>JAUCMP010000028.1:5497500-10497500 GCA_030770545.1 Macropodus opercularis
TGCCTCTTTGACTCGATTCACAAACATTGAAATTTTGGGGGGGCGGGGTGATGGGTTGATTTACGCCTGACGCACACCAGGGAGGTAATCATAAAGAAATGTGGCTTGGAGCACTTGAAGTTCTTGTTTGTAGCTACTGTCAATGTGTATTTAGGACTTTTCTGTCTGGGAAAAATATTTTATTTAAAAAAACAACATTTGCAGCTTTGATCATTGCATTTTCAGAATTATGTTGTTATTTTATGTGGCAAACTTAATCTGTTTGGGTTGTGGGTGGCTGGTCAGAGAAAACAAGCAAACCGACGATGTCACTTTGGGATCTAGGATATTATGAATCTCTTATAAATGGGGCAAATTGGAAATTACTCTGCAGATGAAGCCATACTGAACATAATTGTTAGGTGCACTCTAGAGCTTTTTAATGTGCTCATCTCTTACTTAAATGTTGAATACAAGAATTAAAAACAGCGTGAAAAGACAAATATGAGTAATCAGACAGTTTATTGGAATAAGAATAAATAAAGATACACAATAATGTGTACAGACCTCCCTTACTATAAAAGTGAACATTTTCTTGTGGGCGGTGCTCCCTTCTAATTACACATGGATTAAGACAACTCACTCATCTCGTTTCATGGGATGTTGTCACTGACACACACACGCAGAGCTTATCCTGCCTTTTCCCAAGAGACTTAACAATAATACACACAATGAACCTACTGACCCCTGAAACCTTTCCTTTTAGCCAGTGTGAGGACGTGGTGTTTTTATTGGCTGTGTTTTTTAAGTGCTCTGATTGCTGTAAGTAGCTTGTACAGCAAATGTCGTTGGCCTCGCTAACGGAGGCATCCCGGCATCTGAACGGAGGCGTGCACTCAAATCCCAGGAGACACAACTTGAGTAATGTTCTCACATTAATGGGACAAACAGGGGATTCGGTACATGTGACAGCAGGGAGGTTCTGCACGGTCCTGCCCGCACGTGATAAAGGAACCGATGTAATGTCACGATGATGAAAGTTAATAGTAAACAGAGTTAGAATCTGAAAAAAGCTAATTGTCACTTCCAGTGCTTTGTTTAGTAAAATGCAGTTGGGCAGTATCTCAGAGTTTCAGGAAAGGCTCTGCTAATTCATTAGACGGACGCGTAAACATGAGCTGTGGGTGTAGCCGGACATTTCCTCCACATTGGCGTTTGTGATCCGTGTCATGTAATTAAAGACCAACCACCCGAAGTCAACTCTTTTGCAGGGAGGATCCACTTTAATTGTCACATTTCCAGAGAACCTATGTCAAGCAGAAAAGAGCTCCCAAAGAGCTGCGAATTTCACTTTGTTTGACAAGAAACATGCACTTTTTAAGCATATTTGGGACAATCGGAACTTTTAGAAAGGGCGTGAAAAAGTCTGCAGCCTGTGCCCAAAAGAATGAGCCATGGCAGAGTGGAGACCGTGAATAGGCCTTTTACAGGTCACAGAATCCATTCAGCCCCGTGACATTGTTATTATCTGACCGTCATAGATGGGCCTAATTAATATTCTAATCATAGGCCTCTGGAACATTGTAGGCAAAATTATCCGCTCACTAACGTTTGCTCATTCGGTCGCTAGTTGACTCTGTTAGTGAGAAACGACGCAGAGAAATTTCAAACCACAACATCTTTTCAGAGTTTCATTGTTTTATTTTAGGAACAGAAAGCAAATGGCAGTTGTTTGCCTTGATATTCTGGAAATGTAAGCGAGTAAATATAGATTTCGAAAGGTCCGCAGCTAAAAACTCTGTTACTGTATGTGTTACTGCGAAACCTCGCTATGATTTGCACATCACTAAGATTCAGAGCTTCCCCCGGAGCTTAAAGTGGTTGATGAATGAACACTTTCATGTATTGTTCTTTTATAAATGTCTGAATGGTAAGACACAGAGTCAGTGTATGTACATAGTTGTATTAAAGTGTACAGATTAAGCAATTTAAATATCATGTTTGAATTGGCGTCAGCATTAAAATTGTATTTTAATAGTCTGTTGTTTATGAAGTGCTGCAAGTCTCCATCATTTTGCTCCCTGTCAACTTAGAGATGGCTTTCTCCATGGGGTGTTAGCACAGTTACAGAGTGTTATGACGAAGGAGACCTGAAGTCGACAGACATCTTTTCAGGGCGCGCGGTCTCATGACGGAGCTCCTTCAGATGGGAAGTGAACAGACTGAAATGCTAATTTCCACACCATGATAAATCTGCAGTATGAAATTGTCGGTACAGAGCTCTCGCCCCGAGGCTGTGCGTTATTGCTTTATTCTATTAGTCAGTTATTACCAGCAATCACAGTCAACCCCCAAAGCCCCTTTTACATTACATTTATCAGGCGTTGTACAAACGTTGAAAACATATGACGGCAGCCCTCGGAGCTGTGTTTCCTCCGGGGCTGTGGGGCCTCTGTTGCGGGAGGGGACCTCCAGCTGGCCCGTTGTGAGTCTGTTCGCTGGGCTGGGCAGCAGTGACACCGTGAGGGCCACTTATATTCTTCTCCATCAAGCCCTCACGCACTTTGACACACATCCTCCTGTAGACTCGGGTTGTAACTCTGTTTGGGTACATTCCTCGAGTCTCCAAACCAACAGTTTAAGACTCAGAGTCGAGTGTTCGGTGAGAGCTGCTGCAGATGTTGCTCTCAAATCTATGTTTCTGCTAACGCCTCAGTGGTGGAGCTAATCGTCTGACTGTACATACTTTGCCCAGATGTTCAGCACTGTGCCCTCTCTCCCCTTCCTCTTATGGAAGCAGCAGCCTGAGGCTATTTACATCACTATCTGTGGAGTAATTACCATACTGTTTTATATAATGCCACGGCAATCATAGGGTGATAACATGCAATTAAAGAGTGTTCTCTGATTTGTACGTAGGCAATCTTGTATCTCTCAGCCCTGAAGATAAAGTGCCCATTTCAAAATGTCAGATTCTAATGGTTTAATCTGATTATTTTCAATTAATATGCATGTCTCTCTATCCTGGGATTGCCACTGTTATTGACGTTGATAAATTGAGCTCATTTCGATCCGAATTTGGACCAGAGACACTCCATTTGGTTGAATGTCACCGATTACTCTCTCTCTGCGACGACCCCCCCCCCCCCCCCCCCCCCCCCAACCTTTTTCAGACTATGTATCGTTTAAAAGGCTTCCACATCCAAACCAGTTTTTGGTGACTGAATTAGCAAAGTTTGGAGCAGCCTAATCGTCAAGGGTTGTTCGGATGTCGTTTCTCCACTGAGCCCTGTAGGAGCGGAGCAGGCATCTGTGGATGACAGGTGCCAGAGGGGTTAGGTGTTTACAGTGTGGCCCACGAGAGTAGTGCCAGCCTGGTCCTCCAGAGAGTATCTGCCTGTCTTACCCCAACAGCTTTACCTCACATTACAGCCTCAGACGTACAGACAGGATCAGTTATGTCATAACGGTGTGAGGAATGAAAAGCAACATATTGTTGAAATTAGATGAGGCAGAGCGCTGCTTCCTGCTCTCCCCAAATGACCGGTCTGGCCTGGGAGGTTAGAGCTCCATCACCACATCACCATGATGTATTGACATCAGATTTTTGGACATATTTAAAGAGGCCTCTGAGTTGTTGCGTTCAACAGTCCGCTCCAACGAGTAGTCAGCTCCGTCACATCCGAGCAGATTCTTCCGTGTAGCCTGGGGGGGGGGGTGCTCACCGTTTGAAGATTAAAACATCCACTGTCATTTCCTGCTCCAGTGGTTGCTTTCCCAAGAAGACTGGAGATATGAATTGGACTTTCCACCCCCTTCAGAGCTGATTATCGAGCACCGGCCTTTCAGTGGCCTACATGTTTCATGGTGGTCTCAGGAACAAGCCACCAAAGAGGCGGAATCGGAGGGGTGCAGATCAGCTGTGTGTTGGATTTGTGTAAGCCATTGTTCCAACCAAATGCAAAAGGTGAAGCATGGCTAAATCCTTTCTGCCTCCTTCCATGGCTCTTGTGTGCGTGTGCGCACAGCCGCGTCCGTGCGGCTCCCTTCACACGCATGTGCCTGGGCGTTTTTATGTGTTGGGCTGTTGGCGGCGTCTCTGAATGTGGTCGTTGGTGTGTTTAGACCCTCCATTTAGTCTTCCCCATCAGTGCGTTGTCAGCAGCATGTCCAGTCCAGAGAAAGACCCAGGATAGGACTAGGTGCCTTGGTGGGGGGCTCTAATAGAGCCATCAGTCAAGTGCCTGTCCAGCCAACCATACCACAGGGCGGTAGCGTTAATGCTCAGGCACACGGCGTAAGCGCTCAGGAGCAGGGCTGTTTGTCAAAGTGCATCCAATGTGAAGGAAGTTGTTAGTTAAGTGTGCTTGCCCCATCACACGGCTCCTTCCCACTGGAGCAAGCTCTGTGGCTGCTTTGGGTTTTCCCCCTCCAGTCAAATACTAATGCTGGTTTCCTCTTAGTGTGTTGTTTTTTAGGATTTTAAATATCTAAATCACAACTTGTGATAATTGTTAATCAATGGAATTTATTACGCAGTCATGTTAGATGTTTATCAATCAAGTCAACACAGCAGAAACTAAAACTATTCACGCTTAAACTGTAGTCTCAGCTGGTTCTGCTGTGTGGATGCTAATGTGGCCGTCATGACTAGCAGCGTCAGACCTCTATGGCTATTTTAAGAGGCTGGACCAAAATGTGTGTGTGTGTGTGTAAAGCCACTTCCTGTGTGACCTTCTGGGGTGTGAGAGGAGTCACAGGAAGACACACAACCCCCTCTGCATCATCAGGTCAGCACATCACTCCTCTTTCTGCTGCATCACTTTAACCCTGACGTGTCCTGAGTCGTACGCGTTTCACGCAAACATGCAGGATTGTGTTTTTATTTTGGATTCCACTATGGTACAACTTCACTATACAATTCTCAGCCTTATTATGATATTATTATTTATTCATTATTATTGTATTTTGTGCACCGTGTGTTGAGTGTGAAAACGCGCCGCATATACTTATTTATACTTGTTTTGTAGCCCCCACAGACACACCTTGTTTAACACCCTTTACAAAACAATACTTTTTATACTTTCAGGTCTACAGAACGCCGTTCAAATACATATCTAAGCTCATTTGCATAAAGATATACATTCTGTAAAATAGCACATTTACACCTTGGAAGCTGTATCGCCACAGACGCGGTTCAGATAGACTTTTATGGAAAGTATGTCTGACATACGGTGCATCTTGACACTTCTTTGAGATGGAGAATGTTGCCTGAGGCTGAAATTGAAATGGTTCAGCTGTTTCCAATACAACAGCTCTCCTTTAGCAAAAACAGAAGTTGAGATGTAAAGATAGCACATGTTGGCGCGTATAGATCTTACGTTCACATGGGACTTGCTGCTTGTTTAGAGAATCTCTGATCAAAGCCACCCCTCCTGAGAATGGCTTTATTAGATTTCACACCTTCCCCCTAGGAGCTGGGGGAAAAACACAAAGCATACTTTTCTACATCAATAAATATTCACTGCTTTCTCTGATCAATTCCTCTTCAGGTCTGTCATTACATTGCAACTCATTAGTTTATCAGGTTGGTGTGATGATTGTTTTGACACAAATATTCAAAAGATAAATGTTTTCATTGGTAAAATCAGCCAACAGGTTCTGCCCCCACCCCCTTCCATAAAAAGACAACCCTCTGCCTTCCTGCAGCCTCATCAGCATAACGATGGAGGAGGAAAAGCAACGCCATCTTTTAATTGGCTGGGATTAAGTTTGGATTGAGAAGACTTCTTGGTTGAATGAGATCTGGGCACGCTGCCAGATGAATAGAAAACGTTGTTCTCTTCCTCTTGACTGTCCGTGGCACTCCCACGTCATTAGGATGGGAGTGCATGCGAGCTGCTCCCGATTTGATTTTAATAATGCCAGTGTCTTCATTTTGGTTCCCAGCCTGCTCTGAATCGTGCGTTTGTTTGATAGGTTGGTTAGAGGGATAAATGCAGTGCAGCCCCTCGTTTCCTCATTTAGGGCTCGTGATAGAGACACTTCTCAGTTCTTACGATTCCCTGCTCGAGGAGTTTCAGGTGTATCTGTCAGGAGAGGCTGGGAGCAATCCTCTGAAAATGGAGGGATTGTATTAGCTTCCATGAAAGTGTTTGTTTTCACAGAGTGGTCTTGAAATCGAGAAACCTACAGGATTAGGTTTGTAATCATGGCTACTTTGGTCCTTACTGCCGCTCCTCACGACCTCGTGACTGCTGCATACTGTAGTGTTTGACAGATAGCGCCACCATGTCCCCGTTTCACCTTTTCAAGTGCTGCTATTGTCAGCACACAAACGAACAGGCAGAGCGCTGCTTCCTGCTCTCCCCAAATGAACTGTCTGGCCTGGGAGCCGGCTAAAGCCAGAGGTTAGCGCTCCATTTTCCTCCCTCCTCACCACATCACCATGACAACGGATATAGAAATCACACTGTCTCTTGGAAAGAAAGCCTGGGTGACACCACACAGTGGCACTTTTGTGGTACACGAGGAGAGCAGGGTTCATTTAGGCGAGCCCGGTCAAGGATGAGCATTCAGCCCTCTGAAGAGGAAAGATCAGGCTGGGAGGAGAGGGGGAAATAGGCCTTGGTCAGAGAGCTGTGATGCGGCTCCAACCGCTGAAAGCACAAGGCGGAAAGAGAAAGGT
This sequence comes from Macropodus opercularis, assembly GCA_030770545.1. NCBI lineage: Eukaryota > Metazoa > Chordata > Actinopteri > Anabantiformes > Osphronemidae > Macropodus > Macropodus opercularis. The sequence goes on from JAUCMP010000028.1 coordinate 5,504,168, forward strand.
GACTGATTCATTCATTCCCAAAATAGCAAATGGGCCTAGAGCTTAAAACCTCTAAATCTGTGTGGTTTAGATGCTTTTTTAAAATAGAAAATAACATTTTAAGGTATTTTACAACATCATGGCCAAATGTGCATTTAGGTTTCACTCGCGTGAAGGGTTGTATAAGACGTGAGAGGCCTCTACTGGCTGCTGAGGTCCTAACATCTGTCGCATGATGGCAAACAAACCACATCCTAAACACTGGGGACTAAAACGTGAGAGACATTAGGAGGAAGCAGCTACTGTAAAATAAGGAACAGATCAGCATCTGAGACCCAGGCACAGCTGTGAGTGGTGTGGCTTATAGTCGGAAAGCTTATTAAAATTCAATGCACACATTGTTTGATGGATTAAATGTAAGAAGTGGAAAGTCTTCTTCCTCTCTGTGTTTAAGAGCATGTGTCTAAATCCGTTCAATAAAACAGTCAAAGGCTTCACACTGTTCACTGAACAATAAAAATCGATACCATTAAACACTTCTTTAAGAAACCTTAAGTGTTTCCCCAGAGGCCTTGTCGGTTTCTATGTATCATATCTGTTTACCGTCTCTTGTCAATAAAACATTGGGAGGATCTTAAATTCTTCATTACATCTCTGAGGCGCAGGCCTCCACATGTCTTTTCTCCCCCCTCTCCAGCGTTTTGAAGATTCAGGTAACTGATAGATCAATAGACAATATTCTTAGAGGAGTGAGCATACCTTTCATGCGGCGCTAACTTGTTTCTTCCTGCTCCCCAGCTGTCTAGGGCGTCCGTCCAATCAGAGGCTGCCATAAGAGGCGGCCCGGCCGACCACAAGCCCGATTGTTCGCTTCCTGAACGCATTCCAATTCCTTCACAGGCGTATGAGCAATTTTTACAGTAGTTAAGCAGAGGTGGAACTGCTTCACATAATCTCGCTTAGACCGTCTCCACTGTCGGCCCAGTGACAAATCATGTTAAATCCCAGGCTGAGCTCGCGCATAAAGTGGAATAAGCTTTTTTGTGGCAATAAACATCCGAGTACAGACAGCGCAAACACTCCCGCGATCAGTGTTATCCATCCTTTCAGTACAGCAAAACATCCTCTACCCAGCAAGGCACAGCTTGTGGTAATGGATGTTTAATTTGTGTCTATTTCCCCTGGACTTATTGTGCCTTTATTCAAATCTAGCTAAACTATAAGTCAGAGCTAAAACAGCTCTTTGTGACAGTACTCGCTGTAGAACGCCGCCGTGCGCCGGCGATGCCAAGCTGTCCAACTGTCAGGGGTCATGTTTGGTGCGACGGCCCAGGGTGTCAGCAGGTCAGTTAACCATTAACCAAGTCAGGCTATTAACCCTTTTTCTCTCCCCTTGTATTAACTTAACTATTGGTCTCCGTGCCTAACTTGACACTAACTTGACTCTAGGGAGCAGCTTTAATTGTTTAACCTTAAGCTGACCATGACAAAGTCGCCCTTTCAAACTAGTCAACAGGCTCATTTGCACTCACACAATAATACGGTGGCCTAACTAATTAAAACCTGATAAGGCTTAAAGCAGCAAGTGCAAAGGGATACTTTGAATGTTTCAACCTGGGTGTTTGTGTATCTTTGTCATGTGCCCACAAACTAACGTTTACTGCTGAGACTGACTCTTGACGCTGCGAGGTCTGAGACCATAACACGCTTCCTACCCTCTGCCTCATCACCCTTCTCCCCTTCCCCTCCTCCCTCCCCCCTTTCACCCCGTCCTGCTTGAGCTTCAAAGCAGAAGTAGCTCGAGGATTGCTAATGCTTTAGACGGTAGCACTATTCCCAACAACCCCGAGGTTGAGACATTCTTTGCAGCAGACTAAGGTCATTTTTTTTCCTCCATTATCTCCCCCCTTCTCTCCCTCACTTTCTCTCTCCACATAACCCCCTCTCTCCCCAAAATGCTTTTCTTTATTAATCAGAGCTCACAGCTCAAACTGGTCTTCAACTTCCTCCCCAATCCTCACTAAGCCTGTCATTTCTGGCTATTATTTACTTTAATGGGCTTTGGCTGATCCCTGGCGAAGCCTTGGATCTGAGAATAATGCGGCTGAGGGTAGCAGGCCCAGACGCAAGCGCGGGGCTGCCTGTAGATTAGCTATGGCAGATGGGCTTTACAGGGGCTTCCTGTGAGCAGGAGTGTTGATTGAGAGGGCATAATGAGAGAGGTGGTGTCCTCACAATGGACCCAGCCACCTCGCTGCCCCTCTTGCGTCCAAACAACCCCCCATTCTCCGAGCCCCTCGGCACCCTCTCTCTCTCTCTCTCTCTCTCTCTCTCTCTCTCACAGCTCTCTCTCTCTCTCCTTCGTGTGGAAGTCAGAGCAGAAACAAGCACAAAAGCAACTGTAAATAACCATGAATGTTAATCCAGCATTAATTGGTTCCCTCTTAAACTGGGTGTGCACTTTCACAGGCTGGGCTCCTCCGTGGGTCATTAAAGGCACAGACCCCTTCTCATTGTTTACTTAACGAGCTTCTATATTTCAAGAGGCGGACTAATAAAACTGACCATGGATACAGTATCAAGATGACCTGTTGATTGTGTTTTGTCTGACAGGGAAACTGTAAAATGTGAGCTCTGTGGCTTTTCTCACAGCACAGAAAACCATGTGTAAAACTGGTCTCTGGCCCCTAACGTTTCCACATTCATCACTCTCCTTGCACGAAAAACTGTGGACGTAACTGAAGTGCTGGCGTGTTTGTCATGGCCCGCTCTCCAGAACTTATCCGCAACCTGCTTCTCTACACACTGTGCTGTTGACACTGGGCCCAGGGACACGTTGGGGCAAACACTCCCAGCAGTAGCACCGGGGTCAAGTTTGTGTACAAGAGTTAAAATTTTGTTGCGTCCGACTCTCCCCGTCTCAGGCTCTGATGTTTCCACACAAGGGCCACTACACAATCCACAGACTCCAATTATCCCCTTCCTCTGAGCGCCTTAAGCAAGTTTTTCTAAACTCCTTTCACTTCGCTCTTATCAAGCAATGAAAGACAAACTAACCAGCATGTCGAGAGAACTCCGCTGCCTAGCAACAGGGCCACAGTTTAATTCTGATTTGCTTCAGGTTTTGAGTAATGGGAATTGACAATGTTAAGCCAGTCACAAGTGTTGTTTGCCACCTCTGAAACGCAAACAAAAATGCATTGTTTTTCTAAAGTATTGAGCATGATGGATGTTTAGAGTCCACAATGGTATCATTCATTTCTCCCTTGTGTTTTTGCCAGGATTGATGTCATATCTTTTCATGGCAAGTTAAAGGTTTTGAAGGGGCATGAAAACGCGCAGCTTTTCATTTCACAGCAGCCGGCAGCGCGGGCGCACGCATTCCTATAACTGGTGAAGTTTAATGATTCTATTCAGCGTCTGTTCATCTCACCCAGAAATAATTTAATAAGAAACTCTGGCCTTTAGAAACCTCTGTGTCCTGTCACAATAGTTGGCGGATGGACAAAGGACAACCTGAATACACCAAAGAGAAAGTCCTGAGTATGAAAGCCTTTGATACTCCTCGGTTATTTGTTCTGTGACTTTTTGTGGGATTTGTTCATGTGGGCTTTGATGCTAAAATATTTGGACGTACAGCTAAACACTTATGCCGTAGTGTGAGTGTCACAAGTAAACATGTTGAGAAAACATTTTTAATTGAGTTTATAAAACAAAGAAAGACCAGAACTGCTGGATTTACGTATTATTTTGTTATTCATATTTTAGATTTTTAAGTTCAACTGCTTCAGAGCAAACACAAAACTTGCACTATAGATTATAAAATTTGTATTTAGGGTTCAAAACTGCATTTTGAATATTTAAGATGTTTGCATGTTTATATTCCTTATTAATCTAGAGCAATAAACCCTATTTTTCCATATCAATATCATTCCGCCTGTAATTTACATAATTTTGCCTTTCTGTTCCTTATACGCAGGCTTTTCCGTGTGAGAGCCGTGGTTGGTTGTATGATTTGGAAGATGGTAATTTCTTCTGCTCCAAAGAGCATTTTTCAAAGGCGCAAATGACACAATAAGAAAGCCATCCATCACAAAGGAAAATTAGTGTAGAAATAAATGGCAGCCTTCGCCTGTCTCCTCTGTGTCCCATGTGAAGCTCAGATGAATATTGAGGCAGACAGCAGCGAATAGTCAACAATAACTTCAGTGACATCAAAGGCCCAGACAGTGGTACTGGGGAAGCCCACAGAGGGCCAAAGACAAAATAAACAGTGGCTATGTCAAAGCCCACGTCTCTCCAGCTACAACTCCCCTTTCAGACGTGCTAGAGTTGCAGGTCTTCACAGTTGATCCTGAATCCATGCTGTTGTGTTTATACTGCCATCTGCAATAGATTGTAAACGTAATCTTTGCTGCAAATAATTCTCTCCCACCTGGGGTTAACATTGGCCTCAGTGATAATGAAGCGTCTTATCCCTGCCACACAAAAAGAAAGACGTAATTTTCTTAATTGTGAAAAACCCCACTGTTCACTTTGTGTGATGCCATTTCAAAGCATATTGCGATATATGGAAGCTAATCTCTAGAAAGCGTTTAGGTTCTCGTTCATATGCGGCTCAGTTTATGATGTATGCAGTGGCAGTGAGACGCTTGTAATATCAGTCACGCGCATGATGCATGTCATTTCACAACAGCTTCTACATTCCTGTTCGTGTGGGCCTTAGTGATCATATCACAATATACGCTTCCATATTTAACACGGAGCAGCTTTGATCAAACATATATAATTTTGTTAGAGGTCTTGTAGTGATCAATGACATCACTTAGCACAGTAGTAGTATGATGAAACAGTGCATCCATCACCACTTAAGCTAAAAAGAAAATGTATATTCCCACAAATGCAGATCTATACCCCACAGTCGGATCACATTAAGAGAAGTCTCTGCCTCGTCTTGTTTCATTTATAACCATCAACATGCTGAAATAATCAAGAACTAAACACTACAACAAATAGTGCTTGGTGTGAAAAACATATCTGATGTCTCTCAGGTTCTGACATAGTCTGAAATGTCTTCCTGCATCCGTAACAAATGGCTTTTAGCACTCATGCCATCTGTCCTTAATGAGTCCATTTTCTCTCTGAGCCATTTCCATACTGTATTGTGCATTGCCTTACATGCATTTGCATAATTGTTCAAAGATTTTGCGCCAAAATAGATATCCATGCTGGGTGTTAGTGTGAGAGGATGAGGCCGAAGAGGAAAAGAAAGGGAGAGAAAGAAGGCAGAGTGAAGATGTTTGTGCAATAATGTGCAGGGAAAATTCATTTTTCCCTCTAAGCCCCACGGTAACCTAATCAGGAGTTGCTTTATCTGCTAATCCACATTTAAACTTTAACCTGTAGGGGGGCTCTTTGTGTTAGTTAATGTAAGCATAAAAGCAGAGGCCGGCCTGAATGACTAATCAGATCCATCATACATTGTAAGACTAAATAGCTTTCTCAAAAGGAAAGCAGAATTAGCGTCACTTCCATCTAAGGAGAAGCGGCGTAAACTTTAAATGAAACAATGGGCATATAACAAAATGGTGGAGTGGAATAAATCAGTGCTCTAAAGGCAACTTCTTAATCAGCTCAGCTGTGTGAGGCACACAGACGCGAGGATGCTGGGTAAATGAAGGCGTGGATGGCCAGCCTCACCACGCAGATAGGCAGCAGCTGATGGAGCCGAGCTGAAAATGAAATAGAGGGACATGCATATAAACAGGAACAAATGTTGGCAATTTAATAAAAGGTAATTTGAAAGACATCTTTACAGGCCCACAGGACATGGCTGCAGCCAAGATAATAAATGACAGGCGTGACAGATGACGTATTAGGCTTTTAATATTTCAGTATGTAAAGAGAATTAGAAGTTTGAGCTCAAAGCAGGACGTAAATGAGATCATCCAACAACAATGGTTAATTCATTGTATCAGCTGCTGGAGCTGACGCCAGCTGAACTGCGGAGAGAGGTTCAGAAATGCGTCTTTGTGCTACGAAAATCAGATTTCTATCAGAATAGCGTTAAAACTGCTAGAGAAACAAACTCAGACATACATACAGGCATTTATTTAATGTCTCACAATCAAGACAAACCATGAATATTCATTCAGCGATTCTGGCACAATACATTATTTACCGTGACACAAATACTTCTCAGTGGACTCCAAAGTCAATTACCTGTCACAACTGCTACATGCTAAATGGTGCAATTCATGTGAGGGATCAAGAGAAATGGAGATTTTTTTCCCCCCACCTTTCACAGCGTTAAACATCTGTTGACAGAGTTCACGTTTACTCCTGTGGGACTCCAAGTTCAATTTGTTTTGCTTCAGCCTTACATTGTGCCGCTGAATCTCTGTCTGCTGTACAGCGCAGCACAACATATAATAGCCACGTGAAGAAATCCAAAGATGCGGTTTGAGGCTAAATGAATACAACTCGTGCATTTTTGTGAATTCGTATTATTCGCTTGGAACAAACTGAGCGGTTTGTGTAAAGACTGGCCTGGTAACACTCTCCAATTACAATACATTTTCGGCTTTTATCCGCCATTAACACTAAAACGCTGCTCTCGGATTAAAAAAGGAAAGAATAGCATGTCACTTCCCGCTTATCGATGTATCTAACTATATAATTTTCCCTCCATTAGAGACTGGGACATGCGTCTGTATCAGCATTATCATATCACACAGTAAGGCACGCCGTCAGCCCATTTCAGCTCGCATTGATTCATTTTTTGCTTTTCTCTCCCTCTCTGCAAAATACGAGGAAAATCATAATAATAGTGAAGCTCAAAAATCACCTCAGAGAAGACCCGTTGAAATGATAAAATGGTTGCACTTTACAAATGCTTTCGACAAGGTGTGGATTTTACACACTTGTTAAAGTGCCAAAACTTGGCAGAGTTTAAAGCTGGAAGGAATATGTTGCTGTTTTTCAGCAGTGTAGGAGTCGCCGCTGTTCATTTTGTAATGTTTACAGGCAGAAAATGTTAAATGTAGTCTATTCTAGTCACACTGCGCCTACGTCCACATACTGTAGCTGTATGGACAAGCCAAATAGTAGCATAGGTAATTAGCTCACTGTATGAGAGAGCCTGAAGGCTGGGGGATGCACTGGAGGTGATTATCATTTTCATTTTAATAAATGTAGCTGCTCCCATGGTATGTGCTGTATGTGCACAGGCTATTTATGAAGCACGGATAAGAGGCCACTGAACATTGCTCGTGGTCTCAGACGCGATGCTTTCTAGCTTCTCGAGCTCTGAGCGTATGAAGGAGCCGTGTGTGCTCTGCCTCACTTCCACTGTTATTGTTTTGTTCCTGCCATCGTCCCAACGCTCTTCTGCAGGATCTAACTCCATCTAGTGGCACTGGAGGCTCGCTTCAGCATGCACGCAACTCCAAACTACTACCAGCCCACACGTGCAGACACGTCTCCCAAAAAAAGGATTTAACCGCACAGGACATGGTTACACTTCTAATCGATAGTGTTTCTGATTTCCTATCATCCTTCCTGAATCAGTCAGTCAGTTGTGCCAGTGTGGCCTTGCTTCTTCAGGACCAACCTGCCAGAGACTGGGGGCTAACGAAACAATTTTTCGGATCCTAATAATAAAGAGAAGGCCTCTCAAGGGACATGTAATCTTTGGAACATCCTCTAAAGCTCATTATTACCATAATACCGCAATAAAGTTGTCTCTGTCGTATTAATGTTGCCCACTATTTTTTATCTTTCTAATGAAGTTGTCCAGTCCATTTTCATTTAGCAGATTACGATATGTAAAGAAACAATGAGAGACCCAGGCTTTGCGACTGTAATCACACAATTTACCACCACTCTCAGGTCTTATATGACAGGCCAATTTCCACACTTATTAAGCCTCTGACACACTCGAAATAATCGTATTAGCATTTTTTGTAAAATTAGCCCAATTCTTGGGCGACATTCTCGAATCAATGTAATAGACTCTTACACGTAAGTTGTGATGTCTCTATTGCTGCTCAGCACCAGGCAGGGGGTGGGAAGGGCCGGTCCGCAGTCAGAGCTGTCAGTCACACGGCTTGCTCTGCTTGGCGTGTTGTATGCTGCACCTTAAGTTCAACTTCTCTCTCTTTTTTTTTTTTTTTTTTTACAATTTCGAATCAAGAATGCTAAATAACTTCACTAGCCGTGTAGCGAAAGATATGAAATATTTTTCCACTCAGGGAGACTCCCTGTGGACACGGTCAGAGGCGAGTCTGGGACCTCTGCTCCAGCGATGTCTGTGAAAAAAGCTCCCCTCTTTGGTTTTTAACCCACTATGTTAAGCACGAATGATATTTCGCCTCAGTGCCGTTGGTAGACATTGCCAAAGTAGCAAGCACAAAAGTTGTGGTGTCATAATTCACCACCGCAAAATGAGGCCGCTTGCTGGGAGCGGTGGAAAGAAGAAACACAAGGCACTCGGCTCATCGCTTCCCCCCTCCAGCGTGGTATGCGTACGCTGCAAACCGGTTTCTAGTTGGGTTACGCCACATCCTTGTACTTTTATCTTTAACCCCTGACCCCTGGCACATCTGGAAACGTAGTTGGACTCAAACATAAGGAAGTTTTCTTTTCTCTGCATTCAGGGCTTGTAGGGTTTTTTAGCAACACAGCTTTATGGATCCAGGGGATGTTTAATGGCTGTACTAGCGATGAACTCTGGGACGTTGAGCAGTACAGTAAGTGAGCATTGGCTGAGGTGGCGAGAAAACACTATTGTTCTTTTTGGCTGGGTGGCTTTGACTTGAAAGCAGATCACATCTCAGCTGGAGCTAGACATCTTTAATGTCTGATGGTCCTTTGAGGAGGAGGAGGATCTGGACACCAAGCTGGAGCCAATGCAAACCTGCCTGAGAAAGATTTTAAACACAAACATTTTTTTACTTTAGCTTTGGATGCGGTGTTTCCAATCAGCTCTTTATTAGCCCTTATGTCACAGAGCAGTTATAGTAGCACTGACATTTACTCAAGCACAGATTTCATGCCGCCAACTTCTGCTGCTTTTTGTGCTCTATATAAATGGCTCTTTTAGAGATGACACCAGATGTCACAGTGATACGGAAAGAGAAACTGGAAAGGAGAGCATTTATTTCCCCACCCCAGGAGTTGGTCTCAGAAGAAATCTGTGGACATTACATGTCATTTATTTGTGAAATGTAAGGTCAAATCTGCCCTTAGAAGCTTGACCAGCCACATATTCTGCACTTTTTTTCTGTCTTCTTCACTAATCACCACTTTTGACATGACATCAAAAACAACAGCAACATTTAGTTCTACTTTAAAAACAACAACAAATCTATTTCCTGCAAAATAAATAAACATATTTAATGAGATATGACATGCTTATAAATGTCTTCTCACTCCATGGTTAATTGCAGCTTGTCACCCTAAAGCATTCAGTGATATATAGCACACACACCGTGAGTGAGTGACTGTTTCCAAACATCTATGCTCTGTGCGTTGATTCTGAATATAGACACATGCTTGTATTCTTTAACCCGACAGATACAGAACCATGACAAACCATACAAAATCAAAACAGCGCAAAACAAAAATCTGAGGGAGCAGTGGCACAAAAGCTTTTTCTGCCTTGACAAAGTGAACAACTTAAGGCGACTGCAGCCACCATTTACATCAAAATTCCCCAATAAAGTCAGTGTGCTGTAAAAACAGGCCATATTTTCACATCTGTGGCCCTCGCTGAGCTAGGCTGCACAGGGAAGACCATTTCGCACATCTTACTACCCTGTGGTTTCCTGGCTTACAGACTGAGCGTCCATGTTCTCCACATTTTCCTGTACGCTCTGCCTCGTTAACTCTTACTCAGACCTGATAGTGTGAAAAGACATTTGCTGTCTTCTTGACTGTTATCTGTTCAACTTTGTTTCCCCACTTTACTCTTTTCCAGGAAAGGACAAGCCAAGCTGCCTTTCACTATAGCTCATATCGTGATTCATGAGGACAAAAGAAAAGACCGGTACTGCACGTCTGAGCTAATCTGAAAAGCAATTGTCACAAATGTTATAATTGCTCATGCATGTGTTGGCTGTCAAGTGTTGCCTATTAAAGAACATGCCAAATGTCGAATTGTGACATCCCCCTCTCTGCAGATAAGAGACATTCGGAGAAAGAGAAAAGGCAGTGATGGATAGAAAATGAGTCTGAATGCAGCTCAGATGAAAAAGATGAGAGAGGTGCTGACTTCACAGCAACATTTCCACTTGTGTGTTCTATCAGCGCGAACACATCAGCAGTCATCAGAGGCTAGTTCATGAGGCCAGACAAAAAAATCCAGCAAATAGTCTGGGAGGCAACAGATTAGACGAGGTCACACCATGCTAATGAGAGTCATTACTATCACATGATAGCCAAATAAACTAATTGCCAGCTTATTTACGAGACGGAGTGTCCTAAATCAAAAGGTTAATTACATCTGAGACAGAGTCCTTCACTGGAATTTGACCTTTAGATTTTCTCTTTCTTTTTTTGTTTTGTTTCTTTTCCGTCCTCCTCGCTCTTTTCTGCGCGAGAGACACAAAGGCCACATCCAGATAGAATTGCCTGCTTGTTTCTTGATAAGCTTCAGGCGCAGAACCTCTTCTATTACTTTTTGTGTTTTTCCCAGGAAGTGCCTGGCTGCATAATTAGCAAAAGTCATCAGACAAGACTTGGTGCCACCAAGGACTTTATTTTTCCTCAAGTTTCTGCGCCTGAAGCTTTCCCCCAGCCACCAAAGAATGTTTGTTCTTCTTGAAATTAGATGGGTTTAATTGCTGTGGAACAACAGCAAAACAGTCACCCCCTACAAACACACACACACGAGCATAAAAAGTCTAAGATCAGCCTGGCTAATTATGCTAATAGCCAATTGCTCAACCATGGTGATATGTTTACTGAGGGAGTTGATGTGTTTCCTTTTGCTTCGTCATAAGCAGCCTGTCTATGGGCCCTTTGCGAAATCGCTGCACCTGAAGGCAAGAGGACTGTGCCCTCATCCATCCTGCCTAACCCATTACCCTTGGACAGGGAAGAAGATAAATATTGTTGCAGATGCCTAACTCTCTGCAAATGAGATTTTTCAAGCCAGATTTATCAAGCCTTGGCGGGGTGTTTAAGGCTCCAAAACTTGGCCCTCGGCATGATAAAATGGCAGCACATGTTTCTGAATCACCCACCACAGTGTTGTTGCCAAAGGGTTACGATGATATAGTCAACTGCCTTTTTCCTGTTGTGCATCATAGACGTTGAGAAGACTGAGAACCAAAAACCCAACATCATTTTGCCAAAAGTACTTTTGGTAGCACAGTAGATGTCCAGTCCCTCATCAAATACGTCAACCTAAGGACACAAGATTATTTATTTTTATTATAATTAGTTCAAGTTGCGTCAAGAATGCTGTGAATTATCATTTTAAACATGAGCACACGCACGCAGACGGTGTCGCTTTTTCTAGTGGACAAGCCGTGAATCATCCCCCATCAGCTTTAGATTCTTTGAAAGGATTTCGATTCTTATGCAGCTTCTGCTCACACCAAAACATGCCGAGAAGGCACTGAAGGGATGGGAGCCTGCAGTAAAAGTTGTGTATCCGAACCTGTTGCTGCCGAGCCCTGGTTTTAACGACTCTCCACAGAGCATCCCGTGGTGAAGAGCCATATTTATGTTGGCAATATATGCGAAAGAATTAGGATCATAAAGCTCAACGGCCACACAAAAGCTCTCAAAGACCACTGTTTTGTGGGTCCAGCTTTATTTATGCAACTGCAATCTGAAGTCAAGTTGTCTGCTTATATTTCATTCAAAACAATATTTCTTTCCGTGCTCAGCTTTGTAGCTGCAATGACTCGATAAGATTTACAACTTGAAAATACTTTGCTGTTACTTTCCAACGTTTGTTTTACCACTTTTTTCCCAGACTGAGCTGTTTATATTTTGGGCCAAGTGCGTACAGTTGGATTTGTTTCCTGCAGGGTCAACGTCACCTGGAAGATGCAGGAGGCTAAGAAAAAAAAAACTATAAAAAAATTTCCATGTTTCTGTTTCAATGAAACTTAAAATTAAAAGCTTAAACTTAAACTTAAAATTAACCTATACTGTATTTGAGCACAAGGAGGAAAATGACCACTGAACTCAGTTATAAGCTCATGTTTCACCAATTAACCTCAGGCTCTTTGTGACTTGTGGCACGTAGGTGTTAAAAATGACAACATTCACGGGCAAGAAAGCCATAAGTCATGTTTAGGCGTTTATTAGGGAAAAAGGCACTTGGAGGCAACCTTCAGTATATAGTATATTTTATTTTTATTCATAATAAATGTGTCAATTAACAATAAAATGCAGGGTAGGAAAGACAGTAGAACGCTAAGACCATAATTCAAGAATACTGTAACTCTAACCTCTCCCTGCCTCCCTCGTCATCTCCACGTCCATGGGGATCTCTAACCAGCAGCAGCAACAGGGGTTGCTTGTAAAATAAACAGAATTCAGGCTAAAGACTTTACCTGTCCTTCGAGCCGGGAGCCAAAGCGCAGACAGGAAGGCGACTTTTCTTTTACATCTTTTCCCATCTTCGCTGTGTAGAGGGGAAATAACGGCATAAAGCATTACTATGATGTCCAAGTCTGAAGTGCAGTCACAAAATAAAACTTTTACGCACTGGCGGTAGCTGGGACCGACACTGAATTAAAAGAATTGTGCAGTGTCTTCATGAAGGCGACCTTTGACCCTGCACTTCCTCTGCAAATCAACACTTTCCTCGCACACTCCGTTCACGCCCACAGGGAGCCTGGAGTTTCTGCAAATGAACGATCTGTCAGGAGGCTGTTTATATCCCCTCTCCCACTCCTTTATTTAACACTCTCGCATTAAAAGGGAAGAGCTTTTTAATTAGCTATGGACTCTCCTATTTTAATCAACTCACAAGCGGAGTCCAGCTGTGGCAGCCTTGACAGGCGAAGACTGGTGACGTTCCGACTGCTGACTTTATTCACGGAGGAAAAAAAAAAGAGAGGACACCATTGAATTTGCAATTTCGAGCAGAAAACACAGTTTAGCGAGATAGATGGCTTTTGAATTACTGTGCAACAGCCTGTGTCTTTGCAGCTTGAAGATGTTTTCTAGACATTTACATTCACTGCTGGAGCTGATCAGGAAAATACTTCGTACAAGTTACCTCGTCGATGTCTTTTGCCGCTTCTTTCCGTCTTTTATGCCTGGACTGGCTTTAAGCCGTTAATCAAAACACAACAGTGAAAGTGTAACAGAGGTTCTTGTTTTCGCTGTTTGATGTGGCTGCCAGGGAGCCAGTGGGATGCTTTGAATTTAATTTCCCCTATTCAAGATGCAGCGTCTGTTTACATGACAGGACTGAGCAGATTGTGCCGTCCTTGGAAAGGAAAAATGAAAGAAGACTAAATATATACTCGGACAAATTAAACAAGCTGTTTGCCAAAGAGTATAGCGCCACTGAACGAGAGGGAGCTGTGCAGCGTGTCATGTCGGCTCACTCACTGCTACGCCAGTGACTTTTTGATCCTTTATTACACGTAGGAGAGCAGCCTACTGTTAGACTATGATGTGCAATCTGCTCTCCTCTCTAACTGTCATGCAAATACATTAGCTTAGGAGACGAGTCCCTCCGCACTGCTCTCAGTGGACGATACTCATTAAACTAATTACACATTGAACCTAAACTGAGTGGAGCGTAATGAGCTATGTGATATTCACGAGAAACGTGCGCCACTGGGAGCCCGCCAGCGACAAAGTGGCTCCACACCTGCTTGAAACTGAGAGTAACAATGAAATAACGCGCTACTTGATGGTAGGACTTGGTGGCCAAGCTGGAGCAAGATGCCAATTCAAACTCTTCAAGTCAATCAAATTAGAAGGGCAGCAATGGATCCTACACACTTACGTTTATTACATACTGTGCCACAGCGTTTCCTCAGCCCAGCTGTAATGTGTGTGTTTCCTGTTTCGATCGAACCCTGTGAGGGGCCTAGCAATGAGCTCTGTAGCAGAACATATAGACAAAGCCTCCTGCTCCCTGCTCCCTCGCTGCTGTCAGGCTGCCATCCTTGATCGGTGGAGTTTACAACTTCCTGCAAACCAGAGGAGCCAAAGGATGACGCTCACACATACAGTAGGGTCACTCCCTCACAGCAGGCTGGCACTGGTCCAGGGAAGGTGTAGTGCAGGCGGAGTGAGAGTCCTCCTGTGCATGTCCTGCTGTTTCACCATCCCACAAGCACTGCTCCTTACTTTAAAGGTTGCGCTCGTGCTGCTCAGAAAGCACCCGTACGTACCAGGGGAGCTGCCATTCCAGGCCAGCTCTCTTACTGTAAGTGACGCCAGGATGTCTCAGAGACAGCGATGGCTGAGCGGTGACACGTTACCAGTAGTTGTGTCTTTCCGTATTGTGCATTTTGACTGCGCAGAAACCAGGCTGTTCCAGAATTTGCGGCATTAGATTAGACACGCTGTCCAGTAGCGCTGGTGTAAGGTGTGTTTTGATATGTGTCAGTCACATCCAGCTGTGGTATACGCCGCATGTGCCTTTCAAGGATGGCCGCTGCGTGGCATTTTGCACATAAGGCCATTCTGTGGTGTATTATTAATTGTTTTTTGGCTCTAGAACACACACTGTGCATGTTCTGAACGGATCCAGCTCCACACTGTCTGTGAGCGTTTGTGATCACTGGGTTGGAAAGTCTTTGTGCCCTCCATGCAAGCGTCTAATGAACATGAAGAATCTATTCACTGCTACATTTATGCCGCGTGTATTACCTCTCACACGTCGCATTTCATTTGGCAGGACTACTTCCTAAAATGTTTTATTCCACTACAAACTAATTCTGTGGCTTCAGATTCCGAGCCACCCTGCTTACTTTTGTTCTCCCCCCTTTTTCTATCCCCTCCACGCTGCACTAAATGTATCCAGACTGGCTGTGATGGTGCGTGCTGGAAGTTTTCCATGCATCATAATTGTTTCGCTAATTTACTATGCTAATTGAGTAATTAATTCGGGAACAAGAGATTAGAAGGGGGCAAAAATACAGAAATAAATAAACAAGTAAAGCGTGAGTGTTACCGCCGGGGCTACCGTTTTGTTCTGACATTAGTGATGCAAACTGACTCAAATACACCAGCATGTTTGCTTCCTTTGCCCAAGGCGAGCTAGTTGATGTGCTTGGTGTGCAGGAGCGGAGTTAGCATCCCTAACTTCTCACCACGGGACTTGCAAACATTCAGCCTCTAACTGCACGTTACAACACATCAATTGAACTCCAGTGGTGTGGTCAAACTGAATAGTGATGGCTGTGTGCACTTCCACTGATTTAGCTCCTGCTTTATTGCTGATCACCTTAAAATGAACACATTAAAGGAGGAGATGGCTTGTGTGTCGCCGTCAGTTCAAGAATCCCAGTAGTGGGGAAATTTCATGAAGCAGAAAAGTAGAAATGTGCACAGGGAAAACGCAGCACAATGTGAAAAACACATAGGAGGGAAAACCCGACGCCTGTCACAATAATAGAGAAAGGTGTGATTTGAAAGTGTGTCTAAGTTCATTCAGATGATCTGCGTACCTCTGGTTTGCATTTGAACTTATTTATCTCTTGTTTATTTATCAGGGTCTTTTTCCACTATTTCTTGTGTTTAAGTTCCTAAAATAATTCAGTTATTGTCTCCTTGTGTCATTGACAGTGCAAACCACTAGATGGTGTCCATAGCAATGTATTTCATAGAGTAGAAAGAAAAATCTGATGCCTGCTTTGCTACATATTAACAATCTGATGTGATGTCTTGGAAAAAGATGGAGACCTTTGAAAAAAAAACTTTTGTGGAAGAGTATGTTTGCTTTTTAGATAATGTTGCTAATGGTCACAGCGTCATCTCTCTGACACTGAATACATCAAATCAAAGTCGCAGGTAGCGCTGAATTCTGAAGTACTGTTTCAGTAAACGTTTAGATTGTTGCGCTGCACGATACATAATTCATAACATGCTCTGTCATTTATACTGAAAGGATCCTGAAAAAAACCCCACAGTTCATTAACTTCAGCAGCTTTTCATTCATGTGTCCACAATGGGGCAGAGTTGAGACATGGAGAAAGCTCAGGTGGAGAAGAGTAAAGCGGCTGTGGTTTAGTTCACCATTCAATAACCCTGTGCTGGACAGTCCGAATTAAAACTAATTAAATATATGATACGTTTATCCACTGCAGAAACAAACAAATGACCTCAGGTGACCCACTGCTGCTGAAGCCTTTCTTTCTCCGAGCCTCTGTGTTGGGTTTTTTGGGCTGTAGGTCTGTTTACATCCTCTTCGGCTTGGCTACGAGCAGCGGAACCGCCTGGTGACGCCTTGTTTCTCGGTTCCACTGTGCTCAAGATAAGAGGGTTTAATGCATGTGAAGTGTGGAAAAATACAGACTCTTACACGCCCCCCAAATTATTGGTCGTGTTCACTGTCAGCGTGGTCTGAACACGGCCTCGTCGATGCTGTGTTATGGTATAGCTCACGTTAAATGTGCTTGACACTCTGATTTAAATATTTGGACTGACTATGAGAAAGTAAACCCAAAATAACGCATAACTATGTATCATGGAAACTAATTCAGTGTAGTCAAACAGCTCATTTATCAACACGACACCCTTTGACGATTCCACCTCACGCGTTTTTTTTATTCCTGCCTTTGTTAATATCACACTTAATTAATTCTTTTCCAAATTGCTCAAATCCTTGTTTTAATCCCTTAATTTAATTCCTTCAGTCATTCCTTCCTCTTTCCCAATTCATTTCCTCCTCCCTTTTCCCTGCATTCAGCTTTTTACTGGGTTTTTAGCTTTAGGCAAAACAGGATTATCAAATCATCTCATCTTTAAAACTGTTGTCTCGAGTTCCCTGCCTTTCTTCAACTCACAGCCGTGTTAAGCCGCTCATATCCAAATCCCCACATACAAATTACGCTGCACAAACTACATTAGGAACAGGCATGGGAAACATCCAAAAAGACATGCCTTTACTTTACAAACCAGTGGCCCAGGGGACCCCAAATTTACCATGAAGGAAAGTGATTTCCCCATAATATTAAACATATGTCCATGGGTAAACACAGAGGTCGTCATAACAAAATGTCAGTGTTGTTTTGCAAGAGGAATATGGGAAGACGTGCCACACGTCTAAAAATGTTATAATTTACCCTGTAGAGTTTATCTTATGTCCATAATATTTACAGTAAAGAGGAAGAAGAGCATCATTCATTTTATGGTTACTTTTAATGTAAGGAGTCAAACGAGTAAAGCTGTGAATGTGATGCTAAGTCGAACGCTTTCCAACGAGTCATAGCTGATGGGAAGTGAGTAGTCATTAAACAAGGAATTACATAATAGTGTAAAACTTGTGTTAAGGCCTTAATCAATTCCAGAAACCTTGACTGAAACTAGAGGTTGTTACGAAATCAGCCCACTGGGAAGTAAAAATGACAGGTTGGAACTGGCTCACATAAAGAAATGTGTCGATTCCAGCTCAAAAAAAAAAACCTTTCAAAGATCATTTACAGTATAAAAGAGAACTCATCCGATATCCGATAACACAGAACATTTGCATCACAACTCAGGACACACAGAACTTAGTTAGTTTGCCATCAAATCATGGTTAATGACAGATTGATGCGCAGGGACAAGGACTAAAGGTTAATGAGCAGGAACAAACTAAACCCTGACACTAGGAAGAAAAGAAGCAGCAGGAGAAATGCACTTAGGGACTGATGCGCCACGGTTTCCCATGTCCAGATGTATATGGCCCTTTTAATCCAATGAAAAATGAGAAGTGTGCAGTAACTTTGTTAGAAGTGGGTAATGCAGCCAGGAGAAATGGAACAGGGGCCAGATTTGCAGGCCTCCTCCACAGTCCGTGTACGAGCTAACCTGATTTGAGCCAGACCAGTATCTCCCTGCATCACCTACAGCCCATTGGAGAGAGATTAAATAAACATGATAGACAGGTTTCTGTGGACCTATCACGTGTGACATCTGCTTAGCATCCACTCTGATGTACAAGTGTATCCTATTACCATCAGATGTGGGGATTTACTCTTCAGAAGCTCCTTTTCACATTTAACTGAATTAGCTGTAAACTATGAAATCTAGATCATGTCATTCTGATCATGATCAATTCAGCTTCATCAATGAACATTATTGGAATCAGAACTGAGGGGGTTTGGAGGAAACACAGACTCCGGTACCTCAGCTTGACTGGCCGGTCTCACCTGTCACGGATGGATTATTGTGTGAGTGTGTGTGTGTTTATTGGAGGGTTGTGTAGAGATGAATCCAAGTACATCTTTATTATTTTAATTAAAAGCAATAATTCATCTTTC
The DNA here is from genome assembly GCA_030770545.1 of Macropodus opercularis. Classification (NCBI taxonomy): domain Eukaryota; kingdom Metazoa; phylum Chordata; class Actinopteri; order Anabantiformes; family Osphronemidae; genus Macropodus; species Macropodus opercularis. The sequence continues at coordinate 5,522,599 of JAUCMP010000028.1, forward strand.
GCAACACAAAAGACGTCTGGAAATACATTTGACTGTGTGGTTTCCAGATATTTCTAATAGTTCATCCCCCAACACATATTAATCTTTATTAAAGAAAACAGCATCGACTTACAGCAGAGAGTAGTATTTCCCCTCTGTGAGGCTTTCAGACACTTATTGCTGTGATAATTGGGGCTTTACAAGAGAATTAAATACCATGAATGACTGTAGAGGAAAGTCAATAAGACAAGACTTTAAATACCACAACAGAACACGATATCTTTAATAAAGCATGTGAAGCAGACACACAGACAAGAGAAACCTGTCAAACGAAGACGTTTCTCTCCACCAATTGTTTTTAATAGCTAAAATATATAACGTTGAGGTGTTTATATCATTTATTTAATGACACCTTAAGGTCCATTACCAGCAACTGAGAGCCACAATGTCTAAGTATCATATTGATCTAATTTAGGAATTAACTCAATAAGGACTTAATACAATAAGATCCAATGAACACATTACTGTAATGCTTATTCTGTTTTTATAGATTATGTGGTTGTGTGTAAAACCATTCATACAATGCTAATCACCAGCTCTTGACTCCCTGCAGACAGGTCTAACAGTTTGCCGGTCTGGAGCATTCAGGTGTATGTGTATGTGTGTGTGTGTGTGTGTGTGTGTGTGTGTGTGTGTGTGTGTGTGTGTGTGTGTGTGTGTGTGTGTGTTAAGAGAAATGCAATGGTGTTAGAGTTTAAAGATGTTTAAGTTATGGGTTCACTACTACACGACAGGCCAATTAGAAGAAGACTGAGCATGTACAGACTGACAACGTCGGCCCAATGGATTCATGCAGCAGCACAATAACCCTCAGAACGTATGCGAAGCTACATCTGAATGCCTGGAATGAGCTAAAGTCTTCTTGTGTGTGAGACGGTCCAGGGTTGCGAACAGTGTTGATGTGGACAGTTTCCAACAACAGCCATGTGGCCACTTATCCAGTTCCTCCCATTTCAGCCTGTCTCCCCCTCCTCAGTGATTAATTAGAAAAGTGAGTGGAATTAGTCTATCAACAGGCTGAGGGAGAGGATGAAAATATTTACAGAGCTCATGCCGACACAGAGTGGGAGTACGCTCGGAAAATTGACCCTGAAAGTCAAGTCATCTGGTAAAATAAGATGCTCATTTACTTACAGGTCCCAACACTAGAGGATTTAAGCAAAGTACTGTAATGGGAATCAAACTGCTTTGGAGCTTTAAACACTAAAGTAGCCGAGCATGTTCCCTCCGAGACGACACGATGCCAGCTGCACAATTAACCGCTCTGTCCTCACCAGGGTGAAAACATCAACCCACACAGTCTTGGGAGTTCTGTAGGCACCAGGCTTTTCCTCACTTCGCTGTATGTTGACTGCCGTGAGACGTCCTGCTGCTGTGTTATTTCCTGAAGCTCCACTCCTGTTCATATCCACTCCAGCTGTCTCAGCAGGGGTGGACTGACCTCAGAAACACGGCGCTCGCACCCATCAGGCACCAGAACGAGAGGATCAGGGAGACACGCGACTTGTGACAAATGTGGGATTCGATCAATGAACATTTGGAGCATCCTGTGGGCACCTAGCTGTTAATTGTGACTCAGATGATGTAAATGTAGCAATACTTTCATTTTGTTCGTTTTTGTGAAGAGCGGAGACAAAACTCAGCTCAAAGCTTCTTACTTACTACCGCTCTCTGTGATTTATGCCTCCTGCCACACATTTTGCCTCAATTTGGAAAATTCCTTTGAAACTTGTTCCCAACGACTTTGTTTACCAACGAGAAGACAAAGTCAGCAGCTACGGCTGCTCACTTGTAACTGAGTCTTTGCTTTCGCCAGCCAATAACCACCTCCTTGTTGCAGTCATTACATTAAAACGTACAATACATTTTTTATCCACTTCCCACGCCCCCACAATTGTACCTCAAAGTGCATTACATCACTCTCCTTTCCAGTGACTAGTTGCTGTCACTCTGGCAGAAAATGCTTGAAATGGGAAGCAGACATAATGTTCTAAAGTTGGGTTCCTGGCAGACACACCAGGGAAACACTCTGCTGAGTTTCCATCGAAAGGAACGAATATCAATTTTTTTTGTTTCCCACAGGATTTGACTCCACTGTAACAGCTCAGGGATCAGCTGCTCCAAAATGGAAGATGGTATATTCACTGGAAGGTATTTAGTTGTCCTTCTTCCTCGCCCACCAACATGCAGAATGAACGCACACCGGAGAAAAGCGGAACAAATGAATTGTTAGCTGTTGTTTGGCGTTTTAACCTGCGGCACTAGCCCTGAAGCTCGGCATAATCAAAATGCAAAATCTCCCTATGCTGCTGTGACAAGATTGAATATAGCCGTAGGACTGCTCCGGCTGACAGCAGCAACCTTTTTTGACCTGCCGTGTCACTCTAGGTCAAGTAAACTCACACAGCCAGGACTGTCTGGAGATGAGATGATATACGGTACCGTCAGAATAGCTGCAGCATGTTACAGTATGTTCCTGTAGAAGGTTACTGCGTCAGCTTACTGAGTCATGGTTCTCATAAGGCACAGGGCATACACGTCTACAGGAATATAGTCTAGTTGTTGTTACAGACATTGGATTCCCGCTAACATGTCCTTTTAAGGCAGGGACACAGATTGTTTCTACGGCATCCAGTCCTACGGTTCTTTCATGTTCATGTGAATATTAGACGGATGTTGAAAGAGTTTCGTACAGGATGAATCTTTAATGCGCTGAACCCAAAACCATGAAAATGTGTTGGTTTTTATAAGCACTGTAAATCTGAGATGACTACGTTCTCCGGGAAAAATAAAAACGAGAGAGAAAAGGTTATTTCTCCTTTAGTCTCCCAGGGACAAACGCCAACTCACTCCAGTGTTGGATTCTGAGATTACCAATATTTCTGACACAAGTACACCCTGGACGACAGCGACAGGCTAGCACTTCTGTCATTCTGCGTCATTTCCCTAACTCCTCGCAGTGCACACCGAGTAGCGAGTTAGTGATAATTGTGTTATGCTTATCTGTCTATTCATCAGAGCTTCCCTGTTGTCAAGCTTTTGTCCGTGCTGTGTTTCTGTGTGATCTGCTTCGCTGGCACAGGTTTAGTCTTCTTACTGGAATCTATCTCCAGCTGGTCCAGAAGTCATGTGACTGGTCATCTCTCATGGCTGACTCAAAGGGTTTCACAGGCCGGAGGGCTCTGGAGCTGTTGACTCAGCTGAGACCAGCAGCTTCGAATTGTTGCAGGGTGCGTACTCTTCAAACTAATTAATTTAATCAGATTTAATGGATTTGTACTTTTTTTTTTTTATTTTGCATTTAATTGAGGTCGACGTTTCTTTCGATTTCCTCTGGATGGTTTTCTTTCTCATGGGTGCTGGGCACAAGCTGTTTACTTAAGGAAAGTCTGGCTGGGGATAAGAACTGATTCCAGTTTCTTAGTTGGTGTGAAAGTTCCAGCACGTCACAAACACTCGCTCACATGAAATAAGCCCCCGTACGCACACACAAAGCTGCAACAACGAAAGTGAGTCTCAGCCATAACACACTCATGCTGACAGGCCACCGATGTACAATTTAAAGGAAATAAAGGACTGAAATGAAATTACAGAAAGATAAATGTATTTGTTTACACTCTTAGAATTGGCGTCTGTGACATTTCAATGAAAAGACAAAGTACTTTAATAAAACAGAATCAAACCTTTAGAACAACATCCTCCTTGAAGGCAACATTACCTGTTCCTCCATTATTGGCCGGTAATGCTCTTACAACAGACGAGGACAGAAGCAAAATAACTGGCTGCAGTGTTTTATTTTATTTAAAAGTCATCTGACTGATAAATGTCACAGGACTGTAAGGGAAGGATAAATAATAATTAATCCGTCATAAGTCAAATTCTTAAAATATTCATGGGAGAGGTTAGACTCAAGGAGACGTAGCAAGCCTCCCTCTGCGTGTCCCTCAGTCTGTTTGCACCCCTTCCTGTGTAAATGCAAAAAGCCAACCTTGGGGGGGGCCCGGCCTAAACAATGTGAGGCCCAGCGCGGTTCTTCCCACCACGGTCTCACACAATCTCTTCAACACTTCCTGTTTGTTTTCACATACTGTATCAGTTCTTCTGCTCAAATCAAGAGGAGTGCAGCGATCTTACATCGCCAGGGTCAAACTCTAGTTCAGCCATTTCCATGACGCGGAATCGAAACTCAGGGTCAAAGGTCCAAAACCAGGTTCGTACGCCTGAGTGCTCACAGTACCAACGACAACGACACAGCTGACGTGACAAAACACTCACTGTCGCGCTTTGTCCACGTCTCGCGCTTCCTCCCACAGTTTTCGAGCTTGGCAGAGGCAGGTAACAGCACTAACGAGACAGGTCCATTCAGCGGGAGAGATGCAGTAAATATTTTCTGAGCCTTGACTGCACCAGAGGGATGGAGCAAGAGCTGTCCTTGACACCTCCGCAGCACACTGAGAAAATAAAAGGCTTGTTAACGTCACATTGGACGGGTCGTTTGTGAGCAGTCCTGCGGGTGATTTATGTAGTGCTGGATGTTTAGGACTGTCAGGAGCCCTGGAATGACTTCATTACAGATAGACGCTGGATATCTCCATACAAAGCTTTTCAACATTAAGGGTCCAGCACGTCAGAATATACGTCGTTGTTCTAGCGGCTTGGTAGAACCTGAGCTTCCTGTCGCTGTAAGATATTTGTTTAAGCCTTTGGACCAGACGTAACATTTATTTAACATATAACATGTTAAACACTTGGCTGCTCCTGATAAACATTAGTCACTAGCATGATGCTCATATGTGTAGTTTAAGGAACACTATTTGTGTTAATTGGGAGGTTTATTAAGCTTTTAAATGTTTTGTTTATCAACATTCTTCACATAGCAAGATATGTTAAGAACAGCACCGTGATAACCCGACATCCATCACACAATATATCACGGTTTTGTGGCATTAAGACAACAGAAGTAGGTTGTTCTGTCGACAACAGCCATTAAACATATTTATTATGTGAACGCTGAGATGCTATTTGGCATCTAGGCTCTGACCTCATCACTCCTCACAAGTATTTACCAAGTTGGCACAGCAGGGAAACAGATTTCATGCTCAAAGGGTTTCATGCAGATGTTTGTGGCGGAGGTGGAGCTTGTGAAAACCAGCAAACCAAAGGCATCAACAGCAGAAGTATGCATGAGCGAAAGAAAACAGAGATGGCAATTATGCAGCAGAGCAGAGCAACCTGTGGGTAGAGCAGAGAGAAGCAGCTCTTCCTAAGAGAGTTCCCAGCTGGGAACAGTCCCTGCGGATCACGGCTTCCAGAGGAGGTGTCAAAGTTCAGGCGTGAGGCACAGGAAGGAAATGGCAAAGGAGCAATAGTTGAAATAACTTCTCTGTCTTCTTGCATTCTTGACTTGACCTTACCCGACTATGCCGTAACTTCTTGATTAGCGCCAGTTTGTGTTAAAAGCAAAAAATGAAAACCTGTGTGGCTTTAGCAATACCATAAAAGGTCAAGTTTTGCTCTGTATGCATTCTGCCCTGTCAGGGGAGGCTAATAACGCAGGGGCTGTTGTTAATTAGTTGCACCTGTGCTGTGACAGTTCAGCTTGTAACGTGTGCACATTTCATTTAGTGGGAAATCTGGAAGCACCATCCTGACCAGGTTTGTGGGAACAGCGCTGACGCTCAGAAAGAAAAGACTTCAGTCAAGTTGAAACGCGTGAAACATCCTGATCATTTTATTTTAATAAAATCAAACGTTGCTGCTTTTCTGGTTAGCAATTTAATCAGTTCACACGGGTTTAATAGGTTTATATTTAGTCTCAGCTGTAGTCTCAGTATTGTTCTGCCTCATCCTTCAGACTTCACAGAGTATTGTCTTTCTTCAGCAGGTGTTGTTTGGCATTTTAGCGCCTGGTGTAAAAGGTCCGTTTTACCAGTAATTACCTCAGTCATCATTTCATTCTCCTACAGCTTAAGTGCTAACACAGCTAATCTTGTTAGAGTGATTTGATCAGCAAGAACACTACCCACCGTCACACCTTCGAGCCATGAGAACTTGAGCTGAAGCCTCGTCTTATTTCTGACTATGTTTAAAAAGTGATGATAAAGGATCATGTTCCTTAGGTTTTACTATAGTTAAATCAGGTCAATTCTTGTCATCTATCCCATAGGATGCTCTAATTACCACCAGATCTTCTCCTCCGCATCTCCATATTTGAATGATGACCATCTGTTTCTGCTTTGACTTGAGGAGTGTAAGTCTGGGGTGTTGCAACAACATCCTGTTCTTACTCAGAGTTACAGTATTTGTTTAGCGGAAAATACACGAGCCTTGATACAAAACTCTCCTCACTTCCTGAGGGGACTTGTGAGTCAGATATAGATTGTAGATAATTCGTCAGCGAGACGATTTTAAACCATATGATGCTTGTTGACGTTGCGACAGGACAAGCAATAATCGTAGTAATTGAAGACACGACGGAGCCTGATCACAGCCCCCTGGTTGTGTCAAGTCACATATTATCAGAGAGCTTTCCAGACCTTTTGAGCCCATGTGAGCTTCAGAAGCCAGAGGAAACCGGCTGCGTCACACCGTTCTTCACTGGCAGCACTGGGCCTCGTCAGTCAGCCTCCATCTCCATGTCAGCAGTGATGGACTGCAGCAGACGGGCGACGATGCGAGAAAAAAAAAGGAGAGAGAGTCAAATAATTTCAGCACCAAGCAGGGTGTGATGGATGTTTGCACATGCTAAAAATAACGATTACAGCTGGATTACTCAACATATGCGCATGCTTGAAATCACTCCCTTTCAAAGAGCCTGTCAAACTCTTCTTCACACGTGCAGTTATTCTTTGTATTGCAGTTTTAGTGGTCACATTCATCACAAGGTGCCTGGGTCACCTCACAACAGCCAGCCCGACCACGGGGAGTTTTCCGCTCGACCGCCCCGACGCAGGTGGCAGAAAATGTTTGACAAATGAGCAATAGCTGAGTCACACGCTGGAAAATGAGAATGTTGTTGGGAAGTTGAGCACGGAGCGACAGAGCAGCGGTAACCCAACGCTCCAGCTCCACCCCAGCCATTCAACCTCTGCTTCAGACCCTGACCCGAAGGCAGGACGAGCCTGTGGCAGCGTGTTGACAGCACCCATCGCTGTCGCAGCCTGACCGTTCTTTTCATGCTGCGCAGACGACAAGTGACAGGAGACTGTCATGGGACGAACGATGATAACAGCTAAAGAAGATATTAAAGCAGGATTGACCAGAGTGGTGGTTATAATTACACTGAAATGATTATGCAACAGGTGCTTTAAGTGGCTCCACATCTCAAGAGCACAGATAAATTTCCTACAAAAGAGAAAATAGTGATTGGAAGCAGATATTAAGAGGGATGGTGTTTTGGGAATAGGGGGGAGAGAGGAAAAGAGGGAGGAGAAAAGGGGAGGGGTACACAGAGGAGAGGTGCTATTGTGTAAGATCTTGTGTGTCTGTATGTGCAGACTGTTGTCCGTGGAGAGATGGGTTGAGACATGTAGCTGTATGGTTCCATTACACTTCATTCATGTGTGTGTTTGAGAGAGAGAGAGAGAGAGGGAGAGTAGTGAGGGGTGTGTGTGAGTGTGTTTGTGTGTTTCCTGCTTGTCTCGCTCCAGCAGTTAAGTTAAATCAGGGGCAGACACCGACACACTACGACGCTGCCTCTCTGTCCTTCTGGTCGTCCTGCTCTGAAGCCATCACCAGCCTCCTGGTCCAGCACTAACGGTAAGAGCCAAACTAACTTCATCCTCAGTCTAAGCTCAACTTTTAAATCTGGCTTTTGTCCCATCCTCTTTAGTCCAACCAACATATATTAACCTTGTATATGGTTGGACGCCAATGCAAATAGATCTTCAAAGCCTTTTGTTAAAAGCCTCCACAGTCACCTTGGAAACCTGTAAATGTAGCCGACGGATGCAAAGAACAAAAGCAACGCGTTGGATGCACACACAGATTTGATTTGTGCCACCTGTTGTTGCTGTTTGTTCAAGTTGTCCATGTGCACGTCCTGTGTGTGCAGAGCTTTAAAACCACCTCTGCCGCACTGTAGAGCACCTCGCATGGGTACGGATGAGGAAAATCCTTCACTGAACTATGCAAAGCATACAGAACGAAAGGTGGATGGAGCCTATACAGTACTTTACATGGCAGCGCTCATGGAACCAGCGAGAAATTGATCGACTTCCTGATAAACAGCAGCTCAGCATTCCTTAGAAAATCCTCATGTTTGAAGAACTCAATCCCCTAGATCGGCAGGGTGGCTGCAGAAAAGCAGGCGAAGGTAACTAAAGGAACTGAAAAACAGCAGAAATCGTATGTCGAGCCTCGTCAGTGACAGACACAGGTTGAAGAGTTGAAGGATAGACAAAAAGATGCAGATGCAGATGATTTCACTCTGAAAATACGTACGAGAGGAAAGATCAAAGTAGCAGAAATATAAAAGTCACATTCAAGTGCTGCTTCGTAAACTGAAAGATGCAGATATAGTCCCTGGAGTCAGTGAAATTAGTTTATTTTGCTGCAAGCGAAAGCCTTTATTTATTTCACGAAGGGCTGAGGTCGTCGTGAGGGTCGAGACTGCTCTCGGTCAACAAGCAATAGGCTGAGACCCTGCTGCTACAGAGGGACGGGTGGTGACACTCGTGTTGTAGCTGTGACGCGGTTGTAAGTGACGACTGGCTGTTAAATGTGTTACAAACGCTGGAATCTAACAACAGGAAGCAGCCATTGTTACGGAACTGCAGCGAGGCCCAGATGAGAAGATGACTGTGACGTGGGAGGCTAAGGAGCTGCGCCCGCAGTAAGATGAACCCTACTTCATAAGATGATGGTATAAATCATTAACTCCGTACTGGCTTTTTATGTGGGCAGCCAGATGGTGGTGCTCATGTCAGGGCAGCCTGGTGCTCAGGCCACAGATAGCTCCGTTGATGGGAACTCAGCTAAGCCACGCTATAAGTTTAATGTTTATAAGTTCAGCTTTAAAGAATATTCCCATGAGCTCAAGAAGAGGCAGACTTTAAAAAACGTTAGTCAGTCTGTGACAAAAATGTCCCCAAACATCCTCCTGCCCCCGATGTTATGGTTTATTGTACATAAGGAGCTGCCTGTTTGCTCAGTGCCCATTGTCTTGTCTGTTTGGATACTGCTTGTGCGTGGACCTTATGGAGTTGGTGTTTAGCTTCCTGTCTGTGGTCGCCAGGGTTTATGGCCGTCAGTGGATAATGCACAAAAGCCTCTTCCTGCTTGGTCACTAAAAGAATCAATACTGGCTTATGTACCTGCTTCCGAGCCACCTTCTGTCATCTCTGTCATGGAGAATTACAGCATCTTACAGCCTCACAGTGATATGATGTTGATTTTCTCTCTCTTTTCCATTTGTGGCCGTCAGAAACTGTCTTAATAGCTCACGGTAGGAGGCCCGTGTGTGTTTCGGCACATTTCTCTGTGTAGTTTAAGCTTACAGCCACCTAATTTAATAATTACTGAACAAAGAAAACAACCCGAGCCCAGACAGCTGCCTCAGAGCTTTACCTTTCCTTCTATCCTGTTGCCCTTGGCACGAACACATCTTCTACACTTAACAGTCCCCACATCTGCGACTGACATGGCTGTTCCTTCAGTGCAGAGAAGTTTCTGTTTTGTTTTGTTTTGTTTTTACATCCTGGTGGAAAATGGGTAATTCTGTAAACTGCAGATAAAATAGTCCTCCGGGAGGCATTTAACATGTCCTAATGCCAACCAGAGGTTAGCAGGAATGTAGGTACAGGCAGGGTTTGAACACAGTAGCACAGTAGCTTTAAAAGCACAAGCAGAAATACTTTTTTACTATAAATCCTTATCTGTGGGTGAGATAACGTCTAATTAATCAACGTGCTTTTCATTATTACTATTGTAGTGTGACGCTGCACAGATGTGAGCTAAAGAGGAGAAAGCCTCAGCTATAGCGCCACCTGGTGATGAGACACTGCCTTACTTTACACAAACCTGATCAGAGCATGTTTACGTGTTCTGCCCACTTATTTGTACTGACTCACACAGTGACATCACAGCAGCCCCACATTATCATATAAGCTGAGTGGCTTCCTTTCTGCTGGCGTCTGTTTGTCTGTTATGCTTCAGCGTAACCTCAAACACTGTATTCTTATTCATTTCCGTGTAATTAGTAACAAAGTATCTTTGCAGCAACAGTCATACTGTAATATACATCAAGCGTATGCTAATATTATTAAATCACTCACTAACGATGCTCAGTGCGCTCTTCTATTAAACAAGAACGCTCTCAACGAAGTGGAGAATTTGTTTTTTATTCCCGTTGCACATTCTGCTCATACAAATGAAGCAAAAACTAGCCCCGAGGCAAATTTTCCACAGCATGCAGGTTTGATTTTCTCACAGAGCGCAGAAGTTTCCACAGAGCCGAATCCCTGCTGTCCTGTTTGTTTAGGTGTGTGCTGATTAGAAGTTCTCATGCTGGGTACAATGTATCTCAGCGCACCCAGGGTTAGAAACGTGACATTTTACGGTGACTGGAGCCTAAACCCAGTCTTTCCGTCTCCCCCAGCACCTCCGTGTTTAATGGCGTTGTTATCCACCCTCGCTCTTTGCCGTGCAGTCTTCATTAACACAGGTCGTAACACAGGCATAAATGTTCTCCTTCCGGGTTCTGACAGTCCACCCATACGGACGCGCCATTTGATAAACACCACACTTTTACTGCTGCCTTTCATTAGCTGAGAGACTATTTAAGGGAGGAGGCAGAATGCAGATCGACGTGGAATATTGAATAACATGCAACATCTGCTTTTGATGGCTTCTTATTTTTCCCAAATAGCGCGGAGAGCGCGAGGATGGCTTTAATGTGCAGGTCTTTAATGAGCTGGTGTAGGGTGAACACTTTCATGGGTTCTCGTGTAGATTAGCTTTATGGGCCATGCCAGCAGTAATGATGCCTCTTCCTCTAGACTGCTTGTGACATTCTGTTCTCCTGTTATAGGACTCGCTCAGGCCCTCACCCAAGGCCTGTATCAGACCCCCTGCCAACGGGGCCCCTCGGTTTAAAAGTCCTAGAGCCAACATCTGACCCTAAAAGGGGAAAATGCAGAATACAACAGCAGGAGAGACAGATGAGTTGGCTCTGACATGCGGCCTGTCTGGAAACCATGGATTCATCTTCACCCTGATACCCATCATCTACGGATTCAACTTTGCCATAGGCATCGTCGGGAACAGCATGGTGGTGGCTGTCATCTACTGTTACATGAAGCTCAAGACAGTGGCCAACATTTTCGTTCTCAACCTTGCTGTTTCTGACCTCACCTTCCTCATCACGCTGCCCATGTGGGCGACCTATACAGCCAGAGGTTACCACTGGCTCTTTGGAGAATTCCTGTGCAAGGCCAGTGCAGGGCTGGTGATGTTCAACCTCTACACGAGCGTCTTCTTCCTCACCGCGCTCAGCATCGACCGCTACCTGGCCATCGTGCACCCGGTGCGGTCGCGCAGGTTTCGCACCGCGGCGTACGCACGAATCACCTGTGTAGTGATCTGGCTTGTTGGGTTTATGCTCAGTGTCCTCACAGCGCTGACCAGAGGGCTTCACAGAATCAAGAACAACAACTCCACAGTGTGCGCCACCCTGCACCCCAGCAAGGAGAACAGTGTCAGGTGGAAACAGCTCCTGCTGGCCATCAGCCTGATGAAAAGCCTCCTGGGCTTCCTGGTGCCCTTCATCATCATCATCACCTGTTACTGCCTCATCGGACGGGCGCTGATGGGGGCTAAACACATCCAGAAGAGCTCCAATTCCCGGGAGGACGAGGTGCTGCGCATGCTCGCGGCGGCTGTCTTGGCCTTCTTCTTGTGCTGGGTTCCCCATCAGGTGTTTCACTTTATGCAGGTGCTCACCCAACTGACACAGGCTGACAACTGTGACCTCCTGGACATCATTGACACTGTCATGCCCTTCACCATCTGCATTGCCTACTTAAACAGCTGCGTTAATCCCATTGTCTACAGCTTTGTGGGGCACAACTTTCGTAAAAACCTACTGCGGCTGTGGCGTTGCTCCCCAGCTAAGTCTGCCGGGCCTCACCCGAGCATCAGCTCCAAGGTGAGCGCCCTGTCCTTCCGTGCCTCAGAGGCCCTGCGTCTCACAGTCAAAGGTTCGACCTCTTCTGATGTTAAGTGAACAGGAGAGTGAAGGTTTTGCTCTCTCGCTTTCAGTCCATAAACCCCCAAACAACAACACGCCTTCACATCCATGCTGGCAAACAGTGTGTGAGAAATGTGTGTGAAATCAGTGTGAGAGCAAAAACAAAAGAACTGTATAATTGGAGTTTTGCTGGGAAAAAAAACGACACATGGTTACAGATTGCTTAATTATTGCATGCGGATACGGTGCAGTAATACATTTTAGCAGTGTCAGCGTTGTGTGTTTGCAGCAGGTTGTTCACAAGTTGTAGAATTGATCAAGTGCTCAGGATGCTAATAATACCGTAAGCCCCCATGCTCTGTCAGCAGCTGTATACGTGGAGCAACTGGAAACGTGAAGTGTAGTAAAACGTGGTGTCAGTTATTAATATATTTGACTATATAAGAAGTACCTGTATACTGCTGTATGTGGTATTTGTCAAATTGTGCGCTCCTCCTCATGAAAATGTGTCTGAAACCCAAGTCCGGGAGTAACAGACTGTAAACAAGTGCGATACACAAACACTCCAGGTTTGTCAGCATCGTTGGTGGTTGTGTTTGTCATATGTAAAGATGTTCACTGTTGTTTTTCTGCATTGAAAAATGTACAATTTGTAAATAGATGAATGAAATAAAACTAATTACAGTCTTGTGTAGATATTTTTATGTGAGGGTCATTACAATTTGTCATGAAAATATGTTTATTGCTGGAGAATTCACTGAGTAGCTATTAAGTATCAATATCAGTCTGAGCTCAGAGCTTCTCCAAGCGCATATCAATCATTGACTACACATCCTGTTACTCCACAAAGCACCTTAAAAACATGTGCACAAGGATCTTTGAGGGAGGATGTGTGTAAATGTAGCGCATTACAGATTGGGATTGGTGGACGGGTGGCAGGATGGGCTTTATAAGAGCCGTTCGGGGGGGAAAGCAGCTTAACGTCCAACATGAAGATCCTCCTGCTTTTCGGGTTGGTGGCTGTTGCCTTCGCCGGCACTTCTCGCTTCGAGGGGTAAGATTTAGATGTTTTAAGTAAATTGAATTTCTCTCAGTGCAACACACAAAGCAACATTCTTTACCTATGCTATATGTATATGATATGCATGATATGCATATGATATAAAAGGTACTGAAGGTTTAATTCTGGTTCGGCATCATTATCCTGTTGTTTTGTTGTAGTTTTGCTCCTCCCTGTGACATTTTACTCCTTTTTCACTACCCACTAGAGAGAAAGTCTTTCGTCTGAAGCCTGTGCTTCATGAGCATGTGACCCTCATTAGAGAACTGGCTACGAGCATCCAGGTACCTTTCACACACCCAGCATCAGTTCTGTCCTCACTCAGTTATTATTGTGATCATTTACATCTGCAGATCACTTATAACAGCAGCTTTTCATTCTTTACCGCGCAGGTCACACATTTACGTTAACATGGCAACATCTCTTCTTTAGGAGCGCCGGTGTGAAGTGTCTGTGCTGTCTAGCTGGTTAAGCTGGTGTCTGTGTGTTTGCTGCCATCTGCAGGTCGACTTCTGGAGGCCCGAGGACCCTGAGCTGGTGACCGTGGGCGTTGACGTGGACATCCGCGTGCCTGCATTGTACCTCGATATGGTGTCTACAGCCCTGCTGCAGAGTGACATGGAGCATGAGTAGGTCACAAGAACATAAAGATGCGAGACATAAAGGTAAAGCTTGACACCGTGTTCACCTGCTTCATGTTTACAGGGTCCTTATTGAGGATGTGCAGGTTGCTGTTGATGCCCAGGTTGACAACGAGGCTTCTCCCAGAGCTCACAGCTACACCAAGTACAACACCTGGGACACTGTAAGAGGCACAGACATTACCCGAGTCATAATCAGACTGGACTGCTGTTCCGCTGCTCATTTGTCCTCGCTTTCATTTCAGATCCAGTCCTGGATGGAAACCGTTTCCTCCTCCAACGCTGACCTGATCAGCCAAGAGGTGATTGGAAACACCTATGAGGGACGCCCCATGACTGTCCTCAAGGTATTTTAGGACTCACTTGTGATTTAAACTATTATATAATATCAATACTACGTGTTTTAGTAAAGAATTACATCCCATACAGTATAATGTTAATGAATTACCATCTACAGGTTGGCAAGAAGTCCAGCTCCACCAAGCCTGCTATCTTCATGGACTGTGGTTTCCACGCTAGAGAATGGATCTCCCCTGCTTTCTGCCAGTGGTTTGTGAAGGAGGTAAAAGTCCTGTAAAATGATGACAAGTGTTTTATTGATGCTTTCCCTGATTATAGCAGAGGATGGTTTTGCGAACTCCCTCAGGCTCTGTCCACCTATGGCAGTGACTCTGCGATGACCAGCCTGCTGAACCAGATGGACGTTTTCGTTCTGCCTGTCTTCAACATCGATGGCTACGAATTCAGCCACAGGACCGTACGTTATCATGTCACACCCGACTTTGAGCTCTGACAGCGTAAACAAAGTGCTGATGCGTTGGTGCGTTGTGTTGGAACGTCAGGACAGAATGTGGAGGAAAACACGCTCCAAGACATCTGGAACCAGCTGCATTGGGGCTGATCCCAACAGGAACTTCAACGCTGGATGGTGCAGTACGTACTGTATAACATATACTTAGAATACAGGTGTATCTGCTGTTTGGGCTGCAGGGTTACTGGATTAGATCACCATAGTATTGTATCATCACTCTTTCAATAACTTTAGCTGTCGGAGCCTCCAGCAACCCCTGCAGCGACACGTACTGTGGAGCTACTCCTGAGTCTGAGATCGAGTCCAAGAATCTTGCTGACTTCATCCGCAAGAACAAGTCCATCATCAAGGCCTACCTCACCGTCCACTCCTACTCCCAGCTGCTGCTCTTCCCTTACTCCTACACCTATCAGCTGGCCGCAGACCACAGCGAGCTGGCAAGTCATCGTTTTTACATGCGCAACGTTCTGTCTTTTCATCTCACTCGCTGTCTGCCAGGCCGCACAGCTAACACTGACACCTCTGCTCCGCCTCTCGCAGATCACATGTCTCTGCTTTTTTACGACTCTCTTGTTATTCATGCTCTGGCCTGACACCAAACAGAAAAGTAAAGAGTTCCAGGGATCTGCCATAACTCATCTGCCTGTCCAGAAATGTTATTTCCTGCTCGTGCATTTCTCTGAGGGTTTCATTTCCTGCAGGAAATCACTCAAGCTGTTTGTTATTTGCTGTTTTATGAGTAAAACAGTTTTGTTTCCAGACGTCCAGTGAATATTGGCTCAGTGTTGTTAGGCAACTGATATATGTGAGCTAGTCTTCTTTATGTAAACCTTCATTCTGACTTGTTTCCTGCGTTGTAGCTGAAGGTTGCTGAGGGAGCTTCTGCAGCTCTGCGTAGCCTGTATGGCACCAAGTACACCAGCGGACCCGGCGCTGCCACCATCTGTAAGTACTGTGAAGACAGCAGCTGCATTGCCCTCCATGGGGAAATGCACAGAGGAGACACTTGATAGTCTATTTTGCAAACCTAATGACGTGCATTATGATATGTGCACGGCGCACGAGCGTGAGATGCTGCCACTAGAGGCAACAAAAAGGACGTAAACGACTTCTCTGCAGTTTTTGTATGAAAACACGCCCAGACTGGCCCAAGCCATCAGCATACGCCATTCTGAAAATAAGCCCCCTCATTTTCTGCCCCCAGACCCCGCTGCTGGAGGCTCTGACGACTGGGCCTACGACCTGGGAGTGAAATACGCCTACACCTTTGAGTTGCGTGACACTGGTCGTTATGGCTTCCTGCTGCCAGAGTCTCAGATCCAGCCCACATGCGAGGAGACCATGCTGGCCGTCAAGTACATCGCCGCCCACGTGCAGAATAACCTCTATTAAAGAGCGGAACTGCCAGGACCCCTGCCAACTCTGCTCCTCCAACCTCTCAGCCATCTCCAGTGCGTATCCATGGATACGGGCACCACCCGCCATGTTTCCTCGCTGTGCTTGACAGAAAGTCAAGATGAGTGCAAACAATAAAATCAATGATCCATCCCCACATGCTGAATCATTTTTATGTGTGTATGATAATATACTGTCTGATGCATTAAGCGTTTGTTGTTTGCATGACAATGTGCAACAGTGATGCTCTGTCAACAACAATAATGCTGCAACTATCACCAGTGAAAAAAAAGCTATTGCAATTATTTACAATCATAGGCTTTGATAAATTCTTCAGTGAACAAGAAAACATACGCAGGCATCAAACTAAAATCATTTTGCACGTTTCCCTGGACAACTCAGCGTTTGAGAATAGACACAATGCTTCAGGAGAAACAAAAGGATCCACCAGTCAGCCCCTTCCAACCCCAGCGAGCTGGCACCGCTCCAGTACTGGAACATGGGTGAATGGGGGTGTTCATCTTTAAGGATTTCAGTCCAGCAGCACAGTGTGCGACCAGCACCAAGCGCTTCCCGGCAGCATCTCCACTCTGCCAAGCATCTGCCCCAGTGGAAAACCATGAAGGAGCCAGAGATCAGCAGGGAATTCTACTGCGCTGGCCCATATTTCTGACAAGCATGAAGGTAGAAAGATACACTTCAGTGACTGATTTTAGATTCTTTCTTTTAGATTGTTCAATGTATTGCACTCGGTAATTTAGTATAGAATGTGTACAGTTTATCCCTTTCCCTTATGCTGCTCTGAGCTTTACTGACAACTCTAAAAATAAATGGCAGTGAGCAGACCTGTGACCTCCTCAGCTGCTTCTGTCTGTGTCTGTGTCGCCCCTTCCATGCTACACTGTTTAATCCCACTAGATGGAGACAAAACACCACCTCTCAGGCAGGGAACGTCTTGTTCCTGAGGTCAGCATCACCGTCATCGCCACATTGTTATCGTGGGTGAAGATGACACCAGCCCGGGGACGTGCGTAACAGTTGCCTGAAAGGTCAGGGCTGCAGGATGAATGTGAATCATCCAACTCAAAATAACTTTCATAGTTTTCATGTCTTTACTAAATGAGCACGACAGAATAGAAAGTGCGCTTAACGTTGTAAACGTGCATGTTTGTGAGTAGCCGTGGTCCCTGGGCTGAGCTGCTGGGAGCAGGTGGGTGTGTGGACACCGTCACATGACGCTGCGTCTGGCTGCTGTCACGCTGGTATAAATCCACCTCTGTATATTTAGTCGCTCCTTCTCCCCACGTGAAGCTGCTGTGTCTTCAGGTCCGGGCTACAAAGTAGCTGCGACTTTCTCTACAGTCATGGCTGGTACGTAACACTTTTCGTTAATCAACCTGCGGCGCCGCGCGCGCGTTTCACCGAGTTGCGGAAACGCGTTCAGCGCTAAACCTCGTTTAGCGCTTTAAATACGTTGATCAGATGTTTGAAAGTCTGTGGTGGGTCAGCTGATACTGTTTATTAGTAGAACGAGCGCATAGTTTACAAAAGATCTTCTGTCCGTCTCCTGTGATTTGCTGTCCGTCGTCTATACAGCTGGGACTTGGATGAAGGTTGGCGAGTGTCATCTCCACCATCTGTCACGTACAGGACGCGCAAAACATGCGTTAGAACCATAACAGTCGCTCCTAAGATCAAATAAAATATAAAATGACACAATGTCCTCTGTGAGCACTTGGCTTGTATAAGAGCAAAATCAAAATTATAATATGAGGATGTTGGCAAAGTTCAGTTCCTGCCAACAAATACTGATCCTCTTGAATCCTGGAGGATCAAGATTTAGACAGAACACATGGCAGTGGAGGCACAGAGAGAGCCCGAGGGAGAAGAGAGGATGGAGTGGAGAAAAGAAAGATGTGGTGGTTTTCAGAAAGTTATTATTCTAAGAACTGGGTTTAACAGAACCACTGAATCTGTGATCATCCTAGAGGTAGAAGCCAGCAGCTGAAGCTAGAGCAGGTCGGTTTGATTTTAAAGGACATTCCTATCCTACATTCTTGTGTAACAACTTGATTAACTAGCTGCTAACTTTGGTTTAATCCACGAGTAATGAATAGAACCTTGGTGATGTGCGTCACAGGAAGCTCTCCCAGGCTCCAGCGTGAACTCCGTGAGCCCAGGCTGTGGTTGAGCTAATTGCTTCTTTATTGCACTTTATTATGTGTTTGTGAGGCTCAATGCATAAACGCTGCAGTGCTGGTTAAACCAATGGCAAAGGGGGCGTGAGATACAGTAGGTGTGGTCCAGGGGCAGAACTGGACAAACTTCAACCCTTCACTTTTCACATTGCCAGTGGGCTTCCGTCGCGGTTTGTTAGCTGTACACACTCCAAGTGGGATGTGTGTTGGCGCGCACGTTACCGGGACACAGCCTCCGTAGCGGCTATGCTGACTTCATCACAATTTATACTCCTACTCCTCTCACAGGCCGTCATTGTTCTGAGACGTGACTTGGCAGGTAGCTGACACGTTTTCCTGCCTGCAGTGAGAGGTGGTGGCAGCGAGCAGGCACCACAACGGCCAATAAAACTCACTGTAATGACACTTTAGATTAGGAACTGACTGTACCTGACTGTTCGTTGGGGACTGAACACTAAAGTGTTTGGTTTAAATGGAAAGAAAGAAAATCAGCAAGGACACGGTACTGTAGGCCAAGTCTAAATGTGCCGACAGTCTTCTGCTTCTTCTGCACTGGTAGAATTTATTGCCACATCCCAGAGACATTTCTGAAATCATCTCACATTACTGCAAATAAAGCATGAAAAAGGTTAAATTTGTCATTGAAGTTGTGTAATTTTTCGCTGTCTTTTCTTCACAGACCAGGCTTTTGTGACGTTGGCTACCAATGACCGCTACGCTCGGGGAGCCATGGTTTTGGGCAAGTCCCTCCGAAACCACAGTACATCCAAGAAGCTGGTAGCGCTCATTGGTCCACAAGTGTCACAGCCTTGCCAGTAAGAAACCTTACCTCCAAGCAGTGACACAACATTAGTCAATCCCATCCTTAGCTCCTCTGTCAGGTCTTGTTTTTCAGCTGGATTGTTGATGTTGACCCATTTCATAGTGTTGTGAATCACTAGGTCTGTGCTGAGGACCATCTATGATGAGGTGAAGGTGGTGGACGTGCTGGACAGCGGCGACACGGCTCACTTGGCCTTGATGAAGAGGCCTGACCTGGGCGTCACCTTGACTAAACTCCACTGCTGGACCCTGACGCATTACTCCAAATGTGTTTTCATGGATGCAGACACACTGGTGAGCCTACCTGAGCCTACTGTATTTGTTTGGCACCAGCCAAGATGCTCTACGAGGTCGCTATATGTTTGTTGGTTGTGTCTGTGCTCTAGGTGCTTTCAAATATAGATGAGCTGTTTGACAGAGAAGAGCTGTCAGCTGCTCCAGACCCCGGCTGGCCTGACTGCTTCAACTCTGGAGTGTTTGTATTTTGTCCGTCTATGGAAACCTATGGCAAATTGCTTCGGTTTTGTATGGAGCACGGCAGCTTTGACGGTAAGAACCAAGGGTCTTCCCCCTTTTCTATGTGTGATTTATCCCTTCGTAGAGTTTGATGGCATGAGTGTTTTTTCAGCCCCACACAAACATTCAAGCTGTGACCTGCTGCGAGGAACCTCAACTCTCTTTTGGTCAGAGTAAGGCCTCCATGGAGCCTGGTGTCTGGACACGGGGCTCTCCAGTCACAGACCGTCTAGCTCTGAGTTATTCCCAGGGGAAGGCTGGGGTGGGTGGAGGGTGAATTTGAGAGGCCCTGTTTTGCACCGCCTGACATTCAGCAACTCTTCTGCGTGAGACAGGCTGTACTGTAACTGAATTGTGGTTGTTGTTTTGGCTCAGTTGCAGGTTTACTAAAGACCTCTTCTCAAATCATTCACTGAAATGGGTTATATTTAGTGCAAGGTTTCTTAAACATCACATTTACCTAAAACTATTTTGTGAACTTTTTAAATCGGCTACTTAAACAACATTCCACATGAATTCAGTTATCATTTTATCTTGATTCATTTATAGTGAGCTTCGTTCATATCTATTTAAAAACTCAGGGGTCCTAAAGTAGACGAGTACGTCATCTCAAACTAGCTGCACAACATTTCTGGAAAAGCTATGCACCGTTGCACAGTGATGAAGACCATTACATGTATTTGAAAGCCAGCTGATTTTTTTTTTTTTTTTTTTTTTGTAGAACTTAAATATTTAAATTGGTTTATTGCTGTATTTCCAAGGTGTGTGTAGCTCGGCGCCCATGATGGGTGTAGTGAAACCTAATATCAGCCATGTCAGTGTCACAAGCTCATCGTTTGCTTACAGAGCTGTGACGCGAAGGAAGCAGTAGCAGAGGACATTACACCTCAAGTCCTTTTCCCTTGTGATACTGTGAAAGATTCCATCAGGGAGAGTTTTTCGGAAAAACCAATTAGTTCGCCCGACAGTGACCCGTGCTTTCAAGTGCCGACTCTTTTTGTCTGCTGCAAGAATTTTCCATCACTGCGACAAACAACACTACTGTCTGCTTTCTAGTCGACTCCTCCTTGTCTATGGGTAATTGTGTCATTTATTTCTGTCGTGCTTATATTTTTCTGTGCAGAATTTCAAAGTGATGCGATCATGTGCCTGATGGCTCAGCTTCACTCTAAGGATCACATGTGCTCCTCTCCATTTTATATTTAAATTTTTAAAAAGATAACTTTTGGGGACTGAACCCGGAGGCTCTCTGTCTGCATTTGTGCCTCCTTAGTTGTCTGCTGCCAAGACAAACTGGCAGAGATTGGTGCACATTCTTGCTGAGCTCTGCTCATCCCCTCAAAATGAAGATAGTCAGCCCTATATTGAGTTTTAAAATCCCCAGTGAAGGTTAGCATACGTGTTATTCTAGACTGCAGCGGTCTGTGGTTTCATGCACGGTACAGGTCTTTGCTTTTTAGCAGTTAAATGCTGAAGTTCTGTTAAAAGTCAACATCTCATCTTGTGCCAATTTCTGTTCAGTGACTTAGTTGTTGAAGCAATTCAACATGAATGTTCATTGAAGTGAAGGCTTGGTGATGTAACCAATAAGTTTTAGCTGTGCTTTGATTGTATTTAATACATTACCTACAGTGACTGACCTACTTAACGTCTAATGTATCTCTGCACCCCAGTGCGTCCCAGAGTTCTGTGTTTATGTAAGGCCTGCCCCAGTTCTAAATTTGCCAAACTGAGCTCTGGCGAGTGACTGAGCTCTGCAATCGGGCCTCTAGGACCAGAGGCAACCTTAGTGTAAAACCTTACAACGAACTTTGAGTGTTAACCCAGAGGGCTGCGTTAATTCACATCCCAAGTGTGCACAGACAAACCATTTAAAATACTTGTGTCTGGTTGAATTAGTCAAAGTTGACTGGGCATGAATAGGACTATCAGGGGAAAAGTTTCTGTTCTGCTGGCAACTCAATACTCGAACTTTAAGATCAATAATCATGTTCTTTAAGCTTTATTTTTAGAGTTATAAGAATCTAATTTTATATGTGCCCTCAACAGACTGGCGACCTGTCCAGGGTGAACCCTGCCTCTTGCCCATAGACAGCTGGGATAGGTTCCAGCACACCCGCGACCCCTGCGGGGGAAGAAGCGGTAGAAGATGAATGAATGAGTGAATTTTATATGTAGTTGGTCTAATCAAATGTTAAATCCAGCCAACAACAACTTTGCTTAAAGTGTGATGCTCAATGGCCACTTGATACGTTGAGACCTGCTGATCACATACACAGATTCGTGGAGTCTGGAAATGCACAAAGTTTTCAAATTGTATGATGTACAAGGTTTGTGGTTAATAAACACTTTGCATTTCTTAGCATGTTAATAAACTTGTTTAGATCTGCTTCTGCCTTGTAGCAAGTCAGACAGTTGTGTTAAAAAAAAAAAAACATTATGAAAGTCAGTTCTGCTCTGAATGTTCAGGAACATTTTCTTGTCTGGACTAATCCCAGTGAACTGCTGATTAATATACCACTGGGTAAACAAAGACAATTTAGTTGAGTTTTAGTCACAGGTGTGCCTGTGACGCTTCAGCCTTCACGCTGACGCCGCATTTTTAGCTTTCAGTGAAGTTATTCAGTCATGTTAAAGCTGTCAAGTCAAAGCATTTCATAAGCTTCGAAGGATATGAACAAATGCGTGGTTAATGTTCTGCACCACTACTAATTCATCTGTGTTGATAAAGCACTTTACAATGCAAAGTTTAACACCTACAGTAGTACAGGCGGCCGTCTGCCTTGACTGGTTGGGGTTGAGTCCGATGGCCTTTACATATAAAGTAAAGGTTGTTTTTATTTTTTTTAATTTCTCTGTTGCAGGAGGAGACCAAGGTGTTCTAAACAGCTTCTTCAGTAACTGGGCAACAGCTGATATATCAAAACACCTCCCCTTCATCTACAACCTCAGCAGCATAGCCATCTACACTTACCTTCCAGCATTCAAGCAGTAAGTGTCTGTCTACTGGGGAGTCTGAGCTCCTGGTAAACTCGCCTAGTGTAGCTACAGGTGTGATTTTTCATTCCTATCATACCGGTGTTTTTTTCGGTCTTTAAGTCGGTCCACGATATTGTACTTGCCCCACTTGTATTATAGCAGGTCTGTCTGTGTGTCTGAATTCTTGTATGTGGGATGCAAAGCCACGCTGTAAGCAGATCCTCTTATCACATGAACATGTAGTCACATCATGACATGACATCAGGAAGCAAGATGAGAAATAAGATTCCACCTCCTCTGCCCATGTGTCCCGCAGCCAGGCCTCAGCTCTGGGTTGGATATCCACTCTGAACTCCCAACAGCTGAAGCCCGTCCTAAAATAGAGCCGGATATTTAAAGAGCTTTTATGTTTGCCTCTAGCCCTGCTCATTGTCCGCTGCGTCTTAAGCTCCCCCTCCCACCTGTTTGTGCCTAAAAGAAACAGAAACAAACCTCATCAACAAGCGCTCAGGTTTGGCATTTCCTGGCAACCATGGGACATGGGTGATAAACATATATTTAGTTCTTGGTGGCTGTCAGCATTAGTGCTTGGAGCTTACAAACGCAACAAAACACCCCCTCAAGGGGCCTCTAAAATGACTTTCATGCAATACTTCTCATGAAAAAAAAACTTTTGATAAAGCATTCACAGAAAAGATTCAGGCACATTTGTTTACTACGTGGCTTGTTTCAGATATGGTGGCAATGCCAAGGTGGTCCATTTCCTAGGAAAGACCAAGCCATGGAGTTACTCATTTGACCCCAGAGGCAAACAGATTGCAGGGGATGTGCAAGAGGCCACTACACATCCCAGCTTCCTGCTGGACTGGTGGAGCCTGTACTCCAGCGCTGTGGTGCCCATGCTGCAGGAGCAATATGGAGACCAGCCTTTCTACTCTGGATGCGTGGAGGTAAGTGAACACATTTGTTTTATCGCAGCCTTCATTTACGCTTTAATTCAATTCATGCAAAAACATAAAAGGCCCTTTGAAAGTGTGAAATTATATCTCTTTTGCTGGATTTACCTACAAAACGGCATCGTTTATGGATGAAATGTTTATTAGAGAATGTTTGTATTATCACATATTTGTTTTTCTTCATTTCATTATCTTATTCTGGGTGATGCACCTCTTTCCTGTCTTCTTCTTTGTCTCATGAAGTTGCAGAACAGTGACTCACTCATTGTTGAGAGTCAGCAGGTATGGATAAAAGCACCTGGTGTTCTGATGAATAAAATAAAAGAGAGACATGCACTGCCAATTCAGCATGAGGTGTTCAAGTCCACGTCTGCGTGCATGTGTGAACGGTGTGTTGCGGATGCATTTAAAGAACTAAAAACGAAGTCAAACAAGCCGAGTTGACTCAAGAACACAGGCTTGATGGTTCTAGCAGCCACGTCTTCTGTACACCTGCTTAGCAGCCAAAGCAAAGTTTAATATCTAAAGCTTCCATGTGTGTCTGTCTTAAGCCAATAAGAAATGGTTCTGGACTTTGGAAGCTGGCGTTAATAAAGTTTAAAGGTTGATGCTGTAGATTACAGTAGATCATACAATAGTTGTTTTTCTGCCCAGATGCTGATTTCACATCAAGGTTATGTAAAGTCCAGCTTGAAATATCCAGACCTGTCTCTTTTTTCATTTGAAATACTATGTATGATGGTCTGGTGCTTTGAAAAAGCAACATGGGCAAGTATTTGTTCTGTGTGTCATGTTCTGCACTTTTTTTTTTCTTTGTGTCATTGTTGTGTATTATTTTATATGTTACGCAGGGTGAGAGCGTCTCTCTACAAGCACAAGCACAAGCACACCAACCCCAGCTGTCCTCAGAAGAGCGGAAGCAGAAATGGGAGCAAGGTCAGGCAGACTACATGGGAATGGACTCGTTTGAGAATATCAAGAAAAAGCTTGATACGTTCCTCAAATGAGTCCGAAATAAAGCAGGACATCAAAAGAGCAGTAGCAGCGTAACAGACTATCATATATACATAGGCCTTTTTTTTTAAATCAATGTACTCCAAAACCGATTGTAGCTGAGAGTGGTTAAGATGAATAAATGCAGATTAGTTGAGGTTGTCCCTCCACCTGTTCCTCTCACTTCATACTCCAACGGTGCCTTTCTGATGAGAAATGAAAAGTTCAACATTATTAATGGCTTTAATAGTCTTTGCAACACTTTTTCTCAGTTTATCCTGCAATGGGTATCTGGTCTGCTAGGCTGAAAACGTCAGGAAACATTTAATATAATGTTGGCTTTTAAAAAAACAAAACACTACATTAGCATTTGAACTGGGCCTTTTGTATTAGATTTACCGTCATCTATGTGTACATTCATCCTTTTGTACTGTCGTCTGTACGGCTTCAGAGCATTGACATGTTCTGCTTTTGGATTAAGCAGACTGTTTAACCTGGATATAAAAAAATGTTTACAGCACTTCTCAGAGTATTTGAAACCCGTAGACTCTAGCTCCCCAGTGCCTTTACCTTCTTGCTCTATCTGCTGCCTTCATCTGATATGTTTTTGACTTTCTGTAGGTAGATTTATACATTTCCACCGTTTTATTTGACCAGGTTTTTTCGCTGTATCACAATGTCTTTTATATGGAGACATTAAAACATTAAACATTTTGAATTTTCTCAGGTGGCTTTTTTGTCAGACCTGTGGGTCACTGCATAGGATGTGTTGGTAGTTGAGATATTACCCTATGGGATTTACGTTTTCTACATTTAGTTTTTAAAACTTTTTTTTTTTTTACTTTTGGAACATGAGCTGTAACTTTAGGTCTGGTTGTGTTACGAGTTCTCCCTGATGTTTATGATCCAGCCAGTTAGTGATGAATAACAATAATTTCTCATTCAGGAAATAATGTTTGTTAGTTCCGTAGGTTAAATAATAAAAGGATGTGAGAACTGTTTGGCTGCAGTAGATATGACGGTAGTGATTGTTTCATAAAAATCTCATTATATAATTCACACGTGGCATATTACGTGATTTTAATTTCACTTTAAAAGGACCCACACGCAGAGAGTATGTTGTTACTTGTGGTACAGGGAACAGTACTTCCGGTATGGGAAGTACCGTTAAACGTCTCTCTCGCGCGCGCCTTTGACAGACAGCGGTACATAACGTATAACATTTCCGCTGTCTGGTCAACATTGTGTACGGCCAGTGACTCCGCCGCCGATTAAAGGAAGCCTGTCTGAAGGTAGTATTAATTTATATATTTCAACCTGAGACGAGAGGTTTCACTCTTGTCACCTTCCGGCTTCGCATCTGTCGCGTATAGTCTTGTATGTCCAAACGAGCGATATGTATAAAATGTAAGACTTGATTTAAAACCACAACAACAACAAAAACAATATATAAAGTCACGTCTTTTATTTTCAGAAATACTCGGTAAAAGTTACACGTAGCTAACGTTAGTTTTACATCTTACGTTTAGTAAGTTGAAGCGAACAACAAAGAACATATCTCGACAACACGCTCGTAGACGTCAAGACGTTTAACGGCTGTTGCCTCCGAATCAGATTTAACCGTTAGCCGCCCGGGGGGCGTGTCGAGGCCCAGAGGCCCGGTGATGCAAGCCGCTTCGCCAGGAAAGTAAACACACCATTCCGTCAAGATGGCCTCGCTTCCCGTCGTCCGAGCTGCGCTGCTCGTCTCCTTCTCCGTCCTTGTGACAGTCGTCCTGGGCTTCGGGCTCCCGGCTCTGCTCAACGCGCTGATGGCGATGCTCGGGTTGCCGGAGACCAGCGCAACCGAGTGCATCGTGGTGTTTTATTTACTTTTTGTGATGTATATTGCGACGCCCCGAATCCCCAGAGGACTGGTCGAGGTAATTTACCAACATAACCTCATATCAAAGCAAAACCTCGCATTTCTAATGCTTCGTTTGTCCTGTAGTAATACACGTAGCAGCGATGCAAGAAACACAGCATCAGTGATTATGCCACGTAGATGGGGAAACACTTATTAAGCATGAATTTGAGTTAGAGGAGATACTATGCTGCCTTTAATACACAATAGATTGATTAATGTTGCTGTTAAATGTTCCAGTTAACGTTAATGTGAAAACTGGCATGTGCCCCACGTGTGGCAATAATAAGTGAACTTTAGACTGAGAACTGTTTCATAAAGAGATATTTATTTGACAGCGTAGTAAGTTCAAGTTTGTAAAAGACGAGACTCTCACTTGTGATAGTTGTGTGTCATTTCAAAGGTGTGAAGTTGACAATGGGAAGCTGTCACGGTGTTTGTGTCCTGCAGGTGAAGGGGAAAGCTGTGCTGATTACGGGATGTGACAGTGGATTTGGAAATGCACTTGCCAAACATTTACACAAGCTGGGTTTCACGGTCTTTGCGGGATGTCTTCTGAAGGTATGAGTTCTGGTCTAAATGTGTGTGTATATACATATATATATATATATACACACACAAATGAAACTAATGTAGCACTATCTGCCCTGAAAATGTTATCAGGAAGGTTACAATGGAGTCCAGGTGTCATGACTCAACTTTCATTTATTCTCAGTGTACCAAATAAATTAGCACAGCCTGAATGCAGCATTATTATAGCTACAGATCCAGTAGCATTATATGAGATGCAGCTAAGAAGACCTGTTGGTCCTTGTAGGATAAAGGTGGAGAGGGCGCAAAAGAGCTGGAGGAGTTTCAATCAGATCGCATGAAGGTCGTCCAGCTGGATGTCTGCAGTGAGGAGCAGGTGAAACACGCTGTAGAATATATCAAAGAAAACCTGGAGGATTCTGAAAGAAGTAAATAACAACACAGTGGCATCACCTGTCCTTGTAAAAAGCACCGTGTGCTCATTTGGGAACTTAATCTTCCGTGACTTTGTCATTTGTGTCCCAGGTCTGTGGGCTGTGGTGAACAACGCTGGCTTGTCAACATTTGGAGAAGTGGAGTTTACCTCCATGGACACCTACAAACAGGTGGCAGAGGTCAACCTGTGGGGCGTCATCAGGGTCACCAAAGCTGTTCTCCCTTTAATCCGCAGGGCCAAAGGTAAGCCACTGCCAGTGTCGAACAAAATAATATGTTAATAGCAACCAAAATAGCAACCAAGTGTTTAGATAGAAAACACTGCAGAAAAAACGAAGGGAGCACTTTAACAATCTTAAACTTCAGTGATATCTGTCTATTTAGGAGGCAGAAATATTTTAGACCCGTTCTCGTTGAGATTTGGTATGCACTGCTGTTAATAAGTAATGGCTGAGTAACCAAGAAACAGCGATACAGTGAAATTGTTCACTCATCTGCTCTGGGTCACGTTTTGCTCGAGGATCAACAGGCTGAGTTTTCAGCTGCACCAAAAATGACAGATTTTATTTAACATTACAAGAATAAGGTTCCGGTATCCTGCTGTTTACAGGTCTTTAGAGCACTGGCTGCAGACTAGCATAAGAACTTGTGCACATTTCCAAGGCCTTGTTTTTCTGTCTGCAGGCCGTGTTGTGAATATTGCCAGCATGTACGGGAGGATGGGAAATGTCATGCGCTCACCTTACTGTGTATCTAAGTACGGCGTGGAGGCTTTTTCCGATTGCCTCCGTTATGAAATGAAAACCTGGGGGGTAAAAGTGTCCGTTGTTGAACCTGGAAACTTCATTGTGGCCACTGGCATCTTGACCCGCGACATAGTGGCCACTACTGCCAACAAGCTCTGGAAGGAAGCCCCTTCGGATGTGAAAGAGGACTATGGGAAGACCCACTTCGAGCACAATATGGCTCTGATGCGCTCGTACTGCAACAGTGGTCAGAAGGACGTGACCCCTGTCCTGGATGACATCACTGATGCCATCATGTCCAAGCGTCCGTACACACGCTACAACCCCATGGAGCCACACTGGTGGATCAGAGTGCAGCTGATGACTCACCTGCCTGGCGCCATATCCGACCTGCTGTACATCTAAGACAGGCTGTTGTTAGCTCTTTCTGTTTCACCCTCGGATCACAGATAGCAGCATATTTTTCAAATGTAAATCACTTGCGTAGATCTACGGAGGGTCTCTGCTATGTATTCCTCAGCACTTAAAGTCATTCACTTACCAAGCCTTAAATCTGAGTGGTTTTAAAATGGAAGTAAATTATTGCACTTTCCTTTTTGTATGGCTGACAAAAGCGATAACTTTATCTATATAGATAGATTCATTGATAAGTAGTAACTACTTTCAGCAGGGCTATGACACACTTTTAGCTGTAAACGCTACACACCTTTTTGCTTGCTGTTGGATTGTCTTTAAAAACAGTTGGTGTTTTCTTAGAATTTTGTAAAGATGTACTCAAATTTGTCATTTTTTTGCCATGTGGGAATCTTCTGGGGCCCCATTGGCATGATCACCAAAGCTGGTAGAGCTTGAGAAGGCGCCTGCTGTTCTGTTGTGACTGTCACCGGAACAGGCCAGGGTCAGTTACTGTACGACTGTAGTGAAGTTTGGCTCGACTGGCTCCAAAGTTGCATAACTAAACAAGACCACTTTGTCTCGCATGTTCCATGAGCCCCTGTGTTCTGCTTCAGCAGTGGGGTTGACTGATAAATGGGTGTGTTTAAGCAGAAAGGTTGTTCATCCTTCCTTGTTGAAGTATGCATTTTGTATATAGAATGATGTCAATCAATAGAGCATTTTATTTTGACAATATTGCAATTAGTCATTTTTCAACAGCAATTTCAAATAAAGGGAATAAAAGTGATCAGTTTGATGTTCAGTATGTTTTAGTTTTGGTGGCGCTTCTAAATGTACGTATACAAGTCGCCACTAGATGATGCACAAGTATCACACACTACAAACTGCCTCCTACATAAATCATCTACACAGTTTAGTACAAAGTCATCAACCACGTCTTAGTATATGTCTTAGATACTATAGATAGATAACATACTATACTAAGGCTTTTTTGACCACATGCTATACTATGGTATGTTTTTGACGACATACTATACTAAGGCTTTTTTGACCACATGCTATACTAAGGCATGTTTTTGACGACATACTATACTAAGGCATGTTTTTTGATAATATACTGTACTAAGGCATGTTTTTGACGACATACTGTACTAAGGCATGTTTTTGATAACATACTATACTAAGGCATGTTTTTGATAACATACTATACTAAGGCATGTTTTTTGACGACATACTATACCAGGAAGTGTTTTTGATGACATATTTAAACTAAGGCATATTTTTTGTGCACATACTATACTATGGCATGTTTTTGATGACATACTATACTAAGGCACGTTTTTTGTGCACATACTATACTATGGCATGTTTTTGATGACATACTATACTAAGGCACGTTTTTTGATAACATACTATACTAAGGCATGTTTTTGACGACATACTAAGGCATGTTTTTGACGACATACTATACTAAGGCATGTTTTTGACGACATACTATACTAAGGCATGTTTTTTGATGACATACTGTACTAAGGCATGTTTTTGACGACATACTATACTAAGGCATGTTTTTGACGACATACTATACTAAGGCATGTTTTTTGATAATATACTGTACTAAGGCATGTTTTTGACGACATACTGTACTAAGGCATGTTTTTGATAACATACTATACTAAGGCATGTTTTTGATAACATACTATACTAAGGCATGTTTTTGACGACATACTATACCAGGAAGTGTTTTTGATGACATATTTAAACTAAGGCATATTTTTTGTGCACATACTATACTAAGGCATGTTTTTGACGACATACTATACTAAGGCATGTTTTTTTGATAACATACTATACTAAGGCACGTTTTTTGATGACATACTGTACTAAGGCATGTTTTTTGATAACATACTATACTAAGGCATGTTTTTGACGACATACTATACTAAGGCATGCCTTGACGACATACTATACTAAGGCATGTTTTTTGATAATATACTATACTAAGGCATGTTTTTTGATAATATACTATACTAAGGCATGTTTTGGATAACATACTATACTATGGCATGTTTTGGATAACATACTATACTAAGGCACGTTTTTTGATGACATACTGTACTAAGGCATGTTTTTGACGACATACTATACTAAGGCATGTTTTTGATAACATACTATAGTAAGGCATGTTTTTTGATAACATACTGTACTAAGGCATGTTTTTGACGACATACTATACCAGGAAGTGTTTTTGATGACATATTTAAACTAAGGCATATTTTTTGTGCACATACTATACTATGGCATGTTTTTGATGACATACTATACTAAGGCACGTTTTTTGATAACATACTATACTAAGGCATGTTTTTGACGACATACTAAGGCATGTTTTTGACGACATACTATACTAAGGCATGTTTTTGACGACATACTATACTAAGGCATGTTTTTTGATGACATACTGTACTAAGGCATGTTTTTGACGACATACTATACTAAGGCATGTTTTTGACGACATACTATACTAAGGCATGTTTTTTGATAATATACTGTACTAAGGCATGTTTTTGACGACATACTGTACTAAGGCATGTTTTTGATAACATACTATACTAAGGCATGTTTTTGATAACATACTATACTAAGGCATGTTTTTGACGACATACTATACCAGGAAGTGTTTTTGATGACATATTTAAACTAAGGCATATTTTTTGTGCACATACTATACTAAGGCATGTTTTTGACGACATACTATACTAAGGCATGTTTTTTTGATAACATACTATACTAAGGCACGTTTTTTGATGACATACTGTACTAAGGCATGTTTTTTGATAACATACTATACTAAGGCATGTTTTTGACGACATACTATACTAAGGCATGTTTTTGACGACATACTATACTAAGGCATGTTTTTTGATAACATACTATACTAAGGCATGTTTTTGAAGACATACTGTACTAAGGCATGTTTTTGACGACATACTATACTAAGGCATGTTTTTTGATAATATACTATACTAAGGCATGTTTTTTGATAATATACTATACTAAGGCATGTTTTTTGATAACATACTATACTAAGGCATGTTTTTTGATAACATACTATACTAAGGCATGTTTTTGACGACATACTATACCAGGAAGTGTTTTTGATGACATATTTAAACTAAGGCATATTTTTTTTGCACATACTGTACTATGGCATGTTTTGGATAACATACTATACTAAGGCATGTTTTTGACGACATACTATACTAAGGCACGTTTTTTGATGACATACTGTACTAAGGCATGTTTTTTGATAACATACTATACTAAGGCACGTTTTTTGATAACATACTATACTAAGGCATGTTTTTGACGACATACTATACTAAGGCATGTTTTTGACGACATACTATACTAAGGCATGTTTTTTGATAACATACTATACTAAGGCATGTTTTTGAAGACATACTGTACTAAGGCATGTTTTTGACGACATACTATACTAAGGCATGTTTTTTGATAATATACTGTACTAAGTCATGTTTTTGACGACATACTGTACTAAGGCATGTTTTTGATAACATACTATACTAAGGCATGTTTTTGACGACATACTATACCAGGAAGTGTTTTTGATGACATATTTAAACTAAGGCATGTTTTTGACGACATACTGTACTATGGCATGTTTTGGATAACATACTATACTAAGGCTTTTTTGACCACACGCTATACTAAGGCACGTTTTTTGATGACATACTATACTAAGGCACGTTTTTTGATGACATACTGTACTAAGGCATGTTTTTGACGACATACTATACTAAGGCATGTTTTTTGATAACATACTATATTAAGGCACGTTTTTTGATGACATACTATACTAAGGCATGTTTTTGACGACATACTATACTAAGGCATGTTTTTTTGATAACATACTATACTAAGGCACGTTTTTTGATGACATACTGTACTAAGGCATGTTTTTTGATAACATACTATACTAAGGCACGTTTTTTGATGACATACTATACTATGGTGTGTGTTTGACGACATACTATACTATGACGTGTTTTTGGCGATATACTATACTATGGTGTGTTTTTAGCGACATACTATACTATGACGTGTTTTTGGATGACATACTATACTATGGCATGTTTTTCATCACATACTATACTATGGTGTGTTTTTAGCGACATACTATACTATGACGTGTTTTTGGATGACATACTATACTATGGCGTGTTTTTGACGACATACTATACTATGGCATGTTTTTCATCACATACTATACTATGGTGTGTTTTTAG
Organism: Macropodus opercularis; assembly: GCA_030770545.1. Classification (NCBI taxonomy): domain Eukaryota; kingdom Metazoa; phylum Chordata; class Actinopteri; order Anabantiformes; family Osphronemidae; genus Macropodus; species Macropodus opercularis. The sequence continues at coordinate 5,555,517 of JAUCMP010000028.1, forward strand.
CGACATACTATACTATGACGTGTTTTTGGCGATATACTATACTATAACGTGTTTTTGGATGACATACTATACTATGGCGTGTTTTTGACGACATACTATACTATGGCATGTTTTTCATCACATACTATACTATGGTGTGTTTTTAGCGACATAGTATACTATGGTGTGTTTTTGACGACATACTATACTATGGCATGTTTTTCATCACATACTATACTATGGCGTGTTTTTGACGACATACTATACTATGGTGTGTTTTTGACGACATACTATACTATGGCATGTTTTTCATCACATACTATACTATGGCGTGTTTTTGAGGACATACTATACTATGACGTGTTTTTGGCGACATACTATACTATGGCATGTTTTTCATCACATACTATACTATGGCGTGTTTTTGACGACATACTATGGCGTGTTTTTGAGGACATACTATACTATGGTGTGTGTTTGACGACATACTATACTATGACGTGTTTTTGGCGATATACTATACTATGGTGTGTTTTTAGCGACATACTATACTATGACGTGTTTTTGGATGACATACTATACTATGGCGTGTTTTTTGATGACATACTATACTATGACGTGTTTTTGGCGATATACTATACTATGGTGTGTTTTTAGTGCCATACTATACTATAACGTGTTTTTGACGACATACTATACTATGGCATGTTTTTCATCACATACTATAATATGGCGTGATTTTGACGACATACTATACTATGGCGTGTTTTTGAGGACATACTATACTATGGTGTGTGTTTGACGACATACTATACTATGACGTGTTTTTGGCGATATACTATACTATGGTGTGTTTTTAGCGACATACTATACTATGACGTGTTTTTGGCGATATACTATACTATGGTGTGTTTTTAGCGACATACTATACTATGACGTGTTTTTGGATGACATACTATACTATGGCGTGTTTTTGACGACATACTATACTATGGCATGTTTTTCATCACATACTATACTATGGTGTGTTTTTAGCGACATACTATACTATAACGTGTTTTTGACGACATACTATACTATGGCATGTTTTTCATCACATACTATACTATGACGTGTTTTTGGCGACATACTATACTATGGTGTGTTTTTAGCGACATACTATACTATAACGTGTTTTTGACGACATACTATACTATGGCATGTTTTTCATCACATACTATACTATGGTGTGTTTTTAGCGACATACTATACTATAACGTGTTTTTGACGACATACTATACTATGACGTGTTTTTGGCGATATACTATACTATAACGTGTTTTTGACGACATACTATACTATAACGTGTTTTTGACGACATACTATACTATGGCATGTTTTTCATCACATACTATACTATAACGTGTTTTTGGCGATATACTATACTATGGTGTGTTTTTAGTGCCATACTATACTATAACGTGTTTTTGACGACATACTATACTATGGCATGTTTTTCATCACATACTATAATATGGCGTGATTTTGACGACATACTATACTATGGCGTGTTTTTGAGGACATACTATACTATGGTGTGTGTTTGACGACATACTATACTATGACGTGTTTTTGGCGATATACTATACTATGGTGTGTTTTTAGCGACATACTATACTATGACGTGTTTTTGGCGATATACTATACTATGGTGTGTTTTTAGCGACATACTATACTATGACGTGTTTTTGGATGACATACTATACTATGGCGTGTTTTTGACGACATACTATACTATGGCATGTTTTTCATCACATACTATACTATGGTGTGTTTTTAGCGACATACTATACTATAACGTGTTTTTGACGACATACTATACTATGGCATGTTTTTCATCACATACTATACTATGACGTGTTTTTGGCGACATACTATACTATGGTGTGTTTTTAGCGACATACTATACTATAACGTGTTTTTGACGACATACTATACTATGGCATGTTTTTCATCACATACTATACTATGGTGTGTTTTTAGCGACATACTATACTATAACGTGTTTTTGACGACATACTATACTATGACGTGTTTTTGGCGATATACTATACTATAACGTGTTTTTGACGACATACTATACTATAACGTGTTTTTGACGACATACTATACTATGGCATGTTTTTCATCACATACTATACTATAACGTGTTTTTGACGACATACTATACTATGGCATGTTTTTCATCACATACTATAATATGGCGTGATTTTGACGACATACTATACTATGGCGTGTTTTTGGCGACATACTATACTATGGTGTGTTTTTAGCGACATACTATACTATAACGTGTTTTTGGCGACATACTATACTATGACGTGTTTTTGACGACATACTATACTATGTCATGTTTTTCATCACATACTATACTATGGCGTGTTTTTGAGGACATACTATACTATGACGTGTTTTTGGCGATATACTATACTATGGTGTGTTTTTAGCGACATACTATACTATGACGTGTTTTTGACGACATACTATACTATGTCATGTTTTTCATCACATACTATACTATGGCGTGTTTTTGAGGACATATTATACTATGACGTGTTTTTGGCGATATACTATACTATGGTGTGTTTTTAGCGACATACTATACTATGACGTGTTTTTGACGACATACTATACTATGTCATGTTTTTCATCACATACTATACTATGGCGTGTTTTTGAGGACATATTATACTATGACGTGTTTTTGGCGATATACTATACTATGGTGTGTTTTTAGCGACATACTATACTATGACGTGTTTTTGGATGACATACTATACTATGGCGTGCTTTTTGATGACATACTATACTATGGTGTGTTTTTAGCGACATACTATACTATAACGTGTTTTTGACGACATACTATACTATGGCATGTTTTTCATCACATACTATACTATGGCGTGTTTTTGACGACATACTATACTATGGCGTGTTTTTGAGGACATACTATACTATGGCATGTTTTTAGCGATATACTATGGCGTGTTTTTGAGGACATACTATACTAGGTTGTGTTTTTGACAACATAAGACAGGATTTATACACAATGGACCAGACATCTTTTGTCTTGTTTATTACATCTTTGAACACTAAAACTCTCTAAATTATTACACCTGAAGACAATATCCCCTCCATATAAACAGTATTAAGAACATGACATTTAATTTTCACAGCACTGCTTTTATCATTCCATAGCACAGGTCCATCTTCTTCATGTCTCATAACAGAACAAAGCTTAGTGAAACGAGGAACACCATAGAAATAGAAGCAGCACAAAAGCACCAAAGTTAATCACGAACCATTTGCTCTGAATATTATCAAGAAATCTTAGGCTTTGAGATCATCTTAGACTGGTTTTGCTGCTAAAAACAAAGATTTCCAGCTGTGGTGTCATTATTGATCTTGAAAACAGTTTGACAGACGGTCTCTTGATAATATCTGTCACAACTTTTAAAACCATTTCTGTACAGCTACTTGTGCACCGTCAATTGACATAAAATTAAAGAGATCCCATTTTTTAACATTTGTTCAGGGAGATACTTTAGTTTGTATTTGAATATCAAGTAAAAACATTGAGTTGTTTTGTTTCTTTTTACATATTTGAGTGGCTAAACTGCAAAAGTGAATGTCCTACATTAGTTTTACATGAAATACAGACAAACCATTTGTTTGGAAACCAATGACAGTTTCCTCATGATCAACAATATGCGATACAGTTACTTGAGTTGCTCGTACATGAGATTTAGGTCATGATTACATCACACCTGGCACTATGTTCCAGCATATGTTATACTGTACATGTACTGTAGGCGTTCACTGTTGGCTTAAGAGGTTATGCTTGATGAGATCAGCTATGATAAGGTCACTTGAAACTACGCACAAAGTAATGACATGTCAGCCTACATTAAAGTGACTAAAGGAAATACCCATCTTAGCAACACATCGTTCCACTGACCAAATGGGATGCAGCGGTGACAAGGATAAAGAAACAGGACAACAGGATAAAGAAAGAAAAAGGGGGACACTAAAGCTTTGGTTGACAGAAAGCTGTGAAGGCACATTAAAATCTCTTAAATCCTTCAAACTGGGGCATGTTGCGTCGGCGTCACTTTAATGCTGTGTAGTATTGCAGATGGTGGAGAATTAAAACATTTCACAGGAGAATTGCTTGACAGCAGCTGATGGACTGCAGGCAAACACTCGCACGTCAGCAACATGGCACCAATGCAACTGAAAGAGAGCGGATGTAATAACAGACTAACGGTAGTCCTGAAAACTACACATGAATGGAACAGTGACACTAACAGACACAGAAATTATAGGAAAATAGACACAAGTGTCCCAGATGATGAAATGATAGCATTTTGGGTAAAATGATACATCTTAACAGTTGCAGGGTAATTAAATCACACTAAGTCATACTGTATGATGAACAATCATATGCTGAACAATCCTGTGAATCATTTCATCAAATCAGTTCATCCTAGGCTGCTTCTTCTAATGTATAAATGTGATCATTTTCCTAAATGGTCTGACAGGGGGGTTGTATTCCACACACTGTTATGCAGTGGAACAGTTTCTTTGAGATCCCAGTACATTGCTGTTGTCTAAAGGGTCAATTTTTCCATTACTTTTCTGTGAAATCCCTCTTCCAGCTCGCTCGCCGTTCCTCCCTCTGCACTCTGGTCCAACTGGCCACAGCTGGAGAACTCATCACAACAGGCATTATGATCATCATCCCTATGAGCCTACTGCTGGAGTAGTTCCCCGTCAATGCTGCTTCACTTTGGACTGCAGGCACTGGAACAAGCTGCCCAGCATTCAAACACTACTTGGTCCATTTACACTCAACAAATATTCATAAACCCACTTATACCATGTACACTGAAAACATTTAGGAGCACTTTTTCCAACTTGACAGAGGCTATGCACTTGGAAAAACAGGCTGCGTTCTCCAAATCAACACTCCAGCACAACAGTGGTGAAAATAAATGACTAACTAGGAAAACGTTTAATTCAACTCGTTCACATTATTCAGCCATACAAAACTGGTTTCTGGAAAAACCTGAGAGCCTCCTTAAAGCAAGGTTGTCTCCCAACTCAATTTATATGCTCTGAAACCACACAAATGTGACCCGTGTGACCTTTCCCTCCTCCACTTCCCTCCTGTGATCACTAATTTAGGAGCAATGACATCCTCTCAACTGTCCCTCCCTATCTCCACAGAACTGTTGGGTGTTTGGAGACTGAAGTACTGTCACGCATTGCACTCCCTGCACCATCGCTCTACCTCACCCCTGTGCCGTCCATATGACCTTCAAAAACACGGTTAAACTGTCGATTCCCTCTTGTAAGATAAAGTGAAGGTGTGACACTACTCCGTTTGCATGCAAAGTCAGGAAGAATTGAAGCCACTGTCTGCACTTTGTAACATTCACATGAAATGGATACAGCAATATGTGAGACAAGCAGTTGTGTTTTACAAAAATGAAAGGCGGGTATCTAGTTTGACGTTGCACAAGAAAAATCATTCTAGAAAAAAAAAAAAAACTAAAACACGCACAGTGTGATATTCCACCATTAACTGTGATCCTAACAGTATTGTATCAATAAATATATTTTGGTCACTTAGTTTTATTCATGATTAGCAGTTACCAGAAGCTGCGGATTAGTGCGTCCACAACAATTAAGACAACACAAAAACAAGTTAAAACATAGACCTCTAGGTCAAATTCTGGATTTGCTAAGATCTGGAAATTGCCTCATACGGTTCATTGTTGTGTCTTGGATACAGTTTTGAAAAACAAAACAAAAAAAAAAAACATAAAATAAAAAAATTAAAAGATTATACATCATCAACAAAAAAAAGGGAAACTAAATGTAACTCTAATAGATACCAAGGTTGAAATACATGGCATTACCTACGACCTAACACATCTTGATAATTTAAAATAGGTGACCAAGGGGTCTGTAGTCAACTCTTGGGAGTCCATAGTCTTTTTGTCTTCCTCCTCCATACCTCCCAGTCTCTCCCATGCTTTTGCTTCCACATCGCCTCTTGGAATGCGCTCAACTTGGGCATTTAAGTCCTGATGATGTGTTAAGTCCACAGGCTTGGAACTTAAATGTTAGTGTGTGTTCTGGTGTAACAGTCTGTATGTGTATATATATTTATATATAGATATATGGGTTCAGTTAACAATGTGTAGGTGTGTGTTTAAGAGAAAGCGATCAAGACGCAGCCAGGGCCTTGATCAGGTACAGTTTGTCTCCCTGCTCACTGGTAAAGATGGGGGCTTTTTTGTAGTGTTCAACAAGCTCTTCCATAGAGTTGAACTTGCGCTGTCCAATGCAGTAAAGGTTTTCCTTAAGCTGCACTTTGAAATGCTTGTTCTTGCTTTGCGCCTTCAGGGAGATGGAGAAGTCGTTTGGCTGTAGAAAAGAAAATATCAGTGGTCACACATTGGTTAAATAAAGTAACAGTAGGCCAAAGGCTGCAGGTGGCTGGTTGTGAGTGATGGGATGATTACTAACCGATGACTCGCTGTCTCGGATGAGGAAGTCTCCCTCTATGCCTCTCTGGTTTAGGGCCACCTCTGCCTGGTGCCGTGTCACCTTCCCGTAGTACCACTCTTTCCCAGCGAAGCGCCCGCTGCCTGACGGTGAGATGTAATCACAGTCAGGTGGTGGTGGCCCAGCAGACCCTGCTGTGGGTTTATGGGAAGTGGAGTCCAGCACAGTGACGTAGTTCTTAGGTACCAAGCCCAGCTGTCCGTCCACTTTACGGCACTTCCACCACTCCGGGTCATTCTCAGGCTTCTCCACGACCTCCATCACCTCGCCCTTCTCAAAGTTCAGCTCCTCATCGTTGCCCGAGCTGAACGGGTAGAGCGCCTGAACAGTGTGCAGCACTCGGTTCCCATTTGTGGTGCTGTTCACCACAGCTGCAAGTTTCTCCGTTAGTGATCCAACCGGGTCTCCGAAACCCCCCACGCCCCCTCCCCCCACCGTCCCATCTACGTCCTCCGTCACATAATTGGATGGAAACCACCCGGAGCGTCCGTTGTGGCTGCCGCGCCACCAGCCGTCGCTGCACTTCTCCATCACCACCACCCGTGTGCCTTTCACCAGAGACAGCTCATCCTCACGCTCTGCCGAGTAGTTGAACTTGACCAGGGCAGGCAGGTTAAGGTCATACAGCCGCTCGCCGTTGTCTGCATACATGTCTGTGTCTGCGTTGGAGGCTGTGTCTCTCATTCCCCCCTTTCTGCTCTTCACCTTGCCAATCCCTAGACAAAGGAAACAAAGTAAAACTGTTTAGCGAAAGAACACGGTCATCAACTACACTGAATTTACAACAACACAGGCATGTTGAATTAGCCTACACACAAGCCACTGTAAATTGAGACTTAAAAAGGTCCCTGGAAATTTCATACACTTCTATAGATGTGAAACATGTCTTAACAGGAGATCAAAAATCACCCACACACGCTCCATTAAGACACCTGTGAAAATTTAAAGCAGGAGACAAACCCCCACACAAATAACAGGCAGTGATTATACGCATTAGGAGGCTTTGCTGAAATACAGAGATGGTGGGTAAGAAGGGCTAAATATAATTCTTTTTGTACATTACAGCACTAACCCCACACATTCAAAAGCCAAATACATTCCTGGGGATTAAACCTGCTGAGAAAACAAAATGAAATAAGAACCTGAGTAGGATGAAAACTTGTTTTTGCATTGGCCTAAAGTATCTGTGCAAACCTAAAAAGTTACTTCCCACTACCCAACCGTGAAATCAATTACAAACAACTGTTTCCTTAAACTTTGCAGGCAAAAAAAATATATAATTTCATTGTTGCTAATCGCCTTAGTTGCCCTAACACACGTGGTATTGTCTAAGTCTGCAGCTGGAAACCCCACGTCCAGAGCTTTCCTGCAAACCCTCTATTCAACCGTCGTTCCTCTCCTGCAGAAACTATCCACTCCCTCATCCCTTCCCACACCATCCTCCCATCTGAGTTGACCATCTGACTTCAGTGTAATGTGGTGCTAATTCAGAGCACATTTATCAAGGACATGACCACAGGCTGAATTTTATCATACGTGCAGCAGTCAGCCTTCTGACATAGTGCAAGACGTGCATTCAGTGGCAGCATATCGGAACTGAAGGGGGATTACCAGGCCTTATAGCCTTTCCTGTGTTATGGAGCCCACAGGCTGCGTTTTGGCAGGCCTATGGTCTTCATCTTACTGGATAAGAATTTCCACTTGGCAGACTTGCAGACTCACAGTTGAATGAAACACATGCTACCAGAAGACAGTGGTGAGGTCACACCTTCTTCCTACTTTCCAATAAACTAGCTCAAACACTCATTCACACTCAACAATCTATATATTCTAACAAAGGCAGGAAACAGTCCGCCATTTTGAAAGCTAATGTGTCATTACCATTATCACTATGATCTCTGGTCTCACTGATGATGATGATGTAGACAAACGAGACTGAAGCTTGAGACTAGCCAGATACCAGACACGGCAACCAGACCAAAGTAGGTACCGTTTCTGATTACGTCTGCAAGGCTGCAAACTCTGCTTGCATAATCAAAAGTCAGAGTGGTGAAATTATACACTGAGGCAGGGTGTAGTCCTCAGGACGGTGCTCCGAGGGTGGTGCTTGTCTGTATTTGTGCCCTAAGCCGAGAACATGACTAATGTGTCACAATGCCACACTGAATCCGTTTTACCGCCGATAAATTGTTACTGAAAGGTGTCCATGACTCAAGGAGAGCAGACAAATTTCATGGTAGTGCTGTGAGTCCAACATCAAATTGCTTCTCCGTAGACCCTGTCATTAGTCACGCCACTGTACGTAACTATAGACTCCAGACAGGGTGTTAAGAGATGTCTGTAGGTGGTTGTCTAGTTACCCCCTTAACAAGTCAAGAAAAACATCACAAGATCTAAAAATGACATGAAAAGACAGAAACTGTCCAAGGCTAAAAAATATCTGACTTTTCTGATATTTCTTTCTTCATACGGGCATGTGCACATGTTTAACACCAACCGTGAACCTCTCCCTAATGTTTAGAACAGCCCAAAGCTGACGGAATATAGACCTGCAGGTGGTAAAATATCACACGTGCACGTTAGGAAAAAAAAAAAAAAGTTGCAGGTGCAAACCCCAGGATGTCTCTTCTGCACAGGAGGAAATGACCTGGTTTGCTCCAAACAAAGGTTAGAGGTCAACCCTGCAAAAACAAAAGCATAATTTGGCTCTTGCAAAATACAATGACAACTGACGCATTACATTTTATCTGTCTCGCCAGGTATCACAGATCTCATCACTGTCCGTCTGGGACTTACCTACTGCTTCCTGCTTTAATCACAGGCAAACTTTGCATTAGAGAAAGAGCATAAAGCCCAGGAGCACAGCATTTGACTATTTAAGCCAAAGTAATAAAGGGCAGTTGGAATTTTCCTGTACAGCTACACACACAGGATACTGGAAGAAGATAAACGCTTGTAGCTGACATCATCTGCTACAACGGCCAGTCTGCCATGGTTTTGTGGTGAGGTCAAGTAAAAGAACAGAGTTAACGTTTACCAGCTCTCACACCAAAGACACAAGCCTGGCACTGCTTAGAGGAAGGCCACTGTTTTCAAGGCTGAGCACAGCTGTTGTCTACCGTATCATTTCATTTCTAGTACACATCCATCTCATGCAAGATTACGTAAGATCCTCAGTTATGGCACTTCCCTTATTTAACCTGTAGGCTCCTGAAATGGCCTGGTCCACCCCCCATACCACAACACGACCACGAGACTATGGACAAAATTTGACCAAAAAGTGGTCAGTAAAAAGAAATAGCAAAACTGTCGACAATATGTTGTGAGGAATAGGACGTCATTCAGAACACAGCATCACAAGGGCTTCTCAGTGAAAAAAAAAAATGACTTCTCTGACTGCCTATACCCCACCCCCCCATCTGAGGTTCACCCCAAATGCTTCTGTGTGTTGAGTATACAAAGATGTGTGAAGTAAATGCTTCCCCTGAAACACACAGACACATCACAGAAAAAGAGAAGTCACTGTGCCCCACTGTGCTCAATATCCTCAAGAGGTTTCCAGCCCATGGCACTGTAGCTAACCTCCCTGCATGTGGATGGAAGAACGAAATTAAAGATAAATGACAATGAATAATTGTTCGAATGGTGGATACAGAACCCAGATTAACTTCCAAACAAATCCAAGCTGATCTGCAGACACAGGGTACAACAGTGCCAGCTCGCACTATCCGTCGCCACCTGAATGAAAAGAGACACTATGGTAGGAGACCCAGGAGGACACCACAGCTGACACAAAGGCATAAAAAAAGCAAGACTGGAGTTTGACAAAACCACAATCCTTCTGGGAAAACGTGCTGTGGCTAGATGAGACAAAAGTAGAGCTTTTTGGTAACGGACATCATGCCACTGTTTACAGAAAATGAAATGAGACCTTCAAAATAATAAAAAAAAAAAAGAACACAGTCCCTACAGTCAAACATGGTGGAGGTGCAAACATGTTTTGGGGTTGCTTTGCTGCTTCTGGCACTGAATGCCTTGACTGTGTGAATGGTATCATGAAATCTGATGATTACCAAAGAATTTTGGGGCACAACGTAGAGGCCAGTGTCAGAAAGCTGAATGACCTGGAGCAGTTTGCAAAAGAAGAGTGGTCCAAAATCCCAGTAGAGAGGTGTAAGAAACTCCAAATGAACACAATGAATACCAAAACATTTGCAATTAGAACAATTCTGTAAGAGAAGTGTTGCATTTCCTGACAGAAATTTTGGTCATGACTGTACGTCATGTACGTTTTTCGTGTGCTTTTCTTGAGAGAAGCATGACGAGAAAGGAAATAATGTTGTCTTTGATGGCGGTAATTCACTGTGCACAATGACAAAGGGCATAGGACACACTTTTAAGAATATATGGGGGGAGAAAGTACCCAAAAGTATTTTTGGCTAGCAATGACAGGCAGAAACTAGTTTTGTTTTTTAACTCCGGTCTCCCTACGCTTGCTGCCTGTCCATTGTCTGCCTGGGCCCTTTCGACCCCTCGGCTTCCCTCCTTTCCAGGGCTCTTCCTCTGTGGACGACAACACCCCGCGTCAGGCTGTCTGACAGTATCAGAACATCCCCCAGCTTTAACACGATCACTGGAACAGGTTCAGAAGCAGTAAAGTGGCTGGCTAGTTGACAAAGGAAAGCCCCAAATCATTCTGAGCTCAGCAAGTCAACAAAACTATACTACTAATACTGACTATTTATATATATATATATATATATATATATATATATATATATATATTTGATTATTTATTTATTATTATTTTGTTAACAGTATGTCCTGCACAATCACCAGGTATTATTAAAACATTAAGCCAAATGGCTTTGCGTGATGTTTAAAAGCAGGTCAGAAGAAAGAAACAGAAGGAAATGCACAAAGCCCTGACTTGCTGTATTCATCGGTGGAGATGGTCTGTGGCTGCTTTATAAGACTAAAGCCTCAATCAAGCTGCTTGCATGTCTGACTGATAGCTGCGCAGGAAATGTGCAGAGCTCTTTCAACTTCAGCTGTCTGAGACATCAAAAGCAGGCAGTCATCATTTTCAGTGATGGAGCGGCGCTGAAGGAGCATGAGCCAATTTTGTTTTACCGTTTGAGACCGTGCAGGGCTTCTGTACATGTGAGGCTGAGCCAAGATGAACTCATTTTGATGGCGGTTACGACATGTTAACATATCATTTCTAACAGTCATCCCACCCTCACGGCCCCGCATCAGCATTTCTAGTCAACTAAGTCGTTTCGTCAACTCGCACATTTGTCTGCTGGAGCCATTTCTCCATTAGCCTCTCTTCCGCTAACTCAGACTCAGTAACTTCAAAGCGATAACAATTACAATTCCAGCCCTTTAGACCATTGTATAAAATACGAGCTGTGCTGAGGATATTTCCACTACAAACATGTTTAGAGTCATGGCTTCTTGTCTACAAGCTCAGGCTGCTGCTCACTTCCTGCCTGGCAATTCTTCATGGCAGAAGACAGGAAATAAAAAGATGAGGACGGCTTTTCTGGGAAAATAAAGACATCAGAGGCCTAAGTTATGCTGACAACTTTCCAGACAGACAATTTCTTAAACATGATTATCTTTAAAAGAAGAAGAGAGAGTTAGGAAGAAAAAAAAAAAAAAAGGAGCGTGACAAACTGTCTGAAAGTCCAACAGACAGACCCTGCACAATGATTCAACTTCCTCCTTAACTTCTCACTTCCTCTCTAGCTTGAATGCCTCCAAAGCTCAGGGAGAAATGTGGCTCAAATTAGTGTTTCCGCTAGCTGGGAAGCTTAAGAAACAGGAAAACAGAGGGGGAGAGAGAGAGAGAGAGAGACGGCATCGCTCAGGTTAAACACAAAAAGGTTTGTTAGTTCATCTCTATGTTCTTCTGCCAGCAGTCCAGTCAGAGTCACACAAAGGGGAAAAGATAAGGACAGGGAGATACCACTCAACAGTTACAAGGTGACATTACAGATTACAGAGTATGAAGAAGCAGCATGTCAGTTTGGCTGCAAAGTCTACACGAGCCACTGAGCGGCCTGATTGAGGAATGACATTCCTCTGATAAGTGAGTGAGGTGTAGGAGATGGGAGCCCAGGTCAATCAGCAGAGCCCCTTACCTCCTCTCAGCACAATGACTACAGTGTTCTACATGAGCACCCCACGTCCCTTCAGCTGTAGCTCATGACTGATGGTGGGGTGGACCCTCCCAGAATGAGCGAGCTCACCCTGAGGGTAACATAAAAGAAAACAGACTGCTTTAGCCGTGTTGGCGATATTCCTACACAGGGTGGAGAGGGAGGTCGTCAAACATGATAAAGCCATCTAAGTTGCAGCCCACTCACTAGGAAAGAATCTAACACAAAACTTAAGTCAGATTACGGCGTGTATGTTTGTGCGCGTGTTTAAAAGAAAGAGACAGAGGGATTGCTGAGGCAATTACAGGCTTCGGGACAGCAGAAAGCTTTTGAAAAGCATTTCCACCCAGTCTTTGCAGGCGCTCACACAGACACAGGCTCAAAAGCTGTTAAGACTTCCCCTCCCTACTCTATCAGCACAACATGTTAGTACAAAAATAACCAAACAGTTCCTGCCTGCTCTAAATAGGACACATCATTCAACTACCCTGAAGATGAAACCGACTTAGAACAGAGGTGAAAAATGAAAAAGGGAAGAGGGAAAAAAAAAAAAAAAAAAAAAAACGTGACAACCGCTCTAGCACCGCCAGACAGAGAAGAGCAGCGCAGTACAACACTTGTAAAAGACTTCAAGCAGCTACAGAAGGCTAAGAAGATTGAACACTCACGAAAGAAATGTTTGAATAGGTTAGCCATGTCCATTTTGGGCTCGCTATCTCTCCCTCTCTTTCCCGGCCCCTGCTCCGTTCCCAATGCAGCTGGAGAGTTGAACACCCAGAGCTGGGTGGATAGAGCAGCCCCCTGCTTGACCATGTGGTCAGGGTTAGCCAATGAGAGCGCGAGACTAAGAGGCCTCCAGTCCAGTTCTGGAAGGCAGAGTACAGAGGCCTCATGGAGAGGGGAAGGAGAGAGAGAGAGGGGGGGGGGGGGGGGGGGGGTGAGGCTCAGACTTAAGAGAAAGCAAACAGATAAAAAGAGACAGCAACAGAAAAGTGAAGGAGCATTAAACACACAGCTTTGCGTCGGACTGATAACGGTGAGAGGGCCTTGATCTGAATGAGTACAAAACACACTACAGGGGATCTGTGCGGACTCTGCAATGGCTGAGTGAGTCAGTGTCACATGACTACAGTTGCTTGTAGAGACAAACTCGTAACTTTGCAACGAGCCCACAAAACATGAGTCGCCAAACACTGTAACGCACACACGCACAGCCATCTGCAGACAGATCATACCCTGACACATTCTTTCAAATGATGACACCACTCCACACCCAGTAATGGACTTTGTAAGAAATTAAGCGGTTTTTCCACCCACATATAAAGAAATGATCACTGGAGTACCTGCCTTAAATGCATTTAAAAAGGACAAATGGGATCTATACATAAAATGAAAGCATTCACAAGCTTTGTATGATCTAATATTGCAGTGTGGCTTTACTGGTTTTACTTATTTTATTTGATATGCAAGAATGAGCTGTGAGCCTGCATGTGCATTGCATTATGCAGCTGTTTGTCTAACAGTATTTGATCAATGAAGTTGGTGACAAGTATGAACTAAGAGGAAGGTTCATAACTAAAGACAGAATCTATGACAGAAATAAACCTGCACGCTCTTGGGCAAATATAGCGTAGCTGTATGTAGAAATCATCTTAAGACGTCTGTCTGTTCTTAGATCATCTTTCAGAGCATTTCAAGACAGAGGATGCCTAAATGTCACCACCCTGTTCTCACCACAACACACAAAAATCCTAAAGTGCAGCTAAAAGGAAGTTAGTTCACAGGTCCGATGCACCAGTGTGCACAATATGAGATGATGACAAACACTTCTGATTGGCAGAATTGGAAACACCCCCACTGTTTCGGTCCTTTCTGAGAAGAGACTAGGGGGTCCTCAAAGAGGTCACCCCATGCAGCATCCCATCGCGACCACAACAAAGACACTACAGATATGACCCATTTTGCCTGTCTCATACGTGTGGTCTGGTGTGATGTTGTTCACAAATGGGCCCATAAACAGCAGGTGCTAGCATAGGCTTTGCAGTTAAGCATCACAATACACTACATAAAATGAAGACATAATCACACACACACACACAAAAAAAAACATATCTCACCTACACCAGATTAATATAATATACTGCAAGCATCATGGAAACAGGATTTCAAAGAGAGTGTGGTGTGACAAGCTGGTGCACCACCTTTAACCTCATCTAATGAGCTGTGGCCAAAACAAACACCGTCAAAGTATACCAACAAACTTGTTATCCCATAATGTTCTTAGCCTGGACAATAACGCACTGCAGAGCAAATCAGGTTGGAGACTTAACAAAGGAAAGCATCAGGAACTAAGTCAAGACCCTCAAATGTTAGAAAACCATCACAGACATGATCGAACAGAGCAATCCGAGGCAAAACAGATGCCAAACTATCCGATCCAGAGCGGATGCCACCAGCCAGACTGTGTATCCCAAATTATCACGGATGGTTGTCATCACAAAGAATTAAGAGAAGACAAATGGTAACCTTGGCTTAAATATGCAGTTACATTTGGCTTCCTCCTGACTGCACAAGGTCTTTAGCAAATGACACTGCCTAGAAATATTACTGTTGTGTTAACGGTAGAGACAACACCTGCCCTTCTTTAAATTCAGCCATTAGAACAGACCAACACATCTAGTCTGATTGCATGAAAACATAAAACAGCTGAACTAGTTTTTCCACAGCTATGTATGTACTTTGTATTTAACTTTTAAAGAACCATTTCAAATCAAGAAAATATATTAATGCCTTACCTGAGCGAAGGCTTCAAAGTGAAATGAGAAATCACCACATTACATGAGACGTGATACAAGCCCTGCAGTGAGACTTCGCTATAGGCGAGCTGCCAGAAAACTCAGCCAATGAGAGAGCATCTTGAGACCATCTTCCTGTCTAGGCCAGTATACAGTAAATGACAAGCCACAACCCTGTGGTCACAAACTAAGAAGGTGGAACCTAGAGAAACGACTTTAGTTTACCTCGAACAGCATCGATCAACTGCACAGAAAACCCCCCAGCCTTGATTTACAAATATGTTATAAGTAACTGAAGACACACAAGTGTTTAGAGGTTAACAGGAAATGTGAGCAACAACAACCAGCCCTGATTATTTCAGTTTCACACGTACAACACAGGTGAATAAACCATAACAGATGTTTGTTGTTACCAAGTGTGTCTTTCAGATTCTTGACTATAGATGCTTTCCTGGCGCTGTTTTTCCTCTCCACGTAGTTGGATGGCACGAAGCCGGTTTTGTTGGTGGCATTTCGAACCCTCCACCAGGACTTTGAGTCGTCGAGGAGCCAGAGACGCTCGTTTTTCTTAATGTCCAGCTCCTGGTCCTGCTGGGCCATGTAGTCAAACTTGGCGATGACAATCACCTCTTCCGTCATCTTGCATGAGGTAGACTGAGTCAAAGAAACAGCGAGATAGAAAGTCATTAAATATGCTACAATCAACAATTGTACACTGACAATGAGGAGGAAGAGGTCTGTTGCCCTGTGTAATCTGGGCCACTGTTGGCTTGTGCACAGCACTACTAGCAGTGATAAAAATCCATTACTATATGTAAATCGAATCCTTTGTACAGTTCTATGCTGCTCCAAGTGACTACAAGACAATCTAAATGAGGGCAGCAACTGATTTAAACTAAAAGCCTGTATTTTTAACTTTTCTAGCACTTAAAACGATGAACGCACACTTTCTGCAGGCTTTCCTCCAGGCATCGGGTTCCTTTCGTTTCTTGAATAAGGCAATAATGACATGCCTATAAATATTAAACTTCACCGACTGAATAATATCTTGTCGAAGTATGAAGTGTGATCATCTTTATTGTATTACATATTATTTATGTAGAAACACATTATATATTTTTTTAGACGTTTAGTTTTAGTGTCTTGCTCCAGACATAATTTACAGGTAAAGGACAGACCTAAGACAAATTCAGTGGAAATAAATATCTGTACCTGTACTGCATCAAAACTGACAACTTGATGGGCTCAAACTTCTGTTGACCTAGTAAAAGAACACAATATGGTTTCATTATTCTCAACAGTTTTTAAATATTTATGAATGAATCCAAACAAATTTAATAAACTTCATTTTGTTTAACTGCATTAACTATAAAACAAAAACAAACTAGTGCAAATGCAATAATATCCTAACAGTAAACCCATGCCAAGATAAGGACAATATTATAATACAGCCAAGCCAGAACCATTAGAAAATGGCAGCCACCATTTCCATAGTTTAGTCTCTTCAGATATAATTTACCATCATCAATTGTCTGCCACAGCATAGAAATAATCTCTCAGTATCCACATTCTTTGTGAATTTACTGAGGGGATGATTTCCTCTGAGCAGCAGTCCAACAATTGTCTATTGTGTTGGTCATGGACCTGAGAGTCAGGAAGATGGCAAAGATTACTGTAATGGGGAAGTAAAAAGCGACACTGTGCGTCAGCAGGATGCCACATCAGGGAGTGAAGCCCAGGCTAAGGACCAGTAATGATATGCAGATATTTTAAATTTAAGACTAACTTATAAATTATTCTAAGAATTATTCTTAAGTATGCAGACTATGCTAATGCTGTGATAATGTGATCCACACAACAAAGCAAAGCTTCATTGGTACTTATCACAAAAACATTTAAGTTCCCCAGGCTATCTAAAATTATGATTTGGCAGTGCTGTGATCCACAATCACAACTTGTTCGTGTTCAACAATGAGCACATTCACAACAACTGGTCTTATGACCAATCTTGCCATCAGCACAGCCGATCTGTGCTTAGGTTAATACTGCAGATACTTGGGTCAGCACTGAGGGAGCGAGGCACTATTGAAGCAGCTGCTTAGCTGCTCTGATGTCATGAGATGGGATGGAGTTTCATCTTCCTCAACCTGAGTGACTTCAGGGACCAGGCACTGACCTTACTGATGGAGCGCTCTCAGTTTTTATTTCAAGATGTGGTGTCTAGGTTTCAGCTGCAGCTGGCCATCAGAAAGCCCCAGAACCTAATCTTAGGCAAACATAAGGAGAATTGACCGCCAAGCCAACTCCAACGTGGTTAACCAAGAGCAGCCAAATTAGTCAATCTTTTATCATTAGATTAGGATATTGGCTAAGATGAAGAGTTCAGGAGACACAGATTATGTTTTCCGAAGGCATCTTATTACAGTGGTTGGAAGACAACACATCTTAGTCAGAAGAGACGCATCTTAAATTACGCCTGTAATTCATGTAAACATTAACATTTTAAAAAATGAGAGATACCTGTGGTCAGGGCTATAACACCCAATGTGGGGTGTTGTTGACTTCATTTACCCAAAAACATTAGGGTGTATACTGCGGTTTGATCTCATGGCATGTTATTGCCTGCTCCTTTTCCATCTCTAATTAAATTAATGAACACTGGGAGACATGTTAGGGAGCGGCAGAGAAAAACAAAGAGCTGATTTACTCTCCTTGAGTGCTGCCTCTTTTACCAAGACAAAGGCAAATCTCTCCACTCCCTGGGCTGGGCTGGGCGCCTGTCTGCCAAAGAGGCTGAGAAGTGTGTGTATGTGCTCATTCTCCATTTACAACATCCCTCCCTAACTGTCTTCTCACACTTCCAAGTCTCCCTTAACAGTCCATGACAGAATCATCGGCAGGGCTATCTATTACTCAGACAGCATGCTGCATCCCAGTTTCACTCCTTTGAGTGGAGAAGTACACATTAACACCACAGTGACTTACGACGGTGCAGATGTGAGGGCGGATCAAAAAGTTAGGCGACAGATGCTCTAAGCTAATCGTGCAGCTGCAAACTAAGCCAAAGCCACCCGCCACTACTGAAGCACTAAACACAAGGTCAGACAGGTCAAGCTGCTCAACTGGTGTCACATTCGCATCCACTGTGGATGTCCATGCTGCCTGACTGAATAACCAGGTACCCAGTCCATCAACATTCCAACAGCATAGTTCACAAACCTCATCAAATCTGACTACTTAAAGCAAGGATCAGGTTTTATTCAACAGTCTTCTACAAGGGTTTTCTGTTTTTGCAGTATTTAAGTTTCGTTTTTAACGGAACCAGAGTCAGGCAACTTAAAATAAGGTTCTAGTCTGACGAGTACTAAATTACTACAATCAAAGTTTTTAATTAAGATTATTCATCACGACAAAAGCACAATGCGATACCTTCCAGGTCCTTGACTCTCTATTTAACGGTCTACAAATCAAGTGTAAATGTCAACGTACAAGTTGTTTTAAGACTGACGAGGTTGATAAATCATATGCGAGCCTATTTGTGTCATGCAAATACACTACTGTTAACTATGAAATACCAACCTGATAAGGTGAGTCCATCTTATCTACTTCCACCGCAGCAGTTGCGGGCCAGCAGCAGGTCAACCAGCGTTGCCATTAGTAACCCACTCATGTTCAAGAGTGCCAGCACAGTTTACACCTGCATCCCATCAGCAACAGCCCACTACCACAAATCTGGCAACAATGCTTCTGTAATATGTAAAAAGCTAAATAGTAGCGTTTCTCTAGTATTGGAGAAAAAGAAATTGTACTACTAGACAATAAAAATTCAACACGGTTACCCACAACAGTGTAGTGTAACAAAGATGCAAGTTGCAACTTTGCTGTGAAACACCACATCCTGCAGTCTACAGTTGCTGCCACAAGCCTCTGCTTCTCTACAGAAAAAGAATAATAGCAGACCTAGTCAAAGAGCACACCCTGTGGCCTAAGTGGAAACGCATGACAGAGGAAAACCATACTAGAGATAAAATATGCATGACACGCGAAGAAGTGGGATGGCACTATTCAGCATGGACGCCAGTGAATGGCACCGACTTTATTCACAGAGTTGTGAAACTGAAGTCGCAACCACAGGATAGTGTGCAAAGACAAACACGACTAAGAGAGCAATCTTCTTCAGTGTGGGAGAAAATACTGTACCAGTGCTCGGCAGGATCGCTGAGACACAGCAACGGCATGATCTCACAGAGGCAGACACAGTAACCTAATCCCTGTGACAGCCTGCTAAAATCACAGGGCTCTGCTGCCTTCTGGAATGTGCTCTGTGTGCTTGCTGCTCACTCAGACCCTCTGGCACTGCTACACTTCCTCCAACTTACACCAAAACGAACATTTTAGACACAGGCCAAGTCTTCTTCACAAACTACTACTTCGTCGCAGGATGCCGGGGAGTACAAGCTCGTGCTCTTTTTCACATCGAAACCACAGCAGCTAAGACCCATGAGACTGCATCTCATCCCAGCTGTCCTAAATTCTCTCAAAACAAAACAGCAGCATAGCAGCAAGGGGTCATGGGAGACTTGGCAGGCCAGCTGTGAGACAGGAAGTGCGGACACAAGGGTGACCAGATGATGGGAAAGTGATGCAATCTGACAGTGTAGGCTTGACCCCTTGTTTCAAACGGGTTCAGATAACTTATCTTTGCTTTGCACCGATGCGTGTAATGCGCCTCATTAAAGAGATGAGATGGTCTTGGAGACGTCCTAAACCAGTTTAAACTTTAACACCAGTGTTGCTTGGAAAATACGCACTTTTCTACATTAGAAAACTGTATCGTTCCAGTACGATTAAAACTTAATTAAGGACAGAGGGGCCTCCAGTGTTTTGGACAAAGCACATTGGCTCGTGAACTGTGTGAAAGCAGTTGGTTATCCCCCCTCGGGATCACCCTCAGCAGTTGGGAATGGCCTAAAATAGATTGTGGCTTATGTCTTTGAGAACTGGATAAGATTTACTCTCGTAACAACAACCAACTCCAAAGGTTTTAGGCTTTCTTTTAGGCCACCTTCACATCAAAAGGCTCAAAGTGTCAGTTAAAGTGCACAGCAATTTAGATAAAAATGCAAAGTCACAAGTCTAACCAAACAGCCCCTCTAACCTACAGCAGCTATTAATATTACAATGAGTCAGAAACAGTGTTTGTGTGGCTTAGGGGAACCCTACCCGAAAGACTAGGCATCCCCCTACACCTACTATTATTTTGGTATGACACAGTAAATCTCCCTCGACTGCTGCTTATGAAAAAGCTTAATATCACTGAGTGTGACATTTGAAACACTGAAAATGTTTATATTAGAAGATGCTGATGAAATCAAACACAAAATCTGAATATAAACGTAATAGGGCTCAAGTGTTTTCGCTTCCCTATTTTAACTTTCTATTTCATTTTGGTTGACACCATGTGCTTCACAAAAACAAGGGTGGCCACTGCTGTCTAGACCACAAAAAGAAGCTTCTAAAAGAAAACGCTTATATTAAACCGTGAAATTGAGGAATATAACATTTTAAATGATAACATAAAATGGATCAGAAATTAAATATGTATTATGGTGTCATAAGGTCAACCGGTATCTAATTGTCACCTATAAGTGGCGTTGGCGTATCATATCCCTCCTAGAGGATAAATAAAGTGTTACTGCACCCTATTCATTTACCCTACTACTGGCTTTAGCTTTCCAACATTAACAATTTTAAGCACATATCTACTATAACATAATACCTCTGTGTAAGGAAGGATCTGTTTCTTCAGATCCCACCTACATTAGCAGAGGCTACACATCCACATTCGTATCCACACCCTGCTGCTGCCAATTGTTGTTCTGGGTGGCCTGTTTGCTTATAGCTACTAGGTCCAATGGTGGCTACATTTAAGTAATGGGGACAACGCAATAACCAAACAAACATTTAGTTCCCTCACCAACTCTGAGAGCTCAAGGGGATTTCCAAATGACTAATCCAAGTTTACAAAGCAGTAGGACTGCAAACATCAAATATGATAAAGCTGTTTGCGGTCTGGTCTTTGTGTGACATCAGGCTCCTTAAAACTATGTGTAGCATTAAGGAATCAGTAAAAGAGATCATCCACACAAAATCTAAATCTGGCCACATGAGGTACTGTAGCTTGACTGTCTTGTAACTGCAGCCTCCTGGAAAAAGCTATTGTCACAGTCAAAATAGCTGATCATTTGTAAACCGCGAGATAATAATCCCAGACAGCCAGTGTCAGAGATGAAATGGATACACTGGCTTCCTCTTAGTCTTTGTACATCCTGGCAAATATGAGCCTTAGGGTGCTGTCATAACAGGGCTAAACAAGCCACTTGGGACATTACACTGGGAGGGTCACGTGTTGAAACTTGTGTACGAGCATCTTGAGAGCAGGAGGCATTCCAGATCGTATGGTGATGCCACAAAAATTTGGGATCAGCACGATTCAACAACATCTACAAGATGTTTGAAAGAAGCCAGAGAGAAAGTCCTCCACCTCTGCCTACAAGCATTTTAAACACTGAAGGGCTGTTATTCAGGACATCTTGGTTGTTAGAGGCAGGTATACTTGGAATAAAAAGTTGCCAAAAGTTTAATTGATACAGTGGCAGATGCTGTTTCATATGTCTTTTTCCAAACAAAGCAACTCTTTTCACTGTTGCCACTATGTTTTGTAATGCACGTGTGTAGAACACATGTTGTTAAATTGGTCAAAAAGTTTGATTGGATTCCACTCTGAAGGGTGTGACACCCTCTGACAGATTCCCTTCACAATCATCTATACAACTGTAGTAATCAAGTCAGCTGTCTTGCATTTTGAGCAGTTTCTCCGTTCAGTTGGCCCAAAGGCTGTCTTCTGTATATAACATAACTACTGTGGTTATTGACAGGACCAGAGATTTGAAGAACTTTCAAGATGTTTTTGTCTAGAACTGCTTGTTATACTGCTTTAATTTAAAAATATTAATAGCAAGACACAGAAATTCACAAGTGACAGGCTAAATTAAATAACTTACTTGATCTTTTCATTATTTCAAAAAAATGACTGGGCTTAATTCTTTTCATTTGGCTAACTAGAGATGGGCAAGATGTGTAACAAATTCACACAATATCAAGAGGTGGTCAGACTAAATATAGCTTCAAGGTATGACAGCAAAGGTGCAGCTGTGCTTTAAAAGTCTACTTTCACCCAGAAGGAAATTTACATTTTTACAATATTGCTTTTTTTAGTCACAGGTACACAGCAACGGCTGTCATCACAATGACAGCTGCAGTTCCAAGTACACACTTCCTCATTTTCCACTGCCAAACCACGAAACCAAAACCTGAACCATTATGAACTAATCAAGAAAAACACCACTGAAACTGCACAATTCTTTTCTCCCACACAGAGAATTTAAATCACTTACTCCAAATAAAAACAGGCAGCAAATATCTCAACCACACACATATTGAACAGAAGCTGGGAGGTATGTCACTATTCACACATTAACTGCTTAATCACTTGCTTTTGCAAGCATTAGAAGCTGAAAACTATGAAGTTTTATTGTCCTTCTTTCTCTTATTGCTCCTGCTCCTTGCGCCCTGAGAAAGGACCGACTTCCCGTTTCAACAGTGACCTTAGTTAGAATTTATAAAGTGCATACATACACAGGCAGTCAATGGATAATGCCCAGGACAAAAAAGATGCAATCATAAAAAATAAGGAAATAGAAGAAGGCTTGTGCAATAAGAGAAAAAGACAAATGCAGAAAAAAAACAATTTCTCAACTTCATTAGAATCCTAAAGCCTCTGAACAAGCTAAATTCCTGAGCTTGTTATTTGACCAGGGAAATTTTCAGCCACATTAATTTTTGGCTATCATAAAAATGCACAGTTGGTATTTTCCCCGAGGCTGTGGGGACAGATTTGGCTCCTGGAGGCCACTGGCTGCACAATGAACAGCGAAAAAGGCAACGGCAGGATCTCCTACAAAAAGAGCTCACAGCTAACTATACATCATAACATTCTAACAAGATTGTTGTTAGAGGGTATGCGAGTCAACAGGGGCTATAAGAAGGAGACAGATTAAATAAATAGGGCCACATCAATGCAATGTCAACATGCATAGCTAAATGGTGAACGCGCTACTTCAGGGGGAGTTCTCAGTTTGGCACATGAGCTGCTGTTAGATGACAGTCGCAAATTTCCCGCATCTAATGCTCATTTTCACAAGCATCAAACTGGTGTCAACACTCAAGAGAAAAGTGATAGTAGCCTCGAAGCAAATCATGCTGGTGAAGCAGCAGCATCGCTCTCCGTGCAAACCGAGGCTATCCTCCCTGTGACTCCCACTGAGAAGAGACCAAATGTGCCTCTCTCCCCCTCTCACCTCCCTGAAACCTTAATGAGAGACTGTGAAGAGGTCTGTCAGTGTGACAATATTTACAGAAACCGTACTACTCGACAGCTATAAAAGACCCTGCTTTGGTGTTTGGGAGGACACACGTCGTCCCCTTCAATCATTCAGATGTAACGAACCTCAGATGTTTAAATGAAAACCACCAGATTAAATCAGCTCATTGTCTCAAAGTACTGTTAAATCACTTTAAACAGTACGTTGATTCCCAAGGTAGATAAAACTACTCACTGTGTCAACAATGAGTGAAAGCTAAATAACACCTTTGATAATTGAACGCAAGTTAAAATTGTGAAGTAGGAATAAACTGTTTGACTTAAGATTCAAACTTGTATATGAATAAGATTAATCTCAACACTCCCCAATTCCAAGGCGCCAATGTTAAATATGCAATAAGACACAAACAAGGCTAGAAAAACGATTTATGGCTGTTTAACTCTTAGAGTCTTGTAGCTAGTTGTTCCATCCATCGGTCCATTTAGCATCAGCTCCTCACATAAAAACCGCAGCCACCATGAAACATAAGGACGCCGCTTTGGATAACGACCAGCCTTTAGGCTTCTCCTCCGTTTGCCATTTCTGAAACAAAAGCAACACTTGCTGAATTGTTGGCCCCATTTTGTTGTCGTGTACCCGCTTTATTTGCGCTGCATTCGCTGGATATTAACTCGGGCTTGACAGCGTGTCACGTTATCTAACTTTGCTAACGTTATTCCCGGTGATAAAGCAGAGGAGAAAACGCTTTCGCCGGAACGTTTCGCTACTATTACCGCGGTCACAGGCGACCCCACCGTTAGCCAGCCGGGTCGCGGTGTGTTGGCCATGTTGGCACGGCGACACACTGTTTTTGTCTGTTAACTGTGAACCTCAGCTAGCAGCTAGCCGACCTGCTCTGTGGGTGAAGCTAGCCTGTAGCTCTCCCGAGGAACGACTGTGCTGGATCAGAAAGATTTATCAGTTCAGATTCGTAGCCGCTCAGTCACAACACGCCTTACCTGAAACCTGACGGACACCCGTTCTTGCCTCCTTCGGTGGGATATTTATTGCGTAGATTTATCACAGAACGGATGGGTGATACACATAAATGATGTCCAGACGCCAGATATCCTCCACCACTCCAAGCTAGCCTAGCCGACGAGACGCCGTGCCCCGTTGTAACTGCATTTCTGTGTCACAGCATGTCAGTGCTGAGCAGCACGGCTAAGCTAGCTAGCAGCAGCTACACAAGCTGTTCAGACCCCACGGCTCGCATCCGATTGGTTGCGGATGACTCGACTTTCTTCTCATTGGACAACGGCGGTGTCCGTCAATCCCACTGCAGCTGCTGATGTTTTGTGTCTACACGCTCATGCGGCATGTTTTTCGCATTGTGAGGCTGAAAAATGAATCAAATCACTTTGACGCAAAAGGCCCACGATCGTACACAGAGCTAAGAACGTATTTAGTATTTCTTACACGTATGTGTCGTTGTTTAATTCATTGGACGTGTAAGGGACTTAATAGGACATGGACACTGGCATCATCCTGCATAATCTGCTCAAAAACACAGCATCAGCTATTTAAAAAATGTTAAAAACATTTCAATAATATTTTTATTTTAATGTATGTATTTGAACAAAACACCCAAATGATGGTTCATGTTGGCTGTTGTTGGCAGTTTGTAGTGCTTCAGGCTTTATAACCTTTAATGATGGTTGTGTTTTATTAGGAAAAGATTTCATGGCATTTATAAGCATGTCATAAAAGTGCCCAGTCATCAGCATCATGCGTCACACACACTCAAACACACACACAATAACTCAGCATCCCAATAACTCAGTTTCTAATAAACATGTCTGTTGCAGAGAGAGTTGCAGAGTAATTTGGAAGATTGTGCAGCTCGCTGCAGGATGCAATCTGTTTCCTGCTTAAACAGATGGGCCTCCCCAACATGTATTCTGCTTTCTGCACCCAAAACCCCACGTCAAAACAACACAGTAATACGGCATGTACAGAGGACGTTAAAGCCGTTATCCCAGTTCATGCGTTTTCTTTATTTAGGCTTTGGAGAATTCCTCATTTATTGAAACTGACTTCAACCGGCAACGCTGTCTTTACTTTCAAACCCTGATAATGAAACTATGTTACCACAATCCTAACCCAGTAGTCTAATCTAACCTATCTGTGTTGTGATTGTCCCAATAACTGTGTATCGGCATCAGTATAAATCCCATAGTTTGTGCTGGTTGGTCTTCACCAGTTAGTTGAAAACAAAGGAGCTCCATTCAATGCCTAACCGTGATATTTCAGATTTATTAGACAATAGGTTGTTTCCTCATTCCCTGTCATCTGTGTTGTTACAACATATCTTCTCATAATCTGTGGTAATGTGCTTTGTAATATGATAGCAGTCAGCAATAAGTCATTTTGTAATACTTCCGTTCAGATACAGTGCAGTCAGCCCGTTGACAAAGTTGTTCAATAATTGTGTTTCTGCAATCTGCATGTGTTAGGATCGTCTCGATGCAGTAAACGCTCTCTGCTGAATATTGTTAACCACAAGACAAACCGCTAATTACTTTATAACTTACAGTGATGAAGCATTACTTCTGCCAGCTGACTGAGCAATGAGGTGGTTTGTCGTCGCCACCTGCTGGGTGTTAGTGAAACACGCACCATGCAACGCGTTCACTTTCATCCGCCCTGCATCTTTATTGTGTCCTTCTTTCAGTCCATCAGTGTCGCTTTGCCTCGGGGAAATCACAGAGGCTGCATCAGCCACGGAGAAAGGAAATGTTGCCGTTGAGCCTCTGAATCACCCACAGCATAAAAAGCAGATGGGTTTGTGTTGTTAAAGGGAGCTTTAATTCATAAAAGTGCACCTACCTCTGGGCTTTAGTTTGATATGTGGCTAAAAGCAAACAGCAGCATCAGCGTCTAGTGTTAAATATCAAACAGCTGCTGGGGCCATGTGTTAGAAACTGTAAGAAAAATACTAAAAGGTGCAGTTTGTCACTTACGCATTAAAGCTGAGAAAATCAATACCAGTAGTTTTATGAAACATTGATGGTATTCATTTTTATTCTTCCATTCTTTGTATGTATGAATTATTTCTTGGCTGACATTTACACAGTGTGGCAGTGTGACAACAGAAGGATACGACACACCTTGTTGATACCACTATTTTAAAAAGTGAATATCTTTAAATAATCATCTTACAGTGCCACTGACAGGATCAGATTTTAAATGTTGGAGCAAAATAAATCACAGAGATTTTTGCAGACATTTTGGTCTGTGATGACTTGACATGAAAGCATTGTTATCACGGGGGTAATTGTCACCATATTACATTTTTCTCTTATTTCACACACAGCTATTAAGACATTAGCAACACAACTGGCACTCTTCCAACACCACAATACAAAATGATCAGATCAAGATTCAGACATTCTGTAAATTTTACAACCAAGCGACGATGTAAACAAATAGACATATCTAAGCTTATTTTATGGGCGAGTCCAGGATCTCTTGATAATCCTGCCGAATGGCCCTGCTCACCCTGTAGAGCTTGACTCCTGTCAGCGTGAACACACTGATCATGATGACCAGGCCTCCAATGACGTCATAAATGGATGGAATCATCCTCAGGACGATAAGCTGGAGGAACATGGCAACCACGATCTCTAGGTGCTGCACGGTGCTAACTAAGGCTGGATGAAACTTGTTTAGAGCATAGTACACTCCGAGAAATGCCACGGTGGAGCAGATACAGATCCCAATTAAATAGCCCCAGGTCTCCGCATCCAGAGGAATGATGGGCTCCTGCATGATAAACATGGTGGAGGCACCCCACACTGTGCCCGTCCAGCCAAAAGTAAAGAGTGCTGTCCACATGCTGACGCGCTCCTTTATGGCTCTGTAGACGATCATGGAGAGGGCAGCTGTTAAACCGGCCATGACTGTCATTGTGTAGCCAAAGGCTTCCTTCCAAAAGCCCAGCCGGGACTTGTCCTCACTTGCTACATTTGGCACCATAACCAGGCACAGACCAAACACGCTGCCCACCACTGTGACCACATCAGTGTAGGCCAGCCTCTCATCCAGGAGCAGGAAGGCCAGTATTGCACTGAAGACGGTGGTGGAGGCACGCCACATGATGGTGCCATTACTGGGCGGTACAATGGCGAAAGAGGTGTACGCGCAGGTGATAGAAATTACGTTGCAGACACCGTAGAAGAAGAGACGCAGGCGGTAGCCCACAGGGCCAAACGGGGCCTCGTGGTAGTAGACGACTACCAGGATGGACAGCACTTGGATCACAGAGCGGATGAAGAGCAGCTCGAGGGAGGGCACCTTAGAGCGATCGGCTGCTAAGCGAGTAATCAGTGCCACGCACCCGTGAGCCACCGCGGCCCCGAATAAGGCCATCCAGGTCACCCTGGAAGCCAGCACATTCGCTTCACCGAAGCTGGCCAGCTGGCCCCCGACGCCCTTGTCTCTTTGCACACTTGGCTGCTTAGGTTGCGTCTCCATGGTTCCAAAGAAAGTCCTGCCCCCTTTGCTGTCTGACACCAGCCTCTTTCCCACGTTAGCTTCTGCGAAGGCGCCAAACTCCTCAAAAGAGGGAGCGTCATCGTACCCTTCATCGCCAGGCTGGGGGAAGTGAGTGGCATATTTCACTGTGACTGTGTTTGGGTGAATCTTAACCCGCTTTTTTGATCCGTACTGGAGCGAGGAGGAAGACACATCCATGTTTCTTTAGGTGTTAGAGGGGGTGATCTGAAAAATGAAATATGCAGCGTCAGTTTAAATGCACTCAAATAAAATTCAAGCAGTCTGATGTTGTTTTCCCCAAGAAGATTTTGACTACATTCATTGATCACTTGATTTCTCAGTATCCAACCACAACCAGACAAACATGCTGACCCATGTGTACTCACACATGTGGGTGACGTAGGAAGCGCACATTTATCAGTTATGTCACTTAGCTTTTAACTGTAGCTCACACGCGTGTTGTGTTACTGCTATATTTATCCCATGCAAGCTCATATAAGCTAAGCAGCAGCCACATTCTGAGGCTGATGCAGTCTGATGGGGATGAAATTACATAACAGCAAACCACACAGGGGACAAGACATGAATATGGGCCATTTACGAGATGAGTGGAGTGTCACACCATAAATGAGTAAATCTCTAGAAAACCTTGCTGAGTAGTTTGAATGGATGCTCTGGTCATCGCACTAATGTTTTTCTTGCTTTATTTACTTGAAAAGGCAGTGGAGGTGTAAAAAAGAAATTACAGAGTAGCCTTAACAATGAGCTAACTAAAAAGTAAAAGTCGCATTTGTTGTTATAATATAATGAATTTAATATGTTATTTGTTTGCTTTTCAATTTCAGCTTTTACAAGCCGCTAAAGCACAGCATGAATCCAAGCCACAAGGGGGCAGATAGATACTCGCATTTGTCTTGTCTCCTCTTAGAAGCAGCTGCTCCTCCTTTTTGAAACGCATATGAGCATAAATTGGCAATTAATACAAATGTAACCCAGACGAAGAACATATTGATGATTGTTCAAAATGATGCAGCCAATTTATGATGGCTCAATGCTTTTAGCTGGCAAAACTAGGCAAATTATTATTTGAACGACGAACGATGCGATAAGAAGCATAAAAACACTAGGTTGCCTATATGTTAGAATTGAGTTTTAGTTTTGTCATGGGAAGTATTTCTTCTAGATTTCAACATATGGTCGGTTCTTCAGTCTATGAGGTAATTGTTATAGCAGCGGTTGTGTTACAAACGCGGCGAGATCAAATGAAATACGGAAAAAAACGTCTTACCTCTTATTACTCAAATATCTCCTTCTGGTGCCTGCAGCCCGATCCGTGTCATAAATGAAGATGTCGCTTGAGTTGGTGCTTCTTACACTTGCTCATCTGCAGCTGCCATTTCCCCATCTTCCCCTGAGTGGAGCGCCTCCTGAAGATGCGAGCTGCCGTCGATGGACGCTGCTCCAGCTCCTGGTGAAGCTCAAGCTGATGTTGCTGAGCCCGATGATGAGGATGATGATGATGATGATGATGATGATGACGAGGCGAGGTAGGGGACGAGAGGCGACTACCGCTCTCCCAGCCAGTGGTTATCCCCCACGCTCCCCCTCCCCCCTTTTCGTTAACTTAAAAAAAAAAAAAGATCCGTCAACTGTTGCCTTGCTGTTTTCATCAGCGGGTAGAAACACGGCGATCAAACATGATCACGGGGAAGAGGAGCCCGCTGGTATTTATAGGGAGGCTGACATCACTTTTACACTATGACACAAAGAGTCGTGTGGCTCAAAGACCACGACGTTTCAACTAAGAGCATCCCATCACGTCCTCAGCTCATTAAGTGAATAAACTACGTTCTGCTCATTTCCCGTCCAGTATAAGTTTAACTGCTCATGTTGTCTGTGTAACTATAAAGTAGGTCATGCTCCTTTTGTATCCCCTGATACATGGTTGGTCCTGAGCCTACAGTCCTGTCCTTTATTTTGGTGCCATGCAGTAGCTTGGAGTGATTGGGATTCCCACAATCCTCTGGGATTCTCCCATGGATCCACTCTCAGGAGACGAGTTGCTCTTAGTACCTTTTCACTACTTGTTCTTGATAATCTAATTTCCAATAACAACATGTTTGCATGTCTTTAGGGAAATCCCTTTGCTTACATTTGTCAAATACGGTGATCTACTTTGCTAAAAGGAAGTGAAACGCGGGCTGACGTAAAACAAGAAGAGAGGGTGACATAAGCTGCAGGCTGATGAAAGGCAGACGCCGATTTGACTGAAAGATGGAGGACGCTGAATGCAGTCAAATTAGATTGCTGTGTTTACCCCCACAGGCCATGCAACAAGAGCATCTGTCAGTAATGTAGATTATGATGCCAGTGGCTGCTGCTGCCTCTGTAACTCTGACTTTAATAAGAGCAGCACAGACACTGATTTCTATCACTGTGGCAAATAATTATGTGTCAATATTTACATTTGGCTATTTACAGGCATCGTAAACCAGGCAGGCAACGAGGGAGCTGACTTGTGATTAAATACTAAGCAAGTTCACTTTACAGTGGATAAAGACAGAGTCTATTAGTACAAGCTAAGTTAAATGTGAGGCTGCATCCAGAAGACAACAAACCTAATATCAATAAAGCAGCTAAAGGAATTAAAGACTGGAAGCAAATACAAATATCTCATCTTCTCTGTCCACACATCAAGCTCCTCTAAAGCTCACTGATTGCTCGTTGCTCAATGATTAATATATTTCAAGATGGATGAACAAATCCACAATTTTCCATAACATGTGACTTTCAGAATGACTACTGGCGTGAATATAAAGCTGTCACTGTTTGAGCATCGACTGTCTGTCCCACAGGAATGAGTCTCAAGTAAAAAAAATCCCAGTAAGCTCTAAAATGCCTTACAGCTCATTGAAGCACAAGGAAACTGTGAAGCAAGCAAGACTGGCGATTCGGAGGAGTTCAAGGATGTGAAAGGCTGGAAGATATTCATTATCTCACTTAACAAGAATGAATCTGCTCAATTAAACATCTCTAGAGAGTCAACCACATGCTAAGCTGATGTCAGAGCGCTACCGAGCAACAGAGCCTCTAAACGCCTTCCTTACAATGAAAACGCATGGATTATACCATCAGCAAGTACACAAAGCAGCTTGTAACTTGCATTGTCTGACTTTAACTTACTGTGATTGTAACAGATTGAGCCATATGTGGACAAGGGCAATTTGGACTGACGTGAGCACGTAATGAAGACTAATTAGCAGCAGCAGCGAGTCAGATGTGCTATTATGACATTCAACGCTGCACGTTGCGGTGACGTGTATTTTACTGCCTAGTAAGAAACATTGTGAGTCAATGAAAACCCAGCATGCTGAACAATTCAATACAGCAACTCTACTTGTAATAGAGATTTGATGATCAGTGATCCTGCGCTGTTAGTACTGAGGTGTTACCGATTAGCAAAACTTGGATGAGAGCATAGGAGCACATCGTCTGTACAGATAGATTGAGGTGAGCTTTTTCTCGTCGTTTCTCTGAGACTGCTAAAAGGACTCAGAGATGCCCGTGTGGTTCATTCATCTCCGCCCGTCTGTGGTTTAGGTCATCTGTCATCGATTAAGCAGTTATGTCTGTTTCATTGGCTGGAGAACAGAAAACAGCGAACGAGCATCCAGTCTATCTCCTCCTATTGAGCAGCTGCATCAACCAGCTCAGCGCCGACTGACAGGTTCATGCAGCACCTTAAGGATTTGGGGAATAGCAGAGGTGAGAGCAGGCTGGTTGCTGACATGGAGCAAATGAAGTGGGATAAATGGAAGAGGGTGGTTTAAATAGGCAATTTCTATGTGGGTGGTGAGAGAATGAATGTGGCTCATCACTAGGGCTGAGAAATATAAAATAACTTAGTGCGCACGGTCCAGCATACATGGTGCTTTTCCTGTTTACTACCAAGAGCAATGCTTTATGTCGATATACAGTTATATTCTAAATCTATAAAAACTTTGAAATAGCTCATCCCATCTGACAACACATTGCTTTGTGTCTTTATCTTTGTTTGCTAAACCCAAAGTTAGTACCTTGTCCTCCCATGAATCATAAATAGGCCAACTAAAGCCAGCTATTTTAATAATGCATGAGCAGAAGAGGACTTTCCTAAAGAGGAGCTTCTTTGTTGATGTCGTCTCCAACCAGACCAGCAAAATGAACATGATGAAACAAAATCACCATTTTGTTTTTCGGCCCCATCTAAATTTGCAAAGAACGTGTGTGGTCACACACTGACTGTGTGTAATCACAGATGCATATCATACATGAGGTTTTCCCAAACAAAGCAGCTCTGTGAGCCAACCTCCACCACAGTACACAGTAAAAATGCTAAGGTGGTGATTTAGAGGGTGTAGTAGTTACCGTGGTTACCATAACATTAGCGTTTACGAGCAACATCGATGCAGGTCATCTATGCAGCTTTTCTCACGCTGAGCTTTTCAGACTCAAACTTGCTTCCACTGCAGCAGGCGGCAACTTTAACACATAATTTTTTCACTTACTGTGATATTATCAGGTCCTCAGAGCAGTAATTGGATCCTGGAGCTCGAACAGCTGCTAATTTTCTTTCTTTCTTTCATTCTTTGTTTTTTTTTTTGTACGATTGGTTTGCAGTGAAACTTCACCGTGCCTGTGAGAACTCTGCATAACTTCACAGCCAGTAAAGCTTATCATTCCGTTGTGAGGGAATTTTGAATCGTGCTATCATTTGGGAAGGACGTGATTGCTTTGTACTATGAGACGTTTCACAGTCACAGCAGTGTGAGCAGCAGATGGGCCACTTTAAAATCAGGTTTCACGTCTTTTTTTTCCTTTTTCTACAGAATTTAAATTAATTATCTGACCCACTAAAAAGCCTCAACATATTTGGTCCTTTGCCACAGAAATCGTCTTTTCGGTTCCCATTTACAAAGAATGTTCTGCCTAATTTATTAGACTTACAATTATGCAAATGTCTTAATGGACCATTACTCTGCAGTGGATGTTGTTTGATTGAATTTTCCTGTTTTCTGGGGCTGTAATAGTGAGAGATAAAGGCCTTTAGAGAATAGGCCAGTGCTGTGTTATTTCTACTGTCATCACAGTGCTGCATCCACGACAGGATGCTGGACGCGAAGCATCCATCATGGTGTCGTGGAGTGCACGGAGGATGATTCATTTACATGATGAGGTGAAACATGAACAAATCTGTGAATAAATCACACTCTCACTGTGCAGCCTGGAGAAACGCACAACAAAAACAACGCTGATCGAAAGGATTTTAGGATGTTAGATGCAACTTAAAATCATTCAAATCTCACCTGGAAAGTTGATCTCGCCTTCATTTTCATTTCATGACTCAGAAAGAAACTTGCAAAAACACATTTGATGAGAACATTTCACACACCAGACAGCAGTCACACACATCACAAGAAGTGACTGCAACTGAAATATTTCGGCTGAAGGTGAGGGATGATAAGACAAAGCTGCATCAGACAATAATCACTCTTAAACATGCCTTAATCATGCCTGACATTAAGCACATTATTGGTGCATGTGCTGTAGCTATAATAACGTTTTTGCGGCGATGCCTTGAGTTATAAAGGTCACAGACACCCAAGGGATATTACTGTTCCTACAAACTGCTGTGAAACTGCTACATTTCACAAAAAATGTTCTAATATCTCTTTCGCTGCCCATGGACATTATTACTAATCGCACTGTGTTTTGCGTTCCATTCTGTTTAGAACCTCTTGATTCAGTAGGAACATCAAACTGAGGCGCGGCTACACTACAGTTCTTGTGCAAAGTCAAGACAGAGGAGAGTGGATCAATAGGATCTTCAGTGTAACACCTAGTGTGTTACAGAAACTCCACTGGGGAGAGCACTGCCGCCATAGAGGGCCTGAATAAAATCAATTTCTCACCAACAATTGCATTGCAGCATCTCTTTATAATATTCAGCAGCCTCCTGTTTGGAGAACAGAGAGAAGAGAGGATGTTATGACATGTCATAACTCATAACGCAAAGTGACCTATTGCTGCTGTGAATTACAGTTTAATGTGGGTAAAGAGCGTGGTCCATCATTAGGCAGATAATTAATCTTCATCTGCAGCATAACAATGTATTCTGCAGATTGAGTAGTGGGAGTGGGAAAGGTCAGAGGTCACAGTGATTTATTAGGAGGATAATGTATTATGGAGTCTCTCTGTGAAACAGGCGCTTCAATTAAAATCCTCCTATTCATAATTACATGCACTCTCATACATTCATATGGTACCACGCTACAGAACGGTGGCGCACTATTAAGATGACTGAGCTTCTGCAGAGCTCTGGGTTAGTGCACAAATGCTCCAAAAACAAACCTTTTAGTTTAGAATGTTCATCACGCAAACATTTGGGAATGATCGTATAGCTCTCAGTAGCTTCGCACGTATCCTCCAAAACGCCAGAGAACGCTACATTTTTGATTACAGCACTACAGCAGATGAAAGGATAAAAACATACTCTTACATATAGACACCTGTGAGCTTGTGTTCAATAATACGATGATAACACAGAACAGTGCTTTTAGATGCACGAGTCAAAATAACTATCAATTTTCTCAATTTGCTCCAATTTGACGAGCAATAGTCTATTTTTCCTCACAACAGTTTCAGTTTTGTATTTTAAAGCTGGCTTTTGGTTTTTTTTCCAGACAGCTTCCTTGAATTCTGCATCGATATGTTCTCTCAGTGTCTTAGACCATGAGCTGGGCGGTTTTGATTCTGGTTGAAACATTTTCTTCGAGCGCTGCGTGTTGTAGGTTGGGGCAGAATATTGATTAGCGCAGTCAGGTGAGCCCGGTGCATTTATCTAGGCAAACACGGTTGCCATGACGTAAGCGCTGTTGCTAAGTTCATTTTGCCTTTGTGCTGAAAAGGCTGACAAGACTCAAACATAGAGAATAAAACGAGGCGGTAAGAGGTGTGTGTTCACAGCGCCAAGGCAAACGCCCATGTTTCAGTCAAGCATGGCAGGTTTTATCAAGACGGGTGATACTGTAGCTTAACGGTGACAGTCACAAAATTAACCAGCTCATAAACGCTCTGTGCATTGTTGCATTTCAATCACAGTATAATGTCAGGAGAGTAAAGGGCAGGAGGCTTATAGCGTTTTCTGTGTATGCAGCAAAATAAAATGGTTTGGGAAAGTTTGAGCATGTTATATGAAACTCTAGGGGGAGCATTCGTCAGCACCTTAATGGGACTAAAAATAGTAAGTCAGGAGAATCTCGACACCTTCTCCGTGCCTCACTGATTGCCTCCTGGTTGACTGGGGAACTTTTAAGTGGACGGAAAATGCAGTTGAAATGTGCCAATCTATACGTAAGGCTGAATAAACTGACATTTCAGTGATGCGGTTTCTTCCCCCGCAGGCTTACTTCAAGCCACTAAGGTACCAGCATGGACACTGTGGCTTTGTCGTTTGCTCCCATTCCTCTGACTCTCCATCGACCCACAGAACAAGCTACAGCCCTTATTGACCGGCTCGCTCTCCGCGTGGCCATTATCTTTACTGCCTTGTTACCAGATGGAGCCATGTCCCCGTTGGCGCACAATGCAGCCCCATGCACCTTCGTTGTGGGAACAGATGGACACCAAGAGATGGATGATATCACATGGAGCAAGTGTGCACAAAATAACAGTAAATGTTGGCTCCCTGGAGCAGCATGGTCTGAAACCAGTGATGGTAATGGTCTATTTATATCAGTAACATGCCTGGAGATCAGTTATGTTATGTGTTTAGAGCTAATTAGTGTGTGTTAGCATGCTCAAAGACGGTCTCTGGATACGGCCACGCAAAGCTACGGAAGCAAGGCTTCTGAAATGCCCCTTCTGAATAAATGCCTATCAGTCGTAGTCGTCGTTAGCATTTGCTGCTTCTTCACATTTCTGCGACACTTTGCTCACAGGCTGTAATCATCCGTCTGCAGGATCGCTCGGTTCTGAAAGTGTGGATAAGTTCCTTCCCACTCGCTCACTTAAGGATTTCACACTGACGGGAAACACAACAGGGAATTATGGCTGCCTGACGCTGTCATGAGTAGGATTTTGGGATATATTTTAGTATAAAAATATACAGGCAGCTCTTGAAATGAGTAAAGAAAATTTAAAAATACATTTGAACCATGTTATTGTTAGAGCCAGTGCAGCGGTGTCTGTTGTCTGTGAAGGGATTTGTTGATTTATGTGCCTCTTCATCCCAAAGTGGCCTCATTAGAGCGGATTCTTCCTCAGCAGAGACATTTCTCCTCATACTCAGTCCCAACACAAAGACGTTCTGAGCTTAAGACGTTTTTTTGAAGTACTGCCTGCCCTAATTTCCGTCACACCCCCTCTCTTGTAACACTGCAACCTGAGCACATGCTAGATTGAGATGGATCTACGCCCTGCCAACTGTTATCGTCCCATTTCGACATTTTTTATTCGCCCATTTTTCGTCTCTGTGGGTCTGGCCTGGGGGATTTATTCGACAAGGCAGCTGTCAACTGGGCAGAAATGTGAAAAGCTATTTCTAGGACCCCACAGAATACAGAAATGAAACTCAGGGTAGAAGTCATGGCACAGGCTAAACATCGTAGACACTGTGTGTAATCAGGTCATGCTGCTTCATTGCAGATTCACTAACAAGCCACCTTGTCCACCTGAAAACGCCACTTGTCACATTTCAGCACATCTATTTTCTCGATCTATCTTTTCCCACTTTGCCTTCGTTCTGCGTTTGCCTCACTTCAAAGCCACGCTATGACAAAGAAAGTAGAAAAGAGAGCGAGCATGCGTGAGGCTACGCGTTTCCAAATGTGTTCATTAGAGACACGGACGGTGCACGTAAAGCAAGGGAGGGTGAGGGAGAAGCCGGAGGAGGGGAAAGAAAGAATGAGACCTGATAGACGGTCACGACGGAGTAAAGGATGAGTCATGAACGGTGACGTAGATGGATGGGTCAGGTAAGCAGCTCATGGCCCAGCATCTGCAGATGAGTGCGAATAAAATAAACAACTGCGTTACGTCATTTTTATGGCATGTTTTAGCGCATTTCGCCCTGGGCTAAAGAGCAGGTTTAATGAAGCGATAAACAATACGTTGCATATTGTTTATTACATCATTAAACCCCCATATTGTGGCAATAACCTAGAGAATATGGTTTCATTTTAGATCTTGACAATGACAATAAAATGTGATTTCCCACACTGACGTGGAAGAATTGGCCAATGCAGAACAAACACAACCCTTCAATAGAACAACCCAGTGTCCTGTAAAACCCAGAATCTTTCATCCTGTCATATTTTAAATTTCAATACATTTAAATTTATTCTTGCTTTTGATCTTCTGTGAAAACTATTTTTAATGCAGCTGACTCATGCCGTGTGTTTAAGGTAGCAAATCTCAGGCTAAGAACTAAGCAGCTTATAAATCTGTTCCTCGGTGGAGCAATTATTGTGTTTAAATTCAGCCGGATGTTCTTCTATAGATCAGGTCCTGATGGTTCAGCAGCTTTAAATCAATATGTGCCTGCTTTATTTTCACACCTGTGCAATAACTTAAATATCTAAACGCGTAGCTGAGCACAGGGAGAGTCCAGTCACTCTGTAGCCACATTATTCAGAAGAGTAGCATGTTACAACGGAGAAGTGCATCTGGCAAACACATGAATGCTCTGATAGCTATTTTATCTCTACCAATAAACTGCTCATCGAAGGTTAAAATGCCCAAAATATCCAAGACAATAATGGGCAGGGAATGAAAAGCATAAAGTAAAATCTGATTAAATGAAATAATAAATAATAAACATGTCAAAACAGGAGCCTTTCATCTCATTTTCTCCCCCTTCTCACATCTTTTCCTTTTGTGTTTCAGACATTTGTGTATTTTCTGAGCAGCTCTTCTAAATGATCTGCTGTCCATGTCCGTGCTTGCATGTGGTGAGCGGACATTACATTGGTTTTATTATTAAATCTAGATGAAAGATAAAAGGCTCCTTTGCCTACATTCAATGGAAGACGGAGATAAAAGCTCCTGACAGCAGCCTGAGAGCAATATTATCAGGGAAGACAAATTTAATCACAGAACCAATTAACATCAGCTGCCTATTTTACAGATCATAACCTCCAAAAATTAGAATGTGATATGTCTATTTATTTGCTCTGTGTAAATATGAAGTAACAAAAACATTTGAGTTGACCTTCACTGGCCTTTAATACTTTCACTACTCCAGTTTTAAATGTGTTAAATGTGTTGGGCATGTATCTAATTACAGAGTTGGCATGTTACTAAACACATTGGAATATATATTTATATTTAATTACATTATGTGGTGCCTTGTCCTTTGAGTATTAGTTATTATAAAATTACTCTAGATACAGTATCTACAAAATAACCAGCCAAGCACAAATAACTGACCATCATGGTTTGAAACGCAGACCTCACTCAGAAACCTTTAGAGGGAACAGACTCCACACAGTTGCCAGGCTGCTGAGCGAGAAGAAGGGGACGGCACATGGTCACATTCAGATGTGTTCAGGGTCACTTTTCTACAAATGAGTAAAAGATTTAGAAGAAGTTACTGCAGCTTTAACTGACAGACGTACGAGTGATATCAAGCTTCTGATCTAACGCTACTCTGAGGGGAAATTGCATTTCCCAAACGCTGCACTGCTGTGACGAGATAGCAAATACGATTAAGGACGGGGTTACGAATATAACACTATGAATTTTTAATAAAGCACTGCAAAAAGGCCGTTGTCATCATGTCTACAAACATGCAGTATTTAAAACATGTTATGTAAACTTGTGATTTACAACATTAGGTAGAAAGTGGAGCAGAGGTTTCATATCGGAGGGAAGGCGAGATGCATGCGAGAAGTCATGGGTGCAGATCTCCTTTTGGAATTGCATGCCACCTGAAATGTCACGATGGGGATGTGGAGGTGAGCAGCAGAGGGAAGCCGAGAGGACTCAGCAGCTCCCAGCTGGCTGACTTCAAGGCACGCTGCACAATGCACGCCCACACAATGAGCTACGCTACAGTGCCACCGTAAGAAGAGCCCTGATTTCACTGTAGTTGGAACACACAGATTTATCCTGACCCCACTCACAGCATTGCATTTTCCAACATTTGCATAATTGGTGCATTAAGAATTGCTAACTCAGTCTGAGGACCACATGAAGAGATAATAGTTGGTGAAGTGGAAAAACTCATTTTCATAAATTTTCTTGCGGCACCCTGTAATTATGTCCAGTTGCCATAGGGACAAAACAATGCAATCAATCTACCCACCAACGCTGGCTCGACGGAGACAATATGTGAAAAGCAATGAACCTGTTAAAGGCAGGACCAAATGGAGGTTTCCAAGTTTCACACAGAGGCTAGTTTAAGCTTCCGGCCTGAAATGGGCAAAAAAAAAAGAAGAAGTTTAATTTGGACATACAGATAGTTAAGACTGTAATTAACCTCCTCGTCTTTATGTCATTATCCTCCATGTGTGATGGAGCCTCTTTCATAGTGATGAAATGGACGTCTAAATCACTAAAGGGCTGCTTCCTGCGCCTTGTGTCTCCATCTGCATGTTTGTGAGACACATATCTGGAGGCGGCGCTGGAAGTCTGAAGAGACCGCAGTCATATGGTCAGAGGACACTGGACGACCCCAGAGGAAACTAGCCATCAGCTTTAAAAGCCTCCCACGTACACCCAGCATGCGCGCATACCCCCCCCCCCCTCCAGAGTTTGCATCCGATGGACTGGTGTTGACAGCAGAGCCTCTGATGAGTCACGAGCACACAAGTGATCGGCCAGGCCTCTGTGAGTCACCTGAGCAGTCTGATCACTATTTATCACTGTAATTGCATTTACAAGTGGAGGCAGCAGCCCGGATCCTAAAATCCCCCATTTAACATCCTGGCTTTGCACTAAAACACAAACATCTCCACCTCTGCTCGTCCCCACAGCAAAGACCTTCCCATTCACACAATGACACGATGATGGTAATCATGACAGACAGTTAATGTCAGCCACTGATAAACTGTGACAGCAATTTAATGACTCGCATAAAAAACGGCCCCTGATTTGACACAGCGTTTAAAGGTGCATCATTAATGTGGATAAAGGCTGAAGTGGACAACAGCTGACAGACGCCTGACTATTTAAAAGCAGGAGGAAAAAGAAAACGTGAGGTTTTCCAGGAGAAGAGCACGACACCCCGAGCACCACTGAGGGGTTGTGCAGCTCAGCTGTCGTTGGAGAATGTCTGTCCTACACCGATAACAGCACATGCTCGCTTTACTTTGCATGCAGTACATAATCCACCCACTCTCGCACACATACTCCCATATTATCACACTCTCCATATCTGGGGCTCAGGTTTTGTCAAAATAATGTGCACACAGAGCCAAAGGACTGAGGCAGAGCGGTGCCCTGCACTGTCAGCACTCAGACGTCCCCTGCTCCAAATATGGCAACGTTAGAGAAGTGAAAACATATATTGTGAAAACATTTTATTGTTTATGATTCAATAATTAACCACAGTCACTAAATTTGAACGAAAGGTGCTGATAAGTAGGTTTGAAGTTGTGTTTATAAGTGAACTTGTAGAATGTATTTATTTCTGATCTTCACACTGCTGATTCCCATCTCTCTGTGCCATGAGATGTTGCCTCCACTGTCCTCTGAAAAGCTGACACAGTTCATTCCCAGCCACCATACTGGCAGTGCCACCCTGCACAAATACAACTCTCCAGGCTATCGGCGTCATCTGTGATTTTTCTAGCTTGACGCAGACGGGAGCAGAGCTACACACATGCTGTTGTCAAATTCAGGCAGTCATCTGTTTTGGCCAAAGCTGATTGAAGGAGATACAATCTGAAGCTGGTGCTTTAAGCAAGTAAGAAAGCATAATATATCTGTAGCATTGAAGCAGCATCATGCAGCATCTTCTGTCTTTAGACCCTCAAACTCACCAGAAACCATGTAACAAGGACAAAATCACTAGAGGAACAGCAGCAGAGGCTTCTCTTCCTGTAGTTGTACACTGTGTCATGTTACAGTTTTCAGCCTCACCTTAACAATGACCTGACATTTTCTAAATGACAAAAACATGACCTCAGCGTTTCCGACATTAATCCTGCGAAGTTCAGTTCCTCATGCTCCGCTAGAGTGAGCAGCACGCTACGTTCTCTGCATTTCCATTTACGTTGCCAGAGACGAGCCAAACGCTGACAAGGTTAACTGGTGAGTGAGCTGTATTCTAAGAGACAGCCCACTATCAGGTCCAAACCAAGCCCGCGTGGGGCGGGAATGACCGCAAATATGCCGCAGACACAGGAAAACAGCAGGGAACCAGCAACAACTTCCATCCATCACGAGAGGCTGAGCAAAAACCTTCATCACAGATTTTCTTAATACTACAATAAAACAAGTGATAAACTAAAACGAATGTGTTTTTCATTCTGTCACAGTGAAAACACAAACCTTGTAACGACGATGCAGACGCAATCATTCTTTTTAACACCACTGTATAATTTCGAGGAGAGCCTCCAGGACAGAATTTCTAATTTATTTGCCTGCTTATTAAGAACAAAACACGAAAGCACTCGAAAAATAATTGAATGATAAGAAAATAACCAATTTACATTCTTAATGACCAAGCCTATGCCTTAAATGATTAAAACGAAGAAACAAAAGGAGGCTTACACGAAGTGCATTTATTAACACAGGTTGAGAGAGAGGCAGTCACAGCAGCACAGCAGCACAAGGGTGCAGACTTCACATCTGCTGGGTTATTCTGACAGCAGAATAGCGTCTTCTCACCCCTACTGAACGATAATTAGTAGAGAAATAAAGCAGAACACCCACAGTTAAGCTCTTAATTGGCTGCTGCCTTCTACTTGTCTCATCTTTTGCTTTGTAGTCACCATGAAACCAGCACAAATTGCACAAGATTACGTGTTTATTTTTAGTCCTTCCACGTAAAGTAGGGGCTAGTAGAATTCTGGGAAAACACTGTGGACTATTAAAGATCAGGCCGATCTCGTCTAAATGCCCGCTGGTGAATATGTGATTATTAAATACATTTAATTTTTACGGATATATTAGCCTGGATGAGTCATCCTCTCTTCAAGTCCTACTAATTTCCTAGATTCACAGGTCAGTGTGGAGGAGTAGCAGCACTCTTCCTCTCAAACGTATTATTCCACCATAGACCTAAACTAATTGCCTCTCACACTCAAAATGAAAAACAAAAATTCACTAGCTAATTTTTATATTTCCTATCTGAGTATAGATGAAGTAACTACATTAGGTGACATTAATATTCATTTAGATGTTGACAATAACTGCCTCAACACAGCTTTTCTTCACAATTAGACTTGTTTGGTTTTACGCTGTGTAAATAAATGCACTTGCTTCTTTAATCACACGCTTGACCTTAATCATTTGAATTCGATTGGCTGTACGCAACGTTACACACCTCACACATTAACCCAGGAGGGCGTAAAGGCGACTATTCAAGAACACTGCGTGATGCTTGTAGACAAATGCCGTTGTCAGCACTTTCAAACATAACCTGTGCGTATGACTGAGGTGCGAAGGTGACAAAACTAAACAAACGTCTAGGAGCGTGTTGCTGCTACGTGCCCATGCTGTTAGTTCATGCTTGAAGCCACGCAGCCCCCCTCGCGTTCTGTACATTCGTCATGCCGCAGCAGCGAGCACTATGCTGGTGCCTGCGAGTGAAGCCTCTCAGGGCTTGAGAAGAAGCTAAGTTGACAAGTGGGTTCGACTGTGTCAGTGTCCTTTGAAACACAATCAGAAAAGGGAGAAAATCAGAACAAGGGAAGTTTCCCAAGAGGTGGCCCCCTTTACACATCACCTCCTGGCATGCAGCTGCTAGCTTTTGCCTCAGGCTGCTTCTTAAGACGCTATCCTGATGTTGCTAATCTAATATGGAGGCAGCAAATATATGTTCAACCTTATATCACAAGAAATAAAAAATTTAGAAGGTGTTTGTTTGGGAAGCTTGCGATTTTCTTGTTTACATTTAAGATGCAGGCAGAGGAAAAGCTGCTGAGCTACTACTTTTGTATCATAATCTCATTGACCACACACAGGTGTGTCTAAGGAAAGCGTTTATAGAAATCCCCGCTCACTCTCACTCTCTGGTGGATAAAGACAAATCCATCTCTCTCCCGTCTTTCTTCCCCCACAGTCTTTTCTTCCTTCGTGCCCATCCCCCCTCCAACCAAGGAGTGCTCTGGTAAATAATTGAGGCTTTTCCCCCCTTTGCTGCTGTAGCATCCCTGTTTTTTTCATATTTTCAAGCTCTAACCAACTATTGATTGATTTGGTCTAGAATTAAAAAGTGTAAAGTACAAAAGGAATACGTTTTGACATCTGTTATGATTGATGGAGGATGCTGCACACTGCCTGTATGAGAACACGGAGACCTCAAAGCTTGGATTGAAAAGCAAAAACAAATTCTAACAGTTTGTGTGTGTGTGTATCAGGAGCTTTAAAATGATTCTCACCTAGAATCTAAGCTGATAAGGCCATTTAAAACATGGCTTTATCAGCCAAGTGTGTTGGCCTATATACTACAGCAAATCCCATGTATATTGTTTATAGCCAACCCTGCACACAAAATATATTTACCAGGTGATAAATACACAGTATTCAATAATGCCTCTTGTCACTGGTGTGGCATCGCAAAGTTTCCCTCTCCAATGCAAAAAAAGGAAAAAATAAACCTAATCTGACACAATTTCTGAACCTGCAGTGGCAGAAAACTGAAGCTTCTCCCAGTAGCGTCTATATGAGGCGTTTGCTGACACCTGCTGTGTGAGGCAGGAAGTACTTCAGTCAATCCAGTCAGTAGGTGTGATGTGTGAGGTGAAGCTTTCAATCGTCTCATCCCTGTTTCAAGTACAAATTTGTTATTGTGCCCATATCTGATCAAATAGAGGAAGGTTTAATAGAATTTTTTAATAACTCTTTGACCATTTACATCCACCCATTAAAATCAGGAACATAAGTTATTTAAAATCTTTATAAAGAAACAAAACCAAGGAAAAGGAAGCTATT
Source organism: Macropodus opercularis (assembly GCA_030770545.1). Lineage (NCBI taxonomy): Eukaryota > Metazoa > Chordata > Actinopteri > Anabantiformes > Osphronemidae > Macropodus > Macropodus opercularis. Next base: position 5,600,193 of record JAUCMP010000028.1, read on the forward strand.
TAAAAGATTTAAGAAACTGAAGGCAAAAAGGCTTTTACGGTAAATGCCAGAGATCGTTTTAGATGTGGACTGATCTCAAACTTAACCCACAAGGAACGAAAACATAGAACCTAAATCCCCAATGACACAAATAAAACCACATGGTGAATCAGCTTTCAACGTCCGTAGAAATTATTCACCCCCTTTGAAGTTTCCTCCTATTATTGATATTAGAAATCAATCACGGACAATTTAAGTTTTCCTGCACAACCTGACAGAGCTTGAACAGTTTGCAAAGAAGAATCCAGGGTCCAGATGTGCAAGCCTGCATGAGACGTAACCACACAGACTCCGTGCTGTGACTGAAGCCAAAGGTGCAACAACTACATACTGACCTGAAGGGGTGAATATTTATACAAAGACTTGACATTAATGAGGTATTATTGTAGAAATTTGTCCCACTTGCCAACTTATATTGACCACGATAATTTATATTGTCAATAAATGAGAAATGTCCAAGGGGGTGAATACTTTGTATAGGCACTGTTCTATTAGGAGGTGATAATTGTAAAAAGCAACAGATAATTAATCACTTTGGCTTTTTGTGCAAACTAGGATGACTTTTAACAGCAGTAAGACTCAGATAAGGCTTCATCCTGTTTGATACTGAGACTATGATTACACATTCACACTGTTCCAACTATATGATCACTTTCCAGCCAACATATGATATTTTTAATTGTGCAACTCAACATGTAGCAATGACACCTGTATATAAATAAAATAGTTCCAGTGTAGCAACTTACAATCATAATGGAAGCTTTTCTGCATCGTAGTGTGTAGTCTTATCTTCATGTAAGCGAGTCACCGGCACTGGCGTCGTCTTCATTGTCTGGCTCCGACTTCTCTTCCTTCATCACACTGGTTGAGAGCGAAAGCTCTGGAGCAGCATCTTGCAACTGCGGGATACTTGTGCCCGACGGATTTTCTGCAGTGACTTCAAGGACAAGCGCGTCATCTGCGGCCTCCCGGCTTGGAAAGTCGCTGTTTGTCGTGTCTGGAACCTGCTCCTGTGCAGTTCCAGGGATATTTAAGACTTCTTCTTTTTCTGGAGGTTTTTGGTCAAAGGAGGAGTCAGCTGCAAAATAGAAAAAGAAAAAAAAAACAACAACTATAACATTTACTCAAAATTGTTTAATTTTTCTGTTAGACCATGTTTATCCTGCTGTAATAGAACATAACACACCAACTAGGTGATTAAATGAGAAGCGTCTCAACAATAGCTGGATTCAACTGTTTTCTTTTCAAACTCTGAAAACATACAATTGCTCTGTTTGGCAGCTCAATTCAATCTTGTGTAGTGGGCGTACAAATACTCACCAAAGCTGCACTGATCACCAGACAGATCTCCATAATTTGCAAACACTGAGCACTGGCTCACTTCATGTGTGGAAACCATGTCTGACAGGTCTGGAGTCATCGCTTCAGGTATACTGGAAATATCTACAAAGTGCATAGAACATTTGTCCATATTTGAGACAAGCACATACAGCAGTGGCACGGACTGTTCTAGGCACTGAAAGAAAAGGCATCTTTCTTAGGATTAGCTCTGGTTACCCAAGTTCACAGCTGGATGTGTGTCAGAGGTTACTGTAAGATCCTGTACAGCTCCTTCGATGTGATTCAGATCCATTTTGCTGACATTAGAGAGGCTACATTCAGCCCCTGAAGGCACCTGAAGACAGAAAACACAGATTTAGGCTGAAATCAATAACTAGATACAGAGCAGAGCAAGTAGAATATGTGATATTTTGCACCTCAGTACAGTCACTTGCAACCATCTCCTCACTGTTGCCAGTCACTGTGGATTGCAAGCCAACATTCTTTTGGATGGTAAGTTGAGCTGGAATCCTGTGTAAGTAGCCATAGCCGATACCACACCCTAAGCTTTAGTTTAATATAAAAAAAGGGAAATGTCAATTTTAATGTACAAACAATAATGACCAATATAGAAATTAATTGTACTTTCATTTGAAATCAATGAACGCCTACCTTCCCTCACCTCCCCACGCTCCATTAGGAGTCACCACCACCTCCCTGCATTGATCAGTCTGCGTGTTGTACACCAGCAGCTTTAGAGGTTTCCCCTCATTGACTTCAATCAAAGAAAAGAAATCCTCTGACTGCAGGATGAAAGGAGAACAACGTGACATTTACGTAGTTAGATTTGTTCCATGCTCTTTAACCCCACCAAATAAAACAAAACATGAACCTACATCTTGCAACACCTGGTCAGCTCCCACAATGTAGTCATCATGTGCAACAAGACCAGCCAAGGCTGCAGGAGAATTAGTTTCCACATCCTAGAGTATTACACAAACGTTCTTATTTCAAAACATGGTAATCATTTAAAAAAAACATTAACAAAACAATTTGCGAAATGTTGCCAGATGCCACAAACAATGAAATAGAGACATGACTTACCAAGACGTGCCACACGTTCTCGTTGGCTCCTTCGAAGCTGCAGAAACGGACACTGGCTCCCAGCAGACCCTGACCCCCCCACATGTTGCTGGGTGTTACCTCCAGCTCTCGCACCCGCTGGGTTTTTAAGTTGTACACTTCAAGTCTGACCGCTTTTTCCATATTCGCTTTCAAGAGGTCTTTCAGCAAATCACTTTCTTTGTTCTGTGGAAACAGGAAAATCGAACATCCCAGCTGTGATGTCTCAGACAGAGCTAAACTGATTTTATTATAAAGAACATGACATGTCATTATAGCTACTTTACATACAGTGTAAAAACACTTAACCCTAAACTATTCCTGCCTCCACTATCACATACTCACAAGTCTGGTATTTCCTATGGAGAGAATGAAGTCAAAGAAAGGCTCCAACCCAGCTTTCAGAGCCGGTGAGTCCGCCTGGACCTGAAATGTACAAAAACATAAAATTCTACATATGCCAAAACCCACAGCAGGCATATTTGTTGGCTTTAATATGAGGACTTAGTTGTAGGCGCCCTCTTGTGTCGACTTTAAGGAACTGCAGGTGTCAGAATTGGGGCTGGTTCATTATAAAGCGGGTGTTTCTCACGCGTGGGAAGGTTCATAAGTAACTTTACAAATGATCCTCACTAATAACAGTTTCTGTAACGACTGCTGAACACACTGCTCTGCGGTGCGGTGCGAGGCTGGGTGAGCGCCAGGTGCCACCTCATCATGGGCGGACACCATTAAACCGGACCACGTATTAACGAGTTACTACACTTCCAGCTACTGCCGTTACTCCATTCGCTATTTTATTTAAAAAAAAAAAAAAGCAGCCACGGCCATCGTTTTGTTATTAACAAGTCAAGGCTGCAGGTCTGCGACACAAAAACGAGTAGTTAAGCCCCGGTTGAACCCGAGGGCTGCAGCTGCTGCGACCTACCCCGTGGACATGATATCCACTGTTAGCTCCGCCGTCCGACAGAAACGAGCTCTGCGCCAGCCCCATTGAGCCAACAGCCGCGACACGTCACCGAGTTAGGGCAAAGCCAGCAGTCATTACTAGAAGCTAGCTACTCGAGCTAGCCACCGAGCGCTGAGGTAGGTCGACGAGCAGGCAGGGCTCATAAATAAAGATGCTCGAAAACGCGATCGCCACATCGAACGATCTGCGCTCGATTAGCCGCCGTTGATGGGGCGTTGAACGCAGTTGCCAAGCAACAGAAAACGCTTTCATGAAACCTAAAAGGTTTTAAATAAACGCGTGTATTTACGACAACGTGTTGTAAAAGATAAAAAAAAAAAACAACCGTCTATGTGAAACAAAAACGAATTAAAAGCATTTAAAACAAAGAGCACAGCGCGTGCAGTGTGTCTCACGGTTTTATTGGCTGCTGATCGAAGACTTATCTGTCCAAGTTTGTGTTTTGGCTTTTTACAGATGGTCTCGTTCACTTTACCTTCACATTCATGCACCTGCCTTTTTCCCACCATGATAAGAAGCCTGAGCCTTGTTTTAAGGAATAAAAGGTAAAAATCTGATTTATTACAAATACATTCACGCAGATAGATGTTTACAACATGTTTACACATTTACTTCATGACAACATTTCACATTTCCACTGTTTTGATCCAGAGTTTGTCTCCCATCGTGGGGTAATCCGCCCAGTGATTGCCACATATTTTTGAAGGTCTTCCAAATTTAAGCAGTGATATGAACGTTAAAAAACAAACTGCATCACTGCTCCAACATGACTTGGCTTCAGCCGTTTCTGCTCTGCATCTGTAAGCTAACATTTTGTAAACAGACGGACGTGGCAGTGGGTATTTTAGAGCTGTGTTTATTCATATTTTAACAATCTTACAATCTCTGTTCTTATTCATCTGTGCACCAAAGGCCTGGCCGGTGCTGAAGGAGCCTTTCACCATGATGTGCACAATCAGAGGGTCATAGGAGGACACGACGCAGCACCCAACACCTGGAGATGGCAGGTAATTATTGAAAGGTACAGATTCCTGATCACATAGAATGATATCAGAATTTATTTATTAATTGTTCATTTGCTCGGTTTCCTCCCAGGTCTCGCTCCAGTACGACTCATACAACGATGGTTCCTTCTACCACTTGTGTGGTGGCACCATCATTGAGAGTTTCTACATCATGACTGCAGCTCACTGCATTCTCAGGTTGGGGCTGACTTTTAATTAGCAAAAATACTACACCTACTACTCATATATAGACATATTATTGCTGTTGTTGCTCCCTCACAGCGTGCAGGCTGATCTGTACCGTGTGGTGGCGGGAGAGTATAACCTAGATAAGTATGAGGGTAGTGAGCAGTTCATCCGCGTGGAAAGGATCATCATCCACCCTGGCTGGACCGGAGATCTTGCCAAAGGGTAAAGTGAAAGCAAGTTACACTTAAATTAACCCAGTTCTCAAAAGACTTTATGTAAAACACATTTATATTAGTATCAAAATGGGCAGAAGACATACATTATCTTTATTAATAACCTGTATCACCATATTCTTATACAACACACACAAAATACTGTCCTGTGCTGTGCCACACAGCTGCTGCAAAGCACGTTTATACTACATGGCTTGTATCTTTACATTCCTATTAGAAACGATCTTGCTCTCTTAAAACTGCTTAATCCTGTGCAAAACAATGGGCACGTGGAAATCGCCAACCTTCCCTACCCCGATCAGCTGCTGCCTCACGGCTTCACCTGTTACATCACTGGTTGGGGGCTCATGGCCTGTGAGTAGCTGCTCATACACATTTAGAAACACCTATGTCTGGGTTTATGAAAGATTCATTCCTACTCTCCCTTCCCCCACAGATGGAGGGAGCATCCCTGCCATCCTGCAGGTGGCTCCCATCACTGTGGTGGAGCATGCTGTTTGCTCCCAGCCTACCTGGTGGGGAGGTAATGTTCTGAAGACCATGGTGTGTGCTGGAGGGGACGGCGTCATATCAGGCTGCCAGGTACAGCTGCCTCAGTCTTGTGATTAAGCCTTTTCTGCGCGCTGTCTTTGAAACCCTCCTCTCGTATCTGTTTGCCCGTCTCAGGGCGACTCAGGAGGTCCCCTGAGCTGTTACTCTGATGGGACCTGGAGGGTCCACGGTGTTGTCAGCTATGGCCCAGCTGGCCAGTGCAACCAAGTGACTAAACCCACTGTCTTCACCAGAGTCTCTGCCTTTGAGGACTGGATCTATTCCGTAAGCCTCCTTGTAGCTGTTTGATGTGAATCTGAAATGTCACCACATTCGATTTGCCTTGACTTGTGTGTGTGTGTGTGTGTGTGTGTGTGTGTGTGTGTGTGTGTGTGTGTGTGTGTGTGTGTGTGTGTGTGTTCTTTCAGATCGTGATGAGTATTTAGATGTCACAGTCACCTCGTCTACTGGAATCTAATAAAATTTACATGCATCTCAGTCAGTCGTTCCATGTAATTCATTTTGCCAGAGGGGGGCGATGGTGCCTCACGTTTAGACAACAAACACGGCTCCTCTCATGACTCCATGCATTTCTTGTAACGTCTGTATGTTCTCACAGTCTAAGGCATGTATTGCCTAATACAGGGGTGTCCAATCCTGCTGGTTTTCCATCTCTCCCTGTCGTAGCTACTACTGATTACTTTGATCAGCAGCTGGAAAAGCCAACTGACACCTGATCAAGGTGATCAGCAGAGAGAGTTGGAAAACCTGCAGGACGGTGGACCTCGAGGACCAGGATTGGACACCCCTGGCCTAGTGGATGGATTCTTTATTGATGTGATGTGCTTGTGACCAGCGTATCAGCAAATAGGGCCACTGGTGAGATACAAAGAGATGCTGGAAGGGTTGCAGTCACGATCATCTGACCTCACGCGCTGCAGCTTCGGAGAGTTGATGGATGTTTTGTTGCCTGCACCTCTACTGCTTGAAAAGGCTTAAGTGCTATGGAGGAAAGCAAAACACGATCCTAGCAACGTCCACTTGTTGCCCTGAGAAGAACAATCTTTCTTCATAATTGTGGCCAAATGCAAGATATATGCAGTCACAAGCCTGATGTTTCTTCCTAGTCTGGAGTCTCTGGCCATATGTTTGTGGTGGTTGTCAGGAGACTACAGCATGACATCACATAAAAGTGGTATTTTTCTCTCGTTCTTTCTTAACCATGGAGACCAGAAACCACAGATGGATTCCAGTGGTTAACACAAAAATGCTACATGAGTGTCATTTCAGTTCATCTAGTGTGAACTGTAAATTGTCCTGGTGCTGAAAATATAATGAACTTAGCAGCATAACTGACACGTTTTTTATTTTCACATAAAATATGTATGAGAAAAAGCAAAACATAAACACAAATGTTAAAGTTCAGATGGACTTGTCTTAAACATGTGCTGAAATTATTATGAGATAAAAACCTGCAAGAGTCAAGTAGTTCAGACCAAAGGAACTGCAACAAAAAGAGGCTTTATATTCTGTTTTATCAACAGAAAGCCAGTAATGCATATATATATATATATATATAAATAATATAATCAAGGATTTGTATTGCAGAACTTGTAATGTCAGACTTTGGGGTTCTGGTAAGAAGTAAAATATCTGTGCAAGTGAAAAATCAACAAACTGAGTCAAGCATTTAAAAAATGATTTTTTTTATTATTATTATTTGGAGGGACAGGCTGTCAAAATGGCTTAGATGAAAGAAACTGTTTTTGAACAGCAGGTTAAAGTGTGAATATGTAAAAAATAAAGCAGCTTTGTTTGCTCTGCAGGATCATTCAAGCAGAAATATATACAACACAAAAGGCAAGAAGTAAGACACGTCCTTTGAAAATAAAATAAAATGAGCTGTACTGTAATACATTACATTTATAAACACTCACTGTTGCCATTTCTTCATGAGAATTGATGTTTTATACAAGAGAAATCAGTGCCCTCTTCATGGCATAAGAACATCGGATGGATAATCAAGTAATCAAAAAGGCAAAAAAGCAAATGATACGTTTTCAGTGTGCAATCTGCACTTTTCAAAGTATACAATTAATCAGAACAAGTTTTAACAAACAGGACCTGCATGCATAATTTCTAAAGGGTCCAGAAAGGCTGTTGAAACAGCTGTAAAAAGGGTGAGATATGTACATCGACTCTCTAGTGTCCCTCAACTGTTCACAGGTGACAGAATCACCTTTGAAAGGTCTGGTTCTTTAGTTAATGAGGCAACTCAATTTTAAGGGTTTGTGTGTGTGATAAAAAATGTATAATATATGCAGTTTTTATCCACAAACCCTTTACATGTGTAATTCATTACATCATATTGTAACCCAAGTCACAGACTTCCAAAAATTCAGAGTACAATCAAATTGATCTTTGCAATTCATTTAGTTTTAGTGGCATTTTGCTAAGATATCTAACCATAAGACTGCCTATGAAAATACTTGAGAGCAATAACCTTCATAAGTATACATTTCTCTATCATTGAAAATTACTAATTTTTAATAAAATATTCAATTTGTCAGTGATTAGAATTCTTTTGTCAATCTACATAAATTAGTTACAAAATATTAGTGTAATTTTCTATGGTTACATTATAGGCAGCAATACAATAGACCCATAATTTAGTTTCAGTGATCAGGGAGATTCCACAGTTTTCAGTCCCAAAGTGTAAATGGAAGCACTGTGCGCACACATCACTGGCAGGCATGGCTTCCCTGATAAGCAGGCACATCCAGTAAACTTCACAACGGCCCGTTTTATTGCCAAAATGTCTTAAATTAAATAACTACTGAAATAATGACATAATAAGTTACCAAAAACGTTGAATGCATACGAGAATAGATATTAAATACTTTCTGATGGACCTGTGCTCCCACTTCCCGCAGCAATGCATGAACGTGATGGAGAGAAAGGAAGGAAGATTGCACTTTCAGGTGAAAACATCAAACCACAGTGCTTCGCGAGTGAACATAGGCTTTATCTGAAATAAATAAAAAAAAAATCATAAAAAAATCATAATTTAAAATAAAAGTAATAAAAGGTAACACAGCTACAGCGTTTAATGGTATGAGCCATCGTTTTAGTTTTACCCAGCTCATAAATAAGAATCTCCATAATTTAGCGTTGAACTGTTGAATCGACCCCACACAACCAAAACAATGCTTATTCATACTATTTTCACAGATAAAGTGCTGATTGAGGAGCTTTTAGAGGGATTCTTTTTTTGTACCATAAGACCCTTGGGAGTGATCTTGAGGAGAAAGAGCCCACGAGATTCAACACATGGAGGACCCCACCTACTCAAGTCATCTGGGTGTTGGCCTAAAGGGAGGACACGAACAGAACTATGTTGTAATGTGACTCAGGTTTCACATAAAGGCCATCACAGCAATGGTCACCATACATTACCTCCAAAAGCTAGAAAGCTAGAAAAAGTCCCTGAGGTGCACATTCAGCTGTGTTGAGATACCCAACCTGGCCCCAGTAAAAAGTTGAATCCTGTTTCGCATACGCTTGGTGATCTCGGTTTGGTTAAAAGAGCTGTCTTAGGAATTGAGAGCCATCATTGGTTTCAATGGGCCTGGTCAAATTCATCTCTATTGTGTATGTTTTCACTTGTAACACTAGCTGCCGTCTCACACAGCATCAACCCCAAACTGCTTTTCTAACAATTTGAAGGCAAGTCTGAAAACTGAACATTTAGGCAAGAGGGAAAAATCACAGCTTCCTCCAAAAACCAAACACGTTGACATCTTATGTGCATGTTCACTCTCCTCCAAAACCCCCTTTCCTTCACCTTGCATTGTTCGTAAATGTTCGCTTATTGTCAAACCTTCACAGATTCCATCACAGACAATTTCATGGCTTCCTCCAACAACTGATTGTCATTAAATGTGGCAGGTGGTTCCGGGACAGACTCTGAAAGGCCAATGAGTGACTCCAGGAGGCAGGTCCCGGGGTCACTAGCCACAGGGAGGCTGGGGTAACTAGGCAACTGAAACTGAAAAAAGTTGTCCATGTGTTCATACTCCTTAAGGGAGTTGTAGAGCGAGCTGGGCCCCAAGCATGGAAAACCATCAAAGAACTCCAGGTCTGACTCAGAGGAGAGGCTCAAATCCATGCTGTAGCTCGCCGAGCGGTCGACGGTGGGAGAGGGCGTGTGTGGCACGCTGCTGCTGTGGAACAGGGCATGTCCCTGGTTGGCGTTCTCATCCAAAAGTTCTGAAATGGCTGTAGCTCGATTGTCTGCGGAGTCCAACAGTGCAGCGTCAATGTTGTCGTTCTCGTCAGCGAAGTCCGCCATGCTAAAGTTCCCGAACGCCTCCGTGGACGGCTGCTGTTGCTCTCCCCGTTGATCTGGGGAGCGAGCGTCGTTGCCGTTCTTATCCCCGCCCTCTCTGCTACTTCTGGAGCAGCTCTCTGCCTCCGTGAAACTGAGGATGCGGCTCAGGCCTTTCTCATCCACGTCCAGCTGGGTGCGCTGCTCGCACGGGCCCACGCCTGCCTCATAGTCCTCGCTGTGTCCCGAAGAGTCCGACAAGTCTGTCATATCGCTGCAGCAACTGTTCTCTCCGGCCAGCTCCGAGCTGAAGGAGAAGGAGGGCACTGCTGGTAAGATGGTGGTCCCTGTCTCTTCCTCCTCTGTACTGGTCTGCTCCTCCAGCCTCTTATCCAGCTCCAGCTTCATGATGGTATGGATGTAATGCGTCTGTACCCTGGTGGAGTTAAACTCAATGCGGCCCTCTGTGTTTCCACAGCCGTCCTTGGTGCAGCCACATGGGAAAGAGGAATGATCCATCTGCAACAAGCACGAGGAAGTTAGAGAGTTACTCATCAAATCCGTGTAGCAGAACCGGGTAGCAGTTCTGTTTGGTGGCTCTTATTATTATTATAAGTCCAGAGCAAACCGAGCACGAGCATTTAGGGGATTTCAGCTCTTACCTGACATTTGATGCCGGCGATGCTGCAGCTACACGTCTCAGGCTCACAGAATCCCTGGCAGTCGCAACCACAGTTCTCCCTGGAGATCCTCAGCTCATGCAGCTGCCTTTTCTCCTCCTTGTCGATCTTCTTCACACCAGCTTCTTTAAGCAGAGCGTAGCGGCGTTTAGACGGGTAAGGCTGGAGGAAGGAGCCCTCCTCGAGGTTGGCTTTGCTGATGTCGATATCCTGCTCGGGGATGTCGTCCAATGTCAGCCGCTCTGCCTCTTCATTCTCCTGGGTTCCATTTTTAGTCAGCTAAAAAAAAAAAAAGACAAAAAAAGAACCATGTTTAACTGCTCTTCTGAAAAAAGGTGTTGACAGCGTTGCATTACATCTGTTGTGCCCGTTTGCTTACCTTCAGTTTGAGAGCCTCTAGCTTCTCTTCCCTGAGTCTGTTGAGGAGTTTTTCCCGGCGCAGAAGCTGCTGTTCCACAGCAAACTCGGCGAGCGTATATGTCCGGAGGTCACTGTGGCGCTGCATCATGCCCAGAGTGCATCCCCCCCGGCTGGGAACGCTGGTGAAGCCCTGGCACCGAGGGAAGAAGAACACCGTCACCTGGTCGAAGGTCACATTGCCCCGCCGTGGCCTCTTGGCTTTCTTAAGGATGGATGTCGCTGTAGATGGAGAACATGCAGATTTAGAACACAATGCAACTGGGCTTTTTTTTCAAACTCACAATATCTGCTATTGTATGTCACTAGATGGCATAATATCCCAGCATTTGGCTCCTTGAGCTGCAAACACTACAGTGCTGAAGAGACTGTAAGAGGACACCACTTTGATTCATTACTCTAGAATCAACCAAGCCCTATCATGCACACAATTAAGAGACGCTGCCAACAGGACTCCTCCACCCTTACATCCTGTGAAGTGAAACCTAAACTACCAAAAAACCACTGAGCTTTGTGTCAAGTCCTGCCATGCGACAAAAACCACCCAGCACAGGAATTTCCCCCTTGGTGGCCAACACGGTGGAGGAAGCAGAGCTGCCAGGGTCACAAAGCAGCGAGTACATGCTGGAGGCTTCCAGACGGGGCGGAGGTTGGAACCGTAGCTCGCCGGGCAGAAATAAAAACGGCCCACCCTGCTTTCAAGCAACTCGAAAATCCCCACAAATGGCCCAATAACTGACAGGAGTCAAAGGTCCCGTCTCTGTTAAAAACATTCAGAACCCATGGCAACCAGCTGTCATCGATACCCAGTGGAATCAAAGTGGAACCACCTTTTACCTCAATGCAGGTAGTCGGCCCACAATAGCCTCACTTTGTCGACTAATCTGCCGCTAGGGGTAATGGAGATGAAGCAAACTGCCAGGTTCAGCTTCACATCCATCAACTCTAGTCAAGCTTATGACATCCACAGAAGACAAATGAGTCTTTCCACTGCTTCAAAATAGGAGAGATTTCCTGGCCGCTTCTTCCCCCTCACTTCAAAATGGCAAACAACTTTCTCTCAAATGCAAACGTTTGATTATAATATTAAAACTGTTCTGAGTCCGCCTGCTCTCTTTTCTTGATTGCCCCCCCCCCCCCCCTCCCTCTCTTTTTATCCCTTCACCCAGCCTCTTTCAGCACCTGTGCTGGGTGTATGCCCGGGCTTCAGACAAGGCTCTGTGTGTTTCCAGGCTTGGCAACCTGCCACACTTCTCTTTCTGGCTCCCTTCCCCACCTTCCTGGAAACCTCACAACTGTTTGCCCGTCTTCCCTACCCTACAATCCTTCTCCAACCTGACCGTTTCCCTAAAGGCCGGCAGAAGCGCAAGGTCCCGACAGAGACCCCGATGCTGCCCCAACAAAAGGTGAAGTTCTGCCTGCCCTCAGGGGCCTGGGAAGAAGGTGGAGACGGGGCCAAGGTGAGCAGCCACATCATAATGTGATTAGCCATTTTAAAGCTTTGGGGCATGAAATCAAAAGGGGGTATTCATTGCAGAAGGCTGAAATTATTTCTGTGAAGCGTTCTACTGGCTGCCAGCTGCCTACATTCCTTAACCTCTCCCCCCATTTTTATGGCTGTGTTATCGGGGCCTTGGTGAAACAGTAAAGGCGAAGCCGGTGAGCACATTTAAAAGCTTGTACTATCAGCTCTTTGCATGATTTACGGTCGCAGGAAGAGGACACTCACTGATGAAATTTGTTGCCGGAGAGCTGGGGTTGCTGGGCGTCGAGTCCAGCGTGTCAGAGTAGCAGCTCTCTCCCTCCGAGTCCCAGCCTGAGCAGGCAGAGGAGAGGGAGGAGGGCGACGGTGAGGAGTAGCAGGGGTCCTCATCAACCTCCTCAAACTTCCTCTTGAGAAGCCCACTCATGGCGTTAGTGCGAACAATCTGCAGGAAGGAGCAGAGGGAGGGGTTATTAGCAGATTAGTCATACTTATTTTACCAGCTTTGATCAGCGAGCACTCTGATTTATCTTAAGAACAAAATAAATGCAAATGAAAAATTCTATCTATGCTGCATGGAAGATATTGTACTCACACACCCACACACACTTCTTCTGCATCCCATGCTGCCACATCCAACTAAGAGTAGGAGTTGTCCATGGCACAGGAAGCAATCAATCAGGCCCATACGCATAAGTCAACAATTAGCAGACCCTTCACCCGCTACCAAATCCCATCAGCTCAGCATATGCATTGATTAGAGCAAGGACAGAGCTGCGATGTGACCGCATGCAGGCGCAGACGTCTGACTGGCTTTCGCCGTTCCCTTCGTCCATCCCCCGTCACAGACGCAGACACAACCAGGGCAATTTGCCACTTTCCATTTAATTGCTTCGCATGACCCTCATAGTAGATACGCACAACGACGCCTAGTCAAAATGTTACGTTATGCAACCGCTGAATGCGTTCTTTCAGATCTCCCGTGACACAGGCTGCTGGTTCAGCGATAAAAACAATCAATCCTTTGGAACAGTCAGACAGGGGGAGAGACAGAGACGGATGGGGGGGGGTGTTAACCTTCTCTGAGAGAGATAATGTCGTTTAGTCTCTGGAATTCAAAACCATTGCTTAATGTCTATGGATGCCTGAGAAAGTAAGAACCAGTAACATGAAAAATTAACACGTTGGGTGAGAAGGGAGTTTTTCCTTGCCGCTGCATTTTACGGGTATTGGACATAAATGCGTCACGTAGCTCTGACAAACAGACAACTTCTTCACAACTTCTGGTAGGAGTGAGGCGTTCGCTAGACAGGATATCATCGCAGTCTGGATTCCTGGTAACTAAAGGAGGGGAAGAGGAGTCGAGGGGCAGTCAAGACATGGCTGCAGTCACTCCCTGTGATAACGTGGAATGTGAAGGAAGGTTACTACTCCAGTCATAAAGAGATCATTTAACCAAACTGTTTACTCTCTTCAGAGTCACATTCCCAAGGCTGAGCATGTAATGTTCGCTTTTCAGCTGTGTCTGCACAAATATTTGTTTAGACATACGTATAATTCAGTGTCGTTATATAATCCAGCTATGTCGCTTGAAATGCAAAGTAAGGATCTTTAAATTCCCTTTATGTCACATGAACACCAAGGTGTCCTTCCAAAAGTCTAATTATCACCACACCTTAGCGAGGAACTAAATGTACCGAAGGCAGAACACGTCAAAACTCTAGTGGCTTTAGAGGAACTTAACGTGTGACCTGCACGCCTGGTTTCTCTTCTCATGATGTTATGCAAGTGTCAGCGCTCCACGAAGAGGGAAAAACAAAAAAGAAACTAGGCAGGTATCGTTTTCTGTATGCAACAGGGAGCGATTATGCAAAACTAGCCCTCTGATGAGGATAAAGGAGAAGTCAGGGTCAAGGGCAAGAGGCCGACACCCTTGTACTGCTTTGCGGCTCCGTCTGGGTTATTGCTGCTGCTGCCGTCCCTGGTGCATGTATGATGAATGAATCACCTTGCAATAGGTCCGGCAACCAACGGAAACTCCTCCTGCACACTGTGGCCACCTCGGCGCTCCGGCGCATGGTACATTACGAACCAATGAGAAGAGCCTCGTCTCAGTTCTCACCAATCAGTTGACTTTACCAAGAAATGCCTTCCGCAGCTACTAATGTTATATAATTGGATTTGCCTTGAAACCACTTAGAAACACCTGGACGCAGCATCTGTCACCTACCGTATGTATTCGTTTGTCTGACAACATGTGTTCTAAACACATCTCCACAGTAGGAAAGAGGACAGCACATGGGCGCACCTTACATTTTTGCCATTATTCCCACCCCCATAAAAAAAAAGAAGAAAACAAAGCTGTGATGCATCCTCAAGGGAGTGCAGAGCGCCAGCTAAGCAAAGTCTTTTTAATTAAAAGCTGCAGTGAGGCAGAAGAGGGAGGAGAGGGAGGGGGGGGGGGCAGCGGTGTCAGAACTGGGTCATTGTCTCTTGACTGCAGTCTACCTGACACATTGATTTGTTAATCCTGTTCAACGGGCAGAAACAATGGCGAGAGGTTAATCCTGGCAAGGGGACGGCTTGTAGTCAATCTGGAGCTTCTCAGCCTCTGCACCCACAGAACAAGGCCAAGAGAGCAAGGAGAGGGAATGGAACAAGGGACTGGGGCTAAAGAGACAACAATCGCGCAGTGACTCATTTGCCGGGTGGAGGGGAGGGAAAATAGGATAAAAGACGAATTTAGTGCTGGCTCCTTAAGAAAGCGCCGTCTCCGAATGTCTGCTCTAAATGGAAAATGGATGTGATCGGACAGCCGAGGCAGAGAAGGAGCACAGCATGTTTTCAACGAGCACTAAATTATGCATCACTGTCATTCCATCAACCGCACACAGGCAGCAGATAAAGGATGCATTCGCTGAGGTGCTCCCCAGCCGGTTGTCACAGAGTTGGGAAGATAAATCTCTAGCGAGGAGATTTGTCACCAGAAGCACTACACAGCTCAAGTCAGATGCATAACTATGTCAGTCGAATAAGATTATCTTGATACGTGCAGCTACAGGCTGTTAATACAACTTCAGAATCTCAATTAATTCCTATTTTATCTGCAGAGAGAGGCTATGTTCTAATTAAGGTTTATTAATCCCTCATTACGTACTAAATGAGATTCTGCGCTTTTTGTGGAGAAGTTGGCAAAAGTCATTTGTTAAACGAGAAGCAGAAAAACTGAGCAACCGGTTTCCAGTCGTCCGCCAGCCAGAAGTCTACGGAACCTGCCCGTCCGCTTCACAGCCCAGCAGGACGAGTCACAGTTGACTTTGCCCTCACGCGCCGCCTGTCCAGCACCTTTGCAGCTCATAACACTGTGGGTGGGAGCGAAAGTCGCACTAATCTTCAGCCGAGAGCATTTAAACCGAGCCCTGACAACTGTGTTCAGTGTCTGAAAGACTGAGTTGAGCGCTCATAAAATGTGATAATGATGAGCCTGGGAGTCTTCCTGGATGTGCTGAAGTGTGTCTGGGCAAGCCGTCCCCTCCAGGCTTCGGGGTATTGCACCTTTCACTTCCTGCTCTGTCACCGAGGAAGCCAGAGGTAATTGATCAGGCTGGATCTCAGCTCATGCACAGCAGGGGAAACACTGGCTCATTTCTTGGACTCAGCTGTTACTCCGAAGCGCTCCACCTGCTGGAACAAAGCGGGGAGAGCTCCTGTTTTCTCCTCTATGAGCCGGTTGTTCTCACTGAAGCTCGCTGCGACTCTGCCACAGAAACATTCTGTTCCTCGGCTTTGACCCATGCACACACTGATTCCAAAATGCAGAGGTAGTGGGAAGAAGGAGGGAGGATTGTACAAAACAAATAAATAATGTCATGTCTCCAGGCCGCAGGAATTTCACTCTGGCAACACGACGCTTGCTGTAATAGTGGGAGAAGAACACAAGCTCTATCTAATCCAGATGTGTTTCTAGTGCTAACCACTGGAAAGTCCTACTCATGAGGCAGCTCAGCAAGCTACCTCTCCTGGCCACACCTTACAGGGTATTAACTTGCACGTGAAGCTCACATGCCCTCCGTCATTAATCTGTTGTGCAGGCCAAACGTGAATAAACAGGTAATGTCTGCAGGAGTCAGACTGTTGCTGTTGTGGTAACTTTACTCATGTTGTAAAGTTAAAAACAAGGCAGATTAGTGACACCATTTACTTCCTTTAAAAGAGAAATGTAGCTGTGTGTGTCTGATTTGCACAGATCAGAAGCTGTAAAAGTGAAGAAACTCACAAAAGAAATTCCTCTGCCTAACTAGCACTAGTAGCCAACATGCCGCTTCGGCTGCATGTGTGGAGGAAGGGAGGTGCTGGTTGTGGGTTTAGGGGTCACGCTCCAGTCTGGGACACTTGCAGTATGGAATGCCGGGAGAGGACAAAGCAGATGGGAGCCCTCCACGGCTGTGTGGGAGACCATCGGCAGACTCCGTGCACCCCCCTCCCTCGTCTCCCGGCACAAAAGCGTGCGTGATCAAAATAAAGCAGGCACAGGCAACCCCGTCCAAACCCAGCGTTCCCGCGGCGGCCGACGCCACATCCCCCATCTGGGGAGACCGATAGTAAGCGTGTGCGTAAGCTTCCTGAGGTTGTGAAACATACACTGCAGTGCACAGGAAGTAGCCATCCACATTGTCTATGCTGTGTCTGACAGCTGCAGGCACCACGAGGTTTGCTGCACACAGGATCATAGGATGGAAAGGAGGAAGTCAGGGGGTATGGACGGCATTTGTTCTAGTTGAAATTCCTCCAAATGCTGCACAGACTTCTGACACTCTGACGTCATTTAAGTTAGTCCCGTGAAAGGGAAACTAACTGGTCAATTATTATTTCTCTTTGGGAGCTCAGTGGTTCTTTGTGTCATGCAAGTGGACAGAAAGAGACATTTAACACCACTGCACATTCCTGAGAAACACATGCCTCCTGAAATGCAAAGCGTTAAGTGCCACGGTCCCTCTCTGTAAACAAAGAATCATTCAGCTCTCTGTAGCCTAATTCCAGAAATGATCCGGGTGAGGTCGCGCTAGAGACGATTAAATTGATTCAGTCGCTTTATCAGAAGCAGATACAGTCTGGCTCCGTAAAACAACGAGCCGGAGCCGAAATGCACAAACATAACGTTTTTAATGAGAAGGACCGAACTGTTCAGATTAAAACCCACATAGGAGACTTCTGTATAAATTATATTAACATAAACCTGGTCCACTCGTGCGTCACAGTGATTGATGATGACATGGGAATATCCATATGCACCTATGGAAAATGACTCAAACAATGAAGGAGCCCCCCCCGCACCTGGCCCACAGCCTAAACAGTAGGGGTGGTTAAAAAATACCAGCCCCGTCACTGGACCTTGCCGAACACGCTCGCCTTGAATCCGGACAGCGGTCCTCAATTAACGCTAAATCTGGTGACAGCAGCCCCGTCAGCTGTGCGCCCGGTGCAGTGCCTTCAGGAGTCGCTCTGGTGAGAAGAGGCGCACCAGCACCGCCGAGGTGAACAACTCCACACGGGCTGAATACACAAAGCCGACCTCATCAACAGTTCAGATAAACGAACACACAGCCCGAAACGCGCCGCAGTGTCCAACACAGCCGCTGCCAACTTGCCACAAACCTGAATAATCAATGTGGCCAATAAATCAATACGCTACGCGCCTGCACGACTGTCGCCTCGATCGACTCGTTATTTTATTTCTGTGTCTTTAATAGACGTGTGTCGCTGTGTGTGTGTGGGGGTGTGTGTGTGTGTGTGTGTGCGTGAAGTGGCCATAAAACCAATTAGTTAAAACTCACTTTAACAAGCAGCCGAACGTGTCGACGTTCACACCAAAGCGTCAAGTTGTTGTATGTACAAGATGTGGTTTTCAGAAGAAACGCATCCAAACGCGGCGCATAGCTCCATCCGCGAAG
This sequence comes from Macropodus opercularis, assembly GCA_030770545.1. Lineage (NCBI taxonomy): Eukaryota > Metazoa > Chordata > Actinopteri > Anabantiformes > Osphronemidae > Macropodus > Macropodus opercularis. Next base: position 5,618,459 of record JAUCMP010000028.1, read on the forward strand.
GTTTCTCTCTCACACAGCCACACAAATAATGTGTTTATTTAAACGACTCCCACACACAGGAAAGAACATTCAAACTATTCGGCTCCCCCCTCCTCTCCACCTCCATCTGCTGAGGTTAAGCGCAAATTACGGCGTTCAATCACCCCAACGGCGAACTCCCCGATTCTCTTAGTACTCACCAGCAATTCAAGTATCCGATCACCATTAGTGATAAAACGGCGCTGGGCGAAGCAGCCGGCGTGTGGGGGAAGTAATCCAAACGGCACAGAGAGCCCGGATCCAGCGCTTTTCCCCCGCACATACGCAGCCTTCCTCTCGGTGCTATTGTCTGTGCGCGTCGCCGCCGTGCGGGGCTCCGTAGCAGCTGAGGCGCTTCCCTTGTCTGTAGCAGGCTGCCGAGAAGCGCAGCCTTTTTCGTCAGTGGAAAACTCCCTCCTGGCGTCTGGTCTGACGCAGGCGGTGACACGGGGAGACTGCCCACGCCGCTTCCTGCCTGTCCTCCAGCGGCACTGCGCTACCTGCATGGGAAAATACATAAGCTCATCAATTGTGTTAATATCATAATGAGACATGACAAGACAGACAGTCAGACAGATAGATAAATAGATAGACAGACAGACAGATATATAGATATATAGATAGACAGACAGACAGATAGATAGATACTATATATTTAATTTTATTTTATTTTAAGAAAACCTTTAGAGCTCACTGAGAAACACAACCGTCACCAGGCAGATATCCTGATGTCCAGTAGTGACGTGGTGATGCCGTAATGCTGCTCTGCTGCGTTGCTTACTTCCAGTAAAAGGAAAACACTGACTAAGCCGCATAAGTTATGATTCACGCGCGTTTACGCGGAACACGCGAGCGAGGCGTGTTTTCAGTGGAAGCCGCGGTGTTTTACTATCACAAACTGTCGTAAGTTCACTATAGGTTCGCGTTTCACAAGCGCGGCAGGACGTAAAGTTAGAGATAAAGCAACACGAGAGCCGGACGGTGAGATGAGGCTGAAAGTGCCAAAAGCAAGTGGATGAGCATGAAGTCATTGCTTTTCTACACTGTTAACACTGGGTCATATTAAAGTGGGGATTAGCACAGCAACACAATCTACTAAACAGTCATTTTAATCTCACTAATGAACACACTAAAAATAATTATACTAAAAATCTCCAAGAGGTTTGTGATTCTAAACAGTAACTTATTAGAGGGTTTATTTTATTTTGTTTTATAAGCAGTCCCTGATCTTGAAGTGAGTATTTGTGAAAGAAGTGGACTATCACTGTAATATAATACAAACGAAACGTTTTATTTTGGTGTGTAGTCCAAAGACAACTTTCAGCTGCTGTTTTCTGTGGCCCTGTACCAAAGGTCAAGGAGGAACGTTCACACTGTACCGCGACTTCACGTCTGAACTTTAATGTTTGAAATCCCACAGTGCTCACTCACAGTCACTCATGCGATCATTCAGCGGGACTTTAATCACGCCCGCCCTTCCCAGCGCCGCTGAACTGCTTTCAGGTATTTAAAGCGGAGCTGCCCGCAGTGAGTGCTCACCGGGGAGCTTTGCTTTTCCTCTCAGCTGGACCTGATCACTTCAGCAAAGTGTCCTGCCAATGTCAACACAGGTGCCTGAATCACACATTTGGGGAGCGGTCTCATAAAGTTGTGTACATAGAGTTAGTTCTGCTAATTGTGTCCTGCTTGTAGTAGACACTCTTCTCGCTCACCTGTTGTGCCTCAGGTCCTCGTCAGGGCCCCGCCCTGACCGACAGCAGGTATAATCTATGCGAATAGGCGCAGAGTGTTTGTGTTTTCAAGGGAAGATCAACAAAAGGGGCAAAGAGAAAACTATGAAAATGGCACAGTGACAGTTGTAATGATGAGCAGGTTACATAACAGTGATTACAGCCAGCAGTGGGACTTAAACACAAAGGTCAAAGGATTGTGCAAATGTGGCAAATGATAAATGGCCATATTATATGCCGCGCTTACCTTTTCTTTACATTAAATGCACATTATTTCTGCAGTAACAATCAAAATCATAATAACTAGTACAAACCGTTACCATACACAATGGGAGCGTGTATAGGAGTATAGCTATGAATAGGTAGCACCAAGTGCAAAGTGGTTCTGAAACGATAAATCAACAGCTTCAAAAAATAGTTTTCTCTGACAATGAAGTAACAATATATTTTAAATATAAAGGTAATACAATTAAAGTACAAAAAAGTATGTTACTGAGTAAACCTGCAGTGGTGCTGTCTGCGTCATAAATGTTTATTGTGATGTCTTCTCGTCAAGTGGGAGGTGTGCGCTCGCTTGTTTTTGTTTTCACATGTCCAAGGTGCACGGAGCAGTAGGTGAGGCCGTGTGATGCTGTAATGCCGCTGCGAGCCTGGGAGTCTGTGTGTCCAGACAGACTCCACCCAGCAGCTTCCCTGTCGCCCTGCCGCTCTGCAACACACAACAATGAGCCATCCACAGCCCGGAGGACGAAACAGACAGTCACATGAGCAGCAGCAGCAGCCACGGTTATTACTGAGGCTCTTTATGAGCAGAAAAAAAAATCTAAAAATGACCAGCATTAACAAGCAGCCCTCTGTTTGACAAGAGAGGCCTGGAGACGCTCTCACTCTGCCACTTCTGTGGTTTGGTTCAGCGCGCGAAGCTTAATTATAGCAGCGTTGGCAAACATAAAATGACTGACATTGGTTCAACAATGTTTTCAACAGACTCAGATCATGTACGGATCAAATGTGCGCCGCCTTAAAACTTGCTGAGTTCCTGCATTGTTCTTTCAGCCCGAGATGAAGTGTCCTTCATGAAGCTCTCATGAGATAAACAGGAAATGTCTTGGTGCTGGAACTTGTGCTTTTTTTATGCTGCCCTTTGAAGTCCCCTGTCAGGCCCATCGATTCCCTTTTAGATAAACAGGGAAAAGTTCTAGGGAACAGTGCAACTCGCACATGTTTACCCTCTCTGCTAAGAAAAGGAGCTGTGTGTGCATAGGATGGGGGATGGTAGCCCTGGTGCCAAAGCCACTGTGAATCAGGGCTGAATACATTAAGGCCACTCTCTTTAAAAGTGTGCCAAAGAGTTCATGGTGGAAGACGCCCCTCCAGGAGCACAATAATGGGCCTCAATGCTTTCCATCTGCAGAGGGAGAGAGGCCTGTGACTGCACGTGCTGCGTGGAGTGGCCTCAACGATCCATCAGTTTATGGCATCGTACCTGAGGTGATCGTGATAATGGGGCGGTGGAACGCCGCGTTCAAGCCGTCAGTACGTCCAGTCAGGGCTGATTGACACAGCTCGTTAGGAGAAGCCTGGAAATAAACGGAGCATGAATTCATAACACGTCCGTGTTGTGGATGTCGAGAAGCGTGCCCCGGAGGAGCGACACGCCAGATGAGACAGTCTGGTGGTGTTGTGTTGGTGGTCAGCCCGGGCAGACGGACACAACAGGGCTCTGGGGAGGAAGAGGGGGGAGGGCGGTTGATTGATGGCTCCAGCTGTCCCAGAGGAGAGGAACACAGGCAGACAGCTGGTCACCTGTAGCCCCAGACATGACTGCGATAGAGGCGCATGGCATTGTGTTTCACTGCAGAGGGCAAGCAGTGCAAACTAGAGTTCAGCCTGCTAAGAAAACGAGCAGCACAGCCACAGGGGATGAGATGTGAGGAATTAAAAATGACTTCAGGAAATAGACTTAGCCACTGAACTCATCATGAGGCTAATTTAGTGGATTTTGAGCAGTGCTTTTAATAAGCTCACCTAAAAGCTCACCTCAGTAGTGTTTCACACCTCATCATCTTCCATTGCTAATAACGTCACTTAATCACCCGCGTTGTTCGACAGCATGCACACGACTAATTAATTGTCAATATAATTGTTCTGACACAAGTTACATGACTGAGAGGAGAAAAAAAAAAAACAAGCGATGAGCTCACTTAGAAGTAGGGATTAATCCAGAATCAAGTCGGAGAGAAACACCATCCCCCTCCACAGCCGCGAGCCAATCAGCACGAAGAGAAGCTGTTTTACTTGGAGGCCAGAATCTGTGTGCAGCGATGTGACATCATCAGCTGCCCATTAAAGGACAGGTCACTTCTTTCCTTTCCTCTCCGTCCCCTCTTTTTCTACTTCCATCTGTTATTCCACCACATAAATCATTCAGGTGATTTATTTGTTGTCGCAGCGTGTTCACCTTCCAGGACCGTCTGCACTGGACGCTTATTCATGACTTTCACTTGTTCAGCTCTGAGACGGGCACAATTCATAAATTCAGCAACTTGCCTCTGCTGCTTCCCTTTGTTGCTGCTACACTGAGACAAGAAATGCTCCGTTTTCAATGCTTCTATTCATTCACTAACAACCAAGCTCTATGTTTGGCTGCCTTAGCACGTACAGTGTGTGTGTGTGTGTGTGTGTGCGCGCGTTCTTTTTGGATCTATGTGTCTTTAGCTTTAGGGGACTAGAAAAAATACCAGTTTGTGTTGTGTTTACTTGGCACCGCCACAGCGCTGCCTGACTAATGCAGCCTGGATTGTCTCTCCCAGGACTTATTCATCTGTGTGATATGTTATAGACTCCCCCTGACAAACATTATTGATTGCCAAATAAATACTGACCCTAAGCAAGGCCTCAAGAGACGCTTTTAAAATCTAAACATCAAATCAGAACAATAAGAATACATTTCACATACGGTTTTTATTTTTACGTGTATTTTGTAAAGCCACGTTCTTTTGCTGTTTCCGAACTCTGACAGGAGACACATGGTCCTGGTGCATTAGAATATCAATAGGCTGAATGTGTTAAATGTCTGTCTGTAAGAGTGTGTCAGTGAAAGGTTCCTCGCAGCTCCCTACCTGTCCAGTCCACACTACCAAGTTCCCGTGACTGAGTGAAACCTCACTTCCACTTCGCTGCTGCGGACGTCTAAGCTGCCGTCACACCCTCGCTGCTTTCTGTGAAACTGCTGTCAGTGCCAGGCATCAGTGTTGTTGGGACACATGTCTTGAAGAGTTTACGGCTCTTGATGGCTCCCTGCATTGGCCAGAAATCAATACACAGCAGGTCGAGCTTTATGGCTATGTAAGAGTTTTAAGAGCACACACAGAATATTAGCTGGGGCCCCACACAACAAAAGCTCTCATCAGCTTATTTTCCCTTTGACGGCAGCACTTCCTCATTGAAATGTTTACATGCAGCACACGTGCTTTCAAAGAAAGACAGAATCTTCTAAAGTACAGGAAGTGCTCTGCTGCAAGTGACGTGTCTGAAACTGATATAGAATTGATAAGAATGAACTTACATTCATGATAATACTTCATATTGACACACATCACTTAAACAAATAGCAAAACATCCTATTTCATTCATAAACCCCATCCGATTTATTGCCTCTGCGTGTTTGAACACATGTTCTTTGCGTATTTTACCACTAACCTCCTGACTCTCATAGCGTCCCTGTGTATCGCACACTGACCAGTGTTATCTGTGACAGGCTTCACGGAGACACATGAGCTATGAGCAACAACTGTAGAGCTGTTCTCTCTGCACCAGGAGACGAGACTCTGCCTGAATGTAATGGAAGTCCCTCGCCACGTCACACTCTCGCTGACCGAAGGAGAAGAAAACCACACTGTTGTGCTTTCCGTCACAACCTGGGCACTTCCTCCTTTTTCGCATTGTACTGTGCAACAGTTTCAAAGCATTTGGTGCCGGGAAACACAAAGTCAGCCCGGCTGAGGTTTCTGTTGATGCTGCCTTGAGGAACTAGAGGGAAATGTATGAGTCAAGTGACAACACATTTACAAACTTTCCTTTTGAAACACTTCCCAGTGTTCAGAGCGACTCTCTAGTGTTTCAGATTACGCTTTGTATCTGATGCTGTTCACATGCCATCAAGGTTGTGAAACCATGTCAAGTGGCTCTGTAAGGTTAACATGAGTTACTGGGAAGCGTGTAAATCATTTCGCATATTCTCGATGATTTAGTTACTTGTGTCATTCGTTTATTCGTCATGGATTCAACAGAACAGCTCTGCATTGTAGTTAGTTAACACAGTCTCATCTGTCAGCTCTCAAGTAGGTGGCTGTCATCAAACAGAATCACCGCGTAGCATCCACACAGAGGCATTTTTCTCTCCGGGGGGAGGGAGGATAATACTGTTCTGGGGATGGGGGGGAACGACAGGAGAGGAGCGGGTGGGGGCGGCTGGGGGAAGTGCACTCACTGAGGCTCGGAGAATCAGCATCACAGCATGCTGCTGTTACCACGGCTACAGTGACATGCAGGCCAACTGCAGGTGCCAGGCCAACAACAGCGAGGCCCAATTAGAGACCCTGGGAGGGGAGAATAATGAAATCCAGCGTCGGACTTAACTAAATGGGTCCACAGTTGTTTAGTGTTAACAAAACGACGACTGGGCGACTGTCGCAAAGTGGTCCAGCCATTTATCGAGTGACGGAGGAGTCTGTGAACGGGGTGCAGCTATATACTCCTCTAGCTTTGCGTCGTCTCAGAAAACAGCTATCCCCCGCCGCACCGCTGCTCGCTTTCTGCTTTCTCACACTCTGAGAGTTGTCCACTTCCCCCAAAACACACACAAAACGACATCTTCGGTGTCCGGGCTAGATCGGCCTCTGAATTCGAGAGAGAGGAACAAGTAGCAGTGTTTACCGAGAGCTGCTGTCCACACATCCGTTCCCACAATGGCTCCATTGAGGGTGGGCCCAGGTTAAAGTCTATTTAAAAGGCTTGTTTAACACGGAGAAGAGGGGCTGCATACCCAAACCGCAGGGAAGGAGAGGCTGGGGGGGAGGGAGAGAGGCTCTCAGCGGGCTCCTCGCCCTCTTTCTTCAAAGCCACGCTGGTGTTGTGCCGACACTTCACTTTATCTCTTTATCTCACTGCACTTCTGCTTTTGCCCTTTTCTGTATTTCTTACATCTCCTTTAAGACGTCTTGAGCTTGTGTGGGAGTACATGCGGACTTGCCACAGTTTGAGGTGAACAGAGGACAGGGGGCCAACGGAAAGGCAGAGAGGGGGGAGAGAAGGGTGCGTGCAGTTGTAAAAGTAGATTGTTTTAGGAGGGAAAAGCAGGATGGATGGGCAGAGGGGAGGAAGGAGAGAGTAAAGGACAGCAAGGGAATATTTTCCCTCCACCCTCCCCCCTTCCCGTCTTTCTCTTCCCCTCATGTGAAGGACAAGCCTGGCGGGGCTGCGGTCTGGCCCAGTGATTGTGTATGGCGCCGTGCGGTGCCTCACACAGGAACCCCATTAATCACCAGAGCAGGTCTCTCACTCCTGGACACAAAGACCCCACACGCTGACTCCACTCCATACACTTGCACATGCAAACACACACACACGCAACAAACACGAGGAGGGTTTCAGAGCGGACTCACAGAAGTACACGTAATTATTTCTAAAATGTTTTTGGCAGTGTTCAGCAGAGGGACGCGGGAAAGGAATGCAAAATAGTTTGGAGTCACACCAAGAGAGCAGTCTTGAATTGGTTTAGCATTTAGTCATGGAGTTAGAATTTGTTCCTACAGCGCAGCCCAGTTCTGATATTTAAGACGTTAAAACAGCCTTGATCGTGTGCTGCCCAGAATCCTTAAAACAGTATTTGATTTCATTACAAGCATTCAAGCTAATAGCTTCAGACGACTCTCGGTGTCCTGGGAAATCACACACCAGTGCAAAGACATGCAGGAGATACACGCAGTATCCCACAAGTCAAGCAGGCAATGTTTCCCTGGTCATCTGGTGGAGGGATCCCTGCAGCAGTTCTATTTCTATCGTCTGCCTTGAGCGTGCGTGCATGTGTGCGCAGTCGCTCTATAGTAGGAGCTGAGGAAAGGACACCGCTGAGGTCATCCCCTATATTAGGAGCACAGGCTCCCTTTACACACAACAGCCACTACAGCAAATATATTGACAATAACAAGTCCTTAATGCACCAGTAAAGTTTGATACACGTGGATCAAAGTTGATTTACAGTTTATCGGATGATATTTTCTACCACAAAACAAACATCAAATCACTTCTCATCAACAATCCTGAATCTAACAACATGTTTGCTGTCAGAAAAGAGGCAGAAATGATCCTTTTTAGCATTGAAATGTGCAGCGTGCAGCACGCACTGAGCTCAGACCTGTGCATCTGCACACGTAAAAGGAGTAGGAAGGGGAAATTGGATTGATTGATTGATGGTGCAATCTGCAGGTAGAGGAGCAGTAAAGAAGCAGAGTTGTCTGGCATACGAAGAGACAATCATCCGTGCGAGCGCGTGTGTGTGTCCTTCTCTCTGCCTCGCAGACATTCCCCTCTCGTACCTAATCCCTGCCCAGCCACTATAATTTACTGCCGTATCGGTAACTAGCCATCAACACGAAGGAGATGAGCAAGAGAAAGGGAAAGGCAGGAGCCAGAAGCAGGCTGAGGGTCAATGGCTATGTGGAGCACATAAACCCCCATGTAATGAGTAATATTTGTGTAGCAGGAGGAAGGTCGTGGGGGTGAAATGGAGATCCAGCCGCATGTCCATTAGTCTAGAGCCACGCAGCTCATGTGTGATGCATGTTTGTGTACGAACACGCGTGCAAATAAACTGCAACTCAATACAAAGTCTTATTTACTGTGTCGCTTGTATTGTTTTCTGTCTGACGCCAAATGTGCTGCTGCTGCTGTGTTGCTTGAAATAGAGAGATGTGATCATAATGAGACTAATCTAGATAAGCAAAGATTAAACCAAAAACAAAAGCCATACGCTGAAGGGGCCGTTTGTTTCCCTTTTGAATACAGGCATTAACTGTCATGTACGGCAGAGTGAATCATTATCCTAATTATGTGCTGTTGCATAATCAATGTGTTTGTCGTGATAAAGCAGATTAGTTTTTCTCTGAAATCCTGTGTGTGATGAGGTACAAATGCAAATGAAGGCAGACTTTTTGGAGCTATCTGTGCGACGCTGTAAATTCCTGTCTGGGCTCAAACGTCGTTAGGCTGAAAACACACAACAAAGTGAAACCAGTCAGCGCCGAGAACCTGACCTCAGCCCGTGTAAACACTTTTCTTGTTTTTAGTAGGAGTCTGGGAGCTTGTTGTTGTTGTTCATGGAAAAGCTGAGCTCTTGTGGGGAGATTAAGGCAGATCCCATGATGTGTTTGAGATTTGATGCGCACTGTGGCTACTTTAATCATCTGGGCCCTAGTATGACATCACACTGCACGGACACACATCTGTACAGCACCGCCAGGCCTCACCACAAACACCTTTCACGCTGGTGGAGCTTAGGGACATGGAGGGATGGAGCCCATCACTGACCAGGCGTCGCACCTCCAGTCGCTGTTAATCATCTAAACAATACACTCGTCTCTCCACCTCACGCACAATGGATTCATATGCATGCAGGCAATCAGCCACGAATCTATCAGTCCTGGTATCAGCAGCGCCCGGTCATTTGTGGTAACGACCACGATACCGCAGATGACAAGTGTGAGAATAGACGTAATGGCAGGCAAATCGAGAGCTGACTGATCTACATCAGCGTGCTAATGGGGCTCCGATACTTGAATTAATTAAAGCAGTAAACGATGTCCTTTGTGGCTTCCCGGAGCTCATTCCTCAAGAGATCATGAATGCGGTTGCAGGTGTGATTACAAAGCAAATCATGTGTCAATTTAACATGCATAAGCAAATAATCGGGGTCTGTTGGTAGCGTGGGTGCCGATGTAGTGAATTTAATAAGAGCCCTTAAAGAGAACACAAGCATGGAATATGCAGCTTGTAAATCTTTTATAATCTAATTAGAAGTAGTTTGGAAATCCCCAGCAAACCATTTATACGAGTACGCTTAACTCGGAGTGTTGTTATAACCACGATCGACTAAATACCCCAGGTTTGCTTAATCTATTAAAACCCAGCTTGAAGAGGTAGAACTGCTTTGCAAGGAGGAGTTTTTTTTTTTGTTGCTAGAAGAGAGAGACTTGTGACCCATCGCCGGCAAAATTCAACAACAGTGGCTTTAGATGGGAGGAGGCATAACAGAATAACATGTTTCCTTTCTGTCTGATTAATGCATCAGTGACAGATGCTGAAGGGATTAGGTCTAGATTAGTATCCTTTCCACCGGCTCTGTTTTCCTCTGTTTGCCATATTGCCTCGTGGTCCCTTCTAAGAAACAAACAGGATCGGCCTCACTTGTTTTTTCTCTTTTCACTCAGCCGGTGGTGTTTTGTCGTATTTTGTTTGGCTCATAGATGAGGAATATTTAGTTCCACCCTCACAAATTCATCACTGGACCTCGGTTACACGTCGAAAAGTAAAGGTGCTCAGGTAGCGTCAAACAAAAAGATTTTCCTGCGTGGTGTGATCGGTTTCACTTTACTGCTCTGGCACTCTGTGTCCTCTTTTCTCTTTACAAGCATGACTCACCATTTGGCCTTTATTAGCCCAACTCATCAGTCTTGCCAACATAATCACAGGAGGAAGTTACGTTTTTTCTGATGAACCTGAAGGAAGGACTGGTTCTGGGTGGATTGTGGCGCCTGTTTAGCGACCCAGAGATAGGGCTATCAGCGACAAGGCCTGGTCTCCACTGTTAAGAGAAACACTCAGACCCCTAATGAAGTGCACATAAGCCGCATAAAAGGACCAGGGTGTGTATCTTCCCCTCTAAACTAAGTAATGCTGCTTTTCCCAGCGTCCCTGAAACTGCATTCACAAGCAGATGTCTGCTGACAGGGCCTGCAAGATAATGACAAAGGATTAAATCGCCCGATTCCCCACACCGCCACCAGCCTACTGTGTTTGTCTACCCTCTTTAGCCACAATTTATGGGCTCTGCAGAGCTGAGATAGATCGACTCTAGGAGCATAAGCTTTAGAGGAATAAAGCGAGGCGCTAATCGGTGAGGAATAATTCCAATTCAGGTCAGTGATTTGGGATTAATAAAAATGCAAATTCACGGAGATGTGTTGGAATGATTTTGTCTGTTGATGACATGTTGTAGTAAAGAATTTACACATTCACTCTTTCAAATTTATGATCATTGCTTTGTATTGAGTGAGGTTTAAAAAAGAAAGAGTTAAACTAATCTTATAAAGGCTGAATACGCATCTACAGCTTATCTTAGCATAAAGAGCGGAAACAGGTGGAAATGGAAAATGTCAGTCTAACTGGTTGGAAAAGCCTAAACGAGCAGGTCTAATGCTGGAGATGAGTCCGGCTCGTTGTTCGCTCCACCTTCACCTGACGAGGACAAGTCCTGGCCCATATTCAGGCCCGAACACTATTTTGAGTTTCTTTTCTCTCAACGCTACCTCTGCACTAAAAAGGAACTTAACAATAATAATACGACATCCGAACATTTGATTAGAAGTGATGCCAAAAACTAGTCAGGTTAAAAATAAATGAGATATCTTTCAAAAACAAACATAAAAGGGACTAAAATAAATAACAAACTGGTCATGCATGATAACCTGCAATTTCCAATCAAAACATGGATTTTTTTTGTTTGTTTTATTTATAAAATCCAGCCAGTTTCGTCCAAACACAAGGACGCTTTGGGTGCACACTGCTTATTTCTAGCGGATGATTTGTGCACCAAACCTGGCAGACTATCATTTGTGTGTGTTTTAATGCAGAGTCCTACTGACTCCTGCAGTTTTGTGGATCACCCAAAATAACACTGTGTGTTTGTCATTTCGGGATAATGTAGCTGGCAGAGACGAGCAGAGCAGCAAAGCAACAATTAGAGAGCTGTTCTCTCCGGCTCATGAACAGGAGACGACGGGAGGTCACTGTTTTCATTTGGTCAGGTTTGCTTGGCCGCAGAGTAATAATCAACTGGCAAAGCGTCTTACTGTAAAACAGCAGCAGCCAAGGAGTTGAGAGCAGGACACGCATTCTCACTTCATGTCTCTATTCAGAGCTGCTAAATGCAGCATGGAAGCGTTCATTTCTTCACTTGTTCACACTCTTGGCTTTGTTAATGTATATTTCTGGTGCAGCCTCCCATTGCACAACCTCTTTCCTTGTACACACCAAACTCCAACGCGACCAGGAGAGTATCCTGACAATCCCTTTCTTTGTTTGCGCTAAACTGCAGCGCTCACCTGTGACTGCAGTGGCACTGGCAACTATCCAGGTGTGAGTGTGTGACTCTGTGCATGTGCAACTAAGTGTACAAAAGACAGAGAGAGGGCCAGTCAGGCGCCTGTGCATTGGTTTGCCTGTTTCCACACAGTCTGGGCCCCAGAGGAGGATTTGCAGGCCAGATAGGATTAGGCTCTCTCTCTTTACACAACAGTGGGGATAAGGAGTCCGCAGAGCTCAGGAGCACTCCAAAGCCCCATTAATACATAGCAGCAAAACCCGCACAGATGAGTACCTTAAACAGCTGAGCCCGATCTGTCCATGTTTGGTTATCGATGCTCCTCTGCCACGCCACCAGTCGGCCATAATCCACAACCGGCGATGCCCAGTGGAAGGTTCTCTGATTATCAGGCAGATCGTCCTGTTACTGAGCTGCAGCCGCTTTTGATAAATCACATTTTACCTTGCTTAAATCCAAAAATAGTCATCCCAGCGATTCATAATGCGTATTTTTTATACAGTCATCTAATTAAGCAACGTGTGGCAACCTGCAGTGCACACCAGCCATTACATCTCACAGTGAGCCTCCTACTGATGCACAAACAAGACACCTGCAATTTCATAACATAATGAATTCCTGTGTTAGGAAAATAACCCCCGACTAATAAATGACCATAAGTCGTCTAATTATCCCTGATCATTTACCAAAAGCTGTAAATCACTGTTTTTGGGTGGAGTGAGCCTAGTTCCAGCTCCGTAACAGAAGATTACTGGGGAAGGTTACACGAGCAAGGTGTCCTTCGCGCCCTGTGAGGCTTCATCCACTCTTAATCACATTAAGACACTCGCGGCTGAGGTCAACCTAACTAACGCTCCCTGACCTAAGACCTGGCCACTGAGTCGAGTCCACCAGACAGACGCGCTCTGCTTTGATCAAGTCTTCCACCATGTTGCATTATTTCACAATTCGTTCTGCACATACTGAGTAATAAGACGGCTGATGCTCTGTGCAGACATTCTTTCCCTGTTCCTCTTTGTCCCGTCGTCAGTGCTTCCACATCTTTCCCCATCTCATCGTAAAGTCATTTCTGCCTGTCCTCTGCGTTTGCAACCTCCCGCAGAGCGTATTGATCTCCCCATAATCTGCCAGCTACATGTCCCACAGAGGTTGCTGGGTTTACTGTACAAAACTGGAGCTAAGAGAAGACAGATCTCGTCTCCAGTTTTTGCACAGTGCCTCTTTATTTTTGGACCCACCCTAATATGAATTCATATTTGCAGCCCACAGCTGCATCTGGTTTAGACTCAAGGCAACAATTTCTGTAAAAGCTCATCTTAAATTCTAAAGTTATATTGTAGTAGGGGGCCCAAAGAATATTGATATAAGGTATTTCTTGTTGTTTAATCTGTGCTTTGTTAAAGCTTTAGTGCGAATTACTCAGACAGTCTGCAGTTGTCGTTAACAGGTGCATCAACTGCCTGGAATTAGTCTAAACGCAAATTCAAAGGCAAAATCCAAAATTTCATGCCACCAAATGACTTGGTGGCTGCAAGGTGCTGATGCTCAGCATTCTCACGGATTCAAAAGTGAGGAGACTGACATGCAGCCAGTTTGACAGCACTCGGCTGAGATTACGGCGTCTTCCCCAGTCTGTTTGGGTTTAAGATTACAAAAAGAACCAACTGTGGATAGCGGGAATATTATTAACCAAGGTGTTGGCGCAGAGATATGCTCGAGGCTTAATTCCACCACCTCAATCAATGTGTTAAAAGCTGATTAGGAAGCCTCGTTTAGGAGCGAAAGAAGCCAAGGCAGGGTGTAGTAGCAGGGAGGGGAGTCTCGCCTTTAACGGCGTCTCTGCCACAGAGGGTCAGCGGATGCAGAGCGGGGTCACACCGCAGCATAGAAGATGAGATAGAAATACAGACGAAATAGAAGAGACAAAACGAAGGCTCACTGTCTGTTCTCTGTTCTCAGTGCACAGACCTGTAGATGGAGGGCGGGCGGGTGGGGGTCAGCTGTATTTAGCAGGAGAAGCTTCCTGTGCGTGGGCCTCATGGCGCCGAGAGGGGGGACGGGATTCACAATCCAACTTGCTGTCTCCACAAAACACCCTTTGCTACAAAACACACACACACACCCTCTGGCACAGACACTGCTCTCAATTTCCTGCCTCTAATTCTGGCTGCTGGTCAGAGAAAAGGCAACTTCCTAACAGTGAAAGACCCAAGACAATTGTTTGCTGCTTAGATCATGTGAAAACAATCACGCTAGTTACGTAAGAGCAGAGGAAGAGGGATGAAACACTTAGTGACACCAACTGAACGTGAAAGATCCCCGAAGGTGCACAAAGCATTTCATTGGCCCAGTAAGCAAAAAAAAGTTTTTGCAGATTAAACCTGACAGCTGCCACTTGCCCTCACAAACAGCCATGAAACAAGAAGAATCGCTTCCTGTTCATTACGGACCAATCTCTGAGTAGCTGACTTTAGTTGCATTTTCTTTTTAGGCCATGTTTATGGTTTGTGTTTGGGGCAACAGCAGGAAGTTAGGTGACATTTGAAATTGAGCAACAAAGCCAGTGTTGGCAAAAAGCCATGAGGTTAACAAGCTGCAGTGACGAATAAATGTCCTTCTAAAATTCCATGGTATTTCCTTGTATATGTAGGTCCTCGAACCTTTCATAAAACAAAAGTCAGTGAGGGAATTGAGATTTGCATGTCATTAACATTCTTTCCCCTGTAGTTGTGCTTCCTCCGTGTACCTTTCTACAGGTATTTCTTGCTTCAGAGCTGCTGGGCATGTTTCCACTGTGCGGTTAATTCGCCTGTTGCTTCTTTTTGCTCTTCTCCGAGTTTCACTCATCCACTCTGGACCTGGTTCCCGACCTAAAGCTATTTGATGTTTTAATCTCAACCTAAGTGATGGACTGAGGGAGGATAGAGCAAAGCAATGATTTCTTCATGTTGATCGTAAAACGAGGCATCAATGCTCAACAACAACACTTAACACAATGTGCTTCCATCAGTAACCTAATAACACACATACAGCCTAACATTACCTAAAAACATTCACAAGGTGCCAAGCCTCTAATTAGCCTGGCCTTTAGTTCTCAAGCATGAAAAACACTCCTAGTAAAGACAAGCGTGTAATTAAAAAGCTGACAAACCCTGTGTCTGCATGCCATAAAACAAACATTTATTTCTACAGCGTCTCTAAGTTTACACACCGGTGCTGGGCATCTCCTCGCGAAACAATTCCTGATTCACTGACATTACAAGAGCCAGAGGATGTTCCTAATTACCGGGCGCACGTAAACCAAACCAAGCCTGGTTACCTCTGAAGGGGTCGTAGCCCAGGAACGTCAGGCTGGAGCTAGTTTTATAGTTGTGGCCAAGGCTGAGGAGAAGAGCGCAGAGGAAGTCCTAAATCAGCTCCACTCACTGGGCGGCTCACGGCAGGAACAAGGCTGTCACCAACCGGAGCTGGATCTGTCGCCATCAATTACTAAAGCAGAGGAATAACCCTAATGAATTTTGAAACAAGGCGTTTGTCCCCCTTTGTTTTACTTTCTCGTGTCTGTACGTATAAACTCCCAACAGTTCAGTTCTGTATTTAAAACATATCCAAACACACAATGTATTGTGAAAGTCCCTTTAGTCCAAAAGATCAGCCACATGACTACCGTTTAAATGTGTTAATGTAGTTTATCTCACCTATGCAATTAGTCTATTAGTACAGATAAATGAAACAGCAATAAGCTTTTAGCATACTCACAATTAAAAGCCACTGGAAACACTCACACATCCGCTGGAGAGATGCCGTCGCTCTATTGACATTGTGTTGTAAGTCACCACTGGTATCTGCAAGGACATTAGATATTATCTCTGGACTCTTTGTGAGATGCAATCTGTGCAGAGTCATCTTTATTCTGCTCCGTGCACCGCTCGACAAAGGGCAGGGTGAAAAACGCAAAGTTCAATTCACAAAGTCAGAGTACAGTAACAACAGAGACAGCAAAGGCACGAGGAGTCAAAAGCGAAGAGTTTCCTTGTAGTCATCCTGACGCCTGCTGTTTCTTTGAATAGAAACTGACACAACGCGAGCAGAGCCATAATGATCAACAAACCTGCAAAATCATTTTTACACATAAGATTTAAAAATAAAACACAAATAAAAAGAAGTAATCGTCTGAAGTTCACAGGTAGCCAACGCTTTGACCTGTACAGCAACAGTCTGGCTTCCGGTAACAGCAGCAGCAAAGTCTATTTCATTTCTGCTCCAGCAAGGACCCTGTGATATATCGATCCCTGCAAAGCTTTACCGATGTTCTCCTTATATGTAGGTCAATGAGGCGGCAGACTCGCTCAAGTGCAGCTCCAGTCAGATATTTAGGTCACACCCCAATTACAGTGAGGCAGAGAGATGAGCTCTGCAGGGGAAATATCTTTATGGAATACAGCCATTTCTTTGAATATTATTCTGCAGTTATTCTGAGCCTGGGCTCTGACAGGGGCTCGAAGCAACAAGCAGCAGAGGAAGAAAGATGACAGCTCGGGTGATTGGGCTTGAAAGTGGACCTGTCTAGCCTCTATGCTAATGCTCCGGCTCCTAGACAGTCTCCTGTTGGCGCCGCTCTCCAGCCAGCTCCATCCCTTTTCTTTTGGATGACATCACCGTTCACGCGGGCATATTGACATCACCGTGTGTGTTTGGAAATCACAACCTTGAAGCAGAGCTGGCAAATTATACTCCGTGCTGATCTGTCCGGGCTTTTGTTCTCTTGAACTAGTCGGCTTCTCTCATCGCGTCATGAAGTGCACCGACACTAAAACCTGATTCACATCCCAGAACAAGTCCATAAAGCTGTTCTGTTTCTCCAACACTAAAGAGGCGAGAGAATGCTGCCAACCCTATTTCACCTCACCAAGGGGAAGCCCTGGGAGAATAAGCAGACTGAATGTAAAGTCAATACCGTCATACACAAGCTCTGCATGTGGTCCACATCAGATCAGCCCTGGGAGAGACTCACAGCGAGGGGGGGTGGATGGGAGGGCTCATTTGAAAACCTCTGAATACACCAAAGAGAAGCAGATATGTTGAGGCAATAGTGAAAATGCTAAGCATGGTGCTGCAGGTGCTGGGAATAACACAGAGAGGAGTTTGTCTACAAAAGGAGAAGTTGTGACAAAGATAGACAGTTGTCAAGGGGAAGGCGTCAAGAGAACAAGTGCCCCTAATTCACAGGATTGTGATTAGCGTGACAGATTTAGTGCAGGATGACAGGAGGGCCTTGCTCTCTAATTGGGGGTTTTCGGCTCCGTGTGTTATTTTAAACTAGCTTACGATCATGGCAAAGTGACACTAGCTTCAACTCCCACATACGCTGCTGGCAACACTCTTGTGGGTGAAGAAATACCTACTTAGTGTTTAAAATGGGAAAACATGCTTGCATCATGTGCGACGAGTTACAAAAAGCTCGTTTCATGCCACCTTGCTTCGAAGTTGAGAATGGAAAACAGCAGCAAAGTGCAGCTACAATTAGTCTCGTGCAAAATGATGTCACAACAAGTACATGCAGACATGTCAACAACCACTCGCACAATTTAATGATCTGCCAAGAGTGAGCGTTTGTGGGTTTACTGTGGGTTTTTCGGTTGCTTCTTTGCCACCTGGCACAGTATGTCACTTAACGTGGTCCACGCGCAGGGTCATCAGAAATCCCCTGTGAGGTGTTGGGCATAAACACACCACTAAATACAAATAATAACATCTCACAACACAAAATCCTCACAGGGTAGAGGGTGGAAAGTTTACAATACTGATAGGAAATAGGAAGTAGATTCAGCAGTTATACCTCTGAAAAAGAAGCAGGAGGAAACTCCCTGTAGTTCAAACACCACTGAGAAGCTGTCTTAAAGTCGATGATGCACATTTGGGTTTTGAAGTGAATTTGTGGCACAGAGTGAAATATTCCAGTCGAGCGCATGCTTTGGCGACCCCTGACCTGTTTTGGTCGTACTCTTGTCTCGGGGATTTCCCCCCCGCTATAAACAGCCATTCAGTTTCAAAATGTTACACAGTCATTTTGCTCGTTCGTGAGTCAAACGTAGTTTTTTATTTTGTCCAGTCGTGGTTTGTGACGGAATACAAAGCTAATGACCTTTCTGTCGGCCCATGTTGTGTTTGGCGGCACGGTTTTTCGCGCTAACAGGCTGAAATGGCGAACCGCCGTCCAGCTGGCGAAGGCACTGCTAGTCTGCTCTGCAGGGGCTGATTTATTACATGAGTTTGTTTTACTGCTATGACGTGTTCAATTAGAAGAAATCCTAACTTCTGCATTTGTGCCCTTTCGTCACGGCCTCGCGTATTTCCCCTCACTCACACAGATCATCTTCCTGTTTGGAAAGGCTGCGCCGAACGTCACTTGGCTTTTATGGAAATCTCTTCCTTGTTACCTATCACCATCAACCACCTGGAATATTTTGACTTGCTTCCCACTGAGAAGTTGTTAGGAGCTGTACTAACAGTGAGCGCAAGCAGAAAATATTTCCTCCCTGATCTTAAGCCTGTTATTCTATGGCTCTTTCCCTCTGGCAGGAGAGACACACTAGATGGCTTTCCCAGTGTTAGCCCTTAAATCTTCCCCAAGTTATTGCTGGCATTAGTCTGGCTATTTCAGCTGCTGTATCAAAGCAACACAATGGACACATCAGAACACAATGTCCTATGAAAATGCACAAAGGCAAAGCAGAAAATCTTTACCAGATACAAAATCACGACGGCCTTTAAGAAGCTCACGTGGACCTCGTGAGTGACGAATCTCTGGATTTCCAACAACCAGACGTGTGTCTCATGAGCAGTGTGTGTGTCCATAACTGATAATTACACGGTTTGCGTCGCTCACGCGCAACCGAGCGCGTCTGCTTCAGGAGGTGATTTTCACAAATGGAATGTATGATGTCAGAGTGCAAAACCATACGCTGGAAAATAAGAGAACAAGCTCCTAAGACGAGCTGCAAGTCAACAACACGACAATGGCCACGGTGGGTTTTCCCGATGAACACTCCCATTTTTTCTTTCCTTTCCAGTTATGCTGATGTTGTGGAAACTTCAAAGAAGTCAGAAACTAAGGAGAAGAGGAAAACGGCTCTGTTTTGTTTTCCCTCTGCCTGCTACTAGGTAACTTGGCAGACGGCCAGAGAAAGGAAACCAGAAGTCTACAGCACGGGAGGCGGCACCTGAACTACAACTACTGATGTCCTCATCTCATTTTCTGACACCTGGCCCGCCAGCAGCCCCAGTAAGACTGTAGGCGCTCTATCAGGGATCAAATATCTACGCACGGTTACCACACGTTAGTCATGTGTCTGAAACACATGCAGAAGGAAATTTTAAAAATATCTGTGATGCTGCACATGTCTGACTCCGCCCCTTTTTAGTCATAATTACTTCTAAAAGGAAGCTCAGACACCGTCTCAGTCATGACTGGGTGGAGGCCGTCAGAATGTCATTGAAAGAGGTGTGTTACCCACAAACTGAGGAATGTTACACTCAGTGCATGTAGAGAATATGAAACCTTTACTGAATCACTTCTCACTAAAGATTTTAGAGGCCAAGGCCTCTGCGGTATCTACGACACTGGCCCCTAAATCAAGATGTTTTGTACCAAATGAAACCTGTGAATTAAAAATATTTATTCGGTTCAAAGTTTTCTTCTCCAACTGCAAATATTACAAATATAAACTGGCCTTTACCCGAGAATGATGTCTCCTCTGAGTGATAACAGAGCTGAGGTTTGCCAAACGGCCTATGTAGCGATTTCCAAACTTTGTGTTTAAATTGCTTCATACCTTCAGGACGTGGCCAACTACGGAGGCCTGCTGACGTTAAGTGACATTTGTGCTGAGCAGCGAAAACACTGTCCTAATTCAGCATCCTGCCAAGTGGAGATAAGACTTTAAACTACCTTAACCTTAGCTGAAGCAACTGGTGATTATTGAAATGTTAGTGTTGCGGTTCATGCAGAGGGTGGATCATCCATCAGGCAGCACAACGGTATATTAAACAAATTTATTACAAGACGATTACTCCCCATTCATTACTCCCTCTCTCTCTCACGCACACACTCAAAGTCATAGAGGACCCTCTGCTTCCTTTGATGCCTCTTTATCCACACGGATCAAAGGGAGAAGGTGCCTGAGCTTCAGACTGTCTCCAGAATTAATGCATTAAAAGGTTATTTTAATTAACTCTTAAGTGACATCACTTTTCACCCTATCAAACGAGCCTATGTTTTGCTGCAACAAATAAGACAATTGACACTTAAATTTATTGCAAATCTAAAACTGTGGCTGCAAAACTAGACACACAAATGATTATTTACTCTGTTCTCTGGGCAACCTACATCAGCTCTCTTATCTCGCTGTCGGTCCTGACAGCTGATTGCTCTCGCAGAGGAACAGCGCAGTGTGAAACCAAAAACCTTAAATGGTGAGAGTGCAGCTCGCAGCCAGGTGCGCTGAGAGTCCAAAGGACACAGTCGGCCAAAGGTCAGTGGAACGCAAGCCTCAAATTACATAACCAAAGTTTGTTTAAGGCCCTAAATACACTTTAATGGTGACTACTGAGAATGACGGGGTGGGATTTGTGATATTGGATTTTTGCATAGGTTTATAGAAAAATTACAGGAAAAGGTTGTGTATACAAGTGTGACTTAAATAAAAAAAGACAAACATAACTAAATACGCTCACCTGCAATGTTTTAATATCAAATAAACCTTCAGTTGCATTGAACTCGTGTTTCATTGTCTATCTGAAACAACACAAACCCAGCGTTACACACAAGACCGTTGCGTTAAATAATGCAAAAATGTGGCTAACAAAACGACAAACACATTCACACCTGAGGCAAGAGACTGAGAAGCTGTGGCACCTGAAAGAGCCCAGACAAACCTGCAGGCCTGTAAGGTGACAGCGCAAACCTCTCAGTCGAGTCTTAAATAGAAGCGCCTACATTTGTATGGATGACAAGCTATTAACCCTTTCACTGACTAAATGAAAACGTCTCAAGGTCTCAATTTCCTGTGGTTTAGAAGCACAACATTACTGCATTCAAGGTCAAGTGCATCTCTGAGTCAAAGGTGAATGAAATAATTCAGTTTCGATTAAGCTCAAAAGCAAAATAAAACGAATAGTCTGTATTATTTGTGTTATAAAGAAGTCAGTGGCCAACATGATAGATATGAAATGTGCAGACACGTCAGTAAATCATAATCAATCAATGAAAAACTGTTTGATTATGTGAAAGTAAAGAACCTTTATTATTATTATTATTATTATTGATAGCATGCTCTGCTACACACCGCACTATTTTAGGCTACACTGTGTTTAAATAGACACTCACCTCCCTGTTACAGCTGCTGAGGACTGCGAAGGGACAGTTGGCACCTTTGGGTGGTCCCGTTCTCACACCATCTCTCCACACGACGACCAAGACAGACGCGACATTCCTCACTGAGGTTACCCGACGGTCTTTGCATCGATGCTCAGGAAAATTTTAGGACTTCATACTGTGCTCTGCAGGATTTTCTGCTCTCTGGAGAACAAGGAGTCCAACAAATGTGGATGTGTTATTAAAAAGTATAACTTATAGAACTAATCCATGAATCCAAGACTAAGTTCCTATAAGCTTTTACCGTGGCCATATAGGGCTCCATCCGCCACCACCATCTGCCTCTTCAGTCGCAGGTCCAGTTTTCCACTCCCACGTGCAGGCTACGTGAAGTGATGTGCGGGTCATAGCAACAACAACACAACCCAGTTTCACTGGGATAACGCAAGGCTGGGATGTGACCCAGAAACATGAAATCACCTAGAACAGGTGAGGGACAACACGTCACGTCCCGCGTTTCACTTAACTTCTTGCGCAGTGTGTAAAATAATAGGCATTGCAGCTTTCAGTGTTCTCACATACATCCATTAAGAAGTCGATTTCGTCAAAATTTTGGACTCTATTTTACGTCCGCAATTTTTTCAATAACCCCAAAGAGCTTTGTAAATCACACAAAAGTCTCATTCAAAATGAGAAAGAAGACAGGAACTTCTGCTCACAATAAACGTTCACTGATGTTTATAGGGACTTCCGGACTTCTACTGATGTTTTATGGTCTTTATATTCTCAGCAGCTGCAGTCATTTGTCTGCCTGGCAAAGATGTGTGCTTCTCATCTGATGCCAGTGACTGCAAGGCCCTCGAGGAGAACAGAAAGCATTCTTTCACAGAATCATCTAAGACCTCTGATTCCTAAAGCTCTTTGTGCTGCCAATATCAGAAGAGAGCAGTTTTTATTTTTCACACTAACGGGCAGCCACAACTGTCCTGCTTTTGTCGTTCTGCTTCCTTGGGGTCGTGCGGCTTCGTGCGAGGCGAGAGGGCAGGAGGAGCCTCACTTGGCACAAGGGAAGGATGAGCCCAAGCAGCCTGTCAACTTCGCTCCCTAATGCTCTTTCGTCTGCCCCACTGACTGAGATTTTAATAAATGATGAGATGTGGTATAAATAAACCACAAGGCAGCGCAACTGCCAAAAGGCAGAGAGAGAGATACCAAGGTAGCACACAAGACGTGATAAATAAGTCAACAAAGACTCATTTGCACTACTTGGTTTCTATCACTGTGGCTGTGGCGCTACATTAGATTGGACTTGAGCGGCAGCAAGTATGTTACTGCACATGCATAATTCTGTTTGGAACAAAAACAGGCAACATGTGCACCACCTCAGCAGGACGGCTAAAAATAACTCAATGTGCAAGAGCTTCACTTGTTCCTCTGCGGCTTCACTACTCCCCCACTTAAAAGTTAAGCCATGTGCACTTCACTGATAAATGCATCACCAACTACAGCTGGGCTGTACATGTGAAGGTGAACATTAATAATAAACTGTGATGCCAGTTTCATAAACAAAATGACGCTGATTCCTGTATCCAGGTTGGGGGAAACGTTACGACAGCGCTGGCCGCTTTATCTTCGGCCAGCCTCAGTGAAAACTCTCTATTTTGCAAGAGACTATCAGCCTATATTCCAGTGTCGCGGCCACTTTTGCTCCAGTTATGGTCTGCAGATAAAGCCAAACCTTGCCCTAGATTCTGCAAGAGCTCAAGCTGGTACAGAGTGAACTTTAAAAGTGGGTGAATTTACACTTGGTTGACATGTACTTTCTACAGGGCGGCAGCCAGAGCTTAAACAGAAAGGATGAAGTGAAGCCCAGTTTAGCAGTCGAAATCAATGTAAACAGGGAGCACAGCAAAACTGACACAACCCTGTAATGTAATCAATGTTATCATTTTTTCCAGAAGATCCAGAGCAACACGAGCTTCCACTGAGCTTTGTCGGGTCCTTGCATGTGTGGGAATAAATGTAAATACAATTTTAATTCATTATGTTCACTCAGTGCTTTTGTTGAATCTCTTTCTAATTATCACCTGGAACAAAACATCGGGCTGAAGTTAACCAGAACTGACGCCTTGATAGGAAAAAGGTAGACAAAGCCAAAGGAGAGATGAATAGAGCCAGAGTTGGGGAAGGCTGAAAGGTGTAAATTACACGGCAGATCAGAATCCAGCATTAGTCAGTGGAGCTGCCATGATGAAAAGAATGATGAAAGACAGGGGTGAAAAGCTGACATGCGGTAGGGGGCTGTTGAAAATGTCCTCCATTTCACCAAAGTGATTATTGGGGGTACTTAGCAGCTTTCATATTAAAATGATTAAGGTCCCTTTGAAACTGAAGAGCTGGTGTGGTGGCGGTCAGCGGGAGGCCTGGAGATAAAGGAACAATGAGGTTCTGAGCACCTTAGAAAGGACAGGCAACGTGGCAGGTTTGACGCTTCTGCTCACTGTCAGGCAGCTTCTACTGTCACGTCATTGCAATGAAGACAATAAAAAAAATATGGAACGGACAAACAAATACAAATCTGAGCACTAACGCCTGTGTCCTCTGTCCCACGAATTGGTTCATCCTGTGGCCGTTAGCCTCTGATTTACAACATTTGCCTTCTGTCAAGTATTGTAAAGCTTTAACATGTGGGCAACACGGCGCGAACAGGTGGACACTATCTGCTCTCCTGTCGTCCTCAGGGGCCACACAAAGCTCAAGTAATCTCCTCCTGTAACGTAAGAACCTGTTCTCCATCCCTAAAACGCCCGTCAAATGAAAACCGACAGACATTACTCACCCCTGCGCCGCTGCTGGACCTTTGAGGACAAACTGTGCAAACAAAGCATCAGCTAGATTATATGTTGTTAGGCTCATTTAGCCTTAAATGCAATAGAGGAGCAAATATTGATCATCTGATTAGTATGAATGTGACTTTGCCTTGTTGGATACTGATGGAAGTAAACACATGGCCGGAGAAGCACTGGCTGCTAAAAAGCAACTGGGTCTGGATTAAAGGCCTGCGCCACAAAATCACTGACTTAAGCAAACAGGAGAGGGGTCGTGACCTCCCGTGGGACCGTTCCAGTTTAGCCTTAAGATTGCTGGACAAGAGATTTTTTTTTTTTGTAAGCCGTGCAAAAAGGTCAGAACATTCCCCGGAAATTGTTAAAAGATCACAGTGTCTCGAAATGCAAATTACATGTAGACACTTTACTGCAGAGATGACAGGATGTTCTTTCTACTGCAGGGGGATTATAGAGACAACTGTGAGATGATAATAAGATATAGCAGAGTGGAAAGGAAGAGCACTGCGGTCGGACTGTGAGGTGGGTGCACACAGATTAACAACCTGTAGCTTCACATTAACTCATACTTGCTGTGTGAATTGTTTTGTTGTTTATCAAAAACGACGGATGTGTGATATTATCATATTCGGAGTTTTTACGCTACTGATAAAGATAATGACGTTGTCGGAGGCCTTGCTAGGAACCCAACCAGCCTGGCAGGACCCCACACGCACATAACTGGTGGAGACGATGTTGCTAACAGGGAGGCTACACATTTGCCACCCAGTTGCCAGATCACAGGCAGCTGGACTGTGACTGCTTCAGCTCAAGGGGCAATACGTTGCATGTCATAAAGCTCTGGGAGCCACAGAGTCCCGAACACTGTCCTCACACACACACACACACTCCCAGGGGAGACAGAGGCAGTCAATCACTCCTAGCAACTAGGGCATCTTATCCTCAACTCATCCTCGCTGGTTGGACATTGGCTCATCTGGCTTAGCATCACAGGAGTGGAAACACAGGGAGGGGTCCTGTCCTCAAATCACTGAAAGTAACACTGGTGCACTCAGAAACATGCCGTCTGTACATCTGATAATGTTTAGAGCTTCAGTCACTTCAGTCTCTAACAGTTTGCTTTGTTCTGATCACACTCGTGCAGCTATTTTCTTGATTTAATGCCCAAGTCTTCCCTTATTAATTAACAGTATGAACATAAAGTTGTCTGCCATGTTGCTCCCGTGTGGCTCTGATTTTATTAGTCCTAACTCACCTAAGGCTGATGACAACACAGCTCAAATCTTAATTTAATTCGACCACCCCTTTCATCATAATGTGACCCGTACTACTCCGCTCCCCGAGCTCATCAGCGTATCAGACATTCGCTGAAGTTTCAAGATGCGTCTGAGGCCGAAATGAATGAATAAAAACTCAAATGGAACCATTTGTGCCTCGGCCAGAAATCAATTCATTTTCAGCTTTCAGTGGAAACGCAGAAAAAGAAATGAGAAAAAAAGTCTCTTAACATCTCATCTCAACTGCTTTTCCACAGAGAGTCTGGCATTGTCTGGAGACGGTGCAGAGATCTTCTACCAAGGCTTATTAATTCACTACTCTCATCTCCCCGAGCTGGCTATCATTACAGCCCTATATATAGAGTCGCGCAGGGAATAGAGAGGGATGCACACACACATTAACATTAATGACTTTAGGCTCTGCTCATGAGCTGCGTGTGCTCACAGATGCGCACATGCAACTGTAAAAAAAAAAAAAAAAAAAAATGAACCAACTGTCTTTGCGCTCAATGAAATAAACATTTCTTTGTTTGCAAACAAATCACAAGACCGCGTTCCTCTGCTGCTACCAGTATCAAGCCAGCATCAAGGTGAGGTGGCGTCTCTGGTTCCACTACTGAAAGGGAAGAGCAGGGAGTGTAAACCTGGATGTTCACAGGGTTGGTCGAGTGCAAGCTTCCACTGAATTTGCTAATGAACAATCATCAGTGCCTCCCCTGGCGCCTCTTATAAAGAACGAGTGCATGCCTGCATTGTGGAAGCAGGATTACTCCGTGTCAGCCCCCTTTCTTAGTAATTCCATCCCCATCTCAGCAGGAGTCTACGCAACCCATTACATTTTCCACAATCTGTTAATCAGGCTCTAACGTCCAATATAGCAGCCACATGCGTTGGGTTTCGTGCACAGGTCTGATCACATCTTGTTAAACAGAATCCTGCAGGATACGTTTGAAGGCGAACGCCAGTGCTGAGGCTACTACTGTACGTCCTTCCTCCCCTGCAGCTCCCCCCCAGCTGCCCCTCCTGCAGGCCCCATCCTGGATGGCTCTGCGGTGGGGTAGCAGATGGTGCTTAGGGGGGAGAGCATGCACACATACTCCTGTCCCCCTGCGTGCACCTTGAGGGTGTTTGCGGCACGGTAGAGCCAATCCAGTGTGCTTCCACCCAGCAGCAGCAGAATGTGACCCCACTCTCTCTCTCTCTCTCACTCTGCCCTCAGGCCTAAACATGATCAGCCACGCATAAACCAAAGACAAGGCCAGTGCCCTTCTCCTCCGTAAACACTCTCACGCGCACACGCACACACGAGGGCTGCCAGGGTGGATCGATTCGCAGCTATTTCCCCCCATCGAGGATCCATTAGGTGTCTTGTGCGCGCATGTTATTTGCACGTTACATTAACTGACAGGAGGATGAATGATTTATTTGAGGGGCACTTTCCAATTGTCAGAGATGGATGGCATCAATATTGTTTTGTCTTTGCTGATGAATCGGGCGATTTGCCCGTTTAAACAAATCCATCCTCTCGCTGTTGTAAAAGCGCGGCATCAGACAGGACTCCAGGGACCTCCTCCTCGTTTTAGGCGCTGAAGAGGGGGAAAAACAACGAAAACAGGTGAGAAGAGGGAGCTTACCAAGCAGGCAGAAACTAGAGGCACGTTGCAGTATGTATACTAAGCCCTGCTGCTCCCCTTCAGTGTCTTTGATACCTTTATGCAAATATGAGCCAGCTGATCTGGGACCATAGAGCGGATTAATAGCTCTCAGTGTAACACAGCAGAAGAAGATTGTGGGTCAGGGTGCTGAGACCCAGGGGCACAGCAGACGTCAGCTGCTAGACTCTATGTAGGAAGACACAGTGCAGTGACATTTTATTTTCAGGAAAATACATTTAACCCTGAAAATATGCTTTCATTAATAATTTACTTATTGTTTCTTCTTCGGGTCTCATAGATATCTGTGCAGCATATGTCGCCCCCGTGGGATTAGCTGATAAATTATCGGAGGCATTATATGCGTTTAAATAAGCACCCGTTTAGATAATTTAGCCATGGGAATAATAACACAACATACAAAAGTGAATAATTATTGATGAGATAAAGCGCCAATTAATCAAAATGAATATAGTTGTATGAAAAGGCTTGAGGTGTAATTTTATTTAAACAGGCAGTGTTTGAGTCCATCTGCATTATTCCACAGTGAGCGTGCTGCATGTTAGACAGTGGGATGTTGCAGTGGGGAAGGAGTGCTGTGAAACAGGCACAATAGGCTGAGCTTGTGTTTTCCTGCAGGCGTACTGCATGCTCTCGTGTCAGTCTTGCTCACTGCTGGCAATGACCAAATCCATCATGACATGTGGACAACAAAGAGCTACAAGAACGCCTGCCTCGGCGTGCGCACACACATCACGCTGCGTCTTCGAAGGCAGCTATCTCCCCAGAACACAAGCCTATCCCCATGCACAGGGAGCATTACATGTCACAGAACACAGTGAAATCTTTAAGCGCCGCATCCAAACCCAAAAGCCCCTGTCAAATAGCTCTACTCCACATGAAATACAGTAGAGCAGAACTAGTCCATACAGGGGAATTTTCCAGATAAGGCTTTCTGGTGAAAACTGGGAGAGTCCAGTCGTCAGTGTGCTCCATGCAACGCTTTAAATTAGCTCAAGATTAGGGAGTGCATGGTGATTAAGCTCACTTGAAGTATTGAGGATCCGTCTGGGCATTGGCAAGAGCCACACTTTAATTAATCTGGTAATGGATAAAAAAAATACGCACTCTTACGCGCATATCAGCATTTTGCTGAACAGGAGGAAGTAGAGGAGATGGAGAAGACTGGGGGGCGGGATGGGAGTAAGGGAGGGGGAGGCGGTGGCTTTTTAAAGGCAGACACAGAGAGTGAAATGGAGCACGTTGCCTACAGGGAAATTAGCACTGAGTGTAGCCTGATGAATGCACCATTGTATCTATGTTAGACTGGGAAAAGGGAGATTGTATGAAGTTGTGTGTTTTTTTTTCTTCTATCACTCCCTTGCCCTTGTCCGGGAATTTTCCCTGGAAACAAGGGATGTGAGAGGATTTCAGATCGTGAGGAAGGGTTGCACCACCACATTAACAGTGACACTACAGTGTGTGAGACACTAGTGAGCTTGT
Source organism: Macropodus opercularis (assembly GCA_030770545.1). NCBI lineage: Eukaryota > Metazoa > Chordata > Actinopteri > Anabantiformes > Osphronemidae > Macropodus > Macropodus opercularis. The sequence goes on from JAUCMP010000028.1 coordinate 5,647,242, forward strand.
AACTCTTTTCATCCTTTGTTCTGCTGGCTGTCACTGACCTGAGTCGGGGGGGGGGGTCAGTTTGAAGCAGAGTCACTTTGGTAACAATTGCTGTTTAAGTATTTTATAGAGCTCAACACAACAGCAGCGCTCTGCGGCAGGCAACAGCAAAACTAACATTTAGTCACACGGTCCCTGAACCAGGCTGGTGCTTTTAAATAATTCAACCCTGGGGAGAAAAAAGTCCTGGAAAAGGTTAAGACAGACCGAGTTACCCAGAAGCTGTGTTGTTCACGTATGGTGGTCGGGAATGTGCCAGCACGGAGGCTTCTCACCCAGGACTGTCCCAGGAGTGGACTTCTTCGCCTAATTAGGCTTACGCCCCTTTAACATTTAATAACGGCCAGCTGGATCTTCAGTTGAATACTTAATCCAAGTCGATACTGGGGGATTTCACAAAGATTATCAGGATTATGAGACAAAAGGCTGTCCCTTCCTGTTTTAAACTACCCACCCTGATGTTTCACACATATTTGACTAGGAAAATTAGCATCGCTGCAGCTGAACAATAAACGCAGGTTAAAGACCTATTGTTCACTCACAAGTCTTAGCCACCAGCTAACGAACAGACGCATCCTCTGCGTCATGTCCGAGCCGATCACTCTAATACACTCAGCCACAGAGAGTATAATAGGCAGTAAATGAGAGATCTTCTGGAAGCCTCTGCTAAAAAGCCTAATCACATATGTCGAGGTCAGCGGCCCATCTGTTGACTGATTGTTATCTTGGGCAGCTCTCAGCATACCTGAACATCAGCAGACTCCAAAACACGTCCCAGTCAGCAACATAAAAATTAGGAGGCAAATAAAGAGGAGATGTGTGTCATGATTTTAAAGTACGCTGAAAAACGTAAACCTCACGGGAGCAATAAACAGAAATAAAAACAGGTACTGTGTTAAATTAGGGAAACCTAAACAAATCAGCTGCTTGCGGTATTTGTAGTAGTAGCAGTGAAGGTGGTCCCGCTGGAGCACAGCCTGTCATTCCTGCGTTCAGTAAACATTAAGACATGCCACTGTCTGTTTACCACCTCTGACATTCCCCACCGGACACGCAGCTCTTGTCGGCTTTGCTCCGAACCAACTTCACGGCATAAAAAAACAGATAATGCCAGCGTGGCCTACTTATTTCCCCCTGCCTTTCCCCGTGTGTGTAATAAGTAGTGATGGCGTGTCCTCTTAAGGGAGCGTAACTCTGGATGGGAGCAGGATCTGCAGACGAAGGGTCAGTGTTAAGGGAGATGAGGAATGAGATGAGATGGTATCCTCCCACTGCTGCCACCTTAAAAATCATTTGTTTGATCAATTTCTTGTTATAACAGAAAAAGAATTCAAGCAGCTACTTATCAGATTTGTATTAGATAATTTACAGTGAGTTATTGTTCAAGAGTTTGATTTGCGTTGTTGTAACAGATTTAATACCTAGGAAATGCTACAAATCAGTAATCAATCTTATTTCTGGCTGTATAGGATTTAGCATTTATATTATCAATAACCTCAGTGTTCCAAAGGAATAATTCCTGTACATTTATCTACATATAAATATGTTATGTCACCAGGTATCTACCCTGTTATATCACTGAATAAGTAAGTATTAATAAAGCCATGTGTAAGCTTAACCCATAGAGAGCGAGTCAGGTCTGAGCTATAGTATTATTATGTGCCGGTAAATGACCCGTGCTAAGACAATCAAATGGCTCTAGATAAGACGAGCGCTCTCCGCACACAGGATTAGGTCCAATTGGGCCACTTATGTAAACGCAGCGTAATAAGCTGCTGTGTAAAACGCGCTCACCGCCTATTACCTGCTCATCAATAATTGTGCTTCTTATATGCCGCGGGTCTGAGCCGTCTGCTTCATACATACTGCATGACCCTGAATTACAAGCAAGGATTTTGACTAAGGAGATGCGTGGCTAACAGTTGCATTCAGCAGCTCTGGAAGTCCTCCCTCTCCTGCTGGGACCGAGGCATCTTAATTCAGGATGGGGATCGCAGTCAGCAGGTGAATGCTGGTCTAATCAGCCAGCCATATGTCCCCCTATCTCCTGGCTGATTAAGGTTTCCTCTCTCCCACTCACTGATTGCTGTACGCCTTGATAGATCATATCCCCTGTAAAAAAAAAATGCTAATGATATGGTAATGCGGGTTCCAAACTACTGTCCATCCAAATAAAGGCTTACAGCTTGTATGACCCTCATACTAAAATCCTGCTTATGAGGAGAAAACTCAAGTCACTTCAGAGAAAGTCCAGTATCTGTGTCGTTTTATTCTGGAATACGCTGCCCTTGTCCTCCCACGCGGCCCATCTGTGCAGCCAGGTTAGGCACAGGAAGTGCATGCGGCCGCCTCGTGTCTTTTTAGGTCGTCCAGCCGAGAGCAAATCAGTTACTAGATCTCAGTCAGACGCGTTAAAAGCAGCTGCACACACATACCTTCAACTGTATGTTACAACCCAGCTACTGAATTGAGGCCATGACCGTTTACCTTGCGATCACGTGAGGCTTTACCGCAGCCGGCGAACCCACTGCAGTGGCGCAGTGATGCAGCTGCAGCCCTGGTGAACCGTGCAGGAAGAGCTCATCCCATTTCGACAGCTGATGAGCATCTGTTCAGCATTAGTGGTTACAGCGCTGCGGTCCGTGGTCGTGTGGGTGCAGCGCAGGGCTCAACTGATAAAGCGAAATCCTCAGGTGCAGACAGCTTCTGTTCAGAGGTGAAACGAAAAGTAAGAAGCAGCTTCCGTCTTGTCTTATATACTCTCCTAAAGCCAAAATGCATTCAAACATAAATTCACACATGCATACATGTTTGTACTGGCACCGCACACAGCTTTAAAATCAAATGAAAACATACTATGGACATGACGTTTCATTGATGTTTCCTTTTTAAAATAAAGTCCAGTGCTTTGTTTGGCAAAACACTACAGTTATGTTTATATTAGCTGATTAGCATTAGCTGCAGAGTCTGGGTCTTTCATCTGTTGTTTAGATATTTGTCCGCTGACTGGAAATGTGCAGTCACATTTTTGCATCTGCCCTCAGCACCTCAACTTCCTCTTTATGTGGTTTTGTCAATTTAACTGAAGCATTATGTTTATGTGAGTAGTTCATATCGCCCACGGAACATCTGGGTGGACAACATCTGGACCTCAGCTGATTAGATGCAGCTATGAGAGTTTGCGAAATATGATGTAAATGCTTTGACTGAAAACGCAACGTTTAAAATACACCTAAGACACAACCGCACACGAGTAGAAGAACTAGTCGAGTTAGTTTTGTTGATACTGTACTTACGTTGCAGGAAGCGTGTGTGTGGTGTGTGTCCAGGGGTGTAGCTGCACATTCCTGTGTGCTTTCTCACATTCCACAGGCTAAAGCCGTGATGAGCATACATGTGTTTTTCCAGTCTTGTGGCACCTCTTTGTTTACATGCCAGACGTTCCCCTGGGAGACAGACTGGCTGACACAGGCCCTGGCAAGAATTATGATTTATCACCAAGTCCTCAAATAGACTGAGGCCAGAGCTCTTAATGGAAATATAGCAATATAGTGTGTGGAGCTAACTAGTGCTGTTAGGCCGGGAAACTGGCACAATCTCAAAGCTCCGATTGATTCTGAGGAAGCTGAAATAATTAAATATTTCTATGCTGTGATGGTTTGGCTTTTCAGTTGTGTCTGTACATCTAATAGAAGTCAGACGCCCCCCCCAAATCAAATAATCAGCTTAGACAACCAACCTCCTCCCTATTTGATAGGGGTTATTGAAAGGGTGGAATGGACCGCGGCTGAGAGAGATGACCTTTCCCCTCGAGTGCGACCTCTGACCCGCCTCCGTGTGATCAGCTAATTGGGGGAGGTGCAGAATGCGACGAGCCTGCAGGGGAAAAGCACTTTCTTGAGAAGAGGGGGGGGGGATCACCGCGTCATGCAGATACAGATGCATACACACGGCAGAATACTCCAGGCAGGTACGAGCCACAGGCTGCACATGATGAGTCAATAAAACACTCAGCTGATAGAGTTTTAAGCCAGGCAGGCATCAGCATTCAGGCAATTGTGCAGATTTATGAACCACAGGAGTGCGATGCCTTTCACAAGCAGTTATCTTATGAATAATACACGCCGTCCATATTTGATAGGCCCATCTACAGACAACCATAAACTTAGTTTATTTGCAGTGCCGGGATTGGTCTGTAGTGCCTCCTTCTCATAAAAAGGGTTCCTCATTCCTCCAGCTGCATCGAGGTAACAGCCCCATTCGGTTAATGGCACACTAATATTTTACATCATCTCAGGGAGACCTGATTTACTGCGCTGATGGTGGGAGAAATCTTATGCAATCAAAGCTTTGTTTCACCTCCCACGGTGTTGCTTGAAAGAAGATTATGAAATCAAACCCCAGCTCTTGATGCAGAACTTTCAAGTGGCGTATGAAGAATAATAACACATCTGTCCCAAAATGACGTCCTAAGGTTATTTTATGATTAACGCCTGTACGTGGTTGGTTACAGTTACAACACAGTTACATAAGTTTTGTTTATTATATTGAAGCAACAGAATCCCAGGCGGATTTTGCAAGAGCTGAAATACTAAACATGCTGATCACTGGGTCCAGTTACATTCACTGAGGTGAGGAGGCAGCTTATGAGGTGTTCGGAGGGAATCTGGGACTAGAACAAGCCAAAGTTCGGTGGTTTGGCAAAGAGAGCATGCGCTGGAGAAGAGCTGTCCAAACAAAGGGTTGTTCACGCTGGCAATGATTTGGGAGGTGACGGCAAAGGAGTTTTCATCAAAAATGCAAAACACTACAAAGAACTGAACATTGATAAATCTAAATCATTGTTTAGTTTTTTCAATTAATTCTGTATTCCAGCACATCTGATGACAAAAGCAGAGAGGTGGCAAGCACTTGCTGAGCCCACACCACTACGGAGGAGGTGTGCGCTGAGGTTGACTCACGGCATAGCCAGAAATCATCGAGTCATGAATCTGTCTGCGTTTGGGCGTACAGAGGCACATATGAGTCACTACAGAGGGAGCGAGAGACAAGGAGAGAGACAAAAAGCTGAGCCACAGCCAGAGGACAGGCAGTCCCAGGCCAGCCGTGCAGCACATTATATCCCCAGGGTCGCTCGTGTTGACAGTCAGACCGCGAAGCTGCTCTGAAGTCAGACTGAGCCCTGAACTTGAAATAAACCCTGAGCAGCAGCAGCAGCAGTGGGATGACACCGTTTTACAGCCTTTGTAGTGAAACACACCAATTCCTCCCACCCTCGTTTGCTGTACCCTCACATGTATTTGAGCTGCAGCGATGTTTGGTTTCAGGAGTTTTCCCTGCGCTGTCATGGCAACCAGCAGAAAGGCCAGTTCGGCAGGATGGTGGTAAGGCAGCGAGGGTGACATGCTGTTTGTTCTGCAGATGCAGCCCTCCCTAGTCCCTCGGCGGTGGAGACTGAGTGGTGTGTCCCAAGGGCGATCGCATTTCAGCTCTGGCCGGCAGAATCACTCAATGCAAAACATTTCATTAGCAAAAGGCTCTGTCGCTGGGGGCTCTCTACTTGTCTGAGTCAGAGAAAGCTGAACCAAATTTCAGTTTGGGGATTTTTTTTCCTGTCTAGCTACTGGCAGTATGAGAAAAAATAAAATAAAATCAACATGTGTTTGCATCAGCACAAAATGGAAGTGCTCACTGGGTTCAAATCTATTCTGGGGTCATGTTTTTGTGGTCATCCATGTGAGTCATTAAGTTCCAGCCACATCAACAAGCAATAACTAATACTGTGCTGACTGTGGGGGGGATAAAAGGCCACTGTTGCTGGCAATGATATAAAAGGCAACTCTGCCTATAAATAGGATGACCCGTGGCCATACAGATGACATAAGTACCTCATTCCACCATCCTGACTGAGCCTGTTTTTTTTTTACTTCTCTATTTACTAGTTACCACATTCAGGGAAAAGCCTTCTGCCAAACGCCAATTTAATCCCAATACAAACAGTTCAGAGCTCTGTATCGCAATTCAAGGTCAGGATAATGAGAGGAATTTGTGCAAGGCGCCATTATATTAAAATCAGTTTAAATCTAATTTATTTCTATAGCACTAAAAGCCAAGGAGAATAAATATATTTTGAGCAAAGACTTAAAAGCTGCCAGGTCTAAGGCTGCGCCGACATTTAGGGCTAAACGATTACTATTAGCCATCGTATTACTTCTTTTCTTCAAAACTGAATCCCCAGCATCTCTTGCCAACATGATATCACTCTAATATAATAATGCAGCCTCAGTGGTATATTCTGAATTAAAACCACATAGAAAAATATACAGTAGTAAAGCAACGATGTTTGAAAAATCTTTGGCTAATGAGGCCAAGGAGTAAAAGTCTGTTAAACTTTCATAGAAAGAAGCTGAAGAAATCCAGACATTCAGATTTCATAAAAACAGATTAAACGATAGAAAGTTCTTACCTTCAGGACCCTCAGGACTCAGCTGCCAACATGATTCCTGTGTGGTAAAGAAATCATTGAGGATAAACTCCTACAGAAACAAAATTAGAAGTTAAATGAAACAAACAAAACAATATGTTGCTTTGTTTTCATGAAGATCATTAAAACCAGGTGGTGCGTTTCTGTCAAGTTGTCAAGTAATTTGTTATTTTATTAACCGCACACAACTGGTTGCATCACTTCGTCTATTCAGTGGGTCCCTCCTGGTTGCGATGACTAATGCTTTCATCATTACAGAAGCATCACAGACGTGAACGTGTGATTCTCATTTCTAATTAGGTTGTTAATGCTGAGGGTCTCTCATAATGGCACATTTCCTGTAGAGTATGACTAGTGCTCTACCAGAGGGAGACGGAGCAGCAGCTCATTATCCATCTTCAAATGTGAAGATGAGCTCATCCTGACTCATACTATTAGCGCTGTGATACGTTAAAGCTCATCCACAGGTTTAAATGCCGCTCTGCTTGACTCCTCCCTCTGCCGCACAGGTTTTCTCCAAGTTCTGTATGATCGACCCGGGACTGGACGGGATTCTCGTTGGAATCAGTGTTAGGGATAGAGTAGGTCCAGCACGGGCTCCTTCATGCTGAAGTACAAACCATCCAGTTATTTGAGTTCCTGTCGTTTTACCCCATTAAACTTTGATACAGCAACGTTTAATGTGTTTGCTCCAATCCCAGCAGTCAGCTTGGTAAATATGAAGCCATCATTAAGATTGAACTGTAGAAAACTGCATTTACTGTGACTGTGACAAAGAATCTGAAAATGGCTTATTCCACAGCAAAGCACATCTTGTAAAGGACAACTCGCTCTCTCTCTCACTCAGACAAGAAGAAACAGTTTCCTGATCTTGGAGACAGAATATTACTAGAACTGCAGTGTGTGGTTAGAACACTTTCAGCAAAAGTTTGAAAACTAATAAATAAATAATAAGTCGACGAGAGAGTAGAAAGAATAATAAAGCGGATGTATTTACTTAGCATAAGAACGTCATGCATATACAGACATCATCTAATTTTACAGTAGTGAGTTGTTTAAATTAAAATTTATCTGCAAATAAGAGTAGAGGCAAATAAAACATTAAAAGTTTAGATGTATCATTATGACTGTATTTCTGTGTATGATGTTACACAAGTTTTAACTAATTAACTGGAGTTAAATTATAATAAACAGCTGGTGAACCATTAGGTTATTGACTTAATTGATTTATTGTTTACATGATGCAGGACAAAGCCTGTGGGTGGATGAAGTGTGGTACTGTTTTGCAGACCCAGCCTGAGCATTTATTATGCGTGGGGGTTGAAAAGAAGAAAGAAATTAGATTAAGGTCAAAGGGCAGCGTTGGAACTGAAAACTTAGACTCAGTAGAAATAAAATGAAGGTGGAGAAAAACTGTGAGAAAAAGCAAAGTCACACATTTGTCCTGAAAAAACACCATCAGCGTGTAAACAACAGCGGTTTGTTATTTTCTCAAAACTTTGGCGTTAGCTACACGAAGCTATGACAAAGCGGAGGCTGACTGTGAGTGTCAACATCAAGCACCGCACTTTAAAGTTGGGGGGTGGGGTTAGTTCACCGACCCCCCAGGTCACAAGATTTTGGCCGCCTGCCCCCCGACTTCTGTGAGTTTGGGTCGCCTAGCAACTGGTCCCCTGCTATTAGAGTTTTCATGCATCATTATGTGTGCCTTGATGTCATGGTTGCTGGGGCAACCATATGACTGAGACACTATGACTTACCACTGTTAAGAACCTACTGTATAAGCCTGTTTTTAAAGAGGCAGAGATAGTTGCTACAAGACAAACCCCTCTGTCTCTGACAACACTGATCAAAAAAAAAAAAAAATGGGATTAAATGCACGTTTAAACTAGCCTTTAGAGCCACAATGCTGCTCTGACAGTAAATGGACTCTCAGTGGCGCCAATCCAAAGATAATCCACCAACGAAAAAGCAAATGATTAATAGTCATGAAATAAATCTACTGTGCATCTACTTTGCATCTGCCAAAACCCAAGAACTGTGGTAATCTCAACCGCTCACTGCCTCTAGCAAATCAGCCGCAAAGCTGTGGGATAGTGCTTTATTTAGATTAGGTCAGAGTCAATACAGCTCCAGCTCCAGGGTATAATCATTGAAAGAATACAGAGGGAGCAGCATCCTCAAAACGACCACACATTTAAGAGCAGTAGCAGGTTATCAACTTAAAGGTTGATCTTGAGACGCCAGTAACCACCACCTTCCTCGCTTCCTGTCTCCACTCTGCCCTCACGCTGAGCCTAAAAGGGTCACGACCTCTTAACCTAACCCCCCACCCCCCAAGGCAGTAGCTGCTGTTCTTCAGAGGAACGAGCACAAGCCAGTAATGGTGGCCACAATAGAAGCGTGTTTTCCCCTTCAAGATGGATGTGACAGTGAGCAGCAAAAAGAAAAACGCTGACAGTGTTCAAGATCTACAACAAAGCCGGCTGTGTTGAGATCACTGTCTGCACTTGGGCGGATTGTTTTCGGCATCAGAGACAAAACCGGTGCCTCCGTTTACTCTTTCTCATTAACTATTCATAGTTTTGTCCTGTTCCAGCAGTTTATGTCCGACAAGCAGGCATTAGATTATCACCGAGATATGGCTAGAAGCTGTCAAAGACTGAACATGAACATTTAAAATAATGCCCAGGATGTAATCTTTTGTTGAGCTTTCTTTCCCAGAGAGCACTCCAAATTGGGCTAGCCACCATATTCTGCTGATAATAATCTGCGTAAGTTGTTGCTGGGATCCCTGGAGGGAGAGAAATACTGATGGTGAGGACTGTTATGCGATAATCTGTCTTGATCTCTTCCCTCGACAAAGATAATCCGTCTAGTTCACTGTGTACTGTGCCTGTTTGCCTGCGAGCCGCGGTCCGGCGGTGGCAGAGAGAGAGCGGAGCTGCGGGGAAGTAGGTAAAGGACAGCGGAGGAACCGACGCGCGCTGCATTAGACGGTGCCAAGGGCCAACTGCCGACTGGGGAGAACGCCCAGAATACGCAGAGATAGAAAACAGCCCGAGGGCCCGTTTCTCCTCACAGGGAGGCGGGAAATGAGGGTTAGAGAGACCTTACAGCTGAACCCAGTCTGGACCCTCAGACCGGCTCCTAGTTGTGGTTGCTGATCACCAGGTGGTCGTAGTCGCTCTCCAATTGTTCTGCATGTACATCTATGATCAATATCACCTGACTTTAAATCTGTGGGATTTTTATTAGAGGTGACGGCATCTGTTAAAATCCCCTTTGAAAGCTGTAACTGCTATACACAGCTTTGTGTCACTGGCTTCAGAGCAACCAGTTTACTTGTGTTTATCCGAGGCCGTGCTGCTTGCGCCACACAGGCAGCCTGGGAGTCTGGCACAGACAGAGCTGGGAGCTGAAACGGTGGCTGTGACGTCATGTGGGTGGCTGCTCCTATGAAGTCAGCACTTTTCCGCCCTTCCCCCTCTTCTTCCTGCAGGGGCAGCTGCACATCAGGCACCGACCTCTGACCATAGTCCCAGGGTGCAGGTGCAAGGGGCAGGACCAGGAGCGCTGCCCAGAGGTGAAGAGGGGCGGGCATCGAATCGAGGCGGGCTAGGAGCGCAGGGTTTTAAGAGGGGGGAGGGTGACGAGGTCAGAACACGGCTCTTCTCTGAGCGACTCATCAGCGGGAGCAGGATGATAATCGCTCAGTGTCTGCCTTGGTGTCTGTGCTGTGGTCTCACGGTGCCATCCCGGCAGAGCGGGAGACAAAAGGCTGGGAGGACGCAAGCGGCAGCAGCAGCAGCAGCAGCAACACAGAGCCTGTCTCACATGCTCCCCCATGTGAGAGTGAGCTGAACAAGAACGGGAGCTGCTTTATGTAAGTGTCTCCCAGAGTCCTGTGGGACGGCTGGAGAGGCTCACATGTTTTTGTTGTGGTCAGCCCACATGGGTGGACCGGGAGGGATCCGCCGGACTGGACCACAGCAGGGTCCTCTCTCAAACCACGTCTCTCTGTCTCCGTCTAAGTTTGTTTGTGTGTCTTCTCACTCTTCGTCCGCTCCTCCCGTCATCTCTTTCCCAACATTCCTGCTACTGCTGTGGCTGTGAAGGCTTGCAGCTGGGATGGGAAGCAATAGTCAGAGGCAAAGAAAGCAGGGAATGAGGAGGACGGATCAGAGGTGCAGATTCTGTTTCCCTCAAGATACAGCAGGGACCAGAAACCAGCCCAAAACACGAACCTGCGGCTGAAACGTACTCCATCCTGCCAAAAGAACGGCGCGTGTCTGCAAACACCAAGAGCATTTTTATAACGGAATTCATATACGCCCAACATAGACCACACACACGATCAGCCTCGCAGTCGCCCTTCACCCCTCGACCGCCCCCCCCTTCTGTCAGGGCAGCTGGCAAAACACAAAGGGGAGAAGTGTGCAACTGGTGCGATAAAGCTGGGAACATCTTGCTATTCAAGCGTCAGCATAATAAACTGGAGGCACAATTAAGGAAACAAAAATCCCCCTAACCACAAGAACAAGTGTTTGGTGCCGCAGCAGCGTTCAGCGCCTCCGTCCAGCTGCAGGTTGGCTTCAGGACACGGGGAACAAAACAGAGCTTTTCTGTTTCTCTCTCTCGGGAATGCAAATGATCAGACAGAGGCATACTGAGACACAACAAAGCATGTGTGTTTTAACCTCGGATGAGCTGCCATGATGCTATTAGAGAAGTCTGATATATCGGTGTGTGCAAACATTACAGCCTTTGTTTAAATTCCCCAAAGCTGAAATTCCTTAACAGCAACACACACAGAGATATATCCATGCAAAGGCAATTGTTCAAAGGTGTTTTAAAATTGTATTAAAAATAAAACTAACAGTCCTCGTTTAAATCCTGCATTAAAACAATATTCAAAACCACACAATAGCCAGAAAAGCATGAGGTTTGGAGGTTTCTCCTTAAAGACCCAGAGAGATTCCTCCCCTTAAACCTCCTCTCTGTTCTCACAATCCCCTCCGAGGAAGCCAGTGCAAAGTCTGCCGCCGTCTGGCTGTTCCCATGGCAACCACCAGGTGAGCCGACAGGCTTGGAGAGCACACCGAGGAACATGTGACTCCGTCCACACGCTCCGGCGCAGCACACACAAGTCCCTCCTTCATTCAAACTTGCAAGTACACTGTGTAGTCACAGAAAGTCAATGTTTAGTAAGTCTGATAGCAGACGAGCAGATGACCAGTCTGCCAGGCCGTCTGTTCGCCACACTCTGTGTCTGTCGCTCCCTGTGACACACTCACACACACACACACACACACACACTGTGAAGTGCAGAAGAAGAAGAAGAAGAGGAGGCTGCCCTAGAGGGGGCAACTGAGATGTGTCATAACCATTGAGCATCAAGTTCAGTTCTGCCACAGCAGCAAAAACAGAAAAAGTGATGGAAGGGGAGCAGGGCGAGGTCGCGGGCGAGAGAGGAGAGTCGACATTTTTACCTTCATTCCGAACTTTTTTCTAATTAGCGCTAACTACAAAGTACGCCTGAGGCTGACGAGGCTGTCATTAGTCGACGAGGTCTCCAATAGCTGTCACAAATCAGACTAATAACCAGAAAAGACACTACAGGAGAAGTTAGAGAAGGGGGTCATTAAAATGTGTAATATTTTAGTCTGCACTGAAAATGATCAGCATGGCCACAGTTAGCAGGGCTTAAGACGAATGTATTGACAGAACTTGCCAAAAGATGAAAAGTTACCCACTGCAGAACAGCGTGCAATTAGGCCTTTAGCGCAGGATCAACTTTAATTCGTTCCGTCAGCAAATTCATTCAGGGGACAACTTCTCCTGTCGTTGCTGTGCTTTAGAAATGACTGAAAGGAAGAAACACAAATGATTATTACGATTATTATGCTACAACAGGCCTTCGCAGAGGGAAGCAGGCATTAAAGGCTCATATAAAGAAGCTCGTTGTTGTTTAGCTTAAAACATTGAGTCACATCTGTTGCGGTAACAACTGAAACGTGTGTTGCTGTGATGTACACCGACGTCCGCAGTTACCGGACGGGAATCTTAGCACGACCGTTGTCAGAGATAAGTTACCGTCTGTGTGTTTCCTCCTGCAGTGCACTGTACAGTACAGAGCTTCATATGCAGCAACAGAAACACCCATCAGGTGATAAAGCTGCAGGCGGCCACAGCGCAATAAAAGGCAAGTGAGCTCTACCAGGCATGTGCGGACATGCTTTGGAATAGAATGATTCCCAATTAGCCAAATGAGGTTGTTTTGTTAGACCACAGCAACAGGCCCAGTGTCCACAGTATTAAAATGTCACTGCTGATGAATTGGGCTCAATCCTGTGGATGTGAGGGAGGAAGGGAGATGCTGTACCTGTCCTCCGTCTCAGCTCTGTCTAGGATTTGCATGATCAGACCCTCCCTGTGCTGTACGTCTGTGTCAGAAGCCAAACAGGGGTCAGCCCTGACCTTCCTCCGACACCGTGCTGTCACGCAGCTACAGTGTGTTATTCATCTAAATATAGGCTTGATCAAAACACCCACATTCCTCTGAGATTTCATCACTGATTTAACATGTAGTAAAAGAAAATCGCTCACTGAGGTTGTGTGTGTTTAAAAGGACACGGAGGCGAGCAAAAGTGCACACCTGCATGAATACTGCATGTGTTCTGGCTCTAACAGCCACATGTGTCTCTTTCATCTGTGCACTTAACAACAGCGTTCCCCACCCCTAATTGCCACCGGCGTTCTCCTTCCCCTCCGTGGCCGAGGAGCGTTCCCGGCCCCTGGGCTTTGTTGATCCTTTCCACAGACGCAATTTTGGTGGAACACGACTCCAGCATAGGCTGGATCGTGTTGCCGTGGATTCCGCTTGTCCGCCTGCAGGCGCTATAAATAGTGCCTGTCAGATATTTTCACTCCGGTGCTGAGCACACTCAGTGATAGAGCAGTGTATTAATATCCACAGTGACCAGAGTCGTGCCTCAGTAAGGAGAGTGTGGTGCGTAGGTGTGTGTGTGTGTGTGGAGAGAGAGGAAAGTGGAGGAACACGGCTCAGTAGGACACACAACAAGAAGAGTCCTATTCCTCGCGACCTTACTCTGCAGAGCCATGTGCCAACGAGAGACCTCACTCTTCTGTCATCCTGGTGAATCCCTACACTATTAGCTTCTGCTCCATCAGATGTGATAGAACCACATTAGTGAGGGAGGCCTGTCAGTCTGGCCAGAAGAGTAAACGGGTCATAGGCTGTAGCCGTGCAGCGCGTGGATTGTATTACAGGGCTAATATCCCAGGTGCACCTTGCTAATCAGCATTGAGAAAGCACAGATCTGCAGATAACCTCTGCGAGCTTCAGCTGCGTGAAGTTTAAACACGAAGAAGAAATCAGCAGAACAGGCACGAGGGTTAAGCAAAGGAAACAGGGAACGGCGAGTATAAACACAAAGGGCTGTCAGCAGACAGCGCTGCTCTCACGTTTCTCCGTACAGTCGTGTTTTCGGTCTGAATGTCCTTTAAGCCACAGCAATTAATCATTTCTCTGCTGCTCATGTGCACACCGCCCTGCCTTCACACACTCACACACAAACACATGCACAGATCCAGTGACTGTCTTGTGTAACAGGGCAGAACTCCGCATGTGCATTTGCAAAATCTCACATGTGCTGATGATCAACCTGAGAACACGTAGAACATTAAAACCAGCAGAAAGCTCAGCCGTCCCTCACACGTTAGTTAATTATGAAATGATGATCATTTGGTCATTTTACACGTATTTGTGTTCCACTGTTCACCTTTGTGCACCGTGCAAAACACTCGTGTATTATTGTACAATATAATCTAGGAAAACATGAGCAACAAATGCATTGGAGAGATTCATAAATACTGCAATAGTGTGAGGAAAAACAACACGATTGCGTCACATTCTACAGTAATATCGTGCCCTTCATGAATAAGGACTCTGTTTCGACAGCAGAACACTGCCCCCAGTGGAGAGGGTCGGTACAAGGAAACACAGTATTGTGAACAGCAGATGGCAATTAAAAAGTAATAGATTACACTTTGAAAATAAAAGCTTCAATACTGCATTCGATGAAATGATACTGGGTTCATAGTTATTTAACGTTTGTTTGTTTACATACAACTCAAATACATTTTAATAGATAAGCTGCCATGAACACTGAATCTGATATTTCCCATAATCCATAGCCTGTCGGGTGTCAACTTTCAAGCCCTTATCTGTATTTAAACGTGTATTATTCAATGTTCTCGCCAACTATGAAATGTCAATATTGTGGCTTCTTGCAGATAAACGGTGCAGATAAGTGCCTATTCGACAGTATTGGAGTACAAAGTGTCACAGGCGGAGAGATAAGACGCTACAGTTGGCCTCTGTCTGAGTCTGGACGCTCTCTACGCACGACATTCCAGGAGCTGCGCCGTGTGACGTCTCCCGTGCGGGATCGCGTTTCAAGAGGCACGGCTCCGCTGGCCCACAGTCAACCCACAGACGTCTCTGCTGGAGCAGCTGATTCCTTGCCATCACTAAATAACGTCGCTGGCTTGTTAGATAAAGGCGAGCGTACGCGCAGGAGCAATTCCTTCCTCAGAAACCAGAGCGAAGCTACGCAGATAAACCTTTTTCCTCTTTGTGTTTCATGCGACCACGCTGACATACTATGTGCCTGCTGTCTTTTTCCCAAGCCTCATACATTTACTCTAATACGCTCATAGACTTCCCTTCGCCCCCCCTTCCTCCTCCTCCCTTCCTTTCACAGTGCCCAGCCTCTACTGGCGCCACAGCAGGGTCATCTGGGGTTCTGCAGAGACCAAAAGCATGGAAACAAAAAACTGGTACATTTTTACCGAATGAAACCCTGAATGAATCACACGCAAAGATAAAAATACATCCCAGCAGCACTGACCAAGAAGATCTCATTAAACACTTTTAGGATTGTTTGATGCTCATATGCTACCAATTATCTAAACGCGCGCACAGGCCATAACTTCCCCTGATAATTATCTCCTGGCAACCTGAGGTCCACTGGTGGCACAGTTTGCCAGTTGCTTGGCTGGTGTATCCTTAGAGAGCGAGCACAGAGTACCCTGATGCGGCGTTGCGGTGTGTTGACAGAGGAGGAACAAAGGTGAAGCTGTGAGTACAAACTGTGCACACAGACAGGAAACCTGATATTCCAGCTCTCAACACGGACTGAATCTAGAGGGAGGGAGAGTGTGTGCTTGTGTGTGATATCAACAATGGAGAACATTAAGTCCCGCAGAACGCACTCTCCACAGACCAGCACCCTGCATGTCTGCGTGTTCCCTTTCTGCTGCACGGTACGTCTGCACCTCAATTAATCACCCTCGACTAAAGTGAGCGGAGAAACTGTGTCAGCGCAGACTTTAACCTGCTTTTTGATGCGCTCCCACAAACCTAAGCAACAAAGAGTATGTAAATATATGTAAATCACCTAAATGAATCAAATGAATTGAATGCACTAATAAAAATATCGGCCTAAGTTAATCGGGCAAGAAAACACGTTTACTTTCATTGACAGATTCTTTCCTGGACTGCTGAACAAGAGCCGTGTTTGTGGCCATGTACAGTTGAGTGCAGTGCCTCTGCGGGCTGCCCCTGACCCAGCATTGTTATGTGAAACCCTGGGCACCATGCTCCACTGCTCAGCTATGCCGTCACCCCCTCTAGGCATGTAGCAAGCGCAGCCCTTTGAGTGGCCGGCGAGCGGCTGCCCTCCTGAGCCTCGCGAAGCAGCTTAGAAGCCCCCGGCTGCCTCCACAGTGGTCACACGTGTGAAACGTGCACACTCGCTGACACACAAACACATGCAGGGAGGCTGGTACGGCCTCAGCGACAAAGGCGGGGCTTGTGCAGCCTCAAATGGACCGGAGAGGGGACGGCTTAGGTCAAAGGCCACTCCCACTCAGCTGTAACGAAGCACGTTTCCTCCTGCACACACCTGCAGGCCAACATGCACGACACGGACGGAGAACGCGAGCGGCGCACACTCATGCTCACCACTGTTCTCGGTAGGAAAGAGCCATGTGTTGGGAGGAGCTGACAGCATGTTCCTGCATTTTTTTTAGTACTGGAAAGGACGCACTTTCCTAATTACACGTAGTCTCCCACTAAGCACTTTCCATCGTGCAACAGAAACGAAGAGAGAAGAAGCTGAAACTCTGCAGCCGTACAACGTTGTTTCTCTGACAACAGGAGAAAAGCATGTTTTCTGTCGTTACGTCTCTGTAGATGGAAATCTACAGCACAGCTACTACAGCTTGGTTCACGTTTTTGTAATCCAGGGAGGCTTACAGTCAAACAACTCAACCCTGAATGTAAAACACAGTGTACGCTCGGCACCGCTGCTCCTTTCTGCAGTTTGTTTGGCTTCCTTCCAGTCTCTCCTCTGATAAGTGAACTCAGCTGAAGGATAAATACACACAACTTCATCCTGCTCCTTTTAGCCTCTTTCCAGCAGTGATCAGTGGAAGGATTCACCGACATGGGCCGTGCATTTGAAGCCTCACTGCTTTGCTTTCTGCTCATGTATCGACTATTATTATTTTTATTATTATTCCCTAAACTCTAAACTGTATAAATATGGCTACTGAACAAACTAAATTGCTCTCCTTTAAGTAAGACTCCATTAAATGTGATTCCTCATGACACTGTTAAAAGTGACTGGGGTTTGTATTTGTCCTTTCCAGTCCAATGATGCAGTCGAGGCATCGTCCATATTTTCTCATTTGGCAGAACGCTTTGGGAGCATTCATCTGTTCTCTGTGTGCTTCGGTCTTGGACTCTCAAACAGAACATTTGCTCTTACGTCAAACACATCCTGACAAACAGATGAATGCACAAGAATGCATATTGACACGGAGATGAAGTGTTCACTAATGACAAATAACGTGTAGATGACCATTAACTGTAGTATATCTGCCAGATACAGTGACATTTCTGTATGAAATGATGAAATGTGCACCTAATGAATATTGAACACAAAAATGATCAGAGCTCATTTAATTACTGAAGCAAAAAGCCTGTAAATGAAAGTATGCTACTGTACTTATCCTGCTATTTGTGTGTTTTTGTCTGGTGGTCTGATTTAGAAAGGAAGAACCAAAATCTACAGATGGTGCATTTCATTAATTGGGCTTCATCTTGGCATCAAAGCAGCCTGGCCAAGAGAGGACTGATAAATAAGTAAGATTTTCCTAAACGTGCCAGAAAACGATGCGAATAATTACTTCGCTGTGGCGACTGATTAACAGAAGCCTGTGAATGACATCATGAGTAATGGTAATCTAAACATAAACACATCCAGGAATGGTTGGGCAGTTTACTCTGAATGAACAGTACTGGGTTAATGTTAATTACACATTAGGCAGTATCACTATTAGCAGCAGCAGCATGAATCACACACACACGCACATTAGTGCTGAGTCAGCCCTCCGTGTCACGATGCATGCACATATTCCCTCTGAGACGAACGCATGACTGCCGGCCCTGTGACGTACGCTGTGTGCGTTCGTGTGTCTGTCACCCACATCCAGAAACAGGTCAGAACAGGATCCTGTAGCGATGACAGTTCTCACATGGCAAATTTGACTAGAGCGGGGTTCGAAAGGTAACGCTCTGACATCAATTTATAGTTCTCCAACGCAGTGGCATTTGGACTTTTTAATATTATGTCTGTGACACTGTGCAGTGATTATCCAGCACATCTGATCTTTTGTGCCACAGCTATCTAGTCTCTGTTCCCACTGCTCTAGAGTCTGGGTTATTTTGGTGCACAGAAATAACCTAGTTCCGCCACAGACGACCACTTTGCTCTGGCATACTGTAACCTGAACATAAGGACAACGTGCTGGGTTTCAATAGTCTTTACTGACCCCTGCTGGACTCCCCCTAGAACCTGACACATGAGAACAGCCCTCGCTCACAGATGGTTTCGTTCATTCAGGAAAATGTTCGCGCACAAGGCACCCACACAGACACCAGAGTGTATTTGTGGCTTTCTCGTCGCAGTCCTGCATCAGTCGGTCGTGGCCGATGTGCAGGTATTTACATCTCCTTCCCACCAGCCACAGATCCTCCCTTTTAACAGCTGGCTTGTGTGAGCAAGTGTGTGTAAAACGCAGACAAGGCCAGTAAACTTCCCCCTAATAACACAGCACAGTTCACAGTCAGAGGCGGCACATTTTACATTCCCTTTCATCTCTCCAGTGCCTCAGAGACCAAGACAGGAGCGGGTTGTGAAGGGAGGGATCAGGGCTACAGTCAGAGGAGGGGCAGACGAGGGGGAGACAGCCAGGCTGAATCTTTCATTTTTTTGCCCCAGGGGTGTGTGCTGGTGCTGTTGCTTTCTCTTTGTCTGAAGCCCGATTAACAGAAAGCACGACTAAAGAGAGCGAATATGAATTGTGTGTGCTGACAAAAGCTGCCATTGTCTCGCTGCATTTTACAAGTGTGTGAAATAGAGGGAAACCCAGATAACGCATGTGTTCAGACGGATTAAAAATAGAAATGCCACAGTGTAAAAGCACTCAGCTCTTAAGTGTGAACACAGTAAACACATTTAACGCCCAAAAGACGTACTGTTTGTAAAACTGTAGGACTTTATCTCTGAAGGAAAATATGTCAAAATAGTCATGAAGAATTAAACATTATTATAGTGGGGCAACAGTTTCATTCTAAAGGCCAGTGAATGTGGGACAGTTTGTAAGAAAATAACATGTCATGTCGCTATAAAGAACCATGTCAAGTGCATATAGTTACTGTAGCAAAGATGTTTCACCACAAGATGGCATGATCATCAAAATGACTTTATGAACAGCATGTGCTGTTGTTATATTAGTCTGGCTGATGTCAGGAAGGTCGGGAAGGGACCAGCGCTGCCTCCTGCCCTCACTTGACCCCTGAGGCTCCGCACATCTTGGAATTCCTGCGTGGAGTTTCCACAACACTTGTTCCTCGTTGGAGTCCGGCACCACTAAACCTCGTCTCGTTGAAATCTAATTTAAGAACTAACAGCTTGAAAAGAAGCAGTAAAAAATAATGATTTCATGCTACTGGTGGGTTTTCAAAGGGAGGCTCGGACAAAAAAAAAAAAGGCTGAAGTAGCTTTTAGATCTATAAATATTTGGGGGTCAAGCTGATCATAAACATTTCCACAAAAAGTATCAGATTTACTCTGCTTTTAGTAAAGTACACTTGAAGCACAAGCTTAAACATAGACTCTGACTCTGATTTTAATTAGGAATCACCTTATGGAAGACTGTAAATACTGCACAAGGCCTTTGTTCTGAAGTATAGCAGTAAATGTTGCACTGAAACATTTAGGCAGTAAAGTGACTACATACTACAATTCTACACAAAATGTAACAGCACACACAAGCTGTAAATGCATGACTGAGAACAGGTGTCGGACAAGCTCATAAATTCTTTTATTGCATTGTAGATTTATAATCTGCAGCCTGAAAATCTCTGTTAATCAGTATCTGTTAAATCTGGCCCCACACGAAGCGGCAGACCCGTCACAATGATCCTGTCTGTTCCCACATGCACCTGCTCCTGATGCTATTATGACTCAGGAACAACTAATGTGATCTCATGTTCCCTGAATGGAGCCTGAGATCAGGCACCAAGTCAACTTCTGGAAACTAAACTAAAAGATTATTATAATTATTTGATAGTTTTCTGATTTTACAGCATCCGTGTGGACATTCAAGCAGCAGACTGAGCCTGAGCATGTACTGACCAGTGTTTTGGGAATTTATATCCCATTGTTACAACTCCAGATATTTTCACAGATCTCTTTCTGGTAATGAGGAGGAAATGGACTTTGCTCACCCCGTGTGCAAGTCTTGTGATGCTGCACAAGTGCTGCTGGTTGTCAGAGAGAACAGACGCCAACTGTCACCTGTAAGGTAATAACGCTCTTTCAAGGCTGTTTTTAATGTTTGTTCTTAGCCTTAGATTCAGTAGTTTTCATATTTGCATGGCTGCTGATTAGCTCGACACTTTCCAAAGGAAACCGACGTGTCATTCATTACAGGCTCTGCATTACTGATGTTTCACTGAGTTAGAGGGGGAACTGTTTAAATAATGTTGTTCATACTATAATATAATAATAATGTTTAAATAATCCGAGATGGGTCGTCAGAGAAGACGTATGAACAGACGTAATGTCTTAATGTTATGTGTAGCGACTCGTCATGGAATGGAAGAGCAGCCTTCGACGCACCCAGTCGCTGAAGAGCGTCCTCGCGTCATGTGACAAGCCTACCTGGACAGAGGCCGGGCTGCGTGACAGGAAGGCATCTGTGTCCCAGCTTGTTGCCAAGTAAAACAAGAACCTAAACACTATCGTTCACATCGTTCTGCATCTGTGACAACTACAAACACTGTTTAAGGTTCTACAACATGCAGCACCTGTGTTTATGTACTTTGCTTACACAACAGGTATCAAACAGCAGTGGAGGTACGTAGCGGTGATGCAAAACCAAAGCAAGGGTTGGCTGAGGTAACCTGTCCTCCTCCATTTTATGTTTACCTTGTCCTTAATTAATGAGTTTAGATGAATGCTAACAGTTTTCTATTTGCATTGCTTTCAGATTTCACCACCTCATGTGCAGAGTAAAGAAATTCACCTAGAGAATCTGATGAGGAGAAATGATGAGAGGGTACGATCCTGGGACAAAACCAGTTTAAGCCGGAGTAAGTCAATGGGGAGTCTCCACAGCCCTGGGTCCATAGTGGCCCTGAAGGCCCTGTATGAGTCCAAGGCTGCCACGCAAAACAAGGTCAAGAGCAGTTACACAGCTGCAAACTTTACGTCACCTTACAAGGCAACAGACATGTCCGTGAAAAATGGTGGCGCTGAAGAGGCAAATGCCACAGAGCAACCAAATACTTCTGTTACTGATGGTAAAAGTAACGCAAAAGAAGATCGCGTGGCTCAAAAGGTAAACAAACAGTGTAAACACATAGTAGGCAGTTAATTAATTAGTGGTTAGTTGAAGGGATAATTGATTATTTCTTTGTCTCTAGGTGGTAAATCACATCCGGACTGACAGGAGAAAAACAATTGGAGGGATTGACTTTGAAAGAACCACTGCATCTCAAACTGGTGAGTACCAGGAAGTTATTTGTCATTGTTATCAAAAACATAACTCAAGGTGAGCTCTGCGATAAAATGATCCCTCGCTCCTGCCCAATAAACTGTGATTGAGGGTTTAAAGGGTAGATCTGATACACAGGCTCAGATTGTGGTGTCAAGCTCGTGACGGGAGAAGAAGTGTTTCTTTTTCTTTTGCTAAAATGTGACATTGTAAAGACATAAACAAGATGCAACTTCCTGGCGAGCTTTCCCTGGAAAGCCTCAGGCCATGACTCAGGTCAAAGCTGGAAGCAGCGTGAACGGAAACGAGGAGGTGAAATGGAGACGAACTACAGCTCAGTCACTGTACAAGATGCTGTGATTGACTCGGCCTGGTGTGGGGCCGACAGGCCAGAAATAGACGACATGGTCTAAGTACAGAATATGTGGAGGGGGAGAGAGGGTCAGCTGTCACTAGGGCAGGAGAGAGAGAGAGAGAGAGAGAGAGAGGGAGGGAGGGAGGGAAGCTGAGAGTGGCCGAGGCTGCAGAACCAGTCAAGAAGCCAGCGGAAATTAGACCAACTCACATCAGACAGATTTAAAGAGAAGAAGAAGAAGATAAGGAGCTGGTCATCTTCTGTGAGTACGGATTAGTACTTCAGATTTAAAAATTATTTCTCCAGAACGCTTTGTAATGTGGGCATATTAATGCTGATGATTAGGTTGGTAAGCGACGGCTTTCAGCTTTCAGGACGCTGACTCATAAATGTCTCCTCGGTTATGTTATAGCCACAGTTCACTAAATCCTCCTTGGTTGGCTGTTAACTGTAAACGAATCTGTCTTTGCGCGTTGTGGGTTTACTTGTGCTCCTCAGTCACAGCGACTCGTCCTTCAGATTCTCAGTATGTGTGTCAGTGGAGTCATGTGTCTGTCTCGCTCCGCCACAAACGACGACCTCAGCTGACAAATATCAGCTCAGACATTATTATTATTATTATTATTAGTGCCCACAACTTACCAACTTTTAACACACATGCATGTAAATTCACCTTTGTGATGTAAAATCAAGTCACTTACTTACACGTACATCTCAGTCACATGATCTAAAACTATGCAGCACGTTCTTCTGGGCTCAGGCAGCTGCCACTTTGACCGATAACATTAACCTGTAAATATAGCGCGACTAAATGTGGACTGCTTTTGTTTTGTCTCTAAATCTCACGCGAACACTTCAACATGGATCTCAGACATTCTGAACTGAAACTCAAACCTGCTGTGTGACGTTATTTCAGATGAAAAGAGGAGGTGGACTGCTAACTTTAAAGACAACTCCCTCATCCCTACGAAGGAGAAACTCTCAGTCAAAGCCATGTCTGCTCTCTATCTGTCAAAGGTGCCGCCTCAGGAAACCAACCGCAGCCTCTCGAAACCGGTAAGTATTCACGTACATCATAGCTAATTGCAGAAACATTTTAGAGGTAGATAAAGTGTGCAGATCAGTTGAACTTCTCTTCTCTTCACGTGGTGTGGTGCCGTCCTCTACGTGTCAAATGACTGCATGCACTGTAACTTGAGACACCTTTTGTGTCCATGCAGGCACAAGAGCAGACATCTGAATCAGGCAGAAGAACTAAACCCACCAAGGTAGGACAGAGCTTTGCCAAACATTTTGCATGATGTTTGCATTGGATTTGCACCGTCCTGTGCACCACCACCAATGAAACTGAAAAACCAAAAGATTTTGATTGACTGAAAGGAAGACAGAAGCCTGGATGTGGTGGACCCTTCACTTTGTGGAATTTCACTCCTTTGTTTATTTTACCTTTGCGAGCGCGTTTGTCGTTGCACTTGCTGATTGCTTTGGCTGCTAACCTACTGACATCTGGCATGAGGAAAGCACAACAGCTGGCATGACTTGGACGGTAGCATATGGCTTTCTCTGCTTGCCGATGATGAGACCATTACTTTGTTGTTCCAAGATGTCAGAAGAGACCCAACAATGGAAAGATGACTGTCCTCCACCTGCTCCTACCGCACCTCACCCAGGGTCAGAAGACTCCATCTCTGGGGAAAACCCCCAACAATCCATGCCACTTTCCAGAGAGAAGTTCTACGAACAGCGGCAGAAATGCGAGCTTAGACGCCTCCTGAAGCACACTCACCCCGAGCTGAAGATGCTGGATGAGGTTGTGGATGAGGAGCTAGCTGAGGTTTTGAAGTCGGAGGCTGGGGTGACAGCTGGTGAAACCGGATATGAGGGAGAGGTCCTCTCAAGACGCATGATATTTGAGAACTGTGCCCTGAGTAGCAGAGTAGATGCTTTTACCTCCAAAATGCACTTGGCAGAGGGAAAAGTGGAAGAAGGTGACGCTTCCAAAGCATCAGATGTGTTTGAGGAACATAAGGTTTCACAGACGAGCGTAGATAACAAAACGCTAGATTCTAACAGCGAGTTTGAGGACAACATAAGAATAGACGTTCAGGCTGCCAAAAGGATGTTTGAGAGACAATGTGTGAACACATCTAGGCCAAATCCAGACAATAAATTCAAGGCTGAGGTGAAAGAGGTTGTCCAGAAACACCATTGTGACATGTCTGGCAAAGACAAAGTAAATGGTGACACAGAACGGTCCCATAAACAAGCGTCACGCGTTCCCGTCACTAGTCTAAGCCCTGACTGTGGGTTCGCGGACAGGGAGGAGGTTTGTTTAGGTTCAGAAGGATGTGAGGAATTAATCAAAACTAGTGCGGATCTCTTTAAAAACAACCCGTTTATCTCTACAAACGTAGAAAGAGAAGATTCCTATGCACATACATTAATAGCCCAAATCCCCTTAAATCCCAGTGGGACAGCTGAGGACTGTCTGATGACCAACGTGAAGAACAGAGCTCATCTGTTCGATTCGATGCCCTTTGACAAAATAAGACAGCAGAACATGGACGAAATTAACACAATGGTGGAGAACATTAAGCAAACACTCGATTCCCTTTACTGTGCTAATTCTATTCATACAGATGGAGCCATCATTGAGGTGAATGAGACGATGATAGCTAAAAAGGCTAAATTCACGCTGTCACAGACCGGGCCAAAGATAAACTACCAGGAGGTTGCTGAGGGTGGAGCGCAGAATCTCATACTCCAGCTGCTACCACGGGCAAACCTAAAGCCTCAGATCGCTTACCTAAAGGAGGACAGTAAAGGGGGCATGGAGGTCACTCAGGTGAATGTACCCCTGCACCACCATCAGTTCAGCACCAGCCAAGACACGCAGTTCAAAACTGCCAACATGGTTCAGCTTGTTGAGGATATTCTCAGTCAGGATAACTCTCTGAGGAAAGGAGTGATAATTCAGGAGGACGCAGCCAATTGTGCTGAAGTGATTGTTTATTCTCTCTACAATTACCTTGATGAGGAAGACGTGAAGAGTTATAGTCCTCGACAGGGAAGCGCTGCGGACTATGACGAACCTGAAACAGAGAGATCTGAAATGAGAACAAGTGGAAATCAGTGCATCAGAAGGGGCATCATTAAATCAACCATAAGCTGCTTTTCAGAAACTTCTCAAGAACAAACCTGTCCGGGTTTAATGAAAACCGAGGTCCCAGTAAGAGGGAACGTGAAACTGTTCAAGAGTTGTATTGAAAAAGGTGATTTGGAGTATTTAAAAACTCTCCAGGCTGAGCAAACGGCGCACGATCAAGAAATCCCGTCAAACCAGACTTTGGGTGGAGAGACTGTCCATGACCAAAGAGCAAACCAGGCAGAAGAGAGCGCTGAAGAATGGGTCCCTGTGGATATAAAGAAGCTGAAAAGCATGTTCTCTGGAGATCAAAAGCAAACCCAAACCAAGCTAAATGTCCACGGAAGCCGTGCCACAACTTCTCACGAGCTTACTGGTCAGAATGTGCCACTTGGAGAGAGTCAGTGTAGAGCTGACTGCGACATAGCTGTAACCTCTCACAAGCAAGCTGAGAATGGAGCCAGGGGAGACGCCACCTCTGCAGCTCAGTGTCTTCTCATGACACATAATGAACACGTGGTCCAAACCGGGCTAGCTGAGTTCACTGAGCAGAGGCGGGATGAGCGTCCATCAGATTCCCAGCATGACGGTTCAGAGACACACACACACGCTGAAGAAGTGCAAAGTACTGAGACACGTGGTGACAAGAGTAAAAACAACATTAAATTGGATGCTGTGATTCAGGAATGCAGCGAATCCAAGGCTGACAGTTCAGAAACAGCTTCCAAACGAGAGGAAGAGGAAGTTATGGTTCAGGGCAAACTCCAAGCAGCGTTAGAATCTTTAGAGAGATCCAGCTTAAATGTCACCAGAGGAGATTTTAGAGCCGCTATGATATTCAGGAACTCTTCAAAACCTCACAAAGACAGATCAAAAAACGCAGAGGCCCTCTGCCCTGTGACAGAACAGGCATCAGCTGAAGTACAACTAAGGCAAGAGTTCTCCAAAGGAGAAGTGACAGAATCAGATTCAGTCAGAAGTCAGCGTGAAACGTTAACGACACCTTATTCAGAAAAAAGTCAAAGGTTGGTTGGTCCAAAGCCTGTCATCCCACCTAAACCTGATCATCTGAAAATGATGCGAAAAGATCATAAATCAGACCAGAAACCTGACTCAAGCCAGGACGAGGCGGTTCCCCAAGCAACATCAGCGTCCTATGAACATATCACAGGTCAGCCCCAGATGAGCTCCGCCGCAGATTATAAAGGTGCTGTTGTGTCCCAGGACAATCAAGTCCAAGAATTATTCATGAGCCCAGAAGTTGCCAACACAAACGAGAACCATTCCAGTCAACCACAGGCCATTAATGTCAGCGCAGAGGCCAAAAGGCTCCAGGACCTGCCACTCAGGCAAAACACGGCCGACACAGATGACAGTCACATGAATTTTCATGAAGCATGCGAGAAATTCAAAGGTAAAACGGCAAATTCAGGGAAGAATGCACCTGTGAAACCAAAAAGAGTAAAAATCGCCCAGCCCGACATTCTCGCACACGTCGATCCACCATCCCATCAAATTGGTGAATCGTGCAGCAACTCACACACCATTTCGTGTGGACAAATTGCTGATGGCAACGACAAGGACGAGAAACAAATGGAACAAGAAAGCAAAGTTGAGATGAGGGAAAAGAAAGGACGCGGCGAGACAGAGGACGAGCGCCGACAGCGGCTGTCGGTTCACATGGACGAGATCATGAGGGGGAACATAACAGCTGCCATGGAAATTTTTGACAACCTGCGAAAGCAGGAAGAACTGCAAAGCATTCTCAGTCGAGTTGAAGAAATTGAACGGGACACGAGCGAGGTTGATGTGAGGTCTCTGAGGAAAGTGTATGAGAACATCCCGGACTGGGTTGTCAGCTCAGACCAAACGCAAGAGGGCAACGTCCAAGAGGAGCAGAAAGAGGAGAAGTCACCGGCACTGAGAGAGAACAAGTCCTCAGTGTCACATGTGTTTGGAGATCTGGAAAGAGCCAGTGAGGAAATCATGAATCTAAAAGAGCAGACCTTAGCGAGACTTGTGGACATAGAGGAAGCCATTAAAAAGGCTCTTTTTTCCGTATCTGCTCTAAAATGTGAAGCAGACATTGTCGGCTTATCGAGTTTGTTTAAAGAGTCCCTAGGGGCAGCGAAAGAGTCCCCACCATGTGGCAATATCAGCAAAATAAGCATTGGGTCGAGCCGAACTAAATCACAAGCACAGGAAAGCTCTGCCTCCAATGCAGCGCTGTCAGTGGGGGAAGGTGCAGGTCCTGAAGCCAAGGCTGCAAAACAGCGATCGACCTCACCGTCGTCACCTGCCTTCATCTCCATTCAGTCAACTGCCAGAAAGGCCGATAAGCCGCAGGCGATGTCGGCCGAGACCACGACCTGTCTGACCTGTCAGCACAGCTCACACCCAGAAGAGATATTCCGGACCACAAAGACGCTGACATGCAACAGCCCTGCTCCGAACAGGAAAAGAGGTCAAAAGCAGCCCGCTTGCCTCAAACCAGAAGTCAGCGTGCTCGAGGTGCAAACCGACGGCGAGGGGAACAGCGTTGTAGGCACCAGAACAGTGACGGAGAACTACGAGCGGACCGACAGCTTGGGCAACCGGTTCTATTCCTCCAAAACGTCCACGGTCATCACCGCTCCGTCGGAGACCATAGCGGCCTCCACAGGGGAAGCGGTGGTCAGTCCGGCCGTCTATCAGTTCACCACGTTCCCAGAGGTTCGGCTGCCGGCGAACCACAAACCGTGACTCATCCACTCAGTCTCCCGTTAGCTACGCTTATCATGTACGTTTTTATTTAGTTGCTAGGTGTTACTATTATTATGAGAGTCTCTGTTTCGCTTGAAATTAAATAAGCGTTGGTTGTAATTCGTGTGTGTTTGTTTGTCTCACTGCTCCTCAGTTTCAACCAACTTGTCATGAGATGTGCTCAGCGTGTTTGAAGCCAGTTTATCCAATGGAAAAAATTACTGCAGACAAATACATTTTCCACAGAACATGCTTCTGCTGTAAACAGTGCAAGAAAAAATTAAGGTGAGATTTATGAACAGAACAACTGAAATAATGATTTGAATAATGATTGATTTCCAATGATTAATTTAAGAGGTTCAGATATGAACTGATTTAATCTTATCACGAAAACAAGAGAAGACAATCCTGGTCATAATCTTAATATTATTTCAAAATAAAATAAGATATACAAAATAAAAAAAGAGATGAAATGACATTTGATTGAATTGAGTTGATTTTGAAGATAATCATCAAAAATAGATGATTAATTTACCAGCCTACCAAAACTTCTAGGTCACAAATCTGCAAACCAACCGAATAAGAGTCTGTGCTGTACCTCTTCTCGTTTGTAGCATGCACAATTACACGCCTTTACACGGGGAATTCTACTGCATATTTCACTACCGGCAACTCTTCAAAATAAAGGGGAATTATGACGAGGGCTTTGGACGCACGCAACACAAGAACCGATGGCTTCTTAGAAACGGTGCTGACAGGGAGCACGAAGAATCGGAGGCGTGAGCGCTATAAACGTGAGTAGCTGCAGTAAATGCAACACAGTTATTCAGTATATAAGCGTATTGGTCAGAAGCGATTCTAGGATCAGGGCCTTGCGAGAGGGTTCAACATAAACCACTGGTTTTACGTGAATATGTACATATACATATGTAAATATTTTATAACTTAACGATAATCCCTTGAACCCTGGATAACCTCTGTTTAATGAAGTTGCATGTAAAGAATTGTTAACCTGACCACGGTCTCACATGGATGCACCTGTTCCTCCTCACCCTGTTTGAACAAAAGACAGATGATTCATAATCTATTACATAATCGAACACATTAGGTAACTTTGGCCTTGCGCTCTCAGTCCAAGCTGGCTGGTAAAAACTATTCTTGCTATTAATCCTGTAAAAAAGCTGTGTAACGAACAGAATCAGAAACCTTCATTATAATTATTTTGCTTTGATATAAGATTAGAACAAGAATCACCTCTGGTCGTGATGTTTCATTACAGAGGGATCCCTGCATTCAGTCTGTGCCGTCTGTCCACAGATGACTTGAAAATCTTCCTGAAGATGTGTTTGAGGCCGCATGTCACGCGGCTGAATCTATCTTTGAAGTAACAATTACTAGTGCGTTGCCACATCATATTAAATAAACGACAGCCATTACCTGTTATCAGTAGATCTTCTCAAAGCATACCATGAAACCAGATTGTGTAGATTTAGTCAGAACAATCAAAATGTAGTAAATGTGGAGGGAAGCCTGCATTTGACTGATAAATTTGAATAAAAATCCAGAGAAATGAAATCAAATTGAATTTTTGATTTGATACCACGGAGGCACGTCTGTTCAAATAATACGAATAACACCAGGTGCAATTACTGCCTTGCTACAGTACAACACTCACAGAGTTTACGCAGCAAATACACAGAGATGTGCCTCCACTAGTTATGACATCAACAATATGACGTGACATACACAGGTTTGTCTAGTACACAACAAAAGTGTAAACAAATAAAAATATATCTTTTACAGCAATTGTTTAATTTCACACAACTTGCTTTATAACGGTGCCTGAATTGTTTTCCATTTTTCTAATAAATATAAATTGAATCCAGTAAATGATGCCGATATGTCTCAACACGCTCCACTCACTGTTCATGTGTCTGCTTATTGTCGTTTTCTATAATATTTAGAGTTGACTTATTTTTCATCCAGATTATATCCACTGGGAAAGAAAAGTGCACATTATGTTTAAAATGTCACAGTTAAGAGAAGATCATTCTAAGCTGTGCACAGAAATATGTACATATTAAAATTTTAATATACAATATTTACATGTTTTACATAATTTTACTAGAAAAAAAATATAAACATTTAATTCTTCATTTCGAATACCTGCAGAGTTAGGAAAACTTAGTGTATGTTTGTGCTGTAAAAAGCTGTAAATGAGTAGATGACATGCAGACTGTACAACTACATTTTTGTGCTCTTTGTGTCCTTGTCTTCCATAGGGAAGGTTTCCTTCGCAGCAGCCCTGTTCTCAGGTTTTCTGAAATGAAAAACATGGAATCACTTTGACTTTAGTTCAAACTAAATACATTTTCTGGTTTGAAAGGGTTTGTTTGACTCACATTAGCTCAGCGTGGTCCTGGAGTTCAGCGTTGCGGGTTTCAGGCAGCAGCAAACACAGACCTCCGGCAACAACGGGGATGGTGCCGTAAATCAGCATGGGAATAGTGTAGTGGTAAACGTCCAGGAGCCTGATCATTGGAGCCAGGATGCCCGCCACACGCGCACACATGGAGTTCAGGCCTACGCCGTTCTGCCTACCCGCCAGGAAACAGAAAAGTAATAAGATACCAAAGGATAACAACACATTTACTGTTTGCATTGCTATTGCATATACCTGAACCTCACCTTAAAATGGTGGGGTACAGCTCTGCAGTATAAACATACACAGTGGAGAAACTGGCAGTGGCAGCAAATTTTCCCAGTACAGCTATGACTGTCACCACCACAGGAAGGTCTAATGGACAAATATCAAATCAAACTCAATGTTGCACAGCCTTTACTGTACAATAAATGCCACAGTACAACTCATTACCTTTAGGAACAGCGAGTAAACAAAGACAGGCGCAACCTCCAGCCAGCAGCATCCCAGCTTGACTTATTCTCCTGCCGAGGTTCTGGATCAGGGGCAAACAGCCCAGACGTGCAGGGAGTTCCACTGCGCCAAAGATGAACTGCGTGAGGTAGAGATCCAGACCGAAGTCGCCCACGTTCAGGCTCAGTCCGTAGTACATCAGACTTGTCGCAAACCTGTGGGAGCGGGAGAGACACTCAGCACCTTCACAGTGAAGCGTGGATGGTAGACGCTGGGTGAAATAAACACCGACCAGAGGTAGCTCATGATGAGGGCCCGCTTCCTCAGGTATGATATCCTGAAGATGTCCAACATGTTTACTCTCTTAGATGGACCCTCAACGTCCATCTGAACGTGTAAGCGTTTAGTTAGTGTGTATTTTTTCAGCGTTTCATCGATTCTGGGTGAAGCGTGTTTAGTCAGAGGCGAGTTACTTTGTCTAGCAGAGCTTCTGGAACCGTCCTCCTGTTCACCTTCGCTGCCCTGCGGATCAGTTTTATGGCCTCCTTCTTCTTGCCCTGCGTGAGAAGCCAGCGAGCCGATTCTGGAAGAATCCTGTGGGTTCAGCATCACCGACACAGATGGACACGTCACTTTGAGGGATTGAATGTAGGAAAATCAGCATTTAATGTTGCCAGCGCAGCAGCTGACCAGTAAAAGATTCCCAGGACGATGATTAGAGGGCTGAAGAGCACCATCTGCAGGATCCTCCAGTTGCGTATCAGATAAGCAATGCCAGACAACAGCATCAGTCCGAGAGGGAAAAAAGAGTGGCACACAATGGTGCAGAGAGCAAACTTAGACGACTCACTCCACTCACCACCTTCAAAGCAACAAGGACTTGATTTATTCATTTAGAAAGATTTATCAAGGTGTATTTACCAACTTTACTTACCGATCACAAAAGCGTTCGCAACAATGCCAGAGACAGAGGCGCCGGCTAAGAATTTGAGGACCATATAAACATAAATGTTGGGTGAGAAGGCAGTACCGACACCAAACAGCATCAGGAGGAAGAGTGAGACCAGCACAACAAAGCGTCGCCCAAACCTGGGACGAGAGACACAATTCATTTCACTGTGTAATTTATATTGTCTTAAAATCTCTAAACAGCATCTTCGTAATGAAAATAGAAAAAAAAATTACTGTCAAACTTTAAAATGATCAAAATAAAAAGATAAGTTCAGATGAATCATTCATTTCCAGTACCGGTCAGCCATCTGCCCCAGCACCAGGGCCCCGACCAGAAGGCCGGCCATGTAGATGGACTGTGACGCCTGAATCAAATTGCTCTTGTCACACACCAGAATGAACTGCAAACAGGAAGCAAGACGAGAGAACCGAGAAAGGAAAACACTAAATTACATTGAGTGATTCTAAGGATGCAACACAAATCCACGATGGATCAAAAGTTACAAAACTGACTCAACTAAAACTGTGTCATTACTGGTGAGAGTGGTAACAGTACATCAAATATTTGGTTGGATCTGTAGGAGGGTAAATAAGTATCACTCGCCTCTGTCACAATGCTGGAGGAGCCTTCGGGTACGCTGAAATCAGACCCGTTCATGCATCCAGTGGTGGCGTTGATCCCGTACGCTGCTATAGTTTCCAAATCCAAATCCACAGGTGTGAACATTTGACAGCTCTCATACTTTCCGTCCTTGTTCACCGGGATGGTGAGATTTCTCTGCCTCTCCTCGGTCAAGTTGGGCCCTTGATTCAAGATCCAGTCGGTGTTGCAGTGATGTGGGAAGTTCATGCCTGTAAAGACCTGACAGATCACGTCAAACGCTGTAAAAATGCTGGGGATGCATAACGCAGCCACCAGGCGTTTCTGGAATAAACCGAACTCCCCGATCTCCTTCAGGATGAGCCCAAAGTTGCTCATTTCGACTGCCGCTGTGAACGTCCTCGCCGTGGACCCTGGCTCTGAACGGCATCCAGCCACCAGCAGTCAACTAGACTCTCGTCCTTCGGGTTAATGTTTAAACTTACAATCACAGTGCTTTTATGACCCGCCAAGTTGCCAACAGACTACCAAAGTATTAAAATGCAGCATGTCACCATGGGTCAGGCTGAAGTCCTGCTGGTGCACAGCTCACTGCTCACCTGAGGAACTGAACCTTCACACTTTAAGTGACTAAATCTGTGGGTTCAGCAAATAAAAATTAACTAGGAGAGTAAAAGAGCTCAATAAAGGCATATGATCAGAAAATCTTCCCGTGGCACTGTTTGAGAAGAGTGTTGGCCATTTATTAAAATAATAAACTACTGTTAATTTTTGATGTGATTCAATAAAATAAATCCATGATCCAACCAAAATATTCAAGTGAAGGAGTAGATACAGTACTTAACTGTAGACGCACTGTCAAACTGATTGCAGGTTCAAAAGGTCTTATCAGTAATTTATCAGGAATGTTAGAATTAACCTTCAGCCTCGAAGCTTTTCCCAGTTTAACCAAAATATGAGCAGGATCCCGTTATTAAATAGTTCTTTAGTTATAAGAAACCGTTTCATAAAAAACCACAGAAAACAGTGGAAATGTTAAAAAAATGTGCTAAGCAGAAGTTATTCTCATTCTTTATTCATTAAAAATAACCAAGACACATGCTCTGAACTCCAAACCTAACGAGAACAGGTGAAAGACTTAATTAGATCACAGCCTTGATGGGTTATTGCCTGTGTTTTTGCTGGACGTCCATTCAGCTGCTACAGTTTAGACTTGACATATAAGCAAAGCGGAAGAGATGTCTATGCAACACACACACACACGCACACAGACGCACACGCACACACTTAGCAGTAAACTAAAGCAGGCAAGACATGGCACCAAATACTGAAGTTTGCAAAAAGGAATGGCGACACTGAGCTGCTGACTGCATCACTTCCCTTCACAGAGAAGACAGGGTCGACACACCTGTACATTTTTATTTCAGGTATCTTCACATGTAACAAGGACTAGATTTCAAAGATACTGAAAATCTCAATCAAACCTTGATGTCATGTCAGAAAAAAAAAACAACAAAAATAACACACTTGGTCATTTTCAATTTAAGGCTAGCGTAAAATCTTACATGTTCAAAGTCAAAATACAAAGATTTCCTCTTAACATTTGATCTGCAAGCAAGAAATTCATTCAGTATTGCATCTGGAGGTTTATCGCATCACCAAATTAAACGATAAAAGCTTGCTGATGCTTCAGGTCGACACACTGGAGCAGTGTGTTAATGACCCTCAACCAGTGAGACGCACAGTTGTCCTCGAAGCGTAACGCAAATTAATGTCAATGACGGGTGAAAAGATGGAGCATTTGAGCCGATAACTGCCTTTCCATCCAAATCTTAAGTATCCAGAACAGCGGGACGTTAAATCTTTTGTTTAGCCGTACACGTACCGAAGCAGCTGTGGAATCAGTGGGTTTACTGACTACATCCGCTTTGTAGCAAATCTGCGTCATCTGGCTCAAGGTTTGGGCAAATTTAAGTTGGACAGACGTTGTGCAGTGTATCAGGACAGCACACAGTAAAAGTATTTCAAACTGTTTTAAAAGTCCAAGAACAAAAGGCTGGTAATAAATAAAACATCATAGACGACATACAGCAACTGACAGCTTGTCCTGTAAAATGAGGGGAGAGTCAGTGTTACTGTGCCGTCCCCTTCCTTCACACAGTGCTACCCACAGTCGTCTCAGGACAGAAAAAAGGCCAAGCGTGAAACACCCAGCATAAAAAAACAAACCGAAGCCAAACGTCACTATTTACACACTAGAAGTTAAATCAAGTACTTATTTTTAGCCAACAATAAACAAATATGCACTTAAGTCTTACTTTAAGAATTTGAGAAATTCTTTCAAAACAGACAAACCAATACCAACAGACACACTCATCTGATCATACAACAAGTCATTACAGCTGCTGGAAAACTCTACACAACTCGGCAGTAATCGAACCATATAATTAAACCCAAAAAAGGCCAATTCTCAGTGTGTAAAGGCAAACAGCATCTTCCATGCAGTTCTAATTTGAAGGTTTTGACGAGCAATACATTAAGCCAAATACAAATTTGATTGTACTACTGTAAAATCAAAACATAAAGGAGTATTTGCTAGTACACCTTTTCAAACATATAACGTATATTACCGGGCCTTTTAGCCAAGACGATTGGCTGTATTCTCGATTGTTCTTATTGTAAACAAATCACCAGACACATCCCACAATTAACTGGCTTACTGATAAGTGTTGTTGGACATATACGGTAGGTTCTGTGTGGTATTCAGCCATATGATGGACACTGGTACAGTTAACCGAGTTACTCACCAGAACAGTAGACGTGTGAAACTAGTCTTCAGTTTGAGAGAGACTGGATAAAAACAAGGAAATGACTGTGCATCCATAAGCCATTGTTCTAAATTTGGAGAAATATGCATCTGGCTAAGTTGCAGGTGGGAAGTTGAAACGTAGTAAAGCATTTGTTGACAATAAGAAAAACACAGAATAAGAGTAGACTGGTACAAGCTGGGAACATTTTGGCTTTAAATTTGAGTCACACTTGTTATTCTAGTTGCCTTAGTAAGCTGAGCTTTCCTGCTTTAAAGTGTTGACATTAGCAACTGCAACCACGCATGTACATTTCAGACAACAAAATGCTCCAAGTGATACCTGGGGAGCTCCCCAAAACGTGCATTCAGTAGTTCTGATGAACATAAGGCATCGTTACACTTACCAGGACTCAAGGGTATTAGTTCAGATTGTGCAAATGCATCATAAAACAAAGAGAAGAGTAACAGACTTAGGGAAACCAGAATGGGAAATAAAACTGTCTGTAGATACTTGCACCCCCCTGCATGTACGCGGTAAACGTTTGTGATTACTACAGTGTACGTTCTCTTACTTCGGCTGACCCCCTAACTCAACGAAGCGGCGTTGTGTACTCCTATGGGCGACAAACAATACGTTTTCTTTGGCAGTAGTGGTTTCTTTACAGCCATAGAATGAAAAAATGCATTGAACTATTTTTTAAAATTTTCACATTTTTAGGCAAGTCACGGTCCCAGGTAGAACACTTTAAATAATGGTGAGCTGAGCAAAGCCCAGGAGCTTGACGTCGTCTGGTATTTCAGTTCCCTCAGTTCCAGAAGCCTGTGGAAAAACATGACAAACAACAAACGGGTATCAGTAAAATGTTTGTCCTATTGATGACGTATTAAAAAATGAAAATATCTCGAGCACTCACCAGTTTGAAAGTGACATTTTTATTGGCTTGAGGTTCAACTATTTTCTGCAAATTCGCAGCAACTGAAAAGAAAAATGAAGTTTAAATCCAATGAACAGCTACAGGAAAATAAAACCCTGGGCTTCATGCGGTTGCGTTTCTGGGAGACCACAGCAATAATGTGGTTTACACTGGTGAAATTCATATTTAGGCTAAATTCTTCACTTGGTATGAGAGACTTTAAATCTAAAATGTTCACAGACAGGAACGATTTTAATCACTCACCGATTACTAAGTCCCTCCCGTCCACCAGACCTGCTGATACCAGCTCCTGGGAAACACCATCTGCTGTGTCTGAAAGGTCAGAGCGTTAGCGACTGGCAGTGACACGTGCAGCATAACAGCAAAAACCACCACAACCGGAAAATAAATACTAGCAAGATGTCACAGTGGTTTAACAATCTGCACAACACTTTGGTTCCTGATTCACTGGGTTTTCCTACTGTCTGGAGAAAAAGAACTGAAAACAAAAGGAGTCTTCTGTTCTCTGTGCAGATTAACACTCTAATGCTCTGGCTTTAGTGTGCTTGTTTATTTTAGATGCTGAAGGAAGGCGTATATGCACCAAAAGAAGTTGAACAGCTCGCTATTATTTTGAAAACTGGGATCAAAAACAAAATCCACTTACCTCTCCCAGGCATAAATTCAAAGCGGATGTCATTCAGCTCCTTCTTTGAATTTCTGACAAGATAATGTACAATAAGCAGATCAGAAGAGTGAACTTGGTCACTCACTGGTTGACTTTTCCTAATTATCTGAACCTGCAATACATTTAAAGCTATTAACATACCTTAACCGTAATACCAAACTAATGGAAGCCCTAGCATCCTCTGAGGCTGCTGGGACCTGTCAGAACACCAGACAAACCACGCAATGAACCAGCTGTAACAGACAAGCAGCCTTAAAATGACAGCATGTGTCCAACAAACTGTAGGGTCAGTCTGACCTGTGCAGGTGCAGCAGCAGTAGGTACGACCAGTGCAGCCGGTGCAGCCGGGGCAGCGGGCTGAGTGTTGACGGGTGTGGGCTGCAGGGGAGCCTGGCCTGCAGCCTGAGGTAGTTCTGCCTGACCTGTGGCCGGCGGCTGGAGGTGACTACTTAACGGCTCAGCAGTTCGGAAAACCTGAAGGTCAAAGTTCGGTTTGTATTTCATTCCACCTTTTTATATCACAAATACAGTATGTTCCAAACAATATTTCGACTAGAATGTGACATATAAGCAAAAACAAGAAGATATGATATTACTTGCAGTATTTGCAGGGTCTTTACCCAAAATCTGGACTTTGCTTAGCTTCGTTGCATTCTTATCATTTTAGGGAAAGGTGTGTTGAAATTATTGTAATAATTGTAATTATGGCCTCACAGTTTAGCGCAAACCCGTAGACAAATACAAAAGCTTAACAACAGAAAGGAAACTTACATCTGAATTCGGCGATCCCTCCTTCACTCTTGGTGACTGGAGAAAACACATCAGAGAGGAGAACACTCAGAGAAGGATTTAATTGTGCTGCTTTTTCAG
The DNA here is from genome assembly GCA_030770545.1 of Macropodus opercularis. Classification (NCBI taxonomy): domain Eukaryota; kingdom Metazoa; phylum Chordata; class Actinopteri; order Anabantiformes; family Osphronemidae; genus Macropodus; species Macropodus opercularis. The sequence continues at coordinate 5,684,871 of JAUCMP010000028.1, forward strand.
TAAAAACAGCAGAGCGAGGCAGAGTCACACTATTAGACAGTCGTAACAGAAAGCTCAAGCTTAACCCAGTCACAGCAACACAGCATCAACAGTTGGCACAAATGAAGACAAACTGACTCGAGTTAAAGGCTGTAACCTGGCATCTGGGTCGGGCTCAAATCTGAAATCGGCTCAGGAATCGGCCGAGTTAATCAAAGGCTGTGTTCAAGTATCAGTTTACACAATTTTTCACTATCAACTAATAGAGCAGATGTAAGAATTTTACGTTCAGTTTGCCAACAGGTATGCAGCAGGAAAAACAGTAGACTCTGAATTCTTGATGGTCATCAGTACTAGGGTTTACAGTATAAGTAGTGAGGCTCGTGTTGATTAAATGTGGACTGGTCAGTACAAATAAAATGATTTTAGAAAGAGAAATGAAAATACAGATGGCTTCCAGGAAAGGTCACTCTCACTCATTTGATTAAACAATTCTATCAGAGCCTTAACTTAATTTGAACATAGATATTTAGACTAAATGCTAAACTGAAGTTGTCGTACACATGCCACACAATATCCTACGGACGTGTTATATTTATCTTCTTATGTATCTTCCACTTGCATGCGCAGGTCAATGTGCACAGACCTCTGCCTAGAAATGATGCAGTAAGTTCTCCCTCTCAGCAAGTCCACTGCATACCTAATTACTCTGGGTAATGACGTCATATAGGTGCATAGATTGGGATGTAAATAAAAGTTTTTCTGTCTTTCAAGGACAAGTACAGTGAATGTACATGAGACACAATAAAGTGATTCATTGTAAGAGTAGAGATAAACTTTATTGTGCTTCCTAGCTCCCTATCCAACATGTGAGAGAGTCCTTCCTTGTTAGGGGAATACCATCTGTATTGTGGTGGCAAGTAAACAACCCTGGATGCAGGCAGCTCGAGCGGGTAGGAAAAGCGCACTTGTCGCCTGGGGGTGCTACCAGGCTTCACCTGCTGCTCCTTGGCCATCAGACAGAAAATACAAGAGACTCGGTGAAGAGACAGTGGACGAACGTTCTACTGCACAGACATGATGACAATTTAAACAAACAACATAGCACAGACGGGACGTGGTGTAACAAACCGTGTTAATGTGTGGGCCTGAAGGGAAAACGACATGTTGGTTCATCTCACCCTTAAGGCAGCAACAGCCGCTTTGCCCTCTTCGCTTTCTTCATCCAGCTCGTCGTCACTCCATTCCCATTCGCCGTCCTCCGTTTTGTGCAGCCGACCACTGGAACCGGGCACTCGACGTACCTGGCAGCACACGATAACACTGAGCTCATCTTGCTGACAGCAAGCGGAAACTTTCATTTTAAATTGGTAAAACAAACAATGCGATGCCACGTGAATCTTTGTTTACCTTTCTAGACCTTTCTGTTATTGTGGGCGCTCTCTGAAGTAACTTCTCATGTAAATACTCATGGTTCTGTTGTAAGACAAAATCAGACGAACATCTGTTATTTCCTGTGAATTGTAAAGTCTTGCAATAGTCAAATCCTAGGCCATAATGTGTTTGACAAAGATTCTTTGGGACACCTGCTTCCTTGACTCCATCCCACACTGAGATCTGGTCGCTGATGCTACAGTATAGCGGGTTCAGACCGTCAGGTCATCTAAACATGGCCTCCAGAATGTGTGCTGCTCAAAGTGCAAGATTTGTGTTGACCAAGCTTTTGCTGTGCTGACTAGTGTTATGGCAGATTATCACTTAGAGGGTCAGGTCAGTCTGTGTTGATTACTTTAACGCCACTAAGGTTCTTCACTGACACCTGCCCTGACAGTGAATTTCAATTGAAATTCAAGCTCACCTTTCTCTTTTCTATTTTTCAAAAATGCTTTACTTACAGTACCAAGTCCTGTTTAAATAATGACTTGTGTTGATTATTTTGGGCTACTTTCTAAACGACAACCCTTAAGTAACTTGAATTTGATTTTTGTTATCAGCTGGAAATAAAACTGCAAATAGATTATTAACACACAAGTTCTTTTCCAAACAGATGAGCACAGGTTATCACCAACGTAGCCAATAAAAGCTTGCCTGACAGTCCTTTAGACCCCATGTACAGCCTGACACACGCAAGCCCACAAACTTGGAGGTGCCTCACTTCTAAAGTAAAGACGAAGGGCGCCCCCTGCTGCACATCTATTGAACTGCCCTTCTTACCACTGGCGTTGGGTAAGCAAACCAACCTAGTTGTGTTGGTCGGTGTGACTTGCTGAACCAGCACTGTAGTTGTTCCAGTTGCCAGCACACTGGGCAGCCAGAGGCTGGAGTTAGACTGCTTATCTCTGCCTTTGTTGAAAATAGCTTTGGGCGGCCAGTAATGAGAGGAATGCTGTGGTGAGCCCAGTTCTGGTCAGACACACTGACAAGCTAAGCCGAGTGAGGAAAGGTTTTATTCGTAAACATGTCAGAAAGAGAAACCTTATTAATTAACATTTAACTTTTGATGTATTCTCACTTTCCTAAGCACCCATAGAGTAAACATTTATGAATTAAGTTTACATTCTACGGTCATTCAGAAACAATCACGTCTGCAGACTCAGACCATCCTGTGCCTGGAACAGGGATAAAGCTGGATCACTGTGCAGCAGGCCCACAGGGAGTTTTAAGTACCCACCTTTGCTTTCTGAAAGAACTTATGCTTCAGCAGCTCTGAGGATGTTGGCCTGAAAGACAACAGGACTCAGTTAATGATCTAAATGATGAAAACATGGTCATAAATATGTCCAACAGCAGTAACCAAGCTTTGTGAAACTAAATGATTGTGGTCAGGACAAGAAAGGCAGTTATTAACTAGTGTAGTTCCATTAACGCCATCTTCAATTTCACACTTCACATGCTTTTTGTAATTATAGACATAATTAGCATAAGGCAGATGGCACATCTTTGACTAAGGACGTCTACTGGAAGCCACTAGAATTGTCATTGTTGCAAGCAGCACCTTTTCTCTGGGTCCTTCTGTAGACACAGGGAGATCATCTTTCTGAAGGACTTGCCATATTTCTTTACCATCTCTTTGTCTGCAATGCCAGTCTCCAGGGAGGGAGGATCATTCTGCAGCGTCAACATCAAGACCTGAAAACAACAGCGATGTTTTCACTCAAGGGCACAAACTATGACAGTGCAAACTGCTTTCATAATAGGTCAAAAGAAATAGCTTTGCATTTGTTCTGTCTTCTGTCTACAAGCTATATCGTTCCACAGTGCTCTCACCTTCATTGGTGGGTATTTGTGATAAGGTGCAGCCCCTGTGGCAAGCTCGATGCCCGTAATCCCAAAACTCCAAATATCTGCTTTGAAATCATAACCCCTCACCTGCAGAAACAGAAATGACACTGAGCTTATACACATCCCTTCTTTATTTAATGATGACATTAAATTAAGAAGTTATCACTGTACGTCACGATACCGTCATCATTGATTACAAATTATACAGTAAATGCTCTGAAAACCAGTATAATACATAGAAGACTGTAAATTACTACAAGAGGTAAAGGCCTGCTTTGATTTCTGAGATCTCTTGCCAACACTTTACTGAATTGCTCTTAAATAAATCTGTGTCTTGTTTTGCGGTTTCCCTCGTTTTTGTTAGTTGTTGGCTGGATAAAAAGCTCTGACCTGCTCCATAACCTCTGGGGCCATCCAACAAGGTGTTCCCACAAATGTCTTGCGCACTTTATTTCGGGTGATGTCACCACCTGTGGCTAGAAAGGCACTAACACCAAAGTCTGAAGGGAAAGAACAGAGAATTGAAGAATAATTGATTCAGAAGTGAAGTAATGGGTAAATGAAGGCAAAACATCTTTTTCCCCCCACACCTAAAGTAATTTAGGTCAACAGTGACAGATGTTGGAGGTGTCTTATGGGTAAATACCTGCAATCTGCACCGAGCCGTCCTCTCCCAGGAGAATGTTTCCAGCTTTAAGATCCCTGTGAAAGACAATTATATGTAAATTAAACCAGTGATAAAGTGCTTTTATGTACATATTAATCGATAAAAGAAAAAACACCAAGGGATTTCCTTTTATTTCTAATTGACTGGTTACTCATAAATCAAGAAAGAGCCTTCAAAGCGTTCATCTTTCCTGCAGACTGTATTTAGGGCATTATTAATAAAACACACACAGTCTGTAGTTAATTTGTTCCACCCTGTTCAGCCTCCCCTGGTGGTGATAAGAGGATTCAGCAGGGACAGCTGTCTAACTGTCGGTCTGCCTCCTTGCACACAATTGCACAGGCTGCCACACAGAACAAATACTGCCACCTCACCAGCTAGACGGTTGTCATAGCAACAGACTTTAGGAGATAAAGTCGAAGGGTCAAAGAAAAAAAAAAAAAGTAGGGAAACTAAAATGTAAAGAAGATGATGTGTTTTTGCTGTCCAGGCTTTCAAAAGCGCATTTGGGAAGAGAGTAATGAGACTTTAATAGGTCAGAGAACAAAGTGGTACCACCCCCACAGAATGACCAGCCAAGTCACATTAACAACCCCGAAAAAGGTCTTAAACCTGTCCTGTCAGGCAGACAAATGAGTCAAAGGAGATGCAGTTCACCGTGCCATCAGATGGGGGCACTGGAGTAAATAAGCTGCTTGAATGCTGCTGAACACTCCTTTGTTACAAGTGCTCCAGTAATATACAACACAGAAAGAGATGTGACACTCTTTGCTAATGGCTTTGAAAAACCACCGCTCAACATGTCTGTCGCTGCACAGATGTCTGCTTCGCGGCTGAGACTGTGCTGACCTGACACAGCAGCTAGGCGGCATCAGGTCCTAGTATCTTCTGGGTTTTTGCAACCGACGCTTCCTAATAAAGAACATGCTCATATTCTGCCTAGAATGATTAATGTCAGGTAATTTCATACGATGCTTTTTAAGGAGTGGAGGGGGAACACTGAGGACCACCCGAGGCTGAAAGCCAAGTCTAGGAGTATCCCAAAATACTTCACTGTTCCTCTCTCTGTGGTTCTAGACATGTCTACCACTTGTGAATGAGCACTCAGACTGGGCTAATTATGGATATTTTCAATATAGTGCTCTGTGAAGTTCCGTGGCTTTAGCTGACTTGTAATCTCACATTTACAAGTCAGAAGAGGTCCGGGGCCGTAGGAACGCACTCTGCTTCACGACACGGAAATGTCTGAAAGTTGACCCTGAGGCTCATGGGAATGTTATTAGTTTTGCAGGTGCAAAGCTAACCGCAGCACTGGACAGATTTACTCGGGGATAGTTCTACAGCTAAAGTCGGAGGATCACTGCCCAAGTCTTACTCAGCGAGAATCTCATTTTCTGGAGTTCTACATTTGTGTGCGACTTTATGGATTCACAAAAAGATGAGTTATCTAAATGAAAAGCTTAAAGCTATGAATCAAAACCCCAGAAGTATCCTCACAGTTAAATCTTTGCTCACTTTCTAAATGTTTCTAAATGACATCAGCTTCCCTATAGTTACATGCTGCTGGTTTTCATATTGAAATTACTAATAATCCAAACATTCCTGTACTGTATGGTGGATTTTCAATTCAAGCTCCACTGTGTAGTAATAAAAGAAGAGCCATGAAGATGCAACATTCACAACGTGTGATCAAAGCAATCCCAGCGAGGCCATCCTGCGCTTTTTCAAGAACCATGGAGGCTTCAGTTCACTGCAGAAGATTGTAATGCCCTGAGAAAAGGCTGCGGAGTGCAGACAGTCATTAACATTCACAAGAGAGGAAGAGGAGGAGGAGGAGGAGGGAGGAGGTGGTGATGACACAATGCACCATGTAACTTCAAAGAAATACTGAAGTAGAGAAGAGAGTAAAAACAGCCTGCAGTTAAAGTCCCAGCTCCTACTAGACATTCGCTAATGTGTCAGCGTTCGCTTCAGCCTGAGTAACTGACTGGGCTTATTACTAGTACAATAAAGCCCATAAGTAACTAGAACCTTTCATACAAGCCCAGCCAGAAAGTAGCCAAATTAAACAAGATATGTTTGGTCTCTTCTTATTTATGACCCACTGAAATGACATTGAGGCAGTAGCCAGGTGGAAACGGCTCAGGCACTTTCAAGAAGACTTATCGTTCTCATCTGGCGGCTCTTGCACTTGCAGCTCCAATGGGTCACCTCCTGTGACATCAAGTCCTGGAGCCAGGCTGACAGCGCCCCTAACAGGGCTGTAAAAGATGCTTTATGAGACGGATCTCCTGCTCAGAAACACTTCGCCCTTTGTAACGACAAAAACATTTTTCCTCCGTTTCTGTATTTCTGTTGTTCATTCCATACTCCTGAATTTCTCTCTCGTGTTTTTCCAAATAAATGTCTTATTTCATGATATATGCGAGGCCACAGCAAGGGCCTCTTTGCTCCAAGTAGGAACCCTGATTGCAGTTGACAAAATCTAGACTGGGTGGTATACGTCTTGTGTTCAGTACATGATATCTAGTGTACCTGCCGCTGGAGTTAGAGGACAAGTGTCACATTTGAATTCCTGACCTGCTGAGTTACTGCTACTGTAGAGGTGGAGCACTTCGATCCCTTGTGGTAAATATCTCTGGTTGAGGCTACAGCCCAGGCCGCAAGACTCTAATTGCTTTCCTGTCATCTTGCGCTGGATATAAAATATCATGTGACATCTCCATCTCCCCTCCTTGCGGAGCCTCATGAACCTTGCCCTGAGGCTGCTGCTCACATGATCCAGCTTACACAGACGGAACACGCACAGCCATACATTTACATCAGCAGACACCAACTGACCATAACCTCTTCATCCTCAGCATGCCTTCTATCGGCGCTGGCTTATTATCTCACTCTCCTTCGAAGTCACCGCTCGCAGCCTGGGAATGGACAGATGTGATGAATGATCCATTAATAATCCCCTAATGTGTCTTTAGACGGAATTATAGGCAGGTTTAACTCAGGAAAAAAGCACTTCCCTCTCTGGCACTGACTGATAACCGGTAAAATGATGCTGAAAGAGGATACTTCAATGCAGCGGCAGAGGGACACTGCAGTGGGTTTTTTAATAAAGGCAGTAATTTTATACAGCGTTAACACTGTCTACTAAAGGTATCACTGTGATGCAGCTGTTTCCTAATTATTCTCTGTGAGCTTCATCTACAGCTGAACAATATTCAATCTTCATCCAAGCAACGCTGCTTAGCGCTTCACTAAGTGGAAAAGCTATGCATTATTTAAGCATATTTCCTGGGCTAGGTGTGTGCCAGTAAAAGAAAAGACAAGACTTATGAAAACGTGGGTATTGAATATTAAGTGTAGGGAGAGTGATGGCCTTTACAGTCACTGGGTTCACTGTAAACAGGCTGAGTGTTGGGACTGAGCCAAGGCTTGAACTGGTGCAGAGGAGAGCTTTCACGAGCCGAGATCTTCTGCGTCACTGACATATTCTACTACTGCATATTTAAAAAGTAATTCTACAAGATTACCACCACAGAAGTCTTGGCCTACTACTAAAATAACCCTGTTGCAGTGTCACTGGAACATGCTGGCTTTTATCCTTTTTATTATGTGAATGGTATAATTGGAATTACAGAAGATCAGGGGATAGACCTTTAATTTGTTTTAACTGGGTACCTGTAGACACATCATTACCGCTTCCTCTTCTTGAACATGTGTCACAGCCTCACTGGTAAGTGCACTGTAAGTACAGATCCTGGTGACGGCCTTAACCTTTAGGATTGAAAGTAGCTGTCTGAAAATGTCACATCCTGGGCACAGCCATTTTTCTAATGTGACATTATATCTGTGCTGTGACAATTTACCTAAAGTATGTTCGTGGGCATTTCACTTTACTAAATCAGAAAACATATGTAACAAGAACACAAAAAAAACCTACCTGGTAGGAAGTGAACAGATCGTAATAAAAAGGGGGAGAACATTTTAATATTAGACATATGAAAAAAAAGGTTAATATTTCTCATTCAAATGCAAATATGGGCCAAATGTCATTTATTGTAGCGTAAACTGACCTGGACATATACACAAAGGTTTTCCATAAAGGTTTGTATCTGTCACAGACAGAAATAGACGCAGACAACCCCTATGAAAACATTACGCCTCATTTCATCAAGGTGGGAAGACAAAATATTAGAGTTATTTCTGCTGCATAAACCATCACAAAACCTCAAGGTGAAGACTGACAAAGCTGCTGCGCTGTAACAAAAACCCTGTGTCAGTTTACCTGTGGATCTGTCCGTTCTTGTGTAGGTACTCCAGGCCCTCAAGCACATCTTTCAACACGGTGGCTATGCTGGCCTCGTCCAGGACGCCCGTCTTGTGCTCGCCTCGGGAGATGATATGTTTGATCACGTCCAGCACTGAGCCTGTCACACAACACAACAGATCGAAATGCTACATTTTCAATTTCACTCTTGTTTATTTGCCAAAAACTATTTTATAAATGTCAACAATAAAATCAGAGAGAAACGAAAACCTTCCAGCAGCTGACCCCACTTAGTAGATAATAAGTCTCTCTTGATCTTTAGAGAAAGCCACCTCAGGCGAGACTACTGTATGTCACATAGTAAGGCTCATCTAAACCAAAACTAATTTATCAAAACACACACTTCCTGCTGAATTGGCAGACATTCAGTAAAGATAATTTGTGTACACTCATTTTCTGTTTGGATAAATTAGATTATGGTTTTATCTAGTTGCAGCGAGATGAATTCTATTCAGAGAAAAAAGATGATTTAGCTGCGGGACAAGTCCACAGCACTATGACCTTTTCTTTTTGCCACAGCAACATAAACAAATGGTAGAAATAGAGAGAAGCGTGCATCAAAAAGTAAATATGCTGTGGAGTCTTTAACATGTGCAACACTTTAGAAAGTAAAGCCAGTGGAGACTTGAATAGGAATCGGTGCTCAGTCACAATAAGCACGGCTGCGGCCAGAGTCATTTCATTAGTCATCCTCTACAGAGCGACTCTCTCAACTTGATGATGTCATCGTATCGCTTCAAATTTACCCTACATTTTAGAATAATACTGAATCAGCCTTTATTGACTCATCTACTGCAGGTGGAGATCAGTAAAGACAACAGACTGACGTACTCATCTACATTTGCTCAGGTTGAACAGAAAACCTGACATAATCAGGGTTAAAGCGACAGATTATCACGTCTTCCACAGCCTAGCTCTTACTGCATAAAGGAGCCCTTTGGATAAAAGTCAGACTGCTGTCAGAGTATGATTTCCTTTGTGTGACATTTCACACAATAAAGAACGGCGAATGGGGACAAAGCAGAGAAACAAAAAAAGCCACTTGCCTCACTAGCTGTATTGTGCAGGGTGATACACAGACCTCACAATTCCACACTGTCCCTCCCTCTCTTGTTCATACATACACACTGAGCAGCAAACAAAAGCTGGAAATCGTCTTTTCAAGGTCCAGAAATGTTGTCCACGACACAATTCCAGGACTAAATTGATATATTTTAGAAACTGTGGCTGGCGCGGGAGACAAAGATATTTATTTGCTCAATCATTTCAGGATGTCCTAGTGTTCAGCACTAAGCCAAGCCCTCGCTGCATCAAGAGACGACCACGACGAGTCACCTGAGACTAGGCAGTGTTATTGCAGAGAGTCTTAGACACAGCCAGACAGAGAGGGAGAGTAGGAAGGGAGTGAGAGAGACGATGGGTTCAACGGGTTCGCTGTGCACTGACAGTGTATAATGCGGTGAGGAAAAGGCACAAAACAATACAGAGGCAGCATAGAGAGGGAAAGGTGGAAAAAGCAGCATAGTAGTGGTTCAGTATGTGAGATGGCAGGTGGATGTGAGCAAAGGCAAGAAGAAATAGGAGCAAAAAAAAGAGAAATTTAGCTGTACATCTCTGATCTACATGTCATTGAGAAAAGGCAGATGGTTGGATTACTTTCATCTGTTCTCCATGATCACGTATTGTTTTATTTCTCGATTTTGCAGTGTGATGTTCATTGAAATTACTGGAGGGAAGTAATGATAAGCAAGGAGTGACATGAGACAATGGAGGAGGGGGAGGAGGAGAATGCGGCCAAACGTCATCGCACTGCATTTCAAACATACGCATAATTAACATTTTTGCAAAATAGCGAGCTTTGAAACTGCTGTAAATCAGATTAGAGCAAGGCTCGCTGTTTCCTCGTCTTCCTCTGGGCAAGATACCCACAAAGACAAAACGTCAAAAACTGACACGCCCAAAAAATATTTCTTCCACTCATTTTAAGATTATGCACCAGCACGTCTTACTCACAGGAAGAGATCTAAAGTAGATACAGTACAGAGACACGCAGCATGACGTAGGCTTTGGAAGATCACTAAATGCTAACCATGTCAGCTTCTTTTAAAATCCTCTGATTGAACTCCTCAAGCCTCATTAGGTTTTCTCAACATGCTGAAAGTAACTGACAGGTTAACAATCCAAAGTTTCCCGATCATTGGGAAAAGAATGATTTGAACCATGTGTATCTAAGCCCCAAGCAAAAGTATTTATACAAATCACAGGCAGTAAATTAACTCCTGACGGCAGAGTATAGTGTGGATCTAGGAAGCCATTAAGAAAATGTCAAATTATCATTTCTGTCTAATGCTGGATTACCCTAATCGCTTTCTGTCATGGTTGCATTCACAAAATATACATGAAATACTACAATGGTATGAAGGCACTTTAAGAAACGGTCTAATAACAAATGTTCCATCCAATAACATCTTTTTTATAGTCTTTCCATCCTGGTGTAGTGTGAGACCAAGAGAGAGGATGATACGGCAAACTGTGGGAGGAGAAGGAAAGGGGAAGCAGACGAAAGAGAGTAAAGCAGGTGCCAACTGTGCTAAAGGCCAAGGGGGAATGCCAAGCAAAGTTGGAGGGGGAGAGAGAGGGCAGAGCATGGGATGGACTGTGGCAACGCAGGGGAGGTGCAGAAGACAAGAGTGTTGGCTCGCGTTGAAGGAAGTCTCTATCAAAAGCCTTCCCAACAAGTTACACAATTCTCCAATAAACAGAATTCTACTGTGAGTAGCAGTGAGCTGAGCTCAGCGGTGATTGTGGGATGAGGAAGGCTCAGAGGTAATCTAATGGGAACACGGTCTTCAGACCGCTTTGACATGACTCAAATTCTAATGCTGTGGGATTCAGTGACAGGTTATGGAGTGCCTCACTGAAACGGTTGTTCAGATGTCACACTCAGAACAGGAATTTCCTGAAAAGCCCTACGCCTACAGGGCACTTACCTCAGAACTCAACTCTACAGGTTTGGCCTCGAACGTATTTGCCAGCAAGGAGCTCAGTCTTGACAAACATTGGGGCTTTTGAAATGATACTTTCCTGCACATATCTGACATATCACAAAGTCAAAGACTAACCACGGTATTGATTGATCAGCTGATGTTAAGGGGCTTTCTAAACAAAGATCAGTAGCTCATTGCTCTTTATTGGGCGGCAGAGGCCGTTTCTTAGTGACTTGTTGACAGAGGGGAGTGGTGAGTGCCACTGGAACACTGATGACATACTGTTGCTATGTGTCATTTGCAAGGCAAACAGCAGCAGTAGCATACAACTTGTCAAGTGGAATACCACTCGGACAAACAAGAGTGAGCTCCTGCTGCTATCTGTCACCGAAATGTGCGTCACAGGCCTAGTGAAGTGCAACTATTCCTCTTTCAGGTTTATGTCTTGCCTTCTTTTTTGTCTGTTGTTACTTTAACAAAAAACTAATCTAACAATCTAACTCTGAAAAATTCAGTTCTGTGACATTACCGCCTTAAACAGAACGGCAAACCCCTGCCACGGAGAAAGTCTCGCCAGGGACGTGTCATGTCAGATGGTGAGGTGAGATGGGCGCTTGTAACACAACACTGTGGATGTTTGTATTGCAGTTTCAGATTGTTACACCCCGAGCACTGTCCCACTATAAACTTGTCAGATGAGCACACAGCTGTCATGACTAAGCTGGTTCAGCCAAGTTGGACTTTATTTTCAAAGCTAAAACCATGACTTTCAGTTATAAACGCCCACTTATAGTTAGTCTGACCAACAGCACTACAAACTATCATTCTAAAAACCTATTGGGGTTTTGTCAGATCAGCTGTCAGCAGTCTGTTAAAAGCAAATGGTTTCTAGTTTTTACAACCCATGAGGCCAGAGGAGGAGACCAGAGTCAGCCTTCCTCTGCCTCCTCTACGCTCTGCCCTGTGGAGTGATGGTCTATAAACCTGCCTTCATTTGAAGTCTGTCTCTATGGCAAACGTTGACATGGCCATCATTTAACTACTCTGCACAATAAAAGGTAACATCAAGGGCGTCTGTTTAACTAGGGTAAGGCGAACAAGGGAAGCCATCTTAACTAGTGTGTGCTCCTGCTGTGGCCGTCTGCTCAAGCGTCGCTTGGTGGGCACTGTGCCCCAGGGTCAGCTGCAAGGCGAGTGCCAAGCGCTCGAGTGTTTCTTAGGGAACCAGACAAGCCACCTAGGCACCGTCTGTTACAGTAGGATGCTGTTTACATAAGGGGCCCGACAGGAAGAGGGATGGCAGAAATGTTTAGAGTGTATATGACTGTATAATTAAGTGGGAGGAAAATAAGCAGAATAGGGATGAGGAGCTGTTCTTGCCTCTTTGTAAACTGATGACCATAATGCTCCTCAGGCTGTCTTCACCCGTGAGTTTTTGGAGTCTGCTCTTATTATGCTTTTAAAATGTTTGGCAAGCCTTCATCTGCATGCCGCTTGTGTTTAGGAGCCCTTATGGGCTGGCTAATAAAGCATTTCCCCCTTAGAGGTTGCTTTGCAGAATCCTTAAATTAGTTATACAGCTTAATATCACATTTGAATAAAGGCTGCCAGTAAAAAAACAACAACAAAACAATCAGAAGCAAATGCAATTATTGCATTGTGAGGCTTTTCATTGCATGGTGGTCTCCTCACAGTGCTCCTCTCACTATTTAATTGCAGCACTGCTACATGGATGCCATGAAGTTGGCCTGCAGGCTGTTATTACCTCTGCCCTGTCATTAGCTCTGGAACTGTTCTGGGCTCACATGAGATACAATAAGGATCAGCACTGTCACATTGCCTAGAATCACAGTTAAATTCACTGGCAGCATGTGCAAGATGGGAGCAACAAGGCCTTTAAAGACAAGCAGTATGCACTTACCACCGCTGAGCAGCTTCATGACCAGCCACAGCTCATCCTTAACCACAAAAGAGGTGTAGTACGACACAATGTTGGGGTGGTGGCACTGGCTCATGGCCTGAATCTCTTTCTGTTGAACAAAAGACAAACAAAATCCAACTCATTAGAACTGAGCAAAGCAGTTGGGAGTCTGACAACAGGCCAGCTGTTCATTTGCCACTGACCTGATAAAGCAGCCATAATCCGTTAACATTCAGGGTGGAGAAAGATCTTTATTCTGAATCAGAACCAATAGATTTCTACCGTATTCTATTGTATTGTGAACTTTTGTAACAGAGTAGAAGCAAATAGCCAGAGCTGTTAAAAGACTGGGGTGACAATGCAATTAAGTGTGAAGCACACAATACGCCCTGAATTACTTATATTTTCATCAATGACAGAACGCTCCCGCAGGTTTTCTCATTAGTCTCCCACCAAAAGACATGCAGTGAATAAAGTAAATGCACTCACAATAAATGCCATTAATGCTGCACTTAGTGTGAGCTGAGGGCATGTATTGCTCTGAGCTGCAATCTTAGTCGCTCCTCAAGATCTTCATGACGTCAGGCAGAAGGAAAATAGGCTAGGCCAATATAATGCATATCTACGCAGAAGGAGAAAACAGCCAGTACGCAGGCCCTCTACACAGCCGTAAAGCTCCCTTTCTGTATGTGCTTGGAACGCAGGAGAGCTGAGGTAATGCTGGCACAGAACTCTAATCTATCACTTTAGCACTAGCCCCAAAGTCATTTAAGGATAGACAAGCGTGCTGACTTATAAGTTAGGACCATTGGTTCACAGAGGGTTTATTTTGTTTCTGTATTTGAATACACGACAAATGACAAACATGCTACTCTGGCTCCATGGTGACCTATGCATCCGGGTAAAAAGCAGCACCTCTGTATTTGATGTGAAAATGTTCCTTTAAGAGAAATTGAAAACGCAAACTAATGAAAAACAAACCTAACTAAGATAACCTGCGATAACCAGTTGTGGCATCAGTCTAGTTAAAGTGTTTTATGGGTATTCATGTGAGCCACAGTTTAACATAAAACTTAAAAATGAATTTTCTCAAAGAAACTCATTTAGTGCATTTTTCCTTTTCAACTTTTTTGTTAAACTAAAAATGTCAGACGTCTCTGTATTGGATGCACATGAGCTCAATACAAATGTTATTATGGGTTGTACTAAAAACAACCATATTCCATAACTGTACTTAATAATACCCCATTACTTACTACAGCTCTCACAAGTATTGACAAGTGCACTGCAAGCCTGTCAGCGAGAGAAGCCTTAACAAATGTTTGCAGCTTAAGTGATAAAGTGATCAATTTATACATACTTGTGGGTGAAACATTAGGCGGTCAATGCTCCCTCAGCACAAATGCTTACGCTACATTCATCTGAAGCAGTATACCTCAGCTGCTGAGCCATCAGTATTGAGTCTGTGGCCTTCAGTGAGGGCCTCAAGAAAAGGCTTGGATGGGCAGATCAGCACACTATTAGAAAGCACCTGACAAAGAGGTGAGCTGAGTCATAATAAGGATGGGTACAAACTGCATGAATCAGTCTCATTAGAGACTGACAGGTACAGACACGTAGACCTAAACTGCAGACAACTGTTGTGCTGTGTAATGTTAGTCAAACTCAGCTGCGCTGTATTCTGATCGGAAATCTTTTAGCAAACAGGTGAACACACACACACACACACACATCACTCTGCTACTGACCCAAAGGCATTTCAAGCAGTCTAATAACTTCCAGTCTGTTGGGCCAGACGGCGAGCTCTGTGGGTTGTCCCCCTATCATTCTTTCTCTTGATGCTACAGGCTGAGACAGAACAATAATGATATAGCCTGCTGGCTGCTAACTGGCTTCAGTGGAGCCTCACCCCCCTCTGTTCTCTGTACAGTGGAAGAGGCAGGTCACCGCAGCTCTGCAGGCCAGGGTAACCCCAGAAAAGAAAAACAATGGGATAACAGGGAGGATGTCGTGCTCTGGCAGTTGGCAGGTTTTCCCATCTCTTCAAGCAGACAATGAGAGAGACCCTTTGTTGTGGGGATTAGGTCACTGTAAACCTATGCTGCTGCAAAGACACTAGAAATGTTCTTATCGTGCAAAGCCTTCATACTGCAAACTGCAATGCAATTTTGCTTTGTGAAAATATTTTTGCAGGACACCTCAATGCTGACTGGAGACATATTTCTGACAAAGCTATTTGTCAGTAAGGAAGTAAGAAAATAGCTTCTGTCACAATTATGTTTTCTTTGCAGTGGTGATGTTCAGTGGTCAAACGGTTTTCCAATGTTTCAGATGTTCTCTTCTAATTGGAAGTCAAAGCTTTGGACATCAGAAATTAACTGCAATAAAGTGAAGTGCAGTTTATCTCCATATTTTTGTGGACCTGCAGGTAGATAGCCGGCCATTGAAACATCAGACTGCCCGTCCATCCTCTTGTTGAACCCATTTAATAAACCCTCTCTGGTGGAAATCACAATCATCAGAGTGTCCACTGACTAATATCACCCTGACAGCTCATGACAGCTCAAATTCCTCTTTTGAAAAAGATCGGGTACAGCTCACTTCATAAAAAAAGAACTGAAACTGAATTTCTGTCTTGTAGAACACAAGCCAAACATCACCGCTATTCAATTTTTAACATGTCTGAGGATGTGAGCAAAATATAAATGACCTATTGTCATAAAATGAGCACAGTGCTGGCTCACAAACCGGTGCCATGGGGTCACACTGATGGCTGACACACAGAGACACTACTATAAAGCATTGTTGTGTCACTATCACTCACTCAGAGCCTCAATCACTCACATTCCCTGTGACCCAATCTTGCTGCAACATGCACAGAAGCTGGCGAACCACAGTTTTTGGGAAACATTCATCTTAACGCTGAGACAAAAATAGATCTCACATTTGGGACAGGTTTTAAGATAATGTTAAGAAAACTGACATCTTTACAGACCATCACTAAATTCAGACGAATACGTTCTTGCCGTTTAACCTGGTCACCGGCTGGCTGCAAAACCCAGAGACAAAACCGAAGGCAGGAAATCAGACCGTCTTGTTTTACATGAGACCGCCTGCTCTGACAAATCGAGAAGCACCAGAAGAACCGTCCAGTGATTCTTGCACCAGGATTTGTGGGTCGAGAGGTGGGGAAAGGGTCCTTGCATCAGTGCTGCCAGGGAGTAGTGATAAGCCTGCCTGTAATCTCTAGTCATGACCTTCCACGCACACTTATCCATTGGCCACTTTATGCAGTGCAAGACAGGAGCTCAGACATAAATTCAGCTTTCTTGAATTTATCCGTTTTCAAGGTGAAGCTGTCAGAAAGGTGAAAATGTAATAATGAGTGTTGGAGTTGTACTGAAGTACATTACATAAGCAGGTTATAAGTAGGATGCTTAGGCCAGTCCATTTAAAACTAAGAAAGGCTCCAGAACATTACACTTAACATACTGGACTCTACCACAAGTCCACCACCCACTATAATAAAAATAGAATTAACACCTTTCTGACAGTTTCCACCTCAAGACATTACAGCCTTTTCAAAGTAAAAGACGTGGCAGTACTGCTGTATGGGCTTGCAACAACTTTTTACTTGTCTACTTAACCCTCGTGCAGCCTTCGAGGGGTCAAAATGAAAAATAGGGGGCACTCAAAGCTCAAAAACCACACAAGGGTTGGATAAAACAGCATCAGATAGACGATAAATCACAACAGAGCAGAGCTTTATCTAGATGAACGGCTGGATGAACTTGTTCATCATAGACCCACACGTGTTCATTGCTTGGATGTCACACCCACGAAGGCTGTTTTATCCAACCCTTGTGTGTGCTTTTGCGTTTTGGCGTGGGGTCGTTTTGACCCCTCGAAGGCTGCACGAGGGTTACGGCAATGGCTGGTTTGTACTAGCATACATACAGTAGCGTTTATTTTCCACAGGTTGCTTTCACACATCAGGTAATAACAATACCTTAACAATAATTTGACATCTTTCTCCAGCTGTAAGAAAAAAAACTGAAAAAAATGAAAATCCCATGACTACTGTAAAATAACCCACAGATTAAGAAAGATGTGAAACACGTTTTGCCAGAACATAAGCCACAAAGGATCAAGTCATTGTCTCTCTGTAGAGGCGAGTCTGGCATAATCCTTCTACCGCCTGACTTTACTCATAAAACATATGACATATAGTATCACATACTGTGCTGCGATGTGAAACTGAACTGAGGGGTGTAACAACACAATACAGTCTTTAGGACGTTATTCCACAGGGGTCTAATAGTTTCCTGGCAGTAAGCAGAGTCCCCCTACAGAGAACAACCACAATAATGTTTCTAATGACAGGGATGATTGGAGGAGAGTTTGGAGAAATTGTAATGAAAAGCAGAGGTAGAACTGGCTGCATCTGCACACATGGACAGATGAAGCAACCCCTTAAATGGAACCTTCTGTCGCCTTTGATCACACATGAAAAGCAACAAAGTGACAAAAAGATTAATCCAGGATGTAGTTGCTGAGCAGTGCCGTGCGTCTTACCAGGAGTTCATCCATGCTGGTCTGGCACTTCTCTAAGTTGATGCGTTTGATAGCCACCTTCTCCTTGCGTGGTACACAGTAGGCAGCCTGGACCACCGCTGTGGCTCCACTCCCTAAAACACACAGGAAAACCTAACGTTAACACCGTGAATGTGGTTGAATGTAGTAGCAGTCCCGTCAGCAGAAGAGACAGGTCGTTCTTTCATGTCTGCACAATCATTCCAGGCTTTTTAATCTTCCTATGATATGTTCCTTCCCTCACCCGCAATTTATCGGTACTGTGGGATAACTTTTGTCCCATACCTCAAAATCTCCCAGAGTTCATAAAGGTTAAACAGAGTTCTGCTGTGCCAGTTCATCTGAATTCCCTTCTTCATTCATTCATCAATTATGAATCAGCTTTCGCAAATCCCGTCTGATGGAGCAAGTCTGACAGGGACAAGGGACTGTGTTAAACCAGTAGCTGCCCAGGTGGATAATCCTGTCATACAGCCCCAATGACTTGGTCCTCACATGGTTTAGAAATCCCTCAGGTTTCAAGTCTGTTGCACGATTTGAAGGTTTATTAAGAAATGGAAATTATTCCTCATAACACAGAATAACACACGTCATAAGATGTCAGTAGTTGAAAACATTCAAGCATTCAGATTCTGTTCTTAGTATGCCTGGTAAAATACGCGGTGGAGTGTTTCTAAGCTTGAGCCAAAAAACGTGAACAGGAGAAAAGAAAACAGAGATGAAAAATGAAAACTATAAGCCAGCACTCATGTATAGTCTGACTGTATGCGTATAGTGCATGTGAGCCGAACAGTATTTCTATTCAGCAGACGACTTTAAGATGATTATAAGAACCTTTTCAGATCAGAAACGTATGAATCTGGCTCATTCATGCATGTAAGTAATGTAATGAGTGTAGAGGTATTATTTTTGCTTTACTCAACTGCTTTTGACATGCCAGCAAACAAAACATAGATCAATCTTATTAAAGCTTAAATCCTGTAACAGTGGATTAATCTTTACTTTGAATAACTTGTGTCAGCATGAAGAGGAATGCCTGTTGTTCTTGAATGGTGTGAGGTCATTTCACTGCCCACCTCAAAGCTCTTTCAAACGCTGTACGTTTCCATAACATCTCTGGTGCATAGGTCACACGTGGTGCTAAGCAATGTGAGAAGCAGTCTTCTTTGGCAATAGGTTGCAGTGAGCAGTGAGAGCGTCCACCCTCCAGTAAACTTTTACTAACCTCCCATACGCTCAACTTAGCTGTGCCAAAATATGAACAAAGTGCTCATTGTTTGGAGTTTTCATTGAGCCAGTGGTGCATGGAGGCTTAAATAAAGAGGGGTAAATTAAAGAAAAAAAGCTGTTTCCTGATTTTAATTAAAATTTGAACCTATCCCTGAAGACGTGACCCGTTTGTATGTAACAGCTTCAATTTGAGATAATTATGACTCCAGGCTATACAGGGAATAAAACAGGTTAAATCCATTCTATATAACTGAAACTGAGATTAAAAACAATCTAAGATAATCCAATAAATGTGCAATTTCCTTGTAATTTCCTGTAACTGAAAGACAGCTGAGAGTCACTTGAACCATCATATGTTACTGTGTACAGCTGCAGTGGATTCTCTCAGTTGGCTGGCAGCGTCTGATAACGTGGTTAGTCTTGCTCAACTCTCAAAGGAGCTGAACAGTACTGTACTGTATTGTAAACACATCCTCCTGCCCCATCCTACCACCATCAATGCCAAACAAACCTCTGGAGGCTGGAAACACACGGAACCAGTTGCCCCGTACACAGTGGAGTGTAAATTCCTCAACACAAACAAATAGCCAGTCGTCAGGGTGGCTGGACAAGCTGGAAAGAGTGTGCGTGGGTGATCATTTAGAAACGCAGAAGCCCAATCTACCAACCATCTGGGACGTTGAGTTAATATAAACCTGCTGCTCTTTGATATTTACTACCTACAAGTTTAGCACGAGGTTATTCTGTTCAAAGTAGTCATGCTCCTCTTGGTTTGTATCTAGTTACAGGACAGTTGGGTACTAGAAGACCTTTAATGTTCTAATCGCATAATAAATCTAGCATTCAAAGGTGATGCTCTCAGGAACAACAGGATGTAAATTGCACAATTGACTGTAAATGATAAATAACCAGTCACCTGTGCCTCTTATTGTTTGAGGAGACAGAATTTGCTGACTGACGGTATAGCATTTTTTTAACTTGCTGGTTTCCGTGGCAAACATAGGTCATGTCTGTGAAAATAACACACATTGCTATACTGTTATCTTCTCTTTGTGTCAGTGTAATAAACGTTTAGACAATCCGGACAAGTGGTGGCAATGTAGTGAGAAACCAATAAAGCTACTACATTACGCTTAACTTAAATGGTTGATGAACAGGAAAATAAAGAGGCTATTTCTCAAGGTTTTAATAGAGAAATTTACAGAAAACTCTCCATCTGCTAGTTGAGAAGGTGAAACTATTGGTAAGGTCGAAGCAGAAATGTACCTCTTCATGTAGACAGCTCCTGAATTACTGTATGATGTCTGGTTGACTTTGCCTCAAATTAACTCCTGAATGGATCAGGTCACTACAAGAGTCAATGTCAAACTCTATCACGGGCTGTGACCAGGAGTGTGCCAGCTGTTTGTCTTTCCAGTCCTCAGCAGGTTAGTTTCATGTCTGGGTTTCATTACATTTCCCTTGCATACATTATCAGTGTACCTGGAGGAAATGTCACACAACTAAGTGCCAAGGATGCACTATCCTAAAAATTAATACCAACATTATTGTCCCTGAGGAACAAATGGAGGTACAGCAATACAGAAGCACATGGCACAGCATAAACAAGGCAAAAAGTACTTCAGAGGGAAATGCTTTTACTTTCATCACCATGTTCTCTTTGAATTCAGCATACTGTTCCTTTCTGTTGGTTCTAGGTCGTGACTACCTAAAAAGACAGAGCCAGAAAGTAGCACAGGAGACTCAGAATGCAGCGGACGGCAGCTGTCAGACAGGACGGACTGCAATTAGTTCAGTATAGCGTTTTATGGAGGTCCGAAAAGCTTTTTAATGGAGTGGCAATGATTTCACAGCTACCTTCAACAATACTGTTTAGTGAATTGTATGTTTCTTTTGTGAGCATCAAACAACCCATTAAGAAAAATGTAAGGACACTTTTAATGAAAGCTCAGCAGAACAATGCTTTCAAACTGAAACCGACCAGACTTTGTAGACCATGATACTGATTGGAATTAAACCCTAAAGATGAACTGTTGCTGGTTTCCCACACAATAATCATTCAGTGTGCTGTAAAACTATTTGAAGGAAAGCAACAGGGATGAAACAGTTGCTGGTGGATACAAATATCAGGATCAGAAAGTTTCCAGTTTGAATTTCCCAACACAAATAATCCAAAGTCTGTTCCAAACCAGAAAGAGCAGTACTTTCCTATAAGGTCTGACCGGTATGATCCTATAGTCGCTGTCGTGCAAAAGAAGTGAATAAATATCATAAGTGTCATTGTTCCCTTAGGCTCGTTACCATAACAATATCTCTGCAGGGTATGATGGGTCTCCATAACCACCTCAGAGCAGGACCCTACACAGCATCACTCTGGAACGAAACCGATGATATGGTAGGCTGTTGGCTTGGAGCAGAGGTGGCTTTACTTGTGAGACTTTAGCTAAGTCAAGCAGTACTATTCCAGCTGAACTAGTGACCATCTGTTGAGACTTTAACTAATTTACAGCTGACATTCACACATTATTTTTATTATCTTGCGGTTCATTAAACACTGCAAAAAAAATATATATATATATATGATTGAAAATAGCTGCACATGAACGTGTGTGATTAAGTGACTATTTTAACTCTGAAATGTTTAAATGATTATTATAAACCAGTACATTCTTCCCTTTTTCTAGCAGGATGTTAGCATGTGCTTTATGCAGTGCTAAGATGCGAGATATGAGAAAGAATCTAGCAAACCCCAGATTTAAAGCAGTAATTCAACAGTTAACAAGAGGTCGACTGTTAATCAGAAGCATCAGAAATTCTTATAATTGTCATTTTTGCTATTATAAGGAAACAAGATACAGATGTGAAAATCTGTAATATTAACCACCATGCAAACAGTAGACTTTACTTCTCAAAACTACATTTTGAATCTGTTTACCTGCCATCCTGTCTGGACAAACACCACAACAGCCAAGCTCTGACTGATTGTGCAACTCTTAGCATATGCCAAGCATCCAAGAAAACACACTGACTTTAAAGCTCGGGCGATTTCCTTGGTATTCTAAGTTATCGAACTCACCACACCGAAGCTTCTGCTTCACACATTTCCCAGGGAGAAGGTTGTGTAAATCTTCTATGCATAAAAACGGGACAATACACATGGAGGGACACTGAGGGCCAACAACCTGAGGGAAAGCGTCAAAGGCGGGAAGAGGAATCTGTGCCACCTAACAGCTTGTGTCCAAAGTTAATTTAGTCGACATTATCTCTTTCCCAAACCCAAAGTACGCATCCTGCAGTCCTGCCATTAGAACCTGTGCTGACACACTGAGTCACACACAGCATTAGAAAATGCCACAGAACTGGTTCCGATACAAAAGGGGCTTTATCGCTGAGTGCATACTAAAGTGCAGGGCGTTATCTTGTAGGAGGCCCAAGATTAAGTTCTTCAAGAAACTTAAAAAAAAAAAAAAAAGGTTAAAGAAGTAATATCCAAACATCACACGTTTGTAAAGTAACCCTGACTGAGAAGACAACAGAACTACACGTTTCCAACTCCCTGTTTGTGTATTTCTCCAAACATATGTAGAAATATACAAATATAGCATCAAGCAACGTGTTCTGCAGATTTAACCCCAAACTAGGTTCAACAAACAAAGACTTTTCATTTTCTGTGGGGCTCATTGTTATGAGCTCAGTTATACGGATTAATTCTGTTCTATAGTTTAAAAGAGATCGATACAAGCTGCGAACTGCCCACAGCGGGAAGGACTAGTATAATATCTGGACTCTGCAACGGCACCACGACTAACTAGGTCCTGCATTATAACAGCCGACGCATTTTATTGGAAATGGGCGTGAGCACGCGCAGCAGACGTTTAACGTACAGTAGCTGCTCCTATGCACAGAAACGTTACGTGACTAATGCTTTGCTTGAGCACTTAAAAAGCTGCGCTTTACGTAAATGAAGAGGTAACTAAGTTTGACTATATCACATCACTGTTGTCATTTCAGTCCAAGCGTATTCTGCTGGTTGGTTTCTATTTTAAGAACCAATACGAGCAGTTTTAAATAGACACTGGTGACAGTTTTACAATTTCATAGATGCGACAATACAACAGCTTACGTTTGAGAACGTAAGCTACGTAATTAGCTGTCCGTATGGACAAGCAATGGTATATCCAGTAAATAGTCAGAGCCTTAACAGCCTGTGACGTTATATCGCTCGTTTAGTTCTTCGGCATAGCTCCCGTGGACGGTGTAACCGCTCTCCCTGGAAACGTTTCCTCGCACCAAGCCAGTCACCGCCCGCCCAGGACTGCCAAGTTTCCAAACGCAATGAACTTCACTGAGCGAAAGAAGATGCATTCCCCTCGCTTTTACATGTACAAGGTACTAGCATTTGCGTTAGCCGCGGTTAGCCGCCTTGCGTGAAGTGACGCCTGAAAGACACATAGTATCACGCAACACACGTTCCACAAGCAAGCGGTGGATCACATACCAATCACCTCTTGTAGCTCATAATCATCTTTGTTGATGGACCAGGTTTGGGAGCTCAGGTCCTCCGACATGGCTGAGGAATCTGAGGCCGTACGATCTGCAGGAAGGCGCTGAATGCAGAGTCTGTGCGTAAAAACAAGTCCAAGTAATCCAAACAGGACCAACAAGGGCGATACTTCCCCTTCTTTGCGAATCCTGCAGCACTCCTGTCATTCCCAAAGTTTGACACTAGCTTAGCAGCTCCGCCTACCGCATTCCTGCCGAGCAAATGTGGACCTAGCCGGCGGACATGTTGGGTGTGCGACCGCACCGCGCGCCGGGGTCCGCAGCTACGGAAGGACGCCAATGCCTACACGAAAACAAAAGCGGGCAGAGAAATGCAGCCACATGTAATAAACACGATTATATGGATTTCTTTTCATACGTGTGTGTCTTTTGCCTTCATTGGTGATTTTTAAATGGTGCATAATACTGGCGGCGGTTCATTATGAGGTTACTGATAATGTCTGCACTTTAATTTACTACACAGTTAAGTGAAAACACAAAATGAACATTACTTTAAAGAAATAACTCACAGGAAACGGTGTAAAGCCTATTATTGTTTGTCTTTAATTTAATTGTTTATTTAAAAATATATTAAATAAACAATTACATATAAACAGTTTAATTTGACCGCAATAACTTGTTGTGCTATGATTTATTTTTATTAAGTCATAAAAACGTTTTTGTTACACAACTTTTTTGTTTTTTTAAATAGTTTTGTTTTAGTTATTCTGTGTAGATTTGATTTTATTTTTATTTTTTTGGTCGTTACAAATCTTCCATACACCGTAGTCCGAAAGAGAATATTATGACACTGTTAGACTAGCAATAGCTGTAAAGCATGGAAGCAGAAGATCATATATCCAAATTTTCACATTTTAGTTATAACTCCAATCCATAAATGTTCTCTAGAACAACTACAATCAGTAAATATTAGGTAAAACTACGCGATCTGTGTGAATTCCGCCACACGTTTAATGGCGTTCTGTCGGAGCAGATTAACTTTATGACCTCATCTTAGATTTGAAGGCATTGTTTTTTTTCTCAGACAGCACATAATTACACACGGCACAACTACTGTCGTTGCGTCGTTCATCAAATCGCAAGAATCCTCATTTACACCAATTCTAATGGTGCAGCATAGTAGATAAGCGTCAGGCTGGAATCTACCTGACAGACAAAACCCAGAGTACACATACACCGTGACATGAACCGACAAGAGTGGGCGTGTCCACTCCGAGCAACGAGCTCTCTGATTGGTCAATGTGACTGAACGTAAAATTAGGTTTCTTACAACTCATCATACTACTGGAATTTCACTTATTTAAGACTTTTGCAATAACACTATTTGTGAGGCAAATGTGGAACCAAGACAGATTTGTACACATGTTTCAACAGCAGAAAGTTTAACAGTACTTTTTGCCTTTTACTGGATAACTTTTAGACTTTTATTCAGTCCCTTTAGACCATAACATGATAGTTCCTTTTAGGCACCTTTTCTCAAATGGAATGAAGTAATTGGACAAGTACCTTAAAATTGTATGTAATAACTCAAAATATTTATTGATTTTATTAAGAAATTACAAAAAATATATAAAAATGTGATGCATTTACTTTGTAATTGCAGTTTTTAAATAAGGGTTGTAAAGAAGTCGTAAAAAAGTGAGACAAAAATGCTTTTAACAGCAGTCTGTAAAACCTAAATCTAATCTTTCTCTTCTATCTCATCTAAAAGTAGGAAGAGGAAGTGGCCAGTTTAAGCCTTTACAGAACATTTAGTGCTGGCTGCCTAAAGACCAATATAAATACAATGATAATTACAACATGTCGACAGGCACACAACACATGACGGACTTTGTTTCATAAATGTACAGTAATAGTGGCTGTGTGCAATGAGAACATTTTCAACGTTTGTTTCGTGATACAGAAAAAAAAATGTATTTGACGTCACAGCTGGATTTAGATGACAACAAGACATGGATCACAAACAATAGCAGATGATTCAACCTGTACTGTAATTCTTGACCACTGTCCAACACAATCCATTAGATGGAATAAAACATCTAGGCACTAACTGGATCTGGTCTGTAACTAAGGCAGTGACAGAGCTTTGGCCAGCCGGACCCAGAACCAAGCCTGTGTGCAAGGCCGAGTGTAGTCACATTTGGTTAGAAAGCGAAGGATGCTGGGGAATTCCTTCGACATAGTCTTGTACACCACTGGAATAAGTCGTTTATTCCGGGCTCCTGTAATGATAAAGGAATAAATATTAACTATGTAGACTGTATTGTATGTCAGATGTAAGGAAGATGTTTAATATAACAAAGCTGTAACGTACCAGGACAGAGACTGAGAGCAAACTTGGTCTGAAAATCACATTCGTCACTGTCCAGATATTCATCAGAAATCACCACTACCATCCGCTTGCACCTGCACAAAAAGTCCCGTATGTTAAAGCCAGGATAAAGTCAGACACAAGGAGAGTATTTCTACCCGGTTGACTATGGACTGGCTCAGAGAAAACTGTGACTTTCTACTAAATGAGAATGAAACTACTTATAGTTTAGCTTTGTGCAATGACGGAAACATATATATTGTTAATTGCCTGAAAGTTGAGTCCTTTCCCGTAGATATATGGTTAATTGTTAAAAAGCACAGAGCCTGGTGCACATCTTGTTCATTACTGCATTCATGATTTAGTGCGCACTCAGCAGTTTGTTTTACATTAATATTACAAGTAATACTGCAAATAGTGCTGCTTGCAAACACTGCCTTAAAAGTGAGAGAGAGCTTTTCACTGCCTTGTTTGTTTGTTTGTTTGTTTGTTTGTACAGTCCTATAACGACCAAACCTGGCCTTGACCCAAAAGCCAAACCAACAAACTAGACCTGGACACGGTCAACAATATCCCACCTCTTCTCAATCAGCTCACTAGTGATGCTCCATACGCAGGAGCCCGGGAGGACGTCTCTGTCGAACACGCACAGTTTCAGTTTGTACTGGGTTTGTTCCAGCTGCTGGATCATCTCATGGACAAAGTCAATGTCACTCTGGCAGTAGCAGATGAAGGCATCAAACAGCTCAGGGGCACCTGGATAAATCCGTTTGATTTAAACAAATCAAATTACAAAACACAGTATTACAAAACAACTCAACACAACTTGTACATATGATGTGGTTTAACTATATATAAGGCTATTAGTGCTTGGCCGCTTTCACTAACCTCCAGCCACATGTTTATGCACTAGCATTTTCTTTTTTGTTACTTTGAAACCTCTTAATTTTACTGATTTCAACATTACAAAAGTCTGTAAAAATGTGTATGCAGTAAAATGAAGGTAAATAAAAAAACAAGCATGCCATTAGAAATTTTCCCCAGAAGTGAAACACAAGTAACATGCGGAAACCACAAGGCTGTCACAGTGGAACAGTGTGGTGCTGCAGATATCTGTGGCTAGAGCAGCAGATCACTGGTCCAGTGCTGCCTTGCAGTAAGACAGAGGCTGAGAGCAAACTTGGTCTGAAAATCACATTCTGTGTTTACATCGGCTTTATTACGGATGCTTTTCCGTATGTGGAGCATTTTACTACATGGCATTAACCTTAGAAAAACTAAACTAAACTTTTAGAAACAAGTTGTGTAAAATAAGCAGTGCGTGTTCATACAAATACTGACCATCGGGGTCATCTTCCCGAGTGAGAGCACACTTCTCAAGGGAGCGAGTGACACAGCTGTCAACCTCAGGAACCTGAACAGGGGGCTCGGCTGACTTCTTCTGTTTCTCACAGTACTTCCTGACATCCTCATCTGAAGAGACATGTACGAAACAAACAAGTTGGAGGTGATGTTAGTAGACAGAATGACATGTAATGAATATAGATGAGTAAGAAAACAATTTAAATATACAAATATACCAACGACTACTGTAATGCTTGGAGGGATGTTTCTGATAATCAGGGTCATGTGTGTAAATCATTTGTGCAATAATGGAAATGCGAGTCACTTCCTCATCAGGGAACAGGTGGGTCCGTGAAAACACGCTTCAAATATAAACTAGAAAATAAAATGTAACAGAAGAGGCGCAGACAGTTGTGATTTATAGATAGACGCACCAATCAAAGGTCGCAGATCCTCCACGATGTCATTTCGATCCACCTTCGCCAGGATTGACAGCAACTTCCCCACCGTTGCGTCCGTCGCCCGGGCCTCCCAGTCCTCCAGAACCTTTCTGGTGGGGTTCTGTGAACGGTCATAGTTTTTTATTTCCAGGTAAGTGAAGTCCATGGCCTCTGCAACCGCCATCCAGTCCGCCGCCACCGTGTTCCTGGGGTTTAGGTAGAGTCCCAGCATTTTCCTCACCGTCATATTCAGAGCAATGAGAGGAATCGCCCACAAGTCGGCTGACGATTCGGCGCAAGCCATGTTCGAAAGAAATGTCCGGACGGCTTTAGTTCAAATAACGGTGTACTCCAGCTGATAGTGTCAATAATAGGTGCATAATAAGCGCGCACAGGTTGAAGAAGTGAACTGATCTGATCACGCAGCGAGGAAGTGACGCTAAATGTTCTCACTGCGTCACACGGCGGTGACGCAACACTCAGGAAATGACAAACGATGAGTCCAGTAGTAGAACAAAATCTTCCACCAAGACGGATTCGTGTGTAGAGCTCACGTGACTTAAAAACAGATGTTGGAGAATTGAAGTTAAAGAAGTAAAACTAAAGAATGAAGCAGTGTATTATCGCCTCAATGCTGTAATCAAGTGCAGTACATGAAGTGAATATCTCTCACCACTGAGATCTGGCTAAAACATGGACTTAAACCAAGACCCAAATAATTACTGGATCACCGATGACCAGAAAGAAAAGCAGAGTTAGTGGACGTTACAGCAAAGGTTGGCAAAAAACTGAGATGATATAAAAGTTGTATAAAAAAAGTTAAAAACAATGATCCAGAAACCTTATGTTAAACTTAAATCAAGAGTCCAAGAATTGTTGATTTTAATATGATTAACATCAGGCAAATCCAACAATTCTTCTTAACTCTCCCAAAAACAGGCAACGTTTGAACTTTAATAAAAATTTACAAGAGAAACACGCTGCACATAAACATGAGACAGATCATTTCAACTGATAATGCACCGAAACAAGCCTCGCTGTGGCTTTTGCTACAGCTTAACAGAAAACGTAACAAGCAGTCCATGAAAGGACCTGCTGAGGCACAGACGCTCATCGGTCTAGTTCACGTTGTAAAGCATGAGCAGAAACCTGCTCCATCCTCCACGTACAGCATGTAGTGATTACTTTGGTTTTTACAGTGTTTACATCACAGGTTTTTGCTTCTGGAGAAGTAGAAATCAATGCCTCTGTCACGATGCTGCTTGGGGGTGTGAGATGGGCCTTTCTTTCCCCTTGGTGAAGGTCCTGCACCACTCTAACAAACAAAACAGGCTGGCCGTTAGTTAACTCAATTACAAGTAACAGATGTGCAACAACAATCATATTAATATGATGATATTAACTACCTAATATACAAAGGATGTGATGTTCCAACACTGCATGAACATGTTAAAACGCTTTTACAGTATCAGCCCACAACCATAGTATCCACTTCCCCTTTCTCGTCAAAACCTACCAGTTTGTTCTTAACATGCCTGCTCCATTCAGGCGCTATGACGATGGGGGTGGGGTAAGTTTCACCTAGGGACACTCGAGCATGTGACAGTGCAGAGGCGCTGAGGGTCCAAGGCGTGTGCACATCAGCGCCTCGGATGGTCTGTAGCTCCGGAACCCACAGCCGGACGTAGTCCCCCTGGAACAGACCAACGGGTGATCAGGCAATCGATCGATAAGTGACTTGAATTTGAACGGCACCGCTTTGTTTGTTGTTCGAGTCCGTTTTGCTTCTTTGCAAACTCACGTCGTTGTCATAGTCAAGGCCTTGCTTGATCATGTTGAACTTCCTGTTCTCTCTAGGGTCATTTCCTATACCAGCGCTGTACAGCCAGTTGCCATAATTACTGCAGACATCATAATCAATCTTTGCAGAAAAAAAAGATACAGTCAATGTACACATTGAAATTAAACAACAAAGCCATTTCACTATAACATAACGTAATTTTCTGCATGATGAAAAACTAAAATCTATAATATGTACCAGCAGGTATTCAAACCACTCGGCTCCCATCCTCCAGTCTAGTCCCAGGTCCTTTGTGAGGAAGCTAGCAACATTTTGGCGCCCTCTGTTGGACATGAAACCTGTCATCGCCAACTCCCTCATGTTGGCATCAACAAAGGGCACTCCAGTCCGTCCCTCTGTGATGAGAAAACATATTCAAACATGTGCTTTCATACACTTCAAAACTACTTAAAGACACTGATGCTTTTTACCTTTCCATGCATTGAACAGCTTCATGTCCTTTTTCCATGGCACAGATTTGTCCTGGAGTCCTGCAGTAAAATGACCATGACATTAGCTTTACTGTCAATAATTCTATATATATATATAAAAAAAGAGATGAACACTTGGGCTGATTTACCTTTCACTTGAAATATTCTGTTTCCGTATTTGACAGCCACAAACCTGAAGTAATCCCGCCACAAAAGTTCAAATATCACCCTGAAAGTCAGCAGTGGAGACAATTTTAAATGAGTAGTGGCTTAGTAACAGCAGAGCATTGGCAGCACGACACTATTACACACTATGATGTGCATCTCATTAACTACTCTTTAATCCTTTCGGCCTCCAGACTCACCAGTACGTGCTCTGATTGGCTGTCCGTTCCCTCTCATATTGCTTGATCTGATGGTAGACATACCTGGGTGAAATGCAGCCCAGTGCCAGCCTGCCGCATGCAAGCACACCACCATTAGAGATACGCTTACACGTGGAGCACGGTAGTAATTACTGTCACATTCAGCAGTGGACAAAATTCTACAAATACCCACCAAGATGCAAATTTAGTGGAATAGTCCAAACCAATCAGTCCATTACGAGTCTCCTTGTACGTGGCAACTGCATCCTACAATCAGACAGCGCACGTAAGTAATGGAACAAGGAAGGTTGTCTTCTGTCCACCGTTACAAAGTTTTTAAACAAAGCACAGGATTTGAGTGAATTCAAAACACACATTGTGATGAAAGTCGTACTCACAGTGTCCCAGAAATAGTGTTTGAGTCTGGCCAGAGCCTGACTTTCCCCTCCACTGCAGGGGAAGGCTGAGCGAGCATCACTTACAGGCTCTGGAAGAGTAAAAGGAGAAAAGCACCTCAGCATCATCCCCATGAAAACACTCCCTGATGTACTTACCGACACACTGAATCATAAACGTTCAATCATATACATGGAAATCGAGCCGGGCTGCTTGGTTCCCGGCTCCCACAGCAATAAGGAAATCTGTGATCAGCAGTTTGTCTATTGAATTCTGACAAAAGCCTGAATGTGGATTTACTAAAGAGAGGCTCTGCATAAAATGAGCAATTTGTGCCTCCACACTGCCAGCAGCACAGGAAGACATCTGCACACAAGTCAATTTACTAACCACATAAAATAATGTTGCAGTAGTTCAAGTGTAGTCTGCATCAAATCATTTCTGCAAATTCACAGCACAGGTGCAGGGAGCAGGCATAAGCTACATAATATAAGCTATTATGATGTTTACCTGTCTGTTGCAGGGCCTCTGCAGTAGGAATCTCTCCCTCCTCCAGCCCTGGAGGAAGAGGCTTTAGCTGCTCAGGCGTAGGGAACATGGGCCTCACCCTGCTCTGGGTCTCCACTGCCTTCCTGAACTGAGTGTACACATCGGGCAGCCTGACGAGGCACAAGGTAAAATGACATTGAAGAACATCTGTACAACTGTATTTAGCTAACAAAAAGGATGCTGAGCAGCAGAAAACTCGATGTTTTGTCAGTGTCACTATGTAGTCTCTCACCCAGACATGTGGTGAAATGGAAGGTCATCTATGTGGTACAGCGTAGATCCCCAGCAGGTGTGAACTTTGACCTTCATCTTGTCACAGACATCCTTCAGCTTTTTTTCCACATTCAGCTCTTCTGACGTTACCTTGAACAAACAGAATACATGGAAGAACCACGACGCAAAAATCACCAGACATGGTAACAAAGTTGTGATTATTAACGCTACTAATAATCACTAAGAGCTCGTGTTTAAAATTACCTCTTTCTGGAAAGCCACGGTGCCGACACATCCCAGGTGTTTGATGAGCTCTGCAACAACTTGCTCCGGCTCACCCCGTCTCACCACGAGGTTGCTGTCCCACAATCACACATAAAAATAAACACACGGACGAAGTCCCAGTTCACATCACGCTGGGCAAGCTGCATCCTGGCTAGAGAGCAAGCTACTTCCCCTCTGCCGACCGGAAAGAAATGACTGCACACGGGGAACAGTGTGTGCAGGCACACCGACAAAATAAACACAGCCCCACGTGAGCCCAGCTGCATCCTGATCATGGTCCATTGCATCTATTAAATCCTAGAAAGCTCAGGACAATGCACAGGTTTTTATGGCCCCTAAAGGTCAGCTCAACAAACATAAGCTGAGGTCATAAATAGAAAGACGAGTCAGTTTAATTACCAGCCCTTGCTGAGGAGTGTGTTTCTGAGGTCCCTGACACTCTCCAGTATGAAGCGCAGGCGGAAAGGCCC
The DNA here is from genome assembly GCA_030770545.1 of Macropodus opercularis. Taxonomy (NCBI): domain Eukaryota; kingdom Metazoa; phylum Chordata; class Actinopteri; order Anabantiformes; family Osphronemidae; genus Macropodus; species Macropodus opercularis. The sequence goes on from JAUCMP010000028.1 coordinate 5,717,064, forward strand.
CGTCCTGGGTAGATTGTAGTTGTATGTTCCCAGATAATGTCTGGGGTCAAAGCAGTAGAGTGGCACAATGTAGTCTGCATTAGTTTGAGCCCAGTGGAAAAGCTGCAGGAAGGAGCATAGTCAATAGTTAGGTCAGAATTAAGAAGAAGGCACGATTTGTACACAGTAGTGTAGAAATCACGGAAATGTTTTAGAAACATCAACAAGTATGACTCACTAAAAGCACAAACACAACTAAAAAAGTTGCTCATGAAATTATAATGTAAGATTTAAATGCAAGCCAGACAGATTTGTGGTCAAAAAACCCTCCTGGTTATTATTGCTATGCTTTTATTCTGAAGGGGCTATGCAGGAAGCGTGAAAGTTGCTGCAGCTAGAAAAACAAAAGGGCTCTGATGTTTAAAACGAGCTTTTAATAAAGGTTTTACTGTATTGTGAAGTCAACAAAGGGCCACAGACGCACGTCACACTTCGCCTGTAGAGTAAACATGTGCTCGACCGGACTGAACGTATCGTACCTCGTTGTCGTGGACGCGTAGGTCGTTTCTCAGCAGATAGATGACGGTGCGGCAGGTCGACATCCTTCCCTCCAGGGTCAGCGCCTGTCTGCGAAACTCAAGGCGCCCGTTCGCTCCGGCGGCAGCGAGTCCGTCACGTTACGCACCGCGTTACGAAACGCGACGTTTGGTAACAGCAGAGCCGAGACGCGTTTCACCAGCAGCAGCTGTCCAACAGGCCGTCGCGTTTGCGTGACGTCATCATAGTATCAATATGCTGTTTACGTTTCACTTTAATTCCATTAGACTGACATTTATTAATTGTATTTCTTACGCATCAGTTCCACAGTGTGGACAGAAAGTAAAAGTCCTTACGATTGTACTGTATTTTGTATTAGTTGTCAAACATATCTAGTAACTATAATTATCAAATTGAGCAATTTAGGTATATGCCTCTAAGACTACGCTGAATTATAAAACAGCAGAATGTAGAAATACTAAGTTATACTTGGAAAGAAGTGAATGGATGTGATTTCTACAGATAAGTTGAATAGAAAGTTGGAATTCAGAAGGTAACATCAGCTTTTTGGAGACCGAAAACAAAATATGGCAGGACAACAATGAAGCATTTAGGCTTAGACATTTGATTTATTAAGTTAAATGTACAAAATATCAATGACTTAATACAGTTCATGTTTCCAGGCTTTGTCATTAAGACAGAACTGTCCGAATCGAAAGCCTGCAGCCTTTTCACGCTGCCTACCACCTCTCAGAGACCGTCGTTCATGCTCCTGTCTGCATCACAGTACAATCTACTGTATAACGTAGTTATTTCATCAAATCATTTTGTATACTGTATAATGTAAAAGAAATGTCATAGAAAAGTGCAGAACAATATGTATTTACAGTATAATCCTTTTTTTTTTCTATAAAAAAAAACTGCAAGTCTTGTATGTGCTTCCTACCGAACCGCTGCTCACCTTATCAACAAGCTTTCCACTTTGGCAGTGAACATTTGTGATTACAAACAAATTCAGATAAGGCACTGACAAGGGTCCAAAAATATCGGATCGATTTACAGCTACCTACAAGAAGGTGGTACAATCAGTCCCCCAGATCAAGTTTTCATCTCCTCCTTATACAGCATTTAGGGCCTTCTCTCCAACTTGACGCTTTTTGGTGACACGCATCTCTCCTGACATCGCACAGAGCAAAGCGTGCTGTCAAGTGGTTATCAAGTGATTCGTTCCTATAGAGTGGACAGCAAAGTAAAGGCATGGGGTGACTGGATCCATTTTGGACTTTTAACAAAAAAGACACTTCGTTCAGTCCAATATCATGAAGTATTACCACAATCATAATGCAACGTCAATATATACGGTTTGGTTTGTGCAGAGTGTTGCGCACGAAGCTGCCATAACACAGAAAAGGCTCTAGGGCTCTGAGGTGACAAAACAATCCAACGTGACTAAGCCTGCTCATCAACTTGGCCTCATAACGACCAAATCACCTGTCCTTGCAACTTCTCTTTGGCCACATCTGAACGGAACAGGCTTGAGTGTATAGGAGGCCGGAATAGATGACACAGACTCTAACAGCAGAGTTGATATTGCTCAATAGACATTGCACACGAATGCAAAAAATTTGGTTCTTCTCTTCTTTACACTTGAACAAATGACACCATTTTTATTATGAAACTCTATAAAAATGCATCAGATAGAAAAATATCTCATCAGTTGATTATCTTGCATGTTTCACTGCATGATATAAAAGTGCAATGTTGACAATCCTTCAAAATGGGCTTGTGAGTGCTATGAAAACAGGGCAGATGTTAACAAAAAGACATTCTTACTTACAAATTCTTATTGTAAGGCGTTGATGAGAATACATTGACATTTGTCCTGGGTGACAAGAAAAACAGATAACATCTGCTAGCATGATTGTATGTATGTCATATAAAAATATTTGACCAGCTTAGTTCACTCACAGCTAACTTGGCTGATGAGTAACTTACAGTACTGTCAGTCACGATGACACCTAGACACCGTTCTGTGGCAGTAGGTGTGAGACCCAGAAAGCTGCAGACGTCGCTTCTCTCTCTATCGCGGGTCACGTATCCTGCTCTCAGTCTATGTCCAGTGAGACTGCTAAGTGCTTTCTCGTCAGTCCTCTCCTTTGGAGCCTCGCTGCAACTCCTCGGGGCACTCTGGGGGTCTGACAGCAGTCAGCCTGGCCTCTCGGTGAATAATCCTGGTTCAGCTAGTTGGTGAGAAATGCAGGGGCCCTCACAAGGCAAATACTGGTGATAGATGACAGGGCAGGAAGTTGGATTGGTGGTGGGCCCTGGACCCTGGTGACGGAGGGGGCCCTGGGGACGGGGCGGGCCGGAGAGGAGGGGAGGCACCTGGTCCGTAGAGGCCTCGTAGGGCAGGGGAGGGAAGGGGGGGTCCGCGGGCCTCAGAAACAGCCCTGGACAAACGGGTGGCTGAGCAGGCCATCTGCAGTGGGACGCCACTTCTCCTCCACGAATACCTGACGCAGGAAGTCCCTACACGTGTCAGACACGCCCTCTGGAAGCTTGGGCTTCGTAGGCTGCGTGGCAATTTTAAAAATGGCTGCCATGGCCTCGAACTCAGCCCAAGGAGGCTTCTGGGTCAGCATCTCCACAACAGTGCAGGCGATGCTCCTGAAGGAAAACAACCAAGCAGAATATCAGAAAAGGCATCAAACATTAAGTTCTTTATACGTTTTCAGGTTTAATCCACACCACATTTACTGTATATACCGTGAGGTGCGTTGCTGCATTAGCACACATTCTTCCAGCCTAATTTATTGCTGTACCACCCACCTATAAAGATGCTTTTATTGCTTTGTGCTGGTGAAACACTCTTTTAATTTTCCCTTTGGGGCTCATCACAGTTCCATCTGATCTTATCCTTACCATACATCAGCTTTCCGGCCGTATCCCTCCCCATTAATGACTTCTGGGCTCATCCAGTAGGGGGTGCCAGTGACAGACTTGATTCCTGTCCCAGACATGCAGATGGTCTGGATACGTTTACTGGCTCCAAAGTCTCCCAGCTTCACGTTCCCTGAGGAGTCTCTCAGGATGTTAGCACCTGGTGGAACGAAACAAAATGTCCTAAGAAATATTTAAGATTCTCCAGATACTTTGATAGTTTGAGGTTTAATTACAAAGTGGCTGCAAAGTGCCTTCGCCAGCACTTCAATAGACCGAACAACCAAAGGTGAAAGTTAAACAAACACAGTCTCCAGTAGAGTTGCCTTCTCCAACATGTGGCCGTGTCTATGCCATTTCCTTCGGGCACTCCAGTTGTTTGATTAGTGACTAATGTCCACCACTCTCCACTCTCTCTCCACACCCACTGAGCGAGACAAGATACTATGGGACTTGAAGTGCGTTGGCGGTGAGGTCCAATAAATCAAGTAAACTGCACTAAGGACTTTGTTAGCAACATATTTATATTTTATGTCGTGGCCACGATGCCAAGCTCTGTCCCACAAACAGCTCTGTGTTGAGATAAGCACACACCATATATTATACATGACAATCTCCTATAAGTGGAAAGTCCCACCCACGTACCCTCTCAGAGAGTCTGTGCTGTGAGGGCTACTATCTTTTATCCCCACCACACAGTATAGCTCTCACTAGTCCAGACAAGCAGTGACTCCCAAAGCTGTGGGCAGCTAAACTAAAGCCTTTCCATCCGGTGCTGACCGTTTTTAGACTGGCCATTTTCACCGACGTGACGCCTAATATAACTCAAAGGAAAGTTCAAAATAGCCCATTTTCCAGCCTCATTATGCGGCTGATGAATAACCAAACGGGAAAATGGAAACCAGAGCTCAGTGAATAAATCTGTGTTTTCCTCAGCAACAGTTATCCCAATAAGATCCACTCTGGTTACAAATCCAATTAACAACCTGACCTTTTCTAGCCATCTGTTTCACGTACCTTTGATGTCTCTGTGTACAATCATGTTGCTGTGCAGGTAGGAGACTCCTTGGAGGATCTGTCTGGTGTATCTCCTTGTCACCTTCTCTGTTAGGGCACCATAGGATTTAAGCTGGTCCTTTATAGAGCCCTGGGGAGAAACACAAACTCATTTGAGACCTTTAGGATTTGTATATCTGTGTCACCCTATGGCTGTGATAACAAATATTTTTGCAGCTGTGTTGTATTAGGTAGGTCTCATGTAAATGTGGAAAAGGAAAATGCTGATGTTTCAGCTGAAGTGGAATCATTTTGTTTTTCAGGAAGGCAGCATCTAAGCCAAGTTTTACGAACAAAAAACAAGCACATAAACAGACAATGTGCACCAAAACGTAATGCATTTGTGTCTCTCGAGGGAGCTGCAGGAGGAAAGACCTGATACATCTACAACTGTGACGCAGGAGGGGACTGACTCAACCTCTTCAGGTTTAGCTGTCAACGAGACACTTCGAGCCACAGCGGTGCCAAGCAGCCACACACAAACTTGGCCCGGTCCCCTCACCACGGTGCCAGCTCCAGCTCCAGCTCCAGCACCAGCGAAACATAAACATTTCCACTTCCCAGACAATGTGTGACTAGGACACTTGGTGCTCAGAAAACAAATAGCCCAGTAAATATTAAAAACAGGCTGAGGGACAGGGTCCACAGGCGACAGCAGCTCATTAAGACGCTCATTTAGTGAGAAAACGATCTCATAAACCGAGCGGTTCTGCTGACATCAACCACTGAGCACATGTTTGTTGACGGCGAGGACACTGCAGAATTATTTCCTCAGACTGATTTGATGTTGTCTCTGCGTGCGTACATGACCAGACACCATCACTGAGTTGATGATGTCTGTTCATGTACCCTGTGACCTACTAAAGCCTAAATACACTCAAACATCCTGTAGTGTACGCACCCCAGGCATAAACTCCACAAAAATGGTGAGTTTTCTCTGCTCGAGGTCTCGGAGACAGCCGTAGTACTGAACGATCCTTTCATGACGCAAATTTTTCAGCAGCTGAATCTCACACTCCAGAGCATTCACCTCCTGCAGAGAAAAAACAGAAGACCACAAAACAACTGAAATCACAAACATGCCACGTCGAGCCTGGGATCCAGAAATGTCCCGAAATTCATGCAGGCAGTGATCTATTCCAAGCAGACGTGAGCTGTTCTCTCTCACCTTGCTGGTTTCTTGACAGTCGGGGTCAAACGGCACCTGCTTGGCGGCCAGCTCGCGCCCCGTGTCAGCGTCGTAACAGAGGTAGACCTCCCCGAACGCCCCGCGTCCTAAGAGCTTTCCCTGTCGCCAGTTGACTGGCGCCCGCGGAGCTGCAGACACAAACCCACAGATGATGAAAACCCACTAGTACATCATTTTGCTGAGGCAGACAGCTCCACGGTGAAATACTGATTTGAGCAAACATTAACTCCAAAGCATGCGTCAAAATCTACCGCAAGGCCTGACTATAACTCGCCGAGACCAGACGTCTAACCCGCCACAGGGTCGTTAAATAATTCTAACCACAGACCGTGTCAGGGGGAGAAACCCCTGATATCGGAGACAAGCCGCGCTCCGCAGACAGAGCGTTGTCTAAACCTAGAGAAATGATCTTGACAGCCCTCGTCTTCTCAGACCCAGACTCAGAGTCAGTCGGACGGTTTGGTCATGCGTGGGTGAGGAGGACACGCCGCCCACAGATTGCTGAGTCGAGCTTTCGTTTCATGACAAACACAGATCAGCAGTTGGAGACCGAATGAGGACAGACATGATGAGTGAGTCTAAGACATGGCTCAGCCTGGTGGGAATTCTACTGTACGTTACCTCTCCTCTCTCTTGCAACATGCTACTAACCAATTTAAGCACTGGGAGCCATGCTGTTAACTGGAAAACCAGACCTTTCAATCAAAGTTCTACACAAGGCATCACTTAAATCTGAAACATTGTTCACTACTCCCGTCTGTCTCAATAATTTTATTCTCACAACCGGCAGTTTCCCCTTGAAAGCGTGACCAAAATACAGTAGTAGTAGAGCAGTTTTCAGTGTTTCAGGAAGGAAACCTGCTGTCAGAGCTCACATGTGTTTATGTCTTGCAAAACACGTATAAACACGCCAATAAATATGTCTGACATATGCTCTTATGTGAACACAGGGCAGCGCTGAGGTCTGACCACCAGCTGCTCCCTGGACAAACCGAGGAAAACAAAACGTTCGTCTGTGGGTCATCTACTCGGAGAGTTGGCGTGAGCGATTGTCCACAGGAAACAGAAAGACTGGACGGTTCATTCAGTAGTGTTCAAATGGTTCAAGATTGCAGAGGAACAACTCACACTTGCATGTTCCACGCTGGCAGCTTTTGTCGGCGGCGCGGCCCAGAGAGCGCAGGTCGCTGTACTGGAGCGAACTGTCTCCGTTATAGCTGCGCGTGCGACTGGAGGGAACCAGCTGGAAGAGGTTCTCCTGTGGCATGAAGCTTCGTGGAAGTGTCCTGCGACCTGAAAACACACACAAACACACACACACACACACACACACATCGTTGTTTGCACAGTGAATCACTTTTACACTGTTTTCACACAGATATTTTACAGGTGCTGAGCATAAAGAGAGCTCTTGGCCAAGACTTAGGCCCAGCCAGAGCGGAGTGCCACTCCATCCCACTTCCCCTCAGACAGGAAGCAGGGTGCTGTGTTTTTATACAAGTTTGAATTCACCACAGGGAAACGTAAATCAGTGCAAGCCAAGGTTAGTCTCTGAGTAAGCAATTACTTGCAGCTGCCTGGAGCAGCAGCCAAGTCTGGACATGGTGCAAAAAGGTACCAAAGTCAGTGGACAGGCTTGAAATTGAGTTAGACGCACTTCAAAGACATGTAAAAGAAATCTGATGAGACGACAACATCTGGGTTTTACGTGTGCGATAATCATAAATGTGTGTAGTGTTGCTGGTTTCTTACGGTCTCCATAATCCTTGCTGCGATTAGGCAACTGGAACTGACGGGGGAAAGTCCCTCCTTTCCCGTGGAGACCTGAAGAGGGAGCAGTGACACAGCGCTGTCAGGAAGTGACCCATATGTCCAAAACTAATCTGGCTTTCCAACAATCCTCGTGTTACAGTTACATTATTCCTCCTCACAAAGACTTTACAGCAGTTTGCCGTTTATTCCCCGGTCAGTAATTCGGGTTCATCTACTCGGAGCTGGTCAGAAACACAAACGCGACGGTGTTCAAGTTCACAGTTTGGCAGCAAAGCAGCAGAATGGGGGACAGCTCTGCACGCGCGGCCGTATCGCCTGACTTCCGCCAAGGGAAAACCTGAAAACCGCTCATGTGTGCTAGCTTAGCTTCAGCTCTGAACCCAGTGGAGCAGTAACTAAAGGCAGGTGGGGCGCAGTGCTGACGCAGGCGAGCGCTGACACTCTCGCTCACGCACGCACACACGCACACGCACACACACACACACACACACACACACACACACTACATGAAGAGTGGAGGAGCCACTGCAATTGGAAGCAGCTGTTCTGTCAGATGACTGCCTCCCCTTGCGCTGTTTTTGTGGCCGTATCCCATGGAGACGAGAGTTATTTTTTGTGTTTGGCAGTGCAGGATGGAGGGGAAAAAGCTACTCACAGGGAATGGTAAACAAATACTGAAGCTCTCAGGAGGAAGGGAGCCACACAGCTTTACATTGGGCCAGCGAGTGTGTGTGTGTGTGTGTGTGTGTGTGTGTGTGTGTGTGTGCAGGCCCGTGCTGCTGCAGCTGCGTGAAGCTCCCGTACCACCGGCCTGTGTACACATTGTGCAGCACTCCCGCTTTTTAATTTGCAGCGCGGAGGCGGCGCACAAGAAAAAAATTAAGAAATGACCAGACTGGGAGAGATGTGAGATGCTGTGGCTCCACGGTTCACAAGGATTCACGTGGCGCTTATCAGTCATCCTGCTCTATTTGATTCTGAAGGGGACAGACAGGGACCCGAGGGACGGGGCATAAATGGGTGGTGGTGGGGGGGGAAGCCAAGGGGACAGGGCAGTGATAATGAAAAGGGTTATGTGATGGGAAAAAAATCACGGATAAAGACAAACTCAAATCAAGTGAAAGACGTGTTCACCGCCTCATGAGAGACAGGAGATTTGACTATTGCAGAACAAATAAGGACAAAAAAGGTTTTAATAATGAACCAATTTTTGTTTCTTTCCCTACAGTATCCGTCCGTAGATGGTTGAGAATCATGTCAAGAGCAAAGTGTTTAGAGCTGCTGCGGGATTCTCCTGTCTCACCTTTGTATTCGTAGTTGAGGTTCAGGTAATTATTGTCGCGGTTGTTCTGTGAGAAGGGAGGGCTGGAATGACAAGAGAACACAAGGAACAATTTGTCTCAAAATGAAACTATTCAGCGCGTAATTCCTCCCTATCTTAAGATAAAGCTGCTGGATAGAAACTTTAGAGCAGCCTCGACTGTAAAACCGCACAAAACGCCTCTTTTGCATATCAGTGGGCTTTCAGACACAGAGAACATTAAGCGACAGGGTATCAGGGCTCTCTGCCTTGACAATAAGAAAGTAAAAGTGAAGCATGTGGTGCTGAATTGCTAAACCTGCAGCGAAACTCTGGTTTTCTAATCAAATCTCAGCGCAGGTCCAACACTCAACGCGCCAGTGGTCAGCCCTGCCCAGCGACCCAGCACCGTGACGTCTCTGTTGACCGCAGGGCGGCGCGGGGCCACGAGACCCTGGATAAGGGGCACGCATGCCCGCTCACAGGGAAACGTTCCATGCACTTGTTTCCTGCCATTGTTCTGCAGCCTGGAGCCCGGATAAGCCTCGTGCTGCTTCCGTCCTACGCTCGATCTCAACCTCACTCTTACTCAGTTTTCTTTTCCCTTTGATTCACATTCACTCGTCACTTTCCAGCCCTCGCTCTTTCTTTGCTGCTAGTTTTCTGGCTTCGTTTTCCTCTTATCCAGGATGTCCTTGCTCACTGTTTGTGTCTCCCACTCCGCCTCCTTTTTTCATCCTTGCACATGATAACAGAGGAATCCAGGCGTTCCGATAGGAGTTTTGTGGCTATGGCAACAACAATGCGGCTCGATTGTTCTTCGCCATAGGCACCTCCAGCGGGGTCAGTGAGCTCTGTTGGCCTTTACCACTGTTTACAAACCTCACTTAGAGCTTCTGTGCATGTATTTGCAACACATTCACTCACAGCCAAATACATAATGAAGCACAAACAACCTGACGCGAACTAAGCCTGTAAACATCACTGGTCTACAATACAAATGTGCACATCATACAAATAAAACTATGCAGATGAGGGTCACTGGATGAAGACTCACCTGTCCAGGGCTTGATCTATTGATTGACAGCTGTTCGACAGTGAATTGTCTGTACTCCCAAAGGGATCCAGCATCTGACAGATATAATAACACAAACAAGACGGTGGGTCACAGAGCATGCAATCACGAGGGGAGAATACAGCCCAGTGCACACATAGCAATATGTGTGACTGTAGTGCAATGTGGGAATGTGGAGGGATATGACTTAGACAGGGCTCTTCAAAGGCTGCATTGAAATGTAACATGAAGCTATAACATGTTACATAAAGAGCTTTATCCTCATATCTAGTAATATTAGCTTCTGTAACTTGACACTTTAGTGTGGACGCTAAAAACACACTGAACTGTCCTGTGAGCTTCCTGTTTTATTAAGTGTAACACATAGTCGTTAATAGATTCAACTACTGTTGTGTGATGGATGGTAGATGATGGGAAACCCTTATAAAGTGTGTGCTCTTGGTTTGATGTGTTTGACTGAAGGAGAGCAAAAGAAGCCTGGAAACGAAGGACTGTTATCTGTTTGCGTTTCACGGTAAGTGGCCGTGACGAGCGCGACTCTCTTGAGATGAGACAGATATATATATAAAAAAAAAAAAGCTGAACAAGACAGATATAAACAGTGCTGTTACAGAACTGCTTGGTATTTCCTCAAAAGGAGTCACACAGGGGTGAAGAAGTCAGTTCAAAGTGACATAGTTTGTTTGTAGTCGGGTCTTTAATCAATTTTTTTTTAAAAAGGGACCAACTCAAACACGTTCGTAGTTAAGCAAGGCTATATTTAGTGTTACAAGTATGAAGTATAGCTTAGCTACAATTATAATAATGCCACGTTTTCTGCTGGACTGGCTCTTACATTCTGGTCCAGGGTCTCAGGGATGAATTCCCCTTCACTGTGAATGCTGGTGTAGGAGCCCTGGCGAGCGATCTGCTGCTGCTCCTCAGGGACACTGCCTGGAGGTGGGGACGTCCGACCCGTGTGTAGGGAACCTGAAGGGACGGAGTGAAAAAGACAAGAATAAAGCAGCAAGTAAAAGAGGGGAATGAGAAAAGAACAGGAAGAAATGGAGGCAACATTGTGATGATTAAGAGATGGAAATGAGGGCAGGACAGAGAAAAAGGCTTCACTGTGTTATTCATGAACACAAGTTCAACAGAGCCGGGACTACAAGAGATGATTTACTAAACCACGGTGCTGCCACCTCTAACCTCAATTACTGTGACAAACACTCCCCGCGACTGAGCTGCAGAGAAGATCGAGCACTCGTCCTTGACACAGTAAGTAAACGTGCTGAGCGGCTGACGGAGGCTGGCTGCGCCGACAGGGACAGATGAAAAGGGAGAAAGATGCAAAGGCACGGCTGGTGAAATTTCCCTCTATATGCCCCCACCCCCCGGTTGTTGTACGTCATCACGGTACCCCGGCTCACATCGCATCCTCACTCAACCATCCACTGTGACCACTCTCCTGTCACCTCTCATCTGCCACCACTCCCTCTACTCCTGTCTTCAGCCTCTCCTCCCCCAGCCAGGGAGCGGGTCATACTATAGAATTTATAGGCGTCGGGATGGTGCCAGCGCCGATGTTATTGGAGCCGTGTGAGAGGGATCGGCGCTGACAGCGATCGGTTGCTGAGCGAAAATGCAAATGTGACGCAGAAGCGAGCGGCGGGTTGTTTGTGTGCTGAGATACGACTGAAACGTTGACCTTTCTGGACAGGCCCGATACGACGCAGAGTGAGAAGACTCAGGCGTGGTGGGAGACGGGGGATCAGCATTTCACAGAGCAAAATAAACCTTCATGCTGTGTTACCACACAACCCAGGAGGGACAGCGGAACCCGGGAAAGCGTGTGACATGACATGAAATTCCCCGTCTTAAAGGAGAAGTCTGACATTTCAGGAAACAGGCTTATGTGTCTAGTTTGGTGAGAAGATGAAGTTACAGTCAAATATTAGCTCACATCTATGAATTAACATGTGAAGCGTTAACTAATCGAGGTGGTGTCGCAGGAGGAACGCTGGTTGGTTTTACTGCAGAAACCCTTCCTTGTTTTAACTTGACTTCTACCTGCATGCAACGAGTTTCACCTTCAATTTTCATTTTTGTCCAGACAAAGCATCCTCTTCCTTCTGTCATTAACATTCCTATGACTATGGCATCATTCTGGGTTGTAAATAGACACTGGCAGGACACCCTTGAGGCTTCAGCAGGTGGACGGGGAAGCTCAATATAAACAGGGTTTGACTTTGCTTTTTCCTTTGCCGTGTCCTCTGTCTTTTTTTAAACAGACAAGATTGATAGAAATAATATCTGCCGTAACAAAGTTAATACGTCCCTGACGGCATTAGGCCTGATTGCCTGTGACTTTGCATATTTCGGTGTTTCCGCCGCAGCTCACCTGTCGAGTGTTTGCGCACCCTCTCCGAGCCCTTGAGCAGAGATCCCTTCAAATCCCCCAGAGACCGTGACGACCTCATTTCACTCTGTTTGTCCCTGCTGTTCACCTGTAAGTACTTCAGACGGTAAATACACAATAAGTATGACAAGGTGGAAGTAGACAAACAGGAAGTGAGCACAGCATTCCACTGGTGACCACCAAAAATAGGTCAATGAAGTTGAACAAAGGTTTTACTGTATGCATGTTGTCTCTTAGGCTTGTTACTGATGACTGAGTGAGTCCGAACGCATTTCATAGTATTTGGAACGCACATGATTGTTCTTGGGCGTCTTCAACAGTATCCTGAGCAGCCCGTTGGCCACCGAGCTGGAGCCTAATGACAGCACGGCCTGGTCCAGGTCCTCCTGAGTCTTCACGGGAAGCAGCATCTAAAGCGAACAAGAAAACACACAGCAAATGACGTTTCATTGCCAATTATTTCATAAAGGCAGCATGTAAATGCATGTAATGTCCATGTGAATGAGACACTTCAATCAGATCCATAAATCTGTTGACTGCAGGTTTATTTGGTTGCTGTTCTGACCTCTTTCTCCATGAAGAACATTTCCATCTGCTGACCAAAAGCCTCAGTCACCTTCTGCAGCAGCTCCTTGATCTTCAGCGGCCTCTGGAATGGGATGATTCTGTGAAGTGTACAAGTGCAGCTAGGTCAGAAAAAGAAGCTGACGTAACGTAAGCTGCAACTTTAGTATGCGCTCTGAATGGGGCATGAGATTTTAACAAAATAAGCAGCTGATTGGACACTACACCATGAGTCATAAAGGCAAAACAGAAACGCTTGTGTTTCAAAGAAGGATCTTGAAAAGTGTTGCACAGTAACGGGGGAGAACCTGACAGGTCAGAAGGGTCAAGGAGAGGAGTGAGTCGAGCTGCCGAGATGCTGAAAGTGCATTTATCAACGCAAGGGAAACAGGATAGAAACAGAATCAACTGCTCTACAGTAAATGCCGGTGCTTATCTACCATTTGCCTACGTGAGTCAGTGTGCACATTTCGTGTGTCTGTCCAAGTCAGAGCTTATCGGCGAGCTTATAATGAGTGTACATATGGATGTGTGTGTTTGCAGAACTCTATATGCATGATTGTGCTTCCCAATCAGTGTGTGCATCAGCCACTGTTTCAACACCACTGGGCCTCTCCACTAAGCCAGCACACAGGCAGATGGGAAACTTCCTGAGAGGAAAAGGCGAAAAAAAAAAAAAAACTGGAGCGGCAGCAAAAGCAGCAGGATGTGTGTCTGTCCCTCCTCGTTCAAAGAGTGACAGAGTGAAAGATACAGAGACGCTGAGATATTTACAGACTGTGGGAGAAAGAGTAAAGGAGACGGTCTGAGAAAATAAAGGAGTCAAACAGAGAGAAGATTCTTCTGCTCTCTTTTCTATCTGGCTCCTCTCACGCTCAGCTTTTGAAGAATCCGCAGTCCACTATCTCCTCATAGTATCCTGATAAAGACTTGTTTTCATCCCATCATTTCCTCATCAGAGGCTAAAGCCCTGCCTATCTTAATGACTGCTCATTGGTTCTCTCATTTGAGGAGTGGATTCTGGGAAGAGGGAGGTCTGCAGATCAGAGGCGAGCAGCGCCACAGCTAAACGCTCTCCGTCTCTGTTTATACTCGGCGATGATGTGTCTGATAAAGAGCTGGAGGGACGCGGAGGAGGGGGGCACGAGGATGCTGCTCCAGAAGATATGACTTTCCTTCCTTTGTGCAAGCATGTGGACACACACTCATAGAAAAGCACACAGATTTGTAGGGTAAAAAAATTCTTTCACACATCCCAGCGCGCTCTCTCTTTCCCTTCCTCTCATGGACACAATCACACTCGTACACGCACACATAAATGGTCTGGCTCCGTTCCTTTACTCTCTGGCAGGAGACCCCGAGGCAGCGCCAGGGGAAGAAAAGGACACAGCTCCTATTTCCTGCTCCAAACCTTCAGCACTTGCCAATGAAAAGAGACAGCGTCCAATTAGATTCAGTTCGATTGCGGACAGACAAGTGCTGTGGACCTTTCAGAGATATAAGATGCAACTCAAATTTAAGCTTTTGGATTCTCAGTGATGTGTTTCTACAGATGTGCCTACATCATTAGATGTACGGTTGCATGGTGAAGGCTCGAGAGCTCTTGGGATTTGTTGCTTTGAGAAACATCAAAGAGATCTTTAAGAATATGCTCCATAAATGTATAAATTCATTTATTTTCCTTTCAGTTCTCTTGCACCACGTTCAACAGCTACTCGCTACCGTAGTCTGTCACCCGTTCGTTGCTGAGCCGGATGCCGACGCTGGCTCTATCACTGCTTTTCTGCTAAAAACGCTGCCTCCCAACAGAAGCGGTCACAGCAAACCAAACCAAAAGCTGCCGGACGGAAAAAACAAAAAACAACGAACAGAAAAAGACAAAAAGCAGAGAGTGGGTGATGATTCATCAGCTTAATCTCATTGTTAAAGTAAAAACACAGATTTTAGCAGCTCCAAATAAATAAATCTGTAAGTCATGCTAATGTTATAATTCAATATTATTTTAGCAGAAAAGCAGGATATCCTACCAATTTCTAAACCATGGGCTAAATAAAGTGGTCAGAGCTAACATAACACAGAGCTAAGAGAACAGAGGGGAGGAAAGGGGCGTGTGACTCCACACAGCGACTAAAAAGATTAAAAAAGCCCTTTCACATCTATAAATGGTGTCTTCCAGAGAGAGCTGTTGTCTGTTCCAGGAAAGCAGCGTAGTGTGAGGCGAGCTGGTGAAAAACGCTGCGAGATGGAGAAACAGAGGGAGGCAGAGACGCAGAGAGACGGGAACATGAAAAACTTGTCTCTTCCTCAGCAGTAGGCAATTAGGGCTTTGAGAAAGTGGAGAGGCCCAGCGTGAGGCTGTGCTCTGATGCAGGAGTGGGCTGTTCCTCCCTCCACCAAGCTTCTAAACCAATGCCCAATCCTCTGGTCTAAGTTCTCATGAACATTAATTGTTTTATTATATTTCAGGCTGGTCAGTCTCCCTTGAATGTGTTTCACCACAACAGTGCACTTCCTGCGTGACACTTGCCCCATATGGAGCTGCTGAGCAGGGGTTACATGGGGACAAAGTCTGCCTGTGCACTTGGACGTGTACTAGGACGCAAAGCTAAAGGCAAGACGAGGACCTGAGAGACTCCCACAGCATCCATACATGGAACGATGAAGCTCAGCACCAAATAAAGCCTCTGGCGTTTCTAAAGATCCGTTATTCATACACCAGCGCGGTAAGCAAACTGTAAAGCACCTCGGGTGGAAAAGAAACACTTGCAAGACTGTTTGCGGACAGATACAGTAACTCTTGAGGAACTCTGTGGAAGACCAGATGGCTGCTGGGTGAAAGATGTGGCAGACAGAGGAAACAGTATTAATTTGGGGTGTGTCTGGAAGACTGGACACTGAACTAAAGCACTTGGCACTGCCTCTGTCTTCTTGCCTACTCTCTCTCAGGCCCTTTCTCCTTTTTCCCCTCCTTCTCTAACGGCCACCCGAGTCTGAAATGCAAGGCTACGGCTAAATGTCAAAGGAGGAATTTTCCCTCTCCTTTTGCTACTCTGGCACGTAACTGTGACTTCCCCTAGACACAAAATCCCAGGCATGGCAAAGCATAACAAAACAGATCCGAACTGAAGAGTTAGGGCTTGGACAGAGCAGAAGAAAAAACAATACAGAGGTTCCAACATACCGTTTTTCTCTCTCATGCTCCAGCTTGACTCTTAAATCCTGTTGAGAGGAATAACAACAACAGAGGGGAGTTATGGAAGTGGAAAGTTAAAATGATTCATGGTTGTATCTGGATTTTGGGCAGCAGAATAAATGTAAGAGATAAGCTGAACAAGGAATTCAAGTGACAAAAGGCACAAAATGAGTCATGTTGGGCTCTTGCTGAATGTTATTCTGCAGTACAAAGAGCACAAGACTCCTTCACTTGACACAGTCTAAATTTTGGCTTCAACATCATTACCTAGGGGAGAAGGAATCCAGAGGAGCCTGTAAGTCGGCAATAAGGTCATATCAGGCATCATATCAGGCTATTGGCTAAAAAGCAGGGGTTTACCCCAGCAAAGAGGAACACAGAGCCCTGAGCGGAAGAGGCCCACGCTGTTTGTCTCGTCATGAACATTGTTGCTTTAATAGGATTTAAAACGCACACGGAAACAAGAGGAAGCGGATCCTGGAAGATTTCAATTAACAAAACCATAAAGGAAAATGATGAGCCGCCCAAAAAACGACTTATAGTGTTGAGATGGCACTGATGTGGATAATTTCATAGGCAGCAGGCATTAGGAGTAATCCACTGATCGTCTGTAAGTAAGAAGTTAACCTACTCACGTCTGATTTCATTTATTTGTTTACAGTGCCGTCGGTGTCACCAGAGTAGTGAATACAGCACATGGCCACAGTAGCATCAGCGCGACAGAAAGCACACGTACCTGTTTGTAGAGTAAGGCTCTGTTCTTCGTGTAACAGCGACCCAGGGCTGCCAGGTCCTTCATGATGGAGTTCAGCGCCTCTTCGTCATCTAAGGACAGAGTAAACATCAGACGTGTGGTATAATTAGTATAAATGAAGGGAAGTGAAACCAATACAGTAGCTCTGAAGTGTGCAAACCATTTAACACACGTACTGTACACAGTGACATATGTTACCCATTGTTTCCTATGACGTGCACATGTCACACGTGGGAGGTAATTTGGTTTTATGACCTCGACTTGTGGAGACGGCTAGAAGATAAATCTCTGTCTCTCCATGTGTGAGCGGCCTAATGCTGCTGATCGCTTTCGAAGCATTATGTGCGTACAATGCAGAGGAGCAAAAGGGTTAAACACTGCAGCGAGTCCCTGTCGAGTGTGGATCCTGGATGTCATCTAGTTTTCATTTAGTCTTACGCTGAAACATGCCTCTACAGCTGCTACAGCAGCTTAACAAATGATCTAAGACGTCACTGAGGAGTCAAAGGCTAAACAACATACAGTCGACTGGACAACTTGATATTCATACACACTTCTGCCACACGGGCACAAACGCACACTCTCATCACGCAGATGAGTGTGTCAGACATTACGATGCCAAGAAACTTTAACAGAACCAATTAGGTGAGTGCAGCGATTACAATATAAAGCAGAGGTCGTGGCCTCAGCTCTCGCCTGCCTCTCTGGGTGCATTCATTATCAACGCACACAGACATTCACGGCGTGTATATAACTAAAGCAGCAGCTGCAGGAAAGACCACATTCCTCAAAAGAAACCGTGTCCCCGTGGCTGAGACGTCATTCGTGCAGCATGTGTGTTAGTAGCACAGGGAGCAGATGGAGTCTGAGATGCCATTTGATCTCGCTCCCACCGAGCCGCTCTTGTAGCCAGCTGTTTGCCGACACCAGGCCAGTCCAGTGGGTTCACCCAGGGGTCGCGACACACACACACACACACACACCAGTTATTACCCAACACCTAATTTCGGGTTGTCTACAGGTAGAGATGAGGCACTATTACGTTTAAACCCAGCATCAGTTGAAATATTTCCCTCTGAGAAGCGACTCCTACAGCCGACTTGGCGAATAAACGTTCCCCTCTGGCCCAGTCAGTGAGCTAAGCTCTGGGGTGGAGCTGTTGCTGGACAGTCCCATCACAGGCGACAGTAAACTGTAACTCTCCTCTCTGACTGAGCGGCGCAGTCCGTCCTCTCACCGAGGAGCTAAATAAGGCAGAGCGATAAGAACGTTCGGTTACACCCTCAGAATCGCAGCCCACACTGCAAATAGCGAGCAAGGGACGGATCTGTTTAACGCAGTAAATCAATAATTATATTATGATTTGCGAAGTCAAAGTTCTAAACAACAGATTCAGTACCTTAGTGACAGTAAAAGTAATCGTCCCCGTCATGTCAGGAATTTGCTTAATTTGCACATTCCTTGGTGCAAACAGGTTCACAGCTGCTTGCGTGCGCTGCGATAAGGCAGGTGAAACGCTTCTGGTGTAGAGATAAGACGCAGCGATTAAAAGAGAAGAAATGAAAACACACCTATGAAAGTAAACAACCTGCTACATTCAATTTTCCTTCATGACGCAGCGAGTACGTGATGTAATCTGATCTGAGACTCTGCGAGCTGTAAAACAAGCCTTTAGCAGAGACGGATGACGGACGGCTGGACCAGGCTTATCCCCTGTGAACAGGAAGGAACTGAGTCACTGTCTCTGCTCTGAATACGGAGCCAGACTAACCACGTTATTCCACATCAGGAGACTAATGGGGCTGTGACTGAACCAGTCTCTCTGACCGCAAACATTAAGTTGTGCACTGCAAAAGAATGATTAAAATACACCCCACAACAACTTGTGCCTCTGCTGCTGGGAGTCCGTGTTTCATTATCACAGCCTCCCTCTCTTGACGTGTTGCTTCAGTCTCTGTGCAGGCTCAGAGATCCAGACTGTCCCAGGCGCTCGCAGTCAAGGATCCAAAGCAAACAGAGGCTTGTGTGTGTGCGTGTATGCGTGTGTTTGTGTTTGAAGCCTGTGCTGTTAACCTATGGATAACAGCAGAGAGGGGGAAGGTCGGTTGACCAAAGGGGGCAGTGAGTGTGAGAAATGCGTGGTGGCGTACAGATCCGGCTGTCGTGGCCGCTTATAAATGAAGCCATGACATCACTCTGGCCTGGTACACGGCCGCCGTCAGGCCCAGTCATCCCAGGCGAACCCACCAGCGCAGTGGAAAGCAACCAGCTCACACACCACCACACACAGGCACGTTCCTGCCAGAAACCTCATCGCAGAGCAGGGACTCCAGGAACCTCCTGTCCACGTGAGCCAGACTGGTCGATCGCGTCTTCTAGTACGTGGAAACATACCAGAACGCACCTGCAGTTCAAGTCCTGCTGTTTCTTGTGTCTCTGGCAAAATGTGACTTGCATGAGAAGAGGGGGAATTCCAGGAAACGAAGCAGAGCGAGCAACATTACACAATGGAGGCTGATTGCTGGAAATTTCATCATCACTCTGCATCTTTCTTACTTTCTCAACGGTTGAAGTGGCAGAGGGTGACATTAAGTAGGAACTGTAGCCGGAGACGCTTTACATAAAATGAGTTTCTCCCCAGCTTGGTAAGGCTCAAAGTTTGAAGCTGAAGATAAAGGCATGAGGAGATTTCAAAGACTAGAGCTAGTTTTAAGGGGCCATTGCAGTGTGTGTATGTGTGTGTATGTGTGTGTGTATGTGGTGGTGGTGGGGGGGGGGGCCTTTCACGCAGGCTGCCTGAATGAAGACATTGAGGGGATTTCCTGGTGCAGAACGACACATCATGGCAAAGGCATCCGGCAGGATTAGCAACTGGAGCCAAATGTGTCCTCACTCTGCAGCAGCATGGGCCGAGCTCTGACGCACAAAGCGAGCAAACTGAGACACAGTCAGCAGCCGTACTTGGCAGGGCTGCTCGAAACTCTCACACACCTCAGGCTTTATCAAAACTCTGCTAATTAACCACGTAATGGGTGTAATGTTTAAACCCCGGACGCTGACCTTTTGCTAAGAACAATGCCTCTGATATGATGCACATACTGTGTACAGGCCATTGCTGGAAGGCTTTTCTGTATTATATTATATTATATCACTGCGCGGTCATGCGTGTGCCGTTGTGTGCAGCTATGTCTTTCACCTCCTGAGATTACGTCACTCGTGTTTTGCAGGATATCCATAAGTCAGATTTTAGCATACATTTGCATTTACCTTGTGAGTTCCTGTGCTGTCCGGGTCCATTTTGGAGGCCGTCATCTGTAAGGAAAAAAAACACATTGTGTTGAACGACAGCAGAAACATGGTTAAAAAGTGTCCATGTATCAAAGCAGTAGATGACAAACGTTTTTGCAGACAAACAACGGTGCGTGTAAAACGGCCCATCTGGAGCTGGTGTGCGGCTTCCCAGTAATTGGGTGGTTGCTTGGTGCTTTCAAACGCTACTCACCCATGTTTACTGTCATCATCAGGAAGTGGGCCTGCTGAACTTGAGCACAAAGCTCAATTTCACACTGCAAGTGAAGACTTCACCCTGAGAGCAAAAACAGAAATGATTAAACAAAGGCTCCTTTACTAGTGTATATTTTACACGGGTGGCACTCTCAACACAAAGCCCCCCCCATTCACTTTAATGTCCCCGCTTCTGTTATTCATCTTTATTTAACCAGGATGGTCTCTTGAGGGTGATGCATCCTTCAGTTAAAACTCCTGGCAGACAGACAACACAAGAGCCAAGAGCTGCATTTGATGCCGGTGACTCAATCCATCTAAATCCTGTGAATGCATTGATGTGTCTTCGGTGGCTCTCTGAGAAAACGCAGGCGGCGGTGGATGAGTTTGATGATGGAGGAGCCGTGAGCCCATGAGACCCTCTGTTACAGCAGCGACGCAGTGGCCAGTTCGGGCAAAGAACAAGACAACTTCAAAGTCAGGGCCACAGTTGGCAAAACAGAGTCTGTTACCTCTGACGGTTCTTTGCTCCACTGGTGATATTGACTCAATAACAATGGTGGAAATGCAGCAGTGAGCAGAATAAAACATTCACAACACGCCTCTTTGTCAACTGCTTCTCTACTCTAAATCTTTTTATACTCCAGGGCTGTGAAACGTTGACACATCGTTGAAACATCGTGGTCTTTATATGCCGGGAACAGAAACTAGAGAAACAGCTGTACTTAAAGCGAGTCACATTTCTCATTTTATATTCAGACTTTGCTATAGCATTTGTCACTAACCGTTGCTTGTCCAGTTGCATGAGCAGAGCAAGCATCAGCGTTGAATATATAAAGTAAAGGAGCATTCGCCTTTATAAAGTTACATGCAAAATGCAAAAGAAACAAAGGGTTAAAAAAAAGAAGGTTTGCATCGAGTCAAAGCTCAAGAAAGAGGAAGTTTGACAGCAAAACAGAAGGAGTGATGAGGGCTGTTTAAAAATAAAATTCAGCTTTAATCAAGGAGGGTTTGAAAGGCTCACGGATCTGAGAACTGGCTGAATCACAGCTACTGTTGTCAGCAGCTACATTCGCGCTCTGTGTTTAAGCAACAGCGAGAACGTCAATATTTCATTTTGTTTTAATAAGCATGTTGAACTGATTTTACTCTGCTGAATCCCATCTTCCAGCACCAGCCTTTTGGAAGGCAAAGCGTGTTCGTGTTGTTTGCGTGTTCAAAGCTTGGCCCAAACACTGGGCACAGACAAATGTTTCAGCCAGTCTGCAGAGACACGCAGAGACGATGATTTCAGCCTCTAACAGCAGCCACAAGAGCAATTTAGAGACGCGGGGTGGCCTTATGTGGTCAAACCTATATTAGTATTCACTGAAAATATCATAAATGGTTCCTACGAATATGAGGAAGCGAGGGGGACAGAAATACAACCTGTCAGTCTCAGGCTGTGGTGATATGCTTCTGCTGACCACACATGAAAGAGATGAGGAACAGCCAGACAGGTGGTCTCCTAACACCACGTCGGCTCACGCGCGCTCAGAAAACAGAGCGGCCCCTGTCCCGCGCCAGCACGTCACCAGATGGCCCATCTGTCTCGCCCCTCTGCCCAGCGTGACGCCGGGCTCGCGGCGCCCACTGATCGCCAGCCCAGTTCTCCACACACTTCTTGGCAGGCGGGCGACGTGACAGCCCCGCTTGTTGAAGATCAAATGCTAATCGCCGCTCGCTCCTGTTGCGGCGCTGCCACATGTCCTCCAAGCACAAATAAAGAACAAAAACTGTCCCCAACTGGATCCTTTTGAGGAAAGTCATGAGACAAAGCATCAAAATGTTGTGCACATCCAGAAGCGTGACGCACTTCAATGAGAGAAACAAATAACATCACTGGTCAGGACAGGTCTCCCCTTTGTCAGCAAGAGGACTGAGCAAATTAATTAAAAGGAGACAGCAGAGGATACAATTTCAGTAAATACCGACCCAGACAAATCAGAGCCGTGCTCAAACCACACACTGCTATTTTATTTTTGCCGGAACAGCCAATATGATGCATCCAAGCACGTATATGCTTTCCACTCTGTTACATCACTCTCCAAGCAAACCAGCGTGGCTGGAACCCTCTGAGGTAAACTCCCACGTCTTGCTCGGTGGCTTGGGCAGTAGGACCTCACGCCACGGCATCAGTCTCTCAGAGATACAAAGACAACCTCTGGATCACCGCTCACCAAAAGGTGACAGGTGATGCAGGTGGAGACGGGAAGGACCGCAGCGCTGGTCCATCACGCACGGGTTCATTCCAAACAACGGTGAAACAAAGACTAGGAACCCAGGGAACAGGCACTAGCAGCACCTTCAAAGTTCAACAAATACCATCTCATATCTTCTTTATTTCATGTGCCCATACACTAACTGGGGATTTCTTTTTATCTTTCATCTGTGCTGGTCACATTATCCAGCGACAGGAAGTGAAAGGTGATTAATGAGTCAGAATACTTAAGTGACTTTTCTTTTTATAAGGTCACTGGCTGTTGGGCGTTTGCCAAGACTGTGTCCACCCTGTGTGAGTCAGAAGGGTTAGGGGGTAGATTCTGGGAAGGAAGACAAAGCGCGTGTCTCCGTGCACAGTGAGCAGGCTTGTCTGTCTTTACCCCGTGCTCCTCCTGTTGTGTTTCCTCTCAACTAAGGGAACACACACAATTATATTCAACAAAGGTTCAAACTGACGAAGCACAGCTGTCAAGATCTCGGCTGTAGATCCAGATGATGCTTCTTAATAACTGAGCCGCTAACTTTTCATGACATCATGCAGGTCAGCGTTCACTTGAGTGAAATCTGCCGTGTACCGTGTAGGTCAGCGTTAACTGATGCAGCCATTCGTGAGTGATGATTCACTTTGGGGATGTCCTGACTCTCAATCTAGTGTCATTATCAGGCTAAATTTTGTTTCATGACCCAATACTTTCAAAACGACTCACTCTCATGATCAGTGCTTCGTGTGCCTGTGGATACTCGCACACAGCTGCTAGGCACAAACTCCAGTGGTGTAAAACGGGTAAATATGTGCAATTAGTGAAGCAGCTGGTTTGGTCACTTCACTTCAGAACCAGTGAGATTCCACAAGAAACCCAGACTCCAGTGTGTTAGCTCATTCCAGTGGTCCCAGTCATAATGTCAGTACACGTGAAGCCTCCTTAGTGAGAGTCAGGGTTCTGTTAGCTGGGAGATAAGTAGATTCGTCTGCCGTTAACAGAAAGGAGCGAACGCAGGCTAAAAATAGCCAAACGACGAAGGGATTCTGCTGCCACGCACAACATCCACTCCCTGGATCACTACGACTAGATTCTCCCCTCGAGAGGACTCCCAGCACGACTTGTGACGTACGCCGTCTTTTCCATTAGGCAGCGACATGCCATTACATGCGCGTTCATTCACTGTGTTTCTCCACCCAAAGGCAGCCGTGTGGAGACAGATCATAGTTAAACCCATCGGACCAAATGCCAAACAGCTGTGGAGAAAGTGTTTCTGCTTTGGCGCTGGGCCGTTCATCCGCGAGCATCTCAGCTCTGGGCTTCTGATACTCAAGAGGCTGATCTGCCTCAGTTCTTTGGTGATTTGAAGGTGAGGAACGGTGGACATGAAAAACAAAGACTGGCTGACACTGAACACTTCCGCTATTTCCCCCAACTTTGTCCACGAACCTCTCGTCTGACCTCGTCTGGCTGTGCGTCTATCCGGCTGTCCTTGCGGCCACTAATGGCATTGTCCTTGCAGTCAGACGAGCCCTGCAGACAAAGCTCAATCAGGACAACTTCCTGTAGGTTTGTGGAGGGGGGGGTGGGGGGGGGGGGTGCTGCCTTACTGGACGTTCACAGATAAAGAGAAGCAACAGGAAGAAACGGCAACACGGTCTGTTCTGCTCACAGACGGACCTGAGCAAACCAGCCCAACATCGAGCACAAGTTAAGATATCGCAATAACGTGAATTTCACATATCTCAGCAGATCCTTAATCCTGAGCTGTCAGCAGCGACTGCTTTACGTCAGCCGTGTGCCGCACCCAGCTGTGCACACCTATGTTTGTCCAGTGTCAATCTTTGCGCATGAGCTTAAACTTTGTAAATCCATGCATTTACTTCAAGAAGCCGAGTGGAGCAGGATGCTGCAGTACTTTATTTTACGTTGCTGTATAATCCAGGCGTCCAGAGTCTTTGCCGAGCCACCGGCGAGTTACTTTTGTATCGGACTGGATGACTGTGTTCTGCCACTTCCTCTGTACCATATGGTAATGTCTCACAGCTTCTCTTTAGTCTCTAACCAAAGGCTGGCACAGGTAACAACGTGGCAGCGACGCCGAGACATCACGATGCACTATTTTTGTGTTTGATGCTTCCTGTGCGAGAAGCGTAGGCACGTATGCAGTGACGCAACGATCTGGATCTATGGCGGCTCTGAGTGGAAAAGCAAACCAGCCCTTTCGGAGAAACTGTGCTCCACACCGCTTTGGGAAATTCAGACCTTACGCGCTTTAATCCCTGCCTAAGGTTCCACGTTTCACCATTGGCTTATCTCAGAGCTCTACAGTGTATTCCTAAGGCAGCGGCCTTTATAAATACCCATCACGATGCTCACTTTGCACTACATACACAAACAGACACTACGGCAGAGACCCAGACACCCCGACGTGGAACAACTCACACTAGTAGGTTTCATTGTATAATCTACGTGCAAAAATGTTCATCGTTTAAACTATAATAAGACACAACAGGCTGCCTAAGAAGATGCAAAAGCGTTTTGCAAATGACATTTGTTCTGTTTTTCATTTTACCCAAGCAACATCTAAAATAGCTCCTCAGGAGACGATAATCAGTGAGTGTGCATGGTGTGAGTCACGGTGACCTTTGACACCCAGCCCTCTGTTCAGTGGGCGTCTGGCTTCTGCAAATTCAGCAAACGATAGCATGACTTCACAAGGACCGGACAACATGAGGGAGACGAGGTCGCCGCGATTAAGACGCTCGGCTAAAAAAGGAAGAATGACATCAACCTATAGGAAACAGTAGGTTTTGGCTCCAGTGTGTTGATGGCATTTTCATTGTGGGATCCAGTCTCTTTATCAGTTAAACAGATTTGTTTTGCTAGAGTCACACCAACCGTATCTGTGGGCGGATCCTCTCGACAGCTTAACTCTTACTTTAAGGCCACCAAAGTTCTGATAAAGTCATTTGTCAGGTTTCTACGCACATTCCTGGGGGCGAATGAACACGACGGCCTCAGTAAAATGATGAAGCTCACAGGCCACAGAAATATACACAAATACAACAGTGGAAGAAATAAGCACAGACAGTGAGAAACATGTGGATTCCTCTTTTCCAGGAGGACACTGGTCCAACTGACCGCTGTGAGTCAGAGATGTCTGGAAAAGCCACAGCAGGGGAAGAAAAGGATGCACACAGGATGACAGAGGCTTTCCAGAAATCACTCACCTCCGCATGCAAAGAAAGTCATCTGCATCAGAAAAAAATAGATTTCTAGCAGCAACATGCAGGTTGTTACAAGAAAAACGGGGAACTACGCTGCAGAGGTTTATTGTGCACCTGTTTAATGAACTTGAAATGAATTTGTCCAGCAGCAGTTATCGCCCAGTGCAGCCGCTGTCATTCATAACAGCTACGTGTCCGTTTGAGCGTTTTCACGTTTTGTTGTTCTGGGATCACAATAAAATGATCTCAGTAAGAGGCACGAACACCCATGACTGAACTCTTACCTTGTCTGTGTGACTCCATGTCCGAGTAGCGGCCGCGGGATTTATGGGGACGAAGTGGTTGTGAAGTGTAAGTTATCACAAAAGCCGAATGGAAAAATCCCAGAAGATGCGGAGCAGATCTTCCCCAAACAGTGATCTGAAAATCCGGAAACTGCGCTCTGAGCCGAAGCGCAGAAATAACTATAAGCCGCAGTCAGGCATCAAAATCTCCGCTTCCAGCGCATAATCCAGAGCCGACGCTCGTCCTTACAGCGGAGAACAACGCACAGCGACGGATCGGCCTCGGGTGAAAGTTTCCCTTTTCTAGCTGCGCTTTGCTTGTCTCCGCGCACACGGCGGACAGAGGAGCCGAGTTGGTCCGTTGGAGCTGCGCCTCTGATGTCAGCAGCAGCGTGAGCTCCAGGAAGTGGTGACGCGCTCCGGTGGTGCGAGTCCACGGCAGCGGCGTCAAAGCGCGGCGAGGCGCGCCCCCGTGCGGCCATGAGCAGCAAGCGCACCCCCCGATCTCCACCACCACGCAAACTAAAAGCCACCGGAATCAAGTACCTCGAATTGATTACAAATACATGTACAATAAAAGTTTTATTATATTTTATATAGTCATTAAAAGGTTTCCATTATTCTGGGTCTTCTTTTGTAACAGAACAGTAAAGCACTTACAATCTGTGTTTTAGTGGAGGTGACTCCTAATAACAGAAACATGTTCACTGTTTGTGAGGAGTTTAACAAATGGCTTCAAGCTGAGGTCAGTGGCATCTGAATGTACAGTATAAAAAAGGTTGTAATAACAAAATTGTAGTTAATCATTGTGTTGTTTACATCACCAAATGTGTATGTATTGTTTATAGATATTCAAATTAAGAAATGTAAAGCTAGTTGATGATTTGCGATCAGTCATCATCAGTGAGTCAGCTTTTTAATGGCTCTGCCTTGGTCCCAGTGGACTGGAGATGCTGGGCTACGGATGCTCAGGAACATGTCAGCTAAATGGCTCAGTAATTACTCAGTCCCCACAAAAGGAAGACTATTAACTCAAATTTCTCCCTTTCCACAGTTTTCAAGAGCCATTAGGAGCGAGTGTTGTCGGTGCGAGCCCCAGAAAGACTGAGAAAATGAAATGGACCAAGCAAAGCACTCAGTGCGATTTGCATCTGGTTAACAGTATTTTAATCTGGTGCTCTGAGGCACTAAGAATACAACCTGTTACAGTCCTGTCTATCTTTGCTACACATCAGACCACACAATACAATACAAGAATAACCAACGATGTGCTGACCTTGGCCTCAGTATTGCACAGATTATTTCCACACAATGCTGTGTTATTGTGATCAGACAGACCCTTGTTCTGTGCAGAACTGCTTGAGTGCATCGAATATCAATTGGACATTTGCATTCCTCTGTGGATTTGTAGTGCTTGTAGAAATGTGCTGTAGACAAACACTACAGGCAGCTGTTATGAACAATAACAGCCTGAGTGTGTGCGTGTTTAGAGTCTCCAGACAAAAGCGGATGCCTCAACTGGCAGATTTATGACAAGAATTTGAGACAGTGAGGATTTTCTCAAGCTCTAGACACTGTATGTGGTATAAGCAACAGGATTTTGTCGTCTGTTTACCTGCCTGCATGTTCTGTCCAGGTGAGCTCCAGCCAGCAGCTCTGTGTGTTGTCTGTCCTGAGGCCTGCAGGGCTCTCAGGTAGTTGCGATGTTGTGCGTATGGAACCAGCCTTCGTCATCCAGGCAGTACAGGACGAGCCGGTGACATGTGTGTACATGTCGGTATATTAACTTGTATCCTTCTAGGCTGTTGCTATACTGGTCTTCAGGGTAATCTGTGACTCATATCGACATGTTGGAATTCAATGAGACCCGTGAAGTGCTTTTTAAAAATAGATTCACTCTTAGACAATAAATGGTGGATCTGGGCATAGCTGGAATAAGCGAGAGTGTGAAGGGTCCCTCTAGAGGAGATACTACTCTGGGTCGTCCACTGACAGTTGAGACCCAGAGGGAGAACATTTATGCTACGAGAAACAGAACAAAATGCAATCGTCATTTAATAAAACCACACAAGAGAAAGCATTCACTAACAAGATCTCCTGCTCTGGAGCACTGTCTCCAGAGGCTCTGTGCCTGTTGTCCAAGTGCTTTAGTGCGTCTAGTCAGACATGTACACTTCATCAAAAGATCCTTTTCCCTGGAGCTGCAGAGTGATGGGGGTTTTCTCCAGTAAAGATTGTATGACGACGGTGGCCCTGAAGCCTCTGTCCTCACTAAAACAGAAAATACAGCATAAATTCCTTTTTAACCTTTCATGTTTATTAAAGGCCGTAGTAACAGCCCACGGCTTAGTACCTGGGAGTAAATCTGATCTGTAGAGACTCGCTGCAGCTGCTGACACTGAGCTCCTTGAGCCTGAGGAGCCCAGAGTCTGGTGTCACGCTGAACACACGGGAATCCCCTTCATCTGTCTCTGCACACAGTAAAAAACAAAAATATAATAGATGTAACAACAATAGGTCCCAGCTAAGTTGAAGACTAGAGTAATGTTAAAGGCATTAAACAAAGGTTGAGTGCTTACCTATAACTGAAGTCCAGAACGTGTGAGCTCCGTGACTGGAGAGGTTTACTTCTGCTGCCCGTGTCTGCCCCACGTAGCAGAACCCAAAGTCGATGCTGTCGCTGGACAGGCGCAGCGTAGAGAGGTCCAGATAAGCGCGGAGAGGCACTGTCTGTCAGAACGAAGGAGGAATGAAACAACTTCTCACCTTCTCCTGGTCTTACTCTGAGATTCATGACAGTCTCTCACCTGCAAGCTGTTATTACTGTAATGAATCAGAAGGTTTTGCTTGAACCTCAGCTTCTTCTGTCCATTCTCACTGTGGATCAACATTACTCCTATAGGGGCTTTGTTATCTGCTGGATCCATGTAGTCCAGAAGAGACAGGGAGCAGTGAAAGGCCACTTTCACCTAACATTCACAGATTTGACAATTATATTACAAGATAAGACGACATCACGTAGATTAAAACCTCCGAGCTTCTGTCTGTGTTCTTCTTCCTCATCACACCTGCATGCTGCGCTGCGGTCGTAGCACCAGAGACTGACTGTCACCAGCAGGCGAGTTGCTTGAAGCTCTGGTCTGAGCTCGAAGCTGAGGCTTAAACACTGCAAACGGAGACTGTGTGCCCAGCCTGAAGTGTAAGGGCATCTCTGAGGTGTTGTTCAGCTGAAAAGTCTGTATCACGTCAAAATCCTTCACCACCACCTGGAGCAAAGAAAACAGAAAAACGACCATGGAGAAAGACTCGACTAGACTTGAAGTACTGTGCACCCTTGAGGTTAATATCTCTAGCGGGCACTTCAGTAAATCAGAGCAGTTTAATTAGTGAAGTACATTTATTGGTCTGACCTCTTTCACTGATTTTGCCCTCAGTAAATCTCCAGCTGAGGCATGAAACTCCAACACCCCGTTGTCCTCCTCCATCTGCACAAACAGCCTGCGACAGGAGCCAAGAGGAAGATATTCAGCTTCATCAGACCACCTCTGAGCTGCTTTGTGCTTAACTCAGCCGATTTTAATTTAGGGAACATAAATTTGTGTTGGATGCATCAGGAGTTTCAGGGAACTAAATTGTATGATTATAACTGCTTACGCTGCAGGTTTAACGGCTGCCACCAGATCCACTCTGATAGGCTCCAAATCCAAACCCTGAGCTCTTTTAACTTTACCTGGGACGCAGGCAGCTGACTGTAAACACACAGAACAAAACACTTTTTTTAGGTTTATTGCTGTTAGAACTTTCCAGGATGTGATAATAAAACAGTTTATGCCTTTACCCTATTACCTCAGAATCTAGACTCAAGAAACCCAGAGCCAGGCCCGCACATCTGGACTCAGGAGCTGACCCAGGGAGTGTCAGAGGAGTGAAAGAGACGTGTATTGTGCCACTGCTCTTTGCTGGAATGACCTTGAATTACACACAAAAAAGAAAAGCTGTAATTTAGATGGAATACACAGATGCTACAACTGACAAAATGCATATATTAAAGCAACATACAATCTGCAGAGGTGTGATGCAGTATGGATAATCAGAGGGTTTGCCCACATAAGGTCGAATGGGGACGGAGAAGAGATTTTTCTCCACAGTAAAGGGATAAGGAGAAGTTTGCTCTTTGTCCGAACCCTCATCTGTATATTCCTCATCTTCTCCATCCTGTGAATCAGAAGGAGGAAGATTTCAGCCAGTAACACGATAAATCATACATTCCTCTGGGTTCTGCCATTGTAGCCGTAAGAAGATACCAGAGGCCACATCATAAAAGTCATTATAGTTTGTGAGTGTTGTGTTAAACTCACAGGCCTGCTTTGGAGGGAGGGACTCGCTCCCTCTGAGCCTGGGGTCTGATTTGTTGCCCAGGCTCTTTGAATGTTCTCATCAGGAGACAGTAATGTTCTGTTCATCATCTCGTTGCCATCAGCTTCTCCATACGCCACAACATCAACCAGCTTGGGATCCACGTTATACGTCTCCCAGTCCAAACAAACATCTAACAGTAAAAGAGATTTATATTAGATAACTTTGTAAACTGCAAAGAGAAATTACTGCCAAATAATAAAGGAGCGATACTAAGAGGGAACAGATATGCGATTGAATATTGTTACCCAACATGGTGGGATTGTTGATACGAACAGAACGTGACACAGTGTCGCCTCCAGATACATGTGTGCCAAACCTAACGATGTCATCAACACATGCAAAACTGTTAGTGCTGCTGTAAAATATATGCAAATAATAGAGTAGGAAAAAAAGTGCTACAGACTGAATGGTTGGTCCCTGATTCTGGTTTTCTGGCTGTGGACCTATCATCTGAAAATAGAGTGGGCAGCCTTTCACTGTCATCTGCAGGGGGATGAGTGTAGGCTCCAGGTCTCCCACCTGCACAAAAGGACATTTTAAGTATGCAGCAGTGATTTTTGTTATCTTGCACTGCAAAAAAGTACAATATTGATTAATCATACTTTGCAAATGAGATGATCTCTGTATTCTCCCCACATGTCCGTGTAGGCAGTCACATCCAGAGTTTGGGTTTCAAATGGTCCCAGCATTCCCGCGTGTGGTCGAACAAAGAAGGCTGCACCCTTTCCATGAGCCAGCAGGTTGCATACAAAATCTGCAAGTGGACAGAGAGTCAGAGTTTGGAGTAGTAGGGCTCTGCTCGATTTGAAAGGTTTTGAAGCATACCCTCATGTGCTTTTTCTTCTAGTTTCTTCGCTTGAGTCGAGTGAAGTGGCTTCATGACATATTTAAACCTATGATTAAGACACAGACCACGTCACAGCCACAGGAAAAGCACAGCAATCCTTTAATGCATTATTTAAGTGAATGAATTAGCTGCATATCATTTTCACTGACTGGTTAGTCGATTTTAAAGGATGGCAGGTGAAATACTCGGCTTCTATGCTGAACGAGGCTGGAATAGCAGTTTGATTGGTTATCAGCAACTGCTTAGTAACAGCTCTATTCAAGACGACATCATCTCCAAAGTTTAGCACCGGTATTGCACAGGACTCCCCATCTGGTGCAGGGCTACAGTATGAGCACAAAACAGATATATTTAATATGTCAGTCTAGGATAGTGCCTTACTAAATCACACAGTCAACGTAATTACCAAGCACCGGACAGCGAGTAGACCACACTGAGTTTCTTGGGTTTGGAAGCCACAATGCCAAGAACAAGAGGAAGGTCCATCCCTTGCACCTCACAGAGAGCAGCCACTTCAGTCACTTCCAGCTGGACAGAAAGACAAAGAGGAGGACAAAGCATAAAAACATCAAGCCACAGAATGATCAAACAACATGAGCATCTCAATCTTCACTGTTACATCATGTATTGGTCTGTTTAGTGTTGAATCTTAAATCTGCTCTAGACTGCTACTTACATCTGTGTGACAGCTGAACCTAACTGCGATCTCTATGCTGGCATTAGGTCCCAGCGAGCCAGAAGAGGGGTGAAAACTGGCTGCACACAGCGAAGCCTGTTTACCCTGCAGCTCCGGCTGGTGAGAAAATGATTCAAGCAATAAATAAATTAGAAGACATTTAACTTGAAAGAGTTTCACTAGTTATCACACCGGCGATTCAACACTTGTTCTTCTTACAGCACAAGGCAGAGTGTAAGTGCACAGTACCATCCATGTGAAGTGAGAAGGCAGCAGAGTCTGGTTGAAAAGTGTTACGCTTCCCTGTGCAGGAACTCCAACGTAGAAATCAGGAAGCAACAGCTGACACTTTAGCAGACACACCTGAGGAGACTGAACATCTGCTCGCACTGACAGGTGACTGCATGAAACACACTACAGCATTAATGCTATGAACGGTAACATTGTTGTCAAAGGCTGCTCTCCCTGTACTTCTTCCAGGTGAATTAAATATGACAGTTATGTAAAGACAGCTCTACATCCCAAGGTGTATGTTTAACAAACAAATCATACAGTTTCATGTAGTTGTGTTTACTCACCATCCTGTTCCATTTTCTACTGTCAATTCCAGCTCTGTTTCAAGTTGCTGGCAGAAATGTGGCTTAAAGAGCAAGTCCACACTGCAAGAGGCAAAGGGGAGAAGCTCACCTCTGCAGGGCTCCACTAATATCTAAACACAAATTCAGAATGCCGGTTATATGACAAATTTACCGGCAGAGAGTAATATTAAGGGCAGTAATAGACATCAACGTTTTATTATACTTAGTTACTGTTTTGTGAGACATTCGTCCTATACCTGCGTGTCTTCTTGGTCGTTTTGACTGGCAAGCTTTTCCTCCATTGTCCAAGGAGTTTTTAGTGGGGTGGTGTTGTAAAGGACCAGTTTGGTTTGGGTCTGCTCCCCGAGTCTAACGAGCCCAAAGTCCACACTGGGCACACTGAGGGTCACTAGGGGACCCTATCGCAAATCAAATGATTACTATAAAGGGCTCACACATCACAGACAAACTCTGCTCGAATCTTGTAAGAAAAGAAACAGAGAAATTACTGTTGAAATGTGTCCATGAGTAGAGTCTGCCATCGTACTGTGGCAGAGTTTAATCTAACCTTGAAGGACACCTCCACAGCCAAGAAGACGGGCTTGTGATGCTTTATGTGACAAACCAGACTGGTCACAAGTCTCTCTGGTTTCCCTCCGGTCAGTATGAGATCAAAATCACAGCACTCATTCTCATCTAGACACACATCAAAGACAAAACAATCACCAAGGAGAAATATGTCATATACAATTATACAGTATGGGACGTTGCTCACAATTTACAATGCACAAATTCAAGTAAACCTAAGTGGAGGATGGTGTTTGTGTGTCTCACCGATTCTGCCAGAAGAGGGCTCTACTTCTATTATGTGACTGCTGCTGTTCATTTTTTCCCACTGGAAAAAGATGAAGGTCTTGCTGTGGTTCCACATCTGTAACACACAAACATCACCTATAACTAGAATACTGGCGCTCGATGAAACAACACAAATCTAGTTTCTGACCTTGAACTGCCGGTGGGTGGTTGTACAAATAAAAATCTCTCCAGGGATCACAACGGCATAGGGCTCCAGCAGGACCTGGTACGGCTCCGTTGACCCCTTGACTTCTATTTCCATGACGATTGCATCGCTCACCTTGGAGCCCGTGCGCACAGGCTGAAGAACACTACATTTCAACACACACATGATGACAGAGCTTCTATTTAGTAAACATGTGAAATTGCTCTTCTGTGTTGACCTTGAGCTGTTATTCTGTTGTATTAATGTTTACAGTACTCACACCTCCACCGCTGCACATACAAACAACTGTACCTGTTTTCACTGGGTTCCTGTGGCAGCTGAGGAACGTCCCTCAGGACTAAGTGACAGACATTGTGATAGTCCTTCAACTTAAGACAATATTTCATTAGTACATAAAAGAAATTAGTTTTTGAAGGGAATAATCACGTGATTTATTTTGACATGGTTTAATAAACAGCATTTCATGTTCTTTGTACCTCTTTAGGGCAGAAGGTCACCAGGAACTCGTGGTCCTGGCAGGGACCCAGAAGGCCTGTGAGAGGGCTAACATGGAAAACATCATCTGTGGCCAGGTTGGACTGGATATGGAAAGGCTCTATTGTTTCCCCTGGAAGCAGAGGTTGCAGGTTGGGCTTCATAATCTGCCAGCAGAAAGGCAGCTCCAAATGGCTTCACCCCAAAAGACAGAAGAAGAATGGTGACATTCAATTTGTGCCTGAAAGGAAATACTTTTATGTAGAGAGGGTCAGTGGGGTGTGGTAGTACAGTAAATCAATATTTAGTTTGTCACTGAGGGAAAGTTCGTCTATATGTGTAAGTGTGAATGGTACCAGTTAAAAAGGTGAGAAACTTACACATTGTTTCTAACGATGAGTTGTTTTTGTTGCACAGAGTGAGGGTTGGAAGTGTTGAAACACACCAAGTGCTCTGCAGTGAGGTCATGCGCTTCCCCTACTGTAGGAGGCTCCCTCTCCCCAGACACAGATACAAGCTCAATCGCAATCGGCTGTCCCTCACCTGGAAAAGACAGAAAGTGGTGTGATAAATATGAAAAGAAATATATTTATCCTTATTCATTATGTATGAACGATGCTTTCAAAGCTCACCTTCTACTGAAATGTCTTTCACATGGCAGTTATCACAAACAACAGTGAAAACCTGGCAGCTCTTCTCAGCAGTGGTGGGAAAGAAAACCACCTACAAACACACGTAATATTTTGTCAAACCTTTACCTCATACTGCATTACAGTCCTTCTAAACCTAAATTGTCATCCTTCAGTGACTCACCTCCATCACGATGCTCTCTCCTGGCTGCAGCATGAACAGAGATGGGCTGACGGCAAAGGGTGGCTGTTCAGAAAAGTAAGTTCTTGCTGAAGACTATGGAAAGTAAAATAACAAAGAATCCCTTAACACATGAAAGATTCTCTTTTTGCGGTAAATGTTGATACAGCTCAGACAGTCGAGGTGACACAGGTCATGTGCCAGCTAGATCATTATTCTTTTACCCTGAGGTTTGCTGCTGGCCATTGCTTCTTGGGGATTACGCAGAAGGTCCCAGCGCTGAGGCCAACATTTTGACAATGGAACTCAACAAACTTCACTCCTCCGATCAGACAATAACCACAGTTCAGAGCTCTCGGCACTGCACAGTAATAAAAACATAATATGGAGGCCACGTAAAGTAGATTTATGTACCGACAACATGAGGCTGGCATATTTACAGGTGAGTACTGGAGGGGGCCGTGTGGCTACGATGGGCACCACAAATAGGTGCTCGACCTGAGTCTCCACCACTATGAAGTCCTCATAATCTGCCAGGGTGTCTGGAGCAAAGCGCACCATGTACTTACAACTCATCCCAGGGGCAACAACACCACCCTCACCAGGGAATCTCCCTGTCAAAAAATGAACAGATCAATAGGGCTGAATATGCTATAGTGTATAGGCCTCTGCTCAAACGTGTGATTATGCAGGGAGTGTTAATATTAACATTCAGCAACACTCGAATGCCAAATACATCCAAATGCAATGAATTCACTGTGGGATTTCACTCAAGAAAACCACCTCTTCTAAGAACGAGTCACTGACATTTAATGATATCCACTGTTCAAAAGGAAACAGATTTATAACCTGAAAAAAGCTCACCCAGGCCAATGGAGAAGCAAGAAGTTGTTGGAGGGATAACTCTGACATGTCGGCTTGAGGAAGTCACGTTTTTTAGCTCCAGCATTGTCTAAAACGGGAACAATATACACTGTGTATTATTTATTACAGAAGGACAACAATGTGGATGTTCACTGCGTTTTGTTTCTGTTTTGTTCTTACTTCATAAACCTGTCCCACACTGTAATCAGTAAAGACAACCACTGTAGGCGTCGGTAGGAAGACTGGCACAGAATCCTCAGTAGGGCTTCAAGATAAAAAGAATACACACAAAACATCTGGGTACCAAAGCACACGGGCGGTCAGTACAAACGTCTTTAAAGAAAGTGGGGAAATATGTATCAAGCTTCTACTCTTGGTTAAATGACAACCATGAATGAGGAAATTGCTATTCTATTGTTTAGATAAAAGATGAAGCAAAAATAAAACCAAAACTCAGATCGTCTTAAAGAGCACTTTAAAGCAATCAACTTGAAACGATAATAATTCTGCAGATTTGCATGCAACTAAGGACATACAAAATAGTTTACGAAGAAAAATGATACATACAGCATACATGATAGAGTGCTATCGTACTGCATGTATTAAACAAAGTAGGAATTTCACTATTCAAATTACTGTAAGACAAATTACAGCTGCAGTTTTGTAACAGTTGCCATTTTGCACGTATTCAGTACGGCAAAACAGAAATCAAATAGTATACAGCATTATCCCAGAGCTACTGAATGCTGACAGGCACACAGAGCATGAGTCAGCTTGTCTTTTCAAATGCACATGCGGACTTTTGCAAAGTTCCTTGTTTTGTACACTTGATAATGTTCTTATGTATCATTCAAACTGTATTTGATAAGATCTCACTTTTAATAGTAATCCATTCACAACTTTTTCACAGTCTGATAGTAAATTCCCTTTTTATTTTTAATTCCCATTGTGGCTAATGACCATTTTAAAACCATTTTCTTTTTTTGTTAGCAATAACTTCACGGTCAGGTTAATTCTTTATTTTTCATCATTATAAGAAGCCATTAGTAATATAATGGCTTGGCTATAAAGACAGAAAACCGTGTGGATGTTCTACGTTGTATGTGAATCTGCATAATGTCCAGATGATCTATGTAAATAAACATACATTGGCTCAAAGGTCTGTCAGTGTTTGCATTGAGGTAAAGTGAACTTGTGTTTGCACTGAATATTGCAGAGGGACGGCCTCAGTGTGTTTTGTATTTTAGAACCTATTATAGCTTTTCTTATGTCATCTTTTATATCAGTATCCTGCCTTTCTTACATTTAGTGACATTTGATAAAATGGTAAATATTTACTGGTGAAATCATAAAAAGGGCCTTTATACCCAGTACAATGCAGGCACTGTACCGTACCTGCGCTCCATCTTTTTCCTCTCCTGCACCGCTTTGGTCCTCGGACAGATGAGGGATGTGCCTCCCTGCTGTGCATTTGGTGGAAGGAAGCGGGGATTGCGTAGAAAGCCGTGTCTATCTCTGAGCTTCTGAAGGTTCTCTAACCCCTCTGCTCGGTCGTCTGCGCTCAGCTCACCTTTCCACGTTGGTCTGGGTTTAGTCTGCTTTAACATCTGAAATGCATAGAATGCTATTGATAGATTTCAGTGAATTTTTATATCCTCCATTTAAATGACATTATTGTGACGTAACAGAACTCAAACGTGTGTCCAATCTAAATGATGGAAGCACTCGCCTCACTGAGAGAGTTCTTCCTCGTTGGTTTATCTGAACTGTATTCAAAGGTCATGCTGAGTTCCGACTCATTTGTTTCTGAGACAGGCTTTCCCGAAGCGGGGACCTGCGTGCAACCATCACCCTGATGTTCTCTGGACATACGCATGGTGTAACTGAGAGTTGATTTGGCAGGATTCTGTTTTACTGACAAGAAAGGTTTACGTCAAATATAATGTAAGTCACAGCCCATTATTTATTAACGACGTAAGGCGATGCTTAAAGAAGGTCGGCTACTTGCTGCTGGTGCCTTCGGCCGTGGTTTTTGTGTGGTTATGTAGTCCTGGGGGGAGATCAGGTCGTGCGATTTGAGGAGATCTTCCTCTATACAGCAGGGAAAAGCTGACTTCACTGAAATAAATAACATAAAATGAAAACATTTCTCGTACAGTCACAAACACCAGAGTAACACTATACGCAACGATCTCCACCTCACCCGTTAAGAGGCCCTGGTGCTCGGAAATGTCTCCTATCTTCTCTTTCATCCTCTCGTAGGCCTGTTTTTCTGTGGCTGCAGCCAGAGCTCGGGCCTGAATTATATGCTTCTCCAGCATGTCTGCCTCTTTGACACGCTGGCTGTATTCTGAATGAATCTGTTTCATTTAAAAAAATAAAGTAACAATTCCATCGACTGTGTGAACAACCCTCTGACAGAACAGTGTTATGTTACCTGTTGAAGCTCTTCGACGTATTTGTCATGGTAGCGGCTCCCTCCGCTCTTTGTTTTAATGAGATTAAACAACGTGTCTTTCCCAATTACGTCTTTCGTGTAAAGGTCCTTGAACGTGTTTGCTAATATGTGGGAAATGTCCTGAAATCCAGTAAAGACGAGGCTGTGTTGTCTGTTGTTATTTACTACTGTAAAATGCAGCTGTGCGTGTTTACCTGTGACTTTCCTGAGGCAGGTCTGTGACTGTTCACAGACGGGTCAGAACTCAGGTGTTGTCTTGTCCGCGTCTCTTCCTGCATTGCTAACCTAAGCGTAGCCACGTTGGCTACTGTAGATGCTAATGCTAACTGACCAGTTCACGGTGTCTTGCAAAACTAACAGGAGTGGAGTAGCTAAAAACGTGGCTGTAGCATGCGTACGCTAGCTAACTAGCGACTGCACGTCGGACATCTTTGTGTAAAGGTGGTTGTCATAGCGACAAGGAGACGTCTCCATGGCAATCCGTTCACCACGCAAAGAACCATTACCCTAAAATAATACTACACATTTAAAGTCAATTTGATTATTTTAGGGAAATATACATTAAATTAATGTAGCAAATTTTGAGTTGATGGAACATTTTAAATGATTAATTGCTTTCAATTCGGTCTTATGAACCGAGTCTATAGTTTCTCATGGTTCAGAAGATTCAACTCAGAAGCTCACAGGACACAGAGAAACTGATGATCTGGTGTTTTACATTGTTTACAATGTATAGTGATGTGTCCACTTACCATTACCAGTTTATTCCTGCTGTTTAAGAAGATACTAAGAACTTGACAGGTTTGTGCCAGTCGGGCTGGGTGTGACAATTTAAGAGCTGTTCTGATTTGTTTTTATTTAAGTATTGACACCGACTGTACAAACATGCAGTAATTAAAATGCCATAATTGTGAAAACAGTGAAAACACCCTCGGTGAATTAAATCACATTCTACTGTAGGTGCCACAAATCCCAACATAGCTTCAGTGAATAGAAATTAACCTAAATAGTGCGTCTAACACAGTCCCACCGACGTTTACATTACAAGTGTGTATTTTTATTTGTGCCACTAAATTCCACGTAGAGGTGTAGCTTCAAACGATGATCTAAATGAAAGCAATAGAAACAAACATACTTGTCAGACCGGTGCTGCAGTGGGTGTGTGATGAGGGAACATTAGAGCCTGACAGGCAGGTAGTGTGTGTCTGAACAGGCTCAGAGGGGGTCACAACTTGAAGGCTGTGCTGTGTTAACGCGGGTTAAATAACCTGAGATACAGCAGAGGACAGACACATGGTGATTTATTTGGACTGACAGCAGAATGGAGACAAATGGCACAGTTGGACAACACGGTGAGTTGATTTACCACCACTCTACTTACTTTTTCTACCACTTCTTATAAGCTAGTGTTCCTCTGGCCCAACCTTCTTCGGTTTGGTGGTTGTTTCATACAGAAGTGAAAAAATAACCAACAGTAACAATCTCATTCTTCTCTATTGATTTAAGCCCCTGCCAGAAAACCTGTATTATCTGATGTGCACACGATTTAAAGGATATCGCGAGGGGACTGAATTACGTCTTTAAACATCCTCGGTATTCAATAATAATCTGAAAACAATTACGCCCAAGTTTCAGCTCGCACGCCATCCTCATCACGTCGTCATATGGAATTTTCACCACTTGGTGGCGCTACTTCACAGCGCATTACGTCTTTGAAAATGAGTTGATAGTTAAATTATTAATTAATTAATACTTGATTGAACTTAACAGTATGTGGAAGCAGCAGGAGGCTACCACACAGTCAGTTTAGGTAAAGAAAAGAAGGAAAAGAAAATGCGTCTCGAGCGGAATCATCCGAGATCTGCAGAGCCAGTGGATTAAAAAATGGTCAGCGAGATGTTGTCGCTTGACATTTTCCGCCCACCTTTTAAAAAGTTCTGTCTGGATTGCGCACAGCCGGACAGTGTCACGTCTAGTGCGCAGCAGCTGTAGCGGAGAGCGAATAAATGACTCTGGGCCCGCCCCGTGAGGAGGGAACCACGTAGAGCCTGCTTCTTCTCCACACCAAGCTCAAACGCCGACTGGATGTTTTTGTTTGTTTATTTATTTATGTGTCCTTCACTGACAAAGTAGTTCGCCATGTCTTGCGCGAGGAAACAAAAGAAGGACACAAACTCCGGGGAACCACCTTACCAGCGCGAGAAACGGGTTAAACAGTGGGACGCAAAACGTCTAGGTGAGTCTCCAAGGTGCGAATGTGTGCGTGGAGCGCGGTGACGCACGGTCCGACTGTTGTGCCAACATATGCACGCGCGCTCACAGACGAGCACAGAAGCCAACACTGACGGCACAGATCCTTGGGCTTATTTAACCTCACGCATAGGCGACTTCGACTGTTCGTGTTACTGAGATGTAACATAGGCGCAACTTTGTGAGTCGTGGCGGACGCGTCCCTGTCGCCTGCGACCATTTCAAGCAAGGAACAAACCCATGGGCGCATTTAAGCTGTAAAGTTTAACGAGCCTTATATGTCGCCTGAGTCCAAGTTTGTGTCCGCGGATACGTTCTTTGATTTACTGTGTCTCTGATCTGCAAAGAAAAACATTCTAGAGGCTAAAATATATGGAATGACGGCCCTGCATGTATACATTTCTGTCGGTGTTCCCATCTACTTCATCTGCTCAGCGCGTTTCCGTATACATGAAACTGCTCTTTTCTGCTTGGACAAGCAAACAAACAAAAAGCCAGGACACATGTTTCGTGCAAACGCTCATCATTCTTCATGCCTCTGAGGCAACATTCGTGTCATGTCGCTTCTCGCCATCTCCTTGCCCTGGCTTGCTTTTAAGGCTAAGGCAGGTCAAGAATGTTTCCGTCTTATCCAGCCTTTAAAACGCAAAGACAAAGAAAATAACAGGGAATCACAAGTCATCTGATTCTAATCAACTCCTCTGGCCTGCACAGTATGACTCATTTTATTTGGGCAGTGTTACCAATCAGAAAAGATATTTGTGCCTGCCCTTTTTTGTGAAATAGATACAAACAAGTCTTCACATGAAGGCAACCCCGTCAACAGGAAGCCTGACCAAGCTGCAGTGGAGTCGATACTCTTCAGCTGTTTTGCTTGGTTTTTCTCCCTGGATATGGGCAGTGACTCACAAACAGGCTCTGTGAGTTTGTGGCGTGATTTGTGACGAAGCACGCATGAAATGTTGTGTTCCTGCCCACAGCTCTGACAGAATCCTGGCTGTGTGTACGGATTCCTCCAAGTTGCCCTTTGCTCATTCCGATGTTGTTGTCCACCTCAACTTGTGGCCAGAAGGATCTGCAAGTTGACCCATTGATCGGTTCATGAACGACTGCATTTGATAACGTTTAAAACGTACTCTCCTGTACAACAGGAAGCCGCTGTGGCCGTGACAGGATGACACATTTAGAGGTTGACAGACCTCTACTGACTACTACTACTTTTTTCCATACAGCAGCTCTGGTTCTGACTCATGAACCAAGACTCAACTTCACAAGGAACGTTTAGCAGAGACCACGTTGAAACACGCACCAAACATAATAGCTTCTCAAAGACCGACAATATCACACTGGGGTTAAATGTCCAGGTTTATGAAATGAGGGGAAGAAGCTAGACCAGGCTCTGACTAAACAGGAAATGCTTGAGGGAGATTATTGCTGACTCCTCCATTGTGGGCATCTGAGTCTGTAATATTTGTGTGGCTTGCAGGTTTGGAGGGAGATGAAGATGTCAAGTTCCTGCTGGATGGTGGAAACCTGGTCAAGGTTCGCTCGAGCTCCTGGCAGAAGGTGCGCTTCTTCAAACTACAAGAAGACTGCCAGACCCTGTCCCACGACTCCCAGAAGATACTAAGGAAAAGCGAGACCTGTAAGTGCCATGTCCTGTTTATAAGCTGGGTTTTACTTTACATGATGCACAAACACTCCCTTGCTTGCACACGCTTTTCTGTTAGTCTCACAACAAGCTCTCCTGCCAGATGTTAACAATAGCGTCTTGCCGCTGTGGAGACACACACACACACACCCTTCAAATTCCACTGCCAGTAGAGAAAATGTGAGGGATGGTGAAGGAATGGAAACGTCCCACGCAGATAATGTGTTCAACATCAGGCTGGAAAGTACTGCTGTGAACCCTGGCTGTATACTCGTCTGTGTGAGGGAGATAATGCTCCTCTGATTTGGGCCTTGGTCATCCAGGGTCAGGGTGTGATTGTATCCTCTGGGACTCTGGTAGCTGTGATTTCCCTCTAGTCCCAGGGACGAGGCCTGATAACCTCTGCCCCGAGTATGAGCCTTGAACAAACACTGAAGGTGGAGCAGTGTGCACTATGTTGCCCATACAGACACACTGAACACAGGAAGTTTACTGCTTTTAATTACACGATTTAAAAAAAAGCACATTATACTAAAAGGTAATAATAATAATAATAAGCTTTTTGGCCAGTGAATATTCGCACAACCTGTTCTCATCTTTAATCTCCTCACCTGCTTGTTTTGCAACTTTCCTTGCCTCCCCCACAGCTGATTACCTGCATCAGGTGATCAGGGTTCACAGGACTCAGCAGGACGCTATCTGAGACGTAGGTGGACTGGGAGAGAATCGGTCTCTTGTAGTTTGCCATTGACAGCGCTTGCCACACTGCAGTTTTAATTAAACTGATGAACAGTACTTGATTGTGCAGGTCAGGTGATTCATTCATTTATATTATTGCACAATTATGAAGATCTGTAAAGGCGGATAGATGACAAAGTAGACATCCTGGGAAAATAATCCTTACCAGCACCTTGGTGGCTGTTTGAGTAAACCGTAAATATTATTTTAATATTATGATAAGAATAGATCAACCTGACCTGACAGAACCTGCTCAGTGCAATGCTTCCTTTGGAGATATTACTTTTGAAAACAGACCCGGAAACCAGATCCCTTTGTGACAAATTTCATCTGGTACTTAGCCGATGTTTGTGCAGC
Organism: Macropodus opercularis; assembly: GCA_030770545.1. NCBI lineage: Eukaryota > Metazoa > Chordata > Actinopteri > Anabantiformes > Osphronemidae > Macropodus > Macropodus opercularis. The sequence goes on from JAUCMP010000028.1 coordinate 5,760,226, forward strand.
TTGCTTGACAAGACGTTGTGGTCTGTCTCTGAAAAGGAAACCGGTCCACAGTGGTGACCCTAAGCTCGTCTGCAGCGGCGTTCTTTGCTGGGGATAACATGCATGCATGGGTTACGCTAACGCTTTCTTCTGCTGAGCGCTTCTGAGGTATTTTGCTCTCCCAGTAGTCAGCTGAGCAGCTGAATACCACACAGCCATGAGCCAGTTTTGCAACACCGACTCCTCCCTGTTTGTTTTTTCTTTGACATTTAGATTCATCCTGCCCCTACAGTACACAGTCTCCTATTCTCACAGGAACAATGGCCAACCCTTATTGGGTTTCCCACCCGAGGACGTGAAGAGTAAAAGTGCTGTGACTGAGCTAGGTTAGGCCCCTGTGTTTTGTTAGGAGGGCTGTGTTGACATTCAGTGGGCTTAGATGTTGAACAAGCTATTTTAACCATACTAATGTCAATCAATATTTGCTATATGTGCCAGTGAGGGAGAGAAGGAGATCAGTGGAGGCCAGATTGCATCAAACTGCTGTAAAGTACAACAATGGGATCACCAGGGTGTGTGTTGTCAAAGAATTCAACAAAATCTCTTTCGCAACTTTATGGGCCTCCTTAAGCTCTAAGATCTATTTTAGTTTTATGGTTATGTATGGTTCTCATAAACAAATTTCGTAATGATTCACCAAGTAACATTTGGTAGCTGGATATGTTATATCAACAAAGTTCATATCACAGAGTGTATTTTCTGAAAGGTTTTCTTAGCTTTTCATTTGTTGCTCTAAGAAAGAAACAAACACTTAAAGAAGATTGTGATTGTTTAGGATTCTCTCTACTTTGGGACACTCCTTGACTTTCCTGTTCTCTTCAGACTCCATTGAGGAGATTGAGTCAGTACGTATGGGCCGTCAATCTGAAGGACTGGCTAAATACACAGACTCCGGTGATGAAGATCGCTGCTTCTCTATCATCTTCAATGACCGCAAGAAAAATCTGGACCTAATGGCAGCCAGTCCCGAGGAGGCAAAACAGTGGGTCAACAGCCTGGAGAAGGTCATCACCAACATGCGCAACCTCAACGACCGGCAGAAGAGTGAGCAGTATCCTTGACACGTGTCTCCAAGGGGAAACGTTTAAAATATCATTACAGGTCTTATGCAGTCTTAGAATTTCTACTCTGCATTAGTTGTAAAATCCTTGCATCTAAATGCCAGCTGGATCATCAGCTGCATGCGGAAAGCAGACAAGAATGGAGACAACATGATGTCCCTGAAGGAGGTGAAGCACTTTCTGAGACAGATCAACGTTGAAGTTAGTGACGCTTATGCAGAGGAAATCTTCAAGGTACGTGGCTCTCGAATGGGCTCACCATGCCATTTTGGTTATAACGTGGACTCACACTGTCCTACTGTGCATAGAAATGTGATGAGTCCAAATCCGGGACCCTGGAGGGCTCTGAGATCAAGCTCTTCTACGACGCACTAACGCAGCGGCAAGAAATAAATGAGATTTACGGGCACTACGCACAGACAGAGGGTCAGATGAGCCCCACAGACCTGGTGACGTTCTTGCAGAATGAGCAGAGGCAGTTGGTGACCGTGGATGGCGCTCTAAAGATGATTGAAAAATACGAGGTGGATCCAACAGGTAGGCTTGTCTAGTGAAGACGGTCAGCTTTGATTTCAGAGTGGGGCCTAAATTACACTATAACTGTGTCTGTCTTTCCCTTGTCCACCAGCAAAGGAGAATCAGAGGATGACCAAAGATGGCTTCCTGATGTACCTGCACCAGGAGGAAGGCTGCATCCTCAACCCAGCCCACAAAGCTTTGTATCAGGACATGACCCAGCCTCTGAACCATTACTACATCTCTTCCTCACACAACACATACCTGATGGAGGACCAGCTCAAGGGCCCCAGCAGCACAGAAGCCTACATAAAGTAACTACCTTCACCAACGCAGTCTTAGCTCGTGGTTGACTGATTTATTGGTCAGATGATTAATTAACGGCATGTAGTGTAAAAATATCAACGTGAGTAGCGTAAAGGTTTGCTCAAAACCGTTCTGTCCCTGCAGGGCACTGCTGAAGAGCTGTCGCTGTGTGGAGCTGGACTGTTGGGACGGTGTTAACGGAGAGCCGGTTATTTATCACGGCCACACGCTGACGTCCAAAGTGCTCTTCAAAGACGTCATCCAAGCCATCAAAAACTACGCCTTCAAAGTACGTGAGGTGGCGTTTAACCCGTGACACGGGGTAGACCAGCTTCTGGTTGTTCTCATTGAGAAGTATGGAGTCTAACCCTCACCGTTGATGAATAACTGTGTGTTTTCCAGACGTCTAGTTACCCGGTGATCCTGTCCCTGGAAAATCACTGCTCCTTGGACCAGCAAAAGCGTATGGCTCATTACCTGATCACCATCCTGGGGGACGCTTTGTTAACGAAGCCACTGGGCACTACTGTCCCCAAGACCTTCCCCTCACCTGAGGTGTGTGGCCTTTAACTCCAGCTCACTGATTCCCATTGTTTAGAGCCTTGATGTGAAAATCCTTCTCATTAGGGAGATGACAGGGAGTAAGGAAGCTTTGTATTATTCTCTTTTCTGTGAGGGACGTGAAGACTGGAGGGGAAACATTAACATGTCAAATTGACTTTCAGGGACATTCTCAAGCCTTGTTGCCTGTGGTATCGCTATTCTCAGAGGAAATAATAATTATTATGCATTTTCCTTCCTGCTGTTGGCTGTTCAGAGCCTGTGATCTGCAGTTACCACTATTTGCTTTGTGCTGACTCAAATAACAATTTAACTATCAATTTAATTTCATTCTGTAAATATTTGATCGTCTGCACTTTGAGTAAGAGCACATTATCTTTGAGTACAGGAACTGAAGGGCAAGATCCTCATCAAAGGAAAACGGCTGAACAAACTGGATGTTGCCTTCAATGCTAAGCTAGCCACAGAGGACGAAGAGGTGTCTGAGGAGGATGAGGCTGCAGAGGTCACGAAAGAGAATGGAGAAAAACCAAAGTCAACAAAGGTGTGTCAAGTATAAAAAGATGAAATAAATCTTGTGGATGCCAGGTTGGATGTGTTTGCCGCGGAAAGAGCTCAACAAACTAAAGGTGCTGTGCTGTTACTTTCCAGAAATCAAAGATCAAACTTGCTAAAGAGCTCTCTGACATCACCATCTACTGCAAGAGTGTCCACTTTAGCAGCTTTGAGCATTCCCAACAAAACCAGGCCTTCTATGAGATGGCGTCCTTCAAGGAGAGCAAAGCTTTCAACCTGGTTGAGAACTCAGGTAAACACCACCTTCAGCAGACCGACGGCAAACCTTACTGTAATATCTTCTAAACGCATCAGGGTTTTCGGTTCTTGCAGGTAATGCCTTCATGCGTCACAACATGGACAAACTAAGTCGGATCTACCCGGCTGGTTCCAGAACCGACTCCTCCAACTATAATCCTGTTCCAATGTGGAATGCTGGCTGCCAAATCGGTAAACACTCACCAAATACAGCCTCTCGTTTCTATTCGAGCGAGTGAGTAGACGGACAGTTTCATTTTTCTCCTTTCTCCAGTGGCTTTGAACTTCCAGACTCCTTGCAAAGAGATGTACCTGAACCAGGGACGGTTTCTGCCAAATGGTTTCTGTGGCTACATCCTGAAGCCGGAATTCCAGAGAGATCCCTCGTCCGAGTTTGATCCCTTCAAACTCACCAAGGGGCCCTGGCAAAAAAAGAAGACCTTGCACATCATGGTGAGAGTTTCTCCTCATTAAAACTAAACATTGCCTGTAGGATTTTTTTTAAACAAGTAAATCAGCATCAAATAACCCGAGGAAGCAATTGTCCTCACTCTGTGCCAAGTGTTGAGTGCCTCAAATTACACCTGCCACTCGTTTGCATGACTGAGACGTGTACAGTTCCAGCACATGACCTGTAATACTTGATGTAATATCGCTATATTGTTGTAGCAGGTTCAGGAGTGGCTGTTTTTTTTATTTTTTTATTACTGATTTGAATTGTTTACTAAATGAAATGTGGAGTGTGTGTGTTAGAGTGGACTGACTGCTCGTCTTGTTCCCTACATACAATCAAAGCTGCTACTGTTGTAACAACCTGACTTGACGCTCTTATCTGCGTTGTGACATAACTGGGTGTGCACATTGTCCCAACAGGTGATTTCAGCTCAACAGTTACCGAAACTCAACAAGTCCAAGGAGAAGTCCATTGTTGACCCTCTGGTGAGAGTGGAGATCTTTGGCGTCCCGGCAGACAACGCCCGGCAGGAGACGCCCTACATCGACAACAATGGTGAAAATACACAGAAGCACCCTCGGCTTGATTTCCCATAAATTAAAGTGAGTTTCACTGTTTGACCAGAAATCATTCCTGCAGGCTTCAACCCCATGTGGAATCAGAAGTTCCAGTTTCCAATCAATGTACCGGACCTGGCCATGTTGCAGTTCGTGGTGGAGGACCACGACACGGCGTCCTACAACGACTTCATCGGGCAGTACTGTCTGCCTCTCGCCAGTATGCAGAACGGTAGGAAAGGCCACCTCGCACCGCACCGATCGTTGTCCTGTACTTTTTGTCACTCATTAAACCACAATAATCCTGCTTTTTCTAGGTTATCGCCACGTGCCGCTGCTCACCAAGAGAGGTGACCTCATCAGCTCGGCAAAGCTGTTTGTGCATCTCATGCTCTTGGATTCCTAGTAGGCTTCTCTGGAGAGAACATTTTAACAGTTTTTTTTTTAATTTACAGAAACTGTAATGTTTTAGCGTAGCTTTAAAGCTGAGTAACATCGTAACAAAATATTTCATTCTTTTAATTTTTTGCTTTTTAAATTGCGGATGGAAGCAACAATGAATGTGAATGCGAATGAGCAATGAGAGAAATATTTAAAGAAAGTTGCCAAATGTTAATCTGTTTTAAAGGGGTAAAGTGACAGAAGCCTAAAGATCCTTTTTATATACACTCAACAACTAGCACTCATGTTTTATTATTTTTAAATAGGAAATAGTTTTTATTTTTACTTTAGATTTTAAGAACAAAATATATGTCACTGGAGTTTGTGCATGTGTTCAATGACTTTGTGATTGTGATGTATACAGCTTTAACAAACTACAAGTGTCTTCGCTCTTTTTTTTTTTTTAATTGGAGGAGCATATTAACTGTGTAATGTGTTAGACGTTATATTACATGTTATACGCTGTTTACTACATCAAGTATTTGTATGAAACAAACTGTCTTAAATTGAACTGTAATTTAAATTTTTCATCCTTTTGTACAGAACAAACTTTTAACTTGTGTGCGTTCAGCATCTGTTCTCATGCCTCCCAAATAAAACCCTGACGGTTGTTTTATGTATTGTATGTATGTTTATTTATTATATATAAATTGATTCTACAAAAGCACACGACAGTAATATGGCAAAATCACTGTATGATCACAAACATTTAAAATATAGTATATATATGTATAAACTATAACAAAAAACTTTATATAAATTAGTTTAAGTTTTTAATCATGTTAAGCTACATAATTTAAGGTTCTAATCATTTTAGCAGGAAGGTGGCTACGTAAGTCATGTAATTCTTTCAGATCGAATGATTAAAGCCTTTCTACCACTCCTAATTCTCAAACAGCTGCAATGCAACCTTGCAGCGTGTTAACAAAGACCTTTATCTCCGTGCTTGTGAGGCTGGTTTGGCAGCTTTTCTGTTTAACGTCGAACCTTTCTCAGAAAAGTCCGGCTTTTTTCTTCAAGTCGTTCTGCCTCCACTTAGGCAAGCGCTGGAAGTCTGAGCGTTTGGTGCCAAGCAGGTTCTCGAAATCCAGGTCAGACAGGTAGATCTGCAACGAGAGCAAAGTTAGGGCGACCTCTGCTGTCCAGACAGTGTGAGCGTCAGCGTGAGCTCTGGACCAACACCCTGCAGTCAGGCAGCGCGCTGTCATCCAGGCAGGTGAAAGGTCCTCACGCTTGCCTGTGGACTATGACAAGCTGACTTACAACAGCGCATCACTCACTGAAGTGATGTAATGTTACTGTGCGTGAATAGAGCGTTACCATGGCGTCTGTTTGACATGAAGGACAATCAACAAAAGCAAATATTGGTTTTATTTTGATGCCTGCTCAATATTAAAAACTGTGATCAGACATTCTTTTTAACAGAAGTTCTGGTCCAGGGGCCCAGTGGACTCGTTTTATCGTCTACAGAATCTTCACACAATTTATAACCCACGGTTATTTTTTTATGCCACTTGCGGCCGATCCACCCGGTGATTCTGCACCCACCTCTTTCTGAGTGGGGTCCACTCCCTGCGGCAGTTCACTGGGAGACTTGTTGAGAAGAAGCTGGGGGCTCAAATACATCCCAGGGCCTCCAGCTGCGCCACCATCTACAGTGGACGGGGACAGGACCAGAGACTGGCCTTTTTGGGTGGACGGGCTGGTGGGAGTGGAAGGGTTTGAGGAAAGATCCACCACTTGGACTTTGGAGAATGGAGAGGAGCTCACAGGCCCCCCTGGAGCTCGGTATCCCCCCCCACTCATCCCATCGCTGTTGCTCAGATTAGCCTTGTTCATGTCCTGCACACATGAGAGACGAGCTGAGGAACAGACTCTACAGACTTTAGATGCCATTTAGAAAAGCACGACAGAAAAGGTTAACGTTCTAAGATCAATAGTATTATCTGTCAAATTAAAGCCTGTTAGTACTTGTTATTGTAATATTATGACATTCAAATTAGTTGTGGTGCCACTCAATCACTTACTACAGTGATCTGTGAGACAGATGCTGCATCACTCAGCTTTGCTTTCATTTCCTCATAGGAGTTTCCTCCCTGTTGACAAGATCAGGTGAGCCACGATTGAAAATTCACCAAAAATGAAACTTCTAATTTCAGCTATTCACAGCATTCATTCATTCATTGACCACAATCAGGGTTGGTGCACTGGAAAAGCGATTTTGGTGATTTGACCATGCTGTGTTACTGCTCTGGACAGTTAAACTCACGCTCCACTTATGCGGATCCCAAGCAGTGAACCACCCAGTGAACGTGGGTGGTTCGTATCCCTGTTTGACCAAGGTGATGGGTGTGTCAGGGTCGCGGCCCGCCGGGTGGGTCCTCAGGTACTCCTGAGAACTGCTCCACGCCTCTTTGGTCTCGTACTCATTTGCTAAGTTTCCAACCCACAAGAAAATCTGCAGCGTGAAAGAAGAAGGAAAATAAACTATACACAAAATAATACATTTTGGCTGAGTTTTGTCTTTTCTGCTAAAAAGAGGCAGACTTTCTAAAGAACTACAGGCCTCTGGACCCCTCACCTCCTCCCAGGTGTCCAGCAGCATGACGTCCTCCTCGTCCAGGTCACTCTGAGCGAAGTCGTCCACCTCGGACATCTTGAACTGACCCGTCTGGTTGGAGCATTCGAAGAGCCGAGGACTGTGAGGAGGCTCCTCCCTCTGTAGTCTGAAACGACACAGAGCTTTGTGTAATGTGCCTGGTTTCATGTGTGCTGCAGATGACACTGGCTTGCTCCACTGACATTGATATAAAAATCACTCAACTCAAACTGAACTTGATTAATTGTTTTAATTCAACTTCTGACAAACGTCCCTTTAAGGTTCCAGTGTATCTTCCTGAGAGTCGAGGGAAGCACTTACCTCTTGTCGCTGGCATAGGGAGCCTTCCCTCCCAGCGCTACCCAGAATTCAGCTGGCTCCTGGCCCTCCATCACCACCTGCTTGTCCTGTTTGGAGAGCACATCAGACATTGCTCTCCCCATCAGCCTCTCATCCCCGTTGCAGCCCTGGAGAGAAGCAAACACCAAACAAATGCTGAGCTGTGGCACATTTAAAAAACACAAATGCACATTGTCTGGGTTCGTACACACCTTTCCATACCACAAGTAGCACATCTGGTCAGTCTTCAGCAGGAACACATCGTTTGTGTTGAGAGAAGAGGCTCTTGCCAAAACTTCTGTGGCCTTGGTGTTCAGCTCATTAGTCCCTCTCACCTGGAAGAGCCTGGCACCGCTGTCAGGGTTGGTCACACCTGGACGACCTGTGCCTCCCTTCAGTCACGTTAGAAACACACATTTACTCATTTGCCAAGACACAATTTATCACCAATTATTATTATTCTGATTATGCGGCATTTAACCTCAAAGATGAGGAGTTTGCCTTTGAAGATTGCCAGGAAGTGGCGAGGCTCCTTTCCCATGACCACCCTGACCTGGACCGGGGCTCCGTTGTACTTGTTATCTATGTTGACAGCCTGGTAGGCACAAGCTGTGATCTCATCTTTGGTGGCATGACGCCCCTGGTGTTAGACATAAAATCCTGTCAATAAAGAATAACCCTGCTGCTAGTAGTCGAACAGAACCAGCGTGATGATACCCACCTGCCACATGTAGAGTATATACTGCTGCTGGTTTGATATTTGATATGTGTACAGAACCAAGTAGCAGTCTCCACCGTAAAACTGTCCGTACGTGCTGGGTTTTACTTCCGCCAGCTCCAGCTTCTCAATGCGCCACACCTGACAAGCACAAAGGTTTCAACAGAGTTAAAACGGCAAGGCTTCTACGATTGACGCCGCAGATCTGAGTGCGTGTGTCTTTCTTGCTTTAACATCTCCAGAGCCGTCGTCGACCATGCGCTGCTGTGCCGCCAGTTCAGGACGTGCGTGAAGCTCCATCACATCAAACTTCACTTGGTCGACTTTAGCTGGACAGAAAGTAAACGAAAACCAAAAAGCTTGGTGGTCAGTATTATTGAATATTTATAGTTCTGCACATCTAATCTTTGTGTTTTTAACGTTACCTATCTTTCCCACGCTGTAGGTGGTACCCAGGCCCTGAGTCTGTCCTTTATCTCTCCAGGATTTGAACAAGTGCTTGAACATCGCTGACTCTCCTCCCTCGTTCATCACCTCCACAGTGGTGCTGGATGGGTACTTCTTTGCTTTGATATAGCCCTGGTGGAAAAGATGAGACGATACTGGTTAAACTTGGTGATTATGGCAAAAGGAAACCATAATAACAAATCATTAGTACAGTATAACTAGGACAATGTTTCATTTGTGTTTTTAAGTGTTGCTCTTAACTCACCATTGCCCTGTTCAGAGCTTCTCGCCGCTCTTCCTTGGAGGAATGTTTGCCTTTCCACACCATCACACTAAAACCTCCCTGGTCCAGAATGTAACAGTCCTGACACCGGAAGGAGAAACAACAGAGAACAATGAGGGAGGACACGCTGAGGAGCACGTTCAAAGGATACACGACACTTACAGAGGAGCTCAGCAGGTCTTGCGTTAGAGGCTGTGTGGCCACTTCTTGAACCACCAGATTCCCGCTGTTTTCAAAAACACTGAAGAGAAGCCCAGTCAATCAAAGCGCGCATGATTTTATGAAAATGAACTGAACGTGATGCAGTAACGGAGCAAAGCGAGTCCTCACTGGTAGAGTTTGACGCTGGCGCTCTGCACCTGGCTGGGGCCGTCATCAGGGACGGCCTCCTTCAGGGGCCCCGTTCTTTGGCCGAGCACCGCCGTCATGACCTTCATCAGCTCTGGGGAGCTCTGTTCATCCGCCCCCTCCACAACACCGATCTGAGCGCGGCCGCCCCTCTCCCTGTCCCGAACGTCCTGAGCCAACAGCACCGCCTGTCGAGACAAGAGAGGAGGCAGGACGCCAAGCGAGTGAATCTGACTGAGGGTAAGAAAAGGACACCAGCATTTGACAACAAACAATCAGTTTACAGTCACTGCAAAAATTTTAATATACAAATAAAAGCAGTGAAGAAGACTGTCAGTGATTTTTTAATATTTAAAACATGAGGAAGTAAATGGATTCAATGAGTTACACATAATGCAAACACGCTACAGTTCTACAACAAATAAACCAAATAATTTATTAATAAAAAAAGTATCTAGTAATGTGCCCGTGTGATAACTGTGGCTGGTAGAACACCTTGAGCCTCTCTCTCCTGTTGCTCTGCGGCCCGTTCCACTGCACGATGGCTTTCCCCATGTCCAGCAGAAATATATCTCCTTTATTGAAGCTGCTCCATGACACCTCCACCTGCACATGACACCGAGTTATGAAATCATTCCACTTCATCCACAGAGGCAGAAAGTGCTACGAACGTTTAGGCATTAACGCGTTCAGCGTGTTTCCTGAGCGCCACCCGGCCGTAGCACTCCTGAGGCAATTAACACCCACTCTGACAGCCGTGATAACGAGCTTGCCATAATTTGCACAGCACCGATGGGAGCGCCAAGACTCCGCGTCGTGCAGCAGACAGGCGGCGATAACCGCTGTCACAGCGCTCCGTGCCCCTGCACACCTCTGTCGCTGTGACGTGCTTCCTCCCTTTCACGTGGAGCAGTCGCAGGATGTTGTAGACGTTGGTGTCAACGTGGTGAAAGCCCGAGGCCACTCCACCCTTCTTGTAGCTGTGGGAAGAGCAGTGTGTACGTGAGCAAAGTTCACAGGCAATAAAACCACTTGAGCGAATGCGCGTGAAGCTGGACGAAGGGAAACGCACCAGAGAGCGTTTCATGAATGGTTGGTTTTGAAGTTGCACACACAAGGTTTCTGCTCTAAGCTCTGGCAGAACCGGTGTCGTTCGTGTCAGCATAAATTCACACAGGACTGTAGTGACCACGTCTCAGTAAGATTGCAGTGTTTGTGCATTACCACCACGTCCTAATTCACACGCCACCGCCTCGCTTTCACTCACATGAGGCCGTTTTTGAAGTAGCTCCTGAATCGGACTGACTCACTGCCCTGCACCTCCCTGTACTGAACGGGACTTCCGCCCAGATACTCATCCAGCTGGGTGGTGTAGATGGCGGCTGAACCCTGCTCGTCCTGAGAGGAGGTGCTCCCTATCCAGTAGTGGATGTCAGCCGACTGGCCCGAACCCTTGCTCTCGCTTATCTGGCGATAAACAGGAAAAACGCAGGAGGGCACATGCATCGATAAATCACATGCCTTCATTAATGTCTCATGAGAATGTAGCCATACTCACATTTAAAACGATGTAACAGTCTCCTTCGAAGAAGTTACCAAAGGCTTGACTGGGAACAGGCACCATCTGCATGTTCTAAATTAGAAAGCAATAACAACCGAGTTAGATTCTAGGAATCTTCCATAAAAATAACCATTTCAGCAGGACACACCCTGCTTAAATACAGCAGCGTTACAGAGCATGATGTTTGCCTTAGCGCTGACTCACATTGATGGTCCATATCTGCAGGCCTGGGCTTCGGCTGACGTTTCGAAACATGTCTTGGTTGTCATCGTTCATCATTTTGCTAAACTGAGACACAAATGTAAAACAAAACAACAACAATTAATACACATGCAGATGTTCAATTTCTGTACGGTGGTAAGAGGGAAACATAGACACACCCTAGTAATCCATTCAGGTACTACAGTATATGCACCGTAGCCATTTGAGGTCATCTTGAGAGCTGCTTAATTTCCATTAAGGTGAAAACATTATGTTTTTACTCCCCATATAAGAACATAATACTTAGTTAAAGGTCAACCAATAAACACATGTAGTTTAAATGAATTACGTATGTCAGTTCCCAGAAATCGACTTTTCTTCTCCGCCTACATTTTAGAGAAATATTTATCTGTGTTGCAGCTCTTTCAACACCCGCTGCTAATGAAAATGATCCACCTTCAGGTCCAACATTAATACACACTTTATAAAACACACATTCAGCTGAGCCTCCTCCAAGGTACTTAAACTGCACTGAAGACTTCCTCCTTCTTATCTCTTTTCATCGGAAACAGATGTCTCTGAAACGACAGTTTAAAAGGAGGATCTCTGACAGCGAAACACCTCTAATCCCCTTAATGAGCGTCAGCTTGGCGCCATAGTAACGTACAAGTTCTGCAATCAGCGGTGCTTAAACCGCCTCTCGAGTCAGATATGACAAACAACAGCAGTGATAAGCAAACACACTACATCACCAGCTGAGAAAAGAATACGGGCTTAGTGGCGACACACTATATGGAAACCGTCTCAGTGGGATGTTACACCTCTTCTGACATATCGTGAATACAAATGCAGGATCCGTGCATATGTTTGTCAAACAGCTGGAGGCTGCAGGAATCCGCCAGAGAAACTGTAAATCATCATTACATATGAAGCGCTGCCTCTGAGTCTAATCTGGGCACCAGGTCTAAGATGGTCAAGTCCTGCTGAGCAGCATTTGATGGAGTGGGTGCTGTAGGGTGAGGTGGGATAGGTTCTACAGCTCTACTCAACCAGGATGTTAGCAACACCCTTCATTAACATTATCAAGGCTCCGGTATCCAGATAAAGTGGTGACACACAGAGCAAACAGAAAGAGATTACCTTTTAAAAAATGACTTGGATCGTAGTAAGAATAGTTAAACAGTAATCGTGATTTTGAGTATACTAGGAGAGGCTGCTGGAAAACGACAGGTGTTTTAGAATGAACTTGTCAGATATGTTGGACGTCACTTCTTCGCTTTTTAAACTGAATAGCCTCAGATTCAATTTGACGTTATGATCAAATATTGATGTGCTGTGTTCCACGTGTTAAGTGATGCCTGTATGCTTTTATCGTGGCCTGAGGTCAAAGAGGTCGGAGCTGAGCATTAGCTGCAGTTGAATAATAGATCTAGTACCAAGATTTGTGTTTAATACTGTATAGTCTGTTTAAATTACGTTATTCTCCTCATCTTCCTCAAGTCCAAACCTCAACTGACCACTTTTATGGGACGGACCTGCAGATGTGAATGAATGATGAAACTGCGACAAAGGAATTCAGCCCTGAAATCAAACGAAAGTAGTAATATAGGTGCCCAGAACAGTGCGACTCTCTCGTGACTGATTGATTGGTTTTATTTAATTGTGCTACCTGGCAGCTGTTAAACACGGTAGCTGCAGTGACAACTCCCTGCGGTGAGGGGAGCGTTACTGCCGTGCAATCTGATCCCAGTCAGGTCAAAACATTTCTGAAAAGATAAATTGATGACCAGCACCATTGTTCCATGACAGTGACAGGACGGACTGGTTCTGCATTAGTTAACCTGCGTTGTCTATTGACCACTGTCCACAGTGAGCTTTGTTAGGACTCTAAACACACAACACTGTATGTTCATCTCCATCTATTTAAAGAAAATGTCTTTTTAGACTCCACATACAGAATTACATTGATTTTAAACAAGAGTTCTCAACAAATAGATATGTTATCTCTGCAAAACGCATCGATTCAGAACCACGACATGAACAGAGGGATGTAAAATATGTAAATAACCTAAAGAAATATGTCACCAAAAATGAAAAACGTTGGCCTTACCTTGTTTTGTGTGACTGAGTGAAGGGCTCAATGTCTCCTGCAAGTCGTGGTGATTTAGAGAGATAAGGTCTTTATGTAATAATTTTTCTTCCGTGTGCAATGTGCGTCTGGCACAAAGGGTTTGGCGTATTTGTCTCCACGCCCAGGTTTGCACACACCTGCAATTTCCTGTCCCTATATTTATGAACTGCAGGCTTAAATACGCCTCTTGTTGTCATGCTGCCTCCTGCGCCGATGAGGCGAACGTGACTGGCCACGGATTTAAGCTCAATGAAAGAAGCCAGGCTTATAAAAACTGGAAATGCTTTAGAACAAAACCTACATCTGCTCTCTCCTCCACGGATTGGACCCAAGGAGATGTGTTTAGGTTGAACCGGGCCCTCAGCAGTGGTGAGCATCACAGGCCCCACTCACATATTATACATTTCACACCAGCTACAACAAGCAGATTGGGGAACTGGACCCAAGGAGCTCTGAATGGAAATGGCAGGAAATCTGAGGCTTTCTGTAGCGAAATCTCTCATTCTGTGCCCACTCACACAGACACTCAGGAACACTTGACATTAGTGAAGCTTTACAATCTCCCAGAGGAGGAGGAACTGGCAGCCAGTGTTTACATTTGTCTGTAGACGTGAAGATGTGTTAAGGCGCTGCATCCAACGTGATTTGCACACATTTTGAAGCAACAGAGTGGATTTGGGAGACTTAATCCTTAGCCTAACACGGAGTTGTGTGCAAAGATACAAGAAACGTGCATGTGGGCTAACTGCTTTTATAGTTCAGGAGAACCTTGAGCTCCGGGGACGGGACGACGGGTTACAATTTAAAAGGTCAGCGAAACAGGAGCTGTGGTTAACACTTTAAACTCAGAGTCCGATTATTTCACTAAACTCAAACTCTACATGTGCAAACCACAACAAGAGCAGAACATATGGGTCAGATCCAGAACCGACTTCACACATCCCCTGTCAGTCAACTCTTACACAACCAACCTGCCCTTTCTGTTAACCAGCAGCTTCAGGGGTGAAGTTCTACTTACCTTCGACCACGACCTTCCATTTTTAGATTGAATCCTCGACTCCATTGTGAAAACGTGATCATTTAAACTAAGCGGTGAACTGCAGTGCCCACATATCTGAGGGACAAGTGCACTAAAGATGAAAACAGGAATTCTTGAGGCTGGAACAATAGGCCCTGTAATGTCTAATCCACTGCTGCGGCCAAACAGGCTGCTACGTAAGCAGAAGCTAAGCGTTGGAGGTGTCACGTGAGGTAGTTGCACATTAACCAGGTTTATATTCATATAACCTGCAGATTTCACGCAGCGGACAGTGGGACACAGCTGTGTCTACTCTGGAAACACGTTCGCTTGTCTTACAAGTAAAATTACAACATTTATGGAAATGAACAGTAAAAAATTGAGCTCGATAAATGACAATTAAAGCTGCAATAACAGGCTTTTTTGACCATTTGGTGGCAGCAAAAACAACTCAGAGATGACCAAATGTTTGGCTACTATGGCTCAGTTATTAATTTAGAATAAACTACTCTCTTTACTTGTAGCCCTGTTTTTTTTGTCTCCATCCACATTTGAATATTTGAAATATTAATAATTTGATAAATGCTACATCCTGCTAAACATTGAATGGCTGCTGTTAATTCCTGGCCTGGTCCTGTACTTTGGGTTTTGCTGAAAACAGCACCTGCCTTAGAAATATTACCAATATCACAAATAAGAGTAAACAAAAAAAAAACAGTAAAGATGCAGGCAGGAAAACTGCGTTTTTACCACAAAACAAATTGACATTGTGCAAACTTGCAACTTTAATTATGTTGTACAGTACGATTTCAACACCATTCTTTACAATGCACCCAACCCTCGTATCCCTAATAAATAGAATTTCCTATCATCTAAACTAATCATTATATTTTCCTCAAATGTTTAACATTTATTAGTGGACGGTGATATTCTCACAAAGGTTTCACTGTCAATAATCAAATGACGTCATTCAGTCACAAATCACATTATCCTGCAGAGACCAGTAATTCTAACAATTCAGTGTCCTTAAACTCAAAAGCAAGAGATTATTCAGTTCTAAAAGGCTAATTTATATGATTTATCATTTCCAATTTTCTGAATATGAATTTCAAAAGTCTCTCTGTCAACAGTGGTTTAAAGATTTAGTTAATCTGCTTTTGGAGATTTGAGTAAATACGCAGCGTAGAAATGTGCACCCCGTAACCCTACAACAAAACCAGCACAGTAATGAAGGCACTTCATTCTGTAAGAGAAGGTAAATCACAGTTGTTTGAACGAAAAGGTCGGACGAGAACAGCAGCCTGCATAGCACAGCTGAACGCAAAACCAAAAGGTCACCCACTCTCCAACGAAACAAAACTCTTGGTCTGTGTATTTAATTATTTTTGATAACTAAAATATTACTTGATAGGATAGTAAAACCTCCTCTCTGATAGAAAAATTACTTTGTGTGCCTTGCTTTTAGAAACATATAGCATGTACATGTACAGTAATATAATCTGTTGTCAGTAGAGTCCTGTACAAAGAGTCTGACAATCCAGAGATCTTTAAAAATGTCCTCCCTAGATTCATTACAGATAATTGCCTGAAGTCCTCCACTTTGGAGCCACAGTGAGTCTCCCAGAGCCGGTAGGAGGATGGGAACCAAGCTGCAGGGCCATGACCGTGAGGTGAGGCAGGAAGAGCCATCTGCTACCTGTTCCTCAGGCTTTGTAACAGACTGTAAACGTCCTCCTCCTTACTGAGGCCCTCGAACAGAGGAATAAGGTCCAGCAGCTCCGTGTCCGTCATATCGTCAAACCAGGACTGCACCGGTACCTGTGGAGACACGTAGCAGAGAGAATTTAGCTGCTCAGGCGAGGAAAACCCAGCCGACAGCCGATGTTAACGTGTTGCATTATAGGTGAAGAGCTGGTGAGAGTTTTGTGTAAATATTTAATAGGGGATGTGCATCAAAGGCAGGACGAGTGGCAGCAGCTTCGCTGAGCGGCTCCTCCACACAGCAGAGGAATCTCATAAAATCCAGAACACTGCCTCTGGCTCAGCGACACTGCAGACGAACTGTGACGGCACCTCACAAATAATATCTACATCATTATTAACTTAGCACACTCTTCTTCTAGTGCTCGGATTTTGAGGTCAGAAAACACGCCATTATGCATCAAACACTGTCACAGCCACTTGTAAAGCTTCTTCAAAACACATTTTCCCCTGGAATATGATATTCAGAGGATTCAATTATTTCCTGCCATCTCAGGCTCCTGTTTCTGCAGCGTAAGCGTAAAACTAAAGCAGTAAGATTACAGGGTCAAACAACACTGTGTAGACTTACTGCGTTCTCTGGGTGGAAGATATAGGAGGCAGGTGAGTTGTCAATGATGATGACTTTACTGAGCTCTCGGCCCAGTCGGCTGAGGTCTTTGACATAGTTTCCTCTGTGGAAAACACAGGATTCCCTGAAGAGCCGCGCGCGAAACACCCCCCACTGGTCCAGCAAGTCCGCAACAGGGTCTGCATACTGAAACCAGAAAGGCCTTATGGTATTAACATACGTATATACAGTGGCTACCATCGGAGTTTTACAGCACGCGAGTCGACCTTGGCTAAGCTTGCTGTGAAGAGGACACACTCAAAGAGCTCCCCCATCTTCTGGAGGAACTCATCCACGTGAGGCCTCTTCAGCACATAGACCTGGAACAAGAGGTGAGATGACATTATTACATTAAATCACGTTGGCTGTGGAAATCTGGAACCTCGTCACTAGATCGAGCTAAATCCTACACTCTGCTGCTTTAACAAATCAGAAGTCTGGCTTCTGTTGTCCAGCTTGTAAGTGCTTTTGTTCCTATTTGCCTTTTTAACTCGTCTTCATCCTCTTCAGCAGGTCCCTTTGAGTTAGTTGCTGCCCCCTAGTGCAAGTAATCAAGCATAGGCCAAAGCAGACAAAAAGCCTATCCTGGATTACTTGAACCAGGTGGAAGCTACAGTTCGGCTTCTTCTGCTACGAACGGGACACAAAAAGGTAAATGTTCAAGTACAGTGTATCTGATGTGTTTGCTTTCCTTTCATCGTCTTTGAAACGAGCAAAGAAAGAAACAAACGAGACGCTGAATTCAGGAATGAGTGTCCCATTTCACACAGATGTGAGTGTGTAGAGAATATTAAAGGAGGGGAAATGGAGCCACGGGGTTATTTTATTCTGCTCCTTTTCAGTGCAATGTTACCTGATGAACAGTCCCATCAATCTCCACTGGAACGATGAAGTCTGCATTGCTGATGGGCTGCAGGAAGATGCAGAACAGAGAGAGGCTTCAGAACTTGTGTTAGGATTTGTTTCAAATAAAGATCTAAGAGCTGGAAGCAGGCGTGAGTGTCATCGTTTTCCCTGCTTGACTTTTGTCAGACATGGGAAATAAAGAGGTGCACCAGGTGGAGGAAGGTAGATGCCGACGGGGAGTGGGTGGAAGACAAGCAGAGGGTGTAAAGGCGAGGATGAAAGGAAAAGGTAGGAGGCGCAGCACTGTCATGTTGGAAAGAGAAAGAAGTAGGTGCCGGAGAGAGTGAAAACGTGTTACTCTGGCTTCCACAAAGAAGGCTCGTCTATAAAAGCAGTGAACGAAGACAGAAGGTGCAGTTTATTTGGAGGAATCACAAGACACCTCATTTAGATTGAACTAAACTATACAATTACAGTAAGTAAACAGGTGTAAGTGCAACTCGTTCGATCTGTTGATCTGAAAGCCTCGGTTTACAACCTGCAGTGTTTTAATCAGGATTACTTGTATTTTTGACCTGGCTGGTCCTAAAGCGATGCACTACAGCAGCTGCCTCGAGTACAAGTCTGCCCATATGGCCAGTGTTCGTTTTGGATGTGAGCTGGCCGGGAGCCATAAAACTATAGTTGCTGCTAGAGTTCAATGCCATCCAGCTGTTTACTACTACAGCAGCACTTTGACCTTTACATCTTGACCTGCTAATGCTTGGTTCATTATGTGATATCAAGTGAATAAAGACAGTGTTCAGGACTGGTTAACGTTATGCCACAGGACATAAACTGTGTCTAAACACACTACAAGTAACAAGAGAAGCTCCTGCCTGGAGGAAGGGACAACAAACAGGCCCAAGTAGTCACATTTTCACCAGGAGAACAGACAGAGGAGGAGCGGGGACGGTCACAGACGGAGAACACGCAGAGACAGACTTGGCCTCTTCCTGAATCGCTCCATCCTTTGAAGACTGAACGCACAACAGCTGCTCGTTGCGCGGCTACGTAACGTCCTGCTTTCTGCCCGTCTGTCTCCGGCACGATGCGGACATCCTCGGGGGTTTTGCGACAGGTCAGCTACACTCACGCCTCTCTGACCCCACACCTACGTGTTCAATTCAACGTGCTGTCCACCAGATGTCCCCAGACTCACATCCACCTTTGCAGTCACCTGACTCCTCACGCCCAGCTGCTCACCTGTCTCCCAACTCCTTAATCACCCAGTCCTGACTTTCACAAAGTCTGTTTTATGCACCACATACTGGTTAGGTTTCATCAGTGCCTTGTGCTCCTGAGGCAACAACAACCCGGGTAAGATGTGATGTGTGTAACAATTCTGAGATGTTTTACATAAATGGCCTAAATTATTTATATATATAGTGTAGACATTCAGCTGCTCTTACACGTGTACAGTAATAAATACTGAACTGAATCGTAGAGCAGACCCAGGAATTACCGTCTCTGTGCACACAGCATTTGACGGGTTATGTAACGCTTCTTGTTCAGTCTTTTTGTGCATCTGTGCATTGTTTATCTGAACTGTCTCCTGTCAGTTGTGTTTGCTTCCCAGCATTAACCCCTATGCTGACGTGCTTAACGTCTTCATCCAAAACGGCCTCCACTCTCCACATGTAGAAAAGAAATAATGTACAGGAAATCCTGCAGGGTTCTGAAAGGAACTGAAAATGCTGCGTGTGTGTGGCTTTCTGCTTCCCCCTCTTCCTCTTTCAACTGATTTCCACTTTGCTACGTTCCCTGAATGTGCATCGCGCTGCATACTGGTCTCTGAGCTAAATGAAGTTTGATAGACTGAGTCCCATCAGAAGGGAAGAGCAGATCCTGTGAGAGTTTCTGTTTTGTCAGGGGAGAGAAAACCGGTTAGACGGTTAGAGCAGATGCCAGATTTCTGCTAAATTCATGCTGTAGTCATGGAAGGCAACACTACACTGTATTGGACACACCCTTGTGTGTGGGTGAGCTTGTGCTGTGTGTGTGTGTGTGGCCCCATACTGCTGGCAAGTCGCCCTAATGGGTGGGTCTACTACATGGTGTGTATGTTTTTTGCTCTCCTCCGACTTTCCACGGCAAGTTACAAATTAATTCCAACTCGTGTGAAACAGCGCTGAGAGTATTTCCTCAGAAGTAATTTCAATTACTGAATAGTTCAAACTAAGGCAAACAGGCATGAACGTGGCTTTATTCAAGCTGATCCTGGAGGAGTTCATGGTACATGTGAACACTAAAGTAAACGCAGGTTATGTAATCATGACCTTTAATCATGAGGCCCTTATGTTAATTATTTATGTTCAGCCATCGTTTTGACCAGCTGTTTCATGAATTGCTGGGACATTTGGACAATCTGTCTGATAATTAGCCGTTTTAGCATTGAGAGCTATCATATCATTTCATGTCAGCTTCCTGACTGACTGAGGCTTTCAGCTTTGGTTCCTGCTGTGCCTAAGCACAGCTGCAGACATCCTGGGTTTAAATTTTTTGACAGTGTGCACCGTTTATTAAATCTTTAAACAACGTATATCCAAATAAATTCACAAAACAGAAACAGTCCTTTTTTTATTGTTTACATAAGCGGATTTGAAGAAGGTAAGCCGTGGTAAACGGCTGTGTTGTGGAGATTTGTGGCTTTATTGGTTAAAAATAAATCCTGTGCTGATCAATTGCATGATGCAAGGCTGCTGAGGATGCAGTGGTTGCTATGACAACACCTTGTTAAAGTAACAGTTAGCAATTGTTCTTGCTTATCCTGTTGTAACTGGGGTGTAGATGCCATGATACCCAGACCTATGGTACCTGCATGTGATAATGTGTACTTCATTGATGCCACTAATTATCATCACACCATTACCTCTACATTCACAGTAACAAATGTCATCTTCAGCATTTATTTTGTTATGCTGTTATCCATCCAGGGCCACGGAACAGCAAGACACAAGGGAAAAGATAAAGGAACGCTAGCGTGATGAAATACCTTAAAGGAGCTGTGTACGAGGGTTTCGTCCAGGTCGATAAC
This sequence comes from Macropodus opercularis, assembly GCA_030770545.1. Lineage (NCBI taxonomy): Eukaryota > Metazoa > Chordata > Actinopteri > Anabantiformes > Osphronemidae > Macropodus > Macropodus opercularis. Next base: position 5,780,912 of record JAUCMP010000028.1, read on the forward strand.
CACGCAGTTCTTGCCATAGTCCGCTATACTGACCTCAGGCAGGAGGAATTTGGCTGGAGGCTGCAGAGACAACACACAACCTTTAAAATATAATGTACTGTATTTACAGGAATCGCAGGCACTGAGGGCGTGATGGCAGCACAGTCAAAGGCTGAGGCGATCACCCTGCAGCGCGGAGTGATCCTAAAGACAGACCTCACAGCATTAATGACCTTCGCGAACCAGCTGAGAAAATGTGATTGAGCTGTGAGTCACTAGTGTTTAAAGTGGTTTGGGGGGATTTAAACATTTATTCCAGATGTAAGAGAGTTTTTCTTCTGTCACGTAGTAAATATATGCCACATACTCCTTCGTGTCTTCTTCCCTAATGTACGTAATTATCCTGAACAGGCAAAGCAAAGCTCACATTAATCATTATTTCATTCATTTGGACAGGAGAGTGTTGTACATATGGACTTTATGCTGTGAAAACTAAACAGCACTGAATTATTGTTCTTAGCTAATTCATTTATGTTCCTAAAGTTCCTGACTAATCCACACGACTGTGCTTCAGTTCAGTCACACTACAATCAACAGTGACTTAATCCGTTAAATCTTAAATACCAAACTAATTTTCCATTTCCATTCATTGAGGTTGTTTTACTGTACGAGTCCCTGTCGATATTTTGTGTATTACCTCATGTTAACTGAGCTCTGTGCCTGTGCTGCCTTCAGGATCAAGGGGGAAAAGGAGAAACACTTGTGTCCTCTGTCAAGCAGGCCTGGGGTTACAGACAGGCATGGGGCAGATGGTTCGGTCTCACACATACAGGGTTGAGAAGCAAGGACTGGGTCTTACACACACACACACACACGTTCTGCTTGATATTCCAGCCATTTTCTGCATGTATCTGTGTTTCCGTGTCTTTTGGCCAAGCTGACTGTTTCTGTCACGTCTTGTCACGGTGCTGCAAGCTGATGCATCACAGGGAGAAATCCCCATGAGCAAGGACAGCGAATGACATCCTGTCAGGCCACGATGAATGTGATTTACATATGCAGGTCAAGCAAAGCAAAAGAAAAAAAAAAAAAAAAAAAACGTCTGATGGGACAGTGAAGGGCACAATCCCATCACAGAACTCTGTGCTTATTAATGCAATTATTTCATTTGATCGCCATTAAACGAATCCAGGAAATCCATGATGTCAATCCCCATACAAGTCTAACAACAACAACCATGTAAAGACTGGTGAGTTGCATACAGTAGCTGAAGACATTTTGTTTTTAATAATTAGTGTTGGATTAGTTTTTATGATAGGTGACTAAACCATCAAAAAAACATGTTTTTTCAACTCAAGCAACATTGGGTTTGATTTCCCAATGTTGTAAATACACATTTAATTAAAGAAACATAACTAATGGATCATTTTGAGCTATTCCAGTCAACTCTGACGTCCCTTCGACCAGACCGCATCGCCGCATGCACTTCCTGCTACTGAAGGGAGGTGTCTGCTGGGTGGTGTAGTTTTAAGGCTTGGCTGCCATGTGGGATGCTGCGAGTGTGAATATCCTAAATTACACTGAACCACAGGCAGCACATAGAGTCCAAAATAGCTAAATGAATTGTCGTTTCAGCACAAAGCAGGGAATCTGATAAAATAACCTTCCTAGGAAACACTGATGAAGTAAAGCATTGTAGCCAAGCCACGTTCCAATGGACACTAGCTCATTGACCACAGAGTACATAGTGTCATCACAACGTGTTCTGTTTCAATGTAGACAAACACCAAATTGAATAAAGTCTTTTAGAGGAGACTCGTCCCTGTAAACATTCATGTTTTGTTCTTGAATGAAACGGATGAAAGGACAAAGCAATAAATAAATAAATCGTACGGTAATAAATAAATTTGTGTCATTTCTAATAGTGTGAGAGGAGTGAAACAAACCGAAACCTTTAAGGCAGAATGTCGCGCTACAGCATCTCACCGTAGAGCAAAGAACAATCACCTCCGTGTCAACATCCACATGCAGCTAGAATGATGAAGCACAGCAGCAGAGGGAGGAGGTTAGCCCGATGCGAGATGAAGAAAAATGGGAGATAATAAGAATACATACACTGGGGATGGGGATGACCTGGACCTGGTCACACTGGAGAAAATAAACAAAGAGAGAAAGAGATTGAGAGGGACAGGGTGGGAAAGCAGAAAAAGAAACAGGCAAGCAAACCAATCGACAACATCAATATTCTAATCAACGAATCCACAGAGAGCGAAGGAAAAGGCAGAAGAGAAAAAAGGGACGAATAGTACACACAGTGATAAAAACAACTCCATGAAAAACAAACAGAGCTGCCATAGTAACAAATACGTCTGGCTGGAAATCCAGGAACACTAGGGGCTGGGAGGAACCGTGGGCCAGGGCCCAGCTCGAAAATCAGCCCCACACTATAACAAGGCTTTTTATGGTCAGGTTCAGCAGGTTCACCTTAAATTAATGGGAGCCGACTTGTTAAGGAGGAGCCTTGACCTCATGTATAGTAGTCGGTACAGGGCCACACATTCCTCCCCTGAATGAGAGACATTTACAGGTAAACAGGAGCAGAGTCTGATATGATCCACTCGTAGCTCCATCAACCTGGGTTGGCAGCAGAACGCTGTGTTTGCTGAGGCGGTTCTGGGTCTGGAACGTTAGCTTCACACATCCTCACTATGGGGGTCAGGTGTGTGTGTGTGTGGGGGGGGGGGGGGGGTGGTAATCCATCACACTGGACACACAAGGCCCATTTTAAGGGTTTAAAATAGCAGCAGGGTGAGTGCATGTGTGTTTGCCTACATGTGTTGTCATGGGTATATGGTAAGTGCAAGACTGTGTGTGTGTTCTTCTCAGCAGGCTCCCTGTGTTATTGTGTGTGTGCGTGTGCGTAGGCAGATATCGAAGAATGCAAGATGGGAAGTGAGCCCATATTTTCAAGCAGTGGATGGTAAACAACCTCTGGGTTCAGCGGGTTTGAAGCAGCTGGAAAAGTTTGCGGAGGGGGCTCAGCAAGGCGGCACAGCACCTCAGCGCTCTGCAGGAAAACGCAAACCCTAACAAGCTGACTGTAACAAAACCAAACAAGCGCTGCTCGTTACGGGATCTCTGGAGTCAAATTAGGATTTCTGTCATGAATTATTAACAAATTCCCTCTTTTTTTTTTTTTTTTTTATTATTGGCTGCGTGGCTGCAAACGCTATGTAATTTGGGCTCTGGCCAAGTATGATGCGATAGAGAGAAATGAGTCTCACCTTGGGAGGGCTGCCATTCTCCTCTGGCGGCGGGGGCAGAGAAAGTGTCTTGTTGTTGGTGGGTGGTGGCTCCACGTGGTAGTCATTGTAGGTGCGAAAGCAGCAGAAGAAAGGGCTAAAAATGCTCCGGCTCCGGTGCTTCTTTAGGCTACTGTTGGACTGGGAGACTGGAAGACACAACAGCCAAAGAGCCCAGATTAGAACATGTTTGTTTGCCCTTCCTGTCCTGTTTAAGTCAAACTGAGCTCACCTGTTGCTGTCAGATAAGTGAGTGGAATCAAACCACAAATCACTGTATCAACACGATATTTCAAGAACGATAGATAGAACGATAGACTCTGTTTGTATTATTATTATTATTTGTATTAGAACAAGCCTGCAGCCAAAACAAAAACATGCTCAGAGTTGCATCCAGACACGCAACCTCATATTATTGTGACAAACTGAGATTTATATTGTGCAACACAGTGGGGCATCAGTTTATGCAATAGGCAAGGACAGAAATAACCGTCATTAACTGGCCTGCTGGGAAAACAGCGGAGGTAATTAACATCAGGATCACATGTAAAAAGAATGTGAGTATAAGCAAGAATATGAAAACGTGTAGGATTGAAAATTACAGCCAAGCACCTGCAACATCACAAGATTATTTCATAATATTTGATACTTTAAATGTCTTGGCAGGTTAATCAGTGGCAGCTGTGAAACTCATGGGAACAACATACACATTTATGTCGCAGGTTACATCACCGTCTCTGAAGTCTGTGGCCTACTTTCACACTGGCTGAGAGACACAATCCGACTCGAACGGTCTCTATAAATGTATCATGGCTTTAGATTATTATATCTCCTACTGCTGAGGGTGAACGGATTTTTGGGCAGCTCCATTACAAAAGCTTAAATCTGACAGTGTAATTATCCTTAGATGTTGCTGGAGTGGAAATCCTGGCACTTTAATTGCTTTAAAGGTGAGGTGGAGTTTTTTTTCCTTTTTGCGGTGGAAATTCCGAATCTGTTCAGGCCTTTGATGTGTCCACGGGCTGCCTTGAGCTGGAATCGTGCTTTTCGTGCCCCGGAGCGACCATCACAGCGTCCCTGCTTGCCGCCGTCTCGTTAACGTGTTCATACAGCCGTGTGACACAGGCAGCCCAGTTAGCCATGCATGCCGAGACCGTGCGCATCCTGCTCCTGTTCTGAGCGCCTTCAGATTGATGCCTGGGACTGTCCTCGGGTTGCTCCGACTGGATCTGACAGGCTGCGGGCCGTGAGTCCTCTTTGTTCTATTTGTCGCTCGCTGTGGATCTTCCCCTTTTCCTCGTAGATGCTCCCAACACTTTGGCAAAGAAACTTAGTGGTACACGTGACGGAGGAAGGCAACGCCGTGTCCCTGTAGGCTATGTAGAAACTGAAAGACATGCTCGAGGGGATTCACACAACACTGCGTTAACATACGCATTTGGTTTGACTACCATCTCTTATAATGCAACATTTACAAGCGACACAACGATACCTTTAAATATAATTGCTCATTAGTGTAAACGCCACAAGCTTGACTCCATGAGTGTAGAAGAATGAATCTTAGCCAAACTGTTTGCATGGCTCTAAACCAGCAGATGGCAAATCATCCAGCTCTTTAACATAGGAAGTTTCCATCTGTAGCATCGTCCTTGCTCTCCCAAATGTTGGCCTCAAACCCCTTGATGTCACTCTTTCTTCCTCCATTTTGGGATGCCTGCCTTTTCCCGCCCTGGTCTGTTGCCCTGATCAACCATCCTAAAAAAAGCAGGTGGGAGTACGAGTGAGGCGGGGGGGGAGACAAGCGAGGGAGCTGGAAGGGGGACAAAAGGGCGTAGGAATGGGTGGGGAGAGTGGCTGTGGTGAGACAGCCTATACTTGGGTCTGATTCTTACTCCACCCCCCTACACAAACAGAGCTTTCCTTTCTCCCGCTGACACAAACCACATAGCTGAGAGATGGCTGCCGAGCAAACACACACACACACACGTATGTTCACATGTTTGGGCGAGTGGCCACGTGTGCTGTGATCAGCCAGGAGCGAACTTCACACACCAACACATGCGAAGCGCACAGACACGCTCTTCTTTCCGTGTCCTTGCTCAGGAATGTTGCCGGCGTCAGCTCGCCTTGCATAGTAATGAGGCTCTGGTCGGGCTGGAGAATAAGAAAAGGTCAGAGGGCGGCATTTGTCGTTAGGCTGGCACCTAAAAGCAAAAAAAAAAATTTCTGGCAGCTAAACTGAAAAGAACAAGGTGATGTGCTCCTACAATAGGTGGCTGAAATCTTGAAAGAGAGTGGCTTCATCTATCAAAAAGCCCCACGAAGAGAGAGCAATAATCCAAATTCATGCCTCCTCCAAGCAGGTGCACGTTATTTACCCACTATAAGGAAAAAACGCTTTTTAAGTGGGTCCCTGTGTTGAGCCAGCCGGGTTCAGGCCCTGTCACACGTTGAGGCACAACCGCTAACGAGGCCGGAAGAGGCGGAAAACGCAAGGAAATTCTCTGCATTCCTGGCAGGAAGAGATAATCAGCCTGTGACCCACAGGCTCCGAGAGGGGATGTGATCTCAAGCCAAGCTCCACACTCTGGAGGTGGCTTTTCTATTATTCTGCACCTTTAAAAGTCGTACAATCAAGCAGTCAGAGCCCAACAAGGCGAGGGAAATGTGACGACAGACTTCAGTTCCGTCTGTGCACAGTGCGTCGCCCTGTCTGGCTTTAGTCCTGCCCGTGTGACAGATGTTGAACCGCACTCCAGCAGCAGTTACACGACCAACCAGGCAGCTAAGTGTACAGTACCTGGGGGGTAAATGTGAGACCGGCCCATGCGGAGGTGGAGCTTTAATAATTCAGGTGGAAAGCAGGCGGGTTTTAAATGGCACAGTCGGCCACTTAACAAACGCTGAAATAAAGAGTCGGGAGCCAGCGGTCTGCTCTACAACACTACTGTAGGAAGTGAAACGCCGACGTCGTGGCGAGCACACACACCAAGAGCTAAAAATGTCACGGTAAAATCCTCCCAGGGGCCTCAGGCAGCCAGCATCACTTCACAGATTATTTGCCTCCTCCCGTCGCTGAGATTTTGAGTGTGGGGTGTTTGCATTAAAAGTGGGACCAGCTGTCTGCGGCTTATATAACGCCCTGTGAGATAAAACACTGCAGCCAGAACGCGGCACAGGCTCCACGCACACAAACATCAGGTAATCCACTACTCTCCTGGAGCCATGGAGCTGACGTCTTGAGTTTCAAACATTCACAAGCCGAGCGAGCACCTGAAAACCAAGCCGTCTCTGTCCTGGTCGATCGCTAAATGGCAGCCGACAGCGGGGAGGGAACCCCCGGCTGTGCACTGTATCAGCACAACAGAGGAAGGAATCCCTGCAGTCCTGTTACAGTACGATGTAACTGGAGCCAGGCTCAGGAAGGAAACACTTATAATATAAACAGCCACAGGGGCGTATTGATCCACAACCAAACTGAAACATGTATCTGATGGAGGAACATTCATTACATCCACGGTGTCCAGCTGATGAAACTTGGTGACTCTGCTAATCCCCTGATCAGTGGTGCCATCGGCTTAACTATCCTCACTTTAGTGATGCGCCGGCGTTTCATCCAGTGCCAATAACAGGTTAGAAGCTTCGTTCTGTTCAGTCAGGTTCTGCCCTGGTTCATTAAACACGGACTGATTGATTCCACACTAGAGTCAATCCCACTGACGGAGGTGACGATAATCACAACAGATCAGCTTGCAAAACAATATTTACATCAACTAGCATCTGCTTCACAGGTCGCTTGAACACGCATCTGCTTACACACACACTTCAAATCCAAACAGTGGAGTTAGGCAGCGTTCGATGAGTTCAGACGGCTGAGGACATCGAGGCAATAATAGCACAGTATGATAAAATAAACTCCCATTAAGCCTCCTCACTTCCCTACACAGACAGATGAAGCTGGGGTGAAAATTACAGGCTGTCGAGGTACAATCACTTCTAGCAGATGCCTTTAGTCACACGGACTGACCCTGAGCTGCCCTTATATTTCATTACTTATCCAGCAAGATGCATCCTACATAGCCTTATATAACTCACATTCACTGGATAATCCAGTTGCACTTGAAGTCGAGGCCCAGTTTGCTGAGCCTTAAACACATATACTAGCCGCTCGGCACCCATGTCATGCAAGGTAGTAATTCTCCCAAATGCAGCTGCGGACCCTGACACAGATGTAGGCGGGTCTGCCGCTGCTTTCCTTTGGAGCCATGCAGCGGCGTGGGCGGAGGCTGTGGTGGCGGTCCCAGCCTGCCTGCAGCCCCCGGGGGGGGATCAGAGCTGCTGCTTCTCCAGCTCTCAGTGAAATGAGCGAGATGACAAGCGTGGGGGAATTAACCCACTGAGAGCGCCGCGAGAAATAATGAGAGAGATCTGACTGTTCTGCAGGAGTTACGCAATTGGCAGCAACACAGCCCACGTTGTTTGGGGCTGAGGCAGTTCATTATACATGTATCTTTTTATATTCTCTACAAAAACTGCTTGCCCAACACCGGAGGCTCAGTGACTGATGGGAAATCCGCCTCGATGGTCTGTGGGTTTAAAGGCCCGTCGTCAGGCTGGACCTCAACATGACCTCACGCATAACACGCATGACGACGGTGCTGCTGTAAGACTGGTCGTCAGTGTAGATGCAGAGAGATGAGGTATTCCAACAAGTCACGGGACAGACTCCCACACGAGTGCAGCTCAAGGCTCTGGACCCTGGACCCTGTCTGGTAAATAACCACGTCAAACTCTACATCCCTGGACATTAGTGTGCGCTGTGTGTCAGCTGATCTAACCCTATGACATAATTACTGTGGGACAGTTTTATCAGACTTCATAAAGCTCCTGTAAAGCTTTTAAAGCTGATCCTGAGCCACACACTGCTGTTTTCCCATCCTGGGTGGTACACTCTGTGACTATTATGTGCATAATCTGTGTGCTGACCCTGGAAGTTTCCATTTTTTCTCTCTCATATCCAAACTGCGTATGAACGTAGCAGGCATCGACAGAAAGATAAAGCGAGTGCTAGTGCTGTGGTATGTATGGAAACGCGTGGCTCATATCTGCGTGCACGTGCCGCTTTGAGCTCCTTTATGTGTGTCTTGTTTATGTAGAGCTGCTACGGTTTCCTGCGCCTCTGCTCTCCGAGAGGCGTTCGTCTCCACGTTTCCACACACACGGCACGTCCTACTTAATGGCCCTTGAGATTTACAGTTAAACAGTGCTCACCTTTACCTCTGGCGAGGCAGAAAAATGTGTTTCTCCCTCTGTGTCTTTTACAGCCTCCGTACTCGGTTTGCTTATTCCTCGCTCGTTCACCTGTTTAAAAATGTATAAACCACTTGTGCTCCTCTGTCAAACGTCTCAAAGTCACATGGAAGCATAGTTCAGAAAGAATGACAGGAAATCATTAAGGAAAAAACACGATCTTCTTTGCAGATAGCCAATTACTGATGATGAATGCCATCCAGTGAGCAATATATGCAGGAGGGCCATCCTCCGTCAGAGCCAGGCTGCTTCCCCAGACACACAGATGCTACTTGAGCACTTTCTCATGCTCCCTCTTCTTCTCAACACCCGCTCTCCCTTCCTTGACCTCTACCTTTCACTGACTGTATTGATCCGTTTTGACAACGTCCGTTTGGCTGAATGGATGCTCAATTAATCCTAGCGTAAAAGTTGTGTCCCGCTGGAAACGAGCTGCGGCTGCGGCACGTGGTCGTCCTGCTCCGGTGGGACTGGGGCTTTTGGAGCATTAATAATAGTCTTCATTCATTCGCGGCCGCCGAATCCCGATGTGTTGAGATTTACAGGAAAGGCAGAGTGATGTAATGCCACAACAATACTGCCGATGTAAAAGCTAAGTACAACAAGCTCGCACGGAAAGAAGCAGCATGCCAGCAGCTTGTCATCTCCTTGTGTCAGAAGTTTGACAAGGGGAAAGTCGACGTCGGCCGCAGACAATTAACTGAAAGCCTAAATTGGACACAACACAATGGCACTATCCACTGGGCTTAATTAAGACAGAACAGAGTTTGTTATCTTGCACTAAAATGTCTATTTTCATTCAAATCAAAGCAAACAACATTCACTTCGCAACTAATCAGAGCACAAAACGGACGTTGATGGACCATTTTCTACAGGATTTAACTTAACTACGACGGCCTCTCGCTGGACATCTTGAAAGACCTTCGCTCCAAAACGAGCAACCGCAGTATAACAAGCTACACTCGAGGCCACATTTCCACAATGCCATGAAACATGCGATCCAAAGCACACAGACGTTAAAAAGAAAACCCAAACATCGCTGTGCAGCACAGCCGCCTACCGAGAGGCTCTAGCACAGTCACACGGCATTATATAGAAAAGCACAAAACATGATAATCTAAACCATCTGCTGCATGAATTACAGCTCTGAGAAACACAACCCAATAAGAATTCAGAATTCTTCATTGTCTCAGTGCAGTATAGAAACAAATCACCGCAGTTATACGGACCTCAGGCCATTCCAACAACACCAACCCATCATCTTGTAACACAGGAATGTAACTTTTGGTTCGAGCAGGCCCAGAAACAGGAAAATGTCCTCATTTGAAGATCGAGGTTTTTCTCCAACAAAAACATGTTGATAAAAACGTCTTTTCAGAATTGTTCTATGTTAGCAAATCAAACATAAAGGCTACGCACACATACAAGTTCATGTCCATCAGAGCAGGCTGAGATCGGGAACATCCTGGCAACACCCCAACAACACAGACTTTGACGAGCTTAATAAAGCAGTAAATGGGTTTTTAAAGCTCTATTTTAAAACGGGAGTTATGTGAAGACTTCACTATTCACAGTCAGCCGGTGTGGGAGTAAAGGAAGAATCAGCCCACGCAACGTTTCCCTGTGGCTTCTCTCAGAGTGGATTGCACTGTGATTGCATCTGAGTCTCAGGTCTTTAGATCTACAGGCCTGGCAACACAACTGATTTTTAGTTTAAATCTTTATTGGGAGCAGATGTGAAAACCTGACAAATCTTCCTAATGCACTGATGGTGATTATGATTTATTATTATTATTATTTTTAGTAGAATAGTTTTTTTTTTTCTTCTTGTCCTTCAACCACAGTCAAACTATGGCTCCCTGCTGGATTTCAGCTCCACCTTCTGACTCTCACATCACAGCTTTCAGACACTGTCAAACTCTAACCAAACAAAACGCAGCTCGTTTTCGTTTACTTTATTAAACAGCTGTGGCCATTGCACAACAGCAGATTTGATATAAGCTACATGTCTACAAGCTGAGAGAGAAGAACTTATTCACAGAGACCAGCAGAGTGAGTCCAGCATCAAAGCTGTCACTACATTTAGATTTCAGCTGAATATTGTTTCCTCCAGAGATACTTTTTTTTTTTTTTGGCATGTCAAGTGGATTATTGCACAGTTCTTTTCAGTTTTGCGATTATATCATAGCAATCATGATTTTTTTTAACTATGTTTGTGGGATGTGATTCATAAACATTTATCCTCATATTAATTAATCAATACCAGACAAATAAAATCCAAGCGTGAACGATCACTCTTCTCTCTGGGTATCTGGCCAGTACTTTCTTGTGAAGGTGATTTACTGTAAGCGCTCATGCATAATGGAGGGTTCAGTGCTGGCAAGGCTACTGTGGTTATCTGCAAAGCCAAACAAGCTCTGTGCTGCACAACAGAAGCGTAAAGTTACGACGGTACCTGCATCTGGAAAGAGAAAACATATCACTGCTTCTTGCTGCCTGCTTAAATTAACGCACAAGACCAACATCATATAATACCCACATTTCACTTGCGTTCCCACAACCTCTGCTCCAACATTCACTCCTGACAGCAAAGTGCTACACACAGCGTGGAAACATGGGCCAGTGGCTCCAGGGCAGCCAAAACTCACAGTAGCTCCCCTCACTAGCCCCTGCAGGTGTGGTCCGCACGTCATAAACACTTTAATGTCACTCCACAAATTAATAAATAATTAGGGCGGCTTTTCTAAGCAACAAACTCATCTTAACATGCGGTTTGGAGTTTAGGTCTCTGCTGCTCTTACATTCATACGCAGCTGACCGCAGAGTTTGCGAAAGGCTGGAGGCTAATGGTCGATGTGAGACATACAGTTTGGTGTCTGTGCCGTCTTAAAGCAGCCTTGAGCTGCTGCTGGAGTAATGACAGGGGAGAATGACATTATGTCTGTTCAGGAAAGTGTACATTACTCAGCCTCGGCCAGGAAACAGAGCACGAAAAAAACATCTCAATTTTCTTGTTTTCCCCCCCTAAAAAAGAATAAAAAAAAAAAAAAAAAAAAAAAAACAGACTCCAGGGTGATTTCAGAAAACATTTGCCAGTGTGGAAGAAGCAAAACGGACAAATTTGCAATAAACAAGCATGTAATATGCATAACTTAAAAACGCATAATTATTGTAATCGTTGTTGAACTCGGCACTAATAGACGTGCTGGCTTCAATCGCACCCAGCAGGGTTGAAGAGCTAAACTCTGATTTGAGCTAATCTGTTTTAGGTAAATGGCTTGTCTATTGATACCTATCAGAGCAAAGCCTGACTGATTGGTGAAGCGGGACGGAGGCCAGTCGGCCGAGCCCGTCTCCCTCCGCGCTGAGAGTCCAGTCGTTACATTTCATTGCATCAGACCCTGAAAAGTAAATAGCTGCCAGATGAAAAGCCTAATTTGGATTTGCAGGCTTGAAAACTGTTTTCTTAGCGTCACTGTTCTCTGGTGCTGGTTCTTGTGAAGTATCTAAGTTTGAATTACCACAGCACTGCTCGTATCTACATTATCGTATAAGCAGCAGTTCAAAACGATCCATCTGATAAAAACAACATCCAAAACAGACTGTGTCGTCAAATACGCTTTTGTCGCTTCCATAAGTACAACGAGGCAGACGGTCTAATAATATGTGCCGTGCCCGAAGGAAAAAACACCCACATTATGATTCCAACCCTCACCTCATTTAACATAATCCATAATGTATAAATATAATCACCACCTGACCAAATGTCTAAAAAAAACTGGCTGCAATAACTTACTGTGTCTTTGGCTGGAATGTAACTGATAGGACTCTGAAAATAGCTGCCCTGTGCTCTGAAATATTCAGCATGCGAGAGAGTGTGTGTGTGTGTGTGATCATTTCTGGCTTCAGTGCAGCCCAGGCAGGTCACAGAGTAACTGGACAACAAGTGCTGCTTGTTGTCTGCTTTGACAGAGCCAGCAGTGAAGGCCAGGGACTCCATTCAGGAAGCTCCCTGGTGATACTGAGTGTGTGTGTCACAGCAACCGCTTGAGAAGCCTGACTCTGTGTGTGTGTGTGTGACCCTGGATTTTATCCTGCCAGATTAATTGTCAGATTCCACATGCCATCTGGGATTTACGGTTCAAGGCGAGCAGGCTATGCAGACCAAAAAAAAGAGATTCTGTGCAAGTCATACAAATTTCAGTAATGTGTTTTTACACATTTCTTGTTTATTCCTCCTCATTTATAGCCAGTTTTGCTTGTAGTTATTGTTTTAATCTTAACGGTAAAATGAAATACTGAACAATTGTAGCTTGGATCACAGTTGCCCAGATCAGCGGGTCGGTTTCAAAAGGAAACATGCATCACTATTGTGAAAACATGGCCTTCAGTACGTGTCCACCCATGTCCAAATCTCATGGCTGCTGCTTTGAAGGTCAGCGAGTCAGAGGGCTTCTTGCGTGTCAGTGTTGCTCATGAGAGGGTGTTGCCAGAAGGTGACCTTTTCTCCCACAGACCACTGGGTGCAGCAGGAAGCTGTGGTCCCTTTAGCATCCACGCACCTAGTGGCTGAGAGGGACGGGTGCTAGCTCGACAGAGGAACGATGGGGCCCGGGGCTCTTACATTGCCACCTGCAACAGTCCATCTCACATTCGCACACTCTGATTTTGACATAACCTTAGTCTCAGTAAACATACAAGAGTTACTTCTGTTAAGAGTTAAAAAAAACAAAAACAAGCAGAAAGCTCATCTCTAAGGTAAGTAAAACTAAAAAGGTCCCGACTCTATGAAGGGATTTGTTACTGATGTCATCACCACATGGTGAAGCTGCGACTCTTGAGCAAAACAACAGAGAGAGAGAGAGAAAAAAAAAGTGTTTTCGCTCAGTCTCTAATCTGTGGAGCAGCTGTTGGGGCCGTTGTTTTCAGGCACTTTTTACACAGTGACACAGGATGTTTCTCTGTGTATCTGCGACTTTACTAAACAAATGTTCGATCATAATTTACTATTATCTGCATAACACAGGAGCAGATAATACTGATACACAATACAGATGTTGTAAAGGCACAATCTTCCTGCTGCTTTTATTCTAGACAAAACACGTTTAGACTGTTCTGTATGCAGTGTTTGTAATAATACTATGATCAAGTGATACGTTATCCCTTAAACCTCTGGTCCCATGTGAAATCGCTTGTTTCTGCATTTCCCATAGTAAAACTGTTGAATCTACTCTTTGCCAGTTGTTATAGTGTACGAGTCGTTTTATAGGGTCAGCGATGCATACGAGGATGTCGCCAGTGCCTGGAAGCGAGCACCCGCCCCCTGTAGTAAACCAAGCTCACCCGCATTTATACACAATAATACGCGGCTATTTATAAGCAATAAAATAAAATAAAAGTGAGATTAGACTAACGGAGGCTTCTGGTGATAAAGTTATGCGTAATTGCTGCACGACGGGCAGTGACAGCCCGGCCGAGGGACATGGCTGGTAATGTTTCTCTGCTTCTGCTGAACAATGGAGGTTTCCCGTCGACCCGCTGCTTTCCTACACAGCCTCCTCTCTGCACCGAAGGCTGCGGAGCAAACTGGCAACGAGCCTCAGCAGCACCAACACATCCAACAGCCTATTTGTGCCAAATTAAAACGCCAACAATATGCGACATTTGCGTTTCCCGTGCGCCCTTACCTTTATCGTGGCTCGAAGAAATGCTCTCCTCCTCTTTCGGATTTGCAACCTGTGTTATTATGGACGTGTTGTCCATGGAAACGGGATGTTGAGCACCTTCGGCTACACCGTTTTATTCCCTGGCATACATCGCCGAGCGTACTACGGTCCCCTGGCTGCGCGCAGGCTACGGCGTCCGCTCTTTGCACCATTAAAACTCCATGTCCGTCGAAGCATCAAGTCCCACTCGCCCGAGCTTACACGCAGCGAGGAAAGGCGGCCGCGGCGCGCTCAACATCCGAGGTGACGGTCCCGTGTGCAGGAGACACGCCAAGCGCCAGCCCCTGCACCGAAGCGTTGCGCGTCCGCTGTGGCTGTTGCAGGCAGCACAGCCCCCGCCTCCTCCCGCTGCTACTGTACGCTCCCTTCAGTCCACACGCCACAGATACTGTTAGTGTTTACCAAGAGATGGCAGCCGTCCTCCTACCACTGGGCCAAGCGAGCTCGTTTCAACAACACGCCTGAAGCTGGGGTTTGGCTTTTTCCCCCCTTAACACCGGGAGGACATTTACTAAAAGGTTGCATATACACAATTATAACGTGTGTGTATGCGAAAACATTTGGAAATAATGAAAGACCTTTAGTCACAGAGGTCAAGAACCCCACCCACAACTAAGCCTCAACTGTTTTATCCAGACAGATCCACCAAAAGATATGAGAAAACATGAAACGCATCAGTCACCAATTGTGTTTTTGGTACTAAAATGTTTTGTTCAAGTCGTTTTAATAGACATTTGTGGTTTCAAGGTAATTTTCCATCAAATTCCATTTAAACACCACAAAGGACATGGCCACTGTGTTCTCAAGGGCAAGGTACAGCTTATATGGTGACACGTTAATGACTAACCTCTGGATTTTATGAGACACACAGTATGTAATCATATCACCACACACACACACCATATATTAAAGAGATGTTTTGTAGGTTCGTCGTTCCTAGCGACGTCACGTCAACGTGCTCAACTCAGTCACACTTTTCCCTGCGGTGAACCACCTTTACACCAAGCTTCATATCTGAGCCACCTGTGCAGCAGAAACCAAACCCTCCACACACACTAGCAAACTGTATTCCTGCCGTTTCTGCCTCAGTGGACTGTAGAACAACAACACGGGGGATAAAGTGGTTTTCTGGTTTGATGCCAGGAGCGATGCGGTGTCCCTCTTCACCTTCACTTTAATGGATCCGCAGCCCGCACAGCTCAGCGTGACCCCAACTGAGAGACAAGTGTATGACGGCATATGGTCAGGAGGACAACAGCAGTAAGGGCTGGCTGTCATCTGTTGATGCTGCTCATAATTAGGACGTAATCTCCCTCCTGACGCGGGGCTCCGCGTGTAGGTCGGTCAGTCTCTCAGGTTTACAATAACGCATGTGTCCAATCGTCAACCCAACAAAGGCCTTGGAGACACTTCGCTCAGCTACAATCTCTTCTTAGCACTTAGAGTCAGTCTCAGGTTACTGCATCTGTGAATATAGCACGAGCTCGTGAAATCCGACCACACGGGGCGAGTAACCACAGCTTGCTTTATTTAAAAGGAAAGTCATTTTAAAGCAAGCAGTTTTGTTGAAACCGTTTACTGCGCAATAAATACTAATAGCCAGAAATGACATTAGGCGCAATCAAAGTGGTGTATTAATGGTAAAGCAATAATATTTCCAGGAGAAGCTAGTGTCTCTGTAGCCATTACACGGTTTCCTCTTTAAGCATATAAACAACCTTATTCTAAAGAAGTTCCAGACACAAGTGATCGTGTGGTTGTTGCTAGACAACAACACTTTGTGTCCTCAAACGAGTTGATGCAGAGTCTTAAATCAATTACAGCGTTAGGGGCTCCAACGTTTCCTCACAGCCTTGTTAGTAGAAGGAGCGTCCTCGCATTAGACAAAAGGACTGTTCCCTGCTTGGCCATTGGCATCAACCCTCACTGACCTCTGACATTTCTGTCTCTGGGGGAACTGAGTGGCACCGTGTTTCTGTTGATTCGTTATGAAGAGAACATCGACGCTGACAGGACACGGACGATCTCTTCCACTAGCTTCAAATACATCTGGTGCCGTCGTACAGCAGGTCTTTAAATGTTTTATGAACGTGGGTGTAGTTCAGTAAGGAACTGGAATCACATTATCCCCCCTCTCCATGGGCCTCTTTGAATTTATTCCCTCGTTGTGGAGCCTTTGAGGTCCTCCCACATAAACAATGACATGGTGAGGTTTGTAAAGGGGCACAGTCAGTTCACTCCAAGGAGGGGAGGAAATCTGCAGTCCACACATTTTACAGTGTGAAGCTGGAACTCTTGTAAAAAAAACAAAACAAATTCAAGTCTTTCATTACAGGTGTGAAAACTAAGAAAAACATTTATACTATTTGAAATTCAAAGACGAGACAAAACTGTACAACTGACAACTAGCGGTTTAATTTTAGAAAGAAAGCAGCCTTAGACTCGTCTTAGTTTGTACGGGCAAGTAAATAATCAAGTCACGGCAAAGACCGATTACTTCTGACATCCGTGTGTCTGTGGCGCCACCTTGTGGACAACTTGACTCAGGCTTCAGCCATTAGGGTCCTGAACGCAACTGTCAGAAGAAAACTATCAAGGCAAGTAGTTAAAGCGACGTACACAACGCAAAGCAACATGAAGTTGACTACATAGAAATTCAGCAAATCACACGCAGCAAACTATCGAGCCACGACACGACGCACAAACCACAGCAAGGACCTAAAGGCGTGTGAAAAACTGCTCCAGTCTGATCAGCCACAAACCAGAAGAGCTCGGCACAGCAGCCAAACAACCGCAGGAAGAAATGGAGAAGTGGGACTTACCAGACGTAGATCTACCTGGAAAAAGAAAAACACACAATAGTCGGTCGGGTAGGTCCAAGTTGCTCGCGCTTAACTTGAAATTTGAGTTTTGTTTACTGTTAAAATGACTCCTCTAGTACATTCAGTTTACATTTACACCAACTGATGTCACCCAATGCAATGATTAAAAAAAAAAAAATCAAAACAGAACCACATCACATACATTCAGAAGCACCTGGTCGGTTTGTTAATACTTTATTTGGTTGCTCATTTTCCATAAAGACCATAAAATAAAATGGCAAATAACTTATTTTTCCTCCATCTCATTGTTGGAGAAACATGAACAGTATTTTCAAAATCTGCAGACTAGACTAGTTCAGGTTCTTTACCGTCGCTCACCTTCCCGAAGCGGTTTCCATCAAGTTTATCAACCTTCTCAAGACTCTTTTTTTCTGTTCGGTTCGGCCGTTCACGCCACCAAACGAGCGCAGCTTGGTGCTGCTGCGTGATTACTGGCGCATGACGTCACTGGCTTTTATTGGCACAGTGTTGTTGCGTTAATTGAACCCAACCGTAAATAGTTGTTTGATAATAGGAAGTTTTACTAATCACACGCAGTATCACGTTTCCTAGACAAAACATCAGCAGGTTCATATGTGTTATAATAGGCAATGTGCATTAAAATAGGTTTATTTAACATGAATTTACTATAAAGTTACAAAACTTGACATATTTAACAGTTTATTTGTTTTTTTCCAGGGCATTAAATGTTCTCCAAATATAATTAATTTTTATAATCATTTTTACAGTCCGTGGTGAATCTGCTGATGCGCGGCCTTGCGAGCGGCTCGTGTAGGGAAAGTGCTCTCCTTGAGCGGATGCTGCGTTTACTTGTTTCCAGAGATTTCATCATTCTGCCGTCCTCGCTCGGTGGTCCATGCTTTTTCGCAGCGCAGCGTCGGCACTGCTGAGGACCAGCGCTGAGATTTCCTGCCTCTTCCCCGCGTCCACGGTCCGGATAGTTCGCCAGTCGCTCTGCTACTTGCCCCGAAACAGGCCCTTTTCAACGTCGGTCTGTTTGTGTAAGAAGAAGCGGAAAAGTCTTTGGCTGCAAGTGGCGGAAGGACAAACTATGGACGGAAACATCGAAGAGATTCTGGCCCCTTTGAGGCTCGCAGTCAAAGAACAGGTAGCACCGACTTACCTCCAAGTCCCTGCTGATGTGGACTCAAGCGGTTTATCGCGATTAGTCGCGTTGTTAATGCTTCAGCCTTAGCCACACTAGCAGGCTAGCTGGCTAACCTGCCGGCTGCTCACAATGAATGGAGCCAGCCATTTGCTTGCTAACCGCTAACAGCTATGTGCTAGCTGACAGTCATGTCTGCAGCCCATGCCACGTTTCATTGCGCTGCTGTGCAGGGTGGGGTTAAAGACGTAGGCCAAATTAACTCTACTACTATTACATGCAACAGTCGGCTCATGGGAGACTCGGCCACCTCTGTGTTTTAGGGGGACCTGGTTCGCCAGATGAAACAAGGGGGTGCCCCTGATGTGGATGTTACTAAAGCTGTGGCTGAACTGAAAGCAAGGAAAAGAACTCTGGAGGCCAAGGTAAACCAAGTCAGACTAACCGTGAATGCACCAAATCAGGCGCGAAAAGGTGACTATTGAGTTACCGTTATTCTTTTGATTGCAGGAACTGGCACTACAACCCAAAGATGACATTGTTGACAGAACCAAGATGGAGGATACCCTAAAGAGGCGATTCTTCTATGACCAGGCCTTTGCCATCTATGGAGGTAGGATTATCCGTTAATACGCAAGTAGTAGTGTATACGTTGTCTTGAGGCGGCCTGTAACCCAGCTGTAATGCTGCCGTAGGCGTGAGCGGCCTGTACGATTTCGGCCCCGTGGGCTGTGCCCTAAAGAACAACATCCTGCAGGCCTGGAGGCAGCACTTCATCCAGGAGGAGCAGATCCTGGAAATTGACTGCACCATGCTGACCCCTGAGCCCGTCCTTAAGTAAGTGCCCTGTCATACGTCTGTGACTGATCTAACACAGACTGCGACCGGTGATTCCAACAAAGGTCATTATTCTGTCATGTTCTCTGTTGCTTTATGGTCATTGTTTTTGCATGAGAACTGTGCCTGGTGGTTTCCTAGCATCAGCTCCCAAATGCTGAACTGCAGGTGTTTATTAACAGGCATATAGTGATTTCTGCAGTTTTTTGCATGGAGACTGTCTTATAGCAGGCTTCCATAGCCCGGTTGCAGAGACATTTTTAATTAACTTAAAAATTCCAAGCTGGAATGAATGCGGTTATGTTTCATTATTTCACCAGGACATCAGGACACGTGGACAAATTCGCTGACTACATGGTGAAAGACGTCAAGAATGGCGAATGCTTCAGGGCTGACCACCTTCTCAAAGGTAAGCCTCTCGTACAGGCGCATCTCTGACTGTACTCGGAAACGTGGCTTGGCACTGCTGTGTAAACTGCAGATTAGTCAGAGCAGCAGAAGTCTTTGTAGGATTTTCATGTGTATTATTCGTGGGATTCTGCAGAGGGAGGCATGGCTGTGGTCCAGACTTGTGCCATGCGTGGTGGTTGCGCTTTGGGTATCACTGTTGCCCCTGAGGGAGAATAGAAGTGGTTGGACGAGCAGAACAGGGCTTTCATAGCCACACAAGCTGCTATGATTACAGAGGCTGGGTGTGTGCCAAAAAGCTGGTGGGATTCAGATAAAGATGCAATGCGTGCGTCTCGCAAAGACTTGGTGACAAATTGGCCCACCTGCTAAAACACATGATGTAATGAAACTTGCATAATAACTGAAATCAAGTCACATTATGTAATACTGTACCGGATTTGGTGTGAAGTTACTCAAAGCTCTTCTGACCCTCAGCCCATCTCCAGAAGCTGATGTCTGATAAGAAGTGTGCAGCAGAGAAGAAGGCTGAGATGGAAGAAGTCATCACTCAGGTCAGTGCTGACTGGGTTAAAAAAACAAAACAAATGAATACATAGAACATTTGTTTTAATTAAGCTATATTTGATTGGTGGTGTTTTTTTTTTGTGTGTACTATTACTTTCAGATGGACAACTACACTCAGCAGGAGTTGACTGATCTGTTTGTGAAGTACAGTGTTAAGTCACCAACCACAGGAAATGACCTGACGCCTCCCATCTCCTTTAACTTGATGTTCCAGACATCTATTGGACCAGGGGGGAATATGCCAGGGTACATTACACTGAACACATTTTCTGTAATGACGTCACTGTTTTACTGTTTGCTAAGTGTATCTCCTAATCCGTAGCTATCTGAGGCCTGAAACTGCTCAGGGAATCTTCCTCAACTTCAAGCGTCTTTTGGAGTTCAACCAGGGAAAGCTGCCCTTTGCTGCTGCTCAGATTGGAAACTCTTTCAGGAACGAAATCTCTCCTCGCTCCGGACTCATCCGTGTTAGGTGAGCAACCTAACCTCACTTACTGCTGTGTAAATCTTTCCTCTGCAGTTTGAGAGGTATAACCATTCTCCACACAGGGAGTTCACCATGGCTGAGATTGAGCACTTTGTGGATCCAACTGAGAAGGTCCATCCTAAATTCTCCAATGTAGCTGACCTGGACATCATATTGTACTCCTCCAAGGCACAGACCAGCGGGCAGTCAGCGCAGATCATGAGACTTGGAGATGCTGTGGAGCAGGTATGGAGCATCTAAGTTAATGTAAATGTGTTACTTGCATTGTGAAGTCTAACATTGCTTGTCTCTCAGGGAGTGATCAACAACTCCGTCCTGGGATATTTCATCGGGAGGATCTACCTCTACCTTACTAAAGTTGGTATTGCCAAAGACAAGCTGCGTTTCCGACAGCACATGGACAACGAGATGGCTCACTACGCCTGCGACTGCTGGGACGCTGAGACCAAAACCTCCTACGTATGTTTTCTTTTGGGCATCATCAGGGTCTTTCCGTTTGATGACTTTCAGTTCTTTTACTCACACAAACATTTGTCTCTGACAGGGCTGGATTGAGATTGTAGGGTGTGCGGACCGGTCTTGCTATGATTTGAAATGCCACGCGCGAGCTACAAAGGTCCCTCTGGTTGCTGAGAAGCCTCTTAAAGAACCCATATCCTTAAACTTCAGCATCATTTAATACTGAAAAAAACATTATCCACGGGACTATCCTCATCCATTGGAGTAATCAAAAGTGTCATTAGCCTTAATTTCTTCACACAAAGTTGTAAACGTTGTCCAGTTTGAACCAAACAAAGGAACCATTGGGAAGGCGTACAAGAAGGACGCCAAGATAGCCATGGAGTATCTGTCCGTGTGCGACGAATGCTTCATTACAGAACAGGAGCAGCTGCTGAATGAGTCTGGGTGAGTGCTGCTAATGGCAGGTCATCGTACAGGACAGCGTGGGCCTCGTCATGGTTTTGCACTTTTCAAAGCAGTGACTATACTTATTGACTCCACAGAGAATTCACCATAGAGACAGAGGGCAAGACATTCAAACTCACAAAGGACATGGTCAGTGTAAAGCGCTTCCAGAAGACTCTGCATGGTGAGATGCACAGATTGGAGATGGGAGGAAAGGGGTGTTTGGGAGAGAGTGACAATTTTCTAACCGCCGTGAACTGTAACTGTGTTTGTTATCCACAGTGGAGGAAGTTGTCCCAAATGTAATCGAGCCTTCGTTTGGCATTGGTAGGATCATGTACACCATCTTTGAGCACACATTCCACGTCCGAGAGGGGGATGAACAAAGAACGGTAAGAATGTTTTCCATTCCACATCATCATGACCTGTATCACCCACTCCGCTGGAATACGGCTGTGTGTTGGATGAAACGTCCTAAAAAGGTTTTCGTGTTTCCAACAGTTTTTCAGCTTCCCTGCTACTGTAGCTCCATACAAATGCTCCGTCCTGCCTTTGAGTCAGAACCAGGAATTCACGCCCTTTGTAAAGGAACTATGTGAGTACTCGTTTTATCATATCCATATTTTGCCAGGAGAGAAAATATCTAATAGTATTCAACTTTTTTTATTTATTTTGGTCCTTTTCCTTTTCTTAGCTGAGGCTTTGACCAAAAACGGGGTGTCCCACAAAGTGGATGACTCTTCAGGATCCATTGGAAGGCGCTACGCCAGGACGGATGAGATCGGGGTGGCTTTCGGTATCACCATTGACTTTGACACTGTGAACAAGACGCCTCACACAGCCACCCTGAGAGACCGAGACTCCATGAAGCAGATCCGGGCAGAGGTACACATTTCTGCCAACATATACTACTCATTGTTCTTTAGACAATTCTAAACACATTTCTCATATATGCTACCTAAGTAATTCTAGATTAAAAAAACAAAAACACACACAGTTAAAGAACTCTTAGCTATACCACTTCTGTGGTTGACCTCCATCAGAAGTTTTTCCACAACATACATAAATGTTTCCATTGTAATTACACACCCCAGTGAACACAAATCAACTAAACTCTCTTACCCTCAGGTCTGCGAGTTGCCTGTGATTGTTCGGGATTTGGCCAATGGCACAATGACCTGGCTAGAGGTGGAAAGCAAGTACCCCGTCTTTGAAGGGCAGGAGACCAGCAAGAAGGACACGGTGGAGGAGTAAAGCCGACTGACCTTCCAGTCCGTGAAAACACAGACTTGTTACGTATGCGTCACCAGGAGGAATATTGCAACTGTATTGTGATAAGCTGTTGTGGTGCACCGGGCCCTTGTGTTCTGCACCACTGCAATCACTAAAAATGTCTTGTATTCATTATCTAACAGTTGTGGAAAAGCTTGCACAGGACTGTTTCTTTTGATGAGCAACGTTTCATCCATGTTTGACCATGTTGATATGATCTAAAAGGGAGACAATGTAATCAGGTTGTCAGTGGAAGGAGGCTTCCACCGTTTCACTTTTCAGGCAGATCCAATTAAGATATTTAACTGTTTCAATAAAAACAGCCAGCACTTACTGGACATGGTCATGCAGCTTTGTTCTATGTCAAGATTACCACTGTTCAGCTTTGGATGCTGTCAGAGTGAAGAGGGACGAGAATGAGTCTCGAAATACAGTCACAGTGCTGCTGGCACAAGACGATCTACAGCATCCACACTGTGGTATAAATCAGAGCTCAACCAAGGCATTGGACAAAGCAGAAATTCCAGAATAGCAGCTAGGAAAAGTGAACATGGGGTTTTTGGCTGCAGGGCAAAATACACATTACAAGCATGTGCACGATCACCTCCAAGCTGCTCCGCCAAAGATTAGATGTTGGGGTGGTCTGATATTTTGCTGCCAGTAAGCACAATGCACCCAACACAAAAGTGCAGTAATCTGGGTGTAGGGGATGAGGGACCAGGGGCTTTGTTTGGGTTGTGCACAACCCAGTGCATTACTGGGTCCTAAGACAAACCGTGTTTCCTCTATTTAAGATTGGACTAAAAGGCTTTTAATTTAAGTATTTATGGCAGAATAACGGTTGGTATGAATTTCCTAGATGATGCAACAGCAGACTCTGGTTTCAGACAAGACGTAGCAGACTGGAGGAAACGGGCGCCTCCCTGTCACTCGTTCCCTCTGGATACACAGTTTAGTGTGCACAGAGCATTTCTACGCCCTAAAATGGAAGCGGTGCTGGAGCCTTTAAGGGAGGCTGTGAGGGAACAGGAGTTATTTGACCAGGTGAAACACCTGCGATGAGACTTTAGTTTTTAAATTATGTGCGTTTAGACTAGTAAGTTCACAGGTAATCACTCAGGTGAGTGACCAACACGTCTTCACACACTCCCATGAAGGAGAAGTCTCATATGTGAAGGAAATGGTGACACCTGCTGGTAGAGAACTAGACTTATCCATCTGAAACAGACTCAACGCATAACTACAGTCAGCAGGAGCTGGCTGAGCTCTTTGTGAAGTACAACGTCAAGTCTCCTTCCACTGGAAATGACCTCACACCTCCCATCACCTTCAACCGGATGTTTCAGTCGTCTATCGGACCAGGGGCCAACGTGCCTGGGTGCTGAGCAGAGTAACACATCCTGCGTCAACTGTTTCTGTGCAGTTACCTGAGGCCTGAAACAGCTCGTGGGCTTGTTCCTCAACTTTAAGCGTTTGCTGGAGTTTCACCAGTGCAAACTTCCCTTCGGTGCAGCTCAGATCGGAAACTCCTTCAGGAAATGAGAAACGAGATCTCTCCTCGCTCTGCACTCATCCGTGTTAGGTCATCAGAATCAGGAGCACTTTAAAAACACGTCATCTACAAATTTCAGCACGCACATACTGATACTCAAACCTCGCTTGCAGGGAGTTCACCATGGCAGAGACCGAGCACTTTGTGGAGCCAAGTGAAAAGGTCCACCCTAAATTCTCCAGTGTGGCCGATCAGCAGATACTGTTGTTCTCATCCAAAGCTCAGACCAGCAGACAGTCTGCACAGATCATAAGCCTGGGCGATGCTGTGGAGGAAACCCTTTATTGTTAATATACTGAATTTATTTAGTTTAAACTGTAATGGCACAAATCACCAGTTAAAGCAGAAATGTAATAGCAGCTACTATTGATGGACCCTAATTGTGGTGACAGGCTTCCGTTTTCTGCAGGGGGTGATCAATAACTCAGTGCTGGGCTACTTCATTGGGAGAATCTACCTGTATCTGATTAAAGTGGGTCTGTCCAAAGAGAAAGTGCGTTTCCATCAGCACATGGAGAATGAGACGGCTCACTACGCATGCGACCAAGTCCAAAACCTCCTACATAAATGTTCTCACCTAGAAGTTCAGCAGCTGGAACAGCAGAACCAAACGTACCTGTGCTCCTCTTACTTGTGGATTGAGATTGTGGGCTGCACTGATCGCTCCTGTTATGACCTCTCCTGTCACTCCAGAGCCGCCAAAGTCCCTCTAGTGGCTGAAAAACCTGTGAAAGAAGCCATATCCTTCTATTGTTGATGTTTTTGACACAAAATGCAACAGAATAAGGTCTTCAAATCAAATAATCATGACGCTAATTGTTAAACTAAGATAAGCTTAAATACATTTTTTTTAATTGCATTTAGTTTAGCATTTAATTATCAGGATTATGAAATCAACTTAGCATTAACAAGCGCAAAGACTCACACGGTCAAGGGTTACATGGCGTGAGGCTCGAGGAAACACTGGCAAGAGTTATTCCTGGGAGCTGAGCGTGAGGAGCAGGCAACCTGGAAGGAAGAGCAACCGGGGTGGATATAGTGCAGGCAGAGGGGAAGGCACAGGTGAGTCTGGTTGGGTGATTAGGCTGGTAAGGAGAACTGAGGGGAGAATGAGGAAGTGGCTGGATGCAAGAGAGAGAGAGAGAGAGAAAGTGACTGAACAGGGCCAGATCAGGGATCGTGACAGATTTGATGTGATTATAATTATTTTTGCAGGGTCGAAGAGAATCACGCTGACCAAAGACATGGTCGGTGTGAAGAGGTTTCAGAAAACCGTGCATGGTATGTTTTCAGTTTTAGTTTCATTAGTTATTACTTTAAGACATAAAAGTGAAAAGGAAACAAAAATAAATATAATAAAATAAAATACAGAAAATAACACTAAATGAAAAACTTGCTATGTTGCATGTGTTGCATCGGCAGAATCATGTACATCTTTGAGCACTCGCATCCGCCAGGGGGATGAACAGAGGACGGGCTGAGGTGGAGAGCAAGTACCCCACAGTACACAGTCGAAGGACAAGACACCAGCAAGAAGCAGTAGCTGGTGTTTGTGCTCCACACACAAGATTTAACATTCATCTGTTGTCATGAGGCTTAAAATATGAATTCTTCCCAGTGGACTAGTTTGAACCTGAAATACAGTATCTAAGGCTCTAAAGAGAAACTAATTGGATGTAACACTGATGCTGTAAAAACCAATGTGGATAATGAGTTTATTGGTTGAGCTGTTTCAATAAACTGTTCTTTAAGTAGACATGGAGCCCAGACTTTTAATTTCCCATTAATAAACTCGGGTCTGCACTTGACTGTTTTGTATTTTGCAATCTTGTCACTAGTTGGTGCCGTTACAGCTCATAGCTCATTGTAGAATGTGAAACATGCTCAGCTCAAAATTGCGGCAGGCTTAGACGCTCCCAAAACAGATCTGGCAGCCAAGGAATATGGAAAATAGCAACAAGAGGACACAGAGCAGAGGCCTTTTACTTTGAAAGTCTAGTTGTATCATATTAAAGTCAAATATGTAATAGCATCCACACAAATTGTTTCATAACATGTAAATCACAATTAATAAGCCATAAACTCTATCACAAAATAGATTTACGACATCGTGAGTTTAAGGACAGTAGGTTATTCCTGTGCTGCATCGTTTACTGAAGGAAGAACATGATCAAACACTAATAATCTAGTGTTGTGTGGCTTCTCAATGTTTCATGTGGTCGAACAGCCCCTTTGTTCTGCCCCCTCTGTGCCACTGGTCACTGATGGCAGCTCCCTCTCTGGGAGTCAGTGGGAGCTGCAGCCCACCCTGTGCTCTGCGAAGACACACTAGAAGCAGTTTACAGGGTCTTCATTTTGATCACACTATTTGATTTGGGGTTTTTCTTTCTTTTAGTGAACAATTTGGAAAGTTTCTTTTTGTTTTTCTGTTTTTTGTGGTTTGCAACGGCTGCGCTGAAGGTCAGGATCACAACAGGTGCTACAGAGGACGGGCTGAAGTGCATGAGCGCGAGGTATTTCAGCAGCAGGCATCTCAGACAGTGTCAGGAGGAAACAGAGGTTTGAATGTAGGTGATATTTATGCTATTCAGGGACAATAACAGATTCAGTTTATTTAAAGATAAAACCAAATCAGTTACTGTTTGATTTGTACTGTTTCATCATTGCTTAACGTATCATGCGTCAACTCAGTCAGGCAGATAAAAACGCTCCTATAAATGTAGTTTAGCTTTAATAGACTGACCTGCAGACATCTGCATCGCTTCAATGTCAAACTGAAAATAACTTCTTGTAGCAGATGGAATCTCATGAAGACACATATCAAAAGTCTAAACAGTAACATGTAGCAAGTAATTGTGTGAACAGGTGAGTAACATGACTGGGTAAAGTTCATCACATGACACATGACAGAGAGCTGTACGTAAAATCAATACTTATTGACAAGGTGAGGTTTATTTTTAGTCACAGTGAGAGTAGATGTCACTAAAACACACACTGAAGTGACATTGTTGGAGTTGTTCCTTAGTCCATCAAACCGAGCTGGTTCGCTGGTCTGATGTTGTGTGTTCAGGAGTTTACGACACCATGGGGATAAAAGCTGCGCTGCCCAAATACGAGCTCTACTTCTACAACGCGGTGCTGTGTGTGGCCATGTTCTGGGCCACCTGCTGGATCTTTGAGGTGTCCAGTTGTGAGTATGAGGAAACACACACACACTGAAACATAGCCTAAGTTATATGTCATGTTTCATGTAGAGCCTGCGTGTGAGTGGGAACAGTTGTGTAGACCACGCAGAGATCAGGTGTCAGTGTTAATGTCACAGTGCCGGAGAAGAACGTCGGCCCCGTGCTGTATTGTTAGTTTCTCTGTCCAGGACAGTCTAGTAATAATGAAAATGGTGGTGACAAATCTGTGCTCTTACATGGAAGAAGTAAAGAATTATCTTTATGTTTCTCCTATTTTTTATTGCAGCCAGTGCAAACAGAAAAACATTCAAACCCAGCGTGAAGCCAGGATGGTACTACTTTGGGAGGAAAATGGTGAGAGACGTTATAATTTGCCTAAACGCATTCTGCTGATTCGTCCATGGCTGTTTCCAACTTTCACTTTTCCCTGCGTGCTTTACAGGATACGGCTGATTTTGAGTGGGTGATGTGGTTTTCCACGTTCAGAGCGCACATCCTGTTTGCTCTGTCCGGACATGTGCTGTTTGCCAAGATCTGCTCCCTGCTGGCTCCACAGGTGCCTCTAATGAACCCATGTCCCGAGTTGCTGCTGAGGAGTGAGAGTCGTAGCCTGGGTGCACTTAGAGGCTTAACCCTGTCTTCCTCTCCCACAGTACAGGTCCCTGGTGTACATGGTGTACGGGCTGCTGGCTGTGTGGACCAGCATGGGCTGGACCTACGTCACCCTCATCCTGTCGCACTGCATCCTCCTCTACAGCATCTCCTTAGTGAAAATCCGCTGGCTCTGCTTCGTCACTGGGCTCTGCACCCTGGCGACGGTCAAGTGTGAACCCTTTGTGTCCTGGCAGGTGAACACCTGGAGTGACGCGCGTGTAGGGAGTTAGCTTTGCGCGGCGTTTCACGTTTCTGCTGCTTTCTTCCTCTTCAGGCCGATTTCGTTGAAGGAGACTTCGAGCTGCGTCACGTTCTCTTCTATGGAGGCTGTGGGTTTACGATCATGCGCTGCATGAGCTTTGCTTTGGAGAACTGCGAAAGAAAAGATGGAAACTACAGCATCCTGGAGCTGCTCAAGTACAACTTCTACCTTCCCTTCTTCTATTTCGGGCCCGTCATGACCTTTGATAAATTTTATGTACAAGTAAGCTCCCAGTAATTAGGGTGTGATTTTTGTTCTTGTCATCCAGCAGCTGAGGTGGTGCTGCCCTGATCCAATAGGTTCCCTCTGGTTTGTCTGTTGCCCCCTGCAGGTCAACAAGTCAGACCTGACCAGGACAGAGTGGGAGATGTGGAATATCAGCGTGCAGGGTCTGATCCACCTGGGCGCCATCGTCGTAGTGGACGTCCTCTTCCATTTCATGTACATCCTCACCATCCCCACAGACATGAGGCTGCTGAAGCATCTCTCTGACTGGGCTCTAGGTCTGTCCTGCTGATTGTCCCTGCTTTGCTGCGTTAATTCCAGATCGTGCGCCCATTGCTAAATACGACTCTGTAAATAACAGTACGTATTACTGCTGAATCCCCTGACGTGACCCGTGTGACTGCACTGCTTGCAGT
Source organism: Macropodus opercularis (assembly GCA_030770545.1). Classification (NCBI taxonomy): domain Eukaryota; kingdom Metazoa; phylum Chordata; class Actinopteri; order Anabantiformes; family Osphronemidae; genus Macropodus; species Macropodus opercularis. The sequence continues at coordinate 5,809,987 of JAUCMP010000028.1, forward strand.
TGGTCTGGCCTACTTTAACTTGGTGTACGACTGGGTGAAAGCAGCTGTCATGTTTGGAGTCATCAACACAGTTTCCAGACTGGATCATCTGGATCCGCCCAAGCCCCCGAAATGCATCACCATGCTCTACGTGTTTGCTGAAACGTGAGTGGCGATGAAAAACTTGACCGCATTTATTGATTACATTAGTGGAAAACTAAACCTGTTATTTCTGAGCTTTTTAGACACTTCGACAGAGGAATAAACGACTGGTTGTGCAAGTGAGAGCCACAGAACCAAGAAACGACATTTCAATGAATAACTAAAGCCTAATGCAACAAAGAACTAATTCATTAGACTGAGTGTTGTGGCCTTTCCTCCAGATACGTGTACGACCACCTGGGTGGAAAGCACGACAGCGTGGTGGAGGAGCTGGTCGCTTCACTGTGCACCTTCGGCGTCACCATCCTGTGGCTGGGACCCTGTGACGTGGTGCTGATCTGGGCTTTCTTCAACTGTTTTGGCCTCAACTTTGAGCTGTGGACCGCCAAGTTTTTCTCCATGGAGCCTTTTGCTTCTTTTGAGGTTGGTTAGTGGAGATTTTGCTCCGGTTGCATCACTGGAATAGGGTTTTGTTTCCTGAAAGTGCGCTGTTTGTTCTTCCAGTCTGAAATGACAGAAGCTATGTCCCGTCGCATCAGAGCCATCTTCAATACCTTCAACTTCTGGAGCATTGTGTTATACAATGTCCTGGCCTTGAACAGTTTGGATTTTGCCAAGTTGGTCACTAAACGGCTGCTTCTCAAAGGTGATGTTGTTTAATAAATTGATGAGGGTTCGGTCGCTTTTTCCCCAGATCTATAAACATGGAGTTTTGCCTTCACGTCCCCAGGTTTCCCCATAACCACCGTCCTCGTCATGTTTGTGACCTACTGCCTGATTCAAGCGATCAAAGAGCGAGAGAGGAGACAGGCCTTGGTTGATGACCCCGATCCTCCTGCCCCAGCTCAAAACGTCACCGCCAGCCAGACCAGCGCTGCAGCTACACCTGCTGCCGCTCAAGCAGGGACAGACCCCAGCAAGCAAAAAGCAGAGTAGACGTGTTTCTAAATAATCAAAGGCCGGATTAACAGGATAAAAGACGCAAGAAGTGAGGATGGAATAAACACTAATCAAAGTCACGTGTGATGTGATTCACCTGCTCTTATTTTACGCTTGTTAGATCATATCACTACCAATGAGTGTGTGATATGCTCATTACATTGTTATTATAAAAGTCTTTCTGATGTAAATGAACACATGTACATCCCGTCAGCAGTTTGTACATTAATTCCTGTTTGATGCCTCCACACTGGAAAATTTTAACCACTGTGCTATTTATGTCTGCGCTGAATCACTGCCTGGACCCGAACGGCTTAACAAATGGTATTTACTGATGGGATGCCATTAAATATTGATACGACTACTGTGTCCCTGTAAAGCACTAATTACTAGTTATACTAGTATTAGTATACTATACTAGTCGGTTTGAGTAAAACTACAAACACAGACTATGATGAAAAAACATGTCACAGTACGTTTTGTCCTGTAATGAGGGATTTACTATAAAGTTACTGAAAAGTCGACAATGTTCAACACAGTAACGCTAAAACTAGTTTTATGCCAATGTAGTAATAAAGTAAAGTGACAGGGTGACTCACTCACAGACGCCCCATGACTCAGGACGTATTGAAGCCGTGTGTCAGCTGTCTGAGCGGCAGTGGATGTCCCTGTGGGGTGGGGTTAGAGGTGGGTAAGCGGGACTAAACCTAGATATTGCCTTTCATGTTTTAGAATGAAGCCCATAGCTCCACGCCGAGCTCCCAGTCTATAAATAAGCAACCAGTTGGGGCTCGGTTGAAGGGTCTGGACAGCTGAGAGAGTGAGCTGCCCTCGGGTTCCGCTGGTTGAGCTAACAGCAGACTGTCAGTGCCTCTCAATCTTCTGTCAGGCTACTTTACTAAAAAGAAGATCCACACTCGGCTTGATCCGAAGCCCCGGAAAGGCTCCCACCAGCGACAATGGCTGCTCCCATAAACCCCACGGATGAGCCCAGGGTCTACCAGCAGACTCTGCTCCAGGACGGACTGTATGACTTGCTGGAGAACGACAAGCTGGTGGATTGTGTGTTGAAGATCAAAGACAAGGAGTTCCCCTGCCACCGGCTGGTCCTGTGTGCCTGCAGCTCCTACTTCCGCTCCGTCATCCTGTCTGACCTGGAGGAGAGTAAAAAGAAAGAGATTGTCCTGGAGGACGTGGAGCCTGGCGTCATGGGACTGATCCTCAAGTATCTGTACACCTCCAAGATCAATGTGACAGAGCAGAACGTCCAGGACATCTTTGCTGTGGCTAACATATACCAGATCCCTTCAATTTTCACGGTGTGTGTCTCTTTCCTACAAAAGCGCCTGAGCCTCAGCAACTGTCTGGCCATCTTCAGGCTTGGCTTGATGTTGGACTGTCCCAGGTTGGCTATTTCGGCCAGAAACTATGCCTGCGAGCGCTTTCAGCTCATCTCCAGAGATGAGGAATTCTATCAGTTGCTTCCCAGTGAACTGGCAGCCATTTTAGCAAACGACAACCTGAATGTAGAGACCGAGGAAGCAGTGTTTGAGGCTCTGATGAACTGGGTGTCGCTGGATCCTGAAAGCAGAGAGAAAGAGCTGCCAGGTTTGCTGGATTGTGTGCGCTTGCGTCTGGTCAGTGAGGACTACCTGAAAGAAAAAGTAGAGAAACACCAGCTGATCTGTTCGAATCCTGAGCTGCAGCAGAAACTCCAGCTGGTCAGGGATGCGCACATGGGGAAAATGCCAGAGGTTAAAAAGACCAAAAGCAAGAAGGAGGCTGCTGGAGCAGAAAAGGATGGAGGCGGCGAGGATAAAGAGGAGGAGGAAGAACTCCTCCCCGGGATCCTGAATGACAACCTGAGATTCGGCATGTTTATGCGCAACTTGATACTGATGGTGAACGACGTGGGTGCCGTGGCGTACGATCCGTCAGGGAACGACTGCTTTGTCGCGTCACTCTCCACGCAGGTACCCAAGAACCACACCAGCCTGGTCACGAAGGAGAACCAGGTCTTCGTGGCGGGAGGGTTGTTCTTTGACGAACAGAACAAGGAGGATCCACTCTGTTCCTACTTCCTGCAGGTAGGACACATGATGACATGTCACAATATGTAACTGATGCCATCTCAGTACATTCTGTAGGTGTATTAATTAACTTCTACACAGTCAATGTGCATGAAACACTACAAAATATTAGATGTTATTCTGCTATTCTAGCATTTTGAATATCTCTCTTCTCTGATCAAGCTCATCTTTTTACCCGCATGCCGTAGCATCTTCTAATATATACTTAAAATATATTTAAAAATCTTGACTCCTGTGACCTCAGTATGACCCGGTCAGCGCCGACTGGCTCGGCATGCCTCCCCTTCCGTCTCCCCGCTTCCTGTTCGGGCTGGGCGAGGCTGAGAACTCCATCTTCGTTGTCGGAGGCAAAGAGCTGAAGGAGCAGGAGCGGACACTGGACTCGGTTCTGGTCTACGACAGACAGTGAGTGCAAGTTTGAGTTTGAGCATTAGATCTGAAATCTGCTGTTAGTAACGAATGCTCCTTGTTTTACTCATAGGTCGTTCAAATGGGGCGAATCTGAGCCGCTTCCTTACCCAGTTTATGGACATGCAACAGTCTCCCACAATGATGTTGTCTATGTGATTGGAGGGAAGCGAGACAAGTGAGTATATGGTATAAAAATAAAGAGTTATAGCTGTGGCACATTAGAGTTAAACCTCTAGACGTGATCCTGATTCACAGACACAAGTCAAAAGTCGACTGAGAATGATGAAAGTCGGTTTATGTGTCTTCTGAACAGGAGCTGTCTGAAGAACATGTGTGCGTATGATGCCAGGAGGTTCGAATGGAAGGAGTTGGCTCCTATGAAGGTAGCGCGCTCCTTATGTGGAGCCACCATTCACAACAACAAGCTATACGTGGCAGCAGGCGTCACGGACAACGGCTTAACAGACTCTGTAGAGGTGTACGACATCGCTACCAACACGTGAGTCCATAGAAAGATCAAATACAACATGACAGTCCGGTGTACTTCAACACGCACTGGTAGATCCTTTACTCGGCTTCCGTTTCTTACTGCAGGTGGGCAGATTTCACAGCGTTTCCCCAGGAGCGTAGCTCTCTGAACCTGGTGTCCGTGGCTGGTTCGCTTTACGCTGTCGGAGGGTTCGCCATGATGCCTTTGGAGGACAGGGACGAGATTGTTCCCAAAGAGATGAACGACATCTGGAGGTGGGTCGTAGTCGCAGGTCTCTGCTCAGGCGATTTTACAAAGAGTAAAAATGAAAACCTGTTGTCTGAATGCAAATGACCTCTACCCTGCCAGGTATAATGACACGGAGGGGACGTGGAATGGGATCCTCAGAGAGATCCAGTACTCCTCAGGGGCCACCATTCTGGGGGTCCGCCTCAACACCCTGCGTCTCACCAAGATGTAAATCCACGGACGTTTTACCCCAGGCCCACGGATCAAAGGCTCGAGGTCACGTTCAACGTGGGCACATTTGTATCATCGTGTGTTTTATTTTACTGGACACTTTTCCTTCTTGATTGAAGACATTTTTATATAAGTATTATTGTAGCCTGCTGACAGCCTTATAAAATAAATTGTAAACATTTAACACTAAAGAGGGTTTTGATAATCATGCACTGGGAGAAGGTTGCGTTTCCCAACAGATGGCAGCAAAGTTGTAATGTATGAACCTGTAGAGAATCAGACTGACATGACAAACATCGACTTCCCAGCACAGAAACAAGAACACAGCACACGTCTCCATTTGTAATAATATACCAATACGGTTTAATACTGAAATGATTTAATTACGCTGTGTTGTGTTACAGACAGTGAACACTAGTCATTAATACAATTAAAGACATAAAATACAGTCTAATCTTATTAGCACCTCTAGACACTATTGTCCTTGTACTGTTTTTAGTATTTAACATAGCTGAAGTCGACAACTACTGCTTACACATGGTCTTTGTACACCAGAGTTAACTAAGACATTGTGTTTACATTACAATGTAGGGAATCAGCAAGTAAGTACACGTTATGATTTTTTTCCAACACAGCTGCAGGATGAGTACGTATGGGAAAGGTAGAGGGTGTGTGGGTAGTACGTTACTGAAATGACTATGGCACCGGTGTCTTTTTATCATGTAGCTTTAAGTTTGCCCCAAAACAGGAAATGATGAAGACATCAATAAATAATACTGTCAATTAAATAGTTTAAGTGAAAAAAAAAAAACAACCTATACGACCATTTTACTCTGGCCAGGTGCTAAATCCTCCAACTGATAAAGAAAGTGATTACTTTTCTCTGTCTTGTGAAACATACTGTACCTTGCAGAGTTTCCCATTTCGTAGTCATTCTTCGTAGCACTAGCACATCCATTAGCATTTTACCTAATTGGAGCCAATACATGATTTAATATTATTATTACTTTTTAAAACGTAAGTTTGACTTTTTTTTACCAGCCATTTCTTCCACCTGACTTGAGGTTGCAGAATACAAAGTCAATATTCATATTTAACAAGCTGCATAAAGATGATGATCGTATTATTTCTAAAACAGACACATTCCTGGTACTTTCACTGCAGATCCACTTTTTACACAGACTTTAACCATTAAAGTAACAATATTTTTATTGATGTAATGACTTATATTTTAATTGGCTGGAAATCTCTTTGTTGATGTTGAAGCACGTTTGCCAACACGTGGACACATTTAGAAGATAAAATCTCCCACCTTTACACCTTTACATACATGCAGCGCTTTCTCGCCACTATCCTGGTACTAAAACACGATGCCAGCATTGTCAGCACTTTCCTTTTAAACTGAAGGCCACGTAATCAAATATTTTAGGACACACACTAAACCAGAAACTACCGTCCCAGCAGAGGCCGAGTGATGACCACGAGCTGCCTGCTTCTATCCAGATGCCATCTCAGAGCGTCACTGATAGGCAAACATTAGCACTGGGAGCAGTCACCGTCTGGGCGCACACTTAATCACTGACAACCCCTCATCTGAGGACAAGGACAGGTCCACCTTAGCTCAATCTAATACAAGGCTTTGGCTGCTAGCCGTAGTAAAGGAGAGTTTGGCTAATTAAAAGCCGACCTGCCTGGAATATCGGATTCACAAACACTGTGCAAAATTGCCTTTTTCCTAGAATGTCAGTTTTACGTCCATTTAACTTTAAAGCACTCAATTAAAAACATGATACATTAAACGTATATGACCGGTTTTATTTGTAGGTTCCCAGGGTGCACAGAAAGCGCCTCGATTAATCTTTTGTGTTGGATTATTTAGCAAATCCCTAAATCCAGCTGAAAATAAGACAAAACCCAAGCACAGTGTCATGAAATCAACGCTTTACAGAGTCGATGCAGACTTTCACAGCTGGGTCAGTCTCGAAATGTTCTCTTGATCTTATGTCAACCAAACTCTAGTTTAAGCAGATGTTGCTAGAACAGATAACAGATAAATCAGGATTTGTTATTTTTACAGGATCAGTATAAACAAATGCCACGAATTCCCCACAATTCTTTGCTATGAAAACACAAACAACTGCTACTATATCAGCCATTAAACCCTACAACTGGAGTTTAAAGTGCTCACAACAACAGTTAATATCTCTCTCATGCGTCAATTTGGCAACGTCCTTTAATAGATTTCATAGCAAGAAATATAACAGTCACATATTAAGACATAACATTTGTCTTTGTTTATGGAAGCGACCAGAGAGAGAACCAACCAGAAGCGGCCACAGTTGTAGTTACTGCGCACACCCTGAAGGGGGAGTCACACTCAGTTGTCGAAGAACAGGTAGAACGAGACGCCAGCTCACAGTAGCTGAAAGGTTACGCACATCACGCTGTTCTAGGAGACCAACACAACACTGGCTCTGCCGTTTCGGCAACTTTCTAACCTCTGATCGACACATCATGCGATTATTCACGAGCATCAAAATCCACTTGACAGGTTTAGACTCACAAAGGTACAGTTTGCCTTTGGATTTAGATTTTACATGTTGTAGTTTCCTTCCTGTATCTGCAATCACGTCCCCATCGCGGGATAGGTTGGCAATCAAAGTGCATAAATCAGTAGTATCAACTACTATCCCTCCTCCTTAACCATCAGCTACCATCACTCCACCCAGAACACGAAAACATTCAGATCCATCCAGGCATAAGGCAAACACACAAATGACAAACACAGTATTTCAGTACTGTCTTTTGGGCTAGTGCTTCTCCAAACAGTGAAAAGGATAAATATGGGTTTTTCAGTGACAGCTGATACCAACATGATGGATGTTCTCTACGCTTCAAGAGAGGAACAGATCTTTTGTTTGTGTGAAATTATTTCTGTCCGTGTCAACAATCGGGCGACCTCATCCACCGAGAACCACATTAAATCGTTTGGGGATAAAAATGTTGGCAGTTGCATCCTTGAACTGGTCCAAACATCTAAATTGTAGCACGTTTCTGAATAAGGCTAAATTCAGTTAATCTCACCCAGAAATTAGATCATTTAAAGGGTCTGAAGCTGGACCCTGTACAAAAGCAGCAATTTAAAATACAAAATGTGCCACAAAAATAAAGTACCGTTATCAAATCAACATTGGACGTGGCCCTAACCATTTAGTTTAGGAAATACATGTAAGCGGTGACAGCAAAGACATGAGAAATATGCCTTCCAAACAAAATACACACACTTATTACATTTACAAAAGCTTAATTCACAAACTCCGACGCCGATAGTACCAGCCAAGAAATGTGTGGGGGAACACTCATGATCTCTGAATGTAAACATAAGGAATAATCACAAGGAAGAAACGCATGGTAGCAATATTTACAGGTTAATGCTACACTACCAGCTACAGATAAAGTGAACGGGAGTGCATCAATAGTGCACAGAGACTCTTTTTGGATAGGAAGGGAGTCAGATTTTCAGAAATTATTTGAACTTTAGAGAAATATCATTATTCTCTTTCTTGTCCAGAGCTTGATGTACATACACAGCAAGGAGGCGTTTAGCTCAGCATGAAGACGATAACGTGCTGAGGAGCAGACTCTGGTAACAAAATTCACTCACCAGTAGAATATTTGATAACAAAATATGCTTTGTTACCTGCCGATAAGCAGCTATTTCCAGTTATTGTGACAAGACAGGTTAACAAACCTACAGATCTCTCAGATTCATCAAACTGTCAACAAGAAAGCAAATAAAAATATTTCTTTCACTGGAATAAAAGACGCTGACTTGCTATTTAGGTGTCGAAATTCATTGTCATGTGTTTTGTGTCGTTTAACACATCCCAATCAAAAGTGCACACGTAATTCAGTTAGGTCAGCTGGTTCTGCTCCCTGTAGGTGGGATTACAACAGGTTTGGTAACGAGTCACGTAAAGTAGCATATTGTCTCAAAGCCAGATCTACGGGGGAGGAGCTTGCTTAATGTAAGCAAAAGATGAAAGTCAACAAATTACTGCATTTCCTGACTCGCGGAAGCTCAAATGTTGATTAGCTGAACAGAGACCTGAGGCTTCACCTCTAGTCTCTCTCTCTCTCTCTCTCTCTCTCACACACACACACACACACACTCACACACACACTGCCAGCTCTCTGAGCATCACAGCTTCACTTGTGCCCTTACAAACTGACATAACGTGCCACAAGTTACACACTGTCACAATTATAAAAATGAAGACAAGTAGGAATACATTTTAAATATCACTAGAGTTAAATGTAAGGTGCAGGATCGATTATAAATGCTGTATAACGCTACCTATGTATAGCAGGTGAGCTAACGGGATTTGGTTATTGTCGATGCCGTGTACATGTATATACTCAGAGACGAATCAGCATTTGGTTATTGCTGGGTCAGACAAGAACCACTCGCTACATCTTGGCAGAGAAGGAAAACTAGAACATGTTTCATCATAGTGTGGTACTCACTCAGCTGACGTGGCCTCTAATGAGTGGAGATGCTACAGTCGATACTGTGTGTGTTGTGCAGGCTCTGGAGAGGTGTCTGACCAAGACAGAATGATGAGGAGCGATGACAACACGTCCTACTGGACTGAGGTTATCTATTGTATTGAATAGAGTAAAAAATAACTATTTCTTATTGTGGTACTGCAGGTGTGTGTGTTTCTATGAGGCCTCCACGGAGCCAGTAAATGTCACTGAAGTGCATCCCTCTCCTGCAGCAGGAGTCCTCTGAAATGCTCAAAGAAATAAACAAAACTAAAGTAACAAAGTGCTTTCAATGCTACAGAGATTTGTTAGTTGCTGGAGTTCATCCTACCGGTAGGGAACAGGGGAGGCGGTGGGGGTAAATGCGGCGCGGGAGGCAGCCCCCCCATGGAGTGCAGCAAGGGGAGAGACAGCTGGGTGCCGTGGAGGGGGTGGGGGCTAGAGGCAGCAGCCGGCGTGGTCACAGATGTGGCGGCGAGAGCCATCCCCAACTGGACCTGGTCGGAAGAGTCCACAGCGGACGAGGCGAGAGGCTGGTCGAGTCCGAGCGGGTCGTTGCCATCGGCGACCATGGGGTTGCTGATGCGGAAGCATTTCTCCCTGTGGGCTTTGAGCATGTTGGAAAAGCGGAAGCGCTGGCCGCACACCTCGCAGGGGTAGGGCTTCTCTCCGGTGTGGGTGCGGCGGTGGCGTTTCATGTTGGGTCGGCTTGTGAAGCTCTTCCCACAGATTTCACAGATGTACGGCTTTTCTCCTGCAGAAACGAGTGGTGACCGATGACGGATGATGTTTGAAACTCAGTCAGAACCCACACAACCAGCAACGGAGCTACTGTAACTCACCAGTGTGTGTCTTCATGTGTTCATCAAAGTACTGTTTCATGTTGAAGTCCTTTCCGCACCACTGGCACATGAATTGCTTGTGACCAATATGGATGCTCATGTGGGAACGCAGCTGGTATTTATACTGGAAGCGCTCACTGCAGTTCTGGAACGACACAGTGAGCAGGTAGTCAAACACGAAGAGGAAAATTAACAACCTTCAACAACGTGGGAGCCTTGAAAGACTAATTCAGTGCCAAACTGTTGAGAAGCTATTCACACACTGCCTGCGAAATATTCCCACATCACATACAGTAAAGTCCAGCAGCAGCAGGTAAAAAGATCTCAAACCTCACACTTGAAGGGTTTCTCTCCTGAGTGCTGCAGAGAGTGAACCTTCAGGGACATGCTGCGCTTGAATGACTTCCCACAAGTCTCACAGGTGAACGGCATGTCCTTCGTATGGGCTACACACACACAGACACACACGCAGAGTGATTAGTTAGTGATATTCAACACTGTGACTCTTGATCAGACAGCAAAGGGAGACGCGAGTGAAATGCTTTCCTGAAATAGCACTTAAAGAACTACGCTAAGATGCTTTATTACCGTGCGAGTGCTGGGATGCTAAAAACGATTTATGTGCCTCATCTTACATCGTTAGGAGGGAGAATTAGCGCTCAGTGACATTAAATACTTCTTTTACTGTTCAGTAACATAAGCCTGCATGAGAAATAAGATGCTTATCGCCGCCCAGAAGTGGAAGAGGAAAGCAACACCCCAAACAAATTTCAATTAACAGTCTGTGGGGTGTGGAGAAGGAAGGAAAGAACAGTGAAGCTGGCTCATTTCCGCCGCCACTCACCGACCATGTGCTTCCTGACGTGAGCCATGGTGTAAAACTTCTTCTCGCAAATCTCGCAGGAGAACTTCTTCTCGGCGTAACCATGGACGATCTTGTTATGCTCGTGTAACGACCACAGCTTCTTGAAGGCCTTGCCGCAGGTTGCGCACTTTGAAGTCAAACCCAAACGAGGAGGGAAAAAAAAACATATAGTTATGCAGTTATAGCTCTCTGTGAATGAGATAAGCAGGAAGCCATTATCCTGAACAGAGTAAACAAACACAGCCCAGGTGTGTGTGCTCACAGACACTTGAACATGCACTGTACCAAAAAAGCAATTAGAGTCAGTAGATTAAAGCAGCAAATGATCTTCAAAACCGCAGCAGGAGTCCAGCTGCTCACTGCGAGGGGCCAATAACGGTGGTTCTGACACAGAATTCCTTATTATGGACTACGATCAGCTTTAATATATTTACATGATTGCAACTGAACTAAATAAGAACACAAAAAATCCAACTCACTGGCTGCTGTGCTGAGATAAACTGGTCTAACCCTGTGTTTGTGCGTTTCGTCACCATCGTACCTGGATGCTCTTCTCGCAGTCGGTCTGCTGGTGCAGCAGCAGCTCGCTCTCCAGCAGGAAGCGTTTCCCACAGTTACTGCAGATCTGCATGCGGTTGTGCGTGACGTTCATGTGTTTCTCCAGATACCAGCAGTTGTTGAAGACGCGTGGGCATTTCTTACATGGGAAATGCTGCTTCTCCTCCAGCCGTACTTTCTGGCCCAGGCCCTCCGCGTGCAGAGGCCTCTTCCCGCCCGGCCGCTGGTTGGCTAGAGTGGCCTCTACTAGTGTTTGTCGCATAGCGGCTGTGGTACCCACCATGGCTAACGCTCGGGTGCCTCGTCGAGGTCGATCCATGATGACCGTCTGGTCCAGGCCTGGAATGTTTAGGGTGTTCTCCTCCTCTTCTTCATCCTCCTCCTCATCTTCATCCTCACTGCTCGGCCCCAGTATATCTGTCCTCTTCAGGTCGTCATCATCTTCCTCGATTGCATCATCGTTATTCGTGTCGTCATCCTCTGAATCGACCTCGTTGTCATGACGATGACCAAACATGGCTGTTGTCTCTGTGGCGGTTGATTTGCCCTCTGATCCCTTTGACACATTAAGGGTCTGGTTGTTGAGGTTGACTTCCACGATGATCTGGTCCCTGTTGAAGGACGAGTGGCCATCTGAAGTCTTTGACTCCTCTCCAGTACCTTCTGCTTTGCAATAAGCATCTGTGCCCACCCCAGCCCCTGATCCTTCTTCTTCCTGGTAGTACTGCTTCTGCTGGGAGGGCGCCTTGCCTGCTTCCTCCACTCTAACAGAAAATGGGCTGCTGCTCTCTTGTGTGTACACCCTGCCAAGCTCTGACTCCTGTTTGATTTCGCGGTACATCTGGCTGGGGGGCATCACCGCGACAGCTGGGTCACCACTGCCGAGCACATCCTGACTGGCCATATCTGTGCAGGTGCTCCTCAGCGAGTGACTGCTGATCAAGTCGCGACAGGAGGCAGCTATGTCGCTCATCTGCAGTAGGGTAGCCGCGTTCAGCACATCCCGGACCGTGCGGCTGCTCACCAGCAGCTTGGAGGTGTAAATGAAGTTGAGGATTTGCTGGAGGCCCTGAGAGGTCAGGGCGTCCAGCGACAGGTCCACCCGCCGTAGCTGTTTGCTTTGGGCGAAAAGGGAGTGGAAGAAAGGGCTGTAGGCCGCCAGCACACCTTTGTGGGCTGGGAAAGTGCTGTGCTGGCGCACGAGAACGATGTCAACGTCACACAAGTCAGGCTGGAACAGGCGCTGCTCGTTCAGCCTGTCCATCAAACAGGTGAAGTGCAGAGCCACATCCTCCACCAGAGAGAACTCAGCAGAGGGGAAGTCTGTGGTCTTCTCCACTATGAGCTGAAAGAGAAACACAAAACGGAAATTCATACATGAATTAATAACTAATAGAAGTGGATTTAAAGGTTATCAGTGGCCGACTTCTGAGATTTTAACATTCACCATACAGGCAGAGTTGTAAATGGTCGTTTCAATGTGTTAAGTGTGCTGTGCAAAGTCACAGAGTGCAAGCATACGAGGGAGTGAAAAATCAAAAGGTATAACACTCAACGCTCTGTGCAAGGTCCTCAACTTCCCAAGGTGGGTTTATTTTAGCACAGGAAGGGCAGGGTTTCGATCCAGACGGGATGTGAGCGGGGACACGGCAGCAAACAGAGCAAACACACAGGGACACACTCGCACGCATACAAGCATGCACACACCGACACACACAAACAAACACAGTGTCTCATCTCTGCAAGGACTGACTGGTGCGCATTGGTATTCAGTGCCATCGCCCTCCCATTAGCTGGCTCTCTCAGCACACCCACTCACTACACTGTCCCTGAGGAGCGGCGAATTATGCACAAGACAAAACACGTCCGGCGAAATAATTAGGGAAACTATGCCGAATAAATACTAACTAACCCACCGAACAATTAATGGGATTTATCATTCTAGGCATCTCTCGAAGGCAGAATAAGGAAAGTATTGACAGAAGCCTTTCTAGCTAAGAGGCTGCTGGGGATAATGTAGCTGTGAGCAGTAATTACATCCCTGCACAGGTGCATGTGCAGGTCCAGACATAAAACAAAAGAGAAAAGAAAAAGGAGCAGAAGACAAAACAAATTTAGGTCGGGACAATAACAAATATGATGTTATAGTACATATTTTATACAGCAGCTGTTAATAGCCTCACGTTTTCTCCTTAAAAATCAATGAAGATGACTATTCATTGTTCAGGCTGGGAAATTGACTTGCATTTGGGTCTAACCTTGAAAATGTGGCCTGTTTGAAGAATTCAATTATGCAGTGTTAGATTTATTCATAGTTTTCAGCTGCTAAATTGGACCCCGAGCCAGAGACGAGTGGAGATCGGGTTATCTCTCTCTAAGGCTACAGACACCGCCCAAGGGCAAAACGCTGCAGCCTTAATCAGATCAAGTACAAGATGCAGATTGGAAGTTATGCTCCTTGTGATAAGGATCACCTTCTTCTTCTGGGATTCAAATAGGACAATGCAGTCAAAGATTAAAATCTACACCGAGATTATCCAGATTCAAGAAAAGAACTCAAGCTAAGAGGTTTAATACGGTAACAATTCATTTCCACCAATTATTACTTTTAGTTCTTTTAATGGCTTTAACTTCGATAGAGTGAAGTTTTTCAATTTTTGCTTTAATAGTTCCTTCCTACCTCATAGTGTGTCTTTATATAGTAAAAACCTTTAAATGAACATACACTGTAGTGTAGCACACATCACACACACATTCAAACCCTCCTCCTCCCCCCTTTCCTTGGAAATGTCAGCAATGAAGCTTGTTGTCTGTAATTAGAGGGAGCATCACCTTCAACCAGCCTCTCAGTCAGACGTCTCCCGATACATTATTCATATCTGGTGTGACCTGTGACAAACATGGGGGGTAGGGTGGGCGGCTGTCTTCAATCAAAGCTCTGTACACTATTTCCATGCATGGCTTCATCATCTGCCAAGCAGCGATGTGAGGGGGGCCCACTTAGAGGCCTCGGAGGATCGACTTCACAGCGTCGTCCAAAGGTTATTTTAATCCAAACAGAATGTTGTTTATTAGACAGTGGCTTTTTACATCCTCCTTTTCATGATTAGGACAGAAACGATCAGTGCTACAGCTAGAAGATCTGCAGGAGGAAGAAATACTGGACAAGCCGTTCTCTCTGCTGTTCCTGAAGAACCAGCGCAGCCGCTGGACGTACACCGGCCAACTTCAGCCTGTTAACTTTGTCGTTGTGAGCGAGTTATCCTGCTGCTCCTGGCGTTCGGCTCAGCACACTGACAGAGCGGCCGGCGAGGCTGGAGACCGCGCCTCCATTCACTGTTTTTCAGTCTAAAACTAATCAGCCTGATTGAGACTGTAATTAAATGTCAAATCCAAACTCATACAAACACAAGTGCAGCATTTAATTGTTAAGCTAGTCTAATAAGACGCTACGAGTCTGTGCAAGGCGTCAGATTTGCCCAACTAGCCCAAGATAATTTAAAAAAATTTAAGGCATTTAAAAAAAAAACACACACAACTTCCCTGATCAGCCTGATGGCAGTGTTTTAATTAAAACTCAGTTTTGAATTTTAGCACTAATCCAGTTTTGATGAAGCTGTGATAGATGATGCACAGAATTACTGCTTGGCCCCAGAAGAGCCTGCATCAATCATGAGAGACTAATTATTGCTTTTTTTTCAGTTATCTCCACAGATAGTCAGACTCTGAGGTGCAACTCAAACAAAGCGAGAGGTGAAAAAGTAGCTTCTTCCTGCAGTCAGCGTTGGATTCTCACCCAGCTCGGCCATGTCAGAGTCTGTGGTACTGTCTGCACTTGGCAGCGGCTCGACCCCTGGACCAGAGCCAGGCAGAGCAGCAGGAGGAGAGTGAAATCCCTCTTTCTAATTTGACTTTGGATGGTGAGAATGCCCTTTTCTCTTCCACACCTTTGCTCCGGCCCATCCA
The DNA here is from genome assembly GCA_030770545.1 of Macropodus opercularis. Lineage (NCBI taxonomy): Eukaryota > Metazoa > Chordata > Actinopteri > Anabantiformes > Osphronemidae > Macropodus > Macropodus opercularis. The sequence continues at coordinate 5,825,296 of JAUCMP010000028.1, forward strand.
TGTGGATTTACTACTGTGTAAAGTGTGCACCTACGCAACTGTGCAGCTCAGCGACGGACGATCATTCCCCTCAGCGTTCACTGTACCTGAACGCCGTCTTGCATGTTCATCCTTGGCTGTGTTTCGTGTTTAAAAGCGAGCCCACTACATGCGACGCTGCTGAAATTCTGCACACACTTAACCGTAGATTTATGAGCAAGGCGCGAAACACCGTCTACCTTGACTCTCTTGTTTGTTTGCTGACAGGCGAACAGACTGAGCCATTAGCAGGGGCCAATGTCAGAGCACAGCACAGAGTCACGGACACATCAATAGTGTGAGGGAGGGACTCCAGAGGGAAAAAGCTCCGTCTCTGGTTAAAGCTCCTCTGCTGCGCTCAGTCCTCTTACATCATGTTCTTTATCTTGTCCTGGGTGGTATCAACAATATTATCTGTTTAGCTTTGACTTCACTAGTTCACATTCAACTCAATATATTTAATACACAATGATATAATAACCAGTACCTTGAAAATACTGTTAAGAAAACAACCTGTAGCTGCATGACCACCACCCAGCTCACTCATCTATCCACTGCCATGGAGACAGCGAACCCATGCTCTCATGACCTGGCACCCTCACCCGGTGGGGATGCTGTGGGGGTTGCGCCTCTTCCACTCCTCCGCCCACGGAGCTCAACCTACAGTAAAGAGCAGACTCAGCAGCCCTCTGCACAGCGCGGCCTCCCGCACAGAGCCCCGGCACAGGGCCCGTCGTGACTGACACCCCAAGGAAAGCGAGTGGGCACCGTGTCAGGCCTCATCTCACTCACTGGCGTGGAGATGGTAGGAGAACAGCGCCCGTGCCCACACATAACCCTGAGTCATCGTCAGTGCAGATGATGGCAGAGCACGGGCCCAAATACAAACTCTCCACAAAGAGATCCGCACCCTTATAACAGCAAGTCCAGCCTCACAGGAACGTCACAGCTTTTTAGGTGGTGACAAATCGGTGCGTTCACACACCCAAACAGAACGAGACGAGGGTGTATAATTATTTCTGGGGGAGTCCAATCAGACAGCCATTAAAAAGTCATCAGGGTAATGACTGATACTGTGTCCTCTGTGTGCTCAACAAGCCTTCCCTGCCCCTGACGCCAGGAATCGGGAGACAGGTTCGGCCCCCGGAGATGTTGAGCCTGATTCTCTGGACGAGAACTGGCAACGCTGATCTGAGCCTGAGCAAGACGCGTGGATGGATGGTCTTTGAAATCCACCACGATGCAGCTGAGACACGCTCATTTAGGCTCTGGTTCATGTAGAGGTCTAGCTCCAGCATAAGAGGAGCAAGCCTTTCACTGTTCTTTGTCTCATAATCCATCCATGCATCTGAAGGAGGATTTTCCCTTTGTGTGCAGTCTGCACGCCTTCCTCTTCTCTCTCCAACCAATCAGCGCAGAGACCCGGCTCTGACCTTGAGGTAGAAGTAGCATATATACAGCAGCAGCACATCCAACTACAGCACACGCCTGTAACCCTTGAACTGCATCATGACGCAGGCGGCACGGATGCCTGCTGTATAATCAGTAAACAGGAAATGGGGGAAAAAACGGATGCAAACGCGCGTGGACTCACTTTAGCCTGTTATCAAACATGTTGCTCTGGCACAGGAGAGCAGCGCTAGTAACAGCCCAAGTGACAAGGTCTCGCTTTGGTCCCTTGGTGATCGTTACAGCACTATGATAAAAAATGCTAATAAAAATCAATGTTCAGTGACTAAAGGGGGCAGCGATAGAGACGGGTGGAGGCACAGTGACTGCTGAGGTCACACACAGCTTGATCGCATGTGCATGTACATTAAAGCCAGATTAATATGATGGGATGTCGCCGGTTATTGGATAATAATGGTATTTTGGTGGTCTGGTATTGGAAAAGACAATCCTGTAACATAATGGCGCAGGCCATGTAGATTGAAGGAACTACTCTCTTCTCTGGTATGTATGACTCATACCTTTAAAAATCAAATATTAAAAAAAAATCTATCAATTGTTCAATCAATCAAAAATCAATTATTAAAATTGCTGCTACTTCTGTCTTGATATTTGCAAGAACAAACTCTATAATGAAACAACATCTCAGGTACAATGTACAACGAGACCATTTCAAATAGCAGCATAAATCCTAAATTACATTACAATGTGCAGCTGGTTATTCAGTTTTTCTCTTCATCACTTAGCTAATTACTCTACTCCCCCCAACTTATTAAAACATTTCACTTTCTCAACCACATCGGTCAACGCTGCCTGCAATTCATCGGTACTAGTAGTAGATAGTAACAATACTATCAGCATCACTGCTGCTCTAAGCCTGGACGTCCACCCTCACCTCCACGCTACTGACGCCTCCTGGACCTAATCAAGCTGGTTGGACTAGCCTCAGTCTTGGTAGAGCTCCACCGGCTTTCACTATTAGATTTGAATACATTTCCATCTATATGTTAATGCAACCACAGGTGACAAGCCAATCTACAACTGATACGCAGTTACCCGAGCATGAAATTGGGATGCACAAACAAAAATAAGGAAGACCGCAGCATGAGCGGCATCTTGGCGACGTACAGTACATTAAAATGTGACAGCGCAAGCGGGAATGCTTGAGCTGCATCTTTTGAAAAAACCTTTTTGGTAATTGTACTCAGAGCAAACTGGACAACAGTTTTTATCAGTGTGGGGAAGCGGAGGACAGAGAGTGTGTGCGTTTCAGCCAATCAGAAGCGACGCTGAAAGATGTCAGCCGACAGGAGTCGAGATGACGAGTGGTTGGATAATGAGAAAAGTGGCTGGGAGGTGGGGGTTCGTACGTGTGTGTCTGTATCAGGGGCGGGGGTCAGCGATGAGGTTATGGCGTCCACTCTGAAGCTCTGCCAGGAAGTTTGTGTCTGGGCCAATGAGCTGGGAGAGGAAGCGCTGACTCAGGAAGCCTGGCCAAGAGAGGGGCCCGTGGTGCTGGCATCTCCTCCTCACCAACACGTTGCAACGCTTCACACCCCACCGCGCTGCTGAGGCCACAACACGCTGTTCCCAAGCTGGTGCGTGTGCACGGTGTGGAAAGTAACTGTATGTGCATGCAATTGTCAATAAATAGTCAAATCCAAGTGGATTTGAAGTTTGAAGGGTTGTGCAAACAGATTTAAACTGTGTCACAATAAAATAATTCAAATTTTATTAAAAAGCACAAAGCAGGGGTGAAAGTACCTTTAAAGTGAGGATCTAATGTGCAGCAGTGAGCAGGTGCGGAAGCACTCATGGCTTTTACACAGGACTCAACTGTAACATCCCTCTCATAGCATGACCCAAAGAGAGAAGCTAACACGAGACTCTGCAGAGCTCGTTCCCCTGTCAGGGACATCTCTGCTGTAGCAATGCTCCTTCTATCGGCGTGTCTGTCTGTGGACGCAGCTCAGATGTTTGATGAGAAGGTCAGAGAGGACAGAGACGGAGAGAGGTAGAGGACGAGCATCGGCTTTCTACAGCAGAATCAATAGAAATGGTAAATATAAGCTTAAAGGAACCGTTCAAATTGTTGGGGAGCGTCACTGTTTGCTTTGTGGTGGAGAATAGAATAGAAATGAATGTAAATATGGGGTTCGAGCAAGCGTCTGGTGGGCTCAGCTCTGAACAAACACTAAGGAAGAAGAAACACTAGTATAGTTTGGCTGAAGTTAACAAAAGGACGCAGGACAAGATGCGTTACAGTAGATATAAACGTTGATTTATCTATAAATATGCTTAATAAAGAGACTTACAGACGTTGTTTGAGTTTAAGTTATGCAAACTTGCTGCAGCTTCTTATTTAGCAAGTCAGTTATACATTCTATAAACCACTGCCAAATAGTGTTTAGAAGCAGCCAGAAAATGTAGCGCAAATATGTGCAGTGCCTATCAGATCAAAGATGCCCACTTCCCTGCCTGGCAATTCTCTGAAAACTCCCCCTAAGTCTGTCCGACTCTCTCTGTGGCCTGAATTCATCTAAAAGCTAAAGGATCACTTTACACGAGCCCCTTCAAATAAAGCCTCCTGATATCTTCAAATGTTTGACAATGAAAGGCTAATAGAAATCATCTGGCCCCTTTGATAATGAAGTTAAAAGTCGTTTTTTCAAAAACGTACCATGGGGTTAAATTACAGCGAACGCTCCCCCCTGGAGAAAAAAAAAGACACAGACCCTGACAAACGATACAGTGTGGATTAGTTTCAATGGTTAAAACAACCCCTCGAACCAACAAGAACAAAAAGAAACCTTACGTAAGCCCTGAGAGCCTGACCTTGCTGTCTGCAACCTTTCCCACTGTTCTTAATCTCAGGGGCATAAATTAGCTGCACCTACAGTACGGTCTGCGTTTCCAAGGAGAGCGGCCTCCAACCGGGGGCCGAGGATGTCTGCTGGACTTTGCTGCCGGGGCCGGAGAATGGCCGCGCTTGTCACAAGCGCTAAAGACAGTTTCCTCGCCCGGCACCCAGGGACAGTGAAGCCTCAAAGTCAAGGGTGGGCAGGAATGCCCTGAATAGGCAGTTACGTAAATCTCACAGCTCCCTGTGAGGATAGAGGAGGAGCAACTCAGGAGCTCGCTGAAATTAAACTGGATCAGATGCCCAATAAAAGCAAACAGTGTAAATATCTGTAGAGCGTGTGGCGCTGACACAGAGTTCACAAATCCACCAATACATATGTTTTGCTTCCAATAGGAGGATGGATGGGTACGAGACAACAAGCCCACAAGACAGATATGGAAAATCCTCCCACCTCAGCTACTATTTTTAGTAGTAGTAGTTAGTTTAGAGTTCTTTGCATCATTTTGTAATTATTCTACTCATTTCGTGTTCATACTGATTTCATGTCATCTGGAATCATTTTGTGCAACTTCACTGCCATGTTGCCACGGACTGTACTTGCACACATTGTTACTGATCTTCCTACTAAGGAACGTTGCTAGAGACACTCTGGCTCAGGTTCACTGACCCTTCGAGCCCCCAGGCCTGTGCCCACTGTGCTTGTTCAGTAATCCATCCATGTATAAGGCAATTTATGGCATAATAGTTGATGCCACTGATAACAAATAAAAACAAATTGCCTGTGACTAATCCTCTTTTGATCTCAACAAAGTAATTGGACAAATTATCTGGGGTATGTTTACCAAAACAGTCAAATTACACAGGGTCTCACCAATGAGTTGTGTTCGCTCACAGTTCCCGCTCATGCTACCACAAAATGAGCAAACACACACAAATGAAACAGAAAAGCGTAGACATAATCAAACCCCCTCCATCTTTCAGCGATCACCAGGGTTAACCTGGCTGACCCGACCCAGATATTAACCCAAGCCTCCAGATGTGAACGCGCGGTGGGATTACTCCACCACTGCATCGGCTCCACATGCTTTCCTAATGAGGCATCCTAACATGACCCTGGAGACAGAGCAGACAGTCGGCCTCACTATTTCCTTCTCTTCCCACAACTGCTATCAAGCCCGTCTGTGCACGATCACCATTAAGTGTGTAAGTAGACAGAAAACGTGCAAAAGCGTTTCATTTTTAAATGGAATTCCTATTTACTCAAGCCAACCCAGTTAGAGCTGGAGCAGGTGCCAGCAGGTGAAGTTATGTCAGAAGAGTCTGCACTAAACTACAGTGTGCAGATCTAATTTATGCAGGAATAGCAAAGACTGTCAAACTTGTCCTGCACGGTCTGTCTGCTTCGGGGGACACGCACACTTTAGTTTCACCCCATTCTGCACTTGCACCAGTCACGACCTAAGCCTTTTGCAGAAGCGCCCTGATATGAAAGAATTTAACTCCTTCTTCGCATCAATGTAGCTATTGTAGCCATCGCATTCTTTCACCAGCTTCAGTTTCCAACTTGGACCGTGTCGGCAAGTTCCAAACTTCACTGCAAACGACACACGGCACCGAACACGCGCGTGACAGCCAGGGGTAAAAAACGCGTAAGGAGACACAAGTGTGGCAAGTTTGATCGGCCTGCTAAGTAGCTCAAATATGCAAGAGATCAAGGGACAAAAAAAATAATAAACAAAAACGCAGCGCTCCTCCGTAGCCTACCATTTTGATCCTGCGCTTCGAGGCTCCGAGGAGTCCCAGAATAACTCCTTCCGCACCAGTTTCCCCCTCGCCATGAAAATCACCATTGAATTGTCACATTTCTCCAGTTTTTGCCTTATCCTCAATCTCCCCCCCTGTGCTGCTGTAGCATTCAGACAGACAAAAATGCAGAGGCTGCTTTTGCAGGAGGAATTGGTGATTGGAGCTCGGGGATCATATGGGCTTTTTGTCAGACGATTTTAAAGGGACACGGTACTGTTTAACGTGGAGTTGCGAGACAAGCGCATGTCTTTGTACTGGAGGCTTCTTGGCTCTTTTTTCATTTTATTTTAGGGTGAGGAGGGTGACTATAGGAGGACGGGGCATAATGGACATATGGCGCAAACCCAGTGCGCGTCCTCTCGCGGTGCGCGCTGCAACAGCGTGACGTCAGACGGACAGACAGATGCGGAGGTCAGGGAGTTCAACCTTTATCCTTTTTTTTAGAAGTCAGTGTAACTGAATTTGAACAATAAATGGCCACTTAGTGGAAATAAACGACACGCATTTCATGTCAAGAAGAGTTTGTGTGCAGTGTTTTGTAGTTTGCTTCTCTACAGTATGTAATGTTAGGAAAGAGCGCAAGAGAAAACAATACAAAGAAAGAATGTATATTATATAATTAAAATGCCATACTGTTATATGTATATGTTATTTGCACCAGTCCTGGAATGAACCTGTTCAACTGTTCTGCACATAAAATACAAAATATTCTGTTTACAATTAAATACCACAAAGGACAAAGAGACGTTCTTGACACTGGAGAAGCTGTGAGCAGTCATAGTCAACATTTATCCTAAAGAAATAGTTTTTAATTAATCAATGATTAAAATCCTATTAATGTTTTAATTAACCTGGAGCTTCTGGACCTGCAGAGATGTTTGGGCCCTGAGGCACATTTCACATTTGTTAATTCAATTGAAGGCCCCTGGACTCTACTGCTATTGCTGACTCCTGAGCTGCCAGCATGAAGTGGAATCAACGTCCTCATAGGAAGACCAACCTGGAGCAGGTCCCATTCATCACTTCGTGTCCCGGACTCGGCTGAACTCACAGCATCGGTGCAGATGCCGTTAAAGGTTTAGCTTATAAACATTCAAGCATTAAGGTGTTGCTCTTATTTCCTGAGAGAATCCTATAAAAACGTGAGTCCACTCAATTTTCTGAGAGAATCCTATAAGAACGTGCAAACGTCCAAAGTATCACCGTATCAATAAGTTGAGTACGATTAAAAAATACATGTTGAATTATTAATCAAATACAGTTATAGCAGGCATTAATCAGTGTTGATATGACCATGCACTTCAACCTGTCAGGTGAAAGACATCACCCTGTAGCTTTCTGGACTGATCTCACAGGTACACAAACATACTGCAGTACTGAAGTGTTGTCTGCTGTGTATTGTACAGTTCAAAGACAAAAACAAGAAGAGGAACAAGATGTGCTGGAATTTATTCATTAAACACTTTAAACAGTATGAATAAAACTAAAACCAAAGATACTCTACTTGAGTACATTTTAAACAATTCATGCCACACTAACACAAAAGGGAACAACAACAAATGACAGCTCGATACTGGAACAGAGCTTATCTCCTGAAGCTAAGGCATAACCACTAACCCATTGACTTCTCATACACGTCAACGCTGAAAGACTAGATACTTAGTGTGTAGCGTTTGTCCATTTCAGTGTATAAAAAAAACAGACATTAAAAAGGGAATAGACAAATATAGCAGAATATAAAATATATACAGCTTACATATATTTCACAAAGTCAAACATCTGCCCATGTTCAAAAAGTGGCTTATTCATTATAACATTCAATTCCTCAAAGGCCATTATTTCAGCTTATACAGGTAGGAGATACAGTACGTTCATTTTCTAAATCTTTCAGCTCATGTGTGGTTACTATTTTATGTCCAGAATATGCGGTTCAGTCTCACCGGATGAGAACCTAACAATCTGCCGGAGGTGCAGCTCAGCTGTACCGACTGCTGCGACTGTGGCTTCTGCGCCTGGACGAACTGCGACTGGAGGAGCGGTATGACCTGTAGGAAGCAACGGCACAGTGAGATATTTCAGCCAAGAGGCATGAAGGAGGTACACGTCTGGTTTGTTGCGTTGTGTCTGCGATCGGAGTAAAAAGCATTGGTGAGGATGTCATCAGAAAATAAAAAGCCTGAAGTCAGTGACTGCCAGGGTTGTCATGCATGAGTGTTCTACCGGGATCGATGGTCCGAGCTCCTGTAGCTGTCACTTCGTCTGCGTCCTCGTCTCCTGCTCATACTTCGACTGGAATAGCTGTCATAGGAGTCTGACCTGCAATAACACATGATCATTTATAATGAATAGATTTGGCATTATGACATTATGAAACATATATATATATATATATATATGACTCACAGACCTGGATCTTCTGCGATGTTTATACGAGCGACTTCTGGAACGACTTCTACTGTACGTCCAACTGAGAAAAAAGAAAAGATACAAAATGACATAAAAGCATAAACCAACATAGGAAATGGCAAAAATATAGGAATGTCTTCTTTAAAGAAATATTACTTATATTATAAATACTACTAAGATGGGATATAATAAGGATGTTTACAGCATTCCATGAGCCCTATAGTTTCACTTTATAGTCTCTCCCTGTGGTTTCCACAGCTTTAAGCTGGAAACACTCGAAGTGGTGATTGTGGATGTACCTGTGACTCCTGTAACTTCGATATGTGCTGCTGCGAGAGCGAGAACGTCCTCTACTACGTCTCCTCCGACTCCTGCTACGGCTCCTAAAAAACGACCCGGTGTTTTTACCCTTCCAGTTTATCGCTTCACAAGTTTGAGAAACGTCAAAACACACAACTCAGCATTTAAAAGGTTTTACTGATATTGTCCTCATGCTCATCCATTACCTGGATGTGTAACTGGAGTTGCGGGATCTACTCCTGGACCTGCTGTAAGAGCGGGACCACGCTCTAGACTGTGTCCGGTGACTAGAAACCGAGCCCGACTTTCTGGACACGGACCTGGACTTGTTTGACGAGCGTGACGTTGGCCTGGGTTTTCCTACAGAAGGGGATCTCTCCTCGCTGGAGCTCTCCTGGTTCCTCTGCCTCTGGTTGAGTCGTACAGTCTTGCGAACCTCGTCAAACAGAGATCCTGGCCTGACCCGGTTTTTACTTTTTATCTCCATCCTCACACCTTGGGTGTTAAGAGTCTGGTTCTCTTGAATCTGGATGTGTTTTGCAGTAACAGGTGGTACATTTGCATTTTGCAGAGTTGACGTTCCCTTCAAAGGCCGCCATTTGAAATTAACTACAGTGCCAGTAGGTTTGTCCGTGACTGCTTTGTCTTCCATTTCATCAGCTGACACGGAGCCCACAGCAGACTGTTCTTTGACTTGAGGGAAAGCTGGCTCTTTACTTGACATATCTGAAGACTTCGATTTTAGAGTCAGTTTGGAGTTGGAGTTGTAGGAATCACGTGTTACGGGAAGTTCTGAAACTTCAGAGTCATGCTCTGGGGTACATATGTCCATATCGTCCAGTGACTCTTGCTCTGTGACAGAGGACAGTTGAGCACCACTAGCACTGCTCTTGTTGGTTGATGGATGAGGCTCAGTATTTTTTGAGTGTTTGCTGATACTTTCTTTTGTTCTTTGTTGCCCTCTGCCTACTTCTTTAGCAGGATTATTGTTTGAAGAGTCTACATTTTGGTCTTTTTCATCCATAGTGTCTGCACCAGTCTTTTCTATAACAACCCTTCCTTCGTCTTCATCGTCCTCATCTCCAAACTCTAAAGGTGGCTGCCAGAGGAAAGTCTCTTTCAGTTTCTGATGCTTCCTCTTAGATCTCTTTGCTTTCTCCTTACTGTGATGGGAACCCGTTTTGTTCTCACTTCTTCTCTTGCGTTTATGCTTGCGTTTAGCCTTCTTCTTGATTTTTTGCTTCTCTGACTCTGTGGCCTTTTCAGGACTTCCGTCGGTTTGATCGGAAGCAATTGCAGCAGCGACCTTGAGTTCTAAAGCAGTCACAGCCTCCGATGTTTTTCTGCAAGCATCCAAATCTGAGTCTGAACTAGCTTCCCCTTCCTCTTTATCAGATATGGCTACTGTCCTGGCAGTTATATTTTCTGAATCACTTTCTGAATTCCATCCAGTTACTGGAGACTTCTTGTCAAGAATTTCCCTTGACTGAGTTGCTTGTTTCTGCATTTTTGATGGCATAGCACTGTTGTTTTGGTTTACTTTGTCACTGTCACTATCCCATTCAGACTTAGTAAAGCTCTCCCCCTGCACCGAGCTGTGATGTTTCACCTCTTGCTCCTGTGAGCTGCCTCTTTCTTTTTTCTCTGATGAGCCACTTCTCTGTGAAAGGCTCATATTAGGACTGTGTGCGCTGTCGGGCCTATTCTCTGATCCCGAGCGAGCATCTTTACTACTGTTGAGTGAAAAGCACTGATCCAAGTTTTTAATCCTATTTAGAGAGCAGTAGTACTCTTTCCACTCTTTGTCGAGTGAATTCCTTCTGTTGCTGTCTGTTTTCTGGGAGTCTTCAGATTCTGATCTGCTGTAGGAGGAGGACCTGCTGTGAGTCATCCGAGGCGATCTAGACGTGGATCTGGACCTACTGTAAGTTCTACTCCTTGAGCGACTATAGGATCGGCTATTGGACCTGCTTCTGGACGGCCGGCTGCAGGAGTGCTGTGCAGGTTTGTAACCTTTGTCACTTTCTGTTTTACCTGGCAGAGACTTTGCTGTAACTGAAGCCTGAGTGTTTTCCGTGCCACCATCAGCTGCTTGCCCAATAGAGGCCAGAGCACTGGGAGCTACCTTAGCTTTAATTTCCTGAATATGGATGTAGGAGGGCTTCCACGGTTTTTGACCTGGTTTCCAGCGTGATGGTGGAGGACTGTCGCTTAGTGGGATCACAGGGACATTCTCAGGAGCCGGGACAGTAGCAAGTCTAGGGACAGGAAATACTTTGGTCTCGTGAGGTTTCTCTGTCCCATGGACCATGACATCTGGTTTACGCTTACTGGTTTTTCTCTTTCTTGGGGATCTGGATAAACGTCTCTTCCTAGATTGAGACCTGGATCTGTACCTGGATCTGGATCTGGATCTTGACCTGGATTTAGAATAGGATGGAGATCTGGACCTAGACATGGACTGACTTCTTGATCTGGAATGACTTCTAGACCGTGAATAGGACCTGGATCTCCCCCTAGATCTCGATCGACTGTATGTGTAGGATCTAGAGAAGGAACGCGAATCTCTGAGAGATGCTGAAGACCGGTATCTTCGAGTCGATGAATGATGGTGACTTGAGGAAGAACGAGAAGGAGTGCAAGATCTTCTGGTCTTCCTTCCTGAAGACAAAGATCTTTCACCCTCTGACATGTAAGATTCCTGGAGTTTGCTCTTGGAGCTCTTCTTCTTACTGTGTTTCCGTTTTTTGTTTTTTTTCTTGTGTTTGACCTTCTTCTTCACCTTCTTTTGTTGGTGCCGCAGGCTTGATCTTTCAGAGCTGTGGTCTGAAGAATGATCTGCAGACCGGGACCATGCAGAGTCACTTCTGTCCTCCCATCTGCTTGAGGAATGGTCATTCAATCTATTAAAATCAGAAGATTCATGAAAAAACAAAAAGTTATGTTCAAAGAAGTTACTAAGTAAAAAAAAAAAAGTCTTACTTGTCTCCTTTGCTCCATCTCTCAATGCTTGGTGTTTGATAAACTTTGGTTCTCTTCATTTCTTCTTTCCAGTGTGGTGGGGTTTCACTACTGCCACGCTCTTCCAACGATGCAGAGCGTGATTTAGACCTAGTGGGAGTCCGGTATCTCTGTGTAAAATATTGTGAATGTCGGTGAAGTTGATTTTGAATGTCTTTTTCTCTCATTAATTCTCAGGTCTCAGATTAATCAAAACAAATAACAATATACGAAACAATAAAAACAATAATATATAAACACAGATGAATTTATTTATAATACACTTTGTCATACATGATTATAGAAGTGGGCTTACCATTGTTCCTCTGCCTTTGATCTTACGTCCAGACTTTGAAATTGCTGGTTTCTGATCAGCTGAAAGCGACGTTTCTTCTTTTACAACTCTGAAAGAGTAGAATGTTGAAAAAAATTAGTAAACAATTACTGTATTATGAAAATATTGTAACCCCTGTAAATGAAGCCCAACTTTAAACTGACGTCTCTGCTTTATCCTCCTGAGATGGCATATCCCGTCGCAACAAGAATCGGTTCTCTGGCACCGGCGGGATTTCCTCTGGTCGAACGAAAGGCTTTTCTCTCTTCAGACTTTGCTCCTTCTCTTCTTCTACTACTTCTGTCTCTCCTTTAATCATCTCTCTGTCCTCAGACCTGTGAAAGCAGCAGCAACGCAACACAATGCAAATCTTAAATTTGTTACGCAAAGATCTTCTATTAATGGTTGTTAAAGGTTCAACTGGATCAGTTCTGTGACTGATCACTACACATACTTCTGGGTAATTATATAAAAACACAAAAAACCTACCGCTGCTTTGGAGGTATGGCATCCTTATTTATCTTCTTTGATTCCCTCCTTTTCCTTTTTGAACGTTTACTCTTTGCATGTCTCTTGTGCTTGCGATGTTTGTGCTTTTCATCAGACTCACTTTCAGATTCTGGTGAAGTGGAAAGCTGAGAGGATGAATCATGGGAACTTGGCGATGAGTTGGTGGAATGCAACGTCCTTTTCCTCTTGCCTTCCAGCACTGAAGAAAGAAAGAAGTCAATCATTTTATTACACTTGTATCTTTTAAGAATACAACACTTATGTGAGGACTTGCCAGTTAAAGCAGGAAGCAGTGAAAAGGTTGAGTTAAAGGGGCATTTTCAAGGTGGTAACGCAACGATGCTTCAGTTTTCTGGGGATGGTGGAGGCAATAAACACTGGCCTGACAGACGTCAAATAAACTCCACAGAGATCACCTCACTGATCCTCATGAAATAGAAGATCAAGTTACACACACCATACTGGTGCCAATAGGGGAAGGATGCCATCCAAATGCCAGGTTTTTACACAATGAGCACAAAATTGGACCTAAAACCACAGGCAACACGTTACTGCCCAAGAGGCAGAAACAAGAGATACAATAAAAAAGTGCAAACCTTTGTGTGGATTATAAAACAATGGATAACAACATTTCAGTTCCTATGAATCCCATAAATATTAAATCAACAATGAATCTACTTAACACGGTGTCTTTCTATGTGAAGCCTGTTACCCAAGAACTACTAAAACCCCAACTGAGACACCAGAGGCTAAAACAGATCAACTATCTACTACTAACAGTAATAATTTCACTTGTCAAGCCTTTAGCATGAAGCACTGAGCATGGTGCATGGAAATCTGTACTTACATTGATGTATTGTACACTTCATTTCCATTTCATTTTTGATCACAAAGACAAATGGAAACCTCAGTCATGAACTCACCATCATTTGCAGACTTGGTGATCAGCTGACCACAGTCCACCACCCTCACATCAGCGTAGGGTCTGCTGGCTGAATCCGTCTTCAGCCCTTCTATCTTTTTTATCACTTCAAACCCAGAGATGACAAGTCCAAAGACGACGTGTACTCTGCACAGAGGTCAAATAGGTTACACATGTACAATGCTAACTAGAAAGTGCAAAATAGCCAAAATGAGTGAATACATTTTACCCATCAAGGTGCGGTGCCATCTTGGTTGTGCTGTTTGTGAAAATCCAGTAAAAATGCCCAGGAAGATCAATCAGTAGAAGTGGAGAGATGAAAAGAGAGGAAAAAGTAGGAAAAGAGTGAGATGAAACAAGTAACTTTAGGAAGCCTACGGTACCATGGGAAAATGTTCAATGGTACAGCAGTTGTAATATCAGCAATTGTTTTATCACATTTGATTGCAAATGATTTTGGAAACATTTATAGTTGATTGACTTTTCTTTCCTGTTCAATTTTCAATTAAGAGCCACAAACAGGCATGTGCACACCTAAAAACAGATGTGACATTTCCTCTATGTTTTGTCCTTCAAGGAAGATGCTGCAAGTGATGGTAAAACCTGCTTTAGTTAGGCCTACAAAGTCAGATAAGTCTAACCACCTCAAACCATTTGTGAATAATGTTTCAGAATACAAACTAACGAATAAAAAATAAAGTCAGGATAGTGAGAAACACAGCCTTGAAGACACATTACCTTGGAAGAGCAGGATGCTAGAGTTTCTGCAAATTTTACACAAAAACGGCAAGAGAAAAAATGTAACACATTTGAAGATGAAAAGGAATGAATCCATGTTCCTGCAATTTTGAAACAGAAAACGGGGCAGAAGACAAAACCTAAACTTCATCAGGAATAAGTCGTAAGAACTTACATGAAAAACTGCGAACCGTTGGTGTCCTGCCCTCGATTGGCCATCGACAACAGGAAAGCTCTGTCATGTTTCAGATTGAAGTTCTCATCTGTTGGGAGTAGAAAAAGAGAAAAGTCTCTGGGTGTGTTCTCTCATTTGTGTTAACAGAAAGGTTCAGGGAAGTGCAATAAAAATGTTTAAATCTGTTAAACTTAATCACTGTCTCACCAACCAGTCCTTCCATTAAGTCAGCAGTTTGGTTGGTCCACAGTGTTCACATGGCTCAAATAAAACGTTTACGAGTTCTTAACAGATAACATATAATCTCACATGTATGTCGATCATCAGCATCATCACTACGTTATATGTACATTCCAGAATGATTATTAACGTTCCACCTTTTCAGTGCAAAGACCTTTTCTATACTGTACTTCAGGCAAAGCCACTGTTTCCAACTACGCATCATTCCAGTCATGTTACGGGCGTCGAAGTCATGTTAAGAGCGCCATAGCTATAATTAGCACTTATGTAATCTGAGAAGCCTGAGGCTTTGGGCTCCAACAGGGCACTTGTAAGAATGGAAATCCTTTGGTACAAATCAGCACCTTTGCAAACGTTTGCACTTTTTTTTTTTTTTTTTACTGAGTTAGGAAGGTGGTGGGGACAATGTTGACATGGTGTTACTGAGCTGTGTACATCTCTTACCTTCTCATTTTGCAAAAGACCACTCTATAAATAAAAGAATATGTTGAAAATTTTAGGCAGGAAGATTGTAGCTTTCAATAAAGAGAATGCCTACTCTCCATGCTGGTCTGATAAAGCCCACTACTTTAACTAAAAAGAATATACAATGGAAACGTGAAGGTCAGCTGAGTCATTCACAAGAAACCCATGATTATCACAATAGACACATGCAATGTTATACACATGCAAAAGTATTAAAGTATTAGTTATACATTTATGGGATATTAGCAATGCAGACTGTCGGTAGATGACTTCATTGTCGGATTACCTTCAAAGTAGCCGCCATATATGGACTCTCCGCCTCTTCCATTTCCTGCAGCCAGTAATACAGTCAGACTAAATGTATTACAGTACATTACATAGATGGCATATGTATGAACATGGTAACTTGGATGATCTATGAATAAATTTGAAATCAAATTGCGTCACACATCATTACCTTCAGTGAAGTCGCCTCCCTGGACCATAAAGTTCTTTACAACTCTGTGAAACGTGGAACCTTTGTAGCACAGCTTTTTTCCTGTGGTTTTGCCAGTTCCCTTTTCACCTGCAATTAGATGCGTGTTAGCTGTGCTCTGAGGATACAGAAGAACCGGCATGTTACTGCACAGGGTGCCGTCGTACACAGCCGACGCCTTGAGGTGCTGGTCTAAAATGCTAACACATGAGAGTTTATTTTGAACAAGGGGATTATTGCACAGCAGGGGAAGACAGTGACTTTGCTCATGCATCCTGTTTATAATACAATATAAAAGAATCTGGAGTGAAAGCGTCTGTGGGCCGTTACCCCATGGATTTCTCCGTTCTGTGAAAGATGACGTGAAGTAACATAATTCACTAGCTGTTTTACGGGTCTTTCAGAGGACAGAAGGCTGGTTGTTCAAATAGGCAGCTTGGGTTGCTAATCTCTACTATTTGGCTTCGCTGACTCCGCCGTTGTTCTGACGGTTTGGTTTCTTATGGTGTGAGCTGATCCCCTTCTAAAAGCACATATTAGAAACTTTGAGAAAGCCACAGAGAAGTGCCCACCTGGTTTGTGTATATGTTTGTGTTAGATTGTTCTATGCTCAGGAAAAGGAATGGACTAACCAACCATTTCCCATATCTGCCCTTGCCAGCATTACATTCCTGTCGTTCAGGTGAAAAATGAGAAGGAGGATCGATTTGCTGACTGTTCGCAGATTTATGGCAACCTCCAGGACGAACGTTGCACAAATAGTACATTCTGTTTCTGCTCTGTGGGATGAAATACTAAGGCAGACATACCAGGACCCCTCTATCCTTCCAGTGACACCATCTATCACTGAACCACTTACACCACAGCCACTTCGTTTCCTTGTGCTTTTAACACCCAAACAAGGTGTTTGAAAAGTGGTTGTAAAGGTTTTTATACCCATGATAATCATTTTACTTAAGACATAAAGTATTTATATTACTTTTGACAGAATATTTCAGCGACAACATTACATACTAATACAAAACAGTACATGATGCAACATGTAAAATGTACTCACCAGTGCACAAACAGAGAAAGTTTTTGCTTGTCTTGGGACAAATATCCGAAAAAAGTTGAAATACAATGCGCCCAACTACAAGAGACGAAAGAAACATCAGTTCCTCACAAAAGGAATTAACAATGGAGAAAATGCTTTAATAGTTTAAAGAAGAATAACAATTACCATTAATTCGCATAAATGTTATTGCAGGTTTTTAAATGGCAAAACTACAAGGATTATGACTTATAGCTCTCTATATAAATTCTTCCACAGGCAATAGAAGCACGATTGGTTTGGCCCTCCCTGTCCAAATATGTCTTAATGACATTTCTTTCAATAAAGGCCACCAAACTAGCCAAGTCGTGTCTATATTTAGTTCCACTTTCCTTTTTAACAAATACAATGGCAAACAAAAAGCAAAGCATCAATTCTAAAAGTACATAAGTACCTGATTCTCATATGTGTAAATTCACTTAAAATACTCTTACCTGGCTCACGGTTGAGCTCCACATCAAAGTAACACTGTGGGCGGTCTTTCACTCCCATTGTGTCTCAGGTCTGAGTGACCTAAAGGGTGGAAAAAAGCAGAAAAAAACTAAAGATGAAATATAATTAGGATGTCAATTCCTACAAAAAAAGCTGCATGCATCCCATTCGGGTTCCTTTCATATCTGCTGTTTGACTGAAATACGCGGCAGCCTGGAAAAACAATGTAGGGAGCCCAGAAGACCAGGAGCAGAAAGGGGAGGAGAGAGGCCGGTGGGGAGGGCAGAGCAGGAAATATAATACTGGTTATGCAAATCCAAGCAGAGCACAGTAGCCTCCCCACTGTACAGTTTTATCTGCGTTTTACCCGTTTAACTTCGACATCAGGTGCGACGGCTGAAACAATCTTTATAAAGCCAATGACACAATAAAACTAAGAATGAAAAGAAGGGAATAAATATTATACTGGGTAAAATCTTAGCACTCGTATATAATCACAGATCGCATCCACAAATCAATTAATAAAGGTGCCGTTTAAAATGTTTTAGACAATATTCTCACTCTGACCATTACTGGCAAACATGAAATATAACTTTTTCCTCTATGAAAACATTTATTCAACAGCAGTACTGAAGAATTGATGAGCATCCTCTACGTAGCAGAGAACAACCATATTTCTTTCAACCTAACCTGGTAACAGCTGCCTGTGTGAATATACGGTGACAACAAGCTTTGTCCTTTCTTTAGAAGAGCTGATGTGTGGATTAAAAGCATTCGTTCATTTTATATTTGAATTGCGCATTAGGCTGTAGAGACGCATTTCAATAGCCATGAGTGGGTTAATATGAGGGGGGGGGGTCTGTAACATTAGATCATTTCCCACTGTCCAGATACAAGAAGGGACATTTGTTAACAAAATCCCACGAATCTAAACCAGGAGCCGACTTTGGTCGAGCTTACACAACGTCGGCTAAGATGACGGTTCACACGTTATGTCTCGGTGCGTCACGCTGGCACCGGGCGAACGTTAGGTTCGAACTGTGCCACGGGCATCGAACCGTAGACGTTCAATAGCCACATAGCTACTAACAGTTAGCACGACGCTAAGCTAGCACTTCAGGTGTGTAGCTAGTAGCATGCTCGCTTTTCTTCACGTCCCCGTAGTTTCAAGGCTAAGTCACGTGTAAGGAAGCTGCCTTAAATCACACCACACACAATCCAGATGCGTAAATGAGAACACTGACCTTTGCACAGTAGCTAGCCGAACAATTAGCTAGTCACTGATGGCCGACTACTGACGGAGCCAGTTCGGCTGCGGAACTTCGACTGGTCTCTGTCAACTAGTTTTGTCCCTTTGTGGTTTCCGTAGAAGGTTTTATTGTGTTTTGTTTTTTTCTGTTGTACCAGGAAGTAGATTTCGACTTAGCTCAGTAGCTAATTTTATTATACCTTTGAAACCAAATATTAAGTTATTCGGACTAACTTGGTTAGTCGCTGGTGAAATAAAGTATCCGACTACAGTTCTTGGCTGTACGTGAGGCGCTGCTGTGGTTGTTTGATACCATGTTGTAGCGTCAGCTAACCTGCTGTAGCTAAGTAACAAGGTGCAGCATGGAAGCGAATACAATGAGGTAAGGTGCAACCACGAAGACATCAGTTGTCTTCGGTAGAAAAAACACGGAGAAATGACAAAGGTCGACATCGTTTTCAGAGTCAAAACTATGAACTACACCAGCTAAACGTTTCAGAAACACAACAGTTCATTTAATGTTTGTTGTTTATGTTGGTGCTAAATTCAAATTCCTTTGGCAGGAAAGGACGAGTTTCTCATATTTAGTCTACACTCGCTTCTAATGAGCTTATATTTAACTGATAAAATTTGCCACAGTAAGTTAAAGTGCTTCACAAATCAAGTATTATTTGTGTTACAACAACAAAGGAAAAAAAATCACATGTACCTATTTTGTGCGTTGTTTACTCTTAAAGCTTTTTAGTTGTAGCATAGCACAGTAATATTTGCGATCTGGTGTTTCTGGTGTTTCTTCGCAGAGAATTAGTTCTTCGTGGACCTAGTGGATAATGTCTCTGATCCTGTTTGCCTTCGTGGTTCGGGTCAGGGATGGACTCCCCCTGTCAGCATCCACAGACTTTGAACACAACAGAGAGCTGCAGGAGAAGAAGCAGCAACTCAGGACCATCAGCAAAGCGCTGTCCCGCCTTCCTGACAGAGGGACTATCAAGGGACAGCAGCTCCATATATAGTAAGCAGACGAGAAACACAGCAGCGGCAAACAGTTTCCGTGATTC
Source organism: Macropodus opercularis (assembly GCA_030770545.1). NCBI lineage: Eukaryota > Metazoa > Chordata > Actinopteri > Anabantiformes > Osphronemidae > Macropodus > Macropodus opercularis. The sequence continues at coordinate 5,844,829 of JAUCMP010000028.1, forward strand.
TGTGTGTTAATCAAAGACATAGTAAACCGACTAAGGCGAGACCGTGTTTACTTGCTTGTGCAACTGGAAGATGGACTGAATGTTGTCTGTCTTATCACAGGGGCTTCTGTGTCACACTGTGACGGGCTGTTTGTTTACTAAACACCTTTTCTCTTTTCACCTGTTCAGCTTCATCTCTTCAGAGGGCATATCTTACATGACTGTGTGTCACTGCAGCCTCCCTGTTGCTAAAGCCTTCTGCTTCCTGGAAGATCTGCAGTGGGAGTTCACAGCATGTTTCAATAGCGCTGTTGTTGCCTTGGCAGCCAGGCCATATCCATTTTTGGAATTTGGTGAGTAGGGAGAGCAGCACATTAACAGCCACATTTCCTGTTAACGTGCTGACAAAAGACCTGCTTTGAATGGCAAATAAGCAACTATCTCGTCTCGTTTACAACATAATTAAACTGACACTGATTTATACAATACTCTTTTTGATCTGGATTCATAGACAACACCATTCAGAGGCTGAAGCAGCAGTACAACCAGAGTGGTGGCCCGGCCCTAGAGGTGACATTGGCAGAAGTCCAGGAGGAACTGAGAATTCATCCACCACAAGTAATTGACTTGGAGGAGGTGGAGCTGACCAATGGTGTTGCAAATGGACATATGGACCAAGGTCCAGGATCTGGTGAGACTTCTACTATATAATGTAAAGTAAAAGACCTTCTGGTTGTGATTTATTTATATGTTTGATTATTTACCACTATTTATTGCTTTTTTAACAGGTCAGAATGTAAGACTTGAGCCTGTTACAGCACCAGGCATCCTCTCTCTGGTCCTAAATATCATGTGCGCATCTTTAAACATAATCCGTGGCGTGCACCTTATAGAGTATACATTCCAGGTATGGAGGTACTACGATGTGATCACAAATTACCTTCAGAAAACCCAATTAAAATAAAAATAATTTGCAGGTTGTGATGCAATTTGCTAAACAACTCTTGTGATCTCTTCACGCAGGACGACTATGAAGGCATATGGAATGTTGTGGCTTTTCTTCTGGCGTTTGTGTGCTGTGTGTTGCAGGTACTCAAGTGTGTTACATTTACTCGTGATATGCAACAGTTTTCTAGCTAATACTCCATCTTTTGTCTACATGTCCAACAACCTTTTTTGACAGGTTTTGATATAAACAATCTCTTTGTGTCCACAGTGCCAGCTCTACCTGTTCCACTTCTCTCTCAAGAAACTGAAATCCCTAACTCTATTGGTTGTGATCATCCTATGCAACTTGTGCTTGTTCGGCATGAGGAACCTGTGGCAACTAATTTTCCACATTTCAGTTGCCGGTCTTTCAACTGTCCTCATCCTGACCCGCAAACTTCAAGACAGAACTAATGATTGTGGGGTCTGAGGAGCAGAGGACACTTTAAAATGATCCACCTCCTCTCGTGTCTTCACTTTTCAGTCCAGGTGAGAACAACAGAGATGAGGTCTGAGGACCTTGTGGGGTTTTTAATGAAAACATTATCTCATCACCAAAATATTTATAGTAAAATGTTTTCTTGTATAAAATGTGACTTGCACTCTGTATATTGTTTCCTACACTGTAGACAGTACTTGGTGAAATGCAGTTCTTCCTGCATTCTGCACAAGAAACAATAATGTTGGTGTCGCTGAATATAGTGACAGTTTTGTTATTAAGATGCATTTCTGCTTACATTCAGTTCAGTATTATTTACTACCAGGCCATTGATTATCGAATCAGTTTACAGCTCTATCAGGCACACATGGCAGTTTAGGAGCTAATGAGGTAGTTCATCTTGCATTGTTGGCAGTGTCCTCCTTAAATGGTTTGGTTATATATCAGCGTGAGTCAAGGAAAGTGGGCACATTAGCTGTTTTTGTTTGTTTTAATCCTTTGCCTGTAAGAAAAGCCTGAGGCAGATGTAACTTAGAAGTAGTCTGTGGATAGTTCTATGCCTTAGTGTGACAGTACAAAGTCAGTTGTTTGGTTTATTTAAAGTTATTCAGTACACAGATTCACCAGCTAGTGCTAGAGTACTCAATAGATCAAATGTAAGGGCTCCCTTATTCAAAGATTTTACAGAAAAGGCTTCTTATAAAGAAGTTTATGGCATTTTAGACACAATATTTCAATGGTGGCATGTAATATTTAGTTGAATATATTTTTGTAGAATCGCAACATTTTTCTGTTTTGACATTGATCTCGACATTGTTCAAATGTAACCTGCAATTAAGCGGAGGCAGCACTGATTTGAGGGCAGACCTTGTTGAGGCACTGTTAGATTTAGATTGGTTTGCTTTGGTATGTAAAATTGTTGAATGTATTTTTGAAGATTCAAAATTATATTTATGTCCTGATTCTTTTTTTTAATTTCATTTTGTCTTTGTTTGAGGTTTGGGATAAGATGAATTGTCTGACGTGTTATGAACTTTTTTGCATAGATATAATTGAATGAAATACATCCCTGTAGTGTTTTCAAATAGCCAAGTCTGTTAGTTTGTGTTTTTATTTTTTTAAATATTCAGATTTTTAATTGTGCAGTTTTTAACCACAATTTGCACTTAATCTCCGTTAAGAAAGGGAAGGAATTATTAAATGGTAGTTTGTCATCTGCTCATTTCTTTAACAAAGGGTGAAAAAAATTATGTCCATTCTTTACTATAATGAACAACTTGTGTAGAAAGGTTACATTTAGCTTGTAGTTTACAAAGTCAACTCAAATGTCATTAGAACAATAACATGTAGAGTAGCTGCAGATACAAGTGATGAATTTATACAGTTTTTTCTAGATTATTAGATTTTATTGTTCAGACCTATGAGATTTGCTTCCATTTACATGTGAGAAAGAAGCAAACGGTCTAACTGAAGTACATTTTATGATTCATTGTTGAAATACAATAAATAAGTGAAACTATTTTTTTTCTGCTGCATTTTCTGTCTGTATGGACGTTGGTGATGTTTTGTATAATTCAGGCTTCACGCATTCACAACATCTGCAAAGAGTAGTAACATGAACACTTGCCATTAACGTTTTAATAATTTGTTTCAGTAGAAACAAATGTTGTATAATGTAGCACTCAAAAAGAAAAGACAGTCTGTTTATAATGATGGGCATAAATGTAACACGTTGGCAATTACAGAGCTTTATCTTTCCTGCTGTGGTAAAACTGACATTTCATTAATAAATACTGTCTTGTTTTCCAACTCTTGATATTTGCTGTGTGTCATTAAATTCTACCTTCATTTTTATTTGCCTTTACTCTCTAAAGTTATGCATATATACATTACCCCATGGAGATAAAGTTTAATGACTGAACCTGACTGAATAAAAAAGTTTAATGTGTTGCATTTCTGCACTCGGACAGCAGATGGGGCTCGTTTACCACCTTTAATCTCCATATCACTTATCTGTATCTAATGCATTGCTGTGAACAGTTTTTTAGTGGTTTATTAGTGATTACAGCCACAATTTCCACGCTTTATACACTTTATTTCACTCAGTTGTAGGAAAACTATATTCTTTCTAATGATGACCTACACATTAGTTTCAGCATCAAACGCAACTCGCTCCTGAATTTTCCATACTGGCTGTAACGTAAGTTTGTCTCTGGGAGACGCAGACAGAGAAACATTTCAAGCGTAACCTTCACACCAGATGCTCATTAAGGTCTACACACGCTGTGATGTTATGCCGGGTTCGGTCTGTGCGGCAGTGTTGCTTTACACCAGCTTGTGTCGATGGTGACGACGGAGCACGGACCTGCACTGTTTCAGGCATCTTTTCACTAGTAAAGATCTGAGACACAGAAACTCACTCACTTCACTCTTACTAATTGTTGCTACTTCCTGCTCCGCAACAGTCACCTCTTCTACTCTTTGTTCTCTTTCATTGTCCTCATTCATCAACTCTTCTCCTCCCATCTTCCTGTCACACTCCTGGCACCTGTCAATACATTTCCATCCCTATCTTTGATGACCCTAACCTGCTGTGCATCCTTCCCATCTCTATCTCTTTGTCTCGCCAACCTGTACAGATCCACTTTACTGTCCAATCTAGCATCCGAGGCCTTTGTTTGGCCTTAGCCACCTCTACCTTCACCCTACGCTGCATCTCCCTATACTGCCTGCTCTCATCTGTTCTCTCAGTGTCCCACTTCTTCTTTAGCTAACCTCTTTCTCTGTATGCACACCTGAACTTCCTCATTCCACCACTTGTCCACTTTCTTCTTCCCTGATGACCCTTCTACCTTTTTTGCACCACGTTGTCCTCTGTTCTGCCTCAGGTCGATTTGTCTTCCTCACCCTGTGTTTCTGCCTTTTCTGGAAGAAAGTATTCACTATGGCCATTTCCATCCTTTTTGCAAAGTCTACTACTGTCTGTCCTTCTGCGTTCCTGACCTGAAGACCAAACCTGCCCATCACAGTCTCATCACCTCTGTTCCCATCACCAACATGTCAATTGAAATCTGCACCAATCTCCACTTTCTCACCTCTGGGGAGGCTCTGCATCACATCATCTAGCTCATTCCAGAATTTCTCCTCTTCTTCTAGCTCACATCCAACCTGTGGGACGTAGCCATTGACAACAGTAAACATCACACCTTCCATTTCCATCTTCAGAGTCATCGCCCTGTCTGACACTATTCTCACTTCCAGAACATTCCTGACTAACTCGCTTGTTTGGTTTGTCAAACGTTTCAAGTCAGATGCCCTTCCTGACACAACCCTCTGCATTTATCCAGACTTGGGACTGGCACAAGATGACACTGGATTGTGCCCCCTTTGGTTGCATTATATCTGTGATACCAGATAAGTTGAATGACTTTAATCATTGTCATCGTTTTGCCTTGGTCAACTTTTTCAACTTTGTCATCACTTGCTCGTAGTAAATGTTTCTCTGGTTTTGGTCAACGTTTAGGCCCTTAGATTGCCAGCGTTTTGGACGGTCAGCAGCTCATAAGCGGTCGGCATATTTTCGGCAACAGAACAGCTCTCCCACGTAATTTCTGAGGAAATTACTTTTTCTAAATAAACCTTTACTACAAATCTGCTAGAATCTTACAGTAGAACAAACAAATGGTTAAAACCCAAGTGCTCAGTTCACCGGACGAGAGCATGATTGTGCACGTATGAGACTCAAGCCAGACAGTACCAGTCATAAAATGTGCGTATGTGTGGGTAATGTCTAAAAATATCAACAGCACACTAAAGATGACAGATAGCAATTTTAAAAAAGACCAATTGTTCCTGCAGAACGTCTGACCCTGATTTACATAGGCCACATTGAAGTTTAAACAGCTGGACCATTACATTTTTATACCTAATAACCTCCCTGAATTGAGTTTAGGGTTTGTGGGTTCCATTAAAGTCCAGACAGATATGTTCTCGTCTGGCCAGTCATGGGGGACCTGCTCAGGGAAGGGCAGCAATTGGAATAAGAAGCCTTTATTAAAATGTGTGACTGAGTACACACATGCAGAATCAGCACAGAGGCTGAGTATCGTGCGGCTCCCTCATACGCTGGTGGGTTTATAATCCACAACGCCATCGTCCCCGTTACAATCCATCTCGATTAAAACATCAGCCGCAGATGTGATCGCTGTTTGCAGGAATTAACCTCTTCTGTCCTAATTGTCAGAAGCCTCATACCTGTGACAAATGGGCTGAACAGCATGGGGGGTCCTGCTGAAATGTTTACGACAGGCAATTCTTTCACTTCCAAACAAGCGCTCGTCCCTCACCAAACAGCAGAACAGTCATTAGTCTGATCTGCTCCAGACAATAACAGGAGCAAACATTGGCTACTTTTCTCCCCCTCTGTGCTGTTTCTCTATTGTATTGACACAATAAATAAGAAAGCTGCAGAACTCAGTGTTAAAGCGAAGAATCAGTGGAATTCTGTGATTGGACTAAAGAAAAACTATTCATGAAGAATATTTCTGCGCTGCTCACAGCGTTGTTGAATGAGTCTGACATTGTGGGAGGCCTCAACAGCACTTAACAGCCACTTGTTGCTAAAAGTTATCGAAAAGAGCTAAAAGTATGAAGTAACAACCCCTTCAAACCAGTATGTTGGTGACAAACACTCACCAAAGCAGCCTCCTATCCTGTGATTGCAGGAAGTGTCCTTGAGGACTCTCCAGGACTATGAAATGACGGAGATGGTAGATTTAATCAAGGTGATTCACTCTAGCTCACACTCTTCCACGCAGTTAATCGTTGTCCCAGGTTCAAGCTGGCAGTGTACACAATTTGTCATTAATTTCAAATGCATGATTCATGGGTCTTTCCTGGTAACGTGAGTGTGGCAGTCTCTGTGGGAGACACGGAGAATTAAGATTAGATGATTAAAACCAGAGCTCATTCTCTCAGTGATCTGGAAAAGTTAATAACTGATTTCTCTTCACGTTGGTCCGGAAACCGTCTTCGTCGTTGTTCTCTTTTAAGCTTTTACATTCAAAGTGTGTTGTAGCTGTGATGTGTTGATTCACAGTCTGGTAGCCCAGACCTTAGGGCTATACGGCATGTCTGGTATGCTTATTAGGATGTTCAACAATTCATAAATCCAGAGCTTTGATGTTCCTCGCTCAGTAGCTTGACTGAGCAGCGCATGAAATCACAAACCAAAGATAAATCAAAAGGTAAATTTCACTCACAAGGTTCTCCTGCATATTTCTCTGAGCATAATACAGAGGTGTATGTACATTGCCTAGAAAAAGTTTAAAAACAAAGTTAAATCTAACTGAAGTCTCAACATTATTTTCATACCATTATATCCAGATGCTGAAAAGTTGCGTTAAATCTAAAACGATGTTTGTTTTGTTTAACAGGTCAAATTAAGGTGTGTGGTGTCGCTCAGAACTCTCCAAGCCAAACCAGCCCAGACTCAAACACAACGCATCTGAGCTGAGTAGGCATATTTTATATACTACACCAGTCATATTTCTCCCAAATGAATTATGCATGCATGTCAGAAGGGAGATCAAGCATCCTTTCATTGTATAAACATGTGGAGCAATTTCCCACGTTTGTTTATACCTTGGTTAAAAATGGATGACAGACTGTAGCTCTGTAACAGTTTCTAATGTACCATGTGGCGGCAGTGACAGATCACTTTACATAATGAATGTAGGTGCATATGTGAGAAGAATAGCTTTCTAATGCCCTGCAGTGCACATCCATCTTCAGCGAGAGAACCTCATTCTGTGGATCAAGACGGGGAAGCATCACCATTAGAATAATGCATCAGAGAACTGAAGGAAAATGCCAGCATGTCTCTGAAAGTGTGAGAGGAGAGAGTCGATTTTTGGGGTGAGAAGAGCTGAACGACAGCTGAGGCCGCAGGCCACAGAGCAACATCAGCTGTAAAAGCATTTACTTTAGTTACTAAATGAGTCTGAGCTTGTTATTTTCATCTTTCTGCTACTTGATGAAAAGCTACTTAAAAAAGCAAAGACTGTAAGTCTGGAGGATCAAGCCAATTCAAGCATCAATTACATCTCGGCTCCAATACAAAGTAAACAAGACAACAACGTAAATAAGTTCTTGTCTCTGAAACGCAAACTCTCCTTCACAGCCACAGCAAACCTCTCAGACTCGCTCTAGAGGTGTTCGCAGCTGCCTCTCAGCAGTTTGGACGGAGCTCACTTGTTTGCTGAATCACCCTCCTTCCCAAACTTTTTCTTATTTGTTATATGAATATTTAACCAATGCAATGAATATTGAAAGATGCTCGAAGGCAAAACACCTGTCTCACATTTTAAAAGACACCCGGAATCTGAAAATAGCTTCATCTGTCTTCTTTCTTTCGGACTGTTTAATGAATTCTGACAGCAGGTATGAAACTGAAACATTTATTTTTAACATATCCTACTTGCTCAAATGCCAAAGGTAATGCTGAAATATAATTATAGATTTGATCACACATTAGACTGTACATGTACATTTCAACATGTGCTAGTGAATAATTACAATTCCTATAAATAGTTAATCACATTATACGCCTGCTCATTTCCACTTCATAGACAGAGTTAATGAAACATTAGACCCAAGAGCAAGGACGAGAAGTTCGTGCACATGGACGGTAAACCAGACGATGCAGAGCAGCTTAAATAGCGAGTTTCACTCCACCAACACAGACTCAGCAGGTCAGTCAATCCTGACAAATACTGTAACTGAAATGCAAACGGACCGAGGGAGGAACTGAAGCACAAGTTGCTTTGATTTCTGATGGATTGAAGATGTTGCAGTTCATTTAGTGGAAAAAGGAAAAACTGACTTTTAAGTCAAGTATAAATCGAAATACTGCAGATCAAAGTGCTGCATTAAACATTTTGTCAAGTCTGAGCAACTGCATAGTGTGTAACCCTGCAGTGCATGAAGGCAGAGTTGTAACTCTACTGTATATGTGCAATTCTACTTTCCACATTCTATTCTCCAAACTGCCTCCAGCTGTCACTGGGCCAGATGGTCGCCAGTCTGTTACAGATCAACCTAAATATGCAAACTCTGCACAGAGAGGGACCTGACTGAACCCTGGCCCAGGTGAGGTGACAGGAAAAACTAGCGGCTCAGGTAATAGTGTATGTAGAGGTGTGCAGTATTAAATATGGACCAGCTCGTAGGTTTGTGGCTCAGAGGTGTATTTGTTGTATATATAAAACTCTATTTACAATATCTATGATACTGTACAACTATAGAATTGAAGCAAAATTCATACATGAGAGTAAATAAGTGTGAGTAATGATCTAGACATGATTCGTTGTTATTGTTTTTTCAGAATCTTTTGCTCATTTAAATGTATTTAAAAAGAAAATTTGAATATAAGACCAGGATGCACTTACTTGATGTAAATGATCTTAAATTCATTTTACTATTTGTGTTGACCTAAAAGTCTAAAGCTCTGAAACGTTGCTTTTTTTCCACTTTGTCAGATGTTTTTAAAGGCACTGTGACCTGGAGCAGCACACAGTGATGAAAGTATAAAAAATATAGTCACTTACAGGAACTGGGGAAGTAAATGTCTGCCACACACCCAGTGTATGCTGAAGAAGCTGTGCTGTTGCTTTCTGGCCATTTATTTCACAGATATTTATTCTAGTCATTATATGTCCCTGAGCTAAATAATCACAATGATGCTATTCGGGAGGCACTTACAGTGAAATGTGAAAATTTAAATCTGCATGCAGCTTATTAAACATTCACAAAGATTGTCTTATTTGCATAATCTGCAGTCTGAAGCCCCGAGCATCTCTGGGAGTAAAACATATCTAATAAACGTATTAAAATCGATTTCACTTAAGCAACAATGAGGCCGTTTACTGCAGCGATAGATGATCATGTCACAAAAGCTTTTTCTTGTGCTGATATACAATTTAATAATACGTTTACTGAAACTCTGTTTCATATATTCTCTATAGAAACCAACATTTTGATCTTCTTGGAAATTTCTAAAGAATTTATTTTTTTTTACACTTGAGTGAATCATGTCAAATGTTTAACAAATGGAAAATGGAATCTTCCAGCTTTACACTGTACAACAAAGTTCATCTTGAATACTGTAAAACTATTAATTATTTAACACTAAAACGACAAACATGTACATAAATGTGAGTTTAAGCTTATGAATGGTTACAGTACATTTGTACACAATGCATTGCACCAAGGTTACACACATCACAACACAACGCAAACTCTGAAATCTTAAATATACACAACACAATCCAGTTTGCAAAAGTGTTTCGCGTACGTCAACGCTAACTAGCTACGTCAGGTAAATGAATGTCTTCACTCAACGTCCCTTTGTATTCTAATCCCACTGACAGACAATAAATAACACAGGAACAAATCGCTATGAGAATATCTACACCGAGCATCTTCTGCACAGATCTATACATTCACCACCACCACGTTGGCAAATTCACACAAACACATTAAAGTTCAACAACCACTGAAGCAAGGCACCGAACAACACGTGAAAATAAGCCTTTGAGGGAGCGAATGAATGAACAGAGTGAATACTGTAGCCTAGACTTGCATAGACACTAGTAAGAGGGATGGGAGCAGTCTAGCACTGTCCAAAGCTTAAAACGTATAATCCCCAAATATGTGGTGCAATGAGGTGCTGGTAGTCTGATTGTGTTGTTGTCTGTATTCCTAGAGCTAACATACATTTAACCTACTGCCTAAATATGTTTTAAGCGTTTGTTTTTGTTTTCGCATGGCAGTGTTCTTCTGGTAAAGCTGGAGCTTCTGGATGTTCCCTCTTGCATGAACACGTAAGTGACTTTCGAGTCCAGCGTTGTAAGCTAAAAAGCCCGGTGATCTCATCGTGGTGACAGGGCCACTCATCCAGGAGTCTCCACTGACTTGTCACATTCAAACTCCTTCCAACGGAAAAGTTGAAATCTGACAAGTCAATTGTGATTTTTTTTTATTTTTCATTATTTAACAGAAGTGGGTCTCGCACAGCATAACCGTGGAAGCCTCTCTGTATGATCATCTGTTTTACAGGTCTTATGCACAGCCGCCACACAAACAAGCCTGGACAACAGATTCTCGTGTTCCTGGCGAGGCATTAAATCCCACATGTTGCAATAATGTAAGCAAACCGTTACAACAACACATTACTGACAATCCATAGCAATCTATTAAACCAGCGTTAAATGTAAACATTCAAAGGCGGCTCAAAGGCGTCGCCCAAGAGCCAGTGAAGATTGGATCCAAAGTCACTTCCACAGTGAAAAAGAACAAATGCACCCAATCACGAGCTCAGAGTCACGTGGTACAAAAGGGAAGGTTGTACTGATAAAAGGGAAGGCAGAAGTCAACCAGTCTCCTGTGAGAGTCGTAGTGCAGAGAAGGGCATTTCTACTCCAAGCCCATCAGTGTGAATCAGTGTCACAGCGTCCGTTTGGTGTCCGGCTGGTTATCAGCTAGTCTTCCCACACTGAGGTAAAGCAAAAAGTTGCACTGTTTTTGTTCTATTGGCCTGAAAATATGCTTTAAAACACATTTTCCATTATCACTCCCTGCGCTCACACAGACACCTCCTTCTTGATGCCTTTCCCTGCCTGTGATGTCACTGCGCACACTGTCAGAATATAAATACGGGTGTTTTCTAAAACATAATCAGCTGTGTTTCTTCAAGGCAGCCTTGTTCGTTTGCAGCCGCAGTAATACGCTAAGTGATTTCTAATTGGCTCATAGTTCCATCAGACGTGTGTCTGCTGGTGCAGTTCCCATTATTAGGTGACATTTCACTTTGCCCAGTGCCTGAAGAACCATTCACAGAATTATCCGCAACGAAACTCACCTGTACATACATGTGCACTGGTTTAGGGAATACAAAACCTACAATCCAGCAATCGTCATGCAAAAGCTGTGCTTGTGAAGCATAATGTCTCGTTTAAGGAAGCATGAATATTAAAAGCTGCTTAGAAGCTAATAGTTACCTCATTAATATTAATTAATGGTAGCACTGTTTTTCATTAAAGTCCTTTGTCCCTTTTGCACTCATTCATCTTGCACCAGTGCATGTGCCAGTGAGGGAGGGTGTCTTTTTTTTAATTTTTATTCTAGAGCGTTGTGGTGCCTTTGCTGCCACGGGAGTATTTTCTACAGCGTGTGTCTGTGTCGTGGTTTGCGTGAGTCAGATGCTAGACAAGTCATCGCGACAGGAGGACGAACCCCGGCGTGTTTTCGGACTGCAGCGTGTCAACATGGTGATCTGGGTGCTGAAGTTGTTGCTGCTGCCAATAGACGGGTGCTGGTATTTGGTGTCAGCGCTCATGTATCTCTGCAGGTGCCACCTCCGCCACTTCCTCTTGATCTCTCCTTGGACCTGTAATTTGAGCAATAACACGGCTGGGTAATGCTTTATAGTGCAGCCTGTGGCTTAAGGTGCGATTTAAAGGAAATTGCTGTTTAAAAACAAGAGCCAAGGCAAAATGAAGCAGTTCTGAAGGCGGTATAAGAAATAAGTTATCACAGAAAAATGGAAACTAAAAAAAAAAAATCAGTGCTACATGAATGTAGAGTGCGTATCAGAGCAGCCTCTGTCAAGTAACTGAGACGTTATGCAGGTTCTCTAGCAATAACTAGATTCATTACCTTGAATCCATCTCCAACTTGAGCAATGGATTTTCGAAGCTATTGCAAAACACTGGTTTGGTAAGTTCAGCATCCGCATTCTGAAGATGTGCATTAGAAAGTTGTGTGCTGCCAGTTTGCCATCATGCTGTTGCAACATTTGTGGTTTTACCTAGAGGGAAAATTCTGAGAAAATGAAATAAAGCCTCTTATCTTGCTATGAAATGGCAGGACGCCATAATTTGCTGTTATTTAGTATCGCTTGCAAGCTCTGCCTGTGACTCATGCAGCCTGTACGCTGGGGTCTTTTTTATTGATTATATCGACTCTAAGTGCAACTAAGTAGCACATATCTGATTTGTATGCTTTTATTGACTGTGGCCTAATGTGCAGTCTAGTTGAAAGACCTTTAAATCGTCCTCATTTTGTAGCAATTTATGGCCAATCCTGGCCCGTATGAAGAAATAACTGCTGGTGCAGGATGCTCAATTATTTGCCATTTTGCCCGTGTTAGTTAAAGAGTACGGTGCAGATCTGCGCGTCGCTCGCTGTCAGACGTTTTAACTTGACTGACAGGGGCCACGCCGTCCTTTCAAGCCCAGATTTATGATATTTACTTAAAGGCAATGAAAAACATTCCAACATTCATCTTTCGTGCACGTTACATTTCATACATTGGTGAGTTGGTCTACTTTTAATCAAACAAATGGTGAATATGGTTCTAGGTTCATATGTTATTCCTTTGACTCCTGCACTCTTCACTACGAGTATCACCAAATATGACATATTGTTCGGAATTCAGAAAATGTTACCCAGCAGAGCAGCATGATGTCAGCAGTCATTTTTGGACAGCACAGACAAATAAACAAACCCAGATATAGCAGAGGCTGCTGGAGATCACGGGTGCACAGAGCAAGTTCATCGTTGGCTCTAGTGTCTATATAGGGACTATTCGATTTGGAAGAGGGGCCTTCAAAACTCCAGATTCAAATTCAGGCAGCATAGTGTCAAACCTCGTGATCCACCCCCTTAATGTGATTTTGTCAGGCCCAGCACTGGGAACATAACTAATCTGCCCACAGAGAACCTCTGCAGACATCACTGCGCAACTCTCTGCCAGAAAGTCTGTGCCTTTTACAGCCACGCCGCCCTGCAGGCAGAGTGCAGAGAATATGCTGTGAGGAGGTCCAAGGAGGGAGAGTGTCTGGAACCAGCAGCGCTAGTGACTCATCCACGCGGCTCCATCCACCTCTCACGACTGCGTGTGAATGTAAATGGTGCACAGAGGGAGCCAACTTATCGCTGCATGGAAATCTTAAAGGTTAAACAGTGTGTTCATATACATCACTGTGAGGGGAGGACTGTTCTGTGCCTACCTCTCCGTTGAGGAAGCAGTAAAGGACGGCAACCACAAAACCCTGAACAGAAGAAAAACACAGACAGTAAGAGGTCAGTCGGAGTTTGTCATAGTGGATTCTGCAACTATTTAACTTTATAACTATTTACTTGTTTAAAAGACATATAAACAGCTTGCACTGGCAGAAACGATAGAAACCACACCGTGGCGCCTCAGTATTCATAATAGGAAGGTGAGGGATGTGCTGGAAAGGTTTCCTTGGATTCTAGTCTGTGATGCAGCTGTGCTGTCTGGCTGCATTTTCCATCATCCCTCATTATGTGAGGAACTGAAATAACACTGGGGGTTTAAAACGGTAACACTGCCATTAAATCAGCCATAAAGAGCTCAGAGACCTGCCACAGTTTTCTGTAAAGGTTTCTATGATAGAAGCTCTTGCAGCTAAGAGCTGACAGGAAGCCAAATTATTACACTGGACCTTCTTCTTCTGAAATATTAATGACTAAGTTTTGGGCAAACGACTGGAAAACTATTTTCCATACAGTAAAGTCCTGTAATTCAAATTATATAGGTGAAATGTTATTATGCACATGCTGAATATTTGATACTTTGCATCATACCTGAAATGACCCCAGAATCAGGTCAAAAATAAGTCGAAGCTCAGTCTTCACTTGCTCAGGAATGAATGCAAACACGATAAAATTGATCCCAAACAGAGGAATCAGAAGTAGAGTCGATTTCGCCAGTCTCCTGCAACAACAGAGCAAAATACAGATTTGTGTCTCCAGTAAAACCAATTTTCAATCTGTCTTAATATACAGTGTGCCAATAATGAAATGCAGTTCCAGCGTACTTTTCATTTTACATTTGAGCTCAGAGGATGCGAGATGAAAAAAAAACACCATTAAAAGTGTCAGTGGGAAAATGGCTCATGCATTATGACTATAGCTTATGAGATGCGCTCCATCACCGAAAATGCATCACTGAAACACACAGTGCTATGTGTCTGTGTGAAGCAGCTGCCAGGGCGAGAGACCACAGTGGGCTGAGCAGCACAGGCTGAGGTCTTCCTTTCTGTGGCGCAACCTAAAGCCCGACAAAGCTCCACACGGTACGCCCCACGTTGTTCGAGTGCCCGAAACCAAACTCACGAGTACTGGTTGGACTCGTTTCTTCCGATGTCAGGACAGTTGATCTTCTGACGGAGGATTCGAATGATGCAGATGAAGAGGATAAAGTTCATCTGTGGAAATAAAAGCGAGTGAGTGAGGACAACGCAACAAGTGACGTGACGATACTGTACATTTTGTTTTTCTTACAAAGCACAAAAAACAGTCACAGCTTCCTTCACATGAGATTTGTCTCAGGGATTTGGAGTAAAGTTTCTACAGACAGACTGAACCCTACATGTGTTAACCTCCATTAAATGTCTAAACACTCATATGTGTTAAGCTTGTCCTAGTTCACTTTGCCCTAGCTCTGCACTGTAGGTGCTTTATGTGTCTTCATGTTTGTGTAGATACTACAACAACACTACAAAACACAAAATTAAGCAGTAAATTGTCGGTCAAAACAAATAAACTGATGGTTAACTTTAAGACTTTAAAAGAGTTAAACTCCATGAAGTAAAAATCAGAAACACACAAATGACTCCATCTGATGACAGAAGTATTTTTTCTGTCTAGTGACAATGTACTTTAATGTGCGATATGGAAAAAGGTTTGTAAACTCACCAGGATTGAAGCCAGTATAGGTGTTTTAATGATCCACCAGAACACATCCGTGTTCTCTATTATATCCCAGCAGCTGGTAAAACATAAAGCGACGTTCATGTACAAATGCGCAGCAAATCAATGCAAACCAGTGTGAATTTTAAAGCATTTGCCCGACAATTTTCTCACCCCACATCATCATAGTAGGCCTTCGCAATGCTCCAAGCTGTGATGAAAACGGACGGACCCCCTGGAGACATTCAAAATGAAAGGTGCACACCAACGTTATTATTGCTCCCTGCCGGCGAGGGTCACAGAGCGCGGCAGCAGAAGGAAGACATTCTCACCCCAGCCGATCAGGATGTAAGCCCAGAAGTACTTCCTCTCGGAGAAGAAGGAGACGGCCAACAGCGCGTGGAGATAAAGGCCTTCCACCAGCAGCCAGAAGAAACTGGCCATAATACAGTACTGGAAGAACACAATCACTGCTTTACAGCCAGCCTGAAATATGAGACACAAAAGCATAAATCATACAGTGATCCACAGGTGGACACAACACAGACAAAATGTATTTATTCTCTGTGCATTAGAAAATGGAAGAATGTTGGTAAAACTTGACTGTGACCTATGGACGACGCGTTTGGTGCAGACTGCTCTGTTTAAGACCGTGTGATTGAAGCATATCAGAATGCACAGTGAGGGAAGCAGAGCCAGCGACGTCCAGGTTCCTGCAGGAGGCACTAGAGACAGAGCATCCCTGACACACCCATGCAGGGGAAAATCCGCTCTGTCCTGCTCTCTGCGCAGCGACAGCAGGACAACAATTTGTACCGAGGTGATTCAATTCAGTCAAAACTCAGGTTGGTGCTGTTGGATGCTACGTCTCCAAACACACACATTAAACGACATATGCCGTATAAAAGCTGCGTTTCCCTAATGGAGTGGGGGCGAGCAGCTCTTTCACAGCCCCCTTTAAAAACACACTGTACTCTCACGCTCCGCAGGTCTGTGGCCAATAAGCACAACAGCAGAAACACACCGGACTCGCCGTTTTAGCAGCAGCAGGTCCTGCAGCGAGGGCATCACCGAGATAAGGAAAATCAATACTGGACCCATTTAAAAGTGACCTGTGAAAGTGAATGTGTTGAGCGCTTTAGCAGCTGAGCCGACATCGGACGAACGGCGTGGTGAACAAAGGGACGCGGATCGGAACGGACAGCATAGTTTTAGAAAGACAACTGCATCTACTGGACAAGCACATCATGATGTCACGCAGAAAATGCTACAGAGCTCATCTCAAGCTGAAGCGCAGCACTTGATGAATGCGCAGGAAAGTGTCAAATAAAACATGACCTTAGATGTATTACCCAAGGCTCGATAGAGGAGTCATGCTCCTCGTGGACATTAATCACCACTGGAAAATGAACGAGGACATGGAACAGCTTCTCATTTATGGTTTAATACAGCGGCGCTGGCTGGGAGGACGCTGTGGGTTCACTTAACTGATTACAGAGCCACGCAAATGTGTTGGCTTCGCGTTGGAAAGAGCGAGAGAAGACGACAATTACTCGGTTCTCAGGTATTTGTATCACCTGCTGCTGTAGTTTAAACTAAACAAACCGCTGAAAATCCTTTTTAGCAGCTTCTGCAATCAGTGTGTAACTCAAGCTAGAGTGTGTTTTTCACTTCAATTTATAGTAGCCGTAGGTGTGAATGAAAAAAAATAAGTAAACAAAGTTAATTGGTTAAACTAATTATAAACAATGAAAGTCTAATCAGGAAAATAACTTAGGAAGCTTTAGGAGCAACTTGCATGATAAACTCTTTGTACCCTGTAGCCTAATAATGATACATGTGTATAGTTGGTGCTACTTCGACTTAGTGTTTGCGTGTTTCAACCTTTCTGACAGTTCTGCATAGTTCTGAGGTTCTAACCTATGAAATGTGTTTATTAAAAATACTGGCGTTAGTCGCATGTGGATGAATGATGACAGCGTAACTACTGGTGCTGGATGCTTTAAACAGCCAGATTAATATGAGCCTCCCTACAGTCATTGTGTTAGTTAATCTAATGGTTCACTAACTGCAGACGTGTAATAAACCAGGCACCGGTAACTGACAGGGCATCGTACTGTACAAAGCCGTCTCCCTAATGTCTTCTCAGCTGGTCCATGACAGCAGCTGGCTCCCGTCAACCCAGTTGTTCCATTAGCTCACTGGAGCTGCCCGGAGAGTCACTAATAAACACGCTGAGGCTGCTCTTATCCACAGCATATAACATAAACCTAGCGTTGGCCAGTGGCTGCTCTCAGTGGTACCGAATGTGGCTGATGAACACTGACATTACTTTACCGTACGTGGCATGTTTTATACATTTGCCGTTATGTTTGATCAGTAATTATTGATCAGTCCTCATTACATGGTTGATATGCATCTAACAGCTCTGGATATACCAGCCAATTTATTCCTTGATTCTTGAGGTACAACATATATTTCCCTAATGGCTTCTAGTTATGCAAAGTAATCAGACTAATTGCAAATTTGCTGCAGTCAAAGTCAAACTAATTACACAAACGTAAAGTGGCCCAAATTGCCAATCGGAGGAAACGCAAATGTTTATTTACTGATTTATTTTCAGTAAATATCTTGTTACAGTTGCAAAGAGCAATGTTTGTATGTTTTCTAGTTAGAGAAACCTAAAAGCAGAAGTAACGCAGAACGTTTCCTACATTAAACACATCAGCGTAATTTAACTTATGTCTTGTCAGCAGCTGCTTTAAATATATATGCAGCTGTGTTTAGATCGTGGGAGTTATTGTGCTCAGGTTCGCTGGACGGTCAGCTGATGTGTAGTTTCTCATTTATTCTCATATTTCTACTCACTGACAACACATTACAAAACAAATGACGGAACTATAAATATGCCCACATTTCTCACCGGACCACTATAATATTAGAGGCTGCAACACTTAGATGAAGTGTCTCTTGTTCAACTGTCCTCCACTAACCTACTTATGTCAAAATATATTCAGAATTATAGTTTCATGCTAAAACCTTTCTTCTTACCTGTCTGAAAAGACTCAGACAGCTGTAACTTACACCGTTATTACATTACTGGTTGGCTAATAAACAATACACACAAACAATAAAAAAGATTGACTACTACTGCTACAGGGCAATTCGATTCAATCAATACCAAACAGTAATTCAATTCATAGCCACATTCATAGTCTGCTCAGTTATTCAGTCAACTTTGGCCTCTATTACAGGATGCAGACAACTGTCAGACTGCTGAGTCTCTGAAAATATCATTTTCAAATACTAATGTAAATTTTAATTCCGTTTTTGTCAATGTAATAATCGAAGCAGTCAGGAACACTTAAGCTCTCTCCATATCTGCTGTCACACGTCATCGCTACAGGAATCCATCTTTCCATCCTGATTTGAGCTGAGGAGATGATGTGAAGCTTGGTTGAAACGTGAATAATTAGCCCAGCCGCTCCGCATCACTGCTGCTTCCCCAGAGTGTTTGCGCTCACCTGCTGTGCTTTTCAAAGGCTCCTTTAAGGTTCACAGGCACCTGCACATCCCTGGGTCTTTCATCTCTAAACTAAGCAAACAGCAGCGTTTCAGACAATTGACTCACAGAGCCTGAGGAGCAGTTGTCCACCTCCCCGACCTCGTAGAGAACCACGTCTTTGACGAACACAGCGATTGCCTTCAGGATAAATGACACAAACAGGTGCATGTGGATGTAGTTCCTGGTGCAGTGGAGCTTCCTAGGACACACAGAGACATGCAAACATCCATTTTAACACATCTTTCCTTCCACCGCTTGAATGAAGTCACAGTGTAGCTGGTCAACCCTTCACCGAGAGCAGAAATGAAGTGATGGAATATCCTGTATGAATAATCGTTTACTGCTTGGTTTAGAGGCAAATGTGAGAGTTAATCTCCATCAATACGTTGGCGATTCACTGTATCACACAGATACAACAGAGATTATTCCACACTGTGACAGACAATCAATGCATTTATTAAGTATTATTTCCTGTTGGAATTCAAACGATTTCCTTCATTATTCATAGAAAAACAGAAACCTGTTGTCTTATGAGTAAACATAAGTCACTAAGATGAAAAGTTAAAGTTATTTTATTTTTCAGACACCACTTTAGATTTAGACTTAATGCAGGCCTTTACCTTGTATGTCCTTCATAGTCATATTCTGGCTTCCATGGAATGAAAAAATTAATTTAGGTTGTGCTAAAAAAATAAATCCTCTTTAATCAATCATCTCAGACAGTGTGGGCTGGAGGCTGAATACAGCACAGAGTCTGAAAAATTAGATGCAACGAAATCCCAGTAATGAAACGGCTTATATAGTTGTGCACGTCATTAAATAGCTCTTACTTGGTGCTACTTTATTAAGCTTCATCATTCACGGCTGCTTCTGGCTTAGCAAGACAATGACTCATGACACGCTGTCAACGAACTGTCGGACTTCAGCAGCAGTGAAGCCACAGGTGTCCAGTGTGCAGCCACAGATGAAATCACCTTGGGACAGGAATTTTGTGCAGCTTGGTTTCACACAGCAACACTAAAAGAGGAGTTTAAACCATATTCTGTGTTTTTTATACTTTTGGATTTGAAGGCGTTTAACAAAACGCGGAACCCAACACAAACTGGACCAACAAGATTTGTAGCAGACACCAACTCCTGAGAGTAGACAGGCCTCTCAGGTGAGCACACTTTTACACCTCCTGTGGGTTTTACTGGAAACAGATCGGTAATCACTGTGACTGAGTGAAGCTGCGGACGCAGAGACAAATTATAGCTGAGAAATGGCAAAAGCTATTTCCTGCGATATGAGAGAAAAGCGGGCGTGACTTTCAACCCTGAGGCCCTGGGCAGGAGTTAAGGTGTATACAGAACAGGTTGAAAAGACGGTTAAAAGAAAGAAAGCACTTGACGCATCACATTACTTTAGCTGTAAATTGAAGGGGATGAGCCGATCACAGAGGACATCTGTTGTAAGAAGGGGAATTATGGCCGAGCTCGTCTACTCAAGGGAGGTTTCACAGTAGAGATAATTACATGCTTCTCTCTTCTCTTTACCTTGATCATCAGGACGTCTCTCTCCTACACTTTGCGATTAGATTGGACAACTGATGAGTGGATGCATTTCGGGCTTGTCGTCTGTTTTTTTACGTACCTAAAGATGCAGAGGATCACAATAGCTGTGGTAAGAGAGATGAGGGAAACGCTGTGGCCGATAGTGTAGCCGATCTTCACCTGCCAGAAGAAACGTCCCGGCTAAAACAGACACAGATACACAGCGAAATACGTCAGCGCATCAGTGTTGTCCATCAGATTTAATAATCTTGAAGTTGTGATTGCTCAGACAACCCTGAATCTACAGTTACAGCTATAAAAATGATCTATATTGAGTCCTCTGGGTAACAGCTGTTCACTGTGTATTGTTGAAAGAAAGAAAGCGTATAAATAATATGTGAAAGGTTCTTAACATTTTCGGTCTAGAAGCTTAGCTGTGGATTTGTGACCCAGCATCTTTACCAGAAGGCAGTAGCTTTATATGGGGACACTCTCCAGGCTAACAGTCATTTGATGGCACATAATAGCCCACTTGATTTCAGAAAGCACTGGCTTCAGTGGGCGCTTGGAGCCGTCCAGGGCAGCTTCACACTGTGGCATTTTGAGCTGGATGGAAATGAGATCTAGATCTTTCCATGTGGAGGTACGTACTGTATCAACTATGCAGACACACTAACATCAGATTCCTTTTAGAGTACTTCAGCTGCAGGTCCCTCCTGACTTGCTACGTGGCATACTAATGAGTGACTCCGAGAGCGGCCACCAAGAAAGCTTTTACCACTCTGCACATCCACGCTTCGTCCAGCTCCACCTTTGTCAACACAGGCAAGATTATCCCTCTCTGCATTAAAACCACATAATGCCATCATTTGATGTAATTCCTCTGTTCCCAACCCTGAAGGCAACACGAATGAACTCCATTATGACTCATGATGCCTGATAACAGGGGCAGAATTACTAAGACAAGGTTGTCAATGCAGATCAAGGGTATTGTGCCCTAAGTACATTTTATAAACATGAGAGGACTGATGTTCATTTTCCATTTTCAGATTTTCTAGGCCATGAATTTGTAAATTAGTTTGACACAAAGAAGCGGACACAAAAACAATTACAAACTAAGAGGGTGGACTTGTCTGCACAGAAAACAAAGAGACGTGAAGTTGTGAAACTGACAGAAGGAAAGCGAGGACGCGAGGAGGACGGTGGCAGGATGTGTAGCGTCAGGGAAAAGTAAGAGGGGCTGTTGTTCCGAACACACCGTAGCTTTCAACTACGAGAAAGCATTAACTTCTGAAAAGAAATCCATGCGTCCATCGATCCACCTATTGATCATTTAAACAGCTTCTCTCTGCAAAGGTTGCAGAAAACAACGCCTGAAAACAATCATTTGTGGTAACGTGCAAGCGCAATTTTTGTTTTATTAGCAACTTTTAGAAACGAGAATACAAAACAGAATTAATGAAGATGCAGAACAAGCAGAAGGAGCCCAATGCTGGAGCCATAAACTCAACAGTCAATACATCAATTTCCCCGACACCCACCCGCAGAGAAAACGAGATGTTCTTATTCGATTCTTTCTGTCTGCAGACTATCAGGACTGGGGGGGATTCGCTTATGTCCCACTGTCTCTTATAGGCCGCGTTGGTTTACTCACATCATCGTTAGTGCTGTTGAGATTATAGCCACAGTTGATGGCAATGTCAATAGGGTGCATCTCGGTCCAGCCGTTCGCTGTGCAGGTTTTGGAGAGATTACCTGGAAATGGAGAAGAAATAAGAGGTCACCGCCACCCAGGTAGTGAATTTCTCTTTTCTCTACTCAGCAAATTAGTTTAAAATTGGTCCAACACTCTATGTACTTCACCGAGACCTACTGTGACATTTTCATTGAACCACTGGGTCACTAGAGAACTTGCACAAACTGCAGCATGACTCTCCAACACTAAGCCCAGTCAATGCTGTGTATTATTCGCTGCAGAAAGACTCTGTTACAGACATTGACAAGCGGATCCTGCTGCAAATAAAGATTAACACACTACAGTCAAAGAACTGTATGGATGCTATTAACACGTCTAAGCTGCATTTTAAGTTTGTTCTTCTAGTAAATTTGGGGACATCATACAAAGCAAACATGCTAAAAATAATCTTTTCCCTGGAGACGTATTTTTCATACTCAACTGCATGGGAAGCACTATGTGAAAGTAGCACCAGAAATAGTTGGTTATTTAGTTTATTCATGGGATTTATTCATGCTTTATTCATCTGAGGAGCATTAAAGGTTCATGTACACAGCTTAGCCCAAATGAGACCTTAACCGCGATGTGACCGCCAGCCAAGTTGCTCTTTCAGCGTAAATGTATTCAATTACAGCTAAATGTTATCACTCGCAGGCGATGAGCTGTGGAGGAGAGCAGATGCAGCAGGAGGCTGGAAACGCTGATCAGGCAGAGAACAACATGTGATTGACACTTTTAATGTCGTTATCTCTTTTGCGTCATGCACATCTTTACCCTGACCTTAACCGAAACCTACCCAGTAGATAAGTGGTTCCGTTTGTGTGAGAGCTGTGGTGTGTCCAACAAACGAAACCATCGTGGGTGACACACACGCTAGAAGGTGCTAAAACGGAGGGTAAAGAAGTGTGTGAGCGTGAAGGAAGCGTCAGAGGTGCGTTGAGGTATCGTTAAGCGGATAGAAATGTTATCTTTAGTACAGACGCAGCATCAAGACTATAACATTGAGGTTTGAGGAGCAGTGGCACAGGAAAAGCAGAATCCTCCTCCAGCTCTTGAATGTAAACTACATGTAATGATTTTCAGCATGTATTCACAATAAGAGTGGTTCCAGCAGATCTTTTCTTTTTTCCCCAACCGCTCACAGCTGCATTGAAATCTTGCAGAATGGAATAAAAGAGGAGAGAACAGCTAAGAGTAAGCAATACAGAGGATGCTTCATAGATTAATAATGAGCAAAATAAGCTAATAAAACATGAAATCATATAAGCAAAGGTTGGCAACGTCTACATGGAGACACAAAGAAATACTAAAGAAAACACAACAGTACCAGTATTGTACTGTATCATCACTCATTTCTTATCAGTTTACACAGCATCAGGAGCAGCTGACTGTGTACATTCTCATGCAGAAGGAACATTGTATCACTCCCGTCCCCGGTTCAGGCCCTGATACGAGCGGCTGTCACTACGGCGACGCGTGCGACAGAACAGCATACCAGCATAAATGTCGTTCTGTCAGTGGAAACAGCTTTGAGCCAACGGGTCATGGTCACCTGACACTAAACTAAACCTGCAGTACAGTAAAGCTCAAGAAATTCATTCCTTTGAAAATCAACAACGTTCCAAAGCGCTGACTGAGCTTTTTTCCCTGATGTTTATTATGAACTAAGGTCTTGCTTTTTGTAAAATCAGTTAATATTGACTGAAACAAAGAGTAGTGGCACAGCGGCTAGTGGCATTTGTAATTTTTATTTTATTGCATTTAAACTACTACATGTTGTTTTATATTATTATTTTATTTTGTTTATTTAGTGCCAAACCACATATTAAGGTTAAGACCTTGCAGAGCCATAGACAGAGGAGCTAACTAGTCTTGAGCAAGCACGAGGCGCCGGTGGAGAGGGGAAAAACTCCCTTTAATAGGAGAAACCTCCCACAGAACCAGGCTCAGGGTGTCTTGACCGATTGGAGCGAGTGGAGAGCAGAGAAAGAAAAGAGGAGAGAACAGACAATAAGGAACAAACAGCCTGATAAGTAGCGTGCTACTGACCGTCCATGCACTATGGAGTAGTCTCCTGAGACTCAAGTTGACAAGGATGAGTGGAAGCGAAGGGTAATGAGTAATGTAGACAAGTGACTAATAATTACTGGATAATGATGCAGGAGACCAGCGGTGAACATGGAGGATGGTGGAGGTCGACAGGTGAGTAGGAAGAGACAACTAATTCTAATTTCACAGCAAACACAGGGTGAGTACGTGGCACAAGCACAGCAATAAGACCAATCTTTCAGCTGGTAGATAAACCCTGTCCTCAAATCCAAACGTTCACAATGAAGGTCTGCTTCCATTGTCAGGTCTCGAACAAAGTGCAGTTGGAGAGATCAGGTAAAGTGGCAACAAGAAGAAGGATCAGCTTCTAATCACAGTAGAAAGTAGAAACTGAAATTGAGATTGAAAGACACTAAGGCCAGATGTTGTTTCCTTTGATTTTAATACTGCAAGTAACCAAAGTAATTTTTTTTTTTCAGACAGATCCACTGCTTCAGCCTTAACTTCTCCTAGTGTGTCAGACGTTTGCTCGGACTGGAGCCGCAAAGTGTGTAATCACACAGTTGAGCAGTCATTCTCATCTCTCACGATGAAAGATTAATTGCCGTCTGCAAAAGCAAGTGAAATCCACTTTAGCACAGAGTAGTTTGAATAGATTGTCTCTCCGTGCTGACAACATGGCAGTCGTAGTAGAATAGATGAATTACATCGTATGATAATAACTACGAATGACTCCAGGATGTTAGACAAGACAAAGCGGCAGAGTCAGACAAGTTACGTTTAAAATACCTATACAACAGCAGCAGCAACCACCAAGCCAGCATCTGCTTGGTGTCGAGGTCTCGCTGCGACACTTGCTGACCTAGTGCTGTAGGTGTGCGTCCTCCTGCTGTCATTTCTCTCACTTAGTCCCACTGTTATTGGATGTGGGTGTATGTCTAGAACTGCTCTCCTGAGCAGCAGAGGCTGTAACAATGTTGGCGGGCAGGACAGCAGGGCAGCGGACCTGTCCCTGACCCCAGAGGACCGAAGCACCGAGCAAACCGAGACCCGGCAGCTGGAGATCGCCGTGACGCTGCGCAGCATTGGAAACGAGAGGAACAAACGCAGACGATGTGAAACAGGGAGAAAGCTGCTACAACTTGGTGACGTTCCCTATCAAACGTAAAGTTGTCGCGAAGGATGAAACAGACTGAAAAGTAAAAAAATTTACATGGTTTCATCAAGTAA
The DNA here is from genome assembly GCA_030770545.1 of Macropodus opercularis. Classification (NCBI taxonomy): domain Eukaryota; kingdom Metazoa; phylum Chordata; class Actinopteri; order Anabantiformes; family Osphronemidae; genus Macropodus; species Macropodus opercularis. The sequence goes on from JAUCMP010000028.1 coordinate 5,870,124, forward strand.
TAGATTTATCAAACAGAATTTGATAAAGGGCTGTGACTTGCTCCTATCACTACACTGTCAGGACAGAAAACTTCTTTGTAGACATTATTTGCTCTGCTACAGGTTATTTTGGATTGAGTTGCCCTTTAGCAGTCAGGTGCCTTCAGTTTTCATCTAACTAAGATATTTCACGGGATTGGATCATCTGTAGATCTACAACGGAAAAGGTCACCTATGCTTTTATCTGCCGCGCTCTTCCAGCAGTTAAACATTCAGAGCTGCTGCAGCGACAGCGTCCCAGCCACCGTTACGTTTAACAGTTATCTGTGGAGACGATGACGTTAGTGAATGCTCCAAACACAGATCAAATTTACCTAAACATAAACAAAAATATCCCGACACTTACACAGATGTGAGAGACTAGACAGACACGCCTGAATTCTGATCTGCCAGTTCTGACAGCAGCCACGTTGGACAGAAGCTGTTTGGAGGTGCACACACACACACACACACACACACACAGTAGCCACAGCTAATAGAAATGTCGAGCTGCTAATAACCAGCCCTTGATTGATCAGGGATGCAGACCTTTCTAAAAGCATTGTGGCAAATCTGCACATGAATCTGGAAAAGGTTGCGAAACAACCTACATAGGTTCGAAGCCGTTTAGCGAGAAAGATTGTTCACAAGTGGACGAGCGTTAAAGCTTGTTGCCAAGGACCCAGCACGTTCACCCCAAGGTCAGACTTTGTAACGCTGAGAGAAATATGACAAAAGCCACGAGTCACATGGGTGAGTTCATGACAGAACACGAGAGAGACTGAACAAGTGCTGCTTGTTGGGCAGGGACGCCAGGACAAAGCCTCTGCTGCTTAACTCCATCTCTCAGATAGTCTGCTCCAGTCTCAACAGCCTGGCGTTCGCTATCCTGACACCATTTCCTCCATCACACCACCCCCACCAGCTGTCTCAGGTTTGAGACAACCTGGGTACGTGACGGAGGCTCGTTTCAGTAGCAGCCTTAGGGTCTAATGAACGCTCAACCTTTGAAATTGGACAATAAGTGTGCACAGCCGTGTGTCTAAGGAGGGAGGTCGGGAGAGGCCCGAAGGTCACGTAGAAGAAAGTCGGGGCCAACATCGAACAGATAAAACACACTGGGATCCACTGAGAAGAGGCCAAAGCAAGAACCAGTCAAACATGTCCATTTGTTGTTGTTGTCATTTTAGTTATTTCATTTAATCAGTTTACATATTAAATTGTGTCCTGTAATAATCACTGTTGCAAACATAGTGAGTCAAAAATATGATAAATTAGGCTTTTTGCGTACTAGTGCATTTTTAAATAGAATATTGTAAAAATGTAAACGTATTTATTTGTACTGTGTGGTTTCAATTCATTTAGCAGTTTGAGTATTTGAGAAGTTAGTATCTACATGATCTGACCGTTGGAAGCATGTATGGAGTCAGATGTTATCACCCAGGGATCCTCTGTGTGGCTTCCTGTTGACCTTATCAGTGACCCTTGACTTTATAAGCAGATATTTCCTGACGCTCTCAGGCTCAGCTTGCGCCCTTGACGTCATGTTGTAATACATGCTCTCTCTGTCAACACCCATCAGACTTAGTTACTGGCAAGTTTGTGTACATTGTTCTTGTTTCTTATCAAATGGAAATGAAGCAATGCATTGTGGTAAAGGACAGTGTGGCAACAGTGTTTTCACAGCTTGAACGGCCTGAAATCCAGACATGTCTTTATTTAGTTTCACAGGAAAATTATCAGAGCAGTTTAGGCAGAAGCTTGATGATCAGACGCAGGCATGTCGCAAAGCACAAGGTCATCGCAACTAACAGCGTATCACAAGTAGTGACGCAGTGATGGCTTAGCCCTTAAAAACGTCTTCTGAGTGAAGCAGCTGGATTTAAGTACCAGAGGAGCGAGCGCGATAAACAAGGACACGAGAAGCAGAAGGAACAAGGAGCGACTGGCAGCAAAGTACCTGAAACAAAGGATGCGAGTGGCAGGAGAAACACAAGGTTGAGGGATATTAACAGGTTATTATTTCTACCAGACGGGTCAGATAGTTCCATCCGTCACCGGTGTTCAGGTTTAAAGTTGGGTTTTTCTTACTGCGTGTTCTTAGGGGCTAGGGATACAACAACCGAAACCAACCCTGACCAGAGGAAAACACAACACTACAAACAGACACAGAACACAAAACAACGTGAAGCTGAGATAAAACAGCCACTGTGAGATTCAATTGAGCACTAAAGGCGGGTGGGGGGCGTTTTCACCCCTCCGTGCTCCCTGGTGTTCACATTCTCATAAACACAACCTTCTGCTAACGTTTCTCTGTCTTCTTTATCGCTTGTTGGCGATTCGTCTCTCTTCCTCCCTCCTCTCTGTGTCTGTGCTCGGTCCAAAGTAAAGGTTAAGAGATGAGCCAGATTCCTACATGTTTTCTCAGACCCTGGCTGTAATCTGTGACTGGATTTACATGAACAATCTTTCATTTGGTTCAGTTAATCTCTGCGTTTACGGCAACCTGGATAACTTTGATCCTGGGCACCTGCAGCCCCTCCAAATATTTATCAGAAGCGTGTTTGATACACCGGCTTAGTTCATCGGGTCAACAGTAGTGTTCATCAGCGTTTTCTGGGGCTTTATTTGCAAGATGCTGAGAGAGTGGGAGTTCGATCTGTTCGTCTCGCTCTTTGAAATAACACGAACATTACAGGAGTGATGAAAGCTCGGAAATCTTTACGCGTCGGCCATGTAAAAACCAAACGCTGTAATGATGCTCTCTGTGAGGCTCATGAATCAACATCCACTTTCCTGTGAGTTGTTTGCCTTGGGCCTTCTGCTGGGATTCTAATAATTTTCTGATATCCTCGGGAGCCGATAGAGAAACCAGCAGTTTAATGACTTACAGTGTCCATTTGCATTGAAGCAACACATTTCATTTTCGGTATCTACCCAAAGGCTTGACTGTGTGCAAATATCAAAACCCACAAATATGAAAAAATATACATAAATGCAAAAGCCTGCAGCCTAATAAAATAACAACACAAGGTTTTGTTTGTTTGTTTTGGTGCAGTTGTGAAACAAACTAAACTGGTTAGTTTTCAGTTTCCCCCCCAGTTGAAATGATACCTTTTTAAACATTAAACTCCGATGCCTTTACCTTTATGCTTGTCGCTGAAGTAGCTGAAGTAATTGGGGCAGGTTATTACAACCACTTCCCCGACTCTGGCTGAAGGCCAGCAGGCAATGATGTCCCACATGCCTTGGCAACCTGCCAGGAGAAGACAATATTATTAACATGGCATCACTCAAATCGTGACAGACAAACAAACCCAGAGGACAAAATTAAATCATTGGCTCAACATGACGCAGAGGCTGTTAGGTACAGTTCTGCGCCGGGAAAACCGCGTCGATAGCGGCTTTCAAGAAAGTATTTCATATTAGACAGTTGACTTCATTAAATATATCTCTGGATCTCTATTCATTTGAATGTTTTCCCCTTTTATGCCTAAATCCTCAAGCCTTTGTACTATTAGACGACTTGCATTCAGCAGTAAGTACACGGAGGCTGGTGCTGATGCTTCTTGTTACTCTAAGCACAATAATGCAGCGCGACACCTTTAACTTTGCACAATAACAGTGTTTAACTAATGTGCACGGAGCGCTGCATTAGTGCTGCATGCCAGGATCCACAACCTGTCCACACATGTTAGTCTGCATGTCTGTTGTGTCTCAATGAAGACAAGGAATTTCTGGTCAGATTTTTTTAATGCGTTGCATAAACAAGCTTTGCACGTAAGTGAACACGCTTAAGTCGTTGGTTAGAGACGTGCCGTCGGAGCGCAGCTCTCACCGCCTTCCTGTCGAGGGAGCAGAAGTGAAGGCTACTGCACTTTATGTATATTCCCATGATGCTCTATGCAGCGTGTGGTGAGGTTTGTTTGGAAAATGACAGCGTTGTATTGTGTGAATGTAGAGACCACTGACAATGTTTAATAAAGATGAACCAGACGCTGTTAAATGAACCATCTCCATATGTACAATATACTTCACTGTTCACTCGATTTATTTCACTTCTTTATTCTACCCTAAGATTTGAAATTAGGAAGACAAGTCTAACCTAAAATGTGACTTTCAATGCTGTTAACATCTTACAACTGACTGAAACCACGACATAATGGTTGTGCTCCAGATTTCCTCCTGTTATAACAGCGCGTTATCTAAAACTCCCCACACTCCATTACCTCGCCTCACTATGCATTTACTTATGCCGTGTCCCCATTTCCTGTAGAAGCCTCTTGCACACCTTAAACAGTCACAGAGAGGAAAATCTGTTTGGAGAGTAACCTGAAGTGACATTCCCAGAGGTGCTATTCTCGCAGCGCTCCTTCTCCAGCTCGATCTCATTGACCACGTCACACATCTGGACCGATAACACCTGTGGGAGAGACAGAAAGCTCATTTGAGTCAATGCAGATACGGAAAGAATGTATTATCAGATGTGAAGATACATACAGTACAAGCTTATCCAAGCACATTCCTGCAGCTATAGATTTCTTACTGTTCACATGAGTAAAGGTCCAGTTAATAACACAGGAAATGGCACAACAATGTTTAGTGTGTCTGAAATCCAAATAAAGCTCCTTCATGCCAGACAAACAGATGCTATCATGCAAATGCATTAGGAAGTGGAAGAGGGAGTCGCTGAGTAATCTTCTACGATTGTTCATCTGTGTCAACAAAGTCTGAAAAATACGGGCTGACAGCCTCTGGCGCAGAGCCAGCGGGTCAATGGAAACGTGTAAGACGAGCAGCGAAGAGCCTCAGAAGGTCACCGGAGACGGCGGAAGAGCGGGAGGAGACGGCGACATGAGGCGCAGCGTATTCGCGAGTGTCACCCTACAACACACCTGCAGCCGCAAAGGTCACAGCGCGAGCAGAGTCGCACGAGGCATTTCGGCGGTTATGACTGATCCTTAGAAACGCTTTCACTCGCGCTCTGTTTTCTAGAGCAATTAAATACGAGAAACCCTTAAGAATACACAACAAAAAGGCTGCTTAGCTTCTATCCGAGATATTTCCCAGTAGAAACGACACCGTTACACCTACGACAGTGTTTGATGACAAAGGGACGCTGTGCAGCGCAGCAGCAACAATTAGCACACAATACTCACAGCACTGTGATGAGTCCGTGTAATGAGGCTGAATAAACCTGACAACTGGCTGCACTCACTAGTTAAAGAGCTTAATATACAAAACCAATAAAAGCCTTAACATTAACATAAATGTTACCAGCGTCAGCTACTTACGCTGCTTTTCCCCTGATAATAAATGAATCTTCTGAATGTGTAATTAATTACAACTCTATGCAGTTACTGACTGAGTGGCAGGTGGAGCGAGAGCCTTTCAGGCGATTTTCTTCTGTGGCTCAGTGATAATAAGCAACAGATTTATTTGTATGAGGTTAAGCTCAGTTCTGATAGCAGTACTGTGTGTTGGATATGTGTCCCTTTATCAGCCACAGGAAACAAACGATCAAAGCTCGAGGACACCAGAGGTTTCGTGTCTTTGAGTTTCAAAGCACCAAATGATTTCTGCGCCGTTTCCACATTTATCTGCCAAAGCAGGAAAAGTTTCTCGCCTTAAATCGGAGTTTAGCCTGGAAGCCAGTCACTGTGGCAACGTGCCCCCGTGATACTGGACCAATCACACGTAACCACTCAACACTGAAAATGGACTTTTAGGGGAAGTCGGAGACGTCTTGTGTACAGCAGCAGGAGAGTTTTCAGTTACGTTGTTTCTGGATTTTGTAACAGTTCTGTGTGCAACATAATAAAAACTAAGTACTATTCAAAGCAGAGCATTTAACTGATAAAATGCGTCTGGAGATGGGCTTTTAATTCTTCACACGAGCCTTGAATACTGTCCTACTGTAGCTGGGTTCATTATTCACAGCTAAATGACTAAACACAATATATCATGCGCTACTATCAATGTAAACAACATTCACAAACATGACACTAAACTAGTTCAAGCTATCTCCCTGTGCTTTTCCCCATTTCAACACACATTCCCTTAACTTATCTCCTCACTCACTCACTCCTTCCCTCCACAGACAAGGTCGTCTTGACACCATCATAATCGGCCTAACTTTACTCACAGGAGTCTTTGCCTGCAACCGATTACAGGAGGAAATCCAACATCTCCCGGAGTAATGGCGGCAGCAGATGCTAGGAGGCGAGATTAATCTGCTCATATTATCTGTGCACAGCCACATGGGAAGACGAGGACATTTCTTGTTGGGTAGACCTTTTAGTAACCTTATTTTTGATTAGGATGAATCTGATCGTTTGGTTGTGTAAAAGTAGAGCAAAGAGCAACGTCTGCAGCTGCTTCAACCTCAGTTTAAAATGAAAAAAAAAAACACATTTAAGGAGTAAGCAGTCAGATATTTCCCAGATATCTGGTGCTACGCAGTCGTAGGATGTCATCTGTTGACCTCTCTAAGCTCAGTGACACACAAACGATCCCAAGACGCGTTACAATAACGACAAACCTATAACGTACGTCTGTGCTTTTCCAAGCTCTCAACAGGAACAGAGTCAGACGCCGTGCGCTCGCTTCAGAGCTTCTCCTTGTTGCCACAGTGACGTTTTGATGTGAGTAATGCTGCTGTAATGTAAGGACACTGAATGCAACAGTTCTGTTACGCAAGAGTTCTATTCAGCTGCAAGATCTTTCATTTATGAATTACGAGTCACTATTTATCGCTCAAACCTGGCTTGTAATGGACTGAGCTAAATCCGGATGTTTTCAGTCACAGTAATCGAGTTAGCCGTTTGCTGAAGTTATGTGTTGGGACAGTATGATTGCTGCTGTTATTTTTTTTAGATGACCCGAGTCTTATGTAAAATCATTATTTATACCATGGTTATTGCTTTAGGTGGAAGAGCTGCATGTCCTTTACAAAACATCGTGACATTAAAATTAAAAACTCCAGCTCACACGTTCTCTGTCTTTCAACAAACCCGACCTTGCAGCACAGACGATGGAAGCTCTGAAAGAAGCATCAGAAGCGAACCGAGGCTTGACACGCACGGTCTCTAGACTGGATGGAGGAGGGTTATCAGTTCAAGAACCACCTTGTGAAATTTGAATACACACAAACAGAGAGACCAATGATAATGAAGCATTATTATGATTCATGGAAGTGAATGGAAAGATTTTGGGCACATGTCTTAATCTAGGAAGATGCAGGAGACCTAAGAAAGAGTCCTGACAGTGATTTATGCTCGAGGTCAAAACGCTGAGGATATATATTAAGTGCTGCCAGTTAGAGATGAATATGTATAGTATCTACAATTCGGACAGATCAGCCAATGAGATTTCTGTACTGGGCAATGAATCAAAACGTCCAAGCAAATGATAAGTGGAGCTCTGTGAAGCCTTAGGGACACACATACACAGTGTCTCCATGAGCAAAACATCCCATAAATATCTGCTGGCTCTGGTAGTTTGTTAGCACTGAGCTCATCACGAGAGCTGCCAGGCTGCTGCTGTGAGCCCTCGGTGACTACTGTCATTTAAAATGGCTGCTGGTCTTGTCTTTTGTGAGTACAAGATAACAATCGGATAAAATGAGGGAAACTGACAGCGAGAAGAGAAGAGAAGAGAAGCGCGTGTGTGTATAACGTGGTTCTCAACATCTACTGTATATTTATATAGAGAGAGACTCTCCTCCCCTGAAAAAGGTCATTGAAAGGTCATGTGCCCAAGCTGTTGGATTACTGCTGTACATGCGAGCCGTTTGTATGCGTCTGTTTTTATTGATAAAAGGGCCAAAGGCTCGTTTATAAGAGGAAGTGGACGACACTCGCTTCCTGTTTGAAACTTCCACCCTGATCATCTCAACATTGCAACTACTTCAACACAGACAAGGACATTTCATGACACCACGTACGCTTTCACGCCTTAACAAACCTAAACACTGACCTCTCCTCACTCACAGACTCGACTCTACATTCGTTTGAAATTAATGAATTATATTAATTCCACCTGCATATACACCGTCACCGTTCGTCTCCCCTCTGCATAGTTCACAGCTGCTGTCCACCCACCTTGGGACGTTGAGAGACTTTGTACTACACTGTTTAATTCCAGTCGAAGTGGACGGAGGTGGAAAGTATACGATCGAAAACCAAACGCCACGGATGTCGCGCGTGACGACACCACAGCACAAGCGCAAAGGGGACGTAGAGGCAGCAGACAATGCCTCCCCCGCTGCATCTCAGAGGGGAATAACAGGTCTGCAGCTAGACAGACAAAAGGGAAAAGCTCCGCGACGCCGTGTGAGCTGCTGAGAAGCACGACGATACATTTACTGCAGGTGATTTATGTTCAACTTGTGTCTTACGGGAAAACAAATATTTTTCCGCATAGCACTGAGGCTGCACACGTAAGCGCCCCTTTGTGCAGCGTTTCAGCCTTGACTCGCACAATGCTAATGGAACAGAGCAGACTTATTCAGAGAAATCACTTTTAAAACACGGGCTAAAGGTTGCGTCCTTGTGCTGATGAGTTATTGTCCTGCATGTACTATACGACAGAAAAGAAATGAGCCAGAGCTATTAAAATAAACCACAACTATATGTTTCAAAGGCCTTTAATAAGCCTGTTGCTGAGATGCTAATATGGATCACATCTGAGTGCATAGAGCAACCACCTACTGCGCAGCCAGCAGGATTTAAGGTTGGAGGACTTGTTGCTGGTCTGTGTTGTGTTGACATTTAGCCACTACACACACTTCCTTCCTCACCACTTATGAGGTTCCCTGTGCTCCCCTCATCACCCCATTTCCCCACTCAATATATAAAACATGTCAGCACATGTTATTGCAAAGCAGCCTGTGGACACCGGTGCTGCAAGAGCCGCTAAAACATGTCAGCAAATGACGCATCAGCTTGACTCTGGAGCCTCGGGGCAGGCTAGACGTGCGACGTCTTCACAGTCACTGTATGTCCACGGTCCCGGAAAGAGCTTCACCTGCTGCAGAAAATGTATTCGAAGATTTATCGTGCAACAGGAAACAGAGGAAACCTCGAACCCTCAGTGCACAAGTAACAATAACCTAACTGCCTTCCAGCAAAGCCCAAGGTACCAAAAGGTGACATATGACCACGTGGTAAAGCCCAGAGGTTTTTCATCCAATTATCTAAACACAGACCATAAATTGATCAACATGATTGATCTAGAGGATGATGTATGCATTACACATAGTCACAAGATTTAAAGGACTGCGTTAAATTAAGTCTGAAAGGCCATATTGGTTTTCATTCAGCTTCTTGCATCACCTATGACATCAGCTGTGATTTAATCTGTACCTTTAATCTACTGTTGACTGGTTTGGTTCCAAAAAGATAAAACATGTTGTTGTTGTTTTTTTATTGTTTAAATCTGGAATCGTGGATGAGATGTGTTGTGGAAATGAGAATCTGAACTAAACAGAAGTAAAAAGTAACCTCAACTGTAACTGCATTCAGATCGATAGAAAGTGGCTCAAATGTTCAATAATTAACCTTAATTTCGTGCAGTTTGTTTTCGTTAACCTCAGTATAACGACGAGCACAAACCGCGAAGTCGTTTTACGCGTTTCCACCGAGCGCACAGTATTTTCACAGTAACGTCACTTACTTTTGGCAGACATCCGTAGAGCAGCAGCAGAAAGAACAGCTGTGGAGCATCCATCCTGTCTTCAGCTTCGGATATTTCTCATTCAAGACTCATCGACAGTGGCAGAACTCCTTGATTCTGCTCAGGTGTGCGACAACACGGCGTGTGCGTGTGTTCAGAGGGTGACGCGCTCCATCGGACTGCGCTTTTCTCTGCGCGCTTCTCCAGCAGGAGAGCTGGATCTGGCGGAAGGTACCCGCCCCTCGCCCATTCACAACTCCACACCGCCTGTCCCAAGAGCCTGCTTAACGCTCCCGAGTAGGACTAACGAGTTTTAACGACGGTGGAACTAAGGAGGGCGCCAATTAAGTGCTGCGTACGCTGGGAGAGACTACTTGATGAGCCACATCCCGGCCTGGCTAAGCCCCTGAGGCAACTTTGCAGTGTGGTCACTCTTATTGTCATTTCATAAGCAACATACACAAAGGGAATCCAGTTCAGATACAGATTTAATAATGAAATGGCATATTATTTTATTGTTGTGTGTCCAGGCCACCACCAAATGAAATATCCCATTAGGAAGATGTGAGTTTCAGGTTTTCAGGTTGGTTTGTCTGAATTGAAACCTACTAAGTGTCACATGAGTGGAGTTTGCATACATAACTTACATAAATGTAACTACTGAAAGTAAACATCGTCTGAACATTTTTTGAAGGGTCTGGAGATGCCGGATGTAGATGGACCATAATGAGGTGGGACGTGAGCTGTAGGTGGCCAGCAGCTCTTTAGACTATGTGGGAATAAAGCAGCGTGATTTGTGCAGCAAGAGCCGAGGTGTCGAGAGTCGAGTATATATTGCGAGGAATTCACAAAACAGGTTTCCATAATAAAAAAAGTCCATTATCCAAATTGCTCTGGTCCATTCTCTCAGTGGGTAATGCATAAAGATGAGAAGTGTAATCACAAACGAGATGTTACAGAAATCCATATAAGGTGACAGCAACACGTAGAAAAACAGAAAAGTATATAAAGCTGGCGACAGGAGACACCGGCTGCTTTTTGCATCAAAGGGAGCAATAAAACATGATGTATAGGCCTTCAGAGCACCTGCCCGGCTTTTTACTGCTGCATGGTTACACGGATGCTGGACACTCATCATCCACCCTGAGTTACTAGCTGCAACATCAGACGTCCATCTCCTCCGCTGATGTGTCACAGCTGATCAGCCTCCACCCACAGCTGACCAGAGCTCACAGCACAGCTTCATCTTCAGCGTCTGTGACAGGCCGAGTTCACCCTGCAAGGCATTTCTCTGCCTGAGCCCACTCATTAATATTGATGGAAAAATGGGCTTCCCACAAGCCTGCGTGCAGTAACGACAAGAGTATGAATCAGAACACGGAACATGGACGTGATGCATTTCATCTGTTTCCTTTTTTACTTCACAGAATATTTCTGTTGTGTGGCCTCACTTCAGGGTCCAAGTATGGGCCAAGTGAAGCATGAACGCGGCAACGCTGCCGTTTGTCCATGTATGGATGCAGCAACTACAGGCTGAAACAACCCCAAACCCTACCATTCATTCTACACACTGTGCCTTCATAGATGTCCGTGGACCCACGTCATGCGCAAGGATCTCGTGTCTGAAGCTCTGATGACCACAGCAGCATATTAATGAACTCGGCCCTGTACCTGAAGACATTTACGCTTCTGGTTAGCATAAAAGTTGGGGTTTTATGTATAGCAACAATGAAATTACACCATAATCTGCAGGATTTATGTAAATTTTTTACTTCGTAACGCTAATTCCATCAGTTTGAATTATGATGATCTTCCGTGAAACTCTTATCAAATATTAAATCAGCTTTGCTTTATCCTCCTGCCCTCTTCTTAGCTACTATCATTATTATTATTCTAACTCCGAAAGCACCCATTGAAGCAGACTTTACCCAGGTTAGGGTGAGGGCATTAGCCTGAGAGTGATTCAGACACATATGCAGCCAGGGATGTTGTCCAGCTGAGCCTGGAATGAAAAGATCAGACTGGTGGTGAGTTTCTACGTTTCACAACAACAACATGAAGCATGAGAGCATTGTTAAAGCAAATTAAATAGAAGATCTGAACAAGTGGGGTGCACCTGATGATTCTGATTAATTGCTGACAGAAGGAAGCAGCGGAAAGAAGAAGGAACCAATCTGCAGCACAGGATTGTGTCAGGTCGCATCCTTCATCCTACATTTACTGTTTTTTCACATTAAGACAGCTCGTAAATACGGTTACACACACATGCACAGTTTTCTCTGTCGATCACATCTCCATTGGTCTGACTCTGACTCCATGTAATTAGAGCCGCAGGCGCTTTTTTCACGCTGGGAGGAATCGTGTGAGGTTCATAAAACAGGCCTGAGGGCTTTTTTCACCAAGCTAAAATTGAGGGATTTTGTTCCACGTCACAAGTTCAGTGGACTGGTGTTGTATGAGGAAAGAGATGTTTACAGGAGCAAGGGTTTGATTTCCTGGTGCAGCGGGAATGGACCTGATTGGGACTTTAAAGAAAGCAGCACGTGCCTCTTCCTCACCGCCGTTGAGCAGGACGCATCAGCGGGTCAGAATCTGCGCAGCTGTGTGAATAAGCCAGTTGGCCTTTCAGTGACACAAACTTAAACACATACGTAATCATGTGCTGTTTAACGCTGCGACTTGGCTGCTGTGCCTCGTCCAGAGCACATTTGCCAAACACGGCTCCTGGAAGGTGAAAACATGATATGCATGGTGCCTGGTAATGGACATGCAGCGCGGTGGCAGCAGCCACACTGACAGCCAACGTGATTTTCTCGGTGGCGTGGAGCAGCGGCCTGCCAGCTGCGGTTCAACCACTTCCTGCTCTATAGTGTCCCCGCGTAGCCACAGCCAATGCAACCAGATGGAAAGTTGCAGGTGATGAAATTAACTAAAGGATGTTAATCCTTTCCTGTGATACAGGTGAGATGAAAAACACAAACTTTCAGCAGTGACTCGATGCGTAATCAGAGCCAGGATGACTTCAGCCTCCCTTCAAGGACGAACTGCACTTTACACCTGGTCTCTTCACTTTCCCGATGCACATTTTCGCACTTGCAATCACGGACGCATGCAGACTGTTGATTTCATGAGGACGCACCTGAGTTTTGAAAACTCTTTAATCAGTGAGGTATTGCTGACATCAATAGCAAGACAGAAGGACACAAGTTGTTTTTTCACCACCTCCCGGAGTCAGCATCACTGAATCCTCTTGCAACTGAACTCAGAAGTGCCTCCAGGCGCCGTATGTGGATTAGAGGTTGGAGAGAAAAGTCCATCTTTGACAGAGAGCTGCTCCCCACTCACGCCTCCCAGAGGGGAAATAGCCTGGGCAGAATGCTATTTCACACCGAGTCCTCACCTTTCGTCCCAGTGCAATCATTACACTTGTGGAGTGTAAAATGGTTATGGCCTTCAAATGTAACTGAAGAACATGACGCTTCACACACCTGGAAATAAAAAATCTAAAGGGAGGCTGAAGAACTGCAGTTTAAGTTAGATGGCACTGACAATTTCAGATTAACTGACTTATATTTATTCATCTCTGAAGCATGCATGTGTTTGTGTTACCTTCAGTGGCTGAAATCCATAATCAGTCTGTCTAGTGTTGGCAGCATGGGAAGCCAATTCCTCCTGCTCCTCCATGGGGACTATAAAGCATTTCAGTGTCCGCACAGACACAAAACCGCCTCCGGTGAGTTCTGGGTATTCCCCCAATTTGTCACCCCCAGAATGGCTCCAGCGAAACCACTCACACACACACACACACACACACACACACACACACACACACACACACACACACACACACACACACACCACAAGCAGGCTGCAAAACTGGATATGACAGCTCAATATGTATTTGCTCTATTAAAGACATTATAATTAAATTACTTCAAAAGTAATGATGCATTTTTTCAAATGAGAAATTCTGCCAGAAACTACGCACATAAACATTCATATCTACACTCCCTCTGCCCTGCTTTTATATCAATAACATAACGTGCTACATACGTACAGCTCAATATATCTTAAAGCTATCAGAAGGATTTGTGTTGTCCAAGGACAACCACCAGGCTTCCTTGGACATCAAATGGAACTGGCCTATTTCTAAAACTCAGTGCTGCAGAATAAAAGTAATTTGATGAAGGCCTTTGTCCATCAGTGAGAAAAATGGTAACGTTCCTGTTCAGTGACTACTTGTGACACATCTCTTAAATCTTCCAGTCATGTCAGACATAAATACACCAATATTATAGTCTCATAGTAGCTTAAAGTGTTTTATGATCAGTAAAGTAACAACATGTCCAAAAATCATAAATGTCATTATTCTGCCGTACAACCAGGTTATTTATTTATATATTTTAGGCTTAGTTGAACCACATTAATTGATATATTTAAAATTCTACACAATAATGTTCCCTGTTGATCAGTTATGCGAATTTTGTGATGATGGTGTCCAGTCTGTAACAGCAGACATGAGAGTAAGTAAGTCAAACCCATATGACATAGAAGATTTACATAATAGACTTGACTACATGCTGTAGCAGAAGCTCCACAAAAAAACAGGATGAAAAATCTATTAATGTCATTATGAAGGAAAAAATGCTGCATGATTTGTAACATCAGCTTCAAGGCTACAGCGAAAGGTTAACGACATCAGATGGTTTTGAGTGTTCGTACACCTTCTGCACCGCATTCAACATGTAACTCGCGGTTTCTACAGAAGTGAAAACATGCCATTCATTCATGTGCATCACAGCCTCGATTTACACACTACGTGACGTGTTTGTCTGTCAGCTACTTTGAAATAAACGCAGGCCTGCGTCCAACAGATTATTGAGATTAAAGTGATGATAATTTCTTTAATAAAAAATGTTTTTTTCCAGTGTAGTCCTGTTCGGTGTGAGACGTCAGACCAGATCATTTCTCATGTTTACCTAATTTGGTTTGTATCATTATGTTTTTCAGCAGAGGTTATCAACTCACCGAAGCAGTTGTCAGCCACATGTATTAAACCAGTGTTTGGAGGTAGATGGCTGAGGCTCTAACAGTACTGCAGCTAAAATGATGAGCGTGAGGATCAAACGAGTCCAACGCAGCCTGGGAACAGCACGATTCACCTCACTCCAAACTCCAGCAGAGAGTATCCGGGCTTAAAGGACATTAATTATATGATCAGGGCACATGGAGCTCGTTTTTGAAACATCTGTACTTTCTAACCTGTGCAGATGAAGTTTGAAGTGAAAACTAAGTAGATGGAAAAGCGTGAGCAGCGTGTGACCAGTTTCATTAGTACGTCAAGCTGTTAAATTGCACCGTAGCTTCCACCAGAACCACCAGGTTCACTTCTTTGTTGCTGTGCAGCCCCATTGATCTTCACACCAACTCCATTAGTCTGATTGCATTTCAGATCAGTTTTGATTTGGTGCCAGAGAATGAAGTCACAGAAAGCCGCTCTGATACTTTAACATCCTTCTGGGCCTGGGCCATTCAAACACTGAGCTGCCTTCTAGACTTTTACTTTGGTCAGTGTCTTAATTTATTATCAGTGAAAGCCATGAATTACTTTATCAATTGGAAAACATTTAAAATGCATTGTGGGAAGTTTAGCTTCTGTCCTTTTCTGAATGACTTTGCAAGCCTGATTCATTTAAGTGAAACGTGTACGTTAAGCTCTGCATGCGGCAGCATCGCCATAAAAAACACCAGCAGCCAAACAAATCCAACAGGGCAAACAAACACAGTGTAAACATATGTTGCCCCGTACATCCGTCAACCAGAAATGGTGTTAATGGTCATAAATAAGTTTTCTTTTACAACAGAAACCGTCTCATAAACAACGAGCGTCCAGCTGGATTCACTCTCCCAGCGAACCCTCACAGAATCTCACTTAAGACGTGTAAACAGCATTTCTGCATTTTGCACACATGCAGTCGTGCAGCTCTTCACCTATCACCACCATCAGATAAACCGCAGCGTTCCCCTCTAGCTCGCCGCTGCTTGAGCTACCTGTCACTTCAATTGTGGTCACACAAGTAGATGTGCACTTACTGGATTTACGGCTCCCTGGTCCTGGACCGCTGGCTATGCCGGCATCCATCATCCGCTCTACTCTTCACAAGGTGTAAGTGCTGATTGCATTCGATAAAAATGTACTTGATTTAACAAAACCTATCACTTATAACGACGTATTTGCAGTGTTTATACCGATGCAAGTGTTCATAAGCAACTCTGTCAATTATCTTTTGAGTTACAGCTTTGTTATAAGTATTGAATGGCAGAGGGAGGCTTTTGACTGAGCCTGGCTTCACCAGGAAAACAACAACATCGCTTGTGTTCAGCACTTAAAACAACCTATGATTAAATATTGATGACAAGCAGCCTCCTGTCATGGTGTGAATAATGACGATGTGAAGGCCGGAGACCACTGGCATTTTTATTGTGCACAGTCTCACACCGGTTTCTTTTATCCAGGACCACGGTGGATGCAACAACAGGCTGTAGTTCTCATGCACGTACAAGCTTCCGAGATGATCCAGGAAACTAGTATTTGTCCTCGGGTGATCAGCTGAGGTGATCATGCCCCCTGTGCTGGAGATGTTTAATGAACAAAAACCAAACCGCACTGTTTGGTGGCTGCTACTTGATCTTTGCTCCACGGCACACACTCACCGTAAGCAGCACGCTTGTGTCTTTGTTAGTCCTGTAGAGCACCCAGGGGAGAAACCTCCCACACCATTACTGCGGATGCATTTAGCGTTACACACACACAGTGATGGACTCGTCTCACTTGGGCTGAAGAAAATGGAATAACCACCTACGACGTGGCTGCTAAAAGTTCCTGTCTAATTGCTTTTGTGCCGTTAGATGCTACCTTCTCGTAACCTCTCGTATTATTAACACGTCATGTTATTACAACAAAATTTAATTCTACGTGAAAAGACACCCTTTATATATTATATAACATTTTCTGCTTTAGGAAACTACCTGAAGAATGTTAAGACAATGCAGGTTTAGAGAAAGTAGCAGCACCTCGTAAAAATTAACTGAAGGCAACAACATACAGGACAAATTCAAATGTATTATTTCTCTCAACCTTTGTGTTTCCTCCAACTATTAAAGGCAGAGTGTGTTTCCTTGCACTTCAACATAATCTTAGGCTGCTGAATCACTATGCAGAGGGGAGAGATGCATGAGAGGACTGAGTCACTATCGGCTATAAATTAATTTGCTCTGTCAGGCCACAGATTTCAAAGGCTACTGGCTGCTTTTCAGCACCATCGTATCTGGCTCCAAATGTCACATTCACAAGGTGAGAGTGGAAAATCCAGAGCTTTTACACTAATTGGTGTCTTTATGGCTTGACAGGGAGAGTGGGCAGTCCTTTACCAGAGTCAGACGAGCCTCCTGACACAACGTCCCTCTACAGGGCGCCAGCTGCCCAACTTTGATCGCAGCCAGAAATAAACCCGATCGTGACTATTCTGTCCTCAGCTTCCCACCGCGAACGTATTGTCCAGAAGCACAGGTGCTGGTGAGTGCTGGAAAAAAACAGAACTTTTCCAGAAGTCGCCAATGTGGATATTTAGAAATGTAAGGATGGAGTTTTTAATTGAAGAGCAGGAGACAAAGGCAGGTCAGGTAGAAATCTGTAATCCAAAAAACGTGTATAGTGCACTATTAGTGTCACTCGCACATTATTTCTTACTAAATACCTATTGGCAAGTTGTGCTGTAGATTTTGTGTCGACTGTATCCTCAGAGTGTGCATTTGTGTATTTATAGCAGAGCGTGTCAGTCTCTCACCCCGCTGAGATGTGTCACAGCGCTTTATCCTCCCTCAGTGATCCCTGCACATGGGGGAGATCAAGCACACGCCGTGATTATTCACTAAACCACGGTGCTAAGCCCTTCTTTCCACTGCACACCGGGGACTGTGACGATAAAGAGCTGGAAACGACTGAACTGAAGAAGATAGAATAACAGCAACACCTGCGTAATACAAGACAGATAAACAAGTAGGACGTTTTTTTTTTTTTAAATGGGACTGGGGACAAACGTGGTGTTTTTAGTCTTGAACTAGGTCAGTCAATAACTTCAAACGAGGAAATGATCATATTGGGCGTACAGTCACAGTATAAGTAAACCGCAGTCACAGTCAGCAGCTCTGTGCTAATGGACTTTACTCACAAGGTGACGAATGAAACCGACTGACAGTCTGTGGAAGAGCAGATAAAGACGTGTGCATTGGTATTGACTGTGAGAAGGACTAGTAAGCGTTGAATCAATATCGCCTTCATTTATCACTTACACATAAATAAGGTTTAACATCCAGTGCTTTGAGGCCTCCACATGGAAACAGCTGCATTTCTTCAAACACGCAGGAACGGAGGAAAAACGCGTGAACGCAATGTAAACAAAACAGCGTTGAGGCTGTTTCCAACTACACATGAGGCATTTTATCAGGAACGGATAAAATAATAATGACTAAAATATAATGAAAAAGCCACATTTGGAATGAAGGCAACGTCTTCACCGGTTTAACTAAACATTACTGGATTGGAACTGGAAAGTTAATAGTGAGTAGGTGATGCAGTATCGCTGGAGGCTGTCACGGCTACGTGCCACCAGAAAAACCCTCTTTAATTGGTTTAATTGTACAGAGCAGACAGCAACACACTCCTCAGCCATTAGACACCCAGTCAGCTGGATTCTGAAAGGCCAGACTTCAGCAACACATTGTTAAAGAACTGCTGCGGCTGGAAACACCAATTAACCCGCTTCTCCGCCTCTTCCCATCGCATTCACCTTTGAAAGGGTTTCCAAAATGTATTTACTTTAAAGACCAGCCAAACACGAGGTGGTCAGTGGATGTGGCATCACCATGAAGACATCTAAATCTGATTGCGAGCTGAGGAAGCTAAATGGAAAAGATTTCATCTGCTGCCATTGCTATTGGAAATCAACAACCAGTTATCATTAATCTAAGACAGCGGGGGAATCTCACGTCATATTCAGGTGGATGGCGGCGGAAAAGCGCTGAGACTCCACTGAAGTCAGCGGCTCCCGTGGACGTATGTAACCGGCTATTTGGCAAATGATTTATGAGCCGTGGCATTTGGTTGACGCAGATTAGGTCAGATTAGCAACAGGAAGAAAACTTTTTCATTACACTGGATAAGGATTGACAACAGAGCCACAGAGTAAGTTTTACATGAGATTCAAGCACTGCTCCCAGTAACCTCATCACAGACGGTCCTGAACATGTGCCCTGCTGCAAACATCCTTCACTTTCGGTTTATTCTCATGAGAATCTCAGAAAATGAAAACCATTTGCAAATCAACAAAGGAAACAAATAAGGTAGAAGAGGGTGTAACCAGGATGAGCAACAACACAGGAGGAAGGAGGGGGAGAGGACAATGAACGCAGCCCCTTCCTTTAATTCGGAACATCTACTACATCTACTAACTACTAATAAACAAACGTTCAGAGCCAGGTTTAACAACGGAAGGAAACTATATTCAATGCTTGACGCTAGTTTCAAGAGCGGAGACTCGCTCTTATACTAAAAAGCTTGTGTAGGCTTTGTGTGAGCACAATAATTAATGGCATGCGAAGCCCAGATCCTGGCTAATGCTCCACGACTGCTGTTTTGGTCATTAGCAGCAGGTTTTTCCCACTGTTTTCTCACTGATACTGTTTCTCACTGATAAAGAAAGCAGCTGAATTTGTCATTCACACATGTAAACATTTGCTGAACTGAAGTGGCTTTTACTACGTTATGCCAAAGAGGAAAAAGCTGTTGTTGAAGTACTTAAAAAGCTCAACTTCTCTCTCATTTGTTCACAATATACGTTGATTCTGACGAGCACGTCGCTCAGACTGTAGCACTTTGAAAAGGTAATTCATACAGTCAATTCATACATTTGCATCACAACAGCTTCAAAACATATTTCCTGAAGCTATTCACATCGCTCAAAGCAGCACAACTTGATTTGTCCAACGTCCTCTTTGTTCCAAAGAACAGCCCTTTAAGATGCATACTTCCTCTCGAGAGCACGCGGATGTGGTTAAATGAGACATTACTGTTTCAGATACACTTATGTCAGATGCATTAAGGGATAACGATGCGAGAGAGAAAGTGCATTTTGTTGATGAGGACAGAGATTACGCTCCATGTGAGAAATGCATTATTCATTTCCTGCCGCAACACTTAAACCAACTTATTAAAAGCTTCTGCATTTGCATTTCACCTGAAGTTAGGGCAGCCAAGACAAATACACTGACCAGGTTGTGCCTACACCTGGAACTGGACTGTATAAAGTTTCTTTCAATACATTTAAGACATCCTATTCATGACAAGGTCTTGTTTCAGTTTTTCCTCTCTGCTGTTGCCTAGTGCTGCTCAAGTTGTATTTTGTGATTTGTTGGATCTTCATCAAAGACCTGACATTTTTAATACCCCATTAAAACAAACAACACATTTAGAAAAGCTTAGACTCAATAAAAGCTATTTTAACAGCCACCCACCACAGCCTGCGCCTCCCAGCATGAGTTCAGCGCCGTCATGACTGATTCCCGTTGTCTAACCTTTAACAATGTCAGTCACCAGGTGCGTGTGTATTGTCACTAAAACACAGTAAATAACATCACCTCAAAACGTTCATCCTGACCCTCTCAAACAATTACCCAGCCCACGCTTCGTAAGAACAGAGTGATCTAACTCAGCTATTCCATTTCTCAGACGTGTTACAGGCAGCATAGACATGGTTTTAATTATAGGCCTGGTTTTTACACCAGTGTAAACCGCCTCCATATGTAAAAAGAGATCCTGCCCTCAAGCAAGTCACCCAGCTGGAGCATCGCGTCGGCTAAAACTAGGCATTTAAACTGATATGTGACATTACACAGCGAGGGGCTGCTGAAAACTCTGCCGAGAAAATCCAGTGACGGACATTTTATTGCCTGCAGAAACCAAATAAAAGCAGCTTAGTTTAAACACGAGAACGTTATGCTGCATATTTATTACATTTTGTAATTAACATTAACTCAGGGACTATTTAATGCAACAGTGTTATTCACATATCAGAGTGTTGTCCCAAGGTTGTGGTTGAAGAAACATGTATCAGTGAATCATAAAATATTCAGCAGTATACAGCGGAGGAAATATAACAGATTCACTTACAGGAAGACAGTTCAGCCTTCATGAAGTAGGTCACTAAATGTTTCATGACAGAGCAGCGAGTGTGACTTCGTGCCCACTAGAGGTTGTTCGTGGTGGGAACGCCAGCATTTCTGCTTTGCCAGCTTGGCGTTTGACTTTAAATGTAAGTGACACCACAGAAGAAATGATTTTTTTCATGTCAGCTTTGTGCTGACTACATGATGCAACCTGGGACTCGCTGTGTCCGCACCAGTTGCAACTGTATTGTTACATGCAACACTCCGTGGTATTACCAGTCAGATTCTGAGGCATGAAAAAGAAATGGTTAATAACGCAGTGTAAAGAAATCTACAATTAAAAATGTTTTTAGCAGACATTAGGACCACACCTGAGCAGAATCAGAGGTTGTGCTGTGTAACACTAAACGATTAGATACTTGACTAGCAGTGAAACACTTCTAATAGTTTAGAGGTTTTGAGCTGCACAGACTCTACACCGACATCAAACTTACTTATCTAAAGTGGGTGAAAGGTTTACAGACATAACACTTGAATAGAGCGTCCAGTGACCAGTTTTACGCACGACTCTCATGACGGCACTTCATGTGGAAGGTTTGGGGGATTTCTGTGCCACTCAGCAATCTTTGCAGCTGAGTCACGGGCTAGAAGGCTGCCAATTACTGCATTAGCTGAGACTGTTTACATGATCAAAAATTACATGAAGGGCAGAGCAGCAACTGTTTCTTCTTTTTCCCCACTATCTTGGAATCTACAGTTCAAGCTGTGAACGTCTTGGATGCATTGAAAATCCTGAAACTATTTGAATCCTGTTTTGATAAACTATCAGGATTAAGTCATTGAGGTTTGACCACATTTGTTAATTATTGTTTATTGGTCCATTACAACACCATCTCTTCACAAGACGATGCTTCCAGATTAATAACAATTATCATATTTTTTAACACTTTCTAAAAACTGGCTAAAGCCACCAAAGCTTCAGCTGACAACTCTGTGTTTATCTCTGCAAAGCGAAGCTGACACTGCCCCTTAGAGGCTGAAAATGACATGTGCAAACTGACAAATTAACCTCCAGTAACAGAACAAAACTTTATTTACAAGTATTTGACTTACGTTTGGTTGACGATCCAAATCATAGCTACCAATCAGTTAATCAGTGAAATTTACAATCACACTTGGTCTGTACAAAAGGAATTTAAACATAGAAGCCATGTTAAAAATCCAGTCTTTACAAAAAATATTTGCAATAGACTGGGAATATTCCAGGAACATGCAGCCATTTATCTGGCTGAAAAAACAAACTTCAGTCTAAACCTTCTGCCAATATCCTGGTAAAGTACATAACTGCTGGCTGGGCAGTGAGGTTCTGGATGCTGTAGGCATGTCCTGTGCGAACAGAGCAGAAAGAGTTGTCTGAGGATTTGTTACTGTTTTTAAAAGTTGCACTAATACTGATATATTCTTACCACATTGTACAGTGAAGCACTGTCCTGCGTGGAAGCGGGACTCTTTGCTGTCGATGACTACGATCACAGAGCTCGTTAATAAGTTAAAAACCTTTAAAGACACAGTGAAGAAAAGCTAATTTAGGAAATGTAAGAAAAAACTGAAACTGTTTTAAATGAGAATTGTGAGAAAAACAAAACGTTAATTATGCCAGTAGAGACCATTACTAGTTTTAGGTTTCCTTACTGTGGAAGCGCTGTGATCCACCCACAGAGGCTTCTTCGTGTAGGAGCCGAGTAGGAGCCGTCCAACACAGGCAGAGCCACAGTTCACGTCCAAAAGGAAGCCGAGCGCTCTGTCCTGATAGAAGTACCACTCAAACTCGTTTGGAGAGACCTCAGCGGCATCTACAAAAATAGGAAACAGTAACAGCTGTGGCCAATAATTACTCTTCTGGTTTATAATATAAATAAAAAACATCTAAGTTAAAAAGAAAGAAAAACTGATATATTTCCATTACATTTTGATTCACTAGCACCTATGTGAGTAAGATAACTTGGTATAGAAAATACTCTGACCTTCCTTCACCTCCAGGTTGGTTAGTTCTCTTAAACTCACTTTTATTTTGTGATTAACCAAAACCTTGGAAGTTATAAAAAAAACAAATCTTCCTAAAGATGTTTTAATGATTCCCCCAACATCCCCTCACACAGAATGTTTTTATAACAATAAGGCATAAACAACATGAACTGCCAATAAAGCGTGACTTATAGCAATAGATTTTTAAAAAAGCATTAGACTTTATTACAAGACATAATTGTCTTACTGGGGGCAACTGAAGACCAGAGACTCCTGAACCACTCTGCCAGATTGGCTTTATCTTTTGGCTGTAGGATCAGTGGTTTGAGAGGAGGAGCACACAGATCTGACATCAGGAGTGGAGCATGGGCTCTGGATGAAGGAAGAACTAGAAGAAAGCAAACATTAAAAAACATTAAAAAGGGGCGGACTGGTGATCAATCAATGAGTGACACAAGGAAATGTTACACCCCTAGCGCTCGCAGAGGTTGGCAGATAGTGTCAGAGACAAATACTTTCAGAGGAACAAATCATGTGATAGACGGCTGCATCTTTTTTAAATAATCTAATAAAAATACAAAAGTACATTTCAATATTTAATAAAACCTACTGAAGTCATCGTTGTCCTCATATTGCTCCAGCTGAATCATGGACGATGGTCCACTTTTCAGTTCTTTTGACCTGTCGAAAAAAAAAACAAAGGGTTCAAGTATCACGTGCACAGACAATAAGAAGGATGGGTGATAATGAGCACTTCTGCCTTTTCCTTACATGTTCTCTGACTGACACTTGCTGTCCTGAGGGATGTTGCTGTTTTGAGAGAACACACCGACTTCCTCAGCAGAATGTACAGGGACACTATGTGTGTTATTCTGACACATGTCTTTATTTCCCATCTCAGTTTCTGCAGCCGAGGTGAAAATGTCTTTGAACGTGGCCAGGGAGCGTTTTACAGTCTTTGGAGCAGACAAGGGCTTCAGTTTCAGAGCAGGAGTAGCAGTTCCCCGCTGCAACTTCAATGAAACTACCATGTTGGTGTTTTTGGGAGTTCCCAGCCTTGGAGCCTCTTTCACCTGATTTTTTCTCTCCTTATGAGGTTTGTGCTCCTCACGGTGAAGCTTTTGAAGTTGTGGCGATCCGTGCTCCACGTCTTCAGACAAACCACTAACTAGCCACCAGTTACCAGGTGGTTTCCTCCTCCGTTTGTCTGTTTCTCCATCCCATGGTTGCTGCTGCTCAGGTCTTCTGGTAGAGACAGATGCTGGCGTGCTGGACATGTTTTCATTAGAGACTCTCTGAAAAACCTTAGTCCCTGTAAAATATCACATATAAAACATCAACCGTCTACAATAGCGAAATCCTAAACACAGATGCATCCGTAATAAGAGTCTATGGAAGCACAGAACTGTTGTACTTTTACATAAGTAAAGGTCGCGATAACTGCTCCACTTACCTGAGCTGAGACTGAGCTCTCTCTGTGCAAACACCAAAGGGCTGAAACCCTCACGATCCTGGTCCTGACCTGGGACATTCAGCTGCTCATGCTGAGCATCAATCTGCTCTATGTCAGTTGATTTTCTATTGGCCGGTGACTCTACTCTTGTAATTCTTTTTACAATCCCTTTTGTTTTCTTTTCTACCGCTGTAGTTGTGTGTTCACTGGATGCTGGTGCAGAACGTTTCTGATTTCTTTTCTTTAAATCTCTGTCTTTCTTCGCCTTAACAGGTGACGGTAGTCCCGTTCTGGACTCTTTTTTGTTTGGTTTTGTCTTCTTGGTTGTGGGCTGGCTGGCTGTAATCTTTGTATCCTCTGTGTTTTCAGAGCAGCTTAACCACCACTGCCCAGGCTGTTTTCTTTTTCTTTTCACAAAAACGTCACTCTCTTCAGATGAGCTCCCCGCAGATACAGCAGGTCGTGTGTTTTGTTTGGCCTTTCCATCTGCTAAACGTTTTCCAGTTTGTGCACGGAACCCACCAATTTCTTTGTCTGTGAAAATAACAGAAATAATGCATGTTACAGTGAGTCATGAGATACAGTGTGTGCAACTTAAGAAACTAAGAAATTACAAAGGAAAACACACAATTGGAAAAGACAGAGTTGCTGTATTGGAATGAATTAGACTGTACAGGTGGACTTAAAACGGCCAGTAAGTGTATATTATTATTTAGATTTTAAAATGGTTTGGCTTACCTGTCAAATGTAGCATATACAATTGGATACAGCAAAAACCTTTTACATTAAACCACCCTTTCTACTAAGCAGCAACATAATATAATGCAACACAAAGGAAGAGTGGGGGCGGCTTACCTGAAAGAGAACCCGGGTCTTTAAGTTCTGTCTTCTCCTTTTTCTTGACTTTTTCTTTTGCCTCTTTTGAAGACTTTAAGCTATTCACGTCAGAGGACTTCAGAGTGTTATTTACAGAGTTTGCTTCTTCTTCTGTTTGCCTGCGGTCTCTGTTTATACGTTGCTTCAGGGCCTTTCTGTCTCGTTGTTTCTTTTTGTTTGGTCTCTCTTGCTCCACTGAGTCACCTGGAGAAAGGTCTTCAGCAATGGAAAACGGACACTTATCATACCCAGGGCCAGTCAGCTCATTTCTCTTCTCTTTCCTTTTGTTCTTTTTCATTTTCTGATTAACAGGCTGACTTTCCTTTTTAGGGTTTTCTTTTACTAACGCCTCCTCGTTTTGAGCGGTCTCTATTTTGCCGTTGGTTGTACCCTTGTCTACTGAGCAGTCTCTATCAGCGCTCATCTGTTCTGCCTTTGTCTCTTTCTGCCACTGTGTCTTTCTGGTGGAGGATTTGGATGGGATGTAAATAAGTGGTATATCATCCTCCAGAATCAGAAAGTCATCCTCAGGCTCGGGGGGAGGTGTAGGTACTTTAACCAGTGACTGCAATCCCCTGGAACTTAAAAAGACAAACGCAGACTCAAAGAATGAAGGATTCATATAAGTGACTCCACTGCGATAATACTAAGGTTCTTTGAATTTTTAAATTTTACATCATAATTACTGTGGATTGACTCATATGTCAACTCACCATGCAGGTTTTGTCCTTTCGGCATTTCTAACCTTCTCTAGAAAAGCATTTATGCCATTTTCACCACGAGTGGATCTTTCCGCTGCTGATGGTTGTCTGTCAAAACGTATGCTTTTCATAGGAGATGTGTGATCAGGCTCGTGACTCAGAGCTGATCCAGATGGGTCTGTGTTTTCTTGTCTATTAATAACCAACAACAACAAAAAAAACTGTTTCAGCTTAGTTTGTGCCCTATGTTTACATTTTGATATGATTTATTTAAATAATAAATTAAACCAATATGTATCACAAACTACAGAGAAATTCATGATCATTACTTAGCCATTTCATACCTTGGTGTTTTTCTTTCAGCCAGTTTTTGAGGTTTCTTGGGTGTTTTTTTTCGGGTGGGGAGACTTTCTTTGCTGCAATGTAAAGCAAATACATAAAATTATGTTTATGTATTTGCTCAGTCAAGCATGCTACCATACAAAGACTGTATTGGTGCTAGCTCCACAGGTGTAAAACAATATACTACAATACAATAATAAATTAATAAAACTGCTGTGTTATAATTTACAAATACAACAAGAAACAAGATAAAATTAATATTATTTCTTTGACAACTGGGAACTGGTGAAGTGACAGACGATCATTACAATGTAAAGAACTGAAGGTGACAAATGTAA
This sequence comes from Macropodus opercularis, assembly GCA_030770545.1. Classification (NCBI taxonomy): domain Eukaryota; kingdom Metazoa; phylum Chordata; class Actinopteri; order Anabantiformes; family Osphronemidae; genus Macropodus; species Macropodus opercularis. The sequence continues at coordinate 5,896,775 of JAUCMP010000028.1, forward strand.
ACACAGAGATCGACACTAGTGGTTTGTTTGGGTGCTCAAATGTGACTAATTAAAAAGACTCACCATGATGTGACCGCCTGTTTTTTAGGACAGGACATTGCGGGTTTGCATAAAATAACCCTGCTTGGAGGAGATTCCAACTCAGAATCAACTTCTCTGGAGTAAAGAAGAATTATTGAGGGAGAAGTGTTTCAGGTTAGCCAGTGAAAGTACTGTCTTGCAATAATGAACTAACACTAAAATCCTATTATTTACACAAGTGTCAATGTTAAAAATATAGGTAAATTTCCTTACTCTTCTGTGACATGTGCGTTGCAGTGTGGGATCTGGATCGTTTCAAGGTCTGTTTTTGGCTCTTCAAAGTCAAGAACCTGAGGCACAACTAAGGCTCTTTCAGCGTCCTCTTCTGCTACATCTTCAACAACAATTGTCTCTTCAATAGGGCTTGATGTTTTTACTGGTTGATGCAGTTCGAATGGGATGTTCAAGGCTTGGAAAATAAATAATAAATGAACTTTAACAATATCCAACAAATTTACACAACACAAAACATTATATGTATTTTATTTTCTCAGTAAAATACTATATTGAGTTTTTTTACCATTTTCCAATTCAGGCGCAAGTGACCTTTTTGCAGAATTCAGGATGTCTCTGCCAGAACCCTAAAAGGTTTTATAGCACAAATTTAATAACTTTTATACATAATTTAATGGCACAAATAAAGATATTTTAAAGATATAAAGATGCATTAATGTAGATGAGCTGCTAAGTCAGAAGGATTCTTTTCTCTTTTGTCTCACAGTGACACACTTAACACATCTGTGGGATTAGTCATTACACTGAAAGTTTAGCTATGACCAATAAGACACATAGGGTAGTTATTTGTACCGGTAATAGTAAAAGAAATCAATGTACCGATTGACAGACTGGAAGTTTTACGATCAGGTGTCCTTTCTGTTGTACTGGAGAAATCTCACTCTGGTTTGACTCATCAGTGATTCGGAGAGGACTGATGTCATTATCAGGTGAGCAAGAATCTGTAAATAACAATAAAATACATCTTAAGACAATGAAAATTAAAGTAAGAAGAATTAGAGCTAAAACATTCTACTTACCCAAGTCATCAAACATTCCATCAATGTCTTCTAAAGACAATTTCTCTGCCCACTGTTTGGATGGACTGAAAAGATAATATTAGGTTTCTAAATGATACAGATAATAATAATAATAATAATATATGAACTTATAATGTTTCTACTAACACTAATAAACACTATTATCATTAAAGCATTTTAAACATGACCACATGTACCTTTTCTTGCTTGTAAGGTAGCAGAGCTTCCTCCTTGGTCTCTTCTGGGAATAAAAACAGACATGATGAAATTAAAGCATCATAAATGAAATTAAATTCCAGTGAAGCAAGTCAGTTTACTCATTTTGTAAACCAGGGAAAATACAACATTATACACAACTTACACGTGAACGCAATTACCACAACCACAACACTATGAATGTGATAACGCCATGTATTCCGTGTTCGCAGCAAGTATAGTCCCATCACTCTGTAACGCTGCTGGTAGGAGGCTTTAATAGTAATTTAGCATTTAGTTGCCTTCTACCTGGTCGTGTTTAAAAAGGGAATATGTGCATAAAGCCACGGTGTCACGAAAGTACCATCACAGATGGTGCAGCTAGCGTAATATCGGGTACGGTTCGTTAGTTGTCTCTCTGCCGTAGCTATTAATAGTTGTGTACATCTCGGTCCTCGGGAAAACAAAACCAATAAATAAAAAGGCATTAACTTACCAACGTATGGTACTGTGTCTCCATTTAGCTGACCTTAGTAACTATGTAATCCAACGGTAACGTTACACGTCCGTTTCCGATGCCAAGCTAAGAGCTAGCTAGCAAGCTAGCATTTTGTTTTCAGATGTCGTGTGTTATTATTCCTGTCACGAATGCATTTACTGAAACCGTCTCTTTTAGTACCATATTATGAATACGTGCAGTACAGTCGTGTTAATGCAAGTACACTCGCCATTCTGCTCAGCTGAAAGCTAAAGCTAGTCTGCCTGAAACAATGGCGCTGTTTACAATTTGTAAATAACCCGCGTCTTTTATTGCGGAGCCAACCTCTGCCCCGAGGTTTGCCTTCCAGGCACCGATGCTGCTAAGCTGTAGCCGGTGTGACAGACGCTAAGCCACGGTATGGGCCTTGAAATTCTAACCGTAACTTTACTATAAGGCCTTTGTAAAATAAACATAAAATGTCCGACTTGTGTTTTCTTTTCTGCTGGTGAACAAAAACTTTGGTTCGCGTTGGCAGTGTTGCCTGAAATTTCATCGTCTGGCAAAAATAACAGGAAGACGCGAACTACGTCATCGTCTGTTCTGGTTGAATTTCCGGCAAACCACAGTTGTTGAGCGGGCGCTTTGCGTGGCTGCCCCCTAGAGGTGTGGAGGGATAATTTACAATGATATGACATTATAATGAAGAAAGCCCTCAAACCTCAGTCATTGTCTGGTAATATCCAACGCTTAAAAAAATTATTTTAATAATGCATAACGCTTAACAAATATATTTTACATTTTTACATTTACATTTTACGAATATCCAGGCAAAAAAGATTTTTGCAATAGAAACATAGGTTTTATTCATCTATTTATTTAATTTATTGTAATTAATTAAGTCATACAAAAGCCCTTTAAAAAAATACGACAAAATGAGTCACTGTGAGATAACAATAATAACAATGCGAAAACAATATATTCAATAAAACTGTACAAATTATCGCTGACTAAAACTAAATAATTTATAACAACATATTTGTCCTTATGATAATCAAAATAATGCTGCACATCAATGTTACATGGTATCATGCATCACTTGCATTGTGCCTTAACAGGTCCTGCATAATTTTTAGTGAAATATCTTTTTCTGCTTCTCAGCAATCTCCATCGGTTCTGTGGCTTCAGGACTGACATCTTCATAGAGCGGTTGTTTTATATGTCTCCAGGTCACTAAAGCGATCCTCACAACAAACAGCACACAGGCCAAAGCCAACAGCACCGCTGAGAAAGGAAGATTCAAATTATTTTTTATTTGTAATTCAGACTTATCAGTATTTAGGCTCTTTTGCTGTATTTTTATTAGCAGTAGTAACATTCATTCACACATTTGAGGTTAAAAAGGCAACACATGCATTGTTAATGGTGTTGATAATTAATTTAAACTATTTATTTAGATAACTTTTACAACTTGTAATCATTAATTAGTGTAATCAGGCTTTGCTGATATTATATTTATGTGAGTATTTATAACTTATAATTTATAAGACTTACCAATGATGATGCCATTGCGACTGATAGAGTTAGGATCATAGTTTTTGTCCAGGTTTCCAGACAGAGCCCAGATCACAACAGGGTAAATAATGAGGATGTAGCGCACATGTTTGTCAAGGACTAAGTTTTCCAAGACAAACCTGTAAAACACAAAGCAAACACAGAATAGGTTAGAATACTCAAATTTGCATAATATATCAAACATAAAATATTGTCTAAGTGAAAAGCACGTACCACACAAGCAAAACAATACACTTAAAACACAGTAGGAAAGGGTGGCAGCGTCCGTTGGGGACATCTTCACATCATAAATCAACACAATGGTCAGGTTGATCAGTGTTGCAATGGTTGTCCACGTTGTGTAAATCATCACACCGTTTTGAACCTGTGAATGTGTTACAGTCAGATTTATCACATCATCATTTATCACATCGTAGATTTAAACCAATATTACTGTGCATTAACTGCCTATGATGTACGTGTACATTTGTTATACTAACCAAGACACGCATTAACCACAGGTCTGTTTTGTGGTATTTATTGAGCCATGGTCCATAGATATGAAGCCCATGGCAGGTAAAACAAACAGCAGAGTAGTTTGTGCAGATTATTAGAATGAGAAAAACGAATGCAGCAATCATTTGTCTATAGTGAAGGAGACAAACAGCAGAAAGGTTATGTTACAGTCAACACTGAGAAACATAATTAGACATAAACCTTCTAAATTAGCTGAAAGCACACACTTACTCCTGGTCCCAAACAATCAGCCAGCCAATATTGAAACACAGATTGAGGCACCAGCTAATGAAGAATCCATAGGGCAAAACTGCAGGGCTGCAGTAAACGTAGCCATAACTGTTCCTGAACAACAAAAGAGCCACATTAAGTCAAGTGTTCGTGTCTACAACCTCTTCAAATATAATACATGTGGCACAAACGGCCCCAACAGTTTTCATAATTGTTTTCAACAGCAGAAAATAAAAAGCTGCACAAACTTCCTGCAAAGTCCCACGGTGATGTAGATAATCATGGCTGTCAGCCAGATGTAGATGACAGTCCAGATGGTAAAGGTCCACCCTGAAGGTGTAAGCTCGGTGTCAAACGTAGCAGACACATTGGAGGTAGTGGTACGATAAGGACCTATTAGAAAGATAAAATGAAAGCATTTAGTCACATTGTAAAGGGACATATTTGTTTCTTAATGATCCAATATTGCACATTCAATATATCTTACCAATTCCTAACACTGACAGTGCATTGAACACTAAACTTATTACAAAGCCAACCACAGAAACCACTATGGCAGCCAGGCGTAGAAGATTATGTTCTCCCATTGTAATCTATGGAAAGACATTTACACATATTAATAATAAGAATATATTTTAAACAAAATACACCCACATTAACAACAAAATAATTATTTGACAACAAGTGATTCTGAAGGACGATAGTTCAATGCGGAGCAGCAGGAGCAATGATACTTAAAGTCAAAGAAGACGTACCTTTGGTGTGACCTGAGGTAAGTGTGAGGGCCAGTGGAAGTGTGCAGTGCGTGGGGGGGGTCTGCCTATTTTATAGAGGAGCTTGTTGTGCAAGAGAAAGCTTTATGACAAGCATCACGTGCACCTCTTATCTCACGCCCATGCGCTGCGTAATTATGAAATGCTCTCATTGTGTAACTTCTGAATGCATAACATGAAAACTGTATATTTTGCATATTTATGTTTTCCAAATTGGTTCTCCGCTGTTGCAGCAGTGTGTCCAATACTACACCATAAATAAACAAAACTCTTCTGTTGAAGTGTGATAACCTATAGGCAAACAATTACAACCACACAAAGTGACACACAAAGCTTATAGCAACAATTGTAAAGGCTTTTTTTCTGTGTCCCCAAGATTTTCAGCAACTTCTTGTCCAATGCTATTTGCATTCTTTCTTCTGCATTTATTTATTGTCTTGAAGCTCATATCTTGTCTTGAACATAGCGACGATAATGTGTTTTGCCATTAAACGAAATCAAAAACAAAGTAGTGTAAATAAAAACACATTACAGTGAGGGAAGTCAAGATGTACTACCTAAACACAAGTCATCTGTAAATCTGAGAAAAACACAGGTAAGGACTTGATGATGATCAGCACGTGTACCTGGTTAAAACTTACATCATTCAGACGATGTGAGTAAAGAAAGAGCCTATCAGCTGAGATAAATCATGAGCAGCTGCATAACTGAGTTCTATAATTACAAACAATTGTAAAAGCTAGACTTTGGCCCAGTTATGATGTTTGGTAAGAGCGTTTTATCACCCGGTCACATCAGTGTGTGACCCAGCAGGTGAGACCAGGGTTTACACCTGCAGCATTGAACAACTTCAATACGAATTAGTGACATTTCAAAGACAGCGGATGCAGGGTGTGCAATATACGCTGTGATACCATGATTACAGAGCTGTAAAGCACATGATAACTGAACTGAGCATGAACACGAAGCCATGGCTCCTGTGTGTCCACACCCCTCAACACCACGAATAGATATGCAGACAGCAAGAAGCAGCAAAGTCCACAAACGTAAAAATATGAGTCTTTATGGCAAAACTTTTCATTATTATTATTGTTGTTGATTAATTCCAACTATTTTCATTGTTTTCGTTTATTCGTTTAAGTGCATTTTTTCATTATTAACAAACCTTTGATGAACTAATGAACCTGAGCAATGAGACATTTTTACACTTACGCTTGTCTGTAGATGAAATGGATCAGCATCATCAACACATAAGGGGTAATAATTCTACAATAAGCTGCAGCCAATGACTCAAATTGTCTGCAAATATGTTCAAAGGGATTCTAGTTATTCTTGCATCACTGAATACAATGATGGAACATAACAATGCACAGTTTTGGAATATTTCCATATACAGTACTTCACAGCAAAATGGGGTTAAATCAAACTTTTATTATTAAATAATTAAAATGTAATTGTGTCCAACAAGTGCCCGTATTTCTACTGCAACAGTTGCATAATAACACTTCAGAAACTTAAAGGCACAATCCAAACATTATACAAACGTACAGTACAAAAGCATTTGCCGCGAACGCTTGAAACATCTCGGCGCAAACTGTTCCTGTGTGCACACACTGCGAACCTGAAACAGCATGTGAGCAGTAGCGCATAGTCAAAACATGTTTGATAATTATATACAGTCTTTGTGTCCATCAGCAGCTACCAGAATCTGGACCCTGGCAGCATCCGCGCGTCCTTCTGCTGCTGCTGCGCCTTCGGGCAGTACCGGAGCGTGTGCGCGTCCTCCCCGGTGCTTCCACAGACGGGACAGGTGTAGTTGCGGAGGACAGGACAGAGGACTTTCCCGTCGTTCGTTTTCAACTTGTGTGACCGGTACACCCACGGAGACTCCCCGTTCTGCTTGCAGAAGCGGCAGCAGTCTGAGGAAGCCCCGCTGCTGCTGGTGTCCGACAGGCTGCTGGGTGGACTGCTCAGCGTGTCGTCCCGCCGACGCCAGGCTTGGATGGGGCTCCACGGCGCCCTTGGGTCTTTCGTGCCCCCCTCAGCGTCTCTGTGGTCCGCCTCACGCCGGCAACATAGACTCTGTAACAGTCTCCCCAGGTTCATGTAGTCATGCCACATGTCAAAGCAGCCGCTGTCAGAGACCAAGGCGCATTGGACATCGATTTGTCTTCGCATTGTCATTCTGAGGTGGAAGGTCGCGCTGAGTTTATTTTACAGCGTGTCGTGGTCCATTTATAAGCATCTGAACTGGGCTTTAAAATGCAACAATGTCTGGCTCCCGACAGGTGTCTGGATGAAAATGATGCAGTTTGGAGGACTGTCTGTAGATACTCCATCCAGGTGAGCTTCTCAGAGGGTTTTTTTAGTCTTTTATCTCCGAAGTCTGCGCTTTGGGTATGTTTCATATTATTAGTTATCACTCAAGTGAACAACCAGACCGATGTAAGACCTTGTGAAATTAAAAGAAAGGGTCTAACAAACTACATTTTATTTAATAAATTATTGAATCCTATTAAAACAGATATTTTTGCAGCCTAAAGTTACAGATGAGTGACAAATACAAACAACAATATATTGCATTACAGTGAATTATAAATTCTGAACCAATACACAGGGGAAGAAAATTGCTCAAATCTAATTGAATTAAAGGAAAATAAAGAGAGTCTGGGGGGTTGCAGGGGTGAGCTGAGTAGCCTGGCATGTAGCGACCATTGTCTCTAGGGCAGTGCACCTGCATACTTCAATGGCTAAAGTGTCTGATGGGAATGGGCAGACAGATTGTCTGTGATTGCCGATCAGCACCCCCACACCAATTACCAGCACAAGGATCCAAACGCAGGCCTGGCAAAAACACAGAAAGCGAGTTCATGTGAAAATATGACTTCAGAGGTATCAGCAACATTGAATGCTGTTTGATGTAAATCGCGCTATCGGTGCTATCGATTATTCCATCACCCTTTCATTTGAACAGAGTTTTGTTTATATTCCCGATAAAATGATTGCTGTTATTACTTTATGCACATTTTCTTATTTATCCAACCATTCGTTTTAGGGTGGGCTGCATTAATGGAAGCAATAATTATAAAGGAAAAATGATTTGTGTGATGATGCGTCTCATTTCTACGCAGCTTCAGTTCAGTGCGTGTCGCTCGCAACTTGTGCGACGCTTGTTTGTGTTGCTGCACAGACGAGGTTTCGCTGCGTACACATAGATGGCGCCGGAGCGTCTGCCTTCAGCTCCGCGCCAGGATTAAAAGCTTATAACTTCGATTAACATAACAGCACATATAGCAGCGTCTAGCTCTCATTGACGTTGGCATGTTGTTTACTGAAAGTTTTCAGCTTATAGTCGCCTTGTATTTGATTTGTTTGTTTACTCACGGTGTCTCCAGCTCTAAGCACTTTCCTCTGTGAATAATGGTTTGTGTTCAATGTGTACTACGTTACCCTGAATGATTCCACATGATTATATATCAGCAGAAGCTGATTTTGTAATGATTTACTGGTCGTGTGGTAAATACATGTGGGGGTGTTGCGGTGGGGGGTGCTTCGTGACGCGCATGCGCGGTATCATACCGGCGACGGCTGTACAAACGGTGGCCTAGCGAATAAGGGGATTACGGAGCCCAATTTGACAGGTCAGTTATTCCGTTTGGGTGTATAAGAGTCTGCGTTTGGTGACCCGTTGTAATCGGACATAGAATCTAATTCCCAATGTCGGCGCCATGTGTGAAAAAGTAGTTAACGTTAGCGTTGGATTTAAGCGCCAACGTTAGCAGGACCAGCTAACCACTATTAGCCAGCTAGCGTTAGCTCGCGCTAACAACGGCTGTGACATTATCGTTAGCTGACTTGCTACGTGTAGCCTTTCCGTTCAATCCAGGGCTGTTTTCTTCTGCTTCCTTGATTTGCGATTTGACGAGAGCAGGCCGCACATCTGCTTATTACATCATAATATGCCTGTTTGATTATTAATTGCGCAGTGTCTAGACACTGAAAACTAACAAGGCAGGCAGTAGCCCTAGGTGCCCCCAGATAAACTGTGCTTCCTGGATTATTCCTTGTTTAGTCAGGTACAGCTGTCAAAAAGCTACTCAGTTAAAGTAAATATTGCATTGACAGGCCGAGGTGTAGGCTTCCCCCCCTCCGAGCTGTAATATACTTTGGCAAGGATACCTAGGCTACATGCATTGTTATACAACTGGTGGTGCAATACAGCAGCTTTCCGTCTGCCAGCGCAGGACTCCGTTCTTAGCGCAAAGTTCAAATGCTCCCTCTAGATCCTTTACAGCTTTCCGTGTGTATCTCTGAATCTTTATAGGCTACACAATGAGTCAGGGTAAGGACAATGCACGACTCAAGAGCTACAAGAACAAATCTCTCAACACAGATGAAATGAGAAGAAGAAGGGAAGAGGAGGGCCTACAGCTCCGCAAACAAAAGAAGGATGAACAGGTGAGCAAAACAGTGTTGACTGGTCTTCAGGGTAGAATAAAGGACTTGTGGCCATTCCTCACAAGTCTATAAAATAGAAGTTTGAGACTGGTTCCTGACACTAATGTTAGGAGGAAAACCTGAGCCAAAACTTGAGCCAGATAATCTCTTACTATGTTGTTATAAGAGTGAAAATGTTTATTTAAATGACAACTCTGTTCTAGCTGTTTAAGCGGAGGAATGTTGCCACAGTGGAGGATGACGGCAACCTGGACGACGATGGAATGGCTGATAGCGGCTACCTGGAGTCCCAGGCTAATAACTTGGACCCACTCATGGTCAGAGACCGTTGATTCAGTTTGTCTTTTTTCTCAAGTATGGACTAAAACAAGAAATTAGAGCTAACAGTATTTCCTCTTTGATTTGTCAAATCTCCATCTCTGTGGCATACAGGGAGGGGTGATCTCTGAAGATATGATTCAAATGATCTTCTCCAGTTCTCCTGAGCAGCAGCTAATAGGTACTCAGCGCTTTAGGAAACTCCTTTCTAAAGGTAATTGTCGCTCGCCCTACCTGCTCTTCTTTGCCTACGGCAGTTGCACCTACTTGTGTCCTTGAGTAAACTTTTTTTTATGTCCTGATATCAGTGCTGTGAGTATTGTAGTATTCATTTTGTTCTATTGTTCGCCTCTGCTGTGTGTGTTACATAGAACCCAACCCACCTATCGATGAAGTCATTGCCACTCCAGGTGTGGTGGAGCGCTTTGTTGAGTTTTTGAAGAGAAGAGAGAATTGCACATTGCAGGTACATTTCTTCTGCTATTCATGTGAGCATAGGCTGACCTTCCTGAAAGGGCATTAAGTTTTATGTTGATTTATAAGTAAATCAACACCTCATTGGTCCAAAGTGTATACATTACTACTCATATTTTTCAATCTATTTTCAAATTAGTTTGAAGCTGCATGGGTGTTGACCAACATTGCATCAGGTACATCCCACCAGACCCGGGTGGTAATCCAGGCAGGAGCGGTGCCCATATTCATAGAAATGCTCAGCTCAGATTTTGAAGATGTGCAGGAACAGGTAAAATGCATTTACTGACAATAACCAAATTCATGTTGCTTTTTCAGTCACATGACTGTCTAAATGTTGTGATACCTAAAAAATATGTTTCATTTTTATATTTACAATTTGTCTATGAAGTAATGTAATGAAGTGTTATATTACAATGTTCATTATTTGTATTGTACTTGCTCTACCCATCAGGCAGTTTGGGCCTTGGGAAATATAGCAGGAGATAGCACAGAATGCAGAGACTTTGTCATAGACTGCAACATTCTCCCTTCCCTGGTGCAGTAAGTAGCAACTCTGAGTGACTGGAAAACAAAAGAGCAACTTTGGTACTTTATCTCTGGTAACACATACTTTCTAAAACAACTTTTGTAGGTTATTGGCCAAACAGAATCGTCTAACAATGATGAGGAATGCTGTGTGGGCACTCTCAAACCTGTGCAGAGGAAAGAACCCACCTCCAGACTTTGCTAAGGTAATGTACCAAGATAACGTCACTGTGGAAACAGCACACACTTCACATTGATAAGGTAGATCATAGGTCACTTTTCAAGGTTACAAGTTTAAAGACGTATTTCATATTTATTCTAAAAATGGTAGGTCCCACTGATGCTCATACAAACATGTTTTATTTTATCGTTTGTTTGTTCCAGGTGTCCCCATGTCTCAGCGTGCTGTCTTGGCTGCTGTTCGTCAATGACACAGACATCCTGGCTGATGCATGCTGGGCGCTTTCCTACCTATCTGATGGCCCTAATGACAAAATTCAAGCTGTCATTGACTCAGGGGTTTGTCGCAGGCTTGTAGAGTTACTGATGTAAGGCTTTAAACACATCTGTGTTTTACCAGGAAAATGTTGGCTTCTAGTTGACTACATTTTATTATTAGTATCATGATCTACCACATGAACTATTGCTGTTACACTATTTAAGTTCAAAATATTCTATTCCAGATGTGGCAGATGTTCGCGTCTGGAGAGAATATTGTAACTTGCAGACCTTTTACTTTATGTGAAAGTTTGAAGTGTCAGCACTTTTCTGAACACTCACACAATACAAATCTGCATTTGTTCTAGGCACTCTGATTATAAGGTGGTATCCCCTGCATTGCGTGCTGTTGGTAACATAGTCACTGGAGATGATCTACAAACTCAGGTAAAAGAAAATTAAGTGAAAGTATGACTGCAGAAAGTAAAGTGAAATATATGTTTTGGTGGTTATTTATAACTTTGGTTATCTGTTACTGCATAGGTGATTCTGAACTGTTCGGCACTGCAGTCTCTACTTCACCTCCTTAGTAGCCCCAAGGAATCTATCAAGAAGGAAGCCTGCTGGACAATCTCCAACATCACTGCAGGGAACAGAGCACAAATACAGGTGTGTGAGTGCTGTGTGTCACAGTGTAACCTGGAGGTTTTAAGGCTGATTTGAGCATTTTGTCAGTTGAGTATTTTTATCTTTTTAGATGGTGATAGATGCAGGTCTGCTGCCTCCACTGATCACTATCCTGCAAGTAGCAGAGTTTCGTACAAGGAAGGAAGCAGCGTGGGCCATCACTAATGCCACCTCGGGGGGCTCTGCAGAGCAGATCAGGTAAAAAATTGGCCTACATGCTTACAGTATGCAGCCACTCTGTGCACTAATATAGCCAAGGTCTCACATTCATATTTACTGACAAAAATCTAAAAACTACAGTATCCTACACAAAATATTCCAATTGGTAGAGCTGATGTCCACTGGTTAGTGCTGGTATAGTAGATTTGTTTATACACTGTGTATGAGCCCAGTTTTGTTTACATTGTTAGGCCACAGACAGTAAAGTGTTTGTGTGTTGCCCTCTGCAGGCATTTGGTGGATCTGGGTTGCATAAAACCACTGTGTGACCTGCTCACGCTCATGGACTCCAAAATAGTCCAGGTAGCTCTAAATGGCCTAGAGAATATCCTGAGACTGGGAGAACTGGAGGCCAAGAGGGGAGGAGGCATCAACCCCTACTGTGCACTTATCGAGGAGGCTTATGGTAAATCAGTTTCAACATGCTCATTACAAGTGTAGTTACTCAGTCCCAACAATACTCTCCTTTGAAATAAAAAGTGTGTAAACTAATCACTACAAACAATTCTTGGTCTATATAAATAATTACAATTGATAAGCAAATGGATTCTGACGCTGTAGCACGAGAGAAGAGTTCTCGAAAGTGATTATTTGGCAGCCAATTAGTGTTTCAGTATTCGTTCATCGCTTCTCCACAGGTCTGGACAAGCTGGAGTTCCTGCAGGGCCACGAGAACCAGGAAATCTACCAGAAAGCCTTTGATTTGATTGAGCGCTACTTCAACACCGAAGACGAAGACCCGTCTCTGGCTCCAGCTGTCGACCTGCAGCAGCAACAGTTCCTCTTCCAGCAGTGCGAGGCCCCGATGGAAGGCTTCCAGCTATAGTGCTTAATAGGCCTCCCCTGTGCTCCACCTCCATACTCGCCTCCACTCATTTCTCTCACTCTCTGCCCACTGCAATGATCAGTGGTAATGACAACCCTCCTCGTTCCCCTCTCATCGTTGGAGAGATTGATTCAATCATTATCATGATTACAATGAACATTGCAGGAGCACATGTTTGCGTATGTCCAGCGTGGGTAAAGTTCTGCAGTCCTGTCAGCCAGTTCGTGAAGGTTTCACTCATCATTCTGTCTTGCGCTGAGCTCACCTCTGCACCTGAACTCTTTCCACCCTAGTACCTCCTACTAGCAGAAAGTCCCCGTAACAACACCAGTCTTACTTTTGGATTTCTTCCTCAGCTCATCACAAATGAAAAGCAACTCTCCTGCTCCTGTAGGATTGGCGATTCCTGTCTGCGTGGGAAGTTCAGAACTGCACTGCTTGTCTGACTGAAGCATTAATGACTTGCAAGACAGACAAACATGGACGTTATTTTTAACCCCCTCTGACACACAGAAGAATGATCTAACCTAAACACTGGACTGACCATGAGACGTTGATCACATTTGACTGTGGTCACTGGATTGAACTGCCCAAAGCAGGGCTATATGCCAGACCAAACCCTTGGACTGAACTGACCTCTACGAACGGCACTTAAACGACTGAAAAATTAGGTGAATTCCATCACCTCCTTTCTCCATTTTACACAAATTACTACAGATGGACAAAATAGGAACTTGACTGTGTTGCTGAGGGGTACAGCTTGTTGGTAACAAACCAGGTTTCTGGCATTCCCTCCTGGATCTCATATCATGCATTCCGCTATCCAGTAATGAGGTTTTTCCAGCTGCAGGCTCCATCCTGAAGAGTTTAGACTGCCTCCTGCCTCTGGTGTGACGTGAATAACCCCATGGAACCATGGGAAATGGTGTCTTCCCTCGCACTGAGATAAATGGACAGACTTGGACAAGACAAAACAGACTATTTAACCCTGGATCCTGTGCAGCAGCAGACCAGTGGGAATTTTTCTTATCTTACCATAATGTCATTTCATTTGCAGCACTTTAGTTCAGGACTGATGCCTCATTGAGAGTATACCGTAGTTTTTACATTAACTATTTAACTAGTTGATGACATGGCTCTTTCCTCCTCAGGAAGCGAGGTGCAGCCTGAGCCCCTTCTGGTATGACGAGGATTACAATGTACTTCACTGTATACCCTTCACTCAAAGGGACTCATGCAGATTGTGAAACTGTTAGCACACTACTTAAAAATCAGTATATCAGACTGCCTCAGCCAACAGTGAGACCTTTATTGTGACAAAATAATCAGATTATTTTTGGAAACCTATTAGCACTATAAAACAACTTGTTCAGGTAGTATTTTCCCATTTGACCACACCAAATCATCAACACACAAAGTCAGCTCTTTGCCCTAACATTAGGTTTTATTTAAATTTAGCTAAACATCTGTCATGTTGTTGAGGGTGCCATAATCTTTATTCTACAGAAATCCTTCCAGCTAATTTCAACAAAAAATTCAGATTAAAACTTGAAAATACTGGTGATCACCTTAGTTAGCTAAACTGAATGTCTGTTTATGAAGTCTGCTTTTTCATTACTTACTTTTGTCAACGTCTCTCTAAGAGATGACCAGCTCTACGTGTTCATACTGTTTGTTGTATTGAGTTTGTGCAACTGTTCCCTGTTATTCCATTTGCATAAAATCTGTTTCATGAAACAGTGTAAATTAGTGTAATTATTATAATACAGTAATAGGTTGGTTCATTGAATTCATACAGACACATGAGATGTCTGAATCAGATGTCTTCAATGAACATGAAAACTATTCAAGCGTGTGCAACATCATCACTTGAGCTAATCAGTAGTATAGAAACAGTAAGAGTAACCAACTAGAAAGATGTCTGAAGTTTCCTCCGTAATTAGGAATAGTAATAGAATTTTAGGCCTCGGTTTTTACTTTATCAATCAGAACAGGTCATTAAACCATAAAGGGCATTTTAAGCATTACTTTATTTACCTACTTTTGATGATCTCTATACAAACATAAGTCACAGGACACGTATAAACAAGTCTAGTTATGAGTAACAGCACAGATAGGTCATGAATGTCTAACCCTTCTGTGTCTTCACACACTGGTGCCTCTGACAAAGGTTTAAAAACAGCATTGCCTTTTTTGGGAACTTACTAGAAGCACTGAGAATAATACAATCCTAGTCACTGGGTCTGCAACGGATTGATTTACAAACCATTTCTGCTGCGTAGTAAATGGCAAGAATTAATTATATACAAACCTGCTCAGGTTTTCACTCTTGTCTAATGCACCTGAATGGTACCAATACAGAAATGACCAGTACTACATCTTCAACTGTGCCACTTTTTAAGGCCTTTAGATTCACTCACTAGGTTTATAAATTAATGAATCATACTTGTGAGTACCACAATATCCTCTAGGTGTTGTACTTCTCCAAAGGATGGGAGTGAAGAAGCTGAAGTACACAGGAGAAATCACTGAGGCTTCTGGGCCAGAGCCGCCTGAGATTCCCTCTCTTTTTCTACTTCCGCCCTCCACTTAGCTTTTTTCTCCATGTTTTGAACAGACAGAGACTCATGTCTGCGTGCAGCCTGTACAAAATGAGACAAGACACAGATTTAATATACATTGTTAAATATATGTATTCTGAAACAGTAACATTTTGAATCCTGCAACTTTCAGACAAAAACACACAAAAAACAAAAACAAAGCATACACAAGGTACTTGTGTATGTTGTTGTCACTCACCTGTTTGCCCTGAATTATCATCACCACACACGCCCCTATTGTGGCTATAATCATCACATAGCAGGCTTTCACTCTCATTCTGTTTCTGGCAGCATCAATCATCTCAAACCTGTGGCAAAAAATACACATAATGGCTTTATCACACACATTTTGGGTTTCTCTGTTCTATTTTTGAGCTCAGCACAGTATTAAAGGAGAGGTTTTCCTTGATATAACACCAATAATGTCAACTGTCATCATCAGGTATTGACGCCTTTCACTCAACATTTATGCATTTATGACAATATTTCACTCCTTCAACTTTTTTTTTTTACACATTGAAGCAAACATGGATGAGTGTTTTTTTTTGGTTGTGAGTCTTGGGTCATTGAGTCCAAGAGGTGGAGGAGAAGTCTGCAATTTGTATTGCATGACAACCGGGTCTTTTATCACAGCAGCAGATCAAATCTCAACCCTGAAGCCAGTAATTACCTCCAGCCACAAACGGTGGCCACTGTCTTAGAGGACCAGCTACACACACCAGTACTGCCACTCATCCAGTTAGTAGCCCTGTTCATGCCATATAACAACCCGGGTCACAGTCCGTGTGTTGGGAGGTCTGGTATAAACAGGAAGAGGCTACTTACGACACAAACTCTGGTATCTGGTCTGCACTCTTGAAGCGTCCCGACCAGAGCAGCATCCTTTTGTCCATCTCTGAGGGTCTGTAGCCTGGGACTTTGAACCCAGGTTGTTTTGCTTTTTAGAAAACAAAACAAAACACACATTAAAATAAAACCGAGTGGAAAGAGAAAATACTGGTTCTCCAGCTGCATCACCCTCGGCTATAACCCTGCTTCCTGTCTCCCTTAGAGTACTAGAAACGTTTAGATATTTGCTATGAAAATATCACATGACAACATCCTCCTTACAAACACTTTGGTCCTATTTTACTTTTAAATCATTCTGAGAAAATATCGGCTACATTTTGCTACTGAAAGCAACTTTTTATAATGCTCATATGCTAGATTGAAAGTGAATTAAGTAACAGTCCAGTAAAAGAACGGATATAAAACTTGACCATTTGCTGGACCTCCAGATGGCATCTGTCCTTTGACCTCCTGTGGTTTAATGCACATTCCTCTGTGACTCCATGTCTGAGAGATCCTCTGACCTGATGACAGATGAAAACAGGAGCTGTAACCAATGACCGCTTTTATGTTTAAATAATCAACCAATCAATTCTTTTTATGATCATAAAATAGTAAAATGCCTTCTAATCTTCATCTCAGATCATAACACTTCACGCACTCAACACATAACCTCATAACCACGACATCTTTCATTAGGATGTGTTTCACAGTACATACCCATCGTTATAGCTATGAGTAGAGCGGTTTTCTGCTGAGTCACTGTGACTGAATAGTAAGCTCGGTGTACGTTTAAAAAAAAAAAGATCCTAAAGTAGTAGAAGTACATCTTGTTTTAACTTGTTAATATAAAATAATAAAATCCTCACACTGCAAAGCCTCGAAACCCAACTTTGCCTGATTAACCTCCATCGAAACATAATTAACTAAGCTAGTGCCAAGAATAATCTGCTGGACTATTAATAAATTAACTTCAGTCAACTGTAGAGCTTTATAGTGTCTATATTAACAAAGCCTGAAGTATTGAGCGTGTAATTAAATAACAATGAGGTTTGATAAGGGTACATGGGGAACATCACAGGTCTGTTCATGTGTTCCATCCATCAACATAACAGTTGACTGTCAAGTCACCGTGACTGGACTCAATCACTGCTTTGAAATTGTTTCATTGTGAAAAGAAAGATAACAAGGTTATTTGATTAAGCAAAAAAAAAAAACAATGACCAGCAATGATGCTGCCAAGTATATATGTGTTTTGTATTATACATAAACTTTATTTCTATTGTACATAAACTAACAGCATTTCAGTTAAGATCAGAACACAACATCAAACAACAAATGCGTTTATATAAAAATTAAGTAAGAGCAAGATAAACCGTCATCATTCTTTATTATGCAGAAAACCTGCCAGTCAGTCATACTGTCAGTCACACAGTATGTTTTGAGATGAAAAGGTGAACATCACAGGTCTGTACATGTCGTCAACATAACAGTTTACTGCCAAGTCACTGTGACTTCACACTATCGTTTAAATAGCTCCTGGAGAACAACTGATTGTTTTGCCAGACTAATGGTCTGAGAATCAAACTCAAACATGAAACAGAAAGAAGTGAATAAATAATGTTGTTACCAGCTGTAATCAACCAACCAACATACACATCTAGTCAACTATGATGTGCAGCATCTGACCAAAACCCTTATACACGGTTAGAGCTGCATCAGACCTGATTTATCGTTTGGTCAACCAAATGTTAAAACATTGCCACATACTGCAGTTTCCCAAAGTCTTGCGAGCTGAAACCCCCAAAACATTTAATTCACTGTTACATAAGAGAAAGAAACGCATGACGACAATTTGGGTTGTCGATTAGAACATATTAAGCATCACAGAGAAGCTGGTTTAATATCACCGCTGTAAGTCAGGATTTTACAGGATGGGTTAACTCTTCCACGTTAACACTAAGCTAACTACAAAAGTAAACCACTGCACCGTCACCAACCATCGACTACAGCTAAAGTCATTGCTGCCCACTGGGAGAAGCGAACCACTGGTAAAAATTTTTAAAAGGTACCAAATGACCAACACGTTTATTAACCAAACGCTACTGTAATTAATGACTGTGGTGCAGCAGCAGTGTTTTGTTTGCCATTCCTAGCAAATGCCAATGTAAAATAACAAAAGTCACTTAAAGGCATTTAAAGAGAAGCCAATCAGACCACAGACACACAAATATTCGACTGAGCGATACGAACCCAATAGGTTTCCGATGGAAAGGCGAGACCTGACGAAATTCATTGTCTCTGCAGAAGGAATCTGTTCTTGCACTAAACTGCTCCAAACACTTTCCGACGTCAGCTGCTGAAAGTCAAGCGCACACGAGCAGGACCCCGGCACCTGAAAACAGGAGCCCGAGCAGAGAGCCTGATCAAAATGTAATTGCTGCTTTTAATGCTTTCTTAATGCGACTTTCTTTCTTTTTTTAAATGACGTATAAAGGAGTAGTTCCTGAAATGAACGTACTCAATTAAAGAACAAGTACTTCAAAACAGTGTATTTGTATACTCCTTGAGTAAATGTGCTTCATTACTTGACACACATCACTCAGGCACAGGCTTGAACAGTCGCAACGTGTTGTTTCTACAGCGGACCCTCCAGTCCACTATGGCGGCGCCCGGTGGAACTTTAAACTGTGAGGACTTTTCAATGTTTCAGGTAATTTCAACGCAGGGTTCGCGGATCTGTTGAAACCAGCAGCGGCCCGAGCCGTTAGCGCTCGGCCGCCGGCGTGTGGTGCTGTTTATCCTGCCCGTAAAGCGGTGGATGAGTGACCCTCCTGGTCAGCACTAAAGCTCACACTGCCCGCTCAGCTCTGTCAGCCCGAGCAGCCGGACTGAAAACTGGCTGCATGTGGTTCCAGACTCACCTCTCACAGGTTTCTTGGTGAACATAAGCAGCGGCCAAAAATTAGTCTTCAGACATTCTGAAACAATGACAAGCTCTACTTTGAAAGTTTAAACTGCAACTAAAACGCCCGTTTTAATCCTCTTACTCTTTTAATCACTGGGTGGTTAAAGGACTCAGGACCACGGTACTTTCATTCCAGGAAACCTGCATTACATATTGAGGAGGATGATTATAATTGACAGTTCAGCTGAGAGGTCAACCAATCTTCTGCCTTTGTGTGTCTCTGTGTCTCTCAGGAGGTGCTGAAGGTCATGCGCACCATAGACGACCGCATCGTCCATGCTCTGAACACCACCGTGCCCACTGTCTCCTTCTCAGGCAAAGTGGACGCCACGCAAACATGCAAACAACTCTATGAATCTGTGAGTGTGACTGTAAACACTATGTTTATATTAGACAAAAATGCAGGTGTACAAAGAGGCTGACAGCTAGTGTCTACAAGAGAAAAGTGTAACTAAGTTCTTGTGTTTCTCCACACTAAAAGCTTTGTTAGGTGTGATGCATTTCTTGTTTTCTTTTGTCCCACAGATGTTGGAGGCCCATCTGAGCAGAGACAAAGCTATCAAGGCCTGTATAGCACAAACATCTGAGGTGGTGGGACAACTCCGCGAAGAAAGAGCAAAAGACAACGAAAACTTGGCCACCATCAAACAGCTCAGAAAAGAGCAGACCAAAGTAAGTCCTGCTTCCAACACTAGAGGATGCCAAACACCAAAAAACTGTAAAGGTGTGAGCCAGCCATGTAGGAGACACGCCTCAGTTCACCCAAAAACAAACACAGTAACAAACATCATTCAGGTCCACAGGTTCTGACATGCGTAGTTAATGGTGTGAAGCAAGTAGATTTTGTGTGGGTAAACGCTTTGACACTATCTTAGAAAGCTTTATCTAAAAAAGGGTTGTATAAGTGAATGAAGTGAATAAATTACTGGAAATATCTTTTAATTCTCTAGTTAAAGCTGATGCAGTCTGAGCTGAACGTTGAAGAAGTTGTCAATGACAGAAGTCTGAAGGTATGCTCAGTGTTATTGTTCACCCGTAATGTCCTCCAGCAACACACTAACCTGTCCCATTCTTTTTGTCGCTTGTTGCTGTTCTTCAGGTTTTCAATGAAAGGTGCAGAATCCACTACACGCCTCCAAAGGTGAAGTGAACTTTCTGGTTCCAATCCAGACCAGAGCTGAGACTGTGAGCTGCTGCTGAGTCCTGACTGCAGCCTGTGCACCACCCAGGCCGACCCTGACCTCCTGTCCAAAAACACTTTATTCCATAGTGATTATTGATTTAAATTACCACCAGTGTATAACAGTCATTTTCTGTAATCGCTTCTTTAATGACAGACATTGTACAAATAGAATTTTTTAAAAAGACAATGAAATGTTTTCAAATGGTGCTTGTGGTCTGTGATTTAAAGTATTTACTAGGTGTTAGTCTGTGCGCTAATGTGTGGAATCGTGCACCAAACCAAGGTTTCTTGGGTAATTGCGTAACAAGGTGCAGTTCAGAAATCAGATTCCAGGAAATCTGCATATACAGTACATGCAGCTGAGTAACAGGATTTCTTCTTTACCTTTGCTTCATCTTGGTATTGAAACTGCATAAAGTCAGAAGACACTGCTTCATGACTTTTTCCATATTTGCTATATGTTGGGGAAACTGTGTGAGAGATGCAGACAATGTTCATTTTTGCAAAAAACAGGGGCAAGTGATCAGTTGAGAGGTCTAGATAATTCAGAGTTTGACAGATTTCTTATCTTGTATCTTATCTTTCATTTCCTCTTATCTTTTCTTTCTGTTTTCGTCCAGCCACTAAACCAGTTGTCTCTGATGCCCTACTCTGAAACAGTTCTGTTAGTTGTCTTTTCATTCTGGGAAGTGAGCAGACAGGACTCCAGGGCCAGGGTTTTTCTTGTTTGATTAGATTTTGTACGTGCCTCAACACAACACTTGATGTGTGAATGTCTCCTTCAGTGAGTAACATGTAATAAAGTAGTAGTTTGTTGAATCAGATAATGCACCGTAGAATAACAAGGTTTGACTATGAGAGGATTCATTTAAATGTTACAGTGAGCCTATGAGGCTGAGGGGTAAACCAATAAAATCATCAGCTCATCACAGTGAGTCAATACAACTTACAAATTACAGTTAATGAGTTACTAAATCTATCACTGGAGACTATTTACTTGCCTACATCTTTATCAAGATGACTTGTAATGTATACACACATTGACTAAAGGTTTTAATCACCTCATCACCACAAAAGAAAAGTGATGACAGTAGACATCAATAAACTAGAATGACTTTTAATTCATAGAATTTATGAATGAACCTGATTCTGAAATCAGACCTCAATAATAAACAGAGTCAATCTCATGTTGATAAATTCTTTAATTCTCTTTTTCAACAGTTTAAACTTTTTAAACAGTGCTTCTGAATAACCTGTTAAAGCGAACACGGCAGCAGAGCGCTTGCTTCTGGGGCTTTGGTCTACAGAGGCAGACTGTGTGGTCGCGTTAGAATGGCACAAGGGGATCGTCCTTTTTGTGGTTCCCCTGTACACCATTCACCACAACTTCTCCTCCGTTGCAAGGAAGCTTCTGGTACAACTTTGCATGAATGTAATGATCAGCTTTCACGTGAATCTGCAGATGAAGGAGAGGAAGATCACAAATCATTTAGCAGGGACCAGTTAATTATAACAACAATTTAAACATCAGGGGCTTTTTTTCATTAATTTGAAATAACGATTATGACAATATGAGTTACCTTGATAAGATAGTTTGTTCCATTCACAATCTGGCTTCTGTATTTAACAGCTTTGAATTCGGCATATTTATTGTTTGTCTTTCCCTCCACTTCAAGCTTCACCTGTGTACGAATGACACAACAGTAAATCCAACAGAAGCGCTATGAAGAATAAATGAAATTAAATTGAAGCTTACCAGATCACAAAGTTTCTGAATTTCCGCATTTGCATCATGGGTATCCCCGTATCCTCCAACTTTGGCTGCCATTGTCACAGTGGGTGAACTGTCTGTTTCTACCTGTTGACTGTCCCACCAGAGTTTCAGGTAGCATCATTTATACTGTGCAACCTCCCCTGCAGTACGAAGGTGGAGCCACAGCGTGTGTTTCTGTACAGCGCTCTCCACCAGGTGACACTCTGACACCTCTCTCCTTATTTTACCTTATGACAAATAAATCTTTGATCCATAATTAAAAAAAATATATTTTTTAAAATATTTTGTGGTAAGAGCATCTACCATTTTTGATTTTATTCAAAACTGTTTTTCATGGCATCACCCTGGAACCGTATTTGGAGAAATGTACCATCTAACAGTGAAATTCAATATATAGAACCAAGTCACAACAGAGGTCAGATCTCCTCAACAAAGATACTGTAACCTAAAATCTGTAAGATGCTATCTTTATTTAACTTTTACAAAAGAGAGCAATGAACTTCTCAATATCGCAGAGATGAAACACAGAGTATTGTGGTTAAGGAAATCCAGTGTCTGCGTCCTTCGTCTCAGAGTAACAGCCTGGGCACTTCTCCATTGTCTCACGGTTTGTTGAGGTGAACAGATAAATCAGTCGTATGTAATGTACATACGACTGATTTATCTGTTCACCTCAACAATGTTGAATGTTCATGTTCGGCAGGTTATTATATACGTTTACTGTGTTAACTCCCCCTTCATACATCCTGTATGTGAGACTTTGGGTGGAACTAGAATCCTGCATCATTGTGGTCAGGGTTGCTGATTCTCAGTGAATCACGCAAAAATACCATCACACTCTTTAGAAAGTGTAATTGTGTAAAACAGATCATTGAAACTCAATAAAGTTAAGACATCATGTCAAATTTCAAAAGACAGTGCAGTCTTATATAAAAAGGTACCAGGTCGTCTCACACGGCACAATGTGCTCTGTGATGCTCTAACGTCAGTAATTCAGTGTGTATAGCGAGAGGGACATTCAAATGTAGCCAAAAGAAAATCTGGCTACAATCACTATGACAGTTTGACATCTGCATAGACGTTTTGGGTGTAGCTACACAGTCACCGCAGCCCTACGTGAGTAGTGTTCCTCATTCTTAACTAAATACTCCACATATTCCAGCTAGATTAGATTGCGTAATTTGTGATGGAAAGTTTCTTTGCCTTCTACTGACCTTTTGTCACATGTGACACCACAACACACTGATCCTTGATCAAGTGAGACCTGGAGGCGACTTACTTTTGTGCATTTACCCTGAACAATGAAAAAGACAGCAAAATGTGAACCACGACCTTTTAATCAAGCCGCCTTCCCTTGTGCTTGTGGAGCTTCAGTTCATGTCTTCACCCTGTGACACTCAACCACTGTATGTTGAAATATCTTAATTCAGATTCGGATATCTGGCCATTCAGCAGCCCTGCACACATCAGCAGAGGATTAGCGTTTGTGTGCTTTAGTTGCCACAGCTGGAGAAAAGTGGTTTCGTTAGGTGACTCATGGTTTGTCACGTTAACTTTCTGCCCTCTGAGCATGTTTCAGCTCAGAGGTGAGAGATGATGTGGTGTCCTCCCTGTATAATACGGACACTACAAGGTTTGTATTCAAATGAGTTTAACTCGTTCCAGGGTCATATCATTACTGTATCTAAAAGCTTTTGTTGTCAGATAATCACGATCATGAAGCTGATTTGAAGATAATGCTTTCTGGGGACAAAAGAACGGTTTAAAGGGGTTTAACTTCATCACCAGGGGATCCAATAAAGGACCAACTCTGAGAACTACATGTGGTTCTCTAATCAATATGATTAGATCTCTCAGATTAATCTAGAGAAATGTCAACATTCCGTGTAGCTGCATAAATGTATCAGTAAGAATCATGTAATTTTAACAATTTATTTAATAGCTTTAAAAATGCACTTTATCATTGTTTATTTCATTGTGGCTGGTACTAGACCTGCTCGGCCTGGTCTGCTGTTTAAAGCTGTGTTAGATGAAGGACCTGCTTTTAATCTGCTTCTTTTTTTGTGTGTTTTTTGTGTCTTCATCTGTTTCCTCTCATGAACCCTGGCTTAAATTAGTTAAAGGATTTCAACCTGAATACATTTGGGCTTGCAACACAGCCAGACACAAAAAGCAAGTACAACAACCAAACCGCAATTTCTGACTGTCTGAACACACCTATGCAGGTAATAAGGGTGGATAAATGGAGGAGGGAAAGTTAGAAAACATGCAGGGCTACGACTTTTGAGGAATTTGTAATCTTGCAGGTTCAAGGGATTGGTTGACATGACTAAACAGTAAATAAGCGTTTTGGTCATCGTTTTAAACGTTAGAGATCTCATTTTAATTGAGGCAAGGTTATTAATATGCGTGGGAGGAATGATGTCTGTCAGCATGTGATTGTTTGAGACAATGAATCACTTTAGTGCAACCGCAGGAATAATCCTACATGAGCCCAGACCTTGAGCTGTGGACCAATACTCAAAAAGACAACATGCTGGAGCCCTTCTTAACTGTCACAGTGGATGAGAATGACCAACATAACAGTTATGTGTCTGAAATGCCTGAATGCTAATATTTAAATAATCATATATCAATCAATATATAAAAATCAAACAGCTCTTCTCTATGTCTTTGATTAAAGGTTCTACAATAATGTGCATCTGACATGGAGAACCTGAAACTAAAAGGAAACATAAAGGGTTGAAACTTAAACCAGGTGCTTTCCTGTGCTACCAACTGTATCAGGGTATAAGGCCTGCAATGATTTATGTTTTTTGAGCAGAGTGCGCCATCTTCTGGTGTTTCCCTGCCATTAGAATTAAGATGACTTCATATCCACTGGTATGTGTGCTGCCTGTGACAAGCAGCTCATTTTCTACAGAGCATTGCACTGTGTTATACAGAGAACCTGTCGATGACCTGCTAGTGAGAGGTGGAGCATTCAGCAGCTAACACACCCGTTATTTCCCTCACGAGCTGCAGGATCACAAGTTGTATCACTATTTAACCTCTTCCTGGGAGGTTAAATAGTGATACTACTGTGATATGGATGCTCTGAATATGAAACTGAAGCCAGCAGCAGGTCGACCTGACTCAGCCACATCTCTCAGCTAGAATATTCAACATGACCCCTACATAAACATAGCAAGTGTGTGCGTGCCTCAACTTGTAGATCATTAGACAAAAGCAGTTTTATGTCAGACTACCATTAATGTACATGTTCAAATATTTGAAGATCATTAAACAGTAGGAACAAAAATCATGTAGCACATGAGGAATAAGAGGAACAGAAGTCACAAGATGACAGCTGAGATGTGACTAATGGCTTTATAGGCATTGTTAACATGCAGCATGTGGTTGCTGCATTGTGATGACAGGTCTGTTTGTAGCACACCAGGAAACAACCAAAAGTCAGCAGTTTTAACATTTTAAAATACGTGTATCACAGATTTTGTTTGGGTAAAGAGTTTCAGTACCGTCAGCAGATTCGATTATACATCAGTCATCCCAACTGCTTTTCTTGGCGATGGTCAGAGGAGCTAGAGGCGGAGTCTGGACTGGTCACCCATCATTGCAGGGCAAACACTAATGGACTGGAGACACCAAACCCTTCTGCACTGGTGATAAAGACTGAAAACTTTGGATGGACAGAGAATGTTACTGCATTAAATGAGCTGAACCAACTCTTCACTAAGTCCCACCTCAAAAGCCTTTGCAAAACACCATCAGGGTGGATTTTGCCCATTTACAAAGAAACTGCTACAAAAGGACTTCGTAATCCTAAACTCAATAAGCCAAGCCTATGCCTGGTGCTGTGTCAACAGCTGACAACAGTAATTAATAGGTGTCTTTGTTGCTGAAGTGACAGAAGTAACTGTTGAACCATTTTTCAGCTACATATATAATATGTGTGCAGCTTCTCCTATTTTACAAAATACAAAGTACCACAGATTGAAAAGTAAACCAAATTCATTTATTAATTTGCTTTGTACAAAACAGTTCAACTTTGACCTTCCCCATCATGTACAAATACAGTACGACGTTAGGAATGGCAACACATATATATGTATGTGAGCTAAAACTAAGCCAGCGAGTTCAGATTAGTTATTTCTAATGTGGTTGCAGCCTGGGGACACGGACGGGGACGCTCTGCATGCACTGTGCTCGCATTAGAAATACTCTAAGGGGTCATGGGCGCTCTTGGAGTGCTGGATAGTACTCAGCTCAAGTTCTCCTCCATGACAGGGAAGCTTCTGGTAAATACGGAGGTGAACGTGTTCGTCACCTCCCACGTTAACCTGCAGAATGTAAATTAAATAAAACACACTTTAAAATTAATGCATGGAAATAGGCACGACCGATGACGGTTTTTATTTAGGTCATATACATTCTTGTCCTTCTGTAAATGCTGAATCCCTTGTCAATTAATTTGTGTGTTTTTATACAAACCCAACCTCGTTTTTCATTTTACTTTGTTTTCATCCAACATAGTGAGAATTATATACACAAGCCAATGCATTTATACGCTTTTGAACAAAAACATTATTATAGCATTATTAAAGATGCTTATGGTCTTATTTAAACACTTTGTTCAGGTTAGAGAAAGTGGTTGTGTCTGAAATCACTCATTCATTACTGTTTAGATCATTTTTACTCAGTAGTTCCCTCAGTATGAAGCAGTAAACAGAGGTTCTGGAGACTTTGTGTCTGGACCCAACTCAACACAGGAGTCTAGACTGAACTCGGGCCTGTGGTGCTAAAGTCAAGTAACGTTACCATTGTTTACATAAATTCTGACTGTAGCAGCTTTAACGTCACAGTAGAACAGCTATTCTCGCTTGTGTACGATAATTACCTTGACGAAATAGTTGGTCCCAGCCACAAGTTGAGTCTTGTATGATACTGCTTTGTAGACTGCAAAGGTCCTCCCTGATTTCTCCTCTACGTGAGACTTCACCTGGTTAAGAGTTAGAAGTTAGAAATTAGTTACCACTGAGTTAACAGTGAGTTAGCAGCAGCAGCGAAGAGAACGCGGGCCTTTAAAGGGCTGTTAAACTCAGTCGACACTTACGCTGTCGCAGATCTTCTGGACGTTCTCGTCGGCGTCTTTTGCCGCAGAGGTTCCTCCACAGAGAGTGGCCATGGCGAGAGGTTCTGGAGACTGAGGGCAGACGACGAAACGACTGAAGGCAGAGTCCAAGCTGGTTCCTGTTAGGGAATCACATGACGCGTCGCTTGGAACGTACCATCAGTGTAGAAAAGCAGGGGGGCCGCATTTATTTACAATGACGTTAAACAGCTGTTTCGACTCTTTACATGTAAACGGCGATATAAAAATATATGAAATTCATTTTTACTTGTGATGTTAAAATGATGCAAAAATAAACAACGTCAAGCCTCGTTTTCCAGGTGACATGGTTTAGTCCACGGCGCGGCCGCTTGGCAGCTGACGGACATGTCGCGACCCCCGCGCGGTGACTGGAATGCGACAGTCCGGGTTTAACTGGAAGCAGCGGTGGGACAAAC
This sequence comes from Macropodus opercularis, assembly GCA_030770545.1. Taxonomy (NCBI): domain Eukaryota; kingdom Metazoa; phylum Chordata; class Actinopteri; order Anabantiformes; family Osphronemidae; genus Macropodus; species Macropodus opercularis. The sequence goes on from JAUCMP010000028.1 coordinate 5,924,506, forward strand.
CTGCGGGATGGTTTTGTGGGGGCTCGAACATGAGTCATGCGCGACGTGCGTCTGCTGTGACGGTTCCCGTTTCCACTTCTGCTGAGCAGCCAGAGCCTGATATGAAAATCAGAGCAGACGCAACCATCACTCAGCAAATGGCAAATGAGCCGTGGTTACAATAAATGTATCCCGCTACAACACAAGCCACTGTTTAAATGGCCTCATCGTTCATGGTACCGTCCACTTTCTGGTCCACACGGCCGGAACCACTGTGCTGTATTGTTCCCCGTGGGAAGGTTCAGGAGTTTTTCCACATAGAATGCACCTTAAGTTGACCAAGTAAACAAATGTAAAATATAGTCAATGTAAAGTGGAACAGTTGTTCAGAGGTTTCTCTGAATGCTTCCCTAGTTTGGGCCAAACCCCTGTGGTCCCGTTAAAGGGCAACACCTGGGCCCAGTGAACTGTGCTATTCAACAACTGCGCTTCTGTCACGGTCAGGACGTCTCGTAAAGACAAGCATTTACGAGGTTGTTGTGGTCGACTGGTATGAATACGCCCCCGTCCTCAGGACCTTGGTATGAATCAACAAGAGTCCTGGTCCACGAGAAACTTCTCAGATGAGGGTGAAATGGGACAAAGTTGAATGGTATCATCAGAAGATGTCTGATCCAGGTAATGGTTAGCGTTAGGCCGTATGAATGGAACTCACCAGGCCAGATCAAATTAAGACCTTGAGATCCTTGAATATGACACATTATGCCAGCAACGCCTGGATTTAGACTAACCAGAGAAAAATCTATTCAAACAGATAAACTTCTACGTTTGGCTACTTCACCCAGTTGAGCTTTTGTGCAGAACCTGTTCCTCAGTCTTTTATTTGTCACTCCATCCGGCCAGAGAGGACCTTACACTGTCGCAATATTTCTGACACTCATTCCCCATATTTCACACCGGAGCAGTAATTCAGCTGTTAGCTGTTTGGAATGGTTCCACTTTGGTTCCACCCTGGTCAGCAGGGTCCAAAATAAAAGCCTTTACAAAGCTAGTGCGGACAAACTGCACATGACCCTGAACTCAGGCCTCTGGTATGAAATACTCCAACGGGAAGCACTGACCCTGTTGATGAGCATGCGGATCCACATAAAGACCAGGCCAATACCTCTGAGGTTCCTTTGTTTTGACCAACCTACGCCCCTCTGGAAAAAAGAATCAGTCAGTGCTTGCTCACAAATACCAAAAACACACAGACAGACGAATACAGAGTAGTAGTTCAAGGATTGACCATTAAGTTGAAAAAACACACTGCACTTGTAACTACACTCACACTTGTAATTGATAAATAATCTTAAGAAACCTTGTTTTTTTAGATGTTGGTAAAAATTTTTATTACCAGTTCAGCTCCAAGCACGTTGGTCAGTAAATGAAGGGCTGACCGTGGTCTTGGTCTAGTGAGGACATCTGCTGGACAAGGGAGGCACAATCAGGAGCAACACATTTACAACTTACATTGAATTTCATCTTCTTGTCTGAGTAGGTGGATCAACCCGTAGAAGGATGCAAATAAAAAGAAACGATTATCTTTAATGTGCTTACATTAAGCGCACATATGAAAATCCATGGGCCGCCGGATGAAAATAACGACATCCCCGTATCTCCTTGCTTTGCGCCTACGCTCAGAACTAGAACCAGGCGGTTCCGTGTGTGGCAGCAGTGTCTTCTCCAGCCTGATGACGGCGGTGCAGCCTCGAGTCTTCTGCGCACTCGAAGGAGAAGAAGACAGACGCGCCTCCGGAGCGCAGAGGTCGCTCGCTCCTGACGAATGCGTCCCTGTCCCCCTGTGAGCGCGCTCGGCGCCGTCGCCTTCGTCATGATGTCCTTGGTGTTTTCACGGACCTTCTGCCAGGTTATTGCGGAGGTGAACCGCAGATCTTACCCGACTGTCGGCTCAGTATGTCGCATGTTTGCGACATCAAATCCAACATGCGGAGAAGCATCCGGTAAATGTTATTTCCTGGTGTGCTGTCATTCAGGAACCATTACACTAATATTAGTCCAGGTTTGTGTTGTTCGTGGTGAATTGTTAACCTCCCTTCCTGTTATAATCCCGTTATATTTGCCTAAATCCTCGTTTTAAGGGCACTTTAAGTGATCACCACTGTAAAAATGATAAGAAGACCAACTTCCTGCAGTTGTTTATGGCCCCATTAAAGCGTTTACTGCCGCGGAGTGAGCAGCAGTTTGCTTCATGTGTTTGTTGAGTGAGTTTGCTGACTGGTGTCATATCTTCCAAACATGAGTAGCTTGGCTTCCTCTGAATGTGGGCAGCAGCAGGTTTTACCAGGTGCAGTAGTCACAAAGTTGATTGTTTTACCAGTGCAAGCTGACAGATAGAATTGATGGCAGCTAAATGTACATGTTATGATGACATGTATGTGATGTTTCTGTTTTTTTCTCCTTGCTTCAGTGGTGACTTACTCGCAGCTGAAGGCCATGCTGTCCAACCGCACCGTTCAGCTGTTTGATGTGAGAAATCCTGATGAATACCAGGCCGGACGCATTGCGGATGCTGTCAACATCCCATGTAAGCGGAGAACACACGCGTAAAGTCGCCCGGGGTCGCTCGCCTGTTGTTCTTTATTGAATGCTCTCTGTGTGTATGCTGATGTGAACGTCAGTGGACACCCTGGGGGAGTCTCTGACGCTGGCTCCTGAGCGCTTCCAGGAGAAGTTCGAGGTGAAGGCTCCTGGAAAAGAGGATGACAACATTGTGTTTCACTGCCGCAGCGGCAAAAGGAGCGCCAAAGCGCTGGACGTCGCTCGCCAGTTGGGTTTTAGCAGGTAAATAACACCTGGTATATCCCTCTGTTACTACATTAACACACGAAGGCCACTTGTCACCGTTATTAGTCACGTCACTGTTCATCTCTTTGAACTAATCCAGACAAAGTGAATTTTGTGCTAATCCACAGAATAGGCTGCAGTGTCGCTTCTCAAGATTACCCTGTATAAATGGCACATTTTGCATATTGTTATTTAATTATTAAACAGTCCAGTTCAATGTCCACAGACGCTGCTTCAGTATCTTGAGCACTATGTGACCTTTGAGTAGGAAACGCCAGTAATTACAGTAATACAGTGTCTTATTTTTTCAGGGCAAGACATTATGAAGGAGGCTACATTGAGTGGGCAGAGAAAGAAGGAAAATAAACCCAGACTGAAATGTGCCCGTCAGTCCCACACCTTCACTCCAAATACCAGCCAAGCGGGTAAATGAGATGGGAGCAACTCTGAGCAACCACTGCAGATGATAATTACAATATATCAAATGTGCATTTTTTTACGAGACAAGAATGTAAAATCAATTCAACCTGCTTTATGAGTAGCAATCTTTGTCGCTTTATAGTAAACTGCCTACAAGGACACACTCCATTTGTTTGTTTTACTACTGATTAAACAGTTTGTGATGGTCTGTTTACCTTTTTGATTTCGAGTGAGAACGTGAACAGGGACATGCTTGATGTTAATTAAATTGAATATAAAATTCATTTGCGTCACTGCACGTCCTTGTCTACAAACATTTTTCAGCTGTGCATGACCAATAAAAAATGCTCATACAGTAGATCACATATTACACTGTAAACAACATATTTATTCATCTTTGCTGCTGGCATAAAAATGTATAAACAACATTGACCTGCAATGATTTAACAAAAATAATTAAAAATAAATTGAAGTTCTGTTTTGCGTTGATCTGTTTTACCCAATTTTCAGTGCACAGGTGTTTTTTCTTGCACTTTGATTTAATAGGTGCCTTTTCTCAACTGCATAATCACTGAGGCAGTGCACAGTTATATTTATATCTTTAACACAAATCTAGCAACAGATTTCATGGTGAATACTGCAGCATTTAGGCTCATCTCTGTGGAAATTTCCAAAACACTTAACCCATTGATGCACTGTAATATTTACATGCTCCCTTCATGTATATTATTATCATGACAACATGCAACTGTCACTATTTCATCTATTTTTCTGAATGGGGCTTTGTCAGAATCACAGGCTTTGTGTGATAAACGTAGTTGAAGCTCTGTCCCTGTAGATGGCAGCACAATTTCAGCTAAAACTAGGTCCAGTATGAGTTGCCTCATTGCCTTAGAAATGACCTGCAGGGCTGACCTTCACATGGGCAGGAGTTTAGGCAGGTGGATCCCGTGAGTGACACCAGCAAACAACGCACCAAAGCCCAGTCTGCACAAGGTGTGTGCATCCTCCATTCACACGGAAAAGGGATCCTATTTCAAGCTTCACCTTTCTACACGACTCCATCTCATCAGGAGTATTTGCAAAACATCAATAATACAGCAGGTGTGTGGGTGGAGAGCTCTGGGGGCGAGGGCCGTACTGGTCCATCATAAGTTTTATACGTCCTCTATCTGATCACGTAGGAGGAGTTTGCCTCCACTCCAAACACCTATTTGCACCATATCAATCATCATGTTGCTCAGTCAGTGAAAACACTCACCCTGGTGCTGCCCTTTCTGTGGGAGATATTGAGATTGATTAGCTAAATATTGCAACACATACTGCAACATAAAGTATAAGGATGATTAGAATTTACTAATGCCTTCGAAAGTCAAACTTTGGCCGTTTTTATGGATGTTGCAGTGAAGTTGTGAAGGTTTTCTTGAGGATTTGATATGCATGGATTCATTCAGCTATGGGACATGTCAGGACTCTCTTCATCACTTTGCACTAGATATATTCACTAAAAAGAAAGTCAGATTTAAGCATCGAGATTATCTGGGCACGTTTTTATTGCAGGTTGTGGAGAATGAGCAGTTTGGGTGGTTATGATAAACCTCTTGTTTCAGAACAAACATGAAGTGAGGCTTTGTAATAGAATCGATATTGTGGCCGTGCGTTTCCTCTGTTAAGTATTAGGGATAAAAATATCATGAAACATGAACCATGTGGTCCTAGAGAGTTAAATGTAGCAATAATGCAATTACGTGCTGCAGAAAAGTCTTGGATTTCTTTTGCGATCAAGTGTGATTTTTCGCAGATTGGCACTATTTCACAGAGGAAAAAATAACATCTCGTTTTGGTGCTTCACTGTGGTTTTGGTCCAGCTCTCGTTTGTTTGCTCCTGAGGGGCTTATTATGGTTATCTGTAGATGCCATGTAAAAGATGGCAAAACAAAGCGGAGAATGTGATAAGACGCCACTTCTTGGTGCTTCGAATCAGCATTGAAGGGTTTTGGGTGCGTTGTGTGTAACATGGACGCGCAAACAAACCAATTAAGAGCTGGAATCACTGCAGTGTGTCATGATACATTTCTTTTTCGAGCACAGACCCCGACTGACCCAAATTACACTGCGTATCATCACATCTTGTTGTTTTACGAGGACAACATTAGGCTATTTTTACGCAGATACCACTTCCAGCAAAGCGCGACCCAGACTGGTTCAGGGTCATACTGTGAAACGCAGCCTCGGGATTGGATTTTCTTTCCATACGCTTCAAAATGTAAATGAAAACAACTTTACTCAGATTCACAAACAGATATTTTAGGAGTTTTTTCGCCATTGCATCAGTAAACGCGCTCCGGAAAACAGCACCTGACGTACCCACCAATTATACGCGCGCCTCCGGAGAGGCTGCAAAATCAAAGCTTGGCACGCGTGTGAGCGGCCGTCGCGGAGGCACCGGGCTTTTGGAGAGGGGAATGAAATACGCTACGGCAGTGCGCAGAGGTTCATCTCTGAGCTCTCCACGTTCACATTCGTCTGTGCGCAATGGCACCGAGCGCTTCTGCTGCTCCACTCAGCGCTGGACGTGATTGCCGGGCAACTTTTAACTCTGTACGGATGCTGCTTTTCCTCGATGGCATCTGATGAATTCCTCTGTGGGAGACAGTAACCGTGTTGTAAGTCTGTTTACATCATTTTGCTTCTGGAAGGACGTCACTAAATGTCCATCCAAAATGTTTTTTGCTTCTTTGTTGCTTAACTGTTTCTTCCTGCATGGGCTCTGGCAGATGATAAATTGGGAACATGATGTTGTGCAGTTATTGGACTGGATCTGACCCCAGTTTATTCGGTGCTTTATTTTGAAACCCGATGTTGTGCTGATTGAATTTAATAATAAGGTTTTTAATTATATTGAGTATGGCAAATTATAATTCCTGGCTCCTATTTCTAGACCATAAGTGAACACATATCAAGTTGCTGACAGGTTGATCAATTTAACAAACTATAATAATGTCGCCAAGGTGTTGATGTTCCGCTCAGTACATTCTCTCTCATGGTTACACCCTGTATGAGCACATGGATGTGTGTATTGTGCATTGAAAGGTGAGATAACATCCATTTCACACACAACTGAGGGACAGAACGCTGCACGTTGACAATTCAAAATCAGGATCAGATGGTGTTATTTGATGGGAAGCAAAACAGAAACTGTTTTATTTGGCATCATGTGTTTACAGGTCTGTAGTTTGGGCTGTACGTGTTTCGTGGCTGTGCTATGGCCATGGTCTCCCTTCTTCCTGACCTGTCACACCTAATTTTGTTATAAGCCCACTGCTGCACTCCCATTAGGAGACTCCAAGGTGATTGGTATCAGCAGCTGGTTTTCATTTGTTTCTTCCTGTTGTGGACAATAATACGATACTGGAGCCACTGATGAAGACAGTGGAAATATAGACTGGGGGAATCTTTAAGAGCCTTGTGGATTCGAGCCAGATCCCTGCGTCTTTCGCTTCATTTCTGTCACACAGAGAGAGCGAGAGAGGAAGCGGAAGAGATGGGTCCACTTGTTTTACCATCTAGACACAGGTGTGAGCATTACCACAGCACTGTTATGGACGGAGGCCACAGGGAGGATTGGGAATAAATGAGGGGGAGGATGGAGTGCAAGGAGCAGAGCCCAGGACCGGAGCCAACAGGACCTCTCAGGGTGGCAACACAGACTTATTACCCCTCCCCAGTGGGCTAACCTCACTGACACTGCTCGAAGGCACTCAGCCAAGCCCTCATTAAAGTTACCATCCTTTCTAGCTTCTGTCTTTTAGCTGTGTAATAAACCATTCAGAGGAAGGAGGGAAATACATTTACAGTAATCATAAATTGCGAAGCAGGTAAAGTTTGCAGTTAAGAGCATGTTTTTATGCTGAGCTTTTATGGAGTTGGTTGAATCAATGGAGCGACAGTACATCTTGAGGAGGCATCAATATGTGCTTAAGTTTTTGTGTTTCGGTGTACAGCAAAGAACATTATTTGAGGGATGGATTTCAAGCGTGTTATTTGCCAGTCCATATGACTACTGTTGCTAGGAGCCCGGGGATGTCTCCCATGGGCCTCTGACCCGCAATGAGGCTGCCGCCATCATCTGATGCTGCATTTTTATTTTACTAATGGAATGTTAATAATGTTATGTCTCTGTTTGCACGAGAATCCAAATGAGATAAAAAGATAAACTGGCAACACTCTTCCTCCGGTAGGCGTGCGAATTCTCAACTCCCATGTCACCGGGACGTCTCCATGGCGACGTTTAGCAGCGTAGAAAGGCTCTGGAACGAGTCAGACCTTTTCAGACCGGACGAGAGGAATGACAGCTCAGAGGCCTCGGGGCAGGACGAGAGGAATTACTACGCCATGCTGTACTCCGTGCTCATCTTGGCCATCGTGTTTGGGAACGTGTTGGTGTGTCTGGCTGTGCTGAGGGAGCGTTCCCTCCAGACCACAACCAACTATCTGGTGGTCAGCCTGGCTGTGGCTGACCTGCTCGTGGCTTCGCTGGTCATGCCATGGGCTGTGTACTTGGAGGTAAGGAGATTAGTCTGCCTTGATTTGTAATAGTTTCTTTTTTATGTATCTTTTATTTTATTTCTTTGACAGGGACCAGAGAAGTAAGTCATGCAAGATATAATTTTTACCTTTCTTCTTTAAAGTGGATGTTACGCAACACTGACTTAGAGCAGATAAAAAGCGAACATTTTCCATGCGGATGAAGTATTTCCACAATCTATGCACTGCCTCCAACAATTGATCTACTCCTCTGGAGGAAAGGAGGGTGATAAAGTGGAGACACAGAACCAAGGGTGTGGAAGAGATTGAAATACAGATGCTTGGCGCTTATTGAGGTGCTGACACTGGAGGGGAGGGGAGGGGAGGGGAGGCTTGAACTATTTGGCAGCTGCAGCAACACCAAACCGAAGTTAGACTCGGCCAAGACTCGCGCAGATGCCATCAGATTAAGAGAAAGGAGCATGTCTGACAAGAGCTATAGTGTAAAAGGATGACGGCCATTGGAGCTTATTATGTAGTGATGACTGTGTGGGTGATAGAAGACAGTAATGATGATGAAAAGCAGATAGCGCTTCACTATTCATGTGGATTACGTGTAATTGCTGGAGGACATATTGAATATTAACTAATTATACCTTCACGTGCTGGAGGTAATTGGCTAAGCTTCACACTGTGCAGGTTCGACCACATACCTGTGAATTTACATATGTTATCACACATGAAGCCAAGTGGCCTTTTATGGCTGCTCTTCATTTTTATTTACACTTCACAGATTATTCACTAGCATAACATAGTTTGTCTCCTAATTGTTAATTTCCTCCACCTACCTCTTTGTGTCACTTGTTGTTCTGCAGCTCAATTAACTGCACCAGTGCACAGGACCCGCAGGCATCCATATTTCATCAAAGTAACTGAAAATGGATCGCGAAGGTGCCGTGTTTGTGCAGGGATGGCTTGTGCGCCGCGTGGAGCTGTATCTTTGAAGCTCAGCGAGGCCTCGTGTGTTGCTCAAGGACAGCTGTTTGCCCACATGAGGCCTAAAGCCCATCAAGTGGACGTCCAGTGATGTTCATCAAAGAGCCACCCTGCTGCCCAAAGTTTGCCCATCGTTGGCAGAAACACTTGATTCTCAGAAGATACAACAGCAGGTCAAGCAGAAAGAGACATAACACACTCAATGAACCGAAGCTGACAAATTAAAAAGGGGTTTATCCTATGAATGGTGAATTAAAGCAGCCTGGAATCCTTGGCAGGATCCAGTCATGTGTTTAACTTTCCTGTGAGCAGTCATGCTGTAAAAGCATGTGCTTCATGGCCGTCCAGCACCATCCTATAAGGAAGGAGATATTAAAGGAGAGAGCAGAACAACAGTTCATTTAGAAGGAATGTAAAGTTGACTGAGTGGGGTAATGTGGAGGAGTTTCAGCATCACCCCATGAGCTCTAATCTGAACGGTGGAGGATCAGCTTGTCGTGATGAGAGCTGCCGCTTTGCTTCTGCTGGGTTTGTGTTGGAAGGAGAAGAGGCTGAGCATCGCTCTTCCCACAAATACTAATCACATGCCCCTCAGCACGCCCCCGACACCCTGGATGGTACAGTTGATTTATAACTATTCTTGAAGCAAGTGGTTGCATTGGCAGCCATGACTGATGGTTGACTTTCCACAATTCATCCTAAAGGATGTTGTTCAGCCTCAGCAAACACAGTCTATGGCCTGACTATGGAAACGGGGCCGTTCGTGGTGCAGGGGTTACTTTTCCTGCGGGTCAAGATTGTATGAGCAGTGCCGTGTTTCGCTGAATACAAAAGCCACGATGCAACCTCCAGCCTCAGCCCTCCAACCGTTCCTAGGCCGTGTGCTTTGAATATGAATCTGAAATACGTTGTGCATATGCGCTCTGGCCACTACAACAAGGTCACTACAACATCTTGAACTGACTCACTAGCCGGTAGCAGTTTTGCAAATGTTTTTTGATGTCAAAGATGTTTTTTTTCCCCTGCTGGTTTTAAACTACCTGCATTTTATTCTAATTCCTTCTACAGCTCCTCGTCTTTCTTTGTGCAGCGCGTTCTGGATCGATAGTGTTCACCGAGCGCTCACTCAGCTTTTCAGAAATACTATGCATTTGTCTTGTTACATGACGTGAAGGGTAGCACTGAGAAATCCCATTATGCAATTACACCCTCTCCCTTTGCTGAACATCCATGTGCATGACGCTAACCACGAGGTCTGCTGAATTTTAGGCTGTAAGATTAGTTCAGGCCGGCGTTTGGATTAAGGCGAAGCATAATGTTGACGTGAGGGTTAGAATGTAAGCAGTTAATGTGCTTGTGTTTGTGTACGTGACACCTTTGTGCGTGAGAGACGCTGCTGTCGGTTTAGATCTTGGCATGTGCGCGTGGATGCTCATGTTCCCTTATGTGCCTGCCGTCTCTCTCCTTCGGTGGGTGTACAGTGTATTCCCATCCCCGATTCAGTAGTCAGGCGATGCAGCGTGGATCCCATTTATCTTTGTCAGACAGTTATTACCAGGCATTATGGAGCCAAAGTGAGCCTGTCAGTCTGAGCAGTGCTCCGCGGGGGTGGAGGTAGACATATGGGGGGTTTGGGGATGTTGTGGGTTTAGCTGGGGGTCAATGTCCATTCTGAGAAATGGAAACTTAAATCTGGCAGTGAACTCATGTCCTGTCAGCCCCGTTCGCTCAGGTCTGTCTAACAGCATGTCCATTCATCGCCACTCCACGCAGAACTGAGCTGGCATTTGCAAATTCATTCATAAATTAGACAGATTAATGTCTAAATGAGCATAATTGTGCTCAAACGCTACTGTAAATATCACAGAACATTTGGCAGCTAAGGCTTGTTTTTTCTTTTTCATACGAAGCTCTGTGTGTTCCTTCCCTTCCTGCTTCCCTCTTCGCCACATGTGCGAGTGCGTGCCCCTGATAGGCGCCTCACACTTCACGGTGAGGAACGTGTGCATTGTTAATCGGCCCTGTCTGTCCCGTGCAGGTGGTTGGCGGCGCCTGGCTCTTCAGCCGGCTCTACTGTAACATCTTTGTCACGCTGGATGTGATGATGTGCACTGCCAGTATCCTCAACTTGTGTGCTATCAGCATCGACAGGTGAGTGTGCGGCGGGAATCGGTCTGCGTGTGTGTACTCGCGTGCTGCACAGCTTGCGTGTAGCTACTGATGTTGCCATGACATCTGAAGTATAAATGTCATCCGTGTGATGTTTCCATATTCCTAGACGTCTTTCATTCACCCCAGCTTAGAGGTTTTTCAAAACCTCCTGGAGAAAACTCATATATCCCTTCATGGCGTGAGCTCCTGTGTGTATTTCTGTGTGTGTGACAGAAAAGAGGCTGTTTGTAGTGTATGGGGGATGTTTTCCATATTCTGCATTTAGTTAGACTTTGAAAACAATCTGTGGTGGAAACGTTCAGCCACTCACAGGCCTAGAACTTCACCAGTGCATGTACAAAGGTGCCTTTTGTGTCGCGAGACCGTTCCTTTAGAAACAACTCTTTACTGCCAAACGATAACACTTTTTGTTCGTGACCAAAACCTGGCAGGGGAAGACAGAACATGCTCGTCTGGTGGCCCTGTGCCACATTGATTAAACTTTTATCAGGTTGCCTTGAATTTCAGGCCACGTTTAAATGTCGGTTGTGGCGCAGCGGGTGGTTCTCTTCTTTTGAAGTACAAAACATCAAGGTTGGATCGGCCTTATTCGCTTTACTCTATATGATTTTAGCATCCGACCAGCTCCTTTAAACATATTAGGGTTTTCTATCGTCCCAATTTAAACACCATATTAGTGTGTTATGTGATACCAGAGCTCCTTACTGGTAAGTTCATCCCAATGCGTCGCCTGCTTTTTCAGTAGCTGCTGTCGTAGAGATAATTGACATACCAGCTATATTTTCTTTTATGTTTACTTTCCCTTCTCAGACAACAACGCCACAGAGCTTTTCTATAATTTCACTGCGAGAGCCCAACTATTTTCCAAGGAGGCGTCTCAAAACACTCCTCTTGTCGCTTTGACATTGTACCCACTTCTTTGTTCACTATAATCAATAATTCATTCACATCTGGCCAAATCCCAGCCTATTTCAAATAGTCTGTTATAGAACCACGTCTGAAAAAAATCCAATCTGGGCTCTTCTTTGCGTTAATGCTACAGGTCTGGTCCTAGCTTACCTTGACTAAGGTCTAAGAAGGAGGGTGTTTAAAAGTAGTGCGGTGCAGTCAAACTAAATGTCACAAATGTCTGCTCTGCATAATTGCATCAGTACAAATTTATTGAAAACGTTCATTGTCGTTTTTTGCTACATCTCTCCCACATCTGAGCATTTTTTATGGGCCAGGTGTGGTTTGACCAGCTTGTGTATGGTTTGTTCCACCAGTAACGATCACTGCTAAATATCTAAAACCTAATAAGGTTTCAACATCTAGCTTTTGCCCATGGCCCCTTAACCGTAATATTAATGCGATGGGCATGTACACAGATCATAAGCGTCCTCCTCCAGACTTCTCCTGGCTCTTAGTTGAAAGTTTTATGCTCCTCTGTGGTTTCAACTTTGGCTTTTTTTTCTCCTGTAGAGTGTTGTAAAATACATTACAACTACTGGTGTAACAGTAACTCAACCACTCAGTTTTGATCTTGCAGCAGCATATGTAACATGTTCACTGAACACTTTAAGCCTCGTTTTAAGGTTCACACAACTTTAATTATCCCAAAGCGTGATTGTTCTAATTGTGTTTGGTTACACTCCCGCTCTCATTCATGTGCACAGGGCAACGTTTTGCTCCGAGGGATGAAGTTTTCTGTGATTGATGTGAGTGTGTTAAACAGCTGCAGTATCACGGGCTTCGTTCACTGCTAAATTAACGTGTAGCACCAGGGGCCCTTTGTCGCACTGATAGTGTACATCTGCATTACCTATGCGGCAAGATTATTTATTTATGTACACTTCATAGAAAAAGACCTGTCGCCTGTTGAAAGGACAAGTCAGAGCGAAGGCGGCACAAATGTATCGGATGAGAACTTCAAGGTGAGGCGGCGTCTTTGGGAAAGTACTTAGAGTCGGCCGTGTTTCGAGTGGTGACTTGGAGATGTCGAGCCTTTCATCCTGGACTTAATGCTTAACTTTAGGCAGCGCTTGATCAATAAACCATGTACATTACTTTTTACCACTGCGCTACACTCTGCTTTTATCCAAGCAGACGGTAAAGCAGCAGGGCAGGGTAAGACGCTGTAAGGCAGCCAGGGAGGGGCACCTTTACTGAGTCGCTGTGTGTGTTTGGCTCTGGATTTTGCCCTGTGTTGTACCCCCAGTAGAAGTAATTAGCCTGATGAGGACAAACAATCAAGGCAGTTAACTGGCGCTAAACAACATAACGTCACATTCACGTTAGGTAGGGGTCCAACATAATTGCTGCCTCCTCTGAGCCTTTGCTGAATCTAGTTTTTCCTGGCTCATTATACAGTCTTGGCATATAGTATGCTGATTAACTCTTAAATCAAAGCTCCACTTGGTTTTATTGCTGAGTACCCAAATTGTTTCTAAATAGAAATGGCTGATTTGCTGCTCTATTGTTGGTCTTTATATCACACCCCTTCTCTCGGCGGTGCGTGTGTTTGCATCCCTAAAGTCCATGTCTTTTCCGGGACACTTCCTTCCCCTCTCTAATTAGTTTCTCTTCCTATATCAGCACTTTTGGCTTTGCTCAAATGCCTCCACCTTTGCCCCGTACGCTCATCGTTTCTACGTGTGCGTCTGCAGGTACACAGCAGTGGTGATGCCCGTTTTGTACAACACCACCCACCGCTCCAGGAAGAGAGTTCTGGTGATGATTGCCACCGTGTGGGTCCTGGCTTTCGCCGTCTCCTGTCCCCTTCTGTTTGGCTTCAACACAACAGGTCAGGTCAACAATGTTATGACTTTGTGCTCCTCTCCAGTTAAATTACAGTCACGGTATTCAGGCTGAGGAACAGAATGCAAACTACCAAGGCTCCACGTTATTCTGAAGTCCAGGGTCACGATAAAGTCTGTTGGTCAGTAGTGGGACATGAGATGAAAACTAAATGGAAATTAAAGGTACATTCCACCAATCTACACTACTGGTCATATATACGTGTTTGTTGAGCCTGAGAATAATATACGTGCAGATAACGACTTACACTGGTGAGACAGCTCAGCGTTTGAGCTGTGTTCGTGGACTTTGTGAATTTCTGACTTCTACTTGTCAGCAAATCTGTATCACACGTATTACTGCTAATGCATCTGTTCAGCTAATGCAAAAACACAACATGGTTTCTCTCAGCAACAAACCTAGAAACAGGGAACAGAAAAAAACAAAACGCTAAATGAGACTATTTTAATAAAGCCAGGGTTTTGTCCACATGCTGTTTTTCTCTAACAAACATTGTAGCTGCAGCTTCATGCTGATATTTAGCAAATGTATTTGTTTTTTATGGGACTCAATATGAGGTCAGTGTTGTATTGTACAGTCTGGGACGTCAGAAACAAATGTACTATAATTATCTTTTTGTCTGTTTGTGTCTGGCTATGCCCTCAAAGGTCACCTGAAAATCTGTATTTCTTTGATAAACTGTAATAATTATAAACACTATACTATAATATTATAATAATTAGACACTTACAGGACCATCTGTGATGTTTAGTGCATCTGCTTTGTAGGATCATAAAATTAGTTCTCAGTTTGTGGTTTACTTTTCCTAAGGTGACCTTTATGCTTTTAGTTATTTCCGTCTTCTAGCTGTACCCACGTACCCTTGAACTGAGTGAGTACACCCAGGACAGGTCGCCAGTCAATTCAATTACAGTACTGACGCACAGAGACAGACAAGCAATCATGCTCACAATCACAAGGAGATCCCGCACCCTGTGCTAACCACTGCACCACGTTCCTTCTGTTAATAAGCTTTAATGAATTCATTAAATTGATTTAGATAACGTTGCCCGCATAAAATTCTGATCAAATGAGGCTGCTGCTACTCCGCATAGTTTAAAACTTGCAGTGGTGACAAAACCGTGTCTGCTCTTTTTGTCCACCGTAAATCCACAAGTAAGAAATTAAGTGAAATGAAATTAAACAGAAATGTGAGCAACATCACCCGCAGCTATTTTAAATTCTACAGCCAGCAGCAGATGGATGACTGCACGCACGCAATTAAGAGCATTAGTCAGACACAATGTAAAGCTACTCGAGGAGATAAGAGGTTTGGTGTAGCCCACTTGCGATGAGTGAAATACAATAGCTAATGATTGCAGCAGTCCCACTGTTTTGTCTGTATGCAACCACGCTTTGCTGCTGGAAGGAGGAGCCCATGGGTTTACGACGGGTTCAAGAACCTTCGTCCTTCAAAAAAATGGGCTGAGAAAGCGCCGGCTGAGAATTTAAATGCTGTGTAAGAGCCCTTGGATAAATAATAGGAATTGCGAAAGTGAAGGCGCTTTGGAAAGTGGCTAGAAATGTAACAAACGCCGTCCTTGTTTCCATCTATCTGTACGTTCAGGGTCTGAGCATCAGGGAGAAGGAACTTCACGTCGCCTGCCATTCACAGGCGATATGTATTTCACAGGTGCGATCTTTCAGGGTTTTTTCAATTTCAGTTTAGCCACTAGCAGCTTTCAGGACCTTTGATTAATTAGAAAAACTGTCTCTATTCACTTCTATTATTACATCAGTTGCTCTGAATTTATGGCGCCGTTATTGTCACATGAATCATGCCTCCATCTGTGAGTGCATATGACATAACATTGTTCAGATCACTATGCACAGTATATAAAAGGGGACAAACCACCAAGGTCGTTTTAATGAGCACACGCTCTGGGGTCAGAGGTCAGCTGTATGTTACACCTATTGTCTCTTTTATTGGTCTATGAATTGCTCTTTCAAAGTTCATTTTCTTTTTTTTCCCAGATGACCCGATGGTGTGCTCCATCTCTAACCCAGACTTTGTCATCTATTCATCTGTGGTGTCCTTCTACCTGCCCTTTATCGTCACACTGCTGGTCTACATCCGCATCTATGTCTTCCTCAGGATGAGGCGGAAGAGGATCTCTTTCGGCCAACCCTGCAGAAAGGTCCAGCCGGACTCGACCCCACCATCTGTGGTGAGATCATTATCCTAATAGCTCTCCCTGCTATTTTCACGTATGCCACCACTTTTTGATAAAGACTTCCAGTATGTGTTGTTATTAATGCTTTTTAATGATTAATAACTCCAACTGCTTCATAAATAAGTTAGAAGCCATTAATAGGAATGACTTCAGCAACAACATCAACCAGGTTGCCAGGATGTGATTTAGAAATATTTCAGCCATTTGTTCCGACATACACACCTGAAACAAGTGCCTTATTAGAAGTGTTAGTAAAATAGCCTCATAGTCCTTTAAAGCGAACTACAAAGTTGAACTACTACGTCTTTTGTAGATGCATATTTTTTCTACATTCTCACACGTTAACACATAATGACTTGCAAATCACACTTTACCTTTATATTTGACCTTTCGGTTAGAAGCGGCGCACGCACCTCCCATGCGAACCTCACAACCAGTTTGATTACTGTAGGAAATGAGACACGTAGGAAAGGTGTTGTCAGGAACACAAGGTGAAATTACCCTGACGTGAAAGCAAACGTTGTCATATGCATGAATTTCCATACTTTACACGCAGATAAAAGAGTTCAAACCAAAAGTCAGAAGAATATCAGAACTGCTCTAACAAGAGAGAAAAGCTGTGACTTTGTGTGAGGCCTCTCTGTAAATTTACTGTAGATGCTTTATACAACGCAATACAAGGCAAAGGTCAATAAACACAACTGTAACGTTTCGTATTAAGCAGATAACACAGCAGCCACTGTAAAACTGTTCTTAATTAAACTTAAATTACTTGCTAAATGATTAAAGCATCTTTTAGCTCCTTTACATTAAATATGACGGGTTATTTAGAGAAACAAGAGTCAAAGCTATTTTTAGTTGCAATACAAGCACCTTAAGTTCAATAATAAAACGAAACCCTGGCTCTGTTTTTAAATGGTGACTCTGCTGTTTATGTGCAAATCTGAATTGCGTTCACAACCAGCTGTCAGTTCTTTGATCCAACCATCAGTCTAGTCATTGTCCCAGTTCCATCCATCAAACAAGCGTTTGCTTTATGAGCAAGGCCACAAGGTCATGTTGCGAACATTTGTATCAACTTATTTTTAAAATATGCTGTATAAAAAGCCACAATTAGAGAATTCAGGAGCTTCTGTATTGCTGTTGGATTCATTCCACAACAATTTTCCCCTTCATCGCACACAGAGTCAGAGTCTAGTTGTTCATTTTAACAGCAGGTTGCAGATAATTGGTTGCGGCTCAGCCACAGTTTGGGATCTCATTCATGAGTGGAGTCACCCGTTGGAAGATCTGAGCCCTGGAGCAGCTCAGGCAGACACGGTTACAATTGAAAATGTTCAAATAACATAATACGACTCTGACTCAGTCAACTGAAGAATATTAGATACGAAGAAGGAGTTATTCAGAGGAGACAACCTTTATTTTTATGGGAAGCTTAAATTTAACCAAAAACAGGGCTGGCAGTGATTTAGAGCTGGAGCAGTCAACCACCAATCATAGGATCTGTGGTTTGGTTCCTGTCTCCTCCTGGTCATGTGCCAAAGTGTCCTTGGGCAAGACACTGAACCCAAAGTTGCCCCGGTGTGTCAGCTTAAGCTACGTAGCAGCTCTGCCACCAGCGTTTGTGTGTGAATGGATGAATGAGATGCAGTTGAGTACCAAGCATTTAACATTTTACCATGTTTAGCTCAGGACTGAAAGTGACTGAGAAGCAGATTTGTCTGGCGCTTAGCGATATTTCTTTGAATGAACATGAATACAAATGAATCAATAGGCTTTAAAAAAAACACACCACGAGGCTTATTTACCTGCAGAGGGAGACGGGAGAAAAGGGTTTGAACATTCCTCTGGAAGCTACTGTATGTCTTCATCTTCCCTCTGATTTCTTAGGAAACGTGTCTGCAAGAAGAAACTCCCAAGGCGAAGCAAGACCTTTCACCTATAAGGATCAAAGTGGTACGTGTTACTTTAAATTAAAGAGAGCCGGGCTTCTCCTCAGCACTCTAGTGTTGCAGCCTAGTGCCTGACTAACTCTCGCATTAAGTGTGTTGGCGTATTGTGACTTAGCGACACACAAGGAGGTGCTGTTTTTAGCTTTTCATGTGGGTCTGACTGTGCGCATGTTCTTGCACGGTTGAGTTTTTCCTTGTGCCGTGTGGTCACAGGCCAGGGGTCTGAGAAGGAGCTGAAAATCGTGATTCGTTGATGGGGCTTGTTGCCTTGCGTCACCTGGTCTGTTGGTGACGCACTGCAGCACCTGAATAATCCCCGGACTGTTCAAAGGCAGAGAGAACACAAATCTGCAATTTTTCCAAGTGGAAAAAGTGTGATGAGACGACTGTGTGTGAAGGAAGGAAGTTCATATTTGTTGCCACGCTGGAAACGAAGCATGAATAAGGCGGCTTGCACGATTCATTCTTATTATCCCTCCACAGTGAAATCCTGTAGTTGCTGGATTTGTTGGAGCTTAGAAGGTGAAAAAGATCAATGAGCAGGCTATAAAAATTAAATGTTGCATTTTCGGGTAATAAATACGCTGTAGTAACAGTACGATACCTGCTGAATACCAACTGTGCAGCTAGGATTTACAAAGTTGGCTTGGAGGCATTTTCAGTCTGTACGTACGTCAGCCAGCTCTTCGTTTATTCATTACTTTTTAGGATGAGTTGTGAAGCTGTTTTAACATCAAGAACAACATTATTTTCAGAAAGTGTGGTATTTCAGTAAACATGTTGTCCTATTAAAAAAAAATGCTGAAGGCAGCTTTCGAAATAATGACAATACGGTTAACAGACCTGTGCTTTGCTCGTGAATCTGATGATGGTCGTCTGTCATGTCTCATCAGAGTGTGGAGCCTTTGGGTTCCTCCAAGCCCAACCTGCTCTCAGGATGCCTGTGGCGCAAACACCCAAAGACGAGACCGGTGGGAAACTCGGTGCTGCCTCCAGTGGACACGCAGAACTACTGCAGCATCAGCCACGCTTCCTGCGGCCGCACCGAGCTAGATCTGGAGCAGGAGCAAGGGGAGGAGGAGGAGGAGGAGGAGGAGGAGGAGGCGGAGGCGGTGGAGAACAACCAGAGCGAATGTCCTCCTGTCAGGATGAGCTGCGAGGTGAAGGATCTGTCCAACGGGCGAACACACACGTCTCTGAGGCCGGTTCCTCACTCTCATACCAACAACCAACGGTTCAGGAGCATGCACGCGCGCGAGAAGAAGGCCACCCAGATGCTGGCCATTGTGCTCGGTGAGTATAGCTGAGGAAACAAAGGTCTGCAGCAAATCTCGTGGCAAAGCGTATTTTTATGCAACATATAAAGTAGCCACCCCTGCATCCCTTAACATTTCTGCTATACTGTATGTACCCAGTCACCCGTTCTGCATTCTCCCCTGACCGTGACGCCACCAGCACGTTTCCTTACTCCGTGTGCACCTGCTACGTTTTTCCAGACCCGCAATAAATCAAGTTGAAATGTGGGGTTCACAGTCGCACGCTGAAGCTCCTGACACAGCGTCCTCATGCTTCCGTCATCAGCCAGGTTTCTATCAAATGGTCCAGTTACCTCTGGCACGGCGTAGCTCTCACTGACAAAAACATAATCAGCAGTGTCTGATTATATTACAGAGGTGTCAGTGAAAGCAGAGCTGCGTGCACAGAAGATGACCTCGGCTCCGCCCACTCGCCACCTGCGTTTTAGCCAACTCAGTGTTTGAACAGTGCAGACTTATCACGTCGTAGCATATTATTATAAATGTGTCTGTTATCTAATAATGACGACTCTGTCCTCTGTTTAAACATAGACTCTAGACTCGTTAACGTTTACACCAAACCTAATTAGCCAATGAACTTCTGCTAAGCGTCCTTAGTTTTCTCTTTGTACACGTGTCTAGCTGTGGTTGCTAAGCTCTGACTGAACTGTTGCAGGTTTACTACCCATGAATCATGATCCTTATTAACACATAATGCTTCTTTTTTTCTCTCTCTCCTTCCTCTTCCTCCCCCTCACATTTACACTTTAAACACATTTTGTTTCACATTCCCATTTTCTCCATCTACTTGCTCTACTTGCCTATTTTTTACCCATCACTCTGTCCCACTTACAACCTCCATTACACCGCATCGTCCTCACTGCATACGTCTCTGCTCTCTGGCCGCTCCAGGGGTGTTTCTCATCTGCTGGCTGCCTTTCTTTGTGACTCACATCCTGAACACCCACTGCAGGACATGCTACGTGCCTCCTGCTCTTTACAGTGCTTTCACCTGGCTGGGGTACGTCAACAGCGCCTTAAACCCCGTCATCTACACCACCTTCAACATCGAGTTCAGACGGGCCTTCATCAAGATCCTCAGCTGCTGAGGAGGGACACGTGCCACAGAATTCAAATGGAAACGAATCAACGACGGAAGCAAGCCTGCGTTTTTGTACCACAGGAGTTATACAGCAACAGCACGGCACAAGATTGACATAAATAAAAAATCCACTGTGTGCAATAAATTCAAAACAGAAGAGGATTTTTATTTTTTCCAACTCAAATAAAGACTCAAACTTTTGTTTCTGAGCGAGACTGGGACTCCGTCGTGATTCAGTATTACACTTCAAAGAGGAGAGCTGCATAACACAAGGTGTGGACTTCTGGTGAACATTGTGTACAGTGTGGGTTCTGCTCATTGGCACAGTTTCTCCGTGCAGGACTTTTTGACTAATGTAGGCTCGCGAGTTGCTTTCAGCCAAGGATGGAGCTTTAAGATTGATAAAGTGATGCTCAACCTGCAGGCCACCTCTTAAGGCTACGGGGTTGTGTGGATTAGCTAATGAGACAAACCTTCCCCTCTCCTCAATCATCATTACTATCACTTTCTCACAAGAGCATGCACAAATCAAAGGTTCGCCACTTTAACTGTGCTACTGGTCCCTGGCAGGAGTCACATATATTACTGTGGCAGCATTACCCTCAGTATGGAGTCATTAGAAATAAAAAAAAAACAGAGTTGGATGCAATGCACCCTAGAAATGGTCTGTGTTTTTTTTAAATAAAGGACTTTCTGTTCACTGGCACTCGTCTCCATAGTCTAGAGCCGCCTACAGAAGGCAGGAGCTTCTTGATCTATACAAATTAAGCAGAATTGTAAACCATGTGGTGGCAGGTCTGTCGTAAACAGGCCATTTACTGCAGTGTGTTGTAAATAAAACAGAAAAAATGATTCTCCGCAGTCATCTATCTGTGCACAATAACACACAGTGATGTACATGGGTGCATGTACATGTGTGAATGTCACATATTGGAAGTTGGGATCAGATAAAGGAGAATAAACGTACTGGTGGGACTAAGCTGATTGAACAAGATTACAGGAGATTTAGAGACAGAAAAAGAGGAGAGAAAAAGACAGACGGAGGATGAATCTGGAGGTAGAAGCTGAGCAAGAAGAGCCGAGTAGGAGGGAAGAAAACCAAAAAGGGAACGAAATCATAGATGGAATTAGAAGAAAACAAAAGGTAGATGGATCATGGAAAGACAGGTGCTGATGGGTGGTATGTGTGTGTGTGGGGGGGGTCAGTCTCTCTCCAGCTCACTTATTTTTCTGAGAGGCATCAGCACCTGCTCCCCTGACACTCTGTGCGCCACTGCATCGACTCAGCCTGGTTCCACTGAGACGTACCAGGTGTGTGCGAGCGCGTGCGAGCGGTTGCACGTGAGTCTTTATTTATAGATGATCGTGCACAGTGAGAGGAGCCTCCAGCTTGTGATCATCACAACGCCATCAGCTAATCAATAAACCGTAGCGTACATCGATTTTTCCTTCTCTAAAAATCTGTCTTTATGCAACAGAAATCAATATTTAACATATATGCATATTTACATGGGTATAATCATGACATAAATCAAAATAATGTAAGGATTCCATCGCTTCGTTTCGTCCTCTCTGGAAAATAAGGAATTAGTTTATCTAGATTACCTCCAGTCATTTATCTCATTTTGCATGTGTGCGTGTCTTTATTGGAAAATAGATGCCTTAAAATAACAATAACAGCGTATCTCACTGTGATCTCATTAAATTTCATGCCATCTGTTTTTGCCATTTGTTTTTGACTGGTCCAGTGTCATTGAGTTCAGTGAGACAACGACTCCTTGCACTAAAAAAAGACAAATAAGACACAGGCACGTTAGGCAACACTTTGCTTTAGGGGTCTATCAGTTCAATATACTGTGCTTTTATCATTTTCAAGTTAAACTTCCATTATTCAAATAATTTCACTCTGCAAATAGAAAGTGAGTTGGTGCACAGCAGGTCAGCAGAACATGGGAAAATATTAAACGTATATACTTGCAAGTTTAATTTACCATAAAACTTCGTCTGTCTTTTCTGTCAGTGCAGCGCACAGCGATGCCTGCAAACAGTAGAATTTATCCTAATGCTACCGTTGTGCTATAATGTTTTTCATCATTATGTAAATCACTGGGGGAGAAATATGCAGCAGAACAGAAATTAAATGAATAATTTTATGTGGGTATGAAGTGCTGAGATTCAGGTTAGTTAGACAAATGTAAAGTTTTCATATGGCAGCGCTAGCGGAGAGAGATGAAGTCATTCTAGTAATAAATCGCAGTTTGCGTACTGGGAGAACTTCTCTTTATTCTCACATTACTGGCTCAACAAAGTGCAAACAAACATGAATATCATGGTTTCGATGGTAAAATATCACGCAGCACTTTGATAAGTTTGATGTCCACGGTGTAGCTGGTGGTTCTTGTCAAATCACGCAGACGGTCTGTTCAGTCGAGCGTTCAGCCGACTGCTCGCTACACGATGCTAGTTTGACAGCTGCTGCTCGAGGAGCAAGACCATAAAAAACAGACTTTCGTGTCACAGTGGAAAAAGGGATCTCTAAAGTAATGTTCGTTAAAGTTAAACAAAAGTATAAAGCTCCAAATAAGGGATCGCATCCTGTAAAATGATAACTGGGGGATGGAGGAGTCGAGTGGAAGGAATATGACACAAGGGGCCGACAGCAGGTAGTTCTGAGAAACAAATGACCAAGCAAAGAAGGGGGTAGTGGTTGCAGGCCATCGAGACACCTGTTGACAGCTGCCCTGCTTCACTCTTTCTCCCTTATATTTAATTTTTCATGCTGAGCCACTTGGTCCATTGGGAAATGTCCCGGTTTTGCTGCTGGTTCTCCAGCGTTGTTTGTACTACTTACTGTCAGTGTGTACAGTGCAGTATGCTGCACAGCTATTAGCTCCGCTTTGTGCCCCCTGTGTATTAGCACACCTATGAGTCACACTTACTGTCGCTCCAAAGGTATCTTTAGGATCCAGGAGGACTATTTTTACCATCTGGATGATAAAATATGTTAAGCATAGCCTGCAGGCTACCTGGACAGGAAACTCTGGTAATCAGATTAAAAATACTTGAATGAAATATTGCTCACCTGTATAATTAAAGGTTGGTAAATTGCCTTCTGGGTTTTTCAAAGATCATTGGTTAATTGACTGTTTGAGAACAGTTCAATCTGTGACCTACATATATACTAATACATGAAGGACACGGGGCCACAGCTGGCTGCACGGTTGCATGCTTTGGGGATTATCATATTTGCTGCATGACTTGACGTCGTGAGCATGATGGGTTCATGTGTGTGAACGAACAAACAGGTGCTCGTACGCGATGCGCAAGATGGTGCTTGAACAGGTTCGAGTGAGCGGCGCCGATCATAAACGAAGCGGCCGATTCGCTCGCTCGCCTACTGGCTGGGGCTGACACATCAGGAGGAGGCAAGAGATGAATGTGATGCAGTGTTTGCATGTTTATCAGCAGGTCTCAGAAGGAATAGGAGGCTTGCATGAGCGATCACACTCATTGTGTGGTTACTCAGACGCGGTCGGGCTCGAGTCTTTCAGCCTCTACAATTCCTGCTGCTTGGATGCATGCGACTAAGGAGGTAATCCACACAGAAAAGTGATGACTGAAAGTGCTGCTGCTTCTGCACAAATAGCACATCGCCTATTGTTTCTTGATTGAATATGAGAGGCTTTCTGCATTTCTGGGGGAGGACGAACAGATGTGATAGGCAGTAGCAGTGTTTAGCAGCGGCTAATAATGATGGATAAAGATGATTATTACAGACACACTTTGACGGACATTCAGTCTGCCCCTGTCTCCTTGCGCCAGTGCCTCCCACTTTTTTCCTCCCACCAACATGTCAGAGCAGCACGATAATCATCCTCCCCTCTCTGTCACTCTGTGTCATTTATACACATGCTGGCTTTACTGCTAATTTGATGCCATGCTAAGGTTAAGAGGCCACGTGCAAAGGTGAGAAGTATTTTTTTTTTAGAAATCTGACTTCTCAATATGTAGTGACCTGAGCTGACAGCTGAGATTTTGTTCGTTAACTGGCTGTTCAGCTCATTTTGCAGATGTGAGGTAAAGGAAGACAGAACGTGCTCAGATGGGGACTGCGTTACAGTATGTGTGTCAACGACTGTACCTACATCCACTGAAAGGCACAGCTGAGCGTGAGCATGAAGGTTCCCGTGGTGACAGCTTATTACCATTCGATTGTAATGAATGCATGATGTGACCAGCATGATTAAGCCTTCAAATATGTCAACGAGTTACAGATGACTGAAGAAGGCGATGAATGCAAACACAAATATGGAGGCTGTGATCACAGAATGCTGATGGGCCCAGACATCGGGAGGTTCATTTACCGAATAAACAAACCAGAGAAGAGGATCTGCAACACTGGATATTAATTTAAGTATTCAAACAAACTAACATAAGCATGAATGTAATTAATATTCCTAAACCATTGGTGTGAATCCTTTGCGTCGAGTCTGGATCCCACGTAAAAACACATTCTCCCTTGGATTCAGGTCTATAGAATTTTTTACTTAATGAACCCAATTTATATTAAAAAATATGTGACAGAAGACGGGAGAATTATATCCCCGGTAAGGACCAAAGCTCTTGTTCACAGCTGACTCCCGATCCTTGAAGCACGGGCCTGACAGAGCATCACCGGGGAGGAAACACAGCTGACGGCTGAGCTCCAGACGAACTGCAAAGGTTAGTTTGGTCCAGCCCTTGGAACTGGGGGGTCTATAAATGTAGCTGCCTAATTCCTACACAGCCCATCCAGCCTTTTAGTCACAGCCGTAAAATTGAAGCTGATGGTCGACACATCATGATTAATTAATTTCAAATCCTGGAACTGCATCGCGTGAGACTTTAATTATGCCACAGGAGTCGTTGGCGTCTTTAACCCTGCTTTGTTTCAGGGTCACTCAGCATTGATAAACCAGTTCGCTCGCCTCCGTCTGACTGTTACAGTCAAACGTGACTGGACTTGTTTGTTTGTTTGTTTTATCCTCAGCATCCCTCCGGGCCCTCGGCAGCACGCGAAGGCTGCTCATTGCTCGTTTGCAATCAGACTCGTGGAAGTCTGCTTAATGTTTCCCAGTAGGATTTATCTCATTCCTGTGATAAGGAGCAGGAGGAGGAATGGAGGCCTCAACGAAGAACAGATTTCGTGACTAACATTCACAAGTTCAACAGAGAATTCAAGCTCACTATTAGATGCAATTACTTCTGGATGGTTAGTGTGTCTTAAGGAGACATTTTAAAAGGAATTAAAAGCAAATTACCGTAACTTTAAAAACACAGAGCTTAGAAAAAAGGAAATGTTCTTCCTCCATTTCATAAAAATATGTTCATTAAACTGTGAATGTTCTGATACTTGAATTTTAAAGTCATATAGGGATCATGTTCACTGTAAATGCTGAACAACCAATTAAAATCCCTGCACCTACCAGCGGGTCACCTGATCAACCCCTGGGAAAGCATCACACTCCGTTTGCATGATTAAGCAGAAATAATCGCACAAGCATGAAGCGGCGCGAACGCTACCGCACAAACTCTCTCAAAGGTAGCCGGTATGCTCCACCTTTTCAGGGTGAGTGCGTCGTTTGAATGTCTCTTAGCTCCCCTCCTGTGGAACAGATTAAAAGGCAAACACTGCTGCCCTGAGAATTACTAACACAATGCAGCAGTGGGATTACTGCCCACAAGGTCTCAACCACGGAGCTACTACTCGATTTAATGAGCAAAAGGGAGGTGGGAGCCAAAGATAAAGGCAGGAGCACGTTACTGCACCTATCAGGAGATTCAGCTTGTTCTTTCTGGGAGAATGCTGAACGCAGGAACCTCCCTCAATTAGGCTCTCCTGTATTTCCCAAGAGAAACAAATCCATTCTGTAGGTAATGAATTTATTATTTCACCCAATCACAAGGAAAGACTGCATCTCAACACATCGCACTTAGCTGCAGATAAGCTAAACAGAGACACACATACAATAATGCATAAGCAGGCCTAACGTATTTCATGCATGGTCGTGCCTTTCTCAGTCTGTACCTCCCTCGCCTCCCTGGCAGCGATGAAAAGGAGAAACCTGCCGTGTGAGCAGTTCATGGGGAAAACTGCGCATAGGATGTTTGGCTACGCTTCCACGTGCCGCACAAAATCAGAACAGGCGCCAGAGAAAGAAACATTACATATTGTATCGTTGCGTCACAAACTTCTAAACGCAAACCTCACCAGACGAGGGAAGGGCCACAAAAAAGTATTTCCTTCTTCCTTGGTCATGTTTTTCTTCAGAGCCTGTGTTTACTTCCAGCTTTTTTATCACATCCTCACAAGCACCTGGATGAAAGGAGTTGCTTTAATCAGCACACAGACACACTCTCCACCCCATGTGTTTCCTGGTAGACCTCTCTGCTATCTACCCTGCTACTGTAGGTCTCAGTTTCAATTTTCCTCTCTCTCCTGACTCCAGCCAGGGGTTTAATTGGTATTTGTGAGGGTGGGCAGCTCCTGTCCAGGGAGGCTATGGATGAGGCGTTCATCCATAGAAATGAATGAACCTCAGCTTCCATAGTTTTCGTACGGACCATTTCTTTTTCTCGGTCATTGTGCTCTGTGGACGTGGGTTTTCCAGAAATCAGTGATAGTTTGTCTCTCTTTGGTTTGTGCATTAGTCCTGCTCAGAAAACCTTCTTGGCTGTGAAGAGATTTAACAACACGCTAAGATTCAGTTGAGTGAAAGACGCACAGATTCTTCCTCATGTCCGTCTCCCCTGTGTCAACGTTTCTGAACTGTTCCTTCAGCGTCATGTGCATCAGACTCTCATATTGATTCCTTAGTGATGATGCTCAGATGGTTGTTACTGCGAGGCCATATCGATCTGGCTATAGGCTTTAACTACAGTCTCCACGTGGTTGGAGTAGAGACAGGAATGAAATGAATTATTAAACATTTTGGGAATCAGACTTTTTTTATGCTTTCTGAAAGCTAGATGACACTGCTAAACTGAGTGTGAGAGGTCTTTGCCACAGTTTAGGTTCTTGTTTAACTGTCAAATACACTATTTACTAGAATTGTATTAATTACAAAATAACCTATATAAGTATGATGGTTTTGGCCGAATCAGCCAGCTGCTGTAGCTTTATACTGCATAACACGGACTGTATATTGGTATCAATGTTCTAATCAAACGCAAATCAGGAGGCTAAATTCCCCTGAAACCTACCTTAAATGTTCAACTGACCCGTAATACTGGATTTGACACACTTAGACGTTTGTGCTTCCCTTTTCCCAGCTCTAATCTATCATCCCTGTGTCGCTTTGCTTTCTGTTGCCTGGGGCATTACGGTCTCATTTTTCTCATACCAATTACATTTTTGTCTGTCACACCTTCGCTGTTTCTCATGTTCTTTTCCTACGCCATACTACTCCCTCTCGCAGCTGTGGTCCTCTAGAAGCTGCCTGTTAGTACTGTGAAACTTGTTAATTAAATCTGCAGATTGAAAGACCCCCGGGAACAATGTTTAATCGATGGGCACAAATACACGCCTTTGATTTCTCACACAATTCCTCCATTGGCGCTCGAGCCCGAACCACGGCCCTCATGAACGTCTCTGCTCTTGTACAATTACAAAGAGGCCATTCAAAGAGTGCAATGGAAATCTCAATTAATCACTAAATGCTAACAATCTCCCTCCCCCAGGCTTACTCAAAGCAAATTGTTTTTCTCCTGCACATCACCTCTCCTTTTTCTAATCTTTGTGCTTGAAACGTTCTTCCTTAACTCGCTGTGCGAACTCATTTTCCTCATGCTCTGTTCTCACTGTTCCCTTTTGCTGTTGCTATGTCAGCCAAATCAGGAATGAGCCGCTACTGGAGACTGAATGAGTACCTGTTGTTTGGCGAAGGAGGCTTCCTCTAACCAGTGGCTGTTGTCATCTTGTTCCCAGGAAGCAACGTCACCACTGATTCACAAAGAACAGAAGTTAAAGTTCATTAATCATTTTTTAATTAAAGCAAATATCCATGCACGATGCGTGTGGCATGAACCAACGTGCTCACCTACGCACTAAGTGTCCTCAGTAGTCGGACGCAGGGGTGCATGGCCTTTTCCTCAGCTGAAGCTGAAAGCAGTGTCTGTTTGCGCCTGCAGCTTCCTGTTTGTCTGACCTCCACAGCCCGACCCGGCCGACTCAAACATCAGCCTCCAACACAACAACACCGAACCACAAAGTCACAGAGAAAACATGGACATGAATCATCACAGGCACAACAACCTCCCTCTCAAAATAACCAAAACAGTCCTAAAGCGCCTGGTGTCATCAGTGACCCACCACGAACGAACTTCAACAACAGTATCATAAAAACCTGCATGCTAAACAAATAAAGCCCGACTTATTTTAAGAGCTAAAGCCTATAGCAAAGAGCTGCGTTTCCATGGCAACTATCAGCGATACTAGTGTCACCTGCTGACAGATAGGAGAATATGGCTTCGTTTGTGACATGGAGGAAAAAAGAGTTTTGTCCACACAGACCATAAAGTGTCTCTGAATCTCTTTGCTTGAAACAAGCAGAGCTAAACATATTAAACAGAAACTCAGCTGGTTATGTGTCTTTTGTGAAGGTGTTTAACTGACACATGTGAGACATATTTTGCTTTTAACTGATTAAAGAAAAAAATAAACAGTTGTATACGTTTTTGCATTTCATTTTGAGCTAACTTACTATAAACACTAAGAGTTGTGAGGCTTTGTTTCTAGTCTAGACACAGTAGTGACACCTGACCACGTCCTGTGTTTTTATGGGGACATGTTTGAGATCATCATTCCTGTTTTAACCCGTTTTAGGATATAAGAGAGAACAAAACATTGTTCATTATAATAATCCTAACTATACATCATTATCAGTTTAATTGCACCTTTAAAACACTCTTATCAGGTCCATTCATAGTAGCCAGTGTTGATCACGTGAGCCTTTCACTTGTGTCCTTTGATTTATCTGATTCTATTTTTACATTTAATTACTCAACTTTCACTGCACATTTCACGACTGTACCAGCAGAGGTGACGTAAGCGTGAGTTTCTGCAGCAGGAAGATCTGGACAATTTTTACACAGACACTCATTAACCTCAGCATGAAGAAAATGTCAACCTTGACAGCAGCTCTTAACAATTTAAGCAACAGCAGTAGAAATGTTCTACGACTCACCACCCACACATGAATGCATAGAGTAGATAATTCTGTTGCATCACCAGCATTAACCCGGTGGTGTAATGAGCTACAATACTGCTGATTCGTCGTGGATATACCGCAGCCAACATCTTATGCAAATGCATTTAAGGTGTGTAGATGCTCATCTGCGTCGCTGAGCTCACTGCTGGCGTGTCGACTACGTTTCCCAGGTGAGGAGCGTGTGACAAAGCTAAAGGCTCGGTGTGCAGTGGACTGAGAGCAGTGTTGACCTGCGCATGCGGTTACATCAACCACAGTTGTGTCTGAGTTTGTATCTGGACAAAATGCACTTATTATTATTGCCTCAAACTCAATGGCAGTGAGCGTTTCTAGTAGTGTCACACAGCGTAAAGTGTCACAACTAAGCCACTCAAAAGTGTGTTTTGCTAGTCCTATTTGGATATTTGACTTCATAAAGCCGTTCAAGTCCCTGCTTTATTGCCTTGCTGAGAGTAGGAGACGCGCATTTGTCATTTGTGGTATCAGAGGCAGCATCACGTAAAGAAAAAAAAAAAACAACACACACACACCCTTTACAGGGGAGACAGCTCGTGTCAAGCGGTTAATCTTCTGAAATTAGACATGACAGAAAGCACAGGGGAAGGATGAAGCCCAGAATCACAAGTTTCCTCCCACTTTTTATCCAAGCGAAACCATGCTGAGAAAGAAAAGATTGGGTTTTATCTCCTGGAGCGTTGATTCTGAAGCCTGGTGCGGCCCCGGAAATCGTTTATCCTGGGGCTACCACCGCAAAAGCGTATGAGTATTATAGTAAGAAAAGCCCCCAAAGAAATCTTGCTCCATGTAATGTGTCCTCTGTGCCTTTCACATGGTCGGTGCAGCCATAGGACCATGCTGATCTTGTTAGAATCTACCAACTTTTAAATGTGTAGATGAAAATGTAAACATGAGTTACCTCACCGTTGGTAAAAAGCGTCATATGCCGATTGCACCATGCTTTTAAACTAGCAGAGACTGTTATTTCTTAGAGAACAGTCAAAAAGCTCAAATGAGAATCGACTCATCTTCTTTTACTGGACCTGGTTTGTGCAGCTGTTAGTTATCGAGTTCAGAGCAGCCTTAACAAACCTGCAGTGATGGTGAGTGGAGCAGGAGCCTGGAGGCAGCTACATGTTCTCTGATTTAAGTGCTCAAAGTCTCAGTGAGGGACTAGACGCGCTTTTTAAAACGATTCACTTGTTTCTGCGTTTTTGTCCACCGATGAAAAATCTGGCCAAACGCACCACAGTTTGCACCATGCTTTAAACGCGTAATAGAACTTAAGCTCGACATGCAAATCTGCGTTTGATGTTCCTTCCTCACATTCAGATGAACTTCTAATCCTCTGCTAGCAGCAAATTCCATCGGTTAAGGTGAAAAGAAAGAAAACTTTTGCTTAAAAGGAAGCCTGAACTGGATTTTGTTTAATTTCTCCCACTTATAAATTCACTTTCTATCCGCTGTTTGTATCGTCCTCACGTTGCCCCATTAATACCCAAATAATAGAGAAAAAAAACAAAAACAAAACTATTTTATGTTAAAGTTTGCATTATAACACAAACACATGAAACTGCTAAAGCAACACTGGCCAGTCCTTGAAGGCAAAGATGAGACAAACGTCCCATGATGCATCACTTCATCAGTACAGAGAAAACCCAAACTTAAGGCTCAAATCAAGACGCTGAGTCACGAGAACAAACACTTCACGCTCTCATTACTATAATTCTGTTGCTCTCAGCCTGATCGCTGCTGACATCACTGGCCATGGTTCTTGCAGGCGTCGATATTTGTGAGAATAGACAAAAAGCCGAATCACATTTAGGTCGACGGTTAACAAGACAATGACATTAATTATGGCCATTTGTCTTGTTCCAACTACTTGAAATTAAGACCATATTCATTTAAGTTATAAATAATAATAATAAATCACCCTGAGTTATGAGTCATGTATATGAATACTTTAGATCCGTGAGAGTGTGATTGATAGCTAATAATTAAGGCTTCCTTTACTACATGTTGTTAATCTTTTTGAAACAAGCGCCACATACTTCCGTTTAAAATAAATAAAAAATATGGTGCATCGCTAATTAACCTTGAAAATCCTGCGTCTAAAGGTTTATATCGCACATTTTTCACCCCATAGAAGAGGATGACTCCCTGAAACATCACACATATGCAGCCACCGTCTTCTGCAAACTCCTTGTCCTATAAAAAGGCAACTGTTCTCCTACATGCAGCCACAAAACCTATAAGTGTTAATATTTTATGTGCATTTGCTTCTTTCCTTTTTGGCACCTCTGCCTTCTTTTAATTCTGTAAAAAGTCCACACCTGAAAATATTCTCAATGAATCTTCCCCGTTTCCTCCTGCTAAACAACAGCACTCATCAGTAAAGGTCAGACACTACATGGCCTTTTCATACGTCCACTGTCCTACTACACTGAACACAGTTGACCTTTTGTTCAACTTCCTGTGACCTCTGGGGGAGCGGAGCTGCTTTAGTGGAACACAGAGACACCAGGAGCATGAGATCATCCTAGACTCACACATTTGGTGTCCTTTGAGTGAACCCTCAATTAACTAAACGAGTACATTTCCCAAATTAAATTCAGAAATAAAGGAAATGTGACATTATTCAAGAAAACAGAGTCAGTTTGTACCAGTCTGACATTAATGACTTCCTTTAGTCCACTTTCAAACCACCAGAGTAGAGAAAGGTTTAAGACTCCACTTATCAGCCTTGTACAGCACAGGCCTGACCCTGACTCCCCAAGTACTTTCCATTCAGTCCCACTTTGACTCATGTGACATAACGACACACATAATGGACCCACAGCTGTTCTCAATGACCCTCAAGGGGTAAACAACCTAATGACTCCACGGATTAAAAAAAGCTCAGGACTGTAACCGCTCGGTTAGAACTGATGTCTTCTGGAGGAAGAGTGAGACGACTTGAAGAGCTGCAAGCGAAACCATGTGCAGGTCAGAGTTTGTTAGTGTTGTTGTGAAGCAGGTTCTCACCGGCCCATAAAGCATTTGTCCTGCCACATAGACAGTGTCCTCTCCTCTCCAGCTCATTTCACCACCACCGTGTTTCAGCTGCAGAGTTGGTTGGTTGGTCCTGGCCAAGTTTTCCCCACAAATGCCTCCTGAGCCAAACAACATATTTTAATCTGGAAATTAATGTGTATTTATCTGACATCTTAAAACATTCAGATTGATTTAATACTTACACTGATGATTTTTGAGCCAAGTCAGAAGCTTGAGCTGGTTGAAAATTGTGCATTTCATCTATTTATAAGACGACTTCTGTGCCTGGTGTTATTGGCAGAATGGCTCCTCATACAGCTCCAAAGTCTTTATAAACTCCCTCAATCTTTCTTCAGGCAGTTGCTTACCAGATATGCCCATGATGCATAAGACAACTGGCCCACAACTGAGAACGTTTTGATATCCACAAGAGCTCATCCAATTAGCCCTAATTGGAAGTCACAGGTGTCATCACTTGTGCTGCAGTAATTATCGGTATAACATCCAAATGTCAGGTAACATCCAAGTTATACATTCTTCCATTTCCAACCATCTTAAGTCAACGTTGACGGCGTACGCTTTAACCGCATGAATATTGCTTTGCATCAACTCAGTCCATGTTGGTGGACAGAACCAAAATGATAAATTGCATCAATGTAGAACTATTTACAGAGCTGACTGTGAATTGTAAATTTAATTTCATGTTTAAATATTTAAAGGTAAGAAGCAACTGACAGCGAAAAGGCAGCTGATGTAGCCTGAATCAGTCCGGCAGCTGTTGGCATGGATACCCGCTAGGCGCAATTATGCAGACTGTACAGTTAATACGGGGAAACAAAATTCATATGAACTCCGTGGCTCGTCTGTTTTTCTGAAAAACAATAATGTAATGACATGGTTCAGAATGTGCATCTCTGATGCTATTACATGAGGAAATCTTTTTTTTTTTCTCCACAAGAGCTTTTCACTGTCAGAGAAACATGTATGTAGAGTCAAGTGTGTAGTTAACACTTTAATCTGGGTGTCAGGCGACTTAAATAATGAATGATCCAACGCTGTGTCAGCTGTCTAAGCTGACTTTCAGTGCGGTTACGGAGAGATGCATGATGTATGTTAATCACTAGGTCTCAAGCTTTACTGCATTATGACCTCTCTGTATTTCACCTGATTAATCTACACGTACACAAATATTCAAATGTTGGAATTAAAAAATAAAATCACCTGATCACAATGGGTCTTAATATAGAGCAAATAAAACCTGGATGACATAATTATAACATTATTTACAAACTAGAGCCTTGTCCTTGTTATAAATAAAAAGTGGAAAACCTCACAGGCTCCTTATATTATCAGACTATTTTTTTACACAAAAACATTAGAGGGACTAGTCCTGCCCATTACTGTACATTATGATTCAGAGTCGTAGCTCTGATAAAATATTCCCTCATCAGAGCGAGACGGTCTCTGCTTATTTAGGATATTGTCAGCTTGTGATTTGGGTGTATAAATGGATTTCCAAATACGTCAGGGAGGTAATAAGCGTTCGGCATCCTGATTAGTGAATGATCGTTTGTAGCCAACAGGGTGGTGAGAATCCTCACTGGTGTCCAGGGGTTTCCATGGGGACGGGAGTGACCGGGGCAGCGTCGCCCTCTCCGTTTATTGTGTCCTGATCATTTCAAATTGACTGAAATGATGGAGAAGAATCACGTCAGGCGAGGCGACAGTGTTGAGTTCTATTCTAAACAGCGTGGCTCAAACCAAGCACGGACAGGTGGACATAACATAAAGCGCAGTCTCGTTGCAGCTGTTGGATCATCTCTAGATCTTCTTGGATCTCTTTTTAGTCATGCTGCTTTTGTGTAGTCACTGAGTTTCCAAGGAGAAATTTTAGCAATCGCACTCAAGCATAGGCTCCCCAAGGGCTCACATGGCCTCTGGATCTGTGCCCCGCTAGTATCAGACACTTGCTTATCAAAGTGAGGAATGCTGGCACTTTCTCGCTGCCGAGATTTTGGACGCCGACAACAAAATCGCTCACTTCTATAGCTCTTCGGTGGCCATAATTTCCTCCACGATAACACCTGCTGCACCCCACACCGCTGGCTTTATGAGACCTTCTGTTCTTTTGGAAGAGCAGCTTAGCTCATTCTTTATCGTGTTGTGCTGGCAAGATAGCCGATAACAATCCAGCTGCCGTGTGAAGTGCGAGATAAATGTGAGGCTTAGCCCACAGTGCAAACTTGCCCAGGAGCGTGGAGACACAGAGAAGAAAGTTGAAGGGATTCAGCCAGAAAGCCCTCTCCATCGCCATAATTAGCTGAAATGAGCTACGAGGGCCACCTGCTGATTGTGTCATTCACTGCTCTTTTACATGGAAATTGCGACCAATGTTGCCGTGCAGCAGAGAAACACGGAAAAACGAGCACAAGCATCAGCTCCAGCTGACTTCTCAAAAACGTTAAACTAGTTGAGAATACAAAGGCATTTAGGACATTTTCTAAGATAAGCAGTGAACCTATATTATAGGGAACGTAATCCCCCACAATAAAGGTGAAAACTGTGCAGTTTCAAGGTTACAGCTGTGTATCGCATACTTGCAACCTTAAGAATAAAAACAGTGTTCAGCAGTCTAAGACCGGTTTATGTCAGTAATTATTCTATGCGACAAAGCAGCACGCTTATTAAATTATTAAATGTTCATATCATGTTCTTACATGAAATTTGAACATTCTTAATGGCAAACTCAAAACCACTGTCACCTAATCCTGTGGTTTCTTTCATCTATATAATGCTCTCATGCTCTTTTACTCACAGTAACTTCAATGTCTTGGTTCACTTGCTCTCATCAGCATCATTTTCAGCGGGAAGAAGCTTTTTTTCCCAGTGAAAAGGCTCTGATAAATGTGTGTGTGCGCTACCTGCCCAAATAACAGCAGACAGGCAGAAATAGCCACCAGCTGGGGCATTTAGAAGCTGAAGAGCCAGCTATTTTCCTCAGTAGTTGTTAACGGCGCTAAGGGCAGAGTGAATGTTGGACTTCAGGCCACAAACGCATTGAAACACAAATGAAAATACATGATGTGTCTGAAGGTTCGTATTTCACCCATGTAGCATCTTCACAGCCAGCACAGCCTCGTCTGCCAGTGTGCTGCAGTGCGTTATTATAATATGCTGTGAGAAAATTTACTATACAGCTTCAGATATTTTTTTCATTTTACTCGACATCACTGTGTCTGACTGTTAAAAAAAGCAAAGATTTTTGAATAATGCATGTGTACAGTCTGTAGATGATGTGTTGTGTGGCTGTAGTATAGTATTAACTCTGGTTTTAAATTTTAACACCTTTGTTCTCCTTAACACATTCTCATAGTGATCTATCACTTGGTTTGTGTTGAACCACCTCCCTCCCATCTGCTATATGCTTAATTTGTAATCACTTTGATATCGCTCATCATTAACATGACCACTTAAGTTTAATTTTATTGTACAGCTGAAGGTCACAAGCTTAACATAAACCCAAGTGAAAAATCTGCTGCGTGGTGGTTAGTATTCCACAGTCATGACAGCTTCAGGGACACTGCCAATTAAACTGTATACTCCTTGTAATACACTTTACTTTAATAATTACAGAAAGACCAGCTGAACTGAATATAATGTCAAAAGCAGGCAGTGAAGGAAAGAGCACAATAGCCATTCACTACCTCTTCTATTTTTACCAGCTAATCTGGGGGATTGACTTTACAACCTTTTTCTGCTCCAGCTTCCGTCCATTGCTATCCCATTACACCTTAAAATAAACAGTGGAGAGGTCAGTGCTTTTATCTTTCGCCCATTCTCCCCACAGGCAATAATAAAATTCCACTGTTCCCAGACACTTTAATCCCATTTTTAAAAACCATATATGCACAGTGCCCACCTACTGACGGCTGCAAACTCTAATGGTTGACGTGTTAAGGAAGCCCAGATATACAACAGAAATCCTCATTGCTGTTCCATAAATGCCACTCTCCCGCTCTCAGACTGTGCCCTGTCCCCCACAGACATCTACACGGTCTGGCAGTCAATTATTTACCCTCACCTTCAAAAGCCTCCCTCCATCGCTGCATGGGAGGCAGTAGACTCATTTCTTTATCTCATCTTTATCCTTTCTCTGCAGCAGGAATAGCAGAGCCGTCGGCTCAAATCTCCCCGAAACCTGCAAAAGACCGCAATCCAAACATCTGCACGTTAAGGGGAACATGGACACATTTCAGTCTTACACATGAGGTTAAAAACTCTGAAGTCAATTAACTTGTGCGTCTGTGTGGAAAACCTTGTTTTATTAGAGGTATCCAACTGAAAAATTAAAAAACTGATTAAGAACACGATTTAAAGAGGTCAGTAAAATGAAATGGCAGTAGAACAAAGCCTGAAGTTTTTCATTGTATAACAGGAAAAAAGTAGGATCTATACTGGTTATTATTTCCTGTAATAAGTGGTCACACTTTTTGGGTTTGTCTACTGGTCCGTGCTGCTGTGTCATTCATCTGCTGACCAGCAATCAGGCCTCAGGGAGTCATAGTCCATCACCCTTCCTCATTTCTCTCCATAAGCAAATTCATTATGACCTTTTATCCAGCTCCTTTCCTCTTCACTCCGTACCCCTCTCTCTATCACCTGGCTATCTGGTCTCTTCAGTACAGAAGCTTCACGGTCGCAGTTTTCCTAATGGGAGACCAGGAGTCATGATTGTCTCTCTGCTATGATCTTTTTTTCACCCCCTCAGATCAAATGAGCGTCAGAGACATGACTTCTAGCAACATATGGAGTGATTCAGTCTCAAGGTGCAGAGCAAGATAGAGCTTTGATTGACAATTCAGTGATCTCCCATCTGTCGGATTCGTCCATATTATTCCTTCTGCTCGCTGCTGCCCCCAAGTACCCGTCGCTTAAAGACGTCCAGTTTGTCATTGGCTAGAGCTTCTCTCAGGGCACCAAAGAAACTGTGATAATGGGCTGTGTTGTGTATCATGAGCAAGACTCCAGCTAGCAGCTCATTGGTCACCAGCAGGTGGTGCAGGTATGCCCTCTGGTGGTTCCTACAACAGTAGCAGCCACACCCGTCCACCAGCGGGCTGAAGTCGTCCTGGTACCTGGATCGAAAGTTCAAAAAAATAAATTAAAAGGAGCTGTCGTGAAAAGCTAGTCCTAAATGTAAATCAGGTGTTGGGCAAGTACTTTAAAGCAAAGATTTTGCAAGAACGAAAGCTCACTGAATCCTTTGGGATCTCGCAAAATGTGCTACAAACCTCGTGTCTTTAAGGTTGATCTCAAAGTGTGTCATCTGTGTTTGATCATCGAGATTTAGATCTCCGTTCTCCAGCGTGCCACCTGCTGAGTCCTCTTCATTTAGCTCCAGCACTGCCGAAACATACACACACCTCATTAAGCCCAGTGCACCACAAACTCACTTTAATTTCATGCTTTAACACAAAATAAGTCCCTATACACAAAACTGTGGCTGTCAGCCGACCGTACAGATCAGCCCGGCAGCAATAATCAAATGCAACATGTAACATAGCTTGACCTCTATTAAACACTGCAGTGTCCCAGTCTCTGCACTATTACAATAAAAATTACAAACTGGCCGTGTAACAACCAACACCTGTTTTACACAGATGGGTGTTAGACTGCAAAGTGACAAAGAAAGCACAGATCTACCAGTGACTGGTCCGTTAGGAAGAGGTTGGCTTCTCACAGGAAGAGGTTTAAAGCTGGCCAGTTAACTCCACACATCAGAATAAGGAAGATGTGATGGCGGAGGCAAAGAGACGTAAGAAAGGAGTCCATGGCAATGCATACGATTAAAGATAAAAGAGGCAACGATAGAGCAAAGTGGATTTAGCAGAAACAGACAGGTGAAGCTCAGGGCAACAAAGTGGGCAAACAAAGCATATAAATGAAATTTTATGCCAGGGATTGGGTTGGAGCTCAAGGTGGAGTGATAAGCATGAGAATAAAAGCGACAACATAAGGTTTGACCAAGTCTAATACGATAAAAAGAAGGCAGAGGCAACTTGGGCTGAAGAGCAATAACTAGAAAGCAGTGGAGCAGTAACTAGAGAAGCTGAGGTGGAAAAGAGAGGATTTGAAGTTTAAAGACTCCTCAGCCGAACTGGGAAGCAAATAGCTGTAAATTATGATGTTATGCAGTTTACTCTGGTTATTAATGGCTAAAAATGCACAAAACATTCTCGATACTTTACTTGATCCAGTAGCTGCAGAAAACAAAGAATGAGTTTCTACCTAAACCACCAAACCTATTTAAAAATGTATTTAATATATTTTAATGTGATTCAAACGGTTTAACCATCTCAAACCATGTTAACACTGAGGTCAAGAGTTGTCCATTACTTTAACACTTAAGTCAACTTCCTGGTGAGCCCCAGAGCCCTTTTCCCCACAAAGGTGAAGTATCACAGTAAAATATGTCACAAAGACAGATTTGATGTTTTAATATACATTTTATGCCGTTAAAGTGTTTTGACTCTGCATGTTGGAGTTGATGGACAAAGAGCAATAAGTGGAGGAAAAAGCCTGAATGTTAAACGGATAAATCTAAAAATGGAGTGTGTGTGTGGGGTTCAGGTGGGCGATAAGAAGTGAAGGGGTAATTTATATACTGTGTCAAAAAGGACCTTAACTCCCCAACTCTCCACCCTCCACCCCCAGGGATCTGTATAATTGGCTGATGGGGGAATTAGATTTCCTGTTCAGTTTGATTCTCACCTCCACTGAACTCCATTACACTCCCTGTGCAGAATCGATTAGCGCTGTCTGGCACTAGATGCTGCTGGATACCAAACTTCACTCCGACTGTCAGTCGAGTTTAACATGAGCTTTTAATGAAGCACAAAGTCTGCAGTGGGTCAGGTCGGTGCATTGCCTGAGCTCCTGTCATAACACTTTTATTAACCCAACATTTACTGTAGTATTTTGAGCTTTTCACTTGGGACAACAACCAGAACCAGACTGAACTGAACCATCACCTGTTGTAACAGCTATAGTACGAGCCGCACCATTGATTTCATATCAGCAGCTGAATTCCTCTTCTCCTAATTAACTGAGAGAATAGTTAGAAAGAGGTCGACATGTAACAACTGCCTCACAAAGCAGTCAAATCTACTGAGAGGAGTGTGACCTTAGATTTGTTCCAGAAACATTAACTACATATGCATTTTCAATTCAATCAGACTCCTCCTGCAGCAATTAACACAACAGCTCATTATCGGGCAAATCACCACTTCACTGCACTAATCAGTGAACCACAACTGGATACAGCTGGAAACATTAAAGTACTGAACATTTCTTGCTTTTTACATTCATGACATTTTAGTTTACTTACACCAAGATCTGCTCTTTTAATTGCTTAGTCCACATGTGTGATGCACAGAAACCATGACAGGTGAAGTATTAACCTTATCGGTGGCATCTCCACTTCTGTACGCTCATACTGTAAGTACTTGAAGAGAAACGCTAGAGCTTTCAATGGTTCGGGGCAATTTACAACACATTTGCATGTGGGTTACTTTAACTGAAAGGTCATTTGGTTTGACAAGAGAATTGTGAAAATAAGCAATTAGTCTTTGCCAAATTCCAAAATGACTTCAGCTGTTTTCTTGTGTCGTCAGCTTTTAATTTTGTAATTAAACCTCTGCATGCTGTGAATTAAATGGTGCATGTCCATAATGCTGGACGAAAATAAAATGACAATTACATAGACCACTGTCTGAAAAGAACATGAAAGCAATCCTTTGAGAAAGGATGAGGACTGCAGACTAGGAAACAGTGCGTGTATAATAAGAAGAGCGAAGAATGTTGAATGTTGGAGCGACTGAGAATAACAAGCTTGATCTATATCTCATTATAGGTTCTATGCATCTTGCAACATTAAAATGAGGCTCAAATAAAAAAGCCTGAAATTATTAAAAATATAGACTGTCTCATTAATGGAGTTCGCTACTCAGGACCACAACTATAAAGTAATAGCTCAATGCCCATCAGTGCAGATAAATTAAACTTTCTTTCATTCACTTTACTTTTGCTTTGTAGATTCAAGTTTCTTCAGCTGTACTGCAACTGTTTTTCATTACTGCTATTTGCCCCACCTGCAGGGGGCGCTCTACCTGCATGCTCCGGGTCTGAAGAGATGTCGAAGTTGAAGGTTAGAGCGCAGCCTCGTTCTGTCACCTGGAAGGGGAAGAAGCCCTCAAACAGATCCACACCAGCGTCTACGCAGTCCAGTACCTCGTCAGGCCGCCCTACACCCTGCAGCAGTCTGCCAAGCGATCGACAAAAACAAAAATACAGAAGTCATTGCACAAACATCCATCATCTCCAGTGAACATCTTGGATCCTTGTACATTCAGGGCAGTTGAGGGGTTACGGTTCATACTAATCTGATTCTTAGTGCTCTAAGTAAGAATCATTTCACATTCACAACTGACCAAAACCCAATACATTTGATTTATAAAACTAAAGCAGAGAGATGCAGCTAAAATTCACATTTACAGAAGCAGATCCAGAGAAGGAACTATTCTACATTTAGTAAATAAATATGTAAACTATGAGTAAACCAAAAATTTGTTTCTAAGGGCACATAATGTGCTTTGAGCTTGAGCCGACGACGGCCTGTGGCGCCGTTAACAGAGCTGTTGGGTTTATAATCAATCAGGCTGGATAATGAATTGACTGAGCACGACCCAGCAACTGGGCACGCTCAGTGTTCTGCACACAGACCGGTTTAACCATAATGAGCCACTGACGCACTTTTAACTGCACTGCGCTGATATTTTACATTTAACAAAATGATAACATATTAATCTCTTTTGAATCTGAAAATATAAAACAAGGGAAACATTTTGAACCTTCTTGTTCTAACAACTATCATAACATTTTTCAACAAGACTAAGTCAGAACAAATTAACAAAACACTATATTCTAATATTTTGGACAAAACATAAAAAATTGTTGACAGCAATTACGTTTCAGTTACCAGTGAAGAAAATGGTTTAATTTAGTGAAGAATAACCCCTTTATAACAGTGATAACTACACTTCTCACATCACAAGATCTTCTGACCTGGGTTTGTCCTCAGGCAGCTCCTTGGTCACAGCAGACGTTAGTTGAATCCTCAGGGCCTGATCCATGGAGCCCGTCTGGAGACCATCCAGGCAGAATCCTGCCACAGGCCTTTTGGCCGTCTCCCTGGCTGAGCGTATCCTCTCTTCGAGAATATCTCCTCCTTCCACCACACCGAACACCTCCACTCCTTTCAGCTCCTGAAAATGACATTTTGGAAATAAAGCAAAAAACAGAAGATAAACACAGACATTAATTCGACTAGAGCTTCATATTCATGCACACACATGGTGTAAAACAAGAGGCAGAAAAAAAAAATTCCTTTGATTTTGCAAAAATAACCAGGGTTTTATTTTTGAAAGAATCTGTCTAGATCGCTATGACTCAACAAGAAATTCCCTTCACATTGCAAGGAATAAAGTGATATAGCAATCAACACCCTCAGCACATTGCTGTTGTCAGTCACCTGAAATATGCTGTGCTTCTATTTGACTGTGCTTGAATATTACACATTTGTCATGTCCCAGGGAAATTTTGTTTTTTGATTAGACAATAAAATACTCGATCATTGCAGCTTCATACAGAAAAATAAATCCATCCGCCCACTATCTTAACTTCTTTCACATGTAGCTTCTTATAAGAATGATTCCATCATTGACAATGAGACAGCAATTCACTTACAAAGAAAGGAAACCAAGTGGAAGAAAAACAAGTCATTAGTCCTGATTAAATTAAAGTAAGAAAAGCCACCTACAGACCTCCAGATGTTTGCAGTCGCTAATAATGTTTTCCTCCTAAACACACAGTTTCCAGCAGTCGCACAGCAGCCCTGGTGACAACTAAATTACCAAACATCAAGCCTAGTGTGGGGTTCTCACGCCGTGCATGATGGATTCACAGAAATAGACTTTGTGAAATTATAAAATGTCAGAGTTCTGCTGTGTATGTTTAGTGAATGTCAATTGGGTCTGCACCTGTGAGCTTTGATGCACCAGCAGACACTCGTCCAAGTGAGCCAGCGTTCGATCCACAGATTTTCTAACTCGTTTGCGAGAGGTGGTGTTCTGCCATGTCTCTCCATCGGCGATGCTCTGGTACCAGTCTGCCTGCACGATCTTCTGGAGAGCCATGAACTTGGCCACTGTCAGCTCTATCCGGCCACCACTGCCCCACACTGACACAGTCTAACAAGCAAGATGGCGTTTGAAAAGACATCTGAGTGAAAAGGGCAGTTTTGGTGACACAACCATTTACCAGACTATGTTAACTCCCAGTATAGTGACTTTGTTCCTTAAGCAGAGGTTCATGCTCACCTTGTTTGTCGTATAACCAGTTGGGCAAGGGGCTGCAGGGTCATGAAGCGAGCAGTACAACACGGTGTCATGAAGCCCTGCGCAATACAA
Organism: Macropodus opercularis; assembly: GCA_030770545.1. Taxonomy (NCBI): domain Eukaryota; kingdom Metazoa; phylum Chordata; class Actinopteri; order Anabantiformes; family Osphronemidae; genus Macropodus; species Macropodus opercularis. The sequence continues at coordinate 5,967,609 of JAUCMP010000028.1, forward strand.
AGTCAATATGTGTCACTCACAGAGAGCAAAACCAGATGAAAAACACAGGAGAGCAAGCGCTGCACACAAAGCAAGGTGACAGAGCGAGATGCCTTCATTACTGCCTGTTAATAGGTTGACTCCGAGTCTAGAGAGGAGCTTTATCAAACAAACACAGCTGCGGGAGAAAATCAAAAGCTGAAAAACCAAAAGCAGAAATTGCAGCAAATGCTGCTTATTTTTCCTAATTATTAAATTACTGCCCTTCTGCGACTTCAGACAGCACAGTAGATGGTTTACAACAAGTGACACCACAGTGATTACATTTCTAATTTTTAAATTTGGTTGCCTCAAGAAGAGCTTAAAGCTTGGCATCACAGCTAATGAGGTCACTGTTCTGGGCCATTTATATAAATATTACTCTGAACAGCACTACTTTTTAGTCAGGCTCGTGGGACTAATCAGCTTTTCAAAACACAACTATAAATTTAGAAGCACCCTAATTTGCTCTTTCTATTTTAGCCAGTGGAACTACTGTTAGTATACCCCGAGCTCTTCAGTGTATATTTAACCTTCACAAATGTGTGACATTCACATCAATCAGCTAGACACTCCTGGCAGAGGATCCTCTGATGTGGTTGTTACCTGAAAATGTCAACCACAATGGAGCAGAACAGCCACAAGGTGAGTTCAGAATAGCAACCTGTCCCTTTCCACCTCTAGAGACTCCCTGAATCCTCTTATGAAGTGATTAGAACTAATTTTACATGCTGATTAAATTAAACCTACTTCTGTAAAAAAAAAACTGTATTTTTCAGCTGTGTTGTTTCCATAGTCAACAAAAAACCTCCAATTATTGCATAAGAACCAGTTAATGAAAGATTAATGCAATAATATCAATGTAATGCTTTGTGGCTTTCACTTAGCTTACAGCTGAAGGCAGATTAACTTTTAATCAATACCGAATATATCTGAATACATTGGAATAGCATTAGATGTGGTGATAATCTGTCCACTCTCCCAGCGACTCTTTAAAAAATATGCTGTAATGCTAAGGGAAGGAATGAGGAAAGTTTAGATGTGTACCTGCAAACTTCGTGAATCCGTCTTTAAACTCTTCCAGAACTTCCCGATGCTCTGCTCTTTAGGGGAAAGGTGGTAAAGCTCCAAGTTAGATCTCAGAAACTCTGTGTGTGTGCTAATTAATAAATAATGAATGGACTTACAAATTGGACAGAGTGACCTGAGTGACACAGGGCAGCTGGCTCAGGGTGTGCAGTGTGTCCTGGGTGAGGTGGGGCACTGTGCCAAAGTGGGTGTACAGCAGACAACCCGGTACCTCCAGGGAGTGCTGCCCCGTCTTACCGAGCCCCTTCAGGACACCCAGCCGGCTCCTTCCCTGGACCACCCGGGTCAGCTCCAGTTTCATCCTGCTGCCAGCCATAAGAAAGCGCACAAAGCGAACGCTAGTGCTTGATACAATTATATAACTAGCAGCAGAGCACGTGAATTAGCCACGTAGCTAACTAGCGGTGCACGCACGTGTTATGACTTCCTGCAAGCCTTCGCCGAATAAAGATGTTTAATTACTGATTTTAAGTGACACGCTTTGAGGAGATCCACGCATTTACAGCCGTTAGCCGTTATGCAGACGCCGTTTCAAACTAAGAGCACCCTTCTTATTTATTACCCAAGCTCACCCCTGTCAGGAACTACAAGCCGCGGATTTATGTCGTCATCACCACGCGGCGTGACATAGAAATGTATAAAATAGCTTTATTCAAATAAAACATGTATATGTTGCACTGTGCTATGCCTACACATTTAAACGGGCTTTATCTACTTTATTTATTATCTTTTCTACGTTCTGATAATGTTGGAAACCAACATTTGTGGGCTGGCGAAGTTACTATGGTTACCAGAAAGACGCCTGAAGAAGAAACACAGCATAACGGGAGGCGTAGTCCTGAAAGGCTCGTTTGCTTGCGCTGAAATGTTCCGTGTAACTACATTACCCAAAATCCCATGTGATTCAACTCGATGGCTGTCGTGTGTAGAGTCTCAGCTTTAAACGACTTTTGAAGAGTTTATTTTCTTGATATAACAGTCAAATCGAGTGGAAATGTGATACTGATTATAATAGTGGCAGTAAAGGATTAGAAACAAACAGATGATGACGCTACCAAGTCACAATCCTCACCTGTTTAGCTGGAGGACGCGAGGCAAGAGCTCATCTGCAGTCAAAGTAAGTGTAGACATAGGAGGCACCGTGGCGAGCGTTTAAATGCATCCTATGGTGTCTTTTGTAAATGATATCTGCTTCTTTTCCTTTTCATCAATGCATGGACATAAAGAATAGTGACATCGACCAGTGGAGGAAGGTGAGAAGAACTTGTATGTCTGCATTGTTAAGACACATGCTTATGAATCATGACACATTCTATGTCTTTGGATTTTGTGTCGTTAATCTAAGCAGACGAGATGCACAATAATGAACAATGGGTCACATTTCCTAACATTTACATTATCTTGTCCTCAGCGAGTGGAGAAGGCTTCAGAGTTTGCTGTGTCTGAAGTCTTCTCTCACAAGAAACCTCACGCAGGAGCCAGCAGCCTAGCTGTAGCACTGCAAAGCTCTGACCAGTTAAGGGATCATGACGATGCTTACAGCGAGGGTAGGTCGGCTCATTGTAAAAACGCCCAGTCTCAGAGAAGTCTTCCTTAGAGCATGTGCAGAAGCAGGTTGAACACTTGTATTTGAATGGCTTCTCGCAGCCCAGGCTCTTCTCAGTGATTGGCTGGGCAGTAAATTGCGACTGGAGCTGGATGAGGAAGATGACCTGATACGCTCAGCCGAGAGGAGAAGCCCCGCTGCACTGGCAGATCCTCAGCCTACCACTCAAACTTATGACAACTTTGATGGTAAGAGAACTGTCGCAATAGCTGCTGCTCATATTAATTTATACCAAATCTGGATTAAACTTGACTTTTTTGGCCCTAATCAAAATTAGTATATTAACATTTGATCCACAGAGGCTACAAAATCCCGGTTAACTCTAATATTTGAAATGCTTGATCAGAACATCAAGAAGGGGTCACTTCTCCAGATATCCAGTCATTATTCTCTGCTCACTTGTGTTTTGGGTCACTTGGGACAGTTCCAGCCTTCTTCAACACAATTATTTTCAGTCTAAACATGCTTGTATTTAAAGTTTTGAATGTCCCCCAAAATACTAAGAAAATACTTTGCAATATTATATTGCTGAAATGTAAACAAAATGAAATCTCTCGCCAGTTTTATTTTATCTCGCTTAATTTATTTTATATTAGCTGAGAGCAGCTGCTGCCTCGAGAGAAATAAATCGATCTAAAAGTTACTGCAACATACTTAGAGGTAACTTTTAACTGGTGAAGTTTTTTAGAAACTTCTCATTTGTGATATTAGATCTCTACAAGTGCCTGACAGAGGAGGAAGATCACAGCGCTGTTAACAGCTTCCTACAAGACCTAATGGAGCAAGATGTGTTGGACTGTGGGATGATGGAGGAACTGGCACTCGATGTTGGACAAACAAAGAGGAAGTTCAGAAATCCAATCGTCGCCATGGAAGCACGACACCAGCAGGTACGTCGCTAAGCATATCTCAAACATTTCAAACTGCATAATGAAATCTGAATGATGTGGGTTGGAAAAGTACGTATCACCGGGCGAGTGACCTGGAACGAGAGGCCCCCACATCGTATTCTCAATTGCAGTAATTGCTGCTGACTGCCTTTGAAGGTGCGAGAAAACAGAGCCCAGCGGGAGGCTGAGAGGCAGAGACAACAGAGAGAGAGGGCGTCTCAGCTGGGTGCCAGAGAGGAGGCAAAAAGGAGGGAGCAAGAAGAGGAGACGAGGAAGAAGCGACAGGCACGTAGGCAGGAAGAGCTTTTGCAGCAGGAGGTGGTGAGATTGCGACGTCAGATGGTGAAGCAGAGAGGCCTGGAACAGCTGGTTAGACAGAGGTATGGTCTCCTATTTAAAGCAGCATCACTGTGTGTGATCATAGACCCAAACATCTAATGCACAAGTGTCCATGTGGGAAGCAAATAATCCCTTAATCGACCCAATGAGACAGTTGTTGTGTAACCAGCTGTCTACTCGCCATAAAATTTGTCCCAAGGTAACTTTCATCATCAACATAATTTGTGTAAAGCAGTCAACAGCTGTCCCCATATGGAAATAAAATGGGACTCTTTGATTTATGTTTTGCAATAGGATTATTATCATTAAAGGTATGTTTATTATTTCAAAACAAAGCCACTGGGAGAAATGACAGGAAATATGGAGTAAAGACAATACACAAAACAGTATATATGTAAATAACAAAAGAAGTACAAACTGTCATAAAGTAATGTCATTATATAAAAAGTAAAAATACTTTCTGGGATTATCTGAAATGGCAAATCCTCAAGTGGATTAAGTAATTCTGTAAATTCAGCTCTATCTATTGTTACAGTTTCAATAACAGAAGCTATGAAAATTAGCAGATGGGTGAATTTAGGAAGCATTAAAATGTAAAAACTTGAAATACTGATTAGTGTGATTATTGAATGCTTTACTTTAAGTAAGTCATTGCTGTGCTGTAATTTTTCTTGGAGGCCTGCTAGAGTGGGTGGTATGTGTATGTTTGTTTCACAGGGAAAGGGAGAGAGCGGAGGCGCAGGGGGAGGCCAGGAGCCCCCAATCACCTCCAGCACTGACTAGAAAACCTCAACAGCAAGACACACATGAACTATGTAAAGAACAGAAAATTCAAGCCAAGGTTCACATGAAGAACCTGAAGGTTGGTTTCTAAACTGTGCGTTTGCAGGAGGGTACAGTAAACGTGTGATTCCTTCACTCCTGTACGTGTGCATGTGTTAGTGTTTGCAGAGGCATTTCTCTGGATGGTACTCGGTGTTGCTGGACAGGAGGATACGTCTGGGCAAGGTGATGGCCCTGTATGACTGGAAGAGGCAGCTGAGAGCGTGGCGTGTGTGGCGAGCAGTGGTGTGGGCCGTACAAAAGCAGCGAGAGGTGGCAAATATAGAGGAGGCTCTACGAGCTGAGAACAGGCAAGAGCCAAAGGGAATAAATGCTGAAGGAATTTGTCAATCTGACGAAATAAACTATTAATGAACATTACTTTTATAGGACTCTAATCAGGATTTAATTAAATCGTATTATTTGCTGTCTCCTTCAGACAATGCCAGGTGGCCGTGGAGAGTGACCGAAAGCGGTTGCTAAGGCGATGTCTGAATGAGTGGCAGCTGTGGTGTCGCGTGGAAAGGGAACAACGAGAACTTTTAGCCCAGCAGCAGGAAACCCGGCGCAAGATGGCTGACTTAATCAGTGCTGCTTTAACAGGCAAACTCCAGGCTGCGCAAACCCCAGCGTCTCAGCCAACGACGACTCCGCCTGAGGCCCCTAACCTAGCAGGCACCGCAGGGGAGGTGAGAGGTGCATGCACAAATCCTCATATCAACAGCAACAATGCACAGGGATTAATTCAAATCCTGACAAGTCTTTTTTTAACGGACTTAAATATGAAGACAGAATGAAATCATAACTAAAACATCAGGTCCACCCCTGAGAGGTGATGCTAAAGGCTAACGAGATAAACAAGTTTGGGGGTAAACTAAATAAAATATTTTCCCACAAACCTCTATGTACAGTATACTCAGCCAGAGATTTGGAAAAGAGTGAGAGAGAGAGAAAAGGAGTTAAATAAATACGGAGGACAGGAAGGTGTAGAGCAGATGGAAAGAACACTTTAAGAATGAATGAGAGAAAGAGGTGTAGGGTAGTGGAGCCTGAGGGATGGGGGAACAGAGCAGGCGAAGCAGCTAGAGTTGCAGAGTGGGTCAACATATAACTTGTAACTCGCTTAGACTTTAGTTGATTTCTATGTTTTAATAAAGATGAGATTTCCCTTACAGGAGTGTGGCTGTATATCTGTTCTATGCCCTTAAGCTTCTTGTAGGCCAGGGCTGTTTGATGAGACTCTGCTGGCTTGTTGTGTTTAGGAAGGTCACCCCACGTCAGTCAGTTTAACCCCCGACACCTCTGCACTACATCAAGTGGAGACCACTGTGGTCTGTGTGACCGAACCCACTCGGCCGTGGCAGGTGACCAGAAGACACGTAGCACCGACGGCTGCTGAGCTCCGTGATGCGTGGCAGAGAGGTGAAGGTGGAGGCTTCCAGTGTTCAAAACCTGCTGCGTCACCCGGCACAAGGTTTGAGAACAGGCATGCCGCTCAGCAGCAGATTATCACACAGCAGAGGAAACTGCTGAAGGAACAGCAGGAGCAAATCGCAAAGCTGAAGGAGGAGCGGAGCATGATGGGATTGGAGCTGGAGCTGGAGAAAACAGCGCAGCTTACCCGTTCATCAGCGAGAGAAGGCTTGAGACCGAGAACCCAAAACATTAATCCCACAGAGCAGAGGTAGGCTCACTGCTTCACCAGCACCGTAAGGCATACAGGCTCTCAGTGGGCCACATTCAGAGCTACACAGAGTGAAACTGGTGCATGTTGCATTTGTGGTCACTGTCACATTTTTGTCAAAGTAAAGTGCAGTAAAAGTAATTAAAGTCCCAGAGTTCTCTTTTGTCCTTGGAAACAACTTTTCCCCACGGCCCATTTAGAAGTTGTTGTCATGGAAATGTAGATTCTAAAACGTCATTTGTTTCTTAGCTCCTCCTGCTATTAGCTCAGTGCTGGTATAGAGTAGAGAAATAACATTATACACTAATACTGTCTCAGCTCTTTCTCATTATGTAGGGTACCTCACTTTTCGCTCTTTGGTGACGACTAATGGCAGAATACATTTCACTCAGGAGCAGCAAGGTGAATTAGATTAAAAGCTATTATCCTGAAAGAGCCCCATTTAATAAATCCAAGTGACATGGGGGTAGGTGCAAAGAGAAACAGATGAGCTCAAAGAGAAGAATGAGGACTTTTAATTGTATAAAGGTTACAAATGCAAAACCCAAATATTGAAACACATACACATTTATAGAGTGTGATGCAGTCTAAGCAGAGGGTGAGTTTGCCTTTAGTTGATACTTGTCTGACTAAAAGGTTCTGGGCAAGGATCAGGAAGATGTGAATGTGCAGACAGATTTATGACAGGCCTTTGTTTCTGTGCTTGTGGCTGTGATCGTTACTGTTGCAGGGCAGAGAGAGTTACTGGAGAACCTGACAGTCTGTGTACACCTCCGAGGAAAGCTGTCACACGCCAGACATGCCCCCATCCAATCATCACGGGTCAGTCTGCACATTCCCGCTCTCTGGAAGCTTAATAGCAGAGGACAGACACATACACACACAACAACGGAGCAGATATGCAATATATCTTCTTCCGTATATGTGACAACACAATGCTGTGGTTGTTTGTTTAGGAAAATTGGCTGACCTTGAGTCGCCTGTATGAAGATATTACTCTTGCAAACACGAAAGCCTAAAGGTGTATGGTCACCAAACAGTATTGCTTTTTTTACCTTGACTCCTGGTTACTTGTTCAGAATATCAAGTGTGACACATCCATAAACACGTACATGAGCTCAGCTCAGCCTTTTTTCTTTTCTTTGAAGCTATGGAGGCTCGTGCTCGTCAACGTGCAGAAAGAAGAAAGGACATTGAGGAGCTCAAGAGAAAAAAAGAAGAGGAAAAGCTGGTGGGAGATTGGGAAGCCATGTCCTGGTCCAATGAACTGCTTTGTAAAATAACAGAACGTTATAATTGTGTTAAAAGGTAAATTTAACCAAAGCCACTTTTTCAGGCCGAGATGAAAGCCGCTGAGGAGCAGAGAAAGAGGGAAGATGAGGAGGAGAAACGCAAGGCAGCAGAAAAGAAGAGGGAGGAGAAAAAGCTAGAAAGAGATGTGAGACCGTTTAGTTGTGAACATAGAGTCTGAAACAGTAAGTGATGGTATTATACATAGTGGAATAGTCAAATAAAGCTGCCTTGTCTGTGTGTGTGCAGAGGGAGGAGGAAAAACAGAGGCAACAGAAAAGGCAACAGGAGCTCCAGAAACTGTCCCGTCAACATTATGACAGATCCTTGTTGCTGAGGCGAGGCCTGATGCCATGGAAACGCCTCCTTCAGCTCACACAGGCCAACACACAGGTAAACCACTAATGAACACTGGGAGAGCAAACTAAAGCCCTGTTGAATAAGAAAATGTGCAAGAGCTTTAGGTGTTTGATTAAGACCCTCCCCGATTACAGACGTAGAATTACAAGCTCTCACAAACAACACTCTATTAAATTGTATGTATAATTCTTATTAGCTTAAATGTTTTGAAGCTCACGGACCAATGGTGGGAAAAATCCTTTCTAGTCGTCTCCGTTTGAAATTTGCTTTTCATTCTGCTTTGAAACAAATTGCCAGGACTAATCAGGGGGTCTTAACTTTGAGCAATACAAAGGATTACTTTGCTCTTTGTGTTGACTAACACATTGAAATCACTGTAACTCAAGAGGTAGAACATTGCAAATAAATCAAAATGGTAAACACACTTTTAAAATCAATAGTAACACAATTAAACTTATTTCATTTTTCTTCTGTCTACAGTTGTCATAGGGAGTCTTTTCTGTTGCTGAAGTGATTTTCATGGCCTTCACTTCATTTCATCTGTCTATTGGTGCCGTTCATGAAAAACATGAATGTATAGATTTTTTACAAGTGCTATATAGAATTTACTATTATTATTATTATAAAGTACACAGTATCAACAAGCACTGTACCCTAACATTTAACGTACTGATAAATGTGAGCCATAAACAAAGTGTTTAAGTGGAAATAGTTGCTCGTCAGCAAGTGAAAAGTGTCGGATCCAACGGCAAAGCTGAGAAACACATTTGAAGCCCAGACACCCACTCAAACGTGGCATGAGAGAAACGTCCAAACTAAATAATGCAACAACTCCCTGGCTGCATTCCACAGTGTCGCCACTTCATCTTCCAAACGTCCATGTTTTTACACAACTAATAATACAAACCATTTTGTGCATACATGTTTCACAACAGGGTATAAATCTTAGATATTACAATCTAAGACCCAGAGGCGAGTGTTCTTATTACACAACCCCATAGTTTTTACCTGCTCCATAGGATCATATGCATTCATCAGCCTGCATCTGTGCTTTGCTTCCCTGCCAGCTGGCCCAGAGTCATCACAATCTCACCCTCCTGAGGCGGTGCACGCGAGGCTGGCAGCAATCAGCGAGAGAGTCTGCAGCTGAGAAAGAAGCTTCTGCTGACCAACTACACCAGCACTTTCTGCTTCGGAGGAGCTTAAGCTGCTGGAAGAGAGTGTGTGCACACCTGAAGACACAGACACTCGCACACACAAACACAATTACTCCGAATCAGAATTTCAGCCACCCGTGACTCGGGGAAACACTTTTTTCCCTAATCTCCACTTTTAGCTGCAGTCCACTGTGTTTGCAGGGGCTCATTTTAAAAGTATCGTTGAAGCCAGTGCCATTCTCATGAATTAATTAGTTTTTCTACTGCTAAAAGATTAAGTATCCATTATGTTTAGGTTAATAATATACATTTAGCATATGCTATTTAAAAGTTGTCTGTTTCAGATAAAGGACTGGCGCATGATTCAGGAGCAGAGAGCTGAGCGCTTCTATCGTTCTCACATACTGAAGAGGTTCCTGGTGGCGATACTGGACCATGTGACTGAGGAGAAACTGGTGGAGTGGGACCGTCTGGAGCTGGCTGAGGAGCACAATAAGAGGTCTGATAGCTGACACATTTCTATGTTTACTGTAAGGTAACGTTAGACTCATTTGGTTGTAGTTCACAAAGGAACTAAGAGACGGTGGGGCATTGCATAAATAGTGACAAATGTGCATTTGTTCAACAATACGAAAGTGAAAATTTGATGGCATGGTGGCAGCAGGTGAAAAGTCAGCGGGACACAGTCAGGTCAAAACAAAGTTGCTGTAGACCTCAATTATTTTCTTAGGCGTTGTCTAAAAAGCTTTATGACCTTCAGGTTCCTCAGGTGCAGTCAGCAAATTGACCACAGCACAGATGAATTTCCACCAGCTGCCCAGCTGCCATTGTTATTAAGCCGCCATTAACAACATGTGAAAACTCATCAGGTGTTGTCAACCCAGAGTCACTATAATTCAGTTTCTTATTGCTCACGCTCTCTGTTCCCGTCTGTCTCTCCATCTGCCTGCATTTCAGACGGGTGTTGCAGCGATGTTTCCTGACCTGGAGGCAGCTTCCATGTCTGCTGCGCAAGGAGAGAGAAAGGGAGGAGCGGCGAGAAAAGCTGGGACGGAAAGTGGCTGAGGTTCTGCCCGATTTCTGCTCAAATCCACTGTGAAATCCCTACGAGGAACAGGCCCTCTACGAGATAAACCTGCATGCCCACACAGAGGAGACAGCCTCAACTCTAGAACGAACATACTTAATGATAACATGAAGGCGTACATACTTCATATCGGTTTAATACAAATAAATAAATAGAAGTTAACACAAGCACACAAAAGAGCTCTGAATCTGTTTAAGGACTAAAAACCAAGCACTGAAAAGCTGATATCTGTTGGAGACATTTATGTACATTGATTTCTCAGCTTTTCATAATTCAGGGTGTGATTTAAGAATCAGCCTGACTCGACCTAAAAACGTAAGTTGATATATTCAGAACTATGCAATCATTCATTGTGTCGCACTTTGTAGAACTTTAATTAGACTGCTGAGATGTTTCATTTATCGCTGATGAATATCCATGACTGAATTCAGTGCGTCAAGATTCCCTCCTTTGTGAACATCGATATGTGTTTGTGGAAGGGGACTGAGGTGAAGTGTGCAGAGAAAATATCCTTGTTATCATGTTCAGGCCATGTTTTGAGCAGGACTGACCACATCCAGAGGCATCGTTATGTGGCTGTGCTCAAATGTTCCTACAAAGATCAACAACAGATCACTCTCTCATATTCTTGTCTGCCGCCTCCCAGCAAGGCACTAGAACGTAGAGGAGAAACAAGGGCAGCGCTGGAGTCAAAAGAACACAGCCAGCGTGATGGAAACAGTCATATGCGTTTGGCAGAAAGACGGATGAAAGGTGGCGCGAGGCAGCAGTAGAAGTAGATAAAAGATGATTGGATACAGCTGCACAGAGGAGATGCCAGACATCAGTGACATTAATGCTAGTGAGTCTTCTTGGTTTTGTAGTTGTTATTATGTGATAAAACTGGGGCAACTCAAGAGGCCATCGCTTCAATAACCTTGTGGTAACAGTCAAGTTTACTGCCCACAGTAAAAACCAGTGAGGTCAAAACGTTGAAGGAGCCATGGTGCCATCCAGTGGACAGCTACACAACTGCAGCTCTAATGCACAGACTCTTTTCTAATCAGGCTGTGAACCAGTCTCTTACACCAGGTCTGTGGGGGCTGGAGAGGGAAGGATCCCTTTGTCCCCCATGGTCATAAACTCAGCCCAGTTGTTACAGAATCCCCTCGAGTAGACGCCAGTGTCCACGACGAGCCCCCAGAAGGCACTGCGAGCGGTTTTGTCCCGCAGGGCGGTGCGTGCCTCGCGCTCGGTGATGTTGTAGCTGATATTGATGACCTGCACCAGCAGCAGGTGGAGAAGCCCACCTGTCACGATGCTGCTGTACCACGCACAGGTGAAGCAGAGCGCGGAGCTGGAAAGCAGACAAAGAGAATGAATAGTTTATAAAACTAGTGCCGGAACTTTTAACTACTTCACATCCATGATGAGCAACAGCAGTGTTTTCCAAGAAATCATTAAGAAACATTCCAAGATCTTCAAATCTCATTTTAGTCTTCATTTAGTGGGGAATTCTGGGAACAATGTCAAGATGCCCCACAGTGCATCAATTAAAGACTGTGTAAGAAAGGAAATTCACTAGATTGCTGCTAAAAACAACAGTTATTTCCTGTTCCTGCTCTGTTCCAATACATTGTACATGTTACGATGCAGTTTCCTTTAAACATATGTACTGACTTCATCTTTGTGCTGTAAGGAGATTTTTCATGTTTGTAGTGGATAGAAAAGCATGATAGATTAAATGATAGATAAAATAGTGAAAGTATATTTCGTCATTATTACACACACACAAACACTTCTGGCATGTACACAACTCTGTGGTTTCAAATAACCAGAATATTCAAGTTTTCCTACCTGTGCTGGCTGTAGCCCTCCGGGCAGTAAAGCAGGGCGGTTAGCAGGTACTGCCTCGGACACACGCTCTGCAGCACCAGGCTGATCCCGTACAAAGACGTCAGGAGGAAGAGGACGAGCGTGAGCAGGAAGCTGCGGTGATTGGCCTGCCCCACGCAGCCGTTTATCCTGCCCCGGCAGAAATGGAGGGGATGCACAAGTACAAACACACACAGGCAGACAAAACATTGTACTGAGACTCCAGGGTTACACTAGACTACACACATGCAGGAACACACACAAGTGCAGGAGTGGATGGCAGCTGAGAACTGTTTACTTATAGCTGCAGTTTAAAGGTGACGTTCGACTCAACATACATATATGGTCAGTCAAGCAGGTGTGAACACAGACAAACACTCACTGAGTTCACTATGCATCCTGAAAAGAAAGGTAAATGTTTAAAGATTGAAAAGATGTGGAAACTGACATTTATTTAGTTTATGCAGAAAAAACAACAACAACAAGACAACTTCAGTGATGTGAGACAGAGAGGATGAAACTGATGACAGACCGAGTGAGAGGCATGGAAATGGCACCCACCAGACACAGTGGTGGTCCAGACGCAGCACGCAGATACCGCAGATCCGACAATGTCCGGCCCTTGGGGGTCGCACCACCCTGCACACCGGACACCAGTTCCTAGGATGGTTTTCCGGTAGGTCCGCCTCCGTCTGCTCCGCAGCTCCTGCCCGGTTGGTTATGGTCACATCTTGCTGCCCCCCGTTGAGAAGCGGCTCAGTGTCTGCTAGAGGGCTGTAATAGGTCACTGTGCTGTGGATGGCTTCTTGTTTAGGACGTACAGTGCCAGGTTCCCTCTTGGTGTAGAAAAGAGCTGCCAGAGTGAGAACGACGCCAATAGTTACCGCCGCTAGTTGGACCGGGCTCACGTCGCCACGGGGAAACACCTCAGTGATAAACAAGTAGTACATGTACCCCAGGGAGAAAAGCGCCAGGCTGAGGAAAAAGAGCGTCCGTCCTTTCTTGCGATGGGTGACGTAGTAGTACCACAGCACCAGGCCGGGCAGGACCGTCAGGACCACCATGCCAATGAGGAAGTGGAGAGCGGCAACACGCAGCAGGATGGGAAGGAGAATAAGAGGAGGGATGACGGACAGGTCCACCTTCCGTGCTCCACCCCACAGCCAGGGAACACGAATCCGGTCTGTCACGACTGCTGCTACCTGTGAAAAGGATTCAGGTTTCTGAGGCTCCCTGTTCAGAAACCTGATGAAGTTAAAAAGAGAGAGAGAGACAGAGAGATATTTTGACTTTACCCTTATGGATTCATTTGCATTATTGTATTTAAAATGTATATTTCATACATAATTACAAGATAACAGCTTGTAATCAATATTTATGTCCTACATTTCTCCTATTATATAAAAAAGTAATTAGTACTTTACTACACATGAGATGACCTCATGTTCTATGGAGCTATAGAAACGCATTTATGCATTGGACGTCAGTTGATTGTGATTCTATAAAGATTTAATTTGAGAAGTTTTCAAGTATCTCGCGTTCGTGTGGTTCACCTGTCGCAGGCGTCGTCCAGGTCCTCACAGTCGCAGCAGCAGGCTGCTACATGGCTGCGCTGTCCGTGTCGGTTCATGTACTCACAGCAGCACAAGACCTCGTCCTCCCTCTCCTTCTTGGCTCGCTTTTTCATGATTTTCACCTACGACAAATTAACAAAGCTATGATTGTGAACTTTGCGTTCCAGAAGAGAGGAAGACGTGAACAATTGGCAGATGGAAAACAGGAAGTGAACTAGAAGGACTGAAAATACCACTAAAAGCACTTTGCTGAAATGAGCTTTATATTCTGCAGCTATTTGCCTGTGTTTTGGATGGTGGAGTGGTTCCAAGCAGATTTCCACCACAGACCCTGCTTATTTGACTCTACCCAGTCCACCTCTAACCCTCACATCTGTCACACATCTGTCATTCTTTAATGACGTACAGCAAGCGGACAGACCCACCGCTGTGGCCTGCTGGCCTGTTCAGAGGGCACAGATGGATTTGAGCTGAGGTGAGGCAGCATTTAGAACAACTGCAACAACAAAAAGCAAGACTGATGATGGTCCAGGGAGCCACTAAGGCAGATTATTCCTTCTACTTGGTTAAACCTCTCTCTGGGGGGGATTCGAATGAGCAACAAATCAAAGCACGGCCCTTGTGTGTTGTTATTAGTTAGCATGTGATCAAACTAACTTGCATTGGGGTCAAAGGGGGTCACCAGCATCTAAATGATCGGGTCTGTCGGGGCCTAAAGAAAAGACAAATCATGTTGTGCGTACTGATTAATGGCTGTGTAGTAGCACCAACATCTGCTCCCTTCAAAAAAACCTAATAGTGCTGCAGGGATTCATAGCCTGTGGTGCTCAGCAGTTTTGTGACGCATGTTGCAACAAAGCTTTTCTGCGGTATACGCTGTACATTAAAATGCTTTTCATAACATGAATCATACCCTTTAATATTTACAGCTAATTACAGCTATTACAACTGAATATGAGTTTAGGTCAAATGATCAGCTTTCTTATTTATAGGCTGAAGAGTTTGTCAAACTTAGATCTCCTGTGCTTAAATTGCGCACATGTGGTAGTTTGTTCATTCTCTCTTCTTAAAAACAAACAAAATATCATACTACAGACACTTTAACCAGGTGTCAGTGTGTGGGTTAGACTAAAGCCCTGAATTGCTGTGTACGCCCCTGCATTTCTAATAAATACGTAAACAAATACATAAATAACGTCAACAAAACGCTGAAGTGTGTAAATTACCACGACCTGCAAATAAACAGCATGAAGAATGCAGCACCAGCGATGATGTAACACGCAGTTGTTAGTTTTAACACTTTACCCTGAACATTATGCACGAAATGAAAGTTGACGACTTCCTGAACAAGCGCAGGTCAAAACTCAGACCCACTGAAACTCTGGCATATTCTGGCTTTGCTTCAATCAACGGTATATTTTTATTGCTAGAGTTAGCGTAGTTTTGCATATTTAATACTTCCGTAACATCCAGTTGATCACAGTTGGCCCGGATCGCGGCCCAGCCGGGTCCAGCAGCACCGAACCCACCGAGCACACGAGGAAGCAGCCGAACTGACCTGGACGCGGAGCCGCTACATGCCGACGCTTCCCAGCAGCACAGCACCCGCCGAAGCCGCTTCTCCGGCGGATTCGCAGCCGAAGTCTTTCCTCCGGCGCCGGCTGTGGTGTGCGGTGTTTCCGGAGCTACGTCACAAGAAGAGTCGATCGGGACTGATCCGGGTTGACACGTGCGGGTCGACGCCGGGGTTCGGGTTTGGTTGTTGGGCGCGGAGAACCCGGAAGCGGTTTCCCCTTTTGACGTCAATGAGGTGGACGCTCCCCGCCCAGAACTCATTCACCTTCAGCAAGTAACGATGCTCTTTACTGAAAGCTGCTGACTTTTTATTTGACTACTTTGCAGATTATTCTTTATACCAGACATATTGGATGAATACATTGTGACGTATTATTATGACTTAGGTGGTAATGTGTGTATTTCTTAAAACGAGCTCTGCTGTATAGCAGGTAAACGCTCTTACACGATGAGATCATTTATTAAATAAGAGACATGTCAAAGCAGAAAGAAAATGAAGCAGTTTGTCTCATGGATTGGGTCAATCAGTACTTTTAATGTACCTTAAATAATAAAAAAAAACAAAGTTTACTCAGAGAGAATGATGAATTGATGAGATCCATTTTGTAGTTATTTGTACAGCAGAGGAGGAAACCAGATGTGTGCCACTAGCCTTTAAAATCCGAAGATGGCAGCGGCGTGTTGTAAACAAAGCCCAAGTGAATTTGAGAATGTGCCAACAATTTATAGAAGAAAATTAGATCAAACGTGTCTAGTGCACAGTAGTGAGGTAAGTCGGGTTCGGCCCACTGAGCCTACATCGCTATAAAACATTTAAAGTCAGACTAAATGTGCGTTTTCGTGGCTCAATGTGGAATCATGTGTATAGAACTGTGGTTAGGCAGCACATCAGAGTGTGCATGGGTAGACTGGGCATGCACCAGCATTTGGACTAAAACTTCACAGTACGCAGATTTAAAAGCTAGAATGTAATGAATTGGCAACTATACACGCACTTCGAAAAGCGTCTACAGTATATACGCTAGATCTGTAGTAAAGTATAAAAAAAGATTTTAATGTACATTTCAAGTTGCAGCCAGTCCTCTATAAATAGAAAAGAAATCATTATGGTTACAGAAAAGAACTTTAAAAATTAAGTTACTGGGGTTTCTTTTATTAAGAAAAAAAACCAACTAAAACATTTCTAAAATGCAGCCTTATTTACCAGGCATTTGTGCAAACAGAATAGATAAAATTGTTTTAAATATTAGTTCACTTTCCAAAGATAAAACTAAAGTCAAGCTATTTATACCTTATTTTTCCATTGGCTGTGGCTTTAGTTTCATCCAGGCAGGAAGGCTTTCTTAAATCTAATGCTACTATAAAAGATAATCCTTCAGAAATCTACACCCACTGCCCCCAGTGTGGCTGACTGATGTAACATTGTCCTCCCAGCAGTCAGTCTGCAGTCTTAAAAACATCCGCCTATGAGGGGGCTTTGGGATGTGTAACCCTTGGCAACAAAGCGCGTCAGGGATGTGGGGACGTCTGCGTGGCAACGTCACTGGACGGGAGAGTTCCTCCGTTCTACAACGTTCACGTTCCTCCGGCTTCGCCAGGTGTTGAGCATCACTGCTGTGTTGATGTTTGATTGGCCAAAGCGAAGTTCTGCTGCAGTGCCACCAGAGAGCTGCGGAGCTGTGGAGGAGAGAAGACCAGACTTGGCAACACCTGCTTCAGCTTGCATCGTTATGAGGCAGACACTTATAAGATTGACTCCTGCAGGGTTGTTAAACTGAATATAATACTTTGATTTTGGATGTAATGCATTACTACATATCATCACAGCTGACCTACCTGTTCCAGGAGATTGATGGAGTCCTGCAGTACATTTTTCAGTAGGTACATCTCTTCTCTTGTCCTGACTCCAGGGTCCAGCCTGGGACCATATTCTGGGGTCAACCTGTCAAAACAAACAAGGGCCATTATTCCATTCTTTCATGATATTTAGTTTTGCTACCTGAAGTTGCCAGAACACGAAGTGCTGAACATGTAAGAGGTCTAGCGGTGCAACTTACATAACAGCATTTACTGCAGCTGGCAGTTTCAACACTGAGTCATCATGACAAGGGCCCTTAAAGTGTGTGGGCTGCCTAAACGCCCCGGACAAAAAGGCAGAAGAAGGCTAACGTCGCCCTCTTCTCCACCCACACCAAGACTTCTGCTTTCCAAGTGACCATGGCAACTACTGATACAGTTCCCATCTATAAAAAGATTCAAGATATGCATGTTGCAAAACGACCGACACTGCTTCTGACCTGGCCTCATTCCTCTCCCTGAGCCGGTGCTTGGTGCTCAGGTACATGCGGTGAGCAACGTCCTCCATGGCCCACAGCTTGAAAAACAGGCCCAGATTCAGCACGGTCAGGATGAGCAAACTGAAAGAGACGCCGCATTTAAACCAAGCTCATTCATTTCACTAATTTCAAACTGCAACAGGTGTGTTCACGGGTCTTTAACTTACATCACACTCATCCCTGCTACTATCGTGGCGGTGTTCCATCTGTACGAGTCTTTTATCTCTATGGGGCCTGAAATACAGTAGTAGGAGAGTGGTTTTGTTACGGGCAACTATTCCTACAGCGATCATTAAAATAAAACGTGTCACATACCCATGTTGCCATCTCTGTGCGGCTCACGGTCTTGTCCGTACTGCTTGTTTGGCTTCATGTGCTCCTGCAGAGTCCGGCTGTACGTACGTCTCCTCCTTCGAAGACCACCCATTTTCCCGGCATCACCGCCTCCTTGGTTCATCTCCGCTTCCTCCTCCAGCAGCTCTGCTTCTGCACAGAGTCAAACACCAAAACAGGCAAATGCAAACTGAATGAGGCGATTTAGCTTTTCAAAACGCGCATAACTGACGAAGCTTGGATCACTTGCGCACTTAAAATAGAAGAACAGGAAACAAAGCCGCCGGTGTGAGCCAAACTCACCAAGCTCCCTGAAATAATCCTCTATGCCGCTCCAGGAGTTTTTGGTGATGAAGGACTTGACCAGGCCCCATGGCTGCTTCTTGTACTTCACGTCAGTGTAAACCCTGGAAGCACATCTGATGTCGTAAACAACAGCCTCAGAAGATTTAGGACAAATGAGTAAGTGAAAGAACACCTCACCTGAGTCGACACTTCCGCTTCGAGTTACTTATGATGTAGTATCGGTTTTGTGTGTAGAAGTAATCGTGATAGGGGACGTCGTGAGTGTACACCTCTGAATCCACTAGGTAATAGTGACCATCCCTGGATTCTTTATACAGCGTCTGGGTGATAAATAGCAGCTGTAACACATTTATTCATTCATTCAAGTTGCGCATACACTATTCACGCCGACATCAACGCACCTGGTTCTCTGTCGCAGTGGAGAATTTGCCAATTAAGGGGTTGCTGATTGTTATCGTGTAGTTCAGACTGCGTCTCATGTTTCCCGAGCCGTCTTTCTGCCACGATGTAAAGCTGGCGTCTGGTAACACAGGCAACACAACAGGCTCAGAAAAGTAAATTAAATTTGAGAAACGCAGGGAAGAACTGGTCTTACTGGTTATTTTCCTGACGCTCATAAACCTCCGGGTGAAGCTGGAGTCGGTGAAGAGCAACTCGAACATCTTATTAGCGCTGATGTGGAAAACCTTATTCAAATAGAGGCGACCCTGCACCTGGGACAAACCCACCCGTTCCTCCACTGACGAAGCCAGGAAGAAGAGAGAAAATATGAAATCACAGAAACATCCAGCTTTCTCCAGCAGGTGTGTGGCGCCGTCTCACCTTCCTCCAGGCTTTCAGAACCACTGAGCTCAGAGACGCCGTTCTCGTTGGCGTTGAGGTCAAGGGAAAGCATGGAGCGCTTGGAAAGCCGCTCTTGCGCCGAGCGATCCATCGACGGGACGGGACTGCGCCTCAGAGAAGGGGTGTTGCGAGAGTCATCCTGCAGCAGACAAAGTTGACAAAATGACAACATGGACAGAACTCAGAACGCACTTTAAGGAAAACCATCAGTACCATGTTGGGAGAGAACTGTGAGACCAAAGGAGATGGTAAATCTTCCCCGTGAGGCGTGGAGGCCTCCAAGGGTCCTTGCTCCACCACAGACGTGCGCACTGAAGGGGTCCGCTCCACCTTCGCCAGGCCATCATCACCACCAGGCCTGGCAGTCAGGCTCGACTCTGCCGTTAGCTGCAAGCTCTCCATCTCCTCATGGCTCAGACCCAGGTCTTGCCCATAATGCTGCTTAAGCATCTGCCAGAATTCCAAGCTGGTCAGAGGCTGAAGGAATAAAACCAAGAGGCGAGAGGAAAATTAAAACCCAGCCTGTAAATGTCAGGTGCAGGCAGCATAATGAGAACGTCAGTTAGGCTGCAGGTACCTGGCAACGCAACTACACTGTATTATAACACAGACCTCTCTCCTTACCAAACAAGTCACCTTTGTCTCTGAACTGCTTGGATACTCATACTTTGAGTTAGGGTTACAGTCAAGACAAGCACTGTCTTACAAATAAAAACAATAACGAACTATTACTAATTTAATATTTCAAACAAACTATTTTAAAGTTGACATGCGTCACAGGCCTGTTTATTCAAATTAATACGTTTGACGCCACATTATCGCGCTTATATTAAACCGCCCAAAACCGATCAAAGTTAACGTGGCCGCGTCAGACAAGGTTCACTTACTCGTCAGCGGACATTTCCCTCAGCTGTGAGCTTTGACTGCCTGTTGGACACTGATCTGCAACCTGGACGCGCCGCGCTCTCGCATTCAGGAAGTGCGCTTCGTGTGCGCTCAGGACGCGCAGCCGGAATCCGACCCGAGGACGAGAATGGATTAAGACGCGATCGGTGTCCGAAGTTCGGTTCGCAGACGCGACAGTTTAAAAGGGACCGAGGAGACGCGTTTGTTTTCATGTGGTTGTTGCATTAGTTTCGGCTGCGAGGCGAGCTGCTGAGCAGAGGCTGAAACCCAGCCCTCGTGGCCACACCTGGAGAGGAGGTCAATGAACTCCTGACGTCGATGTTTTTGTTGCAGGTGTTTTTACTCCAGTCCCCAGCAGACGCGCGTCCCTGTGGGCAGGGCTACCACACGCACCAGACTCAAAGCTCTAGTAATGGCCGCATCCTCATACACCGATAAATATTCATAAAATGTTTTATGCATTTATAGGAAAGTTCAGCTGCTTGTAATTCATGATCTTTTTCGTGCCATTCCAGCAGCTTTCGAGGCTTGGACACAGCTGACAGCGCTGCCTCTGCCTCAGACAATTCAAAACGTTGTGTTCGGATGCGTGTGCGTCTCTTCAATCTCTGCAGCTACAGATCTTTAACCTACACAGCAGAGCAGCAGTGATAACCTCAGACTGATTAGATAAGTGCTACACAACAGGGTAAAGTCACAGACCTGCTGGAATTTAGTCACAGCTGTGATTCATTCAGCTGCAGGAAAGTCTCTATTGTTGCCAGAGTTATTAGGAAGCAATGCAAACTGCTCAAGCTGCCCGAGTAGTAATTCCTCCTGCTGTACATGCAGTATTTACAGCGAGGTGACCGTAAGCTTGCATCAGGCCTTTACCTTCTCCACCAGCGCGTTTTGCCACATGCGGAAAACAGCCTGGTAACTTTTCTCTCTTCCTGAGAAGGACGTGAAGAAGAACTGCAGAGGTTAAAGAAAAAAGAAAAAAGAAAAAAAAGGAATAGATTTCAAAATGTGAAGTGACCTCTGATTGTTTGCTTGTTCCTAACACGATGTACCTTCTCTGTGTTGGTGTTGATCTGGATGGCATTGGGAATCAGTCGAGCAGTTTTTTCTCTCGTCACATTCAAAATGTCTTTAAGGGTCAATGAGATCTACAGAGAAGGTTAAAGGTCAGAGAAATTTGTTGAAGTCCTGCTAGACAGTTAATTATTCATTTCTCACTTGTCATCTCACTTTTCACTCACAATGTTAATAGTTTATTTGAATGAAATAGACATTTTGTTCAGTTGTGCAAATATTTCTATAGATTTTGTGGACTTCACTTTCTCATTACCTTTGTCCCTCGAAACACATTGCTGTAGAAACAGAGCCAGTTGTCTGAGAGATAGAGGCGTCCCTGAAGGAGGATGTCCCGCTGGAGGGCACATGGGTAGTCTGTGGGTTGGAGAAAAAAAAAAAGAATGCAACTAAAAGGAAGCTGCAGACTTTATAATAAACACGAGAACAGTTCAAACTGAAAATACTGGAGGTTTCCAGGAAGTAGCCGCGGTATCTCACCCACAATAAGCCTCTCGAACTCCGGCAGTTCTTTGAACAGCTTTTTAAATTCCTCAAACCTCTGTTTGTAGGTGGTGACGGGGGTCTGAGGTGCAGCAAGGCACTGGCCCTGAGGATCAGAGCTCTGATGGAACAGAGGTCAACGTTACTCAAAGCGAGACGCGAAAAGGTGACGGCCTGTGTATAATTCTGAGAAAAGGTTCACCAAACAAAGACTGATATCGATTAATAGAATTATTAGTCAGACTTTAAGGAGACTGGATGCCCCGTGACTTCCTCCAACTAGAAGGTTACTAGAATTAGAGACACATTATTGAATCAGATATAGGCGCTTTGGAAACAAAACTGAATTGAACTGATCCACAAGAGGGCAGCCAAAGAGACTCATTTCGCGAAGCACTGCTTTGCTATTTCACCTCTTCATCTGAGCTCCACCGGACGTCCACCAGAGACGCGCTCTCGTCTGTGATGTCATCACTGGCCACTGACCGGTTGGATACTTGGTCCATCTGTTCGGTTGTGCTGCAGAGTAAAATACGGGACAGTGTCAACTTTGCTGCAGAATAAGAGGTAGATTTAAAAAAAAAAAGGCGAACACGAGGCAAGTCAGGTTGAACGGGGAACTCCAGCAACACATGGGGCGTAATTATCACTCGAACATAACTGGTTTGACTGGGACAGCTGCACTGAGGGAGTGTTGTGATGCCAATAGACTGAAACTCTTAATGCAACGTAGTTTCAGACACCTGTGTGGAGTCGTAAACTAGAAAGGCGTCATTAAAATGGCTCGTTTGTGTTTCAATTAAAAACGTTTACATTTACATTGTATCTTTTTGATCTCGCTTAAAATGTACGTTGCTGGTAAATAAGGAGTTACTGCATATGCTCCACTGATCCAATTCTATTGTAGGTTAGAATCTTATGAAAACCAAGACGATGTAAACCTACAATGAGATTTACACACACGTAGAAACCGTCATGTGGCGAAACACTTTTACGCACAGCGCCAGAAGCTCGAAAGCCTGTTGAACGCTTATCATGTCACCACATGCAAGACACCAGTCACTTACCTGACGCGTAGAGGACCCAGGATGTCGACTATCTCTGCGATCGAGTTGGGGGGAAAAACATTCAGTCAAGAAAACTCCAGTTTGCCGAAACCAACTTTGAAAGTCCGCTAAAGCGTGACGCGTGCTCGTCCGCCTCACAGGTGCGTCTCATTCAGCCAGGGCAACATACCTGCAGGGAGGTGTCGCCCTATTAGTGACGTTCACTGGCCTGCGCGTATTTTTAAGGGCTCCAAAATGACCTCTCCCAACCCCAACAACGACTGGATCCATTTATGGACATGCGCTTGTGGTTTTAAGTAATCAGCTGAGCGAGTGGTAGTGTCATGGGTTATTTTTTGAGGAAGCAATTTTATTAACAATTAAAAAAAATTTCTTATCAATAATATCTAATTAATGGAAGCAGCGATACAAGCTCTGGCCCTTTAAAAGAAGAACCCATCTCGTGTGCGCAGGAGACTGCAGAGAATTAGTGATATGCAGAGCGACCAGTTTGACAGCATCATCTAAACTATGGAGCAAAACAAACAAGCAGACATTGTTTTTTTTCCCCGTGATTTTATTGTTTGGGCGAAACATGACTAAAGTATTGGACAGCAGAGCGTTGACTCTTAAACATTCACACAGCAAAGTTCACAACACTGCACAGCATGAAACAACCATAAAAACAAAAAGAGAGAACAAAGCCTTTGCGTCATTATGCTGGCAATAAATAGACTGACCTTATTAAATTTATATTCAATACTCTTCTGTACAGATGGTCTATGAATTACAATACATCAACCGAACAGTCATTTCCAGGTAAAAGCAACACGGTTACACACAGAAATCAAAAAGAAACGAGGTGAAGGGATCTCACTTTCACGCACTCATACACGCTTTCAGTGACCACGCAGAGGATCCAGAGTTGGCCGATATGAGGCAACAAATACTAATGAATACAGTACATCTTTCTCTTTTCCCTCCACATGAAATTGTGTAAACACATCACCCACAAAGTAGCACAGGGGAACACGCAGGCTTTGGGAATATGACAGGGTGGAATGTGATTCTGCAATGAGAGATATGAGCCTATTCCTCCAACGTACGGAAGCCGTTCTGCATGTCCTCCAGCAGCTGAGCGTACTCAGCCTTGATCTTAGCCTCGCCCTCCTTCACTGGGTCCTGTAGGGAAATGGACACCGGAGAAAATTATGCAGATGTGTTCTCACGATCTCCTCCTTGGATGATATACAGAAAATCTTAATTGTTTGGAACGAATCACTTTTGGTTGCTCATTTTTTATTTTCATGCTGATTCAGCATTTTCCTTATAGCATGTGACATGAGTCACCCAAACCCATGTTGTTTGTGCTCAAGAAAATGATTAAAACAAGTCAAGTTGAATGTTTGAGCTCAGGACCACACACACACCTTGAATTTCATGGAGCTGATCCTGTAGAGGATTTCTCCCATGTGCTCCCTGATCATGGCCCAGGTGATCTTGTTGTCGCTCTGAGCTGTGGTCTCGACCGCGTGCCTCGCCATGTCGTAGAAAGCGATCATGTTGGAGAGAATGCCCACCGTCTTATAGAAGGGACAGAACCTGGGAGGCAAATAGAGATCCTATCAATGCATACGCCTCAAACCATTTAAGAGTGACACACACAGACCACAGTGGAGTTTCAGCATCGCCTTTGTGATTCATTTTGTTCTAATATCTATTTTATTTGAGGTGTGGTCAGTATAATGTTACCTGTCATAGGGAGTATAACCATTCTGCTGCAGGAAGTCATCTTTGATCAGTTTGGCTACTTCCAGGGTGATTTTATCAGTCTCTGCCAGCGATGCCTGTCAGAGTCACACATTTTAAATAAGCCCATAGAAAACATCTCACGGTACATGATGCCTCTGGTGTCTTTGTGATCAAATCACAGAATTACCTTTCCGACAAGCTGCACAATCTCAGCCAGGTCCTCCTCCTCTTGAAGGATCTCCTTAGCCTTGGTACGCAGGGGCACAAACTCAGGGAAGTGCTTGTCATAATATTCATCTAGAGCTCGGGTGTATTTGCTGTAGCTGATCAGCCAGTTCACAGAAGGGAAGTGCTTCCTTTGAGCCAACTTCTTATCTAGACCCCAGAACACCTGAAGGAGGAAACAACAGGCAGCTTGAACTGCGTTGATGGTGATCACAGTGAGCTGGTGAAAGTAGACTTTGAGTTTGATCGTGTACCTGTACAATACCAAGCGTGGCTGAAGTAACAGGGTCAGAGAAGTCACCACCAGGAGGCGACACACTGAAAAATAAAAAACAACATTTATAGAGACAACAAAACAGAGAGTCATGTCTCCCTCTAGTGACACAAAGCTGTACTCACGCTCCTACTATGCTGACGCTGCCCTCCCTCTCAGGGTTGCCCAGACACTTCACCCTGCCGGCACGCTCGTAGAAGGAGGCGAGGCGGGCGCCCAGGTAGGCAGGATAACCACTGTCTGTGAGCAGATAGAGGAAACGCCACAGTAAAACCACAGTCCACAGCCGTGCTCTCTTCTACTGGGTCAGAAGAGCAGTAAGAAGGTAAAACAGGAGACGATGCCATGGCTTTGACATTTAAAGCTGATTCTGAGCATTTGTACCCAACCTGGATGTAGTGTTGCAAAAAACGTAGTAATTAGAATAAATGGTTCACAGATACATATTTTTAAATTTGCCCTAAACTGGTAGCTTTTGTTTGACCAAGAGTCCAAAACCTTTAGCAAATCTTCATACTTCATATGAAATGATAACATAGATACAGGGACAACAGAGAGTGTGGGTCTTTGTCAGAACAAGCAGATTTACTATAACTTGTGAAATTCACAAATTTGCTAGAGTTTCGTTTAAGAAAGCAGAACATAATCGCAAAAAGACAAGTGAAAATCTGTTTCTCACTTCCTTATTGCCCAATGGCACAAGTACAGTTAGACTCAGGAGCCAACTTTAGTATTTATTTTATTCCATAGAAAACAAGAGGTTTACCAGCAGGCATCTCAGCCAGACGGCCTGAAATCTCCCTGAGAGCCTCTGCCCAACGTGACGTGGAGTCGGCCATCATGCTCACGTTGTATCCCATGTCTCTGAAGTACTCAGACAGTGTGATTCCTACCGAAAAAGATGAAACATTCTTAGTGGCCATGCAGATGTGAATCACTGCGCGAGCCTGAGTGACTCATCTAACATGTAAAGCCATTTCCTACAGCTACCGTTTACCTGTATAGATGGAGGCTTCTCTGGCAGCTACAGGCATGTTGGAGGTGTTAGCCACCAGCGCCGTTCTCTTCATGATGCTCTCCGTCTTCCCATCCACTTCCATAGTCAGCTGTGGGTCAGACCTCACTGTCAGTCACTCTGAATTACAGTTTGATGTTATCAGCACCATCAACACACACCTCAGGGAAGTCTCGCAGTACTTCTGACATCTCATTACCACGCTCCCCACATCCCACATAGATGATGACGTCGCTGTTGGAGTACTTGGACAGGGACTGGGAGATCACAGTCTTACCACAGCCAAAGGCTCCTGGGATGGCTGTGGTTCCTCCCTGCACACACCTTTACAAGTAGAATGGGGGGGTGTCAAACATTTAAGTAAAGTTTTAAGTAAAATAAAAAAGGGAGATTAAAAATAAGGATGTGGACTTACGGGAAGAGGGCGTCCAGCACTCTCTGTCCAGTCAGCAGCGGGTGGTTGGCGGGCAGTTTCTCTGTAACGGGTCGCACTTGTCTGACGGGCCACACCTGCACCATGGTGAATTTCTCCTTCACCCCCTCGAACTCCAGCTCCATCACCACATCCTGACACAGGACACACACACACACCATCAACACAACAATCGCGTTTAAAGATTACCAGCAGCTGCAGGGTCTTGCTGGACTCACAGTAACGTCGTAGTTTCCAGGAGGAGCCACGTAGGTCACAGTGCCTCGGTTTTTGGGAGGAAGCATGATCTTGTGCCTAATGAGGGAGTTCTCGTACACCATGCCATAGATGTCTCCTCCTGTGATGTGACTGCCAACCTAACAGAGAGAGATGCAGACGTTAAATCAGACCACCCTGAAGAGTCAAACACATACACTGACATGTGCACTGATTCGTACCCGCAGGCTCTTGCTGGGAGTAAACTCCCACTTGAGGTCTCGGTTGAGCGCACCAATGTTCACACCTCTGGGAATGTAGATACTTTGTGTGATGTCATTGATGTCCTTCAGGGGTCGCTGGATACCATCAAAGATGGATCCCATGATTCCTGGACCCAACTCAACAGAGAGGGGTTTCCCTGTCCGCAGCACAGGATCTCCAACAGACACACCGGCTGGACTGCGGCTCAGGAAAATCCACAGAAGACCAGGAACTCTAATATGATTTTAATTATTCAAACATCAAACAACAGCAAAGTTGGGTCTATAACACGAAACGTAGACAGCAAATGAACAAAGCCCAGTAGGATTAAGGATACATGTCTCCTCATAGACCTGTATTGTGGCCATGTCTCCCTCCAACCTGATAATTTCTCCCACTAGCTCGCTGTGGCCGACACGGACGAGCTCGTACATGGCAGCTCCAGCCATGGCTGTAGCCGTCACCACTAGAAGCACAACCAAGGTAAACAATCAGACAGAATGCAGAGAACCAAAGACAAAGAGGAGTGGTTGAGTCTCTCTCTTCTTTCATCTCATGTTTCTTAAGCAAAGTGCACAAAAGGCTTCACGGTCAAAACGATGTGAATTAGATTTTGTGGTGGCCAACCTGGTCCAGAGACTCCGTGGACGTATCCAAACTGACTCTCTCTCTCCTCATCCCTGATCTTGGGCAGCTTGGAGATGTCCATTTTCGCTGGGTTATTAGATTAACTGCAAGCAGAGGACAGAGAAGGGCAGTAATGTGAGAGTTAAGCAACAAAAAAGTAATTGACATGTCAGTCGTGCTTTATTTACTTTACATTTTGTTGGCTGTTCAAATTACTACACCTGCTGCCTCTTTCTGTATATGAGGGGAAAATGCTTTGTCAACGTGTATTGTTTACAATTGTATTATACTCCCATAAAAGGATCAATTACTACAAAGGTGTGACAGGTATTTTTATTTACTTTCTGTGTAAAAGCAAAGTTACAATTAATTGCAGGGACCTCAGCTCGAGTTCAGCTGGTGATATTTGTTGGGTGTCTTCTGTCTGCCTTAAATAAATGCAATGATCTCTACAACAACCACATACAGCAAGACATTTATATTTTGTTAGCAGGGAGTTAAACAGCACATTGAATGGTATTAAAGGTCATTTTGTTATTAAATTTTAAATCCACTCATCAGCACAAAAATGTTTGCTTAGCAGTGCACCAGTACCCTGAACCTGGCACCGCCTCTGGTAACCAAGGAAACCACCAGGAAGATTCAGCCACATCACTACTCACACATCCATATTTCTCAGTCTGCACACACACCTCAGGTTCAGCACAACAGGAAATCATTATGACAGGAATCCCACACAGGAGCATGTGCCTCTGCCTTCCCCTCACACACTATGCAACATTTTATATCGCCTAAGGCATTACATCCACCTCCCATGAGATTAATCTGCATTTACTTTCACACGTGTCAAATATTGTAAATATCACAGGAGTCGTGGCATAAACCCATCCCCACACGGAGCTGACTGCAGATGTCGCGCTCACATTGAAGACCAGCTTCATCTGCATCACAGTGCACATGACACACAGTAGATGAAGTCATTAAACACGTTAGTGATTTCCTATATCCCTTATTTCTTATTTTCTATCTGCGAATCGTATCACATGCACTACATCTGTGCCCTTTTCATGTCCTTCCCCCTGATGCGCAGATCTTCCTGTTTACGCTAGGCAGCTTAGACCATCTGTGCAGAGACAGGGCAGCTCCACCATCAGGTCTTTGCAGGAATGGCAAAAATCATATCTTAAGAGTTTCCTCTATTGCACTGCTGCATTTAATCAAAAATATGCAAAATCACAATGTTTTGAATAAATAGTGTATGTCTGACATACTGGCAGCAGCTGGATTTAGTGTGGCTGAAAACTTTAGCGTGAACTGATAATGTGAGCCTGCAAAGAGAGGCATGCAGTCAATAGATAAGGTCTATTGTTCTAATAATGATTTTTAAGAGCCTTTCAATGTGGTTGATTAACACTAAGTTTGAAAAATTAGCTAGAACAACATAGAAAAATCAACACAGAAACCATAAAAACGTTACAGCAATTGCAGCAGTTGGTTCCTTACTTCCAGATTAATGAGTTATGAACAGACATGACACTTGATCATATGATGCTGGCACATGACTGAGTGGTCTGGGTAGTGAGGCTATTTAAGGAAGGAAGTGGAAAATCTTGAATGGTGAAAAACTGGAAAGTACAAATAAAGGCTGGAGACACGAGAGGACTCTGTAGAATTGTCCAAAGACTATTTGCCAGGTGTTAGTTTAGCTGGTCTATTACTAGTGTTATGGACCGTACACACCTTAAAGGCACATTTGTGATGAACAAAGGTTGTGTGTTGTACACTAACAAGAGCTAAGGGAGGACAGTTACTGGTCTATATGTCGGTTTACAGCGTCTGTGCAGAAATGTAGCATGTAAGTGACGTGGCCAAGCAAAAGACCCTGACACGGTGATGTTGATTGCAAACATCTAATGGAGCTATTAGTTACAGTAGATGGGTTTAAGGCAGGCTGTCGTATCAGAGGGGCTGATTTAATGACACGGGAATCACCAGGCTGCCTTCATATGTTGATGAGCACGACTCTGCGCCTTGGCTTTGAAACCGATCTCAGGACAGGAGCTTTTAACAGCTTTCCTCCAAACCGCGTCACTGCCTAAAACCAGCCGATTCACTGTAAATGTATCTACCAGCAAGATCCGCCACGTCCCCCCATAAAGCACAGCGACAGAAATGCGAGCTAAGCCCGAAGGTTGCTGAGTAAATTAAAAAACAGAGCGAGACTGGTCTCTCGGCCTGGTTTACAAGTCGCCTGATCTACGGTTTTGACGCGACGCGAAACCGAACCGATTTCACGGACATCTCTGACCAAAGCTACTATCCCGTCAAAATGTCGAAGATACGCAACGCCACGAAACAAAATGCAATATTTACCGCCTGGTGCGTTTGCCGTGTTGCCTCAAGAGAGAAACGGTTGTTGCTGCGATGCGTGACAGCAGGCTGAGATCAGCTGACTTCATTCACTCGCTGCTCGGTTTTACTGCTAAGGCCAATGAAACTGCCGCCATTTTGGATCCGCCCAGGGTCCACCGCAAAGATTGTTAAGTGCGGAACACTCGTGATCGATCACTACCGAGGAGTTGTCGTCTACAGCAAGTTCTTCAATAACGAGACTTTTTCAATTCGGTCCACTATGAAAGCTTTTTTCGTGAATATTTAAATTTAACATTTACCATATACAAAGTCTCAAGCAAAGTGTTATATGAAATATAATGGTCATCAGCGCATAAATAAGAAGTCACACATCTTCCAATTCAGCAGATAATAAAAATATGCTAAATAAGCACATTTATAATACTGAGTAGCGGAATTGTTACACTGATTGTTCGCTTTAATATTTATATATTGCAGGTAGCATGCAGGTGTTTCCAGTTTGGTTAGTAAGGTTAGTAAGTATGTGTTAAACAGTAAAAAAAAAAATTAAAAATAAGTAATATATGTATGTATGTATGTATGTGTGTATATTTATAAATTTAGCCTATTTCTATTTCTACTTTCAAGGTAAAGACCATTTAGGCTGAATGGAGGCTATCTCAACTGCTGAATATCTTTGCAGGAACCTTTGAGCCAAAATGGAGACGAACATACACACGCTGATGTTTTTTAGGCTGTAAGGTGCCTTGATTTCCTATTTTACACGTCACAAACGGAAATGAAACTTGTGTCTCATGTGGTATTTATTTATGTTTTTACAGATTAAATTCTGTTTTGGTTTTTAAAAAGGGGTTCCTTTAAAAGATTTTTTTAGAAAACTAAAGTGATTCAGTTATGGAATGAGTAGTGAGAAAAGGTTACAAAAAAAACAACCTTAAAACATTACCTTCAATGTGTCTATTGCAGTAAAATTCATACCTTAAATATTTCCCCTTGAGAATTAACTCACAGGTAATTTTTAATATTGTTTGTATAAACAACATATATTTACTTGTGACAGTCAAGTCACACTATGAATCACTAGTCATACGAACTATCTAATCATCTGCAAGCAGCTACTTTGCTTAGAGATTCACAAATTTCAAGTCTATCTTAACCCAATCTTGGTCAAATGAACACACAAGGATCTTCTTGCAGTAACTAACTTTACAAACTGATATTTTCTTTTTCGTTTATTATCAGATAATTGGTAATTTATATATAAATTGTTTACGTGATCTTAAAAACAATAAGAGCTGCGTACTTCTTCTACTACTGAACCTGAGAGGCAAAACTCAGGTCAACAATTTCAAAGCCTTACGCATGAAGGACGTCACCGTGCTTGTGCGCATGCGGGGGTCAGGGTTGACAGTCTCCACAGTTGTGGAAGGAGTGCGGCGGCGGCGGCTAAGCTAACGGCAACCATCGCAAATAGCTACATGTGGAGGGTAAAACGGGAGGCAGCCCCGACCCTAACTCTGTCAAAATTCCTCATTTGTATCCAAAACAACTGTAAAGTCCGGTCTCGTCGAAAATAAGGGATCATATCTGTTTACAATGAAAGGGTGAGTGTAAGCTTTAAAGTCATAAATAAGTAGCTTAGCACGAGTAAAGTTTTTCATGTCTGTTTTTTCTAAACGGGGAGGCGGGGAGGACATGGCGAGGCTAGCTAGCTCGCTAAGCTACATTTATATAGATATAGGACAGACCATCTAAACCACAGCACGGCTGTCGAAGCACTTCTGTCGCAGACATTGTTAATTTAATCCGCTTGTCGGCTATTTCAGTCTGCTAACAAGCAAAGCTAACTGGCTAGCCGCTACTGGGAAGCTGAGTCAGTAAACCTGTTTAAGCTAAGCTACATAGGCAGGTCCTACATTTCTGTTCATTTCAGTCAAAATTAATTCAAACTCAGCTAATCTTCAGCGGGATCAAAGTCGCCAAGGCGGTTAACTAAGTCCTTGTACATGTCACTGCACTGTCCAGCTTATGATGTCAACTCGTGTCATCAGTACACCGGAACATCAACTTTAGAGTTAATGTAACCTGATCTGTCAAAGTAACACCTTGGCAGGGATGCCCCACGTTTTCACTGGCACATTTTTAGCTCAGGTCTCGATTCTCGGATTAGCCCTGCACGTTGTTAACTAATTGTTGAGATACGGTTACAGTAATTGCAGTTTGAAGGATGCTGGCACTGTACGTCCTTATGATCACACGTGACACTGCTGTTTTTGGAATTGTGTTCGTCCTAAAAATACCATAGCGAAACTCTCAGTAAGGCAAAACGGTCAATTGTGTTTAAGTTACGTCGTGATTTACAAATCCACCCACATTCTTTAAGCATCTTAAAATTACATTGAGGTTTTGATGTGTGCCACAAGTCGATCTATTTAAAGCTACTTTACATCATTACCAAGACTATTCTGTTTTCTCTTGTCCTGTGTGTTTATTGTCAGCTGTTTGACCGTTTTGATCTTGTTCCAGTAGCCGGATCGAGTTGGGGGATGTTACACCCCACAACATTAAGCAGCTGAAACGCCTGAATCAGGTCATCTTCCCTGTCAGTTACAACGACAAGTTTTACAAAGATGTGCTTGAAGTCGGAGAGCTTGCAAAGCTAGGTAGGATGTATAATTTATGTAGCTAACTCGCAGATAATTTCAAATACATCCATCTGTATAACTGCTTGCTTTCCACATATGAGGATAAATAAGATTTGTATATAATTGTGTCACAAAATGTGTTTTTTTTTATTTCCCATAAGTTAATAATTAGTTAATAGGACTTTTATAAACTCTTACCTCTTTCACAACTACTTTTAAAAGTTATTTAGAGTGAAGGCCTTTTTTTGCATTGTCTGCAGTTTCATACCTTCCGAAGTCTAGATTCATTATTTAATGCATTACAAACTAATGTGTCAGTTTTGTTTCAGTGTTGCCTTGTGTTTGTTTTGCAGCATACTTCAATGACATTGCAGTGGGAGCTGTGTGCTGCAGAGTGGACCACTCTCAGAACCAGAAGAGACTGTACATCATGACGCTTGGTTGTTTAGCACCCTACCGTAGACTTGGAATTGGTAAGGCCCATTGATTCTCAAGAAGATGTTGCACCGCACTTTGCGATCTTTTATTGTGTTTTAACAACTTAACTTTGCCCTCCTTTCTAGGTACAAAGATGCTGAATCATGTGCTAAACATCTGTGAGAAGGATGGCACTTTTGACAACATTTACCTGTGAGTCTACTACATTGCGCACATGGTTAATTCTACTATTATGACACTGAATTTGAGTTTTTTATTTTCTTTCACCTCAGTCATGTTCAAATCAGCAATGAGTCAGCCATTGACTTTTACCAGAAGTTTGGTTTTGAGATCATCGAAACAAAAAAGAATTACTACAAGAGGATAGAGCCTGCAGATGCGCATGTGTTGCAGAAGAGTCTGCGCAGTCCATGTGCACCCCCAACTGGAGAGCTTCAGAAGGCAGAATAAGGACACATCTTGGAAAAAGCACAGATGTGCCCACCACAGAAACAGAACTGTGACAAATGCCCCAGGGTCAACACATTCAACACTTTCTTCAAAGGACGCTAAAAAGAAAAGAAATTTAAGGTTTAAATTCAAAATTTAATGCATTCATTTTCCAAAGGGGTCCTATTTTGTTTTTTGGTGAATTTATGGCTCCTCTTTTCTCATTCAGATGACAAAACGGTCTGTATTCAAACACGCTCCCATTGACAAAGTTGCCAACTTCAGTTTTAGACTTAGAGGAAGGGGATGTGGTGTTTGCAATTGTACTTTTGTGTTTTAGTTTGGTTTTTTTTGTTTCGTTTTTTTATGCAGTTACTTACAGGGGACATATCTAAACCGTTAAGCATAAGTTGGGAAAGAGTTGTAACATCGAACAGTCAATTCTATTTCTTCACCAGCTGAACCCTGGGATTTATGCAGAATTATTCTGAGCAGTATGTTGGTTTATCAAGTCCAGGGGGAAATGCATCCCCTCGTTACAGTTTCCAGGAGGACTGAACGGTTTTGGGGTGGTGGAAGAGAGTAGCCACCACTCGTAATCTCATCATAACTTTATTTTCCAAACTGTTAATTTAAATCCCTTTCAACTGTTATTTTTATTTACATCAAGATGGCAAATAATTTAGAGAATTTCCTGGGTTTACAACTTAGAGTGAAAAAAATAAGTGATGAAAGAAAACAACTAAAATTCGTTACATCTGATGTCTCAGAACATTCTGTGAGAGATGTCAAAATAACAACAGATTGGCTGTTTGGGGTTGGATTTGGGCATTATTTTCATTCGTACAATGACCAGGTGTGAGGATACGTGTCTCTGAACGCGTGGATGTGTTTTAAGACGTGGTAACTTAAACTCCTTTGGCACCTTATGTAGCCACAAAGATGGTTTTCTCAAACTTCAAGCCTCAGCCAGCATCTGTTGTTACCAACACCTCCACTTGGTTTTGAGGACCTGCCGATAGTTTGTTTGGTATGGTGTCTTAAACAATGTATTACCCAGAGGAAACTCTGACCCCTCTGCATGCACGGAGAGTTGTGTCCTCTCCGTTGTAGTATAAGCATGTTTTTCTTTCTTTGAAGAATTTTATCTTTTCTGGAGCTCTATATTGTAAGACTTTTTAACGTCTAAATAAAGGATTTACTATTTGCAGTAAACTGTGGCCGATTGTCTTATTTGGTTTGTGTTCATAGCAAATTACCAGAGAATTGCGTAAAAATAATTTTAAAACGTGTTGGTGCATTCAATATAAATCCCCCCAAAGATGTGTCTTTTCACCTTATGATTGGTTGAAACCTTCTCCCTCCTCCTTACTATTGGTTGTCTGCTCTGCCAGAGCCCGCCCTTAACGTCACACAGTTAGGTAGATCTAGATTGTTTTGAGAGATGATTTGAGCTGAATGCTTTGATAGCTAACAGTTGGCTAGCTTCTAACCTCAAAGTTCCCCGAGCTACAGACAGTCTCCAAAATGTCGAGGCTACAGGTTAGTGGGGAGTAGCTTCCGTTAGTAACCTTTATCAGCGCGGACGCAAAGAAGTCCGCCATTAATTCTGCGTAATAATTCTATCGGTCACGGTAAGACAAGCTAGCAGTTAGCCGTAGAGCTAACATAAAGCTAGCTAAACAGATACTTGCCCATGATGCTAGTTTCTTACAGGTTACTTAAGTGTCGGAATAATTATATAAAGAGTGTAAACCACGAGTTAGTCGCTCACTAAAACTATATGTGCAATTCGTTAAACATGTTTAACTTTGCTCCAGTGGATGTGTATGAACATAGTTGTTCAGCTATGAATTTAGGTTAATCTACTACAGTTTGTTAGCATCTAATAACTGTAGTAGTAGAAGCTATGTGGGCTCTCAGTCTGTGTAACTGTCTTATATAATTACAGAGACTATACGACGAGATAAATTCAGACCAATTGTCTAGAAAATATTTTAGTGTCTTACGTTTAGCTGGTGTCATCATACCGGTAATTCATACTGTGCCGGGATGCTTCATGTTTTCCTTGCAGGACATGCACGGAGTTGAACTGACGTACAGCTGTTAGATGTACTGATTGGGACCTTATCTAACAGGCAACTGTTGGGACAGGATGCCAGAGATGACTGAAACACAGACGCCTGGTCGTAAACCCAAGTAAGCGTAGATGACATATCTGCTCATTTTGCATTTTGAAGGCAGTTGAATATTTGGATCAAATGTGAGCTTACTTCACTGTTTTGCAGGAAAAAGAAAAACAAAGAATCTCATAATGCAGGTAAAATAAGACATTTTCAGTTGAAATGTTGCAGACTTTTGTTTTTTTAAGTAGATTATTCTAAATGTACATTGAGATTAAAGTTTAGTCTCTTCTTTCTTTAGTTGAGAGACACAGAAAAGAGAAGATTAATGCTGGGATTAACCGCATTGGTAATCTTCTCCCCTGTTCTCAGGCACTGAAACAGGTAAGAGAGAAGCTGTCATAGGTTAGGTTAATCAGCAGCATGTCTGGGTAATGTAATTCTAACATCAAACCTTCAACACCTTATTTGTAGAGTAAGAACATGGTCTTGGAACAAGCATTTCGCTACATCACTGAACTGAAGAAACAAAATGACTCTATGCTTCTGGAAGGAGGGGATAAAGTCCAAGGTGAAGTTTTGTACAGCTGTTTCGTGTAGTTTATTTATAGTATGTGTGCTTCAATTATTACAGTGTGATCAAATCTGCAATATATTGATTACACATGTATATGGTCTCTGAGCAGCGGAGGAGATCCGTCGGCTGCGCCGTCAATTAGAGGAGCTGAGGAAAGAGAGTGCTCACTACATTGAGCTTCTCAAAGCCCATGACATTAACCTTCTGGAAGACCCTACTGTCCACTGGAAGGGCAAACAGCGCTGTGCCAAGGTTGCAAAGGTGACTCCCACCCACCAACTACCAAAGGGGATCATTGTCTATTCCAATGGCAATGTGATGTGCCCTGCAGGGAAGGAGACTAGCCCAGGCAAATCACCTTCAGAAACCTTAATTCTTCAGTCACCATCAGACGTTGGTGGCAGGTTAAGGGTTAATGGGACCCTGTTGCAAGTTAATACCTCTTCATCAACTCCTGCACTTCTCCCTGGGTCGGTCGTCACACCAACTCAGTCTACACCAAGCCTGAGAGTGGTAGAGCAGTGTGTTTTGGAGACACCAGCTGCAACCCCAGCTCTGCCACCCTCTGTGTCTTACATCACCCTTCAAATTCCTACAGATGCAACTGCCCTTCCCCAGCAACCACAGGCCGCTGCCCCAACCAAGAACCTGGCCATAGCAGCCACTTCAGCCTCTCAAGTCCAAACTGAAAGCTGTGTTGCACCTGTGTCAGGTCTAGCCACAATTACCCAAAGTATAACCACAACGGCAGTGTCCGACGTTTGCCCTAGGGTAACGCAGGAAACTTCCATAAGGACGTACACAACTAACACAGACAACCAAGTTCTTCTTGGATGTGGAGCAGCGGGCAGCACCCAGACTACATGGACAACACTGCAAATGGCAGGGAACACCGTGCAGCCAGTCTGCCAGAACCTCCCCACTGCAGAGGCCTGCAGCAGTACCCAGGCTGTTCAGCGGGTGACTGTGTGTCCAGTGGGAAGCAAACCTTCTGTTCAGCCTATTCAAATACAGATGCAACCACACGTGCCTGTACAGCAAACACCCATTACAGCTCACATTCAAGCGAAACCCTTTCAAAGATCATCTCAGCTACAGCCAGCAATCCTTAACCAGGTACAGACTCAGCCTGTCCTAGGCCCCCAGGCTCAATGTGCTGTTCTCCCCCAGTCAGCCATAGTACCCCAACCAGCTGTGGTGGCCCACCCTGCTGTTGTATCGCAACCCCAGCCTGCTGTACTTCAATCAGCATCATTAGTCCCTCGTCCTCCAGCGACCCTCATTCCTCAGCCCCAGCCAGCCCTGCTGCCCCAGCCGCAGGCACCTGTGCTCCCCCTGCTCCAGACCATGCAAGTGCTGCAGGTCAACCCAACCAGAGGAACACCCTCAAGTGTAACAGCACCACAGAACACTAACAACCCAAGTGTGGTCATTCTTCAGCAAGCTAGTGCCTGCCCAGCCCAGTCAATCGTAAGGGAGGATATGACCAATCAGACACCCTGTCAGCATATTGTAATCATCCAGGCTCCTAATCAGACTGCACCTGCTCCTCAGAATCCGCAGATCAGCATGGTGCCCGCTGCAGTACCTGCTGTCTCCACTCAAATACCCACAACCAGCAGTTCAGTCACCGCCACTGCTTTGCAGACTGTTGGGGGAAAACAACTGGTACACATTCTCCCTCGCCCTGTTCAGCCCCAGGGAAACCATTCTCTTCAGGTAACCCAGACATCCTCTTCACCACCCGTTCCTACAGCCCCACAGACTATCACTGTGAACGGCCAGGTATTTGCCTTGCAGCCCATGAAGACATCTGACAAAGCCAATTCCCAGGGCCAAAGTACACTTCAGCTGGTCCAGCCCACCACAGCTGAGGAACCAACTACTAATGTTGCTCTTAACAGTTTAGGAGCCCTTAGCAGTCTCAACCAGAGCATCTCACAAGGGATTCCACTTTCCATCAACACACAGAACAATGGCAGTCCTCCAGCTGCTTCTTGTTCAGTAGTTCAGCAAAAGCAACAGCAGCCTTCTGCTCCAGCATCAGCTCCTGGAACAACACTTGCTATACCTGCCCAGCAGTTACAGACCCCTGGTTTGAACCCAGTCACGCCTGGATTGGTTGTGAAGACGTCTGGAAAGAGGCTTAACACAAATTTGAATACAAAGAGGGCTACTAGAAGGACTAAACTTGACAAGAAAAAAGACGTCAGTCAGCAACAGCCAGCTGCTGCTGCTGTATCCACCAAGGCCCCGTCTACTGCAGAAGAGAATCCAGTAGTTCAACTTGCAGTATCTCAAGTTTTACAGTGTTCTACTGTAAAGGTCACAGCCATTCCCTCCCCTTGTGCTGCAGCTATCACAACTACAGAAAGCAAGGATGCTAAACAAAATGTAACGTCTACTCAGAACTCGCATAAAATGATCGCGTGTACTTCAAGTGAACCGCCTCATCCACTGAGTAAAGGTTCACTCAGTGCATCGCAGAGTGATACCATATTCAGCAGTCACGCCAGCACTGGTGGTGTGACGACTACAGTTACTACTATCAGTGCTTCATCTGAGAAGTCATCAGTTAGTGCAGCTGTTGTCGCTGAGATTAAGCTTTCAGCTGTAAGTAAACTCCCAGATACAGAGGTTAAACAGTGTACCACCAGCACAGAAACTGAAACGCCAATTAAGTCTTCTCCCGTCACTGCTGTTTCTACACAGAGCAGGTCTGTGGTCAGTTCTTCTGGTGCCACTGACCCTCAGTCCACAGCTACTACTGTTTCTACAGCATGTCTGACCCCAGCCTGCCCCAGCAGCATCTCGGCAACTGCGCCACTTCAAACTTCAAATCAGGCTGCACAGACAACTTCAGTTTTTCATCCTCAGGAATTGAATGCCCACAACACTCTGCACAGTGCTAGTGAGACCCATTCCACCACTGCAGTCTCTTTGTCTACAACCGAGGTTGTCTCAACACCTGTACCAGCATTTCCTGCAGTCCAAAGTGCAGTTACAGTTCCTACAGCAAGTTCAGAAATGAGGAAACGGGTCTGTACTTCTAAAACTCCAGCTCAAGAGACTGACATTAACATGTCCAAACTTCCGTTACATGTAGCTGACATCAAATCATCCCAGCATCCTAGAGAAGAAAGGGAGGCTCAAGAGGAGAGACTATCCACAGCAGCAGAGAAAGCGGTTTTGTTAGCAGCTGATGCATCCAGTAGAAAGGACTTCTCGGTTTCTCAACAAATTTATACAAACCTTGACAATCAAACTATTGAGAATCCAGTGACATCTAGCAGGCACACAGATTCCCCCATGTCTACAGCGGCTGGGGGTGGCAGAGGGTTCTCAGTGGCATCCATGCTCCCCCATGGTCACAGTATTAGTGCCTCCTCTGGCTCCTTCGGAACATTTACTTTTACATCTGAGCAGGCAGAAATGCTGGCCTTGGCCATGCTAGAACAGGAAAGCCCTGAGAGGAGGAACGGTGGCTGCTCTGGAGACAACACTGGTTCAACAAACCCCACCGCAGCCACATGGGAGCAGCCTCAAACCCCACCCGTGTCAAACAGTAAAGAAAGAGGCCCAGCAGGACAGCAGCCTAAAGTGACTAAGCCTTTGGACATGGGCAAACCTACTACCCAGGTGTCTGTAAGAGGACAGGCTGGGGAGGGGTCTGTCAGTGGGCCCGGTGGCAGCAGACATCCACAAAACATCTCGTACTCTCAGTCTCTCCCTCAGGTTCAGTCTCAGAGCTCATCCCAGACTGGCACAGGGGCTAGCCTCAGTGTCAACAACCTGATCAGACCCAGCTCCAGTCAGCAGTCCTACCCTGGCTCCCCCAGTCTGCCTGGTCATCAGCGATCAGTTCCCTCACCTGTGGGGACCACGACCCATATATCCCAGCCCTCAAATAATGCTCTGTCACCCTGCTCAGGTGCCACTCAGCCAAATGAGTATACCCCCTTGAAAAATGCATTATTGAGGGCTCAGGCTGGAGTTGGTGTAAGTGAGCGACAAGTGAAAATCATCTCCAAGCGACAGGCAACAGAGGATGTGATGCTGAACTCTGGAAAACGACCCAAGCCTTGCCCTCCGTCAGCTTCTACTGTTAGTCATATGGATGTGAAAGCACCAGATCACAACCAGATGATGGGACAGCTCCCACCCACCTCCTCTGCTTTCATGTCTAGAATCAATTCAGAAAGTGGAGGTTCCCTCTTCACAACAAAATCTTTTATGAGTCCGGTAGTTCGAACCCCAGATGGACACTGCCCCCCTCAAGGACCCCCAGAACAGAACCAGCCAGGGGTGCTCCATTTGCCCCAGGGCCATCCTCAGCATGCTTTACCCCAGTCTGGTCAGCACCTGGGAGGTAACCTTTACATGAAACAGCAGCAAGAGCAACAAAGACACCATCTGTATCATTTGCAACACCACCTGACACATCCTGATCCCACACAACGTCACTCACTACATCAGAGGGCACTGCAGCAGCAACAGCAGCAGCAGCAACAACAACAACAACAACAACAACAACAAGATCAGCAACAGCAGCATGTCCAGAAGAAACGTGGACTTGTCAGAGGCAGTCAGACAGGTTCACCTGCTGGCCTCCAACAGAAGCAGCATCACTTGGAAAAGTCTGGAGTCCAACAGCAGCAGCACTCGCATCAACAGCAGCAGACACAGCATCAACAACACGCTCAGCAGCAGCAGTCCCAACATCAGCAACAGTCACACCAACAATCGCAGCAGCATCAACAGGCAACGCAACATCAACAGTCTCACCCCCAACAGCACCAACAGCAGACACATCAGCAGCCCCAGGCGCAGCAGCATCAACAACACCAACAGCAGCAGCAGAGCTCCCACACCAGACACCAGCAGCACCTTCAGCAGATCCAACAACAACAGCAGCACTTTAGACACCAGGAGAAGAGCTGTGAGGCCGTGGCAGCAGGATCCAGGGCCCTGCACAGCAACCACCTGGGCCAGCAGGAACACCTCAAGGTGAGCTGGGCAGATGAGGGGACTGTATGGTAGTTTGATGCAGTGAGTGTCTCCTGTGGTTTACTAATATGTGATATACATTGTATGTGCTATAATGATTTTATATTTTAAATGAAAATAATGTGTCACGTTTTAACTGGCAGGCTGGACAATAGTTTCAACAAGTTACACAGATCTAGATTTATGAGTAGTCCTCTGGCAGCTCTAGCTGTAGCCACAGTTACTCCTCCACTGGAAAAGAATTTTTTTGTCCTCTCATTGTAAAATCCACTGTTAAGACATAGGAATGACAATTTAGGGTTGTATGTAATGTCTAGCACACTGCAAATGAGTTATTGTAATATCTCACTAGCGGTCTTTAATTTATACTGTGCATGTATATAAATGTCTGGGAAGTGTCAGGAAGGAATGTTTAATTTATGCTTCTGGGAGGGTGCAGCATCAATCACAGTTTGTACACAATGACTAGCTTTATTTCTGACATTGTTTCATAGTACAAAGTACAGACTATGAACTGTAACAACAAATCACCCTCTTATATGTTGCCCTCAGCCTGGTCAGGACCACAATGCTATGCAGAGGATGATGAGCTCTAGGACACTGGAGCAGCAGCTCATCTCTCCTCCCACCAATCCTGTGTCGCGGTCGTCAGACCTGGCCTGTGTGCCGTCACGCCAAGAACGCCATCGTGTTTCAAACTACTCTGCAGAAGCGCTCATTGGGAAAAGCCCCACCAGTGGAGAACAGCAGCAGCGCATGGGCCTTCACCTTCAGCCCGGCCGCGGTGCCGCACAGGAGCAGCATGACCTCCGTGGTTACATGGACACGTCGCGAGGGAAGGCCAACATAGCACACAACCCACAGACCCGCCTGTCTTCAGATCATACAGGCTCTGCTGATATACAGCGAGTTTCTGAGTGCCCTCCCTTCAAGGCAATGGGGGGAGGAGGACATCAGCTTAGCAGTTTTGAGGCTCAAGTGTCTCGTGGGAGTGATATGACACCTAAATCAGTTCCCCCATCTCAGAGAGGACCTCAAGGGCAGCAGCAGGGAGGGTTCAGGATGGGTGTTGTTCCTCCAACAGATGGCAGAAATCGCAGTGGCTACAGTGGAGTTCATTCTGGCTCACAAGGAGGACAAGTAGGACCACCGCTGACCAGAGAGCAAGAAGGTTGTCACCAGAGTTTCATGCAAAGTCTTATCCCGCCCCACCTTTCTGAGCAGGGAAACCATCAGCGAGCGGTGCAGTGCTGTCCCCCTGTCAGCATGGAATATACATGTGTGCCCGGGAGCTCAACAGTGGACATTCAGACCAAGGCCTCCAGTCCCAGTGTGTCACAGACGCAGAAGCCTCCAGCTATGCGGATTAGTGACAGCAACAAGGCACATATATCTCAGGTCAACAGTAGCATGCATGGGGGCTCAGGTGTGCGTGGAGGTCACCCACACCCTCCGTCGCCACATAGCAGCTCTGATCCTGGACGCTCTTCAGCCCCTTCCAGGCCTCCCGCTGCTGTCAGTCAGCACTCTCGTCACCTTGCTCGGGATGGTCAGCCCACCAAGCTGAGACCGGTGGATCGACCTCGGTCAGGTGCTCTGAGACCGAGCAACCCGTTCGAGCCGGAGGGCCATCTACCTCTGCCCTCGGGAGGAGGGGTGCTGCTGGGCCGACCACAGTCTGGAGGAGAGGCGCGACGCAGCACTATCGTTCGCTTCATGTCAGATGGTGCACAGGTTCCTGGTGAAAACAACCTAGTTCCTGACCAACACATAACACAGAACTTTGGTTTCCCTTTTATTCCAGAGGGAGGAATGAATCCTCCACCTCCCATCAACGCCAACTCCACGTTCATCCCCCCAGTCAGCCAGCCTAACACCTCCCGTGCGCCCTCCCTCCTACCTGTGGAGCCCCAGAACACTTTACCCTCCTTTTATCCTTCATATTCTCCAGCAGCCCATCCAAGCCTTCCCAGCGATGTCACTCTTCAGTACTTTCCCAACCAAATGTTTACCAGCCCAAGTGCCGACAAGAGCAGTGCTCCTCCACTTAACAACCGCTTCGGGTCTATCCTTTCCCCACCTCGCCCTGTTGGTTTTGGCCAGGCCAGCTTCCCCTTGCTCCCAGAAATGCCCCCAATGCCCATTGCGAACTCGTCTGGTATCACCCCTCACATATCCAACTTCAGCCTCACCTCTCTCTTCCCCGAGATCGCCACAGGCATGCCCACTGACGGCTCAGCCATGCCCATGTCTCCCCTTCTCTCGCTCTCCAACACCTCGTCTGCTGACTCGGGCAAGCAGCCCAATCGTCCTGCCCACAACATCAGCCACATTCTGGGCCATGACGGCAGCTCAGCTGTGTGAGGAGAGCTACTGCACAGTTTGACTAACTGGTGGCTTTGAGAGCAGTTTAATTTATTTGTAATCATGCTCAGATAGTGGTGGTAAAGCAGCTGAGGAGTGGTTTCTAGGCTGATGACGCCACGTTCATCTGAAAGTTTACATGTTCTTGCAGTTTCAGTTTCAAATATGCTTATGCCCTTTGGCGTATACATTATGTTCTACTTATTTGTAATATTTGAAAGATTTTACTGTAAGCAGATGTGGTCCTTTTGAAGCCGGCTGGTAGTAAAATTAAATCAAATTTACGTTTAGAAATTGAATTCAGTGTACTCTGGATCATTGAAACCTGCACAGTTACCTACCAATGTACAGTAATTTACTAACTTATATCTGGTTGTTCTGTACAGAAGTACAAAGTTTTTCAAGAGCTATTTTGTAAATACCAATGTTTCATATCAGAATTGATTATGTATTTGTAAATACAAAATTGATTAAAGTTTATAAGGAGACCTTTGTATTTGCGGCAGTAGTTTGTTACCACTTTCCACCAATTACCACTAGGTGGCACTTGAACTACAATTTTTTTCCTTAACTCTGGATGTTACAAGCTCTAGACATGCAACTAGCAACGAAAATTAATGTAGGAGTGGTCTCTGTTCCAGCAAGGATGGATTTTAAATCTAAATTGCCACATCCGTAACAGAAAATTACACAGCAAATCATTTGTTTTCACTGTAAAACACAGAAAATAACATTTAATCACAGTGTACAAGTGACTGCAGAGTTGTGTGCAGACTGAGGCCACCACATAAATGTCCTGAGCTTGAAAAGATGCTGCAGACAGCCGATCGCTTTCATAAGCTTTTATTTACATGCAATAGTGCTCCAGCATGTGCAACCACACAACGGTTACATTTAAAAAGGGTAGGTGTCGATTCAGGATCTCCTTCATTTTGATTGCAGATGTCTCTAGCAAAGACTAATACTTTTGCACTGACCTGTGAGGGAGGA
Source organism: Macropodus opercularis (assembly GCA_030770545.1). Lineage (NCBI taxonomy): Eukaryota > Metazoa > Chordata > Actinopteri > Anabantiformes > Osphronemidae > Macropodus > Macropodus opercularis. The sequence goes on from JAUCMP010000028.1 coordinate 6,012,012, forward strand.
ATAATACTGACACGGCTGTCACAGCTCCCTCACCTGGCTGTCATTTGGTAACCAGCAATGAGTAAACACGCAAATGGTTTGCGGTATCAAGTTCAGCTTATTAATGACTGAGTTAAAGTATTTTCCAGAATCTCTCCCATTCAGTGATTTGAAAAATAAAATCAAAACAATAAATAGCTGTACAATATATAATCTCTTGTACACTACTTTATGTTGCATACACTCATTAGTTTAATGACGAACAATGCGTAATACATGTGTTATTACTATACAAGATGGCAGACGGTTGTATGACGAAAATGTGATAAAGCAACAGCTACGCAGCGCCAAGCACCTCATAGTTACAGCATCAGACTGGTTCTAATGGTCCCTTTGCACGTACTTAAGGTCCGAACATTTAGGTTGAAGGTCTACAAGGGATGGTAAGACGTGAGGAGCATCTAGACGTGGAAGTGCTGAACTGACAGGAAGCCCCTGATCATCTTCTCACCAGGAATCTTGTTGCAAATCCCTCACCCAGAAACGCAGCAGGAGCTCAGCATCACAACGTGGTGCTCGCTCCGCCATAACATGGTGAGAAGCAAACGTATCAATAGTCTTTAGTCTTTCAATATGAAAATAACCTTATATACAGTACAGTCACTTTATGTACAAAAGCATAAATATATAAATACTTTTGATACAAAAATAAATATTTCTCTCTAGGTTTCTCCTTTGTGTAACAGTCTTATGCATCTGTTGTGTTGGCTGTCCCGTGGTCCTCTTGGGAGGCTTCGTTTGGGAGGATGTCCACTTCCTGTATTGGCGCGTCTAGGGACTGTGGTGTTGTGGCTGCCGTTGTTGATGCCGATGCGGTGAAGATCCCTTCGTCTTCTAGCGTCAGAAGGTGGAAAGATGCTGGATGACCTTGTGAAAAAGACCAAATAAAAGATCCACATTTAAATGGTTTCTAAAAACATTTACAATGAGTCAATAAAAACGCTGGGATAATCTGCGCATACTTTCAGTGATATTTTCTGTTTTATCTCCGCAACAGACGCGGCTGTCGCCTCCCAGTTCCTGTGAACCAACATAGTGGGGAGAATGGTCGAGAATCTGAAGAGTGCAGTCACTGGGAGAGCAACTACATTCATGATGATCTAGATCACTGAAAGATAAAAATGCAATTATTGATCACACACCAGACGGCTGCTTTTCTGTGATAACTTCAAATTTCACAGCAGGCATGTACACGTACCTAGTGGAATAATGATAGACAGGAAGATGACCATTTGACAGCGTGTGCGGCAACAACGTTTCAGACTCCATATTACAATCAACCTCGTCCTGCGAAAGCCAACGGATAATTTATTCAACACTAGCACAAGACAACAGCAGAATTCAACCGTGAGCCTGGACAGAGGTTTACGTTACCTGCTGCACCCCAGGCAGATACTGTGTGGCATGGTGAGGCTTTCCGTTTGGAGTGTACTCTCCATTGTTGGGGTAGGCTCCGTGCGGAGCAGCCGTGCGCCCATCCAGTGGGCAGTGGCCAACCAGGGCCAGGCCCTGAAGGGGCACCATGGTGTACTGGCACGACGACACCGGGGCAGCTACCGGTGGGAAACACAAGTCAGACGTTTGTTCTGAAATAAACACAAATGCGTGTCAGAGGCAAATGCGGGAATTTGAGAAAAGACTTGAATAACGGTAAAAAAAGAACTCACTCTGTTTAGCCCATACTCTCCAGAGACAGAAGGGGATGAAGGCAACGATGATGATGAAGACGAAGGCTATCAGAACAATACCAACTATGAGATAGGGAAGGTCACCAGGACGAGGCACCAGTCCAGTGGGTAATTCTGTCCCCTTGTCCGTGGTCTGCGATGGAGTAGGCCACTGATTGGGACGAGCTGAGGGGGGGGGGAGGACATTTAAAACATGCACACAAACAGACAAAATTAATATCACCTCAAATGCGGTGCTTCTACAAATTCTTATCTAAAATTTAAAATGACCTCACCTTTTGTTTCGAGAATCACCACATTCCCGAATTCACTCTCCCCCTTCTCATTGAAGCTCTGCATCTTGATGTCATAGGCCGTCTCAGGCTGCAGGTCGGTGATTGAGTGCCAGTATCGGTCTCCCTCCACCACATCCTTCTTATAGTCACTGTCATTATCGCTGTCTGTTGGTCGGTAGTAGATGTAGAAGCCGTAGATGGGCGTGTTGTTTACAGGAGTGTACTGGTGGGGATGGAAATAAATCCTGTTACAATCACAATGAACTGAAAATAACACAGCCTGTTTATCAGCCGCCTGCTGAACGCTTACAGTCCATTTGAGGATGATGGTCGTCTCGTTGATGGCTTCGTTGTAGGTGATGTAAGGTCCGTCCACGGGGCGTTCGTGGGTTCTTCCACCCACCACTGTGTACGCCTTCGAAGGGGCACTGGGAGGACTGGAACCAATCACGTTCACCGCCACCACTCGAAACTTATAAGTTGTACCTAGAGAGGGAGGGACAACCATTAATAATCTACCGCTGAGGGGCTGCGGAGAACAAAGCTCTATGTTCAGCATCAACTAATGCTGTTTGGTCTCGCATTTCAGGTTTTCCTTCTCAGAGCAAATATAATGTCTGCAATTCAGTTATGAAGTTTTGATTGATGGCAGTAATTACTGAAATGCCTGTAACAACACTCTGATGAATTTACAGGGTGTGGGAGTGTAATTATGAAGGACATAACTTTAATTATATGCTTGGACATCCTACTACCCCCCCTACCCCCACCTTTACAATAAGCGGCTCTGAATACCTTTCTCCAGGCCTGTGATCTCCACAGAGAGCCGCGATGGGGGGATGTTTTCCACCGCCGTCACCCAGTCCTCTCCTGTCTTCTTCACCTTCTTCCCCTTCTTCACCTTCTTGTACTCCACCCGAAAAGACTGGATGGGGAAGCCGCGGTTACCGCGAGGAATCCAAGTCACGTACGCTGATGTTTCCGTTGCCGTGGAGACCGTGGGCTTGTCAGGGGCCTCGGGAGCTGCGTTGGAGGAAGAGTGGTGTCAGATGAGCGACAACAACAGGCAAACTCGCAGAAAACAAATTACATTCCACACTTACTGAGAGGTCATCCTTCAGTACCAGAGAAGAAAAAGAGGTTGAGAAGTGTTAGTCAAGAGGAGAATGTTTAGCAGCTGATGATCTGACTGTAAAACAATGTCTGGTTATGGTTACATTAGTAGAAGTTAGTACTGTTAACTAGAAGAAGATCACAGTGGTCCTGGGACTGGCGAGCGCTTACGAGAGAGGCTTGGTGAAGGAACAGAAGGGGTTTTCGGTGGATCGTGCACTTTACGACCTGAAAACAGAAAAATACAGTTATGTCAGTTTAATTGAAAGAAATGCAAACTGAGACAAGTTTCATGCTGGTGACAGTTGTCAAGAGAAAACCAAAGCCTGTCGTAACGCGTTATGGCGTTTAGCCTTATGCTCAGTTGTTCTCAGATAGCGTGTATATTAATAGTTTAACTGGTCGTGACTACCTTTGGCAGTACGGAAGGTCATCATGGCAGGTTGGCCCAAACCTGCACAGTTCTTAGCAGCCATCTCCACCTCATACAGGCTATCTGGCTGCAGCTTGGCCAGGATAAGCTTGTGCAGAGACCCTGAGATACTAGTAGAGGTCCACTCTGCTAGAGGGTCTCCCTCCTGAAAGAGACACGTGGCTAAGTTACTAACACATGTGGGTATGTTTGAGAAGTAAGATGCTACAAAATTGCACATTTCATCCGAGGAAAAGCTTCTTGAAGTACCTTTCTGTATTTGACCATGTACTCCAACACACGGCCTCCTCGCTCATGCCGTGGCGTCCAGGTGAGTTCGTAGTAGTCAGCCTTCGCAGTGTTTGGCAGGCTGAGGATGTTGGGAGCTTCTGCAGGCAGGATCTGTCCTGGAAGCTCAGAGCAGTCCATAGGCAACATGGCCCCTGTAGCGCCAGGCTTCACAGGCGGCTGCTCTCTGAGCACCTTGTCTGGGCTGAGTGGCCGATAAATCGAGGGCAGCTTCCCTCTGGATGTAATCCCTGAAAAAGACGAAGAAAATGACATCTAGAGGCTGCAATATAAAACTATTAGGTCTTTGAGAAAAAAAGCTATGCAGCGTACCGGTGGAGACTGTGATGAGGCGAGCGGAGGCCTGGGAGCTGCCCACCCCGTTCTCTGCCATGCACTGGTACAGGCCATCGTCCTGTGGGCCCACGTTAGAGACACGTAGCGCCCGTGACGAGATGCGGTGGCGACTGGATGGGGCGAGGGGCCGGGCGTTATGGAGCCACATCACTGAGGGGGTGGGTTTACCACGGACCTGGCAGGTGAAGCGCACGGACTTGCCGTACACCACTTCCTGCTGCTGTAGCTCCACTGTGACCTGAGGTGGCTCTGCAGGACAGAGAGGGGAAAAAGAAGAGTAAACGGTGTGAGGAAGTGGTTCGAAATGCTTCTCTGCAGCCAGAACGTCTATGGCTCTGGGCATGTGTACTGACAGAGCTTTAACTGCACATTATTTTCATCATTTATGACTGGATGTCTGAATTATATCCATTAACCAGGGCCTGAATTAATGTCTCCAAATTTCTGTCTAAACACCGAAATTATTTAACCAGGTAACATTTGGTGATTCTGATTATAAATTATCTGTCAACTCATGATTTGAGTGTGTGAGTAATAATCATGCACACGTGTATAGGGAGTGTATGACCGGCGTAAAAAAACAAAACAAAAAAAACAGGCAGTCTGAGCCAGCTAGTTGATGGTTGGCTGCTTGTGAATCAGAGAAAGAGAAAAGCTCATTACAGCTACAGCAGCTCTCTGGCTTTAATTAGACCCAGCTGCAGAGAGAGAAGCCCACAACTCACACCAACGCTAACACACAAGTGCACACACGCACAGAAAATCACTATAAAAACAGTCATCCATAACCTAGACACACTCAATCAAGTCCTGCTGCAAAACAGAGAGCTCTGTCTCCACCAACTCTTTCTAACACAACACCGCTCAGTTCTTCCACGCTGCTCACACTCGAGCGCTTGCATACATACAAAATCCTGTCTTCTCCATCCGCCAAACAGGAGTCAGTCTAATTATTAAATCCATGACCAACTTTCAACTCCTCTCAAAAAAAAATTAACTTGTAGAGTCAAATAAACAAACTCCACTCACTATGAAAAGCCTTTAGAGAAACAGACATTTGTTATATTTCAAAATAAAAGTTTCCTCACCGAACACTTGTACATCATAGAGCACGGTGGCAGAGCTGGCTGAGCCGATGCCATTGTCCGCCTGACATATGTAAGTGCCTGAGTCGGCCTCGGCCACTGCATCAATCAGCAGGTTGCTAAGCAGAAAGTGTGTGTTGTTATGGGAACGCAGCCTCTGCCTGTCTTTCACCCATGTGACTTGTGGAGTAGGAATTCCACTGGCCACGCACTCCAACACCAGCCGCTGGCCCTTGGTCACCATGATGGACCGTGGCGCCGGTGGGTAAATGATGCGAGCTGCTTCCGACATGGAGCCTGTAAAGAAGGAGACAGCCAGGCGTGAATACATTTAAAATGCAAAAGTCGGTGCACACAAACGTCCCCCTTTCCTGGCAAAATCTGATGATGAACGTTGCACTGAAGTGTGGGCCTCCTGTGCACCACACGTTGCTACGTTACCATTTCCGAGCTCATGAAATTAAAACGTTAATAGGACTCTTGTCTTGGAGAACGTGACTCACGGCGTATGCGCAGGCGGTCAGCAGAGATGGACGTTTTGACCTCCTGAGTGATGGGGTTGTAGGCAGCACACTTATACGGCCCCTCGTCGTCCTGCGTCGCGTTGGCTATCTGTAGGTTCCCTGATGGCATGATGAGGTAATTCCCTGTAGAATAAAATGCAGGTTTTAGATTTTAAAAGGCTGAGTTTACGTGAGAAAAAACACAAACACAGACAAAGAAATGGTTTTACAATGGGCTGTACCATCAGCAAAAACCACAAGGTGGCGTCCTACGGTCCGGCACAGACCAGGCGCTGAATGCTGGTCAATGTGGTATTCATTTCCTCACAGATAAGCTGCAGTTATCAGTACCTACAGCTCCAAGGCATCATCAGCATACCAGCCTCAAATCACTGGAGCTTTTCTCTTTTCTTCCAGGCAACTTAGAAGTAAATAGTTTGAAAAATAAACAACTGCGTTCCCATGTCTCAACATTCTTCAGATAATACCCTTATCACCAGTTTTATGCTGGGTCAGATAGGAGGATTATAGCATTCCCTCCAGTAAATCACGAAGATGACATGGCTGTAATCGAGGCGGGAGCAGAGAGAGATCCTAATGAACCGTAGGAGCTCAGTACCTTTGGACGTCTCCAGCCACTCCTGTTTGACGCTGTAGCGGACCTGAGCTTTGGGTTGGCTTTCGGGGAGGTGACACTCAATGACGGCCGTGTTGCCTTCATCGACCTCGATCTCCTGTTGATCATCGGGCTCAAAGTCACGCAGCTCTGGAAAAACACGGGCAGTGGAAAATCTTTGAGCGTTCTTTCATAATGCTAATATGCTGGATAAATCACCTCCAACTGCACATGTATACAATCAGACCTCAACAGCATGACTTGGCTAAATTTATAGAAGTTTCATACAAGTATTAAGGCCAAAGTTTCTGTTTTGTTCATTTCGTGTCACTTTGGATGAGGCCAAAGCCTAAAAGTGGTGTCTGTAACATGCACTGTGTGTCATTAATCCTTTCAAGCACCAAAGTCAGATTTGAGCTGGTTTAGATTCTGTGGGAAATGCAGGAGTGGGATTACTGGGGCCGCGTGCTGCGACTTTGTACCGTAGACACACAGTCTGCACAGCACAGACACTCATCTGACCTCTGACCTCTTAAACCCCCACCTGAGCAGCCCGTGGCTTGGCCACAGGGTCAAAGGTCAGAGGTGTCCTTCCTATAGAGTTTCATGGACAGATATTCAGTTTGGGTTCGGGGAGGAAACAACTTGGCTTTTAGGAAACCAGGGGGAGAAAAAACCCACAAAATCCTAGCAGGGATATACTCGCAGTTTCAAAGATTTAAAGCAGAAGGAAAATGAAACGAGAGAAGGGAGCAGCACAGGAGGGGAAAAGAAAGCAACAACCGGGAATAATTGTCATGAAGGAGTCCAGCAGCGAAATGAAAGGTAAATAAAACTTCTCCAGAAACGTAATTAAATGTCTACCAGCCTTTGTTGATTTATTCTAACAAACACTCAGCCTCTCTCCATTCTTTCCAGAGGTGCTATAACTGGTGTGTTTTTCTTGGACTAACCACACTCTGTATATTCTCGCAGCAACTTTTTTTTTTTTTTGTTAGTCAGCTGATGAAGCATTGGATACAGCTGTAATAAGCAATGTTTAGTTAAGGCCAGGGCATCAACTGATAGGGACATCACAAGTGATTTACACCGCTTTATCGGGAGAAGAGGGGCTGATCGGGGTCCAAAGACACCCCCACAGAACTTATCCTGAAAGATGGGATTCCCAGCCAGTACATGTCAAAGTAAGTGCTGTGTGTGTAGATGATGGGGGTGGGCCTGGAGAGAGGCCGTGTGGTGCTCCATTTGCTAAATCAATCAGTAGCTGTTTTTACAGCCACTACCACCAGCCCTTCTCCATATCTACCCATCCCACCTACCTCCTTCCTACAAATTCCTCCTGTTACCTTTCAACCCCCCCCCCCACCGTTCTACATTCTTTGCAGAACAATCTCATATGGGTGCCTCTCAGGTGTGTGTATGTGTGTGTGTTCTGCAGGGATGGAGGATTGATGGTATTCATAAAGCGAAGCCGACCTACCGCACCAGGGCTGCTTGGCAAGGCCGACTTAAATATTTCTGGAGACAGTGCATTCATCATCTTTATGTGTAGCAGTAGGAGGCCTGTGTGTACGCATGTGTATCTGAATAACATGTTTGTGCAATGTGTCGCGTTGTGCGGATACACGTCTCTCTTTCATGCAGCCAAAGGGGAGGGTGATTGTCTGCACAAGAATTCAAGCGAGGACCTTTTAACTAATGCCAAAAAAGCAAAGATCCTTCAGAGCAGGATAACGTGGAGGGTCTGGAATCAAGCTAACCTGATCACAAAAAACATGTGCGCTCAACTAAGAGGATTCAAATGGAAAGGCAGGCACGTACACACTCCCCGTGGAGCAATTCCTTAGGTGGTTTGGGGGTGGCCGTTGAGAGACCGTTATTAAATTAGAGTTTTGAAGAGAGGCGGAGCGAGCATTCTGGCTCCACATGTGGTTATCTCAACACGATTCATCCTTTTATTGGAGCTATCAATAACCTTTAATGTCTTTCTACATGTGCTACACACTCATCATAATCACAGGTTGGAAAAAGAAGACTCTATAAAAAGGAGAAGGTAAGAAAGGGAGAGGAAAAGTAAAAGACGCGGAGAGAAAGTGAAGGGTGCAGAGCGAAAACCTCTGTGTGTGTGCGAAAGGTTACGAAGCGCTGCAAGGAGACACACAATGTGACATCACGTCTCATCTTGTGCGAGAATCTTGTCGCGACTGGCCTGAAACACCTCCAGTTTCTTCACCTGTGGCAGCCTCATACATCACTACGTGTAGAACAACACACAGAGACCCTCTTCTTACCTAATGCTGCGTTTCAGTCAGGCATACACCCCCCCACCCCACACCACACACACACACACACATACACAAGCACTCTTATCTCCCCCTAAGCCCCCTTTACCAATTACGGGGCCATAATTTTCTGGTGCGCCCTGCTGTCGGGTCCCGCAGAGAGGAATGTGGCGGCTGTGAGGAGCAGAGGGGCCGACGAAGGCAGGGGGGCCCTCAAGACTGAGCCCTGATCCCCTCTCTCCTGCTCTGAACGGCCCCCGGCCCCCGCGTCCACTTCTCCAGCTCGTGTTACACAGCTTCAGGCCGCCTCTCAGTCCCATGATGCATATCAAATATAACACCACACAAAGAGCTAAACCATCAGCATGGCGAACAATTCACTTTAACCCCATTATCATTGGAAGCAGTGGAGAAGTACCATGTTTACAGTGTAGTACTGAACCTAAAGGGACAAAAGTGCAGTGTTTCTGTGCGTTTCTGTGCTACTCACTGGCAGCGGTGACGTTCGCGGGCACGCTGGCCAGGGCTCCAGCGTCGGTGGCGGCCACACACTGGTATCTGCCCAGCGTCACGTTGGAGAGCGCGGGGATGAAGAGGCTGCTAGGCCCCAGCACTACACCCAGATTTCCGTTCAGCAGCTCCTGGCCATTGAGGTGCCAGCTGATGTTGGCGGAGGCAGGGCGGGCGCTGCAGCTGAGGTTCACGCTGCCTCCCAGCTTCTGAACTACAGACATGGGCTCTTCAATGAACACGGGGAGATCATCTGAAGAACAGATCACACAAAAACCGAGATGTTGATTTTCTTTGATACACATTCTTTTAAACTACAATATTCTTGTTCAAGTTTGTGTTTATATGTTTTAACTACTACATATTTTGGCACTTTTGCTTGAAACACCCTGAACCGTTCACAGTTAATTCTCTGTGTTCTCAGTTTCTTTTTTGGTATAGTACCGGTGGTTAGTGCAGCTCATCCAAACTACCCACTTCTTCAAATTTATTTCAAACAAACAGCTGTTGCCAGACACATAAAACACGTCTCTCCCCGTCAGCCCGAATATTTTGGCTCTGGCAAGACTCATCCTGCTCCGAGGGGTTTGGAAAAACAAATGTAAAGGCAGTTAAGAGCTGAGCACAAGCAGGATCGATAACATTACTCTACGAAGAAGTGAAAACTGACCCGGCGTAACAAAATGGAACTTTTGGCTTTTCTCATGCTGTGTGGTTTTTGTTTTCGTCTACTCACCGGAGACGGACGCGCCGCTCTGCAGGCAGCACAGTAGCACTGCACCCAGAGCACACAACACTGGAGCCCTTCTCTTTTTCATCCACGGAGTCCAGTCTCGCTTTCCAGACATCTTCCATACACTGCCCCCTGCAAGCACACGCACGGAAGAACTTTAGCAGGACATTACAGGGTTGACACACTCAAAGCAAACAGCGTGGAGTTATTGTGCCTGATACAAACGGACATAGCACAGAAGTTTTCATCCATGTGAACAGTAAATCGTCAGCTCGGGTATAAGCCGCTCTCTGTTCTTCAGCCGTACTCGTACACATACACAACCCAGGTGAGTGGGTGCACTCAGCTTTACCCTTAGCAGCCAAACTCCAGACACAAATAAAGCCTTTCTTCTCCTCTAGCCCCCATCTCCTGCGCCTACACCCGCACTCATCATCCAGCATGCATTCATCAAAGGGGCGCACTCATTCTGCAGGCTGCAACCTGATCCCCCCACCTTCCCGCTCAGGTGTAACCGATACAGGTAGAGGGTCCGGGAGGAGGAAGGGGGTGGAGTGGGATGGGAGCGCGCACACACACACACACACACACAGGGTGCATTCAGGAGCCAGGACAAAGAACAACTAATGAGACACAGGACAGGAGGAGGAACAAGGGAGAAATATATCACAGCAGCGTGCAAGTGCTCTAGATGGAGGAGAGAAGGGGTTTTATACCTCCGTGCAGCGCGTACTGCAAGGAAAGTGGAGACGACCATACAACGGTCAGTCTATTAACAGTTAATAGAGAGAGGGGAGCTTTTCGCGCTCCCTTGTTACTTGCTGCCAACTTTTGCAAATTCTTTCCTGTCAGGTTAAACTAACAACTTCCCGTCAGGATGAGGAGGGTGGTCCTGCAGAACGGACTCGCTCGCCTCCCGCTTTCTCCTACGCGTACAGCACACACGGTTGGCAGTTCATTACGAGGTACACCGAGTTTAAACTCATCTGGTCTCGTCAGTTTGTGCTGCTATTGAATACTGGGAGGCGTCTCCGTTACGTTGTCCAAGCTCCAAACGATACGCTATTTACCAGAAGGACCGTTCTCTACGGCTCTGCAGCTCTCAAACACAGCAAAACCGAACATTATCACCTTCAGGGCTTAGTGCAGAACTGCACCAGGCCGCAGTAGCTCTACGCTTGGAAGCAGCAACACAACTTTCTCATACATATTTGTCCTGATCTTATTATGGCACGAGAGATGATTAATGACGCTCACACACAGACACACACAGACTCTAGGGGCTGAAGCTAGACCGTAAGAAAATGGAAACTCTTGCGAGCACCTTCATCATTAAATGGCACCAGCGAACATGTTCAGTCGCCTGGCACACAACACTGAAAATAAGCAAAGCAACATGCTGACGAAAAAAACTGCTGTTGTTACTATACTCATGGCCACACACGCACACGACGTTACGACACAAAGAGCAACACTGGATTCTCTAAAGAGCTTCTTTGTCACAGTAATTAACCGCTTGCACACGCAGCCAGTCGTGCGTCACTGTTCATATTGTAAATGTTGGCGTATATTACGGGCGTCTTTACCCGGAGCATGTATGTGCATAGTGTTACACATAAAGTTTCATTTACTCACTTGTCCTCTCGGAGTGGCCCATCAGTAGTGGGCTGACTCAGTAAACAAACAGCAAGTTACTGTGGAACCAGGAGTGAGCAAAGCTAAAGACCTGTGGCTTCTGTGGCCAGTAGCTGTATGGACACAAGCAGGACAGCTGCCCATGAAAGAGACGAGCATTTGTATGAAGGCCGGCTGTGAGAATCACTGAGCGTAAACCACACTGGTGTGCGCTACCTCCCCTGTACGACTCCTACCGGTCCAAGTCCTGTCTCCTTCACTTCTAAATGACATCAGAGGCAGGGGATGCAGCAGAAAAAAGATATAAAGCTTGGAACAGCAATGTGAGAACGTGACTCGTAGATCACCGCTCTCCGAACGACAGCCTTACTCCTCTGAGGCTGTCCGTGTGATTCATTAGTCAGCTCGGACCCGTGTTTGCTTAGCGGATACGCTGCCACAAGATGAAAAGTTGACCTGATGTCTGTGTTCAACCGTTTCCATCCGTCTATCTGAGACGGGTCACAGACAGAGGGAGAAGAGCCTCCTACACATCCACAAGACTGATAAAAACCAGAGCACACACACAGACAGCACCATTAAATTACAAACCCGAGAGAATGTGTGTTACTGTTTTGTTATAGTCTTTACCAGTGATGAATAGCACAGCATGACAAACACTCCTTGTGAGCAGCTTTGTGGTATTAAAACATACTTCAGTGACAGCGCAGGGAGAGAACTGTGTGAACTTTTTAAATCCAGTGCAGCAGTACGAGCACAGGAGAGAGGAAATATTTCCGCAGTGGAGTTGAGCAACTCAAGATTCACTCCTTAAGAATTAAACTGAGCTAAGTTCACACTGTGCAACATCTGTAGTGTGCGCGCACATCGCGGTTAGGATGAAACCTTTGTGCTGGTGTGTAGGCATGCACCATGAGTGTAGGTATGCGAAAGCCTTATATGTCACTGCGAGAGAGTCACTTGACAGAAGTTCATTGTGAGCGTGCTAAGTAAAGACACCGGGGACCCCGTTGTCCGAGGCCACTACCAGTCCCATTGTCCCCCAAACCCCGTGGATAAATTCATTTTGACAACCCTGCTAATTGGATAAAACCAGAGTGGAGCCTCCTCCCTGAGCTCTCACATTCCATCTGCTTTCTGGCATGGAGAGGACACACAGGAGGGGAGGAGGTGATGGAGGGCCAGCGGTAACTCCTTCTGAGGAGCGGAGCTGTTGAATATTTATCACCTCCCCGAACTCCCCCCTTGGCCTCCCTCCTCCCCCATTTTTACATGTTTTTACACCCCGCTCCCCCCTCCCCGCCTCAAGATTCTCCAAACACCACAAAGCCCCCCCTTTAGATAAACACATGCGGTGTCAAGTGTGAGGAGTGGCGGGGGTTCAATTGCCCCACTCGGGCCTATGGCCCACAATGCCATGCTGCATAGCTGCCATGCGGGAGGCCAGTTGCCCTTGGCGACGCTAACAGGCAGAACGCACCTTAATAGAGTGGAGAGTCATTGTAAAGCAGTGAGCCGGTGCACGGACAAAGACCCTGCAGACCCCTGGAGAAAGGGGAGACGCTACTCTGAAGGGCCCAGGGAAGAGCTGATGAGCCCTGCTCAATGACCAACGAGAAGGAGGGGGAGCTCAATAACCAAGAGGTTTGAGAGCAGTGTGCGGAGAGTTTGGGAAGGCAGGAAGGGAGGGAGGGGTTCAGTGCCTTCATGGATTGATGCGAGGTGGGTGAAGGGGGTTTATGGCAGTAGTGGGGGGCTGGAGAGGTTGACTGAGAAAGCAGAACGGCAACTCAAATTAATAGAGAGGATGTCAACTGGCAGGCGAGCGGGAGGAGAGAGCAGGGTCTCCACAAAGAGAGGGTGTGTGTGAGAGAGCGTGTGTGAGAGCGTCGCTGCGTGTCCCAACATATTTTCCCCTCACTCCGTCAATCTGTTTGCTGGCCTCTCGGCTTGGCCCGGGTTGGTGCTGAGTGGAGGAGGATGCAAAAGGGGCCCGGAGATCGCTTCACAGATCTAGAACACACCCGGTTCATCATCAAACCAACATCCCGCAGGAAAACGGCGACAGCAGCGCAGATGTGGGGATTTTTAGGGAAAGATGGTTCTGGAATGTGCACGTTCAAAAAAAAATCCAATGATCAACTAAATTGTTACTTGACCCATTATAATATGTGAAAGGGTGAATGAGAAAATTATGTTTTATGTATTATGATCAAAATACTTCTAGATTAATATGTGCATGATTCATTAAGCTCAACTGAATTTATAGTGAGAGTGAAGTATAAATAAGACATTTGGCATTTTTGCTTGATGAATTATTCAAAAGGGTCTTGAAAAGTCTCTTTCCTGGAAGAAGCTGGTTTTAATGGGCACAGTATAATTCTGTCCCATCTGATGTCCAGCTTCACCGTGTGAAAATTTGAAACAAAACGTGGTATGATGATGAATATCGCTACTGCTGTCACACGGGAACGTTTTCTGAACAAAGCACAACGTCTGTTCTTCTACTTGTGTATTTGACGCAGCCAGAGTCTTGGCAGAACAAACCCTACATCTACTCCAGACAGTCTTTGTCATGCTAGAGAAAAACCTTAAAACCTTTAACTTGGCATGAAAACTCAACTCCCAACAGGTGGATAGTGAAAACGTCATTCAAACTCGTTCTCGTGCCATGAAATCACACATCAAAAGCATCTCAGCATCCCGAACGAGGCCGAGAATTTACTTTTCCTGCATAATATTTGTTCACACACACACACAGGCTTCACAAAGTATTAACAAGCTATGTGCCCAGCCAACCCTTCCTCTACACCCCCCCACCTAAACCGACACTAATGAGCTACAGAGCGTCTTGAGGATTAACGAGAAGGATCTGGACAGGCCGTGTGATGTAGAGGAGGGGGTTTCTAATCAATTAGGTACTGCAGAATTTGCATAATTTAGATAACGAAGCTGAATTAACCAAGGAAAGCTAATTATGGTTCTATGGGGAACACACCCACCCACAGTCCTCTGGCTAGGGTGAGATGACAGTGTGCCCACCAGGGCCATGGGAAAAAGCCTGGATCAGTACAGCTGCCAGTGTAGTCTGAGCAAGATCGTCTGAACAAACCAACGATGGTACCAATAAATGAGGCACCACTGGATGGATGTAAAGATGCAAATGAGAAAGGAATAAATCAATTATGAATAGATAATAACACAAGATTAATACAAAAAGATTAAAAAGGTGGGTTGTCAATCTAAATAGCTAGATAATTAGCAAAGGTTAAAGAAAGGATTAATTGGAAACAAATTTAAATTAAAATCAGGCAAAGGAAAACACAAAAATACAACTATGGCCTAAAACTCAATGTATGCATTTGCCCATCTTAAAATTGTTATTATAATTAATAATCACACACCATTACTGGGCAAACCAGAGTCTAGGTTTACGACTTCAGGAACCTGGATCACACACACATTCATAATCACTCCCATAGAGTAGTGAGAAAAAAACCTAATAAAAAAAATTCATAGGAGTCATCACACAAACACACGCCTGCATGCAGTTACGTATTTAATTCACCCACAGCCATTCTTTCCCTGCCTGTCTTCTCCAAACACACACACACTTGAAGACACATAAGCAAGCAATCACACAAACTCCTATTACATGGTAAAAGTATACTCACAGAGGCACATAAACATGCAGACCTCAAGAACTTTTTCCCAACATGCAAAAAATAAAAGAAGGAACAAGCAAAGCTTATCCTGCCTAAGAGATAAACTACATACACGCTACAGCTTCATCCATGCTAATATAGACTTTCATAAGTGTACACAAATGCTGCCTACTCCTTGTGCGTTCCTGCATCATCAGGATGGAGGGAGGAGGGATGTGAGGGGGCGAAAGGGGCCCCAAACTCCTTTGGCAGCTCATGCATCAGATGAATGGAACCAATTATAAATCAAGAGCAATTTCTCCCCATTATTCATCAGAAACCAGAAGAAGAAGAAAAAAAAAAAGAGTGAGACAGAAAAGCTGCCTGGCCTTACAACACTCAGTGGGAGATGAAGAAAAGCAGGGAGTGAAATGTTATATGAAAAACAGACACAGGGAGGCTTTAGGAGATTGAGATAAGGCAGAAAGAGAGAGAGACGAGTGAACGGATAGATGCCGTTATATGAAACAACTAGGGAGAAAGTTACAGGGAAAACACGAGGACGAATAAGAAAACGGCGCCGAGTCGGGGAAGGGAACAGAAAGAGAGGGCGTGGGCCTCGAGATGGTGCAACCGCTGCCTCGACTGCTTATGAAGAGAAAGCGGCTGCGTCCGACGCTGTTTGCAAGAGGAGAAACAGCTGGATGAGGCTCGTTTCAAAGAGAGCTCTCAGCCTCGGAAGCTGGATCTGCGTGTGCGAGAGAGAGAGAGAGAAAGGCGCCGTGAAGCAAAGCTACCATTTGCCCTGTCCATCAAAGCCACGCATGTGCATTATCCTGCAGGAAGACGACTCTGACATATCATAAAATACACCCACACGCGATATGGAGAGCTCCATCAAGTTTGATAACCTCCAGGGCCCAATAAATAACTAATCTGGTGCCCGGTGATTTATTCTGTCGAATCATGTCGTCTCCTGCCAGTACAGCATTCTTCAGCGATGAGTTTCTCTCTCTGAGGCAACGCTTTAAATATGATTATTGCTTAAATCATTACTTATTATTGTGTGTGGTAGAGACACAATAAGGGGGGGGGGGGCTTAAAGTGAGTGGTCTCATCTCGAGTACAATCTCGTGCCTATGTGTGAATGATCTGTTAGTTTGCCTAGGTTGCTTTTGGCTTGTAGCAGCAGCCCCTAATCTTTGTCCAAATATCTGCTTAAGGCACACTTGTCTATTTGTCTACACACAGAGTGTAGAGTGAGTGAGTGAGTGTGTGTGTGTGTGTGTGTGTGTGTGTGTGGTTTGGTTTACTTCATTATCCAATCAAGACATTCTTAACTTTAAGCAGTGAAACTAATCAAATTAACTGGTTTTCAGGCTGTGGATGATCCCTGTTAGAGCTGCTGGGACTGAATGACTGAAGGCCAGTGTACAGATACGATTTGATTTTATTCAAAGCTGTAAAAGTGCGTTTTCCCCTGCAGGACCTTCCTCCGTTCTCTCCCCGACTCAATAATGGGACACTGTTTGATCACACCCTGTCTAATTGGCTTCCCCAACTTTCTGTCACAACTTTCTCATTCACTATCCTCCCCCCTTTTTTCCACCTTACATTCCTCCCCCTCTCTCTCTGTGGTCCTGGCTGACATGGAGGATCAGGAGGAGAGAGGTATGCGGCCCCCAGGGAGGGGCCTGGACCCTGGCCACCTGCCGCTCCAGGTGTCCCTCTCTGGTTATCCAATGTCTGACTAGAAGCTCTCCTCGGGGGCACGAGGTCCGAGCCTGAGCCTCCAGTCTGGAGGACTAATGCACCGTATGTCAACATGCCAATAATGTCCAGCTCTGGGAAATGAGGCGGCCTTTTTCGACGATGTGTGTGTTCTTCACTGGTTCATGACATAGCAAGAGGCTTCTCTTCTTTTCCCCCACACGCAAACTCTCGCCCTTAGCTTTTTCTTTCAATAACAGCAAAACAGCCACACAGGTGAGGCCAGTTAAGGACCATAATGACGAGCGATGCATTCCAGTGCAAAGAGATAATCCGGATTGGACGCAACCGTCACTCACACACTCATGCACACAAACCTGCAGGCTGTTATGCCTGCGTGAGTGAGTGTACCCGCTGTCACAGAGATGAAAGCGTGCCCTCAGGAAGGACTTTTTCTCCTTTGTCAATTAACGCCAATGTTACACCCTTTACAATAACACTGTTGCCTTCCAGCACCACAGTCGGAACCTGGGAACCTTATGGCACAAAAACGTGAGATTGGAGGAGCAGTTCTTACACCCGCTGGCATTCTGTAATCTCTAAATCCACCTCCATCCGAGGACGAGTCATTCCCATCCAGGATGAACAAGGTGAGCGTCAAACAAGTTCAACCATATCCTTATAATTGGTTCTTAAGTCATACGTCATAGTAGAGTACGAAAAAAATCTAACACGGGCGTTAAACACTAAACCTACATTAGCCGAGAACCTTCAGCGAATCCACACTGATGAAACCCCAGATTCTGACTAATGGAAAGGCAGCGTATGACTCTGCTACATGGACGTCTGGCAGGTGGCCAAAATCAATCACATCTATGTTCAGGTTACGCTTCAGGGTAAAGTTCTTACAGGATCTTCCTTTCGTGAACTGACAGGCCTCAGCTGTGCCCATTTGTCGAGAACTGCAGCTGGAAATGAGTTAAACAAGAGAAACGTACCCTGTAAGACTCCTATGACGGAAGGTTGACCTGTGAAGTAATGTCAGTCTACCTTGCTGTAATGCAGAGGGTCAAATCCTTTAATATGACATTTCATAGAGCGCAAAAAACAATCATTCCCCAGAACCCAAAGTAAAAATATGTAAATCAACTAGTTTAGGGCATTTTAGCCTGAAAGCAACTAAGCTTAGTTTTATTCATCTTCATACACTGAAATGACAGATGGTTGTTTCCAGCTGCATGATTTTGAATATGAGGTGATCAATCTTTTGAACTTGAACATAATTGTGTGCTTTCTTTCTTTCTTTCTTTTTTTTTTTAAACCATACTCCGCAAAGCAGAGCCAAACAACCAGAGCAGTGTGAGAAACAGGCAGATAATCAGACTGGAATCAATTAGTTCAACTTTGATCCACCCGACTGCCAGAGATGATCAACAACAACAACTAACCCAACAAGAGCCTCCTTTCAATGAGACCAATTAATTCTCCTATAAGCTGTGCGCCTAATTGGAGGAGGCCAGGCCATTCGTTTCGACTTTTAATCCAAGTGACATTGATTCAGCGGGAACAATCGGGCCCTCTTGTCTGATGCCATGTCCGTCACTGAGCCGCTGATGTTCGTCCATGCCGGGCGGTGGAGGCTTCGTGTAATCCAAACAACAAAACGACACCTGGGGCTGGAAACTTGAACCCCCGCGGCTGCTCCTACAGGCCATGTCAGTGTAGCCCTGCTTAATCTGTGTCCCCACTCGGCCCCACGGTGAGTGACACTCCGGCCAACTCTCATTAGCAGCCCGGGGATTAAGACAAACATTTTCTCATTAAATCTGCCATGAATGAGGGGATGGTATCAGAAGGGGTCTCTCCTGACAGCGGAGGCAGGATGTTGCATTCCTGTGCGGCCGCACCGAGCAGCTGTCACTTTACTGGAGGCTTTAATTAGGTTATTCTAACAGGACTGTGGGTTCAGGCTTCTGGGACTGGACGTGAACTCAGGTGGGCTTGTTACGTTCTGCTCCGTGAAATCTGCGCTGGCAACTTTACGCATTAATAGGATGGCAAAGAAAACAAGTGACGCCCTGCAGAGCTTAAACTAAACAGACGAGGAGGCAGTTTGGCTTTTTTTTCTCCTCTTGGTGACAAACAACATCACATCATCGCCAGTGTTGGTTCCCTGACAGGAGTCTGTGCATTCACCAGTGCACGGCTGCTCTCCCCGGTCATAATATGGGGGTGAATCTGGCAGAGCTCAGCGTGTCTGTTTTCTGTTACCCTATGGTAGCAACTATAGGCTGCGGCCTGCAACGCGCACACGCAAAATCCATGAGAAAAACACGCGTAGGTCTAAAGAAAACACTGCCGTGAATCCCTACAACGAGCCACACAGATGCATATGGATCCGACTGGGATATTTAGCAATAGAGGCAGAAAAGGGAGCGTTTATGGGATGTGAGCGCACAACAACAGGCTAAGTCCGACGGCGAAGTTAACTTCTCAAACTAGGGGTTAGTTTACGAACAGGAGCCAAAACGCGCACATCCATCGCAATAAAGCTCATCTGTGACGCGGAACGCTTTGAAAATCTACATCATTAAGCAGAAAAAGACACAAAGTAGCCGCCAGCATGAAGTAGTGATCTAACAAAAGTCACAGCGTTCTCTGAAATTACAGCCACGAGCGAGTTTTTAAACAGTCCCGTCAGATTCTAAAAACGCGCAAAACTGGTGGTTTCATCTTTGGTTTTATTAGTGGCTACAAGTTGATACAGCGCGTAACGACGCAAAAACATTGACCGCATGAAGGGACTCAACTCACCAAAACTGCTCTTCTTGGTGCTCACACCTCGTTTTGACCAAGCGGTCTCCTCTTCTCGTCTCTCCTGCGGTTTTAGTCCCAGAAAAACAACCGTTTTGACTTTTCTTTTTCCGTCTAAAGCCTCCCTGCTTTAGTAATTTACTGCGATGCCACCGACATTTTCTTCGGCTCCCCAACTTCTCACATTGAAAGGACGTTTTTGGATGACTGAGCTCTCAAACAATTCTCCCTTTTGCGACGCCTTCACGGGTCCTCCCACTTCCCAAGCAGGAGGAGGGACCTGAACAATAGGGACTGGCTCCGAAAATCCCAGAGCTGGGTAAAGCAAGGCCGTATCTGCAGACTACAGATCCCTACTCGCCGCTCACGGGGACTTTCCACAGGTTGCGCGTAAAACTGCAACTGGACCAGTATTTCTGAACGGGCATCGTTGTCGTGTGACGTAAAAGTAGAAAAACTAAAGAACTAAACTTCTTATTGTCGTGGAGGAGAAGCCTGCTCCCCCTCCCCCCTCCTGCTCTGTTCCCCCTGATTTGGTATGCGTTGGTCCCCACAGAGTTTGTATTGACCCCGGTCCATTGATGCCTGCAGGCCCTCTAGTGCAGCTGTGCGGTGTTGTGCTGTTGTGGACGGGACAGAACCAGCCAGGACTGATACATACACACACACTATCATACTACAGTGATCACAGCCCAGCCCTCCCCCCGTGCCTGCTCAGGAATTCTCCACTTCAGTCAGCACACTTTGGAACGAGGGGAACCGCTGCCGTCCAGTTCATTAATAACGTTCCCAGATCACAGAGTCTGGTGGTGGGGGGGGGGGTCTGCTGATGTCTCTGCTCTCTGAATGCTCGACTCCCACCGTGATGTACCTGAGGGCAGGGAACACGGTGGCATCTCATGACACCTGTTGCTCTCGTTCGACTCCATCACCCTGGGCTTCGTCGGGATAGTTTCAGTTTAGTGACCTTACGCCGTCTGCGTCCTGGACTGCGCACGTCACACGCAGCAGGACGTTTCAGCTCCAAGATGTTTTCAGCGGATTCATTAATCACGGGTGTTTTCCAGTGTTGTGTTGTGCTGTAGTTTGCCAGCACTTTGCAGGCTCTGCCAATGTTTTGATGTTGTTGCTACCGAGCAGGGCCCTGTTTGAATGCGGCTCCCTCACCCTAGCGCCACCCTGTACTACACTGCAGTGTAATAAGGGAAGAGAAAAAACAGGGGACTCCCAACCCCAAAAAAGATCCCCCATGGTCCCCTCCCCCCTCCATCTCTCCATGCTGGGCAGGATGAATTAGCCGTGGACAAAAGGCTTTGTGGGTTGGCCATGAAAGGCCTATTAACCATACTGCATCCCCCAGAGGCCCTGCCTGCAGGACACCGCCTCCCAGAATGCCACTCTCTCAGCAGGCCACAATCCCAGCATGCACCTCTTCCCTTCACCACTAACCCTTGTCACCCCCAAACCTCACTATAGAGCCCTACACAGTTTGTCATGTAGATGATTATAAATGTGGTTATGAAAGTAATGGAGAGTGAGGAGAGGGTGTCAGCAGCATGTGAGCATGCGGCGTGATTTGTGCGTTTCACCAACAAAGACTGAATTAGACGGAGAGAGGGCTCAGGGTGAGTCTTAGGTGTCAGCTGACAGGTGCGAATTCATCCAGCGAGTGTGTGAATGTGTGCGTGTCATTGTTGAAGGGTGCATTGTTCATCAGTAAGTGTTTATGCGGAGCATGAGGTGATCTCTCTCGTCAAGGCTCAGCCATGTGATACCTCTCCTCTCAAACCTCCTCGCTCAATTGTTTGGCTGGGCGCCATGACGACGGCACACTGTCCCTCTCCCTGTGTATCCTGCTGACCTTAGCAGCTGTGGCACTTCCTCAGCGCAACAAAACCAGAATGGCTCACACACACACTCACAAGCACACAGACACACACACTGGGGCTTTGTGGTGCATAGGTGTACAAAATCAGCACACTTTCACTCTATGCAACAGGACGTTCTGGTTGTGCCCAGTGAAAGACAGTTCACAGTAATTGTTTTGTGCAAAAAATCGAGAGACCAAGACGCAATCAATCAGTCAGACGGAATAAAAAGTGTTTTTTAATGTAAAAACTATCCTTTGCTGTTACACGATCTCTCTATTGCTGGACCTTGTTTTGTTTTACTGCATTTTCTAAACATGACAGTGGTGCAGGTGAAGGATCCGGGCTGGTGACGGGTCTCGACTTGCACATTTTTCCATCATAGTGCTGTTATCCAGTAGAGCCTTCAGTGCCTCAGAACAGCTATCGTACAGTTTGCCAATGATTGCAACCAAGAGTCTGCGAAAAACCACATCGACGTAAAAATAATTCCAACAGAATATTACAGTGAAAACAAAAAAACATCAGGGTTGAGGGGAAATGTGCTTAAACGCCCACAGTCATAGTTCGCATCATTACAATAACCCAGGCATTCAAACAGGTGTGTCTATAACAGCCTAGTATCGTCCTATAAGACCAGACACATCCTACAGTTTAACAGTCAGGCAATAAAGCACTAGCAAGAACTCACAAGCATGAAAAACTGTAGCGCACATGTCAGTGACAGATTCATAGCAGGGACTGGAATCATGTTTTTTTTCTGACCTTTTAACCTTCTGATCCTAAATTTTAAAAATACAGAAAGAGCTCTTGGGAAAATGTCTTCATAGAGAGTTAATGGTGGTGTTTCACGACCTCTAAACTGCAGCTTCAAGCACATGACTTATGTAAAACCCAGCAGGGAGAGATTTCACATTTTTTAAGTTTTTATTCGGATTCATTTCTACTGCAACAGTTTAATTGAGAAGAGCTTTGTCCTACATGGCAAAAACAGCTGCCAAAATAATCCAATAGATAATCCAGGATATAACCAGAACATTGCATTCGTGACACTGCTGTGGAGTTGAAAAACTTTTTTATTTTTTATGGTGCAGTTTATAAAGATGCTAAGGTGTCACTGAAATGTCTGACTTTACTCTGAAGTGTAGAGTAAAAGGGGAAAACTTTATAATCTGGTGGACACAACAGTTGCTACTGTTATGGCCAAAAAACTAGAAATACTTGTACACTATAGCAATAAAACACTTCCCTATTTCCTATCCTGCCTCAGATTTACAGATGAAAATGCGAAATGAACTGCACCTTGGGCCCCTGCATGCAGACGCACAATCAACATTCTTCATACAGGAGAAGAGATTTATAGCATTTTTCTCTTTTCATATGTCTCCAACACACACGCGTGCAGTCGGAGCGTTTTCGTACATGCTCCGCGCGCCGTTGCCTGGGGAGATTTTAATATCCGGAGGTTTTATTGTTCCTCTTCGTTCTTATTGATGTGAAGCTTACAGTGTGTGTGGGTGTGTCGCAGGGATATGGAGGCTGACGGGCTGTTATTGGTTCTCATTCCAGGGTGATTGTGCTGTCGAGATGGAGATCCAGGCTCAGGTGGGGTTGGACCTCAGGGTGAGTTACTGTGTGTGTCATGATGAGGAATGTGCTGTGTGACTGTTCTGATTAGATGTTGTTTTTCTGCTCTCCACTGAGACTATGGGATGTAGTTTTCCATTGCATAGGGTTCTGGTGCCTAAGCTTAAGTTTAGAATAATTAGTTTTTTTTACAGCATCTACTTGTTTGTTCCAGAAATATTTAAATTTGACGTCCACCCACGGTGTTAAACTGGGTCATTGTTACTGGTTTAAAGTGTAAAATCTTTAACTTTCCATTTCTGTTTGAATCCCTTTACGGCTTTTCTGGCCACAGAGCTTCTCAATCAATATTCATCTTTGGGTCTGAGTGATTTGCGTTTAGCTTTTTGTTTTTTATATCCACAGAGCATTTGACATGTCTTTTGTTTGAACCACCATTAGAGGAAAGAAGGCCTGCTCTCTCAATTCACTTCGTTTTGTATTTACTATGATTATGTACTTGTCACAAAGTTGAATCGATTTGCTTTTAGGTCGTTATTGTGGTTAAACTAACTAAAATTTTAATTTGCTCGATCTCTGTTGCTCTTTAGTTCCACCGTTTTGTTTTGACATTGTAGTTTATGTCCTCGTAGCTGCTCATTCATAGCTGCTGAAAACCTGTTTTGACTTTATTGTGCATGAAATCTGATATTTGATTACTGAAACCACGGAATTCCCCTTCCTCTGACCTAAACCATCACAACTAAACCCCTACTCTAACCCAAAGCTACACTCTCTTTAACTTTAACCTAAATTCATGTCTCAACCCCCAACAGGACGGTGGAAGTAGTTCCAGCTACATATGAAAAGACACACGTAATCACGATTGGTCTTCCATCAGTCCCATCTCTGCATGAAGACTGTGTTTGTTCTGTGATTATATAGAGCACATTTCTGTGCTTCTTGGCTTCAGCCTGTGCACTTTATAGATGGCAAAACTCAGAACATTGTTAGTGTAGTGATTCTGATCTTGCGATTTTTCCAGTAATTGTTTGCCCTCAGCAAAACCCTCAAACATAACTAGTATGTTGCAACATGGAAAAAATCTTCTCTTATTGACAGCAGCACGCCAGCCTCGCTCTCTCTCTCGCTCTCTGCCTTGTGCTTTTCAGCTTTTATCAGCCTTACTAGGACTAATGCAGTCGTAAATATTCCCTGCTCTTTGTGACAGAAAGCCTAACTGGCCTGCAGTCTAAATGTTGTGACTTTATATCCCTACTGCAGTGAAGTGTGAGTTTTGACTCCAAAGTTAACTGTGTCCAGATGCAGCAGACAGTCATAATTGGACCTGGAGCCAGTTAAATCCCAGGCCCGTTACGCTCGGCTCAGCTCAGCTCAGCTCAGCTCAGCTCATATAGCTGCTTGGCCTGGGCATTGGCCTGAAGTGTCCTCTGAGCACTTTGTGAACAACTAAAATTCATGTCTGAATATACATCCACCTTCATCGTGCGGGGAGCCAGATTAGGAACTGTCTGAGCAGGATGGTACGGAAAGGTTGGACGATGAAGCTAAGTCACAGGCACAGGATGGTTTTTCTGAAGTGAAAGTTGAACTAAAGCTGAGGTCAGGGAGTGCGAGCTGCACATCAGACGCCAGGGAGCGAATGCCAGAAGACAAAGTGGTGGAGGGGGGAGAAAGCAGCCAAAAACTTGACATGATAGTTTGACATTCCACCTTTTATCATGCACCTGGTTTTGTCGTAAAAACTCTCCCTGCATATGGTTTTATTTGGATCTGTCTCTATCACTCCCCTCTCCTGGACTCCTTGCTCATACTTGTCCCTCTTTCCTCCCACCATCCATCTTGACTTTCACTTCTCCTCCCTTATTTTGACTCGCTTTCCCACCCCCCCCTAACTCCCCTCCACCCTCCACCCCCCAGTCCTCCCTATCCTTCATATCATCTATCTACAATTCCTCCCTCTTTCCATCACTCCCTCGCTGACTTCCTGCTTTCTAGCCTGCCAGACGGTCATAATTAAGGGGAAAACGATAGTCCCCCTGGCCCTTGGGAGCCCTCTACGCTCACTGCCCTAAGAAAGACAAGGAGTGTGTGTTTGCGTGTGTGTGTGTGTGTGTGTGCAGATCACTGTTTCCTCTGTACCTCCAGACTTGGCCTATAGTCCACGCTCCACTCAATGCGTCTTTATGTTCAGAGTCAGCAGCAGAAGCATGATCTCACCCCCTCTGAAAAACACTGCAAATGACTTACAGAGACTCCCCAGCACAGAACGGCCTCCTTTCCAAGATCAATAAGACACACTCGTATATACTGGGAGCTGTCTGTTTGCAGTAAATCTCATTATGACTAAGTCCGACTACAAAGCTGGAGAAAGTCAAGAAAGAATCAGCTTTGTACTAGAAACTCGACTGTTTCTAATTTACTTTTTTTTGCCCTGTGTGTTGTGTCTGACTTACATGTGTGGGATGAAAATATCCAAATAAATAACAAAACACAAAGCAATATGTCAAAACACAACAGAGGGCCATATCTGGCCATATACAGTATGTGCATGACTGTGTGTGTGTTCTGAGCACACTCTTGCCTTGGCATGTCCTCCTCCCACTCCTCCTCCTCCTCCATCTCCTCACTGCAGTGCTGGGAGGCACATCGCAGATCAGAGGGCAGGGAGCAGGGAGCTGATAAGGAGCTGCACTGATGCTATCTGTCAGTCACAGCTAGAGGGAGGGGCTCAGAGCCAGGAGGTCAGGACTCCCAGCGTCCCTCACATCTCCTTCCTTATCTGAACAAACAAATGGGGCTCCTCGACATAATGACAGCAGGGGGTGGACATAGTAACACGAACGCCTTAGCAAGTCTAAAGTAGAAAATATGTTCATGTTTGCTGTGTGTTTTCAGATGTGCGCTCTCCAGATTTAGATGTTTGCATCACTTTGTCTCCGAGCTGTTTGTCGTGTAGTCTGTCACAGTTCACATTAACTCTGCATTACATTGTTATGGTGCGAGTAACCCAGCGTAATCACAGATTGGTTTCAAATTACAGCATCAACTCGTAAGTGATGCAAAAATAATGTTCGCTGTGGGAGATTACGCAATGTGTGCAGTTACTGTCCTCAGTCTTCAGACTGTAAAGGAATAAATACACAGACATCCATGCACGACAAAATACGGATACAAGACAAGATTCTCAAAATGTTTAGCTGTAAAATTAAATATGTGTGTTTTGTATGAAATAAGCTAAAATGCGCAAAACACATGTGCGACTTTGTTATGGAAATACAAATTTAGGAACTGAGTGAATTTCCTACCAGAATAACTTCCTTTATCATAAACCTTTAATCGTAAGCTGCTTTGTCTAAGTTTAACTTGGGCTGTGACATGCATTGTTTATTATTTAGGGTCTGTAAGAAGATGTATTAATCTTAATTTAAACCTAAACATGTATATTTCTATGTCCAGAGACTAAACTGCTGTGTACATCACCATAAAATCAACAGAACGTCTGTTGTTTGTTCAACTAAAATGGTGTTTTTCAAATATTGTTTCCTCCTAGCACCTGTTTCCTGTGTCTATTTGTACACATTCGTAAATGTGTGCAGGTATATGTGGATGTGAGTATGTGTGTCAGTCTAGTCTAGGCAGTATAAATATTGTGTTGTGCTCTAGTAGCAGCTCTTCCTCTGGCTCTGCAGTAGCAGCACGCTTGGCTGTTTGTTTTCCTTCCTGATGGACGACTTCTTATCAAATAAGCAGACGCTGCCGCCGAGCTGCTGTCTGACCTCCCTCCTACTTTCCTTGCAGGTTGTCACACACTGAGCTCTCTGCTTCTTCATGATGATCAACGGCCATGTGAACCACTCACATCAGCATTGGTGCCGGTACCTGGGTCCACACAGATCCTGAAAGCAGCAGTCAGTGCTAACACATCTCCATCTGCTTCAGTGTATCCGTGTGGATTTGCTCAGTGGTGCGTGACAAGCAGATCCACAGCGATGCTCCATCGAGATGCCCGGATTCACTGCGTGTCCTCTGATACTCACACACTTGTATAAGGAGCAGATGCGACAGATGACACATTGTTTTCCTCTGTTGCCACGGAAACCCCCGCAGTTATGACAGAGAGATAAGCACCACTGGTGGCTCCTACAATGGTGGCTTTATGACCGAATCTGTGCCTGGAGAGACACTGAACTGGAGTGAATCAATGAATGAACTTTAAATGTACTCCAGCTTAACACACAACACACACATCAATGTACGTCTGGTAGATTTATTGTTCCTTTTTAACCACTGGAACAAAATTTCCCCAATATTCCCATTACATCTGCTCGTCAGCAGCTTCAATCGCGTGTTCTTAGAGTATCCAAACTCAACTTGTGGTAACTTTCTTTCTTGCTGTTAAAAATAAGGTCACCTCAAGTTCTCTTCATCCTGAAGTGTCTGCATCTGCAACATCTGTTTTCCCACAACAACAACAACATCATGATAAAAATGCATTAAATTGCTACATGTATTGCACGTAAATCAGTAAATAAAGCATTTTCTGTAAATGTTTGTAGACGTAAATTTGGCCTATTTAG
This sequence comes from Macropodus opercularis, assembly GCA_030770545.1. Taxonomy (NCBI): domain Eukaryota; kingdom Metazoa; phylum Chordata; class Actinopteri; order Anabantiformes; family Osphronemidae; genus Macropodus; species Macropodus opercularis. Next base: position 6,039,751 of record JAUCMP010000028.1, read on the forward strand.
TTGACCTGTTTACTTGTTTACATGATTCTTTTGATATGGTAAGAACGATGCATGACTAAATGCATCGCTAAAATACCTTGTCTCAGTCAAGATCACCTTACAAATGTACAGATTTATGTTTTTTATTTTATATTCTAGTCAAGATCACAGAATTACCCAAGATACCAAAATAGGCAGAATGATTTTTGGTGTCAAAGGAAACACTGGAAGCAGCACATTAAGCTTCACATTAACATGCATTTCGCTCCGTATTTCTACACAGAATTTTGGCATTTTAAAACTTTAATTAACTTAGTGTAACCACTCAATACAAAGACTCTTCAATTTCTCCTCTAAGGTCTTTTTCAACAGAAAACCACCCAAGTTGAATGTCTTGAGTCATACGTGGCCAAGAAAATCAAATCATTCTGCGTTTTTTTTTTTCCCTGCACATGCTCTCAGGTACAGAGCATAGGAACGAAAACCACCTGGCCATTATGAGGCCCTTCGCTCTCTCCCATCTGTGCGTGTTAGTCAGAGAGGAGTGAAAAACTGTGGGCCGTCCTGGACCACGCATGGTTGTGATTACATGTTTATGTCCGTATTTGTATGTCTACTGGAAGGTGTCTGTGTCTGTCTGCCGTGCTGACGACAGAGCAAGTGTACACTGTGTGTGTGTGTGCGAGAGTGAAAGTGTGTACACTGTGAGTTGTGAGAGTAAATAAACGCAGTGCAGCAGGGACTCACGTGGCGTTATTATCAGAGCTCAGAGAAAAGACAAACTGTTTTTTCACTCTGGTTGGATTCATACCACCCTCTGCTGCCTCCTCCCTCTCTGTACGACCCACCACAGTACACTCATACACACACACACACACACACAACTCACCCCCACCGCCCCAAATTCAACACATGGCTCCAATTAGGAAATTATTTTTAGCACATTTCATGGAGGAATTCTAATCAGATGAATTGTGATTGTTTTCTGTTTTCACTTGCTCTACTACGAGGATGAAGTTCTTCTCCAAACTGACCCCATTTCGCAGCAAGTTTTGGAACATTCGGATCGTTTTGGCTGTTTTCTTTTTTTGTTTTGTTTTTTTTTCAAGACGCTTGCCTCTTGATTGCAATCGCATCCTGTCAGCGTCCTGATTGGGGAATTCTTTACAACAGCACAGATGCAGTGCAAATGCCATCTCTATGGAATCACTTACTTTGATGATCTTTCAAAAGATTCCACAAAATAAAGTTTGGTTTGGAAGCCACAGATCAAGCGCACACACACAAAGGGGCTTGTACAGTATGAAAACTCACACACTCACAATTTGTGGTACACTGAGGCATTCTTTCTCCCTGCCTCTCTCTCTCACACACACACACACACTAACTTAGACTCATTAATCTGGGCAGACTCAGGAAACCGCTCCAGTGAGCTGGCTGGAGGCCCTGAGAGGGATGGGAGGGGTAGGATGGGGTGGACGGGGGAAGAGAGGGGATCAAAGCGAGGACGAGAGCAGCAGACTCGTTGAAAAGAAACAGCAGACGAGGGAAGAAAAGAGAAAAGAAAGCTTTGAGAGAGAAGAGGAGAGAAAGGAAATTTTCCTGTGCTCTTGAGTTCTGAGAATACAGGAAGGAGAGAGGATCTGAAACCCCTCGATTTAATGAACTGGGAGTGAGTGCAGCGTGAGACAGTGTGTGTGTAAACTTAATATATAAGTCAGATATTTGAAAAATTCGTTTCTGCAAAGTTGCTGCTTTGTTGCTTCGTTTCTGCAAAGGGGAAAAAATGCAAGAACACACACCCTTACTGTACACACACGCACAAGCTGAAACACACACTGGCCCGCACACGCACATGCATTTCTCTCCCCAAAAAGCTCCACAGGGAGGGTCGACGGTCCTTAAGAAAATATTCCCCAAAGCACTAATTACAAAAACGATGGTACTCGTTAATAGCCGGCCCCCCCACACGCACACACCACAGAAACCCCACCCTCACCCCTGCACCTCACCCTACCACAGTTCCACAGAAAAAGAAGAAGAAGAAAAACACAAAAAACAAAACAAAAAAGATTCTGGCAAAGGGAGACGAGAGTGTTCCACTGGCAGGCCTGGGTCAGGGCCATATTTACCTACCGCAGCACTGCTCTCTCTCCCTTACAGCACTGAGCGCCTCCCCTCAGCGCAGAAACCTGACCTCCTGGCTCTTACCGAAACACACACACATGAATATACATACATACACACGAGCCAACCAAAGAAGTGGCACATGGTCTTGGTTAAAAAGTTCTTGGCTCCAAATGAAAACCAATCTCTGAAGTTATTACTCTCATTTCTAAAACTTAATTTCAGAAAATGCGAACGAGGGCGACTCGTGTTCCTTTAATCATTCTTTTACTTTCTCCCCCCTTTTCTCGACCCCTTTCTCTCACCCCGATTAGGTTGCACAGCAAAAAACAAAAAAAAACCCAAAACAAGACAGAGGATTTCTTGAGCCTTTATTATCCATCACTGGAGCCAGTTGAGGAAAAATGAGAGCGAGGGGAGGAACAATAGCTGAGTAGAGCTGCCAGTGTGGGAAAGCTTAAAACACACACACACGATACGTGAAAAGTCTCAATCAGAGCAGATGAGGTGGCAACTCCAGGGAATCAATTTGTTTTCTCTCCGCTCTCTTAGCTCTCTATCTGTTGCTGACATTTCCTCCCCGTACCAGAGCTGAGCCCAACCGCCCATTACCGCACCACACAGGCCCTTATTAAATGTATATATAGTCACGCTTCAGACCAGAAAACACTTTCTCACACAAAAGCCGAAAAGAGCGAACGCGGGGTCGTACGACAAACTATGAAAGAACTGGGAGGGAAACTGGAGCTTGACCGAGATCCAAAATGGCCTCAGCCTGTGTAGGCGTTTGAATACAGCCAATTCCAAAATGCCTGCATCTTGTCTCGCTGCGTCCCTCCCCTGCTCCCCTGCTCCCCCCTCCGAATGCGGGCCTCTCTGTCATGCTCCTCTCCAGCCCTCATTAGAAACATCTCACTTAGGGTAACAGTGTTATTTCAGTGTTTGTAGCTCGTTATGGGAGTGTTTTTTCTGCGGCGTGGCCCTCGCCGTGAGTCTGTGTGTGTTTGCGGCAAGTGAGGGAAAGGGGACAAGGGGGGGGGGGGGGGGTCTTCTTAAACATGGTGTGAGAGCATAGAGCATAGAGTGTGATTCCAGATGTGTTTTTTACAGCCCTGGCAGGGATGTCAGGGCCGTAAAGAACCTCTCTGGAGTAGCCTGGGGGGGAGAGAAGGGGGAGGGATGAGGGGGAGAGAGGAGTTACATGCTTGGCAGCTTAAGACCCTCGAGGACGAAGCCAGAGATGAGTTAGGGAACAGGAGATGGGCTGGGGGTCTGCTGGTGGACATGGTGGAGTTTAGAGGTTTGTGAGAAGTTAAGTGCGGGGCCCATTTTAGGGCCTCGGGGACTGAAATGAAGGGCGGTTAGAAGCTGGGAGGAGGACAGAGGTGGAATGAAACAGCTTTTCCTGGTAAAAGGTTCACTTTATTGGCTCAGGTGTGTCAAGAAGAGTCTATGATTGAAATAGAAATGTTTTAATTACAGAAACATAAAAGCGGAAACAAGTGAAAAGGCCATTTGCAGGGATTATGACCATTTCACACATATTCTATGTATTTCTGCCTGCTTCCAGTCTTTGTGCTAAGCTTGTCTGCTCTAGCCTCATATGAGCAGGTATAATAATGACCTCTAATCATTTCTGAGCCAAGAAAACAAACTAAATGAGATGGTGCTTTTAAATATTTAGCTAAGCGTCTGATGAAGTCTTTTTTTTAGACAGAAAGCAAGAAGTGAGTAGTCAAATCTAGACAATGTAATGTTAGCTGAACAGCAACCTCTGTAGCCACAAGTGACAATAATGAGATGAGACAAAACGCAAAAACATAGACAGATGTGAGACAGACTGTAAATTCATTATAGACTCAGTTACAGCAATGTTTACCGAGAGCTGGACCAAAAAAAACTCCGCATTTTGGGGTGTTTTGTTGCTTACAAACACAACTTTTGTTTGCAAAAATGTGTGTCATAATCTAATTTCTGTGCATAGTTTCATTTGAAGACTCGACTCCCTTCACAACCTGGAAGCAAACACATTAAATCCAGCTAATTATGATATGTTTACAACCGATCTGTTCATTTGACGTTATTGTTGAGTCTCGGTTCCCACTTTCCAGCCGCTTACAGTAGTGAGTGTTGAGTTGGCTGATGATTACTAAGGCCAAAAGAGGAAAATAACATCCAAGCTGAATTACATTTCATGTAGCCTGCGACTTCTCTCTGAACAACTTAAAGATCAGCTCTGGCAGATCTGACCTATCATGCTGGAGACATGAGGTAAATGTATGTGACCAGTGTGATGTATCTCGACAGGTTCTGCAGCTTGTTAGTCATGCTCGTTAATATGAACCTTTTTTACAGGCTCTGTTCAAAGACTGACGCGGCGTTTCATCTCAGTCCTACCTTCTCCCCAGACAGAGACACATGAGAGGAGGAGAACGGGGGAGAAACGAGGGCATTCGGTTTGGGCCGGGAGCAAATCGGGAGGTTGTGAGGTGTTTTCACAACGTACTACACCAAAAATGTGATTGGAGTAGTAAAATAAAGTGTCTGATGAATTACTGTGGGAATCAGGAATCTTAAAAATAAACGAACAAATACAGTGAACGTATGAGAATCCAAGAATAAAATGAAGAACAGGCACAGACAGTCGTTTTAATGGAAGAAAGTCAAAGTGATGAGAGCAAGAATTGGATAGAGAATGAAAAGATTATGTGTCCGTCAATTTGTCCACTAAATAACAGAGATCGAAACCAGCTGTTGATGTCTTAAATAACAGCGTTCATGATAAGCAGGGGGCTGCAGGTGTGTGGGTCAGTTCAAACCATTGCTGTGCAGCCAAATATTGCTCAACCCAGCAGGACCTATTCAGAATTTTAGCCGGCTTACAAAAACACGCTCAGAATAATTGTTTGCTTTGAATATTTCACCTCCAGCTTCAAATGAGAGCTGATGATACAGGACAACGTAGACAGAAAGTGGAAAACTGCAGGTTGACGGGTGTCCGCCTGCCCCGTGATTAACACAGGAACAGTAGCTTGGCATAGCATGAAAACGGCTGGAACAAAACAAGAAAGACTCAAATGCAAAGATGTTAATTGTCCAGTTTAAACACACGAAGCAAGCTGATAATAAGCTTTGACAACTCCAGCTGCTCCATGTTTTTACCTCTAGCCTGCTAATAGAGGCAGCGACCACTGGTGTTGCCTAGTAGATATTTACCTTATTTGTGTGCATTTTCTCAACTGCTCCTCTAAGACTTGTTAAATGAAATGAAGGACATTAAATGCTTTGTTTGACTCATGCAAGCACCATTTATGTCATTTATTTTAGAACCTTTCCTGGACTACATCCTGAAAATGTAAATTTAAAGGCAGGAGAAGCAGAAGGAAGTGAAGGCGGAGGAGGTGGTAAAACAGGCCACATCGCACCACATCGTACCCGACACATACTGTGTGCGTGTGACCGTTCACTCGCCCTCGCCTCCCCTCCCTCGCCTCCACAGGCACGCCAGCACCTCCAGGTCCGGAGAGCAAGGCTTTATGGGGGGATCAGAAACAGATGTGCCTCCTGCCCCTCTTCTCCTAACTTACACAAAAAACACACACGCTGTCTTGTGCACACACACATACATGCATATGCACATGCTGGCGGCAATTCAGAACCGGCACCAGGACCCAGCCGGAGTGACGGGCCAGCGTGACCCTGAGCTTGACCCCAGCCCGCAGCACCTCAGACAGGAAAGGGACGCAATTGGCTTCAGCTGTGACTCTTGGTGCTCTCCTGCCTCCTTCTCATTAAGGCAAACTGTTTTTAAAGGCAAAGCAGCTTTCACTACTACTAAAGCCAACACCCTGGAGCAGGGAGCGAGGTGGCGAGGTGAGGGGGAAAGATGGAGGGAAGGCAAAAGAATAAAACGCAAATAAGAGCTGAAGCAACGGGGGTGCAAAGGAGGCACTTAAAAAACGAACAAAAGATCAAGGTGAAGGAAAAAGTTACAGAGAAAAAGGGCAGAGTGTAAGAAAATCCAGACTGAGGGGAGATCGGAAAGTCAGGCATATCATTTGCAGCTGTTGCAAGCTCATGTTCCCAGAATTCACTGCAACTTGGCACAGCCTGTCTAATAAGAAAGGGCGGCGTCATAGTAACATTTATATCAAAACATCCAAAACAACAAATGAAGAAAGAGACACAGAGAGAATAAAAGAGAGAATAAGTCATTTAATAATACAGACAATTAAACTAGTATAATTACAAACAGCAGTAAAAAACATTTGTCTTGGAGGCAGCCTGCTGAGCATGCAAACAACATATTTGTCTGGAGATGTACAGAAAAGACATATGGAAATAATTTGGCTTTTTCACTTCCATAAAAAACTCTCACTTATGTTTTGCTTGCCTCTGCTTTTGTCACCGTTTCTAATCCATCCGCCAAACACACACATTTCTCTCCCAGTCTCCTCTTTACAACACGAGAATTGTTCAGACTCAGTGGAAACTGTGGCGGCTACACGTCTGTCAAAGCGCTCGTTCCAGGTCGCAGCGGCTGCAAAACTGCCCAAAAACATTTGCATATTTCGTGTTTTGCAACCTGCAACAACCAAAACCTTAAGCTAAAGAAAACGAATGACGCAGAAATGTGTGTAGAAGTGAGAGTGGCAGGGCACGCTGAGGTGGATAAACACCGCTGCACCGAAGCGGGGGGGTCTCTCCATTCAGGGTTGACTGATGTCCGTCCCAAATTGATTTATGAAAACGGCCCTTAATCAATTATGTGTGGAGAAAGAGGGGGGAGAGAGAGAGAAAGGGAGAGGAGCAGGAAAGAAAGGATCTGAGGGGGGGGATAAAGGACGTAGAGAGGCTGAAGCTGCAGAAAGTGCCTAAATGTTGTTGCTCTGCTGAGGAATGTGTCAGTCTATGCCACAGATGTCCAACATGGTTTAACATGTAAAATACAAAGGACTGTGGAGGATCCTGATGATGTCCATCCTGTTCTTTACCGAGCATAAACTCTCTGTAACATTTAGTTTCAGGTCTTTCACTTTTGAAATACGTTTGTAGAGCAGCCTGAGGGGAGACAGAGGTTAACAGTTCTACACTGGCAGCAGCGGCGTAATGCAATTTCTGTAGAAATACCGGCGGAGTCTTCGGCCCGGGGTGAGCAGCAGACGGCACTAAGGCTGCAGTTGTTTAAAAAGCCCTTCCCCTGCCTTGCCCATTGTGCCTGACACAGGGGTGTGTGGGGGAAGTGGGGGGTCACGCTGAGAGCTCGTTTCTCCTGCCTGTCAGAACTCTATCTGGGATCCAGCCGGAACTAATCAACTCCAATAGAACTCCCCATTACCCAGGGTGCAATGGGCCACAGGCCGGGAGCTGGCCGGTGGGAAACAGAGGAGAAGGGACAGACACACACACACACACACCATCACTATCCCTTCACACACACAGTCCACACTCCACCAGCCCGTGCAGCACACACAACACTCCCACTGTTTCACACTGAAGCAATAATAAACACTTGCAATAATATTTTCACAGCAAGCAATAGCCTGCTTCAGATCAGACATTCACACAGCTGTGGACTACGCTCCTGCGCACATGGGCACCCACTCACATGCCTACACACACACACACACACACACACACACACACACACACGCACACACACACACACACTCATCATGCACAAGTTACTCTTTGCTATTGCAAAACTTGAGAAATCGACAGAAAAAAATTAAGAAAAATGGTTGATGGGAATCTTCATCACAACAACCTAGCTCAGTGTCTCTGATTAAGACCAGCAGTGTGTTGTTGATGTTCCAGTAAACCACCAATGCATCACAAAAGCTGTGAGGATTCGATTGAATCTAAGATTTTTAAGACTTTTATTTGTTTTTCATACCTAGTTTGAAAGTGTTGGAAATGTGTAATTGCTGCACCGCTGAGCTAACATTAGTTCTGTCACTTTATCTTATTTTATTAGCTTTTATGCTGAAACTGTCATGTTTTGTTATGTGTGTTTGAAAACGAATGAAGTGTTTAAAAAAAGAAATCAAGTTGGGCGAATAGATGCAGCTGCTGCATTAATGTTGCCCTCTAGTGGCATCAACACCAATCTGCCCTACGCCGAGATTGTGTTTCACCAAAGAAGAGTTCAGAACTTGTAGGAAATCTAAAACCTTTGTTAATAAATCCTTTTCACTCGGATGCAAGCAAGAAACATTTCTATAATAAAATTAAAAGCTACATTAAATAGATTTCAAGAACTGTCTGTGTCACTTTGGACAATATTAAAGGCGACAAGCGAGTGTGTGTTTATGCGAATGTGTGCACAAACTTCACTGTGTATGTTTTGCTAAGTGACCTCAGCCTCCTTGTCTGAAGTGAAGTGGGGGCAGATTTAAATGAGTAAAGAAAACTACCCCCCCCCCCCCCCCCGCCATTGTATGTGTTGCATCTGTAAACTCTGCTTTGTTCTGGTTTCATTCAACATTTTTCAATCCAAAAGTAAATAAATCTGTGAACTGTTCATTCAGTTCCTACTGATATAAAATGTGGGATGAATGTGTGAATAAAAGTGTTTAACAGTAATGGACGTTTGTCGACTCTGTCAGCGAAGGTGCTGGTGTCGGGGTGCGGCCGTATGAGAACCTTCCCCAGGCCTTGTGGTGGAGAGTGGGGCATTGAGAGGCACTGGGGTAGGGTTAATCCCCATTCACCCCGTCCTTCACTCAGCCGGGCCGGACACAATAAGCCCCGCCTGCTTCCCCCAGCGTCTCCCCTGTGACCTCTGACCCCACATTTACGGCTGCAGCCCCTGGCCTCTTTATGCCTCCATCCTGTTATTATCTGCAATATTTACTCCTTTTGATTTCCCTGCTGGTCATTGTTGTCACTGTCATAGCTTTCCTCACTGACTGAGAAACTCAAGTGCTGTCCTTCCTACTCTTGTGTCGACCCTGAGGCCTTAAAACTAACAACAAACATCACCTGCAGTGGGAATAAGTCAATTTACGACAATGCATTTAGGACTTTTGGATTTAAAAGTTGCACAGATGAGCAGCAGCCAAGAAAGAGACGAAGCTAAATAGGTGTAGTTGTAGCCCAGTGGGTTCGGAGGTTATAATGTGGAATGGCAACATTCTTAGTTCAGCTCCAGCTGTTTCATATTATGCCCCCCTCTCTCTTCCTCTGCTTCCTGTGTATGTTGTCATTGTTAACTATTCAGTAAAGACAAAGATAAAACACATCCTGCTACATTAAATCTGTCAGCACAAAACAAACAAACCCAGATCAGATGAACTCTAATTACACAACATACATGACATCAGCTTAAAGTCAGCGATCAAAAGGAGATATGGCTACACAAATAATTAGAAGAGGTTAAAAACAAAGAGTTTGTCAAATATATAAATATTTAGTACATTTTATAAAATGAATATAGAAATAGACATTAAACAATAAAATTAAAGGCTGAACACATTGTACAGTTGACTAAATATTACTACAGATGATACTGACTAAAAACATTTAATGTACTGTAATGTATTTGATGATGCGGGAACCAAGTGTAACTATATCAGGAAGACACCTGAACACACAGACTGGACCTTGAGGAGGATTTGATGAAGCTGAAGTTAGTCCAGTTTAGGGGTCAGTGCAGACTGCTCTGCCGTGTGCTGGGCCTCTGGGCCTGGGGACTGTGCATTCACGAACGTGCACTAGACACACATAGACCAGTCCAGAAATAATATTTTCCACAAGACATTAAAATCACTGCAGACAAAAATGCCCCTAGAGTGAGGAGCCAAGTAAGGTAAGTGACAAAGTGAGAAAGTGGTATGTGACAGTCAGCCATGTTGTGAGGAAATTCATTTCCAATAATTAAAAATAGAAAATAGATTCTATATGCTGCGAAAAGTTTAGTAGTTTGACACTTGCAGCTCCGAGTTCTTTATAGAAATGTAGTACATACAATAAAGACAAATCACTTTATTTAAAAACAGCATAATTATTAAAATGCAAAGATAAAAACAAAAACGGGTATTAAACTGTCCTGACGTTTTAAGGTGACTCATTCTTCGTCTTCTTGTCATCTCACGTTTTTAGACAAGGCAAACCATCCTTCTTGTGCTCTCTGCCTCTTCGTCTGTAAGTAAAAGAAAATATTTTAAAGTAGTAACAGTGTAGTGAATTCGGAGTACAAGTAGTATCTAATCTACAGTAAATGTGTGTGTTTGTACCTGTGTTTTGCCATCTCTGGTTTCTCCTCTAGAACTAAGAGAAGTCACCTCAGGACCAACAGATCTGCAGCATAGAAGTAGTTTGTTCAGTATAGTACTGTACGTTTAGTAAAGTACTCCATGTTCAGTATGGACAATACTGGTGAATACCGACCGTTCGTCACTGCCACCGTTCTGTGGCAAAGGTGTGACAAAAGGCACATCTGGACTTCCTCCTCCACCTATTAATGATATCATATTACAACGTTTTACAATTAAATATAATACTACAATTAGACAGAGACAAGTCAGGGTGACCTGCTGTACCTCCAGTTTGTGGGCTGAAGGTGGGAGGGGGGCTGGGGGAGACAGAGGGAGAAACTTTTGATGAAACGCTTTGCTTCTGTTGTTCAATTAGCTCCAGCAGTCGACCCCTGGCAGCAGCACTCTGTCTATTGAGCTCCAGGAGGCGCTGTTCCACACTGCTTACACTGAGGGTATTGGGAGATGTTGCCTAAGCCAGAAAGCAAAGATACAGTTACAGAGTGAATATGAACTCCAACTCCCATTACTGGGGCACCCTGGTCCCAAAGTGTATTACTGACACAAGACTGCTTTGATGCATACAGTAGGTGAGGAGATCTTGCCTGATGGGCTGGTCTCTCTCTGTCAGCAGTCTGGATGTTGTGACACAATCGGTCTGTGCTGTTGGACCCTGACATTCTTCTGTCTCCAACACCCAGTGGTGTAATTCCTCCTGAGCTGCAGGGACTCAGCCTTCTCTCCTCTGTGCTACCATTAGGCGAACCTCCAAGCCCTGAACCGAGGCCCTTAACCTGGCTGAGCTGGGCCCTCAGCAGGTCATTCTGTCGACTCAGCTGAGCGATCTCTGCCAGCATGGCCTCTGAAGCTATCTGTGAGCTGAGAGACTCACAGGAAGAAGAAGGGGGGCTGGCGAGAGGCAGACTTGTGAGACTAGAGGGTGACCTGCGAACACTGACACCCTCACAAAGGTTATCATCACGAGAGAGATGCTGTAGCAACAGAACAGGATGATCCACTGTGGAAGGAGGAGGAAGCACAATTAGACTGAAGGTTGCATAGAAGAAAAGTGCTGAATTCTTAAATAAATGAAAAGAATGAGACAGTTACTAGGAATATGTTGGAAGTTGTTTGTTTGTTGAGGTGGGGAAAGCAGGACGGCAGCAGACGTGGTAACCTGCGGTTGCTGAGGAAGTCGCTCAGGAACAGCGTGACAATCTGTACACCAATGATTAACCATAGCATAAACAAATAATTCACCAATTTCCAAAATACTTGAAAATACAGAGACAGACTTTATTGACCTGCAGCTCTGATACCAGAGTCTTGAGGTGGGTCATCTTGTAATCCAAGATCTCCCATCAACAAAACTACTGCATCTAACTTCTGTTGCAGCTCTGCTGTCTGTTGCTGCAGCACTACCTAAGAGGAACCAACCAGAAAGAAACAAATAAACAATATTTATTAGTATAGCTGGACTGAAAAAAATAAGTGTCAAACCAGAAGGTAATCTATCTAACCTTCAGGGTGACGGCTTCTTCTCTTAGAGTCATGGTCTCAGCAGTGAGAACATCAATCAGCCCTCGCTGCTCTTTCAGCTCATCCTCTAATCTTCTCCTCTCCTGAGCTTCTTTGTGGACTTCTTCTTCTCGCTAACCCAAATGAAGCACAACACAAATCAACATGAGATAAAGGATTAAGTCACAGTAACCTTTATATATTTACTGATGTACCTGTTTGAGGAGATGCACTACACGTCCAACAACAGAGACCAAGGCGACTGAGAATCCAGTGAGACCCTGTGTTCTGTGATGTTTTGGACTCTGAGCAGACCCTGGTGCTGTGTTGGGACTCAGAGTATTCAACTCTGCCTCCACCTGAGCCAGCATAGCCTGCAGCATTCCCAAACTGGACTTGTCCCCATTAAGTGATGCAAAAGAGGAGCCATCCAGTTCTGAACTTTGAGAAACACACCTCCTGGTCCTGCTTGTGTGACTACTGATCTTTCCTGCACACAGACACAGAACAAATCCAGAACACATGCTATTAATTTATTTTGTTCATCAAGGTATTTAGCAACTCTTATGAGAGAATAAACAAATCCTTTCCTGATATTACCTGACTGGTTGTAAGGTACATCAGGGTTCAGAACCTGAGACACCAGAACAGAAGCCTCTTCATTTGCTTCATCTGACTGCCTCTGTCTGGATCGAACACGTTGAACAGCTACTGTAGCATTAAGAGCTGAAACAAATATAGATGAAGACATCTACCAAACCCAGCTTCGTCACATATCCGTTTTATGTAGCACTGGCAACCGACTGCTGACCCTTGGTGGATTTAAATGTTTTTTATTTACCTGTTTGGTCTGGTGCTTTGCCTGATGTGCATGGGGTATCTGGGATACTCTCACTGTCAGCCACTCTATATCGAGACTGTGCCTTCATGTTCCGCACATTAGCCCTGTTAAGAAAAGCTCTGCTTTAAATCCAGTCAAGGGGGCAACGACTGTAAAATAGCCTGGCCAATAGTGTCTCATTTCCAGTAATGTTACTTAATGTAGAGGTGTCTGTGGGATATGAAAGATCTGTAGTAATCAATAAGACCATCAAATATCAATTACCTTCGGATTACTGAATGTTGTGAATATCCACAAGGATACGGATATTTATCACAGTTCTCCTCTGAAGCTTCTATTTCGTTAAGAGCCTTAAATGAACAATATTACACATGCATACATGTTAATAAAAACTACTAAGATGTTAGACAGACTTAAAGTTATATTACAGGACTTGTTTTAAAAATAAAATAAGGCATACAAATAGCTGATGTCTGTAGTCCTACTAACGCACACACACCTGCTGATCCATCATAGACTGGCTGAGCAGTGACAAATGAGTTGGAGGATCTGGTTTCTGGAGAACAGGCAGCTCCGAGTCAGAATCACAGTTTGGAGCCATAGTCACGCTGGGATGACCTATGAAAATACATATAAAACCGTAGGATCAAGCACGCAACTATAGCAGACTGTGTTTGGCTCTTGAAGTATTATTGAATAGAAATGGCATCAACACCAAGTATTAATCTAATACTAATACTCAGTGTTCCAAATATCTATATAACAGAAGAGGTTGCATGTTACCAGTCTGTCTGCGTGGAGCATCTCCAAACAGGTCCTTGACCACAGCCATGGCTCTGTCAGAGCGAGCCAGTACATCCTGCAGCAGCAGCTGGTCAGAGAAAACCTGCAGAAGTATTGTGGGTTTTTTTCTTAAATGCACTGAAAGGCATGTCTTCTGTTTTTAAATCATTGGCTAAGTTTCAGTGTAACAGAACTATTTCTTTCCTAAGCAAACAACACCAAGTGTGGACAGGTGACGCTACATTATCAGACCTCTCTGATGATGCTGAGGCTGGCCTGGTCCAGCGGTGCTGGGCTTCCACCGTGTCTAAGGCGCCGTTTCAGAGCTTTCTCTCTCAGCTCCCACTGAGCTGCAGCCTTGTTGTGGGACTTATGAATCTCATGCCGATGTGTCTGAAGCAGTAGAGAACAGTCAGAAAAGTTTAGGTGGCCTGTACAAATACTTTATTTTAAATGCAATAATACAAAGGCTGTTGAAAGCACATATGCTCTAAAAATGCTTTACCAGCTCTGCAGGTGTCAGCTTGTGCACAGACAGGTCATTGACAGTGCTCTGAAACCAACAGACATTTCATTTTAACGCCCAGTTAAAACTCAAAGTAGGTCGAGTTGGAGGCACGGTTCCTTCATAATAACCTGGATAGTTAGTGACTGTATGTGACTACAGTGCGTTTCTTCGTGTGGAACAGCTGTAGGTACTCACCACCCACTCTCTTTTGCTAACCGCTGCTGTCTTGGGTCGACCGGGCCTTTTTGCTTTGCTGTGTGGCTGTGGACGCCCCACTCTCACAAACGACATCTGCTCACAAGCAAAACAAGAGGACACAAGACCCACAGTGGTCTCTAGCTTACTATTAACTCCTTTCTTAGCTAGCTAGCGGTGAGTGTCGTCTCATAACGTTACCGAGCTCGGACACGCAGCTTTGCGTTAACATTAGCTTAAATACGTTATGTTAGAAAACTGAAACAGCACCTACGTCTCACGATGGGAGTCCACGGTTTGTTCAATCTCCTGTAAACTGCTTCACCAAACTCAATGACGAGAAATCGCCTTCGCCGTGTTGTGTGACAGTTTTTCAACAGTTGCGCGCCACTTCCTGTGCTGTTGCCACGGACGCCGCTTCACAGTGAAGCATGATGGGAAATGAAGTACGGTGGCGAACGACCTTTGGTTTTACAATTTAGAGCCATCGTAAAATACTTTTCTTCCATCCCGCTGCATTTTAAATGTACATTTTGTAATTTTCATAACCAACATCTATCATACATCTTTAGTTGCTAGTTACTGAACGCGTGAAGGTTAACATATTTTAAAATGACCCCTGTGCAGAGACAAGTGAAAGGCCCATGCACTGTTTCTATATAACCCAGACTAAATACATTTCAATCATTATCTCGTCTTGTCTTGAGGCAATTATCTGGCATCTCCACTAGATGGCAATGTCTCAATGCAAACGCCATTGCGCACAGCCAGCGCAGGGATGAATGTAGTGACGAGCTAAAATCCGAAAACAGTCAATTGCATTTTACTTTGACAACAGTGACACATTTCATTCACTGAAAAGCTACAATGGACCGGGACTGCAAGCAAACTAGAACAATAGCAGAAACATTTTAGTAGTTGTTAACTAGATGCGCTTTGACCGACTGATGTTTTGTTTTAGTTCTGTTTTGCTTTTAATAAAATTAAAGACAAGCATTTTGTTTCTTTTTCTTGAGTTGGACGCTGTTAGAATAAATATGTTATTGATTATAACTTGGCACTAATCAGCCAAATTGTGTATTGTGAAGGGGACAAGTCTGGATTTGCATGCGTTTGACTTTATACACGCCCTCTCAGTGTAAAGCAGCATAGGCTCTGTGTGCTTCAGTTCAGTCACACTGACCCAGACTTCGCTGACCAACTACTGGCGCCCAGTTGTGCGGATCGAGCTGCAAAGGTTTCAGAAGTTATCTTTGCGGGGGATCAAACGTGAGAACAGCCGTGTGTTCATGGATCAGGCAACGAGTGTTGGAGTGACTACAGCCCTGTGGAAATTGATTTGAAGAGTAAGGAGGGAGCATTACCAACCTCATTGCAACACCAGAGGAGATCTGTCAGTCGTTCAGTTTTGGATTTAGAGTTCTGGGGCAATTTTACATCCAATAGAACAGTTAATTGCTCTTAACAACATTTGGACGAACGAGGAAGCACTTTTGGGAACGTTGGATCTGAATTACGCACGGAATTCCTCTAACAAATGACAGCTTCTAAGTGGTTTGTAGTTCCCCCACTTCATCCCCTTGGTTCCTTAGATCGCATTGATCGACCGTATCTCCCCCCCTCACCAGCTTAGACGCGGGTGGTGAACCCCTCTGTCTCTTTCAGTGCGTCAGCGTGCGGCGGCGGGTCACCTGGCCGAGGATGTGGGCAGGAGGATTCCCGGTGTCTATCACCGCGTTGGTGACACTACTCCTGGTCATTATGGACGTGAAAGCCAGCGGGGAGTATTGCCACGGCTGGCTCGATTCTCAGGGCGTATGGAAAGAGGGCTTCCAATGTCCGGAGAAGATAGACGCAGAGCACGCACTGATTTGCTGCGGGAAATGCGAGCTGCGCTATTGCTGCTCCAGCACGGACGCGCGGCTGGATCAGGGAAGCTGTGAAAACGACCAGCAGGTTCAAGAGCCTGGGACACAGAACAAGGAGAACAAGGACACTGGAGCAGGTATTATTTTACCTCTAAAACATGTTGTTGCTACTACAGCATCCACATCATACAAAGAGCCAATTAAGTGATTGTGAGTTTGAAATCCTAATCTAATTTCACTGTAATTTAAGACTAGGAAAGAATGCAAACTAAGTCAAAGCCTACACAAAAACAAAAGTTTTTCAGGCAAGTGAGTGGCGTGTTTTTTTTAACTTAGTTAGTCTCAGAAGAACACAAAATTAGATTTGTTATTAATGTAATCAGTTGTTCAGGGGGTCAACTTTAAATGGCAATTGTGTTGACGCCATGCCCGTGGCGCATGCACGGGATGTCTTAAATTTGATATGGTTAATTGCAGACCTATTATAAGCTTTGGTTTCCTCTCATAAACCCAACAGTCCCACAGTATACCCCTGTCAAACACTGGCTGCCCCGGTAGGCAACGGCAGCTGCACAGGACACAGCAGCAGACGTCTCCAAAACCAGTTAACAGCACTCACAAATGGCAAACTGTGGCGTGCCTGCACTTTATAAATAGCCGTGTTTGTTCTGGCCTGTAACAGTGCAAGAGGAGCCAGGCTCAGATCACGCTGTCCCCACGGGGATCAAGTTTGGACTTGACCGGATCTTGGACAGTGGCTCACCAAAAGCCGCTGACAGCCCTGTTCATAAAACACACACACAGACACAAATCGCGCTATGTATCATTTCCTAGCAGGCTCCAGACTCTTTCCCACCGTCAAGTTGCTCCTGTAATCCCCCCTTTGCAGTCTCTGGGTGTCTGTGAGCTTTCTAGGGATTCACACTCATATAAGTGGATAAAAACTGCATGTACAAGGACTGCTTTTCCAAAACCAGCAGCAAAACATAACCCATGCTTTCCAAATTACCAATTTATGTAGTGGATTATATGACACTATACAAAACTTCCTTCTCCTCGCTGACGCCCCACTAATCAAGCCATCATACATTCCCATTCTTTAATCTGCCTTAAAGCAAGAGGAAGAATAACTGGTAGACGTCACAGAAAACAAAGGTTGGCACAGGCTTAAATTCACGTTTCTCTGGAGGATATTATGCCCTGTTTTGGACCTCCAGCTATAATCTGTCATTTGCTAAGACTGTCATGCCATATCGCTACAGGAAGAGGTATAGATTTCATTCAGTGGCCTAACGCCAAAACAATCTAAAGAAAAGCAGCTTTCATGCAAAGATGTGTCCAATTTGTGCAATTCCTTTATCCCTGATATGTTTGCAGCTATTTAATCATCCGGGAACGACACATACTGTTGTAGCGATGGATAACAGGCGGGATATTATTAATGTGCTCGGCAAGAAGCAACATATGGTTTATGGGAACAGGAGAATGCCCAGGAGATAGAAGATGGAGATGAGGGAGAGTCCAGCCAGACAGCCACAAAGACTGTGCCCAAAACAAGAGCTTAGGAGGGGGCTGCTGTTACTGCGGCATGGCTGCCACAGCTCAACTGCTGCAACAGGTGTGGAGGGGTGACAGGGAATAGGAGGGTCTCAACCCGCATGTTGGGGTTAGGGTGAGAAAGTGGTTCAAAGCAAGAAACATAGAAATGCTGTGGAGTGCATGAAGTTAAAGTGCAACACTGACATTTCCATCAGAACCAGCTTTGATCTTAGTACTAAGCAGCAAAGGTTAGCATGCTGTCACACTGCTCATGACCATGGCACACATATACTTGATTGCGTTGATCAAGCTGATGTTTGCGTTCACTTCACAGCCTCACAGAGCTGATAGCACAGTCTTGTATTTTTCTTTTTTACCTCACTTTATGGCTGATTAATCACATGATCCTCTGGAGGACAGCAAATCCCAGATAGAGAACCAGTAAGTAGATATGACTCCACCTTGATCAGCAGCAGTAACTCGGGGGGTTGAAGCAGGGGCCTTATTAGTGTTCTCCCATGCAGTTGCATGTGTTGCCATAGCAGAGCTGCTATTAAAACCTGTTTAGTGGAAGTTGTGTAGCTGTGAGCTACGCCATCCTCTGAAGTTGACACCGCTTCCGTCAAACGGAAGTGGGTCAAGGTCCTAGTATGTTTCATGTCACCAGGTTTCTTGAGGCCACTGAACTGTGTCTTTTGTCACCTGGACTCGGTGCGTCAACCAGGGAATGTCCTCCAGCTCTTTACAGGCTTCGTGCAGTAATCCCCTTAATGCCGCGCTACTTTTGATGAGCAGTTTGAAAAGTTTCTCAAGGCCGTATGGATGTATTTCAAAGAGACCAGAGACAAAAGGAAACTGGAGCCAGTTGCCACCTCTCTCTCTGTGGCATACAGTTTCACCTCATAACACATGGGCGCATTCACAGCAGAAAATAAGTACACCCTGTGGGAACAATAAAACACAACTAATCATTTACAAAGTAACATGGTCATTATTGTGTTTGTGTGAGTGAGCATGGGAAGGAGAGATTTGGGAAAACACCTAATCTTGTACTGTATCTTACCCTGCTTCTACCAAAAACATTCAGCGTTTGACAATCGTGCTGCACAGTCATTGGAGCATCTCCTCCCCACAATCAGACTGAACCCAAGGTATAAAAGTGTCCAGACCTTGACTAGTTTAAGACCTTTTCCACTATTTGACCCAGTGAATTATAGTCTCGTTTGTGAATAGTGAGAGCTGCAAAAAAGAAAAATTGCTCTGTAGAAGCTAGAAAAGGTCATTGAGAAGAGACGTGGCTCACTCCTCTGATGTTAAATGCTTGAGTAACCTTTAATTCAGCTGCTATAAATCAGTCAACAGCATTTCTTTAAGCAGAAGCCAAGCACACAAGTTCAACATGAGCAACTTATTTTAAAAGGTTTGGTCATAAACAGCTGAAAAAAGGGGTTTAGACATCTGCTTAAGAATGTCATCCACGAAAACACACAGGTCTACGGAGTCGAAGGGGCTGGGGACACAGCAGGGAGCGAAGGATTAAAACAGATCAAAACAAATGTAATACCTGCTAATGAGGGCGTGAGGCTCCCTGGGGATCCCGTCCCAGTGTAACCTTCATTCTTCTACTCTAGATCAAACACTAGTCTACCTCAGGCTTTTGTTTCACTGTCAAACTCAGTCTTAGCCCACATGTAGCTTTGCTTGTGCAGAGAAGCAAGGGGTGAATGAATGTAAGGAGGAATTTCTTTGACGTACAAGTAATTTTTATCTCACCTGTGTGTATTTGTTTAACATGGATGTCTTATTTCTGTCTTTCTCTGTATAGTGCCCATCTATGTGCCCTTCCTGATTGTGGGCTCGGTGTTTGTAGCTTTCATCCTGATGGGCTCTGTGGTTGCAGTGTGCTGCTGCCGTTGCCTTCGACCCAAACAGGAACTGTCATCGGGAGGTTCGACGGGAGGCGCGACAAGTGGTGGCCGCCTCTTGGAAGCTATCCCTATGATGGCCAGCACCTCCAGAGGCTCATCATCCTGCCAGTCCAGTACAGCCACCTCCTCCAGCTCCTCTGCCCCTCCCGCTGCCCCTCGCCCTGCTCCACCTCCTCTCATACGGGCTCAAGCTTCCTGTTGCCTCACACCTGACGCCAGCGTCTTTGTCAACATGCCCACCAACTTCTCCGTACTCAACTGCCAGCAAGCCACCCAAATCATGCCACACCAGGGACAGTTCCTCCACCCACAGTACATCGGTTATGCCCACCCTATGTCTGCTACGCCAGCCTTCATTGACCCCACTCAGGGTGGATACAGACCTCTCCAGTCCCCTTGCCCTCCGCTCCCCAGTGCGTCCAGTGTCACCAGTGACCAAAAGTACCCTCCAGTGACAGTGTGATGATGGGCTACCTTGCAGACCACTCTACTACCTTATGTGAAGACTAACTTGTGAAGCTTAACCTGTGTGGGCTGCGCCAGAGACTTTTAAAGACGCTGCCAAAGTGGAAAGAAAGGAGTCAAACTCACATGAAGGACTAGTGCTGGCAGGAAGCTCTGCCATCTATCGCGTGTGCCGTGAGTCTATTTAGTATGTCAAGCGATCTCTTGGTAAAGAGAATGAGCTATGTTCTCACTTTGATGGGGTAAAACGGATGAATAAACAATTTTCGGTATTGATGCAAAGACTAAACTGCATAATGGAGGGTTATATGGGCTAAATGCACAGTTCGCTGCAGACGGTACATGCGTTTGTGTGCCAATATATGTGTACCCTCATTTTTTACATAAATAAAGGTGCCAAAGTATTAGGAACACATTTTAATATAATGCACTCCAGAGCAACTCCACCACTCACTGGCCACGATAAGAGACAAAGTGGAATTTTCACCTTTCTGAGATTTGCAACTAAAACGGAGAAATTATAACCCCATAAAAGTAAAATTCATGGCAGAGCTGCTATATTGGATATCAGTTTATTGTACAGGTGCACAGGTGCAAGTGGCAAGCGAGTGTGAGAGTAAGGAGTGGTTGGCTTATATGTGCAGGGACGAGTGATGACTGGATGATTTATAGCAGTGGACTGTATGAAAAGTGGATATTCATGCCAAAAAAACAAAAAACAAAACGTACGACCACGTGCTGTGGTTATGCCATGTGCACATCTGCACTTGTGAATGGTTGTGAGTAGTTTCTACAATACACTATATGTTTGTATGCGTTGAAAGTATGAGGAAAGACAGCATGTGAAAAGATATTTGTACTGTATGTGTGTGAGTCTGGGAGAGAGCGAGAAGTGTGGAGGGATGTGGTCGCATGAGTGGCCGCGAGTGAACAGTGTGTAATAGGAAAAGCAGGTGGTGTGATCTGAAAGGCAGGCGCAACCTCCCCGTAGAGCATTTAAACTCTAATGAAGTGAACACAGGACATAGACTGTGACGCTCCACCCAACTATACAACAGCCCTCCGTGCACCAAAGAAGAAAAAAAAAAACACTCAGAAACCCTCGTGAACAAAGCCATGCGAAGCTGGCCGTTAACGCGCCTCAGAAGTGACAGAGAAGGAGTGCGAGGCAGTCCTCTAAAGATTAGAGTTAATTATACAGCTGCCAAATGCCCCCTTCACTTCCATCTTGTGAGACGTGTGTTCGTGCTTGTGTGTGTATTTAACACTCCCACAGGTCAGCGCCTCAGTAGAGGGCACAGGCAGCTCCAGGGCAGCTTTTCGTCATCATTTTCCACTTAAGAAAGGCGCAGAGACGGCCGTTACAGGCATATTTGTCAGCCATTCTGTGTACTGTTGTGCAGCTGGGTTACCGGTAACTCAATAACATGCAACTTGAGGAATGTGCCGCTCCACTGAGCGTGAAGCCTGAGATGTCCCGTACAGTAGTACTGAAACTGCTGTGTCTGTGTACCTCATCTGTACTCAAAGAAGGTCTGTGGGATACAGTAGGCAGCTTGTGCGAGATGAAATACATGTACAGTATCCGGAAAATGGTGCCTGAAATTTGGGCCAATGCGTTTGCTCCTTCTGTGAAACGGTGATTTGTTGCAGGAGTGATTTTTTTCAAATATGTATGTTCAAATAAATAACTTTTAAACTAGAAAGAAATTGTGTGTTTTTGTGTTTTAATGTTTTTTGTGTGTTGCTGATTCTTAATCTTCCCCAAACACTCGCTTAAGCTATTAGAAACACTAATTCGCAGACAGTTGTGCCACCCACAGAGGACAGAATGAATCTCCGTCACCCACACTGAGAGGGAACAACGAACCACAACATCTGACAGATTAAAACTATGAAGGACTGGGAGTGTACGCTTTGGCAGGATCATCCAGAAGCTCGGCTGCAGTAATGTGGAAAGCGGGAGCGGGCCGTTCACTGGGGAGGAGGCTGAAACGCATAAATGGATCTCTGGTTCCTGCTCGACGGCGGTCCGATGGATTCTCCATGCTACAGCAGCTGTAGTCTGTTCTGGGATGAACCGCAGCCAGGAAGGTGGGTGGGAAATTGATCTCTAGTGTCCAGAGGCCTGGAGGGGTATTAATCGGTTAATGATCTGCCTGAGGCGGATCTACAGAGCTTCAGACGAAGCGTGGGAGAGGTCCAATCCAGTTTCATATATAAAATCATATGTATGTCATGTACACATCAACTTTTTGTTTATTTAAAAAACTGTTCACTGCACTGTAGCAAGTTTGACTCAATAAACTCCACTTAATTGTATGAGCAGACAGCTTACAGTCAACAAATGGAGAAATTTAGTCAGGCCAAGGATTGATTAGATTTAATGATTAGGACCCAGATGGACAACCTCCCTCTCCCAACCAATCAGTCTTGCATTCCCGAGCCTGTCCTCAATGCAGAGAACACTAACAATGGACCCTACATTCAGACAACATCCCAGACTCAATAAAACACATGACCCAAGCGAGTGTCTCAATCAGACCCCTTCTGTTTGGATGCCTATCAGTGGTAGTTCAAGTAAAATGTTCCCTCTAACACATTATGAATACAAAAACAGGCATTAATGAAAAAAATAATAATAAGCACATACACATTAATGAACAGGTCAATAAAAAAATGAAACAGTCCAGCAAAGACCAACAAAAGTGATGTGTTGCGGCTTCTGCGTCAGCAGACGATGCCTAACAGGCAGCACAGGGGATCGCGGGAGCAAACATGAAAGACAAACGGGGGCTGAGGTGCATAAGAGGAGATGTCGATGGAGGAGGGCAGCAGGGAGATAGGGAGAGATGGAGGTGAAGGGGTCCCAGCAGGACAGGAGGGGTTGGAGCAGGAGGGGCCGTCCGGTTTGGGGCGAGCATGCTGCCTCACTCGATCTCTGTGGTGTTTGGCAGTGCACCTTGGTGATGCGGTGGTTCTGTAAGTGGAGCATGCCTCTAGCTTAGGGGTGCAGTCCTCGGTCTGAGCCTCCCTCACTCGCTCTCTTTACATGGAATTCATTAGCGCCTGTGTTTATTTTGATGTCCCCTCCCACGCGCGCACATGGAGACAGATGAGTTAAATCCACCTCACGACAGCGAGATGACAGGGAACAGTGGAAGCGAACACAGACACACACACACACACACGCACACACAGACGTGGACTGACGTACATGCACACAAGCACAGGGGCGCGCAGAGATACATGCACAGGCAGGTACGCACACACACTGGAACGCGCACACACAGTAACACACAGCAGCCTGACCCAAACCCAGTCTGAAGGGGGTATACAGGTATGAGGAGCAGTCTCTGAGTTTGGCTCGTCACGGCTGTGTGTGCATATGATTGCTCATGCCTGTGCAGCCTGTGTGAGTTTGACAAATGTTAATTCTGCAAAATTCAGCCCGGTTCCCTTCTCAAGTCAGTCGTCCGTGTGCCAGCGACGGCCTCCACGCCTGACCATGACCCCCACCCCTGGCGAGGGGGTCAGGTCATAGTTGCAGTAAGGCCACAGCAGGGGTCAGTCACCCAGTAAGCGGGTGTCACGTAAGTCTGTCTCCACTGTCGTGTTGAAAACTGTTGCTACGGTGAGCTGAGGCCTTGGCTGGGGGGCGGGGCTAGAGGCTGGGGCGTTGGCGAGTGGTGTCGTAGGAGCGGACCACCTGGGACTGGGACACTACACCGTGCTCCTCCTGAGAAAAGGCATAGCCATCTGTGGAGCAACGGGAATGAAACATCACTACGATGTTGTGAGACAGCAAAGTGTGGAGCGAATGACACGTATTACTGGTAAAAATATACTTTAATTAACATCGCTGCTTCAGCAACACATTACACAAATTTGAGGGAAAGAATGTCAAAGTAGAATATGGTGAAACAAGTCGACGGGAAGAGACAGAATTATTTGATTTGGAGTTGAAGCAGGGCTTGAATAATGCAAGGTGTGTTTTCCCAATAACACTCACGTGACACAGTCTGCTGCACCGAGTTTGAACGTCCCACACTTGAAGGCGTTTTCCTAAAGACTCTTGTCAGCAGATGGGCTCGTTCGTTTAGACTGCACAGAGCAAAAAGGCAGAAGAGTCACCGCACAGCGCCGTTACTCAGTAGCGCCCATATTTTGAAGGGCATCCATGTACATATTCACAGGCAGCAAAAAACAAATTGCACCTTTAGATATTAAAATGCTTTTGAAACACACACATTCATCCTGAGTTTAACCAACAGTAAGTTATAAACCGCTTGCAGAGCAACGGGACATCCACAGTAAAGTATTCTTCATCATCCCTCGTCACTTCCCACTCCTCTCCTCTCGACTCCCCCCTCTGCATGAAGAAGACTGGACCCTCTGTTCTGAGACCACACGCCGTCACGGCTCCTCTCCTCCCGTGACCAAAAATAACTAAGGCCTTTCCAGGTTTTGCACACAAATGCATGCAAACACACTTATTCAGTTCATTTACCTCCTCTCTCCTGTCTAAACATCACCATCTTGGCCAGTAACGTTTGTAGATAGAGATGTTGGATGGAAATGCGAGAACTCTTATATTACCGACTGTCATGTCACAAAATCTGTTTTTGCCAATTTTATTTGAAGGATTTGTTTTTTTACTTTTTGGCAAATAAATCTTTACGTTTGCAGAAAAGGAATTTGCAATGATGATGATCAGAGCAGCACAGCCAGGCTTTCTCAGACCTGAAGCAGTGAGTGAATACACGTTTTTAATACTGTATGTGTCTTTTGGGGGTTTTTACTGGAGCGTTCATGAAGGGAAAATAGAAAAAATTTGGAGCTGTGAAATTTGCTCAAGGAGTCTTTAGCCAAAAAAAAAAAAGATGTCCGTCAGACCGATGACAGCGCTGAGCGAATGATAAAAGACTGAATGGTGACTGGTAAAATAAATGAAAGGATCATGCATCACTATGACTCAAACTGTCCTTTCTCCTGCTCTCATGGGTCATTCTGGCTCACCAAAGCCCAAGCATGCGCCTCCGTTTGAACTCTTCCCATGTCTACCTCAGGACCTCCCCAGGAACTGCAAACACAGATGCGCTCTTTTCCATTTTGCTGCATTGCCTCTCTGTGCGCTCCTGCTTTACTCCTCATACGCTAAATGGAGAGGATTCAATGACCCTGAGTTTTGAGGCTGGGTCAGTCCAGGATGAGGCCCCGTGCAGGGGTCAGACGGAGCAGTGTGGTCACCCACTCATCCCTCCTCAACTTGAAAACATGCCTCAGGCTCTGAGACAGCAGCTTGTCCTTGTGACTCACATGTGACCTTTATTTTACAGTAAGTCACAATATAAATCAGTAAAAATCAACTCTTTGTGTTTTTGAATGTGAAAGTACTTCAATGCTTTATTTGAGTAAAAAACTGAATTCTGCAGGGTGTGTAGAATATAACACAATCTGTACTAGTATCTGTAGGCAGCACTGTTGTTACTGTTGTAGCTAAGCTGAGGCTTATTTTAAATAACCATTATCATTGTTGTGGCTCAAGGTTGCAAAAAAATGGAAATATTCAAGTACATTTTGAAAAACTACATCAACAAGTACAGACTTAGTCTAAAACTCACACAAATGTCCATCAAACTATTTTTTGGCTCTAACACAACTGCAGGTGACACCACACACAAAGCTACAAGTGGCACATTGAGAGAGCTACAGAACACACCAGGTCTGTACAGCAGTTCAAATCGGTCCACCTAAGAAGAAATCCAGAGATGGAGGAATGGAAAAATGGACGCAAGGAGAGAATTAAGATGGTGAAAACAATATCGAAGACACGGGTAGATGTGTGATTTAGATAGAGAGATATAGTTCATCAAAAATGGAAACAAGCAAGGGCCACTTCAAAACAGAGGTCGTTCGTGACAGAGGTCACAGTTCACACAGTGGGACAGTTCAAACCCAGAAACTACCTTTGTGAGCATGTGACAGTCCTGGCTCTACGAGACCTCAGCTTTGGCTTCAGTCATGTGGACAGTGCCACTGGGGAGTCATGTGTTCGCATTGCACAGAAACACACAACCTTTAATGCAGAGTGTGAGCAATAATGTTAATAATAAATATATAAGTATAACCGTGCATAGATAAAGCAAATTGAGCCTCAACAGATCTGTATGATCCCATGATGCCTTGAGGAGATTGGCTCATATACCTGCGGCCACTGGCATCCCTCAGTACAGCTGCCCCCGGGTCAACGGCCCGCGCCTCCAGCTCCTGCACCTCCTCCAGGAGAGACTTCCTCACAGTGCGGCGGGTGCTGTAAAGCATAATAAGCTCATCAAGCCCTTGTTGGAAAGCCTGAGTGTTTTACTTTGCACAGACACATGTGATTCATAATACAGAGTGCGTAAGTGTTGACATAGACTCAATATGGGTTATGTAAACGCTTCAGTGCAGTAAAGTCTGTATGGATTTCCCATGCCTTTATATTTAATGTGCTCTACTTACACGGTCCAAGCAAAGTCTTTGAGTAAACACGCAGTAGGCACTAGGACCAGGCCCAGCCAAAAGTGCCAGCACTGCATCACCCTGCCAGCCTGCAATGACAACACACAGGGCCCATTTACTTTCCTCGTATATTAATTCAAATGGAGTATTAAGTCATTTTTCTCTGCGACCAGCAGGGAAACACATGTGGCAAAAAGCAGCGAAATGTGAGTCAAGGCACAGTGAAAGTCATACAGAGCATAAAGAATCAAAGTTAGCCAAAGTTGAAAACCCCCAGTGCTCGCCAGAAATATTTAATGGCCTTCTCACACCCCGTATCTACACCACAAACTAGGTTGAACAGAACTGCCACAGCTGAATGTTTCTGTGATGATAAAGATAAAAATGCTAGGGAGTAACCACAGATCCCCCCCTACTGCAGTCCAGCTGTAGCCAGCCTCATTGACCTCTGACACTGTTGCTTAGTCTGTCTACAGGGATTAATCATGCATCCTACCACTGTCAATTTGTCTGTCTCCTTGCTTCTTACTCTTAGATGCCTTTTCCCTGTGGTTCCCTCAAACATCACTCTTTCACAACCTCCTTTCACAATTAGTGAATGCATCTTCCGTGGCTTGTCCTCACCTGTTACTATAAATCTCCCAGTTTTCTTTGGCATTGCCCAACATCTCCCCATTATCTGCAAGATCTCGGTGGTGCTTCACAGGATTAAATCAGCGTTTCCAGGTTTAAACGTTTAAGTCGACAGTCAACAACACCAGGACGGCGAAGCACCAGGACGCCATTAACATTTACTACTTTATTGCCCGTGGCATGTGTTTCCTGTGTCTTATGTTTGGATTCAGACACATACAGACAATTTGCTTCCCAGAGGGGGATGCAACGGGGAAGATTAATGGGAAAACCTTTCAGAAATGTGCTTTGCAGCAGCTGGAGCCACAACTGAGGCTCAGCCTATGCAACTGGACTCACTTAGTCTTTCTGTCTGCGACAAACACCTCTACACTGGAGGCACGCAGTTCATTTTTAGACCCTCTGTATATCATCATGAACTGTGAGGACGGAAGCAAGCAAAAGGATTTTCTCTGCTTTCCAATGTCCTTAGAAGCCAACACCTGCCCTTCAATGCTTTACAGTCACACAAATCACACGCAGTGCATTCATTCGAACAGACACTAGAAGTTAAACACAGTCATTCTGAGCAAAATTACACTTTTCCCGTCTTGTGTCCCCCATGGACAGATGGAAATATAGATAGGGGCGCAGGAGGAAGTAGAGCGGTAATAGGGGATGATGGCGGTTTTGGGGGGATGGTGGTTGAGTGTCTCGGCTCATTCCCCAGTTAGACTGAGCAGCTGCAGAGATATTTGACCGCATTCCTGATTTCTGACACAAATTGAATTAATGGGCTGAGGGGAGTTGAGATGGCCCTCTTCCCCTGCCCTACCCACTCAGTGGGGCACCTCAATTCACCCCTGCTGTTATCCCCAACCTCTACGACGAGTCTCTCAATCAAGGGGTCCCTGCGTACACCCTCATCACCACTGGCAGCGGCCCACCCTCTTGAGTCAACACCTCCGCAGAGGGCAGTAAAACGAGGCTCGGGTGACACGCAGCAGGTGCGGGGAGCCTGGTGAGAAGGGCTGGTGGGGCATAAATCTCCCAGGACTCCAGCAGAGCTGATGAGGAACACCCAGGAGGTTAGTCTTATAGGCGCCATGCGTTGGTAATCGAGAGGAAGGGAGGGGCAGGTGACGGAGGTTGCAAAACAGAGATGTAAGGGGAAGGGCTATTTTAACCCCCATTACCCTCTGTTACTGAAATGAGCGACATGTGTTTATGGAGAGCTACTTGCCTGGCCCAGCATGTCGGGGGCGATTGGGATGGTGGGCCAAATGGCTGAGTAGACGGCAAAGAAGACCATCCACAGCGCCATGCTTCCCCACACCGCCAGATGGGAAAACTACAACAGAGACAAACAGGCAGAATGAAGAGGCAGAAAACAGAGACCGTGTGCGGACAAATAGTTTACATACAGCTCATCCCAATATAGACAACCTTTCCCTCCCTCCACTCCCAGCCTCCGTCCCGCTGTCTATGATCTGCTGCAAGCGGACACTCTGAATTCCAGCAGGACCCTGCTTGAGCACTGCCAGGCTGTTGTGCGAACAGCTGAGAGGACAATGGTGTCAGCACTCGCCTCGCTGTGCATCCTGTTAATCTGTCTCTCTCCTACATTAGGACGTGTTACTTGTCACAGCCTGAGCTACTGCGGTTTTAAACTCTAAATCCACATGTGTCTACACCGTCCCAGTAAAAAAAATAAAAATAAAAACACTTAAAAGCAAATGTGCTAGAGTGTGAATTTTGAGTTCTCCTTTATTCTTTTATTGTCCCTGTCTCAAATTTCATCAGCAAGTAAAGTTCATGTCCATCTAGTTCTTGCCTTTGCACAGCCAGGAGGCATCTGACATTTATTTAGTGTCTGATATAGTTTGACAGTAAACAGCAGTACTTTGTTAACATTACTAGTGTAAGAGGATCCATCGCTCCTCAGCCGAGCTGATCATCTGGGACACACACACAGGTCATTTGTCAGTCAGCTGCATGAGCCAACACTGTGTAGTCACTGCTATTACTGTTAGTAGCTGTTTGCTGGCTGGAGCTTACAGATGTTCTACTGTGTAGAAACACATGGACAAGAGCCACATGCAAATTTATCATTAAAAAGTAATTTTACTAGTTTCCAGCAAATGTTTTCTTTTTTTTTTTCTCAAAAGTGACAAGGCCAAATTGTAAAAGTAACCATGCAGGATATTTCTCAAGAGAACATCATTTGAAACAAATGAGCACATTTGAGCTGCGAGTTGTTTAATTAAATATGTTTTGCCGCTCTGTTTTTGTAGTTAACATCCATCTAACAGATGGTACAGCAATGTAACGGTTTCTGGAAGTGTGCTTTGCCTGAGCACTAATAGCATTCATTAGTTCTCTGCATGTCTCATCTGCAAATTCAACACTTCTTGCAGCTGCAGCTTGTAGTAAATGTGTTTGATTGACAGGAGCGGTCAGGGGGTGTTAATTCATCAATATGCAGACAGTGGGTAAGTGTGACATGTTGCAATGGAAAAAAAAAAACCTGCAGCCACATGTGAAGTGGTCGGAAAAGGCAGCGCAAGCAAATGCAGTTTGAGAAACTTCAAACCTCTGCTGTGAAATCAAGGGACGCCACATCTTTTCCCATGCCTCCCCTGGCTGAAGCATTTAAAGAAGTACAGTGACTCCCTCCCCCTCTAGATGTATTAACAGTGGAGTAGAATACAGGGCATGTGGTGTGGTATATTAGAGCGTTAATGTTCATACCCTGGTCCAAGCGGTGGTCTCCATTCCAGCTTTCAGACACACCGTAATAACCACATACTGCGTACACACAGGGGAGAGGGAGGGCAAATAAAAATACAGAAAAACAGGATTCATTTACTGGCGACTGTGGAGATAATAAACATTTACGTTTGATAGTAAACTCTGCAATCTCTGGTAAAGTTTTTAGAGAACCCCACAGCCTCCTTTCGTCTCCACACGCAAAGCACAAGAAGCAAAGTGATAATAAACCACTAACATGTGAGAGTGTGGAGTAAAATGATAGCAAGAGAAGTGAACTGAGAAGAGATGGACGAGGAGACAGACTGGCTAGACAATAATAGATTGACTGGAGACTTCTTTGGAGAAACTGCTCAGAGCTGGCGTGTACACAAACACCGGGCGAAAAATAGGCCAAGTTAAAAACAGGATATAAACAAAGAGATGCATAAACACACAGAAAACGCAAGTAGGATGCTTACTGTGTAGACCATGTTCCCAACAAACAGGTAGTCATTTCCCTGACCGTTACTGAAGGGAGAATCTGTGGAGAACACACACAGATGCACCGTGACAAAGTGTCAACCTGTCGACTTCGCTGAGAGTCGATGTGCCGTGTGTTTCACACTCACCGTGCTCGAGGATTTTGAGCGGAAACCAAAAGAGAATAATGGAATGAATCAGTGCGTTGATACAGTGTCCCCAGAACACCTGCAAGACAGAAGAGGAGACGAGGGTGGAAAACATGCCAAAGTATATACGCGCCCCCAAAGCTCCCACACGCATGAAAAAATACAAAAACAGCCATTTCTCACACAGACACACAACTTCTAATGTGTTCTTGCCATCAAAAGTCCTCTCCTGTACTGTACACACTCATACAGTAGACTGGCTTCCGGTGTACACTGAAAGACTTCCTTATTCCGGCCTATGAATTTCATTACGGGTTGCCATGGAAACATCCACCTCTCCATGCCACTCTTGTTTACCCGCAAGTGTCTCAAACAAACAGGAGTCATCCCTCGTCAACGCGCGAATGAACCACAAGGCAGGGCGACTTGAACGCAGACATAGTTTTGGCATCAGCACACTGACGTCAGCTTTGTTCGTTCATGTACCTTGGTGTTGAAGCCCTCGGCATTCTGGGTGATCCGATAGAGTTGTGGGAATCTGAGCATGTTCTGCTGGCTGCATGGCCGGTCAAATATCCCCAGAGTGAAGGGAGGCAGTGCAGTAAATATCTGGATCACACACACAAGACAAATATACGTTAGTGCATGATTTGAAGATGTCACAGTGAGCACACGCATACTCTCGCTTGCTGGACAATGAGTATTTATATCACTCTGACTGCATTAAAGGAATGCTGCAGTGTTTTAAAAACAGAGACCCCGAAGGCATCTGCAATCAGAGCTGCTACACATAGCGATCAAGAAGGCATATGAAAACACATGGATGCAAACAAGCATGACAGCAAGACAGACGGCGATAGGACAACAACGTAGAAAGAAGGACCTCAGCGTAAAAAAAAAAGAGTGGGTCAAATACTCACCACGTTGTAGAGTCCTATACACCAGCGCTCAAACAGGATCTGGCCAGAAAACCCGTTCACAAAGGCAAACCAGAGCTGGGACACAAAGAGAGGGACGAGAGGGGATGAGAGGAACAATAGCACAGAGTAAAGCTGCTATATGGAGCAACATAGTCCATCAATCAACAAAGAGATCTGACTATTGTGATCTGGTATCAAAATAGGGATTTTTCTTCATAAAAATCACAAATATAGTCTTTTCACTTCCTGTAGCTGCATTAAATCAATTAACACTTGGCTTTAAAGACATTCCTCACATAGGCTGTGGTTGGCTGTGAAACCACATTCTAACTTTTTAGAAGTTAAATTACCCAAACAGCATCTAAATGTGTTTCTGGCTCAGGGGGAAAGCGTCATTAACACCTTCAGACGCGCACACACGGAGCAGACGGGCTGATCTGAGGGCAGATAGAGACGACGTTTGGGGCTGATAGCGGGAGTTGTGGCATTCCTGGTGCATCCAGCAGAGCATACAGCCCAGGGGTGAGGTCAGATACACAACACAACAAAACACGTACACCCATCCCCCTCATTCTGCCAACACAAAGTGGACAGAGACGGTGCCTAACCTTTGGCCCAGGGGGCTCTGCAGGGAGGTGGTCATGTGAGATAATCACAGACACACACACACACACACAGTATATATATATATATATATATATATATATATATATATATATAGTTGGATGTAGTGAGCCCAGCCTGAAGCAGTTATGTTTGCAGACATAGTATTTTTATGTTCGAGTGAAGATTTTGAGAAATATTTTACTTATAGTTTACTTTAGTTTTATTTTATTAACCCTATATATATGAGAGAGAGTTTATATATCTGTATATATATATATATATATATATATATATATATATATATATATATATATATATATATGTATGTATGAGCTGGACAGTAGACTAGAGGCTGTGGCTCCCACGAAGCCCTGCACCTGCTGGCATCCTTAACGTCTGAGGTGGAGGGGTGGCGGCACAGCTGACAAATAGTCGTCATAACAGGCAGGCCTGGGCTGCAGTGTACCCCATCAACACACATACATAAAGCTGTCGACCCTTGGAGCCAAGGTCTCACCACTGCTGATGTAAACACACACTCTGTGCAAGTGTCTGCCTGTGTGTGTGTGTGTAAGAGAGACAGAAAGCAGACACCAGAAGGGCAGCCCATCTATCACTGTCTGCCATGTCGACAAACAGCTGCAAAACGTCTCTGTTAATGTAAGTGCGTGTGCGTGTGGGTGAAGCAGAGGGTGTGTGGTGGCACCGTTCTTACCTCTATAATATAGAGGACCACGTTCTTGTAGAAACAGTAGAGGATGCACTTGGTGACGCGGTTGTAGCTCCACGCCCCATGGACCAGAAGAAGCTTCTCCAAGTAGGAGAACTTGCATCAGAAAGAACACAGAGAAGAGTTAAATAAATTAAGCGAGCGGGTGTAAGAATATGAATGTGAGGCTAAAGAGAGAAGCTGATAGTTCAGAGGCTACAGCGTAAGCGACTGTGTGACAGACAGAAGCAGAAAAGACAAACAAATCTTCAACAATCTCAGACTTGTGTTGATCTGTGCATTAGTGGTGACAACCTGACCCCTGTAAGCAAATGCTCCTGTCAGTTGTTCCCCTAAAGCGAGGTCAAAGGTCAGAATCGACTAAGGAACCAGTGTCCTGCCTACACACTCAGCTATGTATGGGCAGCTAAGCACGTATCCATTATCTGCGTTCACGTCTGTGTAACCCTGACCATGCGGGACTGTCTGTCGTCTGTGTGTCTGCCTCCCACCTGGGCTATAGAGTAGTCAGAGGAGTTGGTTGCCTGCATGCCCTCGTTGCCGCTAATCCCCACGCCGACGTGAGCCGTCTGTATCATCCCCACGTCATTGGCGCCGTCACCTATCGCCAGCGTGATGGCTTTCACGTGTTTCTTCACCATGTCCACGATCTCAGACTTCTGCAGCGGAGACACTCTGCAGTAAAAAGACACAAATGGAAATATTGAGGAACAAAACAGTCAAGGAAGAAGGAATGAAGCTTGGGAGGAAGATTAGAGGGGGACATGGTTAAAAGGAGAGAGGACGATGGATGAGGGGCTGGCAGGAGCGCACAGGGCTCTGTTTACTGCTCCCCACCAGGTATTAGGAAACAATGAATCACTGTTCTCCTAATAAGACTCTGCATAGCTCATGGTTATGTGTTTACGTGTGTGTGTGTATCTGAGTCTACCTCAGAGTGTGTGTTTGTGTTCGGGGAGCTTCCAGTGGTACTCCACCCTCTTGACCTGTATCACTGATCCTGTGTCTATAACCGGTTCTGTCTCTTCACTGACAATGGAGACGGGGAGGCTGGATTACAGACGGGTCCCCCAGGGGCTGCTGGGATACGATATTAGGGTGTCATGCTGCCTTAGCTCAAGTGCTATGGATAGGATTCTGTTTATGG
Organism: Macropodus opercularis; assembly: GCA_030770545.1. Taxonomy (NCBI): domain Eukaryota; kingdom Metazoa; phylum Chordata; class Actinopteri; order Anabantiformes; family Osphronemidae; genus Macropodus; species Macropodus opercularis. Next base: position 6,073,659 of record JAUCMP010000028.1, read on the forward strand.
AGCCATGTGTTCATCTGTGAAACCCTCCTCTTCTGAGCTGTTTGGCTTTATTAAAGAGGTTTTGGATGTGGGGTTTCCACCATCATTATGCGTTTGTGAGAGATGAGAGATGTCAGTCATCTTTCTTTTTAGAGTTGTTGCTGATTTTATTAAGGACATTTTTACTTTATTTTATCACGTCTGACTTTATGTAACTTTTACTGTTACTGACATTCACATGCATTTGAACAGTTCATCTTTGGGTGGTTGCTCTTTTTTAAGATGGTCACATTCAACCGGTGCTGGGCTTAGTAGGAGACTGTGTGAGAAAAAAAAAACCCTCACTGTGTTTACATTCTTCAATGCTGCATTCTGGACCCAGGGACTAAGACTGAGTTTGTCTTCATCTCTGTTTTCAAAACATGCCGTGTATGAGGAGGCGTTCCTGCTGCCCGTCATTCACAGCTTAGGGGAGTCTTGTTCTTATTACTAGCAACCTGTGCAGTGAAAACAAATCCATCTACAATAAAGGAGGCCTGGGAGAAAACTGACCCTGCAACCAGGATTAAACTTGTATAACAAAGTCAGTTATATTTCCCACAAAACATTTGTGTTTCTAAGACGAGTGGTCTTTCCTACATGTTCTGCATTCATGGACTTCAGCCACTGTAACTTTAACTACCATGTAGCAGAAAGCACATGTTTACATCCAGGTATTAAATATTTACTGTACATTTCCCTGATTACAGTCATTACCTGAGCCTCTGTGATGTACTGGGTGAAGGTAATCTAGGAATCAGCACTGGACTATCCACTTAAAGTGAGGCCACTACTTCAAACAGTTCCAAGAAAGAGGAGGGGTCACCTTCACAATGGACGCGTCTGTATCTATCTTGAAGGTCTAATACCTCGTCATGTTTGCCAGGGTTCTGATATTATTATAACACACACACACACACTGCAGGATGTTTCCAATGGACGGGACCAAGATGAGTTCTTTGATTGCTTTGAGTGTGCGAATGCGTCTATTTGTGCATCTTTCTGCTCTGACCCACAAATCTCTCCCCATCTCCGCTTCGCTCTGCCTTTCCTCCAAACAGCGTCTCGGGCTGTGTGAAGCGGCACTAGAGAGATGAAAGAAATGAGCCGCTGCTAAGTCCTATAAACAAACGTACAAGTCGGGAACTTTGACTTCACGTCAAATCTGCTGGTCATTATGTGACGACGCCTTTTGTTCTCTGAGTGTGTACACACACTGATTACAGTAATAACCTACAGCAGAGGTTGCCAGCATAGAGGCTGAGAGGATAATCTAAAATAATAGGGCCACTATTACCCGAGACATCAATCATACCAATCAAATTCTTCTACAGTGTTTATTACTTCTTCTACTTTGTTTACCCATAGATAAGTCTGACTTATTATCAGACTCCTAAGAATTGAGTTTAATTTAAAAAAAAAAAAAGTTATATTAAAATCTTTGTTTGTTGTTTGGTCTGAGAAAACCAGATTTTTGTCATTTGCATCAGTCTAACCAGAACGTGGACATGGTCAAAAACGTCCCTGCTGGCTAAACACACACACACACACACACACACACACACACACACACACACACACACACACACACGTTGCTCAGACATACAGACAAAAGACAAGTGGAAACTCTTGTTTAACATCACAGCTGGTGCCGAGTGGAACATGACCAAAAAAGGGAACATGAAGTAAACAATCTATGCACCGAGTGCACTTAGTATCAATAGAAATGTGTAACGGCAAAGCTCCGTGTGTTGGTGCCCATTTCTGTGTTACCAGCAGTAAGTGAGTCATGACTTTGACATTTCCACGCAGTGTAGTGTTGTACTTTACTCCCGGTGTGCAGCAGGACGGCCTTTAATTATCTTCCCTCAGTCGCTGACCGTAGGCAACCGACAACCTTTTCATACACACAGCAGACATGTGCATGGACACACACTCTTACTCTCTCTGTGGCAATTACTCAGTTTGTGGTGAACTTCAATGGATTGTTCTCTTAAGTGTCTGTGTGCATTCTTCCTTTAACAGTTTCTGGTTGTTAATTTGTTTACTCTAGAAATAACAGGCAACTTTACGATTTGCAAACCAAAGAAACAGATGAAAGCTCATACGTGACCTTAATGATGATTCATTTTTATAAAACTGTTGTTGTATAAAGCGCATTTAGAGTGAAAAACCATCAGTCATTCAACACTGGCAACAGATTAGAAAGGAAAGAATTGAAATTTCTGGAACGGTCATCTGCTCTTTTATTACATTACACCTGGGCAACATCCCAGACGATGTCATGGCAGATTAATAACTTTTTAAAATCTTGGCTCTTAGCTGCAATCAAGAAAGTCTGACCAAAGGGAGATTGCTGGGATTTTACATGTGAAGTGCCTTGAGTTGAGTTGAGTTCTTGTGTGATTTGGGGATATAAAAAAGTAACATAATAGTTGAAATGAATCCTAAAGTTTGGACGTTGTGAAAAATATTGGATGTGTCCACAACATCAACATAAAACACAGATAACAGACAAGAGCCTGCATCACAAAGCTCTCATACATTAGGTACAAATGTTGCTTGCAGATTACATTTTTCTATTTCAACATGTTGTCAGTTTCAGCAGTTTCCATCCTCATGGGGGCTTTTCCACCACAGCACAGTCAATCTGTGTATCTGTAGATGTTTGTTTCTGGTATCTGTTCTCTTGGCAGATTAAGATTCCAGACTTCATCTAGATTTCTTGCAGACTGATTTGTTTCCGGTTGTCATTTTTATGACATTTGTGCATGCTTTATTAGAATCCCTTACTTCACGCTTCTTTTATGGGCTCCAAGTGCTGATTCAGAAGTTTCAAGAGAAATAAATTTATTCGCTGACCAAGAAAGAACATTTTTTTTAACGTTCTCCCCAATCTGAAAGAAAACTGAACTGCTGACTGATACCTTGCAGGAAGGAGCAGACTGAAGGCTGAATTCTCATCACAGAAGATAACTTGACTTTGCAATAACAATGTGATAAACTTAACTTATACGTGTGTATGAAACAAACGAGGCTTCCATACCGGCAGCAGATGACAGCCTTGCAGGACAAGGCCAAGTCAAGGAAGGCCTGTCGCAGCTCGAAGGACAGGGCGTATTTCAGCGTCTGACCATCGATGATCAGCGCCAGCTCATTTTCCTTCCTCAGAGAGTCGCCTAGGGACGAGCAGTGAGCCGTCAATGTGGCACGGGTAGCCTAGGAGGAGACAAAAACCGTGGTTTATCTTAAATCCTTTTCTATTAATGCAGAATGACTAGTATGTTTGTTTTTTCACATGTAGACTTTAAATACGTTGACATTTATTAGCCTGTTTCTACGGACAGAACACAAAGCCATTAGCGCTCATACGGATATATTGTATGATGAAACCTGACCTCACCGCTAACTGCCAACAAATCCTAAATCCTCATCTAATGCCTCCCTTCAGGTTTGAGGGAATATTGTGGCCTAAAATGTGGAGAACATTCAAATCACACACATTAAAACATGCAAACCAATTTGTTGAAAGGTCAAAACCACCGGCGGTGAATGGAAGATATGGCACAGGCTGCACAGGCTGCTTTCATCCGTGGAAAGAATTCGCTTCTGTGTAATCGAAATAATTAAAACAGCCAACACAAAGTTCAGTTGTGAAGGACGAGACCGCAACACACAGACCGACTAATCACTGCATCAGCTTAAATCTTTCATTTAGAAAGCAGAAACACACCACAGTGGGTCAAAAAAAAAAAAAGGCAGGACAGAGCTGAAGAAGTGCTGAAACGATAAATGAGTCGGACTAATATCATGCTAAAGGCATCCTTCATTTAAAGTGTGCACGCGTCTGAGTGAACTACCTACAGGGCAGAGACAGAGCTCCTGATAATAGAGGAACATGAATTAATAGAGGAAATAAACATCCCCAGAGATGTAATTACCTCCATATGGAGGATCAAATGCTGCATAAGCAGACACACAACACCCAAATCTGTGTGTGGACACACGGGTAAAACAACTAAACATGTAGCAGTCAGACCAGACCAAACTCTACACTCAAGTGTGCACAAACATTTTAAATTTTGGCATCATTCAGAATTTGCACAGTGGGTCACTGGCGGCTATTGGACCTGAGAGAGTCCAGTGACCTGAGGAGAGATGAACCTTCTTCCTACTCCTCTGTCTCTGTAAGAGTACACACACATACATGTAGGCAACACAATCAACAGAACAACGCAGCCTGTCTTTTTCATGCCAAATAGTGATGCACACATGCGTTCCCTCTGCACATAAGTGTCCCTCCTTTTCCCAAAAATTCCCCGCTCTTGTTTTCTCAGCCTGAGGCTGTGTGTTTTTCTTTGTATGCCGGAATTCCTGTTTGCATTCACCTTTTTTCCCCAAACAGGGGAAAGGAAAACAAAAACATAATGAAAGGATTAAAGGAGATTACAGGTTGTCAGAGGTCTGAAACTCAAAGCATGTGTGTGTGTGTAGAGTGTGTGTGTTTTAAAAGAGGAGTAAAACACGTGTGTGCATGTTTGCATGCATGTGCATAGAGGTTGTGTTTGTGCGTCTGTACATATATGAGAGATGGGAATCTCACACAAGCTCCTCTTGCCTGTTTGGCTCTGCCTCGTCACAGAGGAATGGACAAAAAAAAGCCTCATAAAGTAAACACTAGAAGTGAAATGATTGATGATTGTGTAAAGCATAGCACATTACACATATTGTAGGTGGAGGGTGTCCTGATGTATAATGTTTGATTCTGTGAAGCTGTGACTTGTTAGGAGTCAGCTACAAATTTATATAAGGAAACATAAACTGTTAGCTGTGTCTGATCGGCTGCAAACTGTGTGGTTATCACAATGAGGGTCACACAAGTTGGTCTACTCCCTAAATGCACACAAAGTGCTCACCTGTCTAACGGTGATGTACTAATACTACACAATGACTTGTCACAGCAGGTCGAGTCAAAGCTTAGACACCCTGGGATAATAACCAGGCTAAGTCTGCAGGGAGCTATAGAGGACTAAAAAGCGAACTAATGTGCAAACACTGGTTAACTCTTAAAGCTGAAAGGCTGGTCCAGACCGCACCGTCTCCTCCAGACAGGAACAGAAACACAATCTCATTGTTTCGCTATAATCTGTTAACATTTTCTAAAAGAGAACAAACATGACATCAAAGGAGAAAAAAAAAAAGTGCGTTACTCTGTAGTTTCCCTCATTCTCACACTAAATTACCTGCTATTTCTGGAGACCTTAGAGGGAAGCATGCTTAATTCTTTGATTGCCTTCTGACAGATCTCATTAGCAAGCATTTTTAAGGTCCAAAATAAATGTTTTGTTTTCCACGTGCATCTGAGCCTGAAGAGGGTGGAAACTAGCTGGGAAACGCACATACGCTCTTGAGTAAACCATGTTCACAGGCCCCTCAGCGCGGAATTTTATCGGGTTTATATTTGGATCAAATGAGCAGGGCATGGAGGAGGTTAGAGATATCACAGGTCACCTTCTCTCATTACATGCTTTACCATAAAATGCACAAGAACATACACATCTATTGTATATGGATAGTGAGGATGACAAGGCCAAATGTTGATCTGTTCCAGGCCAACCTCTCCATTCAAAGACCTCACCCACTTGTGACACAATAATAAATGCATCTAGGCAGAGTATAAAACATAAGCATGAAGCAAGATAAATCGGAAAAGGTTTGGAGGGGTAATGAAAGACAAGGAGTGTGAAAGAGGCTGGTGGAAAGTCAGAGAGAGAGAGAGAGAGGCGGAGAAAGACGTGCTCGTATCTGACCTGCAGATTCTGTCACCAGTGAGATTTAATATACCATTTAATTATCAGCCTGTGCATCTGTGCAAACACCCACATCCTGAGCCAGACACACACAGACACACAGATGTGGACTTTACCAGTGGGGCCAAACTGAAAATGCCAGAACAATAGCGCACAAGTTGATGTACGACAAAATGCGACCGGGCGAGCGCGCGTGCAAGTGTGATTAATGAGCAGTGGAGAGATGCTGTTTGTGTAAGCGTTGGGCTGTGGGCAGCGCGAGGTGGAGAGGGGGATTGTGGGAAAGTTGGACGTGCTGCACATCCAGACTGACTGTGTAATGACTGTGTGTGGCTGCGTGCCACTGGAGGAGGTGGCGTTCGAGGGGGTTACACTAAGGTAAGAGGCTAAACTAACACATGATGTCAGCGAGCATCGCTTCAAAAGACCAGCAACGTGAAACATACAGTAACGATCACACGCTGATGTGACCGTCAGTTTGAACTAGACAGGAGCAGTCGGTCTGTGTGTGGCATGTGATCTGAAGGTGACAGCTGGCACATGTCACAGCTACAGCAGCCACAAACCGTTTACCCAGGAGGCATTGCTCACATGGTTTGTTTTGATGAGGAGGAGCACCAAAAGGAGATCGCATTACCACTCACTCACTGCCACCACATGCCTCAGACAAATCCCCCCCCTTCCTTCTTTATCCCGACTGTCTATCTCATATATGAAGTATAACAAACGCTCCCTCCTTTTTTATTAACAAACACACTCTTTCACTGCGAGTCCACCAAGACAAACACACACATTTTGTGGCTTGTTCTTGCTCTGCCTCATATTCTCCCCCCCACACACACGCACAGACACACAGTCTGTGTAGTGGCTTCCTGTGCGTACAGACGGTGCTGACAGATGTGCCGCAAGTAGTGTGAAGGAGACATGGAGCGGAGAACGGTTACGCCGTAAAAGAGGAGGAGGGGGTACAAGCGACGCATCTGCTGCCAAAATCACCAGCTACACGGATGTGATCCACCGCACAGAGCGACAACAGAGGGAGCGATAGACCTGGAGCAAATCCAAAGAAAGAAAAAAAAACTAAGGGTGCAAGAAGTTGACCTCAAGGTGGGATTTTGATAACCGGCTTCTGTTTTTGCTCACATGCAAGTTATACTTTGTAACACATGTACAAAGGAGCTGAGCTGATAGAGTTATTTTAAGTGCAAGATAAGCGCTGGAATGAAGACGGCATCTCTTTCATCCACGCCGACCACCAGTCACAACCAGACCGCTCTGAGGTCGCCACGGTGACAGATGAGCACCCTGCTTACATGTGAGACGGGGTTGGAGGTGAAGATGTCATATGATTGGATGATAGCCCTGTTTGTAGGATGTTAGCAGGCTGAGTATAAACACATGTGAATCAGTCCCCTTCTCCGCCTTTGTATTTGCATTTTATTGCAGCAGTTTGTCACAGTGTTTATTCCAGTCCATGACTGCTGTAGTGCATTTATCCTACAAACCTCCCACACGTTGCAGCATATTGTATGCTACGGTTCATGTTTATGTGCGTGTCAGCCAGCTATCTCTCTCTCTCTCTCTCTCTCAGCTCTGCTGCCACAGAAAAGTGCTAATACAGCCCCTCTACAAAAGAACCCACTGAACTCCGTTTGAATGTCTTCAGCAATAATAACACAGAAGTATTTCCTTCAACCAAATATGACACATTTCCTTTTACGTTTGCTTGTCAATTAGAACAGAAGCAGAAGCTGGTGAAGATCCAGAACACATCAACACAGCGGATGTGCAGTGACAGTGGATGATGAGAAATGAAACTGAAGTTTTAAATTGTCACATTGCTGAACAAGCAAGTATATGCAAATTTAACTAAAATGCGAGTTGCTTGCATAAAAGATTAACAATAACATCATTTATGCTTGAATCCAACCTCCTCAAGCTGCTGAGTCATCACCTATTTCTGACTGTTTGGCTTGAACAGGAGCGTTTTACAAAAATGCCTGACAAACTCAAAGCATCCTTGTTTGCATCCTCCACACCAGATGCTGTTCCAATGTATAAATACCCACCGCTTTAATACAGACTAAACATCAGTCCAAGACACCCTCCATCTGCAATGACGTACAGTTAATGAGAAAAGTATGCATAAACATAAATGTCTCTATAAGATTTAACACACACGGTGGGCCCACAAACTGACCCTCACACACACACACACACACACACACACACACACAGGCAGACACACACTGTGCCAACACTTAAAGTTGAAATAAACAAAGTAGAAAAGTGTCTGCGTGTCTGAGTACAAGCGCACTGAAAAGTGTCTGAGAGGCAGAGACACATGACAGTAATCAAGTCAGTTGGGACAGTGAATGCAAAGAACACTTAAATCTAATGTAGGCATTAGAGAGGATCTCAGATCTCACCCTACATCAAAGTGGGAACGAAAAACCGAGTGAGCGCATACTGATAAAAACAACAACAAAGAGCAACAAACAGAGGGAGAATACTATGGGATCACTGAACGACAGGTTCTGTAGGTGGGTGCTTTTGAAAAGGTAAAGAAAGGGAGAGGGGAGGGAATGACAGTTCAGTTCTACTTTCCTTTCATTCCTTGCTCCAAAGGGACACTAGAGACTTTAATTACCAGCACCTGTGAGCACACAATGAACCCCACCCACCAATCTGTGTGTGACCACACCTTACTTCCCACCGTTACCCTCCTCAGACCCCCTAACTATACACACACAAGTCCCGATACTGTAAAACAAATAATACAGTAAGAGCGTTCACTCACGTCCAGAGAGTCCTCGTTGACGATGATGAGAGACATGCCGTGTGTCACCAGGCGACAGGAGTAACCTGAGAAGGGGAAACAGATAAAGAACGAGGGATGGGAAAGAGATTAGATTTACTCCAAGCCAAAACACAGGTGGTGTCATGTACAACTGAACACACAATGCTGTCGTGTTCTGAATAAGCAGAGAAAATTTTTTTGTATTTGTAAAACTAACACAGATGCAGAGGGTGCTGGCATGTTCAGCAGCTCGATTTAATTATACGGAGGTGATCTCTGAGAAAGTCACAGCTTCAAAATGAGAACCACTCTGCAGCTCCACTCTGGACCTTCACAGCATCACTGCATTTCCATCGCACACCCTAAAAAAGTTCTCTCTTCACCTATGTTGATGGCTGTTTCCTGCTTGTCACCGGTGAGCACCCAGATCTTGATGTCAGCCCTCATCAGAGTGGCAATGGTCTCTGGCACGCCAGCCTGGAGACGGTCCTCTATGGCCGTGGCCCCCAGCAGCATTAAGTTCTGTGGGTGGAAAGTAAACAGACAAACTATTTGAGATCCAGAAGAGGATATTAGGTTAAATTAAATCATATTTAGTCTGCAAACTGTGCCCAGCGTCACCGGCCTGTAAGTGAGGGCTCTTTGTCCCAAGCAGACATCACGCATATCTAATTAGAGGCTGGCAGTCGAATGAGAGTTCAGTTAGGAAAAGCAGCATATTTTAAACATCTGAACCAACTTTGTGTCTCTACGCCAAGAAGTCACGCAAATCCCCCTTGCTTTAATTTGTTTAGCATTCAAATGCACGTGTACCCTCATTAGACACACTCACGCACATAAATTAATACTACTGTTTTGTTGACTCCACTTTTATGGGGCTTTTTGCAGGCTAGCCGAGGTAATTAGCCTTGTGGTCTCCCAGTCTGAGACCCCCCTCCTCCCGCTGCTTCCTCTTTACTTTTACTCTTCACCCACTTTTCTCACCTCCACTCGCTGCTTGTAATCTTTTTTTCCCCACCTACAGTATTAAGACGCGCCAAACTAAATGCAACTTTCATGAAGGTGAACCTTTCTGTATGTGTCTTTACTTCTTTACTAAGCTATTAGTACTATAACTACTAAATACACGCTATCTAAGCTCAAACAAGTTTTGGGAAGTGAGGGAAACATGGAGCCACTCTGCCACCTGCTGGCACAAAATGTATGTGACCTGAAAGAGCTTCTAACTGTGAATCTGTGTTGCAATTCTCTCATCCAAATGCTACAAAAACTGTTTAACTACAGTCTCAAAATTATGCTGTTTAATGAATAATTATCACTACAAAAAGCGACACGGTGCCTTTACCTTTTCCAGCAGTTCATAACACTCCTCCAGCTTCTGAGCACGGTCTTTGAGTACGGTGCTGACCCGATTGTATTCCTTCAGCCACTCCTGGTAGGCGTCTTCCTCGAGGTCCACATAGGCAAAACACAGAGTCCTTAGGCCTGAGTGCGTCAGAGGAGGATGAGACAAACGATCAGCGGTGCCACAGATGCTTTTAACTTTAAGTGAATAGTAAATTGTTTTCTGATAAACTGAAAAAAGTATGTTTCCAGCTTCCTCTTCTTACCTTCAGTAGCAAACTGTTCCAGGTGAGCAACAGTTAACTCTTTGTACTGAGACGCCTCAGTCAGACGTTCGAAAATAACGTTATCCTGCAAGACACCACGTAAACAGCTCAGAAATAAAGTACAGCACATTATGAAACTGTGTTTTTTGCACTGAATGACAGGGTTAATGAGATAAACATACAGCTCCTTTGCAGTACAGCCGCAGTTTCCCGTGGGGCGTCCTGACCACCACCGACATGCGTTTGCGATTACTGAAAAGGAAGTTGCTAGAATCTGATTTCACACTTTTTTTACTGACTGAGAGAGATGAACATTTATAAGCGTATTACCTGGAAAACTCCAGTACGTTCAGTAGCTCATAGCTCATCTCTTTTCCTCTCTGAAAATCACACAGTGTCAGTCTCTGCAGGTACATAAAGCAGATGTCAATGTAGTCACGCACACGGACACACACTTACTGCTTCGATGATGACCGAATGTGGCGTCCGTGCCGTGAAGACAAAGCCGAGGCCCTTGGCCCCTTTGACCAGCGCGCCCTCGTCTGGTGAAGAGGCCTGGTAGATGATCTGGTTTTCTTCTCTCTCTGGGACCACCGTGTGGCACACTGCCATCATGGTCAGGAACTCACAGATGTGAGGTGATGTCGGCTAAAAACACACACAACCAGATCAGATGTGTTTACAGATGGCAGACTAACTAGTTTGTAGCTGAATAAATGTGTTTTAGAGACACCTACATGGTTCTTCTCAATGTTTTGGATGAGAGTTGGGTCATCAAACTCTGTGGAGTTATGGCTGTTGGACGGCAGGTTGCTGCAAAACAAATTATTTTGAAATACTTTATTGCTTATGTCTATTACTTATTCAGAAGGTGCTGAACTTTAGGTTAAGAAAACAATACTGCAAAGGCAAGGACAGGTGAAGGCACAGGCCACTAACCTGAAGTCCTCCATTGAGCGATCACAGTCAAGATCGGGGAAGTGGCTGAAGTCATGAAAGCGGTTGTTTTGCGAAAGGAATCAGAATCAATTGAACAGCTGATTGGTTTATTTGCATGCAAGCCTTCAGTCTACTGAATTAAAAATAGCCCCTTCTTTGTTAGCAGAAAGTCAAACACACAAATTAGTTCAACAATTAGAGAGTCACGCAAGCATTAACTTTCTCGGCTTGATTTGATTTAGTAGGAAGAGAGGAAAGAACATGTGTTTTAATACAACCATAACTCACCCATAGGTGATTCCAGCAATTGTACACTTCTTAAAGTGCATTACGTTACAGGTCAGCGTTCCCGTCTTGTCGGAAAAGAGATATTTCACCTGGAAAAGGCATTTAGAAGTGTGCTTTAACAGGCCTGTGTGTGTATCTGTGTGTAGTGCTCACTATTAGAGAATAAGGTGAAGGACCGACCTGGCCTAGTTCCTCGTTGAGGTTGGACGTTCGAGCCATAGCCGGCGTGTCGGTCTCTGAGTAGTACATCTCCACATCCTGACAAAAATGAACACATTCAGAGTTCAGGCATATTTTAACAGGTTCGTTTAGTTGACAACATAACAAACACCAATGGTTTGTACCCAGTTGATGAAGAGAGCCTGTGTGAACTTGACCACCTCCAGAGTGACCAGCAGGCTGATGGGGATCAGGTTGTTGTACAGGATGATGAATGTCAGCAGGTTGTAGGCAAAGTTAGTGATGTCACCTGCACATACGTGATATGCCCTCACTGTTATACTGAGACTTCGACTATAGATTGTGGGGTACGTCTGTGTAGATGTTCTCACCGTCTCGGGACAGGTACCAGCAGGCTGTTTCAGTGTGTTCCTTGTTCCAGATGGCAGCGCCGACAGAACTGACCAGAGCCATGACCAGCAGGATGCCGAACAAGACCAGGATCTGCATGTTGGTCACCCGCTCCACATTTGAGCGCTTCAGTGGCGCCTTGGTGGAGTTCTGGGAAGTGAAAGCACACAGAAACACACAGTTATTATTATTTTGAATCTAACTCTGCCCCCACTGAATAGGACCTGAAGCCCCAGCGTTCCACTCATTTTCTTAAGTTTACCTGCATCAGTTTGGAGTCGTGGCCAGTGTAGACAACAATTCCCACAACCCACTGAGTGTTTCTGATCTGCGCGCCACGCAGCAGCACCTGGTCTGGACCCAGGGGGGCTGGACTGGGGAGAAAAACGTACATTTAGCAAATGTACATTTAGAGCGATCTGCATATATGATACATAAAAAAAAAAAACACTGTGTGCGTCTCACTTCTGGTTCTCCAGCCGCAGCGTGCCAGTGAAGTCATACAGGTGTCTGTTGGGACCCTCACACTCCAAACAACCAGACAGTGCCATCAAATCATCAAGAGTCTGAAAACTGGCTGTGAGCGGGAGACCCTGGGAAAAAGAACAAGACAGGTCATGGAAAGTTTATTTAAGAAGCCCTTTTACCGGACAGAAACACAAGAACAACAACAGCCCCGATCGGGTTTTGTGTGAGACTCATGGATGTGTGAGGATTGTGATTAAGTAAGGTTTCATTTGATACAGAGTCTTGAAAGGTGACACGAACATTTCACATCTTTAATTCATTAGTTTACTTCGATCCAAAGACTAACAGGTATTAGATAATTAAATGTTTCCACAAACGGCACAGAGTCTGCAGTAATATCTAAATACCAGTGACATAGGTGACTCAACAGGTGTTAAAGTGGCCTAGTGTCCGTCCGCATCTAGTCACTATCTACTGGGGATCCTGTAGATGTGAGCAGGGAAGAGCTTCCTCACTGACAAGTCTGACACAATGACAAACACCGTACCTGTCTGATCTTCAGGTTGGTCTCTCCGTCCAGGTTGGAGGTCTCCGTGTAACACATGGCCTGAGGCTCACTGAGGAGAGGACGAAGAGTTGCATCAAAGCAAGGCATCGCTTAAAATCATTAGTCGACAGGAGATTCATCCACGAGCGTTGAAAACTGATGATTTATACTGATTACGTTTTTGTTGGTAAACATTTCCTCATTCTACAACAATTAGTAAGTGGATTTATTTATAACTATTACTGAAACTAACAAATGAGTAGAATACACACACAAACACTAGAGTCTGACCTGGAGGACACTATAACCATGTCAGCTGGAAGGTGTTGGCCATTGGTCACCTTCACTATGTCTCCTACTGCCACCTTGTGGTCAGGATGCATCAGTGCAACAACATGAAAGAGAATAAAAGGTAAGGAGAAATAATAAAAGAGGGTAAAGGCCGGTGGGAGAGGGCAGAGACGGGGAAATAGCAGCGGTTAATTAGTTATCAGCCAAGAGGCAGCAACTGGGCCGAGGAACAAAAGCTAACAAGATACTGAGCAGAGCAGCGTAAAGTGTTTAGCTTAGACGGCACCAGAAGCAGACTGGAATGAGATCCAAAGATTATGAGCAGGTAGATAAGGGTGAGGAAGAGAGAATAAGACGAGAACTGAGGAGTCCACAGTTCAAGCCAGTTCAAAAAGGCAAGACACAGCCACACCCATGGAGAACTGACGTTTCACATGAAGTGTGAAGACGTGTATCTAAGACAAAATTAAAAACCTTCAATGGGTCAACCATTCTCTAGGTTATCCAGCTACAAACACAGTCAGCGGACTACGTAAGAAAAATAGCTGCAGTCAAAAATCTGTCCTACCAGGAAGCAGAAAGAGGAAAAGCCTGTCTCCAACAAACAAGACAGGCCTGGGCAATGTTCACTGCAACACTACTGAGCCTAAGATGTTTGGAACGTCTGACTAATTAAGTCCAAACATATTTAGCTCTAAATAAAAGTTTGAATATGAGAAAGCTAATAGAAAGAGGGAATCGCTGCAGATGGAAATGTTGATCATTGGTCAGAATGGAATTAATTACGAAACTGGATTTACTGACCCCCCCCAATAAATCAAACTATAAAGTAGCGCTATATTATTATTACATATTTATCCTACTGATTGTTGGTTGGTTATTATTGTTCGTAACGCTGACAGGGTGAGCGACAACGTCATGGTGACAGGTGATACCTGTTTCCAGATGATCGTCTGCCAGGCTCCGTTCCGCAGCACTGAAAGACAAGGACAACAGAGCCGTCATCAGACTATAGAGCGGCTCTCATACAGTATTCAGAGCAACAAAACTTTTGTCTCGGCCTGCATGGACTCCACCATAGTGAGTGACAGACAAGAGCGATTCAGCCAGCCGTGAAAACAACCCCCCCCACCACCAGACATGTGCACACTCATGGAAAAAAGGTGCACATCACCAGGGTAAAATTTCATACCTGTTGTCTTCTTCTTGTTGACCGTGTTGTCTGCTTTGTGTCTTTTCTGTAAACACACACACGTAGAGGCGCATTAGCTTTCCAAGACAACCCCTGCATGCACCTTCAGCCTGTGTGCGGTACTCACATAGTCCTCTATGATCTCCTTGATCCCGGCTACGGTGAGGATGAAGATGAGCGGGACCAGCGTGGTGTAGCGGCCGGTCGGCGATACATCAGGGATTTGCTAATGAGAGTCGTGAGAGGCAGGAATCATTGCAGATGGAGAGTTGAGTGAGCTTAAAGCATCTCTAATGGACCATCAACGTGACAGCAAAAACAAACATTAGCTGGCACAGCCTCAGACAGCTGCATGCTAGGCTTTGTAGAATAACCTTGAACAGTCATAATGATACTGGAGGGATATTGTTTGGACATTTCGTTGGCCCTTTATGACTAAACAAGCAACTTTGAATAAATATTTAGCGTGTAAATCAGTAATAAGTATTTATCACTCAGATTTCCTTTAATTGTTGACTGGAATCATACACTGTTCCTTTCTGTGCGTGGGGTTTACCTGCATGAGCGCGATGAACAGGAAGAAGGCATTAGCAGCCCGCCTGATCTGCTCGTAGAGGAACCGGGGCAGAAAAGTGAGAATCCCATACTTGGTGGTGCTGCAGGGAAACCAGAAGAGAAAGGTAACGTTACACTGTCCCTCCATTCAGGCAGGTGAAGGTGTGGCCTTGTGCATTAGCTAAAGGAAGACGTGATGCATAAATGATGTACTAATGACAGTTTACTTAACAGCTTTGCATTAAAGGCTGAAAAAACAACAAGCTCCAAGTGGGTTTTAATGTTTCAGCACAATCTATTAGAAACACTCAGTTTTACTCAGAGAGGGCAAACAGAGCCACTACAGGCTGCACACACACATCAGAGCTAAATGCAGACTGACTTTTAAACCAGCAATCTAAATTTAGGCCCAGAACCCCAAAATATAGCAGCAAGACACCTCTGCAACCTCAACCTGTCTGTCAATCAACTATACTGATCAGACAGCTGTATTGATTAGCCTTATTATAGCCAGGAGCTACCGTAAGAGCTTTTAGAGAGGCTAAAAATAAAAAAGGCAACCTTCAAGCCAAGGTAGTGAGTAAATCTGCAGTGGTGCAACAGTGGAGCGAACGGCAAACACATCAAGAGCTCAGAGATGGACCCACGGCCCCGTTGTTACACTCACGCACACACAAAGGTACAAAGAGCAGGACATCACATGCAGGCCAGAGCAGCAACAGTCTATTACACACACACGCACACTCACATACACAATGTCATGACCCTGATGCTCTACGTATTCCACAGTCACTGATACTACACCTGTGATCCAGCAGATAGAGCTACGTTAATCTAATCAACGACAAGCGATACTGGAGTCCACACCAGCACGCACACGCACACACACACACACTTCCACTGGCGCAGGAAAAACATCTGGCTGTGTTTTTCATACTGCACATCTCCAAGTTGTTGTTGGTGTTAACAGCTGTTAGCTGCAGGGGCAACGCGCGCCTGCTGCTGCGGGGCGTCATCATGCTTTTATTTAAAAACAAGCCCGTGTTCTTCAGACATCGAGACGCCCAAAGATAACACAGGCAGATAGATCGGTCCTTTACTAATGAGCAGGCGCATTTGTAAACAGGAAATCAGCACAAGTGCAGATGTTAAAAAAAATAAACAACTACCTACATTGAAATATAGATGGAGGAGCCTGTGCCTGGAGAGGATGTAAGTTCACTCCACATTTAAAAGCTACAAAGCTTTAATCTCAGAAAATCAATGAGGCTATTGAACCTTTAAAGCATAAACTAAAGAGTTACAGGAAAACAGGGAACTCAAAGGGCACACCTCTAGACCCAGAGTGCTCCTGACCAGCCCCATCCGTACGCAGCGGGACCAGGATACCACATATAATCGAATCCAATCGGGCGGGCCAGGGAATACGCGCTGTAATCTTATTTGTAGCTGAAACTGGCTGCTCTAAAAGTGAAACTGAATCTCCTGAGAATAATGGCAAGACCAATGAATGCCAGCTGACAGATGAGAAGCCTTCCGCCCACAGAACATGAGCCCAGCGCTCCTATGGCGCCAGCCACAGCCAATACATACAAACTGGAATGATAAAATACACTGGTCTCTGCCTGATTAGTCTACTGGACCCCAGTTAAACTGATTAACCAATGACTGACGATGACGATGAACCAACTGACCAATGATACTATTAACCATACAGACAAGCAGGAAATCCACTCAGATCTTCACTGCTGGACCAAAGAGAATTTGTGAATGAAGCACACTTCCACGATGGTCCAACACCTGAAGCTCACATCTTCTTCTTGTCTGCTCGGGTCACGACTAACAGAATCACACTTCAGATCAGACAGTCCTCAGTCCACCACAGCTGCTGGCTCTACAGCGAGTGGCGTCACCTCTCGGACGCCGGACGCGGCTTTGACCAAACGGGCTCAGCTGTGGCGCAATCACTGACTTTTGGAGAACACATGCATTCACTTTAACAGACTTAACGAGGACCAGGGTGATAGGTTGAGCCGAGATTCACCTGTGTCAACATGCAGAGCTGCAAACAATCACTTAATGGATGAGCTATTAAAAAGCCTTATCGGCAGAGTTTTATTAGTAAAACAGTTTTAAAAGAGGAGCAAATGTTTCAAAAGGGGGGATACTGTCAGTGGTCCAAAGTCTGTTTGTCGCAAGTCACATAAACACAGTCTGCAGCGTCCTTCAACTTGACAGACTCACCCTGTTTGCTGCTCCATCTAAAGGCTGCATGATATTTATTCATTGGCATTAGATAAATGGGACCAGCCTTCAGTAAACTTCCTGATGGTTCGTTAGGCACTGACTAACTTCTGGAACACGCCACAATATTTGCTTTCGTGCCCACTACTGGCTCAGACTGTAAACTCTTTTGAAGCCACACAACATGTATCGCAGCCAAAAAGGGCGCAGCCGATAAGGTCCCACCTACCTGACATGGTTGTCGCAGAACTTGGTGTTCTGTTGCCGGTTGAGCAGCACCGTCCGCGCCGTGGCGTCTACGGGTTCCGCCTGGGAAGTGGTCCCGGACATCTCATCATCTGCCTTGCGGTACCCGGTGGACGAGCAAGCAGGTCCTGCACCGTTGGTTTGATGAGAGAGAGGCGAGGCTGGGTGAGCGCGAATGAGAGGCAGAGAGAGGAGGAGGGAGGGAGAGAGAGACACACACATAGACGGGAGACGTGGTTTACAGTTCAAACGCGAAGGCGACCAATTAGTAGGCGACTAGAGGCTACTGTATGCCGGTGATTGTGGGGTCGATCCGGTGACGTTTCCAGCTATAAACAGCCCCTTGTGTCAATGATCACGCGCGTTTCGCGACGCCCACGGGACCCCCTGCGTATAATGGATGTGCTGAGGGATGCACAAAGGCGAACAAACGCTCCGGGTTCGTCTGGTTGATCAGCGCTTCAACTTACATGCGTAAAACTCTGGCCGCACCGAGGGGTCATTACGCGCCAGGTGAAAATGACACCCCCTCCCCAAAAAGTGGCAGAAGAGCACGCAGCGCCGCTCTCCTCCTGCAGACTCCCGGCCTCCCCGCCTCCCCTGCCTGCTTCCCTGCCTGCCCGCCCGCCTTTGTCATCTCCAACCGTCTTAACAAGCGTCGTGATCTGCGCTCATTCACCCCCCGCATGCGCTCCGGGAGCAGGACGTTATTCATCCTCGACTGAGCGCAACGGGAGCAGAGCATCAGCAAAAGAGTCCGGACGCCACCGTTTAACTCATCTGGTACAACAACTGCGAACCTGGGCGAGGACGGATGCAGCAGCACGCCCGTCCCTCCCTTTCCGTCCTTCGGCGTTGGTGGAAAGGAAGCTCCCGGCTCCGGTGACAGATACTGGCCCGCCGAGATCCGCTGCCGTGTCATCTGGCCACCTGCGGCCTCGGGAAGTCTTTATATTCGCCGCGGTTTGGGCAATCTCCTCCCTCCTGTTTTGATGCTGAGCCCCCCAGACAACGGGGGGAAGCCATGTGGAGCTGCTTCAGTGCTGCGGAGGCAAAGCCGGGGCTCCGCTTTTAAAGGGCCAGGTGCCCTGGTGACATCCATATGGATCCGTAAGGAGATCATTTCATATCGCTTAAACTTACGCTATAGTGTCTGTGGAACAGCAGTGGCCACACGCTACAGGCTGCTCTTATAAGTTATAATGTTCTTTTAAGCACGCAACGTTTAGATTATTGCTGTGGGAGAGTTGAATCACCTCTTAGGACGTGTGCACTGTGCGTGTGTAAGTGAAAACAATAGCAGGCTAATTGCATCAATAACTTAAATAATAATAATAACAATAAATGCAGACAGAGTTTACCAGATTGAATTTCTGGGAAAAATCTATTTCTGCAGCTCTGAAAGTCCTTCACTCCCCACATTATTAACCAACATTGGCTTCACATCATTATGTTGCACTCAGGCCTAATGTACTAGATGTAAACTGTAAAATGATCTACACATAAGCCAGACAAGTTTATCTATGTTGTTGTATAAGTGTGTGTTCTTATAAGAGCATTGTTTGAAGGGGTTCACCCACTTTAATCACTAGTAAACTTTCACTTTACAAAGTTCATTCAGAGAAATCATCCTTTTTCTAATTTTAAGAGCATTGAATAATGCTATTCCACTCTGGCCCACAACTTGTCTGCACATGGCACAGAACAAGGGTCAAAGTCTATCCAGACAGACTGATAATAAGCCCCATATCTCTCATCTCTAGATCTCTGAGCGGGCTATTACCTCCCAGCGGAGGCCCTAGCAGAGATATAAGTCACAATCTCAGCTCAGCGCTGTGCAAACGCCACTGCACACAATCAAGATAGAGGGAGATTGTAAGAAAATTATTCTGGATGACGGGAGGTTAAAGGTAGAGGCGGGTGTTTCTTGTTAGTTAGTAGATGACGTCATCTGCTTTTGTGTTGCTTAGTAACACAAGTTTCCTGGTTTACACCTCATCGTGGAATAACTACTTTTTCGACCTTCTGTGCTATAGAGCTATTTACAGCAGCCCGCCTGCAGACCCTACCTTTCCAAGCGGATCAATAATGGCTTTCTCAGCAGCCCACTTCCACTCTGATTCACTTCAGAGAAGATCAATGCCTTGGTTACTCACCTCTGATGGAGTCGAGGCGTAGTCACCTCGGTAACTCATTATTGATGCACCACCGATGAGTCGGCAGAAAACCCTTAGCAGAGCACAGCCAGGTCATTTACACATGAAGCACCAAGGCTGGCTGGACACATACCATAGGTCCGATAACCTGTAGCCGAACAAGACTAGACCAGCCTGATCTCGCCTCCTAGAACCCAGACATCATCTCCTGTTACCAAGGCCGAAACAGAATACGTGCCCTTTCTTAAAAATACAAGTTAGCCAGACTTCCATGCATTATGTAGAAATGAATATCCCTTACATCATCTCAGTATGATGATCTTTGCAGTTAGATGCGACAAACCAGACGACGGCTTCAGCGAGCATTACAAGAGGAAGATGTCCCGTTAAAATATCCCACGCTGTACAGTATCTGAAAATGGAGTGTGTGTCTGTGTTTTGGGTTGAACTCAGGATGCCCTGGCCTGGTGCCAAACCTCCACTGTTAAAAAGCAGGCTAGGCTACTGAATAATGGATTGGGACAGGCTGCATAATTCATCCACGTTTTCCAGTATGGCAGAGCATATTTCACCAGACACTCTGTCTTGGTCTTGGTCCTGTGCCCCGGCCTTCACTCAAAAAACGGCTCCGATGTCAACCACTTCCACCAGGTCTCCGTCAGCAGCTGCGTCAATTAGCACGGCATCCATAATTGATTTTTAATGACAACAACGTAGCTGTTGAGACGCTCATACATTTAATACGGTCGTGCCAAACCTATATGTACTATCTCTCAAACACATACTGTAGCTCAGAAATGGAAGAGCTAATAATTTCATTCCCAGCTGCCGAGGCGTTCACACCCTCACAAGACAAGTGAGGACTGACGCCTGATTCTAGGTTTTTATTATATGAAAAACTGTCAAAATATTTTATATAACTGCTGCACTTGGGAATCTGAACAGACACCAGTAACCCACAGTTCTTTTTCTTTTCTTTTTCCTTGTCTTGAAAATATAAGGGGAACATTTTTGGAGCCATTACTTCTTAACAGCAAGGTCTCAGGTTTTATTCCTCCTACCTGTATAATCCTCCAAAGGCCGAGTTAAAGAGTTACTGAGCTAAACGCTAAACCACGAATACTTCACTTATATCAGTCATTTTAATTAAATTAAAATACATAAATTCATTCGTTGACCTGGTGCCAGGCGTTCCCAGTGGACCCACTTGGGAGGAAGTACGGCAAAGAAAGCCTCTTACAGGCCAAGTGAGCGGGCATGATAATCCCCATCGTGTCTGCTCTGCAAGTTCACCTGCTGCTAATCCATAACCTGGTAATCCCATAGGTGAGACTGCAGCACGCACGCGAACACTCAACTCACAGATTAACATCCATCTATTAATGGCAGAAAACATGCAGGGCCCCGACATGCTGCTCCTCCCCTGTCCCTACTCTGAACCCAGCTCTCAGCCGAGTGTCACACACGCATGCAGCAGTGTTCATGTGCATGTCTGTTGAGGCGTGCCATGATCTGCACATGCACGTGTTGTGTTCTTCAGCATGCTCACTCCAAAGACCGCAGCACATATGGATCTGTCTTCATCAGCGCGGTCACCCCACTATCTACAAGCGCATGCAGTAACTGACTTTATTCTTGTTGAGCATTCATTACTCCAGGCCCCAAGGAGCTACAGGTTCTTCAGGGTCCACAGCAGTTGTATGTTTTACCCTTTGCAGACGGGAAAATGAGACGTTCAGTCACTAGAGTTTGTAGCTCTTGAGGGCCGGGGGTTCGGGAGACAGCTGCTGCTGGCGTTTCTCCGCGCGGCATGGCCACATGCACCTAGGGAGTCTGGACACAAACGGGGCATCATCCAGTCTAATTCGAGCAAACTCACTTTTGTCAAACCTGTCTGTGAGGCGGGCGCGCATGGTAGCGCCGGCGCCCTGGCCTGGGTCCGGCAGGTCAGAAGCCTCCTGCCTAATGGTGGTCAACACTAACTGCTCTGTGGGTGTGGGAGAGGCCGCGGCGGGAGAAAACAACACAAGACAACAGGTAAATATACACATAGCACACGCACACACAACCCACGTATGGAACAACAAGTGCACTGCAAATGCGCCTGAGCCTGAGAGAGTCACGGCTGTAAAAATGGACTTGAAACAAACCCTTGTAGCTTACCCAAGAGTGCCCCCACGTGTCCACTATAGGTAGACACCTCTATAGGCCTCTATCTCCCAAATAGCATCGTCAACAGCTCTGCAGTCATGACGACCAGTCATTATCTTCCCACAACACACGTGCTGTTGATAGTTGATTGAACTGCACGACTCACACAAACTAGACAGTTGGTTTAGCTTTATATTATCCTAAAAGGCTTCTCTCTGGACTATAAGATGCCTTTTTCCCCCCAGTGTGATGAGTGGTCTCAGAATTTTTTTTTAATAGTCTTATTAAATACCATAATACAGACGTGTTCCTGTGTTTGAGCGTGTGTGATTAAACGTGACAGACTGATGGCTCTAGACGTCATTCACCAAGGGATGTCTGCTAATTGGAGCACAGAATCAAGAGGTCAGGCTTCAAGAGATTACAGCAAAGGCAACATGGAGACTCCATGCAGAGTACAGAATGGTACTCACTGCTCCATTTAAACGCCCGCACAACCTCCAGACCCCGACACATTCTGCAGTATTCGCTGCCTCAGCATCAAAACATCCTGGGTTATACAATTGCTACGATTAATCTGGGGACCTCTGGCCTGAAGACAGTGTGGCCCAGTTGGCGCTCATCTCTGAACACAGTGTGTCTTTTTCTACTATTTCTATTTCTGGAAGCTGCAACCACAGGCACAGCAGCTACCCAGCCAACCAACATGTGCCAACATGTGTCACTACAATAAAGCCTCAGGATGAGCCAAACACATGCCTCTTCCAGGGCAATCCAGTCCAATCCGATGCCTGCTTGCCATGTGGGGAATGATCTGAATGCAAGCCTCTCTTCAAAACAAGCTCATCTTCTGTCTAACTTTTGAGAAAGTGAAAATGTTGTTGCCAAGAAGTGAGACTTCTGGTCACACCGCATTATGTCATGAGAGTTTATTTACACAGCGTTGGTGCTGACACCGGCCTTAAGTTTGAGCTGAGATGCACTGTTTAGACTGTCACGTGGTTTCTTAAGTCGGTGAAGTAATAGGCTGCCCTTGGACTGATCTACACGAGCCAAGATCGGACGCTTGAAGTGACGTTAAGAATAACATTTGGAACCCGACTAGCGCAATGAAATGAATGTCAGGCTACATGAGAACATCCAGGAGGTCACGATGTTGTGGCAAAATTATATAAGGACGCCATGAATATCACAGTACAGAAATGTCACACAGAAGACGCGCATTCGTCACATGGAGAATAAATGCGCTGTTCCATGTCTTCGTGATGTTAAAGCAGGCGTCGCCAGTGACAGCGTAAACCCGGCGCTGCTACCTGGAGCGGGCACCTGCACTCTGCGTGCCCTTGCATCCCCAGACCGAACCGGTGCAAAACACCCCACACGCATGGCGCAGCCCCGCACGACACCGAGCCCTGTTATGATGCAAAGCACACAAACACGCACGACAAGCCGCACACAGCTGTCCGGTCGATGAGCGCAGGCCCGGTTTTCACACACTGGCAATAAACACACTGACAAGTCACGAAATGAGCGGCGGGCGGAACCCCGTCGAGAAAAGACTGCATCATGTTCTCTTACCTCCCTCGCTGTGGATCTTCTTGGCTCTGCGGTTAAAATACATTTTGCTGGAGGTGAACGGGCGTCGCTGAAGCTGGGAGGACGAGGCCACAGCGGGGGCATGCTCACGGATCACCTACCGAGCAGGGGGACGCCGGTCCGGGCCCGAGCTGAGGCCGCTGCTCCTGCTGCCGCTCGCGGATCATTATTTGTCGGCTGGACCGCGGAGGTAAAGTTGTAAAGGCAGCATCACCCAGCGTCATAGGACGAAGGCGACCGCTCTACTTCCGGTTACTGTTTTCAAGATAAATGCCACATTTTAAGGCATCTCGTAAATATCTATGTACCTATACTATACTATGAATATATTATCATAATGTGCTACATTATCATTAATGAACAGTGTATCAAGTGTATACAAGGCTGATTTCTGTTACTTAAATCTGAACGTGATGAGGAACTAATTTTTCATACGTTTAAGGAAGGAAACAATTCCTTTCTTTCTTCATAAAAATATATTTTGATTTTGTATTTCTGTAGGTCAAAATAACACTAAGTGAACTTGCGAGGCAAATCCTTCCAAATTAGATTAACCGAAGATGGAAAAACACGTCGCTAGCAGCCTTGGCTCAACAGGTGCTTTATTTTGAAGGGCAGCCGCCGGCCTGCTCCTTCTCCTCTAGCATGGCTGATACCCATTTAATATCAACACTAACCCGGTATCTAAACCAAGCCTGAGAATGAGTATGTTGGACAGAATTTAAGTCTCTGTTTGATTTCTTATATTGGGCTACAGCCCATCTACATTTCAGTACATATGGGTAAACACTGTTAAGAAGCAGAAGAAATCCGATGATTTCATTTTATTACATAGCATCATAATCATAAATGTTTTCTTTGCTCCCATCACATTGTAACACAAGACATATTCATATTTCCGGAGCTGATTTCCATATCATCAAATAGGAACACAATAAATATTGACTGCTGCACTGTGTGGCCACAACGCTCTCCAGGTCTCCAACATTGACGTTCACTGAACAGATGTATTCTAAGCGCCAGGTTTATGGAGAAACACACATACACACACTTCATACACACATATCCCACTGTCACACATTCTTACATATTATACTGAATCAGTCCTACGGTTTTCATAGCAATTTAGCTTTTGCAGAGATGTATTTAGCTCCTGTGAAGGGTTAGTGTTGATGTTTAAAGTGACTGTGGTGGGAACGCACAGACGAGGTGACTCCAATAAATAATCCACCCGCTCTACACTAAAATGCCATTATCTGTGCATGTTAAAAGAAACCACCCAGAATTCATTAACATTACACAAACATCACATTAACACTAACTAATTCAGATGTTGTACAAGATCCTGGAGTTGAAACAGACTGACGTGCATTACGAGAACAAATTTGGAAGATTTCTCGTAAGCAGTAAAACTAATTTTGGACAGAGCTGCAGTAGTGTGCGTCAAAATCTGAAATGTATTTGCTAAAAATCAGTGTTCCAGGTGTGCACTCTGCAGACACGTTAGCTCAACTACTAAAAATTTGTTAGCAGGGTGTCCGTCAGGAATTGATTAAAAGAGCAACAGGAACCAAGCAGAAACACAGAGTTCAGGGTTAACAAGTTGTTTTAAGCGAAGATGATAATCAGGCATTACAATGTAAACAACAATGAACAGCAAAACAAACAATACTGTCTTCTCTCTATATATTGCACAAATCATTACTAAATTACATCTCTGAATCCCTGATTATCCCACCATCTGGATTTCATTGCTATTGTGCTGCTCATACAGAACGTTATTGGGTGACTTTTCTGAATGAACTCTGCATATGATGCAGGTGTATAGAGGGCTTAAACAAATACTATTAGGCTTGCAGAATAAAAAAATCTAAATTAAATATATTGCTCACACACATCCCAATATATCCTATGTTTTTTAACCAAGTGGAAAAAGGGGACACTTTAAAATAGATGAAGCTTTAAAACAGCTAAGCTTAAAAAATGGTGGGAAGCCTGTTTCCATCCTACACGGAAGGTGTATGAGGAGCATACTTCAAACCCCTTAAATACAAGCAATGGTGTTTATTTACAGCTTCCACTAAGTAAATTAGATCTAGGTATGATTTGTGTAGGCAGTTTGTGACAAAGGTGTCACATGTATCAGACAGAGTTAAAGTTAGACTAATCAGCAGCGACTAAAGAAGCTCCTTAAGCATTAATTATCCTGTGAATGAGCCTCTAAGGTTTTTTGAAACAGACTAGCAAAACAGGTCACAGGAAGAAGAAAATACATCAATAACTTACTGAAAACAAAACGTCTAAAAAAATAAATTGTTAATTCTCTGCATTTATAGTTTTGTTTTTCCACACTTTTGGTTCAACCTTCTTCAACTTCAACACAATGAATATTTTAAAAGAAAGTAAACCATGAATGTGCTATGTACATGCAAGGCCTACTGGTTCCACTCAGTTCAGCCAACCAGCAACACAGTTGCATCTGCGAGCAAATGGGTCAGTCATGATGCACTGCAAGTATAGGCTGCCTGCAGATGGGGCAGGTGTTGTTTTCAGACAGCCAGCGGTCAATGCAGTGGATATGGAATTCATGAGAACAGGGCAGACGGCGCAGCTTGTTGCCCTGGGAATACTCATTGATGCAAACACTGCAAGCACGACCCATCTCCCCCTCCAGGCTGGCCTGGCCGTAGGTGCGTGTAGACAGATTGTCAATCTGCTCTTTTGTCAGGCCCCTAGGGTGTTCATCATCCTCCTCCCCATTGAGCAAAAAGAAGTGTGCCAGCCGCAGGATGGGTAAAGTACCATTTTCTACCAAATTGTTGGTGTCTCTGCTGGTGGCCCTGGCCTCTGTGGTGCTTACTACTCCTCCACCAATTCTGGCCTGCCCACCCTGGTCCTCCTCATTTCCCACCACCCTCTCCTGATTTACCCCACCTGTAGCAACCTGACCAGCTGCATTCTCAGTTGCATGCAAATTACTGGCTGGACTGATGTTAGTACTTGCATCATTAGCATCTGTATGGCTAGGTGAAACCGTTTCAGAATCAGCCTCCGTCTCCATTAGGGTGCTCAGCTCCCCAAATCCAGTCATAATCTGGCGCAAAATCGAACGCAAGGCAGTGGAGTTGGGTTCCCCCAGGCCTGTCTCGCTGATGCGCCTCAGTGGAATTCGAATGGTACTCACATAAGTGCGAATTCCAGCTCGTTCAGAACGGGAGATGGTGCGTCTAAATCCACCACTGTCACTTTCAAATGTAACCGTATTCTCCGCAACCCGAGCACGAGAACGTGTTCTGCTTGCGATACTATCCCGATCACGGTTTTCACCAGGTCGAATCCTTCTCACCTGCAGGTCCAACATAATGGTCGGGTGCCGTCGCACAGCTGAACTTCCTGTTCCCATTAGATGCGATTCACTCTCACGTTCTCCAACCTCTACAGCTGACTCCGTTAAAGCTGCAGGTTCGGTCACAGCCTCCCTCGTCTCCATGGAAACAGAGTTTGCGCCACTGCCTGGCTCAACAGTGTCAATAACAGGGCCACTGACAGCACTGTTGGATTGTGGCGTGGTATTGGAAATGGGTAATCTGTGCAACGGGGAACGACTTTGTCGTGATACTCGGGATGAAGCCCAACCTGCTCCTGCAGCCCTTCGTACACGACCACGTGATCGAGTTCTACTGCCACGTGATTCATGTCCTACTGTTTGGTCCTGAGACCCAGACTGAGAAGATACACGAGGGCAGTCTGTAGAAGTAGAACCATCATTAAGACCCTGATTCACTCCAGCATTAATGGTTGGATTTTGTGAAGGTGCAGTTTGATCTGGGGGAAGGCTGGGAACAGTGGGAGGTGTTGTTAAAGAGTGCAAAGTTGAACCTCTCCTCTGAATAGCAGTTGGGAGAGGCACTGGTGCAGGGAGTGCAGGGGGGCTCATAGAAAGAGTTGCAGTACTACTGCGCGTACGCCGTGTCTGCATCCTTCTACTGAGGGCTGGGCGAGGGGAGGGATATGGGGCGGGTCTGGGCATGGTTGCATGACGGGAGCTGGAGAGGGAGGAAGCAGTCCGTATAGAGGGTGAAGTTGTGTTTGGGGTAGTCACTGGAAGCTCTGCCGTGTCCGCAGTGTCATTGTGCTCCCCTGGCTCTGGCTGATCGTGGTTGATGTTAATCTCCAAGCTAAATCGAAATTCTCCACTGTTCGGATTGGTCCGGCTGACAGCACGCCACGTCTGGTTGCCACTCTGCCCACTGCGAGTAGCATTACCAGTGCGTCTGAAAGTGTTCAGCCACTCCAGTAATGAGTCACCATTAGAGGTTTCCGCTGGAGACTCTGTGACCCCTGTAAAGAACAAATATAGTCAATTAAAAACAAGATGCCCTCATTGCAATTTGTGCTTCGTAAACAAAACGCAAATTTAAAAAAACCTCCACTGACAGTTTTAGCCCAGTCTTTCCCTTGCTATTAAATCTAATGTGATACTGGATACGTTACAAGGCTAAACCAGAAGCACTGTTGAATAAACTTGTTAAAAACTTGCCTTGCTAAAACTGATCAAAGCTGGTTAACAATTGTCATCTCTTTTATTCTAACTGATCAAGATCAGTCATTGCTGCCTAGCTAACTATGTATCATGGTCAGTGGAAATCAGATTTAGAATAATTTAGACCATACAAAGAGAAATCGCCTTCTTTCCTACCTGCCCCTCTTCTCCCTCCAGCCACTCTCTCCTCCCCCTCAGTGCTACTGCTCTGTTGTTCTCCAGAATTGGCACCCTGGGGGAGCTGCTCAGCAGGAGGCTGAGATGAAATGCGCTCTTTTGCTCCATCCAGTCGTTGTTGCAGCTCCTCAGCAGTCACCTCTCCTTTAAAACACACAAACACACAGGATGTTAAGTGCAGTAAGCTGTATTGTGACAAAAAGCTTGAATTCTGAGTTTTTGAGATTATCAAATGTTGTGAATGTAATACAATATATACATTTTACACATTATACACAGAATGTATGTGAAGCAAATCTGCAAGGGCAATTTCAATCAATCAATGCCTTAATAACATGGGTGCCTCCTCACCAGGAGTGCCCAGCAGGTTGCTGTCCCTCATTAGGCGGTACTCCTCTTCACTCAGTTCATTGATGAAATGATAATATGCCTCCTCTCGTCGAAGACGCTCTGCCTGTCTCCGCCGTTCGTCTCCCCCACCAGGAGGGTCCATCACCATGAAAACTGCTAGCAGACATAAGAGCAAGGCTGTCATTCAAGGGTGATGTTACTCTGAACGTATCCACTCTATCCTTATATCAATCATTCAGTAAATAAGGGCTCGATTCATAAGTTGAGTCACACCACCAACACTCGTTGGTGCAGGACTTGCTCGTTTGTGTGAATGCATGCACAAGAACAAAACAAGTTAATGGACATTTCATTTATTTTTAAGAATGATGAAGGCCAAGAGGTTTCCTCAGCTACCATTACCGAACTTCCTGAGTTGTATTAGACACTACAGCCCATATGTAATCAAACGTTATAGTGGCTAAACCCTGCAATGAGTAATCTATAACCATGGACTACAGTAAAGGCAACGCCATCCATTTTCTATCGAAACACTCCACCGGCAACAGTCCGAATGAGGCTACAGTAATCTTGCTAACGTTACGAACGCTGAGCTCGAGGATTACGACACCTAAATTAGCTTACTGGGGTCGTGCTCAGTAATGAATAGACAAGAGACGTCCTAATAACAACGTAGCTGTCTCGCGAGCTAATATTAGCCAAGTTACAGCAGTAGCTACGGAAGGCCATGTTGAAGGTAGGGGAATAAAACAACAAAACTGGCGTTGTCATCCTGGTTAACCACCAATCACCGACACGGTCTTCATGACAGACAGGGTAAGCGTCCAATCGCTGCTCTGTATAGGCGGGGCACGGGCCACCTAAACGGAGGTCTCCTCCATGCAAATGAAGGAATGAAGCTAGTCAGCACTATTTAATAATTAGACAATTGACATGTTCACGTATAACAATGATTAACAGAGATGCCGCACGAAGCACAACAGGCCGGTCTACGGACATTTCGAAAAAAGACATGCTATTTTGAATGCGCTACCCTTTAGTTGCTATCTGACTGCTAGCACATTAGCGCTAGCGTTAGCAGTTCATCGACATCACTGCTAGCTGGGTTAGTTGACTCACCAGCAAGCGGTGAAGTCGAGTAACTCCTCGCATATTAATATGACAAACCATTGTACAAAGCGATTATTGTGCACAAGAGATAACACTTTACTGAAGCAAAGTTTTACAAGCGATTTCAATTGCATTGAACAGAATTTAATACCTGACAAAGCAGCTGTAATATGGACGGTTTGCTTTCCTCTCCCTTCTCTCTTAAACCAAGATGGGACCAATGGTGCTACATTACACTGTCCGGCAAAAACATTCACTTGACATTGGTTCCTGGACACATTAGTTCCTTGGTTCCCTTACTGAGATCTATTGTCCTTACATGTGCAGCTTGAGTGCCAGGGGTGAACGTCAATTAAATTATAAAACAAAAAATAACAAAACAAAATTGTTTGTTAATTTAATATATTTCCTTGCAACGCATGGGGCCCCTTATAAAATAATATTCATGTAAAAGCTTAAATAATAGGCTGTGCTATATGTACACATATTATTTATTATCTAAAACACTATTGAAATCAACAAGACTGATTATACTTCTGGTTATAGTTTCTTACAATATTTCACATTATGGTATGTGTACATTTGTTTTTAAGATTATTGATTAGTTTTCATAAGCACAGTTTATGTCTGAAAGTCTAAAACGACTTTGTCAGTCAAGTTTAAAGAAAGATATATAAGCAGTCGTTTTTACACAGAACCTATGACGCAGGTGGATCAATGGCCTATATGACACATTTATGACTGTGCAGCACTTATAGCCCCAACGTTAGTATATTATTATTATCAATCGTATATTTTAGTATATGATTTCACCATCACTATAGAAATTACTCAGTATTAGTCCAGTAGTATCTGAATCGTTTGCTTCATCATTACTATTGTATTTTCTTGTGTTCATTAGGAACTGTTACTGTTAACATAAAACATATCTGCCAAAAATTGTGACTGTTGCTGGACATGTTTTTACAAAAAAAAAAACACACCAAACAGTGACCTACAATGGCAAACACAATTTCCTAGGATTGTTGATAGTTTGTAAATTCCAGGTGTTAGGTTTAATATAATTCAGAAAAAACACAGGCTTGTCTTCTTATGTGCGTTACACTAAATCAAAATTCTATTTTAATTTCTTATGAGGCATACATGCATAGATAAGAACTATGTTAAGGTCATACTATTTAAAAGCAGGCTAACATTATTTTCATTACACTGTTTAGATCCCATATTTTATTCCACGTGGTGTATCCTATCCAGTTCTTTTCGTAAACTCTTTCTCTGCTGCAGGGCCGTCTTTGCGACGTTTTGCGACAGTGCCGTGCGTCAAAACGTCGTCGTTACCGAGTGAAGTGCGTCTCTTTGGAGCAGATACCGGCTGGGAGAATCGCAGCAACAAGAGAAAGGAATATATTTCAAGATCGTTTTCCACTTGGACTGTCTCCGAGCACCGCGCACCTCCTCCGGTACATTAAATTTAAGCCGAAACTGGATGTGTAAGCTGGGCTGAGCAAAGAAAGGGCCACGCTGGGGAAGCTGATTTACTAAACCGAGCTCGTCGGAGTAGCCTAGTTGCCTCCCAAGCGACGCTTTAATTAAAAAAAAAAGGAAGGAGTGGATACATTTAGCCCGAACAAATCTGAAAAATGGACTATGATTTTAAAGTGAAGTTGACCGGCGAAAGAGAGCGTGTCGAGGACCTGTTTGAGTACGAAGGATGCAAAGTGGGAAGAGGCACCTACGGTCATGTATACAAGGCGAAGAGAAAAGATGGGTGAGTTCATGACCAGCAAGGCCTCTAGCCACTGAACCCTGCGCCAGCCCCCTCCCTCTTCCAAATACATTTTAATTACTCTTCTCATGTTTTCCCTGCAACGCCACTGGCAGAGGAGACGTGTTGTCACAGATGTATGCAGGCAAACAGGAAAACACTGAGAAGGGCTGTGCATGGAAATTGCCTCTACTGTCGGGATGCTGATGATACTTTCTGTCCTGTGGTGTCACTTTCCTTTCCTCCAGAAGCGAAGACACATTTGTTAAAGCATTTAATCAACAGCAGGCATTATTTTATTATGCACTTATAGGTGTGAACGTGACCATTGGAAGCAAAAGTTAAATGTGCCAAACACTTCTAGCAATAAGAATATTTTTATACGATTGTATTTGCAGAAAAGAAGATGCTTTTTTGAAATGGCCCATATAATATAGGTTCATAAGGATATGAGCAATTAGATGCAAACTCCAGACAATCAGCCTTTTATTTCTTGTTTTCTAAATATTTCCACTTCTAGCTGTATCTAGACCAGAACTGGGGAGAATAACAGGCAACTTTTGCTATCAGACCCATTATCATAACCTGGACACACTGGCAGCCAGAACCGCACAGCAGAGCCCCAAAGTGTTTAAAGATGTTTGTGTTAATTTAGACTGTTCAGTGGACTGCTGTTTATGAGATTGTGTGAGCTAATTTGTTGAACTGCGGCGGTGGAACAAGGCCTGTGGAGGCACAAAGCATGGGTTTATGAGATGATTTAGGCCGGGGGGAGGGAGGAGTAGTAGCAGATTCATTCAAGTGAGAGCCAGTCCCAGCGCACTGTTAGTCCCTCACCAGATGCCAGACAGGGCCTGTTTCCTCTCCCCTTCTATTGTTTTGAGCCTCAGAGGTGAGCTTGATTACACAGATCTGGAGGTAATGCAACTCGGCCTCTTCTTAGTCCTTGTGCCAGCTGCCAAGTGCCCCCTTTATGTTACCGTGCAGACAGCTCTCAGGGGGGCCAGCAGTCTGTTCTGGTGTTGATCTTGTTCTGCCTCGTTCTGTGTTTGTAGGAAGGATGATAAGGACTACGCCCTCAAGCAGATTGAAGGCACTGGCATCTCCATGTCAGCCTGCAGAGAGATTGCAGTAAGACCTGCATGGTTTTCTTTGTCCGTTTTGATTAGTCTTTGTTGAGCACTTTTAAGCAATTGCTAGGTGGTCTATGCAGTGTAGTCATCTGTTTGGGTTTATATATTGCAGCTCTTGCGGGAACTGAAGCACCCCAATGTCATCTCACTGCAGAAGGTTTTCCTGTCACATGCAGACCGTAAAGTATGGCTGCTCTTTGACTACGCCGAACATGATCTCTGGGTAAAGCACTCACACAGAACACGCGGTGCAGCTGCATGGCCCCAAATATTAAAACATTGACGTTCCCTACTCAGAATATACACAGTCACAGTCCAGCAATAAATATATTATGTTCATGTTAATTTGGTGTATAGTTGGTTTCTTTTTCTTATGAGAGACAAATGTACTCCTACTCAGACTGGTGTTGCATGTGAAGCCATTTATTAGGAAGGATTGTGACAATTGGCCCTCATTAAAGCACACACATAAACAAGAGGTCTTCAGTATTTGTTAGTCAAACATTTTGTGCTTTGGCAGGGCACCACAAATGAATTAGCATGGCATTTTCTGCCACAGAGCTGCAACACTCACATTCTGGTTGTGGAAAAACATGCCACAAACCCCTTAATCATCTTGCCTGTAGCATGAACTTACATTTGTGACTAAACCTTGACAGGAACACACACACACACACACAAACATTTCACTTGACATGTACAGACACATAACAGCATTATCTCTTCTTTTTGTAGCACATTATTAAGTTCCACAGAGCATCTAAGGCCAACAAGAAGCCACTTCAGCTGCCCAGAGGAATGGTCAAGTCTTTACTCTACCAGATCCTGGATGGCATTCATTACCTCCACGCCAACTGGGTCCTGCACAGAGACCTTGTAAGAGGATTGGGGAGGGCAGAGGGGGAAGGGAGGAGGGTGGTAGAAAAAAATATAAGATACAACTGAAAACATGGCAGCAGTTGATGAAAGATTGGATTGTTATTGGGGAGAAACCAGTTGACGTCATGTGAAGGCGTTCAGTCTTTATGTCTAACTATGTGTTTTTACATGTTGGCAAGCACCTGGAAAGAGGCTTGAGTTGTGCACATGTACGCTTGCTCTACGATATTCTATATTTTGAAGACTCCAGTCATCGAGCACTACAAGGAAACATCTAGTAGAAGTTATTTAGTAGCTCTAAAAGAAGACTACTCTGTTTCTAGTGGTGCTATTCTTTTTTTTTGAAACAATAAAAAGCCTCAGTGTTCTTCAGATGTATAATAGCTGCAGTGTTTTCAAGAAAATTCTGTTTCTTTTTCTGTTTGCAGTGTTGCTTGACAGTGATACTGTGAAAATGGTAGATTCCTACTATTGCAGCCTGCAGTGTTTTTATGGTTTCCACTAGAGGGCAGCAGCATAGTTTGGGATAAACAATGCATGCAGGACTGTAGTGATTACAACAGTAGATTTGCATTCATTTCCTAAAATAATTTGTCATACTTGTGCCTCCCTTTCTCTTAGAAACCAGCGAACATTTTAGTCATGGGAGAAGGGCCAGAGAGGGGTAGAGTAAAGATTGGTATGTATAGTTTCTCTTTCTAAAATATGTTGT
Organism: Macropodus opercularis; assembly: GCA_030770545.1. Taxonomy (NCBI): domain Eukaryota; kingdom Metazoa; phylum Chordata; class Actinopteri; order Anabantiformes; family Osphronemidae; genus Macropodus; species Macropodus opercularis. The sequence goes on from JAUCMP010000028.1 coordinate 6,107,810, forward strand.
CTTCTAAAACCTTGGTATTACTTTACTGACTATCAAATGTATTCTACAGCGGACATGGGGTTTGCCCGTCTCTTCAATTCACCACTAAAGCCTTTAGCCGATCTCGACCCTGTGGTGGTCACCTTCTGGTACAGAGCACCTGAACTACTGCTGGGGGCTCGGCACTACACCAAAGCCATTGGTGGGAACCGTTCGTTGCAAACTGAACGGTACAGCTGCTCATGTGCAAGCAGTCAAATCTTACGTTGGTACGTCTTCCTTTCAGACATCTGGGCTATTGGCTGCATCTTTGCAGAGCTGCTGACGTCTGAGCCTATATTCCACTGCCGCCAGGAGGACATCAAAACCAGTAACCCTTACCACCACGATCAGCTGGATCGCATCTTTAACGTCATGGGCTTCCCTGCTGGTAAATCTCACTGTAGCCATACAGCCATAAAAACATTCAGTATTCATTCATTACTGGTTGTATTGCTGGTAACCATAAGGGAAATAAGGACTGACTTTTCAATAAATGATGTGTTGTTAATTATGTTTAGAAGCTATGGAGAGTTTCTTTCTGTTTCTAGCAGGAGCAGGATATTTCCTTGGTCTGTCCTGCTTCTATTCCTTAGGCAGTAATGTGGTCTGTGGTCTCTGAGCATAAATTCACTGGTGCAATAAACACAGCTAAGCCAAACAGAAATTTTTACTTTCAGGCTTTCATTTGGGCCTGTATTTTCCAGTTCGCTTGAGCTGCCTCTGATCTGTTTTTTCCCCCTGCTACCATCTCTGCTCTTGTGCTAGTCAGGAAATTAATCTGTGTAATTTTTGTTTGGCTAATGGGGTGTTTATGTACGTGTGCTTATAGTATAACAAGTTTAACATGAGCAAAAGTCATCTTCTGTTACATGAAATACGGTTTAATTCAGGTCAGTTTGGTCTTGTGATAACAGATTGTGAGCATTTTTTGCTCAAAAGGTTTATAATCTTTGACTGAGTCAGTTTTTTTGAGGGCAAGGGGTGTGAGGTGGTGTAATCTGTCTTTCCCTCATTTCACAGATAAAGACTGGGAGGACATCAAAAAGATGCCAGAGCACTCCACGCTGATGAAAGACTTTAGAAGGAACACGTGAGTCGGCCGAGCACCAGTGTCCCAGTTATTTTTTTTTTTTTTTAAGAAACAACATGCTGTGTCTGCTGGCCAAGATACTTTGGAGTGTTGTACACAATCCGTACTTTGTCATTTGCCAGCTCTCTATCTTCTGATATGGAGTAGTTACCCTGAAGTCATTATATGAATGTTTTTGCTCCATCTCTACAACAGATACACAAACTGCAGCCTTATAAAGTACATGGAAAAACATAAAGTCAAACCAGACAGCAAAGCATTCCACTTGGTGAGTAAAAATGCAAGTGAAGGCAAAGCTAAATTCCATTCTTCATTATGCTGCTTGTTTAAGTGGTTTCTTGTTTGAAGCTGACAGTTTGTGCAATTTATTAAAGCTGCAGAAGTTGTTGACCATGGACCCTATACGTAGAATCACATCTGAGCAGGCCATGCAGGACCCTTACTTCTTGGAGGAGCCCCTGCCAACATCTGAGTGAGTCAAAGCCGTGCACACAGTCTGTATTGTGTTTGTTAACTAGTTCTACTCCTTAGCTGCAGTCACATGGCTCAAGGACATGTACCATGTTAAACAGAACTCTTAGCTAATTAGCCTCAAGCTGTGGGAATAAATGTTTGATGTTGACCACTCCTCCATTTTTTTTCTCCAGTGTGTTTGCAGGCTGCCAGATTCCCTACCCCAAGAGAGAGTTCCTTACAGAGGAGGAACCAGAGGACAAGGCAGACAAAGTAAGAAATTATTTTGCCACACGTGGAGTTTAAAAAATCAAATTAGACACATGTGTTAATGATTGTATTGAGATAACTATGGAAAAAAAGGTACATGCGCTTTTTTGATTTTTAGAAAAACCAGCAGCAGCAACAGGGCAACAACCACACAAATGGGGCAGGGCATACTGGCAACCCAGACAACAGCCACGTACAAGGCCCACCTCTGAAGAAAGTGCGTGTTGTCCCACCCACCACTACCTCAGGTGGCCTCATCATGACCTCAGACTTTCAGGTAGGTCATGGTGTCAGTTTCAGGTTATATTAATGCTAATCTAATTGTTTATCTGCTCTTTGTGCGGTTTTGTTTATAGTCAACAGGCTCCAGTTAGATAGTAAAGACAATAACAGGCTTTATTAATTTTCCATCTTCTCCCTCCAGCGCTCCAATCCACATGCTGCCTACCAGAACCCTGGACCAAGCACATCACTGCCCCAAAGCAGCATGGGATACTCCTCTACCTCCCAACAGCCTCCCCAATACTCCCACCAAACCCACCGCTACTGAAACAACCCTCCGGCACACATCGGCACACACATTTAAGCAAACACACACACACACACACACATACACACACAAACAGCCGTCACCGCGCCCACCTGAACGAATGTAAAAAGGAAGGTGGGCATTTCCAAGGCAAGCACCACCGTCACACAGAGGGCACTTTCTCTACAGCTGTCCGTTAGGCCAGAATGACAACAATCTTCACTTCAATATAACACACCGTAATCCCAGTATTAGAAACACAGATATAGAGTAAAACCGGGTGACAGGTGAAACACAAGGTGGGAGGATGAGAAGAATGGATACTATGTTTAAATCCAATGTTTTTTTGTTACTCAGATGTAAGTAAACCAGCCAAGAGACAGTGGCTTGGTTTAGGGGGACACGTTATTCTGCTGTGTTGTTTCCTCCCCTCTTCTTCTTCACTTGTCTCTACACCGTTGCGTACATCCTACATCAAGCAAGTTATCCTTTTCTGTTGAATCATGGATAAGACTGAAAGCTGCTATGTGACTGCCAGCGTCGACAGATTCCCTGTCCGTCTGTCCTCCTGTCTGTCCGTTTAATTCTTGTGCGTGTGGACCCATGAGGGCCTATGATAAGGACTGAACTGAGCTGCTGTGAAGCATGCTGGGAGGAGCCCACAGCTTTGGTGTTAAGGGTTATTGTTCAGAAAGGACAAACGACAACAAAAAAGGATTTTAGTAGTTTATAATTTAATCTGTTATTATTTGGTTTCATGGCAAAAGCGGCAAAGCAACTTACGCTAGCTGAGCACTTGGCTCTGCTGTATGCTGTGGGCAAGCCTTACGTGATTACAAAAACAAACCAATCGCATGGAGGATGGCAGATGGAACATGCATTGTACTGTATTATATTGAAATATTTTACATGAAGCAAGTATCCTGACAATAAAAATGATAACATTGATATTGTTTGTGTTGTGTTTCGTGACCAGATGGTGCATCAGAGGGTTGCCCGGTGGGTTGCTCTTCCTAGTGGGTGTTGCCCAGTAGTCTTTCATCACTCAGAAATGCACTCTGGCATATATGTGTGTATTAAAATTTTTCAATTAGATGTCTGACAGATTAATCCAATGCTGTGTTTAGGAAAATCGTGCATTTAATTTACAAGCCATATAACTGCATTAAAGTCTGTTCATGTCGCTTCCTAATGAACTAACCACAGTCTATAGTCAATGAACATGTTACGCTTCGTTTCCCTTTTCATTGGTGACGCTCATCTCCCCAGACGCACATGGGACAGTAACGCACACGGATCTAAAGCCGCCGTGCTCCGTTATACAACATTCATTTTAGCATCACTGCCGTTTTGAAACCTGAGTAAAATCCCTCAGGCTTAAGTCCTTTATCGGCTTTTATTATATGGTTAATATATATTACGGATCTTTACACACCTCTAAAAAGAAAACGAATGAATTTAAAGTCATTTTAATTTTGACAGCCATACCCAGTTGCGTTAAAAAACCCGTTAAGCTCATCATCAACGCCCAACCTTAGTCCCGCCTTACCATTAGCAATAGAGCTTTGGAACAGGGCAAAGTCCCTGGCACTCATTTCTAGTTGTAATGCTACTGGTTGATGTGAACGCCATTCGTGGGGTAAGTTCCCTGTTTTGAGATCTGATTGGTGCGTGTGGCCGGTGGGCATGTCCTCGTCCTCAAAGGACTTTTTTCCCCGGAGTGGCCAGACGGGCTGGGGGACGCAGGATGGCAGAGCTAACGGGAGTATCTAACGGGACATGCGGACGGGCTGATCGCTTCTAATAATTCAAGCGCTGGTGAGGGCCTCATGATACTTTTTTTTTTTTTTTTACAAAGACTATTAACACCCTGTACCATAAAGCTAACGCGTGTGTGGTTATTTTGGTTGTTGGCGGTGTAATTTGTCAAAACTAAGAAGTCGCCCAGTGGATGTAAGCTAGCGAAGCAAGTGGCCAGTTGGTCGCTGCCCCCAGCTGGTGGATAATAAACGGACCCTGGTTTTAACATGAAACCTTGCAGATATTTCGGTGGCGGCTTGTCGGTTGTGCACCGGCGTGTTAGTCGGCTACGGCTGGTTGAATTTCTGATTGAAAGTGGCAGTAATTCACGGCAGCCGGGGTGGATGAACAGATGTGGGTCAGTCGATCAGTGACGGGAAGCGGCGGTGCGGAACACTGATTGATCGCATTCATAACAGTGTGTATGTGGAGAAAGGGAAACGCAACAAAATAGTAACTAAGTCTAATAATAAGAAATATAATTAACATGTACTCAGTGTAATAACATCTATGAATGTAATCATTTATACAACAGTCCAAAGAAGTTATTACCAAAAGGTAGCGTTTGTTACATCAAATCTGAGGATGCTTTGCATTATTTGAGGAGGAATTTGATCGTCGTGACACCTGCAGTTAAAGCCATATATCAGCCATATGTTTCACATTCAGGATTATGACCTTATGTCAGTGCAGAGCAGCAATCTGCTTTGCATCCGTTAGTCCCTACAGAGGTTGTTTCATTCTTGGCTGTTTCTTTGCCAAAGCCCATCACTGATCAAATACACAGTGAATTATATTTATGGCAACGAGAGGCAATGTTTGCATTAAAATGTCAGGCATGTGAAAAAAAAAATAGTTCTGCTGATTTACACCATAACCATGAATTAAGTCAAACCAAGGAAGACACTGGACATTTTTGATTAATATCAAGATGTTGCAACAATATGTAATAATGCAGAATTAATAATTTACCACAATTCATATGTGAAGTGTGAATCATTATGAACACTATTAGAAGTGCTACTATTATTCTGTCTACTTTGAACGCAGATGAAATCAATATTCAGCAGACATTTTTACAGGCTCAAGCGCAGCATCAGTCTGAGTAATATTAGAACAAGTACAGGTAGGCACCGTGTCACAGCAGATTTTTTTTCACGTCATTTTTAGGGCACTGTGATATGACGTAATCGACGGTGCATTATTTATAACATCAGAACAAGCACAACTGCATTCAACAAAAAGGAGCCGGACTCAGCTTATAAATTTGTAATGTCCGTCCTTCCAGATCTTAATGGAGTTCTCACATCTGTAGTAAAGGTTCTTCTAGCGTTGCTGTTGAGATGAGGACATTTTGCAGGAGTCACCAGGGGAAGTGAGTTTTGCCCTGGACACTAGCCATAAAGTAACCCGGAGGATCAAAGACAGTTCTGCTCCTGATGGGACTTTTAAGATGTGGTTAATGGGACGTTTGAGAGGATCCCTGGTGCGTTTGCACATGTCCGTGGAGATGAATGGCTGAGTGTGTATGTTGGGTTGTAATAATTCAGGCATCCAAACACACCACAAAAAGAAAGAGACAGAAACACTAACCATGAGAGTGAGGATCTGTGTTTAAAATTCTTTCCTGCTGGTATAGTTGAGAAAGTGGTGGATGAAGCAGGGGCGCTCGCTTGCTCTGCTTTCATAGCAAGGGGGCCTGAAAGAAGGTCGAGAAGGGGGCACAGGGGGTTGGGGAGGATGCATGGGAGAGCTAGTGTTGTTGCCGTGTGAACGGAGCTCTATTGTCCCGGGAACCTTTCAGTGGCTTCCCCGAGGTCTTTATCCTACCCTTCCCCCACCCATTACACACTATCTTCCCAATACACACACACTTTCTCCACTTTTTAACATTATACACAACATCTCTCTCTCTGTTTTTATCCCTGTCTCTCTCCCTCTGTCTTGCTTCTGTCTCAGTCAGTCCTACATCACTTAGGGTGTCTCACACTCACCCTTCTTTGCGTCCACTTTCCCCTCATTTTCACAAGCATACAAGGCTCGTCCCTCCTCCTACTCGTGCCCCTCCTGTTCGCTTGCTCATTATTTCGCCTCATTGGTGTGATTGTCATGCCATCCAGACAGAAAGAGCAAAAACATGCAATCTTCTCATTTGCATCACCTCTTTCCTGTGCAATGAGAATTGCCATGTTTCCAAAATGTTTACACAGACCACTTAACCAAAGCAGCACTTTTGCTGCAAACGTTAGTGACTGCATTCGGTTTGGTTTGTGGTGTCACATGATGGTGTAATTTTACCCTGTTGTTTTTCTTATTGGTGTGAGGCTGTTTTGGTTTGCAGGGGTCCGCTAGCTGAGATAACAGGCGCAGATGAGGAATCAGCTGCTGGGAATTGGCCTCTGTGAACTAAAATGTCTCTTTTCTGTCATGAACAGCTGTAATGACGCAATCTTTAATTACAGTCATTTCCTGCTGAGACACTGATAGCACTGCAGTATGTGTGCTTTGTTGTGATTTATTGTATTGATGCAGCCTCACCTCTTTCTTGAAACAAACGCAATGAAGAGAAAATGAAAAATCTAAGCCACTTAAAGAGTCAGAGGTTTATATAAATGTAGACAATTGTATTCCATGAATATTAAAATGTGTTTTAGTCATTAATGAGTATCTGCAAGACCCCAAACCCCTCATACCTGTCAGCTATTTTTAGCCTTCGGTTAGACTGCCAGAGCTCCTGTGTCTCTCCAACCTGGTTCTCCCAGAAGTACAGCACAGCACAAAGCAACTAACAAACTGTAATTAAAACAATTCTTTTAGTTGGATAGGCTAAGAATTATGTGTGTGGGTGCTTTTATTCCAAAGGGTGTGTGCATTTTTCCATCTGTCTTTGAGTTTGTCCTCCCTGTTGCTTCTTAAGACACGGCTGCATTGTTCTCAACAAGTGTTTAGACAGGAAGGAGAGATGTGACACAGGGAGGACCAGGAAACTGGAGGCAGACTGAGACCTCAAAAACAGGAAGCAGGAAGACCTGGTGATAAGATGGCTGCACTGATGTACCCTGAAATTTCTCCAGCTGACCGCTTGTCTGTGGTTCTTTGAACATTGTAAAAGTCCCTCAGGATTGACATAGTCATTTGCTGTGTTTGTGGGTGTGGGCTTTACACAATGTGTGAAGGTGTATTCTGTGAAAGTAGTGATGAAGCAGTTGTTGCTCATTTGAGGTATTTCATATATGTATTGAACCCGGATTATTTATCAGGATTCAAATTTGACTTTGGCACGATCCATAATTGTCTATGTTTCTGGTGTTGACTACATCCCTGAATCTGTTTGTGTCAGGATTCCAGCTGGGCCAGTGACAAGCTGGCCTGGGATTAGCTGGCACACTGTATCTTCCCATCCCTAATGCCTTAATCTCTCTGTTGGTCGCCACAAGTCTTCTGGCTTTGGGGACACTGTTGGTCAGCATTGCCAGTGAGATGTACATATTTAAAAGATATGCAACCTTCACTAAACTACAGAGTTTTAATAATAAGTAGAATTTACACACAGCTTTTAGTTCAATGTCACATATTTGTTACGTATACTGAAGGTAGATCCCAGCCCTGTAATGTGCATGTCAACAATTGGTGGGGGTCGGTCAGCATCTGTTCCGCTAGTTTCTCCATTACACCTATTTACTCCAAGCGGTGTCTGAAACAATGTGTGCTATATTTTTTTGCAGTGTGTGTCAGTGTGATACCTCGCCATGCCGCTGGTGAAGAGGAACATCGAGCCCCGTCACCTCTGCCGAGGGCAGCTCCCTGAGGGCATCGGCAGCGAGCTGGAGTGTGTGATGAACAACACACTCTCTGCCATCATCCGTCAGCTCAGCAGCCTGAGTAAGACACACGCGCTCAGAATTTGGGTATACTCAAACTCAGACGCGCATAAGAAGACATTTTCTAAAAGAAAAAAACAACTATAAATTGTGCAAAGTTCAAAGCAAACATCTCCTCAGGTTATGAACATTGCAGTGGACACTGTGTGCAGCAGGACAGACTCACATGCTTTCGTCGTTAATCCTGAAGCCGTGATTGATTTGGGCGTTGTCATAGTTACGAGGCCTGGGGTCATTTGGCTTGCAGAGGGCTTACAGTGGCCTAACACTGGAACATGGACGGCTGAAATGTAATCCTTTTAGATAGTGCTGTAAAAATGAATGTATCTGGTCAGCTGTGTGCATGTGTCAGTGCAGATAATACTCTCTGCGTGTCTGAGAGTTTATGATGTGTGTTAACTGCGTTTGTGAGGAGACCTATTTAATATCGATTGTGAATGTACTAGATGGAGTTTTATCTGTCTGCACACGCTTCTTTCGTGGATCTGTCATCTTTGTGCTATGCATTGTCTTTTCACAGTAGCCCTTGGTCCATTTATTCCCAACCTTATTCCTCTGTCACACTGACTTTCTTGAGAGTTCTATGTAATTCAAAGGAATAAACTTCCAAGTATAAGACAAGGCTTTTTGTTATTAACCCATTTGGCAAAGTTACATCCCTCAGCTGTCTGAGTCGTATTGTGTCAAGTTCCTGTGTTGGGAGTGGGCCTTTCCACAGCAGCTGTGTGGTTTAAATATAAGTGCTTGCATAGGCCTGGAGCAGAATTTCTACAGCCTGAAAACACTGCATGTCTGTGTGTAAGTTTATAAGAGTCCTCAAAACACGAGGTCAGAGTTGACAGGGCTCAGAATACCAGATCTGTGATTTTTCCTTCCTCTAAATATTTTTCCTGCAGCCCATCCTGTCAGCAGGAGGGACAGAAATAGCCCTTGGTGTGTGTTGAGTTCAGCATACCTCAGTGTTTTATACCTACTCTAACTGGTTTTTAACCTGTTGACTTTCAGCCCATTCTTTGATTCAATATGACCTACATCCCAGGATTGGTTGTCTTACGCTGAAGACTGTAATGTACTATATAATGTTCCCCGAGCCTAACGATTGTAATACCAGTAACCATGGGCTAAAACTGGGGATGCTTGATGCACCAACCCTCAACTCCTCCGTTTTCACTTCTGAACCTACTGCAGGCCCAGCTTCTAATACATATCAGGAAGGGCTCCTTCATCCAATTACAGTATTTCAGCTATTTCTGCTTGAGTGTTTTGTTGCATTCTCATTTATCGTAATTTAAACTGCACAGGGCACAGAAGAACAGGGAGAGGAAGGGCTGGAGTAGACTGACCTTTGGCCTTGTGCTAGTACTAATATATGTGGGATATTGTAGCTTTAACAAAAGGATACTAACACTAGATTCTGAGCTCATTTTACTGTAAGTTAATAATGAATGTTCCTATAAGGAGTTGGATGAGTCACCCATTTCCTGCACAAACTCTTAAGGTTCTAGTTTCACATTGTGTTGCCTTACTGTTGTATTGATTGAGCTTTTTCGAACAATTCCATAGGGATTTAGTCTGTGCCTTCTAAATATTTCCAGTCTCTGTCTTCCTCTCAGATTTCCTGTATATTTCCCTTCCAGGTAAACATGCAGAGGACATATTTGGCGAGCTATTTAATGAGGCCAACACCTTCTATCTGCGGGCCAACTCTCTCCAGGACCGCATAGACCGGTTGGCTGTCAAGGTTACACAGCTAGACTCCACCGTGGAGGAAGGTGGGCTGGACACTATAGGGCTGTGTGGCTGTCACTGTCACATGTTCTTCTTCTCAGTCCATATTGCTGATTTGTCGGTTTGCTAATTAGCTCTCGTTTCCATATGGACCTGTGGACTGTTTAAGGTTTCCTTTTTTGTTGCTCATCCCCCTTTTTTGTGTTCTTAGTTTCCCTGCAAGATATCAACATGAGGAAAGCCTTCAAGAGCTCCACCACTCAGGACCAGCAGGTGGTATCCAAGAGCAGCGTGCCCACTCCTGTCAGAGAGATGTACAATCTGAGTGACAAACCTCCACCCCTCAACATCCTCTCGTCATACAGGTTGGTGCATTTGATGCATACACACTATCCAAACAATCAGATTCCAGATTCAACTTACAAGACTAATACGATGTTTTATCCTGTGTTTAATGTAAATAATTTACCAAAGACTGTAAACCAAAAAAAAGCTTATATTGAATTTTGTTGACCTTGCAGACATCCTGCTCTTTAGTCCTGTATATCTTCTTACTGACCTACGTTCACAGTGAGATAGCAGATCTCTAACTCGTGTGTTTTCCATTACTTGGGGTGCATTACATATTTAGCATGACTAGCTCCAATGTGAATCCACCTTCTAAACCGTGACTACCCAGCAGACGTTCTCCAGTCTGCCTGTCTCTCTGCTTTTCTGCTTTCTCATCCTGTCATTTCCAGTAACCGCATGTTGTCTGTGATACGAGTGCAAGATACTTGCTTATATTTAACCTCGTTTTTCCATCAGCTTGCTCCACTTTTGTAAAATTCATAGCCCAACTTGTTTTTCTGTAACTTCTTCAACTTTCCAGTGAGCCAGAAAATTCTACCAAGCTTTCTGCCTAAACAGTGGCATTATTTAATACAGTTTTTGTACATTTATTAGTTTTACACTCACATTTTTGTAGGGACGACCACAAGGAAGCACTTAAGTTCTACACCGACCCGTCTTACTTCTTTGACCTGTGGAAGGAAAAGATGCTGCAGGATACAGAGGACAAGAGGAAAGAAAAGAGGAAGCAAAAGGTACAGTTTGTTTGAAGGATCACAGTTGATGTTTTGGTTTATTATTCCAGCATAAAGGATAATCTTGGAATAATTCACTCGCCACTTTCTAAAGCTTTATTTTTAGTTAGATGGCCTAATGGAGAACACGTACAATGAAGCATCTCTAACAGTCTGTTACTGTTTGTTGTTGGGGGTTTTTTCATCTAGGAGCAGCGGCGCTGCGTTGATGGGACTTTACAGAGGGAGGTGAAGAAGGTCCGCAAGGCAAGGAACCGTCGGCAGGAGTGGAACATGATGGCTCTGGATAAAGAGTTGAGGCCAGACCATCGACACACTATACACAGAGACAGGGGGACTTCCTCTGAGGGTTCAATGTCACCAGAGAACAGGTAAGTGACCTTTATTTTTATCTAAGGATATATTACTATCAGTTGTTATGTATTTGTATAATGTTGTTCATTTGTATATCATTGTCTCAGGGGTCATGGTCCCGATCAGCACCATTACCCCAACATCATGAACCATGCTGGGCACGCCCATACCTACTCCGGCCCACCGCCAAGCGTCTTGGCTGCCCAGATGGCTGCAGGACACGCCACACGTGGGGGCGGTGAACATGACAACAGGAGCAGGAATATGATGGGCTATCAAGGTGGGACACTGGGCCGTGCTCACCACCATCAAGTGCCACTGCCGCCTCCACCCACTGAGGCCATGAACGGTGGATCCATGTCTCTTCCACCAGTGGACTATAGGTACGACGTAGTTTAAGACGGTCCCATATTGCACATTCATGTTTATATTCTACAAAGTTATTTTATGATTTGTTGCAAAGTATCATATTTTATATTGTATATAGACATGTTTGAAAAACCATCACATATGGTGTAAAGATGTAAAAATTACAGGAAAGAAATGGACACAAATATTATTTAGTTAGAATCCAAAACAACTCAACAAAGGGATTTCTTTAATCCAGATGATCAAATATGCTCCGGGTGTTTGTTCACGGTGTGAGGGTGTGTTTCACTGCTGTGTATTCACTTAAGGATGGGTTAAATGCAGAGCACAAATTTCCCCATTGTGGGATTTATAAGGGTTCACTTTTTAATAAGTCAGCAAAGCCCAGCGTTTAAATGGACAATCTGAGCTAATGGTGCCACCTAGTGGATCAATATCTTTACCTCACGCTATGATTACTGTATTTCTCAAAGCAAATCTACTAATTCTCTTTAATTCAATCTTCCTTGCAGTATGGACGGTTATGCCAACACTGGCCCCCCACCCCCTCCTCCTGCGCCTCTCATTCCTTCCTCCCAGACTGCCTTTGCCTCACCACCTGGAGGTCCGATGCCTCCCGGGGCCATGGCTGGCGCTGGCGGCTACGCTCCTCCTCCACCACCTGTATCTGGTGCACAGGCAGCGCCACCCCCTCCTGGTCCTCCACCTCCTCCCATTCCTGCTGGTGCCTGCCACTCTACAACCCACAAGATGTCCTCCTCTGCACCGCCTGAAAGCACCGTGGTCAACGATGCCCGCAGTGACCTACTAGCTGCCATACGTATGGGTAAGAGCTGTAATGTGTATGTTGTGTCACTTTATGCACATGTGTATTGTATCTTCTTCAGAACATTATTAAGTTTTATTTTAAATATTATAACAGTTCACAGTAAAGATACACATATTAATGCAGCTTCATAAACATTTATTTCTGAGAGGCTGAAAGTTAGTGAAACTTTAATCTGTGCCTTGATAATGTGTCTACACATCAAAAAATGGGTTTATGATCCATATTTCGCTGCAGGCATCCAACTGAAGAAGGTGCAGGAGCAACAGGAGCAGCAGGCAAAGAGGGAGCCAGTTGGAAATGACGTGGCCACCATACTGTCACGGCGCATTGCTGTGGAATACTCCGACTCTGAGGACGACTCGGAGTTGGAGGAGAACGATTGGTCGGATTAACGCACACAGAAAAATAACCACTGATACACACACATAAGGAACGCTCACCGTCATGTGATCCCACACTCATCAGAGAATGCCCACTGTACCACACACGCAGGTCGTCACTTTGTTGCTGGAAGCACACACACACACACACACACACACACACTCCACTACACCTACACACAATCATATGCTATGGGTTGATATAAGCTGAATGGTCCAAAACTGGAAAACTGGGGGTGCATTAACACTGTAAAGAGACTAGATACTATAGCGCTGACCACTCTATGAAACACTAACATTCATGATAAGCAATGTGAACACACCCCTGTGGATGTTTCTCTGCCTAATATAACACTATAGACACCCTGTGACGGTGCTTCTTTTATGTATAGGTAAAGCTTGAGAGTTAGAAGAAGTAGAAACTTTCCTCTTGAGCTAACCAATGTACTGTCTTTTTTAAAATGTTTTTACTTAAGCACATGGATCCTGAGACAAGTTTTTAATGAGTAGGTGACAATAACAGGAAGGAAGGAACGGTGAGCGCAGCGGTAGATGTGGTCCATGCGTGAGTGATTGGTGGGAGTCTTCAAAATGCCGTGGTGAAGACGGATGAGAGGCTGAAATTTAAAATTCTTATTTGTCACAAATATGATAACTGATTGAGCCGTCTGCATCTGCAATCGCTCACCACTATATGGGAGGGAGGAGGGGGGGGTGTGTATATGTTAGTGTGAGCTCTGTAACCTTTGAGAAAAATAAAGTGATGAATGAAGGTCCGCGACTGGGCTGCCATGTCTCTTTACTGTTCCATTTTCGTCATAGAGACGACACATACCTGGCTCTAAGACTTCTGTTTCCATGGGAACCGTACAGCTAAGAAGGGAGTTGCCAGGGAAACAGAGGAGTGCGAAAAGGGGGGCATGGAGCCAAGGCGAGGATGAACAAATTAGTCAAGGCAGGAGTTTTATGCACAGCACATGTTTGTTTTTAATACAAAATTAACAAGATCTCTCAATAGAGTGAACTAACCAAAGCAATAAAAAGTACAACTAACACCTTGGAAAAATAGACACCACGTTCACACAAATGTTTTTACAATATCTCAGGTAAGTTAGTGCATGTTGATTATCGTTAATATGTTTCATTTTGCAGATACTTAATTTGTTGTGCCATTTTCATCCAAAAAATAAAGTGCATTTCACATTGAAAACTACGCATACATCTACACAAGATGCTGATACTGTGGCGTCCCCCCCATCTTCAACCCCAACCGTAAAACACGCACACACACACACACACACACACACACACACTTTCACAGGCTCTTGAGTGTTTTGATATTTAGCTCTAGATAAGTAAAAATCAGAAAGACACATCAAACCTCCGACAAACCCGTGATTGGCTACACATTTTCTCCAAACCGTTGCTTTGCCCATCTTTGTGAACGGTTACACCGTGAAACAGTTTAACAGGTGAGTGAGTGTATACAGAGAAGTATTACATCCAACATCACAGTCTTTTGCTATTCTTAGTTACAAAGCCCTTGTTCACACCTGCTCAACCATGAAAATCAAACAATACTGATGGCTGCACAAGTGGAAAATATTCACCAGTCAGAGAAAACTGTGTACCATCCTCCATCTGTGTAGCCAGATCCACCAATCGATACCCGGCCTGTATAAACGGGTGCATATTGAAGTGGGAAAGGTGAAACAACAAATCCAACATTAACAGGTGAAGTGGACAAATGTCATTCAAAAAATGGTGCGACCCAACTCAAGTCGTTTAAATAGCTTTGGTAGCACCATGCATGCTGTATTTACACAGACAAATGAGTCAAGAGGAGGGGGTATCGATTAAACAACTGGATTATTATTACTACATTCAGAAAAGGCTTTACAGCGCCGTTGTTATCATACAGCATGAGAATCTGAAAGGAGTCAGGCCAGACTAAAGTGGAAAAAAATAGAATTTCAATTAATATAACAAAATAGATTTTTCTCCAAAGGTAAAGGAATAAGAGTTTGTGATGGCTTGTGATGTGCCAGCCTGACCTGTTGGTGCTTATCCGATGACTAGTTCAGTCTGACACTGCACAAGTTTACATACACAGGCAAGCTTCCAAAGATCAGATATGCTTTTCTTGAGCTTCCTTTACTTTTCCCTTCATTTTTGTCTGCTTTGTACCCAGTCAGAGGTGAAAACGACTGGGCCGCAGAGAGGGAAGGCAGCGAGGAAGGTATGAAGAAGCGTTATCTGTTTGTTTGGAAGCAGCCATTTTTAGCTCATAGAATCATTCAGAGGTCACTTGACGGACACCAGCCTCGACGAGAACGAGAGTAGGATATTAGTGATATAGAGACAGAAAACACAGAGCAAGACTAGGATCCCTGTTCATTCAGAGTACTTTTCACTTTGGCTTGAAGTGCTGGAGCGCCCACGTCCTAGTCTTGTCTCCCTTCAAAAATCTCTACGAACATGTAACGAGGCCACTATTCTTAAAATTGACAGGAAGACTGGCAGCATTATCCTTTAAGGGTGGGGAGTGAACAGGAATCTATAATCCTCTGACCTGTTTTCACTCCCCCCTCAACAACACTAGGAGACAGAATCTGGTCTGTTTAGCTGCTGGATCACAAACACGCGCAAAAGGACACACACACATGCACACACCCAGAGGCCATGCAACTCATACCATATGCACAAAAACACAGTCCTGAATCTAGCGCTGACACTCTTACAACACTCTGTTGTAGTTCTTCCAACAAATAGTCAAAGCGCTGTGAAGGAATGAGGCAGCGATGTCACTGAGACAAGTGGGATGTCAGAGCTTGTCCCCCTTTTTCCAGCCCAGGAGCGACTATCACGTCACCTACGCGAAGATGTACGAGTGAAGCATCGCCTGTTCGTCACAGCACATCACCACCTGAGCGGCCGTTAAAGTACTCAGCTGTGCAGGAAGAAGTCACAGCAGGACGTGGATGTTATTGCTCTCTGGGTATTGCTTCACATCTAAAATATAACTACCATTCTTAGGCTAGTTATTGCTGACACACATCTGTATGAGAAATAAGCACGTGTGGCTTTTGGCGGCTTGCAGAGTGATTTCACACAGCCAGTGGGTGCTGATACAGTAAATGACAGTAAAGCACCTCTGAGCTCACAATATTTAGCAAACTGTAACACTGTCCATGTCGTGGGAGGTGCACTGGTACATTAAAAAAGTATTGGGGTCACGATGACATCCGGCTGCAATGACACATCACCTGTCCCCATCCTGAACTCAGGGGATAACAGGAGATCTGTGCCTGTTCCATGCAAAAACATTAAAGCCTAGCATGCAGATCAGGTGCTAAGTGGTTGGTCTGAGGCTTTTTAGCAGCCAAAAGGTCAAATTATACATCCAGATTTTGCAGCTTTGTAGAAAAAACACTAATAAAATGTGGGCTTTTATAGCTTTTAATAGTTATTTAGTCAAATATTGGTTGATTTCCAGTAGGATTCCTTAAATTTGATATTCCTTCAAAAATTATTTTCAAGATCACTATCAAGCCGATTCATATTAATTTGTATAAAAACACATATTCAGTGATATAGCAAATGCCAGACATATTAGGTGGTTACATAATCCAACAGGCCTTTATCCAGTTTGCCTCCATATTAATAAAAAATGGAAGAGCCGGGGTTAATTGGGACTTTGTCTTGAGATTCCCAGACTCAAGCTGAATTGAAACACATTCACGCACGATCTGGAGGGAATGAGGAGGGAAAATGGGAGAGGCGAGCAGAAGACGAAGCGGCTCGACGCTTTCTCCCGGCGTCTGTGCAGGACGCAGGGCGCAGGGCGCGGATCAGAGAGCGCCCGGTCTATTTTTAGCTCTCCGCGTCTGTTTAGCTTTCGACGCACGTCCAGAGTGCAGCAGCAGAGCGCCGGGATGATGCTCCAGACGGGCTTTGCTGTGGAAGCGCTCGCACATTCAGCCGGTGCTGCTCTCTCCTCTCCTCACGCACACACAGCTCTGTTAATCGGAGTGTTTACGCACGCAAACCATAATCCTTCCCCAAGAAAAAAAACAAAACAGAGCTGTCTCAACCAAAGCTCCAGTGCTGTCAACTGCGTGCAGACTCTATTTACAGCTGCAGCCTGTAACATGTGATGCACTCAGCGCTTTCTGCAGAACAGAGGAAG
The DNA here is from genome assembly GCA_030770545.1 of Macropodus opercularis. Lineage (NCBI taxonomy): Eukaryota > Metazoa > Chordata > Actinopteri > Anabantiformes > Osphronemidae > Macropodus > Macropodus opercularis. Next base: position 6,124,788 of record JAUCMP010000028.1, read on the forward strand.
GGCGTGGCACGGGTTGAACAGGAGGGGGCGGGATGCAGCACGCACAAGAGGCTCCTTTGCTGGGGAAGACAGAGATACACGTTGCCCTACGGGGTGTCTAACAAAGAAAATCAACACCCACCCACCTATCCCTTCATCCATCCATGTGGGGTATGGATAAACCTAACTGCCTCCTCCATCTCCCGCCAGAGCCATATGCACATCCTCCATCTGCTGCTGCTGCTCCCAGTGACACCAGACAGATCCAGTGAGGAGCACAGCTGACCCAGGGTCCCTCTCTCTCTCCACCTGGGTCTGCTTGGTCAGACATCGCTGGGAGTTCGTGCACGGTGGGCCACGCTTGCCGGCACGCAGCCGCAACACACCAGCCAAAGCGCCTTCTGGATCTCTTGGTTCCTGAAGGCGTAGATGACCGGGTTGATGACAGAGTTGTAGGTGGCAGGCACCAGTGTGGCGTAAGTGTAGAGTGGAGGGTAGGTGTAGTCAGCAATTAGGGAGTAGACAGTGAATGGCATCCAGCAGGCAGCAAAGGTACCCAGGATGATAGCCAGTGTTGACACACCCTTCCGAGTTGTGACGTAATGAGGCGTGGCAGCCAGGAAGTGGTGCTGGAGGGCGATCTGGTGAGCGTGGCGCATCACGATCTTGCAGATCTGGACATAGAGTTGCAGCATGAGGCCAAAGAGCAGCAGGAAGGAGACGGACAGCACAGCAATGTTGTTCTTTGTCAGCGGCCGCACCACGCTGCATGTGGCCTCCTCTGCCAGACAGTTGACCCCCGTGACAGGCAGCAGCCCCAGACACAGGGAGAGGCCCCACAGCAACACGAGCATGGTGTAGGTGAAGGCCGCCGTCCGTTCCGAGTTGTAGGTGAGGGCGTAATACAGCGACAGGTAGCGGTCGATAGTGATGGCCAGCAGGCTGAAGACAGAGGCTGAGAAGGAGGCCACCACAAGGCCCACGGTCAGCAGCTGGGCCGAGTCCGAGCGAAGCAAGTAGGCACAGGTGAAATGAAGCACGAGGCCCAAGCCGGCCAGCAGGTCGGCCAGCGCCAGGCTGCCGATCAGTAGGAACATCGGGGCTCTGAGTGCTGGGTTCTGCCAGATCACTAGCACAACCAGAGCATTTTCACAAGCTATTAGAGTCCCTGATGAGCACAGCACAATGTCCCAGGGGTTGACCAGCAGGGGCAGCTCACTGGGTGGGAGGGGGTCATCCGGTGGAAACATCCCCAAGCTGGTGCTATTGTCCATGGGTCCTCCACCTCCACTTGGCCACACCGTGGGGTCGGTGGTTATCCAGCTGGAGGTAACAGGCAGCTCTTCACTCATCGTGGCCCCCGTCTGAAAAGTGACACACACTGCAATGATGAGCTGAAGGACTGACACACTGCATAAATTAACATGCGGTTTCATGCACTGAAGACAGAAACAGAGGGGGCAGTTTCCCACCTCTTGTGCACCACTGGAGTATTACTGGTTCTACCACGCGAACAGGGACGTCAAGGGAATGTGTTTTTGTAGTCTTGGGAACACATAGGACTTATGAGCACACACCTATATGGTTTCTGGGACTAGGATACATTGAGCTGCATTCTGCTCCATAGGATTTGTATCCTATGAATAATAAATTAAAATACCTTTAATTATTCAGTATTAACAGGTAGGCTAACCTATTTTCCCCTGGGAAGCAAGATTGCTGAGCCTATTACAACAGAGACCATCCATCCATCCATCCATCCATCTTCTTCCGCTTTTTCCCCGAAGGGGTCGCGGGCGTGCTGGAGCCTATCCCAGCTGGCTTTGGGCGAGAGGCAGGGTACACCCTGGACAGATCGCCAGTCCATCGCAGGGCCACATATATAGACACACAATCACAGTCATACACACACTCACACCTATGGGCAATTTACGCATCCAACCAATTGACCTAACTGCATGTCTTTTGACTGTGGGAGGAAACCGGAGACCCCGGAGAAAACCCACGCAGACACGGGGAGAACATGCAAACTCCACACAGAAAGGCCCCCGGTCGCCTCCGGGAATCAAACCCGGGACCTTCTTGCTGTGAGGCGACAGCGCTAACCACCACACCACCGTGCCGCCCTACAACAGAGACCTATACATATATTAGTACCGACCTATTTATTAATGTATTGACAAGGGAACTGCAACAGAAAACCAGATCAGGCTTTACAGCTAATTTCAGGCCACATTTCTATCACAGCAGTAAGTGGCAGTTGCCACCAGCGATAATTCAAGCAGGTGTCCAGACCAAGTGTCGAGCTCCACAAGGAGACAAAATATATATAAATGTAGAAATACAGCCCCTGTCAAACAGCACATGGTGCGGGTTTCCGCCTGTGCACCTTGCAGAAGACAAACACGGCTGCTCCACGTCAGCAGAAGGATGCTGGAGTGAACAAACGGGCAGCGTTTTCCCAAGCATGTCAGTGATGCTCAATAATCCCAGTCCGCCCAGCACCCAACCTACCTTGGCTGTGCGAGGTGAGGCTTCCCGTTTAGATGGAAGAACGACCGCCCTGTGTTTCCATGTTATGGATAAGGATGGTGAGGGGCCGGCTGGCAGGGTCACAGCCCCGGGAGGGGGATGCTGGTGCTCGCTGCCTCCAAGCGAGGATGGTGGAAGAAGAAGAACAGAGAGCAGCTGAGCGGCTCTGCCGTTAACGGCGCATCGCCGAAGACTGCGGCTGTGCGGGGAGCAGCGAGAAGAGAAGCGGCGACAGGAGGAGGGGGGGGGGAGGGGGGAGAAGGGGGGAGGAGGTGTGCATGCGTGCGTGCAGGGGCTCGGTGGTAGAGGAGTCGAAAATGGACCAGACTCCCTGAGACCATTTGAAGTCAGGTAAAGAACTGAATGTCTGGTTTGTACTCTGTCAAGGACAAAGGCTGATACAAATGTGTGTGCGCGCGCGGGCGAGCATCCAGGTGTGCGCGCGTATTCCCTCGTGCCTGCAAGTTTACTGTTAACCAAAACGACCTTTTCACCCAAGACACGGGTTTGCGTTGCAGCATTTGCTTTCCAGCCAACAAAGTTCAGGCTTCCTCACGTGTGTGAGAAATCAGAAGCACCCAGCGGGCTGCGTTCATTTTGATCAGCCACTCGAGTTTCACTTAAGAAGATGCTGGATGCAGAGAACCGCGTCCCTTCTGCGACGCCCCTGCTATTCTGGGCCTGTCTGTGCTATTAACAGCAACCTTGATGTGTGTCACATTCTCCTCCCCTCCGTCCATCTTCTATGCCTCATCTCTCCACCCTTGCGGCGATGCCTCCAAGACACCTTGGCTGAGGAGGAGCTGATGGGGGAAGAGGTTGACGTGCACATACGAGACACTTAGCGCGACAGTTAGTTGACCGAGCACGATGTCGGCTCCGTGTGTGGGCGTTATTACAAAGCACTTTTAGATATGAATGGATTAAAATAGTCCCTGTTGCAGTGGGCAGGCTGAGCTGCCACGTGGCACCGCTAAGGGGCGATGTCGAGCTCCTATGAGTCATCGGCGTACACCTGTGGGACAAAGACCAGTGAGCGCACGCTGACTCGATTTTACTGCTTTATTTCTTTTTCTTTAAAACAGAAAATGATCAGTTCACAACAGGCCTTTAAGCAAACCCTCACATTAAACTTGCTAACACCTACAAAACGGTATCAAAAGTGCACCATAGTGTTAATACATCGTCTCAAGGTCTGACATTTTCCAATGATAATATTATCTTCTTGTAATATTTATACAAATACCATTCTGTACACTATAGAAATACACAACCCAGTGTGCCCCATATGAGGGATCCTCACCCCCTCCCACCCATCCATACTACTTTCTATCCATGATCAAGAACATGATCTCCTCCTAGTAAATCCCAGTGCACAGTAACAGTGTGCAGGGGGTGAGGACACTGAGCCAATATTACGTCATATGAATTATTAAATACCCATTCAACCCCAAACCCAAAGCAAAAAACAAATACGCCACTCATACGACTACCCAACATCTGTACAACCCTCATTCAATGTCTTTTAGAAAACAATCTTGACACAGTTGTCATTCATCATTGTCTCATTGTCTCTGCAGCAGCAGTGTCCGGCCATAGTGAGTAAGATTGTAGGGGGAGGAAGGGGGATACATGGAGGCCAGGGGGGACAGCTGGTATGTCGAGTGCTTATAAACACAGGTGGGAATTACAGCTGTGCGGGCAGGTATGACACCATGCGGGCTGCTGTGGTGTGTTTATGGTCCACTGTCCCCCACAGAGTGAACAGAGCTTTTACTTTCCTCCTGGTGTCTGTGGTGAAGCCTTTTTAGTCTCTGGACTGGTAGAAGAGGATGTAGCCTGACTCAGAGTTCTTGGAGATTTCAGAAGTCAGGCCATAAAATTCTTCTATGGCCTGTGCATCAATTTTCTACAAGAATAGAAAGGTAACATACAGCAGCTAAGAAAAAACATTTCCCAATAATTAACACTAAATCAACTGCAAAGAACATTTCTCACCTCCACAATATCGTCATCAAACAGCAACCAGAAGTCGTGACTTTTCACAATAGCGATGTAGTGCCCCCTGTTCGGACCACTGAAAAGAAAGAAAACACCAAGTACAGGCTTTAATTACACATATATAAGTTGCGATACTAAGCACCAACTCTGATGTAATCGAGAAATGGGAGCATCAGTGTTGGCAAATGCTACAAGTTGGAATCTTGGAGCATGAACACCATTTTTTATATTCAGACATGCGATATACAGAGAAAGACAGGAAGCTTTTGTTATCTCTATGCAATTTAATAGTAAAGGTTTGATCAACCAGAACAAGCAGAAACCATTTGATGAACAAGGCAAAGTAAGCATTAGCTTCTCTTAAGCGTCAAACTGGGGTTTGTTTTGTCTTATTATATAGGAGAACAGAGGCACAAACAGGAAGTGAAGCAATAAAGGGAATGATATGCAGCAAAGCTCTTTGGCCAGACATGGACCCTGGAACGTGGTAATCACATCCTCAGCAATGTTAACTGTTTATTCTGGAGTATTTGATTTATTCTGTCTACAGACCTCCCACAGTGCACCACCACAGCAACCAGGTCGTAAAGCCTCTCTGGATTGGTGGCGTCCCCAGAAGTGTTGAAGAGGCGGAGCTCCAGGGGGAAGACAACGCGATAGGACAGCTTGGTATAGCGCTGCAGCTGCTCCATGTACTTAAAACGCTTCAGGTGCAGAGCCAGAATCATGGGCAGCTTCTTTACACGCATTCTACATTACAAAGATATCATAGTGTCAAACGCAGGACGTCAATGCCCAATCCACACATAGAATGCATTTAAAAAAATTAAAACTGAAATTTATGTTATGAACATGTGCACTGACCTCTTGTGTGCCTCCTGTTTGCTTCTACATTCTTCACAGTAGTATTTATACTCACTGCACAGTGTCTCTGTGTTACTGAAACCTCTGAGGACAGTTGTACAGAGAAAACGCATCAAATGAAGTCTGATCTTCAAAAGACTTCAACAATAAAAAAGTATTTTCAGGCTGTTAAAGGCTCAACATATGTTAACTAATTCAACAAGAAGTAGAGCTGCAGAGCTAGATTTTGGTCCACATTTTAGTAATATTATAGTATCACAGACGTGAAGTTAGTTTAATTGGACAGCATACTGCATATAAGACTGTGCTCCTGCAGTGTTGATTTACCTGAGGCAGTGGGTGATGGAGGTATTCTGTTCTACATCCACAGAAAGGTCCAGAAAGTCTTCATCCTTGCTGCTTATCTAAAGAGAATTGAAGATGTGAAACAGTCAGCTTGATCTATTTGTAATATTATAGTAATGTGTTTGCTATTATGCTGTGACCTAACGAAAAACGAAGGTATCCAAATATATCCTTACAGTTTCACAGGTTAGGCAGCGTGTCTCATTGGTCAGAGTGCCTTGGAAGATCTCGTGGACCCAAGTGGGAGCAGGTGTGGCATTACTGTTGTTGTTCTGGGAGTCCAAGGTGCCGTTGGCAAGGCGGCCATTGGTCTTTTCTTGTTTCCTCTCTTCCTGAAGCAGATCAGCGATGGTGTTGAGCAGGTAGTTTAGGAACTCATGGGCATCCTGTTGCATGTAGTTGTCAAACAGCTCTGAGGAAGAAGGTTGCCAAAAAGAGCTTTTAGTGTCTTTGTGTTAAGTTGGTAGGTAGGAGTATTGGGGATACATTGTATCATCTGCAATATTCCTCCAATATGTTCAAATATTCCCATTTGTCCACAGTTTAGAATAATTTCATGCTGTGTTACTATGACAACCAGCTACACAGAGTACTATTTGCAGTGGAAAACTGGGTACCTGAAGCAAGGTATCAGTTTGGTGGTCTCCTTGCTTAGTTATAAGAAATTAGCAAAGTTTCCCAAAGAAAATTCCATTTAAGACAAAAATGCCACTATCTCTGCAAAAAAAAAAAAAAAAACAGCTTGAGAAAGTTGAAATCTCTTTTGCGTTGTTGTGTCTTACCATTCTCCTTGCGTAGCCGTGTGATGAACTTTTTGGGTGGTATGACGCCCACCTTTCTCTTCTGGTTGGCAATACTATGGAACAGGTCAGCCAAGCAGGTGAGAAGGTTCTCTTTCCGCCGAGGCTGACTGCGATACGCCAAAATCTTCTCACGGAATGGGCGGCAGAAATACAGAGCCTGCAGCACTGAGTTGCAATAACAGGTGTTCCCAAACTGAAAATCACATATGGCATGCGAGAGAATCAGTGTGGATGTGACTCACTAGGAACTGCATTAAAAACAATGAATCTGCAGAAAGTATGATTTGCTTACATTGACAAGGCCAAAGTAGTGCTCATTGACCGGAAACTGCTCAGATCCAATCTCTTTCTCCAGAGCAGAGGCATTGGCGCCCTGTAGATCCACAAATAATTATTTAATGAAACAAAATAAGCAGACAAACACTGCATGTACATCAGTAAGCAATTACTAAGCCAAATCAAAAAGTGGAAGCTTGGCATGTTCAAGGTCATTGATTACTGTAAAAAAAGATTCTCCAAGACTCTGCGCTTTCCCCGAACTAATCCGAGTCTGAATCCCATAAGAGATAATAGCTTCTGTCATTTTAACTCACACTTAAGTTAGACAGTCCCCGGTCAGCGCTTATACTCATCCCAAACTGGTTTCAAAAGTAAAAATCAGCTAGAACGACAACACTGTGTCCAAAATGAACGTTAAATGCAAATGCATTTCAAGTTAACGCAGATGGGTTGGCTGTTATGGGAAACGCGTATCCCTCCAGTACGATTTATGAAGGGTTAATAAGGCACGGCGCAATATGCAAAAAGCAACAAACTATGCAGAGTGACTACAGACCTGGAACGGCTCCACAACTGCGCAGCTAACGTTCAACCATGTCGTCATTGCCTGCGTTAATAATACCTGGGAGTTTGTCAAAGGCCAACCACGCCAACCTGGCATTTTTCCCTGCACATCCAGCAGATTAGTAATCTCTTACTGTGAAGTCATTTATTACCCAGCTGTCTTCCAGTTGTTGGCGAGCTGTGGTACTGGTTTAGCCATAGTTACCTCCATGTTAGCTAGTTAGCTGTGAACACTAGCTGCAGCAGGTGCATTGCCCCTGTGCGCAAAGATTCAGTGCTGAATATTACACAAATAGGTCGTCAAGCTACGATCAGCTAAGAGTAGATCAGTTCAGACAGAAGAGTGTCCATGTACTTCCGTTCAAAAAAAAAGCCGAGCGGTGAAAGCGGTGGGTGGCTACTCGCGCTGCTATGGTCGGAAAACTGCTTGGTTAGCACTGACACCACAATTCACTCCTTTTACTTGCAAACCCGCGGATTTAAAAGGCCAATAATAGGACAGCCATTGCTTCACTATCACCCCAAAGCCACACCGATGTTAAAACGGGACTGCCGCACACTCACCATGGTACAAAAAGAGGCAAATTTGGAGACTGTCATTAGGATTTCCATTCGGCTAGCGCCATCTTCCACAACACCACCGCGCGCTGACAAGACTGGGCTGGCTCCCCGCGTGAGGGTAGGTACTGCTGAGCTCGCGACAGAACATCCGACCGGACAGGCACACGGAGGGTTCAACGCACGTCGCTTCCGTGTTCACCTAATCCTACTGAGTTAGAACGAATAGTTTTGTCTCGTCTATAATCTTGACATCTCCGCTGAGAAATGCGTATTCATCGAAGTCAAATTAAATATTGTCAAAGACGTGAAAAAACAAATGAAAGGTTAACAATTGACCTAAGTTTCACGCATGCGTATAACAGCGGTGGCGAGTCGTAATATTCACTCAGGCACTGTAGTTGATCACAATATCAACCACCTTACTGTACTGTTATTTAAACGGTTTTAGTAAGATGATAATTTTATTTAATATTTGTCATTTAACTACTATCAACAGAAAAGGACATTTTCTTAACAGAAGGATTTTATTAAAAAAGCCCAAACGATGAACAAATCTTGATGATACTGATAAACTCATAATATCAAGATCACCAGATGTACTATGTTTGTAATTGTGACTGGTACTGAAATATTTTTTCTTTATATTCTTTCTTTTTGTTTTATTGGTACTATTATACAAATATTTTAGAGCGTCAATCAAGTGCTTCACTTTGACTATAAAATTTTAATTTAAATACTTTCAACTGAAAAGGAAACACATATGTATAACCAATATAACGGTAAGATGAATCACAGCTACTTGGATATGGTAAAATGACAACAAGATGACATTAATTCAAACTCGAACTTATACAATATAATTAGGTATTAAAACAAATAATACTGGCATATTTATATAATATCGCAAAGTATTGATTTGCGACAAATTAAGGTAAAGCAGATATTTGTACTGTAGTAGTATCTGATTTTTGAAGTGACCTGTGCGCTCATTAATTTGATTCAGGCAATATGGCAGCCTGCCTCATCTGAACTTTACAAGGCGGAGTTTGGGGTCCTTCTTTCTCTCTTTTCGCCATACCCGCCATCTTGTAGAGACTTGGGGTAAGGAGCTCTCCTCCGTAAATCGTGTTTTCTGCTTTATTGTGGTGCCATTCCCTCGCCCCTTCAGTTATTTGCACACCGTAAATGTTTCCTTACATATCGATGAGTTGATATCGCCTGTAAAAAGAGTCCCTGTCGTGGCTTTTTGTGTGTAATGGCAGTAGGAGCCGCAGCGTGGTTGTCCATGTGGGCCCGGCAGCAAAGACGCGATTAGTGTAGCTAAACAGCTTTAAAGGCCGTTGGCGTATACGTCGTTGTATTTACGCGAAGTCACTGTAAAATTGCAGGGAACGTGTTGCTTTATGGTGATTTCGATAAATGTTTCTGTACGTCTGTTAGCGATAGCTCTACTCTGCTAATTTCATAGCTCCTCCAACCATTAGCTTTCAAGCTTCAACAAATCTATTAAAGTAATCGACCCATATCATCAAGACATAATTGTCATTTTCTGCTCTCAATCACCCTGTGCTTCCACGGGGCTTGGTCACATTGGTAGTCGACTTATGTCGTCCTGACAATGTTGTCAACCCAGACACAGGCTTTTCTAAATGTAACTGAACACTTTTTGAAAGGAGCAACCTATTTCTTTTGGGGAACATTGAGATATTAATTCCTTTATTGACGTGGCTTTTCTATGGTCTGACATGGAAACTGTATTTAACTTGGAAGAACGTTTTGTGTTCCTTTTTAATAAAGTATTAATCTGTCCTCCAGTAATTAGGCATCATGACGAACACCAGAGGCAAGAGGAGGGGGACTCGGTACATGTTCAGCAGGCCATTCCGTAAACATGGTAAGTGTTACTGAACTGTAAAAAGCTGTATCTTTTTAATTTTGAAAGACATTTGGTCTTGTGCAGTCTTTATAATAGCATCACTTAATTAGCAGCTTTTACTTTACAGGCCCAATCCCCCTGTCTACCTACATGCGTATCTACAAGAAGGGAGACATTGTTGACATCAAGGTAAGATGTAGCAAGTTTGTTGGCTGATCTAGCATCTGCAGTAACCACACAGCTAATTCAGGCTTTTGTAAACATTTTCAGAAACATTGTAAACCTATTTAATATGTACACACAGATTTGTCTTTTGCTTTGTTCGTTAAATATGGAATGTTGATTGTAAATAGTCAAAGGTTTTTATTCTGGGTGGTGGGGGGTATGAAGGCGTAAATGCCATACATTTAGACATTTTTAGGAAATGTGTTGCTCTGTTAAATAAGATGCTATACTTGTTACTGTATAATGTCAACACTACGTATGATGTATTTCAGGGCACAGGTACCATTCAGAAAGGTATGCCTCATAAGTGCTACCATGGCAAAACAGGACGCGTGTATAACGTAACCCAGCATGCTGTTGGCGTTATTGTCAACAAGCAGGTCAAGTAAGTATTGGCAAAATCTGACCAGACACACGCCGAATGAACCTAATATTTAGAATTAGATTTATTTCCAAGTTGTCAAAGGCTTTAAAACATGTTTGGTTGTCATCACTTGGAGGCTGAGCAGCCACTATGAGGATCTGTGAGCTAAAGTCTCTGTCTTGCATGTTTGCTTAGGTCTTTAATAGTTTAAGACCATCACCATAAGAATAGTGTTTAAGAACTTGAGTTTAGCCTAATACTGGCATCAATCTTTGGTACCAGAACTGACCCCATCTTCACTTTGCCACCAGGAATTTTTTATGTCCTTAGTGGTCATTCATGTGGGGAAAAATATTGAATCCTTGAGAACCCCAGTCTAACTCCTGTTTTACCTGGGGTTGTATTGAGGAAACAGTATTTGAGATGAAGGGAACTTTTTTCAAAATCTTAATGGTAAGTTTGTGTTGGGTATGAACTCAGGTTTGCTTTTTGCTCCTTTGTAGGGGCAGGATCCTGGCCAAGAGGATCAATGTGCGTATTGAACATGTGAAGCACTCAAAGAGCAGGGACAGTTTCATGCAGCGTGTCAAAGATAATGAGAAGAAAAAGGGTGAGGCCAAGGAGAAAGGCACCTGGGTGGAACTGAAGCGCCAGGTATTACCTCATTTACTATCACTTTGTTATAGTAGAATTTATCTTTGTATTGTTGTTTAAAAAAGAAAAACCTTTTGAGGAAAATATTTTTAAAGGAAATATTCATTGCATTAGTTTAAAGCCACATGCTCTTAAAACAGTGTTACATCTAACTACAACATTTAAGTCCAGGAATTTTAAATGTAGGTTCTCTTACGTAGGTTATGTTCATTTTATACTCATGGCTATTCCCCTGTTGTCTCTTCAGCCTGCTGGTCCCCGTGAGGCTCACTTTGTCAGCACCAAGAAAAACGAGCCCCAGCTGCTGGAGCCCATCCCCTATGAGTTCATGGCATAAACTGCTCAACAAAATAAAGATATTTGTACACATGTTGATGGTCAATTTGTCATTTGTTCACACATCTGAGAGATTCTCCTGATCAACTTCTTAAAAATAAATGTAAAACACTTGATTTCCCTGGCAAACTCTGGCAGACATGTTGGTTTTTTGTTTTTTTGTTTCACACTTTTGTGTTCCTACGGTTTGACATGATGTGCAAATCATGTTAGTGTAAAAAAAAAAAAAAGTAGTTGTTTGGGGAATATCAAAGAATGCTATCCAGCATTATTAATGCAGTTGGTGCATTGATCTAGTTTGGGCATGCAGAACCTCTGTTGTGGTGCAGGATAATTCAAGTACTAGTATTTTGCTTTTGGAAAATGCTATCTGTATTTATTAATAGTGGAAGTTTGTAGCCATAGTTATTGAACCTTAGGGTTGAATGTTTCGCTTACTGAGGATACAAAGGCGCATCTGAAATCAGAGCAACGTGGTTCGTTTTCATTGAGCAGTTTCGGCTTCGTGCAGTAGGTGGCAGCCTGCGACAGTATATGTACCGAACTAAATGGAAACTAGTTCTAAACGTTAATAGATGGTGACTTCTATCGTAAGCGTTGAACTAATTTTGATTAGTTTAATTAGTAATTTGTCTCAAGTTGTTAAACATTAAGTAAACCATGATTTATTACCATTCCCATGTCTGATGGTTTCCCCAATAATAAACGTTCTCATTGACTGAGGTAATGAGCCCATTGTGCTCTATAATATAAACTGAACTGAGAAGTGAACTATATATCACAGTAATAGAGTTGTTTTTACGAAGTGCATTCCAGTACACACACAAACAACCAATAAAGAAAACTTCCCAAATGGTCATTTGTGTCCAAGTTTTACAACTAGATATGTATTATGTATATCTGAACAGGATACAATATTGTTTTTGGGTGTTTGTCCTATGACTGGAAGTGTAGCAATACAAGGGGTTTTAACTAAGTTTGCACTGGCTCACTATTTAAAAAGCGATAATTGATGATTTTGTGTGTGTGTGTGTATATGGGTATGTGTATGAACTGCATGTCATGATCTGGCAGCACCGTGCGTGTTTGTGTGGAGCACTTGATGAGTGCTGTTTGATCAGTGGAGGCTGAATGGCTGGCTGGGTATGTGACAAATAGGTTATCTCATCCCACCTCAGCACTCTACCCAATATTTACACGAATTAGTACCAGTTTACAGAGATAGGACTGGCAGAGGACAGGACGAAGTGTGTGTGTGGGTGAGAGATCAGACGAGAGTAGGTCAGCAGTCTAGGGATCAGTTTAAGATTTATATATCAATTCTGTACATGCATCACTTCCATTTTCTAAGATGGAATTAATTGCAACAATCCCAGACTAGGCTGCAAATGTGGTTTTTCACCTTCACAACCCTGTAGGCCTGGGGTCAGGGAATTCAGCCACGGGTCTTATCAGGACAGACTAATAAGTATCCAACAACCTGAGGCGATAAAACAAGGAAGAGCAGACGCCAAAATAAAATGCAATCAATCAACAAGAAGGTTGGCAGCCAAAGCTTTTGGTATTGATTTGGCAAAGTTTGGATTTTTTTTTGTGGAGTGTTTAGATAAGAGAAATTGAGCCTGTACGTTGTTGTATATTCCCACATCTTATCACTTGAACTATTTCTGTATTGAAAGCCTCTTTTTTTCTATCCAATACATTTTTAATGTTTCCATTGTATGCATCCACACTGTTGGGTGCTTCCTTTCTACAGTATGATCCAACATGAAAGTCATCACACCTATACACATACAGTAAGTCCTTTGTGCGTGTGTTCTCACAGATACAACACAGTGTCATGTGTGGCACTGACTCATGGAAGTTACTGATTGAAGGAACCAAAAGTAAACAGCGAGGGAGGAGGGCAGAGAGACGAGGCTTGTGGATAAAAGCCGTGGAGCACTATGAACTCCTTAATCACACATGTTTGACACACACAGATTGACTCTGTCAGCCCAGCCAGCAGCTCAGAGCAGCTGTATCGACCCGTGGCGTTACATATTAACCACACACACACATACACAAACAGTAGATAATTAGATACGGACACAAACGGACTCGCACCACTGATGGAGGAGTTGTGTGTGGAAATGTGCTTAATGAAATGTTACAATTATTTCCAACCTCACCTGGATCTGGTTTCACTCAATCTCTCATTGGTCTTTTTTGTGTTTGGGTAATTAACTGCTAATCAACCTAGGAAGGAAGAAAAAATTTATCATTTTTATATTCATATTTTTTGTTATTTGTATGACACATCCTGACATGGAGTACATGAGAAATTTATTACATCCCTCCTAAATCTGAACAAAGTCAAGTACCTCTGTGGTCATACTAGTGATATTTGCGACTGTGATGCAAGTGTGGGTGTGACTGTGCGTGTCCACATCATCTGTGTGGGCCTGAGGGACCTGACAAGGGCAAAAGGAAATCGCCTGAGGTGCAGCAGCGTGCATGCTGTATCTCTGTGTGCAATGGGTGGGGAGATAGAGTGTGTGGTTATCAGAGATGGGGGCATGGTCATATATGTGGATATTGGGCCAGCTGTATTGATCCTGGTCCTGACAGCTGAAGAAGGGGAGGTGGGGGTAAACCGGATGAAGGGGGGGGGGGGTCTGATAATGGTGACCCATGCATGCTCACCTGAAGCGTGGGAGGGCACTGAGGTAACACCCAACAGGCTCTCAATAGGCCTTATTCACAAAAGCCAGTCAAAGGTTTCACATGAGAGCATAGCATGGACGCTCAGGGTGAGCTCTGGTGTTTAGACAAGCAGATAGCGTTGTTGGATTGTCGTGGTCTGTCAAACTTTAAAATTCTCACTGAAATGGTATGAAGAAACTTTTTTTGTCTCATATTAGCGATGAATTAATAAATCTTACATAACATCCCTTTAACAATGTAAAACAATATAGTTACATGCCCGAAGGTACATAGGATCTCGCTGAACACTAATTTCTAACATCAATAAATCCCACCTATCAGAAAACAATATTGGAGGAGTGATAAGATTAAGATTAGAACAATAAATTCTAGTGTGTGTGTGATTATTGGAGACAGACAGTCGCCTCTCTTCGGCTGGACCACACACACACCCACAAACACAAACACACACACACAGCAGATCAGCAGATAAACTCTGCAAGGAGCCCACGTAGGAAAGATCATGTCATGGAAGTTTACAGTGTGAGTATCAGTAGCTTTCCCCTTTAATCTCAGGGGCCGTAATCATTTTCCTCAATTATTGGAGAAGGAATAATGGGGCTACAATCCTGGTGATGTTTTGAAATATTTCCATTTTTTGTAGTAGAGCTTGATGGTGACGTTTCTATTTGTCACATTCACTGTGGTCGGACACCCCTTTCCTTACTGCTATTGGTAGCTCCCAATAAAATAAACTGGGCCCAGCTGAGCAGGTGGTGGGTTAATGTCCTACCCTAACGTTGCACCGGTTGCCTTTGACCACAACACCACATCTGCTATCTGTTATTAAAGATGGGGGAGAGGTTGCAAAGTCAGAAAAGCTATGTTTGCTCCTTTTTCGATTGTAAAGCTACATTCAGTAAATCATGGAAGCTAGAGGCTCATCTTTGCAAACACACAGGATTGGTAAGTGGTTCTGAGCTATCACTGGAAATGATCTCAGCCAGAAACTTGACTATTAATGATCAGTATCTGTTTGGTGATTCCCTCACCTCAGAAACCATTCTCCTGTGAGAACTGTGACAAGAGCTTTTGCACCCGCTATCAGCTCACCAGACACGAGCTCGGTCACAGCGGGGAGAAGCCACACAAGTAAGCCTCCGTCACCTCGTTTGAAATAAACGTTGGGTTATGATGTAGGGTACGGCTGTGACTTTGCTCTGGACTGTAACTGCAGGTGTCTGGCGGATGGCTGCGCCGAGGCCTTCACCACAAACGCCAGCATGAAGAACCACATGGCTCGCGTGCATCACCACCAGGAGAAGCTCTATCAAGTGCGGTCAATGCCTAATTTGTTGTATTTTATTTATTTTTATTACTTCTGTTTCAAGAACGTTAAGATTTACTGTTTTGCGTTTGTCTCCTTTGTTTTTCAGTGTGACCATCTGGGCTGTGGAAAGGATTTCAGGAAGAAGAAGCAACTCAAAGCCCATCAGCATGATGATCACCTGCATCTGTCTTTTCAGTTAGTGTGAAAATAACTGGAGGTTTATCCGTCCTGGGTGTTTTCAACTTTAACATGTACCTTCTTCATACAGTTGTTCTTTTGGCAGCTGTGAGAAGGAATTTTCTTCACGTGGAAAACTGAAGCATCATGAAAAGATTCATAAAGGTGAGCTGGTTCGTTTCATTCGTAATGTTTTTCATAGTAAACCTTGGCTTCTATCTGCTGCAGGATACCCTTGTGAGGCTGAAGCATGTCCTTTCCAGGGAAAGACATGGACAGAATATCTGAAGCACAGAAAAGAACATAAAGGTGTGAATGTAATGCAAGCCATTGCGTAGTGTTACTGGAAAGTGTAGCACCTGTGTGTAAATCCATCCCACTGACTGCCTTTGACTTCTGCTTCTTCAGGGAAGCTGCCATGTGAAGAGTGCAAAAAGCAATTTTACAACTCCTGGTTTTTGCACCTGCACAAGCTGCGCGTCCACTCTGGACAGAAGAGGATGTTTTCATGCCCCAGAGAAGGGTGTGATAAAAAGTTCATGCGCCGCTTTAATTTGGAGAGTCATGTGCTGGGAGACCACGACGGCAAGAAGCCCTTCAGCTGTGCCTACCCCGGCTGTGGAAAGAGCTTTGCCATGAAGGTAAAACCTGTTGATGACGATTCACTCTTTTGACAAACTCTTGTTGATGCTTAGCTGTTGCCTCAGAGCTATGAATTGTTTTATTTGACTCAAAGTCTTTAAAAAAAAAAAAAAAACAACGTGAAAAAAACTTTTCAAAGATAATTGAAGCCTTGCAGCATGAATTGATATTAGTTCTAGGTTATACTGACCTATGTCACTTGTTTTGTACCACAAATGCAATAGTATAATGAAAATGTCAACATGGCTAGATGACCTAGAAATGTCTTTTATGTGTTGTGTTGCTGACGTAACTGGCCTGATTTGTTAATCAGGAGAGCCTGTGGCGTCATGGTGTGGTGCATGACCCTGCAAAGAAAAAACTAAAGGTAGAAAAAGCTGGATATAGATGCACTATTGTTCACATTGGACACGTAACCTTTCTACCCTCTGTCTTGTCCTTGTGTTACATAAGGTTTTATTTATATATTTGTTCCCCCTTCAGAAACCGCATCCTAAGAATAAGCCACAGCCACTGGCAGAGCAGGTCGCTGTGGCCAGTCAGGTGGACATCAGCAAGATTGTTGCCAAGCTGGACAAAACAACTTTAAATTAAATTCTTGAGGCTGCGTTATATAAAAATCCACTTAAGTGTTCAGTAATGGTGAACAATGCATATTTCAGTTGTCATTTCTTTCTGTAAATATAAAATAAAGCCTCCTTAATACAGCACCACACTTGGTATTTTTATGCCTTTTTCCGCGACTACACATCTACCTCTTGGTCGTATAAGCCATAGAAAACTGCAGTCCTTTAACAGAAATGTTTATTATACAAACACATTCACGCACATGTATAAAACTCCAGCTGATAGGACAGCTGGTTGTCATAGTGATGAGGCCTAAGGGCAGATGAGCCTCTAGGCTGTGGCAGAGTTTCTAATAAGGCCTGAGGCTTATTCAGCTGGATACAGCGCTGGTGTTGCAGAACATATTGATTAACATGATTACGAGTCGTTATCCTAAATGACGGGACGTCACAGGCTACATTTTAGAATTTTTCTGTCTCTACTAGCAACGCTGCATCCACCTGAATACAGCCTTGGATTCTACAACTGCCTGGTGAGGTGATTACAGCACAGATCGCCTGTTAACAGTTGCAGTAAAACTCTTCCTGCGGGAGTGAAGACAAAATGACCATATGAACACAGCAGTGTGTCTGAGTGCAGACTGTCGAGTGACGTGGCACAATCTGGATCAGGTCCCACCTGGTCAGGACAGGCTCGGCCCTGCTGGCTGGACTACAGTTCTCAGTGCTTTTGGTCCTGGATTAAGCCTGGTATGGAGCGATGTACAGTAGCATGTACCAGTTCACTTTGGCCAAGGTCGTTCCAGATATAGAACATTCTGGGAGGTGCGGAGTCTGCCTACGATCTGGCCTGGTTATACCAGGCTGCCAGGCCAGGACACCACGGTGAGCGCCACCCGGCTGCGCTGCTCCTTCAACATGGGCACCAGAGCCGAATGACTCATTCCTGCTGTCGAAAGACCGTTGACTGCTATGATCATATCGCCACACCTGGAATATAAACAGGAGCTGAAAGCTTGGAGCGACAGGCCACAGAATAGTGATAGCAATTCGCTGAGACGCCTAATAATTTAACTAACAAGAATAACAACTGCAGCGCTAGAAGCAACCATCTCTAATTCTTTCCCAGGTTATGTTTAGGAAAAATGCTATTTGAATTCTATAACAGGCTAAAAATAGTCACACAGAGGAGACCTGCACTGCAGTTTGAACCAATGTTACTCAAACAGCAGTAAATAATGTATTTGTGTTGAGGGTATTTTCAGACTTTGGTACTCCGTTGAATATTTATGGCAATAGGCAACACGCACTACTGCAAAATGGTGTATGTAGGATCAGCTGATAATATGGTGACTGCATTATAATAAAATGGAAATAAAGCAGCAAAAATAGCCACGTCTATGTCTAAAAATAAAGTGGCATACCGTTACCAAACTGAGACCTGAGCCTAGATGTCTAGATCAAAAAATTAATACATAGGAATGATTCATTTTTCCTCAAACAACACAATTATTAACTGGGGGTCACAGATTCTCAGCCTGTTAAATGATCACTTTCCAATGAAAGCCACAGAACGGATTACTCACTTGAGGCGGCCGTCGTAGTACGCCGGTGTGCCAAGGACAATGGTCTTGATAAAGAACGCCTGGTTTCCGTGGGTCTCCTCGTATCCTCCAACGATGCTGAAGCCCCAGCTGCCGGGGTGACTCCTCCGCAGCACAATCTCATGACTACTGTGCAGGTAGCTGCAGGAAAGTAGCAGTAAAAGCAAGCATAAACCATCTGAATAAAAAAAAGCTAAGTGTATCATGCAGTGGTGTGTTAAAATAATTTCACTGTTTACTGCTTGTCATTGCTATGATGAGTATTAAAATTCATTATGATTCACTGCAGATTTTCTTGCAGAACAATACATTCAGTATGGTCCACATTTGGCCTAGCACTGCTCACCTGGGTAAACCCAACCACATCACCCACGATGGAGACCAGTTGGCATCAAAATCTGTGTCGTGAGTGTGAGGCAGCAGCTCGTCATGGTCATGTTCTTCCACCATGCTGACCTCCAGGACTCGCAGCTGGACCGAGGGCGAGGCAGCGCTGGTCTTTAGAGTGCCCACAGCTTCACTGTGACTCAAGTACGTCAAGTCCTGCCCGTTGATGCTCAGCAGGACATCCCCTGAGGGAGGGAGGTATTTTCTCATGCAGGCGCTACACTGACTGAACTGGATCTATTATTGTTTTTTTCTGAGGCAGAACTCACCTCGTTTGATTCGTCCGTCCCTCGACAAGCAGCCGTGCGGTTGGACGCTGGTCACAAAGATTGGCAGCTCCCCACTCTTACTGCCCCTCCCTCCTGCGACAGTCATGCCCAGCGACTCATGAGGTTCCTTCTTTACAGTTATGTGTTTCTCTTTACAGCTCACACACTGGGAAAGGTCCTGGAAATATTCCCAGAGATGCAACACACTTACTGTTTGTGCATGAATCACGGGACTCATCAACTTCAGATTCAAGAGGTTTTTACGCCAAATTCAGATCACAGACCATTCTGTGTCAGCAAGTACACAAACACAAATGTTTTCTCCTCACTCTGTGTGTGCTGGTGCGGGACAGGTGTATGGGAACAGGACTTGGGGTAGAGCTGTGGTTAGGCAGGAAGTGGTCAAGGCAGTAGAGGTCTCTGGTGGAGCTTGATTTTGGCGGAGCGGGTGGAGTTGGTTTGCTGGGGCGACCAATCAGCAGGTGGACTCGTTCTCCACTTGCCTGGAAGCCAGAGGCTTTGCTTTAGGATCAAATCTGTGACATATTTTTGCTCCACACTTATACATTATATATATGGTAAATGAATCTAACCTGTATGATCTGTGCAGCCTGCTCCGGCGTGCCATGGCGCAAGTCCTGGTCATTGACTGCTAAGACGCGATCGTTACCCCGTAGTCTGCCGTCCTTGGCTGCCAGGCCCCCCTCCAACAGATCCAACACAAACACTCCGGACTCATCCGTCCTCCGGACCAGCTTGATGCCGAGCTGCTCTGTTGAATCCCGCTTGTGTAAGGTGATTCTCAGTGTGGCTGGGCTGGACAGGGTTGCTTCAGGGGTGGAGCAGGGGGCATGTGGCACAGCTGGGGTGGAAGAGGAGGAAGGAGGAGCCCGGGAGGCACAGCGACGCTCCCTGAGCACAGTCAGCTGTAAGGTGGTGCAGGGGCGTGCCAGTGTGGAGCGGGCAAAACTGTGGGGGACATTACTGATGTCTACATTGTTCACCTAAAGAGAAAGACAAGCCAGAACCAATTAAACCTTGATTCGCTGATTGTTAGCTCAACAAATCTTCCCTGACATAACCAATGCTCCTGCCTGCAGTATCTGATCTCCAGCCAGGAGCCTCCCATCTCGTGCGATGACCCCATCACGGTACACTTCCTGAATAACGATGTTGATGAGAGGCGTCTCGTTTCCCCCGACGATGCTGATGCCCAGTTCGATGTATGGGTTGGCCCGGTGAACTTCTATGGCAGTTATCTCTCCTTCGGGAAGCGAGGGCAACTTCACACAACCTAAAGGAAGCATAAATTCCTTTAGAGATCACACTGGACAAATAATCTGTACAATATCACATGTTGTGTCTTTGACCCGTCCTATGGTAGATGTGAAGTCACACCCTCTTCCGCAGAGAGAGGCGGGGACTCAGGGCAGTCCCAGCCGGACGAAGTGGAGCTGAAAGAGCGGAGGAGGTGGATGCAGGGATTACTCAGGGGACGCTTCACCCTGGGGACAACGCACTCCAACCCTACTACACCTAAACGAAGAAGGACACAAAAAAAATTATGGCACCGCAGTTCTGTCTCTTCACATACACCAGCACAACACCAGTGGAGGGACTGACTGTCTTCCTCTGTGCTCTCCTCAAAGGCAGGGTTATCAAGGCCGGCATCGTCTGTCCACACAGGCCCATTGCTGCAGGCATTATTAGGTCCAGCAGGTGGAGACGGTGTGTGGTCCCTCAGGTCTGTCTGCGGGGAGCGGGGAGACCTGGGAGGGCTGGTCACCATCACTCGCTCATCCCCACTCTCACATCTCGTACTGTCCACATTCGTCTGTTGACACCGCATCCCAGGACACCTTTCACCAAGCAACAGGCGTCAGTTTGTTAGTCCATCTGACGTGTAGAGAAAATCAAGTTCAACATCAGTTCCCGTCTTGTTTGTCCCCTCTGAAGGGTCGTGAGTAGCTATGGGGGGTTTGATGGCTAATGCAAAAAAGTAGATTTTGCAGGAAAAGAGGTCCCGACTGAATCAGTGACACTGATCTGTCACTAAATAGAGAAAGAAACAGGGAACATTGCTGCATAGCTTTTTCAGGCTCTACTGATGTAGGGCAGAAATAAAGGTTATGCAAGTGCGTAGCTAATTTTTGAAAGGCCATAAATGCATGTGTGCATATGTCTGACTATGTGTATTGGATGCATCTATGCTTTACATGTGAGACATCAATAGCGACTTCACATGATGACTGACAAAGTCACACAGTGACAGCAGACTCTTGGCACTTGCTACTATCTTAGGCCTAAGGCTGCAGGGCAGGGGAGCAGTGAGCCTGAGTGAGGTCTAATCTTCACTAAACAATGTCACGCTAGTCCTCTCTCTGACCTTGTTGGATCTGTCTTTAGCCATGTTTTGATGTCCATGCCACATGACATGATATGTGAAACACGTGCAGATTTATATGGTCCTGCTGAAGTGATTGATTAAAAGGCCTGAACAAAGAACATGCAGACACGACTCACTTTATCACCTTCAGGACTTCTGCTATTACCATCTCACTTGTTGATCTTATGGCACATTTTAGCTGAAAACGACAGAAATGACACTTTTTGGAATAAAGCTGCAGACTTGAAATCTGCCCACTTGCTCTGCTACTCACAGGTACGTGTTCTTACTCTAAAGGCAGCGATTCAACAGCCTAAGACAGAGCGTCTTGTATAAACAGCTGACAAAGTAAAGCTTTTAACAGCTTGTTAGCAAAAGCTTGTCAGTGTGAGCTTATTAAAGAAAATCTCCTCAACTTAACTGAGGTGGTCACTGGATAACTGCTACAGAAGTAAGTGTCAGAACACCAAGTCTGCTCCTATAAGATGGATTTTAATGGTTAGCATGATCTTCTGGTCCCGTGTACATCTATGCTTTTACATATTTACAATATGTTCTGAACAAATCTCTACAATGCAACGTAACTGCATCAAACAGAGCTGCATTATTATGTAACGACCAAAACACATTTCTTGTTCACTCGGGTCCAGACTCATAAATACACACACCTTCTTGCGTTTATATAGATTGAGAAAAAGGCAGAGAGAAGCAAACACAGAAGCGATGAGTGAGACAAAGATGCAATTCTGCCATCCCAATTCACGCTGACCTCACACCCCACCGTGTTTGACTCACCACAGGCCAGGGTTGCCCTTGGCTGTCTCACAGAAGAAATGGTTGAAAAGATCTCTGGTGTTGAAGTTGCTCAGCATGATTGCAGAATGAGAACATGGAGCTCCTGGTCAGCCAACCCATGACTGTGGAAGGGAATCTAATCCCCCGTCACATGACCTACAGCCCAATAATCCCTTCAGGGTCTCACAGCACCTGGTCCAAATGGGCCACAGGCCAAAGAGTGTGGACGGGGGAAACATTTAAAGTTAAGGATGGTGGAGAAATTCTAACTGATTTGGATTAAAGATTAATGATATTTGGTAAATTGCGACAAGAAACAGGCCACTTAATGAAGTGTGGGGTGTCAAATTGTCTATAGCGACTGACCAACTGTTCATAATCCAACCCAAAATGTTCACGAATCTAAAAATGGCTAATCAATAGAAGTCATGATTAAAAGATACTGTTTGGCCTGTGGTTGTCTGCAGTCTCGCTCTCATGCAAGCATCCACCTATTATGTCTCTATGTAGCCTTTATTACCTGTGTTTGAGATGTGCCTCCAGGTCACACCGTGGCATGCTGAGGGAGCAAACTGGGGTCAAAGGGCAGGACACAGACAGCTTGTCCAGCAGCTTGTGAACCAGTATGCTGGATCTACGGCATGCCTGCAGCTGCAGGCGCGTCCTGTCCAATGGGCAGAAGTCTCTCTCCTGCAGGAAGCTACGCAGGCAGCGTGCGCAGAAGGTGTGTCCACACGGTGTGTCAAGAGGCTGCACCAGCGGCTGCAGGCAGATGTGGCACACCAGGTCGTCATCCACTTCCAGACGATAGTTGTAAAGGTGGTTCTCCCAGCTGCGGTGGATCTGTCCACACTCAGGACACAGAGCCTCCAGCGGTGGCTCTACTGGCCCGGCTACACTCACCTCGCAGCCTGGGCTGCCCATCTCTGCTTCTCGAACACAGCGCAGCTTTGGCACAAATGACTCCAGAGGGGCTGCAGTGTTGGGAAGGGGCAGGCACACTCCTATCCCATGAAGTTCAGAGGATAAAGAGGTTATGGAGAGGACAGATGCCCTCCAGAGGCTGATGGCACATCACCCTGCAGGTCAAAGGGCACGGAGAGAGGTTTAAACAGCTGTTTCAGAAAAACAACAAGTGTCTGATTATGTGCTTCTGCGTTTATTCATGTGGCAAATACTTTGTGCACGTGAGCCCACGTGTTTACATGAGGCCGAGAGTGGCACTGTTTGTGTGCGTGTGTGTCAGTGAGTGTGGTGAGATTATGTATTGCTGCTCCTGTCCTCTAATCTGGCAGTATAATCTCTTTTTTGCTCTCGCCTGCTGCAATCTTCCAATTCCACAGAGAGGGAATTATCTGAGATTGAGGCAGAGAGAGGACACAGATCAGAGGAAGTAGGATTGGAAAGGCTACAGAGTGGGAAAGTGGTGCCAGTGAGAGGGAGAAAGGAGCACGGACAGAGCAAAGAAAAGAAGAAAGCAATAGGAAGTAGGGTGGAAGAGATTAATGAGATGTAAAATCAGAAAGAAGCACTGAACAAGAAGAAATTAGAGAGAAGGGACAATAGTAGAGGAGAGAAGGAGCAACGCTTGTGAAAGAGATGAAACCAAAGAACAGGAATTCTTTAAACATTCCCCACGGAAAACTGATATTTTTGGATCGCCCCACGTCCAGTAGATGCACTCAGTCGCCTCTGCAACAGAAAAGGAACATGCCTAAAGCAAAGTCTTGAAATATAGCACTGCACAGAGTGGAGCTGTGCAGAGTGTGACCCCACACTGTGTATGCACAGATCGTTTCCACAGTGTTTAGCTTCCAATGCCACTTAGACCTCCAGCAGGTCTGGTAACGGCCCCCTGTCGGCCTGATGCTGTGACTGGACAGCAGAGGGCGTGCCTTAGCGCGCAGCAGGCCGGCCAAGCCACAGTAACTACCTGCCTCTATTCCAGCCAGAGTCTGCTCCTGTCTCCATGACGACCTGGAGCCTGTTCTGTTCATAGGGGCTTGACATTCAGAGTGTAGCCAGAGAAGGATGCAGAGGAGCCACACAACAGATGCACTTCTCTCAGCAGGATGCTCCGCTCCTCCTTGGTACAGCCTGAAAGCTTGTGAGATGGCGCAGACGGTCATTAGAGCCTCCTTTTTTTTTGGAGCTTTTTCTGTCTCGTCTCCATGGCTACGCACTTCTGTGACAACCTGTCTCTTGTCTCCTTGGCTACCGGACTGATAGTTACTTATTTCTGTCTCCTTTAAGTACGTGCTCCTGTCTGTGTGTGACTGGCTGCGTCTGTCTCTATCCCGCAGCTGGACATGAATTAATCATAAGGACACAAGGCTCCTCTGTTCGTATAACAAAGCTGTGACATCACCACATCAGACACACACAGACACAAGCTGATTTTGCAAATACTCTTTTCAACAGGTCTTCGGGTTTTCTCTGTGGCAGTTTGCA
This sequence comes from Macropodus opercularis, assembly GCA_030770545.1. Classification (NCBI taxonomy): domain Eukaryota; kingdom Metazoa; phylum Chordata; class Actinopteri; order Anabantiformes; family Osphronemidae; genus Macropodus; species Macropodus opercularis. Next base: position 6,149,463 of record JAUCMP010000028.1, read on the forward strand.
GCGCTGGCTATGAAAAGCACTCAAATCTATTTTAAACATAGTAGCACCCTGTAGCTACAGATTCCTTTACACAAGTCACATGACTGGTAAATGCTGGTGAAATATCTCTCTTTTAATCCCTCTACATGTGTGTCTGTGTGAGAGTCCAAGGCCACGCTGTTATTTCTCATTGCACAGCTTTCTGTATTAATAAAGAACAGTGTGGGCTCTGCACCTGTCTGTGCTCATTTTTCATTTTTCAGAGATAACAGTCTAATCCAAGCCATGGACTACCTGGCTTTTAGGAAGGACATTTTATAACAAATAAGATGAGGCAACGTTTCAAGCCACACACTCAGGACCGGAGAGCTTAGCCTACATTTTCATAAAAACCTCATCTCGTCATCTCTTAACTGTTGAGGCCACTTGATAGGCAGGCCTGCTGCTGTTCCCTGTGTGTTGCAATTCCCTGTCATAACAATCAGACTTGCAACAATAACTGCCACTGGCTGAATTAAAATGCCGTTTGTACAGTGTTATGGTGCTAGCTGCAGTGTCAGCTTTCAGCATCCCGTGGGCATTTGATTGGAAATAAGCATCTTTGATCATTGCCCCTATCTGTCTGACTCCATCCCACCCTCCACAAGGGGAAAAGCTAGGACAGACAACTATGGCAATTTCAATGCAAACCACACAGCCACGCACTGACACCGCTCCTGCAGACAGGGAACAAATGCATTTGCATTATTACCTTTTCTGGCTGCTCCTTCGTGCCACGCACTCCAGCCCCAAAAGGGGGACAACGGTTATTGTCTGCGACGCCTCAATCACGCATTCGCCGCAAAGGACCGTTCCGCAAACCCGCACGAAAACGCCCCCGTGCCTTTGGCGGAGCTGACCCCGCCCACTGCCGTCCGTCAATGGGGCGAGGCGTGGCCAGTGGCTGTCAATCAAGAGCAGGGGCAAAGGTGGCTTACTAATAGCCTGATCAAAGACTCACAGGACTCACAAAAAAACTGCTGTTATATTAAATAAGAAATGTAAATAAAATAAACGAGGAATGACATGAAATATAATTAAACAATAATAACAATAAGTAAATTATGTGATGTATATGAGTTAAGGTTTGGTTATATTAGCAAATGAGGTGTTAATTATTGCAAACAAACTACACTCAAATCTCACAACGCAAAGTAAACGTTAATGCATTTAAGCACGTTTCATGTATCTTGAAAGCGCTTATGTCATTGAATCTCTCAAATAACAATCAGGCATCACGAAGGACAATCAAAACCCGGGGTCCGCGCTTGAAGGACCTCGAAGGGTAGTAAACAAGAAAGTTGCTGCCTTAATTTAATCTGTATTCACTGATATTGATTGAATTAATTTGATTATAACCTATGATTTATTACAACGCGATGGCGGGAGATGATGACCTGGAAAAGTAAGTAACATTTTCTTCCAAGTTACTGTTGTGAACTGTGAACATCGTAGCTAGCATCGCCCAAAACCGCAATACCCGTACATCGATAGGGCAGATATGCTGTTCATCTGTTTGAGGGCGAGTCTGTGTTTCGTGCCTCCAGTAAAGACACCGGTGCCGTGTGCTTAAAGGTCGGTGTGCTGACTCTGAGATGACGAAGGCAGCTCGGGTTAAACCAGGACACTGCCGCTGTCCCCGTTCACTCTATAATGATTCACTTCTCCTCTAGCTCTCTGCATCACTCTGTTTGTTGTCTCTTAATTAAAACACCCTTCGCTTGGCTTCCCCTCGAGAGGTGGCGCCGTCTTTGTCCTCAACGCGTTTCCTTACATCACGCTGACGTGACTCATTGGACGCGTGTTCTTGGTTTTTCCATCTAGGCGTGCGATAGAGGAGCTCCTCCGAGAGACGGACAGGGCTCGGGTGAGAGCAGAGACCATGGGCCCTGCTGGATGGTGAGCAGGCGTGTGTGACGTGGCATCTGGATAATCCTGCAAACAGTTGTCTTCTGAATATTAATGTAGGCTGCTGTCACCTACTAGAGAGTCAATAAGTTGAGATATATTCAATATCTTTAAAAAACAAAAGCAGTGATTTCTCAAAAACGGAATAATCCCTGTTTCAAAACAATGTGTGAGTGCTGTGGTAAAGACGTGCGTTTAAGCTGTTTTAAAGGACGTTGACTGGCTGTGTTATAGTCAAGTTAGTTTATTTGTGTAACACGTTTTAAAACAAAAGTGGTTGACCAACAAGAAAACCAAGTTATTGGTGATTATAATCATATAAAAACAGGGAAGATCAGATATAACATCACTATTACTACATAGCAAAACTAAACAGCTGAGATGTAAGATGAGATTGAATTATCACTGTGGAAGATGATCCTACAAATAATCACAAACTGGTCCATGATTTGACCCAGAACATACATGTAGACCTTTAAACTCTTGTTTTCTCCTGTTCGGACTTGCAGTGGCACACATTTGTTTTCTTGTCAGTCAAACTAATCCAATGTGGTCTGTCGCGCTGTCCGAGTAACTTGGTCTGTCGACTCCTCTGCCAGGTTGAAGTGCCCCCTACGGACCACCAACAAGCGCTTCCTTCTCAACACTCTGCGCTCCACCGGCCTTCAGCGTCGGAGCGAGGAGCCCAGACGAGGACATTCTACCACAAGAGGGCGACGGAGGAGCGACTCCCCGGACAGAAGGCGCGACCGCAGCAGGACGCCGCACAGAGATCACAGGAGTCCCCGGGACCACTCCGATCAAAAACATCAGCAGGGAGATAGGCACAAAAGCAAAGATCAAAAACGAGACAAAGACAGAGAAGGAAACAGAGACATAAGACGCCGGAGACGCAGGGAAGATGGGCAGACGGACACAAAGACAGAGGGTGACTAAGTTCATTTTGACCAGGGAACACAGAGGTGGAAGTTTTTGAAACGGTTCCCTGATCAGTTTACACACATCAATGGGCTGCTGCCATACCAAGAGAGCAAACCAATGTCGTATCAGCTGTGCTTAGTTTAGCCCTTAGCACATACAATCCAGATAAATAGTTCAAATGGATAGTTCACGGTTTCCACATACATTTGAGTAGTTAATGAAAATCTTATAAAAATCTTATTTAAAAGCATTGTGCCCTCCCCTCTCACTTGACTCATGGTTCTTTTGAGGTTTGGTTGCTCTTATAATGTCTTTACTATTCTTCTGCCATTATTCACTACTCATGATGTTTACATACTGTCAGCCAGGCTGCTGTCGCCACTGGGTAAGCACATTTTATCGCATGTCCAACTTTTTGACATGTGTACACCGGCAACCAGAAACGCTTTTGTTTGTCAAAAAAGAAAAAAGTTTTTTTTTTTTTTACAAACCTCTCTAAGTTAATACTACTACTGCTACTACTACTAAATAATAATAATAATAATCTAACTGTTATAGAAAATTGCTTCTACGTGTAGAAGCGGGTTCGTTACAGGTTTATATGACAACAGATGGACACGCTCAAGCGTTGAAAGTGCTTTAATGCTGTTTTTATCGTTCCCATCCATTTGGCCGGTCTTTTGAGATTAAAATCTTTTTTTTTTATTGTTGCACACCTACCTATAGCTATATTATAGCAAAGCTAACCTGCATTACTACCCGCCTAAGCCATTATACTCAAAAAGTCTGTTGGGAAACTCGGCTAAATTGCGTTTATCGCCACTCATGCTTCATAAATCACAGTGTTCATATCTTCTGTAGTGGGGAATAGCTTCAGTTAACTGTTTCCTTCCTCTTTGAAACAATGATCAAATATAAACACCATTATGGCCTAGTGCAGCGGGTGATCTGTATAGAATTGGTTTACTTGAACTTTATTGCATCGCTGAGTGCCCCATTAAGATACAATGGAAAGAGCCATAATTGCTTTTGAAGAACTCGGAGCAAATACACACTATCAAGGTAAAAGCCCCGTCGTCATGTACGCTTTACAAGAGAAATAGGTAAATTAGGGCTATCACACAGGACAGACTCGCGGTGTTGCGTTCAGGCTCGGGTGAATGTGAGGACAGGCTGCACACGCAGGGTAACTGAGTTGTGTGGGTCACTCCAGCCTGATTAGTTTAACCAGGAGAGCTGCTGTTTAATGGGGCAAACACGCGGCCGCTGGGGTCTAATGGCCAGCAAACACGGTGAGAGTGCAACAGCTTGTTATCGCCGAGAGCCCTTCGCGCAGAGACAGTGGACCCAGGCGCGATAAATGGTGTTAAATGATGCATTTACAGAAGTGTAATGAGCACGTTTTTAAAAGTCAGAAAGGTGCAGCCCGTTGAACAGACAGGCCGTGGAAATGGGTCTGGTGTTTTTTAGCTTTTGTCGCGAGTTTCCAAGACGACCGTCTCGTCCATCTCAGGCCTCTTATCTGGCAAATCAACCGATGCTTGCGCCACCCGCATATCGATTTATCAGCAGCAAGGTGGATATCCGTCGCTGATGGCTGTGTGTGAGAACAGCTCCGCGTATCCTGCATGGGTAAAGGTTTTTCATTTACCACTCTCTTTGTGTGGAGGCAGTGTCCCGCAGATTCACCTGTCTGTCGCTGCTGTATAGGGCAAACACAGCTGTAGGTTCCAGGCCTCCAAAACGTTGCGGTATTTGCAAAGTGGCACTGATTTACGCACTGACGGTCGCGCTGGTCCGTTTACTGAAAAAAAAAAATCCCACAAGGTGCATAAAATCCCGAAGGGGCTAGGTCCTGCTTTTGAGCAAACAGTGAAACCAATGCCCTGAGCGCTGCGGAGTCACATGGTGACAGAGTGACACACCTGTGTGGAGCTCTAACGAGGCTGGCAGTTGCGCCACAGGCAGGTATAGGTACATGTGCGCGCAAACGGCCCGCAACCCGGGGTCCACGGCAGCCATGAACAGGGAAGACCACTACTACGCCTCTCAGGTGTTCAAAGACTCTTGTGCCTACCAGAGGCCGCAAGGTGAGGACTACAGCCACAGCCCGCCGCCCTGCCTCTACATGAGCAGGCAGGTTCACTCCGTCTACACACCGCCGTCCATGGGAGCCCTGGAGCAGGCCAGTCTTCCTGACATTGCCTCTACGTACGCTCTACCCTGCATGCGTGAGGATCCAGGAGTGCCGCAGCTCCACCACCCACAGGGTCTCCAGCAGCAACCTCTCCAGTCCACCGCAGGTTATGGAGACACGGGAGAACAGAGCAGATATCATCTCCCGTTCCCCTGGATGAAAACCACCAAATCACACTCTCACACCTGGAAGGGACAGTGGACAGGTAACCCCTTAAACCACTACAAATCAGGAAATGTCATTTGTTGAAATCATTTGTTGACAAATCACTGAATGGAAATCCAGTGAATGTGAATGGTGAATTTCAGGCTGATGGATACTTATGACAAATAAGACAAATACATGATTGTTCATAGTTATAGCACCAACTCTTTCCGTAGCCTAATGACATCACGCTCCCAACAATATAACCCTGGGTGTTCCAGTTTACCTTGTCAGTCAATTTGTAAAATTGTAGACAAAAGCAAGCGCTGCCTTTTATCATGTGTTGCTGTCGGAAATGTAGATTTTAGCTTATAAGATGTATAAGACACAACTCTATCATAGGATTTGTTCGACGTATGCCTGATCAGCGAATAACATTTCCAGTGAGAGTTTATACCAAAAGTACAACTGCGCCATAAAATTAGACATTAGATTAAGTTAGTCATATAATTTTATATTAATAACATTCTATCGCACAAACATATTATTTATTTGTGACAATTGTTTTCACTTCTGTACGTGTAAAGAAATTTCTGTTGAACGAAGACAGAACAAAGTAGCGCAGTCTACCTGGACAAGACTCCTGTTAAAACGACCCTCGTGTTCTTTGACTTCTCAGAAAACAGGCTGTTTAAATGATCACTTTTGTTAGATTTTCAGCCTTCGTCCACATTTACAAACGTCAGCGCACGGCTCTTGAGTTAAAAATCAAATGGCCATCAGCCTGTGTAACAGGTGTATTTAAACTCCATCTGCTGCAGTTATTTTATCAATAAACTAAAAGAACGTTTTTAAAATCTATCTGAAAAAAATCTAATCTGAAAAAGACAATATAAAAACTGTATAGAAACTGTTCCTGGTTATTCATTTCAACATGTTGTTGCACCTATAAATATAAAGCTATATATTTAAATGCGGCTATATACAGCTTATTGTTTGGCACAGTTTTAATTTGACCATGATCTAATTCTAAACAGCATGTGTTAACGTGCTACATATAAATATGCCCATGTTATTTGAGACATGGTAACTTTTAATCAAGACATCAATAAGGAAAATAGCAATAGCTTTGCTTTTTTTCCCATTTCTGCTTCAGTATGTTGCAAAATGTTCATTGTGATAATTTGTATCCATAAAGTACATGAAGTCATTCCTGAGCTGTCAGTTCACTGTGTTCCTTTTGGGGTCAAGGACTCCCAGAGATCCCGGAAGAAGGAATCAGGCCATGTCAAGGAAAACAAAGGGTGGATTCAAATAAATAATAAGTCCCCGTCGCAAGACCTTTGACCTCTAAAATGATCATTATTAATTTAGAAATTTGGGTGCAAACTACTTGCACATATGGTTAACATGTTGCCTGTACAAACTAACAAACTTGATAGATTATTTGTAATTAATGGCATTATTTCAGATTATTTTCATATTTCTCTCTCTATAACAACTTTCCCTTTCATCTTTACGCCCTTGCCACAGCTCCAGGGTTTGCTGTCTCTAAACTCTGTGTTTTCACCATTTTAAAATGTATTTTATATTTTTACTACTCGATAATATCGATATTACTACCACTACTAATGATAATGATTAGGAAACCGAGTGAAAGACCGTTAAATGTCTTTGTGTCTAGGGCCTTATGTGATGGCTGAGACAGAGGAAAACAAACGAACGCGGACCGCCTACACGCGCGCCCAGCTGCTGGAGCTGGAGAAGGAGTTCCTGTTCAATCGCTACATCTCGAGGCCGCGTCGCGTGGAGCTGGCGCTGACCCTGAGCCTCACCGAGCGCCACATCAAGATCTGGTTTCAGAACCGGCGAATGAAGTGGAAGAAAGAGGAGGACCGGAGGAGGGCCCGCGGGGCCGACCCGGATCAGGACTCCTGCGTCACCTCTGGAGACCAGGGGGAACTCGCAGGGGGCGTCTCCTCCTCAAATGGACCTCAAAGTGGTACACCGCCGGTTTCCCCTCTACACAGTCACTGTCTCGCCTCTTCTGGATCCAGAGAGCCCGCGTAGACCAGCAGAAGGCAGCCCCTGTTACTTGGATCTCTTTGACCCCCTGAAGGACACTTTAACCCAGCTCCTCTTTCCAGGGGTGATGCGTTTCTCCCTTCTACCTCTCCATGCCTGCATTAAGATGTTTGGGCAGCAGATGGCACGATGAGGCAGACACATCTCCAGCTATTTCCCAACAACATAGGACCAGTTGCACAAAAAAAAAGTTTTAAATTAAATGTTTCACTGCAGAAAACGTTTATTAATGTAAATATGCATAATATGGCTTTAATTTTATAGCTGATTACGCGTGTAATGATGTAAAACTATAGCGAACGATCTACACGTTATTCATTACGTGGTATGATGAAGCACACATAATAAAACTGGGATAAAACAGACATTTAGGTCTGATGTCGGTGGTTTAAGTGGACATACAGTGTAAGGTATGAGTGGTTATAGTTTGTTGGGAGGGTCCGTGCGCACCAGACCCTGCAGACGCAGGCTGGATATCTTCTTCACCTCCTCGATGCCGTGCGCCCTCTCCGCTGCGGGCTCGTTCACACAGCGCTGCGACAGCTGCTGTAAGATTTTCTCCTTGTCGTTCATCCGAGCGCAGATCACAAACGGGAACCCGAAGCGCGTCTTGTACTCCTCGTTGAGACGGGCTACGCGCAGGGCGTCCGCGGCGTCCAGCGCGTCCAGCCCGGCTCCTGCCTGCTCCGCGCGGGATTCCCTGGTCAGCGTGCCGCTCTTCAGGTCCCTGCCCGCGAGGTCTGGGTGACACCTGAGGATCCCCTCTTTACCTAGACACTCAGACGTGTTCGTTAATTCAACAACGTCATCTGAAACCTGTACACGGTGACAGGAAAGTTACAAAACCACAGCGCAGTCGCACCTGATTCTGGCAGCGCGTCGATGAACTCACTAATTGCAGACTCGATAGCAGCAAAGTTCTTAAATGGGCGCCTCGACCACACAGCAGCTGTTATGAGGGGGCATTTCTCCACCACATTGCCGAAAACATCCACGAAATCCTCGTAAGAAAGAGCATTTACTGTGTCCATGTCCATGTTGACGCAGGGACTGCTTTAAGGGTTAATGTCCCGGCGGACACACGGAGCAACCCCCACCCCACGCCTGGCGCTCGTAAATAATTAATTTGGTCAATTTCAGTAAATTACTGTTGGGAAGAGACACCGAATATTGGGTTAAATACAAGTTCGAGCTCCGATGATCGTTTAAGAAAAGTGAAAGTGAAAAGAAAGTTTGCAGAATAGAGCGACACTATACAAACTTTGACCTCAGACGTCACGTAAAGATAATAACTGCACTACCGGTATGTAACACACTGCTCCTTCAGAATCACAAAAGAACATCACGAGAACCGGTTTTTGTGTTAAATGTAAAATACATTTTACTACAGGTAAAATGTACAACGTAAAAATATATTTGAAAGCATATAAAATCTCAGGTGAAACAGCTTGTATATAAAAAACTCTTTGTCAATACAATGTAAAAAATATGTTAATGGTAAAAGCTGTCATGCAGTAGTAATAATGTATAACAATATAAGCATCTGAACTCTTGCTACATATAACATGTTTGGTTTCCTTCCCTCTTAATAGCTGCAGAATACAGACGTTTTAGATTGTGATATTAAGATATATTTGCTAAAATCCCAGCCTTGTACTAAGAATTGATGCTGTGTACATATAATAATATTATGTTATATTAATGCTAAATATTGCTTTATTCAAAGGCATCCACAATATTTAAATGAGACATAATACACGTGCACTGAGCTGCAATTGTAACTCTGGATTATTATTTTGACATACAATATACATCAATAACATGTTTAAAATATATGTATAAAATATTGATGCCTTGAACATGGACATGTTTCTATTGATACTGTAGGCGATTAGTCTCCAACAGAAGCTTTCAGAAGCTTCTTCTCTGTGGCCAATGAGTCTGAGTCGAATCTTTCTGCTTTGCCTTTTTCAGTTGAACTGGTCTGACTGTAGTCGTTGGCCGGCACACTGTTGTCGCCTTGCTTGGTCAAGGCGGAAATGTCTACCACGGTTGGTGTATTCTGGTAGTCGCTGGAGGTCTGGTCGATCATGTTATGATAGAGCTGAAAGAGGAAGTTTGTTTATAAAAAGAAATGAAGTCACACACACTATGCTGCTTGCAGTTGAGTGACAGTATTAATGTGCAGGGGCGGATAAACATACTGTATTAAAACTTTTGTATTTAATGTAATTTTGTATTTAAATTGTTTCATTGCATTCTCCTCCCTACACATTGTGCTGAGTGGACCTACCATCTCCTCTCTGTCTGTCAGCTGGCTACAAATAAGGGAAACCAGTTTGGTGAAAGAAGGGCGGTTGTTGGGATCCAAGTTCCAACATTCACACATCATCCTGTATCTATAAAACAGCCAGACACAACATTGTTTTCAAACTTGTGTTTGAAAAATGAAAATGGGTCTTATTGCTATTAACATAAAATAAACAAGTTAAAGTTATCTATTAAATATAAAAGTACAGTTACAGGTGTAAATGTGAAATGGTGTGATTCAAATTAGATTTCATTTAAACATTTCTATCCTGCTGCTAATGCTTTTCGATACATTTGAATTGTTGGAGGTGACCTACACGATGTCGCTGGCGTAGTAAGGACGTTCCATCTTGAATCCTCTCTCAATCATTGAATAGAACGTGGGATCCACCTTTACCCCTGGATACGGAGTGATACCTAAAACACACAGGGAAAGTAAGGTTCAACCTCTTAGCTTTGTGCGTGGACACGTTTTACTTCACGGAGTTTCGTTGGGACAGCTACCGAGTGAGAAGATCTCCCAGAGCAGAATGCCATAAGCCCAGACGTCGCTCTTCATCGTGTACACCCCCTGGAAGATGCTCTCTGGTGCCATCCACTTCACGGGCAAACGCACCTGGAAGACAGCGAGGACACGTCGCCCACAGTGCGTGAGGAGTGACACAAAACAGACACGACTTAGCAAAACAAGGTCTCAAGTGGCATCATGTCACATACATTTCCTCTCACGACGTAGTTGGAGTCGTTGTCAATGTCCCGGGCCAGGCCAAAGTCACCAATCTTCACCAGTCTGCCCTTTGTCACTAACACATTTCGAGCTGCCAGATCACGGTGGATACACTGCAGACAGTCAAGAGCAATAAATAAATTAATAATGACGGTCCATCATTCAAATAGAATATAAACTAGTTATTAATGAATTAACGATTAAACCTGTAAGCTGGAACTGGCTGACAGATGCTAATGAGCTACAGCGTGATTAATTGACGTCTTACATTCCTGGAGGACAGGAACTCCATCCCTTTGGCCACTTGGAAAGCAAAGCTCAGCAGGTCATCAAAGGTCAGGGCTTGCAGGTCATCGCTCTGGTTGTCTAGGTGTTCATACATTTCTGGGTGTGCAGATAAACTCGGATCAGTTACAATCAGCACAGCTAATTTGTTGCTCATAATAATATTCGCACTACAATCTACACCAGTTTCATACAGTTACATTTTGTTTTGTAAATTAAGTAAATCGTTGCTGATGTCCCCTTTCTTTCGTTGATGTTATCGTGTATGTGGATGCATGTTGTTTCTGACCTTCATCTACATCCATGTTTGCAGAGCTGAGGTTGAGGAGTGCGATTTCCTCCTGCCCCCTGGTGGTGGAGGAGTGCATGACCACATAACTGTCCGCTATTTCGCTGGGAAAACAAACAGTGACCAATAACAAACTTCATGTTATCAGTTGTCTTTGTGCGCAACATGTCTCACCTTTTTCTGGGCTGGAGGTTGTTGTATAGGCTGCTGAATCGGTCCGTGTTGAAAGCATCGGCCACAGATTTGTGATAGCGCTCACTGCTGCTTTTCAGGTAGTTCAGCAGGTCTCCATAGCAGCAGTACTGGAAAATCAGGTATATTGGCCCTAAAGGGGGAAACAAATAATGAGCGTTTATTTAACTTGGGCTGAATCATAGTTAATGTCATGTCTACACAGGTGACGTCTGCAAATTCATTCTTTAAGATTTAACATAAGATAAGATAATCCTTCACTGATCCCACGTTGGGGAAATTCAATTATTACAACAAAGGATTACAAAAGATAGGTGGTGCAAAAGAAAAAGATGTGCAAAGAGGATGTACAAATTTACAAATTCAGTAAAACGTTTTACTAAACATACAGAGTGGGGCTGTTAGACTGAGCAACCAATGGGAATGAATGATCTGCGGTACCACTCCTTCCTGCACTAGGGGTGCAGGGGTTCAGTCTCCCACTGGAGCTGCTCAGAGCCTCCACTGTCTGATGCAGTGGGTGAGAAGCATTGTCCATGATGGATGTTGGCCAACATCCTCCTCTCACCCACCTCCTCCACAGACTCCAGTGGACAGCTCCAGGACAGAGCTGACCTCCGGACCAGCTTGTTTAGTGTAGACAAAACACTCACAATGTATAAATTGCCTGTACAGCTGTGTAATTAGCAGCGGTCCCACCTGTCTCTGTGCATGCACCAAGCAGGTTAACGATGTTGGCGTGGTGGCCGATGTGAATCAGCATCTTGAGCTCTGACATCAGCGCCTCCTTCTCTACAGTCTGGTGTTTTTCTGCGGAGTTAAACGTCAAGTAAACCACTGGACTGACCTCCTCCATTCATATTTTGACTCTACTCAGGTATTAAATGCATTGAACACTGACCTTTTAGCATCTTCACAGCCACCTGGTGCGAGACACCGGGCTTGTTGATTCCATAGGCTGTAGCCTGGACCACCATGCCAAAAGCCCCAGAGCCTAGTTCATTACCTACGGAGGAAACAGACAGAGTAGAATCTTATTTCAAATTTTTGCTGATTTAAATCTAACAGAAGAAGTGAGCTCTGGAAGTAACAGTTAATCATGTTTACCATAAGTAGCTTTTTAGAGCTTTTACTTGTAATGAAATATTTTGACTGTTATTGGCTTTATAAAAATTCATACCCAGTTCTAAGTTCTCCCTGGGAAACTCCCATTTCATGTCGTATTCAAAGTCCTTGAAGTTGATGTAGATATAATCATTGTCATTGGGACCAACCATCTGGAGGATCTGAAGCTGGGGCTGATACTTGGGTTTCTACATGACAAACAAACACACAAACAATGGTTGCAGTTATGTTTTCATGGGTTTGCATGTGTTTGTGTGCCAATGTGACATAAAGTATGTACCTTCTTTTTAACAAAGTAAATGAGCACCACAATGACAACTGTCAAAGTCAGTAGCAGAAGAAAGATGGTTAATTTTAGGACTGCTAAGCTGTTAGCAGTACTTGGATCCCCTACAAACAGAGACATACAAAGATCAATTAGTAACTACAGTTAACCCAATAAATTTGATTTAATTTTCCTGTAATTCCTGAAAGTATTCTTATTACCTTTACTGACCATGAATGAAAGTGGAAGGTTTACAGTTTTACACCAGGAGCCAACTGAGTTTGTGACACAAAATCTTAACTTATGTTCATTTGCCAGTTCTCTGCTCAGTGAGCTCCTGATCGTCTTTTTACAGAAGACGCCAGAGTCTGTTTGAACAGTGCCTGGAATCTCGTTCCATAAAGAATGTGGGTCTTCACAACTGCAATGAAACAGAGAGCAGAGGCTTGAGGAAGTGTTCAGGGTTACGATGAGCTCTGACCTGAGCACTTTGGGCTGCAACCATACCTGTGACCAGAAGAGCAAGACATCCAGGAATAGTTAGCGGGCACAAGACTCTCAGTCTCATAGATGAAGTTATTGCCAACCTCCTTCAGGTTGAAGACGGGTGTGTCTGTGACAAAACCATTGAATAATCATCTCTGCATCATTTAAATAAATCAATAATAAAAATATTTTCTTACCTACAACACACACAAATATTGTCTTTGTTTCTTTTTGGCCTCCAGACTCCAAATGTAACTTGTAATCTCCTGAGCTGAGTGGACCACATAGCTTCACAGTACTAAAAAAAAAATTCACAGCTCATTTTCTGACTTTAAACAACAGCGTGAGGCTCCAGAAAACCTACCTGTGTTTTGTTACCAATGAGTTCCTCGAGCATTTAGTCATCGTTCTATTAGGAGCTTCCCAGGAACAGTAGTGGAGCACAGGGTGGTAGGACACATTGGCTTGCAAACAGAAACTCAATGCGTTCAGCGCGGGAATAGTTATGTTCTTGTCCAACTGCACAGAGACAGACCCTTCCGCTGTGGCACCGCGAGAACAAAAATACATTTTTTTTTAATATATTATTACAAATGGACAAAAATATTAGCGAGAACGTACAGTATTAATATCGATTAATTGGTAAATAACAGCTCTACTAACCCTGCACGTGAACATAAACAGACTTAGTTTTGTTTTTCACCCTGCAGGTGTACGTGCCAGAGTCGTTCACATGGACAGATTTTATGAATACGTAGACCATGCGAGTGGACTCATGTGCATCCGGTTTTACGCAGATCTGAGAGAAAATTAGAATTATTTTTAATTTAATGGGAACGATCATACAATGTCTATTCTGGTTGATTCAGCTGAAAGAAAAATGTAAAATCTCATGTGGCTCAGTAGAAGAGTTTGCTACCTCTTTCTTAGAAGAGCATTTTAAAGCCTTGGGATCCAGTATTTTGCTGTCCTTCTCCCACAGAGGTTGTTCTGTCTTGGTTTCTCTGCAGCGTAGCAGTAAAGACTGATCAGGTGTCACAGTTACATTAGAAACCTCATCCATGGTCATTACGTCTTTGTCCAAGTCTGAAACACACACAGCATCTAGTCACAAAGCTGTAAAATACAACAACCAAAGCTGAGCACATTAAACTGTTTCATCTAATATTTAAATCTTCTACAGGATTTACTCAAGTCATTTGCTAAAATATTTAATTACCGTAGTCATACAGCTGCACGCACTCTTCTCCTTCACTGTTATTAGCACAGCACATCACCACTTTGTTATGATAGTGTGCACTTGATATTCCACTCCTTTGTTGGTTTACAGGAATAGTTGTCCCATTGTTGATGCTGTTGAAAAGGAGGAGAAGTATTATTTCAGAATGCAATGACATGTTGAGCAATGTTAGTATCAGTTGCCTACTCTGTTATTAGATAACACTCTGAATGTATGTAATGATAACATCTTACGTAAGCCATTGAATTGAGGGCTTTGGGCTGCCGTTGGATGTGCATGTGATCTCAGGGGATCGAAGATGATTATTCATTTTGTCCAGCATCAGCTGAGGCTGTGTGGGACGTTCTACAAAAAATAAACCATCCATGTTTCTTAGGAACAAAACATTTGCAAAATTAATGTGTTAAGAGCAGACAAGTCTTATTGTTGGACAGAGAGTTGCTACTTACTTATAACAGTAAGACATACAGTCATGGAGGAATTGACGCCGCTTGACTCACAATTCAGTGTGTAATTCCCAGAATCTGTCTCCGAAAGTGATTTTGGGTTCATAGAGTGACTCCCATTGCTGGTATTTCAATGAAAAGCTTCAGTTCAGTCATTCTGGAAATGTGTGAAATGACAAAGCACCTAGGCAGATGTAATGACATTCACCTACATTGTCATTATGAGGTCTCTTCCTCTCATCCAGTGACAGACAGGATGTCCACTCAAGCCCTCCAGGGAGATGTTGAGTTTCTTACCAACACATACAGCCACACTGAGAGGACCTGATGCATTCAAGTAGTCAGCTGGCTCAAAATATGCCACCTGAAAGACAGAGCTTCCCATTTAGTGACTAGTAAAAAGAAGCGTTTAGTGTGGTAAAATTACAAAATTACACAATTTTGTTTTTATCACACAGTTTCTATTATAAAATAATAACTTGAATAAATGTGCATCAGAATTAACCGCTGGTACACTTCCATCCAGGTTGCTGATTCAAATGAAAAGAAACTAACACAGAATGATGACTGATTGTTTTTATTTGTGTTATTTCTGCCTGCGGTGTTTTGCAAAACTTTGCTGCTCCTTTTAGTTTTCTTCATAATTGTGTACACAATATGTTGATGTCACAACAAAACCAACCAACCCGCATTTTTTTTCCAAGTTTCGCAAACCTGCAGCCAAAATGTATGTTACTGTTTGTCCAACACAACAAAAAAAAAAGTTAGGTTTCTCAAATTTGTGCACTTTTGAGTGCACGTTATAAAAATAAATAACGTTCACTCAAAAGTTTTTACATCCACTAAAAGTTATTGGCAAATACTGTCAAATAATAGTCACCAAAATAAAAATTATTGTCAAAATAATAGATATAATAGTAATAATATATATAATAGACAGATAACTTATTTTCACTTTTTACGTAGGGACGAAGATTTTACCTCATGATTCGACACACAGGCCTGATCCTGAGCTGACACCGCGTCCGCTCGCAGGATCCATTCAGCGCCCAGCAGCAGCACAGCTGGAAAGAAGAACACTGCGTTTATTTCCACTGTTTGTATGTTACACTGATATATAACCCAGTCATTGTTCAGTTTTGTAAAGTCACATGTGTATGCAGTGCTAATTATTCAACAGGTGCGAAGAACTGACTTTACCACGGAGCAACTCACCCGCAATCATGTTTCCCTGAACCCGCATTGTCGCGTTCGTCTAGTCCGTACCTGTCATTTCTACTCTGATGTGCAAGTTGAATGTGCGATGCCTTTTAAACAGAGGAAGTCATGACGTTGTTGTGTTCATCGAGACGCATCTAGTCCAAACACATAGCATATGCAAGGAGAACACATCATTTGCATATGGTCATTGGAAATAAAAAATGAAATAAGGTCAATGAAATATCTTAATAACCCCTTTGTTGTTTATTCGGATGTTATTTTTACAATTAAGCTGCGTTGCATATTTACATAAATGCTAAAATAGTACGCAGTTAAATGGACAGACACGGGCTGGACATGGATTAATAAACCATCGAACTCCTTCTGTCGCTTAATTACATTGTCGAGCGCGTCTGGTTCGCTCCGCAGCTCGCAGGAGGCAAACTTAAACACTGTACCCACAATGCAAAGCTATGCTAGCTGCTCCTTAGCGAAGCAGCCTGGAAAAAAAACAACAGGCTACTTTGCGAAGAAGGCAGCTGCATGGATAGCAACACCAACCAGCAGGATCCCACGCGTGCAATGATATTTCCCTAAACCAAAATGCACCCGTCCCTGATAATGTGAGTAAGGTTGTGGCGCAGGTTCTCTTCAGCTGCTGAAGTGATATTAATCCGTTCATTTAAGGGGAACTGTTTGCAGGCTAGCTGGCTAGCTCGCTAGCTATCTGCGTCTCTCTATGTTTGAGTGTCTTCCGGCAGCAGCGGCGGCGGCGGCAGCAGCGGTGCCATGAACAGTGGACTCCCAGCTTCAGCCGCTCCGCTCGGGGGTGCCGGGATACCCAGTGTCAAGGTGAAGTTTTGCCGATACTACGCGAAAGACAAAACGTGCTTTTATGGAGACGAGTGTCAGTTCCTGCATGAGGATCCGTCCATGGCAAGCCTGCCCCTGCATGGCAGCGGCGGTAGTCCCGTCCCGTTGTCCATGGCCGGGGGTGGCGGGACACAAGCGGGGTATTCTCTCGGCGGCTCGGCAGCAGCCTGTCCAGGCGGCGGGACCGGTGTGTCCAAGAAGAGCGAAACATTAGGGCCTGCAGGCACGTCCCTGGAGGGCCAGCTGTTAACCAGTGAGTAATAATGCAACTAAGACGAGGGCTGACGCGTGGTTGCCAAGTTAGACTTTACTTTTGGGCCTTGCGGGGCTTTGTAAAAATTTAACCCGAGGATTCACCGAGGCCTCGTCTGCCCCAAAACAACGTTCACCTGCCCGAAGAAATCCAAACCCAGCAGTATGCAGCTAGCCTTAGCGCGTTTTGCTGTACCGAACTATTCTGTGAACAGTTTTATCTCAAGGTCGCTTTACACATGCTTGTTAACATTAAACGGCAGCTCACATGCTGCTGCAGCTCACATGGAGGAGGCCTGCTGTTTTTGTATGACAGCTGTGAGTGGGCAGAAATCCGCCACCAACTCACGTCAACGTTAGCGAACGCTGCTAATAGCCAGCTAATCCTAGCTAAACTACAATTAAATTGACTTATTAAACCCACTCGGACGAGCATCCCCTTTCCGGCAACGATTCGTCTTCCACACTAGTGTCGGTGCCGTTAGTTGAACTTAAGTTAAATGTTGTTAATGTCAAAAGCAGTGTTGTTTAGTTTTGTTTGCTAACGCTAGCCTAGCCCCGCTAGCCGTTCACAGGGCATTGTTTTTTGCTTTTGTGCTGTCGCGTTTCCGCGATGTAAATAAAGTCCACATGAACATTTACACGCAACTTAAAATGTTCATATATTCACTTTAACCACACACAATAGAAACTTGTAATTGTTGGCAACTATTTGTTGTCAAAATATTTCTTTGTTGATACCTATCGCATTAACTTCCTGTGAAATTGTTCAGTTTTTTTGAATAGCCAAGCAGCCGTCTGCAGTGATATTAATGTGAAAGCTTTGCCTTCCAGGCTTCTAAATTCTCCCATTACCTCTTGTTATGTCAAGCTGGTGTGTTTTATAAACTTTGGTTTGTTCCGCAGTCCCAGGGATGGACGGAGCAGCCCTGAGTGATGCCAATCTTACAAACTCGTACTTCAGCAGCAGTTTTATTGGCGTCAATGGGTTTGGCAGCCCTGCAGATTCAAAATACTCAATGATGCAGGTAAGGAGCGTAGCGAAAGACGTATGTAATCAATTTGAATAATAAACATTTCATTTATCTTGCATTTTATCAAAATATCGGGTCATAATTTGTCCATAAACATATTCACAGTGGAGTGCCTTTGCAACACATTTGTTTTTTGATGCTGCTCTCTGTAGCGAATGACGACCAGCAGCAGCTCTCCCAGTCTCCTCAATGATGGTGCCAAGAACTTCAGCCACAGCACTCACGGTAACATTTCTGTTGTAATCACCTCTCATCCACTGTATGTTGAAAGCAGCGCTGCTCATGTCCCACACTGATTGTCCACAGATCCAGTTAACTCCCCAACATCGTCATTGTTCAGTGATTTTGGTGCTCTTAGCATTTCCCAAAGGAGAAAGGTGAGCACACACATTTTTAAAAGTACTTATAAAGGTCATCTATGTCTTATTTCCTTGGAAAAATACTTGAAACACAAGTAGGGTAACTCTGCGTAATTTGCATCTTGCTTTTCGTTGCTTCTAACAACAGTTGCACATTTTGTTTAATCTTTGTGTCTTTTTTCTTGTGACGCCAGACTCCTAATCCAGCAGCAAGTGAGTTCATCCCTAAGGGAGCTCCACGCATGGCCACTATGGCTCAGTCCAATGTTCAGGCCTTCCCCTTGCCACTTTGCCCTCACCCTGGCCTCAGCAGCTCAGCAGCTGCTGGACTTGCTCCAGGTGGGTTTTAAAAGCGAGAAATTCTTGTTTTGCTTTACTTTCTGCATAACTCATAAGTTTTGTTTTCCATAATTATAGTTTAGATAGGTAGGGAGTTTCTTCTTGTCTGTAAAACCACATGAGCTCATTTGTGTTTTTAGATAAGTTTTTTTTTCTGAAGTGTTATGTCATCCTGTTTTAAATGTTAGGCATGTCTTTGTCTGCGGGTTCGTCTCCCCTCCACTCTCCAAAAATTACACCGCACACCTCACCTGCTCCTCGTCGGCGCAGTCACACCCCAAACCCTGCCAACTACATGGTGCCTACCACCGCATCTGACCAGGGCACTCACATTATCCAGAAGGAGACTGTAGGAGGGACCACATACTTCTACACAGACAACACACCAGCACCAATGGCTGGGATGGTATGTGGTATTTACTTAGACTTAGGAATAAACTAGAACGTTATAGTAACCGTTGTCAAATTGTTTGTAACCAATAAGTCTACATTCAGATGTGAAAATCATTCAGGAACAATTGTTACACACCACCAAATGCTTCTGTTTGCTCTGTTATAAACAATTAGCCTGTGTGATTTGGATTCTGATGGCATTGTTGCTCCATTAAAACCCTCAATTTCAATCAGTCACATTTCATTGCACAGTTATAAAATACTTCTGTAATTTTAAAAATCAAATGTAATATATCACTGGTTTTCATTTCTCAATAAATAGGAAGTTGTTTTTCTGGTTTTCATTGCAGGTGTTTCCTACTTACCACATTTATCCCCCCACTGCGCCACATGTGGCTTATATGCAGCCAAAAGCTAATGCCCCGTCCTTCTTCATGGCTGATGAGCTGCGACAGGTATCACCCACTCGCCCCCACTCTTTTTCACACCTTATGTTCTTTTGTCTGTCCATAATGTCTGATATGAGGCACTTTTGTTTACATTTCAGGAGTTGATAAACAGACATCTTATAACCATGGCCCAGATTGACCACTCAGAGAACCCAGGTAAAGGGTCCAAGAGTATTTGTTCATTCATTGGGAAAATGTTTAGTATTTGACAAGAGACCACTGAAGTTCTGTTGTTGATGTTCACGTATACAAGCCAACATAGCTAAAACAAATGCGAAGTCTGTCGTGGAGTTGATTTCCTGTATTGGTGTGGTGAAATAGAGGTTTTATAGTCTCTGATTTGTTGTTGTTGTTTACTGTCACAAAATGAAAATGATTAAAAAATGCAACTTGCAAATTATACAATGATGCAAAGAAAAAAAACTCATGAACTTGTATTAATTTGAGTAAAAGCTAGTGATAGTTTGAACCTACTCAAACTGTATCTGTTTCACTGTGTGCATCTGTACAGGATGATGTTATTTTTATGTTGAAACTGCTTGGTGTTTGGCAGACGTACCATCTGAAGTGGATAGCTACCACAGTCTGTTCCCCCTTGAGCCTCTCCTCCCACCAAACCGCATGCAGAAGACCAGCAACTTTAGCTACATTACCTCTTGCTACAAGGCTGTCAACACCAAGGATGACCTGCCTTACTGCCTGAGGAGAATACATGGTGACACAAAGGGTTTTCAAATAAGCAGAACACAATTATGACAAAGTGACCATTTAAATTATGTTGGATGTTATTACTATTCCAACAGTGTAAAATTAGCAACTCACTAAGAAATTACAAAAAAAACTGTGTATCAAAATTATATTTTTATTTCATTCAGCCATTCTAAATGTTATGATAACTCTAATAATTTTTACAATAGTTTCTAAATATTTTGAATAATGTGTATATTTTGTGTCCAGCTTTTCGCCTTGTTAACACCAAGTGCATGATGCTGGTCGACATGTGGAAGAAGATCCAGCACTCAAACTGTGTAACACTGAGGGAGGTCTTCACCACTAAGGCCTTTGGAGACCACTGTGAGTGTGTTTGTGATGATTTGTGCTGTCTTTCTCAGATTATCAGTTTCTCAGATTTATAGAATCTAATGAAATTATTATATAATTACTATTAATTTTTTTTTTTTTTGCTAAGTGTTCTCCTTAATCACATCTGAGATCTAACACTAACTCCTATTTGCCTTAGCGTTGGTCTTCTCTTATGATTTCCATGCGGGTGCAGAAACCATGTTCAGCAGACACTTCAATGATCCAGCAGCAGACTCTTATTTTACCAAGAGGAAATGGGGTATGTGTCTTCGTCTTTTACACTAAAAGAGACCCAGCATAGCTTTGACTGTCCCTGCTTTTCTTTGCTTTACACATTTTAACTTGGTTTACTTATGTGTTAATGAGGTAATTGGTCCAGGGTCTACTTACATTTGCATGTTTCCATTGCATGTGATTGTGCTCATACCTGATGTGATAGTTGAGAATGTATGTAAGTCTGTAAAGCATCGTACACTTGGTCTACATACAGTACGTCTGTGCAAGAGAGATATGGAGATTTAAAGGAAACTGTGACTGAAACTGATTATAGGACAGGTGTCCTACCTACAGGAATCAGAAGAGAGGAAGCAAAACCATTCAGACCATGTGTGTTTATGAATCCATAAAGCAGTTTTTTTTTTTTACAATTAAAATCTGGTGGACCCAGACCGTGAATGCAACATGCATTTCTCCCTGAAGTCACCTTTATGCCAGTTCTGATATTCTCAGTGTGTGATTGTGGCTTTGTTGTGTAGCACACAGCCGTTTTGCAGCTTGTTGCACATAGTAAATAAACTTCTGCAGAGACTGGAAATGACATTTATGGGAATAGTACGTTTTTTTTTTGTTTAATAGAAATGACATCAGTATTGTTTCACATCACAACTTTCAATGCTGGTGTGTGAGGAAGTTGTTAGTTTAGGGTACTTCGCATGTAGCTTTTTGATGAAGCTTTTCTCGGTGTATAGGACAACATGAGCCTCCCCCTCCACGGCAGCATGCAGGTCTTCTCCCCGAGTCGCTAATCTGGGCCTACATTGTCCAGCTCAGCTCAGCCCTCCGCACCATTCACACTGCTGGCCTGGCCTGTCGTGTCATGGACCCCAGCAAGATTCTCATCACTGGTAAAACAAGGTATGTACGCACACACTTAGTGTGGGTACATAAATGTTATGATCAGAAAACCAATACCACATAACTATAAATGGAGGTGTACATAACAGTGTGATTTTCAGTTTCCAGCTCAGAAAATGTGTGTGCGACACTGAATGAATTAAAAGTGCAAGAATATTTTCATTGCAGACTTCTTTTTTCAATCACTGTGTGGTTATGCACAGCTATATAGACTAACAATGACAATCTTCTTATCTCATAGGTTACGGGTGAACTGTGTTGGTGTGTTTGATGTCTTAACATTTGACAACAGTCAAACTAATCATCTTGCTCTAATGCCACAGTACCAGGTACTTTATATGATAATGCATATTTGTGGCCCTGTGTGGTTAAACCTCCCTTTTAAAAGAAAGGGAAGTTCTTGTGTATATGTACTTCAGTGCATTTGTTTTTTTGGCATGTAGCAAGCAGACTTGGTGTCGCTCGGGAAGGTGGTGCTTGCACTGGCGTGTAACTCCCTGGCTGGCATTCAAAGGGAGAACCTGCAAAAGGCCATGGAGTTGGTGTCCATCAACTACTCTTCAGACCTCAAGAACCTCATCCTGTAAGAAAGGGAGAGGGGCTGTGGCACAAAGCTGTATGTTTTGTCCATATCAGTCACTGGTTGGACATGCTCCGAATCTATTTGCACCTGACTTAGTTTTACACAATCACAGAATAACTGTTTTATGAACAATTCCTTGTTCTTACACTGCAATCAATTAACAAAAGGAAAGATTTCAAACTGGGAAAACTGCAGCGATTGAGTATTTCAGTAATTGTGTGTCCTATCGCAAGTCCTGTGATTAAATAAGTAATTGGATGAGGAATAATTGTACTTTATGAATGTGAAGCTTTACTTTCAGAATGTTAACTACTGCTCAGATATAATCACATGAATGTGTGAGATTAGTTGTCTAAAAACACGTTTTATACCTAATTGGATGTAGTTGTAATAGGGGATTAATATGTTTTACTTTATTTGATGTCTTCAATTCATCTGAAGGTAAACACAGACTTCTGTCTAAATGCAGGTATCTGCTGACAGAACAGTCACGTCTGCGCAGTGTCAATGACATCATGCCCATGATTGGAGCCCGGTTCTACACACAACTTGATGCATCACAGATGAGGAATGATGTTATTGAGGAGGACCTGGCCAAGGTATATATATTTTTATATATATATATATATATATATATATATATATATATATATAGAGGACATGTTCAGAAATTCATAAACCGTAATTGTTTTGGACTTTTAGCATATTGATACACACTCAGATTGATTGTGGTCATTACTAGGGCGTTTAGTTTAACAGGTTTAGTTGGCTAAGTCATCCTTTTGGTGTGAATGTGTGAAATAGCTGACTCTCACCACCTCTGGTTTTGTTTCTTCGTTCCTGTTCTAACATCTGCTTTACACCCAGACTCCATCAGTACAACTAAGACTTGTTTGTCTCTTCAGAAACAATAACGAATAATAAATAATTTCAGCTATAATGCAAGAGAAAATGACAGCATTGTGGGTTCACACATCAGCTAAAATTAGAGCAAGGAAACGTACATCTCTGACAGCAGATGTTAACATGGCTGTGTGTGTGGACACAATACATGACTGATGTGCTTCCTGTTTGCCAGTATTCAGTTTTATTTATATAGCACCAATTCACAACAAACGCTATCTCAAGGCACTTTACAAGTAAGGTTTAAGACCATACACGACTAAATCCCACATAGAGCAAGCTTTTAATTGTAGCCAATCAATAAATTCTACATTTTAATAGCAACAGTGAAGGAAAAACTCCCTGTCTATTGAGGAAAAAACCTACAGCAGACCCAGGCGCAATGTGAGCGGCCATCTGCCTTGACTGGTTGGGGTGAAGGGATAGAGAAGAGCGAAAATAACAGCTCAGTGTATGAAGGAGGTCCCCCCAGCAGTGGAAGCTGGTTCTACATGGTGATCTCTCTTCTTAAGTTCAGTCAGACTCTGGCTGAAGCGTTTTGAATTAACTGGAGGCTTTTTTAAGAGGACAAAGGGGACAAACTATGAGCAGGGAGTTACAGTCGTTCAGCCTAGAGATAACAAATGCATGGATTAATTTTTCAGCATCACTCTGAGAGGATGCTCCTAATTTTAGCAATATTCCTTAGAAGTAGGCAGTTCTAGAGATTTATTTAATGTATGATGTAAAGTAGAGATCTTAGTCAAAGATGACACAGTCATAGTAGAACCGGAAGCTAATGTTATGTCATCCAGAGTAACGATCTGATTCAATAATGAGTCTCTGGTTTTTAGTACCAATTATTAAAAACATCAGTTTTATCTGAATTTAGGAAGTTATACAGGATT
The DNA here is from genome assembly GCA_030770545.1 of Macropodus opercularis. Lineage (NCBI taxonomy): Eukaryota > Metazoa > Chordata > Actinopteri > Anabantiformes > Osphronemidae > Macropodus > Macropodus opercularis. The sequence goes on from JAUCMP010000028.1 coordinate 6,173,590, forward strand.
TGCTGCCTTTTAAACAAGTTTGAAGATTGACTAATTGGTTTGTTTCATATGGTTTCATAGACAAATATACAGTAAGTATCATGTGCATAGCAATGAAAATTCATAGTGTTTCATAATAATAATTACAGAGAGGAGACATGTATAGACTGAAAAGTATTGGACCAAGCACAGAACCCTGTGGAGCTCCAAAGCTAATCTTTGTGTGAATGGAAGATTGATCATGAACATGTGACCTAGTGGGGCTTTGTTTGTCGCAGATGTCATACATTGTTATGATAAAGTAAATAAATGCATTCAAATTGTTAACTTTCAATTAAAAGCCTTAAATTCTGCCTCACTGCTCTATTTCCATCATACATCCTAAGCATCTACTTTATGAATCATGTACAATTTTCCAAATTGTTTTCTTTCTTGCAGGAGGTACAAAACGGCCGCCTCTTCCGTCTGTTGGCAAAGCTTGGCACCATTAATGAGAGGCCTGAGTAAGTTTGAACCTATGGAAAGACCCACTGGTATGTGTGAATTTCTTTGGTTTTTGTGATTAAAGTGTGGCCTTGTGTTGTGTGAATCAGATTTCAGAAGGACCCAACGTGGTCGGAGACGGGCGATCGCTACCTGTTGAAGCTTTTCCGAGATCACCTGTTTCACCAGGTGACAGAAGCTGGGATGCCCTGGATTGACCTCAGCCACATTGTCTCCTGCCTCAACAAAGTCAGGGAGCTTTTCTATTTTCTTTTCTTTCTTTTTTTTTGTTCATTGCATTTTGATGTGAAGTTACTTGGTAGTAAACAGTTAAATGTGCATGAAGTAGTCAGCCGTGTACCAAACGCGACTTTGCAGAAGTAACAGCTTATCTTGTTTGTCTCTTTTCTTAACTTAGCTTTGTAAAGACCCATCTCAAGTTGTTGTTGGTTTTCTTTCTTGTTCCTCTTTTCACTATTCAAGCTGAAAGCTGTTTGAAACTCCCTTTTTGTTTTTCACAAGCATCTGACTGCAGTGTTTTATTAATATCCTATAGCTTCACACTTTTTTTGGGGGTCTACATTTGTTTATCTCAGAAAAGTTGTTTGAGTGCACATTGCTTTTATGATATATGCGTTAATAGGCTTCATGCTAATTGTGTCTGTCCTGTATGTTCTTCAGTTGGATGCGGGCGTTCCTGAAAAGATCAGCCTAGTGTCTCGAGATGAGAAAAGCGTCCTGGTTGTGACTTACTCAGACCTGAAGCGCTGTTTTGACAGTACCTTCCAGGAGCTGCAGGCAGCAGCTTCCGGCTCTCTGTAGCGTCCTCGTCAGGCTCGGTGTAGGACTGCCCTGACCTGGAGCTTATTCTTGCACTACAGTGGAGGACCAGGACCTGACAGATTTACATCAGAGCGGTGAAGACCTCAGTCACATACACTGACCCTGTCCACCAGGAGGACTTTTTCTAAAGTGTATATTTTTTAGTTTTCCTAAACCCTGCAGCTGAAAATCAAAAAAACAAAAGGAAAAAAAAAGACTAACTGTGACAAATGAGTAAAGTGACATTTTTTTAGATTTGGGGAACAAAATGAAAACAAACCATGAGGTTTTGAACTTTTTTCCTGCTTTTATGGTTTATTTCTACAGTTGGGGTTTATTTTTCTGAGAAGGATGCACTAAGATTTTAATTTTTTGGTTTATTTTTGTTATTTTTATGAATATGTGTGAGTGGCCTACAGGGTGTACAGAGAGAGCTGAAGTCACACACACACACACACAGACAGACATAAACACAGCAACAACAAAACAAATCCAGCTTTTCACTGACTGTGTTTCTCTTCCGGCTGGAGATCACACCCCTTTCATTCTGACGCACTAGGAGACGGGACACACCACTTGAAGCTTTTGCTGGGTTCAGATGGCATCTCTCATAATGTGGGCCCCCCCAACCCCTAAAAGGACAAACCACTTGGGTGGATGGAAAGATTATAACTGGAATTAATCATTGGATCTGTGACATTTTAGTTCAGGAGATCAGGCTCGTGAGGTTGGGTGGGAGAACATGTACATGGATTTAATCTGGTTTCTGTTGGCATTGAGGAAGTGGTGTCTTCTCCTGGTGCCATCTACCAAGTGTTTGTTACATATACAGAAACCACCTTTGGTTAATGTGCAAAACGAACCACGCGACGACGGGTCATTTTGGTTCAGCTGTCTGGCACTTTGTTGTAGCTTGAGTGGGGTTTCTGTTGAGGTGGTGCCACAGCTGCCTCTTTGTGGAATGTCCTGATTTGTAGCCCACCTGTCCTCCCATGCTCACCGTCCCCTTTTTCTGTCTCTCTCTTACACTCCCCTCTTCTACCTCCTTTTATCCCAACCTTCACTTCCTCTCAGGGGGACTGGGCCCCTCTATGTTAAAGTGATGCATTTTGTGATTATTTTTTCCCCCCTACCTGTTTTTTCTCTTTGCTCAGCTGTTGTGCGGGAGGGCAATTCAATTTTTTGGCTCAGTTTAACTTTTATTATTCTGTGGACCAATTTCAGCAGGGGAAATGGGTGTAAGGAGAATGGGGAACAGGGCACCAAAAATGTTTGTTTTATTAGACTTTTTAAGATCATGAAATACAGATGTGCTGGAGACAGCAGTGGCGCTGGCTGTTGCACTCACCCGGAAGGCTTGGATTTCTCTCAGGATGACGCACAGCTGGAGGGACCCAATGACTGAATGTGTTTGGCTGTCATTGGTCACCCCCTTGTCCAGTCTGATAGATGAGCTACAGTGGAGTGGGCAGGACATTTTCAGATGGCAGTTTTAGGAAGCCAGGGATTTTGTGGAGGTCATTCAGTGAGGATTTCATGTTGCCCTTAAGCACAGCTCAGAACACTGACGATTTGAATCAAAGGTTTTGTCTAATTAATCTGGTGCAACCGTACATTTAAGAGAAAATCACAACACAAGCGGGCCTGTCCTTAGTTGCTTTTGTCAAGTGTTTTTGTACACAACACTGTAGGACAGCAAGTCATAAATGACTCCGATGAGTGAACTGCATAATTAAGTACAGTGTCTTGGCTGATGGTGATTTTTCTTTCCCCAATTTTTTAAGCCTTTCGAAGTTGTCAATAGTCTGTTCTTTGGGGCAACACACCGGCAGGGAGCTGTCTTTGTTAGATCATGTGCTACTTTTTCTGTTAAATTCAATGTGAAATGAACAGATGAACATTTCTGGTGAATGTGGTGCTGTAGAAACCACTCAAAACGCACACAGACACACACATGCCCCCAGCTCTACACAATGTCAGTGCTCATATCACTCTCTTCCACATCATGACACACTCCAGTTAATATTAGTGATAATGTTCTGCTCCTGCCCCACACCAACATACCTACAATCACCATCTTAGTATGTTTTATGCCCCTCTTGTGGTCATTGTCTCAAATTTTGCAATATGTGTGTACAGCAGTATTTTAATAAAGAATACCAGGACTGATGTTGTTTTTTATTAGTAGTGACAGTAACAATGGTTTATTTACTTCTTGGCAGAAGACCTTTAATGCTAAGAGTTAGATTTTGCTACATAAATACATTCTTTTGTCAGCTTATGAAAACACAAAGTGAGATTTAATTTATCCTTGTGTGTGTGTGTGTCTGCTTTTGTTCACTTCAAACTAGTGCAGTGTTACAGGTTATTAGCTATGGTTTACTTTGAAACATTTAAGATGCATTTATTCAACCTTCCTGTCTTCTTGCTGATATTGCATAACATTTTTAAATCGGTTTCAATGACCTGAAGATTTTAATGCTTTTTTCCATGGACGTGCGTGAGATTGCTTTAGATTTAACTGGCAGTGTCTAATAAGCTGTTAAGTGTGATTTACATTTCAGAATATACAATTTAAGGAAAGGAGCTGATTAAGAAAAACAAAATATAAATATAGATGCATTCTTTCTGGCACGTCCCATAATTCAGGGGGTAGTAACTTTTCATCCAGCATATAGTAGATGTGTAAGAGGAACAGTTAGTTCATAGCTACAGCAGTGTTCTTCTTACAAAGCCCAAAGCATGAGGTACCAGTATAATAACCTCTAACAGGTTGGTAAATACATTCTGCATAACTGCATGGAATAAGTACTGTCAGGTAATACTTAGCTGCTCTTGGAAGGGGCGTGTGGAAATGCACAGATACATCCTAATATCTGTAGCGAAGCTTTGTTATAAGTATTGTATGCGTATCAAGAAAAACTTTACTCATTTTAAATTCAGTTATTATATTGAGGTAGCGGATCTAAGCAGCAAGTGTAAAAATGCTGAATATATTTTCAATCAATACAAATGATGAGCAGGTAAATATTTACCACGTGTGAAGCTGTCATAGAACGAGAGGGGAGCAGGTGCTAGAGGGTGGGATAGAGGAAGGCACAGTTGTAATCCGGAGGGGGCGAGCCCTCGTCAGACTCCCAGTCACACGGCAGGATGGACGGCTCGTCGTCGCTGCACAGGAAGGGCACCTGGTTGTCCTGGCACTTGAACGCAAAGAACCTAAGCGGAGAAGCATGCAGGCTATGCATTAGCGGATCATATCTGTACTGAATTAAAGACAGAGTTGCTGCATTTGATCAAATTAGCTTGTAAAGTGTATTGACTGATTTATATTCACACACATCTTTGTACTAAATTACACAACTGTCAAATGAGCAGCGTTGCTGTACTCTCCTGTGCCCAAAGATGATTTGCAGGTGACAAGTCAAGGGTTAAAAGGTCACAGATCAAAGGGCAGCACCTGTTGAGTTTCTTGCTCTTGGTGCTGTTCCTCCAGGCCACGCGCTTCATTTCCTCAGACTGCAGGACCATGCCACTGTCATTCTGCTCATCCTGAAGCAAACAGGGTTCACGCGTCAGAGCAACGGTTTACTCTCAAACGATTCAGGTCTTACCAAAATGAGGACCTAAAATTGAATGTTGCCTCACTCGCTTTATGTGTAGGTGTGAAAGTTGTGTGCATGGAAGCAGAAGTAGATGTGTTTTCTTACATCATGGTTGTCTGATTCCTCACAGGGCAGTTCCTCAAATGTCTGAAGTGTAGCCATTCCCCTCATGTAACTGTTGGACGATAGATTCAGAACAAAAGTTGGACATTTCTATATTTGCTTTCAGGTACCCCACACAGCTCTCTACCTTCACTTTCACATCCGCTATAGAGCCTTTCTTCACCACCTCCAAACGATGTGGTGAAGGCCCACTGGCTCAGACCTACATCCTGTGTGCTATATTTTCGTTCTCATTCTCACTTACCTGAAGTTTGTGACAGCAAGTGGATTTTCTTTGAACGTCTCACTGTGGTAGGTGTCGCTTACGAAAGATCCCAGAGGAACATAATGTTTCCCATCCTGTGCCAAAGACAAAACACCAAAGGACAGCTGCGGTTTTATTTGTGCTACTTGTGTGTTTGTGTTGTGTTACGGAATCATGTTAAAATCATAAACCTGAAATGGAAAAACCAATCTGACCTGCTTAACCCTCGCCTGCAGCAGGTCTCCCAGCGTCTCCACCAGGTTGGTGAAGGTGGGCCGGTCCGAGGGGCTGGACTCCCAGCAGGCCAGCATTGTGCTGTAACTGCACACAAACACAGGAATTATTGCCTTTTACTGTACTACGTCTATTGAGCGTCATGACAGATGCTCATTCTTCGAAGTACCACAGTCTGGGTTAGTAGCAGAGAAGCTGCACTGTATTGTAGTATTGTTTTCTGTGAGGCACAGGTTCAATGTCTGGATTAAAGAAGATTTCTTTCTGGGCTAATTTCAGTGATTTGCAGTATTTTAATAAAATATATCAACCCACATCTCAGGTGTGCTGTAGTCTGGTGCTCGCATCCTTGTTCCTCCCTTCAGTCTGTGGCAGAACTCCTCATCAATCTGAAGACCAGGGTACGGAGACGCTCCTGTCGGACAAACACGCATTAAACGTTGGAATATGCGTCTCGCTGGCATTGCACTTTAACATTGAGATGTTTGAATTATTTTGTTTGTTCAGAATGAATGCATGGTGGCTTTTACCCAAGGAGAAGATCTCCCAGAGCAGAATGCCGTAGGACCACACGTCGCTCTGGGTGGTAAACACCTTGTCAAAGATGGACTCAGGGGACATCCACTTCAAAGGGAGCCGGGCCTGTCAGCCAGTCAAAACACAGGAGCAGGGTTACAAAGGAAATCCTTTTACTCTGCGTAATGTTCCTCTACGACCTGTGTACGCACATCTCCTTTGCGGACGTAATCGGGGTCCTTGTAAATGTCTCTGGCCAGGCCGAAGTCGCAGATCTTCACCACCTTATTGTCAGATAGCAGAACATTTCTGGCTGCCAGATCTCTGTGAATGCACTGATGCAAATACAGTGAAGCAAAATTAACAAAATGAAATAAATGCACACGTGTTACGTAAACGTATACACTCTGCAGAGCATTATGAGAGAATTATCAGACCTTGCGTGAGGCCAGAAACTCCATTCCTCGCGCCACCTGGAAGCTGAAAGAAATGAGATCCTCCAGGAATAACGAGGCGCTGGAAGCAGATTTGGGATCTAGAAGAGTAGAGAGATGAGGGACAGGTGTTTGAGAAGCACTTTCCAAATGCTGGGGACAGTAAAAGTACTCTGAGCTGCTGCCTTACTGAGGCCTTTCTCTCCTTTCAGGTCTTTGGTGTAGCTCTGGCTTTCGGGTATGCGGTGCCTCTCATCCTTTCCTCTGGGTGACTGAGACATGGAGAAATCAGTTAGTTCTTAAATATTCTATGAAAGAAACACAAAGACAGATAGATGGGTTGTAACTGTTAAGAAAAGGCTAATTTGTCTTTTGAGAGTTGTTGATCTCATGTTTGTATAAATAAAATTGAGTTCACACTTGTCTTGTCTTGTGAAGAAATTTGTGAAGAAAATAAGGAAGGAACAGTCCTGCTCAAGGCCAGACAGATTGCAGAAGTCACTTTATGAATGCATGATATTGTAATAGTGTGTGGGACAAGGTGGTTTCCTCAGCAGACAGAGCGGTGTGAGAAGTGTTTGCAGGCTTTGAAGGTCCTCTTTTCTGTAAACTGTCTCTGTCATCTCGCCGCCTATAATTGTGTATGTGCAAGTGTCGATGCTGCAAAGCTCACCAGATTGTGCTCATACACCCCTCTCTTGCTTTTAAGGAAGTTAGAGAGGTTTCCAAAGCGACAGTACTCCACAATTACCATTAGCGGTCCTGCACATAAAAAAACATTTAGTGTCGCAGCATAAACAAACGTCACAGAACCACCAGTCTCCCTCGCACCGCTGCTAGGAGTCGCACACACCTCCTGGCTTGGTGCAGGCTCCCAGCAGGTTCACAACGTTCAGATGGTGACCAATGTGGTTGAGGATCTTCAGCTCGGTCATCAGAGCTTTGTGTTCGCTGACTGTAGCTCCCTCTGGTGGACAAATAGCAGAGTCACGCATGTTCTCGCACTCAATTGTACCTGGAGACCACCAGACAGCGCATCTTGTACCTTTGAGCATCTTAACAGCCACGGTCCTGCAGCTGGCGGAGTTGCTTATACCAATCGCTGATGCCTGCATCACTTTACCAAATGCACCGCGGCCGAGAGGTTTACCTGTGAGAAAGCAACACAGATGGTGGGAAAGGGAGTCAGTGAGTCAAATCAAGCCATCGAACAACTTTATTAATTAGTATTATCATCCATCCCGGAAATGAGATTCTGATAAGAGAGCTTCACATCAACAACTAATTTAATAGAATCCCACCCTGATGACAGTGAGAGCTGATTAGTTTCAGTAAACACAGTTTACACCCCCCCCTGCTGGAGTTGATTAGCGCCCCCCAGATAAACACAGACACAAAGTCTGATTAATGGAATGAGAGTCACTCCCAATTAAAATCTGATAAGACCCATGAGAAAGTCCTCCTGTCTGTTATGCGATCTTAAACTCCCTGCCTCGCCTGTCATCTGTGCTATTAACATATCTGCATTTTAATTATAAATAAATGGACCTAATTTGAGACGCTCTCGAGGGAACTCCCACTGGCTGGGGTCGTACTGCAGCCTCTCACACTGCTCCTCCACAGGCCCGTCTCCTGTGTTCAGGATGATCGACAGGTACTCCAGCTTGGTGTTTGACGTGTTGGACTTGGAAGGAGGAAGAGAAAGAAGAAATAGAATTAGTTACATTCTCTAATTAGGGGAAAACAAGCTTGCATGGGAATCCCAGAATAAGTAAGATTCATATCTCCTCACCTGTTTTAGTTTCCGTATCAAGAGTGTGAGCAGCAACCAGAAGAGAGCTGCGACCACACAGGTACAGGTGAGAGCGGGCACTTCTAGAAATGACGTTTCTGGAACACCTGCAGTAGTAAAACACAAACAAAAGGCTCACACGTCAAATCCTAATCAGCTTTAATATTTCGATTCCGTTACTGAAATCAGATGCATGAATATATTTTTATTTATTTATTATACATATAAATATATTTTTGTTTGTTTTCCATCAAAGGTTCTTCCATAGCACACTTTTATGTTCATGAATTTAACTTGAGAAAATTATTTTATTAACATTCTTTTAATATTTCTTCAAGCCTCCGGGTCCATTTTCACAGCCACACCATCCTTAATCACCACAATTCATCCTTCTCATTAACGCCAAAGTGTATTAAGTTCTTCTATTTTTAATGAAAAGATGGAGAATTGCCCAGGTCACTGCAGCACAGAGCCTCTCTGAGATGCAGGCCGGGCTCTTCCGGAGGAAATAAAAACGGGAGACAGCTTCCTTCCTTACTCATCAGAACACAACAACACAGAGAAAACCTCCTCTTTCTAGAACGGGACCAGGAAGTGCGTCTGACATTGCTTTTAGGGAACAGTGCTTACACTGGGTAGTAGAACCATGTGGGGCTTACGGCCTCTGTCACCACCGGATGTGTCAGTGTGTGTGAATGAGGAAAACTAAACAAAAGACTGAGTGGCTCCTAGACTGGAATTATGTTAAGGCAGTCAGTGTTTACTCAAAGACTGCTAAACAAACATGAATCATCTCTCGCCAATAGAATTTCTTCCTGCATGAAAATAATGGGATATAGTACAGAGAGTGTGTGTAGAGAAGCATCTATTTACAGAAGTGAGAACAATGGACATTCAGACAGACCCATTTAAGGAGGTGCACAACCTTCACGTCTGAGGTAAACGCAGTCAATGGACAGCGAAGATGCTTGAAATACTCACCATTGACCCAGATGTAGGCAGAGCTCTCTGCAGAGCCCCGCTTATTGGTGACTTGACACGTATATAGACCCTGGTCCTCCACCGTGATCCGGTTAATATGGAGGCTCCCATCTTCCGGTAGCATGACGATACCTGGAGAACAGGGCAAAAGAACCTTCAGACCCCTGGTGTAAGCTAAGAAGCTCCTAAAATGTGTGACGTGTTTGTTTTTTTACCTGCTCCCTGTAAGAGCGTGTGCGCGTCTTTGTACCATGTGACGGTTGGGGCAGGGATGCCTTCGGAGGGACAGCTGAGAGTCACTGAGCTGCTGACGTTGACGGTGGAATCCGTCAAATTGCTGAGCAGCACCGGAGGCTTGAGAACTGCAGGGAGACACACGCGCTTTCCATGAACCTGCCAAAGTCTAAATGTGAATCTGTTTAAATTTAGTCAAGTTATTTATTCACTTTTACCTAAACTGCCCCAAAAACATTAGCGCTCACAGTTTCCTCAGTGCAGATTTATTTATAGTCTTAATTAAATTTTGAAAAAGTGAAGCCAGCGCTATTTTTTGCCACAGTTCTCAGGAAGAGGACCACGTTTAGACAATAACTATGTGCTGACGTATTTCTGCAGGGCTCTGACTCAGCTAATGTTAAGTTCTGGGGCCACTGATTCACCAACAAACCCCACAAAACAAAGCAATTTCCGAAGAGATAGAAGAAGAAGTTTCCTTTTCATAATTACAATACAGTTGTCATACATTCTGATAATTCATTGTTCTTCAAACGTCAAACTTCATATTTAAATATGCTTCTTTCGTTTTCTCTTCGCTCCCCCCTTTGTCTCTGGTCTCTCTAGTAATTCCCTTCTGGGGTCTCGAGGGAGGAAGCTGACATGTTTAGCCCTGATTGTATGGAGGACAGCAGTAAAAGACATGAAGAAATGTCACTTAACCAAGGCGACTGATTGTTGTTTGCCCTATCTTTCTCCTGGACAACAATTGATGATTGTCCAGAGGGTTTGGTGCTTGACAATGCCTGATTGGCTGATTGTTCCTCTGGCCCTGTGTAGGGGCCTGTAAATGTGGCATTGTGGGAAATGCCATTGTGTGTTCTTCCCACGTGAAAGAGGTGCTGAGCTGGAGTGCAAGAGCAATGATGGGGTGGGGCCCCAGGAAGTGAAGGGGACCCAACTCCCAAGCAGCAAGACCTCAGCTGGAGAGTATAGGTGTTTGTTTGCATGTGTGTACAGATACACATACATACGCATGTGCTGTGGGTTTACACATAAAGTGCTTTCATGGCTAATAATAACCACCATTATAAGAATTACAGCGTAAGCTACACATTAAAAGCCTCCTTTGCTTCCATTTGATTAATTCTTATATTTTAAGTTGTTGTACTTGTCAATAAAAACCATCAATAACATTCAATAGTGATAAGAAAATGAGGAGTAAGATGAAACTGAAGAGGCTAATGTTGAGACTACTCACTTGTGACCGCCACATGTGTGTCCAGGTGTACTTCCTGTTTGGTAACGATGTGGTGGGCGGAGCATCGGTAGGCTCCAGAGTCTCTGGCAGTCAGGTTGCTTAGCAACAGGACTAGAGAGTTGGAGAACTCCCCTGTTATGAGCTGCTGGTCACTTGGGGCAGGACACCAAGATTGGGCACGCTCTGTGTCGTTCACCCGTTGCCATGACAACTTGGTGTACAGGTACTTATTGGCTACACAGGTGAGACGAAGGTCCCCGCCCTCTATAGGCTCCTCCTGCTGGTTCACACTGAAGCCTCCTGGGACGTCTGGTGGACACAGAAGACAGGAAGAGATGGAGACTAAATTACAGAGACGTGAGGACAAAATAAAACCTTTGCTGATCTTCTGTTGAGCCATTTTACTCTCTCCACATGTGATTGTTGCTTGATGCGAGTCACCTAGTTTAATCACAGATTCCACCAAAGCTCCATGTTGCACACTTTGATGAAGATATTGAATGTAATTGTGGGTAAAATGAACTAGTAGAAATACAGTAAAAAGTCGTTTTTATTTACTTTAGCCGTTTAAAACGTCCTGTGGAAACGGCCAGAGAGTTTCCTGATGGCAGATAGTGTTTATCTTTCCTGAACACCCCAAGGCCTCCCAAAATAAAGTGGACCTGCCAGTCCAAGGAAGTGCGCTGCACGGGGAAGTGGAACGATAAGAGCCCCAGGTTCCTGTTTCGCTGTTGCGTACACACTAAGGGCTCAGTGTTGCCTTGTGCACACGTTTAAAAACACATACACTGAAAAAAAAAAACGTGACCTGTATGCACACACCCAACCCCGCGCACGCACACATGCCGCAGGATAAATTATGTGCGCACGACTTTGTGCCAAGTATTTCAACCTGAATCAGTGGGCGTTTCTCTTTCATTTACATCAGTAGCTCAAGAGACATGTCACGCACAGTTGTTCCGTTCTGTCCCCAAACATGTCATCACAATTATAACCAACACTTCATTTATACATCACACCATCCACCACAAAACAGAGTCCAGTTTAAACTTACACCCTGTTACTCAGAGTTGATGTTCCCCTTTTTTCTGAGGTGTACGTTGCCACTGACATTGCTGCAGTATCTCTAAAATCCCTGACAACGGTTCTCCTGTCTCCTTCACGGTAAGATAACAAAGCATTAAGCATTGTTGTACAGATCAATTCTAAGAAAGTCTTCTTTCAAACATCAACTGTGTGTCCATGAGAAGAATAATAAGCACAATAGCCACCACAATATTTGTAAAACTGTATAAAGTACAACTTCATCGTTATGGATAAATACCTAAAATAACTACAACGATAATGTCAATACAAAAATAAAATATCTGACTTGGCAGTGACAAAGCAGAAGTGGATCATCTGATACAGGACTAGTTTCATCTAGGAGGAGGCGTACGTTGCGAAAACACAGCAGATGTTAGGAAAGTTAAAAAGAAACTAGATATTTAAAGTACAATGACTGTAGAAAGTGATAGTGTAGGGGAAGGGCGGCACAGTGACTTCAAAGTATCTTTATAGTATACTGTGAATCGGGCTTTGACAAAAAAAATCCCAGATGTGGATATCACAGTGGGTTGTATATGGTGGAGATGCTTCATCTTGTTTGCGGTCACCTGTGATGTAGAAGTGGACGTCTAGCTGGTCTGTGCCCACAGAGTTGGAGGCAACGCAGCGATAAACTCCAGACACAAAGGCCTCTGCCACAGTCAGGACCCCCACCGTCTACGGGAAAGAAAAACATCCGCATGAACAAAATGGCAATGAGCACACTATGAAGCACACATTCACAGGGTTCAGGTTCATTACCTCTGCCACTGATGGCAGGGATCATACTTTCCATTGGCCCAGTGAGCAGACAATAGGGGTCTTTGACACACACCTCCTGCCCACTTCCAACCCAGTGGGCAGCTCAACGTGCCAGCAGACGATAAGTACTAACATAGGTGTGTAACTGTGAGTGTAGGTTGACAAAATGAACGCCGTACACGGAACCATCCTGGCGAAAATGTATTGTCTCTTCGCGGCCACTCACGGTGTATATATCAGCGTTTCACCCACCTTGTTCTTCCCCTGAAGAACTTCCCGTCTGTGAGTAACACTCAGGATGTGGTTGTACATGGATGTGGCCGGGACGCTCACTGTCACAGGGCTCCACAGTGGGGAGGATGGCGGACACGCACACCTTGAAGGCGGGAGGAGGACAGAGACTCAGCTGTGTTGACACAAGTCATGTTACACGTGTGTGTGTGGGTGTTGTTCTCAGCTGTGCTCGGCGGGAGGAAGATCAGAACACCAGGGAAATGCCTTGATCGTCACTGCTTGATGTTGTCTTTGCTGTGATTCTCATAATCATTATCACGGCCACAGCATTTTTATAATAGCATCACATCCTCTTTCCCTGCCTGCAGACTGACAATGGCAGATCTTTGGGGGGCTATGTAATGCTGGATTGTTCATGTATGGAGGATGCAGAGGTGGTATTTTCACCCCGTGGATCTGCTTCCTTCCATTCTTGAGAAATCATCCCTCATTTACAGGACTAGTTCCTGTCCTTGTCACTGACTCTGGAGTCTAAATCAATACATGACACAGGAGAGGAGTTGTGGGAGCTGAAGCTGCAGCTCTGGGCTTTATTTGCGCATGTCTCCGGGTGATTTCCATATAATGATGAATACGTGAAAATTGCTTCGCAGCTTGTTTAAGAATGAATCAACCTTATCTGATCTGACTCAACTAACCTGTAAAATGCTGTAACATCGTTGTCACTTTAGTCATATGGTTGTTCGGATTCAAACTCTAAGAAACCACAAACTCATAACCTTGAAATGCTCCTAACTAAAAGTAAATAATATAAATATTAACTTTTAAATAAACCAAGTAGAGTGGTTAGACCTCTACTTGGATTGAAAGATAAGCATCATGGTGGTAAAAGGTCAAAGGTCAAGGTTTCTGTGACCTCATGTCCATCATAAGGAGCCTGAAGGAAAAACTGAACTAATCCATGTGATTCTGACACAGGAGTAAAGTCATTGCTGATAAAGCTGTGACTCTATGGCTGCAATGTGACCCCTTTATGCACAGTTTGTAGTTAGACGTATAATTGTTAAAGACAGTTTCTTGAATGGGAGATTTTAGATTTTGTCCTGATCCTGTGATCATTCTGACATTTTACAGCCTGAGTCAGATTTATTGCCAGAAATGTTGTGATTGGCCAATAGGAGTCACATGTACAACAAGTTGTCCACTACTACTTGTATTACTACTGTCATTGTCATCAGTCTCTGGTTTTTGGACTGAGTATATGAAACCTACTTTCTATTTTCACTGTGTCTTACATGTCCTAATTTATGTTTGAATTACAAAGCCACAATGAAACTTCCCATTTTTAACTACTTAAACTCTGCAAAAAGAAAATAGTATTATTTGAAATTGCAAATTGAGGGACACAGTGTTTCTGGATGTGCGACTGCCCGTCTCCTCTCACTGTGTGTGTGTGTCCTCGCCCTCATCCTTCGCTATCTGTCCTTATCCCCTCCCTGAGCTTGGTTCCTCTCTGGTCTTGATTGCTCTTCCTATGGGTATCTAGAAAACGTGCAACCCACCCTGTGAATGCTACTGAGCTTTACACTCACACACGTAGGCTGTATAAACACACACAGACGCACACACCCATCGCACGGCACACAGATTAAACAACCTCTCGCTTGCCAGAAAAAAAACTTTCTCCGTTGATGTGACACTCACACGTACACACAATGATGGTTAGTAAGAGTGACAGACGAGTGGACGTAAACATGGTTAGAACGGAAACGAACACATGTACCTACGCAGTCAAACCGCAGTCACATTCACACAGTGTGTGCTTGTCAACAGGGTGAGCAGCCGCCTGGAAAAATGAATGAACCTCTCCAAGTGTGTATCAGTGGGGTCATCTCCTGCCTTTTCTTCCTGTCCTGTGTCACTGCCTAAAATACACTTGTACACTGTCCCTGTCCGTTCCTGTCTCAACCCCAGAATAACCACAGAGCCACGTAAACCAATACACAAATATAAGTAAGGTTTAATGCAAAAACACAAACAACTGATATAACACTTCAGTACATTTTAACAGATTCATACAAAGTTGGCAAATATTGTCATTCGTCATATGTAAGTTAGTTGTATAAAATTATTAAATATTAGATTTACAGTATATATTACTCATAGAACATCTGTATACAAGGAATAAATCACATTGGGAGAAACCCGTAGAATGGGGCACACACACACACACACCCACACACACACACACACACACACACACACACACACATTCTAACACTTTCATTACACACACACACACACACATTCTTACACTTTCATTACACACATACACACATACACACACGCATACACACATGCTGGAGTTTGGTAACATTAATACCACTCAATCTCTTAAAATGGTCTGTAGTATCTCACATACATTTACATTTTATTTAACTTTCAATACAAAGACACAAGGGCTGTTATGCTGACATAGTTTGACATAAAAGACATAGACATTTTGACGTGGGATGACACTGGACGACATAACGCGACTGCAGCCAGTCAGTCTCTGGTCTGTGGAGACTTCCTACATGGTAGGTGTCTGCTGACCTTCAGTCTTTTAATAGAGAACTGTAGGCATCCCATAGTGAACAACACAAAACTCATCCTCTGTCTAGTTTCGCCAGTCCATGGTGACCACATGTTACCTTCCGATGACAAAAATTACGCAACAGAAACTCACAGCTTTTGTGGATGTCAGAATCAGATCAGGGCTTGGGACACGCACCCATTATAGTACCACTCTAGGACACAAAAACAAGCAAAGCAGCTCCAGAAATTTGGCGGATGGATGATGGAATTGCACTTATTCTGGCTCAAAATGTCTGTGAAAAGGCATAAACAGCTACTGGATCGCTGGGTGTGAAGGGAGAACTGAAATTGGGAAAAATGAAGGCAATAAATAAATAATGATTAAAGCACTTGTCCTTAAATCCTTGGTGATGTGGCTTGTTTTCCTTCTTGTTTCCTGTTTCCTTGTCTCCTGGTCTTCACTGCTCAGCAGTGTTCTAAGTTACTTTTCACACCATTTTAGCAAACACATGCCTAAGATCACTGGTAATGTCACTGAGGGCCGTGGCTAGAGTGCAGAAGCACCAATGAGTGTGTGGAGGTGATGGGGAGAGAGCCTCTGTAAAGGTGGAGGATGCTGTGTGGAGGTGGGGGGCAGTGATGGGAGAGGTAGAGGGAGAGGTATGTGTGGGGGAAGCGGTGTGAGACTGTATGTGGGGGGGTCTCTCAAGAATAGATCAAGCTCTTGAGGAAGCGAACTGTGCCACGTTTGAAGACGAAGGGACAATCATGCTGCTGGGAAGCGTCTCGCGTCGGAGAGGAAGCCAAACAACAAGAGGAAAAGCGCTCTGATTTTCGCACAGGAAACCCAGTGCGCCTCCTGCCCGGGCCAGATAAGAGCACAGTGGTTCCCAGGGCCAGACCCAGGAGTGGACCCAGGACCCAGGCGCGAGGCCCCATCAGCCTGGCCCATCCTGGTCCACTGTCCCTGGGCCTCCTCCAGCATGGCGTCAGGCTTGCGGTGCAGCCGGGCTGCAAAGAACAAGGGCCTAGTGAGGATCCAGTCAAAAACTGGTACAGACACTAAAGCAGAACCAGAACAGAGCTTTTCAGTGGACTAGTAATTTTAATAAACATAACTGTTTATTCTGTCGTTAGCTGCACTTCTACTTTCATTTTCCACAGGGTTTTGAAGTAAATGTTTATGCCAAAGGTTATGCCTACACTATGTTACACCACCCAGATACGAATCAAAAATATAATAAAATATGACCGCATGCGCTGATATTCACTTTCATTTAGTTTGACCCTGTATGGTGTCGGTGTAACACGTCAAAAACATGTTAATGTACATTATGAATATTACATTTGGCCGAGACAGAAAAATGTAATCACACAGGAGGCACCGCGGCATGGCGCCATGTGAGAGTGCCGGGTTAGGGGTCAAGTACACTGGTGATGTCAGTGAGTCTCAGAGGGGGAAGAGAATATGACTCTCGTAGCTGTTATGCTCTCAGGTAATACTTAACCTTCCTGACTTGGTCGTAAGCAACACAATAAGTGTCTGACCTCCAAGAACAACTCAATCAATGTGTCTGCCAAGTGTTTGCTCGGCTACTCGTGTGCGTATCCACTACATGACTGTCCCTCTGCATCACTGGGTTGGGCCACTTCTCATGAGAACGTTTTATATATATATACATATAAATATATATAGTGTGTATGTGTGTGTGTGTCAGATATAAGAAAAAGCATCACAGGATGCAGTGTGCGATCACAATAATAAACAGGCCTCTCACCCTGTGTCCTGGAGAGGAAATTCATTAAATCATAGCTTTTGATTTGGAAACCAACAAATCGTGACTGAGAGCACGGAACTGGCTTCTATTGAAGTGTGTTTTTTCTCTGTCCTTTCAAGTCTGAGATACACTGTGTACTGTGTCTGTGAATGTAGCAGGTGCACACACACGCGCAAGCGCACCCACACACGCACTTGCACATATAGATTAGGACAAATGGACATTAGGACAACAAACATAAGGAGAAAGAGTTTCACACGGACACACACACTCATGATGAAACACACACACACATATATGAGAATATAGTTAAAAATAAACACAAACGCATTTTCACACATTCCGGCACATGAAAGGCCCCTGAAGAGCATCTGTTCTGGTTACAGGAAAATGCTGTCTGAACACAAACTGGAATAGACAAAACAAGTCTCGTTTTTTCAAACACACACACACACACACACACACACACACCTGCAAGACATAAAAACACATTTTTCTACATATATATATATTTTTAAGAACTTTAGCTGGTTTGGGTTTTTTTAAATGTTGCACTAGTGATTATTGACGCTCACTGGCGCTGCTCCTAAATATCAAATAGTTAATTGCTTTGTAGATTTAATGTTAATGTGTCCTCTGAGCTACTTACAGGTCTTTGGACGGGCAGGGATGCCAGAGCCACTGGACATGTGGAGGGGGGACTCCATGGGACGTGCAGCGCAGGGTTTTTGTGCTCCCCTGAGGAACAGAGCCCGGGTCTTGCAAAGATGCTGCTTTCTCTCCTATCTGAGGACTCACTGCCAATAACACATACAACGTTAAACACCCAGGGACGACGGCGGTCTGAGGTACAGGTGCAGGGACAGACGTGAAATCAACGTTCTCACCATTGACTTGAAGTGTGAGCGTGAGATTCTGGTGGAGTCCGTGTTCCTGGATTCGCACTAAGACAGTGTACGTCCCAGCATCCTCCTCTGCAACATCACGGATAACTAAGGAATTTCCCTCCATGTGGTATCGGGAGCATTGCGCCTCTATGCCGTCCTTTAACCTGTTAGGAAACAAAACCCCCCAAAAAAAACAGTTTAACAGAAGAAGCTAATTTGAAATTTCAGAGGGATCAATGTAATCACTTACCAGATGACTTCAGGGACCGGAAATGCTTTTAGTTTGGGGGAAATTTTAAAGGATTTCTGTCCTGCCTTCGCCTTCATCACAGAACCATGCCTGGGCTTCAAACGGATAAATGGACGGTCTAAAAGAAACAAACACATTCATGTCACATTATGAGAGAGAATAGACATTTTGAAGATCATTGTGAAGAGACAGACACACATTTCAAATAAAATACACTCACCATAGACAATAACAGTGGATTTCGCGTATTTGCTCTTGTCACCGCTGGTGACTCTGCATGTGTAGAGGCCTTGGTCTGAACGCTTAAGCTTTGGGATGGTCAGAATACTGTAGAACGACACGTGTGTCTGGTGTTTGACAAGTCTATTTGAAATGGAGCCAATGTTTTTACTCTGAAGAGGAAAAAGACAGAATGTGTCACCTTCAGCTGTGTGTCCCTGAAAACATCAAAATGGAAACATAAACAAAGAAGTGATTCCAATAAAAGCAGCTTTGGTAAGAAGGTAGTCACTCGTCATCAAAGTGTAGATTAAGCTTGAATTTACTTCTTAAAACGTAATAATATAATAAAGAAAGCTTCTGAGACTTGTATCGTCTCTGTTTCTGTTTGTCCCAACTGTCAAAGTTGAACAAATATTCAAAAAAGGACAAAACGGAAGCTTCCTTGCAACCATCCACTGAGCCTGAAGCTTCGAACGTTAGCTTGACAATAACACACAAGATCCTCCTACTCCACCTACAACGACCTCAGACTGTTCAAACCAGAACTGCCAGATTCTGCAAGAGCTTCCTCCCCCAGGCGATTAGACTCTTAGGCTCCCCCCAACAAACACAGACCAAACAAGCGCAAGTTGTGCAATACAAATATCACTCCACACACACAGACACAACAGCGCAGAGCATCTGCTGTCGTGCTTCTGCCCCGTTGTGTGTTACAGATCGTGTTCTCTGGGGGCGCCGCACCAGTCACTCATTTCAAACTTCACAGACAGCCGGTCTGACCTTTCCAGGGTGGTCCCAGGTGATGTTCACTCTGGTGTTGAACTCCGCGGTGGCAGTGCAGGTCAACACCAGCCTGTCTCCCTTCAGGGCCTGCACGTCACTGCTGTTTATTCTTACTTCCATGATGTTACTCACTGAAGCGTAACAGTAGCAAACGTATAGAAATCAGTCAAATGAACAGACATGGATGTGAGCAATTGTCCATGTGATAGACGCGTGTGTTGCTGCAGAGAGCACGCTGACCTGGTCTGTGTACAAAGTATTGTTGTGACGTGTATGTGACGCCATCAGTGATGTTCTGGCAGAAGAAGAGGCCAGTGTTATGGTAGCTTGGAGTCCGGATGGTAAAGCCCTGCTTGCTGTCCCAGATGATGTTCCCCTGGTCTGGTTTCAGGATTTGGTTGGGGAACTGTGGGAGGACAGAGACAACGCTGATGAAAGCTGTGCCAAAACGGTTCATTTACAACTGGCGTTGCCAAGTTTTGCTTTTTTTTTTATTACTTCGGGAAACAGACAACATCCTTAAAAATTTCACTGTACCACAACAATGGCGAAAGCAGCAATAACACACTTTCACTTCAATTCTGGTATTTGAATCACAAATAAAATTTAAATAAAGAAAGTGTGCAGTCACCTGTGCAACAAACCTAAACGCAGTAGGAAACTTGCAATTATGTAATGTGTATTGTCTGTTAGTGGTATGTTGCCTGGAGGCAGCGTTGTGCAATAACAGACCAACCTTCTGAATTCATCAAAACAACTGGTATTAAACCACAATGTTGTTGGAGTTTGTATAGAATACCAGTAATCTTATAATCACTTTTTAGGATGTTTTCTACTGATCTACTAATAGTAGATGTTCTACTAATAATAGAAACTGAAAACACTTTGAAGTAACAGCTCTGATTCCATTAAATCTCGGATGCAATAACTCAAATTTTATTTCAACTCAATTAAAGCGTTTTTTTAACTTTTTTTTTATTGTGAGATAAGTCAAAAGCCTTAATAAATATTCTGCCTGTGCTGTTTTTATAATCTCACCAAGAACACTTGTGTAACTGTCTAACCTTGTGTTGTTCTTGTGACAACCTGAAGGAAATGTTTACTAGATATTCTGTGACACGGTGGAAGCCTCCCACCCACTCCCACGGGAAAAGGTAGACCCCCCACACTGCACCCACAGTGTGAACTAATTCATACTCCCCCAATAAGACTGAAATGACCTCCTCTCCTCTCCTCTCCATCATTTACAGTAGATGCACCCCGCCCCCCCATGCAAATGTCCTGTATCCTCACTGCTCATCTAATGCAACATGAAGGAAGAGAAGGTGGTTTGGAGGTGAAGAGAGAGGGGGAGGAGCAAAGTCAGGATATGAGAAACGTGACTCCAGTCCACCTCCAAGCATCCTGTTACTACAGGATATAGACATTTTGACCAAAACCCCAGATCGACCCTGTCGTGCCCGACCTCCGGGACCTGATGCTCACTTTCACGACTAGAGCGAGAGAGCAGAGCCTCCTGGGCATTGTTCCCGCTGAGAAGGGTCATGTCAGAGATCCAGGCAAAGGCGCAGTCCTTCCAGGAAAAAAACACTCCAGAGGCCGTAAGGAGGCTGTGAGTGGATTCCTGGTTCAGACCGGCCAGCGCAGGTTTAGAAGAGGGAGCGGGGGGTGAAGGAAGAGGAGGAGAGCTAAATTTAGAACAACTACCTTAGAGGTTCCAAGCATTTGTGAGGAGATGGAAGTAGGACAAAAACACATGTCTACGTTGATGTCCAGGCACATCTGCGTTAAGATTTCATTTAAAATGTGGAGAAGCTGTGGCTGTGACATTCAGGTCAGTTGTTGAATTCGTGTGTCTCAAATAGACATTTTAATTTAGTCAAACTTTACTGCAGATCACTTTGTTCCTGACTAAAACAGCTCAATACCTTTGGGATGACTCTGGTGTACTTTGGTTTCCCCTCATCTGTTAAATGCTGACACAGTAAATGAAGATGATCGTGGCAACATCCTACTGACACTTTGATGTTAGCGCTTAGCTGAGATCTGCCTTAAATAGATACTAGCACAACTTCATTTACAAGAACAGATTTGATACGTCAGAGTCGGTTAATGAGTCAGGATGAGCAATGTTTAATCATCATGAGCCACGAATCAGTTTTACAATGTCTTTCGTCTCTGTGTGACTATTTCCAATTGTACACACATGTAAACAGGTGTCAGTAATTAAACTGAGGGTAAAGCAATCTTAAAGATATTTCTACAAATAAATCTGCTTTTGAGTTGCATGATCTGTGATGAATGTTTAGAGATAGACATGTCTGCACAAAGGTTACATGTGCTAACCTCATGCTGTATTTTTGCACCTCACACAATAACATACAAATGCAGAAAAACTAAAAGAAAATCAAGACCGAGCTGCGCCGACTTCCTATTCCTGGTGCAGTGAAACCACAACAAGATTCGGAGTGACGCACAAAGCATCACATTAATTATCAGTGGTCCTGATTACAGAGAACGCTCTGTCCTTTGATGTGGCTGAGTCAGTAGCCGCCTTCGCTTCATACACCAGGCAAAGCAGCTGTTTTGAGCATTAGCTGGGGGAAGCTGGCAGCCAGGGTTGCTACTACAACAAGTTGAGGGTAAGGTGTGGGAAGTGCTGCTGGCTGGGTGCCAGCGGGGCACTCCAGACCCCACGTCCTGTGTTCAGAGCTAAAAACAATGCCAACAGGACGCGGTAGGTGTGATTGATAGGTTTTCTTGAAGACATATACACAAAGACACAATCGTTTAACATCCAGATATGCACTCATACAATAAGCTGTGAGCACCCCTCAGCATCTCTTTGCACTTATTGACTCTGTATGTACGTATGCACCAACCAGCACCTACCAACATATCTGCACACACACACATACACAACTAAGCACCAGATGAGAACAACATGGTGAATGACCCGGAGAGGGAGGAAAGACCACAGGACGGTGCACTGGGTGCAGATGTAAAAAAGATGTGTGATGTTATGTGCACCACAAGCGAGTGTAGATGAATTCAAAGGCTAGCAGCAATTTCATTCATGTTTTTGGCACTGACCTTGACCAGTGTGGTGACGACACTGGGGTGGGTGACCCGGCAGGGGATGAGCAGAGGCTGCTTCTCCTTCAGGTACAACACGTCTGGGCTCGCGCGTGGCCGTTCTGCAAATGGCTGCTGGCTGTCTGAAACGCAAACACTGCGGTCAGGGACACATATGGCGCGGATAATAAGCACGTAACATAATAAACTGATAAACAAAAAACCATCAAAGTGTCCTGTGATGTTTCATTTTCTACGCGTCGTGGTGATAAATGCTGATCAGAAACTTGGGTGCATCAGCTTAACGTAAAGGATGTTTTCCACTGAAACGTTTTACAGTTTTTGTGTCATCTGTGTCATCGGGTAATATTTCACTCCCATGCTGTATGTACTACACACAGCCCCGAGCTTTCACCTCCTTACTATTGATTGCTACTGTTGAAATTCAGCGTCATTCGAGAAAAATGTCGATTTTTAAGTTTGCAGGTTTTCCTTTCAGGGTTTGCACAGGCTCAGTAACCTTTGGCCAAGTGGGAAAGGCAGACCTCATGGTTCAAAGGGACTTTAGTCAGGAAATAAATGTCAAACAATAAAAGTGGACAAAGATAACAAGGCTCCCCAACAAAAATTACCCCTTTGACCCAAGACAAAATAGTTTTTTTATTCAGTGTCTGTGAGCTCACCATTTAATTTCATGCATACATACAAAGGAAAGAAAACAATTACCTGCCTATATGCACAAACACGCAAACAAACACGCACACTTCCAAGTATCAATCTCAACAATAAACAAAAACAGACACACACTCCTAAACATACACTGTTCTCCACACCCATTCATTGAATACCCATTCAGCAGATGACTGCCTGCAGTCAACTACAAACACACAGATTGTTTAGAAGCAATCAAACAGCGTCTCTGTGCTTTCTCCTCCCAAGCTCGACTCGAGGTTCTGTGCCATTCAAAGGTGTGGGTGTTGCTCGCTGTATTGTTTATTGCAGTAGGGTGTTATTCAAGGAAAGCAAATCTCTGAACATTCGAACAAAAGTACCCCAAGGACTACGGGACTAAGGGTTTCCTTTACTTGCTTTGATTCCTAATAGAGGACTCAGGGAGGAAGGCAAAGTCTGAGCAGAGCTGCAGGCCAAGTCTGACTCTTAATGGACATGGCGACCTGAGCGATTGATGGCCCCCGGAGGTCCTGTTGGCCAAACAGTAGCATGGCCTGTGACCCTGGCTTCCAGCCTAGCTCCACGCCCGGTACAGCCCGGGCTGATTAGTCACCCACCAGGACAAGGATGGGGCCTGTGTGGGCAGACATCACGCCTCCTCTGCCCCGATACCACTGAGTCACAAACCTTCATCTTATCCTCCTCAGCTCCTCACACACGCATACACAGACGTCCACACACCTCTCTGCCACCACCTTGTAGAGACACAGCCTTCGAGTCCTCCCCCCTCCCCACCCCTTCTCCAAGCACAGGATGCTTTGCGCAAGGCTGAGCAGAGCAGATAAGGCTGATGCCCTGGGAAACTCTGCTCGGGACTGAGCCTTTCAGCAGCTGGGTTATTCCTGGCTACGAGGTCGCACGTAAATGAAAGTTAAAAAGAAAAAAGGTTTATATATAGCCAGCAGGGAGGTAGGGTCTGAGCTAAGAACCCAGAGGTGGGAGAGGAGGGAGAGGAGGGGGTGAAACTGTGCCAGACTCATCTGTAGAAGGATGTGTTCTTGGGACAAAAGGCGTTTAGATAGAACTGGCCCTGTGGCATTGGTCTGTATTTAGCCCCCACTACATCCAGTTTAACCTGAGGATGCAAACAGTGAGACAGACGGGGTCAAGGAGAGAGCTGCTACTCCACAAGATGAGAAAGAAACTCGGTAGTGTCTTACCTGTGACATACACATAAACAGAGGTCTGCTTTTGGGGTCGGTGTCGGTACTGGCAGCGGAACCGTCCTGTGTGCTGAGCCTGGCTGTGGTTCACTCTCACATGGCTACAGTACTGCTTCTTTGTCCTCCCACAGCGAGACTCCGTCACTTGCACCTGATCTTCGGCCAAACCTGAGGGGAAGACCCATGTAACCTCCCACCGGCCACTGGGCGACAGATAGAAAGGGTTAAGTGTTTGCTGTGTCAATCGCGAGCCGACGCGTCCTTTAAAACTGTTTTACCATGTGGAAGAGAAAAGAACGGAAAAACAAAGCCTGTGTTCCACGGATGGCGAGATGATGACTTTGCTTTCTCTTTCTTATAGTCTGTTATTTGTATCTTGTACTCCGCGTGTGAAATAGGAATGAAAGCACAACCAAAACACTTAGACACCTCTCTGGGACTGGACTTGGTTGAGGCTACTTTCAAGGCCACACGTGTCGGCGACCGACTACACGGATTAGTTCAATTCTTAAAAGCATCTTTGATGGTTAACACCTGCTCATTTCACCAACCTGTTGCAGTCCTTTCTGTTTTGTGGCTCACCTGCAGTTGAGCAGTAGTGGCTGGTTGGCGTCCAGGATTAGCTGCTGAGTTTTCACGTCCAGGACAGGAGCGCTGTACTTCCGCTTTTGTTCCTTATCTGCAGAGACAAATGAGAGGATGCAAACTCAAGCAACATCCTGACACTCTGGCATGCACCACAAAAATGTGTGGAATGAGGTTATCTAACAGCACTTAAGAAATCATAGCATGTCTTGTTGAATAATAAGCTGTAAAGGTACACGCTTATGATGTATATATCACACAGTACACACTGACCCAGATCAGCTTGAAAGAATGAAAGACTACTGTACACTTCCAGTAGGCACTGTTGAATTTGACTAGACTGGACTCTTTACAGAACCGGCCTGGGTGAGACCCAGATCCACAGAATCTGACACCTCTCACATCTCATCGCTCACACGTCTTGCGTAAGCAGTGTCTCGTTTGTTTATCAAATCAAGGCATTTCTGCACTTCATCGCTTGGGTTTATTAATGAGAGATAAAGATGGCCGCCTGTCCACCCTTCCTTCCTCTCAGCAGCAGTGAAAACATCATTCGGGGAAGTTCGTCCTATACTCTGACTGCTTTATTTTTGCACAGAGTGCAAACCACGCGGCTCGAAATATCCCAACTATCCGACAGCTCAGAATATATTTAAATGCATGCAAGGCCGACTGTGAGCTTCTCGTCAGTCCAGTATTACTATTGACTGTCAGCATTATTGTTCCCAGATGAGGGCCCATTGAGTAGATCTAGCATTACTCACGCTGCCAGCACTTCCTATACTATTTCCTTGGATTTCAGTGTGTGAAACAAAAAACACACACATGCAAGGAAAGGGAAGACGGAGTGGAAATTAGGAATCTCCTCCATGCCTTTTGGGTCCTTTTCAACCAGGCTGTAAAGTGGCTCAAAGCCCAGCTGTCACGAGTTAGGGCAGTTTTACTGCTACTCCACCTACTTAAGACAATATCTCATTTCAGTCACTGTCATATATATACATAAAAAAAAACCCAACAACACCCATTACGTAGCATTAATGTTCTTGTGGCAAGTTTCCACTGGAGTTTCATTATCCGGGAAAATCCCATCACCTAGTTTATGAGGAAGTGTAGAAGAAAGGTTTGGCAACCCACTAAAATTTAATATCAATCAATTAAAAAAAACACAAGAAGTAAAATATTAAATAAACACGTCAACATCAAGGCATTTGGGCATAATTTCTAGAAGATCCATTTACGTGATATCCACAGGTTTCTGCAGAATCATGTTTATGATCATATTAAACATATCTAGTGAAGTGAACTTATCTATGGATTACTTCATATTTCAAACACATATTTAATGCAGTTTTTTATATTTAATTTAGATCTTTGCTGGCAATACTCTATGAAAATGAATGTAATGTTATGTCTTTGATTATATTAAGTATAATTATATTTTAGATATTTAAATGATTATTTTAACTGACCTTGCAGAAAGAGAAAGAGAGAAATCCTTTCCCTCTCTACAGTTATATAACCGGGTAGACATAATTATTATTTACCTTCATTAATACAAAGCTACAAATACGCGTAATTAATGTTGCGCCTAAATAGAAACAACTTGGTATAATTCAGGATTCTTTTAAGTTTTAGTAGAAACGAAATAATCGTTTTTGTTTCAAGTGGACAAGACGGAACCTCGCGGACGTGAGGAGCGCATCAAGCAACCTGCAGACTGTTTACCCACTAAACACACATTAACCCCTGGTTCCTGCTCAGCGGATACTTTCCTTTCACCGGTCATGACCTCTCGTTCATTTATTTTTGAGCCTCCATTTGACAAACTCATCAGTCTCAGGAAACAACGCCCTGCGTGTGTCCATTCAACCGGAGTCAAGGGCACGAGCAGCGGTGCCACAGGGGTCTGATTTATCCAAACAGGCGTCCCGCAGGATTGCGCCTCCGTCACTCCGATAATAGACAGGCAGGAGTTGAACAGCCTTGGACACACGGCCGCACGTTAAAGTGGCCACTAAACAAGCGCTATGAAATTCCCGTTTTTGCCTTTTTGAACAGGGTTTGTCTGTTCAAGTCAACTGAGGCAATTGATTGATTGGAAATAGCGCATCAAGTGGAATAAGTGTCCTGCGTAATGCGCACTTTCTTGCAAGCTACAACTTGTACAGTTTCGCCCCGGTTTGCATCGTTAGGATTAATTCATTGCTATGGAAAAAGATTCAACCCACTAGGAACTTAAAACGCCTGAACAGGTTATAGTAGCAGCAGGTGCTCTCCGCACCCTGCAGCTGGATTGAATCAACAATAAAGAAACCTGTTACTCACCTTTTGCAAGTACAGCATACGATCCACATAGTATGCAGATAAGAATATAGTTCATGATTTCTGGTCACTCCGGAGCAGAAAAGGCTTTAAATACAAAAACGGGAGGCTTATTCCTGCTGTTTTCCTCGGGGGTAGACTACAGACGGCACAGCGCGCTTGGCTCTGGCGCACAGCGCTGATGGTCAGTAGTTAGTGATGGTGGGATTCCAGAGGAAAGCTGCGGGAGATCACGCAACAGGACACCGCGCTTGGAACCAGCAGCAACTTTTCCCATCCTCTTGAATAGCGGCGCAGATTTATAGAGTTCCCACAGTACGGCCACCGGATAGCGGACTTCCGCTGCTCCACTGACACACCCAAGGCGCGTAACAGCAGCCCCTCTCCCCAACGACCACCTAAACCACAAACGAGGTGTTCATGAGAGAATCTTGCAGTATCCAAAACAGCTCTTAAAACAATTTGGCAATTTTGCCAAAGTTTGGCAGAGGGAGGGAAGTGACATCTGTGATTTTCAAAATCACAAATGTTGTGCATAGGGAAAAGCTGAGCTTAAATATTGTTCTCTGGAAAGGTAAACGGGATGATCAGCACGTAGGCACCGGGGAAACGGGTGGTGTCAACTTAGCAATCACATTTCTCACATTTCAAACTGGCAATCGTGCTTCAGAGAATAAATAAACACCTCTGCTACTCGCGAGAGCATGCCGCACATTCCACAAATATAAAAAAAGATCTGATTAATACCCGTCTACGTGTGTCATGGTTCTCAATCGACTATGCATACGAACGGATAAAGTAAAATAAAAGAATAGTACAGAGCAGTAGAGACTCCTCAAACCACAGGTAACAAAGAGATGTTGCTGTCACAATAAAGACTAAAGAAATGAGTAAAACCTGTTTGTTGAGAAACACATGTTTGACCTGCTGCACTGAACATGGTGTTTTTAATATTAAGGCATATAAACTGGTGTCATTTAGAAAACAAGCAAACAAACAAATGCATCTTTCCTCTTCATAGGTGCAGAGCTCTTTGAGTGCATGGTACTTCGTTTCCCCAGCAGAGAGGGGTGACAGTAGGCTGCAGCTTTGGCCACTGGGTGGTGATGTGAGCTGAATGAAAAGGGTAAACAGGAGAAATGGAAAAACGCAGGAGTGCCTGAGTTTTGTTCTGGTAACTTAAGGAAATAAGCTTTTCATTGAGCATAAAGTAGAAAAGATGCACCATGTTGATAAATACGAAATTAAAATATATTACCACCTCCTACTGAGGGATTATTCACTTCACTGCAGAATATACTGAACATAAATCTATGACTTGGGTCAACACATGATGCACGTAAGTACACATACAGTACAAAAACAACACGTACAGTGAGCAACGAGCACGCACATACAGTACATGGACAAGAAATACACAGTTGCAGGTTTGTGGGGAGAGAACATCTCACACGTTTCTGCAGTCATGATCCGATTTTTGTTGGCAACACTTAGGCCTTAACTCTGCAGTGAACAATGAAAAAGAGGAAAGGCAGAAACAACAACAGGAAACACTCGGCTACTAACATGCACAGGAACTGGCTAGTGGTTGAAATTTGTTCGGAAGCCTCATGTTTGGAGACTAAAGCGGGTTGTGACAGGTGCTATCGACTAGTCTTTGGTGCCGACTCAGTACATTTAGACAAGTTACTGTTTCTGCTTACATAACTCTGCCTTGCCTTCACCAGGATGGCGTCTTGAGGTTGTTCCATGTTTCCTTATATCACAACAGTCATATCACCCATCTGTTGTCTTTAATTAAGAAAACCATCCTTTCTGAAAACCACTGCGCGGTAATTACGTCTACTAACAGAAAATATCCAGTCACCATGATTATTATGACACTACATTGAAAAACAGTTTTCATTTTATACTTAAATCTACTAGAAGAAATTCTGAAAATATGTCACATTATATATCACATTACATTTGTCCTGTCCAAATAAATGTTGGGAAACAATTTTTACAGGATAGACTGGATGACTCATGTTCATGTGACATGCGATGCAATCACATAGGTTTCTGTTTTACACGCTGCGGTTTGACTTGTTTCAGTTTAACTTTCCACAGATCATTTTTCCAAACAAAACCATGGCGTTGCATTAAAATCCGTCTCCTGAAGTGCATTTTGACAGGGTAACGCCCACACGTGCAGTTTTTACCTGGGATCAATTCAACCATAGTCTTCCAGTGGAAGAACTGGTTTTAATTCACCTGACAAAAACCATGATCCTATTTTCATATCTTTATGAGTCTGCAAAGCTAATTGTGGGGATATGACTTATTTAGGCATAATTAGTGGTAACTGTTTGCCTGACGTGTATGTTTCTATGAAATTGGCTTGATAAAGATGCCAGTAAATAAGTCGCCAGTTTAAATGAGTCAGACAGAATAAGACGTCCGTTGCAACGTATAAATCAGTTTTCTCAACATCAGAAACTGCTTTGCCTTTAGTCATGTCCCATTACACATAAAAGAGGCGGCAGCTTAAAACATTTCCCCTTAAAGGCGTTATTGACAATAAAAAAAAAAAATGAAGGAAGAACAAGACTGTTCTCTGGGCTCATAATCAGTGAGAAAATAAAGCAGGTGTTATGTCACAATCTCAGCAAAGAGGGTTTTCATATCACCAAGTCTTTTAAAGTATGATTTTTTTCTCTTATTGCTGTACAGAAAATAGACATAGGTGCTCTTTGTGAAAATGGACTCATGGATCAGCCTTGATGACTAAATCGTTGTACGTAAGGAAACCTGAAACAAGCTGAAGATGCTGCCCTGATGATGACGGGACAGAAAATGTGACACTTCAGGTCTGAGCTAAGGAGACTGTAAGGAAGCTGGTATAAAGCAGGGATAATGCCGCCAAATGCCAGCTGCCGTAGACACGCATCCA
The DNA here is from genome assembly GCA_030770545.1 of Macropodus opercularis. Lineage (NCBI taxonomy): Eukaryota > Metazoa > Chordata > Actinopteri > Anabantiformes > Osphronemidae > Macropodus > Macropodus opercularis. The sequence continues at coordinate 6,203,665 of JAUCMP010000028.1, forward strand.
AAATCCAATGATGTCACTCCGTCAGCTTGAGGACACACTCCAGGTCTGAAACCTTCCCTCTGTGTAGTAAGTCGCTTGCTCATGTGACTCTGCTGTTGGGTCACACCTGTCCTTTAGTCTGCTGATAGATCCATTCAGTGAACTTCACCACCTGTGTGTAGACGCCAGGACGGTTCTGCCGCGCACAACCTTCCCCCCAACTCACGATCCCTGCCAGGAACCACCGCTTACCACGCTCCAGACATACCAACGGACCTCCTGAGTCACCCTGAGGCAAGACATGGACATGAGGAAATAATATATAGGCAATAAGTAATAATAATAACATGATGTTAAAATGTTTTTATAGCTAAATTAATAATTAACAGAATTTAATGACATGAAAACACTTCCGCAGTAAGCTTCATCACCAAAAGATCACAAAAGAGATAAAAATCCTGTGACACGGAGGAGTTGAGCTACTGTGAACATACTGAACATACTGTGGGCTGTGAATCATTCACGACTCCCTGTGCAATACATTCAGCATCTTAAACCACAGAGAGATGTGAGACATTTACTAATCACTTTGGCTCAACAGTTGCTCAACACAAATATTCTCACTGATAAAAGTTGATTAGCAAACACTGGCATTTTTGTTCATTTAAAATTTTTTCCATTAGCGACAAAATAATCTATAGTAATCAAATAAAAATATCTATTTCTAAAAGTCAACTACTTGACAACGAAACTGTGATTACTTAAGCTTAGCGAGTCATAAATGCCTACACTGACGTTTGACTGTTACTCTGTACTGATGGTTAATTCCTTTAAGGACATAATGGTGATTTCTTTATTGGTGATATTTAATTTCTTCTTCAGCCAGTGTTACTAATCTCACTGGTAACAAGTTTATCCTTTTGAGAATCCATTTTCCTGTATTTAAGTAATAGATTTTTTATGGCATTCACAGTTTTACAGTTGCGAAAAACGTAAAAGCCAACTAGAGAAATCAACCTTGAAGGATGTGCTGTGTACTGTAGCCTTTACACAGAAGCCAAAACACAATGATTAATCCAAACATATTCTGCAGCTTAAATGCAGTGTGGATAAATTAGGCAAAATGTATTTTAGTGAAGCTGGCTGTGCAACCTGTGGTTATGACTAAAGACACACTCCAATACACAGTAATTAAGGGGAGAATTTACAGTGTCCAATATTTCACAATAAAATGAATGTTCAGATTTACATATGCACTCACCTGGCAGGCGTCAACGCCTCCCAGCAAGTTTCCCGCACACAGCATCCTGGGAGTAACAGCATCGTCATACAGCTTGTTACAGGTGTTTCTGTTGATGATCTTCACTGAGGCCTCTTGTAAGCGAGAGGCGAGTTCACCTACAATTAACACGAAGGAGGAAATGTTTCTCACCCTACTTATACCGTTGCTCTAAAACTAATTTCCAAACTTGAGCAACACCCAGCTTTGCAAAATCCAAACTAGGTACACAGCGATGTGGTTCATCTGTTCTCCTGTGGTGCTCTTACCATCCTCCATAAGGACCCCCCAGCCGGTGACGTAGCAGCTGGTCCCTGTGGTGAAGGTGTGAGAGGAGGCAGGGATGCACACAGGCTGCACCAGTTCGTTGAAGAAAACAGGAGCACTGAGCTCAAGAAGGGCAATGTCGTAGTCGGACGTGAACTGGTCGTACTGCGGGTGGAGCACGATCCGCCGGATTGGTCTCGTGGCTGCGCCGTTGTTGCCCGTGGTCATCACACGCATTCCCATGTAGGCCCGCCACGCACGAGCGTCCGAGTACCTGCAGATGCACCGTGGATTAACTAGACACGTGATACGTACACGCCAATGCATTAAATCAGTCTTACTTTATGGCATCTGAGTCCTGGAAGCAGTGAGCTGCAGAGATGAGCCAGCGGTTGGAGATCAGCGTGGCTCCACAGACGTGGCCGTAGCGATCCATCTGGAGGCTGACCTGCCACGGCCATGAGCCAGATCCAGCGTCAGAGCCGCCCACTATCTTAGTACGCTTCTTGGGGCGGGTGCCGCAGCCTTGGAGGCAGAAGTGGAGGTGTCTTTAAAAGTGCTCCACACATAAATGTATTTTTACTAATAAGGTGACACATGAACAAGATCAGAGGACATATATTTTATTTGTAGTCACGAGTAGAGCAGCGTGAGATTGAATTTGCCGAGTTATCACGTACCACAACGCAGCTCATCAGAGCCGTCAAAGCAGTCTTTTACTCCATCACACTCAGGGTTCACCTTGCTAACACACTTTCCATTGGCACACTTGTAGGAGGACACGGAGCAGCCTTTTAGGTCTACAGAATATGAAGGACATCCCAAGCCATCAGAATAAAAAATGGCACTTAGAGACATTAACGTACTAAATTCAGTTGAACTATGAATCACTACCCACAGGCTCTTGTACAGTTGAGCTCATCACTGCGATCTTTGCAGTCAATTACACCGTCACACACTGAAGACTTTGGCAAACACACCTTGTTGGGACACACGTGGTAGCATTTGCTTCCTGAAGCAGAATATAGAACAAAGCACATGACGGCAACACCCATAAGTACCTGTACAACATGTATTAGTGTGGTGACGCGATGTCTCACCACAGGCGCCCTCTTCGCTGCTGTCTGCACAGGCGCTTTGGCCGACACACTGGCTGCTTTGAGGCTTGCACTGGCCGTTTCCACACAACACCTCCCCTGGCCTGCAGGACGCTACAGGTGTATGCACACACAAACCAACCGTGCACTCTTACAAGTAAAAGGACGCAGAGGAACACAACATTACGTCTACAAAACCTGAAACTGATATGCAGCTCTTACAGCACTTGGCCTCGTCCCGTCCATCAGAGCAATCCTTAACTCCGTCGCACACCTTCCTCAGAGGGATACAGCGTCCATCTCCACAGCGAAACTGACGAGGACAAGCTGGAGACACACAGCAACTTGGTTTGAAGAAGCAAACAAAAGATCCTAACCCTTTCACCCTTGACGCTGAAGAAGAGCATCTGGTTCGACTCACTTCCTTCAGGGGAGAAGGCTCTGTAGAGCAAGTAGAAGCCCTTGTGAGTGAGAGATTCGTCTGAGTGAAAATGAAGCGTGAGTGGAGAGGCGTAGACTCTCTTTTTGCTGCTGTCCGACACTGGGTTGCACAGTCTAGATAAAGAAGAGCACAAATGGTATTGTCTTAAATCTGTATTGTCTTAAAGAATCACTTACTGACACAAAGAATACTGTAGCTACATTCGGGACATTATGAAGTAAAGAAATGCTAACGCTAACCATCACACACAGTTTCATGACTCACTTGACCCCTCCAATGTCCAGCCAGTCTTTCTCACAGCCGTCTGATGACGAGGAATCCTGAATGTCCATCGTCACAATCGTCATGGAGATTAGGTATCCTGGCAACGGCGCCTGATAAAGAAACCCAAGACAACCAAGGAAACAGTTCACAAGCTGGAATGTGGACAGGCGAAATAACAAAGGGATGATTCACCCTTTCATCCTTTTGCTGTGCACTTTCTCTTTCTCACTTCGCACTCTCAAGCACATGTACTGTACATGGTGTAAACTCAAGTGGTTCACCTGCAGCGTCCAGGTGCAGTCTATGTTAGGAGGGTAATAGGACGGGTAGTAGGGAGATGAAATGGAGCCATTCCACGACGATATTGAGCCTCCGCAACCTGCAGGGAGACACGGCGACATCGAGGTGGGAACTATGCTCATGCTATTGACTGTGAGTAAATCAGTCCCGCATCGAGCCAATATAATGAGCATGTCACACAAGGTAGGAAGTTAGATGTCTCACGTCTTTCTATGTTTGTGAAAGCACTCCTACCTGCTTTTGGAATGGCTTGGAAATATGCTTTGAAGATTGCTCCATCCCTCTGTCTGCTGAAGGAGAACGTGACCAACATCACATTCCCTGAAGATGTTAGCTTCATGACTGGAGATGAGCCCGAGACAGGCAAACCACACCACCTGAGACGGGCACATTATACAAAGACAGCCACTTGAAAAAACATTAATCGCACGTGTTTAATAGTTTTATAGTTCATTATTAAAAACATGTACCAACATGTTCTGCTTTTGCAGTGACTCAGACATGTAGCTTTGAGAACTTTGTGCACTTCCCTCTGACGTCCACACAAAGTTCAACTACTTCCACAGTTACAATATAAGGACAAAGCAGATGTTTTAGAAAAGCTCCAGACAGGAAATCCACAAAATGATCTTACCTGGCAATTATCTTATTCTGTAAAGGAAGCAGGAAGTCGTAAGCCGAGAGCTTGTGGAAAGTACAGCTTCCTGGCGTGGCGCCATGCAGGGTGAGGATGACAAGTCGGACGACATGGCCTGACGGCACACGAAGACGCCACTGGTAGTAGGGCTTCTTGGGACTAACGAGGCTCAGTGTGCGGTTGTTACCGTATTTGGCATATAAGTCGAAAGACATTGCTACACAGGGAAAGGGATGGAAATGTTTACATAGAGTGAAACTGATGGGTCACAACAAAGAACAATGCAAGAAACACAAAGCTACAGAACAGCATTTTGATGCATCCTGGCCTCAGCATCAGCCGGATATAACATAGCAGCCTTGCAACATAATCTGTTTACAAGCCTTTCAAGCTGCAAAGCAGTCAGTCAACAGCACGAGAAGTCTGCTTCAGTCAAGTGAACTCTCCTCACCTTGGAAGCCGAGCTGCCATTTTCCACTCTGGATGTTACTGGGATTCTTAATTTTGTCTGACTTTTCATCAGATTCATAGTCATCAGGGTCCAAACCTAAACAAGTGAAGCACATGTCAAACTACTCTGTAACATGCAGTAACATGCAGACTTACATACATACAAACAAATATGTATACAGCATTTACAAAGCTAAGATGCCACATGCCTTTGTCAGGTGGTTCTAGTAGTAATGTGATAAAGAGTGGATCGTAAAGTTAACAGATGCATTAACTCTGGCATGTGTGGCATTAAGGTGCAGACACCAGGGAGAGGCTCTACCCAGCAGGTGGAGCATATCGTCGTCTTGCTCCATGTAGTAGCGCTGCTCGTTGTAGCCGTCCCGCTGCACCTTGTTGCGACCAGGAAGTCTGCGCTGCAGCCTCTCTGGGACAGACTTCTGGATCGTCATGGCAACGTTTTCTGGGGCTGAGAATTTACTCCAGTAGAACACGTTGAGCCCGTTGGATCCTTCACTGTCAGACGAGAGGTTTACAATGTTGCTATTCTGCAGGGGACACACAGCTGAGTGTGTTTTTGTCATGCACACCCCCTTGGCTTCATGAATGGATTTGGTGCTGGTGACGCATACCTGAAGGCAGTAATTCCTGAGCACAGGTAGTAGTTGCTCCACGGACAGGAGTCATAGAGTTCTGAGAACTATTTCAAAGCAGAACAAGAGGGAAATGAGTTGACCACATACACACACACACACACACGACTGAAGACATTAGAGTGTGTAGCCATGACATCACAGAGTGAATGAGGTCATTATTTCTGTTTAAGCAACACATGAACACACCTGGTTGAACATGCATACCGAGTTCCACAGAAGCATTGTTACTGCTTTGTGTGTGTGGGTGTATGAAGCCCTGGAGCACAGAGCTCCATTGTGGCTGCGTACTATTAGGATCCTGGGTGGTATGGGCTGTTGGCCTTGAGTTCACCTGTTCTTTAATCAACACATGGCTGAGGCGGATCGTATGACCACTTAACTATCCTGCTAACTCACCCCTACAGCTAATTACGCTGACATTACAGAGTGTCACTGTAGATTTTTGGGACTCACCTGTCCCTTCACCGTTGAGCAGAACCGTACACAGAGTATTTGACCTGCTCGACCCCCATATCTCGGCCCAGGCCCAGTCCGTCTGTCATCTCAGCTTGCCCTACTGCCCTGTCTCTACCGCTCAATCCCAGAATCAGACTGATGTTCTCCTCCACACAGAGTGGCTGATTGTGTGAAACCTACACAGACAATGTTTTTATTGAAGGCCTGCTCTTCCTCTCACTCTTGCGGCCTGGGATTGTGCTCACAAATGCCAGGCTTGTCCTCGGCCCTGAAAGGCCCCTCTCCCTGGGGGTCTCAGGAACCCGCACACACACTGTGGCCAGCTCCTGTTTCAGCTTTACATTTAACACCACTAGAGGGAGGGATAGAAAAGGCAAAAGTGTTGTGTCGAAAAAAAAAAAAATTAAGCGAGAAAGGAGGACAAAGGAGGAAAAAGTCCAACAAACAAAAATGCAGATGACAGATAAGAACGAAGGCAGTGACATTTACACTAGTAACCTGCTGTAATGAACCATATCAGCTTGAGCAGCTTCGCCCCAGAATGAGAAGGTTGAGCAACACTCTAAAGTGTCATTCACAGTGAATGCATTGACGGACAAGTCCACCGTTGCACTTACATAATGGTTCAAAGCCTGAGCCTGCAGGCGGAACTGTGGGGAGGTGGGGTCCAGAAGCTCTGAGGAGAAGCTCAGGTTTGGAAACTCCACACTGCCTCCAAGGAAGAACACTGAGGAGGGTGGTGCTGGAGAGGAGGAGGTAGAGATCTGAGACAAGTGCACTGTGCGACTGTGGGTGCAAATCCAAATAAACACAATTTTTACAGGATATTCAGAGTCGACGAACAAACAAGTGTACTCACGTGTTAAGTAGTGGAGGGTCAGTGCAACAGCAGCAGTGAAGGGAAAGAAAGGCAGGAGTGCTAACATCCACCTCCTCCAGGAGCCGCAAGCCGGACCTCGCCCCCCCTCCACCCTCTCCTCCGTCTGATCCTCAGGCTTCTTGGAGTGTCTCAGTGTCTGGGTGGGCTCCTTGAACTCCCCCTCTCCCTTCCAAAGACAAGCACATGACTCAAATATCATACTGGCTTTTCATGCATGTGCTCAGCTTACTCGTAATTGTTTGAGTTTATTTTAATGTGACCATAGCAGAGGAGCAGGAAAAAGTGAGAGATTGATTTCATGGCCGAGCAAACACTGATTTACTGCAACCAACGGTGAACATCTTTGAGCTGAAAGGAGCTCCTAAAACATTTAAGGAGTTGGCAGGATTCCCCAGGGAAGCAGACAAAGCGTGGCTGGAGGGGTCTGCTTTCCCACGGCCTGGCTCTGCAGTGTCAGCACTCAATCAAGAGCCATGGACATTCATGAGAAAGACATCTAAAAGCCATAGAAACGGATTTGGCTATTAATTAAACCATGGATGACAATGTTGCATTTGCCATTTTTAACCATGCAATGGATGCAGCAAAAAACGCACCAAAGCCTTAAATAAACGAAGCGGTTTATGCACAGGATAAGTGGAGAAAACGGGGTTTTACATCCCTTTTACGTCCCTTTACGCTCAACGCCAGGGATGGCTTACCTGTGCCGGGGAGCAGCCTGAGTGTCCATGCCCAGAGACGCAGTACACTTCACAAGTTTGGCTTTTGGCAAGAGTCCTCATAGCACAGTTAGCTCCGAAGAGATATGCAACAATATCTTAGGCATAGGAAAAACGAAGAGAAAGGAAAACGCCTGCTGTTGCTTATTTTGGGGGAAAAAGCGCAGAAATCCGACCTGAGCGGCTCGGATGCGGCGGGCACTCTCCGCCTCCCCGTTTACCTGCACTGGGCTGCAGGTGTCACACGGCGCCCCATAATGCAGTGCGGAGACAATGGAAGCACTATGAAAGGGTACAATCCGCACAACCATCCGTGTGACAGATATTGTGGGCAAACTTCCTCCTTGGGTATTCGGGGGTTTAGCTGGGAGGGACAAAGAGGTGTTTGAGAAACGTGTCGGAGGTATTAGAACTGCATCTTGGCTGCTGCGCCCTTGGATGCGACCACGGACAGGATCACAATCAGATTTGTTCACTGCTGCAGTGTAACAGTTAACACAGTCTTTGCGGAGGGAATGGTGAAATACCTGGAGAAGATAAAAATCTTTATCATCTCTCTTATGCTTTATTTAGGATAGTTCATCAGTAGCACCTTGTAATATCCCAAGGCAGATATTGTTCATAATAAAACACACACATGTTATGCTGTATCTGAAAAATGACGTATTATTTTAAAACAAGCTGGTATGGCTGTAGATCCAAGAGGTGAACTTGTTGACCCTGGTGTAGACTCCAGGCAGGTTTGGTCTGCCGCAGCCTGACCCCCAGCTGACAATGCCAATCAGGAACCAGCGACCCCCTCCTGGTGCCTGACAGGCCAGAGGACCCCCTGAATCCCCCTGAAACAATACAGAAAGATGCAGAAAGAACACTAAGAGACTTTAAGCATAAATAAAAATAAAAATGTTACTGGAGTCAGACTAGCTAACCCTGCAAGCATCCCGTTCTCCGGAGGGAAGACCAGCACACAGCATGCGTGGTGAGATGAGGCCATAGCTCCTTTTGCATTCAGTCTGGCTCACTAGGAAAACCTCTGCTTTCTGCAGCACCGAGGGCAAGACTTTGTCTGCAGGAGGGCAACACATGGTTTATATAAAGTATAAAACATGGGCATCTTAAAGGATAACTTATTGGTGAGTTCTGTCTGAGGTCTTACTTACCCTCCTCAGAGCGGTATCCCCACCCAGTAACCCAGCACCGGTGGCTGTTGGTGACAGTGTGGGAGGGGGCTGGCAGGCACACGGGCTGGACCAGTGGGACGAGGGAGGCGGGCCAGGGCTTCTTGAGCTGCAGCAGCGCGATGTCGTAGTCAAACGTGTACATGTTATAATACTCGTGCACCACAATCCGCTGGATCTCTGCCACATGTTTGGCACTGCCCTGCGTCAGCATGCCGAGGTGAGCTCTCCAGTAGCGTGGGTCAGACATTCTGCAGAGGTTTTGTAGGTTAAACTATCTAGTAAGAGAGATGCTATTTAAGGAACGTCACAGGTTTGTTTACAAAAGCAATACAGTGAGCCAGAGGCGCTGTTAGAAAATATTTTACATACAAACCAAGTTAAAGCACATTTAGATAATACATAGAAATGTGAACGATGTATCCATGTGATTCAGATTTTAAAAGTAAATCCAATACACTGTAACTTCTTTTATTTTTTCCAGCCTCTGAGTGGACTGACCGTTCCTTGTTGAAGCAGTGTGCAGCTGAGATGAGCCAATCAGAGGAGAGGATGGAAGCTCCGCAGTACAGGCTACCTGAGAAGTGAAGGCTGACCTGCCATGGCCACTCCCCTTCCACAGAGTTAACTCCACCCACGATGCGTTCAGTGGAGGAGCCTACTTTCTTTATGGGGGAGGGACGACCACAGACTGGGGAGCACAGAACGACCAGGTATTATACTGGTGGTAATGTTTTGGCTTAAATATGAAGGAGTGCGTTTGGCCTCTGCTGTCCCTGAAGGATCACATCATCACACTGTAGTTAAAATTTAAGATAAGATTTTAATCATTTCTATGAAATTTATTGTCATCGTCATTACGTGCACAGTGTACAAAAAACGTACACTGTGCACGTAATGACGATGACAAATCTGAAAAAGCTGAGTCATCATGACCCACAAAACTTCTGCCAACTTATTAAGGTTAGAGGCGGTTATCGGCCAGCGATCAAAGACGGGCCTGTTCCAGCCACGCTGACACACTGTCATGACAAAATAACAGCAAACACAGAGAGCTATTACAGCAGGGTCACCTCAGTGCTGCAGGTCAGCAGGTTTGGAGCCGACGGCCCGCTACGAAATGAAGCAACCGCAATGTTCTCATGGAATCAATTTAGAGGATCGAGCAGAGAACAGGCAGTTCTGCCCTGCAGCGTTCACACGAACCAGCTGCTTCTTTAAGAGCAGACTTAATTCCGTACTGTAGCTGGATTGTGATGTCGCCATCACCTATATAAGATGTTTAGGTTTTATAAAAGGGATGTTTGCATTATTGCAGAACAAGCCGTTCTCACCGCAGTCCAGCTCATCGCTGTGGTCCTGGCAGTCGTAAACGCCGTCGCACTTCGCATTCTTCTTCAGGATACAGGCGCCACTGCTGCACTGGTAGCTGATGGCAGAGCAGCTCGTCTCTGACAAAAACACAGGACGCGCTGCAACTTTTAGTGGCTCGAGAATGAAAGGGCCCACATCAAAAACACCTGTGAAATTCATACCCTGGCTGCAGTTGAACTCATCTCTTCCACTGGAGCAGTCGGTCTCTCCATTACACACAAACAATGGATGCAGAGGGCTGTTGCTGCCGCAGTTCACCGTGGGCCCCACTGTGGAGATACTGAATGCATGACTGAGCTCAGGCAGACATTGTATAATGAAACCACTTCACTAAAATTAAAAATACAAAAGGCAGGGAATCAGTGTAAAAATACTAATATCTCTAACCAGTGACTGTTATTTAATAACTTACAGCAAAAAATCTCATCACTCTCATCTTGACAGTCATCCAGGCCGTCACAGCGTCTGCTCCTGTCCACACACAGCCCCGTGGAGCACAGGAAGTGGCTCTGAGGACAGGCTGGAGGGAGCAAGACGAGATTTACCGCATGTACAAACAAAGCAATATTTTCCTGCTTAACTGTTGAACAATTGCCAGAACTACAAGTCATTATTAATAAAATGGTAAAGCAGCATAACACAGTATTTGAGTGTACTCTATAGTCAGGAACACAAAAGCTCCATCGAGTTCTTTCCAATGAAACGCCAACGATCACTCATGTCCTACACTGCTTCCTGGCTTTTATGATGAGTCATGCTTTCCTTACGTTGGCTGATATTGTAGCTGCCGTATGATGCCTGAAACGGCAGAGCAGAGATACGTGAGCTGCAGCGAAACTCCACCTCTGGGTCATGGTCAGCGATGTGAAACACAGTGTGGTGTCCTACGTAGGTGCCACAAAAACTGTGGAAGGAAGCGGTGAGGTTGTCATCGCAGGATGTGGATGTGTTCTGATGAAGTAAATGCGTAAAAAAAATCTTAAAATAGAATCTAAAAATAACTCTGACTCTTAGGAACGTATGACTTTCTTTCCCAGCAATGTTGAGGCAAATATTGTAAAATGAAAGCGTCAGACTTTCTAGTGACTTACACTTGAAAAGATTATGCATTTATCATATCTGTAGCTGAACACATACATTACTTCATTGACCTTCCACCAGCCACTGTCACAAGCTTTCATGTCTTTTTCTTTCAGTTCATAGTTCTGAAACTGCAGAGCAACTCCTAAAGCGTTGTTAGGGGTCTAGAATCAAATAAAAAAGAAAACACAATGACTTATTGGCCATTTCAGCAAAAGTCTTCCAACTTCCTGTATGTGTCTGTGCTCTACCACAAACTTCCAGGTGCAGGAGCACTGAGGAGGCAGCAGGCTGGGGTGGAAGGGGCTGTAGATCTGATGCGTGATGTCAGGCACTAAGGGAGTCTCAATTTGAGATATACACACTGACAGAGACAGAAACAGAAGTAAATGTTAGTCTTCTGTGTTATTCTTTTAGCGTCATTATAGTCATACCTTCTTCAGCTACAGCCTCAAAGTGTCCTCTGAAGCTTTTGTTGCCATCAGTTATTTTGAAGGACAGCAACATGACGTTGGAGGTAGAAACAAGAGAGAAGGTGCCGGACACTGGCTCACACAGCCTGTAGCACAGAGAGTCAGCGGTTCGCAGATCATCTTTGAATGACATGAAGAAGAAGAACTCGTACTCATGCGTGGCACTGGGGCAAAAACTCACCTGTGCAGAATGCGCCCTCTCATGGGCAGCAGAGCATCGTACACAATCAGAGCATCATCCACACAATCGCTGGGCTCAATGACGAAGGAGCTGATGATCAGGCGGATGAAGGATCCGGGGACAGAAGTGAGCTTCACGTGGCAAATCACACCGCCCCAAGATGAGAAGACATTCAAAGGGACCTTTACTCCCAGGAGGTTGGCGTACATCTTATCTACACACTGTGAGCCTGGAAGAAGAGTACAAAACACTCAAAAACACAGTGTGACACACAGCAGAGCCTTTGTTCACCTTAACTGGGTGATTTCACCTACCTGCTGTATTTGATGTATAATCTGAACGCTGAACAGCTGCTAAAAGACACAACAATCAGTCTCCATAGTGGCACAGCTGGGATGCAAATACAAACACGCTGTCGCACCATTGATGAGGATGGAGTCGATATCAACCGGCAGATCCAGAAGGTAGCCCACAGATGACCTGTTCTGCGTATACACAGAGTCTCTGAAAATGGCTCCTATGCACTCCTCACACACTGCTGGGCTCTTCAGATGAGGGACCTCAAACACCATCCAGAAGTGCACCAGCACTCCTCCCTTATTGTTGGTACTGAGAGAGAAACATACAGGTTATTGGCATAAAAAGCAAGAACTAAGTCGTAATTATCGGCTGAACCACATGTTGCTGAGTCCAACACGTCCACTGTACCTGAGGTCAGAAATGACAGCTTGCTTGTAGAGTCTGGCTACTGAGGACATTTTGTACACGTTGCTCACCTACGAGACACCAGCAATTAAGTGCAAGAATCCCTAACGTCAGCACTAACCGTCATATGAATAACAGGGTTACATGAGCGCATACCACAAGTTGGATTTTGTTTGCCATGGACACAAATTCATTTGAGTCTGCCTGGCGGTACTCAGGGATATACTCGACGTTGGCGGCTCGGAACATCCCAGCAAAATACACTCCACTGTTACTTTCCCTGCGGACTGAAACAAATCCGCCCTGATTTAGTTTTGTATCACAGTTCGAAGGTAATGTAATACACCAACGACCACCAGATGAAATAAAGTACAAGACTGCTTTCACTTACATATGAAGACCCACAGCAGAGTCCACATGATCACCACCACTACAAAGACCACTGCTGTGATGATGACAGCAAGATGTGGGATGTTCAACAGATACGCCCACAGCCTCTTCAGGCCCTTTGGTTTCCGTCTAGTCTTTCTGTACTTCCTGCGCAGCGCTCGCAGAGTGTGGTCCACTGTGGCCACCTCCACAGACACATCGGTGATCTGCAGCCGGGTTGGGGTGGGGGTGAATGGACACACTCATACTCATAAATGCCATCGCAGCAGCAGTAAATTTCATTTGCCCTTTAAGTAGTCACCTCAATATGTCCTGATTCCTACTAGGAGGGGGTTAATGATGCCAAAATGATATGAAATCAAATGTCTTCCGACTATTAGTTTCTTCCAATTTCTTGCAGCTCTCAGGATTTAATAATGGGATAAAGGGGAACAAGCTTCACCTTTATGCAGATCAGCTAGTTTACATCACAACCGTAAGTGCAAATATTCATCTTCGTTCATACAAAGGTTTAAACGGAGGAAGTCCTGAAACTGCTAAATGACGACACAACATTAATGGTCAGCTCAGCTTGTGATGTTAGATGCCTGAAACCAATACTAACTCCATCAGATCAACACTTGGCCCTCATTGAGTTACCCACTGCACATGCATTATTCATTCAGTGCCATCCCATACTGTGCAAAAGCGAGTTAACAGTCACAAGCTCATATGGTAAAGGATCTCAAATATATATATATTAATACCTTCCTTACTCAGTTCAGTCAACAAACGTGTGGTAGAATATTACTACCTAGGTTTTACTTACACTGGCAACGTCCATATGCGAGTCCTGCTGAGATGCATCATCCTCCCCGTTCGTTGGCTCGTTCTCCTCGCCCTCTGTGCCCATGACACAGGCATTGCTTCAAGTCTAGTTCCTCATTCCTGCTTTATTTTAAGGTCCGCTCCCTTTTCCTTTAGAACAAAAAACTTTATAAAAACAGTAGTGGACACAGACGCTGTGTAGAACCACACAGCTCTCTGTTGTGCACAGGCAACAGGTGTGTGAAACCAGACCCTTCAGCACAGGTGAGCAGTGGAGAAGCGGGGAGCTCACTGATGGCAACGCACCTCCTCCACACAGCTAATGTTTCATTCATTGAGCAACAATCACAAATTATGTTTGCTAAGCTTGTTGTATTAGTAAAGACACATTTTAAAGTGAGAACATTCTCATTTGCTACGTTTGTACAAGAGGTTTATTTACAGTTACAATCTAGATGTGACAATTCTTCCTCTGGCTCGTTTGAGCTCCGAGCTGACAGACTCACAAACCAATAAAACCAAACCAAAACAAAACAAAAAGGGTCCAGCCTTTGTGAAATGAACTAAACTATGTTTGTTAAGATAAAAGCAAAATACAATGTACTTTGTTGTCATAATTAAAATAAAAAAACCTTGATGGGATTATTAAGAAACTGGGATAGGGTTTCATCAGCAGCACTCAACAAACCAACAAAACGGACAGAGTCACAGTTTTAACACTTTTGTCGCGCCCCTTCTGAAGTGTAGGCACATCAACATGCAACGAAAATATACACAAAGAAACAGACATGGTACAAAACATAATTCACAAAAAGGACAAGTGTTCTTTGAGTCTTCAGTACAGATGGGGGTGCTACGATCACGTACACTCATTTCTTAAAGAAGGCATTGCGGGTGATGCTGTACAACACGTGGTAAGGCTTTCGTTTTGGGGGCTCAGCCAGTGTAAAGACTTGCTGCTGAGGCACGCTGGTTGGAATGGTGATGTGACGCTGGTGAAGTGGGTGCAGGTTTTGGTGGTGGGGTGGTGCAGAGCCAGAGTAACCCATGGCTGAAAAGTGAACAGCAAAATTATTCAAATAAATACGGAAAATGGCTTAAATAAAAAAGAAAGACAGAAAGAAAAGGACAATATGTTCCTTACGTTGGATCTTCCCGTGTTTGGCTCTTCTGGCATTAACAATTGCCTGTTTTCTTTGTTCTTCACTGATTTCCATTCCTGCCAAGAAAAGCACACAGCACGACCTTCAGTCCAAAATATTTCCAGCAACCCCCGTCTTCAACATTTTGTACACTGAGCACCTTTTATTTGACATCTACCCACAGCAGCTAAATTTGACACCCAGAGAAAGGAATCCAGTTCAGCTCACCCATTTCTTGGTCTTCTTTGACTCTTTGTCTCTCCTTGGAAAACGCTTCTAACCACCTTTGTTTGTCCTGTGTCTTCTTGCAAGACAGCACACACACAACCTCCAGAGTGGAGGCGTTACGCAGACACAGAGCATTCTTCAGTGTCAAGCCCAGGTCGGTGTTCCGGCCATCAGGCACATCCACCACCTCTGTCTGATCCATATCCAGACGTCCACGGTAGTGGAGCAGGTCTCTGCGCAGGACGTCTTTTTTACAGAAGACCAGCTGGTGGTCAAACAGGAAGAAGCTGCGCTGCTGCATTTTCCCCTGTCGGACGATTCGAGTTAGTTCACCTGAGTGTATCAGCTCCGAGCTGCGCTCCAATACATTGGGTCCCTGCAACACAACAGAAGCACCGACATGGTCAAAAGAACTTCCAGGATAAATCATCATCTTTTAAAAACACAGACAAAGTGTGATTTAATAGTGATCTTCACCTCCCAGTGGAGAATGGCAACTTGCCAGTGAGCGATCGTATCGGTGCTCTCCAGCCGTCTCTTCCTTTCATTTATGAGACTGGCCACGTTCTTCATAGCCTCATAGGCTTTGCTCACTCCAGAAAAATCACTGAAATAAATCACCAACAAATGGTGAAAACAAGGCCCACCCGAAAATGTATCTGATGCAAGGTTATAGAGAAATAACTGTAATTCTATGCATGTTACTTTTTTGTTGTGCAAATAACATAATACATGGTGTGTCTATGTGTCATAGCTGTCAGTATACAATTACAGTTACCCGTGGTCCTTGGGGGTGTACTTGAGAAGTTCTCCCAGCTGTAGGGGGTATTTACAGATCTTCTGGACGGGTGTGAGCAAGAAACCGGCGATGGAAATA
Organism: Macropodus opercularis; assembly: GCA_030770545.1. Lineage (NCBI taxonomy): Eukaryota > Metazoa > Chordata > Actinopteri > Anabantiformes > Osphronemidae > Macropodus > Macropodus opercularis. The sequence goes on from JAUCMP010000028.1 coordinate 6,219,526, forward strand.
TCGATCATCTGCTGGAGGAGCCGGCAGGCCTCAAAGAAATGTTTATACCTGCTCGACTTCATCAGGCGCTGCAGCTCTGCACAGGCTGCTGGGTGAGTGTTACAGTACTCTGAGTAAATAGAGAAGCCCTCCCCCTGGAAAAACAGACATTCATTCAATACATTTAGAGCAAGTGAATAGGTGACCCAGTAAATACAAGCGAGAAATGGGTGAAGACTGTGTGTGGCCAATACCTGCATGAGAAAACAGGAGCCAATTCCACTGAGATGTGGTTGATCTTTGTTATACTTCTTCTCCAGGTCTTTGAGAAACTGCCTGTGAAACCTGTAGATGTCTTCTATGTTGCTGAAGATGGTCTTAAGCTGCTGCTCAGTAAACATGTCAGGGTGCTTCCGACACTGGCGAATGTACCCCTGAAAGACAGTATACTGATGGTTTACTCTTCAGCAGAGTATACTGTAGTTCTCCTTCTGGCCATCAGGAGGTGCTGGCCTTTAGGAAAATCTGCTTTTAAAACTCTTTATTAGTTAATCTTTAGTAAAGAGTCATGGTTTTTAATACAATATATTATTTAACTATCACCCAGTTGGTCATAACTTTGCACTGTCTGCAAATGTTCTAGTAGAGTCAAGTTGTGACCCAGCTGAGGAACATACCTCACAGATGTCTTTTAGGTGCTTGATGTAAATGCGTTCTGTGTTCATGATTTCCTGAACCACGTTGGTCCTCATCTGCTCCCTGTGCTGAGTGGCGTGTGTGTCCCTGGGAATGGGATCTTCCTGGTCAGCTACACTCTCCACACTCTCTGCACTGGAGTCCTCTTGGTTCACGCGCACCTGAAATACACACACCAAAAACACAGAGACCCCTCATGAGCAGAAATCAAACCTCCAGAATGTCAAACAAACGTACAGTCCGCACCCCCATGAGGACGAAGCGGTTCAGAGGGTGGGTGAGTGCAAAATAGAATGGTGTTGGAGAAGTGTTAGTAATTTAACAAAACAAATACAATGTCCATGTTTGACTCTTAGCTAAATATACCCAACAACAAAGGCTCTGACAAGAACTACTTAAACCACATAAGACCTCATTTACATCACAAAGGTAACAACATGTGCACGTTTAACCAGCTCCTGATTAGCAACATTGATTCAGCTACGGGCAATCACACAGCAAAAGCCCATCTGCCAATCAAATAACCTCACCATGGTTACTACAGCTGTCTAATAAAGACTGACGTGTCAATCAGCACTGGTCACCATGGGAACCAGTTGAAGTCTTCCACACACACTGCTAAGAGGGCTGCTGAGGTTTATTTGGAGCTAAGCCCATTTGCAAGTCTTTTCTTTGCTGCTGGAGAGCAAGCATGCATCAGACAGGCAGGTCAGGAAGTCTACTTACCCTCACAAAGCTGGAGGGGAACCAGGCCTCCTTGTCAGCCCCTCTGCCCCACCACCAGTCCTTATGTGAAGCTTCCAGGACACGGATAACATCTCCAGCCTTGAAGGCCAGTTCCTGCTCCTCCATAGTCACGTGGTCCCAGAGAGCCTCAGCATACACTGTGTGGCCTGAGTTTATCCACTGAGTGGCACAAACACACACAGATAAGACCGAGATACAATTACACGCAGGCCAAACCCATGTTGAACATGCAAGATTATGTTTATACTTGTGGGCACTGCAGTGGTTGTCGTTTGTGCTGAACTGTAGCCAAACACAACACACATACATACAAAGAGCTCACAAGGCATATAGCAAGATAAGAGTTGCATCACAAATTCAAATCACATTCTTGGCAAAGCTGTTTGAGTGTTGCAACGTGGGAAGCGAGTAACTCTCCTCAGACTTACCTTATTGAGCACAGAGATTTCCACCCCTGGCTGGAGGTAGGGTGTAACATCAGTGAGCTCATCAAAGCTACTCTCCTCCTCCTCACTCACACTGTCATCAAGTGTGGCTGCACACTCAGACACACCATCTACAACATATATACAGAGGTTAAAGAACCTGAAAAGCTCGGACTAAAATTTAAAAGATATAAATCTACAGGTATGTACAACCACAGCTCGCTGTTCACATATACATTTCTAGACTCACAGATTTCTGTTTTATCTTTTCACATAACAACAGGAACAACAAAAGTCCTCACCGCTGAGCACTCTGTGAAGTTTTCGTCGCCCAACGCGGTCCAGGCCAATGGGGGTGCTCTGGGAGAGAGCGGTTGGGCGAAACCTTGCAGACACTGCTCTGTAGGGGGGCACCTGGTGGGAGGGGATGGGTGGCCGCGACAGGGGCTGCAGAGAGTTCAAAACAAAACACACTAGGATTTAGAGCTTGCTTTTCTGACGTTCACTGTACACCCAGTGACTCAATAGCCCCAAAAATCTCATTAAATTAATTCATGACAAAGACCATGACCAATTATGTAGGACTCCTTGTACTTTCTTGGATATTTTACTCCTGTATTTTCAGACATTTCAGAAAGAGTAAGTATAACTATAAACTATAAAGGATGAACTGCTTGTCTTTTTCTGTACAGTAGCACCAAATGTAATGGATGTTTATCATTCACTGTATTGATATTGTGTGTTTGTTTGCATTGCTTGTTTGTATGTTCAGTTATGCTTTGACTAAAGGCAAACTCTTATATGTCTTCTGTAAGAGGATGATCTGGGTGAGTTGTCAGATCAGATTATGTCCTATGGAAAAGTTTTGGAAGACCACAACCACAACATCCATAGTATGAGCAAGCAGATAAACATCTGAACGGATAATCTCCTTCTTATCTTAGATATTAACATAGTTATCCAGCCAGAAACCAAGAGGTATCTTAATCTATCAGGTTCGGTGGAAAGCTTAACATGTTTTTACATGTTCTCCACAAGATGAAACAACGTAAACACACCAAAAATTTGTGAAGTCACCCACTACTGTATCTACTATAGTAACAATGCGGCTCATCAACACGTTTTTGAAATAAACTTTACTTCTAGTGTGTCTAATAATTTAAATGTAGGAGCTTACAGAAGGAAGGCAGTCATGCTTCTCCTCAGAATCTGGAGAACACAAATTCACGCCTCCTATCACTGAAATTGGTCGCTGCCTCCTGTCTTGAAGGTCACCATTCATGGTGCACATGTGGGGGCTCTCTTCATTTTCATATGCATCAGTATTACTGCAGTCTTTATGCAGTGTTGTATTTTCTGTTCTTTCCTCTGCACGTATTTCTGCCACTTCCTCAGGAATGGAGTCCTTCCTGGAAATGAGCTGCCCGTAGTCAGAGATGGGCCGAGGTCTTGGGCGCCCGGACCTTCGTCTGGGCTTGACATAGCATGTTTCAATAGAAATCGCAGCTGCATCTGTGGGTGACGTGGGTGGATCCGAGAGGCACGTTGGGGAGATAGGAGGTGTGCTGGTACTGGTGGTTGGAGACAATTCCTCCGTTTGGAGATGTGCCTCTCTCACTTGTTGTTCTGATGTCCCCTACAAATAAAAAAGATCAGAACCAGATCAGACTGATGTTGACGTTTTGTTGTGCACTTATCTGCTTTGTACAGAGACGTAGAATACAGTGTCTGCTCAGAAGGACATCTGTTAATCAGAAACGAAGTAAAATGGTAAGTCACGTAATGCCCAACCAGAAAGCACCACAAGTAGGAATACAAAACTATTTCGATGAACGTTATCAGGATTCTTGTGAGAAACTTGATTATGACGAGTCTAAGTGGGCACAGTGACAGGCTGAACACAGTGAACCCCTATCCATCAAGTTCAAACAAGAACAGAAGCTGCACAAATATTTCACAATTAAATGTTATCACACAATACGCACGAATTGTATAACAGTAAATAAAAATGATCAAATGCTGCCTAGAGGTTATTCAATTTGTGCATTTTAAATCATATCACCAGCGATTTTAAATCTCACCTCACGCTTCTCTCGATCAGGATCTGATCCCCGGCATATACACTGTATAGGCACACAGCTAAGCAGCATCATTGTGACGCTTAAGCAGCTACACCGAATTCTCTGTATCACTCACAGTTCGTCAAGTTCTGTACTAAACAAAACTGATTTTACATGTTTATCTTTTAACCCTGCAGTGTTACAACGAATTGTGTTTTAGTCTGTCTACCCAGCGGAGCCGTTAGCTGTCAGAGGCTCAGTGTCCATGGTGCTGGACTTTGATCCACTGAGCTTCAGCTAGAGGAAAGGGAGAGAAGCGAGACGGGGCTGTACTCACTCATAGTCGCTTACCCACCCACAGCAACAGGACTATGGAGCAGTTTTGCGCAAGGGCCACTAATCATAAACAAAGCCTAATCATTAACTCAGCCTGCTCCATCAGTGTGCCTGGAAGCACAGAACCGCTGGCTTCAGCATGTGATCCTGCTTTAGCACAAGTCAGCAACTGACAGGAAGGGGAGGGTTAAGTCTGTGTCATTATTTATTTGACCCTTAAGTGGACTTTGATTTTTTTGCAAGCGAGCACTGCAATGATAAGTACCACGTCGACATGAGAACTTATCTCTCTGGGTTAGGAATAATGCTGGACTCAAAGATCCCTTCATAAAATCACGATTGAAAGGAGTGATGTTGGATCTCCTGAGACAAGGGGCAATGCCAACTGCATCCATGATTGATTATGCTGCTTTACTTGATGAGATACACTTTATAAAGTTATTATAAATCCATATTTTTAAAGCCAAATAATAAAAATGCACCCTGAAGAATGACATTACAAAAACATTGCAGCACTCTTCTTTTAGTATATTTTATCTGTGTGAGAAGTGAAAAAAAAATCATCAAAGGTCAATTGAATAAAGATAACCTAAGATGATAGTGGCGTATTATAACATGTCCCGGGTCAATTTACAGGGAGGAGCTGGTGGAGCAGCAGTGACTGCTAACAACAATACCTGTACAAGCTAAGAGAATGGAATAACCTCACAACTGACTCCTTTCATCTTTACGTACGGTTTGCCAAGTTACTCTCTTACCTCGTTTGTTACCGAGTTGACCTCAGTGTGTTCCTCTTGTTGTATAGGTTCTTTTTCGATGGGTGGAGACATATTACATTCTGTAGCGGTGTCTGGTGAAGTTTGCTCACTTCTGTTCAATGGATCCACAGAAGCTGAAATAAGGGCTTGATGCTTGATGTGGAATTCTGACTGGTGATGAACAAGAGGTGTGTGCTCAACAGACATGACTCGGGCTCTGACAGGTGATGGCCGGCGCCGTCGCTCGCTGCTCTGTAGACAGGGCACGCGGCGGGAGTAGTCGTCATGGAGACGGGTCAGCGGCGACATGGGAGAAGGAGAGGGACTTCGCTTGCGCCGGACAGTTAGGTCAGTCATGCTCCCTACTAGCTTTAGCATCGGTGCCTTGGTCTTTACAGGGATCTTCCCGTTGCTAGTAGTGTGACTTCGGAGGTCCACTGAGGAGGCACTGGCTGTTCTCTGGATGTTTGATTCCCCGTTTGATGCGATAGTCCTCTGGGGGCCTGGAGGACATGGAGAAGGGGCTTTGCGTCTGAAAGGTGCCTTAAATATATGGAGATTTTCTGCACTCTTGCTTAATCTGTTCATCACATTCACACTCTCATTCATGTTTTGGGTTTGGACGTTGACCTTGGATGCGTGAGTGTCTGCAGATGTATTTGTGTTCCTTCCTGTGGTTTTCCTATTGGCTGTGTCAAATAAAGAGATGCGTCCTGCTCCATAGGCTTTCCTAATACTTCTTGAGAATCGTGAGTTTCGTGTGAGATCACTTCCTTCATAATTTTCTTCCTCATCGAAGTCCTCAATATCGGAGGTATACTGGTTCATCATACCCAACATCTGGACTGTAAAATTTCCATTAGACACATGGTGTGCTTCTGCACTTTTTAAATGGTTTTCCTTATCTGTCACAGACTCACTGTTGGCTACAGCTGTGCCATTCGCCATTTCTTGATATGACAAAGGGACATGCTCTCCATCTTCTCCATCTTGGTTTGTGGGCTCCCTACTCTGAATGCTGTGAAGAACAGAGGAGCGAAGTTTTTTGAAGGAGTCCAGAACACCCAGTCCTGACCAGGGCTGGGCACTGCTGTTGCCGTTTTGGGTGGAGGTGAGACCATCAGTGGTTGGACTGTGAGCAGGGACGGGGCCCTTCCTTGAGTTGGAAAAAAGCCGCATTATCCTTGAGGGGTGAGGGTTCCCTTCAGGATGACCTATAACAGGGTTGGACCAGGCAGAGGAGTTTATGCTGTTTAATCTAGTCTCATCAGGACCCACAGTCCTTGGCTGTAGCTGGGCACTGCATCCAGACAGCAGATAGGGTACTGCACTTCTGTCGCGTTGACTCTGAAATGGATATATATCGCTGAGAGGTCGACTCTTGATTATTGGGTCTGCTTTAGAGTTGTAGCGGCAAGGGAGGGAGTCTTCGCTTCCGGACAAGTTTCTGTCCTTTTGTTCTGCCTGTAAAACAAAGGGGGCAATAAAAATACAATGATGAGGATTAAATAAATGAGGATTTGCTCCAGCATGAGTACAGGTATGAGCAATAACTTGTATGTTTACAGTAGTGTCTCCAAGGTGGTATACAAGAGGACAGATGGAGTGAAGAAAGTAAGAGGACCCAAAAACAGAAAGACAAGGGTCTTCCAGTGTGCACAGGGTCCAGAGGAGACAACTTTAACTGAAAACACTACTCACATTTGTCCTTGGTGCCTTATTTCAATGTCCAAGAAGAGCTGAGGCCCAGGTTGGGGTAGTGTTGGGGTAGTATTGAGCTAAGTTCAGCTTTGTGTGTGTGTATGATTCAGAGCAGCTAATGCAGCTGAGCCTTTGAAGTAGGGCCTTGTGAGCGTGACTAAGCAATGAAACTTGCTAATCCATTGTGATTAATGCAATAAATTGCCCAGTTTTCCTCAGATTATGTCGAAGGTGAGGTGATGGCGATGGTGAGGGGGAGGGTTGTGCAGGACTCAACACAGGGCCACTCTTTATTGTAACGCAGAGAGACTTCCCATTGTTCGGCTATGCTGTACATAACAGTAACCAGCAGACATTTTTCACACCAGACATTTTGACTTGTCATAGTATAAATATCACTATACCAAGATTACCAATGACTGTTTTATTGAAATGAATTCATAAACCATGATAATTGTGATATTAAGACAACAATGTCCATTACACAGCTTTCTACATTACAAAAACGTCCCCCAACGTGTTTTCCACCTGTATTCAAAATGCTACTGTGACACCCTTTATCCACTCTACAACCAGCAATAGACTCACTGCATAACTACTATAACAAACTAAAATAATCTTTTTCAAACATCACATAACTCTTCAGCAAGGAACTAAAGTTTAAGTGCACTACACCTGTGCAGTGTGATTATTATAATGTCCATATTCCTCTATTAACCTATAAAATGTGCTCATTGTTAATGGCACTGAACAGCATTGATATTTATTGCACAAATACCCAGGTTATTACCATATATACCATCTGTCTGCCAAGCACAGGCAGATGGTATTTTTTAGTGTTCAAAGGTGGTGTCGCTTATGGCAACGCCCGCGTTCACATGCTTGGAGTTGCAGGGATCCTGGAACGCTCCCTTATCCCGTCCTCATGCATGTTCAGCAGCAGATGGGCTTTCTCAGTCAAACTCTCTGTGGAATCCGCTGTCACTTGAACCAGCTTGCTCCATCACACCAAACACTTATGTAAACACTGAGCAACCACTGCCAAGCACCGCTGCTGACAGACAGTAAACACCACTCAGGAACAATGTGTTGCTTTCAGGGCTATGCTGAATTGTCTTGTTGTACGTTCTCGTCCTCAGCTACAGAGGAATCGTCTTGAATAGAAGATGGGACACAATAAATTATTTTTATCCACTTTCCAAGCTTTTCCAAGAAAAATGAAAAACAATGGCCATAGGTTTGTTGGATTGGTTTTGTTTCGAATACTTACTTTGTGAGATATGCTCCACCAACTGTGCTAATACCTCAACACCTTTCTGTCTTTACCCCAGTCTTGGTGCCAACTGTCACAGGCCAGTTGGCGTCTAAAGATACTTGGCAGTGATTTAAGCTGATACAGGTGGTGACTACAGTGTTTAAACAAACAGCACACATTCAAACCATCAAACAACCTACACAAGACACAATGTTTGACATCCTATTCAACTGACAGTGTGTTACCTTTCTTTCTATACTGCTTAACTGCTGTTGTATGAGATGCATCATATTGTCGGTACATTTGTTTAACAACAGTACTGGCAAAATTGATAATACAAAACAAGTTATTTCTGACAACTGCAGGTTATTTAATTCTGCAGTGGTTTGTAAAAATTAGGATAATAACTGAAGGTATAAGCTACAGCAGTTCCCTCAGGTTCTATATTTTAATACTGGCTGCAATACATGTACGCAATGAATTTCACAAAGCATTTGTAAAAGCATAAATTCTATTCAAATTTCTCATAAGTCATAAGTTAAACTTTTAAAATATGGCATTTTTTCCTTCCACTAAAGTTTCTACAAAGATACAAAATGTGAATATAATCTACATGACATCATGCTAACGTTAAAAAAACACTTTCTACATATAACTTAACATTCAGACAAATATTACTTACGTCTGCGTTAATATCACGCCCTACTGTGCATGCAGATCACTTTTACTCTGTTAAGCTTTCCTGTATGGTCTTTGCTCTGCCTTTACAGCAGGATCACTGCTGCTCCTCCTGCTAAGCTGCCGATGGGAGCGGCGCACTGGGGCCCTGGTCCAGAGTTAATTAAGAGCTCAGGGAGGAGTCCCCCCCCCACACATGGCAGCCAGCTGGAGCCATACTCAGATTAGACTTTCAGAAACAAGGATGAACTTACACCAAGATACAAAAACATGTACACAAGAGCTAAAAGGTATGTCCTCCAAAAACATGTGCAATTGCTTGGCACACCTTCCACACAATGCACTGTCCATCCCATGTCATGTACACAACGCCAATCATAAATGCACAGTGAATGCATAGCGATAAGTGACCTCTTTCCAATACACAGGTGACCTACAGAAGGTATGTTGTGCCTGAGGTTAGGATGAAGCTCATTAGGTCAAAATGAACAGAATATTATACTAAACCAGACAGATGGTATCAGGGTAAAGTAAGATTTTCATTAATTTTTCATACTCTGGCTCAACTGTGAGATGGATGTGACTACCCTGGAGCAGCATTGTCATTCCTTTCCAACCTGATGCATTACTTCTTGTATGTGTGTCACAATGTAAGCTGTAAAAAGCTGTGAGGATGTTACATTATCAAGGTCTATGTTCTAACGCATGACCGTAGTGTTTTAAAGAACAGATTGGCTGATTAGCGTACCTGTAATCAGTGTGCGTAACTAGGGTTTCGTGAAACCTAAGCTGAACATATGCTAAGCATTAAAGAAAACGTTTAGCAAGTATTTTTCCCAGTAGCTGTATAATCGTCTGTCAACATTATGCAACACTCAAATAGTTTGTTTAATATTTCAACCATATCAAAATCTTTTTGGCCTGGAGCCACTCATGCAGTCTGTTACCAAGCAAAGGTGGAAGGTGTGTGCAAGCAGAAGAAAACGTAATGTACAGTACAGTATGTGGGAGTATGTATGTTTGTGTGTGTAGCTTATTTCTCTACCATTCCAGTAATAATCTGATTAGTGGAGCTTTACCAGCCTGTGTTCAGGACTAGTTTCATCTACATATGATTGCCTAATCTGGGAGACAACCATGCTATTCACATCTGAATGACAGTGACAACCAAATGCATGTAAACAGCCCATATGGACTTCTGAGCAAGTGGTAAGATGAAGATGTATAAGATGAAGAGAAGAGATTTAACATTGTCAGTGGAATATAGTGGATACAGGAATACAGTTTTGTCAAGTTTCCAATTCCAATAAATTATTATCAATATATTTATTACTTTTTATGGCATTTATTAGCATGATGTCCTCTGTGGCAATGTATCCTACTTGGGGCAGATGAGCACATGAGTAATCCCTATAGTTTCTTCGTTACTGTTCTGGCCGTGGCCTAGTTCCTCATTTTTTTGGTTTGTGAGATAAAAAGCAGAATGCTTTCTATTGGGCGTGGGAAGCACAGGTGAGGGCCAAACTAGGGAGTGTCCCCAGTCACACAAGCAGCTACGTACTCACCTGATCTGCTGTCATAGAGACAGACAATCAGAAATTTAACACCACACAGTGTACAAGGCTTTGCAAGGACAACACACTACAAGCTTTGTTGTCAATATTCAAGAGTGTAACCTGACAGTGGTAAAACAATGAGCACTGGGTTTCTAAAGGGCCCACATCAACCTATTTAAAATCATCTAAAACCCCTTATCAGAACAACCACATGGTTTGCCTGATGTATGTGTTGTTTTACATGAATCACCACAGTGAAAACAAGAACATTCCTTTACAAATACAGAAACCAAGTCATTCACTCAACCCCACATAAACTACAGAAGCAACGTTTTAGGCGTTTAACTTAGGCATAAATGACAAAATAATGAATCAGCCAGAGGACTTTGGTTTTAACTTTGACTGATCTAGACACCAGAACAGGAAGCCATGAAAAGTTAATTAATTGGGAGTAAAGTCTACTGGTGACTCCTACAACACTTTCAGCTGAGTTAGTACCTGCTAGGAATAAAATGAAAACAAGGAGCTATGAAAGGGGATTAGATTGAGTAGATTCCTAAGCTCATAAGGAACTCGAGGCCAAACTGCTTATTTATTTCTGCATTAATTAACTTTCCTTGGCCATAAAGCTCTGTAGTTGCTGCCCTCCCTGCCCCTCCTGCACCGACTCTGCTAGGCTGGCATCTCCCACATCACTATAACAACCGCGACTGTAATGCACTACAATAACCCCCCCGGTCCCATTTAACCAAGAACACAAGGGGCAAAATCAGCGCAACTGTAATGCGACTCACGAAGGGAACTTGTTTTATTAATTAACTTATTAATTTACTCACCCTGTTCATAGTGTCTGGTGTTGTCCTCCTGACTTTGTCTCTCATCAACACGGCGGCTGTTTTAACTGGAGAGCCATGGTGAAGCGGTTTCTCCGGAGTCTAACAGGCACCGCATGCCGCACACAAAAGGCACAAGAGCCGCTCACTAGTCACCCCGCAACATTTCTAAGAATGGCTGACTGACTTCTTCAGCATTCTGGGTTAGCCCGTGAGCTAGCTCACCGTCCCTCTATAAACTTCTTCTACATTGCGCAAGCTCCTCGGTTTCTAATTTCGTTTGCGCCAACAGGCAAAACCTGTTTGTAGTCAAGTGTGAGTAAAGTATAAATACTGAACCGCGAAATATCCTTCGAATAGGTGGAGAAAAGCCGATAATTACGTTGATAACTCCCGTCCTCGGAGGTCTTTCTTTGGGGATTGAGCTGGCTAGCATCACATTATTGCACTTGTTGCACTGTTTGCAGTGGGCGGAGCTTCGAGAGGTTACGGTCGCGGTTACTGGTTGACCGCAGCGCAACCAGTCCGATAATAGCCAATCACAATTTAAAATATGAATCCGAGCTCGTAAAGCCACGCCCACGCCAGAACGCGGCCCATTGAAGAATAATAAAAGAGTAAGACAATGTTGCGCTTTAACTTCAGGCGGCTCTTTGAGGACAAGAAAAGCGAGTGAACCTTCCACTGTCGCGTCGACGTGCCATTATTTGTGTTCATGCCTATCCCTCACGACAAAAGACACAGTATAATGACGGGGAATGTTGCTCTGATGATAAGACGTCAAATATGCAATTAGGTGAGGCGGAAATTCTCAAGTCAAACACTCACTTTAATATTTAAAATAGCTATACATATATTAATCAATGTTGATCATTCTCCCAGTAGATTAAAATGATGGCTATCCTTGGACAGAAACTGTGATTGATTAACTACACAATGCACTCACACAGCGGTTTCCTGTTTTCTAAATAATACAAAAGTCATAGGTCAACTTATAACTTCAGACTGAGCTCAGACCTTCCATATAAAGTGATTGGTTTTAGTTAAAGGTTGTAAAATTACCTGAAAGAGATGTAAAGCTATACCACAAAGAGAGGTATGATGCAACAGAAACACACAATGATCCAAATAAGAGAAATAAAATGATTTTAAATGGAACTGAAAGTGTAAAGAACAAAAATAGCATCCAGTAGTTTTACAATGATCAAAAAAAATACCGTGTAAGTCTAGTGTTTTCATGCTGTTCAATAATATGTAGCATAAAATGTACATATATTAGTCAATTTTCACAAATTTGGGTGTAGACATGTTGTTGAATACCTAATTATAGTATTTCGCTGTTCTGACATAATTCTAATATTAAGCCTCAAAGATTAAGAATCCAGAAAAAGTGGTGTCATCATCTTCGTCAGCAAAGAGCCCGTTGAAGAGCTCTCCTCCCGCCACCTGCAGCCATACCTTATCCCCCACCTCCAGGTGCAGCACAGCACCCCCTGCTGCCTGGTCCTCGCTGCTTTGATAGTTATCTGTGGTGTGGATGATCCTTTCCCCGTTTTTCATGAGAACTACTTTGACATTTCTGGAGAAGACAGTGATGTGGTAGGTAAAGAAATACGCTCCCGAAACAGAGCAAGTGAACCTTCCCGTTTGTGGATCGTAATGACCCTGTCGATTGTAAATAATCTTGTCAAACCGGATTGGTGCATTGACTGCTGGGAGTTTTGTTAGTGCCGTAAGTCCAACAGAGAAGGCGCTTTTAGAGATAACAAGTGCATCTCCCTTCTCACCTCTATCACCCTTCTCACCCCTAGCGCCCCTGTCCCCACGATAACCGATGTTGCCTTTGTGACCTGGAACACCAATGTCTCCCTTAGGGCCTGGTTTGCCAGGGGGTCCCAGTGGTCCCTGAATGCCTCTGTCACCCTGAAGACCAATTTCTCCCCTTGGACCCTCTGGTCCAGGTGGTCCAAAATCACCTTTAGGTCCACTGGGTCCAGGCAACCCGAGCTCCCCCTTATTTCCTTTAAGACCTATGGGCCCTTGGACTCCTTGGGGCCCCATTTTCCCTGGAAATCCTCGTTCTCCATTATCTCCTCTTTTACCTTTGAGCCCTGCCAGGCCAACAGCACCTATAAATGAGAATTAGATTCTTTTATATTTTGTATTTACTTTTAGTATACACATATTTCACTACACCAGATAATGCAAAGATAAATACAAATAATTTTCTTGTACATACCAGGATCCCCCTTTTCCCCTTTGTGACCATCATTGCCTGCTGGTCCAAAAGAGCCAGGTTCTCCTTTTCACCAACGATGATTGACAAATAATAATACCATTACAAATTGTGACGTGACATATAGAAAATGTGCATAGACGAAAGCTCCACAGTATAATGCTGCTCTTGCAGACTTACCTCGATCACCTTTGTCACCTTGAAGTCCATCTCGCCCGTCTCTGCCAGGTGAGCCATTGTGCCCAGGGTCCCCTGGTATTCCAGGATATCCACAAACACAGCCTTTATTTTGGGTTTCTTCCAGTGCAACACACCTGAGCGCCAAAAGAAGCAGCAGAAGAGGAATCCTACACCTCATCTGGTACATTGTCTTTGAGGCACCTGTCTCCCAAGACGAATAACCAACGATGAAAACCCTTTCAGACAAGTGTTCGCCTCTTACATTAAGTACATGCCCTGTGCACATACACACGTACAGCAATAGATCTTTACAATTTCCAAAGAGGTAAAACAAGGCAAGAAACAACACATAACAAGAAAAACACAAGCTGGAGAAGAACTTTGGACAAGGGTGACCCGAGTCATCTTAACGCTGTTTCATTGGTGTGACTGTTTTTTGGCTTAATTATTCAGTGTTTCAGTTATTCATCACCTATGTCCCTATAGATGTGTCACTAGCCTGGCTGTCACTAATAATAAGCTTACTCCAAGTGTTTGTGAAGGCCAAACATGCATTCTTTCATCTACTACTATCCTAAACAGTAACAAAAAACAGAATACAAAAACTGAACAAGTATTTACATGATATCACATTATATGGCAGTGTGTTTTATTTTCATTAAAGCAATTCAAAATTACCAAATTAGAATCACTATTGATTCATCTTCCACCTTTAGAAGGGCATAATTTTAACGGGTTTGGTTTAGTCACTGAATGCTAGCAACAAACTAAAATGTTAATTCATGCATATTTCTTAAATGAGCATGTGAAAATGCCGACAGTCAATAACGTTTGACCCCATAAACTAGATTAAGGTCATGAAATGTGACCTTTTATGACCCAAAGCCCAACAGCACTAGAATGTCATCAGTAGAGTACCTCCAAATGTTTATGCTTTTCCAATTGCATTATCTTACATGCAAATGAAATGGAGACAGACACTCCTACACATACTGGTAATTTAAAGAACTAAACAGTGAGAACAGAAGGGGTGGGCTCAAGGGAAGAGCAAAATATGTTAACATACTTTATTGTTTTTCAATAATTCTTCTCACAAGCCTCCAGATAGAAATATAAATAAAATATAAACATAACAACACATGAAAGTACACGTTCAAGCAATGTTTTTACCTGGCACCAGAAACAGATACTGTACCTCATACAGTACATTGGCTACTGCACATTTACTTTCTTGAGCAACACAAAATGCACATATTACATACAAAGGTGTAATTAACATTCAAATAACAAGGATGTGGCTCAAAAGGAATAAGAGTCATTTATACTTTGAGGCCTACACATCATCATCAATCTCCGTGCTGTCTCATAACTAGGCACAACAGGCTGATTACACAATGTTACAGATGAGTCTGCAACATGTTTTCAGACCAGACAGAAGAGACATCAGCCACTGAGCTTCCATCAGGCTTAAGGCTAAATAATTACACAGAACAGTGCCTTTCATCAGTGACAAATATTAACAACAGAATGCATCCATACAAATAAATAGCATACAACATGCTCTAACAGTGGCTTATATAAGACTCTGTGAGACTAAAGTGACAATGTACTGTGTATTTATTTAATGAAAAAAATTAAATTAAATTAAAACTAAGAAAAAAAATGAACATAGCCAGCAGGGAAACAGCGTTAATAAAAGGGAGGACAGGATCAGGAATAGAGCTTAAAGATGGAGAATAACAGCATCTGACATCATTTTTTAACTGTCTGGGAAAAGCAGCAGTTCCAGCGGCAGTGAGGTTAAGCAGGTTCTAGGGTAAGAAGATTTGGGGGCTACACATCTGTGGTACCGGTATTAGTAGAAAGTAAGGTCTGGAGGTCTGGTTAGAGTAGTAAATAGGTTACATGATCTGACGGTGCATACCATAGCCCGTCATACCAGCTTGAGAAGCCCCGCGGTTGCTGCCCATCTGCAAGCTGATCAAGCTCTGGCCTTGGCGCAGCTGCTCTTCGGTGAACTCTCGTCGATAGCCCTGGGCTTTCCTATGAACGTACAGAGTTCATGGGTAGAGTAGATACAGTTAGATAGAATATGATGCTGTCACGATGCTTTGCAACAGTGATTTCTTCTGTTTACCTGTGGAACCAGTCATGATCTCCTTTGTAATGACCATCATCCTTCGTTACAGCCACACTCCCCAGAGCCATTAGGGTCCTTTGGACTGCTGCCATGTCCTTCCCTGTTGCCACAGCAACATAATAATTTTATTAAGTCCACTACTTGGAACATGCATTAAAGTATTTTAGTCTAGACAAAAATAAATGAGTAAGAACAAGCAACAAGCTATATCTTGGTTCATGAGATATTGTTACCTTCCCAGAGGTCCACAGTTTGGAAGATGTCCGTGGTTGTCACTCCATAAGCTTCTGCTGCTTGGAGGAACTGGGAGATCTTCTCCATTTGTTTGAAAGCCATCTGTGTTTCTGGAATCTTCTTGATGGGTTCCTTCCCCCGTGGATAAAGACTGTTGATGAGCCTACAAAGGATCTGGGACAAAGAAAGTCAGAAACACTGTGCGACTGTTTAACAAGCGTGCTTTGTATACATGTATTTTATATATATTTGACACAATTTGAATGTCTTAATTTTTTGTAAATTCATAAAAAGCAACTCTTTTGCCTGATCGCAAACTTTCTCTAATGTCTATGTTGAACTACTCTAAATGTTTTTTTTACATTAGATTTAACAACAGTGTCAAGACATGACGACACTGTGCAGCGTGCAAATTACAACTGGAGGTTAATTAGGTCTTACAGTGCAGCATTTCAACAAGGCGACAGAAGCGCTGTCCATCATAAAATCTTGAAAGGTTATTGATTTTTCATTAATTCCTGTAAGCGTATTTTATTACGACTTTATTAAGCTTTAACTTCTTTAGCTATAGTATAAAGTAACGCATTCATAAATAAATAATCATATACAGTAGATGTCGTTTTCCCATTGTGCTCTCTTTAAATGTGACAGAGCTGATAAATATGCTATGTTATGGCTTAAATAATTCATTGGTTCTATTTTAAGTACTGCGGCCACTCACTGTTCCATCCATCAGCCATTTCTGGAAGTTCTGCTTGCCCGGCTGCGGCTTCTCTAGATTTCCTCCACACTGTGCAACTATCCAGTCCTCCAACCTTTGCTCCAGGTCTGGGTCATACTTCTGCTCAATCTTCTCTTGCACCTCTCGGCTTAGTCCGTAGCTCGGCCCTCTGTTCGCCATGGCAGCTCTGTGCACTCTAGCCCGTAATCTGTGTAGTTAAATAACATAAATATCAAAGATTAAAATAATACTGAAATAACAGTATTATGTAAACACCTGCAAAAATGTATAAGGAAACATTACCATTTGCATAGAATAGCTGTTTTGGTATAATATTGGGCTATGATGACTAATTATGACAAAATGTGTGTTAAATTATTTCAAGCTGACTACAGTAAAATTAGAGCATTTCAGAAAAAACATTTTTTCTCTCTAGCAGCATCTCTCCCTCTCACACAGCTCAGCTAGACGGGTCTCTGGAGGCTGGAGGAGGATGGGTGTGGTCCATGGCAGCTGTCCTGCACAGGGACCAGCCCTGTTATCACTATGGTAACAATCAAGCCTGCTTCCGGCGCTGAGTGCAGAGATGCGCTGTAGAAGCCGATGGTTCAAGTATGACCTCCAGGAGGCTGCCGTCATGACGCAATTCAAATACTCCTTTCATACCGAGGACCCATAACACATGGACTGGGCTGCACAGCGTCCTGCCGTCTATATTTAGCCTGCAATGTATTTTAATTAATTACGTCAGCATTTGCAGCAGGTTTGTGTTGTTTATTCAGTCCGTTGTCTTTACTGCGTCTCTTGTAATTCTGCAACTTCAATTCAATTAATTCAAATAAAGTCCCGCCATCCAGTGCTATGACACCACATTGCCACACACTCTGCAGATTGTTGCGTTAACGTGAACATGTCACAAACCCGAAGGCAACTGCGCAAAGCTCGCACAGTAACTGCGACACGGCTTCGACTACAGAAACATTAATAAGCAACTCGCCACAGACTAAAATCAGTTTTATTCAAGAAAGACGAAGTGCACTTACTAAGCAGAAGAGAGCGGTCAGGTTTGTCCCGTGTCACTGTGTTAATTTCGCTGAGCTGGGCAGGGCTGAGGATGCTGAACCGCTGAAGCATCCATGAAGCGCAGCACCGGGGCGTCGGGCCAGACTGGATCTCACTTTGTCCGGGAGGGGCGAGTCACTCGTTTTATACGCCAGCTCCTCCGGGAGGGGGGACACACAGACTCTCAACACAGAATGCGACCGGACGCCGCTCCTGGACAGTGGTGATGGTAGTGTATGGTCAGCTTAAGGCAGCAGGAAGTCACAGCAAGCATGACAGTGCCAAATAAATGTACCAAGTGCTGGACTTAAACTTGTTCATTAAATATGCAGAGGTTCCTTTTTACTCCATTACAACTAGTAAATGCCGTGATCTCCTCAGTAGCACTGAGGTAACAGAAGTTGGCTACTCCACTAAGTAAATATTGTATTTAAGGCACAGTGGTAAAGGTCATTCTATGTACTGAGAAATGGTAAATCAATAATTAAACATTTGTTTAAATGTGTTATATTAGTAAAGTAAAAAAAAACATTAAGCTGTAAAATATGTGGTGTGGTGTAACAACCATATTCTGACAGTTGGGAAGCACCTTAAATTGGTATTTAACATGTTTCCACCTATGCTGAGCTGTGTTTGCCTGCACTCCCTCACTGGGATACCAGCCTGTATGTTTCCTAACTTCTGACGCCAAGATTTATTCTCTGTTACATCATCTAGTTCAAGTAATTAGAACCATTTCTCTGTGCAAAATGAATTAAGTGTTTTTGTGGTGGATAAATGTTCAGGCATGCATGTTGTTTGCAGAGTGCTGTGCTGAGTAGAGTGAGTATATCGCCTAGTTGACAACCTAAAGCATTTCCTGGTAAACACGAGAGCTGCACAAATGTGCTTTACCTAAAAAATCTAAATCAGGGACCACCCTATGCGAGGCCTTTCCTCACCATCGCTTCTGCTTGCATTGTAATTGTCATATTGTATGGTCCCATGAATCTGTTACTAATTTCCACTTTGTGGCAAAAACGAATGACTGGGTAGTTCAAACACGAGTTAAAGGTCACAGCTGCAGTTAGACAGATCTGACAGAGTTAAGTGGTTGGTCTCGCTCCATTGAGCATAGTTCAACTGCTGCCAATTACATGTTAATAATCAACACTCTCCATGGCTAGAGTCAATATGTATGAGGAGTCACATAACACAATGTACCAACAACAAAAAACATTGTCACATGGCTCAACCCACCATCCCTTGATTAGTGCTCCTGATAATGTTGCGTTGCTTGTGGTAACAAACTGAGACCTGCACTCATGTGCAGAGGTTTTATTGGTCAAAAGGGTTAAATATTGAATAAAAAAGGCACAGGAAATCTGAGAGACTAAATGAAATGGGAAATAACATGGTGAAAGAGGCAGCAGCAGTGGCAGAGCTAATAACAGTTGACCAATATAACACTTCATATAACAATTTTAGAACATATATAAATGCAAACTGAAAACATAAGAGGACCTCTGGCAGGAGAGGTCCCCTTCCTTAGAGGTTGTAAAGGGACAGCATGTTGAAGTGACATATGATGCACAGGGAGAAATACAGAGACAGATAAAATGTTTGGCAGATAACATGCCATTGTTTGGTAACGCTACTGAGGGTTGGCTTTTCAGAAATCTCTGTCCCCTTCTTAGCTTCCCCAGCCCCACTCAAACCAGAGTTGTCAACTTGTCTATGAGATCATCAACTGTGTAGACCATGAGCTTGATGTCATCCTTCTCAGACATACGATGCTGGCCATGTCGCCGCAGGATGACGTCTACGTCAGGACTGAGGACACGCTCTGCAACTTGCATGGAAATGTGCCAGGGGACATCGTCATCCTTGAGCCCATGAATCAGCCGAACAGGACAGGTAATGGGGATGGGGCTGTGGAGCACACAGTGATTTTCTGCCTCACGGAGAAAGTCCATGCTAAACTTATAAAAGCCTTCCTCCTTGTGTTTGGTGGGTACCGTCCACTCGCCCTTCTCCTCAAACTCCTTACGTGCCTAAAAAATATCAGAGAAACTTAGAAATTAAAAATGAAAGAAGCAGCTAAATTGTGGGATAATATATTAACAATGTTTAATGTTTGTACCTGGAGAGGAAGCGAGTTAAATGATGTGACAAGGTGATCAGCAGCTGTGGAGATGCCCACTAGCGCAGCAGTCTTCTCTGGTCTTGCAATGGCTGCGAGCAGCATGAGCCAACCGCCTATGCTAGAACCAACCAGTATCTAGAAGTAAGCAAAAAAAAAAAAAAACTAAACCCTGTAAATCTACCATTCAGATCACCAACTGATTATTAAATATTTAAATCTTTGTTAAAAATACAAGGTATTGACAAGACTATACTGTAGTGTGGGAAGCTAAACATAGAAGCATAGTGCCACCCTCTGGAGACACAGTGAATAATATTAAATACTATAGCCGATGTATATGTGTATACATGTACACACACATACACACACACACTCAGAACTTATACAGAAAGTAAAAAAAGAAAGAAACATAACATTTCTTAATCAACACAATAAAACTTTTATATTCTGTTTATTCTACTCTGTTTCAACCAACTAATTTACCTGCGGACCCTCTGTTAACTCATCCAACACAAAAAGAACATCTTTTTTCCAGGTACCAATGGTTCCTTCCGATAACACCCCTTCTGAGGCCCCGTGTCCTGTGTAGTCAAACCTGGAAAAATATAAACAACAAAGGTCCACGGCATGAGCATCAGACACAAGCCATGAGAGGCCACAGAGAAGATGGATTTCTTTTTATAAATTTTGAGTACAGTACATGAATACACTACACACAAGATGTGATCAGGCCTTTATCAGTTTAGTTAAGGGAAACATTAGGTAGGGAATAAACAGGGCAACCCTGTGATGCACTTTGGATAAATTGTGTTTGATTTAATTTGGTATATGAATTATGAATTAACCCTAATTTAAAACTTTTTTTTTAAAGAATATTAAACCCGAACTCCTAAGATCATTTTTTTCTGCTTGCAATGTCTACTACAGCTCGTACCATAATGTTAGACAGAATAGCTGACTATAATGAGCATATTTGGCTCACAACACTGTGTATACTGTGACGTGAATAACAGTTTACAGGGATTTACCACATTTCACAGGACTGTGCTGACTCAGGATCGTTAGCAGGTCAATCTCTCACACAAACGGATCTTATCTAATGGAGCTTATCTAGAGATCGCATCCGGGGGGCAGGCAAATATACTCTACACACTGATCTAACGAGTCAGTGTGGGTTTGTTAAGTAGATCCTCTGGTGAAGATGGAGAGTCCTGTGAACAGCGAGCGTATTGTACTTAGTCGGTTCCTGCTGGGAAGCTAAAGCTAAGTAGTTGTCTGTCGATTTCAGGTACATGTTTTAGTCAACACAAACGCAGCAGAAACACTAGGGAGCATGTTGCCAGTTTCTTGCTGGTTTTTAGTCAGACTGATGAAAGCAAATACCCCTAAAATATAGATACATCATGTCGCTGCTGTTTTGCAGTAATAAATCCTAAATAAACGAGCTGTGGTCTGCAGGTCTCACCTGAGGTATGAGTGGCCTAGGGACTTACAGAACTCTTCCAAGGCCTCAGCTTTCTGTCCATTCATGTTGGAACCATACCCTGGGAGGAAGAGCACACCTGGGCTCTTCCCCTTCACTCTCCTGTAGGCCAGCTTGGGAAGTTCTGGTCGAGAAGCATACTGGACTGTGGACTTGTGTCTTCTCTCTCCTGGTTGAAACAGAAGTAGGGAGAAAAACGTGTCATGCAAATATACTGTACACGATCCAAAGGATCAAACAGAGAGATCACATTGCTGAACTCCTACCAGTTGAATATACCGCAATTCTTGATATATCGAACATATAAATTGAGGTAGTTAATGTTTGAGATGTACTGTCTCACGCTGCGGACTTTACATGTCCTACATTTTAAAGACGACGAAGTCTGTGCGTGCCACACCCCCTCCTCCGTTTAAACACCCCTGTATGAAAACCAAGGCTCCCAAATTTATTCTGCCAAGAGCGGAGGCGAAAACTGACCTTGAAGCCGCTTCGACGACAAAGCTGCGAGCCCTCCATTACCTGCAATCTGGCAAAGTCCTCTGCGACAGGACCTCAGCGCGACGGCTGCCATACTGTTACGCGACCATTGGGGAAAGTCTCGCGAGAGATTAGAGACGTGTTCTCGTTTAGCATAACAGGTTTCATGGCTTATATCACAAGTTCGGCGCTGGGCGAAGACGCGTGTTTGTTATAAAGGGGAAATGTGCAGTGTTTAAATGTCAAACATACGAGTATTGGTCTTTTGTCATTAGGGATCATTTTGTGTTGTTTTGGTGACATTTCAGTTATTTGCAACCCATCCGTGCCTGTAAATACCTTTTTATTCTTTGGTAATAAATATAACACGTGCTAGTTACGTTGAATACATTTTAGGCACCATGTACATACAATTAAAAACAAATCTATAAAAAACTATACACAATATGGTTGGTTTTATAATATGTTGTAAACATATGAGCCGATTTTTGTGTTGTTGAATTCAGTGAGACTATGAAAAAACAGAAAATGCCAATTTATTTATGAGTAGCCTATAACAGGCCTACATGACGTGAGTTAGTGTAATTAATAATTGTTCACTAGTTGTTGTGTACAACATTTATTTAATACTTTTACATTGCGGTGTGAATGTTCAGGCGTTCCAGGCATTACTGGGTTTGACAGATATTCCACTCGTCGCTATTTTATTTGTTCGCTGAGGTGACATCGGGTCGGTGAAAAGGCTGAAATATTTGTGGGTAGAGAGCAAAATGAAAGAAGCGGCTCGTGTTTGTGACCGTCATGTGAAGCGTTAGTTTGTAACATGACCGCGTCACAGGCGGAAGGTCACGGAGCAGCAGAACGGAACGGAAGCGGGAGTAAAAAGCCTATCCGCCATTGTGGAATATGCTGAGGGATATTCCAGCAAGACGCTAGTCGGTTTCAGATTGACTGATACGAACCATCTGTGGCAGCATCGCACGCAGCCACGGACGCCGTCTCCGCAGACACAAAGTCGCCGTTTGTAGCAACCAGAAGGTCCGGGCCGTCGTCAAGAACCGAGCGCAGGGGGGAAAACGTCGCCTCGTCACCTTAACAGAGTGATTGGACAACCCGAGAGACGAGCCAGGAAAGCGCCGAAGTGCAGAGGGAGGCAGGGGGAAGTCGTGGACAGTCTCACACAGCGATCAGTGTCGGTTCCTGGAGGATGTCTGCGACCACAGTCGACCAGGTTCGCGTATTAATTGCTGAACGACGCTACAAAATAACCGTGCGGCGAAATTAAACTTTGTCGCCAACAGTTAGGTTTTGTTTGGCGTGTCCGGTCAAACCGGCTATAACTCTGTGATATCTGATAGCTGTTAGCTGTGATGTAGGCCGACTGTGTCACCAACCAACTCGTAGCTGTAGCCGGCGGCCAATGCGGCAGCGTTTACTGGATGTCAGAGCGTTTGACATCCGGTCAATAACGCGAAGCAACCTGTAAATGTTAACATCCGGGCTGAGGGCTTAGCCTGGGGTCACCGCTTTACAGTCAGCGCTTACATTTTGCTATACGCGTAGCATCCAGCCGGATCTGTATGTGTCTGATTTCCTGTCGTGACATGATCAGTCTCATTTCTTTTTTTTCCCCCCACATCGTTTCAGAGACCCAAAGGACAAGGAAATAAAGGTACGACGAGGCCACTACTACACGAAGTGGTGAAGTCAGCTTTTATATAGTTTATTTGTTAGGGCTGAGTGTTTGCAAACTGTAGTCAGCATCTTAAAATTAGCATTGCTGTTTGTCCTTATTGCTTCGTCTGATCTTCATATTATATTACTCTACACAGTTTTGTCAGTTTTTGCATTTGACAGTTGCGGGATGAAACGTTAACGACCTCGACTTGATTTAATGGTCTCTCTCTCCCCCCTTTAGTGCAAAACGGATCAATGCATCAGAAAGATGGCGTGAATGATGATGATTTTGAGCCTTATCTAAGCGGCCAGACAAATCAGGTAACCATATATGCTAATCTGTGTAGATGGACTATAGCTGTTATAAGCACATGCAATGACCGCATTGACATCAGCCCTCCACACATGTTGCTATTGTTATTTGATTTGCTTGATATTAGTTCCTGAAGATTTCAGATTTCATGCTGTACATGATTCTGTATAATATAGTAACTCCTTGTCCCTCGGTTCTACAGAGTAACAGCTATCCACCAATGTCTGACCCCTACATGCCCAGCTACTATGCGCCATCTATTGGTTTCCCCTACTCTCTGGGAGAGGCTGCTTGGTCCACAGCAGGAGACCCCCCTATGCCCTATCTAACTACCTACGGACAGATGAGCAATGGCGAGCCACACTTCATCCCAGATGGTGTGTTCAGCCAGCCAGGTGCCCTGGGGAACACCCCTCCTTTCCTCAGCCAACATGGCTTTAACTTTTTTCCTGGTAATGCAGACTTTTCCACCTGGGGCACCAGTGTTTCTCAGGGACAGTCCACACAGAGCTCAGTCTACAGCAACAGCTATGGGTACGCCCCCAGCTCACTGGGTCGAGCCATCACGGACGGACAAGCTGGTTTTGGAAGCGACACCCAGCTCTCTAAGGTGCCAGTGCTGAACAGTATTGAGCAGGGAATGACAGGGTTAAAACTGGGTACAGATATGGTGGCGGCTGTCACCAAAACTGTAGGCTCACCCTTGGGAGGCACAGGGGGAATGAGCAGTATGGCAGCCAATAACCTTCCTCCATCTGTCAGCTCATCCACACCTAAACCCGCCTCCTGGGCAGCCATTGCCAAGAAGCCAGCCAAACCACAGCCTAAGGTCAAACCCAAAGCCAACATGGTGATGGGGGTAGGCAATACCATACCCCCACCCCCCATAAAGCACAATATGAACATTGGTACTTGGGACGATAAGGGCCCTCTGAACAAGCCCCCATTAGCTCAGACTATGATGCCCCCACAGCCTCTGGTGCAGCAGCCTCTCCTTGCTCAGCCCCAGCCCTTACTGCAGAACCCTTTGCCCCCACAGCACCAACATCAGCACCAACACCAACATCAGCACCAACACCAACATCAGCACCAACACCAACACCAACACCAACACCAAACCTTCCAGCTCCAGTCACCCCAGCACCCTCATCCTCAGTCTCTGCCCCCTGGCCCTCCGCATCTGCACCTGCCCTCTCCACCTGGCCCCCCACAGCCCCTTCATCAGCAGCAACCCCAGCAGCCTATCCCGCCTCCCAACCGTTGGGTGGCTCCCAGGAATCGGGGTGAGGGCTTTGGTTTAGGAGGGGTCCCACTTAGTGCCTCCCCCTGCTCTGGAGAAGTGCACCCGGTTTTGGAGAATCTGCGTGCACTCAACAATTACAACCCCAAAGACTTTGACTGGAACTTGAAAAATGGACGTGTTTTCATTATCAAGAGCTATTCAGAAGATGACATCCACCGATCAATCAAGTACTCTATCTGGTGCAGTACAGAACATGGCAACAAGCGTCTGGATGGCGCCTACCGCTCACTGGTCAACAAGGGGCCCCTCTACCTGTTGTTTAGTGTCAACGGCAGTGGGCACTTCTGTGGCGTGGCCGAAATGCGTTCACCGGTGGACTACAATGCCTATGCGGGCGTCTGGTCTCAGGACAAGTGGAAGGGCAAGTTTGAGGTGAAGTGGGTTTTCATCAAGGATGTGCCCAACAACCAGCTGCGACACATTCGGCTGGAGAACAATGACAACAAGCCAGTGACCAACTCCAGGGACACTCAGGAAGTGCCTCTGGAGAAGGCCAAACAAGTGCTTAAAATTATCGCCACTTACAAGCATACCACCTCAATCTTTGATGACTTTGCACATTATGAGAAACGTCAGGAAGAGGAGGAGGCTCTGAGGAAGGTGAGACAAACACATAAAGTGTGTCTTCTATGAAAAGCTTGCTGATGTGCACAACACAGTTACAGGCTATTAGGGAGGCTAACTTTCACTGAGTGGACCGGAGCCAGAGTGTAATCACTGGATCGTGTTCCACCTGCTGTGAGACAGAGGTTTTAACATCCTGTCTGGCCTGTCAGCAGATTGATATGCCACCATTACTCAAGGCAGTTTCAGGATGGCTCTTCATCAGCCATCTTCTGCTGTTGAATGTGTTGATCTGCCCAAGTGGAGATAAATACATGGAGGTTTCCTTAAATAGCCAACATTCCAGGCATTCCTTCCCTCAGACAAAGGCAGATGTAGGCTCTGATCTCCCTATGAATGCGAGGCCTCTCTCCTCTCCACAGGCTCCTGATGCTTTATTAGTTTTTAATGTAAGCCCTCGGCCTGCAAACTGGCTGCAACGTGGCTCAGAGCGGGCACAGTTCGCTTTGAATGTTCTAAACGGTTTATTTCTTGAATCTATCCTGGTAAACCTCAAGATAAGACAAAAATCACGGTCACGTTGTCTGTGCACATGTCTCTGAAGAGCACACACGCTGTGTTAGCCTGCACCCTCACGAGCTAAACTGAAACATGAATGTTGCAGTGGTAATGACTGGTGTTTCACACGTTAGACTAAGTAGTAAAAACTGTGGGACGCTGCTGCTGTGGCAGAATAGCATTGATGGAGTGAATAACCTGATATCATTGGTAGCTTTCTGCTGCATCACTGAATGTAGAAAGCCCCCATGGCTTCCTCCTTTTCTCCTAGTCTTCCACTGTTGACGCTCCAATGATGCTATATTGACTCCTCACTGCTGACCTTGTTAATATGCGCTGGATTACTTTCTCATAAATATTTCAAGTCGGTGTTTTCAGGCTTCTGAAAACAACCTGTCAGTTGAAAGCCTGTTTCATCCTCTGCCGTGCAGACATTGCACTGTGTTGTTTTTGTAGCAATGACCTCTTACATGACAGGATCGGCTGGATGGAGGCCTCACCCTCCTTGGCCTGACAAGGTTAATTGTTTTCTGTTGTTTGGCCTGTCCTTCCCTAAGTTGGAGAGGTGTCAGACCAGCACTGTTACCTGCACTGTAGTGGCTTGTTTTTTAGATAACCTTGCATTCAAATGTTGATGCAGGATGTTATTAATACAATTAATACATAAAGATTAGCTCCTCGTATTTTGTGATGCTTGAGGAACATTGGACTGTTCCACTCTGTTGTAAAAGGTTAATGATCTTTTACACTAGAAACACTGAAGTCAGGTAGGTTTTATTTGCACAGATTAGGCAGAATATGAATATAAAAATTAAAGGTACAGTCTTACAGTGTTCTTAGTCTCCTGCTCTGTGTATTTCCACATCCGACAGAAACCCAGTACCATGCACTGATGATCTTTCTGTTTGTTTTTGCTCTCTTTCAGGAACGTAATAGAAGTAAACAGTAGCCTTCAAGCAAGCGCCCTGCTAGAACTGCAACACTAATGATGTAGGACCTTAAATAAAATTTGCCTAACCACAAGGAGGAAAGGCTCTCGCAATCTTTTGCGGAAGATGACAATGTATCTGAACACTTGAACATGACAGTAGACTCATCCGTATCCATTGACTGGTGCATCAAACCCTGTGTTCCTGACTCACAAAAAAAAACGACGTAACCCACTTTAAAAACTCTCTAAAGCACTTTCAGTCCCTCTAAGCAACCCCCCTATCAACACCCTTAACTCTCTAACTGTGTTCTTCTATTTTGGTTTTGTTTGTGAGCAACTAACTGACTAACCATGGTAGTCAGAAGATTTCACTGGGCTTATTTGTAATTTTCTAATGCCTCAAATGTTTGGGAAATTGGTGAAGCTTCATCAGCTCCTGAAGAGAATTAAAGATGAAATGTATGAATCGATCTTGTGCTTGCATCTGTATTCAGCCATCTGATCCTCCTGAGAAAGAGGCTGCAGATGATTGTCAGGCAGGATGAAGTAATTGGGAGACAGCCATGCCATCATGCCAATCATTGGACGTATCCTTCCTCTACCTGTTCTTTTCCTTTCTGTGTACCAAAAGATTACAGCTGCAGGAGGCTGACGAGTGCCTGCTAGTGCACATGTATGTTTTCTTCCTCTCTTGTGGTTCTGTCATTCTGAAGTGCATTTGTCTGGGGAGAAACCTGCCGCTCTGGTAGTACTAGTGGTGGCCTACTTGGGTCTTGTGGGTGGTCTTGCTATGAGGTTCATTCTGTACCTCAGGCTCAGTCTGACCCTGTCCTCGACAACTCTTAGCGCTTTTGGGAGAACCCCCACCCAACACGCACACCCCTTTCTGCTTGGCCTGACTGGGATCCCCCCAAAAAGGCAAGACATCAACTGCAAGGATGTGACAGTTTTCTCCTCTTAGTAACTCACTAGCTAAATAAAGAAATACCCATGTTTAGCTCAAATCTTGTTGTGTTTTTACTCTTAGTTCTGACCTCGTTTATGTATGCATTACTTCTGTTTTTCATAAAGCGGTATCATGCACACAGTCATAATAAAACATGAACTCTTGTCCTACAGCTTAAGCAGATTCTCCCTTTTCTATTCTAGTGTACTATATACTATGCAACTCACTGTAGGGGCAACACCATGTCCACATCTGCTTTGCATTTTATCATCTTTCCGTCTGGTTCGTGGGGGCAGCTTAAACAGCCTAAAGCAACTTAGTTTGCAGTACATTACAACTGAAGGAAACAGCGTCTATGTTTCTATGGAGAATAACAGCATGAACATTACCAAGCAGGCTTTACAAAACCTAGTCTTTAGTATTTCTACATGAGCACTCTACTCCTAGGTCAAGAACCACTGGACTAAACTAACATATGCACAAAGTAGAAAATTCTGATTAGACACTAGTGACATAATCATAAATGCATTTATAATATGTACATGATGCGTTTTTACAATATTTAATTTTATACCTCCTTGATGATGACAAAATAATCGGAGTGTGATTCAAAAGCACGAAGGGATTCACCTACTGTGCGTTGCTACTGAGTGGATCAATGGGGAAATTTAAGTTAGTTGTAATTAATAATACAAACCATTTCATAGGCAGAAAGACTGTAGTGTATGTAAACCTCAAAATATGACATACACACATGCATGTTTAAATAAAATAGCACTATAATAATGACATAGAGAATATAGATACATATGTAAACACTGATCAGGTTTTTACTTCTGTTATAACGTGTTTAATACTTTAATTTGGGTCAATTTAAAAGAGTAGTTTTACAATGGATCAGGTTCCAATGAAATCCTTGTGTATCATATCCGAATTTATGATTCTAGTGTGTAAATGAATCTTTTGTTTGTATTTGTACACGTCATATTTATTTTCCCCTTATTGAAATAACTTATTTCACGGTATGGCCACCAGAGGGCGCCATCACATCGTGTTCTGCTAAATGTCCTCAGCAAAATGAGTCTTTTCTGTAAACAGCCTCCTCTTTCATCCCAAGTCCTTTAATTCCAACAGAAACAGCTACACCGGGATGAGAAGCGCCTCTACAGCCTTGTCATGGCTTTGTGGGGCAATTAATGAGAGGTGTTTAGTGAGAAGTGGAGAGGAGAGATTGAGAGAGGAGAAAAAGCCCCTTTTATGTTCGTCAAGGTAGAAAAATACCTTTAATTATAACTGTAAGGCAGACATGTCAACATTCCTAAAGATGCAAAGCTCAATTAGAGGCCTGTGATATTTGTTCAACTGGTGAAATGCTGTGTAATAATGTTCAATCTCTTCTTACTGTGTCATGAAATGCGCACAGGAAAACATGCACTGCCAAGTCCCATCTGTCCTTCAGTTTGAATGCCTTGTCATGTTGTTTTTACGATTTAAGGATCAAACCAACTGGTTAATGTCTTTAGCCAGCCAGTTTTTCTGCCACCCAATCCACAGTGGTCAAAGCTGTTCCAAGAAAGTGCCAAGCAAAGTTTCTTTTCTTTCTTTCTTTTTTTTTTTCCAAACCAACAGAATGTCCTTCTCGTGCAGGGATTTGGTTGAGTGAAGATAAGAGAGGACTAGCATCTCCTGCTTAGTGAGCTGAAATGCCTTTGAAGTTTCAGTCACACTGAAGACTCATCAACACATGGCTCAAGGCAAGGTTAGGGCAAGTCTCAGGGTTGGCACTTTCTCCGTGTTTTGAAGGTTTTCACACTCTGGGCCATGCCGTGTCACTCAATTAACTTGCAGAACATTAGTCCTATTGATGACTGGGTTAACCAACGTTGATTAAAGGAACAGGAAATTATTCTGATGTCATCTGCTTTTCTCATTAGTAGCGTTTGATGCTGCCGGTGCCAAATGTGAAAAACAACACAAAAAAAGATACGAGAAACAATAACACGTGTGACACAACAGCTGAGCCCAGGCTCAAAGCCACTCTCAAGTTTCAAGGTGTTGCTCAGCAGGTTGAGCAAATAATCAGCACTTCATTTGAAATAATTCAAGTTCAAATTAATTCAACCCAATTCCGCACCAAAATACCAATAATAAATAAATCTCTGAAGCCAATGATACCTGTAGAAATGTATAGAGAGCAGCAGACAGAGCGACAAAAGCACGACTACAGGAGAAAGATTAATGGCACACAATGCAACGTTTACATATAAATAGAGAGGAGAGGAGAGAGAAATGAAGGAGATCCCCCTCAGCCTCAATCTACAGGAACATAGGTGGCTCAGAGTCAGCTCTGACTATAAACTTTATCAAAAAAGAAGTTTGTGTGCTCTCCAAATTCAAGAGGGAGTCTGCCTCCAGAAGCTGGACCAGGATCTAGCTCCAGATTAAAGGACGTTGATAGCTAAACGCTCTGCCTCCCGTGCTTCGGATGCTCTAGGAGCCACAAGTAGACCTGTACGCTGTTGTAGATGTCTCTGTTGCCATGGTTATTTCTGCGAACTGAAAGGAGAGGCTGAACACAATGGCACAACACGCTCTCTGAATGTTTTTACCCACATATAGGCTCCACCACGAGATCAGCAACGGAAACTATTTGGCTACGTTGAAACTCTCCTGCATATTGTCTATTTTCATTGTAAACTACTCAAGCAGCGTGAACCTGTGTTAAATCTACAGAAGGCTCCTTTAGGAAAGGGTCAACCTCTCTTTAGACTTGTACATGACTGTTACTAATGAGGAACGTTTGGCTGATTATTACTCGCATTATTCAATGGAAAACTTGGGTAAAGGTTCGAGTGAATGTGGTTAACGCCAACGACCGTACAGTTTTAACTGACGCTGTAAATACACAGCAAATGTTCACTTCCCAAGTCCATTATAGCCATTGATTTATAAAGCAAGTCCAGCAGTAGGAAAAACTAATGCAGTGTGTTAGTCAGCAATCTGCAGGAGCACTCCTTGCAACTCTGTATTTGTTGGACAAATGAAATGTTTATGTAATGTATATATGGCGCATTCAAAACTGCATATATAATTCAAGACCCAGGGTCATTAATCTATTCAAATGTTTCCTGGCAACAAGGAACACTATCAAATCAATGATGATGCAACTCCTTGGATAAGAAAACATTTTCCCTGTTTATCAGTAATATAAGTGGTGAATAGCTGAGTGTGAATAGGTCTGGGTGTAAGAGGAAAGCCTGTGTCTCTGACTGGAGTTAAATATCACCCCGTCCCTCAAAGATTTAAAATGTATATGCCAAAAAGTGAAAAAAAGAGAGGATGCTTTGTAACCTACTGGTGTGTAAGTGCATGTAATGGAGAAAAGCTAACAGAGAAAAGACACCAGAGAGGGCAAACAAAAGGAACCCTACTTAGTGCGGATGCCAAAGGTCTCTTATCTAAGAGCATCTGAGCACGTCTGGGCCATCACTATTCATTTTACATACATACACCGTCCTGCTTCTGCCTCGAGGTTTCAGGTTATTGTCACTCTGCTCCTTAATTCATGGATAAGTGAAAAACGGTGAGAAAAAAAGAAGGTTCAGAAGCAGGGAGAGAGATTAAAAAAAGAAAAGGACATCGGAGTGAGGTACAGTGATTCAATGGCTGCTGCTGCAGGTTTTATTCAATCATTTCTATCTGTATGTTTATTATGCTGCACTGCCCTTTTAGGACACTTGGCTACACCCAGCACCAGGTCTCATAAATATGAATTTTTAATATATGGAGAAGATGTGTAAAAAATATTAACCCGAAGGACTGAGTGAAACCGCTGCATGGGGAGCTTTGGTACCACATCCCTGCTTCCTAACGGGGCTGCAGCCTCCTTTATGCCACGGAGGTGATGACTGAGGACACTCTAGCGGAGGCCAGGCTGCTTATTGAATTCAAAGGTTGGAATGTGTCCTGTGCCGGGACGATGCGCTCAAGCCAAGGTTTTGCATCGCAGGGGGTAGCTCAGAATGGAAAGGTCTGAAATGTAATGCATTTGAAATGAAATGAAAAGGTGCCAAGGAATGAAATATGACATGCTGGCTGCTGAGCCCTGGAGTCCTGGGAGTCACCGGTTGGGTATATGGGATATGTGTGCAAGCGTTATGTGTAGGTTGAGTGTGAAATGTGATGCAGGCTGCCTTTGCTCCTGTGACTTCCTCTTCCACCCTCCGGTTCAGGCCTGATGGAGATTAAGGGCCATTAAAGGCTCTCTGCTGCATGTGCAGTTTCCATTGATCACATCGACTCAACCCACAGTAGCCAGTGATCCGATTACAAGTGTTGTACCACCATCCTTATCCCCTCCCCCCCCATCGTCTCTCCTCCTTGCTTGTCCTGTGTATTCTTCCTCTCGCCCACCTTTCGCGGTTCAGGATCCTCCACTGGGGTTGTGAATGCTTCTGCTGATGTCAGCAATGGGGCATGCCCAGAAGCAAAGCTCGTGTGTCTGTCTGCAGTTTTCCATTTGAGCCCCGGTGTCCGCTTGCGCATCTTCCCCATTCCTCGCTTCTGTGCTCTCATCATTTCCAGTCATCTCCCAACACAGCAGGGTTGTGATGAACCTTATTTCTACATGGGAGAGATGGATCGGCCATGCTCCGAAGAGCTAAATGAGTAGAGACAGTCTGAGAGGCATCAGCTAAAACGCTCCCGACCCCCACCGCTCTGAACATCACCCCCTCCCTTTGCTTGCACGGTCAAACAGCCCTGGGGGAGCTCTTTGCAAGACCACTGTGGTTATTAGCATTGACAGACGCTCATAGAAATCTTCTTAGCTTCTACTGTACAGGAAGTGTCCAACTATGCTGCTAATTCGGGGGGTTTCCCACATAACTGGCAACCTAATCCCTCTCGCAAACTCTTTATGTTAAAGCCATCTGGCAGTTTTGTTTTGAGGGGCAGTTTTAGCCGTCTGCATGGTTGGCAGCGTGGGTTGGTCGGTCCACCATGTTTACCTCTATCTAAAATACATTTTGTCACCATGTGATTTCTTCTTCACTCGACAATTCAACATTTTCACTAACTAACCAAACCGTTTATAGCACCACTTTACAAAGTGCAACCCCACAGAGCTGCTGACATCTTAGTAAAAGTCTCCTTTTACCCCACTGCTGTAGAAGAAGTAGAGAAAGTTCTGATCAAACATACTTTGGTGGTCATCAAATCAAGATTTGTCCTGATTGACTGAATGACAATTCAACATGTATTTGGGATTGAATGATACCTCAAAGACAACTTTCATTCCACGGTAAGTGCCGTTAGAAACATTGTTCTTATTTTAAGTAAAGTCAGTGTGGTGACAGAACGAGGTCTGATAGCAGTCACAGCTGCGATAGGAGTTGTTCTCTGTCCTGGTTCTATCAATCAGCTGCAGCAGTGAGCGGTTCAGGGACCCAAACAAGAAGGAAACAATACACAGAGAATAACAGAAAGCACGTCAAGTCACCAAAGGATGAGTCACTCACTCCAAAGGCAAACATGCCAGGGTTCACTTACTATGCATATTATCGACTTTATAATATAGCAAGAGATCTAGAATATTCAAGAAACTCCCAACCCTTCAAAAACTTTACTCTGTTATAGATCTATGAATAAAAGGTAGGTCCCTTCTATTATGCACCAGCAGAGTCCTGAGAATAACTCCACACACTGTAGGAGGCAGGGAGACGTGATGTGTGTCCAAAGACAGAACATGGGAAAGCAACTGTACGGACTCAGACCCCTGAGAGCACAAAAAGCCGGGCGTTACAGTTAAGAGCTAATTTCTTATCTATTTACACACTTCTAACAGTAGCCCACCATCTTCAAAACGTGTGGAGGTTAACATACAGAACCCTAAGTGCCGTGTGTACATCTGGGCTTTGATATTGCGCTCAGGACGGGTAAAGGCACTGCCCTTCGCTGCTACCGCAATTACATCATAGGGCAGCTCCTGCTCTCATACATATTAAACCCGATTCTGGAGGCATCACCCACACCTTTGATTCCCTGGGATCTGAGCTTGCCATTGCATGACAAGTGTATCTGGACACAAAGTGCATGTAATGGTTTTGTGCTTTAGGAGACGAATAGACAGATCAAAGGTGCTACACTTTGCTCTGCTGGAGAAACACGCACAGACTGTGTGTCAGTAACAACAAGCCTTTTAAATAGCAGCCTGCTGGTTAACACAAGAAGTTAAAACTGGAAAATAGTCGTTTTTTAATCCCAATTTGTGACGCTATTATTGTCTTAATGAGGTCGCTATAATTTCACCACAATAGGACATTGTGCTCTGGAGCAGGTATATTAAGACTGAAAGGCACACAAAGCTGCTAATTACAGAAGTGACCCAGGTGTTTCCCAGTGTCTACTCTCAATTTGCTCATCGGTGGTGGGTGATCACAGTGGGAATGGCTCCTGAATGTAGAACGGAAAGTACACCAGGGTTTTCTATTACAGCGTCTGAGGCCAAAACAAGAAGAGTTCAGAACAGGAGACTGGTTTTCACGTCCCAACATGGTGCTGGTGCAGAGGCCCTTGTTGCCAGCAGAGGGCCTCGCTGTAACAACATAGAGCTCAGACATGGTCGGGGTCCATTTTCTAACACACATACACACAGATTTGATTCCTGAGCGTAGACAATACTGATTTAATGCCGCTGAATTAATCTACTTAAAGGCCATTCAATGTTTCTACATTTCACATAATTATCTAATCTTGCATTAAATCGAATATTTTTGCTAGATCAAAAATATCATTTCATGTAAACATGACTCAGTAGCTGAAGTGTTACAGAAATAGCAACTGGCTTATTGCACGTACGAATCCAAACTGCCCTGTTTGCCGTCGTGCCTCTAAAGGCCTGAAGAAACGTGAACTTCTCCGAGCTGCGAAAGGACTTTGCTCACCAGGGATTCAACCGGAGACGAACCATAATATAAATTGGCTCCATTTGCTGCTTGTGCTGCTACTGCACTGATCGTGTCATTCCTGAGCATAAAAAATAGATCTGCGTAAAAACAACATGTCACCTTTTGCCATTTCGGACTGAGTAAAATAAACCGTAGCAGGGAGTAAAGGAATCTGAACAGAGACCGAAAACACACAGAATGGCGACAGTGTAAAATTAGTTACATTTGATCATTGCTGCATTCTCTCATATTAAATCACCATAATGAGTAAATTAGTGGGCCTCCATCTGTGGCATTGCAAATTTACAGTCACACATGCTGACTAGATTCACAGACTCCTGCTGGGTGTGTTGGTGGATAATAAACATACACATATTTTTTCACACACATTATAGCAGCTACGGTACAATGCACAAAAGGGTATATAGCTTGCATATACGCTGTAATTCACACACTCGCTGCTGAGAAAACGTTGGCAGAGAGAAGGCTTAATTTACAGTGTGAAGTCAAAAACGGACAGGTCTTTCTAGCAGCACTATTGATCTGCTGCTCACCCACCACAGCCGCTCTCCTCCCCCTCTCTCCTGCACTCCCTCTGTGGTTACATTTCTTCCTGTGTCATGGAGTGCACTGCAACATATATCTGTGATCCGCTGCACATTCATCATCGATTCACCGCGCCTCCTGTTTCATGCTAAAATAAAACCCACAACATACACACTTATATTTGACATTAAGTGAGCTTGCTTCTCGAGGAAAAAAAAATCCCTTTAGAGTATGAGAGGATATTCTTGAGGAAACAGACAAAATGTCTCATAGACATTGGTTTGGATTAAACCCGCTTCGTTGGCTCAGAGTGAATTTAGATCTTATACGTAGTAAAACACCATGAACCATCCTCCCACAGTTACAAATATTAAATAATGGCCTT
This sequence comes from Macropodus opercularis, assembly GCA_030770545.1. NCBI lineage: Eukaryota > Metazoa > Chordata > Actinopteri > Anabantiformes > Osphronemidae > Macropodus > Macropodus opercularis. The sequence goes on from JAUCMP010000028.1 coordinate 6,255,381, forward strand.
GGATATTCAAAATGTACAAAAGAGTGATTGAAGGTTACAAAAATAAACAGCTCTGTTCTTTTTTTTTATGCAGACAGCCTAAATGAGGCACCAAGTACTTGCAACACGTAAAACTGCAACACATAATTACTGTATCGCCTCAGCTATCAACACGTTATATAGGTGGTTTCAAACTGTTCATACCACTGTCTAAATTGCAGACACTTTTGCAGAAGTCTTTATGTCTCCCTGTGTGCGAGTGTGAATATATGTTTTGAATACACAAGCATATGAGATGGATGGATGTGTTCTTAATATGCAAACACACAGACTTACACTCGCTCAAACACACACGCACGCAGCTAAAACACACACATACAAGAAAAACAGAGATACACACGCACACACACGCAGATTCATTTACATATCATCTGCAGCCATCTGCTCAAAATGATAGGTAATTAACTCAGGCCTGCCTTTGTCTCTCTGGCTGCTTGGCTGACATATAGGAGCTCTTCAACAGAATATATGTGAATCAAGGACTCAAAAAGAATGAGAGGATGGGCGCGTGAGTGAGGGAAGGATGAGGAAGAGGAGGACAGGATGATGTTTGTGAATGATGCTGCATTAACTCAGAGAGGTGACAGAGAATTACGACGAGGGGGGGGGGGGAAACAAAGTGGAAATGATGGAAAGAGGACATGCTGGGTCAGAGAGGATGCACATACACACAAGCTCAGCCAGTACATTGTGTGTGCTGAGCTTGCTGTACAGCTCACCTACAGTTTTCTGATCAAAGTCAAGCTATATTAAGAGAAGCTTTGCACTGTGTGGGTTGGATAAGAAAACAGACTAAAAAAGAAACCTCTGCAATCTGCTTTAGATATTTCACCTCACGCAGTCAGTTACAAGATCGAGGAAATGTTTGGACGGGTAAAAATGATAACGACAATACTTCACCATATTAAATTTTTCCAACAAGTATCCAACAACTAAGCATCTCCAGGAATAACGATGCGTGTGAGGGAAGACCTGCATCTACCTGCAACAGATTCAGATGGTTCTAGAACCGGAGCAGCATCAGCATCAGCATCAGCATCAGCATCAGCATCAGCATCAGCATCAGCATCAGCATCAGCATCAGCATCAGCATCAGCGGAGGAGCTCGGTTTCTCATTAAACAGGAGAATTGGTGTGTGTATTGTGATATCCAGGTATGAGGTGATGGAGAGCACAGGAGAGGACGAGAGGTCGAAGGCTGAGGAAGACGCATGCAGACATCAGCGTAGATTAAAAAACGACTCATGATGAGAAGAGAGAAATAGACGTCGGTTTCAGAGGATAGACGTAATATTTTGGAGCATATTTCTGAACGTACTCTAGTATTTACAGTAAAGGCGAACGGTTCAACAGTAAGTGCTAGATGTCAACATATAGCAACATAAGCCCAACAGCTCAATACACTTAAGGGAGCATCTTTAGTGTATAGGGCGTGGTGCAGTATAGAGACACTGACAGATGACCTGATGCAGCAGTTCACCAGTTTGCATGCGTTATTCTGAGTGAGCGAGGAAGACAGAAACAGAAAGAGAGAGAGAGAAACATGACCAAGATGATGATGAGGATGGTGGCAGCTCCTCTATCTACATCCCACATCTGCAGTCAGCATCCCTTCTAACCGCAGTGCTCCTCCCCAGACACCCCTCTGACACATCTGCACTGGTCAGCGGGATAAAAACAACACAAACGCATCTTTCGAGCAAATCAACAAACAAGTGTTGTCGTAGCAGTGTGTGATTAGATGATAGGTGTTGGGTGAAAATCACATGTTTTGGAGGCAAGCACCCTGTGTGACCTTTTACCAGGCTGCAGAATGAGTGCGGCGGTCTGATTCCAGGCACGTCTGACTAGCGCCACATACACAGTGCAGGTCATGGTTGTGCAAAGTATGCAGCCACATAAGCCTCGACAGGCCCCTCGACACAAAATCACCTTGAGCTGGGCTTTTATAGGGTATTTGCAACCAGCAGGCTGAAACTGTGCTATTTTCACCATAATGATGCTCACAAATTAGATATTGTTAGCAAAAGATGTTTCACAACTTTACACACGGGTGCTGTCTTCTGTAAACTGCCTGTTTTTACAGGATCTCTCACACAACTTTCAGAATCATGTGCTTGCAGTAATTCACAGAATCCCTGGCAGTAAAACATTCTTCTTAGTTCTTCTTGTTGCATTTTTATTGTTTTACATTACTTTCTCTGTTTGTGTGCAGCCACATGCAGTGTGATCGCATTTGCGTGGCGATAATACACTAACATTCAAACTGTACAGAAGTATGTCAAGAATCAGGCACATTATTACCAGGTGGGAGCGGAATTAACTAAATGACGCCAACTGATGTTCGGTTAAGAAAATATTTTCCTTAAAATGTGCAAGTTCTGCTGATTGTCAAACACAGAAGCACTGATTCGACCTGTTGTGACAGATCAACACAAAAGTAGACGCATCCGAATAACTGCGTGTTCTATTCAAAGTGCCGTCGTAACTAAACCACCAAACTCCGCGTTCAAATAATCAGAGTGAGTCTATTCAGCTTGACGTGCTCTCTGATCTGTAGTGAACTAATGCGCCAACAACTTCTGCAATAATTCCATTCGGGTTCAAAAGGCACATCGCTTAATGAATACAGCGAAGACGGTAAAACGCTTCTGCTTGTTCTGTTTTTCGCAGCAGTGTCACGGTTGGTAAAACTGGTTTAGTCACATGCACAGAGCTGATGGCGTTAGAGGAAAATCAATGTCTGGATTGCAGTGTAAGGTCCTCTGGGTGAGGTAAACACAGCTTGCTATACATTGTGCCTCAGGAAAGTTGCAAAAAGCCTCCTGTGAAGGAAAGAAATGCACAAACGCGGACGCACGCATGTACATGACAAACGTGTTATTTTTTTACTTTTATGTGGTTGAGGGAGCGGCATTACTGTAGGTCATTGCATCTTAGGGTATGATTGGTTTAAAAAAAGTCTCGTGTTCAAACCCACATGACCCCCCCCCCCCCCCATTCCACTCTCTCCCTCACGTCTCTCTGCAACTCTCAGGCAACGAAATGTACATCACACCTCTGATCTGAGGGAATCGCACCCCAAGTCCTTCCTTTGAATTATTGAAGAGGACCATACCAGCTTGACTCTGATTATCCTCTAATCAATGCCTGGCCTCTCCTCCAATAACATCAAATGCCTCACGCGATCAATGCAGCCAATCAGAAAAGCCCGCTGCAGGTAGAAATGCACGTGTATTGTTCTGCATTGTTTACATCGACAACGCTTGGCGTGTATAATAGGTGTGTTTATACCTGAGACAGGCATGATTACTGATTGACTGAGGCGCTCCTGTGTGGTTTTGCTGTCTGACATGACTCCCAGATAATTCCACCTGTTTGTTTCAGAGGACAATCAAGTTTAGTAGTCTTTTGTGCGAGTAAAACATGTTTATATATATATATGTGTATATAAATATAAAGCCAAAATAGTTTCCATTTCATTTGGATGTTTTTGGGAGTTTGAATTGTGGGGAAGTACTGCAAATTTTACACGCATGTGATGCCGAGTTCATAATGTTAAAAAAGCTGAATGTGACTTTTTATTTCATTGTTTTTCCCTCCACAATATGATCGAAGGAGGCACAACTGGATTTTTTTGGCAAAACAGAATGGTTGCTGTAAAAGCTGTTAAATACTGTGACTGAGACGACGTGAAAGAGCAGCACTGTTGCATCTCTGCAGTGGGATGGATGTATCAGCAGGGGCCAGACGATGGCACTCTTCTCTCTGTACCAGGTAGCTGTATGCCCCCACTGCTTGATCCAACTGCATGATGCAGCTGCCTCATTTTAATGATTTAAATCACTTGAGGTCCACCGCCACACATTTTAGAGGCTTGACTGAATTTATCCTCGTTGATAGAGATCAGTGCCCTCAGCCCTGGACGTTGCCAGACTACAGTTAAGGGAGAGACCTCTCCGAATGACATGATTGGATACAGCTCTTCGCTCTGATTTTACTTTTGATCCCAATGCTCTGACTCTGGCCCTGGGGACAGATGAGTGGAATGGAGCAGTAGAGATAGAGCAGAATGCCATGCTCTCTCTTCTACCGCACTGGTCAGCCTTTTATAAAAACGCAGGTCTAGAATGAGCACTGTTAAAATGTACACTCGTGCACTTTCCTTTTAAACAGAGGCCTTTTGATGCAGCATCCACGCACATGAGTAAATCTGTAATCAAACCAGCAGATTAGTGCTGCTCGACAAGCTAAATTTAACGCACAGGTGACTTAGAATGAAGGACTCTGCCTGTTATAACTGGCAGTAAAGATATGAACAGTCGCGCTTACACAAATATGAGCAGGAGCTAATTTGGGTAAAGACAGAAATAACCCGAGTGCAATGTTACAGGCAGCTTCCCAAAGTTTTGAGTCACAGCAGGAACAAGGTGGTGATTTTGTTTTTGTTGCTAAGGTAGGTAGAAACACACATGGGTGTTAAGTGCCCCTGTTCAGCAGGATGGCAGAGCGAGGTGGAGGGGGAGGACGAGATGATACAAGTGTAACCTCTATAGTGGAGGTTCAGGAGCCTACATATACATACAGTGTGATCAAACAGCCCACATGCCCAAACACAACCCCGTGCAGCAACAGATCGTCGTTGAAATGCTGCTCTTAGCCTTTGTACTCGACTCATTTCAGCAAAACAAGCACATATAAGCACACACAGACATACGCGTCTGCCTACATGTGTGAAGCGTCATAATGCAAGCCAATGATTTTTCCCAGAGGCCCCCTCTATGTGATTGGGCACACTCAGTTAATTCCCTCCGTTGACCCGGAGCCCAATGCGCTATTGATTATGGAAATGTGTGCGTTTGAGTGTGCGTCCGTAATGATGCGTTTGCGAGCCACAAGGGGCACAACGAGGCTCGCAGCTTGATGACAGAGAGGGCACCGTGGCGCACCAAGGTCAAATAAAGGACGTCAGCGTGGTGCAGAGTTAGAGCTAGGAGCCTGCCTGAGCGAGGGCCGTGCTGCGGAGGGAGAGCAGAAAATAGCACAGCTGAGGGAGACCGAGAGACAGAGCATATAAATAACAGGGCTAAGATTTCACTACGGTCTTCATTCTCCATCACCTCTACTTTACAGGTAGCGCACCGTGAAAAGTAGCCGCAGATTTGTGCGGCCTAAAAGCCTTTCAGCAGTGGTCTGAGCGATAAGGGATTTGGAGCACGGTCTGTCACGGCCTACAGCGATTCCAGAGCACACACGCTCAGAAGAAATGCCTTTATATAACAAGCTTTTTATGAGTTGTGGAGCAATATTATATAAAGTTACATTCAGTTGTCACTGATGCTCACTTGAGGCAAGTATTTGAAAATCTACGGTGTGGTCTGTCCACTTGTCTTACTCTTATGTTTAATTTTATTTATTAAATTTTAGTAAAGCAGAAAAAAATGATGGAACATAAACACACACAAACACAATTGATGTCTGCTTTTTGAAGCTATTGCACTGCATCATATTTGATGATACAACAATATGTAAACATTTAATGTGCAAAGTTACTGCTATCACATGAATGTAGGACAATAACAGAAACTTATTGACAGTATATAATAGAACAAAGCGGAATAATACAGATATATGGTGTGAATAAATCCCACATGTGGTCCACTCAACAATCCTACCGTCTATGCTGCATGTTTTATTTTTTGCTGTCACTTATCTGTCATGGGAAATTTAACGCATATTGTGTAATTAACCGATCGATAGGCCTGTAATAGCGAGGGATGTGTCCAGGCCCAAACTCCAGCTACCATGACTGATTGAGATCTGTGTGGTCCTGCGCCACGAAGCACTTGGGAGTAACGTGGTGCGATTACTTTCACAGTAAGTTGAGGAACATTATGTAAGAAGGGAAGATAGTTGTACTTTGAACAGAACTGTTTTAATTGAAATTTCTATTATATTTTAATTATTTCAAAACATATCAAGACTTAGTGACTTTGTTGTGAAAGCTTCATGTCTGTACAGTATCATAAAAATAACTACAACTGTTTATTAATGTCTAATCATTCCTACTTAAAAAGCTTCTATTAAATTAAATACACCGTTTGTAATGCAGATGTTATTAAATTAGAACAATTGTGAACATACTGTACTGTATTTGTCTATCATCGCATTCCTGGTGTTTTATATTAATTAAACCTCTTTGACACGAAGGTTTCATCATACATTTACATTACATCTAATAAAGCTCTCATCCTTGCCGCCGCCGCTGGAATAACAACTGCTTCCTCGACAGGTGTGTGGGCGCTACAGTGGCAGGAACAAGGCCGTGGCCAACACAGAGTCAAACTCAAGTGGAGCTGTTAGCAGCCAATGATGGGGTTGCTTTGTCATTTCTTATTTCACATCGCAACTGTCTTGGAAGTAAAACATAATAATTAATACAGGACTGGTGGGGTTTCCATAGAAACCCACATAAGTAATTTATATGGTTTATCGTGGTGAACAATTTATATAAGGTAAATATGTCAGCGAAAAGCAAACAGCTGTTCTCCTGATATTAAAAGCAAAAAGTTGTTATTAACAAGGTTAAAAAATAAATTTAAAAAACGTTCCTCGACATTTGATATATGCATAACTCTTTAATAAAAAAATATAAGAAACAAGAGAAGGGATCTTACTGCATTTCACGGAACAAACGTTTAAACTATTCAGAAGAAACATTGTCTCGCATACTGTATGAGTGAACGTTAGCATCTCTTACGAAGATTTATGACGCTACTCTAAAAGCCGCGCTTTCAAACCAATGTCAAAGGTCAACAGTATGGCGTCAAGGAGAGGCGTCGCCTGTCACACTCGGCGTGTAGACCCTGACCTCGGGGGTTAGACGCCATCCACAGCAGGTCACTCGCTGCTTGGTGTGGGGAGTCCACAAAAAATATCTGCTGTGTAAAGAGTAACCTCCAAATTTACATCCTGTCACCTACTACACCTGAAGCTGTGAAATACGGCCGTACAGGACATGCAGGGGCTTTATCTAACGTGCTACAATTTGAGAGTTGCTGACGTTACAGACTTTTGTACCAAATCTTGGTCCCAGATATCGCTCCCCTTCACACTAATAATATTGATTCCGCTTCATCATACGGCAACTGATCAATCGATTTGAGTCGTACGACGAGAGAAATGTTAGCACACTAACAGTGAAGCAATTGATTCGTGAAGACATAGATTAAAAGGATTTATCATTTTGGAGTACCCCTGATAATTAATGGATATCGATTGAAGCAAGCTCTGAATGTTGATACTAAAGTGGCAGGAGAGATGTGGAGATGCAGCCTTTACGCTGCTCTTGTGAGGCCTGATGCTTCTCTGCGCAGCAGCCAAGAAGTAAAGGAGATAGATATGCAGATATCTTGTGTAATTGAAGCCTATTACCATAATGCACTCTAACCTGCGTATTATTCATATTCAAATGGACAGGTTGGAGCGGAAAATATTTCACAAACCCTCAGTCTTGATTGCGGATTGAGAGTTAGAGAATGGCGACCACTGATTTAAATTACACATGAAGAGGTGGAGATGAGCGCTTGTCTGTTGCCTCCTAGAAGTTCATGCAATTCAAACATCAAATTATCAAGTTCAATGTTTGATGTTTCCACTATTGCCGCTAAGTGGACGACTGGAGATCCACTTGTGCTTTGTTGTAAAATGGCGGCTCCGCTGTGCAACAAAGTCCTGGTGCTAATAGTCAAGTCATTTCAGTGATGAGTAGGGAGAATTTGCAAGAACGGCCATTAGCTTCAATTTAGTGAACAGAATAATGCAGCTCTTAGAGTATGAGGGTCTTCCTTTTAGCGAAGTCCATGCCGTGACCTGCACAGGCGATAATGACCTGCAGTTCACAGCAAAACCTTTTCCTACTTATTTAGCCTGTTTGACAACTCTGATAGAAATATCCCATTCCCGCTGCTTAGAGATCACCAAGGACGTGGCTCAAAGAAGCTCTCCTCTTTAATGTCTTCATGAGCCTCCTTCGTCGCACCGCAGAGTTGAGCTCACTAAATCCAGAGATACACAGATCTCAGCTGTTGGACCTGGAGGAGCCATGTCACATCTCTTAGTTATATTTATTTTTCTGGGAAACTTGAACCTTGCTCTTGCTGACCCCCGCCGTGCCAAAGGGACCAATTACCAGACAAGCGGACAACAGAAACTACAGTAATTAAACCTTAACCACAGACATACTACTGCGTTATAGGGATTTTACAGCGTGCTTTGTCACTGCTCTGTGACATTCATTAACCCTGTCCTCGTGCGTTTGGTTTGCCACTCGGGGGCTGAGATGCAAATAGTCGTTTGTATTCTGGAAGACAGCACAATAGTACTTTAAGTTGTGTCAATTTCTTTTTCAGTTAATGCTGAGAAAAAAAAAGGCATTTATGGACGGAGTAAATCAAAGGAGTGAAATGAAACCCAAGGGATTCCGGTGATCAGGAGAGTTTCATTTCACATTTTGCGAAGACTGCTTTTTAAAAAATTCTACTGATCTTTTCTTTTCGCGAAACAATGACAGCTAATGGTCCCGTGTAATTTTGTTATGATGGTACAATTCAATAGAAGCTTTATCAGTTGAGAGAGCAGGAATCATCATAACAGCTACATATTAATCTGAAAAGTCGCTCATTAGAAGCCAACAATACAGCAGGGAACGAGAGCAGCGTTTCCACGTGACGTTCTCCATTTTCAAAAACTGTTTTGTTGTTTTTATAAATGACTATCAAGAGGTTTGAATAAGCTGCACCTCTACCATGTCTGAGAAAAAAAGAGCTGCTCATGCTGTTTAGATGCACAAGGTGTTTAGAGAATAAAGGATGAGCGTAGCAGCTTTGGGCAAATGTCAGTGACAAAACTAATGTCAAAGCCACTTTATCAAAGACAGCCAAAGATCGAAACAAAAGGGAAGGGGAGAGAAATTAAAGAGTGAAAAAGGGAGGAGGGTGGAGAAACTACTTCCTTTTGTCTGATTTGCTGAAATTCATAATCCTCTCTCTTCTTTCCCACACCAAAGATCTTTTCACATCATCCATAATTCCAAGCACTGAACCGTGTTCATTTTGAAAGTGTATTGTTTTTTTAATCTCTCTGCAATTGGTTGCTGCGCAGAGTGTTTTTCTTCTAACAGCAGCAGGAACAACAGAGAAATCATCTCAGTTTGCTTCTTGGCGGTTTCTCGTCTCTCACCATTTCTCTGCTCTGATTTGAAGCTCATGCAGTGACCAAAGGATGCCAGGAGATACAAAGTCTTTTTCTGCAGCTAAATATACACTGTTCTGCTCATTGCTTGTTATAGTTTAATGGCTCCAGTGCACTCATGTTGCAAGGTCTCTCCAGGCCTGATTCCCTCCCTTTCTCCTCTCCTCTACGGCCCTCGTGCCTCTCACCTCAGGGCACTTGCAGGCCTGCCAAAAGAAATTACCCCCGCATCACTGGAGACATGCAGCCCCCCAGCCCCCCACCCCACTAAAATACACTGCTCATCTTTCTCTTGTACGGTTAGCACATCCGTTTTGCATTCAGGTGAACAGAGTGATTCCTCTGCGCTTCCAAGGTTTTCCCCCTATGGGGTATTTAAAATCTGCACAAATTATAAGGCAGCTTCTAGCTGCAGGGTCACATGCTCTCGTTCTAATTTATGTTGCAACAAACCTGGCACGTTTAGACCAAGAGGAATGAAGAGGGCATGACCTGTACAAGTGGATTTGTCCCTGCTGGTGTCCCGGGCAGAGCTCCTCCATTACACAAAGCTCTACGCAGCTGTTCCAAAATGGCTGCCCCAGTGCTTCCGTTCGCCTGGTGCCAGAGAACGAAGCAAAGGGAGGAAATGTGTTGCTGCAGATGCATACAGTACAGATTAGGATTAGACTATGACATCCAGCGCTGGGGCCTCGGTCTTTAACAGGCAGTTTTAATCAGGGGTCAGGAGCAACACAGTCCTCAGAGAGTCGGGGAAGCAGAGGTGGAGGAAGATACACGAAGGAGGGGTGTAAAAGAGGGAGACCCCATAGTATCACTGGGAACAGCGTGAGGGGGGTCCTGTGCAGAGCATCTACATACGCTGTACGTGTCTAGGCAAGATGGCTGCTGGATGTGCTGCCCTCTCCATTACACTCCTTCTATGTGCTATTGATTGTGCCCTAGTCTGGTGTCTGTGTATTATTTAAATGTTAAGATGTCGGTGTTGGTAATCACTGGCTCCATTAAAAGGCAAGCGGCACAGCCACAGACCTGCCGAGAGCCCAGGCAGGCGGATGAATTATTAAGGAGAGGATGAGGTGGTGGGACATTTCTACCGTCGCCCTGGCGAATGTCATCCCACTCAGCCGGGAGACACACAGGCACAGGCTGGCTTGACAAAAATCGACAGTGACTTCCTCCTCCCCCACCCGGAACCGGTTTGATCCTGATTGCAGACACTGCAGCTGGCAATTTTCAGAATAATCTGCACCTCCAGCCCTGCCTGCCCTGCCCCCCACAGATCTGAGAGCTCTTCCCATCCCCACCCTGCCTTGTGTCCCGGCATCCTCCACGGCCCTACAGCGGCATCGATAATATGGACGGGAGGCGAGGCCTTTGATTTGCTGAATCACAGGATCCCATCTCCCTGTGACTGCATGCGTGTCTGTGATCATGTCAACATGTACAATGTAACGATTGCCTAAAAAGTCAACAGAATATTTTCCATTTATTATATTCGAACTAATTATAATCCTGTTTTAATGTTCACGATCAAATCATGTTGTTCCAAACTTCAAGGCGCTTGTTTGTTTTCATGTCATTCATTTGGAATAATGTCAGAATTAAAAACCCTGACATGTCACTGACTGTCACATGCACACAGGAGTTTGATGTAAATGTTTTCAACGGATTACAAATCAAGTATTTTTAGGGGCAACTAAAACTAAAACAGCACTGAGATGTCATGGAGACATCGCTTTCTGTCGATCATCAGAGGCTCTGCTCTCATTTTGATGCATTGTTGTAAAGGCGGCACAGGGCAGAGGATCGATTGTGAATGATGGTAAAATACTAGATGCCATAATAGATGGGCTTTAGCCGCTTTAGGCTGCTGGCAAGTTGATATCCAGAGAGTGAGGATGTCCTCCCATATGAAGGCTGCTTACAACATGAAGAACTGCGCTTTCAGGGGGTGTTTCCTCTCTCAGTCCAGTTTATTAATGTAGCACTTGATCGCAAAAGCATGACTTAAACTCCAAGGTTTGCTGGCTCTAACTTGTCCACATATATTTTTATTTCATTGCTTAACTAAATAATTATCAGAGAGGACAAAGTTCAGTTGTGGGGCTGCTGGTGTGTGTATATTCAGATGGAGTTTAAATGTCTGACTTTGCTTTCTACCAGCAGATGAATGAACTCGTACCGTTTCCAAATCAGCTTCAGAAATTGACCACATCATTTCAGCTTGTGCTGCACACTTATTAAGTTTAATTTTTAAATGCTTAAATGACTAATTGAGTTTCTAAATAAATCTTATGCAACAGTGTAAAACAACAATTGCATATATACTGTACAGTACTGTGCAAAAGTTTTAGGCAGGTGTGAAAAAATGCTGTAAACAAAGAATGCTTTCAAAAATGGAAGTGTTAAATATTTATTTTCATAAATGAACAAAAGAAAAATCCAAATCAAATCAATATTTGGTGTCACCACCCTTTGCCTTAGAAACAGCAGCTATTCTTCTAGGTTCACTTGCACAGTTTCTGAAGGAATCGACTGTAGGTTGTTCCAAACATCTTGGAGAACTAACCACAGATCTTCTGTGGATGTAGGGTCCACATCCTTCTGTCTCTGCATGTTATACCAGACACACTCCATGATGTTGAGATCAGGGCTCTGTGGGGGCCGTGCCATCACTTACTGACGTAGTAACACCAAAGATTGATTAGATCACTTTGCATTTTGTAACTTGACAAAAATAAACAACCATTAGTTATATTTCTGAAAGTTTTCTTTGTGTACAGCATTGTCACAACCTCTCAGGTCATTTGGCAAAATCCACATGAACTGTATACGTAAAAAGAACAAGGCTCTGGATATTTTGTAGAGTATGAATGACACACTGGCTCAGAGATAATTATCTGAAATATTAAAATTAAATGAAAGAAAAAAAGACCCTTATAAAAATAATTTATTCATTGTGCATTCTCAGGATTATTTTTTCAAATGCCAATTAAATTAGTCAGGTCAAGTGATCCAAAGCTAAACATTTACATCAACAGCATCTATATTACAGTGGTTTTTGAGTGAATGAGTAAAATGGAGGCTGGATTATTCCTTTACATTTGCAACACAGCTATTTACAGATGGAGTTAATAATGGCATTACGCTTTTAATAATGGAGGGAGAATATGGAGCCATACCTGCAATGCAAGGTCAGAATTTACACAATGTCTTCACAGGCAAATCTGACACAGTGACACAACGCATCAATGCTGAGGTGACTGGAATGAGACACTATTTCCCCCAGAAATGGCGAGGTAATTTTCTCTCTACGTGAGATACTAGGTCTGACTACAGACATAATAAGATGTAAATTGGCTGAGGGCTGAGATAGAGGAGGGGGTGCTTCACTTGGAGTAACACGAATAGCAGTTAACCGTGAGAGAGATGAGTATGCGTCGCCATGAAGGATGTGAGCTTGAGCTGCTTCGCTGACAACATTTACATCAGGATACCACCAGAAATCACTGACACCTATTGGTTACACTGCGTTCATAGCTTATGTAGTTAGGTATTTTTAAATAATGCTTTAATTGCAGTATTTTAAGGTGCTGGCTGGGCCTATTGCAAGATATGATTTTAAATTCTGATCCATTATTTACGTTCTCAAGCAAATGACACAGTGCACATACATATGTTACTTTAATTTCTGACTGGCAGTCAACACGTTCAGGGCTCCACATTGTGGCTCTTTGGCATCCAACCTAATGTCTGTGGTCTTTACAAATAGCCCGCAGACTTAATGGACTTGGAGTCAATTGGCTCGGTGTTAACTATCAGGATCACAGAGAAGAAAGAATGGGGAAGGAAAGATTTGTGCAAGTGTGTACACACGTGTGAATGTGGACGTGTTTGTGTGTTTACTTTCCTGTTCTTGTTCTTGTTCTTAGGGTAATTGGCGGCAGGCCTGGTGGGTCCATTGTTGAACTGTGCAGCCTGCTGCTAATGTTAGCACTTCGAGATTCAGTCAGGGATCTAGGGAGGATAGGATTCTTACCCCCCCCCCCCCCCCCCCCCCACACACACACACACAATTTTTTTTTTTTTTTAAAAACAGGATAAAATCTCTGACAGCGATTAAAGAACAAATGACAAATATAAGTGAAGTAGCCTCTAACTTATGTAACGTCTCTGGTGAATTGGAGATGGAATTCAATGACTGAGTCATGTCTGGAGTGCAGTGTCTCTTTAATCCTGGCGACTGAGAGCAATGGCACAGCGGGACCACTGTGCCAGTCAATACAAGACTAAAACCTTTCAGGATGGCAAGCGACGAGGATCAGGCATGACAAAGCCCAAAATGTGGCAGCGCGTTTCATCTGGTTTTCACATAGGGTTTGTTTTGGAAAGTTTAGGAAAGTTACACTAATATTTTGATCCTGGAAATGTGCAGTAAGTTGATGCATGACCAGTGAACACTGGTGTCGTCAGTGGGTCAAATCTGATGCTGAACACTGTGGATATTCACAGCGAAAGTAATATCAACATCTCACAATTGGATCAAAAAACTGACGGACTTTCAGCGTTTTTTTGTGTGGGGTTTGCAACTTTTTTTTTTTTTTTTAAATGCCCGTCATGCACAGAGCCTTCACTATCTGTCCAAAGTTCAAGTTCAGTTGTTTGATGTTGGCTGTCTCTGTGTGGGTGCAGGTGTGTGTGTCTGCGTATGTGAGAGAGAGCAGCAGACAGGCAGGGAAGGATGGAGTGTGTATGCCTGTGGCTGTGTCTCTGATGTGACAGTATGTGTGTACACTAGCTCTGTAATTTAGTCCTTGTAAATTTATAATTTGGTTAGCCCAACTGCTCTCAGAGTCTGCTGGAATGCTGCCAACCTCCTGCTGCGCGTGTGTGTGTGCATGTTCATGGCCGCCGCTGCTCCTCGGAGCCTCCGACACCCACTCTTGCATCGAGCTGCATTGCTTCTCGCGTCGATACTCCGCAGCCTTCAAAGCCCAAGGTTGCAGCTTCTGGGGCTGCTCTACCTGCGACATGGCAGCATCACAGCAGCGCTTCACGCAACCCGGCAGACTCTCCTGCTTCCAGTGTGGCAGTATGGTGAGTACCACAGGCCACCATCTGTACCCTTGAGCGCCACAGTAATGTAATTTCTCTGAGTTTCTGCACAGCGGTTGTGATGGTGCGGTACCCTAGACGGATGGAGGGCAGCTAGCAGCGCTCGGCTTAGGTAATCAGCTGGAGTGCTGGCACGGGCAGAACAACACCTGCTGCTGAGGGGAGTAGCCAGCACTAATTGCGGGAGAGTGATGGGGGCCTAGCTGCTGCAGACGGCACCGACAGTTCAGCTTAATGCAATTAGCCGACATGTTCTCCTCCAGCAAAATTGCATTATGGTTTTTACATTTAATTTAGCCCGCGCAAAATGAAACGGTATCAGGGAAGAGAGATAATGAGAGCAAACTGATATTGAAATCCACACAGTGTTGGGAGACTATTACTGAAACAATGAAACACGGCGGCTGACAACATGCTATACTGTGCTAAAACGCGTTAATAGTGTCATTAGGAGGATCTAGAATTGTGTAATTGCTCCAAGCGGACAAGGTGGCAGGGAACGCTTATAATCTACTCTTTTCTTTGCTTCCGCTGCCTTGTTGTTCATTTTTCCAATATTAATTGAAGCTTGTTCGCTGTTATTTATTGACTTACTCTCTCTATAGGTGGAGTTGACAGACGTTATTATTCTTCTGAACTGGCATCTTCTTCTTCTTTTACAAAATGCATTTCCAAACAGCAAACACTAACCGTATAATAAATGCATATATTTCTGTATAAATGCTCATTGATCTGGAGTTTAGCTCTGATGTGACTTGTGTTAAACCGCATATCAAAGGGAATTCTGCGGTTTACCGCTGCGTGGTTGGTGAGGTGATAGCAGGGTCTCGGCCCCATTAGAGAGAGCTTCTTTCAGGCCCCAGTCATCTGCAGTAGCTCAGCTAAAGTTGAGGCAGTGCAGAGAGACAAGCTGGTGCAGTGTGACTTTGCTCCTCTCCAATGCTTTGATTCATTATTCAGCACCCGAGAAGTCGTCCTGCAATCCCACAGCAGCAGAGAAACACGAACACACACACACGCACACAGACCGGCTCTTTATAAAACACTGAAATATACACAAATACGAATAAACAACGGTTCACCCTACACACACACACACACACACACACACACTGCCCCCTTCTGCCAGCAGTACTAGTCTGCACGCTCTGTATCTTAATGACTCTGTAATGACACTGACTTACGTCCTTAACATAGTTGATTTGTTTCCTGGGTTTTAAGAGTAGATTATTTCCATGGTACAGACTTAGCGTAAGCCGTTCAGAAACCACAAGCACTGCACTTCAGCCCCGGTTTGGGATTTTAGCCAGGTCTAATCAGATTAAAACACTGTTTTCCCCCCCTCTTTTCCTTTTTGAAACAACATGCCACACTGCTCTCTCAGTCCTGCTACATGAGCCTGAAGAAGTGGGCCAAAAACAAATTGCTTTTAGTGGAGGCTGACAAGCAGTTGTGTAGAGAAAATAAAAGGTTGTTTGCAGAAGATTAATTCTCTTTCATGGGAGAGCCGAGCGGTGCGGCTGCTGTGTCCATTCTTCCCTCGGTGACGGGGAGAAGATAGCTTCTTTGGGAAATTCTGAGACAGGAGCAGGTCATTGTTATAGACTTAGGTAAAATGGAAGACACTTTGGGAAATACAGAAAAGCCAAACCAACTAGCTATTTCCATATCTAACACACAGTAATGGCATGTTGCTACGCTTAATTCAGGCTGACTCAAGTTGGTTTTATCCCCATCGTACAAAAGACAACCTTGTTAGACAAAATGGCCCAGTACAGATTCAGAATCATCTAAAATCTGCTCCTCCAGCGAACAGTCCAACTAATAACCATGCTTGATGTTCTCATCCCATCTCATATCAGCTCGCTGTTCTGCAAACCCTGTTGAGCAAATATAATTTCAGACACATTCTGTTCTCATTAGTTTCACAGTCATATTACAAATACAAGAGAAACAGCTGTGGAAATATATTTCTAGCGGATAATAATACACCACGCCTCTGGGCCGGTGGCTTTGTTCTTGCCCCTGGTTTATGGGAGAGCAGTCCTGACTTCTAACCTGTGAAGGCTGCTCGCTGGCCTGACCTGAATCCGTAGCATGAATTAAGTGAACAATGGAAGAGCCGGCTGAATGATGGCTCCACGCGCCTTTGTGCCTCTGTTACAAAATCATTCCTAAAAAGGGCGGCCTAGATGACACACTCTCTAGAAATCGATCACATTTACTCAGCCCCTGGGCCTTCCAAAAGATGGATTTAAAGGGGGAAAAAAAGAAAAGAAAAAGGTGAACAATGACAAAAATGGCTAAAGCAGAATGAAATGAAATCCCCTTTGCATTTAAAAACAGAATGGAACAAACGTGAATAAGCGTGGGGGAGGAGAAATGCCTCGGCGCAGGTCTAGTTTGCTGAATTCAGTGTGCAGTCATGCGGCAAATTTCATCAGCAGCAGCCCTATTGATTTTTAACCCTGGAAATATAAGACCAGGGAAGTCAGGCACAGAGAGATCCATGGATATTTGGGTTGGTTAGCTCTACTCTTTCCTCGTCTCTGTCTTCTTCCTGGGAGCATAAGCAAATCAATTCTCTCTCAATTGTCTGACAATACAGGCTAAACTTTACAGACACGATACTAGACAGACCTTGAATGCAGTGCTGGGAAGACTCAATATTTTTATTGTATCCATTGACTTTAGTACAAACACAAAGCCAGCAAAGACTACACTGACATGTCTGTTGAAACTGATGGTTTAACTTCCATTCTGAAGCTTTTCATGTCAAATCTGATCAACGCCTTTAGAAAAATAAAATACGTTTTGGAGCAGCATCACACACCTGTCAGGGGCCACCTAGGTTTAAACCTTTACCGCCACTGTGAGCAAACTCCCTGCATTTCCAGACTGACAGCGTACCCCTATGCTCAAAAGCTTCAAGGCCCAATCTCTGTGACAGGCCCATCTCCCGCTAATGGGTCGCATAGTCATTATAGTGCACGGGGACAAAGGTGGCAGATCCGCCGCAGTGCAGGTTGGATTGTTTCGCTGTTTGGTTTCCAAGCTGAGCGCTGGAGGCAGTGAGGTCTGTTCGCCATGTCACTAAAGAGGACAGAGGGGGACAGGAGTGCTCTTTAGTTGGCCAACACTAAAATGTGTATCACTGCTCTGAAAGGGACTGGAACACACAAGAGTGTTTGGCCTGCAGGTTTTTGGAGCCTGGGAATAAAGGACTGGAGCTGCTGGAAGACTAGAGTTGCCGCTTGCTTTCTGTGCTTATTTAAAAATTCAAGTGACCTTAAGGGAGTTTATACAGGGTCAGGATGAAGCAAAGGTGTCCACTTATACTGCTCTACTTCTGGACACGCGCTAGTCCATCTGCTTGGGGTCACACTTTGCTTTACATCACAAACACGCAGAGGATGACACGTCCAGGGGCGTCTGAGCGATCGCCCCTGCGAATAAAGGAAAGTGATTTCATAATGGCACCCTATCAGACCAACACGCGTCAGGGTTATCTCTATGACAAAGCAACTTTCCCATTCGATGCATTTTCATGAGAGGTGAATGAAAGAGGATAGAAGCGGTTGACGACCTTGGGGTCAGGGGGTAGAGGGCTCCAGCTGGTCACGCTACCTCCTCATTGACTCATTCCATATTCACCCTATTGTGTTTGGCACGTGTCTATTGTTCTGTGGCTGTATTAAAATGCATAGATTCCTGTCAGCCATGTCACTGCTAGTTGACCTTATTAGTTAAGGTGGATACATAAAACATGAAGTTTAGAGTCATTAGATATACGATTCACTTAAAGGGATGATAGTCGGCGGTGAGTATAGCTCCGACATCTAAAAGGATGCTCAGCATTCATTGCATCATCAATAAAACACACAGCCTGTTGTTATGTTGCTTGATGGCAAACAAATCCTTGGTGTAGGTGAGGCCATATATTCAAACAATAAACCGAGGGATAAACGCCTCTGGAAATTCACTGTGCTCCATGGAATTTCCAGGCAGCCTATTGTAGGCACTTGCCACCCTGCCCCCACTCTTCTCTCCATTTTTCTTCTCTGCATGCTTCTTGCAGAGCACACACAGACACGCTGCAGCGAGCGGGAGAAGAAGAGGAGAAAAAGGGGTGAGGGGAGGAGAGAAGAGGTGCTGATATTCAGTAATTGAGGGGCAACCCTGTCACAGTTGACCTGCAAGAGACCGCGGGTAAAGTGTATTCCATTTTCTTTCTGTTATCCTGGGACTGACAGCCTGCAGAGCCCCACATCTGACAGACCTACCTGAGTGCTGTCATTGTTGCCCACCTCTCAGAGCATGTAACACCCATTTCTAGCTTCTGTTCTCTCGCGCAAGCTACGCAATATTTTCATTTAACAATTTGTGAGACATGTTCGAGAGAAATATACAAATAAGTAAATGGATTTAACTGCACCATCAAAATAAAACACAAGCAGACATCTCTGGGCTGTGCCTCGTTGTTCTGCAGCTGCTCTTTACAGCCCATAGTTCCAATGAAGTCAGATTAAACGAGAACACTATAAACCTACTGTATCAGACAGGCTGAACTGGTGCCAAATTAGCATCTGGTTGGCAATTCCTCTCCCCTTTAACCCCCAATCAATACCAGCCTGTCATGTCATCAGACTTTTTTGACTTCCTTTGACGTTTCTTCTTTTTATGCAAACTGCCATTTACATACATTTTTAAACTTGCAGCTTTCCACGTTCAGATAGGTGGTTAGCCCCAAATGTTGGAGGCACATGTTCCTTTAATGCTACTCTACGGCCAGATGAGACCAGATCACATACATCACTGGACAGCTGCCACCCATGCATTTAAAAGGTCCGGCTGGCACTTCATACACAAAAAGCGATGATTACAGCCAAAAGCCCTGTTTACACTGACGCTTTAAGGCAGGGTGATGGCAGCTGCAGTTCAGAAACTCAACACTGTGGCTGAATTTCTCAAAGAATCCTGCAGAAGCAGATACCGCATCTTGAACAATCCTCGCTAACTATTGCAGCTTCCAGGCAGAACAAACATCAAACAGCACTGACAAATCCACTATGTACTTCTGGGGCATATAATTAAAAGATACATCTGGTGAAAGGGCAGCGCTGATCACAACATGTGGCATAGTGACTTCGGTTTCATCTCCTGCTCAACAACTCGGTTCGGCTATTATCTCAATAAGACTTTTTACTATATCAGGGTACTAGAATGGTTTATAGAAACAGAGTGAAATGACAAAACCGCCTATTTTAGAGACACTCGAATGCTTCTCGAGTAAAAACAAAGTACCAGTAGTCATTATCAGAAGCACTTCTCCCAAAAACGAGGCTGATGCAGCGATGGATAAAGAGAATATATTTAGACTCCCAGTCTCTGCCCTTTGTGTCTTCCTGATTTGTTCTAATGTGGGAGCCTAATCCGGTGAAAGCAGATTATACATGTATTAAATTCCTTAAAATTGCTGTAGTTTTAATACCACATTTGCAGTGGAAATGCAATGGAAGCCGCTTACAAAACATAAACTATGTCTCTGCCACAACAAAGACAGGAGCATTTAAACGATGTTTTGAAAGAGATATTGTTACATCGATGTGTGTTTGCAAGTGAGCGTGAAGGTACTGCAACACCAAAAATTTGGTGAATGCACAGACTGCTGACAAACACTTTATGCATGAATGTGTAATCGACTATGTGCTGTGACCTAAATAGTTGCAGTAAAACACAAAAGGTTTTCTGACTTCACTTATATTACTTTTCTAAGTCAATACATAACTTTGCAATTTCCACTTTTTTTCCTGCTTACAGATTTCTCCATCTCATAAAAATCCTCAAGGGAATTAGTTCAAAATGAGAACGGCGGCAATGGGCAGAAAGAACGATTCAGCTGAGGTTCAGCCTTACAGGCTTCAAGCACATAGTCTAAATCACTCTTTGTTAATGGGTTTCCAAGAAAAATATGATTCACTATCACATACTAAATTGGCACTGGTATAAAAAAATGCAAACAATTATTAATTTATTATATTCACATGACATTTAGGTGATTTGGACGGAGAGACATTCAGAGAAGCCATGAATATAAGCTGCAAATGTAATACGGAGTCAAAACAAAAGACTCCGCATTTAGAGTCTGCATCTGCACTGCTGACCCAGCGACTGTCCTCTCAATGACAATATGGCTGCGCCCACAAAGCTGCAGCCCGGCTCCCATAATGACACCCATCCGCCCTTCAAACCAGACCAGCAGCACGAGGCTGACCTGTATGTGTGTGCGCACGCGAGTGTCCCATCTGCCCTTTCAGCCAGGCAAGCAGCATGACTCCGACCTCCGACCTTTAGGATTACAGTTCCACCATGTGCCAGTGAGCGGGGTGATGAGATTGACCTATGTGGGCTGCCGCTGTGTGTATGTGTATGTGTGTATATATATATTACTAATATTTGACAAAACAGAATCCACCTACCAACCCATACACATTTGTTGTTCTGTAGCTGTGAGGACATAATGCTCTCCACAGACTTAGCCTCACCTTCACAATTACCACTAAACGTCTAATCCAAAACTTATTCTAACCCAAAGTTTAAAACCGCGTCTTGTCCCTGAAACGTCTCTTTAAGGATGTCAGGACGTTTTGCCCTCATAGTGATTGGCTTTAACCAGAATCCACACAAATAATTAAAGATATGTACACATTCGCACACACATGAAATACTGCTCCACAAATCAATACCTCACTAATGAGTGAATGGCTAAATTTATTAGTATGAAGACATAAAACCATCCAGTTTACAGGCGTGTACGTGTGCATGTAGCTGCATAACCACGAGTACCTCTCTATTGAGTGATCTAATGCATGCCTGAGGACAGCCAGCCATCCTGAGCTCTGACACAACCAATCATCACAAAGCCAGCGTGATCGTCTTGGCAACCCCTGTCACCGCATAGTTTATCCAGAGCATCATCCAATCAGGTTGCGACACTGCACCTCGACTCCTCCCACAGGTCTTGTGGAGGATGTGCCAGATCCTGCTGCATGAGCGGATAGTCTAATCTGGATCCAGTGAGGAGAAGATCACTAATCCCAGATTATGGATCTCTGGGATTAGGACATGCTGATGCACAGGTTTGCACTCTCCTCCAGGCCCCCACACCTCTCACCCCGGCTCGCTTCTGGAAACCTCAGACCTCACAGAGTGAATTCCATTTGTTGAAGTCTGAAAGGAGACATGTTGGCACAGAAGCTAGAACAAAAGTTGGAGCTCACCTGCTGTCTTGTTCTATATGTTTCGTAGCAGATTTATATTCTAGTAAGTGTACAAGACGAATTGTGGGGGATGCTCGAAATTGCCAACGCATCGAAGGCAATGCGTTAGCGGAAATGAAAGTCTCTCTCTGTCGTTGCTATCTGACTGAACACAAATGACGGGGACATCAGGGGGAGGTAAACAAAGCAAGGTAGACACTCCACCTCAATGGGGTAGCGGATCACCACGCTGGGACCAACTACATGTCATACAGCATTAAAGTGGGGACAACAGGAACCAGCTCGGGCGAGACAAATCTGAAACTTCATGAAAACGTTTTGCCACTAATAAGAAATTCAATCTCTACTGACAGGACTTTCCAAAAGTGTTCTTCAACACCACAAATGCTTGAGTGAATGTAACAAAGTACAAATGAGAAACTCAGTGACAGCAGTTCAGAGGGACACGCCTGTACTGTATGTAGTAGAATTCCCTGAGCCAGCAGAGTCAGATTTAGCAGTGACAATCTTTAAGATTTATGCCCACAATACATGATCGGAACATGCGGACAAATTATTTCTGTACACAGAAACATATCAGCAGGGAGGATAGGGGCAAAAGAGGGGAAAAGAAAAATGGTGGCAGGGTGAAGAAATAATCGCTCAAATATTGTTCATTATAATAATTCATACATCACACGTTGACGTGTAAATTAGGACCTCAGAGTCAACACGCACACAAATAATTAAGTTGAAATATTAATGATGAAATGTCTTCACAAGTGTGCGGCCCGTGAACAATTTAAGCTTAATGAGTCGTTTATCTCTGTCCAATCCCTGCTCTTCATCCCATCACTGGCGCGCTGCTGGGGCAATGCACAGGGTGGAGTCCTCTACACAAAACGGATAAATGTGCAAATGATCCCCCTAAACAAAAACTATTTATCCTCCACATTCTTTCTTTATGAATGAGAAAATGGAGACGGCGAGTGTGGAAGGGAAGCCACAGCCAAGCGCTAGTGCTCTAAACGAGCAAAATACTGTCAAAATAAGTCATTGATGGGCAACCATGTGTCCAGGAGGGAGGAAAGTCTGCAGGCTGTCAATCAAAGCAAAACGGTCGTCATAAAAAAACACAGTGCTGATGTTCTGCTAAGCCTGCGTTAGCTGAAACTGCCCATTGCGAACTGAATACCTAAAGATTCTTTAAATTCCTTGTAGGTTTCAAACAACAAGCACTGTTCCCTCATCAGAAAGTCCACTGGTGTGACTAAAGAGAACAATCACATTAGCTGTTTTGTTTTGATTCTCACTGATGGATCATCTGTCTCCATGCTGACTTGGTAAGTGCACTGTGCCTGGGGCTGTATGAGACTTATTGTTTGTTTGCTTGTTTACACTGGACAGCAGTCACACGGCTCCATCATTTGCTTTTTTTACACATAGGGGACCTTTCTTCTTTCCTGAAGCTGATTAGTCCTGACCTGAGCAACCTAGTGCTGCTATATCCAATCAGCCTAATCACTCAAACTCTTGCCTTCCCCCAGCTTCTTTATGCTAATGGGCTTTCCCTGCTCTGGTGACTTCACACTTAAGAGCTGTGAGGGGGGGGGGGGGGGGGGGTCACTACTTCAGGAAAAATCCTGTTAAAACTTCTTAACGGATCAGCTGCTGTCCTTCAGTTTGCATGCACCTTTTTATCTTTGGAGAAATAACCGTCTGATTTAGCTTATTTACTCATATGAATAGTGGATAACCCAGTTCCCAGCATGCCATTGCATGAATTTGTATCACCTCCCATAGGGCAAGCAAATTAATGAATATTCACACTTAATCTATAGCCTATGGGTCCATACATTATTCATCAGTTGTTGTAGCTTTTGTGATAACATGCACGTGTCTCGGGTTTGTCGTCACAAATAAAAACAATTTCGTTTCCTCCTTCATTTTCTGCAAGTTGCAAGTGATGGCTGCATTCAGCAAACTACTGCATGGAATGAGTCCGAGTCTATACCATGCAGCTTTTAAACCCAGTGACGAATAACTTGCTTGTTGATTCTTACGCAACAGATTCGGATTCTGCCTCTGGTTCTCTCTGGGCTTTCACGTCAGCAAGGACTGTCTCTAATCTGCAGAAGGCTCAGAGCAGCAGTGGTAAAGACATCAGTGAGACAGGTGCCATCTTGAATCACGGCAGTCTGCTAGACTAAACCTGGACTGATATGGTATGTCTCCATACGCCAAACCCCCTGTGTTTACAATGTCAAAACGCGCTGTACACACATGCACGCACACAAAAATAGACAAGGACGCATTCAGTCATTAGACTACAAAATATCTCCGCAACACAAATATGAACAGGGGCACAACGTTCACACTCCATTGTCCTAGAGGACAAGGGGACCTCTAAAAAGTTTCTGTAGGAAGGAAGGAAGGAGAGAATGAGGTGACAGTTTAAAAGCCTTCCTTGACACTCAGCGAAATGGGCCTACCTTCTTCCACACAATTGCACTGGCAAGTCAAATTGCATTAGTGATGCACAATGTTTTCACGGGGAGAAAAAAAAAAATGCCACAATAGAGTTGAAATATAGAGCATTGTACTGAGTCACTGTCTGGAGGGTGGTTATCTTTTATAGGGAAATACTGCAGGACATTATCTTTCACAACAAAATAAAATCAGCATTAAAACTGCACACATGAGCCTTGACAGAAACTGTTTGCATGGGAAACAATTATAAATTTAGGAATTCAACATGAAAAGGTAGAATCACAATTGTGTTAGCAAAATATTCGTTAAGCAGTCACTCAGCTGTCTTTGATTTTTGACTGGAATAGTCAATATTCCTGAATTTAAGAATATAATCAGGAGGTAATTATGATTTGAGGTTTATTTGTCCACACAGAAACTCTCTTATTGAGAACGTAATAACAAGCTCTTGACTCTGGGGAGGCAAACTGGAATCCTTAGGAAAAAAAAGACTCCAAATGCTACAGAAAGCAGAAAATGTACTGTTCCATGAACAGCTAAATTAACCGCCCGTCTAATGTAGTATGACATGTCCTCAGCCAACCTCAGCTAGGAGGATTTGCTCCATGCATTGAAACATAAAGAGGAGGAAAATACCAACTCAGAGTAATTATAACACGTACAGTGACTTGACATTTAGGGCACAGTGTAGAGAGGGGAGATAGTTGGCCTTATCAGAAGCTGTAATGAAAGGTCAATGGCCTCCTCAGTGTTTACCTCCAATAATGTGGTCTGAAGAAGCTTCTTGAGTCTCTTTTGAAAGAGCAGTGGTCTGACTGGGAGATAACACAGCACTGAACAAACACAAACACTCTTCCTTTTTTTCTCAGCTGAGGAAGATATTTGACTTGTTTGAGTCATAAATATAAAGAAAAAGAAACAGTATTAATCAAAATAAGACCAAATGTAGAAAAGCAAAGAGTGAAATACACTAGTGATTAGACTCTACATCCTATGATGCTGATATATTCAGCTTATGTGAAGTAAATCCATCTCTTTCACTCTTGCTTTCTCTCTCTCTCTCTCTTTTTGGTTTGGTCTGTCAGTGGGAGGAAAAAGCTGCATTGATAAATAGGTCAGAGAGCTTTTCCACCCCCCAATGGTTTCAGGCCCAGCTTGGCAAATTGAACATAATTAAGGCCCAAGGCAAAGGTTGCACTTTCCTTGAAACACTGAGATGAGTGGTGCAGGAGGTAGCCTGCTACAGGAGGAGACGCGCTGCCATGCATGTTCAGTACAGCATGCCTGGGCACAGAGGAGCCACGGAGCCGCAGCAGTTGGGGGAATGAAGGGGAGGGGGTGCTAGAGAGAGGAAGAGAGATGATGGCAGCCATCACAGAGCCATGGAAATCATGTACACATGCATATGCACACCTCCTCCACAACGTATACTGCTCCAACTTTTCACTCCCAGGGACAGTACATGGACACAAACAGGTGCAGTTTGACATATTTGGGGGGGAAACAACCGTTATTCTCCTTTGTGTTTAGAGTTTGATCATTGGTGCTGCTCTGTCTCCTGAAAATGACTTGTGCAATTGATGGATGGATGGATTTGAATGCATTTTTAAGATGCATTAACCAAAGGGAAGTTGCAGAAGCTGCTTACTGTGTATGCATCATTGTATATTCTGGTATTAAAGAGTTTTCTAGAAACATTTTATTGATGTCAGTATTTATTGACAGTCAGGGACAGTCTCCCCCAGTTTCAGTGTTTTTGCTAAGCTGCCTTCGTTTTCCTCTTTTATTGGAAATAGACAGTTATTTTTATTCATTATTTAAGAAGGTTTTCTTTCGCGATTTATTGTTTGCGTCTTCATCTCCCGCAGTTTAGTGTGCCAAAGCCCTTTTATTCTTCACACTGGTATCCTTACTAGTCTGGAGATGCTGTTATTGAGCGAGATTGCCAAGCTCCATTAGTGTCCCAGCATGCACTGCACTAAAGTCTTCACCTTGGCATGGAGGAGACAACACAGCAGAGTGGCGCAGAGATCGGACAACTTAAGGATGGAGGTACAGGCCCCGGTGGAGGTAAGGTAAGGAGAGGCAGTTAACTATTCAGTTACACAGTCGAGCTGTGCTGGCAAAAGGAGATTACAGCCAGCTGGCAGTGTATTAAGGGTCAGCCTAGTTTCACACCACAGCACCGTCTCGATTAATGAGACCTGATGGAGAGCAAAGACTTCCTGCAGGAGCTCTACACAGCATTATCTTTAGCTACCACCACCACCACCTCCTCCCATTAGCTTTCTCATTAGCTCTGCCATTAGATCCCACATTAGCAGAGGGCCTGTATAACTGCTCGGATGCTTTGGGAGGCTACATGACAGCATGAAAAGAGAAACAGAGCTTGTTCTTTACAGATGAAATTAACTACGGCAAGAATTAAAGAGTAGGAAAAGAAACGTGCCAGTGAAGGGCCGAGAGAAAATGTTGCAAGAGTGTTTGTGACCTTTGTGAAGTTGTTATTATGCTTTAGCAGAAATAACACAGTAAAAGATGAGTTTAAAAGATCTGTCAACATCGGTCTCATGTAATAATCTGGAATATTGCTTCATCGTGTTTTTGGTCGTGCAGCCACAAGATCACAAAATAAATAAATCATACATTTTGCAAATAAAAATATTTTTGTACTGTGAGTATTTTGGCTTAATTTAAATCAAGGAAAAGGAAACGAAAGGAAAACATCCTGCACACCCAGAACAAATTACTGTGCTTTTTTAAATTGTTGAACAAATTGGACGTTTGAAATAATTTAAGATCAGCACATGAACTAATACAATTTATTGTAATTACATTAACCGATTAAATATAAAGTCATGTTTTTATTCCTTGTTTTAATATGAAATCACTAATCTGGGATTTTTATTGTATTTTACATGACACACAAGCAGGAGAACCAGCTCATGCTGCTCCATGAGATTTACCTGTATTCTCTTTCCCTCCCCCATTACAGACATGAAAGATTTGCCATGGTGACAAGGCCGCGAGGCTCTAACTCAAACCTTCATCGGAATGTCAAGGAAAGTCAGATAGTGAGAGAAGGGAGGAGAGAGGAGAGAGGAGCTACAGTAGCATTGTTCCCTCCGCGCAGCAGGCTCAGCTGGCCAAAACAGACTCGGTCCCCTCAGCCTCGTAAGGCTAATGGCGGAAAATCACAACCTGGGGGGTTTGATCCTCTAAAGGGCCTCTGAGACCTGATTAATATGCAGCTTTTTGTGTGAAACACAGACATAAATTCATGCTCTGAAATGTGTGTCGCGTGTGCCGAGATTCATACAGAACAAAAGCAGAGCACATACATAGCATGAACGCAGCAATATCCGACACCTCCGAGGATGCCGTGCACGGAGGCACAAAGACGTGCATACATATGCTGCAGTCATGCACGCGCCATGAATCCTCCTGCAAAGGAAGGGAGCGCTATAAAAATATTCAGCTGAATGCTCCCTGACTGCACACTTACAGCAAGGACGCCAGACAGGTATCTCCCCGCCTTCGTGTTTCTATATTCGAATGTGCTGTGCAGGCATTTTCGCCATCTCTGTCCTCCATGTATGGCTGCCCCTCCCCCCGCCCTCATCTTCATACTGTATCCTCCTCACCCACACAGCAGGCTACCCTCCCCCACCCTGTTCCCATCACCCCCTGGGAGAATGGAGCAACCAGAGAGAAATTAATTGAAATCTAAACCCTGATGCAGGATTAACTAAGTAGGTGAATTCCAGTTGTCATATAATCAGAGCTAGTGTACTATTTGACTTTCATCAAAGGGGGCTTACTAAAACAGTGACCAGGGATAATGACAGGAAAAAAGAAGCCAGCTGCTGTTGCTCCCCCTCCTCTCTTCCTTCTCCATCCCATCCCTTCCCCCTCTCCTCAGCATCTCTACCCATCCCTGCCTCCAAAACTCGTGTAAAATTAGAATCTTTCCTACAGCCAACAAGCCGTTCATATGCCGCTCATATATTTATTCTGTGACCACCTCCACTCAGTATTTACTCCTCTGATAATGACACAGACCTGCTAATTGCATCTTCCTTTGTCATAGCTATGACAGCACCAGTGATAGAAATACATAATCACAACCAAACGTGTATATACGTTCATGTCCACAAAGACCTGGGCGCTCACTAGTATTTAGTTTTTCCAGAGACAACATGAAATGTTGAAGCAAAGTGGGTCAAACCGCACGCCACTCTGATGAAGCATGGCTTGCTGCATAAAAAAAAAAAAGCTTATCACAAGATTTTTCTTCCACTTGAGAGGATGGTGTATAGATGGGGCAACACAAGGAAGCATCAAGAAGAAGCATTTTCTCTATTTTAAACAACAAAAATCTCTACATACACTATCATGTATGACACCAAGTTCTGATCAGATATTGATGCAAAAGCATTAAATTAGTAACGACACTTGTGTGGCAGTAACCCGAGTGGCAAC
Organism: Macropodus opercularis; assembly: GCA_030770545.1. Lineage (NCBI taxonomy): Eukaryota > Metazoa > Chordata > Actinopteri > Anabantiformes > Osphronemidae > Macropodus > Macropodus opercularis. The sequence continues at coordinate 6,284,021 of JAUCMP010000028.1, forward strand.
ATAAGAAGATAATGTTTTTTTTGTTTTAAAGAATAAAAATCCAGCATCGAATTTAAAATGCCACGATAAAAAAATTGAATACTGCGTCCCCTGGCCTCCCCTTTGTTTCCAAATATCCATACAAATCAAATGCAGAGACCACATTGCTACTTTCAAGGCAATTTCTAGTGTTTAAATTGGTGCTACAGTAGGAATGCAATGCTGCTGCTACCAGCAATAAATCCATTACATTTCTTTAGAATTTCATGCAGTTTAAAAATCAATATTTCAGCAAGTTGTGTGTGTGTGAGAGAGAGATCCAGGAGGTGTGGACAGCAGTGGGTGTGGGCAGCAGAGCTGCCAGCTACCCAGCTGATAATATAACTTGGGCTGATGCCCGGTGAGGTTGACCTCAGCCTGTTGGCTCGCAATGTCATTTACCACCTGACACACACACAGACACACACACAAGCACCGTCCTGTCTCTGCTTCTGCCCCACCTCTCCACCTGTTATATGGATGTGTACATGTCTCTCTGTAATGAAAGGCTTGTGCATGATAGAGACTAAAACCTGAATAACGCGATGCAAGATTTAAATAAAGAATCAAGTGGATGAAATAATCATGGAAGGGCTCTTTGGAGTGTTACTACTTTATTTTTCTGACAACAGAAGGCAGAGATTTAAAAACACAACATATAGCACAACACACACACAGTGGCTCACGTACAAATTCAGACACTTTGTCAGGCCTGCGGGGCGAAAGCGTGCGGAGCAGCGTACCTGGACAGATGGCAGGCAGTCATCCCGTTGGACCTGCCATCAGAGCACTGCCTGAGCGGAAGGGAAGAACAGAAACAGGTTCATCTGCTCTGCTCACGCTCACACACTCCCAGACCCAAGATCTGTTTCTGTAATAAACACACACCGTATGGACCTTGACATGAGATGTGTGTGTGTGTGGGTGCATTCGTGTCTGTGTTAGTTAATTAATTGAATAAACAGAATGGGAACCACTAAAGAGTACAGGTTTGCACACATGCACTGCCTGAACAGCTACTGTACCATATAGTCTGTAAAATAACCAGCTGACGTTCAAAATGAACCACACTAAAGGAATTGTTTTTGTACAGGTAGAGTCATGTTGTGTTTGTTTATGCATTGTCACAAATCACACAATCAAGGAGCAATTTGGTTTATTAGGATCAGTTTGAACTCTGACACCATTGGATTTAATTGTGATTGATTTGGTCTGTGTAATGTTTTATTGTGGGACAGACTGAGGTTTTGCTGCTTTGTGTGTGTGTGTGTGTGTGTGTGTGTGTGCCTCTGCCGGGGAAAACCTGCCTGTGACTCTGATGCTTTCTATTCCAGGATGGATGGTGCAGCTAACAGACTACCAAAACTCACTACTCCAGCCTAAATCACATTTCAAAGCATAGAGGAGTCTATTACATGAAATTAGAGGGGCCTTGGATCTCAACAAGCCTATCCTTGAGTTTTATTGAGTCTTCCCAGTGGTCCTAGCGGTATTGTGTATACTCGTCAATAGGAAGTCTACACGTGTTGTGCTGATAAAGAGCACAAAGCGTTAGCATCTGTGTTTAAATGTACACACCTTGACAGAGCACATTTAGATTTATGCCGTATCCTATTTCGCTTTCCTGTCACAAATCTTAACACAAATGCAAAGTATTTTCTTAAAACACTGTGATAAAATGAAGCAAATCTAAAATCTCATTACATATAAAGGAATCTTCACACTGGCACCTGTAAAGTCCTCTAAGCTTCTCCTTCCTGTGTTTCCTCTTCGATGGTTAGGCTTCAGTCAAGTCTACAGCACATCCAAACATCCATCTATCCCATCGTTCACACATACTGTCTAATCCACGTTCACTGTGTCAGACATTTCTGTGATGGCAAATCAATAATGCAATCGTAAATTTCATTTAAATAAACATTACTGGCCTACTTAATTAATGAAAGCTCATCAGCAATTTGTCAGAGTCAGGAGTGCGAACCCCTTTGATGTTGGTATGAATATTCCTTTTCAGAAAATGAGGCTGTCGTACCATTAGTGCCTATTGCAGTTGCAGCCTCCGCCTTCGTTCCTACTGCGATGCAGCCTGAATTTGTGCGCTGCTTATCAAGTGTTACGCGGCATCACTAGATTAAAATCATTTACTGTGCACTGAAGACAATGAGAGTCCGTAAAATGAATGCGGGGAAACCTCATGAAAAATGGCAGGGGGAATATCTAATGAATCTAATCTACATAGGAGCAACCTGATCAAATGCTTGAGCAATTTCAAATACTATATATCAAACAGTACATGACATTAACATCAAATCAATATCTGGGAGGTCCACGCCCATAAGCAGTAACGCTGAGCATTAATAACTAGCACGAACATTGAAGATAAATAATAAGGAAAATACTAAATGACACTGTCACACTGGAATGAGTCCCTGACCTGTCCTTGTCAGCGTGCAGAGAACACTGAGAATGACCCACTTTCACGTGGATACATAATTCAGTGGTGAGGTACACGACTTTCACACCACTATAAAAATGCTCATCAAGCAACATAGCAAATCTATTTCAGCAGACTCACTTACGATCCCTGGTTTCAACACAACTGCTTCATTAGTTGGGAGAACAATTCAGCTTCGCTGACCTAAATAAGTCAAGTTGATCAACGCATCGGTGAAGTAGAAAAGTTTAAAAGATTCAAGATAGTATGAAAAGATTTGACTCATTAACCTAGAAAGTGAAATCAGACTGACAACAGTTCAGCTAATAGAAAAAACAGAAAGAGGGCTAAAATGTTTTTTACCTAAACAAATCAAAAGAATTAAATCAGAGATCAAGAGGAAGAGAAGAAAAATTCTAGTAATCAACAAAGTCATTCTTTTACTTTTTACAATATAGTAAATAAATGTGTTTAAGCACAGAAAACACCTGCTTTAATGTGTTTGGGCATCACATTTGAAACTGCCTTAACACTCTGCACACAATATTAATTAGAAAACAGCAAGTGTTAGTTGTCTGCAGCAACAAAGAAAACACGTTCATTGCGATAAATCTCCGCACTGCAATAAATAAATACACAAACTGCAGTTCCATATTTTGCAACACTTGTTAGAAGCCATTTGCACCAAGCAGCCAGATCTGTTACACAGAAGTGAGCACACCCTGTTCATTCATTTTTTAGTACAATGTAGGATGGAGTACGGAGCCAAAGCTGATTAAAGCTTAAGGTATGAAGGAGACAGAATAAGGAAACTGGAAATCACCCCCATCCCTTATTTGGGACACCTGAAATAGGCCAGAGGCTGATTTCCTCCTATCAGAAGAGCCCTGGGAAGCCTGGGAGACTGGAGGAAATGAGGAGAGAGAGGAGGCGGAGGGATGGTGGCAGCAGAGGGGGATTCAGTGGGGGCCTTAAGTGTGCTATCATAGGCGTCTCTTGTGTCTGCCTGCTTTATTTGCAGTAGTCAGGTTAATGAGTCCACCAGCCCACTTGATGTTGAGAGGCCTGCCACAAAGAGCTGCCTCATTAGAGCTAGCCTGGCATGCTGCTCTGAGACAAAGAGACATTCACGCCACTGAATGCCTTTACGCTCCTCGGTGCTGCCAGCCTACGAGGGCCAACACCGTGGTGTAGCCCCCTGCACATGTCCTGGCGCCCAGCCAGCCACACCACGACCCTCATCCTAGCTGGCTGGACTCGCTGCAGTAAGCGCTGGGGTGACTGCAGATTTCAGCGACCGCAGCCTGCTGTGTTAGTGTGTGCAGTTTGAAGAGAGCAGAGCATGTACAAAAGACGCAGCAGAACGCTGGAGAACGCGCCGCACTGTCAGTGACCGCAACTGCTTCTCCGGCTCCAAGGTTTGTGTGTGTCTGAGCTCCTGCTGCCTTCGTTTTATCTTCACCTGAACACTGTTCGCCGTCTAAGAAGACCACCTTGTTTAAATTGCTCACTGCTAACAGGGCTAAACCTATGAAACATTCACAGACCATATCAAAAACACAAAAGCTGCCCTGACCCACAAGTATCCAATTAGCCTGATACAATGAATAAAGTGCAGTTACTGTACTGTAGGTAGCCACAACATGATCCCCGTCACACAGCTTTATCTGGCTCCAACCTATTTAATAAGACTCATTGCAAAGTGTTCAAATGTCACTGCTCTTTGCAATTTCATGCTTCACAACCAGAGGCTGTAATGTCTTTCTACAGGAAAACAAGATTGTTAAACACTGAATAGTTTCGGGGAAACGCAACGTGGTAAAATCTTTAATACAATGATTAAAACAAGTAAAATGAAAGAGAGCAATTATATCATGTTCACAACAAATAATAAAAACTATGAAATCAACAGTACAGCGCACAAAATACTTTGTTTACGACTAACACGATCTTTTCTAAAAAAAGAAATCTAATAATCTTGTTTTAATGTATCTGCCAATGTTTCCATCTCTCCATTTCAAAGTTTAGTCTGTGATCATAAATTCAAATTACAGAGCACAAGGAAATGCAGCTCACTCCTACAAAACCCCAGACACACACGTACAACCGTAACCCCAGAATAAACAAACACCCGCATGTCATCGTTGATGCACTGGCAAGGCACCACTTCACCACTTCCATGTATGAAAAAAATCTATTCCTCCCTAGGCTTGGGGTCAGGAGTTAAATATTTTCTGCATAGGCAATCCGTTCTTTCCGCCACACTATTTATAGCGCAGGCAGAAACAGCTGAGCTGACTGCAGTGATGTCACTTGTGCTGATGGAATGCTTTGTTCCACAGTGTGTGCGCATGCCACCTGGGTCTGTGCAAGCTGCGAGGGAAAGCTCGATGCAGAAGCCAAGATGGCCGACAGTTGCCCCATTTTTCAAGCGTAAAGAAAACCACCACTCTCTCATTCAACCACCCTCCCCACGGACCTACACATGCTGGATACGGTTGCATTTCACTCCTCTGCCGTGGCTCTGTATGTTGGTGTCAGAAAACGTATTGGCACTAGTGGCTGCCATTTAGAGCTGAGGGCTCATCCCAAAGTAGAGCAGCATCAGTGTAACTCACTATCTCAGATTTTTTTTTAAATAGACGGGAACCAAACTATTTAACTGTGTGACGCTCTGTGCATAGCGTGCATATGGCTGAGGCTCTGAAGAAGTACTACCCATATATATATTTTTAGTAAGCCTTTGGGCTTCTTTCAGTGTCCCTAAAAGAGCATGGTTGCCTGGCAACCGTTATTGTTGCCATGGAGATTCATGTGTTGGCAGCTGCTGCAATCAGCATTAACTCAAGGCACATATTCTCATTCCGATAGTCAGGCGATGGGAAGGCAACTAGGACAGACAGTCGGAGAGGGATAGTAATCAGTGTGAAACATATGCTCATCCATTACTCGCTGCATTAATACAATTATATCCAAAATAAATTTATGGCTCTGCTTTGGTGCAATGATCACTTTGCAGGCTGAGGCACAAAATTCCACCTCATAACAGATCCCCACTCTCATTTAATAAATGGCACCAGGCTGCAACATGATGGAAAACACCATTTACTCTCCAACATAAACGTATCTGTTTGAAAAAAACGCCGCCATTTAGAGTGATGTTAGACAAAACACGTGTTTCCATTTTTCATTAAAAGCTTTAAAGAGTCACACACATTGTCCTTTTGTAAATCTTCCGCTGTGAAATCTACAAGCACCAGATAAAAATGGAACACTTGACTTAACTGTTTACCTACTGAATTATTTCATGAGAAATCATCTGGGACAGTAAGGGTTAGGTTTAGTGAGAGATTTTTGATCAAACTCAATATTTTTAGTTGCTCTCTGCCAGCTGCTTCTGTTTCATTTCAACCTGTTCAGCGATAAGTGATATTTACCGCTTCCCATTCTTCATACGGTTGTGTGTCTATGCCCACTGGAACAATTGCAGCCCTGCTGAGAGTAGACATGCATAGAGATCATAATAGCAGCTATTTCCTCTCTAGGTTTTTTTTTCCAGGGCCCAGATCTCTCTGTCACTTCACTGTTGACATCACAGAGCTATGTAGGGATAAAGAGACAGAGAAAAACAATAACAGACCCATTGACCCCCATTTCACAAACCTTGGGGGTATGGGAGAAATCCACTTACGAGGTTGGAACAGAGCAGCTGATTGGGCCTCAATAGGCTCTCTATTAGTGGAAGTGCAGTGAAAAGTCCTGACTGCTGCCATTTCTGAGCAAGGACGGTTCTCTGACTGATGCCACAGATTTACATCTAACCTCCTGTGCACTGTGCGTCAGACAGCAGTACTAATCTGTATCAGGAATCAGAAAGACAATTGGATAAGCAGAGAATTAAGATAATAAACTATACTTTAGTTTCTAAACGGAGCTTTGTGAAATCAGTGATCTCATTCCATCACTTCTGGAGCACATATTAAAAAAGTGTGACAGAGCAATGCAAGACGATGACGCTGAAATACAAATGATTCCCAGAGTGTCGAGAATTTAAAATAAACCACCTAGGAACAGAATGCTGAATTTAAGTATTCAGAACAATTAAAAGCTGCGCAGATCTGTCTGAAACAAAAGATATTAAATATGATAAAGCCAGAAGTTTCTCTTTCATACACCTCAGAGAAACTCCTCAATGAAAAGACAACATTAATCACTGCAAATGTCCCCTCTCTTAAATTGCCTGCTATAAGAGAGACAAGGCTTAGTCAGATGTGATGATTTCCTGGCATCAGCATTAGAATGGAGGCTCACCTTGCTTTCTCTGGATGCTGCTGGTTGACATTTAACATCACAGAGAGAGGGGAGGTGGAGAGCCAGGTGCCCTACATGCACATTTGACCCCCTGCTAATGTCAGAGGGGGAAGGTCCCACACATTCATCCCTGCTTCACTCAAACAAAACACTACAAGGGCGCACAGTACACAGTATCAGTAATTACAGATGGGATCGACTTTCCTGTTAGAAATGTGTATATGGCGATAGGTGAAACCCAAGTAAGAGATCATCATTCCAAACAACACATGTCAGTCTGGTTGAGGTTGCTTCTGTGAAATATATTGCCAAAAACAAAGCTTCACGTTATCTTCAGCAGCACTATAGTGCAATATCTTTTTAAATGTGCCGTAACTAATTAAAAACTACCTACACAAGTACCAACGCAACAAGATACTGTTTTACTAAAATGTGCACTACCTCTCTGAAGGTCTCCCTCTGAGATTAGAGTCGTTGTTGAAACTAAGGCGAAGCTGTATAACAAATGGTTTTATGCTGTGCAGGGAACCTAACGTCGGTGGAGGGAGAAAGAAAAGAAAGATGCAGACGCTGAAAGACACTGCAAACACAGCCAGCATTGCCTGTAACCCAGTGCAGATGACCTGGTTCTGCTTGCACGCAACCATAAAATAACAACCGTTTGTCCCTGCTTGACTGATGCAGGCACATGTTACCGTCAAGATTGGTTTGGGAAAAAATTAAAAAATGAAATCAAATGAGGTCACGTCCCAAAACAAAGCAGGATCCACTGGGTTATTCTCTACATCTGGAGTCTCATCCTTGCAGGGCAGACGTGGAAGAACATTAAACAATGTAACCTACATAATAATCTGCCACAGAAATAATTTCAATATTACATAAGATCCTGCCCTAATGTTGAATGCTTGAAAGCTGACCATGGCTATATCGCACACTTTATCATGCAGACAAGACAAAAAACAAGCTTGAGAGCAAAAACATGAGATGTAATAAAAGATTCATAATCACTTCCACAAACGACAGCTTATTGATGGCAGACTTAATGTTGTATATGACTCACGGTTCCCATAACAACCACATATATGCTTGGTTATACAAGGACTGTTTGATTTTACAAAATGATATGTGTTTGAAATTGATTTCCGGGTCTAAAACTGGCAAAACTAATAGAATAACGACATTTTATTTTAGATTAATTTCCTTATTTTTTGTAATATGATAATACTCCTGTTCACATAGAGGTAGATAGTTGCATTGGTATAATACTAGTGTGATTATTATTTTGACATAAAATAACAGCAGTATTTTTTTTATTATTTGTGGAACACATTCTCAAAAAAATCCATGCTAAATATCCTTATTATTTGCACTCCAACCCTATAAGCACAGGTTTCCCCCTCTTTCTCAGGTGGTATTGCAGGTATCCAACTGTGTTGCTGCAGTGTGATTCTTTATTATAACATATGACTTTAATCAAACTTCCTTACATAAATGTTTTGACAGTGTTTCATCAAACCTAATTTCAAGAACTTAAAAAAAATAAAAGAATTTACCAAAATTAATAAATAAATAATTAAATGCTAACATTACTAATATTATATATTAATAGTTCACATCTGTGAGCAAGACATGTTACATATGTAAGCACATAATTACCAAGCAAAAACAAACGTTAGCTGGAAAAAAATAGCTATAATTCATAAAAATCAAATAACCACTAAAATAAGACATAAAACTGTGATACAATTATTTTACGTTAATAACTCAAAAGAAGAAGAAATCATCGACATATTAAAGCATCTTTGACGCACATTTAATAGGAACTATTGTAGGACACCGCTTGGGGGGGAGGCCTGATGCCTAATGTAAAAAATAAAGGGCTGCGGTGATGAAGGCGTCTCGTTGCAGAAACTGAGGCAACTACATCGCTTGCTGCTACAGGGCACAACCTGCCATCTTTGCACAGACAAACATTTTCGTTTCGATTTGGTTCCCAATTCACTTTGCTGCTTTCAAAAAAGACCCCCGTTCATTGTAGGGAGCCCACAGTGAGCTGAGTGCAGGTTTTTCCACCCGGAGCTAATTGTTGTTTGATGTCCATTAAAATTAAGTTGATTGTTTTTGAGCAGTTCTCAGCTGGGCGCGTTTCGTGCGTCCGTGCTGCGGAGGGAGGCCTGCGTTGCTGTCCTGCCATGAAACAACACAGCATTTCGATGTCGCCTACAGCTGTAGTCCCTCGCTTGTCTACGCGCAGAAACCCGTGCATTTGAATGCAGCCTCGCTGTGTTGTGATGTAAACGAACGGTGCAGCTATTCACTATAACAATGCGCTGCCACTGACTACATTATTTTACGCCATTTCGTCAGATCGGTTCGGTGCCGTATACCCTCGTGTCCTTTGCGTCCTCAGGTGTGGAGCACAACTCGTCACTGTGCGACAGGAATCCCGTTCCAGAAATGCTAAACGCAACATCCAGGAGAAAGAAGCGCACGGACGGGATACGGCTTTAACAAGTCGAAGTCCAATCCTGCTTGACCGACTGTTTCCTTCCGCTGATGCTGCACCGAACCCCAACTTCCATGAGCTCAAACTTTTACAAACTTCCACCTCTGTCCAAATGATGGAATTTGCAACTGCAGCCACCACTTGTGTCTTTTTTTTCCCTCCCTTACTACTTCTCCCCTTTCCCGCCCCTCTCTCACCCCCTTTTTCAACAGGGGGGCCCAGTGGCTGCCTCTTGATTAATAAATGTTTATATGTTTGGAAGTGCGGGACAAAAGGGGCTGGCCTGTGACCCCTAGGAGCCCCGACCTTGTGCCCGTCCATTGTGAGGCGCTGGGAAAGGGGCTTTGGGACGGAGACCCAGGGCCACTGACCCACACACATCCCAGAGCTGCGCCATTCATGTGCGCACCGCTGCATGTCGCCCGGCAGCTCCCATTGTTTCAGCGGGAACAATAGCATCGCCCCCCTCTCTGCCGGAGAAGGAGCAGCTTTCATAGTCCCTCTCTATATGTAGCCTGATGCAAGTCCCGTCTGACTTTCCCCTCTGCAGAATAAAATTTTGACAAAACGTTAACGCTGTCAGTGATGTGCTCAGCCAGGTTGCATCACGCAGCAGCGTTGCATCACTGCACTGACTGAATTCTTGCAGCCGCCATACGCCAAAAACCTTAAGGGCGTGAAACAATAAAACACTGACAGAGAGGATGGATGTGCATGGATGAGATGACGGAAGGACAGACGTTCGAAGAAACAGATCGTGAATAACACCTACAGAACGCTTAAATCAGACCTATATCAATAGATTGGAGGTAGGAGCAATAGCAGGCCTGTGTCCTCCGCCTTGACTACAGGGTTAGTGGGGTTACTCAAATGACATCATCCACGGGGCCCTGGTTTCCATTGGATCTTTGCTTGGGAGTCAATCACGACAGGAAGTGAAGGGGATGCAAACGAGCAGCGCAGGGCCGCCACTTGCTTCAATCAATTACTGCCTCAGCGTTGAATGCCCATCCAGGACTCTTCAGACTACAGTGCGCATACAGCAAGGAGCCCGAATGTTGCAGAAGTATGAAAACATGAATTACGAGGTGACAGGAACGTTCTAATCCATTTCTGGCCCCTTCTTTATTGGTGCGTTTTAAAATTGTGCGCATCCCACTAGTGAAAAGCACATTTTTACGCATTCTTCTGACAAAACAACGTTAAAAAAAAGCCTCACATACTAACACCCTATGGAAATAGAATTGCAATGCAGCGATCTGATGCGTGAAACTGCGACGCACTAATGGACCTCTCAAGACAAACGGCATTAAAAGTGATTAACTGGCAAAGACGTAAGAACGCACTCACTAGATTATAGAATAGTCATCGCTGCACACATAAACCCCAACAGTGTTGTGCAGAATGCAGGTAAAAAAAAATGCATTTTGACATCTGCAACATGCATGAAAGTAACAGCGATATAAAGAATTTCTGATCACATATAGTGGTTTCCAGAGCGCGCGTGCAGGCTATTTGCGCGTCAGCAAGCGCGCATTTGCATGTATTAAAGCCTGTGAGCGCGTGTACATGTGATGAGAAAGGGAGAGAGAGTGAGCGTGTGTGTGTGTGTGTGTGTGTGAGAGAGAGATTTTACTCATTGTAATGCACGGAGCGACCTGCCCTTTTTTGAAAAAAAAAGAGAGAGAGAGAGAGAGAGAAAGCGCAGCCATGCTTTGCAGAGGCTACAGCATCGCTCTCACTGGTAGTATCAGCTTCTCGCCAAACGGAGTCTTTGCTTCTCCGACGCTACACCGACATGAACCGGGAATACAAGCCGTTGCCTCCATCACGTAAAGGTCTGCAGTGAAGCGAGAAAACGAAGAGGAAAAGCAGGAGGGCTCGGATAAATGTTAGCAGCGGTGTACTAGGATTCACCATATGGCGTGGACCCTGTCGTGGTGAGTATATCACGCCTCCGTTTGCTTCATGCCCTTGAATGTTATCATTTATTGCCAGACGTGACTTGCACTGCGCTAAAACTGCGGGTAAAACGTGTATTATAGCGGGTTACAGAGGACAGTGTCTCTGTAGTCAGACAACGGCTTCCCTGCGCGTCCCCTGTGTACGCTGCACTTGCCATTGTTATTGCGGGCTTTAGGGAAGAAACTGCTTTAGGAAGAGATGCAACAAAAACGGGGGCAGGAAACACCACCGAACCCGCGCCGGGTCCACAGATCGTTTCATGTCGACGGTTGCATAATCAATAAGAAGCATAAAGAGGACGGAGGGTTTCTTAGCCACCTCGGTGGTTCTCTGCGCGGTGCTTAAGGACAATAGGGGTCGTGTTCCTGTCGGTGGCCAGAGAGACGGAGGGACTCGAAATGCAGTGATGCACCGTGATGAAGTTTCAAACGACGGCAGATATGACGGTCGTCCGGTTTTCAGAGGGATGGGAAGGTTTCCGTCTAAAATGGCGAATCCCTTTGTTTTCTGCAACCCTCTCCTCTGTAATCTACCGAGTGAGTTATGCATTGCAATTACCACAGCGAGCCTGCGCGTCTTCGTCTTCACTACGCTCATACAGTATTGGTCTTTAATGGTAAAACATGCAGTGCCAGACGCAGAACCGGTCCGTGTTACGCTGAGCTCTGGAGCCCAATCAGGCTCGGATTGGAGGGCAGGCAGGCGCCTCTTAATTGTGATTAGACAGCGCTGACCTTATTTGAATTCATGCATCCTTTAGACGGCGTCCGCATATATGCAAATCAATAGGTTCTCATGAGCCTGTCTCACTGCAGATTAAACGACTATATGCATTGACCATTGGATCTAGGTTAGTTCCCCATACAATAGCGTCATCACTGTGAAGGTAACGTAAGATAAAATATGCCACATGCGTTTGAAAGCAAGTCATTTTGTGTGCAGGTTATATAAATCCCACCAGGACCGACCCAGTTTACCGAGCGTCATGACAGTAAGTGTTCTTTCATCAACTAACACTTACTGCAGCTTGATGTCAATGAGAATGAAACCCAGAATTTGTTGAATCAAGCTGCACTCACATCAAAGAGTATAGGCTCAAGAAGCCACAAGCATCCCTCCCTCATCTCTGTGCGCGTGTGTGTGCATAAGAGTGCGCGTGCTTGTGCACGACTGTGAGTGTATGTACACGTGCGTTCTCTTTTTTCTTTTAACAGTGCAGTGTTGCGTAACCATTGGCAGCCAATTCCAGATTTAGGGCTTCACAATTTGCTTGACCATTGTTGGTATTTCCTCCTCCGGACCGTACACACGCGCGCGCGCAGTTGAACTATCAACTGCAGAACTATTAACACATTTCTGTGATGAACGTTAATAGTCCGAATGAGAAGTCGTCGATTTTTTTTCTCCTAGTTTCAAGGACACCGGGCAGTGATGAGGAGGACGTTGGGTAATATAGAGGAACATCTGTTAGCCGGGTGACGTCAACCCCCCCAACCCCCCCTCATCCCAATCCTCTTGTGCTGAAGGCAGATGCCTCATTTGTTTGGCTGGAGCACCATTAATCCCAAAGTCAGAGAAAAAGACGGGACGGAGAGAGATCATCCCATTCAGATATGCCGCGTTGCTGCTGGGCTCGCGCTGCACAGTTCTGTCTGCCGTTCTGAAGAACGCGCGCGTGGATGTTTATACACAGCTCACGCGCAGTTGCCAAGGCTCCTCGGCTGCCCCGTTTGCGATTTGCGGCAGTTTTAACGTGTGACCCGCAAGCAGAGGCTGCAGGTTGGTGTAAGTGTGTGTGAATGTGAGCGCGCGCAGGGGCAAGAGATACGTGCATTTTGTGGCTAGGAAAAAAAAAATCAATATTCTGACGTGGAAGCCACCAATTTACAGTCTTATGGGCATCAACAGAATCTTTCTAAATAGGTCAACGTGGAATATCAGATGTTGGAATGTGCAACTGTGTTTGAAGTTCATGGCGCATTTTGCTTTCTTTCTTCTTTTTGTAGGTGCGTAATGGAATAACTGAGGACATTTACGATTTGAGCAGTTTTGGACAAAGCAGTCCACGGAAACACACCTATCGGAGTCCTTTTCGCCTGCGTGAGCGGCCTGGGACTTCTAATCGCTTGGCCTGCAAAGCTACCTGCTGGTTGTCTTCCAATTAAATCTAACCAATTTTTCTTCAGCTGATTTTTAACAATTCAAGGTAGGGCATGCACAACAACCAGGAGAGGATTTGATCTCTTTGGACCTGCGAGGGATGTTTGGGATTTCCAGCTTGGTCAAACTTCACGTATCGATACAGTGTTTAGACAGAGGTCTCAACGGCTGCAAAATAATTTAATTGTATTTTAATGAAATATTCGAGCGGTGTGTCCATTTCCTGCAGTACAGTAAATGCAGCTGGTGGGCGGACACGCGTTTACACACGCGCAGAGGAGCGGGTTGTGTCTCTCCGTGTTCACAGCGGACCTTGATTTAATGTCTTACAATTAAGGCACGCGGTGAATGCCAAGAGATGATACTTCTTTCGTCGGATGTCTGCACTGCCATGAAACGCATCTTTTCAGTATTTGCAGCATTTTCACGCATGTTGGAGTTTTCTGTTTCTCAGACTGTAACGCTTCATTCATGTAGTGCTTTCTTCCCTTTTAAAAGAAATAAAATGTGCACAACAACAGGAATGCCTCGATTTCTATGTGAGCACATGTGATGGCTCATGAGTATGCTGAAGTAAGTGTTGACGTGTGTGTGTGTGTGTGTCAGAAAGACCCATAAACACACACATAGGCGGCTCGGGAGCGCTGTCCACCGTCTGTGGTGCTGAAATCTGCGCTCTAGCCATCAGCCTTTTGTCTCGCTGGCCTGTGGAGCAGCGGAAATGGGAAACTATTTCCCTCTGATTCAGGAATGCAGGGATGCGGAACGCAGCGCCGGCATTTAGGTTTACGCTGAAAGACAGGCAAAAGGCGTGGTTTAGTAAAATATATATATATATATATAAAAAGAAAACAACAAGTTGCATCTTGTGGTAAAATCCAAAACCTAATTTGCCCAAGATTAACGTGGGGGAAATTCCGTGGTGCAAGTGCCTCCTGCTGCAGTCGAGCGTCTATCAGGTAGTTCTACCAAACACACAGTAATAATAATACCAATAGATGGCTTTCAATTGGATTATAAAGGCGTCGTTTGATTTGACAAAACCGAGGAAGTCTAGCAACAAATTAACGTCGTGTCTCCACGTTTTTCCCTCCTACTGGCCCCCAGTCATCGACTTGTTAAAATTATTAGTATCGTCGTGAAGCAAGGCCCTTTTCGCCTTCCTGCAATCATCTGAAAAGCCCTTGCATGACAAGGATATTCAACTAATATTTATTTGATCTGCATATGAATTTCCATAAGCACGTTGCCAGTATAGAATGCAAATGAGGAGGGGGATGAGAACTACATATATAGAAATATAAATTAAAATTAAGAGTTCCCCAACAAATCTGAGTACTTGAAACGCAGTTCAGGCGTTTGTGCCGGATAAAACAACGTCCTCTTATCTTAGTCTGTCGCCTAGTGGTGTGCAGTGGTAACGCAGTCAAAAATCAAGCCATAATGGAGGGCATCGTCCCGAGCTGCGAATTTGACAAAATAACAAACCGTTTTAAAATATTTTGAACAACACGATTCAAACTGGAAGATGTTTGTCACTTTCTTTTTACTGGCGCCACGCACCGCACGGTTCAGTGCACTTCATACAGCGAGACACTGGTTCATTTTACACAACTTGACGGAAATAATCAGATCCTGATTAATGGCTTGAATTTGTGCATATCATCTCAGATAGTGGCGGAGGAGTGATAGATGGATGGATGAAGGAAAGGGGGGCCTGGTTGGCGTGGGGTGCAAGGTCTGTCTTATCCAATCATTTCACCAGTTTCTAAATGTTTGCTCCCCAAATGCGTTGAATAGGCCCAGGTGCAATCAACGCTACACAAATTTGTTCTGAAATGATGAAAAATTTCCCATCACTGTGCAACGCATATGAACAAACCCTCAAATTACACTAAGAAATAAATGGCGAAACACACAGAGACAACGTAGCTTGGAGCCAACTATCTACGGATGAAACTGCTTTTTGGTCGCCTCCAAAATAAATAGGACAGACTACACGCCATGTCACAGGATACACTAGCGGGTCTCGATGGAAGGGAGAGCACCACATGACAAAACTTAAATGCCATATCAGGGCTGAACAGCCTGAGAGTCTGGCTTCCACTGATAACCGAAATCTTCAAAGTTGAATGAAATCCACAAGACTGCCATAAAGCGTGTTCATCATGCTCCTGCTTCCCCCTCAGCATCAGCAAGACGTCATTAAAAGTCACTGACTGCCCTCTCGTGGTAAAGAAATAAGTTAATTGAATCTGTAAGACATTTAATTTGAATGGTAAATCCATAATTTACACAGAAATTAAACTGGTCTGTTTAAACTCGAGAAATGGAGTCAGGGTATAATAGAATTTTTGATTTTTTTTTTAGTGCAGACTTTCCTTTCTGAATTACTAGTGGACTATTCATTTATTGACATCATGGTGGCCCTACGCTTGACTTACACACACAGACTATAGCAGCCCAACCAGATGTTCAAAGACATTTCCTACTGAGCATTATCTCCCAGACTGATGTTGGGTCACTACCAAACAATGTTCATTCAAATCCGAACGTTCACCTACTGAACATCTTCTAGTTTAGCCACATGCACAATGTTCTTCTGATTGTAGGCTAACAAACATTAAAATTAGCCTCTGCAATAGAAGCCTTCTTCACTATGGCCTGTCGACCATTGCACACTTTGCTCTTGGTGTGACCTTTGTTGGTTGACCACATCTGTAGAGAGCAACAATTGTGTTGAATCTTTTGAAGAAAATAAAATTATTTTGAAAATAATCTGCTCAAAAATATCCTCATATTTCTGCAGAAACAGAAAAACCGGGGGCGTCTGCTATTTTGGCTTCACATGAAATGCATTTAATCCCACTTTAAACTCATGCTTGCTCCCTTTCCTTACACAGTTTTGCCTTTGTGGTCTCTTCATTACCAAAATGCTGACAGACTGTAGTTATAATGGCTGTGGCACCGTCCTGGCCCATCTTGTCTCATTAGTCGAACCCGATTGGCCATGAAGGTGTTCTCTTGCTGTCTCAAGATAAAGCGTCTGTCTCTGCCACTCGTTACATCATAACTCCTCAGGTATTCTGGCCCTGATGGCCGCTCATGGAGCCTGAGCAGAGAACCTGAACATTCGCTAATTGAAATATGCTAGAAAAGACTTAAAACGTTGACCTTGAATGTGTGGCACAAAGTGTTAGACTTGAATCACTGTGATTTAACTATGAAAATATCTCCTATGAGAACATTAATCTAATTAACAAGATGAACATATAGCATCTCTGAATGCACCTTTAATTTTAAATATACTCGTTTGGTTATATAGGTCACTGTAGGTATGTAAAAGGACATTCAGTGTCAAGTTGTGTGTTATTATGGCATCAAAATCTCTCAAATCCATTTCTTCTAAATTAAATGAAGTTTTATTTTATTTATTTGAACATTGAAAGAAACATCTCAAGGCACTTTAAATGTTAGGTAAATAAAACCATTAAAAGACAAATCCTTGAACAAGAACTGTCCGACGGAAGAGGGAAAAAACGGCACAACCAGGCTCAGGCTTACTTGATGGTGAGTGGAGAGAAAAAGAAGAGCGAGCACAACACATCTCTTAAGTCTAAAGACATTAATTTTGGCTAAGGCAGCAATGTCATCTTCAAATGCTGATGTACTGGAGCAAACAGTTCACCTATGAACAGGGAGCTGAGCCACACAGCCAACACAAAGCTATTGTAGTTTGAAGGTCTCAAAGCCAAAAAGTACAAAACCTAAATTTAAACTTTATCTTTACTTTAACTTTAGCTTATTAAACATCCGACTGAAAAACGCCACTGTCCTTCACGCCTGAACACGCGTTTCTGGTGGCAGGACAACAGGGCCACGGTGTTACAGAAAGTTGCATTAGTAGATCAAAATATTAATCTTAGTCAGTCATTATTGTATTGCACAATACAGCCCAGTAGATGGCAGTGTAGCTATAAGGAAAGCTTTGCAGGAGCGCAGCCTTAATATGGAAAACCAGACACATGGTGAAAACACAAATGAATGTTCAATTTGGGGACATTGATCAAACTAAAGAGATGCAAGGAGGAGGAAAAAGAGAACATGCTGAAGAAGACCGACTAGATCTGTGCATCAACCTTGACAGTGGACTTTTTCTGAATTCTGGTGGTCGCGCTCAAAAATATAGCAAACAATGACAAAAGAAAATCTATCACACAAAAAAAAAAGATCACAGATAATCTTAAACAGTCTTTTTGGCTTAATTGAGGCTGCAATACACGTACGATGGAAGATAAAACAAATGTTTTATAGACAACAAAAGTGCCTTTGGTTTGCAACTTTCTAATGTAAAAACACAAAAGCACAATGTTAGAGCTGTGGATTTTCTGAAGCCGCTGTAAAAAAGCAGCTGGCTTGACATCGTTTAAATGTCATTAATTAAACAGTTAACCTGATTGGATAGAGAGGGGGAGAGGGCGTCTCTGTCCCAATAGACGAAGCCTTTTTAATAAGTCGCCTCGAGATAATGATGTAAAAAGACTCGGGCGTCTCGTGCGTAACGAGGATCGTCGCGGAGATCCGGTGAAGGTGAATCAGGACCAGAAAGAGAGAGGGAGAGAGAGAGAGGGAGAGAGAGGGGACGGCAGGAGAGAGCAACACTTATTACTAGAGTCTCCTCGTCTCCGCACCTCAGCTGACAAATCGAGCGAGTCTGCAACTTCACCACTGACAACTAAACCCGTGAGGACAAGCAGAGGAAGAAACTCAGAGACGCTTCAAGAGTTTTCCCAGAAGTGACCACAGCCTGAAGTGCAGCGGAGTTCACCCGGGTATGGACAGGAGGATGAACTTGAACGCCGGCGCAGGGGACATTTTTCACAAAACTCTCAGCGCTGTCTCTACAAAAAAAATAGACCCTTTCAGATCGTCGGCAGGCATCGAACTACCAGCTAGAGACCGTCAGTCACCGATGAGTTGCTTTGACCAGCCCGATCCAGACCCGATTCAGCCGGGAGGACTGGCGGGAGTTAGAGGGGGGCCACTGGGTCTGCCGACTGGATCTTTGTGCGTCAAGTATGGAGAGAGCGCCAACAGGACTTCAGCAGCGGAGAGCAGCGGCGGAGAGCAAAGTCCCGACGATGACAGTGACGGCAGGTGTGACATGGTTCTTCTGGCAGACGGGCGGACGGTGGCCGCGGGGAAAGGAGAAGGAGGTAAGAAAACCAAAGAGCAGAAATTACTGAGGCTAAACATCAATGCCAGGGAAAGACGACGGATGCACGATCTGAACGACGCGCTGGATGAGCTCAGGGCAGTCATCCCCTACGCGCACAGCCCGTCAGTGCGGAAACTCTCCAAAATTGCCACTTTGCTGCTCGCCAAAAACTACATCCTAATGCAGGCGCAGGCTCTGGATGAGATGAGGAGGCTAGTGGCGTATCTCAACCAGGGCCAAGCCATCTCTGCTGCCTCCATACCGGCCACCACAGCCCTCGCGGCTCCAGGCTTGGGCGCGTACGAGCAACCGCCTGGATATCCTTTCCCCACCGGAGTGGCTCCGTCCTCCTGCCCCGATAAATGTGCCCTATTCAACAACGCCACCTCCAGCCTCTGCAAACAGTGCACTGACAAGCCTTAACTGCAGCTGACACAGACTCAAAGCAGCACATTAAAACACCACTTTTGAGAGGAAACCTGTGAGGCTACTGTTATTACAGTCAGTAGGCTATAGAGACAATGAAGTGACGTCGATGAATACTTTTATAATATTTAGTAAATGCATTCAAAGCGGTTTTTGTTCAAACAATACTTGATTGTGTATATAAATCATCCTTAAAGTGCTGGTATGAATGACAGTGAAGACCAAACATGAGTACATAGGCCTGTATGACTGGCTGCAGGTGTTGCTGATCACTTGCCTCTGTTATGGACCCTTTTGGAGATTTTGGTGACCTGACAACCTGCGACTTTTTCACTTGAATAGATGGACACCTTCCTGGAGTGTTATTCCAGCCTCTCTCTGCTGCTTCCTCGTTGATTTGCGGGTTTTCTTTTCATCCACCGAAGAGGCTTTTTTTCGCTGATCGCTCACTAACCCAAGGCCTGTTTTTGTTTCCTGAACTTTTCTCTCGAGCACGTGGAATGTCACAAACAAGGACGAGTCAAATGAAACCGACGTCAGGTTAAATCGTTGAGTCAGACACGTGTGCGAATTCAGACATTTGGTGATAGTTGCGGACGCACATTAAAACTCTTTTCCCCAGGCACTATGAGAAATTCAAATTTCAGAAATAATAGAAAACCTAAATGAAGCGTTATCTAGTGTTTCAATATGTCTTTTGTAATTTATCAATTTGGATATTTATATTGGATGCTTTGCTTGTATTGCACTTTGTAGTCAGTTTTGTTCTCTTAGTTGCTGCATTTGTTACGTTTGTTATCTCACAAAGTGATCGCGGTCTTTGTCAGCGTTGTCAGGTCTGGATGTGGATTATTGTAGATACCTTGGTTATTATAAGAGCAAAGAGGGCCATTTGTATGTAATTCAGTGTTGAAAAGCTTTATTAAAATATTTTTAACAACAGAAATGCTTCTGATTACTCTGTTGTGAAGTGTAGTGGAATCAGAGTGAAATGTCTTTAAATTCAGTGCGTGTATTCTTTAAACAAAAGTTAAACATCTGAATTGGACATTTAACGTGTTTCATAAAACTAGAACATCGTAGTTTCTGGGGTCGTTTTTTTCGCCAGGTGTTAAATGAGAAATAATTGTCTATCAAGAGAAAAGCAAAGACGACTTGGGCGAATGTGCCTGAAGGCAGCAAAAAGAGGTTTGTTCCCTACAAAAAGGAACAGGAAAAAAAAACCCGTAATGACCTTTACTCTGACTATTAAAACAACTTCCATGACGGTGTAGGTACGTGCTAATTCGAAAACAAGTGTGTGTATGCAAACTGTCGACAGTAATACCTGGCTACACGTAATGAAATACATCGTTTAGGCAATTAGACCTCCAGAATGTGATTAAGCAATGTAATTACGACACTGTTCATTGCCGTAATTTGGTGTCTTTAATCACAACGCAGCCATCAGCCGCACGCCCATCGCCTCACCCCTTTGTCCTCCTCACTCTTGTCCATATCAAAACAGACTGATGACGGCTAAACAGCATAAACCAAAAGAACATGTAGCTTAATGTTCACAGAGAGAAAAGTAAAGTGGCCATTTGAATTAGATGGAAGCACTTGAAATACCTGGGGCAAAGAAGGAGAACAGGGTTTTTCTCAGCTGTGCAAGAAAGCTGGAATAAATGCCATCAACCCACAGTGTTTTTGTCATTATCTTAAAGCTGCTGTGTTATTAATGAGGTGAGAAACTCTAGATTCTATGTGGCAAACAAATAAGGTTTAGAGTCTGTGTGAGGTTTGGGGGGACTTCAGCACCACGGACAGAGACGGCAGATGTAATAGGAAAGTCTTCACGTCAACAGATGTAGGAATTATCCATCATATAATGATAATTTTTGTACATTTTATTTTTAAGAACAGCTTTGATTGTGTAAAACTGCAGAGACTGACACCTTTTCAACAACCAGTCACCTAAATGCAAACCGTGAAAACTTTGCTTAGCTGTGTCTAAACATATTCCTCTTCGTTAAGATAATCTTTAATAGCAAAGATGTATAAGTACATAAATATTTGATAAATGCTAGTCAATAATTTGAAAAAAAAAAAAAAAAGTCATCTCTTTTGTGAAGGGTGAACAATTGTGTTAAGTTGTCAATGTATGACCGTACAGCAGTTCACAATTTTCTCTAGATCCCGAGCTGAGCTTTGTGTCTGTATGATGAGCAATTCCGACAACAGGGTCATTACAGTGTCTCATTTAATCCCATCACACCCCTGAATCTTCACAGAACAGCCCTTAATCAACAATGAAAATAATCAGGAGACCTCAAAACAGCTCTGGCAGAAAAATCTAGTCAGCAACTCATGTTGGACATCATCCTGTTTAAGGATTTAACAAAGATATTTTAAGTTTAAACACAAAAATGCCCTGGTTTGTAACAGCAGGAAAGGAAACAAGACTTCACAAAAACATTAATTATGCAATATGCATTAATGCACAAATGACTGGAGCATTTAACCCATACTAATATTCACATTAGCCTGGAAGAGTAAATTCCCCAGGGGTGAGACAGAGCCATATGCGTGTGGAAAACAGAATGCAGCATCCAAAGGAAAGCCAAGCACAGCACAAAACTCAGTTCAAAGGCAGAGAGGATTCAACTACCAGGGGGGAAATAACACGGCAGTGAAGTAAGTTGTTCACCATCGAAAGCCATCATATTTCTCTTGATGTGGAAACCGCTACAAACACAATTTCTGCTATCGTTGCAAGCTGGTGAAATGTCATGTACACACAAGAGTCTGATGTTGGTGAGTTGTACTCATTCAAGTCTCCAGGAAAGACAAAACTGGCTTTTTTCAGAGGCCACCAACCACAGCGTCAGTAGTCAAGAGGCAACACAGTTTTTATTCATGAGTCCAATAAAGCTGAATCTATCTTAAAAGGCATTTACAACCAGATTCAGGACTCATGAATAAAAGTGGAAGATAAAAACACCCCTTTTCATAAACCATAAAATGTCCAATTTACCATATCAAGAGCCAGCAGGGAGCCTACTCATAATGTGAATGTGATGCATGCTATGGATGATAAACATGGAAAGTCAAAATATACATAACTGTGTTGAATTGAAATGTCCTCTTCATATCAGTAACGGGCAACGGATTCAGCCAAACTGTGTCACTGTGTGCAAGAGATATATGTGTTGCACTGCCTGACGCATCAAATCAAATGCTGGGTGGTAATTTACTTTTGTCAGTGATAATGCATAATGATGTTGTATCGTTTCTCATGACATGTACACAACGGTCAGTTCTGGTAAACACAGAGACCTAGATTTCAGTGTGGTGGTTAAAAGTTCTGTTAGTGGACATGAAATGAAACTTAGTACAGAGAAGCTACAGGACAACGCAACTTAAAGCAGGTGCAGTTTTAGATCGGTGGAAGTCAGGAACGTTTCCTAACAAGCAGCTTGTTCAGGCCATTTTTGCCAGGAACACTAACAACGATCAACTATACTTCCTGTACACTTCTAACTGTACGTTTTCCTGCCTGCCTAATGAGCTACTAATTCATTATAGTGGGAATGTTTTTTTTCTCAGAGGCAGCATTGAGGTCAGGTAAACATATGGTGGAGTGCTCAGCTCTGAAAGGTCTAACAGGCTACAATAAATGACGTGGTAATGTGCGATTATCTTCTCATCTGGAATACAATTGTTGAGCAACATCTAATATTCTGACTGCCTCCATATTAATCAGATTAAAGTCCCAATCCCCTAATCCCTGTTTACCGATGGCCCTGCCTTTGTGCCATAATCTGATGTTCTTTTATTCCTCAAGGATTAAAACGTCATGACAGAGCAGAGTAATTTGTGGCGGCTAACATCTTACTGTGGATTTGAGCACACAAAGCAAAGACGTGCAGTGGAGTAGTAAATATTTGTGCTAAATAAATCAAATTATCAACGCTTTCAGGAGACAATTTGTTTGATATGTCATCTGTTTCAGAAAATGGAAATTCCCATGTTAAGAGAATTGCTTAAATGTCCACTCACTTAAATATTTTGTATTATCACATAACTGTTTATAAGATATTCATCATGTCACAGCAACACACAACATGCTGGATTTCAGGCCTCTCAGACAACCTCTCAGCTATCCTCACCATTCTGATTAAAACCTGCTGTGGAGATCATCTGAACAGCACAGCGACCAGCTGCAGTCACTGGGAAAGCTTCACACAAACCAAAAGCAAACAACTCCATGGGAATTTTAAAAGCCAATTTTCTAAACTGTGCTTGCTATGTGTGTGTGTGTGTGTGTGTGTGTGTGTGTGTGTGTGTGTGTGGCTGTGTGGCTTCTGTGTGAGCGAGGGATCACTTGTCCTGATCAACATGCAGATCCCGACCCTCTCAGGGTTCATTAAAGCCAAGGCGAGGCGGATTTCATTTAGAGTCTCTGATATTCATTAACTGTGGCTTCTACATTAAAGACATGACAATGACACAATAACAAAGTAGATCATTCACTGCTCATTTTATACACACACACACACGTTTGTTTCACCGCCTCTCACACACCTTGAGACAAATAAAAGGCCTGACCAGTGCAGAGTTGTGGGTAAAGCTACAAATGAGCTACTAACAAATGCAGCCTGAACTGTGAACAACACGTAAACAAGTAGCTGACACACACACACACACACACACACACACACACACACACACACACACAGAACTATTCAGTACCTCATTGCTGGACAGTTTTCTGATTAGAGTGTAATCTGGAGATTAGGATGCAGTATGAGCAAGGTCAATATTATATCATAAACAAAGTCATAAAACGGTCAACACATGCAGGTTATGTACTGCTATCCTTTCTAGGAATGCAAAAGAAATTATAAAGTGGATTTCAATCTAAAATATGCAACAAAAAAAAAAAAACAGATGATGTGTTACTCTCAATCTCTGCTACCAGAGCATGAAACCCCGGCCGTTAGTGTAACACTTGCTTGGCTGATCTTCCTGATGTGCTGAGCGCTACGCGAGGCTTCAGTGTATCCGTCTGAGCAGAGGTCTTAACAGCCATGAATGCCAAGCATGGGGGAGGCAGGCCAGGCCAAGCGTAACCACGGCGGCCCAATGTCCTTGGCTCCTCAGCGGCCTTCACCCCACACTCCCTGCACAGTGAATTTTATGGCTAATTTCCGGCAATTTATCCTGGCACTTTCCGAGGAGAGATTCCTACGGGAATAATGTGCATAATTTGCATAAATCATCCTGATAGAATGCATATCAGTATGTAACCCCCTGTCTGATCCTGCAGCATTTATTTTGTAATCAAAACTGACTCTTTTCCACTGGTGGATGCACAAGAGTCACAAGAAGAGAGTCGGGTCTCAGTTTAGGTGAATAATTACAAAAGGACACAGAGACTGATACACGGAGCCTCCTCACCGCAAAGACGCTTTTGTAAAAACAACTCAAGAACCAGCAAGTAAAAAAGAAAAAAAAAAAAATTGTTAATATAACATTGTCTCTTCTGTGCTTCTCAAATGCTACAATGTTACACAAAGCTCACAAACTGAAGCATAAATGTCCTTTTTATTGTGTTTTTGCAGTGAGACAATAGTTTGGTCCACAAGCTTCTTCTGTGTTCTGTGCTTCCGAATGTCTGAAGAGGAGACAGTGCACGGCACCCCCCACCCCCCTCGCTGTGATTTAATTTGACATATAAAGAGCATGTGCATATTCTCTTGGACCGTCTTCGTTACTAGAATCAGACGGGATCGAGTTGACTTCACAAGTTGTCGGTCGAGAAGGTGCGAGATGAAAGCAAGGAAATTGTGCGTTGTGGAAGGGTTTCAGTGCATCCTGAGACACAAGACAGTCTGATGGGAATACTACACAACACGCAAGCTGCACCAAGAGGGAGCGGGTTAACTAATCTGAGCAGACACACAGACAAAACATAGCTGCACGAGGAAAGACCACCACACTCGTTAGATGCATTAGTTTTGGTGACTGACGAGAAAGATTTGGAAGTGTGTGTGTGTGTGTGTGTGGGGAACAGAAGCCATCATGGCCAGCAGTGTGTTTCCATACTACAAGGTTCTTCCACTGGCCCTGATCCCAGAGTCTCAAGATCTCAGATGGTATCACTGGTGACAACGGGACAGTCATCCGCTGGGTGGACGTTAATCACAATAATACAGGGCAGGCTAATCACGACTCACTGATCAAGCGCTAAATGACATGCCTGCCGTACCCACTGCAACCAGCCGGCTGCAGCGGGATTTACACACTAAGACTAGAGCGTTTGGGGGGGGGGGGGGGGGGGGGGACGTTAGTTATGAGAGTGGTGCACAGCCATCCAGACAATAATTACTCAATGACTGCACAGCAAAAATTGGAGAGTTGAAATTCGGGGGTTAAAGATCTCAGAGTGAATTTTAACCCCCAAATAGTAATTTTTACTCATTCAGAGTTAAATGTTGCTCAGTGTTGGGGTTATTTGACAGTGTTGATCACAGTGGAGTTAGTGCAACTCCTCAAGAGATTTAATCATGCTCCGCCCACTTCCCCCACTTTCTCCGTTGAAAAGTCAGCGCCATTATTTTCTTCTATGCAGACATCGAGAGGTAGGTAAAAATATATACCTTACTTGCAGAAACATTTTAATTGACCCCGTGACTTCAATAATAGAATGTAGTTTGTATTTAAGATACATGGATAATGTGTTTTCAAATCATATTGACACTAAGAGTAAAATAATGTGTAATGTGCCCAAGTTAGCATTTTAGCTAGCAGCGTGGTAGCTAGCTAGTGACGCAGTTTATAACTTCATGAAGGAAGGAGCTGAAATTGATGTTATAAACTAAGGTATTGTATGTACTGTATGTATGGTTTTGTGCGCAAACAGTAAATGTGACCAATGCAGTTGCCAACATTAATTAGTAATCATTTCTGTGTCTTTGTCGTTGTGTGCAGCAGCAACCGTTAACATGCCCGGACAGGCCCATGTAAATGCATACTAGTTTTTGTCATTATTATCATTACCACCGTGTTTATTAAACTCGGATATTTATGTCCGCAGTTGCTACATATTTTCAGAAACTCGCTCTGTCCACTGGCGGGAGTGTGTGCGTGCACGCGCAAAGGGGTGAAACTCCGCTTGCACGAGCACCGAGCGACCACGTATCATGTTTATATATATTTATGGTTTATATAAATTGGGGCGCTCGTTATGTTAAATGCTAATTTGCATTGTGGAGCTTTTTATGCATTTCCCAGTTAAAATGCTGATCCAGGTCAGATACAAGCAACAACAAAAGTACGTGAAGGTGGATGATACTGAAGGAATGTTGGACTTTCTGCAGTTCAATCTAAAAGGTTTGTTTAGTTTTACTTATTTATTCATAACCTTGTTCTACAAGCTTCCGTTTTGTAGACTGTTTTATTACATTAGCATTTGTTAAGGGGTTAAATCATCAAATGTTGTCTTAAAATTAGCCACGACTCACTTCTATGTGTCTATTAATAGTTAATGTTACACATTACAATGTCTCACACTGTCATTCTGTGGAAGGCAAGGACGGGTGTTTACTTAAGAAGCTCTTTCTGATTTATCATATCTTTTACACTCATTGAAAGGTTTTGCCTTCCACCAGATGCAGACATTATATACAAGGATTCAACAGGGACTGAAGTCGATGGAGACATTTTCAGTGATCTTGTAGGACAAGGCAATGTGGTGTTGACTGTTTTTTCCAATGATGGTGAGCTGTATTCAAATGTAAAAAATTGTTAAAGCGTTTTTGTGTTTCTGTGTTTTTCTGCCAGTTTTGATCACCAAAATGATCTTTCAATATTTTCTGTTTCATTAGAATTTTCTGACACCTTATCAAACATTACTGAGACGTCTGAATCAAGTTGCAGCTCAAGTGCATCAACTCTAATCTTAGATGAGATCCCTCACAAGCGACAGCGATTTGAGGATACATCTGATGCAACGTTTGCAAAACAGGTCAGAACAAAGCTTAATTATACTAGAGCGGTTAAAAGCATTCAGGTTCAGTCTGCAGAAAATGTATGAATATTTTCTTATGCTTTCATTTTATGTTAGTTGGTTGAGGGTGTGCTACAGTTGAAGTCTGGTGGTGAAGAGGTACTACAGCAGTATCAAGCAACAGAAGCCCTTACAGATGCCACAAGAAGACAAATGATTAACATACTTGTGGCTCACATGATCGATACACATGGGTATTTATCTTGCTGTTTTTTATTTGGCAGTAAATGACTATATGGCCATTGTGTATATATAAGGTTACTAATTTGATATTTCCTGTCAGGCATCTTCCTACTAAAGCAATCCGAGAACAGTATGCTCTTGGGATAGTGACGGTGTTTCCTTCCCTCAGGGATCCATATTCCAGAAAAGGCTATGTAATCGTTACTGTTATACTTTGCATGGAACTTTCATGTCATATACATGTCATGACACTTGAGTTGTTTTTAAGACATTGTCATATTGGGGGAAAATAAGTCTAAAAGAATCAAAAATTCGTTTCAGGAACATTTCTATGATGCCACAAGCAACACAGGATACATTGCCTGGCGTCTGAAAACAGTCCAGAGGAAATTTCGTCGAAGCTCTATTTTGCCACCCAACACTTCTGACAATGCCCCCCACAGTTCTAAGGGAGGCCCAGAATACCAGAGGACTACGAATTTAGAAGGACAACTTGATGGAGATGCTTACCAAGAGGCCATTTCTTTGCTCAACCATACCACAGATAGGTCTTTGATCTTACAGAAGATGAGAGAGACCTTTCAGTATCGACAGAAGCTTGTTAATGATCCAGACAAAAGTACTGATATCCTCGCTATCTTCCCAAGATTCCTAGATACAAAAGGACTGGTAAGTTTGGAATAACATGCTCTTAGTGATTTGAAAACAAAGATAATCTATAGTCTCATAACGTCTTTCTTAAAGGTGGATCAAGATTTCACACTCCTATTTGATGATGGGACATCCTCCAGGCTGCTTGAGAAATGGGACATGTTTTTCAAGCCAAATGTAATAAAAGAGGCCAAGCAGCTCACATCAACACCAGAACTGAGTCAGTTGGTGCTGATAGCAGAAAGTCCCCCTGAATGTGATCTTGATGAGAGGAGAAGTGAGTTGTATTTGATATGTTTGGTTTAAACCTTTTATTGCAGTTACAATACCTTATTTTGATGACAAAGTGAAATGAGTAACCACCCTATGAGGTATGTGTACACACATACATTTGTTTATTCTGTTAATGACCAAAAATGTATAGGTTTAGATAGATTTGAGTTGGAAAAATAATTGGAATTTTGAGTAGATTAATTTCAGTTTTTTCTTGTTTGTTTTTGTTCACAGTCTGCGACCAAGAAATGGCCTCCATTTTGTTACTGTTACATCTTCTTCCGCCACCACCAGGACAGAAGTCTCCAAAAATTAGTGCAAGTGATGCAGCTGAAAGACTTGTCATCTTTCACAAGGTACTTGTAGCTTCTTAGCTGTACATCCTGTATGTTACTTCAGATCAGATCAAAATCAAGTCTTGCTGGGCATCACCAAAAGCCTAACATCATTAATTACATAACTTCTGTAATGGAGCTTTTTCTTTTGCTGTATATTATGTTTGTGTCAAATACTCAGTGTCTGTATCTCAACCCTAGTCCTGCAGCAGTTTGGAGGAGCATCTCAGCAGCCATAAACGTCAGCATCCGTACCTACTTGCTATTGGAAGACAGAGAAGCAAGATTGACAGCTTCTACATCGCCATGGACAAGCATCTCATCCCTTGCCAGGCAAGCCGATTCCTTGGGGCATTTGATGAACTTTTCAAGGCCCACTTTGTGTTTAATTTGTCTTATGATGGTGCACTTGTGAACTTTTACACCTTCCTACAGACAACACTGTACAACATTGATGTAGGGAAAATGAAAGAGTCACCCAGAGTAAGAGACTTGAGAGCCAAACTGCTTAACCAGGCAGTAGCTTTAACTTAAGCATTCTATTGCTCAAATAAGTGATGTACTTTTGATTGAAAATTTGATTTATCTACTAGCAAACAAGCTATTTACAGAGATGTTTGATGAACATCATCATGCGTTCAAAGTACTGCAAAGTGAGGAAAGGTGTATTCTTAAAATGTCTGAGGTTAAATTTTATAAACCGTTTGATATTCAGAGTTCTTACAGTGTTGCAGATGAAGGTTTGTATATTATACCTTCCTTTGTAATATTTAAATTCAACTGCACAATTTGACTGCAAGGGATGAAAACAAATAAATGTTGTTGTTATGGAAATTTATTTGTGTGTGTGTGGAATTTCATTTAACACATTTTGAAGGTAAACAGGTTAACACTATAGAGTGACACTACAGTACCACTCCCAAATAGTAAAACATGTAACTCTGTAATTTAATTTGAATCCCTCTCAGAGTTTATATAGCTCCACACTCTCCAGAGTTAAATTAACACTTTTAAGATAGTGAAATATTTTACACTTTTTCCAAGTGACCTTTTTTAACTCACAAAATAGTTTCTTTTAACACCTTTCTGAGTTTTAAAAAAGTAACTCCGACAAAGTGTAAAATATTTCACTATTCTAAAAATGTTAATTTAACTCTGGAGAGTGTGGAGCTATATAAACTCTCAGAAAGAGTTAAAATCAACTCTGTGAGAGTCAAATCAACACTGGACTTTTTGCTGTGTGTGGTCACATTAGGGATCAGTCAAAACAGATTAATTTCGACTGATAGCATTGGTCCCTCCTAAATGCAGATTTTCTTAATAGGAGCAAAATTGTGTAGCTGAGAAATGAGACTGTGCATGTGGGTCATGGTAGACCTTTCACTAAATACCCAGAGACCCTGAGAATTACCCCGAGCAGAGAGGACAGCATCTGTTTGTGTGCTTGTGCCGAGCAAACAAGGCAATTTAGAGAACACCAAGGGAGCAGCTAATAAACGCAACCTTATTCCCCCTTTTTTCCTACACCTGGCTCTGAATATTTCAGCACTACACCAAGAACTCCTGGCTCTGTGTGTGAGTGTGTGTGATGCATTGCCAAAGCCTGCTTGACCTGACCATGAAGGTTGCTTGTATGCATGTTGCGTGTGTGTGTGTGTGTGTAAATGAGTGTGTGATCATGTGCATGAGTAAACGTGTGGCATGCATGTGCAAGCCTTCATCGTTGTACAGTGGGGAAAGCTAGTGCTGCAGGGGAATGGCAGGTCT
Source organism: Macropodus opercularis (assembly GCA_030770545.1). Classification (NCBI taxonomy): domain Eukaryota; kingdom Metazoa; phylum Chordata; class Actinopteri; order Anabantiformes; family Osphronemidae; genus Macropodus; species Macropodus opercularis. The sequence continues at coordinate 6,314,321 of JAUCMP010000028.1, forward strand.
GCGTCCCATCACACCCTGCTGGGTTTGTCCTGAATTCCCTGGACGCCTGACAGACACACTTTACCGTAATGTTAATAAACTACGTCTTTAATATAAATTCACGGCCTCTTTGCTCCTCTTCTAATGAAACCTGCAGTGTCGCTCGCCACCACCACTGACTCTGATATCTAGCCAAAGTGACACGCAGTGAAACAATGCATCAGACCAGACACAAAATGGCCGACCGGTGCCAAACCCCGCCTTGGCTTTCACTTCATATCACAACACAAGGCCTGGCTGGAGACCGAAAGCTTTACAGGAGGAAATATGTACAACCCTCTGTCCACATCTGTCACAAATAAGTTGACGAGTTTGTGTTCTTCCACACGTCCACATCTTTCATATAATAAATAATGTGAGTTTTAAAGATATACTACATATACGCCCCCCCTTCCAATCTGTTAACCCGCTCTGTTCTCCAGTTCAACTTTGAGCCATGCTCCTCTCACCCTTCATGTCACTTACCTGGCAAGTTTGGAGAGCAGCCAACGTTCCATCCACCTTTCAGCCTTCAAGCCAAGAACATCCTGAAACAAAAAAAAGTGAGTGAATATAACTGCAAAAGGGAAAATTAATCAGAGTTATTACATTGATTAGATTTCCACGATGCTAATTAAAAGATGTTAGGACATGGGCCCAGCCAAGGATCAGTGGGCGCTAATGAGGACCAATAGGCCTCTGTAATCTGTGCAGTAATGAGAGTGGTTTAAATGTAAAGTTTGCAGGGAGCAGAGCAGGGCGGTGGGTGGCTGAATGTGAGGATGGGGCAGCAATCCTGGAAAACCAATCCTATACCGTCATTATAACCAGTAATGATGAGGAGTCACAGCCTCAGCAAAAAGACAGGAATAAAAAGATGAGCGAACGCAAAGAAATTCAATTATACTAAAGGGGTTTTGCACAATAAAAACATTTTATTATTACTACACAATTAACAGGACGGCTTAATGGCTGAAGGTCACATACCCCCTCGACTTGTGTTACAATACAGGCAATATCTTTTTATGGGAAACCAGCTGGTGGTTCTCTCTTGCTAGTTCATCTGGTTTTAAGATTTCCAAAATGTCAAATTTCGGTACAAAATAATCTTGGATTGTGGTGGAATACGTCTCCCCACAATTTGAGGGCATTCGTCACAAAAGGGGTTAGTTCAGTGTTAAAGTAAAGCAACAGTAACAGGCAAAACAATAGAAGCCAGGCAGGTAGTCAGGAGTTGATCAGAAAAGTGGATCAGACGACTAAACGAGTCTAAATGACAGGTGCACCCCACTCATTTACAAATGAGAGCCAATCACTATAATCACCCTGTAGTTCATCACAAATAATGAGCTGTGTTGATGACAAATCTCACCCTAATGGGTCTCGCCGTTAATGTCTTCAGTTGTGTTCAACATAATCACCACAATCGGATTTTCACACAATCGCTACTAAGCGTGACTCAGCATTTCCAGGTGTTTGTTCCCCAAGAACCCTTTTCTTTCATTGAGGATCATTTCTTCGACCTTTACAATAAAGGCCCTTCACACAGCTGCTCCCCAACACAATCTTTGGAAGCGCCTTTGTTAGTGGTTATCATGATTAAGAAAAACTATCATACTACCATTTGACAGGCCGCTGTCATGCTTACCCTGCTTTATGGTTGACACATGGCATCAGGAACGAGCAATGAGGGTTGTGTGTTTAACTGAGCTTAGGGCCCAACCTGGCTTATTGTGCAAGGGGAAAAAAAAGGAGGCTGAAATTACAGGCGTGTGCCGATAGGCTATAAAACCATGTCATTTAATGCCTCCTCTGGCTTCCTCTCCGAAAGACTCGTCTACTCACCATTAAGCCAATTCATCACCTCTTCAGAGAAGGCCATAAGGCAGATCCAGTCTATCAGCCACTCTTTAGGATGTGGTTACCGTTCGGATGATCAAGGATTTCTGCTGTAGTAAACGTGGACATGAATATTGAGCCCATCTTAAACAACGACATTAGAGAGCTGCTCCAAGCGAAACACTCCTATATTGAAAATTGAAGTTTGAGAAGCGACGGCACTCGTATTAGAAATTAAAATATAAAAACATTGATGTGGCACTAATCTAAGATTTGGTTGCCACTTGCATGATGTGTCACTTTTCTAATGACCTTTTGTAAAACGAACACAGATTTGCATACTTGGTCCCTGCTGCTGTAATGAAAAAAGGTAGAGCAGAGCATATTTCACTGGGCCTGTCAAAGCCACTCACGCCCCTCTGCAAACCATTCAGGAACTTCATTCCATCGCAGCCCGTCCTCACGGCCGCAGTACAAAATTGACTCTGACAAAATTAGCAAACCTAGACTGTTTGGACACATTCTCAATAGAGTGGGTACCGCTTTTATTCAGAGCACACTCACGCCCTGGAACATCAAGTCTCCTTGAAAGTTGTTCCGTCTCTTTGGTGCCAGTGTAGCTAAAGATTTATGTAATCGCAAGCTTGTTAGGGAGATTCCTCAGGCCTATTGACAGTGACGTGCACTGGTGTTTGGCAATGGTGACATCTGGGAAGCACAATTCTGCTGCACCACCACACAGAAGCAATTAGAGATCTATATTCCCAGACAAGTCTGGGCTTTGCTTCACGGTAGAGGGATACACTCAGTTTAATGTCTGTATTAACATGACAAGCATGTCCCACACGCCGTCTACAAATGACAGTCAAAGGGTCATCATGAAAAGGAGGGCAGCAATCAGCGAGATCATGTTCCACAAACAAGACCATGTTGACAACTCAGCACATCGCAAAGCATTTTCCAAAAACTAATTCCTCAGAACAAAAAGTAAATGGAATAAAGACCACATAGGATTTTCTAACAAGCAGAAAGTAACATCAGTTCTGTCTGGTAGGTAGCAGGGGAGGATTCTTAATTAGAAATGAGTCAGTTTCAGTTGGACAGACTCAGCTCAAACACTCCACTTACTCTTCAGCATTAAATTAATCTCAACTGGCTAAAGTAATTAGTTCAGTCTATTAATTACTATAATCACCCATTATCATGTTGGCCTTCATTTTAACATGTTTCATGGGTGTAGCAAATCTGTTTCCAGGGGATATTCTCCGTTTGTCTAATTATTTTGTAATTAAAGGATAAGGCTGCGGTTTCTCTGCACTTCCCGTAAAAAGACCAAAACCAACAACGGGTGGTACCTGCGCTTCTCTAATCTGGACTTTCTATTACACTCCTTATCATACAGGGCACACCCACGCCCTGATGTAAAGCTTTAAAAAGGTCCCACAACAGCTGCAAACAGTTACATATCCTTAACGTTAAATAGTGTTATATTTTAACTTTCAACATTTTAATTCTTTGTGACAAAGAAGAAGAAAAAAAAAAGATTAATTAGCAATCTTGAGGCTGAGGACATTAAAGCGATAATGGGGATATGTTGATAATGTAAGTAGATGCTAGAACATATGGTCAGACCATCCATCCATAGAACGCTGGGACAACCAGCCAACACTGAGGTAGTATACAGAGCAATTTTCACCAAATATACAGCTGTTATCCTTGTAACATTGATTCATTCAGGACCCTTATAAGGAGGCCGGGTCGGGCAAGATGGAGTTGGGGTGCAGTAAACAAAGCAGCTGTGCTACCCAGCTGTGAAGGTGACACAGGGACGCTACACACAGAACAAGCCCTTTTGATTAATCACAGGATATTTACTAGCTCAGATGTAATCAAGGAGCACAGGATCACAGGCTACATCATACACGGCCCAGGAATTTACACAGCGAAGTTGACCTGTCACCTGCCACTGTCCTCCTCCTTACATCTATAAACGCTGTGTGCTTAGGTTGACTAGCAGCTACGCTGCAGGCGCGCGTCCTCAAATAGCTCCAGAAGTGATTGTTTTATTTCCGCTGAAACAATATAACCTGCAGTAAGATGCTCAACACATGTCGTTTGATATAAAACCTTATGGCATAGGGGAGAAAGAACCATTTATCTCAAGGTGGTCGTGGTAATGGGATACAAGAACGTGAGCAGTTTTCCCGGTAAATAGACTGCAGCTCAGAGGAGCGAGACAGTCATTTCTGAGGAGACAATATAAATACCAAGGACTATTCAAGATTACAAGGAAGAAGGGATTAAGAAATTGTGATCTCCTTTAATGTGACTTTTATAATCAGTGCAGCGCTCAGTCAAATTTTAATTTCAGTGTTAGGAGGGGTTCTAGTACAGTTTATCTTTGAAAGAGTCAAAGACTATTTCAGACGTGCAAGTGCACTAACTAAAGACAATCACTGCATCGCAGGGATTCAAAAAATAAAATAAAATGCACGAGTGTCAAAAATCTCAAAATGAAAATATGTTTTAAATAGTTGCATAGTGGTCAGTTTTCTGTTGTTCAGCTCAACACAACGGTGATAAATGTTTCATTTGCAAGAAGTATGTCTTGAACTGCATGAAATGGAGGAAGACATAACCTTTAGCGTGACCTGTGTGCTGTCTTTCATCGTTAGCACTTCTACAGGAGAAACCGAGGCAGCCCTGCCGCGTTTGTGACGGGGTGAGGATAAAGTGTGGCCCGCGCTACTGTGCCGCTTGGAAAATGTCACTCCACAGGGGGGGTGAGTCTCAGTTCAAACAGGTTAGAGAACACGGACGGGTGAGGGGAAATTCACACACTAAAATGCATGACAACAGGGACGCATCATCTCCCAGATTGTGTAAATGAATGTGATGAAGCCCTCAGAGATTATTCAAGATGAAACACTTTGCGTTGCATAGGTGGTCCGTAGTGTTTCACTCGCTGAGAGCTATTCAGCCAAATCTCCACTGCGAGCCCTGAATGCACAGTTCATCTATTAGAGGGGAGCATTTTGTCAGTCTCGTTGTCTCCCAGATATTTCCTCAGCGTGATGAGTCACATTAGATGCCAGGAGGAAGAGTAATTTCTGTGTCACATCCCTTTAGCCCAACCTCGCTGACAATCGCCACAATGAGGGCATTCTCAGTAAAAATTCATCACATTTGCCTTTTTAATGGCGCCCCACCACCCTCTGCCAAGAATTCACAATCATCCTCATGCTACTGTGTCGCTCCAGCATCTCTGCTTGTGACAAAGTGATTTCAAGGAGTGTATCAATACTTACATCACCCCTCTGGCTCCCTCCTCTTCAGCGCTGACATTGAAACACTCTGCTTATCTTTCAAGTGTTTAGCCTTCAGAGGATTTGAAGCTCAGTTATACGTTTTTAGACCAATTGCTGTTGCTTCTTGTTCCTGCACAGTGAAAATATCACTACTGCAAATAAATAAATAAATAATTGCTTCAGAATTGTGTTTGAAAATCTACTATTAAATTATAAACTATTTGCTGAAGAAAAAAAAAAAAAAAAGATGGCAATATAATAAAAACCCAATTGCTCCAATTTCTCAAATACAGTAGGATTATTTTTGTCTTCTAGTAGTAATAACATAATTAAAAAGTCATGGGAGCCAATATTTGACAAAATTCAGCAGATTAATCAATAATAAAAGGAACAGTTTTCTAACCACATAAGATGTTGCTCTCCATTTGTTACTTTTAATCCTTAAAACATCCTGATGGCCTTTCCTGCCATCAAATATTCAGACTTGTAATTCTGACTGGGAAACAAAACACTTGTGGTAAAACAATGTTCTGAGGACATTCTGTCAGATTCCTGCCTTTTTTACAGATTTCATCACTGAGTAGCTGTGGCGTAAATGCTTTAAAACACTTTGACATAACATGCTGCATCCAGAGACCCTCTGTTTATGCATAATTAATCTGCAGTATGTTCCGAACAGCTGTCTTCTTGCAGGAAGCTCCCACTTTTTTTTTCTTCCTTGCAGGATAAAGGTTTACGGTCACATTTCCCCAAATCAATTTTTAAGAAACCTGTAGAATTTTGACAGGAACTACCTGGTGCTCATCGCAATACTGAGCGAACAATAAGTGGAGCTCAAACTCCCAACAAAGCACAGTGATTGGCTAACGGAGCCAGAAAATAAAAGGCCTCCCCACATCCCTGCTTTCATTCTTCATATTTTATTTAGAGGTTGTGTATTTCTTTATGATTGCAACATCTGTTCGGTCACAGTGCCAGCTCCCACTGTTCAAAAATTCCTGTCTTGACCCCCCAGAGCCACTGACATCACCAGCTGCTGCTCCAACTTCACCGGGAACAGACAAAGGAACAGGTGCCTGCTACCGAATCATCTGGCTCACAAACCTGCGCCACCTACATAGCTCAGTGATTTTGATGTTGGGATAAGCCAAGCATCTGTATTGGAAAACGGGAAGGTATTGGAGGTGTACAGATTATCCAGGAATGAATAAGATCCTGTAGTTTTAAATTGTGATGTGGCAACTCAATTTAAAACTAAATTGCTTTTATATTTAGGCAGCTGGCTACAAAATGTGTCTTTAATGTACAAAAGTTGAACATAAATGTGACATCCCATTAAAACTAAATCACAGATCCCAAAAACCATCGCTCATTGCACTGCATCTTCCCAAAGCCTTGTAATTAAGTCAACATTTACAAATGGTTGCAAGTTTCCAGAAAAAACAAAACAAAAAAAACACTTGTGGCAATGAAGACAAGATATTTATGAGACACTACACATGTAATACTCTGCACCAGTTTTGTTAGTATGATTTTGACTAAAACTCCATCCACAGGAATTTTTGCGTTTTGTTTTTGTACACAGGGGAAATTCACTCACAGCTTCCACAACATTCATAGATTAAATGGAGCCTGTCAACATTTATGTCTAATCAAAGGATTTTGTTTGGTTTTCTCAGCATGATCCTTGTTGTCAGAGACACTGAAGGTGGTGGCGCCTATAAACAGATGCTACCCACTGACCTCAGAAAACATGGCGGAGGGTCCAGATGTTCAGGTGACCCTGTAACCTTGGGACCAGCTGATGTGGCACTGATGGAGATGGGTACTGGCAGAAGAAACCGATCTAGCAGCATCGAGGTCCCAGTTTTTCCCACTTTTTCTGTGTTGGTCTTTACCCCCAAAACTGGGCAACCCTGGAAGGCAGGGAAAGATGCAGGATGAACAAAGAGAAAAATGTAAACACAAGAGAAAAAGGAGGGGGGGGGGGGGGGGGGGGGGCACTGGTCAGCGGTGCTGACAGTTGTCACAGATGTTGAGTTCAGCACAAAACTCTGCCAGAAGCCATCATGTCAAAGCTAAGTTAGCTGAACGAACGAGAACAACTCCAGGCTCTGCCACTTTAAATCTCGCTCACAATTCAACAGCTGTTTCTTGAACGAACGCAGATGCAAAATAATGATAATAATGCCTACTTACAGTTCCTGCTTAGACGTAAACCATCCTTCTTGACCACACCCTGTACACATGCGGTTTCATTAACTCTGTCTTACTGCAGCCCTTTGGAGATTTAATTTCAAAAGGCAGAAAAGGATGCAGTTACCATGTAGTAATTTAAATAACAGGATGTTCAGAAATATGCAATAGAGGTTTTTAATTATAAAATGGGTCCCTTCTTTCATTAAAATTTTACAAAGCCGTAACAAGAAAATGGAGACTTTAGAGACTTGTCAGAAGAATAATTCACTGTAATATATATCTGCTGTGATGCCGTTGCTTCAACATCATTTCTCCTCAAATCAACGCCTGCACTTGTCTATTCTGGCATTTGAATTTTTTAACATTTTGACTGGGTGCATGTTGGCTCCAAGCATTGTCACTCAGCTCAGTGTATGTCTTTGTGCCAAGGCCACAGCCTGTGACGGTTTTCCTAGTGACAGATGAGCATGTCAACATGTTTGTGTGTGTGTGTGTGTGTGTCTGAGAGAGAGAGGGAGAGAAACAATAAGCCGTGTAAGCTGTAATATACCATTATAAACCAAACCACCAGGTTATTCAGTAAACCAATACACAAGTGGTAAAGCTCATTATTTAATATTAACACTGAGTAAAAGTCAAGGCAGATTGGGTACAAACAGAAGTAGTGCAAACACCAACCTCAGTGATTTTAGACAGTCACTCGTTACTACATTCTCAAACAGTTCTATATGAAATATTAACACATTAATAACCAAATCTGTTCAAAATGTTCTCCGTGGTCTTAAGAATTACCCTCGTGTATAAGAGTTTAAATTAATAGAATAATGGTGAGCTTCTCCAAAAGCGAACTGCGACATGTGGATCTAAATCGGTCTGTCCTGTCTCCAGGCCTGTTGGCAAAGGGCAGCTCAGCTGTAGCAGGCAGATTGTGTGAACAGTGGACTATGAACATCTCTCCACAGGCCATACCAAGGTGTCTAATCCAGGAAACACTGTGAACACACACCCCATGGGCTCCCATGATGCACTGCACAGCCTACATACGACAACACACTACCACAAATCTAATTCAAATTCTTAACATACCTAAAGACTTTGCTTAGAATTATTTAATTTATTTTAGTTAAAATTAACGCCAATACTTTTGGCCAACACTAGTCTGAGAAATGACAGTACATGCAAAAATATGTAGTCATAAAAATTGTCAATTTTCAACTTATCTCTGCTGATTCTAATAAAATCTTGTGTTACTCAGATGACAGGTGGTAAAATTTGGCTCTATTCATTAGTCTTTTAATATTCATAAATAGTAACTAAGCCAATATTATTAATAGATATGTCTGAATCCTTTGTATTTCAGAGGAATTTTAAACATGTAAAGATGTTTACATGCTTAAGATGGATTTACCAAGAAATACATAAAACTGCAGTAGATTTACAGGAAGATTCCTTTACACATTGCAGCTTTTTACCTGAAGAAATATGACCAGCTTGCCTAGGAGTGCGTTTGCTGTCCAGCACCTGTCATATCGGCTGAGTGTCACCCACATCACAGGGCGTCGCAAAATGACAGCTCCCAATGTCTGCAAAGATGAAGCCTCGGGAGGGAAAGAAACAGGACGGATCGAAATTTAATACTCCCAAGTATATCAAAGTGACTCCTGTCAGCATTGCGTCAGATCTGAGAAACGGGAACTGTTCATTTTTACAGCCGAGAGTCAGGATGGTGGAAACGGGCTGGGAAGGTGCACGCGCTGTAAATTATCTTGGGTGAACTGCAGAAGGAAACGATGACCATTAAATGCAACGTGTCAATCATCACCGTTTCAGGACAGCATGGTCAATATGAAGCTGGGACATAGGCTCAAGTTAAAGCAAACAAAAGTGTAATAAGAGCATAACACAAAATAATAGACAGTTACCGTGGGCGAAGCCTTTTAACAGCATGAATAAACAACAGTGTGTGTCGGTGCTTATACAGGTCCACACTGCTATAAGATAGATATGACTTGTGCAGCAATGACAAATATTAGGGGCTTGAGGCTATAAGAATCTAAGGCAACCAAAATCTGTTTTTGTCCCAGAGGCAAGCCTGAACCGCACTGTGGGCCCCTTCTGACTTCAGCACTAGCTGGTGTAATGCAACCAGCCATGCATTACCATTGGCCCTCCAGTTAGAGAAAGCTCTTAGGATCCTGTCACCCGAACTTATCGTACACTCTCGCACACGTACTTGCATGCGCAGCACAAAAGCGCTGAAAAGCAACTCTTTCTGCCGCTCAGATGTAAAAACCCCAGGACAAACGGAGCACGTCCATGCTCTCTGAATCACAACTTCACCACCGCTAGGCCAACATGGGCGTAAAACAACGCGACGCCTGCTCACACGTCGACCCGAGTCCCTCTCTTTAAGCAGGCGGCCCATCTCCGCCGCTACTTAGAGGGGGGCCCGAGCTGGCACACAAAGTTCAACAACTGTGAAGAAGGAACTATTAAAGAGGACACACAAAGCAATGACCTTGACTGACAAGCGCTCTTCATTCTGGCCATAAACAGCAGTGGGGCCTGATAAGTGTTCATCGATGCGGGGAGTAATGACCTATCCGTCAGCAGCGGTTGGGCTGTGTGAGGTAGTATAAATGGAACATACATAATGTACAGCAATAATACCAGCGTGCTCACAGCCTAATGTATTATCATTATTCTTGGGGACCAGGGATTTTTTCCCCTCCCCTAACCCTGTGTAGTGTGTCTCAGCACAGTGGGTAAATGCCTTCCAGCCACGATAATTTCATTCTAATCTTTGTTCCATATTATAATTTTCATGATCAGAAACCCACCAAGAAGCAACAGCACATTTATGTCAAGGGCTAAACAGAACACAGGCCATAACCAGAGGTTTTATGCGACTGTATAACCAGTCGTTCTCAGTGCACCGGTCCATTCATGGTAAGAATAGAGGAAAGCTGTAAAGTTTTATGCGATGGACCCTCTCCAACAACATTACTACATGTCAGACCAGACTCCGATTGGGCAGCTGTGTCTTTACTAGACACTCAAGATACTCAGAAATGGATTAAAGACAAAATCCCAAAATTCAATAAAACCAAAAACAGACATGTAATTATTTCATGACAAAAACTAACCAGAAGGCTCAGCATCAGAAAGACTCAACATAAGAAGAAAGAAAAAGGTGGACTGAAATGTGGCGCCATCTTGGAACGCAGTGTCTAGTACATCTATGGTTTGTCAGGTCTATGCAGAGCTAGTAAGTGAGTAAGTGAACCAGGAGGCTGGTGGCAGCATCGTATTTAGAGCACAGCCAATGAGTTTGGATCTTCTCAGCAAGCACAACCTGTATGTGATGGTGTCAGTGCATCTAGTGTTTACTTACCGTGATCATTTTATGACAACGCAAAAGCAAATGATAAAAAGAAGAAGTTGGTGGCCCATCGTGTCTTCATGAAATCTACCCAACATCTAATGTAGATATTGCTCCAATGCATCATTACAATCCTTAAAATGTCCTTATGAATAGAAATGTAAAATATTCCACAAAGTCACAGATTTACAATATGAACTTGCACAAACATTTGTCTGATTTTATGTAATGTGTCATTACATTGCACAACATAAACAAAATAAAAGAATTCCATACAAAAATAAATACTACCTAGTGATTGCTAATCCAGTCTGGACCCTATACTGGTTGTGCTGAGAGTAATCATGTAACACCATTAATTAACAGGCATTTCTAGACCTCCCACACACATACTGCCTCAAATCACAGCCAGTGTCCTTATCCAAAACTCAGCTCTGCTCATCATAAGAGTAGCTACTATGCAACTAATAATCCCAGAAGCCGCACCACACATTACAGGAATGGACACGTTTTCATATAATGCACAATTACACAGAAATCCAGGGCATCATGGAGACTTGCTGTTTTATTAATTATGAAAATGTAACAAACTCCACTAAAGTATTCCAAAGGATGATTTAGTAGCTTAATCTTAGTGTTGTGATCGTTGCGTGCAACTCCATCTAGTCTCTCTCAGGTATCCCTACAGAGCAGAGAAAAAAAAAAAAAAAAATGAAGGATGCCTCTAAAGCTTGGAGACAGTAATCTCCCCAGTGGAGGTCAAATCTAACATGGCAGGTTAGTGTCTGTGGAGATTGACAGCCTGGAGAAATACTGCTGCCAGGCACCCACAACACACAGTGACAGTAAACACCTCCCAGGAAAAAGGCTGGTTACCAAGCCTTATAGAGCAACTGTCAGGGAGCGCTTGTTGGCCGACTGTCATCTCCCTCTCTATCACATCAAAACCATCTCAATCACGTGAACATCGCAACTCACCCAGGAACTAGACCGATCCAATATGTGCACAACCACATCAAAACTGATTGGAGGATATCGTTACTATTTCCATCTCAATCCAAGTGGATGGCAAGCACTACCGCTGAACATTTATAAATAAGATACATGGTGAGCAAATATATTAGGTAATAAACAGCTTTTTAAAACGTGTTGGGAAAATGAAATGTTCAGACTTCAACCAGGCACTGAGGCCTTGATGATGTGGTTAGTGCACAGTGTAGACCAAACACTCAAAAATAAGTGAAAAGCTAAGAAACCAGTGAAAGAACATCATACAATAGCAGATATATTTCAAATTATTATTTATTCAGTGCCATCTATAGATACAGAGCACAAAGAAAAACACTGTTTACTGCACTTTAACGGGAATTGTAATGCAGTACAGCAGGCCACTAATTGTATGAAATATGTTACCTTACAGGCTTGTGCTGTCTGCTTTTCATAAACAAAGGCTGACAGATCATGCCCTCAACCAGTGACCCTGCTGTGAGCATATGCACTAATGCAAGGTCACACTGGAGACTGGCCACATGAGGAGAAAACAGCCATCCAATTTGCCTCGTGAGCCCAACAGAGACAAAACTACTGATGTAGTCATCCTGCCCTACAAATAAAATGTCAGCGTGTTAAACAGGGCCCTTTTCCCCATTAGCAGCTCTAATAAATACCACTTGTGTTAAACAGAAGATTCCCTTTAATCATCATCTCTTCTTCTCCCAGACGATAAAGGCATATCTGCCAAAAATCTGTTGTGCACGCAATGTCAAATAGGCTGCATTGGCTCACAGAGTCATAGCAACCCCTGATTTTCATGGCCATGTTTAAGAGCTCTACATACAAAAACAGCCTTAAACCACCGTGGCTGGGACACTTACTGTACTACCATGACCCCACCGCAGGCGATAAAAAGCACAGTTATAGATAACACACAACAGTTAATGCTCTATATAATGTTAAGGTAACGGTAATGTGAGGGCGAGTGCGGACGGCAGTGTGCTGTAAGATGGAGGCAGATAGACAGACAAGCAGACCTATAGCCTGCTGCCAATCCCCCCTCTTCCTCTGCTTGCCCTTTGTCATGCGCCCTCCTCACCTCCAGAGCTGTCACTAGCTTGTCAGAACCAATCACAGGATGCCATGCTGTCTGCCAGCCACGTACCAGTTTGGACAGGATGACATCAAATTTCTGGTGCTGTGTGTCAAGGACCATATGAAAACAGATGTCCTCATTATTGGGTCGCCCACACGTTGGAAAGGCATTACAACGTTTTGCAGATCAAGGGAATGCGAAGCGTCGCGAGGTTTAAACGGGCGAATCTTCAGTTTGAAGAAGGGCAGGAGGGCAATATGAGAGATTGATGTACAGTACTTAACTATAAGTTATTGAAATATATAATGACATTAACAAAAACTGTCACCAACAACAGACAAAAAGAAGAAAAATCTTAAATCAGCTGCTCATGGCGTAATAAAACAGCAGCATGTTGGCGTTATGCATATGAGGCCCTCTGAGATCCAGCCTGACAAAAGTAACTATATTGAATAGGACAGATCGCTGCTTGTCTGACTGACTTAATCTGTTTGATTGAGCAATGGGACGCCTTCGGCTTCACAAGTCCTTCAAAGGCTGCAGATTCTGTAAGTGTGAAAAAAAGAGGGAGGACAAAAAAAGAAAAGAAAAAAAAAACAAAACTCCCCCACGCACCCTTTACTACTACAGCAGACACCACAGCAGCTTTTTCAGGGTTTATTTATTGGCTTTAAACGTCGTAGTCACTGCCCTACCACCCAAGCCCTTTCAGGTCATCAGTCGCCAACAAAGGCCGCGAGCTTGGAAAATCTGTCAACTGTCAGTGCCATTGATATGAAGCAGAACTCGGGGTGGATGACGAGGCTTCGCTGGAGCCAACAGAGCCTGAAGAGTCCGTCCCTCACAGTAACACTGCTGCGGACGGTTCCGTCTCGATTTAGAACCATGCATTACAGATTCATACATTCATTTGCTCGTGCTTTGCAATCTCATTATGGGGATCCAACTTTCCACTCCGCCCTCTTTTTTTTTCCCTCCGCGTCACCCCGACACAAAGCAGACCTCAGCTATCATTGTGCTTGATCTGAATTTTATTTAGAGCTCCATATGCTTCTCTAGCCCACACTCAAAGACTGGCATTGATGCTCCGTCTCTCTTGGCCCGTTAACCATCAAAAGAGGGGCCATTCTGTCAGCACGCTGCCCATTGTGGGAAGTGCAGAGACAAAAGTTTGAGATCATGAATAGGCGGCTGGCGGCCGACTTGAGGTTTGACTCTGCACAAATGAAGCGAGAATCTGCACCTGACCAAAGCGAGCATGTATTTAGCAAGAGAGGAAAAAAAAAAAAATACGGGCTAAAATATGTTTTTGTTACGTTTTTCTACCTTGCACTTACATAACTAGACCTCCTGGCTACTAAGCAGCCCGACAGCGAGTCGTAGACCAAAACCCAGCGATAGTCCACACCTCACTGCAAGCGTCAGGCTTCAGGATTACCCTCCACTCTGTCTCAGGGGCCTCCTCTGAACATGCATCTCCCTACGCTCGCTCCCCTCGAAGTCGCCAAAGCTGTGCCTACTAGTCTCCAGGTCCCCCCTTAGTGACAATTTGTCCACATCAGAGACTCGTCATCCCTAACGAGATCTGACTTGTGACACGCAGATGGGGAGGGGCTGGGCACGGGCAGTGCTAGCGTTGGGTTGGGCCTGCCTGCTCGCCCGCTCGCACGCCCTGGGGCTAAAGAAAAACGCCAGGCTCAGACTGCCGTGTGAGAGAACACAACTGCCTTCTGCTAAGCTCTGCTTTACCACCATAAGCTCTACCAGCCCACAGCCACTAGAAGCACATAGGTTATAAATAGATCAATAAAATAAAGGCTTTTATTTCCATGTCTATGCAGACAACTAACCGAAACAAAGAGCTTAACCATGCACGAATTTCAATGCTAAGGGATTTAAAAAAATAAAAAAAATAAAAAAATAAAAATCTGTTTGCCAAAGTGTTAATAAAACAAAAAAAGCCCTATATTGCTTGCCATGCCTACAAAACTTCCTAACTATCCATCTGCTGTTATAAATAAAAATAAACTGCAAAGAATAATGCACGCCACTTCATTAAGCTAGTCGCACCAACAAAGGTCTTTTTTAAGAGACGCACAATAAGGCTGTGAACAAACAGCAAATCGTGTGAGGAAAGCTTTGCATTGTGACACAAAGAACAGACCCCATCAGCTCTTGGTTCATTCAGCTGTAGGGCATTACACAAGAGCGGGCCAAAATTTGCTTTGCACCCTCCAGACGACTCCCGTCATTAACTGTGCAACTGACGATGACTAGAAGTTTCACAAGTTGAGCAGAATATTTAGCCTCTTAAAAAGAGCCACCGCGACGATGCTAGTGTTGATTGAAATTCCCTCTGCTCACACACTGACTCTTATTAGTCACATTACTGAATATTGTTGGCATATGTTGTTCTAGTGTCTCGACACTGTGTCACACACATGCACTGACCCGGTATCCTACAAATCACAGTCCCTCCATTCCGGTCAAGTGCATCAGCCAGGCAAATGTATGCAATTAGGTCAAGCTAGCCACTGGGTCCCACACATGGGACAACGGTCATTGTCAATATCAAAGAAAAGTAAAATCCTACTGGGCATAGGGGGCAAAACTGTCCAAAGGAGTTGCGTTAATAAATAACATAGAACATTGGTGGCGAGAGAACAAGCGAAGATGGTGGTTGATAAGAACCAGACTATCCCCCCCCCGATTCAGATACTTCAACTGGGACGATACTAGTGACTCCCTTCTAGCCAACCACCTTCTTTTAAACCTATAACTTTCACACTTTTTACCTTATTTGAGCTAGAATTTGTCCAGGATGCATGTGATAAACTAAAATAAATCTATGTATTTGGACATTTTCTGCCGTCACTTTTTTTTTTCTCCATTCTTCCACGTTCCAGCAGCACCTCAGCCCTGCTGGCTGCTCTCACCTCTCTCCTGGCCCTCTGGCCCTCATCCTTGGCTCTAGCTTCTGACAACCTCACCCACTGAGCTACAGATTGGCCGGCACACAATGCCCCAGATCCTCATTCAGCAACACAATGCACTCACCGGCCGTACACCTTGCTTTCTCTGTAACCCTCTCCCCACATCCCTTCTGTCCATTCCTCATTTTTCCCTTCCCTCTTATTCATTTGCTTCGTTCATTTAATTTCCTCAAGCTCCCTCCAAGTCCATCTCTCATTGCCGTTACTCTGCTCTGTCTGGCAACTTGGTGATGACTGGTGGGCCGACAACAGAGCCCATCTCCTGCCTTATTCCAGTGCAGGGCAGCATGAGCGGGATGAGCCAGGGCTCACAAAGCCACTGCAGAGCGAAACAAAGGTTGTGTGCTCCATCATTCAAACCGGGGCCACTCCGACAGCTGCCTCCGCCACGCTCACACTGACAAACGGCCAGAAAAACAGATGGTTTGTGCATTCATGACCAGTTTAGTGGAAGCCCAGGAGTCACCCCTATTCAAGGGGAGGGTTTTTGTCAGCTATTCCATAATAAAGCTTTTCAGTCTGGTAGAAAATTAGAAATGCATTTTAAAATTGTCCCTTAATTATTGAGGTCATCCCAGGCCCATGGAGGAGAGAGGAAGGAGATGATGCTCTGGCTCTGTGACACATGACTGATCTGAAAAGATGGGCCGCCTCATTTCACTTTTCAAATCCTGCCAACACATTAACATACATTTGTCAGTTGTTTCTGAAAAGCACATGCATAGAATTTTGGAAGCCAGCTAGGAGAGAAAGTTCACCATCAGATTAATACTGGCAATAAAACTGTATACATCAGTGAAAATAATACTCTTCACTATAAAATGCTTAGTGATTTCATTACGACACGCACCGTAGGACACAACACATGTACCGTAAGGCATTATCCGTAGGATGCTGGGCTGTTGCTGGGATTCATGGCAATCAAAGTGCAACACGCAAACACATGAACAAAATCTGAATCTTTCATCACTACTCACTTTTAGATGCATATGATTAAACCAAGAAGCAGCGAAAGGGAGGGTCCCTCCACCCTGGGTAGAGGAACTCTGTTACTCATTAAATTGTTGGAGTTCAGAACATTCACATACTAGAACCTCCAGCATGAGATACCTTACAAATGTGAAGCATGTAGTTCAAAACACAGGCGTGTTAAATATCACATTAGTCAACAAGCAAAAAGTGATTAAAGAAGACATAAATAGGTATGAGACCAAGTCAACCACAATAATGGTGCGTGTCATATCAGTAGAAAGGGCTTAGCGCTTGCTTTGGAGCAGTGAGGCGTGAACCATACTGGGCTTCAGAGCATCATCATCAAGCTCTTGGCAACACACCCCAAAAAGTCATTTCCAATTGTAGGATAAAGCATTCACCATGTTGCACTATATCATACACAATGCTGTTCCTACAAATTAGCTGGAGTGCCAGCCACGGTGACACTGACTAAACTTAGTTTGTTTGTTCCCCCATATTAAATTAGTTGCACATCTCGCAGTGCCCTGAGACTAGGTCTAACAATGCAGGGAGGACGGCTGAGCAGATATGAATTAAAAATAATGCCAAGCCACCGCACATCTGTCTCTGCTTGGAAACCATCTGGACGTTCAATATTACATCCTTGTCTACCCTTTTCACGCTGATCAGCATCAGAGTTTTCTGACAGATCTTCATGATGCATCACACCCAGATGTGGTGGCTGACTTAACGCATTTGTTTAAGTCTCACTCTCACTGCTCAGATGAGGAACAGTTAAAACATTGTTTTTTAAAAAAAATAAAGTCACAGCTGAGGCTGAGACGAAAGCTTCTGATTGTCAGAAGGTCAGTCACTTATGTCAAAGTTACTTTTCTACTTATAAACCAAGGTCACAAATATTATCGCCTTCCAACAATGTACAGAAGCAGAACAGTGGATTTCAACATTCCTGTATTTGTGAAGTAAAACAATTACATTTCAAATAATCTGAAATGTTTGAATTTTCTAACCTTTTAAAATTATTGCATGACTGCAACCATATATTAATCATTAAGTGATCTAACATGTTGTGATAACTTTAATAATAATGTGAGCTCAGCCTCATTGCACTGGACTGGTAAAGTCAAATTAACATAATCATTGTCATCATTAGCATAATTTCTGTGCTACTTTGTCTGAGTTACTTACTGTAATGTATAACACAACGGAGACACCCAGCAGCACATTACCCACCGCAGATAACCGCAAACAAGACATTCTTATTGACCTTTAGAGACCCGCACAGCTCACAGAATGTAAACAAGGATACACATGACACCTTTGAGCAAACACACACACACACACACAGCGTTAAGTATGAAGCTGACTGTACCCAGACAGCTTGTTTTATCCACTTAATCACTGCCCTCCTCTGACTGTCCAAGGAAGTGCATAGAAACACAGCAGCACATTATTCCAGTCTCCAAAGCAACAATGACTTCAAGATTAGTTTTCTTACTAGTGGGGAGAGCACAGTCTGGAGGAGAGGACCCTTCCCCATCCCGCTCCAGCCCCTCTCCAGTGCCATTTGTTGTTGGACTGCACCCCTTTGGCAGCAGATAGCAATCACTTCCTCAGAACATGATGTGGGAGGTGTTCAAAGATAGACACTGACAGAAATCTGCCGCTGTTGCCAAAAGCACTGGCATTTCCACGACACAAGCAGTGACTCTGAGACGGATGTGATCTGATCAAAGAAATGTGACAAATGTGTGAATCTGGGCAAAAAATAGCAATCGGATTAAATAAACACAAGCTAGAGGTGGGTATAAACAACTTGGAAAATAAGTCAGTGTGTTGCTATGTTACAAACAAAATTATCTTTCAACTGTAAAAATACATTGCTGCTGCCAGCATTGCTTTTTGGTTAGATTTTGAATGGTGTTGTAAGCTTAAGCTCAACCAGCTGGTAACTAGATGATACTCAAAGTTGGACCGTTTTCCATCTTTTTTGAAGAACCGCACACTTAACTCTGATAAATAAACTGCTACTGTGAAATTAAAGACACAAACAGCAACTAAGCAGAAAGTAATTAAACTCCCTGTAGACTCTAATCAGCATTCAGCAGTGGCATCAGCTCCTAGTATGATATACAGTACAAGCCCTGTCAAGGTGATTTCTGTCTTCCTCCACTATGGCCATCAAACACACCCAAATTAAAACCCACCAGTGAAACCGTGACCTGCACGAGGCAGCCCCGACCTGCTGGCCCAGAGCGTCTTAGTGGATCCACCCCTCCAGCACGTGGTTCTGTCCGTCTTCCCCTCCTCTCACACACTCGAGGACTGAACAAGGACAAGAACTGGCACATTATGAATAAGATGGCACTTCATATTGTAGGCCTTTGCATGAAGACAGTGTTTAGTCTTACAATAAAAATACGTTGTTACACTTACAGTCTGCAAACCAACACACTAAAGATTATCAGCTCACACCCTTATGCTGCATTGTCTCATTGAATCCTCAAGGTTCTTCACTGCACGTGTTTTCTAAATACCAAGGAGCTTTTGTGGTGGCCAGGAGGGACCGGACAGTGGTCAGACTGCAGAACAAGATGATACTCAAGGCCAGAGAGACAATAATGGACCTTGTCTGTATAGTCACCAAATGGCTGCTGCTTGGTTAGCTGTAAGCTCTATTTTGGGACCTTTGGTTCCCATATTTAATTAAAAATCCATTATCACCTCTCAGCATAGCGAGCAGCACTTCAGTCCATACCGAACAGATTTGCACCCTTAATTGGTCTAAAATGGCTAAATGACGTTTCATGCAATCAGTCTTCCAAAGCTCAAAAGTATAAGTGAGAAAATGTTCAAAACAATTACCTCCATCTGCAAAGTTTAGACTAAACAGTAATATTACTGCAGCAAATGTTTGTCCAACATTACAACGTGAACATTTACTTCTGCAGACCTTGTGGCAGACCTTGCAGACAAACTACCGTTTAGGTGGGACATTAATATTCAAAAGGTGATGCTGCCAAAGCACCTTGAGCAGATGCACACTGGCACACATGGATGGCCTGAGTGAGGAGCTGCAGAGACAGCAGGACAAGACCGAGAAAGAAGGAGCATGAGATACAAAGGAATGTAAGGGATAAAACGAATAACCCAGAGTAAGAAAGGAAAAAAAAGAATGCAGATAAAAATAAAATTAAAAAAAGAAAAAGAAAGAGAAATGAGAGAGGAGAAGATTAGCTCTCCTTCACATCCCAGCGCCGCTCTCCTTCGTTGTTACCTCGATGAGTACAGCCAGGCCCCAGCTCCCCTGGCAGAAACTAAGTGGCTTGCTGGCATATGGTGTAACCTCCATTTGAGTGCTAAAAGCTGGATATTGTTTTTGTGGAGCAGATGTTGGCGGGCATGGCAAAAGGCACAGCTGACTGGGCTGCACAGCTGGGAACGATGTGTGTGACCCACATACAGGGGGAGCAGTAGTCAACTGAGAGTCACAACCTTAATGAAGAATGGAAATAATATGAAGTTTTCCCTTTACATGCGCAAAACAAAAAAGGGATGACGTCTGTTTAGCTCTGTCCTTAACGTGTCTGTTATTGCGTTCTCTAGTTTGTGTCTGAATGATCGTTTTACTTTGCTAAACACAATAATTTATTGATATTTTAACAATCTAGTGAAAATTTCAAATTGAATCCATTAACTGCAAGTATAATGAAACTTGACTGATAAATTTTCTACTACAGTGTATTAAGGCTACTCACAGCAGAATGAAAACACCAGCTCTTCTAAAAAATTAAAATCAAGTTTTAAATTGGAATTAAATGAGCTTTCATGCCTAGATTTGAGCTAATGGGAAATAAAAGGAAAAAAAGGAAAAACGAGGACACTTAAGAGTCCTGACCGATTTTCCGAACCCAGAAGTGTCCCGATGCCAAAAGTGGACAAATGAAGATTATGCTGAGATTATAATAAGGATGCCAAAGCCATTATCCAGTCTACTTTGACAAATGTTGTGCCTTTCTGTGAGCAGATGGGACCTAGAGTTTGGGTGGGGAAACCAGCAGAGTATCCTTCACCCAGTTGGCCAGAAGAGACCAGGATAAACGGCAAGCAGGAAAACTGTCAGGACTTCCCAGCACTGCACGAAATTGTGTGTTCAAGTGTGCCTCACTATCAAATACATGAATGTGCTGTATGTTAAAAGATAAAAGTGTAAATACACAAACTCTACCATAAAACGCGTCTTTTTGCACTGCTGCAGGTTCATCCACAGCTGCTGTAATCAATTTTAGGAGCACGCCTACAATGTTAGCAGGACTTCCGCTGTCCCTCTGCTAATCTGTCAATCAGCACCGACTGATGGCAGAGCACTTTGGCTTCGGCTACTTAATTATGAGAGTGTTAAATGCCGTATGTTCTGGGCTTGGGCAAAACAAACTGACCAGAGGCGGCAATAAAGGCCGTTTCCCCACGTGAAATAGGATTAGAATGGCCTGTCACTCAGCAGGGTCATGCAGAGCAGAGGCACTACTTAAAAAGTCATTTGGAGAATTAAGATGCCCCCAGTTGGGCCTGCAATGAGGAGAAAAACACGCTAAATAAAACAAATAAATTCTCCATGCAGGCTTGAGGTGACCACGATTTTATTTTGAAGCTTCAAAGTTTTCTTCTTGCCTCTTATAAAAAGGCTTTTTTTTTTTCTTGACAACACACTAACTACATGTCCCTGCACAGGCCACACGTTTAGGACAAGATCAAAATAAAAAGGTCTCACTCTGCTTTTTAAAACAGACACTTAATATAGCCCTTTGTTCAAGTTGAACATTTTTCTTGCTCATCGTACACTGCTCCATATTGCATCTAAATGTGATCCAGTTGCTTGGAGCCTTTCTATAAGTCTGCTTGTACTGATGCACGCTGGCAGTGCGCTGTGCTGATATAGTGACATGCTGATTCCTGAGCTGCGCGATGAGTCAGTCCCACCCTTCCATCTCTGGAGCAGGCCTCAGCCCTCACGCCTCATATCAGCCTGACTTTGATGGACACATGCTCCCCCTGTGCTTGGCAGGACGTTCTTTTGAGGAAACTCGACAAAAACGGCAACAGTGATTGGGTCGACACACCCCAGTGCCCCCAAATCCCACCTCACAAAAAAAAAAAAAAAAAAAAAAACAGATATGCGCATCCACGCTCAAACCCACATGCACGGACCTTTAGGTTGCTAGTCGAGTCTGTGATGAACTCTGAAACAGCGCGTGCACTTCAAACTTTAAGAACTTGCTACAAAGCTGGATCATTTATGAATAATAACAGTCTTAGAGACAATCATTTACTTCGCTAAAACAATGTGGTAGAATATTTACTGACCTTATCCATTTATAATAGTCATTACTTATAAATCAAGGTAACATCTAATACAATAGCTCTGTGGTTATTCCATTTAGCTGAACAGCCGATGAAAAACAATCGCCATCATCGCCTGAATGTGCCTTGATCAATTGTGTGTGTCCGACATAAATGCCAGCACATCACTCACAGTGCTACAACTCTTTATACTCTTTATTCAGCATGGCGGCACACTTGACTGAAGCAAGGTCTACTCCTTCGCCCACAGACAAAGGCAGTCCTGCACTACGTCTGCGTCAGTCTGCTCATCCCATTATATCCACTCTGGTGCTCCTGGTCATCAGCTATGACGAGCCTTCACCTGAGTTGACAGGTGACTGTCCTGAGGCAGTGCAGCACCCAACAGGGGAGCCTTAACCTGCCAACTATCTGTCAGTCTCCCAAAACCAGCTCTGTCATGTCATCTCTTCCATGCCAATCACAGTGACACATCAAGTTTGTGTCAGGAAACAGTGTTGGACATTACAATCTAATACAACATTGCCCTGAGCCAATAGGAGGACTAGGCAATTATTATGAACCAGAGAGGATAATGTAAATGTTGGCAGGGCACATGGAAATAATTACAAATAGAAAATTTCTTCCTAAAGGATCAAGTTTCCATATAATTACTTGTACAATCGAAAAGTGGTACAAAGACTCAAGAGGGCACATTAGTGATAACATTACAGAGTATTCGACAAGGCCAAAAATGATTTCATTAAAGTCTCTTGTCAGGTTGTCCATTCCGCCCCTTAGTGAGAAGGGGACTATAAAGAAGCCTGTTAGCCCCAAATTCTCCAGTTTGGTTAAAGATAAAAAAAAAGTCCCAGCACAAGATCTACTGTATTAGGCTCAGAAGCAAAACATTCAAACTGACTACAGACTAGCAACTACAGATTTGGTGCTGGATAGAGGCCACAGACAGAGCTAAAGGCAACAGACTCCCATTCACAACATGATCGTTGCCCTGCATCAGTTGAATACACCAACAAGTTCGTCCCACAACTAAAACTAAGAAACATTACAAAGATTCAAACGTCATTTGAAAAACAAGATTATGGGCAGTGAGTGGACGCTCTAGAAAACCACATGAGGTAAACACCAAGCCCTTTACGACAGAGTTCGATTTGTAAACAACAGTAACATTTCTACAACAGTAAGCTGTATATTCAAGAAATTTAGCTTTTGTCCTTTGCTTTTGAGTAGACCAAGATTTATTTATGTGGTAGTAAAGGTTAGGCTGACCTAGCCTTGTAATCACAGATTTTTGAATGTTAGGTGGGGGAAGCAGTCTGTGCCATATGGCTAACGATCACTACAATAAATCAATTTCAGGCACCCCATCATATTTTATCTGAGATATAATGATTTTTCCATTTTGCCATTCAGTTGTTTCCAGTTTGTTAGTGTAGAATATCCGAACCTCATCTGAAAAGTGGCAATGAGGCGAGCAAAGCAGACTTTGCGATTTTACACGGGACTAATCACGAAGCGCTGATGGATTGAAGCACTGTTATCAGTGTACGATCCCCCACCCCACATGTAAATGAGTAACCTTTAGGAGGGCTCCGAGTGGCAGCAGTGGCAGATGGGCAGTAACTGTAATGGGGTGGAGATTGGCTTGAATAAATATCCTGGGGTCGGGAACTTACCTAGTGTCTACATCATCCAGCTACAGTAGGCTCCACGATAGAGCTCACAGCAAACGTAAGCTCAACATGCACATATCAAGACTAGTAAATTAATTTAAGCTTTTAGCATAGTAGGTTGTAAAGTTGTGAAAGGAAACAGTAGCGTTGATTCATCCAAACTCGAGACAGATCAGATATCTTGTTGAACGGGGACAGTGGTTGCGTGCGGCGCTAATGAAAAACAGGCCCAGACCCAACTGTGAGCCAGAGGTGCAAACGTCCATTTTCCCCCACAGCCTTAAATGAACATGGGGCTAGTAGCATCTTGCTACCACAAAAGTGAGTGATTAGTACTATCGTTTAAACTGTAATTTGGCAGTAAATTAAAGTGACCTTGGTTTCTCTTGCTGCATCTCCAAACGGGCAACCAGAGTGTCGTTCTGTCTCTCAGCCGTCTGTGAGTCGGCCGTCACTGGGGCCTGTTACAGGATTAAGTCACCCCAGTGACTAAACCAAATTAAGCAGCTGTCACCACCTACCTGCAACTCTGAGCTTAAGATGATCAACTTAATGTATGACCGGCTGGGGAGAAGAGCCCTTTATCTCTTTCCCTCCTCTCATTATCGTTTTATATTTTATGATTATTTTAATGCTATTTTTGCACAGTATCGTTTAAAGCAAGTTAAGAGCATGAAATTGGTGGAACTACAGGTTCAAGTCTGGTGAAAAATCTGTGACATGAACTTTAAACCCAGTGGACTGTGTTTAACAATCAGTTCTGAATGTGGAAAAGAGTTCGCTGCTGCATTCTCAGACCAAGCAAAATGAATAATTTAACAAATGCAAGTGTTTGAGGTTCCCGCTATATAACATTCCCTAAATATTCTAATCCAAACGAGATTGGAGGATTTGTTGAAGGACTTATAAACACAACATGTATGTAGAAAATATTCCTTTTAACATGTAGCCGAGTTTCAAACAGGTGGAAGAAGATTTGTATGCGTGCGACTTCTGGAGAGGGGAGTCACAACAAGCACTCATGACATACAGGCCTTTGACAGGACGTAAATTATATGTCAGAAAGGTCTGCATTTCAATCCTTGCATATTTCCAACGAGCAATGATGAAAAGCGCCTCTGCATCTCTGCCCGCAAACAGACTGATTCAATGCTAACTGTTTTTGATTAAAGCGTCAGTAAAGGCGGTGAGCTGCTTCCATCTCTTGGGCCCCAAGCTGTCTGTCTGCTCACCCTCTATGAGTGGGGTCCGGCTCGTGACACGGATGGCCATTTATCTACTCTGAAGATCATGTCATGTAATAAGTCTGCTCTCCAGAGAGCATTTAGCCTGATAAGAAGAGCTGATTGGGACAAAAGGGCCCTGGATCTTATTTTGGCTCCTGTGGGGGCAGGTGACTGCAGAGACATTTCTCTGGGGGTGAAGCTGCAGCCACTGGGACGAGATGGCGTAAAAGACAAACAAAGTAATATGACAAGTAGGAACTTGCCTCAGTAATGATGCATGATTCATCACTACGATTACCAAGAAACACTACTCTACCACACTAACATACAGGTGATCTAACAGAAGAGACGCGTCTTGATGGATAGAGCTTTCAGCCCATTGCCAAGAAAAAAGATGTAGATGCTCACACTAGGCCAAAACAGGCACACGAGGCTGCTGCCTTGTTTGGCTTTGCTCGTTTGAGCCTGAAAGAAACGGAGGAGAAGGCAGGACGGTCGGAGCAAGCGGCAGCTGTACTCACAGATGCTCATGTAAAAACATCCTTATTCACATGTTCCCCTCCACTTGTTTGTTTCCTGGTAATTTAGCCCTTCAGCCCAGGAAAAAAAAAAGGAAAACACTGCTTTGTTTTCATACTAACAAGGCAATTAGCAATCATTACACATTTCTAATCTGGGTTGCCTACAGGCAGATATTGGTAATGATTTACCGACTAATAGCTGATATGTAATTTATGCGTGTGTGCACATGCACATCTGTACGTTTGTTTAAACCAGGCAAAGACTCACATGAAGGTTAAAAGCCTGGGCTAACACTTTCTCCTGCCAACATTTGCTCTGACCCATCCGCTCTTTTATAATGGTGTATAATAGATGTGCCCGTCCTGAGTAGGTACAAATGTGGGGCAAGCGCGGGAGGCACAGCAGTGAGGTGGAAATTAGAGCCGACAGGGGGAACGGACACCAAAAGAGCTGTAAACGGTGCTCCTGGCTCCACAGGGACGCTCTGTCACACTGATCACTACCAACACTGCCAGGTGAGACCAGAGAGAGGAGACGGGACCGAGAACATAACCTCACCTGAACGGAGCAAGTCACACCAGAGTGAAGACCTTCCAACAATTAAATAAAACTACTTTACACCATTGTTTAATTTTATCATTAAAGTTGTTAATTTATATCCCGGATATAAAGCGGATATGAAATTTCAACAAAACATACAGCAAATTGAAATCTTCATGGTCCTAATCTCTCTGCGCTGCGTGGCCTCATTTCATATGCAGGTTCATCTGGCTCGAGACAGCGTGGCCACTCACTGCAGAGCGGCACAGCACAGTCCCCAGGGTCAGGCCCTCTGTTTAGGGTCCCCAAGGGCCAACCCCCTACCGCGCTTACCTGCTTCACTTCATATGAGCATCTATGGCTGCCATATGTAAAGCTGTAGGAAAGCAGATGCTGTTTTTCCATTTGTGAAATCAAGTTTTTGGAAAGCAGACAGCGCTTCGATGGCCAGAGTTGAGTCAGTCAGTGGGTGTAAAGGGGAGTGTGAGGGCAGCAGGTTTAGTTACTCACACTGCAAGGTCTCGATAGGAGTCTCATCACTATGCGCTGATCAAAGCAAAGTGGGGGCTTGACATTATTTTACGTGTTAAGATGTGGACCCGTCTGTGGCTGAGCAGTGCCTTTGTCAGTCATCTGCTGATGCTGATAGACAATACGGGGTTGAGGATGCGTGTCAGAAAGAGAAAAGCCTGAATGAAATGACAGACCGTCGCGCTGTTCCTCTCCTACACCACCTTCATCTCTCCCTGTCTCCACACATCTCATCCACAGCAGCCCGGGAAGCTATGACAAGACTGACACCCGTCACTCATGCACTCAGATGGGACAGAGAGGCAGCACCCCCCCCAAACACACACACACACGGGTACAGTAGCGCAGATGACATGACTGAAACAGTTTACAGAAACAAGGAAAACAGCATAATTAAATAAAACTTTGCTAGAGACATCATTTCACACTTCTTTATAGATAAGATATCCAGAACAACAATTAAATTAAAGTAGTGCTGACTTCAAGTTTGAAAGGTTAGATTTCACACAATTACGTGTCAAGGTGCTGAACGACCGCAGCCACCAGCTCCCTCCTGGCGACAAATTTCATTAACAAACCTGATGTATACAGCACACGCAGCCACAGTTCAAAACGAAGACATAAATTT
This sequence comes from Macropodus opercularis, assembly GCA_030770545.1. Lineage (NCBI taxonomy): Eukaryota > Metazoa > Chordata > Actinopteri > Anabantiformes > Osphronemidae > Macropodus > Macropodus opercularis. Next base: position 6,341,605 of record JAUCMP010000028.1, read on the forward strand.
GAGCCTGTGGGGTTCTGCGGTCACATTACAACTAATCAACCGCTCTCCTTACACCCTTCTGGAAAAAAAAAAAAATCATCTTGTGTTCAGATGGGTGGAGGAGGGGAGATGAAGGAAAATATGATGCTTTATTTCTAATCAGCATAAATTACCGGCATCCATCAGGTGAGGCTCAAATTAAAATCCTCATCTGACAAAGCAATTGGAAGAGTGTGAGCTCACTCATGAATCAGTAAGATTTAATCCAATCATACAGTATCAGACCCCAAAGCCAAGATTTCCACTCAGGATCAACCTAATTGTCCTTCTGCACATTTTCCTCATTATGGTTTATATGGGACATTCAGAACTGGATTTGAACTTGCCATCACATTTTTTTATTTTTGCCTTTTTCCTAGTAGATTTCAGCAAGGTCAGAGAAATTCGTGGGTTCATTCTAGTAATCTGGTTCAAAAACATGTCTATTTCATTTACTCTTGTTATTTTACTTGCAAGTCAAAATAAAAGCAGTATTTCCAACCAGTTTCTGCAAACTTGCGGCTTGGAGGGGTGAAGGGTGTGACTGGTGCTTTGCCTGGGACATTTACACATCAGTGGCCTTGTTATTTTATCAGTATGAAGTGTCACCCCAAATTCAACACAGCAACATCGTTAGGCAGTAACGTTGCAGAAACAAACAAATGCTAATGAAAGAGCAGCTGATAGACACTGGACCACAACAAACAGGTGAAACGTGAAACGAAAGTGCGTAAACATTCAACTACGCCGCAAACATTATCCCATTAATAGCTGTGAATGGGGTTTGATTGTTTTCCGATTAAGTTGACAAGGTTTTACAAAGAGTTACTCAAACGTCCTCTTGTTCTCTGAACTTTACTTGTCTCGGCCAGAAAGTCAATGGGACAGAAAAGTTTACCTGTAACAAGTCGCCCCATCCGGCCACGGACGCGCTCCTTCGTGCAGAAACGTCCAGGTAAAAACCAAGATGGACGGTTTTCCATCACGGACGAACAGAAAGTTAACATGCGACTCGCAGCGACGCGTTTAAATGGCGTCTGACGCGCAGCGCCAGGTAAAACACCTGCGGGATAATTTTCAGGCCCCGCCCACTACCAGCTGATCAAAACAATGGCGGAAGAAGAATTGAGTCCTGTGATTTTACATCCCTCCAACAACTTAAATCAATATTTTTAAGTTATATTTGACGACATTGGATTAATATAACGATTTAGGGCCGAATATAATAATTTTGGTTGACGCTCAGCACCATGTTTGAATATGAAGGAGTCTACATAGGGTTGATGTGCTGGCCAGACAAAGCCAATTCAATCTCGCTGAATTTCTAAGCACTATTATTTTAACCTTAAGTGGGATGACCTGAGCCCTGGCTGCAGCCACTTGTCCCAGATTTAAGACTGGAGTCAAAACGACACCTCACTAGAGATATGAAACCTAAAAGCCACTTTACTGCTCTCTGCTCAACTTGTGCTACTAATTAGTGTAATTGACATAATTATTAGTTAAAGTGCACATATTTAACATTTGCAAAAATGTGTAAAGGTGGATGATTAAGAGTAGAACAGAACCTCTATAAAGCACGGGAGGTAAAGAGAGACTACAATGGAACTTGTCCAATTAATCAAGAAGTGTTGTAATTAACTGAGTGCTCCAGGGCGGCGGTAGAATAGAAGAGAATGGATTTTCTCTAGAAGTAGTTATGGCCTCTCGTTTTATTAGAACTAAAGAGTGAAATCACATATACAATGTTCAATAAAAGTGCCTGCAGTGGAGTTAATAACATAAAAGCACAACTTAATGCAGATAAATATATAATGTAATTGTTTATAACTCGTGGGAACATTTCCATTGGGCTCATTCTCTCCCAGCTTCAACGTGAATTTCGTTTCACAAACGAGAGCATCCTGGGTTGATTCTAAGCCTTGTGGCACAGTTCAAAGACAAGAAACACATCCAATCAGGGCAGCCTTGGAAGCTGCTCTCCCCGCCTAGATTAGTTTTATTGAACAGATGGTGTTTCAATTTTGAACTTTTGCACTGGTGCAAAAAAAGCTTGGAGAGTCAGGCTGTTTTTCTCACATCACTGACAGAAGCTGCGCATCAGATGAAGGGGATGTGTGAAATAGCATTCCCAAGCATTTCTGTCTCCATGCTCAGGACACAAACACTCCGATACAGACACAGTGCGGAGGCCGAACCATGCTGCTCCATCAGATGTTAAGACAAAAAATATCAGGCAATCAAGGATGAGCTCCCTGAAAATGTAATGCTAATTTTTTGCTTTACAAACTGTACAATAATGTTGTTATGTGTAGTTGCAGGTAAATATGTAAAATGGAACTTTAAATACGCAAAGCGGGCCAAACCATGGGCGTCCTGTCACATCAAAAACACAATACCAGTCGGTTATTTAATGTCCCTCTACCACCATCCGCTCCTATTGCCCCACATTAGCAGCTTCGTGTTCTCAATTTCCCCCCAGTAGCATTGCTAGTGCTGGCAGCCAGCTCGCCCACGCCGGCACGAGTCGAGAGGACAACTGGAGAAAGATCACAGTTCAGGCTCAGTCAGACGGAAAATATGGAAATCAGGCGGTGGACGGATGGACCGCTGTGTGTTCCCCCTGTTTCAGCAAGCTGCCACAGTTTGACTGACAAACTGACTTTTTGAGGGGCCTGTGCCCATTCCAGTCAGAGTTTATTGAAGGTGATTTTGATCTCCTCCATGAGGCCACAGCAGTGCTGCTGCCATCTGTCACCTTGATTGCATGGCGGCCTCTCTGGGGGGAGCGCCATGGCTCCTGATCGTTTACAGATTGCGCTGCTTTCGCCTCCATAAGGGCCACATGCACAGGGCCAGATGGTGAGCATACACGCTTATTATGAGTCTTTATCTCTGTGCAGGAAGGAGTGGAACCATTAGGCCTCCCTCAGGATCTCCACTCCTCTCTGCAGCCATGCTGTTCCTCTACAAATACAGTCTTCTTCTTCAGTTGTTACTGGCCTACTATGACTCACACACACACACACACAGGACCAGGACCACTTGTCAAAAAAACAAACAGAGATCTCAGGGCATGTGATACTTGTGTTAATACATCTGCACACACACACACACACACACACGGACGCACACATGCACACAACACCTGTCTCTCTTACTGATTTTGTTGTCTCTGTAAAACGCTGTCATGTTAGGGCCTTTGTAATTTCATTCATGACATCTGGGATAATGGACGAAGTCTGTCAGTGTCACACCTTTTAGTAACATGTTGACAGTCTGATGCAGGATCATGGTACAGGCTGTGTGGCAACAAGGGCCAGTTGGTCAACACTAATAAGTGCCTCTAAAGAGCCATCAGTGTGTGTGTGCGCGTGTGTGTGTGTCTGGGAAATGCCATGATAAAATCATCAGAGCACTACGTTGTGCAATAGAGTCTGCAAACGCAAACGTCCATTCATGCATGAGTCTGATTCAAACAGATTCAGCCTGGTATGAGACATTGGCAGGAGGCTGTTGTCCCTATGCCTGACATATGTACTGTATGACCAGGAGGGTGAAGAGTGTGTTCAGGATTAAAAACTGACATGTGTAACGTCACTACACATTTGTCATGCTCCTGCAGAACGCTAGACTTCATTCACTTTAATGCTCCTCGCTACTGTTTGGTAAACTGCGTGATTTTATAGTGAGGTGAAATGGAACTCGTAATTATTCAGGCATTTACGGTGTAATGCCTTGATGAGCATTTACTAAGCTCTTGATGAGAGGTAATATCCCACTTGATCAGAGATTAACAAAGAGCATTTCTGTGCACACTTTAATGCGAAAGGCTTAACTGCTTGAAGCATGGCTTCATTTCTCTCAATTACATCTAATCTAATGTTTGGATTCCCTCAGCAAAGACGCACTATTCAAGCGCATAGCTGACCTAATGAGAGAAGAAACACTAGCTTGCATAAACAGCGTCTCGAAATCTTCACTGTAGCATATCCAATAAACCAAATTAACATGCTTTGTTTGTACCATTAGAAATCAACTAAATCACTGCTTGTTTGTTAAAGGCGGGAGTTGATGCCAGGGGAACGTGCAGTACGCACTCCATTGTCCTTTGCTGTCCCTGATTTTGTGTCCCGGGGCCGTACGGCAATGTGCTGCACTTTTAGGACAACAGCCGGCTATCTGCGAGGGTGAGCCCCCGCGTCAGTCTGCGGCACGGTGCACGAAATGACATACTGTACGCCAGCCTGTGGTCACATTTCCGCTCAGGGCAAAGCGGAAACACTCTGTGGCCACAGACTGCAGCATCAGTATGTTCAAACTTCACCAAGGCAACCTGAACATCCACTGCTAATACATACATAAATAAGATACTTTTGAGAAAACAAGTGTTTAACGTGAACACGTGCATCAACAGCGTTTGTCTAGATTCTAGTATCTCAACCTGTCTGGATAAAATGAACAGCTCTCTTCCCTGCGTCTGTCAGTATCAGGCAAACGTCAGAAATTTAGTTATACTTCACGTTTAGTGTGGTAACCATAATGTCACACTAAATATGAAAATAATTGTTCATGAAAGAAGGTCAACAGGACCCTCAGGGCATGCACTGTACCGAGCAGCACCTGAACTGGACCCAACTGCAGGTTGGTGGGGTATCATGGAAAGTGCCACAAGCACCAAGCCCTCGCAGGCCGGTCACAGACTGAAAGTGTCACCCAGAAAACAGCAGTTAAATTAACCTCAGTGGGCTCCAACCAAACATAGCCTGCAGCGTGCCAGCACAGTCCCACCGAGCACCTCCGTCCTGGTAAATACTTGTGGGATGATATACAGAATGGGTTGTATATCAGGGAATATCTCCATCTTGGCCACTCTATTTACGCTACCGGCAGTTTGCACAGGTCATCTTCCACGTATGGGACAATATTTATGATCTCAGCGTCGACAGAAATTATAATTTCAGGTGAAAGAGTCATAATCATCACACATGCCCGACATCAGCAGCTCCATTGCCTCTATTTACATTCCTCACAATGCACCGACTATCTGTTTTATAGAGGATTTGGTGGCCAAACCTCCATATAATTGAAGCGGCTATGCCAGACCACCGGAGACATACCATCAGAGCACACCAGAGCTGAGTTACTAAGAAGAAGCTTCCTCTTGTTTGCCTTGGAATTAGCTCTGAGAGCACATACACACCAGTTTCAGCACACACAGACATTCTCTCTCAGCCTTTTTCACCCTTCTGCATCAATCTGTTCCCAAGCTGTTGCCACATTTTGGTGAATTTCCCAGGCTTATTCCTTGGCACAAGTGGATACTGGGGCTGATTACTTTAGCATGAACCCATCAAGTCTGCCCAGTGCCTGCAAAGTGTGCACACTCAAATAAAAACAGCTACTATTCTCCCTCTCTCTCTCACGTTGCTGCAAACCTCTCAAAGAAGTGCTGTGCACGCAAAGATATCAGATAAAGCGTCAACATTTGATTAGTACATTTAAAAAAAAAACTGCTGTAAAAAGTACTGTTTATAAGCAATAGCAGTGTGTCTCCAGATGCAGCACAGCATCCACATCACTCTCGAATAAGAAACATCCACTAGCAACAAATCCAAACCTCATTAAAGAATATAAATTCACAATCTATTCTGGCACTCAATCCAGTGCAGATTTTCTCCCTCTTTCTGTCTCATAAATTACAGTTCTGGTGCACTGTGCAAATATTACCAAGCTGTAAGACAGCTGTGCCCCATTAAAATGTGTTATGGTTGCTGATTTCCAACAGCACGTGGTCATCATGCCAAATCTACAGCCAGTAATTAGCGGAGATGAAATGTTTAATTGTGCCTTAATTTTGATAAAATTTATCTGTCACCCATCCTATAATCAGGCATTATGCTCACAAATCAACGTCAGCGGTCTCAGGCAGGGAGACATCCACTAACCTGATGGACATGCCGCCATGTCTAATGGCTCAGAGTTCGGGAAATGCTATGAAAATGAGGGGAGTAGTGCAAGGGAAGATATGCAGGCAAATATCTAAAAGACTGGTGGAATTCAATTGACTATATAGCGTCAAAAACAATGCCTGCGTGTACAGTTTGTCTCCCCGTGAACAGACAACAGGACAGGAGCATGTGGGTGATCTTGTCAGAATCACTGGACAACAGGAAGAAAGCCTTCTCCGACAGATGGAGGACAGGCACGCATGAGTGGGAGAAGGTCAAGATGGGAGAGGCACAAAGCCTTTCCTCGCTGACTGGGAGAGAGGGTACAATTTCTCAGGGTGCTAAACTGGGAAGTCCTGCCAAAGCACGGCACAGGCGGGCTGAGTGGGGCTGCATGTGGCTTTCCTGTGGGATACCGAGACTCAAGATGAGGCAGCGGAGGGCCACTTATTTACTCTGACAGCACGAGAGTGAGTGAGGCTGATGGTAAAATTACAGATTACTGGGCAAATGTTAAACTGCTCAAGCAAGGAAGACCTTTTATTCTGCTTGAGCTTGGTTAATTATTGTGCATCATTGTGTGAGAGTCTGTTTTACAGCAATGTTCAAACTGAGGCTTTTTATTTAAACTTTGATTAATGACTTTTCAAAATGAAATATTAGCGTATACAGTTAGACCCACCTTGATCTGAAACAAAGCATGTTTGTGAATCGGAGTAAGGACGGCAGCCTTTTGCATATTTATGACTAACGTCGTCCCTGAGAGAGGCTGCCTCTCCCGGGGGGGCATTATGGGTGATTATTGTCATCTCAGTGAAGCCAGTTATTCACCAACATGCACAGCATAAAACACATCATTACAAAGGGCCACGACAGGAAATGAGACGTGGGGCAGGGCTCCAGGAGCAGCCCTTTCTAATCACAATAGCCAACTGTCACCCTCTGCATACATTCATCTGCCACAGCCTTAAGCAGCAGCGTGGAAGGATTTCACTGCAAACTTTTAAGTGGATCTGCAGTGGTAGGACATCCTGCATAACATGTGGCACCCATGATAATTACGGCAGAATTAACACAGGCGGGTTTATGGCCCTTCTGCCGCCTGGTGATGGCTGCCAGATAGACACAGGCCTAGTGTTTGAGCAGGATACTTGGGTCCAGACGCCCACCCGTCTCTAACACTTCTCACTACCAACAACTGTTCTGGAGGAGAGAACCACTTTCAGCAGAGCTGCCTGTCACAAACCCTCTCATCCTTACAGCAGAGTCTGAATAAATTGAGGACATTTCTCGGAAACTGGCAAATTACAAACACTGAGCGGCCAAATGAATATTGTTAGTGCTAGACTTATAGTCTATATTTCAACTCAACATTAAACCATAAAGGCACGATGAGCCAATCCTGTTTAGTGTGTTGTCACAATGCCAAAGTATATCAAGTGCTATGAAAGAGAAAATATTAGCACATATCAAATTTTAGATTATTTGTGCTGAGACATTTTAGGTTTACTGAAGAAACAATACAGAAACACCAGTGCTCTGAAAACAGGCTTTTGTCTGTGGATGACAGAATGAACAGAGCACATTATCAGTTTCATACATATCTGGAGACTGAACTTGATAGCAGGCCCTTCAAAGCCTTTGTGTCCCTGTGAAGCACCACTACAAGGGAGGGGACATCAATAAAGAAGAGCCAGTCACCCTCCCGGCCTTGATTTTGAGGCTTTTTTTGTTCTTGGATAAAAGAAGAACATTTGTGATTTGCATTTTAAAAAGTACTGATCAAAAACAATTACCCTCCTCCTTCTGTATTTCCTAAATCAGATTACAGGCCTTGGTGAGCACTGGCTTCTTATGGCCTTGTTGCTCTGACAATATTTGAAGTTTCCTGCAGTAACTTCATTAGGCGTATTTTGTCCAGAATTAGCGGAGCGTGCTGAAAATTGCTAATGACAGATGTTTCTCCACACTGTCACACTCCTTGTATCATTTGATTTGGAAAGCAACATACGGTGTTCTGCTCCATCAGTATGTCACAGACTGTCTGCAAACAGCTGGTCATAACTCAGTTCAGTGAAAACCATTACTTTCCAATGAAGTGCTGGACACGTTCCAAATTGGGTTTTGGCATGGCCTCAGCTGCAGTGCAGCCCAGTGTTGCAGGTACACATGGAGGAGCAGAGGAGGGGTGAAAGGAGCAGGTGAGGAGCTTCTCTGTCTCCCTGCTCCCCAACTGGGCACAGCTACTGGCGGAGCAGGCACAATGAACAAACAGGAGAAAACAAATAACATAATAACACCTGTTATAATAAATTACAACAATACAACAGTGGGAAACAATGTGTTATAGCCACAAAAGCCAGTGGTTTTAAATGGGATGAGCCCCACGTTGGTTGGTTCCGGTTTCTGGTTTTGTTTTTTGGTTTGTTTGTTTTTTGTCTTATTATATAGAAATAATAAACCATCGTGCAGGTCTTCTCCTACATTTGTAGTAATGTTGTAACTGAACAATAACGCGTCATACGTGGACTCTACAAACGGTTCATCGTGCTGTAATTAAAAGGTAAAGATTCTGGGTGTTCAACTACAAAGCTCTGGCCAGAAAGGCGATGCTGTGTGCCAGGAAATCTCACAGCTCAGCTGCTGCTCGCATGCAGCAGAAGTGTCATTGACACCTCGCTCCGTCTCTAAAGATAAGGCAGTAATGACGTTCTGTATTCCTGGGCCTGTCAAGTCTGGGTGTTAGTCACTATTTAGCCCAATGGGTGAAGATCCCAGCAGCAAAATATTGTATTATTTGAAGGTCTAAAGGAAAATTAGGCAAAGGATGTTGTTCCTCGTGAACACAATAGCAACAAACATTTCACAAGACACATCAGTGAATAAATACTGTAGTAACATGAAGCATCACATTCATCAGACTTTGTGTTAAATGCTTAAAACAGCGGCTCACCTCAGCTAACTGAGACTAACTATTCACTGTATTGATCCTCTGACCTCTGACAATATCTGCTTCTTTTATTTCTCCACTAACTGTATCACTGCGCAACCGTTCAGCAGCAAAACCGACAGAACAGAACTGAATCGTATTAATGAAGACAAATGTGTGAACTCGGTTGTATGAATGTGGCCTTTATAGTCCCTTTGGATGGTATTTGTGCTGCAGAAGCCTGTTCTCTCAATCATCGTAATAAGGCTGATCCCAGTCAGAGCGTTGACAGCTCAGAGATGAGACTGTCCTCGTTCTGCTCGGTGCTCAGTTCGGCACACGAGGAGACAAAACGACCGGACTAACAAACACAGATCTTCAGTTATCGTTGAATGCACCATTAACTGCATGCAAGCACTTTATTTCTCTGTATCTCTGGTAAACTGAAGATTAACTACAGCTCCACTTGAAAATAAAACCTTAAACACTGAGTACTAACATTTGCCAGAATATACTAAAACATTATTATCTTTAATAACATCTTTAATACAAATTTAATTAAAATCATTTAATTAGACTATTTTGTAAACATTTTATGAAAAGCCCAACATCTACTGCAAGTATTTAAATGGTTATAATCCAGGATAATTCTATTGATTCATTTGGTTGTTTACTTCGTCCAAACTGCTTTCTTAATAATTACCAAACAGACAAACACTTTAAAGAATATTTTTAGTAATGATGCGATGGAGCACAGTGTTGGTTTTCTGGTAAAACACACATCATTTATGTTTCAGCGACGAGAAGCCGTCCTGATGTAAATATCAGTGTAATCTCATTATCTCCACTCACATTGTTGTCAGACCATCAGCAGCACAGTGGAAGTACACGCGGACTATCTTTAAGGAATATTGTTCCATTAGGCTGCTCAGATGTCTCCCAAGTGGATAAAACCTTTTATTTTTTTGTATTGATGCTGGCTCCTGTGCAGTGCAGTAATGTGTTGTTGCTTACCCATAGCGAAGTGAAAAATGAAACATCATTTGTGTTTCCACGGTCGCCTAAGCACTGAGCACACCATCCACAAAGCACGTTATCCCCCTGCTTTTAATGGGATGTTGTTTACTTGAACTGTAAGAAGACATATCTAATTGAGCTATTCTTGGCTTTATAGGCGCTAATGCAAAACTGATGGCACTAAAAACGCTATAATAACCAATTACCTATAATAAATTAGACATTTCGCAATTTTTATACGCCAATCCGAGTCTTACACTCCCTGACCCAAAACTGACAATTGTGTTAATTAGATCTGATGAGGTTAGTTGACACAAATTTATGTTTAACCACATTAAAATGCAAGGAAGAAGACATTGCCCTTGGAGTCATCAACTCAATCAACGCTAATGACTCTAATGTTTTTTTGCTTTTTTTAATTTAATACTTATGACACGTTTAATTGAACTTCATAGAAGTCCGGGCAGCAGGACTGCATGGACACGACTTCTTCTGTTTTTATATTTATATGCTAGAAATACAGCATTGAATAATTAATCGTGCATTCACTTAGTAATTTTCTTCTCTTTTCTTTGCCTGTTTGTGTCCTGACCTTCACGTCGCCTCTGCTGTTGTCTTTCATGCTTTCTCAGATTTCCATGTGCAGCCTTCCTCCGTGCTCTGAGGCGGATCGTCTGCAAAGCAAAAAAGAAAAAGTTGCATTTATCTCTGTAATTGGCCTCAGCATTTAAGCGGGTAATGTGGTTATTACTGCATTCTTTGCATTGCTGTTTCTTCTTCCCATCCAGCGTTCCCTCGCTCTCTGTTTTTTTCTGAAACTGTTGAGCTGGTAAGTTTAATGCAGAGGCACGTGTGCACTCTGGAAAGGTAATCTAGAAGCCAGTCGAGCCATGATAAATAGGGACAGCTGGCCTAATTGAATCATTTGAGCTAAGACAGCTCAACTTGGTTATCCTTCTGCAGCCCACACTGATATCAGTGTGGGAATCATTAGCCATGAAATCATGTCTGCTCTCTCTGACTGCATCCTTTATGACATGACAGCCAGCCCTGCCTGTCTCTTTCACTCCAACACCAAAGGAAGCCCTTTATCATAAACAGAGGTGGAGGCAACTAGGACTCAGTGAGACGGCTGTTTGTTTCTATGCGGACGCCTGCTCTTTTGAAACTATTTCATCAAATGCCAACAAATTGTGAACATGTACAGTAGGTTCATTTTCATTTCAATGCCTTCTTTATTAAGTTTTTTTTTTCCTGAGGACCATTTGCCAGTAATGCAATTGGGTGAACGGATTAGAGGGTCTCCTGGTGGAGGAAGAAAGGGGTGCCACATGTTTTCCAATGCCTCCTGCTTGTTTTCTGTGATTCCTCTCTGCAGGACTCCCCCTTCATACCAGGCGATGCCACCAGCATCAACAGAGCTGACAGGAAAGGAGCAATCAGGGAGACAGACACTGAATGAAGAATGATATTGGCTTAGTCTCATTGTTAAGCCTGTCACTGCAGAATGAAGGTTTTAATTGCATTTTTTGTTTGTTAAAGATTCAAATGTGTCCAAATGTCCTTCATATATGTTTATTATTCTTATGTGTATCCATAGTAATGCAGACTATGAGCTCAACGAATGGTCCTTGTGCTCTCTGTAATAATGGACATTCATTCTAGAGAGGGGAGGCCTAGCTTAATGGAGCTCAGACTGGAGATACTGTGCAATGTTCAGGCCCATTTCCTTTTGACTCACATTCCACTGGGGTGGCATGACCCCAATGAGACGCCTGCTTTTCCCAGGTGGCAGTGAGCAATGCTCCTCCGCAGCGCGGGGGCAGGGGAGCGAGGAGACCCTTCCTTACCCGGTGGGTTGGGCTGGAAAAACAGACGCCCACACAGACTTGCACATCTCTTGCGCGCACATACACTCGGTTGCACCCTTTTACAGCCTCGGGGGTTCCAGGCTTGTTTCAAGTAAATTTTGGATGGAGCAATTATCGAGGTTTAAGGAGTGACAGGTCCATTCCAGGTTTCAACAGGCGCACAGAGGAGAAGTGGGCTGACAATCGTCTGGAATCACCACTTGGGTTGAGGCAGTGTGTTTCTGACTAAGTGAGTTGCGTGTCTGCCTGCCCCTCTTTTTCTTCCCCAGGGCATTTTAGACAAGCGCTCTGCCTCTCCCTGGATGTTTACACATCATTAAGGTGCCCCTGTCTCATCTCTGCTCTGTCCTTTAAAGAACAAGGCTGTAGTTCAGGAGTGGAAGAAAACACAGTTCCTGGCGGAGCGTGAGGGGAGAAAAGCAGAGCTGCAGCGTAGACAGCATCACTTCACATCCAGAGAACGTAACATTCAAGCAAACTTCATTTTCAGATTTTTCACAAACCTCAACCAAAAGTTTTGTGCGCATTATTTTATTTTTTTTGTTTTTCCTTCATCAACTCGTTTCAAATTTGCGTATTAGACTAAATGCACAATTATGATTATTAACCAAAGTTAAGCAATCAGTGATTGTTTGCATTCACTCATCAGCATAGCTTTAAAAAGAATTTTATACATCTGACTTCTGAAAGAAAAAAGCAGGAGCAGGAAAGTCTGGTGTGTGGCAGACACGTTAGACAACACTGGTAATGAAGCATTGGCAGAAAGTGATAATTATTTTAATTAATGATAATGGTTTTAATGATTCAACATTTTGGCTAATTGATTATGATTGATTGCACATTACTAAACAAGGAAAGTGAATCAGGGAGGTAATCACGGAGATGACAGCACAGGTCAACACTACAGCATGACGGAACATACACTACACATGCTAATCAGACCCAGAGAGACAGACAAGCAGATGGAGGGAGGGAGGAGCGATGCAATATAAAGAGTGGCTAAATACTTAAAGAAGCAAAAAGTAAAAATAAATCCTACTCAGAAAATATGCCAGACAGAATATGTGACAGAACAGTCGTGACAGAACTAGGAAATATGAAGGGAAGGAGAACTGTGGCAGTTCATCAGTCTGGTTTCTATGTGTGTGGTAAAAATACACACGTTTAAGGTGACTTTCAGAAAATAAAATGAGTTTTACAGTTTTTTTAAGTAAGCACAGTTTCAAAGATCTTTGGTTATTTTATTATATTGGCATTTTATAGCATCTCGTTGAATTTTCTTTCTTTCTTTCTTTTTCCTTGGCTCGTTTTACCTTTGTTCATCAGGATTTAATTGTGCATGTTTACTGGTGATGGCTGTGCCCAGTGGTATCGATCGGTGTCTGTGCTGCATTCTGGGCATCAAAGCGCTGTTGTTACACAAACGCAGGGCTTACACTGTATCTTTGGAGCCACTTGATGGGTGTTTGACCCAGGAATTCTGTAGCATCATCACACCATAGACTCTCACCCTGTGACCCAAACAGTGATTATCTCTCGTGTTCTCCATCTCCTCCTCCTGCCCTGCCCTCTCCATCATGCAGACACTTGTCAGAAGGATTTTTTGCTTCCCAGAATCCCCACTCCACCTCCATCATCGCTCGCTATTGTCTAAGTTGCCAGTTCTACCCCGTCCGCTCGCAACATGCAAATCTATGCCCTTGATTTTGCTTTGGAGAGATGGTGAGTGGAGCGGAGGAGAGTCCTGCCCTCTGCTTCCTTCCTCCCCTCCTGCCCCCTCCCTCCTCCTTCCTAGCCCACGTCTGTCTCGCTGGTTGAGGAGCTTCTCAGAGTGGATGGCCTGGGTTCGAGTTTAATTAATGAAATGTATGATAATGTGATTTCTTTAATAGAATGACATAGTCTAATGGTGTTGTGTGATTATGATTAATATAGTACTTTGGCGAGAGAGAACATCAGCCAAGGGCTAAATGAGGACCTTCTCTCTGCAGTCCCAGTCCTGGAAACATTTCAGATTTGCTCTGGACCTTTGAACAGCTGTGTCTGTCTCTTAGCTTAGTATCCAGTACAAGTTTTGTTTCTCACCAAGCATATTTAAATTCAACATTTACCCAAAAGGTAAGTAGTTGTGTTGGTGTGTACCCACACTGAGGAAAATATTGTGCATATGATAGTTTAGCTAAGCAATGTGTAGTGTGAGAAATCCAAAACAAGAGCTGAAAGGAGCTCTGAGATTTACTGCAAACGTGTTTCCCAAGCGAACCCTTCATCTCCTAAAGGAAAAACACTGTAACACTCTGTAATGACATTGATTAAATCCATCTCCAAACGTCGCTCCTTCTTTCATTCTTGCTTTGTGAACCATAATGTCAACCTTATATAAAGATGCAGAAGATGAATGTCCCAAACAGATGACTTGTGGTGCTATATATCTATTTGTAATGATCCCTTGGGCCAAAGGTTACTGTTTTCTCTGTAGATGTAGACTGGTGAAGTGGCAAGTCAAGCATAAATCATATTACCCCAGAAGCTATTAATGTAGCTCACTGAATGAAGAAGGTAATGATGTGGACAAAGGCCACTTATTTTCCCTTTGCAATGGGAGTAGCTGCTTTGATTTCTGTGGGGTGTTTCCTTCACCTATAGACGTATCTATTGGCAAATAAATGAATGCTCCTTTGGCGTACGTCCTGTGTAGAATCATGAAATATCCAAAGCCATAAAATGTTAGCTTTGGGCTCCAGAAGTGCATCTCTGGCAGTCATGTCATGCCATGTGTGGGATGGTTTCAAAAACAAAGCCTTCCATCACTTCCACCTGTCTGAAGGTTGTCTGAAGGACGGAAGAGACGCCGTCTTCTGGAGAAACAGGAGGTTTGAGGGAAGTGCTGCTCTAAAACCGTTTGTCACTCTGATATCTGGTAAATGTGATAATTAATACTGTAATTTAACTAAACCCACTCTGCGAGTTCTGTAATTAAAACTGATGTACCTACTTAGCACACCAAGCATCACAGGTGGGCCCAAATTAATCTGCAAATAGAGCTAAATTGCCTGTGCTTAGCGTTTTCGTCAACGTCACTCACTTTGGGGGGAAATATCTGTAATTAATTCTGATATAACAAAGTCATAAATTTGAGGTTAAATGCAGCCTTGACAACAGACGCGATGACAGCAAGAGACCTCATCTAGCCGTTCCAGATGGGATCTGTGTTCGCCCAAGAACATGGCTGAGTCTTCTTTTAACAACTGTTTGTTGCTATAAAGACAAGAGGAGGTGGACTCAGAGAGACTCAGCTTATCTTGCATTGCTTTCTCGGTCTGAGTAAATCACGATGAACTGGAATGAAAACCGACTTCAAGACTGCAGAACAGTCAAATAAATAAATGCATTTTTGATTTGGACTTGCAAGTAAATTAAAATGGTCATAAAAAGGTTTTCAAATCATCAATATTTCTTACATGATACCATTAACATGGGGATTAGTAAAAATAAAGCTGTGTTAAATGTAAAGGTGCCTACTGTGAATGCTCACGTTTATTGCTCTCTCTTGGGCTTTTATTTTAGTTTGCTATAAACCAAACCCAATGTAAGCTTGCGCGTCGCTATTGTTAGATTGAACTGAACGACAGTCACATCAAAGTAATAATCACATATTTATGAATATTTAATGTGGTCACGGCAAATACGGCAAGTAATTAGGAGTTTCCACAAATTAGAAAATTGTTATTTTATGTTAATGAGGGATCTTCAGCTTTTTCTCATGAATAATTTATGAAACAACGGAAAGTTTAGTGGGAAAGGAACGAGGAAATCTGACAGTCAGGCACACAAAGATTTCCTTCACTTCCCATTGTTTGGTTGAATTTGCCACCCGATATTTATGAGGATGGAGATGTACAATGCAGTCGTGTGTGGACTTGTTTTGGAAGGAGAGGTGACGCTGGCATCAAGAGCAGGCAGCCCAAACGCCTATTCATGCAGACTTTTGTAGCTTTTGTCTCAAAGGTAAAAAACAAAGGTGGAATGTGCACAGATTGAGTCTAACAGTTTACTGCAGAGAAGGGCAAGAATGAGTGTATAGTGAGGACCCTGGTACGCTGAAGAGCTGGAAGGGGTCCCGCTAAAGGGGATAACACGAAGGCGGAGAGGAGGACTGGGTGGGGCAGGGAGGGCAGCGAGTCAGAAAACAAGAGCAAAACAAATCTGTGATCTGGAACTCGGAGAGCAGCCACTCAAGAGGGATTAATGAGAAGTAGGAGGCTGTGAAATTATGTGGCCTTTGAGTGGGGAGAATGGCCCTAGCGAAGCATGGCCCTGAAATGAGGTGAGACAAACTTCACCTGATCCACAATTAACGGCATCGTGCGGATGGGTGACACAGGGTCACAGCAGGAGAGGGGAAGGAGGCGAGGAAAAAGAATCACAAATTCACTTTTTGGCAAATTATCATCCCTCCAACAAGGGCAGCCATCAGAAACCGAGAGTCAATGAGGAGGGGAGAGGATTTTACACACCTGTCGTTTTATATGAAAAACAGTGGCAGAGATGAGAGCAAAGCTTGTTAAAAAGATTTACGCTTAATAACAACTGTAGCAGGGGGATGAAGACAATTAACGGTATGGAAAAACATAAATAAAGATGAAAGAGTGAGAGACAGGAGGAAAATGGGGTTGAGTTGATTGCACAGGGGGTGAGGAGCAATAACAGGAGCACGAATGATTAAGTGGTGTTAGGGACTAGGAACACTTGTTTGCAAGGACAATCTTTGTGTGCTTTTGTTGTCTGCCGGCCGCCTTTATCTTTGTGTAATTCTCCGTCTGATGAAATGTGTTTAAAGAGATGAACTGGGATCGGAGGAGCCGTCCTGACATGATTATGAGGGATTCATCTGCAGCCATCTGCCACCGTTATGAAAGGGGGGGGGGGGGGGGGGGGGGGTGAGGGAGGGCTAGCAGAGAGAGATAGAGGGAGAAAAGGAAGAGAGATGGAGGGAGGAAGGGAGGCACGGAGGGAAGTGCAGCCCTTCTGTTCAGCAACCCTGCCACAAACCCACTATTACACAGGCCTCTGGCCTTTGGTTTAACACACAGCCGTGTTCCCTCCCAATATCTGGAGTTTAAAACAGCACAACCAGGTTAGAGGACGTGTGCTGCTACTGTGCAGCACATGATGCTATTGTGCTGCTAGTATTTACAGTAGAAAATAAAGTGTTTGTATAAAGACCCGTGTGCTCGTGTGCAGATCGGTCTATATTATTTGGTAGAATATTTTCCAGGTACATTAGATTCCAACTTGGAAACGGCACCTACAGACTACATCATATTCACACACCAGTTGGAGGAGAGGGCACAGCAGATGGGTCCATTGCTCATCACAATGTCCACTTGTTCTAAAGGGGAAAGCGGGGGCCTCCGACAGCATGTCTTTAGTTGTGTAATAGGATTTTTTAGTGTCACAAATAAAAGTCACACATGGGTGTTTTTTTTTATGGGTGTTTGTTTTTGCTTCTTTTTTGGATTCTAACATTCTCACACCGTGCAACATCATCTCGTATGAAAACGGACCGTAAGTAAATTGTGTAACATGAGCAATAAACGCGATTTACAAAACGCTGAGATGCGTCACTGCGGGTGATGTTGAGCAGTGGGTGTGTTCACTCAGCAGTTACCATGACAGCTGGGATGCACTTTTTCCACTTATTAAACCATCATCTGTGTTATTTGCCTTATAATTTTGAATTGACCCTCACTGACAGCTGTCCCCTTTTTACGATCACTTTGTTCCATGTGTGAAAAATCTTAACAAAGCACCTATTTCATTTTTTGCCCACTAAGACTGAGCCATCACTTCATATTACAGGTCAACGTTACGGTGCTTAATTATGTGCCGGCTGCTTGGGGCTCCTAATAACCTGTCATTGAGGGGAATTTGAATGTCACACCATATTGTTGGGCCCTAATGGCAGCAGGCAGATCCACTGATGAGCCGTTTTGGGACAATTACAGCGGATATTCAAATCACAGGTCCGGGCGTGTGGTGGAGTGCGGCGCACACGGGCTGACAGGGGGCAGGGCCGCGCAATCACGCACACACCTGTTGTATCTTGACCCTGCAATCCACCTCTGCCGATACACAAAGAAGCCGCTGCCGCTGCAACTGCTGAACTGTAGCCCGGTCGCTTTTATTATCCGTCCAATCCAGATATCAGCGATTTCATCAAGCCGGGAAGATATGCATATCATGAATTATTTTGACACCGGGACCTTTTAATTTTCGCCAGTAATATTTCGTCCCACCAATCAGCGCCTTGGAGTCGTTGTCGCCGAACGGACGTGGCGGTGTCAGAGGACGACCCCCCCCCCCCCCCCCCCCCCCCCGCCCCCCCCGGACCCAAATCATCCGGGGGACAGTAATGAGCTATGGCCACAATTATGAGCTGCCTGTGTGCGCATGCATCTCATTAAAGCCCCACGCGAGCTGCTGCAGGAGGAGGAGCACGGACACACACACACACACGCAGGACACACACACGCAGGACATGTATAGACAGATACGACGTGTGTGTTAGTGCTTCCGACCGCTGAGGTGAGATGACGGCTTTTCAAACACTACCTGCTCCGCGACACTTGTTGTGCAGCTGTAACTTTACACATTAGGAGAGAGAAGCGCATTAAGTGAAGTATCCTACTTTTTAAAAGCTGCTCAACAGTTTTACGTGTTTGAAATTAAATGATTGCTACTGTGTTTATGTAATATGGATAATAATCAGACATGACCTACTATTACAGGAGCCATTATGCTCCATGATCATTCGTTCATTCAACTAGCTAAAAATCTGTCTTTGCACTTTTTATTTGTAATTGAATACTTTTACAATTTTCTCTGTCAGTTCCAAAGGATCAGAAAATAGCTTCCATTGCTACTGAATAGCATTTAATAAAACACATGACCATCTTACAAAATATTATTTATATATATATATATATATATATATATATATATATATATCACCATATATAAAGCTACCCTGACTAACTTGATCTAATTTGTAATCAAAAAAAAATCTGTCATAATTTATTGATAATTATCAAAAAAAGATATATAACAGGGCAATTGATAAATTATTGTTAATGATTATTTTTTGCATTTACAATCTGACAACGCTGCCTTATTATGTTACCAAAAGCAGAAGCAATACTTCCAGCACAAAGTCAGATAAAAATTAACACTCAGACACATGACGTCACCGTTTTAAAGGCCACACATGAACTCGCACAGATGCAGTCTATCGTTTCCACACACAGTCTTGTCTGTCTGTGATATGTGGACTGTGTAACTTAATACTCTGTGTCTTTACTCGGCTCCCTGTAGAGCAGGCATTACCTGAGCAAATTGGATGCTCAAACAGTCAGTGAGTGACCTTCCCTCATCCTGGATGTTGACCCCAATATAAAGAGAGACATTACATCTCGTTACACAACAACACAGCTCCAGGGCTTTGCTCCAGATAAAGAAAAATGTCTCAATTAAATCTTCACTGGAACCCCCTGCCAAAGAGTTATCGCTGCCCCGGTAGCGCTGATCGCCACACTCACACATCCTCAAAAGTTATTTGACATAAATTGTAGGAGTCACATCATTTCCTGCCACATTTTGAGCAGGATTTACAGTCGATCCCATTGACTAGGAGCTGAACCTCTAATAAAACTCCTCAAGAGCCCACAGGGCTGTGAGACGCACATATCTCCCCTCCATCAGGCTCTCTCCTCCTGCGCAGATTAACCATGCAAATACACACAGGTGGGAGGGTGATACCGACAACACATTTATGCACATGTATGCATCTGGGCTGATACGCCAATGAAAGGACTGCGCACAAGACAGTCTGATTGTGTTTTATCTGATGGGGGATGAAACGGGAAGAAATTGGCTTCTGGAGCCTTACGTAAAGAAATCAAGCAGAAGTAAAAATGAAATTATCTGCGTCTTTAATTTGGAAATGGGAGGTGAGGTCCACTTTATGTCTTCTGGAGGACGTCCTCTTAAGTGTAAAAACAGAGAAATATCATTAGGGTAGAAGCATATGACCCTGAGAAGAAAATCGTTTACACCTAATAACTGCTTAACATTAGCGCTATGCTTTGTGCAAGGTGCAAACTAACGATTAACAACCTTATGGCTACATTAGACTGAAGACTTTATAGTCTATGCAGAACAAGGAATATTAATGATTTGCATTGTGTTAATGTTTAAGATGTTCAAGCTGAAGCTGACCAGGCAGAAATTCTTTTTATTTCATCTGATGTGTTGGAGGTTACACTTTGAACCCTATACTTTTTGTAAGGCTTACTGTCTCTCTCTAGTGGTGAAGCAGGAGACACATGAGCTTGAAAAGCTTCCAGGCTGCAGGCATCCAGTTAATTGTTTTTACAGGTTTCTAATGCAGACATGTAAATTTTCATTTCTGCATTCGTTTGCAGAGGAGCACTGCAGAGCTGTCTAGGACTGTAAAAAATAGAATCGCTACTGAACAGACACTAAGCTCAATCAAAAGGAATTTGCGCTGTCAAATGCTTTAGGTGCTAATAACAAATCTCCCTTAAAACACCACATTTATTTTTTGATGTAGTGAAAACTACATTTCTAGTATAAAAACCTTCAGCTTATTTAAAAAAAAATGTCTGAGCAAATTCAGTGCGTAATAATTAATTTCAAGTCATCTAGTCACCATCCATCCACACGATGGCAGAGAATCTAGTGAAGGCGTTCTCTCCAGCTTGGCACAGTATTTTGTTGGAGGCGCAGCAGCAGCAGCAGCAGCAGTGGCTTCAGGGCCTCCAGCTGGGGCTGGCTGCTGCCTCCACTTGCCTACCAGCACTCAGGCTGTGGAAGATGGTGGTCAGGCCCAAGGACTGCCCTGGGGCACCTCACTAATGCACCAGTAAAGAAAACTAAATTACTCTCTGCTAAGAATGCTCGCTGCCCTCAGCAATTAGATTTGACCAAGTGAGCTCTGAGCACTGCTGTGACCAATGCACATGCCAGGAACACATCTCAATATAACCACGGGTCAACATGTCACATTGATCATATTCACCAGAGCTCAAAAATATGCTTAGCACGAAAAAAAACAACAGACAAATTCAGATTTGAAGTTTATCATTTCCATTAACAGTGTATGGGAATCTACAGCTTAGATTGTGCCTTACATTATATTACATTTGTTGGCAGATGGTTTCTGTACACATAAAGTTTTGCTTCTTATAATTACAGTTGCAATTATTCATCAACATGACATCTGTGGCAAATTTAAGAGTAAAGGAAAATTTGCAATTTGATCAACACTTAAGACAATTCTAAGAAAAAGGGTTCAAGTATTTGTTCTTTGTAGAATGAGCGGAAAAGTCAAATATTAAAATTAAAATACTTGATGCAACTTAGAGATGAATTATGTGCAAATAAAAAAATTTAACACTGATGAGTATAGCTTGTAACTAATGTTTTATTTACTAATTACTTCGAAGACTGTTGCTGAATTATATTTCCTATTTAATGGAAAATGCCTTTTTGCTTTTCCAGATATTAACCACTGTCAGTTCCGATTATTCAGGTCATCCTGTGCCATGCCTCAACTGGACTGACCTCAACCCACTGTGACACCTCTGCACTATCAAACAACAGAAGTATCTTCATCAGCACTGAGTGTAATAATTGTTAATGAAGGTCACACAAGTTGGAAAAGATAATGAAACTGTACGAGTAACAGGAACGGTTGGGTTTAAGGAACCAGGAAAGACCGTTAGCATTAGCTCTTTGAAATTATGATCATAATCCTAAAATCTGTATTACAAAAAAAACAGAAATATCCTTCACGTCAGGCACCATTTACAAAATGTACATAGCCACACCTTGTTGCAGTGTAGCACTACTGCTCATGACTGCATTGGTACAGTAAGTATGCTGTATGCGTGTGTGTGTGAGAGAGAGAGCGAGCACGTGCACCAACTTGAGCTTAGCTGTAAGGACACTGTTGGCTAAAGTGAGAAAAGGAACTGAACAAGTGGGGCCACAATACTGTAGAAATGTCAGTGGGAGTCCAGGTATACAAGCAGGCAGCTAACAAGTTTGTCTTCCTCATGCAGATCTAGGGTTTTACTAAAACTACGCGTCATGATGCTGATGTGACATAGGACACCGAAAGCCGAGGTAGCCTAAAGTCTGTGCAATTAACATATTAACCGTCAGACAAGTCACTGACACGGCAGGACTCACATTTGATGTTTTCCTGCACCATAGTACCATCAGAGGAGTCTTGGTTTGTGGCAGAAACAACTAAATGCAGTGAGGCTTATATTAATCAGTCAGAGAGATAATCAGTTCTTTCACCATCCATCAAAAGTCATAGCCAGTGGGTGAATGGGCTGCAGTCTTTCACTGGTGTCTGGCTTACCACATCTACCGAAATGAACGAAAAAGGTACAGTAGGGAAGTAAAATGTAACATCTGACATGCTTGAAGCTCTCAGACCATTTCAATGAACGCAGAGAACTGCAGTGAAATGTCAAAAAGGCACACACAATAACCATAGATCAGGCAAGATCGGCACAAAATACTCATAGCATGCTAAAAAACTAAATGGGAAGAAATAAAGCCTTCTAATATTAAGAAATTAAAGAATGAGAAATCTAACATATACTGAAAATGACTGAATAGATGGAGAAAGGTTCAGCACAAAAAAAGGAAGTCCCACTTTTCAACATATGCAAAATTATCTTAAGAGTAATTAAATAAGCTTCCAGCTAAATATGTTTCCAGATTGCTATTTGGTTTCTGCTTATTAAAAGTTCTCTGGCTATGTCATGTCTTATATAGTGCACAAACAGCCACTTGGGGGACTTTGTTGCTCAATATATACATTAACATTATTGCATGGCCGGCTTGGCAATTCAGCACTTGTTGCGCACACATGGCACTCATTTTACAGAGGGGACGATAGATTACCGTGGGGCTGAGAGATTGGGTTTCATCTGGGACTAAGCTGATAGGCGCTAAGGCTGCAGCTGGATGGTACTTTCAGGGTAAATACGAAGCATACAGATAATCACAGGAAGTGGTCACCAGTAAAAGGAACGGGACAGGAAGTTTGCGGCCGTGCTGAGCCAGCCCATGCCATCTGTGATAGAGCCCACGCGTGTCACCGCCTTGTCCTGCTCCTGGGACGGGCTTTCCTCCTCTGGCAGGTAATCTGGGATGTCTGTGTTCTCCTCTACCAGCACTGCAGTGTGGAATGGCAAGATGAGCTGCGAAAACAAAGGCGATATTTAAACACAGACAGTGATGTTTCACCGTTTCATCACAGCCAGACCACTTTACTGAGCTAGGTCTGACCCCTGCTGGCCACACTGGGTAAGACTACCACAGAAATCTGTAGGACAACTGAAATATGCAAAGCTTAAATTATTCCATTCAGCACACTGAGCGGTCAGAGAATCTTTTTATGTAACAGCAGTTTAAAATCCACACTCTTACCTCTCCTCCATCCTCCGTCTTTACCACTTGCTGAGCCTTCATTACTTTGGTGGAGTTGATTGCTGTGCCTAACGCCTATGAGAAAAACAAAAGGACTGATATTGTCATTCATAAAACATATGCATACATCTTTAACTCTAACATTGAGTATATAGATTTTTAAAGACATGTTCATCGTCAGATTAATACAGGTTTCTCCACTCGTGTCATTTAAAGCATATTTTCATTATCAGTCAAGACAAGCAGCGATAAAACTTTCCGTGAATAGAAACTGGTCACACTATTGATTAAGGATTACAAGAACAAGATAAGGAATACGAAAGAAATATTGTATCTTTGTATATGTATATGTCTGTGTTAGTGGTGGTTTCCTGCATCTGGACAGGCCTGTACCTCAGCTTTAAGGTCAGAGCGAATCCTGACAACACATCTCTTGACAGCCATCTGAAAGGTGAAACTGATCACCCCTCGGATCTTGAGCAGCGCTTCCTCACACAGGCTCCTTCGAGTCTGACGTCAGACAGGAATTGGGTGAAAGGTATGAACAAATGTGCAAAAAACAGTAAGGTCAACAAGTGACGAGATAAGAAATGACTGTGGCTTAAAGGTATGTGAGGAAAGTGAATTGTGTATGAAGGAGTGCAATTAGTTCAGACAGCAAGAAAAATATAGAATAAAACATACCATTGCCACTGTTTAACAATATAGTTTACATGGCTATAGTTCTGAGCTGCTACAGTGATTTGTATTTGTGCTGAAATTATAGCAATGCAGCACAGCAGAGGGTGTCTATCTGCTTAAATGTTATCTGGCAAGGTGTAAGCATCCTGCAGAGCAGCATCCAGACTCAGTCCCAGAGTCCTGCAGTTAGGTGTCTGACATTTACAACATGACCCCTCCACCCTCCACTCTTGTTCCAGAAAGGCTGACAGGTTTCCACACAGCAAAGACGCACCGATGCTGGCAACAAACCAAACTGAGATTTTTGTACATGTGCTGATTTCTGTGAACACACTGTTCACTTACAGAGTCATCCAGTCCGTCAATGTGCAGCACCACTGTTTTGGCCCTCTTGTTGTTGGAGCCCAGGAAGAAATGGGCTTTACGCCGACAGGAGGCAGCAGCTGCCTCTGCCTGTTCGGCTTCTTCTTTACAAGCTGACTGCAGAATCTCATATATCTCAGAGGCCAGCAGCTTGGTTTCTCCAGGTGATGTACTCCTTTGTGAGAGAAAGTTAAAAAAGACAATTAAAAAAAAAAAACAAAAAAAAGAGGCTTTTTAACTTGTTCAATTAATTGTTGTTTACACATGTTCAGTTGAAATATTCAGCTGTTGTGAAAAAACACAAAGAATACAGTTAAGAATGGGTTACCCAAATCAAATGAACTTCAATGTATGCCAATATTGTTTGCACAAGCATGTAGAATACCAAAACAGAGAGCTATGCTATGTTAAGTAATAATCATATTCTGCACTTGTGTTTTATTTAGCTGCATACGGTCAGTTGCAGTTGTATTACCAGAACAGAATGTTTTTGAGGGATCCTAGGATTCCCTGTGGGCTATACTGCTTTATATGTCACCCAGTCATCATTCCTTCTACAGTAACTACTTATGACATCAGCTGTCTGGCTTGGCTGCCCCTGGTGCTTCTCTGGCACTGAACGCATTCCTACTCTGGCTCTGTGGGGACCTTTCTGCAAACCAATCACTTTGTTTATTCACCATCACTTTAAACCACGAATAGCAGCCAGCGTCTTCTTGAGCTTTCACTCTTAATAAGCTAAAGGAATAAAAATGGTCTTCACACTTCTTTTGTGTAACTAAGCTAAACATTCCCTCTCAGCTATGCGTTTCTTCTCTGTCCAGCTATGATCGACCTCTACATAAAGCCTGTTGCCTGGACTGTGAGCAGAGTACGAGCTAGTGTAGTTACTGCAGGGCTCCTATGATGCCATCCATGATTAAGTCAAAGAGACTGGCTTACTCCAGGGCAAGAAAGAGCTCTGCCGCAGGACGAAAAAATTAGTACAAAAAAAAAAAGAAATCCAAGCCAACCAGTTGAACATCGGTCTATTCTTATCAGAATACTAATGATGAACAGCAGTAACTTAGCCAAACTGCCACAAACCATTCAGTAGGACCAGCAATCTGGAGCACAACACAACCTTCCTTCATCATTCTGAGTAACCAGGATATATTTATAGTGATTTTTAGAAAAGATTAAACTGTTAAACTAACATTGTTTCTACAAAAGCCAACAAGGGTTAATATACTAAACCCAAACAATGAAAGACTAAGCTTACAACATAATATGCTGGCAAAATCATTCACGTCTGCTAAATAAACTGCTAACTCCAGCAATGAACCACAGCAAATACAGGCCTACAGTAGAAAACAAAAGTGAACGCAGAGACAAAAAGCGTACAAAGGTGCCAGGATACATTACGTTCTAGGACATGCAGAAACAGCAATTTGACTGGTTGCTATCCTTTCTAATTCATCTTTAATAATTTTCATTTTGACAAGTCAAATGGAATGACATCATCCTGTCAGAAGAATGTGCAGGCAGGCACATATTTTATGAGCAACGTAAAATTCTAGGTTAAGGATTTATGTAAAGAAAGTGCACAGTTGTTTGTGTGTGCGTGCATGCGAGGGGGACATATATGTGGTGGTGACAGGAACTTGCTTTTGCATGACATTCTGCAAACTCAGCATCATGCCCAGCTCTGCTTTCATCTTTTCTCTGTTCGCTCGACATTCTGCCAGGTAGCGCACGGCCTGTAAGCACAAGAGCAGGAAAATTAGACAGTCACAAAGGTCACACAAATTATGACACAAACAGAAAACAGCTCATTCGTACAACCAGTAGCAATTCTAGTCCAAAAAGCTGCTCACAATATGTCTACAAAAAGAATTTACAGCATCATTTATATTTATTATATCTACATTCCCTCTATGATTCAATCACAAGAATATAATCCCACCTGGTGGTTTTGGTTACGGACAGAATGGGAAATTCCAGTGCTGGAGGTGATCAATATGCATCAAAGCCCACTTTACATTACATTCATTGCACTACAGCTTGTTGAATACTGTATTTAGCTGTGCATCTGCAGACATCAGACCCCTGTACGCACAACATACAACTGCCACATGGGTTCGGGCTGATCTATTTGTCCGGTAAAGGTTCTTTATTTCAGTACATAGATGGATGCTCCTTACCAATAGCGCAGAGTAGACAACCTGTGGGTTCGGGTGGTCCAAAAAAAGGATGAGACCTGGCAGACAGCCTTGGTCTTCTACTATGGCTCTTCGGTTCAGGGGATCTGCAGCAAGATCTCGCAGCTGGTTCACCACAGTCAGTGCATCCACCTCCGCACTCATGGTGCTTTCTGTCTTGATGCCACGCACATCAAACCAACGTCTTAACTCTGCTGAAACAGAAAGGATGAGGTAAATCACTGTTAACAAATCAGGGCTGCAGATGTAATTTGTCATGATCAATCTGTATATAACTAACGAAATTGATTGGGCCACGATAAATCTACAACTACTTTTTATGACCACTGGTACAATGGATTTAAATGGATGGGCTCTTACATTCAGACACGACAGTCACAAATAAATTGGCGAAGCAATAATGACAAACAGAAACGCTGACAAGTAACATTGGTCAAGTAATTAACCAAGCTTTACTAAAGTGACACAAAAGGTGTGTCACTGTCTTAATAGTTACTTAGTGTTGAACGTGCAAGAAAATCTAGTTATCTAGTTGTCATATGAAAGAAATATAAACCATGCTAGTGTTCATGTTTACCGTTACCATACAGATAGTACGTTAACATAGTAATATTCATAAGCTTTAAAGACCCTTAATATGACCCTCTACGTCTCCTCAAATCACGCCCGACAACAGCAGCTAAGCTAGCTTAGCGTTAGCTAACGTTATTGGGCAACTAAAGCATAACGTTACCTTATTTTCGGTTTGCGGTAAAATCATGAGACAGCGGCGGCTAACGTCAGTTACAACATATGCAAAAACGACACAACAAAATGGAGCTAAGTGCTATTATCACATTAAAACCAAATGTATCAAAATAACTACACTAACACTGGGCCCGTGTCCCTTTCTTTACTATCCTTGTTTAGCTAGCAGCTGTGTATAGTGTTTGGGTTTGTAGCACATCAAGGGGTACGACTGTTTCGTGAATGAGGACATCGCAATTTTCCGTAAGGATTCGTGTAGTTTAAACTGGACACAGCCTCACCGGGAAACGTTGGTGTACATAACTAACACACACCACATTCCAGAAAAATGATTGGAAAATATAATGTGATGGACTTGAATAAACCCCAATCGAAACAAAGCTAGATCTAAGGCTGAAATATAATTGGTGAATTAGTAGGTCAGTCATCCCGAGCAACCAATGGTGGCGCTGTATAGTCACAGCCCGACGTATGGGATCGGTGACGAATTGGGTTCCATGATTCCCCAGCATTACTCACAGTGGAAATGCCTCCTCACACAAGGTTGTCGGCTAATGTTAAACTCGGTAAGTTGCTTTTAAACGCGTACATATCGCCGATTTACCTTTAACTCATACGGTTGTTAACACAGGTTGGGTGTCGGGGTTTTCCGGTACATTCCAGTGACATTTTCAACGACTGTTGAAGTTTTCCGCAGTTAGCTAGCCCACATTTAGCACCCGTTAGCCTTTTTAATGTAGCTCAGCACATTGGTTTTTCGTAGGCATGATTTTAAGCTGACATCTGTCAGAAGAGTCACAACATGTTTCCACAGGTTCCTATTTAGGTTTACAAACTATTAAAAGAAAGCACATGTTGATAATCTGCCAGGATTGGAAAGTTAGAATAGCCTTCATCTCAGAGAGCTGTGCCATATTTACTGTTTAACCACAGGAAAAAAAGAGAATAGAAATATATTAATTCTGCACATTTAGCTAACTTTAGTGCACTCTCTCAAGTCTTTATAATTTTATATAGTGAGTTTATTTTGGTGTTGGTGCACTTCTGGACTTACTTGTGTTTTTGTTTTGTACCTGGTGCTAACACCATTTGTTTGTTACTTCTAGGTGTTTGATTATGATGCCTTTGGCGTTGGAGCATGTGTTCACCTGCTTATCTGAAACACATCTACAGAAATGAGTAACATCTGCGCTCGGACCGAAATGGACCTGGTATGTGACAGTTAGATCTCAATAAATATTTGCTAACTGCACACAATGAAGTAATGTATTGCCATTTTCTCCTGCTCTCATTTGAAGGTATATTACATATTCTTAGTTGCAAAAAGAATTGAAAGAATGAAGTAGTGACTTTTGGTAGTGACGTTTTTCTTCCTTTGTTCCATTTTGCTTTGCAGGTGTTTGGATCAGCCAAGTCCTATGGGTCGTCCAGAAGTATTGTGAGGAGGATAGCTACTAGTCTCCCTCTTAAACCATGTCCCAGGGTACATTTTCAGGTAAGGGAGGTGTGATAGGATGTCATCAGCATGTCTATCACATGATAGCGATTTGCTATCATCAACTTACTTCTGCTTTTCTGGCTGTTTTTGTTTCGGAAAGATTAAGAACAAGATATATATCCATCACACTGACCGTGTTCACATTTTCTAAGTATTTAGAAGAAATTGGATTTTTCAGATCAGTGGTGTGAGTTTAAAACTGACTTGCTTTCTTTCCTGTCTTCTTCACCGCTGTGCTTTGTCTTTTCTTCTGTTTCCAGCTACCTTCCCTAGCTGTGAAGAATGCAGCCTGTCTGCTTTAGGTCAGTCTTTTCAGCATCTTTCAACAAACCTGTGCCGATAACAGACCTTCTGACCTACTTGAACCTGTCAATCACAACTCTCCCTCCTTTACCTTCTCCTTCTGGACTGTCCTCAGTTTACTGTCGCTGTTGTTGTTGTTGTTTTCATCGCAAGCTTAGTTGTTACAGTATGGTAAAGGTGCCTGGGTGTGTTTTCCTGTGGCATGTATTTATATGTTTGTATGTTAAACATGTTGTGTGTGTGTGTCACTGCAGCTTTATCCGTACAGTGAGGATGCTGGAGTCCTGATTGGCACGAGCAGGCAGAATTGTCTGGTGGCCTCTCTGGCTGATATCGCCTGGATTGACAAGGATGAAGAGGAAGGTGACGATACTGTTGGCAGACCCAGGTGAAAGGAAGATAAAGATCTGAATTACACATTCTTTGAGTGCTGTCTTGAAAGTGCTGTCAGTATGTTAAATATTATTTAATTATCATAAAAACAGGTCAGGAATACCACAAGGACTCATGTTTCGAGCTCGCCAGCCTCATCCTCTGAAGAAACCCTTAGTTCGCCGGGGATCACTACCCAGCTTACATCAAGGCGGTTTTGATCCTCGTGGACCAACACTTGCCAATGATGAGGCCATTCAGAAGATCAACGCGCTGGAGTCAGAACTCGCCAAGCTCAGAAATCAGATAGCACAGATTGTACTGGCTCAGGAAAAGATTGCACAGCCAGGTATTAAATTAAAACAAAACATAGCCTGGTTATTATTCAGTGAAATAGGTGTTGACTTCTCTGTAGTAATGTCAGTTGGTCCATAGATGGCAGTAGATTTTCAAATTACACAGCTGACAGTCCTGTTTTTATTTTGCGTCACCACAGCTGCTACCCCGGGGGCTCCTCCTCAACCATGCAACACTCTACCTCCCCCTCCTCCACCACCACCCCCACCCCCAAGTCTCCAGCGATCATTTTCAGCCATTGAGTTGATAAAAGAGCGCAGAGGGAAGAAGACAGATGGACAGAGTGTTTTGGACTCAAGGCCATCAGAATTCCCCAACATGCTGGATGTGTTGAAGGACATGAAAAAAGTGAAGTTGCGATCAGTGAAAAGGTTTGCTGGGACATTTGTCAGCACATAGTCATATGTTCAGTTCCTTGCACAAACTAAGACAAAAATATGTCAAACTGAGTTTAATTTGTGGTTGGGTGGTCAAAACACAGGTGACCAGACCATAAAAAGAATTCGTTAATGTTGTTATTATGTGGGTATGTTTCCATAGTCGTCCAGTGGGAGATGATGCCAAAGTGAAAGCCAGCACGCCTGCAGATGCTGCAGCGCTTATCGCTGAGGCCTTGAAGCGCAAATTTGCCCATCGACATCGACACAATAGCGAACAAGAAGACAAAGAGGATCTCAAACTTCCAGTTCCAGACTCAAAACCTCAAACTGGCGCCCCTTTGGTGAGAGATGTGTCACTGGTTTTGTTTTACTATCTGACTTACAGCTATGTGTACAAACATAAAGAACATGAATTATGAATCAAATTTAGCGTTAGGGTTACTTAACGCTCTTGAAACTTTTTATTATCTTCCTTTATTGTTGGGGGTAATCTGATTGTGATGTATCTGTCTTCACAGTTTGGGCAGCACATGTTGAAACCCACTGGAAAAAGGAAGCTGCTCTGAACAAGTGACCCTGAGCTTGATGTGCTGACGTTGTGCGGACATTTGAAAAGCTATACCAACCTTTTTAATCTCAGCTGTTTCCAAGGATGGAGAAGAGATTCTGTCTAGACTAGGTTACAGGCTGCGCCATTCAATCATCTCATTGTGATCATTTGAGTATGTTTTTGCACCATTATAACTTATACTAGTCTTCCATTTGACAAAACGTGATTTTTTTTTTTTTTTTTCAAGGATGAGGCTGGTGATTTTTTTCTGTTTGTGTTTTAGTTAACAGATCCCATAAAGCGTTATAATGTCACCTGTTACGACGTAACTATTGTGAAGCTGTTAAATAAGTGTAATGAAACCGAGAGCAGAGCGCACCACACTAATATGAAATGTGGAAATGTGATCGTTGTTGTTGTAAGAAGATCAGTCGCTTACCTAAGCTTTGTCCTGAGGAAGTAACAGCTGCTGTTAGTGTGCTGTATTCAGGGACAGTAATTGTTAGACTCCGCCGGTTTCGTCTTAATCTTAATAGGACTTGTAAAACACAAATATTTTTTTTAAAATCACCTGCCTTCTCCTTTAAGTTAATAACTTGTTGGTGTCATGTGCATGTTAAAGCAACACTACAGCATTATTAGTTTGTTAAATCCTTTTATGTGTTAATGTGTTGTACATAGTACAGTTGGCCAGCTTTGAATTCCTAGTTTTAAGGGATTGTCTATAAATAAGTTCTTCTACCACAGAAGAAAGGGAGCACTTTGTTAAGGGTTATTGTACTGATTTGGCAATGTGTGCTAATTATGTAGACTAATTTATTTTTGGGATCCATCTATTTATGTTAAGTAGATAATTTTCATTTTAACTGTTTATGTCCTAACAAACTATTGTGAGAATGTAAGTTGAATTGATTCACTTGTCCTTCGGCTTGTTTGTCTTTTGCTGTCTCAAATATATGCATCTGTTTTAGTTGACACTATATCTATTTATGGCAAAGCCCTTAGACCAAAGACATTTTATTGTCCTTCATTGCCAAATTTTTTCATTGTTGTCCCTCGAATGCTTAGTGAGGAAACAATAGTGTGACTGTACTGTGTCGCAGCATTATCAGGATCTCCTTTGATAACATTTGCCTTTTATCACCAAAACAATAACAACGTTCCCACAATGTGTTCATTAACATCACTAAAGAAATTCTGCATATGTGTAGTTCAAAGTATTGACATTTCTTTTGCTTATTTAAACAAGCCATGTGTCATAGGTACATACACTTCACACAAGCCATGCGTTTGTGCCAGTAATCATTTTCAGATCTTACTTTCAAAGTTCTCTCTACTCTTTAGAGTCGTGAGGTTTTTAGACAGTATTTTCCCCCAGTTCCCCACTGCACATTTTCAAAGGCTAGGTGGCCTGTATGGGTCAGAAGTAGTGATTTACCTTGTTTTGTTTTTTTTTTATTTAAGCATTGCCCTAAATTGTCAAATCTTTAAATAAATGTTTATGGTATGGATTGATTGTATGGATTGTGAAAGTCAACTGTCCTGAAAGGATAAAGAAACGAAAAAACGAATTATCTACCAACTGCGTTTGGGAATCCAGAACTTGAGTTTAGCTTATTCATCTCTTCCATAGACCATTAACACTGTCCCATCAAAACAAAATATGGCCAAATTTATATTTGCTCAAAAGACAAGTTCCAAAGGGCCAAGAACAGACCTAAAATCACTTGCCTTACAGTGTGTAATTAACTGCCATCATCCACTAGAACATGTGCATTATGTGCAATTCAAGCATTTGTCAACAACAGTTTTTTTATTCAAATTGTAACTGCAACAGGCATGTATCAAAAAGGTCAATAGAGCAAAGCCTTTACAAAATCTGGCTTGACACTTAAGTCTTCCCAAAAATGGCTGTCGCAACAAATTGTAAACAATTTTATCAACAGTCTTACAGCACTTACAGCAAAATACAAATTAGCTAAAGTAAGAAAAGCACCTGTTATCTTTCAAAATGTCAACACAAACACACTTTGTGCCACTATACAAAATCAAGAAGACAAACCAAACAAAGAAATGGAATGTTCAAAGTCACTTGACTTTTGTTTCCGTCCTAAAATAAAACTAAAAAGGAGAGCTGGAGTTGTTCCTCATAACAAAAAGGAAAAGGGGTTGGACAGTGCATTGAAAACAAGCACACCATGCACTTGATGGGAACTGGAGTTGGTTTGGTCACTTAGCATAGTTTGTGCATAGTTATAAGGCATCAGTCAAGCAGTCCTTTAGGTTGCATGTGGCTATGAGAAACATTCTGTGGAGAGGGAGAGTCTCCTTCAGTGCATCCTAGCCACCAAAACAAAGACCACCACCTTGCATCGCCCCCAGTCACCCCTCTCCCTCTCCCTCTTGTTAAACAGGCAAAACCCTGAGCAAGGTGAGTTGTGTTGGTTTCCAGGTGAGATACATGTGCAGTCAGTTAACTGATCTCCAGTCTGGGAAGGAAGCTACTCTGAGTTCAACCAGCGCTGGAAGGCTCAGAAACATCAGAAAAGGGCTCATTTCTGTAATACCTTCGCATGGTGTCTTGGAAACGTCATGGAGACAAAGCTGCACATCCAACAACATCATTATTCGGGAGTGCAAGAACACATGTTAGCACAGGTGGGAGTTTCTTATGGCATCTGGTGTGTTTGAATAAAGTTCTGCTCATGGCTTGGGATGACAGTTCAAACAAGTGGTTCTTCACATCTGTGCTTTGAAGGCAAACCGTGGAGCTGACGTGATTCACTTCAGTTCAAGGGCAAAGAGATGACAAACGAGACGAGTAAACAGTCTTCGTAGAGGCAGCAAAAGGACTGGGCTTGTCACATTTTTGTTTTGTTTTTTTACATTAGGAAGAATCTTCAATACAAATGTGACACGGCATTACTCAAACGTCTTCAGAGGATGTCATGTCTGAATACTCCAGTTGTATCAGTCAGTTCTGTTTAGATCATTTTTAAAATCTTTGTTTTCAAATGGCACTTCAAAACACCAGGAAAATGTCTTGCACTGCTTTTCCCATTAAGGTTCAGAAAAATTGTGTTTTCGGTCACTAATGCCTAAACTACAGTGGACAAATAAATAAAGCAAATAAATGAAAATACAGCAGTAGCCAAATGAGGTATCTATGTATTGCTCTATGCCAAAAAAGTGAAATTAAAATTAAATAAATTAAATAAAATCAGTGGTTAATCAAGATGAGATGCAAAACCAATTAAATAAACAAGATGTGCAGCAGTAAAGCTGCAGACTGTTGGATGCTCCACCAGCCCCCAGTACGTGATGAGGCTCTGAGGCCCGG
The DNA here is from genome assembly GCA_030770545.1 of Macropodus opercularis. Lineage (NCBI taxonomy): Eukaryota > Metazoa > Chordata > Actinopteri > Anabantiformes > Osphronemidae > Macropodus > Macropodus opercularis. The sequence goes on from JAUCMP010000028.1 coordinate 6,375,715, forward strand.
GTCATGAGTCAGGAGGTTGAGGTGCAAGGGCACACAAGGAGTGTCAGGACTCTCTGCTTCCCTGAGGTATGTCTTTGGAGCCGGTTCCTCCTACGCCAGCAGCCGCGTTGCCACCTTCCACGTCAGTGTCAGCTGTGCAGGGTTCTGCGTCCTCCGAGACAGAAGTTTGTTCCTGCTGCAGGCCGCCCCAGCTGGCTTTGTTCAGCCCCATGTGGCCCAGCATGGTCTGAGACAGATGTGTGTCGGAGAAACGAGCCCACTCTCCAAACAGCGGCTCCGCCACATATGTCATGAAGTCTGAAAAGGCAGAAGGGGCCAAATACTAAATACAACACACAAGTGAGAAGCAAATCTAACTACAATGAACACAGCTACGTACCCATTTGAATGTTGCCAACCGAGTTTGTCTCTCTGTCACAAAGTGGGCTGATTTCAAGTTTGTGCTGCTTCTCAATGTCTCCTACACGAGCATAATGGAACATACACACGCAATTAATTACCCGACTATGTTTTGGCACAGAACACACAAAGCAACTGTAATGAAATGACAAATTATTAAGTGCTACTTTATACAATATAAAAACAAGGTTGCAGAAAAGAAGGTAACCTTGTTGGAAGAACTCCTCCGTCACTTTTTCACTCCACTGTTTGCTCAGCTCCCACGGTCTGCAGGGGTTACAGATGTCTGCACACTTCAGCGCCATCTGAAAAAGGTGGCAGCAGAAAAAAAACTGTTAAGACTCAGAGTTTTGCAAAGATGCAGAACTGGTGCGTGTGTTTCAGAGAAGATAACGGACCTGCAGGATGAAGTGTCGGTGGCTGGCGCTGCTCAAGCACAAGTTCTCCTGGTCCAAGTGCAACCGAAACCTGGTCAGGTAGTCGTTCTGTCTGCTGATGTCTGTGGCTAAGATGAGGGATCCCAACTCTCTCTCCATGTTCAGGCTGAGAGGTCACAAAGTACAGATATGTAAAAAATAAAAAACTGAACGTATATATTTTTGTATGCTGGTCCCACAGTTGTCAGCACATAAACTTATCCACAAAATTCAAAAAACAGATAGACTGTCTTGGTAGATTGCACCTGGGTTTTCTTTCAGTGTCAAACTGACCTGTCCTCAGCAGGTAGATGGGAGAACAGCCCAGTCTCTCTTAGGAGGCCCACTGCTGACTTCCAGTGGTGGTTTTCAAGAACCGAGGTATTCTGCGAGTTTACAGACACGGACGTTTTCAGTACATGCATAAGCAAGTTCTAGCTCACTAAAGAGCGACTGTTCTGCTTTTACCCTATAGAGTGTAGCTAGATAGTGGTCAGTCTTGATGAGGAAAGGCTGGTTGACGCCAGGATGGTCCAGGTCGTGAGTGGCCGCTGCTAGCAGTCCCAGTAGAATGTCATAGGAGGTCAAAGACTTTTCAAGCTATACTCACAAAAAATAAACCAGTAACTACTACGTTTCCAAACGGACGCTATGGGTACATTTAGTTTCACAATTTGTTTGCGCGTCTCACCATGGGTTCCCGCAGGTAGCAGTACATAGCCTGTGTGACATCCGCAGCATGCACAGCATTGTGATAAGGGTTGTCACTGTGGTAGTCCTCCTGAACCATGACCAGGAATCTCCAGAGTTTCACCATGTCCAGCTGGAAGAGCTCCACCAAGCCATACTGGTTCAGCAGGTGGAAGGTCAGAGTGATCAGGCTGTTTCCTGGACAAAACAGAGACGAGCGATCAATTCTGCTTTCTACTTACTTCTGTTATGAAACACAATGTCAGATCAGATTTAATCTACCTACCGTTTGTCAACTTGTCAAAGAGGAAAATGTCAAAATTCCAGTTTCCAACTTTTTCCAGCATGCACTACAAGACGAGAAATAAAGAACAACAAAATAATCATCTGACGCGCGAATAACGCAAACAATTTCCATGCATCCTGTTTTGGTGACTGCTGGGGGTCGTACTCTGGCCTGTCCAGTGTAGTCCTCATCCAGAATGTGGAGAGGGATCTGTTGGGGGAGGCCTCGCAGCAGACGGGAAGAGTGCAGGTACCGCTGAAAGCTGAGCAGTCTGTGGACCCTCCTTTCAGGAGCGGAGCTGGCTGATGTGGCCCCCCAGCCCAGTCGTGCTGCGCACACAGACGCAATCATACAAATATTTTATATTATTAAGAGGTGAACTGGATAAAAAGAATTACTAATTTTATTTATTCCAACAGCTCATTAGGCTCAGAGAACCATCTGGGTTACACAAATTCGGTGGCAATCTGACGCTACCTCAGCGATATACAAACATTTGCTGCTGACACAGCCGCCCACTCGTAAGCCTTTCGTCTGGGATCACACAGCAGACATGCTTTGTCAGTGGTCTATCTCACACACACACAGCCGCACGCGCACGCACATACTGTACAAAAGCATCGCGTGTCTGTATAAACCGTGGATGCAATCGGGAAACATGTCAGCAGGAGGTAGGATTACTTTTGGGTCAAAATGTCAACACACACACACACGGATGCACTGTAACCGTTTGATGTTCTATAAAAGGTTTCAGGATAAAACGAAGAGTCAGTGCACACAGCTGTGACTCATACTCACTGTGGAGAGTTCGGAAATCGATGCACACGTATGGATGGGAGCTTCTGCGTTCTGGTTCAAACCCAACCTGACTTCTGACTCTCACATCTCCTAGAAGAAATCAGCACTTATTTCCTCAAGATTCATGATGCTTGGAAAAGTTTGAAAGTGCAAGACATAAGCAGTGTTTACATCATACACTAGTACCGCTTTTACTTAAATACCACAGATATGAGCTTTACCACAAAACAAGGAACCAAGCACTATGCGAAATTATTGTTAAAACCCAGCCTGGTTTAAAGCGAGTCTGTTTCAGTAGCTGCAGACAGCGTTTCTTTCTGTAGGTGATGATTCCTCACAAAACAGTCTGATATTTGTTAAAATGCCAAAGTGTCATGTTTATAGTCAATACTTTGTGGATTTTTGTGTACTTGGAGTGTGGGCAACAAGCCCACGGTCACATTTCAGCTTCTTATGAGAGTCTTTTACACTGAAACAGAACTTGAGCTCAAACAAACTTAGTGTGGTAAAACTCATCCTTATACTCCAACCTACCTAAAACAAGGACATTATTTGACCCAAGTCCAGCTTTGACTATCCATGTATGGGCACATTCCCTCGCAACAGCACCGCTCACACTCCCACATCCAAAAGAGACACACAAGTCAATCAAACAGCTGAGCATGCGATGCCATGTCAGGACATTCTGCTCTACTATTAGTACTCAGACTCACAGAGTAATCTATAGTTCTTCTACAACTGATTTTAGTAGTCAGACAGAGGAACAGGGGCAAGCCAGACAGAGGCTGGTCTGCTTGTTGACTGCAGTCAGAAGCAGTGAGAGCACAGTGACAGGGACAGGATGGTGATAAGCTGATGCAGTAAAATACTAGCGTGACGTACCAAGCAAGACTCTATGGAGGGAAACTGACCAAGGTGCTAACCAGTGCAATGGTGCGTGTCCAGCAAGGCACTTTTGATTGTGTCATGTGCGTTAGAAACAACTTTAAAGCAGTCGTACGGGTGTGTCTTACTTGCAAACAGCTGTTTGAATACTACACAAGCTCCTATTAAAATACCAGAAACTAAGAATTACAATTCAAGGCATAATATTGCTCAACATTTTAAAAAAAGAAAACAACTGTGAAGTTGCTGGCATAAATGTGGAGTACAAATCCATATCAGTAGTGTTTTCACATGCAAAACTAAGTGTGTGCTGACACGTATATTTATCTGTCACATCTGCAGCTGCATGTGTTGGGTTCAGCACGTGCGTTTGTGCTTTTGCGATTAGTGTTTTTTGAGAGTCACAGGGTCCATGTTTCCCCTGTGGTGCATTAGTGCTGGAGCTCTGGGGTAGATGTAGGTCATGTCATTATAAATGATGCGGCCAAAGCTCCGAGTCCTGCTATTTGAAAGCACATCAGCATTAACTTGGCAGGCTGAACCCTGGCCCAGGCAAACAGCAGTCTGCATTAGCGTGCCTCTCCTCACACTCAATTTAATAGAAAATCTAAAGAGACAGATGCTTTATGGCAGTGACGTATGAGACTGCAATTATACTTAGCCAAGTAAAGTGATTAAAAAGCTACAGCTCCTTCAGTCAGCTCAATAATTGACTGTTACTGGGACCAGACACACGTGGCAGCAGTCAACTCATGGCGACTTTCAAGCTGGAAACCAATGAACCAATGTACAGTAATATATGAAAACTACAGCTAATGAGATTCCAATGGAGACATTTTGTCAGCCCTAAAACATTTTTGCTCTTGTCTACAATTCACAGCAGCAACTTTATTGCTAAGGGTGACGCTGACCGGAGAGCACAGGCAGCAACCCGACTTTCTTCCCGATGCGTCAAATCGATAAATCAGAGTGGAGGGTTTCATGAGATGACAGAAGTGAGCATGGTCCACTGCTGTCAGAGGTACAGCCAGACTCTAATCGTACCATTACACCCAGGAACCTTATTGATTAAGGAGACAAGACTTGTCTGGCTGGTTCCTTGAAGCATCAGACTCCTACTACCCTGCACAGTAACATCTCTATCTTCTCATTCATATACTAAACCGCTTATGGCAATAGATAATAATATGGACGCACAGAAACGTACAGTATATAATCACAAAACACATTTCTCGTAGACCTTTTAGTCGGATTTAAACGGAATCTTGCATGCTTGACAAATTTGATCAAACTGCAAAGACACTCAACACTACAAGTACATCCAACCTAAGCCCAGTATGATTTGAGAGATTACCAGGAGAAGGCCAGGGATTGAGTGGACTATGGGCATGCACTCTAGTACGTCACCACCTCTTCATAATCTCTACATCCCTCTCCATTTCTGATCCATTAATTTCCCGTCTCACTACATGTTCTGTATTGAGAGGTTGATGTTTCTGTGGAGCATTGAACATCTACAGATTTCAGGAGAAAAGTGTGCGTTTCCTGCGAATGCATGTAAATATGGAATAAAAGTGGGGAAATACTTACCTAGCATACGAATATACAGTGCTGTCTGGTCGGAGCTGTCATAGGATATGGCTCCTCGCCTCTGAACAAACAAGAACAAACACAGTTTATACCAATATAAAAGGACATAATTGCATTATTTAGGTAATGCAATACATTCCAGTGGTACTTAAGTCTACAATTAATGTGGGTGGCATACACAGAGCTTCCTAAGAGGGTGGTGGTGCGATGTTCGCTGCCGTTGGTTCTAATCTGCAGTCTACGTAAGTGTACTTAAAGTGTTACGCAGATAACCATGTTCCAGCTTCATATCCTCAGTCTGATACAGCGCTGATAGGCCGCTATCGGCCATGTGAGAAACGTGCACGTTAAGACAAGCATGAACGCAGGCACATAGTGTTTGTAAATATAAAACAAAGAACTTATTTGGGGTCCTACCCAGATAGAATGCAATTCGAATGCAAAGCAGCAACAGGACGCGTTCAAAATCTCGAGCAACTATCTGCCAAGTGGTTTCTTAAAAAGGTTCATCTAAATATAAATCTGGATTATGCCTTGATAATGTGCACAGAAGGAACAAGTAGATGAATGTGAGGCCGACGAACAAGGCCTGTTTGAGAGCACACAAACGTCTAACTTCATAGTTGTGTTCAGCGATTATTGTTTTTGAGCAGTAACTTTAAAACATATGTGTGTTTCTGTACACATTGCTAATAAATGGGAAGTACTGCTACCTATACATAGCTGTTCCTTTTTTTCCTGTAGCGACATGTAAATCAGGTGAAGAGTCCCTAAAAAGGAATTAACTGGAAACGTCATGTGAATGTTTCAGAAAAGTGTCAATAAGTTCTGAACAGAGTTAAGCCTGGTAGTGTTCGGTTGATGCACTAGACGCGTATTACCGGAGCAGCGCGTACTGGTACCTCCGAATGTAGAGCAAAATGCGCCACAACGTTATTCAGGAGTCAAAGCCTTGGTGCAACCAATGAAGACCTCCCAACAAGACTCAAAGGCAAAGGGGCCACCAGTGACGCCTACACAACTTTGATGTGCGATTTCAATTTGTTGTTTTGATTTTAACTACAGCCCTCTATCAAATGATAGCGTTGGTTGTCAGAGGTCAGCAAATGATGCAGTTTAGGTCCAACTCGCTGCTCTGGGACGTCCCTTGTGTAGGGTTACCCATTCCACAGCAGGACAGCACGACTGGTCGACTGGCTGCATGATTAATGCTTGATGATAGAGGACCCGCTCAACAACCTGATGGATGGATAACTAAAAAAAGAGACAGGTCACTTTTTCACATTAAACACCACGAAGGACACACCTGATCATCCTCCAAAGATAAAACATTCTACAACCTACAAAGCAAACGTCTTCAGACTGGCCCATCAACTCAGAGTCTTCAGTGACACGGTCAACTGGTTACACCACAAACACGTGCAACACATAAATGCTTGTTTATTCATTGCCCGATAACCTTAGGATTACACTGAAATCATAACACAAACCTGAATGTCTGTCTCGAGCTCATGACAGCCACCAATCCAAAGCTAATATTTTACTGGCTAGCAAACAGCTTGACTCAGGATAGGTAATCTGCAAAGCTGTATTTTAGTGTCAACAGGCCTCTATGTTGACACACAGCACTGGTGGTTAGTGTGAGCATTATAGATTGTATGCATGGGCTGTGTGTGTGTGTGTCTGCGTAAGAGATTGGCTGCCTGATGTAACTTGCATGGGAACTGAGCAGCAATACTTGCCCCAAAACAAACATTTTGGCCAGAGCTTGTAGCAAGCAAACACACACGGAGCCAGCCACCAGTTGGCACTTAAGTGGACACTGGCATGTGCTCCCTTACAAGCTGGTAAGAAGGAGGCGGCAGTACCAACACTTTGTCAATGTCACATTCCCACTGTGAGCAGAGGGGAAAGTCACGTTTTACCCTTGAAATAGTCAGCACACAACACACGCACACCTCCACAGACCAAGGGCAATGCCAACACAGTGAAAATGCTACACCCGTGATCAGACTTATCACGTTTATTTAAATTAAACATAAGGGAAGCAGTCCCACGGTGGCTCGTTTCCTTATTAAAATATGTATCTTAGTAAAAAATACATTTGCCCAAGTCCTAATCATGGCGGCTCACAGGTGACCAACCAGTAAAGCTGTTCAGCTTAATGGAAAACTGCAATGTTTAATTTTCATTTAAAACAATTAACATCCGTTATTTCCACCAACTGTAACACAGATGTTTGTTGTAAGCATCAAGCGACCATAAGAGAAATGCCAACTTTATGCACAAACGCTTTACGCCTCGGCTTCCTTGCCGACATCTTGAATTTGATCTGCAGCCTCCGGCATCAAACAAGGCAGTGGTGGGAATTAAAATTTCTGACTGCTGGCCTGTAGCATATTTGTCACTTCTGGATAGAAACCAAACTGTGGTTATCATCCATCAAAGTCTAAATACATGTTTTGTAAAAACATTTTCTAAAGACTCCAATTGTGTCCAGAGACATATTCTATTAAATGAAAGCATCATAGATTCATGTAAAGTTGTATGTTGATTACTGAGGAAGTGGATGAAACAAGTCATTTGTGTTGGTTACCTTTAACTAAACACCTACACCTGCCATTGGTGAGTGTTTGCCTACAGCAGTTTGAGAACATGCCCAACACAGTTTTGTTCTGCATTTACAGCTCCCATAACAGTCTGTCCATTGTGTTCCCTGCAAGTCCACGTAAGCTCATTTACATATGGCAGCGTGTCTTATCTCAGCTTAGTCCCGCTGCCTGGGGCAGCACCGCTCGTTTTCTGGTGTCAGGAGGTCACATGATGTCTAAACTTCTGACTGTGAGAATAATTCCAAGGTTCAGTGTTTGTTGTTTTTGGACTCTTGCGGGTAAAAAGTGCCAACAACATCACGAAAGGTCCAGAAATGTGAACTCAAGTCACCTTATTGGAATCTGGTGCATTTCAGGCAGTAGAGGTGCGTTGACTATCTGCTGCTTGAATATCATTATCAGCCATCTTGTGATGTTCGCACAAAGCCAACTCACTGCCATATTGTGTGTGAATGTTTACATGAAAAGGCTCTGACTAAGTTGCAAGAACTCACACTCAAAACAGCTCAGTAGTTTCAAACATGCTCGCTCGCCTTCAAAACGTTGGTTGGGCTGACATTGCAGCGCGACATTGTATGAATGGTGTTCAGTTGTCAGTCCAGTGCATAGTGCCCCCCCACCACATGCCTTTATGTAATATCATTTTAACATTTGGCAATGGCAATGGGCCTGTCCCTCAGCTGAAACCAGTAAGTCCGCTGGGTCAGGCAAACGAGGAAGCCAGCAGTATTCCTATAAACGGACATATCAGAAACAAAGCCGTGCGCACACACACTCCCAAGATAAAAGCAGCTGGACTCAGCATGGTTTCATAAAATGAAGGCTTCCTTCTGAGTTATGACCTCTTGCAGTGCTGTGCGGACCAGCACATTCCAGTATCTGAGTGCCAGGCCACAAATGCGGACAGGTTTGGAGCGAGCATGTGTTTGTGCACCAGTTGCTGCATATACAAAAGCGCAGGATTGAGTCTACCTGTTGTAAGGGTGTTTTATGAGAACACTGTCCACTCTGACACTGGGCTGCTGGATGGGAAGAGCAAAGGCCATTTCACCCCAATGCGACTAAGGCAATGGGTTGAACTGACCCAATGCCTTCAATGACAGGACAGTGTTACATCCAAATAACAAGGGAAGATAATCATTTAGCAGTAAAATATCAAAACCCAATGTTTCTTTATCCTTTTCTACTGGCAGGTAAAGCATCATAAAATGACTGAAGCTTTCTTTACACAGAGGATGTTGTATAAATGTGGTTTTAGCGGTGCTCTATAAAACAAGAAGAGGTAAAGGGTACAGGAAGAGAGAGATGCATTCATTCTGTCACAAGCTGTCTAGCCTGCACAGGAATGCCATTCAGTTCAAACATCATCCCCAGACTAATTGCTTCTCTGGGCCAGCTCTATGCTCGTCTATTGAACGTTTAACTTTCTGAAAGAGGCCAACAAAACTAGTCTGTCTAAACAACAATTAGGGGTTAAAACCAGAAGAGTGGTAATTCTCCTTTTGTATACAAGTTCATTCCATTTTTCTGCAAGGCCACAGTAAATATGATGATTAATATTTAAGATCAAGGTTTGCTTCTGACATTGCATCAGTGCAGCACAAAAACCAATACGTATATGTATGAATGAGGACAGGATGTGAGGTCTGCCTACTGTTTATTTACCTTTCACAAGACCCTTTGCTTAAGTATCAGACTTTTCAGAATCTGAATATAAATGAATAAACTAACTGCTGGCAGTACAAGGGTTACGTGAAACGTTGTGAAACACCAGGCTGAGACTGAGCGGCTCCTTCAGCATTCTTACCACATCCTGGAACGACGTCAATCCGATGGCACAGTGCAGAAAAAAAAAAAATAGATTATCTGCAGATAAAATCAACAACGTAACTGAAGAAGTACAGTAGTGTATTCTTTCATCACACATGTGCCTAAACATCTAAGTGGGCGTGAACCTAGGTTCGGTAGCCAAGACACCGCTGATGGTTATCTCTCACTGCAACACGAAGGACTGAGCCGACAGCAGATCAGCGTTTCTCATCTAAGCTGCTCTTCTTGCTCTATTATCACTAAAAGCCATGTGACGGTTCAGACTGCGTCAATGTCGTGCATCTGTTTATTGATTGTTGCGTCACTGCTAGTTTTTGTTTTTTGGAAAAAAAAAAAAAGAAGTTATCAGTTCCACAGCCTTGTCGCGCCATGTGGCTGTATTACCTGTACCAAACCATGACAGGCAAAGAAATACACAATGTGCAACCACCTTCATTTACAAACGCATGAATGATTTGTAGCTTACAAGGGAACCATGCGACTTTTTGCCGTGTCTCAACTCCCGACCCATCTTAACATCGTCACTACATACAAACAAAATTCAAATCATCTTCAATCTCACTTCTAAAAAAATAAATCGACATGCTGCCAACACGCATTGTTTAAAAACAATAGAAGCACTACAATAAATAAATGAGACCATTTACACAACTCGGTTTCACTTTTCAACGCCTCTTCAATAGAATATTTACACCCTATCATAAGCATTCCACAACCACAGAGTAACATATTCTTCTGCAGTTCTGTTGTCGTCAACCCTACTCTTTCGTTCTCTGTTTACAAGAGGAAATGTCTTCATCTGTGAGGGGAGACGAGAGAGAGAGAGAAAGAGAGAAAGAAAGAAAGAAAGAGAGGGAGCTTGTGCGTGAGCGGAACAAGATAGCCAGAGAAAGAAGAGACTGAGACTCCGGCCATCTGTGAGTCTGGCGGCAAGCCAAACCACTGCCCACAAAGCCCGAGCACATGCCTAACTGCCTCTTTCTGCAATGGCAGTCGAGCCCTGCTTCCACAAACAACAGGCCTGTGGAACCACACACAAAAACACAGCAGCCACCAAGGACAAACGCACCCTTATGGTCATAAATGGGGCCCGAAACATAATATTTGCAGGAGAGTAATTGCTCTATACTAAAAGTCTCAGTGACGAGGCCAATACACAGGCCATGTGTATGCATGTGACTTTAAATTCTGCGTGTAATCAAAAAGAAAAAAACAAAACCAACGTCAGCAAGTTTGTGAGCAAAGTGCTTAACCACGGACTTATCAAACATAAATGTGTTTGTGGGTAATGATGTCCCCACAATCACGTGCCGCTTATCATCACTGGAATCTCACCTAGTGCACTGCTTGTTGCAAATTGCTCTCTTTTTCACAACAAAAAAGGAGCCAAGTTACTGCACACCTCACCGAGCAATTACCTGTGGTTCACCTCAGCTGGCGAAAAAAACAGGAAAACAACAACGAAAGAAAAACTGTACTGTTACACTTGTTTGTGTGAAGAGAATGAGAAACCCAACATTTGGTTTAGATACAGTTTCTTCTGATGTTTTGAGTCAAGAAGCACAGTTCAAAACTGCTGAGGCGGAGGACAGGTCCAGGCCCTTGAATTTGTTTTTAAGCCTTCGTAACTAATGCCTGGAGTGCAGATGGAGCGTTAGGATAATGACTACAAGTATGAAGTGAATGGATGAGCATACAGATTAACTGATGGTCAGAAAAGTTTTCCAGCTATGGGCATCTGTCAAAAACACTAAAATCCCCGGAGTAAAAAAAAAAAAAGGTTGAGCAACAATAAGGGAGGTGTTGATAGACAGAGCGATCCATTAGTCTTTGAGGGAGCTGTCTGTGATTGTGTGGCAGGTTCAAAGCGGACACACATGGGTGATTATGTGGAGCAGGGTCATGCACAAAGCACTACACTACACTGGCAGCCCATTGAAGAGGACACACACAGTCAAACACAGTGACTTAATGTTTAGTTAATGTGTTGGAGATGCTATGCAACACTGTGGGAGGGTCTGCTTAGGAGCAACAAGTGTAGGTTATGACCCAAAGACACAAGAATACGCCGCTGTGTCTTTGTGCCACTACTAAAAGCAACAGAAAGTGTTTGGTTTTTGTTTTTTTTAATACAACAATGTGGGAAATTAAATCACTGACTCATGGCGTGATGCAGAACTTTCCTCTAAGCTGACGTTGCAGGTAAACATGTGTAACAGTAAGTTAAGCAAGTGTACGGGCCTGGAAAACAGCATAATTCACGGTTCATCGTCGAATACGCATGCTCTCAAGCAAACACACACATACACACACACACACACAACAATGACTTAATGCAGAGGCACTGTAGTCTCACGCTAGTTTACCTGTGTACAAGCGAGTCAGGTATTATTATAAGTCGGTCATTTGTCGCCACAGAGCAGAAATAGAGAGGCAGAGCAGCATTTTTTCAAGCGCTACCCAGAGAAAGCAGGAGGTTCAGGTATGACTCAATGATTTGTGTTGCTTCTGTTAAATGATCAAGGCATGCCAAGATAAATATCAGTGTGGCACATTCCCTGTGATAAATGCACCACGTCCCCGGACTGAACTGGTATAAATTGGCGTCACTGCACAGTCAGTGCTGGCTGAAGTGTAAGACATATGGGCCTTTATCTGTGAGCAACATGCACAAATGCACAGTGGTTTTAAGAGATGTCTGGTCGGCGACTGCTTTAGTTCTACAGATAAGAAAGTGTTCTGTGCGTCTGTGCAAGCAAACATTGCCTGCGTGTGTCAGGGCCCACATACCCAACAACCACCTGCAAGATTCCTGTGGAATAATCAAGTATTTGTTAAAGATAAATGTGATGCTTTTAAGCAGCGTGTGGCTGCCGGCGCCATCCCCGCCGCCACTAAAACACAAACAATTAGATAAAGACCGAGAAAGTGTCGTGTTTACCTGTGACAGCTGTCTTGGATCAGGAGCCCCGAAGAGAGAGGAGCTGGAGCTGAAACTAATGGCTCCCCTTCGGCTGAGGACATGTTTGGGAACCGGCCTGTCTAGAGGCAAAACCGGCAGCTGATAACATACTTCCATTGAATAGTCAGAGCTGGGTCCGGACCAAAAGTATAAAAATAAAAAAAAGAAGCAAATTAAAAATAAAGAAAAAAGGGAACGAATGCAAAGCGAAAACAGCTGAGTGGTGAATTAGAAAACCTCCCACAGCCGAAATATACGTTCAATGCTGTAGAAACGATCTGCTATCGGGCTGCAAAGTGTTTCTGTTCATTATGAGCGATTCAAAACTTGTCCAGATCGCCTTCATGGATGCTGCGTCTCGTCTACCTCCAGCGTTTTGCCTCCTTTGGTGTCATTCTGAAGGGAAATGTTCATGCTGCCGATGCACTCGCTCATTTCCTTCTCATTTTACTCAAATCTGGGCCCGCGGACGACGAGACCTTCTTGCCATTTTCTGGGTCTTTGTGAAAACGCTTCCTCATTTTCAAACGCTAAAAAAACCGTCGGCTCATTTGCGTCTCGTGCCGCTCGCGGATCCGCATATCACATATCCCGAAATGAAAACAAAAGGCTCGGCCGCCTCCAAAAAATGTCATCGACGTATCCTACCGTGAGCAGCGCCGGCGGATGAAGCGAGGCTGCTCCAGGATGTGAGACCGTGTCAGCCGTGACCGGAAGGTTTCCGCTCACACGGAGCCGCACAGCTGCAGAAATGAAAGCATCGTGCTGGGCTTTCCGTCGTTGTTCACAGCCTGCATGATGAAAGAGCGGTTGTCTAATTCACCGCTGACCGTAACGCGCTAGGAGTCCGGCGCAAAGAGGGGAACCCCGGCGTTCGCCTCATTCACTGCGACTCCGGCGGGGTTTGAGGCAGCGTAGCGGCACGTAACGCTTGTCTAGCGGCCAGCCAGCGACACATTAACGACTAAATTGTTTCTGCCCCTCTACAACTAGCTACCTATTGCCCTAAACGTTAGCCTACGGTGTGGTTTTAAAAAGCACACACCACCTGCCAGAGATGGTGCTGTTGGAGCGAGCGAATAACGCCCTTGTCTTGGCTCCACCAATGGCGCGGCGGGGACTCTTGTACCGTCAACGCTGATTGGCCAGCGTTGCGCACACAATACGAAACGGCGTTTGTGATTTGCTATGAGCCAGGGCGATCCCAAGACCTATATGAGCAGTCGTGTGCAGACGGTGTGGACTTTCTCAAGGGTTTTCCTCCACAACGGGGCTTGCCCTGCATCATTGCCTGTGATTACCTTCCTCTCATGAGTCATGCTATGGAAGATTTCTAACAAACCAAAGCTGTAAGCACAGTGAAGCGCAATATTTTTGCTTTTGATGCATGTATTTAAAGAGATGTAATTAAACCAACCGAAACAAATAAGTGCAAAATATGTATAATTTTCTCCTAAATGATAGGACGTGACTTTCCCGTGTCACATTAATAAAGAAATCACATTATAAAGTTTAAAGTGAACATGTGTGTTTCATTTCGGTGTTGTCCAGCAGTGGGCAACACAGACCTCTCCAAATGAAATCAAAACACAATTAATTAATCATGCCAAAAGCTAAGTGAGCATTCCCACAAAAGCCCGGGAGCTTAAATGATGTTTAAATCCATAACTGGACTGGACCATACAGTTACTATGAGAGTAGGACGTTGACTATACATGACAGGCAACACAACCCTCTACTGCTGTACAATGTTGTTCAAGTTGCTTTTAAGTAGCTTGGCCCAGCCACGGTTTTCATTTGTTTCTGCTCAGGGTATAAGGAAGTGCCTGGATGAGTGGATTTGTTAGACCAAGAGCTAAGTCTTCTCAGTTCTAGGAGTTGATGCTATCAATTCCACTAATCTCATCAGTGGCCATCATGACCATCAAATTATTATTAGCCCTCTTTGGAATGGGATAATGCAATTCACAGAGCAAGACATAGATGATGAGTCAGATAAATTAGACAAACAAGTATATGAGTTTCAATTTTTACTACAAAAATATAAATTGACACCTGTAAAACCAAAGCATACATTGACAGGAAAATAATAGAAACTTTAATACGCTCCCTCCTTCTAGTCACGCTCAACACTTGGGGAGCAGATATAATCAAACTGTTTAACTTTTTGGGGCTGCATAAAGTAGGACAGGTCTAAGGATAAATGGCAATGTTTGGAGGTGATTCGAGTCAAAGACAGCAAAGATACCGGCCAACAAGTTTAGAAAGTTTCAGTTTCAGTGTACAAAGAGCTGTTCTGTCTAAAGGTTACTCCACATATTGATTGAAGGAGATCCCAGTGGTCATTTTAGAAGTTTTTAAATTCCTACCAAGAACTATATGCAATAAAAATAACAGGTTAAAATAGCTCAAGAGAGTCCAACATACTCTATCAGTTTAAAGGAATGTATCAAAGCCAGCAGCCAGGTCAGGTATTGCAAACACCAATTTATTCTGTTATCTTTAAATTATTCACTTCTGTCGGGGACTTAGATAAAAACAGACCTGGAACATTTCTAACTTGTCAGAATGTGTATTTGTTGAATCAGGGTGAAACTAGTTTCTCTGGAAAAAATTATTTTAAAATGTAGAACTAGAAATTGCCTTCCAGTAACCGAGTGAGCATTGTACCAGGTCAAAAGTGTCCACTGGGGCCTCACACTGTATACTGGACTTTGTTTAATGGCTTTGAGTTGCTGACAATTACTCGACCCAACGGTGGGTGTCGTCTCTGCAAATCTATAGCAGGGTTTACAAGATAATCAACTGAGGGGCAATTTAGGATTATTTATGTTGGCATGTATCTACAGCAGAAGAAACGATGTAACTAGAACTGCTTTATTATACGTATCTGTACCTTTTCTAAACAGTATGTCGACATATTTAGTTCCTTAACATTTGCATTTTATAAGTGGCTCTGCTTTGTCTGAGAAACTGCTCTTTCACATTTCACAGCCTGTAAATCTCTTTCTTAATCAGTTTCCTCCTGTCAGCTGCTGCTGCTTTCCTCTGTCCAAGCAGTACTTGCGTTACAACATCCTTGTGTCAAAGTGCTGCCTGAGCCTGTAAACTGCTGCTCTCAGGTTGTGCGTCCTCCCTGCTGACACTGTACTATACTCCACATTGTGTTGTCTCTCTCTAAGTTGAAGAAACGCCTTAAGTCATTTTAGTGATACCTGTCCAATAATTAGAGGAATGGTGAGCTTACAGTCACCTTGACCTTTGGACCCCGCAGTGTAGCTCATCTTTGACTTCAAGTGGAAACTTGTGCCAATTGAAAAAAATGTCTCAAGGCAAACCTTTGGGAGGTCTTTTAGTTGTTCCACCTACTTTTTGCCACATGCACACAGACATACATGTGAAATGAAACATTCTACACAGACACACACATTTGCAGCTTTGCAGGGATGCTTAACAGCAAAAGCGGCCTCAGGAGCTTTAGGAAGCTTGCTGAGCTGCAGACCTACTGATTCCCCTTGGGCTCACAATTACTGGATGACTCACGAGGCCCCCGACAGTCCATTCCCCCAAGTCTAGTTTTACTGAAAGCTCTCTGGAGACAGTTTGTAATCCACCACGGTGATGCTAATAGATTTGTCTCTTACCTTCTGATGACCTTGTGAGGATCAAATGAATCAGGCATCCAGTGCGTGTTCTGTGTGCATGTGAACAATTATTTTGGAAACAAACAATAACACCACTACATTAACACACAAATAAATGCATGCATGCACAATTGCTGATGATTTAAAATGTTAACGGAACACGTGACCCTTTCTTACCAAGACAAATTAATTACATTTGCATAACAATAAGGTCAATTGTGTTATATTGTTTATTAAACCAAGGTAACGTTATACATATTATTGTCAGACCTTTTACCACTGCAGTGTTTGTTGTATTAGATGCCATTACAAATGTCTAAGCTGCATTGTTGTATGGATGTAGAGCCATCTTGTGGTGAAAGTATCACATACAGCAAAAGTATAATCAGATGTTTACTTTAAAAACAGAGGTCACATAAACGTCATTTCAACAACGCGCTGACTTGGTTTCTAATAAAAGGGTATGAATTGTGGAGTGAAACTGATACTGAGTTCATAATAATAATACACAACAAGACAAAAATCCAGAAACATATGAAAGCATTGCAAAGCATCTCCTTCACCATAACCCTTTACCTAATTTCCCTAAAAATAAAGACTAGTAAAACATATTAGTTTTAAAAGGTTTTGAAAGTGCCACGCAGGCAGTGCTGATGACGTGTGCACGCTGCAGAGTGATCACACAAACCACAACAGGCCTTCACTGTTTCATATGCATGCTTGTTTTCCGAGTTTTGTTGGTGAAATTGATGGGACACACAACTGCACCATCAGCAAACAACGATAACAAAGACTCCTGTCAATGAGAAGAGGCGATGGCTCAGTGTTTACTTTGTTTTCAGTGCTGAGTAAATGCTAACTAATGCTGCTACCTAAAGAGACAGGTCAGCCACACATTCGTACTGAAGGGATGTCCAAGCACTGGGCTGTTTGTATAGTATGGGTTATATTATGATATTCATTATAGAAAAGAAGTTAATGCTCATATTATGTCTTACTTTAGGAGTTACTTACTTACTACACTTTCACTTTCCATGTTATGCTTATCAACAAGTGTACATTTTCTTTCTTACTTTGCTTTGAGTTGCTCTTGGAGCTTCCTTTATCGATTGGCTACGTTGTTTGGTTGTTTGGTCTAGGTTAGAAAATCTTTAGGAATGTTCAAATAATGCTTGTGAATAGCCTCCCAGAAGCATTGGGCCTAATTTATGTCAGCATGACTCGTGAATTCTGACAAATCACATTTATAGTGGTCACATATTTTATTTCTAATATAACAGTGTCCATTTTGTGATGACTACAATGATATCAATATGCTGTAGTGCATACTGGACATAGCCTGCCCTCTTTTTACCACTAGATAGCACCATTCTACTGTAATAAAGGCTTGCTGGGTTTATTATCACAACCCTTCAGTAGATTATACTGCATGATGCTCATTTGATCAGTGTCAATGCTGAAATGCCTTGATGATGTATTTACAAGATTTAATTTACAAGAACTAATATAGCAGGTGCATCAGCAGAAGAAGTAAGAGGTTGATGCTCTATAATGCTGAATTCCAATTGTTTTTTATATTGTATGTCCTACTCTGGCTAAAGCCATACAGTTCATTTTCTTTTTACTAATAAGTTATCATAAGTTTACGATTATACAACACTTATTATCTCTGCTTCAGAGAAAACTTGATGACATCGCTGTGCCACACATTCATAAATCTCACTGTTCTCTGCTTGGATCTCAGTTAAAATAATTTTTTGATTAGGTTGTGCATATAACAGTGTTTTTAAATAACTGTAGAAACTACTGGATTCCTAATAATGACATCATCCTGCATATTTAATGTGCCCTGATTGTAACCTGCATAATGCAAAATAGCACTAAGACGTGTAAACAAACAGCTGCTGGCTACTGAAGTCACGTCGTTGCATTACACTTCTTTTAAAGATGAGACAATGTGAACTGCACGTCTCACAGCACACAGGGTATGAAGTTTAAGCCAGGCTGTGAAGTGCACTTGAATGCTGAGCGCGTCTCACTTTCCCATGACCAGGAGTTGCAGTGGCGCCTGTTAAATCAGGCTGACGTATCTTTTACGTCATTGTATGGGAGAGGATGTTATATAAAACTCCATGTGGAAATGTGTTTTATTTCCTCTTTGTTATCACCGAGTGACCATATGTGAAATATGATATTAGGAATTTATAAATGTGTGAGTGGTCCATGTTACATGCAAATCATGCAAATATTCTAACTGTGTAACCCTGCTTATACTTCGACAGGTTAACCCTAAACACCCCCATATAGTATGATTATGTAAAATACAACTTTGGTTTTTTTTTATATCTTAAAAACAATACTATACTCGGACTATTTAAAGTCACAGGTTTTTGTTTCTCTAATTTGTTTTGGGTGAGTGTATTTTTACAGGACTGGTCTGTGATTAAAAAGGCTGCGCAACCTCGATTCATGCTCTACATCTGCATGATGCACCTCTGTTGGGATTGCAACAACCTCTTTGATATATCATGTGCTGCAGATGTTAAACTGCATTGCTTAGGTTAAAAAGTATGCGACTGTGGTGGGAATGCGCTCGAAGGCAGGACAGTTTTAATGTAAAATATATTAGTAATGCTTGTTTAGATTCTCTTTACAACAACAGAAAGTATAGGAATGTTTATCATGCTGTCCTCTCCACATAGGAAAACAGGTTTATATGCTGTAGACAACACAAATTGCTGTCTGCCTTTTCTTTAATGTGCTGAATAAATACTAATTGGGGTGTCTGTGAAGGTTCTCATTCATCCAGGTCAAGTTGTCTGAAGGTTGAGTCATGGCAACTGGACTTCTTCTAGTTAGTAGAAACGTTTCACCACCTATCCAGGTGGCTTCTTCAGTCTGTGGGAAGTTGGTGGAGGATATATTAGTGGTCTCCACCAACTTCCCACAGACTGAAGAAGCCACCTGGATAGGTGGTGAAACGTTTCTACTAACTAGAAGAAGTCCAGTTGCCATGACTCAACCTTCAGACTACTAATTGGGGTGGTCTCTTGAACGCACTCAACTCACTCTAGCCAAATGGACTATTGCCTCAAGTGGAAACACATCTGACAAGGACAATCTCCTGCTCCTCCTGTGGTGGATGTGTGAAAGACCAGATTAGTGGCAAATCTGGAAAAGTACAAATAGTACCAAGGCTGAAATAACAATGTGAAAACACACGAATGTACATAGTAAGCTGGTTGTTTTTGATGTGTTTAATGTGAGGAATATCAATGTAGCAGGTCTTTTAAGGGCAGATGTGGAAATGCATGAATAGAGATAATCTGAGAATGCTTACCAAGACATTTTAAATTACAAACGACTGCTTAGCATCTGTGTGAATACAGAATGACTTCCACCTAACTGAAATATTTATACAAAAGAACAGATGGCATCAATTGCTCTGCTCTCTATTCTGCTCGCACATACGCCGTCATTCCCATGAGCTTGCAGACGTTTTCATGTGGAGTACATGTAACACATCGTGTTGTGCATTTTGCGGCCTGGTCAATACCGGGAGGCTAAACTTTTGTAATCAAAACTCGCCGCCACCACTGAGCACAACTGAGGAACAAGAAAGTCTCAGCAGCTGGCAGCGTCTAGCCTCAGTCAGAGCGCTGTCTGGCATTAACAGTGTTTCATCATCAAGAAATCTCCATACTGGTCTTACTTTGTCAATCTTCACTCTGTGTTCAATATTATGAGCCAAACAGCAATGAAGTAACTTTAATCACATAGAGGTGGCACAGAAGATCTTAATCTTAATTATTCTGTCATTAGAATTCACTTTTAGGAGCCATCCAAATGGTGAGCATTTTAGCAGTGCCTACTTGTTATTAATGAATATGTAATCATACTACTTTAGCCTTTTTAAAGACATCTGATTAAAACTGCATGAAGTGGTATGCCCACAGCATCACAAAGAGCTGAGGAAACATTATTTGGAGCAGATCACAGGAAAAAGATACAAACACAAGGGAGAAATTGAGTGAAACATGCATGCCATGCACAAAACTTAACAAGTGTGCTATTTTATATTCGCCCAGACGTACAAAACATGAGTCTAAAGAACTGTGAAGTGGTGAAGTTGCATATGTTGCAATACAGATCAGCCCGTCTTTGAGCTGTTGACGTGGTACATGAGGCTTTGCAGCTGTGCTTCCTAACCTGTGGTCTGGTGTTTTCAAAAGAAACTGAAAGGAAAGATTTCATTCAAGCGTTCATTCATATTTTAGCACTAATTTCTGTTCTCTTACACGACTTGCGTGAAAACCTTAAGTGAACCTTAATAAGTCATATTGTATGAGTCAGATTAAAAGAACTTAGATAAAAAACTAAAGTTGTTTTGCTTAGGTGGGTCAGTGAGATATCTGCTGTATTTGGTATTTAACATACTGACTGAGAAGAAAAGGTCCACGTTCAGGAAGAAAGATAAAGAAAACATGATTCACACTGACATTATCCATGTTTGCCATCTCTACTGGTTCTAAGTAGCAAACACACACAAACATACGTGGTGTCATCAGAAGTCTACTGTTGTTCTGTCTGTTCTGATCAAATACATAGACTTTTACTGTTTTCATAAATCATGTCTTTATATAACTGGCAATTCTGAGAATTGTATTACCGTAATTCAAGGAACTTTTCCATAGAGATAACATGCTACAGGACATGAACTTTGCAACCAACACACCACCTTGGCTTCTCTGGTGTGTGTCGGAAGGATGTGGGATGGAAAATGTTGCCATCTACTCTGTTCTATATTTGTTTTTTCCTGAAAGGTATTGCGTGTGTGTTTTGTTTCTGTTTGTTCACCAGCCTTTTCCACCAATACAAGTGACCCTATGGCCATTGTCTTGTATTAATTTAACTTCTTTTATTCCATTTATGGGGCTTGTTTGTTTTCGTTGACCCTGAAAGCGTCAGATGCTTGTACTGTTGCAGCCACTTTTAGATTTTGAGCCAGGTGTCGCTCCTCCTCTAAAAAAAACACTAAAGGTAATGCAGCTGCAAAATATGAAAATTATTGTAGATGCTTCTATAGCAAGTGGAACCTTAAAGACAGGGGAGATTTAGCTAGAGAGTAATTTCAGCTGCAAGGACCAGCCCTTAAGTAACCAGCACATTACTAAAGAACAAACATCTCAGTTTCTAAACTAAATTCATGTACTACACAAAAGAAGTACTGGACATGGGGATAGACACTGTACAGCAACACACGGAAATGCCAGCAATTATAAATAGACACTTTATTAGCGTGTGATGCTTGCTGCTGTCCTCAACGCCTTAATTATTCGGAGTCATCCACCTGCGTGTCTGCAGTTTCTTTATAAGATATTTTGGAGTCAGAGCAAATGTCTTTTTCACTAGTTACAGACAAATTCAACATTAAAGAATCACCTGAAGGTGTTTGTTTATCAAAGCGTCATTGTGGTTAATTAATTTGTGACATTTCAGCCCTGTTTTAGTAAATGATTATATTATAGCTGTGTAAATGTATGGAATTAAATATGTGCACTGTGGTTCCAGCAGAACTGACCTGGCTGTAATTTTGACAATAAAATTAAAGTTATTCTCAAAACGGTGTGTGTGAGATGATACGATTCCCCTGAGAAATTCAAAAGCAGCGTGAAGATTCCACAACTGAAGGAGACCAGCTGAGTAAAAAAAAACAACTCTCCTTCGAGCCGGAGTCGAACCAGCGACCTAAGGATGCCCATGTATCCACTACAGTCCTCCGCTCTACCAACTGAGCTATCGAAGGGAGATACTATGCTGGGGCGCCCCTGGCGTCTTTATAGGATTTGTTTATGAAGTATTACCCCACGACTTGGTCTTTGTTCACATCATTTGTGAGACTATAGTTGCACACAGTCTCCTTACGGGCCTCCTTACTACATGACTACTGGCAGCAAATACGAAAAGCTCATCCAATACACTCTGTAATTATGTATGACTGTTCACTCCCTACATGTTCGCTAACTGCTAATGTCAGCTAACGTTAGCATTACTAACCAAAAATCCAGTTATGTCCTGCCGTTCAACATACGGTATAACCGATTAAATACGTTACGGGTCTGAACGCCAACATAAAACCAATTAATCGCGCCCTCGCGCATAATACAGGACAGTTTATATAACAATCTCCAAACATATGCATCTATCGGGGAATTAGCTCAAATGGTAGAGCGCTCGCTTAGCATGCGAGAGGTAGCGGGATCGATGCCCGCATTCTCCAGAAGTACTTTTTCAAGTTTCTCCTTTATGTACTTATTATATCGCTTGTCCCATTTCTTCATATTGTGCCCAGCGGCGGCCGGAGCCGACACGTGCAGCATTTAGGTGTCGGCCGTGCGGCCTCCGTCCCGTCACCTCTGACAGCGGTCTGGAGGTTGTTGGCAGCTGCTCGCGTTCAAATATGGACACGGTAAAAATGGCAACTCTGACGCGACAGCAAGCGATGCTAAAAACAGACGTGACTCCACCGAGATAGCAGAAAGGAGCAGCGGGCCCACTCCTCAGCCGCGGGCCTACTTTAGGTCGAGCTTAAAAACTAGTTGACTTCTTCGGTCTAGTCACGTTTTGACGCGGTTCTACTGCGCTGGTGCAAACTGATGCCATGGAGAACTTGGAGAAACAGCTGATTTGTCCCATATGCCTGGAAATGTTTTCAAAGCCGGTGGTGATTCTGCCCTGTCAACACAACCTCTGCAGAAAGTGTGCTAACGATGTTTTCCAGGTAGGCAACTGAAAGCCAGTTATTTATTCTAACTAGTATAAACTCGAGGAACACGTGTTTTATAATACACATTGATATCAGCTAGGTCCATGACGATGATAAACTCATATAAAAGTCATAGTTATAGTCATTAAAGCAAACTATTGGCTTTATAACTGATATCAGTCTACCATCAAACCCCTGTGCCAATAAACTAAACGTGGGACTTTGACTGTTTGCAGGCTTCAAACCCATACCTACCTACAAGAGCTGGCTCACTGACGTCCGGTGGCCGCTTCCGATGCCCATCCTGCAGACATGAAGTGATTCTGGACAGGCATGGTGTTTATGGGCTGCAGAGGAACCTGCTGGTTGAGAATATTATTGATATGTTCAAGCAGGAGTCGAACAGGTTCGACAGAAGCATTTTTATTCCGTCTGATGTATAGTCGGTGAACTACAAAGTGATGTGATCAAACTAACAGTACACACCTCATCCATATGCACCGAAAAGCACCACCTGACAGGGGGTCTGTCTGTTTTGTCATATGAACAGCAGCAGTAAGCCAGTGCCAGAGAAAAAGGAAGAAACGCCCATGTGTGAAGTCCATGAAGAAGAAAAGATCAACATTTACTGCGTGACCCACGGTGTGCCCACCTGCTCCATGTGTAAGGTGTTCGGAGCTCACAAAGACTGTGAGGTGGAACCTATCACTAGCATCTACCAGACCAAGAAGGTGAGGCCTCAAATATTTGTAGGCATCGTGAGATTTGGGACTGACCTTTAAACCGTGGCATCTTAGTAATTCATAATACATGTTCATATGTACGTGAGCTTCAGAGATGTTTCATAACTTCATCCCAGATTTGAGTTGCAGGTAATTATTCTACTGTGTCTTCGCTCCTCAGACAGAGCTGAGTGACGGGATCGCCATGATGGTGAGCAACAACGACAGGATGCAAGGCATCATTAGTCACCTAGAGGAAACCTGCCGTGCCATAGAGGTCAGTGCGCAGCAAGGCTCGCCCTGTGCACCAACAAATGCACCTGCACACACGTATGAAAGAGAGTTAACGCGTCCTTTATACTGCTGCTCAAGCTGCTTTTATCCGTCTGTGGGAATTAGAGACGCAGAGTGGAAAATAAATGTTTTGGTCTTCTTCGTGCACTTACTGTAGCTGAGCACTCCGTTATGCCACTCGACATTAAAATCAAGTAGCGTAATTGATGGGGGAGAAGAGACAAGTTTCCTATGGTTCACATACAACATTTGGACGTAGTAAGGAGGAAATTGGAGCAGCTCCAATCCTCCGTGTGTCACCCTCGGTGGCGTCATTCTGAACAAACATGCGAAATGAGCTTTACTGTTCTTGCTGCCCACATGGCGCGACCACATTGGCTCAAGGCTGGATAACTAGATCATTTGTAGTTGGCAACGATGCACAAAGAGCAACCCTTTGTAATTCAGCTTGCACAACAGATTTCCATTTACATGTACTTCTCTCACACAAGACAACAGAGCACATGGATGGACTTTTATCGTTTATATATCTTTCCCTGTATCTAACTTCACTCACTGATACATGTACAGGAGAATAGTCGCAGGCAGAAAACTCTGGTGTGTGAGAAGTTTGACAACCTGTACACTATCCTGGAGGGAAGGAAGAAGGAGATGATTCAGAAAGTGACGGCCGAAGAGGACGAGAAGCTGAACTATATCCGGGGCCTTAGCAGAAAGTACGGAGATCATCTGGAGGAGAGTTGTAAGCTAGTGGAGATGGGAATCCAGACCATGGAGGAGCCAGAGGTGGCTTTGTTCCTGCAGGTTAGTCAGTTCTCAGTGTGAAGACAACATGTGAAATAGTTACATTTAGGTACAGTAGTTAATACTTTGTTTCTCTTTCAGAACATGAAGCCTCTTCTTCAAAAGTGAGTATATGATCATCAAATCTTCACGTTTTAAGACCAAAACCAACTCTTCTACTGGACATTACTGAGATGTCTTCTCATTTTGTTTTTTTTTTTCTTTATGTTCTCATCCATAAGTTACCAAATTTACATTTGCACCTACACTTAAAGCCACATGCATAATGCAGCAAGTGAGGTCACACCTGCTTTCTGGGAGCTGTTGAAAGTATTTCTGTGAAATGTAGGAAATGACTATCTTTAGCTCTGGCATCCCACCATAAACACCACAGACTGATGTTGTTTAACAAGTGTTCCATTTACTATCTGCGGGCAGATTTTTCCTATCAATATGCAAACTGCACACTTTGCCCTCAGGATTTCAGAAGCATCCAGTACAGCACATTTGGATAAAGTTGAGCGTGGCTATGAGAATATGGATCATTTCAATGTCGACTTCAAGAAGGAGGGCAAGGCCCTGCGCAGCATCGACTTCATTCAAGGTGAAAGAACAGTTTATCTCTCACGGCTCAGTCTTGTCATAGTCTGACTTTTTCTCATCTTGTTCTTTTCACAGATGATGACGAGGAGGAGGACGAGGACGAGGAGGAGGGCGGAGAGGTAGGTGCCGAGGAGGCCGAAGGGGCTCAGACTGTTTCTGGAAGCAGTGCTGTTAGTGCCACCTCCGTCCAACCTTCTCCCCCACAGCAAAAGAACTCCCCCCCCAGCGCAGCCACGAGCGCTGTCTCAACCTAGCCCTCAGCCACCAGCCTAGCAAACACATAGCTAGCAGCAGGATAAGTGTCACTCCTAGATGCTCATATGAGCTCGGTTATTATATTTTGCCCGAACCGGGAAACAGAGAGACTGATTTAGATCGATGCTGAAGGGAAAGTTGTTGCTGATGTACGTTTAAAAAAGGAGGCTTAACCCTACAGTTTGTTCTTATAAAATAAATCCTCCTTATTGTTCTTTTATTGCATTTTGAACGTACTAAATGATAAACAGGCTTCAAGTGTTATACATGCATATTCGTTTTTTATGTTCCGTTTTCAACTCACTAAACCACATTGTTAAAGAGCAACAATGTCATTCTTTACTATGGCTAATGTAACACTATGAGTAACAGACAATTTAGTATTTCATCGCAAAACAGCCCGTTAAAAAAAAAATATATATATATATATATATATATATATAAGTATGTGTCTAGTATGTTTCCCTGCTAAGGAAAGATTATCACATTTTGTCACGATGTATTTTGCTTTACGTGCCATTAAAACTGTGTTGTACAGTCGATGCACATTAGAGGCTTCATCTTACTGCCACATGTTGTATGTGGACCTCAGGTTTGGGTGTAGTTAGTTAAAATACTGTAGGTTTGGTGTGAAACGTGTCTCTGTTTGTGAGGCTGTGTGCAGTATGTGCACTGGCAAAATGCTTCTTTTCTCGTTCTTTCTCCCCTAATCGCTTCTTCACACTCTTTTTCATTAGTTCAGGCAAAGAAGATCTAGCTAGGAAAGGCATTAGTGTCCTTTTTATAGCTTCTTCAGGCAGTTGTAAGACCCCTCAGTGCAGTATGGTCGTGATGCAATTCCTGCCCACAGTCTACTGTACATCTGAGACTGAGCAAGGCACAGGCCATCAGTCATCTATTTGCAGCCCTGCAATGCTCTCACCTTGACTGTGACTCTGTGATTGAGGTAGCCCACCACTGAGTCCCATCTAATTATTATACACCATCTCTCAGTGAGTTGGATCCTTTACAAACGGGCTCAATGCAGCACTAAGCCCCAAGTTGCTAAGTGGGCCAAACAGAATAGGATGACTCACTCACAGCTCTTGTTTAGTTTACCTCGACACTGTGGGTCAAGGATCAGAACGGCGTGCATGTACACACACAGTGTATTTCACTCTCATTAACTATCAGTGGTGCATCTTTGAGCTGTGGGTGTAATGAGAATTTCTTCTTGGGGATTATATTGCCGTGTGTATGTTTTCCACCTGCATCACTGCAGGCGCTCCCACAGCATCCTTATAAATGTTTTTGGTAATCTTTTTGTTGTTACACTTTTTGTGTGCTTTAGAGAGGAGTGTTAACCCACGACTTGGCTCCAGAGCAATGCTGTGGTTACACTGTAAGACTGTATTCAGTTAGAAAAGCATTTCTCCAAGAATCAATATCTGTGTAGGCAAGACTCAAGAGGCAGTGGCCATGTGTGGTCTCTCTTGCTATTTTACCTTGAACCAGGAAACCTGTATTTAATTTCTCCAATGTAAATGTCAAATATTATAGGAAGGTTTCTGTTTGTCAAATTGGTAATTAAAGTATTGTGAAATAATTAGTTTTCTTAAGGGTTAATTATTAACTTATGTGTAAGGATATTCACAGAGAAATGTGAGCATTGCTTTCAATTTTTTTATTTAAAAATATAGATATAAGACATTATCTTGCACAACAGAAAATGACTGGTTGCACATAAGTTTATTAACAAACATAAATATCAATAATACAGCGATCCATAATTTAAAACAAAATGGCAATTTTGTCAATGCAGTGTGTCATGTCTTAACAAAAGTATTGCATCTCAAACATGAAGAACCGTGTATAGATTTTACACCAACATTAAAATGACAGGGTATCATTATAAGGTAAGCCGGTTCATCTCCATAGTTTGAGCTTAAAGCTGGAAATAAGTGATAAAGCGGCACTATATTGTACAGAGCGCGTGTTGTGCTAATGGTAAAAACGCAAAAAAGAAAAGAAAAGCGGGAGGGAAGATCTGTGGCGAAATGAAAGGTCTTCATTTCCCAAAGAGCTCCATCATTCTTCTGTTATTCTGCGCTTGCTGAGCCAGCTGTTCCGCCCTGGACATCTCCATCATCTCCCGGAGCAGGTGGAATGTCAGATCCAGGGATATTGGCGGGTCCTCGGACCTTCTTCCGCGCTCCATCGACACCTCCCCGCGGTCTCCAAAGCCGCTTATGAGCGCCCTGATGTTCCTAACTTTCCCTTGCAAAAGACGCCGCGTCAGCTGGAGTTGTAGTGCTCTGTTGTAGATGGCAGGTGATCCCCCGGTATACATGGACGCTGATGGGAAAGTGTTAGAGTCCCCGTTGCCCAGACGGATGAAATACTCCTCTCCAAGCCGCTCCAGGATGGGACCAGGCTGCT
Organism: Macropodus opercularis; assembly: GCA_030770545.1. Classification (NCBI taxonomy): domain Eukaryota; kingdom Metazoa; phylum Chordata; class Actinopteri; order Anabantiformes; family Osphronemidae; genus Macropodus; species Macropodus opercularis. The sequence goes on from JAUCMP010000028.1 coordinate 6,403,668, forward strand.
GCTGCTGGGAGTTTTGACTTTGGGGAGCTGGGACGCGCAGGGCACCGCCAGGGTTCTCAATAGCCCGACATTCGTGGCGCGGTAAGAAGGCAACTAGCAGAATTATGGTGGTACCAAGTAAATTGAGCTTCATGTCAGGATATCAACAGGAATCTGAGGAAAAAGTAATTCCTGGATTATTTTTCATGCAATATCTATTAATTTCCGACAAACTTTGGGGTGAAATGTTCTGCGTAAATAAGCATTTACGCACGTAAAACAACATGATGTAACGACTTTGTGGTGCATTTAAGTGATAACGGTGAATTTATTGACGTTGAGGTTTAATAAGACATTATGTATTTTGCTGAGTGATGGTTAGTCTGCAGAAGTTCACAGCAAATCAAGGATTTAAAAAATCGGTTTCGTGAAAACAGTCAGCGTTTGGGAAGCTAAACTAGTTGGTTAACTATCTATATTACGCGTGAGGAGAAAACGAAAAATATGTAACATGCCTATAACTCTTACATGAAAAGTCAAAATGTGGATGAAATGAAGCTCTTCATACCTTCAGTCCTTAGAGGAGGTCCAGTACTGCCGTCTAGGTTCCCAGGTGGTTGGCGAAATGACGCCCTCCTTCACTTCTTGAAGAAACAAGTATATAGTTACTTAAAGAGAAGATGCTGAATGAACTTATATAGCCAGCCTCACTGTAAGTGTCGCGATCCAAGATGAGATTGAGTCTGCGCGTTCTTGCCTGGGTGTAACGTGAATGGACGCCCCTGACAAAGTGCCTTAGTTAAGATGAGATGAGTCATATGTGAGTGTGCGCGCGCGAGCACGAGCGTCTACCTCTGTGCCTCCGGAGCAGGCCTATAGGTGCCACACCTGCTGGCATTTTCACTTGAATGAGTTAGTTCAAAAATAATTGGTTCTTGAATTCTAAGAGGAAAATACTTAAAAGTGTCAAGAGTCAAGATAACTCAGATCTGTGCTTTGCCTCTCAGTCACTGCTCATTTACATAATTATGTGTACAGAAATAGATTTGATTCAAGATGATTTCCATGACAAAACTATTTCCTGGTAATTTTGTGAGTTTGATCAATTTGGCAACTCATTAATGATAATTAATGGCAGCTAACGTATTGGAAATGCCTCCGATACTGTAGCTGCAGATACAGGTGCGTTTTGGTGCATTCTGCGAGGGTGGCTGCTTTTGCACGTTGCACTTTCCCATTAATCAGTGTTCGATGAATGTGCATCTGTAAACAGCTCAGGCTGAGAGGGGGGCATTGTCTCCCAGTGATTCATTGCTGCTGCACATACATGCGTGCATCACAACTCCGCTGGGTGCTTCAGCCACCTCGCTCCACGGGGGCCCCTCGCCCAGCCAGGCTTTCAAGACGGAGAGGTTAATCCAATATCAGACGAGCCATTAGAATCTTAATCGAGATTTGAGAAGGTCTGTCACATTTATATCGCGTACGACGTGATGAAATAACTAGCAATACTAATGCTGCCGTTCAGGGAAACATGTTTATGGTAACAGTGAGCAAAAGTCGACGTTCCTGTTTCTCTTTTTTCCACAAACTAGTGTTTTTAAGTCACATTTGGAAATTATGCAGAGGTCAAAGTGACTTACTGAGCACTTAAGGAAAATACAGCCTGGCGGAGAGAGAGGAGACATTTTGATTGAGTAAATGTTGTCACAGAGTACACAGTGGACCTTTCTTCAAACATTCTGCCATCTTTTCAAATTCACATGTAATTTGGAGACATTTTCCAAGTTCATAGCGTTATTTGCAGTGAGTGTGAAATTGTCCCTTCCTCTCGTGGCCTCATGAGGAACTTTGCCAGTCTCCGTGCGTTGTGCCGCTGCAGGGGAGGTGTCAGCTCCCATCATGAGAAACACATGTTGGCCGACACAAATAGAAAACTGATGAGAGAGTGACTGCTTGTGGTCAACTCATGTCACCTCAATTTTCAAATCACACCGGAAAAGACTCCAGCTTAAATCTTGATCTCTTTGTTTCCTCAATTAGAGCAAATCTCTCTCATGATTCGATTGGATAAAACCTTAATCAGTCCTCCAGGGAAAATGGGATGTTGCCACTTAGCATGACCTTTAACTGCAACCTGTCTTTGCAGGTTGAAACTGCCTCCTGCATGTTTTTACCGCATGCTCACTGTCAGGCCACAGAATCCATGGCACCATATTCATTTAATTGATCATTTCCCTTTCTGCTAGTGCTTCTAGTTTAGCATCATAGTCAAATCGCTTCCCCCAGTGCACAGAGTTGGGCTTTTCCTCCTACTTCTGGCGGTTCTGCTCATCGTTGAAAAACGATCTAAACAAACAGGGTCATTCTGTCTGTTTAGTGGCGTTCGGGCCAACGTTCTGGTTCTGATTCCCTGGGCTCCACTGCTACACCAACAGCAGCTCAGGTGTCCTTCTGGTTTATAGTCAGGTGATGTAACCTGTTATAAAAACAGAGAGAGATGAGAGCTTGGCCTTTTATCTCAAGAGGGAAGACAATTTAAGTGAAATGACATTTCTTATTTTACGATTAACCACAAAGCTTTCATAAACCAGCCTGCTAGACGTATGAGTAATTTAATGTCTGGTAATATTCTACACAGACGCATTAATTATGCAAGATGAGAAACTACGGCCCAGTGTCCACTTGGTATAAGTATTCTTCAGCCCAAGTCAAGTGTTTTTTTAAAAAGGAGCTCTTTTAAATGTGTGTTAATACACGTTTCAACTCTGCAAGCAAGACATTTGAAATGATAAAACATAACAATGTGTGAATGCGGTTCATACGCTGCCGAAAAAAAAGCCTGCATGACAACGTGTGAAGAAAAAAACTGCTCATAATCCATCAAAACCCCCAAAAGCCATTCTGTCCATATGAATTTAGCATGTTTACCAATGCATCTTTAAAATCAGACGCTGCCCTAATGCTTGTTGACACAGCTGATCTGCCAATCACGTCACACTGCAGTCGCAGGGGGAGCAGTGATGTCCGTTAAGACAAATTAAATTAAATTCCCCGACTATTCTTTCTGTATTTTTCACTTCAAATTAAATCATTAGTAGGTGAAACATCATAACAAGCGTCATTTTAAAAATCTCGTCTTTACGAGTGGATGAAGGTCTAATCATGTCTGCTCCGCGTACGTCTAATGTACTGAACATTTTATATAAACCCTTGTGAAAACAACTAAATCTGACCTGTCGTTTGATACTTTCTGACACCTCTGACGTGACACATGGCTCAAGGCTTATGTCATAACTATATACTTCCATTTTTATAAAAGGTTCAATAATTTTGTAAGCAGCTGGGGACATTGGCTTTTTGTAAAGGTTTCGTGTAAAAAGGGTCAAAAAAGGACAATAATCTTGTTTCATCACAGGTCAAAGATGGATTCATACTATTTTACTGGATCAGAACATGTAGTGTCAGATTTCCAAAATTTAACAATGTTTTCCTGTTCTTTTATTTGTGAGATCTTTGATTTAATGAGTCCTACACAGGATGTCCATCTCACTATTCTCACTATAGGAAAACCTTAATATAGAGTTATGTCTAATTTTAAATCAATTAGACGTGGGATACAGGAGAAACATTACATTCACACCCTATGGAGGTTTTATTACTTCCTATTGTTGCCATCTCAAGAGAAATCTAGGCCAACTACAATTGTACCCTACTTTCCTTTCTTTTCATGATCACACTTTGAATGGGTGTTCATTCTGCCAAATTTCTGGATCTGTAACGTGCGAGCAAAGCAACTTGAGGCCTGGGAGCAGAGTGATTGACAAACTTCATATGCACTGATGCTGACAGTTATCACCAGGGTCAATGTGCCAGAAGACAGACAGACAGAAAGAAGAAACACTTTTTTCAAGCTTGTCTCTGAGCTTCACTGACCTTAAAAATGTCTTGTTTCCTTTCAGCGAAGCTACGCTCATTTCATATAACAATCAAAAACCTAAGGGCAATGTTTCCTTCCTGTCTCTGTGGGTGTTGTCACTTGGTGACACTTGTGGAGGGGTTTTAAACTGGGTTAAAGTCCAGAACAAATTTATCAGAGCAAGCAAAGCTGCCAATATGCAGATTAATGTGGTTATGCTTAACATTACATAACCATTATTTCCTTATGTAATGTCCTAATGCGTGTGGCGAAGAACTTCCCAGCTGAGTGCTTTGTTTTCAGCTGGAGATGGTGCCTGTTCCACGTATTTGTTGTCAAGTGAAGCGCTAACGACTCAAAACTGTCAGTTTGGTAGAAGCACTGTGGCTTTTTCCTCCTGCTTCAACCAAGCACAGCTTATTTGTTTAACTGCTTTTAAACAAATCCACAACAGACTATGCTTCTAGTAAGAGGGCGGCCATCAGAAACCTCCAACATCTCTAACACTACACAGCAGGTTAATCTATGGCAACAACAACTTAATACACAGTGGCGATGTGATATTAACGCTCTGAGCACTGACGGCTTCCTTTAAATTGAAAGTTGTGAGTTTCCAGGAAAGTCTTAACCTTTCGGCAGACAGGGGGCTTCCTGCTGCCTCTTAAAAGCCACGAGTCCTTCCATGGATGAGCGCGTTGGGCATTTGCCCCGTGGTCCATAGTGCAAATAATGGATGTGCTCCACCACATTAGGCTGGATGCAAGCCAGTGAAGATGCGGCGTAATCAGATGTGTTTGTGCAGCATGAGATGTGTGGCTGTTTTTCAAAAAGGATGTTTAGCATAGTGTAATGGGGGAAACAGAAACATGTCACAGATAAGCACAAACCCAGATTTAAAGTCCGATACAACGCCCTGCCCACAACTGACCTCTTCACATGTACCAAAAAGCTTAAAAAAGTTTTCCACTATACATTTCAAAGTTCCTCCTCTAACAGTTTGTGTAGGCGCTTCTGCTCCCTCCTAGGCTTCTCTGTGATCATCAGGGAGACGCTAAGAGGCACTGATCACATTGTGGCACCATGCAGGCCAAAATCAGAAATGAGACAATTACACCAGACAGCAGCAGCCGGGGAAACGCTGAGAACAGTGCAATAAAAGAAAGGTTATGCCTTTAAAGAACACTGAGCACACGTACAACTAATCTGAAGACAGAGGGAGCTTTGATGACAATTCAGGGTAGACTTTAGACCAAGAGGAGTTTTGCTTTTTATTCCTGTATAAGAATTTCCTGTTTCTATGCATAGATTGAGGTATGGACCACGTTGTGTCAGAGAATTATTGCTAGACTGAGTTTCATTCCCTGTGATTAATTCCAGTGAGTGGCTATGATTTAAAAGCTTCCAGAGCCCAGCATCAATCTCCTGAACTGGTCAAATAAAACTAATGTAATGAATCAATCAGCAGAGATAAACACATTAATCTAGGGCACTGCTATGAAAGAAGACTTTCGACGTCAGGCTTAACTCTCCAGAGACTAGAGTGAGTGAATATATTACACAGCAGGGAAGCTTTTCATTAGAAGAGCTGGGAAAAGCAAAGAGTGATAAGATGCTGGTACAGTGGAGCTTTGTCTAGGAAATTCATCCATGTGAGCGACTGGACGTCTCATGAAGGATCTGGATTCTTGGGTCGAGTGTCAGTCTTTAGATGTGGAAGAGATGCCAAGAAAAGCAGCACACAAAGAAACCTCAGTATGTGTAGTAAGCGACGACGTTTCTGAGTCACCATGTTGGCACCTCAGTACAGATAAACGTTTTACATTCAGTGCCTTAAAAAGCTGCACATCAGCACCACAGCCTCACCAGCAGTGGAGCCTGTCGCTCAACGTGGCATTTTTGGAGACGTGTGACTTTACGGGGCAGTGACCATTACATCACCTGCTCGTGTGGTATATTTGAGCTTTCCAGGGTTTACTCAGAACCTTCTATTGCTACTCCAGCCTTCAGGTTTTCCTTTCCGGTTCCGCAAAGTTCATTTTATTTACTGCTCAAGGCTAGACATTAATTTCTGTGTATATGCTCCCACTTGCAGCTGCCAGGTTCTTGTTATGTTGCCAAGTTTATTGACCTTGTGAAAGACTTTGCATCCCGATGTCTGAGCCCCGAGGATCCGCGCGGACCTCGCACAGCCACCCTCTGAGCTCGTCGTCTGTAACGCGCTGTAATTTCAAAAAAGCTCAGGACCGTTGCTTTGCAGTGACGCTACTGTTTAGTTTTTCCTCAGTTTCACACAAGGTTATCTGTGTCAAGAGCAAAATCTCGTTCAGGGTTTATTTTAGCCACACATCCTCCTTTTGCCATCTCCTCGTTTTCACTTTAGATTCAACTATCTCATTTTCACTGACCTCTGTACGCAGTCTAAGCCGCTTACCACATCTCGCCTCGGCCTCCAAATCTCTTCTTTGTTGTAAGACTCACAACACATGATCTTCCTAATCTTTAGGATCCGCAATATTGTATCGTTGCCTCAGAGCGTGTTAGTCTTTTTCCGTTAACTGAAAGAAAAGAAAAAACATCACTGGCTTCCTGTAAATCGCTGCAGTTGTGAAAGCTCCCCGTCATGTGCGAGAAAAAGCTGATAATGTTATGCTTCAGATGTGTCTTTGCGATGTTTTACACATCTAATCACGCAGCAGTATCGTTGTTTTTGCCATTTTTATTCTTTCTTTCATGGTCGAGTGGCTCATTTTGCTGATAAAACGTTTCCTTTTCTGTTCTCTGAAAATAAAAACTGACGTGGATTAAAGGTTCGTTTTTGTCCTCCTTTTACAGTGGAGGCTGCAGTTTACACCGGCTTTCATGATTTCTTTTGCCATTTAATTACTGGGCTTTTTAAAACTCACTAAGTGCTCGGTGGTGATTGCTTTAGTATTCAGCTTGCTCCAGGACACTGTAAACAGAAGAAATTAGTTCCATCTTGTCATTATATTTGAGTACCTGGATTAATTATTGTTTTCACTTTTACATACTAATCAGTGATGCATCTTTAATCACGTCGCTTAGAGTTAAAGCACAGTTATCCCAACGCAAAGGTGCTTATTACTATTTAAATGAGGCCGGATGTGATTATTGAACCTCTGTGTAGCCACTGTTTTGTAATTAGGGGTTTTGTCTCCACCTGATGTGTCCAGATCACTGGACTGTGCAAGCAACTCCCACACAGGCAATTGTCAACTCAGGTGGGCTTCCCCAAGCTCCTTGACCCCTCCTGAACATGGGTGAGCATGAATTACATTAGCCACAGTTATGTAAACATTAATTAGACGAGAGATTTGGATGCTGGCACAACACCAGGCTCTTTCGCTCTGCACTGAGCTTGCGCCAGGTTGTTGTTGTTTCCCAGTGCATGTGTGTGTGTGTGTGTGTGTGTGTGTGTCTGTCATGGCCATACCAATGCCTGCTTTGCACTGCAAACCTCCAGCCCAAACGAGAGCTGAGCATGTGCGGACAGTGTTGTGTCACAGAGCCCAGGGGTGGACATAGCTTTAGCTCGACTTGGGTTGGCAATGACTTTGAAATCGGGCAGAAGGAGCAGGAGCCTAACTAAGCACAAGTAAACTGCACAACGCCTCAGGTCGCTCACAAAATTACAGCCAGCATGATGCCTTGTTCAACGCCACTTCACGGTGTAAATAATCTTCATGTTCTATATAAGAGTGAGTATAATGTGGAATCAAAACATTAGGACTCAGGCTGACTCTCCAGTGACACAAGTGACGTAGGCAACGAGCAAATGGAAGTTATTTATAAGTCTCTCCTCCAGAAAAAAAAAGTCTTAAAAACCTCAAAATAAAGCTGAGAATTAGCTCAGTGCTGGTGATGTTAGGCTTCACACTCCTCGTTTGAGAATGAATGGGGGGCGTGTGTGAGAGCGTGTGTGTGTGTGGTATCATGACAAACCTGACGATGTTTGTAGAGGCATAAACCTCTGTTCTGTCCGTGTGGCAGCACGATTCCCATATGACCCCAGAACTAAATCTGAGGTTAGGCCAGTTAGCGTGTGGACAAAATATCAGCAACCCCAAACGGCATCACCTCAGAGGGAGCAACGTCACGCTTGCCTTTAGATGCTGTCACACTCTGAAACTGTTTATTGAATGGATAGGATCCCGCTTTGAAGGATGAAGGAGGTGGAAATCAGCTCTGCACGCTAAAACTCCCTATAAAGGTTCATTGATGTTTAGATCTTTTCATTTCTCAGGGGGGCAGGTTTTCTGCTCCTTAAGCCAGGTTTCGCTTCTTTCCACACAGGCATTAGATAAAAGTGGTTTCTGAAAGGAAGCTCTGCTGTACATTTACTTTGTGCTTGCTGAAGGTCACAACCTACAGCTTCTCAAGAATGATGACAGAGTTTATATAGGGAGCTTTTCATTCACAGCACTTAAACACTATAATTACACTCATCAGCGTCGGTGACCAGTGCTGATGTGCTTTTCTGCCGAGTATCAGCGGTCCCAATCTTCTGGAGGTCTGCTCGCTTGTCTACCGTCACATGCAGTCAATTATTTATAGCCGCGAATCCCCAGTCAGCGCCCAAGTGACTCACACTTGCACCTGTAATCGTAATATGGTATTAATTCAATTTTCCATGTGGTGTTCATTTGCAGACATGAACTGTACGCTTGGCTTTTGAATTAATAACACCGTTGAAATTTCAGGGTCAAAGTAATTTAAACTGAATAACTGAACGCAGTTTTAAACAAATTGTTTAGAAACCAGCAGAGTGTTGTGATGCCAAACCTGAGACAGCTTGTGAAATTCTTCTAAATTGTTTCACTTACTCTAACTCTAGGGCTTGGGGGAAATATCAGGGATTCAATTTACATATCAAGGCGAGTGTACTGATGCTCGAGGGCAACTGCGAAGATGTATGTGATCCCTGGTATTTATAGCTGAGGAAGGTCCCCTAGGATCCGTATGTTGTTCCGCATCTGTCATGCTACAAGACAGGACAGTTTGGCGAATGTAGATGCAATTAATGACTGTTGCATCATGTCAGGCTGAAGGGGTGAAAATACGTGACCAACATTTAATCATAGCATTGATCAGACAACGTTGTGGAAAACTGATGGGAGCCACTTCGAGGCACACAAGAGCAGAGGAACAATCGTATATTACACGTCCTCGTGTGACTCTCTGCTGCAACGTGAATCAGATCACACAGTGATGCTTAGCATGCCAGTAACACTCACACACTCTGTTAGGAATAAGTGACGGTGGCCCGAGGATGAGTAGAGCAAGGTGACTTCTGCCCTTTTGGTAATGAGCTCTGTGCCTCTGACTTATTCAGCAACATTGACAGAGGAATCGCTCCTGTTGAATGCCATAGGAACACAGTCATTATTCTTCCGAGGATGCACTAGAATATCTGTCTTTTCAATGTGCGTGGCTCTAAATATATCACACAAAGAAGTGAAAGCAAACATTGCCATCACCTGCTACAGACGCACAACATCATCAGCTTCATAGTCTTTTAACGGCTGGCAGTCGAGGCGAGGTCAGAACCGGGCTAATGGATTAAAGCGTTCGTGCACGATTAAGAGGGGTGCAAAAGCAAAAATGTAAAAGCATTTGTTTAAATGGTGAGTTATACTTAACCTCTGGGTCTCTGTGCGGTTGATGATTGATTGGAATCGCTATCTACGTCCTAATGACTCGCATCTCCCACTCAAGACTTTTCCAGCGGCGATCGACGATTAAGAGCTTCTGAAGATCAACAGACAGATAAAATGTCAGACGGACGAAACCCCCTACGAGCAGCACGTGACTCGCGTCTTCAGCGCATCTTCCAAAAGGCTAATTTGTCACTTGTCAGAACGCGTATTTTCTTTGAGGCTATTTCTTTGTCTGCATGTTTTTTCTTAAACATCCTCCATGGTCCATTGCCATCAAATCAGGTGGCAGCAAGTTGAGTAGCACTTAGTGGCTAAAAGCCCTCTTGTCTTTGCTAAAGCACTGGAAGTGTGCGTCATCACGACTTCTTTCTTTGAGCCAGCCAGACTGATATGTGCTCATTAAAAGTCTGTTATACAATCATTCATCTGTTTAGATTATATCTATACTAAGACAAAATAGCGTCTGATTGACCAAAATCCACATCCGTCCTGCAGGGAACTGTTTCCCAGTGTAATAGGAAGCTGTCTGCATTTATTAGGCTCAGTATCAGTCTAATTATGCGCCTACGTGCACCTATGTGGGCTAATTAACGGGGAATCAATAAGGGCCCTGGATGCCCCTCACGTAGGGGCCAGCGCACAGCCCCCTCGTTATTGGAGCTGCACCAAGGCTTCAAAGAAGATTTCTCAGATTCTACCCAAAGGGCCAGATCACACATTAGCCAGCACAGGTCTGGCAAAAATTGGTGTTTCTGGTCCCGTGTGTGTGTGTTAGGCTGATTATGCACATGTGAAAACGACCGCAGGCTGTGGAGGAAGATGACGAGCTATTTAAAGACACTCCACAAGTCATGAAGCACAGTAGAGATTAAACTCGAATTAACGTGATTATGAGGTGAAAGACTGGAATAATCTGTGACAGTACAAATTTAACCACAATGCGTCTGCAGCACTCACATAGTTTAAATACTATATATATCTGGTTGCCAGGAATTAAAGGCACATTTCCAAATGTTAGGAAACAAGTTTTAAATATGTGGAAATGTCTACCTATCCCTTTGAGCTCTGATCAGTAAACAAAAACAGTTTGAAACAACTTTTAAATGAAATAATTTAAATTCTAAACACTGACTGACATTTGAGACAAAAACACGAAACAAAGTACCAGCTGTTGATGAAAGAGAGAAGAACATGTGTTAATCACTTACTAATGATTTCATCATTATTCACACGAAGTTGCTGGACTGGCTCGACAGAGTACAGGGTGTACCCGATGATGTCAGCGAGATAAGCCCCCACAGTGCTGCAGAATACCAAACTGAGGGACGACCTCTGTAAGTTACCATGACACCAGGCGCTACCCAGCTCCGTCTGCCTCCACTATCCAGCATGGAGCCACAACATCACACACAAACACGGCGTAAACGCATGTGGCGCGCACACGCACTGGTAATGGGGTTGGAATGATATCTCAAGGACTCTCCTCTCCGTGCCGTGCAGGCTCTAGGAAGTGAGCCAAGTTTGGGGAGTGTAGCTGAACTGTTTCATTCATGTCAGCTGAGAGTGTGTGTGTGTGTGTACGTGCACTTTCGGGGAAGCCACAACTGGGTTGTTGTGCTCACCTGCAAACTCTCCACAAACATCCGGCTCCAAAACGCTGGGTAACACCCAGGTAAGAGGTCTGAACACAGACTTATCGTTTCCAGATGACTCACGCTGTCTTTCAGCCCTTCTCACACCGTGCGACGCCACAGGGCACAGGTTGCAGCAGGTAGCAGTGAGGCGTGACACAGGACCAAATGTTTCTGTCCCATCCACACTGGATCAATAAAAGGCTCTGACCTCAAATGTCAGGCATCTAAAAACGATGCTCATTTTGCTCTCGCCGTGAAAACAGGAAGTAATTAATGTAATCTACAAAAGTGCATAAGCCTATGAGTTCACACCTCTGCAGTGTGGCGCTTTTAGCGTGAGCACCTTGTGGTCAACTTGAACAAACAATTCCTTTTAATTGATTCATCTCTGATGAAACATCTCACGTGAAGCTGCTTCCCATGGTGTCCACCACAGCGATGGCTCGGACAGGTTCACTGTATGTTTAGAGAATATTTTTAAGCCTCCTTCCTCATTCGCAAGCAGTGACACACGTGAACCCTTTGTGATATTGTGATATCTGAGAAAGAATACAAACAATACCTACAAATATACGGGCAAATGTTGGCAGCACATCCTGACAGATTTTATGCCAGGATGGTCCTGATAAGATTATTTTCCGTTCCTTTTATAGCTGAGCTTCCGGCGCTCTCACCTCTTCTTTGGTGCTAACAGGTCCACGTCTGTAAGGAGGAGAACGTTTCACGCCGAAGGCCAAGATTTTGTTCCAGCGGATGCCCTTTCATTCCACTAATCTGCAGATATTTAAACGTAAAGTTGACAAAACGTGTTGCATGATGGTTTTTCCCTGTGAGGAAGATGCAGAACATTCTGTTTTTAAGATGTGCTTCAATGTGCCTGATAGAAACTGAGTCATGAATGTGTAATAATAATAATAATAATAATAATAATAATAATAATAATAATAATAAATAAAGGATCAACACAGGACACAGTCAGTTGCATAATGTCACACACCAGCAAGTCCAAAAAGCCCTTAGGACGGAAAAGGATTCAAAGAATTTCCTTGATAAAAAGGTCTGAGCTCCTGTGGCTCCAGCTAACAAATAAAAAAATCAATACCTGCATGGGGTTTCACATGAAAGCAGTAATGTGTTATGAAAAGAACTCTTTCTAAATCTTATCCTTTAAGGATGTTTCAGGGCTGTGGAGACGGACAGAGCGGGAAAGCCTGTGTATTTTTTCCTAAAGAAGACACCATGGAAAAATAATCCTGTTGGCAAAATACACTGTGGAAAAGTCAGCAGAAAACCTTCAGCCCTTATGGAGACACAGAGCTCAGAGGCCAGCAGTTAACTAGTGGTCTATGTTTATAATGGATGATTTTAGATTATACACAACAACGGCAGAGAGGACCTCGTAGCCTTCTCACATCACGACAGGGACTTTGGTTGCACTAATTATGCATTTCCTCACATCTCCAAACAGAGCATCACTTGTGACCTTATCTCTGTGCCTGTCACAGTGTTAGCATTCACAAGTGTGTCGATGAATTTAATTACTGGAGCCCAAAATAATAATACCACTGTGTTTGAACAACTGGCAGCCCGTCAATTGTAATATGACCCTCACGCTGCCTCAGCTCCTCCTCCAAATTAGTGGAGACAAGGACAAAAATAGCGTTATTAGAAATCTGGATCCGTGGGAGGTACACGCAGTGAATTTAATCTCTCTTGTTGTAATCCCATTATCAAGTTCGTCACAACACAACACAAGAAGTGTAAAATGTGCAGCCAAAGAAGAAAACACAAGAAGAAAACATGGTTGTTGTTTTTTTGTACATTTAACTATTTCAGAAACAACACTTGCTTTTACATTGTTTCCTTTTGGGTCTTTGTGGGACTAGGCGTTATACAATACAATACAAATTATCAGATGAGATTTATATTTCCATACTTTGGGAAATTTTACATTCTAAGTGTAGCAACGTTCAATCATAATATATAGATCTAGTATTAAACAAGATGAGAGCATCTAACACCTAATTACTGAAAATAACAAAATAAATATGAACAAAGCTTATTTTTATTTTGTGTGGTATTTTACTGATTCGGTGTCTGTTCGGTTGTTAAACAAATGGAGAGAAATAGAACAATGTCGCCACCTTGTGTCCAGATGAGGAAACGCAGAACGTGACCCGGAAGCAGTTTGACGTGTTTATGTGTCTCGCACGTGGGGAAGCGAGCGTTCGGCTGCACACACCAACATGGCTGCGTGCTGCGTGGAAGCGCTGTTAGCTAAAGCCGAGCAAGAAGAGGCGGAAAACCTCCGAAGCATCTCCGTCCACAAAGAGCTGGACCTGGAGTTTGACGTCGGCAACCTGCTGGCGCACGACAAGAACCGCGTCGAGTCCCGCGACTTCAGGCAACACAAGAAAGAAGATTTCCTGAAGGCTTTAGCTCGTGACAACACGCAGCTCCTCATCAACGAGATCTGGAAACTGCCCACGGAGAGGGTCGAGGAGGTGATAGTGGCCAAACTACCGAGCCCTACCACCCCGCTGCCCAGAGAGAAGCCGGTTCCGAAGCCCAAGCCGCCCACAAAATGGGAGCAGTTCGCCAAACTGAAAGGCATACAGAATAGGAAGAAGACCAACTTGGCCTGGGATGAAAATGCGAAGGAGTGGAGGAGACGCTGGGGCTACAAGAGGGCCAACGACAACACCAAGGACTGGCTGATCGAGGTGCCGGAGAGCGCAGACCCAAATGAGGACCAGTTCGCCAAACGCGTCACGGCCAAGAAGGAGAGAGTGGCCAAAAACGAGCTCAACAGGCTGCGCAACATCGCCAGGGCGCAGAAAGCCAAAGTCCCCGGTGTGGGCCTGCTTCCCACAGCCACGCAGTCCAAGGACGAGCTGACCAGAGCCGTGAGCGTGGCCAGAACCTCCACGGCGTCCGCGGGGAGGTTCCAGGACCGGCTGCCGAAGGAGAAGCCGGCAAAGACGGGCAAGAAGAGGAAGTTTGAGCCGCTCATCGGTGACTTTTCTAATGAGAAGCAGAAGCAGCTGGAGCTTCTGAAACTCATAGACAACAAGAAGCCCAAGATAGACGTCGCCAAGGCTGTCAACAAACAGATGAGAGAAGAGGACCAGGAGCAGGCTGCAACCAGAAACAAGAAGGGAGCAGGGAAGAAAGGACGCAAAGGAAACTTCTCAGGAAAAGGAGGCGGTGGGAAAGGAAAAGGAGGAGGTGGCGGTGGGAAAGGAAAAGGAGGAGGTGGTGGTGGGAAAGGAAAAGGAGGCAAAGCTGGAGGAGGGAAGAGGAGAGGAAAACCTGGCAAACGCTGATGAGTCCTCACATCAGCCCTGGACTGAACGCCCATGGTGTCACATGAAAAGACTGCTTCACCTGTGAACGATGCTTAATGTAAATGAGGTCTAGTGTAAATCAGTCCCGGCATTCGGGAATAATTTCTTTAGTATGTGTAGTAATGTGACAAGACCACAACACATTAAAGTGAAATCACTGTGCTCCGTCTCTCTGTAATTTATAAAAGCTGTAAAGCTGCAACATACTGAGAGTTTTTAATCAATATATTAAATCTTTCGGTCTGTCAGCTGTGGGACGTAGGGCTTTTCGGGGGCAGCGTGTGTACTGATCGCTTAGTTTTTACCAGGTCTTGGATTTAAAAATTCCCATTAAATGCAAAACGTGGACCACAGGATCAAAGCAGCAGACACATCATGCAAACAGTAAAAGTGAAAAGTAACAGTGAAAAGCCTGAAGCAGAAAAACCTCAGCTTGACTAACAAAACATTAGTGATGCTGAGTTGACTTCTAAGACGATGGTTCAACCTCGGATTTGCATAAATGCATATTTTGCAATAAAGTAATTTTTATCTTTCAAATGTTCACCTACTGCCTCATTTGTTTCATATTTAGTTGTCCAGGTCATACAGAGCAGATTGAATCCGTTGTTAAACTTCATGTCATCCGTATAGTTTCGTCTCTGCCGGTTCACCTGGCGGCTCAGATTAATACCTGAATATGGAGAAGTGCTTGTGCTTTTCCTTCCTAGAAGTAAACGTCAGCTCGGTTTTCTAAGGAGCTTAGTCGTGCTGCTTATGTAAAGGCTTTGCTTTGGCTCATGTCTAAACCTGAGGCTTCACACTGAGCTGGGAGCGGAGAGGAGAACTCTTACAGTCACCTGCTGTATGTGCACAACCTGAATCCATTAGGAAATCTGTAAATAACCGTTCCAGCGAGCATATTACTTTACTTACTAACTGACGGGGCTCTGGAAGTTCATACTTTCACCTTAGTCTATTTTAGGAGTCGTCAAAGCTGGTGACGGTGCAGCCCAGTCAAGTCTCTTTCAGGAACGTTGAGGCCACAGATAATGAGATGACTTAGTCGTCTGATCCATTTACAGGACTTTCCTCATTCAGACGATACACTAACACACTTCCCCCTCCTGAGAAGACGTCAGCCTCATCTCCTGTAGTGGCAAAAGCAAACGTCACATTTATTTATGCAGATTTGCTATGAACGACATTTTCAGCTTTATTAAATGTCATGCCTCATCATGGCTGCGACTCTGCTGGAAGCTTCCAGTGCCCGGATGTGTTCTTGTGAGCGATCTCCCGGATTGTTGATGGATGCCTTTTAATCGCTGACACCAAGCTTCAGAGAAGAGGTTATTGTTGTGGGAGGGGGTTTCAACCACCATCTGTTGAGCGGTCTGCCTCCATGTCCCAGACCCAATCATCTTTGTCCCTGCTCACCCATGCCTCTGGAAAATGGGACACGGTCAATAACATGAAATCAATCAAGCACTGTTGATGAGGGAAAATTATGAATTGTCATCTATGTCAAGCCGTCAGTGGCAATGCGTCGACCCGTCTCCCACATATGACCAGATGGTCAAAAAACAATAAGCATAGCACGAAGACGACCTCTGGCATTTACCCAATAGCCGAGTTATATATATGTTTGTTGTATGTTGTATATATATAGAGAGAGAGTCTTATTCAGTCTAAGCATCATTTCAGCTATAAGCAAAGAGTTGATTTGTTTCTTGTCTGGTTTCCTGTCTGGGCCAGCCCCTCTCGCTCTACGTGCTAATGTGGTGAAGCGCTGCTGCTTGTGTCCAGCTCCGGTCTGTGCTGCAGTGGATTAGGCAGCTGCATTTATTTAGAGGTAGTGCAGAGAGAGTACAGGAGCCTCAGTCAGTGCGTAAGTGTCAGAGCTTCAAGATGCAGCGTATCTACATGCACAGCAATGAACACTTTGAAGTCTTCACCACTGTCCTTGCACCAGTAGGTGAGTGGGATCATATCTGCAGCATAGACTGGCTTAGCATGACGTTATTACATTATCTATGTCGCTTGTGGAAGCAAGATGGCTTATCAATGTCAGATGATGAATCAGTTCTGAGGAAGATGTTTTGGAATCGTCATTTACTCAAGGACATGGTCGCACCCTTACATATTTTTAATATTTTTATATAACTAAAAATGTTGTCTATTTTGCAAATTTGCAGTAATGACAATGGTTGAAATGACCTTTGTGCTAAATCATGTCGATGATCAACAGGGAGGTATCGATACAGAGCAGAAGCTGAAAAGGCAAGTTTTACATTCTTCCTAATATAAAATCCTAGATAGCAGAATATTTGCCATTATGTTATTAATTTAGCTCCATTTAACAGCAGATATAAATTCATATTTCATATGTGTTTTATACAGCCCAAGGCTCAAGGGTATGAGTTTGACATTGACATTATGTAAAGTCAATCAGTCTGCTGTACCTGTGTCTCGTTCATCTAATTTCTCTGACAAACATGGGCCATATTTAGGTGGAACAGATAATGAGGAGCAGACCCAAAGTTAGGTTTTCTATCCAACTGCACAACAGTTAAGTCCTGATGAATAATCCTCTGCATTCACTGAGTCTGACCTGGAGAATGGAAAAAATCACCGACAACAGATTTTACCAAACCAGCAACAAACACACACATTCTGCAAAATTAATGCAAAATGTTTCGCTTGGCTAGTTCTGCGTTTCAGAGTAAATACCTGCAGTTGTCCTTGTGTCCGCTAGATGGTGGTGGTGCACAGCTACAGGCCTCACTGGCCCGATGAGCTAGAGCTGTCTGCCGGTGACGTCATACTGGTGCTGGCCAAACATGCGGAGGGAAGGTGGTTCGGGCGGCTGCAGGGCGGCCAGCGGGGCTACTTCCCCGCCTCCTGTGTGATGGAGCTGAGCCAGGTTGGATGCCAGGATGAGCTCAGCAGTGAAGCGTGACGGCGCTGCTGCTGTTTGTTAATGTCTAATGGCTTAATGTACTTTCTATTCTCTATGGAGTTCTACCACAACATATGCAAAGAGAAGCAGAACTTTTTTTTTTTTAATTTAGCCTGTAAATGCTATAAAAATACCCTTTAATAGCCCTTTAAAGTCTGGAGCTGCAAAGGTGGTGAACGCATTTAATATTAATACTGTGATTCAAATCCTTTGTAAGTAAATTTTTGACTAAGACACTTCAATAAAGTAGAATTATCCCTTTAAATACCTGAAAAATAGATAAAACAGAGCGAGACAACATCAGAAGCATCAGATACAACATCAGTCTGCTGCACCATTTTAACTCAAACGCTTTTTTGCACTTTCAGGTGAATCTTCCCGCCAAAGGTCTCCAGAGAAGTGTCTCTGTAAAAAGCTCAGCAGCTGACAATGATTCAGGTCTACGCGCCCGATATGGAAAGTAAGTGTAACACACTAACACACACATACACACACACACAGCGTGTGCATGCAGACACATCACGCACCCAGCAGCTGTTCCCCGCATCCCCCATCACCAAATCCCATCCCACTGCTCTCCGCCCAGCACCCCCAAACAGGTGGCCCCTCTCGTCCCTCATTATTTCACAAAGCGCACTGATTACTGGCCCCCTCATAAACACACACACACATGCTGGCGTGTGCGCACATAGACAAATACACAAGCACACACACTAGTCAGTCCCCTGTCACTTCACTGCATCTCATTAAAGCCGAAGAGAAGCAGGATTAAACAGGTTTTACTATCTAAAAATGAAAACACAAAATATTTCATAATTCTTAGAAGACATTTTTAAATTTGTGCCAAATATAGTTGCTGTATCTCTCATGCAACCTGTGTGAGTGTAGGGGTAATTCATTTTTAACAGCATGCCACTAAACTTAGCTCACACACAGTCACACGCACGCTCCACAGAGCCCTCTGTACAGCTCCGTGCTGTCTTGTCTGCTAGCAGTGGAATTTGGGTCATGAGGAATAAACAGGGCCTTTGTGTTTGTTATTTCCTCTTTGTCCCCCAGTGGACACATTCTGCAGGCCCTCAGGAGGGGGAGCAGAGGAGGTGGTGGAGCGGGGCTGGAAGGGGGCCAGGGTGGGAGTGAGGGCCCCTTTCTGGTGCGGAGGCCCCCGATCCCTCAGCCGCAGCCTGTGGCCTCTCAACCTCAGACGCATAGATCTCCGGGCCTGCTCCACAGGATTTTGTCCAAGTGCCGGAAAAAGAGTGAACGCCAGGGAGCCACCAACGGGGCTTTCGAGAGTGACTAAGAGGTCTTCCTGTTTGTCTGGGGCGGCTCCGATGGGTTCACTGTGGAGGGCCTGCTGCAGGAAGGTTGGTGGCTGAGCAAAGGAGCTTCTGAAATATGAAGACAAGTCATTAATATCCCAAATGGCTCCTGTTGCCATGTCAGCTTTCTTGACTTGGCTGCATTTCAAGAAGCAAGAGGTCAAATGAAGAATGTACACACCCCCAATTAGTGATGTCAGAGAAGGTGTTCGGCCTCTTACACGAGATGCACAACGCCTGCTGTGGCACCAGTGAGGGTGAAACCTGAATGAAACCTTAAATGTGCATACGGCTGAACAGCTGCTGATTTCTGCAATTGCCAAATATGCTTCAATTATATCAAATCATTGCAACATGCTGTGTGTTTAAAGGCAGTAACGTAGCAGTTTGTGGCACCTTGTGAAGTAACGCTACCTAAATGAAACAATGTTTCATCATTTGCACATGTGATATGTATGTACAGTAAATAATGTGTGTAACTGCATAACGTGCAATGTGTTATTGGTGTTGTAGTTATAAAACCAGCAAATCTTCCCTGGCCAACATCTTTTTATTCCAGTGGAAACAGACTTCAGCACATTACCTCATACTTCAGCTCCTGCCCTCGTTGCTTTGAACGCACTGGGCCTCCCTCCTATTTAACTGTGCTGCAGGAAAAAAAAACCTCCCTCAAGGGAAAGGACGTGTGAGTGAGGCCTGCTGAAGGGCTCGTCAATGGAACACGGATTGTGCAGGTTGCCCCAGCGACGCCAAAGCAGCTCTCCGAAGTCGTGTTGTACTCTTCTTCTGTGGTGCCTCCCAGCATGTCCTATTGGACTGTCTCTATGGGGTGGGCTGTAGATTACCTCCTTGCAGGGGACACGAACATCAAACCTGATTCTAACCTTGGCCTTGACCTGCATGGCTGAGCACTCTCCTCCTCCTCCTGCCCCACTGTTTGATATTCACTGTCATATAATCCTTTGTAATAAACGCTGTGGGAGGCAGTCACACTGGGGCCGGTGTTGGAGGCATCTCACGCAAGTGGAAGACTGTAAGTGATGCACAAAGAAATATTAGAAATATCCAACATCGCAAGGTAAATGAAGGCAAATTATGATTTATTTCACATCTACTTACCCTCATTTCACCTGAGATTAATATTCACTAAAATGTCAGAAAGATCCATTAGAGGTTAGGTGGATTCCATGCTTTAAGAAGGTGTTGCTTCAAAACATAGCAAGTCCTCACTCAAATAGGAGTCTGACTTACCTCGCAAGGCAGTAACACACACAAGTGGACCTATATGTAGCAGAAAGACCAGGGTCCAACTTTAACACACACACACACACACACACACTCAGAGCTGTGGACTCTCCCGCCTAAAAGTGTCCTGAGCCTGCTGAGCTGTGCTGGGTGTCTTTGGGGGAATGGAGGGAGGAGAGGGGGAGGAGGGGTAACAGGGTGCCTGCCAGATGACTGCTCCGTCAGCCCTATAATGGGCTCCCATCTGCTGTCTAGCATACACAAAGACAAATAGTGTGTGTGTGTGTGTGTGTAGGAAGAAGGCAGGGGAGATAATGGCTGCAGGCTTGCTCTCATGTTTGCAGTGTGCAAGGTAGATACAAAAATGCACACGTTCTTCAGTCCGTTAACAGCTTAATGACCACTGATTATGCAATAAAATGTAAGAGGTGCATATGATGGTATGTTTAACTTCACATCTCATTTAAATTAATATATAAACTGCTATGAATGTCACACTATGCTCCTCTGCCTATCAGTAAGTGACTATCATCTAATATTTGCCTTATCTGAAGTACGTGCATGAAGCATAAGGCGAAAGGGTTGCAGACAATAACCAGTATCCAATAACATGTGAAAACAAAAGACAGTGTTGTAGAAGAACCGGAGCAAAGAGGACAGATTGATTAAGTGGACGTGGCGTGTGTGCAGCGCCCGTGTGTTTATATGTGGGTGCACTGCTGCTCCTTCAGCATAAGGCAAGTTGTCCCTCCATTTGGGGGGCAATTGAGTGAATGGGCCTGTAAAACCAACAGCCCCGAGGACAAAGGAGCCCGGGGGCATTAAGTCATGGGTGAGTGGGCCCCTTTAGGGCCAGCAGCTGACCCTGTGGAGAGGCCTCTTGTTCTGATGGAGGGGGCTCGTGTCCCTAGACCCCAGGCCAAGTTGACAGCATCCCCTATTTAATGTACACATACATTAAATAGGGGAGGTTGAAAACATGCAGTTGTCAAACATAACCTTCAGCAATTTACCAGCTTGGCTGCCAACTGCACTTGTTGAGATTAAAAGGCAATTAAACGTGGAGGACGGTGCAAGAGCTTTCAAGGAATGTGTGTTTTGGCAGGAACTCAATAGGTCAGTACACCTGCTGTGGGCATGTCAGAAAAACTTGGAGAAAACCTTTATTACTAGAAAAAAAAGCCACAGTATGATGGCAGAGAAATTAAAGATATGGGAAATCTTCAGGCTACAATGCATTTATTGTTTTCCAAATTAAGTACATGGTAACAAAGACAGTTGGCAGGATTTCTATGGTTATATGGTTCTGGGGGTTATAAAGTCAACTGAAATGCTGTAAATGGAAGCAAAGTCCAGCTTTCTGTTTATTTCTCATGCATAACTACAGTAGTACACGGCAGCTGCTATTATCCTGTCTATGCACCTGACGTTACGTGGCCAAGTGTTAGCATACAGTATTAATTTGGGCTTAACAAGCAGAAGACGCAAGTCAGGCCAGCGAACAGAACATAACAGAAATATTTACAGGTGAGACACACCCCAGCCAACACATTCAAATGCTTTTGTGGATCTGCTTTCTGACTTTGAGTTGATCTTTCATCTTAAAATCCCTGACAAAATTTCCCTATTCTCACTCAGATGCTTAATGCAGGATAATCCAGATTATAACTAGATCAGCTAATGCCAACAATACGAAGATGATCACCCACATATGTAGTGTTACTTCACCAGATTACAAAGTTAGCTTCATATTGGTTAAAATGCACATGATTCCTCCTGATAATATGCAAACACATTGTCACAGCTGAATTTATACAGTTTACAATTTTAAGCGTTTTGTTCTTATGCAGTGTCTAACATTAGAGTGTGTACAGGTTTAGAGTCTTGTTCGAGGCTGTTTTAGCAGGATACTCTAGTCACTGCTGGGATCTGTATAGTGTATGTAAAAGGAAGTCTGTAGCGGAACAAAAGGATGTGTTAAAGTCGAGCAGCATGATCTTAATGTCAGCATTCATTACAAAAAGGCAAACATCCATCTAACACACACACACACACGCACGCACGCAAACAAACAAAAAATAAAAAAGGACAAGCTACACCATCACAATGAACAAACAAATTAAATGATGAGTAAAAAGTGCAATTTGTCTATGATTAGCATTTGGGCATGGAGACCTAATTGTGAGGAACAGATTTGAATTGAAACAAAACATAAAAGTCCTATCTATTATGTTACAAGATCACATATACAGCTACACGATGATTATTTACTAGACCTTGATCAGGAAAAGAAGTTAACATTAGATTTGTGGCAGTCCATGTTTTTCCTAACTTGGAGTAATGAAAATGAATGGTAACCCAATCCTAAGAAAAAAAAAAAGATAAAATTCTTCAATAATTTCTCTTAAAAGTATTTCTTTTAGAAATAAATAAATTAGTAAACATTAAATAAATAAAAGCTACAACCTTCACATAAACTGAAAATCCTTTTTGACCAAATGCTTGTTGAACACTGATGATATGAAAACCGGTCAGTACCAACTGTTACTGTGACGTCTGACCAGAGCAATGGTAATGATTCATTTTCTATTACGAGAGAACTGCTTTCGAGAAAGTGAGGGTTTTTAGGCAGATAAACTTCGGAAGTTAAACTTCTTTAAAGAACAAACTCACGGTGTTCGATTATATTAATATCTAAGCTTCAGAGCTGTCGGATAATAAATAAACAAACAGAAATAAAGGTACCCTTCCATTTTTGAGGTTCTTACACATGTACATTGCAATGAAATACATTCAACCAATGTCTTGGTGGACATTATGGCCTTAACAAGGGAAAGTTGTGTTGTTAAAATAGATCACCATCACCATCACAAGTGCTATCCAGTTTGCCCTTTAAAACACTGCTCCTCTCTCAGCAGCAGATTCAGCTCAGTAGTGCAATACTGACAGCGCCCAACATCACATATTCACATCACCGCGGAAACCCATTCAGCAATACAACACTGTCGTTACAAAAAAAACATACTGTAACAACAAGGGGTAATGTTACTTTTGCTGTACGTGTCTACTCAAACCCCATGTTGTGATTCTAAAAGACTTGGGCGTCAGTACAAAAAGCTCAGTGTTTGTTTTTTCCTTTTACAGAAAACAGCAACAGCGCAGTTTAGGTACAAGCTGGAGAAGATACAAAATGAGTAGCGTTACATCCTAAAATGTATATCTTGCCATTGAAACAATATATTAACATTATTATTAATCTAGTATTAAACACTATTTCTACAGCCTATTGTACGTGCAGGCTGTTGCAACATTACTGGCTAGTGCAGGAAAAAAAACTGCTTTTTGATATTTGTACAAAACTGTTCATGTAGCTCAGTCTGTGTTTAAAAGTAAGTACAGGGCGAACAGAGAACGCGCCAGAAAAAAATGGCAGTGACGTAGAAAAATGCTGCTGCTTTGGATGTCCTTGGCAGTGGATTCCTGCTTCAAAAGAAAGTGGAACCTTTTGTTTTCACTGGATTGTCTCTTACATGATTCAGTGGAGTAGTGTTGCCTGCGCTCTGAGAGGACGGCTTTAAAGCACGAGAGCCCTTGAGGTAGAGCCAGATGATGGGTAGGGGTTCAGGTACTGACGAGCTTGTTCTGTCATAATCAGCTGGTCCTCTGTCTTCCCATAAACCACTGCTTCCCACTCACTCACCTGCAGAGAAGGAGATATTATTACTTAATTGTACACTGGGTTGTATATGTGGTTTGCAAAATGCTGTCAGTAATGTACCTACAATAATGGGTAAATTAGAGTTCCTTGCTTATTCCTCACGTACCACTTTACGTTATAACATGCTTACATACCTGTACAGGGGCATGTTTTTGTGCTGTTTGGATAGCTGGAAGCTTCTTCATCGGCGGGCTCGTAAAGCCACGTGGATGAACTGGGACTAAAGGGGGTTCCTCTCTGTCAGAAATCAAAGGGCAGCTATGGTCCTCTTGCTCAGAGGGGGGAACCAGCGAGGAGCCTGTCAGCAGACTTTCATCTGGAACCTAAAATATAACGTGCAACAAAAAGCTTATGACAAAGAACTGAAATAACAGTGACTATAGTGGCTCGTTCAGTTTTTGACACATATTCAGTCCAAACTAGCAATTTTGATCCAGTTTTCCTGAAATAAGTTACTTGTAAATTGTTGAGCTGTTCTTGGAACAGTTGGACGTTGAGGCAGTCTTTGCCCCAGGGGTCCAGCACAAGGGACTTGCGGACTTTTCTAGCTGGGGCGTCCATCTGAAATCAAAGGGCCTCCAATAACAACTGGTACCATGCTGCAAAATGTTCAAATCAATGCCAAAATATACGCATTTGTGTCATCTGATAACAGAGAGATACTACACATACGTTATGTTTCCATATTCTGCAGTCCTGCTCAGTGTCAGCTCTGTTGAAGATGTCTGCTCCAGTCTCCAGCTTCAGAACTTCTCTAATGTCTTCTTCTAGAAATGCCAAAGGCTGTGGCTGGATAAACACAAAACGAATTGAAATGCAAAACTGCAGAAAGCCATATACTGTACAAGGTGGCAAGAAAAAGTTAAATGTTCTACCTCCATCTTCAAGGGCCCATGCATTTTCTCCTGAGCAGCCAAAGCATTTTTGAAGGGAGTTGGCGTCCTCGGTGTTGGAATCATTACAGTCTTACGAAATTTAGGGGTTCTGGAACTACAGTAGATGGAGAATATGAAACAATAAGTACTTTCCTAAAATTAAATGTCCCATGGAAAATTCGCAAAGCATAGCAAACGTCTGGGTTTCTGTTGTCTCATGCAAAATGGATTACGTAGAACATTTTTACCCATCATTCTCTTTCTCGTGCTTTGGTGTGGTTTCCTTAGGGAGCGGAGTGTTGAGGAGACACCTTTGACCACACACAGGAGTTGACGTGAAGGCAGGGTTATCCAGATTCAGATGTTCAGTCCCCGATAGGTTGCACAACTTGGGAAACAGACACAGCACATGAGCCGCATGAGCAGCGAAAGTAGAGCAAAGTCGAGGTGGGGATTGGGCAGCAGGAGGAAATGGAAAAACTAATTTCACTTACTCGTGACGGGGTGAAAGGCAGTGACTTTGTGGGCGTTTTCTTGGGAGAATTAGAGACATTTTCCAAGAAGGAGAAACCGGTCCTGTCGCACAAAGTAGACGGCTCCGCCCGTTGTCGTCTTCTTCTTCTCCCAGTAGTGACCTGGGTTGGTTTTGAGGAGTTAATGGGAGTCACCGTGGTCTCATTGCGCACACCAAGAGGAGGACAGTTCTTGTCATGGTCTGTGAGCGTAGTCGGCGTGTTGACTGTATATCCCATTGAACTGTCACTCCTCTCTTGTAGTAGAGTGGTGTATCCTGCTTGGTTGTGCCTGGGGGGTGTAGCTGTCTCTGACAGGTCGAAACTGGCCACATCGCTCCACGCAACTGGGTCCTGCAGAGCAAAACACATCTACAGTAGATCTTTAATATGATCATGACTACTTATCAGAAAATTCATATCGTGATGATCCTCATCAAGACTCCTGCACTACTCACTGAGTCAATAAGCTCCATGGTCTCTGCAAACTCTGGTATTGTCTCCAGCGTGGAGAGCACAGTGCTGGCCTCTATAGCCAGAAACTTGCTGGGGGAGACAGAAGGTTGTGCTGGAGGTCCATGGGTGACTTCAGGAGACCTCCAGGTTCTTCTCTCTGCTTGCTCCTCCATGCTGCTGCTACTTGTGGCCAGTGTCTCATCTGACACAGTGTCTGACCAGGTTGAGTACTGCTCCATACTCTGAGGGACAGGTTTGAGAAGCAGATATTAGATCTATTCCCTTGTCTCTGATTTGAAACTGGCCAATGCTGTGTTTGTAAAGGTTTTGTAGGAAAGTAAGGAAAACAATTCAAATTAAAGGCATATCAGGCCAGTGTTGACCACTAAAACCAAAACACATTTTATGAATCCAGAGTATAAAAAGTGAAGACAATGCAGAGGGAATTAAAAATAGGAGGTGCAGAGTACAACATTCAAAACCAAACTGCTGGATGAGCATGGGCAGAGTGAGGACTCGAGGGGATGAGAGAGCAGTCTTGATGAGTAGTGAAATGGGGAAGGGAGGTACTATAGCAGCACTACAGCAAAATGAGGCTAGAGGCACGCATACTTGTGCGCCATTCTCATTTTCACATGTATACACTGCAAAAAGTCCACTTACATTGAGATTTACAAATTTCAAAAAAGTCCATAGGGTAGGTGAGATTTTTTCTATAATCAAGATTTTAGTTTGGGTTGTTTATAAAACCCCATTGTGGTTAATAAACAGAAGATATTTAGTGATGTCATGTTTCTGTCGTGATCGTTATATAACTTGGCATATTCAAAATAAAAGTGACCCTTTTTACAGTGTATATAAGCTACAAACACACGCAGGCTATGCTGCCTAAGTATGCTAACACACATTCAGAGTGTGTTCTTACACTTGGACCTCTGCACTGCACTTGTCGCTGGACTTCATTCTCTGCTGACATAAGCAGCAGCTCAAGCTCCTTAATTCTTTGCTCTTTGTCAGGATCATCCAGGGAGGATGGCTGGAATAAACAAACGTCAGGGAGGACAGGAGGAAAGGAAGAAATTAAGAAAAACAGACAAAAAACTGATTTAAACATAAAATATTTGCAGGAGCACCTGAGATGTGCACCTTTTGTTAGATGAAAGTAACAGGACATTCAAGTGCTTGATTTGAAGTCCAGAGTTAGCGATCACAGGGATAACTACAGAAAGTCCAGAAATCAAAAGAACGCGACAGGTTTTTTCCATTAGCATGCAAAGGGTTACACAAAGACTCACTGTTAGAAATCCTGAACTGTCAGGAAGATTCTCCATCAAGTGACCATTGTGAGGATCATATGAATATCCCACCAGCTGAAAAATAGAGCCATGACCATTAGGTCAAACAAATGACAACAACAACAACAACAAATAAAAGAAAAACGCTACTGAAGAAACCAGACCTGGCTGGATCCTGATGACTGAGGACTGTGGTCACAGCGTTGAGCCTCCGTTGGTGTTGGAGGACATGGTCTGTGGTTGCGTCTCTTCCCTCCACTATGAGAAGAATTGAAAGCCTTGCAGCCATCTTGCAGGTAACCCTCATGTTCCACCTTTCTCCTCATGGTAGAGTTCCAGTGGTTTTTGATAGAGTTGTCTGTCCTGTTGGGGACAAGACTATATTTTTCAACTCATCACATAAACTGGATGAAAAAACAAGCAGTGTGTTTGTCAAACTCTAATACCGTCCAGGGAGAAGTTTGGAGATCTCTGCCCAGCGGTTGCCAAGCCTTTTGTGGGCCTCATAGATAATTCGATCCTCTTCCTGAGTCCATGAAGATTTCTTCACTTCTGGGTTGAGGTGATTGTGCCAGCGTTCACGGCACTGCTTCCCAATTCTACCTTGAAGGTGCTTCGCAATCACAGACCAGCGCTTGGGGCCATACTTATGAACCAGGTCAATAACCTGCCAAAGACCATGAGAAGAGGGACAATTATAAATACATGCTCATATCATCATGTCATATTCGTCATCCTTCATTTTATAATTGAAAAGTTGAGGTATTCATCGGAGTATAATTATAGGCAGTGTTCAGTGTTACTCCTCATATTCCTAATGTTTTTGGCAACTTTGTGTTTGTTTTTGATAAAAATGTAAATGCAATGTGGGTGGCTGTGATTCTATGTTGCTGGTTCTGGCCACGCTAAACATTACTCAAACAACACTTCAGAGACAATCAGGCAGGACTAAGTCAGACATAGAGACACACATTTCCTTTATAGTTAACAGCAGCTCCAGTGTTTTGAAAGCTTCCACTACAGTAGAAGCTTGTTTGGCTGTTTCGCTCACATCCAAAAAATGCTGTGATGTCATCCCTGGTTAGCAGTTATTACCAAGAGTAATGCTGTGTGTGTTAGGATGCCAGGATTTCAGTGGAGTGAACACCATTCCTGACATCCTAACAGAATAATAACCTATTTAAGGAATGCATCTTAAAATTGCAAGGCTATTTGTATACATGTACAAAGGATGGCTAGACTCAAAACTAGTGACCCAGAAAAGCTGTACTTTAATAGGAATGACGTATTGGAGCATTTACTTCAAAAAATTGGCGGGAAGGAAGTAGCACATGTCCACAGCCCTGCTGGTCTGAATATAAAAGCATTAAATATTGTACAGCATTTGTATCATGCTCTTTTATTTACACCAAGCCTTCCTTCTGGCTCCCCTATCATTTACCTACTTTGTCTCCCTCTTTCTGTCCACATCAGGAACTCCCAGCTCCTCTTACCTTTTGATCCTCCTCTTTTGTCCAAGGTCCTTTCACCAGCTCTGGGTTGAGCACCTTCTGCCAGCGATGCTGACACTGGCCATCTGTCCTCCCCTGTGACAGAGCCATACAAAAAAAACAACACCTCATTAGTCAACATCAGTACGTACTCTTTACAACTGTTAATAAATCTGCCATGACTGTCATTTAGAACATCCTATTAAGGAATGAAGATACTTGCACAAAAGATAGTAATAACAGTTACAGTGGAAAGAGATTAACTAGTTTGGTGTGAAGCAGTGAAACACTACACTTAAGAGACACATTACATGCTATACTTACAGGAAAGAAATTAGCTATTAATTTCCAGGAGTCGGTTCCATGTTGCTCGACAAGCTTTTTCAGCTTTTCATCCTTAAAATGCAGAAATAGAAAAAAAAGGCTTGAAGAACTCACATGATCTCATTTCTTTCATTTAATGTAAACACTCTGCCCACATGCATTGTAATAGTGAAAAAAATAAAAGCAGTTAGTACTAAAGTTACATTTGCGGATTTGAAGATGTAATACAAATGTCACACAGCACAGTCTTCGCTTTACACACCGTACACCCCCAACAGGCACAGATCTCTGATGGCCTACCTCATCTCGGGACCACTTTACTTTGCACAGTGGCTTTTTATCTTTGCTCTTCTCTTTACTCTCTGGATCTGTGGAGTGCAACTCTTCATCCTCATCATTGCTAAAAACACAAAAGAAAAATGCAGATTATGGAGGAACTTATTTTTAATGTCAACTATATCAATGTAATATGAATTTGGTCATTTCTAAAAATAGCTCATACAATGAACTGTGTTGGCACATAACAATATCTTGTCACACGCTTCCACAAGGAGGAAACTAAGTTAAGGAACACAGCTTTAAATAGATATATTTCTATTTATATTAATTAATTAGTCAGTCTAACTATGATGGCTATTGATTAAATACAGGTTTTATCATATGAGAAGAAGAATCCAATACTGTGACCTGTATTAGGATTTAGTAAATTTGCAAGCTTGTAAGCGAATAGAAACATCCACCCTGACTGCATGCATCTGAGTTCCCCCGTAGACCTGCTGGTTGTTTTTAGATATGATGCTTTGATATCATTGCCAAAACAAACAATAAAAGGAAACTGTTAAGAGACACAGAGACATAGCTGGCAGTTGCAGACACTTCCAGCCATTCAACATGGGCTAATAATTGTTTAAGCAACGACGTGAGTTCAACGACGCATTCAAACATTAGCTAAAGGTACAACATTTTTCTATACTAGCAGATTTACAGTTTATGTCATGGTGTATGTGTTCCCTTAAACCTTTCTGCTGGAGACAATTCAATAATGAATGCAAATGAGCCGGCCAAGACCTATTACCATACAGCAGACCTCTACAATCACACATGTACTCATCAAGAAAAAATGTTGAGTGTGGCAACTGAATTTAGTCCTGGTCCGATTTTTTTTCACTACAGCAAAGAGAACTGCAGAAGTGGGTCTGGATCTTAGCCTAAACAGGAAGGAGGGGCATAACAGAGCTGAAGGAAAGGAATGAACCCACATCAACAGGCTCTTTCACCTCCAGAGGTGTGCAAGTGTGTGTGTGCCATTAAGATGGAGGAGGTGGTTCACTGGGGTGTGGTCAGAGAAAAAGCAAAGTTTTAACGGTTCCGTTTTTCAAAAAGCTTTCCAACAAACAACAAATATGCAAATTACTGGGAAGCCAACAAACTCGAATGTACCAAATATTCACTTTCTGGATTTCCTGCAGTAGTAATACATCATCTTTCATAGACTGTGATACAAACCTTGTGCAATTGTAGTAGCCCATCTTTCTCCAGGTGTAAACACAAAGAGAGGCATTGTGTTCAGCACAAGTTTCCCCAAATCACACACTATTACACAAGGTGGATGAGGACAATCTGGCACTTCATGTTAATCAAATATTATAAATATGAATTAACTGATATAATATTTATAACGACCAGTTCATGTTCATGTTTAAACTTTTTGACAGTGGATTAAAAACACACGAGTGTTCTTAGGTGTCCACTGTCTTATCTTTCCTTTCTCTTTCGTTTTGTTTCCCTCGTGTTAGCAGGTGATCAACTGTAACGTAAGAAACACTCCTCGTTTTGTGCTTTACATTTGTGTTACTTCTTTTCTTTGTTATTAACTCAGATTTTATAGGATCCTTTCATGCTTTACACAGATATAATTCCGCTCACTAGACGATATTGTTCCAAATATTTTGGGTAACTTTATAGATTATAACAGGTGCAAACGCTGTGCTGTCAGACAACAAGCTGTATAATGTGTGAAAGCCACGAATCAGCTGAACGCGGACCCAAACCCATCTTGAGGCATTTTAACCCTGGTGCATTCACGCCTTGCTTTTCCTTCTGTAACAAACACATGAGCAACTATGTGAACTCCGTCAGCAACAGCGCTGCTACTTCTGCTCGCACCCACCTGCGCGTTTTCACGGTGTCCATGACAGTCGGTAGGATGATTGAAACTTTTCAAAGACGAACCAGTGTATCCATAGAAAGCGGTGTCAGTCATTACTGGTTTCTTCTAGCAATTTCTAGCTAGCATCATCTGGCTAGTCGGCTAACTAGGTGAAGTGCTGTCCATGACATTACGGTCTCCCGGTAATAGCCCTCCTCGTTGGCGGCAACATGCTTCCCTGCACAGCGTCACTGTGCTCTATTCTGGCACTTGTTTCTGATGAGGAAATGTCGCAGCATAGACAGTCGGTGCCAGCATAAACAGGGCAACGCTTTGCTCTCGGTCGTCGCTGCGGATCTTCTCTCTTAACTTGTCCCTGCTTCGGTCCAGCGTTATCATTTTTGTCCATCCCGCCGAATCTCGCGCCCAGCCCACTGTGCAGGCGGCCTCGCTTCTGATTGGTCAGAAAGTGGGCCGTGAACAGAGGAATATGTAATCAAACTTGATTGGTCAAAGGAATTGTTGTACTCCTCTGTGGTTGGTTATAACTTGCGAGGGCTTTACTGCGATTGGTTTGGATTTTGTGGAGGCGGGCGTTAAGGATGTCTATGTCAACTTCTGCAGCAGAATGAGTCTATTCATTGCAGCCACGGTGGCTCTAAATATGTTGCGGTGAGCGTCGGGGGCTCCGTCGGGGGCTACTCTGCTCCCCATCGCCACGGTTTCACTGCAAGCAAACGTGATTAATCTAATGTCCGGTTTTGTCCCCAACCTACAACATTCATAGAAGCCGCTTGATCTACTGAACATGGAATGTGACCTTTTTTTTCAGATGTAGATTTGTATTTCCGTCTTTCACTGTTGCTCCATAATTCCAATGCCTTCAGTTGGTATTACTTCAGAATTTTACTGTTAGTGCGGTTATTCTTACTAAATTCGCATTACATGTGAGAAGATCACACGTTATCAGTTTCATGCACAAACAGTACTCAGTATTTACAGAATTGTGTAACCCCTGGCACCGACAACACTTTTCCTTTCCCTTTGACAGACTATTTCTCTTATGTCTGCAGATCGTCGCACGGTGCTTTGCTGACACCGTGTGGACAAAACGTGTATTTGAATTAATTCCTTAGTTGCTTTGATGCGTTCATTACTTCAGTTCTCCCGCAGTTTGTAGTCCCTTATGATCTGTCACTATATCTTTAATTTGGATTCCTTGTCATTTTCGGTTTTTAACGCTTGTTACTTATTTGATCTAAACTGCCCCCCCCGTAAGTTAAATTGCGTAATATTTCTGAGATTGTTATATCATGATTGTTATTCCTAGTCCTTTTTTTCTCTCTGCCTGTCACGATTCGCTATGTAAAGTTAGGATGTGTACCGGAACGAGTGGCAGCCTTTGGGTGACACTGTTCAATTGTTTGACTTCTTGATGTTGTCATTCCTGAGCGTAATTCTGACTGTAGAGCGAACTACAACAAAGCCGGAAACGGTTTCTTAAACCTTCAAAAATAAAAACTCGAACTCAGTCAATCAAAACCAATCTGACTGGCTTTAAAAGTTCCTCATACCAAGTTTGACTGGTATGATATTGCTTTGACTGTCCCTGCAAACATTCAAAGCAATATCTTACTTAGTGTGAGTCAATCTAAATGAATCATACAAATGTCCTCCTATGTAATCGTTTCTGCTAAGGTGACGTCAACTCGCTCCTCCAGAATTCATACAGATGGCATCGCCTGAACGGAAAAGTTTCCAAAATGACATTACCCGAATGAATTTTACAGCACGGATCTTTACGCACACAACAGACTTGTTTTGAAAAGCCGTACCGGAAGTGTGTTCGTGTGTTCCGTCTCTGCGCTTGTAGCTGTCAGGTCCCGTGACACATTCATTGGAACTTTCTTTGGCCAGGAAAGACGGATGTTTCCTGCTTCTCTGGCGTGACAGACGCCCATGGGCGGCAGGAGATCACACTTTCAGTTTGAGACATCGGGGGCTTCCGTCCCCATTAAAGCGGAACGAATGCTGCCTTCACCGACCGTTTAAATGCTGTTGACCGACGCATCCCCGCTGGACGTAAGAAAATCGATGAATACTGCAACAAAGTCCTGGAAGGTACGCGATGTTCACGAAAGATACGTTCACCTAACCTGTAGCCACGCACGCGATAATCTATACTATCTCCCAGTTGCCTGGTGTGTATCTGACCCTTTGCTTTTTGCTTACAGTCTGTATTACATTACTTGTTGCTGTAGTGTCACATCTTCTACATCGTGTGCGTATTTTGTGTATTTGTGTGTGTGCGGTCAGCTCCTCCCGTTTTTCTTCCTCGGCGGCAGAAAAAGGATCGTTTTTTTTCCCGTAATACACGTGATCTGTGCTGAAATGTGAAAAGTAGATTCACCGCAAGTACACACGCAGCTTCAAGTGGTTCAGCTCAGTAAAACAGGAGTAGATGAGGCGTTTTTAAAGTCTGACTGTAGTTATGTCAGACCCACAGGCTGTCCATCGAATCAACCCACAGCTGATGTGGCTGTGTGGAGAACTAACATTTCGGATTTACACCTCTTCAGACGTGATGTTATTACATAAAACTCACCTACCACTGCCGGATGCAAGAGTGACAAGAAGGATGTTTGCCTTTATAATCCTCTTCATGGTCGTGTTTGTGTTGTGTCAGTGGGAGTCTGCTTCCTTGATTACACACATGGTTGTCACTACTGTGTTTTAATTACCTCCCAGGTTGTTAAAGATTACACTGATGAATGTAATGGGTTTAAATGATGGTTGTGTCTGTATCATCACGTTAGGACCATAATTCGCCCAGATGCTGAAAACAGTTGCATGGATAAGGGTTGTCTGAGTTCACGCCCCTCACACATCATAATAGGATGCTTCCATACTAGAACAACTTTATTCTGTTATCTAAAATCAACATGTGGTGTTGGTTATAACACAGGTTATTGTTGCAGGTATTGTCCATGCAAAACAAAACTTTATGCGCTTGCCTGCATCGTGTTTATCAGCGGACGCATGTCTGATTGAGCTTTCGTATCGGATTTACCGTTCTGAGCTGACTTCTGCTTCGTTATAGAGCCACACATAGAAAAACATGTCCAACATCCTTATAGGATATCCACAGGCAAGGATGTGTATTTAAAGCTAAGCAGGAAATCTGCTATTTTTGATCCCTTGTAGTAGCATTCTGTGTTTGTGCCCGCCAGTACAAGTTAATTTCAAGTTGTGGCATGGACGCAGAGCATGCTGGGCCTGGGGACTGTGCTGAAAATGAAACCTGCTTCT
Organism: Macropodus opercularis; assembly: GCA_030770545.1. Taxonomy (NCBI): domain Eukaryota; kingdom Metazoa; phylum Chordata; class Actinopteri; order Anabantiformes; family Osphronemidae; genus Macropodus; species Macropodus opercularis. Next base: position 6,437,855 of record JAUCMP010000028.1, read on the forward strand.
TTTCATACTCATTGTGACTCTACAAAATGTTTTCAATCCCTTTAACAAGCTTGACTATGTTAGCTTGTTTGTGGGTGTGGTGAGCAGCAGCATTCCATGGGAAGGAAGAGCAATATCAACCTAACGTGCACGTCGCATAAGACAGTTATATGCTGAAAGCCCCCCCCCCCAAGAAAAGTATGTCAGGAATGTTAAAAAGCGGGTCCGATGACAAAGTCAGTTAAGCATGAAACCAAATACAGATGTGAGGCAGCACACGGAAATGAGCACACTCAGTTAGTGACGCTTCGTAAACATTGTAAAATCACTGCTTGATGCACTTCCTTACAAAGTGATTATGTAACGTTTGCTGTCTACAAGTTACTGGTGATCATTCCCTGCAGTGGTAGTGGAAACTGAACTATTGGTGTGTTTGTGATTTGTCTTAGTGTGAGTAGGTGAAAGAAGAACTGAAAGAAATAAAAGTGGAACAAAAGCAGCTAGTGATGAAGAGGGCATGAAGGTCCCGCTGATCGCACACATGCATTTTAAAGAGGGTCGCTCTCCTGTGGTTCACTCTCCACAACGTGAGCAGAATGAGACTGTTAGAGGATGCGTTCAGGATCGATACGCAAAAAGAGAAACGTGGTTACAAAAAACAGCCAGAATGACCTCACTAACATTAAACAATGGACAAGTCGAACAGGGAAACAAAGAGCTTTGTTGTCGAGGAAGAAGACATCGCACAAATCATGGTGTCGGAAAAGAAACGTCTCTTTGTGTGATTTAACCATGTTTACTCTACACGTAATGGTGCATCATGTCCTCAGCACATAACATTTAATTTTAATTATTCAGGGAACTGAAATATTGAGCTTCTGCTGCCAAGAATTGTTTTGCAATTCCCATTGTGTAAGTCCAGCTTCAAAGATCCCTGGTAGTATTTAAAAATAGCTTAACACTGACCGGAACAGGCGAGAATGTCACAGACTCAGCATGTGGGAGTGAGCCGGTGTGTTTTCATGTGTGTGTGGGTGCATGTTAGAGAGAGCATATATGTGCAATGAATCCAAACAAGGAGCCAACCCCAGCTGTGACTGGACACGTGGAAAAAGAGAGCTACAGCCTGACTCGGTCACATTTCCTTACAGTGAATAATTAGTTGAGAGAGCGAGATGATGGGACATTCATGCTTGGAGGAAGGAGTGAGTTAACTAGTTGCCCAGGAGGCGGGAGCCTGCCTGCTGTTATGCTGCAGCTCACTGGTCCTGCTGTTGTTAAATGTGCACTCTTGCAGAAATATCCACTTTGCACAGACTTGAACCAGAAACACTTTTATATCCAAAACCTTGGTAAGTGATGTTTCTGTGGACTGTTTGTATCCCAAGGAAAAAGGGGAAATGGCTCTCGGCCTTGTGAAAACACCTCCACAATAATATGTGCAATACTATAACCACACAAATACATTTCAGAACAGTTACTGCTGTAAGCTCAGGACAGGCTCTTTTGCAGATGGATGCTTGCAAACAGCAGCCTGAAAACCTCAGGGCATAGATTAATTGGTGGATGGGCTGATGTACAGTACATCAAGGAAACACCGGCATGACAGCACCAATACATGGGATTGATAAATACCACAGTGGGTTTATGTACAGCAGCTGCTGTCATGTAACATGGCGGCTGTTGACTGAAATGTGTAGAGAGCAGAAGGAGGCCAGTTTCACTTCCTTAAAGTCTGTCTGTTCTCTTTTCTGTTCTGCAGCAGTGAGACATAGTGGGGATGGGCCAGTTGTCTACTTGAAGCCTTAACCTGGACGACGCATTACTTTATGACTTCGCACTTTTGAACTGCAACAGCCCTGAAGATGGAGGAGCCATCCAGCCTTCCTAACGTCAGCATACCCTGCCACAACGAGCAGAGGGACAAGAAGAAGCGTTACACGGTGCGCACGCGTGCCCTGCTCCTTTCTGAATACAATAGCTTCACCACGTGTAAAATGTAATTAACTAGTCGCTGCTGTAGTACTCGCTGTGTTTACATGTAGTTTTGCTGTTCCAGGTTTACAAGGTGATGGTCTCTGTGGGACATCATGAGTGGTTCGTCTTCAGGAGATATGCAGAGTTTGATAAGCTCTACAACACAGTGAGTGGTGGCAATGTCATCCTGCGTTTACAGCATGAGAGATGTGACACTTCACTGTAATTCTGCACTGACGCTTTGATTACATTTAGTCAGGATAATTATATACAGTCCAGAGACTGCTCCTGTGGCACCTCTCACATTGGTTTCTCTGTTGCCTGTGTCTCTTTTGATGCAGTTAAGGAAACAGTTCCCATCAACAAATTTGAAAATTCCAGCTAAGAGAATATTTGGGGATAATTTTGACCCGGGTAAGTGGCCACACACCACGGTGTAAACGAATCCTAAAACACACACATGCATCCAGACAAACGAACAGTCCCAGATGTTCAAAGCATACACGGAGATTTGTTCCTGATGCACATTCATGGCCTCTGGTGCAGTTTTTCTAACACAGTATACGCATCTGTCCAATAGAGTTCATAAAGCAAAGAAGAGCAGGACTACATGAGTTCATCAAGCGAATTGTCTCCCATCCTCAACTTTCCAACCAGTAAGTGCTGGGGTTGTGTGTTTTTCAATGCGATCTGTAAAGGAGACTAAAGGAAGATGAACAAAGTGGACTTCGTTTTATTTATTTAACTTGTTTAATGTTCTAAACCATCACAGTCCAGATGTAAGAGCCTTTCTACTGATGGATCGACAAAACTTTTCAGATGGCTCTGAGGATGAAGATGACAAAGTGAGTAACCAGTCAACTGTTTATGAATGCCACTGGGTTAGTTTATGTTGTCAATGTATTTACTCTCTCCAAATTAATACACACAATTATTTTCTGAATTTTGTTACTGTAGAATTTTGTCAGATTCAGGAACTGTCCTTGAATCGGGTTTAACTTTAGTTCCATCTTTGCACCCAATAAAAATCTGTTTTCTCTGCTGTTTAACAGAACAGTTCTACCTCCAGAAACATTAACCTGGGACCCTCTGGAAATCCACAGTATGTTCAAAACTTTTTACACCTAAAAGCCAAGGTTGACTTCCTGTTTGAAGGTAATAGATGAGAAATGCATGTGCTGTCATTTTTATTTCAGTGCCAAACCCACAGACTTTGACTTTCTAAAGGTCATAGGAAAGGGGAGTTTTGGGAAGGTATGTGTTGCTTTCTGTTCAACTCGTATGCATGGCTCTGTTCAGCTGAATATAATATTGTCATCACCATAGCAATTTCAGAGTTCATTGTTTTGAAATGGTTCTGTGTTATTTCTGTATTGAGGTAGTAACAACTTTTAGTTCTGCATGTGCTGCCCTTTCCCAGTAGGAAGAGTAGGAAGTGAGAATCAAATTGGGAATTGTTTTGGTTTACACTGCTGATGCAACATTTAACATCCTTACTCTCTTTTGATGCAGGTTTTCCTTGCAAAACGAAAACATGATGGGAAATATTATGGAGTGAAAGTTTTGCAGAAAAAGATCATTCTTAACAGAAAAGAGGTAAGTGTACAATGAAATATGCATGTGTGCACAAACTATGCCTAACTAAGTCACTTTTATCCCCCAAATCAGCAAAAACACATAATGGCTGAGCGCAACGTGCTGCTGAAGAATGTCAAACACCCTTTCCTGGTTGGGCTGCATTACTCCTTCCAGACCACAGACAAGTTATACTTTGTCTTGGATTTCATCAATGGAGGGGAAGTGAGTTGTTTGATTTTCGTGAATAGTGCTTTCACACAGATACGCGACACAACAAGAACTGAGAGCAACAATAATACAGGAAATATTAATAAAACTGAATGAATTATTACTGTGAATGCTGTAGACGCGTGCAGTTCTTATAAGAGGTCACATTAAAACACGAGCAGCTCTGTTACTTCCTCTGTTGTGTGAGGGTGACTAACTACTATCTGTAAGTCTGTCTTATGAATTTATTTAGATCATTCACTGTAACCTTGTCTGTTTCAGCTATTTTTCCATCTTCAAAAAGAGCGGACCTTTTCAGAACCAAGAGCAAGGTTCTACGTTGCAGAAATGGCAAGTGCACTGGGTTATCTGCACTCTCTCAACATTGTCTACAGGTAATGATGGTTGTTCATTTAGTGAGCATGTGCCTAGTGTCACCTTCATAACGTGTTTTTAAAGAGCAGATTAAATTACCTAACTCTAAATGTTACAGTTTTTGCTGTTGTGTTTAAAAATGTCAAACATTGACAATTAATTGAATTGAATAAGTTGCGTTTGGCTCACTCACATAATAAAGTGTTCAAAGAGCAAGTTGTCATTGATGGTAAGGTAATTTGCTTTACTAACGTGAAAATGAATGCACACTCTAAAGTTCTACACAAATTATGCTTAGGCTTTTTCACGAATACATTTATATAAACACTATATTCTGTGTATTTAATTATTAATATACCAAAGGATATATGAAATTAAACATGAAGAACATTAACTGACCTCCAGTGATTTCATTTGTCTAGAGATCTGAAGCCAGAGAACATTCTTCTCGACCATGAAGTAAGTATTGTGCTCATAACTAATTATAATAATTATAATTAGTTAGTATGTTATAGTATAGTATATTATAATAATTACTTCAAAAATAAGTATTTAATATATACTTTTAGTGGCTTAAAGCCTGCAGGTGTATACACAAAAATGTAATGAACTGTACACGACACACCTGTCATTCTTTTCCTATTTTATTAGCACACGTCTGTGTGATTTCTAGTTTCAACTGGACAGAATTTGTGATTGGATTAGGTACTGGATAATGATTTCCTGCGTGGCCTTGTTGAGAAAGTGAGGGAACGGTGAATGGGAATGACTACTCCGGAGCCAGCATTCCTGGGCAACAATAGAATCCTCAGTGCTTGGGGATAATGTGCTGCTTGTGTGGCACATGTTGTCTAAAAATGTCTCTGTGTCCTCTTTCTTTTAAAGGGACATATCGTTTTGACTGACTTTGGATTGTGCAAGGAAGGCATTTCCCAAACAGATACTACCACTACGTTTTGTGGAACACCTGAGGTATGGGTTGTAAACTGATTGATTTTGCACCAGGGTGTTCCAAAGAGGTCTCACCTTCAGTGTAAAAAACTAGTAAACATTAACAGCATCTTCGGAATAAAACGTGGTTAATTATTTCACAAGCATAAGCGTATTCCAGCTGTGTTCCACAGTGAAATATGGGGAATACAGGCTTTTAGAAACAAAAATAGCATTTCATAAACATTTCTCGGTTAATTACAAGCTAAGTGACAAGTTAATGTTAAATATTACTATGTTTGTATGCAACCAGTACTTGGCTCCAGAGGTCTTGAGGAAGCAGCCTTATGACAATACAGTAGACTGGTGGTGCCTGGGTTCAGTGCTGTATGAAATGCTGTACGGTCTGGTGAGTAAAATATACTATTTAAATACATAATGTGTTCATATATATGATTAATAATTATTTTAAAATACATCACTGGGCATATTCTACAAACACACTGAAGCCTAAAGATAATGTGAAGTGTGTGTGATATGCCTGGATCTACAGACACAGTTTACACAGTTCATTCTGCAACGCCAAAATTAAAGGTTACTTATTAGTTATTAAGTAACTTTTGTTTACTTTTACTCTTGTGCGCTAGCCACCGTTCTACAGCCGAGACACACATGAGATGTATGACAACATCCTCCACAAGCCGCTGCAGATGCGTCCTGGTGCCTCCTCCACAGCCTGGTCTCTCCTCCAGGGTCTGCTAGAGAAAGACGGCACACACAGACTGGGGTCCAGGGATGACTTTGTAAGTAGGATTATTCAGAGTACTCGTTCACTGTTCACGTATGGTTCTTATATAGCCAGTATTAGGTTTTTAGCCCCCTCTGGTGGCCAATCTGCACTTTTACCTTCCTGTTAACGTAACATTCTTTTTATTCTTCATTTTCAGAAAGAAATCAAAGCACACGACTTCTTCTCCTCTATCAACTGGAATGACCTTGAACAAAAGAAGATCCCTCCCCCATTCACACCCAAAGTGGTAAATATGTTGTGTCTTGCTCAGTAATCAGCATCATAGAGTCCTGTTTTTACTGCTGTACTGATTATCCTTCTACGTCAATTTGATGTATATCTGTTTTACAGAGCTCTTGCTGTGATATCTCAAACTTCGATCCTGAGTTCACAGATGAGACGGTGCCCAACTCTGTCTGCTACTCTCAAGAACACATAGTCAACGCCAGTGTGATGGAGGCCGATGATGCCTTTTTAGGATTTTCTTATGCTCCACCTTCTGATGATGCATTCCTATGAAAACATTGCCAGTGAGCTCTTTGTTTGCCCTAAACTTCTTTTAACTAAAGGGAAGAAATTTCTACCAGCAGCTGACATGAAACCACACTGAAAAGAGAATATTGAGGAAAAAAGAAAGAAAAGTCTTTCATTTTTACCATTTGATGATATTTTTTTAAGAATGATGGACACAATTCTTTATCATTGTAATTTCTACTGTTTTCTGGAATGAGCCTTATTAAAACTTTAAATTGATCCCTGAAGTGATGCCAGTAACCAGTCGTCTAAAATACAGTGCACTGGAATTAGAGGACAGCATTTATTAGTCAGATGAAAGTGTCTGTCCACGCAATTACTGTAACATTGAGCTCTTGTGTTATTATTGTGTTAACTAAGCTGGAAGTAGGGATTACATGAGCGATCACTAAATAATGCATCCTACCTTGTTGTCACCTTTTGTGAACGTAGGTATTCTACTTCTGCAGCTACCTTTCAGTCTTTCTACAGACAAAATGGTTTATTTTTTAAATTGAATGGTGGCTCATGTTTTACTATGATATGCCTTAATACATTTAATTGATGCAATTACGGATCCACAATGCTTTGCTTCACGGATTTACCAGACCTCTTCTAGAGTAATAAAATAAAGGAATCAGAATCTGAGAGCGGCTGAGTTTATAGTATTTGGCTTCTTTTCTTGTCCAACCGTCGGGCTCCGTTTTGTCCAGCTGCGCTTGCGCTGCTCGCTGCTGATTACCTGGGTCAGGTGTGTTCAGCCAATGAGCAACTGGAAGTGTCGGGCTGTGGGGTCTCGAGGACCATTGCGTCGTCACTGCAGCGGTTTCCACGGCAACCGCGCGCCGGGGCATCTCGATGTTTAGCTAACCCGAAACTATGACGTGCTAGTCTATATCACGACGTCACATTTGTACCAAATAAAGGAACATGGCTGACATTGTCTCATTAAAAGAATCCGCCCTCGTGTATTTAGACAGAAGTGGTGGCCTCCAGAAACTGGTCGAAGACTGCAAAGCGTTTAATGGTAAGTTAGGACTATCTTGCGTTAGCTAACGTCAGTTTACGTAAAGTTAGCGTGAGTCTGGTAGCATTAAAAATGACAACCACAAAGACTTTGAGTTGATTGAGTAGACTCTTGCAAACTGTCAGACCCCCAGCAGGTTGAGGCAGTGTACAGGTTTTCTATCCGTGTAAATCCTTCTGATGTGGTAGAGGTGGACCCTGAACTGGGGGACTGTGTTCTGCACGACCCCCTACGAGCAACCGCGCTGTTTCAGTCTGTAAGTAGGCGAGAGCATCTAAAACGAAACGTTCACTTCAAGATTTAACTGAATTTAGTCATTTGTTCATCCAGGTTTGCTTCCTGACTATAAAAACACTTTCCCTGGTTGAAAGAGTTCACACAGAGAGTCAGGTATGAATAAGCCGTCCCATGAATCTTTCTTCACCTTGGTCAGTCAGAGGATTTTATTTACTCAGCCTTGTAAACTGTTTTGTTTGTTATTCTGTCTGACTGTTCCTGTTTAGGTGAATGTAAAGCTAAAGTTGACACATTTGCCTCCGTTCCCTGAGTACACGCTGGACCTGTGTAGTTACCCTCGTGTGTTTAAGCCCATGAGGCCTGTCTTCATGGAAGGTGTGGTCGTTGCCATGACGAGGGTCACGAAGTACACGCGCGGGGCCAGGTTCCTCTGCGTTAACGACGACTGCCCCTGTGCTACAGGTACGCACACCTTTAAACCCTCAATTTAAGCCTCTTGTAGTGTGAATTGTAAGTCAAACTCACCTGTACTCAGATTTAAAACTAGATTTACATTTCCCCTGATGTTGACTGTAGGGTTCCACCACATCCGAGTTCATGCACCTGGAGCCACAGAGTCAGCCACTGTGAGAAATGACTTCAGCTGCACGATGTGCAACTCCCAACTCAAGGAGGATATGAAGTTTAGAGTGTTGGGAGGTGACATGAAGGATGCTATTAGAATTATTACTGGGGAGTGCGGGTATTGTTATTAAACCTGTATCCTTTATGTGTCCCTGGCAAGACAGATAAACAACTTGTGGAGCTAATTGATGTGAAAGCACTGGATGTTTTAACAGCCCATCAGCAAAGCTCACTCAGATATCAGTCTGTCACCCTGTTTCTTAGAGGTAGGTAGACAGATTTTGTGCAATTTAAATTATCGCTCACCTTTTGTGTTAGCTAACACTTGTTTTTAAAAAGATATTTGCTGTTAAAAGTTGTAAAGCATAAACAACACTGTAGTTTAATATCCTAAAAAAACAAGCATTATTTGGTGTTTGGAAAATTCTCTCATCCGTTATTTTCACTCCCAGTTTTAAATAATGTGGTTGTAATAGCTTGTATTTTGACAGTCAAATGCATTGAAGTTTGTCATTAATTTTCTATGGATTTCTAGATGAGGCTCACTTTGGAACACACACCTAGTGGGGGAGAGTTCAAATAAATAGAAATTTGTACGGCCAGACAGGCACAGTGCCTCGTGGAGGGATATTAAGTGTTTCTGTCCCCTCTAATAACATTGTCCAGCTAGTACCCCCAAGAGCTTAGCAAATCTCAGCACCAGGATTAGCATTTTCTGTTGACCTAGTCTTTTGGTGGAATTCAATACACTGGGTTTGTGTTACTATACATATATGTTAATAAGTGCAAGGAACACTCATTAGCTGGCTGTGCAATTTGCACACAGAGAAATCTTTGTTCTGGAGGCCTCAGTCTGTTTCTCTTGGCAGTGGTTTTTAGGTAGCATACGTATCGCAGCAATAATTCACAGGGGTTGTTCTAGGCTGCTTGGTGATTATTGCGGTGTTTCTCTTGTTCACATAGACGAGCTGTGTAACTCAATGAGAATGGGTCAGCTCTACAGGGTGTTAGGCATTCCTGCTTACGTGCACCAGTGGCCTAACATTACCTGTAGTGTAGAGGCAAATAGCATCCAACTGTGGGAGCCACAGTGTAAGGCAGCAAATTCTCACCTTATGTCATATTATTTTTCAAATCTTCTGAATTGCATTGCTGCCATACTGAAACATCTATCATATCTAACAACTCTACCCCCAGATCCCCATAAGATCAGTGCCAGATTTCAGGAGTTGTTGAAGGCCACAGCCTGTTCTCCCTGGAGGTTCTCTGCCATTGTAGCTCATTGTTTTGGGATGGCCATAGCTCCTCCAGGATTGTACAGCACTCTGAAGCTGGCTGTGCTGTTTAGCTTGGTGCAGACCAGAGCAGATGCTAAAGATGCATTTCAGAGCTTGGATCTTCTAGCTGTCACTGCTGATACTTTAATTGTAGAAAGGTAAAACATTAAGTGAAGCTAATTGCTTGTTTTAGTGCATCCTAAATGGAGCCACTCCGTACTCAACCAGTGATTTGATCCTCATTACCCTTCACCTTTTTTGTGTGCTAGACTAATGGCATACAGCTTGAGTTTGGCATGTCGTGGGGTCAGGCATCAGGCCTCGTGGGAACTGTTTGCATCTCTCTCCCGGGATGAACACGGAGCAGGCACTGCTAACATTCACGCTGGATCTACCCTGCTTGCCACAGGGGGGACTTGCATGTTGGGAGATCTGGGCTGTTACAGAAAGGATAAGCTGGATGCCATTCTCTCAGGTATAATACAAAAATTATAACGAGGTAAAAGAGTTCTGATAACATTACATTTGAATAACGGATATATTGTTCAGTCCTAGAGAGCCGTGCAGTGTCTGTGTTTATCCCAGGCAAAAAATACGGTGAAGATGTTGACCAGCAGTTTTACTTCCCGATTCAATGCAGTTTCTGGGCCTTCACAAACTCGTGTCGACAGTCTGGAAGGGTAGACTGTGCCATACTGGGAACAGCAGTGAGTCAAATCACAAGTTGATGGTATAGGAGATTAAGGTAGTCAAATATCAGTTTCAGGCATGGTTTATATCAGGTTTTACTTAAAGTATAGTCTCAGTAATTTTGTCATGTTAACACTTCGAAAACAGCACTAAACACGTTTTTCTGCTCAATTTTTGTGAGCAGGACACTTGTCCTTTACCGGTTCAGCTGGCAGATGCTTTTGGCCTGTTCATCCAGTGCAGGGATAGGATTGGAGAGCAAGCCCTGCTTGCCCAGGCCACCCACACCCTTCGCCAGGCAGTACATCCTGAAGAGCCCCTCTACACATCCTGCTGGAATTTTTCTACTGAGGAATACCTGGAGGTCCACATATTGTGCTACCATATGCTTCATATAATTTTCATAATCAGTGTTTATAAATTTGAGATGACTTAAACCATGTTTATTCTGAAATTTTTGCACATTAGCCAATCAATGTTTTTTCCTCTAACAAAATTGTCATACTATCAGGTGTGTACATTTACCTTAAATTGTAATAGTTTGTCTTCTAGCTGGTAGCCCATGCACGACGTTTGCAAGTGGAATTTAGTCCTGGTGCAGAAAAACTTATCCATGGTTACTACATGGCCAGTCGTAGAGTCCGAACACAGAGCCAGGGTGTCAAGATGTCTCTGGCTTCAGTCAAACTACTGTAAGAACTTTACAGAACAAATGACATCAACCAACTATGCTATGAACTATTAAGGACATTCCTGACTAATGTAATTTCACTACTATCCACTAGGTGGAATGTTTGCTCAACCACAAATTCCAACAACCATTTTTAAAATTCGGTTCTGACAGATGTTTACAAACCTTTTTAATGCGGTGACATTTTATAGAATACAAAATAAATCAGATTCAACCAAGATTGCAGGACAAACAAAGACATTTTTAAAAAGGCCTCAAATTCTATTTCCCCCCCCCCCCTCAGAATGTCTTTGGCTGAGGCTCACTGCAAGCTGTGTCTCAGAACACAAGTACGAGAGGAAGATGCTGTGATTGCCGTGCTGCTTTGTGAAAACTCAGTCATTCTCAAGCATGGTAATTATACCATCATCTGCCGTCTACCAACAGACACCAATACATCCATTGTAGTTTTTCATAAATGCCATTGGTAGCTAATAACACTATACTTCTATGATGCAAGCAAACCAAAAATAATCATCCTTCTCCTCCAGGGGCTTCTGCTCTTGTTATTCCACCAGACTCTGTGTTTCCCTGTGACCTGGGAGATGCCGAGGGTTTACAACGGAGAGATGTAATCCTAGATGAGCTCTACCAGAACATTCTGCGATTCATTTACACCTACGCACCAGGAGCAGACACTTATATCACAGAGGAGTAAAATCAAATGTTTCAACAGAGGTAGGCAGCACATGTTCACACTAAATATAGATCATGTCACTCACTAAACCATGGTGTGTTCGTGTTAGAACTGTCCAATTTATAAGATTTTAAAAATAATAAATGAGAGAAAGAAGAAAGGGTCAAAGCATTTTTCCAGACAATTTTTATTTTAAAATTTTTTAAAGACAGGTCAGATTTCAGTCAAATTGTCACTCTAACCCAGACATAGTAAAGGGGAGCAGAAAACACACAAAACTTAAGGACTAAAAATACACTTTATATTTTGTAGCATAATGACACCACCTAAATGTAAACAATATCCATTTTAACAACATTGACGTATGGTGTCAGTTTGGGAGTCAGGGCTTACCTTCCAAGTGACTGCCTCCTCAGTCATGTTTCTTTGTGACCTGGTCAATAAATATAATCAGTTCAATCCATATCATTAGAGCAACTGTGTGAAACTGTAGTTGCAGCTGGGATTTCAGAAATCACAACCTCACCATTTTGTTGTCTGACGGGTAAACGGCAATAATGTGAGCTCATCATTATCCCAGCTACACAAGTTTCCAAGTCATAAAGTTTATAAAATGATCCAGAACTGGAGTCAGAATTGACTTATCTGACAGCTTCTTTGAACCAGAATCGATTTTTGAAAATTCTACAACGTAAGCAAAGCAGTATAACTCACCTTCTGATGAGCACAGGAGGGGGAAGAGTCAATGGTACACCTCCTGTGACTGCAGCGTGAAAGGAAATGTATTACTGGGGGAGAAAAACAGGACTTGGTGAATCCTCTACATCAAAACCTTCAAGCCATTATCCAAATGAACAAGCCCTGACTCCTTCATTGTTACTAGGATAATTGTTATACTGTAACTTTGTATGCTGAACTAACACTCACAGCAGGACTGCTTTGCCTTCTGCATAACCAAAAACTGTCCTCAAGTGAATGTACTGGACTACAAACTCCCATTTGGTTGTAGTTTCTAGTGGTGGCTTTACATTTAATGGTCCACTGGATATAACGAACCCACTAAGCATCTCTGCTTAGTATGAACTGATCTTTCTGGTCAGATAACAAGTAGCTAATCTCAGCAGTGATTTATTGATTTTCAGCTTGCGTGAAAAACATGTACTGAAGGGATAGTCAATAGGGTGACAACTAAAGACTGATCACCCGTAAGTCAAAGGGCACAGTGTAACACAGCTTGAGAGCACAGCAAGCGTTGTAGGTCTGAGGACAGGTTCAACAAGAGGTCACGACTTCTGCCGTGACCTTACGTCCTCAGTTGGAGCCATGAAGCATTTCCACAGTGAAATAATGAGAGAGGTCAATTCCCTGACCAGTCTCTGCTAACAAAACCTGGCTGGGACAGTGCAGCAAGAGGCTGAATGGCAAAGTGGGCGGGTTTCCTTCTGAACTGTCTAAAAATGATTTATTGCATTACTTCAGGGATGAGACTCGTCTATACTGACATCGATTGAGTCAGGTTGTCCAAGTTCGTTACGCAGATTTTCAACTCTTTCACACTTCACAGTAAACTCTGCATCTAAACACAAACATTCTGTAACAGTGCATCTAACTTTGGCCTGATTTAATGTCTAGACTAAGAAATTGTAAGATGGTTGCAGCCCTGACTGTATAAAACAAAACAAATATTTCTCTCAAAAAGTCAAATACCTTGAAGACATTTAAACAAGACTCCACTAAAGTGACAAATAAAATACATTACAATGGTAATATTAAACCCAGTATATATTTAACAAAGCGTCGGAGTCTGGGGGTCACTGCTTACCTTTCAAATGGCTGCCTGCTCAGTCACGTGGCTCCAGGCCTGGCAAATATATTAAATACACAATCAGTAGAATCAAAACGAATTTGAATGGTTTGAAAACGTTGGTGTTTTAGTTCAGTCGGTCACGTTCTCAGCAGCCCAATTTGGTCTGATGGGTAAACGGCGAAAGCGTGAACTCATCCTTACTGAGTAAAGAGGACAAAGCACGTAGTTGCTGTACTTACAACAGATGAGGTCGAATGGCTTCTGTCCAGCGCTGCTGATCTGTTGAATACACAACAATCGTCAGTCGCTGTTCCATGGCAGGATAGTGTGTCAACGTCCTATGACCAGTCTTGTAATGGTATAAAACCCGTATGATTAAGACAACTACGCAAAGTGGGTGAAACCGCAGTTGCAGCTGGTAATTCAGTATTCACAAAGTCACCATCCTATGGTCTGACGGGTAAACGGCAAAAATGTGAACTCATCACTATTCCAGCCACTGGAGTGTTAAAGTCACGATTACTTAACTATTTGAACCACAATTGCACTTCATTTTCTCCACGTGGCCGAGATGCTAACTAGCTTGTGCTAGTCACGCACCTACGGCCGCGTTTAAGAGCTCAAATTAATCGCGAAACAACTTTTAAACACTATCAAATTACAACGTCTCAGGCTTTGAGGCCACACGCACCTATAGCACAATCACTTACCTATATATTTATTGTTCATCTTGCTGAAATCGCCAGTCATTTGAGCCGCACAGACCACGCTGCTTCTAAGCACCGTTCCACCGAGACGAGAGAGAGAGTTTCCGGTCCTGCGCGTCAGAGCTGCGCACTTGCAGCGCCCAGCTGAGCAGTAATTATACTATCAGCGCTGATCCTTGTTCATAAGCCACAGCCACAAAGCTCCCGCAACACATCCACGGTTGTCTTTACACAAAAGTGCCAGAATAGTAGATTTGTCTCAATTCCTTATTTGTTATCTGATGACGATTATCTTTATTTTTTAGTTCACTTTAGATAAACTCACGGATCTTCACAGTGTGTTTCTATACTTCAGTGATGTGGTTAGGATAAATTTATTACTGCCTTTTGTTTACAATTAAAATGTGATTTCTCCTGAAATGTAATAGTATTAGGAACCATTAGGAGCCCACACCAAAGTCAAGCACTCAAACGTGGATCAAAGCAACACAAACGCAACTTAAAACCACCGATAAGACAAACGTGTTAAAATGTCACTGTCAGATTTATTTAATATTTATGAATGTGTGCAAAATGCAAATCACTTCTGAGTTGGAATAGGAATAGGTTGTATGTATACATATGATATATTTATTTAATTTTAGAATTATACGTAGAATAAAGTCTTACAGTGATGTTCTTCGCAAGGTTCAGTAATGTTGGTGCCGTGGCGTCACAATATCTAGTAAAATGTAATTCTTTTGATTCCGTGACCCGGTAGGAATATATAAATAAACCAGTAGGGAATCTAATCTAATCTAACCCATCTAATCACAGGTAAATTCAGTGCGTGTCAGTAACAATGTGTGAGTAAATTAAATACAGTTATTGACTAACAAGTATCATATAAACCGAACGACTGTCAAGAAATATATTTGAATAAGAAAGAAGAATGTATGGCCAGTGTTGGACAAATAATAATAATAATAATAATAATAATAATATTTTTTACGTTTTATTTGTTTTTTTACTATTAGTAGGATTGATTTTTATATTTATCAAAACCATAGGAGACTCGTCTTCTCTCACTGAAGTCATTTATTCACAAACACATTTCCAACTATGCATGTAAAAATAAGAAGGAACAGGAGATGGAGAGTCCCCATTGTTGACCCTGACAGACCACTTCACATGACAGATGTTAAGTTATTCACACATGCATTTAGTGCAAATGTTTCAACTAAAAGTGCACACCTCAAGCATGACGGGCACATTACCCCATGGAATTTACAAATATACCTGGGACATGTGTGGAGCTGCACAATACCGGACAAACGACATTAGTCAGAAGGACAACAGAAAAAAAAAACATTAAGACTTATTTCTCAAAATTTTGTACAATAAAATTCACATAATATATTAATTTACAATGTCTTCCTACGGGGCTTAGTGGAAGTGAAATCAGGTTATTTGCTCTACAGTCATAACTCGTGCATATTTAATTGCTTTAACACTATTAGTGGGAGGTGGACGATGATGGGCCTTGATTCTCTGAATCTGACGGAGTCGTGGTGTTCAGGAACTGTCCGCTTGCTCCAACATACAGTCTGGATCGCATCGGCCATTTCTGCAAATACATTTCATTTGTTAACAAATATTTCAATAATACGTCTAAAGTCGACTGAGGATATGTTACATGTACATAGATTCAGATATATTATATGTATACATTAAGCGTCTACACCGGGGAGTTATTTATAATAATAATAATATTAGTAGTAGTAGTAGTAGTAATATCATCACTGACCTTCACTGGGTGCAGGTATCCTTCGCCCTTCAAAGACTGTAACGCCTCCGTTTGTTTTGTGCTCTCACCCTCCTCAGCGCCTTCTTCTTGCAGTGTTCGAGTCAAATGGGCGATATAGGTGGTGGCAAGTATCAGGACGTCGAGCTTGGACAGCTTGGTGTCCGGTGGCACTGACGGCAAAGTTCTCTGGAGCTCCAGGAACGCGTTCCTCAGGGTTTGCACTCGGCTTCTCTCCCGCGCTGCATTAGCTGCTGCCGGACGTCCTCTACCGCCGAGCCCGCCGGTCTGAAGCACCCTGGCCCGCTGGAGCTCCCGACGACGGCCGTCCGGACTGGGGCTGGAGCTCGGACTGGATGCAGGGCTGTCGTCTATCACCGCCCCGGAGCAACTGCTGCTGTCCATTCGGAGTGTCTGTCTTCCAACCATCGGGGGAACCTACAGACCTGAGGCGTTAAATTAAAAAGAAAGACGTCACTTTAACTAGTTTTACGTGCAGTTCTGATATACTAATATAAAATCTGTAACTTATATTACAATCTATAATTAAAGAATTATTGCCTTGGTATGAAGCATGAATGTTTTATTAAATCTCATCTAACAAGCTAAATAATAAATGACAGGCGTCCAACACGCCACAATATGTGTTAATCAGTGACATATCTAAGAAATAAAGTCCATTCCTGTATTTTGTCAGTGTAGCTACAGACTCGTAAGAGATTTCTATTCTGCGGTCTGAGCAGAAGTTTACCTCTGGTATTTCTCAAAAATGCTGTAAACGACATGAAGACAATCCAGAGAGGACTTCGAAAGTTCAGAGAATCGTATCGTCACTGCAGTACTGTCCCGGTTCACATCAAAATTATCCTTATAAAGTATGATTTTTGCGGAGAAGGTGCGCAAAATCCCTGCACGCGCATCCAAAAACTTCACCTGTGTGCGTAAAAGTCTCAGGGGCTCCTAATTTATTGGACACACGAAGCGGTGGACAAGCATTTCAGTCCAGTGTAATTAATCACTCGCCCCATAACACTCCCTCGCCTTGGAGAAGACCGCTCGTTTGCTTTTCCCAACTTATTTCAGTGTGAGGGCAGCAGAGGCTCGTTTTCAACGCCAGAGGCAGGACTCTCGTTCCCTTCAGCTGATATGCGATAGGCCACGTCCCACTCTAATTGGCTACGAACCCGATACTGTATTTTCTTTATAAGCCTATCAAAAAACTGGAAACGAGGAGAAATGTCGTCAGAATTACCTCAAAAATGCGCTCGTCGTGGTCAGAAAAAAGGCGAGTCTATCAAAACGTTATTTGCAACAGACCATGAAGACAAGCTGACAAGTGTAAGGTGATATGCAAAACATTTGACTAATTGCCAGGGTGACTCGAGTTGCAAGCTCATTGGAACACCTAATAAATAAACTTCAGCAGTGCAATCAACAGGCAGGCATTGAGGAAATTCTTGCGAGACTCATAAATTAATCACTCTGATTTCCAAGGCTCCAAACGAAGATGTCGGCAAATTAATGAAAGGAATTATTCATAATATGTATATCCTCGGACTGTTCTTAATAAACATTGTTTTTTTAAGGAGGGGGTAACTGTATTGCTCCCGGCCTCTAATTATAAGGCAAAGTAAAAGAAGGTTAAGTAAGCTTGTTTCCCTAATTACTCCAGATCTTTCAGGGGTTACACACCCACGTGGCTCATAAAACTCCTTCAAACATTTAGTAACAATGGTGACAATAAATACATCCGTATTGTTGCAGCATTTGCTATAAAAAAAGGACTGAATCATTTATCATAGTTGTTTGAATAGAAGCATATGTTGTTTGCTTTGGATAATGTAAAGCCTTGTAGTAACAGGGCAAAGTGCTCATTTAGATTGTGGCACTTTGCATCTTGTGGTTAAATTATTTGCCAAAATGTGCGTAGAAGAAAAATGATATATACCATAGAAAAATGTAGATCTATCAGCAAGTAACAGTTTGAATTGGATAGATTATTTATTTCTCCAGACCCAAGTTTTTCATTAGAAACGAGCCAACAGTAAAACAGAATGTGTACAAATTATTATCAGTACAATGTAGATTATAGTTATTAGAAAGACCAAGTTATTTCACACACTTGACCAAATGTGTGGCAGTATAAATCATTGTGTTGAAAACAAGAAAGGCAGACTAGACAATCCTCAAGATCACAATGTTACACTGGGTACAAGGCTAAAGGAGACACAGCTGTTATGACAAAGCGGAGTGAAGAGTTTATCGACCCAGTAGGTTTGTCTTACGCATCCACAGTGCTGCACATCGCTGCTGGGACAGCCACATGCTTGAGGAGTCCACTCACAGGCATTTGAAATGATTTTGCCCTATGAGATCAGAATAAAAGGGTCAACAATCACAGATGTTTTCTCCTACAATTACTGTAATCAAAAATGTAATAAACATTCAGTGGAGATTGATAGCACTGCTAATCGAGAAAGAATGATCACAAAATATGGAGCCATTTGTCTAGAAGGAAGAATGAGGGAAATGAAAATAAGTGACGCCAACATACAATGATAGCACTGCGCAATAAAACTAATCTAAAACATTTCCTCTTGATTTTATGGATAGTTTTAAGATGGTTAGGAGAGTGTGAGGAAATCAGATTAGTTCATAATTGACCATTAAAGTCCTGTGTGACAGCTGGTGGTATAACTGCTGCTGTATGACAATGGAAATGAACATAGAGAATGTAATGTGATGAATGTACAGTTCAAACATTTGATTACTACTAAAATGTAAACATCTGTTTGAACTATGATAGCGGACCTCAGAGAGTGCTGTGGCTTCCACCTCTGCACGCTAGCGTGGTTGTAGATGTGGCCACTATGGGGACCCTGACTTGCGTTGAAGTCATCTGGAACACAAACAATGTTAAACAAACACGCACGCTCAAATGTTTAAAAATGTACGCTGCACAAAGAACAGTCATTATAAAACACACAAGTATTTTTACTTTTACCAGAAATATCTTTGTCAATATTCTCACCACCCATATTATGAATCACTGTCAAATGCACTATAATCCATAGAACTAAATCAAAGATATGAATAAACAATATACATTTCCAATCAATGCAAGAAATGTGCAAAATTGGTGATGTTACACTTCAATAATACATATAATAAATATTAATGGTAAAATGGTCAAAGGTGCCACAGTAATGCTATTACAGAGTATTTAGTGACTTACTTATTACAGGATAGGGCAACATATGTTTACTATTTTTCTTCTTAGCCTCTTTGGATGCTTTCCAGTTCATGAGAAACTGTCGGGTTACCTCATTAATTTCACGTCCATCAAGAACTTCTGCAAAAATAAAGGATTTTACCCAACACAAATTTCAATATCAACTGTGTGTCTTTTTATTTTATGATGAAGTGCTGTTTAAATCAAGAAAATGAGTAATATTTTACCTAGGCTTTTGCACACAGTAATCAAGCAGTCTCTGTATTTAGTTTTTTTACACACAGGGTTTCCACTCAGATCCATCTGAAGCAACAGAGGCCAGTGGCTGCAAATGCCTTGTAATTCCTGAAAATACACCCAAAAAACGTTACCTATCGTATACTACCCACTAATATTGGCAATACTGTGTTAATAATGCTAAACAGAAACGATAAGTGGACAAGTGTTACATATTCATGATATGACTACTGATCAGACAGAAACATCAGCAAAATGTTAATATGGACATGGTGTAAGTGAATGGTAATATTAAGTATAAGGGCCAGTGGAGAGTGCATAAACAACACATCAGTCTATTTTAATAAACAGTGTCGCCGGTCTCATGTTTTCTCCCGGGGCAGTGTGAGACTGGCTCCTCCAGCGAGTTGCCTGCAGTTGTATGTTTATCTAAAGGCACATTAATCCAAGCTTGGAAATATGAATACTCTCTGGACACGCTCTGATTGTTCATTGCCTTCCTGTCTTGGCCAAAGCGCTTCCACTTTTCCAGCTCGTGCTGCAATCAGTTCAGAGGGGACCCCTGAGCACTGCGCGCTCCCAGGCTTTGATAAATGAACGTGTCAGGGCCGTCACTCAGAAGGCCCTCACCGAAGAGCAGCCCAGCGCCAAATTGCCCCACACGCGGGGGCGTGGAGAGTAGCAAACGCTGGATACTCACTAAGCCTGGCTGCTTCTCTCCACTGGACTAATGATAGACCTGTTGTGAACCTGTATTTGACCAGGACTTCGATTCCCCTGTCCTCTCTGCCCTGCACACAGCTAACGGCCTCTGAAGATGCTCCCATTTGTCACCCGGGCTGACTGCCTGTCATAATCTATTTTAAAAATCCATAATGTTTCCTCTGAATGGTGCAGAAGACGGGATTGATCCTTTGGAGTGCTGTCTTAGCAGAATCAATAGTGGCAGACGGGTTGTATAAATTATAGGAGCGATCGCCTAAAAATGACACGTGTACAATTACCTGCATCAACATTTTTCAAAGGAAATGTGTTTTTGCCGTGTACTCCATTAGAAGTTGCTATCAGTGTGTCAACTCAGTGTTAAATGATAGTCAGAAAAAGAAACAAGCTATTTTAAATGAAGTCATCAAACCTTTCAGTTATTCAATATAAACTGGAAAACTGCTGCAATGAGAGAGAGTCTCTGAAGATAAACATTTTTAAAGGAAGTCGATGAGCATAAATCATCTCTGCCTCAGATGAATCCACAAAATTAAGTACTAGTGGTTTAAGGTATCAAATAGAGGATTCAAAGGTAGGGAGGAAAAATCAGCCTCCCAAAGAACGAGAGAAACTTGTGCTTGTTTAAGCTGTCAGCGAGAAAAGTCTCAGGGGACACTGATTCGCTGAATAATTCTGACCCTGTGTGAGTCACAGAGGCTGGGAACCTATGGCAGTATTTGCAGCTTAGAATCCTATTCTCCATATTAGTTCACACATCACGTCAGAGAGCTACAAAATAATATTAGTGCCTAGTGACCTGATCAACTACACTATTGCATGCTGACTTTAATACATAAATACCTTGACTGCACAGTGTACAGGATACACACTACACAAGAAATAATAAAACGCATCTGCGTTCACAGATGATTTTAGTTAAGTTTGTTAAAAGCAATATTTACCTCAATATTGTGCAATTTATTGCCAGCAGCAGAAAAATGCTGGAGCTCCTTTAGGATGACCATGTCTCTGATGTCATCAATGTTGTTGTTATTGATATTCAGGACAGAAAGAGTCTCCTGTGCAAAGGCAACCAAGACAAAGATATTTTATATTTATAGTTTTGTTTGGCACCTTCATAAACTATTACAGAAAGTTAAGTGGCAGTTAAGTATTTTTATCCTTTCTTGTGATTCATTTTAGTTAAGGATCTACATTTGGCTTCTTTACCCAAAACAGGCTCTAGATAGTGGTGTTGTTAACATTACTTCTAGTTTGAAGTTCTGTAAGAGCACATTTATAAAAGGGCAGAACTCTTTAAATTTGCACAGCAATTTCCTTAATTATCCAAACAAACAAGAAGCTGAGGCTCTTGGTGTGTTTATCTGTGGCCTCCGCAGTAAACGGTGTAAACAGACGTAACTGATTTGTCAGACCATACAGAGTAACAGAGGTCTCTTTGACATCATCAGGCCCAGCACAACGCTGCTTTTACATGAATCACTTTGCCTCTGACAAATCTGGGATCTTTTTACACTTGATAACCTACCAGGTTGCACACATATAGATCCTTGTGTATGAAATGAGCATTTCGCCTGATTACTCTAGACTATAGATCCTATTCTTTTATCTATGTACTCAACTGCAAAAAATAGGTCATACCGCAACTGAGACAAGAGTCCTGGGGTCAAAGAGCAACTTTTCTCCTGGTGCCAGCCTTTGATTCTCAAGATGAAGCTCCTTAAGTTCAGCGAGTTGCTCTAAGCCCTCCACCACTGAAATCCTGTTTCCACCTAGATACCTGCACGAGACAAAACACACGTTTACGAAACCCACGACTCCAAATGACAAACGACATAGTTAAACATATATACTTACAGTTTGGAGAGCTTCTGCAGATTAGAGAGATTTTCTATATGTGTGATGTTGTTGTTCTGCATATAAAGATGGGTGAGGTTGGAGGCAAAGCCAATGTTGCAAATGTGTGTGATCTGATTATCGTACAGGTAGAGAACAGTGAGGTTTCTGCACATGGAGAGATCCCCCTGAAAATTGAAATTGAAAATGAAAAGTGAGGCATATCCAAGCAATAAAATCAAAGCATAAACATTTACGGTATTAACAAGCATTTACAATATCTTCAATATTCTTGCTGGAGAAGTGGAGGTGGGTGAGCGTGTGGAGGTAATCTGGCAAGGAGAGGCCCCTTTTCTTTTTGAAATGCTTTGGAGATTTAGCAATCAGATCTACGTCCAGACGGACCATGGTGGCTCGTCACAGGCCCTGCAGCAGAGGCGATTCTTTTCAGCGTCAGCCAAGCATTCAGCACAGGGCAGTGACTAGACCTGTCTGCCTGGGAGAAAGGTAGACACATGAGCTTAAACAGACCGTCGCAGGCAAACAAATGTTCATCCCACTAACTATTTGCCAAATTACAACGTTTATAATGATGAAAAAAAATGACTCTGGGAAGCAGGGTGTGAGGCCAAAGGTTGGGTGACCAGTCAGTTTGTGTTGTAATTAGGGTTGTGGTCAATTCCCCGAGCAGCCCCTGACCTCCTCCTCTTATGCGTCACCCACGGGGCTGGTTCATTACTTAACGCTAGTGGTAGAGTTGGCTTGTTTTAGCCAGCTAGCCGCGCATCACCTGCTGCTGTGTGTATCTCTGTAGGCCTAGACACGCTACGTTGCGTTCACGTAAACTAGCTTAAAGCCTGTTTTAACACACACAGCGACGTTAATAAACGCGGGTTTGGACGCGTGTAACTGAACCCTCCTACCTTCTTGGAGCCGACAGCCAATCAAGAAACGCAAGCTAATATTTAAGGCTTAATTTTAGAACTTTAAACAAAGTTTCGGACAGAACTGCGGCTAAGCTAGCCTGCTTCGTTTGAGACGTCACGTTGCTACGGAAACCAGTGTGGCGGCGCGTGCTCGCTGGATTTCATGGGTCACATCATTTAGTGCGACACCGTCCAGGCGCGTGAAAGCGATGGGAAATGATTGTTTATGCACATGACGTTTCCTATGGTTACTAGTTTATTTGTGTTGTGACCAAATACCCACAGCTATTTATGAATCAGTTTGAATAATCAATATTAGAGAAGCTGGTTTAAAAACATTTGAAGCGGACAAATACTGGAATACAATCCACAAAGAGCCTCAACCCAAGAAAATGCATTTTAAAGATTTAGTATAAATATTACAGAACCTTTAAAATATTTTTTAGCTTACTCTAGCGTAATGGTGTTCAAACTATACCCCTTGAATTAAGTGTGTCGTTATTGCAGCCGAGATGACACTAGTGTCCTTCAGCACAACGTACCAAACCCCACCGCAGTTCTCTCCTGCAGTGACCCCTGCATTGTTAATCTACATCATGTCGTGACCTTGGTTTCCTGTGAGGGACTTAGTTGCCGCTACTTATGCAGAAGCTCATAGAACAGAGGAAGTGCGGCACCTCCAGTTTTCGGGGCTGGATTTAACACATAAACACACAGTACCACAAGTGTGGGGTTAATTTTTCTGAGAGCCAAACCAAACACAGCATCTCCTGGTCATTTGATCTATAGGCCCCAAATATTGAAACCGTTGCGTTATCAATCTGCTGTTCAGTCTTCAAATCACTTAGTCCACCCTTTTATTTTTATGTGGACAGCAACAGAGGAACGTTTCGCTGCCATCTGTGAAGGCTCTGTAATGGGGAACACACAGTGGAATTACAAAACTGCTAGGCATTAAAAGAATAAACTGTCCACAGTTTGAATTGATTCGAATTTACATAAATTTTCCTATTTCAACTGTAGTCATGCATACAAATGTCCACCTGGTCATAATCACAATATTTACATGTCAAACGAGTTCAATATGTTTCACGGATTCTTAAATAACCCTGAAAGAGGGTAGAACTATTTTAGAAACACATATGATAAATACTTGTACTCCACTGTGACAGTCATCCATGTAATACATTTAAAATCTGTCAAAAACACGAGGTTTTCAGTTAAAAGCCTGTGTAAGAAAACCATTCAAAATTGTAAATTATTATTATTAGGAATTGTTTCCTTTTTCCTAAACCACAATTGTTACCACCTTCCATTTTAAAACTTGGTTTAAATAAAGGTAATAAGAGTAAAACATTACAAGAAGTGGCGATGTAATGGTGCAGTGGTTAACATTTAGGTCCTGGATTTCCTCCAGGTGCTTCGGTTCGGTGAACTGACGACTCTAAATTGCCCGTAGGTGTGAATGTGACTTCGAATGGCTGTCTGTCTCCATATGTCTCAGCCCTGTGTTTGACTGGCGACCTGTCCAGGCTCTAACCCATCTCTTGCTGCTGGAATAGGCTCCAGCAGCCCAGCCATCCTCAAGGATAACCGCAGTGTAGCTAATGGTAGGTGGATGGATTATATAAAGTAGTGTCAAAGCTCATGCATATAACAAAAAACAGATATGTCCACTGTCCCTCTGGGATTCTCTCTTCTGCAACGCATGACATAAAAATATACATTTAACCATTACAATACTGTAAAAAAAAGAAATGACACAAACCCAGGCCAATTTAGCCGCCTGAAAAAAGAGCAGACTCACAGAGTGTCTGCTTCGATAAAGAGCAGGCATGTTGGGTGAATAGACTCCAGTGTGTACGGCTTCTGTTTCTGCGCTGCATCACAGCCACAACACAAACCTAGTGATCTGACCACTCCGCTGCACTGTGCTGAGGGACTCCGCAGAGATTCACGTTGAGCCTGTGCAGAAACTTGAGTTTGTTGTTCCATTATGTAATGCTGTGACAGGCTACTCTTGAGTGACTGACTAGTGTTGGGTTAGCCTGGGTGTTAAATGCAGTCGTGTGTATAAATGTCCCAGGACGTTGGAGAATACAGGTCCTACATGGAAATTCTGTGTGGAGATGAAGCTGCCCAGTGCTTAAATATTCCACAAGAATACAGTACAATGTCTACACAGGACTAAATATCTGCTGACAGATTTACTGGTTAAACTACCATTCATATTACTTACTTAGTAATATTAATATACAAAATAACATTTTAAAAACCTTTCATTTAAAAACACAAAAAATAACCACATACAAAACTTGCATTTTTCTGTTTTATTTTTTGAATGAGTCTCAATCTTTAGCTATATTAAGGACAAAAAAAACCCCTAAAACCTAAAAAAATCCCACCCCATATAAATCACGGATATTACCCCACTAGCCATTAAACCACAACGAGTACTTGACATGCACAAGGAGACATTTCCTAGTAAGATCTAAATCAGCTAATAGTTTTTTTTTAATTGGCAGACGTGTTGATTTGGTTGAAGAGTTTGTCCTTAATGACTTGAGACATCAGGCCATGAATAGCCTCAATGGTTGTCTTGCAGCTAAAACACAATACAGGGAAACACAAAAATACTTTAGTAATCAATTCCAGGCAGAACAGACACTGCATACGGAACAAACATCTACACTGGTATTAGCAGATTTCCAAGACCAATACATTAATAAACACAACAATAATAAATGTGGTGCTAAATCAAACATGTAAGATATTTAAATCACATTAAAAATTTAAACCATTAAAAGATTATTAGTTTATTTCATTAGAATTATTTGTCTGCTTGTGATGAAAACACACACACATAATATAGGATTACGGTTGTTATTTTTAAAAACAAGAATATATTATTAACATGCCAGCTGAGTTGGCAAATGAAAACCATTCACCACTTTTATTGGATCTAAAATAAATAATAAGCCCCAGAAAAACAGGCAGAACCAATTCATGAATAATTAAATTTAACTGATATATTTTTCTAAAGACAAAACATTTACCTATCTCGTGTTGCTTTGGCCAGTTTGTCTTCAGACTTTCTGTCATGTGTGTCCAACCCAAGCATGAAGCTGCCTCTGCCCAGCTGGGCCTCTGATTGCTCCAGCTTCTCCGACAGGTCAAACACCTGGCCTGTGGTGTAGTCTGAATTCTGATCATCCGATAAACACAAACACACAAAACAAATCATGCAAAAACTGATAAAAAAATTTTTTTTTTTTTTACAAAGAACAAGACTTTTTGTAGAACAACAAGACATCTAACGAGTCGAATAAGCTATGGAAACATTCTGTATGTTGAAGTGAGTGAAAAGACGTCAGTGAAAAGTTTGCTTAAGGTGAGGCCGTGTTTTGAGTGAAAAAGGTAATTAAAACACAATGACAAAGGGGCCCCTGACCAGGGTGACAGTGTAGCAATTGTCAATGCCTTTCACCAATGGAGCAGCTCCTTCTTGACATCTAGTCAATTCATCTTCATCCACAATACCACAGAGCTAACTGTTTGGATAAGCGCAATGCCTATTTAGTCGACAGAGCGACTGCGACCACAAAGGGAATTCACATGAGGGCCTCTCAGTCTTTAGAAGGAAGGGGGTAAAGGTGATGCTCCACGGAGAACCACGCTGTATCTGTATCACGGGAGTCGGGTCCACCCTATCTCCCTTATTGAAATTAAGCTTATTACTAAGACCAATAAACAAACACGGATTGCTAATAGGCTACAATTAATCACAACATCACAAGCTGGTGACCACATGTCTCAATGAGTTATAGTGTAATAATTAACCATAAATCAAAATGTCAAACAATTAGTACACATTTTGATTTTTGAAGTTCACTACATACCGTGAGGAGACTTGAGGAGCTTAAAGTGTTGACCCAATATTTATTCCAAAGGAGTTCCAAGAGCTTTCTATCAAGGGAGGACTTAAAATATGTTACCTCCAAGGCATAGTACCTAAATGAGACAAATCAAACAAAAATATGAGCCACATACACTGTACAAATATACCGTACACAACAAAGTGCATCGAAATGTTGCAAAAAGGTAAACATAGAATTTACATACACCATATGTCATATAGAGACAACACTATTACAGAGTGTATATAAACACTCACTGTTTACAGTGGACACCAAAGTCTTCAATCTTGTTCAGAGGGATTGTCTGATATTCTGAAGGTCCTTCATCAGGAGGTTTGTATCCCTAATACGAATTTAAAGAGGAAAAAAATGACTGAGCTAATAAGGAACAAGTTACAAATGGATAAATTCTATATTACAAAGTACTATATGGTAATCAAATTTACAGCAATATATCCAGAGTAGAAAAACTGCACTGACAAACAAGAAGCATTAATAGTAAATTACATTTACCTTTTTATAAACATATAGTTTCGATAGAACTGCTGCTACATTCAGTCTGTACTTTACCTTTGGGTAGGTTCTAAAGGCGCCAAGGTTGACTTTGCCTGCAGAAATAGTTCGAGTGGGGTCGATCTGTAGGAAGCAAGATACAGTAGAACAGGAAAACAAAGTCAGGGGTCACCCAAACCTCCAGGGAGCACTCAAATCTGCCCACCAGAAACCTTTTACTAAGGCTGTCAGTGCCCTGAAAATACACACTTAATTATAGGTTGCCCATGGCACGTAAGAACTGCTAAACCAAATGAAGTGTAAACAGAATATGTGACCGCAACAGTAAAATATTCATCTGTACTACATGGAAACCTACAGCCCATACATCAACAATGTCACTCCCTTCTCGGTTACACCCACATTATAGTGAATTGCCATACTTAAAAAGGACACGGCTCACGTTCTTGAATACTGTTTTAATAGAATGCTATTAGAATTCACAGTTAACCGAATGTTAGACATAAACTAAAACTGTTGCCATTTCCTGTCTTACCACAACAGCCACAAAAGGCTCCTGAAACTGCTGGTTGAGCATTTGAGTGCTGACATCTATGCCCGAGAGCCAGCATCCATAACCAGGGTGACTGTGGTACCAGCCAATAGCGTTCTCCAGCCGGCCAACCTGAGAAATTAGAGATCCATCATACTCCACACGCTGAACCTCTACAAATTCAAAACACACAAAGTATAGAACAAAACACCAGTAGAAAGTATTGACTAAACCTACAGAATAATAAATAATATAAAAATATATAAACTCTACTAGAAATTAATACGTATAATGAACAACGCCATTCATCACAGGATATAACTAATGGAATACACTATATTAATTACACTGCCAAAGCATGGCCCTTTGTCTTAAATACTATTATTATATTATCTACCTGCAAATATTACCATACAGCTGCTTTTGCGATAAAACCAAATTACACAGATTATATTTTACTGCCTAAGTGACAATATATTAAAGGTCAACTCTGTAGCAGAGAACAGCACTGCCATTAACTGCATGCACTATAAAAGCCCGTCTATCCTTCTTTAGGTCAGTGAGTGTAAGTCCGTGTCCAACCTGTTTGGCATTTTCAATGTAAGCCGCCATGTATTCATACGCTGCAGCCTGGGCGTTGACTCGGGTTTCTGTGCCCTCCACGGGCAAAGCAAAGCTGTCCATGATGATCATGGTTTCACCGTCCACCTTCCCCAGCATCAGGCCCATCACCTCCAGGTTTCCTCCAGACCTCGCATGCATCACCATCTTCAGCAGGGCCAAGGCCGAGATTTTGCAGTACTTGAAGTAATGATGACTGTGGGTTAAAAAAAAAGAAAGACCTTAAGTATCCCACGAGTGGTACAAGAATAACATTAAGGGGCAAATACACACTATAAACAGTTGGCTACGCATAACCACACATTGACAATAAACCGCTAAGCTAGTTCAACGTTGCAGCCAAGCTGTTAACCACTGTGGCAGAACACACGGCCCTCGCCCACCGACTCCTACACAGCTTCGCGTTGTGTACTCACTCTTTAGTCCATGGCTTCGCGGCGAGGATCTCCTGTTGTTGCTTTTTGTCATATTTGTAAATTTCATCTATACTCTGAACTTCCTGCATGCTGTTGGACAACTCCCATGTTTTCTGAGCAGTGCTGCTTCCCGCCATGATGACTTATCTACGCATAAAAGCGAATGTTTAAAAGCTCAGATTGTGCGTTAATACGCGTAGAAATGTTATATTTCCCCAAGTATTTTGTTACCGTCACACGGCTAAACGTCCACTGTCTTAGGAAGCCATGACAGTGAATGAGACCACTACACCAAAGCTAGAGCACAGGGGACGCTGGTTTTAATATTAACACACATATGACACTGATATGCTTCTGCGGTACATATAACTTTGACTTTTGTAACGAAATCTAATACGTAACAATAATATTTCATTTGGACGGATTATTTCTTCGTCTGTCATCTCATGTTAAATTACCTCATGTTAAATACCCCTCTCATAAAACGACATGGTTTAGTCTTGAGAGGCTGTCGACCAATGCTGGAGACGCAGCGACATCTAGCGGGGCTTTCTTTTAATGACGGGTGATTTTAATGTGTAGGTCTTGAGCAATGTGTCTTTTGAATAACACGGCAGCTAATGATTATCATTGTAACTAAAATCTTCACTACAAATCTTCACTACAAAGCCCAAGAACACGGTGAAAGTTATCCACTAACAAATCTAGTTAGTTAATGATTACTAGTTAATGTTGTCAGGGTTTGCTCAGATTGGTAGAATCTCTCCTGAAACTCATGCTAAATAGTATTAATATAACGGATGATTAACATCAGTCGATCTAAGTTAGGAACGTTTCTCTCTCGTTGTTTTAGCCAGTCGTGCTAGTTAGCTAATTAGCCTGCTTCTCCCAGGAGGAATCTTTGTGTCATGGTTGCCCCTGGCAACGGCGCGATGCTTTGCGCCACGCTGACAGCGTGAACGACAACATTAGTCAGATTTTGGTCCGTGGAAAGAAATTATTCAGATGAAAAGTGTCGCGCATAAGGTCCGTAGACAGAGGTTTTAAATAATAGATTTTTCACGAGCCAAGCGAGACAAGAGGGCACGAGGAAAACGCGCAGAATTATATCATCACGTAAATGAGATTCACAGTTTGTTCGCGCCGGTATGTAGAATGTCAATAATCTGAAATTAGCTCGTAGCTATAATTAATGCATGTTTTAAGAAGTGTTTTGTGTGAATGTCTTCCACAGATAAAGGCTAATGGTAGTTAAACATGCCTCCAACCTCAGAAGCGCAAAGACTAATCACTAACCCAGACAGAGGTATTGTGTGTGTCTATGAATGTCTGGGTTTTATTTTTAGCACAGTCTCTCATACTATCATCTATCTGTCCGTGTGCTATGTATTAAATGTTTTCAAGGCTTGGGCTTAAGTTTTCTGCTGGGAGCTGACTATGAAAGGAAGAAACAGGAGCTTCAGCAGGAGCTGAAACTAGACTACAAACAGTATGTTGCCAAGGTCTGGACATATTGTGTTTGAAAATGAACTGACTGTCCGAAGATGTTTCTATTATCACCTTGTTCAACTTTGCCAACTCGTCGTAATTTTCCAGTTCTAATGTTCCTCCAGGAAATGGAAAGTAAAAACTGTGAATCTCATCCACAACCTCAGGGGCTCTCCTTACCGATCCATGACCACTTATCTGTCAAGGTTTGTGTCTGTGGGTTAGCTGTGACACCACATCACACTAGCTGATATGATTTACTGGTTATGTACCATTTTGTGTTGTAGCGTCCCACTTTGTGTGAAACTACATAGGTCACTTCAAACATATAGGGTAACCCAGTGGCCTAATGGATAAGGCATCAGCCTCCGGAGCTGGGGATTGTGGGTTCAAGTCCCACCTGGGTTGTGATAGTGATTGGTTCACACTTAGTCTTCTATGTAAGGTGTATAAAATGCTGATTTATGACAAAAATGTAATACAATACTGGTTTTCCTTACACAATAGCATACATTTAAACACAACAATTAGATAATTGAAATTAAACGGCAAAACAAAGATAGGATAGCAAAATGTTTTTATTAATTATACTCAGATTTGTATTTTTTTGTGTTGTAGGAAAAACTGAGAGAGGAGAGAAATAAAGAATACAACGTCTTCCTTCAGAATAAAGCTCAAATAAGAAGGACAGGACAGGTTCAAGCTCCAGATGCTTCTGCAGCTTCTCTGTCCATTCTTAACTCAAACCCGACTCCCATTCATAGGGAGCAGCCTCAGAGGAGAGATGCTGCCACTCTGACAGAGGCAGTGGAACATGGAAAAAGTGTGAGGACTTGGGATCCAGGTCATCGAGGACGAAGGCGCTGGCAGCCGCAAAGTCCAAGAGAACCCTACAGCTCTGAGGACGAGCTCATGAAAGACAAAGGTGAAGATTTGGAGTTTGGACACAAATGGAGAAAAGATGGACACGCTGCAGAGCCAGAGAACAATGAGGAGTGGAGAACCCGAGGCCGAAAAACCAACAGGTACTGCAAGTTAAAGTTAGCTCGCTACCAGTAAAGTCATGTAGTCACGTCGTTTCGTTTCACATGCCATTTCCATTTGTATGATGGAGCTCTGCTGGACATAACCGATGTGACAACGTGAGGAGAAAAAGACATAGATTTAGAAGTTAGAGTGAGCTACTTTAATGCAAATGTAAAGATCAGCCATGACTATACATCCTCCATGCGTTCATTTTATCTGTCAACACTGTAAGACCATAAGCACTGATACCTGCCTCCTAGTTATTACTCTCCAGCACATCTCCTACACCCTTAACGTGAGCCTTGGCCCAGCTCCAAACAATTACTTACCCCAGTTCAATAAGAGGGAGGTGAGCCATTAGAGAACGAGGCTTCGTGCTCCTCACACCAGAAAGCTCTGCAGGCTGACGTTAGGTGGGCGTGGTTCAGAGCGGAACTGATTGCTATGCAGTTAACCTTACACACTGTACAAGGTTATCTAGCGTGTGCGTTCAACAGCCTGCAAATGCCAGACAACGTGAGGGCAACTTCAAGATCCAGACCTGTTTCCAACAAGGAACAAGCTGAGTTTGCTACTGGACTACTGATTGGTAACTAACCCTGTTATGATATGATACTTTGGAGCAAAAATTGACATGTGACATTTCAATCTTATGGCTTACATGTTTATGAATCTTTGTTGTTGTGCAGGGACAAAGGAAGATCCAACAGCCTCTCAGATGAAGAAAGAAACATATAAACAGGAGCTTTTGAAACAAATTGCAGAACAGCAGAAAAACAAGATGAAGTAAGTATTTATTCCCCAAATTAGCATTTGTTATTTCAGTCACATCATTATGAATTACTGAGATGGAAAAATACTGATTTACACTTGTTTGTGTTTTCAGGGAGAAGAAACTTGAGCTGAGGGTTGCAGCCACTGGATCCATTGATCCTGAGAAGGAGGTAGCAGACATTACAATAAGCAGATAAAAATTAGATGACGTTTTATATTGTTTGTGAAAGTACGAAACTTATTGCATCAGTCTGTTATTTAACTATAATTAAATCAATGTGTTTATCACAGCCCTGCATTTGTTAGTGTCTTTCACACTTATTACGGAGAGAATCTTGTAGACCGTAGATTATTACAGATGATGATGACATTATATTACTTTGATGTGGTGACACAACGCCACCACCAGCCTTTAATGGATCTGCTTTACATGGTACATTTCCCTTTTGCAGCCTGACCGCATTATGCAATTTGGGCCCGTAAATCGGCAACAGGACAGCTGGAGACAGTCTGGAGTGGCTCTAACAGTGAGAGGGAAAGACCCACATCAGAGGCCTGCTCATAACAAACTCACTGAACACACAGAACAGGGGGGTCCCCAGAGAAGGGCCAAGGTGGACTCCAGCGCAGCTCTGAGCCAGCTCACGGGGAAGGCAGTACCACACGGTGTCTCCTCATTGGACGACTTTACCGAAGGCTACCACAGGGAATTCTCAAACATGCTTGGAGAACTGGCGATCCCCAGGTAGCTTTCTTACCTTTTCTCCTGTAATGTCTGAAATGAACAACACTGTTGTTAATATATTTGAACGTTTTTGTTGTTGCTTTTTCAGGGTTGCAAGTGTTCCTCCCCCAGTACCTCCTGCTATAACCTACAACTACAGGACTCCATATGATGCTGCCTATTACTACTATGGAACAAGAAATCCACTGGATCCCCATCTTCCTTACTTTCAAAGTAAATTAAAAAATAGGTGTTAAACCCATCAAATACTGGGCATCTATTAATTTGTGATTCTGTATTTTCTTATTTAGATGGTCCTCCCAGAAGAGAGTCTGGGAACTTCCACAGTCCTGCCCGTACTCTAAGACCCAGTGACCTCATTGAGTGGGTGTCCATACTAGTATTTGTAATGGAGGTTTATGTATGTCGATAAATGTACATAATTTAAAATACTTTCAACATTCAACACCTCAGCGGAATGGGATCATTTTTGCATTAGGTTATTCTATTACTCTCTTCCAGAAGAGGGCCCTCACTGACAGACAACCGTGTGAGTCAGTACCTCCTTTACGCAGACCTGCTCATCATATGTCACGCTCTCTGTTTCTAGAACAACCGATCAACACAGAGCTTCCCCCCTGGATGTGGGAAATGTTCGTACAGACAAGTCCAAGCAGAGGACAGAGAGTGTACTGAGCTACCAAGAGGCTCTCAGAGAGCAGGTACAACATCTGATCTATGATTGCTTTCATGTACGAAGAACAGAGGTGCGTGTTTGTGCTTGTTTTGAGACCAAACGGTTGAGTCAGCACTTTCCAGTGCACTTCTGTGAGACTAAACATTTGCATCATCGTGCCTTCTTCATGTCCAGATCAAAGAAAGAGAGGAGAGTAAAAGGAGAGAGAGAGAAGAGAAGGAACAATACGATGCCAAGATAGAAGCTGAGATGATGGCCTACAACCCCTGGGGGAAAAGTGGGGGCGGTGCTCCAATAAAGGACCAAAAAGGCAACATCTTCAGTACGTTTAAGCACTGATTAATGGCTTACTACTGTAATGGACCATGACCAGTACGTTTCCATGTCCTCAGGTGACCTGAATCAAATGCACAAGATAAATGAGGAGTCATACAAGAATCCTTTTGTCCAGTATAGTGAAGTCAGGACTCCTCGTCCCCATCGACTATTAGGTAGCGTTCAGACTCTCTACATATGTACTGGCTTTGTTTATAGTGGCATTAGTTTCTCTCTTACTTGTCTCTAAAGGAGTCAGTGATCAGCCGACACCACAGCAACTGGACACGCAGGAAAGATACAAACAAGCACTGAAGCAACAGGTAGGCGCCGCTCCTCAACACTAACTATACTAACCATGGCCAAACAAGAGGAAAAGATGGTGACCACTGGTATTGTTAGTAGTTTGAAGTTGTCAATGAACACAATACCAACAGATAGATGAGAACAGGAGAAAACGGGCCGCGGAGAGAGAACAAATGAGGATTGAAGAAGAGAAAGAAGAGAAGAAGCTGTTGGAGCAGAGGACTCGCATACAGCAGGAATATGAGGACGAGCACAGGAAGCGGAAG
Source organism: Macropodus opercularis (assembly GCA_030770545.1). Taxonomy (NCBI): domain Eukaryota; kingdom Metazoa; phylum Chordata; class Actinopteri; order Anabantiformes; family Osphronemidae; genus Macropodus; species Macropodus opercularis. The sequence goes on from JAUCMP010000028.1 coordinate 6,472,275, forward strand.
AATACTGAGGTGAGTTCATCTGCTTAATAAAGAGATTTTCACCGTTCAATCTTTAACCTACGGGACTAGAAGAGACAAGAATTGTACTTGTTACTGGAAATAGTTTCATTTAATCCTCCACAGCATATGTTGGAGAAGCAAAGTTGGATCCATGAACCCAAAACACTTCGCCAGGAAAAACTAAAGAAGACAAAGCAGGAACAAGAGATTACTGAGAGCACCAGAGAAACAGAGGATAACATAGCACAAATACCTTATAAGGTACAATAAGTGTATTAGTGTAGCTTACAGCTTCATTGAACAGCTGTCTTATGAAATGTGATGCTCTTTACACGTTTGCAGAAAGAGCCCTCTCCTCCCGTTCCAGCGTGGCAGAAGACGCAGACAAATGCTGTGGTCCCCCAGCCTACATCTGCTGCAAGTCAACTTTCCACCAAGACCGTACGTCACTCAGTCAATCATGGATGGAAACAGTATCACAGCAAAGTGAAATGTGAAATAATGAATGACTGAATTTCAGGAGGAAGCTGAGTCAGCAGCACAGCGTCAACCAGCTCTTGAGAAAATCGCCCCAATACAAGGTACGAGAAGAGTTATATCTGCATTGATCCCTAATCCCAACCTTCATGGACCCTCTCTGCTGGCTTCAGATGGTCACCAGGAAGTGATGAGAGAGCTGTCGGCCCTTCGCCAGTACCTGCGGAAGGAAAAGACACAGCTAGAAGCACAGCTGGGCAGAAACGATGGGCAGGAGACTCGCTACACTCCCCCCAACAGGTTCATACAGACGCCACTGCACGGTGGATGTAATTCACAGATTAATTGAATTTTAGACAGACTGGCTAAAGATGCATAGTTTTTAGATCCAATTATATGTGTTCTACCCTTCAGGTCCTATTTCACCCAATGCAACCCCAGATGCATAATTATAAAATACGATTTTCTTTCTTGTTCAAAGGCAATTTTGATGTGCTACTCACATTTAAGCAGAATTTCTTGCTAATGACAGTGACCCAGGTCAAGCAGGCTTTCCTAATCTAGATTCAGGTTTGTTTCCAGGACTCATTACTGCAGTAATATACTGTAAGAGTATAACCCCCGAAAGGTAATTTTCTTTTAATGTGTCTTTTTGCCGTCACATCAGCTGGGTTAGCTGCAAGGCTGGATGCAAAAGGGACTCAAAAGGTTCCTGAAGGCCACTCCAGCAGCATGTGTGCCTGCATCTTCAAGCATACACAGCAAATGTTGTAATACCGCCTCCGAAAATATAAGAATGTTTAATCGAATGAGAAAAGCTCTTGAGCTGTTGCCAGTGTCAGGGGTTTTCTTTAATTACAGTACATGCTTTAGGCCTCATAAATAATAATAATAATAAACTAGTACCAGGTGTTCTGTTTTAAAAGATGCATATTCATTCCCACAACGCACAGTAACAAATTGCTTTAGTCGCTTTCCACAGTTTCATACTAATGCCATCGTTTGTAAGAGGTTGTGGGTTATTGAAGGCAGTTCTTCTGTTCACAGTGCAGTTTTCCGCAGGGGACGGCAGAGAGCAAATGCCTCGGAATCTCTCCACACGCAGACTGAGCAGCACACAGCTGGGAGACGTTATTCTGGCACTGCACGTGTTAACATGCAGAACATCAGGGCATTCAACCAGCTCAAACACAGAGGTAATAGCCTCCTTCACATTTGCAACATTTACTAACTAATCACAAAAACAAAACACCTTAGTCAGTGTTACAGTGACCTTATATGCCTCACTGTACGACTGATGCTGCCTGTTGACTCTGTAGATATGACCCAGAGGCAGCAGATGCTCATTGCCTGAAGAAACAATCCAACAGTACACAATTTGAACTAATGGTTGCTTTATATCTGAAATATCTGGATGAGTCTCTACCTATTCTTAATTATATCGCTCACAATAGTGTTAAACTAAACTATTTCCTTTGATAACAAATCCCTTTATCTTCTGAACTGAACCAATTCAACATTGCTTACTGTACTTTCCTTCCACAATTTGCCAATTATGCCAAGGTAACTGAGTGACCCTGTTGCGAGGTCTTAAAGCAGCTGGGTACTGCCAGATGGGATGGACTTTCCAAAGCCTCATCCGTCCTATGTCTCTCTCTAACCTCACTGAAACTTTAATCTCTCTCGGTTGCGGATGGGAGGCATCCATCAGTGACAGGCAGTTTTTGGCAGCACAAACAGAGAATGTAAGGCAAGAAACCGAGGAAATGGCTTTGGATGTGTTCCCAGACCAAGTTAATGCAGGGGTCTGAACGTCATTTGAGCTTGTAAAGTCGACAAAATAGGATGACATGCTATTCCATGATAGAATGAATTCATCACTTATCAGACTTCTGAATGAAAAGGAAGAGAAAGAAGGAATTCTACTAATCTGCATACGTGAAAGGTGTATCACACCTTTTCTCTAGTGAAGACACGTTTGGACGCTTCTGAGTCACTGCTCTGTCAGATAGTGGAGGAATGGAGAAATATTGGCTGCTTGCGTTTATGATTCTCTGTGCTATTGCAAGTTTAATGGCTGAATGGGTTGAACCTCAAGCAGCAGCGGAGCTTAGGTCTTCTTTGCATTTGCGTTGCTCAGACACAGCATCTCGTGAAGACGTCCGTCACCTGTATCCAGACCCTCCGACTGATGCGCAAAGTCTGGACATCCAGCAGCAGGTCCTTCTACGGGAACAGCAACGCAAAATCAGGCGCATGAAGAGAGAAGAGGAGCAGGGTCAGTGAACAGACACGCACACATGCAGGTTTCTGCTTACACTGGAGCATCTGGGATTAATGGAATAATTAATAATCTTAATCTACAGAGTTTTTGGAGCTGCAACCGAGTCGTTATTATGATGTGAGTAGTCATCACTTCATAAGTACACACCTTGGTTCTGACTTGTGTAGATGTTTTACACCTGTTTGCGTTTCATGTTGTATCTCAGAGGGACAAACATGGCCGCTTCATCCACACGGACGCTGTGTTGCCATCTGACACCACCTTTATTGGTAAAGATGCTTTTTTCCTGTTTCTCTTTTAAGTGAGAAAAAAAGACACACTCAGGGATTTTATTCTTTTTTTAGAGTTCACATGTTTTTCATAAAAATGACGGGTCAGCACGGTTCAGCGGCCTCTGTGCATGTGGTGTTGGTGGAAGGTGCCAATATTGTCCAGATGCACAATGGTAACTGATGTTTGGGTTTTCTCAGATGTTTATAGTTGCAAGGAGCAGTTCTATGAGCAGAAACCCCATCAGCCATCAGCTGAACACCAGGAGAGAGCAACGACGTGGAGGACACATGACCTTGATGTAGGTGCTCATAGTAACTGGATCAAGCTGTGACCCTTTTTGTTGCTTTCAGTACTGAATGACTCCAATAATTAACTTGTGTGCTTCAACAAAGTTCACAGATAAGAATCAGACACCACCTCTTCCTTCTGATGATTTTTTTTTGTACAGGAGGCAGCGATTGTCACGAATCGGAGAGAGCCTCAGATCCAACCGGATGCTCAGTCGTTAATAAGTCAAAATGGTGAAATTAAGGGCACAGCGTACAATCAACAGCGAATCAGGAGACAAGATTCTTTTGCCAGTGAACAAAACGGCAAATCAGGTCAGTAAAACTATTTACATACCTGTGTTTATGAAATGCATGACATAGCCAAATACTACAAATAACAGAGGGGAACAGATAAGCTGTGTTCACTGAGGTCTGGATACCCTGTTAACATCCATCCGTCTACACAAGACAGGCATTAACTAAATTTATGTTGATACAGCAGTTGTATAATTGTTGCAACACCCATGTAGGTTTTCACAATAAATCTTGGGACGATTAACATAAACAAAATTAAACATTTTAAGCAGCCTTACATTTGTTATGCAGAGATGTGTGATAGTCAAGTCTCTATTTTCCAGAGGCATTGTCTGGTGATGAAACGGATACTGTGTCGCTGCGTTCTGCCCTGGAGAGGCGCATCTCCATGGAGACCGTCGCCACAGAGCCCTGGCTGCGGCCTGGCACCTCACATGATGTAAAACGCTCTGGTAGTAGACCGAGGCCAGACCGCAGGATGGATCCACCCTGGCTGACACACGGCATCACATAGCTCCCATCCGCTCTACTCAAAGGAAGGAAAGTTACACAGAGGACTGGAAACTTCCCTTCTTTGTAGAATTAGTGATGGTTAAACATGACATATATTATTCCTGTGTGACCACAGTATAAACCTGTGTACATATTAATTGTAGGGTCGATCAGTTCATATTTAGCTTATATTAAGTTTCACGATGGGCATAGCTATGACTGTACCAAGGCTATATGTACAACGTTATGTCACTATTTTAATAAATGATGTTATTCCAATGTTGTCATGTTACATGATTTAGAAATCAGTGACTCAGAATTTCGAATCAACCAAGTTCAAAAACTTTATTGACCTAGAACCTGATTAGAATGCCAGATGATGTATTGTACAGAAAGTTGTACATAATCTTTTTTGCGACATAGAAAACTTTACATTGCTGTATCATATACATTTTGTTTTCTACATCCATGAGCAGGAATGCATCCCATTCATACTTAAAGCACAGCTAACATTTGTCATTTTCTCTATACATATAACGTTCCCCCAAACCAAAGAAAAAAAAAAAAACACATTAAATATATTATTAACGTTTGATTTTGTACACAAGAGTGGAAACTAAACTCATACAAGGACTAGTGACTCAAAAGCAGCAAGCATCAGGTGGCTCTCTAGTCTTCCAGTTCCAGAAGCCCAGTTAGAATCTATTTCCACTAAAAACCTAAGAACATATAAAATGGAATAATTTAACCCTTCGCTTGCCATGTTGCTGGCATGGTCTTGTTCAATTACAAATCGTACGGTGTGGGACAGCCTGCAGGAGATGGTACAGTCAAATAAATTATCACAAAAGTCAAATCTCCAGTGCATTCAACAAAGAGATCAAGTGCAGCAAATCCAGAGGAGGAAAATAAAAGAAAGAAGAAAAATAAATGAAATCTAGTGTTATAAGATTATATTACATAACGGCAGATCTGTACAACTAGTTTAATCAAAGAGGCTTTCAATACTAATGTTAACCATCTGCAGGGCAGACTGTTACTACCAGTGTGTGACAAAGGTCACATTTCAGAGTTACTGAATGTCTTTTTGCATGTTGTTGAAACCGTTCGTTCTTGTACAGTAAGAAGCACACATTTCTTGAAATATATTCCTTCTGAGCAAATCAGAGATATGGTTACTGTCAGTTGTTCATCAGTAGTTTTATCAAGTGGAGGCATCGCTACACCTTGTGCAAGACATTTTTGTTTTCATTGTGATATAAAGTATGTTGTCAGGTTTGTTTGTGTAATGCAGAGCCACAGCGCTGCTGCACCTGAGGTGGAGGCCTCAGGGTAGCTCTGTGCTCCAGGCTGTTTGTGGTGCAGCATCACTGGGCCTCCTCCCCAGCCTCCTCCCCCACCTCTGTGTCCTGCTCTGTGTGTGTCAGCTGCAGCTCCGGTTCAGGCTCAGGCAGTTGTGCAATGTTGAACACAATGCCGATCCTCAGGTAAAACCTCCGTAGAACAGCCCGGAGCTCGGGGATCAGGTCGAACTGCATGATCTCGCAGAGCAGAGGGTAATATCTGGATGCATGGGCCTTGAACTGAAGGTGCGAGCGGATTGAGAGACACAGAGACATCAGAAACAATGTAGGCAATGTAAATCTTATATACGCCAGTATATTTACATGTGACCCAGTGAGCTCATATACTATAATAGAACCAGGACACAGACTACTACTCCTGCTAAAAGCAGGTTTTTCGGATTGCTTAGCACAGTGGCAGCGCGTTCCTGGCCACGGTGTCCTTACCCTTTCATCGCTGATCTTTAGCACCTTGGTGAGGAAGAGCAGCAGCAGGTTTGTCCAGGCCTCTCTGTGACTCTCCGAGGTCAGTGCCAAGAAGTACGTTATAGCTTCACTGCACACACTAAAAGCAAAAACACTTAAAAACAACCAAAAACTGGAAAAATGACAGTCATTAAAAAATAATGTTAAAAAAAAAAAAAAACAGCCACCTGAACCCATGTTGTTCTATAATATATTCCAACAAGTCAGCAAGTGCTTCTCTAGCTTGCTTGTTTTAGTCTGTGAAGTCTAATTAAAGTTGCTGACCGATACTATTATAAAAACAATTAGACATTTTTTATTAACAGCTTGAGCCTGGGGGCTGAACTATCACCTTTCTCGTCTAACCCTGCAGCCCTCTTCTGACATCAGTGCCATCTGTGCGCCCTTCATCGCCCCCTTTTGTTCCACTTCACCTCTCTCCTTCACACTCGCAGCTTTCTTGAACTCCCATGTCCGTGGCCTTATCACCTCCCAAATCTACTGCTCATTAAAGCTGCATGTGGCCTGTACATGGCCTCTGGTAAATGAGGGCTTCATTCAATTGAAATGAATGTGTGCCTTGATGAGATGTGTTCTAGAGACAGAATCAATGCAAAACACAGGCACGGTGACATGTGACAGCGTGTCACAGATTGCTGAGCCACTCTCACATGCAGGCCTTCTCCTCCTCTCTTTAATGATATATGATTACAAATGCAACACTCAGGCTAAGATTCTGCTTTGTCTTGTTGTCATCGTCAATACGAGGGTGAGGCAAGGGTAGAAATTGGTGATGGCTGTATTTACGTTGCAGCAAGTGACAGCAGTGCTGCTTGAACAATGTCAGCAGTGTTCTGCATCCTTTGGATCGATACAGCGCTATGGCATCCATTTCAGAGAACGGTGGAGCCGAGCACACGCTGTGCCTTTACCACAAGTAACTGAGTGTAGATAGTGGAATTAAAACAAGCCCCCCCTCCTCTCTGTGACCGTCTCCTCATTTCTCCTCCCTCTGAGGTGAATATTGATGTTTCTGCCTGAAGAAGTGTGATTTCTTCATTCCCACAATAGAACAAATGACTGAACGTGTGAGAGACGTCTTTGACTGAGGACATTTTCCTAATCAGGTGACAGAACTGATTATAATTAGCACATTTTAATAATTCACAGATGTTTTGGCAAAAACATCTTGAATATGGAACCAACGGATCCCACTCAAATGGCTGTAAAAGATATTTTTTATAACTACAAACTCCCCTGAAGAGTATTTGTTATTGATTTCTTTGCCAAAAAAGGATCAAAGGATCGTATTTGAAATCATAAACAACACCTCTGTGAACGACAAGTCTACTATAAAGTCCTGGAGGTGAAGCCTTAGAATAACATTAGTACATGTATATAACACAGCCTTAGTGGATGCAGCTTTACACTGCACTTTAATGCTTATAATGTTGCTTTCTTACTTGAGCAGCCGTCTCTGGACCTCCTCCCAGGCGTCCTGGCGACTCTCATCCGTATACATACGGAACAGGATGCGAAGGCCACATGCCAAGCTGCTGGTCTCCTGCTTCAACAGATTGGGCTTCGACTTTCCTTTGAAACCTTGAACACGCACACAGAGTTACAATCACACTTTTCTACCGTACTGTGCCCATGTTCTTTGGCTCCATGCATAAAATCTGCAAAAAGCACAAAAGCAGCTAAATTCGGGCAGCGTTGGTTGGCCTACCTGCTTTCCACAGTAAGGTCCTCTGCTCGTTGTTGGAGTTGAAAGCCTTGGCAAAGCGGTGCGACTCCAGCAGGCAGTCTAGCAACTTGAAGAGCTGCTTGGATGTCAGGTAGCGATACATCCCGTGGTCCTGGGTCTCTACTGGCGCGTGTTCGGCATACACAGCATCCCGCTTTAAAAAGACGAGCGCGTCACACAAAATTCTGTTTAATCACATGCCATTGAAATAAAAAACACTTCTAGAAGACGGCCCATGATAAGGTGACACTGCCTTCAAGCTTTAAAACAAAACCAGTCATTAGGGATAATGATTATCACTGAACTGCAGCGCTTTGTACCTGAGCGGCGGCAAAGTTCTCTGCGTCCTCCTTCTTACTGGTGGCAGGAAAAAACACGATGTTATCAATGGTCTGGATCAGCTCCAGCTGCACAACACACTTTATCAGCAGTGCTGAGAATAAGCGCTGCTCCTGGATCTCTGCGGGACGCACAAGTAAAGCTCCGTCAGAACACGTCCACAGACAGCACTGATCAATGTCTGAGTAAAGCAGCAGGCTTACTTGTTGGAGTCCTGCTCCTGGAGCTGTCCTCACCCACGCCCGAGGCTGAACTGTGCTGACTCGGCCGGCGGTTGTCCAAGGCAGCCCTTTCGGCGCTGTTGATGGAATGCTGGTCTTCGGAGTGGGACTGGATGTCCACTGACTTCTGGGAAATGGAGTCCTAAGAGACAAATGAAAAAGGTTAGTCACAATATACTGTATGTATATTATTCAAACCTACTAGTAATGGATGCATGTAAAAAAACACCAGGAGGAAACTCATGGGAAATATTTTGTTTCCCAGCAGTAAAAGTCTTAAAGAGAAATGCAAAACATAAAAATACTATATGATAATATGATAAAATGACTTACACGCATACAAGTAGTACAACAAAAGTAATAGAGAAGTACTGCATGTCCTCACCAGCTGCTTGTCTGACAGGCTCTGTGTTGTGTGATCTCTCTCTGCTCCTGCTGGTCTCCATGTCAGCAGCCTGACAGGCAGGTAAAAGTTCATTCAATAAATCATTTTATTTGGTGAACCTACTTAATAAACATCTCAGTGTTAACTACACTCAAAACTGACTGTGCCGGCTTACGCATGTGGGATGGTGGTCTTGAAGATGTCCAGCATGCAGTTGCACGTCTTGTCCCAGGTCTCTGGAGAGAACTTCTCTCCGTTCAGGATGACCACATTTTCTAGACAGTTGGTGCCTGAACGGGCAAGCTGCTCATTATCTACAGACACACAGACGAGGAAGGTGGGGAAGAGGAGAAAGAGGGGTTGAAGGTGAATGAAATAAGATAGGACGTTGCTTTAGAAGTTTGGTACCGATGTCGATGCCCCACATGACAGGATGTCCGTGTACTCACCCTGCTGCACACACCAGTAAAGCTGAGCCAGTATGTCATCCAGCAGGACGTCATTGAGAGACTCAAAGTACTGGGTGAAAACGTCGCAGATGGCATAAAGCGCATGGTTGCAGGTGGTGGTCATCCACTCTGCTTTCTGAGGATGCAGAACAACAACGATGTGATTTCTGGATTCAAGTGTGTTGTAGTATTGTTTGATTTCTGCTGAAACACAACTTATACCTCAGTCTGTTGCTCCGGCAGCTTCATGTTGTCAAAGATCCTGAAGACGATTCTGAACAGGTCTTGCCACCAGTGTTTTTCAAATGTGTGCCCGTAGGTCTTCATCACCTCAAACATCACTGTCAGCCCCCTGGGGAATGCAGACACAGATTCATCCACACTCCCTTGGTTCTACAGCGGACATTTGCTTCTATACAACAAACATTCGAGTTTTATGTGTGTATCCAGCTTTAACTTGCACTGTGATGAATGTAACTGCAGTAAATCCCACATACCTGGTCCTGACGTCTAGCTTACATCTGTTGATTATGCATGAGAGCTCGAAGAGAATGGGGAACCATCCCCGCACCCACACACGATCCTCAGGCGCTACATTCATATCATCACTGGTGTAGTCTTTGAAAGCCTGCCAGAGAAATCAGAAATATATTCACAACTTTACTATTTCTGCCTCAGGAGAGAATTAAACCTCCTACACAAATACACAATCTCCACACACACACTGTTCATGCACTACACACACACACTCTCATTCATGCTTTCCTGATGATACATTATCTCTCTTTGACATCAAGCACGACAGAGTATGTCTGTCTCTATTATGATGAGATAGCCTATTGCTTTAATAAACCAATATTACTCATCTGTCTAATCTGAGACACAGTCGAGTGAATGGCTTTAACTGTATTCATGCACATGGGAGCTTTAAAATAAAGAAATAAACCAGACTAATAGCGACCTGTGGCCTCTCTGAGACATATTTGGCACAGTGTCGGATGAGTCGGATGGCTTCCATGCTGGTGTCCGGGAAGGAGGCGTTACAGGCAAACTCTGACAGACACTTAACGGCATCCTGGAAGGAGTCAATGGTGGCTGCAAAGTGCTTTTCAAATACATTCGCTGGGAGACGCACAGAGGGTTTAGAGAGAGAAAGGGAGAGACAGAAAATATGTGAAAGGAAAAAAAAAAAGCATTGAGATGAAATGTAACATTTGCTTAGCACAAGATGGGACTGGTTAGGGCGGTTGCAGTACAAGTCATTAAAATGTTGGACTTACTGACAATATGGCCCGTTGTCTGAAAGGCCAGCTCTACAATGCTCTCATCCTGGTCGGAGGCAGCCAGGTGGAAGACAGAGAAGATGTTCTTCCAACCTGAGCGGATGTTTGCAGCTTGGGAGTTTACCATCTGGGCTATACAGCGCACGACCATGTCTCTGATGGTGGGAGACCTGAAGACAAACGCATCAAGGCAAAACGCATCAAGGACGTCGTTAGGGAAGTAGAAAGTAAGAGGAGTCAATCCATTGAAAAGAAGAAAATTAATTTCTTCATTAATGCCGCCTAGTTCAAAAAGCTCTTGATATCTATCACAATCCTATTTTCAGGTAGAATCATTATTCCAGCGCTTGGCACGATGGGTTCTTACAGAAACTGTTGCCATAGTGAAAAGCATTCGCAATTGCTCTGTAGTTATGAATGGGAGAAAAGCCTTGACTCCACTTATCATCACGCGCACACACACACACACACAATACAGGATAGCATGAGCGAGTCTAATGGACACAGGCGCTGCAGGGTTTTCGTGGCTATCTGCCATCTCTCTGTTGAAGCTCTCAACCTGTTCAATCTGTGGGTGGATTTCTACTTACTCTGCTACTCTTCTCTCACATCAATGAAAAGTGTGCTGCAGTAAAACAGCTTGTCTTTTGACACGATGCACAAAGATGACTACACCAGGAAAGTCTAACTGATTTATAAGTGATAGCTGTTCAAACCCCACTCCAGAAAGATTGGACCAGACAAGGAAAAAAGAGCTTTTTCTGTGAATTCAGTGGAAGATAATGCAGCGAGACTGAGGTCAGGTGATGTTACTTAATGTTACTTTCTTTTTTCCTGAGTGAAACAAACTACATGCTTACTCAGGACAAAGAGACAGAGAGGGGCACAGAGGCAATGAAAGCCAGTAACAGATGAGGAGGGGAGTGTGCCGTGGTCCAGTGAGTGTGGCTGTGCAGGGACCAGCCCAGATATAATAACAGCTCACAGCAACAATGCAGACCTTGTCTTTGGATCACACGGCGCTCGCATTAGCAGCCGTAACACGAGCGCTCACTGGGTCACATGTAAATATACTGGCTTTTACCTGTTCTTTTTCATGATGTGCTCGAAGGGCCTCAGAAAGTCTTTCTGGAACCTGAAGTTCGCCAGCTCCCCCTTTTCCAAAAACTTCATGGACAACTGCCTGAGAGAGTCCACTGCAAAGATTGCCACATCTTCATTGGAATTGCAGCCAACCTGTACAGACGTAATCATACTTAACATCGTACTAATTTTGAACCATATTTTAAACATTTACAGGCATTTTTCTCACAGTGTGTTGCTTCGGTAAGACTTGGCAGTGAAACACAAGCATCTAGGTGTAGCGCCTCACCCTCCAGCGAGAAAAAAACCCCCTCTCAAAATCTACTTTCCAACATGATAAATGGCTACTTTGAAGATTTGATTTTACACAAGCCAAACCCAGTTTGCAGCTACTCAGTGAGAAGCCGAGTCTATGTGAGAGATGTGTCCTTGAATACCAAAATGCCAGAAAGCTTTCCTGGCATCAATTTGCGTTTATCAGTGACTCATATTGTAAATGAGAAGGTGGTAGAGGAAGAACAGCTTCGTTTTTTCTTTTTCTAGGATGAGGAATCTTTCAGATTTTGGCCCACTGGGATGAGGAATTCTGTCAAATCCACAAATGTTATTTATTTAACATTTCACATCTCTGGTGCCACCAATCTGCTCCTACCTTGTTGAAGTGGTCTCCGATAACCTCCCAGATCCTGGACCACTGCAGCCTGATGCGGCCCATGTTGTAGTAGGAGATTTCTACAATTTTTTGCAGGCTGAACATTCGTGGGTGTGTGGGTGAGGCCAGCTCATCCATGGACACAGCACACAGCCAGCGCACAAAATCAACTGCCAAATAGATAAAAAAAGTGTTGGCGATGACAAACAGAAAGGTGCTCGTATGGACAAAGTGACTCATGGTAATCCGAAATAGCAAAGTACCAGTCGCTGAAGGAGTATTGTATTGGAGAGAGATTAGCCAGACTCACCTATCGCGTTGCCATCTAGTCTGGTAGAGCCTGTGAATATCCTGAAGCAGAGAAAATGTGACAGTTATTTAAGAAAAACATTTTGGAGTATTGAGTAACCACTTGTCCTTCTCCACTGCCATGTACTTAGTTATAATCAACAACATAATATGTTCAATCTGACACAGTGTGGTGCACTGAAAAACAGCAGTTTAACATGAGCAGACATCAGACTGGGCTGAACACAGTACCTGTCCACAGCCACCACCACACTCTGAGAGCTGGTTTCTCCAATGGACTCCTGAATGCTTGCAATCTGTTTACGGTCCACAGTTCCTCCGACTACAATAAAAAAAAAAACAACTCTCAGTATCCAAACAACTCAAAATTAAGTCAGGTTTTGATTAATCTCTTATCTCGGTTGTGTTTGATATTTGTGTCATGCATTTCCAAGTTGCTGACCTAAGCCCAGGTACTCGTCATTGTTCTGCTCCTTGGTACTTGTAATGAATCCCTCTTTGCCCCGAACTGTCCCTGAGATGTAGCGTGCCTTCACCCCTGTGCCAATCAGCTGAGCCAGCTCCAGCTGACTGATGCATTTTAAGATCTGAAAAGACAGGAGGCAGTGGCACATTTAAGGGCACCGTGAATAAATGGAGCAAACTGGGACAACTTGTACTTGTCGGGAGACATAATAAATTGTTTGGGAGGCAAATACAGCAGGAGAGAATAACAGACCTCGTGCCAGGAGTTGCCTAAGTAGTTTCCATCAGTGTGGGCCACAGTGATGAGGGTCTTGATGGTGTCGATGTTCTTCTGCTTCATTTCTGCGATGCCAGAGCTGGCTGTCAGCAGAGTAAACCTCGCCAGGGCCTGCACATACGCATCCCTCTCCAACTACGGGAGAGACAACGAGGTGGTTCAGGACACTGCCAGGTGAGAGACGCCGTAACAAAGCGCTGCTCGGTTCTAACAGGAGTACCTGTATAGAGAAGATGCACGCTATCCTGATGGCACAGCGGATCCCTTCAAGACACAGAGAGGCTACCTCTGTGTCGTCACAGTCTTGAAGACCAACGCTGAAGGCAGCCAGGAAAGGTGTCCATGCAAGCTGTGGGGCAACAGCAGAAGGAGTTGCCTAGTTTGTTTTTTCATGTGCGTCACAGTGCACGTGTAAGTCTGCTTGCGTTACCTTGAACATGGGTCTGACATGCTCTAGATGGGTGGCGCTGGTGAAGGGAGCCTGGACATGGCTGACAGCCTCCATCAGAGCTTTGGCCGTCTTGGCCATTTGCTCCATCTCCACATTGTACAGCAGACGCCTCTGCTTCTCACTGGCCACACCTGAACAAGAAGCACAGGGCGTTTTACAACCAGGCTAACTTAAAAAGAAGAAGGTTGCAGCGTCTTATCTAACAAGCTCGGCAATCATCAAAGCGTATGACCTTATCTCGCAATGAGTCACCAGCACAGGCTTCGAATCATCACAGCTACAGAAATATCAGGTACCGATGGCAATATCTGGAACCTGTGTCTCAGTTTTTCTCGCACAGACTCACTTTGCTTATTGGATTTCATGGTGAGCTCTTTCGTCTCCTTCATGGCGATCTTTTTCCCTGCGATCTCATTGTAGATGGCTGAGAGGTATTCCTCCGGTAGGTCTTTGCTGTCATTGATGCCACGGTTCATCTTTATGTATTGCTCCTTTGTCATTTTGTTCTTCACCTTTGCAGACCACAACAATGATACAGGTCAAAGGCTGCTTATGTATTCCCTGTAATACACAATGTCAAAACCCAAAGGTTACCTGTGGACTGTGAAGGTCTGTTGTCAACATGATGATTGAGTAGGCAAGGACGTACGCAGTGTCAGCACTAGCAAAGAGGGTTTGCCTAGAACATTAAACCAGAGAGGACAGTTAGGAAATGCGGATTAACTCACAACGGTAATTTCTTCATTCACGATCTTCCAGAAATAGATGCAAACCTACCCCTGATTGCATTCAAGATATCTTGCAGCGAATTTCTCCATGAGCCGGTCAATTTTCTGGGCCTCTCCAGGCAGCCGAAAGCCCTCCAGGAACATCCTCAGGGCAGAAACAAAGTCTTTGCCTTGGAAATCCATTTGATCTACGTAGGCATACATCACTTCTTTATTGAAACGGTCATTATCCCCGAGGAACTCTCCCACTTGAGTCTAAAAAAGGAAATATGTGTTAGTCTGATTCTCTGATTTTAGTTAAGCTGTGCCCGGAGTTTGCCAATCTGTCTGGAAAAGAGCTTCTATTAATATTTAATTTCATCAAACTAGGGGGAAATTATTTCAACACAACTTTGATAAAGCAAAGTTTTTTTTGATTGTGTTTAAAGGCACAAAGAGAACAAGTGGTCACAAAATGTCATCCTCCTGGACATAACCTGAGCCATCAGGCCAGAAACTGCATTTTAACATTTAAAAAGAATTTCAAAAGCAAAAGACCTTTCTGTTTCTACATGACATAAAGAATCTGATGCACGATGCATGCGGTCCTCCAGCTGAGGTAAGGGACCAGAATGAGAAAACATGTGAAATGTGTTTTAATGTCCCTAAAGTCACTGTCTGTCAACATCTGTCTGACATGTTTCCGCTGTGAGAACAAGTTCACTTGGGTCCTGTGGCGCTTTGAGTCTTGCAGGGTGGAAACTTTTGGTAAAGGCAGCTTTTAGTTTTTATTTTCAATCCCAGAGAAACAGTTTGCCTGAGGATTAGCCTGAATTTTGATTTGATATAGTGGAATGTGGTTTTAAATCTGCGCCCATTATTCATTGTGTTCACAATGTTTCACTGAATAATTGAGTCACTAGAAGATAATAAGCACCGCTGCTCCAGCTACAGAACCACCTCGACACTGTGGATTAATTTACCACATTTGGTTATTCACTCTGGCACCACGGCGGCAAAGGGCCCTTGTTTCCAACCAGATGTTACGGACGGTCTTTATGTGGATTACCGCTGTGCACAAACACCCTTGAAGCTGTCTAATCAAGGCCGAGCGGGCTCCTCAGCATTTACCCTGCATACAGGGCTCTGGAGGAAAGTGGCTGAGTGGCTATTGTGTGGAATCTGTGTGGTGTGGCTTGATGGTGCATAAGAAGGAGAGTCCACATCAAGACAGCAATGCAATCAGGTATGATTTGACAATTATTTGAATTTTAAGATTATCACAAAGCAAACCGCAACGTCCTGAATGTTTTCAATCCCATATATTCCTTAACAGACAGTATTGCTGTTTCTGAAAGTGGGCGTTTCAGTAGAATAATACTTACTATAGAAATTACAACTAGCTGGCAACCTAGAAGTTGACTTTAACTGAGGACAAGAAACTGTGACTTGTTACCGAGTCAAGTCGCTCCTCCTGGTGCAAGAACTGAGCAAGGTCCTCTGGGGTTGTACCCAGCATGCCTTGCTCTTGAAGGTACTGGATTCCTCTCTTTGGTTTCTTGTTAAACCTGTAGAGAATACCAAAAAAGGAATGTAGTCACCGCACTACTCACACAATCCTTGAGATAAGATGAACATTTTATATCCGGGTAGTGAAACCTACAGGTCGATGCCCTGCTCGATGATCTCTTTTTGTTGTTTGAGGACTTCAAATTGCTCAGGGTTGTCAGTGCCTGACATCTGGGTGCTGTAGCTGCCGATGCCAGATGAGGCTGTGGAGTCCAGAGAGTTAATACTCCCATAGCGGTTTATGGTCTCAGGAGCCTTGGTCTCTGAGCTTTCCTGCTCTGAGGGCTTCTCTTGGCCTGAGACGACAACAACAACACAGAAAAATGCAAGAGAAGAGGTGATAGACGGGCAGAAACAAAGTGTTTCTATTGTTTTTGTGGAGAGGAACCTGCTGAAACCATCACAAAGGTGAGGGCTTAAAGTTTGCGAGATTGTGCCAAATCTGTTTTTGGCGCAAACTCTTGGAGAGAGACTTCAGTAAATGAAAGGGGAAACTGTCACACAAAACATAATGACCCTGAGGTCTTCTTAATGGCTTTTGTTGGCATGGAGGTTACGCACACTGGTGTTACTCTCTCTCACACACACACACAGTCAAACTCCAAGCAACACACTTAATCGCACAGACACACAGAGCAGCCGCAATGCAGGCCAGGAAAACGGATAGTATAAAAGGTGGATTGTCTAAAAACCTCCAGGCAGTTAAAAAAGGAAGCAGCCAGAATTCACAGACCGACACAGGCCGTTTCCAAAGCTCGATGAAACAAGCTCAAGGGAGGGGGGCACCTTCTACACCTGTACTAAGGTCAGTGCCACAGTAACACGAGCCTTTTAGTAGGTAGGCGCATACAGAGGTGAAGTAGGGAGAACAAGATAGAGGACTATATACAAAGATATAGAAGCAGGGGAAACCATTAAATTACGCTTATATATATTTCATGGCTTTTGCGGAAGATTAAAAAGCAGCATTTCACCAATTTAATTGTGTCAAATCACAGTTTCTACCATGACTATTTAAACATGAACATGACTATGGGGTGTGAGAACTGGAACCCCTACAAAACAAACCTTATATACAGTAATAATCTAAAACTACAAGTACAAACGGGTTTAATATGCATAACTCTCACCACAGCAATGTGTAGCAAACACTCGGTTCTGTGTTACTATTACCTGCTCTTGCTTTGAATTCACCCAAGGGAAGAAAACGGACAGTTAGAAGAACGCAAATGCATATTGTGCTGTAATGCATAATTACGCATATAATCATAATAACCAATTCAGCATTTTGTAAGGCATCGATTGGACAAGGAAGAAAATAGTACCGGGCTATAATCAAGTGGATGACCGGGCAAGTTTCACATTTAAAATTCAAAACGTGGCCTATAAGCTTGGGCAAAATTATTAATGAGCTGTCATAAGCCCTAGAAGGATAACGAGTGAACAAAATTGCCTCTGCTGGTAAGCCTTGACATTTTAGCCCAAGGCTAGCCTGTGGTCAGCTCCTGGGGCTTGTGGGATATCCTTTTAGTGGTTTAACAAAGCTGCACATTCTACTTAAGCTGAGCTCATCAACTGATAGTAGAACAGTAAAAATCTCTTCTTGTGAGCAGAAGACGTTATACACTGGATATGCTCTGCATATAAGACATCTTGGTGAAATATGAAGTCATTTTGCAAACCTTATACAATTTAACCATACACTCTCAAAGTCTATCCAGACATAATTATAGACTTTTTTCATTTAAGTAAGACTGTAGGTTAAAAGCAAAAATTAGTCCAAAAGAGTCTCTTGTATTGACCATAACTAAAGGCCAAACATGGGCTCTGGTACATCTACAAACTAAATATTTGATCTGCATGTAGAATTCCAATCCAGAGAAAGGTCATTTCCTCGTCTTGTATTCAGTGCAGGTTTAATGGCTGCCACATAATCTTGATAAATCACACTCGGTGCACCAGTGACTTACCAAGGCTGGTCTGAGAGTTGGGGTTGACATATTGATCTTTACTCCACTCTACCATACATTTCAGGATGGATACGAGACATTCAAGGCCTTTCTTTCTCAGGGTCAACTCCTGAAGAAGGATATAAAAATACCGGTGACGCTGCAGAACTGAGGTAATAATAATAATAATAAAACATACAGCAAAAATATCAGCAAATAGGGAGAAAAATTATTACCTGTAGAGGTGTTGTGCCAAGCTCATGGCCCCCACGGCCCTGTGCAATCTTAGAGAGGTCGTTAACCAACCGTTCAAATATGTTAGCAGCATTCAAGTCACAGTCATAGTTCACGTAGATGTCCACCACACTCTGGGCATCTGACAGAGACAGAGAGCACAGATGCAGTGAAGACTGTGTACACCACCACCTTTAAAAATGAGCATGTGATCAAATATATTTAGCTGAAAAGTACTTCGCTTTAAGAGCTCCTTAAAAACATGAGACACACACCTGCACATATTCTAGTCAGGGTTTGTATGACCATCCACTTGTGGTCATAGGAGCTTGTGGACGTCTCAAGGATATACAGGAAGATTTCTTTGAAAAACACCTGCAGAGGGAACAGCGAGAACAACAAGACACAAACAATAAGTGGAGATCACGTATTTGACGATAAGCTGTAGGCAACAGAAAAAAGATTATACTACACCAAGCTCAAAGAATATCTCACAGTAAAATCTAGAGTTAAACATATATTTTCATATTTAAAGGAAATATGACAAAACTGATGAAATTATGCTGCAATTATTTGTGTATATTGTTGTTGTGTGCTCACTTTCCCTCAGTATTCCCACTAGATTCATTAATTCCCTGTGTTTCCCAGACAGACTATCAGCTACAAGAGAAGGTGTGAATCTGTTGCTTTTCATCAAGAAGTGGTGGGTGGACGCAAAAATGTGTAAATATGAGCCAGCATGTGTAAGAGGTCTTCCTTGCAAAAACTTCCTGAATCAAAACACCTTGGAGACGCATGTAATGAGGCACACGCTTTACAAACAAGGGGGTCCTCCACTATATCACATCGCAAGCATGAAATCAATTAAATGTCCTATGAGTGTGTTGTGTAATTCACTCGTGTTGCCTACACCAAAACCTGAAATTTTCCACGAGACGTAACCAAGAACACGTTACCTCGATCTGCATCTTGAGGTGCGTCTTGAAGTGGGAAAGCAGAGTGAGGAAAATAGAGAGCGAGAGCTCGAAGACCTCAGGCACAGAGGAGACACCGTTCTTGGACAGCGCCACGCACAGGTACTGCTTGATGGCATTGATGAACATCTCGTTTGTCTTGAAGATGGGTCCAGCGTTCTGCAGGATGGACAACAGTAGCTGGAGGGATAAGACCTTAGATCGCAGCTCGTGGGATCTGAGGCAGGGAGGGAGAGAAGAGCAGGGTTTTCACGTATAATCAGGAGTATGGCTTTATCAAACACAAGAATGCCAAGAGTGTGTGTCTTGATGCCTGTGTATCTTTAGCTTTTATATTGCACAGGTTCCCCTAAACCATGACTGGCTGCTGTAGAAAACAACTTCAGTTCTTTCCACATGTCTGCTCTTACAGCATGTTGTGTAATCTCATGAGCATTAACATTTCAGACATACATTCGACAATGAAAAGAAAGACGTCTCAGTCAAACTAAGTCCTTCAAGGAGGATCACAAACAGAAAGAGCAGAAGCGTACCGCGTGCT
Organism: Macropodus opercularis; assembly: GCA_030770545.1. NCBI lineage: Eukaryota > Metazoa > Chordata > Actinopteri > Anabantiformes > Osphronemidae > Macropodus > Macropodus opercularis. The sequence goes on from JAUCMP010000028.1 coordinate 6,491,828, forward strand.
GAGACAACATCACACTGTGTTTCTGCATCAGACAGTTAAAATCTTCAACAGCCTTCAAAGAAATCCTAGTGCAACTAAAGCAGAGCTCCCCCGCATGTAGAGCCTTGGCTTGTCTGAACCGTTTTTCTGCAACAGCAGGACAGAAAAGCTGTGGTTCTGAAAACATACCTTCAGCTCAGTGTGCTGAGATACGCTGCTTCTCTGCAATTCTACCGTCTGACAGGCAGACAAAGTAGACTTTACTGCAAATGTTTGTCATAAGTGTCTGTACAGACATTTTTCCTCTAAATAAGTAAGATGCACATGGTTCGCTCATTCCTATTCAACAGTTTATTCTGTAAGTGAGAAAAGAACAATGTGAATCTCCCTTATGCACCTTTACAAAAAACTTTTGCTACGTTAGACGGACACACGCAAGTAATCAGAGCCTCTATGCACAAGACAACTTTACATCACTGTAGGCAGATGACCTTGACCCTAACCCTCAGCCTCCAGAACAACAAGAGCACTTGTGGTCTGACTCAATTCAATGGTCTGTCAATTCACATAACTCTGGGCAAGCTTTTCAGATGTAATAAACAGATCTTGTGTTGACAGATGAGCCACCATAGAGCAATGCTGATGTAATTGTACTGTGTCTTATGCAAAATATTTACAACTAGTATGACTAGTTTCCCAGGCAACACATTATAGGTAGGTATCAGTTATTTCTACTATTTATAAAACCATCAAATGTCTCAGGTGTCCATGACAATGATCCATAAAGTTTCTCAAAGTGAAACATTTAAATATATACAAGTAATTCTTACTTTGGATCAGGTGGTCCATCCGACAATGGCTTCATCGACAGCTTACAGAGTGAGCGAAAGACAAGGAAGGCATCTTTCTGAAGGATGTGGGAGAATTTAGCACCTGGCGGCTGGCCCGGTGCAGCTCCTGATTCCTACAGAAAATAACGGTGTCACAGCTATTCATCAAGAAATTAAATATCTTTTAAATCATTGATGAACTTCTACTTCACCACAAAACGTGAAAAATACAACAAATGTCTGAGCTTCACTTCTAATGAAAATCCAATGTCCCAACTCTGGCGTGCCCTTTACCTGAGTGTCAGTAGACGAGACAGACAGCCTGTCATCAGGGAGTGAGGGCGTGAAGGTGGCAGAAATGGGCGTGCCGGGGATGCCGTTGGCGTGGACATGCTCGCTGTCACTGCCCAGGGTGCCCTCGTCGTCCAGGGAGCTCTGGGTTCCCTCCGTCACTGCTTCAGCTGGCTCTGACTCGGTCGGCTCACCCTCAAAACCAGACTCCTTGGTGTCAGAGCAAAGATTTGCAGGGTCCAGACAGTGCCCTGTGGTGATTATGAAGCAGAGAGGGGTCAAATTAACCGGGATGTTGTGAAGACACCAAGGTGCAGTACAGCATGTTTTACAAGAGAACATTAAACTGTCAGATGTTATTCTGTAACTCAATGTTCTGGTCAAGCACATAAACAAATGTCAAAATAGCAAAAAGCATGTAGCTACTGTAGCATCGAAGGAAACCTTCAGGTTAAAATGTAAAAAGTCCCTCCTTTCCTGACTACTGAAGTCCATTTGTGCTGTTCAAAAGGTAAAGCTCTATTCCTTTGCACATAATAATACGACCGCTTATGAACACTGGGTTCAAAAACCTTTATAAACAGTAAAAAGAGTGCTGTGCTTTCTCTTTGCAGCATCAAAGGAAATTTCGAGGAGTGCGACCTGACCTAAAATTATAATGTAGCTCCCTAAGAACTTGGTCTGTTGTTTAGATCGTCTCCTTTTAGATACCTCTCATACCGAGAGAAGTACTTATTTGTCAAACAGGGCACCAGCCTGAAAGAACAGTCCAGTTGATCTTAAGTGCAGCTTGTATAAGCAGTAACACACGCGTCTATGGTGTAACTGATGATTGAATTAATAATAATAATAATAATAATAATAGTGATTATGGGACACAACATCTTTTTATCAGCGCACAATTAGCCACCTTAAAACACAACATGTCTCACCTCCTGCAACAGTATCGACCACCTCCTGCAAAATACTCTGGACTATTTCCTGAGCTTTTTCCTCATAATTTGGGGTCTCCTCATCTTCTGCTTCACCTGCCGCTGGATGATGCTGGGCTTCTGCATCTGCACAGCACACATAGAAGCTTCAGGGAACACGCGTATCAACAGACCTCTTTTGCTGCAGACATCTAGACCTGGTGCTTTCTGAGTCAGTGTGCACACAGTTGCAACCCTGGTCTATGTTTTACACCAGGTCTGTGAGTGAATGAGTCTTTGCTGTCACAAACGTGACATCAAATGTTTGACATTAGAAACTGGCCCTGTCTGCATTATTTTCATCATGCTATCCTTCAAAATATATAAGGGTAAACAATTAGAATCATATAAACAAATATATAAAATATATAATTGTAATCATTCTTACTCTGTGCTGCTGCAGTAGCTTGATCTGCCTCGGTCTGTTCATTTTCAGCCACGCAGAACTCAGTACCATTTTCTGGATCCGGGTTCTCATCGATAGACCCCTGATCTCCTTGCTCCTCCTGCTCCCTCTGTATCGGCTGCTCCCCAGACACAGACCTGCCGCTGTCCTCTGGGGCTGGCGTGGAAGGGGTGGTGACGCTGGGAGTTGAAGGCGTGACAGGCCCGTTGGCTTCCTGGCTTGGACCCTTGGCTTGCGGATGGAGCTGGGGGGAGTCTGGCTCAGTGTGCGGCGTCACTGGGGAGTGCTGACGGTGTCGCTCTCTCTCTAGCTGCTTCGCCTCCTGTAGCTGCAGGAAAGAGAGGCGGACACACACACGTCCAGAACGAAACAAAGCAAAACACATGCACAGACAGTACACGTAAGGAATGCCAGAAGCATTCACAGCCACGTGCAACACACACACGCACACAGAAAAAGGTTGGTTAAGAATCCATAAACAAACTTGTAATCAGCAAATACAGCCTTGTATAATCTGTCTCGATTCCTCAGGCTCCCTGAGCCTAAAGCAGAGCTGCAGTACCAGCAAAGTTCCAACAAAAATGGGCTATGAAACCATTTCTTTAAGATGCCTGTAACGACATGAGAGTCAGCATTCATTCAATACGCTGTTTTAATGAAAATGTATATGAATACACACTAACTGAGAAGTAGGCCATGCTACTAAAACAACAATGAGACAAACTGTGGAACTGATTCATGCTGGCTCGTGTGGATTGGGTTTATTTTAGTCCACTGGTGGCAGAAAACATTTCTTGTGGAAAATGGCTCATTCAGCCATGACCTGGCTGATGTGTCATGGCTGACATGTGTTACCACGTCTCACAGGCAGCGGTGGAAAGTGTTGCTATGCTTTAGCTTGTTAGGCCACAACCTCAAAGTGGGTCACAAGCTACATTTGAGTATGTGATGTTGGTGAGGACTCTGTATTTATGTGTTAGGTTGCTTTGTGACAGTAGAAGTTTGAGGCAGACTAAAACTTTAAAGATGATTTGAAGAATTGGGAAAATGCATTCACTGCATACAGTATAAGTCACAGTTTCTCTGCACCGGTGCGAACTCCAAAACAAGTTACCGAAAAGAGAGCAAACAACTACAGGCAGTGGAAACTCTCTCAGCCAAGCTAAACGAACAGCCGAGCTGCACTTTCAGTCCAAGAGCATTTTCGGATTTGTCAGACATATATTTAAAAAAAGGAATTTTAGGCTTGAAGAACAAAAGCACAGGAACATGGGTTACAAACTGTGTGACACATCTAGAAAACAGTGGTAATAGGTGGTGATCTCTCCATTCACAGCCAACTTGCCTTTAAATTAATAAGTGTAATTAATGGTATAAATCTGGGGAGGCAGGGAAAGAGGGGGGAGACTGATGGCCAGTGTGAATGTATTAAAGTGAAGTAGCCTGTCTCTCTTAGAAGCTACAACACACAGTTACACAATGAAAATTGTTCTACTTTATACACACTCTGTTATTACAGTGTGTGAACTATATTTTAGTGGTAAAACTGCACTTTCAACAGTTGCTGGATGTCCTTTAATTGAATCACTATTTGCTATTGTCCCCTTTAAAAGTAACAAACTGAAGTCAATGACACAGTGTTGTGAATGAAACAATTAGTATCGAATATGAGCAACAGTAATAAGGGCAGACAAACGTGCCTGGACTGCAGGGGACAGGGGAGGCAGCACAAACAACTAAGCTCATTATTTAAATGCCACTTCAGTCGGATAGCGATGGCTGTGTGAAAGCGAGAGAGACAAACGCTGGGGGTGCATCTGCGTGTGCGAGAAGACCATGCGGAGCTGCAGTATGGAGTATACATCCACACAGAAACACAGAGACGTGACAAGACAAAAACAGGCCCCTGCCTCAAGGTCTGGGGTTTGTCTCTGCGTCTCTAGCCCTGACGGCTTTTACATATTCCTCAGTCTGACTCAATGGCAGTCTCTCGTTCTAACACAACTATCTTCAGAGAAACAAAACATTAAAAAAAGGCTTTTAGGAATGAGACAGGTAGAGCTGACCTGTGATAAAACATTTACCAATCTGGCTTAAGAATGTGAATAAGATGTAAATTGATGCGGGAAGGCAAGATGATTTATAAGCAAGTCAACAAAAGCCACGGCAAGCACATGGTGGAAGAAGTGCACAGCATAACTGCTCCAGTTCAGTGAGGAGCAAAGGAAGGAAACGGATGAGTGCATGAATGGATGAGGAAAAAGCTTAATGCGCAAACACAGATACACAGAAGAGTTAAAGAGGTCTGATCAGGCAAGTCACGGCAGTCCTGCACGCTTTACCTGGCGGTCACGCTTTCTGGAGGCCAGAGACCAAGATAGCTTGTGATTTGTAAGCTATGTGTCCAAAAGGAAGGGACGGAGGCAGGTGAGGAGGGGGAAAGTGTCATTCAAAAAGAAAAAGATGACATTAGAGCAAGCTTTTGTTTTTGAAGGCAACACCTAAATGTCCCTCTGGACACAACGCAGTGTAGATTTTCATTAAATCAGGAATGCGAGGTTTGAGCAGAAAGCTTTCCTATAGAATACATGGCATTTCATTCTATCACAACCCAAACTCACTACATGCCAAATGTAGCTTTACATTGTAAAACCTTAACCCCGCAGATGTTAGAGTCTGACACGTTTGAACGTGCCAAAACGCATTTGTGTTATGGGTGAATATGCACATGAGGGTTGGACATACTGCTTGATTCTCCATGCGTGCGAAGATGACATTGAGCATCTGTGTGAGCGTAGCCTTGGCTGTGGTCTGGTTGATGAGGTTCTTGCTGGCCAGGTAGATGTTGTAACATGTGCGGACGGCTTGTAGAACTGTGCCCTCGTGGATTTCTATGTGCTGGGACGTCACTGCTGTCAACAAAGCCTGCACCAAGAGTAAAAATAGATCTTAGTATTTTATAGACACTGAAAGATGAATGAATAGACTTTGTTTAGGACACAGTGATTGTCAGTGGGAACAAAAACCCATATAGTGATGTGACACAAACATATCACAGATCATTGTGATAGTGACTTGAAGCGCTGTGACGTTGTCTATGTAACACGCTGGGATGTTTCACCGATAAACACACCTTAATGATCTGCAGCTGCACGCCCTCATCAGTCTGCGGCCCCTGGAAACAAGCACAGATGGTCTCGATGATCCTGTCGATGAGCTTCTTGCCCGGGGCCGTGTTGTCCGGGGCGCTGCCTGTCAGGTGGCCGTATGCTATCAGCTTCTACATGTCGGACACAGGCCAGGCAAATGATTTTAACCAGCGCAGCAAATCCTAAACAGAACATCGCTTAAACCCTCAAACTGTTGCAAATGAAGGACCAAACATACTAAAACTTGCTAAATAGTTTAGCGTCTGCTCTGATTATTCTGCTCCTGACCTGTAAACAGTCAAGGGAGGTGATGACGATGCGGGGACATTTGGACTGACATGCCAGCTCAAAGGGCAAGAAGTACTTGTCGGCTTCAATGAAGTTGGTCTTTGATTTGATTGGTGGTAAAGTGCTGGAACCGGATTTGCCGTCTCCACTGGGTGGACTAGGGAGGAACAAAACAGAAAAAAAAGAGGGCGACTGTTAGACAAACTGTGGTCACATGGTTTGGTCTGTCAACTGGAGCCTCTAGAAATTGAACTTGGCTCAAAAATCATCCTGACACACTCACACCCGTCTTGACATCCATGCATTACTAACAGTGCATAGAGAAGCGGGTGTTATGAAACATCTCACTGTAGAGAAAACCTCCTCATCCACAGCACATTAAACGCAGAAACTAAAGATTTATTACAATGAATTTATTTTTTCCATTGATCTGCAGTATCTTAGGGAGGTTTGTTATACAGGCTCAGATTTCACCATGTGTTCATGCTGACAAAGCAGCTCCTGGTCTCTACTGTAGTAAATAAACCATAAATGCACCGATATACAACATTTTTAAAGACCAGGGGCGTACTCATAAAATACGGACCATTTCTTTCAGCAGTCATGTGTCTACAGCATCCCCATGCACAACCACCACACCCAGCTGAAATAAGAGGACAGCGAAGAAAGGGAGGAAGAGTGCCGGAGGAAGGAGGGGGACAGGCAGGGAGGGAGGGGTTCCATTGTTTATGTCTAAGCAATGGGAAAGGATTATTTCAGCTTTTTTAGACAGACAACCTCACTGAGCATAACAGGACATGATCATAGAGAGAAACAGACGCAGAATAGCAGGATCAAATGTCTTATCAAACAAGGGAAGGAAGAGAAAATGTTACAATGAGACACCGGAGAACAAAAGAAGACCCAGAGAATGTATAGTATGGATTAAAGTCGAATTCTGAAAACAACCAAGATATCAGCTACAAACCGCTGTAAACACCGTGATTTAAAAATATTGCAGTCTGCTAAACTGTGCACTCGCCATTTTCAAATCCTTCCCTCAACATCAAAGTAGAGCAGTGATTCAGCAAAGAGGATCCGCGCTGTCGGCACATCTGCACGGTCTGAACCGGTCTCCAGTTCTCTCTCTGTTGTTGTACTGTGAATCTGCAGGCAGCGCTTCTACTCTGGCATATTCCTTAGCCTTCCTGCTTAATGTCAGCTCGCCTGCTCCCTCCCTTAATATCAGCCTGATGTCAGACTTAGCCTTCTCATAAAATACACCGTGGACATTAACTGGGCTTTAGTCCGACAGCCAGGTTCACATCCACGACTCCCTGCTGCTGTGGTGCCAGCCTACCAGTTTCTCCAGTTTACCAGTGTTGATAGGAAGCTAAACTGTGGATTGCTGGGTGTGGCTTCACATTTACTGCATCGCTTAAAAAGATCTCGAAGAATAAGTTACATTTTTCTTTGAAAGCATTTACAAAATCATCAAAAGTAATGCTCACATTATATCTCTATGTGCTGATCACTCCTTTTATGTAATGAATACAAATACATTTCATACATATGTCAATATAGAGCTTAATATAATACAATATATATCATTATAAAGATGCCCTTTGTTAAATGTGGCATTGTACAAATAGAAACTATTTAAACTGTGATGGAGACATGGATTCTGTGTGATGTAAAGATGTGTGAGAGTATGCATAACATTTGAATGATGATTGTTTCTGGTAATGTTAATTGAGAGAAAAAGCTAAGCTGACAACAAATGGTGGGAGGAAGGAGAGACTGCGTGTGAGAGAGCAAACAGTGAAGGGTACAGATGTAAGGAGAGGTGGGACTCTTGGTCCAACTCATTCTGAAGCCCAGTCCACCTGGTTACACAGGTGCAACACACAGCTTCTCAAAAACAAGTTTATCTTTAGGCAGGAATTTGCGAAGAGAGCTATTAATGGGAAGGCTGTTAAGAACAGGCCAGACAGGGAGACACAACCAACAGGAAACAAGAGGCTGTGCACACAGACACACACACCCCACACAGAGTCGTAATCCAGCGTGAACACCACAGAACAGCACAGACTTTCAGTAGAGTGATGGATTCTACAGCGTCCAAACATTAAATGATGGAGGCTTTATTGCGTTACGTAATTCATCAGTTGCTTACCTTAATTTTTCTGATTCCTCCTTGATTTCCTCTGAAATAGACAAAGATACGTCAAATTAGTAATAAGCTGCACGTAAACACTAGTTGCACAGAGCATTCCAATAAATTATGATGTTTGTCAGCAAATGTTTATTTTTTTTAACTGCTGAATATATAAACCAGATCAGATGATATTCTTCAGGAGCTTTCTATATGTAAGTAAGCATTCATCTCCCTCTCAGAGGATTAGGCTCCAGTACAACTACACGTTTCTACTTCAGGTTAAAGAACAGGATGGATTCTCAGACACCCCTGCATTGAGAATGATGCTGAAGCTGTTTGCTGCGCCCCATGTTTGTTGCATGAATGCCCCTGTGTTGCCATGGCAACGGTCTTGTTTACGTCCCATCACCCAGCACAAAGGAACTTGGTTAATGTATTGCCTCAGCTGCAGCTCAGCCCCAAAATGTAATCATTATTCACTCCATGGTGCGTCCGTGAGCCGGGCCAACATTTGTGTTTATTTCACAGATCTCCAGGCATGAAAGCAGTTGTATGAACTTGTACTGGCACAGAAGGGAGGAGGAAAAAAAAAGAGAGAGCGAGAGAGACAGCCCCACAGAGGGAGGGATGAGAGAGAAAGGGAGAGACAGAAATAGAGCTAGAGAGTGAAAGGGAGGCCAACTGGTACTAGACATTAAAGAGAGCCTTCAGCGAGGAAGCTTTTAAAACATAGCAGCAATCAGCAAAGTCCTCACAGTATTACACTAGCCAGCGATGGATCGGAAAAACCCCGCTGATACAACGACAGCTCAATTATTTCACTGTTGGAAGGCCAGCAGTCATTAAAAAAAATCCACTCCTCAAAAATGTATCACTTTTCGATTTATGGAATTAAATTAAGGAAACAGTCATGGGATGGATAAGCAGAAATTAGTCACCGATAACTTGTAACTGGTGATAGTTAAATTACTCATTTGTTACACATGTGCAGTCATTAAATCCCTGGTGTAAAACTGCTAATGGTCACTGTAGATTCAAAGCTGAGATTTAAGTACTGGAGACAGATGGAAGTGACTGGACTCTTATCTATCTTCACCACAAATCAGTCTGTAGAATAGAAAAAACAACCAGTGTTGTTAATCTTCCTGTATTTATGGTATATATTGTGAACTTAAAAGGATATGCTGAATTATAAATATGAATAAAATCTAAAGCTTAAAGTGCATTTCAAACACCACAGTGTGACTGAGAGGCCAGCAGGCACATGAAATGAATGGACCGTCCGCGCCAGCCAAAGACTGATGTGGTCAGACAGAAGAACAAACAGGGACAGAGAGACGGGAGACACACATGCACAGATGGAGAGATAGAGGAGCGGATGTCCTGAGAGATACCGAGCTCTGTCAATTAACTCCATACAATGACGACAACCTTCTCATATTGACTTTGAACTGCTGTTTTTTGTTGTGGGAACAGAAAAATGTATCAGTAAAAATTTTTAATATGCAAAAAAAAAAAAGAATATTGAATACTGTATTGTACAACACATGAATATAACTCTCTGCTTGATTGTACCGCATTATCATTTGAAACTTAGAGATTCTAAGTGTTTTTCTTAGCAAACTACCAAAGTGAATAATCAGCACAGTCCAATCTTTTATCTCTCCCAGCTTCCCTTCACTTTAGCTAGACAAGCCTCAACATCATAGGGATGGACCCAAGAGAGCACCAGTGTAATATCACTCAGCGCTGCATGTTGTACCAAAAGAAAAGGCTGCGTCTCCTCTCTCCTCTTTGCTTTGTGCTTATGTAAATCTGCAGCTCTGTGGTCCATAAAATAAGTTACTGCAGGACTCGAGAGGTCTCGTTTCCAGGATGTGTGAAATTGCAAACATGCACTGACCCAAGGCTGTTTCGCTTTTAATATTAGCTTCACGTCAAATGATTTTGGAAATGCAGTGTTTTCAGATTTATGCAGATGCACACATAAATCAAACAAGAAGACAGACAGCAGGGGCACAGGCAGACAGTTTGATGGGAGGAATGGGGATTGTCATATTGACTGTGTAAGTAACTGTCAGATAATTAGCTTGGTGTGTCAGGAGGTTTGACGAGGAATTGTCATCCTAGGATTTAAACAGTGAAACCATAGCAACGGGACATGTTGGCATTGTTGATGAGAAAGAACAGATATAGAAGTGCAGGCTACTCCTGGGACAGGGCAGATGTGAGGCGTAATCTAAACCTGCATAATCACAAGCCCTCTGTTAGCTACTGGTTTCAGAACAAACAGCTACCGTGCAGATTTATGCTGGACAGCAGACGCAGCTTGCAGTGGCATACAACACATAAACCTGAATAATTCATTATTAATTACACCTCAGTCAGCTGTGGTATTGCCTTTTGCTCTCCCTCTGAGGATGAAACACTCCTTTACTGTCCAAAACCCCAAAGAGGCATTAGTATATATTAGTCACATATTTTACTGTGCAGCTATCATTATGGGGAAACCAACTGGTTCTCATCCACTATAGCCTTAAATCTTATGAGAGCTCCATAAAGTATGGGCGCTGCGTGCTCAACCCTGAATAACCTCAGCCATTTTCTTGATCTTCAAGCTACTTCTGCCTCTTACCCTGACTTTGACCCAGATCCTTGCAGTAGCGAAGTGACATTAAATGAGCATTAATATCAGCTTGCCAAATTTCCCCTTGGAGGCAGTTTTAGGCCTATGTTTCACTTGCCTTTCATTATCAAGTGACAAGTGGGCCAAATATCTGTAGTAATGTCCTATTTCTCTGGTGTATTATTGCACAGGGCAGCGACAGATGAGTGGCTATAGTAGTTGGATTGAGCAGCAGTGTCCACAAAAGCCAGCGAACCCCTCCAGCCCTGACCCGAGCCTTTTCCTCTGATTTTGGTTTGCTGGAATCCCATATACCCTGAGGTTGTCATCTATTCAAGTGCCCCTAAAGCTGCCTGTAAGCTGTGGAGAGGGCCAGTCAAATGCTGGCTAATCATTTCTCCACTTTCCTCTGGAGTGACTGCAGTCTTCAAGCCTAGATAAAGGCCAGAAGGGAGTGGAACTTTCTGGAAAGCTAGTGTAGAAAAATGAGCTTGCATGAGTAGTGTGGCGCACACACAGCCTCCGTTCAGGTACTTCCCCACTGGCTAATAATACTGTAACGAGTGTTAACTTTCCACACGAGGAAATAACAAAACTTCCTTAAATTTAGAAAATAGCCATCCCTGCAACTGCAGCTATGATCTATACACCACGAAAGGTGCTGAGTCAAAGCTGCCAAACATTACGACAAGGGTTATTTATTAATCACACACTCCTAAGAAACATATTTACTGCATGTCTAGTGAAGACAGGACTCCATGAACACCACAGAGCACCAGCCTGCATGGCAGACTTGATTAGGAAACATAATAGCCCTATATATAGTCTTCAAGCACTAGTCTGCTATACAACACCTACAAGACAATAATGTCTGTGAAAAATACATGAGATGATGACGACACCAGGGGAGAAGCTTGAGCAGATCATGCAGAACAACCGAATGGCACCACAGTCAGCTCACACACAGCTTTATGTTGTCCCATAGAAATCATGTGGATGGTCCATGTGTTTGGTGGTGGACTTTGTGTGAGAACCACAGAAATCAGAGGAGAAGGAGCCGCAAGCAGTTCACAGCTTCAGTGTCTGACTGCGATGTGAGCCACAGCCTGATCGGAACTGAAGGTCTGCAGCATTGCTATACTTGACAGTGAGCAGAGGCAGGTTTCTGCTGAGCTGTATGTAATGTGTGCTCAAAGGAGCTTATCAGTGATCCCTTCAATTACAATTACTCCACATGGAGCTAGAGCGAAAGCTGATCATGGCTTAGCTGAACCAGTCAAGGCAGATGAAGCAAGGGACCCTCCGCCAAGTGTTGGAGGCAAGATAGGGGCAGGGTTACTGTACCAGTTCAAGATCCTAAAACACGACGGCTAAGGGAGCTTGAAGTGAATGAGAAATGTGCTCTCTATTACTACCAAAGCCCTCGAGGCACTGCAGTAAACACATATTGCTCAAAATGTGAGTTTGTGTATCTGGGTGAATGTAAACTGTTTTGCTAAAAAGATGTTCATGCATATTCATTAAACGTTCCCTGAACAAACAACATACTGAGGCTAAGTCCATATGTGCCGGAGGGGGGTTCAGCTATAACACATGATGATGCATTTTAGAAAATACAACATCCATTAACACCTACAAGCAGGACAGTCTGCTTTCACTACGCATCACATCAGAGTCTGCTTCTCATGGCACCATGAAAAAAAAAACAACTAACTGGCAGGATAAACTTTGCTTTCCTCCTTTCTGGGTCTCACCCTGCCTGAATGGCGTGACAACTCATTCTCCTACCAGCAGCAGCACAACCCCCTGCTGGTCGTGTACGCCACAGAGATGACAGCACGTACAGGCCAACCAAGAACGCTGGGATCACAAGAGTTCTCTCCTCGCTGAGCTCATGCAGTGTGTAGAATCTAAGCACAATGAGGTGAGGATTCAGTTTTACAAAACAAAGCTAAGAGAACATATCATGGATTGCTTATGTTTAAATATTTACCCTTCTTGCCAAAATGCAACTAACCAGAGGTGCGGTACAAGTGGCTGAAATTGGGGCAGAGCGATCATCATTTCAACCCAAGTCTGTTTCCTCAGCTCACTGACGAGTACTGTCAGCGTGGAGGTTTCCTTTTTAAATGTGTGTAAGTAGCGCTGCTGAGTGTCAGGACTAAATACTTGACATGGTTTGCCTAAAGTGCAACAAATTCCAATAAAAGAAATTTTGAAGGCACAAATTTATTGAAGTATCATTTCAAAATCTCTTACCTGTCTGACAAGCTTCTCTATTGACTTACTCAACTATCTGCTAGGCTCTAGCAGGTATCGTTTAGACTATAAAAGCTCCAGTGTGTGCAGGCCATGTGCCAGTGTGATGGTGACATGCAATGACAAGCTGTACCCACCTGGGTAAATACTGTTGCTGAGTAAAGACGTTGGATCGGCACTAATTCCATAAGAAGGCATTTTGCCAACAAGATGTTTACACACACAATCGCAATGGTACACAGAGCGCGCGCGCGCACACACACACACACACACGGCAAAAACCTCACGAGAGCTCTAACATTTCATCAATTAAGATACAGCAGACCTGCACACAGCTGCTCCACCGTAGGGAGGGAGAGAGATAAACAGACAGCTCTCTGGAGATGCTCTGCAGTACGTCACAAGACCAACAGCAAGAAAACAGCTCTCTGGGAGGGGGCCGCAGGTCCAGACAAAGAGTAAACAGACAAAAGGGAGAGAGCGAGGACAAGGCTGGCTTCCAAAGCAAATCGGCTATATAAACTCGTGTCACCAGAGTGCGAGACAGCGATTTCTAGTGGATGCTATACATGCATGCTTAATTTACAAGACATCGTAATCATTTCCTGGTGGGAAAATAGTACAGACTTATCCTTAATGGGCTTCCATCAGTCTTTACGCATCCAGTGCAGAGAGGAACAGATCAGACTATGACAGAGGAAACCCGCCCCTTGCAGGACCGTTTCCATTTCAGAGTCCATCTGCATCTGGTGTGAATCCAATGATTGGCATTAACCACTCTATATACAGTGATCAACTAATATTTTACACGGTGCTTGTTGCCGTTTGCCTCAGAAACACTAACATTGGTACAGTGGCCACTGTAACTGTGTCTAGAGACATGGACCACTGACACGTTAGAATGTTAACACCTCTCAACAGTGAGAAAGTCCGAGAGGAGAGAAGAGCTTCAGGGCTAAGATGCACATGTGATGAACTGTGGCTTCAGAAGCAAAATTTAATTTAATACCTAGACTGGCAACATTATTACTATCTGGTGTATTCATTAATCCAACAACAGTGAATTGAAAAACATTTTTAATTACATAATGTCCACAGGTATAATAATGAAGATCTCAGCGTAGCTTTGCACCACTGAGATGCTAATTTGAGGATAAACTGGTACATAGGTGTCCAGCTCCAACAAACACAGATAAACACGGGGCAGCTGGACCACCACGCAGAGCCTGAGAAAAATCAGACCCCTGACATTTCTGTTGTCCAGGCTGAAAGGAAAGGTTGCACAGCAGTAATTACATTTGGAGGGGAAGAAGGAAGCTCTGTCAGAGGTTGTCTGGGCTACCTAATCATGTGTGCACTCGTGTGTGTGTGTGTGCATGCCTGTATGTGTGCGTCCCACCAACCCCCTCACTCGCACTTGTATAAGCCTGTGTCTAATCACTAGTCTCACCGCCATGGATGAATCAAGGCAGTTATTTTCTCGCCAAAAAGTCACAAAGCACGTGGTCTCAACAAGGCTTAGATTACTCAGCTGTTGGCTCGGTTATTGAAATGAATTTATCTTTAGTAATTCTGCTGCGCATTTATGATTTGGCACTTTTCTGCTCAAACACCACGAACATTTTCCATCCTCTGAAACTGCGTCCGTGTATTTGTGCAGGAGCGTGCGGGAGATTAACAGAGTCAGTGGAAGACAAACATGTGTACAGTGACCTGCAGCCTGAAATCATTCAGCCTAAGTGGCCTTTTTTAATCATGGGGGGCCCTCTTGCATCTTTCTAGCACCTCTCAACCTAACTTTTGAAACAAGTATACAAGTGCAGCTGTACTTCTCAAACGCTCTACACGAAATTGATAATCCATAAGTGAAGGGTTTCCAGCAGCAGCTCTGCTCTGTTCTGTCATGCTCTGTCCTTAGACCTTTCTGCGTACAGTAATATATGGAGAAAAATAAAAGCTACTTATTCCGAGCTCTGGAAATGTTTCACAGACATAAACCACCAGACATTTACAATTCATGTTAAAGCAAGAGTAAAAAGCAATATTGTGTGAAAATGGAAGTGTCCTGTGAACACCAGGTCATACATCCCCCCCGTCACTGAAGGCCATGAAGAAAATGCTTTTTGATTAATGCAGTGACTACTAAAAAGACACAGCAAGTGTGAGATGGCCCTTTTACTGCTACATGGGTCTAAGGTGATGACGGCCAATAACAGGATGTCAAAATGCACAGCACTGTAGTGCTGCAACGTATTTCACCCACAGACAGACCGTAGAGGAAAGAGGAGGATTTCATTTCTTCCACTTCATCTGTAGAAGGTGTAATTAATTTATCACCTGTCCCAGGACTGGAGGCATCACTAGAGTAAAATAATGTTTTATGTATAGATGAACTGTAAAAAAAAAAAAAATAGACTGACGCTTCCTTTTAAATTCTAAACAGTCTCCTTCGTAGAGATAAAAGGATTATTTATGTTTTCAAAGCGAGCGTTGGTCCATGTTGACGACTCCACTGCTCATTATCTGCATAGCATTCAACCTTTGGGGTTACAAGCAGCTCAAGTGTCTGCTCTCATTACAGAGGGGAGGAACGAGGCAGAAACCAGACACATGGGCTCACCACATCTCATGTCTCATTTTCCTTCATGTACATGCAATAGAACAATTTCTCTTTACACACTTGCTGTACATGCGCAGACAGCACATTTTAAAGCCAGACAGAACCTCTTGCTTGTTTCAGCCGAGTCCAATATTCAACAGACTAATGACAAGAACACTGATTATTATTTATTTAGGGGAAAAAAAAAGAAATATAATGCTAAAATATAATGTTTTTCTGCTCCATGTCCTAGTAAATGACAGATTCTTGGATTTAGTTCAGTGCCTGTCTGCTTCTCCCAGAGGATTTAAGTCCCTGTTTACTTGCAGCTCTGCTGGGTGTCTTTTTTACTTAGAAGTGTTCTGAACTGTAGAGATGAGCACATACAGAATATCCGATTCCAATTAGGGTCTAATAGTGGAGCACAGTTCTTGGAGGAAAATTCATTATGTGCCATGAACATTTACAGCACCCTGACAAATAAAAGGGGCATAAAAATGTAGCTGACGCCTGCCATCTCTTCACTCACATTATCACAACCCCAGCCATCAGGTTACCTGGTGTGTTTCTCCCATATGGGAATCTGAGTTGAATTGATTTATACTCTCGTTTGATTTCTTTGTAAGAATATGAAAGGTGTGAGTATTGGTTTCAGATCTCTAAACAAAAATGGCTGTTTGTGAGTTAGAGTACAAACATCCGCCAGATGTCAACTCCTGCAGTTAAGATTTAGGGAAGGGTGTGTGGATCTTTGGGAAGCCCTGGTAAAAACCTTAATTAACAAACTGGATCATTTATAGCCTGGTGCTTATCGTGGGCAGGCATGTGGTGGCTGTGGTGCTGCTTATCATGGCAGAGCATGTGTTCGCCATCCTCAGTGATCAGGGCGTACATTAGTCCTGTTTGCCATTTGCTCTGCTGCAAGCTTTGCCAGCTCTAAAGAAAAAGGTGACCTGAGGAGGCAGCATGGAAACTATAATTGTTTTCGTCTGCATTTGTTTATTCAAGGTCCTTTTGGCTTTGGATGAGATAATACTTTTGGTACAGAGCTGCCACAAACACAAAAGGCATTAGTTCAAACTTACAAACACTGTAGTTTGTAAGAATTAGAAGTAAACCTTTTTTACAATGAACAATACATTTTTAAGTTTGTATATAAATAAACACAAAGTATATATACAATGTTTGTATACTATTACCTACTAATGGAAGGTGCGTTTTAATTTATTGATGGATGAGTGAGTCCTGTGTTTCCAGTTTGCCTCGTTACTATCAAAAACGACCAGTCTATCATATTTTTGGCCAGACGTTGGCTACTTCCCTGAACTGAGTTGCCAACATTTATCTATGAATGTTCTTCTTTGTGGCTGTGACTCCTTCGCTGTGTTTATCCATGTACAGTATGGGAGAGCAGCTTCTACAATGAGGAACTGTCTAATAATCAAATACATAAAGGTGCCAACTAAAGGGACCACTAGCATGAAAAGAACGCTCCACAAAGACTCATATTGTATAAAACATCAACAATGGTTCACAACACATTTCTGGTATAAAACTCTTAGATTGATATGGTTTAACTCACATGTACATACATTTAAAAGGCTTTTTGGTGGATATAACCTTGGGAAAACAACCTGTACCATCCTGCCTGTTCAGTGTGAACCAGCTATAGCGTTTGTGGACACAACAAGACACAAACGCAGCAAAATATTTGGCACTAACATGGTGCAAGGGGAAGAACTGTGTTGTAACTCTTTTGTAACATCTAAACTATTACACTATAGTGTACACTCGTACCTTCAGCAATCCCACCATGCCCACAAGTGTCTTGGTTTCCATAGGAGGACCGGCCTAAAAGTCCCTTTTTTAACATTCAGCTGCTGCTAATGAGTAAATAATTCATTCTCAGTGAAAAAGCAAAAATGGAACGATGAGAATACGACAAGACTTCAGGCACAGACAAAGGGATTTAGGTTTCCAGTTGCTGTTTTCATCACGTCAACAGAATGTGCACTTGCAAGTGAGAACAGAATGCAAGATCAAGACTGAGTCGCCTCACTTTCCACATTGCTGCGACCACTTAAGCTGACCCTCAGATCACACACCCTATGGGGAGAGATAATGAGAAATGTGCTCAGCGGGGACTCCTTCAGTGACTACTAGCCTGGAAGCAAGTTCCCACTCCTCTTGCATGACAGCTTGTACAGGGTCCCTGATTTAGCATGTTACATTCACAGTATGACTGTTTTGTTCCCACAAAGCTGCGTAAACCAAAGCCTCCACGCTTACTCCTAAAAGGTGGCGAGAAAAGAGCAAGGCAGCCTTTGATATTTTGAGTTAACCGTCAGTCTCACCCTTGTTCTGTTTCTTGCTTTCACACAGGCTCCAGTCAAAGAAGCAGACAATGTGATTTTGAGATAATAGGCTCCTGCTACCGATACGTTTTGGAGTGTGTGAAAAGTTGAGACAGTACTTTCTCCCTTTGGAAAAACTGCTGAGTGACATTTTTATCATCCAAAGAAAAGGTCAGTGTGACAGGTTGGGATGACAATAGACGTGTTAGTAAAGGTAAGCAGAGACATTCACCTCATTCCTATAATCACACACAAACAAGCACGACTCACATCCAGGTAGGTCTCAAGAGAAATAGCAAGAATTAACAGCTAAACAAAAATACCGTCATATGTTATGCAATGAAGATTTCAAACAATACCTAAATTTGAACACAGGCAATCTATAACGAGAAGAGTTTCTGTGACAGCAGAACGAAGACTCTCTCTGAGATGTCTCAGAGCCCCAAGAGCTAGAGGGGATTATGTAAGTCACTCAGTATACTAGGTCACCCAGTCGCTTTTGATATGCACTACTACTGCTGCGCTCATCGCAGTTAATCATGGGACTTTTTACTTGTACATTTTTGCACAGCAGTTAAGGTCATAAGAGAACATTGTTCTTGCCTGTTCTTACCTTACAAGCAGTGATGATTAAACTAATTCTGCTTTTAAGGGGGAAGTAAAGTAAAATATAATTCACTATCAAGCTTTGAGCAGTGGCAGAGAGAAAGAGAGAAAGTCTTGTGACTACATCGTCAGGAAAAAGAATATGCAGCTGCTCTACAAATAGTAAATAATTGATGATTGTGGAAGTCATACATGTGGATAGAAACACACGGGGGAGTAACACATTTACAAACAATAGACCTGTTATCCAGTCAAGGTGTCACACTTAAATTGACCAGGTAATAACAACATCACTGCCTTTCCACAAATCTTTGGCATTTTACTTTAATCCGTGCTACAAAGAACAAAATCCTTTAATAAAGGACAACCTTTTGCAAGCAGCACATTGTTTTCTCTGTTCCTCTGCCCACAATGATGTGAGGGAAGGAATATATAATTTGTATGGTTGGATTGGTTTTACAACACATCAGGGCAAGTCTGGACAAATCATGTATTTAGCCTTCAAGGCTACTGCAAAAAACCCACAACAGCTGAATGTGTTGATAATGGCTGCAACTGTCTGGACAGGTAGGACGTTTGGCTGCTGCACAACATGGACTCATTGTTTCTCTGGCAGGGTCATATTACTCCCAGGGCAGAACAAAACCCAGCTTGATCCAAAACCACGCTATAGAACTGGCTTGTAAAAAAAACAACCCCAAAACATTAGCTGTGGCACTAAAACGCAAATCATCACCTGCACGGATTTTCTGCTGGTCTTTAAATTTGTATATTTAATTTTATCGGTCACCTCTAGAGACGTGTTTGGGAAAATAATACACCTGCTCACAAAGACAGCAGGTGAATGAAGACCGGAAGTATGAGAGGGCGCCTTCAAAGTAAAGACGTAATCTGTGTTATGAGGCATGTTGTACCCTTGTCCTTAATGACGACAGCATGTTGCAAGAAGAAAAAGTGCGTTATATTTTATTTGCTTTAAAAAAAAAATGCTACGAACTGCAGCGTATCGCGTGCATTTTGAGCACAGTTTTATTTACCAACTGACCGGAAGTCGGGTCTGTGACTTCCGCCAACTTGACACGTCGCTAGACAGCTGTCACCTTCTACTTCTTAAATGTCCCCGCGTCACGCGTGGTTTCAAAACACGCCACAGAGGAGCAAGGCCGAGGGCACTTCGTGAATAAATAGCTTCATAAATATCACAGGTAATGAAAGACGACGCGTCTCAAACGCTCCCTGCGTGGACTGGGCACGGCTCCATCTCCCGTGTACCAGGAAGAGACGAAAACATCCCACCTCCACGGAGTTAGCGCACACAGCCAGACCGCTTCTGTGCGGGCGGCCTCCGCTCGACGAATGTATCAGAAGTAGTAGTTGTTTAGCTTGATGCGGAGGGATGACCGAGCGTCAACAACTTTGTTGTGATGTCCGCTATTCGGCCTGTTGTGGCTAGTTTCGCAGCATCGGGTCGGTGTAGCACACACCCACCCCTCCTGCACCATTTCCGCGTTGAACACGGAATCGCGTCCGCGGCGGGTCGAAAACGCGCAGCCCTCACTAAATTACAGCGCAAGACAATAAGACAGCGGCAACTCCCGGCCTGTAATGAATGGAAAACGCGCTGCGACACGGTTGCAGGATAACCCTTTAATAAGTGAAAGGCTGCATGACGTGTCTAAGCCAGGGAGCCCAAGACGGAGAAATGTGGCGTCCGGCAAACACAACTCACCCAGTGCCACCTCGCAGGCTTTGCGCAGCTGGGAGTGATGAGCCTTTTTCACCTCCTTGTCCGCCAGGATCTTCTCCAAAGCTCGCGTAAGGAACATGTTTTTCGTCTTTTTGCCCTCAAACATGTCGCGCAGGAATTTGGGGCGAGGTGCGCGTGGTCCCAACGGGGTCTGCAGCCGCCTCGAATGGAGATGTATTCCTTTACAAATGTCAGCCGCGGAGCCCCTAACAGACAAACATAAATAAACACAGAAGGTGGAGTAAATCCCTCAGATCTCCACTAACGACCTGCCTCCTGCGCCATGTTGGAGAGAGGAAGCGACGTCACGCGCGTTCGAGAGAGCGGCCGCAGTGAGGCGAGAGAGAGAGAGAAAGAGAGAGAGAATAAGGGGGAGAGAGAGAGAGAGAGTCATAAGAACCGAAATACAGTTAGTCTTTGTTATACAACATAGGTGGAAGAAACAGTGACTTTTTAAATAACGTTACACTGTCTATTTGTTCTGGCTCTAAAGCTATAGGCTGAAGATAAAAACTTTTTTGCGCATCTTACTGCTCACAACCGTAAATAAGAAAGTGTTTAACCTTTGTTTTTATGTGTATTAGTACTATCAACACAGCGTGAACAATGTTGATCCCTACTCATTTATTCAAGGCTTTGTGGACTTAACATCCAATTTCAACCCATTTATGATGGCTTCAAGATAAAAGGCTGGTATTAACGCAAGCCGACAACGTTTAAAATGCATGTTTAGTTGTGTTGTAGTCATAAGTAGGCCTGTCAATCAATTTGGCAGTCATAACAGTTGTAAACATGAAGCATAATTTCCTAATGTTCAATCTTTCTTTCTTTCTTGAAACATTTTCTACAGTTTTACTTGAAACACTAATATGAAATTTGCTTCTGTTACTGTGGCCCTTATAAAGAATTCGTCATATTCAGGAACTGTCCTTGACTCAGCTCACCCATGACAGTGTGCTCTCTCGTGTGTAATAGTGCTAAACTGCCTTTTACAGCCTTGAGCAACATTTAGCAAAGTCCAGCAGCAAGCACACAGAGGAAACCTGGCAACCTGACAACACAGATTTGGCGGCTGTGGGCGGCACAGTTCGCTTTCACTTTGGACTGTCTTGCGTGTCAGTCCCATCGTTTCTGAATCCATAAATAAGAGCAGGGCTGCAGTTTCCCATTGGCTGTAAGGAGTAGAGAAAAAACAGAGGGAGGTGTTTGAAAGTCAGTGCGAGATTAATCATTTGGTGCTTAGAACTGTCATGTGCTAATTTACAAGAGCAGTGGGTTAATCATAATGAAAACCAAGTGACAAAGATAATGTGTCATCAAAAACATACATTATACAAAGCACCCTAAATATAAATTATTCGTCCTGCAAGAGGGTTATGACAAAAAAGATCATAGCTTTTCACTTAATGTGAACAATAACAAGAGGCCATGAAACTGTAAATGTATTAATATAAACATATTGCAAGAACAAACAAGTGTTGTTTGACTAGTAGAAATGTAAATATGGACACAAATATAACATTATTTGTTATATAACATTTATTCAAGTCAGATTTTGTACATTTAATAAATGCATAGATTAAACCTGTGGAAATATAGGCATTGCTAACACTGTGAATGAGTCAAACCTGAGTAATGAAACATTAAGTTACTAACCGACAGCCTTCACAAAGTAGAAGCTGAACTGACTGACAGAGCCAAACGTATGTAAAAAAACTCAATATAAACCAAACCCTAGGTTGTCAAGGGAAGGTGATGTATGTACACCAGCAATGTTACAGTAACAAGGCATTAAAATGTAGAAAAACACTTGATCAGAAATCCATTCTTTTATTTTGATATTAGAAAATTAGATACCTGTAGCTGTATTAATTATCCATTATCCTGATACTACAGCCTCTTAAAATGCTGTTTAACGTTACACATTCATCATTGAAATCGTAGACATTTTTTTGTGAAAGTGCTGCTCTATCATGACAAGTGCTTATTAGTTTCTCACTAATGGCTTGATGTCCTGCTGCTTTGATTGTTTACCTATTTTTCTTTGTCAGATTCGTGTCTTTATCAACTTTTCAGCTTTTTTGTCGTCATCAGATTTCTCTTAGTCAGTTTTTTAGTGTTTGTCCTCGCGTCTTAGTCATCTTAATCTTGTTTTGCTCAATCTTTAGAAACCTGAAATAACCTACAGTACATTTTTGTCGTTCAGCAGCGTCTTTACTGCAACAGAACAACTCTCCCACGTAATTTGTTTGAAAATTACTTTTTCTAGTTCACTGTAAAAAGCTTTTAGCATTAGAACAACTACAGTTGTTCTTCTTTTTGTCTGATTTAAATTCAGGGCTGTCAGGATGCTCTCTGGTACAGTGAGTATGCAAATACTGCCACTTATAGGACTTGTGGTTATTTTACAAAACCACACAACCGATGGCTCCTCTCTTCAGAGAAAAAAAAAAGAAAATGAAGTCAGCATCAAAAACAAGAGGAACAAATTAAAATGCATGCTCTGCTTGGTTCTGTTGAGCTCCCAGTCTGATAATATCTGGGCATAAAATGAAATCTCATTCAAATATGAGCTGCAGAGATAAGTAGCTCAGAGGGTGTGGCTCCAGGAACCCGCTGTGGTCATATATATGGAAATCTGCCTCTGTCCGTCTTGCATTTCTTCAGCAGACCCGACGCGATGGCCCTCACAGCTCTCGTCGTCTCTGTGCAGGTCGGCCTAATCAGTGATTCAGGCAAGAGGAAACCAAAGTATCCTGTGTCCCTCAGCTCAAATGCGAACGCGTAGGGGATCCCGTTCCTGTAGGCCCAGTCTATGGAGCTGCCTGAGCTGACATCTGCGAGGAACGAAGAGACACTTAGAGCAGTGACGTCTCAAATGTGTTTTTGTTTTCCACACCTGAGAGACAGAATAAAGAGGAGCAACAGTACTCACACAGGGTTGTGGAGGCAGGTCCATATCTGTACTTCACTCCATACGCAGAGTACAGGGCCGTTACTGCATTATGAGCCGCTGACTCCTGGGAAATAATTTATACATATTATAAAATAACTCAAAGGTCAAAGGAGACAGAACATAAGCTAATTTATTAACAGAAGTCTTACCACGCAATCAAAGTTGGGGATGTTGGCGTACTTGTAGGAATATGGGTAGAGCAGCATTTGGGCGTAGGCGTGGATGGATATGTACGCTCTGAAACGTTTCTTGTGCTTGCGCAGGAACTTGGCGACGGCCCGGACTTCGGGTTCAGATTCTGGAAAGGGGCCGCAGTAGGTGTCGTCACAGGGATGGGAGGAAGCGCCTTCATCTGGGGAGAACCATTTCAACAGAGGCCACGGTGTTATCCTGTACTCACAGGTAACCCATAAATCATGTTTTTGGTTTGCATATAAATGTTTTGCCCACGGTGATGTGGATTTGTGGACTCAATCCAGCTATTGAAGAGTGAAGAGAATTCAGGCACAGCTTCAAATCATAAGCATCACATCACAATGACACAGATAAAAGAAGCCAAAGACAATACAATAGTGTCTAAGTATTCAACCCATGACCTCCCAACAGGAGTGAAGGCGTCTGTGAGCTTTTGAGTGTGTTGCCTGCTGCATTAGCATTTCTTCTGCTTAGAACAGTGAACACCAGTCTACATGCCCTTGAATCATGTAAATGAGTGTTGCAAAAAAAACCACAAACCAGTAGACGAGTAGCATGTTCTGCAAGGCTTCATTCAGAAGAGCACATATGACAGAATTGACTGAAATATGCATGAATCTCTGCTAAACTCTGTTTGTTGTAACTCATAAGGGTTAATGTGACCTTTGACGCCAGCATCACTTTTCCTGGCTGTTTAATACAAGAAGCATGGTTTTCAGCCCAGATTAATGTCGCTTGGTCCTTTTTCACACAGTGATGCAGAAGCCTTTAGTTTTAATGTGATTTATTATGGTGAACCATCCAAACCACCATGAACTAACGCCCCTTAAACATGCAACAAATGGTCCTTCAGCCTCATCCCATCTCTATCTGTAGGGCTGTGTGTCCTCTCCAAATCTTCCCGTGGTGCTGATGATCCAGTAGATGCCCCACCTGCCACCCACCAGGCACTACATGGCATCACACTGACTGTTGGCACCACACAAATATTTTATCCACAGCTTTCACTCACTAATAGACACATCAGCAAGCGAGCACAGCCAGTGCCTTGCCAAGCCGAAGCGTGTGCATGGCATGTGTTATCAAACTCACCACACCACTTCACTTTCCAGTTTCTATTAGCGTCTACTCCTCTGCAATGGAACTTGAGATTTTTGGACCGTGTTTTCCTCCAGAACCGATCCTACAGGTTGTTGATCAAACCAGTAGAGTTACAATCCACCAGTCACAATAACATCACAGTATTAATCTGCTGGCATAGAAATGTCAGTATATCGTGATTATTCGTAAGCTATAGCAATAAAAAACAAAGACAGACAGTACCGTGGTCCAGCTGAAGTGGTATCCATCCACATTAAAGACAGGCATGATGTAGAAATTGAGCTGATTGAGCAATCGTCTCATCGCAGAGTCATGCTGGTATGAGGTAATACCCTGTAATTATAGTATTAAACAACGCTGTTATATGGTGTTTCAGCCGTCGACACTGGTCTGGAGAGGTGCTTGTGTTTTTCATTATATTATGAGCTTACGTTGGCTCATTATCATTATCTTTAAAGCCACAGCTACAGTATAGGTTAATACTACGACTATTAGAATGAGGATTTGACAGAGGTGACTAGGACACTGGGATAATACTGCTTAAACCTGCTCTTAATCAGAGTGGGGCTAAGGTTAATTCAACGAGGATGTCACCCTGACCTCCAGTGGCCACCCGCAGATACTGCGTCACAGCGATTTCACGTTTCTCTGAGAGTTTTCACTTCTTCTTAGTGTTGTTTCAAAGGTTGTTGGTGTCAGCTGAGTTTATTAGACCAGAGCCTAGAGTTACTTTAAAATGATTAAGTTAGTTCCCCAAATGCACACATTTCCATTTAACTATCTTAACTTTCTGAGCATCTGGTCTAGGCATAAAACAAGCCATTAAAACCGTAGTAGATTTCTGGTTCTAGTTTGGTTGTCTAGGTCATATTTACCATCTGAACAGTAAAGAATATTTAAAAATCTTTGCGCTGTGAACATATGCTAATGTTTTGTTATGTTTTTGGAGACCCTAGAGACCAAACACCTCAGGCAACTTGATCCAGGCCA
Source organism: Macropodus opercularis (assembly GCA_030770545.1). NCBI lineage: Eukaryota > Metazoa > Chordata > Actinopteri > Anabantiformes > Osphronemidae > Macropodus > Macropodus opercularis. Next base: position 6,517,312 of record JAUCMP010000028.1, read on the forward strand.
AATCCTTCACCCAAAACCCAACAACATACTATTTGCACATGCATGTGTAGAAAAAGCAAGACTACCTCTTTGACAAACCACTGGCAAAAAGCAGGTCCGATCCATTCTCTAGCATGAACGCCACAGTCGATCCACACGGCTTTCTTATGGGGACGACTTCTCTTTCCTAGCTGGCGGGAGAGGAGCGTGTCATTTTAGTCTAGCACGAGGACGGAGGTTCATGTCTCTGTTTATTTGTTTGCCTCCTTTGTGTTTGCCTTCGCTCCTACCTGAAGCACATAAAGAGGTCTTCCCTCGTACGACTTCCCGATGGAGAACATGTCCAACAAGTCCGGGTGCGTTCTGTTCATCTCAAACATCCAGCTCTGGATCTGGACAGAAAATATTGTGGAAATGTAGTGAAAACATTCAAAGACAGTATAATGTGTGTAACCATACAGTCCGTTCGTTTGTGTGTGATTGTATATGCGTCTGTTTCATCCTCTAGGACCTGACAGAGTCATGAAACAGGATCTTGATCAACATGAGAAAATAAACACAGGCTGAGTGTTCTGAAGCTGAGTGCACGTCCCTGAGTGTGAAGGCTGGGGGGGGAAAACCCCGTGGAAGAGGGTAATTGGGCGTTTGAGAGCACCTTTGACAGCACGTCTGTTTACTCTGTGTGAGCCAGAGATAGGCGCAGATGGTGGGTTTCACATCTACCTCTTCCAGAGAGTGGTAAACCTCGTAGTCGTACTGAGACTCTGATCTCCGCTTGCGAGAGGAGCGACATCCTGTCTGCTTCTCGATTTCCTGCTGCAGATTGGAGATAAAAACCCTGTGGACAGAAAAGAGGGAGTTAGATTAACATTCTTGTCAATGAACTGGAGAACGCTTATTTTAGAAGAAGTAATAGTACTTGACTCCTATGTAGCAATTTGGAAACTGTTTACTGTATCATTGTCTATATCCTAAATGTACTGCTGCTAGTTTCTCTATGAATGAGGCCTCTTGCCCACAAGTCGAGCTTGTTATGACATCGCCTAACATTCAGATAATCTTATTGAATAACTTGTAACTTTGACGCTGTGCTTCTTCAGTTGTCGACTCATTCCTGACATCATTCATACAACTGCTTTCAATCAGCCTCGTCTCTTTCTACACTCTGTGTGACGCACAGAGGATTGCACAGTATGTGGCATTTCCATTGCTTTCAATAAATAAAATGGGGTGAAAGTGATTCAAAACCATAATTATAACCATCGTATCCAGCCATCATTAATCTTGTCCATCTTTGTCTGTTTATAGAGTTTTTTCATCAGACTCTTCACTTCCTACAACCTAAACCAAGTTAGGTACAAACTACTGTACGTGAGCATCTATGTATGTATAAAATCGAACCACACGACATGATGAGGATGAGGCAAAAAAAAAGAAAGTCCTCAGATCTGCAGTTTCTCCCTCAGGACACAGATGACAATGGATTTCTTCTAGCGGTGGCTGCGACTGTGGCTGCTTTGATAAAACTCCCCCATTTCAACTTTAATTCTGATGAGGGATGGGGCTGAGAGATGAAAGGGTTGCGTTTTGGAGCGGACCAGAGCAGTGTCTCTGATCTACTGTGTGTCTGTGTCAAGCTTTGAGGAAGTTCTGCATGCAAACTATGACGACTCTGCATGTGTGCATCGTATATTCAGGCAGGGGATGATGGATGATTAAATGACCGGTTGGATAACAGATGTTCCTGTGGGTGTAGAATCTCTGCTAATGCAGCATTTCTGCGCGACACATGCGTGCTCTGTATTTATGATCAGCGGCCCTTCAGACTTACCGATAATCGATGTGTTCTTGTTTCAGGCGTGCACGCAGAGCGCGCGTGTCGTTGCGTTTCACGTGGACGTCCACAGTGGCGTTGTGACAGATCAGCGAAGCACTGTTGGGCTGCCAGAAGTCCACCTGAGACAATGTAAGAAAGGCATGAGACAAAGTGTTACAATAACTTCAACACCCAGGGGGAATTTAGAAGATGAAATCCTCTTTCACAGCTTAGCGGTGACCCTTAGAAGAAAGAGAGGTTAGAGCTAATTGACTAATTTTCTTCCATTTTAATGAAAAAAATCTATAATAATCTTCAAGGCAACGATTTAAAATGTGGATACAGAAACTGAGCTGATGCTAAATGCAACTAATAGCAGTAATAATACTATCACCCAGTTACTAATAACATTTTGTCTGGATGGTACATTATGAATTTCATAAAAGGAATCCAGTGCTGCTCCGATGACGAACTTAACTAAACTAAAACAAATAAAAACAAACTAAAATGCCTTTCAGCCTGAATCATTTGGTGATATGACCTGGACAGTTTAACTTTCTTCTCTAACTTCAGGTGATGAAGGAAATTAGGGGGGTTTTGATGACTGTACACTGTTAATGAGGCAAAGTCCCATGAACCACCAGCAGTGAAAGAGTCTCCCCTCTGTTCGACTTCATATCAGCAACATCAAAAAATCCCGTTATCAGGCCGTGATAGTCCCGTCTGTTAGGTTTAGCAGAAACAGCCCAGTGGCCAAACATGACCGAGCAAGTAAACACAGACACCACGAGGTAGGCGATAAAATAATAACAGCGAGAGGGAGCGAAACTGGAAGAAAGACGAGGAGAGGATTTTGAGCCCTGCTATAACAGGCGTGTAAAGGTCACGCCGTGTGGCCGGCGTTTCTGCGTTCACAGACACATGTGAGCCCTCAGCTGGCTTTCATTTGTAGCATGGAGGCAGAGACACGCAGGCTGGCACACATGCTTGTTAATGTGTCAATTGGTTTAATGGTTTACAGAGCGCATACCAGATTAACTGAACTTTCTTTAGCGCCAGAGAAGAAGACCTTTAGCTGGAATGTCTGGTGCCCTCCAGTGTAAACTGTTCCTCTGCTGCAGCAATTTTATGGCGTTTCCAAATGGTTAAGTACCCCAAATGTTTCAGCACCGCTCTTCTGTTGCCCAAACAGTTCCAGAACACACTTGCCTAAAAGAAACCCTAATACCCCTGAACGGGGAACACAAACAAGTTTATAGCTGTGTTTATGAACCCTGGAGCGGCATTCTTTTGTTCACTTTATAAATCTTTTATTTCTTGATTGTTTAAATGATTTAACTTTTTAGTGAGCATGTCTGTGTACTTAGAGTAGCTATAAACTAAATTTGGGCTTTTGTCTGATTGGCCATTGCCATGGGCAGAACAAAGGAAAGGTTATAGTTGAATAAAAACTGCCGTCATTCTTTAAGACAGATGAGGTGAAGCTGTAGCCAAGTGCTGAAATGTTAAGTGAAAGAAAAGAAGTTCACCAACGCAAGACGCTGTTTTTATTGAGTGTTAGATCTACGTTCTGCTGTGTGTTTCTGAACCTCTCCAGCTTTTTGACATGCTTCCCAACCTGGACTTAGATGATCTAATATAAAAACATTTACCCAAAATTGAATCCAATCACTTGATCCGCAAAGAAAAGATCTAAAAATTAATTTGAAGGGTGTTTTTTTTTTAACTCGTGCAGATTTGTAGCTGATGACAAAATGCGATACACAAGAAGGTGAGAGACAATAGCTGGTATGGTACTGTGCATTACATTAATGATTATACACAATTTTAAAGATGTTCTCCAGCAGCTCAAGTGAAAACAGCAGTTATTTATTTGACCTTAAGACAAGCCTGAGCCTGAGCACTTGGACTCTGCCACAGGAGGCATGTCAGTGCGGATAAGCTACTGAAAACACGCAGCTGTCCAAACAGTATCGGCCACCGCCTCAGTCGGCCTTGAAGCCGTGTCCACTTGCCTTTTTTCATACTGAACACCAGCAGTCTGGCTCGCTCCTGGCGTCCCTCACCACGAAACCAGAAACACTGCGTCTGATCTTTCTCTGCTCAGAGCTGTGTTGGTCCTGGACTCCTTTCTCTGAACGTGGACACGCGTTAATTGTTTTATTTAAACGTTTAATTTAAAGAGTTCTGTTAAAGAACTTGCTTAAAAATTCAGTAAATTATGTCTTTATTTCCCCTTTTTGAACCAGTTCCTTAAATGCACCATTCCTCAGCAGATGTATGCTCACACTGGTAGAAAAACACATTCTTACTTCCTCACTGTTGCATTATTCAAATGTCTGATATTATATATTCCAGAAAAGACTACATTCAGGTCTGAGAAGTGTATTTGCAAACTGAATCAGTGTGTGAAGGAAATGTATACATGCTCTCGAGGTTGTTGAGTAATTACTCCCAAATGAGTCTGAGGAAAAGGCTTGTGTGTCCTTCAGGGACCTCTCTCCCCAACACACACACATGTTCATATAGTTTGTAATCTGTAAGACATCCAGACATTCGGTGCCTCAAAAGAAAAAACCTTTTCTTCCGTTTTTCTTTGTAATTTCTTTCCATCTTTGTTGAAGTATCAACAACCTCTCAGACTCTCAGACAAGGGATACGTTCAGTCATTGACAGATGACAACACTCATGGTCTCTGTTTTGCCTGTCGCTGTCTCCAGACCTCAGTCACATCATCCCCACAAACATCACACTCCACTACATCTGCTGTACAGAAAGAAACACTGAGGGGCTTGAAGAAGTCAAAACTATTCAATTCAAAGTGTAAAAGATAGGAAAATGCTGGTGCCAACCTTCATATGTCCAAGAATGCTCTTGAGCATGTGGGCCTCCTCCTCATTGCCTGGTGTTATCCTGAAGACTTGATCACTGCAAAACAACAGAGTTCCTGTAAGTGTCAGGTTGCAGCTGGGGTCACGCCACATAAATTCAGCTCAAGGATCAAGTGTGCATCCTTGGAAAAACATCTGGGCCACAGAGTTGAGCGTAATGGAAGCAGCCTTTTGTGCTGACTGAAGGTGACACTTATCATAGCAGATGTTTGACGGGGGAAGTGGACGGTTCCTCTTTTACAGAGGACAGTCAAACGGTCTGTGTGAGACATCGCTACATGGTGCCACAGGATTTCATTACGTCCAGCTCTCCAGGTAAAACACAGCCTCAGCTGTTCCACATTGTAATGCAGTACATTTTATTCTGCCAGTATATGTTCCGACGCATCAGCCATCTAGTATGTGGCAAACTAAAACTCTACAGTCACTGTAAGGTCAAGTAGTTTCCATTGTGTGACTCCTTTGTTTGTCATATAGACGCAGTGGCTTTGTGCTGGGACAATAAATCACCACTGAATATGACACAATAAGGGTAATGGGTTGAAACTATGTATTGTATTTCGTTAGCTACAATGACAGATAGATGGTTTATGGTTATGGTTGCTTTTTTTCAGATTTTGTGGCGTAGATGAGACTTAGATAAAACTCCAGGATACTGTATTAAAAATCAACTCTCCCTCTGCTCATTTCCAATACATTATACAACTTTATAAATCACAAAGTAATTTTAATTAGATATGCAGAATATATGAGTAAAACTCATAATTCAATAGTTGCGTTTGTACAGTAACAACATTTTCAAACCACATCTTTTGTATTGCATCACACTAAATAAAATGCAGACCTCACTTCCCGGATCAACCCTTACAGACAATCATTTGTTGCTTAGGCTGTCTTTGTTCGCCTGGTTACCTGTTTGTGTGCTGCTTTCTGTCATGTCCCTTCTGTCTTCTTCTCTCACGTTTCACACCTTTCTGAGAACTCTCTTTTTTTTTTTTAAACATGTGTCACACAGGAAGTTGGGCCCCTCGAAACAAAGGTGGCAGTAGGCCATTCTGAGGTTTAAGGGAACAAAAGGACCGAGGCACCCAACATGAGCAGCCACCCTGTTTAGTGACCACAACGCACTGCCAGAAAACAGCCCATTTCCATGGCAACAGCATGATAGAAGAGGTAAAAGTACTGTGACGGCAGATGAGCCATTAATCTGGGCACATTTCAGCTTCAAAACCAAATGTGGAGTCTTAAACATCAGATAAATGTGCATTCACAGATTTCCAATTGAGCCTAACTAAATTAACTCCAACTTCTTAAGTTGCACTGCTACGCAAAACCCCTGAGAAAAGGAGGTGTCCAAGCTGGAGCACGCCTTATTATTTCAGAGCTTCTCAAGAGACTGTTTTTCTTACAGGCCTGACCTGGATGAAGCCAGCTGCATGTCGGGTACGGTTGCCCGTCCCACGGCAGTGCTCCATCTGCGCAATCAGGCTCTGAAACAAGCAGTGGATGCTGGTACAACAATCACCTCTTCGGTGCCCACATCCTGATGCACACTTAATGAATCCTGACAACGGAGGGTTTCTCTTTCCAGTGATGGCTCTTTGTGAGGCAGAGGGAGGTGGTGTGAGGTACGTCATTTTTGGAAGAAATCCAAAATATATGTTGTTTGAGACAGCTGAGGAGGGAGTTTCCAGCAGAGTTGGCCTTCCTCTGCTCCTATTCCATCAAAAGCTCTTTTGAAAACACGCCATAAATGTCCTCTATATAGTTCCCCAGTTGGCCAGCTCCAGATGGCCCCGTTGCTGTTATCAACTGTATAAATGAATAAAAGCAGTTTAACAGGCTGCTGCTGTTGCGTGTGAAGGCTTCTCTGCAGGTTTGTCCAGATGCAACGAGGTGAGCAAACCAAAAGACATTTCATTACACGCAGAACAGAAAATGTGCCGCGTAAAGGTGATGCGCGCAAATGTTTTCTGTTCTGTCCATTCTCGCTCAACATGAGATGAAACCCGTCGTTTGATGTTGATGACAACTCCTGACCTCATCCACCTCGCTCACTTTCTCTAGATGAAGGGGCGCCACTATGCCCCAGTAATGAATGGGGTCTTTACTTACCCTGCGTAACGGTTGTTGTAGAGATAGGCACCGGCGGGACATAGCACACTGCTGCAGATTATCACACAAGCCAGCAAAACGGAGGCGTGGAATACGTTCCTGTAGTCCAGTGCCATTCTGGGCCAGCAGATCAAAGACGAGATGGCGATTACGGGCTACTTTACCGGATGCCAATTTATCAGCAACATAAACTCTAATGGCTCAGTCAAGCGCACCATCAGAACACTGGGAAAAGAAAACCTTCTGGCCACGGTGCGCTCTCGGGTGCTCTCCAGCTCACGCAAAATATTAAAAGAGGTGCGAAAGGCAGTCAACTGGTGTGAGACAAGCATTTGCCACTTTGAAGCTCTGGAGGGAATTGCAGGGTTGCAACAGCGCGTTTTTAAAAACGAGGAGGACCCGAGTCACGTGGCCCGGTGTCGGTGAGGTTGGTAACCGGATCCCTCTCCGGTGCGCACTGTGTTCTCATCTACAGCGAACCCCGAGCACACACAGAGGCGAGATGTGGGCTTAGATGATCCGCGGAGACCTGAGCCTTAACAGAAAATGCGTTTCCCACGCGGAGACGGAGAAGTAGCCCAATAAACCCCAGGATGGATGCCGGGCTGTGGAAGCGTCGCCCCCCTTGCTCACCTCTGTACAACAAAGCCAGTGTGATAACCAGCTGCCAGATTTATCAGAGCCTTGGCCTGGCTCCACCAGGAATCCCTCTGTGGAGCTTTAGGTGGCTGCCCCTGTTATTCTGGGCTTTCCGTGCCTCCATTTGATCCCCTACTTATCACCCAACACTGTGATTAAACGTCTAAGTCAACTGGCAGCCTTTTTCTTTTGTCACTGCATTTTTCACATGCTTCTCTCCAGTGTCAACAGCGCACCACCTGTCTTACACCCAATTACTGTACAACAGACCCTGAACACACCCTGCTCTTTCCAACCCCCACTCATCTCCAAACACACAATCCAGCAGACAGGACTGGAATGCTGTTTTGTGTCACCACCCACTTCAATGCACAAGAGCACATTAATGCATGACCTCATGCATTTACCTCAAAACATGGAGGTATTATTGAGATAACAAATGTAAAAGCTATAAATGATACTGTGAAGTAACTTAACTCTGTCACCTTCATCCTCGTTTATAGTTTTTACTAATGTGAAAGTGCTATTTGTACCTCACATGATTTAACACATCAGACAATGCAAACTTACCGTCCTCTGTATTTGCAGATATTATGAAAGTTCTAGTATATATGGAGCATGTGACTGGTATGGACAGTGGTTTTACAGTTACCCTCCAAACCAGTTGGATCTTTATTAAGGGCAACAGATCCCCACACGCGGGGGTCACTAGGATCACGCGCTGTGTATTTGTTTTTCTGTGAATTAATTGTAAAAACTAAACTTCAGCAGAGCCTGTGTTTTGCCATCTCCATGAAACTGGAAGCTTTCAAATAAGGTGCGAAGAAACTAGTTTAAATTACTGATTTTGTGTAATGAGCAAAATCTCTGTTAACTAATAACTAAAATCAATGTTAACTAATGCAATGTTTAAAGCCATATTAGTTTCTTAAGCCACAGAGTTTTAACTAAACACTATAAAATTTATTTGAAGAACAACCAGAGCTGCAGTATGTTTCAAATAACATCAGCCTAGAAATGGTGACGGCTGCACACAGAAGCATTTGTAGGGATCTGGAGTGAAAATACTGCTTGTTACATTTATTTGCTGCTCATTTGGGCATGACAAGCTGGGCATCAGGATAGGAGGGCACCGCTGCAGGTCTGGGGGCCGAGCTTGGTGTCGGCTTTTAACATACAAGAGCACAAACCTGAGCATGTGGCACTGATTTAAGATGAACCGAGCATCGTTCATGGCCCTCAGGTTAATGCTGTATGATCCTAGAACGGCACACAGGCCTAGTATCGTGACCATTCAGCCAGAGTTTCAGACTTCGCCGAGTGGCGTGAATGAGCTCTTTGATGAAGTGCACAGCCTGGGAGCGGGGCTGGCAGAAGTTGCGGTGATGAGGGAGGATCCGGTCAAACGGTGGCGTTAACTGCAGCTTGTTGTGACGTCATTAGGGCCCCTGCAGGATCTAAGAGGTCACTGTTCACTCCAACAAAGCTGTGAAAGCACATCTCTGACCTTCTGAACCTCTAGGGAGAACTGAAAGAAGGCGAGAGAGTTAAAGATGGTGCAGTCTGGAGGGGGAGCAAAGTGGGTCCGGTGGAAGTCAGGACAAGAAAGTCACTTCTAGATAGATGAAAATCTCAGACGCAATGATTCAGGTTTAATTAATGATCTCCAATAATCATTCATCACCATGAGATAAATACAAAAACAAAACCCATAACATAGCTCAAAGCAAAGGATTGTGGGTACTTATTGCAGTTGTTGTAGCATCTGTTACCTCATGGTTATTCGCTGTGGATACTCACTATCAACTAAATCTCTGTTAGACTAGTCGATGTGGTGCAACCAGTTTTTTTGAGCTTAGTGGCTACTTATGTTTCAACTTGTCTAATTTTGAACTTACAAACTGTTCACCTGCCAGCAGGAAATTCAACCATCGCGTCAGCTCACACGGACGAGAAGGCAGTAAACAAGGCAGTCGAGACGAGATCTCAGGTGTTGTTCTTCTCTCTGTGCGCAAGTTAAAAGTTTCTTTTACTGTATGTACGATAGTCATATGGAAAAAAATGTGTTGGTGACTTCAAAACCACTCACCATCACCACTTTGAGTAGCAGTGCAGAGCAAACTACTGTACTAAGCTTTACTCCCCCTGCATGTGAGTATGAATGTCCATTTGTAATATACGTTTCCTTACTCGAGGCTGTGGATCGGTTACTACTGACGTGGAAGGGTGTTCCTTGGCAAATATCTTTAGACATTCGCCAGAAATAAAGTAAACCTTGATATTTAACAGTCCTCAGCTTCCTCGGTTTGAATAGAAAGACAAAAACATGTTTGACTGACACTGCTGCATATATGTCATGGAGGAAAGTTGGTTTTGGCTTCCACATTAAAAGCCAATACCCCCTATCAGTGTAAGTGATTATCAGCACTTCTGTTTGACGCTGAGCGCAATAATCAGAAGAAGTGACTCATATCAGTCTGGCGCTCCTTTTCCACCGGGAAGAACGGAAACCTTCCAGCAGCACGCAGCCACAAATAATACAAGTTAATTCCAGAGACCAAAGTAACGGCTAATAAAAATCTGAGGGTTTGGAAAGTTACCTGAAATGGAACAGACAATATAAAACCAGCTGCAAAGTGTTCTCAGCTTTCTTTCATACCACGTTTAGTCCATTTAGTGTCTAACCACCAGCCACTGGTCCTGATTCATAGTTGGGCCAGGACCAGAGTTCAAAACAACACTGCCCCCTGGTGGCAGCAGAGAAACCGTACAGCAGGTACAGTGAGGTAGATTACCAGCATGCAGTACTGCATTCAGCCACCAGAGTATACTCCATGTCAAGATTTACCCACAAGACCCGTCCTGATCTTACTTCAAGAAAGTGATCCGAACCTGTAAGAGCTCCATAAAACAAAGACTCCCTCTGGTGCTGATAAAGCGGGGCAGCAGTCATTAGTCTCCTCTGGTGGATGTGCTCCAGCTCGCTCCACAGAACACAGTCCAGCTGAATCCACTACAGAAAAGCATCATGGATGTACAGAATTAAAGCTTCTGCTGTTTATTCAAAGATAAAGATAGTATTCAATGTATCAACTTTGTGTACTTTTTGTGCACAAGCTCAACAAGTCATGACAAACAATCTCTTCCCTTTTTCTCTCAACACAAATTCACAGTCGCCTCAAACAGCAGGTGAAGTGATGAGCTCAATGGTAAAAGCTTAGGTTTAGGATGGGGATTATAAATAAATGCATTAAAGCAACAACCAAGATAAACAAATGGATTGAATGAGATTTAATGAAACAGGTGTCAAGTGTGTGGACACAACAACAACAAAGCAATAATATATGAGGGGCGATTTGATTTGTGTTAAGTTTGTTTGGTTAGGACGTGAGAAGAATCCGTGGACACGGTTGTGTGCTGCCCAGAAGTGAGGAGACGTTAATGAGATATAACGAATCGCGATGGTTCCTTCAAATTAAGAGAAAGGGTGTCAAACGTGAGCAGGGTAATGCGATTTAGTCATTTTACAATGAATATGAGCATATTTGCAGATCGCTCGTTTTTCTTAGCGTAAAGTGTCGATACTTTTATTAGAACAAAACAAAACGCGATGCATTCTGCAACGTGGTGGTTTACTAAACCCGGTGGCGTTGGTTTTATTTTGACACCAGCAGCGCAGGCGAGGACAGGAACGTGTAGCGCACGTTGGGTCTGTCTTGCTGTAAAGAGGCAGGATTAGGATGAAGATCTCAGGAGTCACATGGACTCAACTTTTTAAACTCCGGCCACTGCTCGTACGCTCTGTGGGAAAGTGTCTGTGCAACTTCCACCTCTGCTTCTTGTTCGAGTTCATTTTTTTTTAACTTTTTCCTGCGCCATCATCCAGGATTTCGGCGTTTTTTTTTGCGTTCAGCTGTTCGACCGTGCTGCAAACTTCACACCCTCACCACTGATCCGTTTGATGATGTTGTTTGAATTGCCCAGGGGAATAAAGTTTGCACTTATTTACTCACAATGACTGACGACAGCAGAACTGATCACAGAGCGGAAAGCGGGAAGGACGTGGAGAAACAGCTCCGGCTGCGAGTGTGCGTCCTAAACGAACTTCTCAAGACTGAACGGGATTATGTCGGGACGCTCGAGTTCCTCTCGGTGAGTGTGATGCCCATTTCTAAAACAGGACCGACACACAAGCTTGCGTTTTGCTACGAGTGAGTGGAACAAAAACAACAAACAAACAAAAATAGCCGATCCTGGTTAGTATGCACGACGCGTCCACCGCCAAGCGAGTAACCAGCGCAAACCACTGCGCGCTGCAGTTTGACTGACGTGAGCAGGACGCCGAGCGGTAAAGCAACGCTGTAATCCCGCTCTGATGGAGATATTAACTTTTCAGAAGGCAAGTGTGAAACTCTGAGAGCAGCCACAGAGGCGCACGGCGCAGCTTTAGCTCCTGCACAGCCAGATACTGATATTTAATCCCTTTCTTACAGACGCCAAGTGGCTTGTGTGGCTCTATTGGATCGGATGGACATTCAAACCTTTTCAGGGCTGCAGATCATTTTATTGTGATCCAAGATAGAAAGAGTCCACATACCTTAAAGTTAAGTTGCAGCAGCCCAGACTGTAATATCCCTTAGTATATTTGATCCAAAAGTGCAGTTTGTTACTGCCTCTGCCTTCTGTCCTCACTTTAAAACGTGATGGCAGGGCAGCTGTGGCAATGTTTCATATTCAAGTCAGAAATATGTGAAAAGCTGCTAATCAGTCAGTCATGAGCTTGTAAGGGAAGTCAGGTCAAGAGGTCACTGTGTTATGTGTTATTAAAAGTTCTTTCCCAGACCACATGTATGAATGTGCACACCCTGACCCCCCGCCTCCCACTGCCCAGATGTTTCCAATGGATCACAAAGGAACCAAAGAGGGGATGCAGAGCTTTTTCTGGTATTTCTTGGAAGTGGTGTCGCTGTAGCAATGAAGAAGGCGATTACATGAAGGGTCGTGTCCTCTGTCCTGCATTGGGGGGTGACCGATCTCTGCCAGAGAACGATAGCTTGTTTAGTATTTTCCCTGTGTGTTGATGATGATGATACACGAGCATGACAGTGAGCTGTCTTATCACTGGGAAGCTTCTGGTAGCGTCATGGAAGACGCTCGGCATGATCAAAGACTGCCCTGACTGAGGGGTCACATTGGAGACTTTCACACGCAAACACACTCTTTGTCTAACCACACAAGTTTCAGTATGTTTAGAGGTCAGCGAGGAGGACACCCCCCCACCCCCACCCCGGCCTCACTACCCTTGCAGCTCCCCGGTGGGTTAATCCTGGAGACTCTGAGTACCAGCAGGGACTTGGGTAGATTGGATGTTGCTGGAAGGGTGAAAGAGAAAAGTTGATATTGCCAAGAGGGTGAGGGGTGGTGGCCTGTGTGAGACGCTGGGCTCGGTGCCTTCTTTTGTAAACCATATTTCCTGGAGGAGGAATTCCTCAGAGGTTAGGAAATGCTGGGGAACAATGAGGCTTTGGGCAGCAGCTGATGTTGAATTGTACAGCTGAGATTGTTGCTGCTGATCCGTGGGACCCAGACACCATTAGCCTCACACATACTTTACCATTAAGGTAGTGGAAAACAACACAGAGTGCAAGGATGATTACCACAATTTGTCCCTGGGCAGTGGGAGCCTATTGTTTGACTTTACCTCCACTGTTGTGGGAAAATATGCAGATTGTGTCTTGGAAGTATCAACAGTTTCTTTCACTTAAAGCATCACCTTTGTGTTAAAAGTCCACTTTTGCTCACAGGAAGCTGTTCAATAGCTTATATAATGAACGATCAAAGCTAGAAATACAGTAGTGGGCAATGGTGGACAACGGTGTTTATCTTGGACATGTGTGTGACAAGAAATGGCAGGAGTTCTTTGAAATTCCTTAGTGGGAACATATAAATACATATAAATAGCTGAGTCTAATGATAAACGAACACACCACTGAGGCTCAGGACTAGTTTCTGAATGACTGCAAACTTCTGAAACGTGGTGTAGGCCACGCTGTTCCTTTTTTGCCTCTTACATTTCACCAGTTGCCAGTTCGGAGCGAGGTCACGTCAGGCATTGATGAGACTTAGTATCCTCCAGGCAGACAGCTGATGACCCTGAAGGTCATGACCTTTTGTTCCCGCTGTTTTCCTGTGTCTCTGTTTGTTCCGCAGATCCGAAAAACTGTAGTCTTCACGCCAACATCCAGCTCTTTCAATGCACCTTGATTTGATAAAATATCCCAAACAAAGTGAAACCTCCTCTCTGCTCCAGTTCGAAGGAAAGAAAGGAGGGACGCTCCAGAGGCGGGAGGACAAGGAGGGATGCGTTGAGTAGAGCATTAAGTGAACCAATTATCAGATCAAACAGAAAATAAACTGTAAATCCTAGTGCACCTTTTGTGTAAAATATCTAATTGTATCTTGTAATATGAACAGAAATATTTATATTTTACTGACAACAAATAGCTAATTTCATCCTTTGAAGGCAGATCTGTTTACAGCCGCTGTCCAGGCGGCGAGTAGAAAAGATGCTGCGTATACATGGAGGCACCATGTGATAAAATCCCTCATACACATATTCAATCTGTTCAAACCACTTCTTAATCTCCAAGTCCGATAAGACAGGACTTATTCAGCATCATGTGTGCGCACAGGATGCTGGTAAGCTCGAGGTAAGTGCTCGCTGCAGAGAGGCCGCCGGTGGCCGTTCGTCCCTAAACGCTGCTCGTTGCTTTCAAGCTAGAGCTGCGTTTCCTCATCGCAGCAGATTCTTGCACACGTGGAACGTCACAGCCGTCAGCTCGAAGTCCATCGCTCTCTCCTCGCTGAGGTTGCTGTCGCTTGTTTCTCCTGTCTGTCCCCATGTGTGTCTTAAAGCTAGATCTGTACTGGATGTTAGTCGCTCTGATAATGAATGAAGGTAAGGAATAGTACTACTGGTTCAGCTTCCCTTTGACTCATGCTGCTCTGGGAGTTGCCTCAATTCACCTTTTTTTTTTTATTTCGTTAAAAGCAGCAATAATTCAGCTTTTTCAGTTGCACACACAAAAACTCTCCTCAGGTGTTTTCCTCAATTTGTGTTGGTTTTTGTATATGTTCGCCTCCGACCGTTGCTTCAGCCACAGTAGATGTGGGGTATTAGTAAAACAAGCACATTTAGGTTTTCCTGCAGTCTAGTCTATGACTTCATCTGTTTGGTTACAGTCCTGCACACCTTCCTTCTGTCAGTGCTGAGTGCCCCTAGCAGGTTCTTACACTGGAGAAAGCTCTTTAGCTTTTGTCCCAATGTCCATTTGTCAAGCAGTGTTTCCTTCCTTCCTTCCTGACCCTCCCCATCTTTACATTGTGCTGCATGTTCCCGCTTATGCACACGCTCCTGTTTCCATGGGTCCAGTGAATGTAGGGTTGCGCCACAAGTGCCTATTTGGCGACATTGAGCTTCATGGCTCTGCAGTAGTGACATTTGTGTGAATTCAGCCAGTGAGGCTAAGGTGGTGCTGTCCCAGTGTCCACTACCGTTGATTTGGCCGCTGCCAGCTGCCTGATCACGTGGCGCTTGGGCTGTGTGCAGCATGTAGATGACTGGCAGGACTGTGGGAGATACTTCTCAGTGCATTTCTGGTGATCGTGCAGATCAGCCCAGACAAGGCTGCATGTGGTTTAAACTCACGCCTTCCACATCACTCGCGTTTCTCTGAATCCTGCATTTCTGGGCTCAGGTTCTATAAACATGTGAAGCTGTCCATCCAGACATGATGGGAAATTCCGCTTCACCCCAGTTGATTTAATTAAGCACATAATGGGATTTGTTATAGAAGCTCTGAGAACTAGAAGAGTCTCTCTGTTTCTCAGCATGCTCAGACCTCGGGCATCATCGCTGTGTGGTGTCTTTCTTTCTGTTTCCATTTCACTTTTAATCTGTAACTACTTGGTGCTGGGCCTTGTTTGAGGGAATGATAATGAGTAATTCTCTACTTTCTTTAAACCTTACACTGATGCTGTTTCCTAGTAGTAGCATGTGTGACATCACATGTTTAGAAGAAACGCTTCCAGCGAAGCAGCACCATCTAACTGTTAGGTGTAAACTGTTATAGAAAAGCTTTAGCAAAATGTTATAATAAACAGACAAGAAGCTTTTATTCGCATGTACTGTACATGTCTGCTGATGTGATAACTAGTGGTTGTTTGGTGCTGAGTAGAGATGTTCAAAGACTTCTACTGAAACCAGCTGAATATAATGAGGTCGGACCAAAACAGCAAACTTTTGGGTTGTGAAATGCGAATAATAAGATCTCGGTGGAGTCGTCATCGCAAGTCATCCTTTTTAAATAACACCCTGATTTCAGTGAGTTTCTATGCTGCTTGTCCAGTTCTGTCATGTGTGAGACGAGCCGACGCTGCATCTTCAGTGTGTTTTTGTCTCAAGCTGAGCTTCCACAGCGTCCCACTTAGGAGTGTGCTGCCGATGGGGACACTGACAGTTCCGCTCAGTCACGTTGCGGATCGATACTGGATGTGGATGATGGGAACTGCCGGCTTGCTTGGCCAGACGGGGAGACTGTGTGTGTGTGGCAGGCTTGGTCTCTAAAGGCTAATTCTCATCTACTGCAGGGCAGTGTCGCTGCTTAATATCCAATTTCACAAGTGAGAAGATTCAAATGTTCTGCAGATGCCTGCGTTTATAGCGCCGTGGTGGGTGAAATTGAACAGACCCTGCAGCCTGTCAGGTATTCAGTTAAACCTACATGACCACAAACACCATTTTATGCTCATCTGCTCATTTTGCTCCAGCATCAGACACGTGAGGAGCCCACCAGGAGTCAGACAGAGACATTGGACACAGACATATTCATTAGATGAATTGCTCCTCTCCAGCTGTTTATGAATCGCCTTGGGTGCCAGGGTCAGTGGAAGGACAAAAATAACATCAAAGAGGAGGATTTTTCTTTACTTTTTTAACAATTAATAGCTATTGGAGGTACGTCACAGCAGACTGCTTCTGATTCTCTGAGCCCTGTTTCATTCCTTGTATTACTCGCAATAAAGCAATTTCCTAATGCAACGAGCTGTTTGCAAGGACTATGTCTTATCGTGTTGAATGAGTTTTCCTGAGCTTGTGTAGACGTTTTTTCTATGGACATGTGCTCATAAAACCTGTGAAATGAATCGTCGCTCGGTTTTCTACGTCTTTAATTAAAACCAGAGACCCTTCACTGAGCTGTGCAGATGAGCCTCAGCCACTCCCAAGATAGACATATTAACATTCCCCACTTTATTTATAGCGTAGGTTTCCTGTATACATTCCCAGTGGAGGGAAAAGAGTTTGAGAAAACTAGCCAGAGCTCTAATGAAATGAAAAGCCTGGGATAAGTCCAGTAAGTGCCACCAGGTCCTGTTGAGGCTTATAGGAGAAAATCAGTTCAATGAGCCTCTTCTCTGTTGTGGGATGTTCCCCGGTGTGCACTCAGCATCACAGGCTGACTCTGTCTCTTGTGTCTTGTCAGTAATTCCAGGGGGATGTTCAGTTTTGTCCTGCCTGGCAGAGTTCAGCGTGTGTGTGGATGGGTGCGTGTGAAGCTTCTGTTCAGGAGCTTTAACCCTGTGATGCTGAAATCCGCTTCCTCCGAGCAGGAAGTATGATAAAGGCACGGTTTCCTCTCCACCGGGTTTCCGTGTTAAGAAGGCCAAACAAGGCCGTCCTGCTCCCCATCCTCCTCTTCCCATGTTCTTCCTCTGCATTTCTTTTATTTCTTTGTTGCGTGTGCCTCTGCTCGTTCGATCTCTTTGCTTCTCTGGTTTTCTTACCAGCGCACACAGGTTGCCTGAGGGCGCTGAGCTGCTGGTGCTATCACAGAGCCGTAGTGCTCGGAAATACACACACACATAGTCCGACAGACGGTTGTGTATGTTAATGAGGAAGCCTTCACGGTCTGTTGACTCAGTTTGCTGAGTTTCCAGGTCTGGGACCGTGACCTTTGTTGTTCTGTTACAGATGGTGGATTTGTACCGTTTGATTACCTGCACATATTCCACAATACTGTTGTCAGCGACTGATACTATGTTGCAGCAGTTCCTGAACTTGTTCTGTCATATTACATTTACATTTTGCTACTTTATATATATATATTTGTTGCTGCAGCGGGAGAGAGGGTTCTGCAGCCGAACCAGTGGAGCCACACAAGTGGTTGTTTTGCATGTAATGCCTCAAATGAAGCCTGTGTTCCTGTGCTGTCCACCAGTGGTTTTAGGGTAATTGCATAAACAGACGTTGAAGTGATTCCAATTCCATTGAAGCAGCCACATAACGTTTTTAGTCAAAGGTGTGTGGTGGGTTTGTATCTGACTTATTTCACGTTGTCTTTCAGTCTCTTTTTGACACAACCACTCGCTCTGGCCTGGCAGATGCACTGTACACACGCTTTATTTAAAGTGCAAGAATGTCCATCATTGTCCTCTTTGTTATATCACTGTTAGTTTACTTGTTTTGAGGAAACAAGTGGCCTCTGTTTTTGCCAAACCCGTCTGTCGTGATTCATCTGTTTCATTGACACGGTGATAAACACATGGAGGGGGAGGGCCTAGCTTTCCGCTGATTGTACCGCTCCAATCTGTTGGAGACAACGTTGCGTAACGTCCATTCACAAAGTGTGCTGAACTGGTCTGGTGCAGCGCACGCTCGGTCGGCATGGAAACAGGCCTCCAGCCTCTCTGCCGTCCTTTATGAGAAAGTCCAGAGGATGGAGGGCATAATTTCAGCTAGCCTACCAAACAGCTGATTCAGCAGGTATACATTTACAGCCACTGAATGAGCTCTCGCTTCTTTTAGACTCGATTCTCGCTCCAACTCTGCGCAGTCATAGTCTGACATGAATTGGTGTATAATTTTGCCATCAAGCCTGGTAACTCAACCTGATTACAGTTTTAGTTTGGCATTTTTTTTTGTTTGAGTGTTTTTGCGTCAGGCTGTACAGCTGTTATTTTCACTACTCCTTTTTTTTGTTAGCCCTCAGCATGTGAGCCTGTGTTGATTAATGACAGGTAGGACCACATGCAGTGATTGGACCAATCTATTCATAACACCCATCTGCTCTGTGGAATAATGAAAACTATAATGGGATTTTAATGTGTAGCCCCCCCCCCAGCCATCAGTCTGACAATCAGGGTGATTATCCCTGGGCCTCAGGGAGCAGAACGGCTTTCTTGAACATTTTTCCTAGTTTATACATGATTACAGGTAGAAGCTTGTACTGTACGGTGATGTTTGGCAGACAAAGAGGAAGGTAAACAACGGCCCCTTTTTAAATCTGCTTGCACAAAGTTCCAAATGTCTGCCCATCGTCACGTGACGTGAATCACCATCAGCTCCTGTTGATCTCTGGATGCATCGAAGTCCGTTTGTGATTCATTAGTACTCAGACACCTCGGGGAACAAAATGCCTCCCTCTGAGATCCAGTTGATCATTACATGGTATGAGGACAAAGACAGAAACCACAGTGGAGGGTTTTGGAAAATACTCACTCACTCATATTCTTAACCACTTTGTCCGTTCGTGAGCTGGAGCCTGTCCGAGCTGTTGTTCGAGTGAAGGGCTGGGTACGCTCTGGTCAGGTCGGCACTACATCACAGAAAATAAATGGAAATATCATATAACTGTAGGAGTCAGCATCCACGGATGTTCAGAACAGCTCTACTAACACTGGTTTACAGTGTCTGTGTGACACGTGGATATTTATTGATAGCTGTCTGATATTTACTTCTGCAGTGTGGCTCTGTGTGTCCTGCAGCACATATGCAGACTAATAAAGAGTTTCGCATTTATAGGAAGTGTTTCCTGTGGAGTAGACTATTCATTAATATTTTATTCTATCACTTGAAGTGGCCCCGTCTGTGAGGAGCCCACGTTTGAAGCCGTACCTCGACGAAAGGAAGCTGCTCCCTTACTGTACCAGCTCTGTCAGGCTTCTGCGAGGGCCTTTTGAGGTCCGCACCATGTTTGTAGATATTAGACTTGCTAATCAGATGCTAATGCGTGTGCATGTGAGTGGCAGCGTTGCGAGGGAAGGCAGCTACAGAATGGTAATCAGCGTGGAGTTGGCCTACAACAAAGAAGCTGATTATTTGAGCCCCCTTTTTTTTCTAACCTCAAACTCCGGTTCAAGCGTTCAGTCATGCAGCTCCTTTTGAAGTGCTGCTTGATGTTGATGCAGTGTGATTAAGATGACTCCAGTCATTTATCATTTTAACTTGTTTTTCTTTAGTTTAGCCGTTTTACCACTGATTAAGTTTCACCACCTTCCCATCTGCTCACAATTAATCAAACGCGACTTCTCAGCCGCTCGCTTCAGAGCTCGGTGGCGTGGGGCAAATCCTGGCTGGTCCGTTCGTTAAACTGAGCTTCTCGCATGCTTTGTGGTCATATTGTGTTTGCTTGCTCAGGTCAGGCTGCCTGCTGTGGCTGCACAGGGTGACAGATGGCATTATGGTCCTCGGTGGGGCAGTAAAGGGATGCTCGCGGTTGGGGTCAACTGCAAATACAGATGTAGCGCCTTCCTGCTGGAGCCGTGACGCTGCGTTTCGGCGTGTCGCTCCATCATGTGTGCGTGTAGGGAGCTGCTGTCGGTGGTTGTTGTCATGCTACACTAGCAATTCATGTGTTTTTTTTTCTTCCCTATTATGTTGTCTGTCATGTTGCGTTGGTTTTATTTGAGGATTAGCAGGATCCGTGACAGGCTATTGATTAAGTACAACATTGGGTTTTGACAGCCCCACTGAATTGTGGGAACAATTTAAACTCTATCGTTTAAATTGTGTTATGATGGACTCAGTTGGAATCAAACAGACTCTTAAACAAACACTTTCCTTCTCTTTTCTTTCATTTGGTTAATCTACCTTCACTGTCATGAATCGAACAGGCAGGTTATAATAAAATCCAAGTTCTGTACGTGCTTCGTTCTACTTTTCTTGTTTTTTTTCTTCCTTTCATCTTGATTGAGTTATTGCCTCTAACGTGATTTGGAGGATGAAAAAATAAAATGGTTGTGTGACATGGGAAATGAAAACAAATGTTGTTAAGACAAAACTGTGTGTGATGGGAAGCCAAGGACATTTTTTCCTGTCCCTTAACTTGTTCTCCTTCTTACTTGACAGCATCATGACGACTGGGGGCTTTAGTGTTGTTGTTAGAAAATCAACTCTGATGAAGCTTAAATTCAGAGCTGCTTTCTCATTAACTATATGTTTTTTAAAAAGTTTATATCTTTAAGCCTTGCGCTGGATTTCATCACACTGTCCCTGTAGTGAAGTGCCTTACAGACATCAATCAAACCAGAGAGTGACGCTGCTAATTTGTTTCCCCAGAGCTCGCTACTGAAGGTTGACTCCTGTCTGCCAAACGGTGCTTTGCACACGCATAAACATAAGGATTCGTGTCTGGTACCCGTTGATGGACGTCTCCTTTAAAGCCTCTCTATCAGGCAGCTCACAAAATGATTAATGCCTCTTTAGGCACATTTTAAGAATACATTCGATGCACCGCTTCTTAATTTGACATTCTCACAAAGTGCCCTGAAGCATTAAAAGGTGGTTGAGGGCTTGCGGAGCAAAGCAGCCTGGGAACGAGCATCTTCAGCGATAAAGAGTGAGCACTTTCAGCCCATTTCAGTTTACTCACTGTTCACCCTCTTCAACTCGCATCTCCAGCCTCTTCACGTCAGCTTTGAAATGCCATGCGCTGCTGTTGTTCTTGACATCCTGTGCAAAGACTTGCACTGGTGTCAGGTGACCACTGCGATGGTTAACAATTTTGCTTTAGCAGCCGAACATTGCAGCTGCACACAAATCCTCAAAAGTCGCCCTCGGTGTCTGGCTGTGGTTCGTAAAAGTACGAGCAACCCTTCCCCATAATGCTACTTAATCCTAGGGCCTGTTTAAGAAGTGTTAACCGCCGCTTTCCCTTTCTGCTCGTTTGCAGGTGTTTCTACATCGTCTCAACCAGTATGCAGCAACCAGAATTGACAAGAACGTCACAGAGGAAACGGTTAAGGTGAGGGTCAGCCTGTGATGTGACGTATGGCTCGTAATTAGAACTAGAAATAATATTAGATGCTATTGATTCTTTCTGACGCTGCACATGAAACATCTGGGAATGAACCTAAATAAAGTGGGTCCCTTCTTTTGCATGGCCTTTCAACTCAAAATAGCCAAGTTCTGAATGGAGAAAGGAATAGTGGGCGATCCAGGAAGCAGCTGTAAATATAATCTATTCATAAATGATTCCAGCTGGACTATAGTAAAGGGTGCTCTCTCTCAGTGGGAGTGCGTCTTTTTCAGAGTTTGCTTACTGTCAAAGGTAAACATGCATTCAGTGGATGTTTGCTGCACGTCCCATGTTTTTGGGATATGTCTACCCAAAGCGGTGTTTTGTTTGGGAACACGTTGTACAGAGAGGATTTTAGATAACAGGGGTCACCGGTCGGCGACTGGCTGTGACGTCGCCAAGAACCCGTGTGACATCCAGTCTTCCAGATTACTAATAGATTTATGGAGCTTTGTGAGTATCGCCGTAATTAAAGACTTCTGCTTTTCATAGATTTATTTTATAACTAGCTTATGTATTTCTCCATCCGGCATCATCAGCGTCATGAAAGGAGACAGATGTCAGCACCACATGAAGACACAGCTGCCATAAACAGTAACAGATTGTAAAAATGTGTTCTTCTCTTAACATCTGTAATCCCCAATAATGTTTGAAATCCAGATATGAGAAATATCTCAGGGCAACATGCCAACAAAGAAACCTCATTCATAATTCTGGGGCCATTAATCACAAAGATGGTTCATTTGGGACAATCTTAAAAGCCAAGCACAAAACCACAAAGCCTAGATGTAACTGAGAAGGTCCTGCATGTGATTTACATCTTCTAGGTTTTGTTCTCCAACATCGAGGAGATCCTCGCTCTTCACAAAGACTTCCTGTCTATGGCGGAGGAGCTGCTGCAGCCTGACCCTCACGCTCACCATGAAGTCGGCCGCTGCTTCTTGCACTTTGTAAGGACGCTTCACGCGATGTCACCTAACCAGCTTGTCCTGTAGCATAAATACCTGCTATGTTAATAATATTCCTTTGTCCATTAGTGTCTGGAAAAGAAAGAAATTCATTCCTATTTTACAGTAGCTGTACTTCTGAAACGATTCGCCAGATGCTGCCCATCTATCTCTCCACAATGAGAGTGCACATGTGTGGTTTGCTTGATAGGGCTTTGATAAACAGCGCTCTCCCCTTATAGATCATGTCTTTTTGAAGCGGCGCCTTGAGGCACACTGACATGTAATAGGTCTCCGGTCGAATAAATCTTATTGTCCTTCTGAGGTGACTTGTGTGCAGATAGCGTTGGGCTGCAGTTGGTGCAGGTGAATCCGAAATGGTTTAGATACACAGATGCTTTTGTGAGGTTTACGATATGATGACAACATTGACAAAAGTACAAAAGTATAATACAGAGCACAGCTGAAAACCCATGACTCACGATCACACAGTAGCTCAGTCATGAGCGATGCTAAGTCTGCAGAGATAACACTTGGCACAAATGTTTCTCACTTCTCTTGTTCAGCAGTTTTCTTCTTTGTGGTGATTTGTGAATGCTCTAAAAATTCAATCTAAAAAGGTTTATCACAGGAACCACTACTGTGGGTAAAAGCTGAGCCAGCTGGAGAGTGGACGCGTGTGACTCAGGCTTGCAGATTGGTTCACGCTGACTTACCACTCCCTCCTCAAAATCTATTCCCAAAGGCAAACAAATACTTTTTAGTGTTGTTCATAAACTGATGCCTTAGCCAGACACTTTTTTTCTTTAATTATTTCTTTATCCGCTTCCTTTAGTGACTGATGCGCTTTAACACTGTCTGAAGTGATTTTCTTTTGCACCTCACGCATACATTGTCTTTCTCTGTATTTCTCTGGCTCTTGCAGAGGAGCCGCTTCCAGATTTATGATGAATACTGTGGGAATCACGAAAAGGCCCAAAGGCTGCTGCTGGAGCTGAATAAGATCAGGAGTGTCCGAACATGTTTACTGGTGAGAAGGGCTCTAAGTATACACATGCTAGGGATGTGTTTGATTTGCTTACTTTAGGTAACTGTACTGTAGGTACAGACAAATTCCAGTTTGATACAGTCACTCTCACATGGATGGAGTGACGCCTTCACGTCCAGCTGATGTGACTCTGACCAATGGGTGGGAGAGACTTTCACTTCCACAGGGGAGCATCATGTTGCTAGAACAAAACATGATTACACCCCCGCTAGCGCACTGTGTGTGTGTGTGTGTGTGTGTGTCAACTCTGAGAGCTCGGAAATGCGCCTTATTTTTCCCACAGCTTTCTGTCGCTGTTTACAGGCTTTTTACCCAGTTTGTTCTCTTTTCTCGCAGGCTTTGACAGATTAACATTACACCCCATCACGCCGTACATTTTAAGACTCCCATAAATATAGCGTGCTTTGAAACTGAGCTCTACAGCAGAGTTACACACCCAGGAGAACCACACTATGACCACAGAATAACTTGTATTGTTTGGCTGGTTCTGCTGTGAGGAATGGGACCTTTTCTTACATTGTAACTGAGTGAGAAATTAAAAGCGCACACATGGACGTAATGTACTGTACACACATCACACAACTGTGTGTTTGCAGTACCTTTGTGTCAGATTTATGGTTCATGTGTGCTTTAATCTGGCACAGATATTAATTGACTGTGATTTAACGGGGTCTTTACGGCTTTGACCTTTGTGTGACTTCGCCTTCCATCAGAGCCATTTCTGTCTTGTGTTACCCTCTAACCTGCAGTTGACCGTGTGCTAATATATCTCAGGTCACCTGCAAGGTCACTCAACGACCAGTGGGGAAGCCCACTAACACACACTTTGGCCTGTTGACTCCTATAAAGATGGTTTGTTGGTTACCTTGTAAATCAACACCTCGTCTGAATTTCAGGTGAGAGGGATGTGACAATAAAACAGATCTCGATCTTGTACCTTAAGGAGAATCACATCAGTCATTTGCAGCAACCAAACTTGAAGTTTGCCTCTGCGTTTATACAGCTTGTGCTGAAGCCACGTACAGGTGTTTAATCCCTAGTTTATCCCCAGTTCAAATGTACATCTTATAGTCATATTAAGTCTCTATGATTGTTTGCTTCTCCTTTAGAACTGCATGTTGCTGGGAGGCAGACAAAACACGGAGGTGCCTCTGGAGGGCTACCTGGTAGCGCCTATTCAGAGGATCTGCAAATACCCGTTGCTGCTCAGAGTGAGTATGGTTGAGTGCGTGCTAACCGTGCGTTATGGGGGCACCACACCCTTGTGCCACCTCTGCAGGGCACCACTTTTCATCCACCACCACGTAGTCATTACTTAGGGCTGTCTCATCTCATTCGCATCAGCCTCTACCTCACTAATGAAACACTGCTCTTATACTCTGACACGTCCCGGCTTTAGTTCCCTGGCAAAGCCACCTAGTAGGAATAACACCAGACCCATCATCACCTCCCCTGCCCAGATGTGCATTCAGAAACACTGACTGGCCTCATTCATACCTGCTCTTTCAGTTGTTAGTCTCGTCTTTTCCATCTCCTAGAGCGAAATGTGAGTAAAATTAAACACACTTTCAAAGGCATGTTTGAGTTGGTCATCTGATCTTGTTATGATCTATAAATTTACCCAAACTCTCTGTAAGCACCACTGGAAAAATAAATGGGGGGGGGGATCTGAATCGCTGCTATTTGAACTCTTCCAGCTTCCAACGCAGTGAGACTATATATATAACATGCAGCAGCAGGTGTTGTGAGGGAACGTCTTGAATTCTAATTCACAGCCATATTTGCTGAGGTGCATCGGTCCGTGTGCCTTCATTAGCATCTACCATTTGTCATCCTCACACACCCAGGAGCTGCTGAAGAGGACCCCTAAGAAGCACAACGACTACGTCCTGGTGCAGGAGTCTCTGCAGGTGATGAAGGCGGTGTGCTCCAGCATCAACGAAGCCAAGAGGCAGATGGAGAAGTTAGAAATATTGGAGGAATGGCAGTCCCATATAGAGGGCTGGGAGGTGGGTCTCAGCTAATGGCTGCATTGATGCTGTTATTTTGTTCCCTTTACGTCACAGCTGAGATTTCTCCAGCCAGAGCTTAAAGCCATGACTCATTCAGAGCTACTTAGCCATATGCTAGCAATTCAACAAGAATCTCATGTGACATGACTTTTGTAATCTTTTAAGCTGGGTTGTTCTCTCTGGGAACAGTGACTTGTATTCGCGTTGGCTGCTTTCCTTCCACCTGGATGAGCCTGCAGTTCAATCACTGGGCTGCACATCTCTTGTAGACATTACTTCATTCTGGAGCACCAACCTCTGACTGCTGCACCTCAGACGCCGCAGCTCAACATGAGAGAGAAAAGAAGGGAGAAAAGGAGGCACATCCAGTAAATGATGGTTGCATCTTGCATTTCTGTGTGGGTGTTGGAGAAGTGATGGCGGGACGAGGAGTGATCGTTAGAGCCGCTGTTTTTCCGTTTCTGCTCCTCCACCCGGGCTGATTGCTTGTTAAGGCTGACCTCCTCCACAGCTGGCTGCCCTCCGGACGTCCTGGCAGGTTCACCTCCTGTGGGGGAGACGGGGCGCTGGCCCGTCGTAGTCATCACAGCCTTGACAGCATTTATTGAGCGATTTCTAGCCAGTTTGAGTTGAGTGTCTGGGTTTTTTAATGCCATAGAAACACAGCAGGTTATCTATATTCAGACTAGACTGCATTGGTTCCTAGTTGTGTTCCACTTCATATTCTCTTGCCTGATTTTATTAGTGTAAGAGTTGATGACTGAGGGTTTGAAGTGTTGCTTGAACTTCAGGCAGAGCTTCAACTTGGGACAAGACTGATGTGAGGAGTGATAGAAAAGTGTGGTGCCACTAATTGGGGAACAGTATCCTGCAGTTAAAAGCATATGAAAACCAAAGAGGAAGTGTTGGCCTTTCTGTCCTAGACCAATGTGATGTTGCAATGGGCCTTTATATGACCAGTTAGCCTCACCATGTCTGGTGTACACACATTCACTGGCTGCAGATTAGTCTAACATCTGCTCATTGGCTGGAGAGTTAAAGGGCCTGGGAGGGCGAGAGTTAGAAAACGCGTAATGATATAGGAATAGACTGGGAAATCGAGCTGATGGGATGAGAAGTGAGAGATGATCAGCAGACAGGAAGGAAGGAGGAGGAGGAGGATTTAAAAGTGGTGAGGAGGGAAAGAAGGAAAAAGCAGGATAGGATTTGGCCTGATGATGATGTCTCCAGCAGGAGGAAATGCTTAGCACATTTTCCAGCTCTGTGCACATGGGAGCTATTTTTAGCTCTGGAGGGCTGATCAAACAGGGTACAGAAACTCCCAGAACAGGCAAGGTAAAGGAAACGGCCGCACGCTTTATCACCTGCAGGTACCCGACCGACGCGGTGACCAAGGTCTGACTGGACAGGATGTTATTCTATAGAAGCTATTAACAAGCATGTATATGGAGTCGCCCAGCAATCTCCTTCGAGGAAGCGGGGAGTGTTTGTACAGACCCCTAAGAGGGGGAACAGGAAAGGCTGGGCTTTGTAGGGCCTCCCGCTCAGACACTAGACTGTATGTGGACCTTGAACCGAATGAATTGAACACATTAGGATCATTTGACACTTTACTGTTTTTCTGTTTGTTTGAGCCTTTGCCCATGTTTTCATTTCCAGGGCTCCAATATCACAGATACATGCACGGAGCTGCTCATGCAAGGCGTCCTGCTGAAGATCTCAGCTGGAAACATACAAGAGAGGATTTTCTTCCTGTTTGACCAGCTCCTGGTCTATTGCAAGAAGAAAAACAGGTGTCTCTCCACTGCCTACATTACACTACACATAAAAATCCACAAAGTCCAAGATGAATTTCAATTCTCATTAGAGTGTGTATTTTTTAAGACAAGAAGAAGAAATATTGCTTATGCTAATTTTCTAATTTCCCATCTCCCACAGAACATTTAGTGCGCGGGCGTTATAAATAATTCACTGTGCAAGTTGACTTTTTAAATGAAAAGTGAGCAGCTCAATGTGCATAAGGTTGTAGAAAGTAGTAAGTGAGCCAGTACAAGAGTCACACGAAAGAGGTTTTCTTTCAAATTTGAGGATCTGTACTAAACATTGTGACCTTTATTAGAATCAGGGCTGCTGTAAGTGTGCGTCACTCGGTGGAGTTGGTTGATCTCCTGTTGCACCTGCTAACGCTGCTCTGTCCATTGTGTGCGTTTGTTTACCCACCACAAACTAAGCTGCCACCTGCTTCGATCTGCTTAAACTGTACTCGTTGTAGGGCGTGTAAATAAAAGCAGAAAAGGGAAGAACGACTTTAAATTTAACAGCTTTTTGAAAAGTATTTGTAGTTGGTACTGTTGGTGCAGTTTGTGTAAATGAATAGCGACTTTGCACTAAGTGATATCGTATAATGATTAAACTCGTCTCTTCGTTCGTTCCCTTTGTTCAAGGCGTTTAAAAAACACCAAAGCAGCCACTGAGGGTCCTCGCTACCTGTTCAGAGGGAGAATCAACACTGAGGTGATGGAGGTGGAAAATGTGGATGATGGCACAGGTGAGTCTGTAAAAAAATAGATTTATTTGGGCAAATAAATGTTTACACAGTTTAGTTTCCTTTCTCATTTTCCTTGCTCACTGGCTCGCAGATAGTCATTTTTTAGAATTTTTTAGAAGAATATGCCATAATAATCCACCTAGGAACGTTTACAACATTGTGCTTGGCTTGAGCTAGTGCACGACTGTGCGATTTTACGGGATACTTTACCTATAAACATTTTTGAGATGTCTGTAGTTACATATCCATGGATATGTGCTGTTACTGGTACTTGGTGAACTGAAGCACTTGTGTTTCTTGGCCTCTTGTAGCTGCTGATTAACATTTATATTTGTAGAAGCCATCATTTCCTCTCCAGCAGACTTAGATGGGCAGTAATATTGGATGTTTTTGGTAAGAGATGGATGGGTTTGGGTCTGGAGAAGGAGGATAAACATGCGAGGCAGGCGGCGGTGCAGTAACTCACGGGTGTTCTGCACCACAGGCGGGAAATCTCAATATGAAATTCAGAGAGACAGGAGTATTTTAGCTTAGATTCCTACGCAATGAAAGTGCCACAACTTTTTCCCAGGCACACACTTGCTGCTTGAGGTTAACAAACGCCCTGAAGTCATACCATATAAAGGACACCGCACTGTAGATGCTTTTAGACTTGATTGTAATTGATGATTGTAATGGTTTTGCTTTTTGTTACACCCTTGGAGGGAGAACACGAGAGGTCAGTCAGAGAGGTATTTGAAATGTTCCCTTAGAGATGGAAATAATGACAGGGATTCAACTAACGGTCAAGAGTTCGCTTCCATTTGCTGTTAGCATTGGTATCCCTAAGGTCTATCAGTCCATAATATCATTATTAATGTGTTGTAGTTTTCTGAGGACCTGGTTATAAATGATCTTGTGGGTCCTCTTCTTCATCACGTTAAAGAGCTTGCTCTGAAGCAAATCATTGGATTTGTGCCTCGTGTTTGTGCTGTGTTGAATGCGGTAACCCTTGTTTACTGTGAAGCCGACTTCCCAACAACTCTGTTTACAGCGTCGTGATCAGCGCGACCACTGATTGATGGCCCTCCCCTTCAAACTTGAAATACTACTCTGAGTCTAAGTGAATAAAAGAAAAGGGGGGCATTTGTGTCGTTCCTCCCCTCGTGCAGAGTGAAGTTTATAAAACTGGCGAAGTGAGACTAATGTCTGTGCTCCGCTCTTCTGCACACACAACAGCTGACTACCACAGCAGCGGGAACATAGTGAACAACGGCTGGAAGATCCACAATACGGCCAAGAACAAGTGGTTCGTCTGCATGGCCAAGACGCCCGAGGAGAAGCAGGAGTGGCTGGAGGCCATTATGAAGGAGAGGCAGTGGAGGAAAGGTGAGGAGGATAACTAGTGGCGGCGGTTCACATCTTTCTTGAATAAAGTAATGAAACATATGTGGCTTTTTGGATCCTCTGTCACTTCTGTGCTGCAGGTCTGAGGCTCGGCATGGAGCAGGATACATGGGTGATGGTTTCAGAGAAGGGAGAGAAGCTTTACCACCTCATGGCTAAGGGGAACCTCATAAAGGACCGGAAACGCAAGCTCACCACCTTCCCCAAGTGTTTCCTGGGAAGGTATGACCCCTGCTGTTAATCCTGGCGCTTGGTTTGTCCAGTGAGGAAGGGTCGGCCGTGGTGGTTTCCTCTGGGTCGTGGTGTGTAGGCAGAGTGAGGAATGTGCGCGTGGACTGGAGGAGTGTCGGACTTTATGACTGCACAATGAGCTTTTTGCACGGAGGACTTAGTGCGAAATGTAAAGCGACGTCTCGTTTCGCTACAGATTTCACAGGACACACTTGTAATAAAGATCAGTTCCTCTGTTCCTGCTTTCATTTTTAAATTGGCAGAATTTCTAAACGCGGCAGCTGGGAAGAAGAAAGCGTTGGTGTGTTTTTTCCCGGACGCTCTGTGTTATGTATATCTACGCTCTCATTCAAGGGAAAATCGAATCCATCCAGATTTAGCCCATGAATCTTATTTAAGGATTACTGGTGGTGTCCAGGGACGATTCGGTCATTGAATGCTAGTCGTAAATCACAGGGAGGTATCACTGACTGCCTGCTTTCTCCCTTGCCCATCTCAGATAATAGGCTGTCTGTTGAGGAAGTCGCGGGGTAACTGCTGTAGAGCAGCCAGAGGCTCGCTGTCCTGTGTGCCTGTGGGTTTGTGACATGTTCATCGCTTCATAGGTTCCCTTCAACTTTCACATAATCCGGTTCACTTCCCAGTGTTGTTGACTCTGACTCAAGGCCGAGTCTACAAACATCTGACTGCTGCTGAGAAGCACTTAATGATTCAAAAGTTGCATGTGATGCTACAGTAAAGTCGTAATTATCCAACTGAAAAGGGTTAGGAATACAAAATGATGATGGTGATGATTGTCCTATCCTGACTCATAAATTTGCCTTGTAATCACGCAGCTGCCTTTCAGAATGATTGTCTGTTTGTCTTACATTTCTACAGACATGTTTTGACTGATAATCATCACACAGGAAATCATGCAAGCTTAAACGGTCATTTCAAAATTGCGGCGTGAAGAGAAATCCCCCAAAAAGGCCCAATTGGACATAGTTGCAGCTGAGCGACATCACATGTTGGTTTGGAATGAGGAGTTACTTTCTCCTCTGGTCGTGGTCTGGAGGAAGAATGGATCTGTCAGCTAAAGAGATTAAAAAGATCAAGCGTTGGTCGTGCGTGGGTCCTGTACGTCGGTGATGGCGAGGAAGCAGCTTCATTTGGAAACCTATCCCTCTCTAGAACTTCCCCAACACCTGTATGATCTGCTGGTGAAAAGACATCTCTAGCCCGTCTGTACTTCCCCTGTCTGCGATGATTTTGAAGATGATTACATGTGGGTGTAATTGGTGAATTGAAACCAGGATGTCATGTCTATGATGAAAGCCACGTTGCCTATGGCTTTAACTCAGTCCAATCCTTCTATTGTGAAACACTTTGCCTTTATTCTTTTTCCACGCCTCCTCTTTTGCCTTTAGTTGTTGTTTTTTTTTTTACTTGTGAGCTATTTCTGGGTCTCGAACTCTTCTATTTTAAACAATTCAATCAAATGTGTGGTTTGGTTTCTACGACTGTAATTCATCAAAGAAAATGTCTGCGACAGCCACCTAGCTAGCAGTTATCTCGCTATTTTAAACAGAAAAACAAAGCGTGTCCTTGCTGCATATGAAAAGCAGTAGCGCCTGCTGTTGTGATGGCTGTCGATGGAAGGAGCTCGAAGAAAAGGTTAGACGTCCTGTAACAAATGCCCTTTGTTTTTGTCAACTTCTGCACTTTCTTCTTGACATTTCATGGAATAAACCTTTTGCTCTATCAGCACACAGAAAAGATCAATATAAGCAGAAACTAAAATAAAAATAAGAAAATGAAAAAAGCTGCTTTTGCTCACGTAAGATTTGACTCACTGTACTGTAGGACGTTATATGAAAAACTGTGTGTGAAGCAGAACGTGTGCCTTCAAATCCTACTAAAGCACAATGGCTACACTGCCTGCACCTCCACAGCTCAGTAATTACAACAGTAACTTTTTTCTCTTTCTGAATAAAATAAACTGTCGTCTTAGATGTTGCTACGTCACTTGGTGAGTGAGTGAAACTGTGACATTTATCAGCTTGAGGCCATGAGAACGCTAAGTCCAAACCTCCAGGGCATTCGTTCCTGTTTAGACACTGGTGTTTTTCCCTGCGGCCTGTTGTGGAGAGAAAGGACGTCAAGGATGAGTGGTTAAAGCTTGTTGGTCAGTTGTTTCTCTAAAACAGTTCCTTTGACTCCACTCTGACACCCAACCGCCTTCGAGTATAGCCTCGTTGTGAGTGCCACAGAATTCCAGCGGTGCTGTGGGCCATGTTTGTTTGGCTTCTGTGGGGAGACATGGGCATCAGAGATGTGCCCTAAGCTGATAGGCTGCTGCTGCTCTGCATACTCTCCCTGTTTATTTCCCTTTTGCTCTCATTTTCTTCTGCTTGCTCATGAAGTCGCAGCGATGCCATTTAGTTCACTTTGGCCATCAGAGGATCAGATTCGGTGTTTGTTGATTATGTGGTTGGATTATTTCCTGTATTGTTAACGACGCAATGCAAAAAATGGTTTCGCATTTTCCATGACGACTTCCAACAAGCCTATTTCATCCTTCATATTTGATAGTTTTATAGTGGATGTTTGATTTAAAGAGTGTTTATCCAAACAAAACACATAAATGAAGCCTGCTGGGTGTTTTAACAAACAGATGTGCCCCAAAACAAATAAACTGTAATCGTTGTAGAAATAATGTTTCTCATTTGGATTTTTGTGTTTGTTTGCTTTGTTATGCGAGTACGAGTGTGTGATTTCTTATATCAGTGTTGTGTTTTGTGTCTAGCGACTTTGTGTCTTGGCTGATGGAAATCGGTGAGACGGGCAACCCAGAGGAAGGGGTTCATCTGGGTCAAGCTCTGCTGGAGAACGGCATCATCCACCACGGTTGGTTCGCACAGATTTCTCCTTTTTTCACCCCCTCGCTCAGATCTGCTTTATTGTTCTCTGTTTCGTATCTGAACCAAAATCTTCCACAGCCCATTGACTTTGTTCTGCACAGTGTAGAGCCTCTAAGTGTCTGCCATCGCCTGCAGTAAACTCCAGCCGAGTTTAAGATTCACAATATTTTCACCGCCTTGTTGGACACTGCAGCGTGGATGCAGCTGTCTTATTTATGTTTCCCATTTAAATGCTCTCTTGACACAATGTTTAGGTTAGGATTATAAATATTAATCTGTTCTTTTTGAAATGTTTGTGTAATATTTGCCGGTGGCTGTTCCGTGGCTTTGGCGGGTGTTTAGTACATGAGGCTTAAGCTGGCTAATGCTTTGCATTGAGACTAAATGTTGCGTATTGCTCTGCATGAATTTTTCCCTCAAAAGAGTAAGACCCTGAGCCAAGTCGCATGTTAAATCGCTTGGGGGTGCTTTATTGCTTCCTCAGAGAGAAATGAGAACGGGCTTTAGAGGTGTTCCTGACGGAGAAGGATAACTCTTGGGCCCTGTGAGGTCTCTCATGTGCGTGATAGAATATCTTTTCATAAAAAACCTTTAATGGAAGCCGCACCGCTGCAGCCAACAATACAGAGCTTATGTCAGGAGGATCTTTGACAAAGTCCCCCAGAGCAGGAGCAGCAGAGAGCTCTGAGCTAGACAGTTATGTGTGACCGCTCTGTTTGAGGGTTGAATTCGTCCTCCGTGCTCCCGTGCTTGGGTTGGACACGTTCTTCTCAGCCTCTGCAGATTCAAAGCAAGAAGAATGATGCTTTCTGAGCCACTGATACTTTTCCGTGTTGCTTCTTTTAAGTCTCCTCATGTTTTCAATTGCTTTTTATAGTCACAGACAAGCACCAGTTCAAGTCTGAGCCTGTACTGTACCGTTTTCGCTATGACGATGGCACCTACCACCCTAGAAGTGACATGTATGATGTCATATCGAAGGTAATCGTACCACTACAGGGTCTAATTAAATAAAAAGGAGTTTTACACACCTAACACTGAAACATCTTTTAAATTATTTTTCACAGGGTGTGCGACTCTTCTGCCGCCTTCACAGCCTCTTCAATCCTGTCATCAGGTAGGCAGCCGTGTTCTTTTCCACTCCGTTGCAGCTTAGCAAGGAGGGGCTCCAGCAATTAGTAATGATGCTTAGCATTTGGCTTTAGCGCCTGTGAATAACTCCAAGCCACCACAATCGAGGAGAAAAGTATCAGGATGAACTATGAGCTCATTGTTTTTAAAGAGAAGCTGACTTACGGTAGGAGGTGTTGGCACCGATGTTGGCATGGCAAACAAAGTGAAAGATAAATAAAATAAAAAATGATCTATATGATGTTTGTACAACATGTGTGTTCTGACAAAGCAATTCAAAGCAGAAGCTTTAGTTGGAATCTTTGGCTCCATTAAGTGGCTTCACTAGCACTAAAGTTTGTTCTTCAGTGGTTAGTGGTGAACACCTGACGTTGTCCTTTATTCTCTAATGGAAAGTGCAGATACGAGCTTTTGGAGTTTTAGTAAACCATGACTTGGGATTTCTTTTCTGCCAAAGAATCAAAATTCAGTTTCTACTACTTTCTGTTTCTATATTTGAATCTGCGGATGTTTTCAGGTCATTCTCAGCTCTTTTGTTATTTCTCTCTGTCTGTCTTGTGCGTAATCCATTCGTCATAGCTACAAATAGCATCATTGTATTGCAGTATAAAGCATTTTATGGTGGCCGTGCGGCTACACAGGTTTTACATTGAATGACATATTGATCCTTAGTTGAGGAATATAAGGAAAGTATTGATCCAATTCTTCAACATGCTTGACAGCTGAAGATATTGCTTTTTGGTTTTACTTTTGAAATCCACTTTATTCTGTCTTTAAGCTATACCTCATGGTGATGAATGTATGTTCCCTATTCATTCCCAAAGTATCTGATGGTGGTAATTACCATTAAGTGATTCGGAAATAGCCAACATGCCCTTGAAGCTGCCCTTTCAACCCAATTACAAAGCCTTGCCGTCGTGCCTCCACATCGCGTTTGCCAAAGAGACCAGCCTTTGTCTGACACATTTAAAAGTGAAGATCTAATTTTATTGTAGTAAATTGCCGGCATGCCTTGGTGTTTGGTGTTTGAGCAGGCTGCTGATGTGTTTTAGTGTGAAGTGCTGCATCAAGGTTGCCTGTTTATGCTGGATTTCAAATGGCCCGAAGGAAAGCTGTAATTTCACACCAGTGGAGCTGTGCTATGGCTGCAGGGGGCCTGCTGATCCTGAATGTGTCTCAGCGTAGACGCCTCGGTGTGTTTCTGTTTGATCCAACTACTGGAAAGCCCAAAGGGTGATCTTGTGTGTGTGTGTGTGCTGGCGTTTAGTCTGCTGGTGTTTGTGTTTGTGTTGAGTCTAAGCCTTTTGACGTAACAACTCTTGCTCGGCGCGTCGTTAGCCTGCGTCTCTGTGCAGTGCATCACAGGGCCTGGGAATGCCAGGGTTTAATTGGAGCAACCAGCCCCTGCCTAATTAGGTGTAATTTCCTTGCAGAGTGAGAGTAACGAGAGCCAACGGGGCTAAGCGTACATTACACACACCCCACAACCCAACACAGCTTCTGGGCCCCTCTTTTTTCCTCTAGTTTCCCCACATCCAGGGCATCTGGTTGTGCAGTTTGAAATTTCCTATAAATAATAACATGGCCCACTGTAACTAAGGCATTCAAGTTAAACTTTTCTCATAGAACAACAACTTACAAACTACCTTCCTGACCTTTTCCGTCTTTCACTCGTCACACTGCTGAGCCCTCAGGCCGGACACATGGCTGCCCATTGGCCCGAGGTTCGCCCCCCATTTTACACTCTGACAGCCTCATTGTGCCCCAGCCACCCCAGCTCCACTCTCCCTGGCTCTGGTATCCCATTCAGGACAGAACCAGGGTATGTTTTGTCCAAGAGGTTTCTGGACGGCACAGCAATGCGCCTCAGCACTGCCACATCGTACACCAGGGCTTTCAAAGCAGTTACGCAACACAGCAATGCATTGTGGAGGAAACTGGGCCTCTCACACTTCACGTTCTCCAGACAGCTGAGATTGGACTTTAACTTGACCCATATGTCTTTGTTGACTTGTCTAAACCGAGCGTGTGCACAGGCATGTGTATGTGTTGCATGTGTGTCTGAGTGTTTGCATGCTGTGGAAGCGACAGAGTGGCGTAAGTCACGGTGGTTCTGGACTTTCCCGGCCTGCAGCTTCACTGTGTGTCCCCAGGGAGGCCCCTTTGTTCATGGGAAAATCGTGGCTCCGTTTCAGACGGCATTCTTGGGGTCTGGCAAAGTGCGGCTGTGTGGGTAGCCCTGAGAACAGCAGCACCAGACTGACATGGGGCACCCCAGGGTCAGACACGGCCGGGGCCGATAGCAGCCCCGTTTGGGGAGAGCTGTTCTCCTGTCACCAGCTGTCAGAACGGGTGAAAAGTGACCACTTTTCGCTGACATTAAAATGATTAGTTGTTGGCACCGTGCTTCAACAGAGCAAGTCATTATGTACATTTATGTTACAGTTACATTTAAATTAATAAGAGTATTATGACACAGTCCACCGTCAAAGGGTGAATTCAGTTTCTGCTTGTATGTCCTTTCAGGGATAAGGACTATCATTTACGGACCTACAAATCAGTAGTGATGGCCAACAAGCTGATAGACTGGCTCATTGCGCAGGTAAGAACCAAAACTGCAATATGATCATATGAGTGATAGGGGATTAGTCATTTTGATGCTGGATTTATCAGTCATATGTTCACTTTGTTGTCACAGAGACAGCAAAGTGTTTTTTTCCCCCATCACACTTGAGTGTCATTGAGGTCAAAAGGAAATGAATAAAGAGGAGCAGGATTGACAGGGAGTTGACAGATTAATAATCCAAAGAAACTGAATGTGCAGTAATATCCAGAACAGAATCACGTACAGTGAGTTACTCTGTGTCTTCAGTAGAACCTTTGAATTGGGGGGGTATGAGTGTGGCATTTTCACTGCTCTCGAAATCCACAATGTCCTTTATTCTCATTTTTGCTAAATGCCATTTTTTCACATTTGACACGTTCACTCTATCACCTCGTCCTGCTTTGATCTGTCTCTTTTCTCTTGTGCGTCCACTCTTAATCTTCTCTGTGTCCTCTGGTGCAGGGGGACTGCCGAACGAGGGAGGAATCGTTGATCTTGGGGGTGGAGCTGTGTGACAATGGCTTCATGCATCACGGTACGGCAGTTTTATCACCGCTGAGAATTTCAACTCACCAAAAAGCAGTTTTGATCCTGCTCTTCTTCTTTTTTTTGTTTGTTAAATGCTTGAAAATGTGCACAAGACGTTCAGGCCGCACTGTACCAACAATTTTGTTTACTTCAATTTCTAATCTCTTTGCACACTGTCGCTGACTGGCTGCATGCACACACGCGTGCATGCGGCGTACTTGATATTGAAGTGCAGTATATGTGCATGGTTTGCTTGAGCTGCGGGAATGCGTTGATGTTTGTCACTTGCTGTGCTCAATGGTTAGCTGCTATGGTTACACTTTGTTTATGGGTGTTGGCCTTGTTTCTAGCTGCGCTCACTTCACTCGTGCCAAGGTCCACATCATATGCACTACAGCATGAGTCACGCCGTGCCTCCTTGTACTCCCATGATGTAACTGCTCCAAACTACCCGCAACTTTAGCCTCAGACTACAAATTATGAGCACATCTATGCAACAGAACAGTCCCAGCAGTCCCAGCCATCAAACTTCCTTTCACTTCCACAGCCTGCGGGGTAATTTTATCATTCTTGCCAGGGAGTTATTCAGCCTGACGATGTAGCTATTAAAACTATTGGCACTAGAGCTGATATTGAGGTGAAGGAATGCTATGAAGGAGCTCTGTTTTTCCCCTCGGGGCTATTTTTGAAACCTTGGTTGAGATGCTGAAGTTGATGTGGATCATGGGTTCGTTTTTATGTCATATTTGACCATTCTCCCATGGCACAGTAAGTGCATTTGGAGGCCGAGCATGTATTTTAAGTTTTGAAGCTTGATTCTACAAGCACCGTTCTGCACGTTTCTCTCCCTTTGTTTGTTTTTTTCTCACGAATGACGTCGTTGCCTCCCTCAGTGTTGGAAAAGAGTGAATTCAAAGACGAGCCCCTGCTGTTTCGTTTCTTCGCCGATGAGGAGATGGAGGGCTCCAACACCAAACACAAACCCATGAAACATGACCTGAAAATAATTGAGAACGTCATCTCCAAGTCTATTCTGGTGAGCTTCGTTGTGGTTCTCCTTAGTGGCTCATTGATTCATTATCTCTCAGTCCTTCTAATTTGCCATGACTTTGCAATGTTATACCCAACTCCAAGCGACGTAGGGGCTCGGTAAATCATTGTGAGGCACACAGCTGCAAGAAGTAAAAAGTCACAACACTGCAAAAGTCTATTTCCTACCTCAGTAAGCATTCTTTTGAGGGGATGAGCAAATACTATCATAGCTGCAATCTGTCTGTACCAAAATGCGCTTCTGGTGTGTGTTCCGTGCTCTGTGAGTACGTCTCGGTCGGCTAGATTGGATTTCGCTGATGGGAAGCATCCGTTTTCCAGATAAAAGCCAGCGAAGGAGGCTACGGCTTTACCCTGGAAGAAAGGAACAGAGTGGCCATCATCAAATCTGTAGAGAAAGGTTCCCCAGCTGAGGTGAGAACACACATTCACTTTTTTCACAACCCCCCTGAATATAAAAGCGACAACCCCCCTCTCTCTTTGAGGACTTAGTTGGCTTCATTTGCTACTTTGTTTCTCCAGATCCTTCACTAAGACTAGTGATAAGCAGCTGTAAATTCATTTTAAATGTACACACTCTAGACTTGTTTGTTTTATTTAGGGTTAGAGGGAAGGAGTGACACAAATAGAACTTTTATTCTAAATGTGGTCAAGCAGGATCCAATTTTTACTTTGTGCTTACCACGACTCTGCTGTGCTTGATTTTGTTTTCAGTAATTTATTTGACGCAGCTGATGCCTTTATAGCAGATGTGCGTCTCTTGTCAGGATCTTTTTGTTGGTAAATTGTTTTTCATTCATCTGTCATAAAAGGACTAACCCCTAACTATTTGCTCCTAAACCTGCTTCATGGTGATGGACAATGGAAGAGTTTCATTCTGAAATACAACACATTAAAGGGCGCCATATTTTCCAAGTCTTCTTTGGTGTTTAGCTTTGATCTGCTTCGCGAAAATGGGTCAAAGAGGTTTGAAGGCAAATGTGATCAAGCTAAGCACATGACCCATAATTCCCTCCAGCCCTGAAGTAGCACTGAATGTGTCTGGCAGGTCTGGATTGCATAGAGACTGGCATTGTGTGTGTGTGTTTGCTTTCAAATATTCAGTCTAGGACAAAGAAACTCATAACAGGATCCAGCTGTACTCTCCCAGATAAAAGTTATCCCATATCGTGTCCTATAGCTTAACATGTGCGTACTTTGTGCGTGTGACATACATTGTAGAAATTCTTTGGGCGAGATTTCATAACAAATATGGCATATATTTCATTGTGGTTCTGTCTGATGTTTACACCCAGTGTTTGGAAATGTATGTTCTGTATTTGTCATGTTTTCATTCATATTCAACGTTAAGATGGCTGGCCTGGAGGTCGGAAAGAAGTTGTATGCCATAAACGGAGATCTGGTGTTCCTCAGACCTTTCTCTGAAGTGGAAGTTCTCCTTAGACAGTGTTTTAACAGCAAGGGCCCCCTCAGGGTGCTGGTTAGCACCAAGCCAAGAGAGTAAGTCTGATCTCTGTGTATGCACAGGTACCGTCATCATCGTCTGCACGTATCAACTTGACGCGTTTCCTGTTTGTCCCCAGGACTATAAAGATCCCAGACTCGGCAGACGGGTTAGGATTCCAGATTCGTGGCTTTGGTCCATCTGTTGTCCATGCTGTTGGAAGAGGTATGACATCGCCGCCTCCACCGCTTGAGATGTCTGGCCTCATCAGCAAAAGTCTGCCCGACATCACTACTTTGTTACTGTGGCACAGCTGGAGAGCAGCTGCCACAGCATTTTCTGGAGGTAGTGTGCGTGACTTGGCCACAAGAGACCTATTTTCCTCCCCCATGGTCTCCATATGGTCCAGCTGGTTGGTTATTGGTGCTGCCAAAACAGAATTAGCTGCTTATCTGTTTTATGTACCTTTTCACATTTTTTAGCATTGTTTTGGTGCAAATTTGCCAGCGTCTCACTCTTTCTCCTCGTACCTAATGCAGCATGTTCAGGAGCACTGTTATCAGGCCTGGCACAAAATAGGGTCCAATCAAAAAACAATCCACGGCCTTGTCTGGCTGTTCTCAAGGGAATTGAATCTGTTTTTTTCCCCTTAAGCAATCTAAGTGGGATAGCAGGGTAGAAATGTGCTGGTTGTGTGCCTCCATGTGTGTGAGGTTTGTGCTCAGTGATGTGGTTGCCTGGGATCTTCATGTGTATTGAAGTTGCAGCCCTGATCTGCAGAGACGAGGCTGATGTTGTAGGACGCGTCTAATCCCTTGGATTGTCATAACGGCTACTGTCTCCTGGTGTCTGGGCTAAGGAGGAGGTAAAACCTATTGGAGACGGAGAAGCTGGGAGATTAAGACATTGACATAGCTCAGGTTGCTCCACAATGAAAAAAGAATTGCTGGTGAACATGCGATGCAAACCAAATAATACAAATCATACAGGTAAAGTATTATTTGTTGACATCTGAACTTTATCGGACTTAGACAGTACAGAAACTCTACTTTAAAGCTTCCATTCTTACAACACCTAGTGACAGGAATGCTGCAATTCCAATGTGAATAGGAATATTTAGTCTGTCACACTCTTCCTTCTAATAGCTGTGAACCTTGAATTCCTCATCCTCCCCAGATAAACAACTTCTCTTACACTCCTCCTGAGCTGCCAAAACAGGAAACAAACTTGTATGTACGCAGAAGAAAAACAATGTTGTTTAACCTAATTTTGTGTACAGGAAGTGCAAGATGGAAGATTGTTCTGCACTGATTCCGCTTCCACCTGTGTGATAACCTGCAGCAGTCATTGCCCTTGGTGCCTTTCCTTTCTGATCCCTTTCCCTTTGTATTTTGTGTCACGCCAGGCACGGTTGCTGCCACCGCTGGCCTCCATCCAGGTCAGTGCATCATTAAGGTGAATGGCATCAATGTAAGTAAGGAGAGCCATGCCAGCGTCATTGCTCATGTCACGGCTTGCAGGAAGTACCGGCGACCCACCCAGGTAAGACAAGAGAAATGATGAGGAAGGGATGGGAATAAAGTGCAAGGTTAAAATGAATAGAGGTCACATTTATTTATTTATTTGTCACATCAATAAATATATATCGAGAGTTTGGTTGGAGAGTGTGGAAAAAGAGCGGAGACGTAGGAAAGACAAGTTCACAGTGAGAATAAATATAGCAGCACCCATTTACCTTCATCTCTCTTTCTCCTGCTCTGACTCCGTCTTTCCTTCTCCTGGGTCATAACACAGAAATAATAGTAGTTTTGGCTCCCCCAGTGCTGACCCCTGCCTCAGCGGTGAGCCTGCTATGGGAGACTGGCAGGCTAGAGGTGGGAAAATATCTAGGAGTGGCTGTGGCTCGGGGTGTGTGAAAGTGGAGGAAGGGTGGAGAATGATGGTGAAAAGGGGGGAGTGCTTAGTAGCAGTAGTGGCAGACACTTTTTTTGGGATATAATAGGCAGCAGATAAGAGTAGGAGGAGAGAGCAAGCTCCACCTGTTGAAGGTGGGAAAATGCGACTATAGAAACACAGGGGTGTGTGTGGTGTGACTGAGTGTGTGTGGTGCTGTAATTACAGCCTTAAGTATTGAGTGTGCTCACAGAAACCACCCTCTGGGGAGGGTGGGTTGGGGGTGGCGGCTTTTGGGAAGACACCACAGACCACGAGGCAGGGACAACTTGTAGCTCTGGCAGAAAACTCATTGTGGGCTTAGGTGTGGAGAAGAGAGAACACACACACGTAAACACACACGGGGCTGTGTGGCATGGAATGGCTTGACGAGGCCGCCATTGGCTCACAAAAGAGCAATGGCTCCCAGTATTTGTGAAGTCTTTTCACCAAATGCTCTCAACCCAGCTGAGACACTGATACCCTGCTGAATCTCTGGCGTGTTACTGTGCACAGATTTGTCTTCTGAATACGTTTTTTACTGTGTTTATTTCCAGCAAGATACTATTAAATGGGTGTACAACAACAGTGAGAGCGCCCAGGAGGACAGCCAGAAAACGAGCCGGAAACCCTCGCTTGAGGAGAACGGAGATGGCTTCGAGTGCAAAGTAGAAGGTGCCAACACACATGCACACGCGCAGTAAACATGGGAATGAATCACCTGTGGAGCGTATCTTTGCTCAAGGTGCCTGTTGACGTAAGTCAGCCTCGTTCAAGCCCGTTCGCCTGCTCGAGTTAACAAGTCAGACACAATTCCAACCGGATCATCTGGACCACGTTAGTCTGGGAACAGCCGTCTCCTCTGGTTCGGCAAGTGTTAATTCCCCACGATGATTTATAAATCCCAGCGAGAAAGTAAAGCAGGAAAGCGGTTTCTTTTAGTGCGAGCAGCTCCGGAGCTGGATTTACTGCCATGTTAAGTCACGGCATTAGCATAGGGCTGGTTCACTTAATGCTCGGGGGGTCTTCCTCTGAAATGAGCTGCACATTTGGTGCTTTCAGGCCTCCTACAGTGCTTACTGTGTGATCACCAAAACACTGAAAACAACATGCAGCCTGTGATGTGGTAAACATCAGCACACATCTACTGCATAATTCCTGATTTGTGCTTGGATGCAAGTTAACGCAGATCTGTTTCACAGAGGTTATGGACAAATTCAACACCATAGCCATCATCGACGGAAAGAAGGACCACGTGAGTCTAACAGTAGACAACGTCCACCTGGAGTATGGAGTGGTGTACGAGTATGACAGCACGGCTGGCATCAAGTGCCAGGTGCTGGAGAAGATGATAGAACCCAAGGCTTTCTTCAGCCTCACTGCCAAGGTACTGGTGTTACGTTGAGTAATAATATAACATCTCATCTTCATGCTGGCTCGTCATTTCCGATTCTTGTCTTCGAGGCCTTCGGCTGACAGTTCTGCCGCCGGGTAGATGGAGGAGTTAAACGCTAGTGTGACTTCACAGCCGTGTTAAGTTCATGCTTTTCACATCCAAACAGCAATGTTCACACAGTGATGTTATTGATCTGAAGAACACAGAGTAAAAAAAACACAAAAGACTTGTGAGCATCATCATCAGCATGTGCTTCATTCTGCTCCTGCTGTCAGATTCCTTCCCTTGCTTGT
Organism: Macropodus opercularis; assembly: GCA_030770545.1. Taxonomy (NCBI): domain Eukaryota; kingdom Metazoa; phylum Chordata; class Actinopteri; order Anabantiformes; family Osphronemidae; genus Macropodus; species Macropodus opercularis. The sequence goes on from JAUCMP010000028.1 coordinate 6,560,341, forward strand.
CCCTCTTCTCCTCCATCTCTTTAGTTAATCATCCCTTCATTTGCCCGCTCTCTTACCAGATCCTGGAGGCGCTGGCGCGTAATGATGACACACTGGTGCAGATGTGTGCAAGGCTGAGTTCCAGCTGTGACGTGATCCCTGAGGAGCTACAGGTACGCTTCAGCGGCATGTGTGGCGAGAGGGTGGAGCACATCAACCGGCGCATCACAAACTACAGGAAGGTGATTATGCTGAGCTGAACAGCGGCCCTCGCTGGATAAATGTTAAACAGTTCAACCAAGTGAAGTAAAGATAAAAACATAGATCTGTGATGATGATTGGATGTTTATATCAGCATGTCAATACATTAGCACATAGTTACACAATGCAGGCAAGTTGAATTCCTGCGACAACAATATCGAAGCCTTCTGTGCAAAAATGTACCGTATGAATATGTTTCGTTCACATCTGCAGCATGTGTCAATAGGCAACATCCTGGTGCGTGTGAGTGTGTTTCAGAAAGCAACAGAGTAACTGACTCAACATGAGAGTGGGCCTTGGATTAATTAGCAGATGCCTATAAATAGCCTGACACAGCCACATTCAGGAGTTTTGTTGTATAAGATCCCCTCCTGCACTGGAGCATTCCTTCACAGACCCCTACAGACAAAGGAGCAGACAGAGAAGAAACTGATAAAAACACATTTAAACTTGGGGCCTGGAAATAATAGTCTACAAACCTTCAGGGATGGGCAGCTATTTTAAATGAAATGTATGGTGTGTGGATTGTTTTACATGCAAACATCAATCAGCCACAGCCCTGTTCTTCACCTTTTAATGTCATTTTGATTGGCAGTTTGCTCGAGTCCTGAAGAACAGAGCGTGGCCCACCTTTAAGCAGGCCAAGGCTAAGGTGTCCCCCCTCCACAGCAGCGACTTCTGCCCCACAAACTGTCATATAAACGTAATGGAGGTCTCCTACCCCAAGACCACCACGTCGCTGGGCAGTGCCTTTGGCGTGCAACTGGACAACAGGAGGGGCACGCTGGAGAAAGGAGGCCGCAACAGTGCAGAGCAAGGTGAGATAGGACATTGCAGCTACAGCATGTTTTTCATTGTACTGAATCAACCTCAACTCTTTTTCCTTTTGCTTTATGTTCAGGTAAACTAAACCCCATGGTTTACGCCCAGCACACCATCACCACTATGGCTGCACCGTCGGGTCATAGCCTGGGCAGGACAGAGGGGCACGGCCTTCGCTTCCTCCTCCAAGAAGAAGACCTACTCACGCTGGACGCTTATCAGAAACTTCTCTACAAACTGACCACTGTTGTCAAAGAGATGGAAATACATGGCGGCCACATTCACGAGTGAGTCTGAAACTTAAAACCTCATGCAAAACACTTTGCTTGAGACAGTGTGTCATGAATCTATTCTAACACATTCACAAACTGCTGAACTGTGAAATAGATAATTTTTGAATAAATGTCTAAAATGACTTTTTTGCTCATGATGGAAAGAGACACTTAACCGCTGAGTCGATTCGACTCCATTTGGAAAGTCCTGTGAAAGCAGATTGCCTCATATAACCGGCTGTGACTTTATCAGCTTGCATGGTCACTGTGCTGCATCTGGCACTTGGCAGGAATACGCTTTGGTCATTACCCTAGCACCTGTGTGTGTGTGTGTGAAGGAAGAGACAATCCTGGAACAGCAACTGAGTGCGGTGGCTTTCTCGTCCATGTCTGTGTAATTTGTGCACAAAGGTGTGCTCACGCTTCGCTTACGGATTGTTTGGGATTCCAGGCCTGGTACTGGAATGCGTGTGTCAGATCTGTGCTTCCTGCCAGGCCGCTCTGTATTCAGCCTGCTGCCTGGGTTCATTGTCTGGAGGCACACAAGGCTGCAGAAAGAAAAAAGGAGTAACACTGCTCGACCCCATCTCCAAACAGGAAATGTGATCTTAGTGAGGCAGAGGGTGTGTCATTAGGTGCCATTTACTCACAATACACCACTGACAAAGTTGTGTGTAGTACACAGACACACACAGCAGCTTAAACTTTAACACTTTTATTGCCAGGGTTCTCCTGCAGCACTGGGGGATTGTTGGTGGACAGTTGGCTGATGTGTGTTATGAATGTTTAGGTGACCCTTAGAGTGATGTAGTCAGTTGGTTGAAAGTGGTTCGACAGAGCAGAGCTGTCACCTTACTGTGATAATCACGTGTGGAGTCCACAGCAGGCTCCTGAATGACAGCCTGGACAAATGTTGTCACGTTCCTGTCAGCGCCAATTAGCGTAGTCGCATCCAGGCTCGTTCACATAGTTCAACACACAGACAACAAGGAGATAATGACCTTTACCATCCACTGTCGCTTCAAACACGCTGTAGTACAAACACGTACATGCTTGTTAACGATGAGGTGATGGTATAAGAAGGAATGTTTCACCGCACTGGATTTTCTTTTCGGGTACATCGCTCCGACTGCAGTCAACCTGAACAGGCTGAGATCTGGAGGGAACGAAGTGGTGATGTGCTCTTATAGTAAAGGCCCCAGAGTAAAGTGAATTAAAGTTCAAGTCAAGGAAAAACTGAAAAGTGACAAGTATGTATTTTATTATTAAAAAAGGAGAGGGCATTCATTTCCACACGTTAAACGGTGCTAATTAGAGATAGTGGCACAGTTCTCCAGCATAACAATCTGCTTTTATGCTTAAGATGGCTGGAAACAGGTTGGTTGCAATTACGAATTCCACTGGATTGATGAAAAATACTTGCATTTAATGCCTTTGGGTATTAGCAGAAACGAAATGTGTGGTTCATACATAGTATCTGTGAGGCTAGTTGGTTAATAGAAAACCTCAGAGATTCTACTAACAGATTCCTCCTCTTCCTTTCATGGTAATGAATTGGTCCAAGCTGGTGGTCGCGTGAAGCTGAGCAGGGAAGTTCAAGTTATTTAATAAGCTGTATCAGCAAACCCTCTAAGGTATAAGCAGAAGAGCAGAAGGTGCTGTAGGATGTCTAACAGGGTCACAGGAGCTGTCAAATACTGGGCAGACACAACATTCATTTAAACATGGTCAGAAAATTCTACAGGAAAAATAAGTGATACCAATGAGACAATGTCTGGAAAGTTTTCACATCATTAACGGCCTCCTGGCAGCGATGCCAGAGCCAGAGGATGCTCCAGTTTATTTACCTCCATGTAGATTAAAGCTTTATGCGAACGCGCTGCCAAAACTGCCTGATGTGGAGCTTTGTGATGCGGATATAACACAGGAGGCTGATGTTTAATGGTTTAATGTGTCGAAGTAGGTTAAAGAGCTTCCTGTGAGAGATTAAGAGAGCTTTCTGATTGTTTGTGATAAGCAGCGGCGTACTTTCCCCCACGCTGTGCCCGTTTCTGTCTCTGCTCAAATCCCTTCTCTGATCCACTCATTGTTATTCTCTTTCACGCCCTCTGATAGTTTGTGCCCCAAAGGCCCCAAAACTGTGCTCACTTCATTATGAACCAGTAGCCAATCACAGAGCCTGCAGAGCTTCTCCATGGCGATGGAATGCCTCTGTGCTCTGCCGGGCTTTGTGGCAGCTCCGGGAGTAGGCCATAATGAGGGCATCTCTGTGGCCTGGTCAGCCAGTGAATGGCACGAAAGAGGGTCAGGAGAAAGAGAGAGCAACAGAGGAAAGGAAAGGTGAAATGATAAAGAGGCGTAAAAATCTAAGATGGATTTGGGTAACTTTCGGGAGACAGGTTGTTTATTTCATGTAGATGTGAGTGGCCTCTTCCTCTCCCTCCTCCCACTCCATTTGGAAATGTCCTACAGGCTGATGTTATGACACAATGGAAAATATAAGCAGACACAAATTAAAATAAGGCTGAAAGGTAAACAGACATCGCGTGTCAGTGTGTGTGTGTGTGTGTGTGTGTGTGTGTGTGTGTGCGTGGGGAGAGATAAAAAACAAAACAAAAGTCCAAGCCTAGCAGTTTTTGGAAATCGGCTTTAAATACCACCATGTGTTCCTGCAACTGTGAAAATATTCCAGCCGGCTTCCTTCTGCTCCTCTGATAGTCATCTGATGGAATACAGGCCAGTGTTGATACAGCTGCACCCTGCTACGTGTTCGGATCTGTTACTGTGATGTTGACCCCTGACCATCTGAAGCTGTTGGTGCGGAAGCTAAGGACAAACAGGTTGGGGTCTTGTTTGGCCCACTCAGCTGGTGCAGTCCATGCATATGGAGGCACATGGTGTGAATGTTTTACGTGTAACATATGTCACAGCTGTAACAGCTTCCTGTCCGGTATTAGACCTATCAGAGGTGTTTTTATCATGCTGTCTTGAGAGTGTTACTGTTGGACGAATGTCATAGCGGCTTCATGTAATCCCTCTCCCTTCCTTTCTATCGTTCATCTCCTTTTCTTTGTCTCCCCATCAGCCTCCTGTCCTCCATCACCCACCCCGCAGCGTCGGAGGCGAGGACCCCTGAGAGCTACATATCTGCGGAGAGCGAAGGAGAGAGGGGCGAGCGCAACGGCAAGAAAGTGTGTTTTAACGTCACGGGGGACGAGCAGGAAGACTCTGGACACGACACCATCAGCAACAGAGACTCGTACAGGTAAGAGCGATGCCAAAGTACAGAGCCCCACGACTTGGTAGCAAAGCTCAAGACCTGCTGTTCGTTAAAATGGCGTCTCCTAATTCTTCATCAGCGACTGTAACAGCAACAGAAACTCCATTGCGTCCTTCACGAGCATCTGCAGCAGCCACTGCAGCTCCTACGTTCATAGTGATGAGTTGGACTCAGGTAAACTCACTGAACACAATCATATGTAGAGGCAGAATAATTGATCCTACATTATTAAACAGATATGACAAGTATGGTGTCGGTGCTTTATCTTAACACATACTGTACATTCCCATCATTTCCCAGATAGATGTCATAACCCATAAGGTTGAATGAGTTCTGTAAGTGACACGTAATGATTAAGACCTAACTCTATCGTTTGACAAGACCTTTCCAGAAGCGCAGAACAAATAGACTCTGAAGTTGAGTCTAATTGTAGCTGACAGGAGTTTGGTCGCACACCTCAGCTGGATTTGCCATTAACATCTAACACAGCTGTGTTTCCTGTCAAGTATGATTTCCCGGTGGCTCTTAGGACGTCCCTGTCACCTACTGTACTCACACAGACCCAGACATATACACTACAGGATCATCTCACTCAACGCCCTCCAGTAAATAGGTTTGATATAAATGAGGTCTAACATTGCACCTCTGCAGGAGATGAGATACCCTCCAGCGTGTGGCTATCCCATGATAAGCAGAAGAAACTTCACAGCTTCCTGGAGCATCTGTTCAGCCAGGTGGGTCAGCTCAACAGCGTCTCACCTAGAATCTAAGCTTCCTGTCATTCGTTTTAAAGCGAGTGCGGAGCAGTGCTCTTGGTCTCGGCTTCATCTTAACCCGTATCTTGGAAGCGCAGCAGCTTGACCCTTGCGCTCTCTTCAGGTGGACTCAATCGCCAGCGTGCTGAAAGGAGCAGTGGTGGCGCGGGCGTTTGAGCAGACCAAGTGTTTTACACCTGGAAGAGGATTACAAGGTAAAAACAGCGGGACTGTGTTGTGCTCCTGGCTCCTGACACTGACTCTGTGTTGTTTCCTTGCTAAATATTTTTCTACAGCCTTCCAGTCTCTACTGTGCAGTGGGCCCGCGATAAGAAAGATAACATTGGAGCAACCTCCAAACCCAACAAGCAGAACGCTGAGAGAAAACAGAGCTCGTGCTGAGAATGTCACAGCCGCCCGCGTATAGGGGCTGTAACTTCCTGTTGTGTAATACGCGTGTGTGCACAGATGTTATTGTAGGGACACGGGGGATGTACTGGAAATGGAATCCAGCACCAAAAAAAAAACAAAGCGTCTCTCAACTCGGTTCCTCTTCTTCAGGCCCAGTGCTCTTCTCCGCGAGGCACTGGATCACGTAGGAGCAGCAGCACTTAGCAGCGTACTCATCTCCACTTGAGGGTTATTGTAGTGCTTCTCACCAGTCAATGGAAAATCTGACCCCTGCGCAGCTTTTGTTCTTGCGCGTTATCTGATCGTTGTCTCGCCGCTGTGTGTTTATTCGCCGCCTAACCTTGTCCTGGCCTTCGTGTTCAACCTCAGCGGCTGTTGTTACTGTTTATCTCTCAGGAAAGTCTAGGAAATGTTGCTGGATTGGGCTAAATGTAGTCTTATCATGTCCTACTATAAATAAATGTACTTACTGTGACCTTCCATGATCAGCTGAGCCCTGTTTAGATGACTCAGCCAGTTTTGAAGACCCCTCCAAACCATCTTTCCCAGGCTTTTCAAGGACTTTATTACTAGTTGTACTACTGTGCGTATTGTACTGTGTAAGGCTTTATTTTTTATAAAACTTTATAGATTCTAGTATGAAATCATCTGCTCACCTGCCAGATTACCCAGTTGTTCTTACTGCTTTAATAAGTAAAGCTTTTAACCATAGGAACCATTTGGCACTTAGACTTCCTCAGTGCAGACACGCTGAACTAGGTCTGCTTGCATTTTGTGTGTGTGGGTGTGTGTGTGTGTGTGTGTGTGTGTGTGTGTGTGAATGCCCTCAGGAGGGTTATGAAGCTGATCCATCTTAACTCCAGTAATGTGTGTGGTTGATAACAGAGCAAACAGGATTATCTAAGTGGAGCATTCCTGCATCTGATCTGTTACTCCCAGACACACACACACACTTTTTAAACCTCCTTGAAGCCTCTGTTAAACAGCCACTTTTCTATCAAACGTCAATTTTTGTCTCTTGAGAGTTAAGTTCATCACAAAGGCTTCCATCTAGTTTCGAGACAGGTTACATCTGTGGGGTTCTGCCACAGCAAAGACAAGGGGAGACAAATATTGAATATTGAATATGAATATTTGAAAACCTGTGCTCTGTGGGAGGGGTTAATACAACACGAGGAATACTGCTTGCTCTTGGCCTGACTGACCTATGAATTTGGATTCAGATGAAGAAATTACAAGAACAAGAAAGGTAGCGACAGAACAGAGAATGGCTGAATGGACACAGGGTTTGGAGACAGATGCAGAGAAAAGGAAAAGCTAAATAAACATGACTCGTCACACAGGCAAACAAAGTTGAGCAGACGCAGATAAGGATGATAAGACGACTGTTTATTAGCGTGTTATATTTTATTTTTTGATTGTTTCGTTAAATTATCTGAATAATCTGAAAAAAATGTAAAAGCTGTACAAAGAGCCGTTTGTGATACGTGCATCACACACAACCCTTCAGTTTATTCTTTGTGTATGTCTGTGTGTGTCTCAGAGTTTCATCAGGAGATGGAGCCCAAGGTCAACTGCACCAAGAAGTTGCGTCTCCATGTCAAGCAGGATCCTTGGAACCTCCCCAGCAGCGTTCAGGCCCTCACGCAAACCATCGCTAAATATGTCGAAGGTCAGCGTGGCTCTGAATTACACACTATACACACAATCAGGACAAGAGATGCCGATAAAAACATGTCTACGTCCAAAGCTGACCACACGACACCCCTGGGAAAGACACGCTGACGGTCACCAGAGACGGAGAACAAATAAGCAGAGTTAATATTCATGTACGTTTAATTCTCATGATGATGTTTTCATATGGTCCTGAGTCCTGCCACACTAAGCGCTACTCTGATATAAACACACGCAGATTTATGAGTTTTTGTTAGTTTTTTTTCTTATATGTGAAGATAAACAGCTGTGGAGCTAGAATGGAGCAGAGGGGTTATACAGCATTGTCCTGTTTATGACCGGAGGGTTTGGCTTTATAGTACAGTAGAGCGTAGGTCACACTACCCTCCTCAAGGAGAGCTGCTTAGGAGGTGATGTAAGGTTCTCTGCTGTCTCACTGGGTTGGTTTTATTTATTTATGTATTTATTTTCCAGAGGTGAAGACGCGGCTGCTCTCAGTCTTGCTACAGTACACAGGTCTGTTCTGAGTCTCCTCGCTGTAGTAAATGTGTTGTGAATGTGTGAATGAGGAGGTGTGTGATCCTAATACAGGAAGATGGAGTTTTGGTGTTTTGGGGGGGGGTATTAGAGCAGTCAAGCATTTTCTTCTCAAGCACACCTGTCATTTTGTTAAATTCTTAATACTATATTTAATATTTAGCAGATTTTTTGTCAGTTTTCTGAAAGAATAACACCACGAACCATGAATTTAAAAATCACCTAATTCTGTCAGTCCTTCTCTTTTAAGCTTCTCCCTCAACCAACGTTTTTCTTTACCTTGAGTTCTTCTTAACCTCCTGACTGTACGTACGCTTGCTGTGTGTGTCTGAACTCTTTTCCGGCTCAGGCTCATTTGCTTTTGTTTCCCTTCCAGACTCAGAGATTCAGCTGCGCCGGGACATGGTGTTCTGTCAGTCTCTGGTTGCAGCCGTGTGTGCCTTCTCCGAGCATCTACTTGCTGTGCTCCATCAGGTGAACCATGCATACTGTATATAATATGTATCATATTGGAATAGGAAACTGATACAATCACTGTACTTACGCATGATATAACAGGTAAACACTGTCGAATTCTGCGTGTTTACTTTCAGTTCCACAAAGGCAGGGATTCATACCAGGACAGCTCGGACACGCAGGACCTCCAGGAGGCGCATGAGGCCAGCCATCGTTGGCTGGAGCAAATCGCCACTACCGGGCTGCTCCTCCACTTTCAGTCCCTCCTCTCCCCAAATCTGGTGAGAACCCACAACCTGGGGATGATTTGGGTCGAAGTAAAGTTTCAGCCTCCCGTTTGATTTGAAGTCAGTCCCCGAGAAGCGAGCGTGTACAGGGGACACAGTTGCCTCAGTGAGATCCACGCTGACCTTTTCCAGCAGCTGCAGGAGGATGTTTATTAGTCACATACAGTAGAAAACATTTCCATTAGAATGAGATATTTTGAATGTTCTCATTATTTCTGTCTCTCTGTAATGGCCGCTCTTTTAGGTTAGAGTAGTGTGCTTTCACATCATGTCCTCTTAGTTCTATCTCTTTCTTTCCATCTCTCCGTCTCTTTTCCTTTCTTTATCATGACATTTCCTTTCAAGTGTCCCCGTGGACCAAAACCAAGGTCCCAGTACCTGCAGGTGATTCCAGTGAAATCTCAGCATGCTCCTTTTTAGGGCACCACATGAAAGCCGATGAGAAAAGCTGGGGATGCTGTGGCAGCGCGCGATGTGATGTTTGTGTAAACTGAATGTGTGTATGTGTGTGTCAGGGGGAGTCTGTTGATGTGACGCCCTTTGATATAAACTTGCCCACACACAGCAGCCGTCGCTTGGCAGTGCAGCGGGTACTCGTCTGTCACACGTTGGACCATCTCAAATGTGTCCTTAGAAAAAAGCCACTAATCTTCTCCTGCCACTGCTCCATTTATTCATCTGAATGTGGCGGATGGAGAGAAGAAGAGGAAGAGAAGAAAGAGGTGGGGGAAGGGTAGAACGCTGAGAGTCTGAGATATTCAAGCCTCCATCGCTGTGGGCATGAGCAGATGTGCTTATTTGTTTGTGAAGACACTGATTGGATGTTTTGACACAGAAACATGCACAGATATAAATATAACACACAAACACAGGCAACACATCATCGTCTCATTATAGCGTTTCAGTTTTTGTGTATACTTGCACCTGTCAGCTTCAGTGGATCTGATCTCTGTCCATTTCAGACTGATGAGCAGGCCATGCTGGAGGACACCCAGGTGGCCCTAATTGATTTGGAGAAGGTCACCTTCTACTTCCAGCAGTTTGACGGCGAGCCGCTAGTAGCCAGTACGTAGCCCCGCTCGGAGGCACTTCGACTGGGAAGCGCTGTCGCAGCCTCATCGTTGCTAATTGTAAACTCGACAATTAATAAGTAAAGTTTGACACTGTGCTCCTCTCTTCTGTCCTCCGCCCTGCTCTCCCCTCGCAGACATGCCCATTTCTTATCAGGTGGAGGGCACTCGCCAGGCCTTAAAGGTTTATTTCCAACTTGAGAGCTTCTATTTCTCCCAGCTGCCTCACAGACTGAAAAATGGAGGAGGTGTCAAAATCCACCCTGTGCTCTTCACTCAAGGTAAATTGAGGATGTGTGAGCAGGTAACTGTAAGTCAGCAGAGGGGCGCAGATGAAACCGCTTATGAAAGATGGTCAGAGCTGGAAAAAAAGATGAATCTACAGCTTGTATCGCTCTGTTTTTTGCTCTTTTAATTTCCCTGTAGCACTGGAGAGCATGGAAGGGTATTACTACAGGGACAACGTTTCAGTGGAGGAGTACCAGGCCAAAATCAACGCCGCCTCGCTGGATAAGGTCAAAGAGTACTGCAAGAGGCTGAGGTATGCTGCACTGGATCTACGCACCCCGGCTGAGCACAGTATTCTGCGTGAGCTGGCAATTTATTTAGACGCAATATAAGTCAAGACGACCTCCCATTCAGTGGCGCGTGCTTCTCAGCTGCTGATTGGCTGAGAAGCGCACAGCGGGGGATGTTTTCTGATTGGCTGAGAGCATACACAGCAGGGGCAGCAGGGATTGGATGAGAGCTCCCAGCGTGCGTGTCCCCCTCCACACTGATGTGGCGCTTCTGTACAGCTGCTGCACTCAATTACCTCACACCCCATTGGTTTGCTGCACCCCAGAGAGCCTCTGTGATTGGCCAGGTGTGGGTAATTTAATGAGGTGGGAACCGATTGGAAGAAACAGACACTTCTGGGAGTAGCAATGAGCGCTAGGCTTGGTTTTATTTAAGCTCCTAATCGTATGAGTATGTGAGAACAGTGTCTGAATTACAATGGTGTCTCATATTAGACATTACCAGGTCATTTCAGACTTGGAAAACTGAGAAACGAGCGAGAGTCGTAGTAAAAGTGCAAGACTCTTAAATATCATTTAAAATAATTGCAAAACATCCCATAGTGGATATGTTTAGGGTAGATTGGTTAGGATAGAATAACCTACAGTACTTAGACTAGTGCCATCGTGATTAATAGAAAGAATCCACCACATGCTGCTTTCCCCACAGTGAATACCTACTGTACTGCGCTGCGGGACTGACTGATCAACAAGTCGGCTTCAGCGAAGCATCTGCTGCCGACCTTGTGGCTAATTAAACACAGAGCAGAATCTCATCTTATTATTTAGGGACAGTCTGCTTTGCGAGGCTGAGTGATTCACAGTTCAGGCAGTGATGTGTCACATCAGTGATGACAGACCACAACAAAGCATCAATTTGCTGCGGTTGCTTAGGTTCCGCTGACGGTTTTTAATTTGTTTGCAGCAAAGAGTTTGACGGATGAAAACGGTTTCAAGTATTAATTTCTACAAGCGCTGGATTCCCCAAAGCGGAGCCGTGAATATTAAATCGTGTTGGGGCTTTTAATCTTCCTGTGCATCAAGCGTTTTACAACATTCCTTCAGTCCATTTGTGTGATGATATTGTCTACTACTACTAGGACCAAGGCATTTAATCAAATGTTGTGTCGTGTGGCTTCTCCTCACGTTATTGAGCTTTTATGCGCAGCTTGCTGTGTGCTCTTGATGATCCGCCTCCCACAGAAATAAATCTGTTAGTGTACCTGCACTTTTTAACATGGAGTCATCCAAGCAAACCTGCCTGCAGACTGCATGTGCATCCATGCCTGTGCTTTTGTACTGTATGTGTTGCAGTACGTTGCGGTTCAGTTTGACCTCTGTAGAAAGAGCCTAATGGAACTGACAGCGGAGGGTCTGGAGGTAACACGGAGCAGATGTGCGCTGGACAGGCAAGCGAGTGAGACGGGAGGTTTGGCGAGCGTTAGGGGAGCTGGTTAGGCCGAACCCAGCTAGAGTCTACGAGCTTCTCCCCTCAAACACACAATCTTCCTTTCAGCAAAGCCTCTCGTAGCCGAAAAGTGCACATTGTTTCAGTCTAAATCCAATTTGCTCTCTGGGCATTTACATGCATCCCACCGTGTAGCGTTGTAGTCTAGAACTTCTTCTTACTATGCAATACCATAGTGATAAATGGGGCATATGCTCAATTCTTATTTCATCCAGCGTTAGACTGATCCAAAAATTATTCTTTTACAAATATATGTAAACGACAATTAAAGGGCTCATAATTCAACGTTGCTGCCGAGTCCAGTTTTCCTGACAACCAGGATTTAAACCTGTTTTTATATCTGTGGCTGTATCATGGCTGTGGAATAATATCATGAGGAGCAGACGTTTAACATGCAGCTTACCACCGAAACATTTCCTTGTTATCATTCATAGTAAAGCAAATATTGCCAGTTGCATTTCAGAAGTCAGTGGGTGCTAACCCTCCACGTACTGTAATATTAGCAGGAGTTTTCTTTCGCCGGCTGCCTTGCGTCTTCGGCTGACCACAGACTAGGCTGTGATGTCACTCGTGTCTCTATTGCAGCGATCCAACCCCAGCCACCTGGTTATCCTTGGACCCCGGCCACTGCAGTGCGGAGTTAAACCCACACTGTGGGCCACAGCCAGAGGCTGACTGTCAAACAGAGACAGCCCACGCTGTACTGAACTAAATGAACTACAGGCCTGAGATTCTTAAGTGGTTCCAGCTTTTCAGCCCCCAAACAGACTCCCATAGCACCTCAGACCCATATATGCATCTGTGAGTGTGCATGTCTTTATACATGTCTCTGTCTCTAACTTACTGTAGGCTTTCCTTACACACACCAAGATACAGAATGACTCAATAAAACCTATGGTGCCTGATGGAGTCACTCAAATCACCCGCAAAACGCAAACTCATGGGCAAATCGTAAGCACATGGTCGTCCGAGATATATAGAGCCAGATGAGACACACACACATTTTTCAGGCTTTTAAAAATCATCTCAGCTGACATGTGCAGTTAGGTAGAAGAGTTCTGAAACACTGACATGTGCCAAAGTGACAGCTTCCTCGGTCAGAGCCCTGTTTGCTTACGCGATGTGGACGTAATGCAAAAGCAGGACGACCGAATGTTGGTATAAAGTCGTTAGCTCTCATTTTAGGTCACATAGAGAACGTAGAACTATCTTTTGCTTTTCCGTGCTTGCGTGTAGCAAAGGGAGGCAAACCGTGCCGCGACAGGAAGCGTCTTTCCCGTTAGGACCAAGTTAAGATGGAAACGGGGGAAATTGAAAAGGGAATACAGATCTCCACAGCAGGCCAGCCGGATGCGGGGGGTTTCAGGATGGATGAGCGTGATCAGTTGAGGAGGGGACGGTCTGTCAAAGACCACAAAGTGCAGAGGTGCGAACCAGAGCAGAGTGAGCCAACGTATTATTCAGACCGAAAGATTACTGCAGCCTTTTGGTTTCATCTCATTTTATTGACAGGACGTTTCAGGAGGGAATTTCGCTCCCTCGCTACTGATTTGAGGAGCAATGCGCACACTGTACAGCACAGCAGTGTAAAAGTATAACAGAACACGTCCAGCATTCAGTACTACTGTACAACGTGTGTTGCAGGTGAGCTGTGGGTTCGTGTAGACAGGTTTGAGTCAGTACCTTTGCCTCGCGGGGAAGACTTGCAGTGTCTGTATAGCTTTTCATCATAATTTAAATTGGGGCATTAGGGAAATGTTTGGCACCACATCACTGGGCGGTTCTGAAATATCCACATTTCGTCATGCACGTTCCATTCATACAATAAATTTATGGGACTAATAAAATTCTAAACATTCTGACAAATGGTGTATAATGATGGCCATAAGATAATCAGTAAACCAGAATGTACAGCCCTGTCCGGCATATGATGTATATTATTATTAGTACACATTTGCAGTTCATGCTTTGTTAGCTAATCAGTCATCAGCCATCGATACTCTCGCACACTTCCAAGTCAAAGGAACCTCTGCAGTGCAGTTTGTCTTTATTAAGCAAAACCACATCTTATTGCAGGTCCTTCCACTCGATTTGTGTTGGCATAGTGCTCAGAAACCAGCTTCTGCTAGTTAAGTCAAAACATGATTCATGCTACTACATGCGTCCCACCGTGTTTCAGGTTAGGCATTATTCATCGCATACACATCCATTCGCTGTCGCTGGGATGCTCAAAAACAGAGACGTCTAGAAACCTCTGTGTGAATCATGTTTGTTTTCCAAGGGCACCTGCACAATATATGCTTTAAAAACAAAACGATGGATGTTTAACACGCTGGCATCAATCTCACAGCAGCGCCCAGCATTCAAACAACCCACAAATCTGTATCTAAACTCAAGAGAGAATTAACTATGTGATGATGACTGTTTTCCAACTGTAGCATTTTCAGGTTCAGTGTTTTTGAAGGTGGCTAAATGTTTGTGTAGCCTCGTAAGTGTTCACTGATATAGTTTCCGCCTGGTGGAAGGGGCAGTTCACTCATATTTCCTCCTAAACAGAAACAGAGCTTTCTTATCTGTGTGTTCCCGCAGCTTAGGAAGTGATGAAAACGCTGCAGTGGTTGCACGCGAACGGGTCCCAACTCACCAGAGCACTGAGGAAGGTGTCGGGGCTCCGTTCTGCTCCAGCTACTGCGCACCGAGCCCCTGCTAATAAAGCCTGAGAGGCTGAGCATCAAAGGCCCAGTTCCACTTTCTCATTGAACAGCCATAATGACGACAGCTTTGCACTTAGTGATGCTTGGTACTGTATTATAAAAAAAATGACCTTCAGTTATCTCTTCAGCAGAGTCTATGTTCTCTTCTGTACAGAGCCCAAAGTGCTTCACTTGCATCAATTCGTGTGCAGTATTACCACATCAATTTGTTTCTCATTCTGCAGTCTCTACTTGATGCTACTCGCAGTAACTCCATGAGGCCTGAGAGATGTGCTGATGTCTGCCACTAAGACACAGACTGTAACATGCGGAAATGTGTGGCTTTAATTACAATACTGTATATAATATTATTATATTATAATATTCTTCGCCTCCATATTAAACTGTGAGTGAGTGATTTACAGAACATGGGCCTCTGCAGCGTCAATCATGTTGAATATGAGTCCCAGGCTCTCTACTTGAATTCTCAATTGTGCATATGCGAGTATGAAACTCAATCCAGGGGCCTCGGATCCTAATTTCTCTCAGGGATCATTTAAATTGAGAGCGTCATGTTAATGTACCCGTTCCCACACTCATTCTCGTCTTTGACGCTACAGCTGACTACTAATGCTCCTGTGCTTTAAAAGGTCTTGAGTGTCTTTTTATGGAGGAAGCAGAAACTAAGACAATTAAATATTCTCATTGGTTCAGTAGAATAAAACCAGCTTCATGCAGCATAGGTCATTTCTGGCATCCAGCCAAATCCTCCATTAGAGTCTTATGTAAAAATGTATTGGCTGTGTGTGCGAGTGCTTGGTGGGTCTAGTGATTGCACAAGGAACTGCACGTTACAGTTGCCTGTGGTTTTCCTCATTTCTTCTAAAAGCAGAAACATAAACAATAAAAAATCCCAGAAAAAATGGCAACAAGCCAGATCACACACAGTTCCCGTCACCTTTGTAACCTGACTGACAGATGGTGCGTTTGAGTTTTAATTGGCGTGAAATACCCTCAAAAACCTGAGGATGAAATAGAGAAGATGTTATTTTTTTTTACCTTGTGCTTCATGTTGCCTGTGTGTGGGAAAAATGATAACAAGCGTTGTGCAAAGACTACAGGGGCCTTGATGTTCTGCCATTAAAATGGAGCAACTGGAGTTCAGCGGCTTTAAGAGTCTGAGAGTCACTGTAGACAGGAGAAGAAATAATAGACACCCGGTGGATTTCAGCCTTAGCTCCGGTGTGTATGTAGTATGTTCTTAGCCTTGCAGTGATGTGTTTGCACACTGTGTGTGGGACAAAAATTAAATTTTTCATCCATTGGGTTCCAAACCCCTGACAAAACATCATCAGCCCAGAAGATGTAGTGCAGGACCTCTTGAAACCCATCTCTTGCAGGCTGACTCCTATTATTCTGTCATTAGAGACCTCCAGGAGAGGCAGCTCCATTTCTCAAGCAGTGGCTGTGGTTGATGGTGTTTTCAGAACCACTCTCACAGCATCAGATGATAATCAGTGGGCATTATGACCTTGGCTCTGTGAAAGAGGCACAAGAGGGATGGGAATTGCTCTTATTGAGTGTGGCATAAATAAACTGTTAACAGATGTAAGTACAGATTGTCTTTTGGGCCTTTGTGATAAAAGACGAGGTGGTGGACGGATCAGAGGGAGAGACGAGGTGAGCGGACTCCCGGGGGACAGATAAGAGGCTGGACCCGCCGTACGAGCCACATGATCTCAGGGCAGGATGACTTTTAATGAATGAATTTTAATCTAAAGTGTATATTCCATGCTGGGTTGCTGTGTAAATCCCAGTCTGTCATGAGCATCTAAGAAATTAAAAGGCATCTTGAAACTGTTAACGCCGTGTGAACCTTTAGCGAATGCTGTTGGTGGTCATTTAGCCGAGCGCGCCACAAGGTTTATCCCTACTTTGTCAAGTAGGGATAAAACGCTCGACAAGTGAAGGAACAAGTCGCACAGTGGATCTCAGAACACATCTGTTGCATGGATTCTCTGAATGTGTGATTAGGATTACTAGAAAGTAACAGTGCACCATGGAGGCTTTAGGGTCTGTGTCGCTGCAGTGGGCGCGGGTACCTTTCGTATTTGTGCATTATAGTGTGCGTGTGATTTTCAGCTGGTTTCTAATCACAGTACATCTTGAATCAGGGCTGTGTTAACGCTGGACTTAATTAATTTCATTGATATGATGTGAGTCGAATGCCCCCTTGGCCTCATTTCAAACACTTACTGTAATAACAGAGTGAATGCAGATGAATGAGCCCCACTTCGCTGACTCTTGTAAACAGCCTCCTTCCCTCATATCCTGGTGTTGCTGCATCTCCTATGACTTGACAGAGTTTCTCCTTAATTACTTGCGATTGGAGGTTTGCGTACTATAAGGTCAGCTGTGTGTTCGTTGTTAGCGCTTCTGGCAAGAAGTAATGCAGTATGTGATCTTATTATAAGGGGTATAATGTGGTGTACTGTGGCTATTTTTAGCACACTGCTGGATTAGTGAGCTTTGATAGAGCCACAGACTGCTGAGCTTGCACTCCACCTCAGATGGACTCATTGCGGCATACATTCCCTCCGTCTCCGTAAAGACACCAGTGCAGCGCTGCCTCCAGTGGAGGAGGAGGAGAATAACTCCACTTACGCTCCATGAATGAATAAAGCAATGGCATTTGGAGCGAAGCCCAGGACGAGAGATGCTTAGTCTGTGTTTCGGCTGAGCTTTACTCTCGTGATTGATGCTCAGACTGTGGAGCTCCATAATAAGCAAGTGGCCTACTTTTCCCAGCGCAGCCGCCACGGTGCTCCTGGTGACCTAATGGTGCATGGGAACGAGATTTTCAAGCGATGGAGCTGCTCAACACAAAGCAGTTGTAGATATTAGCCCATAACAGTTTGTCATTGCCTTCCCTGAACTGCCTTCTCTCCCCCAGGGCTTTCTACCTGGATCAGTCCAACGTGCCGCCCAGCTCTGCACCCAAAGCTGCTCTCATAGATAAGGTAAGAAAAAACGGACACGCGGTAACAGGATTAGATCTTATTCATGCAACGTGGGAGTGTTCACACACACAACCACAACTCAAGTGTATGAATACTTTTCCCATCCTCTCTCTCCCGCAGCTGATGCGTCCCCTTAACGTTCTAGATGAGCTCTACCGCCTGATGGAGAGTTTCATCAGGTGCCGCCGCACGGCTGCCTGTCAGAACACCGCCTGCGGGGCTTCTGGAGTGGGGCTGCTCACTGTGGCCTCGGAGCTCTGCTCGCGTCTGGGGGCCACACACATAGTCATGTGCAACAGCGGCGTCCATCGGTGAGGCGCGCGCAGGACGCGGTGCATTTAAAGTTTACGTTTCTTTCCGTTAGCTCGTTCTTTTATCTCACTTGGACACTCTTCTCAACTTTACCTTTGGTGACACACTTTCTCTCTGGCCCCGTGCTCCTTCTTTCATCCTCGCTGCCTCGACTTCTTGAAATCCCCACAGCCCTGCTCTCCATCACTGTGGGTGATTTTCTATTAATACACATTCTTCTGCATTAATTAACAGCAAGATATTCTAGTTAATCTAGTCCATTGTTTCTGAGAGCAGATTAGTGACTTTTTGCGCACTACACAGGAAGAAGACAGGTCAATTACTTCCCTTCTCATTGGATTCTATATAAGGGTGTCTAATTCACCTGCCACAGAGGGCACCGTAGATCAGTGACGAGGACAGAAATATCCTGATCATTTGTCTCCGCTGATTCCTAGTTCTCGCTTTCATCTTTCATCTCTTCCTTTGCGCTTCCCTTTCTCCCGCCCACCCATCTCTCTGATGGCCCCTCTCTTTACCCTATGACAGTTTCCATATCTTTTTGTCTCACTCACATGCAGAGGCTCACACACGCACACACGCCCATGCAATGCAGGACGTGACTGATGGCTTGATAAAGTGCCGCGGATGAAGCCTCTCGGTTGCCTGAGCTCTAATAGAAAGTTCCTGTCTGGCCAATGACGGCTGCTGCTTTATTAACCCACAGCCCGGGTATGTGTGCGCGCCTGCGTGCGTCTGCACAATTATACACGCTGGCCACAAGTCACGCGGACGGGCAGGCTAAGTGTAGCATGACACAGCAGGTGACATATTTAGGATTATTTGTGAGCTGGCTTATTCCTTTTAACCTCGAAAGCAGCAGAATGATGGGAGTAGTGTGAAGTGACCTGGAGAAGCTTTGACCGATGCAAGTTGAAATCAATGCCCTCATCTTAGTGTTTCTGCGCATCCCCTCAAAAATGTGCTCATTTGAAAGGATCTATGCAATGCTCACGTAAATAATGAGCACACAATCTAAATTTGGTATAATTGAAAAACCCATGAAACCAAGCCGGTAGATGAGGAGTGTGGCAGCATTCTCTGGCGCTATTGATTGGATTCGTTGGCTTGATGGATGAGTTTTAATATGAGTGAAAGCCCGATATTTTAGGGGCATCAGCGGTTTGCAATGTGCGCCATTCCTCTCTGCTCCACATTTCTTTTTATTTGTGTCATTATCATTAGGGAGGCAAAAGGAGGTTCACTGTCTGACAGCAAAACAAAAGCAGAGGGAGACAAAGTAAAAGCGCTTGTTTTGTTCTGCAACTTTTCCTTTTCTTTTTGCATCCTCCATCATTCTTTTCCTATTTCTCGTGTTTGTTGTTCCCATTTATCAGCATGGACTCAGCTCTGGAGGAAAAAAAAAATGGGATATGCTTTGGAACCACATAAAACAGATGGATATAAATCACTTCATACTACTTCACCAGCCCTAATGAAAAGGGAAACAGATTTTGTGCAGTTGCTTCATCCTGCTCCAGCTGAAGAGATATTTAAAGATTCTCTGTGGGTGACTTTTTTCCCTCCTTTATCGGATTGGAAAGCTGAGGATGGGCGCTTTAAATATTCTAGGGTGGCTTGCGAGAGGACATCTTTTCTCAGTTCTCTACTGGGATCTCACACCGGAGATGATGCTCTGGGTTCGTTACTTTTAACGCATTGTGTCGCGCTGTCATTCAACGTTGTGCAGTTAGAACTCGAGGGGATGTTTAAATCTTGATCTGATTGACTTAAAGTAGTGGCTCCTGGCAGTAAAATGTTCCTCATGGATGTCTGCATTGTCTTGTGGGAAGTTTTGTTCTTACTGGACCTATTAAACAAATAGCTCATATTTCTTAGCTTTGCAGTGTCGCTCACGAGGTGAAGCCTGGCAGTGGAAGTTTAGACACTTCAATTTGCAGTGAAAAGGCTTTGGATCAATACCAGTATAGCTTGTTATCAGAGGAGGATAACCTGGCAGCCTTGACATTCGTCACTGGCTCTCTGAGGGGTTGTCCACATACTGCCATCCGTGTACGTGTGTGTTCTACAGTATGTGCTTGGATATAAAGTTTGCTGAATCTAATGAATCCCAAGCTCATGTCAACACTCATTTTACACACGTCGCACCTTTATGGCGATGAGAGTATATCAGGAGACGCAGGGACTCGCTCTTGGACTCCTCTCTCAGCTTCACCTCGGTGATGAGAAAAGGTTCCTCGAAGGTTTAACCCTCTCCGTCTGCTCGGCCTAAAGCAAAGACCAGCAGCGTTGTTATTCTCTCGACGCTGTGTGTTCGCTGCAAGTGACATTTCAGTGGCAAGTGGCATGATTCATTAGTGAGGAGATGAGCAAGGGTGAAGCAGCAGGATTGCGATCGTCCTGACAAGGTGTCGAGAGGAGCAAAATGCACAGAGCTGTATTTCATGGGTATATGGATAAAGACTCAGTCTGTCATGCTTCAGTTTTAGGTCTCCATCTGTTGCAAATGCTGCTTTGCCCCCATGAAGCCTTGTTGAGAAAGCTGATGAGTGTTTATTGTCGCTGTAGATAATTTTCACATCCAGACTGCTGAAACAGAAAAGCGCAGTGCAGTTGATGCTCTACCTAGCGTTTATAGCTGCACAATCAAATTAGCAAGATTGCACTAACAGGAACAATATCCTGAATGTTGATTCGCTCATAAGCCAAGTTACCTTTCGTTTCCTGGTTGCTGCAGCGGGGGCTGAGAGCGTATGCGCCTTCCTGACCTCCTGTTCCCTCTCTGATCAACAGCTGCACCCTGAGCGTGACGCTGGAACAAGCCATCCTGCTGGCGCGGAACCACGGCCTGCCCCCTCGCTGCATCATGCAGGCCACCGATGTCATGAGGAAACAGGTCTGTACTGCACCTCCATATGCAAACTGTTCACACTAAACGTTTGACCAGCGTTTCTTTCACCTCGGGCAGTACAGTGAACTTTTCTGGCAGCCAGGAGCATGCAGCTGTACATTGAGTGACCTTGACCGCTTCTTCTAGTGGAAGGCGTGGTCTGAGATGCTATCTGGCTCCATTTGTCTTGTTTGCTGCTTGCTAGAACTTTTTCATCATGCTGTAGCTGTCTGGTTCTTCAGTCTATACCATTAGACATTTTCAGTTTTCTTGCATCATCGTTGACCTGGACACCGCAAGGAAAGAGATCATTCAGTCCCAGCAGAGGGGAGCCTGCTCTGCTGTGTGTGTGTCTGTGTCTTTGCTCTGGACACTGCATCGCTTTTGAATGTGTGTGTTGCCTTTATTTGATTGTTTACAGAATGGACAAGACAAGGATAGAGAGACAGATGATGGTGCTTCTAGTAAAATTAATTAATTTCACTGTGTCATCAATGTTTAAACCGTTAAGGCCTCGGCAGAATATTAAGTTTCGGTTTTAGCTGCAGAATCGCAGCCAAAAACCAGCCAGCAACTGTGCACAAACGTAAACAATGAACGCAATCATAAACACACACAGTTATAAAGAAGTGATGAATGTACTTTGCAGCAATTCGGACAGCTGCATTTACATGTTACTCATTTTAAACAGTATGGGTTTGGCCATGGCCAAGTGTCAGCTCACCACTGCAGCTGAAGCTGAAGCTGCATGTTTATGTTTTCTTTTAACCGTTACATGTTTTTATTCATCTTCAACAGATTAAAACAAAGTCAGATCAATACTCTAAAACTGTCTTTGATCTTAGATGCTGTCTCCTTTAAGGACATTAGGAAGCAGCTCCATCAGAACAGGTGGCTTTCGATAGGCATCGAATAATTGCTGATGCTATCCTCTTATCTGGACGTAACTCGGAGCAGACTGTGACATGACGCACTCAGTTTTAACCGCGCAGTGTTTTTGTCCAGAGATGCTGATGACCTCCTGATAATGTCTCTGTTGTGTGTTTCAGTGTATTTGTTAGTTCAGGGCGCTGGTGTTCGCCTATGTAAATTGTCCCGCGCCCTGCACAGTATCTGCCGACTCTGCGCACAGGCAGCAGATTACAGGAAGCTTAGCAAAGAGCAGACTGACTGGGCATAATCAGACTCACACACTCTAAAACCATATATCAAGTCCCACCTGCCTCACAATGCAAACGATTGCATTTTTAGACTCTCCGCATACATTTAATTAGATTTAATTTACTGGCTACGATATTTATTTAGAGAGTTGCTGCTCATCTCTGGGCCGGTGGACCAGGATCATCTGTATCAGCATTTTTACATGCAAAGCTTTGGTTGAAGACATTTTCAATACTCAGAGGCCAAAATCTTTGGCTTGCTGTCTAAGCTTTGTTTAAGCCCTTCTCTCCGTGGCGCCGTTCTTAGCTTATTTTCATGGCTGATGCATTTCAGCCCAGCCGTCCGTGATGTTTTTAATTGTTGTCTCTTTGTCTTTTAGGGTGCACGAGTTCAGAACTCTGCGAAGAACCTGGGAGTGAGAGATCGCACGCCGTCATCAGTCCCGAGGTGAAACTGCAGTTGCACCAGTTTATCAACTTAAGATGTCTGAGCAGCCTTTGCGTGTTCTAAAACTCAGTAACTAGCAGCCATGTAAACTCTGCTGATACGGTTTTCTAAGACCCGTACGAGTGCTGTATGGTTTCCACAGGGTTCGTGTCGGCGTAGTCAGGCTTACAGTATATTTGCACAAAACGAGACCCTCCCTGTGTCCGGAAGCTCCACGACGAGGACAAGGACTGCCTCAGCCATTTGGCTGTGACATATAGGCTTTTGTGTGGCAGGCGGCCCTCTTGAACCTTTTAGTGAAATTGACAAATACAATTAAGTAGCAGGATGATTAGTGTTGAGACGTTGTGGTCAGAGAGCAAAGCTGCTGCACTCTCACTAGGTTTATGTCATTATTATTGCAGCGCGAGTAACGGCTGAGGAATATAGAAGAACCGTATGAGTGCTGTATGGTTTTGTGGATGATGAGACACAAGATATTGACTCGCTCTTTCTCACAAAGATAAAAGATACTGTTACGGTGTGTGTGTGTTTTAAATCAGTGTTTCCCAACCTTTTTGAGCCACAGTTTAATTGATAGAGGGACTTGTGTCTTTCTTTAACGGCTAGAATGCCGAGCATCTCTTTCAAGATCATTTTTCAGACAGGCAGCATCAGTGTCTCTGCTACGGTGAGTTCAGTAACCTGGTAGCTTTCAGAAGTAACGCTGCCCTTTTCTCCACCTTCACACGTTTCAGCAAAATAGTCCGTGTTGTCGTCTTGAAGTTCGGGTGTCTTGTCTGGAGATGACGTTTAAGTTTACGTGTTGGACAACTTTTCCCCTGTGTCATAGTGGAGTTGGCTCTGTTGGTTCCCCAGTAAAAGTCAAAACTTTTGGTTTATGTATATGACCGTGAAGGAGAGCGATGGCGAGTTCAGCGCTCTAATGGATATTTTTCCCGCGTTGTGATCAGGTTGTACAAGCTATGCCAGCCTCCACCCGCAGATGGCGACCCATAAACCTCCGCAGCCTGGAAGATGCTGTTTCCTCTTCTCCACCGTGAAGGACCACGTCACGTGAAGACGCTCATGACGACTGTTTTTACATGTTCACAGTAGCTGCCTTACATGTAAATAGCATTTGAAAAATAGTATTTTTAATATTTACATTTTTCACTGTTGTATGTTTGTTTTTTTTACTTTTTTTTATTATTCAGTGCTTCTCAAAGGATGATGTTTGAAGGTGGCAAAACAAAACAAAAATATATATGTATGCTTATCTCAGTGAAGTGATTTAGAGATGTGAAGGCTGGAAATGATGTTTGTTCTCATGAGAAGTATTTACATTGCTTGTGATTAGATTAATTTGCATATAAAACAATATTACTTCATGCTGCCATTGTGACTAAACGCATGCTGGATGTCGTTTAGCTTTGTATTCCTTCAAAGTATCATTTGTCAGCTTGGTCTGAATGTGCGTTTTGTAATGTTTTCCAAGCTGATGTTTATTCACTTGTAAATATACATTTTAGCAAACGTTATTCTCTTATTTCCATCTGGTTTGGATTTCTGTGACTTACACACCTACATATCCAGTGGTTTATCAGTTTTAAAATAATATGCTTTGAAAGTAGAGTTATATGATATGTTCTATTGACAGTGCTCAGGACGATTGTCTCTCTGTTACTTATTGGTGGATGTTTTCAGTGTAGAGTGGATGACGAGCTCACTACTATGCAAACAGAGACGTGATAATAAACTGCACCAATAAGCTTAACCGGTGATCCTACATGTGTACTGCATTTGTTTCATCATATACAAAAATGTATTTTCACAACAACTATAAGGTTGTTTATGAATTTGTAAATGATGGACAGATCCACACTCACCAGCCACTTCAGGCTTCCTTGAATGTTTTTACTCCTACGTGTCGTCTTGTGCCTTATTGCATTAAGATGACATGAAAACGCGTCTGCCAAGCTGATGTCCGCGCACATCTACAAGTTGTCCACGTTGGAGTGACCTCCCCGCTCCAGCCAGTCGTAGCAGCGCTGAGCAGTGCGCGGTGGGCTGAGCGCGCTGGGTAAATGGGAGTGGCCGTGGCACTGTTCAACCTGGCAGCCAGCGAGCGGAAGCTGCGGTGCCACAGCGAGGCGACAAGCAGGGGATGGTCCCGCACAGAGTCTCCACAATGAGCCGGTCTCACAGGCGCCTTATCCGCACCTGACGCGCCCGTGTGAAGTTAACGCGCCTCCGCTGCAGCGCACTTGGTGACATCTTGCTCATCTTTTAGTCGCCGAGACGCGTCTTGAAGGACGAATGACACCGGCTCCCCTCATGGTTTCATCCCGCTAAAAGCTCTGGCGAGGCACAGCAGCTCCTTCATGGCGTCTCCGCAACAGTCAAGAATTCAGTCTTATCTGGAAAAGAATAAAATCGGACCCTTGTTTGAGGTGAGTGCACGAATGCGACCAAGAGCCTGCGAAGTTGCTGGCTGCCGGTTTAAAGGACCATTACTGCGCGAACCCGCTTTTATTTGTAGTTTATACCAATTGATGAGCACACATCTGCAATGGGAGCCGAGAGGAGTAAGTGAGGATGCGTTGAACCGGATTACTACTCTCCACACATGCAGACGTGCTGCCCATGTTAAGAGGCGTCACAGTAGGTTCACCATCATCACTGAAGCTGATGCTTTTCTCAAATGTTAACGTTCACATAGTTTGGATAGCATCTAGGACACAACACATGCAGGGACTGTCCTTCGTCCATGTTGACCCTTTCCACGACGTTTCAGGATGAGGTGATGTCCTCCACCAGTGCTTGACTCAACACTTACAGTTTGTTAAAGTTAGGGGTTTGGCTCAGCAGGGTTGGCTTTACTGTAGCTGCTGCCACACAACCTAACTATGTGCCTGGCTCACAGTGTTTGACAGTCAACAGATCTGTGTTTATCCCCCGTGTTGTCTGTGTAGCTTCTGAGCAACCCAGGGGACAGCATGACTCCATCCTTTGTTTGCTGTTGGATTTATTGCTGAAAACGGGGGCCGTGCAGGTGCGAGACCTGATCAGAGCAAAGGCACACGGAGACACACAACATCCAGCTGTCATTCGCAATTAAACAAGAATGACATCTGTGTCACCAGGGGTGGACTCAGCCCGTCTGAGGGCCCAGGACGGAAAAATAGGAAGGGCGCCTGACACATTTAATTCAGTTCTCGTTAGGGAGATAATTTCAGTTAAAATAAAATATGTGTCCAGCCAAAAAACACGCTAAGGTGTGGCTGAGAATCTAGCCTTCTTCATATTTATATACATCTTATTATTATTTATCTTGTTTTTTCCCTATTTGTCACCTGACTATATCAGGCTTCGCCCCAGTAGCACTTTTCAGTTGATCAGTGGCACAGATCCTGCAGCCCACCCCTATACAGCAGTAACTCATGGAGCACTGCAGCTTCCTTTAATGGCTCTTTATTATGTTTTCTCACTGCTGGGTGCAGTATACAAGGCACCATCATCTTCATTCACAGTGAGGGTCCCCAGGAGGGCGCTTCATTTTGGACTGTTACATACAGAGGCACTTTATGGACCACTTTGTCCGGATTTACCCTTTGGTTTGAAAGCTTCACATATTTTGAGTGTTTTTTTTTCTTTTATTTGCACTAGAGGACGTTTCATCATTTTTGCAGCAGAGTGTAGGATTTTTGCAGTGTTTTCTAGCTCCCCCAACGCTAACCCTTCTCCAATTCACCAGCGCACATCACGGTGAGATGGAAGCTGGGGACACAGTACAGTGTTTGCTGGAAATCACTATTCACATGCACAGATGTGTTTCCCAAAGTGCTGAGGTTTCAGTTCTGCGTTTGAGCTGGATGTAGCACCAGCACACATGCATTCGAAACAGACCTACAGTAATAGCAGTAGCAGAGCAGTAGTGAGGTTTGTTTCAGCACCGTGGACAGAGGCTCTTGGCGAACGCGCCTTTTAAAAAGACAAGAAATCTGTTTGCGAGGCCACAGAAGTCGACGAGGCTCAACTGCAGAGTGATAGCCCTGTGTGTTTGTCTACCTCTGTTTTCCGCTTCCACCCGTCTCCCCCCTGTGTTCCCTGCCTTGCATCTAGTGCCTGTCCTGTCCTTTTATTTTTGGCTGTGTACACAATAAAATGATTTCCATTCTGTGACAGTTGAAGCCATCAGTGCGACTATAAAGTAGAGCTGCTGGATGCTTTGTAGGACCGTTCACAGAGGTGGATTGTGTTGCTGCATGGATTTACAGTCTTGTTTAATCTGGTAATAAACAGGTGTAGTGAGAGGAGAACATGTGAAAACTCTCTGGGTTTGCCACTTGGCTCATGAGAAGATGATGTAGCTGTTACGCTGGTGCTGCGCTTGAAGATTCTGGTAATTCCATCATTGTCACAAAGAAAATCCATCCGTGTGCATTCACTTTTATTTTTGAAGAAGGACAGAGTCTGGATTTCTGATACGTTCGGGGCTGACGTAGAGAAATAGTGCAGCCTTCCCTCAATCCTAACATGTTTCATGTAGAATGCTTTTCTGCTAGTGGAGATGACTGAAATACCGCCCTGAAGCACTTAATTCATGTTGTGCATACACCACCTTACTGCAATCAATTTCTTTACCCCCCACACACTTACAGTATTTCTCCTTTATTTCTTATCTGCATAGCTTCTTCACTTGTTCCTCATACCCGACACACAAACACACAGATGCGATATTAAACTGCCTGTGAAACAGCGAGCGGGGGTTCATTTACTCTCTCTGATGAGACGCAGCTTATGATCTGCCAGAGAATTGATTCCCCCCCCCCCTTGCTAATGAAATGGTTGATTTGCAGAGATAGCAAGCTGAGTCAACACCAATGGAATATTTTGCAAAAGCCAAAGCAGACTTTCATAATAACTGACTAAAATGTGCTGGGGATTATCGTCAGCCACTTTAAGGAAATTGATATTCCTTTCAAGCACCTACTTGCGTCCAATCATTTAGTAATTTCAGTCATGACCCTATACAGCACATGCAGCATTCAGTCAGTAAAGACTAAAACAAGTTTAACGATCCAATGTTTAGGATCACATCTATACAATACAAGGTTTGTCATGTCGTTGCCTTCATCAGCAGAGAGTGAAACCGTGCTCATGTTTCTCCCTTCTATGATCTGTCACTGGTGTCAGCTCAGGTCTTTGCTGGTCGCTTCCTGATGTTAACCAGACGCTGACGAGTGATAAAATGCTAGTAGTGAATGTAATGTATGTTTCTTAGTTGAGTGCTGTTTAGTCACAGATTTAGAAGAACGATCCTAATTAGTTCTGCGGAGTGAGATTTGCAGACTAAATCCATGAAGGGGGGAAAAACAAGCCCTGGTATTGAATCTGCACTCTGTTTCATTTAGGTCACTGATCTGCTCTGTTCTTATTACTGAAATAACCACTTACGCTCGACTTGACTGACTTTACTTTAGCTCTGTCAATAGATTGATCTAGAGGAGCTATACAGTACAGCAGATCCATCCACAGGAGAGGTGGAGGCGGCTCCAACCTGCTCAGCTTTGTAGTTGGTCTAATTTGCTGTGCTCAGGGTCTCGGCGCTGTAGAGAACTAAGTCACCCATGCGTGCACACTGCTTGACCTATCGATTCACCCCTGTAAGAGCAAATTTATTGGACCTGGTGTTATTGGGTCTAGATGGTTTTCTCTACCGTAGAAGCTGGATACTTTGACTTTCTCTCCTAGTGATATCATTGTTTTTGCATACATACATTCGTTTGTTTTTTAGCTGGAAATACAATAAAAGAAATGTTATACTTGACCCGTTGAGACGTAGCACTAGATCATTTAGCAGAAGCAGACAGTCTTGACTGATGGATTCCTCCAGACCTGTCTGCTTCTATACTAACTTCACTTGTTCATCCAGTCCAATACGTCACTATTCAGATTTCAATTAGAAAGGTTATCACAGCATGATAGAGTAGAGAAGCTCTGCCAGAGAGGGGTAAACTAATCTACAGTGTGTATGCGATATTGAAAGGCTCGGTGACCTTTGTGTTTTGGGCAGTCTGGGTGTGAACGATTGACTGAGATGGTCGATAAAATAAGCCGGAACCAAACCATGCAGAGCTTTAAAACAAATAACAGATTAGTTTAACTCCTAACTAAGGAACCATAAGACAACAGGAAAGTACAGTAAGTCGTGGTCCCTCTATTTGACGCCATGTGATGCTGATCGAGTCTGAGCAGTTATCAAGGAGTGAGGTAACGAAAACTTACTGTACAAAACACGCTCCGCAACCTCAGAAGAAATGAGATCAGAGCAAAAGTCTTGCGTGGACAAAATGGCTGCTAATGAAGCGATTAGGGATTTGGTTTTGACAGTTGACAGTAAAGCAAACATTTAGGTCCAATGACAATAGTAGTCTGAACCCAGACTGTCACTTCTCCAAAAGCAGCACCTTAAAAAGTTGCTTTGAAAAGAACTGAAGATGGATCTAAGTTTCAATTTGGCAGTGTTGAGTTTAAATAAAATAGTAGCTTAAGGAGATGAAGATTATTAGGTTCTGGGGGCGCCTGGTCGGCTTCATCTGCTTTCGATGGGTAGTAGACATAAATACACATCTGTATCTCATGGTGTCATCTATCGCTTGTTCTAGGTTTAGTGGGTGATGACATCATGTCAAATTGCCTTTTATACTTAAGTTTAGTTTAGGTGGGATGCATTTTATTCAAATTCCATCTTATGGAGCCTGATGAATTGATATGACAGATGTTTAGTCATGCATGGGTTAATGCAGCTCCCTTCAGGCACAGTCAGAGTAATTACTACTAGACAGGCAGCTAAAAAGGCAAATCGAGGCCAGGTTGGTCCTGGGGGAGTTTAGGAAGGGGGTGAAGAGGGTACAGGCTATCTGCCGGTTCAGGCACTGAGGTGATGAATCAGGTCCAATATGAGGAAGATTTAGAGCGTGCAAAGCGAGGTGGAGGCTGAGAGGTGAAGGTACAGGAAGCAGTGGCTCCAGTGCATTTCAATAATGTTATCATGTTCACTTGCACCTGAGGGTGCTGATGGCTGACTGCTGTAATTGATAGTTTGCTGGTCGTGGGGGAGCTGAGCATCGGAGGCTTGTCGGTTACCCTCGATCCGCTCAGCTGGCGAACGTCTGATCGTTCAGAGAGTCTAATGTGACCTTGAAGGGCAGGTTTCTATTTGCAGCACAAAGGTCAGACTTTTCTTTCCGAAATCTCAGTGCAAGTGGACAAAATTCCTCCTTCTGAGCTGCAGTTGTGGCTAATAGGTAATATGAGCTTTGCAGGTCAGACCTTACAGAAAGCATCTGGGCATATTGAAGTGTCTGTGTCTTTCTCTTCCCTGGAAAGTGTTTCCTGAGTGTTTACTATGACTGTTGTTCTCCATGTTCTACATTACATTTCCTTCAGCACAGAAGTTATGCAGTATTTATATTGTTGTCCATTATACAGTGGTAGGGCTGCAGCTACAGCTAAAGGCTGTCGATCTGTTTTCATGAGTTTGCAAAAACAGTCCATTAAGAAGACAATGAATGCAAGTGTGTGACAGTATTTATAGACCTGTGTGCATTTTGGTGACCGCATTAATTTGAAGCCCCTCCATCAAGTGTAGGACAGGAGGGAAAGGAGCATGTGTCCTCTAGATGCTGCTGGTGGTGAAGCACAACCTCCAGGTGAATGAGGGACTCTGTTTAATCTCTTGGAGGTCATGGTCAGGATATTGGAAGTCAGGTCCGCTGACGTCAGAAGTGATGGAGAAGATTAGAGCCGGAAGAAATATTGTACCAGTAGTTCAACTCTACAGCAATGAAGCCAGAGCACATGAAAAGATCTGCCTTAGGCGCCATTTTGACCAAGCTTTATTGTACAAAGAACTGTGTGATTTAGCCGAGTTCAAAGATCGATAATAAAAAGTCCTTTTTGCACAGAAAGGCTTCTCCTCTGATGAGCATTTTCTGCCAGTGCCAGCTTGGTCAGGTGACATTGCCTCTCCCACGGTCTCCTCTTCCGCATGATGTCTTCTGCTCTTGTCTGCCTGCTTAGTCAAGGTCTGGATCTCTTCCAGTGGCGCCTCTGTCTCGCTCCGTCTCCGGGTCGCTTTCTTTTTTCTACTCATCTTCACATAAATTGCCTATTCACGCCATTCTTTTTTATCCACGCACTGGGCAGACACAGATGCAGGCTTAAATGTCCTGTCGTGTGACTTATGTATTTGGATATTTGATGCACAAGCAGCCGGTGGCTCAAGCACAAGCAACGGGGGAGGTGGGGCGTCCTGTGTGCGTTTATTCTTTTTACACCACGACAAGAAAAAGATCATGTCAGGCTCACAAAAAAGTTGACAATCAACTGCAGGTGGTGGTGCTTTTTGATTACGAAAATATAAAGATTCATCTAATAATTCCTGCATCGATGGTGCGTCTAAGGGTGAGGCAGGGAGAAAGGAAGCAAACAGATGCAGAGTCTTCATCATCGTGCAGAGAGAGAGCAAAGTGTAGGTGAAGATAACTACGGCTTGATCAGATCTGGCAATACCTTCCTATTTCAACCCCCCTGGTCTTGTCTTTTCTGTTTTTCCAGTCTAGAACTCTTTCTCTGCGCGTCCTCCTCCACCTACCACCCGTGTATGACCTTCAGTGTTCTCCTCCTTTGCTGTCCTTTCTGCTGTCCCGCTCTTGAAATTTGGGGAGTTTGTTTAGGTTGTAAAGCTTCTGGGAGTGTTGTGGAGACATGATGATTGTCATTGTTCCAGAAGGGAAGCGAGTCCTTGGGAGCTTCCAAGGACGCTGGTGTCTCTTGGCTGCCTGACAGGTTGTCAATTACAGCCACCAAACCGAACCGCCTCAGGGCAGAAACCTCGCCCGACCGCAGATCTGCGCCGATAGTGACTGTGTATGAAAAACATGCCTAAACTCAAATACTCCACCTTCTTATCGCTTTAGCACGTGTATGCGAACATGCTGTGCTGCTGATGCGGGTCCAAAACCAAATAATATCAGTTTACTTGTGCATAGAAACGTTGACCCAAATCTGAGCGTACGTGTTACTATGGTTGCCATCAAAGAAATTATGATCACCGGTCTGCATAGACTTATCAAACATGACTCATGGTATTTAAAGCGCCTCATTACCATAGAAAGTGAAGGTGTCGGATGTTGCTCTGCTGTATATGTGGGTTATGTAACGTATAATCCATGCAGTATGTGTATTGTATATTGCAGGATGTCCCTTAGCATTTTTATGATAAAGGTCACGAAGGTGCATTACCTCATCCAGCAGCGTGCGTCATCGTGGATCCAACAGTCCTATTGCTGATCCAATCGATAAATGTTGGCATGGAGTATTTTTACACTACGCACGTGAGGGAGCAACCTCCAGGAGTCGTCCGTCCGTCCGTCTCGCCTCCGCGGTGCGTCGCTGTTTACTTCATGCCTGTGGTACAGGACATCTGTGTGTGTGTGGTTTCCACTGGAGAAACACAGTCATGAAAATCACCGCTTGGCAGTCATCCATAAGAGGAACTGCACATCCTCCTCTCTACGCCTTCCCCACAAAAACTATGAAGACTTGGAAACCCTGGGGTAGTTCACAGGGTTGTGCTAGTGCGGCGTTCTGTCGGTTCCACCAAAGTACAGCCTTCATTTACAGGCCTCCTGTCGCTAGGATAGTTAAAGCACCCACAGGAGCTGCTAAGCAGTAATTACAACTTTTACGTGCTTGCACCGTTAGTGGTTTGTCGAACACAAACCACACATTCCAGTTCCCTCATCAGCTCTTTGATTGCTCTGTATTCTCTTCCATGAGTTTTTTCCAGCGAGACATTACAATTGGCTTTGTCCATTCATACACTGTTTGCTGTGAGAGCTGCTGTAGACAATGGGGCCGAGCAGGAATGTCCCCCCCCGACCAATTACCTGATTAGCTTTCTGAGCACACACAGCACAGCCAAGGCCAGCCACCAGCCATGACACGCGCACACACAGACGCACACACCAGCTGTCTGCGTGCAACACCCCCTGAAATGCACACACATGTTCACAAGGGCAAACAGATACTAGTCCCCGAAACACGCTGTACAGCCAGTCACACGTACAGAAAAACAGAATCTCTCACACACACACAGACACACATTTTATCCATACGTTACTGCCAACTCACTGCAGTCCACTAATGACTTTCTTTGCCTCTCTGCAGCAATTCATCCTGAAGTCAGTCTTAAACTGGTCAAAGTTCTGTATTCACATTGCATCTGGATTATTACCTGGCTCCACGTTTTAATCAGCTCGTGGCTATTAGTTGTACTGTAGAAGCTGCTTTCAAACGCTGGCTAAAGGTCTTTTCTGTTTCATACAGTCCTGTAGCATTTTGTGCATGATGGACCAGACTCTGCAGTGTTTGTTTACCACATCGGTTCGATCTGATTTTGATGGAGCTTGCTGACATGTTTGCTACTAATTGACACAGAAGGAAAGTGTTTCCATCTTCAGGGATGCGTTTTTTTGTCTTGCTTGTTTAGATTTTTTTAAAATCTTTATTGTAAAGCAAAGCCCTGCAACGACACAGAAGGCAGGAGGATGTCGTCGCGCCACACTCTTCATATACTCCACTGCCTTTTACAGTGCTGCCTTCATCTAACTGCTCTCTGCTTTACTCTGCTCCTGTAGGAGTTGATGACCAAATTGATAACTGAGACTCCAGACCATCCAATCCCTTTTCTCATTGATCATCTGCAGACCAAGCAAGACAGCCCTGGCAAGCTGCACAGAGCTCTCTCTGGCTCTGCAGCGCTGTGGGCGCAGAGCTCCCCAGGTTAGTGCACGCGAGCAGGAGAAGGCATTTGTCTTTGTACTGGATGTGCTCCCTACCTTACCCTCAGACTGTGGCAGATAGTTGGTTCAAAGGCTGCAGCTGCTTTCTCAAGTCTGCATAACAAGCTTGTCTGCATTTGTAATTGTGACTTTTTCACCTAACAGAAACCAAAAACACTCGAAGAGAGTACAGCAACTATGAGAAGCCATGGCAAATTCATCCAAAGAAACCGAAGAAGTCAAAGAGTGACCTTGCCGTTTCAAGTATCTCCCCTCCTTCACCAGAATCCAAATCCTGTGAGCTTTCTTTTTGTGTCATCAGCACATATCAGCAAAGTTTTCTGCTTTCTGTCATTTTGTTGTTTTTTTCGGTTATACTGGTACAGGCACAGGCACAGAAGCTGAACAGTTACGATACCTGTTGTATCAGCTGTATCCTAATTACACGCTCTATTGACTTTAATCTTCATTTTTAATTTGACATAATTATATCTAATTAAAGTATGTCACAGTGTATAGTCCAGTGTCCTCCTCCCAGCCGCACTGAGTCATCTGTGGTTGTGGTGGTTCATCAAACAGTGTCACTTTATAGATTAATTGGTCACAAAGTTCCTGCCTTATGATGGAATAGATGCAGAAGAAAAGATTTGTCTGGCTTCACATAATAAATTACACAAAAGTATGACAGTCCACTAAAAGATCAACGAGATAACGAGGCTACTGTAGGTCAAATGGGGAGCGAGCGGAACCAGAGACTGCCTTAATAATTTAACATTCAGCTGTCAGTGCTAGACAAAGTCTATTTCAAGCTGTGGTCAGAGCATCACTCACAGCATCAGTCTAGAGTAGGTGGGTCTCAGGGTGAGTACACGAAGAGAGCAAAAGGAAAACAAGTGACATAAAGTGGAGCTACACACCAAGGTGTAGTTCACAGAGGAGCTGAGGAATAAAAAATACATGCAAAGGTGTTTTATGGTGCAGAGCGCATGAAAAATTAAAATCAGAAGAACAGCCTTATTGTTATTGTGCTCTGCTGGAAGAACAACACATCCAGATATTCCACCGCTGTGCTGATCCAAAACGCTACCAGCAAAGGGTTAATGTGTTTTGGCCTCACTGCTAATTGACTGATGCTTTAATGGGCAGCCACAGTGGGAATTAAATCTCCAAACCTTAATCTACGCTGTTAGGATACAACACACAGAGAGGAGAGAGAGGGCCTCTGTCCTCTCCTTTCTAATGAAAGCGTTATTTTTCCTCCAGTCTGTATTTGACAGAGACGTTTGCTCTGTGTTTATGGTTGTTACAACCCCAATCAGTAGGTCAAGGCAAACACGGGTAGATAATGGCACTTAACTGTGAGTGTGACACATTTAGCTTGTGTCATTTGTTTTGAACATGCGTTGTAGTTAATGCATCAGTTCAGGGCATGAGCAGTGCTGATAGTCGGAGAAGTCAACCAGTTCAATTTGTTTTAGTCTCTTCGTTTCACGTTTATTAAAATTTAGCTGTGTTAAGAACATTAAGAACCTTAGTTATGAATGAAATGTAAATAATGCCACAACTGTGAAAGAACATTCCTCCGTCCTTTATAAATAGTCTACAAATCTTAATAAGTGAGTCTAATTCCGCCGGGTTATTAATTAATCGTCATACAGAAGCTGAGGGATGCTGCTAGAGGCGCGGGTACAGTATGTGGGCCATGTCCGACTGCTGTTTGACTTATTTTGAATGCTAATCAAAAAGCAGACACTGTCCCTTGGCCTGTAGCCAGCGAGTCCTGTGCTTGTGAAGGAGACGTGCTGACCTGTCTTTGGATAAAGGTGAATCGATTAAATTAAACGGTGGCCTGTTTCCAGTTATTATTTATAGCGTGTTCTCGTCTCGTTCTTTGTTTACGGAGGATTCCATCCTTACCCGTCTTTCACTCTGAACCTTGTGTGTTTGTGTTTTGTCGCAACGTCCAGTGCCGCGGTCGATCGAGTGCCCGGCTTGGGACTGGAGAGAGAGCCGGGACTTTGACGAACTCAACCACATTCTGCAGGAGAGCAAGAAGCTGGGCAAGGCCCTGGAGAGCCTGTCGCGCAGTGAGTGGCTGCAGCTCCTTCAGACGGGCCGCGTGCTAAATGCACCTTAACACAAAGCTAAAGTGTAGACCTTTCTGTAAATGTCCACGTAAATCCTGAGTGGAAAACGGATCGAGCAGCTAATCTTACAAGCTCGCCGCTAAGCTCCGAAGCAGAGCAGGCCGGGCGTCGTATTAGATGCTTCTCTGTGCTTTTCACCGTTCTCGTCTTTTTGCAGGCATTGCCATCTCTGACGAGCTCGACCAGGTAACTAGACTGGAGTCTGTGTCAAACACGCACATACACTGTTATTAAAGTTCACTCAGTCACTCTGTAGCTTCGCTCATATAGATCATATTTAGTCATATCTCATGGTTATTGTAACGTTTTTCTGATACAGTTCATGTTCAGATTGATCGTTCAGTAAACATGTCGTCTGCTTCCCTCTCACTGATATCTTCGCCTGAGCTCTGCCTTTGTCCTCGTCTGGCCCCAATTCTCCAGCAACACAATAGTGCAGTGGCTGCCCAGGCTGGAGATGCACCGGGCGATTTGGAAATGATGGACCTGGATGTGAAACGCAGCATATGTCTTGACAGGGACTTCACTTCTTGCTCCATGCTGCAGTACATGTCCAACATCCTTGGCTCTCAGCCCAGAGATTTTCCTTTTCTGCAGGATGGGACAGGGACTGAATACTAAACTCCTGCTCTGATCATGCAGAGACAATGTAATTTGATACTATCCTGGATTTAGTTGAAGGCGGGCAGAGATATCTTTTCCTTTTGTATCGAGCAGGATCGTGAATGTGGCTGTGGAAACGGAATAGGAGGCTGATATTTTAGGCTATGCTGCTTTTCAAAATGCTGTCGTCTTCTAAACAGACGCCGTTGTTATTGAAGCTGATCATAGTTTAGATTGTCTAATGAAACCTGGAGTTTCAGTATTTTAGTTCAGTGATAAACATATCAAGGTTTAAAATTCATAGACTGCTATTTTAAGATGTACTGTACTGGTCCCTTTTAGGCTCTTGATGGGTGTCCAGTACATGTGTCTGTCACTCAGTTGTTGTGTTTATGTTATGTTTGTTTGAAACATTATAGAGCGAGATGAATATAGCAATTAATGAATAATGTGAGTCACTGTTAGGATGAAGTATGATTTTTCTCTAATTACTAGGAGCAGGAACACAGCTTTTAGCACCTTTTTGACACATTTTCTCTTTGTGTTGCTCTTTGTGTAGAACCTGGGAGGCTCGGTGTTGCGGCCTCGGGTGGTGGGGGAGTGGGTCGGCCGTGAGGAAGAGGATGCAGACCCACTCGCCGCTGAGATGCTGCATCCCCCCGTCCCTCGGGCCAAAACTCAAATGTGCTGGAGTGGAGACAGCAGCCCTGCTGGGAGGTCAGTGATTGGCAGTAAATATGGATTCAGAAGTTTGAAACTTCCAGAAACCTCCCAAAGCTACTGCTGGCTCCTTAAAAAATGAGTAGGTAGACTTCTAACTGTGGCTCCTGCTGCCTGAGGATTGCCCATCTGAATGGATTTGATAATCCCATTTCAAAGGCGCAATCAAACATGCTTGCCATCAAACCAATTCTGAATTACAGCTAACCTCATTTCTGTGCGCTCAAGGCCAAAAGAATTTTGTGCCTATTTTAAAATGGCCCATCTTTTGCTCCTTCGTGCTCTCAACTGTTTAATTCCCTGCCCTCTAAGAAAAAAAACCCTTTTACCATTATTTAAAATCAAAATTGTATCCACAGATCCTGGTGTATTTCCGACTTCCTTATCAGATGTTACTATTGCTGTGTAGTGTATTTGTGTATGTCATGCGCACTAGTGTGACTAATTAGAAGAGGATCGGGTATAAAACCATAAATCATGTGCGGGGCTGAGCTGACACACACACAGTGTTAATCTCATTAGGTTTCTGTATGGGTGGATTATAGGGAGAAATCACTTAGTTGGAGTCTTGAGCTGAGAGATAGTGTGTGTGTGTGTGTGTGTGTGTGTGTGTGTGTGTGTGCGTGGATTTGCTGATGAGCTGAGATGTATGCGTGTGTACGTTATAGTACAGTACATGTTTATCTACAGTGTGAGAAGTGTGTTTAAGAATATTCACATCTAAGTCTAAATTGCTCCTCTGGAGACTTTCTGCCGCTTTAGAATTTGTTTTAGCTCACATTCAGATTGTTTAGGTGCACTGTATAATTTCGAATTTCTTTCTGACGTCAGTGATGCTAAAAATGAAAAGCTGGCAAGGACCACTGCTGCCCTCTCTTAAAATCCCATCTGAGCCTTAGTGGGCCATCCCCTCTGCTGCTTATACACTTTCAGACGCCTCATATTTGCTAGTATCTCGCTCCTCGTCCTTTGGTTAGTTTTGCCTGTTCTCTTTTTCGATCTTCTTGCTTCCAGCTGTCACCGAAGGCCGTATGGAGAGGTGCCTGGTGGCAGAAGGATGAGCGCAAGGGGCACTTGGGAAATCAGATGTATCTGTGGCAGAAGTGTATTGAGAAAAAGAAATGTTGACTGTCTGTCCAGAGGAGGAGGAACTATTGGCTTGAAACTGCTGTTCAAGTAAAAATGTGTGGTTCGATTCAGAACAGACAAATTGTGGAAAATGTGACACATCACAACAATCCCTTTCCAGAGCAGCAGATCCCAGTGCTGAGGAATACCACACAAAGGCAATGAAGCTTTATCTGTCATCTTATGAGCCCTTCTCATTGTCTGTAAACAGAAGCCATTAAACTGAGATTAGCATCACATTAATCCATGGCCTCGGCCACTGGGAAATGGAAATAATTTTCTCCAGTATAGAGGTTATTCGGGGGTCAGCCTTCATATTTCCATCACTGATCTCTAGAGGAAGTTGTTATTTAGTAATTTCCCTGCCGCTGTTCATGTTTCAGGCTTAGCTGGAGATAATTTCACCTTTTTGGAAAGGAAATTTGAAGATGTGCACTTTACTGATGTGTCTTTACTGCTTCTAATTCTTTCTTTCTGGCCATCCTCAGTCTGAAGATGGAAACAAAGGGCAAAGGGTTGAAGGAGCAGCAGCGGCATCACAAGAAGCTCCTGGCAGCCATGTTGTCCCAGGACTCCTTCGATTCATTCAATAGTCCCACCCCCCCCATTGCAGAGGAAGAGATGGAGGACGAGGACGATGCCATGGAGCTTCTGGGTAACGTGATCCACGTCACAAATGTAATATCACGCATTTGAAATGTGCGTCAGCAGATTCCCTGCGTGTGAGACAGACACCTGTTCTCGCTTAGCTGCATGGTGTATTTGAGCAAAAATGAAAAGCAAGCTGACGAATGTTTGGCTCGCGTCATGGTTAGATAGCGGTAACAGTTCGTTTTTTGATGCGGGCCATGTGACTATGTGTTTACGTTAAATGGATCCACGCAGCGAGGGCCTGAGAGCGTGTCACCCTGCCTCCGCTGACACGGCTGTTCTCCCTCCTCTGTAGTAATCTTCACCTGCTGTGGCTGGTGCAGTAGCTCATCCATGCATAGTAGTCTTCTCACAGACTGCTGCTTCTACTGTGCTGACTGTCAGTTACTCAAGACTTGATTAAAGTGATGCTAACATGCTGCATGTGTTGGCCTGGTGGTTGTGGAGAAGTGACTGGCTCCCTGGAGGACGCTGGGGCCTAATTTAGAAATCGGGTCTTGGCGCAAATGTTATGGCTGTGACCAAAAATGCATGTCCAAGGAGATTGATGGCTCGTGGCAGAAATGGGGATTTTGTGATCA
Organism: Macropodus opercularis; assembly: GCA_030770545.1. Classification (NCBI taxonomy): domain Eukaryota; kingdom Metazoa; phylum Chordata; class Actinopteri; order Anabantiformes; family Osphronemidae; genus Macropodus; species Macropodus opercularis. The sequence continues at coordinate 6,599,355 of JAUCMP010000028.1, forward strand.
TTTATTAAAACCATAAGCACATCCTGCAGTAGACGTCTTTTCTATATGTCCACATGGAGGTTAAAACATAATAAAGCCAGCTGCTCAGCATCACGGAGCTGGAGTTGGGTCAGTGGTGGACACGACTGACGTTGTTATGAAGTGAAAACCTTGGTCTTCATGGTAGAGTTCTACTAGTGTTGAAGGTGTGCTGTGTTACTAGGCTGACATCTAGTGGCAAATATGTGACATTACCACTCCTAAGCAGTCAGCTATGTAAAAAAAAAAACCAGATTGAATATAGGCCAGATAGCAACGTCTGTATTTAGGTGAGCAGACAGAGAAGCATGCACAGACCTCAAATCACGCGCAGTTTACTACATTAATTACACAGAGCATGGAAATTCTGTATATTTCGTTGCATTCATATACACAAACTATCAAGCAGATAGTAACACAATCAGCTGCTATCGCACCATCATTTTCATTCATAAACAATCGCATATCGCCTTTTGTTAGCATTTAACATCTGTCTGCTTTAACTAGGTTGCGTTTGGTGCTATTACAGTCCTGCACACAAGAGGAATAGAGCCGCAGCGAGTGCCATACAGATTTCAAAAACATGAATGGGAGGCAGAGAAGAATCATTATTCTTTCCTACTGAGCAACAGCTACAACTTTGGGGAGAAAATAAGATGCGTAACAAAAGGAGGCTTAGAAGATACAAAGAAGGTTAGCAACTAATCCCCATTTCCATATTGAGCAGAAGGGTTTTCCAAACTGTGTGTTTTTTTTTTTTGCCCGCACCTGGATAATGAGCTTATGCGAAAATAACAAGATCCTCTTGGAATGGTTTACACCGATGCTCGCCAAATGGAATACAATTATAAACACCAAAGACACGGCTTAAGGTTGATTTGTTTTGTTCAGAATGTTCCAAAAAGAGAAAATCAAATCAGCTCAGAAGTGAAGTCTTATTGATTCTGTAGCAGCTCTCGGGGATGGCACCGTGTTTTCCTGGTGGTTTTCATTAGTTCTGTGCTTAATATTTACCACAGCCCAAACCAAACTGAAAATGAACATGACTCATGTTCTTATAAAACCATGGAAAATGTCAACGTTCTTGTTTTCGCTGGGTGGTTAGACCACCGATTTATACTGGTCTGAAATAAGAAGCAAGCTGAGTTCAGTGTGTGGGCAGAAACACCCTGATTCTGGCCTTGCAGTGTTTTTTATGGTGAGTTAATGAGACGAGTTCGCCAGTTCCCCACTGCAGAGTTACCGTTGTCATCATCCTTGGTGGAAGTATTCCATTTCAGACTCTAATCTGATTTTAGGAGTATGTGTATAAAATGCACAACATAGATGTAGCTGGGGGTTTTTTCAGGAAGAGAGGACTTGGATACAGGTTCGGTACCGTGTTGGTTGATGTAGCAGAATCCATTTCACAGACACATTTCCGTGGTAACGAACGGTAACAGAGCTCCTCTCAGTGTTCAGCAGCCATCAGACCCCCCTGCATGAGTCCACAGACCCCTTTTAGTGTGGTGACCCACTCTGCCATGATTCCTGAAACAGGAGAGGAGGGAGCGAGAGTAGATTTACCCACTCTCAGCGATTCACAGTGACAGTGAAGGTTTGATAGGGACAGGACGAAGAAATGATAAAGCTCTGTGTGATCTTTGATACACGCAGAAAAAAGCGGCGTCTGGCGGATACGTTACAGCGCCTGTGTGTGGCTCTTTTGTTTAAGGACGTTGTATCTTCCTTGATCAAGCTTTGCCTGAAGTTTGATACAATGGCAGGTTTTCTTTAGAGAAGACAGGCGGCAGGCAGGAGAAAAGGAGCCAGATGTGTTTACTTTGTGGTAACCTCATATAACTACTATGGTAGTTGGTCATCAATGGCATTATAAGCCCATTTCCTCTTAGGGTGATTAGCGTCTTAAGTTTTAAGCCTTTCTACTCATAGACACTGAGCCTTTACTTAATCCTAATTGATTTTTGGTGAAAGAGCAGCACTCTTATTATTAGCTTTATAGCAGATTGGAATGACAGATGCTCAATTAGGAAAAGTCTTCTAAACGTTTCTACTGCAGTAGAAATGTTTTCTTTCCAGGAGAATTCGTGTGACATTTCAGCAGAAGTAGCAGTGCTTGATTTAAATATGTTTCACCTTAGTACAGCATAAGCTCATTTTCACTCATGAAGAGTGTCATTCCACATCTTGTAACTGTGATCCTCAGTATGTATCTGTACAATGACGGCTACACTAACATGCCCCCCCACCCTCCGCCACCTGAGGCCAGCGTTCAGATAAGTCGCGCTTTTCCTGACGCCAGCAGCCACCCACACCTTCGCACGCGTAAACAGGCCCGCTGACGTTACCCCCACTGCTGCCTGCATCCCTGCCCAAACAGTTGCCCTGGTAACAAGGTAAACCAAACAATCACATAGCCGCGTCGTCGCGCTGCAGCGAGCGGAGAGGAGGAAGACGTGAGCTTCCCCGGCGCTAAATCTTTCACCAGACGCGCGGGGTTTGAAAGGACTGAATTCACCTCACAAGGTTTTGCTGGCGCGATGCTGAAAAGATTGCCTCTAGTAAAAGTCCTACTGCGTCCAATTTGACGCCTGTAAAAGTCTCCGTGGTGCCGATGGATATGTTAATCGAGGGGCAAATTGCTGTGGTATTGCCATGGCGTTACTGGAAACAATTACAATAGCTGAGCAGACTGTTGTGATCATACCATAAATCTTACAGTAGCCATTACGTAGCACATGGCTTCATACCAGCCACTGTGCGTGTCTGTGCTGCCTTAGATGAACTGAACGAATTATCTGCCTGAGCGAGAGCTGAAGGGACAGTGATGGTGTACTGTGACTGTCGTGGCCAGACTTGGGCAAATGATGGAGGCGACACACACGTGCAGATGCCGAGCTTGTACGGAAAGACAGAGGGACGTTTGGGGACAGGTTTGCTACAGGTTGACCTGCGTGCGGCCTTATGTGACTGTTCTCTGGCTCCATTCGACTTCAAGTTTAAGATTTAGACGATAAATGGAGGCGCGAGAAGTAGACTTGGTGTAATTCTACATAATTATGCAATAATTGGTGTCTTAATAAGCAGTTGGGGTGTGTGCTGAATGCTAATGTCAAGCAACACCTCTGTCTGAAGCGTGCAAGGGGCAATGTGTGTGGTTCCGTATCTATGTGCTTATCACAAACAAACAGGGATAGAACCATCTCCAAAACAACGGAATTACTTTCAGTATTTTACATCTCGTTATTAGCATTAACTCATGTTTTTATAGCTGTTGCTCTGAAAATCTTGTGCGGGCATATTTGATCAGTTGCTTAATTCGTTGGCGTCTAACCAAATCATTTTAAACTGTAGATGGCAGTCTTGATCCTGACTGACAGCGGTATTGAAATGCGTTTAGTGTTAAGCACAATTCGAAATACTTCCTTAAACATCTAGAAACTTTAAAATAAAAAGTCGTGCAGCGGTTTGACATTGCTGAGCTTGAAAGACGCTTGAAGCTCCTGCGTTCAACGACTGACGTGAACGCATCGATTTAGAGGAGCGTCGATATATCAGGCTCTTCTGGTGACATTTTAATCTCTGCAGTATTTGCGGTTAGAAAGCGAGTTAAAAGCAGGTTTGTAGTAAGGTCTGCGATAAGACTTTCCACAGGCCTCAGAGCTGTGATGTTGCCCTGCTCATGTGTGTCCCCATCTGATTCTGATCAGGGTTTTTTACTGCTGCACTGTGAGTCGTAGGGGCTTGGAGCCTAACAGGCATATTTTTAGGCCAAGGGCGGGGGGTGGGGGTGCCATTCAAAGCCGAGACATAATTATGAAATGTAAGTTGGAATATTGTTTTTATTACAAAGCCAAACAAATGCGTCTCTGCCGCGACTCACATCAAACATGTCTGCGTGAGGACTAACCGCCGAGTGGCGGCTCTGTGCTCGCAACTTAATGAAACACAAATGCTGGTTATATATGGGAGGGCAATGAAAGTGTGAGGTCTGCAAGTGTCAATGTATGTGTTGGGTTAAGTATGTGCTGTAATGCCTTTTTATCTACACGCCGGAGTCTGTCGCTCACACATGTGGGCGTCTGTGTGTGAGCCAGTGCAGCTTTTGACGCTGCACCACCAAGGCATCTATCACTTACAGGCTATTAATTAGCGCCTGGCATTATGTGGCGAGACGCCGTCACTGCTCGTGAATGAGTGGAAAACTTCAGTGAGGCTATTACCCTTAGAGGAGACGCAATAATTCATAACACCTGATGAGATGTTTTGGATTTTTGATGATGAAGTGTTGCTGCTCGCCCGTCTCCCCTTCTCCGTCCACGTGTGGGGTAGCGCCTTAGACGATTCCACCCCATACGTCTGTCAACACATCATCCAAGAAGGCGGATATTAAGTCAATCCTGAAATCGGTGCGCTAATTACGATTTCAGCTCTGTCTTTAGCCCCATATCACAGAGCACAGAGCCAGCCGGCGTGCCGCTGTCTAAACAACATTAAATTACATGGAAACTCTGAGAGCGGAGCAGACAAACGCTTGATCTGAGCTGCACTTCGCTCCTTCCTGGCTCTGCTGTGAGTGAGTGATTGCGGCACGGAATTCCTCGTTGCTTGGGCCTTTTGTTGGGATCGCATCGCTCGAATACTTTCCGTCTCCCCACTGCCACCCCCTCCCCCACCAGGGTAAACTGTTCTCAAGGGAGATGCACTGTAAACTTATTATGGTGGTATTGTGTGAGAGGCGTGTGTAGAGTATGTACTAACGTGTGAGGAGAGCAACACTTACTGTGGAGTCACCAAAGCTCTAGACACTAACTAGACAGTAACTCGGCTTTAAAAGTTTACACTCTGAACTGAATTACTTGTGTTTCCTCAAAAATCTTTTATTCATTTGCTACCAGTGAGGGGGAAAAAAAGTGCGGTCGCTTTGTCGCCTCCAGACATCAGGACGTACTGTGAGCGTATGCGTCAGAAAACTCATGTGAATGCGAGAGCAGCTATTTACAACGCTAACACCCAAAACCAAGCCAGACACACGTATTCGTCACTTTAGCGCCCCATACGACATAAAGCACATAAGTCTCCCTCAGAGACAGTGTGGTGTCAACACAAAAATCTATCACTCTCTCTCCAAAGTAGAGCGTTCAGAGTTGGACTGCGCCCATGCAGGGCTGACACGGCTGGGACTCATAGCGCTGGCGAGTTGAACCTTCGCTACGGCCTGCGAAATGACAGAACCGCCGTTTGGTACCGTTATGAACAGCTGTTCACACCCTGTCTCTAGGTAGGCCCGCTACTCCGTTCCCCTCTATTATCGTATCACTTCATCAGAAAGAACCGGGCCTGTAGGACAAAGCGGGAGTTGAGGTGACAAGCAGCTGTGTACACTGAGGTCATGGTCTCGTTCGGGGTCAGAGCCAGATGCTGGTATTCTTCTGGTATTTCAGCTGCGGCCTCGCAAGTGAATGTTTCCAAGTGTCAAGTAATGATTTGCATCACAGGCTACGACCCAGAGAAAATCTGGCACGAAACATTCATCAGCCACTAAAAGAGGGGGAAACGGTTTGGAAGCGAAGGGAAAAGAGGGAAGGGTGAAGGCCCAAACTTGAGCAGTTCCCACGACCAACAAACTGCCCAAATTGCTGGTGGCGCTGTCTCTCTCCACCCCCACCCCATCCAAAACATGACGTGATGAATGGGACATTTAATATTGCCCTGCTCAAGGGTATTAGTGGAATGTATCTGTCCAAACACCAGTAGACTTTGGTGATGATGACATTTCTCATATTGTGTCAAAATCAATTGAACGTGGTCACTGACCCCTAATCAACTTGTATGAAAACACAGTAACACAATATCAAATGTGTAAAAATGAAAAATCCACTCAAAACCAACTGAAATGGACTGAGCCAAAACAATACGCCACGTTAAAAGCGTGTGTGGGTTTCATTACTGATTGATGCCTCGTGCAATAAGTCATCTAGGAATCTATCAACACAAGACTCTGCTTGTTGGGATGCATTTACAAATTAGTGGATTAGCTGGTAGCTCTGTGTGGAGGTGTCTGGGCTTCCTGACACCCAGAGGAGACGGGGGGATTTTCTGGCTCTGCGCCACACTGATGGATGGATGGATGGACAGAGTTCTCATGAGCAAATGTCATCCAATCTAATCCAGGTGATTAGTCATGCGTTCTCCTATTTCAAGGTGCGAGGCCCTTATTTTTTCTCCCCCAAAGCAGGACCCAGGTAACGCGATCCCAGCCTGAAAAATATCAATGTTGGTTTTAAATAACCAGACGTGCACTGGTAGCAAGAGGAAGAATATACCACATGTCCTAAAGATGAACCCCGCTCAGCACCTAACTGTCTGACGGGAAGCATGGGATGGATGTGGCTGTGGTGACCCGACTTTCTGTGTGAATCGACATGTGTTCTGAAAGCTTGACCAGCGTGATCAACCCCGTGAGACTCCGCAGAACCGCTCGCTTGCTCATTCTCATAACGTGCAAAGTTCTGTAGCATGATTTCATTCGAAACCAAACGTCTCCGATTTATTCACACGCTCTGCTTTGATGCAGTATTAAACAAACCCTCAGTGTCTGTGCAGGGCCACAGAAGACAATGACTTTTTTTCTTATTCAGTTCCCTGCTGTTCTTTAAATCTTGTTAGTGGCTTGATTCATGCTTTGTTCGCCTTATCACGCATGTACTATGTCTAATAAAGACTCTCTGTCTTCAGGATGAAGAATTCAGGAACCATGATACCTGATGATGCTCTTTAGTCTTGAAACGCATCCAAACTTTCAATTGCTCCATATGGAGGACATTTCATTTCATAAGGAACAGCTGTACTGTAGCTGTGTTTGAGGCAAAGCCAGTCAATCTGACAAGAGTGAGAAAGCAGGCGAAAACGTAGTTTATTTAACTAGTACATCAGACAGAAAGTGAAAAGCAGCTCAGCACCTGTTGTGCGTGCTGGGATAGATTTATATTTAGCTGTTGCAGAGAAACCGAGTCAGAGGTTAAGAAGAACAATGCTGGCGTGTCTGATACATGTGGACGTCTTTAGGGATGAGACTCCAAGACGATATGCTCATGAGAACACGGAGAGATCAGACTACATGTGACTTTCTAGCTCCACATCTCTTCATTTGTCCCTTTCACCCACAGCTTGTTGACGCTCGCTTCCTGTTTCTGTGCGGCCAAGATGGAGGCGGTGTCATCGAGTGACGTGGTTAAACTTAAAATCAGTGCTGCCGATGCGAGGGGAGAAGCAGGGCTGGGCTGAGAATGTTTATTTTCAACAATGCGCTTCTGGCTTTAAGCAGACTGTCATCAGCGGGCATCACGCTGACAAATCAGAGAGACTAAAGCATGATTAATGACCGTCCGTCTTCTGTGTTGTTTTCCTTGCTTTCCTTCTCCTTTCCCTGTCCCTCCTTGTATCTCTTTGGCTTGCTCCCCTCTCAGAGGACCTGGATGACCTGCGGATGGAGGGCGTGACGGGCTTGGCTCTATCCGGCAGTAAGTTCAGCCAGGGGCGCAGCTCCTATCAGCCTGAACCGCAGGCCAAAGTAACACTCAACATCTGCTCTAGGTGTGCCAGGTAAATGCTCTCCCGTTTACTGCCTTAGAGAGAGAGAGACAAGAATTAACAAGATTGTTGGACATCTTAGGAAATGCACTCTTGTTGTGTTGCCAAGTGTTAAATGAGCCGGAAGCAGCCATGATGCTCACCTCAGCACAGAGTGGATGCTTGCCTTCATTTAAAGTTCCTCCATGTGGCCAAAATCCAGTCCAGTGCATGTCTGGGTCCATGTCAATCTTAGGCGCTTCTGTTCTTATATCCACAACAATCCATCGCACGATTCTCTGCTAACCTTCATCAGCATCGTACGGTATTTCATCGTACACCGAACACACGGTAATGTCATAAATCAAGTCATCAACACCAGTGTAGAGCTCTTTCTCAGTGTTGGGTGCAGTAACAGACAGGTGTGGGCAGGACTCTTTCTTGATGCCAGTCAAAGATAAGTGGGTTCCTCTTCAATGAGACGCCAGGCAAACATCTGCCTGCACAGCCTCTTCTGTTTGGGGTTTGGAATTTGTTTGTTTCCTTCTCTTCTTTCATTCACGCTGGTTATCAGTTTCATTCCACTCACATGCTGTGGGACGTTTGAAAACCAAGGGTAGCTGTGGATTTTTTTGTTTTTTTGTCGACTCTTCATCAACTGGATGCTATTAAGCAAATAGTTGATACCTTTCGTTTTTTTTAACTGATTCCCTTCGTTAGATCAGCCACGAAGCAAAGCAGCATCTGTATCTGAAATCATTTTTGGATCATGGGCTGCGTTTTTTTTTTCTTTCCTGATTAAAATGTCAGACATCTGTTCTGCTTCTCTGTCTTCCTCTTCCCAGTCAGACTCAGGCCAAATTCTTGATTCGTCCTCTTTAACCTGACCACCAAATCCTTCCCAAGTTTTATTGGCAAAGGATTTGTGGTCTTTCATAGATATTTTGGGTGAGTTTAAGGGTCATAAACAGATCAGTAAGCTGGAAATGTGTTGCATGCATGGTGTGCTCATTGTTCTGTTTGCATTATCCTGGAGTTTATTCGTGCAAACAGAGATGTTTCTGCGTCTTCGCATGCATACACACAGACAGGTGTGAACAGGACACGTGACAGTGAAGGGAGTTTAGAGAGGGCAAACCCTGACAAACCAGAATAGTAGAGGGTGGCTTGGCCCCGCGTAGATCTGCGAACACTGAAGTTGGACAAGCATTCCTCGCATACTCGTCATCCCTCAGGCAAACGCATTCGAATTCAGCTCCTCTTTTTCCGCGTGCAGTGTGAGCTTGTTCGGGTCAACAAGGTCCAATATTATGTGTACCACACTTCTGCTGCAATGCGTGTAGCGTGACCGGCATTCACCCATTCATACCTGATTCATCTGAAAGTCAGAGCTCTGTTCCTGCCTTGTAACTTCATCCACATTTTAATAACAACATAATATGGTTGATATTATATTTGTTGTGATGTGTAGCCAGTGCTTTTTAATTTATATAATTTAATATTTAATTAAACTTAAAGTCTTTGCGAACTTGATGACCCCATCCTGATCTTGCTGGACGCCGTCCTCCTCCTTTTTCTTTCCCTTCCCTTCTATACAGACACACTAAAAAAACAGTCCAGTTAGCCTGTGTGGCTTCTAACTAGCAGTGGCAGGTCAGGAAACATGCTGCTTCACTGGCTCTCTACTGGTTTAAGTGTAAAGTGCTGTGTGGCCCGTGTGTTGTGGCCATGTCTCTGTCTCTTGGGCTGTAGCTGTGGTCACACCCGTATTTCATCCTCCTCCTACATGCAGCCGATCAGTTCTTTTACTGGCTATGTGTTCCTGCCACAAAATCTCCTGTGTGCAAACGCATCCCAGATCTTGGGCATAGTCCGGAGGAGTTGGTGGTGCGGCCCAAGGAAATGGATCAACCTCTTTTAGGCTTGTAGTTCTCGTTAAATTAATTGCTTTCATATCAGGAATGCACCGAGTGAATGGCAGTTAAGGCTTGTGGCTATGAGCAGCTTTTGTTCAGAGGCCTTGTGATCATCTTGGATGCTGCTTAACGGTCTTAAGTATTACAGCGAGGGATAGAAAAGCTCTGTCTCGCGTGTTTAAGGAAGGGGGGGAACAGAATCCGCTGTAAAAAGGACAACGCTGCTTTTACCCTCATCGTAGAGGTAGAGACCAACAAGCCCTGCGGCACTGACAGAATGTAGCCCTGCCTCAAAAGCCTTTTCTTTGTCTTCAGCTTATGGACATGGACTAGTGTGTAATTACATATAATATTAACTACGGTTTAATTTAATATGGTTACTGTGTAAATTAGTTTCAGTTTAAATGCAACGTGTTTACGTTTCTAGCTCAGGGAAACTTCAGTCAGACATCCAAAGTTCCTGATTCCATTTTAGTCCAAACAGCTCAAAAGCCATAGCGGCTTGGAACTGACGATGATAAACACGAGGAACTAAGCAAATTCACCCACCTATTACATACCATTACTTTAGTTTCATGCAAAAAAAAAAGAGAGATTTGGTAAGCAGCGATCAAAATATACGGTTCCTGACCCAAATCTGACCCCAACATTCCTCCTTTCCCGCTACGATCGCACATTTTGTGGAAAATTAGATTATAAACTCCCAGTACTGTACCTCGGACTGACAGGGGCACACTTGACATTCAGTTACCAAACATGCGTTGCAGTGTTGTGGCTAAAAAAACAGATTTTTTAAATGCCCTCTGTGTCCAATATATGCAGTATATGTGTGATGTGCTGTCTTTAGGTTACAAGGGGACAGTCTATCAGACAACAAATCAGAAGAGGACAACAGATCTCACATCTCTGAGCAAGCTGTACCTGACATCTCATGTGAGTTGTGTAACCCAGTTCAAGTGTTCAAAGCTGTTATTTTTTTTTATCTCTTTCCACATTTTTGTGGTCTCACGCTCTGCTGTGTCCTTTTCCCTTGTTTTGCTTGTGCATTGTCTGGAGCAGCTCCCTTGCCGGGGGTGGACACAGTGTCAGGACGGCTGCAGGAATGCGAGTCCCTGTCTCAAGTGTCAAGCTCAGTAAGTGTCCTCCCTCTATCCATCACCAAACAATTAAGATCACTTTACATCCATCAATTACCGCATTGCTCTCTCTTTCCCAGCCTCTATTGTCCACGAGTCAGCAAAAAGCACCCAAAGTCTCTTGTTAATAAGACAAGAGGCAAAACTGATCTTTATGCGCACATTTCAGCGTACACAACAAATGACAGGGCTGCACATGCGATACCCCAATTAGAAAACTCCCTGTATCACTTTGCTTACCTCTCAGGGTACTTGTGTGCAATGTGAAAGGAAACGCTGAAAGGAATATCCAGTGACACAATGACAATTGATGCCGATTTAGAGGATTTATACAATAGACCTAAATATTTATTGGTTACGAGAGTATACACAGTTTGATTCAATAGGAGACTTGCGTGATAACCTCACATGCTTCAGGGTAGAACTTTATGGAAGCCCAATGTGGCTCACACCAGACTCAGACACAGACATACACATGCTGTTAATAAAGCACTTGACTAAGATGCCGGTACCTTTGTATAATTACTTCCCAAAAACCCAATACCTTTTTTATAATTGCCCGATCTAACTGTTAGACAAGGCTTTTTATGGCATTTTTTGAATGAGGAAAGGAGCGTGGAGCCAAGGCATTACTCCGTGTGTGGAGCAGATGCAGAGAGGCTCCAGACTAACTGGGAGCAGACTTTCACAGAGCCGAGGACTTAGAGAATCAAAGCCTGCAGTCGGACGTTTGATGGAGTTGATAAAGTACAAGAGACACCATGTAGAAATTAGAGAACCTTATAACATCAAACTGTCTGGTTTAGTCTTTCTTTCATTTTAAAAAAGGCTTTTTGATAAGTATTGATCAGGCAGTAAAAATCTGAGACTGCAGCTAATTAGTTTTGATTTCTAAATCGGTTTCTTGCCCTTGACGTTCACATCCACCCTGTCTTAAAACCATCTATACCAAAGAATGAAATACTCAGTTTACACAGTTCAATCCCTGTCTGGCACACTTATGAACAAGGCACTAATATGTCCCATATGGAAACCACAAGTACGAACATCGCCTATCATCTGCTGTAACTAATGTGGTTGTTTTGTGTTTAATTGCCTATGATGGACTGTGAAAGACAAATATGAGGAATAATGTAAACTCTGGCACATCACTAACACTGTCTTTAATTTAAATTTAGTTATAAACTACAACTAAATTTATAACACAGTAGGTTACTGGGTAGGGCTGGCGAGGTTCTAAAGGGTCAAATGCAAAACGAAGTTACGAAAACTCGGAGTATTATTGAAGAAAGGGAGAGGGTTAGTACACTGGGGGCCCAGTGGGACGCCGTGTCCCTCTGTGCTTTATCTGCCAAATGCTGCAGGTGGTTCAACAAAATTAAGGGGGGGATTGGACCATTTGTTTTATTATATCTCCTGCATTTAATATATAAATCAGCGGATGCAGGTGTCTTTATTGTTTCTTCACGTGTTGCACTGCTTATTAGAGTAGAAATGATGCGTGCGGTGCTTTCTAGGTCGAAAAGTTGTATTTTATAATGTGCCCATTTCATCATGCGTGGCCGTCCGTAAAAGTAATATCACCTTGGTTTTGTGCAGTAAAAGCTTGGCACTGTTGGAAAATAAACACTGTTAATGGTTAATTATTATTCCGACAGCCCCCCTGCCTGTGCTAGTTCCCTTAGGTGATAATTGCCCCATAAAGACAAATACTTTCCTAAAGCCATCACCAGAACTAATTTTACCACAGTTTTCTTTTGTGTGTGTTAAGTGATACGTTTTGATCAAACTGAGCCCGTAGAAGAGTTACCGTCAAACAATCTGCCAGGGCAAATATGGTAGAAAAATTATAATTAGCGTGATGTAATGCTATGTGTATGATATAAAGCAGGGTGGTTGCCATGGCTTATTTTTTATTTCCAGGGTAATTTAGTCAAAACACTCGATGGCTTTTTGTATTTGGCACCAGTGTGCTCCCCACAGTTATGCATGCATGGTTATCCTCAGAGCAAATCTGTGATGTAGACTGTAGATAGTTTAGTATAGATAGATCCAGTGAGTTCAAAATTAAAGATAAACCCACAGCAGACGTATGTACTGTGTCTACAACATGATATTTTTGGACTAAATACTCTTGACAGTTATAATACTCATTCAGTTGCTATTTATTAATATAACATTCTGATTTGTGATTCATCATCTATTTCCACTGCTGAACAAAACACTTTTTACTGTATAATAATATAAAACATACTGTACTGCACAGCCGAAAATAAGTAACGTCAGAAATTTGATTGTTTGGGTTAGAACAAAAATCACCCGCTGTCACGATTCTCTCTCTCTCTCTCTCTCTCTCTCTCCCTCCCTCTCTCCCTCTCTCTACCTCCCTCCCTCCCTCACTCTCTCGCTCCACCCGACACGGGCCGATCAAATCTCGATGCCAATGAAACCGCATCTTCCTGCACGTTTTCTTCTTCTCCCACACATCAACTCATCTTACACCTGACTGGAAAGAAACAGATGTTCTGTTACTGGTGTTTGCTCTACATTTATTCGTTTCATTCTCAGTCTTTCTCTTTGCCAAACGAAGTTGAGTGGATCAGACTATGTGCGTAACAAGCTTACGTTTGAAAAGGCCGGACCTACTGATAAATGACTGCAGCCGCATCGTGTGGTCTGAGAACCCGAGACCCCGCAGAGGCAGCAAAATGTGCTCGGCGTTACTCCATCGACTTTGTTTGTGTGTGTGTATTAATCCAAATATTACCCTGACCTGACCACAACAAGGGGAGTCCATCAGTTGTGCTTTGTACAGCCAGCAACAGGCTCAAACCTCCAACTCATGCCAGCCGTCCTTGCGGTCTTTAACTGACTGCACACATTCTGAACAGCTCTTGTTGTGTGGAGTGCAACGTTGGACCGAGCTCCAGATTGTGGTGATAATTACTGCTGATCACACACGTATAGCTGCACACATGTATGCTATAAAATCTTTAACTCCAGGCTTCCATTCTCTCTCTTTCTGTCTTGTTTGCTCTCAACATGGACTTAATTTCGTCAGATCCATGTTTTTTTTATACGGGCAGAGGTTTCTCCAGAGGGTTTTTCCCCTTCTCTGTTTTAGGTCTTACTTGTTTTGTCATACTGGGAGGGAGATTATACAACTTGGGTTTTGCCACTGACGTTAATATACTCATAAGTCATAGGTGCTTTTTTATTTTGGAGATGAAAAAGCATTTGTTCTAACGTCTTTGTCAGTATAGATTAATGCATAAAACCTAAGTATTCAATAAAAAGAAAAGCATTTGAGCCATCTGAACAGAAATTGTTCTCGTCACCTCATTATGTCTATTTAATGTGTAATAAATTTCGTTTTGTTTAGTGTTTTTACTCAATGTCTGTAGATGTTGATTCCTTCTGGGTGATTTTGTAAATATGTCCTCTCAGACGTGTAACAGCTCATATTTTGCTTGGAATATGTGTTTATTTGTTGATGTTATCTGGGGAGGTGAATTGCTCGCAGGCTCAGTGTATCCTGTTTGTTTGCGTAGCCATGGGACTGCACAGCGCCGCCAGCTTCGGCCTCAGGTCTGCAGGCTGCAGGTACTGTACACGGCTGACAAAAGAGGCTCTGTAGACAGATAAGGGCAGTTATTGGTTTTCCTAAGTCGTCCCAGTAACATGGACATTGTAGAAGAACTGTAACTCGACATGGATTTCCAAGTAAACTGTAGCAGTAACGACCAATAACTTACAGCATCATAAAAATTTCAAAATGCGCATGGGATGCTTAAAACTTCGAATCTGTTGGTGGCCTTGTTTATAAGAGCAGAGAAGACCCAGAGTGAAAGAAGGACAACATGATGTCATGCTGCTGGATCTGAGGGGATACCACCAAAGAGAAATACATTTGGGGAGGGGATTCAGTTGTAATGTTCAATCAGCCTTGCTGCTTTATGAGGCCTGTAATTAAGGACTGGCTTGTGGTGTTGTGGTTCTGCTGCCACAGGACGCCTCATATATCGGACCAGCACAAAGATCAATGCTGTAGACCCTGGGAAGGACGTTCTGTCATTTATCAGAGAATAGCAGTTGTCTTCTTGTTTTTCTCTACACGTCCTCTTTTGGAAAAAACATACGAGAACACGATGAACTGAGCAGACTGTTAAATCCCAGGTTTGCCTTTAAACGTTGCTCTCAATGTATATATCGTACTACAGTGCCAAGTCAACTCTGTCTCTCATTAAATACTTAGCACTTAGGATGAAGTACTGTGCAGTAAGTGCAGGCATCAGAGGTATTGTAAGTTTCTCTAGACTTGACCTAAGTTACAAGAGGTGGAATTATGGCTGACAGGTTTTATTTCTCACCTGTGTTTGGAGCTCATGGGCACTTAGTCCACTGGCTTAATAGATCATCCGGCCACTTGTGCCTCATCAGATGAATAAATGGGAGGATTAGGCAGGCTGCCATCTCAGGACTTGTGAAACCCCAGTCTGTCTAACGGGTCTTATTCCAAACCATACTCTTGGCTGAGAACGGCTTGGAGCGAAACAGGCCAAAGCAGCCACCATACAGGACTGTAAGTGATCCATGCTGTCTCGGAGTTTAGTTCCTTTCATATGCTTTGGGCTCCGATCATCTTTATTTGCACTTTGGAAACTGCTGATTTATTGTTTTTTGAAATGTTGCTTGGATTTGCTTCTGTCAGACTCCCGCCAACAGACGTGTGTGCGTACAAGCTTCTAGAGATTAACTGATATTTACACAAAAATCGACTGCACCGCTCCTCACAGTCTAGTGCCCCGCATTCACTAAACACTGTGCAGTCAAGGCTTTGCGCTTTCATCTACACTTGCTGCGGTTTCTTGTGTTTTTCTAAAGCCCGTAAAATAATAATTGCCTCTTTTTTTCCAACAGATATGGCTTGGATATTTCCAGCAATAGCTGAAATTATATAAAGAGTTAATTGAAGGGTCTTTCTTCTAATGTGACTTTCTGTCTTTACTGTTCCCCTCGCTAACTAGCGTCAGGCTGTCTGGGAGGCTGATCTTAAGGCTCTAAGAGGTGGGAGCTCTGTCGGGCAGACGGGCCTGCTACTGGGCGACTCCCTCTTCTCCAAAGAGCTGGAGAACATGGGCAAACAGCTCGCTGGTAGGCAGATTCTGCATCTGTGTGGTATGCGTGTACTTGTGCCGTGTCTTTGTGGCTGTACTGGACGAGTTTGATCTGTGCTTTTTATTTGTAAGTCTGATCAAAAACCAAAAAGAAAAGGAAGCTTACGCACACACACACGCACACACACAGGAAAGCTGGTGGAGGAGTCCGGCCAAAGAATGCACTACTTTTGCACAAAGATTTTTTTAGTTTAAGTCCCTGACGCTAAAACATGTTAAGACTGTTATGGAAAAACAACTGAAATATAATACATGTGTACATAATATTTCTTTTTATGTAACTTGAAATGGGAGGAATGCATCTGAACTCCAGCTTTGACAGTTTCAATGAATGACATTAGCTCTGCTGATTCATGTGGAAGTAATTGAAGCTTTAACTGCGCTGGAGACTTATTTGGTCTGACAATATGAAATTTGTGTGGCATTTTGGAAATCATTATTCCTAATGCAGTTCAAAGCTCATCTTTGATATATGTGACGTCCGGGTGACTCAGACACTTTTTGTTTTCGCGATGATCAAATACTCTGTGTATTCTTTGGTGAGTCAAATGAAAGCCTAGAATGGAAGCCAGAGAGAATGTCACCATTTACCGTCATATGTCTCCCACTTGTTTGTTAATGTTTGTACTCCTACTCTGTCTGACAGTGTAAGTGTATGGTCCAAGCTGCAGTGAGCTTCTCAGCGCATCCGTGGGACAATAGCACTTACTGTAGGAGGCACTAAAACAGGGCTATTTGTACTAACAGCATGCTAACATTTGCCCCAGAGGTCCTCAGATGGCATTGATTTCTAGTTGTTTTACGCTGAATTACTGAATATTTAGGGTGAGGGCTCCTACCAGGCAGTTTTAGTGAGGCTGTTCACTCAGCTAATTCAACTCTTTCGTCCCTTTATTAGCTGTTAATACTTTCCATGTTCGGAGCCAGAGCCTTACTCTTCATCTTGTATTGTGAGCCCAATTATTTGGTTGAGTGATCCCTCTTGCCTTCCTTGTGTCATATTTTTCATGCATACTGTATAAATTACTGCTTACAGAATTAGTTACAGAACTACGTTATGTGCACTTTAATTAGAAAGCAGCGTCGTCTAAGGGTGGAAATGCCAAACTGCTAAACGCGTCACTGTTAATGGCAGACTTTTGTATTTATTCAGGCAGTATTTATTGTTTATTGTGCTATTGTTAGCCTGCAGATTTTATACAGACAAATTAAATGTCATTAGAGCATATGTTTATTTTCAGAGGAGGTACCCAATAAAGTCTGCATGGGATCTGAATAGTTATAGCGTGCTGAGGCCCCGTACTCTCTCACCATGAGCATCTGCTGCTCGATCAAAGACTTTAATGGATTAGATCTGTTTCTATTTCTTCTTGTCTCCTTGTCTCCGTTCCATCTCTCTTTGTCTCGTTGTTTCTGTTCTTTTTTTACTGAAATATAAAATCAAAACTTATCAAAGATTCAGCTACATATGGCTTTTGATGGTGTCTTATGAGCTGTCATTGTGCATCAGTGTCTGTGAGATGGCTTATATTATGTCTCAGTTAAACATAGTAAAGTCAACAGAAATTAAGGGGCAGGAAGTCAGAGGAAGCAACTGGTTTACAATAAAATCATGAGTAGAAACACCATTTACGAAGAGAAGATATTCACAACAACATGTGGAACATGTGGTGTTTATTATTGTACTAGTAAATAAATCAAGATTAAAATATCAACTTTATGGGAACAGATTACTAATGAACATGTCCTGTTTACAATATAGTAGTAACACCAGTCTTGGTGGACAGAGTGTGGGTGGAACGTCACTTTACACCCTTGTATATTATCTTTGTCCGTTATTTCACCTCTGCCCAGATGTACAACGTGTCCTATGCCTGTAATGTAGCTGTTTCCTTATGGTTTGTAATGTAATTATAGTTTACTGTGCTGTAAATGTCGTGAGCTCAGCCATCCTGAGAGATACTGTACGTTTTCTCCTGTAATGTTCAGAGCAATAAAAGTGACGTGGAATGTACTTTAATGGAACACAATGCCTCGCAGTGCAGAGTACACACAGATTACTGAGCACACTAGCAAGGTGATATGCAGCACAGTGCGTGTTCTGCAAAGTATCTCCAGTAAAGGTTAACGTCAGGATAATCAGAGTCGATTCAGCACAGAAATAATGATCTAATTACGCACGTCAGAAAATTAAATGCATTTCATCCCCAAAGGATGATATACAAAACAGTCTGGAATAGATTTCAAACCAACTAAGTAATGTCTCAAAGCCGCATTTGGGAAAGTGTTGCAGACGTTCTGCTTTGCATATTGAATGGATGTTTGTCTGTGAATGAGACCATGTGTTTTGCATTTTTGTGTGGAAAAATGTTGTTTGTATAGGAGGAAAGAACCATTTGCTCAACAACAAGGAAGTCTGGGTTTGTGAAATAGTTGTCATGCTTCTTTGTGTCATTCAGTTAACATCACGCATATACAGTTTTCCATAAATAGTCACTTATGATGACTCATTCCCGAAATTATCCCACTCAAATGATAACTTCCAGATTGATTTGTTGTACCCCGACTGCCAAGGCCTGGAACAAAAGCTTGAAACACAGAAATAATGACACAGATGTTGATGGCCGAAGTTGGCAGCGCTACATGTTTTACAAACTGAAATGTTTTTGAGACTACCAGTGAGACAAACGCGTGTGTTTTTGTCAGGAACAGGGAAGAAGATTATTACTAGGCTATGCTCACTGTATATCAACTTGGAAGCTTTCCTGACAGAGGAAGCTGGATTCACCACAGTTTACAGTGTCTATAAATATTCTCATCATTACCCAGAAGAAGGATTAAACCAAGCAGTCTCGCCCTCTTTAATGCTCGGTGAAGCTTGTGAATCATCTGTCTTGTCAGACACAATCCTAAGAATATGCGCTAAAAATATTTTTTCACGGACTCCACCTACCTAGAATTGTGCGAAGTTTTACTGGCATTGTTGTATGACGTTCATATCATCTTACACATCATGTAAGATGGAAAGTGATTTCAATGAGCTTAACATGACAAATGTCTCCAGACATGTTAGGTTTAGTGTTTTATGTTCAAAGCGTGATAGCTGGTTGCTGACTTGGATTATATCCCTTCTTCCTCCAGAGGTTGAAAAGGACCTTGCCAAACTTGCAGAAGTGGGTAAGATGACCACCCGGAGCTCCAATAATCCACACAGCAGCCTACTCCACAACCCTCTGCGCCACAGAACACTGCCCGACACGCTTCCCCTCCCAAGCCTGATCTCTAGGCCCCAGTCTCCAGGCGGCGGCCTCTCAGGCAAACCTTGTGGCGTGGGCCTCCCTTTGCTCAGCCCCAAGTCCACCTCGCTGGTCATGGGTCGAACGCAATCTCCCAGCAACCCTGGGAGCAGAACGCAGACCCCCAGAACTCCCAGCAGGCCCTTGACCCCAAATAGTCTGCTCACACGCTCAACCTTTAACCCTGGATCTCATAAAGAGGTGACCTTCAGGAGGTCACGGAGCCGCCCTGTAACACCCACGAGTCAGCCCATGCATCCCAGACCGCTGCTCACCCCGCCTGGACTAAGCACTACAGACAGCCTCGGTGCCAGCCTACGGGCCTATCTGTCCGAGGTAAGATCCAAAGTGAGAGACATCGAGCCTCTAATAATAATTACCTATGGAAGATTTATCCAGAAATATTTTAGCTTTAGATCAAATACAACTTTGAGTGCAAGACGTGGAGTAAAATCACAGCAAACCTTGCATCGTGGGCTTGAACGTGTACGAACCTGAACCTGTATGCTTAGTGTCAAACACACTCGATGCCTGGCTGGAGAACATGAGAGAGCCTTTACAGGGAAAGATTACGACTGTGAGCACCAGAACACGCAGTATCACACATGTGCGTATGCTCACAAACACATGACTTTGTGTGGGGTTCAGAGGAGAACCATGGAGGTCTGTACAGTAGGATCACGGTGGAAAAATTAGTTTGGCAGAAAAAAGGAACTTTTAATCTACTTAACAGCCGCGTTGTTAAATGTAGGACCTTTCTGAAGGCTTATTTAATAGTGGGCAGTGCAGTCCTTCTGTGCACTCTTTGACAGTTACACGATAGTTGACACACTGTGAGATTGTCCAATACACCACTGCACCCAGTTTGGTTTTATTGAGGCCACCTGGTTCCATGTAGAATGTCTGAAGGCCTGCCAGTATGTGCAGCAAGACAAAAAAAAATGTCTGCTTCATGACTCCTGTGTCTTGAACGTGTCTGTCTGTTGTTGAACCTTGTCATTATTTTCTATTTCAGGACGAGTTTTACCAGCAGTTACAGGCCATTAGACAACCCTGGCATATTCCCAGTGACACAGACAGCGACATCCTGGAGCCTCCTGAACAGGATAAGAGTGAGTAGCTGAGAACGGTCTTCTGTCTTTTGTCTCTTTTAACTCTCCTAATTGAATTAACAACGCTGTAGTTTAGTTAACAAACCTTCTCTGTTAAATCCGCATGTAACAAACCTAAAAAAAGTTACTTTTTTTTTTTTAAAGATGTAAGATTAATTTAGTTCCTGTAATGCTTTGACTAATCCTTTTAAAGCAAATCGTCTCTATCAACGGAGAATTGAGGAGGGGAACATTGTCTTTCCTGGCATCCTGTAAGGCGTATGTCTCTATCAAGACCCAGTCGGTAGATGTGACAGCCCTTGCTTGAAAGTGATAAATCCAGTCATAGTAGTGGCCTGGCTGGAATGGAGTACAACATATTACTCAGGCTTTGAACGTGACAGAATTAGATCAGACCTCCTTAAATGTTCTGGTCCATAAATGACATAGATGTATGTGGCCGCATGGACCGCCAGAATTAAACTAGGAGCAGTTTTATTCACTGAGGTGCACTCAACTTTTATGCTCTTTTAACATCAGTTAGCATATGAATAAACCTCTCTGATCCCCTGAGTTGTTTGTTAGAATTTATACTGCAGCTACAATAAATAAAACGACGAAATGTAGACAATTACCTTATTATGTTAAATCTCTCTGGTGAGTGTGGTTGGAAAGAGTAAAACAGCAGTGGGAACTGCTGTTTTACTGGGAACAGCAGTGGTTAACGCTGAAGTTCACAACTTAACAGCGTATTTAAACCCGTGCGCATCTTTTGTGACGCGTTTACCTGTAAATTGTGCACCAATTCAGAATGTAGTTACTTCACTGTACCTACCACTGTGGTTTATCCTCAGGGGAAGCTGTAGTAAAAACAAAAGATGAACAGATACCACAAAAGACTGTGATGACAAGATTTTTTGACAACCTAACTGCTGTTAAAAGCAAATATAACCTGATGAAATTACATGCGCCCATGTAGTAGTCAGACATTTTGGTCCAACAGTTCCATGTTTTGCTCTTGTCACTCAGAAACGTGTCTGATTTATGGTTCATAAATGACTCTCCCAATTATATATAGCACCAATTCAGAAATGCTCTGAAATTATTAAAGCCTTGTTTTCTCAATCAGCAAAGCATCAGCCACTCGGACTGAAAATCAGTTGCAGGTGTGATCTGATCTGTGATCACTGACGTTATAAAATAAGAATTCCAGTAAAAGAATAACATCAAGCAGACGAATGGTTGTCACGTGGAACTATAACTCTAGCCCAACGTGTATCTTGCAAAATAAATGGGTAATTTTTTAATAGCCTCCGAGCGCCTGCTCCATGCCTTGGCAGCAGTAATTGCATGTTAAGAAGGGATATGAGCCACATGTTGAATAAGCGGTGGCGCAGACGCGGGGAGAGAGAGACTGACAGAGAAAAAGAGACCAGAAAGCCACAAGACGTGACAAAGCACATTTTGGCGTGAGAGAGGACCCACAGGACCGTTTGCTGAAATCTAGTTTGTACTGTACGTGTGTGTGTGTGTGTGTGTGTGTGTGTGTGTGTGTGTGTGTGTGTGTGTGTGTGTGTGTGTTTAATCTTCTCTGCAGTAGTTTGACCAGTGAAATAACTGCTATAACTTCTGGCCACATAGTAGCCTCATGGTTATTCGTAAAATCCGGCACAGCTCGTACCAGTTAAGCAAATTATGTTTTAGGTGCGAAAACTTCTCAGTGAAAGTCATATTGTCTGTGTTAATTCACAGGTGGTGCCCGAGATGCCAATAAGAGATCTGTGTTTTCAGGTGAGAGTCTGAACACGTGTTGTATCAATAGGAAACAACCGTGCTAAGTGTTTTCTGCCATTCCAAGCTATTGCTCATTGTTGGAGAACCTCAGTGTCTGTACAGTGGATGACCTGGCAGGATGTAACTTCAATAGGGATCAAACGCTGGCACACTGTGGCAGCCTCCACCTTCATTTATGGCCCATTCAATGACCAAACTGTCCCAGGCTAAACGGAGGGCACAGGGGCTCTGAAATAGGATTGGTGTAGACTGGCTATGCGTAGGGATGACAGCACCGTTGCCCAGTTCCATTAAGTCACTTGGGCTCTGAGTTTACACGCAGCAGACGGCGTCAACTCGCAGCGTCAACATTTGCGAGAAGGAGAAAGTCTGTCTGGTTTGAGGCTGTCTGCGGTTCTCCTTCTTGTGGCTCCAGAGGTGCCCACAGTTCCCAACGTCAATGTGCCAGTCTGGAGGAAGATCTGAGAGCAGGCTGCTTCTGCTGCTTGGCTATCAGAGCCGCCAGAGCAATGCCATGGCAACCAAATCCAAAGCTCGCTGCTTAAGTCGCCCCAGTCACCGCTCTGCCAGAATGCCTTATAAATACAGTCACTGGAACCACTGGGTACCACCAACCCTCATGTTTGTTTATGACATTGACATTGTGAATGGCTCTTTAATAGTACTGTAATTGCACCAGTTATTATTTTTATTAGTGGTTAAATTTGTCTCATTTTGGGTTTTTTTGTCTTTCATTTTGACAGGCCTTTAGTGATGAAACGCAGAGACACTGATCCAATCAAATGATTATGCAAACCACTGGACGTTTTGAATATGTGTACAGAGACGATTATTTTTATAATTCATATGAATAAAAAAAAATGTTGTATACTTTTTTCACAGATATTTCATAGTCATTGTACTGTAACGGTATGACAAACACCAATACTTATGAGTATGGGATATAACATTTATTTTTGTTTGCTCTACACTGTAGCATGCAATTGAACCTCCTCGTGGAGCCTAGAGCCAGATGCATTTTGTTGACAGATATTTTCTAGGCCTAGTGCATATTCACATTGTGAAGGCAGGTATGAAAATGTATAATGGTATGCACTGTTATAAGATGTGATGTTTTTCTATAACAAATATCAACTAGTGTGGAGGGTATACAAGGAATGCTGTAATGTTAATTAAAATCATTTGGTGCACATGTCTTGTGATACGCTTCCTTTTGTATTTGCAGTTTTCTGAATGTACTGTACGTTCCCTGACTCACAAACACACACAAATGAGTTACTGAAAAGACTGAGCCAGTCACACAATCAAGAGATGACGCTGTTTAATCCAGTCTTTCATATACATGATCCACTCAACTGAGCCCAACTTTTTGAATTAGCACCTCTACAGCCACAGTACTAAACCATAGAACTCCAGTTATAGACATTTTGTCTTATTGTACACTGATGACAAACCGTATCCAGATGACTCCAAAATATTCACCTATTCTCTTTAGTCTCTAAAAGTCTGACCGCGACTAGATTGTTGCTCTGTGTTTACTTGGGCATGGGTTGGTTAAACTGTGGTCGTCTGTTACACAGGTGACGTCAGCTCTAGAGACGCACATTGTGGACACACCCTCCACCCGGACACAGTCTGATCCCTCCGTTCGAACCCTGCTGAGTTTTGCGGTGCCGTATATGCAGCCGTGCCAACGTTTGAGTCTGTCTCTCGGGATGTGGTGAAGAAACTACTCAAATCTTCGCTCTCGTTTCACACAGAGTGATTCCTGTAAAAGGATGTGTGAGAAGACTAATGACTTCAAACCCCATGCTGTAAAACATGGTATGTGGATTATGTCCCATGTATTTCAGCGCATTGTGTGCTCATTTCAGAGGGATGTGGTTTTTTTAAGATCTGTGGAAGAATTTGAGGACATGGCATAATCACGTCACAGTGGTGCCTTGATATAATCTTAATACTGCTATAAACAGCATGTTCCTGTCAGAAAAGGCAAAGGTCTGGCATTGCATAATACAATTTTATTTTATAATCACTTTGTTGCAGGGCAGTTGCTACATTGATCACCATCTGTTTTTGTTCCTCAGATCACAATCATGCTAACACTGTTTACACTATCAATATTTTCCATAAGTTTATATGTCTCCTCCACTCAGCAAAAAATCAGAGCATGAGGATTTCTGGAATAAGCCAGGACAGTCTGGTCAGTTCCTGCCACAGATGTCACACAAAGACAGTACTTTGGTGCTTTTTCTCATCTTTGTGTAGACAAATCAGTCTTGGTATGTCACACAACTTGACATGTGTGGAAAACTTTCAATGTGGACCATTCCTGAAGCCTTGTATTTGTATGGTCCCATTCCTGGTCATAGCCGTTTTTTACGGGTGATCCCAAAGGTGCTGTAACTGTGACTGTTATGAGCAATATTTATGAAGTAGCGGCACCTTTCATATCATTAATATCGTCTCTGAAACCACTAATATCTTCTCAAAATATGTCTGCTGTGCAGGCGTTATACACCAGCCCCATTCAAAGCAACAGGAAGGGCCACCCAGGAACAGCAGCAGACATCACTATACTTACTGGGAGATCCAGACCACCATCAATGGTCAGCAGACTGACCAAGGTCTTAATTTACAACTGAACAGCCGGGGATTTATCCCGACGTACAGCACAAATAAATCTATGGTGGGAGGGAGGTATGCTTTGAAGGCATATAAAGTCAGTATCATTCACTGCCTGTTCCAATATGGGGAGAGTACGAGGCCATATGTGGAAAAAAAATATGTGTATGTGACCCAATGTAAAGTCTAAATGCGCAGACAGATGAGTAAAGCTACACTGCATTAAAAGCTTTACTGTGTTTAAGTCGACTTGTCCAGATTATTTTTTGCACATACTGTATATGACTTGAATATACTACACTGTATGGAGATGTTTATTAAACTACTTTTGTGTGGACCTCTCTGGGAGATTTGAGTGGCTAATTTTTATGGTAACTGTAATTCAAAACATAATCAACTATCTGGATTCTGTTTTCTCTGTTCACTGGAGGGAACGGCTTGTTCTCACAGAGCTAATGAAACCAGTCACCGCAGTTCTTTATCTTCCTTAAGTCTGTCATCAGCATTAAAGCCAAAGTGTTGCTCTTTCTTTTGATGGCAAAGGCAGAAGCTTTGCTCGACTATACCATTATTTGTTTTACAGTATTACACTGTATGCAAACATGTATGGTTTCGCTAACAGCTTAAACAAACACTGTAGGTCTGAGCTGTGTCACTGTTTGCAGAGCAGCTCACGACTTCACATCCTGCTGACAGCTCCTTCGTGTTCGCAGCCAGTATCGAACTGGTCAGCACCTCTTAAAACAACAAGTGTCCGATTACACCAAACGTGAATGTGTATTTTGTTAACCTCATAGCATCTAGAGAGTTGATGATTAATAAGAAACATCAAAGAAAGAAAACTGGCCATTCGTAGGAGACATACAGTACGATGCCTTGCACGATGCTTCATTGTAATGGGATTGACCAGCCAGCATGAGAGTGAAGAGGTTATGCTGTCTCACTGCTGCTGGATTTGTAGTTTGCCAGATTATTGATGGATTTATAATGATTTAAAAATGACTGTTTCAAAGTGTGTAGGTCATGTAGCAAAGTGGGAGCAATCATGGGTTTTTCTGTGCTGACTCAAACAGTACTTAAACGGTAACCAAAGGAATTCATCCTTTAACTGACATAATTTAATACATCAAAGCCCTAAAATTACCCAAAACGATGGTTAGGATATGGTTAGTAATGACCTTATGCTCTTAATCTTATCCTGCGATCATTTTACATCAGTGACTTGTTCCACTTTGAGATCAGACCGAGTACAAATGTGATGCTGGACTCGGGAGCTGATGTTTTTAATACATTTGCTTCCAGTTTTAATAGTAAATATCGAGACTAGAAATTATAACGTATCTAATTTTAAAAATTCCTAAATATTTTTTACTGGAGCCGCCTTAAAATCTCAATGTTGCAAGAGAAAGTCTGAAAACTGTTGATGTTCTGTGTATGTATTATTCAAAACAGTATAATAATAGGCCGCGCTGCAGGTCAGGAACAGGTGCCTGTCACTTCCGGGTATGTCTTCATTCGTGTAACGGACACATGTAATACTGCTGTTGTAGTGATACTGTCCCAGCCTCTGCCGTTTTAATGTAAATATAATTAAAATAGGGGTTAAATAACTGAACTACCTAACATACATGCCACTCTTCTAAGAAACAATGTAAATGTCGGGCGCACCTCCATGGTCAAGTTTACCATTGAAGGTAAGCTAGGTGTTAGCAAGGCGGCACCGTTTGTTTGTTTGTTTGTTGGTTGGTTGGTTTGCTTTTTTAGATCGTCTTTACGCAAATTCACTTGATGTGTATGTTGTTTGAGGAGCTGTGTAAACCAGCCTGTTGCTCGCCAACAGTAAACAACATGTTATTGCTCGCTGAATGCCATGACTAATGTCTAACTAACATTAGCCTTAGCTTAGCTTAGCTTGATTGGTTTGTAGGTGCGTGATGCCGCAGCTTTAGCCTTTGCTGTGATAGTTTTTGTAGCGTGACTGCAACAGGGAAGTCCAGACAAACTAACTACAGCTTTTACATAACTGTTAAGATTATCTCCTGAGTCTTACAAGCGCATCTTAAATCTATTCAGCCTCCAGCTTTAAATCTAATTTAACCGAGAGCCAAATGCAAATAAGATAACATTCAATATTGTAAACCAAAAGATATTCATCGTCATTGCGTGAATAGCAGGGGCTGTTACGTTTGGCCCGACTGGTGAAGTGTTGAAAGACATACGGCCTGCATGAGACAAGTGTTAGTGTGTGTTGATTGTTGTTTTGTAAACACCTTAAGCTGTTTGCTATGGCACTTCATCACTCTTCTCTATCACAGCTGCATATGATACAGTATCACAGGCACTTGTCCTTTTTTTAATGTTTCGCCATAGAGTACTAGTCTGTCTCACATTTTATGCTAAATGACATGGAAACGGCTAATCCCATTTGGTGTGTTATGTTTGAAAGGAAACGTCTACTACTGGGATTAACAAATCTTTTATCCAAAGAGCTGTTCAGAAAATCCAGAGGGATTACGTAGTGGATGGATAAAAATTCTGTTGTCATTTCTGGCTCGCGTGAGTCTTTTCTGTCAAATTCATTAAGTTTCACAGAATACACAAGAGCCTTTAAAGCACTCTGCAGATTGTTAAAGCTGAACTGTACGGCCTTGCGCTGTCTTGTCTGTATCTCCTTTTGTTTTCTCAAAGAACAATTTATGATTCTTCTCCCTGACCGTCATGTGGTCAGTTTTCCAGACACATGTGGAGCTTTTAAAAAGCAGAGCTAAAATGTGCGTTGCACACTGGCAAGCCCTGTGGTGGGTGAGGCTTAAGACCTGGGTCAGATGACTCATCCTATGACTCTTTTTGCTCATATTAATGTTATTATTCTTTCAAATGCAAGGGTCTAATATTGGTCTGGTGGGGTGCAGTGACTTAGAAATGTTTATTTTTACTTTTGTGGTTGTTTGAACCATGTCTGGAGTGGACTGAAACTAAATATTGTGGCATGGACACAAAGGCACTGTTAATATGATCATATGTGTACCTATTGTCAAACTGCTTTGTCTCCAACATCCACTACAGCTCCCTGAGGGTAATGTGGAAGACCTCCACAACTTCAGTTACAAGTTTGGGTTTTCACCATCAGTGCTTCATGCTTCAGAAGTGTCAGCAATTCCTCTGGAGTCGTGTCCTTTTGCAGTGAGTTTATTGAGTCTGCACCCCTTGAGCTGTGCTTTATTATACATACTTTGTACTAATTGGCTGCCAGTCTATTGTTTGTGCTTCCACCACTTCATAAAAGTCGCATGCCAGAGGCTCCTGGTGAATAGCCAGGTTTAGGTGTCATCACACTGAGTGCCATGAAGTAAATATAACATAGCTTTTTTTATATAGTAATAGTTACTTTAATCCTGATATAGGCCTTGTGTTTACGAATCATATCGGTTTGTTTCACCGTGACCAGTCAAACGTTGTCAGAGACAAGTAAACCAACATCAGTTGATTCACCAGATGCAAATTTGGATTTGATTCATCGTCCGTTTGTGATCTTCCCATGTTTAAAATGGGTCATAAATATTTATGTGATGTTTTAGGAAGAAATGGTAATTGTCAGCCCCACCTTTTAAGATTATGTAAGTTATGCTTAGTCATGCAGTGACTTTGTGCTTGATGATTACTGATTATTTATTCCAGAACTTTCCATTTGGTTTTTAACACATTTGTGGCAAAATTGTGTCTGTCCTCACTGAGAGTCAGTGTTGCACAGCATTCAGTAAGTCATTGCCATTATTTCTCTTTATATTACTCTTTTGTTCTCTTTATCTGTGCTGTTTCCTTTGCTTCCTTTACACAGTAATGAATTTTAAAGTATTACAACAATCTCAGTCAAAGTTCCAGCTAATTCAACCATACTAAAGTAGAAATAATATTGAATCATTTGATTTGGCAAGGCTCTTTTGTTGTGTCCGTGTTATTTCATTAGGTCTCCATGGGACTGTATGCAGGAGAAGGGTGAAGTGATAATGTTGTAATTGGCCAGTCGGGATGGGAGGAGTTGTGAGATTGTTCAGCAACTGTAGGTGGATCTCTGACCACAGAATGTCTGCTCTAATGATATAATAAGTCAGAGTTTTCAGCTGCTTA
Source organism: Macropodus opercularis (assembly GCA_030770545.1). Taxonomy (NCBI): domain Eukaryota; kingdom Metazoa; phylum Chordata; class Actinopteri; order Anabantiformes; family Osphronemidae; genus Macropodus; species Macropodus opercularis. The sequence continues at coordinate 6,628,108 of JAUCMP010000028.1, forward strand.
GCACCTGTTGCTTTTTGTCTGCCTTCCTTCTTGTTCTCCCTTCTTATCCGTCATGTCCTGTAGTTGCAAAGTACAGTGAAAGAGGTCTTTTTGTGTCAGCATTAGCATCAGCCTGATGATGAGGGGTGAGCACCACTGGCTTGCACGTCAGAGCAAGCAAAATGACACTGGACAGATTAACTGCCGCAGTGTGAGTAACATTGATAGTGTTTGGTTCTCTTCTTTCCCAATCACAGAAATGACGCCGTTTCCCGTCATCAAAGACCATTGCTGCCAAGAGTCTGATCTCAATTTACCAGCAATGCACTGTGAAGTGAAATTATTCAGAGGTCATGATACATTTGCTTCAGCCTCGTTCAACTGGAGCATGGTGAACAAACCATATCATTAACAAGTCACATTTCTTGTTGTGACAGATTTCCCCCCATAATATAGTTTAGGTTTAAAAGCTGAATTGATGAATGAATGAAAAGATGAATTCCTGTATGTTTACATCAGAGGTTGTATGAACTTTTGTCTGAATAGCGGTATTACATTGTGAGGAGCTGGTCCTGGCATTGTATGGAGTTGTGGGGGTTAAAGTGAGGTGCATGACACAGTGGAGAGCACTTTCAGAAATTGCCTAGTTGTTCCAGGGGACTCAGGCTCCAGGCTAAAATCCATTCTCTGGCCAATCTTATTTGAACATTTGCTTTCTCATATGTAGCTCATACTGTATGTTTCCAGTTCATGTCTAAAAGCAGCTCGAGTCTCTGGCTACACTTGCTGAATTGTGAACCTGAACAGAAAATGATCTAAGTATAGTTAGAAGTTGTTTTTATTTAAGGTGGGATTCATCAAATGATAATAAGTGTAATGGCCAGTTTTAGAAAGATATTGTAGCCACATATGCTGTGTGTGAAAACATGAACAGTTCAGTACAGTTCAGTAAAACTCTAGACCCATAAGTGTGATCTATACAACATGTATAGTAGGCAGGCAATCTAGGTAGTGCATGATCTCATTGGTTTCAGACCAGGAGAACTTCATCATAAAACTGATTTATTATTAAGAGAAACGTACCACATATTGGTATCCAAAGCAACCTTGGCTGGAATCAATGTAAACATCACCACAGGACATAAATAATGTATATTACATGGATTATGGTCTTTTACATACAACATGTACATGCATATGCTTGCAGTTATCAAATTGGAAATATATATTGACCTCAGAGTTTTATTACAGGACTACAGACAATAACATCTGTGTACTGACTCTTTCTGTCTAAGCTATGAGGAGTCTGACTCATCCTGTCTCTTCCATCATCTCAGAGGAGCAAAGATGGCCAGTAAAACATTCCTTTAAATTGCCTTTGATATCTATGTGGCACTTTGGATCAAAGAGTAGCTGTTATATGAGAAGACGTCATTAATAAGCCATTCTATGTTCCTCCCACTGTGTCAAACACAAGTTACTTCATACTTGGACTTGCGTGTCAAGTCCAGGCCCAACAATAAGGGGCTTGAGGCTTATGCTGATATAGTCTGTGATACTAAGGGTGTTTAGGACTTGCCAGTAGTTTTTAAAGGGGAAAAGGAAAGATGAGTAGCTATAGCAGGAGAAGTGTGCAAGATCGACTTTGATAAATGTGTTTTGCCAGCAGCTTTGGTAGTTTTGTCACAGATCAATAGCAATTCAGGGAGTAATGAAGTGTGAGGAGGCTGAACCGTGCCAACCCTCCACAAGAGGGCACAGATGAAGTTGAAGTATTTTTAATTTAAATTTTTATAGAGTGTGCTGAAACACTGACAACCCTTTTATTATATAAGCTTCAACAGCATCGTAAGAAGGAAAATGAGTCCTGTTTGATACAAGTCTTATAGTTGTCAATCAGTAGCACTTTGATACTTTTTGAACCTCTTTACAAAAAACTGGATATATATTTTGCAAATCTCAGATCTGAGGGTTGAAGACATTGTTTGTTGGACACTAAAGACAAAGATTTACACAGTTTTCTTTTTTCTCAGACCAGGTTTAGCACTTGTCTGTTATACTGAGCAGACTGTGGAGCAGGACCATGAAGTGATCATAATGGCTTCACCTGCCCCTTAGGGTGGATGTCAGATGCTTACGCAGATTAGCAGCCAGGGCTTGATTTACAGGAGCATGTGGTCTGGGCTGCTGTTTGTCTTTGCAGTTGGTGTGTTATTACAGACTTTGAGTCTGTAGATGGCCCCATATGGTGCAAAAGAAATGTGTGTCTGAGTTTTGGTTGGACAGTGTTATTTCTAAGTTTTGGAACGTTTAAATGGACTTGTGGTTTGAATTGATTCTTACTTGTGCCACGACTTTCCTTTTTGTTTCAGCAGTTTATCTAGACAAGCTCTTCACTGACATTGCAAAAACTCTCTAAATTAAAATGTATTGTTGTTAGAAATATGTATTCTGCCCGTTGTACTGTACTCGTAGTCTCCTTTTTCCCATAAAGCTAATTGATCGCTATGGCTAATGAACTGTACACAGACAGCTGGTAAAAGGGCCATGTGTCTTAGAACAGTTCATAATGCTGTGCAGTTTGAATTGTTCACTCCATCTTCTGTGGCTCTTGGGGTTGAACACAGTAAAGGAAACAACCACACAAAGGACATATTTGTCCAATCTGTCCAAGCAAACTCACCAATTGTGGACAAAACTTTCCCACCGCACTGCTCTCGGTCTGTATAAGATGTAATTGAAAGAGGAACGACACTTTGAACCACGCATGAGGAAGTCAAGCAGTTATCAAGTCTGATAACCGAAACCTATGCACCTGTTTCATGGTCACAATTAAGCAAATAAAAATATATTTAGTTTTTTTAAGAATACAGTTGGCTTTAAGCTAAAAGATAGCTTGGCAGTATCTTCAGAGCTCCATTTTGTTTCTTAACAAAACATTTTTGTCTACATATTGTATGTTAAATGTTATTTTTACACACCACATAAGAGGGTTCTATTGTTCTACTATTTTTAAAATAAGCAGAGCCTGTCTGGCCAATGATTACCATATGCAAACATCAAATATGTTCTCATTGCACTATAGTACGATTGTTTATAGTGTTCGCCGCTGTTTAAAAGTTGTTTCTTTTAGTATATCCAAGTTCAGACAGCTTTGTGACCAGTGCACAAAGAGCCAGGAAGTCTTGTTGCAGATGAAACTACTGACACGTTTATCTCTCTCAATTCATGAAATTTGTGTTGGTACTGCTGTCAAGAACTCTGATTCAGTGTGTGTGTGTGTCTGTGTAAATGGCTTTCCAGGGTGAAGTGAAAAGGGTTGCCTAGGTGGTGAAAGCAAGCTGTTTGCTCATGTCCAGACCTGCAGAATGGATGAGGACACAGATGGGATTTCTCACTGGTGGACTTTTCTTCTGACCTACCCTCTCTGTGTTTGGCGAGACGTGGAAACCTCGGCTGGAATGGACAGACATGTTATTGAATGAAGGAAGACTTGAGACTTTCACTCAGCGCGGACTGAATAGGATGTAAGAGACAGCCAGTGAAAGCTGTGTATGTGGAGCAATGTTGAGATGAGGTTAGTATAATGAGAAAGGCCCCTGCTGTCAGCTGCTGTTCTCTCCCTGTTGACTTCAGGCTTGAAAAAGGTTTTGGTATACTAAAGGTCTTACCGCGTGTTTCTGTGTTTGCATGTGGTAGACTGATACAGAATGGCTTATGTGATGTAAGTCTTCAGACCTTGCTCTCAGAAACTTCATGTGGTTATAGGACCATAAAACATCAAAGCCTGGACTTACAAATTCGTCTGGGTTTGTTTCTCTCTGTGTTAAGTACTTTTGCTTTTCTCTGGAGAACTATTGGGGATATGCTGAACAGCAGTACATTTTCAAAGAGAAACGGAGTCCATCTCCAAGAAATGCATCCAGGAAAAACTGCTCTTGGTTCAGTTTCAGAGGGCAACCTCAGTGTATCTGAAGTAAATAACACTATGTTGTAATCGGAAAAATCATACTGAGACAAGTCTTCACGACTAATGTGCTGATCTTTCCTACCACATAATGAAAAATCTACATGACCTTATACATTAAAGGAAGTGCTTCTTGTGATGATGGTCTTACATAATTATAAATGGTTTTATCTAATGGTTATACTGTAGTTAAAATAGTTGACAGTCTGAATTCTAAACTAACACGCTTCATTTTCCTTTAGTCATTGGCTTTTTTTCTGCCACCAATTTGCTGTTGGAGACCCTGTCAGAAGCTTAACGACCCTGACATCATTGTTCTCATGTTCACAGGAACATGAAGCTCCCCTTGCGGTGACTAGTCCAGAACAGAAATGTTTTTTAATGTTTTTTTTTTTTATGTTTTTTTATTTATACATATAATCTATTTCCGGAATCTTAGTGTCGTAATGCCTATTCTTCACTCTGGGTCCAGTGTTACACCAAGCAAAAGAGTTTATTTTGGTCAATAGTGAGGACACAATGGGTGTAGGTGGATTAGGTCTCATTGTGCAGCTGTGACTTTTAGGTCAGGCAGGTGCAGCAAGACCATGGGTGAAAGGTCAACAAACCTTTCACTGCAAACACAGATCTCAAAACACTTGTGTCACTCCCTAAATTGTGCCATTTTTTTAAATGTTTATCTTCACACAACTATTTTCAATCCAGACTTTATTTGTCCTGACATTTATAATATAAATATATAGTATAATCTTGATTTCTCATTGCCCACAGAACTTAATAACAGATTTTTTTTCAAAGAAGCAATGGTTGTAAGTATTTACGTTTTGAAAAAGCTTTCAGTTCACCAGGACATCAGTAGTGTTGCTTATACATCATGCATTGCTCACTGTGGCGAGAAATGATATGCTTGACTCCAAAAGTCCAAATATGTCCTGTCTTTTTTAGATTGTCTTACTCAAGAACCACGTTTGACAGCAGGAGTGACAGAGGATAGATGTATGTGAGACCGGTGGAACAGAACTTTATTTCAGAGGTGCAGAACTGGCACATTAACATCAGGTTAAATCAACACTGGAACTGGGAGGAAGCCAAGATCATTAGAGAGAGGGGGCAGTGGGCAGGGTCAGGTTGCTTGCTTGCTGTCGACCCCAGACCTGCCCTGAACCTGTCTGTCAGAAGGGAGGCGAAGGGAGGAGGTGCAGGACGAAAAGACTGATGAATGACACATTTTGAAACCCATGCTTTGCTCAGTGGTGTCTGCTGTGCTACAGACAGTTGCTTACTTTGGCCTCACCAAAGAGTCTAATCAGACCTAATGCTTATGGGCCTTAAGACGGACCTCAGGCCATGCAATCACCACCTATGCTGTATGCATGTTCTTTATTTAAATATCCTTTTGCTATCCGATTGTGCTTCCTATTCAACATTTGGGGTTTTGGCCTTGATGTGACATCATGGTGGGAGGTGAACCTGGCACTGGGTCATGCCCAAATGAGACCCACAGAAGAGTCATTACTGTCAATGGGAGAAAGTTAAGAGTAGAAAACCAATAGGTGGAGCAGCCCCAACCCCCTCTGCCCAATTCCTCCCCTTCCACCAGCTGCCTAACAGATGGAAAGACCTGCTGGCCAAGAAAGTGAAGAAGAAGGGAATCGGAGTGAAAAGGGGAAAATTCTGTGACAGATATATTGAATGATCAGCAGAATTGTGTATGCATGAATCAGCTTCGGCAGAGCTTACATATTTTTCCTTCTCATTGTGGACAAGTGTGACAAATGTGTGTCTAGAGGTGACATTTAGTTAGGTCTGCTGCTTGGGTTATCCAGTGCTGTTATTTGCTTGCAAAGCTGGCGAAATGGAGGAAGTCAAAGGAAAGGCGATGAGAATGTCTGAAGATGCTAGAGTGGGAACAGGCTGTTGAACTTGTGTGTGTTTGCATTTGTGGTCAAGGATCACAGCAGTTGTGTCTTGCTGGTGTTTACCTTCCAGGCCCTTCAGAAAAAAAACAGTGGGTGTAGTGGGATCAACAGAGACCTGTTCTCCTAGATATAGAGAAACACCATCTCCTTAGATTCAAGTGTTCTCAGTGCGTTGGCGTGTGTTATAGAGCATAGCAATTTATAGCTGTGCTACTGTATCTTTGTTTTTTTAATTGGTATATTGACAAGTAATAGTAAGATATACATTGTGTGACTCTTCTGGCAACCATGTTTCTGTTTATGTTCTGTTTGTGAGCACGTGTCTATTTACCATGTAGAGACATTCAGGCACAAGTCTCAAGCTTAATATTTGGTTCATTGCAGCAGCTGAACTGTATAAACTATAATATAGCTGTAGTGGTTTGCTTGAATTTGGCCAGATTTGGTAACTGCAGGCTTCAGGGCTACAGTACCAGGCAGGTTCCCTGCCCAGACATTCCTTATTTTAGGTAAGGCCTAATAAAAGATTTGTGATTAAATTAGGCTCTTTTTTTTTTTTTAAACCTGTTTCCATTAGAGGCTTTAGCCTCTAACGTCTTGGGAATTATTTCAGCAAATTCACTTTTCTCTACATGTCGTGTTCACTACTACATTGACACTTATACGGTCAGCTTCAGTTTGTTAAATAACATCTTATTTAATATTCATTAACACTCTCTTACACTTTTACAACACTATGAATCACAATTCAAGAAGAAGTCTTTACTTCCTTTTACCCGCCTTCTTCTTCACCTCCTACCTTTTCTTTTATATCTTCCTTACAACCCTAGGCTATAAAATGCTAATTTGTCAGTTGTCTCAGGTGTTTTATTTAGCTCAGAGCAGACCTGACCGGGCTCGTGGAGGGGTAGGCGGGGACAGCTGCTCGAACTAACTGTGTGAAAAATGGGTCATCACAGGACTCTTCTCTGGGCTTTACTTTCTCCCCCCCCCCCCATGTTTTGTCCTGTTTCAGGAAATCAGCTATTCACACTCGTATATTTGCCACAGGCACAACAGAGCATCTGCTGTTGTCTGCTTTGAGGGAATTTGTTCTAAAAGCTATATGTCACATGAGCAGACTGAATGTAGCTCTGTGTTTCAAGGGTCAGACTTTTCTGCATCTTTCTTTATTGCTGTCAGCACTAATTGGCATTCTTGGGGGGGGTAAAGACCTCATTTAATAATGTGAGAAACATGCTTGACTTGAAGTTTTAAATACCTTGTTGAACAGCCAGTGTGCTTTTATTCTCTGTAAAGGTCAGGCTTAAAAATGGATGGTAATCCTGTTGGGCCGAGTGACACGGCGTTGTGTGGCACTTATGCACTCTGAAAGTGCTGTTTGTTTTTTGATAGTTCAGTGTGTAGTCGAGTAGGATTTATGCCTGTCTGAGCAGTAGGTTAGAAGTCGCCCTCAAGGGAATGTGCTAAAATAAACTTCTATGCATCAATGGATCCTTAGGGAATGTCTATAAAACTAAATTCCTCCCACATTTGAAGCCCCCCTGTTTCTTGTCTGAAAATGTGAATGGAAAATTGCAGTACATTCATTGAGCATTCAACGGTTGTTTTGTTAGGTGTAACGTTCTTAAAATGTTGTGGCTGACCTAGACAGTCTACTTACCTCCACTGCAGAGCACAGTGTGTAGATTGTTGTTGTTCCTGTAGATGTATTAAATCATGACAAAGCTTTCTTATGTGTGCTATACTTCAATCATGTTTGTCCATTCATTATTCCAGCCCCATGAAACCTTCTAATTAGTTTTAGCTGGTAGGTGTGAGAGTGGAAAAATACCACAGTGATCTTAATGTACCAAGCGGCAACAAGTTCACACAACTGCTGCTTGTCCTGCTTTGCACAAGTGAAAAAGGATACATGGCGAAGTGGCATAATGTACAGTAATTACTTGGACTGGCTATAATAGTAAAAATAATAAATTTGCGGTTGTATCTGTGTGGGAGGAGGACCATCCAGAAATGGAAGAATGTCTGTGGAAGCACTTCTGTGACTGGAGATAGTAGCTATTTAAAACGACTGAGGGCAGTTTAGATTGAAGCCTGTCTTTTCCTCTTTAATGTGTACCACGTGTTTTCAATGTGTCTTTCTTACATGGCTGTATTTTTTTTTTTTTATAGGTGTAATACTTTTTTGTTCTGTTTCTGAAACGATGGATATTTTCTTTGCCACCAACAGCCAGCTAACTTGATAGTTTAGGTGTCTATTATCTATTATTGTTAACAGATTAGTAGTTTGGTATGTGCCTAAATGGCACCAACTGTTGTCAACTAAACCTATCAGCTCTCATTTTGCCACAACTAGGCTTAAGCGATAACAATCCATATGTAATTTGTCCTGTCATTAGAAATGTCACAATGTGTGTTTTAAAACATTAGCTAAACTTTCTACTACTAACTGTTTTTCATTCCGTCTGCATCGCTCTGTAAATTCCATGACTGGAATAGTTTCAGATGGTGGAAGTGTATTACTTTGTTTACATACATATGTCTTTATTGATGATACAAGCCGTTGTTTAGAACGAAATGTTTTAATTTGAGTGTGTTTATGTGTAACTCTTGGAAATATGGCTGCTCTTTGATGCTAAATGTTTGCTCCTATCATTATTCATAAAATTATGCTGAGGGTGATCACTTTGATAAGCACCGGCATACTTTCCTCTCTTTTTTTTTTTTGGTCTCTGATAAGTTTAACATTGAAGTCCAGGGCCTGAGTGCTAATTTATCAGCAGCACTTTGTTTTTACAGCAGAGGTTTTGGCTTTCATCACTTGACTGGAGAATCTTCTCAGTAGGCATGTTTTCCTGTGTTTGATGGGTTTAGGGAGTTTGCTTTTTTCTAAAATAGCTTTGTTAGCATAATATAACTAAGAAGAGAAGTTAAAAAAAAAAAGGGGGGGGGGGTGCTTACAATTACTGTACAGTTCATTTGTTAATTTTCAGGTAGATCTCCAAATTACTAAATAGTATTTCATGGTGTAAATACCAGTATTAAGTCAGTTGTTTTGCTTTACTGTGCTTGGTTCCATTTTAATGTCGCTTATTAAATAATGTATTAAATAATTTTGTGTGTGAAGATGAATTTACACATGGTTGGCGGTTGGTTACTAGATTCAGCCAGCTGTAATTTCATTGCTTTTTGCCAGAATGTTAGGACTGTGTAATTATTTTCAAAGTATCAGTAAACTGTAAATATTCAGTGAAATCCCAGCTGCAGGCATTTTGCCATGTAAATATTGTGTTTCAGTTTAAAGTAGACATTTATTTTGACAGTATTTTGCGTTTTTCAAGTCTTGGTATTCCAACAATCATTATTTGTTGTTATTACCGGTAAATGTTTTTTGTAACTACTCCAATTTGCAACTGTACAGACATGCTTTTAGTGAGATGAATAGAGCTAAGGCAGTCTGTTTATAAACAAGATATTAATTCAGATGGTCCTGCTATGCTAAACAATGGGCATGTTGTCATTTAAGCGGTTTTAATTTTGAAAGCAGAAAGGAGGAGAAAATTCTGAGACACTCTCTCTTCTCACTGTTTTCTTGTTTCTTTTCTGGCAGTTTGGTCTCTCTTATTTATTTATTTTTTTCTATGCCTTCTTTCTTGTCCTGTCTATTCACTGGGAATCACTGCTCGACTTTTCTGACTTTTTACTTGCACCGGTCACTTTCGCTGCTGTTCACTTTGGAAAATGAAAATGAAATTTAAAATTATTTGCTCAAGTGTACATATATATGTGAAAGGCATATTTCTTTCTTTCGCATTTGTCTTTGAAACCAGATTCCATAGTCTGTAAATTGGTAAGATTGCACAAATGAGATGTTGTTGCATGCGCCAGACTGGGACAAACCCTACTCCACCCATCCTCCCTGCACCTTTTTGTGATATCTGTGTCTGCAATTTACTTTTCACGCCCATGACAACTATCAGTTGTGGCTCCCACTTGTGAACTCACTTGGAGAACCGCAGCAAAAGTGCTGTTCAAACTTTGGAAAGCAACTGGACTTGCGCAGCATCTTTGGATACGCTTACAACCGTATGTACTTTGTATTTAGAAGAGTTTGTCTGCTCGTCATTGTACTTGTCTGGTTAAGTCGGTTAACGCCTAACCCTTCGAATTCTATTTATTCATGTTTTGCTTGAAGTTATGCTCATTATTTTTTTTAAATCTTCCTTTCTACTTATGTTGATAAAATAATTATTAGTGTAGCTACAGTAATGTGATCACATTTTATTGTCTTGCCCTTAGTTTACACCCGTTGAATGCCGTTTATATTCTAGACTATAATGAAATTACTATACATGTCTCTGCTTAAAGAACCTTGCTATAAGTGATTTATCTGCATTCATGCTAAATCAAAGTAGTTTTAACCACATCAGACACATTCAAGTTCCTCAGCTTTTTACACAATGATGTCACATAAAAAAAAAAAAAAGAAGCAGTGGGCCTCTAATGATGTGGTGGGAACAATATCTTTTGCAGCATCAATGCGGTGATAGGGAGTGTGATTAATGATCTGAAGGAGACACTACTGGCAGATGGTATGCTGATCTCATGTTTTGGTGAGCTTGTTTGAGTGCAGCAGCTGTGAGGCCTGTGCTTATCGCGACGCGTGTAGCATTGGGCTGCTATTAGTAACTGCGTTGTATAGGGAAGATGGAGTCCAATCACTGAGACTGCCTAGAGATAAGTACGTGGCTGTTGGTTTTCTGCCCTACAGTGTGTTGGTTGTAGTTGGCTGAGCATATTCTTGACGAGACTCAGAGGCAGCAGTGGCATAAGGGAATTGTTGTTTAATGCTTTCAGTCTGGTTGTTGCTCGTTGTGCCTCTTCTGTGTAATAGTTTTAATGTTTATTATCAGCGGTATTCCTCACCCAGCAGATATAAAGTAGCGTATGTTTTCTGCGTATGATCTTTAAACAAGTAGGTTATTTGAATTGACATTTGCTGGGTAAGTGACTTTTTTTAATTGAGACATCGGGGGATAGTGGGAGACAGGGTCGCGGTCCTGAGGATGCCATTAGGGGCCATTATAGTTTCTTCTTATGGAAACCAGGCCTTACTCTAGCTCTCTGGCTTTTGATACTCTAGTAGCTATTCTGAATAAATGGAACTACAGAACTCATCGAAGCAAAAGGGAGTCTAAGATTGCGTAATTGTTGTCAAAGATCGGTAAATAAGTCCTGACATGGATCATTAAAGATGAATTCACCACTGCCTAAGTCGTCCATATTCTATAAATATGGTTAGACAGTACTTTCACTGTCTTTAGTGGTACAAGGGATATTACGTAGTTACATTTCTAGCAGATGCACTTTATTTCGTAGATAAAAAAGCTACAAGAAAGCTTGCTTATGTCATATCAGCTATATTTTACATCTGGAATTGAGGGTATCGGTTACCTGCGGTGGCTGGACAGTGTTTAAATGCCCCGGCCTTCACTCATCATTACACACATACAGTGGGTAAGGAACAGTGCCTGCTACTACTGTAGATGTGGAAGAAAAAGAGAGTACTGGTGGACAGGGTTCATTGTATATGAGGCGGGGGCTAGGATTCCTCAGGAACACTGCCAGGCAGTGGTATGGTACTTGCAGTAGGTCATAACACATAACACTTTTTAAACAGAGCGTGAATTAGTTGCTTAGGAATTAGTCAAGTACAGCTGATTTTTCTTTTATCAGCTAGTGAATGAGTCTTGATGAAGACACTCCTTTCTAACAAGGGAAAGAGAATAAGACTAAGACTGCTGTGTCTACATGGGTCATACCAGTACAGATTTTTTGTGTGAACAAACTAGAATATGAATTAATAGATTTTCTTATTTAGATCAGCCATAGCATGTATGAATTATACTTTTTAATGGCATCCTCCTCTTAATGTTCTTCCGAGCAACAGTGATGTTCAACTGTGTTAACATATCGTTGTAGAGTCCTTATGAGCCATTGCGGTTCCTCCTCTCCTGAGCTCGGGTTGCATCTCCCAGATGGTTCCGTAATCTGTAGGTCCGACTCCGGTCAGCTTCAGCAAAGCCAGGTAACATGAGCCAAACTCATAATCTTCCCAAATGCATCCAGGGAAACCCAGACACGTGATTTTAATGTCTTCACTTCTTCTGAAAACCGAGCCATATGGAGTGCATTGAAGTATAGTTGAGGAGTAGCATAAGCAAATCACATTACCTACAAGTCGGTGAGCAGAGATACTTCCCTACTCTGTGCTTTTGGTGAAAATGTATCTCATCAAATGTATCCCTGGAACTACTGGAAAAAAGCTTTAACAATAAAGTTGTCAAATTACATCACCTCATGCAGTGCTTTAACACCACTTGATGTGTCATTTCCTAACCCGCCTGAGTAGCATATAGACAGTAGTCATTCCACAGTTGCGCCACTTTTCAAAGTAAACCAGGCCATACCAAAATGATACCTGTCAACGCTATGGTTAGAAATGGCAACACGCTCCTTAGCAGTTGATTCTCAGCTAGATAAGGAACAGCTTGGTGAGACTGGGTTACCCTCTCTTAATCTTGGCACAACCCCCCCCCCAGCAGGTCCTGAGTATTTGCTGTGATAAAATGCCTCCTTGTTGGAGTTCTCCCGTCTCCTCTTGTGTATAATGTCTAATGGGTTCCATCCTTCAATATCAGTTGAGTTGACAAGGTCTGGATGTGTTAAAAGTTAAAGCTGGAAAGTTTTTCCAGTCCGACCTGAAGGATGTGAATGAGCAGCTGACCCATAATTTCACATTCCAGCTCTAAGTGTTTTGAAATTAGCCCCTGAAATTGAGGGCTTTTGAATCTGCCTTTGCTCCTTCTGGTTTCCTCTATCATGCCTTAAATGCTGAGCATGTCTCTCTTTGTGTTGGGCTGTTAAAATGCAGTGTTTTTGTTTATTTGGTTTGGTAGGGAACTAATTCTGATGCAATGTAAATAGTGCATTAAGATGTTTTTTGTTGCAGGATAGTATTTTTGCCACTTCAGTACAGCCTGTGCCATCATGCAAAGCAAATCTAAATGGGACCTTGTGCTCCAGGCCTCCCTCTGGACACTGTAAAACACCTCTTAAGATAAAAGTTTACTGTTTCGGGTTCAAATTCACCAAAACAGAAACCACTGGTGTAAAGGTTGAGTTGTTCAGGGAACCAACTTCAACAGTCTGACATTTCTTGACGTGTACAGTTGCTTTTTGAGTACCTGCATTCTATGCTTTAATTGCTGTCTTACGAAAAGGAAAAAACCCAGTCAGACGCATTGTTAAAAGTATTTAGGTTGATGTTTTAGAAGGTGCAGATGTTTGTACTTGTCAGCATGTGTTTTCTTTTTCAGTGACCCTCAAAGGATTTCAGTGATCTTAATGAAACCAATTTTCATATAAAGGAGCCTTTTAGGTCCTGCTCCTTCCACGAAGCGTTTTTGACGCAGCCTCTGTGAGGGGAGACCTGGCCTTTGAAGTAGCCTCTGGTTATTTTTCAGCTTGACAGATCAGAGCAACTTCGCAGAAGTCAAAAGGGACGTGCCCTGACGTCTTATAGGTAAATGCCAAGTCAGACTTGAGCTAAGACATTTTCATAGCTAATATGGCCACTGCTGTTAGGGCCATCTGGACAACTTGACCTCTGTCCAAATTCTTGAAAATGGATGTTTAATAGAATAAGATTGCATGCTGCACTCATAAGCAGACAGGCCAGAGGTGTATCAAATGACAGATCAGAAAATGCTGCTGCATACCTCAGTGTGTGTGAAAGACACGCTGAAACATGGCTTGTTGCTGGTGTAATGCTGACCAAGTCTAAGCATTATTGACCAATCCTCACTTCTATAGCAGAGCTCTGGGGTGGGGCCAAGTTAACAATGTGTTGAATGTCATGTACCACCTGGTGGAGTTCATTTACCTTTGAGAACAGTAGGTATTGAGGGATGAGACACGGTCATTTAGTTAAGTGAGATGTACTTCTCCACCAAAGAATATCCATTGTCCTAAAATCAGGGCAATGAGGCAGAAGAGGTCAAGGTCTCTACAGCAGTTGGAAACGGCACTAAATAAATTGCTAAACTGTCTAAAATGCATGTTCTGTTGATAGTTGTAGACGTACTGTAAATGGGCAAAAAGTAGTGGAGATGATTTACTGTTGTTTTAATAAAGCTGCTTGTGGCCCATGTGGGTCCAAAGGAACTGGGAGGTCTTGGAGAAAAGGAAACGCGTGAGGATATGGGTAGAGGTTGATTTATATGCAGTTTGAGATTAACCTAAAAATCCCTTTACCTCCGAGCGGCTCAACTGTCAAGGATACAGATACAGACACACAACACAATCTACTGTAGCCAGGGAGACAAAGAATTATTTAGAATTTGGAAAATAATTTTGATCTAATCTGCAAAACCTGAACACACAAATGCTGGTCTGTAATGTTCGTTATTTTAATTGCTGTCCAATATTCATATTATTTCTTTTACTTTTTGTGTTGAAATTATTGTGCATAAATACCAGAAAACAATAAATGCACATGATTTATTTGCATCAAAAAGGATTATAGATTTGTCAGTGATATACAGTAGGTCATGTAATACATATACCTGAGAGATGTTTTTCTTCTCTCTAGCTCGTAAATTCAAAATGTTTTTTACTGTCATATCGTTTTGGTAATTTTGCTAAAACACAACGATCGTCATCTGTCTCTGAAAAGTAAATGATCTCTGTCTACTGTGTGAGGCCCTGTTATAAACAAGATATAAGTCATTAGCAAGAGCAGTATTTTTGAGAGAAAAAACTGCCTCTGGGTTTGGTTTACACAGTACTTGGGGCTGATATCTGATAACCTTCCCCTATCCAGTGGATGGCCAGAACAAACTTGCCAATAATGATAGGTATGTGTTTAAGACTGAGCCCAGAGCTGATGTTGTGCAAAAAAAAAAAGGCACCACGGTTGCAAAGATCGGACTCCTTCATAACATTTTCTTATTAAAAAGGAACTGCCTGATCTTTTTTCCATTGATGAGGCCTGTTTTAGAGGGGGTCAATGGAACAGTGTAGGGATTGCTGTTGTTTTTTTTTTTTTTTGCCTTTTTATCAGGAAGTTCTCAAGAAAAAAAATGTATATACTTAAATTAAAATGAATGACTTTGTGCATGTTTGGCTGCCTTACTAGTAAAATGACAGGGGTTGACTATGTTCAAAGGATCTTTACAGCAGTTATGAACAGAGTTTACTTAAACCAACCTATCCAACTGAATGGTTTCACCTTTTTTTTATTATTTTAAACCTTCTATTAATTATTTAAACTTGACCTTCTGCTCCCTTATCAATCTTTTCCTTCATCTCGATGTCATTTGTACTGAAGAGGACTCTTTTCAGATTATAGGAATTTAGTAGGAGGCCATGACTAAAGTGTCATACCATACTAATCCCAGACCTCTCCAACTCCTTCAACCCAGGTCAAAGGTCACATGCCCTCCCCACCATTCTGACTGCATACAATGTATTTAGGGTCAGTTTATCTGAGACCAACAACGTGATGTTTACATGGAACAGGATGTTTCCTCCCACTCCTGTCATGGAACATTAAGTAAAGCAGCAAAGCTGCTACATTGTTGAGGGATTATCACTGTGATTGTGACCTTATTTGTTCTATTTATAGTTGTAAATAATGGCATTTCTGCTCCTTTCCAGATGGCTCTCATGGCTAAGATATTGTACGCCCTTGACAATTGACTCCAAAGGTTTTGCTTGATGCAGCACACTGGCACCACAGACACATCTTAGTCAAGTCACACAGATTTCCTGTTGTGTGACTGTATCACATACAGACCAATGTAGATTCAAAAATCTATTTGTTGTACCAACAGCCTAATTTTCTTGGACCTAAAAAAACCCCAAAGCTTGAGGTCAGGATTTCTGTTTGGCCACTTGCTGTCTGACATGGAAGACCATTGTGTAACACTATTACAGAAAATGCCAAGTGCATGGGGTTCATATGGCAAACTTGATGTGATGTGGAAAGTGCATACAGCACTTTCTGTCACACTTTTTGACTTTGCATATTTGCGGCTAAACTGAGTAACTGCTTCTCCAAAACTTATACAGCTTCCCGAAACAGAATTTAAGCTGATGCATTTTTAAGTTGGTAACGTGGCTGGGTCGCACTTAAAGGCAATAGAAGTTGTTTTTGTTTTGTTTCCCAATTTGTTATCAATTTATTTTTTCTTGAATTTTTTGTTGCTTGCCAAATTCCGTCTTTTTGTATCAGACTCGAAAAACACTTCTTCATTCCTTACTGTAAACGTGACACATTGTTTTATTTACTTGGGTGAAGAACAAGTGCAGGAAACTTTTTCCACAGCTGTGATGCTTTGCATTTCAGAAGCCTGTTTATCTAAGCTATAGGCTGCAATATTTATGATTGTTTTTAATTCCGTGAGCGTAAAGTTTTCATTTTACCATCAGCTCAAGTGGTGTGAGTATGTGACAAGGGGTCCATAAAGCCTTCAGCGTGTTTTATCCCTTTCTCTCTAGGTGTATGCTTTCAGCATGTCTGACACCAAGCTAAACACATTCATCAGTGGAGACGTGGAGTTTTTCCAGTTGTTCAAGCCTTCTAGTACATTGCGTTCAGCAGCTTTAAACGTATCATGTACTGCGTACTCTGCCTTTACTGTATGTTTGTGGTTTTGTATGATGGAACTCCATAAAAAAAAAACTGGACGCGTAATTTCATGATTATGATTTATTTAAATTTTTCTAGCCTACTTTATATCCTGAAGCAGCTTTGTCAAAAAAGTGTTTGGATGCTCTCTGGATGGTTTAGCCATCTGGACAGATGGAAACAGGAAATGAAGAGTGAGGAATTAAGAGGGCTTATATTTAGGATATGAGCAGTTTGAGTATGAGTTTAAGCTTGGCCTACACAAATGGAGATACCTTTTTATCTCTCCCTAGTTCAAATCTGCTCTGTTTTTAGTGGTTGATTACTGACTTGCTGATATTTCATTGTATAACCAAGAGAAAATGCTGTACAGTTCTGATTCCATGTACAAAGATAAATGCATATGTAGATATTCTGAATCGCTGCTTTCCACTAACTTCCTTCTCTTTTCTGGACTCGCCTCCCCAGTGTTTCAGACATGAATGAGTTAAGATAATACATTACGTGCCACTTATCACTAGCTTATGTAGCATCACGTTCTTACTTTTTTATTTTATTATAATCGGTGTGATTATGATGCCATTTATGGAGGACTATGCAGAGCTTTGGATAAGACCTGTCTCCTCTCGTGCATATTCAAGCACGTGTGTACTCGTACACTGAAAGCCAGCTTGGCTCTTAGTCAAGGGGTCGCTACTAAAGACTGGTTCAGGACAAGTGAGCTGATCACCAGCCAAGCAGGGCAGTTGCAGAGTAGAGCATGGGAGGGCCCCACCGTGTTTGCCAAGATCTAAAGCCTCTTTCTCTAAAGCTTTTGTTTGCATTTTGTTCACTGCTACAGCTGAACACTACACAGAAAAGCTTTTTCATACCCTTTCTCTGTCCATACCATTTTTGCCTTTCACTTTTTTTTTTTTGACTCTGCTGCTTTCTGACAGTTGATTCAATGCCAGTGTACTAAAGGAAATTGTGTGCTTAATTGGATTATTGGGAGTTTTCTTTAAATGAGTGCTCACCCACCCACGCAGGCCCAGACTCTGAATTCCCCATTGACATTTGCTGTTTGGTACATGTTTCCAGACTTCACAGTCTAAGGGATGAATATGAAATAGTAGCTCAACACAGATCAGTTCCAATAAGTCATAGTAATTATAATGTAGATAATTAAATATGTAATGAACGCTGTGAAAAGTGAAGTTAATAAAAGCACGTCTAGCTGTTAGATGTTTCTGGATATCACCATATGCATGCTACTTGGCCCAAAGTTTATAGAGACACAGTAGTGCCCAAGTGCATGCAGGCATCACTGGAATTTGCACCTGTCGGCTTCTGTGGGCTTCTGACTTGAAACCTGTTCCCCTGGCTATTTCTGTGTAATATGCAATCTTTAATCAACAAGTGGATCAGCAAAATAGTGCATTCTTTAAAAAAAAAAAAGGACAATTCCTACATTCTATACAAGCGGTCGGTTATAAGCTTCGCAGTTGTGTAACGGTGAGCTGCTCATGTTGCTGATTTTCTTCTGAAGAGAGGAAGCATTGTGGCGTGCAAATCACAGAGCCACAGTGCTTCCTTTCGCCCAGTAACGAACAGGCTGTTAAAAGCCACAGCCACATCCCTGTGTTTTCATCTTACTGGGTGCAGAACGCAGAGTTTGGATTCTAATTAAGCGTTTGCATGGACCAAGTTTTCCATGAGGACGCTAGTGCTGGAGTGCAAGTCTGTCGGTGTTTAGTTAAGTAGTGTCTGTTTTGAGCTAAGCTGATTACTGTATGTTCATTTAGTTGATTAGGTTACTGCAGTATTCTGGCCACTTTTATTAGGTCCACCTCTACAATGAAATCTAATCTAATACAGCAGCACTGTCATTAATGCTACTTTTACAAGGTTATAATTTAACGTTTTTATTGAAAACGTCCAAAGGTAATGAATGTACTATATCTTTGTTATTGAGCTCATAGTTGTGTGTGTGTGTGTGTGTGTGTGTGAGACGTTTCTAATGTTTTGGTCCCCCTGTGTACATAAATGAATGGCCTTTGGTGTAAATGGTCATGCCATATGTGGACGTGGCCTGACTTGTGCTAACCTGGACGTCTTGCTGCATTTTGCTGATAAATGAAAATTCTGTACTTACTGTGTCAAGTTAAGGTCTCTGGGGGGGAGAGGGTGGCTGAACAGCCTTTCTGCCTGTGTAAGTCCTAATTCTCCCTCTCAACAGGCCACCAGCGGCATGCTTTATAGGATTATTTTCAGCCAGGCATTTTGAACGTTGTAGCATACATAGGCTCTCCCTCCCGTGTACCGCGTGTCCCCCCCTTGCTCCTTGTTTCTGCCTTTCACCTTCTCGCCTGAGAGGATTAGTAAGTCAGGCTTCCGGAAACGGAGCACCACTTGCTGACTTCCAAAAGCTCCTCAGAGATGGGAAGGACTTGGACGCTGGCTTCGTGACAACAATTACTGCTTTCTTTCAACTTTTTTGAAGTAGCAAGGAGTTGGTCTTTTTCACAAAGAATATCAGTGCAAATACAGTTTTTTTTGAGACATGCATGAAGGAAAACTATTCTTCCTTGCTTGAAGGCTACGTGTTCTGTCCTTTTCTGTCTGACAATTAATGACATATTCAGGTAACTATTTGTTGTGTTTCACAAGAGAAACATCAAGAATTTGTCACTGACACAGATTTTAAGGAGAAGCTGTGAAATTAAAGAAGCTTTTTTCTGATAGATTTTTGTGTTAAAGGGCCCTTTGGCTTCTCCTGTGGGGCCTGGTTACTACAGCACTACTACTGTCTTAGCTGCCATAATGTCTTTGATCTGCTCACTTGAACCCAAGGAGTGTGATCAGTATCTCACTCTTATCTTTATGGCTTACGGCACTCCTTCCAGCCATTCATTCATCTACTGAACCCTAAGGCTATCCCAAATCATTTCCATCTCTCATAAGCTCAGGGGAATGAAAGGATTGTTTGGGACAGTTACCAAGATAAGGTTAAGGTGGCTGTTACAGAGTTCTGAGCAAAATCTGTGTTGTAAAATGTATGTTTTACAATAATCCGAAAGATGATGTCATATTGATTCCAGTCCTACATATTCATGACCAACTGGGCCAGTCTCCCCCAACTTACAGCTGTGCCTCTCCAGCATGAACTGGGGATGACACCGATTTACCCCCTGATGTGTAAGAGGTCCTAGGAAGCAGTAGGGCCAAAGGGGATGCGCTACCCAGGAATAAAAGCTTCATGGATGGCCTCGTTTAGCATGTGCATGATTTGTCAGCTCAATGTCTTGCTGTATTACATCACATGGCCTTGAATAAAAACCTGAGCCAAATCATCACATTACTAGTAATCTGCACTGCACTTCAGCAGTTTAACTCAACCCAAGGAGTGTAGCCCCCACTGTGCTACACATTTCCTCCTGCATTTGTTCATGCGTGTAAAAGCCACATTACTCCAAAGCTGACACGTTCAATACTTTGATATGCACCAGAACATGAGTCTTCAGCAGAACCTGACGTGAAGTGATTGTCAAGATTGTCTTGGTATTTTACAGGCTAAGTAACAAGACAGTGTCACTGCTAGTTTATATTCTCTCGCTTCATGGCTTGATCCCCCTGCTTCATCTCTGCTGCTATACTGGCACAGGGACCAATCACCGCTATGACACCCCTACGTATCTCATTCATCCATAGAGAATGGAGGTAGTGAACCTGATAGCCCCCCAACACTGGCCTCTGTCTGCACCTGCAGGCCAAACTGATGGCCAGAAAGCTGGAAGGAGATGGGAGGGGTGATCTGAGCTCTGAGGAGACCTGGGTTTAGATTAAGAATACGCTATAAGAGAATATATGTGAGTATGACCATGTCATCTTAAAGGTAAAATGAAAGTAGAGGTGGCCATACAAACTAGGTGATGGTGGTGTGTTGATAAAATGTAGATGACTAGTTGCTACAACTCCTATAAGAGGGATTGTAAATGAGCCCTTGTCTAGATATGATTTTAGATCTTGCTTGAAAACAATACTGCCTACTAACCTTTTTCTGTGTGGATTTATGTTTACAGATGTGCTCACCCCCCCCCCCCCCCCCCCCCCCCCCCCCCCACAGCCAAAAAAATAACACCAGCCCCCGTCCCTCAGTGGGGCAACCATCTTTAATCTAGTAAAGAGCACAGGGATTTTGTTGCCCCTGGTCTGCCTGAAGGCCCTTTTGAAACCTCTCGGCCGTGAGAATGGGGGCTGGGGTTGAAGGTGTAGGTTGGGATGTTTGCAGCCGTGCAGGAGGGGCTGGGGACAGTCTTTATGAATTTAGTTAATCTAATTTGAGCTTTTCCCCCCTAAAGGCCCTTTCTCTCCCTGATTCCAGTGTTAGTCCTAGCACGCCACTGGTAGGGGAAAAAAAAGCTTTGTTTGGTTTAATCCAATATTATCACATGTAAACGTGGTTGGTAATACATCTGTGATAATCCAGTAAAAAAAAAAATCAGAGCAGTTCTCTTCTAAAACGGAAAGGTTTACAAGGGAAATGTGAATATTAAAATATAAATACTGCCATTAGTAGTGTTTTAAGGGACTATAAAGCAATCTATGTATTTAAGCTCAACTGAAAAGAAGGTATTCATTAAACCTGATTGACCTTGATGGTATTCATCAGAGGACAACTCAAGATCAAATCCAAGGTGTTGACACTGCTTTTAGAATGTAAATGAGCTACTTAGAAGCCTTCCCTCTGTGTTTGACGCCCCTGATTAACTCATTGGGATGTTGTCTGATATCAACGGGGGAATTAGCTCATTAGGGTTACGCTTTGAAGCTGCTCCTTAATATCATCACAGTGTTGTAATCTTTTATTATTGCATCAATGAGAGGGGGCGTCTTTCAGCAAAGTGATTAACGTGACAGCCTTTCTCACCGAATGTTCCCGTGTTTTGCATGAATGGGCTGTAAATTGGTTGATTAATTCAGGAAATGCAGTATTTATGCTACTAATGTCCAAAGGTTAACAGTAAATGGTATCCGTCTACTGTCATTTAGCTGTAACCTGTACCTCCTCTTATTTTACCTTTTCTGTCTCTTTTTCCTCAGCTGTGTAATTTTAGTGTCATCCCCTCTGCTCTCGTTTTTAACTTAAGGCAGTATGTGGTGAAGGGCAGGAATGCAGTTGTGGGGCCGTAAGGATTTATCACACTAAGGTGTGAGGGCTGCTGCCTGTGAGTTAGGGCCTATAGATATAACACTTTACTGCCAGTAGCTTTTTCACCACAGACTCAATCCACCATTTTATTGCTTCTTTAAGTTTGATTCTTTAGACAATATACTCTTTCACTGCAGGGAGAGGAAGGGGAGGAGAGGGGTCAGTGTAAAGTTGTGTGTGTGTGTGTATGTGTTTATGGGTTTTCACACTGATCTGTGTGGTAAATAGATATTTAAATTATGTTATACACAATATAGGATTGTATTCTAAAGTGTAAGAATAGTGTGCCTTTATATTCTTATTTTCTTACCTTCATTCTCTTTCTCTCTCTACCTCTTTACTCGTTTCAGTCTCTCCTCCCATTCCTGCTCTTTCCACTCCTCTCACTCTACTGTCCCTTCCTCCTACTCTGCCTCTCAGGTTACGATGACTGGGGGTTTTCTTGCTTCCATCTACAGTGTGTTTGTGTGCGTGAGAGAGAGAGAGAGTGTATGAGTGTGTGTCTCCCTCTGTGCTGAGCTGTGTCCTTGTCCCTGCCTCCTGGCAGCAAGGAGCCACCCAGCAGCCGGTCTGTGATTGGGCAGGGGAGTGGGGTTCTTGACAGCGCAACGCTGGCTGCTTCAAGACGTGTTTCAACAGATGGTCGAGGTTAGAGAGTGTCATCACATTGGAGAGAGGATTAGAGGAGAGAGGTTGTCTTCCAGGAGCTGTGTGGTCTCCCCTAACTCTGTAACCTGAAAAAACAGCACCAAGACAGAAACCCTTCTATGAGCAGAGGGAGACCCAGTGAAGAAGCGCCAGGAGAAAACTCAGAGAAGCCTTGCCTCTCTCACTCAACCAGCTCTCTGCTGTCCTGCCTTTCAGGTACTTCATAACTTTTTGGCTCTTTTTTTAACAGTATGTTTTCCACCTCCTTTCAGGTTTTAGGCTTTTTAGTAAGCAGTAAAATTTCAGCTTGCAGTCAAGAGCTGTGGTGTTTAAGTAGGGATTTGTAGCAGTGGTAAGCTGTGCTGTTTCTGCACTGAATCTGTGTTGCCTGTACAGCAGCTCTGTGTTCAGGATTTCATAGTTTCCCCCTGAATGACAGGAATTCCCTCTGTCGCAAATTCCTCCGTCTCAAGGGATTAGAAGGCAGCACATTCCATTATTGTCATTTTTCCCCAGCCCGTAAGCACCCATCTGTTAATTTCTAGTTTGATTGAAAAAGCATGCTTTCACCTGAAAAAAGTATGCTCCATCAGTGGGGTGGAAATATGTTTATGGATTGACATATGGCTACAAAAAAAGCTTGCGTAGAAGTTTTATTTATCCTGAATGTAACTTTCAAAGGAAATGATCTATTTTTCTACAGCACCCTGCCAAAACTGTGTTCCATTCTCTCACTTTGGCTGTAATCTTTTCATAAATCGTATGCACTGTGCTCGTCTGGCAGATTGTGTCAGTGTGCGCTAAATGGATGAGCTGCTGAAGACTGCTTTCCGGACAAACTGTCAGAGCTACAGAGAAGCATAGACTCGCACAATGCACACCTCATTTCAGCTATTGAACTTAAGTCAAGTGCGAAGAGAAACTTGCCGTAGGAGTGGGAATATGATGTATGGTGCCCGATACCCAGCGTGTGTGGGGGGGTGCTGTGTGTGTGGTGTTTGCCAGTGGAGATTGTGCAGCTGTGAAAGGCTTTGTGGACAGCGGCCGGGCTGAGAGGAGAGGAGGTCGTATGGGTGAAAGCTGCTGTTGTGTGATTTTCTGTTTATCTTTGTAAACCATCTGTAGCTACACTTCCTGCTTTTTACTTGAAGTATGGACCACAACCACTGATTGATTGTGATGACTGCTGCTTTAAGCCCAGCTGAGACAGTAAAACTGCTAAAATATATTTGGAAAAACGTGCCCAATTTCAACAATTGTAAAATATGCTTGGCCAAGTTCGAATAATTGAATGCTGCTGAGTGTGAGCACATGTTATAAAGTTCTTTGATTTCACACATGAAGTAAGTAACTTTTTTTTTTTTTTTTTTTTTGGTGTTGCCTTGTACCCCGTTTATCCCTTTGACCTACTTTTCCTCAATAGTGATTGCTTGTTCTAGGCACAAATAATGTAAAATATAAGAACCAGGCTTACATGTAATACGTTGGCAGTGCCACTGTGTGTTACTACATGGTGGAGATGGAAAAGGATAAACAACCTGATCTGTAAATCCACCCTTCACTAAAGTTTCTCTCGTCATCAATTACACTTAATTTCTAATTACCCTACCCAGAAAATGGCAAAGAAACTTAGGGGCCTGCTCAGAAGGAAAAATTAGATCCTTTATACATTTTGGTTTGACCGTGCTACAAACAAGAGCGTGAGCAGCTGCTGCAAATAATTAGATTCTGGGGGGGTAGAAGCTTGCCAAGACAAACGTTGTTCCAGTAGCTGTGTGCTTGTCTGTGTGTAAAGGCAGTAAGTTAAGTGAGTGAGTGTGAGGAAAGAGGAAGAGGGCAGTATCTGTGGTAGGACTGTGTGTGTGCGTGTGTGTCTTGTAAATACCAGCCACAGTGAATCAAACTTCCACATGTCCGCATGAATGCCAGTCCATGAACAAGGTTATTGTCATTGATAGCAGAGTGATTATCACAAGAAACGAACTAAAGCATGTGTATGTCTTAGTAGTAATACATGCACATGTTGTGGGTGCCGCTGATTAAAGTTCCTGTTTGTGTGAGCAGTTAAGTGTCGGTGCAGTTCTCAGCCCTCAGGTGTTTTTTAGTTTTTCCATTCTTTCTTTCCCCTAAGCTTCAAATAAAAAAACCTGCTTGGTGAGTTTGGACGAGACTCTGCTGTCTCCTCTCTCACCTTCTTAAAATCATCACCATACGGGGAAGTTCGTTTCGGCTGAGCTGTTGCCGTGCTGCATCGTACTTGCTCACATTTTGTGAATTCTATCATAGACAACAGGAAGATGTGTGGCAGACAAGAAATGGATTTGGTTTAAAATGCGAGAAATATGCTTGATCTAAATTGTTGTCTAACCGCTTACCTTACAATTATGTTTAATGAGCTGATCAACCTTGCGGCTTTTAAAATCAGGAGAACATTGGTTAGATTTGCTGTCCTTTTGGAAATACAGAATGCAATGCAGTACGAAAAATGCAGTGCAGCTATAGTTCGTGTGTGTTCTCTTGTTTGTGAGCATGATAAAAAAAAAAATATTTCCTAAACCGCCCTTGTCTCTGGCACTTGTTTATCTCTTCAGCTTAATGATAGTGTTCTTTATACTGGCCTGATTGCATAGTAGCGCTTGAGGAGATTGCACAGTTCTATCACAGCAAATGACCAGTATTTGAACAGTGAGCATTTGGCATGCTTTTATTTATGTGGGATTTAGAAAGGCTGTCTTTAAATGACTCAGCCACTTTCTCAGTTCCTTTGTTCTTTTTACTGATTGAACATTGCTGTAAAGCTTCACTGCCCTCCTGCACACCGGCCCTGAACGAAAGTTGTTTTTGACCTGAGAGAAATATGCATTTTGAGGCTATTTAGGGGGATTTTCACAATAGCACCCCCAAGTGTTGGATGAGCATCTCCTCTGAATAGTGAAGGTCAGGGCCTGCCGAATATTGCATCCAGATCATTCGTCGTGGGTATGATTGATCCTCTATAGAAGCCGGCAAACCAATATTTGACACTTGAATTCAAGGTCTGGTATTGTGTCAACTTTGCTTTGTCTTGACCTTCTTCTCTGATGAGTAGTTTGGGTAAAATGAAGAGAGGTTTAGTTCTCAGTGTCTGGTTTAGGCGAGACTGACCCGTGACCAGATCTGTCATTTTGGACTGTGATTGAATAGAGCGAGATGAATGGAATTGCTGTTAGTGGCTAAAAGTGCACATTTATGAGTAAAGTCTGAAGGAGAGAGAAACTATTTTATTGTTTTTTCTGTGATGTCCAGACCAGCTTTTGCTTAAATGTCAACACTCATAGATTCATGGGCTTAACAGAAAGAAGGGGAAAGCTGGGTCAAGAACAGAAGTCCTGCTGTATTAAGAGGATACCGCCTTTACCCTTCTTTAACACGCTTCGGTGCGTTCACATTGACTCAACTAGTTTATTCTAGTATAAGTATTGTTGTCACAGTTTCAGTTTCATGCAGCAGTGTATGGGGGAGGCGAAGCAGCGTACGTTTTTGTCATAAATGGTCTCTCTCCTTCAATGTGCATGGTCCAAAAGTCTTCAACATCTCAACGCCAAATCAAGTATTTTACACAGATGTCAGGATGAACCTGTCTCACCTCTGACACAGGAGGGTCCCACTATGGTAACGTCTGTACAGAACAGCGAGGCTGGTTGGCTCAGTGACCAGAAATTAGGCCAGGGTGAAAGGACAGACTTTTAGGACAATTGGGAGAGGAATAAAGCAAACGTGATGGACAGCAGTAGAAGGTAGGAGTCTGAAGTGGACTGAAAAGATGTCCTTTCACTTGCGGTGTCCCTCAAATGTGTACACATTAGAAACACATGGGCACAAACTTAATATTCCTGTGACACGGGCATGTACCAAAGAAAACACAGAAAAACGCCCATGATCCACAGGCTTACCCCTCCATCCGCCACCCCCCAGAGGGCTGCACTGTCCTTTCTTTGTCATTACTCTTGTCTAATAATTCCCTCCTCGGGGAGAAGCAATCTGTTTTAGATTTGAAAGAGAAAGGGGCCTGCCTGTATCACGTACAATTAAGCAGCCGTCAGAATGCGTCGATGCAAGTTTGGAGGGAAAAGTGCTGCCACTGGGGGGTTGTCCCTTTCATCCACCGCCTTTCCAGAATGGAGATAATGGGGTGGGAGGGTTGGAGGGATGGGAATTGATGGGGGGCAGAAGGAATGAATATGTTTCCTCACCCCTCCATCGCACTCCACAGCTCGACTAATAGAAGCCAGCATGTGTTTGTTTCAGCTCTTCTGCTCCCTTTCTTTCCTTCTCCCCTGGAGCGGGCAAACACATTCAGCCTTTGCCAGCACTCCCCTTTGCCTGCGTGCATGTCCTTACTTCAACGGCCCGACTTTGCCTTGTCGACGCAGAAGGGCTGGGTCTCTGAACAACATCAGTATTAAAGGTTGAGCAATTTTGTTTATGTTGACAAAGTCACTTCATCTGAGTTGTGTTGGTGTTTTTGGACATGTTGGGACGATGATTTAACTGCATTCTTTCAAGAATGGCCTAAATGGGAAAGCATGAAAGGATTTGGAACGGTAAGCTTCTGCTTTTCTCTCTTCTAGTAGTGATTTAGTACAAACTTAGATCTTTTTGTAGTGCACTAATATCAGTTTGTTGTTGGATGAATTTAATTTTACTATAAATTCTGTTACAGCATGCATTGAAAGCCACACACTGAGCCAGAGGCAATGTAACTGGGCTCTGGTGTACAAATTACAGGTTACATGTCTGTCTGTGTTCAAACTGCCTGATTCTTACTTATGACTCGCTTAGTGAATGACTTGAGCCTCACACACTGTACGTGATATAGCAGGCATGGGCAGAACGGAGTGCTGCTAAGCACACGTGCAATTAGACGGGTCAATTTTTAGTGTGTCACAGCCAGGGAGACGTTTGTTTAGGGTGTTCAGGGTCATTCAGTCTAGTTCTCGTGTCCTATGTTTGTCTGTGGTTCCAAGTGAGTGTGCCTGCACATGCTTGGCATTTTAGGAGTGTTTAGTTTCATGCATCAGCAGAAGCACAACACCACTGATTGAGATGTTGCCACACTACCAGCTCACTCTTGTCTGCTGTTTTCAAGAGACACCGTCTCAAACAAACCCCCCCCCGCTTGACAGCTTAATGTACGCTTTTGCGTTTTGCAAAACAAACTGCTATAAACAGTGCCAGAGTTCAAAATATAGATGTCATTTGTCTAGTTTTGGCATCAGACGTGATGCATAATGTTTAATTAAACTGAACCAACTCAGTGTCAATTAATAATTAGTGCACATATTTGTTATTTTCATTGTGTGTACAAAGACCAAGGATTTCAAGCTGGTGGTCAGTGAACATTACAGGCTGCTGATATTGTTAAACTGCCAGGCATTAGTGCTCTCTCACACCGTTCTTCCCCTTTCTCTTTCTCTGTGCTACCATGCTGCTGATTTCATGGAAAAGGAAGTCGATCTTTTTATTCTTGACAATTACCTCAGTGGAACCGATTGAACCAATTTGCCATAGCACTCTTTTGTGGTAAAAGGAATCATTTATCTGGAGTATATTTGACGTGTCAAAGAGACACGAAAGCCACCCGTGAGAGAGCAATACATTCTGCTCCCTCTGCCTTTTTCTGCAGCTCTCTCTCTCTGCTTATTAGTGTGTTCTAATGGAAACATGGATTTTGACAAAGTGGCTGGAGGCATATAAATGTGCTGCATTTTATTTATCAGAGGTTGGCTTGTTAATGGTTTCCATGCATGGCTTAAAATAGATATATGATATGAACCTAAAGCAAGAAGCTTTGATTATAGCTGTGATTCCATGTATTCATGAAATACTATACATGAGAGGCTCACTTTCTTTTCCGCTCCTTTTGTTTTCTTGCACCCTTCTCTTCCTTACCCTCCTGTACTATAACTCTGTTTTTCCTATGTGAAATTTAACCTTTTGAGATGAAGGAGCAAAGCAGTGACACAGTCAAACAAAGGTAAGTCTTTCAGAGTGTTTTTGTTTTGCTCACTAAACATAATAATATGAATTAATACAAGTCCTGTTTACTGGCACTAATTCTCAATAAGAGCGTTAACCATCTGGACCCTACATATATATACAATGTTCAACAGACCCTTAGTTCAGTATATTACACTTAAATCCACATCACCTTAAGGACAAGGACGCACATGTAAACGCTCAGACTTAAAATAAATACAGCCAACTTTCTCCTTTTCTGAAATGACCTTGTAGTAGCTGAAACTCCCCTCGTGGTTTCCAGCGGCCCACCTGGTCTACCATAAGCCATTCCATCTTAGTAGTGTTTTGCTCCAGGATTTGTTTAATTATACATTAAGATGGTTCCATAATATTGATGGGATGGCCTGGTAGGCCTGACACTTCAAAGGGTCTCTTACCAGGTTTGAGATAAACACGAGTGGTTTAGCCATGGATGCATCCACTGCAGTTCACGTTTCACTGAATTGAGGCCATTCTTCTTCATTAAAGTAGTTTGCATTGTTCCCCAAACACATCACGCACCGGATGATGAGTTTTTTTTTTTTCTAGTTGTGGCCTGGGCAAAGATTTCAAGGTAGACATGAACACGTCGGGTACCTGCAGCCAAGTGAGTGCACTGGGAGCACAGAGCTCTCGTTCAGCTGAGCCCAGTGTAGTGGGCTGGTTCTGTGTGTACAAAGTGCTGCCTTTAGCCTGCTGGACGCAGCAGGCCCTGACACAGGCCCTTGTCAGTCCTCATGGCAGCATACCAGCTGAATTCCCTGGAATTATAGAAATATTTGGACAAACCTCAATATTAATTTGAAGCCATGCTCATTTCTCTCCCATTTGAAACGGTGAACAAACAAACGTCTCTAGTCTGAAGCAAAAATCAAGAGATTCTCCATTTGTATTTCTTGCTTTTAATATTTTTTTTCAGTTTGACTTTACCCTGAATGACCTTTACCGATATTACTAATCATGGAACTTATAGTCTTATGATGTGAATCCCTCTCACCTTCAGACTCTACTGTACATTTGAACATGATTCTAATTCCATGACTACATGCACATCAGTGGACAAGTAAATAGTTTGAAGGGTTGCACGAATTCATTGCATTTCCATCCTTGGATAATAAATAAATGTATGCGTGAATAATATATAGGCCGATCACAACCAAAAAGATTTTTGTTCCACCTTCCTACTTCTGTGCTGAGCCCCTGTCTTTCCTCAGTTTCCCCTCTTAACCCCTGTGTGTGGCTAGCCTCAGGTTGCTGAGGTTAGGTTAAACAAGCCACCATCAAAGCCATATTACCACTCGGGTCATAGGAGGGTCAGGGTGCAGCAGGGAGTGTGGTTTGAGGCCCTAACTGGAGGGCACAACTGCCAACCAGCCAAATAGTGCTGCCCTGCGTGGTTACACAAGCAGCAACTCTATTATGCTCAGCTTTACTCGGTGCACAAAGCACAGCTGTTTGTGTAGCCATACCAAATAACTGAGCAGTGCTACATGTGCTAAAGAATAAAGAAAAAAAATGGTTATCATGAAAGTAAAGATGAGTGGGGTGGGGAGGAATTTTGAAGGTCCCAAGTGTTGATGGCTATTAATCTGAAAATTGACCATCTTTTATGCATCTGGCAGCTGCATGTCTGAAAACTCCATAGTGGCCTTTTTGTTCCAGTCCTTTGAACCCCTGGGTATTTTCTGTTGCTTCCACCCATGCCCAGTACTCCTCTTCCAGCTTTACTTTGATGAATACTGTAAATGCGCATTTAAAGGGTCATTAGTGCTAATCCTTGAAAACAATGCGGAAGGAGAAACTATGTGGTCTTCAGCTCTATGAATCTGTCCAGGAATAAAAAGACCTTGTCCCTTCCACAGACCGAGTGTTTGCTTTGATGAGGGGTCATTTTGAAATGGACAGCTTTCAGATAGGCCAGAGCAGAGCTGCTAAAAATTCTTTTGCGCCAAGGTAAACTTCAGACGACCCAGAGAAAGAGGATCCCTGGATCCACCAGGAAAGTGAAATTGAATTAGGATAAGGCGTAACCCAAAGGACAAGAGGAGGCTTTGCTCTCATCTGCGACGGCAGCTGTGTCTTTTTGGCTGCCCGACTTTTGTCTGCGTCTCATTTGTCGTTTTGTGCGGCACATTATTAGCCCTGCCATCGTGGTTGTTTCAGACAGTGTAGCTATTGATACTACTGCAGCTCACCACATCGGCACCACAAGGTTTGTGTCGGATACCACAATGAACCTTCTTGTCTGTTTCTCTCACTCCTTCCAGTCACATGAAGGCTGTTACTGGGAGCCATTGGCATGTAAAATCGCGTATGCAGTGGGTGCTAACATTACACTCACCGGCCGAGTGCGGTTTCAGGTCCTATAGAAATGTGAGTTTTGTCTAGATTTCAGTGTCTTGGACGAGTTACAACTTATGTTTAAAGACCTGGAAGAGAATGTGTTTTTGCGGAAGAAATACTTGTGAGTGACTCAAGGTATTTTACATGTCACCATATGTTTGTGTTGTGATTGTAACGGTTCTGTGCACTGTGTCTTCCGCTCGAGGGTGTTTGTCCAAACGGCGCCCGTGTTTGGATAGGGCTGTCACAATGACCGGGCTGGCACAGACGCTGCTTGTCCTAAATGTAGGCCACACCAAATTGCTCTCTTTAAAACTCTGCTTATCACTCACCGCATTTAAGAAGAAAAACAAACGTTGAATAAGGCCAAGAATATGACTTTGACATGTCCATCCAAGTTTTCGATTGGATAATGTGTTGCTTTTAAAGATAATTTGAAACTGTTTTTTGTGCTGGGCCCTCTGTTTCACACATCAGTAAACTGGGTTTTTCCTTTTTTGATGTAGGCTTTTGCAGATGTTTGCCCATGTATGTTTTATTTGGACAAAGCAATACAGCTAGAAAATGTTAGGTTTGGGCACGTCTCTGTAAGTGGGCTTTGTTATCTAGAATACATAATGCTGGGCGAACTCTTCATAATCTTCATCCGCCACCCTGCCATCAGCACATACTGGGAAAAAATCCCAGGTTGTTGAAGGAGACATTGTAGGTCAACAAACAAACAAAATTAATTTATTGACGCATTTATTAAAAATGTAAATAATCTGCATTGCACCTGTGAGTAACCTCCATTATGGTCCAGCCACCATAACCAACAACTTATTTAAACGTGTCCCTTTAGATTTTTAGACTAGTCAAACCACTCAGTGGGGTTTGACCAGGCTCAGGTGTCACAGACCTGTCATTTGTTTTCAGGCCATTAACTCATAATAGGGAGCAGTATGGTGCCACTCAGTGGGATTGCTGTCCATAAGGCACTTTTTCACAGGCAATAATGGGGCACTCATTATTACAGCTTCATGGTTCAGCTCACAGCCACAAGCGTCCTTTTCACATGTATTAGTTTCAGAAAATTAAAGTTGTACTTGAAGTTTTGTTTATGTGTTTCCAGCCTACTGGCAGGGTTAATTTCTGAATTTGATATGTAGCTGATTTAATTGAACTCGTCCCTCACATTTAGTCTAACGTTTATTATAGCCAGCTATGACATTCTTGGTGAGCCATAGGAGGACTGTGATGACTGGTTATTGGTGATTGGCGACAGTGGCACCGGGGTTAATGTAGCAAAACCTTGTCTCCGCCTCCTGGCCCCCTCACCCCCTCCTCCCTAGTGTGGTCCCATCCTCTCTCCCTGGACCTCTGTCACGCTTGACTCGACAGGGGGCAACTTATGATTGACAGGTGGAAGGGAGCCTGCGATTGGCTAATGCAGGAGCGAGGCTGTGGGGGTCTGGGCGTGGGCAGCCAATAGTGTGACCTAGCAGACTTGGCTGAACAGCAGCCCTCCACTAGAAATGGAAAGTTTCCGTGTCTGTGTGTATTATCTGAAATAGAAGGAGGGTGTGAACAACGCAAGTGCACAGATATTACAAAAAGACTAAAATGAGATTAACGGGATACCCCGAGGTGAGATGGGCGTTTCAGGTTCTTCAGTGCTGTTTTTTAAACTACTTTCATGCATTGCTGCCCATTTTTCCTGTTAGTTTAGGTCAGGAGAGTTGATGTTGAGGGATTTATGTTTTCAGGGGAGGATATTGATGGGCTCTCACTCAGCACGCAACATGTGTGGGAACTGTTGGGTAAGTTTTCCCTGGTGGACCATCAAAGGCTATCGTGCTGAAGATTTTCTGTTTTGTTTTGGGGGTTTTTTATTTCGCTGTTTATGGATAAAGTGGAGTGTGATTTGTGACCAGATGGAATCAATTCACTTGTCAATAAAGTGAAATGTTTTTAGGCCTCTCAGTCTGAAAGCATATTGCACTGTACTATTGTAGTATTTTAAATTTGCTTTCTTCCTCTTCTCTTGTCTTCTTACAGTCAGCCACGGCTGTGAGACCTTCACGGATGTGAGAGGGTAGCCTAGCCTGACATCTTCCCTCCCTTCACCTCAACAGTTTTCTCTTATCTATCTCTGGCGTGGCCTGTCGTCCCAGGCACCATGCTGATGCGGTGGCTGGCCTGGTTGGCCCTGCTGTCTCTAGACTGGGTTTCAGGCAACTGGGCCTTCACCACTGCCAGGGCTCAGGGACTTAGGGGTCGCATCCAGAGAGACCGCAGAAACATTCGGCCCAACATCATCCTTATCATGACTGATGACCAGGACGTTGAGTTGGGTAGGTTTGCACATGTCCTGGTCTTTTTGCAATTTTGTATTTTTTACTTCGTTTGGGTCCAATTTTTCTTACATTCTTTTCATTCATTTGTGTTACTCTTATTTCAGCTTCTTTGTGTTTGTGAGGTATTTGCATCAGGATCAATTTGGTCGTCTTTGGTTCATGAATTATTAAATAGAGACCATAAGCTTTAGCTGAATGGCCATCTGGTCTGTTAACAGATGAATTCTAATCATTTTACTACTTAAAAAATTCATAAATGTCAAGTAATAAATCCTGAGTACTGAAGTGTGTTTATCCTTGTAGAAATTAGATAAACGTGGTTCTCTAAGCTAAAAGTAAATATCATTTTAAAAAAAAAAGTGTTTATTGGCACAACCAATATCAACATAACTTTCTTCTTGACTTCTGTTCTAGGTTCTCTACAAGTGATGAACAAAACCCGCAAGATCATGGAAGATGGAGGCACTGCTTTCACCAATGCCTTTGTCACTACACCTATGTGCTGCCCGTCACGGTCTTCCATGCTGACGGGCAAGTACGTCCACAACCATAACACCTACACCAATAATGAGAACTGCTCCTCCCCTTCGTGGCAAGCTCAGCACGAACCACGCTCATTTGCGGTCTACCTCAATAACACCGGCTACAGGACAGGTTGGTGGAAAAGAAAACCGTGCACGCAAATACACAGTACACAATCTCACTAACGGCCACAATAGGGACAGCTAATACTTCACCACCCTGCCTCCAGTAGCTGTCTGCTGTGAGAAATGCAAATACAGTGATGGTGCCAGGTCGATGTCGTGTCTCATCACACGCTGTCTGTCTGAGTGATGGGCA
Organism: Macropodus opercularis; assembly: GCA_030770545.1. Taxonomy (NCBI): domain Eukaryota; kingdom Metazoa; phylum Chordata; class Actinopteri; order Anabantiformes; family Osphronemidae; genus Macropodus; species Macropodus opercularis. The sequence goes on from JAUCMP010000028.1 coordinate 6,662,066, forward strand.
GGCGCTGGACTGGGCAGCTCCACGGGGTCCTGTGGGCTGCAGCACAACCCGTGGTTTTTAAGCTGTTGCGTTAGTCTACAATTAGCCATTTCTGGAACAGGCTGGCTCCCTGCCCAGCCTATGGTAGAATGCTGCACAGGGAAGCCAGGGACAGAAGATGAGCTCTATTACGTGCACACACATAGATAATATTTATCAGAACATATCAGAGACTCATTGAGGCGAATATTGGGCTATATAAATGACATTTGTTCAGATTTTAAAGAAACCGACTTCTCTCTTTCTCCTCTTCTGCAGCCTTTTTCGGGAAGTACCTCAATGAGTACAATGGCAGCTACATCCCACCCGGGTGGCGTGAATGGGTTGGATTGATCAAAAATTCTCGTTTTTATAATTACACTGTCTGTCGGAATGGTTTCAAGGAGAAACATGGTGCAGATTATGCCAAGGTATGTATCCTCTTGTTGTCTGAAAAGAGATCATTAATTCAACCATTCATTTGTTTTCCCTTTATAATCTAAACCAAAGGCTTCGCCTGACAAATTGCAGACTCCACTCACTTATAAATACAGACAGTGTCATAGTGTTGTAATCCAGACTGGCAAAAATTCTCATTTGAGAATTAAAGGGGGTGATCTGATTTGAAATGCCTTGTCTTTTCCCTGCAGTGTCCCTTTATTATTACACACCTCGCCTCAATATTTAGACCCTGTAAAAAGCGTTTTATGAGACGCTAGTGTTGGTGGTAAATGCTACCCTGCGCATGTTTTGGCTCTCTGCCTTTTCCCTCTACTTTTTTGGCTGACTGTAATGTACAGCAGAATGAGTTTATGCTATAATCCCACACTAAAAAGTGAAGGGAAATTTCACTTTACCTTTGTCAGGCTCTGGAGGTGAACTCTGTTCTTACACTGTCTTTTTGTGGCTATGGATGGCACTGGTAATCAATCTTCCCTCAATGTTTTTGTTGGAGCTGTCAGTTTGTTTTCATAGCTACTCGCCAGTAGTGCAATCATGTGTACATTAGGAATCCATGAGGGGGTTTGTAGTTTGGATACATGTCAAGTTTCAAGATGACCTGTCCAAAAGATGGGCAAACAAATGTTTGGACTGCTATTCCTCTGCCAGCTTGGACTGTGTAGTGAAGTGTACAGTTACCCACAAGCTGAAACCAAGGTGTTTACATGACATGGGCAGGTTGAGGTTTATAACCAAATGGAGACATGCTTTACTATTTACTGCCAAAAACGATCGACCTGCTACCACTAGTTAGGCCACAGCCTCTCTTGATGTACACAGTGTGAGAATGTCATGAAGTACAGCAGGACCTATGCTCAGTGATTTCATCCAGTTAGTTCCTATCTGATATTCCCGCTATGAGCAGGATGAGTTACTCAAAGGTAAGGTCTTTGTCATGGACCCTTTAAGCCACTTTTTTCAGCTTCTATTACAGAATTGTAGTTATTATAAATAAATAATCGTGTATGAATCTAACTTTGTTTAATACTCTCCAAGTTTCCTACGGATAAATGTCATTTGGAAATGACGCAGAATCTGCGTTAGGAGATTGCCAGTGTAGGAAGAACCATCTCCAAATGGTTCTGGGAAAAGGGATATTCTTCACCTTCCTGACCATGTTAGAGCTGGAGCTAGGCATTCCTCATAACTGTGTCCCTTCCTTTGACTTGCCAGAGCCCTTAGCAAGCAGCAGCTCATATTTTGGACAGCTGGCAACACAAAGAAAACAAGTACGACAACACTTTGCCATGTGCACACAATCAGCAGCCTCCATGGGCATGTTCAGCTGCCAGATCATTAAAGCTAGCCTGGCCATAAAGCCTATTAATAGAGACGGGATGAGTCAGCCAAACCCACTTCTAACACTTCATGGAAATCACCCTTTACTCTTTCATTCTCAACCTGGCACTCCCTTCCGTAGGTTGTATGCCAGGCAACAGCGGCCTCATGCCAAAACTGCAGGTAGAGCGTTTAGAGTACTGTTGGAAACTTGGCAGACACAAATGTAATTTTTTTTTTGTTCAGGTTAGAATCCACTGTATATTGCAAAATGAATTTGATAGATAGTTTGAACCGTCACGCACTCTGTTATCTACTTTAAAAAAGGTGTCAGCATGGGAAAGCTAGATTTAACAAAGATAAAAGTGCCCAGATGTTCTCTTGTCCAACAAACAATTAAGCGTTACACAAGATCTTAATGACTTTTGGGGTTTTTCCTCTCTCCTGTATTGTGATTGTGCTCATTCACTCCAGACCATTTCCATTGTAATGCCTCAGGCTTGTATCATTTGAGGTTATTGTGTCTGATTTGTGTTTCATTATCTCAAAGAGTGAAGGAGAGCGGGGGAAAGAAAAGTCGACATGTTTAGGAGACAGCAAATTGATAGTCTAGAGAAAAACGGGGTGAGACCTGTCATAACAACATACCATTTGAGAGCACCAGGCTCCTCTCACCATCAAGTGGTGTCACATCCAATAGCACAGAGAGTCACTGATGAGGCAACAGCCCATGTACTGTATACACATACACATTCAAGCACATTTGCACATACAGGCAGGCTGCCAGCTGTTGACTCGACAGATTGGTACTGTAGTGTACTCAGTGGCCCCAGTTCATATTCCCTCTGGACCCTCTCCATTTATTTGAAAATGACTGGACAAGGAAAGGCAACGTGTCAGCGATTGGGCTGCAAATTAGTTTCATGAAAGCTTGTGTTGTTTTTCCTTTTCCTTCAGTTCCACCCTAAATCTTAGCTCTGTGTTAATGTTATTTTAGCCCTGCGGCGCCTGATATTTTCTGTGTGTTCTTTTCTAGGACTATTTCACAGATCTGATCACCAACGACAGCATTAACTTTTTCCGTGTGTCCAAGAAGATGTACCCTCACCGTCCTGTGATGATGGTGATTAGTCACGCTGCCCCTCATGGCCCAGAAGACTCAGCACCCCAGTATGCAGAGCATTTCCCGAATGCTTCACAGCACATGTAAGATCATGTGATTACACACCTTGACACACACCAGGGCTCCTACGAAGTAATTTAGAACTATATTTGTTGTTACCATCACATTTCAGTTTTTGTAAACATACCCCTCAGACATGTGATGACAGGTTGCCGAAAAGCTGCTAGCGCTAACGACTCGAGTAGCGTGAAATCAAAATGATTTATCATCCAAGAATAGCTGGGATACCGAGCCTTGGAGAAGATTGGTGATGGCTTTTTTTTTTACAGACTGCTGTGCTCATGCCAAGCCCACAATGGCCTCCCACAACTCATCACTGAGATGAGGCAGAGTTGCAGTATACTGGGTCATACTATTGCAAAATGTCCTGCCATGTCTCGATGGGCCCTCCAGCAAAACTAGCTGCAACAGATATATTGTATATAGCTGCTTTTAATGCTAACTATTATTTTTTTGTATATATTATATATGTATAATTTTTTTTTCCATGAGCTTTGTGGATTTCCCACTTAGTTTTTATTTCACTCAACATTCCCACCCACCACTCCCTTCCCTTCTGTGTAATTCGCAAAGGACTTCCTGACCCTGTCTATACCAATCAGGAGTTTCTCCCTGCGGGTCCTGTGGCGAGAGGAATGCATTGTGTACTTTGATACACCCTTTATGACATTATTAATTTATTTTTAGCCCATGCTTCTGGTTGAATTGGGTGGAGTCTGGGGTTGCCCCAGTGACAGTGTGCAGATACAGTGTGTGCAGAATGTGTAGCATGGGTTGCTACAGTATCACAGGTGTTTGGCATGGGTGTTTTGTTTTTTGTTGATATCACACTACACTAATATGTTTACCAGAGGCTTTGCAGAGCAATATATTCAAAACATATGATTGTATTTTCAACACTGTTTGATTTAGTTTTTATTTTCATTTTATTTGGTCAAGGAGGTCAAATGTGTCCGTTCTATTTGGTCAGATTCTTTTTGTCTTTGCAGCAGATGGCATATACAGCTAATGTGCAAGTTCAAAGAGACTATGTGGCAGTGAAGGAGGAGCTGCCTCATAAATCAAATAAACGTCTGTACTTCTGACAGCAACAATTGTAGGGAGGGTATAATATTAATGTTATTAACATTCCTGTCTGAAGGTGTCTCTTAGATGTTCGCCACACTTACTTATTTTTAAGCATGGTCAAGTTTTTTTGTTGGCGTGTTGGTCTATAGAACAGAGTGTATGGTAATGATTCTTAATTTTTCTTGCTTCAGGGAATGTCATTAATAAGGGACGCGTCTGTCACGTTTTGTAAGGTCATGAGACATTTTGGGTTGAGTAGAAAGCCCTGGGCTGCTGTAATCCAGAGCTAATTCCACAAAACACTAAACTACATGTGACAGGTGGCAGGTGTGACCTCTTCTAGGGACTAGCTTCATTCCAATGACCTCCACATTCCTGGTTCCCTGGTGCCTAGGGCCCCATTTCTTGGTGGCCCATTGCCCAGAGACAGGTCCCTTTTGTGGTGCTTATTAGACCGCCTGGGTAAGTGGGTGAAGAGTTTACCCTTTGCACAAAGAAGGCCTGACAAGATGAAGCCAGAAGGCAGCTCACTCACTCAGGGAAAAGCAGCTCCAGTAGCAGGCCTTCATTAAGTTTCACAGTGTTGGTACTTTGTCCAGCTCCTGCCTTTTTAAGAATATTTGCTATTTTAGGAGTGAGTTACTTATAGCACAGGATTAAATGTTTGTCACAGCTTCCAATACCACTTACCACTACACCTGTGTGTGTACTGCTTTGTTTGAATATCTGACACAAGGTTCATGCAGTAGTCTGTGCTGTAGATTACAGTAGAACATTGCCTTCAACAAACACAATAGCCATTGATGTTTGGCAAACACAGTGGACAAATGGTACAGCTGCCACTGAGCAGTAGTTAGACAGGTGCTTTTGGTGTCGATTTTGTTACGCGTGTGCAACTTTACCAGACACTGCATGTATGTTCAGTGTGAACACCGCTACATTTTCATCTCTCTTGCTTTGTGCCATCCTAGCACTCCGAGCTACAACTACGCTCCTAACATGGACAAACACTGGATCATGCAGTACACAGGCCCCATGAGACCCATTCATATGGAGTTTACCAACTTCCTCCACCGGAAAAGGCTGCAAACACTCCTGTCTGTTGATGACTCCGTGCAGAAGGTGGGTGTAATTATTCATAGACAAAAAAAAAAAGAATAAAAGTTACGGTAGCGTGCAGTTATTATAATCTTTTTAGTTGATTTTCCCCATTCGTGTTACTTCTGTTGCCCAGGTTTATGACATGCTGGAGGAAACTGGAGAGCTAGACAACACTTACATTATCTATACAGCAGATCACGGATACCACATTGGCCAGTTTGGGTTGGTAAAAGGCAAGTCAATGCCTTATGACTTTGACATCCGTGTGCCATTCTTCCTCAGAGGACCTAATGTGGAGGCAGGAGCAGTGTAAGTGCCTTAATGTTCTTTGTGTGCGTATGTTAAACCTCTTTCTCTGTGATTTGCACAGTTTACTTAATGCATTTTTAGAAGACTAAGTAAGCCTGTTGTCTATATACATTTGTAGAAACCCTCATCTGGTGCTGAATATTGACCTTGCTCCCACAATTCTCCACATCGCTGGGTTGGACACCCCTCCAGACATGGATGGAAAGTCTGTCCTTAAGCTGCTGGAACAGGAAAGGACCGGCAATAGGTCTGTATCCATGCGGCATCCAGTACTGTGATGGATGTAATGTACGGTAATTGCACCGTCTGTATTGTGTGCACAACAGTTTTGTTCATTGACCATTATTGGGTAAATACAGATTTCCAAAGCCAAAACCTTTGATTTTGCTCTAGCTGCACAAAAAATGGCTTTAGGGCAATTTGGCAGATTTTCCTTGGCTGCAGGACGTTGGCTGGGATTCAGCAGAAAGATAATCCATTTAAAGAGCATTTAAATCATTCCCTTGAAGCCACAAGGTCTTGTGCTTGCTGTGATCAACTTCCAGCTGCATGCCCAACATGTTGTAGCTGATGGTGAGTGTGTAGGCCATATGAATCCTATAAACTTTTTGTTTTTCCAGATTCAAACCAAACCGGAAACCCAAAGTCTGGAGGGACACATTCCTGGTGGAGCGAGGGTAAGCTGGGGTTCTTTATTCCCTTTTCACACCACAGGCACATCATGTCATTACAGAGCACTGTGTGTCACACAAACCTGACAAAACATTTCACTGAACTCGAAAAGTGCAAGGCTCAGTGCATGCCCCCCCCCCCCCCCTCCAGCAACACAGATGCTTTTTCCAGTTATTTGCTATCTGACAGACATTTCCTGACCACAGGTGTTTGGTAAAACCATAAGTGGCGGGCAAATTTTCACAGTTCAAGCATGAGGCGCATATATATATAACCAGGTCATTTGATCATTTACATGAAAAACAAGCAGAGTCTTTGTCTTCTGAAGGGGCCTTGCATATATTGAGCACATGATCAGGGCCCGAACCTGACTCCTGGCTGCTGTTTGTGCACTGATAGAGAGAGACAGAAGATACATTTCAGTAACATGGTAGAGCTAGACACAGAAAATAAACAAAGACTAGCCAGGCTTAGGATGATGTTACCTGAGGATTGGCTGCTGGGCTCCCTTTCATGCTACTCACAGGACATTGTGGATTTCAGCAGCCACTGTACAGCTAGTGCTTGGCTGGTTCAATGCAGCGTATAGGGTTAGACTCAAAATCTAAATGCATCATGTGGGGCCACTGGTAGTAAATGTAGGAGGAGAGATGAGTAACTGTTTGAGGGTGGATTGAGCTACTGCTGCTGTAATGGTGCCGTGGATTACAGTATGTTACTTATACAGTGGCTGCGTTACCGCACTGTCATTTGTCACAAGCGCTGCTTTTCCCAAATTGCTGCCTTCGCCCTTTCCAGTAATTTGTTCATTTGTGAGCAACTGCATCACCATGTGCAGACATGTATCTAGTGGTACAAAGGAGAAGCCAGCCAGCTCAGCTGCCAGATCAGTTTCCAACTGATGCATGTTTGTGCCACAGAGGAACTAGCTGCTTCACGGACCACTGTGTCTTAAATGGAAAATCTGTCGAGGCATTACCTCTTTTAATCCACTCTGTGTATAAAGGCTGTCTATCTGAGCACTTGTCTCTAAATGCTGAGATTAACCTCACAGACCTTTTGACCCATGCACAGATTTTGTAGCACCTGCACAGTAGCTAATGTTTTACAGTTCCCTCAATAACTTAGTGATGTGCTCTGTCATTTCCACTGATGTACTTATTGTACGGTGCCTCTTTAGAAATTATTTAAAAGCATCTGGGAGTGACTGTTGCTTGAGAGTGGAATCATGTACATAATTTAGGGAATGATGTCAACAACTGTTGTTAATTACCCTTGGCTACAGGATAGACGCTACAGCCAAGCCAGCGTGTGAACAATGACTGTTACCTCCCGGAGCTGTGTTAGAAAGGATCAGACAAGACAACAGCCGTCTTTTTGCGGGCAACAGGTTGTTCTTTGCTTTATGCTTGGCATGATTCTGTCTATGGTCCCTGAGCAGCCAGGCCATGTTGGCAGAGGACTGAGGATTGGGGGGGGCAGGGGTTGGCATGGCATGACACTCGGCTAGTCCTTGTGATGGTGTTTGAGGAGAGGGGGCAGTGTAGCTGAACGTGTTGCCAAGCTGAGGTCAAACAGCTTGGAACCGAGCACTGGTGTGATGCCAGACTCCATGCCCAGACCGACACACACAGACCCTACATAACTTATCCATTCACTGGCCATGACAGAAACCAAGGGACAGGAAAGTGAATAAAACTCTAATTCATCTCAGTTTAGTTCAAGTAATGCTTTAATAGTTTAATCACATACTATATTTTCCGACTGCCTGTCTGTTTGTTGACGATGATTTTTCCCTTCATTATTTACTTGTCGCGTAGAAAGATCGTGAGGAAGAAGGATGACTCGACGAACACTCCGCACACCAACAGTCTGCCCAAGTACAAGAAGGTCAAAGAAACCTGCCAGCAGGCTGAGTTCCAGACACCCTGTGAACAGCCTGGACAGGTACAACAAACATACACGTGCAAACAAGTGAACCTGCCTGTGCAAACTTTCTGAAATGAAATCCCTCCATATGTCCAAAAATGCTGATTTGGTCGTTTCCCAACTGCACAGTGATAACTAGTATTCGAAGTGACCTTCATACTGCCTGTTGAACTATATTCCACAGAGCCAAGACTGAATCACTTGGTTGGTAATCGAACCCACTGGCCCTTTCTTGCCGTGCCTTAACTTGTTGTTACTTCCTTTTCATCTGTGCCTATTAATTTCCTGGCAGACAAACGGGCACGTGGTACAGTATGCGGCCTCGAAACAGACAGAGCAGAACAATACAAATTATTTCAAGTTTCAGGTAGCATTAAATGACAGGCAGTTTCCGAGGAAATGACTAACGCAAACCAGATCCAGTTTATGGTCACATAAATGTGTGTATGAGCAATCTGTTATTAAAGACAGCAGTGGAGCAGTTCCAGTGGAGCTTTGCAGCGTGTTGCTTTGCCCAGACTCTGGGTGTCTTATTGCGTGCACCTGTAACAGAAACACAAAAAGGTATATAGAAGTGCGTCTTATGCACATTAGCAGTAAACATTTACTGTGTACGTCCTTACATGTTGCTGTGTAGCACCAGAGAAATGCTCTTTTAATGGCATAGACAACAGGCAAGTGTGTGACTTCATCTGCTCACTTCACGCTGCACTTTTTCTTTTCGAAGTCCGTTCTTTTATGAATGTTGTATTAATACGCTGCTCACCTTCATGTCCTAGAAAAACCAAGGGGCACCTGAAGTGCTGTGTTGAAATGAAACATCAGTAGAATAAGTGCAGTTTTGTTTTTCGTGTTTTTGACCACATGATATTGGTTCCGGCAGACCACATTCTTCTTCGCCCTTAGTTGTGTTTTTGTCATAAAGTTGTTGTGGTCCACTGGAATTATTCATAATGCAGCAATATGGGTTTGTCTTGGGCACAGCATTCACTCACCAGGGACATGAAACAGCCCCTGTACATGACAGCATGTGTGACTTGCAGTAATTTGGGTTTTAACTTACCACTCATGTTTCAACTTGCTGGTTATCCATGTGGTCTTTAACCGTTCGCCGCCTCCTCCCCAGTTCCCTCAACATTTCTGCAGACATTCTTGACTGCTAATAGGTCTCTCTTCCTCCCTTGTGTCTTGTCTAATACTGATGTAATCGCTGTCGGCCCCATAAGCGCTTCATCACTTTATGAGACGCCCAAGAGAAATCTGTTCTGCCTTATAGCCCTTTGTTTAGATCCTCATTCCCACACTCGCCACTGATCATCTGTAACGCACTCTGCAGTTGTGTCGTTTTCCATTTATATGTCAAACCAGGCGCGCTGCTCATAGCAATTAGCCCAAACATTTCTGTCCTGGTGAGGATGGATGTTGTGGAAGACGCAGTAGATGTAGGCGATTTTGACGATATGTATTTACACAGTTATGGTGGTGACGCACTTGGCACAGACATGCCAAGTGTGTGAGAGTGATTGGGGTTTCCACTTTGTTTGCTAGACACCAGACAGACCCAATTCATCTCATGTGGTCTCTTTGGTTTATCTTTCCTGCTGCTTTTGGATGCCAGACTTTCCCGCAGGCTTAGACTTTCCTGAATAGGTCAGAAACATGTTCCCCCACAATGTTGCTCTCGTCATGAAATCTCAGATCACATTTTCATATCGTCTACAGTACGTTTATCCACTGCCAAAAAATAAATAATTAAAAGTAACTGGCAATTTAAAATTAAATAATTTAGAACATCAGCGGTTTTCAAAAAAATTATGAATCCATATGGAAATAATTGGAGGATGTATTTTTTTCTGGTTGTTTCTGACAGAAATGGCGCTGCGTGGAGGAGATAACAGGGAAGTGGAGAATACAGAAGTGCAAAGGTGGTTCAAAAGAAAGCCCAAGGAAAAGAGTGCGCAGTCTAAAGCCCCGTAACAGTTATGACAGAGAGAGGGGCTGCGACTGTGGGGACGCTGCGTTAAAACCTCCCAGAGCAGATCGCCGCTCTCACCGACAGTTCTCCTCCTCATCAGGCCAGCGTGAGTACACGATACACATTAGAAACATCTGTTGATTTAATGGCAGATGGGCTACGTCTTTATTAAATGTAGAAAATGATGATTCGTACCTGTGGATAAAGAGTCGTGTATCTTTTCAAACATACTGCTTCTGTCTCCGAGTATCACAGATAAGTTTTCCCTAAAGGCTCAGTGCTTCAGATAATGGATTATTTATGCTCTTAAGTAACACAGCTGCATGGAAAAAGCAAACATCCGGCAGAAACTCCTGCATGTTTTTCCGTGTATACTGATGTCATGCTTGTTTTCTGGGGTAATGGTTTGATGCCCTCTAGTGTTGCTTGGAAATTGTGCAGTTGAAGTATGAATAAGTTGCACTTAAAAATTATGCTGAAAAGCAGAAACATGTAGGTGTTATTAAATACAGAGTTATCACTAGATGTTGTTTTGCTTTTCTTTAGGTTACCGCCCACGTTTTGTCCATACCCGGCCTGCCAGGTCTCTCTCTGTGGAGTTTGAGGGTCAGATTTACGACATTGACCTCCAAGCAGATGATCAGTCAGCTGTCCGACGCCGCGGCATCTCAAAGCGTCACTACAACCCAGAAGACCCAGAGGTCAGCTTGGGAACTGATGACAATTCAGAGGAAATGCTGGCAGATGACGTGAATGCTGTGGGATACCCAAACTCCGTGAAAGTTACTCATAAGTGAGAATGCACAAAAACCACAACTTAAAACCTTCCGTTTTCAGGTTGGTCAGTGTGTAACAGTGTTTTTGCATCCATTTTAGATGTTATATCTTGATGAATGACAGTGTCCACTGTGAAAGAGAAGTCTATCAGTCCTCCAGAGCCTGGAAAGATCATAAGAGTTATGTAGACCAGGAGGTGAGTTCACACAATCTCCTCCCATTGTCTCTACCATCTGTGTAGTAGCAGACATGTAGCTGGTTGTATTCATTCTTCTTTCTAGATTGAAGCACTTCAAGACAAAATCAAAAACCTCCGGGAAGTAAGAGGCCACCTGAAGAGGACGCGACCAGATGAGTGTGACTGTGCAAAGAAGAGGTTAGTCAGTTACATTTTTACTGAAAAGTATGCATATATGTTTATCGCTTCCATACAGAGTTGAAGTTCTGTACACCTTGTTATAGGCCTTGTACAAAACGCTATTGAAGTGCACGGCCCTTAGACTCTTTCTCTGTTTATAAAACCAGCTATTATAGCAAAGGAGACAGAAACAAGGCAGAAAGATTGAAGAGCAGGAATGATCAACTTCATCCGTTTAAGTGAGTCTCTCTTCCCCTTTTAATTCTGGGTTAACGGCATTTAATGTCCCTATTAAGTACTGATAACCTGTAGCTGACTGTGTGGTTGTCTGCATGTTCTCTGTGTGTTGTCCCAGAAGTTGCCTATCACATGCTTTTACTGTGTTTGATCCTAAAACATGGGCAGGTTTGATGAAGGACTAACATTTAAATGTATTCAATGAATGGTTGGTGCTTAAATGGGGTTTAACTGACAGATATGTGCGTATGTGTGTGTCCATGCACACTCATCTGGCCGTGGTTGGGTTGGATGGAAAGGTCAGGTGATCAACTTGTACCAGGAAATACAGGTATTGGGAGATTGTGCCTGTCCAAAGCAGCTGCTTATTCCAGCAGCTGTTCACACAGGGGGAAGGGGATAGTGGCTAGACTGTCAACTCTGAGAAGAGCTTCAAAATCAACAAACCTCCTCTGGATCCTCCATCGTTGCAGTTGCTTGCACCGGAGAGAGTGGTATCTGATTGTGTGTTTGCATCACACTGTTCATAATTCTTTCCCATTTCTATCCAACAGGGAAGCTGCACAGGAGATGGACCGAAAAACACAGATGTACAACGAGATCCGCAGACGGAAGAAGGAAAGGAAGGAGAAGAAGCGACAGGGGAAGGGAGATGACTGCAGCCTGCCTGGCCTCACTTGTTTCACTCATAACAATGACCACTGGCAGACTGCCCCCTTCTGGACACGTACGTCCTCGCGTTTCACTCCGCGTTTACGCTTACTGTGATCAGTCAGTCAGGTTATTTTTGGTGATCTTTAAAGAAGCAGTGTACTCAGATTAGTAGCTTCTGTGAAACAAATGATTTTTTTTATTGTCTAGTGGGTGGATTCTGCGCGTGCACCAGCTCCAACAACAACACGTACTGGTGCCTGCGAACCATCAATGAAACCCACAACACCCTCTTCTGTGAGTTTTCTACCGGCTTCTTGGAGTACTTTGACCTCAATAACGACCCCTACCAGGTGAGTTAACATCTGACTACTGTCTTTAGACAGACAGGTCAACACCTGTGCGCTGTCATTTGCTTGTGATTCCCGTCTTTTTCACCGTTTTCTGTGCTTGTGTGCGATTGTGTTTGCAGCTGACCAATGCAGTGTATACGGTGGATCGGGAGGTGTTGAACACTCTCCACGCCCATCTTATGGAGATGAGGAGTTGTCAAGGGTACAAGCAGTGTAGCCCTCGTCCTAAAGGCTTGGATACAGGTAGAAGCGCTTATTTACCTCATTTATAATGACGTGGTTGGATAGAGGGATGGATACACCAGCAGTTAGTAGTAGGTTTAATGACCACTTTGACTGAAACTGATTTTCCACACTGAAGAATTGGAGTGAAGTTGAAAGGTGAACCACTCAATGTGTACAGTTTAATGGTACATTTGAATTTGTTTGTGTCACGACTTTAATAGTGGCGGATGCAAACAATTGCTTGTGTAGTGGTTTTACAGACGTCTAGTCTTCTGATGGATTTGTATCAGTTTCAGTCTTGGTTACGTGTGTGTGTGTGTGTGTGTGTGTGTCCATGTCTGCATGCTGCATGATTCTGGGAACTCATATTTTAGGTGGAGGTTAAGGACTCGTCACAAAGACTTGCACTTCTCTGAACGCTGAACATCCAATTGATCTTTTCTTAGCAGTGACACAAACACACACTTTCTCTCACCTCATATTCCCAGGCCATGACCTTCAGCTCGGCTGGGATATTTTTCCTGTTCACATATATTTTATAGTGTGTGTGGTGAAAAAATGGCCATGTTACAGCTGTGCGTCCTGGCCGTCTTCCCTCTTTGTGACTCATTGAGTGTTAGATATATTATTTGGACAACGCTGTCATCAGCAAGAATCCAGGCTGTCACTTTATTTGAGTCTGCCATACATCACTGCTGTAATCAGCCACAATATTTTTTTTTTATTGCCACCACATGGGCCAAACCGCCGAAAAGAGGAGAAATGGAGGTGGTTAATAAGAAGTGTTGTGATGACCTAAGCTAGTCAGGCTGAGCTGCAGCGTTTGTGTGTGGCATTCACAGGCAGCGTTGTTTATGGGCTGTGCTGAGGATAAAAACTTCATGGCTGTAATTACCAGCTGGAGGGAAGCACTGGAGCGGCTGAGCTGCTCTGAGAAAACTGATTGTGTTTCAGTTTTGGCATGCTAGACCTGTCAGAACCATGCCAGCGTGTCGTATAGCTGCCTAAAATCTCTAACTCGCATTGGCTGCCCTTGCTGGGTACGATGCCAGCTTCATGAACCAGTGAAATTGCTGTTGTGGTTACATCAACTGATGTTTTTATTGGAAAAGATAGACAGTTACAATGTAGGTGAAATGGATCTAGCAAGTTCATGCATAGTGTGGAGTGTGACTTAACCACCATGATCACCTGACTGGATGACTTTGTGTGTTTTGCTCTGTTGAACTCACGAACCTCTTCATCTCTCCTTCCAGCCCAATCGAATGACCTTTCAAACATTTCCCCCAATGAAATCGAAACCTCTTTCATTCTCATTCCTCCTCCTGATAATTAAATAATCGCATTTCTCCATAGGGAGTATCCGCTGTGCATGAAGGAGTCTTCAGTGTGAATGATCTATTTATTTCCCTTCCCGTCTCTTTGAATCAAAGCATTAACAAACCATTCCTTTTATTTTTCCGATCAGGAGGTAAAGATGGATCAAGCTATGAGCCACGCAGGTATCCACCAATTTTTATTCACTCTTCAGTGGCGTTTTCGTTAACACCTGCATGGGCCAAATTGCCTCATTCCTACTAATCCATCCATGGAGTGCTGTCACTTGATGCTTGACTGCATGCTGGGGAAATGCTAATCGATTATAACAGATGTTTTTGTTTTTTTTTGTCATTAAAGCAGCTTCATTTGTTGTCACCTCTGTGCACAGTCTGTCTTCGCTTGCTGTCTATTGTCAGCCTGCAGCAATTTGGACGTAGTGGATAATCAGAAAACATTCTCTCTTCTTTGCTCGAGATTTTCAGCAGTTGCCCCATGAAACTCAAAGTTCTGTGGCTGTTTTCAAAATAGCACGATTCAATAAGTCTATTAATAGGGTACAGGTGCTGAATGTGAGCTTCTTCTTGGTCGACTAAGCTTCAAGTGCACGTGAATGACAATGCATGAAACTGCATCATCGCCCCACTAAGCAGTAGATTCTACATCAAAGCTTGAAGGAGTTTGACAGATTAGGGTAGAGGCATTTTTATTTTGGAGAATCCGAAGAGAAGATAAACACCACCTCACGCTCATTCTGAAATCATCCTCCATGCAATGTCAGCCATCTCTGCAAATAAGCAGACATCATCACATCATTGTTTCTGTGGACCATTACATTCAGAATATCCCTCATGGCCATTAGTTAGTAGTAGAATGGACACACTGTCATCCTACTGACCTCTGACCTTTTGACCTGCCTTTTGTACCTGCTTACCAGGCAACAACAGCATCGAAAGTGGTCAAAGAGGAGATCAAGCCTCTCCTTCCTGTGAGTCCCTAAGCCTGTGTCAAACCATCCTCTAGCTGCTATACTTATAAAACAGCTGATTTGACGACGAAAGCCAATCAAACGTGGATCTGCTGCTGCATTTCTTTCATCTTAACTTGCAGACATCAAACTGAGCCGACGCTGATTTCGCCTTTTACTGCCGTTCTCTTTTATTTGCTTCTATTGATTTTCATTATTTTGTTTTCTGGGGTTTCGCTGTTTTAGGAGCAAGCTCTTGTTCATCACCTTTCGTTTACTCTGCTGTTATTTATTTTTTCCAGGTTGTCCGACCTTACATTTCAGTCCAGTCCAAGCCTATTGTTAATTCATTTCTTGTCATTACATTTCTTGTGCAGCTTTTTGCATAGTGTCTTATTATGGATTGTTAAATATTTTTCTTTTCAGTCTTTCTCATGGGTTTGCATTACTCGTGGCTTGAGTCTAGAATAGGTGCTGTGTTTATCTAGCTTTCAAGTAAATGTGCGTGTCGCTTGGTGCCTTAAACCCACAGACCTGGCTGCTTTAGTGAGAAGCTGGGCATGATTGCATGCTGTCTAAATAAGTTTAAGGAGTCCCCTGTTCATTTTGCTTCAGGTCCTCATGTTCTCTCTTTCTCTTTGGCAGCACACAGCCAGTATGGGATGGACGACAGGGTTAAACTGCCCAACTTGACAGACGAGGAGGTGAACTGGCAAGGGCTGGAGGATCTGTATAGCATAAACGAAAGCCTTTATGAATGTAGGCCCGACTACAGTCCCAGCCCAGACAACTGGGCCAACTTCCAGAAGGATGTAGATAATATGTTTGCACTGCGACACATTTTGAACAAATTGAACCAAACCCATAAGCTTGATGACTCCACCCTGCCAGAGCTGGGCTCTGGTGCCGGGGATAAAGACGTTGAAGAGGGCAGCGGAGAAGAGTTGTCCTCAACCAGTGACATTTGGCCAGGCCTGGCTTCAGAGGCTCACTTAACCTCCCCCGCCCCCTGCAATACACCATCACCCACATCCATGCCCACAGTGGAAATGAAAGAGAAGCCTAACGTCAACAGTCTCCCTGGAAAACATATAGACAGAACTGAAGTATCCCTTATGTCAGCATCACCAGCAGCATCTTCAGGTCCAAGGAGGAATGGGCTTGTCTCCCAGGGTGACGTGTGGGCACAGCAGCTGGAAGAGATAGAAGGAGAGGTGTTTAGTGGGAACGGACTGACTGAGCTGGAGACAGGACATGGAAACTTGCTACTTACTCTCAACAGCCTGCAGCTGGAGCCTGGCCCAGACCACAGAGAGGAACCACGTGAGCTTGGACTGGGCCTAGACCCCGAAGAAGACATTTTTCAGGCTCAAGGCTACCTCCCTTTCTCCCCACAGACGATGAGGCCCAAGGTGCAGGTCAGCACCACTGGGAACCCCACCACCACACAAAACCGCTCCCCACAGAGCGTCAGGGTGCAACTGCAGGCACTGCTCCAGTCAGCACTGTCCCTCATGTTGGACTATGAGGGCAGCGGCATTCAGCCTCAGCCCTTTAATCAGACCCTCTGAGGCAGACGCTGGCCAGCACACGAGCTGCTGGTCGCCACAGAGACACACTGTCACAGTGATGGGAGGTGAGCTTGCTAAGAGAGAAGGCAAGTGACGCCACCTCAGTCAGAGTTGTATGAGTATTAAAATTATTTTTTTATTTTTTTACAAGTGCCTACATTTATTAGTAAAGAGTGTTATGTTTTTCAAATATCTATTTAGAAAAGAAAAAGCCTTAATGCAGCTAAACCTAAGCAATGGAATTAGAAATAATTAATTCCATATGAATAACATCATTGACATTTTAATAGTGTTTTTATGAAAAACAAGTGTGAGTGGTGAAACCATTTCAGCATCTGGGTGGATAGATCAGCATTAGCCAGCTGTAGGTATGCTCCTGTCTTTAAAGACACGTTAATCATGAGCCTATATTACACGTGAACCGCACGTTCAACTCATCCACAGTGTGTGTGCTCTTAAAATGAGTCACAGTGAATTAGATTTTATTAGTGTTTATCAGTTACAGAATTGGCATCCGTTTCACAAATTTCCCCTCTTTTACTCACTGTTCTACACTGATGAAATAATATTGGTAAAGTACTCGTCGGTTCAGTGTACATTTAACTGATGGGTGAAGCGTAGCCGGAGTATTTGCACCGGTGCACCAGCTCTGTCACTACTCACAGCATGTCACTTTTAAATGTTAGTATAATTCTCCTCACTAGTCATTGGCAGGTGCTTTACACAATCACCAGGGGTTGAAACAATTTCAGGGTGTAACGTTTATTGTGGACACCAGTTAATTTTGTGCTGTATCTTGTAATGCTTTCATAATCCAGGGTGTAGCATTGCACTCGGCCATTTCATTTCAAATGTATCTGTATAGTCCTTTTAAGCTGATGAGGTGTCTGATAGTATAGTCAGTAAAATACTCAGTTGTCAAAGCTAAAATGTTTTGAACTTTTCTGCCAATAGTTGTATCTGCTGGTTACGACCTGATGCTGTCCTGTTCTTTCTCCAACCGTGTGTGTAGAAGTGTTACAACAACTCTGGTTTTGGGAAAACCACGAGAAATAAACCCTTCCAACGTTATCGCTGATGTTTTGTAAGTGTTGCAACAATTCAAACAAAGGTGTTTTCTTCCAGTTTTTAATGACAAATATCAAGTATTCAAGGCATTTGTAAACCAAGTGTTCACAAACATCCATTTGACTTCTGCTCCTAAAGCAACAGGAGCTCAACCTTCAGAATACAGCTGCTGTTGTGCCCAGGAAATTCACTTTCAGTTAAAATACTGATGAAACTTTACAGTCAACCTGAAGCTGTCTGTCAGTAGTAGTCCAGTAGACAGTAGTACGCTCAATTCCCAGTAGCACTCTACAGTACAGTGGAGTCAGCCATCCTTCCGTTTACCGTTGAATGCTGTGTGTGACAAAAGTGCCTGTTAAGGTTACATGTTGTTTACTTGAAGGGCACGAAAGCCTTTGTAGTGCCAGAAAAGACGACGAACCCACCTCCCTCCCCCGGGACGTAAATCTTACCTCAACCCAGTTCCAGTGCGAATAATACTGTTCAGGCACCGCAACATAAATCCACTTGTTTTTATTTAGTTGCTTTAGGTATTATTTGATGTGGGTTACTGCGTACAATGCCATGGGTTAGCTCATAAATATAATTCTAACTATATGTGAGCTCTACTGTATAATACACTTTATTTACTTTGTCAATATTTACACGATGATCACTTATGAGTATGTAATTTGAGTCACTAAGTCACAAAAATTGCCGTTGCCCCATAATTGTTTTTACTTGGCCAAAAATGCTGTTATACTTATTCACTGCATCTGGTTCTGCTAAATTTAAATCGGGTGCCATTGGTTGTGTTTGTTGTTGTTTAAACATGGACCAATCTCTGACATCCATCTGATCTCTGCCAAGTCCTACTCAAAAAGCTCAGGTTTGATTCAGTGCAGTGATTAAGTTTAATCATGAGAATTTTCGACCAAGAATTTTCAGTAGGTCTGACTAACGTTCACTGGCCTCCACGCAACAACCTCACCGCCCACTAGATGGCACCAATCACGGGAACTCAACTTCAAAGTCAGGTCGCTCGCACTGATCGGAGTGGGTTTGTTGTTCGGCATGCTTGCTGCACTACTTTAAAATCTACACTACTAAATAACTACTATGTACATCTGATGGCCATTAAAATGGACAAACCTTTACAGCACAAGTTCAAATGATCTGTTTGGTTGTTACAATAAGTGGAATATAATTTTATTTTGAAGCCGTGTATGGAAAAGGGTCAAACTTTATTAGTATGCAGCTGTTTAGAATATGTCATAATTTAGTTTTTTGGCTAAACTCAGTAGCTTCAGCACATGGTCAGAAATTAAATCTCTTTTTATTCCTTTCTACAGGTTCTAATAATAAACTAGCGTGTTGTGAAGTTAAATGCACTTATTGCTCACTGAAAAGAAGCGAGCTAGAAATCTTTCAATGCGGTACCTAAAGTACAGTGACCTTTGGAAATGGGTAAACGTCTGAACAGAACCTGGGATTAGAAAGCAACTGGCCTTCCTGTAGCTAGCGTTTACCCTGGCAGCTAGTTTGTATACTGGACCGGCCCAAACAGCCTGAGAGGCACAGTTACGAGAAAGGAAGAAAAACAAAAGTGACAACTTAATAAAAACAAAAACCCACATTTCTCTAAAAATGTGGGGGAAAAAAAGCGAATAAAATGTTAGACAAGAGAAAAGAGGCGGAATGGCTCAAATACGAGAGAGAGGGGATACGTTCAAGCTCAGACTAAAAGGATGGGAATATTTTGAATGGCGATATGAGTAGAAGAGGTACAGAGGGAGCTGTACATAGGATCTTGCATAGTACAGGTTTGTTAGTTGTGCTTTAGACTGTGTTGATCGTGCCTCATCTGTCTGTAGAGAGAATCTAATGCCCTGCCTCATAATAGCACCATGCGACGTCTTTCCATCATCCATCCTTGAAAGGTAGGTCTGGCCTTTTGTGGGGATGCAGGGTGTGTGTGGCTGCAGCTGATGATATGCTCAGAATAAAAGAGCATCTGTCTGGCTCCTATTATCATAAACAACAATTTGCAGCCCTTTAAGTATGTTGGATGTGCTTGTGTCTCTGCCCGTCAGTCCTGCAGCAGCTTTGCATCTTGGTGCACAGCGTCTGGTGTTACTCCGTGCGGTACAGAAAGGCACGCGTCACACTCCAGATGAAAGCCCGGTGTGCTTTCAGACATGGGCGGAGCCTCTGTGGTGATGCGGCAACAGCATCGGCGGGGTTATTGCTTTGAGGGCATTGCCGGGGCAACTGAGGCTGCTGTGGCCTCGATTGAGCAGCAGGGCGGTGGCCGGGTCAGGTCGAGGCGGGATGAACACCGGGCAGGAGCGAGTACGAGCGTGGCTTTTCTGACCGCCGGCGTGGCAGATGAGCTCACTGACGGTACCCAGCGGAGGGAGACGCTGCCGCCAGCGCTCGGCCCGGTCCTCCTTGTGCTTGATGGAGTACCACGTGAGGAAGATGAAGATGAAGCCAACGAACTTGAGGCTGGCAGCCAGGCCAAAGTAGACGAAGCGGAACGAGGTGACGTCGTACTCCCAGCAGGAGCCGTGCACCCCACAGTCCTGCTGCCACAGCATGCAGGTGGTGTCAATCACAGCACCGAAGTAAATAGGCGTGGGGATGTAGGCTGAAGAGGGAGAGAGAAGTTTAAAATACTTCATCTGTATCAATAATATACTTCATACGACATGAAGCAAACATTCACGTTTGACTAACATCCTCCTATTGAACCATTCCTAGCTAAAATACTTTAATTCACTGCAGCACCAACACTCTACCACATGGTGGCAGCATTCAGTTTCAGGTAGATCAGACCCAACAAACTCCAACAACCTCATCAGTGGCAGCATTAACAGTAAGAGAGTTTACTGCTGAATCACATCCAATGTACTGACGCTGGAAGGTGTATAACATCTAACAAGCTAGATTTAAGATATTTAGTAGCTTACCGAGAGTTCGGAGCAAGACGAACTGCATCCCAAGAGCAAAAGGCCTTTCTTGCTCATCAACTGACCTGAGGAAAAGAGAAACACTACATGTGGAAACTCAAATTAACCATATTGTAGAGATTGTATCCAGATTAGAAGAAGTGGCCCCTTTACCTGAGTGTGACTATGATGGCTGAAGGCTGGGCACATGCGGTGATGAGAGTGACGATGAAGAGAAAGATGAGGAACGGGATGAGTGTGTTGCAGGTGCGGTCACACTTCCCCGACACCGCGTAGCCATTCTCATTCAGGTACGTTTTAACAATGACCAGCTGCAGCTGGTTGACCTGGCCTCCGGAGGATGGAGTGATGACCTGTCTGCTCTGGACGCAGCCGCAGTCCGTGTAGTTCCTCATCTGCAATGGAAAACAAAAGCACTGCACTGATGGGACACAAACGCAGACAGGCAGGCAGACTGGGGGGCACCAGTCAGTAATCTGGACCAAGAAGACACTGCCTTTCCTCAAGTTGTTTTCATTTCCTATGTGTGTTCCTGACACTTCCTGTCAGACTTTCAGGGGGAAGAAAATACACAGAACATGCCTTTGACTGTCTATTAATGATCTGAATATCTATTAGCAGAACTCAGTCTGTCATATGCTGCCTATTGTGCTTTATGTGTATTTATTTTATTGTGTGTTCTCAACACTAACCCCGGAGCTATCATTTGCTACAGTGCTGCATCCAGCCAGACAGGGGTTGAAGTAGGTGATGCCGTCAGAGCCACAAACCGGAGCGTACTCGTGGATCTTGCAGCCACAGTTCACATTGCAGCTACCCGTCAGGTTCCTGTGGGTCATTGTCAGCGTGGGACTGTGGAGAAGGTGGAAAACATTTGTTAGACATCATATCTATTTACTGCACATACTAAGCTAGTCGTGTTCCTGGATTTGTCTCATTAAAATGTTTAGTCTAAGTGTCCGTAAACACCCTAATCACCCTATTAACTGAATCCCTAATGTAGGGTCCCAGTCAGTGTGATGACAGGACAGAGACGAGAGGTTGAGGAAATGCCACCTCCACGGTTTCAGGGCCTGTGTGGGAACAGTCGCTCTAACGCAAACAGAACCATGGCTTTGTCTAAACCAGGAGCAGTGAAGCGAATCTTGGGTTTTCTCTGGGAAGCGGCGCTGTGAGCCCTGCGGAACAGCCGGGGACAGATCCTAACAACACAACAGCCCTGTGTGACACGGCACACGCAAACACTGATGGCACCTGTCCATCCAAAACCTTCTGATCTGATGCATTGTAAGTGATTACGACCATCATAACAGTGGTTGGCAAACATCCATTGAATAGTCAGTTAGGACACTGTTTAAAAACCTAATACAAGCCTGAGTGCACAGCAGACTTAGTTAAGCACAAAAGCCAATCACACAATCTTGCAAAAACTTTGCAGATATTTGTGAATAACATTTGGCTCTCAAAGGGTCAGTGACCTCTTTTATGTTCTTTTCTGCAACATTGTTGGCCTGTCACTGAGAGCTATGGCTACACTAGAGTGTGAATACAGATCAGGGACACAAAGGGTCAGCCTGGGTGACACATTCCACATGTGGGTGCTACCGTCAAATAGTGACCAGCTCTGTTCATAATGAGGAGCCTCATGAAGTTGCACGTCTGTGTTGATGCCTGTATAAACACCAGCTAAAACAAAGACTACGGATTCATTCCTATTCAGCTGTGGCACTTGGCTTTCGTTAAGTCAGGTCAGTCATTAAACCCCTCACACAACACTGTATGATTTTCAAGTTAAAAAATGGTAAATACATATGTCAAAGCCTCTTCATGCAACAGAACAGAGCTGAAACAGCTCCTGTGCCTTTAATGCTTCCCTTCCCCCGTCCTCCAATCTGATTGGAAGAACTGTGCCCAGTTGGAACAGCAACAAACTAGCCAATAGCCAATAACCATGCTGCGTAGTGACACTAGAAAGACACTGCTCATAGCCTGCAACTTCACCTAACAGTATATATACAGTAATTAACAATATGACCACAGGTGATATTACTATGTTTGTAATTAGCTTGCAGGGTCTTTTGTATCATTTTGAGTCACTCCAGGTTGCGTCTGCATGGCTGTAGAGTGTGTTCATAACAGTGCGTGCCATTAGACACCCGCTCCAGAGTTTTGTCCCCAGGGCCGACACATTGAATGATTGTTAACACCACAGCCTGGCTGCTGATGTGGTGTCGAGCAGCAAAAATAGAGGTGGCAGAGTGATTCACTGGAGCCGCAAAAGCAGATGCCTGTGTTGCTAATTAATCATTTGCACAACACGAAGACGATGGGAAAAGTGGCAAGATCCTCAGTACACAACTTTCTCCACTGCGTGTGGGTTGCAGACACAACTTCAAATATTTTAGAGGCATTTGTCCTTACCCAGTAGTGTAGGGTATGTTGATGCCTCCAAGGTTAATGCTCTCACAGCCCACTATGAAGAGTGTGGAAAAACAGAGCAGAGACACGCCACTGCAGATCATGGCCAGCTTTGCAGACTCTCTGGCTCCTAGCTTTAGTTTCTTGACAATGTAGCCCCCCAGCATGATGCCAACCCCGGCACTGGGTACAATGATCACACCTAGAAGAGAGATCAGAGAACACGTGAATAGGTGAGATACAGAAAGAACATCAGGAGGTTAGCTAACAGCACAGAAACAGAGCAGCAATAATAGAGGTCAACTCTGAATTTATGTGATGTACAGGAGTTCAGTCACACAATGATGTAAACATGTTTTTAGTTTGTCTATTAGTTTATGTGTGCAAAAACATGAATGTTAGTATGTGTCCAAAAACCTGAATGATAGTATGTGTCAAAAACATGAATATTAGTATGTGTGCAAAAACATGTATGATAGTATGTGTAAATAAACATGTATGTTAGTATGTGTCAGAAAACATGTATGTTAGTATGTGTGCAAAAACATGTATGTTAGTATGTGTCCAAAAACATGAATATTAGTATGTGTGCAAAAACATGTATGATAGTATGTGTAAATAAACATGAATGTTAGTATGTGTAAATAAACATGTATGATAGTATGTGTCCAAAAACATGAGTGATAGTATGTGTAAATAAACATGTATGTTAGTATGTGTAAATAAACATGGATGATAGTATGTGTAAAAAACATGTATGTTAGTATGTGTAAAAAAACATGTATGTTAGTATGTGTCCAAAAACATGAAGGTTAGTATATGTAAATAAACATGTATGTTAGTATGTGTAAATAAACATGAATGATAGTATGTGTCCAAAAACATGAATGTTAGTATGTGTCCAAAAACATGAATGATAGTATGTGTAAATAAACATGAATGTTAGTATGTGTAAATAAACATGAATGATAGTATGTGTCCAAAAACATGAATGTTAGTATGTGTAAATAAACATGTATGGTAGTATGTGTCCAAAAACATGAATGTTAGTATGTGTCCAAAAACATGAATGATAGTATGTGTCTAAAAACATGAATGATAGTATGTTTAATTAAACATGAATGATAGTATGTGTCCAAAAACACGTATGTTAGTATGTGTAAATAAACATGTATGTTAGTATGTGTAAATAAACATGTATGTTAGTATGTGTAAATAAACATGAATGTTAGTATGTGTAAATAAACATGAATGTTAGTATGTGTAAATAAACATGTATGATAGTATGTGTCCAAAAACATGAGTGATAGTATGTGTAAATAAACATGTATGTTAGTATGTGTAAATAAACATGGATGATAGTATGTGTAAAAAACATGTATGTTAGTATGTGTAAAAAAAATGTATGTTAATATGTGTCCAAAAACATGAATGATAGTATGTGTAAATAAACATGGATGAGAGTATGTGTAAATAAACATGGATGATAGTATGTGTAAAAAAACATGTATGTTAGTATGTGTCCAAAAACATGAAGGTTAGTATATGTAAATAAACATGTATGTTAGTATGTGTAAATAAACATGAATGATAGTATGTGTCCAAAAACATGAATGTTAGTATGTGTCCAAAAACATGAATGATAGTACGTGTCCAAAAACATGAATGATAGTATGTGTAAATAAACATGAATGTTAGTATGTGTAAATAAACATGTATGTTAGTATGTGTAAATAAACATGTATGGTAGTATGTGTCCAAAAACATGAATGTTAGTATGTGTCCAAAAACATGAATGATAGTATGTGTCTAAAAACATGAATGATAGTATGTTTAATTAAACATGAATGATAGTATGTGTCCAAAAACACGTATGTTAGTATGTGTAAATAAACATGTATGTTAGTATGTGTAAATAAACATGAATGATAGTATGTGTAAATAAACATGAATGTTCGTATGTGTAAATAAACATGTATGTTAGTATGTGTGCAAAAACATGTATGTTAGTATGTGTCCAAAAACATGAATATTAGTATGTGTGCAAAAACATGTATGATAGTATGTGTAAATAAACATGGATGATAGTATGTGTAAATAAACATGTATGATAGTATGTGTCCAAAAACATGAGTGATAGTATGTGTAAATAAACATGTATGTTAGTATGTGTAAATAAACATGGATGATAGTATGTGTAAAAAACATGTATGTTAGTATGTGTAAAAAAAATGTATGTTAATATGTGTCCAAAAACATGAATGATAGTATGTGTAAATAAACATGGATGATAGTATGTGTAAAAAAACATGTATGTTAGTATGTGTCCAAAAACATGAAGGTTAGTATATGTAAATAAACATGTATGTTAGTATGTGTAAATAAACATGAATGATAGTATGTGTCCAAAAACATGAATGTTAGTATGTATCCAAAAACATGAATGATAGTATGTGTCCAAAAACATGAATGATAGTATGTGTAAATAAACATGAATGTTAGTATGTGTAAATAAACATGAATGATAGTATGTGTCCAAAAACATGAATGTTAGTATGTGTAAATAAACATGTATGGTAGTATGTGTCCAAAAACATGAATGTTAGTATGTGTCCAAAAACATGAATGATAGTATGTGTCTAAAAACATGAATGATAGTATGTTTAATTAAACATGAATGATAGTATGTGTCCAAAAACACGTATGTTAGTATGTGTAAATAAACATGTATGTTAGTATGTGTAAATAAACATGAATGTTAGTATGTGTAAATAAACATGAATGTTAGTATGTGTAAATAAACATGTATGATAGTATGTGTCCAAAAACATGAGTGATAGTATGTGTAAATAAACATGTATGTTAGTATGTGTAAATAAACATGGATGATAGTATGTGTAAAAAACATGTATGTTAGTATGTGTAAAAAAAATGTATGTTAATATGTGTCCAAAAACATGAATGATAGTATGTGTAAATAAACATGGATGAGAGTATGTGTAAATAAACATGGATGATAGTATGTGTAAAAAAACATGTATGTTAGTATGTGTCCAAAAACATGAAGGTTAGTATATGTAAATAAACATGTATGTTAGTATGTGTAAATAAACATGAATGATAGTATGTGTCCAAAAACATGAATGTTAGTATGTGTCCAAAAACATGAATGATAGTACGTGTCCAAAAACATGAATGATAGTATGTGTAAATAAACATGAATGTTAGTATGTGTAAATAAACATGTATGTTAGTATGTGTAAATAAACATGAATGTTAGTATGTGTCCAAAAACATGAATGATAGTATGTGTCTAAAAACATGAATGATAGTATGTTTAATTAAACATGAATGATAGTATGTGTCCAAAAACACGTATGTTAGTATGTGTAAATAAACATGTATGTTAGTATGTGTAAATAAACATGAATGATAGTATGTGTAAATAAACATGAATGTTCGTATGTGTAAATAAACATGTATGTTAGTATGTGTAAATAAACATGAATGATAGTATGTGTAAATAAACATGAATGATAGTATGTGTCCAAAAACATGAATGATAGTATGTGTAAATAAACATGAATGTTAGTATGTGTAATTAAACATGAATGTTAGTATGTGTAAATAAACATGAATGATAGTATGTGTCCAAAAACATGAATGATAGTATGTGTAAATAAACATGAATGATAGTATGTGTAAATAAACATGAATGATAGTATGTGTAAATAAACATGAATGATAGTATGTGTAAATAAACATGGATGATAGTATGTGTAAATAAACATGAATGTTAGTATGTGTAATTAAACATGAATGTTAGTATGTGTAAATAAACATGAATGATAGTATGTGTAAATAAACATGGATGATAGTATGTGTAAATAAACATGAATGTTAGTATGTGTAATTAAACATGAATGTTAGTATGTGTAAATAAACATGAATGATAGTATGTGTCCAAAAACATGAATGATAGTATGTGTAAATAAACATGAATGATAGTATGTGTAAATAAACATGAATGATAGTATGTGTAAATAAACATGAATGTTAGTATGTGTAAATAAACATGAATGATAGTATGTGTAAATAAACATGAATGTTAGTATGTGTAATTAAACATGAATGTTAGTATGTGTAAATAAACATGAATGATAGTATGTGTCCAAAAACATGAATGATAGTATGTGTAAATAAACATGAATGTTAGTATGTGTAATTAAACATGAATGTTAGTATGTGTAAATAAACATGAATGATAGTATGTGTCCAAAAACATGAATGATAGTATGTGTCCAAAAACATGAATGATAGTATGTGTAAATAAACATGAATGTTAGTATGTGTAAATAAACATGAATGATAGTATGTGTCCAAAAACATGAATGTTAGTATGTGTAAATAAACATGTATGGTAGTATGTGTCCAAAAACATGAATGTTAGTATGTGTCCAAAAACATGAATGATAGTATGTGTCTAAAAACATGAATGATAGTATGTTTAATTAAACATGAATGATAGTATGTGTCCAAAAACACGTATGTTAGTATGTGTAAATAAACATGTATGTTAGTATGTGTAAATAAACATGTATGTTAGTATGTGTAAATAAACATGAATGATAGTATGTGTAAAAAACATGAATGATTGTATGTGTAAATAAACATGAATGTTAGTATGTGTAAATAAACATGAATGATAGTATGTGTCCAAAAACATGAATGATAGTATGTGTAAATAAACATGAATGATAGTATGTGTCCAAAAACATGAATGATAGTATGTGTAAATAAACATGAATGATAGTATGTGTCCAAAAACATGAATGATAGTATGTGTAAATAAACATGAATGATAGTATGTGTCCAAAAACATGAATGATAGTATGTGTAAATAAACATGAATGATAGTATGTGTCCAAAAACATGAATGATAGTATGTGTAAATAAACATGAATGATAGTATGTGTCCAAAAACATGAATGATAGTATTTGTAAATAAACATGAATGATAGTATGTGTAAATAAACATGAATGTTAGTATGTGTAATTAAACATGAATGTTAGTATGTGTAAATAAACATGAATGTTAGTATGTGTAAATAAACATGAATGATAGTATGTGTAAATAAACATGAATGATAGTATGTGTCCAAAAACATGAATGATAGTATGTGTAAATAAACATGAATGATAGTATGTGTCCAAAAACATGAATGGTAGTATGTGTAAATAAACATGAATGATAGTATGTGTCCAAAAACATGAATGATAGTATGTGTAAATAAACATGAATGATAGTATGTGTAAATAAACATGTATGATAGTATGTGTAAATAAACATGGATGATAGTATGTGTCCAAAAACATGAATGATAGTATGTGTAAATAAACATGTATGTTAGTATGTGTCCAAAAACATGAATGTTAGTATGTGTAAATAAACATGGATAGTATGTGTAAATAAACATGAATGATAGTATGTGTCCAAAAACATGAATGATAGTATGTGTAAATAAACATGAATGATAGTATGTGTCCAAAAACATGAATGATAGTATGTGTAAATAAACATGAATGATAGTATGTGTCCAAAAACATGAATGATAGTATGTGTAAATAAACATGAATGATAGTATGTGTCCAAAAACATGAATGATAGTATTTGTAAATAAACATGAATGATAGTATGTGTAAATAAACATGAATGTTAGTATGTGTAATTAAACATGAATGTTAGTATGTGTAAATAAACATGAATGTTAGTATGTGTAAATAAACATGAATGATAGTATGTGTAAATAAACATGAATGATAGTATGTGTCCAAAAACATGAATGATAGTATGTGTAAATAAACATGAATGATAGTATGTGTCCAAAAACATGAATGATAGTATGTGTAAATAAACATGAATGATAGTATGTGTAAATAAACATGTATGATAGTATGTGTAAATAAACATGGATGATAGTATGTGTCCAAAAACATGAATGATAGTATGTGTAAATAAACATGTATGTTAGTATGTGTCCAAAAACATGAATGTTAGTATGTGTAAATAAACATGGATAGTATGTGTCCAAAAACATGTATGTTAGTATGTGTCCAAAAACATGAATGTTAGTATGTGTAAATAAACATGGATGATAGTATGTGTCCAAAAACATGTATGTTAGTATGTGTCCAAAAACATGTATGTTAGTATGTGTCTTTAGTATTATTAACAACAGTATGTGCAAATAAACATGTACTGTATTTTTAGTATGTGTTGAAAAAAAACCCATGAACGTTAATATGTGAATGTGAATGATAGTATGTATAAATAAACATGTATGTTTGTATGTGCTAAAAACAGTTAGTACAACCCGAATTTTAACATGATTAGCTATAAATGGGATGTGTTAGAGAGGCAGATTGTCTCAGAAGTAAAGATGGGTAAAAGCTTTCCAATTTGTGAAAGAGTGCGTAAAAAGATTGTGGAATACATTAGAAAACAATGTTGCTCATCGTCAAATCGCAAAGACTTTTGCATATCATCTACAGTGCATAACATAAGCAAAAGAAACTGGAGAAATCTGTTCGCATAAACGACCCCTACATGACCTCTTTGGGCCCTCAGACGACACTGCACCGCACTCATTGGCATGGTTCTGTCAGTGACATGACTAAATGGACCCAGGAATACTTTCACACAAACACTGTCAGTAAACACACTTCACCATGCCATCTGCAGATGCCAACTAAAGCTCTGTCACGCAAAACGAAAGCCATGTGAACATAGTTCAGATGTACCATCGTGTCCTGTGGGCAAACGCTAATTTAAAGTTGACCGTTTTTGAAGTGGAAAAGTGTTGTTCATGTTATCAGAGGTCAGTTCAAAAGCCAGCATCTCTGATGGTATGGGGGAGCATAAGAGCATACAGTATGGGCAGCTTGCATGTTTTGGAAGGAACTATGAATGCTGAAAGGTATATAAATGTTTGAGAGCAACATATGCTCCCCTCCAGATGACGTCTATTTCAGGGAAGGCCTGGTGTATTTCAGCAGGACGATACAAAACCACATACTGCAGCTACTACAACAGTACGGCTTCATCGTAAAAGAGTCCGGGAGCTGAATTGGTCTGCCTGCCACCCAGATCTTTCAACTATAAGAACATTCGGCGCATAATTAAAGAAAACATATGTCAAAGATGACCTTGAACTCTTCAGCAGCTGGAAACCTATATTAGGCAAGAACGGGAGCAAATTCCAAGATCAAAACTCCAGGAAGTCATAACCTCAATCCCCAGACAACTTAAAACGGTTTTGAAAAGAAGAGGAGATACTACACCGTGACGTGTTAAATCATATGAATGACAGTATGACGTTTGTGTACAAAAATATAGTTATATACATTTGTTTACACGTGTCCAAAACTATTTGTTGCTATGTGTAAAGAAACATGTAAGATTTAAATACTTTAACCCACAATAAAGCCTGTGAACAATGTGAGTGTTATAAATCTGAATAACCAGTGCAGGCTTTGCGAGTGCATCATTTCACGCTGCTCTTTCTCCACTAGAGCTTGTGTAGAAGCAACAAGGTTGGGTCAGTCAGAAGGATCAACAAAGACAAGACAAGAAGAGAAAAGAGAGATGGAGAGACGGACAGAGCTCGGCATCAGGCAGCTAAAGCATATTATTACCCTTCTGTGGTTAAAATGTGGAGACGCACTCAGCCACAGCCTATAAATGGCAGTAAAGGAACGAAGTTAATGCTTAATTACTGTTTAGCATTTAGCTAAAATCCTCAACGGCCATAACACAAGCCACCATTACAGCAGCTCATCATCCAGACCAGAAAAGACTCAAAGTGTTTTTGTTGCTTTTGAATACATTTATGTGAACTAACAAGCACAATATGAGATATTGTGGTTATTCCAGAAAAAATGTGACCTTCACCAGGGAAATGTCACCGTCAGTCAGTCCATCTGGACACACAGTGCTCCCATCAACAGGAGAGCCTCCTCTTCCACAATCACACCCCAGCACCTTGGCATCGCTCAGGTAGCCATGACTACTGCGCCACCCATTTGCACTTACCCCTTGTATCCTGGTAACAAGCAGATGAGATGAGGCAATGGTATTGTTCAGGTGGGCGCACCATGAAAGCAGCGACAACAAACAAAACAAACTACAGTAAGAAAGAGTCCTACCGGTGTATATGCTGGCGTTGGAGGCGGGGATGCCAAACTGTGACTCAATAAATTTGGGGATGAAGGTGATGAAGGCCGTGACGATGGCACACTCTGCCGTGTAGGACAGGCTGACGAACAGGAAGGTCATGTTGCTGAGGATCCTCAGTGCTGCTTTGGGGAGGTCTGGGGAGGGAGGGGAGACAAGATAGAGCACTTTGTTAGTATGGCACTGAAATTAATACACAGCACAGTGAGCTAGACGCAGTGATCAAAAGAGAAGCTATAGTTAAAAGATAAGAATAGTCTCAGCTCTATAAGCCAAACAGACCTTCTGTATTATTACAGGTGATAACAGTGTAATATTAACACACATAAATACAGACTTGCATTCAAACTGAACTCAACTGTGTCTCATTGCACCTTCACGTAGGACGGCAAAGCCAAGCAACAACAGTTAACGCGTGGTGTCTGTTAAAAACACTGGTTATTTTTTACGCAAATTATTAAGCAGCTTAAAGTCACTTTACGTTTGCTTTCAGGTGCAAGTTTGTGGATCGCGTGCGTTTAGGCTGCAGACACAAACCAACGCAAGCTCTGGAAATCAAGGGCTTCATCATAACAAGGGCAAAGGAGCCATTTCTATGTCTGCTTGAGGACACTGTGCCCAGGTTTGTTGCCATGGAGCAGAGTATCCTGTGTTCTCACTCAAATGTAACCGGACCTGCGTGTTCAATACCACGCAGCTGCTTTCACACGCTGGCTGTAGGTTACACTGGTCCCCAAGATGAAATCGCACATGTTTTTTTTCGCTTTAGTGGAGAGAAATGCAGTATAGTCTGCAAAACAGCACCAGCAGGACTCAGCGTCTTGCTCCCAGCGAGGCAGATGCTTATGGAGACAGCGAGTCCATAACACGTCTGCCAACAGCCCCGTGTGGCCATTTTCATGTCACAATCAGAGGAATTATTAGAAAATCTGTGTTTAGAAGACCCATAAGTAAAAAAAAAAAAAAAAACCCACGGAAGCATTCACATCTCGTCATAAACTGGGGCACGTACGCATAATATTGTCCTATAAAACAGAATCTTGGATTTTGAGACAGACTGGCTTTCTCCATTATATAAAACCTGCAGGACTCACAAGCTACAGTAATTAGTCCGACTCTTGGTGCATTGATGATGGAAGTTAATGTGCTTTTTGTCAACGCAACACACAACAAGGACCGTGTTTGGGGCTGGTACCCAGGAAATGATTGTTTTCTGAGATTTTATGCATCTAGGGAAATGTTGCCTTTGAGCTGCTTGCCAGGCGTGCAGGGTTGCAGGAAACAGTGTTTTCAGGGTCATCGGTGCAAAAACTCTCAACAGGGCTGAGGTGGAGGATTTCAAAGCTGCATGACAGAATGGGGATCTCTGCAATCCACAGGGACCTCGCACTGAGGCTGGTGCTTTACTACACTAGGAGGAGGGAACACTTGCAAAACTTGCATCACTGGCAATAAACCCAGTGGAGAATTTAAAAATGTAAAGAACAGCCATAGTTTAAGAGGCTATTTTTTACTGTGCAGCCAAAAAGAAAGTAGGAGGCAAGAAATGAAGGATTTCTGCTGCGTTGCCTTTTTTTTTTTTTTTTAATTCAAAAGGTCACAAAAGGCCCCAGTCATCAAAAATTATGAATTAAAGCATCTTTATTTAAATGAATTTGGCCTTTGGGGGTGGATGCTTGTCAGAAAAATGTTGTGTTCACTGTCTGTGGGAGTGTTTTTGTATTTTATCATAAAAATCTTACTCTGTAACTTACAGTATGTTTGTTCCATGTCTACTGGCCTTTGTTTGTTTTTTTTATCTGTCAGTTATCTCCAGATTTGTCGTGTTTTAAGCTTTTGATTGGTGACTTAAAGCCATAACAAGGACTTTTTCCACATACTTCATACCACTAATAAAAGGATTATTAGTGACTAGGTGGCCAGTGGGGGCAGTCAGCTCAGCACTAATACAGCTAATCTTCTAGTAGGTGGGGAAATGTTAGCATCTGTCAGTCCCATACCAAACCAACAGGTAGGAACAGAATAGTGACGCTAATTATTCAGTTCCTGGGGAGCTGGGCTGTAATCTTGTCTGGAGGGGGGACAGATGGCGAGAGTCTGTGGACGTTCATAGCAGCTGCTCTCTCTCAGACACAATACAGATTATTTGCCACACTTGCTATTTTTTCTTTTTGTGCTTTAAATGTCACTGTTGTGATGCATCACATGTGCCATAATATGGCATAACATGTAAAAATGTCTTTTTTAAGACACGTTAGCTTCTACAATGTAAAGATTTGCTGCTTGAACTCCAACTCCAGGGCCCGATGTTGCTCTTCGATAAGTTACACCCCTAGGGAGCAATGTAAAGAGCAAGATACATATTAAACAGCATCCCAACATGATCCAGAACCATCCATAATAAAAGGCCTCTCTGGCAAAGCATTGGCTAAAAGTGTGTGGTGAAAACAATCCTTTAATTTCAGCGCATCCTTCAGAGAAAGTGCTGAATTTGTGGTCTGTAGTCAAACACACACAGCTCAAAAGAAGGACACACACAGCACTAAAACACATTACAGAACCAAACAGTGAAGTCCCTGAGTCTGCAGAACTGACCATAGTTTGCACAACAGCCTAAAACATCCTGCTGGGACAAGAAAAACAGCAGGAGAGCAAGCGGTTGTCTGAGGAAGCTATAATGCCTCCACGGTTGCAGCATTTGTCATCTCCGAGACAGAATCCAGTTTCAGATCCCCTCAGAACAATGTGAGTGTGCGTCAATTTAAATACATGTTAGACTTCACGATAGTTATTTTGCATGAGACGAGTGTGGGAGAGAATGTGGACGCTCCTGTTCGGCTCCGCTGCTCAGCCTGTGGAAACGTGACCGAGTTCCCACGAGAGCTCATTTAAGAGAGGGAGAGCGAGAGAGGAAGAGAGTCTGACAAGGAAAAATGAGATAAGACGACGCTGGGAAACACTAGAACTGCAGTCAACTTAACAAGAGGGAAAACCAGGAGATTCCCCGAGTATCTGCTTCAGAGGAGATGCTAAATGTTCCCTGGTTGATGCAGAGCAGCAGGAGTCCACTAAAACTGCCTATGCTTACAGTAAATTATCAGCTTCATTTGGCTACGGCGCAGACAACCTGCTCTATCATCAATCGATAGCATCTCCAGGATATCTCAGTGGAGTTCCCACCATTAGAGAATGTCTAATCTCAGCTATTGATTGGATTTTGGACCATTTGTACATCAATAGTTCACAGTTCCTTTATATAAGGTACTTAGGATGACAGAGGAGGAATGAGGAGGCTTCCTCACCTTTGATGTCCTTCCCGAAGCCCATGGACGAGGAGACATTCTGACCCTTGCCACTGGACTTTTCCTTCATCATGTCATCGTCGCTGGACGCGTCATCTGGCGAGCCCATCTTTTTCTTCTTCCTCTTCTTGTGGCGTGGAGGCAGCTTCTTGGGGAAGGCGAACATCGGAAAGATGACCAGAAGCATGGCGACGGCGCACAAGAGGAAGCCGCTCCACCTGAAAGGAAGAAACGCATGAGAGGGGGTGTGGCGACATGAGCCGGGAGCCGCGCAGACTGACGAGCGCTTTTACCAGTTGCCAACGAAGCGGGGGTCGCTCTGGTCGACGCTCACTACACTTTTGGGGTCGACGTAGAAGCCGATGAGGACACCACCCAGGAGGTAGCCAGCAGCAGGTCCCAGCGCTCCCATCACATACATGATGGCTAAAACAAAAACAAGAAACAATGACAAACTTCAATGTCACAAACTATTTAAACTGCTCTTCTAAAACAATGTGAAGGCTACGTCATTATTGTACTTAAAGAACCACTGTCTACTTCCTACAATCACAACTGTGAAAGCTGTTCATTCCTCATACTCAGCATCAACGCCTCACCAGCCCTGAGGAAGTTTCTCACAGCTTTCGAAGCATCTCTAACAATCAACCTAAAAGCTTCAGAGGTCTCACTGTGACCCGAGGGCACCGGCAAACCTCAGAATGAGCAAAAATGAAACGTTTACCCCCGGGGGGCTCTCAGACAGTCACCGAGGTGAGACATTCAAGCTCCGTTACGCTGCCACAGGAAGGAAAAAAATCATTAAAATGAGATAACCTTTGCTGGACAAGTGGAAAAACCTCCTGTGGTCATCCAGCAGCAACGCAAGGCAAAGCCATTTACCAGCAGTAACCAGGGGGGCGAACGCTCCATAATTACACCTGAAACAGCCGCCAGACAGTGTGTGTGCGTGTGTGTGTGTGAGACAGAGTGGAGGTGAAGGAATTTTGTTGGGGTTGTGCGTGTGTGTGTTGCTGTGGTGATGTTTTGCAGCAAAGGGAGCAGATGTCCTGAGAAAAAAAGTCCAATATCTAACCTGTCCCCTGAGAACGGCTGCCAGGTGACATAACAAATAAATGCGTGTGCAGGAACACACAACTCACAGACACACACCCACAGATCCAGTCCATTAACAAAGTTTGTTTTTGTCAGAATGGAAGCTCATTTGCATATAGCTTTCCTATATCCCAGGCAGCTCTGTCGTTTTATACTGTCTTTCGTGACTGAGTCCAGTTGCCATGACTCAACTTTCAGACCTTTGATCAAATCCTCTTATCAGCCCAAAGCAGACACACACACACCCACACCGCATACGTGTTGGATGGGAAGAAAAAAACTTTTTAAAATCACCATGAGAATCGCTCCTCTACGCTCCTACTGCAGATTGCGCTCACCTTTATCTTCCACTGCGTCGTTTCTCATATCCTGATCATTGAGAAGTAATTTCACTGCGGCAGTCTAACCGTGACAGTGTGTAGCAGCATATCACCACCCAGAGACGATGAACAATAAATTACATCTTACTTTCTCCTTCTAGACAGTCTCACTAGACATAAGCAACTTTTCTGTGATACACTGCAATGTCACTTCCAGCTATAAAGCACCAGGTGCATCCAGCCTTTCAGATGGGCAACGGCTGAGCACCATGGATGCTCCCATGGTTGTCCTTCAGTCCTCATTCTCTCCTTCCTCAGGCTGCCAGGGCTATATTTTACACCCCTTGGGTAATTGTGTAAGCACCTGTCTTGCCACCCCATCCTTCATGTTAACAGCGTTCTGCCCGATTGGAGGACGAAAGGGGTCACAAACCGTGCTCGACTCGTCGCCCTACGCTGCCCACGTGGCACATAGCCGGAATAGTTCAGGATCGGTAGGTTGGGGTGAAGCGACTGAGGACCTGTGGCTCGGTGCTGAAGGGCAGCCAGGGCAGAGGAAGAAGACGTCAGCACAGAGCGTGTGGCGCATGCCAACGAGAAACGCACGGCTCGCTTCAGTCACTGACGCAACACGCCTTCGCCGGCAGCATGTGAAGGACGATACATCACAGGCGTCAAATGACTTTCTCCACACGTGGAGTAATGGACTAGCAGCTCTGCGCTGTAGCTATTGGCTATTCAGTCTTATGTTATACAAAGTCAGCATCTAAACCAGCTTGGTGGCCATTCAATCTGCCGCGGAAATGTTTTGTGCTTACTTTGCTCAATGCATCGGACATGCATGAAAAGATTGAGGATAAAGTCACAGCGTGCGCGTTAACACATTCCGAGCAGAATCCAATATCAGCAAAATGATATTAATGAGGTTTGAGAAAGTGTTTACTGCAAAAAACGCACCAAGGAGCAAAACGCATATACTACAACTCAGTGACTTTAATATCCACCAAGGTCAGTTCCTCCGTGCAGCAAGGGTGAAACTGACAGAGGGTGAAGATCAGTTTTATAGTTCATCATTGACTCAAACATGGTGCTTCCCCACAAGTGTTTCCTGGCAGAGGGAGGAAAGAGACGTCAAGAAAAGAACAGAGAGTGAGATGGAAGGGAAGGAGAAGGAGAGGAGCGGGTCTGCGACTGATGGCGCTGCGTAACAGCTTGCTCAGCAACATCCCTCTCATATCTAACCTTCAGAGACCTGCGTTGCTCCGTTGTCGCCACTCTGCCTCCTCCACACTCACCGCTCGTCCTGACTCTTTGTACTCATGAGCCGAGCTGACTCATTCAGAGCCCGTACGAATGAAAGGGGGTAGACAGAGATGAATGGCAGAAAGTGTGTGATTCCAAGAACTTAATGCCCAGGTGAATTGTGGCATTGAGCTTTCAGTCCAGTGTGCTACAGAGCTACAGCACGTAGCTAATCCATAGCTCTCATAGTTCGCACAGCTCTGGCTGTGAATGGAATTTCAGGCAATAACAATAAAATGGTGTCGGCGTTGCCATTCCATCCCCCGCCTCCCCTGACCTTGTGTGCTCCTCACCCCTGTGAGCAGCAGCCAAGGCAGTGAGGAAAACACAGAGCATTGAACCTGATGAGAAAGCACATCACAACTAATGAAGCAGCTCCCTGGAGGCCAAATTAATTAACACAGATTAATGGTTTGATTTGTGCACACGGGTGAAATGAAAGGACAGAACAGCACAGGGTTAAGAGGCTGAGGCCACAAATCAGCAGAAGGCATCACACTTAGTCCTTCTTCTTCACATCTGCTTCATCGAAGCTCAACCAAACTCCACAGCACAGTTTACACGTTTATGTGCAGCCTATGTGCGACAGAGACTCGTTTCTCTCGACACCATCCTGCCATAGAGGATGCAGAGGCATGAGACTGGTTCCCCACTGCTTCCTTTCTATGAGCTATGGATCACTCCACCTGGCTGCCTACACAGCTCCGTCAGCATCCAAACAAGGCACACAACAACCTTGGATTTGTATTCACTGCCCAAGCTGCGTAATCTCCAACAGATCCAATCACATTTTCCTCACAGCCTTTACTCCAGAGCCATGTTGATTTATGTAGCATTATGCATTGCACACCACCGGCAGGGTAATAATTGATTTTCACACCAGCTGTGTGACAGAAAAAGAATCTTAAAAGAGCTATCCCATCCCCCTGAGACAAAAGCAGACAAAGAGTGAAATAGAACGGATGACGGCATTGTCATGGTAACCTGCTGACACAGCAGTGTCTTCTTACAACTCCCAACCTTACGGTTTTACCCAGAGGGCATGCATGGGTCCTGAGGTGACGAACAGGTACACACACATACAGGGTAAGGGCAGTTGGACAAGCTGCATGCAATGCATTAGTCATCTAGACAACACACACAACGGAAATGCAAATGAATAGGCACGTTTTCTTTAAATCCATCTGCAGGTTTTAATCTTCGATGCAACGTGTTCTGAGACCGAAACAGTGTTGGAGCAACTAATACGTATAAATGTATGATAGGAAAGAGCAAATTAGCATTGACAGCCTTGGGAGAGGAGTCATCTCCACATAACCGCACACGTTCCCACATCACACTTCACCATCAAACACACATGCGTGAATAATGAAAAACTGATTTATATGGTTATACGTAGAGTTTCCTATAGAATGAGAACCGACGTAAATGTGAATGCGAATGAGCAGAAAACCAAGACAGAGTATGAAGTGTGAGAGGAAAAAAAAAAGCTATTACAGTTTCCATTAAGTCGGAGAATAAATTGATACAAGCAGCCTCACTCGGTGGACAGACAGCTGGGAGAGAGCGACCAGACTTCACCTGCACCAATGAATGTACCAGACTCTGACATCAACACAGTGTTCTTTTTTAAGTGATGAATCCATTTATTGTTTGCTCGTGAGCAGCACCAGCAGCCTCCAGAAGTTCTACGTCGTGCTTGCATCGCCATGAGATGCGGGATGGGTCGAACGTTATAAAGGATTCAGTCCTTTAACTGTGTAGCACAGGCTGGTGCAGAATGTATTGTGCACCGTCTTGTAAGAACAAAGTCATCAACGCCATCAAAGCCTTTCAGACTTATCCCACACTGAGGCCACCCATCACGCTGCTGTGACCCCACGCATTACCGCCATAAGCTGCTTAA
Organism: Macropodus opercularis; assembly: GCA_030770545.1. Classification (NCBI taxonomy): domain Eukaryota; kingdom Metazoa; phylum Chordata; class Actinopteri; order Anabantiformes; family Osphronemidae; genus Macropodus; species Macropodus opercularis. The sequence continues at coordinate 6,701,151 of JAUCMP010000028.1, forward strand.
GCAAAGATATGACTCGGCACATGACACGAGTAGTCACAAGGGCCCCCTGCCTCTGCCTTCGACTTATTCTCCTGCAAACCCAGTGAGGAAGATTCTGTCTTTAAGGCGCCGGCGTGACACATGCACACAAAGGTCAGCGTGTAGTTCACAACAGTGTGGAGGAAAAAATGAACCTAACACGTTCTTTATTTTTCACGTAGGCTGCGATTCTGTCTTTGTAGGGGTTCCCCAAGCTGGCTTTGCTAAATCAAATATTTAGAAATGAAAGAAAAGAGAATAGGGGGGTGGGGGTTCTCTATTTTTAGCTGCTCCCCAGCTGCAGGAAGGAGGCTGTAGTTACAGCAGGAAGCACTGGTATCAGCCAAGCAGGCTTTTCCCCCACTCATATGGATGAGGGGCAGACTGGACCTACTAGACCCTCTCCTCACCTGCGCAGCCAGCAAAAGGCCACAACTCTGCTGCTGCTGATGTCTATGGGAGTACACTTAATGGACCCAAAGGCTGGGGGAGTACAGCTGAACGCACAGAAATCTAAATCGCAAAGCTGCAAAAATCAACTGGGAACGTGGCAATGGAAGAGAACCCAGTCAGCGATGCGTATGGGGCCAGTCCTCGGCTGCTCGCTCTGCCGTGCTGCATTAGAGATGTGAGTGGGCCTCTACAGTCTTCGCCGTGAGACGGGAAAAACCCTGCGTTTGCTACCAAACATTCAAAATCTGCACATTTTACCCAGACAGACATCTTAGAGATATTGGTGGACAATTTTTTCCTCCGGAAGCCGTCTAGAAAATCTATTTAACTTTGCTCCTCGCTCACATTCCCTCACGAGAAACCGATCAGACCAACACAGTTCACGCTAACTGGCTTAGTGACGGGATGTCGTTCACAGGCACAGACTAAGAGAAATCTGTTAAATCCCTTGTGCCTCCACACTTTAATAACTCACACAGGAAATCTTTAGCTCTCGGATTGTCTAATCCATCATCTTTTATTGGTTTTCCTCTCACAACATCTTTTATGGTGAGTTTGATTCCAATCCTTGAACAAATACACATAATCGTCAGAAATAATTAAAAAAAAAAAAAGATGTTGATATGAAATGTGCATCAACTGCAAAGCTTTCAGAAGGCAAGTCTAAATTATACATACACTCACTTTGACTAATCCAGTGGTGCTGAAACTTCCTTTTAGCGAGACGACTACAGCTGGTCGTTTCTCTGCGGATGGCAGATTTACATATCAGGAATTGTTAAACAAACAACTGCGCATTCTAAGATGATCGGTGCGAACAACTGTACTCAAATACAAGTTAACGGGAGGAGTAGCACCTAGAAGAAGACTCAAAGCTTCACCTGAGACAAAATGAGCTCAGGTGGTCAGGAACAGGGTCACTAAACAATTCATAGGACATTTTTAGTTTGAACCACTTGATTCTCTATTATCAACACAAACAGACACGAGTGAAGCAACGCCTCAACGTCTGGTACCAGTGTGTTTGTCCATGCATAGATAATGTTCCAGCGTTTGAGAGGCTGACAGCTAATCTTTCAGCTACTGAGTGACAATGAATGAAGCATCTGGCCTCTGCGTGTGTGTGAATCCATCACAGCAGCGGTTAGACACAAAGAAGCAAAGCCGTCTGGTTCACAGTGCTAAAGCAGTAGCTGCACTCATCTTCAGCCACTCGTTGTCAGCACCAGCTACTCCCCAAGAGGAAAATAAACACAAAGAATGCTGATTCAGAACCAACAGAGCTCGTAAGGCTTACACAAAGCAGGATGCCTGACAGGCTGTAGAAGCCCATGAGTTGTTTTCTTCTTAACATGAGATTCGTTAGAATGTCAACGCATATTCTTGGTTACTTAGTCATTGTTGCTCATGTATACTGGTGTAGTTTGAATTCAAGTTCCTTCTCTGTGATGAATAGCTGTTGAGCTTCATGTCTTCATTAACAATGAAATTATTTCGATGATTTGGACTCCAGACTCATCTCTTGGCAGATGAAGGTCCAAAGAGAATGTAGGGATAACTGAGCTCACGCAATCTTAAATCAGTTGATTACCACTAATTGATGACAAAGCAGAGTCCTGCTGTTATACACACGGTTGACGCAGGTAAAAAACGCACAACGTTTTGTTTTGCAGCAGATGGATCTCGTACGCACTGACAGGAGTGTGTGCAGTCAAGGAGTCTCTGCTGCATCTACCAACACAGATGTTTAAATGCCTCTGCACGCTTGCAGGAAACCCAAGTCCCCAAACTCTCACTGGCTCCCAACAGCCTCAACCAGCCCGTGCAGCAGGTGCAGCAGGTGCACAGGCACTGCGTACGAACTACATACTCACCACAGCTCTCACCAGCTGAGCAAACGCAAGTCGAGCCGACTCCTGTCACAACACTGTCTCTGAAATGAGCTGTATCACAGTTACATGTTAGCCTAATAGCGCGGGTTATATAATGTACAACCAGCTTAACGCCACGTTTAGTGGCAGAGCTGCTGTGACAGACAGAAAACTGTGCAGCCGAGCGCGTCTGTGTGCGTCGCTGCCCGTTGTCGACTTTGTGTGCAGCAGCGATCCCACAGGGACTCAGCGCAGATGGGTCTGCTACATGCAGCCAGCAAACTCAGAGAAGAGGACCAACGCCACATTTATTTATAATAGAACTTAAACCTGCGAAGTGTGCGGAACCGACATAATAAAAGAAAAGAATAAATCTACTGTATGTGTGTGCATATGGAAAGTATTTGTTGATATTATGCTCATAGCACATTTTCTCCCACCACAGTATTTTTATACACAGTGAGATCTTACACTTATGTAAATTACCATTACCGCTTCTCCCTGCAGCAGGCCTCCCTCCCTCATTTTCCATTTTTGCAGCACAGGGGTCAAGGAGAACAATAGCCAGTTCAACGCTTTAAGGGCATAATGACAGCAGTATGGAGGAAGGGTTTTTCTGTCTCTGAAGCAAAACAACACCACCCCTAAAGGCTGAATCAACACGGAGGGTGGGCTGAGCAGAGCAGATAAGATGCCCACGAAGCAATGAAAAGGAACGTAATTCAGCTGGATGTGGATGTTCAGGCTGCGTAACTATGTGATCCAGCGAGAGCTGACACAGGTCAGATAGTTCTCAAACCGGCGCACGGCAGTCAGAGTTCCAGCCTTCTTTGGTAAAACAGTAGCTCGCAGCATTCGCATTGTGAACACAACCCAACATTTCAATGTAAGAACACACAGCCTTGTTCATATGCATCTGTAGCAGCCAAAGCCAAGTACACGTCAAATACTGTCCTACAGTATTTTCTTACTCTACCAATTAAATCACTTTCAAGCCATCTTTGGGAAATCGTCTAATTTTAACCTGAGTCAACAGAAGCTGGGGATCAAGGAGGAACAACGTGGATCAAACAACCAGCAAGAACAAAGACAAAAATGTCCAAATGTCCATTATTTCCTGAAAAACAAAAGCTTTCAGTGCATTCCTGCTATCACAAAAACCTCTTGTGGCATTTCCCCAGGAATCTTCCCACACTGCCGAGTACAATACTGAAAAACAGCCAGTGAGACTGAACAATGACGCGACACTACAGTTGTTGTGCTTAAGACCTCTGCCTCTAGAAACATGCGAATTGTCTCTGCATCTGTAATATTCCATCACTCCTCGTCGGACACAGAGTCATCTGCAAAACAGGATCAGCCACGGTAGTAGCAGCCGTGGTCAGAGCTGGCAGCCCTGCAGACTCCAGCCTAAAACAGTCGCCTGCTGCTGAGTAACCTCAAGGGCCTGTGTCCAACATGACTGTGTTGGAAAGGGGACAGTGATGAAACCCAACCAGCCTTCTTTATATGTGTGCCAGTCTCTTCTGGGGCTCAAATGTGTACCCTGACCGATCCCTGAAACACGACCCGTCGGGCTGCAGGGGCAGAGGTGGAGGAGGGAGAATGTAGGATCCCTCTGGACAAGTGTGTTTGCTTCTGAACGTGCACTATACGCTTTTGCTTTGGCTGCTGCTAAGCAGAGCAGGACACACAATGTAAAGGAATTGACTGAATGAGCTCAGAGAGCGTAGCATCGGGATCATGGCTGGCGGAAAATAAAAACAGGGAGGCATAAACTACGTGACTCTTCTTCCCTGTTAGTCTTATTTGCAGGAGACACACGCACACACACACAATTCAAGAGGCTGACAACAACTGTTCTTTCTGAATTTGTCTTGGTATATCAGAGAGCACAGTCAAACCAGTGTTCAGGCGGATTTTGCGTGTGTGCCTTAGTTCATCTTTTCCAGGCACCACCTCTCTTCCCTCCTTCTTAGAAAACCTCTGTACAGTCCCACTGTGTTCAGCACAGTAACTGGTTTTCATAGTTTTCAGATTTAATAAAATGGCCCATGGACCAATAACACACAGTGGTATTTTACTCTCAGAGTCATCAGTGTTGAAAACCAGTTAATGTAGATGCAGCAGGGCCGTGTCACCCAAGAGGAACCTGAGCCAAAAAGACACCATAATAAAAAGTTATTTTAAAAAGGCTTCACAGCAAAGTTTGCACACACATTTTCATCCTCTACAATAAGTTAGGAAAATATGCCCATGAATCCACGCAGCCACCTTTACGCCAAATTAACTGGTCACATTACCATAGAGATGTGGGGCCAGGGCTGGGAAGTGGGGTAACTGGTCAGAAGGAATGTTGTACTGTGTGTGCGTACATACGAAAAGATAACACTGTGACAGAACACTACACACACTCTGAATCCCTCTCTCTCCCACCCACCAGAAGTGCCCCTCTGTGTAAACCGCATTGTCCTGAAAACTCAAGCAACTCCTCCCTTTGAGCCAGACACTTAAACGTGTTCACATTAATGGGTTTCGGGGGGAAACTGCACCAATGTCCATTTCAGTGAGGCTTCCTGAGGAAATGAGTAGCCTATACCACCATAAAATTAGTTTTGAAACTAAAAACATTTATTGTCGTGTACTTTAATTTACAATGGAATGTGACAACATGCCTCTCAGAAGATGTCAGAGATTAAAACGCTGCTCTAAACACCTGAATGAGAAAAGGAGGCTGGTTGCCATGGTTATCTGAAGTATCTGAAACATGAATCAAGGACTCTGTTTTTCACTCATCTGTTCACCCCGACGCGTTAGATCATCTCTGTTTTGAAGCAAAATAGATTATCTCTCAGATTCCTCAGGAAAAAAAAGGCACCAAGGTCACCGGAGCTAACGCCACTAGAAGGGGACTCAGCGGTGAACGTGCTCCATAGGCTGTATAGTGCCAGGATGAAAGCCTGGTGTCAGCACTGTGGCTCGTGCACCTCAGCGTTAAAAATAATTGTAATACAGAATCTTTAGAGAGAGTCTTTAGCTGTGGCCCCCACTCAGGGGTCAGCGAGACGACTGGCGGTTGCCCCAGGTCCCACTAACCCAAGGACAGAGATTATTCCTCCAATCACAGTCTGCTCCATGAGCTGCGAGAATGCGGTGTATGTACAGACAACTATTCAGAGCAAAACAATTAAAGGCCAACAAAGCCCCTGCATACCAGAGAAATCGCACAACAGCAGAAATGCCCGAGTGATTCAACGTGGACGAATATGACAAATATGAAACAACGTGCTAACACTCCAACACAGCGGACGTGTTTTCTGGCTAAACATGAGAGCACGTTCCTTTGCTTCCGCCAGACACGGTTGCACACACACGTATAGACAATACCGGACCATTAATCATAAGCAACCCTGTTCTGCCCTTCTCCTCACAGTCCTCTCTCTCATGTGCATCCAGGGTTGACTTTGCACTCTCTTTATTTACCTCAGTGTGGTGTAGAGGTTACAAGCTGTGGGGGATTAAACCAAAAGAACACAGGGCTTGTTGCGGGGGGGGGGGGGGGGGGTATTGTTGAGCTGTGGGTCCACACACATTCACATACCTTCCTGTTAAACATCAGACCGAGCCGCTTGTGACTGTTCGACAATACAAACATCTATTTATAAGCAAAATGAAATTAACAGTAATTGTGTTAGAGACCACTGACTGTGTGACCCCAGGGCGCCGCATCCGTCCACTCACATACCAAACGTTTATGATTTCTACTGAACTGAAGGGGAATGAGGCTCTAAAACAGAAGACAAATGTGAAACTGTGTTCGGCGACTGCCACATCCAGCTCAGCTCACCCAGGTAGAGAGACGCATTTTCTTTCTTCACGTTGTCGTCTAGGTAGGTGGGCCCCAGGGTGTAGATCGGTGTCGACCCCATGCCCACAAGTATCTGGGCGCAGATGAACAGAGCTACATACAGGTTGTGCTCGTTGCCCTCCTGGTCGCGAGGGCACGACGCGACGTCCAACAGGTCGCGCCCGCTGATGTTGCCACTCTGACAGAGGCCTTCGTGACCCGCTGATGAGTTCATCTCCTGGATCTGGTAGGGTGGCGAGATGAAGTGGGGCAGGGAAAACAAAGCTGCCCCTACAGCGATGACCACACCACCCACAGCCAGCCAGCGTGGCCTCTGACCTCTGCCGCCGAAATAGGAGATGAAGACCACCACCAGCAAGCTGCCGATGTCGAAGCAGCTGACCAGGAGGCCAGATTCTGAGCTGCGGAGGCTGTAGCGCTTCTCGATGGTTGTGATGACGCTGCTCAGGTAGCCCGAAACCATCAGGGACTGGATGAAGGTCAGGTAGCACATGCAAAACAGGAAGCAGCGGGAGTCCCTAAGGATGACACGCACGTATTTCCTGGATGGGATGTGGATGAGGCGGGTGAAAGAGAAGCCAAGTTGTTTGCCTCCAGTGCCAGCAGCCCTGCGACCTTGCACAGGCAGAGAGCTGCTGAGTCCCACCATGCTAGAGACCGAGGGGGAGACGTCCGTCTTCACAGAGGGGGTTTCTGCTTGGATCGAGTCTGGGACTGTTGCCTGGAGCTGGTCGCTCTCATCCACAGCCACGCAGGCGTGGGTGGTGCTGACCAGCTGAGGCTCACCGCCCGGCTGACAGGGTCCATTGAGGATGGGCAGGCTTTTGGACTTGAAGCTGTTCTCCAGCTCCATGTACTGGTCCTGGAGCTCGCAAAACTCCAGAGACTCGGAGAGGTCACTGCACGTTTCGTCATTTTCCAACGAAGTCATGGTTGCAGCTGGACGTTCAGCTTCAATCAGCTCCTGGCTGCGCTGACAAGTCAGTCAGTAACTAGTGCCACATGAGGACGCAGGGACGCTGCTGGGCTGGGTCCTGCCAGTAGGACTGAACCCCTCTAGCTGTGTGCATATTTCATTCCATTTTGCTATTTACAGCAGGGCTCTTCTAAGGCTGCACATCAGGGCCACAATGTCCTTAGAAGTCACTGAACAATGGCTTAATATAGAAGAACATCACTTTCTTTCAGAATGTTTTTTAACAAGTGACTGGGTTTAAATAAATGAACTATAAAACGACAGGCGACTAAGAAAAGAAGCTGGATTTGCAGCGCTCCCCTTATTTCAGATCCCACGCTGGTTGTATTTTATGGCTCTTTGTTGGGTTTTCTTTCCTTTGTCCCACAGCTGTGCAGCATCCTGAAAAAAAGACCAAAACAAAAAAAACATGAACAAGTATTAAATCAATTTATGTTCCAATAAAGAAACATTCATATTTCTAGCAAATCTAGCCCCGTTTGACACAACGTCCACGCTGGACTAAACGAGCCAATTCATATCGCTGAACTGTCAGACACAATAAACCCCCCATTCAAACGCAGAAATAATCCACATGAGCAAACAGCTGCTTGTGTTGAACTGACATCGAGCCCTTTGTTTAAAGCGAGAAATAGAGCCAGGGAACAAAAGACCACGCTGCCCGCAAACGTCTCAATCATGACTTGGAAAAGAAAGCGACGCCCCCGTAAAACAAGTGTCGGCCTCGGCTGAAACGACAACAGCTTCGATTTCACACAGAAAAGCTGGAGGACCGCGATACTCACCCAGGACGGAGGTAGCCTGTTGTTGTCTTCGGAGCGGCCACTCACTCAATAAGCTGCCTGACGCGGTGGCGGCTGCTGCGGGCGAGGAGTTCACGGCGTGTAGGACATAGGTACAACCGTTGCTCATGCTACGTGTGTTACGAACAACACTCAAACCGGTTGCCTTAAAAATATCACTAAACCTAGCACGAACACATCCATTAGTCTGTTTTATCATTGCTTTATCTGATACATAAATATTGAACACTGCTTCTTACAGATATCGCGCGCCGATGATAAATAGAGCAGGTTACGTGAACGCACCGAATCGTGGGGGTACGTTGTTTCGCGTGGCATCCGAATTGGGATTTGTAGTTTCTGTGTGAGTCTACCAGACGTCCACGTTTCCGTCGAACTCTTAGGAAAACAGAAAGACGGAAGCGAGTCTTTAAGGTATAAGACACGGCGAGTTCTGCTCTTAATGCTGCTGCGTTTATATTTTTTTTATTCAGGTCATTTCGATTGTACACACGCGAGGACTTCATGTCCCAGCATGCCTGTCGGCTCAGACGGTGGATCGCTTAACTGCTGACCCACCTGTCGGGGTCACCGAGGCTTCTGACGCAATGGATAGTAATATTAAAGAAAGTATGAACATACCGTACACTAAGCCCGGAGTCACCGGGAAAACACAAGTAAACTAATTTCCACTGGTTAAATTCTACAAAATCCGAATGAAATGGAAAATACCTGCCCTCACAGAGAATGAGATGCTTCAGAGAGAGCGTTAACACTCTGCCAAGTCAATTAAAAGTTTTTCCAAGGTCATTATTCACATTTCCTGGAGTAGGTTACAGCTTTATTCATTGGGTTGTTATAGCTGCTGCTGGCAATCAGCTGACAGGATAATCAATAGCACAACACAAATGCACAACTAAATAAAGGTGTGCGAGGGATTAGTGAGCAGATATAATCTGTCTATCATTCTTGCAGCATTGCCCAGGAAATAGATTATGGGAAATTGTGTAACCTTATTTTGTGATTTTGTAATCGTTTGGAAACTATTCTTTGAAATGTGCATGTATTAGTATGTAGGCGTAGGTGCAGCCTTCGTCCAAACTGCATTGCTAATAACACAATTAGTAAACCACATTATATATTTCACAATGAGAAACAGAAGAAAATGTAGTCAGCAACATTTTCACTCAGTCACCGTGCAACGGATGATATAAGTAAAGAAAAGCAAAACACTGTTGCCATAACTGTATTTAGTAGGAGAAGAATATGATTATGCAGCACATTGCTGTTCAATAGTCCACGATTCATGGCTGCTCAAAATTGATTTAGAAAAAGCAGGCCATGACTATTCCCAAGGCAGAGAGTGAGTGTACAGACCTCATGAGTTACAGGAAGGTTCCCAAAGGTTAATATGTGCACGACTTCTCAGAAATAGTTTTAATAGAGTACAATACAACCAGAAGTGTTTAACTCAAATGCGGTGGTGAGTCAGGAGAACAAAACGTGTCTGTTTTCAGATTAGAAAGTACATAACAAACGTTCCATGTGACAATTATGCAGCGATCAAACATGGCAGCGTTTCCAAAAACTACAAAGACACTTTTCATTTCAAAATGTTTCCCACACTCATGACCAGTAGTTGCTACGTTACATTTCTCATAAACTATGCAAATCAGCAATAAAATACAAGGATCTCATTGGAATAACTGTAAACACCGTTTGCCGACCGAAATCAAACCTATTAAAAATATCAATGTTGTTGAAGATTCGGACCGGTCGTCGCTTGCTCCATGTTGATCAGGCAGAGACAGCAGTAGCTCTTCCCATTCACATGCATATAAGTACCAGGTATAAAACCTCAGTGTTTAGGATGCGATGGAGCCGAATGAATGATGGCCGGTACAACACCACCCTCTAGTGCTAAAACGTACCCCACCAAGCCAGGACAGGCCGTGTGGGTGCGTTGTTACAGATGCCCAACAGATGGTGCTTTGTCCTTACAATTCTCACCAGCTCCAGTCCTTTCCTGGGTCTTGCATCACAATAAAGCCCTTACAAGTAGCAACATTTACACCTGCTTTGGAATATGATGCTCTATCAAAGTGCCCCCTTCTTTAGGACAACAGCTGGTGATGTATATTAGTGTTTAATTCTTTGTTCTTCCATTACCAGCGCTTCACGTTCCGTTTTCACAATCCTGAGTGATTTTTACAAACACATTGTGCTGGTGAGCTCTAACCCTGTCAGCTGATGATGACATCATCATCATCTGAAGCCTGGTCTGACACCTCCTGTGGCCTTGGGCTGGTCTCCCCCCCAGCCCCATCACACACTTTTCCTGTTAACCACCCCAACTTTATTGACATTACAGGAATCACTAATGAAACTCTGAAGCTACTGAAGGGAATCAAGCGCAGGCATGCGTGTTCATAAATATACTGTAAGCTACCATCCCCCAACATCTTACACTTAAACACACAGCAGCCGTCCTGTATGTAACCTTGGAGGCCCTGTCCACTGAACAACATACGGGAAAATGCAGTAATGAAAGTGTTTGCATCTGTAACTGGAATTCAAGGTGCTGAATTCCAGGATATCCGAGAAGATTTGATATCTGCCTACCTGTAACGGGTTTTTTTGCATTTCTAAAAAGACACAAAGGAAGTCATCTCAGACTGTTGCGTGGTTCCATCAGCTAATGGCTTTACAGCAGCACTCAGAGATATAAGAGGAATCCATGCTTGAACTATCACCCTCTGTGGTACTGTTTTACCACATTCTGCTTCCTGGAAAGCTATCCTTTCAAATTAGTTGTCTTCTTTGTGCTGCTTTCTAAGGTCGACATTCTTGTGTTGTGGACAGGCTCGCTGGTTTGTAATATGGACAACTCCCCAAATGAATTTATCCATTCGTAGAGGGCTTGCAAGTGGGACCTTTGCAGCACAGCAAGCAGCTAATGTATATGAATGAGTCGAGCAGATCAGGACTGAAGGGTGCTGTAGTAATTGTGTTAGAAAGCGCAAGGGCTCAGAAATAAAGACCCTTAATATACACCTGTGGAGGCCCCTCATGGTGCAGAGCAATCCCAGCAGATTGGGGCCCATGCTTATGTTAAAGTGCTGACCCCCTCCCCTGTAGACCCATCACCCACAGCCCTACCACCACCTCCAGAACCCTGGTTGGTGGACCAGTCCATCCAATCAGTGGTGATAGACTAGTCCTTCCATGACAAAGGTCGGCTGAATGTTCTTTTCCTAATGAATGATGAGGACATTAACAAATATGTGACTTGCTAAAAAAAAGGAGAACAACAGCTGCATTCGCTCCAGGATTCGCTCATAGCACAGTTGCCGAAAACAACCAGAGGATCCTCCCCTGCTGAGAGAAACACCGGAAAGTAAAGAACTGATCATTTTGCATCAGATCTGATACTGGATAACCTCAAATATACTTAAAATATCCATTAAACTAACATGTGAGTTAATATGTTATATTTTCAGAAGTCCTTCTTTTTTATTTATTCATTATTCATTCCTGAAAGCTATTGGTTTTGCAGCAACAGAACAATGGTAGATTTCCAGAAATCAAAGTTAAAACTGACGTCCTTAAATTCTTAGAAAAACACTGTAACATTAATGCATCAGGCAAACAGGAAGTGTCAGCGAGTCTGAAACATGGACTATGGCTGCATGCAGGCCAGCATGTCCTTCCAGGCGCTCAGCAGAAACCCAGCGTTTACTGTAAACATGGGTCTGTGTCAAACCCTCCTCAACACATATGGAAATGGCCCCTCAGGGTTTTGTCCTACTGCATGAGCATCCACAGCGTCCTCACAGTGTTAAAGGAGGGGATGCCAAACATTTCATATTCATGGGGCCCAATCACCTCCATATGAATGGTATAATTGTCCTTCAGAGGCTTAAGCTACAAGTGAAGTATATGTCAAAGTATGTGGTTTAGGCCCTTGAGCTAAGGTGATCACCAGCAGCCCTAAGCGGAGGCTCAGCTCTATCATTTGTTAGAGGAGCACATGTCTGACTGAAAGATAAGTTCTTTGTTTTGAAAAGGAAGCAAGATTGCAAAAGATTAGGATAAAAATTATCTAATTCCCTTACTGACAGATAAGAAACATCTAGTGTGTGTGTGTGAACATAGCAGGTCTTACACAGATAAAAAATAAAGGGAAATCCATTTACTATTGTATCATACTTGCATGTGGCTTCTTAACCCCCGAGAAGAGGATCCTCCTGCCCAGCTCATCCCACTAATTACCTTCTAGCCATACTGTAAATGGGCCACTCCTGATAATCAGCCTAAGCTGAGAGAAAGGCTGCGGAGACGTGGATGGATAGCGGACGTGAGGTCTTTCACTGATTAACTGGTGCGAGAAGCCTCAGTTTGACAGTTTCTGAAGTTTTGATGACATCACCCCTGATTTATAAATCAACACACAACTAAGCAGCAGTGGGGTTTCTTGTGGATTTTTGTGATCACATTAAATTTGTAATTCTGCGATACCAACTCTAAAACACTGAGACAGAATCAAAGCAATCAAGTAACATCATTCTGCTTGGTTCAAAAATGACCCCATTCATTAGAGAAAGGTGAGAGTCACCGACTGAAATAATAACCAGAGAGTTCTCCAAGCTAAACACAAATGATTATATTATTATATATTAATTAGACTTTTGACCTGTAATGGTTAAGGTGCACATCTGTGTCCGTCCTTTTACAGTAGCCAGGTTAGCTGCTAATAGAGCAACGTGTTCTGTCCCTGACCCACACGAGTACACACTCACATACACACACAATGTAGCACTGTTTGCACTGTAATTACCGCAACACTGTCTTTGTCTCGACCATAATCCGGGCGATCCATTGTTGGTCACACGTGCCTGCTCCTTCATTATTACCACCCTGCTCTTTGTGCCCCAGTCCCCTCCAAAAGGCTGTCTGTCACCCACCTCGGCCCCACACACACAAGAGAAGTGTGCTGCACCACAAAGGGAATTAAAGGAGGCACAATTAGCCCTGCGACATAAGCCCCCACGCAGGCCGGGAAGCTTCCCGAACAAAGGGACGATCTCCTATATGACACTGTAATGCAAACACTGGAGTGTGCTGCCTCATGCCATGGTGCTGAGAGCCTGGCCGCTCATCCAAAGCCTTTGTGACGGAGGAACAAGTGGTCATTCATTTCATTTACTGGTTACGTATTAACTGCGAGGTGCAGCGCTGGCATTGATGAGAGATCTGGTGTTACACCGAGGAGAGGAAAAAGGAAATAATCAGTGGGCTGAGCCTTTAATAGAATACCATGCTGGTCATTCAGAGATTGCTCTGTCAATGGTTATATGGAGATCAATACACTGAAGGCAATTGCTATCTGAGACGGGACGGGACGACTGTAAACCGCTGGGAGCTTCATCAGCTCTGTTGGTGGAGCCAGACATCTCCTCCTTCACTTCTGCTCTTGTTTGGCCTGCTGAGCTGCGTCAGATCACTCCAACAACTTTCGACTGCTGTTCTAAATGTGCTCTGCAGGACCCACAGTAATGATTGGCAGGCTTAAATAAACCCTCTGTGGCTGTTCGCTATCGATCAGGTGATCTGGCTATCTGATAAACTAACAGATCTATGAAGGGCTTGTGCTGTAATTGAGTTGCTCTTTAGGAGCACGTGCGTGTGCCTGTGCTCTGTTACAGTATTTGCTCATATGACAAAGTGTGCACCCACAGAATTACCCTTTGGACATATGGAGTTACCTTTTCAAAGAATATGTTGCACATTGTGTTCCATCCAAATGGGAGCTGTGCTCCCTGGGCTAATTATGAATTTTAAAGCAGGTTGTGACTGTGGTTGTTGGTTTGAGTCCCTGAGGGGAATCAGTGTTCAGTTTGTCCACTGCAGTGTGTGATTAGAAAGACCTGAGCGAGGAGGATGGTAAAGTTTTGACGGTTATGTTGGAGTAATTAACGTGAACATGAAGCAAATCCCTTGCAAAGCAACAACACATTTAACAAGTATTCTAAGGTTTCCACAAAATGCTTTTATGATGAACATGAAAAAGTTATGGTATAAAGATTGGCCGATATGTCATTATATGCAGTTGTGCTGAAGAAGGAAACCGTGGATATCTGTGTTAAGTTAAGCCTGGAAAGACAGTGGTTGGATTTTGGTCTAGAATGCAATTAAATAAAATTGAGTCAATTTATATATTAAATTTTAACAATCTTTGGAAAAAGATGAGCATTTATATGAGCTATGCTGCTGAACCATTATGTAACCCAAAGAAAACCATTGAGTGTTTTAAGTTATAGTCCAGAAAGTTTAATTAAAAACAGTTTGATTAAAACCAGCTACTACTAATGTGCTGGTTATAAATTAAGTTAATAAAGTAGTAAACTGTGTATGTGTGTGTATGTGCAGGCAAGAAAGGCACCTCCATGCTTCTGTGGCCACGTGTTAATGTTAATGTTGCCTGCTGCTTCACCACATTGGCCAGTTCTCTCTCTCTCGCACACAACAAGCCGGAGATGGGTCACAGGATGAAAACAGTCGCAATTACTGGTCACTCAGTGGGGGAGCTGCCTTCATTAGGTGTAGGAGCTGAAGGGACAGTCTAATGGTCAGGTTTAAGGCTAATAGGACACTGGGGGATAGCAGCACCTGACTGAGGTCTGCTGCCAGCACACTGCAGACGCTGACACATGTATTAGCACATGGACACAGCGATGGCACAAGAAGAAAAACAGGGGAAGGCAGAGGAGCTGGAGTAAACACGCTGTTAATTGCGTTTTCAGGTGTTTGCGGTTCACAGAGAGAACCTGCTTTAAATACGTCTCCACTCACTGTATTCTTTTAATTAGATTTCTTCTGCCACTCACATTTAAGTGTGTTCTTTAAAACACTCCCCAAAACAGGATGCCTACCACAAACAGGCTGTGACCTTCCAGAGTTGATCCAGTTCGCATAACTCACATAACGCTACCTCTGTGGAAACACTGAGGATAAATCAGGGCCTGTTGGACGTTCGAGTTTCCCCAGGCTTTCTCCTCCTCTGCTGCAGACAGGACTGATGGCTTTGGTTTGCTGAGGAGCATCATCGCTCACAGCGTCCGCCGCTGCAGTAAATCTGGCGAGTCGCCAGCCGTCCACCGCGCAAACCAACGGCTCTGTTACAGCGGTGAAATATTGAGGAGGATGAGGATGAGGATGAGGATGATGATGATGGTGATGGTGATTTCCTCAGCTGTGTGTGTCATTAAGAGGAGGAGGGGGTTGTTCTTTGTCTTGTTTATGTGTGTCTGTATAGGACGGAATGAATCGTCTGTCCTCAGCTCACTCTGTGGATCACCTGGCTGATTGTATTTCAGGGCTGATTAGCTAAGGTTAGATTAATGTGAAAGCTGTACGCGATAAAAAGAGCACCATGACTCACACTGTCGCTATGATTCGGTGCTTTATAAATGGGGCTCTGAAGTTCTCTATCTCTCCCCACGGAGAACCCTCTAGACCCCTGCTCCTCTCCTCGCCTCTTCTCCACGTTCCCTCTTCCTTTAATTACCGCCTTCATGCTTGACGGGCACTGATGACTTGATTAAGACTGCCGTGTGCAGTTCCAGTCTCTACCCCGCTGATGAATGAGTCCAAAGCTTATTAACTTACTCATTCGGATCAATAAGGCGCTGGGTCTGAACACTGCAAGGACAGAGGGGGATCTGCTGCCGCGATGAAATCAACACACGTCATTAGTGTGTGTAACTAATCCTGCTGCCCCGTGGAGTGAGGAGTACAGGTGGACTGTTTCACTTTCATGACACTTTTAAAAACTTCTACAAACACCAAAACTGCTAAATTGTGTCTTTTTGGTCAAACACCTTCAAACGCGACAGAAAACTAAATCGTTTTTTAGCTTAAACCATTATTGTCACCTGCCTTCTACTCACTTATACTCATGAGGGCTTTTCATTCAGAAGTCAGCCAATGACCGAAGGGTCACATCTAAACCCTATTCTCCTGAGGGAGCCTTTCAGCTCCACCAGGGCCTGTAGAAATGAGAGGCTCATCATTGCAGCTAATTTGAGCTCCAGTGGAAGCGCTCAGGATGCGTGAGATCTTGTTTGAAGGTGACATGTTACTGGCTAATCCTCAGAGAATAGAAGATTTTGTGAAAGGTGCCATGTGTCTGACTGGTACCACAAAAAAAAAAATGCTTCTCTCTTGCTCTGCTTCCAGTATTGATCTTTTTGGGCTCTAGATTATTTTTTTTTAGTAAGAGGTGCCATTATTGATGTATTGTGGTCTGTGATACAGACAACACATCCACACACACAGACATTTTTATGTCACGAAAACAGATCCTACAGTTCCTGTTTCTGAGAAGACGGAAATCATATGATATCCCCCCATACACCCTCCCGTTATGACAGAGCTACCTGACTTGGGCTGGGTCCTTAATGAACAGGACTTGGTAATGTAAGCTGTAGGCAAGCAAGACGTGGTGCAGCATGGCACGTATTGACCTCTGCTTCCCCTCTTTTGGCTGCTGTGTTCGGAGTATGTGTGAGCCTGTGGAAGGTCTTCTGGGAAGAGCCCTTTAAGGTGATGCATGCTCCATTAATATGACTGCAGGTCGGCTCCATTTCAGGGGCATTGATTCGCTGCGGGAGCTCACAGAGCTGCGTCGGCCAGAAGGCCCAGATGTGTGATTTAATGAGATGTACGGACGTTAGCGTATCACAAAATACACACATTTAATTAACTATGTAAGTATTTTTCATTTGTGTCATTTAGACCAATCGAGATCAGCTGTGTTTTAAAATGTTTGGAAACTAATTTCTCACATCACAACCTGCATTGTTTCCTTCCTTTTCAGAGAAAATTTACTAAAAACTAAAAGGAATACTTACATACTTTTCTTGGGGTTTTTTTCTCCAATAATGGGTTTTTAAAAATCCATAAAGAGTTTTCTACTCATCAGGCACCACGTTCCCTGTAGAAAAATAAATCCTGAAGTGAAGAAAATTCTTGCAGAGCTCTGCAGATTTTCTCTGATGAATGTACATTATCAGAGCTATAGATGGACTCTTACGGTATCCTGACTCTTCTGTGACAGCTATTACCTCAGTCAATAGGAGCACTGTCGATAATGTAGTATAGAATGTATAGTTTGTATCAAGTGAGTTATTAAAGTATTGACTGTTGAGTTAAAATAAAACAAACAGCTCTGCTCAAGCACAGCAAACTGTTTTTATAGAGATGCATTATTGTATTACTGAAATGCTCTGATAACAAGAAGCAGCAGTGATTGCCACCACTAATTAATTGGTCTGGTGTTACCAGATGAATCAATGACCTGTAGAAGATTGTCTGTGCTGAGATGAATTCCAAGTGTTGGGGATTGTTAAAAAAGCATAAACAGATCAATGCAGCTCCACTTTATAGGCTCGGATATGGCTGATATGTGCATTCTGCTTGATGTTGGAGTGCGTGTGGCGCCGATGCTCTGCCTGGTAACCGGAGCTGTAACACAAGCCCGTTTAGCATATGGCATTTTTACCACGGAGAGGTAAACACAGTAGGGAGGCCAGGAGAGTAGTAAAACACACTGCTCAGGCCAGATCTCCCTGTGGAGCCACACAGAGTGGACACACACAGAGGACACAGCGCTGAGTCCCAATGACAAGCGGAGGTCACTCTGCTCAGCGCAGGACGTTTACTGCAGATTTATTCATGCCTTCATTGAAATCGTTGTCTCAAGCCGATAAGTTAAATGTTGCACCTTAAAGTTCTCTTCTTTTTGTGGGTGAAGGTGTCGCGGTGCATCTAAAGCTGTCACAACACATAAAGATGCTGATATCAGCTGTCAAGCCTTAGGCCTAAAGGGGCTTTTTTAAAAGTGACAATCTTAACAGATCAATGCAACCTTTAGGACTCACATTACACAGACTGTTGGTGACCACATGTGAAGGAGAGGAGGAACAAGCAGGGCACCAGTCTGAGAAGCAAGCAAGCAAGTCAGCTCGATCTGCCCCCAAAGACACGGAGAACAGCGACGGGCACATCCCAGCACGGGCTGGATTTAGTGGCTGCAGCTGCCCTTTGTCCGCTCAGGAAAACTTCTCAGGACAAAGTCTTGTCCAGCAAACTGCTGAACAGGCGTAAAAGAGCGGTGGTGGCGGGGTGTTAAGAAGTTAGATGCCGGGAAGCAGCACTAAGGTGGCGCTAGGCTAGGGAGAGGCCATAAAGGCCTGTTAGGGTACATTAGGTAGAGGAGAGGGTCATAAGGCTTCATGAATGTTTCAGCAGGACGGGGGCATTTGTCTTCAAGCACTATACTGTCAAAAAGCCATCATGACTCATGTTGGGTGTGGGTTGGGGGGGGGGGGGGGGGGTCTGTGGCTCCAGGGCTAAGACACACTCTATTTCCTTGTGGCAAAGCATGCACACACAATCACTGACATAGACAGATAATGCACCGCATAACGCACAGCATGACACAACCAACACAAGTACACATACTCTTAGCTGTGGTGGTGCACTCGCTACTCAGCTCACCCTCCTCCGCTTTCATCTCCATCACGCTCAACACACGTGCTGCTGAGAGTTTAAGGTTTAAGGCACTGCAGGCTTTGGCTTCGCTGCAGAGCATCAGGTGCTTAAACAGTCATTCCAGCCCAGAGGTTGCTGCTAAACATCAGCACCCTGGGGCTTTTTTTAGCTTCTTCTCCCCTTTGACCCCACAGACATATTAGAGCTGCTTCCGGTCACAGTCAACTATCTCGTGAACAACAGAAGTATAGCACTAGTATAGTGATAGCAACTTGCTTAGCAAACGCCACGGAAAGGAAGGTCGGACGATATTGGCCCTGATATAAAGTTCACTGACGTGATGAACCGATCAACCATCAGCTGGTCTGCAGGAAGGAGAGGTGAGAGGAGAGAAGGAGGTGAGTAGAAGACAACAGTGCGTATCAGCTAATCCACACCAAGAGGCATCTATGACTTCCTTCAAGCTTTCTTGGTATAATTACAAACCAGTAGAGACTCACTATGCATCTATATAGAGTTTGTATGTCTGCCATATGTATAATATACACTCCTCCCCCCTTTCCCTCCTCCTGAACAGTAACAGAGAGAAAGCACACATCTCTATTTGACAGGATATTAGAGTCGATGTCTGCCGTGCGTGAGTGCTGCCCTCTAAGTGTTCATCTAAATGGACAGCTTAGTTAGGATTAGTTGAACTAACAGCAAACATCTTTAGAAGCTGGGAGGTCACCTCGGCCGTGCATGGACGCGCATGTGGCTAGAGTACAGTGTCCATATGTTGGAGATCCTCCCCTCAGGGATTAGACGAATGTTTTTTCCTTCTACTGGTAAAAAGCACACACACAGTAATTGTTGCTTACATTTCAACTCTGTATTGTTCGATTGGGTCTAAAAAGCTCCTATAGCTGCTTATTGTCAGGATAAGTTGAGGATGCATAAAGCACCAGTATGTGTTGTCCTTTGGTTCGCTAGCAGCACGGCAGCAAGTGGCCCAGCTGCCCTCAAGTATCGGTGTGAGACATCCCAGCACCTTTCAGCAGTGTCCGACAGAGAGAAGCCTTCATCCGAGAATAGATCCTGGCAACAACACCACAAGGTAACGTGGTCGAACTCTATCAGATCGCACAAACACAATATCTGCAAGTGTAGCAACACAACCAGAGAGTGTCAGAGTATGTCTTCCGCTTTCTACCCAACCACTAGCATCATCACCCCCAGGAATAACAGTTGGGTAGCTACAATAGTCCCGTGCATAAAGACACACAAATAGCACACCGGGAACTATTGTAAAGCGTGACGCATGGGGAGAAGGACCCTATAACACTTTCTAACATCACGAATCACAATGCCAGATGTCAGCCTACAAGATTTCCTTCTTCCATTGTGATTGCATTTGAATTGGTCCAGAAGAAGGGCCCTGCAGTCCAGCCGGGGTTAAACACTTCAAACAGGAGCGGTAGAAATGTTTTCCCTTTCAGTTCTTACACACGTGATTGATTGATTGATTGATATGGTGAATGTGTATCAAAAGTTTGAGCTCAGGTAGATGTAAGGGGTTATATAGAAGTGTGTGTGTGTCTGTGTGAAGTGGGCAGATGGTCGCCTTTTCTGTGGGGGCTGGTGTGAGGTTCCACTCTGGTCCCACGGGGCGACATACTTTGCCCTACTGCCCCCCAACACACACACACACACACACACACTGAGTATAGTGCAGCAATATGGAGAGACTTTACAGACAGTGTTTGTTCTGCCTTTCATCCAGCAGCAGCATGCGGGTCCCTGAGCCTCTGTGTGTGTGAGCCTCTCCTGCTGTACTGCTCACTGTCCCAGTGGAAAACACTGGCACAGAACAGCAGCTCCGACCTGAAGCACGAATGGCAGCACACAGATGACCTGCTTCATCCCCTGACTGAGAAGACACTCAAACTTAAATGATGTAACTTGAGCTTAGACTAATTTGAAAAAACTAATTAATAACAAAATGCAAGACAGATTTGAGTTAAATTAAACTAAACCCGTTGAAGGTACGTTTGTAAATTCATGAAGGAAAAAGACTAGAAACAGGAGATAAAACTCAAAAAGGTGCCTGGGTTTGGTCTACACACCCTAACTATGCTACGAAAGTGAATGTTTGGATGAGTTGATGAGACTCTAGACATTTGTCTAAAAGGTAACAGAGTTCACTGTGTGTCTTCATTGTGACTGAGTTTTCGTTCGGTGTGAGGCAGACTGAGGCACAGATGGACAGAAAGCCTGTGTGGTTAGGGTTTATGAGTCCACTCAGCTGAGGTTCTGAGGTTCGTCTGGTACAGGAGTTAGCCTCAACAGCAGCAACACACACACACACACACACACACACACACACACTACACTGACAGCTATTAGACAATCAATAGAAGCTAATACATCAGAGCGTTCGGCCACTCAGCTCCACTAACTTGGCAGACTGAGAAGAGAAGAGAAGAGTCATCCAGCTGTATGAAAAATCCATGATTCACGCTCACACGTGGCTTTAAACATGAGAATATGTCCTCTTTCTAGCACCAAGCATTATAAATTAATCACAACATTCAATTCAGCCGTGGCTATATATAAACAATTTTGTTTAGTAGCGAGTAAAGTCTGCTGCCTCCAGCCTCAGAGGGAATCAACGTCAGCGAATGTGAGTGAGCTATAAAACCCGCTGGCTCCTATCATTAATATCACATTAATATAAAGATTAATCTGATGGATAGACCTCAAGAGGCCCTGTTATCTTGCCCGGAGGTTAAGTGTGAAATCAATCAGTATAAACAACCTAAATAAAGAAATCCTCCATGCCCACGCCTGGAGCCCTGAAGGAGCCAATCAGGGAGGTGCTAGTAAAAGCAGTCTTTTAGCACACCTCGCTAACAATCTCAGTATTTCACCTCTGGCAGCTCATTCTCTATTTTCTCCTTCTGTCTTTCTTTTGGTCTTTTGTGTTTGCGTCTCCTCCACCCCTCCGCTCCTGGAAGGCCACAAAGGGGAGTATCCTCTCCTTTCACAGTGGGTCTCTTCATGGAGACTTGGGGGTTGTATACATGGGAGGGGCAGCTCCAATCAAGGTTGATCTACACTTGTTCAAGCATCCATATTTTGGCTATTTGAAGGGAGAAGGAGGCTGTTAAACATTCAGAGGAGCTGACCCCTGACCCCAAAGGCTGCTGCCCAGCCGTTACAGAAAGTAAACAGTGCAACTAAGCAGAGCGGTACCGACTTCCCAGAATCGGTGTCTGTGACATTTTTCCTTTCGCTTTGTGCTTCATTTCTCTTCTCTGCGTGTTTCAAGGCGAGTTTGTCTCTTATGTGTCTGACCCCACACTGTCTGTCTGTCAGTGTGTGAAGTGTGGTGACCCAGAGGTTAAAGGTGACATAGCAGAGCAGCAAGACAAAGACTGGACACCATGTAATTTGTCAAACCCCTTGCTGCCAACACACGACTATCAGTTGGGGTTTTCCTGCAATCAGCCACACACACACCAATTTATCTATCTATCTATCTATCTGATCTCAGTGGAGCACATGTGGGCCAGTCGGTGACAGTATGAGGGCAGATGTCAATCAGGACCAGCTCCTTTGTGTGTGGAGCAATAGACCACCTCACTGCTGCTCTCTGTTGTCATTCATTTGCTCCTGTGGGGTTTGTTCATTTTTACTGGGAGCACAAAGACAACTCATCACAGATTTTTTTAAAAAAGGCAAAGGGTCACAAGTACAAATTTGTGTGAGGGCTGGACTGGTGTAAATGTGAGAAACGGATTACACTAAGTGTCAGCAACAACACACACACATCTACAGACATTAGTTCAGACACACAATCAAAATCCTACGGCAACTACTTGAGCTGCTGTAATAAAATTCAGATCTTAATTTGTTTTCTTCTTAAAATGATATTGTCACAGGCCAAGACCGAGGACAACTCGTTTTTAAACAATTTACCAAGCCCCATCGGTTTTTAACCTGTTCCGTCACATACCTGCACCAGATATTTGGTTTCCATGCGCTGAATTTTTATTCGTTTATTAGAAAAAAAACGACACTTTTGATTGTGTCTGCAGTCTGACATTACGTAAAAAATTATAGATAATAAATTAAGAGAAGGTGGCAACAAACGAGCTTGAATATACAATTACACAGATCGCGTGTTTTTTAGGCGCTGCAAATAATAATAATAACATAATCGCATTAGGTTCACAAACTATTACAGACATAATACAGTCTTTTAACCACAAAACACACACGACATTTATTATAAATACACATAAATAAACATTTTGATAAATATGCTTAGTACAACATATTCTTCTTAAGCAGCAGTAAAGACAAATAATAAGATCCTACCTCATTTTTTGTCTCATGTTAACGATTATGTTGATGTTTAAATGTTTGTATCGTGTAAAATAGTTTACGAGATATCTTCATTTCTCCAGGATTTAGCTCACAGACTATTTCCAGGGCCGATATTCCGGATTTAAAACTGTTAACCCGGTATAAGGAAAGTTTTGTGCCGCGTTTTTCTGTGCTTTTGAATCGTCTTTGACCGGTTGTAACCCACTGTCTGGAGAGGACGGGACAGCTGTGCTGCCCAGGATTTGTCTTTCTGCAGAGGGATAAAAAAAAACAAACAAGCGCAATAAATAAACAAGACGAAAGACAGCATTAATCTAATCAACAGTGGTTATGATAAAAATACTAGTAGTATCATTAATTTACTTAAGTACGGCAAACATTAAAAACCCTTAAGCAACAGACATTTGCATTTTCACATTATTTATATTTTTATGGGACAGTAAAGGAAATGTAACTTCTATTTATTTAATATCAGCTGTTTGTGTTACTAAAGTTTTTTCCTGCGTTTCTCGTGTTACAAGAAAACGTCACTACATTTACAGAAATAAAGAGTAAAATTCTCCATCCGCTTTCTTACTTTTGTGGCTTTTCACGTGGTATTTCAGCTCCTGCTCGTCTTGGAAAGACGCCCCGCACAGGTCGCACGCGTGCGGCTTGTCTCTGGCGTGGGTCCTGCGGACGTGGCTGTCGTGAGCGGCGTGGGAGGCAAAGGCCTTCCCGCAGTGCTTGCACTTGAAGGGCCGCTCTCCGGAATGCTGGCGGATGTGTGTGCGCAGAATACTGGAGGCAGTGAAGGCCTGGAGAGAAGCATTTTAACCCGGTGAGTGTCGCGTGGACGTTTTTGGGTAAATTCACAATTTTGGTAAACACGGGACCGGGAGGACGCGTTTCAATCAAAGGCAAACCCCCCACTATGGAGGTTTTTGACGGGTTACTTCCAGGCACATCTGGAGAAGTGTCGCAACAGCCAAAACTTTATCTAAACACCCAACAGCTAAAATAAAACTAATAATAGGTTATAGGCTATTATAAGGTTCATTATTCCAAATCAGAGCTATTTGTACATAAGAAAAAAAATGTGGATTAGGTTAAACAAAGCCTTCATCGGGTGCGTAAAAAGGGGAGGATGTAGCGGGGACAACCAACAAAAACAGCTCTGCTCATTTCAGGGCCGTAAATTAAAAGTAGATGCTCGACAGACAAAGGGAGGCTGTGCATCTGGCGATAATTAGCATGTAAGTGTCTCCGCGGAGCTTGTCCGTCCACAGACACTGTAACGAGGGGCTCTCGCAAAAATGCACCATGAACAGAGTGAATTTATAAAAAAGAAGCTAAACGCCTCTGTTAAGAACGGAGAGAGACTTGGGAGTTGATCTCCATTTGTAACTGTGGCCTTACAATTAATTTCACTCCATGTTAGGTTTTGAGATTTTAAATTAAAACACTATTCAACAAATCAAAACGTATAATCTAATAATTTATAATCATAATTATTCTATTAAAATAAACGTTTAAATATTCTTGAATGCTGCAAATCTTACTGTTTGAATTAATCTGCAGCTGCAAGCGAATTGTTAACTCATTTCCAATATAAGAAAGAACTTCTTCTCACCTTATTGCAGTAAACACATTTGTAGGGTCTTTCTCCAGAGTGTACACGCATGTGTTTGTTGAGACTAGATGACTGCGAGAAACTCTTCCCACACACTGAGCACTGCACGGACACACATAAGACTGAGTAAATTATTAAAGTCATGGACACCTATTAGAACCAAAAAAATATGACTTATGTTACGTTTTATGTTCCAGCAAACGTTTTTATTTCTGTCTATATGTTAGACTTAAAGCCTTAATATTTGTAACGGTAGCTTATGTATAAAATTGTGGTTCAATCTTTAATTTTAATTTTAACAACTCATTTTCTTGATGTTTTCCGTTTTTACTTTGACGCTTCAGGCTGTTTATTCACCACCAACAAGATACTTTCCTGTAATTTGCTGTAAAAAACAAACAAACGTGTGACGCTGAAAGGAGCTGTTCTTTCAGCACCACACAAACCACTGCACGCGCCACCTTCTTCGTGTACTACATACCTTGTGGGGCCTGTGTTTCTCGTGAACGTGTAAGATGTGGATCCGTAATCTGTCTCTCTTCTCGAAGGATCTGTTGCACAGGTGACAGGGGAACTTCCTGTCGCCCTGGTCCACACAGCGCGTGTACTTCAGGTGCTTGTCTCTGTAGTATTTGTATGCGAACACCTTCCCACACCTGTCACACTTGAACCCTTCGCCGGAATCTGGAAACGTGGATTTAATACGATGGTTTAGCAAACCAAGCGGGATAAGAGCAACCAGCGTCTGCTGATTAAAGCTGATTAAAGCAACACACGGTCAAATTCTGACCTTCAGTGGGAGGAACCGCTTTGTTCTCGTCTCTTGGGTCTTTCAGGGTGAGTGGGATGCCGAGGAACTGCACGTAGCAGTCTCCGTACCAAACCAGCAGCTCCTGACCCGGCCTGATCTCCTTGCAGGCCTCGTAGAAGATCTGACCCTGGATCTGCACAGCAATCAAATTCTGCTCTTCCGGGAAACGAGCACACTTCACCAAAGACATCCAGTTTCCCGAGCTCCCTCTGCCATCCACAAAATGACTCAACCGGCCGTTCTCAAACACCTGAGGAAGGATGTGACATCAGGCAGCGGCTCGTAGACACGATGCATCTTTGATAACAGCTTCAATGTATTACCTCCCACATCAAAGTGTTGTCGTCGTAAGTTTTAATCTCGCTGGTGTTGACCAGTTTTCCTTGGAAAGGACCGAAGCGCGTCCCTTTGGTGATGCTGCCTTTATCTGTGAAAACTCCACAGTGGGAGGCGGTTCCCCACGCAGCCCGGAGGATGGTTAAACCTGCAGCGCAGACACAAAAGAATATCAAACTTCCAACAGCTCAACACAATCAGACGCACGGTCAGAGTAGTAAAGAAAGAAAGCAACGCGGACTCACCCTCTGGAAGTTCGAGCGTTTCTCTGTCCAGCGGGAGGATTTGAGATTCAGGAACTGAGGAGGAAAGAAACAGAAATTGGCTGAAGGGGAACACAACGCGGCGATAAAGTTCCTATTAAACTAACTGAGCATTTGCTATATGAGGGAAGGTTCTACCTGAGTTTTCGGGCAGCGCCACTCCAGATACAGCATGACCCACGCTGCGCTCCTGGCTGCAGGAGTATCCGTACAGCACCGTGAACAAGTCATCCTCGCTAAAGTTATAAGACTTGCGCGTTTTCCCCGGCGACTGACCCGCAACCTGAACACGAAACAAACTCTCCTTGGGTGGCGAGGTGGCGGAGGAGGACCTCTCGCTGGACGGGCTGCTGAAGTCTGAAGACAGCGGACCGGCCGCGTGCTCGGTCACCACGGCAGCCAGCTCTTCGGGCTTGGAGTACAGCGCGTGTCCGGGCAACATCTGGCTCAGGTAGGGGATGCACGAGGCGTTCAACACGTGTTCGTGCAGAACAGAGGTGTGGTGGTCGCCCTGGCCGAGGAACGGAGGGGCAGCCCCGTGCAGGCTGAGCGGTATGGACGCCTCGGTGTCCGATATGAGGCGACCGAGGGACTTGAGAGGATGGAGAAGGCTGTGCGTCTGCGGGAAGAAGTCCAAGTAGGGATGGGGGCCATGGAGAGGCGCAGGGTAGAAGCCCCGGGCGGGACTGCTCTTCAGCATGCTGGCTTGGTCCTTTAGCACCACAGGGATACTGGTCAGGGACATCGACATGACGGTGAGGTGCAGCAAAGGTTCAAACAGAGATGATGGCGCAGCCTTCAGTGGGTGAGAGAGTGGGAGGGGGCGAGTGGGAGAGAAGGGGGGAGTTATAAAAGTTTAATGCGAGAAAACTAAAAAAGGAAACATGACATCAAGAGGGTGGACAAACCGGCATCATCTTATTCCATCAGACTCTAAGTCAGTATTTGTAACTGTTAACAACTGAATAATAACATGTTGTAAGTTAAATTACAGGCGATAATATAGATACAACGAAAAGCCCAGAAACAGACAAAGCCCTGCTGAGATGAACACGCATTATGTAAATTGCATAATAAGGACTTCGGTGCTGCAGCAGCCGATTTTGCAATATTTCCAGTTGAGAGGACGCACGTCAAACGTTCATCAGCTTTAAAGCAGCTCGCGGAACACGAACTGTGTTGTCTTAGCTTTACCAGTCAGCCAGTAAACACAGAGACAAATCAGGGTCACGACACTAATTAAAGAACAGCCGTCCAGAGCTGAGGTCAACATTAATGAAGCGTTTTATGGGCTTGACTGTCACTCAAACAAACTCAGAGGAGCAATTCTGAATGTGAACCACAATTAAAATGAAGACAAACGGGGATATAGTGAAAAGACTCATTTTAAAACTAGCTCGTATTAAAAAGCATCTGAGTAATTAAACAGTAATCGGGCGCTGTTGCATTTCCCTGTAGTCAATTCAATCAGCTTACCTTGTGAGATAAAGCAGACGCTTCTCACAGTGGAGTCGACCCTGTCATGTCCAGGCTTCAGCGTTTAAGGCTTCTCCTGAGAGGAAAACGATGAAATGACTTCCCTGATGCAGGATCCGCTCTCTGTGGTCATTTCAGGGCATCTACAGCCTGTTGTGTGCAGGCAGGTCTGCCGAAGATGCGTCCCTGCACCTTCCTCCTATTGGCCAGGGATCACCTCGACCTCATGCATCTCAATGCTCCATAGGAATAATTTTCTTAGCGACAGCCCACCCCGTTAACTTTTCCACAGCTCTGCTTTCTCTGCTACAATGGGCCGGATTGAACCCCCCCAAAAGCCCATTTACATTTGAAGAAACCCCTCCCTCCATCACGAACCCCACTGCACACGCGATAAGATTTTATCTGATTGACCTCCTGCGGAGTTTAAGTATTTCTTGTTGTGACTTGGATGCGCTGTAATAATGGCTGTTAAATAGCTCGTTTTCTTTATTAATTCAAACCC
Source organism: Macropodus opercularis (assembly GCA_030770545.1). NCBI lineage: Eukaryota > Metazoa > Chordata > Actinopteri > Anabantiformes > Osphronemidae > Macropodus > Macropodus opercularis. The sequence goes on from JAUCMP010000028.1 coordinate 6,729,047, forward strand.
TACGGAACAAAAAGAAGTTAAACGAGAAAGCCACGTTTCAGTCAGTACCTTAGATTTTCGTGGGCACTTTATTAAATCACATTTTGCGGGTTGAGCAGATTTTAAACTTTATTTTGTTCTACCGGGTTCAAGTTACTTTTTTTTGTTTAAATATGAATCAGTAATTGTCTGCGTGTAACCAAAAACAGCACAAAATATTTATAGCACTTAAACGACAAACTGTTACAGGATTATTTTTAGCTGCGATATATTTTGAGCTATTAATTTTAATTCCAGTCTCTAATTCTCATTACATTGTTGTGTTTACTATTACTTTTAATCTGAAGTTATCTAAAATGTATCACTATGCGTAGTGAAGAATAATTATATAATTTGCATTCGAAAAAGTCTCAAAAAATGAAAACATTTAAATTAAGTTCTGTGCAGCTATTTACATGATTATTACACATGACAAGCTTCTTGTTATTAATTTGTCACATGTAACAATTTCTACTGGATATTTTAGGAAATAAATTCTTTTTTTTTTTGGCATTTTCACATAATACATTTGAATATACACATAGGCTTCTATTGTTCTTTCCTTTCACATCCACAGAGTCTGTGCATTAAATATTGCAATAACAGAATTCTTTATTTACATGGCAAATAGCATCAGCAAAGCCATATGAGTTCACAACTTGCATAACTGTGGTTTTAACTTCTCTTGTATATCTAATTTTGCATAAAATGCTCACACACGCACACACACACACACACACACACACACACACAGTAGGGGTACAAAGGTGGATGCGGATGTACAGTGTGATTCCTGTGAACAATGCAGAAAAAAATATTTCGGGAAAACACAACAGTAAGCTTTCTTCAAAAAGTTCATATAGTATATTACATATTGCTTCAATATCCCTATGTATCATCTTTTCCATACAAACAGTGGGGAGGTGGGAGTAATGAAGTCAGCGTCTTCAACCCAACAGAACAGAGAGCAGTAACGTGGGACAGGGGAACTGCGACAGTCTCCAGTAACTGAGAAGAGCTGAACAATGATCCACCCGTTCAGTAATGTACACACGTCATTATACAAATTTATACAGACAGCGGTGATGTACAAGAACAAGAACAGACGAAATCTAAGGCATTTTGCTGGGGTTTGTAGCATCAAGGTTGCATCTTAGCTCTAAGAAATTTGCAGACAATACAAAAGGGCATTTGAAGTTCCTTAAAACTATAAGTTAAAGAGAAAAAAAATATTTAGTGGGTCCGAAGCAGAGATATTTTTAAGGGGCAAAATTTCTTTTTTAATCTGTCCTCATAATAAATGCTATAAAATGCATTTGCTACCACATGGCTTTAAGTTTTCAAAATCCTGACAATCTTTGGAAATTTTGCAAAGGGCGGTGAATCATTCTTTAAAATGGCTCAAAAAGGCTTGTTCTACACAACTGTATTTTACAATCAAAACCGCATTTATCAAAAAAGTGTGAAGTCCTGTAAGCCTACAGCACAACTGCAGAACATCAACGACGATGACAAACCAAAACATGAAGACTTCAGTTGTCCCAAAGTTGTCTTGCTACAGCTTCAAATTTCATGTAGAAGTTAATAATAATAAAAAAAAAAATGCAACAATGGGCAACTTCTGAGAAATGCACGGTGTAACTGTAAAACACCATGTTGTCAACATATTGACACTAAATGGCATCAGTCACATCCTTAGGCCTTGGATGACAATACATTCAGAATAATTCTTTTCCTGTTTTATGCTGCAACATCTACATTAGACCCTGTTAAGTGACATCATCATAATTTCTCATTTTCTGGGCATGCTAACCAACAGGTCAATACCAAAATAAAAGCTGGTAGAATTCAAAAACCCGATTGAAAAGGTGAGGGTTATTTGGCTTGCTCCAAGTCTGTCCTGGGTTAAAATATACGGTATAAAATCCATTTCTTTTTGAGGAAAATGTACCACTGAGGTTAGAGAAAATGACTTGCTTTAGATCTTAAGTTCAAACCAAACCCCTAGTGGGCTGCAAGAACAGCAAGTTATTACCGAACACTTTAAAGTTAAACTAACTGCCTGAGGTCATTAAAATATGGCTAAGTGTCTGTCAGAGGAGGTCGCGTGAACCGTGCAGTCTTAATTCTGACCTCTGCTATAGAAGAGCGGCTGGAGGCGGAGAGGGTGTGTGTGCGCCACAGGGGCATCACAAACTACCGCCACCTCTCTCCCTGCCTCAGTCGGTGCTGCATAATTTAATAGGAACGCTGTGTGGATGTAGACTTTCTTGGTACAAACTGCAATAAAAACTGTTTAATACTGCATCCAAACGTGGAGCAAAAATGTGTCCTTTTCATTCAGGAACCTGTACAAAAATTACAAAAACAAAACAAAACGAAAAACTCCAAGAGATTCTCAAGTAATTGTTATTGCTTGTTTACATCACACTGGAACACTTTGCACCTATAGCAGCTTGTATGAAGCATTTTTCACTCCAGACAACATAGAAAGCACACTTCTGTTATTTTGAGTTACTGTATGGCTGTATTGAATTTTCCTGTTTTTTTTTTCCTTTTTTGTGTTCTATGCTAAAGGCAGAGAAGCAAGCAATAATCTGTACATTGTATACACAGCACACCCTCTTGCACCTCCGACTTACCTCCCACCGGCACCCCTGTCTGCATCGTACCAGAACATCAGAACTTAAAGGCTTCAGCTGAACCCCCCCCTTACAAAAAATTAAAAAAACTAAACAAACCCAAAACAAACAAACAAAAATAAAACACCTGCACCACTTTATAAGAAGCAGTTGTGACCAGACAGGGGGAACCAAACCCCGAAGGAATATAATAAATAGGAAAGATTTTTTTTACGTATTGGTATGTACAATCTCTGTAATTAATTTTTAAACCATATTTGATTTTGACATCTTGTTCTAAAACTACAGGACCAAAGAGTAATCCATTTTTTCAGGTTAATAGAATCTTCTCAGAAAGAATACAACCATTATTGTTAAAATTATAAAAAGTGCCTCGTTCACACTTTTAAGAAAGTTTTTCTCGTTGCTACCAGGATAAACAACCATCTAAAATAATTCAAATGAATCTATACAGAAAAATAAAACTTAATTTAATACACTATATAAACCTCTTGACTAAATTAGTCTAACATACAAATCACCATTTCACTCAACCCATTCGTCTGCAGTGTTTTTCAAGATCATAATCTTCATTCTACATCTTATTTCTCACAACAGAGAGAAAAAAAAAATCTAAAAATAATATTATTAAAATAAAGAACAGCAAAAAGGCAAAACCGGCTAAGTGTTTGAGCTCCATCAATTATTCTTAAGATAACCTGCGGAGTCTTTGCTGCCATGTTGGAACTATGTGGAAATTAAACAAATGTGTGAAAAAAATAGAAGAAAACAAAAACAAGACAAAAACAAAACAAAAACCCAACAGTGTATATTATTTTTGAGATGAATTTGTAAATGGCCGCTGTCCACTGAGAGGAATACATTCATCAGAACGAGGGATCCCACCCACTGCTGTCCCCGACCAGGAGGCCTACAGTAAGTCACACTACGGTGAATGCAGCTGGACAGGCAGACAGAGTGGCTCAACACGAGGCTCTCCTCCAGGAGGGTTAGGCATGTTGGACAGATCCACAGTCCTTCCCTAGCCCTCTTCACACTCGAGTCTGTGCAGGGCCGGGGCTCCTCTGGGGCTTCTGAAGAGGCCCAGCCGAGACAGAATGGAAACCTGGGCTTTGGGGAGACTGGTCAGGACATGGCCTATAGCTGGTTCAAGGGCCCATCGGTGGGTTTGCGCGTTTGTACAATTTTTAAAGGGCCGTCGTGCTCCTTGCACCAGCTGATCACTGATATTCAGGATAACTCCATGAGGGTCAACAATATTTCTGCAGAGAAATGACACACATCACAACTTGCTGAGCATTCAATAAACACACAATTCGATGGTGCATGCAGGTACCGGTTAACTTGTCTTGAGTAAATCAGCCAAAGGTGCAACTGGCAAGTACAAACAATCGTAGAACATACCATCAAGCCTAAAACAACTCAGTAGATAACTGCACTAATGGCCCAACGGTAAATAATTGAAATAATCTAAGTGCCGATATATTTCTATAAACCTGGAAGGGGGATAAATCAGGTGACAGATATACTGGTATGTTACAACAGTTGGAAGTGCAGACAATCAAAAAGCAGTACCTTGGTTAAATATTCATGGCCCTTTATTGGGCTTAAAAGCATTACGGGCAACAACAGTGCAGGCCTTATACCCAGTTAACAATCCCATGGAGACAAAAGGGGAAAATTAACTCATATTAACTGATATTAAATGAACGAAAATAGCCAGATATGGAGAGCTGGCAAAGTGAAAACACTTGGGTTAGTGACGGCATATAAATCAAAGTCCGACTAAACCAGTTTTCATTGTGGCTGCGTATGTGTGGAGATGTTCAGGTTTGACAGATCTGAGTGAACCAGCGGATCGGTCGACGGTCCAGACAAGGCAGCCTTCCAACATCACACAGTAAACGCATCTATAGTCTAAATGGTCTGGCTCTAAAGTGCCTGCTGCTAATTACATCATTGTCCTCTAATCTCAAGTCAAGTAGTACAACTCTGGCTGGAGGAGTTACGTAAACTACTGAGTAAATTATTCACTAGCGCAGCTGTTCAATAAGTGTACCCAAACACTTAGCATCTTACGATAAGACAAAGACATACATAACCTGTGTAGAGCGGTTTTCTTAGTCCCTAGATTACTCTGTAAAACTACGAAGAGTCAATTTTGTTAACCTCCAAGGCTTTGAAAATGTCAGACTTTTATTCCCTAAAAGGATGTGAATAAAGCTATAGAGAGAAAAACAAGACAAGAAAAAACAAGAAAACAAACAACACGTAGGTTATTACTGGGCCACTTCGTTCGATTTGACAGAGTCACGCTTACATTGCTCAACTAAAACTTGTTTTTCTCTCTATAGCTTTTACTTTATTCTGGGAACTTATATGGCAGTATTTACCTGTTCTTGCCCCATGGAGGGCAAGCCGGGTGAGGGCCCAGAGGCCATGGACGTGACACTCATCTGCCCGGCCATCTGGCCCATGCTGCTGGTTGCCATAGAAACACTGTTGAGGTTCATGCCATTGCTGTTGTACATGTTGTTGTTATTCTGCTGAGTGAACTGTGGTGACGCCTGCTGCTGTGAGAACATACTGTAAAGAAGAAGAGGAGGAAAACTGTATGATGTGGGCTCAATTTTACAAATTCCTTTCTCACTAAGACAATTCCATGTTCTACAGAATTTATATAGCTGTATTGTTAATTCTAGAACGTCCTAACCCAACCTTACACTGACCTTTCGTCTTAACGTAATAAAATAAATTTACCTGTTGGTTCCCATGTTGCCCTGCGGCCAGCCGTTCATGTCAGGGGAACCCTGGAAAGCAGCGTTTGCTTGGCCCTGCTGCATCATTGAGGACTGTGTGTGGGCCATGCGGGGAGAAAGCAGGGGGCTCTGCGGTGTGCCAGGACCTCCAAAGCCCGCGTCTGCCTGTTGGCTCATACCTGCGGTGGACACATCAAAACGGGTCAGCCACACTGGATCTGCAGAACCAAATCAACATACTGAAGCGTGTTAAGGTTACGGTAGCATTCCAGGTAAATTAAGAAACATGGTCACAAAATGAGAAACCGAGGCGACTGCAGAAAATGAGCTAGAGTGACTGAAGAGAATCTATTGCTATTAGCATTTAGCACGTTTGACATGCAGTCAATATTTTCTACATGCATGTAGGCAGTGAACAGGCAGAGATTCAGATGGTAAAGGGATCAAGAGATGTCTTAGGACAGAAGGGATAGAGAGGAAACACGTACAACGATGGTTGGATGAATAAAGACGGTCAAGAAGTCCAATAAAAAGTTATTTAAAAGTATTAGTAAGTACTAGATTACTCTAAAACCACATGCCTGGTGGTCTGACTGACAGAAACAGGCTTGATTATATTATTATATACCACGCAGAACAATAAATAGATTTTAAGGTATAGACCAACTTCAGCTTTGATTGTGCTTTTGCGCCCCCTGGTGGAGTTAGACTGAACACCCAAGACACCATTTTAGAAGAGCTTAAAGCAAATGATAATGACTATATGATCACGCTTACTAACAAATACTCATGTTATAAAATTAAATAATCAAATGTGCAGTATGACAAGAAATTCAGTAGCAGTGTCTAATGAAGTCATCAGTACTAACGTTACAAACCATGATGACTGCTGCTACTAAAAAGCATGTGATGCTGTGTAAGTCACATCAACACACGACACGATGGCGTGCACTCGCACAAACACACACACACACACATACAGAGAGGCTGTAGGGTGAAGTGTGTGGTGGACTGGGATGTAGCAGTGAGTACCTGAGTTGGGAAACTGAAAGGCACTGTGCTGCATTTGGGGGCTGAGTACGGCCCCGTACTGTCCGCCCATCATGTTTGTGTTTCCCATCATCATCTGTGAAGAGGAGGAGTTGGTGGAGGAAGAGGAGGTGCCATGCAGGTGGAGCTGGGGGTTGGAAGGGAGAGAGGGCAGGCTTGGAGAGAGAGGGGAGGAGAAGGGGCTGGTAGGGGGAGGTGGTGAGGCCAGGCCTGTACTGGTACCGTAGCTGGGCGGGTAGGGAAACTGCTGTGGGTTGGCCTGGGGGATCCGAGGGTTACTCATGCCTCCGGCGGCCATGTTAGGAGGCAGGTTCAAGCCTGGGCCCCTCATGGTCATGCCCCTCTGCTGCTGGACCTGCTGCTGTTGCCTCTGTCTCAGGTGATTACTTAGAAGTTCTCGCTGACGCTGTGCAAGCATCTGAGCATTGATGGTTCCCTTAAAGAAAAACACGACAAATACGCGTAAATAATACAAACCAGACTGTCTGAATATCTGAAAATCTATCATCTGGCTCCACAATACAGATGCAGTGCTCCCACCTGGTTTGGAGCACTGGCTCTAAGAGGTAGGTTCACATTTGACACACTACTCATCTGGGTCATCATTGGCTGGCGGTTCTGCAAAGAAGAAAAGAAGCGATTAGGATAAGAGTCATCCATGATGTCACCTCTACAATCTGTAATTCCAGCTGGTGATGCAATTTCAACCATGCATCTGACATCCAGCTAGTAAACTCAAATGCATAAATACATGTGAGACATGTATTGGAAGGAAACTGCAGACAAACAACATTCATTAATTCATAAGCAGAAATAGTTACAGGTTATGACAGATTTGAAGCTTGTAAATGCCACAACATCCACCATAACAGAATGTTCTCTATTTGCACAAAATGTTGACCTTAAAGTTATTACAATGTTCAATCATACGGACATCATATAGAAAAATAAAATAGGAGCACACATGCCTGCTGCGATTGTAGCCGATGCTGGAGCTGCAGCCGTAGTGTGTTGGGCTGGTTGGGGACGACCCCCGTGGGCCGAAGTGTTTGCCGCGCCTGCATTCTCATCATTGGGTAACCAGGGCGTGGACCCATTTGGCCCGAAATGGGGTGAAAGCCTGGATCTTGCATGGGAGAACCAGGGTAGACCCTTTGGGCCATGTGGGATGGTGGATGTCCAAACTGCTGGGTGTACATCGGGGGCTTCTGCTCTAATATCATTGAGGGCTCCTGGGAGAACTGGTCTGGTTCCAGTGATTGGCTCTGGAACAAGTAGGCAAAAAAAAAGAATCCAACTCAAATTCAACAAAAGTACTGTATCTGTGACACCTTAGCTTATGAAGGTCAGATCTTACCTGTTCTACCAAAGCAGGAATCCCGAGAGCACGATCGATTTCTTCCAAACCATCAAAATCTTTTAGCGCTGTGTACAGCTGGGACATGAGGGCCCCCTCGTCTACTGCACCACCATCAACAGGGCCAAGCCCTGCACTGGGCGTTAATTCATCCTGAGGTGCTAAGTGCCTGGAAAGAGAACAAAAGGTATTTTAATTCCTCAAAGAAGATATAAACATCCTAAGCATATAATAGATAAACAGCCAGAAGGTTCAGAAAGGCAGCTTGATTAGAGGAGCAGCTTACCTGTTCTGGCTGACGAACGTGGTCTGATCAATGGGTATCATACTGTCAGGCCACGGGGCTGTCTGGTTGGGTGGAGCTTGTTGCTGCGAGAAGTGGTGGCTGACCATACCAGCATCCATATCAGATGGAGCTAAAAAGGGAAATGCAAACTGGTCAGTTATCTTTAGAAGTAAAACTCAAAAGAACTCAACCTCTGACACACACACACACACACACACACACACACACACACACACACACACACCCCCACACCCACCCACAGGTGAATCAATTTCCTGGACAAAAACTGAAGTACACTATAAAGGAAAAACAAAGGAACACACACGAATTCCCACAAATACATATGTCAGTGATAGAGCCATACAGTAAAAGCCACAAATCTAATGTGTTAATACTCTGGAGAGAGGAATCAGCACAGCACACACTTCAATCCAATTTACAGTTGGACTTGTAAAGGCCTGTTCACTCACACAACTCGACAGAGTTTGAGCAGATTAGGAAAAAAGAAACAAACAACAACAAAAAAAAAAAAATCAGTCTTCAGACGTGCAAAGCTGTGTGAGATCACACAGACTTGAGGAGGGTGAACATGTACATTTTTGCTTAGAATTTGTTTTGCACACAACTGTTTATCTGTGTAGAATTTAAACTGACTATTACACAATGGTGTAAACAATAAAATGGGAAAATAGGGGTGAATATTAGATAAATTATATTGATGTGTTTTACTATGGCCAACCACAAGGTGGCAACCGTTACAAGCCAGACGCGCAGATTTTCGCATACAACTTTAATGTATGCGTAAGATTTTCTCTTAATCGTTCTACAGCATCATGCGTTGAAGATGCTTACATCTGGTTTCTGTATTAACATTACCATAGAACCTTAAGGCGAGTGACCCCCCGGGCTCCTTTCATGTAAAATCTACTCACCGACAGCCATCATTGGAGACTGGAGCATTTGCCTTGGCCCTGGCTGGCTGTTAGGCCTCATGGAAGCACCATTTGGCCCCATCCTGCCCTGAATGGGAGTCTGCTGCCCAGGCCCAGATGCTGAACCCACCCAACCCTCCTGCTGCTGCTGCAGACCTGGTCGGGGACCACCTGGACCTATGAGTCCTACAAGGAACAACAACGATGTGCAACAGTGAGAAATGCTTCAGGCCAGACTTCGAGGGATATTTGCCGTCTCCATGAGGTAAGCAGCTAATATACGAGGACAAGGAAACAAGTCCTGAAACTTCTACACTGCAATTTTGATATGGGTTGGGATCAGTCATCTGCTGTGTTGAATTATGAGCAGATTCCCAATAAATCTGTGTGCTGAAAAGGTTTATAAATGCTGAAGGATGATACATTTTTGTTTGTGATTTGGACCAATTTGAGGAGAAAGAGAAGCTAGAAGTACCCCCAAAGGGAAAAGAGGTACAAAAGCAACAACCTACCTGTGTTGACCATGCCAGTTTGGTTAGCCATCATGCCATGGCTTCCCACCATGCCTTGCTGCTGCTGTTGCTGCTGCATAAGAGTGTATGGACTAGTGGCTCTTAGAGGGTACTGTAATGAGGGCTGCTGAGGGGACACATTCATGTCCAGAGACACACTCCTCGCAGGTCCACCCCTGCCTGGCTGACCTGGTCGGACAGCTCCAAAGTCTGCAGAATAATATATATAGAATAAATGCTTTGTGTGGAAAACAAGTACAGGAGATAAGCAGCTTAGTAACTGGATGGTCTGACACATTTTCCTCCTTCTCATGCTTACTGCTTACTTTGAATACATACTTGTGGTATCTGACATCAGACAAACAGTGAAATACAAGTATTGGATATGGTCATTGAGGTCTGCTTCAGGCTTATTTTCTTTCCAGGTAAGTATGGGACTCACTTGTTGGACCCATTCCGGGCCCCATGCCCCTGTGTGGCTGCTGTGTTGTCATGGCAGGATTGGTCTCGGACATCTGCAGGATGTCATTGATGATGTTCTGTTTGTCCATGGGACTGGGCAACGAAACGGGTCTTGAATCGCAGAAGAGCTGTGGCTGAGCATTCTGCAGGTCATTCAGGATAGCGTCCAGCTCTGATGACTGGAGATGGGTAAAGAAAACAAAAAACTGTTGAACAAGTGAAGCAGCAAACGTGAAGCTGAAAGAAGCGAGAGACGAGTACAGAGTTGACCCTGCCATCCTAACCCTGGGACAAAATGTACCACTTTAAATGCCATAACTTCTCTTCGACTTATCAACATCACATCACCCTTACAGACCATTCTTCCCAAATTACCCACATCTCGTTTAAATCCACAATATAAATAACCTGGTCTGATTATTTTCTCTGGTAAGTTAAGGAAGCAGTAAGGACAGAGTAGAAAACACCCGTAGTAGCAGAATGTTCAGCGTAACAGCGTGAACTGTGAGTGGTGGAGTTTGGTTGGTGCTAAAGTTTGCACAGCTCCTCTACTGTAAACAGCTGGACTGAACCAGCTCAATACAGCCCAAGGCTGCAAATATACAGATGGATTTTAAACTGTCGCTCCAGTTTGTGTTTAGTGTTTCGCACAGTCTTAAACAAAGGCAAAGCCTTGCTGGGATCTAGTTTCACTTGCTTAAATGAGGAACTGACAACTATAAAAACGTCTTTGGAAAATGGATTTTGTTTTAGGGCAGTGACATTCTGTATGTCTCCTTCTCACTCTGACACAGATAACAATACTAGATTTTAGCAATCTAATACAACACAGAATGAAATGAAATGCCAATATCAGTATACTCAAGGCCAACATTAACCACATGAAATACTGCAAAATCCATATTTTCTGATAAACAAAAACATGTTTACAGTAAAAAGAGCAAGAACAAAAAACAACAACAACAACAACAACATAACTGATCATTGTGTTTCCTAGAGAAGCCCACAGGACTTCAAGTAAATAAACTGTGGTAACTGCGAGCAGCCACCAGAGAGCAGCATGCCTGAAATCACTGACTGCTCCTAGTCGTGACATACTGTACATCAGGAAAACAGCACACAGGCACCACTTCAATGTTATACTTGGGTGTTTTAGACAGTGGGATGTAGGCTACTGCAGGTAACACGGCTGACGTCTGACAGAACAGCTTAAAACACGGGTTAAGTTGTAAGGATGTTTTCAAATGTCACTGTTGCTGAGCAAGTGGTTATTTAGTTACCGTTTGATGCTGGTGCATAAATCACATTAAAATAATTTGACATACATTTTCAGAGAATGCAAACATTCCAAGAATTTCTTTACAGAAGACCTATTTGAAGGTGAGCTGAAGTGATTTCAGAGCAATGAAAGGCCATTACGAACACAGCAATTTAGGGCTTTCTTACAGTCCTCTTGACAATTACTTGATTAAACAGATTTATCTGTAGCAGGAACCCTACAAAATAAAAGACATGGATAAAAACTGTTGTATTGCTGCTGTGGAAACAGGTCTATTCACCTTCAGCAGACAGTATGTTTACATAACACTTTGCAACAGCCACAAAAACACACACATAAAACACATTTAATCCTGCATCCCATAGGCCCATGGGACTTGTCGACCATACATATACTGTAGCTCCTTTAGCCATCAGCTAAACCACTACTGCTGCTCTGATTTCTCATTTAGCTCTACTTCAGCCATCAATTATTCAGCCCTCAATCAAGGGGAGGAGCGATGAAGGGACAGAAAGAGGGATAGTGAGAAAACACACAGTGAGGCTGGTAAAGAGGATGTGTGGACTCTTCAACTACTACACACAGTTAAGCAAGAATTCACCAGTAGGGAACAGAAACCAACTCACAACTATTGCGGTAAGTAGAATCAGAAGTAACAGGAATCATGGCACAAATAAATAGCCACTAAACCAGGAAAGCAAGTCGCTTTAATAGTATAGGAAATTTCAGGATTCGCCTTCCTAATATTCAAAAGCTATAGTAATTTCTCTCGGTTTCAATAAGCAGAATTCAGGCCAACTCAAGAACCCTGCTTGCTCACAACCAGACACTAAAATCCAAGACTGTGATGGGGAAAACTGCACATCCATCCAACCTATGATCGATACAAATGACTGCCTTCTAATGACACGACAAAAATCTAATCTTTTCAAGTTCTGTTACAAGGTAAAGACAAAACCGACAGGTTAGAAACTGGACTTGTGGAGTAGTGAATTATAAAAGTGGCCACATTGGACACGATACTGAATGCAGCCGTGGGAAGAAAGTGACCAGCAAAACTGAGTTTCAGACCTTATATCTGGGTCTAATTATACACATAATTACATACAGTATTACACTGTTTCATCTCAATTACATTTACTACACTAGCCTCCTTTTAGGCATAAAATCCTTACAATCATGACTTTAAAATAAATTTCTCTCAATTTTTTATTCCCATCCATTGTTTCTTGTATGAAGCTTGCTCTACAAACACACCACTCCCTCTCCCCTTTATCTCCATGGTAGCAGAGAGGACATGCAAGAGCATATGGCTCATCATTTTCACTCTGCCTGCCGAGGCTGGGCTCTCCTGGGGGTATCTACACCTCACTCATCTCTCCTTCTTTGTTCAGTCCAACAGCAGCTTGTATTATCCATTCAATCAGCTTTTGCTCTTATTCATTTGTACCCAAGTGGCCAGGCACATACTGTACATATACAGCCAGCAGGCATGGTTAGCTGCCACCGCTTTTCTGTCTGCACAGGAAAACCACAACATTTCTACTGTATACAAATGTGCAATAAAGAAGGAGGAGGGAAATGAGAAAGCAAAAAGAAAATGGTTCTTTCCAATATCGACAGATGCTGGCTTATCAATAATGATGCATGTTTCAAATAAATAGATTTTCACATCCTTCTCCAGACAAACCCTTTACACAAACTGTTACATTTAACAGCATACATACAGCCTAAACCACCTAAGAGAGTGGTCCAAGAAAAGAAACTTGAGAAGAAAAAAAAATAGCAGCAGAGAGTGGAAGTAATTTTATAATAATATATTATAATAATAATTGTAAGTAATTTTGTATACTACTGTGGTTTAGCAGTGATGTGTGTGGCGGACCTGTATTAACAGACTTTGTGTCTTGAGTGTGTGCTTAGTAGAGCGTGTCAGACACAGGTTTCCTGTAAGATACGTTTTGTGCCTCAACACTCTCTCCTGCATTAGTCTGTGCTCCACAGTAATGTTGAGTTTTACCAGCAGCACTTTCCCTGCTCACTCACTTTTACTCGCTTCTCCTCTCCTCTCTTGCATTGCCAAGTCTGACCTGAGCTCTGAGCCAAACCTGGGGATTCTGGCCAAACGCAACCAGAATCAAATGGCTGGAGAACCACAGGGGCTCCTTCCAAATGTCACAGTTGTTTGAAGCTGGTGGATAGCTTCCCTTGGCTTGTGCTGCCAACACATAGGCAGTGAAAAGACCAGATGTGTGTATGTACGTGTACAGAAAACTTGAGTTCTTAGGCTTATATAAAAGGACTGATCTGACTGTGATGGTAAATATACCACAAATGCTGTCTGACCTCTACACTACCAGACTGTTGTGACTTTAGCTGTAACAGCCTTTGTAGACATGGGACTTGGAGGAGCCAACATCTGCTACCTAACCCAGATTATTGCAGAGACAGAGAAGAGAAGGCAAGTGGAGCAGTACAGGGCAAGTAAGCTTCTTTTTTTTTTTTAATAAGCAAGGAAAACAAGGTTACAAAAAATAGTTTTAGGACACCTCTAGTACCTGATCCAGTAAAACATATTTTTAAACAGGAATAATGATCTAAAACTAAACAGCTCTCTACTAAATAAAATAAAGAAATAGTTGAAAACTGACCTGCTCAGCTCGCTCATATCCTGTATCTTGTTTCTCCACCTTGACATTCTTGCCCGCCTCGACCTTCACCTCCCCAGGCTCCAGCTTAGGGACCTTGTCCTTCAAGACAGTGTCATCCTTATCCAGCAGATAGCGTAGAAGGGCATTGTCTTTCTTCTTGGGGCTTAAGGGCTCCTGCTTAGGTGTAATTTCTGCCCCAGAAGTATTACTAGCACCCTGGGTTTGGTCTTGACCTAGTTCCTTGCCTGTGGCCTCTGCCGTGAGTTTGGCCAGGTCAACAGGAGATGTACTATTCTGAAGAAGTTGATGCAAAATTTTGTGTTTTTCCTTAAGGGATGTGGCATGAGTGTTTCCTACAGCGTGGCCACCTCTGAACCCTGTCTGGTCCTTGCCCTCACCTCCTGAAGAAGGCGACAGGGGCGTCTCTAGTGGCTCAGGCTTGGTGGTGAGGAGTTGCAGTAGCTTGGTGTGGCCTTTGTTGTCATGAAGACGACTGTGAGCATCATGGCCTTCAGGGAGCCCTTCCCTCTCCTCCTTGACCTCAGCTGGGTTGTTCTCGGTTTGGCCCTGGCTGTGCCCCTGACCCACCTCTGTGTGAGGGCCAAACGATTCCCCTGTACCACCACTAGTGCCGCTGCCAATTTTTGACATCAAATGAGTGTTTACTCCTGATCCTGGTGTGACCCCAGCTGGGGAGCCCATCTTCCTGTCTGGAGAACCCAGTGCGTGCGCGTGAGGGGCCCCATGCCCGTGTCCTACACCGTGGCATTCGCTAAGAGCCTGCAGAGCTGACAATGAACTGCTAGTGTAGCTGTTAGTCGTGTTATTACCGCTTGCACCTCCAGGCCCTCCACCACACATCCCGACCGGTGAGGGCGAGTGCAAACCTCCTGCAACACAAGGGCTGCCTGCCCCTCCAGGACTTCCTCGATGCCTAGGTGACAGCATAGAGTTCTGTTGAGGTGGATGGGGCCCACCGGCAGGGCTGGGGCTGGCACGTGAAGGGCTATTCATCCTCCAGTTTGGGCCCTGCTGCGGAGGCTGCATGCCCCCGGTGTGGTTGTGGGGTGGGGGACAGCCGAAACGGTAGCCTTGCATATGGCCTCCCATGGCTGCTGGCTCTCTGGGTCCAGCAGGACCTGGAGGAGAAAAAGGCGTGCTGTTGCTGCTGATGGTAGTATCTTGGCCCTGAGGCCCCAAACCTGGCAAACTGCCTGGGGTTGGAGGAGTCATGGAGGGGGTGGAAGAGTTCATTGGTTTTGGGGCCATCGCTGTGGCCTGATTGCCAGGACCCATGTCTTGACCCATTCCACATACCGTCTGTTCCCTAGAGGTTCAAAACAAACACACAGGTAAAATCACTTATTTCACCAGTTTTCATTTTCTGTTCAATAAGTTTGGCCATTTTAGTAAAGGTTATACAGAGCAGTAGTATTTTGGCTATCCTGAGGTAGTGCAATGGTGTCTTTGTAAAGAAATACTGCAGTATTTCACCATCCTGTCCACACAGAATACATTAAGCCATGTGCTGCAGGGAATTAACAGGCCAAAACTTGTGAACATATTGCTGTTGCAGATTTGACTCTTTCTGATTCAGTTAGGGAAAACATAATAAGTAAGACGTACCTCTGTAGAATGTGTAGGGACATGTAGAGCTGAGGTTCGTTGGTGGTGGGAGAGCGGACCAGTTTGCTCTTGGTGTGGGCCGACACAATTGTACCATCAGAGAGGGAGAAACGGTAGATGGGGCTGAATGCTTGGCCATGGCGTAACACTGCAGATGCACACACAAAAACTGTTGTTAGATTGATGACTAATTTGTATAAATCTTGGTTTTAGTTGTCAGCATGCGACTATACTCTTATTGACCATCAGTCAATAAGAGAAAGCCTACAATGTACCACCACCACCAGTCAAAAAAAGTTCAGACCTATGCTGATGCACTTTCTAAGACATTCAAATCTGAAAGACTGTTAACTGCAGGGTCTGGTTGATTTCTGAATTTCCACCTAACAGTGTTACCTTCCTGCTGATGTCTCTTAGCAAAAGACATCTCTCCATCATTCTGTAGGTGGAACCTCTGAATGCAGCGTCTGACCAGATCTTCCCAGCCTGGTTTCATGGAGGCCCGTAGCAGACTGGTATCCAAGGATGTTATCTTACCTAAACACGGGGCATTGTATTAGGCCTCAGTCACACATGCAATAAGGAATATCAGAAAGCAGTAAGGCACAAATGACAGCAAAGATGAACTAGGAGTTCATTACATGGTAAATACAACCAGGACGTAAGTCCCTGGTTGTCTGCAATGTTAATTTGTAGTATATGTATTTGTGTTGAAAGAGTATGTGTGAATTAATGTCTCACACAGTTCAATCACATTATAGACAAGGTGAAACATTAACCACTGCATCAGTGATCAGACAGGTATCAAGTAGTGTCAATGTGGAGAAAAGCTTTATTGAAACAAGCTCTGCCAATGTGATGATAAAGGCGAGTCGCACCCAATAACCACCACTAAGGAAAAGCCTCTAAA
Source organism: Macropodus opercularis (assembly GCA_030770545.1). NCBI lineage: Eukaryota > Metazoa > Chordata > Actinopteri > Anabantiformes > Osphronemidae > Macropodus > Macropodus opercularis. Next base: position 6,745,531 of record JAUCMP010000028.1, read on the forward strand.
CCAAGAAAGCCTCACGATTGCCATGTTTTGCTTGTACTTCCTGGCTCTGACTGATCTGTGTACCTTGCAAATCTTGGCGCGTGGTGAAGCTCTCATGGGTGGGAAGCATCGGCCTCTCTTTCATGGGTACCCTGCGAGCCACGCAGATCAGGCACGACTGAAAATCTAAAAAGACGACAGCAAGGCAGACAGCGGGAGGGTGTAAAGTAAAGATAAAGGTAGAGGATATAACAAAGAGGACAGGGCAGAGACAGAAGTGATGAAGGGGGATGGGACAGAGAGAGGAGAGGATGGGGGCATAAATGACAGAGACAGAGGGAGGGAAAGAAAATGAAATGCATGTTATTCCTAGCAGCATAATTAATACAGTTATTAATGAGCACGGGGATCAGGGCTCCGCTCCTTTCATGAGGAGGAACAGCTATCGCTGGCGAGGAAAATGATAAAGTGTGACCTTTGAAGGTGTGTGTGTGTGTATGTGTGAATGCATGCCTGTGAATGTGTGCTCCTGAGCCTGTGTCTCCAGCTGGTCTCACCTACGGTGCCATCTCACACGGATGACACCCCTCCTGGCCAAACATTAAAGATTTAACATTGCTCAATCACGACAGTCGTCTGCAACGTACACGCACGCATGCACGCAAAACACGACACAACCACAACTAGAACTGTCGTGACCCCAACGTCTGCCATCTAACTTTCCTGTGCCAGCAATACCCACAACCCCACACACTGCAATGGCAAAGACAGTGAGAGGGTTAACGTTCTGCATTTACATACCTCATTTCGGCTTGTACAAAGAGCCTCTTGGGTGGTCCAGCCTATACATCTGTGAATATGTCTCCACTCTCGCATTCGCTCCCTTTCCTTTCTGTCTATGGCTGGACAAATGCCTGCAACTGTAACCACTGATCCTGCGTTACCGCTCCACTCACACTCACACACACGCACACACACACACACACACACCTCTGGCGTACTTCCTAGTTAGAGTACTTGCCAAAGTATGGCTGGCAAGCAGCTGGCGAACAAAGGAAGTCGGAGAGGGGAAGAGGCAGGTTGAGACTGCACTTGGAGCAAAATACATTTTCACTTATTGTTTTAATTAACCACAAAGCTGTAGTTTGGCAGGTGGAAAGATGGCTGCTCATGAAAGCCACAGGGCAAAAGGGATTTTAGGTAGGCAAAATATATAAAATTGTTATAAAAGCATTGTATACTGCATGAATGCCTCACACAGAACTGAACAGGACAAAAAAGCTCCTTGTGATATAAATACACTGACTACAGGATGATATGTATCAGTTAAAAGTCATAAAACCTTTTCAGCAGAAAGGCAAGCAGATGTTAACACCGGTGACTCATTTCTCTGCTCTGATATGATGCAAAAGATGAAGGTGTTCATACGTTGCTGTGTTTTAAAGTATTTGAAGGTTATGAACAGACTGGTGCACTGATCTGCTACACAAGACTCCTTCCCTTGGAATCATACGCCCAGGTTTTTGAAGGATATACATGAATTATAGATAAGCTTTAATGACAGCTGCCCAGAATCTGCTCTCCCTTGTGTCACTTAACTTTTCATGGATGTAAGTTGCATGGCACCAGCACCACTCTTAATCAGCTGCTTATTATTTATAGGTTATATATTTTTACATACATTGTCAAGTTATATGGCTGAACCGCTATAATCATTTACAATAAAATAAAGAGCTGCAATCTGAATGTGATTTTAAAAACCACAAGCGATTCATTTTTATTCCTGTGCTTTAGAGTTAAATGATCCTCCAGCGGTCTAACCACTCCCCTTTTCCCCACACATTCTCACTTTCTCTTTACGTACCATCTCCTTCCTCCTTGATGGATTTGGGCTCTGAAACAGCAAAGCACTGCATGGTCTCGTATTTCTGCTGCTGAGATTCGTGCTCATGTGGCTCATCTTGGCTCCTGCTGTGGGGATTGACCAGCATTCGGCAGTTGAATGTGTGACTGTTCCTCCTTGGACCTTCGCTGGACCATGGAACGCCGTTCACTACACCGGGAGAAAGAAGAGGAAAGGGCGATTTACAATGTGGCCTCCTGGAGATTTTATTTGACAATTATTTACTACAGTCCAAACTGAACAACAAAAATATGGAGATGAGGCGCTGCAGTGAATGAGCAAAGATGCTACAACACTGCAAGTGAAAGACATAATGAGAACAAGACTGAGTAAATGAAGGCGGAAAAAGTGTAAAAAAGGAGAGAGCAGTTACTGGGTAGAGATCAGTCATAATGAGCAGTTGGAACTGTGAGCCCTGTGCCATCTATCCACAGCCATGCATAACAGCCAGGCTTCCATATGCATGTCCTCTAAAACTTTGGTGCCAACCTTTCTTCATCTCTCCAACACTTACATAGGCACAAGCAAAAACGCATGTACACACATGTGCAAGTAGATATGCATGTGTGCACCCACACATACACAGAAAAAAGGCCTGTACAGTCACACACAACTCATTTCACCCTAGCAAACTCCCATCACACTCCATCTGGTTTGTGATCTCATTCAGTGCATTGATAATCTCCTAGTATCTGGGACACAGCTCGCTGATCGTTTCCAGGGTACTCTGCTTCGTGCTGCTCTCCCACCCAGATGGTTGGGCACTCAGACCTCAATCCGAAGCACCAGGAGAGAGGAGGAAAGGGAGAAAGGACTTAGAAACGGCGCCTGATGGGGTGCACTGACATATATTACAGGCACTTCTTTAATGGAGGAGATGTAGAGGAAGGATGAAAATGGGTGTGGGTATAAGACAAGAAAAAGTAAGAAAAGGAAAAGTCAAAACCTAAAGGACAAGGTGAAAAAGGTTAACATAAAAATAAATGGCCTGTTTTCATTAAATGAGTAACACTAGAAGACACAAAGACTTTTAAAAGGGGGGTATAGGAAATAGGAATTGGTAAACTCAGAAAATAGGACTTTGGTGAGGGCGCGTGGAAGACAAGGAGAGAATAAAACAACCTGAAGGAAAGGAGAAGGAAGGGCATGAGATGAAAATGCAGCAAGAGAGAGATGCTGCTGACAGGGGACAGAAGCTGAAAAAGGAAGTTAATTAGCTGAACAGGGATGGAGGAAGGAGAGAAGTGTAGAAGCAAATATCTGGCCAGGAAAAGAGAAAATGTAGAACCCATAGGTTTGATGCACAGTAACAAGCCTATATATAAAGCTTACATAACACTTTGAATAAGCCAGCTTTCAACATTTAAATTAAACTGACACCACTGTCAACCAGCCACCAACAACATACTTATTTCAACACGAAGAAGTAGAGGGGTGAGGATATTAAGCCAGAGGAAGAAGATAAATAAATTACACGAGAGGCGGGAGAGATGCAACACAGGGGACATATATGTGGATTCAGGAAAGAAACAGAGACGTGGAACAGAGCGAAAAATTAACTGACAGGTAGAGAACTAGAGAGTAAAGAGAATGCTAGTAGGGAAAACTGCTGGAAGCTAACCGAGGGATTTGGGCAGCAGGTTTTTGATGAACTCAGCATGATCCCCGACGTGCAGGACGCTGTAGACACTGGTGTTCATCAGCTCCTCCTGGTTGTAGCGCAAGTACTGGGTCACATTCTCAGAAACAAATACGATGTTACCCTCCATGTTCACCACGAAGAAGAAGCCGTCTAGGGCCTAGAGGGGAAAAAAAGAGAGTTCAGACATCTTTTTTCACTGAAGAAAAAAGAAAATCCATAAAAGTGATGCAGGAGAGTAAAACCATGTTAGCCTGAGCTAATTCTTATCAGCACCTTACTGCTAGTACTGCAGCCAAGCTTATTAAATGCCCCGTTTTACCAAGATGTTCTTTTACCTTCTTATATATTGTTGCTTAATGTTAATCTGAAAGATTTAAGTACAACATAATTTGGCTCATTAACAGGAGTTTGCACATAACAGGCAGAGGAGGGAGTAGGTTCTACAATAACTCTAGAAAAGATACACAGCCCTTGCCTTTTTGCAAAAAGTGAAGGTCTGACTTGTTTTTAAAACCACCATAAGCGCATGTTTGCGGTCAACAACAGTAACTGAAAAACATGACCGAACTATTTAAGTAGCACGTCTGTGTTTTGTCTCAAATGGACTGATTAGTCACTGTGTGGTGGAGTACATCCATCACTCCTGCAGATGCTCGGTATCAGTGTGGCTGACAGAAAACAGAAAAAAAAGGAACACGCCTGCAGAGATTGGAGGACGTGAAGTGAAGGAGCACTTGTTTGAAAGAACACAGCCTCAGGTCAGTCATTACACACAAGATGGTGTCAATTAGGCCGTCATATCACCCACAGCTCTTAAAAGGAAATTTTGGTGCTTGTAGAGCATTAAAAGCTGGTGTGAGATAAGAGACTGTGGCTAAGGTGCCTGACCCCCGCCTCACTTATACGAATATTTACAAGCCAGGATTGTAAAACATTTTCTAATAAGTGTATACATTTTCATAACATGAACCATGTTAATTGAATTATTTGTCATTCATATGCCCATCACAATACTATATTACATCACTGGAATAGACAATAATATAAACAATCAAACTCCCATTTCAAGTGAAAACCTGATCACATTGCCATACACATTTATTCTTGGTCATCTTAACAAAGTTCCAACTTGAAAATAAACTGGAGATCTCATCTATCACTGCATAAAAAGCAGTGCTTCCACAATGCAACATGGTTGTATAACTCCACCCAGTGTGGAAAAAGGCCATGTGCTGGACAAGTGGGGCAAACAGAAACAGAGCAAACACTTTCTACTGCCAACTATTGCCTTCTTGCAGACACTCTTGCATAACGCTGTGAGCCAATACCGAAATTACAACGTCCTGATTAACATAACTAGTAGAAATGAGTAATTATATTATATTTAAACCACAATTACAATTGAATATATTGAAATATTCGACTGTGTAGTTGGGGGAGGAAAAAAAAAAAAGTTATATTGCAGATTCCTAAAAGTAGCTACTGTTTGCCATGGTGACAGCTTCACACGCTCCATGAGCTAATCACCTGTTCCAGTTTTGATTGAACAGAAGTGCCCTTCACGTCTTCTTCAAAGCACTGCTTGTGCTAGTTTATAGTAAAAGAACCTTATTCAACTACTATATCCATACATGTTGTGGCAAAAACCTCCCATAACAAAAAAGAAATAATTCAAACCAAATGAAAAGCAGCCTTACGCATAACAGAGAACTTTTTCAAGACGGAAAAGCATTTAAGGGGACTACCTCATGGAGCTGGACAGGAAATGGCTTTGCCTGGTATTTGATATGATAACGATGCTTCACAAAACAAACTTGTATATAGCTTAGAAAAAATGATGCATCTCAGAATGACAAATGTCTAGCATGCGCTGTAGTATAGTGTCTACTAATGATGTTGTCATATCACACAGAAGCTATACAGGGAGCCTAACAGGAATGCAGACTATATACCACAACATGAAACAGGACAGTACTTGGTCCTAGAAGGTTACAGCAGTCAAAGGCTTTCTGTGGCCTTCGTGGTCTCTGCGCTTGCATGAGAGTGGGCGGCAGTGAGGCCATGGAGGAGGGTCATGGGGCGCGTGGGTACATTTCCTGCTGGCAGCCATTCTTGTTAGAGCGTCCTGTAATAAGCCTGGGTTGGCGGACAGGGACATGGCTAGAGCGGAGCGTGTGTGAATGGCCGATTGCTGTGTTTTGGGGCTGCTGGCAGATGGGAAAGCATGCAGGCTGTGCTCGGCTATATTTAGTCACGAGTTAGTATGTCAATTCAGTGACGCTGGACCAGGAGAGCTATAAATATTCCATGACAGGACAGATCTAGAGGCGAATGAAGAGAAGATGGGAAGGGAAAGGGGAGGGGGGAGGGGGGGAGAAAGTGAACTGAACAAGTGAGACAGAAAGGGAGGGAGAAGTGGGTGAGAGGATAGACTCAATGGACCAATTCATTCGCCAGGCTGTTGCTTTCTTTCCCATTATACGTAAGCACTTCAGTGGCCCTTTGCAGGACAACGAGGCCATTGCTCTACTTGGCGATTTACAGCCAATCCAGGGCAGATACAAGACGCCGACAGCTTTACACCACACAGTTGCACTATTGGCTATTTGTGATCGTTCTCTATGGACAGCGCTCGATTACATACATGACGAGAGCCAAAGAGGAGGATCATATATCACATTTACATGCAGCAATGAATTTGCAAATGAGAAAACTTTTGTCACCTCCAGCATCATCGGCCCCAAGGCATCCTTGTCAATCACACTTTGGCCTGTTGATGAGACATCAGCCTTCTGAACCTCCTCCTCATTTGCTGCTGCAGCTTTTTCTGTTGACCGGAAAGTCGATAGCAAATGTTCAGAAGCAACATTACTACAGGGAACAATATATCACCTGGAGGTCAAAATTTACCCTTCTCCTAAAACTGCCAAAGATATTTCAAAATAGGTCACTAGTTAAAAAGGCACGTTTACCGATACAAAGCAAAAACTTTTTGTCCCTTTGTAAAAACATGTGGGCATGGCTTAAACACAAGCACAGGGCAGCAGTTCGAGTGAAAGGTTGCTGTAAATGAGTGTGTCAGAGCAAGCAGCTGCCATGCTGGTGGCAGCTACTGGACAAATTGCATTGTCATGCGCAAAAAGGCTACTATGGAAACACTGACGGTGTGAAAACAGCTCTGCTCCAAAACAAGCTGTTACTTTAAGGTCAAAGGAATGTGACGTTTATTAAGAAACGTTATCACAAATTAAGAGTATCTATTGATTGTGTCATCACTGGAGAAGCAAACTAATTTAAAAGAACAAATACTAATGAGCAGGTCATTTCAGCTTCATGTGCAACAAGGTTACCAATTTAAATGTTGAAAAACAACTAATAATTTTTTTTACTGGGCCTGTCAATATATTGTAGGAAGGTAGGTTATCTTTTAAAAGAAGAATAACATGACTGGTGAACTGGACCTTTAGAAGATCCTGGAAGCTCATGTACCTGAGCATTTGTTCACGTGAGTGCCTGGGTTAATAACCATGCAGAGCAGCCTTATGTTCAGAGCGTAGGCTGCCCTACTTTTGGAGGCGATGATGAGAGGCAGAATATCTGTGGGCTAATGGAAGGTGGGGTGTGTGCATGGGTGAGGAAGTAACTTCCTTAAGGGAAGGGTGGATCATATGTTAAAAAACATATAACAGCAAAAATGGTAAAAAAAAATAATAAATAAATAAAAAAAAGAAATAACATTCCTAGTGTTTTCATATATATGAAAGCTAACACTAATTCAGCTATGGTTGCTCTCACTCTGTTGGATTGTGCGACACAACATAGCCCACATGTATTTCTTTCAGCATTAATGATCTGTGCATCAGCAGGACCTCTCCGGGCCCAGTGGGGCCCAGTATACCAGCAAATCTGTCCTGCATACAGACCTATCACTCAATGTCAATGCAAACCTCACTGGGTTTCTGTATGTCTGCAGAGTTGTGCCCCAGATAGATGAGGGCCTTGATCATCTAACTAATAATCTGTCACTTAGATTATTAACAATTAGTAATATATACATATGTTCACAGTGCGAAAGGAAAAAAGGTTGTGGACAGATGTGTGTAAAGTGAGGAGAGAAGTATTGTGTGAAACAGGGGAATGGGAAATATGACAGTAGTGTACGTGTGCTGAACAGACTGTAGCTAGTTTGTAGCTAGTGCATTTCATTTCTGCATCACATCGCTCACCATTACATAACGCTAGGCTCTGTGAGTCACAAAAGCAAGATGACGTCATCAGCTGGTCTGTATGATCTGTACCTTGAGTGGGCAACTCGCTTACTAGTCACTCTGCTGCTTTATATGTATGGTTCACCTATTTAGATGAACCAGTAGAATTTGAATCTCATGTTCTGGCTGATTACATTTATATCTAATTATTATTCTATATTTTAACAATACTGGTTATTTTTAGTTGTTTATCACGGACCTTACTAGACCCTTAAAAATCACAACAAAGTAGCTGGACATTATCACTGTTTATTCCATTTGAACATAATCCTCTGTATGTGGCTATATGAAGAAAACTCTAAAACCTGGAGCTGACTGTTTCACACAACAGTAAATAACAGTACCTTGCTCTTTTATTTGTCTGATTTGCTTCACAGTTTCCTTCAGGACTGCACATTTGTCCGGTTTGACATTAAAGTTGTCGATGTCATTGAAGTTGGCGAAGATCAGCTCGGCCAGCTCTTCAATGTATTTGTTCTCATGCTCACGGTTGCGCTTCTCGTTGCTGCGCTTGGGACTGCAAAGAAAGAAAAAGCAAAAGGTAAAACACACATGCTGAGGAGAAGACGCAGTAACAAAGAAAGGCAGACTTATTGATAAATGTCTGTGTGTGGCAGTTTAAGTTCTCTCACAAGATAAAAAGCAGATCAGTCTAAGTTTGGGGTAGGAACTATACCTGGGTCCTAAAAGGTCGGTAGAACACTCCTTGCGTTTTCTTGACTCTGCCCTGGCAGGGTCAGATGAGTTCTCACTGATTCCACTCATCCTCAGTGCATATCAGCGTCTAGAAGAAAAAAAAAAAAAACACACACACACACACCCAGAGCAATATGTTAACATATAAAACAACACACAAAGCATCTAATGGATAAACTATACAGTTATATACTAGTAATATACTATAATTTTGGGATTGTGCCGTCATATGCATACAACATACAAGCACACAATCTTGCACTTGGGGCACAGGTTGATCCACTCCAGGAGAAATGAGTGAAAATGGAGCGAAGAAAGAGATTCAATCATTTCTCTCTGATGGTGCAGCTCTCCCCAGAGAGACCGAAAATGAGAGCACGGCGCTTTGCCCACAGCACCAGACTGCACGCTCAACCACGTACCCATTCGTTACACAAAACCAAGCAAAGCCAGCTCACAGCAAGAGCAGAGTGGCTTTACAATCACAACATTTGTCTGTGTTTGCAGAGTGCCTTCAAGTATGATTTACCTATATCGACTTATAAGACTCACCCAAGAGTTAAAACCAAGACTCTCTTCTTTATTTTTCTTTTTTAAATCAAGCTATATTTAATTTAAATTCGGAGTATCTTATGATTTGATCTTCTTTGAAAACCAAGGCAGATTTGTCTTTCTGCCAGATGTGAAACGCCCAATGTCATGTTGAAAAGCAAAACACTATTTTACCTACCACGTAACGTTAATGTACAGTAGCATCTTCTGCACCAAATATGATGGAGGACGTCTGCTGAGCATTGGTCCAAACAAATAGTCTAATTTGAATAGATGTATGAAAATCATTTCTGCACAGTCCAGGTAAGACGGGCGAGTCCCTTCCTTTCAGAAGGCTATGGAGGCCGCCGGAGAGAGAAAAACAGACGAAAGAGAACGAGAATCTTTCCTGCTCAGTATACTGCAATACACTCGGATCCACTTCAACCATGGGAAGAGTTATGAGAAATACAGCTCACTGGTCAATCGTTACGGTCATTACATATGGCAGGACAGCACAATGTAGACCAGAGTGAAATGACATTGTTTAGCAGCTAAACTAAATAGGGAACCAGTGACCATGCATACTCGAGTTTGGCTCTCTCCTTGTCTACAGTGACCTACTTTAAGCTAATGGTAGGGTCTGTGCTTAAATAGATGAAGTCGAAGCAGTGGTGGTTTGCTGGAGACGCAGAGGAGACTCTGAAGGCTAAAACAAATTTGTATCCCTACGTTGACATATGACTTGAGTACTCATAGTGGTGTGTGCACTGCATGGACAGGTAACGATCCATCGCTGTGCATGCGTACTAGCATTTTAAATGTCATGAGGATGTCTCTTCAGTGGAGCTGTGCCATCCAGGGAAATTATACAAAACAGCCTTTATGGCAGAGGTTATGTGCATTTTTTTAACGATAACAAAAAACAGGCTGTTAAACTCAAAAAGAAACCTCCTTCCTATTGGTTGTGCCTGGGCTTCTTAGAACAAGTTACCATGGGAATTCTAGGCGTGATTGGTTGTTCCTGTCTCCACTGGGCTTGATATGATTGGTTGCTTTCCTCTCCTTGACATGGCAGTAATGATGGGTCATTGTACATTGAGACAAATAGGAACGACTGGAAGTACCGGGCACGTCTCAATGACACCAACACAGACAGTCAGACCAGCAGACTGGCGAGTCTTATTTGTTGCTGGGGGGTCGGACCTCTGCAGGGGCAGACTAGAGAGGGATTTGTAATCCTAGAGAATGCCCTGGATCCCTTGGGAGCTATAAACAGCTGGACACTGGTGTTGGCACTTACTGTACGGAGGTGTGTTAATTATCAACCTCAGCCACTAGGAGAAACTATGGACCAATATCAAAAACCTTCATGCTATCTCACCAGCATTGTTGTATAGATTTCCACTCAAATATTGGCAGTAAACACCACTATCTAGACTCTTCCACTTGTCACCTCTCTCACACACAAACACAAGATGCTCATAGGAAACCAAAGAACATTATATATTAGTGTGTAGGTCAGTCCCGCCACACTACATTACAGGTTCTCATCTGTGTTGGTGACTCCCAACGCCAAAATAAACATCAGGTTACGAAAACAGAGGCAGAACACTGTCACAGCATCACAACCCTGGTGATTTTCCAATATTTTAGCTTGTTTATTATATCACTCTGCCAGTAATTTGACTAAAAAAAAGAAAACACAGGTAAGTTTGAAAAATCGATTGACTTTGAAAACATTGGGCTCACTTCAAGGAGGAGATCATAGGTGTGTGTCACTGCTTATCTTAAGTGTCACAAGAGGAGACTTTCCATGACTGGGCTGGAGCCAACCAGTCTGGTGAAGGAGGAATGCAGAGACAACAAGAAGCTGCTGCAGCCCACAGTGCTGACACAACAACGTTTCCTGCTGGTAAACTCAGCTGGTTCAACAAGTACATATGTATTTTATCTAAATGCAATAAACGTCTTAATTAATCTGAACAGTTCGCCTTAAGCTATGCTTTAAGGCTGACATAATGTTGTCTTTAACTTTAAATGTTGCGTTAACCTGTAACACTGTATAGCTGTGGTACACTCTTACCTACTATTATTAGATAGGTTTCTTTAACATATTCAGGTGCGTAACATTGCAAAACAAACCAGGCTGCAAGTCCACCACTGAAAGAGGGGAGCCTGAAAAAGCCTATTATAGTTTAATAGAGACAAAACATACAGGAAACAAAAATCAGTGTCTGATTGCTGGGGTAGAGGGTATGTGCCAGTGTGCTATTCCTGTAATCATGTGGGTTAGCAGGCTTTGATTATAAAGACACACCCAGTGCTTCTGTAGCCCAGTGAGTGCTGAGCATGACTGTGCATTAAACTGCATCAAAAGCTGTCGGGGGGGAAGCGTTTGAAGTCTCCTGCACTATAATAACGATGGGCCCTTCCAGAAAGTGCTAAACCACTGTGGGGCACTGAACAATGTCTCGCTGGTGTGTAATCTGTCCTTGCATGGCTTTTTGGCACAACAGGCCCAAGAGAGAAATGAGAGAACAAGAGGACAGAAATAAGGAGTGCTTCTTTAGGACTGCAATGTGTCCCATTTATTTCCCCCAAAGTGAAGAGGAAATCACAACGGGGAGGAACTCAGAGTCTGAAAGATGTTAGAATCGTGTCTGACCCTATTAAAGACATACTTGCATTTGAAAGCACAACCAATATTAACAGAAGGCAATTTGTGTGGGGGTCTGAAGTGCACTCTGGCCTCGCTGACTGCTGTGGTTACCTTGAGCGAGCTGTTGCAATAATACATTGGAGTCCAGGGGAGGCATAAAGAGATGAAGCAAGTGGCTGTGATGAAGAACTGAAAGACAAATAAAGCAAGACAAGGATCAATCTATGACCACGAGGGATCAGATGATTGTCAGTGAACTTTGGAGAAAATAACAGAAAACACAAAACAAAATATTTTCCACAGGAGGTGGTTAAGAGCCTACGGCAGGGTCCAGTAGACCCTTGGTGTCACTGTTCAGAGACTTCAGTCACTGCTGAAGCACAGAAGGACATTATAAAATTGCATAAAGTTAACTGTCAGTTATCTGGGTTACTTCAGTTCAAAAAGCAAACGTCCTGAAAATCTGACAAACACAGACAATGGCTGTTTGGCACACAGAGAGGTATTCCCCTTGCCTGCTACCAAGTCCCACTCAAGAGCTTGCAGAATCACTGCAAGGTAATGGCTTGGCTCTAAAGTGCCAGAGTGCAACCAAGAGCCAGGCTCCCATTTACTGAAAGCTGATCATGCTCATGAATCTTTAACACTGGCAGTCACTTCAGGATGTCGCAGAATGGAAAGGGTGGGTCTTTGTGTATAATATGCACAGATTGCTAGCCTCTTGCTAGCGGAAAGAAAAACAGAGAATCAAGAGAAAAGATACAGAGTCAAGATGTGGCTAAACTGATTAAGTGGAATAAATAAGCATCTTTGAACCAGTTATCTGTGGCTGAGAGCACTGCACTGATGAGAGGTTCAACCATGATTGTGGGAAATTATTGTGTAAGGTAAAATAAATATACACTAAACTGATCTCTTGTTTATTTTAAGCCAAGGTTCAAACACTAAATAATGTATCCTTCAATGTAGAGCAGTGGAAAAAAAAAAACATTTGTATGCTTCAGGTCCATTTTGCCTCTACAGCACAACGCTGCTGTTGGCAATAAAACACAATGAAGTCACTCCTCTCACCTTTTAAGATTATCCAGGACATTATAGAAAAATTAATTAGCGTCATCATTCATACTGCAGGGCAACATGAGAAGCCAAGCATGCACTGCATCATCTAAATTATGCAGAAAATTTGAAGGGGATTCGTTAGGCTTCAGTCTCACACCAACAACTACACAAATCAGGGAGATCCTTAAAGTAAAACGTGTTTCGCAACGGAATTCTTATCTGTAAACAAAGCTCTAACTATGTGGTGCATCTGATGACAGAGGAAAATGCCTGGAGGTTTCCATATCTAAACCGCCATCGACGCTCATCCTTTAAAAATCAGTTGGCTTAGAATACAAAGTGTGGTCTGGGAGCACCCATTTAACAGCATAGATGGATAAAACTAATTCTGCAGGAGAGACACATGCGAGACCACTCTAGGGCAAACATAAGGCAACATCTACAATTTTAAGTCATCTGCGCAACTGGTCATTTTGTGTTTAAACAGGAGTATGCAGTTACCACACCACACAGTTGCGTAAAGGAGAGCTGGCTGTGGCTTTGCTTCTCACCTTGGTTTTAGTCCAGAGAGTCCCTCAGGCCATTGCTGCAACACGGTAATGCTAGGAAACCTTTAAGCATGATCCACGTCTCCCTGCTGGAAGAAATAACAGTAGACTTGGAATATACCGTGCAACAGAAAGAAACCGTGCGTGTAAGGTAATCCTGTATCATTCTAGCTACACAGACCAACAAAAGACATAAAAAAAACACACATTAAGTACATATAAATTGAATTATATTCATGAAAACTGCACAATTGTCAAGCAAAGCAATAAACAGCACACTTTCTCACAGCCAAGCCCTACTGTGTAATGTTTACTGACTCATACGTTTGGACAGTTTTTTGAAAAAAAACAGGCACTGAAACACTAAATGCTGCACTTCTGAATAAGTGATCATATAATCAGTTAAGATACTTCAAACTTTTTATTGATTGAGGAAACTTCAGCTGTTCTTTTAACTGTTAATGTGATTCAACCACACAAGTCATCTTATTTAGTGCTAAGTGTTTGTATTTCAGTTAGCGTGGTGCTGCAAGTTAAGCGTCTACAGGGTATTTTCACCTCCTTGGGGAACTTAAAGCCTATTACATTGCAGAACACAATGTGCCTTTTTCAAATCACACCACACAATTAATTAGACAGGAGAAAAGTTACCATTTATAAAACATACTCCCATTAGGATAATTATAAGATGCATCTTTTAACTCAAAATTGACTCTGCTAGGCTACTTGGCCATGTTACAAGAAAAAACAGAGTGTGTTCTGTGGAAGAGCTGATGCAGAAGTGCCAGCAAGCCCCTGTTGGACTCACTGATTCCCCCCAAATACCTGCCAAGTGAGCCAGCTGAGGAATGCATTCACATGATGTCATGCGATGACATAATGGAGAGTAAAGTGATTCCTTTCGGAACCCTGCACAAACGCATAACAGGAAGCCACGTGGAAAGGTGATACTCAATATTCTAACATAACATAACATCTGATGAGTCAGCAGGTACAACAGAAGGTGACTCAGCAGAACTGAACACCAGGTGAAGCGAGCATGAAACTGCCTGGCAGCTGATGTTTTTACATCTAATAGTATATTTCTCAACTCAACCTTCCTCTTTTTCTAATTTCTTTACAGATCTTCCTCTGGAGGAATTTCCTTTGAGCTTTAACGCTGTCACATGCTCAGTGACAGAACAAGGCAAAGTGTGGAAACACCAGTCTAGTACATTGGTAATCCTATGTAAACTTAAAATGCTTTTTTACAGTGATGAGTTTTTGCCTATAATTAATTCCACTGCATAGAAGAATTACTTAACATAATCATAGAAAAAAATATAACAGACAGCAACACAGAAAAATTGTGTTTTAGAAGCCACAGTGCAGTGATCATCTGTGCACCGTTACATCCACCACTGACTGACTGCTGAATTATAGATAATTCATCAATCCCTCCATTCACGGACAGTTATACCACATTGGTGGTATAATTTAAGACACAACAGGTTTATGCGTGCACATACAGAGGCTTTATTCACAGCCCTTCACTGGTTGCACACTAAACAGTGCTTTCGATTTAAATTAAACTGATTAAAATACTTGTCTATCAATCCACAGCCAATCACATATACGACAAGCAGATAGATCAGCATGATAAAATCCTCACATAAAAGACTTATTTATTCACACATTTGAGTCAGCTGCAATATCAATGGGTCGCTCTGTTGCAAATTCAACCCTGCACCAGATGCCCCTTACATCTGTTGCTCCAATAGCAAAGCCAGCTGCTTCAGCTGTGACTTACGGGATATCATCACAAGTGAGTGAGTAGCGAGTACCATAATGAGAGCGATAATGTGTGCTGTAAAAGGTGAGGTGTGTCCTTAGAGTGTGAGAAAGACTTGGGCAGGAGACATAATTTATGCGCACAGATGATTGTATGGTGATTTTTTTTGAGGGGAGTTGGAGCTCGTCTTGTGACTGGTCTGCATGTCAGCTCCATATCTGTGGTGCCTGTGTGTTTCTGCATCTATAAATCTCATTGCTTGTTACAGTTTGTAAGGAATTGGTTCCACTCGAGGCCTGCGGCTAAACAGTGGAAGGATAAGGAGGTTCCATGTTAGTGGGGAGGGGAAAAGATCAGCTGACACAACTATGCCACTTTATCAGCCAAATGCTGAGACAATGTGACAGGTCGACGTTCAGTCTCACAGCAAAAACACACAAGAGTCTGTCAAATATGCAAGACACTAGGACACAAAAGGAGGTTTTGCATTTCTTTCTTGCACTAAAAGTGGCAGCAGGATAATAAAAATAATAATAATAATAATCTCTAAAGCATGTTTCTGGGGATGACTTTAAATGCCAGTATTACCTGATTAAGTGCTGCTCTGAGAGTGGAACACGTAATCAGACCACCTTGATAAAACCTCATTGCTCCCTGTACGCTGGATGAAAATTATTCTCTGCACAGAAAGTGATCTCCTCCATTTACACCCACATCAACTGACCAGAGCTGAAAAGCAGCCAGGTCAAACAGGACTGTGGTTGACATTTTACACACAAGTAGCAGAAACATTGTGAAACACTGGTGATTCATTATCTGTTTTTTTAAGACTGACATGACATATGCCATCCTTAATGACTGGAAAGTGTGAGAACAAAAGTGTAACATAAGCCGAGATGTTTTAATTTGTCATCCTTTTTTTTCTAAAGGTCAGGGTTCTCCAACCCACAGTGTGTTTTCAAATTGAATTATTGTCAGTGTGCTTCTGTAGAAGGGGCATCAGTGTAACATCATGGCTCTATGTCTCCTGTGTAATCTCCTCTCCAATGACTGCCTCTGTTTTGCACTCCACTGCCAGATGAGATGGGAGGCGGTTTTGTTTTGATGGCCCACATCTTCAGGTGCCAAAACCACAAATCTCTAGAGTAAAGGCATGAATTGAAGCACTTTAACATGCAAACAAACACATGCACACTCACACCGTCCATGAGGGACAAATATAGGTAATTTGGTTATTCAATTAGGGTTGCCAGTGTAATTAAATTAAGCAAACATAATTACTGAATTAGCATTATTGCCATTAATAAAAACACCAATTGGAAAATAACATTTTCACATGATGTTTTTAAAGCTGTCATTACTTTTAAGACTGCTAGTTAAAACAAAATGACCTAGTTGCATCCCATGTCCACACAATATAACTGCATGCGTAACAGCAAATGTAATGGGGTGAATGGAAATCTTTGAATCCTGAAAAGTGAACCCAGAAGAAACTTACCCGGGCACAAAGAGAACACGTCAAACCAAAAGGAAAGGACCCAGTTGGCGAACCAAGAGATTCTAACTCACCGTGTTCACCTATTGTATTGCTTGCTTGCTTACTTGACACAGAAATGAGGGTTCATTCAACATTTGCAAACCTTCAAACAATCAAGTTTTCATTATTAATGAGGAAAATGCCAAAATCTTAAATTTACCCATCAACTTTTTTTTAATACCCATACATAAAATATGAAAGAAAAACACAGGTCAACTAAGTAGATTTCTTAACCCGCTGAAAACAGTAAAGCTAAAGCAAGCAAGACCACATTATAGGTCACTAAAGGAACACTGCTGAGTCAGCAAAGCGCGAGAGACAGAGAATTAGAGGGGGAGGATCACGCTGGACAGAATTTGACCCTCACAATGTGTACAGAAATCAAAAGCCTGCAACTGAATCCCTACATTCCTCTGGCTTTATGACAAGCATGAGAAATGCTGCTGCGCTGCACATGTCATTCCATACTACCTTAGCGCAGCCTGTGATGGTGGTGAATAGCCGCTGTTTACTTCCATTTCAGAATAAGACCGTATACTAGATTTTCTTCACCCTGCATATTTTTGGACCACCCACCCAACTCCAGCAGGGAGCTTGCTCAATCCAAGTTTTCTCTCTCCGCTCGCTCCGTGCCAAGGATTCCACCCTGGGCAGTGGGAAACGTGCCAACCACATGCTAGCATCAGTGCCACAAACACATTGTGGGAAAGGGAAAAGCAATTCACCCACTCTCACAAATTAAGACATTACAGCACACTCCCTACATTTATCTAACAACAGCATCCTGTCATCTATCAATTTGTAGTGCACACTCTTATATCTTTATTATTCATCTTTGTTATTCTTGGACGTCACCTCACATAAAAGTTTACATCACCTATGTTTACTGTTCCAGCTAAACAGTTTTTAATCATAACTGTCTTGCCTTATTTTACACTAGTAATGATTTTTTTTAAAGCGCAAAAGTCTTTGCCCTAGAGCTCTACAAAGCTAAGCAATACCAGGCTCACTACAAAAGGGAAACAGCTGCAGAAATACTGTCACACATGACCTCTGCTGTCTCCTCCGTTCAAGCCAAACTGGCTGAGGGCACCTTCTTAGCAATGCACAGTAGACACCACAATATCATTTAGCTTGGGAGATCAATATGCACTTTTCTGTGGCTGACCTAGATAAGTGGAGGAGCGTGGACTGTCGAAATCATTGGATTGCCTGTGAGCCTCATGATCCTTGGAGACGTGCTGGAGTCTCCATGGCAGTAGCCTATGGGGTGACGTAACAGATCTCAAAACTCAAATAACTGAAATAATTTATAACACAACCTGAATGATGCCTGATCACAAACAACCGAAGGACACTTCAACAGTACATTTGTTAAATATACAGAAGAGAGTAAATATTCTTGAATATTGAGTGGCATACGCCACCATGGCCATTTATTAGTCCTGTTGTTGATCAGTCACAGCACTTCTTTTCATTATAAAATCTGCCACTCTTACATATTAAAAGCCATACCAATGTTCTACACAATTCTTATACAAGCTGCTGCAAACATGACAGGACCTACTCAACACTGACAGATGGAAAAGCTAATTTAAGGACAGCTAAACACAATGACAAAATGTCTTGAAGCAGAAGTAGTAACTTCTCCCTGCTCCTCTTCGCCCATGTCAAAGCCCTCTTAGCTTTCCATCAAGCATCTGTTCCTTGCTTTAGATATCTTTCACCTGCCCCCCTCCAAACACACACACCCCATCATCCTTCCTGCTGCTGTAAAAACCTGGCCATTACCCCACAGCTCATCCCTCACGCCCACCCAGGACCTGTCACACTGCTGTTTCCATGACAACACAAACGCAGAGACGGTAGGGTGAGATGCCCAGTGAGACAAGGCAAACAGATACCATGGGGAGTGGTGCATCATGTCAAGAATACACCGTGGACTTCATATAGCATGTGATAGACAGATAACACAATGTAGACTGATATGCTACATCCAGCCTTGAATGGATAACACATGATTTCCTTACAGAGCAAGCATGAAGTCCACCATCCTGTTTGATTTAATTACAGAATGTAGTTTATTACATTTGGACAAAAACAGGGAAATGATCAATAGAACAACATCAACTGGTAAGAGAAGACTTTGTTGAAAGCATTTAAAGTAGAGCCTGTGTGAGACGTGGAGGTATGGTGTGTTTCACGAGATGGCCATACAGAGCAACAGTGACCCAGATGTCATTTTCCATGCTGGTTTAAATGAGTCAACTTAATGTTGTTAGCAAATAAAAAAACAAAAAAGGGTGTGGAAATAAGAGGAGCATGCGGCACGTTTGGATGCCTTACGTCATCTTAAGATTTGAGGATACATTTCTTAAGAGTGGATATTTATGTTCTAAAAATGTTTTTACTAAGAATAGCCCGACATTCTCAAAGTGTTGAGTAATGACAACATTTTCATTCTTTCAATAACCTTTCATAGTTTCACTGGGGTTTGTTTAGGAGCCTAAAGTTCAGCTGTAGATGCTGAATGCTCTGACAACAATGCGCACAAATTACCTGGGGACTTCATCTCCACCTCACTTTGTACAAACAAACTCCCAATTTCACTTGAATTTCCTGACTAGAACAATACCAACAACCTTTGTAATTACTGTTGCAACCTAGCCCCATGCTGGACTCGAGCTCCAAGACAATGTTTATACTACAGGGAGGGTTAAGAGACTTTTAAACAGTTAAAATTTTGCTGTAGTTTATTTACTTCCCTGTGAAAAACAACAATCTCCATTATCAATATTTTGCAACGTACCTCAACTAATCAATTCACCAATAAATTGTAGGGAAACAATAAAAGGTTCCCTCTGTGCAAAGTATCTTCAAACGTATATCTATATATTCAAAGTATATCTTCAAATATCTGGTTTCATCAGCCCAATTGTCCAAAGACGTTCACAGAAGACAACAGAAAAGCATTTATATTTACACTGGAGATGGAGGAAAGAGCATATGTTGCATTCTCTGGACTGTTTGTGCTGATTTCTCAAGACCGCCTCATCCTGCAGGAATTACAAAGTATAAAAATGCCGGAGCTAATTTTGCCAAGACCAGCAAAGCTCTGTTACATGATTTCTACATGATATTTTAAATCAGGTCAGTTAAGGAGTTTTTTTATTATTTTTATCATCTGTCATTATGCACAAAAACACAGTTGGGTTTCACAGCAAATTGAAAAGTAAATAACTTCAAGCACTTGGCCTTGGAAATAAAACACAGTTCAGGCTGGCGGTAGTCATTAACAAACAGTGGTATACACGCTGTTCTTTTCCAGCGTGTGGTTAATGAAAAAAAATGAACCACAAGCCAATTGTGCCCGTTCGACTTTGCGTATGACCACTGGTGGATCTGACAGGAATCCATCACATCGCATCTTCACCAGCCCAGGAGCGGCTGCCAAACCACAGCTGGACAACATGTCAACTTCCAGCTCCTGTGAGCGATGTGACGCCAAACAACGCGCACCATCAGGTGGGCAGTGATGCAACAGAAAGCGCTCAACTGGTTCCACAGCATGCATTCCTCCAGCATTACTGAGAGGAACGTTGACAATCATCGAAATGGCACACACTGTCTGCCTGTATAGTCCCGAATCAGTCAAGCAGGAGGGCTCTTTATGAGTGCACTGCACTCAACAACACAACGCAAGTTCAGCCTCTGAGCTGCATTCCTCCATACTGCTTTGGTGCCTTGCATTTCCAGAGACCATCTTGTGTAGTCAAGTCCAAGGATCTGCACAAACACCCAGAAATCGCCTTGTTCATTCAAGCATATTCGGAAGCAAGGCATGGACTCGGGTATATTTGTACGTGTGATTTCGGCGATTTGAAGCTGCGTCTTTAAATGTCAAAGGGCCAACATCACGGGCTTGTAACTAACATCAGCTTCTTGCCCGAGCACCACAACGCACACGGCTGAGTAAAAAGGGGCAGAATTGGTCCCTGCACCTTCAACGAATGCACAAACGTCAACTTTGCAGCCGCACCAAGCAGCGCAGACACTTGGTTAAACCCCCAACAAACAAAGCTAACAGCCCGCTGAAGAGCACGGTCGTGAAAACTGTCCCAAGTCACTCATAAATACCGACTACGACGTCCAGCCAGCGAGGCTAGCGCGTAGGTAGCTAGCTAGCTAGCATGCTAACTACGTTGCTGCTATAGATTCTGGCGAACTTCGTCCGGTGTTGTGTGCTCAGTCACTTGCTCACTCAGCACAAATCATAATGCCACCTGAAGTGTTCTGCACCTTATCGCGAACCCACTTTATATGCGACGCGACCCGCGGCCGGGCAAAAAACGGCCTGTGAACTCTGCAATAAGTCGTTTGCGAGCTCGGCGTCTAGTTGAGTTCGCTGCAGAAAAGCACTAACTGACACGGGCGAGCGTAGCCAAGAAGCTAACGCTCGCTAATAGGCTAGCGCCGAAGCGAGAGCCTGTGCCAGACAGACACACAACCGAGATTGAGGACCTCGCACTGGTTCGCGGATTTCACAACAAAAACGCCGCGTCCGGTCCACACGGGCAGCGCCAACACGCGTGTCTACTTACGATTGACCACTTTCGGCAGTGTCGCGGCTGTTAAACGGTCTTCAGCGGCAGCGGCGCTGACCTTCGCGGCGCTGAAACATTTCTGCTGGCTAACTGTGCCGCCATGTTACTCCTGCGCTGCAAACCAACGCCGAGTGTTTATCTGGCTGGTAGCTGCTATCCTCCCCCACAGCAAACCGCACCACGGGGCTCGGCGGTATCCACTCGCTCACCGCCAGGCTCGGAAGCAAAAAAAAGAAAAAGAAAAAACAAAACCCTCCGGCGTCTTACCTGTCAGGTCGGCAGGATGACACTAACCCAGACCCTCGCCCGAATCGTTGCCGTGAACCGACGCGTTACACATGTTAGATTTCCGAGCGTCAGAAATGCGCGTGTGTTCGCGGTTTAAACTACAACCCTGCGCCCGGATCAGCTGCGAATCTAAACCACACATAACAGCGCTGCCTGCACATAAGCTACGACAATGGGAAAACTACACGACGTACTTAAATGCGAGGTCATAACGATTTATGTCAGCCTATAAAACGATGGGTGTAAGTGCCGCAGATTTAAAACAAACAAAAAAAAAAGCCGCTGCTTAAAATGTCAGGACTTCCCTTAATCACATTACTGGAAGTTCAATTTCAGTCAAGCCCAGTTAATTTTACAACGCTACAGCTGCTATAACACTCACTCCATCACTGTCAGTAATTACACACTGATGAGAAAAACCTGCAACGCGGCTTTCCTGCGCTAACACCGCGTTATTATGGCAGCAAATTTAAGATATGAATAAAGTATATTACACTCAACGCGACATTAACATTACAGCTTTTAGGTAGAAGCGTGTCCCACTTATGTAGCTTCTTTGATTTACTGTCTGGACAACTGTACATGGATGAGACGAGCAAGCAGGCGTTTACTCCCCATCAAAACACGGCCAACAGTGACATCAAGTGGCGCACAGCTGTAATAGCAACTGGTTTGTACGTGGGTAACAAACACGTAATTGGAGGCTTTTTAGCCTTTTATAATTTTAATCTTGGGAGAGTGGACACTAGGAATAAAAGCGCAACAATGAAAGCGAACTGATTAGATAAAGTAATTTCAAGATCTTATTTTGGGGGGCTTGTTTTACTAAAAGTACATAGAAAACAGCATAACTAAAAGGAATACTTATCTTAAGGTTTTGTGCTTTAAATAATGTTGTTCACTTTGCTAACCACTGTCCTCACTTTCGTCCAGGCCACAATACATTTTGTTCAGTCAATGAAATTAGTGCATCCAAAAAATCAGTTTAACGATACAGCTCTTTTTTCAGAAAACTTTTATTCCATCGCAGAACAAGCCCTCAGAACAAGTTGAGAAAGTTCACATACACTGCCGACAGACTGGAAGCTATCGTGACCCGCTACTGTGACCAAACTTAGTTAAAGGGCATTTTAACTAACTTTAACATTACCTAGATGTCTGATTCTTACAATACATTTGAGTGGGCTCCATAGATTTTTACCGTCTAATCATGGCATGTAAGTTAAAAGGCAAATATCAACAGTCAGTCAAGCTCATTTGGCACATTCAGAGGTGGAGGGTGTCAGTGAGATAAGACATTATTAATGATTTTATATTATGGATTTGTACAGTCTGTGGTGGTAATATCACAAAACCGCAAAATATAGCAAACCGTATTCAACGTCTTCTCCAAACAGGATAAACAACATCTGCAAACATGCTCCCGAAAAGGGACTGGGATAGACGAGGAGCTGAGATTGGTGATATAAATAAAGCAAAAAAAAAAAAAAAAAAGGAAAAGTACCACAAATTAAAATATGCACTACGAAAGCATGGGAAACAACTTTACCTGACTTGGGATAAACATTAAACACTGAAGTCATTATTCCTGGAAATTTAAAATAACACACCATGTATAAAACACTCGCATCAATAGGCACTTTTTAAATGTCTTTTTTTTTTGTTTATGAATGCGTCTTTTCGTTTTAAATGGCACAGCAGATCAATAATTGTCAAACCAAGGTGTGCTGGGCAACAGGTACACTAAATGCATTCTGGTCCTTCGAGTCCAGCTGGGAGGTCAGTTCTGTGTGGAAGCTAAAAATGCACATAATAGAGGGAGTCGGGGGTTTCTGTTGGTCTGACGCCACCACGGAGGCCCATGGAGAGATCTTCTTTAAGAACGGGGTGAGAAGGGCTGATGGGAAGGTATTTATGATGACTTTTCTTTTCGTTGTCTCGGTGAGTCAGCTCCATGAGAGTGCACACCATTTACTCCATTGGCTAAAAAAAAAACAAGAGACAACCAAGTTAACCACATAACGTATACAACAGAATTATGACTTGAGGACATGAGGAAGGTTCTTCTCTCATTCTGTTACTTGACTTTTTGGAGCTCCCATGTCCACTCCAGTCTGTGTTACCTTTGTCTTTCTTTGATTTGGTCTTGGAAGGAACTTGTTTCTTTTTCAAGGTCTGAGCTTGGGTGTGCTCTCTCCACCGACGCAGCTGAAAGTTGATAAATTTCCACATCATGAAGGCCTGGGTGAGACAGATGGCAGCCAGGACCGTTATCCTAGAGGTAAGAAGTAAAGTCATGTTACTCACAAAGTAATTTAATGATCTTTTGTGACAACCCTCACAGACACAATAACTTCTAATAAACAGAAATAGTTTTTTTCCCCCTACAATCACAGTGTGTTAGCATATCTTTATTGAAAAAGATGCAAGATTGTGTGTAGCAATAAACTAATTACTAATTCACTGCAGTTGGTGTTGAACTCTCTTCCTCTTCTGCAATGACTGTCTTCCTGTATAAACACTGAACCTGCATCTGAAAACAGACTGTTCAGTGGCTCATTCGTGAAAGGAGTAGCTCAAAAAGCGACAGACAATTAGATTTTTTTTGGGACTAATGAATTGCATAGAGTTAAAGTTTCTTCTCATAATAATTAAAGAAGTCATTAGTAAACAAGTGACATTAGTTTTGTTTAGGAAAAACGAATTAATTTTTAGAATCATTTTTTATGTTTTGAATAGGAATTTTTAAACCTAACCTATAAAGTATTGATTAGTGACATTTATTATCAAATTCGTTTTTGGTTGGTTGAGGTTGAGACAGACTGTTGTCTCTGGAAAGCAGTGCAGATGGAAATAGTCCAGAGCTGACACTCCTCTACTCTCCACTTTAATCTTGAAATAATTTGAACTTCCTTTTTCACATAACTGTAGGTAACCAGCTACATTTCTTCCTGCTGTAAGGTTTCCACCAGTGTGATGTAATTGTGCTTTCACTGTAGATTTCCCAACACTGCTGAGGAATTCTAAATATAAAAATGCTGGCACCGGCAGATTTTTAAACCAGAAGGAATCCAGTTTCCTTACAAGATTTTCAAATATCACACACACACACACACATTTTGTTTTTACAGACTCTTACCGAACAAAAAGAATATTGAAGTTTCCTGCCGCCAAGTCAAAGCCTTGACTCTCAGCTGTGGCGAGGCCAAAACCAATGGTAAGGACGGACAAGGACAGGGTGAGCAGCCGTGCAAGAACAAACAAGACAGCCCATATGGTGAAACTGGAAGAGAAAGGAAGGATGAGGATGACGCGCTCATTGCACTTCACTGACATCTCTGATTGCCGAGTCTTTGATCGCCAACAAAAGGGTCAAACTCACCCTGACTGTCTGTTCTCATTGCTGAAGTAAACCAGACGGGAAACATGGAAGACTAGCTCAACAAAGTAGTGCAGCACAAGCAGGACCAGACCCAGACGGTTCAAACTGGAAAAACAGAGGGGAAGTAATTCTTATTAAGACACAAACATGTGTGAACCTACATGAGCATATGGCTGCATCCCAGCAGATGTACAAACCCATTCCACACAATTTCTTACTTCAGAATGTAGGCTCCTGCAATGTGGACGAGGTACAGGGAGACGTACACGACCTGGCGAGGAATATCCTCCTAAAATGTAAATGCAACGGATGGAGGGGCCAAAAATGATGAAAATATTTACAGCAGTGTGGTTGTGCACGTAGAATTAAACCAGACGAGTACGATTACTTGAAACAATGCAACATAACCAAGGAAGTCAAACAGGAAATAGTCTCAGGGTGCAAACAGAAGCTACACTACGTCACACACACTTGCCTTCTTTGTTTTTTGGAAGTAGAGTTCAGGCAGAGCATGTAACCAGTAACCCAGCTGGCAAATGTAGTAGAATTTCATTTGGAATCTGTACGACAGCAATATGTAAAATTAGATGTATTAATAGTTCAAAAGGACACTGGAACAAATAACAAGGCAGTGAAATCCCCAGGGTTTCTCTACCTCAGTGCATGGGTACTTACGGCATCAGTGTGTGGGGATAGCCCTCCCATAGGGTGACTGGGTTGTACAGGAAATTTTCCTAACAAATGAAAGGCGTTTAAAATAGAATCACTGGCAATTGTAGCACATATGTCAACAAGAATAAAGGCAGATTGAGTTCAGTACATACAGACAGCAGGACGCTGGCGCCCCAGCTGAAGGAGAAGAAGTAGAATGCGCTGAGCTGGCCTGACTCATTGAACTTGCTGTGCTTGGTTTTGGAGAAGTGCTTCTTTCTGTTGAGTTTCTGCACAGATGATCCACAGCAAGACGTTAGCGGCTTGTAGATGTGAAAGCAATTTGTATTTACGTGTATGTGTGTGTGTGTCTGACTAACTTACGTCCAGCACATATTCCTGGAGAATGGCGTGCATGATGATGGCCACCAGCATGTAGAAGAAGACGGTGGCCAAGTCTTTGATGCCATGGTGAAAGTGGTTCACAGCGGTCTCCTCTGGGCCTTCTGCGCAACACACAGACATCATGCAGAGTCATCACAAAGACCACAGTGTTTAAACAAAACCAAACGCTTGTGATGCGACTGGTTATGATAATGCCAGCTGTCCCTAGCGCACGCAAGTGTTTGATCCTCAACATGTATGGCCTTGCCAAACGATTCACAAGCAAACAGGTTGAAAAAGCCTGAATCTGTGCGTTACAAACCTGCACAGAGGAACGGATTCTGTAAAAATCAGCACCAGCAGTGAAAAAAATATAACTTTGTCTTAGCTGCAAAGTGATTCAGGCGCTAGATGTTGTTTGTCCTATTAGATACAGTCTGTAAATAAGTTACAGAACGGTGTAGGTTTGGACCTTCTGATAAGAAATGAAATGCCAGCCTTCAGTCTGCAAATCCTTCAGCTTGTACAACAGAGTATGAGTAAGCTCTGCGGTCGTGCATTCGTTCAACAGCGTCTGAAGTTGGTGGACAAACCGTTAACCTTGAAACGAGCGAGACTTAAATTAAGAGGCCTATATTACACCTTAGTCCAAATTTGTCCGGCACAACCTTGCCACAAGAGAACTTCATAAATCAGGCAGACTAAATTTAGCTCCAAAAGGAAAAAAAAAAAAAAAGACTAGCAAATGGGTTTGTATAAGGCCACACTAGTACCGCTCTAGAATCCAAATGAGAGACTTCCAACAAGACACGCTGAGAGAACACTGCATTAAACGTGTAGGCTCGTACTCGTCCGTTTCCATTCTCTACTTACCTTGTGTTGATATGGTGACATTGTACTGGACTGTTATGAACAACACTGCAAATTTTGAAGTGACCTGTATACAAAAGACAAAAAATATTATTAAGTAAACCATGCACATGACGCACGACTGCAATTATCCATTTGTATTGTATTAGTATTAGTATGACTAGAGGCAGACTGGATTTAACATGAATGTATTACTTGCTTTAGTCAGATATTGCACCGCATATAGGCAGACAAGACACAAAGATCACAGCAAACAAGGCATTATGTGCTTTTGAGCTTAGCCAATAAGAAGCCACAGCGGCACAAGTGTTGCAAAAAAAAAACAAATGTGCTCCGAGATGTGTTGCACATGGTTGATTTTGTTTGGTTCACATCCCACAAAATTCTCCTTTAAGTATAAAGGGTTTGGGGTCTTATGGGTTAACTGAACTGAAATGTTTATACAGGCATATATTGAATGCACAGACATACATGACTTGCTTATAAAATGTCATTTGTGGAAAAACAAATATTCAGCGTTAATGGACAAAGGTAAGAAGTGAGTGTTTTTTTTTAAAGAATTAACTAATAACTGTTGCTGGAAGAGTAGAGTTGTCAAGTTTTTAAACAATAAAAACTTCAACCGGAAGTCTAACGTTTCCCCTCCAAAACAAAAGCTCAACGAAGGAACGATAACACACAATAAGCGCGAACCACCGGTCCTCTGTGTAAAGACGTTGCCACAGTCACTGGTGTAGGTCAGATCTGAAGCACTACCGTCGCTGTGTTGTGCATTACAGTAAGGGCTTGCGTGACGAGTCTTGGCTTGGAAGACAAAAACGGGAAGCAGTTCTCATCACGGCCGACGTGACGCTAATGGCGCTGCGCTTCAGCCGGGATGAAACGCGCTTGAAAATCAGACACGAATCGGGGAGAAAATGAGCAGCGGAGCGCCGCCACGGTGCGTCAAAGCGCGTCTGTCGACACCCAGCGTGGGTCCGCTTGCGTCCGGGCTCCTCGCCTCCAAGGACAACTTTCCGTCTTTGGCGCACAGCGGGTTTGTGGGATGACAGCCCTCTCCGTCGCTGTATGACTGCCACGTAACACATCTACGCAAAAACTCACCAAGTCAAAAGTGTTGCACAACAATGCAAACGCGGAGACGCAAAAGAATGCAACACACCTGCGACGCGCCGAGATGTTTATTTGAATAACGCTGCACAAAAAAGAACTTTGTTTTTCATCAAACCTTGGGCCAGGGACGAAGTGATTCGAAGAATCGCTTTCAACATGGGAAGCGCTCGCTTCTCACCGAGAATTAAGGCTTATTCTGACGAAAAGTCAAACACAAGGAGTCGATAATATATTTGGGGAAAGGGCACAAGCGAGGCCATGGAGCAAAAAAAAAACTTTCGGTCATAGGAGGAAGTAGTTAGTTGACAAGAATAGACAGACAGCCATGTCAGTTTGCAAGAGAAGTGATGGTGAGTGTTCGGCATCCCATCCACCAGCGGCTCGTCCAACATCCCCCCACGAACCACACTGAAAACCCACTCAGCCCGCGTAGTAGACTCACCTCAAACATCAGCCCAAGGAGGAAAACCATAGCAACACAGGAAACAATGTCTGCATGGTTCTGGATGACAAACTCGTGGCTCATCACCGGCGGATTCTTGTTAGTTTTTTTCCGGATCCCCATGTTGACGCGGTTCTGTGCGCTTCTTTTGCTTTACGCGGCGCAGATGTAGTCGGTTTCTATCAAATATCGTTATCCTTCTCTACGTGGCCGCACGATGTTCATGCACAGGGCCAGACTGGAATTGAATGGCGTGTCACTCTTCAGCTAGTGGGAGGGTCCAGAGAGAGAGAGAGGGAGCTGCTGCGCCTGAGCGACGACGCTCTTTACGCACAGGAGGAAAACATCTGGAGCTCTCTACCGCGGCCTAGAGGCTCGGAGTACAACTCACCAGTCTAAGTTACATGCCCGAGAGATCATAGATAACCCAGAGAGCAAGGCTGCACAACACATTTTTATTATTATTATTATTATACTAACATCGTATTCCATCCACTGGAGACAGCATTTCTGTCCAGGCCAGTTTCATTGGTTTGTTTTCTGACTTAATGACTTATGTTTCAGCGATTTTGTATTATTTTTGTCAGTAGTAAGTTGTTTCAGTTACTGTTGTGGGTTTTCTTCATTTAACATGGCCTAACACGTGCAGTGCAACAGAGCAACACTCACATTATTAATAAGAAAAACAAACAATCATGGGTGGTGGAGCCTGTCCCAGCTGTCATTCAGGCAGGAGGCGGAGCAGCCTGGACACATACTCCAACAAACAATCACACACACACACACACACACACACACACACACACACACACACACAGGGAATTTAGACTCTTCAGTTAACCTGACTGCATGTTTTTGGACAGTGGGAGGGAACTGGAGAACTTGGAGAGAACCCACACGGACACGGTGAGGCAACAGTGCTAACCACCAGGCCACCCTGTAAATAAACAAATTTTAAAATGATTATATATTGTGTATTACTACTGTCAGACGTTGTAGGAAAAGGAGCAACATTAATACAGTCATGAGTAAGTAAAGTAAGTCACTTTGAAACTGACTGCTACTGTC
This sequence comes from Macropodus opercularis, assembly GCA_030770545.1. Lineage (NCBI taxonomy): Eukaryota > Metazoa > Chordata > Actinopteri > Anabantiformes > Osphronemidae > Macropodus > Macropodus opercularis. The sequence continues at coordinate 6,774,929 of JAUCMP010000028.1, forward strand.
AGGCCACATAAGCATTTAGTATTTAAGTATAAGATGTTCATACTGTATAAATATAAATATATAAATAATGAATACGTAGTTTGTGGTGATAAAGCTGTTCTCACATTTACTGTCAGCACATCAGTTACAGGAAGCACTGCTGTGGTGGTTCTAACATCGCTGTTCACGCCCTGTGTGATCCCAGCAGCTGAAGTGAAAGCACGTCGTCGCACTCTGGCTTTAGTCACACGGACACACACCTACTGCACAGAACACGGGAACATGGTCACAACAGGAGTTATGCAATGACAGTTGCCTGCACAGTATGAGATCAGAGTCACTGATGTGGAGCTTGTCATGAGGCTCAAGGAAACAGACACATTTCATTCTCTGACTGTACACATACTGAGAAGCATGTGCTGGTAAGTACATATTATTATTATGTCATGTATATTATTAGTTTTATTGTAGTTGCATTATTATATATCAGCTCACAGTATGACTGAATCTAATACTTTACTTTAATGACATGGAGAACATTTTCTTTGACTATTGTGAATTAATTATTTATGATAAAAAACTGATCAGAAGCAGCATCTCATTAACAGCTTAAAATGATGTTCATGTGTATCTAGAAGATGTAGACAGATTTAGGAAATAAAGCTTTTTTTTGTCAAAAGTAAAAACTGTTTTGATGAAATGAATGAGCATATGAGCTAATACAGCATTTCAGTATCAGGTGTTATGACAGAGCTCAAAGTGCAGGAGAACTGAATGACACATCAGCTGACTGCAGCCACACACAGTTCAAAACCTCAGCCGTCCCCAACACTATGATTTATTTCACGTTGTGCTCAAACACTTCTGCGTGTGGAGTTTTTATGACATCACGGTTTGTCACCACAGAGCCGGGTTCATGGCTCATGAACTACTGGAGTCCACGACAGGTTTGTCTCAGACCCATCGAAGCAAAACGAAGCTGAGCTGCCCTTCACTGCAGAGCTGAGTGTTTCAGCTACGCTGTACATCTTTAAATGTAAGTTCAGAAACATATGGCATAGCTCAACCACAGTTACACAGATTGTTGTTTTATGACTTTTAAAAGTGTAAAATAAGTTCGTTAAGTTGATTCCTGTAAATGTTTTTATGTTTTACAGTGTGATGACAAAATGTCTCAAGCAGACAATCAGTACTCAAAGGTGCGATGGCTACTAACCATTGCTGGACTGGTCTTGTATGTGGTGGACATTGTGACAGACTCTCTACTGGCCATCAAATATTTCCGGGGGAGCCAATATATCAGGACTGGTCTGACTCTAGTGTTTGTCATAGCTGGGCAGGTTGTGACCCAGACCTTCAGCTATGCCTGGTACAGCGACGACATGAGAGATGTTCTGTTAAACCCACAGGGAAAAAGAAAAATGGCAGGATTGTCCAAATGTGAACTTGCTCCCGCCCACTTATGCGGCGTGGGCATCTTCCTCAGGTAAGAAAGGTTTCTGACTGGGTTGTTATGACTCCGAATGTACAGAATGCTAATCATGGCTTTATGGAATGTGCAAACTGGAATGACTGCATTTAAGCGCCAGTCTGTGATGTTGTGATGAAGCCTCTGCTGCCGAATAAAGAATAATAAACCCATCAATTATCATGACACGCCTTTCCTAGGTATTATCGTCTGCTGAAAAAAGGATACAAAGTGGTTTGGGCAGCAGGGGAAGGAACATGCATGGAGGACAATGAGCACCACAGACTGTTTTGCCTGGCTACTGATCTGAGCATGCTCAAGTTATTTGAGGCTTTTGTGGAGAGCGTCCCTCAACTTCTTCTACAACTATACATACTACTGGGTCAAGGCGAGAGCTCAGTCATGCAGTGTAAGTCCACAAAGTCAGACGCTGTCACATCTTCTGTATGTTAATGAATCGCAATTATGATTTATGTCATAAATTAATTTCTTTCAGATGTGTCTATTACGTTCTCCTTCTTGAACACTGCCTGGGCCCTGGTGGATTATCGCCGCTGCTTACGCAGATCCCTCCCACGTCTCAAAGAGATGCCCTCTGGCCTCCCTACTCTCATCTACCTGCTCTACAAACTTGGTACCATCAGTAGCTGCATCCTGAGCTACAGCCTCCTCCTCATGCTGTGCACGTACAGCGCAGTAGCTCTCGCCATCGTCTGGCTGCTGGGAACAATCCGGGCACACTTGCTCAAAACCAGCTTTTGCTCATCCAAATGCCTTGAGCTTTTCTACCGGGCCGTCGTAGGAGTCATCCTGACGTTCACCTTCTTCAACGTGAAAGGACAGAACACAAAAGTAGAGATGGCCAGTTATTACATTTTACATTCTCTCATAAACATTATTTCGCCGTTGTTGCTGGTTTTGCTGAAACCAGAGCTGCAGACAGACACGTTTTTTCTGACGGTCTGTGGTTTGATCGCTGGTGGATTATTGCTGGGGCTGGCGTGTCTTGTGTTGTACTACCTCTTTCTACATCCCAGGGGGAACCGGGGGGAGGCAGATGAAGTGGACGGCCCAGGAACAGACACAGGAACCACAAAGAGAATAAGGAACTTTTTACAACCTTAACTCTGATCCATAACATACATACTTGTCTGTGGCAGAACATTCTCATAGCACACTAATAATTACAATTATTAATGCTGCAGTAATTTATATTCCATATGAGGTTAGAACTATGTAATAATATTAAGAGTATTTTTCTTTATTTATTCCTACTTGAGTAAAGATGTTATGTTTACATATTTATTCATTCATCAACTCATTAAAAATCTAATTAGTTGAAACATTATAAGTTATGCCACCCTCCTCATTTTGTATCTTTCCCGACAAAGTAATAACTGTGTCAGGTAAATGCAATTCAGCAAGATCACATGATTACGTTCCTGAAGCCTGTAAGACACAAGGTGGCCACTAGATGACGTAGTTGTCTAGGTAGAATTGTCATAACTGCTGTCACAGAGCTGGAAAACAATATATACCTTAATATGTCATTTCCTTTTGATTATATGCTTAGTGCTAGTAACACCAGTCTTTAAATACACGCTGTAATTGTGTGATTTCATAGTGACTGTGGGATAATTTTTCTTTACAGCTTTCATTGTTTTCTGCCTTTTCATCGACCAACATAGGCCTAACGTTTCCTTCACCTCAAAAATGATGATGATCACAGGGGTCATGGATGAGCTAAATAGAAATAATAAACTAGCTCTAATTTTGTTTTGACTACCAGCAAAATACTGGGCAGGTTGGAGAACGCAGGACGTTATTTCCTTCTGGAGGTGGCAGGGGTGGGGGGGGGCGGCTGTGCTCGACCGGTCCAGTGTGAGCTCACCTGGGAGGAACGCTGACAAACCACAGGATCCAGAAAGCATAATGCTTCTTGGCTCTCAGACGTGCCCTGACCCCCCACCCCCCTAACTCTCTTCCTTTAATTTGGCCAAACCCAGAGCTTTCTGACTTGTTTACTCCGAGAGGCCGCTGTAAGTTTCGTCTGTCAGTTGTGCTCTGTCTGAGGCACTCCATAAAATGACTAATTTAAGGCTGCAACTTGTGTTGGAGAGGAAATGAATCACTGCCAGGTAGTTACCACACAGACTTCAGTTTTACGGTGGACACACTCTAAGTCTTTTACTGTAAGTGACAGTATCAAGTAGCTTTTCTCTGCATACAGAACATAGTTAGAGTAGAAAGTGCTTGTGGTTGTGTACTTTGTTGCTTATGACGTGTTATTAGGAAAAAATAGGATGAGTTCATTCTTTGCTTTCCAGTTGATAGATGCTTGTCTCTCTCCTCTCTGCTATTTCCTTGGGTTCAGCGGAGCAGCAGTCCTAAGTTGCGTTGTCGTCTTTTTGCTTTGTCCAACTATGCATGTTTTAGTCTACGACTTGGCAGGAAAAGCACCACCAGAGTCCAGTCACAAGCCATTGGGAAGAAACGTGTTGAGTAATGCATTACCTCCCTCTCTCCAGGAGAAAACAAACAGAAAAGTCTGGCAATGACAAACTCTTTGTAATTTCCACCTATGGTACTGAGAGCTTAATAGCCAGTCAACTCGCTCTGACGTCTGATCTCACCTCTGTAGGAGCAGGGGACCATGATGGGAATGTGAGAAAGCAATGGTAAGTCAAGGTTGATCATCTGCAACAGTGCAAGAGGAAGCTCATAAACACAACAAGCCAGAAGGATGGATGTGCACACACGAAGCCATGTCAGCTCTCACGTCCATCACTGTCAGCAGCTCAGTTTAGTCTGACAGCACGGTGTGCAGCGCCGCTGACCTCCCCATAACCACCTCTGGACCTTAGTCCACTTCTTATCTTTTTGTTTTCAATCAGTACACTGTGTGACGGCTGCTCAGGAGGAGGAGGGGGGCATTACTAGCGTGCGCCAAACCCGCAATTTGTACAGACACAATAAAACCAGAGAAGCAGGGTGTTTTCCATTAAGGCTTCAAAGTCCATATAAACCATGATTAATGAAGTCTTGAGATGCAGTATGTCTTTAATTATTATGACTTGACTTGTTGCACCGCCGCCTCAGATGCATTTGCAATGCTGGCGACGTGTACACGTCTGCCCGGATCACTCTGACACGGCAGCTTTGCTTGATTCTTGGAGGACTCCCCAAATGTGGATGGACGAGGGAGGGCGTGATACCAGCTCCCCTTTTTGCAACGGGACAGAAATTTCTTTAATCACCATACATGCACAGTTACAAATTACTTTGGGCAGAGACAGATTGGAGAACATGCAGGAGATAATTACATGCAGTGGGCTCATGTGTGTGATCCCTCACTAAGAGCGTTCTGTTGTGAAGTGCATTATCCTGAGTACAATAGTCTCATAATTGTACGATTGTTTGGATTTGTTCTCCAGAAAAGCTGCTGGTGTAGAATAACAAGAACTGAAACATTGAAATCAATCCAGATTTAGGAACAAAATACTAGAAATGAGGTCAGTGGCTTCCATGAATCTGACCTAAGGCCTGATTACCTGTAGTGACTTGTCTGGGATAATAAACTATGAGATGGCTACATCTTTATTCCCTGTGTTAAATATGTATTTTGGGCTCAACATTGGAGAAATTTTTTTAAAAGCCTTTTGAGAAAAACTAATAATTAACATTTTAAAACATTTAGACTCAGATGACCTATAATATGATGAGATGAGCTATAATAGCACCTTAATATATTAAGGCTCATACGAGTTCAGCAGGCTGACATTGTTGAAGTGTGGTATCCAAAATCATTAGTATTTCTCATTTAGGGAGCATGATATTAAAATAAAATCAATTCCCATCCATACTGCTGGCTTGGCTGAAAAACGAAATCACGCTGTGGTGTTTGGCAAAATTTAGTCACAAACAATTCAGTTTATTGCTAAACTAAAACATCAAAACGCGACGCGTCATTTTAACACACTTTGCGCTCTCTCGCAATAAGTCAAGTCCACTTCACAGGCCTGTGGGAGCAATGATAATAATACTCTGCTCCACATCTCGTCCAGACGACAGGACGCAGAAACAAAGAGAAAAAAGGAAGCTCATTTGTATAATCCTCATTTAGTGCAGGCGGCTTATGTTTCACAGTCATGGACAATCAGCGAGCGCTAACATTATAGTGCTACCCACTATCTAGCCCTCACACGCAGACACATACGCAGATAGAAAACAGAAGCCGTGTTTGTGTTGGGCACGCTCCCACCGCACACACTGGATGATGGATTGTAGAGTGTTGCTGTTTATTTATGCTATGCTGGAATATGGGCAAGGACCTCATGCATACAGCCTATGTATGGCAAATACAATCAGCCGTAAAATAAGATTGCATATTATGAATGAGCAATGGGTTCGCACATATACACACACACTCGCACAAGGAGTCTACTGCACTGCAATCAAACACACACACTGGTTTCTGCAGGGGAAGCGTGTCTTGATTAACCTGGCCAGGGGAACCCGGCATGTTTTTCCTTTTACGTCATGGCCCCGTTCCCTGAGTGGCTCAGTGGAAGCCATCAATTCTAGTTTGTCTGCAGTTTGTCTGTTTGAATTTTTTGCTAATCTGTATTTTTCACCGATGGCCTGTTGGCCTTGTACAGGAAGTGCTGAGTGAATACTGTTGTGGTATTTCTTACTCAGACATCATACATCATGCTTTCCTTTACAAAAACTCCATCATTCAGTTGGACCCATTTCCTCCACCTCGCGTCTTTCAGAAAGAATGTTTCTTGTCTTTTTAATATTGTGTAATTGTGAGAGGGAAATCTTTTATTTTGCCAGACTCAAATAAAAGCGAGTGAAGGTGGTAGATCATCAGCATCATCCATGAAAATAGTGAAAACATGCAAACCTGCGACTGTGTGACTTCAGGGGTAAGAATGTTTTTCTCTCATACGACAGCTATCTGAGCTGTGTACACTACAGCTTATCACCCCCTTGACGATTTTCAAGTATCAGAAGGTCCACCGAGCTTGAGTGGAGGAAAAGATGCTATGCCTGATTACGACGGGAGGTCAGGTCTTTGATGCCGGCATGGTGAAATTTGTTATACGTTAAGCCAGTGCTAATGTGATTATGGACATTGATCCATTAAATCTACTGTAAAAATGCAGCCTGCACTAGGTTTGAACTTGATACTGAGAAGAAATGTGAGAAGTTCTGTGAAACATTAAAGACGCTTTGATGTAATATTTAACCCATCTGCAGCAAACGGGGGGAAATGTCCATAAAACGCATTTTGTGCCAGGGTTAGAGGGACAGGCTGGTGTGAGAAAGGAGATGTGTGATTTCCTCGCCACAGTCTCATGTGGGACCGTTGCATTGTGGGCACGAAATGGGGCGACTGTCTGCCACGAATACCCTGGAGGATGTTTCATCAGGGCATTGAAGCCATGCTCAGTCTGACCACAATAAGCTGTGGAACTCCCCCACCTACGAGGACCCGTCTTAGCCTGTCCCCTCGCACCTCGTACCCGTTTGGACTAATGACTTTATCATCCGCCTAAACACAAATGCAACAGATTTTCTAATAAACTAGTTAATTTGTGGATTTGCACTCAAACACAGAAGTCATTTACTGAGACTGACTAGGACGTTTGTCGTTTTGAGTAAAGTAAAGTAAAGTAAATTACAGTTTAGCTTTAGCTGGATGTGGATGTCGCTCTTAACAACAATCACATCACTGCTGGTTGAATGTTTTAATCGAGTGTATTCTGGTATCTGTCCGTTGTTGTTAGGCTGTTAAAAGCTGTCACTGTGACGTCTCATTGAAATGCCCGCAGTGTGCTGCCTTTCACTTTTCATAGACCATAATGCAAAAAAGGTGTGGTGACTGAGTAATCTCCTTAAGCAGGCTCCCTGGCAAAGCCATGGGTTCACTCCTGGGCCCCAGAGTCTTCGCCAGAGGAAACTACACCACCAACCCCCCCCTTAGATCCCATCTCAGATAAAGCGTGCTGGTGACATCACTGTCTCCCCTGTTTGGTGAAAAACACCCCAGTGGTCCTCCCTTATTAGCATGTTGAGTGTAGCAGGCAGGGGGAATAAAAATATGCTTTCCTTCTTACTGACTGAACTATTTGGGTTGAAACCACAAAGCCACAGCCAGGAGCCAAGCTAAACAACAGTCAGGGGGGAAGATGGTCAAAGCATCACCATTACAGGCAGTTTATGTTCTATTGTGCCAACGCCAGAACGACTGCCAATTGTAATTTGGACAAAAGATGCCTGGGAGTTTGCGAGCGTCTGAGACAGATGAGCGCAGTCAGGGGTGATGCCGGATGCGAGCTGAAAACGCTAAAAGAGCTGCTTTACAGAAAACAAAATAGCAGAGTTGAACAGAATTCGAGTGAGTGTGTGTTGAGTTCATAGACCATGAATGAATGAAGCGCCTTGTTCTGAAAAAGGCAAAGGGAAACTCTGACACTCCCCCGAGTCCTAATATTAACAAATTATTCAATGATAGGGGCTCTAACTTTGACTTATGATTATTATTGATCATTTTATGAGCCGCGCGCAGCCGAAGTATCGTTGATGACACCCAGGGGTCCCGTCCAGGTCGGGCTCGACCGTATATACCCTGAGAGGGCTCCGAGTTGAGGCACACACGTATGGGAGTTCCCCCTGCAAACATAAGTAAGCTCAGCTTGTGTAAAATATTTTGCTTCCTTTACATCCTTTGTCTACAGTAAACTGGGACTAGTGGCAAAGTTCACACAAATTTGAGAATACATCAGCAGCTCAAGATGGTAGAAGTAAACAATGGAAATACGTTTTTTAGTAGCCTATCGAGTCGACTCGATAGGCTACTATCTGTTAGCTGTTGCTAAAAGATCAATGATTTTAAAATGTAATGTGAGTCATTTTGAGTCAGTGCCATTCATAGTCTATGTAAGAAAACATTTCTGAACACAGCCTGGGTGAATTCTCCTGCGAACTGACAGGTCACTGCCCGTTTCCTGCCCAGTAGATGGCGGTATAGGTACAAGCACCGCGCCGGCCTTCAGAGAGGCCAGTCTCTGTGTGTCCACGCGTGAGCAGAGGCCAGCGGGCAGAGGATCACTTGATCTGGGCTTTATTACCGTCGGTACCGCACTGCGCTGATTAATCGAGCGGGAAACGCTTCAGCTGGTTTCAACCCACAACCCCTGTCTTATCTAAATGGGAATGAATGTCTTTTATTTCATGCAGCTTGGCATTAATGTTACTGGACAGTGTAGCTTACGGAAAACATGGTCACTTGAAAATGACATAAAAATACTATTACAGAGGAATAAAATTAAAATAAAACATTGAGGGTTCAGATTATTTTTAGTTTGACATCACAGCGATCAAACTGCTTGAAACACTAAGCTGTTATCACAAGCAATGGAATGTCCTCATGTGCTTATTATTAGTTACTTATTATAGGCAGTGAAAAAAAATACTTTTGGGCGCAACTTTTTATTAAATTATTTTGAGAATGGTTATATTTGAGTTATAATTAATTTCTAATTACTGACTAATGGTGCATTAAAACCCAACTTTATAATTCATTTGCTCTGGACAGCACACTGAGCTAACGTCCAGTAAAATTATTACACGTATTGTTGTTTTTTGCACACACACATTAAATGTCCCAGTGATCAATAGGTTTCATTTTGGTTTGCGACAGTCGGGGCCGGTCACATGATGGTGGATTCCACAAGAGAGGCAGCAGGACAGGGCCAACCTTGACACTAAAAGGACTATTGAGTTTCAAGACAGCATGAAGTTCAGGTTTCATACCTAAAATGAAGCACCCGCAATTAAAGAAACCAGAAAATTAGGCTTGAGAGGGCGACAAATCAAAGTTGGCCTTCTGTGACTATATTTAAATTATTAAAGAGCAGTAGACGTTATTTTTTAAATGGTTTAACACAAACGCTAAACTGCTTAAGACCAATATCAGATTAAAAAGGACGTTGTGCTTGTTCGGGCCGGACGTTCACGCCGTGCTGCTTTCATTAAGGTTCCTACCTGTGCAGCAGCGTGATAAAGCGCTCCATTTCACAGCTTTGCCAGGAAGTGACGGCCTAGTGCTTCTACTTAATGATTTCCACACGACAGGCTGTGCATGACAGACGCCAGAGGATCAGCCGTCACCGCACCACACGCACACACAGACACACACACCAGCTAATACTGTACATCAGAGTGATACTGCACTTGGTTCAGCGCATCTCACTCTTGTCTGTGTTTGTATAAGCTTGATTTTCACAACTGGGAAGTAATAGCCATCAGGTAACCAACGACTATTACAATCACACACTTTTAGACACACACACTGCAAGTTGCTACAAGAGACTGAAAGAGAAAGGGCGAGCGAGGAAGAGAGACGGAGATGAAATATAGTTTAGGCGCCGGTCTGTCAGAACCTCTTACACTGGCAGGACATACCAGGCAGGACAACACGATATAGAAGACGAGTGTGATTTATAGGTGTAATATCTGACAAACCTATAGAGCGAGAGGTGTTTTCTGCTACACAAAGGCAGACATGAAAGCAAATTTCTGGATAATATAAAAAGAGAAATGCTTGTTTACACAGAAATACATCATATCGTTGTAGCGGATGGAAAATTTACAGAAAGACATGTAGAGCGAGGCAGAACCAGTGAGACCAGCCAACATAAATCCAAACCTTGATGACCGGGCCGACAGGTGAGTGGAGTCAGCCGGGTCCAGGCTAGCAGCGTTCCCAGGCCCTATTTCTCCAGGTAGTGTGGGAAGACACCCCCTCAGCCGCTGCTCAAAGGGCGTGTGCGACCCTGTGATGACATATGACCTCTTCAATGGCCCGACCAAGCCACATCTGTCATTTCTCACAATCCTGCTCCCATTTTCATCTGGGGGTAAGCTGGAAATTACAGGAAAGAACGGTGAGGGCTTCCTTTTGCCATCAGACAACAGGGCAAAGTCATTTCAGCACAGTGGGGGTTTTTATAAAAGCTCAGATTGTAAATATGCACGTTTATATTTGCGACATATAAAGATACTTTCAAACATGCATTAACTGAATCAAAAGAGCACATCTTCACGTTTCATTTATTTAGACGACATACTAAGTGCTCATTTATTCCCTCGACTGTCTATAATGGTCTAATTACCATCTACAAGCTGCTCCACTGGGCTCCACGTAATGAGGCCCCCTGCTCTCGTCCCACCTCCGCCATACGGCCTCAAGGGCCGACGTCGTACCGGGCGGCAGCAGGTCCATCTGCACAGGACAGGCTGAGAGCAGGCGGAAGCCACTGAGCTGGAACATAGAGGAGAGCTCCTGACAAGATAAAGATATCAGGAGCAGACAAGGGCAAAGGAACATATTGATGGAGAGGGCCTCTCTCAGGGCAAACCGACACCAGATACCTGCTATTTAAAACAGTGGTTTCGCTTGCTCATGGATTTGTCCACGCTGCAGCACCATAACCTAACTAGGAGTGCCACGGCCTCTTTCTTTCCCTATCTCCATTTCCCTCCTCCCCCTCCGCCCTCGTCATCCTCCACACATTAACCCACTTTTACACGGTGTCAAGCAGACAAACACAGTCACCCCAATAACTGCTAATGCTGCCGACATAAGTCTCCATCTTTGGCCGCTAATGAAATCGGAATATGTGCCATGGAGTTTAAAACTGGATCACATTAAAACGAGCCTGCCCTCTCTCTCCCGGACTCTTCCTCGCAGCTCAATTCAAAGTTAACCATTAGTGTTGCTCTAGTCTTTCATTGCGACCGGGGCCCCCCAGCTCAGGCCTGTCTGGCAGAGGGCCAATGCCCCTCTGAGGACGGGTGCTGGGATCCAGTCTACCCATTGGCCACGCATTGTGTGTGTGGAGCCAAGTGACAGTGAGTCTTGGGCAACAGCTGAAACGAGCGCATGAGCCCTAACGGGGGGGGGAGGGTCCGGTTTGGTGTGAGCTCTGCCTAAACCCCACAAAAATGGAAATAGTATAATGCAGAACTGTCTCTATTGAGTGTGAGCATAGGGTCATTCTTTGCAGAACGCAGATATGGGATGATGCATCTGAGTAGGACACAACTTTATTATATCGTCTAAACAGACCGGTGGGCTTTGCTGGGCCATTAACCTACTCCATCGTACAGTACGCTGGTCTTTCTTTTCTTTGCGCTGCTCCTCCTGAACGCCCGGCCCCCTGCATGTTCCAAAGCCCATTATAGCCCCTAAGTCCCGTTCCTCCATCACCAAACTCTAGCCTCCTCTCCTGCCCCCTCCTGTCACATACCCATGCCCCTGCCTTGTCACACCCCTGCACTGATGGATGGTCGAGGTCAGTGGTTCAGCTGTGGAGTTCAAGCCTGCGGGCTCCGCAGACTCCCCTCCCCTGCTCCCATTCTTCTGCCCGTGCCCCCCTCCACCACCGCTACCTTTTACTACTTCTGCTCTTCCCTCCCTCTTGGATGAAAACAATGTCAGAAACCCAAAGCTTGTTGCTCAGCTGAGAAAACTCATAACTCTCCCCTCAGAGTCCACCTTCCCCAACACCCACTGTTAACACTTTCATTCCTCGCTGGGCCCTCAAATAGACCTGGCTTACAAGGGTCACATAAATCACAGGGAGGGTCAGCTTAGGCCTAGTCGACTCAGGCCTCCCCTAATGTTGAATGGGCAGGAGCGGTACACTCACTGTCACTGCACGGTGACTTATCTCTTTATAATGACGCCCCTTGTTCGTCTGTGAATGCGAATGCATGCATCTTTGGAAATGTGAATTATTTTTATGGGAACCTCTCGACTTTAATTACACTATCGAGTCAGTCAGAACGGTTCCTATAATTTCGCTGCGTCTGGCAGAGAGCTTCATTTGCTCTCTCTGCTCTGTTCACTGTCCGATTGCTAGGACTTAAATTTGTTGAGATTAGGCCACGTAGCTCCTGATCACCCCCGTCCATAGCGGGGGTATCTGGAGAGTCTCAGATCCTAGACCCGAATCTCTAGTGACATGCACTCGGCTCTTATGCTAATCATAATGTTTAGGAACACTGAACCGACAAGGGGGTCAGGACAAGGCTGGACTGAGTCGGGTGGGAGGCCCGATGAATTCCAGTAGTTTTGAAACGTGGCAATTATCAGCATTAACCTGCACCCCAGACCCGAACTGCCAAAGTGAGCGGAAATGGCAGCAATCAGGCCGTATTTCCCTCTGAGATGTTGGATGGGCTGGACACACACATCCCAGAGACATGGGCCCTCAGTCAGGGAGGGAGAGCAGCACCAGAGCCCCATGAGTCCCTGACAGATGGGAGCTGAGTGGAGCAAGTCCTGGGGCTGACAGCAACGTTGCCAAAATTGCTCTTGGATTGACTAACAATTAAGATATCAAAAGAGATCACGGCAGCTCACTGACAGCTGCTTCAATTGTTTGCACCTGCTCCTCTGGTGTTCTGCACGTCTGGCATGGATTAGGGCGACTCGTGCTGGCAGCATTTCACCTTTCCACAAGTGATTTACTCCAGAATCATCCTCCTGCCTCACTAGCTTGGTGAACGCACCCTTTAGCTGCTCGCCCATTAGTGGGATGATGGGAAGGAGGGACACTGAGCTGGGTAATGACACCATAATCACGGTCACTGATATGTATCTGTCAACTCTTCCTCACCGTTTAACGCCGCAGGGCGGTAAAAGCAAAAGATATGTGCGTTTGCATCCAAACTGTACAAACAAGCTGTGACTATTTCACTGTGTCCTTGCATAAGTCGTGTAGTTTGAATCCTGCCCAGTTAGGGCGCGATAACGCCAGTATTCTGCCGTCAGATGATGCGATACTGTATGCTTGGCATTTCTTTGCCTAATGGAAAACTTCCTCTTTGTGTGTCTGCATGTGTGAGCCAGTGTGTACGAACAGCACCACCCGAGACCCCTTAGTCCAGCAAATTACCTATTGGCTGGACTAAGTTTATGGTTTATGTTCCAAAAAGACACGATCAGGAAGAAAGGCTGTGGAGGTGGCAGCCAGTACACCCCTCCCGTCACCACTGCATTACACAACTGCAAACACACACACACACACACACACACACACCCTTGTCTGGCAGGGCAGGACGGGGACAGTTGCATGCAGTGCCAAGCCCCCTGGAGCCAGGCCAGTCCCGCTGGACTTTCTGGATCGTATTCTGGTGTGGGCCGTTGAGGCTGGTTGGTGTGTAACTCTAGCCCCGTCTCTGACACAGTACAGGTATGTCCCCTGTGGCCCAGATTACCAGGGGACTGTGTAAACAGCCCTGCTAATCTGAGGAAGTATCCTGTTGGCATATTTGTGAAGCCTGCCTCAGCAACAGGTTTGATATTTCATTTGGGAAGCCACAGTGAACCTTACTGTCGAGGGAGGACAATACATGGATGCATTTATTTCTATTCTTGTCACTTTTGTGCCCGTTGATGCATATTAAATGTAAATACAGACAGCACCTGATTCTGTGGGCTAGAAAACACCCTTTTCCGTTTTCATGCTTCGCTTTAAAGCAAGTGCATAAACGTTGCAGGTGGTTTAATTGAACTGTCTGTTGTCAGTGGCTGAAAAAAAAGCAACCTTTCGAATGACCTCAGCAAAATCTCTGTATTACCTGACTTAACTTTTGTCATGAAAAATTTGTGTTCCGGCATCTTTAAGTCACTTTAATCTGCTAACAGCTTGGTCATTTCTTTCCATTGTCCTATATGTCATCTCCAGGCAGACACTGTTAAGATATTAATGGCTGCATGATGAGATGGCGTCCTTACAAGGCTGCCCTCACTGGATAATTGATCATGTAGTGAAAGACATGATGTGGTTCAGGTTTACGTCTAGTTGATCCACCACAGGAACTAGTTTTCTTTACGACAAATGTTTAAGTGGGTAAAATAAAGTTTAAGAACCACTAAAAGATAATTGATTAAAAGGGAGATCTAATTCCCAAACGTGCCCAAAAAGAATATAACCAGAAATGGATAAAAAAACAGAAGTCACTGGAAAATCCTGAGAGAAATGAATCAGCCGTTAAATAATAATTCCTACAGTGGAAAACAAGCATGTTTAAAAAATCTCTGAGTGGCTGCTTTGATTACCTTTCTGTTGCAGTAAGTAACCCCAGGACCAAATGAAAGAAGTAATGAGCATTCTTTTCTGATGTGAGGGTGTTTATAGGAGCGCAACTCTAGCATGTAAAGAGAGACGCATGGAGGCACTTCTCTTCCTTGGAATAAAGTAATTAAGGACCTCGCTCCCATTCTTTTTCTCCCAATCGCTGCCAAAGAACCAAGCTTTCTGTATGTCAGTCGATCATCGCTGCAACTTGACATCCTGACCCGGACATTTAATTTATTGATCTTCATTTTATTCGGATGTAAGGACCTTTTGCTCTTTTAAATTAATCCCGGTTAATTTGGCCAGGGCCTCATCCCACCCAGCATGAATGGGCCCTCTGTTGGGCAGGGCTGGCCCTTGGCCACCCAGTTTTATGGGAATCTGCAGTGAATTAGAAAATCTGTCAATGCGAGAGGAGCTGCACTGCGCGGATATGCTGTGTCACTCCACCTGTAAAAGAACTGGTCTTTGTCCATTATCTCCCAGGCTTACCTGAGGAGAGTTAACCTTGAGGTCAATAACATCTCCATGGTGTTTCATGAATGGCTGGGCCTGGGCCTGGGGGTCTGAGGAGAGCCATTGTTAACATGGGGGCTGCAGACCCACACTTCCTCCCTCTTTGGCTCTTCCCATCAAATACCTCTGGGAAACAGATCTGTAAAGAGCGGTGACGGGAGTCATAAAGATGTGATCACTTTCACAGGAAAGAGCAGCCACTGTACTGGTTTGTCTTTACTGTGGGTAATATAAATGGGTCATTTATTTAAATAAAGGTACAGCATCAGGGTAACGTTGTCATTTCTTGGCATGCTGAGGAACGTCTGCCTGGCACGGGTTTCTATTCAGTCTCTAAATCACACTTAATATACAGCTCTACACTAATCCTCCATCAATAAAACACACTGTACCAATGTGGAACCTTTGGCTTCATCCTCCCTGTCTTGAATAGTCTCAGTAGCTGCCGACATTCAAATCAAAGGTTCCCCGATTGGACTAGAATTTGCCTGTGCGTTTCTATTCAGTTCCCTCTAATCATTTACATTGTAAAATAATTGTAAACTCGCTTTAACTTAGTGTGCGAGGCAAATAACAATCGATGTAGCCCTACAGCCTTACTCCTCTGAGTCCATCTGAGAGGAACAGGAAAATACTGTGTACTCATAACAAAAATACTAACGAGATGAGAAAGACACACTATCTATTAACGAAAAGCCACATTAGACGTAGCTGGGCCTTATGAACAATCAAAGTTTATTGTCTGGAGCATTAATCTGATTATTTCCATTTTTGTGCGAGTGCCGACCTTATACAAATCGATGCATAATCACAAGTCAGTGGAAGGCGTCTGCTTTGAAATGCTCCTCTGTTTAGATGGGGCCATTTGAATAGGATTTGACCTGCATGTAAATGGTGGGTTGGGAGAAGTTTACACTGACAGCAGACAGGCAGGTGCAGAGCCCAGGAAAGTCCAGGTGTGCTGTTCCCGACAATGGCACAGGTCCACCGTGCTGTTGTTTGTCCTCCAGCTAGAAACCAGAGGACTCCCATCTACTTTCAGTGCAAATGATTTCCCATTTTGCTGAGGCCTTTCTCAGTCTGCAGGACCGTGTTTGCACTTAAAACAGAAGATTTGCCTAAGCTGAGTGGATATTTTCTAGTCAGTCAAGCATTTGTCAACAAAACGGAACAAACAGTTCTGGGCTATGCAACAATGCAGCCTATCGAACTGTGTCGAACTGACAGCGTCCAGGATTTGTTTTACCGAACCAAAGCAGAGACAAATATAATAAACATAATCAGGCTTGTATTCCAATCAGTGATCGATCTGAGTTGTAAAATAGAGGTCCCTCTTTGCCTCTGCTGCTTTTCTTGGTAAACCATGTTGTCATTGCATTCACCAACAGCCCCAAGGGGGTGGTGTGGAGGCAGAGGAGCACCATGAGCCAAGCATATCACCTGTTCCTCAAACCAAAATAGGACACAACTTGAGATTCAATTTTAGCAGCCAGTGGGGTGAACCAACAGCAGCGACAGGGGTGTAGCGACCGGTGGCGAGTGATGATCACAGGCCTTCACTCACAACCAGCGGTCCCCACTGGCCCCATTTCACTCTACCTGTCACTTACTGTGGCCTTCCATCAGCCAGTGGACACTATTAATAACCTTCTGGACTTTCTATATATTCCTTGTTTGAAACTATCTACAGAGCACTTGGGATCATGTCGTTTGAGGTTTTTCAACACGTATCTGCAACTACCTAAACAGAAATGACGACAAAACGCACAGAACAAGTCAAGCAAATCCTCAGCGAAATAAATCTATATATGAGACACGTCCTCAGAAGATTAGCAGTAATCAGCGTTCAAATGTTCCTTGAAGGAGCATTAAGTCAGGGGCTGCTCATATCCTGATTTGAGCGCCCTCCTCCTCCTCTCTGCATTCCTTCTGTGTCTCATCTCGCGTCCATATTAAAACACAATGAACCACAAAACAAATATTTGTTTTTGTTTTCTCCTTGGAGCCAAAGGACTTGAAATCCAAACCAGCTGTGTAGTAGCTCAAACTGGCGTTTTAAAATCTAAAGTGACAAAGCATTTTCGTCTCTGCCAGACTTTTCTAACCTGCTGAGAACTGCAGATGTTTCACTTTTTCATCATTTGGAAAATGTGTCCCTGTCTTTTTTTTTCCCCTCCTTGTATATTTAATCCTTTGTGAAAGCTTGTGGTTATTTGCTGTTCTAATTAGGCTGTTTCCATTAAGGAATAATACTGCTACATGGATCCATTACTGTAAACCCTGCTTCATCATAGGAAAATGCCTGACCACTGCAGTGACTGGAAGGAGGCCCAGCCTGGACCCCAGGACAGAGGAGAATCACACCTGAGAGAGACAGAGGCAGAACCGGACCAGTCTGTCCTTCTACGGGTGGTTTGCAGCAGAGTGTGAAGCCCAGTGAATTCAAGTTGGGACACGTTTGAACTCTCTGATGCGTGAGGCTGAAATGAAACTCAAGATCAGTGGGTGGAACGGCGGAGAGTCCAGTGATCACACCGACGCTGATGGTGAAGCTCCTTTCTAACCACATAGGTTTATATATTCAAGGTGGTGTATCTTCTTCCCATGGAGCCAAACATACGGTTACAGGGCAGTTATACAGACAAACATCCATCATCGGGTGAATGAGGGAAACGTTCATCTTGTAGGACACATTGTCTGCTGCACAGAGCTTTACAGCCAAGTGTTGTTTGTAAATGATACGGCTGCACTGTCGCTTAAATGGGCGACACTGACACTACAGTCACCTGGACTTTGTTTCTTAGCGGGTCTCCACCTCTCCACCCTTGCCCTCGAGGTGATTCCCAGCCTCAGCGCTTCTCACTCCTCCCTTTTGTATTGAGAGGCCGAACAATGTGTGGCAAAGCCTCGGGGCTATTGTTACACCTCCTAGCTTTGTTGTCCTTCCTTTTCCCTGTTCGTGTAAAACTGGACAAAACGACGTGGCCGATCGATTGCAAAAGAAAATACGTTGGGAACAGTGGAATAAGTGCGTATGACCCACAGGCTTGTCCCACAAAACACTGAAGGCTTTATTGTTGTGCGTCAATATGTGGTGACAACAGCTCCTTTCATATTTAATGCTGAGCGACGTACTGCTGATAATCATGAACAGATTGAAATCCTCCGTGTGTGAGTGGGTCCAGCAGTTGGCATAAATCATATGGAAACACAGCTATTATGACCATCGTTCCTGCAGCGTTTGATTTAGTTGATGGGAAGCACCCTCCTCAAGAATGAGCTATTACTGTCTATGTTAACTGGAATGAATTTGTTTTTACAAGTATGGTGGTTATGGAAGGTATTTTACGCTGAGTTCAAATTAGATCCCCCCCAAAAACTCACAACAGTACAACACACAACCAAGAATCTCCTCCTGCCCGGACTATGCTTGACTGTTGGAATAAAGCACGTCCTTAAAGAGTCAATAAAGGCTGCTTCAGTTCTCTCAAACATTCTGCCGTATCAGTGAAGCGTGCCCGTGGATCTTTTTCTTTTTTTAATTAAGCGCTTTGTATCCTTTCCCTGGTCTTAACCGTGATGACAATGCTTTCCAAATCCCAATCATTTGGAATTCTGTAAACAGACCACCGCCGTCATGTGAGCGCAAACGACACAGAGAATACCCTCTAATAGCGCATATCAACTGCTATTAGGACCAAGGGAAAAATAAAAAGGGGGTCAGATAATCCCTTAGTCTCCAACAGGCCAAATAAATAGTACCATGTGAGTCATTTGCTTGGCCCAGATGGACACCCAGATCCTGGAGAGGTCCAGTTGTCCATGAAGCCATCGCGATTTAGGAGGGAAGCGAGGGTACCTATCTTACCTCGGTCATTAAGGGCTTAGTGTCGCAAATAGATTTTGCAGGCTGTGCCCTGGAACATAGAAGCTGCTCCTAGGCCGTGTAGCCCAATGAAAACCACTTGTGGCGCCAGTGGTGCACCCAGGTGTTCACTTACCCTACGAAGTATCAAAACATACTGTAACCATAGCTTTGAATTTATATGAGCAGGGCCCTGTGATCGCCTGCCGACCTTATCGCCCAGTGACAGCAGTACAGAACACGCATGCTGACTTGATAGTATTTATCCTACATATGTAGTTATAGCACCTGTTTTCATATAAATGTGATTTAAATATGTATAATTAAAAGTGGTTAAATAGCAGTCAAGGTAAGGGGGAAATGTGAATATTAAAATTTGGGTCAACATTGATGGGTGAGAATAGACAACAATCCAAGAGAATGGCTGTTCTGTCAGAGCGGACTCTGGCACTCGTCCCATCAGGGAAGCGTCTGCCTCATTTGTGTGTGTAAACAAGGCTGAGCCATGATCGCACTGTCCTCCAGCTCAGACATCAGCGATGGAAATGAGACACAAACAGTCTCGAAGCAGCTGAACAACCCGCCCTGCGTCACGTAGCGTCGGCTGTGCCACGCGACGGTGCCGACTGACTGGATGGCTGCTGTCATGTCAGCCGCTCTTTTGCGCATTTTATTTTAGTCCATCCTCTTTTGTGCGTTGCTTCCTTTGTATCGTTTCGCCTGCTTCAACGTCTGTCTACCTGTCACCCGCAGTGACCTGCTGACATGAGTTTTTGTAACTCAATATCACGGAGTAAACTCGGTGACCTCGTGTTGCCACCAGCCTTCTGTCACAGTGAGGCACCGGGTCCAGAGAAGCTGCGTCCTGCTTCCTAGTCATGGGCCTGCATGTGTAAATGCAATGACACATGGAAATGGTTGCCGTGAAGCCGACCCTGAGCTGCCCAGTCAGTCAGGTTTGTGAGAGATGGAGCCTGTCTTTTATCAGTCCCCACTAGAGGGGACAGAGGTCTAGAGGGAGTGTGTGTTGTCTCCGTATGGGGGTCCCGTTGGAGCAGCCACATTAATCTCCATGAGTGAGCACTAGCAGGTGTTAGCCTGTGTCACTCTTAATCACCATAGAAACAGAGTCATGGCACCTGGAGGTGTCTGTGAGGCTGTGTCACGCTTTGATCATCACTGAACATTTGAATAGTGTAGCATGTTTGTTTTGGGAATGATTTAATTTCTTCCTTTGAATTCTTATGTATATACTGTATTTACCACTAACATGTTTGTAGGGTAAAAACTATTGCTGCCGCCATCAGTCTGTTACTCAGCTTACTGGAAACAAAGAAAATCAACTAGACTGGCTTTCTGGTACCTTTAGACTAATCCAGATTAATGGCTTCCCTGTTACATCTAAGCTGGGTCCTTTTCTTCATAATGCACAGACAAAAATGCGAGTTGTTTCAATGCTCGCGTCTAAAGCACAGCAATGGAGCAAAAAAGTGCATTTCACAATATAAGCAACTTTTCATTTGGCATTTTAAGGCACTATTGTCATTATGTTAGTTTTAAATAAAAGAATAAAGTGAAAGAAAATATATACTGAAACAATTAGCAGATAAATGCAAGACCAGCATCATTTTCTCCGAGAGCAGCATCACTTCATCCTCTGTAAAGCTCTAGGCACATGATGAGACTATCTTTTGGGATTTATTTTAAAATATTCCTTACCGTGGAATCATTTTGGCTGAGGTTAAGTACTGATAGTTTTCTGGAGAGCTCTCCTAATGCGCCCCTAAGCTCTCTGGCTCTTTAGCCCCATTTGTCTGGCAGACAGAGGTAAGCAATGTTCATCTGATGGAAATGCTTGGGGAAGAGTTTGGGCTGGAATGTGGCATAGTGCACTCCCAGAAGGCCGCGCTGCAGAGGCCCGGGGGTTGCTGCCACATGTCGTGACGGCCAGGGGTCACTGTCGGAGCCGGGCCTTCAGCTCCAGACTTGCTGGAGCTGAAGGACCTGCGCGATTTGGGGTTCACATGTCAGAACATTTCTCAGCTTGCTGGTCAGCCCCCACATTTCTCCACCCTTCATCCTCAGGGACTGTAGAAAGTCGAAGGATTAGTGCAAGAGAGAGGCCAAGTGTCAGAGAAGCACATTCAGATCACGGATTGATTGAAAACAAAAGCGAAAAACTGTAGGAAAAAGGGAAGTTGTGACACACAGAACAGTCATCGTGCAGAGATCTGCACTGCGGCAGTGTTGTTTACCCGCACGGTTAAGGATGTGATGGCGAAGCTGAGCGCAGCTAGCTAATGGTGGGTGGCAGCTCTCTGAGGCCAGGTCCCCTGGGTCTTCAGTTGGCTGGCCCAGCTGTCATCTTTTTAATGATTTCTTTATTTTGCAGGAAATGCTTGTCGCCAGGGGAAACGTGCCACTTCCGGTACGGGGAAACCCGACGCTGGGCCAGGCCGATGTTGGGACCCGCTACGTCTGCAGCCACATCACAAGGGACCAACGCATGCTTTCATCCCGACTGTGTTTCTTTGCTTTCTTTCTGCCTCTATCCACACAGTCATCAGTATCACCCTTTCTTTTAAAGCTCCCACTTGTCCTTGGGGGGGTTTAACGTTACGTCTTAGTAGTAATAGTTTTCTTTTGACTTCTAAATGATTATTTAGCATTCCATTCTGGAGCGCAACACAGTGATACCGTGATAGGATCTAATTACACTCTACAAATATATTTGTTTCAGCTGTGAGAGTAGTCAAGACATTAATTAAGTCTGTTTTGTCTCTGGATGCCTGATATTCATTTTGTAAATTTGAATTGGCTTATTATTAACATTTTGCATGTGTAAAATTTGAATACGTATACTTTTAAACGAGCGATTATTAACCATGACATGTTTTTTCTGCTCTTTTTGAAATGCTTGTTGTTACTTCACGGCAGATAAACATAGCAATTTCTATCATCACGGGCCATGTTTGAACATTGAGTTTGAATTTGTAATGTATCTGAAATCCATTAGTGAGTTTGGCCCTGTCCAGTTGGACGGGGGGAAGGGGTTGCAGGCTCAGAATGCCTGATCTCATCCTGGTGAGGCTTCTCTCTGAGAGCCAGCTTGCACAGATTCCCAGAGCCCACGGTTCCTTCCAGCCCTCTGTCAGAAACTGTGAGTGGGCCTTGAAGAAAAGAAAACTCAAAAATTACAACCCCCCACCACTTTCACAGAGCTGAGCATAATCAGGGCCAGCCTCCCATTCATGAAACCCAAGTTGAGCGCGACTTACAGTCATTCCTGTGCTTCTCTCCAGGCCCCCGTTGTTGATTGTTCCAGAAACAACAGATGGAAATTGTGAACGTAAACATCGAAATGTTGCAGGAGTCACGGCCGAGAGCGGCGCGCAGCAGAGATCCCACCGTCACCAGAGGGAAGCTTTTACAACCTGAAATGGAGCAAAGTCTTCAGAAAACAAGCACTTTGCGTTAGAAGCGATAGTTGTCGAGATCCAACACACAGAAGCATAAACACACATAAACACGTGCAGCCAACCAAATCAACATAAAAAAAAAAGAAATGATGAATTATGTAAATGATGAAGGCTCAGTGCATTTCCAGTCTAACCAGGCGTAAACAATGATGCAAAAAATATTTTGATAAAATGATTTTTGACCTGAGTGTTGATTTTATATTTAAGCTACAGCTTTCAAACAAAAGACCATGTGAAAAGACAGCATGAATATACGCGATCCGTGCGTGAAGTTGCTCTCATTTACATAGGCCTTAACCGTGATACAACAACCTACAGGGACACCTGAGAACCAAAGTCAGCAGCACAGATGAAATGTAAACATTTTCGGAGACTGATTGGCATCCAAACCACAGGGCCGTTACCGGTCAAATCTGAGCAGCGCAAACTAAGTTGATGAGGGTGCGCGTATGTGTATGATTAGACCATGGCCAGCCTGCGACACTAAAAAAGCTCTGGTTAAAATCTGATCCTGCTCTGCTCCAGCCTGACAACATCATCGTATAATCTAAATTCTTCCTGATTTGAGTTGATCGTAAATTTGAAGTGAAAATGAACCTTGATGAACCTGACACAAGAGTATTGGTTGAAACTTGGCATGTTGTATATTGTATAGGAAGGATATATATATATATATATATATATATATATATATATATATATATATATCAGCATCGACCTCACATCGTTCTATAATTAGAAGGAAAAAACAGCATAATTAGTTTCTAAACTTGAGTCTCGCTTTAACTTTGTGGAAAGGTGAAGCATTCGCCTCGTGCTGTGCTCATTGCATAGCTTTGCATTATGTCGTCTGCGAGCTTCACCATTAAAGCTGAGTGACTGACAGCTGGACCCAGCCTGGAAACTCTGCTGGGGGCTCAGCGCGATAGGGGGGCGGCCATTGATATGCATTGTGTAATTTTCTATTGGCAGGTGTGTGATGTCTGTGATTAAATCTGGGCTTTGGCCCCTGCCATCAACATTATTGTGTCGGGATTCTCCGAGTCCCTGCTCTGCGGATCCTCTGTCACATTCTGTCGTGCCAGCCTTGGGCCGTGCTCTGGGTCCTGCCAGCTGGCCCCGTGGCACCGCACAGCACTCGCCTTTGCTTTCCTTTCTCTTGCATATACACATATTCTCACTGATGCCGTTTCACTTTCATCCTCTCTTCCTCCTCCATCTATCAGCCACCATTTAGAGTCCCTGTCATGCAGCACCACCGTTTTAATTACTTTAGTCTTGTTCTGTTCTCACGAGCTATGCAGCTGTCCATCACGCTTTGCGGATCAGCTGGGTGCAGCCGCTGGTGGGAGAGGAGGGTTACGCCAGGTTTACGATCTAATTCGTGTTGAGCAGCTACATGGGTGTTAGTGATTACTGCTAAACATCTGGGACGTGCAGGTCTCGTCTTGGTGAGCACAGACTGGGACAGTGGCTAAAGGTCAGACATGCTAAAACAGAAACGCTTCCTACTGATGTCTGACTAGCGTGTTTGTGTAAGAGCAGGGAGGCAAAGGGAGCCACAGCTGCTACGCTGGATTTGGCTGAGGCCACTTTAGCTCACACACATAATTGGGGCGACTTTATGAGTTTGAATCATCTCTGGGCCCATCAGCATCATAATTGCACCATTTGCCCTCTAGACACTGACAAATTATTCTGAGGTAATCTGTCCTGCCCTTCTCACCATTCGGTTGATTCAGTGATTAAAATACTTCCACAGACACACAAAAGATAATTGCAAAATATTATAGAAAATGACTCCAAGTAGTTAGGAGCTATTATATACTTATCAACGCTAAGTGTGCGCATTAAAAAGCATTACTTGCATGGCAGAAATTATTTATTTGGTTTCGCTTAAATTACAAATGCACAAACATCACCAGTGACGGAATTTAAATGACTGTGGTTGATTAAATCTGGTTCTCTGCTTGACCGAAAAGAATTATATTGCATAACCTGCGAGCTAATAAAAAAAGTGTTGTGAATATAATTAAACATATATATTTGACATACTATATAATATTTTACATTTAATGTAATGTGCAGTACAGTTGAGTAACACACGTTAATATGTACGTTACATGCCTGCAGTGTATTGGAATATTATATTTCCATACAGTTCAGCTTTCCATCATTTTGTCTCCTGAGCGAGGTAGTTTACTGATTTAAAATTAGACTGTGACACGTCAGGTGCGTACAGTATATCATCAGCGCAGTGGCCTCTTGAATAGCACAGCTCATACTGTGAATGTGTCAATATTATGAAGTGCTGTCATCTGATCTAATGGCTCCATGTCAGTGCACAAGCTGTGACCCATGCCTGCCTACACACACACACACACACACACACACACACACACACACACACACACACACACACACACACACACACACACACACACACACAGGGACAAGGCCCATGTCACCCGCCTGTTTCTTCTATTGTTTTAACAAAATGGTTTACCCATGTGCAATTTGCTCTGTGCTGTGACTGCAGATATATCTGATTACAAGACCGTGGCTGTACGGCTGCTCCGGCTCTGTTGATGGAAGCGCCTTCCTTTTCTATTTGCATAATCTCGGAGCGTTTTTATTCTCACTGGCTAACTCAAATTTAAGGCCAGGTAGATTTCCCAATACATTCTTTGCGTATCTACTGAGCAGCGCGATAAAAGCGACTGATCCCGAAACCCGCCGTCCCTTGTGGAACTCGAGAATACTGGCGTGAAATCAAAATCTGTGTACGCTTTGAGGTCTGAGTGCACATGTGACGGCAGTGAAAGGCAAGAAATGCCAAAACACACAAGAGACATTGGACGTGAGCTCATGGGCCCGTGTGCCTATTTTCAACATCACAGACAAAGACAAAGAAAAATAGATGTTGAAAATTATTCACACTGCAGTACAGTATCTGCCATTCACTCTAAACGCGCTTTATTGTTTACTTTTAGTATCTATATCTGTTTACCTTGGGTGTGGGTGATTCCTTTGGGCACTTAAAATGATTTAGCCAATGACCTCATCCAGTATACACACTTGTCAAGTGAAGAACACATAGAAATGGTACATACAGCACATTTTGGTACAGTGCTTTTTTTTCTTGTTAAGTGTGTGTAAGTGATATATTTTCTCACATAGATGAATAGTCTGGGAGTCAGGAGGGTTGTCACAGAGGCAGCCAGCACAGCTCAGCTGGCCTGGCTGGAGGACGTGCACACTGGCAGCATGCTCATCACAGAAGGAAATGCTGTCAAGTGGAAGGGTGTCTGAATGCCACACGAACATACCGAAGCGGTGACAGACGCTTTACCCATAATCCTCCCCACAACTGACACCAATCAAAACCATGATTTGCGCTTGAATGCATGGAATAAGTTTGTGCGATTGTTACAAACACGCGCTGGCTCTGTCTGGGGCTCAGCTAGTCCCAGCGGTGGAAGCCACATTAAAGGTGAGTGTTGTTATTCTGCCTTCGGTCCTGCTAGACTCATCAGTTATCCTCTATGGCCTCCAGGATGTCTGCCGTTGCCTCCCTGCCTTCTGTTTGTTTTAAGAAGAATCCCACTCTTGTAGTGGGAGTATGGAGTGGGCGCGTCTGACACAAAAGTAAAAACACATCTTTCATGTCTAAATAAATCTCACAAAGAAATGCTTTATGAGCAGCCACCTGAAGGCAGCCCCGAAAGCCGCAGTGAGTGGTGGCCGTAACGTTTAATCCAATTGGCTTTCAGCTTCAAAACCGTCTTAGCAGATGCTAAGCTGTAATATGAAAGTTATTCACCCACTCAGTGAGGCAGTGCGTCTGTTATATCATCATGTCCTGTTATTCTTTATGACTTCCATAGGCACTAAAGAGGAGAGAACTTATTTTCTTTTCATTACTCCTGTGTCTTGGGGGACTGGAGGACTTGGTCCAGATCTTCCCGTTCAGGCCACAAATTCTTTTCAATTAAAGGCCTATGCTACCAGATGGTAGAGGCATCAGACCAGCACACCGTTGATGTGCCGCTCCTGCAACCGATGGACAGCTATTTCATTTGCCAGGCTGTAAATCCTGAGGCACCTAATGCCCCACAGCACAGGCCGCCAGCACCTGACAACTTACACCAGCCCAGCCAAAGTGTTGCGCTGAACTTTTACCTCGCAGCCCTCCGCTCTCTCAATCACACATGTATTGTCTTTGTTACGGATCAATTAAAAGGATGAGGTCTAAAAAAAGGGGCCATTTGTAAGATGGACGTCCTCTAAGAACCGAAACAGCAGCAGAGAGCAATGGAAGCGTGAATAATTTATCCCGAAACCCTATCACAGTGTTTGTATCAGTTTCCATCATAAAGCCGGGAGGGAGAGGGGGTGGAGGGGAATACATCAGCCTCTGTGACAGGCTCTGCAGGGAGGGTACAGTAGAGTGTCTTCTGGGCAACCACATACACATAAATCCACTTGCTGTCACCGGAGGAAGACGACAAGAGGAAATAGCACAGAGAGAGCGTGCCATTCAAAAAATAATGTTTCTAAGGTATAAACATTGTTTTAAGAGGAGAAAAGACTTTAGTGACCATAAACAAAAGGAAGAAAACTTGTCACTTTGTTTTACATTTGATAGCAACAACAATCAGGGGAGTTTACTTTTTTGAAAGCCTACCATCTACTGCTATTACTGCACAAATATACAAAGTAACGTAAAAAGCTTCTGGAACCACAATCGATTTCTTCTCATCTTAATCTAGTAGCTTAACAACGAACTGCATGCATCTGTGTCAAAACCACATAATTTACTGAGCTCAGGCGACTGGGATGAACTTCAGTGTTGTGATATTCGCATTAGGGCGACGCAGGCCGCCTCTCATTGCTGCCTGTGTTTTCTTTTCGTGTGTTTTCACTGACATGATGAAAAGATCATTTTGCATTTGGGAGCGAATCCGCTCTGAAGCAGTGTCTCGTTCCATAAGACATATACCAGACCCTGATTGCTTATCAAAGGAAATTGCCCAGCATGTCACATATGTTTCCCTGCATTGTTTTAGCCTGCTTGAAACACGAGGAGCAGAGATGCTCCACGTGCAGGGAGGGAGAGAGACAAGCAACGATATTAGACAGAACACAAACCTCCCACACCTTTTCTGTCTTAACCTGCCCTGTGCAGACAAAGATGGACTGGTAGCACGAGGGCAAGTCTGAGACTTTTATATAGTAATAAGTGTGAAGGCTATAGTGAAAATAATGTCTGCACTGTTTGCAGAACATGAATTTGACACCTGACAAATCTAGACTAGCTTTTCTATTAATGTATGTCGACTTTTTCATCCTTATCACCGTGCATCTAGCACATTTATGGACATATGCGTATTAACATGGGGAAACAGAACTGCAGCAGAGCATGTTTTGATTCCAGACATCATAGCTCATTTGCTACCCATTTCCTGCCACTCATAGCTCATAGCGAGCGAGTGAAAAGCAGCAGCCAGCCCGATTTCACCTTGACTGTTTTGGGCCACCAATCACAGCCCGTGACTCCCACCGCTCCCTGCGGCTGCTACTGCCAACCTGCTCGCTGTGATCTGCGTCTGAAGCTCGGCCAAACCTCGCTTGCCCCAGCGGAAAGTGCCGTTTTCTGCAAGAGTGAGAGAAAGTCTGTTTTTTTGAGGAGACGGGAGCTTGTTAGGCTGCTCTCGCTTCACCTGCCCCTCCGTTCAGTGGAAGCACTGGGACGCTGGAGGAAATCCCAGCGAGCTGAAAAGACACTCGGTCAAAACAATAGTTCCTGTCAGGGCCAGAGCCCACAAGCATTTTCACACATTGTTCTATCTGGTAAATGTGCAGCCAATTCACAGGGGACACAGTCAGGCTGATGAAGCAGCTTTCCAGCTTCTTGCTAT
Organism: Macropodus opercularis; assembly: GCA_030770545.1. NCBI lineage: Eukaryota > Metazoa > Chordata > Actinopteri > Anabantiformes > Osphronemidae > Macropodus > Macropodus opercularis. The sequence goes on from JAUCMP010000028.1 coordinate 6,803,317, forward strand.
TATGGTTATTTTACTGCTCCTGTGTGTGTCTGCCAGTCCTGAAACTAGCATCAGCCGATTCGTTTATATGAATGAATTTTACCTCTGAAGCTAATCAGACATGACGACTGCAAGTCTGACTCCCGTTTGTGCATCTCCTGTCTTAATCTGTCTTGCGTGTAACATGTAAGAACGGTCTCAGTTGATTTTTTTTTTCTTTCAGACAGCAGGGTTTGAGGGTGAAGTGTCATTTTACTCAGCATCCATAAATAGAACATGTGGAGCATATCCCCCATGGAGGTGAATGCATATCATGTTAGCAGGGCTGAGTAGGTGCTAACCTGCTGCTGGCAACCTCCACACTAAACAATACTTGTTACAGAGAAACAGAGAAATTGGATCACTGTTGTGTGAAAAGTGAACTAATGTTATGTGGAGTAAAACACAAGAAAGTGTAACGCAATATAATTCTTATTGTTGTCAAGTGCAGGTTCCCTTGACAGAGTTACATTACAACTAAATGAACACCAACAGGGATGTTCTGAGGTTGTGTAGTGTGAAGACAATAAGGAACAGTCACAACCTGAGTGATGTTCAAATTAAATTTAAAAACGCTTGTATCAACAAAAACAAAAACCAACCTGAGGAATTAAAACATGCAACACAATTCAATTGGCACCATTTCTTTTTGTTTTGGTGAATAAATCCTACCATTAGTTAACATTTCCTTCTACTGAACCTTATTGTACGATCATTTGGAAATAAACTTTTTAATTTGACGAGAAAATGGAGTCTCACTTCAGCGTTTGACCTGAGGTTCGTTAAACTGCATCTCAGGGTTTTACGTGTCTTAAGTGTTGCCAGGGTTCAATCTCTAACAAATTATTTGATCCTGTTTGTCCTTTACAAGCTTAAACACAGGTTCAGTCTTGTGGTTAGCTGGATAACAATGTGTAAAGATTACACACATTAAGACAGTGTCAATTACAGAAACCTCAACATTGCTATTAACATAGAAAAGACACGCCACCATTTACAGCTTTGACACCTTACGCTCCCTGACATTTACCTGAGCTTATATTGCAGAGTCAGTCGCAAACCAAAAAATATCCCGGGGCCTCAAACGAGCTGTCTGGGAAACCGCTAACAAGTCTGCTTCCTTTCGAAACACCCTCCACCCAGTAAAAGTCTCAAGCCATGCCAGCAAATAGAAAGACATAAAGATGTGATAACTAATATAGTCTTGGCTAACTCGGGATGGCCTGCAGTCACAAGCCTATTGTAATCACGCTCTTTTGAAGCCTGGGAAAAATATCAAAGTGTTGGAGGCAGATAGAGCTTTGAACAATTAGATTTTGGAGCAGTGACAGGAAAAACCTAGACAACAGGAGAAAAAAAAATGAGAGAACGATGGAGAAAGAGTGAGCAGAGAGGTGGGAACTCTGATACTGCACGTCAACGTGACAAGGGAGCCTCTATTTGAGGGCTTACAGGAAGGAGCAGGTCGCTCACAGGCCCTGGCAAAGGAGCGAACTGCCGCAGATACAAGCAAACACACAGAGACGCGAGCAGGAATGTGGCAGCGCTACAAGATGGACTCCAGTACAGACAGGAACAGAACCGTCCTCTCTCAGACAGGGAGCGCCAGAAGAAAACGACCGGTGCAGGAAGAGAGCGCCTGCGCTGCTCTCTGCTCCCAGCCAAAGCAGGAAATGAAGAAATAGGATCACATCAAAATATGCAAGTCCTGTCATCCTGAACACACCTTTCCTAAGGCCACAGACTAGCCAATATAGGGTTTAAGAGATTAACCTTTTGCCTGTGCCAGATGAAACAGTTCTATGGAGGTTTATTAAGAAACGTGTTCTAACAATGAGGCAAAATGTGCTGCAGACTGGAGTAAAATAAGCGAAACGTCTGGAGGGGTCAGTCTGCAGAACCCGCCAAGCCATACAAACGTTGCGTAAAACGCTTTCAGCACTGATTGGGTAAAGAGGAATAACCTTCATGAAACGATTAGAAGTATTCAACACATGCCACTGAGCAGGTTGAGCTGTTTTAGTCTAGTTCTTTACAATAAACCTGTGCACTGTCCTCGTGCAGCAAACGCCGGCGCATTAATTGTGCACTTGCGTTTATCCACAGTTTAAAAAATCCCCAACAAATGCAAACATAGAATCAATACATATTATTTTAGGTAATTACTGAACCTTCGTCAGTATTATGATGCCATCCTATAGGGTTACATGCTCAGAAGGAACAAACGGGCTTCAGCCAGGATGGAACAGACTGGAAGAAGAAGCCAGAAAGTGGTGGGTGGGTGTAAGCAGTGGGACGGTGGCATAAATACACAACACAATGCTGTGAGAAGAGGAAGCTTGCATGCGATAGTTTTGGAGCAGGTGGGGCTGATTCCCTCCTAGTGGGCAGTGATTACCGTTGGCTGGGGTCCACTCAGCCTGCAGCTAGCAAAACATTATCTGTGGCTCAGTAAATTCCCTTTTATTTGATTTGATCTTTTTTTTTTTTCTTTTCAGGTTGAGAGTTTCTGTGGTTCCGTGACAGGAGCCCATAACACGCGCAAGCTTTGAAGCCTAAAAGTTTAAAACACAGCCTTAGTTTATAAGTCTGTGTGTATTGTATGATGTTACGGAGAGGAAAGCACATTTGGAAGAGTAAACATACGTGTGATGCTGTAGATCATCTGTGCTATAATCAGAGAAGCAAAACACAGGCCCCTGATTAATTTACTGCTGGACATCAAACACACACTTATTGGTTGAATATTATAAGTCAATCAGTAATATATGTAGACACAAACACGCACAGTCCACCAATAATTTGACATTAAGTTTGTCTGTCCACTATTTTCTGCAGTGTCCTTGTATTAAATTTGTAAAAATGATTATCGTAAACTTTTATTGCAGGTCTTTAGAAGCTATGGATGTTTATGATAATATACATTTAAAAGTTTTAAAGCCACACAACCCACACATGGTTATCAGCTGGCTTTCATTTTCTCCGTTTCCATTACTCTCTTCATTGAGACGTGGGGAGCTCATAAAGAGAGAGAGTGAACGAGGAGGAGAGAGAGGATGCGGGTGATGTAATTTGCTCTTAGCGTCAGCGAGGAGCAGCCCGGTGATTTAGCAGGAGTGTGCTGAAGACATGACAGAGACTAATTGCTTTCATTAATCACGTTTTGCAGAGCCCATTCCGAGGTAAACTAATTGAAATCCTCTTACCTGTCAGGGCGCCAACCATTGTGTGCCCGGAGTCACGCAGGGAGGGGGGGGGGGGGTAGCGGAGGGTGGAGGTGGTAGTCAAGAACAGGCAGGAAATGAAGCTTTAACTACAAATAAACCATGTCTTTGTCTAGACAAATCTCTTTTCAAGCCGTAATGCTCTCTGAAATGTGTTAATGTCATGTAAAGTCTTTCAGGGGGCTGCGAAGCTGAGGAGAAGCCAAGCGCAAATGTGGCTTGGGAAGAAAGGCCCTTTTCCAGCATAAAATACCAAATCAAATTATTCCCCTCGGCCCAGCTGCCAGTGGCGTCGGAGAGAGAGAGGCTTTAGGCCTTAATACCTTTGTGTGTGACAGGGGCCATTACTGAGGCCCCTTTATGGTAGAGCACAACAGAGACATCAGAACAGACCGGCCTCTGCCGACAGATACGAGGGAAAGACAGACACAGAGCAGACTGAATGACAAGCACGCAAAGTAAAAATGGAAATCTACGACTGGAGCGAAGCCTTATTGTGTGAGAGCTTCCAGCAAAAATAAAGGTTTAGGAGAGGAGGTGATTTAATTACATAAAAGGCACAAACTCATTCCTTTAGTTTGGGCTGGATGTTTTGTTCACAGGTGGTAAATACATGGGCAAGATTTATTTATTATTTATTCTTTACATTTTTCCTTACTATTTATGTATCGTCTTTTATTTTATCGTGACGTTGTCCCTTCTCCTCACATATATTTTGCCTCACTCTGAATCCGCAGGGGTGTTCATTTAAAGAAGTGGTCTCACACACACACACACACACACACACACACACACACACCTTTCTGGCAGTGGTATTCAGGAGTTGCATAGAGGACAAATCCAAAAGAGATTGCCGTGTGAAAGGCCCTCCTCCTGCCTTGAGAGTGCGTCTCCAGTTACGAGGTCACAGACAATTAGAGAGAGAGGATCAGACAGTCCCACTGTTGTCATGGTGCTGCAGAGTGACTCTCTCATTCGTCGCATACATATGCGCACATTTAGACACAAATGTGCTCACTGATAGATTGCATGAAAGATGCATTTACAATCCATTTACACATTATTTAATCATATAGATCACATATAGAAAGCAGTGCTATAAACATGCGCCCCCCCCCCACAGCACTGCAGTCTGCTAACACCTTGCCCTTCCTCTTTCTCCGTCTCAGACAAACACTGCCTCGAGCTACGACATCAGACAGTTTCTTTTGAAAGGTGAAAATGTAACTTAAGGTTCAGGAATGAATTTATTTGCCAAAAAAAAAAAAAATTATCTGTTGATCTGCAGGGTGTTCACTGCTTCCTGAACACCTCTTGTCACTGTGCTGCCTTCCCCCGTGGTGTAGCGAGGAGGAGAAGGGCCTGCAGGGACACGGGCCGACTCCAGATCTTATCACCTCTGCCATTCCGTATTAGGTTACAACCATTTTTTTAATTTAGCATACAAGTCAGCAGTCACAATGAAGCCTTTATGATCTGTGTCGACTCTGTGCCAGGGACGAGCGTTTCCTTCGCTGCGCTGGGTATTAATGATCAGACAGCAGTCCAGCGCTTTCAGCTTTGGCTAATCACAGCATTACTGAATCCTTGTAAAATACGCTTTTGGAAAACTATGTTTGCTTATGTTAACTAGTTCTTTGACTTTCTCACTTTACTTCATCCTCGCGTATAATTAAAAAGTGACTATATACACAAAACGAAGATATGATGAACCATTGTAATGATTTGTGAGTGGAGTCATGACCGCTATTAACGACTCCATAGCGCTGACAAATAGTCATAACACCATAAAGAGTAATCGACCAGAAATACCCCGAGTTACGCCTGAACTATACTCTGAGCTACAGTTAGCAACGTAGTAATGAATCAACAACAGAGACAACTGTAGGAAGTATCGGGTTCACGGTGTTGGATCTATGACCTTTTTCGTTGCATGCTGCCTGTGTGTGGTGTCTGTATGCAGACCAGTATGCAAAGTTGTGACATTATTACAGTATGTGTTTATCATCTCATATTTACCTTTTCCCAGAAGTCTTCCTCGCTAAACTCACCCAAATATAAACTTGCATAACCTGCCTGATATCTTCTAGTGTGAATCCTCAAGCTTTAGTTGATTCATCCCAGGGACTGACGACAGTAACCAACAACTATAATGACTGATACATGCGTGGCAGACATGTCAAGTAACCTTCGCTGAGCCATGATTAGTCAGTCGTCCATACACGTGTTACCTTTTCTGAACTCTTGCTCTGTGTCCCGTGCTGACCTTTACGGTGTGAACAGTGGGTCTAGCAGCTTTCCGTCAGGAACAAAATATCCCTCGTAGGCTCAGGACTGATGTGCGTTGGCATAGACAGTAGGACTGAACCATCCTAACCAGTTCGTGAACTAAGCGAATCAATTAACATAGTGAACTCTGTGAGCGGTCCGATTCTCAGAGCTGGCGTTTCAGAGAAAGAATCATGAATTATGTATTGTACAGCCGTATCTCGTTTTATTGGGGTTATGCGACGGAGGCCATTAGATGATGCAGGGCAGGTTTCATACATACACCTGAACTGAGTGATGGCTGCTGCTGGATCAAGTGTAAGCATTTGCTTTATAAATGATCACACAGCAGCACTTTGATATGGGGGGAGAAACGCAGCCCGAGGAAAAGTCAGCTTCTCCTTATCTACTTTACCTGCCTGTAGGTCTGTTTTTGTGTTTGTGTTTCAAATGACATACTGTACAACATGCCTATTCACGGCGTAGGTATGAGCGATCAGAGGGCAAAGAGTGAGGGGGGGGTTGCGTAGCGAGTGGTGAATGTGGAGTGTGTGTTGTGGGGCAGCTGGAGGCACAGGGGAATGGGAATGGGTGAGGTGTGGGGATGGAAGGAAGGGGGGAAAGCCTTGGTTTCCTGTTCCCTAAATTCCCAGCTCCTGTCTGTGGAGCAGGTACACAAAGCCTCCCTTGAAGGTTTAGGAGAGGGGCGGTAGGATGAAACGCAGCCACTGATGGTTAACAGATCTGTCCCCCTGGACCCCCCCTTCCTCCATCCCTCCATCCCTCCATCCCTCCCTTCCTCTCCCGCAGTGCTAGCCACTCACTTGTTTACACTCTCTCAAGCCTTTTTAGCATTTTCTGCTCAGACCCGGAGACTTGGCGAGGTTCCATGCTGCTGATTGCCATATTCCCAGACCAGAAATGTCACTTACCACTTTGCTCTGCTTCATCCGCCAGTTAAACCCTTTGTAATCCCTCAGAAGAGCAGAGTCACCCAGGATATGGAACGTTTTCTCCCGTCCCGGCGGCTTCTCACCGTCCATTACTCCATCGCCTGCTCAGACAGAAGCAGAACACAAACTGTTTCAGTGCACTGGAACAAGACATTAACGGTCCTACCAAGACAGCGTGAACCCAAGAGAAAGAGAGTGAGACCAAAGAGAAGGTAACAAAAGCGGCAGAGAAATGTCACAAAAGGTCAAGTCTGTTGGAGCCCAGGGCGTATGTGATAAAACAAATGAGGTGAAGACATCATATTAACTAAGACAAGTAAATGTGTTTCTCTCTCTAATGCTATGATTGAACTAGTTACAGGTGCACACCATTAGCAGCAAAGTTGACTTTGCTCCTTTACATTCCCCTGCATTGGATTTCCCTGCCACTGGCCCACGCGGCGAAACAGTACCTGCACTGTGAACAAACCCAAGTGTGGCCGACCTGCTCGGGTCAGTGTTTCTCTTTATCTCACATCAAACCTGAACTAAACACTATGCGTGACAGGTAAATTTATGGTTTCCAGTAGGAGAAGGTGTTATATAGTAAAATGATAATAATAAAGCTGGTCCTAGTTTATGCAAATACAACCTCAGATGGACATTGATCCTTTTTCAACATGACATGATTCATTAAACATAAATAAAGAAAAAAGCAGCTATACAAACTGACTCCTAACAACACTGCGGACAATGCTGGGTCAATCGCTTCCATAGGTGTTAAAAGAATTGCACATGACTGTATGTATTTTTGTAGAGCTAACCCTGGCTGATCTCTGCAAGGCACAGTTCACTCCACATGTCCATTAACACCTACAACCAAATCTTTTTTAGACCGGTCAGGCTCAAACTCTCCACCAACATTACATTAATGGCATTGTCACAGTCTAGACTCGCTTGGGAATGCCTCGTCTGAGGGGAGCAGGCCTAGCTGTGGATGTGCGGCCTCTCAGAGTTGATGCTACTGGCTGGGATCCCTGGCATCTGCAGCGCGCTGATTACCAGCTGTCCCTGCCTCACTGTGCCTGTCAAATCCCAGTAACTGAGAAATAAACAAAGTGTAAACAAAGGCCCTAGTTTAGCACCGCCGCCCACCACAGCGTGACAACAGGTCTGTCACTCTTGCCGTTCGCCAGGGCTAACAGAGCCCAGAGAGCTACAGAGAGGAGTAAAAAGCAGTTTCTCCAACAGAAAACCACTGGAGGAGGAGCTGCAACCAGGCAGAGTGGGTTTCTGTGCCCGCCTCAAGACAAACTGCATCAGCCAAACCCACAATAGATGAAGCCGGAGTAAAGCAGACAGAGCGAAACAGTCAGGCTGAGATTGGACGCTTTGCTGGTTAGAGAGACAAATTCCCAAACTTCAGGCACACTAGCCACCAAGAGGTGAACACGAGCCAATTAATGGCCTTCCCGCTCATAAAAGAGATGTGGAACACCAGGGTTTTTTTTGGGGGGGTCTTGATATGCATGTAATACAATATTAGTTCAATTGTGATTCACCGTTAGAGGCCCCTTCTATGGAAATCTGCATGAAATCACTGTCTGGGTGAGGTTGTAAATCACCAATGGCGTTGTTTATTGTTGCAGTGGAGTTTTATGGGAGGCGGGTGCTTTGCTGGGACGTCCTGGAGAGGACCTGCCACGTAATGGCTCCTTTATTTCCACAAGAGGGTTGATGGGAGTACGGTGAAGAGCAGGCCTCCCGAGAATGACATAGGTACTGTAAAGCCTGATTAAAGCACAGGAACACCTATATCTAACAAAAGCAAGCACATGACATATTCACTGAACAGCCACCAGGTCGAAAACACATCAAAGGATGATAAACGGTCACCAGAAATCAGAGATCAGCTAGAGAACTGCCAGGCAGGTAAATGACACAGGCCAAACCGACACAAGCGAGCTCTTATTTTTACGTCCTCCTGTTTTGTGCGAGCAGCCAGAACGACTGGCCAACAAGCCACAACACCCACGTTTTCTTTCACAAAATGTCTGGCCTGGTTCTGCCAGGTCTCCGAGCATCAGGAAAACTTATCAAAGAAAACAGACCTCCGTTCTGTGCTGCACAGAGAGCAGCACTGCTGCCTCGAACAGGCAGCCAGCCAGTACCTCAGACGCTACTTAGCCTTTCAGCTGTGCGGAAGCGGGAAAAGCACATCAGGGGTTATTGTGCCGGTGGATTCCAGTGGTAGCGGTCCGACTTGCTTTGTCCTGCCTGGCAGACAAATGCCTCACCCTGGCCATCACTCTCACTCCATCTGAAAACATAATTGATTTGGATATTAAACGGCTTTAAATAAAATTCCATGCATGCTTAATTCTCCAACGTGGTTTTGGAGACTTTCTTCCCTGTCCAGGATAGTGTTACATGCTGGACAGACTTAGCTGTGACCACCTCATAAAATAAAGCCTCATAAATATTTTTCATGTGTGATTTAACCTAACTCAGCTCTCTCTGACTTGGAATGGTTTGATATGTAAATTCTGCACGTAGAAATATGCATGTGTGTCCTGGCTTCATTTTCTGTTTGCTTCCTGGTAGAATTAGTAGCTCTGACCACTGACATGTGTGTTACTCTTACTGGGGCCAGATAAGAATATTTTTCCAGGAATATCAACGCACAATATATAATCAATATTTTACATTTTAAAACCACGTGCAAAGGCATAAAAAGGAAAAGAGCAGCATGTACCAGTTCACAAATCAGTTTTATTAATTTAAACACAATCAAATAATAATGTCAAAAACATCTGTACACATATTTTGCAGACACAACAATCTTTTGCATTTCACAATGAGGCCCATGTAGTGTAAAGTATTTCCAGTTTGCATTTATGATTGCAACATAATAAAAAAGCGTGCTGTATGAATCTATAAAACATTTCCTCTATTTACCTACCATTAGCTTGATCTAGCAGCAATATGTAGATACCCCAGAGTGTAGGGGGAGAAGTTGTTTTGAATAGAGGGGGAGGGGGAGTGTTACAGGAAAGAGGGATCCAAATTGAAATGTAAAGGCCAACAGTGTTCATGTGCAAAAGAGGGAAAATTAGAAACACAACGAGTCGTGGTTTCTGTTTAAGAAATTCACAGTCGATAGCACATGTCCTGTATGTCCACACACATCTCGAAGTTAGTGGCTTTTCTCTCAATGTTAATTATGGTTTCCCCATCCACAGATGTAGAAGCGCTATGAAAAGGGCTTCGTGTATTTCAGCTACTTCAAGGGGGGTCACAGAATGTATTTTTAAAAGAAAAACACAAGAACATACAAAATTACGCTCGCTGTACAAGAGTTGTTATAGCGCCTGTATAAAAGTTAACAAAGTTACTCAAGCTTGCTTTTTTAAAACTCAAAATTATTCAGATTTGTTGTTAATATGGCTCTTGTGAGGCAGGAAATGTCCAGATGCCATATCTAAAACCTTTATAAGAATTAAGTTTGTTTCCAAATATATGGGGTCAGGGCTGCAAGCTGGTGAAAAGCAGTAAAGACACAAGTTGTCAGCTACCTTTCTAAATAAAATAAAAAAATTAACCAAAAAAACAATTTCAGCTTGAAATACGAGTTTTAAAAGGACTTGCAGTAGAGGAGACCTGTTACGCTGTAAAAGGTGTGACTGAAGTTTCATGTAAGGTCGAGAGACATCACAGAATCAAATGAAAGGTCATTGACACTTGACATTCATGCTTTTGGTCATGACAAATTGATTTATCACAAAATCCCAATATCTACATATTTGTTTACTGAACAAAACCTAAACACAGCAACACTTTGAGACATCGCGCTCGCTTACGTGCGACACGATGCCTGCTTTGCAACTTCAATGAAAAAGCACTGCCACCTTTCAAGAGCACGTACCTAAATGAATATAGGAAGGAATAGTCCAGTGATTACAAACTGAAAACACACAAAAAGATTTCCTCTGTACACGATTGTCTTAGCTTGTAAATAAAGTTTTTTGTAATTTTCTTAAATTATTAGAAAACCCCTTTTCTTCCTTCCATAAATGTCTTCTTCTCGCTGTGGTGGAAATCAATAGCACATTGTAAAAGGCACAAGTCTTTTGTCGTCGAGGTACCTTCTAAGTGGCGCGGTGCCACTCGCAAAGTCTCCGTTTATAAATAAGTACAGGACTCCCAGACTGACAATCACCACAGGAGCAGTCGCTTGGTCTCCGTGTCCTCTGACAGAAAGGAGACTACAAAGTCCTCAGAAAACAACTCGACCACACGGGAGGAGAAGAGCAGGGGGGAGAGCTAGAGGAACAGAGGATCACCACCAGTAGTCGTGGGCCTGTGGTTTACTGTAGCGCAGTTCTGTGGTGAGAGTAAGTGAGGCAGGCGCGGCCATCAGTAGCTCTGCTCTCCTCACAGGTGTGAACCCTGACAGAGTCGGGCACAAACAGGGGGCCGTAAAACACTTTGACAGCTTCAGAAAGCGGCCAATTCACAGTAACCAGGGCAAGCAGCTGCAGCGCCGTAAATTCACCTCTCTCCTTCGCGTCCAGAAAAAGAAAAAAGAAAAATTAAAGGTTAAGACAAAGTGTGACCGTATGTCAGCACATTAACCGTGTGCTCAGACTCCTCTTTTTTTTTTCTTCCTGTGCCGTGGAAGACGGACACCAGGCAGCACAGGGGGGGCTTTTTTTTCTGAGTGGCGAGGTCTGCGGTAAGCGTGGGATGGGGCTGGAGGGTGAAGGTGAAGGGTTGCAGGGTTCGCAAAGGCGTAGCAGGGTGTTTGATTCTGGTGTAGTGCTACAAGTACTCCAGGTCTAAAGCGTGGTGGAGGGCCATGAGGTCTGAATGGCTGGAAATCCTCCAGAAGGGCATGTTGTGCTAAAGAAAGCATATAAGAATCACATTATGTAAAGTTTCAAAACCCTGAAAGACAATATAAAAGAATTGCAGTTAACACGTTAGTAATACTGCAATTTTTAAAATTAGATTTCAAAACATACACAAAAAATTAAACCTTGATTTTAATTAATTAACTAATTGCATTAATTAAAGTAGGTTTTATTTTGTAAGTGTAGACAAGTAAAAGTTTAAATGAGTGACCTGTGATTTTATTGTCACTTTTTTAGAAGCCTCATTGTAAACAAAAAAATAATCCTAACAAGACAACAGTTTAACACGTCAGCAAACAAATTCCAGGATACATTCAATGACTAAAGTGATGCCGCTTCGTTCCCCGGGAAAAGCAATCACCCCGACTGCTCATGCACATCTATCTACGGGATCTGCGCAGCCAGAAACCACATCTGCACGTCTAGCTCATTTCTTTGCAGCATCAGTGTTCATGCTCATGTCCCCAGGCCTAAACCAGCAGTTGCTTTCAGCCTCCACAGAAATTAACTTTTCGGTAAAGCCTCCCGTCGGCTGTGGCTGTGTTTAGGACAGCGCAAATGAGCTGCAGTTCCCAGGCACAGTACAGGGGAGAAACCTGAGTTGCAGAGAATGAAAGAAGCTTGTCAGGTAAAGTCCTCTGCTCCTCAGTGGTTGGAGCCCATTACCCTCCCTTTATCAAAGGTATGGCCTCTCCCAGGCATATGTTCCGCCTAGGAGAGCCTGCGCTGACCCTTAAAAAGCTCTTTGCTTTTTGTTTTGTAAATTGTCTTTGCTTTTAAGTTAAAAAGCTGGAGATTGTATCTCTCTTCTATCCCAGGCAACGGTAATAACGGAAGACAGAACTGTTTCAGGGGATGTGGAGCTTTTGAGGTGAAGGAATGAGGGCTGGGACAACTTTTAGACATTTGCTTTTGTAGTTCCATGCAGTGTCACGTCTGATATGCACCTCCTGACAGGTGAAACTGTTGTGTTATTTCACGTCCTCTCTGATGTTGACACAGAAACCTTTTACCGCATGGCATGTCGTGGGACTCAAAGCAGTCAGACAGGGGAAAATAAGAAACGGGCTCACGCTTCCATCAATGTCACACTCCAACAACTCAAGACTGAATAAAAATATTTGCATCTTTCTCCACAATCACCCTTAAGACCATTTTCCCAGGGCGTGTTGGCTTTCATAATACAGAGCTATTGCTTTACACATTTAACCAGGGCAAAGGTTGATACTTCTTCCTAATCGCTGCCTAATTACTCTTCTTCTGCCTCTGCTTCAAATGGCTGTTTACTGAGAAATAGGCGAAAAAGGAGCTGGGGGCTTTTCAAAGTGAAACTCGCTGTCTTTGCGCTGACACTGCGGCTTACCGTAACTGGCACTGAAATATGCTCCTGCACCGCTGATTAATTCACTAATGAATGAGTTTGCAGAGTGTGGCTTGCATGTGGCATCTGGTTTACATCCAAACTTGGCAGAAATGCTGAATACACAAATTACGCTGCAAGAGCCAACAAGTAACATAAAAAGGGCAAATCAGATGTCAGAGCCACCTGAACAGATAACTGTCACGTTTCCTGAGCGGGTGCTGGAGATGTCAGCTTTGAGCCTTTGGTATCGTGCTTACCGGCTCGTCACCGAGGTAAATATTCTAATTTCATCAACAATGATTTAAGTCTCTTCAATGCACGCTCTGTTTACAAAGTGCCTTCAACGTGCCTGAAAGGGCCTGTCTAGCGTTACACACACAGCATTCACGCCGCTCAGGGCACTGAGCAAGAATATATAATTATGCCATCTCTGCGCGCCCCCCCCCACCTTGTAAACCTGAGATGGCGGAGGAAGAGCGCTGATTACACACTGCAGACTTTCCCTCTTGTAGTTGGATGCCGCATAAGCGGATAAACGAATAAAAGTAAAACAAGACTGCTGAGCTGAAGCACTAATTACTTTCTTCAGGTATGTTTTGTGTTTTGAAAGCATTCATACTGAACTCTCAACCTTAGGGAAATAAATCCGAACGACATCTTTTTACCTAGTTCTATGTATATTTCGCTAGACAATGCAGTGTGTGTATACATGTCTATATTTAAAGACCTCTTACCTTTTTTGAGCCTTGCTCCTCTTCCACACCATCTCCAACCACTATGTAAACAACTTTCCTCCCAAACCTCTGAATTACCCTCTCAAAGCAGCTTTCCTTCCCTGTGGAGGAGTTGACAGCAGGATGTTAGGGGAGTTTTGTGTGGATGCAAAAATATACACAGATGTACACACACTCTCTAAGACTCACACCAAACACCATCAAATTGATTCAGGGCACCAGGGTGACTCAAGACCCTTTAAAAACACCACATGTACAAAATACGGCCAAGTGTAAACAAGTTGAGCACAAGAAAGAAATGCGATAAGATCAGGTCGCACATCAAGACAATTTCAAATCTGGGCCAAATGGACCTAAAAAAGCTAAATCATTCCTGCATACTACAGGGCGTGTAACGCTTCACGGAACTACACTCTGATGGCCCTGAAAATGGCGCAGGAGTGAAGCTTGGTGTTTATTTTGCATTTGAAACATTGAAGTAGGGGAAGGTTTGGAGGAAAAGAAGGGAGATGGGAGGAGGAGGGGGGCCCTGTTGCTGTGGAATGACATAAATGTGCAGAAGTGGTTTCATATGCAGAGACTGAGCAGGAGAGGCCTGGGGAGGCCCTACTCCAGGAAAATAATCCTGGACTGATTAGACTGATTTCTTCACAGGAGAACATCAGAACTCCCACCCACTCCACATATCAGTCCCATCACTTTGGTAGCATGACTGTCTCAACTCTCAGCCCATAATAAGCATTCATTATCCAAAGTGACGCTGATAAACAATGAAAAACACAGATTGCAACCACACACTTCAGAATATTTACCTATTTTGGTTGCACTATAAATATTCTCGATAGGAAAGACTATTCCCAAGCCATAGAGCAACACCTTTGCCAGCGCAGGGATGAGCTGTGTGGTGGTCACCAGGATATTCACACAGTTAGACCTGCAGCAGAGACACAAAGGATAAGAGAAAAGAGATGACATCATTCTAAATCACAGTGAGGGAGGACAAAGCAAAACATAGCGTGTTGAAAATAGAGACAGAGTAATTTATCAACGGTTTAAAACATGTCCTGTAATAAAGGTTTGGATCCCAGCTCCCCTTTCAAGTCAAGTCATACTTATCTTTCAAAATCAGAGGACAAACTCTGTCCAAAAGATAATTTGGAGCATTGTTGTTTTGGTACATAGCTTAGAAGTATGAAGTTGACCTATTTACACCGCATGCACGTTTATTTATGTGCGGCATTGGACTGGGTACAATTTTCCTCACTTGAGTCCTACCTTGAGTGGATTAATGTTAGTGCTTTCAGTGCCAGTGTTAACCAGGAGTCCGTCAAGGCTTCAATTTCTGCTCGCAATTGCAACCAGGCTTCTCTTTTTGCTGGGCCCAGCAGACCTGAAACACAGGGTAACATTGTTTGGATTGGACCGGTGCTGTAAATACCACAGAAACGTTCGAAAACGACGCTGACCAAGTGGTGCAGCATGTGGGCTCTTGGAACACACACGTGAACATGCGCGGCCACTCACAAACACCCACACGATGGGCACGTACGTCTGCACACTCGCCCCTACGTGATAGATCTGGACAGAAGGGCCATGCTTGTTGGGGATTACCTCCGACATTGTTTTTGTAGGTGGTGTAGATTTCTTTTACTCGTCTGTAGCGGAAGGCCAGTTTTCTCATCCAGTCCACGCCTCCACGCACGCCTGTAGCCAGACACAGGTTGGCACTGGTTGCTGCTGCGTGGAAGCCGTCAGCGCTGAAGTTATACGTGCTACGAAAGAGGAAACCAAACAGAATCTGTTAGCACAACGCTTCACAGTACATCTTGACGTATTAACAAAGAAAAGTGTTTTAGTTGTTGTACCTTAGATCCTGGCCATTGTCATCAGAGGACACATCGTCAATATGTACCTGGTCACATTCCTGCAATGCACAAAAAATGTCAAATACTGGACACACATACCATGTGCTTTTAAAGTTTAGAGAGTTTTCTATGTGAAAGGACAGTCTAGAAAAAAACCCAACACATTTATTCAGGGATCTGTGCTTTGGCTTCGGACACCTCAGTGTTGGCGCTCCACATTTTTCTTTCTGCATGCCCTCATGAGCTGTATCCAAACAACAGCTAACCTCAGCATCAGTCTGAACGGACAGCTTCAACCAGAGGGGTTTAACGATGTGGATGCCCACAGGCAAAGCCAATTAACGCCCAAACCAGGAAGTCTAAACGCTTTTGAGCAGTTTGTCTGAGAGCACAGATAGATATATATACACATATATACAGTAAGAGGATGGCTGAATGTGCAGAAAGCCTTGGCACTAATGGTCTGTGCATGTCTGTGTGTGTGTGTGTGTGTGTGTGTGTGTGAGCATCTCTATACATATGTGTGCACTCCTCTTCCCCTTCGGGGGTGCCTGGCTCCTCTTGGAAAGGTAGAAGGATTCTGCAGCTCTTCACTGATGCTGCCGGTCCAGAGTAACACAATCCAGACTTTCTGGTAAATGTAACCTACTAGAAAAATTGAACCTGATGCTAACCGCCAATGAAATTATGACCTCTGATTGCTGCTGCGCCACACACCAACACAGCCCTGAGGCTAGTCAGCCAGCCAGCCGGCGAAAGAGTGCTGCACAAAGCAAGGCTAAAAAATCTGTTATTAGTTTTCCATTTATAGGAGTGCTTCAGTGCCCCCATCGCTATCCCCTCCTTCTATCCTCAACAGCGAGCTCAAAATGTCAGATAGTCCTGCACGTGTATTCACATCAACACATTTGACAAAGAAACACTAGCTTGTTTGTAAAATTTGAAGAGTCAAGCAATGTTGCCATGTAGAGAAAGGAATAAAATATGTGCTTATAGCAAAAGGCGAGGCAATATTTTTAAATTGTGCTTGGAGTGCTTTAGGTTTTAATCTGATTGCAAAACTGCCAAAAATGTTACTCTCACCTGTTCTGTATAAAACAACAATTTCACATGGAAATTGATATACAAGGGGGTGAATTCTTCTGTTCTCAAGTATGAAAAGTCCATCCTGATTTTAAGCTTTTTAATTAAGTTTCACCAGGCTGTCAAGACACCCAAAAACAGAAAGGACCTTTAAGTCAATTTAACGGAGGCCAAATGCTGACGTTAACGCATTCCTCTCTAATGCTAGATCAGGGCAGGGGTAAGGGCTTTGGACTGTAAACCTTTTTTATTTTACTGGTTCCCCTCTGAACAAATTTTTCATCTCCCTGGATTTGTGGGGAGAGGGAGGGGGAAAGCGACGCGAGGAGAAACTCAAACCAGCTGTTCTTTAACAAAATTAAAATCTTGACCCCCCAACCCCTGCTCTAATGCAGCCATTCTCTCGCCAAGCCTCTCCCAGCGAGCCCCAAGATCCGAAGAGGAAAAGACTTTGACCCAGCGACCCCTTGCCCCTCCTCTTTGGCGCTCCAGCACCCCGATAAGGGGGTGGAAGTGTAGAGATGAGGATACGGACAGAGAGCAGCGGGTAAAAGCTGGGGGAGAGTCCAAAGTGACCTCACAAGGAGCCAGGCTGCCAATTGGAGGTGGGGTGCAGGTCGTAGCGCTGTTGGCCTAATCTGTTTCTAGACACTCACCAGCTCTTCTTTAATAGCTGAAGAAAGCATCAATTTGTCCCAGCTTAATCATCTGCTGCCAACAAGCCTGTGGATAAATTATGCTTAGGAATTACCTGCAAAATTTTAAGAACTCAAAGCAAAGTACTGGAGTGTCTAAGTCCCGAGGTAGCTGAGGCATGTCTGTTTGTTTATGAAAACAAAAACAGCCGCCTAGGCTGAGCTCCACTTAAAGCCTGCTTTCAAAGACCTCTCATTTCAGTGCAAGTACATGGAATGCTTCTATTATTCAGTAAACGCCTACTGATAAATTAGACACAATAAGCTGACTGCTGAAGCGCTTTCCGTCTCTTTCACCAAAATACAGGGCCATTGCCTATCGTTGCCTAATTACACGCTGTCTCCCGGTACCTTGTTGGATGACAATGGTTGTGCGTGTTCTTTCTTCCCGTGAAATGTGTTTGTAAAAGTCTGACAGCCAGGAAGGATCAAAACTGAAATTTGAGAACAGTATTACGCAGGATGTTAATTACGGGCCTACTTTAGGTGTCAGAGCCAGAACCCTGACACTAAAACCACAAGATGTGTCTCGCTAATTAGGCCTGAGAAGTACTTCTAACAGATTTCTGATTAGGAATGATTATAAAGCTAAGACTTGTCAACCCAATGTAAAAGGCCAAAAGCATTACAGGGATTTGGATTGTCCAGCTTGAATGCCTAAACCTCTTTCACTGATTGTTTTTGCATGTTAATGTTGTTTGTCTTAGTCTTGCAGCTATTGCAATACTAAATAAACCACCGAGACGTCCAGATAGTGAGTGTTAAGTGCTGTAAATACAAAGGGGACCCGGGTTTGGAAGAATCCACAGGCTCCAACAATTACTGTTCCCAGCTGGGGCTGCATAAACCTCTGCACTGGCTCCCTGGGAGGACTGGAAAAGCTAATAGTGGAGGTGGCTGTGGGTAATGTCACACAGTAACCCTTACACATACTCATTAGGAGCCACTTCTGAAGGCGTCGTAAACACCGCAGAGCCGTGGATGGTTCAGCTCAGTTAAGCACAGTTGTGCAGTCAAAGTGAACACTATGGAACGAAACACCAGGGGGAAGTGAATTTCACTGACGGAGAACGTGAAGGAGTCTGTGTAATTTCAGCTTTAGAAAAGTAAAAAGTACTTGTCAAATGCATATGTAATAACTTCGTTTGTATGCATGCAGGACTTGATAAAAAGAGACCTCATCAAAAAGAAATGTGCTACTATTATTTTGCTTAGGTACCATTAACAACTAAATGACGGACATTGAAGATGGTGGTGATTTCAGGGGCAGCCTCTGAATTCATTCTCCTGAATCCACCCAGTCTCCCCTCACCGAGCAAACGGTGGTCTCGATAAAACCTCCACTCACCACTAACTCACAGCAGATGTTCCTACTGTACTCAGGAGTGAAGACCCTCCACCAGAAGCAATCACAATTACTCCTTATACAAACATAATATCTGTGTCATGTTTTATCTGATGCACTTCGGCTACAAAACCGCCTTTATCTGAACAGGAAAGACAACATGCAGAATAAACATGAACTGGAGGTGGTCCACATTTACATCTGTCACTCTGTCTTCACTTCTTGTCTGTGTCCTGTCACTAGTCTGCTGACAGGTCTTCACTAGAGCGGAAGTTATCAGGGCCATCCTTGTTTCCTTGGTATCTGTCACTAAGCAATCAGCAATGTTCCAATTTTCCTGTAGCCAGCTACAAAGTCAGAGCAGTGATTGCAGAAGAGACCTCCACAGCCGTCATCACAACATTACGTCTGACCGTACAAACTAATGCCATGTGAAAAGACTCATCCATGGGCAGGTTCTCCACTTGGCAGGGGCTGTCATCCCTCTTGTGGTCTGTGACCCCCAGCAACTACCTTCTCCGTTCCCACCGCTGTCTGGGGCGGTGGGGGAAAGGAGGGGGTGCAGAAGGGAGGGGAACTGTGATTACCTGGGGGTCAAACACAGGATGTGGCTAACAAAGGGAGAGTTCTTCAAACCCACTTCATTCCAATCCACAATCTGTGCTTGAACAGTCATGGAATTCAAACAGTGGCGCCAAACAAAGCACAGGTACAGAGAAGTCCATGGTGGCTTTACAAGAATTCACAGAAAAGATCCAGTGTTTTTCTCAGACACACTGTATTTTAACAATATATGGAAAAGAAGAAAAACATTCCACCGGTAGGCAGCGAAAAGCAAAAATTAGTTACGTGTGATAGACAAACTGCTTCTCATCATTCCCTAGTTTTGGCGTTTCAACTTTAAACCACACCTCAAGGAGAGAAACATTAATTCATTTCAGCATTTTCCCCCTGCGACAAATCTATGTGCCAAGTTCAGTGTTGTTTCAACAACAGTTTCTGTTCTCCTTCTCTGTGGAGTGAAGACTGACAGGGTGGCTTTGAAACCCCTATTTCTTTCTCCGTGGTCTTTCCAAAACACATCAGTGGACCTGCCTTGAAAGTTGATGGAGTTATGTTGGGAAGCACAACAGAGCTGCTGCACCACCAAATGATGAAATAAAGCCACAGCAGTGTGCAGGGATCAACTGTACAACTGACAAAATATGTCAATAACTAAAACGCACAAGTACAGTGTGGGTTTAATACTGTGCGATAAAAGTTTTTAATAAAAAAAAAAAACTGGATTCATCAACTCTGGATTCATTGGTACCGATACAGTAAGAAAATTGCTGTTTTGTGCATAATTTGAAATAAGAAGAAAAAAACGGAGGAACTATTAATTGGTGGCATGTAAAGTTAGCATTTTTCCCAATTCAATGAACAGCATGTGAAGTTAGTATTAGTCCTCTCTGGGAATAAAATCATAAAAAAAACTCAATGAAAACATCATAAAGCTACAAATCACATGGAATAGCGAGTACAGGATCTGCTTCTCTACAAGTGGGACATAAAACCAACAGAATGGCTCTACGCTAAGAGGCTCTAGAGGGCCGTTTCAGCCACTAGGAAAGGGAAGCCGTGCATTTCACAGCATCTCTCATTAACAGGCAGCCCCTGGGTGAGAGTGACAGAGGAGGTTTCAACCCTGCGACTGCAGGCTGGGAGCTATAAAAGGCAGTCAACTCACAGTGTCACAGGGTTACTCCACAGGTATGTACACGTGTATGTGTATGAGTGTGTTTTGGGTACTTCTGTGAATGTTTGTACAAAATGTAAATTTGCATGTACGCGTGTGTGTGTGTGTAGCAGAACAGTCAGACAGACGTGCGTGTGTGAGTGAGCGCTGCACGCAGAACGGAGGAATCAGTGGACTAATTTAAAATGTTCCCACCTTTAAAGACCTTTCCCCCTGTCTCTCTGTGAGTGGTTTGCCCCCATGCCCTTTATCCTCCAGACAGGGAGGGTTGTTTTCTCGCCCAGGGAGGGGGGCAGACAGCAGCCCCTGCATCCCACTGAGAGGGAAACACAGGGGGCTCGGTCAGCGAGAGAGAGGCCCCTGGTTCCCACATACGGCTCAGCGTTAGCGTTTGGGCTGCAGCGGCACACCTACGGTAAACTCACACTCTAAGTCACAGCAGAGCTGTCAGTCTTCCCAGTGAGCTCAGCCTCAGTGGGCTTCATTATACAAATCACTTCAGACCATCAATTAACTGCACTTTAACCGCACGCCTCAGAGTTATATGAAAATGACAAGCAGGGAAGTAAATTTACAGGATCCTTTAATTTACCAATATACTATTAAAAATAAAATTAAAAGCTTATCATTCACTTGGATATAGTGTAAAAATCTTAAATTAGTGTTTTTTATTTGTCAACAAAATATTGCTAATATTGAAAAATTGCTGATTTTGTTTAAAATTTTGTGTTAGAATAATTGAAAATAGAATATTGATTATATGTTTATCTTTGGAGCTACTGAAGTCCAACTTCATCCAAAAGGAAAATTAATATAGCGGAGATCACATCAATACATATCAAATTGCCTCGAATTACTTTCCTAATACTTCAGTTTTGATGATAAAAACAGATCGTGTTGTTCATACAATACTGTACCCACCCTTTAAAGAGCGAGCAGCAAATGGTTTGTGTGGAACAATCGATAGAGACGTTTGTTTGTGTGGAATTTTATGGGGAGGTGCAGAACCTCCAGGACCCACCTTCAACGCTATCGAACAGTGAATGAAAAAAGGGAAAGCGCCAAACCAGAAAAAAGGTTAAAGGAGAGAGAGAGAGAGATGTAAGGGTGAAACTGATCCCTGTTGACCCCTTCGGCATGCCCTCTTTCTTTTTATGACTTTCCTCTGAATTGTCACTCACCAGCTCTATCAGCGCGGCCGTGCCGCCATTAACACACACACACACACACACACAAATGCATATAATACACAAGGTTAGAGCGGTTCCTGCAGCTTTAGCAAGCAAGGTAGAAGATTATGATTAATTGTGAGTTTTAGACGGTTATAAACAAACCTTGCGAGTATGAAACATTTAAAAGCACATTAGTCTTTAAAAGTTCCATTTTAATACACGGCGTACAGCACTGGCCAGCACATACGGTGAGGTTTGGAGGACGCTGAGTACTTGCTGCTCTTTGGAGAGGGTGGTGGGACGGCAGTGTTAAAAACTACATGAACCCCTCGCACACGGTTACACCACTAACTCCTGTGTTCCACCTCCACCTGTGTTTCTGCACAGCCTCTGGGGTCTCCCTTTACAGCTTGGACTGAATTAGATGGACCATATGCATTTCTGCACATGCTTAAATACATAACGGCTGCTGGCTGCAGTATTTATAGTTGGACTCTATTTAGTTCTATCTGAGATGGAGGACTGTAAATCAGCAGGGAGGAAACACAACTGCTTAGGCGTTGCTGAGAACTGGCACTTAACACTCAGATTGGCCCGGTTCAGTTTAAGGGGAGATCTATATGCCTGTGAGGGAATGTCCCTCCTCCTCTATGATTATTAATGACAATGACTGCGCTGAGGTCTGCACACTGGACCTTCTAAAAAGCATTCTTCCAGCAGACCACATGTGTCTATTTTAGTCAGAATACTACTCTAAAAAAAATATGAAGCTTTAAAGTGTCAAAACAAAATCTAATAATTTGGTTGCTGAGACAGAACAGAACAAATATACATGCTACATTTTAAAATAATTTTAGAAGCAGCCCGAGCTGCCAATTCATCTGCGAACAGTTTTATCACACATGAAAAGAAATCAAAACACAGGACAGATGTTGAGCAAAACCACATTTAAGCGTTGTCACAATCTGCCATTTTTTCAAATGACTGGGGCACATCTATTAAATAAAGTACAGCTAGAACAGGCTCTACAGGGCCGGGGCATAAGGAAATATTTAACCAGCCAATTGCTGCCAATTAACTTTGATCACGATGACTGCGTTTGGAATCTCACTCGTCTGTCTGGGGGAATATGAACATTTTCTTTCTGTTCGTTTTTTTGCCTGCTTCTTGGGCATGCTTCATGTAATACGGCCAAACACGGTGGTGAGTAATGAGACTTGGCAGACTGGCCACAGCTCTCTTCACACGTAAGTATCAAACAAAACATTTCCTCTGCTGTGAGGTCAGCATAAAGCTGGACACTGAGGCAAAGCGAAGGGTCAGAGGGATCAGATGAACTGGAAGAAAGAAATGCAACCAAACTAAAGAAAATAAAAGGCAATAAAATCTTAGAGAAGAAGACACAGTGTGATGAGAAAACACAGAGTACGATAAACCGATTTATTTATTTCTAAATGTATTAAACGCTGATAGCTGGGTTTGGATAACCGCAGTAGATATTCTTCATCTCTCTCATGAGTGTTTATGTACAGAGTGGTTCACACTTCTCTGTACATAGAGTCTGAACTTCTAAGCATCTCTGACCCTCTGGACTTCGCTTCACCTCTCCCCAGTGCAAAGCAGACACTCCAGCAACCTACTACACACACCTCCCTAGTCCTGATCCTTCCATTCCTGTGCCCCCTGGGACAGATTTTACAATAGCCGTACATGAATCAGAGTAGGAAAGAAGTGGGAGAGGTGAGACGATGGGGGAATCCATGCTGTAACATATGGGTTTATGGTGTAGATGGACAGTGACACCAAGCTCACAGCAGGACACAGACAGAGTGGCCACAGAAACTAGACTGACAAACGGTGCTAGGTGCAATGAGAGTGGGAAGGAGGTGGGGGTCTGTGCAGGACGCGCTGCCGAGGAACAGACACAGACTGACTGCACATGTAAAGCTGATGGTATGCTGATAAAACTAGAATCTTAATACCTGTTAGACTGTACAAACTTTTCTAAAATCTACTAAAATCATCCGACGGCAAACTTGCATTTGTGCATAAATAAAAAACAGCAATGTGAGACAAGACAACTAGTAAAAACAACATATAGAAGCACCTCTAAGTCGTTAAAGAATAAGTGTGTGTCAGCCAGATTGAAGATCATCTCCTCCATTCTTAGGCCCAGCGATACAGACGTCGGTGGGTCCTGAAAAACAGATAAATCCAGTTAAAAGAAAAATAATCCTTCTCAGCACTGACCTAAAACTTTATTCTTTTCTGTGAGTTAATGCTACACGGTAAATAACACTGTTCCCTATGAGATACTTGGTGCAGAATCCCTTTAAATTCTTCTGTAGACTGTTCCCATAAAAGAAGACATTAGACAGACTTAAGAGTTTGAGTCTCTGTTTACGACCCCTTGAAAGGGACCAGAATAGTCATCAGAAATGCCACAGACATGAATGAATGCAGTAAAAGCACGTCTCTTCTCAGGAGGGGTGGTCAGTCCAGAAGAGCTGGGTTACAGCTTCATTCTAAATAGACCAGTGCTCCAGTACTTGTGCTGGTGTTCTGACGTTTACTGAAGGATTATTTACAGCCATTCACTCTAGTTTTGTATATTATTCAATAAAACAGTTTTCAGATAATAAACCATGCAAAATAAATAGTTCCCCTTAATATTGTAATGTCTGAAAGCGATATGTCAGCCAGTGACAAGTGCTATAATGGTGATGCTGTTGCAGTGTCTGTAAGATAATACAGAGAAAGGAGTGAACTACACTGTAAATAGTTAATGGACGGATGACAATGTGTGCAATTTTCCCTTCAAAAAGATAAATAGACAAAACCTCTTCAGTTCAATATCAGATTTGTAGATTAATGCGATTAAATATAAATGTGTTTATGTTTTGTACATAATAACAAGACGCACATACATTTAGATAAGAAACAGTAGATGCATAAAACAATGTCTGAAATTATTTATTTATTAATAAGTAACTAACTGGAGAGTATTGCTTCCACTGCTTTGTGTTTTAGCTAATTGTCTTTAGCAAATAATGAATGAAGAGAGACAATGGCAGGCTGTAGAGGGGGAGCTTTCTTGCAGCTGGGTGACACGGCGATAAAGGCTGGACATGCAGCACCAGAACCAGGGATTACTCAGTTAAACCACCTGAAGGCACACCTGAGCTTTCTGCTGATTAGCACCCCACAATGCTTATGTTTTCACTAAAATGACAGAGGGCAAACCACACAAGAAGAGCTCAATCCCCACTCCAAGAGGCCCTTTTCCCCCTTTTAACCTCCTACTCTGAATCAGTCTTTCAGTCGCAAATAATCAAAAAATAATTAGCCTCTCACACCAACATGCTACCAGTGCTTGTTTCAAAAACTCCCAAGCTATGTGTAGGTTTGGTGGGAAAAGGCAGTGCTCCCTGGTGCAAGTGAATCCCTTCCAATTAAATCTAAACAATCAGTCAGTGAGGGAGTTAAGAATACAAGCAGGCCAGAAGGCCAAAGTGCTGCTGCTGTCATTGCTCCAGCACCACCTGTCCAGAGATGTCAGTGCCATCCACAGGGAGGCCAAGTCCCCCCTTCCCTCTGAGCCTCTTACCAATAACACCCCCTATCCCCACCCACTTTAAGCTCTTACTCTGGCAAGCCCAATAGCAGCACAGCTGGCCCCAGCCATCAGCTTTATGGGGGTGAGCTGCCTTGATGCCAATTAAAAGAGCTGATAAGAACAGCAGTGTGTTTATGTATGTATAAGGGATCGAGGCGGAGGGGGAAAAAAAGGCAGAGAGAGTGGGTGGGAGGTCACAGCGTGTGAGAGAAAGTGTGGATGTGCGCACACTCAGATACATATCTATTTATAGTAAGCTCAGAGCAGCTAGCACGGAAAACAGTTTTGTTACTTTTGTGTTTATGCCACTGAGATAGTGATGACATGACAGACAGGAGGGAGGAGGCTGGGTGGTTATTGTTGTGGATACTGTAGGTCCATGTGGGAGAGGTTGATCCACTTCGCTACTTTCTCTAAGATAGCTTAGATCTGCATTTGTGATAGAACTTGAACATGAGTAAGCCTATATGCGGACTTTATTTTAATAGTTTTAACAGTTATTTGGTAAAAACAATCTGGTAAAACAGTGACTAAAAGAGAAAACAGAGAGTGAATAGGGATTAAAGTGGCTGTCACATCCTATATGAGCTCAGATGGAATGGGCTCTTATAGAGTCAGGAATGTTTCCTGTTTCAGAGGAGCACACTGGAGACCCTGTGTGTGCATGTGTGAGTGTTCATATGTGTGTCCGTGTGGTTGGAGAGTCCCTCATCACCAAGTCACAGCTCCCTAAGCCTTGGCTCTCTCTTTACCCAGCATGCAGGGCTGAGAATAAAGTAAATAAACAGTGTAGGGTCGCGGGGCAGCCCTCTTTCACCCTGAAAGAGGGTGAAAGGGCCCATCAAACACCCCCTCGCAGCAGAACAAAGACACAGAGCTCAGGCTGCAGACGCTAAGCTCTCTGACATATGAGGAGCAATATGTCATTTTGGACTTCAAAACCACACACCTCCATAGCCAAAACAACCGGTGATTGGAAATACTGCACTGAGACCAAATAAAATACAGATTAACTTATAAAATGCCTTCAAGAGCAATGTTGAACTTTTGAATCTTTTTAATGTTGAACTTTTAAAGCTATATAGAACATATGACCCTTACAAAGCCATGAGACAGGGATTCTCTCTTATTTCCCAAATTGTTTGTTTCGGAAGTTTAAATTTAGAGAAGCAATTTACATGAAACAACAAATAGCAAGGCCTGGAAAAGTAAACTCTTCATCTTTTGAGAACGCAAAATGGCATGGGATAGAAAACGACCTCCCAGTATAAAAATAATGATTCATGCCTCTGTGTATGTGCGTACACATATATAGATTGGACTACACTTAACCGTAATTAAGCTTTAAGGGAATGTCTGAGAGTTTTGACTGATCTACATTTGGTGAACCGCCAGAGTCTCCAGGGAGATTCGGCCTGAAAAGGATGGATTGAGAAGCACTTAATTAAACTAACAATGTGGCATTTCTGAAGGAGAAAGGAACACTTAGGACATCCAGAGTGCAACTGTTGTGAGCCCCTACACCCAAGCCCTGACAAGCCATATGTAGCTCCAACAGCTGCAAAGAGCGGCTAAATACTTGCCAAGCCTCTTTGGACCTATTAAAAAAAAGAAACAATTATCTGTACATTGTGTTCCTCTCGCTACAGATTTAAAGGCACAGTGAAATGTATCCTCCACTCATTATCCTTTTAATATTTATGTGTTTTGCCGATAAAGTGCACCGCCACTGCGGCGGTTTGATGTCACTCACCCGTCCATATCTGTTGGCATAAGAACCCGTAAGCAAGGAATGGAAAACGATGATTGTTTCATCCAAGTCCCAGATGAAAACCCGCTGGAGAGATTGAGGAGGAGGGGGAAGAAAGAAACAAAGAAAAACAGAGAGAAAAAGCTAAATCAATGGGGCACTCTGTGGGGCTGCAAGTTGATCCCCCTGGTCAATAGACCAGGAGCGTGTATTTGTGTGCCACAGGGACCAGGATCCATTTGCT
Organism: Macropodus opercularis; assembly: GCA_030770545.1. Taxonomy (NCBI): domain Eukaryota; kingdom Metazoa; phylum Chordata; class Actinopteri; order Anabantiformes; family Osphronemidae; genus Macropodus; species Macropodus opercularis. The sequence goes on from JAUCMP010000028.1 coordinate 6,830,277, forward strand.
TGGGCTGGTCACCGCAACACTCCTCTCATCACCCTACCGCACGCTCTCTAGCCCCTGCCCTTTACATTAGGCTAATCAATAGTGACAAACTAATTAACGAGGTATGTTAACATGCCATGATGTCAGCGCTATAGAGGATGCTATTAACATGCATTAACCAGTTCAATTTCATATTATCATATTAATGAAGAGCTCTCTGAATTACTGAGAGTTTATTTTGACATATGGCAACTACTGAAACGTTGTATGTCTTGTGGTGCAAAGGCACCATTTGTTAGTCACAGCTTGTGTTCACCTTGCGATGACTTGAATATATATATTATTCACGTTGGCGATGACTCACTTAATCACATGCCTTATTGTTTATTTACAAGGTATATATGAGAACTTCATATAAGATATGCGCTTAGTTACAGTATATTCCGCAGCACATCAATAATAGTTAAAGAATAAAATCTTAAAGCATGAATGTCCATCAAGTGTTGAAGCTAGTGTGGCAGCTACATAGTAAGTAGATTAGTGTCCATGTGCCTCAGACAGGGCGAGGCTGTCTGTCGCCAAGGTAGCAGGCTTACCCTACCTCAAGGTCGGAGTCGGGCGGCGGTGATGGGTTGTTGTTCCTTCTTCCCCGGCCACGTGACTTTCCATCTGAGGCCCGGCGCAATCGATCCGAATCTGAATCTTTAATGGGGGTTGATGGACTGTGGATGGTACTGTACTCTCCTGAAAGGAAGGAAAGAAAGGAAGAGAGTATAAAAAGAGTGTATTAAAGATGAGCTATTATTTGCCTTTAGCAAAGATGTCTGAGTGACCATTACTCTGTGATCCAGGACAGACAGCTTCCTGGGAAATTATTTAGCGATTATGCAGACCTGCAGGTAACAAACATGTCATAAATCATTGGCAGAACAAAGACTAAAAGCTATTGTGCTCCACACTGATTTAATAAACAAGAGGTAACAGAATACACGTCAACTACAAAAAGCAAAGACCTAATTTATCTAAATGGGCTGAGTGAGTATGAAATTATGTTTAGTTAAAGCCTGATGTCTTTGGTTTTGATTGATGACAATTTGAAATGCAATCATAAACTTCTTAGTAATGTGTAAAGATACAATCAGTGCTTGACTGCCAGATGATGCATTAATGCCACATGAAATTATGAGAAATGCTTGATGTGCTTTCGGAGCAAGTGAGTGAGAAAGTCTGGTAGTTGAGTCCAGTTGCCCACTGCTTTCAAAAAAGAAACATGGCAAACGCTCTTTAGGTTACAAAAAACCGGCTGCCTGTGGTTTGACTCTTACCTGCAGAGTTGTCTGTGAGGGCCTGACTGGTGATGCCAGTTGGAGGCTCCTGGAGTGTGTAGGTGGTGGTTGTGGAGGGCGTGCTGGGACTGGTGTTGTTACTTGTCATGTAGGGTGAAGTGTAGGGTGAGCTGTTGTAATACTGAGCATACTGGCCCTGGCCGAAGGCTGGATAAGTGGGGTAGTCCTGTGGAGAAAGACAGACCGAGTAGGGAAGTGATTCGATGAGAAAACGTTTCAGGAATAAGGTTAGTTAGGTGCCTAGAGGTGTAAGAGATGCAATTATGATCAAACATAAGAGGCAATGATGGCAAAAGGTAGCCGAGGTGAAGTAGAAGGTTTGGCAGAGTAATGTGAGATATGCCCTGCACCAGTGTTGCTACTTTACAGAGCAGATTCCAAAACATAAATGCAAACACATGTCTGCTCTGTCCTACATCTGGACAACGACCAATGTTTTTTCCTTTCTCCCTTTTCTCTGTGGCATAATGCATACAGCATGCAGTGGAGGAGGTACAGTAGATAATCCTGCGTACAAAGCTTTCGACATCCTGGGTGATTTATTTTTGAATGTGTCACGGATGAAATGTAACATATTGACTATGGGTGTTTCATGAGGATTTCCAGGTTGGTAAGACGTTGGAATTGATAGAAGCATAAACTATAAGGTCACAGAAATAGATTGAAAAAGAAAAGTGCACTGCTACCTGTTGTGTGCTGTTGAAGCCAGTCGAATTTGTCAAGGAGTTGTTTCCTGCATACAACCCTGACGTTGTTGTGAAGGTTCCACCTTGGAGAAAAATAACAATAGAGCTTTAAGTTATGCGTGCACCATGTTGAATCAAATAACATTATTAAATCTGTGCACCAACACAGCAGTATCAGACGTTAAATGGCACATTGTTAGAAAAAAAACATCTGCCTGCTCTGAAACCACTCTTTTAGGTGTGAACAGAAGGAAGCCAATGCGAGCACTCCAAAGAGTGGCCTTATCTTACTCCTGTTGCTTCCTAATCAGTGGTTAGATCTTGGCTGGTGAATGACAGGATGACAGTGGAAAAGAGAGGACTTGCCTCTAAGGTTAGGTGGAAATTGTGGATGCAGTGGGACTAATCATGAGGAGCTGGGGTGAATAGTAGCACAGTGGGCGTGAGATATAACCAGCAATAGAGGCTGACATCCAGCCCTACTGAATATGTATATTCCCCTCAAAAGATGGCCCTCCTGGACACCTAAATCATTCAACAAGGTTGGTAGTGTCTAAGCTTAATGGTATATGTGGCATGATTTGACTTTAAATGTTAACATTATTCCACATGCTAATAACTGAATACAACCGCATATTGTATATAAAATTATAACAATACAAAACTAGACACTAATAGGTGCTTGAGTCATCAAGATGTCATAGAAATAATGTATTAAAAACATCTGTCACAGCAGTTCTTTTACAAATATGACCCTTGGGCTTTTTCTGCACATACAAAGACAAATTACCACTCCATACGTTCACAGGGAACATTAATAATTGCTACCACTGCATCCTTTAAACAGCTTCTTCACTTATCACTACCAATCCCCCTGTAGCCCCAAAATATCCTGTTGCTTCAGTGAAAACGAAGGGGAAGATAAATTTACTGTTCCTAAATGGGGGCGTAATTACACCTTTGTTCCCAGAGACAAACAGAGCGGGTTTCTTTCATCCTCTGGTCATTGGACCCATCAGGAGGGCCCTCCCACACCGTGACAAACGTGAAGCAGCTTTCGGAAGAGGGGGAAAGATCAGGGAAGCGGAGGGGGAGGCACGTGAAGGACACCGTATGGAAGAAAGCATGGAAAAGGGTAAACGTGGTGCACACTTTAGGATTATCAGTTAGTTAGGAACCTGGCACTGTGGCCAGAAAGATCAGGAACAACTAGTTATTTGTGCTGTTCCTCAAAGCAGATCTTTATCTTATTTTCATCCTGGCCTCTACTGGTTATTTTCCTCAGAACCTTGTTATTTGACTTCTCAAGGCCCGTGGGGTAAATAAAAAAAATTTAAAAAAAAGTGTTTTCCTGCAGAAAGTTGAACATCAAGTGAAAGCAGAACAATAAGAAAGAGACAAGGAGAAGTAATTCCGCAAAAGGACAACAAATTAGCCTAATGCACAGTTCAAACAGTCATAAAGGCCCATACTGGCAGGGCTTGAAGGTTTCTCTGTGGAGAACAAGGAGCCACATAAAAGCTGGGGGGACCCCTGCTAGTCCAGCGAGAATGGGCCATGCTGTTGGGAGTGGTGGTGCTGGTTATAGCATGGAGAGAAAGAAGGGGTCTTGCGGTTCCCCCCTGGGGGTATGTTCCCCCCCTCCCTCTATCCTGCTCCAGTTAGTTCGCTCACTCACCAGACATCATCCCTCCCTCTTCTCCTCCTTCCCTCCTGCCTTCTGGCTCCACAATTGGAAGTCCATTTGCTTTGCTTGATCAGTCCCCTTGCCATGGGCTATGTCTATCATCAGTGCACAATATTTGTAGCAGAAGTTTGTATGCCCCACTTGGGAATAGGCTATGAAGTCCAGATGGGGTTCTCCTTTTAAAAAGGCAACTGTGGCTTCAGCTTCTCCAGCTCGAACTGCCACTGGGACAGAATGCTGGAATCCAATTATTCACCTGATTAGCATCTGCTCAGTCCCACAATCAGACAATCTGTCCATCTCCTTATACACCTCTGACATTTTAGGCTTTTATGACAATCCACGACTACATACACCAGAATACAGAAATACAAAAGGTGCACATTTCCGCAAACTCCATGATATGGTACGCAAAGAAAACTGGCATGAGATATGAAAGCAAGGAGCAAAAAACATTACTCTAATAGTTCCCCACCTTGACAGCTGGCCACAGGCTCATGGCAGGGACACTGATGGAGACGGGGAGTATTACATGTGGAAAATGAGTCTTTGGTCGCAACACCCAGCCCTGAGGCAGGCAGATCAATAGACCAGAAAGAGTAATAACAATGGTGTGGGAGAGGGCCACAGTCGAAGTCAGAGATGTCAGGGCCAGAACAGTCATCTAACATGGCTGTCAATTACTAATGCACTTAAAGCTACGTGGAGCAACGGACAGCCAGAGACAGTGGAAGAGAGGGAAGACAGAGATCGACAGAGCAAGAGGATAATACTTAGAAGATGAATGGGCACATAATACTGTCATCGTGAGTTAAACCACTAAGGGGAGGACAGCAGCTTGTGCATTCTGCTGCACATGCTCCCTCTCTTGTTCCCTTTCTCTCTCTCTCTACCCTTTCTTCTCAGACGGTCAGCTGCACACTGCAAAACTCTGGCTGTGGCTGACTGTATTTGGCTAAAAGGCATGGAAAAGAGGCTTCCCCGTGCCACATCTGCTGCTGAGCTGGCATTATTTATTGAGAGGTGCTCTGGAGGCTTTTCAACAACATGTGGAGATGTTTCTAGTGTCACATACTGGATATTACAGAGAGCACATAGACGGTGTGCTGGCTGTTAAATAAAGACCTCGTCCAATGCAGGTGCTGCCAGAGAACCAATACATAGCCAGAGCAATAAAAATCCTACACAGCAGGAGGCCTGATCTGCATTTAAGTTGGTGGAAAGAATGGACAGAAAGAGCAAAAGACGAGGAGTGCAAGGTGTAACAACTCATCTTTATCACTTTCAACACCATAAATCTCAAGAGTGTCAGCTCTTAAAAATACAAGTACAAACACGATCACAGGAAAAATGGAGGGGAGTGGCATGGCTATACCTCGTGTAAGTGTCTGCCATTTCTCCATCTGTGTTAATTCTTTCAAGGGCACAGAAGAAGAAAGCTCATGGCTGGGCATTATGCTTCAATCACGTAGGGAGATTTTAATAATACTCATTTAGACCCTGACTTATCTGTGAAAATGCACAGGTAAAAAGATGAACATTTCATAAGGATCTCACCCTGCATTTGGTAGCTGTAGGGGGCCTGTCCAGTCTGTGGCGTAGTGAAGCCAGAGCTGTAGCTCAGGAAGCCTGTCTGTCCCGGGGATTGGGACTGACTCAGACCTCCTTCCGTCTTTATGCCTGCCCACAATGGACCTAAATCAGTTAGTGACACCAGATCGGTTTGATGCACAGACAACAGTCATGACACAGATTATCTGATTTCAGATTTTTACTAACATCTGTTGTTATGGGATCATTATTTGGTCATTTGTCATGATACAAACAAGCTGTCTACTTAACTTTAACATAAAAAAAAAATTACGTTTAGGCCAGAAAAGTTTGTGATTTTATCTTTTTATGTCATTATTGTAATCATCTATGATATGTAATGAAGTAATAAAACATTTTGCTTGTTTCTTCCGACTTGAACTGGTCCATGTTTAAAACAAATCAAACACAACAGTTTCTATGCAAAAGACGGTTTCAGGACTTTATTCAAATAAACAATGTAAATTCCTCCAGATATTGGACAATTTTCTGGGGTCAAAGTGCTACAAAGACTTTGGACAAATAAAGTCTAAAGTAAGCCATGTACACTGTGCTTTCACTTGCAATGCCAGAAGAAACCAGTTCTTGTTATCTTGTTTTAGCAGTAATCCTGCAAATGAACATTTTATTGCAATAGAGAATATACAAGCACTAAACAACCCAGCATCTGTGCTGCCTTTGCTTTAATTGGATGAATTACGGGAACTCAGCTTATTGTGAGCAAGGAACTTTTTCTGTTTTCTCTTTTTCTGTCATCATACTAAACAATTTGAAGAAGACTGGCATTTTTAGGGAGACACAAAGAGGTTAAGACTTGCATTATAGAAATCTCACCATAAGCTGGGATGCCATATGGCTGGCCAGGCTGGGGGTAGCTAGCATAAGCTGCGGCCTGCTGCATTCCTGTGGTATACTGCGTCTGCCCGTACGCAGCCATATTTTGGGATGATGGGGTCGGAAGAATGTGCGGATATGTTCTGCTATTTGAGAAACAAAACAAAAGACAAAAGTGAGAAATGAAGACAGGAAGAACGTTGAGCAGGTTTTACTGCCAAAGCCATAGCACAAACTCAGCTAACAGATAAATTCCTTGGGTTGCTTTATTTTAAACACTGAGCCAAGCTGTAAGACAGATAGCATCACACGGCTCATATACATAGTGAAAAAACAACAAATGGCAAAGGAAATATGTGCAAGATAATAATTACACCAGATTTCACAATGCACAAGCAGCAGTCATCCACGCAACTGAAGCTGCTCTAGAACCCCTGATCTGGCAGAAGGATCTAATTAAAAGATCCAAATTAAGTTGGATGCTGCTTATTTTTTTAAAGAAAAATAAAAGAAGCCTTACTTGGAAGGGTAAATCTGTGGAGAGAACTGGTGAGTTTGTCTTGGGCTGAAGCCACTGCTTCCAATAGCTGAGGAGAGTTAAAAAGAAAAGAGGGAAGCACATATTTAAACATTAAAAAATAAGGTAAATATTATCTTTTGCCAACAGAACCTCTGGATTCCAGGGAAACACTAATTACATTGCATTCCTCTATTTATTTCTGTAACCCTTTTGAGGTTGAAGAATGGAAAGCAATAATGAAGTGAAATAATCAGGTAAGAACATCAGGGTTTTTTGCTGACCCGTGTATCTCTGAGATATTTTTTGAGCTGCTATGACGACCACTATTGTAAACACACACCGGATGGACTGAATCACGATCAGCCTGTGGCTTCAGCTGCCTTGGGCTTTTCAAGCCACAGCCACAATGAAGGTGACATCACTGATTGCAGGTAATGTGTGCTACTGCACTCAAGCCTAATCACGTCTTCATTAAGAGTACTCTACAACTATGCACGGTAGTTCTACAAAGGTTTGTGCAAGTTCAAGGACAAACAGTAAGAGTTACATTTACAGTAAGATTCATATTTAAGAACATATGATGATTTACTACTGCATTATGGCATTTTTCAGACACTATATAATATGAAAAAAACAAAAAGCGAAAGACCAAGTCATTGTTTCACAATGTGAAATTCAGGCGTGTAACACAGTTGGACACCGTTTTGAAAACACCTGTCTAATTAGTCATGACATGTAAAATAAAAGATTTGGTTGCGTGAAAGCACTAACTCCATGTAACTTTATGCCGTAACCCATCACACACGTTATTAATATTGAACACTTTTCCCACATCAGCAGCACCTGCCACTGGACAAAAACGTGCTGCTCCGAACAGAGCTGCGGGTTTCCCCTTGGAGGATATGGAGTATAAGATTACTAAATTTCATTAATATTGTCAGAGATTAAAGTCATACCAGTGATTTATGCGCTACGAGTGTTAAAACATCCAGTATTTAGTTAAATAGTTAATTCCAGAAAACTTAGGAAAATTAATAAAAAGATGATACTATGAAAAGTTGGAGGAGGTTTTACATAGATGCAGGGTAAAAAAAAGTTCCTTCTAAATTTAATATATTTTGAGACCTTAGTTTTATTTAGCACTGCTACAGTGTGTTTGATATTCCTGTGTAGAGAGGAGGCTCTGACAGGGCGATAGGGTAGCAGCCCGTGCACAACAAAGGCTACCCTGGGATGCCATGTCACTCAACTGCACAGGCAGGTTCAGTGCATTAAAGTTCACAATTTATTCTTCACTGCAATGGCAATCAGTGGAGTAAACGCGTGCAAGCAGACAATATTTAAATGTGCTGGCAAAGGTAAAGTAAAGTCTTCTGCTCCTACAGTAAGTCAAGTCACACACACACACACACACACACACACACACACACACACACACACACACACACACGTGTCATTTTAGATGCAGGGACACATTCTGGGGCCCAGGTTATCATTCATCCATCGTTCGCACACACCCAGCATTCTCCACTCACCTGATCCTGAGAAGCTGTCTAGAGAAGTGTCTGCTACAGAGGTGGCAATTTCACTACTGCTCATTGGCTCTGTTTTAACTGCAAACAAACAAGCCACATTGTCACCAAATGCACCAAATCATTCTGTGAAAAAAAATAAATATAAAAAAGGAATCAGAATAGTGTCAAATTCAGAGAACTATGTTTGCAAAACATAGGAGGTAGGAGAGAGTTGTCCAACAGATGTTTAACAATAACGGAGCATTCCACACAACATTTACCGTATTTAGTTAAAATTGTTTCTATAATATTAATAATATTCCTGATCCTGATCTGTCAGCCTGGGGAGCAGCAGCAGTGTGTTACATTTAGTAAACGTGCTTCCAATTGTTTATTTTATTAAAAATGCATATTTATAATTTTGTAGCAGAGGTATAAAAGAAACTCTAATTTCACAGTCCATACCATTTATCAAAGAATTTGACCATCATCAAATCATGAATTTCACTTGTTCTAACTAACTGACAATGTGGGTAAGGAAGTCATGCTCAGTAGAATCCCTCATGGTTGGAGAAGCCATTTGCAGTCACGTTTGACATGTTTCCGCTACGCTTGTTCAGTGCAGAAACATATGCTGACAAGGGGCAAATCTTTTGAACAACACACTAAAAGAAATACTAGTAAGGTGCATGCATCAACTGGCACACACTGAGATCACATAGCACACAATCATAGCTGTATTTACGGAACTGGCCAAATAAAAACAAAATGACTGAATGCAGGAAGTTCACAATCCGAATGATCATTAGCATCAAGATTCAAAACCAGTTGGTATCATACCATGCTTAAAACAGAATATCACACTGACAGCAAATACCAATGAGATTGTGAATGAAAGGAGCTATAGTTGAGGCAACCTTATCATTTTGCAGCTGGAAATGTATGTTAATTTGAAAAAATTTTAATTTATGAAAGGTTAAGATTGTGGTTGAAAAAGTTAAACAACAAGAGTCCTTTCATTCTTGCTCTCAGTTGAATTGGGGGAAAACACCAAGTATTGTCCTTTCATTGTGTCACCAAGAGTAGACAAACCTGCAGCGGACTGTGAGTTAGAACCTAACAACCAGTCTGCAGTGGTAAGCATTGTGATGTTATCACCTACAGGAAAGAAAGAACGGCAAAGGGACAGATGACAGTGTGCACTGTGCCCTGTGTCGTGAAGGCACTAACAACACAAAGCCCAGATTAACCTAGACATTATGTGACAGTCAGGGATGTTTTTAATAACTTGTTGGTTTGTGACATGAGCACGACTGCTTCACTAAACAAAGGCTCGGATTTAAAGCACACAAATCGCCTGAGTAAATAACTATGTACAGGAGAAACCTCATGCAAAACTCTGTCATTTCCATGTTGCTGGCTTTGAATAATTACATGGGTACTTAAATAAACAGCTAATACTCACTGGACAACAAGCACTAAGGCACTGAAATATTTAGCATAGAAAAATGTTTTACTGGCTGTGTAATAAAATAATATAAAAAACCAAAAACAAAACAAAACAGTCACACCGCACTTTCAGCCATTGCTTTCTTTTTAGATTTAGGAACAGCATATAAATGGAGACAATGAGAAATGATGAGCACACATACCTTCAGTGCCATTGGGTGTCATGGAATTGTTATTGATGTGCGAGTTGTCAAGATTGGGACCATTAGGAGATTCACTGCTTCCACTTACTCGGCTGTGAGGACTGGCTAGATCCTGCATTTCCATAGACCTGAAACACAAACGCACACACATGCACATCACCAAATCAAATTACACATATCACTCTCCTTTCAGGGAAGACACACAATTCCGATATGCAATGTTGCGTGCACAATACACACAACACAGTAGTCCAGATTTAGATAAATAAAGTGGGAGGACACATACAGCAAAGTGAAAATCTATTATAGCTAGATTAAAATTACATTTAAAATGTACAATGACTAATTGGTATTTTTCAGACAAACAGCATTTAACATAGTAGCATTTGCTGCTGACAAATGTACCATGCAATGACAAAGATAAAACATAAATTATATCTACTGTACACTGAGCAAACTGTGCCACACTCTAACAGAAAGAAAAACAGAGTGAGATTCCAAGCTTTGAAATTAATAGTAAACATTTTGACAAGATCGTTTCCGTTCTCTCTTATTACAACAATCTCAATATAAGTCAACTATTTAGTGTCAATTTGCTCTGGTGTATCTTGAAGCAAAAGTAAGTACATATTGCTGTGTGTGGTATGAAAGACTGTTAACAGATGTTTGGTGGTTTGAGGCAATGGTTAATGTGCCTGGTAAAAGTGTAGCGCGCTACTTGATTACAAGAGCCCATGCTTTAGTGATGGGCAGATGAGGCGCACATGAGGCATGTGTTTGCACTGGCAAGCTCCTTAATTGTCTCTGTGTTTACACAGACGACCACGCCACATTATTCTGTCTTCTCATTTGTGCTCAAAGGATTTGATCCAGTGTAGACAATGTACAGTAGACGAAAGGAGACACAAGTGGCTTGAAGAGTACAGCCACAAACCATAGAGCACATTTGTCTTTGCCACGGCTGCCATTGCAACAGACACTTAATGAAATTAGGTCACTATGTTTTGTACATTACGCTACCATTTCCAATTAAGGTTCCTGGGTTCTGGGTATCTTTGCTATCGATAAACACTGGTGAAGGCACAGATAAATGCAACAGCAAATCTTTATCAGTAATCAGAGTGAGAGAAATATGAGATAAAAACGTTATTACATTAGGTTACTGTTTGCTTTTCTGTGTTTAAGATTGTATATTTGATATGATACTTCTTTTCTTGTGGTTTCTAATGAAATCATTTTGTAATGTAAAGTTTGCAAAACAATTTCAACAACAATAATAATAAGAAGAAACTGTTGTACAAATAGCCAATTCAATCATCTTCACACATGCTCTAATAATGGAAACTGCATTGATGTTTTCCCATAGGTATATTAATTTACTCCTCCTCTAAAAATATCCCACCATCCAAGCATACAACCACACTGAGGTGTAAATAGAAGCAGTTAAGGATTTTCCAAAATAAACTAAACTTTTTCCTTCATCTGACACTCCTACTCCTTTGCCAAAACCTTTTTTTTTTTCTTACAAGCTGACAGCTAAAAATCTTTCACTAATGCCAGCCAGACAACATGGCAGGCTATAAGAGCAGCAGCGTCCAAGGCGTGAGACGCACAGAGCTGCCTGTTTCTAATGCAGGTGGCACAGACGCAACTCTACTCTTACCTGGACCTAGAAGGCTTTGAGTCCTCTCAAACCACACTCCCTTTCTTTATTCTGTCTCCTCCTACTCCAGCAGAAACAATGTCAGTCCTTGTTACTGCAGCTCGATGTCACAGTCCAGAGCCATCCATGACACAAAAAGGCTTGTCTGAGAAAACATTATTGTTATTCTGGAGCAGAATGGGAAGCGAGGGCTAGTGGGGAACAGAGGCGCACATTGTCTCTCTTCGAACCGCAGCCCCACAGCTCCACTGTTGTTTCCTCCTCCAGGTCCTCCCTCCTCCCTTAGCAAGGGGAGAACAGCCAAATGACGGAAAGGTGATTCATCATTGGTCTACGACAGCTGCAAACTGGATTAGCCCTCCCCCAATCAACATGCAAAGCGTCTTAGCCAAGGTAAGCAGAAGGGGTGGGGGGCCGTGGGGATGAGGGAGTGAAGGTAGGCAGAAGGATGAGGGGTTGGGGACAGAAGGGGTTGGGGGGCAGCATAGGGTGGGAGAGCCTGCCCCCTTTCCTGCTTGAGGTAGCCTGCTGCTGGAAGGGAGATGGGACTTGTTGAGCAGAGACAAGTCAAGCGTGACACCCCTAGCATCTTCAGCAAATCTTTCATCTGCAATTGACACTATCTGAAATTTATCAGCATTCCCCTTCTCAGCGTACTGACAGGTCCTAATGACCAGCTCCTTGCGGGCCTGCCCCAGCCTGGGGCCATGGCACAGCACAGGAATACTCAACCTCCTAACTTTACACTTCATTCACAATGAACAAAAAGAAAAAAAAAGGACCCACACTCACCCACACATATTATATAAATCTTTTGTTTCTCTGTGGCAACACAAAAACTCACTTTTTTTTTTCTTTAGCTCACAGAGACACATAACTCATGCCTGTATGTCTGCATGTGTGCGCATACACTCTTGCACGGGACACTTCAGAGGCCCCCAGATGCGTGGTGCAAATGCACATATATACGGAGACACACTCACATACGCAGGGCACTTTAGAGGCCCCCAGATCAGTGGTGCATCTCAGACAATGATGGAGACTGGAAACAAGAACATGGAGAGCATATGGAGCCACATATGTTTCCTATGACGCTACGAACGCCTCTATTACTCTCCTTTAGCTGACAGTTACATTTTGCCGTCCACTCCCGCTCCGCTCGTCTCTCTCCAAACATCAAGCAAAGCCATATACTTGCATGGCTATAACACTATATTAGACTTGACTCCAGCCCACCATAGGGTTGAGGTATACAGGGGCCTAAACAGGTCAAGGGTTTTCAGCTGGTCAGGAAAAATGACGTATAGTTTTTTTATTATTATTATTTCTGGTCTGATTTTTAATGGTCAACTGTTGAATCAACGTAACCTATTTTTTTTTTCACGCCTCTCTTTTAACAGAGAGGAAAAAGGCTCAATGAATGCAATTAAAGCTTTACAATTTGTCCAATCTCTCATTGCTTATAACAACAAAATAACCATCTTTCCCCCTCACTCAATAGTGAAATATGCAGAGGGTATGTAAAAACTACCAAAAACACCAGTGAAAGAGAAAGTCCACAAAAGCACAAAAGTAAAAGCCACACAGATGAAAGAGAAACATATTTTGCCACAGTACATTAACAGCGATCACAGAATTGGGGGAAGTTGTGGAGAGAGAGTGTTGTGGTGGTTTGATGTGGGATAGCATGGTGTGTGTGTGTGTGTGTGTGTGTGTGTGTGTGTGTGTGTGTGTGTGTGTTGGCTTGTTTCTCTGTTCAGCAGTGCAGGGCAATGAAGACATCACCATGCTGGTGTCTCGGCCATTACCAGCAGGTGAAATCAGCCAGGTGAAAAGAAAAAGGGTGCAGTAAGGAAGACGGAAAAGAGGAAGGCATGGATTTAAAAGCAAAAACAAGCCTTTCTTCTGAGATGCTAAATATTTATTGTTTTAAAAAGGACTGCATTCACCATCTTTGATGTGCTCCTTTCCTCAACCTGAACTGTCAGGCCTTTGAAGCTAACAGGAACAAAGCCCAGTCAGATGAAGCACTAGAAGTGTCATCAGAAGAAAGAAAGAAAAAAAAAAAAAGACCAAGTGCCACAACACGCTTCGCTCACAGTTGTTCGCTGGCCCTTTTGTTTCGCTTTACTTATTCTAAGACATGCGCTTCCAAAGGTAAACACAGTCAAAGCCAAGCTTTTAGCATAGATCATCCCAGCATGCAGGCTGTCTGACCTGGCACAAATTGTTTTCCTCTCCTACATATACTGTACTGTAACTCAGTTAATATAGAGAGAGGACCCATTTTTACAAGAAACATATTAGCTACACAATTATAAGACTATTTAAAACGATTGAATGATTCATCCCACTGAGAAAGATATGAGCATGTTTATTTATTTCCATTTTCCACTCCCTGTATCGTATTTAATAGATATTCATAATACTGGACAAAGTTCATAGTCCTTTGGATTTTACAGACTACAAGCCATGTGTTGTGAGTTACAACTTTTGAAAAACAATATTCTAATCAAAATCAAACTTTAAAACACCTAATCCCAACTTAAGCTGGTCAGATGAACCCACATGGTGGCCTAGGAAAAATAAATCCACTCAAAACGAATGTAGATGCAGACAACAATTGGACACAGATGTGACTAGAATTAGACACAGTTTACAAAATGCTACACTTCAGTTGTGTTTCTATATGTGGCTGAAAAAATGACTGCCAAAAAACGCAATATTAAATAACTTTGAGTTGGAACATAGATACCAAAGGCTACACATATAAAACATCTGAAATGGTATGTGTATGTAATTATTAACAATTACAGCACCGTTATGAACTTTTATCTCTAATTAGGAACTGAACATATTTCTTCTTATCTTTAATCTTATAATTACTGCAATATTAAAGACACTACAAAGAAGGCATTTGAACAGAAATATAGACCAAATCATAAAATATTTTTGTTGTTTTTTTTATATATTTTATATATTTTCCATGTGTGGTGTATTTATTTACACTAATGTCCTGAACAGAGACATTTAGCAAATATTGAGGCCTTCATTTAAAAAAATACCTGCACTGACAAGTCATGGAAAAACATTTTGCTTTGCAATCAATTTATGTTTTGTATTGCGTAATTATATTTTATATAAAGCACAAACAGCATTTGTTAACAGACATTTAGTGTGTTGATTCGTAATGTGTTTTTCTCATTTAAGTTTAATTTGACATTATGCTCCAGTAATTCGCTCAATAGCTACATTAAATCTGTTAATACTGTGCTCTTCAACCTTCGAAATTATTTCCAGAAGGCCAGTTCGCCTTTGAGGGGCCATCAAACAAGATTTAAGGTGCACATTTTATCACAACCTGCCTACCGCCATGACCTCCGCAGAACGTGGGAGGCTTTACAACAAAGAAGAAAGAAACGCCAGTGACAAATAGTCACAGTTTTATTTATACTGGTTAATGTTTATGATTTTTGCCCTCCTAATTCTCTCCAACATCAGACTGGAATCTATTATGTTCTTGAATTTATTATGTAAATTACCTAAAAGAAAATTGTAAAAGTTGTTGCAGAGAGAAAAAATAGTTCGAAAAAAAAAACCCAAACAAATTTTTTTCTACAATAGCTATATGCACATTTACAGCACCAAACTGTATTAAAGCACAATTTCTATTTAGATTAATTAATTTAGAGGCTACCTTACAATTTTTCTTGTGTATGTAAAACTTCTGCCCCTACAAACACACATCCAACTGGGTTTTAGTGACTGAGGACCTGTTATTGCAATCAACAGAAATCTTAAAATCTTAAAGTCATTTCCTGCTCTTTCAGCCACACACTGCAGATCCAAACATCGGCGTGCTAACAAAATAACAACCCATAGTATTTAGTAAACAACTCCTGTCCACTAATTGCTCAGTGCTGGCTACTTAGCAGGAGGTCCCCTATTTCCTTCTTCTTTCTCCCACTCTCCATCTCCCTAACTAATAGCTAAGTGAGACTAGATTATTTAGCCCTTTGTGTCTTTCACCATTTTCCATCTACCCTCTGAGAGAAGAGGACAAGAGCTCGGTCGGTCAGACACATCCATACGGGAGGCATCAGGCCTTGGGCAAACAATGACACCGTCACTGCCGACCAATCCTGCTTGTGCACACTGCTGCTACACATGCATGGAGCTCTGTACTCAGGCGGAGAGACCCTGATCTCTTCCAGCACAAAGCAAATGCGCAGTGTAAACAGGCCCAAATCAGCTTGCTCATTATCTCTTAATTGGATAAATAAGGTTATTGTGTGAGTGAATGGTTGCAGCAGGCGGTCACACACACTGTCATGTTTGTCTACACGGAGCGGAGGCCACTCTACAAGCAGTCTGAGTCACTAGGCTATCCCAGCCTCTCTATTTATTCTGTTTCATCTAACACACCTTTTTTAAACTCCAAAAGGGCAGGTGTTTGAAAATGACAAGAATTAGAGGGCGAAAAAGGAAAAGAGGAAAACGGAAAAAAAAACACAATTTCAGAGAGATAAAATTCCCTTTACACACACACACACACATATCCGCACACAGTGCTAAATATTTCCCCGACTTGTGATGCAAGTCTGTGATCATACACAGAACATTAAACCAGAACATCCTTCAATTATAGAAGCTAGTGATTAAAGCGGGCGAGTCATGTCCACTACACGTCAAATACTGAATGGTGGAGATGCAGCACGGAGCTGGGGCCTGTTGTGCTGGTCAGACGCTGAGAGCCTCTCAGGTCTCCTCACAGCATTCCTGGCCTCAGCAGATGGCATTGGATGTCAACTGCTTTAACTGTGTCGGTTTTGTTTGTTCTGCCAGTTGAAAAGGGACTCCTGCAAGCCAAACCAGCACGTTCTCCTCGCCTGATCCAAAATGTAAACCCGGCTTTTTTTTCCCTTTCACGATCATTTAATTTAAATAATAATGCATCAATAATAACTTATTCCTAATGAAATTTGTAAATTTAGTTTAATTTAGTTCAATTTAAAGTAGACAATTTAGAGGTTTTCTTTACCAGTAATAGATATATAGATATATATCTCCCCTACATATTTAAATTAGTAATTATCAATAAAGACGTGTGTTTTGCACAAAATGCCAATCTATTTATACACCTTGTACATTTAATATATATATATATATATATATATATATATATATTAAAAAAACAACCCACATAGTAAAATTTGTAATTGTATTTGTATTTACTTAAAATCCAAATAAATAAATATAACATAAATATTTTGACATCTTTATGTGAAGGCTTGGTCTATTCTGTAGTCTATATTAAAACTAAACATTTATAGAAAACAGAATCTTTTTAGATAACTGTCGGTTATTATTAATGATTTACTGCTGCCATGTGGAAATTATATCCTTTATCTTTAGTTAATGTTGTTATAATTATTGTGTTAGAGATCTATGTTAGACATTACTAATATTACTGTTCTTACAATAATTATGGTGAAGCAGGACTAAATATAACATTAGTGAGAAAATACTTGTGTTACTCCAACCGCTCTGCTAACATAAATGCACTAATATATCTCATATCTATAATAAATGCTGATGCAAATTTATGAAGTAATAGAAGAAGGTCCCGAAACAGAAACACACACTGACATATAAAACAAAAATTGAGAAAATAGCTGATCAAAACCAGCAGAACACATATAATTTAGAAGCTGAAGTTTATACTCACTAGAATAATGGTTGAATCCTTGTGTGTTTATCCCTTCTTATATCTTCGTTTTTTTTTAAGATCTTCTACAGACAGAGTGTTGAGTCCAGCAGAACGGACAGCAAACTTTCTAAAACTGTTCTTCAAGTGGCGGTAGAATCTGTAGCACAGTGAATGTAAACTACAAGACTACCGTCTTCTTTTTCATTTTAGGTGTTGGAACCCATGGAGCCCCGTGCGCTATCTCAGGAGACTCAGTCCTAGTGAGAAAGAGAGTTGTCCGATTACAGCTTCAGGCAGTGACTCGTGAGTGTCTGAGGAAGAGGGAAAAAAAAGAGAGAGAGAGTGAGAGAGCGACGGGGAGGGAGGTAGGAAGGGAGGAAGAGAGAAAGGCAGTGAATGAGGGAGGGAGAGTGAGGCTGCTGCCGTTTAGAAAACGCACAAAAGTTGCTCGGTGTTCTCTCACAGGAAGACTTTGGGTCTGGAGGAGGCACGGGGGAGTTGTGCCTCACACCAGCTTCCCATATGTCATTCACTCACAGCTTTAAGCCTTAGAGCCCTCTCCAGATTGTATTAGTGGAGACTAAGACAGTGAAATGGCAGATCCCTCCACTGGCCTGCCTTCCCACTGGAACGCCAGGCTCTGGTAACACACCCTGAGGGCCTACGCTCTTCTTCCTCCCCCGTTCTCTCTTGTTTTTGTAATGCTGTTTTGTTTTGGTTTTCTCACTAAAACCACATTTCTCTTGTGAGTCTTAGGTCACTGCTGGACTTCTCTGTCTTAGAGGGACCTCCGTCACAGGGTAAACAGAGGTTTACGTCAATAACTTAGATGATGGAGGGCTGGCCAAGTGTCTGCGCTCTGTCCGCCTCCACAGCAGTCTAGTGGAAGTCCTCCGTCAACACATGCACACCGCGTCTGTGTGCAAGGTAATGACTGCCTTCTGTCTGCTCCACATTATTATTTCAACTGTGCAAAGCTGCAACACAAAGCCATACAGCTACTGATGAGCTCAAATTGGTGATTTATTCGAGCTGGCTGAGAAGCTTGTTCAACTTCAACTCTCCAATATGTCATGAACTTTTATTCAAGAAGGCCAGTTCTACGTAGCGCATGCTTCAGAGAAATCAATGGACACAATTCTTTGAAGTTCCACATAATAAAACTGTGGCTGAAACATGAACTGTAATACTGAAAAAAAATCATACATTTATAATGGTAAAGAGGTGCTGAGAGAAAAAGAACACCCACGGCTGAAAGAATACCACACTGTGTTAGCGGCCTCTCTAAGCATGCACGGCTTGTAAGCGTCTGCTACCTACTAGTCAGGGGGTGTTGATAAGAAATAAAAAAAGTCAGGTATGTCACCACTGTCTGATTTTGTAATATGGCACATGTTGTTTCAATCAAAAAAAGAAGTGATAAATTAGGACATTTTTACATGATCAGCTAAAGGGGTCACGACCCATACTGAAAGGAGGTCGACACTAACAGACCTTCATACGTACATGTATGTATGAGCGCATATAGCAGTAGTCAACGTGCTGAAAGGAATAGATCTGAGCTGCAGTGTCCCTTAATTTAAATACGCTGCAGCGATGATGTAGATGTGGTGGAAATCGCGAGGTCCGTGCTCCTTTTCTGAATTAGTTGCCCACAGGTAAATCCACGGGCTTACATTTCAATATCAGAGCACGAAATATATTGCGCATCGAACTGATAACTCAATTGACTAACAGATGCTTGGGGACTCTCAAGTAACTATTTTCAATAGCAGAGAGTTACACACGCCAAGTGAGTTACTGCGTTTACTCTGTTGCTCTCTATTTCAATAAGCAGCTGTATAAAATTAGCTCAAGATGTAATTTTGCAAGTGAGTTATTTTCAAATTGCACAGTATCATTATCCAGAGTTGTTTATGTTTCAGCGACTAAACTCAGGTTTTCCCTGTACTTTCCTGCATCCAGTGCTATATGGTATGTTTCAAATCAAGGCTCCAATCAACCAGCAGTTCACTATGATGATTATTATTTTTACATCGCAGGTATTGAATACGAGGATGTTTAACAATGTCCGGTGAGAAATGGAGAGGCGTAAAAATGATAAAAGTTATACCTCTATAAATATAATGTAAACAATAGGCACTGATACAGAGTCAGTAATATCATTCAATGTATAATTAGTACTAAACATTTTTTTTTCTGTAAATATACAAATTACTCTTGCAGAACAAAAGATGCACTGATACCATTCAAATGACATCAGCAGTAAAACACCACTTGCCGAAAACTATATCAAGCAAGAAATTTGAGAAGTGAGCCAAGATTAAATGCAAAGCCTTTCTTTATTAAGGATTATCTTGATGGGACTCGATGGTCTTCATGTGGGGTTACAGGGATCTCTGCCTGCAATTTAGAGTGAAGAGAGATCCGCACTGTCCTCCACTGCCAACAGGTTATCCACTCAGCATCTCACATGCATGAGAATAGACTCAGTCCAAATGGCTGATTTCATTTTCGAGATAAGGAATGGAGAGTTAATGTACATCTAACTGGAATCCTAATATTTGGAAGGTTTTAGACTCTAAACTGCGGCGATCCCCCTCCGGTTGTTGCATAAAGGATAGTATCACCGTAAAGTGAGTTTACTTATCTTGACAAAGAATATATAAACAGTGTGAAAGGTGCAAGAATGGTGTGACAAGGGATCAAATGGTTGAGATGAAACAAAATGCTAACACCCTGGTGACACAGTTGCAACATTTTCAAATTTGTTTGGGTAGAGCTACTTCAGTGTTTACACAACGTCACACATTGGGGAGATCAAGTTCCTTTTTTGACATAAGTCTCAGCAGAGCGTTACACTCAGAATTTTCCCCAAGAACAGAAATTTGAACTTGGGATAACTTTGGATAAAATAACAATTTTTATATGTTTACACAGGCATTACCAGGTGAAGTTTCCAACTATTGACTATGGAGAAGATTAAAAAAAGCTCTCAACAACACAAACCTCCCAACCTCCAGCCTTGCCCTGACGCAAGTGGGACATTAAATGTGCTGCATGGCAATTTGTCAAGGAGCTCTGTAAGTGCTAGGCACTGGATATTCCTGAGTGATTCAATGTGCATAGTTTCCTGGTGAAAATAACTGAGCTACATCCAGTGACATATGCTTGGTAAAGCGAAGCAGCACTGATGACCAAGGGAAATTCAAGCTCATTTCGAGTACTAGTCCACTCCTCCTCCGTTCCCACTGCTTGTGTTTTCATGTGAACCCTGTAATACTAACTTAAAAACCAACGTGTGTAACAACAATGACAGCTAAATCAATCAAAGCAAAAACAAAAAGCAAGCAACACCATTCTGAGGGCCAAACACGTGTTACCTTAAGTTTAAGTTTTAGATTACAGTATAGATGTAGTATTCAGGTTTATCTAAATACTGTAGCATTAACCCATCTATCACCCAGGCTTTCATTAAACTCTGAAAAAAATTCTTTGATGATAACATGTTTTCACCACAAAAAAAGATCATGGTAGTGCAGACAGATAATTTTGAAATCCCTCAAGGTAAATTAGTAGCAACTCAAGTGCTTTCAAGTGGTGAATGAAAGTTCCGAGTGAAGCCTGAACTCCTCATAAACAAACATGAAGTTGGCATGCCTCGCTGAGGAGCCCTGATAAAAGCAAACACAGCATACTTCAAACATGAAAATGCTTCGGCGCTTTCCTACACTGAGAGCGAGGAACAAATGGAAGTGGTTACCCTCAGTGGACGTCACAATCTTGAACGAACATAGTGACCTTACTGTTGCAGCCATCTTTGTTCCAAACAAAACAAGGGGGGTATGTTTTGAATTAAGTGAAATAACCATTTGTCCTATGAATGATGTATAACACAGCAAAAGCTCTATTACAAAGACCTTACAAAAGTTTATTTGTTGATTGAGGACATTGCAGTGGACATTAACTAGTATCTAGTCAGTGCACACGCTGAGCCATGACACACCATGAGTGAACAGCTGTACTCTATGAATAGTCAGGCACACCTGGGGACAGTCTACATGTATGAAGACTCCAACAATTCTCAGGCAGACAGGAAATCCAAACAAGCACATTTCAGAAACCTATTACTCACAACGTTATATAGTAGGGGGACTGAGCTTAATATATAGCTTGATAATCGAGAATAAAGAATTAATTTAGCTCAGTAAACTGATTTATTGTGTTTTTAAATACTGCATATTAACGCCTTTCTTAGTACACGACTCCACTGTAAGTCAAGTCTTAATATGAATTAATATCATGTAGGCATCATTTCTTCAAAGCAGAAGGATGACTGATTTGAAGTATACTCAGGTCTAAGCCAAACACAAGTACTGTAATTCTGTGGTTTTTTCTTTCTACAAATGATTCTCAGTGGGTAAAAACTGTGTGGTAATAGGATACAGGATATGATGTAGCCACATTTTCTAAGAAACTATTTGAACTTACAAAATAATTATTAAATGTTTTTTTCTTTTTTGTCTTCTTCCTGTCAGTCTTCCTCTTATCTGCCTTCTGACATCGCACACCTTTGATGCCTTTGAGCTTTAGCTGTGAACTGGATGTTTATATATTCACTACATATGAAAGGCTTTCTTGTACCTAAAGTTGTTCCATATTATATAAAGTAATTAGATTTACAAAACAGTCACAGTTCATTCCTCTTTCCTCCTGCCCCTCCTGTGCCTAGATGTCACTGCAGCAAACTTGGCATTAACTCTGAATATAAATACATCTGCTGTGAAATCTGATGCATACTGTAGCTTTACAAGATGAGCAGATGTCCATTATTTTTAATCAAGCTGTAGACACAAGAGTAATAAGAAGATGGTGACATTTTAGAATTTCTCGACACAAAATCTGGTGTCAAAACAGAGCTTCACCGGTCGCCATTGAATGTGAATCAGCTGCACTGTAAAATGCCAATATGTTCGGTAATAAATTTCCAGCAACCCTCTAATGGTAGCATTTGTCAGGGCTGCCCCAACTGTCTGGCGTTGGCTTCTGACTTGCGCACGTCGGGCGGCCAGATATGTGGCACTCCCCATCTCCTCCACAGCTGCCTAACCAGTTGGGCCCATGTCAGCACAGCGCCAGGGGCCAGGACACTGATCAGCAGGCTTGCAATGGGTCTGACCCATGAGGAGGGGGCTGGTCTCCGCTGGAAACTTATGTTCACCACACCACCAACTCCCGGTGGGTTTGAGTACAAAATACAGGGGTTAGAGACATAACTGCTGCCTCGCCGCCACCACCCCCTCACCCCCCAGACTGACTGCCTGTTTCTCAACCCCCTCACCTCCCTCCAACTCCTAACCCCCTGAGCCACTCACCAAACCCCCACTAGTCCAGCCACTGTGACATTTGTGAAGCCAGGAGTCCACATAACAAAAACACATTAGGCAAATGTCTGGGGTCAAACGTCTGTTTGAATTGGCTAGATGAAAGCCACTTAGATTGGGTCTGTGCCATACTGCTTAGTGACTAAATACAGTTTCAAAAGAGGCAGCCATGTGTGAGCCAGTGGTTTGTCTCATTGATGGAATATTCTTCCACATTCAAGTTATGGTGCTGATGGCCAAGGCATACAGATAAATGAGCACAAACAAGGCTGGTTTGCTTGACCAATAACCAGTCAGCTTTCTATCCAACATAAAGAAAATGAAAATGCCACAGATTGGAAAATAACTTTGATTTAACTACCGTCTGTTCACAGTTTTTCCGTGTTTCAAGTTATGAATGGGAATCCTCCCAATTCCAACAGTTTCACTCGGGCTTTCTGCAAAACCACATCATCTACCGACAATCGTTTTTATAGAACACACAGTTGGGGAACATGCTGAGCTGCACACTTCTTCACGGCCTCCAGCACAGTGTAAGCTCTTAGCATCTTGCCAAGCTGGTAGGTGAGTTCAACCAGGGTGACATCAGAGGGACTTGAAGCAAGACAAGAACTTCCAAAATAACCAATGAGATAATCATAGTTTAAGTCTATGTGAGAAGAGTGCTGACATATATGCTAATACCTTACCCTAAAGTCCTTCTGAGTGACTTCTGTGCATGTGTCTGGTACTTGTCAGAGCACTCATTGTGAGTAAGGGAGACAGCCTTTCATTTCTTGTTTTTACTAGTGTACTACTGCTACACTATCAACATCCACTGAACAGGAAAAGCTGCAGGTTACTTTACATATTAAAGACAAGGGAATACAAAGACTGCATCACTAAAGAGAGATAACTAATGGTGGGTTAAACGCAGGAAAAAACATCCAACATACACAGTAGTCAATTTAAAGAAAACATTATTTCTCTCCAAACTTCTTAAATCAGTGTATAATGTTCTCTTTGCAGAACACTTTCCCTATGTACTTGTAAGGACATAGTTCATACTATACTTTTGTATAGAAATGTCTTGAGAGGTCTGATTTATGTACATTTAACGTATAGAGTGCACATACTAAACAGATTCTTATTGACAGCTGAAAAGTCAATTTCAATCCATCTGTAGCCTCTTTAAATCTCCTATGAAATAAAAAAAATCCCCCATGTGAACACATGGTTTTGGGAAAATAATAATGTTTCACAGCCTTGTTTATTTTTCATTTGGCATTTGTAAAGTTGTTTAGGAACAACATAAAACAACACGAAACTTCAGAACAGCATATGTCTGGATAGGACAGCAAAATATAATCTATGTGAAGTTGAAAAACACAGTGAACAGAGCTAAAAACTCCAGACAAACTTTGATATCAGAGGAAGTTTAGTTCAGCTGCCAACTGCCTTAAGGGAGATCCCTTCACGAACTCGTACTTGACACCTTTGATAATTAGGATGGCTTTTCAACTCTGTGAATTGGAGATAAATTATCACTTTAATACGGAAGGATTCCTGTGTAATCTTTCTGATGAAGAACAGGGTGCGGGGAAAAGTGATGAACTACCAGGGACCTCTGATGATGAACATATGATTCATCAATACCAGCAGCTCCTCATGTCTTGGTTAAAAACACAAACGAAACCACAACAAAGAAATTCCGGTCATCTGGGGCAATGCATCTGAGTCCAAAATAAACATTGTGTTTTTGTTACAAGAATATGCTTCTGCATCGAGGGGGGAAAGGCAGACAGGGCAGAAGCTTATGGACCTTTCTTCCTCTAGACTTTGTGACTCAGTTGCTGAAGCCCCAGGTGTTTTTTGTTCCCAAATCCCCCAGTTAACTCTTCACTTGTCTTTCAAGCTAAAACACACCAGAGACTTTCTTTAGAAAAAAAAATGAATACGATAATTCTTTATTGACCCCACAGTGGGGAAATTCAATCGTTACCACAGCTACAAACAATTAGTAAGGTGCAAAAGAATGAAAGTGCAGCATGTGCAAAGAAAATTATCCATCATACAAATGTACAATTTTTACAAATACAAAATAGAGAAATTGCCAAAATAAGAAAAAAGTTGTTAGCAATGCTATCTGTGCCTACCAACACCAGCTAGACAGTCCTATAAATAACTCAGCAGTCTGCCATGGAAACAAACAACCACCTAGCTTCGGATCAGTTACAGGAGAAGCAACTTTTTATAGGTCACAAAAGCTTCCAGTTGCCTAGGAAACAATGTGGAAGAGGAGCGCGCTTTGGATGCTGAACAGGTAAAACTGGTCAGGGCAATTAGAGGGCCCATTCTGCTGAATGGGAGTCATCAGAGAACTGGCTAGGGGTAATTGAGGGGGTTGTTATTCACTGGCCACAGACTGGTCTACTAATGTTGTACCTTGAAAAACAATTGAAACATATTTTGGTTTATTTTCTTTAGACCAAGAAATCTATCGGGTGGAAATCTTTTAAAGGTCTGGGCCCCTGTCTGAATAGTCATGGCTATACCGTTCATTTTGAAGCCAAGCTAAAGTGGCCACAACTGTATCCAGAGAACTAAATTTGAAACTTGTTGCCTTTTGGATGTTATATAACATCCATTTGTTGGGGATAGCTAAATACAATACTACCCTTCTGGATTAGGCTCTTCCTGTACTTGTTACTAAAGTCCTACAGGCCAAGCTACACTCAGTGCTGTGAAGCCTGCTCCATCCATTGCATGATGACTATGCAATTTACAAAATTACAAGCTAGCTGAAACCCTGCCCTGAAAAAGCCCTAGACTCTGCCTGAATTATTAATCAACTATTGATGAGGGCTTGATAAATGGACCCGGCTCCCCATCCCAATGACATTCTTGTGCGTCTTCTCTTCTGAGCCACTTCTGCTGCTCTGCCTCCCTATGTTTCTGTCAGCCGACGCTAAAGTTACAAAAATTTTAAATGTGCTCATTTAAATCACAAAGGTAATTGTTTTCAATGATGTATCATCTTACAGATCCCAGCTTTACGCCTATCCGTCTATTTATGCCCAAGAACTCAAATACTCATATTCTCATGCCAGTTAATTACAGTTTCACACTGTGCGATAGTTGACGATCTTCCCTTGTTCTGCTGGCCAGCCACCAAAGTCTACTAATGTGTTCGTAAAAGAAAAATCGACACGACAACCTGAGGTATACAAACACAAGTAGACTGCAGGCTATTCTATATTAGTATCCTAGTATTAATTCTCTTAATGGATTTTATATTAAGAGGACGGTATTGTATATTTGTATATATGGCATTACATCATGTATGTAGTTTTGAGGATAATTTATCAGTACAACATACATTATTAAATGATAGTCAAGCACTTCTGTAGCCCTTCTGACTGACCTCTGGGTCTGGCAGCCTACACCTCCATCATCCATCACTGTAAGCAGCTGCAGAGCACTTAATAAAATGCACCTTTAACAAAGGGAAAAGGTGATGAATTGAAAAATGTTTAGACTTTTCTTGCATTATTAATGCAGCCTCTCCCTCAAATCGGTCACTGATAAATAATTAAAATTAATCCCATTATGGGAGTTTTCATTATTGGATAATTTAATTAAATGAAAGCTCAAAGACCTTTGAGGGCCTGAAGCCACTAGGGCCCCATGGCCTACTCCTCTAATGGGTCAAGTACGGCAGAGTGCACTGGTAATGCACAGGAGCATATACATTATTTAATGGATCCCACTAAGCAAGGACAGATCAATGATAACTTGTCATCTCATCAATGTGTTGAAAGCATTCCAGAGTCCAGAGAGGACAAATCCCAAAACTGAAACAGAAAATATCTGCATGGACCCACTAACAAAAACACAGATACATTTACTGTGCACTCATTTGAGGATGCAGCAATTTTTGTGATGGAACAGGAGCAGGAGGCTAAAGGACGCAGAAAAAGGCGTGACGCCTGTTACCTACGTTACAGTTGAGGTCAAATGTGCTTCAGTGCCAACAGTGAAGGGTACAAGGTGTTCATCTGATACCAAACAACAAATGATATCAGAGTCAAATGGGAGCCATTAATGACCTTCTTGGTGAATGAAAGGAGGGGCAGAAGAGGAAGCGAGTATCTGGGCTTGTCTTGTCTCCAGGAGCACTTAAGCACTCTAATTATCACACCGCAGTGAAGATGCAGCCATCCAGCTCACACTGAGACGACTTAAGCTGTTTTTCCGCCACACATTGATTGAACTCTCAACTGCTCACACAAGCAGCAAAATAAATAGTGTCTGTGGGTTTTGATTACTGTAATACGTGAAGCATGCAGAGTGGAGAAATTTCACAAACTCTTAAAAGCAACACTTTGCTTTTCAATATTTACATTCAGTACATATTCACTTCTTTACTAGACATAATGGGAACATATAGCAATGTCAGGAGTCCACAATTACAACAACCTTTTTGTAGTGAACTGGTACTTTTTCAAAGACAAAACTACATTTTGGCCAAACAATAGTAAAATAATAATGTTTTGTTGAAATTAATAGATATTAGTTTGTTTGTCTAATTGTGTTTCAGCACTGCGGTCTGTCCATTAAACAGGCTGTTAAAAAACAAAACATAAGGCTCATTTAGCTTTAAATAGACGTAAATGAACTTTAATTTGTTATGGGTAAAACACATCCTCAAAATGTGTCCAATCATGGTAAAATCTTGTCATTTTGTTTGAGTTGCAGTTTTGGACGAAGAGCCAGGTCTCCTCACACTGTAAATCTTCTAGATCAACGTGCCACACTGCTATTTCTCAAACCTTATTGCTATTGCCAGACTTCCACAAATTAAATGAATACAATTAGTGTGGTTTAAACATAGTGGGAAGTCAGTGGTAATGAGAAACATATGTGACAGACAGAATTAGAATTTACAAAATTTCACATATGTATAAGCATGTCAGGCCTGCATTTCAAAGAGGAAATCTTTAACATAAACATTAGCATTTTGTGAAAACAACTGAGTAATTAGTTTAGGCCATAATAAGCTGGGGTAGGCACACAATGAAAGAAAGCATTCTGGCTTTAAAATGAATAAAAATTGATTGTGTCCCAATAAAAAACGAATTGGCGGAGTGTTAACTGGATTCCACATAAACGTCTGTAGCAGTCCCTGACCACTTTATTGTGTGCTAATGCAATAGAGAACACTTAGCAATAAATGCTCCTCTCTGATGAGCTCACAGAGGCTTTCCAAGATGGCCTGATGAAATTGTAAAAATTAGATTTGAGCTAGCTGCTAATGACTCCTAAAACAAAGGAAAATCTCTAAATAGAATTAGCCTGCCCTCTTCTTCTCTAAATACATCATATGTAAATTACTGTCATTTGGAGAAATATGCTTGCCTGGAAGGTAAAGCCTTCATTAGAGATCTCAGTAGGTTTGGGACTCAAACAGGAACTCCTCCAGGACATTTTAAAAGTTTGAGGACTGAGAGAAGGTATTGTTCACTTAGCAGATCAAAGATGTGGATAAGGAGTTTATTTTTGATTGGTCTAGTTAAAGCAGAAGAGTTAGTTTAGAGATGCCACTGATACATCCTGTGAGAGACAAGAACTGCATGTGTAGGCTCTCGCTGTTATAAATTTGTGTTTAATTTGAAAGACGACTGTGCTCAGTTGTCTGCAGCTTAGTCAAAGTGCAGCTCTCTATAAATGACATACACTACATGCCGTTTTCACCTAAATCTGAGGCAGTTGAAATGTTTATTTATTGTCATATAGTTTTCTATCTTCGTACTTTGATGGAAATATTCGTCTTCATCAAAGTCCTACTTTTGTCACACTTCATTTTTATATAATCATCTTATCTCAGTTGTAAGTTAAAACTCATTATTGTAATAAACTAGTCTGTCATTCACATTTCTCCCAGTATAAAATATTGTCAACTAGAGGTTTACAAGTGTTGAAATGACTCCTGCCACAATTTATTTGCTCTTCTACAGAAGCCTCCACTTAAACATTCAATGGTCCTTCACACTGCCCTCTACTGTTTGTATAAGGCAGGAAAATTGGACATGAATGACACTTTGCAGGAATTATACACCAATTAAACAGCGTAATTAGTGTTTGCAGAGGCTGCCCAACTGTTTTCTAGTACAAACAAAGGACCTTCCAGTTGCCTAGCTTCAGGACACAGCCCTTGTGTGTCCTGACCTACCTGGTAGGAGCGCACTTATCTGGGCATTGTTCTCACTTCATCCCTGTTGAATCACACAGCTTTGCCATTGGCTTTGCCCAGCTTTAGATAAAACCTTCACCAAATATAAGCACAGACCTCACAGGGTTTCCCAAATTAAAACCATGAGGAATTTGTGTTGTTACCAGGGAGTTACGTGTTATCCTACATGTAAATAATAATTTACACATTACACGAGAAAACGTGCTAAAAAACAATTCACTATATGAGTGGATGTTAAGAATGAATGGACTGTTCAGAATGCTTTACATTAATCTAATTAAAGCGTGACATCTGTAGATTTATTATGCACCTAGTAAGTTTGTTGGACACATGTCTGCATGACTGAAACTGAGACCAAGTCTGAATGGTGGTGAAGTGAGAGTTTTCTGAGGATCTGACAGGAGGATGTGGCAACAGGGCACAGCTGTGGGGTATTTCCACTACCCATAAGCACCCAACTAATGAGCCTAAAGACACCCATTAATAACACAAACCAAGCAGCAGTTGTTTGTTCTTACTAACTAGGACGCAACATTTTACTATGAATGACGTATTCAAATTCAAATGTTTTATAAGCAGTATAACGTACAGTTAACAACTGAGCTATGGATGAAGGGCTTAAAATAATATATAATAATAATAATAATATCATCCAAATATTAAAAGTATAACACTCACATTTTTACAGTGTAGTAGTATTAAAGTAGTTTAAAAAATTCTTACAAATAAAACAGTTTCTCATTATATGTACTGTAGGTGTCACATAGATGTATCTAAAGGTTAATCAGTCGTGTTCCTGATGGACTCAAACAGCAGATTAAAGTAATTGAAAGTCCATACTGCTACGAAAATAACTGTTCCCACACAGGGGCTAGACCCACTGGTGCCTTTTGCTGTCTGTTGGTGAGAACTAAATATATTTTCTGCATTCTGAATGGCATTCCACTCTAACGCATACGTGCCAGTAGTTAACAGTGTTAGAGAATAAATAGCTTTCTCAACCGAGCCTTACGACATGTCAAAGACTGATGTGCATATGTGTGACGTGCTTGTTTGTGGACACATTTTCGTAGTACAAAAGCAGCGATAAAGATGTGCACAGGTCACAATCTCAATTTTGTCTTTCCATTTTAATCAGTTTACATTAATAACAAGCTAGATAAACTTATGATTATACATATTGACAGAGTAATAACCCTTCTGGCAGAGCAGCAGGGCCTAATTTCTAAAGATCCTAACAGCGAGCCAGAATTATGTCACTGTGGCCACCTGTTCCTCTGAAAAACATCCCTGGCCTTAAGTAGTTCCGGCACGCATCCAAAATGTGAACTTCTGAACCAGAGTGCTTACTTTCTCATTTGTGTAGAAGCAGGAGGTGGGAGCGTGTAGCAACAGCCACTCTAATTTCGTGGTGGTAGAGGAAGGGTTTACATAAGGGATATGCTGTTCTGTGCCTGTCACTCAATCTGCCTTTGATTGGCAAATGCAAGATTGAGGTTGATGCTGTTTCATGTTACCTACAGTCTTATAAGAGATTAAACAGCAGTAGCTGAAGCGCTAAATATTGTTCCAGTAGTCCTGCTAGACATTTACACTTGCATCCGTGGAAATACCACTGGAAGCATGTCCTTACGGTGAATAGAAAAAGCACTTTTTTTACAGATTCTGAAAATACTCTTTCTTGTCTCATACAAGGCATCTGTCCAGATTTAAAACAACTCACTAACCAAAACACACAGCCAAATATAATAATCCAACAATCTTATCACAGATTTATACTTTTACTACATTATTAATAGTTCACATATTAGCTTTGACAAAAGACCATAGAATTAATAGCCAACCCCAATAAAGCTAATCCTTTCGCTGTCAACAGAAAAAACTAAATATTCTGCTGCTTACACCATCTGTCTTCAACACCAAGTTGCACTGCAGGCGTGGTACAAATATACAGTATGCTGTATTTCCTTTGGACTGGTTCTCTAAAATAGCTGTGCAAGCACTGGTGGACCACACACAGCTGTTAGTGGGGCGATGGCGCTTACATCATTGGACTTTATGCCAATTAGTTTTTCTCCGTATTTGCAGGGTGTCTGTCATGGATGGAGCAGCAGTGTGCGTGCTGTGGCTGGTTTTAAAGCACGCAGGTTTTAAATACTGGCAAGCAATGTCACTGTTAAGCTGACTCAGTTGACCATCTGTGATGAGATTTACAATCAATGTAAAGTTGCTTTAAAATTCACATCTTGGTGACTGACCACAAACACAGCCAAGAGGTAGAGTCAAACACATATCAGGGGCTCAACGGAGGGACACCGGACCAGACGTGTGCCTTTTAAATCAAACAGGCTTGCTGAGGAAACCAGCCCAGCAGTGCTTTGTCAGGAGCAGGGCAACCACGTTGTGTGGTGGCCTTGATGAAATCAGCTCACACTAAGGCCAATGTGCTGACAGTGAGGATCAAGGCGGTCAGTGTTGTTGCACTGGTCCAGCCACTCTAAGGCCCCATGGTTGACCCGTACAAGAGGCTGATAAGCCACAGACCCTGAGTGTCAGTCTCCACACCATAAACAAGAGCAAAAATTATGTTTCAATCTCTGGACGACAAGACAGGCAGGCAGAAGAGGGCACTGTTATTCATGAAGTAACACAACAACGTACGGTAACAGCTCCTACACTGTCTTCCCTCCACATTAGGGCTGTGCCATCATTAACAGCCTTTAAGAGCCATTTTCTTCCCTTGCTATTAAACCAGGTTAACATTTTTTTCCTTTATGATGTATTGTGAATTTATTCACATGACTTGACAGTAGATTACAACAATAAACTCTACAAAAAGTTATATAAAAAGACAACTATTACAGCACATGGCTCTACCAGTTACTAAAAAATAGACACTGTAAGAGAAGAGAATAATGATAACGTTTACTGAATTTCCAAGTCACTGTTTGTCCTGTTACAGTAAGGAGAAGTAGCCACACACCCTGCTCCATTAGCTCCATATGTTAAGGTGTCAATCATGTGTGAAACGAGCTGTATTTCTCCATCCGTGCCTTTTTGACTCTGATGACATAATGCTGGAGCGAGTGGGTGCTGGGGGAACTTTACCCACTCGTACTTTTATGCACCTATTTAAGAACAGCAGCCTTTCACACCTAGTTCAGCAGGAAGAAGTAGTAAAAGTGAAACGGGCAAGACCTACAGTATTTCATAATTAATAGGGAGCAGTGAGAGGAGAACGGTCTACACTGACGTAAAAAGATCAACAACATATAAAAGTGATCATTCATTCCGTAGAAAGTTATGGATGAAAAACCTGCGCCAAATGTTTTTTCTTTCACAAAAACAAAATCATAATAAGTTTGAAATATGCATCAAGCTTTTTACAATCTTTGATGGCTCTGCTTTAGTTGGACGACCTACAGAGCTGCTACTCTGCTTGCCTATATGATCTAATTTGTTACTGAGGTGGTCCCCAGCTCATACCAGGTCACCACCTGCAAGTAGTACTGTAAATTACTTGGTGGGCCTAATTGCCCATGTCCGCTGTATTACTATAAACTGCTAGTGCTGTGCTAACTCTATTGTCAGATACTTAATCAAGGCCACAGGATTTATTTCCCAGCACTAACTCTCGGGACAACCACAAGCAGAGGCCTGAGTAATTGGATCTTTTTTTGCATCTAAAATTAACCACCTATTCTTAGTGGGGGCTGGGGTTTGCAAATGATAACAATAATCACATCAACCAATACCATATGGGTCTTGCCTTTCGCTCACTGGGAGTTGCATAAGGCATAATAGACGCTGATGTTGCTCTGACTGACCTCACCTGGGGGGGTATGGTGCCATTATGCCAATCAAACACTGTAACACTTGATCAGTCACAGGCCTAAAGCAGACTGCAGAAACTCAATTATTCAGTCTCTTACCTCACACATGCACAGCAGAAGCAACAGGCGTTAAGGTTACCTCAATCCCTCCTGCACAGATCTAACACAGGGAATGACAGAAAATCAGACGTGGAACAGGAGCGCTACAAAACACTTTTTGAGAGAGAACCTTTCACATCATCCTGTTTCATAGTTGTTGTTTTTTCACATCTCTGCGTTTCTTCACCTTCAAAAACCTACTTCAGGGGGTAGAAAGGAAGATTAGTA
Organism: Macropodus opercularis; assembly: GCA_030770545.1. Lineage (NCBI taxonomy): Eukaryota > Metazoa > Chordata > Actinopteri > Anabantiformes > Osphronemidae > Macropodus > Macropodus opercularis. The sequence goes on from JAUCMP010000028.1 coordinate 6,863,234, forward strand.
TTTAAATCAATTCTTTAATTTTAACATGTTTTCCATTTTGATTTCTTTCACTGAGCGACGGCATATACTGTAGCACTTTGTAATATAAGTCTGTTTTCTCAACATGGTAGGCAACGCTGTGCGAAGTGAGAGAAGAGCGAGCACGGAGCATGCACAGGGGATGTGGTCTGTGTAGGGATGTCAGAAACATAATGGCCAGCTGAGTCATAGGTTATAAAAAGCTGTCATTAGGGATTTCTGTCCTCAGCAACTCATCACACAGGACCTGTGAATTATTTATTACGCTGGAAACTCAAGTGTCCTGTTACTCAAGATTGCCTGGTTTTTTGCACTTCCCTTTCCTTGGGCTTGTTTAATAAAAGCATAGCATTTAGCTGCTGTAGTCCTTAAGAGGATGCAATACATAAATAGGAATGAAGCTAATTAATGTAACCCCTGCTGTGATTTTTTACATAGTGGACATAACTAATTATATACCAACAGTGCGAGCGCCTAATGAGCACATTTATGCAATGAGAGTGTACAATCAAAGGTGGTATTATTAGAATGGGCCTTGTATTTGCTTTGCATGCAGTCCAAATGACCACCTCATTAGCGCTCAAAGCACATTAATAAACAAGATTTTTGTGGCTGGATTCATTAATAAGACAAAGCCTATTCCTAATAGTAGTAATTTGGAAAGTCTTGTGAATAATGATCTCAAAACAATACAGTTCACACTTCATGACTTCTTATGCCTCAGAACAGAGACAAGTGAGGATTATATATATAGTAAATACAAATGTACCAGGAACATTTTTTCCACTATGGTTCTTTAAAGTAAAGTCGATGCAAATGAATTCAGGCATATTTCCTCACTTTGTTTTGTTCTCAGTACATGAAAATGGTTAAAAATCCCATGGGTCAGTGAAAATGATCCCTCCACTCCAGTCGCCTGCTCTAAGTCAGCCAAAACATTCCAGACTTCAAAAGACGGCTTTGCCTACCAGGGCCATTTCAGTGTCCCAACCTCCATGGCCCAGGAGGACTTGGTTATTTGGATAAATTAATTTCTGGAGTCTGCCTGAGTTGCAAAAACAACCTCCTGCCTGACAGCAAATTAGTCTAACTGAAAAACCTAGAAAATGTATAAGGTTAAAGAAAACAACCAATTTTTTTCTATGCAAAATTAATTTTATGTTTGTTGGCTGCACAGCTATATTTATGAATTTAGATTTTGGGTCAGTTTAATAACTGAATAAAAATATATTTAGGCAAAGGCCCTTAGGCTATCTGTTGGCAGATGAAGAGTTTCAGTACACAGGCTGTAAAACATACCGGCTGAGCACAATACACACCTGACAGTCAGTATGCCATAAAACTGGCTGATGCAAAATTTTAACAGCTGTCAGTGGTATTGAAAAATGATATAACATTTAAATCTCCAGAAGATTTAAACATTTATATAAGAGAAAAAAATAAACCTGAGTGCACAGACTGAAATAGCGAAGGAGGGAAAATTATGCAAACAGATGAAGACAATCCAGAATTAATGGTCCGCAACATTTTCAGGCACTCAAAGAGCTGTCCAAGGACACCATAGGAGAGACTGCATGGCCCCCGTAATTGGAGGAGCATGTAACTTCAAAAGTAAGAAGAACAGACTGGAGAACTTTCCTCTGAAGTCAAGTCTTAAAGAAAACGTGAAGCACATGTACAGTACTGTAGGGAATAAGGTACATGTGTGAATGAAAATGTTTCTGTTGATTGCTGCAGACATGATACACTGAAGTATCCCTGCTGAGCTACCAAACTTTTATAAGTGAATGAATTTTGAACTCAGGCCTTTGGGTCACAGCTGTTCTATCTCAGTGCAACAAAATGAAAACTCAAAAAGCACTAAAAAAAAAAAGTGGGTCAAAACAAAACCAGATATTCCACAAAAAAAAACAGCCATAAAATATATAATTCAGAGGATGTGAGATCACGCAAAGAAAAAGGTTTAAAATCTAATGATCATAAACCTCAATAAATGTGACATTTGCGCTGCTGTGGATTTTCAACTGAAATTCTTCATAAAATGAATAATTTTTCTGTGCAAGAATGGGATTGTGGATTCCCAATAAGAAAGAAGTATAATAAAATTCAAGAAGTGAGAATTTAGTGCTCTTGTTTCTTGTTTACTACTTTAGTAAGGTAACTTAACACATTGTGCTTCATATTTGTAAACTGAAGGCTAAAATGCACCAAACATTACAAAAATACACATGATAAGAAGGAGTATAAGTCATAAAGGCATCCAGCCTGACCTCTGGTGAAAACCGAGCAGTGATCTCCACAGAACATTTGTCCAGGTGCATTGAAATGGCTGCTTCCTGAACTGACATTTGCACAGAAAGACGACCAATATCTGAGAACACAAATTAGGACGACGCCAACTTTACATAACCAGGTGAGATGCTTTTTCAGTGCTGCTGTATTACCTCAAGGCCTCCTTCTGCAACCTGGGCTGTAATCACAATGACATAACCTGCACTTCTGTCCTGATGATGTGCTTCAACTATACATCATGAAAATGAGCGCAAGTCAGACGAAAATGAAGACAAAGTGTGTCATACTAGAATGAGGGAACGAGACGCGAACACAATCTTTCCAAGGTCTTTTCGTCTGGGGGAAGAACACCGTGCAGGCTTGAGTCGATCCAACATACACTAACTACGGAGAAAATGTCCATTTTTATCCTGCTATCCATCACTGTCAGATGTGGTGTACAGTCAAAACGTAAATAGTAAGAAAAATGTCTGCAGCCTGGGGCAAAGTGTGAGAAAAACCAAGGTACAACTGATGTAGACTAAAGGCCAATGGCATTTTGATAAATGTACCACAGTACCTGCAAAGCCCGATTTTGAGAAGTATTTTTTTTACAGTATTACAGTATAAATGAGAGCTACTGTACCACGTTAACGCACTGCCAAACACACGGGCTCGTTTTAATGAAAGCAAATTAACTATGCCGTATAAACCACACTTTAAGCTACAAACTAAATTAATAACAATTAAAAACACGACTAACAACTGTAATAAATAAGTGCAGCTCCGTTTCAGTGAAGCGTCCGCTCCATGAAGGTCTCAGATGACCGAGCTTTAATTTACAACTGCGCACTGATCCATCTGCCAAAGCTAATACTGGAGCTGTAATTTATTGAGCTGCTCAACTTGCCGCTGTCTCCGCCCATGTTGAAAATAGCTCGATAGCGCTCGTCAATTCGCCGGACAAGTCGAATAAACAGGCGACGCTTGCTACTTATGGAGGGACAGCTGACAGGAGAGTGGACAAAAGTCGCAGGGAGTCGCGTCATGGCCGCCTACCTTAACTTTCATGCGCGTCTCCGCTGTCAACGTACGCAGCGGCCATCGCCTCCAGGTCTTCCAGCCCCTCAGCGGCCGCTTCTCTCACGGCTGGACGGGAGAAACAAAACAAGAAACAGAACAACAGCGCGGCCGCGGCAAACGAGAGACAAAAAGAAGCCGCAAACAAGCTAATTGCTGTCACCGCGGCGAAGCCAAACGGTTTTCACGGCAGACGGGCTCGCAAAGTTGAGCAGTGAGCTGACAGGACAGACCCGCACGCGCCTGTGTGTGTATGCGCGCGCGCCGACTCCCGGTCACACTGTTTAATTAGTCCGAAAGCGCAGGTTGTTTTTCATTTTATTCATCAGAAGGTGCTAATGTGTTCGTTTGTTCACTTGTTTGGATAAGCTACACACTAGCAAGTGTCGAATGAGGTTTATATTGATAAATATGATGGTAGCAGGGCTGAATCTACACTTTCTCCATCTGTCTGCGGAAAACCAACCAAGTAAAGGTCTTTTAGTTGAGTTGCCTGTGCGACAGAAATCTATATTTGATGCGTTCATCACGTAGTTTCCCGTCTAATTAAGGCCAGGAAAGGATTCCCATTTTGATTTGCAAAGTGTTTGTTATTAATATTATTATTTTATTGTGAAAATTGTTGAGCAACGACCAAACATTACAATGATATATTAGAACATTAATATCAAGGGGTGCTAAGAAAGTTAAGAAAGTGGTTCGAGAACCACTGTTTTAATTATTCTAAACTTCAACTATTTGAGAAAAACAAACTGGCAGAGCTTTATCCACTACAAGGCGTAGGAAAATGCAACCAATTATTTTATTCTGTCCTACATGTGTTTTTTTAATCATAGCACCATTTGGAGAACACAGCATGCTAATGACTGAATGATGAATCAATTCTAACATTCATGCTTATATGAAAAACATTCATATGCAGCAGTAAAGCAATTTTCATTCTCCTCATTTGATCGTTCAGCTCATTGGACCAGATGATTGGACGGACAGCCCTTAACGACCTTCAGCTATACATCACGAGACAATTGCGATGATTTGTTGCATCAATTGGCTGTTCACGTAATCTCATTTGGGTTTGAAAATGCACTCATCCAAAGGTTCCAGTCCAGGCCTTCGCTTCAGTACAGCTGCCCACACACCTTCAGTTAAAGGGATGCAAGTGGATAGAGAGTGGCACATATCCTTGAGAGCATTTTTTAATTTCTTGGTGCTCCATCTGTTGAAATGATAAAGTGCAGCCGTAATGGAGTGCAACAAGATTAAATTAATCAGGTTTGTCCATTATACCGCCACAGGCTCCTCACAGATGATTGCAATTTTCTCTGTCAGGCCCATTATTGTAAGATCTATTTAGTGGGTTGATGCAATTAAAATAGACTTAATGTAAATTTAACAATACAAATAACACTACTGTCTGTGTATGTTTAAGATGGGTGCGGCTAGAGGGTCCTGAAGTGCAACGGTAAACACCCACTGTAACCATTTTTAACTTCAAACAAACCAGGGTGCTATTTGATTAGCGTGGACTCTGTGATCAATAACTATGTTTCATGTTTTCATGTTCTCTGTGATGTCAAAGGATCCGGTTGCATAGACCACCCATGTCTGGATGTCGGCGCTAAGGAACACAACAACTTCCACAAGCATATCATGATGTCCATAGATCATATGAACCTGGAGAAGTGTGTGTGTGTGTGTGTGTGTGTGTGTGTGGGGGGGGGGGGGGTGTTTAATGGAGTCACTCTGATGAAAGCATATAAAGTGCACGCCTTCACTCTTGTGTATGAATCTCACGGTTCAGCATAGTAGGTGAGTCAGACTTGAGAGAATTTTATTAATTTTTCCCAGAGCTGATCTAATATCTTCCTGATTGGTTGCTTCCTCCTGCTGGATCAGGTCACTGCCACGGGACAAAGCCTACAGGATATGTGTTTAACAGGAGGAGATCTCAGCCTAGCACCACAAAGCTCCAGCCACCACTAAAACACAGAGATTGCAGAACTGTCACGCTAAAATGTCAGATGCTTTTTATTCTCAGCACCTCCATAATTTTATGATTTATATTGTACAGTAAAACACAACAATGCACCGGTGCTTGCTCTGCATCCAGATACTTACATGTTTGGGGGCACCTCTGCTGAGACACATCTGTTTCAAGTGATTCTTACTCAGTCCGTCGCTGAGCTTAAGGTTATTGTGGCTAAATAAAAAAAATGACCATAACAAATCAGACAATACACTTTATTACATTATATGCTGCATTTCATTTTGAGGTCAGGAGTTTTGTATTAGTCTCCTCTTACATTACAAGCAAAATGAAATAACCCACACCTGGAGAAAAGCACATATTTTCTTTGACATATAAAAAAAAAGAGGAGCTGATGTTTTTATTCAAATGTTGCCCTCTATTTGTGGACATTGATATTTATGATACCTGGTGCTCCACTGTGCTTGCTGCAGGCACCTTTCTCACAAGGTGCAACAACAAGTGACTCAATCATAAGCAAACAATACTATGATATCATATACATATAAAAAGGTATAGGATTGTATATTTACTGATAGTTAACACAGAAAAGTTTATTTAATACCACACAATTCAGTCTAGTGTGTCATTTGATAATTAATTTCCATTGGTGGGCATTTTATATGTTTTACTTGCAAGACATCCAGATACACAAATCCAATAACAACCAAATTACTATGATTCATTGCTGCTGCAGTATATTTAGTATGTAGCTGTGGGGTGAGAGCTTTCCTGTTGCCAAATCAAACACCACTGCAGGTATGTAAAAAAAGAAAAGTCCAGTTCAGTCTGTCTTCTATCAGTGGTTTTATTGGAGAGGAGGAGTGACCAGTGTTTGAAATAATGAACGGCCTCAGACATCATAAAGTAGAAGACATATAATCAGAAGGAGTCTCCAAAAAAAGGTTAGAATCTGTGGATCACAGAGAAAACCCTTTATCCTAATAGGAAAAAAGCTTTTGGAGACTATAATGTGTGTTAAGGTTAAAAAAGTCATAAGGAATATCAGAGGGGAATTACATTATCGGACATTCTCTAATACAATTTCACTGACGTGCCCAACGTCTTTAGTCTCACTTCTCTCTGACCATTTTCTACCACATTTTGGTTTTATAGAATCATACAGTGTTCAGACTAAGAGCACCATCTTCAGCAAACACCTTACCAGAAACACTACATCACATTATTTTTACCAGAAGCTTGTATTTCATGATGATGTTAAAGTTTCTTTAAGAGGAAATGAGATATTAGATTTGTAAAACACCTACTCTGCTGTTTCATAATAAAAATAAAGGAACTTACCTATAGTTTGTAACTGATTTAATTATTAGCAGATACACCTTCCCGACTCAAATGTGTTGAAAATATCTATATCCTAAACCAAGCAACATACAGTGAATGGAAATGTGTTTGCCCCACAGCAATAGGTCAGCAGTACTGTAGGTGTGGCTGAGTCCGCAGACGGATAGTGATCATGTGGATTAAACTGCATTTAGCCACACTTGTCTCATGGGATTTTCCTTGGCTACATGGAAGCAGACGCTGAGCCAAAGCCCAGCTCACTATTTTGACAGCAGAGCCAGAAAAAACAAAAGTGTTTGGCTTTTCTGTTAAAAAAAAAAAAAGCCAAAGAAAAAGAAATGAAGATGTAGTGGAGAGAAACAGTAGTCTCTCAGCCTCTTCCTTACTCGATCCATATGCGAGGCTTAGAGGCAGGAAATACCCACAATTCAGTGTAATCAGGGTAGAGGCTGCCTACTCCATTGGAATGGACCTGAACTGATTGGGCACCATTAGGGCAAGCAAGAGCTAAATAAGCAGCACAGTCGCAATGTTACGTTTTCATACAGTGCAATATTCAATCAAAGTAATGGAAGGGAACAAGGTCTATCTCCCATGAAGACTTAAATGGATTAGTGATGGTTTTTGCTGTTTGGACTTTAGCCTTCAGTTCAATCACTGCGCACTAGCCGTAATTTATAACGACATATTTCCAAGTTAACAAATGTTTGATCACCACGTTCTGAATAACATACATGTATCGCAAAGTGCTTCTGCACCGTCCCAACATCTAACCACCAGTAAAAGGTTCCACAGAGCAGATGACAATGTGCTGCCCTGAGACGGCAACTGTTGTTTGACAGGCTGGTGGGTTTGCTTCGTGATGAGGGAAAACTGCTGGTATGTTAAACCATAATAACACCCCCCCCCCCCCACCCCCGAGCTGGTGCGCTAGCTGTAGCTCTGTGTCAGAATGGGAGAGGGGTTTCCCAGATATACAAACAGAGCCTGGCTGGCTTGTCTGTATAACTTAACGTTCATGGAATTTGAGGAGTCTGCGTGTTTGCTGATAGTTGCTTTGGTTTGTCCGTTTTGGAGAATTAATTGGGGAGGCTGGAGAGCGACAGCTGATGTGGTTTGGTCAAAGGGAATGAACATCTGCCTTAGATTTAATTTGCAGCCCAATAAAGACACATGGCACTGATGCAATATCTGTCTTTCTCTCCGTCTCTTTTTATGGACGGATCTGTCCGCTTCGCACACTATTTCTCACTCTTTGTCTCTTCAAAAAGCATCACCTTCACCGCTCGGCCGAGCTTTCCGCGTTGTAACTATCAGTAATCACAAACACTGTCAAACAGTGGTCTGTACAGCTTGAGTGAAGGCGAAGGCTGGAGTAGTTAAATCCTTGATTTGTACCTCTTGAAACTCACACAAGTCCCTCGTTCCCCTCCACCCCCGCTCTGCACCTCCCACACAATTCCCAGGTCAACAGAGCTCTCAATATGAGGCGCGTCTGGTCTACTGTGGAAGCATATGGTTATCCACTCAAGGTGTCCACAGAAACTCATTCTTTATAAATTTCCAATAAACAACAGGCTATGGGGCTTATTCACTAAAAGTAAGTGCTGAAATGGAAACTGTACATGTCTGTAACATTTTAAAATCTGTAATAATCAGACATCTGAAAAGTTTATAATCTCACTCATTTAACATTGGACTGATACGGTAATTGAGAATACCTCTATCTAATTCTTTTCTCTTTCTGCTGATATCATCCCCTTTGAAGCGTCTGGCACAGTGCAGCCATCCTGTAGCGAAGCGTAAACACACCAAATGAGTCGCTGATTACATCATATTTTGAAACAGGGGCTTGAATGGTATCACGTGAAGTTTTATGAGCACTGTCAGTTACTTTTCTAAATAGCACTCGCCGTGGAGATGGTGTTTACTTTAAGAAAGCAACTATACGCTGTGCCCAGTTAGACGCACGACTCTTTAAGTGCTCAGCAGCTCTGCGCAGATGTTTGTACTGTAAACATATTAGACTGATGTAAACCCAGAAAGTCTGCAATGTATTACCACCTCTGTTATGTTGCCTCTTTATTTATCATGTTCAAGATTGACATTAAAGTCAATTCCATCCCATCACATTGTGTCCACATTTGACATATTGTCTGTCTGGATGATAGGCAGATGTTAGCTTTTCTATAGCGTGTATTCGTGTTGCATGGCAACAGTGTGGCAAGCACGGTGGAAACGTGTGCTTGGATTGATAGCATCTCTGAAAGACAGCTCCCCTGGGTTAATGGGGGAGTTATCCTATTAGAGCCCTCCTCTTTCTACAGGAGAGCATCATTGCCCGGTCTCTCCTGCATGAGGGGAAGAGGCTAATGGCCTCTGCTGCACACAGCACGGCCCTCTCCTCCCTTTCCGTATCAGTCTCCTGTCAGACTGTCTGTCTCTGGCTCTCTCCCGGCTTCTCACTTCACCCTTCCAATGCCTCTCCGCTGCTTCTTCCTCGCTGCTGATTCCCAGGATCGATAACTCTTGGTGTGTTATCCCTCTCAACATGTTGGGCCATAAATCACTGCTGTGCTCCTCTGGCAGGAAGGATGCCTCAGCTAGAAAACATCTCAAGCAAGCACAGGTCATGTGGAAAGGTGAGGACAGCTTAACGGGCTGTCCCCAATAACATGCCCTCTTCTATTGCTTCTACAAAAGAATTTTTTTCTTTAGTCCCGGGTCGAAAGATTGGTGGGGGAATAAATTAGGAAGCCACATTAAGCTGTCACCCAAGACTTCGAACAACAGAAACTGGCTGTTCATATGTGATAGTGCTTTTCAGAAACCACACCGAGCAACTGGCCAAATTTAGAGCCACATTTATGAATGAAACGCATTAAACAAGAGGCAATAAAAAAACAACAACATAATGACTCTGTTTCTTAAATCCTCATCATTTTAAACAAAGTTACATCAGCAGCTGGTGAAAATGTTTTTTCTTTACTGTGATTTTTTTTTTCACCCTGTTATATCCCTACTCGCATCAACCACAGAAAACAAAACCATCCCGTTTTAAAATAACCTCTGGTTTATTCCAAGAGACACATTCACAAAATGGCATCCTGTTGTTTATACTTAACTCTGCTGGTGAATGAATCACACTGTCATCAAGCCTCCTCCTTTACAAATATAGCCATTATATAAAACATTCCAATTCCACAAACTGTATATTTGATGTCTTTAAAACATCTTTGAAGTTTCAGCAGCTCCTCACAAACCGTTCACTCCTTTGACCAAAGCTGCCGGTTATTTCCCCACGGCTTCTGAATGCAGCGCAAGGACGTTAACCTAGGGCCGCGTAATGGCCCCTTTGTGGCCATTCTGTCCATCTTCAGCATAGCTGAGCGCTGAGGTGCATGACATTTTTATGCCGTAACTTAGGCAACTCAACCACATCAGCTTGGGTGCACTTCCACGATGTTACTGTAACAGACCATAAAACGTCGGAAGGATTAAAACAATCAGCGTACATGTGGCTGCGCTGCGGCTAAGTCCAGCGGTGATTACATCTAGCGCTCAAGGATCTACAGGGCATCAAAGGAAGCACGGAGAAGGTGACTCACCCTCAACAGGGAAGGTGATATATGGAACGAGGAGCGAGGCAGAATGAGGTGCAGTGAGGGGCCTGTGCGGAAACCTCTTGGACAAACTTTAACTGCACCGTGTTTACCTCTGTGCCCCGTGTTTCTGACAGGATTCAGCCTGGTCAGGAGAAATATTATTAAAGATGCTCAAAAGCTGCAGCTCTGAGGTCAAGCACTGGGCTTGAGGAAAATAAATATCGTATTCAGTTATATTTGTGTGCAACACGTCTTGGGTAATAATTGTGCTGATTCACACCAAGCAAGCAACATAGGTCAGACAAACCATTATATTGTGTTTCTGCATTAAAGAATACACAGATAAGTGGAGAGTTGTATTATACAATGGCTTTTCTATTGCAAGTGTGGGTAATCGTCTCGTGGAGAGAGGCACTGTGTTTTGGCAAATTGCACCAGATTCATCTGGCTATAGGCATCCCCTTTCCTGCGCTCTCCTCGGGTTTCCTCCGCCCCATCACAGTGCAGGGTCCTTATCGTGCTGCCCGCTTTTCAATAGGCAGGGCCGATGCTAAGATTTCAGATGCTGGCCAACCTCTCTGAGGGAACAGGTGTTCCCTCTGTCTGTCTGTGGTCGACGTCCCGTAGTGGAAGCATGGGAAAGGGCAGCCACCGCAGAGGTTCTACCCCAGCGGACAGGTAACAGTGCGCCTTTCAACTCGGCCTGAATTCAGTTAAATTGGCATCCTTTTAGGAACCACGGGAAGCACTTGGAAGTAGAAAATAAAGAGCGGAAATTCGCCCAACGATTCCCAGTTGGCTTGAGGAGTATGGTGTTCTCACAATGGGAAAGGAGAGAAACTATTTTGATGTGTAAATGAGATAAGAAAAAAGAGCTCTGGCCCGACCTGCTTTACTTCTGCTGTCTGCATTATTAGAACTCACTCACTAATGGACCTACACTGTAAATTTGTCATTATTTTGTTCACTGCATGCTCTAAACACAGGAACAGGAATTTTTCAACAATCTGATTGTCAAGCAGTGAGCGTCACATTTTCTCAAAAGTCAGAAAAGAAGGATTTAGGCTCTGGTGGTGAATGGGTCATTATGAGATCAAAAGAGCAGCGGTGTCAGGCCTGAAGCATCCAGATCATCAGTGTGACCAGTGATCAATGGTGCAGGTGTGGAGGACAACAGGGCAGGTAAACATCTCAGAGACTATCGCCTTCAACGCTTTGGTAGGCGCACACAAGTACTAACTTGTACAGATATATTAAAACTAAGTGTGCATAAAGTTAAAAGTTATGTCAGGAAGGGACGTAAAAAACATACACAAATAGGACGTAATGCATGAGTTAGTGCCGTCACTGTCGTAAAAGTTGACATTCACAGACAATACGCTCACCCTGTGATACCTTCCATTCATAAATGTAGCCTAACATAAACAGATAAATCATTAAAGTCAGCCGTAGCCTCGAGGAAGCTCGGGGGTCGAAGGAACAAAGACATTTGCAAATGTCATTCATGACCTCTACACTCAAATTCTGCAGAGTGATAATATATTGATGGAAATGCCATTAAAAACAGTTTCAAACTCCTCCTGGATTCATTTGCGCTGACCCAGAATGCAGTATTTTCTTAACACAAGCAGCAGGCTGCTTTGATGTTATCTCCCTATCCAAACAGTGGAGGGCCGGCGGCCCCTGCCCCGCCTGTGGCCGCGGAGAACTGCGTCGATTAATCACAGTGAAGCCTGCGAGAGCCTGCTCATAAATCGCCTCGCCGCTCCTTAAACAGGAGAGTCCCAGGGAGCAGCGCCGTCATTTATCAACACTCTCCCCTCCGGATGAGGAGTAAATAAAACTCTGAATATGCAGTGGACGGGAGAGGAGGGGGTGTCCTGGGATGTTGAACATATCCAGTGGTGTAATGGTAAATAAAGAAGTGCCTAAACTCTGACCTTCAAGCAGTCATCAATTTATTTTGTTTATCTACTTTTCTAACACTTTCATTCGTTTCCTTTCACTAACAAATTAAACTGTAATTTGGAGCCTCTATAAATGTGTGTACGCCTATAAGAACACAGTTTAAGGTGGAATGAAACAGTCCGCTGTCATTTTTTTACAATTGCATTGTACAATTTGATTAACATTTTAATTATTTTAACATTTCTTTAGCAAGAAATAAAAATGCTAGTTTATTTCAGTAATATTTTAAACATTGTTTTCTTTATTTTATACTTCAGTAACCTACTGTGTGTTTTAACTGTTGACAGCAAAAGAGGTTATTTTATATTTTACTGGCCTGTGTTTTGAAATCACATTATTTATTTATGTTTTTTTATTATTACATTTTAGGTAGAAAATATTTTATATGGCAGCTTCTTAAAACTTAACCAACTTATTCTCTACAGATGTGTCTTCAACCCGAGAAACAAAAGGGAGCCAGAGCTGCAAAATGTTTCCCTCAAGTGGTGATTAAGAAAAGTGCATTTGTCCAGTCAGCGGACTGTGGATGGAGGCGTCAGTAGACGCATGTGCAGTGATCTGCTGTAGGTAAAGGAAGAAGATTAGTGAGGATGTAACAGTCACACAAGCACAACATGTTTTCCAAGAAGTACTTATTTTAGTTTAGTGGGTTAATGATCACATTTATAGTTCCACACGTTGATCTAGGTCACACTATAAATAAAGTAACATACAGCATGAGGCTAAAGAAACATTTAGGAAATCACACATGTAGACCAGTAAAACATTTTCGCTGGATTTCTATGTGGGACTGATCGGGGGTGTAAACTGCTCCTCGTGTCCAGCAACACTGGATTCCTTTCCTGGCAGAAGCAGCGGCAGCAGAAAGCACTATCTCCATCATCGGTCCGCACCGAGCCTGTCCTCACACTGGCAACTCCACAAAGCCTGCCTGGAGACAGATGACAGTGCCACAAAGACAACACAGGTGGCTGGCGGCAGACCACCTGGAGCAGAAAAGCCAGGTAAGATCACTGGGAGACACCGCAGGAAACAGGGCATTAATGAGGAAAAAGAAATGGAAAAACTGTGGACCAATCTGCAAGTCACACCGATTTTTAATTGTATGGGTAAAAAGTGTACTTTACTTTTTGAATTGATAAACCTATCAAAGTTGACCTTTGTTCTATATCTATCACCAGCGTCAGTGACGGATTCATCTCAGATGTCACCGTGAGCCAGTTTACATCAAATCTGACCTCTCCCTCCTATTTCCTTTAGCGCTGCCATTTAATAAAGACACGGTCTGTCACGCTCTATATTACGATTACATGCCCTCTTTCAAGAGGTCTTCTCCTGACCAAGATGAATCTTTCTTCAGGACTCACGTTCGTGCCCACCTTTCAACTGAGGGTGATGCTTTAGTGGCGTGACCTCATACATCCCCTGCTAGACTGCTCTGAACATTTATCCAGACAGCCCAATCCCCTGGATTAAATTCTTCTGCCCGACGGACATTTTCTGGAGCCAGAGGGTCTTTAAAAGAAAGAGGCAGTGGACTTTATGGCCTTTTTTAACCCCAGATCGTGTTTTCTGTGCTGGACAAGGTGAAAGATGCAGAATGAATAAAACTAAGCCAGACAGAGCTTTGCAGCGGGACTGATTAGAAATACAGGACAGTCTCTTACTCCCACTGTTCAGGTTCAGGTTTTGACCTCCTGCCATTGAAAGCTTTTACATGGCTGGAATAGAAGATATGACCTTACCTGCTGCTGGAGGAGCAGAGCTGGAACATCATCAAGGCGGCCTGATCATCAAGGCAGTGTGCACGCTGTTGGTCAGTCAAACCCACCCACCACTGGTTTCCATGATATAAACAAGTGTCTGTTATTCTTCTTTCTGCTTTGTTGGCCAGCTCAAGCCTCCCTCCTTTGCAACTCTTCTCTTTTCTGTCTTCGTCACTTTGTTTTCACCAGCAGTGTTTTCTTTTTCTGCTCCTTTTGTCACCACTACTCCTTCACATATTTCTTCTTTTTTTCAGCCTCTTTATCCCCAAATCTTGCTGCTTTTTATGGCCCAGTCTCACCTCATCAGTAGCGCTTCCCCATGTGCGCTGCAGTCTCCCGTGTGTCTGCACATCACCTCCAGCGCAGTGTCCGCCTGTCTGTACACTTCGTCAGTAGTTGTCCTGAAATCCAAGCACAAGCTATTAATTGGTGTTCCAGAACTGACATTATTTGCATATTCACATAATGATTCAAGGAAATTATTAAACCATCTGAGCAGAGGCCCTGGTTGCTATAACCCAACCCACCAGCTGAGTGACTCCCACGGCCAATGATGCCAAGAGGCGATGGGGGGCGAGGCAGCCAGGGAGTGAAAAGGTCATTCTGGATGATGCAGTAACATCAAAATGTCTCACCTTCTTATATGGTTCAGAACCACAGCATCACATGAACACAACACGACCGAATCTTAGTGTCTGATTTTATGTTTTTATATTTTAAATCATTTTTATGCCTTTTGGGTCTTTTTTTATTTAACTAAAAAGTTAATTTTAACCATTTACCTAATCAGAAAATTTAGATTAAACTAAATTGATTTCAACTAGCAAGACAGACGCATAGAACATACAGTATATGACCTTGATCACTATAAGCAGTATATGATTTATTGGGCAATGCAGGATTTTATATTGAACAATAATCAAAATAATTTAAAAAGACAAAACAAATATTTGTCCTTCACAAAGCAGTAAAACTATTAAAATACTATGTGATGTTGCACCATTGCTCTTAACTGTACATGGTAACATGTTAGTGTTAGGAAGCTCTGCTGTAGACTTGTCCTCCTCCATCCTGGTTCCCACATAGTGAATCAGTGGTGGGCGTTTACAGTCACAGCTGAGGCAGAGCAGGGTAATTAAACTAGTCTAGGCCATGTGGAAAAGACATAGATCTTTAAATGCTCTCACTGGAGATAACATGAGCGCTGTGCAGATAGACCACATGGGAGCCCCCCGTTTACTGGGGATGCCAGCTGCACTGAGACACTGCGGCGAGCTTTGTCACCTTGTAAACGAAAGAGGAGAGACAGAGAAGTGTGGGGAAGTCAATGAGTGGTGCTATGGTATGTTGTTTTGTGGCACACCAGAGGCCGAGCGAGCGGAGAGGGGAACATAGCGTCTGCAGTTGCACGGTGCTTAATAAAAACGTTGAGGAGGCAAGTGTGAGACGCATGAAGTAGCTCAAACAAGCATCAGGTGTCTTTGGGATTTCAAAAGAAATTTCATGCTGCAAAACTTTAATTTATGGTCCCCAGCTAAGAGAGACTGTGAAATACAAGTCCACGATTGTTGACATTAGATATGATTCAGTTCTCTTTCTTTGCAGTGTGGATGCTAATGAGCCATTACAATTGCTTCACATCAGAGAAAAGAGCTACACAATGTTATTATTATTAAAAACAGACAAACACAGAGTCTAATCAAGATCTAATCAAGAGGAGATAAAGTAAGTAAACAGATCATTAAACATCTGCTCGTCATGATACAACGTAATTATTAAATGATTACGGTGATTACACACCCACCAGGGTTTTGTGGCGCGTCTTCATCATCCGATAGATTAATCTGTGCTACAGGCACAAGCGGCAGGCTGCTGGAAAACTCAGCAAGAAAGATGATAGTGAGGTCAAAAGCAAAACCATTATCACATAAGGATAAGACACGTACTGTACACTGAACAGATGGCTCCTACATTAAAAGAGGGAAACAACGGAAGACCTACGTTAAGAGAGATTTCAAAAACCAGTCTTAGAGTTGATCTACAGCCACAGAGCACAAATATCTTCACAAATGTATTGTTATCTCATCCAAGTAGTTTAGATACCTTACAAAGGTTATTTAACTCCACAGAACAAAAACTAACGTTATCCAGCTTAAGCAATGACCACAAAGGAGGCAGAGCTGATTTTCCTCCCCAATGTTTAAATATTGAACACAATTACAAAATGAATACATATAAAACTAGACAACAAATTTTAACAAATTAATTTAAATTTGAAGATGTATTGTTAAATTACTTTTGGAAATGCTTTACATTAACATGATATTTGTATCACATTATGGACATATTTAAAAGTGTTTGATGTCTTGTAACGTTGATACTGATAGTCTGGAGAACTGCTCCCCTGATATTATATATATATCATGTTTCCATGACTTGTGCCACAGACAGAATACTGATGAGAAATGTCTTCAAAAATAAGATGAACAAATAGGAAACGAGGAAGGCGCTGAGAGCGTCTGTGTATCTGCGATGTAGTGATGCAGAAAAGAAGGAAAACACAGTGGATGAAGTGTGTGTGTCTCCCCAAGTGTGTGTGTGTGTGTGAGTATGTCTTTCTATGATGACAGAACAAACAACCTCTCCTGTCATGCATGGCCTTGGGAAAGCTCCATGGATTTAGAGCTCCATCAGCCCGGAGGCGCTCTCTGGCTCTCCTTGGAGCTGCCTGTTTGTCTCTTTCCACACCACCGACTAGCCAAACAGCAGGGTACTCTGCCTCTCCCACGGGTCAGGTCCCTCTAAACTTCAGGCGAGCTTTGATCTGATGGACAGAAGAAGGGGGTCTGAGAGGGTTTTGGGAACTCTAAGCTGCATGGGTATGTGCGTGAATATGAGTGTGTGTGTGTGTGATGGGGTAGCAGACAGAAAGGTCCGGGTCAGCTGGGATCAAAGGCCGATGTCCATCTTGACTGTCTACCACACACTCTCGCAGAAAACCCACAGAGGACAGCGCTGCTCGCTGCCGTAGCCTGTTTAAGCTCGCCAGTCGGGTTTTGTGGATTTCGACTTTACGGTTCTGGTTCACCACAGTCACTCTCCCCACATCGTTTTCAGGCAGCGCAGCTGCTGTTTTCAGTGAAAGCTCTTCACCATGTGACACACTGCACCAAACAACAAACCAAAAGAACAAGCTGGTGAGCAGAACAGTTACTGTTTTGCAACTAAAAGACGAACGTAGTCAGAGCACTAATGTTGATACTCTGTTCAAAACAGATGAAATGGGAACCTGTATGCTAAGTAATGTTAACAGTGGGTTTTTATTTGCTTTCTAATGCCCCTAAAAGCCATGAAAACGTCTAATATTTTGCAGGCTGGCTCCGGCCTGGCTCTCATTGTGATGATGCTGATCTGTTCCTGATCTTCCCACAGGCTTTATATTAATTTAGGCAGGAATAAAGTCATTGCTCAGCTGTGCGTCTGTGCGATCACGGGGTTTACGTGTCGCTCTCCACATGTGCCCTTGATCTCCACGCCTTTTCCCCACAGGCAGCCTCCCTGACCACCGCACAGCCATCAGCTCTCAGCTCACTCCTACCCAGGACAGCCTCCTTTTGAAGGCTGAGTAATTAGCGTGCCATCTGATACACCATCCGGCCGTAGAGGCTCTCTAGGGGGACACACGCAAGCACACACATCTCGCACGCACACACATAAACACACACCTGCCCGCACACGAGCACACTTACACGCACAGGTGATCCATCAAGCGGCGTTAACTGGCCGAGTGTCGCTGTCAGCTGTGTCTCTCTCTATGATGCTGACCCCTGAGGTTAACCCATAGAGACCATCATCATATAATGACAATCCCCACTTCAGCAATTTGGAACTGGATGCACCATAAAGCTAATCCTATGTGATATGATATGATGTCTGACTGAAGGTCTCTAACAATTACCCTGAAGGGATCGCTTGGTTAGGCAGGATTTTTTTTGTACTTTTTGTAGCGACCCACGAGGAAGCGGCGAAAGAGGTGCGTGTCCGTGGCAACGCATCATGTGAGCAAGTTGCTACTGTGGTACAAAATTCAACACGAGAGCTGAGTCAGACATAAGACGTTTGTTGTGATGAGGAAGTAATTGTAAAACAAAAATATAACAACATCAGTACAGCAAGAAAATTATCCTTTCGGAACATAAAATGTGAATTTGTTTTGCTGCAGCTGTGCACACTAAACTTCAAACAAGAGCAGACCCCGGCGTGTTTCTCCCCTCCACTGAGAGTTTTAGGACATCACGTTCTACATGATAACCGTGAAATCGCTTTGATTTCTGATGTGGTCATGCAAAGTTCAAGCCTCTTAGAGTGAAGGTTGGATTTGGGATTTAGTTGCGTGGCTGTGGCCATCACAGACCTTTTGACAGATTATTTTCTCTATAAGGTTAAAGGTGATGCAGGAGGCTGTCAAAATAAGAGCAATGCCTGAGAAAGATATCCTTCCTGAAATTTAATTAGAATTGTAAAAAAACACTTATAAACACTTGAAGTTTGATAAAATTGTAAACCTTTCACATGACAAAAGAGCAATAAAAATATTATTCACTGCTAATCTTAAATTTAATTCCTGGGGGCGTAGTCCAGGAAAATCTGTGTCTGTTTGATGTGGGCTACAGTGCCACAGGCGATGTGTCACAGAAGAAAGAGTAAAAGACAAGAGAGAAGAAGAAAGAGGCTAGAAACGTCTTAATCCATAGTTGCAGGTGTGTTACACTTTTGTTGCCCCAGCAGAGGTTCACAACAGAGTTGATGACAAAGGGCTGGGCCCCATGCAGCCTATTGTGCCTCCAAGAACAATGTGTAGGCTGTGAATGGCTAATCCCTCGGGACCTCTGACAGGTTGGGCCTCCAAGCAACCTGGGGGACTCATTTCGCCACTGGGCTGGGCTGCTGTTTGACAGGGATGGGAAAACCCAGGCTGCTTACACTGACTGAGCCTTCGCCCAGAGCGGAGACTGGGAGCCTTTGTGAAGGGGAAAAATATCACCTCCATTGTCAGACTGCGGCCATCAAGTCAAAAGATGAACTTGGGAAGAATGTGCCACCACGGAGGAGACTGCAGGAGGGGAAGAATGTGTGAAAGCACTGAGCCAGGCTAAGAGGATTTTGAGTCTGAAACCATGTCTCACAACAAATTCTGACCTCATTAGCTTTAAAGCCAGTGACTGACTCTGATGCTGTAATTTTATTAACATTACACTTTATTCCAGTATCTCCTACTACTTAATCAAGAACGCACTGTAACCTTACACATCCAGAAACTCCCAGAGACAATTGGAAGAACATGACGTGCCGTGGGTAAAACAAGCCTGGCGACCGGACCCGACGGTGTAAATGTCTTTGTGACAGAGACAGAGAGACGAGGACGTGATAATAAACAGGGCTGGGACAGATCCTCATGCCCTGAGAGCAAACCTAAGTATCTGTTTCTTGGGCTTCAAGTAGCAGATTTGTTGCCATCCCAGCCAACAAACAGCAACAGAGGTAAAATACACACCTCCTGTGTTGTCGCCCAGTTTGCGAGACAATGTAGGACAAGGCCGTGAGAGGGCCTCTGGGCTAGTATGGATGCTGTTCTGTCAACCCTCTCAACTTTTGCACCCTCCGTTACCTCTCCCTCGCCGATTTATGCATCTCCCTTTATATCTTCTTCTGCTCTCTATCTCCGTTTGGCTCAACCTCCGTGTCTTCAGCTCATCCTGCCACAAAAAGCCTCCATTCTCTCCCGAGAGGAGGCTGCCAGCCCCCCCCCCCACTACCACCACCACCGCTGTAACCCAATCACCTATCTAACAGAAGAGTGTCATCTGCACAGAATAACAGGAAGTCTCCAGCGCAAGACAGATCTCCATCTCTCTGCATCTGTCCGTCTGTCTCTCTTTCACATTTGCACACCAGAGCGCATGAATACACATTAGCATGCAAGCTAGAAAGCAAACAATCGTTCAGTGGCCCGTCAGCAACGCGAATTCATTCTTCCAGCCGTGTCCAGCTTTGGATCCGTCGCAGGTTTCCTTGGAGTTCATGAGTTCACGGGCACATTCTTGGAGGTGTTTTGTTACAGCAACACAGGTTCACAAAGCAAGTGTGATTAGAAGTGGCTATCAAAAATCATCGTCTGTAGCAACATAGCAATAGCTGTAATTGCATCAATTTGCAGACGAGTTATATTTTAGGGTGACACTCTTTTTATACCTGGAAAGAATGGATTTTCCAAACAAAGCCTGGACAAAGAGGAGGAACTAATCACCCCAGTGGGAAGTGTATACATAAGGAAAACATGGCTGAAATAGTTTTGGATCTACATATCCCCTTTCTCATTAGTGGTATTGAGTGAGTGGATATTGAATAACAAACACACTGAAAGTAGGTTTGGAAAGCTCAAAGTGTCCAGACCGGATTCCTGCAGGCTTTAAAGCCTGAAGTTAGTGATTTTGGGGCAGCTACAAAGGCCGCCTGGATGTTGGCTTTGGACCTATAGTCCCTTCCTGTTCATGAAGATACGTCCACAAATGAAAAAATGTCTCAGTGCCGAAAAAGAAGTTGGATCACTCTGAGCTTTGATGGTTCACAAAGCTGTTTTATATGAAGGCACCGTGTTTAACCCGAATTCACCTAAAATCTGAAAACAGCTTGAAAAACACATGGGAGTTAAAAACATGTACATGTGGAAAATACGCTGATAAAAGATTAGATGGACTGATGTCAAATCTGCTGTATGCTCCGATTTACTGAGAGCCTTTTTGAACAAATAATGTTTGGTTTAAAGGAAAAAATGAAAACATTGCTTAAGACAGTCAGTCTGCTGTGCTCACTATTGTAAAGCTCTGCTGACCTCTGCTGGACAAAATCCACTGCACTGTGGTGTGTTGAAAGCCAAATACTGTACAGAAGGGTTACAGTGTACATACAGTGTGTAGCTGTGTTTGTACAGGAGTGTTGAATTAATCAGTAATTAATTCATTAATCTTGTTTTAGGAAGCATCAATGTTGCATTTTTTTGTTTTAGAACTGTTAAACGAGTGGGTTCTGTCTATTCTGGAGTTTGCCAGGCTCACATTTATCGCCACTAGATGCCACTCACACATTACAAACTGCAACTCGCATCATCTAAGCTGCGGTGTTTTCCTGTCACAGTAGTTTTTTGCTCTAAACTGGCACAAAGACATTTAAAATGAAATGCAAACGCTGCGGCTTCAGCTCACTGTGGATAAACCAGCCCCAAACTGTTGGTTTTATTTTTTTTTGTTGATGTGACATTTTGATAAATGGTTTCACTAGTTGCTTTCATTTGTGTCATATTTGAAGTGGATGTCGCAGAACAGAGGCCGAGTGAGTGTGAGAAGGCAGCTCATTAGCTGTTTGGGTCTAGCAGAGTGGTTGGTTTTCCCAGGAGAGCAGTTCACAGTTCTGGGAAACCTACCAACACACCAACAGCTGCAGCTCTACACGGAGCTGATGAAAACTCTTCCTCTCCTCTCTTTGTCTCTTCCTTCATGTAAGCACTTTGTTGGGCCATCTCGTCAGACTGCCTGGGTCTGGACTGTTATCTGTCTGCACTCAGCTCATTTGGGGGTTTTGCGAAACAAAACAATGTCTGGAGATTGTCTGGCTCATTTTCTGAGTTGACCACTGTACGTGTGAGGGTTGGATATTGAGTTTTCTTCTTGAACCTTTGACCTTTCTTGTTGAAAAATTAAAAAAAAACATAATTGTTCCATCCCACAACAATTTACTGGTTTATAAAAGTTTACAGATTACATTTTGTGTCTTTCACCAACTTCTTGTTTTTATAACTGTGATTATTGGTTCGTTTACTATGAAGATGTGTGTGTTTGAGTGCTGGGTACAGTTATCAAGAAGCCTTAATACCAGGGGTTGAAGGAGTATGAGACGCACCATTACAGTGTATTCATTAACAAACATGAACCTGTAAACAGCTTCCAGAGTAAACACACCATCGTATGCTGCTACATCAGTGAAATTACAACGTTTAACATCAGGATCAAGAACCAAACTTCTGTCTGAATGCAATCATTTCAAAACGCAAATGCTATATTACACAATAAATAGATGAAGCAACCTTGCTATGCATGTGGTCATAATCCTGTGATTAGCCTCTGTAACATCTGTCAGACAGATTGCTGCTGTGTGAGACGCATATATTGAGGTGGAAGGTTTTACGATCAACCATAATGTTTAATTAGAAACATTTCAGTGGGGGAAGATAGTGATCGACGTCTGTAAAAGTGATTTAGAATGTAAATATGACGAAAAATACACTCAGTGTAAACATGCCTTAATACTGATTTCAGTAAACACGCCCATAACAAAATATACTTTTGAGAGCAAAGTTATTGACTAGACATGAAGCCAGAACGCACATAGTTCCTGTTTTGGCTCTTCTCGTTGTCTTGTCTTGTAGAAGAACTAGAGCTGCTCCATGAAGGCAGGTGTCCTACGCAGTGGCTCCACACAGTCTTCCACTGGAGGAGATGTCTGGATCCTCTGACCGCCCAGTCATCAGGAATGGCCACGTCTGTCAGAAAGAAGACGCACACGAGAAACTGTTTTACGCGTCAACTTTGACCTTAAGAGACACAGAAAACTCCAACCATTTCTCATGTTTGTAAAATGCTACATTGAAATTAAACCAATTATTGCTTTCTATGCTGAAAAACAATGTAAACGATGCACAGAAAGCTGCATCTTCCTACCAGACTGACTGGATGAGCAAAGCTGTTCTCGAACCGGTCGTCCTGCAGCAGCTGTCTAAGGTGACATATGTAGCTGGAGGCGAGGCGAAGCGTGTCCAGTTTGGACAGCTTGGTGTCCGCTGGTACCCAGGGCAGGCTGGTTTTCAGTCTAGAGAAAGCTTTGCTCAGCACTCTCATACGCGCCCTCTCCCTCGCGTTGGCCGCGTTTCTCTGCGACTGGCGCGCGTCCTTCTGGTGCGCCTTGGAGAGTCTGCGCTCTTGCTTGATCCTCCCACCGGCACCTTCGTCCTCCAGCTCCTCGTCCGAAGAGCGGGTGGGGTTGCAGCAGGTAGTTCTCCGAAGTGTTCTTTCGAAAGGGTCTGCGGGCCGCCTGGGGAATGTCTCATAGTCCTCACCATCGCTGGCTGCAGAGCTTGTGGACATGGCTGCTCCACCTGCGCCTGGGAGCCACACAGGAGAGGCACAGCAAAGATTCAAAGCCTTGTCAGGAGCGCAGTAAACTACCAAAAACTTTTTTAAATGTTATATGTGATAACTCTGCAGTTTTAAAACGAAGAATCCTCTGCGTGAGACCAGGCCTGTAATTGCTGCTATCTCTCCATCTGCAACATGCCTCTTTGCTTAGCTGTCTCTCAAATTTAAGAGTTCTGTACATCTGGACATTTTTTCCTCAACATTTCTCCTCCCCCTTTTCCTCCAAGTCACCATGACCTCAGTGAGACCACAACTCAGTCTCATTGTGTAAACTATTAAACACTTACATTGCTTATGTGTAACTATAATTACAATAATCCCTGTAATGGAATGTATTAGAGCGGGAGATGTAATGAAGTCATACGCTACATAATTTGGCATGTCCTATTACCAGATAGCACAACCTTTCAGATTATGATGTGCACAAACTCATAGCAACATGTTAAAAAAAGTGCATCGATAACAAACACTCCCCAGGTTTGCCCACAGGGCCGCAGATGTGTTTTGGTAATAGAAATGTCTTGAGGACCTTATCAAAAGTGTCTAATCCTTTGCTGGTTTCACAGAGGGATTGGGTTTCTGCAGATGGAGCAGCCTTTCACACGCAGCCTGCGTGCACCAACTCCAGCTGTTACCGGTTCCCATGACATCTGGAGCGTTGGCATGACATGGGTGTGACACAGGCGAGGAGGCACCATCTTCATTCCCATAGCGTCGCAAAGGTTGTTTTTATTCTCTATACCGACTATTTTCCGATTTGTTTTTCATGCTTGAATCTTTTCTGACAGCATCTATGGACATATTGTATGTAGCAGTAAGAGAGTATCTTTACTGTAGAGTAGGATCAAAAGCTAAGAGAAAAGGGAGAGACTGAGATCCAGACCTTAGAGGGAGAAGCAAGAAAAGGGAAGAACATCAAAATGTGCTTGGGATAACAACATACAGTACCTAGAAAGCAGAACCAGAACACGTTTGGAGGTGTGGGAGCACATGTCAAGTTCCATATTCATAGATTTGTGACAGGAACTCTTCTATTTTCTCAAATATTCCATGTCCCTGTTAGCTATTAGTCCACATAACATGTGTGAAATCTTGTTTATGATAGTATAAGGAATCTGCCAAGCATTACAGTACCTACATGCAGCTGAGATGCATGCTTGGTTTCTGGTACTTGGCCATGCCAGGGGAAGGAATCCTGTGGAAGGAATTACTGAGCTGAATGCCGAACTGTATTCTGACAGTTCCCAGGATACTTCATATAGACATTTACATCATGACTAATGATGTTAACAGGTTTCATTTCTCCATCTTGTGCACCATGACGTTCAAATCAAATGTTCTGTTTCAAAGTGCATTTTGATTCCTATGATTTCCTCAAAACTTGTTCTGTGCGGGTTTCACAGCACCACACTCCTGCTGAACGCTGGAGGAATCTCCGATCCCATGCAGCTTGTTTTTGGATGTCTGGGCTTCAAACACACACATCTCAGCCCGTCTCTGCATCCGTCAGCGATCAATACACGCAGAAGGTTCAGCTACAAGGCTCTGCTGTTGGATTTAGTCCTCATTTGATAAATAGTCTTTCTATACATACAGTAACTTGTGACACATTCACCTGCTTCGTTCTTCAAACATTCAGCAGGTTTACATACTCAGTCATGCTGTCGATGTAACTCCTTAAGTAAAAGCAGAAAATATTGTCCAAAACATCAGTGTAATTGATAGTTACATGGTTATTGTGTTTGCCCTGGGGATAATTAAATTCCGGGCCAACGGTAATAAATATCACTTCAAACCTGACTTGAAGGGAGAACCAGCCTCCGTCTCTCAGCAGAGCCTTTTAGGGGTCACAGCCTCTATTGGGGTCCTTTGCAAGAGAAGCAGGGAGACAGGTGCAGGCTCATGATGTCAGAGGCCTTTCCCATGATCGCTGCTACAGCAGCTCACGGTGACACCAGCACATGGATCAGTGGCTCATGTATTTGACACAAGATGATTTCATACATTAATGTCTAAAACTGTTCTTTACTCATTACATCACGTTTAATAAAACCACCAAACACGCACTTGATCCACGCCTTCGTTTTCCAGCCGGACCCACGTCAACCAGATTGTTTTTTATAGAACCTCAATAGATTTGTTTAGTGAACAACTTCTGGAGATTCCCTTTTCATGGTCGTCTTGTATTAAGCTGATAATCATTAAAACTGATAAGAATCATGTAAACATGAAGACCCCTACTGAAAGTTGTTTAATGGTAAGGTAGCAGAACTATAGAGGACAGAGGTATAGGCACGTTTCACATTTAAGCTGAATTACAAGACATAACAAATTACATTGTTATATATATACTTTCACATTTATGCATTTTGTAAAATATATAATCGTATCCACGTGTAGATGTATTAGTCATATTTTCATCTTCACTTTCTTTTGGACTCGATAGCTTTCATCAGTGGAACCCACCGAGACACGGTGTGTCCCCTCACTTTAACCTGACTTATGTTCGGCCACATGCTGCCTTTGATGTTCACGGGGCCGTCGCACTCGTCTGCCTCCGAGCTGATCTCCATCTTCTGGATTATGAGCTTCAGGAGGCTGTGCTGCTTCTCCAGCATGCTCGACATCTCTTTCATCCTGAAGGAGAGCGGATGCAGTTCAGTGAGACTTCTTAAAGTGTTGCCATGTTCTTATTATAGAAAAGGATTCATTGACCTTCTCCTTCGGTTTGCCCACTAGGGGACAGTCAAGCATCAAGAGCTGCTTTTACTGACTACACACTGCGTTGCATTGACTTAGTCGAGCTGTTGCCAAGCTTGTGGTGAGTCACTGTTTTTGTTCTAATGATGGTCTGTTATGCTAAATGTAATTGGTCTTGTTTGTACTGTACGAGTTCACGCGTTACCTGGACTTCTGCTTTCTGAGCTCGTTCTCTATCAGGGAGCAGCTCTGCGATTTGGCCTGCACACGACTCCAAACTTCACTCGTCTCCTCTTCCCCCATGATTAACTGATTTAAATAGTGCTGCGAACAGAGATGTTGTGCGTGTTCGTTACAAACACACAGGAGAAAATCGATGTGTAGAGTATTTGCACTACCCTGGAGCACTTGCGATTTGGGTAGATGGTGACGGAGGGTTTGTCCACTCGTTTCATAAACCAGTAAGGGAGCTTATCTTCCAGAGCAGTGTGGAGGTCAATCTGGGGTCAACAATTTGATGTTAGGAAGTGAATCGTTAAATATGAACGATAACTTATTTTAAATAGACTCGATCTTTGAGTATTATCTTTATGGCATAATGTCTTCATGCTACCTGCATGGCAATCCTCTTCAGTGCTGCATTTCTTTGGACCTCAGCAATGTCCCCAACTGCTAAACCGATCTACAGCACAATTTAAAAAACCAGTGCAGCAGTCATCACACAGTCACCCATGAAACTATAAAGTAAAAATGACTAAAACAGAACTGTGGTGTAGGTTAGTTAACTATGAATCATTAGTACGTGCTCACCATCAGGTTCACCAGTAGTATAGGCATGAGAAGAACAAAGCCCACGAAAATCAAGTAAGTCAGGAAACCAAAGGGAAGTTCATTTTTGAGGTACGTCTCTAGAAAGTTATTCTGGTAGTTCAGCTCCCCAACCATCATCACAAAGGTCTGCATCACTGAGAGTGGCACGCTCTCAAACTGTTTCTGAGAGTAGAAAAAGAAAAGTACCAACGTTATCTGGCCGTTATAAATCAGTCCACTCTGGAGTCTGATTGTATTTTTTTTACACGATGGTGGTTTCTTTTCTTGCCTGGTTTAGCATGAGAGCGTGAAATGCCAACCCAAACGCTAACATCAGGTACGTGAACAACATCACAATGCGAACCAGCGTCTTCATGATCTCCCCAAACATCACTACATAGATGCCAATGCCCTCGAACCTGAAGCGACAGCAGAATGACGCACACCAGAGGATTTGTGCCATGACATTGTATCAGAGGGGGCGAACATCACGGTACCTCTGGAGATACAGGAGAAAGCCGATCCAGGAGCTTAAAACCGCTATAGCTCCTGCCTGCCAGTGTAAGGAACCCCCTGCATTGATCATGAGAGGGATGATGTACAGAAGCGAGAAGATCGCTGAGAACCAGTCGCAGTGGTTGGAATAATCCTTGAAGTAATTCCAGCGCTTTCAAGGAACAACATAGAAACAGCAGAAATGGAAAATGAGAGAACTCACAGACTGCTGGGGTCACAGGTTTAGCATATGCTACAACAGTACCTGCTGCGATATCTGCACCACTTCCTTTCCTATGCAGTAGATGTTCATGATCAGCACCATCACCATACAGAAGCTCAAGAAAAGGCTTTGCTGTGGGAAAAAAAATAAAGTGTCACAATAACATAGGCACTTGAATGGTTTACCTTAAAAAGCAGCATTAGCACCTCGACGAAAGCCGTGGGCACCATGGTGACACTGTGCTCCCCCGGGTCAGTGGCGTTCATAGTGGGTCTAAGATTCACCATTAGGTGAGTGAGGGGCAACAGGCCCAACAGGTACAGAAACATGTTGAGCAGATGAGCCCTGCTGCCGTACGCGATCCTGTGGATTAAAACAAAGAAAGTCAGGACAGCCGCTCTAGGAGACGTCAGGCCGTCAGATACAGTAGATGTCGCTCTCACACACCACTTCATCCGCAGGTATTTTTTGCAGACGGGGTGGTTGAGGAGCTCAATCCGGTTGTACTGCACCATCGCCTGCAGGGAGAGCAGCAGAGAAATAGCTGCGAATTAAGTGCAAATCTGGATAACGACACGCGTTTGACGCAGGGATGAGCCGCATAACTGCATCTAGCCATCACTGTGAAAATATCATTTCTCATGGTGACATCTTAACCTATCACCGCAGGAAAGTGTACGCTATCCCTAATCCAGGGAGGTTCTACATGCAAGATGTGAGTCAGAGAATCTTAAAAACACAGTACGTGACTGCCAGACAACTTTAGTACTTATCAGTCATAGGCAAGTAGATCATTTGCATTCTGATAGAAAGTCAGATTCTAGCAAAGGGCTGCTCACATTGAGGGCGGCCAGCGGCTGATACTCCCTGGTCTTGGCATATTCTTCAAGGGGAGCTTGGAGCCACCTGAAATCATATTCAATCTACACCACAGCAAAGAAAACGTTACATGAGGTTTACAGATACAGCAGTGCACGAAGGTTTGGAGTCATTTTTAAAAAACTTAATATTGAATTGGCATTGTTTAAATTACCAGTGTAGTGATTATGTAAAGCGACAGCTACATTAGCAGCAAACATCAGTCCTGTGCTCCAGGTTGACAGGTGGGTTTTATTTATTAAAAATTCTCATTGATCACTAGAAAAGCATCAATATTAGCACCATTAAAACCTGCCGCTCTGGTTAAAGGCGGGTTTTTAAACTCATTCATGCACATTTAACCCATGGTAAATAACACTGAAAGTTCTAGGCTGATGCTCTGGTTGTTGCTGAATTACGTGGTAGTCGGGACTGTTGTGGTCGTCATCAGATTCCCTCACACAGCGGTCCAGCAGGTGCTAGTGAAGAAAGTAGAAGAGCAGTTAACTCCACAAAGACAACATCTGAAATACCTCTGAATTTCTTTGACATCGCTGAATACCTTGTAGGTCTCGGGCTGAAACTCGATCATGTCAAATATGGGACATCGGGACATGGAGCTGGGTGAAAACAGTTTCAAAGCCTCAGCGCATCTGTTAGAAGAAAATGCTAATTAATCTGTTACAGTATATTTACACAGTGGCAGTGATCCACACTGCTTCTCCCAGATGCTACAAAAGGACATAAAGCGATCACATAAAACCTCACATGGCGCTGACAACAGCAAATGCATGCAGACGATAAAGGCTCATACATAAAGGCTCGTGTAGGCCGCATGCGTGCAGACACGCTGTACCTCTCGCTGTCAATCACAGCGTTGACCACGTCTTTCCTTCCGTTTTGCAAAGCTTCGTGCAGGAACGATATGTCGTTCCTGTTTAAGATGAGCTCTGCTCCCCGGTTCAGCATGAGCCTGACTGCGGCCACGTGCCCCCCTCTTGCAGCGAAGTGGAGTGCAGTGTTCTGGTACAAGCACATAACAAGGAACAGAGCAACGCATTTATTATAGAACAGTGATGAGTGTATTATTCTGTGCTATGGTAGTTATTAGTCCCAGGGCAACATACTGCCGAGCCTGTGGCGTTGGAATATTAATTGTAACAGAGGATTGAATGGATGCTGGTAAGTCGTACCCCATCTTCATCGGTTTTATCCATTAACTTGGGATTGGCTGAGAGGAGAATCTCGATCGTTTGTGTGTACCCTTCAGATGCAGCGTGGTGCAGACAGGTCAAGCCCTTGTAATCACTGTGAACAACATCCGCAGCAGGGAATCAGGAACATGCACGTGTGCTGCAGATGTCAAGCACTGCAGGTTGGGAAATATATGTAGACATTAAACAAATGTATTGTAAGCTGCTGTTTTGTTTGCGTGTGCCCACCTGTGGAACAGTGCCCCTTTGCGTAGCAGCAGCTGGACCACCTTTGTGTGGCCCCCCCTCGAAGCCAAATGAAGCGGCGTCAGTCCCCGCTCATCCCCCTCATTTAGCAAACGAGAGTCTGTGATGCTCTCCAGTAACCTGTGACAGGTGTTGATGCGGCCATACCTTCAAGAACACAGCGATAGCATCAGGCCGTGGATTAGTCTTCAAGCGACCCCCCCTCCCCTCCTTTTTAGCTGTGACGGAAATTTTACTTCACTTATCTATATCTATCTCTCACATCCAAGATCCAAAATACAGAAAAATCAACCATAGTCTTACAGGAACTAGACACAAGCTAAAGCTTTTCAGGAACAAACACTGGTGCGTAACTCAGGAGATTTGGCACCGGCTGAAGAGCAGCTGCAGGAAAGGAAGCAAACATTCTGGCACCGAGTGGGTGAAACAGAGCATGTTAACAAGACCGGTGGACAGGTGCCTGCAATCAGGAAGTGATCACCGGACCGAACCATGGCAGCGTGAGGAGGGAGAGCAGGAGCAGGCGGAAAAGTCAGAAGTAGAACCGCAACGATACGAGGGATTAAAGCAAGTGAGCAGTGAGCAGGCAGTTAGAAAGGCCATAAGCCAAAACGCTCTGAGCAGCCATGTTTATATTGTGGTGGTGCCACAGATCAATACACTTGTTCAAAAGTAACTCGAAGAACTTGTCAAAATGTGATGTTACATTTTAGTGAAGCTGGGACTTTTAGGGCAAGGCTATTATTATATATAATATATTTTTGTAATTCAGTTGTTCTGCTGTGTAGAAATCTGCGGCTTTCTACACACAGACTACATGTCCCAATCAAATCAGCGTCGGCAGTAACCTTCCCTGACTCTTCTTTCATATTTCTAAAGTTTAATAGCGTTTCACTGACAATCAGGTCAAATCAGTGTGTTTTTAGTTCAGCAGTGTGGAAAGTCGAGCCTTTGGGTATCAATTGAACTCACTGAGCAGCGAAGTGCAGGGCAGACTTCTTATCCTTGGACTTGCATGAAAGGCCGACCTGCCCCGAGAGGCCCAGCATGTTCTTCACCGAGTCGTGGATCCCCAGTCTGCAGGCGTAGTGGAGCGGCGTGCACCCGTCATTATCCTCGCAGCTGAGCAGAACCTTCACAGTGGTCTTCTGGAGTTAAACAACGTTACATTAGAATGCAAAGTCAAACCACTTGAGCACGGTTTTGCCTCAACTCTGTTAAACGGTAGAGCAGTGAACGTCATCAGTTGGTCTTGACAGCTTGGCTCGAGGCAAATAGATGAAGGGCAGTGTGGTTGTTAAATTACAATCTCTTACCGACATATTTGCACATGCAACAAACTACACTCGTTAAAGATACCTGCAGCACTTCTTCTGGGAGATTCTTCAGGCCTTTGGGCTGCAGAATGGCCAAGTGGAGGAAGTTACAACCGCATCTGTCTTTCACGTTTACATTTGCCCCTGTAGGGATTGAGAAGATGCATTATGAAGCCTAAATGCTAATGATGCGCGCATCGGTTGTGGAGTCGTGCAACGCTGAAACTTGCCTTTTGACAAGAGCAGAGCCACAGTTTTCCACGCTCCACAGCTCGTCGCCAGCAGCAGAGGAGAGTGACCTTTACAGTCGATGCTGTTTAGTTCTGCACCCTGAGGAGAGAACGCTCCAGAGCCTTAACACTACTGCATTCATTAGCACCTTTGTTCAACACATCCTGCCTGCGCAAACAAATGAGATCATTCTGGAAAATGAGCAAAGTCTAAACTGCATCGATGTAGGTTAATAAATTAATAAATTGAGATCAAACTGAAGTCATGATGATTTATGATAGTCACACTTTCCATATCCATAAAAACTGAATTATGGTGGTAAATAATCATCTTTATTTGACATGTACATGTAAATGTGGTTTAACTATAGAAGCCCTGTCATCTTTGGTTTTTTTGTCTTTACCTTTATTTATACAACCTCCATTGCACAAATAAAGTTTGTCTTTAGTTCAGTTCCATTCAAGACATAGGTTAGAAATGTTTTTTTCATGCTTGACCCATGTTGTGCTGCTGACTGCTCTTTGTTTACCATTTTCCTTCAAATGACACATGTCTAGTGCGAACAAGTTTGTTTGCTGTTGCGATGTTTACTTGCATCACGCGTGAACATCAGATAAACTTGAAGCCCAGCTTCTCTCCTAGCGGCAAGGTTCTGTGCCCATTGTCTGCAAAGTGGAGCAGTTGATGGCAGATGGTCTTAAAGCAATAGGTGGCGAATGTTGACTAAGCGGGAAGGTGTGTTTGAAGTTGCAAATACGGCCTTGAACGACCTTATCACGAAACAGTCCTGCAAGCTGCCAGTCTGCTTTTTAATTAAACTGTGCATTTAATGCTAAATGTCCATCTGTACGCCATCACACACTATGACATCGCTCCTGACGTTGGGAATATCCCGTGTATACCAGGTGTGGACGTGTGTTTGTGTGGTTTGTGTGTCTCTTATTTACCAAAGAAATGAGGTACTCCGCCAGCTCTGCGTGGTCAAATATTGTAGCCCTGGAAATGTAAACACAGTTGCTGTAAACCGGCCACACATGGTTTGTCGAGTCTAATGCTGTCAGATGTCAAATGAGGACAATCCTATTTTAACTCAGGCTTTGTCAGC
Source organism: Macropodus opercularis (assembly GCA_030770545.1). Taxonomy (NCBI): domain Eukaryota; kingdom Metazoa; phylum Chordata; class Actinopteri; order Anabantiformes; family Osphronemidae; genus Macropodus; species Macropodus opercularis. The sequence goes on from JAUCMP010000028.1 coordinate 6,895,716, forward strand.
ACATGATATAACAACCCGCTTTTTCTTAGTGGTCACGTCGTTTTTTTCTCTACAATTGCAATGGTTCACTTCGATGACGCACTTTAACTACTAATTCTCAGTATTCTGCTGACTTTCTGCATCGGGAGAGCGACTTAAGCAGCGGCGGGAGATTTCCATCACTGAATGACACTACAGAGACTTGGTAAACCGTTAATCTGCGCAGAGGATGTTGTCTGGGGAACAAAGGAGCACTTGGCCTGTGTGCTTTAGCGGCTGTGGGTTTGATTTATTGTGCATCACAGCAACAGTTAGTTTACAGGAGGTTTTTCACAGCAAATGATAGCAGTGATACCAGAAAAGCACTAGAAATGTCGGTTAAAGAGACTAATCCGCGTAATTTATCATCTCAAACATTTATTCCATTTCATTCCTTCCCGTGATAATTTAATTTGCTGCCGTGCAAACACAAACAGCTTTTAGATGAATCTTGATTGTGTATTCATGCTATTATTATCATTATCCCCAATTAAAGCTCCTTATTCTGCTTCGTATCTGTGGTCCTCCTGTTTGTTTTGCACAAATGGGCTGATCTTTACACAACAGGATTAAGCTGCTAAGCAATAACGTACATACAATATACCGCATATCTACATATAGTACAATAAATGCAGGGGTGTTTATTTTACACCACTACAATCAGTGCTTTAGTTGATAGTGTGAAGATATTTTAGACGATAAGCTTGTTTGGTTTGTTGATAAGAATTAATTAGGAAAGATATCTAAAGTGGATTAATTACGCGTCCTGCTACAGTAGGTTCATGAAGGCCCACCTGTGTAGAGGGGTCTGACACGCCCCATCCGTCAGGTTGATGATGTCTTCCACACAGTCAACGTAGGAGAGCATCAGCTTGACCACCTCAGTAGCACCCTGGGTGCAGGCCAAGTGGAGCGGCGTGCACCTGTCATTCTGGACGGCAACAAACGGGAAACATAATGAGGAACATAATTAACACCTGATCACACATGATCGTGCTCAGCACAGACACACAGAGATTGTGCACATCCCCCGTGTAACATCAGCAAAGTATCTCTTGCACGCTTGCTGACAGAACACTGGGGGCTGCAACACAAGCCTTTAATGAGATAACCAGGACTGCAGGAGGAGGCCAGTGATTGCTCCACTCAACTCCGCAGTTTAAGTGGAGGTAATTTGTATCATTTTAGCCACCGGAGCTATTACTGTAGTCACTATTCCTGCTGCAGCTCTGGCCACCCGCCCAGGGCTGGACATAACGATCGCTTACAGATGGACACGCTAAGACCAGTGAGCTCTAGAAAACGCAGCCTGGGACGTTGTTTTTACAGGTGTATGGAAATGACACATAGTCTTAAAAACAATGCAAATCTAAAATCGCAGCATGACTAGCAGCATTTGTGAGACGTGGCTCCCAGGTGCTGAAGCGTTTCTGACTGTGTGACGCAGAGCGATATGAAAAGCAGCCAGAGGTTTGACAACCAAATGACTGAATATTTGGTTCGTGAGTTGTGTGCTGTGGTGGAGCCAAGGTGGAGATTCGGGTTTGTGATGTCGTTACCTGTTGCTGGTCAACTTTGGCCCCATTAGCGATGCAGAGGCGGATGACGTCGATATTCCCACCACGCACAGCCAGATGGAGAGGACTGCTCTTGGACTTGTCCAAATAGTTAATATGACAGTCAATTGAGTGGCCGAACTCCTCTCCTGCCAGCAGAGAACCAAATCAACTGTTTCACGATTGAGTAACTGACAGGAATCATGATTCAAGTTCATAATTCTTTTATTTTCGTTTATTTCTGGCACCCGTTCCTTTCTTTGCTTTAAATATACAGGTTGTCTGTGTTGTTTAGTTGCAGGAAGTAATGAGTAATCATGCAAATCCACGGTGGGCAGACTGTATAATTTAGCAGCATCACAAGAGTGTGAATACCCATCGGCTCCCATGCAGAGCAATCAGAAATATCATAAATATTTTGTGCTGTGACTAAACCTTTCCCAGACAGCACAGAGTTTACTAAGCAGGCCTCCCACTGAGCGTAAACACACTGTCAGTCTGTGACATCTGGCCCCTGTAGAAAGTAGCGTGAACACTTTTCTCTGAATGTCTCTGGGGCTGAGGTGAGCGCTCTTGTTATCTGTCTGACAAATGTGCTGTTTGGCCTTGTGAAAGCCTTTTCAATATCGTCGGCACTTTCAATTTTCGATGAAGGATCGTCAAAGTGATTTTTTTTTTCTCATACCAGCCTTCAGGATGACTTCCATGGCTTTCTTTGCACCCGCGAAGGCAGCTGCGTGTATGGCAAAATGGCCGAGCCTGTTCTGTTGGCACAGCTTCGCTCCGTGTTTTATCTTTGACAGACAGGGGAAAGGATGGAGAGAAGGACAAACACAAACCAGTCTTTGTCAGGAACAAAGCTGCAGAGGGCTGCCTGACAGCAACGCAATCCATTCTGTACTGATGGACAGATGCACATGCACACTGTGACGGGACGAATACACGGGACCAGAAGCCTCGTACATACCAGCATGCTGAGCGCCTCACAGTTATTGATGGAGCAGGCCAGTATCACCGGGCTGTTCCCCAGATCTCCCTCCAGATTACAGTCTGTGGCACTGTAGGACAGCAGCAGCTAAGGGGGGCAGAGACAGGAAACTGATCAAACAGTGTGTCCCATCCCGTCCACACTGTTCCCGGCTCTAAAACCTAAACACCTCCACCACACGGCAGCTGTGCCAGGTCGTGGGTTCTATGGGATCACATCATAAAGTATTTATGTTTTGTCACATGCTGCATGCAAACAGTTGTCAGAAGGAATAGTGACAGGTTCACGATGTGATAATAACGATAATTAGTATCATTAGTAGTATCGTCACACAGGACTTGACTTGTGTCAGACAATCTGATCTTTTATTTGTTATTAAGAGATGCAATAAACGCCAAACAATGGTGAAAACAAAGCCTGGATCCATTCAGCAAAATAAAAAGCACAGTGACCTTCCATGTCCAGTCTGTTGCCACTGACACAACGCAGCTCTACACGGGGAAAACACACTTCATCTAATGTGTCGCAGCATCGTCACCTCCACCAGGCTGTTGTGTCCGAGGTTGATCGCCAGGTGCAGAGGGGACAGCAGGGCCGTGTTGAGGATATTGGGGTCGGCCCCCAGGTCCAAAAGAGCCCTGCAGCTCTCCGGCTTGTTCCTCTCCACTGCCCAGTGCAGGGCCACGCTGCCCTGCTCATCACAGCTGTTCAGCTCTGAGAGAGGACACAGGGACACGTGCAAATACACAGAAAGCACATCACTTATCGAATTAATATTCCACACAGAATCTTAAAGACTTAAGGTGACTCACAACAGCAGTATACACATTATACATATTCTACCTGTGCAAGAGTGCGTCTTGTGATGGATGGCTGAAATATGCTTACCCTGTGAGTCTATGATGGAGGTGATGAATTGGATGAGGCTGACGTAGCCCCCTGCGGCGGCGTGATGAAGGGGACTGGCTCCGCATTCATCTTTCTCCTTTAAGACCTCTGGGCTCTTCCTCACCAGGTTCTCCAGGAGAGCCTGGTCTCCCTTCTCAGTCAGCTATGCAATGCACACGTAGAAAGTAATCGAGAGACATTTACTGTATATTTCCACCCATTTCAATTTGCAACATATGATACATTTTCTACACGAACGTGCTTCTTGCAGTTTGGCCTTAGCCTCACCTCGAATACATTCAGTGTCTCTAAGCCTGGGTCGACGTCCTCTATCACGTACGTATAACAGCTGGTCTGTCGAGTCACCTCCCTGCTGAAGTTCATCACTCAACACTCACTGCTCCTCGGGTGATCCTGAGTAAGAGAGATTAAAAAAAACTTGAACAAGCAGCTCAGTGTAGTGTTTGGACGGGAAAAGTCTACTTTACTTCTGTTTATTAATAGATTTACTGAAACATCTCTTAGTTCAGACCTTTAAGAAATACTGCGTGGGTGCGTTTACCTGGATAGAAGTCCGGCTCTGTGAGCCTGAACAAAATAATTCTCACCAGATGAGACTTCGGTAATTAACTTGAAGCGCTCTAAGCTATGGTTGCCATGACAATCAATTTGATTTACTCCTCTTCAGGCAGCTCTGAAGATTAATTATCATCAGTCAATGAAGTAAACTGCGCCCTTCATCAGAACGCGTGTTCCTTTTCTTCACAAGATAAGATTTGTTAGCTCCATCCAGAAATCTAGCAAGTGTTGTATTTACCACAAGATTTGTCTGAGGATTGATTTCCATAGAGAGCCATCAATATTTTAGTGCTTCTCGTACTTATAGTAAACTTCGACTCCCACTTAAGATTTGACCGCAATGTGAAATAAATGATGAGTCACTCTGAGTGCCTCTAATGTGCCAGACGTCAATATATCATTTTACATCATCTGTAGTGCAGATAGAATTTCACATTACAGTTACACACAGGACACTTTTTTTCTCCTTTAGTGAATTTGACAGTGACTTAATGCGCTGCATGTAATCTTAGTCATCGTTTCCGGGCATCAGAGGCAAATCAGTGTCATTGGTTTTGCAACTGAGCCTGACAGTCATCTGTTTGCACAAACCATGTGTACAGGAAGTGCACTGATGGGCTCCGACAAACATGTTTCCCAAACAACGGACTGAACAAGTGGGAGATTTAATTGAATGTAATAACCGCAGCCTCACATGCAAGGGATTTGCTTTTTAATTGTAGATATAATTACTCACACATGTGGGACACGTTGTTGGCGTCATTTTGAAAACTAGGAGTTTAACGTCACAACAACTAAAGTGAATCTGAATAAATACATGATGATATCAAACTAATAAAGAAGGTGTTTAATGATGACATCTGTTGCTGAGCTCCTTACATGATGAACCTATTCTCTTCTGTGCAAAAATATCTAATCTTAAACAAAACGTTGTATTTAAACACATTTTCCATCCAAGTTTTCCACAATATCCCTAATTAAGTACGTTTAGAATTGATAAATAAAGTTCAAACATTAAAGACAAAGCTGAAGACATGATACTCACTGTGCTTCTGTGATGCTGCTGTTGAGATGAGGACTTGGATGCTCTGCTCATCACCACAAGAAGGCTTTAAATAGTGTTGGGGAGCCAGCGGTTCGTAACGCAGGCAAGACACTGCCCCTTGTGACCAAATGGCTCACTTTTTTTTTTTTTTTTTTCACAGAGGAGAGGCCTCGCGCATTGTTGTAATGCGATAGGAAATTTGACTGGAAACAGCACATTAAGTGGCAAACATGATACTGGAGCCACCTTCACAACAAGTTTTAGTTAATGTGTCTGAAGACTCTCTGCAGTAGAAATGTGCCTTGTCATTAACTCAGTAATGGTCAAAAAGTGCTTTCGACATTGTGTAATAATGACAAAAGCAAAAGACATGACTACGCAGAATTCAACTCAAGGGCCATATAACATAACTGGGCCAATGTTTAACAGATTAAAACAATAGCTGAATATATTCAAATCAATACGAAACATTTCAGAAAGTATATGGGGGTTTAAAAAACTATGGAGACAGCACCATGGGAAGCTTTAATATTTAATACTGTGACGGCATCGGTATTATAACATCCTTCATCTCTGAAGTATTCAGTTCCGTGGATTCTCAGCTGGTTGAGACTTGGGCCTGTTCAAATACTGTAGGTGTTGTTATGTATGTGTCACCAGTCACGGCTGTTATGTGTTACTGTATGTGGTAACATGCTTCTGGGGTCGTTCTCAAACTGAATACACAGCCTTGGCCTCTGAAGCTCATCAAGTTATGACTAAATGAATACATTTATTGATACGTGTCTATTATGAACGTGACAAAGTTGTTGGTTATGTTGTAGAAATGATAGATTCCGCGCCAATAAACACTGAAGTAGCTGGAAATAAAACCATCATGTTTGATACCAAGCCTGTTGTGCTGTATTTTCTTGTAACGTGAGCGACTCTTGACCTAAAACCTCCTTGTTGATCGTGCGGATTAAGGAATATTCCTCGGAGGATCTTTATGAGACAGGATTATCAGATAAGGTGAATCATTAACTAAGGATTATACTAGTGTTTCTACCAGCGTGATCATCATGGGAATAAGAACTGTGTTGGACAAGTATCATCTGAGGTTCTAGACCAGTCTTTGACCACAGGAAAAGGTTGTACACTTTAATAACATTACTCTTCATAACCAGATTCTGCCTTTTACTTAATTTTACTAATACACTAAATCACCTATAGTATTTTTTGATTTTTTTACAGGATGAAACTGAATTAAAAAATAAATTGGAGTGTAGGAAATTGGGTGTTTATCATTTATAATTTTTTTTTTCCATTTCCAGGACAGAAAATATTCAGTAAGTTCATTCACTAAATGTGGTTTGACTTGCTGTAATTCTATTAAAATAATCATCTAGTTACTTTCCTGCGAACGACAACTTGCTAAATTATCCATCACAATAAATGTTGTCAGCTTCCGCCATCCAGATCCAGAGTCCACGCGTCTAATAGCTCAAAAACTAATATTTGCCCGGTTATTGTGCTTACGGGTTATCTCTGACATGTGTTGTTGTCCAGGCAATGTTTGCAGAAAAGCCGCGCATGCAGCCAAGATGAAGCCAGTGTCACAAAGCCAGCATCATCTGTCCAGTGGAGCCTGATGAATTGCCTGGATCAGGTGATATTAATAAACAGGAGTAAGACCTGCAGTACAAAAAGCTTGTGTTTGTCTTACAACTTTGTGGTGGTGACTTGCACAAAGGCGGATTTGAGAGTGTGAGAAGTGACGAGCACGTGTGCGTTCGGACTGAATTAGCTTCAGGCTTGGAAGAGGATGTGCACTTAGCGGCGCAGTGACACCTGCAGTAGGACAGGTCGCACAACTTTGTTTTGAACGATGACACAGCTGCTGACACACCAATTGCTGGACTCTGGTGCTGGAAGGGCTACTGGAGACTAAATTATAGATTCAAACCATTATGCAGAGAGCAGACTGCACATCACAAAAATAACCAGCAAAAAGAAAAGTCATTTCTCGAGCACTTCTCCACGTGCTCACTCATGTGTTTCATACTACATTAACTAATAGAGGAAAAACTTTACTACTTTCTCCCCTTATGGCGAAGATCTGCCTTCATTTGCATATTAAGTGCTTTGTTGGCAAGCGACGGTCTTGTGGCAACACTGTAAGAAATGAAGCCATCGCTATTTACAGTCCCTTGCATCTAAAAAAAACATCCACGCATACTGTAGTTATTGGTTTGCAAAGTGTGCAAAGTGCATTAGCTGCAGAGCTGTCAATCTGAAGTTCACTACGCGCTAAGTGGTGTTGGTACTGTAGATGTGTGTAGGCGTGTGAACATGTGGCCCTGCGTCGGTGTTCTATCACTTATAAATGAGGTGCTTTTTGAGAGTGCTGCCGTCCCCGGGGTCCGTGCAGCCCGGGCTGCTGTTTGTCACTCCCTTTGTCCACTGCTGAAACGGCACCGTGCATGAACCATCGGTGAAACTTTTAAGGACCCTCCCGTCCATTAAACCAGTATAAACAACTGTTCATGCTTAGTCAGCAAATTTTAATTTAAATTTTTTTGCCTGACAGTCACGCACCTGTCAAACAATATAAAACACGGGGATGTGAATTTCAGTTTAAATATGTTCGCATAGATAATCCCTTTAGTCAAACTGCGGATTAGACTCTTTTTAACTATACAATTAAGGCTCGTTGAGCTATGCTAGAGAATCATCTGCCAATAATTTGTGTTTTTGGAAAGGAAAATATTTACTTTTTATATTTCCTTGTTTCTGAAGTTAATTATGAGACAATGTCTGTCACATTGACCCATGACTGAAACATGTATAATCTGCAAAAAAGACTTCACTCAGTCAGTACTGTATATACATTTACTGCGTGTATTTATAAAGTCATCTAGTTCTAGTTAGTTGTCAATCATCTGCTTTGAGCCCTTATTTAATGACTAAACTATAAGAGGCAAATACATTTGAGATGCACATACTTTTGGCAGGACACTACGTGTAAATGTGATCTTTTTTGTTTTTTGTACTAAGGATTTGTTTTTAAATGCAACCGTTCGAAATTCTTCCAATGTGAAGCAAAAGTGTCTTTTTGACAGAAAAGCGTAATAATCATACAATCGCTTTTGAGCGATCTGAAAGGTCAGAGCTAACAGCAGGATAGATGGCGGGTCCTTATCTTCAGGTGCCGTGCTGGAGTTTCTGATTGCACCACTCCTCTCCCTCTCTCATTCCTTTGTTTTTCTGTCCTTCCAAAGCTTAACTGGTCTGAACTAAGCAGAGGTGAGCTCAGCTGCATTGCCCTGACTACCATGAGTGTTATGACTGCTGCAGCACCCTGAGGTATAAATCCTTGAGGTGCCTGTGATTACATGTGTGGAGTCACACAGGTCAAATAGGAAAACAATCACAGCCACAGAAGCTGCTGTTACTTATTATTTCTAACCCATCACAGCTATACGGTACCAAGTGCTTAGTTTGTAAGGTCCTGCCCTCATGATTATCATTTCACATCAAAAGTATAAACACATGTGGAACTTATAAAAGTCCAACGATCCACATATGAATATTTGTTGTAGCTATGTGTCATAGCTGGTCGCATTCGCTAGAAAAACTCTCACCAAATCACATTTACAGCAGTAAGTGAAGTCCAGGGAGCTCATTTGTCAAAGCATGCACATACTGCAGAGCAGCCTCTGAACGCAGGCATGGGACCTCTCACAGAAACTAGTATTCATCAAAAGCGCTCACATGCAGCGTTGTTGTTCGTCTGCGGTGTCCTCCTACACCGGCAGCATAAAAAATATAATGATGACAAATAAACAATGATACAAGAAAATTACTGCACATTACTTGTTCACACTGTTATACTCAAATCAGATCCTGCTGATAGACACGCTTCAAGAGCCGAAGGACTGAAAGAGCCAAGGATGTGGGTTACAGCTGCTGACCATATGGCCTGTTGCCTGGAGCCCACCTTTAACCCTGATGATTACTGTATATCACTAATAAAACAGACAACAATAAACTCTTCTTCAGCTAATAAGCCAAGTATATTCAAAGCAATAGTAAACGGAAGTCACGGTATCTAAAGGTCAGTGGATGCGCTCACACAGGTCAAAGTGAGACGCGTCCTCATACGTTAATCTCCAATAACGGACACTCTAAATGAACTTAATTAAGACATTTTTGAACATAATTAAGGTTTTGGCAGTGAGTTAATGATGTGATTGTAACATAATCAAGTGTTGATATCTTACATTAGTGCTAGGATGAAACAAATGCTGCTCGTGGCTCGGTAAGCCGATCATGAGCCACGATTCCAAGGCAAAGCTTGTTAACCCTGACGCCGAGGGGCTTATCCGGTACCTGGGTGAACGGGCCACCAGGCCAGTGTGTCAGCAGGGATAAGAGCTGATTACTTGTAATTATACTTGTACAATCATGTTCTATATAACCCATTACGAGCGCTGGTGGTAGACTCAAGCAAGCGGAGAAGAGAGATGAGCAGCCACCACTCAGGACGCTCTGTTTTCGTGGCCTTATTCAGTGACGGAGGACGTAGGAACTGACAGGCGTCGTTAGTAACTGTCTCTACTTCACTGCAACCATTATTTTGAAGGTCTACTGACAAGTCTGGAGCTTCCGAGCGGCCGTAATGAGTGTTTAACGTCTCCGTCATGCGTCACTGAGCTGCTCTCTGCAGTGTTTTTGAACAGTCACACTTGGCACTAACATGCTAACAAGGACACTTTTAACCCAGTGTAATAAATAAAGGCATCTTCCCAGACTTTACTCGGTAAATCAGTCCTACAGAGCGAGTATCACCAACACGTGTGTGGACAAGCTGTGCAAATGAGCTTCAGCTAATGAGCATGACACCACCTTGTGGAGGCAACAGAGATTTCTGATGGGGACTTAGAGAGAAACTGCTGGAACGCCTCACACTATTCGCAAACATCATACTGTACTTAGACAAGCAAGCTGTTCAATTTTTAATTGGAGCGGAAATGCTTATGTGACAAATGTACTAATGGTGCTGTGCCATCTGGAAAACCGAAGCTCTTTAAACCTTTTTTTTCTCTCCATACAGTATTTTCTCTGCTGTAATTGCTGTGTGACAGCACACACACACCCGGTCCAACATCCAGGCAGGACGGCTGAATTCCAAAGCGATGGCGAACCTTTATGCGTGCAGGCACTTGAGCGGCGAGGGGCGGCTGAAAAATGAGAAATGAGGTAAAGAAGAGGTGGAGTGAGAAACAGCGAAGCAGAGAGAGACGTGCGGAGCAGAGGGGTGTAGATGCGGTGGTACGGGAGATTTATGACTTCTTGTTTGGAGAATACTGCTGAAACAGACTCATAAATGTTTGTGATGGTCCTCAAATAAATAACTCCCAGCGTGTCGGCTCAGCACGTGATAAATAATCTTAAAAAGTTTAATCATTCACTATCCTTCCGATTTGCTTGAGGGATATTTATGTGAGTACATTTGGTAGATTGTAGAGTATATACTGTACATCTTCCCTACTTTCCCAATCTGTCACCTTCCAGTTTAGTGAAGTCGTACATTAGAGTAAAAAATGTAACGCCAGCAGAATTGTGACAAAGCCGAGCTGGGAGAGCCTTTCGTTGCTGCATCTTGTCTCCTTTGTGCGGTCATGCCAGTGTGTTATTGAGAGCTGTGTTCACCCCTGAACCTCCCCTCCCACAGCACACAACTACCCACACACGCGCAGGTCAGGAGACTCTTTGTGTAACTCTAGTAGCCGTTACCGCCAGCGCGCGCGGCTCCGTGCGCTGCGGGTGCATGCGCGTGCTCTCGTCCCATGCATTTCTGTGTAGGACGCCGTTTGCACTCATGCATGTGTTCGTGGGCTCTCTGCGATTGACCAGTGCGTGGGTTCGCATTTGTGTGTTTGTGTGCGCGGGCGTGAACTCGCGTGTGTTGGCGGAGGTTTCCCTGGAGAAGCCGAGCAACAGAACTGACCTTGCAGTAAAAAAAAAAGGCAATAATTTATATACTGGCACTGCACAATCTTGTCTCTATTTTCTATTGTTGTGTTGTTATTTCAGGGCCCTAAAAACATCTCTTCTTCTTGTACTGTGCCCATTATTGATTACTCTAGACTCTCTGTCTTTAGATTAGGACACTGACGTTGAGCTCATCATTTATAATCTAATCAGGGGGCTTTCATAAGCTTCTCCTTCATAGTTTTGAATCAGTTTCTTTTTATTTAATGCAATATCTAAGGTCCAGATTTACAAACCTCCCCCTCTCGCCTGTTTTGAAACCCTCAAACCCAACCTGGCTGTAAAAATGTGTCTTATCGGACATGGTCCAGCTGGCAATGTCAAACAGATGGCTTTATACCCTCTAGGGTTTCCATTCAGAATAAATTAGTTCAATAAAATACCAAGAGGGCACTGGGATAGCAGACAATTAAACACCTTGCATGGAATGGAGTCCAGCTGTATTTTAAATGACTGGAAGCTTACGCTGATGAATGTAGTCATTATAAAAGACAGCACCCAATAGTTTCAACAATAGCCAGTAAACACGGAGCCAACCTGTTTGGATGTACGGTCAAGACCACAGAGAAAACAGGGTTTGTCTTCGTCTGACGTCCATTGGTCATCTCGTAAGGTGCTGCCGCTCTCACTTTCTGTATAACCTGTGATTTCTAATGTGTCGCCAGTTTTCTTGACAACGTACTTACTGTGATGTATAAACAGTGTGTTTCAGCACAGTAATAGCGTCCATCCATCGCCACAGCGAGACGGATGATGGCTTTTAAATTGCTTGGCTCAAATCAAGCAGCTACAGCTTTCAAACTTAGTTTAAGTCTTTTCTGTTACAGGATTAGTAATGAGATTTTACCTGATGTTTGGGCAAGTATAGAGGCTGTGGTCATTACATGAACACGCATCCCAAACCGCCATGTACTGCTTCAGCTCTGCTTCAGGGATAAGCTTCAGGGACTGCTCAACATAATGTAACAGTGTTAACTGAATTACCTGTGCCTCTGACGTGGTAATCAAACGGGTAGAGTTCAGCTGTGGTCTAACCTTTCCCTCAGGTGTGGGTTCCAGAGCACCCCAGGGGTAACATCGCTCCCAGTGCGGCCAAGGGCCTGTCTGCCGTTCCTTTTGAGAGCTTCGTTCCCAGCCAGGCCCTGAATGATTTTCTGCCACAAGACCCCTGAACTGCCGGTGCCCTGCAAAAAAAGGAACCAAAAAAAACTATTCTTTTAACGATGACCAAACTCCCTTATGACTAAACTTGCACCAGATCCCTTCACAGAAAGGTTAATGTGGGTGCATTGATCCAAGGACTGCCATCTGTCCTCAGGGGTTTTCCTTTACGGTGACAGCAATAACTCATTTTGATTGTTCTCATCATGACTCCACTTTTGGATGAGGGCTTAGGTAGAGGGCATGTTGAGATGTGCAGGGTTGCCAGGCACAGCACATGATGGATGAGGGGAAAAAAGCCTGGCGAAATGTTTTAAGTAGAGAACCCAAAAGCTACAGTAATCGAAAAGAAGCAAGGAGGAGTGTGGCACTGTCTGAGAAAAGGTCGACCGGGTTAGAAGATTCAGCGTTTACCCTTTTCCCCAACTGGAATAATGTCGCCAAACACAAACACGCAATAGAAATGCTTAAGAAGAAACTTGACCTACTGACCTCTACGGAACGACCATAAACAACTGTGCATAAAACTGAAATGTGCCACCTGAGGAGACCGAGTGACAAATCATCCGAAAAGACACACACATTGTGGAAAAACTAGCACTGCAAGTGTATCAACATATTTCAAACCCATGTTTTGTGAATAAAATGTTGATTAAGTAAATACATTCGATCTGGGTTAGAGAAATGCATTGAGACGCCTTTTTCTACACTCAGTAAATTTAATATTGTTTCCCACAAGGTTCTCCAAAAACCTTTTGAATTTGATAGCACCATAATTGTGCTTGTTGGTTATTAAAGTCAAAGTGACAAGGAGGTGGAACCAAAGAGACGATTCAGAGAAGATCCCTCAACAGACTGTAGTGCTTACACCAAAAGAGCAGGTAAAATCACGTCTGTTAGTCATGTTAGTTCACATGTGGTTTGGCAGCATATTAAAGCTATTATTATTAATACACCTCTGGTTTTCTTATGACTTCATCCCCAGTCGCTTATGTCCTGCCTTCCTATATGCGTGTGGTTCAAGCACTGCCCCATTGAGGGGTTCACCTGAGGTCAAGGACAGAAATCCAGATCGGCACCAGTGATGTCATTAATAGCATGGTTTAAATTAGAAGGTGCTTGAGTCCATCAAGAGTCTTGACACTTCCTCCAGTTAGCATTATCTTTAATGTCCAATATGTGTAACCTTGAAGGATGCAAGCGAGATGATATCAGATCACCGCTGGAAGCGGCAGCCATGGGACATATCAATCGCGTACATTGGATGGCTGCACGTCGGCTGTTGATGAATTGGTTAATGCATATATCTAGCTTCATTGCGCGTGCACACGCTGGGGGCTGGGGGCTGGGGGCTGAGGGAGATTGACTGTCAGCGGGAAGCCATCTCCCGTACGTGAAGCTCAGAATCTCCCCCAGTGTGGCCATGGACTCGTGTCAGCAGGTACAGTAAACAACAGCCTGGACAGGACATCAGGCCTATATTTAGCCCTGCGTGTACACATTTGTCACCTAATAACCCGTTCACAGCAGAACGGGAAACGCAGACATGAATACATTAATCAAGTAAAGTAGGCGTGGATCAAGCATGAGCGAAGTTAATGAAAAATTGATGCAAAACATAAAATGGTAGTTCCATAAGGCGTCCCATCAAATTTTTATGGCACAGAATATGCTGCTTTTCTTGGTGGGGAGAAGGAGACTCTTTTAACTTTGCTGTTTGGCATTCAGCTGAACCACAAAATGCACTCACTATGTGTTAAAAGTTGTTTTCTGTCAGCTAAAGCTATTTGGGGCGGAGTGATCCCTCAAAAAACAACCTAATTGGACTTGCAGCACATTAGCTGTTAAGCACGATATCAATATTACAGGCCGCTATTAGACCTCAGTAGCGAATTTGTCTCGTAACAAACTGCTTTTCCTCTCATGATTACGAAAACACCAAAACTCTGAGAGGATCGTAAATGTTTTCTTTCTTTATAAAACGCAAATAATTTTAAAGACGAGATCATTTAGAAAACGTGAAAACACGAAACAAAGGCAGCATCCAATCTTATTTAAATAAACCTACCTTCTTCTTCCCCTTGCGTTCATTTGTTAGAGGATGGAAGAATTTCCCCGTCACTATATCCCTCCCAGGAGTGGGCAAGTTTTGGTTTCCTGTCTAAATGATTAATCCTTCACATTATTTCGCAGGGGGACTCATAACAGCATAACACTACCTGTGGACCCAATTACACAACTGACAAGAGTATCCGTGCAACCCTCTGACTTATGGCCGCATAAAAACTGCCTTTCTGCTACTAAGTGATTTACAGAAATGATTTACATAGATTAACGACCGGCGCGTGGAAGGTGGATGCACAAAGACTTGGTGATGTTAGATGTTTCGTCAAACTTTAAACTTGTCTTTGTTTCAGTTACTGCCTTCAACATGCAAGTAGCATCACATATTGAATACAGATACAGTATATTCATATCATATGTGTAATTGGAAATGAGCAGCCCAGACTGAATGTTAGCAGTTCACCCAGTGCAGCTAATCTGCCACTGCGAGCAGCTCTATTGCTATTCATACCGTGTACTCTCCTCCCAATCTTTTCCTCCTGTGTACAGCACACTCTGATCACCAGGATCAGCAGAGGTGCCACACCTGCCATGATTACATACAGCTTGATTGTTGACAGTTGCAGCGGGTCAAACTGGCAGCAGCTACACCAAGTGCATTAAATGTACTGTATGTTTGTCCTTCTGCACCGCGACACCACAAAACGCTCTTTGGTTTAAGGCGCAGCGTCATTATTTACAGAGAGGGATGTCTGACATTATGAGCATATGGTGAACAAAGCAGGTTTGTTTTGTTAACGCATCGTATTCTTTCTTTCTTTATTTCTAAAGTGTTGTGACTTTACTTTGATTGATAGCAGCAGAAAGTAACAATAAACACATCGAGATAGGCAGGGAGACGACATATTTCAAAGGCCCCGGGTTGGATTGGGACCAGGATTTAGCAGTTGCATAGTTACATGGTACAGACTTAGACTGCTAAGCCCCTGGGACACCCCGAGCACTACACACATATTTTGCACAAGCAAATACCAAAGTGCGTTTATGTTCATTGTGTTGCGTGTATTTTAGACGCGTCAGGTATTGTTGGCAGCGTCGGAGGTGAACAGGTGTGTTTTGTGGGATGAATGAAGAGATGACATAGATTAATGACCCCGGTCTGCAGGAGACCAATACACTGAAGGCCACCGCTGCCCACTATGGAGGGATAGTTGTGTGGACCTTGACATGGCCAACAGCTAAAAATAGCCATAGAGAATGAACAGGCTGCTGCTACGGCGTATTTCTTCCTTCTTATTGACCGAAACACACACACACACATTTGTATATACGCTCATGTACTGCACTGTGGCATACTTGCAAAATATTCAAGCTCCCAGTAGTGGCCAGGCTTTGGCTCTTCCATAACTTTCAGAGAGTAACAAATGTCACCTTTGAAAATGACGTTATGTACAAGCCCAGAAATCTCAGCACCGGGAGCAGGCAGTAGAGAAAAGGAGCGGCAGGGAAAGCATAGGCACATTTTTCAACCTTGCTCTCCCATGTCGTTTTGTTGTAGCTGTCTATTAATAGAAGCGTGTTACACATCGGCTGAATGTGTATTATTGCAATTTAGATGAATGTGACTTATCCTCGCTCCTTCCTGCTACAGGTCTCGGGAAATTATAACCATCCACATTTCTTCCTCCCTGTGTCTCTGCTCGTTAGCTCATACAGCACGAGGATAGAAGAGATTATTTACATTACCCACTGAACAGCGCATACACGCGTTAGCTGCTCAAACGTGATCTGAGCGCGTTATGAACGGATGATGACGCGCCGCTCCAAGGTGCTGACGGCATCAGAAGGGCCGTACAGTAGGAGCTGCCGGGTGCAAGAGTGTCTCCATCGTGTTGTTTGGATGATGGAGTGGACATGTTTCATGACAAACTGCGAAGGGAAACTACAGCAGGCAGTGACGGCTCAGGGATGAGGCAGCCAGCGCAGCCACTCACATGTAGTTGTTCCACGATTGATGAGAATCCGCTCACAAAGGGAGAATCTGGCGGCGGCTGTGACACCTCACCCTTCTTCGTTCTGCTTTATGGCTCCCTTCGCCGAACGTGCTGCGTGAAACTTCGAGCACAGCTCTCAGTCCCCATCACGCATCACATCCCATTATCACCATCCAGCTGTGTAATAAACTCTGATAAATGCAAACAGCGAAGGTTAATTGAGCAAACAGTCGATTCAATCTCTGTCACAAAGAGCAGCCACGCTAGCTCGCAAGTCTGACTGGCTCCGTGGCCCAAAGTGTTTTCTTCAGCATAATGCTACAATTTGGGTTGCTATGGCAACAACCCACACAAGCACTGATGCCCACAGAGTACACAGGAATTAAAAAAAAACAACAAAACAAAACGGCACAACCTCGTCTCTACAAACAGTCTCGAGGACAAAAAAAGCCGTTGGCTGTCAACTCATTTCTACGTGAGAAGTTAGTAATGACAGATGTGCAGCTGGTTTTTAAAGTCCTTCTGCCCACATTATGGGATGGCTTCAGCCCTCTGGACAACCCGTGCATGCAGGTGGTGCTAGCATAGAGCTGTTGCATAAAATATTACATTACACCACACAGCTCTTCAGCTCTTGTGCACAGTCTCGCTTTGCTGATTATCCACTGCCACCTCACGCATCTTGACTCATCACATAATTGATCGGCTGCCGTTTGGTAATAACTCATGAAAGCAGATACACTCATTTGCTCGTGATCGTTTCTATGCACCTCGAACGCGTATTTTCACACACAACCCTCTTGCCATATTCAAATCCCATGTGCATGGCAAACATGACGCTGCGGGCCGCATGCTAAAGTCACATTCAAATGATGACAAGAGGGTGAAACCTCAGGGCATCGCTGGAATCTGGACAGGGCCAAAGTCACAAAGTAAAGACAGATACTGTACGTACACACAAAGGCTGTGTTTAGTCAATGCAGAATTATTGAGCACCTAAAGGAAGGAACATGGCAGTGAAATCAATTACATATATGCAGAGTATAATAATATTTCTAGAAAGTAGTTCTTAGCCAAAAGGGTAAACACAGTATGTGTTTAATATTACAGCAATTATATTTATAATATTCATATAGTGAAGAATAGAAGGCAAGGGTCTACACTCACACAGCAATGATCTGAGCGATGAGATACATAATTTAATATCTCTGTTTATTCATTTAGGACTTGGGGGGTGGGCAGATCTTTATGTATTGATAACCAATAGATAGGATGAGGTATGATTACTTGGAGGAGGCAGAAGTTGTTCTGCCTGGATTGATCGTTGAGTAACTGATTGCTGAGCTGCGTGGTGAGGAAAAGGCGTCTGCCTCGTCTCCAGTGGTTGGTCAGTTGTTGCTTTATGGACTGTTTACTTGCACTGGGCGGCAGCGCTGCTTACAGTATGTGCGCGCTCCGGGGGTGGAGGAAGCAATTTGTTGTGCGTATGTTCTGAAAAAAGAGGCTCAGTTTCCAAGCAGCTTCGGAGAGTATTTGGAGTATAGGCTTTATTGTGCATTTACACACAACACCGCGCTTTATGGTAATTTGCCTGAAGGTGCCTGTGGCAAACTGCTCCTATAATAATGTGCCAGCAAAACATTAATGGCCACAGGACGCCGCCGTGATGCGCTGTGCAAGGCAGCGTTCGCTTTGTTTCTCTCTGCGTGCGTTTGTTGAAATTGATACTGATCGAAGTTGTGATTTTTTTAAAATAACAAGAAAAATCACTTCGCTCTTTGCGTCCGTGCTGCTCCTGTTGCGGAGAAGTGTGTAGAACGAGCTCGTTTCATTTTCGTGATGAATATTGTAACGTTGCCCAGTGAGGGTTTCACCTCCAGGACGTGGTGCAGCCCGTGCGCGCCCCTCTGCTCCTCCTCGTGTAGTGTGCGGCGGGACACTCTGCATTTCGCTCGTCCCGTTCCTTCCCGTTGCCTTTTACGCGCACGACGTCCGCAGCCACAGTGATTCAGTAAGAGCCCGTCTCATCCGCACGCGTCCAGCTCTTGGATGAGCCCAGGACTATTTTTTCCCCAAGTGTTCCGATAGCGAATCAGCGCCGGTTCTCTTCCGATGAACATTTTTAGAGGAAGGCATTCAGGCCTTTTTATTCTCTTCTCGACTCCTTTTCAACAAAATGCGGGACGCGCGTTCTCTCCGCGGCGTCCCCGGAGCGCTCTCCTCAGTTGTGGCCGCTTGACTAACGGGAGATCCCGGCTCCCTTTTCTTCCCTTACTCCCTTAGGAACAAGAGGAGTTTGCATGCAAAAGGTGGTTTATCTCGGCAAGGTGAGAATATTTCTGCGTGGTCCTTTTAAGTCTACTTCAACAGAGTCGAACACATACTTACAACCGACCGTTCAGACTGATTTACATTGGAGGTGTTGAATTATACAGGCATCACAAATCCGGTGTAGCGTAACAGGTATGAAGCAATGTTCTTTTCCTTTATTTACTGGAGCGCGAACAAGCCAGGACACAACTATTATTCATGCGATGCCTTCCAAGACACTTAATTAAATTCTATTTTTTAACTGTATCTCAAACATTCAGGAAGTGACAAATGTGGATTTAAACTTGCATTCAGGAAATGTTTATTATAGGGCTTGCACACAACATTTTAGTAATCGTGTAGTATTCTTATATTTTGAATAATTTAACTGTATAATATTTAAAGCTTTTAAAAACGAGTGTGAAGGTTGCTCCGTTTAAAAGGAGCGTGTGGACTTTGGTTGTGGATGTACAGTAAAGCTCCTCCGTCTGAGTAATACTAGCACATGAATGAATTTCAAGACAGAGATCATTTGTTTCCTCACCTACCACTGAGGCGGATTTGACTGACAGGCGTCACAGAAAGTATACAGGGCTCCAACAGGAGTTCAGTGTCTCACCGGTCACAGCAGTGCTGGCGTGGAGAGCAAAGCAAAGCAGCCATATTGACTGTTAAAACAAAATCATTGATTCTGTCTAACACCTTCTTAGAAATGTGATAGGATGGATCAATATATGCTTTAGTACTAATACTGCTGTTAACTGACAACGTGAAGTGGCTGGTGACTCTTTCTTAAAGGGGTTTATTTGATGTGATGCATAATAGTAGTGCATTCTGTTATGTGACGAGAAATTGTTGTCATCTGACAACACGCTGTCCCCTCTGTTTTTTCAGCCATGGAGGGACTTGCCTAAAGAGGATCCAACATAGTTGTGAATTTTTTGACTTTTATTTTGTTTTGTAACGCCGTAACATCGTCTCCATCACCATGGCTGAGAAGCTTGGACCAGCAGGGCCCAAGCCCAGCAACATCAGGATCACTCCCTCCCTGGCGCCAGAGCCCATCGACATCATCCGCACCAAAAGCCGCTCTCGCAGAGTCCGCCTTAACGTTGGGGGTCTGAACCACGAAGTGCTGTGGCGGACCCTAGACCGGCTACCGAGGACCAGACTCGGCAAGCTCCGAGACTGCAACACCCACGAATCCCTGATGGAAGTTTGCGACGACTACAGCCTGAACGAAAACGAGTACTTTTTCGACCGCCACCCGGGGGCTTTCACTTCCATTCTGAACTTCTACCGCACAGGCAAGCTGCACATGATGGAGGAGATGTGCGCCCTTTCGTTCGGCCAGGAGTTAGACTACTGGGGAATCGACGAGATCTACCTGGAGTCCTGCTGCCAGGCACGTTACCACCAGAAGAAGGAGCAGATGAACGAGGAGCTGCGGAGGGAAGCAGAGACAATGAGGGAGAGGGAGGGAGAAGGAGAGTTTGATAACACCTGCTGCTCAGACAAAAGGAAGAAGCTGTGGGATCTCCTGGAGAAGCCCAGCTCCTCCGTGGCAGCCAAGGTAGGGAACTGAAACTGGAAGCGTGATCACACCACCCCCTTCTCACATTTCCTGGTAACGTTCAAAGCCGAACACTCTGCCTGGATCAGCACACAGCACAGGCACAGACCGACTCCCACCATTACCAGATAATAATGAGTTCATCGATGAATCCTAAACAGCCGCGTACTGTACCGTACTCTCATTAGGCCTTTCCTTGGCCATCTGTGTGTTTTCTATCTTTGTAAGTAGCAACAGTTGTCAGGGATGAATTAAATATAGAGAAAGCCGTGGTCTTTAGGTAACAGTGTGTGTCTGTAATAGAAGAAGAGAAGCAGGCAGCGAGGAAAGGACGTAGATGTGCGACCTGCAACCAAACATCCAGGTAAATGTGCATTTCTGGCACATTATAAGCAGGATCAGTGCAGGTGCTGGATTTAGACTCAGTTTGCTTTGACACAGTAATTGGTAAAGGTGTCAGCTTGCTTGCTTTCCTTGAGAGGGTGAAGTATTTCAGTGCAGAGCAGATCTGTCAGCGTCTTATGACACAGCACAACTTCTGGAGGGAGCGGTTCCAGAGCCGAGGCAGCCGTCTGGACTGCTCGAATCACATGTGCCGCATGTTCGGTGTGCTTCCGCGTGCAGTCCTTACATCCCGCAGATGACTGAGTAGCAAAGCCAGGGCTGGTCCTGCTAAAATGATGACAAACCTTCTTCAGCCACCTCCTCATTCCCCCCCCCCCACCCCGACTCAGTCCTCAATTAAGTAGGTCAACCTTGCTGCAATCCAATCACTGGCAATTTACGCTGGGACTCTCGTATCCTGATCTCATCATCACGGGGGGACTGCAGGGTAGGCATTTAGTCTGCATGTTAGAGAATCATAAACACTGCGTCCTGCATGTGACCAAATCGACATCACCGTCCTCTCTAAGGGAACTGCAGCTTGTCCACTGAGCCCCCCCACCCCACCCCGGAGCAAATCACGTTTCCCCATTGGCTGAGACAATATGGAAATCAAGCCAGATTCAATTAAGGACTACTGTTGCCTTTTTTAATTGCCTTTTACAGGACTGGGTAGAAACACGGTGATGTGAGGTTCGGGTGCTTTTGTAGGGCTACATCCCACGGCTTGTTTTCCCTGAATAAACTAGTGACTCGTGATTGACAAGGATCCTGCCTCAGTTTAATAATTACATTCAGCCTCCAACTGGAAGCTGTACATCACATGAATCAATTACAAAGAAGCTGCCAATATCCAATCTAAGGCGAGCTCTGTTGACAGCGTTGGGCTTATTTGATACGCAGTGTGTATATTTAAATTGATTTACATCTTCAACGCGGTCCCCAGTTCTCAGGACACATCTCCGTATTGCTGACCTGTTCACTATCGTATTGGGGAAGCCTGTGAAACCTTAATGGAAAATCCCAGCTTAATTCAAATGCCATCGACATTCTGCTTAGTGCTCTAGGAGAACTTGAACTCCGGCGGCTCAGCCTTGCGATCGCACTAAGGTTATCCACAGCCGAAAGTACATTTGGAAACAGTCTGCCGGGGCTGCATGTCTGTCAGATGGCAGCTCCCTGAGGTCAGGGAAGCCTTCTATGGGGCACACGCTGTACAGTGAGAACACTTGCAAACCGTTGAAAGCCCTTCACCAAGGAAATGCCATTACTAGGCTGCACATGGCCACGTGCTTTCATAAAAGCAACCTGATCCCTTTGTCAAATTCAATAATAGATCTTCTAGCAAATGCATATTCTCTCTCTCTCGCTCTGTTTTCCTCTTGCTCATTTTGTTTTTTCTCTGACACAACCGTAGTCAGATATTAGAACCCAATGTTCTCCTCAGGCACCTCTGGCCTTCTTTCTGCCCTTAAAAAAAGGTTTGGCATTAGAGGACTGACCTTTTCAGCAGGGTCAATCAAGCTAGGATTACATTCTCTAGCAATAGGAGTGGCGCGTGCTTTAAGAGTAGAATCAAGCCCCTGCAAAATGGAAAAGATGGAGATCAAATTAGACCACATATGGCACCAGGACACGGGTCAGGGAGCCACAAGTGAAGCCAGAGAGAGGCAGAGGAAAAGCCCTGAGAGAGATGCCAGTTGCTGGAGTTTCACAAACCTTTCTCAGTGGTTCACGAACGAGCGTGGACACTAAGGGGAAACCCGCTAATGCAGGGGCTTCTTCTGTGACTGTGAAAGCTGCGTCAGGCTCTGTCTGGTGCTCGGCTTGTCGCAAGCAAGTGTTCGGGGAGAAAGGAGAGGATTTTATGTCACAGCAAGGCCTTTTCTTGTTACTGTATACAGTACTACTGTAGTAGGTACATCCTCAGCTCGCTTGGGCACCATTCATAAAATCAATCATCTGTTTGCTGGTAGTTTTATAGAAAGTTGTAAAAAAATCTGTCAGCTGCTAAAATGTGGTGCATCTGTGTTGTTTTTAGGAGCTTTTAGCGTTTAGGAAGAGGTACTTTTTACGAAACCTCACGCAGGCAGATGTTTTTACTGTTTCCGCACTGTGGGCTATAATTTCTATTAATCCACCAGAACGTGTCATCCTTGTTATCGAGCCTGAAGGATTTATGCTGCCCTGACCCCTGTTGTTTACAGTGAGTCACGCGCGTAGTCGTACAGAAAACACACTCTGCTGCATTGCTCAAAGGAGTGTGAGCTAAAGTGGTTTAGCAACAATAAGTCACAATTAGCCGTGCTCGCGTTGTGGGGTCAGCATGTAATGCCAGTCATGATGGTCCAGTGTCAGATGACACACTGGGGCTGCATACAGGCCCCATTTCCCTGCAGCTACAATATATTACACTCACCATTGCTGAGGAGATGTTTTATCTAAGGGTCGAATTAATAATTATGTAGTTAGATGCATCGAAATTGTCTGTGTTCATATATACGGTGATATGAAGAAGATTTATAATAGTTAATAACCACATTGTTGGTTTACTGAGAGCTTTGACTTCAACACGTGTGTCAGGCCGAGCTCCTGGCATCGTAATGTGATGCTATTAGTTGTTACATCAGTGCTGTGCTTAGTTTTATTACGCGTATCTTTTGCAAGAGCAGCGGTTTTTGAATAGATCCGTGTTCATGCAAAGTTAAGCATTTCAGATTATTACCAATGCGTTACTCCGCTTGCCAGACAGCACAAGCTGGGTCTCCCACCCCGCACCAAAACCTGGCTCCATCAGCTGTGTCCGGTGGACGCGCATCATTACTCTCCCCTTCATCTAATAAGCGGGTCCGTCTAGTGGGAACGCTGCGCAATGGGCTACACGGACACAGACTTGTGCTGTGTCGTCCTCCCACGCTTGGAAGCAGCCAGAGCCAGTCGACCACAGTGACTGTTCATGGTGATGACACAGTGCGGGGAAGCTGTAGCACAATAAAAGCCACCCTGAATGCCAGTCTTTGTGAATGTCAGCGCTGCTGATTTCTGTGCTCCTGATTAATTTACAGAACCTCGGACATGCGAGGCAGCAGGAGTAAACTCAGTTACCGCATCGTTACGCTGTAAGTCCACAGCACTTGGAGCTGCCCGTCATTTTAGCCTCTCACTCTCCCTCCGTCCATTTTTCCCCTCCAGGCTCTTACAGCACTGAGGAAAGTATTTGGCCTTGTGTTTACACTGATGTCGTTTCTGATAGTGGAAGAGTTAAAGATGAAGGGCGCTGAGAAAATTAGGTTGAGGCCTTTAGTCAGCAATAAGTCAAACACTCCCCGCAGAATATGGGCCAGGTTAAATTCATGCTGCAGGTCTGCTACCTTGTGTTTCATTACCATCCTTTCATCTCTGCATTAATTGTGGTCAGTCCTGGGAAGGTTAAATCGATGCCTATTGACATTTTATAGAAGAAATGCTCTCAGCTTGTTGGGTAAATTGATTGTGCTCATTTTATGCTTATTTTGTGAAAAGCCAGCCCACTGGAGACTGACCTTGATGACCAGCTTTCACTGTTTATGCGGCTTCAATCATAATTCATAAGCTTTTACCATTGTTTTCCAATTCAGTTGTTTTTCCTACAGTAAGTGAGTCTCTGTGCTCGGGAAGCATGACGACCGGCAATAACTCCAACCTGTGGAAGTTATTAGCGTACTACATCATCTCATTTGCCCTTTAGCAGGGTGTCAGGGCGTATTACAGGTGTGGAGTTTGTCATTTAGGTGAAACACACCTTCTCTCTCTGCAGTTACAGTACGCGAGCCGTCCAGCAGCCCTCTAATCAGCGCGGCCTAGCATTTAGGCACCAGCACCTAAATCCTCTTTACCCTGCAATCATAATCAGATAAGAGCCAACCTCCTAGATTATAGGTGGCCTGGGTTCCTGTAGTTCCTACATGGGCGGACGCAGCGGCATTTATCATTTGGCTGTTGAAGGACACGCTTTAACCCAGTAGCCCCGTTCATCTCACCGCTTTAATTCTTCTCTGGACAAGTGACCTACAACGTCTACAACATAAGATGACATCACGCTGAGATCAGGACTATTATAATTTAGTTGAGTACAGACAAGGTTACGATAAGACACTGCTTCGTAAGAGCACAGGCGCTAACAAGTAGCACTTGAACTAATTTCACTCCTTAAAATCGCTCTCTGGCTTCAGCTTCGGCTGGAAACGGCAGCACGGAGCTGCTGTTACTGTACCCGACATCCTCCAGCCGTTCTTTTGTTTAAAGCTTGTCTCCTGTTGTTTTCATGTAAAGTGTCTGATTTGTTGTATGTACAGTGAATACTCATTCGTTTACTCTGCCCTCTCTAAACATGACTTTCCTCATATGGACAACAATCTGCACTCATGTTGTAAGCAGCGGATGGGGCGCTTTCCACTTGTTGGTGCTGTTTGAATTTATAGTCGTGTTACCAAGCAGCAAACATCAACTTGCAATGAACATGCATGGAACGTTTACAGTACGATCACGTCATATGTTGATACGTGAACATTATAATATTATCACATTACAATTAAAAAAAATCTCGAAGCGCAGTTCTTAGGATTGTTGCTTCATTGAGTTTGCATTTAAAGTCTGGTGACACTGTTGATGAACAGGTGTAAATACAACAATAAAAGCATGTTTGGCAAATAATGAGTGAGGGGAATAGCACAGCAAACGATTTATCTCCTCTCCTTTAAATTCCTCTAAACCAAGCTTGTCTCAGAACATCTCTGTGTCAAAGAGCATAACTAGATCCCATTTGGGTTTTAGAGCCGAAGTATTTCAGGATTTTATATATAATAAAGAGCAAGTTATGACACTGCAGCTCGCTTATTGATTGAACTAATGAGTTTTATTAGTGGGGTTTCTCCTGCACTGCTGAAGGGAAACATTCGAAGCGAGGCAGAGAAAGTTGTTGAAAAGCGAGCAGGAGAAACCTATTGATGCCGCTGCCCCTTAAGATTGATCTGCTGAAGTCACGCTGTTGTACCTGTTTAATTATTACACTCGCCGAGCAGCGTGTGCTGTAATTGCGAAGCAAACACCCATGCAACTGTTTCTTCCTGCTTTGCAAAGCACAAATAAGCCAACGCTGCATCTTCAGTCTGAATGCAGCTCAGGCCACGCGCTCCATGAATGTCACCGTGGACAGATATTGATGACACCCGACTTATCCTCACAGGTTAAGTAACAGCGGAAGGTGGGAACGACCAGCAACACTAACTACAGTGGAGCAAAAACGCACTTTAGCCCGAGTCCAGTATAAACAACGTTGCCAAAGACTAATGAGGGAGCAGGTTGTGTGGGAAGCCTGATGGGTTAAGACCTTTTACTATATAAAACACTGAATTTCTTGATGAACAAACCCGTTGTATTGATCATATTATATTAATTACTGACTGCCTGCTTCTATAGGTCCGGTAAGGCTGAATATCTAACAGATTTATCTAATTATTCAGTTTGTAATTAAATAAGCATCATTCTAACATTATTATTTAACATTAAAGTATGAAAGCGAGACGTGAAGCCCGCAGAAGGTCGGGAGGGGCCTTGGACAAGCAGCAAGTGGCTGTGCTGGCTGGCGCTGACACGTTGAGTGACGCGCTGGGTAAGAGGCTAATGTGTTCCTTCCTCCTCCCTGCCCTCAGTCTTACCGCCCTCCATGCTGCCACCGGTGAGGCTTGCTCACCCGCTCGTGTGCAGGTTTGCCCGGGAGGCACTGTATCAGAATAGGGGGCGATGAACGGAGGGGCGCGTTCGGGAAGGAGTCATCATTCTAACGGCTCTGTATTACACGCCTCAGTGCGTCCCCCGTCACACACAAACTCACACCGTGCACTCACAGCCGCTCTTCCACATCTCTGGACGTTTACAGCGTACAGTAACACACACATTATTACCTCTACACTGGAAGGCGCAGCCGCACGCTCACGCTCTACACACACCTCTGTAGCGGAACACCTTGAAATAGTGCTGAGCCAGCTTTTCCGTGGGTGCCACATTACGGTCCGTGCCACACTGTTGTCTCTCTCGCTCTCCCAGTGTCATCTCTTTCTCAATATATTTCACATTCCTCCCCAGCTGCTTTCATGGCTTCCCCTTGCATTTCATCTCTCCGTTCTGTTTCTCATCCCTGTCTTTATTGCTGAATTGTGATCCTGCCTGCCCTTCCATCTTGACGGCAGTCACACAGGAGAGCATTGGCATTCATTGTGATTTTTTTTTTTTCCATTTATTATTCAGGCTTCTGATTAAGCATCACTGGTGAGGGAGCGTTTTTTTGTGCGTGTGCTACCACAGCTGCAGCGCAAAGGTGCTCTGCAACATGTGGATAGCATCTCAGCACATACAGAAAAATTATTCAGACCATTTGAAACAAAACCACATGATGCACCACTCCTCTGTGTGAATCCGAGTGAAAAGAGACATCCCTGACATAGAGAGGAAGATAAGAACGTGCAATCATCCTCAGTTACTTGTTTCCCCTGAAAGGCCGTGTTTGTGTAGTTTCCATGGTGACCACGGTGACTTATCGACACCCAGGGAGCAACGCATCTCCATGCAGGCTACGTGAGAGGCAGAGCAGCTGGTAGATCTGCCCCCACAGCCGGGCCCTCATGCAAAAGCGAGGGAAGTCCTTGCGGTCTAACCTATCTATCCCTCTCATCACCACCAGCGCCTCCTCTTCGTCTTCCTCCCCAGTCCCTTAGTCTTCCTGCCATTTTCCTCTTTTAAACTCAGTTGAACCGCCTCCGTTTTTATTTGCCGCCTTTTCTTCCTCTTTCCTCCCTTCTTTCCTTTGGTACATCGCGCTGTTGGCGTCACCGAGGGCTCTGCTGCCAGCTGTTTGCCGTCTCCCTGCACTCCTTCCAGTGACAGAGGGAATTATTACATATCCTGCTCTTAACCGCGTGTGTGGAGACCTCCTGCATCTTTTGTTGGGCCACAGGCGTTCTACAGTAACAGTACCTTGCATCATAGCTTTATGACATCTATTCAGCAAAAACAGCAAAGAGATCTCAGTCAAAAGTCTAGTAGTAAAGAAACAAACTTACTTCAAAATAACACTCCACAGCTTTTATCCCCACAACGAAATATTTTGAGGAATATAACAACCTGAACTGCCCCTCTGTGTGTCAGCCAAGGTGACAGGATGCATACGGGACTTTCGTTTTCTAGTATGATAGTCATCAGCTCACTGCCATTGAGGCGATGACTTAATGACATACCGTATTCACTGTTTCTGCGATTTACTGCCAGCTCTGGAGGGATTTATCTTCCACCACAGCAGGATCACAAAGATTTTGGTCTGCTGTGTGTGTTAACACTCGGATGAAGCCTTGGCAATCTGTAGCATATCTTTTATATCATGCTGAAAAGGTCCTCCTGTCTCATTTTATTTCCCAGGACTTCGTAGTGCAAGCAACTGAAAACCTCAGATCATGGACGCTGTGGTTGTACTGGAGTGCCTTGGATATTAGCTTTTTCACCCCACTGGGCCCGTCACATATTGCAATTTACACTACATTTGTGTTTGTGATTCATGCTTATTTCTTTTTATACCAATCTTTCTTGATTCGTGTCTATTTTTACCCTCTTACCAGCGCTGGACACTATTTCTGGCTTTAACCCAGCTAAAGATTTTTAAAGCATACTTGTTTTGCAATAAATCCCCCTTAAGTAGTGTGGCAGTATCTAAAGGCCACCTTGGCCTCTAAAGCATCCCTGGTTTTCACCTTCTGTTCCAACCATAATGAAGAACGCGAATAACAATACTAATGTTGATGGATGACTGTTGATACAAAACAAAGTAGATCCAGCCTCTGTCACATTTCCAGTGTGTTAGTGCTCGTCTCAGCTTCTCGAGTGGCTGCTTCTCCCCCCTCGTGCACAACGTCGCCCTGTCTTTGAATCCCACTAACACCTCTTAAAACAGCATTAGCGTTGCCATAAGTCATCTCGTGCCACATATACTGTCGACATTGTGAAGCTCAACACTGAAAAAGCTCGCGCCTATAGAGATTAAGGGGTCTCGCTTAAACATAAGCTGCATTGTGAATAAGTAAAAGGTAATACTCTTTATAACCCGAAGCAATAAATCAGGTAAGGTGGTGATTCATTGACTTTTGGATGCATGATTTATGCCCTTTATTATTACTTTAATATGTTTTTATTCCCTTTCTTCACACATCATAGCTGATGAAAGCTATGATGGGACAGTGTAATGTGACGCATGTCAGGGTGACCTGTACATGCAGATGATATATTCATTTCATTGTTAAGTAGCCTCGAGCTTACAGAAGTGCATGCTCTGCATATATGGGCACCATTGTTTGCTGCTTTGCCTTTAAATCAGCTGATCTGTCTCCTCATAGTTGGAAGCGTGTCTGGAGAAGCAGCACAGCCTTTGGCCGTGGAACTCGTGGCAGAGGAATGTGTTTACTGTACTTTTGATAGTTTGAAACTTTTCATAAATATTCGTTTTAAAATGTTTACCATTTTGGCGTGTGCGTAAGAGGTGAGCTGATTTAATCTCAGCGCTGTTATTTATCTTACCGAACGCAAAAGAATCCTACAAATTACTCTTCCCTAATTGAAAGGCCAAGTCTGTCGTCTGTTGAGGATTAACGCTGGTGTAGATTTATAAATCCAGCCTTCTGCTTGTCTGACGGACTAGCAGACACACCCTCAACCTGATGTGCCGCTACCCTAATCCCCTCTGATGACACTGGGACAGAAATTAACGGCAAAGCGCTTGCAAGTCATCCTACAATCACGCGCTCATGATGACGGCGAATCAATTAAGATTGTTGACGTATATCAGATTAAGACGGAGCAGGGCCAAAAGTTGACTCATTAAAGCGGACAGTTGTTTTAATGGTTGACTTAATACAAAGCCAAACAGAGGCTTAAGGGGGGAGGGGAGCTGGAGGGTACTGGATTGCCGGGGTTCATAATCTGGAGGGATTGTCTCTAGCCTGAACAAAAAACGTGAAGGAAGGAACAAGTAGCAGTGAACAAAAAAATAAATAGTTTTGCCTAAATTTATAGCTGGTACATTATTCAGATGCTGTCGCTTTCACTCTCGCACACAGTAAAGCTTCACCTTTTCAAGCCTTTTCTCGCTACGGACTCTAGTGTGTGTGTGCTGTACCCGCCGTACTGTACATAAATGTCCTTTTCTATAGGGTTATGTATGTCTCTTCTCATCTGTCCCCACAGGGCCGTGACCTGAAAGACGAAGCGCGCACAGCCTGCACGTTACATTAGTCAACATATGCGGTGAATGGCCAGCGCAAATGCACCACAGTGTCGCCAGCCATGTAGAACAGCTCTTTGTGAGGCATAATGTGATTCAAGGCCTGTGCAGCAGACACGGAGCACCAGTAACAAATGCACATTTAATATAATCCCAGCAGCAAGTGTCAAAACTCCAGCGTGTCCTCCAGTCTTTTACTGTAGATAGTCATTTAGTTTTTTTAGTATGACAATAAGAATCGTATCAGCTGCAGATATAGAAGAGCTTGTTTATAAGTTAATAAGAGATATGTGCGTTTATAAGAAATATTGATAGCTGGGCTGTTTGCTTGAATTGTAACGAGATGATTGCATAAAGACGCAGGGAGTTCTGGCAGGAGGAAGAATGAAAGGCTAGAGTGGGAAACACCATAGAGAGAAAGAGATTTGAGCCTCGGTGTGTCAGAGTAACAGACTGCAGCAGTTGGAGGGATAAAAGCCTATTATGAAGAAGTGTGGGAGAGACAGCTTCACAGGGACGGCGCTTTAGTTAAGGTTATGACTCTGTGACCATAACAAGGAGATGGCTCCCGTCCACAGTTTTACTGATAGCTTGGAAGCTTGTCTCCTTCTCCTTTCCTGCTGCTTGCAACCGAAGCCAGACAGCTTCACAGAGTTTTTGTTGCTAGGCCACACACAAAACCCAACAAGGAAGAAAAACACACTACTAGGTGCAATCAATAGCTTCTAAGTAATTTCCTAACTGCATTTATTCAATGTTTGGTTGGATGTGAGGGTTTCATCAATAATCCTGTCAAATGAAATAATGTTGTATTTGGTTATTGTAGCGACTTCCCCTCTCCCTCTCTGTTTAATGACTGCGCATGTTCAGCCTCCGCTTGCAAAGCACAGTGTGCGAGCGGTGCCGTAATCCTCCGTATCACATGTCTTCCCTTCTCTCACCTGACCAGCCCTCGCGGCGTCGCATCCTCTCTCATGCTGAAGTTGAGAGCGTGGGCTGTAACTCATATCTCTGTTTATATACGAATGAGGCACATTTGCATTTAGCTGACTGGGGAGAAAGCGAGGCAGGGCCTGATGCACAATGCTAACAAATATAAACAGAGACTCAGCCAAGTTATGGTGTCAGGTTTTGTTTGGGACCAGGACACTGAAAGGAAATCTAGGAGGTAGTTGATTATTGCTTTCCTTTTCTATTTCGTTCCTACTAAGCATTTTTTACCCTTGATCTTTTCCTATTTTTACGCCCCGCCTCTCACCTACTGTCTGAATGAGCATCCCACAGCCCCATGCATTAAAAGCGCAAGTCATCACACCACCTTAATCCGATGCCACCACTTAATACAATTAAGGTAAATTAGCTATTAGGCCATGTGTGACTGATCTGGTATAAACATAGCACAGACTATTTAAAGTTGAGTTTCCGTTGCGGTTAGTCAAATTTAGCTCGGCCACAAAAGTGTCCGCGGATCACTTCATCATCCTGATATGTCATGAGGCAGAGACGGGGAGGAGGAGTAGGAGGTTG
Organism: Macropodus opercularis; assembly: GCA_030770545.1. Classification (NCBI taxonomy): domain Eukaryota; kingdom Metazoa; phylum Chordata; class Actinopteri; order Anabantiformes; family Osphronemidae; genus Macropodus; species Macropodus opercularis. The sequence continues at coordinate 6,927,140 of JAUCMP010000028.1, forward strand.
AGAACTCTGGAGCACAGCAAAAGGAAAAATACGTCACGTTTCTGGAGATACTGCTGGAAGAAAAGTGATGGATGGCGGCTTGTTTTTTTTTTTCTTTCATAAAAGACAGAACGTCTGAGGTTAAAGTTGAAACGGCTTCAAAGGAGCTGGCCGCACATAGAGCGATGTTTAAACACAACACACTCCCACTTAAATGTTTCCAAGAAAATTCACAACCCAGTGAAAGCAGTGTTTACTTTATTGCAAAATACTCTCTCAGGCTATGGACAATATGTGTATGAGCGGTGGTGCTTTTCTAAGCCGTCGCGGTGATATTTATTGGAGACTTTTTTGCTGCGGTTTTTATTTGACTTTAATGCTAAATAATTAAGTTTATATCCTCAAGCAAGAAGTAGAAGAAGTAAAACCATATGACAGAGGATAAATCCGATAGGTGGAATGCTGCTGAGGTGAGATATGGGAAACCTGATGAATCACTGCGCAGTAAACAAAATATAAATGCAAGTATGTAAGATATACAGGTGGAGAGGCTTAGGGTGAAAACGCCAGAGAGCGCATCAAAAAGAGTGATGAGAGAAAGAATTGGGATGGTGGGTTGAACGGCAGTTGGACTAATGTGTCCTTCACGGGATGAGGATGGGTCCGAAATGGCTTCGCGTGGCGCTACATCGACTTCATTAAAGGAGCAGCGCACTGGAAAGCATCAGTGACATCACCCATCCATGCAGACAGGCCGCTCCGACTCTCAGAGGGGATGATGGGAGTAGCCTACAAGACGCAGCAGCCATTGTGCTTGAGACGTGTTTACTGCTGCTTGGCGTGATTTACCCGTGGAAGGCGATTTCGTATTTCGATTTTCCTCACGTCCAAGAGACACGTAGAGATTAGTCTTGCGTGAGAACGTCAGAGAACAGCTGTAGGTGCTCTTCAAGGTTCCTGGATCAGCGACACACAACAGCAGCATCCGTAGCAGCTCTTTTTCAGTTTCCTGTTGCTCACGCGTTCGCTTAGCATAAGGTCATGATACCACGAGGGTGGGAGTCACATGCCGTCGTGTCATGTTGCGTCGGGTAGTTGTCTTCTAAAGCCCTGTTTATGTTGGTGGCCTGGACGGTGTTAGTCATACAGCGGCAGGCTGGTCCAATTCACCTTCTCTGTGTTACTTCACCTTCCAAACTGGGCTGGTAACAATATTTGTGACGTTTATCATACTTGGATCCATTTTTTTTATTTTTGTTCCGTCATTCAGTTTTGTTACTTGATGCTTCAAACTGTGTTCCAACTGACTCATACCGACAAGGGCTTCCTCTGCATTCATACCCTTCCGTTTTATTTATAGTGGCACAAAAGACAAGAAGGAAAATGTAACCAAGACAACAGTGGATACTTTCACACTTCACACTGGATTGGGCTGAATGCGAAAGAAAGCATACAATTATGTCTCCTTCCTTGCTGGGATACAGCTGCGTGATTATAGAGACAACAACGTGCACAAGCTGGTGGACGCATCCAAACAGAAGCGGCGGTGGAACAGCCGTGAGCAGCATGTAAACACATTTCAGCCAATGAGACGTCCATTGTTTCACAACTACTTGTTTATTGCATATGAGCCAAGCTCGTCTGAGGCGACGTTGGCGCCGGCGCGACCTGCTCTCCCTGAGTTGCCTTTGCATTAGGAGGCGCAACACCCAGGTAATGAACAATGAACAAGGGCAGAGAAATATGGTACGCACCAGCGAGCGACTGATTAGCGGAGGTTAGAGGAGTAATTATGCAGCTGCGTGGAGTAGTTAATTAAAAGGAGAGCGCAGCACATCAAGCGTGTGAGACGCGGGGAGCACAAGATGGAGGCGCCTCGCCACAGCTGCCTTGCTTCTGGACTCAGGCCCAGGTCTTGGTTTGCGTCCACGGCCTCTTCTCTCCTCTCCTCCATTTCCCCCGATCAATCCCTGGCTCTTCCGTGAAGCCAGAGCACCTGCTGTCCGTTCCTCGTCGGATTGATTTCCATTTGTTCCCTTTTTCGAATTCCCCACGATAACTAAGCTGGGAGCAGACAAAAGAGGGAGACCCTCTCATGGTTAATGCAACAGGGCTGCGTTGCCTGCTCGCCTCATCTCTGGCTCTTTTCATTATTGATGGCTCTTTCCAGAAGATTTGGTCTTGATCCATGAGTGACAGTCATAGATCACAAAAGGTCCAATTATCTTTCACGGCAGGGGACGGTACACGTCCTGTACAGTATATCATGTAATCTAGGCCGCAGTCAAACATTCCCCGTGAATCTCTGTGTGACATTTGATACCTGGAGACAGATGGCTCCCTTCATGTTTGCCTCGCTGTCGTGTTAACAATGAGCGTTGTCATATGGGTCTGTTTGTTGAGCAGTAATTAGTGCATGAGAGGAAAACAGAGGGATTCAGGTCTTTACAGTTCACCTCACCTCTATTATGAGCACTGATTTGATCTGGTCCCCTTTCCTCTCATTAGCAGGGTAATTATCAAACAGAGCCTCGAGACAGAACTACAGCACAGTATTTAGCAAAGCTGCTCATGGAGCTCCATCATTTAGACACCATTCAAATCCTGACTCAGCATTTTGTTACCGCTCTGATGTTCTTTAAGTAATCACCTGTAGGATCCGAAACTGCGTCACAGAGTCCCGGTTCCCGTGCCATCAAACCATCTCTTCATTTACTAATAACACGCACGACCCTTCTGCAGGATTGACCCCGTGACCCCCATCTTCACAGAGCACTCCATCACCACAATTAGAGCTTTATGTTCCAGTCGCTAGGTCACCTGTTCTATAGGAGGTGAAATGAAAGGCACCGCATGGTAAAGAGGGATCATAGGGAAGCAGGCACTGGGGGGGAAAATGGAAGAAGGGCAAGCGTGCAGGGATTATATGTCCTTGCATTTATGCCATTAGAAGTTTCACTGGGGACAGAGGGGAGGCTGGAAAAAACATAAAAGGGGAAAAAGAGGTAAAGTAAAGGACAGAAGTCTCTTGATGTTGAGATGCTTGGGCTGTGGTTGGAGGACCACCTTTACTGTTCAGGTGCACTTTGCCCACATCTGACACGGGCTGGCTTGGACTCTTTGCAGGCTTATTTCCTTATCAAAGAGCACCACCTCTTAGAAAACCTGACTGTGGGGCTCGCTTAGCATCTGCCCCGTCAGTTTATTTAAATGAATCCAGCGTTAATGCGGGCAAGTCCTTCTCCTCCTCTCGCCGCAACAGATGCATTTTTAATGCGTCTGTCAGTCAACTGCTTGTGTTTTCTCTTTGATGGGAGTCAGTTCATTCACTCATACATGTCCAAAGCTATAATGAGAATCAAATGCTGTTTCTCGTTGCTTCATGCTCACAGTGCAGTGCCAGCCATCCTGAGCTGGAAAGCTGATGTTTGTAAAATTGTCCGTAATGTAAACAAGTTTTATTTTCTCAGAAATTAAAACCGTAAGAAAAAAAACATTTAACAAATATAGACTTAATTTGACCTATGTTATAAATGTAGTCAATGAGGTCTATCAAGCTAATTGTAAGCTTGAAAAGTCTCACAACGTTTGAATTATGCTGGTTCGTACAGCCATTCATAACAGTACAGTCGTTTATAAATGACATGCCTGTTGGGTCTAAATATATCCACCTGGAGGTGAAGTGTCTTCTAAGGTGGAAAGAGACAGGGTCGTCCCTGTGGGCACACTGTCTGTATGTTTATGCCTCAGTAGCACGACTGACTTTAATGTGCTCTACCTGTCCTATGAATGGCCCCATCCCTCTGCTGAACCCGCCCACACAACAGCAAGCCGCCATGGCCGTCGGCAAAGTGAGCCTCTCCGCATCTATAAGAGAACGTATCCACACACACAGACACACAAAAGGCAGAGAGACCGTCGACCGAGACGATGTGGAGAAGTGACACGCGCTGCGACCTGCCAGTGGGAAACGGCACCTGAAGACCTGACAGGGGAAAAACAGCGAAGTGGCTGAATACATGCAGGAAAAGAAGGACGGAGGGAAGAAACGAGACGCTAGGATACAGCACACACCAGTGCTGAGTCACTTGGCTTCGCTCTGAATAATCAGATATTGTTATTCATATGAAACAAGCGGCTCCATGGTGCCACAGGCCACATGCAAAAGCTGAATGACTGGAAAGCGAGCGAACCACAAGGTACTGCAGCCGACCACTAGGAGGAAGCTCGGTGGATGTGCTTGGTGACATTTGCGACATCATTGAGGCAGATTTTAAGCTTGTTCCCTTTCAGTTGTTGCCTGCAGATCTGTGAGCTACTGACTGAGATTATTAACCTGCTCGCACTGAAAGGATGCTTTTAATTTGTCTTACTTTACATGACTCAACCAAGCCTGGATCGGACAGTAACACACACACACACACACACACACACAGATCTATGCAGGAACACACGAAACCCACAAAACGGTCCACAGAGAATCCTAGTATTTAGACAGATCGTATAACTGCCATGCGTCAATGCGCATGGCTCCTATTACCTTTGGGCCTTCTCTTTTATGTTCACACACCGAGGAGAGCAGACACACATATGTCCTCTCACCTCATCAAACCTCATGATGTCCTGACATTTCATCTAAAACCCAGAGGAAAGGAAGGAAGAGGCTGTGAACCGTGCATGAAGCTACAGTAATATCTCCGACGTTCTCATGCAATACAAAGTCCAATTTGTACACCCTTGCTTTGTCTCTTCCCCACCTCGCCGCAGTATTAGTCCCTGCAATGTGCCACTCCAGACATGATGAGCACTATCCACGCTTTAACCAAACAATGAGACAATAGTGTATCAGCCTCTTCCACAGAGCTGCAAACCATCAATTATAAACAAACACAGAGGTTTGATGTGGTGCCGAATAGCGGAATATGACACACAGAGGAGAGTTGGCGAATTTTTTTTCTTTCTCTAGGATGAAGGAGCGGCTTCTGAATTTCTTGCCGAGCTACATGCAGGTAGAAGAGCAATGATAAATATTAGACTTCACAAGGTTGCATCAATATATGATCGAAGTTTAGTTACAATCACACATGTTTAATGTCTGATGTACGTTGTGTGATGTGTAATCGCTACTTAGCTCAGCTCTGCTAAACACACTCGAACAAAAAGTGGCTGTGACCACTAAACCAGGACAGAAACAACATCTGAGAACAGCTACGATGCTACACAAAGAAGCCCCCAGGCCTCAGGTTGAGACCTAATATACACTCACCGGCCTCTAATACAGTCTGATTCCATCCAATACAGCTACTCTGCAAGGTTATACTATCTCAGTGTTTAAGTCGGAGCTGTTAGCGGGGTAACAATTTCACTGAGGTCTGGCATTATATGAGAGTATAAGTAAGACAGGTTTGTAATTATTTTCACTAATGACTAAGGTCTTTTACTAGAGGCCACAGTATTTGCCGCACACTCCAGCTCCGGCACAAGGCTGGAAAAGTATAAAGGTTGAGCAAGGTATCAGTTGCCTGAGCTTTATATATATCATGTCTTGCTTTATCTTAGACTTGTATTTCAAAGCAATCCATACTTTGGTGTAGTTTTGTCTCTTGCCTAAGGGAGTAGCATCATTAATGCTGAGATTCACCGTGTATCTCCTGAGACTTCTCACAATTCCGATGAAATCAAGTACAACCTGCCTTCATTTCTGTTGCTGCAATAGTTCCCAGCTCTCGGGAAAAGCCAGGTGCACGTGATGCGTGACTGCATCATTACGCTCAGCAATTTGCTTGTGTTTGGGGAGCGGCTGCAGCCGTAGGCGAACGACGAGGAACGCTGGGTAGAACTGTCAACGAGTCCACGTCCACTGAGCCTCGTGTGTGACTGAGTGGACTAATCCATCACAGGGTCGTGTGGCTAAGGGTCAGGCAAGCTTTAAGCAGCCTCCTGCAGCAGGTATTAATTTAATATCCGGTTATGGAGATGGGCACACTGCGCGTGACGTTCTATCCTATATTTCCCCTCAAAGGAACCATTATTCTGTTTCATTTGTCACATGAGCCAAGCAAGACAGGCCAGTGATTAACAGAGGCCACATATGGTTCTATATGGTTCTTCTTTCTCTCCTTACATCCTTGTCTTTATTCCATCCCTTATGCCTTCCCTGACTCATCCTCAGTCTTCTTCTCTGCTACTGTTGTGTGGGACTGAAACAGCACAACATCTGGTGATTGATGTGTTTTCCCCTATTTTTTGGGTGACACATACTGTAATGGCCATAATGCTTGATGAATCGTGAACGCTAGTGATCTGTAGTGGGTGTCGCGCCCCCCCGACAAGCGCATAGAAAGACATTCGGCCTGTTTGGACTTCGACTTTATTGCTAAGAAGAACCCGCTCTGGAGAGGTAACATTGCTCGCCTTCTGCCAGCTGGTCCTGACCCTCCTTGCGACCTCGCATCGCTGTGGGAGGAGAGCACGGGTGACAGTAATTAGCCACCCTGTTGTGATTGGGGTGACATTAGCCTCAGTCTAATTTCACGCGAGGTGATTATATGAAGCTCTGACACACCTGAAGGGTTTCACTGCCAGATACAAACGAGGTGAGCAGAATCCGCGTGGTCCGCCCGCAGCCTGCTTCTGATGAAAGCATTGATTGAGCTTTTTATGATGGATGCCCGTAAAGAGTTTGAGGGGTTCATCGCTATTAGCGAACTTGTCAGTAAATGAAAGGTAGGGAGATTTAATGAGGTTCAATACAGAGCCTGGAATAACCAACACATTATGGAGCGTTCCCCACACCCTCATCCCATTAAATTACTGGCTGTTAAGAGGGGTAACATCCTCTCTGTGCTTGCTTCTCAATGATGGGAGCTAAATATGTGTGATGTGTGTTTGGCAGGCGTACTACCAGTCAAGAGGCCCTGCTGTGATCTGTTACAATTGAATGTTGTAATTTGCCATACTCTGCGCAAAAACCATAATTAACGCGAGCAGCTGAATGATGCGTTGTTGCCGATTGCAGGAAGCAGTGTGAGATCTCTTGTATTGCATCACACGCTGAAGGATTTATATAGATTTGCACGTGGACGTAATGAACAACGTCCAATTTAAAAATAAATAAATAAATCCAACCACAACAAAGAAGAGTGAAGCCAGTAAACTCATTCAGGTGTGTAAACCCTGTGTGAGTGTAGATTCACATGCAATACAGCACATTCATATGCTAATTACGATCATCACATTACACAAACACGCATGTAATCGAAGCCATGTACACACAAATTTCATGTGCAAACATGATGTGCATGCACGTAATAAAGGCCGATTCCTGTCCCAGGAAATATTGACTTTATTACTGCACCACTGATGGCTCCGCCCACTGATAGCCATCAGCTGCATCAGCCACTGGTCTCAAGCACCTCTCACTTCATTAACAAGGCCATTATCGCGATGGGTCCCTGCTTATCAGGTTACAGAGGACACACGTGTGTGTCTGTGAAGGTCTGCAGGGGAAAGTATTTTTGCAGCTGTCAAGGACTTGATGACTTTCCTCTTATCTATATCCAGTGCGTCCAGTGAGCGTGTGCGTGGGCGTGAATGTGCCTTCTCATGGTTTGACATATAGGATGCGTCATCCCACTGAACAGGAAGCTGGGAGAGAAGCTATGTGCATCTTGATGATGAGCGTCGGCCTATTTCAGGAAGTCAGAAAAGCAAGCCGTCATCAGAACGGCAGCAGTTATGAGGCTCTGTCCAGCAGCCAGCACAAGCTCATGGCTCAATGCAGAACAATTGTGATTTATCAGCTTTTGCCATGTGAAAGTGATTCATGGCTCGGCTTTGTCCAAACCCATGCAGCGTGCATGGAGTCTGGCACCCTCCCTGTAACTGCTGGCATTCATAGATCACGTCGTTGAATATGTATCGATTTGTTTTTATGGTGGAACCTTCACATATCATACATCCCACAGCTTAGTGTATCATCTTTTACACTTGCAGAGACACAGTTTATTAAGGGTTTTTACATTTTCGCTGGCGTCACTGTAAAACCAAAGAAAATGTTATGGCTGTTTCGTTTTGTTGTTGTGCAGTGTCAGGTTATGCTGGGCCACACTAGAAAACATGCATTAGCATCAGGTTGTTTGCAGTGGGTTGCCATTACACTCAGGAAGATGCTAATTGTTGTGAATTAGAGCCTCCCTAATGTACTTGATGTCCTGGGATGTAGAAATGCTCTTAGACATCAATGCCATCAGAAGCAAAAGCCTCGCCCTGTTCACTCACTCGTGCATCAATAGTGTCCGCTTATATGCAGCCATTAACAATTTTATATTATTGTATTGGTATATTACATGTTACTTTGTGCTTTGATATTAAATCTGACAATCCTACATTTATTGTTCAATTCTTGGTTCAGCTGTGGAAAGAGTTCTTCCTCTTTCCGTTTATAGAGAAAAGTGTCGTGACGTACTTGTTTTGCACGAGTGCAGGAGCCACAGACTCAACAGTTGAGGCGGCGACACTGAAGCGTGTTGCCTTCAAGTTCATCGTGTCATCTGTGCGCAGTCAGAGTGGCCTCCTGGAAAAAAGACAACAATGTCAGTTAATAAGAAGATACTTGCTGGCATGCTGCCGGCCTGTCACTTTACGCTCCCTGTCTTTATTCTCTCTTGACGCGGAGCAGCGCGTAACATGTGCAGTGAGCGTTGACAGTGTCACCCAAACACATACTGGGTAGTGGCTCGGTGACATTTTTACGAGGACGCAGACAAGCGTGCAAGTGTGGACAGGGAAACTGTAAACGTGCATACAAGAAAAGGGCAAAACCAAATCAATAGGACACTTACTAATGAACTCTGCCACCACCTGCAAGATAAAAACACATAGGTTGGCACTGCGTTGGCTTTTCCACCTGCAGAACATCCATTATTCATAACATCATTGCACATGCACAGAGTGATACTCGCTTTGATTTCTCTCGCCTATTGTGTCTGCGGGAGAAAGAGTTGAGTCATGTTTAACCAGCAGCATTGTCAGAGTTGCTGTGCAGCCTGTCTGAGCCAGTGTTGCATGTGCACTAAGCACTTGACTCTAAGTTAATCCAGCTAATTGCGATTGATCCTGTGTGTCCCGTGTCGGTGTTTGTGTGGTTTATGGCAAAATGTGTAGAAACACAACGCAGCTGTTGTTTTCTAGCGGTATTTGAACGTCATACGTATAACAATGACCTCTGCTGCAACCCACTCTGTTTCACACTCCACACCTCGGGCCTTGATTCACCACCGTCTAGAACTGGAGCTTCTTCCTCATTGTCCTCCTCACACACACTAATCTTGTGTCCTGATGAGGATTAGGCCAAAAGTCAGACTGTTCTTAAATCCTGGCATCGCCATCTTCCCTCAGCGGGGCCACATTATGTCTGAAGATTCGGATGTGGCCTGTATGCTTTACTGAAACCCAATTCAATTAACAAACCATTGCTGCTCTAATTGCATTCTAATTGTTGTTGGCAGAGTCGCTAAAATGTCTTGGTGTGTTTTCCGGAAAGCTGCCCACAACAAGGAATGATTGTACCGGAAGTTTTGAATGGATGGAGAAAACCCCACTCGGATTGAATTACTTTGCCATTACTGAGCACTGTTAAGTGCTCAGTAATGGCACCACCACCACAGTAACATCTAGGTTCTGAAAGCGTAGCGTAGACAGTGGGCACTTCCTGTAGACGGACGGTGGACAGGGAAAATTAAGGAATAAGGAGTGACTGACAAGTCAGCATAGAAAATCTGATTCATATTCAGACATAATTGCTGTTCAGAAAGGTTCTGGGGAAACATCAGAGCTTTGTGGTCGATTAATGGTTATAGGTTATAGTGGTGGCTTCAATTATGTGGTCAGTCACTTCGACCTCAGCGTCTCAACCATAATAATCACAATAGTGCTGAATATTTAACCACAAGCACAATGACATAAACGCTACTACTGCATAACAGGTTTCTGTAAGTAAGTAACAGATCCAGTTTCACAATTTTGCTTATTAAGCGGTTTTATCATCAGCAGGAAGGATCTGCAGGTTTTTGGGTCTTATTTGGCAGATTGCATGCTGTGGCGTCCATTCGGAACTTTCCCTGGATCAGTGTGATGGCATTGCTAAGGTCAAATCAATAAGAAGGACCGAGGTCAACTGACAGATAAAAGAGACGTTCAGTGTTGTCGGCCAATAAGGCGAGTGACAAAATGTAATGGCCCCATTGTTGTAAAGGGATGAATTCTGGATGAGACCTGCCATTGTTAAATGCTTGGGGAGTGTGATGAGATAAAACCTGCCAAAGCACCATGTTGTTAAAGAGGCAGGGCTGTTCATTTCTCAACAGGGTGAGGATGTAAACCGACAACCAGTCATTTGGATTGTGGAGGTCAAATACACACAAAGCATCAGTGTGGTTAACAAAACAACAGCTTCAGGAACCACCCAGCGTCGCTCTTTTATAATCTCCTTTTCATTTATTCAGAGCGCTCTCTCCCTCGTCATCGCAGTAAATAAAGGCAGCTTGGCATTTCTGTGTTTACCTGTTTCTTGGATTCATGACGCGGGGCTCCTTCGTTTCCTCTGAAGGGATTTATTCATTAATTAGCAGCTGTAGAGGCAGAGCACGTCAGCCATGCAAGGGAATCATCTGCTCTGAGTGGGCCAGCTCCACTGACCCTTCGCTTGCAGCGCAGATCACTGTTTGCTCCTCGTCAGGTCAGCGCGGAGAGACATTTATTCTATTGGTTATATAAGTGCTGGTTTTGGACAATGAATATTTGATTGGGGCCCTTAATGCAGAGTGAGCGTTCAGATGAGGGGGCGGTCAGTAGGCGCAGAGCAGCGAGCTGCATCTCCTGTCCAGGGCCCGGCAGCGTGCCAACACAGAGGAGAGCTTTTACTGTACCCACTCTTCTGCTCTTCTCTCTACGCTCCCATGTTCTTTTCCACTTTGCTCTTCCTCCCTTCACAACTTATCTCATCTCCTGTTTTTCATTTCCTGCCATCTTTCTTTTGTGCTTTGCCTTTAGATTTCTCCTTATACTGTAGCTGATTTTCAGTGTGGTTAAGTATTTGAGCAAACCTGCTTGAAGATAGTAGAATCTGTCTGGTGGCATGAGTTAATTACTGCATGTGAAGAGTTATGCAAACATGAATAACACAACCTGTGCAACAAATGAGCTAATATCAAATCAATCAATGCAAAATGAATGAAACTCAATATTAATGGACCTCGAAGCAAAAGTTAAAAAAAGCGTATTATCTTATGATGCTGTTGAAAGTTTGCCCAAAAAGTAATGAGCCATGCAGAGCAGGAAAATGAGCGTCAGGGCCACGTCACTAGTGGAACAGTCTCAAACTTTCAAATGCCTCAGTGGGTCAAGCTACAGGATCATAGCCATAGTCCAGAAAAAAGCCTATATGCTATACTATTATGCTATAATACTGTATATATAATAAAACTGTATAATAAAATCATGTGTTTTTTGAGACCAAATGTCTCAGAGGCCATGCATCGCTCTCTCTCTCTCTCTCTCTCTCTCTCTCTTTTCCCGGCCGTAGTCCCCTTCTGTGCAGTTGGGTGTTTTTAGAGGTTACAGCCTTCCAGGAAGGTGTTCGTCTGCGCACTGGCACTTTTTTCAGCTCTCCTCCCTCTGTTCTCTCCTGGCTCGCCCGCCTTCCCCATGGGGGAGGTCAGGCAGAGAGGTGGTTTAGCTCACCAGTCTAATGCCTCCCTAATTGTCGCTCCCAGGTGAGCGAATGATACGGAAGCAGAGAAGGGACATGTGAGGAAGAGAGGAGGGTCAGTTCTCAGACAATGGCACAGGAAAAGGACAGCGTTTTCAAGAAACACCAGCTTTTATTATTACTGCTAATATTACTGTTTTATTTCTATCTGCCGTTTGTTGAAAACAGGTAAAAGGACACAGGTGTAATTCCCCTGGAGTTAAGATGCTTTGTTTGAATATGTTTTTTGACATTTAGTTACGTTCGCGGTGTGAGTTCCCAGTGGGCAAAATATGCTCCATTTGTGCTGTGGCATTTAGCCGTTGCCATGGTCGTGTAGCGTATACACCGACTGCAGGCCACAACCGCTTCTTGACAGCTGTGCATGTGCGTGTGCACATGCAGGACAAGTGGGGAGAGTGTGTGTGTGTGCGTTTGATGCTGGACCTCTCGCAACATGTTTAAGACGTATGTAAAGCGTAATTGTCATGGAGTGATTGATGGTTTTACTTTTATACTCTGTCCTCTAAACTGTCGCCAGCAAGGCAACACTTCCTGCATGAATAAAACTATTTACATAAAGATAAAGCAGGAAGTCAAATTACTTTCTGATATCATAATTACGAATGAGTGATTCTCTGCATCATTGGTATTAATTTTGTTGTGAAGGATCATTATGTAAATTGAAAGGACTGCATTTCATTAAAATTAACTGTCAGCATGAGAGCTGAGACTCATTAACTGGACCCACAATGGTTTGTTGTGAATGATTTTCTAGGCCTTGCTCCAAAATCAGGTTATTCTTAGCTTTGGTAGCTCTAGGCAACTGTTGCCATGCGTACATATCCATAGCGCCTGTTGGTGTGGGCTTTCTCCGTTTTCTTTCCAACAGCGGGGGTGACGATGACGATCAAAAAGCAGGTGATTGGTGAAATGAAACTTGGGTAATCGTTGATTTCAGGTTGTAAATATCGCATAGCAGTTTGTTTCCATTGCAGGTTATGGAGCCATGAAATGCACATTGTTTACCAGTCATGATCAGATTGTCAGTGGGTCGATGGAAGGACCCTTTGGTTGGGTGCAAAGGCATGAAATGAAGTTAAAGTTGCAGGCGTCGCTTTATGTTATGCACGAGTGTGCGTCTTACTTGTTTGTGTGCGCTTTAGGTGTTCCTCCTGACCTGGTGTGGGCAGATGTTTGTAGAAAGCTTCCCAGAAAAGAAAGCTTTCTCGCAGATATTACAATCGATGCCCTGCAAGTCCAAGACACTTTAATTAGTACTGCTGCAATGCAATATATTCTCCTTAATAGTGTTTATGTTTCTGGAAATGCAGTTTGATCCCTGTGAACTGTCTAAGATGCACCTTCCTGCTGGGATTAGCTCCACGCTGCAGTTTGATACTTAAGGTGAAGAGGACGTGAGTGATGCAGCGTGTAATGAGCATTTAAGTATCTTTTAATAGCAGGCGGTTAGACTATATAGTTTGCTTTTTTTCTTTTTGAATGAAATAAATAAATAACTGAGGGTTATTATTCTGTTGCGGGGACCTACTGGACCCCCAGAGCAGCCCTGTCAGCTCACTCCAGTAGTCTAAACGTCCTCGGCTGACTGCTTGTACTCTTGCGAGTGCGGATCGATGTGGGACTTGTTGACTTCTGCCAACATGGCACTTATGTAAGATCTCACTGCGCTTGAACTGCAGTCTTGAATATAAAAGTGAGGAAGATTACTTTTCCATTTTTTCCTTCCTCTTCTCTCACTGACTTTTCGGCGACAGCTTATCCTCTGGAATCTATCATTTGGCCGTTGCTCTTACGGAGACGACGTGGACGGGTGCATCCAGCGTGAGATCCAGTAATCCAGTCTAAAGACATTTGGATTAGGTTTTAGGTACTTTTTTGGTTGGTTGCTCTCACATGTAACTGGGGTTGACTTGATGGATGGAGGCTGTTCGTCCCGTGTTAGCCTTTACGCCAGTGGTCAGGTCACCAGAAAGAATTCCTTCAGCTTTGCTTCATCTATACATGGATTTATCCCAAGTGATCCTTAAGCTGGCAATTTTACTTGATTAATTCTGTTCTGAGCATGAGTGAATAGGGAAACGCATGTGTGTGTGTGTTTGCTGTCAACATGCCTGACCCATCGCAGTGCGCGTGTTTGAGATGGGGTAGCAGTGTGGAAAGCGACGGGAATTGCCTCTCTCGACTTTTAAGCTCATTGATTGGCTCCTAATCAATGTAATTATTTATCTTTCAATTTCATGCAGCGTGAGCTAAGAAAGGGCACAAAGCTGTTTGTGCCAGGAAGTTACGAGGAGCACGGTGTTTGTTTATGCACTGCACCACCGAAAGAGTGCCTAAAAACTTGTCATGTAGCATTATTGTGTTTTTTTTTAAATGTAAGTTTGGAGTAATTACCACGAGTCAGCAGAGGAACGTGTTTGCTTCTGCTCAAGTTCTACTGGCACCAACAGAGAACTGCTGCCCCTCTGTACACAGAGAAACGCAGTCAGCTTATCGCCCGCTGGCTGTTAGATCCAAGTCTCACGAGATGCTGCGTGAAAGTTCAGCAGGCAGCGGTCGGAGTGACAGTAGCTGCATTCCTAATTGAATCACATACACGAGAGGCTGTAATGTAACTGTGTGAAAGGGGGACGTGCCGGGTGCCGCCGCAGATTATGGTTTGTTTGTGTCAGGTGCACTCTGCTTGTGTATTTGACACTTTATGGAGGTTTTAGACTAAGCGAGCGAGTCCAAGGGGATCCAGACGTCAGACTGCTTTAAAATGCCGGTCTACATGCTTTTAAACCCACACACTGTAATCCATTACAACTGGATCACTGCGTTGAGTGGATTAGTTTACACACACAGAGAAATCTCCATATATTTGTCACGTCCAGTTGAACACGGGTGAAGTTGGCCCGTTTTGACAGGCCTGACCTTTGAGTGGATGCAGAGAGTCCAAAATGCAGGAAGCTATTTTAGCTGATTAGTTGTACTGCATGTCACATTGCACATTTATCTAACTCTGCTCTTTTACAAACTGCTGCCAGGTTCACAGACTGTTATGAGACAGACGCACAGAAACACTCGAATAAACCGTTCTAACAGGGACAGCTCAAAATAAAAGAAACCCAGGGTTCACAAGCGCTAGTGTGCTGTGTTGCTGGTTGTCTACTTTCCACCAAGCCTCAGAGTAAAGCGTTGGACTGAACTAATGCAAATCGTCTTTTTCTGTCGCGAGCTGCTTGTGACGATCTAATCCTCATAAAACAAGACAATTTTATTCAGCCCTTTATGCAAATCAGCTTGGCAAGAATTATAGCTGTGTCTACTCATTCTATTTATATAGCTGCTTGGGTGTGTAATATGTATAATTTATCACTTTTGTCTAGTTAAACTAAATATGAAGCAATATGATGTCACCCAAAGCCCATTGCAGCATTAGAAACAGTCACTGGTGTCCCCAGGAGTTAAATACTGACATACGCAGGTGATGAAAGTACCATCTGGGGAGTAACTATCAGTGGTACAGATCTATATTTATGACGCTTGACGTTGCAGCATAATATTAGGGCTGTTTAGTGCCGGGGATTGAGGGTCAGGCTGTGTTGGTCTGTTTATACATCTGCTCTGATATTGACAAAAGCTGGGAGGATGACGTGTCTTGGCATAAACTGTGATATTTAAAGCTACATTGAGCCATATTTCTTATTAAGCATTGAATCAAGCGGCTCTGTAAAAATCAACAAACCAAGTAAAAGCCAGTACCGATAAAGCTCAGGGCCACTCCCAGGACAGAAGCTCACATAAAACTGATGAAGTCACATGAAGAGGTGTTTCCTGGGCGTTTTTTCTTTCTGTTTATTGCTCTAGTTATTAAAAATACCTTGGTACTTGGCAGAGTAAGAAGGCTTCCATCATTAAAGCCTCGAAGCTAAAAACACAAATCATGCTTTACACTTTGACTTCACTGCTTTTGTCACTGTCGTCTGGCTTTTACTGAAACTGATGGATTTTTATTGTCCACGGATCAAATTTGCTCAACATAAAAAGCCTGTGAATTAGGGCCGGCTCATGATTCAGTATCTCCAATTATCATATTTCAGGTTGATGTGATCATATCCCGTTACCGTTGTACCCAGTTCTTTTGTCCAATTTCACGGCACGAGGAAATGGCACTAAAGTGATTTCACATTCTGTGGAGTGACTTCTGAGAAACTGCCTTTTTAGTTGTTTGAAGCAGGAAAACCTGACAAAGTGCTGACATCTTGTCCTAAATATAGGTCGACAGCCTGCAGTTGCATAGTGCAAATGATGTGATGTCACCTTTGGGGTATTAAAGGAGATTTGACATGTGTGGGAGATTAAGCTCGATGAGCCAAGTGAAATGGAGGGCTGCCACACAACACTCCACGAAGTTAGCGAGTGAATCACCAAAAGACACCTCGAACTGGAGCTGACATGTTTTACTTTCACTCCATTCTGCTGAAATGAAAAGAGGAGCGAGGGGAGAACGCGCCCGAGCTCACGGCCTAATAGTAGAGTAGATTACCTCACAGATGCCTGCCAGCAGCATGATATAGGAAAAGACGAAAGAAAGTTGGCCACACAAAGAAATATTACTGTCATAGCCCATATTGTAGACACTTGGTCACTTTACAGCTGGAATGCCCTGCTATAGCCACCAGTTCATAGACTAGATTATACTGCTCGACACCTTATCCATTCTCTCGCTCTGTAACCACCGTCTCATTTCAGCAGAGAAGACGAAAGGAAAAGCCCTAGTGGAAGAGACAGCAGCTCCACAAAACACCGCACGCACACACACGTTCATGAATGACTGGCGCAAAGTTAAAAGTGTTGTTTAAGGTAAGGATCGAAAGTGGTGATGTCACGGTGGCGCGCGATGCCAGGAACTTTTCTGCAGGTAATTAGGCGGTTTGACGTCACTGAGGCATTGCCATGCGGAGGCAGTCGTGTCCCGTTCTATTTTAATAGCATATTAAAAGAGAAGCTTGGTAAAAACCTTCCCAGGAGACACTTTTCCTGATGGGGTTTTTCCTCCAATAGTATCATCTGTCCTCAACCTAAATGTGGAAAATTCAATACAGCCGCTTTGCCATTGTTCCTGGAATAGCTGTGGCTGTATCGATATTGGCTTCCTTCAGTGTTTGGCAAGGAGCACCTCATTCTGGAGGACGGGCCACTCGAAACGTTTCGCCCCAGAATACACCGGCGTTCTGCCTTTACACGTTTAACTGGACTGGCTAAAAGAAGCAGAAACTAATTATATCTGTTCTTTTTTTGGGGAAGTTACATTAATAATGGATGAGGATCTTATTACCTGAATCATTTTAGGACGATGTAGAATTTTATGTGATAGGTTAACCCTTCGTGTGATGCGCACTTTCATCCTCTCGTCATCGTTTTTTTTTTTAAATGTAATCAACACCACTCGTGTGTATTACAGTAAAGTTTGTGTGACACCGTTTTACAGTTGCCCCGCAAACAATAAACAGTTAAGTAAGTGAGGAAAATTAAGATTTATGCACTTTGAAGGCATGTCTAGTTAGACTAAATTAAGGTTTAATCAGCCCCTACAGGGAAAGTAGGAAATGGAAAACTTGTAACTTTTTAGCTAAAATTGCAGATGAGAAATTCTAATGAACAGCTAAGTGGTAAAGCCTTTCATTGAATGTGTTCCAGTATGTTGTAGCTGAATTATAACTGCATAGCAGCTGTATAGTGGTCATTTACAAGACCTTCATTAGCTAATGTAGTCTCGAAGCTCACTGCTCTGCACAGCCGTATCTTTAAGGTTCATATTGTCACAGCCGAGTAAAACAAGCCTCGCACTTTTATCCAAAGCGATTTAAAAGGGAGGAAGAGACCGAACCCCAGGTTGCCCAAGGTGACCCAGCGGAGCATGGCACCGGGCCTCTAATCCCTCAATTAGTTTATCATCCACTCTACCTCCACAGTCCAGCATACGGCATACACATCTGTATGCTGGTGGTGAAGCGAGAACTTATCGTCCTGCTTTATGAATACATCTCATTAGCTGACAGAAGATGAAAGACAGCAGAGACTGCAATGGAATTAATGACTGGAGTTACTGCTGAGGTCTGTGTTCACGGCGGAGCTGCAGACCAACGCACAGCCCAGCAAATAACACCGCACAGCTAGGATACCGACAAATAAATACAAACACACAAATTCCCTCGAAGGACTATTTAAAATGCACTGTCACTAAGCTACACAAGGCAGGTCTTTAATGCACAATGCAGCGAAATCATCTCGTGAGGTTACATCAAGCGCTTACTATAAGTTGCCGTCGGCCTCCTCCAGTGATTCAATTTACAGGAAAAACAGGAAATGGCCAAGAAGTAGAGAAACTACATTCGACAGAATGTAACATTCAACAGCAATGTACAATTTCTATAATCACTCAGATTTGACAGTTATAACAGGACAACAGTCCCCTGACAAACTGATGTCACCTTATGGCCCCTCAGAACTGTCATTTCCCCTGGAAGGACCATAAACCCCATCATAACACAGGTCAAGGAGAGATGTGCTCCCTCCCATATTTCTTTTTATAGGAAAACCAGCTGAACTCAAAAGCCTGAAACAGAAATTATTATGCATGAAATCTGTATTTCATCTTTCATGTTTGTCTCTCTTTTACCAACACATTTAGCACCAATTTAAAAAATGCAACAACATCTAGTTCCTGACTCTGTGCTTCACAGTGCGGGAGAGGAACAAAATAGCTTTTCAGCAAAATGTGCACATAATTATGCGTAAGCCATATGGTCATCTGGAAGTACAGCGCAAGAGAAAAGAGTGTAGAGCCAAGGTACCCGCGCCCTAACCCCCGCCCCCCGCGCAGTAACAGGCTAATGGTGCTACTTTATGCTTTTTGTTGTACAAGGATTTGTATGTCCAAGCTGTTCGGTCCGGTGTGTGTGTGCTGGGATAACGCTGCGTCGCTTCTGTGTGTGGCTGCTGGATCCGTCGTGTGTCACGCGCTTATGCTCGAATCTGCTGCAACTGCCAACGTTATGGGGACAGCTGGAAATTTCGGGCGGGTGAGGGCTCTGAGACGCGTGTAGATGCACATGCATGCATCGATTGGAAACCTAGAACACACCCTTATCTCTCCGCCCATGCGACTAATTGTAACAGACTGGACCAGGAGGCAGTAAAGTGAAGGTCACCTTGTGTTTGGCCCTGGCTGATAAGCTATAATGTTGACTTTTATGTGATGCCACACTCTCCAAGGGCCCTGTGCAGCTTACGGCCCCTGATCAATACCCTAAATCAGATGGTGTCATTATGGCACCCGTGGGCACGCATGTGTATGTGTCTGTGTGTGTTTGACTTAGCACCTGCTGTTCACAGTCATACTGTCAAGGTTTGTGTGTTTCTTTGTGCGCATTTGCAGCTGTAATTCAATTATTTGTCAAGTCAGTCACTTGATTAGAATGTATCAAATGAAAGCAATTAAGCTTGCTGAGCGGGATTTGTCACAGCTGACATTTCAGGACTATCTGTTAATATAGTATGAAATTAGGATTTTCAGACAAAATGTCATCCTTGTAAGTCATAGCATTTGACATTAGTTGAGACTCATCCTTAGTTCATCAGCAAATGTGAGTCTAAAGCTTCTGATGTGGAGTGAATGACAATCAATTGACTCAGAACGGGGAGCAAGCAGCTTGACCTTTTCAGGAAAATTGGAAAGTTCCTGCTTTGGTGCGGTTTTATTCTTAATGTACGAGTGTACGTGCATGTTTGTGTGTGTCCACCCTTACGCTTGCATTTGTCTTCATGAGTGCTGACAGACAGAATCATACCTTGAAGGTTCACCTTTTTCACTCTACCTGCCTTTAGCTCCTTTATGATGTTCTTCTCTGTCTTTATTCCCCCTTTCCCCAGTTTTTCCATCGACTTCTGCAGTAAGTCACGCTTGTGCCCAAAACCCATCACGTCGCCACCTGGGAAAATTACACGATGAAAACGGGAAACGCTCCTGAGTTAATAGCCATGTACTGTAGTAGTGTCATTGTTTTGCTGTTGCACAAGTTCTCCCTCACACACTGGTAAAAAGCTAAACACTAGTATTTCATTGCATTTTAGAGAGGAAGCACTGACCATACATTTATGCTCCTGATGACTGATACCTTTGATTCAGCTCATTGTGTCCTCATCTTGCACACCCGGCCACACAGGGCTGAAATTTCTCCTGACAGCTTGCTTTTTTATCTCCTCTACAAATGATAAACAGCATTCTCCACCGCTAGCGTGAGGCAGAAGACGTGCAAATCTGCGTTGCTATAAACAATTCTGTGACAGTATTTTTGGGGTTTCAGTCTAAGCAGTTTTAGCTGGAGGAGGTGGCGGGAGCTGTGTGAGAAAAGATTGAGCGATTGTAAGCTGGAGGAGGATGGGAACGTCTTGCAGTCAGCCAAGCTAAAGCTTGAAAAAAAGAAATCAAAATCTTTCAATTAATCTCCTTTAGCTCCCCTGTGGACAGATGTTAGAGAGTCGGCAGCAGGGCACAGGTCGCAGAAATAAATAAACAAGGAGAATAAAGAGTGGGGAAAAAAAAGAAATCCCAACTTTAGCGCTGTTACATACCACTAACAAACCTCTGCATAATCTTTTCTGTCCTTCCAGCCACCTTGTCTAAATCTTTATACGTCTCCCATCCACATCAGCCATCTGGATTCTGTGGGGCACAAATAACTCAACGGTGATGCCAGAAATGCTCCGAGTCTGTGTCTTAAGCCCTAGAAAATTGCTCATCCTGAACTGCTTACAGTCTGTTGACCACTGACCACATTACTTGTCAAATAACTGTTTTGAGTCATAAATAAATATCTTACTATTATGGTAAAAAAAAAAACAACAACAACTAAACACAAACGTTAACAAACAAAACTAAAATGTAACAGTTTCAAATATTACATTATGATGAGTAGTTTGCAGTCATTGTTAAAAGTCTTCCTAGGAAAACTTTCCTAGCAGTCACTAAACACCACATCCCAAATACTTTCATCCATTCCTCTGCTGTCACCAGGATTTAGGATAATAATTTTAAATTTTTATTGTCACTGTGGGAATATGAGGCAGGGTAAGTCTCTCACGTCTGTAATGGGACATTAGTGGCGTAGTTGTGTGGTATATTGGACGGCACGGCAGCAGGTGAAGACAAGCGGTGCAGCCTGGGGTTGATCTCATGAATGTTGCAGTACCTGCAGCCAATAAAAGGTACAAAGGCTTTTCTATTCTCTCTGTAACGAAGTAGTGAGGCACGCTCAGCCTTCCAATTAACCGCAGAGCACAGACCGACCGGCAGAGTCAGTTTGCTCACGGAGAGCCGAGCGTCTCGAGCTTTAATCAGCACTAGGGAACTAAAATATCACATGTAATGACGAACACCTGGAGATTAACCACGCAGCGTTTCAAAGTGGGGAAACTCCTGTCCTCGTTATCTCCCAACAGCAGAGGTCTCGCTTCGCTTTAGGATCTCCCTTCTTCCCATGCAGGGGGTTTGTCTATAATCTACGGCTCAATTTGTTTTTGTTCAGCACAGCTTTAATCAGCCCCGACACGCTTACCACTATCTGATCAACAAGCTAACTTTATTTCAGGTGGACGGTGCTGACAGGGACATCAGATAGCGGTGGAGGGAGGACAGGAGGAACAAGGGGGTGGGATGAAGGGAGACGAATATAAAACACAATCAGTGAGCATACAGGCTTTGACAGAACTGAATGAGGATTCTCTGTACTTGAACGTGAACACACACACACACACACACACAGAGTTTCTTTCATAAGCAAAGAAATAGTATAAAATAGCTTTTCCTGGAGTGTATATCTGCTCAAATCTCACTATGGATTATGTCTTTCTGAATAATACCTTCTTTGATATGTGACATTGGTTTTGCTTCTGCTGGAAATATTCATGGGTTCTATTTTCCTGGTGAGGGTGTGAAAGAGTGTCTGGAGCTTAAAGCTATGAAGGGAGCTAGATTAAACCTGTTTTTTTCACCTCATTGCTAATGGAAATGATTGATTTGGTAATTATATCTTAAAGGAAATCAAATTATTTCCTATTTTTCTGTCCGAGACTCTGGAAAATTCCCATGTTAGCATTTCCATGACCATTGCCTGGTTTCAGGGAGCGTGTGTACTGCATTTCCAGTGAGGAGCATTGTATGGATTATTAAGAACGTAGAAAAATCTTTTTCTACGTTAAGACTTTCCCTGCGTCTCAGTGAAATCGTAAATCAAATACGCCAAGCGCATACATACTGAAAAGGCATTATTAGTATTTCTTACTCTCATTTGCTTATGATTGATTTCATTTCCTATGCTTCGTTATGTTTACACATTTTGGGAAGGTTGGTGGGACCAGGAATTGGACTGAACTGTGTGGAGCTCTGTCACTCGCCTTAGTGAGGCTAATGAACATTTCAGGGTTTCTTTAATGTAAATTATCTTTGTAGCATAATGTTGTTGTCTGCGGTGTTGAATGAATCACATCTAACAGCTTGAGTACAGAAATGGGTTCAATTCTATGACACACTTTCAATTCTACCTTAAAGCTTCATTCAGGTTATTCTCGACCGATGGTCACATAATTGCTTTGCAGCGATTTTAAAAATAAAAAGCAAATGGAAAATCAGCCTGCACTTAACTAAAACAGCCCCGTTTCTGAATAGAGGTTTGATTACAGCAACCGTGAAAGCCTGCAGTACCAAGCCTCCTGGTAAAGACGGAGCGATCTCGACTAATACTAACGTACTTGCTGATGAAAGTGAAACTTGGGATGGGGTCTAAGACACGGGCTGATTGCTTTCATTAAGTAACTGTTGGCCACAAAGATCTCGGAAGAAGAAGCAGTTTAACTAAGCCTTAAATAATCTGAAATAATCGACGATAATGAAGGCCTCCGCATCTGGCCTCCTCCTCTCTGCGCGTAGCCATGTTGTGCTTGTTAGCGCCACAGCTTGCGGCCTTATTAGCGCCAGCAAATTTGTCCGTGACACTAATTACAACTTCACAGTGAGCCGCGCAGTGGGCCAGACAAATGAAAGGCAGCAATCTCCCAATCACAGAGACCTTTCTGCAAGCGCGAGCAGTGACAGGTGTGTGGGAGGTGAGAGGAAAACAATGGGTCCTCCCCCCATCGCTGGGTTAAATGTGGTATCATTAAGGTCGGAGTAAAGGATGCAGGGTATCGCCAGTGAGGACATCTGGGGAAATTTCTCTTTGTCTTTGTTGCGGATAGTTAAAAGGAGGTTCCCCAGGTCTTACAGCGCCATGTATCACTGGAGAACCAATATGTCTATGTCAGGACCTGTCCTCCTCGCGCTGCAGCCCCCTCTCTTCATTTCATGTTCACCAGCCAATAGTCTTTTATAACCCACAACAGTAATGTTAAACCACAACAACCCCGTGTCAGAACAGCCTGTATTGTCTGTGTCAGGTTTCAGTCTGCATAGGTGTGTCCCGTTGTAAAACGATCGTCCACGCAGCCCAGCAAAGCGCTGCCACTGTGCGCGAATCTAAAAATGGAACAGTTAGTCTCGAGTCTTCGCTGTGAAGACGCGCAGTGCTGGCACGGAGGCCGGGTTCCCTCGTAGGACGGACCACTTTGGAGCAGTCTGGAAGATGTGTAGGCAGAAAGAAGCTGGAGAAAGCAGCAAGCGAACGACTTCGCTAAAGAGACAGACAGATGAGGGTGGGTGCGTTGGAGAATGCGTGTCTGTGTCGGGGAGGTTAGATCATAAAGTAGACGCCGGGGATTGAGCTTGTCGTCGTCAGGGATCATAAGCCAGGCTACAGTCTGCCTGCAGCAGCCTCTGAGCAGCTGGGTGGACAGTGGCTCACGAGGGCCAGCACGCCTCAGTTGGCCTCTTATTTACGGCTGAGGGTGGCTTAATGTCGCACAAGGGTTGTTATGGCTTCTCTGACATAACATTGCTATTAGATTCTAGCTGCCAAATCAGTAGAATTTGTCACAGGAGCCGAGTTAAAGAAAGTTCAGGCAATGCTTGGAAAATATTCTCAGTCAATTTAATATCATTTGTTTGTAAACTAGTACCTTGGCCAGTGCCAGTCTTCAGGCAGTTTAAAACAAACACGAGAAATTATTTGGAAAGCATTTTTATCCAAGTCCACTGGATATACACACTGTATTTTGAAACTTGGCTTGTCGGACAGTGATAGTCTGAAGCACCAAATATGGTGCGGATGCGGCGTCGACTCTCAGGGAGATTCTGTGGTCCTCCCACACGTCCTCCCATCTGCAGTATTTTGTACTGGTGCGAGCCTCCCGCTCTTCCAAAACCCAGTGCCCGCGTGTGTGCATGAGCACTTACGCATATGCAAGAAGCCCAGCGAGGCGCAGCAGCCAGTCGTTCACAGCTACTGTAACATTGGGTCGTGTAGCTGCAAGAGCAGGAATTTAAAAAGGAAACAAATGTGAAAGGAGAGACCGGAGAAAGTCACTTCAAAAGTAGTGCCTATTTCTGCCAGTGTCAGCGAGTGTGTGAGGTTCATTAGTCATGGAGGAAGGAGGCGGTGGGTATTTCTCAGCTTTGCTTTTCCTCTTCTCTTTCTTTTTTTTTTTTTGCTTTACTCCCTACTTTGTTCATTCCTCTTCTTTTTATACATTTACAGAAGCATTTGAGGGTTTATAAATGAAACTCCCTCTGACGATTATTTACATTCACACATCTGACACGCACACTTTTTTTATCCTTCATTTCATTGCTGCTTTCCAGCAAACAACTAATAGTCAGGTTGTGCTTTAGTCCCTCCAATATCCATCTGATGTGCGTCCAACCTCCACAGCCTCCCTCCGGGACCCATGGGAAGTCTTTGAACGTTTACGCTCCCATAAATAGCCTATCTGCCCAAAGTGCTGACCCAGACCAGTTAGCTCCAAATAAAGATAAAGCCATTTTTTCCAATTTCCTTACAGAGGGATCAGGATTGTGTGTCTGTGGGTCCACTGAGACCAAAGTAATGGTACACTCTTTTATCTCAAATTAATAATTGATAGAAAGATTGATTACTGAGGATGAAATGCTTTACAAGTGTGTGCCAAGTGTTTTAGTCGTCCCTTTGTCACTGGTAGGTCATAAAGGTCAACTTCACGATCGATATATGACAGAAGGAGGGAATTTATATTTTAAAAGAACAGGAGGTGGAAACAGTTGAGCACGTTTCTTAGATTAGTGTGTCACATATAACACATATTCATCCACATGCCTCATTTTCCTGTGCAGCCTCATTCATCATGACACCAAAAAACGAATCCTGCTTATTTATCCAGCAGCCCACTGTGACGCCACATGCTCCAGTACAATGCAGCATATGAGCGGTGGCTCTTACTATCATCAATATTTGTCGTGTTGGCGCTGGGAAACTTGACTGTGCCACTCAGACTCATAAGGGGGTTTGCCTGTCAGGCGGGATTACTCTCAATCCTCCAACAGATGGCTTCAGATATTTGTCTATTTTCTTGTGCTTGAACAGAGATGTCACAGAGCACAAAGTGTTTTACAGCGTGATGATTTCTAATCCAGCCACTCTCAGGTGACGGGAGGAGGGAGGAATTACTATATTAAAGTGATTGTAGTTGGCTTTGGGTGTCATGATGATCAATCAAGTGTGATCCAGTCGGTTCTAGTTGTTCCTGCTTATGACTGGAACAGTGACAAACAACATAAAGGAGGATTGATCAATTTTTTTTAAAATAAAACAATAGGATAGCAAATAGTCAAAGTGCTGCAGAACCGAAGTTCACTTGCTGTCTCTGTTCTGTCTTTATCATCCTCATTAAATGATCCTGAATTTCACATTAGCCACAAACAGTGACTTACAGTGGAGCAAACGGAGTCGTCTTCAGCTCTGTTTGCAGCTGGTGGAAACACACACGCAGTAAATCAGACAAAGAGCAAGATCACAGTTCTCACATAATGTAGGTTGAAGCATGGGAGCTAGAAAGTGAGGGAGCAGCTCGGCAGCAATGCAGCTATGGAACGCAATGTAATACGGGCGCCAAGGTTAAAGCCACTGTTGTTCATGTGGCAACTGTTCTTTAGAGCCCTGGTGACATCAGTGCGGTCTGCTGTCCCCAGGCCTAATTTAGCCACAAGCGCGGGCGCTGGCGGGGTCCACTGTTCCTGTTTGTCAAGAGGGAACCACTGATGCCAGCGATGACATCATCAACCAGATGCACAGGAAAACGTTTCAACCGAAGATATTGTCACGCATGCAGACACGCCAGCACTCGGGCGTGTGGAATCCTGACCGTAATATTATCCGCACGCGTTCCAACGGCGAGAAGCAAACTGGGAGAAACAAGCGAGAAACAAGCGAGAAACTCACGCAATGAAACCGTGATTTAGTCGAGAAAGAAAAAAAATAATCTTACTTGTTAAACTCATAATTCCTCTACTACACCTGAGCTTTCACGCTGCTCAGCCTAAATCCTTTACACACACACCAGTTTATGCAGAACCGTGAGGCGAGGTCGACGCAGGAAGTAAGAGGCCTCAGTCCCGCTCATTAGTGCTGGTTGCTAATGGGCCGGCCGCTAAAAGCTGGATGATTTAGAGCCGGGTTTCTGCATCCATCCCCCAGTGCCACATGTATATATATTTATATGTATGCACTGTCCATGATGACCCTGCTGCATTTACAATAGTGTACGATGACGTCAGGGTTTCACAGCAATATGACACAGCTTCAACAAATAGTATGCATTAATAATTGTTATAGTATTTTAACTACAGTAACGTTTGGGACAATTTCTTATTGTAAAATGTGAAACCATTGGGCTGTGAAACGCCTTGAGCAGCGGTTTACACTCATTAAATTGTGCATTATTCAGTTTGTGTGTGTGTGTAGAGAGGCAGCCTGCTGTTTTTTTGAGACTCACCCAAAGCATATCAATCGTGTTAAGTTAAGTGTTGTGGAGAGTGGTCGTGTTTGTTTGCTCAGCGAAGAATCACTTTGTGAGGCGTTAGCTGGACGTGCATCACTAGCGGGGCGAGACAGAGGGGACTTATGTTCTCGTATCCAGGCTTAAATTATGAACAGGAAGAACTTGCTGCTGGGTGGGGGGGGCGACTGTAATAACTTGTTTACCTGCTGCTACACAGCCGAGGCAACAAAGCGGAAAAAAGAATGAGATCGGTGACACCAATTATTTTGACCTTGAGTCTCTTCAGCTAAAGCAGCATCACAGTGCAAAGTGTTGTTCCACTCACAACTGGGGCAAAACAAATAAATATAAAATATAGTTAGAAAAGCCTAAACTTTTTCTCGTGCTCAGTGGAAACGGAAAAAACTATTTAACTATCCGTTGAATGGCTGAATGGTTTTATGTCTGTAGGTAAAACATTAACAAATATTTGTAATCATAACAAGTAATATAAACATCTGACTGTCTTATGATGTCAGCTAGAAGGAAAACGTTTTACCATTTACTGTAGATCGCAGGAGGAACTGTTTCACAACCCCTATGCAAGCAAAAGCAGAAACGCCTCCAGCTCCTTTTTCATCAAGATGTAATATATCCTGCAACACTACTTAGCCTGTTTTATGATGTTTTCTTTGTGATACAATGGAATTATTAGGCTTTTAAAGCGTAATAGTTCCTTACAACGTGGCGGTGGTGCATTTTTATTAGTCTGTGTAATAAGAATGAGAAATAGGCACTTAAAACCTTGGCAACGCATTGTTACATTAATGAAAGACTGTAGATTATTGTCTGACACTGATAAAAGATTTGTGCTCGCGCATGGTGACGTAACAGCCTTTTAAACTCTATAAAAAAAAAGAATGTCAGCAGATTTTTTTTTCATACTCGACTACTGGATCAACAAAATGTCTTAAGTTAGTGCAGCGAGACGTCCCCAGTAATCCAGATGATCTGAGAGCAGCACCTCAGGACCATTTTGGGTCAGTACCAGGGTCATACTGATTCCTGATTGCATTAGGAGCTGCCTGGGAGCATTAATAGCATGAGTAGGGCAAGAGTAATGCTGGCTGCTCTTATTTTCCCAGCAACGGCTCCAGGCGCTGAGTTTGTGCGTGTGTGCATCATGTTCCGTTAGTTAACTGTGGTGCAACAAATGTTTCCTTAATATCATCTTTGTTTCACGGCTGATCCGCTTCATATTGTACTGATAGAGCTCAGAGGGTCCCTTACTAATAGGATTACACATGCAACAATGCCACTATGTTTAATTATTTGCCTTTATTGGATTTAGGTGTGAGCAAAATATCATCCTACTGTGTTCATTGTTTGTCCAGCCAATAATCAACTCCATACGCCTCACATATTACGGACATTAGAACTAGTCTACATGGAGAGCAGCCTTTCTACTTAATGAAGTGCTTCACGTCGCCATAAGCGAATTCTTCATATGCTCTGATTTGTGCGTCTACAAGCGAATCGGCTCTGGGGCGTGAATGCGTAATTGTTGGCAAATGATCTGCTGTAAATTTCGCCTCTTGCTGCGTCTGCTCGTGTTCTGCTCTGCCACCAAGGATCCACCAGGATTTTGAAGACTATCCTTAGAGTGGATATAAAGAGGGCTGGAAGCAGTTACTCACTCTTTCCCTCACGCGTGGGGTAATAGATAAATAACCTGACAACACACCTAGCTTTTCATTTTTAGCTTCTCCCCACTTCCATGGAAACGCTGGTGGTGTTTGCGGAAACGTCGCGGGAGCTTATCGTCTTATACGCACAGATTTGTTAATCCTACACCTGCTCCAGTGCAGCTGTGCCGGTCACCTGATCTAACAGGGCAACAAGCCAGGTGGGCACCGTGATTCACATGGCACTGTAGGAAACAGGACACATATTCATCACACACCATCTTTCACCTCAGCGATGCCACAGCGAGCGTTAGAACATGTGTCCGAGCTGAATTGGTTTTACAATCCCCATCTGTAGACCCCGTTCCCACAGTTTTCCACTGACTTTCTCCCTCACTGCCGCGGCGTTTGTGTCTGTCGAGTGTGTCCTCATTTAGATTAATTAAAGGAAATCTTCCGTGAAAAGTGGGGGCGTCCCAATCTGGCCTTCTCAAGGACAGACAACCTATCAATACCCCAGCCTCCACCGTAGAGTGCACACACACACACACACACACACACACACACACCGCTAGCTACCACCTACTCAGATCCACACACACACACACACACGCACATGGAGGCATACCTCATTCTAATGCCATGGAAACCGTCTCCCGGTGCCGCTCCCAAGCCTGGCGATTATCACTCTCATTTGCTGTGGAACAAAGGCTGTGAAATTCTGCCTGTTATTATAGCTCCCTTATCAGCGCTCCCTGCTTGCCTCTGCCATGAAGCAGCACTCAGCTCAATTGCTCAGTCATTCATAGTACCTTTTTTTTTCTCAAGTCACTTTCTATTGTAGTCTGCTGGCTAGTTTTGCCGACAACCGCTGAGCATGAGTCATTACTAAAGTAAACATCGCGGCATATTTCACGGGAGACGGCAGCATGTGTTGGGTTGCCCCGGCTAATTGCTGACGTTGCACAGCTGACTTTATTAGACCTCCTGTGCAACATGCGTTTGTATGTGTACAATATGTGCTGATGTAAGTGGTTTTAATGTGTTTGCTTGCGATGGGAGGCATGAGAACTGGGGATTGCTTTTACTGGTTTCTATGGCTACACTATATTGTTGATGTTGTGTTTGTTATGCTTCCATCTTGAATGAATGAATCTGGTTTATATGACAAATAGGTGTGAAGTTAGACTTTACTTGTAGTGGTGTGACACAAATAACATGCTTTTTGCTTCTTGGACCTGCTTGTCTGTCATTTGACTCGTCACTTGCTCCACTGCGTCTTGTTCTTCCTTCTATGTTGGGCTCGCTCATTAATATATTCATGCTCGCATTATAAGAGCGAATCTTATTAGATCTCATGTTGTCAGCTGGATAGGTTTCTTGTGGTAAACAGAGTTGGGTAATATATTCTCCCCAGCTTCCCAGAGGAGACAGAAAAAAAAAAGATATGCAGAAAAATGAGGGAATGTAAGAAAGTTGTGTGTGTGCATATGAGTTTGTGTTTGAAAGGTGTGTGTGAGTGGAGCGTTACACACAGACAGTGCTGGAAACACAGGTCTGTCCTTGGATCTGAAGCTGAATAACAATAAATGCACAATGGAGAGTTTTGCACTGCCAGCACATAACTTGAAAGGGAAACACAGTGTGCACATTTTGAAGCCAACAGACAAAAACTCCATATTTTGGAGACATGGTGCCAGCGTGGAAGTGGGATGCTAACGTCATGGGGAATCTAAATGAAAGGAAGTGCCACTCAGCGCTCAGGACCAGGGTTTCTCCTTCATTTTTTTTTTTATCCTTGATGAGGATTAGCTGCTCCTCGGTGACCATTAGTCTCTCTGCAGACCCAAACGACAGACAGAGAAGGCACAGTGAACTAAAGGGTGTTTTTCCAAGTGAAGGATAGCGGAGAGGAAAGGCCAAGGGATTATCTAAACTCCTTTGTACGTCACAATTCAACTTGGATGGGCCTCAAAGACACAAAGTCCCAAAGATATTTACCCTCGCGTGGGCTCGGGCGCTCTCTAAACTACTGGCCTGTCTAATGTCTTTGAGGTCATTAGCAGCTCAGAGAGGAAGCTGTACTGGAGAAATACTGCACTGACAAGCCTTGAGATTTCCTTCAGCTTCATCCTGAAATGTTTCTACTGCATATAAAACCAAACTCCATCCCACACTGTTGGAATTCAAAGTAGTATTTCATGAGGCAGGCGGTTTTTACCTTTGAATTCCAATGCACCAAAATAACGTTCCCTTACCCTTACGTCTGTCTTCCATCATCCTGTTGTGCAGATGGTTATGGCTCTGCATCACAGAAAAAAAACAAAACAACAATGTTTAAGTCACAAATCTGTTTTCTGTTTGACTTGCGTCTGTACTGCTGGGAGACATCGCCATGGTAACACAGTTTGACTCAGCAAGGTGACGCGTAGTCATTGAGAGGAGAGGTTTTGCGTGTGTGCATAGAGTGAGTGAGTTTTTCCTGTGAGGTTTTCCCAGTGGCATCTGTGAAGGAAAGGCATCTGGAGAGTACATCTGATTCTGAGAAGATTTCTAGAAAGCGCTATAGATACGTTTGCCTCCTCACCGCTGCTACCCCACCTGCCTGTCGTGCCTCGTGGATGATATTATCAAGAGACTCGGGGGGGGGGGGGGGGGGGGGCATGCATGAGATCCCTCCTGCGTTGTTATCTGCATAAATACAGACTCTACAGCCGCCAGTCGCCCCGCTGGTTATTTACAGCTCTCAGGGCATCATGAATATTAACTTTTCCACGGTCCATTGCTGTGCATTTGTTTCGTCTTCCTTCCTCTGGTCTGCGACATAATCTTGTTGATTATAGTGCCTCGGGGTGATTAGCGCAGCGATTGCCACTGAGGCGCAGGAGCTAGCACACTTAGCAATAATTAAACTTAGCCCTGTTGAGCGCTCTTTATCTGTCACACACGAGGACACACATCCCTTGGGGAATACAGAGCAGCTCAACGGAAAATTACTCAAAAGTCAACCAAGTTATTCACTTCAATTATGCAGCTTTACTAGTGATGATGTTGTTGTTATATATACCGAGCATGTGTTTTTCTCACGTGCATGTACATGTGCATCAGTGCCATGAAGGCCACTGACTGTATCTCTGTTCAGCTGTCTGCTTTCTCATGGGGGAGGCTGAGGCATATAGGTTAATAATGCTGTAGCACCATAAGGGCTGAAGGCTTCTCTCCCCAGAAACACACACACACACACACACACCGTGAATGCAAACGTGTATGCACAGTGTCCACCATCAATTTCTCCTGGCACTGAAAGGACATGGAGGAATGACACTGTTTAAAATTGGATTTTAATGTAGATATAAATATCTATCATCATCACAAAGATTTATTGTCATAGTAGCGAAGTAGTTACGCAGCAAGAAAGTAATGTTAACAGAGGACGAAGGCATAGAAACAAGTAAATGTTCAGCTGCGTCGCTCATGGCAAGTTCCTGCATATTTTAACACTAAAGGAATTTTGTTTTATTGGATTTACCCTGACTCTGAGTAATATCTGTTGTTTATTACTGCAGGTTTTTCACTTGCTATGAATTTGTTTTATTTCATAAATGACCTATTATTCCCACATACATATGTAATAGGAAATAATTGCTTCTAATCTGCGTCACGGAGAGAGGGCAGTCTGTTCCCCCCACTGCAGCCCCTCTCTTCTTTTCTTTTTGACTTTTGCTCTGACGTTTGTGTTGTGAAAGTTAGTCCTGATTGACTGCAAGGTGGCACAGAGGGCAGTATTGATGGACAGATTACAGAAGGACAGAGGGGGGCGGGATAAAGAGCACAACAACCACTGGTGAGATTACAACTTTGGGAAAAGTGAAACTGTGCAAAATCATTGTGCTTAATCCTTTGCATTAAACACCTTGTGGCACCGTGTGCATGACTTTCCTCACTGTCCTTCCTGGGAGACCTGATCTCAGCAGGGAACCACTTTAACATCCAGGACTTAAATCAAAAACCGCTGAGTCGTCTGTGGACAGAGCATAACCACACTGTGGGTTCGCCTTGGGTTTTTTTTTTTTTTTAAATCCCCTTATTGAATATTATGAAAGTGCAGTCATTTTGATGTGAAGACTATACTGGGTATAGACGTGTGAGAACAAACCCTGGGCTTGGTTGCAGGACATGCGGGACAACCAGTATCTGTTTCACATCCTATCACAACTAAACACCAAATAAATTCATAAAGTATTGGTGGATTTATTGCCTGACAGCTCAGTTATAAATGTTGAAGTGCACCTGAGTGTTGTTGTGTTGCATCGCATGCTATGCTGGGTCAGAATTGCTGGACGCCGCTCACCTGCTTCTGGCCTTTCTTCTTCTTATCCCTTCACCCTTTTGACCCAGTCGTGCTGTATAAATGCAGCATCAGCGTGTCTGTCCCGGAAGACGGACGCGTCCTCTGTTGCTCTTCCTGAGGTTTACTCCATGGAGGTGTGGTGGAGGCTTGTGTGTCCCGCTGATCCTGGAATAGACAGAGGCAAATTACTAGCTTGTGATAGTGTGTGTGGAGTGTGAGTAAAGCCTGGAAAGCAAAAATCGAGCCAGAATGCCAAACGTTCAGTTGAGTCGCTTTCCCATCCTCCCTGAAGGGCTGCAGCTGTTTGATACGTTGCTGTTTGAACTGACAGAGTTCTCGACATTTTCCCAAAAAATATAGTGAATTAGCAGCAGTTCTAAGGAGATTTAAACAAACATTTAGAGTTAATATTTCTATTTTCACCTCAGCCCAAACTCCTTTAAACTGTGATAAAGTGCCACATGCTGACACACACACACACACAGCTGCCTGCTCTGGCCCGACAGATGAACACACACTATAAATATTTCACTCTAGCCCTCGTAAAAAAGAAAAGAAAAGAAAGCAACACATAAACAAATATCACTCCCGAATGAAGCCTGGAAACAGAGGAAGGGCTTTGAAGGGGAGGGTGAAAAGCATATGAACAATGTGTTTACAAGAACGGAAAGCAATGAAATGAAGTTTGGCGAAAAGATAAAAGAAAACATTGTACGTAACCACACAGGGAATAGACTCTAGGGTCATTTTAAATTTTATTTATCTACATATCCATGTTTGCATATTCAACTTATCTCTGGTGGTTTTGAGTGGCTAAAAATGAAAAATACTGCAGCGCTTCAGAAAACAAAAGATGCAGGAGGCCTGCAGGCAGATGACGGCTGACTATTGATTAAGGTTCTGTTCATGTGCACAGATTTTGTGATGCTGAATGAAACTCCTTCAGAAGTATTGGCTGAAACCCTCAGGAATGCGCCTGTTGCACGCCTCCAGCAAGGATGACATGACAGTGAGCGAGTAGTCGATACATCTTGTGGATGTTACGCTGAGGGCTTAGTTTAAAAAAATATATAAAACATCAACAAGAAAAATAATAGACGCTGTGTTTTTCTTCTACATCGGTTGATGAGACGCCTCTGACCGACCCAGAAACCGTGACTTTAATCACATCGTGCCACTGCTACTCACAAACACTGCCAAGTACAAAGGGGCACATTCTACAGCCCTGCAGATTGATGACGAATGAAATAGTAAGTGACACAGTATAGTGAGACTGCATTATGCCAAAACAAGCTAGTTGTATCATTGACTGCGCTGAGAGTCGTCGAAGGTAAATGAACTGCTTAACTGTTTTTCTTTCAATAATAAATTTTAATGATTATGAACTATACTCCCACTGAAGTTGCCAAAATAATGGCCAGATGGACATCGATGCGGTTTAGCTTGTCTAGCCTGGCGGGAGCTGTTTCTTTTATTTGATTTTATCGCAAAGTTTTAAAAGTTCTTGGGACATATTTCAGTTAATGGTACAAGTTTTGAATTCATTTGAATTCATTTGGATCAGTTTTGTCTTTTTTCATGAGCTTAATTGTCTTGTCCAAAGACTAATGGCTTTAGAATTGAGGCCCACATCATAATGACTGTGGCGTTCCTCCAAATCATTTTGAACCTTGGAGGAGCTGTGGGACAAAACAATGGACAGCAACCAAATACCCAGCCCGTCTCTGCTTTTCTCTCATCATGTGGTCTTTGGAAAGTGGCCACGGAAAAGGCTCTCAGCGAGTGGGAGGGAAGATGTCACTGTATTCAAGTCATATCCCCAATCTCCATGCCTTATAAATCTCTTTTAAAGGATCTGAGCCAGGTTCTTTATTAGTTTTATATATGCTCTCTGCCACTAATTGCTGTTAAAGGCTTACTAACAGAATTTTTGCACATTCAGGAGTCATGCCTTTGAGTCACCCTGAACCTTTTAAAGCATATGAAGTCATTATTCAGAATAAAGGGAATGAATCATATTTACTGCACCACGGTAACTTTTAAACTAACACATTGCATTTCTAAGTTGTATAGAAAAAGCAGTGTACCGGCTCGTGCATACGCTACAGGAGATGCAGTGGCTGAAGATGAAATACCACACAAGTGCTAGGATCAATCCACATTAGCATAGCCATAATCACCTGAATTGATTCAAATAGCTCAATTTGTCCTGCACAAATTGATGACACAGGTGGGGGAGGGCAGGGGTCAGTGAGATGGCTCACAGTCCACAAGAGCTCTGCACAGGAGGATCAATAGGATCTCACTAAGCCTGGCTCAGCGTCCGTAATGTGATGTGTACACAACCAACAGCCACCCCAAGGCAGGCGGCTGCTCCGCTGGTGTAGCCGGGGTTGATCTACTTCCCGGCAGAATCTTCTCCGCCTCAACGCGTGTTCAGTGCGCGACCACAGGTCCGTCACTGACGACGGGGCGCTTACAGAGGAGCTGGCGCCTCTATCGACTGCTCTCTGTGGGAACTAAAAGAGGATGTGGAAAGGTGATTCTCACAACTCTAGGGTAGCGGTTGAGATGACAGCTGGAGATGGAAATCGAGAGAGGCTTAGAGGAGGGACTCCAGAGAGCTCTTAACTCAGTGGCTCCTGCGTCTTTTCGCCTCTGGAACAACTCTGTACTTCCTGTGTGACTGTCCCAGAGGAGCTAATACTATCTGTGTAATGGAATTATAAGGCTCTGTGTGAGTGTCGCGGTTAAACCACATTCGCTTCTTCTCAAACACCAAAGTTCTACCTAAACGTGGGCTGGTAATAGTTTGACGCTGTCTCTTGTGAAATTGAGACCTTTGTTTGTTGTTTTTGCGTCGATATTTGTCAAGTGATTTATTTGATTATATTTCCCTTTGTCTCAGTGTCACTCTAAGCAGTTTCCTTGGGAGAGTTATTTAGAAAAGCTGGAATAGCTCAAACAACTAAGGCATGTCACACATTGTCTAATCGGCTCCTTCCTAAGCCAATCAGGTGTCATGACTGGCACGGCCATGACGTGACCACAGCATTCTGAGGTCAAAGCCTTCCCACGAGCAGTGACATTAGCATGTTGTTGGGTCAGTTAATCACTGTGTTATTATTTTGTTGAATTTTGTGTGATTTTACATCCTAGCGCTCCAATGGCATTTTCTGCTGGAGAATAAAGGGTCTGTGGGTGTGTAGGAATGTGAGATTGCATGGGTGTGGGTCAATGAAAACGTTAATCACTTTCTCTCTTTGAGTGTGCGCCCACGCATCCATTCCCTCAGCTGTCAATAGTGAAGTTATAAAGGGATCCTTTGCTCCAAAGTGTGGAATAGTGGAAGATTAACCGTCTTCTCTGAGGCTGGTAATGTGAATCTAAATAAAGAATCGCTGACCTCTACAGAATGTCTTACCTTTCGCCTGTATTTCTATAGCTCCTGTTTGCTCTGCCGCGTAAACTCGCATATTTACTTCCAGTAAGTCAATAAACTGCACAAAATCATTATATCATGCTCTAATCTGCTCCTCTGCCTTTGGAGCTGGCTTCATGCCAAGGTGTTCAGCAACAGGGGCGCGCGTACGGGTCCTCTGATCAGGTGCGTTGGCACGAGGAGGCGAGTCTCGAATGAGCCTGCCAAACTGTTCAGGGTTATGGAAGCTTTCCGCGTCCTCACGGTGACTCCACAGTCTTTCAGCTCAGTGCCAGTCCTGCCCAGGTTGCTTGATTTAGCCGCTAATAGGTTTAACCTAATCGGCACCGGCACTCATTAAGCGATAACACTTCCTCTTCTGAGCCATGACACCACCGTAGCTATATTTCTCTCTGTGTCACTGTGTCACTCTTTTTGTCTTTTATCAGTTCACAGTGAATCTTTTCACCTTCACATTTTTATATATATTTACTTTATGTTCATCAGGATTTCCCTTATTAGACACTTTTTCCAGTGTGTCAGCACTCGCTACCGGCTAATAGATAGACCTGAGAAATAGCTGAGCCCTTAACAATTTAAAATTCTTATGCTCCATCCCTGCTTGATATTTGCTAATATGTGATATTCTCCAAATTAATGAAGTCTCCAAGGAGATGAAGCGATTGTCTCCTCGCTGCTCGGTGTGGGATAACAAATATGCTCTGGATCTTAATGCTGCTTGTAATAAATTTTTACTATACTTTATACTTTTCTTGTGTCTTGACTGAAAGTCTTTGGTGGTGGTGAGGTTTTCAACTGCTCAAGTCAAAGGGGACACACAAAGACAGGGGTGTTTTTCCAAGCTCTAGATTTGGGTTGACAGGTTATGTTCCTGCACTGTAGGTTAGAGACTTTTCACCTGTGTGGGTTGAGACACTGGGTTGAGCTGTGGTAAAGGACATCAGCTAATCCCAGCAGCACTGTAAGACGTTTTATCTGTGGCTGTGGTGCCAGGCAGAGGAAGTGATAAGATGCTAAGCAGTACTATAGAAGAAGGGATGAACGATGAGTGTGCCATGTAATGCTGAGATAACATGATGTCACAATGATGCGCACTGTTACACTCACCATATATTGTTTATGCAGTCTCATTTGTAAAAATCAAACCTCAAGTCGCTTGAGGTCAGATTTAATCTGTGGAGGTCATTAGATCTCTGTCAAGGTGAGAAGCTGCAGCCAGAACTCAGCCTGATGCTGTTGTGACCTACCAGGATGATACTAGATACCTTTACCCCCACTTGTATTTATTCCAAGCTCATCCAGAACCACTTTGACACCATGACTATATTTTTCATTTCAGGCATTTCTTCACATGTTTTTACTAATACTGTGTCCCCGTCTGTCCTCTCTTTACAGATTCTAGCCATCATATCCATCTTCTTCATTGTCCTTTCCACGATCGCATTGTCTCTCAACACCTTACCTGAGCTCCAGGTCACAGATGAGTTTGGCCAGGCCAACGATAACCCCCAGCTGGCCCACGTGGAGGCTGTGTGCATTGCCTGGTTCACCATGGAGTACCTCCTTCGTTTCCTCTCCTCTCCTAATAAGTGGAAGTTCTTTAAAGGCCCACTGAATGTCATTGACTTGCTGGCCATCTTACCCTATTATGTCACCATCTTTCTGACAGAGTCCAACAAAAGCGTTTTGCAGTTCCAAAACGTGCGTCGCGTGGTGCAGATATTCAGGATCATGAGAATACTGAGGATCCTGAAGCTAGCCAGGCACTCCACAGGGCTCCAGTCTCTGGGGTTCACGTTGAGAAGGAGCTACAATGAACTGGGGCTACTTATTTTATTTCTTGCCATGGGCATCATGATATTTTCCAGCTTGGTCTTCTTTGCTGAGAAAGACGAAGATGCCACTAAATTCACCAGTATTCCTGCCTCTTTCTGGTGGGCAACCATTACAATGACTACAGTGGGCTATGGTGATATTTACCCACAGACTTTGCTTGGTAAGATTGTAGGTGGGCTCTGCTGCATTGCAGGGGTGCTGGTAATTGCCCTACCCATCCCCATCATAGTCAACAACTTCTCTGAGTTCTATAAGGAGCAGAAGAGGCAGGAGAAGGCCATTAAGAGGAGAGAGGCCCTAGAGAGAGCTAAGAGGAATGGCAGCATTGTGTCAATGAACCTAAAAGATGCCTTCGCCCGCAGTATGGAGCTAATGGATGTGGTGGTAGAGAAAGGGGAGGACAAAACCTCCCTAGATAACCACCTGACACCTAGCCGCTGGGGCAGCTCAACCAGGCGCGCAACCTCTGAAACTAACTTGAAATCTCCAGATAAAAGAAACCCAGAGTCTCTGCCGCAAAGCTCCCCTCGGCACACGACCATCACCACCACCGGAGGTGTGCAACAGACAAACAGGACCCCACAGCACCTGAATGTTCAGAAACTGGAAGAGATGTACAACCAGATGACCAAGTCACAGTCGTTCACTAACCTCAACACTACCAGCTCCATGAGCACCCTTAGCACAACGATGACTGCCCCTGCCTCCCCGAAGAAATCGCACAGCCCCGAATTTACATTAAAAGAAGAGGTGGAGCTGGAGATGAAGGAGGTCCACCGCTCCTCATCAGAGATCTTTAGAAGAAAGAGCTTAGAATCAGCGGAGGCAGACCGGTGTCAAATCAGGCACCCAAGAGCGCCGCCACATTTGGATTTTAGCCACCTAAGGGCCAGCAGTGACCCAAGATCTCCTGGTATTAAAGAAGGCCTCTATGAATCTGTCAACCCATGCGACAGATCAGAGCTCCACATAGAGGAAGGCGAAAGCTTCAACAGTGCTGTGGAGAATATCCAAAGCTCCCCAGAAGGTAATAACCCTCTTAAGACTAAAGGGGTGAAGGTCAATTTCACCAAAACCTCTGAATGCCCTCTAACACCGCCCAGCACGACGTCTCCTGGAGACATCAGCTCCAGTATCCTGGAAGACGACTCCCCAGGAGAGCTGTCACCGCTCATCCCCAGCTCAGATGAGCTTCTGCCCATCTCAGAGGAAGAAACGTGCCCCTTGTCTCCTAAGACGCTGGTCGTAGATACCCCGCCTGGGGACGAAGATCAGCCAGCAGAAAACAAAGAGGAAAGGCATCTGATGGAGGTGGCCGGCGCTGCTGTTGCGCCTTTGTCACCCAACACAGCAGCACAAAACTGCACCCAAGGCGAGGAGGTCAAGGGTGACAGCAACCAAAGTGGACACAAAGTAGAGAACCACATGTTTACATCAGATATCCACCTGATACCCGGAGACGGCAGCCTCTCTCCGACCTGTGAGACCAGCATGTGACTGTACGGGAAGCCCTGAAGGCAATAGACCCACTACAACGTCGACCTGGGCGAGCGAGATGAAAAGATAAGGGTGCAGGTGTAGCGAAAGATTTTTTGCATGGCATGACAAGTCCCTTTTACTTGTATTGTTGTGTATTGCTGAAAAAGAATCTGCAGAATGAGAATGACTTTGGGATTCAGGGGGTGAGGAGGCTCTTAAAACACAGATGGAATTCATCAACTTATGTAGACGTTTAGTCCTCCCACTGTATATAACGAGTCTCCCTTTTTCTAGCAAATGAAGAAAATGCAGACTTGTCTGCAAAAAAGCATGCATTTAACAAAGACAGATATTTTACGGTGCTTAGTTTGCTGAAAGCCCTCCACTGTAAATACTAGGACATCTAAGACAACGATAATGCACAGGATGGCAAAGGAAACGCATCACTGGAGGTACAAGCGTCTGTAATGTGAACAGGTTGAAATCGAGAGCCCTCAGAGCGGCTGTTGCATCGTAGCGACCTATACAAAGACAAAACATATCATTACTTTTTGTGGAAATGCAAAGTGTTCCCATGGCGACCCTGTAACGTTACTCCGTGTGAAAATAGCATATGAAACATTAATCCTTTTTGGTTTTTCACGTCGATCGTCCAACTTTCCGTTCGAGCAGCCAGATATTCAGTCTTTGAGTTCATGAGTGTGGCCAAGGACAGAAACACCTTGATTACTCTAAAGCGCAAACACCTATAGTTGCCAAATACACATGTAACCAGTAAGAACAGGAGCTATCACATACTACTGCCGTTGAAACTATTTATTAAGCTGGACCTAGTTCAAGAGGTTGTAGATTTCACTCCTTGTTCAGCCTTTTGATTAAATCCAAGTCACAAAAACACACTATTTACTCTCAAACGTCAGTATTTACATCTAACAGTAGTTGTAAGAATAAAATAATAAATACTGTAAGTAGGTCTAGTTGGTTGTAGAAAAACTCTACAGTAGGTAAGTGAGACTGCACAAGCAGAGTTAAGACTATTTATCAGTGCAGTACAGCTGATCATCAGTGCACATACAGTATGCTTTACATTATAATTATCTAGGTTGGCAATTAGATAACCACGAAAAAAAACAATTTCCTTGTGATGTCAATGGACCAAATCAAGCACAGTGACAAGCATCATCTATCTCAGCTGCATATGAACATATATGATAATAACATATTATGACACTAGGTTTGTTTCTTATGGTCTGTTTACCTGCATTGTGTTCATTGTGCTATCCTCACAACCCCCGATGTTGTTGTCGTCATTTGCTCCATACTACTGCAAGGTTATCCCATCCTGCTGATAATTTCATGGCATTTTTTTCTATATCCCTAGTGTCTTGGATTTTAATTTATTGTGTATTACTGTCAACAAAACTATTTTCAGTCGAGCTTAAACCCAAAGGAGTTTTATTTTCTTGTCTTCTTTCTCGCTTTTGTTTTACACTGACTGAAAATATCTGTTGTATGTTGCCTTTGATTCCAATTTTATTGCTGGAATACTTGTTTTTCTTTTGTTTGTTTGTTTGTTTGTTTGTTTGTTTGTTTAAGCACGACACTTGGCTGAGTGTACAAGAAGTGTGTTTGTGAAAAGCCACACAAACCATAATGGTACTGACGGGAAGTATGTGGGTGAATTCTGTGTTTTTTCTTATTGTCATTATTATCATTAATATTATTTCTAGTATGTTTTTGTTCTCACAGAGAGGTGTGGAATGTGCAATACCGCATACTGCAAACTATGCAGGCCAAGAATTGTGGCACTTTATTTTCTGTCTATGGGAATTTGTAAATGTACAGACAGAAATTATGTGTATTTTTCAAATGTTATATCTTTAATATGAGGCAAAACAGTATTACAAGTACTCTCAAGAATCCCATAAACACTGCAAATAACAATTTGACTTTTAAGTATTTCATTTATACTAAGCGACTGGTGTAATGCTTTCAAGCACACTAATGCCAGTTAACAATGGACCTCAAATTTGATTATGTGTGGGAATAGGGATCCAAATTAACCACTTTGGGCCTTTTATATTGCTGTTAGATTGAGATTAAATCTAACGTCTGTGGTGGATAATCTAGTGTCAATGGCCACACACAAAGGATTTTATGTTTTTTGTGGATTAACGTTGAGAATGATTCTATTTTTTCTAAACCAAAATAGAGCACGACCACAATTTCCTGCCATATGGTGGTTGAAATGATGCGTGCCTTTTCATAACGCCGCTGTTTATGAGAAGGTAGCAAGTCATTTTGCTTTGTTCATATAGCACTGTACAGAAAATTCTAATTTTATAGGAGATATCAGGTCTTTATGTAATAGATACAAGTAATGTTATTGAGTTCTCAGGTTTTCTATAACTCTCTGATGTTCCGATTGGATAAATTATCTGTTTTTCTTTAACGGCTAATGTCAACTAGTTACTTCTGTACTTTTTGAAAGGTGATGTTGTCAAATCCACATTGATGTCTTTGCTCCCAGAGCAAGGAGCGGCAATATTTCTCCCTCCTCCTGGGTAATCTGTGTATATTCAGTATCCACCCCC
The DNA here is from genome assembly GCA_030770545.1 of Macropodus opercularis. Classification (NCBI taxonomy): domain Eukaryota; kingdom Metazoa; phylum Chordata; class Actinopteri; order Anabantiformes; family Osphronemidae; genus Macropodus; species Macropodus opercularis. Next base: position 6,969,210 of record JAUCMP010000028.1, read on the forward strand.
ATCAGTCTTCAGTGAGGCAGCACAAACAAAGGGACAGAAGTTGGGCCGTTAGCGCTGAGAAATAGCCAGAAGGAGAGTGACGAGTCTGGCCGACTACAGACAGGCAGGCCGAGTTCCCTACTGTCTCTCAACCGATCCATCTGATTATTTCCCATGCTGACACCACTGAGTGCTCCGATCCCTGCAGCTTCAGAGGCTCTAACTCCATGGCATGCCCTCAGGAACCGTGATCGATGAGTGAAAGAAAGGCTGTGGGAGTAAAGAAGAGCAAAAACGTCCTCCGTCACATCAGCTGTGGCCCATATTTTCTTCTGTCTGTACATACTTTATGCCCAGATTGACATGATTTCCCTCAGTAGTCAGGGATCTGTGTGAGAGCTCATGGCGCCATCTTTATAAAACGATCGATCCGTCATTGGAACGATTGTTCAGTACTCTCCAAAGTAAGATGCGGAGTCATGGTTGTTGTTTATGGTTTGTCTTTTTTCGATATGAAGGAAGGTTAGGTGATGACCTTCTTTGCTAAAGTTCTTCTTTCTGTCCCTGTACGTTCAACTTGTTTGTAGTAATCACGTCTCTGCATTAGCCTTGAGTTATCCTTCATTTTGACAGGTTGGAAGAGGAACAGGGATCTGGGTTGACCAGCTCCCTTCCCCTTGGGATGATGTTTGTGTGGATACTGAAATTAATTCTGTGAGCTGACAGGAAAAAGAACCGTGCTCTGTCTTACTATCTCACAATGGCATTATCATATGTGATACTGTACAGAGTGGAAAGGTTGTGTCTTTATTTTCTCTGAGAGAATGGGTATTGTCCGTGTCACTCATGCATGCTTACCAAACCTTGAAATGCATAAAGCTGCATCGTTTCTTCCTTTGTCTCTGTGTTCTCTGCCTCTATTTGTTTGTTTGTTTGTTTTTTTTTTCTCTGTTCAGTTTTGGAGAACATTATCATTAGTCACATTCTGAGCTACAGACTGTTTCTGTACAAAGCAACATCTTTGTATGCATGTAGTAGTCCGAACAATTATGGTGACCACGGAACACTTCGTTATGATACATGTACGTCAACATTTCTGTAGAGCATTGTCCCCCATGACGTCTATTAGCATATGCAGAATAATAAATAAATAAATGTGTATATAAGCCTGGTGTTTATTGCTTTGATTTTTCTACTTCACAAATGCGCTGGTGTTTTTCGGCCACATCTGCATTTATTACTCATTTTTTTGCAAGTTACATAACGTAAATATATGGAATGTGTATAAATCGTCGCTACACAACGCTAAATAAAACTTTAATTGCTACTGCTGCAAAAAGGACATGCAAGGCAGTTTTTCATATTTAAAAGCAACCTTTCCAATATCTGGCATTACTAGTTGATTAATAATTTATACTTGCAGGCAAATGCACTCTGATCCATTAAGTGCAATTAATGGATGCCCACATTTCTGTTATCTGTTATAGTTATACTCAGGGTAAACAACATTCCCAAACCTCAGAAGCAAAACCTTGTGCATGTAAGGTCTTCAGAATGAAATAAGTGAATATACACCCACACTCACTAGAAGGTAAAGAGATTAATTATGCCCAATGCGCTGTGTATAAGACCAATGTTCACAACAGGTAATGTTCATGCAAAGTGCTTTAAAGTAAATGCAAAAGAAATAAAAGTGTTGAATTCAAGAAAAGCATAGGTGTGAAATGGGAAGGTTTTAATAAAGAACAATGGGGGTTGCCTACCTGAAATTAGCAGTAAAGGAGTTGAACATCTGAAAAGCCCAGACAGCAAAAGCCTGGTCAGCTTTAAGGACAAATCAAATTTAAAGCCATTAGAGAGGCCCTGCTACAGGATCTTAAGCTGTGATCAGGCTCATAGAGAGTTTCACAGAGAAATTACGTTTGCGGGAGCCATACCTTAGAAAACATAAAAACCCTACTTTATTGTCACAACACTAGAATGAGAGGCGCAAATAAATGATTATTTCGGAATTCGTTCTAATCAACAGCAGGAAATTGATGGATGTCCGGTTCTTATCAATTCAGGGAGACACTATATCTATATGTTTGCATGTGATTTGCTGCAGAGGTCGTGTGTAGTAAATTAATTGAATGCTGAATAGACCCCGGTGGTTTCCAGCACAGTAATAAAGTAGCAATTCTGATTATGAACCAATTTCTTCCATGTAATCTATTGACGGCGGCGTGTGTGTGTGTGTAGTTACTCCCCTCGCCGCCGTGAGGCGCTGTAGTCTATTCAGGCGCCTGGACTGGAAACCGGAAAGCGCGCGGAAATCAAACTACGTTCGAAGAAGAAGAACAAAACAACAATCATATCAAGAAGAAGAAGTTGCTTCGCTCACTGTAAACGCGAGTATGGATCCTGGACCGGACAATAAATCCGCCAGAGAGAATGTTGACACGGAGGAAGACGTGAGTTTCGCCCGCGTCACGGCGGTGGCCGCTGAGTGGATGGTGGACTTTCTGTTTGTGAGACTGTGTCGGGGTTTTAAGAAAGGAGACCTGGATGGATTCAACGAGGCGCTCGACACGTTTGAGGGTAACGTGAAGTTATTCACGACTAACAAATCAAACTGATCTGTATCTGGTTACTGGTTAATTCTTCGTCAATTCTAATGCTCGTCTATCATCTGTGCCATCAGGGAAAGTTAGTATTAGACATAGACTTATGTTAACGTAGCATTAAATAGTAATAACGTCTTGCTAAAAGTATAAAGACTAAAACCAGGACCCTCGAAATTAAAGCTTAGGCGTAGAGGAGTTGGGCAAAATCACAGTAAATGTAATAGGAACAGTCACTGCCAGGTAGATGGCTAAGAAATCATGACTATCAACTATTTCAGAAGAATAATGAACTGCCTGCATGATGTCTGGATTGTTTATGGCATGTTATCATCATAAGATAAGAAACAGATATTGCCTCTGTGGCTGAAGCTGTCTGAGTGTTTTGTTTTTGTTTTTTTAGCCATTTGCCAGAGTTCGTCTTTTAAAGGAGACCTCCACGACGAGAAAATGATGATTGTTGCCTTCCTGTCAAGAGTCATGCATGGGAAGCAGTTGGGTAAGATCATTGGATCACGTTATCTATAGGCGCAGCTGTGGGTCAGACGCTAGCACAGCGGGAAGGTAAAGAGAGAGGTTTTCAAACGAGTCAGTGCTTCCTTGCACACGTAAGTGCAAAGGTAAACTTTGTCACTAAAGCCCGGTTTCTCTCCAGATGTCCAATTTGACGACGACGACCGTGTGATGCCTCTGATGTCTGCTGCCAAAATATGGTCAAAACTGAAAGACAGTGTTGCAGACAAAAGACTGTTTAAAGACGTCACCATTCTTCTGCTGGCCCAGGTAATTTTACCGTACGCCAGGCTTTTATCACTGCTGTCTTGTAATTCTAATTAATGTATAAAGAAACACAGGATCAGAGCTGAGACTTATACAGGCACGTATCTTAATCTCTCTGTGATTGAAAGATCTGCTGTAATTCTGGCAAAACATACAGTGGACTGGTTATAATGAATAGTTAACCGTTCAAGAAAGCAGGGCCAAAGTCTTTGTTGTTCTCATTTCACTGCTCTGTTCTTAGTCGGTGGCTGTGTGCTTGGAGAAAGGCCAAAGATCCTCTGCCTCGTCTGCCCTTAAGTGGTTTGAGAGTAACAGTGAATTCCCACAGGTCTGTGTGTTACTGTGTCATTACATCTTCAAAACAAGCAAGGAGTCAATACTGAAACATTTAGAGGCTCAGAGTTATTTTAATTATTAACACTTAACATTTTTCAACAGAATGTAAGAGTCAAGCTGGCAACTATAGTGGCACAGAAGGAAACTTACCATCCATTTCTGATGAGCTTCAGCTTCAGCCGCCTTTTGAAGACAATCCAATCGTATTTGGACGCTTATCTGGAAAAGAATCCCTGTGACTACCTTCTGAAGGTACAAGACATTGTTATAAATTGAGTCATAAATTAGTCTTTTTCTCCCTGCCATGAGCAGGGCGGTAACTCTAGTTATAGCTTTTGGCCGTCAGGAGGCACTTAATTATTGGTGCTTCCATCCAGAAAGGTTCTGCCTTATTACCTGACGTAAGTCCAGGCATAGAGAGAATCTGAAACAATGTTTTCTCAAGCACAAAAAAGTAAAAAGCTTCTCATCCGAAAACCCTCTCCTGGGAGACCAAGTGAAGGTGCTGGGATATTATCAGCCATCATTAATTGATCATTTGTCATCAAATTGGTTGGAAGGGCAAGCTGCTACATTCAACACATCCTCGGGGTCTGACGGAGTCACTTATTCATGAAAGTATCAGGAATGATTTACACAGATGCCACCGACCAAGGTTAAACCTACAAAGGTAGTGTAATGACAGATGCCATTAGTCTCTGCTTTCCCATAGTTGCACATGAAAGTTAATTGTTTTGGAATTAACTCCCAAACTGAATATTCAGAAATAAAATGTATATTAATCTGTGATTTTGTGTGTATTATTGTCAGGAAGCTACAAAGGTGGTCCAGTCATCAGAGAATGGACATGGTTTGGAGGACGTGGTGAAAGAAAACGTCTCTCTCTCAGGGGAAAATGAAAAGTAGGAGTGTACCTTTAACCCCTCCAGTTGTATTTATAGCAGTTTGCTAATATTTATCTGGTCTACATTGAAAAATATATTGACTTATTTTCCCAATACTTTATTAATGGTATATTCTGTATTTTCCTTTCCAGAAATGTCACCAGATGTTTGATGTGAGTTAAAATAAGGGTGGACATGTCATTTTCATAAGAAATATATCAATTATATTATGGTTTGGTTTTGCTTTTCCTAGCTAGAATTTCTACCATTAACTTGCTTGGCTAAAAGTATAAGCTCTAGAAAAACACTAGATATGGTTTAAAACGTGTTAACGCTGTATTGCATGTTTGCTTCCACAGAAGGAAACGGCAACTATTTCCAACGAAAATCACTGATCTATGGAAACCTGATACATCCAAGAAGCCTTATGTCTCTGTCCAAAGACTGTCCAAGACCGGTAATTTGTTTTTCCTGCAGTCGTCGTATTTATTTTAAGAAAAACATATATTTTCCGTATAGAAATCTATGTATTTCTCACTTTCTATAACATGTGGAAATACATTGACCTTGATATACTGTGTTTTGTACGTATTACTGAGGCTGTGTAAACTTCCTTGCATCAGAGTTATCTCAGAAGACAAACCTCCCACTCTCAGAGTTATCTCGGTTAACATCGGAGATGTCAGTGACCCAAAAGTCAAGAAAGGTAAGAACCGCATAGTTCATAAGGGCCTTGTCCGGAATAAATCTCATCATGTATGATTTCAAAATCTTTAATGTGTTTAGAAATGGACACCAAAGCTGGACAAATACCTGAAGGCTGGAGTGGAACGCCATGGCCAAGGGAAATGGGCTCAAATATTAAGGGATTATGACTTTGAAGGGCGCACTGGTACCATGCTCAAAGATCGCTGGAGAGTCTTGTTGAGGGCACACGAAGTCGGGTAAAGAGGGAGAACTAGACCCTGTAACATTAATGTAGCAGGTTTCTGTATATAAAAGCCTTGTTTGATCGTGTTTTTTTAATTTGCTGATTTGAGTTGCTGCAGGTGTTTATTTTTTGTTATATACTGTATATATTTTTGCCTTTTGCACCACTAAACACACACCGCAAGAGGGCGCTAAGCACTGAATAAAGACTCCGTTTAATTGTCATTTTCCTTCATGCATATCTAAAATCTGTCCTCTGCGAGCATGTAGACGTTTACCTGTTAATGGGGGGTTGGTTCAATTCTAAGGCTCTTTGGCCCTTTGGTTGAACTAGGGACAGGTTTTTTCTCTTATTGATTTGCTTTGCTGCTGCTTGCGTTTAGACTATGTTATACCAGCAGAGGGCACTCAACGCATTAGTTTCTTTTTTTTATGCATGGTGAGAACACAAATGTAAAATATTTTATTTTGAAAATATTAAGTTAAATATTTAGACACGACGTTGTTACAAGAATGAATAAAGCTAACATTTGAAAAATAATCAGGTGCTTATTAACTGTGTTTTGAAGTGTCATAACACAAGTGCAGAACAGGTGAATGTGCATGTAAGTCCGTGTGTGGCATATTAGGTAAGATGACGCACCACCGTCAGCTTCCTTGCTTCTGATCTAAACCTTTGTTATTTCAGTTTGGCTCGTGACAGGAGCTTGGCTGTGAAGTGTTTTTGTGGACACAAGATCAGAGCGTGTTCAGTGGTGCTTTGTTTGGCTCAGATGAAGATGAAGCTGTGTTGTGGTGGACAGTTACACTGCTGGGTTTTCCGGATCATCTTCCACGTCCCGTGACACTGAGGGTTCCCCACCGCCTGCCAGCGGAGCAGAGCGTCTCTGCAACGCAACCCCAAATGTTTTTATTTATGCTGTCAGCATCTGAACACGCTAGCGTTGATGTGCCTTCATATGTCACAAAAACACAAACAGAAAGGTTAACAGTTTCGTACTTGCTTGATTCCTGGCCGTCTCCTTGGCAGCTGCTGCTATTGTTCCTCATGGCAGGAGGTTCACATACCACACACACTTTAAAGCCTTCTGTTATGTAGCGCATCCAATGTGTGTGTGGCCGGTTTTCCACCGTACAGTGGGGTGTCCGGGACTGCAGTGTGAACTCCACACAGAACCTGAGGGGTTTAGGGTCATTCGCGGGGCATTAGTAACCAGTACATCATAAAACATTTCATAAGTAAGGAGGATGTTTGGACCCACTCCTATGGAAAACAGCTCCCCTTCATATTGTGAGCTGCTTTCCATATTTCACCTACTGTCATCCAAATCTTTTGTGCATGTGCGTTTGATGTGACAGTCCTTATTAAAGTCTGAGGTTTTTGATTTCGAGGGCCTGTGTGCTGCCTCTCACCACCGCTGTATTTAATGGTCTGTGGACAGACTGAAGTGCAGGTGAGCAAACATGTAGCGGGAGCTGACGTAGATGGAGAGAAAAAAAAAAGCTTTGGCTGCTGTCTTTTTTTGAGAATTGTTTGATTTACACGGGATGACAGCAGAATGGGGTTTATAGGACTTTGATATGAGACCTACCCAGGGTCTAAGGGCTTTCCATAGCTGTCATGCTCAGGCCTTCCCTCACCAAACTTCATACTGGTGATGAATGCAGGGCCTGTTAAGAGAAAGCGGTTTTGAGTTAATAAACTGGGAGTGAAATACAAAGCAAAGAAAAATGGTAAACGCCACCGAATGTGTGTGGTTCATTTGCCTGAGTTGAGTCCACAGTGGTTCCCCTGGCGGTCCCTGTACTCCATGCAGCCGGCTCGCTCCTGCAGCCCTCCACAGGCCTCGCCACTGTGGCGGACCCGGAGTCTGACTGAAGGCTCGCAGGGCTTCGCACAGCCACTCCAAAAGCTCCAGGCGCTCGTGGCACAATCCTGAGCTGGATGTTCCCGAGAACATTGGTGAAGAAAGGTCAGTATAAAGCAAGGTAAGACGTTGGGCCTGACACCGTGTAACTCACAACGGACAACAAGCTTCTATAGAGCCTAACTGGGATTTTCTTTTCGGGTGGTGCAATTGAGCTAAAGATCAACAGCCAGTTTCTCATTCAGTCCTTAAGTCCTATGATTTTCCTTTTCAGCTGCTGGCAATGATCAATGTGCTTTGATGTAGGAAGAATGCAGATTTTTGTGATTTATGGCGTATTAGATAAGCTCAGCTTGTTGGACTAGAACTCTAATTGCTACAACTGATTGACAGAATCACATTCTTCAAATATTTGTACTAATGTCATTATGTGGGCTAATCTACTGAGATCAGGTTAGAAATATGCTTGATATTGGATTAGAAATTAAAGACGGAAAAGGAACAAGTGCCACAATTGTCTGACCTGAGCTAAATACGTTTGAGATGAATATGTTTAAGCAACGTTATCATCAGAGGTCCAGTAAACAGTGATAAGCAGCCGTTTAACGATCAGGTAATGAAAATAATCTCTCTCATCAATCTTATCTTCTGCTCGAGTTCGGGTTATCTCGCTCGGGTACAGTTACCTCAAGAGACCAGCCCCTTCCTTCATCTCTCACCTGGGCATGTCGTGAAGAAGTCAAAGCAGCAGTCCTTGGTCCTGACGCAGCCCTCGTCACAGAAGCATGTCCCGTACACCCGGTCCATCCTCCAGTCAGTGGTGAAACAGCTCAAGTCTCTGCCTCCGCAGCATTTTCCCAGACATCCACCTGACACAATGTGGTTGTTTCCCAGAGTGGACGCCGCTAGCAACACACAGGCAAACTCCACAAAAGATCCCATTGTGAGCAGGTCAGGCCAGAAGCTGACCTCTGTATCTAAACTGTCCTATAGGTTGCGCCAAAAAGTGGTTAAACACAGTCTGTCAAATGTTTTCATTCCCACTCTGGTTCTCGCTGTACCTCCGTCATGATCCTGCGAGGGAGAGGCTGGAATACCCGCCAGCTCAACTGAGCCAAGAGTTTGCTGTGCCACAGGATTCCTTGTGACCTGGAATTCCTGTGTCCAGCCCCTGTTTCCCAGCAAAAACGGCTCTGCAGAGCAGCCTACAGTTCAAAACATCCCACACCAGCTCTGATCAGACTCCTGTGTCTCTCGTGTTGTGTGTGCAGCCTCCAAGCGTCTCTCCTCCCAGCTGAGCACCTCCCTCCAGTTTCGCACAGGAGGAGACAATCTAGGCAGAGCAGGGCTGAGCCGGGGAGTTTGCTGTGGACGCTGCCTCCTGCTTCTGTTCTCTTTCTGCCCTGCTCGTTGCTCCCGCTTACCTCTTTCTCTCCTACCACCCCTGTGCAGAGTTACTGCGCCAGTCTTACCCAGTCGCCCTCTGCCACCCCGGACCTCTAAGTCTCATAAGAAAGGAAGGAATGTGAACCATTGGCAGGTCTCCAGTCAATTGTGCCAGGGGGCCTGCTGAGCGTCGTGAAGCCACCCTTTGGTTCTCACCTCTCTCCTCATATTTTTCTCATAGATATAGTCATTTATCAGAAATCTACACTACAGCTTTACCTTGGACACATAAGCTAACTTTCCTAAAAATAGCAGTTCAGTTTGTTTTCTTGCAGAAAGCTGGATGATAGAAAACAATGATAGACAGTGAATGTGGCTTATTGCTCAGTATTTAAAATCAAATGCTATCACAAGATATATTTATGTATGTAAAACAGGACATTAACCTCCAAGAACGGATGAATACTCATTAATAAAATCAAAAGTATGTTTTACTAGCCTTAAAGTCTGAAGAACCCGAAACAGGGTCAGCATTTGTTTGCACTTCTTTCTCCATGTCATGGGAAGCGAACAAGGCCTCTGCAGGGAGGATCAGCAGCGGACACATCCCTGCGGCAGAGGGAGCAGATATTGTTAAAATCTACCTCTGCTGTCTTGAAAAGACAGTGTTCAGAGCGCAGAGGGGGGCCTCGTTGGGTCCTTTGATTCTCCTCCTTATGATGGTAGGTCAAGCGACAGTAATAGTCTTCATCTTCGCCATAATCAGCAGCAGCAGCAGCATCACTGAGAAGCATGTGTCTAAATCAGTATATATTAAACTGGGCATGTTGAACCCAGACTGACCTCAGAAGAAAAACGTCTCCTAGTTTTGGATATTTTTGCCATTTTATTACAAAAGCTGATTTGACTTCCCTTACTATTATATACACATATACAATGTAGACATAACAATGCTGTCTTTTATTTTGAAAAGCAGCCTACGTCTAACTAAGGGTACTTTATTTTGGGCAAAATGAAGGGGAGGCCCGTGAAATGTAGCTAAAGCTCGCACACATGTTATACACTTTCAGTGCTGAAAGTACACATCAAAGCATGTGGTTTACATTGGACAGGCCCTCGACCCTGAACCTCCTGCCTTTTGCTGCTCACTTGTCAAAGACAATCAGACTTATCGCAGTCAACTCACTCTACTTGCGTGTTTCTCAGTGTGTCTGAGTAGACTGTGCGTCTTAAGACCGAGTTAGCTAACAGTCATCAAACTCACGCTAATCATACACACACTAGTCGGTGTATTTGGCAAACACACACACAGAGGCCAGACCGACTGGGTGTTAAGAAGTTAAGAAGACATCAGAGTGAATCCTGCCTCCATCTCACCCATGTGGGGAATGCAAACTGTGGCTGTCTCCGTGGTAACACTCTACCCAGGTTGCAAGAGATGTAAAACCTTTGTTGACAAATGCTAGAATTCACCTTTCATCCGGCTGCGTGTCTGCTTACGACAGCCTCTCAGAATCTTCTACGCAGCCTGGCAATACCTAATATCTGATCTATGGTGGGGTTTTTTTAAACAATGCACAAACATGAGCTCAAAAGACAAATACCTTATGAAAAATGTAATTAGGCCAAGCTCGCTTCCTCTTAATGAGAACACTCCGTTTCTGTCTCCTGAATAGAAGCCTTTGTCTACTATGTGTCTATGTGCACATCTCTAGACTGGCGTGGAAGGGAGTGGTCACCTTATCTGGTTATGTGTAACTGAGTCAACCCTGCATGAATGCATGAGACTCTTCTGTGACTGATGTCCCCGACTCCTACAAGCACAGTAAGCTGTGTGACTCATTATTTAAAGAGTGGAGGAAGTGGGTGTTTGACTTGGCTCGTGTCCTTAGATCTTCATCTAGATGTGTGGCTAAGCAGGTGGCTCTAGGTTTTAAACAATTCGCAGACGTGAGCCTGCTTTCTGCCTGGGAACGTACTGTGCATCATGGGCCTAAATGAGACTCTTTGTCTTCACGTCACACTTGCACGATGAGCCTTCTAGTACATCCCACTAATGACAATCGGCTCATTACAGGTCATTACCGCTTGATAGGTTATGGATGATAAGACTGTTCTCCAGCATCACGGCAGCAGAGAGGACTGATGATTCTCCGGCAGCAGCTCTGTGGGCAAAGTGCCAGTGTAATGACAACATAGAAATTGATGCCAGTTTTTCCCTGCCTTAAACTGACATGATACAGATCGTCCCTTTGACCGTCACCTGTCTTGGCGTGTAGTTTCATATGTACATAAATAGGTGCGAATATTAGAAGTAGTAGAGTTGGGCAGATGAAGCAAGACGTGTGGGTGTGGAGGGGGACTGGCTCCTGCCTGTGAGAGAGATGAAACCTCAAGTGGTGATAATGACTGGGAGAGAGGGGGCATCTATCATGTCGTGAAGAGTCAGCAGAGAGCAGCGGAAAAGCTCAGGCCTAAAACCTGCGCATGTGTGCTGCCTGGATATAAACACAAAGGGACAGAAACAGAATTACTTTCACGTTACGTTACATCGTTTCACACATCATGTGACGTTTATCGCGTTTTGATTTATCATCGTAATATTAATACATCTGAAATAACATTCTACATCAAACAGTAATCAAGGGTCCTTACTGTCCTTCCTCAGTAAGCTGCTAAACTATTCGTTTGGTTGGTCTAATCTGGTAACAAACGTCAGAAAATGTTTGAATCATCAACTCTATAATCCAATATAATGCATATAATTGTTGACTGAAATGAACACTCTGGTCCTGTCCCAGTTGTTTCTGTGGAACGACAGTGAAACGATAAACCGCTTGCGGGGCGGCCCCAGTACCGCTCTTATTAAAGACCCCATTGTTGACAGTTTGTTCCAGGTCACTTTGTTTCACTACACTTGAAAGGGACGGTAAAACCCTGCAAGAAGAGGGAGACCGGCCTCCGTTTGAGCGTGAATACAGCCCTTCACTTAGCAACGAATAAGGGGATGGCTCTGTGTTTCTAGGTCACTGTGTGTCCCTGAAATGCACACCTTGTTATCCAGAGGAAGGGAGAGACACAAACAGGGCCCAGCGTTTTACTGCATTACATGTGTGTTTAATAGGGAGCTCAGAGAAACACTGCCTGTAATTAAACAGAGTTGACAGCTGAGTTACAACGAGGCCAAAATCTGAGTGTCCTGATGACCGTTTCTAATCTTTGTCTGCATTTTCTGTCTTCACTTTGTTTGATCACCAACTACAAATGATACTTGTTCAATTACAAAAGCTTGATGCTGTACTTTTTATTTTATGTAAAAGATCCAAGAGTTTTTAGACTAATGACTGAAGTGGCCATCTTGTGTCCCCATGCTACTCTGATCAGGACTGGGTAAAACTGAGAAACACAAGCAATCAGAAAAATCACAGCACAGTGTGTTATGAGCAGCTGGTGTATATATAATTATGAACTATAATACATACTGACTAAAAACGTTCATAAATTAGCTGCTGCATCTTCGAATAATCACGATGAATAAAGTCTTTCTAAGCAAAAAGACAATTTCAACTCTCACTTGTGTCTTTGTGGAACACAATGAACAAGAGCATTCAGAGAGATGAGCTGCCCTCCATACAGCAACACAACAATGTGGGAAAGCACCACATTCTGGGATCTGGGGGCACAGTTTTGCGTCTGTCTGTAGATATGGAATGCAGATTATTACTTGCTGCACTGGTTAAGATACAGACTGGTGTTAGGTGCCAAAACGAGGCTGAAGCTGTATTAACCTTTGTTCTTGTAGCGCAACGCAGGCTAAGTTTCACAGAAGAGAAAATGCTCGGGGCATACAAAAGATAAATTTGTTTAATTTCCGGAAGACATTTAATAAGGCACAATAACGGATTGACTAAACTATTTAATCTATAAATATATTCTACTTGCCGAACAAAGCTTAATCGGGATATGTTTGAAACGCTGTCATAACATTCAAGCCTGACACAAAATACTGCAGCTACAGCAGGGAGTATGGCAGCATCACATCACAGCCATGGGAAGCCATAAGCAAGCTAAAATAAACAGACTTTCATGCAGATTATCACTTATATAACATGTTACATTTATTCAATATTCAGCATCAGTATTTCTGGCTATAGCAAATACTGCACTTTACCACAATAAATACCTTGTGTGTGAGCTCAGGTCAGGAGTCCCAGAATATAAAGACCAGCCATGTTGAGCAGGAAACTAACACCACTGAGGATAAACAAGCAGTTAGAACGAGCCACTGAAATGGACAAGGAGCCCTGAATGTTTGATTTTCGTCAGACGTTTTTGGCACAGACTCAAAAGTTTTAATCCTCGACCAGTGTGACTGGGAGGAGGGTGATTGTCAGGAAGGAAGTTTTCTAGCTCTCCTCAGTTTCTTGAGCTTTTCTTGTCGCACTGTCTCGCCCTCCAGAGAGGACAGCTCAGATATCCTGAGGACGAAAGAGTGAGAAGCTCTGACCATTGGGTCTGGATAAGACTGGTCTGTGTGACAGGAGGCTAGAATGAAAACGCAAAAGAGACAGAAGAAAATCATGAATGACAACTGCAGCTTATAGACAAGGCCTATAATAACATCCACTGCTAAATAGTATTAGCTTCTTGTGCACAATCATCTTTCTTTGCTTAGAAACCTCTTTTTAGCTATGTCTCATCATTCTGTGAGGGTTATTGATTCCATCCCGATATAAAATAAAGCACCTTTAAAAATATTTAAGAAATCAGGGAAATCAACACTTCCTCCACATCACCATTGTCTCACTTTGTGATGAACCGCACCCAACAGCCAATCCTGAACTGACGACCGAAAGGCAAATGACCCAGACTTTTTGTGTTTGAAGAGGGAAAATCCATATCCTGGCTTATTAGCTGCCAGTGAATTAATGCCACGAACACTGGTATAGGGCACAAGTTGAAGGCCAGAGCCTCCGCTCTGCTGACGAGGCATGCGGGGCTGACACGATAACGCCACGACAAATACCTACGTATGGAGAGAACAGGTACTCAAGCCTTTGCTTCTGGGTCAAAGCAGGGAAATCACTCACTCTTTGGGTTGTCTTTAACAGTCATTAAGTTGTACGGTGGATAATTCACCTTAGGCCTGCAAAGAAGGAGGACAACAGAACGAGCATGGATCTGACAAATAACAGAGAACTATTGATTGGCTTGGTCTAATTTACTTTGTATGGCCAGAAATACCTGCTGAGTTTGCAGTTCTCAACTGAGAAGGCGTTTCTGCCATTCAGGACTAAAGTGGGGGGAAAGAGGATGGCGGGATTTGTCTGCAGTTCGTATCTTTCGGGGTAGCTGGAAGACAGTACTGAGATTACAAACTTGTCATAAATAAGCCAGTGGATCTGTAATAACAAGCACTGAAAACCACAGAGGACTGGGCTGATTACCCCAGGGTGAAGGGCCGTCGTGCATGGCGGTGGGAAAGCTCCTTGGAGAAACTGAACGGATACAGGTTGCCACGTCTGGCCACGCTGTAGTCCCTTGGCAGTGGAGGAATCGCAGTACTGGCTCTCTCTAACCGCGCACCTAAAAACGATTCTGAATCAGCATCTGATATGACAAGGAGAAATGTCCAAAAACACATTTAAAATGATTATCTCTATAATGCTGCTCTCGTAAATACTGACAATACCAAACATGCAAGTTGGTGTAAGTATGCAAGTCACAGTTGCTGATTGTGTGACGACAACGCCCCCTACAGGCTGTCCGCTTACATTCCAGACACAATCCTCAGATTGCGTGTGTGGCACATGTAGGTTCTTACGTGAACCAAAGCTCCTCTCAGCTGTGAGAACAGGTGGTAGACTTCTGCTTTGGATACCTTACATTTCTTATCAAACACAAAGTGTCTCCCACAGATGTCCTTCACTAGGTCGGAGTTCTTAGGCTGCCGTTGGTCGCCTTTGGCCGAGGTGGGTAACCTACATACAGAGCAAAGAACGGAGAGTCAGGTCGTTTCTGTACATTACAGTGGACATGTGTCTATTCAGATCGAGCTCATTCTAAGATACTTCTATAGGTGCTGTAAGACATATGTTCAGGTCAAAGAAAACAAAGAACATACTCGAGAAACAGTAAAGAAAATGTTGGGGATAAAAGACACAGAATACAGTCATGTGACATTTGATGGTTCTAGTTCAACATGCATGTGGTAGGTAAAGTTGCCAGATAAATGAAATGACGCTAGTCCTGCAAAGCACAAGCATCCAAAGCTTAAATAAATGTAGAGAAGTGCATCCAGCTGTTGTATGTTCCTGTCATTCCGTCCAGCTGGAGCATGATAAAAAGAAACACCGGATGGATGCGGTCTCCCCGACATGTGGGGCTGCCGCTACGTTAAACAACCGGATCTGAGACACGACAAGGTTCTTACCCGCTCTCTACGAACTGGCGAACCGCGGCTCTGCCATTGCTGGACTCTACAACACACAGATGAGCGGCTCTCAGAACGCATTTGACAGGCCAGCGTTAAGCTAAGCTAGCCGCGACTGCGCAGCATTAGGCGATGCTAGCTGTTGCGCAACCCAGGCTTACTCACTCCTCAAAGGCTGGATCACAGGGAACGTCCTCTTCAGCACAGCGTGATTGTTCTGCGTGGAAGATGCTCGCCCTCCACCCGAGCTCACCCCGAAGCTCCTGTGTGTCTGATATCCAGACGCGCCGGGGCCGCAGTTCAAGGGCCCCTCGGATAATAAGGTCTTAGCGTTGACCTGGAAAGCCATCATGTCGGAGCTGCCCCACACCTACACTAGACACAACCGGAGTGCGTCCAGTAAACGCGCTGTCCCAATAACGGAGGCCTGTGTGAGAGCGGCCATCGCTGGGCAGCAGCTCGAGGTGGTAAACGCTACCGAGTCACCGCGTTTCCATGGGAACAGGGTTCACGTGAACGCATGAGGTCTGAGCCGTTACTCCGCTTGGTCCCCAGCTTCAAGTCTGCGCTGCCAGAAGCCCTTCACTGACCTGTCACGGTCTAAATGAGTATATATAAAGCACTGACGTGGCCTCACTATACACATTGAATATACAGCCTGTTAAAGCCGCAGACAATCAGTTGGTTTGAAGTCGTTCGTTGTATAATCATGCAAACGCCTTTGTTACAATCCTTTCAAACGTTAAGCTTGAGGGTGGAAACGTCACAGCTAAAAACCGAAATAAGGAGGTGTGAGCATGACGATGGTATAAACAGAACTAGCCAAAACATTTATTTTTCATATTTTTATTGTACATTGAGTCCATGGATATCTGAAAGACAAAAAAAAAACTCAAATTAGAATCCAGAGAATTATGAAATAGGATTGTTATATTGTGTACAACAGAGCTTAAATGCTTTTAAAAGCATTAGAAGAAAGTTGGACTTTGTGTTCAGAGTAAAATGCTGCTTATGGGCAATTTCAAAACGTGGTTTCAGACTACTTTGGCTTATTTTCAGATGGTTTTCACCATTGTCGATAAGATGGGGAAAAAAGAAACTGCATCACTAACCACGTCTAATGATCTATGCCTACTTTTAGAGATGTTCCTAGCACTTACCAAATCTTTAGTTCATCCTCCTGATCATTCTGTTGATCTGATCCTCCCTGTTACCAGCATCTCCTCCCTCCACAAAGTGTGTGGTCTTCTTCTTCATACCACCACGTGGCGATGACAGCTTGAAGGGCCACAGGAAGTTGTTGGCGTACTTGAAGTTCTTTCCAACTGTGTAAATCTCATGGATGAGGTCCTCAACACAGATAACGCCACATTTCCCTGCAGATGATGTGAGAAGCATTAATTACTTTTTAATATCCAAGCAGAAAAAAAGAGCAACTTTGAGGTTAATTGTTTCCAGTTATCTAACCAGTGACAGCATTTTCAGAAAATCTGCAGCATAACTTATCACATAGCACAAGTAAATCAAAGGACACCACCAAGTTTTTTTAATTTCCAAAAATCCCCAGACAGACAACACAATCAAATAAACATATGCAAATGACTGAAGTTCCAACTGGCAATGGAGTAAGCAAGAACATGACAATTTCTGAAGTATAAACTAATCCAAGTTGCAAACTGAGGGACACTATTCCTGTGTAAAGACAATTCATAGATAGTTGCAATGTCTATATAAGCATTAATGAAAATATGGTTGCGAAAATAATTCTTGAAAAAACAATTTTACTCCCTAAAGTCACTGACAGCAAGATGTGGTTTCAGACAAAACTGGCTTAGTTTTCTTTTTTTCCTCACCACAGTCGATAAGACGGGGAAAAAAAATTGCATCATCAACCACGTGCAACACTATATTTAGTAAGTCTTTAAGACAAGTCTTTAATAACATAAAAAACACATTTGAAGTAGTATTTGCTTACCAAGAGACTTCTCCACCAGAGAATTATCTGTGAGGGGAATACGCTGTTTCTTGATTTTGCCAAAACCACGCTTGTAGATGAGCTCGCGAACAGACTTCAGGTTGGGGTATCTGAAAGAAAAAGGGGGTTATAAAAAGAGTTAAAGCCAAAACTGAGCAATGCAGTTAACTTAAGGCTTAAATCCAAGTTAAATTATTCATTTTGCCCTTTGCAGACTTCATTCATAACAGACTTGAGCTAAACTTAAGTTTTAAGAAGTACACTATAGATATGCATCCATTTAAGTTAAGATTTTTCACACTATAATGACAGACCCTAGCTATGATAAAACATTCACCACGACACAGAAGTCAGTATTTTTCAGTTAAGAAAACTCCTGCGCCAACATCACCAATCAAGCTGTAAGCAGAGGGACTGGCTACAACACCTAAAGACAACTGGCAGCATAGGGAGCATGTCCAAACATCTGCGCTCCAGTTTTAAATAACACTCAAGGTAGAATTACAATCATCATTTTATAGTCTGTACCATTCTTAGTATCACAATAATTAAAAGCAGAAACACATACAGGTCGTCATCAGTGTGGGAAAAAAAACAATACTACTTATGTGCAAGTGCTGAATGGATTGTGGTTTCAGACAAAACTGGCTTAGTTTCAGTTTGAATTCTCCATGGTCGATAAGATGGGGAAAAAAGTTCAGCATCATTAACCACATTCCACACAAGCATATTATTTGGACAGGGAACGCATTAACAAATTATTTGGGACACAAAAACAGCCGTACCCCCAAGTGATGTAAGGCTCAGCAATCCTGAGCATGTTGATTGAAGCCTTGTTCAGCTTGACGAACACGCCGTTGAAGATCTGGCGCAGACGGAGCAGCTGCAGGACTTTGCGGACCTTGGGCCTGACACCGTTGATACTGGAATACCAACGAGAATTAAGATGAGCATTTCTGAATATCTAAACAAACTTTTACATTGCAGTGCTAGTTGTGGTTTCAGAACATAATTGGCTTTATTTACACATCTGTTTCACCACTGTCGATAAGTCGGGGAAAGAGAGCACATCATTAACCACAAATCTCAAGCACTTATAGGCTGATGTGTCGTTTGTTGCCTTGCAGGCTCGAGTTGAAAGCAAAGACACTTAATCTGTAAAATACTAAAAACCAAGCTGTGCAGGGCAAGACAAAGAGCAGCTAGCTTCCAATAATAAGCTGTACTCACCCTCGGATCCTGATTACAAAGGCCAGTTTGGGCTCAGCTGGAACATAGAAGTTTCCCACTTTGCGAGCAGTGCGAGCCTGGCGGATTTCACGCCGGTACATCTGCCGGTACTCCTTGTGGTACTGCTGGGCCCGCTTGTAGATCAGTTTCCTGCTCACTTTGCGGGCCTAAAAGACAATACGTTTGACTCCGGCTTCTGATGGCGGCATGTTCAGCCATATCTGGATATGAATGCACGTGAATCAAACCAGTTATTTGACGGAGGCTACACACTAGCAAGTTAGCTTACCTTCTTCTCAGCCATTATCTTCTTGATACGCCTGGCCTTCATGGCGGCGTAGGCCTTTCGCCTTTTTAAAAGGCTCTCAGGGACCGCCGGAATCTTTTTTCTGTAAAAACAGTAAGAGCTTCATGACTCTTACCGTAAACACAGCGACCATAACGCCTAAGGCAGCCAAAAGCCAGTTTGCAGCTGAAATGTGTGTCGCTGCTAGCTTGCTAGCCTGTCAACGACCGGCGCCTTGACGGTCTTGGAAGTATAACCAAAACTTTCCAGTCAACATTTTGTGACCAACAACGTTGAACTTCAGTCTTACTACAGCACAAAAATGTCAATTCTTTAGTGCACGACGGCTGAAAAGATAGCCATGTTTTACTCCTTCCTAGCTAGCGTTCCACATCGTCTCAATAAAGTAGTCATATTAAACTTGCGCATCACAACTGGTCACAATACTACTCAAGTTACGATGTCTACAAAGAAAGCAATCTATCCATGTTGACCAAATAACAAAGATGGTCATTTTAACAGTGGATGTGCTTAGATTTAAACAACGCGAGAAACACTCACTCTGCGTCCGCCATGGCGCCCACCGAGAAAGAGAAATTTTCTTTTGCGCATGTGCGCGTTAAAGGATTCTGAGGACCCCCCCCCCCCCCCATGGACTGTCCTTGCAGGTGCCTGACTCGTCTTCAGCACGACAACTACAAACGCAATAAATTACAGTCAAACAAAGTCAACGCGCCTTTTTGACAACGCATTACACCAAGTAACCAACGAGTTCTGTAACAGTTTAATTTAAATATACAATGTCGTTACTTGGTATATTTTCATTTGTTAAATTGTATATGTTAGATAGATAGATAGATAGGACTTTATTTACCCCGCAATGGGGAAATTCTGGTGACCCAGCAGCAGCATAATTACAGTCAGAAGAAAAGGATTTACAATAATTACAAAAAAAAGAGTAAAAATTGTTTGACAGTATGTACAGTATGGACATAAAGTGCGAAGTTCCAGAAGAAAAATAAAAAT
This sequence comes from Macropodus opercularis, assembly GCA_030770545.1. NCBI lineage: Eukaryota > Metazoa > Chordata > Actinopteri > Anabantiformes > Osphronemidae > Macropodus > Macropodus opercularis. The sequence continues at coordinate 6,988,926 of JAUCMP010000028.1, forward strand.
AAAATAACCTATATGCATCATGTACACCGGACGGCACACATCACGCTATAAACATGCTTCCAGTCATGTTGATGTGTTGTGGAGTCCTCTGACCGGCAGAGGGAGCTGACGCATCAATTTGCAGACCGCTGCCCAGCAAAGCGTGATGGGGACAAAGTTTCCTGTGCTGACCGCTGGTCCACGCTTCCACTGTTAAAAGGAGGACGGAGACACCTCGTCTAGATCAGGTTGTAAAACGGCAGACAGCGTGACGTGTACAACAAATCTATGAACAGTAAAAAAAAAGACGCCGTAAGCTTGTGTTAAAATCCTTGTAGACTGAATGCATTGCCTGTAAATAGCTGCAGGCTGTTATTTCTTACTTCTGATTGGAGCGTCGTGAAATAAATCGAAGCAATTTGTACATTTAATTTGACATAATTTATATATGTAGTTATACATGTTTTCTGATGACGCGTAATTGTGTGTTTTGGAAGTAACAAAAGCCCAAACACACAGAGACACGGCGGCTTTCAAACCGGCACGCAAACTTAATTACTGATTTTCCTCTGGGATAGTGAATTGGGGAGAAAAAAAAACCTATTAGGTTACATCATGCACATGTAGTCTATGGACCTGGCGTTTCATTCTGACAGGCGCTCAAGTCTCAGCCCTATTGGGCCCGGCATTGATGGGAGGACTAAATAAATACCGAGTGAGATGCAGCTGAGGATGAGCTAGGAGCAGTGAAGGAAGTGGGAAGCAGCAGCAGGAGCAGCAGCAGCAGCAGCGCGTAGTAGCCGTTCTTTCCATTACGCACAGCAGCCGTGTGGTTCAGTGGCAGCTGGAGTCTGACACTCACGCGTTGCGGTCCTGCTCTTTTTCCTCTCTTGTCACTTTGATTTCTCAGTGTTGTTCGCGTTCCCTGCCTTCACTGCGACCCAAGTTGGTCGGTGTAACCCTGCCTACCCTTGCCGCAAACAGGTTGCTAGAAGGACGCTACCCTGCGTTCCCTTGCGCGCCTCCCCGCTTCTTGTTCTAATTGCCCGACCGCCTGGTGAACATGGTGATCATCATCGCGGAGTTCTTCGTGGTCATTTTGAAGGTGCTCTGGGCGTTTGTAACCGCCGGGGCTAAATGGGTCGTGCGGCCCAAGGAGAAGAGCGTGGCGGGACAGGTGTGCGTGATCACCGGGGCTGGAAGCGGTCTCGGGCGGCTCTTTGCCAAGGAGTTCGCCCGGAGACGAGCCATCCTGGTGTTATGGGACATAAACAGCCAAAGCAACGAGGAAACGGCGGAGATGGTGCGACAGATTTACCACGAACTTGACACTCCTGTAACCAAAGACGGTAAATATAACTTTCTATGTTTGCCATCCGCTTTTCGGCGCTCTTAAATTTCGCTTGGTTGCTGTGTGGTTGTTTGGTTGCTGTGTTGACAACGTGTTGCAACGAACACAATGGACTCAAATGACAAGACGGGAGGCTGCACATCTTTACAGGCGTTTTGCACAAAATCTCAGCACAGGCTTCAATGCCAAACATTTGTTTCTGCAAAGGAGGCGTTGGTCTGACATGTAATAGATTTATTAGTATGATTTAATTAGCAGCAGTAGCTCAATACGCCTGCTGAAGAAACTTTTTAAAAAAATGTATCCATCATAATTTCAGTTTTCATCCCTCTCCCCTGCAGGACCTGTTGGCGGGGTAGAGGAAGTGCCTCCTTTCCAGCCTCAGGTCTACACCTACGTGTGTGATGTTGGAAAGCGTGAGAGTGTGTATTCTACAGCCGAGAAGGTGCGTCGAGAGGTGGGAGAGGTGGACATACTGATAAACAACGCCGGCGTCGTGTCCGGCCATCACCTTCTGGAGTGCCCCGATGAGCTGATCGAGCGCACCATGGTGGTCAACTGTCACGCACACTTCTGGGTGAGTTCACCCAGGACGGTTGATGTGTTTGCTACGATGCCAGGCTGAGAAGAATGTTTCTGCTCTGACTTGCATGCCTTTTCCTTATCTTATCCTGTGTGTGCCAACCTCAGGAGCTGAAGGTGTGTGTGTGTGTGTGTTTCCTGGACTGAGGAAAACCTCATAAATAGTTGGCCCGCATGTTCAGATTTCAGCCCAGTCCATCTTCTGGCTCCTCGGTGGCAGCCCCAGTCGCTGACGATCCGCCACCGCACATCAGCCTTTCCTTGCTATCTCCTCATCTTCTGTACACAAATCAGACTTGCGTGATGGAAGCAGGGGTTCTGTTCGCGGCTTGGATCTGTCTCGGGTCAGCTCACCACATTTTGTTGGCAGGCGGTGATTTGTTGTGTATCAGATTTTCCTCTGGCTCGGCGCCTCAGAGCTTTCAGTGTGAATGCTTATCTAAAAGGGTCCACAGACCTGACTGAGTGAATGTGCTGCCCTTTGAGTAAACATTAACTGCAGCGTTAAACAGGACACAGGCCGACACAGGTTTACACAGATGCAGATTCCAACAGGAATTAAAAATGAAATCCATGGGAAAATAACCACAGTGATCAGATTGAGAACTGAGCGCATTTAACCAGTGCTCCTTCAATCCCATCGGAAATGATCGCACTGCTTGGTTAAGGCTTTTCTACAAATGTGTTTACAGACGGAGTAGGTCTTGTTTGATTGTGTTTTTCACAAGTGAAGCAGATGATGCTTCACCCCCCCCCCCCCCCCCCCCCCCCCCCCGCATTCTTGGTGATACCATGAAACCAGCAATTGGAAGTGAGCGTGACGAGATCTGGTGTTGTCAGTCAGACAGGTTCTGCATTTCCACCTAAATGGATACCCCATTCAGCTATTCATGCACTTCTCTGTTGGCCACCTCTGTTCTTTTACACCCAGGGTTTGGAGGCAGGATCCAGTAGTTGGGTGGCAGATTTAGATTCCTAATGGGAGTCTGTGTTTGTCTTCGCCCATATTCAGCAGAGAGCACGGTTTCTTTAGTGGTGGTGGTGGGGGGAGCAGATGAAAGAAGGGCTTAATGAATAGCGACAGCCAAAATGGAAGATGTGGTTCATTAAAGACACAAGCTAGATGAATGGAGCTTAGACTAACAGGGGCCTGTCCACTTTCCTGTCTTACACAAACACGGCATCGCCGCTCGTTGCATGCAGGTGGTATGTCACACAAACCTTTGATTCAGCTTTTCATCTTTATGAATACCAGTGTTTAAAAGTGGCTTAACTGTGGTTTATGATTCGACAAATAAGCTCAGTTTAAGGCTTAGTCATGCAAAGTTTGATGTGGAGTTTAAAACCTGTTACGGTAGAAGCTTTGTTTTTTACACAATGCTCACAATAAATGGGTGTTACAAAAGACAAACGTATCTTATTTTTAGAAATGGGTTTTGAAAGTTTGGTTGCTTTACAATTCCTCAGGCTGCGTTGTTCTTGTGGTCTTATTCAGCTTATCCTGCGTCGCTTATTGGCGAGAGACTGGGAGAGAAGCATCATCAACCTCAAAAACCTCTGTCTCCTCACGTCTCGCGTTATTTAAATGTCTCCGGTGCGCCCGTGACGTCATGTTGCTCCTAAGTGGAGACCGGCTGCAGCGCAGCGTCCACGCGTCTTCTGTCCTCCTTCCACAGGCGTCTGTGGCTCCTCCCGACCTGATTTGCAGGCTGTGGGCGCAGCTGCACGGGAGTCAGAAGCCAGCTCTGTTTATTCAGCTCTGCCACACACGCATGCAGACGCGGGATAACTACTATGAGTCAGTCCCTTTATGAGGCAGGAGGTCATCGCTTTGAATTTGCCTGATGCTTCGATTTGTCCAGCTGGTCATTTGTAATGTTAAAGCGTCACCCAAATGCCCTAAACTGGCAAGATTAAAAACGGTGTCACGCGAGTTTGCTTGAGGATTAGCACATGTCTAGTGGAATGACATGAAAGGAAATCGTCCTCAGCATCTTGAGCTGGTTATCCAACAGGTGGTTATGAACAATAAGGAGCCTGTGGAAATCCTACCTCTCTGGTGCGACGACATGAAAGCTCAGAGCGCTCGACGCTGACATGGCGGGAAAAGAGCAGAGGAAAGAAAAAAGGGGAAGGAAGGCAGTGCTGTCCCATCTGCGGGCGAAGCGAGAGGGTAATGGTAAGCTGCTGCTGACCCACTTTATCTGACAATTGGTTTCTTGTCCGTGGATCAGCTTGACAAGATGCCAGGCGACAGGAGCCAAGTTCCGCAGGCTGCATTCCTGCTGTAGTCAGAGAAAGGAGGCAGCCAGGCAGAAGGGTCCTACTTGACTGGTTTTATATGGGCCCCTCCTCAGGACTGGTGCACCTGTACCCCTGACGGAGCCGCCCATGACGCCCATTCTCCCATGTTGGGGCGTCTCCCCGAGTACGTACCTGTTATGTCAAGGGATGGCATCATAAAAATGATCACTGCATCCTGATGCCGATTCCCATCAGCCTGTTGATGAGGTTACCTCCCTCCGGCCCGGTGTTTGTGGTTTAATCATCTGTAGCTGAAGCGGACTGACGTGCGTTGCCACCACATCATGACCAGTCTGCATTGAGCATCCCTGGTGACTTCTAAACTCGGCCCACTCGCATTCCTTCAGCTGCTGTAGAATAGACGAGCTGTAGGGCCCTCGCTCTCTCTTCTTCCTTCTCTTGTCCAGGGAGAAGTCAGCCCAATTAAATGGCCATCTGGTCGTACACAAAGGCCAATATTTTGTTCATATTCCTTTTGGTCAGATGCTAGCACTAATGCAGCCTGACACCCCAGCTGCAAGAGGCTTGTGTGGCTTAAATTCTCCTAGAGGCACGCACCAATTAGGGGGTGCAGCGGGCAGGGCACCCCCACATAGGCCAAGGAGGCCTGGCTGTGTCAGCGGGTAATTTAGCGGAACAAGGGAGCGTTGAGACCCAATTACAGCAGCTCTGTAAGACACGAGCGCCTGGTTGCCTTCACACATTTTGTGTCTGAGAGGTCAGCTCGGGTCATACCCACATGCCAGAGCTGCAATGAGAAGCAGGACATCACGTTTAGCCCCATCCTCTAGCTGCGGGAGCCTCATCCTTTCCTCTGTGGGCTCAAATAATTTTCAGAACACTCAGCAAAAGTTGTCCAGTTGTGTCTGAGTGCTGGCTTCACGCGTAGAATATTGTGCCAGATCAAATCTCTGCTCTGTGAAAGTTGATGTGGGAGTGGGGAGAGCTTGGCTGAAAGCAGGTAGGGGCATATCTTAAGTTAATGCTTCATTTGCACGCAACTCCCTCCCTCAGCCGCTGCCATTCTGGCTCGCAGACGCCTTTCTCAGCTTTTGCCCAGGCCTCATGTTCTCCCGCTCCCTCTCGTCGGGCCCCATCATTTAATAAGTCACAGCAAGAACTTTGAAAAATGGATGTCCTGAGAAAAAATTGCTCAGTTACATAATTTCTACTGTACGTTACTATATCAAACCCCAAACGGATGAAGTCATCCTCCTTAGACAAACCCTTTCTCTGCACAGATTAGACTTTTCATAAAATCTTAATACAGACATGAGATTGCAAGTTAACGAGGCTTTTCCTCCCTTTGCGGTGATTTTGTGGCTGTACTACTTGGTACCATTCTCGTTCTGGCTCCGTGCCCCCCTCCAGCAAATGTTTACAAAAGAGGCTGAATCATTCCTGGTGAGGCTTGCATTACTTTTCATTTATATGGCCGCAGAGTTATTACAGGGAATGAAAATGTCAAAAGGCGTTTCGAATACTAACCAGGATTCCACACAACGTCTTAGAAAATGTTAACTTTAAATAATGTATTGTTTTCCCTTTAACCTTTGTTCCATTTCAAAAGCGCCAGGCCTCGCGTATTGTTCTTCACTGCAGCGGCGCACGTCTAATTTAAATAGATTTAGCTCTGCTACGAACAAAAGGCCCGGGGGCTCTTTCGCAGACCTCCTAGTGGGAGAGTGATTGGTCGGTTCCTATCACGGCCGTCGCATGTCACACCTGCTAATTGGCTCCTACTGTGTTCACGGCAGACGAGCAGAGCGTGGAAAGGATCCACAGGTTAATCGACCTCCTGACGCTCCTCTTCTCGTCGCCTCGGCGACTCTCGTTGGATGGGCGCTCTGGTGAAACCCTTTCATGTCGGAGCTCATCCTGCTGGTGATTGTTCTGGTGGCTGCTGCCCGGGCAGGGCGCGAGGCCGGGTGGGGAGCCGATAGGCTTGTGTATTGTTGGAAATGCTGGGGGAACGGAGGCCTATGATTGGCGTTGTCATCAGCTCTTTAGAACCGGGCCCAGCGACGGGCACCAGATCTGTGTGGGAAAGAACAGATTATACAGCAGCGCGCACACACACCTGTAGAGGAGAAACTTAACAGCTGCTTTGTTTTATCTCAACATTTAATTCATCCATGGAAAAAAAAAAAACGTTGGCAACTTTATACGTTGACATGTTGCAGTGTCAGTGTTGAGTCTGATGCTTTATTTATTTTTTATGGCTGTTATGAATCCTCATTCACGGGCCTCACTCTGCATCACCATGGAGAAGAGGGAGAAACACAGGGGGACGAGAGGGAGGCAGAGAGGATCAAAGGGCTTTGGCACAGACAAACTGCACAAGTGAACTAACCTTCCTCTTTTTTCCTTTCTTTTCTTTGCCCTTCTGTGTCTTCTGTTCTTCCACCAGACCACCAAGGCGTTTCTCCCCAAGATGCTGGAGCTGAATCACGGTCACATTGTAACTGTTGCCAGCTCCCTGGGTTTATTCAGCACAGCTGGAGTGGAGGTTAGTATCATACACATCCCCGTCATTCCCACCATCCAAAACCAGCGCTTGTCTCCGAAGCGGCCAGCGTGCCAGCTAGCACACTGCGCCGGGGGAGGTTAGGCCCCCTTTCTGTAGTTGTCCCCCAACCCGTTAAATTAAGAGACACAGATGAGCGTTGGGGAGCCTCTCATAGATTCCTCTATCTGCAACAGTGGGTGTGTTTGTGGGGGGTCGTATTGGGCTTCGGTGGCGAGGCCAGAATAAGCCGACAGCTCCCCAAGGGACAGAGATATCTTCATCGCTGCTTTGTGAACAACTTGCTGCTCAGTATTCAGCTCACAGCAGCTTTGAATGGATAAGGTTTTGGTTTCCTTCCTATGTTTTTTTTTTTTTTTTTTTTTTTTTTTTTCTTCTTCTGTATTTTCTGTTGATACATAATATATTTAATTTCTTCAATTATTTCTATGTATCCACAGAGGATAAAAACAGTTTTATATTTTAGAGAGGACTGACCCAGCCTAGCTCTTTGTTTACCGTTGTTTTTATAGCTGCACGTCACTTTTTATTGTACAGACATTCATCCATAATGAATAAGACCCATTCAGATGGAAGAAATCACTTAAGTTAACAGTTTGTAGCCTATTGTGCTTCCTGGAAGGGCTTTTAATAAGATTTCATAGATGCACATTAATTTTAGGCAACCATAGCTTTTGGCTGTCATGTGGGCACAGTCTCTCTTTATCTGCTGTGTTTATCAACATGCATCTGTGTTTGCCTAAGCTTTTTTTTGTTAAGATTATTTCCCCAATGAACCACATCAAAACCTTCCTGCCATGCAGAGTGGTCTCCCGCTACACAGGGGAAGAATGATAATGAAACCGTAGGACAGCGGACGGGCTCGGTCTGGTTTTGTGGCCGTATCATTAACAGCAAAATGAGACTTGTGTGCCCGCGGGGCATGTTTGATGATGCGCTCTGTGGTTCCTGGATGCAGGAGTTTTCCTAAATTAACATGTTCTCTATTTATTCCCTCAGGATTACTGTGCCAGCAAGTTTGGTGCCATTGGGTTCCATGAGTCGCTGAGCCATGAGCTGAAGGCCTCTGAGAAGGACGGCATCAACATGACCCTGGTGTGTCCTTACCTAGTGGACACGGGAATGTTCAAAGGCTGCAGGATAAGGTTTGTTTCTGGACACGTTGGCCAGTGTCACTCTTTGAAAATAGTTAGTTAAAGTTGCACCTGGGATGAGTTTGTCGACTGTAATTTTCACCATATAAAACCTGCCTCACAAACGCCTTTTAAACTTCAAAGCTGCAGCTGATGGTTTGGATATTATAAAGTCACTTGTCTTGTTCGGAGGGCGGTTTAAACAAAGGGGAATACCTCACCCGCAGGTGCATCTGGGCCAAACTCTCCTTCTCTACCACTGAATGGTTTCAATCAAACATAACTGGCCTGTTGTTTCTTTTCATTTCAGGAAGGAGATTGAGCCGTTTCTGCCTCCTTTGAAGCCTGAGTTCTGTGTGAAACAGGCCATGAGAGCCATCCTCACTGACCAGCCCATGATCTGTACACCTCGCATAGTCTACATGGTGAACTTCATGAAAAGGTGAGCTGCCTGCAGTGCGTTTTCCATCCATATAGCCCCTCGTTTTGCTCACTAAACTGTACCGGTGTCCTGTCTAACCCTCTGTCCCTCCGGGCTCTGCAGCATCCTCCCCTTCGAGGCCATTGTGTGCATGTACCGGTTCCTGGGGGCAGACAAGTGCATGTATCCCTTCCTCGCTCAGCGAAAGGAGGCCATGAACAACAACGAGGCCAAGAATGGGATCTAGGGGGCGCTGTTTGCACCATCTACTGGGGTACAAAAACCTGCAACGCGACTAAACCACTGAGAACGAAAACGGAGAAGAAGGAAACAAGACTGAATCTAGACTGGTGCACTTGCATTGAGCAAATGCAAAGGTTTACCATATTGTTCCTCTGGAACAAGGAAAGCTGTGTACTACACAAAGGATTTATTTGACTTTTTGTTTGTCTTTTTTTTAAGTTTGTTAAAAAAAAAACATCTATATACTGTGTCACTAGTTTTGAAATCATACAGAAAAGGTATCAAATAATTAATTATATTTACATAATGTAGTCACCAGCCTTAGTGTCATTGTGAAAATATACAGTATGTTACTGTACAAACAGTAAGACTATTTTTCCACTTTTTGTTTTTGTAGACATGCACTGTAATTTCATTTTTTTTTTTTATTATTATCCTGCCAGCGTTCTGTGTATAGAAAGGTTCAACGCATACCAAGCATCTCCCACACAGAAGCTCTTTGTCAGTCAGGAAATTGGTTTGCAGTTTAACATGGCCATTCAAAAAATAAAAAAAAAATAAAGGAAGGTAAATGTTTCACAATAAGTAAATGTTACCATGTTCTTATTTTACCACGTACTTTTGTTAATAATGAAGTCTGCAAAATCTAGATGGGACGTTCACTTGTCCCTTAATGGTCCCGTTATGTTGAGCCTTCAACGTGAGCGAAGCAGCCAGTGTCCTGGGTTCAACTAGCATTTGGGACACAGCCTGAACGCTCTGCTTTATAAGGGAGGGAATTATTGATTGGTGACATTTATATAAACTTTAATAAAAAAAAAAAAAAGATAAAAAAAGCTGTAACTGCAGGGAAACGTCCATCGTGACACTGTGGTTGTTTTTGGTTAAAGGAAACACTAATTTTTCATTCTTTTCTTAAGTAAACGTTGTGAATGCCCCATCATCCCAAAACAAATCCTCACCATGTTGAATACTTTATAAATCTTTTGGGAGTTTTTGAATTTCTACATTCCTACAGGCATCATTCCTTCAGTCACAGCAATGAGCCTAAATTCTCTACCTCTTCATTTTTGCCTTTTTTTTTTTTGACAGTATAACATAAGCCTCTGTTTTGTTTTGTTTTCTGAAGGCCGCTCCATGGCAGAGCAGATGTGTTTCCAGTGTTTAGTGTGTCTACCTAACTTAAATTAATAAAGTGATTTAGATTATTACATGGTCTGTCTTTACTACACGTGAATTCTCGCGTGTTATAGTCGAACTATAAAGCTTCTCTTTCTTGCGATGCCAAATGAAAAGGCATGAGTCTGCAAACACGCACAACTACTCTGCAGAAACGCGTCTGCATTTACAGTAAGTGACTTCTGAAATGCAAATGAGCTGCTTGGGCACAGACGACGCCCACCTCGTCACCGTGAGTCAACAGCCTTCAGACATGGGTGTCGGCTAAACAGGGAACCCATCATCTAACTCTTTTTATACGAGTCACATGTCACAACATAACCAGCCACAAAGGGAAAAGGTTACATACATTCCTATTGTAGGCAACAAAGTTTAGCAGAGGGTCAAATGTTCATTCATCTCCATACAGACTGACTCCATGTTAGCGTGGCCTAACGGCTAGAACTTCCAGAGTCAAAACTGCTCTGGGTAAATAAATCTGGGAGCAACAATTAAATTCCTCCCCTATTCTATTGGAGCTGGTATGTAGCCAACCCTGGCCTTTTACTTCCTCAAACAAAAAAAAAAAGAAAGAACTGGTGCCAGCAAAGTATCGCATTTGGATGTCATGAGCTACATTTGGACTCACATGCTCAAACTGCTGAATCGTGTGGACTACGGGCTGTTGCTGCCTTTCAGGTCACGTCATTCGTGGGGTTATTTGTGTTCACCTGTTCTCGTTTTCTCCTTTATTAAAAAACTGAGAAAAGCCACCTAGAGTCAAACTGCGAGGGTCAAACAGCCAAGTGATGCAACATAAATCAGTAGAGCATGATTTGAGTGGAAGGAAGTTTTGAATACTCGCCACAAATATCTCGTGTAAATAAGCGGCCGAAGCTCAGGGGAACATTAAATAATTTCATAACTCACTGAAAATGCAATCAAATAAATAAACGAACAAAACACAGTTTTTAGTATCTTTTTTTTCCTGGAAGCGAAAAAAGAACATCACAGTCATGAGCCTAAGTCTGAAGGCTCCAGCTTTGTCTAAATCTGGGTCACTCAAACAACCACGTCTTCAAAGCGTTTTGAGTCCTGTCTCAGACTTTCAGCTGTTTGTCTTCATCTAATTCACAGCTCTGACAAAGTTTTACCTTCTCTAAAATAAAATACAGAGAGGTGACTGTGTGGGAGTCAGAGACACCCACAGAACACACTGACTACCGGGCGGGTGACAGACAACGCACCCGTCCTCCAGACACCGATTGCTCGGTTTAACTTCCTCTTAAACGTCCTCAGAGATGGACGGAAGTGTGGCGGTGTCAGCTTCAGCCTGCAGCGAGCACCACTCCTCTGCTGTGACTAATAGGGCCTGGAGGAAATCACTCAAGAGACAATTTGGTTCAAAGACAAGGAAGAGGTTGCTGACAGCTTCGATCTTCTCTGTGTGCTGGAGCAATCGGCGAGTCAGCTACAACTCAATGAACAAGGTCTAGGAACGTACGCGTCGCAGTCTTTTCGACTGATCCGACAAAGACGACTACTACTATTAGGATTTTGGCTTGAGTCGTTCCTGGATATTCATCTGCAGGATTCCCCTTATTTCCTCCTCCTCCGTTTAATACAGATGCAATTTATAGGACTTCAAAGAGGTCAATGGGACATAACTCAAAGAGGAAAATCAATGACTCTGGATTTCACTTTTGCATATCACAGAGAAGCTCCACAGCCTCATTGATTTTGTTCTATTTTGGGCCCTTCCCATATTGGCTGGTCAAAGCAAAGCCATTCATCTTGGCTCTAACGTGGCCTCAAGCTGGTCTGCCACTACCTCAACAAGCTTCTGGAATTGAGATCTGCTGCTAATGTGTGTGAACAGCCTTGGCGCTGCTCAATGGCTAGCAGATGTAGCTGCCAGCTGAGTCCATTAGTCAGCGCGGCTGGATTAGATGGCTGTTGTCCCGTTCACTCGTCCGTCCCATTAACAGGAGCGAAACCAGTTTGGTAAAGCACAGGTAGAACGACGCGACAGGAGCGTGTGATCGAGAAGATCTATCTTCACCGAGTCCTGTGAATAGTCGGGAAGTTAAAGGTTTAAAGCATAAATGAAGTCGCCTGAGGATTCAGAACTACTATAATCAGCTGTTTCTAGAAAATAAACATTTATTTACGATGACATTAAACCATTTTCCCTACTGTGATTATTCAGTGTGAATTTTTGTGTTGTAGGTCAAAGAACAAGGCAACAACGGATTTTTTTTTCCACATGAACTGAGGTGTTTTTACTGCATTTCAGGAACGGAAACAGCCTTAATTACACATTGCACACACAGCGAAGACACATCCTCAATGTCAGTGAACAAAGTGATTCTCCAAAGTGGCTTCTAGAGGAGGGAGCCTGTGGATCAGGCGCAGGCTCGCTCTCTGCTCAAAAGATGCACTCCAGAATGCAGGCATTAAAAGCACCCAGTTGATGCCTCCGCAGATCAATACAATACACACAATGGGTGTAGATGTGATCGACAAAACTGTTGGGGAGGGGAGAGGGGATGATTTACTGACACAAAATCACTGGAATGGAGAGGACTTTTCATTCACTGGAGGACATGCAGCCTGCACAAAGCTGTACGGTACAAGTTTACTGGCTTTAGAGACGGTGCACAACAACACAGCCACTGGTGACGCACCTCTGGGGGGGGGAAGTACCACTGTGGCGGTTGTGCCTCCGCCGTTGGATGGGTGCTGCTCCAGTGATGCTATGCCAGTGTGTGCGTGTGTGTGTGGGGGTGGGGGGGGGGGGTCACGTTAAAATGTGATAGGCAGACCTTTCCAGAGCTAAAGCGCGGGTCAGCTTTGTCTCCTGTGCGGTCGAGTCTTCTAGTGATTACTGCTAACACCAGTTTTGTCCTTTTTGTCCACATGAAAAAAACTTTTCTGTTATTTTTCGGAATATGCAAGTCATACACATCCATTTAGATAGATGAGCTCTTTTTATGTCATATGGTGACTATATATGAAGACAACAACTACAACTTTCACAGCACTGGCATTGGTTAATTTTAAATACAGTACTCAAGCATTGTTAGATTAATAAAATAACAAAAGAAAAAGAAAATAAACAACAACATAATCCTCTCCAAAAAAATAAGCTACTGTACGCAAGTTGGTGTCTCCCCTAAAATGTTTATTTTGTTTTATAATGGCATGATGAATATATTTGTTTTAACCATACCAAGAGGCATTTATCCAAAGGGAAAATTGTCGATCGCTTTGGATTTCCCTTAATTTCATACAGTACCATGCATTTATCTCATTAGTTTGTATGTAATTAGTTTTTTTGTCCTCTAAATTTCGGTTGAAATCATCAATAAACATGTTAGGATAGAGTTGTCTTCACATAGACTCAGGTAATGGTGTTTTAGTCGGTCATTTCTCGGTGCACATCCACCCTATTGCATGTTGACAGGTTTTGCAGGATACAGTGGCCATTGTGGGGTAAGGGGGTCGGGGGAACTGTGTGGGTTATAGGTTATGGGAGTTTAGGGTCGTTGGGGGAGTTGTCAGGTTTGTGTTTGGGATACGGGGTCGTCAGCTCCTGGACAACAGCCTTTGAATCCTTGCAGACCTGAGTGGTGGTGCCTGAGTTAGTCTGTTTAATGTCCATCCTCCCTCCCACATGGTTCACTGGTCTGAAAAGACAAATGAAACGGTGTTAGGGTGGATTTCGTCCAAGGACTCGAGCGATGTCGTTAGCAATCACTCCTGCCCGCGGTCATTTGTTTCGGTTCTTTCAAAACAAGATAGGCGATTCTCGTAAACGAAACATTCCAGAGAAAATGAAGACGGCGTGACTCCACACACACTTAACAAGTCCTTGACCTCAATCTGTTTCACACTAACTGATCAGCAGTGGCTCCTGTTCTGTGGGTTTTATCGGAAATGACAACAAGGGCAGAGATTTGTATGGGCTGCAGCTTGTAGCTCAATAGGAAGAATGTGCAAACAGCAAACTATGTGTAAGTTAACGTTTTAGAGTGTGAGAGGGGAAAAACTGGAGTGAGAAATGATTAACAGGTTCAGGTGGAAGTGTAATTGTTGCCATATTTGCCCCTCTCTTCTTATAGTGACGTAAATGAAGTTGCCTTTCCTCTCTTTGTTCCTTTCCTCGTTTGCCCTGAAGAAGACAGGAGCGCTGAAAGAAAATCCTTTTTTCCCAGAGCACGCCTACTATGAAAATACTCCAGAAAAGCCTGAGAGTGGTTTCCTTCCTGGTTTCCAAAAAACCCCCATGGTGTTCCTGCTCTCCTATTCCACTCTCCACCGCTGTCCTCCCTCCTTCCTTCCTCGTACTAAAGGAGATATGACTTGGGGAGAGGGGGGTTAGGTATAGGAGAAAGTCCAGCTTTCTGTTATGTGGCGATAACCATCATGCAAAGTGTCAAGCAACGACAGACTGAAGTGTATGTAAATGCGTACGCCCATTGTTGCTTTCCTAAGGAAGACGGAAATGTTGGGACCTCTGTGTGGGAGGTGACAGAGTTCGACAGAACTTTAATGAATCAAGATAACAAAATATACATCTTAATAGTCAGGATGTCAGTGTTCTGGTCATACAAATACAATTGGTCATTTTCTTGTCATGTCATGTTTTTTTTTCTAGCCATGCATCTCTCTGCCACGACGGACTGACTAATGGTTCAACATCTACCAGTGAGTGAGCGTGAAGTGTCCATGTGCCACTTTGGCAGGATCGGTACCTTGATGGGGCCATCCACCGGGTCCAGTCCCTGCTCAGACAGCTGTTTCAAGGCACTTAGAGCAGCCTGAGAAGAGAGAGGACGACAGATGGTTGAGTGAGTGAGCGAGAGAGGAGGGAGACGTTGGGGGGGAGGAGAGTGAGTGTCACCCTTCAGCTGCTTTTCAAATAACACTTACTCTGGGAAATCTGATGCCAGCAGGACACTTTCCCTTCTCTCTCTGTTGTCTTTGGCCCCTTCTTCTCAGACTGTTTATTTAGTGTTATTGAGTTAACATTTCCACTTTATGTTTCCCTTGCTCTGTATTTTCCCAAGTCAGTCGGAGTGACATCTGTCTTCTCTGTGACCACAGCGTAACAACTAGCAGCGGGTCTGCATTACTTATGAATCACGCACAGCTCAAACCTCGCAAAATATTCCTGTAATTGAAAATAAACAAATGTGCGCGTAACATTTTTACACATGATTGTATAATGACCTCATTAAGCTCAATTTGTGGTTGCGAGGGGGAAACGATCAGCACAAAGCGACTCTTGCTCACACTTTCAAAAGGCTGAAGCATTATCCAATGGTCCTAAAACGTTATTATGCTGCACACATCAAGTACATCATGGCATCAGTGACTCTGCTCAGAGATGCCACAAATGCTGAGTTTACCTCATTATAAAGCCACTTGCATCGATTTATATTCATGTTTTTGTGGCATGCGTTAGGCCAAAAGTTACCTTCTGCTTACATCCAATAGAATTTTAAAAAGTGCTTAACGTTATATTATGAAAAAAAAGCAAAGAACCATAATTTATGAGTAATGAGTGCAAGGGTCAATATCTGGTTCGTATCCATCAACGTAAGACACAATCTGTGATGCTTACAGGTAAGAAAAAAACAGCAGCAATAATAATTGATACTGTCAGGTTATTACTTTAAGGCCTTTCTCCAGAGACTCAGAAATCAACTCAAGCCGCCTTAAGTCTGTGACAGACAATTTATGGCACAATGTGTGTTTTTCTTGTGAAGATCTGACGGCCTATGAGATTTAGAGCTTATACTCGCAGAGATTTAAGGTGACAAGGTGGTAGGAACACAGTTGTCTCAATTACATTGTTAATAAGCATGAATTACATCAAGGGGATTAATAAAAGATGTTGTAAGACATCTTTATACACATGCAGTCGCCATCTTACAATGGTACAGAAGTGGAAAAATCTGTTAAGATAAGACTGAAGCCTGTCGCTGTGAATAATCACACCTGATAAACAACAGGCGACAGATCAGTCTCCCTTCTACGCTGGTGACCAATAAATTGTAATCGCAACCATGATTACCTCTTGTTTGGGGGTATTTATTCAGTTTGGAACTTTTCTCTACTTGAGTAAATAACCAGAGCCCATCTGTTGAAGGAGGGAGTGACTGCAGATAAACAGCCATAAATCAGGGACCTGGCGGTGGCAGCACCGCTGATATACGACAGGCAGGCATAGGGGCAGGGGTAGCCAGTCCCTGAACTCAGCAGCCCAGCAGTGGACACAGAGCCTAAGACAAATACTGGGCCTATCTGTGGAAAGGCAGGCAGTGAAATCATTATTGTTCTAATGAGATAAGTTGGCCGTTGTTGGAGGCAGCCGCTACGCTCAGGCATCAACACCAGAAGATTTTGTTTAGTCTGAGGCCCTGATACAGAAGGTGGAGGCATTTCCTTTGCAGAATAATTTGAAGAGAAGAATCACAAATAAGCCTTTTGATATCTTTTGCCTATTTAAACTGGGCGTTAAATTGCTACACGGGTACCAGGTAAAACCACGCAACAAGAAAGTTGTTTCAGTAATTGAGGTACGGGTCCAGAAAAACCCGATTTTTCCTCGCAGATGGCTCAGAGTAAGATGCTTTCTCAGCCCTATTTCCAGAGCAACAGGGTTCCTTAAAAACTGGTGAAGTCTCCCTCATCACTCTTTATTCACCTGCCCTATTTCTACTCTCCAATTTTAGATAACAGGCCAGCGTTCACCATCGGTCCAAGGCTGGGGGCGTATCTGAAGCGCCCCACAGCCGCTTCACACATGGTGTCATTTATCTATCTATCTGGCCATCCCTAGTTCAAAGGCCTGAACAAACAGAGGTCAAATGTGACGGTGTCTGAGAAGGATCTGCGACCATGGCTGAGCTCCTGATGCAGAGTGACAAGAGCGGCTCATTTTTCTGGGCCTGCTGCGCTCTTAATGGCTTTCCCGACAGAGTCTTCGCCTCCATCAGCGGCTTAGCCAAACAAAGACCAATTCCCCCAGGAGTCCGCAACATCGGCCTGATGGATCATTGGATCACATTGACCCTGACAAATCAGACCCCTATGTCAGCTCTTATTGCTCAACTACTGGCTACTAGGTGAGTAACCAAGACATTGTGGAGAATGTGAGGCTGGGGAGAAAACCTGTATAAACAGAACAAGAGGGGGAGACACATTGAGCAGAAACAACTATTTTTTAGTGGGAAAAGAACAGCAGCCTTCAGTGCTTATGCAGTGTCTGTCACTTCAACCTCTGGCCCACAGCAGCCATCAAAGACACCAGGGAGGTCCTAATGAAGTGAAGACCCACCACCACATCATTCAGTCTCACATACTTGCATCTTGCTCTCTGCTTCCTCTGTGAATCTTCGGAGCAGTAGAAGAAAAGGAAACTGCAGCCTAGTGTTGCCTGTTGTCTTGGCCTGATCCAATCAGACGCGGCTTCTGCTCTGGTGGAGGCCAGATGAAAGCACAGACTTCAGCTTAAGGTTTAACCCAGTGACCCAGTCTGAAGGGTACAGCATGGTATTTCTGTCGTTGTCGAGCAGATCCACATTCCCAGGACTTCCTCTGGCTCTGCAAGGTCCAGTTGGACTAAGCGACCCCCTCCTCTATTCTTGAGACCAGCCTGAGACTGTCAGTGGCTGCCTCCCATCTTTGCTTTGATCCCATGCCATTGTCTCACTCATGAGGCTGAAGGGCCACATCAGTAGAATGCTAATTGCTTAGTTCCTTCCTTATACAGATTCTATGGCCTAGAAATCATCTCTTATAAGTCTGTGGCTCAACGTAGAGTATTACATCATAGAGCAAAGCAACTGAGAGGAGCATTTACAGGAACGACACATGTACCACTCCACAAAAGATACACGCAAACCACTGAATAGTTTCACAACTACTACCAGTTTATTCTCACAACTCAAGACAATGCAGGGGTCTTACATCAGCTCCCAAACACGCTGGAAAGACCATGATTAAAGTTGGGTTGCTAGCTCTGAGCCGCCGAGAGGCAGGGGGACCGAACACGAAGCACGGTGGCTGCTGATGAAGGTGATCTAAGGGACGTCCACTAGACTAAACAACGACCAAAGTGGATTTCAAACAGGGTGCTTTACAGACGGGACCTGGAAAGTTGGAAAGATGAGTGGCCTGTTGTCAGAGAAGTTCCGAGGCTGGATATATTGTTCGGCAGAGGGCTTGTTCGGTTTTCAAAAGGCCACATAAAACCTTGACAGGGCTCCCTCTTTTTGCACTAATTCCCCAAAGCACAAAGAAATATGAGAAACCAGGGAAAGGAAAATCCAAGCTACCTTTTTGTCCTGTGTTAACCCTGTTGTCACATCCATGCCATCACGTCACGTCTTCCTTTGAAGTTCTTTAAATTCTTTTAAACATTATCTATTGGATTTTTTCTTGGTATTTTTTCCCCTTTTGTCAGCTACTTGCTAACTTCTTCTCATCCTTTGGCGTTTATTTCTTCAAAAATCTTTTCTCTTCCTTCCACCCACATCAAAAGCCTGGATGTAGATCAATGAAACGCTCCTGGACAGCTCAAACACCTGTGTGTACATGACTGCTGGCAGCATAAGTGTCTATTTGTTAATGCGGTGCGATGTGTACATGGATTTTTGAGGAAGAAATTTATTCGGATGCTCTCACAAAATCACTTCTTCA
Organism: Macropodus opercularis; assembly: GCA_030770545.1. Lineage (NCBI taxonomy): Eukaryota > Metazoa > Chordata > Actinopteri > Anabantiformes > Osphronemidae > Macropodus > Macropodus opercularis. The sequence goes on from JAUCMP010000028.1 coordinate 7,007,336, forward strand.
CTCTCTCTTCACATTTCACATCCTCTTACACACAGAGGCACCGATAAAAGGAGGCAGTGTGCTGCTGGCAGTGGCCTTGCTGCAGCCTGACATGATGCTAACACCTCACTTCATATGTGCCGCTTCAGTTCTTGTGCAGCGTGGCATCTGGGGATGTTGTACAGCTGAATACACTTCCCTAGAGGAAATCTATTTGATTTCTGCATACTTCCCAGTCATGTGTGCACGCTGCCACATTACAGTGATCGGACGTCTTACTGTGGACAGTGTTCATATTCTTCGGTATGTCAGCAAAGCCTGTGATGATCACTGAAGGCCGGCTGAGCTACGTTCGTGGTTAACTGCTGCGGGGCTCCCCCGTGGGGGTAAGCTTTTGCGGACATGGGAACTCATAAATAAGGGCCCGGGGTGCAGCGCCATGTCATGCGTCATTTACCCTGGAGAGGCCTGCTTTATTCCCTCCCAACACTGAGCTACTGAGCATGGCACCTCCTTTGGCGTAACACAAAACATATGGGCAGAGGCTGAGGGGCAGAAACACCTCAACATACCACACTCCAGCCTTGTCAGCAGAGCATCTTGGAGAAAAAGCAGATGCAGCCAAAGACGGCCCCTATGATAACAGTGCTAGGGTTACACAGCAATAACCTAATCACTGAGCTTCAATACTTTAGATAAATAAAAACTGGAGAACACAAAATATAAGTAGATCAACCAGGAAACAATTTAGCAGTTATAACAGATATTTTATATCAGAAACTAGACTGTCAACAACTGTAACTTCACGTAAGATGGATTCAAACTGTGAATCATCAGCAACATAATTTAACAGTGTTTTTATCACACATAAAGTTTTTAATAACTACAACCTGTATAGTTATTACATACGTACTTTTTAAAAACTAAAACGCATAAGGAAATTAACAATATTAAGAATAAAAGTAAGTAAGCCTCTGATTTTCTTATGTAATCAGTTCTCCTTTCTTCCATATCGTAAAGCAATCGAGGGGTCAGCATGGGTCAAAACTGGCAATCTGACACACTTTGACACTTTCACCATGAATGGAAACGATGACGCATTTGCACCATCAGAAGCCTTTCGCCATTTGAACGTTACTCAGGGGAAGCAGTTCATCTTCAATATTTCTAACGAAGTTCAAGGATGCATCAGTGACTAAATAAAGCATGAGTTAAGATATAGGCTATTAATAATGCATCAGGAAGGGGACTACTGCCTGTGAAGATACAGAGAAAAAGAGAAAAACACCCCTAAAGGCTAGTGACTCACAAGCATGACTACTGATTAACCTAAAATACTTCCCATGCTTCTCATTCCTGGCAACCTGAGTACAGAGACCGTCTGGATGGCTGTTCTCTTCATGAACTGTTACTACCATTTCATTCACAATTTGAGTTTTTCTTGTACTTGTAACAGAATTTATACTTGCTTTGCTAACATGACAGTGTCTGTCAGTCACGCAGATTAGTAAAAAAAAAAAAAAGCTGTGGGGACATACAAGGAAGTTAATCAAATGTCAGTAAAGAGTCACTCTGGGAAAGTTACAAAGTAGTTGTGGGCGATTTAGGAAACACCCATCTGACTGTGCAGTACTGGCAACTGCTTCCATCACATTTCCCTAGTGACAGCCTAACGGTGTTACACCGCCTCATCTTCACCTGCAGCGATAGACCTATTTATTGTTGGAGAAGCTTCTAATATCCTCAACAATTAGACTCAAATATCCCCGAGGGTGATAGGCAAAGCTGCTGGAAGAAAAGAAAGCCTTCAGGCACTCGCTCTCTTATCAGCAGAGAGATGGTGATCAATCCCAAGGGGCATCCTGCTTCTTTCTCGGCTCTCTCGCCTCTGCAACACAATACATCCTTCACTGTGTGTCAAATATTGACCACTGCATTATTTCAAACTCTCTTTTCTCGATATTGTCCCAAATCCAAAATGACAAACAAACGATAGCCTAGTTGAACTATAGGCAGCGGTACAAGCAGAGATGCAATCGCACTGCTGCCTGGCTACTAAACAGTTTTAGGAGAAGACGCTTATCCACCGCATGGAAGCATGGGCGTCACACATCAGTGTAGTCACTCATATCCCCCATTTGCATAGATTATGAGCTTAGTGAAGATACTGCAGCCAGACATTCACTAATATGACAACATCAGCCTTTATGTCAAAGATCATTGCTGGCTCTTATCAGTCAAATTATTTTTTTTATCAGTGAGCCCCTAATAGAAGTTAAAATACAGTTTGTATTACCAAAGAGTATCTGAGCAGTAATTTTATTATTAAAACTAAAGTAAACGTATTAGTTTGTGCCATCACACACACACCGACCATGATTAGAAGCAAAACTTAAAACAACAAGATTTACAAAAAGGAAATGTAGAAAAGACTTCTGATTTGCATGCATTTTTATCTTCTTCCTCGTGTCTCTTTCTCATAGTGCCTGAGCTCCTCTCTGTCTCTCTTAGTGTTTTACAATTTGCTATAGATCCCCACAAGGCCGGGGACTGTTGCTTGTTACCCAGTATGCTCAGTGCACCTATAAGACGGACGTTTTGTCTACTTAGAAATAGAGAATGAGTCTGCTACTCGCTGTGTGACAAGGGTCGATAGAGACCCATTATGTCTGAGGGAGCCGCTGGCGTGTTATGAAAATCCTACTATGTTCCTATGGTAACTGACAGCATGTACTGCAGAGAGACATTACATATAAGGCATGTTTGCTGAAAACAATAAATTTCAGTATGCTTACATATCAAGGGGTCAGGTTGAGCTGGGTGAGCCCTTCCAAACAGACTGGGTTTCCAATGACCGGGTCCAGATGCCACACTAACAAGCCAAATATGGAATAGGATGTGTAATGCCCACTTTTTAAATGTTAAGACAATGCTATTATCAAGTTGGTTATAGTGGGTTGTTTTGACACAAACTCTCATAAACATATAAAAAAAAAAACAACATAACTGTAATGAAGCCATGTTACAGATTGACTTTGCAAACACCAATGTGAGCCAAGGATAAACAGAGAGAGGCTGGAGCCATGAGTAAACACAGAATGGCACAGGCACGCTGGGCCCCACATGTGAAATAAAAGCACCATAACACCATCCCCTAAGCTGGACAGCAAAAAAACCTAAAGTCACAATATGTTCCATGATGTGGTTAAACAGATTTTCCCGTACCATATAAAGGCCCAGGCACACGTTGAATGACTATGCATCCAATTACGACGTGATCTGGCCGAACCTAGCTGGGAGAGACAACTCTCCAATATGTGTTGTGTAGAGGTTCTGGTCTTAAAGCCCAGATGTTCTCACAAAAATTGTTTACACATATTAGGATTTACAACCGACACCGGCCACCGGTTGTGTTACAAATGTGAGTCCATGTTAGTTTTGGCAAAAGAATATACAATAAATCAAACCGCTCATGTGGGATTAGCAGGTTTGTCTTTTTCCAGCACCTCCTGTGCGTTTCTCACAGTCGACTCGGTCGTCACGTTGTGCTTGTACCTGCTGTAATCTGAGTGACTGTCACAAATCATTAGGCAGGGCAGGCAGTGTACACATATGTAATATGTAAGCACCATCTTTCCTTGGCATCCAAATACTTACCCAATTCTAGCAAGTGCAAAGCCCCAAAACATGTAAACATCAAGGACACCTATGCTACCGTTTTGCTGCAGTAACACACTGCAGAGTCTAGACGAGATTTTACAGCTTGGCAAGTAGACAGTAAACACCAGGAAGACACTTAAACACGTGACTAAGACACAGATGATTAGATCGTGGACACTTCGACTGTGAGAAGAATCGCAAAAGCGGGAGTTGGGGCAGGACTGAGTGACAATCAGGTAGAACCAGCAGATGTTTAAGTCAGGACACCACAGGCAACTGACAAATGATCGAGGTAGGGTTTCTCATTTCTACTGCGTTCACTGTGGCACAAATGTAAATAGCAGACTCTCTAAAGTAAAAAAAACAAACAAAAAGCTTACACAAGTTCCCCATGTATGTGATCCATCCATTCATCTAGTCCTGTACAGCGGTTCGTCCCATGAAACAGGGGTCAGGGTACTAATGGAGGACCTCGTGGCCTTGTGTGCTTTTGGAAACAACACCCCAGCCCTTGCTCTCTTATAAATCAAGCTGGTTTCATTTCGAATGGCAGAATCCTCTGATGTCCCAGCCATGTCTCATTTCAAAGTCTTTGTGAAGGCTCACACGGTTCCACATTTACTGACTGAGAACAAGGGCGATGTGTGTGCAGGGACGAGTATGACGCTAACGGAGAGGAAGACGGACAAGAGAAAAGAAACAGAGACTGGGGAAAGGGAGAATTAGAGGGAGCTCGCAGATACAGTCGACGTCCTGGAGGGGCCTCTAAAATAAGTGTTTGTCTAGTAACTATGCTGCATTAAGTCCTGTTACTTGGAGGAATGCATAATAAATCACAGCACTTAGCCAGAGCACTGCTCTAACACAATGTGTAAAAGATTACCTTCACATGAAAGACTACAACGCATCAGTGGAAGCAGAATCACGTTCTGGTCGTATTGTCTTTGTAATATGCAGTAAATGCCCAAAAAGTTCATTAAAATTCACATCATCATGTCGACATATTAAGTATCACAGGGCATTAGAATAAATGCCTCCCAGATTCAAAGAGTCACAGAGTAGTTTGCTTCATCTTTTCCCACCTCCTGCCAAGGGCGCAGCTATTTGTATGGACACTAGCACATGAGTTGTCATGAAAGACCTTTTTTAGGAGATTGTGAACATACGATTTTAAAGAAGGCAGACGCAGCGTTTTAATGAAACACACGCACACACACACACACAGCGTTTACTTTAACCACAGGAGTGTGCGACACCTTAGTCGTAACCGGTGTCAACCCCCGATGTGACTGTTGTTCTCAATGTTTCAAAAAGGCTGCTGTTTGAGGCCTGAGAATGCGTAAACATCCAGATGAGAGGAAAGAGGCTGCGATGGGGGAGGAGAGGAAGGAGGGCACCCGGGAAACCATTCCCCTGTCACTACACTCGACTCTATGACTTACACAATTGAAGAATACTTGCATTGTGTTAACTGTAGTGTTGAGTGTGTACTGTAGGTTGAAATGGAGATGCCTGGAGACCGCTTCCCTCTCCAGGGGGTACAGTACAAAGCAAAGTCGGCTTTTCCCCAACAATAAATGGGTGGTGGTTCCAGCCCAGGCTTTCGTATAATACCGGTCAGCGTGATGCGAGTTACTGCCTTAACTTATGATGTACGATGGGGGGAAAAAAAAACTTTCACAAACAAATAGCACCTAAGTATCTTGTGGATCTAATTTCTTCAAGTCCAAAATGCAACAAAAGAGTGTAATTATATTCAAACAATGCAAGTCATTGTGTGAGTGTGTGCCTGTTTGTCTCTGTACTTGGCTTTACGCCGGTGAGGTGAACGTACACACCTGCAATTACTGTCACTGGGTGATTTGCTTTTGCAGTGCTACATGATGAGCAATTTTCAGAAGCTGTTACGCACACGACGCGTGTCACGTATCAGGTTAAATGGCTCTTGAAGAAGCACAAACAACAGCGTTGCACAATAAACTGCGAGTGCAAAACACTGTCCACATTTTTTTTAGGATTGAAAATGTCAGTGACTGTTTGTAGTTTAATGTGTTTCAGAAAACTCTGGCCTGGATAAAAAGACATCAGAAGACAGTACTGCTATATATATATATATATATATATATATATATATATAGGTGTAAATAGAGGAATTTCACTAAACCAAGAGGAGATAAAATAGCATAATGCTACTGTGCAAACCTCACTGTGTTGGCGTTTTCTCCACAGGCGACATAACTAACGCGTCGTTACTAGGAGATGGGAAACCAGAAGCAAAAACATGAAATACCGGGCCCTTATCTTGGGGACCTTTTCAACAAGACACACTATCACTCAGTATCAAATGGCATTAAGTTAATGAGGCAAAGATGCAACAAAGAGAGGTGGGTAGCGAGTCAGCAGCTTGGTTTGCTTATGCATGGCCCGCAGGTGATAAGGGAAAAGATGTGTGACTGGTTGAAAGGCCACATTTGTGTGTGTGGAAAATCACACGCAGAGCACAACAGCACCGAAAGCTGCAAGGCCACAGCCAAAACAAGCCCCCCCCTCTTAGCACAGAGGTGATAATGAATGTAACACTTGTTATTGTCTTAAATCAATCACGCTGGTTCCACAGGTAGGAAAGCAACACGCTGGGAGGACAATGCATTTGTCTAGACATAAATATAAACAGTTGCAGTTTTTAAGTATGTCCTGCTTTCATTTCATTCACTTTCTTCCTTAGAACTAGTTATTAAAAAATATCTGATTGGCACTAATAATAAAAAGGGAGCATTTACCATAAATTGTGGGCACGGTCTCAATCTTTTCAGCTGTCTTAATGTATCACATGTCAACAGGTTCAGAGACACTCCAGGTTATGGCGCGTAATCTAAACTGGCAGATAGGGTAACACTATCTGTCGTGCTCACTTGCTGTACTTGACTGACAATTTTACACGTCTTTGACAAGTGAAGAGTCCGGTTACTTTTTATCAAATACTTTACTAACGGATGCCAAAGCCTGGAGCCAAGTGAAAAGCATATATATATATATATATCCCCCCCTAAGGCACAAGTACGAGTTATTATCTAGTTAGGCAGAAGAAATGCAGCTCTACATTGGTAGAGAAGCCGACTTTGTAGTCTTCCATACATGGTGTGGAGTCAAAACAGGTGATACATTTCTTCAAGTCAGTATGAATCCACGGTGCTCATGCAATCAGGGAACAGCTTAGCCAATATTTTCATTTCTTTCTTTCCGCCAGTGATATATTGCAGTTACTATTAAAACCGAAGTCACATTCTGCAAGTACTTAATTACACACGGTCTGATTAATTGCTCTGATTAGTGTTTCTGCTATTGAACCAAACTCCATTAGTGGAGGGAGAAGCCTTTCACTATGTAAAGAATACATTTATTTGTTGTTCAAGTTCCAAGCTTGGTGTAACTTAACTCACCACGTGTGTGTTCAGTTCCACACCATGTGGGCCGTTAACAGATATACTAATGTTCCAAGGGGCCACTTGAAGCTATCAACACATCCCCTAATGGGCAAGTTCATGTTTATTCTGTCCCAGCTGGTCACTGCTTCCTCTGGTTTGCAAAAAAAAAGTCACTTTTATCTCCTATTTTCTCATTCCCCGTCCTCATCAATCCTTGCTATCCCCACTCAATCAATTTCCCTCCAGCTCCTCTTCTCTACCCCGTCTCCCCATTCTCAGTGTCTCTCTGGCTCGTTTAGCCCCTGTTCTTCCTCCTCCTCCTCCATCATTCTTTCACTGCCCCTCTCCTCTCCCATCACACCCTAATCTCCTGCTCTGAAAGGTGTTTCCTGAGAAGGCATGTGGGTAGACAGGTGGGAGTGATGGATTGCCCCGTGGATGCTTTACTTTGTCACCTCTCCAAGGCACAAACTGGGTGTGGTAAAAGTTTTTTTTTTGGGGGTGGGGGGTTGCAGCAGGATCGGGTGGGTCTGAGGTGAGATGGGGGGCCAGGTACGAGGTCCCTTGAAAGCTGGTGTTGATGGGAAGTGGGGGACGTCTCTGCGATTACAGTGAAGAATGAGAGCGGTGCAAACGTGTACCTTCTATTGCAAGCTCATTACATCTTTTTGTGAATTCAATTTCAGTTTAGACTGCAAGCTCACGCAATACATCATCTACAGGACGGCACAGCAGTTAGGGTTGAGTCATAACTCTCCAAGTAAACAAAGTAATTAAATTATTTACTAGAATTAAATACTACCCTGAAATAACCTGGGAATCTTTACAGGGTGTCAGATTTAAAAAAAAGCTTTCCCCATTTCACCAGCTGATGCGTCCTATTAATTCTGACACAGAAGCCTCATCAACACTTTAATTTAAAAGATGCCATATCAATGCAGATTAGGTTGAGCTTTCTTGTCTTCTCCTCACAAAGTGATTTAGGATATGCCCAGGTGCTTTTACACAACCCCGGGACATGAAGAGGAGACGGACACGGCGGATAAACAAAGAGGAGAAGGTGTCCGACAGCTGCCTGGTTGGTTGGGTAACACTCCGGTGGGACCCCCCCTAGAGGAGCCCATCCCGGGGTATGGTCTACGCTCCACTTGGGAAGGAAAACTTCAAACACAAGGCCTGCACAACCTCTGGCCCACTGCAGCTCCCTCTCCTGAGCTCTGTGGGGGATCGCTGAAGACCATCCCAGCAGTCGGCACGTCATGAATCAGCACCGTCTCCCCTCTCCTACAGTCACTCTTTCCTCCCTCGCTCAGACCCATCTAAAACACATTTACAGCCAAATAAATGAAGGCAGAGGTGTGTGCAACATGTAAATAAACACCACCCTCACCGCTGGTGCTCATTATCAGCTCCCCACAGCCTTGTCCCTTCACCTTTGCTTCACATCACTCAGCTTGCAGCAAAAATCCACATACCGGAGACAAGGTCAGATGTCCAATTAATTTTAGAAAAGACTTTCCATGTTGTTCCTGAAGCGAGGATTGAGAAACCTGTCACGGTTATTTGTATGTGTTTGTGAATCTGGCATAAGATAACAGAAACAGTCAAGACAGTCAACACGTGACCAAATGGTGTTTTGTTAAAGTAATGTCAGCCATGTGAATTTAACAAGGGGTATCACAGTACCATCCCAGAACATAAAGTTTGGTTATAGGCAGGCTATGGAAAACTTCACCTAACAGCTAGATGACAAATTACAGAGAGAAGAGAGATTTTTCAGGAAAGCCAGGTACCTGGAAAAACTGATCCACTTCACAAGACATAAATCCAGAAAAGTAGGCCTCATTACCTGAAAGCCTGTCTACGACACATTTTAATCATGAGATGCTATGTGCAACATGTCACATAAAATCAGCCCAAGTGCACTGTGGGTGCAGAAAACCTAAGCAGCCACAGCTGACACCCTGGGAGCCAGGGTGGCACAGCTGAGGACATTACTGCACGCAAAGCAACACCACACACACACAAACACACACAGACACACACACAGTGTCTGGTGGTGGACAACAGTCACCCTGTCATATTCAATTGCGTCCCACTCATGTTGGACCAGCAACACCTCACATACAGCTCAGTGGGCCTCGGCCCCCCTGGTCTCCCACTGCCGCCAAAGGAGGACTGCCAGAGAGTTACTTCAGCTCTGCAGAACAAACACAGAATTCAGCTCATCTGAAGAACAGAAAAAAGTTAAATATATACCCTTGGAGTGGCCTCTAATCTGGCTGTGTAACTGACAGACACAGCATCGAATGACACCGTGTGCAGATTTAACTAAGGAAAAACCGATGGAACATTCAAGGCTGGATGTTCAAACAACCTCAAGTTTGAATGAGTGTCAAACAAAAAGACCGAGAATGACGACATCAGACACGTACGCCCTGGAAGCTCGAGCGTTTAAAGACAGTACTCGTGTGAGCTGCGCGTAAGAGCAGTTCCCTTTCGGTCAATCTGCTCAGCGTAACACCAGAAGGCGCAGGAATCGTTTGCGATGCTCATCGGCGCTGTGCTTCTCAGTAAACCCAGGTTACATAAGCTTTACACTACCTCCATCTTTACCTCAATCTGTCTTTAGTCAGATTGTTGCAGACGGCGTAGTTTGTAAACAGATTGTAACCTAAAGCTAAAGCTATCAGCAAAAATCAGCTACACTTAAAGAGGCGAACTCGCTCCCAAACATCTTTAGCTCCGGGCGGATTTCAGTGAGTCTAGCAGCCTACAGGCTCACATGTGTTTGGCAGATGGCATTGAGTAGATGGCACACAGGGTCAGAAAGGGCACTCAGCTGTATATCTCTCACACAAACAGGCCCTTCAGGAATGTCTGCACAAGGCCAAGGATTATGGCAAACACTGCACGGCTACGCGTGAATGTGCGTGTGTGTGTGTTTGTGTCTGCATGTGCACAAAGGCCCGATGAAGAGCAGAATATAGTAAAAGCAGTGACAAACTGCTCACAATCACAGACGTTCAGCAGCACCCTCCGCAGGCTCAAAGGTTTGTTCAATTAACAAGAAGAAAAACAATTCAATATTGCTGATATGATGGATGTAATATTTAAAAATGATGTTCACTAATGACAAAGGTTACAAAACCTAGAAAACACAAAGAAACACATATTAAGCTAATTTCATTACAGTTCTTTGTTCCAAATCTAGGAGCTTTTCATTCATTTAACCTTAGTGTTTGATATCCAAGTTAAATAATGTAATGTGTGTTTAGTTAACTGAAACCTAACATCGACTTTCCTTAAACAATTCTACTGTCACTAATGCTCTAGAGAGAGAAGATTAACTGATCAGCGTTGCTTTGATTTGTAACAGAAGTAGCACGTCATGTGTTCTTTCATCAAGTCATTTTTCATCTTAATGTAACATAGAGGCGAATTATATCTGTAAGAAATTGTTGAGTACCCTTCGACACAAACAAAAGAAACCACAATTAAGTTGTAGTAAACTACTGCCGCTGACAAAACAAAGAGAATAAAATAATCCACATCGTGCCGTTTTATTGTTGCGTTCCACTCTGAACAAGAGTTTGAGAAAACAACAGAGCTGATGTTGGAGAAGCTTAAGGTTATAACGTCACATCTAGAAGGACAGTGTGAGACGCAGACTAAAAGCCAAGGACAACGTTCAGAGGTACAGGCTTAAGTCCAAGGTCAAGGAGCTCACGGATGGCTGCCTGAGCAGTGAATCAGATACACAGGCAGAACCCTCACGGAAAGGTAGAGAAATAACTCACTCTAATATTATCGGACACTTATCTGCAGCTCAGAGACGTGTCACATGTGAACCTGTGCAACAGGACGCATCAGATACTCAGATCATTCTGTTACAGGTAAATCTTCAGGGTTAGTAGGTCAGAAAATAGGCTGCATCACTATCGTGTTCAAACTGGCCAAATGCGTGACGCTCTGGTCTACTTTGTCCAACAAGTGTTAAGAGTTTGGGGGCCTTTGAGGGTGACCCCTCATTATTGGGTGTTCCCTTTGTGGTAGTATTCCTCACTGTACTGAGTAGAGGAAAAGAAAGGCCTTCTCTAACAGTTGGTCATGCCCCAGTGCTCCTGGCAACAACAGGGCCTGAGGACAGAGACCTGCTTGGCCTATATTGGCTTGGCTCTCAGTTAGCGGTGGCGGCAATAGCCCCCTGTCAGCTGTCCCATTCAGGGGCAGGCCAGCTCTTTATTAAAACTTTGAAGACCGCTGAACAAAGGGGCGTCCTATGTTTAGATGATAGAATGTAAGCAACTGGTTTTCTGCTTGGGCAACACAAGACAAAGAGCCTCCTTTTGAATATGGGGAGTACGCGAGACAGGGTTAGTGAGAAAACTAGAGAGGGAGGGAGAGAGAACGAGCTGAGAAGATATTCCATACGATTCCAGGATGGGGATTACTTTGATAGGCTGAAAATCTTGATGAGCTGGCGGCTGTGTGTGGGAGGAACAGAGGCTCCGAGAAGAAATGCAATCACAGATCACAGGTGGCTCTGATGCCCTGGTGAGTAATAATGAAACCATAGAGCCAAGGCTTCCCTGTTAATTAGAGGATTGAGGAGGATCAACTGTTGCTGTCTCTTCACAACATGCCCTACATACTACACTATATACACTATATGCTACACTTCGCTGCACCGGGATAAGCGCATCCTCGAGAGCCGAGCCTGTTTGATGTCAGTGACTATTGTTGCATCGCCAGCGGCACCAGCGTCTGCATACGTTGTGTGGGCAGCAGACACAAACAACAAAAGTGAACTATGAACTGCATCGAAACTTTTTTTTTTTCCAGGCACTACATTACTAGTACTATTTAATTCACACCCAGAGTGTTTTAAGGTTATTATGTGTGAAAATGTAGGATGGTTGTTGTTCAAATTAGCCAATTCTCACCTGAGCTTTACCATTTTCTGGCCGTTTCCTAATGTGGCTGGCTTCAAAGCGTTAAAGTACACTTTCTATTAAACACTTTGGTTTACAACGTACTTATATACATACAGTACCTGGTCATGGCTGGCTTGGAGGGTGCTCCCAGTGCCGTGGAAAGTCATTTGCACCGGGGAGAGGGTCAGATACGTCACAAAATCCTTGCCACTCTGTGCATCACTGTACTGCACCTAGAGGAAAAAGCAAATGGTAGACGGGCCATCATTAAAAGTAAAAACAGGAAAAGATAAATCAAAGACGTGACAAGAAAATGTACGTTTACAGCAGAGCACAGTCTTGTGTTTTTGGAAGTGGTTGGCTTGAGGGTAAATCTTGCATGTCTAATTGCTAAAACAGCACATTTGTGGACGATTAACTCACCCCATGCGTAAATGGCAGTGGGGAGAATTAGTGTAATGGTCTGTATGGGCGACAGAGAAGGGTCATTCGAGGGGGTAGTGATGAAATCACTGGTGACCCCTGATGCTTAACAGGTCAACTCTGACAACATTCCTATATGCTATGCAATCAGGGCTGTTATGACATGATGCTCCTCTGGGACAGTCTGCTCCTGAGATCCAAGGGTTTTTGGTAATAGTGCCTGCTTGTCTGCCCTACTTCTCACTGCCTCCCGTCTGTGCATGTGAGGGCGTTGGCATGTATACACATCCATGGGTTCGCATGGCCTACTTAGGCACAGGATCAATAAACTGGACACAAAGCTATGAACATTAAAAGGACAGAAATAGTGATGTACCTACAAAAAACAGTAGTTAAAGCAGGGGTGGAAGAATATACAGTACCTGTTAACTAAGAGCTTGCAACAGTTAAACAGAAAAATCAAGTACGCACAAATCTAGGCTACATATATGTAAATCAATGTATAATTCACATACCACATACATAACTATATTCTATGGACTGCTGTGGTTAAAACATATGGATGTCATTATGTGCTGAATTTATGTGCAGTGTGTGGTGGTTTGCTTCACTAGATTTCCACTGGCTGACATACTGTAAGTTATTAGCTTCTTTTAATCATCAGAAAATGTGTGATGTGCATTTGTGTGTCTGTGTGCGTGAGGTTCCATATTTCACTTTTTTACACTTTTCTCATTTGATCAGCGCTTCATCTCGCGCACACACACAGATGAACACGACGTGTGACGGAAAACTTCCAGAGTGAGGTGTGCGCTTCGCTACGAATGACTTACGGTCATATGCAGAGAAGAGTGTGTGCTCGAGACAGGCGGACACATGGAAGTGAGGCTCTGAAGACACACACTGATATGTACATCTGTACTCACATGCATCAGGACACGCATAGGCGCACACACCTGAGGAGGAGATGGGCTCACGGAGATAAACTGTGGAATGCTATCTGTTATGTGTATGAATAATGAAGGTAGTAAAGTGAGCCTTGAAAAAAGCCTTCTCTGACACGTTAATCTCTAATAAATTCTCCAGACTTCAACCCAAAGACGAGAGAGAGAGAGAAAAAAAAGAACAGAACAAATCTAAGGGGGCATTTTAGGAATATTAATATAACAAGAATCCCATCTCAGAAATGTATTAAATATAAGCTCTTCCTTATTCTTGGGAATTCGATATGTTGAGATCTTGACAATAATGTGGCCACAAGAGATCCAGAGTTCTGTGCATGCGCAACTGTCTAGCATGCCAGTCCATTTGGGCAGTACATCTGGGAGCCTGTGATATATGGTGCAATCATGCTGTCTGAGCGGCAGGAACTCAGCTTCTGAGCTGTCGGGTCTCCAGCTGAGGGTGAGGCCCCTCAGTGGTGCTGGAGGAAACAGACGCTCTCTTTCAGCCTCTCATTGTAAAGGATATATGGTTGGATATATCACATTTCTAATAATTCCCAACGTGTCCCATTGTCCGTGAGGGTATACACACAGACGTACGTCTATGTTCGGATGATGGGAAATACCACGTGCAAAGTCTCTTTGTGCATGAGGGGCCAAAGATCACAAGATCTGCTTGTGTAACCAAAACAATTCCTGCTTGCCTTGTGTGCTGCTAATATTCATTATTATATAAATACAATCATTAAGCCTTGATCAAAGATGAGATCAGTTATTCAGGTCTAAAGTTACCATTTACTGAGTAATGTCCATTTGAAATTTTTTGAGACGCTTATATCTCCCTACAGGATGAAAGCAAACTTTGATTATTCACAGAGGTTAAGTGCAAGCAATTTTTAAATTATTTGGCAATTATTTTTGTTGTATATGCAGGAGAATTTGTAGCACTTGCATGCTAAGGAGGCCTAACTAATGACTGCAAATTCTGACTCAGAAAACAGCCTTCATTCCACTTCCTTTAGACACAAAAAGGCAGCAAAGTTACGCAAGGCCTGTGATTGATCGGCGGCACTAATGCAAAACGACCTCTGACATCTGGCTTCTCAAGCTGGATGGCTCCCCTTCAAATGCTCTTCTTTCTTTGAACTAACATGAACACGAACAAACTCAAACAGGGACAGAGTTAGTGCTCATGCAGCTTGGATTTATGTTAACAACACAGACACGCAAGTTGTACACAAGTTGCGTTCCACACACTAGTTGGGACAGACGCTCAAGGGGGAGCTTAGATGCAGACAAAGTCAATATGTATGTATGTATATCAGTGGTATCGCTTTGTCATTGTGAGGTTTGTTTTCAAATGTTTCCACATTTGGCACAATTATAATAACATCTAGAGATGTCTTATGTATTTCAGAGATCCAATGCTGTCACATCTAATCAATATAAAAGATTAAACACATTAGCAATAATGTAGTATGGGAAAATTGTTAGGAAAGCAAAGTGTAACAATTTGAAATAATCTAGAAAATAAATAACACAAATGTTGCCATGTTCAGACTTCAGACTAAACATCATCTGTCTTATTTTGTACTTTAGATGCCAGTGTAAACTGTAGTAAAACGCTGAATGAGAAGCACCGTCTAAACGTTGGACTTTGGTTTTGCGTGGAAAAACAGAAAACTATATCCCGGTCAGTGATGTGAGAGCAACTGCGGGACAAATATTTACCGGTGCCACGTTAGTTTAGCTAAAGTCACAGAGCAAAAGCACTGCAGGATCATAGCCTGATTGGAGACTACGTCGTGTGCAGGCTGCCCAGAGTCAAATAACACGGAAATAACTTTGACTTTACTTTAATAAACAAGGCCTCTCAGCTTAGGAACGCTGTCATTGTTGGTGAGAAGCAATTAGAGGGCCACTAGAGCCACTTCAGAGGGGACCCCAGGGGTCAAGAGATCCTGAAGCACACTGTTGATATACCCTTCACTTCTAATAACGCCAGGGAAAACAAAGCTCCTACTCCAAAAGGACTTAGGAGACTTCACCAAATAACGAGACGTTTATGACAAAGAGACAAAATTAGCTCCAAGTTCTATTGAAGCCAGTTCATTACTGAGAACTGTTTTACAGAAACACTCTAAACTGGTACTAGTTTGTAGGAGAAGACAAGCTTTCAAGCATCCTGTTAAGGATAAAAGCAAAGACCTAACCAGCACTGAACTGTGAGAACTCGTGTACCAATATAGGTGCACTGGTGAGTGAGGGCAGTGTTCTGTATGATAACAATACCAAATATTACATTCACAAATGGGTTCATTATTGTTTTGTACAGATGGATGCAAGCACAAAACTGGCACTATTTTAACTCTACTATATATGATTATTACTATTTATTATCAAGAAAGAAACATTTGATTTGAATTTGTGAGCGAGGTTTGCGAGAGACAATGATAAAATGAAATCAAGGTTATCCCAGGATGGCTCACAACTACTATCATTGCATAGTGTACAGAATTGTTGTAAGTGAAATGCGATTAATACTGTCAAAATACTAAGAACAAAGGCAAGTTGAAAAGTGCTGCATACTCAAATTTGCAATATGCTGCGCTGGCACTTGAGGGTATTTGATTTAAAGGTTTGCAAATGGGCTTAATTGTGGTGTAAAAACATCATCACTAAGTGCTGCCAAACACACTGACAAAGGCATACGCACTGACACGCACGCAGAGGGCCACCATGTAAGCGGAGAGCCTGTGCGCCAAGCCAGCACAGCATTAACGGCATGATTTATAGCACAGACAAAACTTGTTTTCGAAGATCGTTCTTCACACAAATATGCCGCAGAGCGCAGCTGGAAGCTATCACCCTGCTGCAAAAATCAAACGTGGTGGGATTAGCCATCCCAAAATGTATTTTCTAAGGCAAATCCCAGAGTAAACAGAGTAGAGGAATAAGACGATGACAAAAAAGGTTGGACATAAACTATAGATGACCGAGATCTTTGAAAGTGTGAACCCGATCAGGTGTTTGATGTTGACATAGAGAGATGAGAGTCAGCCGTGGAGACTGGGAAGGTAGAGTGTGTGAAAACATGGAGGGGAAAGAAGAGCGAGGCAAGGTGTGGCCAGCACTATTTGAAGTGGTTTTACTACGCAGCCATGAATGAAGCGGAGAGAGAGAAGAACAAACAACGTGAAAATGTGAGAAATCCTGGGAACGGTGCTGTACGGATATCAGCGCCAGCCAGCTGCCAAAGACAGTGTTTTCAATAACACGGGATTTCCAAAATACAACATCTGATTCCAACGCAGCAACAACTGAAACCCTCCCTTCGCTCTACATCTATTTCCTATGTTATGCTTCTTGCATGGATGGAATAAGTCAACCGATGCTATCTCTACTCTGTTATTGCTTATGGATTAAGCAGATGGACAAAACTGGCAGATGCATTCGATTCAATTCAACTTTTCCATGAACAACCTGAAAAGGGAAAGCGCAGGTTAATGATTTTTATCTTCATATGCTGAAGGGTATTGATTTCCAACAGGTGCCAGTGTTGTGTGTCGTTAGATATTTGGTTTTGACGCCTGTGTGAAATGTGTGAAAACTGTGTTTTGCGCTTTGCACATGACCGGAGAAAAGCACCACTGTAGCTTTTCCATACACTTTAATAATACAAAGTGAGCTTTCGGGTTATAAAACTCTAAAATCTGTGATATAATACACAAAAGGGTTTCTGTCATATTTTCCATTTGCACACATGGAGGGTTGCAATTTCTAGCTCTTACCTGCCAGTTACTAACAAAATAGGCTTATGGTATTACAGTGTGCACAACAAAAATAAATAATTATACCTCGGTTATGCCCTTTACTTTGTAGTGGGTCTATTTCATGGCAAGATATTGGAACCTTTTAAGGATGAAAAATGTCTTTCTAGAAATACTATATATCACTGTATTTCTTCATTCTTAAAATGAAAATACATATCCATCACTTATAAAACAAAAGGAGGGATCATCAACTTCCCAGGAGTCATTCTTAGTACTGGTCTACAAATAAAAGCAGGATCTTTTATCTAGACACATGACAGAAAATAAATGAGCGGCACATTTATGTCAGATCAGATGTGTAATGTAATATCTACAGATCTCATTATAAAGTTAGTAAATTTATGGAAGCACTGAAATTAACATATGTGATTGTCATAGTTTTGCAGAAAGAAGAAAGCATAATAACATTAAACCACAGGAAGCAAACTGAGATTTGGACAGATAAAAAAGAAGAATGTCTTATGTAGCTCTTAGTAATTTATCCTTGGTCCATGTGTTGTCTATTACCTCCTGCTTCTTTGTTTCTGCCCTACTTCCAGCGTATATACCCACCGTGCCAACACCACGCCAGCCAAATTAATAGGAAATACACACACATATAAACACACTGCTCTAAGTGCCAGCATGCTTGCTCCAAGCTGGCGCGAGTACAACACACTGTTGCTTATCCAGCCAGAGCTTCCACCAGAGGCCATTTTCCAATCAAATCGAAAGACGTTCTTAGCAGGTAGGCCTTTGTGGAGTTGGATGGATGAAACAGACACTATGAGAAAGTCCCCTGAGCTTTCTTAGCTGCTTTTAATCCAGCGTTGGACGGTCACTGTAATCCACTCACGTGAACAACATAATTAGATTACAAGAAAGTCACTAATCAGAGCAAGGGATTATTATCAAATGACAGAAGAAGAAAATCTTACTGTTCATGTGAGTGTTTATCGTTAAGCGTGGTCAAAAGAAAGCTGCCCACACAAACCAGCGCATTACGTGATCACTGGAAAAAGCAGACAAGTGCAGTTTTTGGCCAGAACATCTAAAATCTGTGGCGGTTTATCCCAGAGAAAAAAACCCCACATAAGAATACATAAGCTTTAAAGGTCTAACATGGCTGTGTTGGCAAACAGAGGCTCTCGTTACAGACCCACGTGACATGAGACATCCCCTCATTGGAACACATATTGTCTTCATGTCTCAATTACACCCTGAATTCCTTCCTTAACTTAACACACACACACACAGAAATACGTGAGTGTGTTGATGCTTGTTTGTGCATCTCCTCACAGAAATGCACACAATCCCTACATTCCAATTCATGCTGTGTTGGTTGTGCCATGTACAGTATGGGAATGAAAACAAATCAAAGAAATTCAAACTTCTCAGCTGAACCATTTCCACTAAACAGAACCTGCTGTGTGTGTGTGTGTGTGTGTGTGTGTTTGGGCTTGGCCAGCTAGCAGAGCTCTCTCAGGTTACACATACACAGGAAGGCTCAGAGCAATAACAAAGGCCTTTTAAAGAAACCCTTCGGCAGGTTAAGATAAAATGTTTTCACTCAAACTGATAAAAAGCATCTGCAGGTATCAGTGGTATGATGTGCGCTGCAGATCGGCCTGCGCTGCTTAAAACAGGGTTGACTTTCTCTCGCAATGACCGAAGCACCAATGATGTGTCCAGAATTCACGTTGTTGGTTTTTTTTATACCTTTTGAGAATACAGGCAGCATTGTACTTACCTGGAAACCCTGAATACGGGCCAGGTAGTCCAGCTGCTGTGCAGGTTGCACAGAGACCCCACAGGTCAGGGCTGGGGTCTTCCCCTTTATGGGGAGGGAGGCATCAGCTGTGGGCGCCTGGCCATTAAGCAGCAGCTCCCTGGCCATTGTAGCGGTCGGACTGGGTGAGGGGGCTGAGCCACTGTAGTATGGAGGGTGTCCTGGTGGCAGTGGGGCAGAGCAAGGTCCCATGTCTTTGGATGTTATGTAATTGACTGAACTGCTGCTGCTGCCACCAGGGCCTTGAGCACTGCTCCCCTGCTTCCTGCTGGCCTCCATCTCCTGGTAGACATCAGGGCTTAGGTGGAGAAGGCCTTTCTGGGCTGCATGGGACAGAGACAGGGAGGGAGGGTGAATTGCAAAGGAGACTTAGATGACAGGTTAGAGGAGAGAAAGGAAAACAAAATACGAGCTGGATAAGAGGAAGAAATAAAACTGCATATAGAGAACAAATAAAAAGGATGAAATAAAAAAGAAGAAGATTGAGAGAAAAGAGAGATAAATGTTGATCAAAGCTGTCAAAAACATTTGAACTCAGCCTGCTTTCATTCCTCCGCTACTCACACTATCAACAACGTCGTAGAGTGTGTGCGCATGTATTTGTATTTGCATGTGTGTTAGCTCCCAAGCTGGCATTCCATCACCAAACGTAGATGACAGTTTCATGTGGTTTGGCAGCTCTGAACACTATCAAAATGTCTGCCGGGAAACACACACAGCCTCTTTCTTACAAACACACAGACACAAACAGAGCATCTACCAATATCAACAGAGCAGCTATGACTTCATCCTTGATGGGAAACAGTGGAGCACACGCATGCATGTCAGAACGCTGTAGAAGGTCCAGCCTCAGATCAAGGTTCTTTTAAGGATATACTGGTGTCTTGAGGAAACCTCCCGAGTGACTTGGCTCATAGAGGCTGAAGCACCTTTGTTGTCTCAGCAACTTTTCATCAACAAGACCATTTGGATACATTTCCTTGCTTGCGTTGGCTTCTTGCACTCTAACATCACTGCTCTGAAATGGCTGTGACAGGTGTAAGAACGAAACATCACTGCTGAGCAGCAGAAATTATAAAAGAGGTATAAAAGAGTTGTGCAGGCAAAGAAGGGATAAGAGAGAAGGATGAGCTGGGAGTCAGTTCAGAAGGAAGAGGAGGTGGGGATGGGTGGATGTGAAAAACACACAGAGCCTCCAAAGCGTAGCCAAGGTCACTAGTGACAGGAAGACCAGCTGTGTATGTGTCTGTGTCTACGTCTCTGGGCTTGTTTGTGTGTGTGTGTGTGTGTGTGTGTGTGTGTGTACACATACCAACAGCTGGGAGAAAGTGCTGGAGTGAGCTCATGAGTGACAGGCTACTTCCTGTTTGAATTACCATCAATCACACACACACACACACACATTGTTTTTATCTTTGTGAGGACACACACACACACGCACACACACACACACACACACATTGTTTTTGTCTTTGTGAGGACACAGACTTACGGTATTCCCCAGCTTCTTCTCCTAACCATCACAACTCAATGTCTAACCCCAAAACAAACCGCAGAAGCAAATGTGTTATAACCCAAAATATCATTCTGTTAATAATACTCACTATGTAGCAAGTAGAAAAATGCACACTGCAAAGGAGTTTTAGCTGACTGTAGTCTAAGGTTTCAGGGAAACCTGCAGACAGTATTTCCCATTATGAACAATAAAGCTGAAAAGCTGACGGAAATAGCAATGAAATCCAGGACTTATTACTCGTACTACAACAAACGGCCGTGTGCCAGCAATGACACAACAGCTAGGACTCCTTCCCCCCCCTCCCTACCCTGATGACAACTTTAATTTGAATTTACACAAGTAAAACTCACAGGCCTGTGCATTCTGAATATAGCCTTGCAAAGGCTGAAAGTGTGAGCCAATGTGACATCAGGAGCGGACAGAAGACGCGGAGCAGGGAATGTTATAAATGAGAGTGTGTGCGATTGTCTTTCTAAGTGTGCGTGTGTGCGGATGCCTGCATGTGACTGAGTGCTAGGAGCTGCTTTCAGATGCCAAGCGAGAGCGTGAGAGCAAGAAAGAGCAAGAGTGAGACAAAAGGGCTGAGACAGTAAGAGTGAATAAATAAGTGTGACAGAGTGCGCTTGTGCGTGAGGATGTTGGACAGCGATTGTGAAACTGTGTACATGAAGTGGGAGCAAGTCAGAAAAGGGAGAGAACAAGGGAGTGAGGGAGCGAGTGTGTTTGTGGTGTTGGTTCCAAGCCGTTTCTGAGGGGTCCCACCCAGGCTCGGCGTCCGGTGGGCCAGGGGAGCTCTGGAGGGAAGCCAGAGCCAAGCATGAGACTGATCAAAAACAGATAGGGCCGGAGCCCACCACAATAAATCACCACGGTGGAGCAAGACCTTCACATAGCTCACGCAGACACACATATACACACAGACATATGCACAGCAGGAAATGAAATGTGGCAACCTGAGTGAAAAGCCCTGTAGAAAGACCCATGGGAATTATAGGGAGAAACATACTCTTACTGCTTCTTCTTTCTTTATACGCTCCCTTCCTGTCCCTAAGCCACCCGGTTGGTTGTTGTACTGCATCCCACAGCTCACACAGGGCAGAGGAAACTTGCACACACTCACACACACCGTATGCACTTTGTGCTTTTGGGAGCCTAGAGGTGTGTCCCGTGTGGAGGACGAACAGAAAGGCAGAGCAGAAAACGGACGCGTGTGACTCATTACCTGGTTTCTAGCCGACGGGCCATTAATCAATATTCTGCATGTGACTATACTTCAGTCCCATTTTGGAAACCAGCTACTTTACAGCTGCGCATTTGAATTGTTACATTCAGTAACTGCCACACTACACAGTTGTACATAGCAAATTCCACGTGTTAGAAGTTGCTGAGGAGACTCATTCATGTTTGCAGTGAATGACTAATGCTAATGCAGATGACAATGTTCAAAGCCAACTGAAAACCTAATAATGCATATACCCGAGTTCTCTTACAGGTGTGTACACGTGATGATGGTCGGTTGAAGAGCTGATGACTAGCAGCACCTTGTCCGGTGGACCTGCTACCGCTAGTTCATTATGTGTTGAGACAAACACAAATAACACGTTTAAAATAACTTTTTGTGTTAACTACTTGCAACAATTTGAAGTAGAAATATCTACAAGCAGACTTTTGACAACACAGAAATGATTAAAGACAGACCTTTCTATGCTGCTGGTGTTTAGTGTGTTTTGCAGCTATTATTACCACTGTTTATCACATTAAAAATGTTCAACTGTGGTAATAGAATTATTGTAACGAGCTATGTTGCAATTCTGCAAACTGATTTGGCTATTTTCACATATTTAATAAACTCCATAGTCAATCAAAACAACAGACAAACCAGAAACATCTTTCATTGAGAAAAAAAAAAAAAATCACAGATGCACACACAGAGAAAACTGAGACCAGCTGCATCTGTTTGAAAGAGTTGTAAATAGTGTTTATTCAATAAACATTATTTACACATTATTTAGGGTCGTGTGACTGTTGTGTGGTTTGGGCAACTTTAAAGTGGTAATTAGCAGACAGTTAAGCTTCATGCCGAGTGTGAGATAAACTATGAGTGGGATGGGCACCAGACCAAACACACGCTCGAAGCCAACAACAGAAAAAAACGCCACATAAGGAAAAACTGCCTGAGAGTCCTCCTCTGGAGGTATTAGAAAATAGGAGGAGTTTCATTTACTATATACCCTGAACCACATAATTAGTTTGTAATTAGATGGTGTGGTGGTCAGCACTGTCGCAGCACTAATTTGAAAATCTCTAAATTGTGAGTGTGCTCGTGACTGGTTGTGCGTCTATGTGTGTGTGTGTGTGTGGCTCTGCGACAGACTGGCGACCTGTCCAGAGTGAACCCTGCCTGTCTTGCTTGCACATAGACAGCTGGGATAGGGTGCAGCACACCCACGACCCCTACGGGGAATAAGCAGTAGAATATGACTGACTGACAAATCAACTACTTATTAGTATCTACACTATAGATATACATCTCAAATACATGCAGTATCTAAACAATTACATATATGGATGTTCTATTGTGAATTTTGTGCATTGAGTCTGGACCAGTCATTAACCAGTCATTAGTCTTACCAGTCTGCTTTTTACTTCCTAAAATGAGAAGGCTAAAACATGGCCTCTATTCTCCTCAACATCCAAGCCAAATACCCCCGACAGATCACAGCAGCAGTGCCAATACTCTCCATCAGACCCGAAGTGATGAATGCACATTCAGATCAAATAATTCTACCTGGAATTTGTCGTAATAACTGCTCTTTCAGTGGTAAATTATTGCAAAGTAAATTTAAGTAAACTCCACATCCTGGTGGTGAAAGATGAAAGGTTATGGGATGACCAAAGTCGAATGGACACATTCTTTGGTAACATCATCAGTACCTACATGCTCATCCCCCCATGAAAAATAAATATATATCTATATAAATATCATATGTACGGTTTTGCTTTATAAATAAACTTCCTGTCTCATCATGGGCTTTGTCTCTCCTTGTGTATAGGGTTAGGGAAGTGTGTGTGTGTGTGTGTGTGTGTGTGTGTGTGTGTGTGTGTGTGCATCTGCACGTTTGCTTGTGTGTTAATCCTGACTGAAATGCAGTTTTTTTGCACAGGAAGGCAGATGGGGGACTCCCCAGAGGGCCTCAGTTTGTTGGCCCTCTAAGCCAGTGTGAATGCACCCGAATTTGCAGGCTCCCCACGAGGAGGCACGGCCAATTAAGCTGACAGTCAGAGGCCCAATGAACAGTCACAGAGATTAAACGCCGGGCCATCTCGCCGACTAAAAGCACCTTTGAGATGAGGGAGCAATGGGGAGCCAGAGAGGAGGAGGAGGAGAAGGAAATGGACACAGACAAAGGGGGACGTGCGGATACTCACTGTTACTTGTCGTTTCTGTAAAAGGCGCCTTTTGTCCGTTCCAGCCTTTGTTGTCCATCTGTAGTGATGAGGAGAGGAGGAGGAGGTAAGAGAGATATAGATTCTTGAACAGACAGCTTCTTCACGCATGTCAGACAAGTTCCTTCCTTCTGTTTCAGCCACAAAGAGACGAGTGCTCAGAGAAAAGATGCTTAAGGAGCCTAGTGTCTATCTAAGCCAGCTACTTAATTAGGGGGGTTGTCAGTGTTTAGTACCTAAAAAGGCCCATATTCAATGTGTTATTTCTGTGTGTCATCATGCACAAACTCACTCATTTACAAACACACACGGGAAACGGGAAAAGAAATCGTTTGTGTGGAGACACAGAGAACCTAACCTACAAAACCGGAGCTTGGCACGCACTGGTGACGGTCATTCTGTGAAACTCGGGGTTGTTTAAAGAAGCATTCTAAAGGGAATTAGGCCATCCAGCGTATTCAGGTAGATGTTTATAGAGTTGTCAGCCACTGCAGACCCATTTCGCAGCCACTAACCCTAAATCCCTCCTGAATTATTGTTTACAATATGTACTGACGTTTCTTACGCGAGTGTGACTCTACTTTACAGTTATTCTGATAAGAGAAATGAGTCATCGTTTCATCGTGGTATGGCAGTCTGCATATGATATATTGTATGCATACGCATGTGCCTTACTAATGAGCTGTTCAGGGAAAGCCAAACACTCTACAGAGAGGCCGGTTACATAACTCCGTCGGAATCTGTTCCCCTTGAGCTTAAAAACCAAGAGGTGCATAAAGATGATGACAATCAATGGTTGCTTGCAAATCATGTTCAGTTCAGGTCCACTAAACTGGTTATACAACAGGTCAGCGCTGCCGGGATTCACAATAAATCCCTAGAATCAAGTGAACCCAGTGTCAGTTTCTCCTGCAGGACCACAGCAAAGATGAGATGAGATATCAGCACAGACTAAATAAGGGTGGCGTCAGGGAGTGTTTCTGAATGTAACCCTTCAGCACTCAGCTGTATAGTTACCCACAGACTGGATAGCGGTGAAGGTGAGTTTGTACCTCGGTGGGGTTCTGAGGGACAGTGGAAGCCTTGTATCCCAGCTGAAGCAGCATCGTCTCGGCTGCGTTGCGCTTGGCCACCTTCTTGTTGGGTCCTATTCCCGTGGCAACTTCGCTGTTCACTTTCACCTGGATGGATGCGAAAGTATGCCCAGATACACTCGCATGAACATTTGCAAATAAATGGAAATTATTTCTGACACATTAGCACATTTTCCCGAATTTCCAGATTTCAGAAGACACTTTGCTACTAGGAAATGAAAATGATATTGAGTGAAGAGCTTGTGTTGTGTGAAGTGTTTGTTTTTCAGTGCTCCTAAACATTAAATCTGTCTGCACAGAATGTAAGCAGATATTTTCAAAAGATATCAGACGTTATGTTATAAACAATAACACCGTACAAATAACATGCTGGGAGCCAAAGCATGTGCAAAGCAAGCAAGAACAGGAGGTCAAAGAGTTTTGTATCTGGTGAAAACCATTTTGTTTACATATTATACTTGCTGCAAGTTAATCCAACCCTCAATGTTTCACCGTGCTCCACGCCGATCTTCTTTTTCATCTCATAATACAGTTCTGTCTAATGTCAAAGTGTTGAAGGGCAACAGTGCCTTCAAAAATATCAAAGATTTCTTATATTGTTACAGCAAGCTTGAATTAATGTCAAGCTTTACCCATGTTCATTGTGATTATGTGCATTTTAAAAACTTAAAAACTAAGAACTCTCTTTTAGATGACTGAGTTTTTAGAGGCATGTGAACTAAGGGCAAAGAAATCCACCTGCATGATGAACTCCCGGCGTCGAGGCATTCCCCTCTCAGAGAGTAGCAGGTATTCGGGCTCCTTCTCCTTCTTGGCCTGCTGGATCTGTGCCAGGCGGCTGATCGGGTTCATGCCCTGTCCATACTCCGGTCCTGTCTGGAAGGAAATTAAGAAAATTATCAAATTTGTCTTTGTCTAAGTTGAACTTATTAGATATGTGCGTTCATAATATGCTCTTGGAAATGGCATCAGATTCAGTACCTTGAGGATGGTCTTGGTACGCTTCTTGTAGTGGGTCTTGGGTTTCTCCACAGTGGGGATGAAGGGTAGCTTCTTCAGGTCTTGCAGGATGGACAGAGCAGCGCGCTTCTTGGAGAGCTTCTTGCTGTTGCCCTCGCCTTCGGCTGAGAACTCCCCCACTGTTACTCGAGTGAGGAAGCTTTTCATGTGTGGGGGGCCACTCTCCTTCAACACCTGGTGACACAACATGGAAAATAGCCAGTGAAGTTTGTCATATACCAAGATTCTCACAATAATAAGATGCAGGCAAAAACACAAAAATGAACATGTGCAAGTGTTTTTGTTCTGCATGATATATGAGGGGAGTGTGTGCAGTGCGCTTTGCAAGCGGTTACACCAGGTGGTCCATAACATCTGCTCTCCATGGTCCCAGCGCGACCCACCCATATGCGTGAGTTATACATATACAAAAC
The DNA here is from genome assembly GCA_030770545.1 of Macropodus opercularis. Lineage (NCBI taxonomy): Eukaryota > Metazoa > Chordata > Actinopteri > Anabantiformes > Osphronemidae > Macropodus > Macropodus opercularis. Next base: position 7,033,795 of record JAUCMP010000028.1, read on the forward strand.
GTGCAAACACACATATGAAGAGTAAAATGTTCCTAGATGACAGTCTCTGGTGATGAAGGCTCAGTTTCCTTCCTCTAGCCTCTGGTCACCTGGGAGACCTAAAACAAACACCGGCTGGCGTTAGGTCATGCTTCTACAATCACATGTACTTCCTGTGACGACCGAGAACAGCGTGTGTAGCAGGTGGGGTTCGCCTCAACCTTATTCAGGAAAACACAGTGAAGGGAGAGTTAGGTTTCACACAGTTCCTTAAGTCCAACAAAGTGTTTCAACGAATGTGGGCACGTTTTTGGTTTATGCTGTAGCTTGCTGGTTTTCTCCCTGCAAACGTTCTCAAACCCTTCCCTCCCCTTCCCTTCCCTCGTCCTCCCTTATATGAGTTCAATTTGTGGTGCAGACAGCACAAATTGAAGCAATCACATGCGATCTAGAAATAGCTCATTTAAACCCAGTGACCGATAGAAAAGATTAAAACGATAAGTGGAACACTGAACATTCCTCTAATACTTTACACATCAACACAAACTCATACCAGGCATAAAGAAAACAGTGAACAAAGAGTGCACAGCCCACTCCCCTGAAACACTATCCAGACTCATGTTAACTAAAATGACCAAACAAGTCCTAATCACAAAAGAAACAGACAAATTAATAATTTAATTAATCATGGGCATTAATCAGAAACTAAAGTACAGAACTCTGTCCTACAAGACTGACAGAACTCTCACCTTAATTACCTTCTGGCTAAAACCTGGAATATTCAGTCTTCTTTCCTAACTATTCTTGCAGGATGTTCTTGTTACGCTGGCCCCGTGTTTGCTGTCAACATACCTCTCAGCCTGGCCAACATTCCCGCGCAATGGAATTAAGTGCACCGTGTGTTAAGATGTTTGTCAGGGAGGCCTGGATATCCAAGCCAGCAACAGCCAAACGCCCTTTCTCGTCATCAATGTGATACGGAAACTTATACACACACACACAACAAAAAAATCTGTGATTGAATGTGCCTCATTTCTGAAGTGTGCTCGGTAACGACAGTACACATCACTGCCGCTGGTCGTCTGGGGTTATTTGACTTGGAGTAAAATGTAGTAGTAGATGTGGCTCATCTACAGCTCAACTGTGAGGCAATAACTCACTCAGATTTATCTGTTTTTCCTGAGCAAGTGTAGTAAGACATTATTTAGATTTCAACAGCTAGAGGTCTCACTGATACTAGCAGCTCTAAGGATCAGAACAGTTATTGGTATTATTACTGCTTCTTTTGATAGTTATTATTATGTAAGCTACTAGGACATTTGGGCAGGTTTAAAGAGTAATACAGACACATTTTAACTTAAAACATGTAGTTACTAACATGAGGGAAGGAATCAAACATGGCCTCTTAAAGTATAAGAAACAGTCGAGTACGAGACAAAGTGCAACTGTGCACAGATGTCGCACACTCTTGGCCCAGAGTGGCGGCAGACAAACTGCAGTCAGTCTCCTGGCAGACGACACAGGATCTGCACCATACCGATGGGATTTCAACACTTCCATTCATTTCCACGCAGCGCCACACACAGACATGCAAACAAACAGACTTCACACACCCAGCTCCCACCTAACGATAAGGATCGGGTTGTACACATAGGAAGTCTCGGACATTCGATGTTTCAACATTGAATGTCCCTATCGCATCTCGTGTCTTTATCAGACACGGGAGGTCTTCTCTTCAGCTTCTCATAAAGACATTAATACCCTGAGCAGTCAGATGTTCAGTGTATGTGAGACGTCAGGTGCTCTTGAAGCAGAGGCTATGGGAGCAATGCGGGACAATGCCGAGGACTGGTAGACAGAAGAAAAGCTCTTTTGTGATGCGTGGTGGATGGACAAGCCCTGAGGGAAGATGTTTCTTCTAAGATGGGTGGTTCTTGGCCCGGACATAGTTCTCTTGTGTCTTCCTTGGAAATGGAGCCTCTGATCCAACACACAGGCTGTGATTTATATATTGGTTCCTCTTTGATGCTGACATCTGTTTGATATTGCCTGATGGGGGGATTAAATGAGCCAACGGGCTCTCAGGGTGGCAGCGACCCTCATCGTTGCAGGATAGGAAAACAGACACTCGCTACAAGTGACTCATTTGTAATTTTATGCCCCACTGACATAGGATATGAGATGATGGGAGAACATGGCTGCTGTGAAAGACATCGCATGAGAGATGATGTTTCAGTTTTGTGTAGGATGTATGAATGCATCCTACACTACTAACTATTCAATCGCATGTTTGCACTATGAGTGAGCGAAACAGCTCTTTGACTAGTTTTGGGTGTGGGAGTTCAGTCAGTGTGAGTGAATCAAAACTGGCTTCGTCTCCTGTCTTTCACATGCCTAAGCCTGTCTAATGAGTTTAATGTAATGGATCCAATTGGCAGAATCCGACCCATAGAAGCATGTAATTCAGACTTGGTCCTTAGCCACAGCATAGTGGCAGTGAGTAAGCAAGCTGATGGAGGATGAAAGTGAAAGTATGAGGGGGAGATGAAGCGCTGTCCTTAAAGGGGGAAGTTTATTGTGGCGTGTGTCTGTTTATGCTTTGTACAATGTCAAATATTAAAAATATTTGCATAACAGAAAAGACTGAAAGAACTGAACCAAGTTAAACACTGCCACGAAGTCCCATAAATCATTCCTTGTGAATCGGGAATAAACTACTTGGTGTTGACAAAGATATAAATAGACAAGTGAATGAAAAGCAAAGTGAGGGAGAAAGTACATGGAGGGTAGTTACTGATTTACAGTAATGGACAGCTAGTCCTAGTACTGACAGGAATACGTTAATGTAGCTGTGGTCAGTTTCGAAAAAGCACAGCTCAGGTTCCAACTTGACTAAAAATGAAAGAGGAGTGACAGTGCTGACAGTAACAAAAGCCTGGGAGATAAAAAATCCCATCAATCCAGATTTAACTGGATGGTATTATTAATAGCAATTCCAGGAAGGATGGCCCTGTCACGCGCCAATGAGCAAATGCGCTTCTGAACAAATAATAAAGGTGGGGAGTAAAAAGAAACATCACCACCTGACCTGTGTGTGATTTTTTTGGGAATAATGGTAATAGAGATTGAAGGGAGAGATTCTGTGGAGGAAGGGAGGGGGTACGCAAAGTAAACTGAGCCTCCCTTGTTTCTGGCACCTTACACAGTGCAGAAGGAGAGAGATGAGCGACCGTATTGCATGAGTCAGCTGAAATATGTTGAAAACCAAGGAGATCTGGCCCAGCTGGTCATGTAAGGACACACTAGAAAGTTAGACACAGGGGCTCGAATGGAAGTAGCCATAGGATTCCCCTATTTCTCTAAGCCCTTGCTAAGCAAAACTCAAACCTAGAGCAGGCAGCTAGCCCACGTGTTTTGCAGTGAAAAATACCAGCGGGGGACTGTAGCAGCACCGGGCTGCTCACAGCTGATTTTATCAAGGTCACCAACCCTCTGCTTTTCCCAGAAGCAGCTGTGAATAAGAATATGCAAGAACCACAAAGCACGTCAATGCAGAAAAGGCTTAATTTCCTCCAACTGTCCATTCATGATGGATGTTAAACTGAATGAGAATGAACAAAGGTTTACATAATTTATAAACCTGATGTATAAATGCATTCTCTACATTAAAGCCTAATAATTGTGTGGTCATGTGTGACCAAGGATGGGCTGCGGTCAAGAGTTTATCAGTTAATAAACCAATAAATAACCCCCCCGGTAATGAAATGCTGGGAAATGCAGCTAAGTTACAATCAGCTGCAGGTGTGTGACAAATTGCACAACACACATGCAAAAGCTTTCAAGCCTAACATCTGCTCTAGCGATAGAGTGAAGCTGGTTCCGTCTGATCATCTCCAGCTGGAAACATTTCTTAATGTAATGTATTGAAATTAAGGTAATTTGGTGATTTGATATTCAGCAGCTGGACCTATATTAATTATGTAGTTTCGCTGAGATAGAGATCTCTCCTACAAGAGATATGTAAAAAGAAAACTGGAGAAAAGCTTTTAAGTAAAGCAATTTCAATGTCTCTTACTCTGCTTTAAATGCCTCAATTATTCTCCGTTCTTTCAGAAAGGACCAGGGGTAACAGCTCTGAAAACTAAATGAATAAAACGGCTGAACACACAAACTACTGACATGCTTGTATGTTACCTCTAATGAAATAAATTCAGCCCTGTAAATTCTAGTACTGTATTTAGATGTTTTATTCTCTCTAGCACCTAAGGACAAGCACCTTAACCTTAACTCCATACATTTTAAATGTTCTAATGTCTTTATATAGTTGTCAAAGTTCACATTTCATGTAAAACAATAAATGTTGCTCAGAATTTGGATTTATTGGATGGCAGCGATATCAAAATGTTGTGACTTCAGTTATATAGTTAAAGTGATAAGGAAAAGGCTTTAAAAGTGTTAAGTACTGCATGAGTCACACCAATCAACACCTTATCAGCTGAGCTACTGAAAATATGCAACTAGATGAAATAGTTCCTGACTAAGTGACCTAACTGATGCAAAATGGGTAAAAACATAACTTTATGCACTACACATTTCCTTATAATTAGGGGATTATCAGTATGACTCCAGCTTCCTCTGAGTTATCTTTTCACAAAGCCAATGTGCAGTTAGTCTGTGTAATACTCACTGGACTGTGGCATTTAAAAAAAAAAAAAAGCAAACTGAAAATACATGATGACTACGGAGACATTTGCCACGCGTGCTACCTTATCATCGTTTCCCATAAATGGATGATTACTTCATGACAGTACTTACACTTTACAATGGTACCATTGCTGCCAGTTTGGGCAGGATGCTCGAACCAGCACCTTGTCTTACTATACAGATACAGTCTCTAAGAAAAGCTTGAATTAGTAAATCAATGACTCATCTGCTGCATTTATAGTAACCAGGTTACTGCAGCGCACACACACTAAATAAGTCCTAATTATCCAGGTAACAGAGTTGCTCCGGGCAACCAGGTTATCAAAGTGAATTTGTCATATGTTTCTCACCTCGAAGTTGACAGACAAGTTCCGCTTGAGGGCAATTTCATAGACCAGGCTGATCTCTGATTTGCTGGCATCAGTGCCTTCCTCAGGCTCCCCTGTTTCTTCTGGGCTCTGGGGAAATAATGAGACATTAGAATGACCCAAGAATGTGCTGGTTGACTTGATGTGGGGCAGTGTTTGAGGACATGAGTGGTGGTCCCCCATCTGTACAGAAAGCTCTCTTAAAGGGGGTGAGCGTCAAACATTTTCTGGTCACTTTCTGTGCTAGACCTTTGTTAAATCTGAAACTAGAGAACAGGGACTCAGAGGAAAAAGATAAATAAGGGCAGCGGGAAAGCACCAGCAGATTTTGGGAAAATCACATACCTTTGGAGTCACACAGACAAAACAACATTGTTTTATTAAAGGTTTCTTTTTTTTTCAACCCACAAGATTGGCGCCTGTGAAACTATGATGTAATTCTGGAGATAAAACTAGATGACTCTGGTCTGGGGCTTTAATCGGCGTAACAGGTTTTGAATGACTTGAATTTTGAAATCCGATTAAATATTGATCATATTATGACAACAGTTTTCAGCCATTCTTAAATAAGGTATTAATTGAATGAAATGAGGTAAAGTCATGCTATCCCTCCCTTCCACTTATAAAGAAACAAATTCCTACAGTAGTTCACGCCTTAGAGATCAGCTGTACAACAAGGGGCTTTCTGGTGCCAGTCGTCTATGGGAATGCCGCGTGCTGTCTTGATCTTAATCTTCTCATGTCCAGCTCTTTGTCTGATTAAATCTGAATCGCTGTGGTCTTTTCCCTCCAGGGCTCCTTCCACTCCCTGTTTCTTATTGTGTGACATGATATCCTGCGTGATTCATACTGTGCGATCTCTTGGATTTCACAGTTGAGAAGTACCTACAGTTCCGTGCTGGGGTGAAACGCCTCACACTGGTGCGTGTACTGTTTCCTGTGTGTTCAAATATACTGTATGAACAGACTGCCTGTAATATGCCTTTGCACATTCTTCACCGATTACAATATTTAAAGTTTTCACCCTTTTTATGTGTAACTGCTGTCTGTATGTGGGTATATTTACATGCCAACTGGAATAAGCAACTCTCCTGCGATACAGAGAGAATTCTGCCCTGCTTCTAATTAGGAATGTACTAGAAACTGTTGAAAAAATGACAGAGTAACATAATTAGAAAAATAAAAAGGGCCTTTAATCCTTAGCTCCTTTTATCCGACTGATTAATGAGGAACAGGTGACCCCTGCCCAACTGCTTGTCAGCCATTTGTTTCATTATTTATGAGACACAAACACGGGGGGGTTTCTTTACACTTGTTACCAAAAACTATACATCATAAAGTCACATCACTCACAATAATCCTTCCAGCTCTGAAACTGTCTAAAGTGTTTCTGAGGTTCCTAGAGTTACATGTTGCTGCTTCACCTCACCACACTAATTAAAGCATCGCTGGCCTTTACCAGTGATCTTCTTCAAAATAAAGGTTTGACAGATCGGAATGAAAATGAACACTTGTAGCCCGAGGGCACCCACAAATTTACACATGTAGGAACACACACTCATGTGGAGACAGAATGACAGACTTACACTGTAGACACAATGTGCCTCAATTTGTAAAACAAGACTCAGAAGGCGCAGTGAACAAAGAGCTCATTTATGAAGACCGACGCCACAAGACAGCAAATCAGGCGAGTGAGAGGAGCCAAAACGGTTTGAATAACCATCGGCAATGCCAGGTGGTGAGGATATGGGGTAATTTGATTTCCGGTGGGAGATGATAACAACAGTTAACAGCTATGCCTGAGGGGAAATCTTCGAGGTACAATGACACTGGGAGTAGGCTAGACAGAAAAAAGGACAAAAAAAAACAGGAACCGAAATACACCCCTGCAAGGGCAAAGTAAAACTATTGTGATTGCATTGCTTAAATGACACATTAAAGTAATTAGATATGAGCAGGATTTGGACTCAATCTGATAAAAGTCGGCTATGTATTCACGTTGTTAACAGCATTCACGTTATTAACACTGCATAACACCCTTTACAGCACCAGCAGGAAGAGCATCAACAGATCAGCAATCTAAACGCTGAGCTTTCATTAAGAGAAGAGGGGGGAGTAGAGAGAACGTCATGTGTGATGAAAGCAGTCACAAGATGGCAAAAGTGCTCAAGGGGTGAGGTTGCAGTAATTGGACGACAAACTGAGAGCAGAGGAAGGAAGGGCAGACAATCAAGTTGGAAGAAAAAAGAGCTTACGGAGACTAGAATTTTAATTAATTAAATATGTGCAGACAGCAGCTTATCACACCTAGTCACATTCTGAACATGTTTGTGCCTACCTGTGGTGGCCGATTGGGAATGGGTTCGTTACGCAGCGCTTGCAGGGCCTTCATGGCAGCATTGTGTCTGGCAGCCTGACGGGTTCGCCCCTCGCCAATAAACTCGTGACTCCCTACAGACAGCTGCACATAGAAGATCTTAGGAACAGGATAATGGTACCTGGAATCAACAGAAACAACAAAAATATTACATTAAATATAACATGTTATATAATTTGCTTGGACACTGAAGAGTTATGTCAGAAAAAAAGGTAAAAAAAAAAAAAGTAAGGCAACGAGGGGCCATATGTTTTGAGCCAAGTTATCAATCCACGCTGTTCCCAAATTAAAGGCCTGCCACTTTATCAGGGTCAATTACTGCACAATAGACTGCTGGCCAACCACTTGAGTAATGTTTTGCTATTGGCTCTCAGCTTAGGGATGCCTTACAAAGCACAGGGACATATATATCTTCCCCTCTTTCTTCTGGGGCTGGACATAGATTTTACTCTCTTTCTTCGGGTACTGACAGAGCGGGACTGAGCTGCCACAGAGAAGATTTAGAGGTCTGCAAGTTCACGTGTGAGATACCCCCTCCTGGGTCAGGGGGAGAAGGGCTGAGAATGTCTGCTGAACTGCAGACAAGAAAAGAGAAATAGTGGGAACGCCAACGGGAGAAGTGAGGAATCCAAAGTTTTAATATCCGTCTCTCTGTCCTCTTTCTTAACCGTCAGTAAAAACTTTCATTCACGAGGACAGTCACCATATGTGGTAGTCGCACATGGAAACAGATTTGGCGCCGAAACATATACAGGAGGAAAAAAACAAGTATATAGTTTGGCAACTAATATCCTCTACATATCTAATCACGTTCAGCTGAAGACACCATCCTGCTGCCATGACGTGACAGTTATTGTTGAGTTTATGTAGCAAATAGTGGAACCTGAGAAGTGGGAAAATGCAAGGCCAGGAACCCCTGCACCAAAACTTCAACAACCAATCACACATCTGCGCATAATTCAATGAAGAGATGTCAAGCTGCAGCAGCATAGTCAACAGCAACATAACAAGAGCTTCTTTATTACACTTTATACAGTCCCTGGTGTATAGACTAATGCATTCAATGACTGAACTCTTGCAGTGAGTCATGTATTCTCTAATGTCATCCATGCCGAGGCTGTACAATGGCGCTTTAAAACCGCAACATGCCTCCGCGCTCACAATGACATTGTGAAAACAAAAATCTCATTACAATTAATCATTTGTTGATGGAATATTTTGGTCTTGAAATACCAGATCAAACCTGGAAAAAAGAACAGGTTGACATGAATTATTTAAAACATATTCAACATAAATGAAGATATTGCTCAGGCCTTACAGTACAACCTGGAAGTACTGAGAGGGTTGGATGTGGGATAACACCAATTAAATAAAATCTGAGAACGTGCAAACTTTCCTAATGAGAGTACAAAGTCAGGTAACTAGAACTTTGTTCGCCTCCCTGGTCTCCTGTGAACATCTAGCCTATCCCGCAGAACAGTGTCATCGCATCAAGTCCCCTCACTTTTGGTTTTACTCCCAGAACTACAAAAAAAAAACAAAACAATCTGCAGATAATATGACTGAACTCCTGGGTTTGTTTATGGCCTCACCAGCTGTCAGCAATTACAGCAAATCTCGTCGCAAATGACAGAATCTGGCAAACGCTAAGTAAATAAACTCTAACAATGTGGATTTTCCATTATGTTTGATGAAGTTCTCCTGAAGCTAAATGAAGAAATTTCGGGCATACTTCAGCTGGAATACCAGAAATATTTCCCTCTTTACAAACACTAAATAATAAAGCGTGTTTATCAATCTTCTGAAAATGTCATCCATTCTTTACTCTCTCGTAATCTCTTCCTTGCCCAACAATCCTAATAGTGAGTCAGCTTTTCAGTCCCAACCGGCAGGTCTTTCTCCAGTCCACATCCCTTGTCTCATTCGTTTGCTTTCAGCTTCTCCTGGCCATGGGAGCCTTCCCTGGGTGGGGCCCGCCTGGCCCTTCATGGACATGCCAAGTGCAACATGGGCTCAGGCCAACGGCGCTGAGCCGAGATGGGAACAGCTGGGGCCGCAGTGCACAGTACAGGTGCAGAAAGAAAAAGAGAGAGAGAGCGACGCGATAGACAAAGGCAAAGAATGAGGGGAGAGAAAGAGGGATGGAAAGAAAGAGAGAGAGAGACATGAAGGGAGGCCTGTGGGGAGACCCTGTTCCACAACGTGGGAAAGTAGTGGCTTACACACAAAAACACAAGCAAGTACACGCACACACACAAATCACACAGATGGAAAAAAAAATAAAAATAAAATCACAGCATGAACATGAGGAAGCATGAATACCAACACACGCTGGTTAGACTGACCTGTTCGTTTGTATCATTTATTATTACTTTCGTGTGTGTAAGTGTAACTGGGATGACTCAGGTGAGCGACTGGCGAGGGACCAGAACAGATGGCTGATGCCGCAGCTCGCGCAAACGACAACTCATCAGAAATGTGACTTTGAAGACAGAAGGTTCCCAGCAGTTGACGGTCTCTGATGTGTGCCTAGAGTTACATTTCAACATAATCATTTAAAGACACACACATACTTCAAATGCCAGACGCTTCCTAACCACACACACCAGTCAGAGCAAAGCCTTCTCATTTTATTAATTCATCCAGATCAGGCGTGTTATTTAGCATTACCGTGTAGAGGTGGTTTAAACTGGCTGGATAGTGAATAAGGTGAACTGCAGCTACAGCGTATACAATCCGTAGCAGTGTTTAAAACCACCAAGGCAAAGAGCACTTCAGGAGAACATTGTCTTGGTGCTGCAATCAATGCTGCCATTCAGCTTTCAGCAATAACAGTAGCTTTAAAGGAATTAGATTTACTTCGCTACATGCAATGGAAAAACGTTCTACGTGTTCTGCTATAGCAAAAGAGAAAAGGCGGTTAACAAAACACAGAGAGAACAAGACGTGAATGGGGGAGTGTATTTGCCCAGTTTGTCTTCCAGCATCACAGAGTCACATATGCAAACACAGATACACACACACATACACAATAAAAGGGTGACAGAAAATTGGACACAAAAAAAAAGAAAAAAAGAAACTTGGACAGGCTCACTCTTCCACCAGCTGCACTTTCTTCCAATCTCCTGCCAGACCTTTAGTTGTTTTCTCTCCCTCCCATCATCCATACTTCATTCCCAGACTCCATCAGTGATTGCCTTCCTTCCCTTCTGCCTCACGCAATTGTTAATGTAGAAAAATACATAGTGGTGTAAGAAAACAATCCATGTAGTCAAGTAAACACAGCGCTCAAAACACCCACTTTGAAACCATTAATCCACATGGAAGCACATCTATTGTGCTGGAGGATAAGTGCTTTCAAATGTATTAAATGATTTGTTAGGTCATTTCTGCTCATTAAGCAATATGCTGCCCTGTACAAGACAAAAAGTTAAGGTGACTTTAAACCAGTCTTAACGAAGAATTTATGTTTATGGGAATAAAAGAGGACTCTTCATAAGACACAAGCACGGAACACTGTTAGCTTACATGAGCAGAAACTCTCCACTTCTATTCTTATATCATCCTTATTTTGTCTGCTCAGTTACCAGATGTTAAAGGCAGACACAGTTCAATGTGCAACCCAGCACACGGAGATGCCCTGAAGGGTGGTTCTGGACGCTGAGACACCAACACAGGGCCCGTTACAGCAATTAAAACACACACTAGTTGCTCAAGATTCACCGGTTTCACCAGTGAATGACTCACATGAGTAAAAGGACAGATGTGTCAAATCATCCATGAACATATTTGATGTCAGAATGAACTCAGTATACAATAAGTAAAATCATATAGTTCTCCATTCCTCGTCACTTCTTCCAATGATTCATCCAACCACAGCACGATGAACAGTAACTATACATAGACTGAGCTCAGGAAGTGGTTGAACACTTGAAACGAACTGGTCCTCTGTGTCACAGCCATGCAGTGTTTACAGACACCTTGGAAACAAACTGCACCCCATTTGTGGTCTAAAGGAATGCCTCCGTCTCTCCCAGCTATTGTGTGGTAACGGAAAAACCTGGGGCTCCACGATGTAGTTTTGAAAGTGTATTTACTACATGCCCTGCCATTGTGTATCGCACACATAACTGAAGCTGCTGAAGTGCTTCAGAAACCTTCCGTGCTGCGCGTCTGACAGTGTGTAGTCTATGAACAGTCCACAACCTGGCTGGATACGTGACTGACTACACCTGTCAGCCTGGTGGTTTTAATATTGCGTAGAACAGCATGATCAGCACGGTGTGTATGGGAATATGTAGCCACGGCACAGTCAGAGCCGACTACTCAGATCCTTCTTTGCAACACACTCCAGGTCCTGAGAGTATTGGGCTTTGTCCATTGGGATGTCTTCTTCTGCAACGCTAATGCGGAGTTTTTCGTAACCTTTTCCGTTATGTCCCCCCCCCCCACTCCTGGGGTGCACTGCTGTTGTCTGTCAAACGAAGAAATCTCTCAGCGCGCAGTCAACCGTTTCTCCTGACAGCCATTTGCTGCTCAGCACTGATACTGCACAGCTACCCAGGAGGTGAGTCAAATCCCTCTAAATATTACAGTCCAATTTCCTGGGAAAAGATACAAGTAAGTGGTGTGGATTTGTACAAATATACACATGCAGGCCTGTGAAGAAATCCACTTCTCCCACTCACCCAGTCAAACAGTGAAAGGCAGCAAAAGGATACGCTCTACTGACGTCGCCTGCTTCACACATACTGTAACTGTATGGTTACATTTAATACATCAAGACACACACAGGCATAGCAATATATGAAACTTCTCAGAGCAGATAAAAGGGAGAGAGTAGACTTCTGTGTCACTGAGTCTGTGGAATACAAATCACTCCAAGTGATGTTTATGTTGGACTTGTGTTCCACTCCTCCACCCCCAGTGTCCTCAATAAAACACAGCTTTATGAGTTTACACCCATTTGTACAATTTGGACAGATTATCATTTGTTCTGGCATATCCCCCATGATGATTTATGTCCTATCTGAACGAATGCATCTGATTTACTAATCTCTGCAGATACCTAGTAATTTGAAAGAAAAAAAAAAGTAATGCAATAAAATAGGTATCGTCTGCTGTCTCTATCATCTGGATATCATCGGTTTTTTAACAGACAGAATCAATAAAATTGATCTAATTTCATATCACCAAACGTCAGTCATTGGATTGAATTTTTCAAACCAGACTAATTTTTTTATACGTACCTTTATGGCTTTATTTATATATAACATAATATTTATAACATAGTCATGTTACCAGATGCAGACCATCACTTAAAGAACATCTCTTTCAATGTTAAATCCTCCGCTATGCCAAACATCTAGTCACTAACTATTTGGTCCTGGGCAGGATGTGTGCACTACAATTCAAAACAATATGCCAGAAGTGAACTGAAGGGTGCAACTTGTACAGATGACATGACCCACTCCTACAGGGAAAGTAGTAATGGCCTGCTCACAGAAGGAAATGTCACAGAGCAAAGTAGCCCACTGTTCATCCAGCTGACATAATGTTACTATCATAACCAAATGAGGAGGTGAGTGGCCTTTGACTGTGCAGCTTTGCTAAAACAAGGAAAGTCCTCTCCAAATTCCAAGTCTGATAGAATGCAGGATGCAGGCGCCCCCGCCCCCGCCCCCGCCCCCCCCCCCCCGGGATGAGAGCAGCAGCAGGGATGTCTACACTGGAGAAGCCCAGTATGACTCACTGGAATCAGGTGTTCCAATGATAACATAGGAATCATGGATTGTCCGTCAGCGCTGATGTAACCGCATGTCTTGATAACACAAATATGTTACTGATTTGATGACTGTGTCGTGTGGGCTGGAATTTCATATTGTGTTTCATAGCATATCGGTAACTAATTGGATCAGCTGAACTGCACACGTCATTCTCAGTATGCTCAGTTTTTAGGAATTAACAATGATGGTTACGACTGCGCAATGATAGATGAATCACCGATTTACACGTAGACTTGGATGGTGAGGAGTTATGTGCCGATCTTTCGCCATAAATAAGATTCATTAAGACGCTGATAAATGAACGATTCGTATTATCACCATATTTTCTCATCAGGGCACTTTCTGAATGAATCAATACTGGTCTAGGTGGTGATTACAGCACTGATGGATCAGAGCCAGGCTGCCCTTTTAATGGTAAGATTTTCCATCAACATGACTCTGGATCACACTTATTCATCATAATAGGTAAGGACGTGGGCATATGGAAACCGTCGCTTCCCTGCAGAATCATTAAGGTGACTGATTGTGGCTATGGCCTGTCACTCTGCCACACAGTCAGTCATCTGATGAAGAGAATCTGTATTAAGTAGGTCTTACTTTCATTAATCCAGGGCTCAACTACACTAAGAAAGGACCTCTTGAAAACATAAGTGACCTTGGAATAAAATATAGCCCTGTGTATTTTCTGTGTTTAAGGCGCATGCTGCCCCCAAACCCTTCCTTCATTCTCTGTTTTGTACAAAAGAAAGCAAAACAGATCATAAGACAGATTCTACCGGCCTGTTACAACCATGTTATCACTATGAGATGCTAAAAAACAGCTTTTCTCTTCTGCCCCACAGACTTTTGTCCTGCATGGGTCATAGAAGGAGGCGTGTGACAGCCGCTCCACCATCTACTGACAAGACTCAGTTATGCAACTTTGCAATTTTAAAATACAATTCCACATGTCTGACATGACAGACAATATAGTACAAGACAAAACTTCTCGTTTATGATATCAAAGTCTTTGTGTCCTGGTTTTCTGGCGTTTCATGTTTGAATAACTTTTACATTCAAATTATTCTACAGAAATTGAAAACTTTGAAAACATGCATAATTGCACCTTAGTCCTAAAGTGTTTTCTACAAAATGGGTGCTCTAACGTCTTTAAAAAAAGCAAGCAGTGGGATTTAAAATGAGGAAACAGTGCCACCTGGAGGAAGTCGTTAAATTTTGGAAATGACTTCACAAAGTAAAATGACCTGAACAAATACTGGCTTATAAAAGTTGTGATGTTCCCAAGAACTGTCTGCTCTCTAAAGCCACTTAACTGTATCATCACAATTTATGTCACTGTGTCTCTGTATTTTGAATTATACCATAATATTTACAAAACCAACAACACTACAAATTACTATGATAAAATAATATTTATATTAAGATGTCATTTTAATCAAACTGATCCAAAGAATAAGTCAGCTCCACTTCACAAATCTTATAAGGCATTCCTTCACTGAGAGAGGCAAGCTCATTAATAACCTATCTGTGGCATTTTTATAGGTTTTAGAAATGTCAAGATGGCTCCAGCAAAGCAAAAAATTAAGGGAAGAAAGAAAGCTGACAGAGACGGAGCACAAATAGTCCCCATGAGGGCACCGCATTCATCAGCTTGGGAAACACAGTGTGGAGGGGTCATGTCTGACGCTCGTCTGAGTCAGTGTGTTCAAAGAAAAAATGCAGTCTGAGTTTATGCAAGATAAATGAAGCCAACATATAAAGTAAGCTGACTGAATCGCAGAACCTACATATTCTACACAGTTATGTGTTTGTTATGTGAACATTTGGGGTTTTTTTGCACACACTTACCGCAATGGATAGTTAATAAAGACAATTATAAGCTCATGCTACACATTTCCAGCCAGGCAGAACTTTGGATTGTTACTGGCCAGTTTTAAGTGTAAACCTTCCAGTCTTTGAAGCCTTAAGTCAGCTTAATCACACTTACCTTTGGTTGAACATCCCTCTGAAGTTGTAGTTAGCTCTATAGTTGGGCATGGGCTTTGGATCCAAAGGCCTGTATATGGCTGGCTCGCCTCTCTTCATAGCCAAACCATTCAGCTCCACTGTGGGTGTTATACTGCCTATATGTAAGGGAAAAGATTAAATCAATTACGTAAGACAAATAGAAGCACTGAAAATAAGGAGTAAACAGCAACAACAAATATCCAAACTAAGCCACACGTCTTGATTGGATGGATTATTACATGGATTATATTATTAGATGTAGTATTGAAACACACTGAAAAACAAGGTCAAAATACTTCAATTTTCAATATAGATGGACACATAAAATAAACCATCTTCCTGTGGAATTTAACTGATCCTAATCCTGAAATCCTAATAATTATTCACTCTTGGCAATTAATTCCAGTGAACACTAGAAACATTAGTGTAAGAGCTTTTCATTTTTAGCCTACGCTGATCAGTTTTCACAGTTTGAAATAAAAATGGCATGTTACTAGCCTAAATTGGCACCAAAGTCAGATTGTTAAGATTTTATCAAATTCCAGTACAAACCATTACACAGGTGAGTGACCCTCCAATGGGCTGACACAGTAGTTATTCTCCAAACCAGCTCCACAAAGAACAGTAGAGGGCACTAATGTAACATACATCTTTTTTTTTTTAAATATATAGTTCATTCAACATGTAACCAAATGAATTCCAGCTGAATTAAAGTTATGGGTTTTTCTAATTCAGATGGTGTTGCCCGTATTATAGAGGTTGTACTGTCTGACTGTGCCACACACTAGCATGAACGGACCTGGGTTACTGTTGACATCCGCTTTAGGGGAGCGGGGCACTGGCCTGGGAAGTACGCTCTCAGCAAGTGCTTTGGCGGCTGTGGAGTGCTGGGCTTTTTTAATGCTGGTGCCCTCCGCCTCCCACACCTGTTCCCCAAGAGTCAGCTGCACCGTGAAGATCTGGAACAGTGACACGCACAGAGCTGGTAGTGTTTAGCATGAACAACATTCATTATACCACATCAATAGCTTTCTTTCCTTCTTTCATACATCAAAACAACGGAATCATTTGTTACATTTCTCTGACGCTCCTCACCTTAGCATGTGCAGGGCCTCTCTCATTGAGGAGCTTGTACTGTGGTTGGATTCTATTGAAACGGGCTAACTCATTCACCAAACACATTGGAGTTTTCTCTTTAGGGTTTGCCATGTTCTCCTGGGGTGGGCCTGAAACAGCAGAATGCATGATATGCTATTAAACAGCATCTATTAGAAGACACAACTACAGCAATACTCATCCACAGATTAATTATACAATACAACAATAAGTAAGGCAACAAAGTAATGTTGGTAATCATAAACCAGTATTGGCATTCTACCTGGCGGTGTGGCAGACACAGGGTCGTCCCCATATCCGACTGCAGGAGCAGGGCAGGCGGGTGTGGGGGCCGGGCCTGTGCCATTGACGGAGGGCTGCAGACCCAGGGATCCTGGGCTGGCCATGGCCACTGGAGAAACTCCAGGGGAGAGGCCAGGACCAGCCGCGGGTGCTGAGGTCTGTACTTTCACTTGAGCCATGCTCTATTCCTGAAACCAGACAGCCGTTTAGAACTTTTGGATTTGTCAGACTGTGTATCATTAGTCATGAAATACATGCAGCACAACATTCATTCTAGTTGCATAATTTAAAGTTTTTCATTGTCATTTGACAGGTTTTAGGACACAAAGCCTTCAAATTGAGCAGCCGTAGGCCTATCTCACATTCTGATCCACTGGCAGCTAATGCACCCAGACAATGAAGCTTTATTTGAAGGAGCTTTGCTCATGTTACTGCTGCTAAGCTCCCCGGAAAAAGAAGGGAATTCTGTGATAGCAGCCTGAACAAGACAATGAACATTCTTCTGAATCATTCTAGAAAATATAAACACGTGCAGCTCTACACTGGTAATAAAAATTAAGTAAACACAGATCTGGTAAAAGTTAAAGTACAGAACAATTCATCTTTTTATGCATCCATTAAATATTTGATGAACAAAACTCCATACAGGTCACACTCATAGTACAATGTGTTTTCATTCTGGAAATATGGGGACTGAGTACAAATAAATAACAACAAATTGTACAACGTGATAGCCCAATCACCAGGCGACATAAACACTGGATGTCACTGTCACACACCAAGGCTCAAGCAGACATCAGAAACCTTTGGCGTCTTGCATTTGGACACACATTAAAACAACCCCTTTGAACCGATCTTAGCTCCTATAGGTAATGACATTATAATCTCCATGTCACCTTTAGGAGAAACAGCTTTAGCATCCATGGCCTTCACTCTGCAATCAAACGTAAGAGGCGTTACATGTAACCATTGTTTGCATGTGATAGCCATCGCTGTGCTGGATGTAAACAACACAACCGTGGTATTGCCATGACACAACGCATGCAGACTATTTCCAACAAATAAATCCACTTTGTACAATCACGCGTGGCCTCATTTCACAGCACGGAATCAAAGTTTAGTGTCTTGCATCTTGCGCGCTCCATGAGATCCTCGGTGCTACCACACAAGCTCATGCTTTTCTTTGACTCTTCCACAGTAAACTACACAATCGTGTGGCGTAAACTAAACACCGTGGCACACAGTAACTTGAATATGGAGGCTGGCTCGACTGACAGAGCTGCAGGGGCTGTCTGCAACCCCTTGCACCTAACTTACAGCGCAGCCTAGGCTGTGTCCAGCTTAGCAGGAAGCTAACATCACCAGCGAGAAAACGGCATTTCCTGCAAATGTCAGCTCGTAAAAACACCCCAGCACAATGGGGGAGCGCTCATGCTGTCGCGAGTGAGTCTCTGTGATTACTCCTGATGAAGATACACTGTCTAGCCACCTCCAGCTACGGTACTTTAGCCGGTGGAGGCTCATCATGGCTGATCGGCCGAGCACCCCTCTTGCTAGCATCTCCCAACCGCCCCATCCTCCACGAAAAGTCTGAGGCGTTTCAGTCAATCTCATCATCGTGCACGGACTGGCGACAGTATGACAGCTATCGCAGCGACTGTGCTACATCAGAGGGACGAGCACTTTAGGCTATTTATTACCTTTGTCCAGGGCCAGACCCCAGTTACACCTCCAACATCGGCAAACACTAAAGAGAACTGGATGGAAGAGGGGACAGACCACGTTATTTTAGGGGGTAAAATGAAAACGTGTCCCTTAAAGGAAAATTACTGATCGTTTTAATATTTCATGCAAAACGTTGCTTTATTTCCGTTTATTTGGTCAGTGTTAAATATTAAATGTAGCTAACTTACCATCATTAGAGTCGAGGTGGAGCTTGAATCAGTCATGCACCCCCGCGGCGATAAAATGGTTTAGTCCTGGTGCGCTTTTCTAAGGTCTCCTGAGAAACGTTGATTCGCAAACCAAATAAACCTAAATAAACTTACTTTTGCACGTTTAATAATTTTTAATAAATTTTGTTAATATAGATACATAATCAGAGAAATTGTAGTCATTACTCGGCCTGGTCTACTTAGAGAGGATCCTGCCTGGAGCTGAACTAATAATCTTAAAAGGTAGTTTCTATTGGTCATAGGACACATTACGTGCAGTAAGGATTGCTGCTCTGTAGCTGCTAAGATTTTGCACCACTGCCGTTGCTCAAGAGCACTGCAGCAGGGCAGATGTCGTGGTCACATTCTTCACTATGATGGTTCCCCCTTGGCGATGACAGGTGAGGGATTCTGGGGCGACTCTACTGGATTAGGATCCGATGCAGTGGGAATGGTCAGCAGACGTCATCCACGTTAATAACTGGCTCACAATATGCATATATAATAAGATTCATATTCAAACATTGCTCAAACCATATTCGAATAAAAGTGAATTTTTGCTTTTATTGATTATGAAAATGAACAGGCACCTTTTACATGGAGCTTGCACATCCCAGAACAAAATTTAAATATAAATAGCACACCCTCATTAGTGTTTATCACTCACAACAACCTGCAAGCTAAAAGTTCAAACCACATTGAAAAACAGAAAAAAAAAGTCTAGGGGAAAAAAAAGTCATATCCAAACTGTTGTAACATATTCACTAGCAAGTATTTCAACTGAGTGAAGGCTTTTTGTCCCTGCACAAATGCTGTTGTGACTGCATTTAAACAATCCTTTCAGTCCAACCAGCTTTTCCCTCACAGCGCAGTGGCGGCAGACAAGACCATTAAAAAGAAGCAAATAAAGAAAAAAAAAACAGAACCACTGGTTAAATAGCTGTCTTTAAGTTATCAATATAGTTTTGAGATAGCAGTGTGCTGTGGTAATCTCCTCTACAGTATACAGTATCATCACATTCACTCAAGTTCATTCAAGAAACTCAGCTAGACCCTGGAAAAAGCAAATGCAACACAAACAACCTCAAAATGGAAAATTCAAGTATCTCTTGACTGGATGGCGATAAACATTTCTTTTTTCAGGAATGGAGTGATTACAGTTTGAAATGGCAAAGTGCCTCAGGAGGTGAGGTGTCATATCCATCCCCTAAGCTCTTATTTAAGTTATGGAAAGACTAAAAGTTGTCACAATGTCTGATGCCAGTAAGAAAAAGCAGGGTTTGAAATCGCATGCAGCCCCACTGAAAAACTACTGTCTCTCTTCTATTTTTTTTTTTAAATCAACAGTAGAGTTTGTTGCTGACTGTACAGACTGTCATTAGCCAGAGATGCAGAGACTAACCTCCAATGAAATAAAGCACTCCTATTATCGTCAGCCCTAAAATGCATCCTCTGCTAATTTCTTTCACGTCATCCAACAATTCAAAGATTTATATACAATATTTCAGACATGTTATAGGTTTACAACATAACAGTCTCTTTTGGTGAAAATATAGCTAAATTCAAAATATCTCATAGGTATCTTTTTAGAGGTGATCTCTTTATTGAAAAAAGTACCTGAGCCAAAACTCTGACCAGGGGGAAAACCAGAAAAGCCTCATCTTTTAAACTCGTAGAAAGACTCTCCTGCCCATTCACTACCTTTCTGCATATAATATTTAAATTAAATAACAAATACAAAAAAGAAAAAAAAACTATACTGACCCATCATTACATCCCCCCCGTTTCAAAGTATCAGCTAGTTGAAAAAGAGTACAAAAAAAGTCAAGACATTTAAAATAAAACACTTAAGAAGATTAAAGCATGAGATAAAAAAAAAAGAAGGTATCAGCAAAAATAAAAATAGATCATGCGTCAATGGTCTCTTACAAACATTCCTTACATGGAAGAGAGGCCGCTGCACATCTTCAAAGATGGACAAGCGAACATGACGAGTTCAGTCCAACTTCATGAGTAGATGTAGACACTGAGGTCTTCAGCTGATGAGAAGATCTATCATATTCGTTTCATTCTTATCTGTACCAATATTCTGTCCAATAGCAGGAAGAACTGCAACCAAGTCTTGAGTTGGAAGATGAAGAAAAATAATTTTGTCTACTCTAGATTCAGTGGTTACAAACTAAAACCTGATAGATACGTGGACAGCTTACAGTTCAACTCTAAGCTGGAAAATAACATACTAATAGTGCCTTTTCAAACTAGACTTTCACAGTGCATATAATAATATTAAAAATAAAACAAAAAACAGATGAAGCATTTTCCTGGGGTAATAATGGTCAGATCCCTTCCAGAAAACGACTCGATTTGGATTTCTCTTTGTAGGCCCAAGCATGCATCCATCAGTTATTGCACAACACAAGGACCTTAAAATGCACCCACACACAAACAAAAGAGTAGTAACAATAATAATCTTAAACAGGAATTATATTTATCTCACTACAAATCCATCTTGCTCGCTTGCTGTATTACTACCTTTTGCCAAACACAATCCTCCTTGGGTGCATCTAAACGTTCCATTATTATCATTCTCTATGTTACAACCAACTAAACATGCATCCAACTTCCCTTGCGGGAAATGCAGTTAAGAGCCTCCAGCGCCTGGTGTCCATTGTTCCAGTCAAAGGTCAGAGTTCAGAGACTGAATGATTAAAAAGTGCTTTACGTAGGTCAGTAGGACTTCGTTCTTCTACGATTATAACAAACTTTGTACATTAGCATGTATCATCTGTGAAGGCAAATACAACAATTTAAGTGACATATTTAGAAGAATTATTTGTTACTTCTGTAAACCAGTCAACAGAAAAGGTCTAAAACACTCACCATGATACCACCACTTTGTCTTCTTTGGATTTTTGTTACACGTTCTTACATAAAACGAGTTATCGGGTGGTCGTCTCTGCAGAAAGAGAAACAAGCATTTAGCATTTAGATTTAACAATGAACTACTGCATCATTGTTGCCTCAAACATATTACAGTCTCCCTACCTTTTCTTTGCAGCTGGACAACATGCTGATAATGCTAAGACAAACCGACTGCACTGAGAGGGCTGGCGACCAATCTTCCGTTAGAATAGACAGACAGATGTGACCATTGCTATACACATGAGGGTGGACAGGTATATTCTCTCCTGTAAACATTACCTGTGTCAGTGAAACAAAGCAAAACACATTGAAGGTTATCACCAATCATCATTTATTAACCAATATCTCATAAACTAAACGTCTGCTTACCTGAGGTGAATCAAAAGGATATCGACTACTAAACTTAAAAAGCAGCTGAAATTTCTCTCCTTCATACAGTGTTCCAGGTGCTCCCTCCATGTCTACAATCCACCTAAAAGGAGGGTACAGTAATAAAACATGAACATATAACAGCAAGAGATTGTCAAAATCGTTCTCACACTGGGAGAAAGTCACTTGATTTAAGCTAAGGGCACAGCCTTCTGTGTGGAGCGCGCTGGAGGCACACATGAACCAAACTAGGTCACACACTGACTTCACCCCAGACATAGTACTGGGGGTCATGTGATAACGTCCAGGTAACCTCCAAACTATCTGAGTTAGACATCTGTGTTCTCACATGCAACTCACTCGATTAACATTCAGAGAAGGTCAGCGTTCTAGTACACGCCAGAAGCACACTACAAAATTGTAATAAAGCTCAATAATAACATAAAACATGAATTTACTGTCTTACAGTGCTTTCAAAATGGTGAGCGTTTCCAGAGTGTGCGTCTTTTTGATCGTCATGCAGAGTTTCAGTGTCTCAGTAATAGCATGTTCTACTTTCCATCTCGTTGTAGATGAGCTAGAAAAGTGCAGCCGACTTGCATTATTTACATCTTATTAGTTAAAAAAAGTTTTACACAGATCCAATGCTGCAGTAAGTGTGTAATTAAAAGCTTTTGACGTGACCCATTCCAGTGACATTCAATAATCAGCTTGCTTATGAGCTTTACTAATAATGTGATACTCTATTGATCCAGCGGACAAAATCTATTTTCACTTCTGTTGTCTGGCTACCAAACTGTGCTGACTGAGCTGTAAGGGATTCAGTGTCCTGCTGAGCAAAAAGGATGACAGGCACATGCAGGGCCTTGATCCTGGGACTTGAGATGAAGGATAATTTCGTACTATGGCTGCAACCCAAAAGCTAAATGCAGCTTCAGTGAGTAACAATTCCAATGCAAAATATTTTCAGGGAAAATCTTTTCACGGTAGAAACCTCAGGCCTAATTTCTTCCAAGGAAGCAGACAGATTGGGCACCATAGACTAGTGTCTGTTTTCAGTTTATAGCCTTGTATGCATTTTATATCTCACCCAGATGATCAGTTACGAGGTCAGTCCTCTTTAAAACTTCAACCTACAGAAGGTCAGAGTGTCTGAAAGGAGCTTAATTTTTCGCGTGGCAGTAGAGGACACTCAGTTACACCTGATATAAAGCGATTTCAATGCTCCCAAGGACAACGCTCAAGTGTATGATGTATGATCCAGTCTGGCCAATTCATTCTGTCATGAAGCTAATGCCATCTACATTATCACACAGATAAGCAAAATGCACTGTAAGATAGTGTACTATATAAACGAAAGCTAGAAACCACACAGTCATTTTATCACAATCACATGTCTAACACTGATGCCAGAAAAAACATTTTCTTTTTAGGATTGATATTGTAATCTCAGGAACAGCACATCACTGTACATCTTAGTCCAAAAGGACTTATGATTAAAAGGTTTTAATATCAGTCACTATGAGTGAACATACATTTTATATGCAATATTGATCTTTGTTGAGACTAAAAGACACACCCATGCATGCATACCACTGGTAACTTTGGATGTACAACAAACACAGAAAGCCAGCAAAACTGGTTGTCAGACCTATCGGACACACACACACACACACACACACACACACACACACACACACACACACACACACACACACACACACACACACACACACTCACTCACTCACTCACTCACAAACACACACACACACACATTAATTCACTCAAAACAGCCAACTGTATTTAAATGGCACAGCTGGTGAAACAGTACGTTCTTACAACAACTAGCACGCGCAGAAGAAAGTGGAAAAGCACAGAAAAGTTGTTTCTGTCTGAATTACAAGGCAGTAACTTTCAAGTTGCAGGCCGGCAGCTGAAAGACGTTTGAATGACAGCCAAAATTAAGTTTTGCATGCATTTACACGCAAACAGCTTGGTTCCTCCTTACTGCCTATGAGACACCGTCGGCTAACGACATTTTCACAGGTGACGAAGGGAACAGCCAGACATCCAGTGACTTGTCAGAAAAGCAACCCCTGTTCGTTGCCACTCTAGCCGCGCAACTCATCTATGCCAGCTATTAAATATTTTATAAAGCCGACTAGGACTCTGCATTAGAGGTAGTCTACCGAGAGCCAGAGTTGCCAGTCACTGGAATGACCCCAATTCCTCCACACCAGTGGCTAAGGCTACAATAGTTTTGTCTTTAATGCTACTGAATGATTTCTTTTAATGTATGTATTTATGTACGGTACTAGACATGCTCATCACCAACCACAACACGAGTCTGTGACTATTATAGTAACAGTAAGATGATAACATCCAGATTTTACCATGTGTGTAAGCTGGAATACGTGAAGTAAACACTTACTGTGTGATGGTGTTCTGTACACTTTTTTCGTTGAGCGTCATTCCTGGGGGTGGATCATTTTGCAGGGCTAATAATTCCTTTTGTAGCCTTTTCTGCAGGAGGGAATGTGTGTGTAAGCTTTTAACACAATATAGAAAACGAGGCACGTGTAATCAAAACAAATTAGCTTGTAGAAATACTTTATTTGAATATGTCCATGTTGACACACACACACTTTAATGACGGCGCCGTTAAACTTCTGTAGTTAAGCACTAGCGAAAAATTCACCTTTAGCAGCATGACTCACAAAACAATTTGTGACAGATAAAATCCTAAATGTTTGAAACGCGTGGTAGTAAATCGGCAGGAGACTAATTTACGATGGTAGTTTATGACTTTTTAGATAAGGCAGCAATGGTCTCGGCTCGAGGAAGCTGATGAAAGCGATGCACCTGTTCAGTCGACAGGAAACTGCTCAATCTGCGTACGGTCTCGTTAGCTGGAGTTAGCTAACGCCAGCGTCACACAAATATTTGCCAGCGCTAATAAAATAAGTAACAGGCAATAGAACATCCCTTGGGTTGCCGTCCGCCTGCTCGGCTGGGGAAATGCGTTGCCATTTATGAACGTCGATAAGCACACTTTCCATGCTAGCCCTGATTTGGTGCTGTTGATGACGGGCGAACGTTACGTTAGTTGTGTTGCTAGCAAAGGCAGCGCTAACGCTAAACCTTGACAGCTGGTGGTAAATGTCATCCGTTCTACTTTACTGCCACCACTGCCTCGAACGAGCGCATGGCGTTAATGATGTGACTGATAAACTACAGGAATAAAACAGACTGCACGTCAGATAAATTACAAATATGCGATCGCTGTCAGTTGTATTCTTACCTGCATCGACGCCATGATGGAAACCCCCCCTGCATCAGCGCAGAGTGGAGGACACTACGTCAGGGAGCCACGTGACTGGAGAAGTTGTTTTGCCACAAAACAAGCCACTGATCTGTACTTGGATCAAACCCATCGGTCACGCCTCGGTCTTTACCATCCTCATAAATTATAATGAATAAATCTGGTGTGAAACCCAACTTTGTCATATGATATTAGGGGTGCTCAAACTATCATCTTAGAAAGAAAGTCTTACATCAGTGTACAACATTAAAAAAGTATAACTGTTAATTTTAAAATTACATTATATATATATATATATATATATATATATGTTTCCTTTTATTTATTGCATAATTTGTCAAATTTGTCAAAGAAGCTTCTCCTTCATCCAGGTGACAGGTTGACAAACTATATCAGCACTTATGGCTCAATAATAAACAGCTATAACTATTATAAAAACGTAACAGTGGTACATGTTTAAAACACTTTATTCCATTTTTAGATCAAAGCACGGGGAGTATAATCATTTATCTCTCCCAAAAGTTTAGAACATTTTATTCAAAATGATCCAAATTTCCACTGAGCCTTCAAACGTTTCTACGAAAAGAAAAACCTTCACACTGTAAAAATGATAAGTATCATATGATATAAGCTCCCAGCTGATGTGGAGAATCGCTCACATTTGCTGTAAAACCACAAGCATTCCAACATCTCATGCAATCATGTGTAAATACATTGAAAACTTGTTGAAGTAACACTTCTATACATCTACATTATGCAATCTAGTCACTGACTGACCAGCCAGATTAATTAGGAACAGACATACATCCTGACTACCTACCTGTTGTTTTGTTCAGTTTCTGATTCATCACTATGTCACCATCTTTAAAAATAAAACGTCTGTCAGTTTTCCCAAATCCATTTCAATTCATTTCGGAAGGACCTGCCGTCTAGGGAGCCACAGTTGTCATAATATAATCTTGTAATGAAGTTAAGACCGTATTCCTTACACGTCAAAAGCATCAGCCTATTAAAAGCAGCTAGGATGAACTGAATTAATTTAATTTTGTAATAACTGAAAAACATAAATTTTACTTGCTTTGCCTTTTTTGCTTGCACTAAACCAAAACAAAGTATATAGAGTTTTGTTCTTAAAGTTGTTTGATGTACTTTACACTGAACAACATAGTAACTGGCAACAATGCACCCACCAAATGTGTCTTTATTATGGAGAGATGAATAAAAAAACTGGGGGGGGGGGACATTTATTACATTCTCAGGGAAGGGATGCAGTTTGTCATATACATGTTTTATATTAAAATGAAATGGTTATTGTGTTAATGTTAATAAAATTATGACAGAATGCCTCGTGCAGAAGAAAAACAATCCTTACTGTGACATAGCAACTCATGTTTCATGTGAAGTAAATTGCAAAACAAGTTAAATATTCCAGAAAAAAAAAATCTAAAACAGTTTTAAGCTTCTACATAATCTCTGTCACTTTAGCAATCCAAAAAGTTTGCAGCCATGAGCAGTTCCAGTGCGATCTCCGGCGCGATCGGGAATTCAGGTATTTCTGTGGAACTGTTGGTGTAACGGACCTTATATGTGAAATACATGCAGACCTTGGACAGCACATGAGAAGGAATCTCCCTGAAGTTCACTTCATTGGTCTCATTTTCAGCAAACTGGCCTGCAAACAGGGTTATAACGGAGCATCATGAATAGAAATGGCAAAGCATGTGTGTACAAAGCATATTTTAAAACTAAATGCTAACCTGGGCCGCTTAACATGGCCTTTATAGTTCCAGACGTCAAGGCATGCTCTCGTTTCACAATGAATTCGTGGCCATCCGAAGAAATCAACTTCACATACATGGCATCCGGACCTTCGCAGCCCCCGTAGGTTCTTTCTTCGCTATCTGTGAGAATACACATTCGTCTGAAACAGGTGTGTGAGGACTTGATTCAAATACAAACATAGTGTCAGCTGATCCGCCGAAGACACGTCTTCTTCGTATTCACTCACCCATACTGATCCGCAGATGTTAATTCTGAAAAGTAATTGCAAAACATCAGAATGAGACAGACAACGTTGCCATCTGTGTGACTATATATAGCAACAACGCGTTAAATATACCGTACGATTAGCCAGGCCTTCGTTTCTAGATATTCGACAATTCGTGTACCTTAAACTGGAGAACACAAACCGCTATTACTACTGTAACACAATGTACCTATAACCCAAATAAACATAAAGTTCACATAAACGGCGGCGGGTGTGTTCTTCACTAAACAAACTGGTTTTTACCGACTTCTCAGCCGCTAGCTTTGGCTAACCTACCAAGCTAACGATAAGCAAACGGTGCTACGTCTTTAATCGTTATATCGGTGGTTTTAAACACCAGTACAACGATTAAAGACGTACCACTCTGAGGTGTAAACACGTCGACACAAAGAAATGTAATTAACTGGCGTTCCTTACCACTCGGTTGTAGGACGTGAACTGGAAATTGCGTCTTAGCTAACACTAACGCTACCAAACTGTTGATACCCGGAACCAATTTGTAAAAGCACCCGTCCGCAATAAATATCTTCCGTAGGATTTTGGTTTCTCACACAAATGGTCCCATTTACCGACTTGTTAATGGTCTTATTAAAAAAATGTAATGCAGGTTCTTTTTTTAAGTTCTTGATATCTCTAATTTGAGAGAAATTGTTTTTTTATGATATGACATCTATTGTTTTTGAAAAAGTTAAAAATATAGGTGCACAGTAGATTTGATTTCCAGCTAATTATCCATTAAACCTGTGTTTAACCTTAGCCTGGAGATAGACAATAATTGTAATCAGATTGAATTTGAACAATTAGTTGAACGAATTTCACAAATAAGCACTGACCTTTTACAGAACTTGTCATGACTCGGTTAAACCTGAAGATGGAGCTTGGGATTCAGATTAACCATGGCCGTCGTCACGCCACTGTGATGGGTAACAGCAGGTGCTGATTTGGCATGACAGGCACATTTTACAGGCCCATACATTTGGATGTAAGAAAGAACGCAAGACAAGGTGCATTCAAAATGTATTTTTTTTAACAGTAATGTTTTTAATCCTTTACTTCCTACAAAGTCTCAGTTAAATAAGTCGTTGATACAAGTGATCTGCTGACAGACTCAGAACGTGACTCTGCACCTCATGACTCAGATGGGACCGCTCTGACCATTTTGGTTAAACTGGCCGAGCTTATTGCTCCAGCAGATTTGAACTGTGACAGCAGAAGTAAAACACGGCCTGGTACGTGTCTTACAGTAGGACGAGGTTTAGCCTGAGTCAGTTGGGCTCCAGAATGTTCTAGTGGACTCATTCCTGTGCGTGGCGTGTTAGTTCTCACCCATGGATTACACACATGCACAAACAATTACTGACCTTCCAGTCCCCTATTACACCATTAGTGCTTATGATCAGAGCGGGCGGGTGGTAGCGGCTGCTTTGATGTCTCTGATACAAACTGCTCCACTGCAGCTGCTCTAAGCTCTATTTTGGGAAGGACTGCGGTGGGCCCTTAGAAAAGGCCTTCCTTAACACACACGGTACATCAAAACACTCTTGTCAGAGGGCAGTGAGCTTGCTAGAAGAAGCACTTGTCAGTCTTCTTGCTCTAATTAAATGTTTGTGTTGGTGTGATATTTTAGGCCTTCAAACTGCCAGCCCATAAACAGCCAACGTGATTTACGTTCTTGCAGACCAGCAAATATACTTAATCAGTGATTAATTTAGACAAGGTTAATCATTTCATACCTTTTTTGTTTATATAATATATAAGATAGATATATAATATAATATAAGATATATAAGAGTTAGTCAAAGGATGTCTTGAAGAGTACAACGGCTTGGTTAAAGGAGCCCATAATGAAACCAGGTCATGAGTTTTAGTCATAATAGGGAAAGATGGGGCAGGAATGTCTTTGGGCATTTCTTCTCTGAAAAGAGGGTAAGGCTTGTCACTGTGAATTTGAGGGTACTGTTCTTTTTGCCTGCAGCAACCTACAGTGTCCTGCACTTCTCATGTTAGCTGCAGTCTCACCAATATCTGCTGCAGAGGGGCAGATATTAAAACACTTCTGTCTTATTAGATGAAATGTTAAATGATTATGTTAAATGTAATTATTGATATGTATGGAGTTGTGACTAATTTGTTTTGGGTTTACTGTATGTCCCAGTGACAAAATAAACTGAGATGATTCTAAAATGTCTGAAATGAGTAATTGATGATAAAAAATGATGTAAAGCATGTAGAGAAACATAAAGTTTTATTGCATGGTATGAAGCCCTGATAGCCATGATAAATTAGTCACAATCAGCAACTTAGACAAAAACATCTTAATCTGAAACGTCCCTTTTCGTGTAATTCAAAGCCCTTTTAATTTATCAACTGTACGTCAAAGTCGTTGAAAGCTCAGCAACCATTATCCTGAAACTAACACTTCTGTTATGATGATTCACTCTACAGGACCCCAGTGTTAACACCTTCATTATTATTCATATCAGAAGATAAACAGAACTTGTACTGTACGTACATGGTGGGATTGTGTTTGCTGTGCAGTAAGTGCCCACACAGCAAAACACAGGGGAGCATTAGCGCTTCATAGTTTGCTTTAGATGACAGGGTGGCTGGTTTATAGTATTATGATATTATAACTGAGACTTCTTTGTGTAAATATATCAGACAAAGTGATGCTAAGCTAAGTCGTTAAACAAGTTATGGAAAGACGATCTGCTTAATACTGATGTCTTAGCAACAGTTTTGAAAAAAAACGCCGGTCACTGATATGCTCTCACTGCTTACAAGCTGTAATCCAATTTTAGAAGCACAACCAAGCTGCGTTTTACTCTGAAGGTGGAGTCTCTGTCTCAGGGAGGGAGGGTTAAATATACACGAGAACCTCCTGGTGTCATCTCAGTGGATGTCATGTCCAAGCTCAACCTCCAAGACACACACACAACAACAAAAAATGCTAATTTATTATCATTCGGACCAATCGACAACAAAGACAAATTAAGAAATGTAATGCAAGCTACACATTAATACACTGCATTTACTCCAGAACAGACTAAAATGTATCTAAACTACAAATATGTATGTTACAAGCAGCAGAATCTTTGAGTTTCACTACCACTACTCCATAAGGGAGCCGTTCCATGAAGCGGTGCCACCTGAGCTTGGCTGGGCCCGGGATCATCAACAGATCTCTGAACATAGATTACAGAACAGTAGATTCTCTGCTCTGGTCAAAGTTATTGCTGTCACTAGAATTTGTTAAATGGCCTCTAAGAAAGATGGATGCGCTTATAAGGTTTTGGTTTATATTTGTCCAGGACTGCTTGTGGAACTAAATCTTGTCCAGCTTTCTGCACCACATGAGAATAGTAACAGAGATATTATATACTATTACTGACAAGTTCGGCTCCACGTATGGGTCTTAAGTGGCAGGATTACACAGTAGACTATCCATGTAATATTCCCTCCCATTAATAATGGCACTTAGTAATTTTAAAATTGCACATAAAAGTAAAAAGATTGACTGTAGCCACTTGACAACCATGAATTTTAAACAACGTAAGATGGAAAAACGTGCTGCAAGTTTAGTGCCGCCTGGTGGCATCAGGGAGAAGAGTACGACAAGTGTGCGAAATGGAGTTTCTAGCAGGTGCTGCTGCCGGTGTAACACTACACTAATCCAATGCTGATCAGCAGTGGAAACAGTACAAACTGACCCGAGACAAACCGGGGCACCTGCACCAGCTAATGTGAGACCCCAGTGAAAAAAAAAGTTTGATTTGATGCCTGGTCTTTTCCCCCCGGATCTCATTATGAGAAGGTCACTGAGAGGCCGTCACTGCTAGGAGGCAAAGCACAGATGAGACGACGAACCCTGGGCACACACAGAAGAGAACATGAGACTGGAATTTAAAAGTGTCTCATAAGACAACTGACAGTCTTTGCATCCATCATTTGAAACCCACCTGTAGGTTGTTTTGCCAGTATAAATATATATGGGTTATTAATAGAAGGCAGATTATTAATAGTATAGTGTTTTAATGTATCTTGTGCTATATTTGTATTTTAGAAAGTCCACATATCAAACTGTGATGTGATAGTGATGAATGTTGATGGGAGCATATAACAAATGAAGATAGCAATCAAAACGCACTTTAACAGTATAACATCTTTATTGTTATACACATAACTTCATCTTCAATGACTTTGCACAAATCAGTGGGGTAATGTGAACCTCAAGATATCAAAAGCCTCCCACAGTTCCTCGTATATGCTCAAATACTCCAACAAGTACATGTGCCTCTCACGTCCCCAAGTGGTACATACAGTACAACCAATTAGAAATAAAGTATTTTTTCCACTTTCAAACATTACCATGTGCATTACTTTACCAATTACAAACAACTTCTATTCATTGTCAAAATACAGGTGCGCAAATTGTTAGAAAAATACCAACTCATACCAGATTCTGGATTGTGCTCTGTAAAAATCCTTACAAATAGTATATAATAATCTATATATAAATTTTCCCAACATGCAGTGTTGCATTTCAAAAAAATATCCCATAAACAGGCTGTTTGGTTAAACGCCAGCCTTCACCATGCTTGTGTGAAGACGGGAAAACGAACAGAAACAGGGCAAAAAACGTTCTGTTATTCAGTGTGACAACAGCTGATTTCACCACATTTTTATAGTTTATCTTAATGGTCTTTCTCTCTGCTTTTACTGTACTGTCTGCTTCAGATTTCCAATGGATTCCAGTCTTCAAATTATACATGCTGCTCATGTAGTCAAGTTTAATATCAGAAAATCATCATTGCAGTGAAGTAACCCATAGTCATATCAATTAAAGCCCTTTTTATGATGACCAGTGTTCACAAACGTCTGTAGTAGAATGAATAAATAATTAATCTTTGCAGTGATGACAGGAAATATAAATAACCACTTTTAAAATCAAAGAAACTCATGCCACACCTGCAACAAAGACTACAAACAGCTACGACGAGGCAAGCTGAAAGCATGATTCAGAGGATCCCCCACAAACTATGTTAAGACAAGGATGGTATCACTCTCCCTCCCCTCTGTCCTCATCTGTTTTCTGAGGTAAACAGTTCTACTGTTAAAGACTTTTAAAGGCATTTCTCCTTCTCCCTGGTGTCACATTTCCCAAGACCTCAATATATTCAACCATGACTGTCAACAAGAGCATTTGTATCCAGGGTCATGAGCACGCGAGCACTGCAGGGCCTCTTAGCACGAGAGTGGTGCACTAAACGGAAAAACCGTCGATGCAATACCTTTCCTATCTGATTTAATATATAACATAAGACATTTATTACTTCAGTCTCACAGTGCGTCAAAGCAAGCTGTTAATCTGTGATCTCTCCAGTCAATCTTTAAATTATGCGTCTCACAAAATAGATGGAACATAGAATTTTTATAATGTACAACCACTATTTTTTGGCAAAATATATTTTTCCTTTAAAAAAATAAAACATATTGCACTTTCAGTAAGGTGAATGTGTGATGTCAAATTATGATAAAGTATGCAAAACTAATTTCAAAATAAAAGGGAAAACAGATTTATTTACTCCTTCTGAGAAGAAAAACATTTTTAACCTATAACCAATTGTTAACTGACATTCAGAGAACAACAATGGGCAGAGCTACAGTACAACAAATTAACAAACAAAAACTAAATGTTAAAACTGTACCATGCAGGGGGGAGTGTTTGAAAGCAGTGTCTGACTGCTGCGGTGATGACTGGGTCAGCAGAGTAAGACTGGCTAGTGACCGCGCTAGCGCTGACTGCTGGCGACGGCCGTGCTCAGTTGTTTCTTGCAAAAGTGTTGTGAACCCCGCGAAACGCTCAGAACACCGAGCGCACTCCCATGGAGGCTGTCTTCACCCCCCTCACACACACACACACACACACACACAACCCCCCCCCACGGGCCACCAGGCTCACATCTCCCCATCAAAACGTCAGATGGCAAAATAGAAAGGCAGCTGCTTGCTCCCGTCATCTAAAAGTGCATCTTCACACTCTCTTCCAGCAAAGTCCGTCAGCCCCTCTCTCTCTGCCAAGGCAGTAGAAGTGGGCTACAGAGACCAGTGCTTGGCTCAGCACACGTGTAGGTTTCAATTACTTCTTTTTCCAGACTGTGTATGTTTGGTTGCATTTTTAAACTTTAAAAAAAAAAAAAAAATCTCACAAGACACGACATTTCACCCCAGCTATTAGAGAAGCCAAGGGAGTGCTAGATCACGGGGCTGGCCATGGAGGAGGCCCCGTCGCAGGCTGGTGATGGCGGGGGCCACTCTGCCCTTTCTCTTCAGTGTCAGCGCTGATTCTCAAACACCTACGGCCACCCCCCATGCCTCACTGGCGCCATCTTCAATTTTCAAGGCCGGCGATGCAACTGTGCCAGTTGCCATAGTTTCACTGCAACATAAGACAGTTGGGTTGAATTGGCTGCTCGTCACATTCGGAGACATTGTGACACACAGGATGTGAGAAAAGAGGACAGATTCATCTTTAGAGATCAATTAGATATTTGAGTCAAAGAGGAATAAAAAAGAACTTACCCGAGAAACAGCATCATGTCAGGAAATGGACAAATATAATAGCAAGGCCAATATTCAACAGCATTACCATAGCAACAAGGACCGAGTTAGGACCCTGCAAGAATGGTGACAAAGATCAGATCTCAAATAATCTACTAGAACTTCAGCTCTCTACTGTCTATAGTTGTGCTGAATAGGAGTTCTTTTAATGAATAGTGTAACTGTAAGCCCACACACGGAATACGTTTCTTTAAATAAGAATGTTCTGACAGAAGCACTTACTGTTTCTTCCATGTTTTCTGCAATCTCCATACTGGCTTTCTTAGTGTCTGCGAGGCTCTTTGGCTTTAGGGAATCCTGCTTCCTGAGTTTCTGGTCGCCCTTGCTCTCCACTAGGGAGGCTGGCTTAGGAGTGGGGGCACTAAAAGACTTAGGGGGTTGTGGGGGCATACGTGCCAGAGCCAGGGCACTAGGCTCTTCTTCTTCTAGATACTCCTCGGGGTCCGGGGGTGGGCGGACCCTTGAAGGGGCCTTGACATAATAACTGTGGTACTCGGTGTGGAGCTCGCCGTTGACTGGAATTGCAGGAGGCTGTGGAGGAACAGATGCTGGGGCGGACTGCTGAGCTTTCGCCATCTTAGGCGGAGCCTCAGCATGCACTTGAGAACTTTTGGGCCCATCGGTGACGGACAGCCTCTCTTCTTTACTCTGCTTCCTACTAGACCGCTCATCCTTGTTGGTTTTATGACTGGGCTTCTCTTCTTGTCTGCTCGTCTTGCGAGAAGGTTTTTCCTCTTTGCTGATTTTGCGGCTGCTGCTGCTGTTGGCGACGACTTGGCCTTTTTTCTTGCTAGGCGAAGGGGGAGGTGAGGCTCCAGGACTAGCCACGGGGGAGTGAGGAGGAGTTGTACCTTTACGGTAAAAGTGTGGAGAATCCTTCGGGGATCTCTCCTTTTTTTCAGCGGGGACTTCTTTAATCTCCACTGGCTCCTTTAACTGTTGTTTTATGTAGTCAGGTCCTGCAGATGTGAGAGAGGAGACACACATTACGACCACGCAATGTTACAGCGACGGCCTGGTCCTTCATCGCTAAGCCTAAATGAACCATTCATGAATTAGTATTACTTATGCAGCCATTCTGCAAAGATTAAAAGAGAGAAGAAGAGACTGAAACAGATTGAAATTGACCTGATCCTGAATGTGAACATCATTTTGTATGTACTGTAGTGAAAACATCGGTGGATCTGTTCCTTTATTCTCCTCTGAATAAAAATGCATTAAAGACTTCAGGGTTTTTGTTTCACGCTATTAGGTAGTATCACAGTGACTAGGACAGCGACGATGCCGCTTTGTTTGATTTGAGAGGTGACGTGGGCCAACACAAAAACCTGCGGTG
This sequence comes from Macropodus opercularis, assembly GCA_030770545.1. Taxonomy (NCBI): domain Eukaryota; kingdom Metazoa; phylum Chordata; class Actinopteri; order Anabantiformes; family Osphronemidae; genus Macropodus; species Macropodus opercularis. The sequence continues at coordinate 7,068,965 of JAUCMP010000028.1, forward strand.
AAGTCGAGAAGAACAAAGACTTTATACTCAAATTTCATACTATGTGCTTAAACATGTTCAAAGAAACACCCTCGCAAATGTTTTGCTATTCAGCCAACCATTGGACTCTATATACTCAGTACATCAACGTGGTGCATGAATCATTGTGTTCATGTTGATGCTTTCGTTACTGAATGAGTTACTGGGCTGGATAAAGGGTTAATCTCACAATCAAAAGGATTTGGGGGGTGTTTCATACAGAATAACATCTATAAAATTTGCATACTCTCATTCAATGCTAATTAGTTGTTTGATTCATTGTTCACACTTATCACTCCCCGGAACAATTATGCACACATCACATCCACAAAGGAACAAGTGTGTCCAATCTCATACGAGTGTTAAAGGCCTTTTCACATAATCTTTCAGACCCCAGCCCTCGTAAGCACTAAAGTATTTTTAAGCTGCGTGGTATTCTTAATATGTTTTAGCCTGGCCAATAAGACCCACTACAAAGTGATGAGTGGACGTTTGAACATCTGCAGGGCTTAATGTATCTACTGATCCTAATTTCGCACCGTAATTCAATAAGAGTTATGGGCTTTGTAGGCGGGCCCGAGCAGTTCCACTCTGTTGGGTTCCAAGAATTTTTCGAATGGTTCTCGGCTCTAAAAGCGACCCCCAGCCTCTCGCTCGCTTGGGACTTCCTTAGTAGCCATGCTAAATTCCACAGATCATTGCAGTTTAAGCAGCAAAACAATTATAACATTTGACGGCAGTCATTTTAGTGGATTTTTGAGCATGTGTAGATCCACTTGTGATGAAAAGAGTGATTGTGTATTAGTTTAAGTCTAGTTTAAGTCAGCTGGAACATGTGCCCACGTGGCCCCTCGTGTTTCTTTCACTTGAACATTGATCAGTCTTCTCACTACAATAAGCCTTGGTATTAGTCATGACCAAGGCAGAATTACTCAACACAACTGCAAACAGGCATTTGTCATCATTTGTCTGGTTTGAGAGCATTTCTCTCTTTCGTTCTTTTGAGGAAAAGCTGCTCGCCACTGTGTCTCTGAGGATATCTCCTTTAAGCTGCACGTTGCCAGGTCTCATGCTAATCCGCAGTAAGTTTTGTGCTCTAATGCAGTTACAGTAGTAAAACACACATACGGTAGTGAAGAGCAGCAACAAGACCTGAGTGTTGTGCTAGTATCACTTCTAAGTCCAGTATTTGATGACTTGAATATATAAAATACATTCAATTTGATATAAAGTGGTACCTTTACTGCTAGTGAGGTACATTTCTAGGTACAAAGCAGTTATCAGGGACAGAAATGTATGACAGTCGCAGCAAAAAGCACTTTATGCTCATTATTTATTTTTTATTTAAGATTTGGTTTTTATGTAACTGTATAACATTATTTTATGTAATAATTAGCACATTTAAAATGGAATTTTATTGTATTATATATGTACTGGTCTGTTCTGTGGGTTGTAATCGCAGCATGTTTAACACTTTCATATTTAAGATTCATGACTCAGTTCGTAGCTTGTTAGAGCTTTTCTTTCTTCCTCCTACTCACGCTGACAGATGGGCTGAGGGAGCTGTCACTGATTGGCAATATAACATCTACTACTGCTTATGCATGAACATATACACACAGATATTTACATTCACAGATAGAAGATGCAAGTAAACCAGGTCACACTGTCTGTGGTTAATGACTGGTGGTGATGTACTTCTCTATGAGGTATAGACCTGTCTGGATGATACTTTTCACGCATTTTTGAGAAAAACACAATTTAACAAAATGACATCATTGTGAATGATATTAATAAAAGTTATGTAAAGCTGCTCAACATTAAACTTCAGTTTAAACTCACACACCTGCTACCGTAACTAAAAACAGCACCTGCTCACGTCTGGCTTTCAGCACTAACAGACCCAGGGTTTTATGGTTCCACCTGGTCTGAGTGTACCTTGACTGAGTCGAACAGGGCAGTGAGAGATCTCTGCTGGGGCCTGTTGCCCTCGAGCCCCCATCCCCTCTAGTGACCAGCTAAAGGAAGGGACAGCTGCTCTGCGTCAGCCCCAGTGAGGGGCAAGAGTGCGGCTGAGCCCCTCTCAGTGCATAAAGATTTCAGCTATGTCTCCATCAGACCCCAGCAAGTACACACTGGCACCAAATATAACCCAATTAACGTCACAGCCCCAGGCCACGCCTCGCTAACCTTGCTGTGTGTGAACCAATCATGAAGGTCAGGGTCCTGTTCCCTGTGACCCTCTTCCTCCTTTTGAAGTGCTCACTCCCAATCTGGGCGATAATCTGCCATGAGTCTGAAATGCCAATTACAAACAACAAGGGGTTTAGACCCATAATTGTTACCCTAGAGGATTTATTACAAGCTGAGGGATGAGGTTAGTTTTGTTAAAGTCACACAAATGATGTTTATTGATGGATGCCTGCATTAAGTGACATCTGATGTCTTTTTGTTACACCTTTTCCTTTCCTTCTGCACCGGTGGTGACTGTTCACCGCTGCTTCAAACAGAGGAACAAACCATGAAACGGAGACTTTTAGTTAAGCTAAGTAAACATAACCAAACACTTAAACGGCAAAGCTTGGGTGTCCCAGCGCTGCACATTGACATCAACCTATCTCTCATTCATGATCTGACTTATAAGGCAAGAACACTCTCTCCGTGCAGACCTGTGAACCCAGAAATTGTCGGGTCTGCCAAGCATGACCTTCATTTTCCACAACACAAACAAGCTGCAGCGTCTGGCCCGGACTGGCAGTTTCTCTGGCTTAGCGGAGGGACATGCTTGAATGGGCACCATTGTCACTCTATTTGTCACCCACTATTTTGTGGTGCCTTTTGGATAGAGCCCAAGGTCGGCCAGCTCATAGGTCTAAATATACGACACACAGTGACAGAGGACGGGCTGGTATACATCCTGCACTGTAAATAAAAATAAACAAAAAAGTGATCACCAAGCACTAAAAGTGAGTCAGTGCATGATCAGAACTACATGTAAGTAGACCCGGGCCTAACGGAGGCCACTCTGTGTTGCACCTCTGACCCTACCTGCTGCATTTCTTTTTAACAAAACATTATGCTGCTATTCATTACTGCCTTGTAAAACTCAAGTTACCTTGTAAACGAACGAAACAGTGTGGAGTCAGCGCCTGAGCTGTGAAGGGTGTCGCACAACAACCAACAACAATCTACTACAGACCTTCAAACTGGAAACTGGCTTTATTCCATTCTGTTATGCTGTTGTGCCCCCACAACAACTTAAAGAGTTTTCCAGTCACTCTGCACTGCACATATTCACACAACGCAGACTCACAGACATGTGTTGGTTATGAAATCTTGACGTTACCTGGTTGGTAGAAATTGGGGGAGAGCTCCCGAGCAACTGCCCTGGCAATTTCTGAGTCGTGCACAGCAGAGTGAGCTGCCTGATCAGCGGCTTCGCTTTTTGTCCTGGCATGGGCTGTTCTGTAGGAACAAACACACACACACATGCACCAAAAGCACAATGTTAGACTTGTATGTCTGCATAGCTGCTTATTCTGGAGGCATCCATACATATTTTCCATCATTTCATATAAATCAGTAGGACAAAAATCACTGTTTGCCGTCTTGTGATCCATGACACTTTCCCTCTATCGAGCTTTGTCTCTTTCTTGCTCCACACCTTCCATTTCCCTCCTCATGTCCGAGCTGTATCACTCAGCCCGTCGCTTTTGGGCATAACACAACACCTCCCCATGTGCTTCTATCTCAAATCCAAATCCTGGTTTTCCAAATAGAGCACAGACACATCCAAGCCAGAGCTTAATCCAGCGTGGAGTGCTGCACGGCTCTGCTCTGCTGCTGGACCACAGGGGAGAGCTGCTGTGTAGAGAAGGCTCAGGCTTCAATCAGGTGGCAGAAATGGAATAAATACAACCAACAATACTTTTAGGGGAAATAAATGATAAAACGGATCCATACAAATACTACAAATTGCACAAAATCGTTTAATTCCTATCTAAAAACACTCTCATTGGAAGAGTTTTCCAATCCTACTGTACCGTATACTGTACTGTATAAATTTACATACATAACGAAACTTTGTAAGAAATATAGAAAGAAAAGTCTTTACTCCAGCGTGACAGACACTTGTTTTTATACACACTGTGTTATGCTGGAAACCAAAAGGCAGAAAAGTAAAATGTTTCAGGATCAATGTGAGCTTAGCGTTAGCATTGCAAGGTATTATGGGAGCAGACCATGGTGAGACAGAGAGAAGCCGGGGGATGACCCGCTTAATAAATCCCTTAAAAACTCCACTATTACATATTGTGCATGTGCACATACACAGACATTAATTCTGCGAGTCATGAGCGTAGGAGGTGGATGAGTGTGCTGCAAGCGCCGGGGAAGTAGGATGCGTCTTCCCACCAGGATGCCTTAAATAAACAAAGCACCAGTGGATTAGCCACTAACTGTACAGCATAAATGAGCAGACAATGAGTGGAACTCCTATCGATGCTGCGCTCCCTCATTCCTTCACATCCCTACTCCTCCTCTTAGTCCCTGCTTCTGTCTTTGTGACCCCAAAGAGCAGATGTCTCCATTTGGAACCACTTCTCTGTCCTTGGACTTGGGGTTGTTTTGTTTTTGACAAGCTATGATATTAAAATGCATGAGGTCCCATATGCTGGTTTGAGAGATGGACAGTTTCCCTTCCAGAAATAAGGCCCAGTGTCATGCACGGACAAAGGACACACTGAGGCTGCGTTTATGGACAGCAGCTTCTGGAAACCAGCGACCATCTGGAGATGAATATTCAGTTTTTTAACAGCAATTCATCTAATACACAATGACCCCCCCCACTATTATCAACATGTAGAAATGTCTCTGATGTGGCTGAAAGCAGATATAACTTCATGGTGTCACTGTAGTTAGGAGCACCCCACTGTCATTAAAGCATTCCAGTTACATCGCACTACTGACATGCATACTTCCGGCATCCACTTGCCAGACATTGTTGCCACAAGGACAGACATGCTTCTATTTCTGCAATGCGCAGTCAAGTGGAAGGAGGCATGAATGCGTCATGAATGTATACAGCGCGCCCAGGACATATCCTAAAGATATTAACAGTCGCCTTTGAGGTAGAGTGGGCACGGAGGAAGCAATGCAGACTGCTAGAGACGCGGTGTCTGGTGGTGGGAGGTGACAGGCAGAGAATGATGGGGGTAGAGGTGTGATAGAGCAGCAGGACAAGAGGAGAGTGAAATGGAAGGCGAGAAAACATGGGCATGCGGAGAGGAAAGACGAAAGGGTTGGTTCTCTTCCCGGCGCTGGTAAATTTCATTGCGTGCACACTTCTACTCCTATAGCAACCGGCATCAACACATTCCACCGTCCACTCTCCTTTCAGCTCTGTCTCAGCTTCCGCCAGCTCCTGGGGGAAATAGTCGTCTCTTTAGCTGCTAAATGCTGCACCATGCACAGCCAGTTGGCTTCTAAGTCTGTCTGAGCACTTTGTGTTCACACGGCACATGCACACGACAGCAACATGACTGCGAAACAAAGACAGCAAGCTCAAAGACCATATAGTGTTTTATGTATAGTAGCTGGGGGAACAGACAAGTGATGAATCTCTGTGGGTATATCACGATAAGCGACGCTTTCGCATTACAAGTGACACATCAGAACCTATTTTATACGTTACAGACAGGAGGGTAGACATTCACATGCAAGCTCACGACTAACCTTTGAGAAAGTTTTGAGTTGCGTAACTTGTCAGACAGTCGTCAAGCTCCCTCTGCTTGTGGCCAAACCGCCTTTGAATATAAAGCAACAGCTGTTCGCGTCCTGTGCGAGCTCCAGTCTGGCTGAGTGCCAGGCAATTCAAGGTTTTTGAGTCCAGAACTTCACACGAATGGCAACGTCGCACAACACACAGACAGTTTGTGCAACTTTGTGCAGAAAGGAGGCCAAGGCTTTAAAAGATGCTCCATTTGGGATATGCTACATATGAAAGGTTAGTCAAACGCCTCTTTAATTTTACTGTAGGATTACATTTCCAACCTTATCCTCCATAGTAGAGCATCCTCCCTGATGTCTGTCATACCCCGGACAGTAAGCATTCAGGTATTAGATTCCTGTTGTGCTAGACTGTGTAATTGTTTGTGCACATTCCCCTGAGAGTCCATCCCTTCAAACTAAAGTTATCTCACCCAAACAGTCTCTAGGTCCAAATGTTCTTGCAGAACATCACAGAATGTCTGCACAACTTAGCGCGTCGCTTGCTCTGAACATTTGTCTCTGGCTTTCGAATTCCTGGCTGGTCCTAATTCAGGATTACTCGAGCATGACTAACACCATTAGTGGTTGCCGAAAACTGACTCTGGTATAATTCAGGAATTATTCCTGGGCTGAAGTCTGAGCTCACATTACCAGTGTGTGCAGTTCGGGGGGAGGGGGGCTTTAAATGTTAAGACAGAGGGGCTGTTATGATAAGATAAGCTAACTTTATCCCGCAGGGTGAGGTATGTTATTGTGTAGCGAAAGCACCAGGGCACAGTCTAATAGATAGTAAGTGGTTAAGTGTTCTGTGCTTCAAGCCTTTGACATCTGAGGACCTCCTGATGAGGTGCAAGGCCAGACCGCTGGGCTTGTTCACATTTCCCCTGCTCCTTCTAGTACAACACACAATGCAAAGCATACCCAGCTAAATAACCATGAATATTTCTCTCTCTATTTAACTGAAATATGTTAAGATTTGTTCTGGTACAGTACAGACCTGCAAACAGAGGCAGTGTGAAAAACTGTTGCACGGGTGGAAGCATAAGGCAGCGAGTGCAGCAAAGCAGGCCAAGACAATAACTAGGGAACAAAATGCAGCTGTCGAGTAATGAATAGATGTGTCAGAGAGTAGAAGAAAAGAACACAGAAGAAAAGTTGACAGTGGGACTCATCTGATTCACACATGACAGAGCAAAACTATAGTAAAGTACAGTATTCAGCCACAGAGTAATGAAGTAGGAATAAGGTCTTATCGTTTATGATTTTGTAATATATATATATATACACAATAGTATTATGTCGATCAGTGCAATAAAGTTTGATCTGCAGCTTCATGATGCTTTTTTATCAGGATGCAGAGGCTTGCAAACACAGACTTCTGATCAGATTTCTGGGAATAAGAATGAGTAGAATCAGTTTTGATTAAATAGAAAAAAAAAAAAATCAAGATTTACATTTTGGCCGTGGATTACAAACAGACCTAATCTCCCAATGACGCTTTCTCTACTCTGGAGCTCTGCACTGAACCCTCCTCTCACCCAGCCTTCATTGAAAAACACTTGCAAATGCACTTGAGTGTATGTAAATGCACAGAATATTTGTACTGGATTGAACTACTGCTTCTAAATATGTATAAAGTTATTAATGCAAAGGGGGAGAAAAATTATAATAATACAATAAAAGACTTATTAATATTAATCGAGATTAACAATTAATATTAAATGATCAAATTATTGTTTGTGGAGGTTCTGACTATTCATCACATTTTATGATCTAAGTCAATTTTGCAAATAAGTACTTATGCTCCTCTGATGCAAATCATGACACGATGTGAGATGCAAATACTACAAACTATGCAAATACAGAATCACACACACAAGAGCTTTGACCTTCACCCTAGGAAAAATGAGCTGCCGGTCATGCAAACGATTGTGCACACGATGAGAATCTGCATAAAAAGTTGACAGGGACCTTTACTGCGAACTAGAGGATCAGAGGATGACTGTGAGTAAAGTGCATTTGTATTTACACATCTACAGTCCAGACGTGATACACAAGCCTTAAAGGATGAGTAACAACAACTCAACGAAATGTGCCTCTTCACTCTGCTACTTTCTAAAGAAAATCAACAACACACAATTATGATGGTGGTTAGACGGTAACCATGGTAACCGCAGAGCCACTTGAGCACGCCGTCCAACCAGGCATCTGACCCGTTTTTATAAACGTACAAAAGCACAAACCCACACGGCAGCCTGCTGTATGGTACACAAACACACAACAAGCCTCTGACTTTGACAAAACAACACCGTTCACAACTTGGCAGGTGAGACACACAAACTGCCACTGATGTGTCTCATTTAACTACGAGGCTCAGCATCCGAAGCTGAACCTGCGCGGGTAAAGGTCACATTGCCTGGCAACCACTTGTGTTTAAGGAATAGTTTTAATTATGCTCTGTGCTCTCTCTCTCTCTCTCTCTCCTCCAATCTCCTGCCACTATTCAACCAACTGTCTCCACACAACCGTGTACACACAACCATCAATTTCCTCCTCAGTGCTGACAGAAGAAGCATTAGCGTTAGGTTACATCTGCCCACATGCCGTCTTTACACGATCATCATTTATGGCTATATCACCGAAGTAAACAACATAGGAATCAACTATGAAAAGATGATCTATACAGTTATGTTTTACTGTCAACTGCATATTTAAAGATCACACACAGCATAATCTACACAAGAGATTACAACAGTGGTCGCATTAGGGGGGAAAAGCAATACTGCAAATCAACAAGAGAAGTGATAATTCCATAATCCAATCCAAGAACATCTGGAGTCAAAGCAGCCCAGCTAGTCCATCACAGTGGCTGCGCAGATTTAGCAGCACACGTCAGCATCCAGCGGTTTAGACGTTAACAGGTTTATTTCCTAGCAGTGACGACGCCTCGGGAGCAGGTCCAGTAACCGCTGGATGTCACAGTATGTGTGGATCCACCTCATTACATAGTGAGCTGACCCTGACGTGTGCAGGTGTGTTGACACAAATGCCAAGACACAAAGTGCAGGATGACATTCAGTCAAGTCACAGGAGGACAGCACACAAACAAACAGAAGTAAACCCTTGGAGACTTTTCTTGCTGAGCAGAAACACTGTTTGCTTGAGCTCATTATTCCTGTGCATCTTAAATCACAGTGTGTCTAATAGAAGATTTACTCTAAATGAAACTAACCAACCAAATGATACTGTGAGTTCGATTTTCTGGGAATGAACTATTGTGGGAACGCGGAGTAAAGACTACGGAGAGTGAGCAAAATCATCAGGTGAGCTATTACACGGGTTAACCTTCTTCCAGCAGCCCTGGACTCCTCAGCAGTGTTCCCAGCCTGAGTGCCCGACTGTGCTGACTCGTCCCAGTGTTCAGAGAGAAGCGACAGCCACACAGTGTAAAGGCATGTTGATGAAGCTGAACAAAAGCCCAGCACTCCACTCACATTTACCTACAGCTGTTCTCTAAAGGCCACTACTCTTTTTTTTTTTATTCCCTCCACACAGTATTCCTCTTAGTCAGCATTTTATTTTAGTGTTCATTTGTCTGAAGAAACAATCAAAAATCAGCCTATTAACTCCCCAAACAATAATTAAAGATAAACATACATTAAAAGATTAAACACACACTGTAATCCCACCTTTGAACTCTGTGTGCTGTCTCTCACGATGCTTAGTGCGACACAATTCAATAAGAATGCCATGAAATTCAGACTGGCCCATATTTGATGGTGCTGCGGCTGATTTAAATGGCTCGACTAACTGACGGAGCATGCGTCATTGCATCAGCCACATTATTTATAGCCCTTTTCGTATGTACTGTAAGAGATGGTACTGTTACATGCATGCATGTGCGTTTGATTCCGTCAGCAATGAGAGATGTGTTAACTCACACCGTCACGTTGCCATAAATATGAACCATGCCGGGTCATAAAAATACTGACCGATGTCATTTACTTGACTGGGCTGTGGGTCTATGGTGGGAGTTACTTTAGCTTTGTCTACTTTATCTTTCTCTATTTTTCCATTCATGAAGAGGCAAATGTGAAGTTTGGTGAAGCCCGTCGATCAAACGCACTGCTGACACAGAAAAACGTGAACCCGCTCGCCCCTCTGTTCCCACTTGAAGTCAGCGCCAGTGACAGACAGACAGCCAGGATGGAACTGATGCTGCTGTGAGTGTTGGGATTATTGGTTCACGCGTTGAAACGAAGAGCGACGTACAAAACCGGCAGCTGGTCAGTTGGGGCTGGGGCAGGTGATGAACACACACCTCTGGACATACGCACACGATGCACACGCTTCCTCTGTTCTCTTGCCAAACGACAGCACTCTCACATGCAAACACAGGTCCTCCCATTCTCTTCCAATCGCTGCCTTCCATTTATATGGACAAACACACACACACACATACGTACATTTGGCAGCACTGATAGTGTGAATGAGATGGCGCGCTGCTATATCAGTGGTGGGACGGGCATATATTCCTGGCTGCTGCTGATAAGCCAACTGATGCCTTGACCTTATTTAGTCAGTGCTCACTGCTGACACACTAGCAGAGTAACACACACTGCATGTACTCTGGCCGCGAGCATTTGTCTAGCGTTTACGTGAGGTGTTCCTGTGTGGAGAGAGAGGAGTGTTCTGATAAAGAGAACGCATGTAGATAAAACGGAGGGAGTGTGTGTGTGGGTGTGTGTGAGTGTCAGAAAGAGAAATGTTGCAGGAAGCTCAGCCTCGTTGTCTATATTAATTGTGGCAAGAAGCACCGTAAGTCTTTAAACGCGTCTGTGGTCCAGGCTCAGTCACTTATCTCGGTTTACAGGCCCCTGACACCCCCCGCCCCCCCCCCCCCCCCCCACACACACACACACACACACTCATACAACACCAGAATATTACAATACTGAAAGTGATGTGTGTAGAAGTGAATGAGGGGCACAGAGCTGCAATTCACTCCGCCACATCACACACGCTTTCTATTGATCGGCTGTCCATAAGCATGAGGTCATAGGCTCTACCCCAGAGGCTGATGGGATGGCTCAGGAGAGGGGTGCGTGTTTTCCCTCTGAAACTTTTTATTTTGCAGAAGCCCAGAAGCCCGTCGGTCAGAAAAACCTGCCACATCTCCCACATTGTGCATCTACACTGTGGCTCTGACAGCTAAATCCATTTTAGTATTGTACCCCCCCCCCCCCACTGGGTGCACTCCACATTCAAAGACAGAGCGTCACATGACTAGAAGTGGATCGATACCAGGGCACCTTTTGCCGTCCGCTGCATAGAGGCGCTTACATAACCTGCGTACAACTGCCAGAGTCTGGCTTAAAACAGACGCACTCCTAAAAAGAAAACGCACCAGGAAGAGCGCGTTTCTAAAGTTCTCGCGATGGAGCGGCGCGTACCAGTCAGCAATCTGATCGCTCACTACAGTGAAAGGGACCTTGTTTGCGGTACTAAACACTTTGTATCGGCTTGAATGCTTTTACTGTTGTTGCTTTAGCACTATGCATTAGGTCAAGTTTCCATGTGCCGTAATTGTTGCTCTAATGCACAGCCAGGAGGGATCAGATGGCTTCTACCTTTTAGCACATTATCCACTTTACTCTTTGTCAGCATGCCAACACTTTTTAGTGACACAAACACTGAAGGAGGATATTACTAAGCACGGTAAATCATTATGTCATGTGTATGTTAGTTATTACTCTACTTTGGTGATATTTAAGAACAACTTGCACCACCACCGACTGGGCTTTAATGTCTGGAAATGCAACGTCTGCGTTGTTGAGACATGAATTCACGTTAATGTGTTTCATACATGCAGATTCTTGTGCACTCCTTGAGGAAAAAAACTAAACAAAGAGAAACACATGAGACCTTTTCAAAGCTTGTAAGCACTGTCACACTCCTCAGTCTGATAATTCCCTGATGCAATGAAACCAGAAGATGTCAAAGAGATGCTGCGTACCCTGAACTGTGTCCCAGTAGGAGGGAGGCATTAAATCAAAAGGTCACATCTCATCCACCTGTTAAAGAGCAGATGCCACATCAGAGCAGCTCTTGGCAAGAGGAACGGGCGTCGTTATTAGGCACACGAGACGCACTTGGCATGAGCGTAGGTATGGCTATACTGCTCATGCACATGAACTCACGGTTACACAAATCTGTCAATCACCTCCCTCCCCCAAGATATGGGCAGACAATAGAAATAGAACCTTTTCCAAGGACGATCACACTGACTACACAAAAGCCTTCACTGTTGTTGATGTACAAAGGTCGGAGATGTTGTCATGGGGCTCCGCTCACACGAGAGTGGGCCTTCAGCCAGATGAAGAGATATTTGGTAAACTGGAAACTGCTCTCTGCAAATAATAGTGGATTCACACAGACATACAAAAGCACATTACCTAGAAGCTGCTATTTCCACTTTACTCCTGGCAATAGCTGCTGCCCTCTGTGCCCCTTCCACAGCCCGATCCACCTTCTCTTTGGTTTTGGGGTTCTTAAGAGGAATCAGCTGCTTCCTTATTCCACGCACCAGCACGTTATTTTTGTACTTTCCTTCTTCTTTGGTGCCATCTGGGAAAACTGTGCACCCGTAACCATGGCGCTTGTTGTTAAGCCATTCTCCCTCATACTTCATCCCGTTGGATCTCTCTGAAACACCAAATCCATTGCGCTTATCGTTTTTCCATTCGCCCATGTATGTCTCAGTTGTGGTGGCATCCACGTGGTCCTCCTGAGGTAGGTCCTCGTCTTGCAGCTCGCCGTCACCGATGGATATGGTAGAGTTGGCGTCACTGGAGCTGATGCGGCTCATGGTGGCATCGCTGCGCGCCGAGCTGCGTTTACTGGAGATTGAGGTCCGGGAGTCGGATTTGCGCAGCTGCCTGAGGCTTCCAAAGAGCGAACCCCGGCGGAAGAGACCTTTCTTCTTGCCAGTGACGACTTCGCTGTCTGAGTGAAAGTTAAGGACGAAGCCCCCTCGGCTACCTGTCGGCGTGTCTGTTGGGGAGGAGAGGTCTTGGAGCACGGCTCCGTTGCTCTGCTCAGAGCGCAGCGAGGCCAGAGATGTGCGCAGAGGGGAGCGGATAACGGTAGCCATGCCATAGGGGACACTCTGACGAACACCGTAGCCATGACGCATCCCACCCATCCACTGGCCTTGGTAGGTACCTGAGAATCACATAGAAATGTGTCAGGAGGCGTTGAACTTCCACATATATCAGACCACATAGAGAAGTGATTACCAATATTTTAACCATATCAGAACCATTGTCTACCTCAGACCCTTTGTCACAATTGCACACAATTTATCTTGTAACTCTTTTAAGGAATTTTGAATCACACAACTGCAAGGATGTAGAAAAGGAATCAGTATTTTAGCATCCACCCATCATGCGAGCCACTTGTCCTCACAATGGAGCTGGAGATTATCCCAACAGAACGGGGTGCGTCCTGGACATTGTGTTCACACGCTCATGTTTAACACTAGGTGAAATAGAGTAGAGTGACTTATCAGGTCTGCGTCCACATATAGGGTAGGGTTAAATGTCTACACTGTCAAACCTCTGGAAAAAGAAACACGAAAACATTGGAGTTGTAAGGATGCACCTAGTGGGTATAGGTACCAGGATAATCTTAATCAGGATGCATCTCAGTGCTTGACACAGAATTCACATGGACACACAGAGGAGCCTTACATGTCAGCTAATTAAGTGTTGTATCCCTTTTCCTACAGATTTGGGACTGTGAGCGTATCTAACCCAATCACAGATGTGATAAAGTTGCTGATGATGACGCCCGCATTGGATGATATTTTGAGGCGGCCACTATCGCTGCCACCGCCAGTAGGCACCTTCGTCATCAAACATTTGTTTCTGGAGACTGGGAATTGCTATGAGTCATAATGAGTGGAATACTTCATTAATCCCATTTGGTGCTGCTGAGCCCGTGTCTGCGCTAGCCTACGGTAGCTTCTTCAGAGAATCATATTACAGTCCTGATCCTAATAAGGAAAAAGGCTTGTTAATCCAGTGGTAGAATTTCATTGAGCAACTCTGTGAAATAAGCCATAATGGTGAGATTCTAACAGAAAATGATACGCCAGCCTGGAAGGGATTTTGGATGGATAAACTGTGCGAGATTAACAGGCTGGCACTACGCTGCAGTTCAATTTGGCGACCCTGCAGATCAAGTTATCAGGCTGCTGCAGGGTCAGACAGCCAGATGTTCTGTAGATCCTCTAGGATCAGCTGATTCCCCAAGCCCAGCCCTCTGTAGCCATCATATGTAAGGCATTTACTCCGCACCATAAGGCAGCTGTTAGTGAAGATCATGCTCACAAATCCCAAGTGACATGAAGGTTTTACATCCAGCCAGGACTGTGTGTAAGACACAGCAGGCCTAAACCTTGTTTTTTGGGCCATTTGAGTCCTCTTGGTCACATTGTGTCTTTAGACAAATTCCCCTGTGAACAAACTATCAATTACTGAGATCAAAGCCTCAACACTGACTTCTCAGCAAGCCGAAGAGAGTGTCCTGTGTGTGGCTATTCATTGCCTCAATACACACATTCCACTGTCAAAACTCTCAACTTTAATCATAAAGACAGGTGTTTTGCAGCCGAGGTTTAAATGTGAGGTAGGTGCCAGTTGGCTCCAAACTGACTGGGTTGCTCTGATTTACAAACTCGTGCCAAATCAGACGCGCCTTGGAACCAGCAACTCGCACAGTGTCCAGCAAGTAAGTCATATTATAGGTGTTATTGTTTTCTTAAGGGGCGGTGCGCAGTGCGCAATCTCACCCCGACTCGGCTCGCATGAGATGGAAATTCATGTACTGATGTCTTTTTATTAGCTTCCAGCACTTACGCGCATAACGCATCATCAGGCTGTTAAAGCGACACACACGTCCAACTAGCACCGAGCCACATTTATAAAGGTAATGGTTCTTACCGCCATCTCCATAGGTTTCGATCCCATATCCGTCCTGCAGCCCGTTGCTCCAAGTACCGTCATATCTAGCAGGTGTGTTGTGGCTTTGCCGGACTCCGTACCGACCTTTGAAACCGTGGCTCCACTCTCCGCGATAGATCCACTTTCCTTTATTCTCCACACCGAGCCCATGCCGCTTCCCCTGGGACCAGTAGCCGTTGTAGGTATTCCCGCTAGGCCAAGTGTACACCCCTACTATCTCAAAGCCGTGAGACCAGGACCCGGCGTACTCGCCCTGGCCCTTGGGTCCGGTGCAGATGCCGTGTCCGTGGGCTTTGCCATCCTCCCACCCCCCGCAGTACGTGCCACCGTCGTCGAAGTCAAACCTTCCGCCCGTCATTCAGATAAACACTAGAAATTAAGCGGATGGTGCGCGGCTGCAAACTCCTGGCGTCTCCAGCACCGAAGCTGTGGGATCCAGGCTCGGTGGTGTGATGAAAGGATGAGCCAGCAAAGATGGTGACTAAATAACAGGACATAGGACGATGCACATAGTGAACAGAACACTGGACCGGCACATGTCATACAAACGGCATTTGTAATAGTGAGTAAAGGTATGAATGGTGGGTGTCACTTACCGGAGGCGCACTCTGTTGTGCGTTGCTCTCTCTCCCCCTCTCGCCCACTGATCACAGAGGGAGAGAGACAGGCGTTGAGTCCCCGCTGAAAAAGACACTGGACCAGCGGCAACGTCACGCCACAGGGACCTCCCACTGCCCCCACCCCACCAGAAAGGACAACACTTGGAAAACGCTCCTTAAAAAAACGCTGAAGACAATTATACGCGTTTCGTTTGAAAGCTCACAAGGATTTGCCCAAACAGATCTACGAGGTATCCATCACGTTTCTGATGTTTCATTGTAGATTTAAGTTCTCAAATTACTTTTCACAGTCTATACTTTGCCCTTATTCTGCAACGTAAGAGAGCGTGTATTAGTATTAGGTATTTTAGGTAATGACTGCATGATGTAAACGATAAGAAAACGACATAATTCACTCAGAGCACGTTCCTCTCTAAAACTATAAAAAGGGGGAAAAAAGTATCTGTAACTCAAATGCTTTAAATAAAAAAACTTAATAGGATCCTACATGAGAATAATAACCCTTAAATATGTCACCAACAACAGAGCTTGGACTGTAACGTTAGTTCACACTTTAAAGAATGGCGACCCCTGCTGTGCTGATCTCCTCATTGCATCACGGATGATCGTTTAATATAACTATGTGTGGTTTAGAGCGTACAGGTCTATCGTCAAGTGACTGTCATTAGAATAATTGGAATTTGGCAAAGGAAGCTACTCGTATTATTAGGTGTAAACTAACTGTGACTCAAAGCACAAGGACCATGACAGTGACTCCATGTGTAGATTGAAACAAAAGCGTAGTTTGTTTTGTGCGTGTAAGTATTTCATCGTGTCTAAGGACGGTAACGATGAAACGCTCCGAGCCTGTAGGGGGTGTATGCGTGTGTGTTTTTTTGACTGCGACGTGCTGCTCGCTTGGCCCATAGAGCAACAGCAGATAAAATGGCGTCGGAAACCAGCTGCGAGAGGCGGGATGAGAAAGCAGCTCTCGTGGAGAAAGACGTGGGGACGGTTGCGACACGATGCGACTCAAAACTGAAGCTTTATCACTGGACTCAGTCTTTCAACTCGCAGAAGGTGAGCGTCACACCGTTTCAGCACCACAGCTGAACGGACAGCTCCTGACGACAGGCGCCTGACACTAACGTGGGTCGTTTTAGGTCTTTGTGTAAACACACACACACATTTGGTCTTTGTATAAACACATGATTGTGCTGATGTGTGGCATTGTGTTAAGCCTAATGTTTCAGCACCACTGTTTAACGGACAGCTCCTCACCAGAGGGTTGATCTGTCTGGGTGGATGTTGTCCAACAGATTTCATATGCATATCCTGTTTCTTCTGGACCTGTCCTAACGCCAGTCGCACAAACCTCAGACATGTGTCTTAATTATGGTTTCCAATATTCTCACATAACACTACAATAAACATCCAAATGGTTGGAGTCGTTTATGCTGTTGCCACAATTTTTTAAACAGCTTGTCATAGGTCTATTGGCTACTTATCTGTTTTTAGTAACAAAGAACCCCTTCAAATATTTCAGAAGATGCTTGTAAAGGCAGGAAAACATTTCAAAGTGTTGCTAATGGTCATATTGTTTTCCAGGTGCGTTTGGCCATAGCGGAGAAAGGTTTGCACTGTGAGGAATATGATGTGAGTCTGCCGCTCAGTGAACACAACGAGCCTTGGTTCATGCACCTTAATCCTGCTGGCGAGGTACCAGTGCTAGTCCACAATGACAACGTAATTTGCGACCCGACACAGATCATGGATTACCTGGAGCAGAACTTCAATGATGGTGAGCGACGGCAGCCTCACACTCTCACATTTGAATAAAATGTAAGATCGCGCAAATGTTTCCTCCTTTACAAACATTGTGTTCCATGTACGTTTTGTATTCACTATTATATTTGTGTTGTGGATTTGGATTTTTTTTTTCATTTATTCATTGACTTTTGTCTTTACTTTTCTGTTTTCTGTTGGTTTGCATTCATTCACGATAACTTAGAGTCTCATCCTATCATCAGTCATCTTAAATGGGAGAAAATCTGGTAAGCATTAAACTAATATTATGACTTTTGGTTTAAATGAAATTTAAATAGTAAATAAAAATTTAAATAAAATGATTTCTTTTTGTAACATTCTAACAGTCCTTTATTAGTGGTCCTTTAAGGTATAAAACACACCAGGATTTATGTACAGTAGTGTTATTGTGTTTCTATTGTATTTGGGGGAAAAACACAGCTTGCAATAAATATAACCAAACCTTGTTTCATGCCTTGTTTATTTGCAGACTGTACTCCCAAGCTGGTCCCTGCTGAGGGCAGTACATACTATCACAGAGTGCAGCACTACAGGGAGCTCCTGGACTCACTACAGATGGATGCCTACACTCACGGCTGCATCCTCCACCCTGAGATCACAGTGGACTCCCACATACCAGCATATGCTGCCACACGCATACAAAGTAGGACAGACGCTGTAGCATTTCAACAGTGCCGCCTTGTGTTTTACAGCACGTACATGTACGGACGCAAAGTTAAAAGCCACAGTGTGTCTCATTGTGTCTGATGTGCTCCCGTGTTTCATGTGACAGCACAGATCGGAAACACAGAGTCTGAGCTGAAAAAACTGGCTGAGCAGAATCCGGAGCTAAAAGATGCTTATGTAGCAAAACAGAGGCGCTTGAAGGTAAGTCATTCAAATTTGCAAGTGTGTGCAACAGTGTGAGGTTCGTGCTGCCCTAAGTGACTAACATACAGTAAACTAAATGTGAAGAATGGAAGCAGGCTTTTGTTTTACTGTGTAATGAGTGTGTACAGTTTGCACCTAACAGCTAAATCCAAGACAGACTTTGAATTACTGCTGCAGCCGTGATTGTTTAGTGAGCTGTATTCTCAATCTTTTTTTTGTGAGGACAGAATAAAATGTGCAAAATAATAAATTCCCATCTGGGTATTTAATGACGTGATGGTTGTTGAACTAAAAATGTTTCTGAAGTCCAAGTTGTTTGACCATGACAACATGAAGTACCTGAAAAAGCTTCTGGACGAACTGGAGAATGTGATGGACCAGGTAGAAACAGAGCTACAGAGGAGAGTGGAGGAAACACCAGGTAAAGAAACTTAATCACAACACAATAAAAGATTAATTGACCTAATTTGTGCAGTAATGTTAAATCAGTGCCAGATGTATTTTAGAGCCTTGCATTCATAGATTTGGTTTCACTCACAGAAGAAGGCAGTCAGTCTTGGTTGTGTGGAGAGTTCTTCAGCATGGCCGACGTCTCGCTGGCAGTCACCTTACACCGCCTCAAGTTCCTCGGCCTCTCCCGTCGCTACTGGGGCAACGGTAACCGCGCCAACCTGGAGACGTACTACGAGCGTGTGGTGGAGCGCCCGGCTTTCAGGAGGGTTCTGGGCCACGTCAACAACATCCTCATCTCAGCCGTCCTGCCGGTAGCGTTCCGCCTGGCCAAGAAGAACGCACCGGTTCTCGCTGGTACCGCTCTGTTAATAGGCGTTCTGGGGGGAGCGACGTACCTTGGTTTCCTTTACATGAAGAAGAGGATGACTGCCTTTAGCTGAACGTAAAACTAAAAATCCTGCAGTTAAAACAAATGCACAGTATGATCAATTAATAGACATAACTGATATGTTAAGTACAGTAAACAAACCAGATCTTAATTCTTCTACTGGTAGCACAAACATGCACTTTTATCCATCCACAATAAACAACTGCTGCATTACATGCCAAAGGTCTGATTTCTAGGGCATCTATGAATAATAAAAAGACCAAAGGCCGAACTCGCTGGTGATAAATCATGATGAAAGATAAACTATGTCTGTTATCCTGCCTGCTTTCTGTTAAAATAACTAACTGATCTGCACGTCTGCATTTCTCATGGCTCTCATGTTGTGATGATGACTGATGGATCATTGTTTGGCATATTCTCCATGTAATAACAGCTGAATGAAAGCTTTTTCAGACTTCACCGACATCTTCTCTGTCCAACATCTGTCTGAGATTAAACTGCTCCGTGTTTCCCATCAATCAACTCTTAACTGAGAACCTTAGAAATCACAACCGAACACGCTCTCACGTGTCATAGAGGGCCAAACATATCCGTTAATCACATTTACGTGGTCCTTTAAAACTCAAAGCGTTGCGACGAGCATCAGGCCAACGGTCTCGTTTAACAACAGATCCGCTTTGACTTAAACCTCTCCTTGCGTGAGCTTCACAGCCTGGCACAAACCAGAGCCACACTACACCTGTCGACACAGACTGGACTCGGTTTTCAGAGGTCAGGCGGCCGGGCTGCGCAGCTGACAAAGACATGCCTCACACGTGTTAAAGCCATATGTGAACCGAGCTATCACAGGAACCACAACCTCATACGAACGTGTGAGCTCTGGAAAATCATTCCCTTGTAAAGAGCAACCAAAATGGCTTAATTGTTTCTCTGAGGGTTTTATCACACAGGTGTCATTTTGTGGGCAATGGTCCTAAAGTTTAAAAGCTCGTCTGTGCTGTGTGACTGGGTTGGTGACCTACATTCTTTAAGCTGACTTTCAGACCTATAACTGACAAATTACTGTATGTAAATAAACCTGAGGTTGGAGTATAATTAAAATGCGTTGTGCTACGTCATGCTGTTTTAAAAAAATAATTAGATATACTTGTCCTCACCAGTCACCAGAGGGCAGTGTTTTCCCAAATAACGGACGTGTGTGTGTGTGAAGCAGGGGATGCTTCACCAAACTCACTAATTGCCTGCATGTTATTATTATGCATGATATTTAAGAAGACAAAACCATTGGATAAATCCATTTTCAAGCAGGTTTTATTTCATTAAAGCCCTTTTTGGAGCCGTGAAGAGTCTGACATGTTAATGTTGAGCTGTTTCAAATCCAGCAGGTGTAAACAGTGGTGATTTCCTGCACAGTCCACATCGTGTAACATTAGAGAGTTATTACTGTATCATTAAACAGCCAGACACGTGTAACAAAATATTTGAAGGACTCTAAACACAGGGTCAAATGTTTACAGACGTAGTTGACACATCTGATAAACCGTCAGAGACATTTAAAGGATGTTTGCAGTATTTATATTCAACGTTAAGTTTCCTCACTGAAGCTGAACTATCAATCGTATTAATTCTTCTGCCAGAACAAGGTTGATAAACGTTTCAACTGTGACGTCTCCAAATTGCAATCTGCAGGATTAAGATCGTTTATGGACTTGGAACCAGTCTTCCAAGTATTTCTGGGGCCAGATTCTAAAGTGATTTTGAATTTGATAGGTTGGAATTCAGTGTCAGCAACATGATGGCAAATGTGGGAGAATATTCACAATGGAGCTTTCAAAGTTGTTGTAAATAGTAGATTTTATGTTGTGAGCCAGTTAAAAACCAAACTGTGGAAGACACTGAACCACCTCCAATAGTAAAGGCTGCCAGAACAGAGAGGGCTGCACACGTTTCTTACTGATACATTTAGTGATCTATTTATTTGGAACAAATGACTTACATAATATTCGTTGCTGCTTATGATCATTTGCTCTTTCATCTCTATCCCCTCCTCTCAACCTTTTAAGGCAGATGGCCGCCCACCCTGAGCCTGGGCGTTTTCATTAAGAGGAGTCTTTCCACTGGTCGCTCAGTGCTCAACAGTGTGTTTTATGTAATATAGAATTTTATATATATATGAACTCTTACGACCATGATACGGTTGGGGAATTAGCTAGAGGAAAGCTGGGGCGGGATTGTCAGGTGGCGAAGAGTCTACATGAGTCTCATGTAAACTTGAAGAATGAACAGCGAGACATTACGCAGTGTGTGACGTCCTCGATGATGTGGCGTTAGCACTGAGACACCACAGCACCACTATAATTTGCGGTAGATTATTTGTTTTCCCATTTAGAGCGTCTTTGAACCCTTCTGGTGAATGATCGAGACAACCGCTCAGACCACTAACACAAAGCTGTGTGTGCGCTGTTGCTGCCATTCAAATAAACTCAACCGGTTGCTATAACCATCCACTAACCTTTACTCTGTCTCTATCCTCTCACTTGAACTCTGCAGTTCTTCTTTCTTTCCTCTTTCATGCCAAACAAAATGGAGCTATGAAAATCCTACTTTTCCTCTGACTGAAGCTCTGCCTTTGTAGGACGAGAGGCAGGTGGACGGTGGGACGGTGACGCCGGAGCTGTGCTGGACATCCACAGACAGGCGGGCTGGGTAAACAGAAACCCACGCAACGGTACAGTAGCTACTGTAGCAGCTGAACTCGCCTGATGCGGCTCCTGCCCTTGCAACCGGAGGAGGAGGGAGCATGGAAACTTCAGATGCTCGCGGCAATTAGACGCACATATGTCAGGGGTAGTAGATTTAAACAAAAGAAGAGACAAAATAGCGAAGGGAGACAATGTTGCACTTTGCATTGTCCATTAGATCCACATCCTTGTTATCCTTCGACTGGTCAAGACAAATGATGAGCTTCATTTATTCCTTGTGCCTACATCATGCTACATTATGACTAAAGAAATGACACAGCAAGATGACCTCTCTCTCTGACTGGAGCAGCAGCTGGTTTGCACATCTGTCATTATTATCTAATGAGCAGACTTCACTCCTACTCTCTCGTAACTCCTTCTTTTATATTTCCCCTCATGGTTTCTTTGGACGCTCCACTCAGCCAAAGCCTGCTGGCACCATCAAAAAGTGTTCTGAGAAACCCACTGGAGATTTCCAGAAAGCAGCGTCACCTTTCAGAGCGTCTGCGATATAGTGTTTGCCGAGTCGACAGAGGTGGGCTCTCACCATGTTGACACTAGTGTTAAAATGACCCCCCGCTGGCTCGCTCTTCACAGCTTTATGATGAAATCCAGTGCCACCATTCATCCCCACATGTGCTCCTCAAATATTTAAACTTGGCCTACATAAACACTGCTGCACAGGAGAGATGATACCCAACTCCGTTTGGAACCTACTCGCTGCATTATAAATCTCTGTTCAATTGGACGGGTGTGGCCAACTCAAACACGCCGCTGAAGTTTTGTTGTGTAAGTGAATTCTGTGCATATGAAAATGAACCACAGTGATGTCAGCAGAGAAGAGGAGATGGGAGGAGTCGCTTTTTCTGACTTAATAAGCTCTTTTGTGCCGACACGGACGGTGGACATATCTGACAGGTGTTGACAGACAAAATTATAACTAACTAATAAGAAGATGTAATCCATGTCAAAGGTCTGCTCCTCAGGTTTAGTGAGGTGGTGACTAGGGATGATGTGTGTCCATGGCAACAACTCCACAAATCAGCATCACTGGAATAACAACAGAAGGCTGGTACTGTACGTACTGTAACCCAGAAACCTGAAGATCAGCTGAAAGGCAACACGTCTTGTCCCACGTTTCACTTGGTACCATCATAAGAAATAAAATGTTATTGGTTGGTATAAAACCAGATTAAATCAAAAACAAGGCAAAAGATCCCAACACACGAAAGCAAGGAGAAAGGCTGGGATTTGGACAGGTTGGCATTTCACGTCATTGGTTCAGCTGAGGTAACACTTGGCCATCATTAGAGAGACCTGGGTTCAATCAGTTCCCATCCGCAGCTTTGTGGAAAGCTGATGAGGGGTCATGTTCCTGTCTTGTCCTTACTGGTTTGTCGTGCGTAGAGGTAGCACAGAACATCCAAGCACAATATGTCACGCTTGTGCAAAGCCCCGCTGGCAGAAGAAAGCGTTTCTCCAGAGAATTGGAGGATACAGGGACTTCATGTGGTGAGGCATTCATAAAGAGTCAGCACAGCTTGTGTCCTATCGAGTTAGTGTAGCTATGAGCAAGTGGAAAGGAAAAGGAAGAGAGACTTAATGATTTTATAGTGGCTTTTCCAATCAACTATAACTGTTCAGTTTGTCCTAGGATTTGTTGCGAAAAGCAGCGAAATTATCATCCCAGGTATTTTCTTTGATTAATGTCAGATGCAGGACACATCAGTGATGCAGCAACTTTCAGCATTGCTTTACAAACTGACTTGGCAAAAACACGCAGAAAACCGATTCAGCAGAAATGATCCAAGAGAGAACACTGCTAGTTTTTTCATGCACTCGCTAATACCAATGTACATGTTTACACATGCATTCATACACAAATGATATTTACTTCGGCTTCAGGAACAAGGTGTCTGTGATTGAGGCCGCTTCAACAGGGGGAAGGACACGATCTCCACAACGGAAGCGACCTGCTACAGACCTGAAAATGCTTTTTAGTGTTTGCATGCAACAGCTGTTCAAATGCAGACGTTGATGCAAATTGCAACGCAAATTAAACTCTACAGTACGAACATTATGACCAACAACCAAGCACCTAAAACCAACTGAAGGCACAAAGCACAAAGTAGTTAGTTCACAGGGTATCAGCTATAACATACTTGAGCCATGAAAACATGCTGACTGGGTGGATTATCTCTGCGAATTGAGCAGGATAACAGGTGAAACTATATATGGTATTCTAAGCAGGCACTGGAAAGCAGATTTTGCATTGGCAGGCTTTTCGCGGCGTCCCTGCCAAACACAATACTCGACATAATGAGAAACACTTGTTTCAGAATGAACAATCCACCAAGCCACACAGCATTCAAAAGCCAGCAAGGCTGCTCAGATTGGACTGTGTATCATTAACATTGATTATGTTTGGTGGCCTTGGCTCCCAACCAACGAAACGTTCCGGCGCAGAGCCTCACATAAAACTGTGGGAATCAAACGTGAAGAACAGGAGGTGTAATTTAAAGCAGGAGAAATGCAGAGAGGGAAGACAAAGACCCAAAACGACTTACTGCTGTGAAAGAAAATCAAATGAATATTACGTTTCTGAGTGATTGAATGTTATCCAAGAACAAATAAAGCATAAATCAATAAAAATAACAAAATCATAACAGCCTCTCTGAGCCCAACGTCTTGTGCCTGTTGAAAACTATCATTCAGCATTTGAACGGCCAGTGCTTTGCTTACCATGTCTGTCACTACCACCCTGGGCTTTTAAAGCCAATGGATCTGCAGGAAAACGCAGACGTCCATACGCAGTCGTTCGATTTGTTTATTTGATGCTAAATTCCAAATGTGCTGACGTGTCAAATAAAAGCTAGAAACGCTGCCTCGACTGAAAACACAAAGACTCTTAAAGTTTCTCATTTGGCTGCGTATCCCAGCAGTATTTCATTGTTACAAAGTGCAGTATTAAATGGCAAAGGGGTTTTTATTGACATGGCTGTATCCATGGAGGATTAGAGAGGCCTGTTCTCTCTCTCTCTCAGGAGCCTGAACCCATTAACACCAGCAAAATGAAGAATTTCACGGTGAAATTCTTCCTGCGTGTTGCTTCTTCTGCTACTCATCATAAACCTAGGAACATCCCTGACAGTTATTTTTTATTAAGAAACTGCTCTGGCTTCCCCTGTAGAAGCTAATTAAGGAAGCAACATGGATTTTTGGCTTTCTGATCTAGCTCTTGAGTTTTCCTTCCTGAAAACGCAATCCGGACTGTGCATCCAGTTGTGTTACCCTCCAAAGAACTGAACAGAAAGAAACTAAAAAGGAATAAGTTGGAATATGACGTGAATTATTATAAAGGCCACGGTCACATGAGACACACTGCATCCAGCACAATCAAACCGAAGTCAGCCAAAATAGAGCACTTTCATTCATCCCGTGCATCAGCTTCTGGTCGCTGAGAACCTCAGCGGTTAGTTTTCCTCGGAGAAAAAGGGGTCTGGGTCTGTTTTCCACTCACAGAGTCTGACAAAAGGAAACACGTGACGGTTAAAGCTGCAGACTGAGACAGTGCAGATGCAGATGATACCTGGCTGTTGGGGAGCATGTGTGAAGGGCACAGACGAGGCGTGTTTTGCATCACGCTTTAATATATAGGTTTCAGTTTCCTGTTAAATCCGAATGGATACACATGGAATTAGCCGTGTTTATCTTGGTTTTATCCACAAGGCTGCATCGGGGGCTTTATGTTGAGGACACCTTTTACTGGATGCTAGTACCGTAACAAACATTTTGCACTCCAACCAGCAACGTGTGTTTCAGGCCTGTGAGTCATACCTGCTGCTGCAGCCTGTGCTCGTTTGGCTCGATTCGCTGGTCCTAAACAGTGACGGAAGTTGAATCTCGCTCCGAGACGTTATTCAGAAAGCGTAACGTGCTGGTTTCTGCCAGAGCGCAGCAGAGTAAACGGGGGGAAAAGTTATTTGTATTGCCTTTCAACGGGACGCTTGTAAACATAAGTAATGTGTGTGTGTGTTCAAGTATGGGCCCACTCTTCAGGAGTAATAAGATTAAGGTCAGATGGTACCAAACAAACGCTTGTCAGTCGTTCATTTATCATCATCTCTCGACTCACAGGAAAGGCTGAAAGGAGAAGAGGTGGCAAAATGACACAAATAGGGTTCCTGGAGATGGAATGAACAAAGTAGGACCTTCCTTCACCCACAAGCCTCAATCTCACTGTGCCTGTGCATGATTAATCAGTTTGATCGGCCTCTGCTCTCCTCTCTCTTCGATAACTACTTCTTCATGCGGCACATTAAATGGAAACGTTTTAGTACAAGACCACGGACGCATGAAAATATGGGTCTTTATCCTAATCATCTTGTCACTGGCATTCAGGGTGACCATTTAGAATAACTATCAACACATTTGCTTTCCGTCTCTGTCAAACACCTATTATAAACTAATTCTAAGAATATATAGGCTGGGCCCTTTACTTGCTGTCAGAGTAAAGGAAGTCTTGTTTTTGCTGGCTTCCTCTTTAACCACTTAACCCCTTAAGATGCATAAATTCTTGTGTAGACCTATGTGGAGAAAGGGTGTTATCAGTACTGGAAGGTCACAGTGGCTCGCACACAACATGTCGTGCGGATCTGTACAGTTCAGTAAATTGTGGTCGCTGAAACACGTCACTGCATTAAGCGGACGCCACAAGACAAGCGGCAAGAGAGGTTCAGGATGTTTTAGCGAACAGACAGAAGAGGAGCAAAGACACAGGAGCCGTCCACTTACACAGCCAGCATCACCCACGCTTCGCTTTCACTTTCATGTCCAGTCATGCAGTCCCGTCCAGGGTTTGACCGCTGCTTGTCCCAGTCCCTGCCTTTCCCAGCGTCAAACCAGACCAGACAGGGCCCAACACGCTGCAGGCTCTGACCGCCGTTCCCCCGGCCAGCCACCACAGGTCCAGCGTCCTGCAGCTCACCCAGACAGCAGCCAAGCTAAGTAGCGCCATAGCAGCGGGCAGCCTAAAAATAGACCCCATCATGAAGGGAAATATTCCATGTATCCACGCTGGCTAATTTTATTTCCATTTCACTTGAGCATTGTGGCTTAGTGGACGACTTGTTGGTGTACAAATATATCCACGTCCTCAGCGACGTCCTGCTTCCTGAGCTTCATGTTCTTTCAGGAAAGTGCCCACGCTATGATTGATAGGGTCACCACGGTTTGAACTGAGTAAAAGGTCCACCAATAAATTTCCCTGTAAATTATAATGACTTCCAATAAATGTTTTTCAATACGCGACTCAAATGTTGCAAGGAAGGCGTCAGAACTAACAGTAACACACTTAAAATGAATCCACTACAACTACACAGCATTCTGTACATATCCAGGTGACTGGAAATGAGCTTTTGACACTCCTGGTGTTCTGTTAACAATCCCTGCAGGCTTCTTTAACAATCTCTGCGAGCCCCGGTGCACGTGTGTGTTGATTTTACTACACTAATCATGTGCCAGGCTACGTCATCCCCCTAATGGCTCCGTGAAATAAAACCGGCAGAGTTACGTCACTTGCATCCATGGGGAATCGTGGAGATTTGGGAAAAGAACCAGTCATGGGTTTAATAAATTGTAAAGCAGTTTCTGAAACGGTTTTCAGAAAATATTTTTCTTATGGGGAAGCGGCAGCAGATAAACGATGGGATTAGTATAAGCAGCATTTGTCTCACTGACTAAAGGCAATGCAGACAAAAGGTAAAGCTGCTTTGAAGGGTCTCTCTGTTCTCTGAATGTGTTTTACGTCACTACCACCCACTGCTTTTCCTTCGCATGTGGCCGAGTTCCGAGAATTTGTTTCCTCAGACTGTTTTTAATGACACGGGTCACCTCGCTGACACTGCACATGCCTAGAAGACACGGAGCAACCGCTCGAAGGATTTTGGTTTCAGTGTTGGGTAATAAACTAAAAAGTCTATGCACTCATCAGGTTACGCCATACTAACATCGTCATAATCAGCCTGAAGCAGGCGACAACGTCAGTAACTGGTGATTGACGTTTGTGTTGCCACAGACGTTTAACACTATCACACAAGAGGGGCTTCATCGCTTGTGTAGACACAGCTTCCAAGAGGACAGGCCTGTGCCATCTGGTGGCCTACACAACAACTGCACAGGGGTATATTAATCACATTATAAGAAAAGTACTTTGTCAATTTTGCTCCTAAACTGAACAGCATCACTTGATGTCAGGACAGTGATGCGAGTGTAACAGCCTGGGTATTTCTTACCATTTCTTTTTTTTTTTTTTTTATCCCATGACAGATAACTGAAAGAAAGTGATGGAAGAAGACCAGGCCCGGTTTGTCTTCTGCTGGGAGGATAACTGACTTTACTTGTGTTGGCTAGACATCTCATTTTTCACGCCATGTGACGAATATCTCACTCTGAAAAAGTACTGAAACTCCCAGATTGGCCAACACCAACATAATAAAACTCACAAATTTCAGACGGCTGGAAATCCCCAATTTAACCTGCTTTAAACCAAATCCCGGCACTTTGTTTCGCATAATCTGATTTTTCCATACAGCGTCACCTTTCAGCAGATGCACAGTAAATAAATCTTTATTAAACAATCCGTTTCACACCCGGCAGAGCTTGGTGTAAAGGCTGCTTCTGTGTCCAGCTGGAGGGGCTCTGAGACACCCAGAGCTCAAAGGCTTCCAGTTAAAACAGAGCACTGCAGCGTGTGTATTCCCACTCAGATGTCACTTGGATGCAGCTGAATGCTAAACCGAGACATTTATGTACAGTTGGACTGTGTTTGCATTCTGTGGCGTCTGCTCTTTCCAGATTTTGCACCACATTTGTGGCATCAGCCAATAGGAGCAGTACATAATCCAACGTACATTCGAATGGCAGCAAAGTGGGCCACTTGAAAAATGCGTTTCCAGCGTGAAAAAAAACTACAGTTTATCATTAACAGCCATGAGACAAAACACATCTACAGCTCTAGTGATTTGTGGGTTTAAAGATAAATATAAAAACATTATTTGTCAAGTTCAAAAATAATGAATCAATGCAGCAGCCAAAATAACAAGTTCAAGTGCCTTCAAGCTGCTTTATTAATTTCTAGAATATAATCGATATCCATCTGCTGGGTCTGCTAATCGAACTAAAAGTAGAGAAGAGGGTCACGTGTAGGAGCCAGAAGCAGGATAAGACAAAGTCCACTACAAGGAAACACCCACTCAGTTTAGACACGTCATCAGAACTGAATACATTCGTGACACATGCTTAATTGACACCTTTTCCAGTTACAGCTTTAGGTTCGTACATCTCTGGAGTCATACGTGACTGAACTCAGATGACAATGAGGGAAAGATGAAGGCACGACATACCTCAGCAGCCTGACCTTCCCAGGACTCAGCCGTCATTTACAGTTTGAACAGCTTCCCTTTACAAGTCCATGAGTTGTGGAAACACAAATTCAGTCAGGTAGCATTTAAACCACCCTTCAGGTTACGCCCTAAGTCCAGGTGCTGCATTGAACCAACTTCCCTGAATTTCACCAGCACTTAAAGAAGCCTACGACACCTCACATGAGGACTTTAATTAACTAGACTCCTCCCACTAACACCTGTTTTCCTTTCACATCTAGTCTCCACCCCAACGATCCTTCAGTCCACCACGTTACACGTACAACCCTGACTTTAGCGTGGAGCTCAAAACGTCACCGGGCAGCGCTCAGAGGGTTCAGGTTCAGACAATCAATTGTGAATGTACATGCATCAGCGTCTGGATCGCATTCTACGCTTTACCCTGTGTTAAATCTACTGGATGTCCAATCCACGGCTGAGCCCACCCAGAAGAGAAAGGTTATCCAGTCGTTGTCTGGTTCATGGAAGTGTTACTGGCTCAGAGAGAAGAGAATATCCTCCCAGTGACTCTCACTGTGAGACTATTGTAGATAATATTACATAATTTAATGAGCATATGCACCCTCACAATAGACACAAGCATCTGTATTCAGGACAGATTTACCTTTTCTTAGCCAGTTCTCCAACCTACGATGGGACATGGGGCGACTCTGGCCCCGTGGTACCACTTCTTTCTGTGACACGTGAGCGGTCTACCTTGGAGAGTCCACCTGTTTTTCTTACGGACAGGCTTGTTTATCCATATTTGTTGGACTTGGATTCGAAGGAAAGTTCACAGACTCTCAAATGGAACGGGCTGAGAACGGTGGACTGCCTACCCGGAAACACACACCATCCCGCACATCGATTGAAACGACTTTAAAAGATGGGGAAACTAATTTGACTTTGTTCGTACAACATCTACTACTTGAGGTAACGAGCTTGATTGTCTTACACTCTTAACAGCAGGTGACTGGTGGACAGGGATTAGGGATGTTGTAACGTGATTCACATCCACATTTGTGTTGATGGCGCTGGAACGGTGACATCTTTCCTACCACAGCCTCTCTGCATCTGGAATCACTCTGCTACCGTGTGTCTGAGCGCTTCGGGTCAGAGGTCAGGGAAAGTTTATCATTACAACAGTGTTGAGGAATATCTCAGAGGCAGATTTCGAGGAAGGTGCGTAAAGCATAATGATGGGAAGGGCAGTGATGTGTGAACAATGTCTAACCTCACGAGGTCTAGTAGGACTCAGGCTAATATCCAGCTTGATAACAAGTCATTTTTGTTTATTCATCTTTCCAATGGCCCTTTAGCGTCTGGACACTGGTAAAATAAGAGCAAATTAGGATTTGATTGATCAGTAGATCTGAATGAATTTGTATGTAGAGAAAGATGTGGATGTAAATGTTTGCTATGAAATGTCATATAGATTCTGGGAATAGATAAGTAGCCAGTAAATATTTCAAAGTGTTGTTCAGAGACAACTGGACTTGCTTTTAGTTCTTAAAGACATGCGATGACCTGGACGACCTGGACGTCTGAGGATCTTCAGCGATTTACCCGCTAACTACAGAAGACAAGACAGATTAAAGGGAAGAAGAGCACAGATGCTAAATTACATCACTTGTTCACAAAATAACAAATGGAATAAGTGGAACATCACGTACTGGAGACATAATAATGTAAAATTAAGAAGGTCTGGAATTTTCCTCACACAGTGATCATATGCTAAATGGTTTAAGCTGTTGCCAAGCACATCGAATGAGAAACACGGATACATTCAGCATGAGTGAACACGCAGCTCAGATTAGGTGGAGGGCTGAGCGATAGTAGCGCCGCTCAGTTACACAATCATGTGAAAAATAAAGATGACTTCTGGATGGTCTTCATAGTGACCTGGCTTAGTTTCCTCCACATCTGATATCATGAACTTGGATGTTTAGTCCCGCCGTTGAGAAACACGTGAATATCTGCCGCCGGTGTAATGAAGACGTCACAAACCAAAGCAGTGATGTGCTGTTCTCGCAATGACTCTTTAGTGCGTGAAGCTGTTTAGTTGAAAGGATTAGCCTGAAAAGCAATGCAAGCAGAAAGATTTTAAACCATCTGATGCCGAGCAGGTTGAAAGCACCACAACTATCCACAGCCACACACACACACACACACACACACTTGCACCGCAAAGGTCAAAGGTTTATGGAAACAAGAAGAAAGTTTATTATGTGCAAAGACTGAAAAGGATGAAATTACAAAATATTCTTTGCATGATGTAAGGCTTTGAATAAAACGTTTGACAGCTCATTAATATTAGAAAATTCAACCTGGGTTCAAGCGAAAGATGTTGATTATGTTCTTCACTACTTCGTATTCATGTCCAGAGCAGGAATGGAGGGAAGCTAAAGAACTGTTTTCATTCCTTCAGTCAAAGAAAACAGAAGTCTACACATCTCTGACTTCAGGCTCTCATTGCAGAAACTAAGCGTTCGATTCTGGTCTTGAATTTGGACCCGAGTTCAGTTCTTCTATTGACCTGGACTTGTTTCAGACTTGGCTGTTGGACTCACCCTGTACTTGGAGCATTTTTATTTCCCCTGAATTAAATAACTTCCTCTAGATGATATTCCTCTATATAGTTCAGACAAACCTTTGTTTTATGTGACTTCAAAATGAAACGTCTTTGTTTGTCTTGTCTGTGGACATCTCAGGTACAGCTTATAAATAAATAAACACACAAACCAATTTTCTTTGTCTCAGTGCAATCAAACTGCAGAGACCATGACCTGTCAGTGTTTGCTCCATATAACTTGTGTGTTTGTGTTGAACCAAGAGCTCAGTCATAAAACGTACAAGAAAAACCTTCTGTCCTACAAAAGTGCAGCACTGAACGATTGAGGTCAGCTTGTTTGCACAAAAACAGCCCAAGAGAGAGGAAGACTGGGAGTGAGAGTCAACATTTCAAACTGTATTTTCAATCACATTGACCCAACAACTGGTTTCTGGCCCACTATTTGGGAAATACTCAATAAAGCAGAGACACTGTGACCGGTCCCATCAATTGTGTTTGGAAGAACTTGGGAAAGACTCAAAAAAACAGCAGAAGGGGAATGACGAAGACGAGAGGCCAAACAGAGGGGACTCCCAGCAACCCGCAGAGACGTTGCTTCATCTTAACTTCAGATCCGTCCTTTCCAGCGAACGCAGAGCGCAACAAGACGGAGCTGTTCTGATAAGACGGATCCAACATAAACACTGATATCATCGTAAATACAGCCTGGACTGGAGCCTGCGAATCAAAGACTGATGATCGTTCATTCGACGTCACAGACGGACACTGGAAATACGCACACGCGTTTGTTTTGTACAGCGCACATTAACCTTTATTTAATGATATCATATTTCTCACAAATCAAGTTTGAGGAGCTGAGATACGGTTCGAATCCCAGTGTTGTAGCTCCTAGTATACAGTCTCCTGACCTCTTCGTGGACTTGGTGGTTGATTTCCCAAGTTCTGTTATCCTCACTGCCAAAACCAAAAGCGCCAACAAGAATATGCAAGAAAAACTCTGCATAAAGGTTTCTACTCAGGTTCAAGGCTAATTGTTTGGGTCTAATATGCCAAATCCATAGCGCAGAAATCCACTTTTAAACCTAACTACTGTAAGATGACGTGTTTTTTTCTGTAACAATAATGTCTACTTAGATCATGAAAGGAGCAACCAAGAGCGTAACAATGGAATCGCTTGTATAATTCTACTCGTTGCATGGTTTCTGGCAGGTACAGCAGCAGCTTGAACTGGCTCTAATAGGATCGGGAAAGAAAAGCTGACATAAAAAATAATCCAACATAACAATTTGCATATTCTTTAATGATGAATGGTACAGTTCACCAGATGTCACCACTGCCCTCTGGACACAAACTCGGCAAGTTGCGGTACTCGCCTGTGCTTCCCAGCCTCACAAATGCTCTTACCAGGTGCCAAGTAAGCAAGGTTCAAGCCTAAACCACCCACACAGGAACTCAAGGTTCTTTCCCCACTTTGTGACAATGAACAATTTTCAGTCAAATCATAAATCACGAGTAATGTCATGACTCATCGCGACAGGGCAGAAATAAAATAATTGGCTTTATTTCGAGATGTTCTCTTCAGCTACAGACATCTTGACAAATCGAAGAAAGGTGATGATGTTTTTATTAAGGGGCACTGAGTCCAACCCTACCCACACATCAGAGGAACTGGCATCAACCCCCAAACTGGCAAACGGGATCCCAGCTGGTACTGAGGTAAACCGGGGTTTAAGCTCCTGGAAAGCCTGGCCTGCCGGACCAGTCCTGGATGAACCCACGAAGAGAAATACAAGAAGAAATACCAGGCAAAAGCCAAGGTCCAGAAAGAGGCAGGAGGCCAAAACCCTGCCAGACAGGCTGAAAAGCTTCAGCAGCAAAGGCACAAAACTGTTGGCAGAGGACACCTGAAAGTGGGTCAGCATATGCTGCATAGTGTGTTTGCATCAGGTGGCAGGGATTACAGGGGTGAAGGTGAGGCTGGAAGACGGGAACGGTGCAGAAATGCAGATGAACTGTGACACTGTGGTTGGAGTGGCTCCAACTTTTAGCCGGACTCTCTATAACAAACGGGTATGAGAGCGGTATCCAGTATTTCTTCTCTCTTGGTTTGACTCTGCATTTCCTGCTGCCTGCCTGATGTCTCTCTTCGCTTGCGTTTCCTCTTTGTTTCCCTGCACCTGTCACTGAGCCTTTTAAACCTGCTCCGTTTCCCTTCAGTGTGATGTCCATATACCATATTTCCTTTTTAACCTGTTTCTGGTCTTCGTTGTCATGGCTACAACCGGAATCTCCAGCTTCTTCCCCAGCTGATCCCCGGTCTGCTAACCATTCTACTCCATCTCACCTTTAACCTTTGCACTTTTATTTATCTAGGTGTAAAAGTCTACAGGTAGATTGTTTTGGCGTATCGCTCGAGCCCCAGGTGATATTTTTTTGTTACCTGCTTGTCTTGAAGAACGCCTCAGTTCTAACTTTAGCTCCTGCTGGATTTTTCATGTTTGCCTGTCTCTCTCTCAGCTGACATCTGAACCTCTTGAGAAATGTCTGCATGTGACCGCAGCCCTCCCCTGTCCAGTCCTACAAGGTCCGAGCATCAAAGATGGTTGTAAATATCTTATAGATGGGTGAGAATAACTGGGGGCAAAGGAATGTAACATGTCAAAAATAGATACACAAGCTGAGCAACTTATTCCTGAAGAAAAAGTCCCCCCTCTAGGAATCCCTCAGGTTTTTCCCACACTCTAAACGTTGTTACGGGAAAACGGGTGTTTAGTTGTGTATGTACTGATGCACTTCACAGTCCTGCGTTCATGCACTTCTAGGAATGATCCAAGTCTCTGACGGTGATGTTTACACTTTCTACTTGCCTTAATTGTCTTTACAGTGTTTTCTTCCTGTGAGCACAGCTGGGGACAATGTCGCTCGCTGGATCTACGGCGGAGGCAAACACCAGCCAGGCTCGTATCTAGACAACAACAGGGGGAAACATCCAGTCTGGAGCTGGTTCTCTACGGGTGTGTTTGTGGAGGTTTCTGTTGTTTGAATACAAGGCTTTATGGCTCAGCAGTGAATACTGTAGTTACAGTACCAGCTGGCATTGTAACCAGAGTCGGACCCTATGAAAAAACGTTTTTACTTCGCTGATGTTGTATTAGCACCTTGGTGTATATGTAAAGTCCAAACAAAGCAGGAATTAAAGTTTGGACTGAATGAAAGTTAGATGAGGTCACGCTTTGATCAGAAGACTCAGATATTTATTGACGTAATTACTGCGCTTGTTAGTCTTCGTACAAGGGAGGAGTAAGGATCCAGCCCTGAACTCCTGATGGGGACACGGGGTTGAAGCGCTCTCACTCGCTGACTCTTCACTGTCAACAAGGCTTCAGCCTGCCGTAAGCGCGCAGACTGTGTGAAACATACAGTATTTGCTATGTAACTGTATATTCCACGGCTACAATGCGTAACAGCTGCATGTGGAAGAAAGCAGTTAGAGCCTGGGCTCCTTCCCAGTGTAAACCACTCTTGAAATGTCACTATTTCTTTTTGCCGCCGGGCCAACAAAAACCAACTCATGACATCACAACTTCTCAGCCTCTGTCCCAGTGCAGACTTTCTGGAGGTCATAAATCTATATAACGTTGATTTGCTTTGATACTAAGTATCGGGTGGTTTATTAATTTAATTATTTTACTACTTGTGCAACGGTTTGAGGAAACGCTGTTTGTCTTCTGTCAGCCCGGCTCTGCACACAGATACATCGGCTGGCTCCACCTAAAACCTATTTACCGTATTGCATTGATTGTTCAAAAAATAAGTATTCTGTAAAAAAGATTGGACCGATAGCAGACTATTTGCTAGAGTCTTGTCTTACATCTGGCCAAGAACTAGTCTGGCACATCATCGGGCCATACAAGCCAGACTAGCGGTTTTCCCAGTTTTTGTCTTTGTGCTAAGCTAAACTAAGAGACTGCTGGCGATATTACTCATATTCACAGAACCAAACTCTCTTATCTGAAAATGAAATATGAAACTGCAGCCCAGCTACAGTATGAGATGCGACTGACCATTAGAGGCGCTGGTAACGTCTTTGCTTAATTGTATCTGTTTGCCTTGTGGGCGGACTCTGGCTGGTTGCCTTCCCTTAATCAATTGATGCTTGCTATGCAAAGCCAAGCGAACGGTGTCCTCGCTCTGGCTTCGTCCTCAGCGTTTCCACCACAAAGACCCGGCGGTGGCATCGGCCGTGCTCACATGCTTGGACTGGGGCTGAGAGCAACATGATCCACAGCTTACCGTCTAATCTTGACTACTCCAAAGCATTTTGCTCTTTCGGCTCATCCGTCCGTTCATTAATGGCTGTCCCAATCCTGGTGGTGTCAGCCAGCGCAGTAACAATAGCCTTGGGTGGGGTGCACAGCTGAGCTGGAGTCTGCGGCATGTGTTTGATTGCTGGAGCAGCGGACAGAGCTAGAAGCCATCCTCAAAAGATTCTGTTACTTGTCGAATTGTGCAGGTTAAACGACAATCATTCGCCTAAATCTGCATGAAAAAGACCAAGGCGGATGTTTTAGGCATTAGTCGCATGCCTGCACGTGACGCTCCACTTCACCTTTTTTTTCCCCATCGGTGCTTTGAGTGTGTCTACCGTCCACTGTAGACACATACATACATTTGTTGTGTCTGTCTATGGTTTGTGGTCTATTCCTCCTTCTTGCTTTTCCTTTTGCTCACTACTGCACCTCATTCTCTCTGCTGTACTGGCATCGGCGCTGGGCTTTGAGAGGCCTCCTGAGAGGGGGAAAAGCATGGGGGGAAACTTGGAACAATGTATTGTAGGTAAATAAATGCTCTGTCAGAAAAAGAATGCCTTTCCCAAACAGACCCAAGGACCCTCGAAGCAGCATGTGCCCCAAATAATGCTCTAATTACTCCTCTGTACCGATTTGACCTCTTTGGAAGTCACTGGGTTCACTACACAAAAAAGCAGCAGCACTCTGAGATTCAGGGAATATCATCTGGAGCCTTGGGAAGACTGCACATGGAATAGCTGTGTGTGTGAGGGAGGGAGAGAGACACATACAGTGAAGCGTACAGTATTCTCCCCAAATCTGCTTCCAGCTTTTCCACTGTGAAACTGAACTTTTGACTCAAGTTGTTTAGATGTGGATCCGACGCCTATAGCCAAACAGAGATGAAGATGGCCTCAGCTAATGTGAAACAGGTCTGTGTGAAAGTGTTGCTTCCACAAAGTGATATGGATCATAAGATGCCTCTAAACCTGGCGAAGGGACTTCAGATCCGAGTCTCTGGCTGGTGGGCCAAGCTGGCTGGAGAGCGTCCTGGCTATTGATACCAGATGGGACGATGAGCCAAAATACTGAACAGATGCGATGATGCATGTTGTAACAGGACAGAGAGCCCTTCGTAGCTTGGTAACAAATGGGCTAATTAATCATACGAGTGTTGGGTATAAGAGAAAGACTTTTAGACAAGAAATGCATGCAGCTGCTTCTCCTCTCACCTTTCCTCACCTGGATGACCTTTCACAGACATATAAAGCTAAATGCATGTTAACCAACATTTAAATATCTGAAGTTGTAATGATCAAGTGGAAGGAACCACAGAGAAGACCAGCAAACCGAAGACAAAGCCTCCGTTGCGCACACACTGCGATATCTCCCTTCCACACGTTCCAGCACCTGAAAGGTTCATCACGTCCAAGACGATTTTTTGGGCGAAGGCACCGGTTGTCTGCAACAGGAGAGGAGGAGAGAAAGGAGAGCGAGAGAAGAAAAAGAAGAGGGGGGAACTGTTTCTGTGTCACGTTGCTCTAATTTGTTTGCCAGCTGCCAATGAAAATGATGACCTGCAGAAGGGTTTATTCTGCATCTGCCCTGGCAACCCACACAGCTGGAGCTACACAGTAATCAAGAGTAATTTTTATAGTATAATAAATACAACAATAACCACTGACAGGTCACACAAACCCAGCTCTCACACTGATTTAGCACATTCATCCGCTGGCTTTCCTCCCACCCGTGAGTTGATACTGTGGCGGTTCTGTCCAGCGATGAGTGGAGTTTGAGGGAAGTGCAAAACGCTGTAGATGGGTGGATTTAATATGATCCATTGTTCTTGGTGCAACCGAATTTATTAATCATACGTAGTGCGAACCAAGAGCGAGACGCCTTGATGATCATTAGGCTGGATGTGCCAGGAAGGAGGAGAAGCCGAACGCAGCCTTTCTTAAATGATGCCGTGCTGCGTCAGGTAGCGAGGAGGGGCTGCGCGTCCACCTCCGAGGCAGGCGCACTCCCTGCGTCGTGCCACGGCAACATATAAAGCCGCCAAGAAGGGCTTCTCCTGAAAGTCTTCACACAGTTTGCAAAGCGCAGATCCCCCTCAGCAGCAGCAGCAGCAGCAGCAGCCAGCAGCAGCCAGCAGCCAGCAGCCCTCCCTCTCTATAATTCATTACCGAAGATCTGGAGGTGATTCTATCTCAGACGCAGACGCAGACGCAAGAAAAGGTAGGACCAAAAGGATTTTTGTGATAATTCCAAGCAAGATGGATTTAAAACACAGTCTAAGTCAGTCCGGACTTATCTGAGCTAGGGAAAACAATAAATAGATGTTCTTGGTTCTTTCTTTCTCCAGAGAACTCCAGAACGCGGGACATCCAGCCTGCAGATTCCAAATCCAAGTCCAAATATGAAACCCCAGCTGTTGGCCATAGACCTCATACTTGTGTGCATATCTTGCGGAGCAAGTGCACTGGCAACGAATATCCCTGCGGTGTCCACATCCGTGCGCGCCGCCAACTTCACCAGTCTTGGCGCAGCGCAACGCTACGGAACAGACGCCGACGCTGCTTCTAAGACCCGGAGGAAGCGTTATATTAGTCAGAACGACATGCTTGCTATTCTTGATTACCACAACAAAGTGCGGGGGAAAGTGTTTCCACCGGCGTCCAACATGGAATACATGGTAGGAGAGCTCTTTCCATCCTTATCCATGTGCTGCGTCTGTTTTTATACTGTCCCTGCTTTGTTTTAAGACTCCATATAGATGATAACACTCATTTGTAGACCGTAGTCTGTTCTGGACTGTGTGCTGCAGTAGCCCAACAAAAGGAAGCATGGTCCCGTTCGGTACCAAGAGCCTGGAGCCGTGTTTCAGGCTATGGGAGGATGGTTATGTTTATGTGCAGCACATTACTGTAATAGAGTCCGAGTCCGAAATCCCCTGCGCTGCTTTGATTGTCTGCCATTCCTGTGTGCTGTGCAGCCTTCAGCCATGTTTCATCACACAACTTTGTCCTTTCCCACCGTTTGGTGGATGACATTTGTGATTTAATGTCTCTTCTTTGAGCTGTATGAAGATGTAGTGTTGAACTTTGTCCGTGTGTTCAGGTGTGGGACGACACCCTGGCTAAGACAGCCGAGGACTGGGCTCATGCCTGCCTGTGGGAGCACGGGCCACCTCACCTCCTCCGGTTCCTCGGTCAGAACCTCTCCGTCAGGACAGGACGGTGAGTGACCTTTAACTCCCCCTCCCCCTCCTCTCCCAGACATCTGCTGCTCCTCTCAGCGATGGCTTTTTTCCTCGGCCCCCTTCTTGTTTCTCCTAAAAGTGGTTGCACTGTGACCTGGTGACTGCTTGAGGAATGCTGCTGTGGCCTTTCAAATAAACAAGACCTGTGTTTTCAGCGATGACCCATGAGGACATAGGCGCATCCCTTTAGCGGGTCACGACTTTCCATTTGGAAAAAAAAAAAAAACAGCGCACCTTCGCACGTTCCCTTCTCTTTTAGATTTTATTGAGGAGCACCATGAGAAAATAATAATCTAGAGTATTGAAGTTGTTAAAGATGACATCTGTGCCCTTTTCTTTACCTAACATGTAAGGAAAAGATAGGATACGGTAGATGAGACAGAAACGTCCTACAGTCACTTTCAATTTGCCCTACATGTGATGTAGGACAAGTTAAACTGACCTGACCTTTGACCCGACACTTGCGGCTTGATTAGTAGTGACTGTCAAGTGATTAGGGCCTTTTTCTGATCTCTTTCTGTCGGTGTGTTTGCAGCTATCGATCCATTCTCCAGCTTGTGAAACCTTGGTACGACGAGGTCAAAGACTATTCCTTTCCATACCCTCGTGACTGTAACCCTCGCTGCCCTCTCAGGTGTTACGGACCCATGTGCACTCATTACACGCAGGTAAGCA
Organism: Macropodus opercularis; assembly: GCA_030770545.1. NCBI lineage: Eukaryota > Metazoa > Chordata > Actinopteri > Anabantiformes > Osphronemidae > Macropodus > Macropodus opercularis. The sequence continues at coordinate 7,108,875 of JAUCMP010000028.1, forward strand.
AGTATTTCCAATCCCAGTGCTCGATCGCTGCGTTACTGACATCAACTCTGAGCAGTTTCGTCCTTTTTTGGTAGATGGTGTGGGCGACGTCCAACAAAGTCGGCTGTGCTGTTCACACGTGCCACAACATGAACGTATGGGGCTCCGTGTGGAAACGCGCAACGTATTTAGTGTGCAACTACTCACCAAAGTAAGTACTGCGGGTAAGACTGTGCTGTACCCGGCTCCAAATGCATGCTGGGAGGAGGCGTGTTCATTCTGATGAACCTGCTAACCTGATGACGATGCCAGGCCTAATCCTGACACAGGCCCCTCTGTTCTGGGCTGAACTGTGAAATGCCACCCATGTCGATAACCCCCATGCGAGCCTGTGAACCAGTACCGCACGAGCTAAGCTCTGCAGACCCACAACACGGTAGAAAACCCGACCAATCCCAACCCGTGTGGACTTGTGACTGACTTGTGACCCAGGTTCTTTTAATCCCGCTGCTTTGGGACGTACGTACGAGTAACAGGATCAGGACGCTGATGACCTTATTTCAACTTTCTTGTTGGGTGTGTGACCTCCATTCTTTCACACTCAAGGTCAATGAGTTTAACTACAATCCCTCTTTCACATCTATAGGGGTCACTGTTGTCACTGTCTGCATAAGGCAGGTGTGTGAACGGTACCTCAGGCCCATTTAGTCGCTGTTCTGGGGTTTTCAAGATCGTCATTAACAAACAGGTCATGTCCTGATGCCATTGGATTGTAGTTAGGAAAACTGCCCCTGCCAGTATCTGCCCAGTTCGTACCATACTTATTTAACAACAATGATAACAGGCACAAAGGCAAGTTTTGCTTTTCCCAGGTCCACTTACAACGTGCATTTTTGTCTTCCAGGGGCAACTGGATTGGAGAGGCTCCCTACAAAGTAGGCGTCCCCTGCTCCGCCTGCCCTCCGAGCTACGGGGGCTCCTGCAGCAACAACATGTGCTTCCCCGCTCTCAAGACAAACTACCTGCACTGGTTTAAATAAACACAGGTTTCCTCTCGACATAAGCTGACATCACACAGTACCACAGAGACATTATCGTTAACGTCCTGTAAGGATTTGCACAACAGTTTTTTGTATATATGGGCTTATTTAAAGACACAAGCATACATTTGAAGGCAGCAGGTGATTTAGCGTTGATGACGTGTAGATACTCTGTAAATTAATTTGTTACATTTTAACCAGTATTACTGGTAAGCGATGGCTATTTTAATTGATATTATAATTTATATGTCCTTAAACACAGTACATACTGTATGCGGCGCCGCATACGCTTTTGTTTTCACTTTTGTTTACTGTTGACAATGTGGTATTTAAGGACGTACGGTGATACCATCATAGCTGCTCATTCCTACTCACTTTGGTGCTATCGGCGTCACGCCTTCATGTGGTGTGCGCGCCTTCACAAGAATGTTGTCATACGAAGATCAAAGCTTTTGACCTCGGCTTAGAAGCTGCTTTAAACCACACAGTAAGTCACAAACGCCCCGTCTCACCTGAAGCAGATTCTCAAAACATTTGTTGACCAAAGTGCACTTACAGTGAACAAAAAGCATGGAAAACAATACTAAAGGAATAGGCATCTGTCAGACTGGGAATTTGGAGGCTGATAGACACAACGCAGACGTTGTTGTCAGAGACTTGTTTCTTCATTCACGGGGTGCATTTGCAGGTTTAGACTGCAGTTATGCCTGTTTCATTCATATTTCATATAATATTTATGCTACAGTTAAAAGATACCATAAAGCTGACCAACATCTGTTTAATAATCATATGCCAGTTTATTGGTACATTATATACCAATATATAGAAATGGCCTGGTGTAATGGACTAATACGGTGTTTATGCGTTATAATGACCTCCTTACTGATGTAGCAGTGTGTACGCACTCAAGTGCACCTTAATTGTTTGTAAATTTCCAAAAATACAAGGAAATGTTTTTGTACATGTAGATAGTTATTGTCTACATATTATTATGGACTTCTTAGACGCCAAGTATTCCATAAGTTATTCATTTTATAAAGAGAAATAATAGATTTTTTGATATGTATTTTTTAAAGGACTGTACATATATCCATATGATTTACAAGTACTGAATACGATGATATGCAAGTGAACACTTGCGCAATGTTAATGCGGAAGTCGATGTATTTTGGCAAACGGTAACATTTCAAAACAAATTGGTTTTGCATTGTGATGCGACACTCAGAAGGACTTTAGCAAATATCTGTAGTGTAAAGGAAACATGACACCAAAAGTTGGCTTTGATTGGAGGAAAAAAATGCTTTACAAAATAGAAACATTTTCAGCACTGACTGTATTTAAAATCAACAGCAATATATTTATGCAGAACTGTGTTTTCCTGATGTTTTGTATTTGTAATAAAAGTGTTTATTTTTATTGTGTTTCATTCTTTTTGCATAGTTTGCCTCTGGTCTAGAAAAGGATTATGCACTGTGTGAGTTGCCTTCATGGCTGATGTTGATTATTGGGTTAGAGCTTCTGCTTGTCTACACCATGATGAAGAAAGTACTAGTAGCAGTAGTTTGTTAAGAGTCATGAACTACAGAAGCTGGGACTTGGGACCCAAAGCTGTAAATGTTGGGATGTGCTGAGCAGGTGCTGCAGCTCTTGCTCTTCCTCTGTGGGGATTGCAGGATGTGGTTTTGGGCCAGGCTCCATCCAACTCATAACTGTATAAGACAAATGGGCACATGTCGAACCTGGAGCTAAACAGATGATTGGTGGATGTTTAAAAGACCACAAGGGTGGGGGGCAGGGCCCTATGATGAGTTAAACTGCTGTCAACCTGGATTGTCCATCAGTGGCAGACTCAAGTCAGAGTCAAGTTTAAGGATTTGGATGGTGGGTTGTGATGAAAGGAGCCTGTCAAGACACTGTCCTGTACTTAACACCAGCATCGGTACAGTAGCCATTTGTCCTTGTGTGAGCTTTGATGTGAGGGGAGGAGTTTGAGAAAGGAAGGGAATTCGCTGAATCTAGTCGCAGGACAGCTGCAGACGTCCGCGTGTCGACCAAGTTTATGTTACAGATTGGTTGAGACAATCTGAGAGTCGCAGGACTCGTCTGCTTCACTTCTCGGTTTACTTCCTACTCTAAAGCCCTGAGGGCTTCTAGGCTTGAATGTGCGCCAGTTTCAACTGACTGTTTAAGCTCAACTTATCTGCTACACATCAGATAATGTTTCAATACCATTACTTGCTTAAATGCTCAAATACATGAAGCACTTAAGGATGAAAACTGATACTAGAATTGTGTAAACTGAAGTTTTTTAGTTTTTGCTTGTAGCATTTCATAATTGGACACTTTTCATGTTTGTCTTCATTTTACTCATTATTTTGTCAAATCCTCTGATCCTCTGAACAGACAAGAAGCATAAACTGAAACTCTGTCACAAAGAAATAGATTTTCATTTCAGAAGCAATAAATAAATCCAATCTAACTTATTCTTGCCATCAGGCCACAGTGATGCATCTGAAAGCTCACACGAGGGAAACATTTTCTAAAAACACACAAATTTCAGATCTGTCTTCAGATCAACTACTTTTCCTCTTTTGAAGTACAGTGGTGAGATGACAGGGTAACAGATTATTGCCACAGATTATCCAGCAGCTTTTGTTACTTGTTAATGTTTTTGTTGCATCTCTCCTCACCTCGGCTCTTGCTGCTTTCTTTCTTGTCTCTGTACTCTACAACCTCTGTGTCCTCTGTGACTTCTCGCACCAAATGGCCTCTCTGTGCCCCTGGGGGGTGGGGTGGGGGGTGGGGGGGGTACTGGAAGAGGTTTCTTTTTATTCATTTCTCTATGCCCCCAGAGAGACTTTGTTTATTTTGCTTTTCTTGCAGCTTATCCATCGGAAATGCAGCTGGTGCCCAGTCCAAGCCTCGCTCTGTCCTCAACCCTCCAACAAATCACTGCCGCAGTGACCCGAGGTCATCAAATACATCAAATTAATAATGGTTCTTTTCATAAACAGCATAAAACCCATGATATGTTAGATTTATATAAACAGACCAAATTCATTTGCGTTAGAACTGGCCAAGCGACACTGTGCATTGTGTGTTACTCGTGTCGTAATGATTATTTTACTGCACACCTTTGAAAGGCTTCCACACGTATTTTTAATGTACCTCTAGACTGGAGCATGTGCACAGGTCAGGTTGGAGCCTGTTGACACTTGTGTTTCTCAGAGACTGATGTTACCTACTCGAAGCATGTTTTGGAATCTCTTCAAATGTTGGCATATACATGTCAAAGCCCTTTCGCTACGATAAATCTCCGGAGGCAGCGCAGTTAACTCCACGTTTTTGCAGTCCGTCTCTCTTTTTAGCTGATTTGCCCTTACTTCAAACAAGGGGTAAAAAAAATAAAGTTTTTTAGGTACACAAATCATTTGCGGTGTCTCAGATGCCCAGTTCAGTCTCTAATTCTGTTTATTCAGGACAGCGTGGCCATAACATGTGGGGGAAAACTTTCATTTCTCCCAGACTTTCACGGTTTTATATTCTTCCTACACTAGCAACACGCGAGCAAGTGCTGATGTTTCATGCAAGAGGCCAGAGTAAAATAAGACACCGCCGGGTTTGAGCTGAATGCTACGGTCACTTTTGTCATCTTTGGAAAAGTTCATCACATGGTCTGGTTAAATACAAATAAAGCATATCTGGCATACCTCAGTCTAGATATTCCATTTTATGACCAGCGATATAAGCTAGGGTTATGTCATAAAACTGTGTAGTCTGTGCTCATCTCTTATATGACATTAACAGTAATCACAGACCATCACGCTCAAACCATAGCGGTAATAAGAATAAATCTACAGGGTGTCCAGCCCTGAGAGAGGCTGGAGTCGACTGGTCCAGTCTAAGACCGCAAACTGAGGCAAAGGTGGCCCATATGCTGTGTCTGAAGTCTTTGTCTTGGCCCAGGCCACGTTGCCTCCTTGATGGGCCTTGCAGCAACTTCAGACGAGCGACATCCTGCAGATGTAAAACGTACCGTAAGCCAAAGTCAATGTCTTCTCAGAAGTACCGCGCTGGGAAAGTGCTGCATAATCAGATGGGCTTCCCTCCTTTACTCTCAACTCTCTTTTATGGCCGAGGCGTCGATGCCGATACCGTGACCTTTCTGTGCTCGCGCTTTAATATTATGGGATTTCTACATAAACACACACTGAATCTTATTTGTTCATATGTAAGTAGGTCACAGAGAGCATGTGGCTGTAAAATGCATGTCAGTCCATCAAAGTGCCTGATAGTTACTCTTTCTCCAGAGGGTAATCTAGCTGACAGGAGCCCACACTGTACTTTTTAGAAATTTCAGCTGGTTTCACAACAATCAGTAAACTAAGTCTGTTTTTGGTGCATCTCTTCAACTGCTCCACTATTGAACATCCACTGGAAGGTTCTTTTAGCCTGAAAGCTGTAGCACGCTGGCTTTATGTTGCAGGACACTGACCCCTGCTGGTTTCATGAAGAATCGACATTTCCTTGAGTATATGTTATTTTTAGTTAACGTTATTACTGAAGCCCTGATCTTTTTAGACAAGTTGGACACCAGCGATTAATGAACATTAATAACTTTTCTTAATAAATAAGAGCGTCCATAATAAATGAATAAAGAACGTGAATGTCAATGTTTGTGTGTGTAAATGCAAATTAAGTGTAAGTGCGAAGGAAATGCACAAAGAGAGAAACTAGAATAGTATATTATGTGGTAGTTTGACCGTCTCTATCCAAACTGCCAGTTCAACACCAGTTAACACTGAGCAGCTCATTGTCTCTTGCTCACAGATGCATTAACATCTTTACACCACAAGGCGAAGGGTCGGACAAGTTAAGAGAGCAGTGAGGTGGAACCGTCTTCTGCTGAAAACTGCTGATAATGTCACAAAACACAGAGGCAATGACACCGAACGTTTGCCAAATGACCCCGTTGCTCTTTACTCTCGTTCTCACCCAGACGCCATTCCAACGCTCTGACCTCAATTCAGCCCAACCAAAGTCATTACGGAGCAACGTGCCATGATGCAGGGCCAACCAAAGAAAAAAAAAAAAGAAGTGTTTCTTCGAGAGTGTGGTTTGCTGTTTGCTGTGTCCAGAGGCTGCTGGTGTGTGGATGCAGGGTCTGGCATGGCTGACGCACTCTGCTGGGTTCATGGGGTTTTTTTTCAAAAGAACACATGGTGAACGGAGGAGTTAGCGAATGGAACATCTGGACCCGCGGCCTAACAATGACTGGGGGTGAGAGAAACAGCAGAAACACAGAGGAGGAAAGCAAAGTGAACGTTGTGTGTGACAGACAGTAGAGGAAGAGAGAGAAATTATGAGCAGGTCAGGAAACAGTGGGACGCACCAAGACTGACAGCTCAGTGGGAGGCAGTAGAAAGCAACGCATGCAGTAAAAAGAAGGGATGAGAAACCGCACAAAATGCTGCAAGTGCAACAAGCCCAAGCATGAAATCATTTATATTGCTCTACCGCAGGCATAAATACTGTACATTTACTGGCAGGCATTGTAATAAACATTAATCAGACAATGTCCCGTCTGTTACACACGGCCTGACCTAAATTACCACACATTAAATCACAGATGTCGTTGAGCAGCTGGTAAATATTTCTTTTATCCACAAATGTTCTTTTTCTTAGTCAGAGATGCACTTGTACATTGAAATTTGCATTTAAATTGATTGCACGTTTGTGCACGAATCACATTCCTTAATGTTATGAACACAGCAACATTAATTCTATATGATACAAACGTGCCTCTCACTGGAGTTGGGAGCGAAGCGAGAGCCTTGCTTTTTCAGCTGCAGATGCGAAGGGGAATGGCTGCGGGGTCGGACCCAGGGAGCAGACAGTAAACTCAGGGTTTATAGAAGTTCAGAATGTGGTGGGTCCCCAGTGTGACAGCTCTTGTATTGCATTTGGAAAAGCAGGTTAGACAGCGGGGGAGCTCAGGAGGAGAGGCCTTTAAACGGTACATCGCTATAGCATCCTGTATCATCTCACTACCCAATCCCCGAGCTTCCAGTAATCTTACGGTCTTCACATGCTGACTCCTGTGACGGGTAAGTGCCAAGGGGGGGGAATGCACCAGGTAGTCAGACACAAGGAACTACATGTTTCCCCATGTACCACAGTCAACCTCTGAAAATGACCAGAAGACAACAAAACACAGATGCCGTGTGTTTCCATGATGGAATTTGCTTCATGCTGCAGCAGGGAGGGGAATTAACTGAGCGGGAGAGATGATTTGTGTTTTAATTTCGTTTTAAAGAGTCACTTGTGGGCAGTTAGTCTCAGCAGAAAGTCACCGCTGTTCCTACACGGACCCAGAGAAGTAGCAGATGTGGTTGTAGGTGACAATTACTAGGTAGGAAAGAAACATGGATTTAATAAATTAAAATCTATGCGTAAATATTAGTCAAATGGAGACGTCCTGTGTGTTTTTGTGACTTAATGTCTGAAATTCAACTTGCTGAGTAAAAGGAAAGATCCTGCTTATAACCGTGTAACGCGCACGACCTTTGACGCGCACTCACAGCCGCCGTGAACGAGCGGGACGCGTCCAGCCTTTGGAGAGGCGTGGCCGTGGGCGGCACCGGCGACGCGCAGCCAAGTTGAGGATAAAATGTGGATAAGTGATGGTTTAACGACTTTAGCGCAAGAATCTCGAAAGAAGAAAAGACCAACTGTTGTTGTGATGACAACGGAGTGAAACATCTCATCTGCGAGTCCTGTTATTCGAGCAGCGACAGCTACTGACGCTCCACCTGATCTCTGCGACTCACTTTGAAAGCGGATTTCGTTCCCTCTCTCTCTCTCTTCTTGCTGCAGAAGTTTTCTCACCGCCAGATCTCACGAAGCGGGCTCCACGCCAGGTGATTAAAGGTAAATTATTTCCAGCGCCTACATTAAATCACATCGCTCCATTTCAATATGCAGAAGTCTTCACATTTTTCCATTAGCTATTGGCTCGTTGTATGAGCCTCTGTCAGCACTGCAGACCACACAGCTCCACTCAAAGTAAACGCATCCTGTATCCTCTAACCTGTTAGAGAGAATGAAACTCCAGTAAAGACTTCTTTCATTCACGCTGAACTCAAAGTGAACAGTGGCAAAGCTCCAGTGCTCCCCAAGTCAGCACGTCTGATGCAGACCAGCGCACCACATCCAGTCCTCGCAGTAAACCTGTTTGCTCTCTCTCTCACATGCCAGCTCACACTGCAGGTGAAGAGCGTCTCTCTGCGCTGGCAGGCAAACTTTACCAGCCCGTCCATCCCAGTCAAGCTTGAGAGGATCATCATCGTCGTCGTCACCACTTAACCAGGATGAGGCACTGGACGATGCTCGCATCCTTGCTGCTGCTGCTGCTTCTTCTGTCGGCCGCTTCCACGATGATGCTTCCTAATTCCACAGGCTGGCAGAAGATTCTGGACAAGTACCTGGATGAAGATGGGGACTGGTGGGAGGCCAAGCAGAGGGGGAAGAGGGCCATCACAGACAGCGATGCTCAGCTCATCCTGGACCTTCACAACAAGCTCAGAGGCCAGGTGTACCCGCCGGCTTCGAACATGGAGTACATGGTAGGTGGAAGGAGGATGAATTCATGCATTCATAGTATTGCTTTAACACTTTGACCTCGTTCTGAACTCCGTCAGAGTTTTGCACATCTGTGGGCCGCGTAGTTTAAATGAACCGACCCAGTCATCAGACAAGCTGGCACTAGTCCCACATGCCCACATTGAAGCCCCACCGCCACACAAGTCTGTGTCCACGTGACTCGAGGTGTTTTGCCAAAACAAAAGGAATTCCACCAACATGCCAGTAATCACAATACCGGTGCGTTTTCGTGCTCACGCTAAGACGTTTGTTTGATTTTATTCTTCCGCCATCACGTGTCTGTAAAGCTCCAGATCGCTTTTCACACTGGAATTAGACTCGGAGCACGGCACCAGGACTTGTTTTACCAGCTGTCTCACCCCCTACTAAACACACACACGCTGCACTTTCTGAACGTTCGTGGTCCAACTGATATTTAGCTTTGTCCAAATACATTACACATGGAGGCACTGCTTGACCTCCAGAGAGCGTTGCCACCAAAGTACTTAGAAGAAAAAAATCAACACAGTTTCATCTCATACAAATGAGCTGCAGAACAAAGAGCTGTATTATTCTGTGGTAAAGGCAAATAAACAGTTCCTGCTGGGGGCAATTGCTGGACTGTGTAATTATATAATTGAGAGGTTGGCTTTAAGCAGCGCTTGTGTAAGTGTGTACATGCACGTGTGTGGGGCAGCCTTCTGGTAGAGGCACACCGTAGTGGAGAAATGCTGAGCCAGCAGTGTACAGCTCCTTTCTGCTGGCTCCCGTTACAGTTGGTTGTTTTTTTAGCTGCGGGGGCACCCAGGGGTGAAATGTAGAAAGACATGCAACAAGAGGATGTGAGATTGGAGAAGAGAGACGATATTAACAAAGACGGCAAATAAAATCAGAGGCGTGATGACGGTGGAGGTTTTCAAACAGAAATGGGGCAATGAAAAACAGATGGAGGACGAGTAGAATAACGAAAAGCGTTGGATGAAACAAAGATAGAGGGTTAAAAAAAAAGTGAAGCAAGAGGAAATGAGAATGGAAAGACGTATTTGGAAGAGAAAAGCAAACAAAAAGAGCCGGTGACTTACAGTAAGAAGAAGTCTGTTCAGGTCACATGTACAAGTTACTTTTGTCAGTTTATTTTGAAAGGCCCTCCACATATCTGTGATTTTCCATCTGTCTGCGTTGAACTGCTGTCGTCCTTCAGAGAGCTCATAGCTTCTCTGTTCTGGAAGACTTCATTGACGTGCTGCCTCGCTTTCCCTACACACACGCGCATGCAGATACGCGCCCTCGCACAAATACGCCTCCCTCCGCCCATTAGCTCTGTTATTATCTGCCATTGTAGTAAAGCATAGCGGGAGTGACCCTCTGTGGTAATCATCAGAGATAACGTCAATTCAAATCCCCATCTTTCCTCCTCCTTTGTTTCCTTTCCTTATCCTCGCTCTTTGCCTCCCTCTCCCTTATCCACATGGCTCCGTTCCCATTCTGTCATTATCCAACACAGAGGCCACAGAAAATTCTTGATAAGCATTTAAAGTCTGGGGCAACCCAGAAAGCTTTGGTGGCAGCTTGAGCAAGGGGACAGCAAACGTTGACCCAAAGGTATAAACACTAAAGTGCTAGTGTCTGAAGCCCTGTGAGACAACCCGGTGGCATCGTGGGAGAAGCGGCCCCACCTACAGCGCTGTGATGTCACAGGTTCTCCATTCGGCCTGTCCCACCCAGGTGGTCGTGGTGACCTTTAAAACAGGTGCTGAAAACAGCAGCACCCAACCTGCTCCGTGTAATGCCAGGAATGGAAACGCAGACCGTGCTCCATAGCACCTTCAGGGAACATGGTTGTTAAAGACCGTTCAAAACACATGTAGATCAAATTAGCGACGCCCCCTCCAAAGTTTCCTCTCCAGATGGGAATGTCCAGGAAGTTCTGGACATTCCCACTTCTTTTTTTAAAGTAGTGTAGGACGTGCGAAGGAAGCACCGCTCCGTACGCGCTGGAATGCAACCAGATGACCAGGGAGGAGAGAGAGCGAGAAAACCTGGCTGCAAATGAAGTGTTAAGCGAAATAAACAGTGCAGTGCGCAGAAGTGATGAGGGACATTAACAGGGAGGTGTTTTTCTTCACGGGCCCCAGTAGGAGTGTGGTTGTGGTGGCTGGTGGGCGCGCGTCCCCTGTTGGGCTAACTATGCGGGCGACAGCCGCTTGACAGGCCGACTGCACCACATTCAACAGCTGAGAAATGTGTTTCCTGTTGACACAGGAACGTTCTGTATATCTGCAGCGTATGAGGATGTTGTCGTGACTTCCACAGCTTGTTTCGCTCATATTTACAGTGTACAATATATAACAAAATGATAAGGGATTCAGAATTTTGTTATCTCATGAAAATTTAAGAGTTGTTATCATGTATAATGACCAACTACACTGAACATTTAAAACATTAGCACAGCAGAACTTTTGTTTGATCTACGTGCAAAAATGCCCGATGAATATCTGTAGCACATTCTTTGTTCAGATTAAATCAGACTAACTTTGGCTCAAACTGGGTCCAGCACTTGAGACATGAAACGTGGAGAATGAGTAGTTTTAAAAGGGACACGTTTGTTGACTCCCAGTTTCAAAAATGCAAGAGACAATGAGCCCAAACAAACAAGCAGACCAAAAAAAAAAAGTTTTTAAGCACAACAAAAGTGAAAGCTATGACAAAGTATGTCCCTAAAGCAGGTCGAGCAACACAGCACCTCCAGCAAGGAAGATGAAAAAAAAAAAAAAAAAAGTCATCTGCAAAGAATGACACAACGACTCACGGATGCTCAGGAGGATCGAGTCCTGTCAGCACAAGTAAAATCAGACAAACCAAATATTCATAATTCAGTCTCTCTAATGAGACCATGCTCATGTCAACTGGTTTTATAATAACTATTTAAAAAAAAAAGTCAAATTTAGACATCCACTGCATCACTACTGTTGATGATTATTGATCAAAGACGTTTATTGACTCCACATGTTTGTATGAGAATACATCTAAGTGTCTGTAATGTTTCCTACTCTCCTCATCAGCTCCTACACAAGAGGTACAGTAGAACACACGTGCACACTGTATGGTGAGACCTACATGCATCAGATATTTTTATCTGATCGTGTATTTATAACAATACTGACATTGACTGCTGACATTGATTTGCAGCTCAAAGCCACCCGGGGTCATGTCTGAGCAGAGACAGAGGTACAGGTAAACAAATTCTCATTCCTGTTTTAACCCTGGCTCTGTCAATCATCCTGTTGTGCAAGACACATAACAGGCATCTACAGATGAGGTTGCTGTACTGTAGCGCTAACCTCCCTGACTGCAGGTGTGGAGATGAATAGAAATACACTCCACACCTCCAACACTTTGCTCTGTGTGTCAGTTACCATTTGTACAAGGCTTTGTTTTATAGTCACTGCAGCGTCAGCCACTATCGCTTCTGTTTGGCTGATTTAAACAAATACAACAACTCAACAGTCTGACGTCTTCCAAGAAAAGCTCATTTTGGAGTTAAGAGTTCATTTGCAGCTCTGCCACATCCTGTCGTGTCCTGTCACACACGCAGAAGACTTGTCACACTAGTGAAGGTGTTCCAGCAAAAGTACAGACAGTGCAGAATCCTTCAAAGGAAATAAAGTTGGTGTTACTCTAAAATCTTATTGTAGAATATAGGTCAGCAGGGAGGAAGGGCACTCTGTACATTCCCACAAAACCTTGGAATGGGAATGTGATCCCTTAGTATCCAATCTGAGCCTGAGTGGGCAACGCAGAGAGGTAAAGCCAAGAAAAAAGCTTGTGCCCAGACATCTCACTAGAGACATATGGAAGGTATTACTTAAAAAAAAAGAGAGAGAAAGGCTTTTGCATTTTTTGAATAACACCCAATGTTACAGGAAAAACCCATCTGGGGAAAAGTCAGCTGGGCAGCAACAGGAAAGACGGAGAGCTCTGTATACAGCAGCAGCAGAAACACGTGGACATGTTGTTGTCCTGGATTTAATTTGAAAATGAGTGTGGTTCCTTGTCCAGGGCAGCTTTCACTCCTCACACAGCCAGCGTTCGGCTTTCCCATCACATTATTAACAGCTCAGCAAAACCTCGTACCCACATCTTACGGCCAATTGGTACCAATTTAAGCAAAACTGTATTGCATTTCCTCCACGCTAATCCCAAAACGACCCATTTCTCCCCTACCTTATCTCGCGTGCAGGTGTGGGACACGGAGTTGGAGCGAACAGCGGAGGAGTGGGCTGAAACCTGCTTGTGGGAGCATGGTCCCGCTGGATTACTGCCACAGATTGGCCAGAACCTGGGAGCACACTGGGGAAGGTAGAGACCATGATTAGAGGCTGTTGAAGAAATTGTCACACTGAAAACACCGAACATCTGTTAAATGTCTGTGCGTCACTTGATGACAGAGCGTTTCTTGTTGGGTGAGGGGGGGGTTTGTGTGACTGACGGGACTGACTGTCTGTGCTGTGCCAAACATTAAAATTGGTCTCACACTTGACTCAGACCCAACACAAACAAATACAAATGTGCAGAATGTGGCAAGAACACAACAGAATAAATGAATAGTAAGTGAATATACCGTCCAGGCGTAGTTACTGGAGTCTGTCCCCAAAGGTTTACGCATCACACGGACGCTGTTACCTGTGTTGGCCTGTGTGCTGCAGTCTCCACTGCTCTGCTTAACAGACTCCTGCTCCACATCTAATCATGTCGCCCGCTGTAATCAGATTAACGAGCAGCACCTGGAGCCCGGTCCGTGTCCGTGGTAACTGTAATTGAGTTAAAGCGCAAGAGCTCGATGAGCAGAGCGCAGCACAAGCGTCTACACGGCCGTGAAGACATTTTAATACTTTTCCTTAGCAGTAAGCTTTAAGGCCTGGGCGGGAAGCTGCTCTGTTGTGTGGGTTTCTCGTTTGCACGCAGGCTCTTAAAGGGGACATGCAGCTTTGACTCCCACACTGAAAACAACAAATACACGAGAATACAAACGCTCGTCCCTGCTCACGCATGTCTCCAGGTATCGCCCTCCCACCTTCCACGTGCAGGCCTGGTACGATGAAGTGAAAGACTACTCGTTCCCGTACCCGCAGGAGTGCAACCCCTACTGCCCCCTAAGGTGTTCCGGCCCGGTCTGTACTCATTACACACAGGTAGTTAGCTCTGGATCAGACCATTTCATCAGCACTATGAAGTCTCGCAGGCAGTGCGTTGGCGTTTAATGCCCGTCTGCCTTGTTATTGTTTTACAGCTGGTCTGGGCTACTAGCAGCCGTATTGGCTGTGCTGTCAATTTGTGTTACAACATGAACGTGTGGGGACAGATCTGGGCCAAAGCCGTCTATCTAGTCTGCAACTATTCACCAAAGTAAGTTCATTTTTACCACCAGAACCAGTATCTTACGTTTGACATTTTCATATGTCTTATCTTTTGATTGCGTTTGAAGTATTTATCACTTACAGTTAAAGTTAATGTCACAGGGGAAACTGGTGGGGTCATGCACCTTACAAACATGGGACCCCGTGCTCTGCCTGTCCCTCCAGCTACGGAGGAGGCTGCAAGGACAACCTCTGCTACAAGGGTAAAGTACAGCACAACGTGGGCAAAAGCCTGAATTACTGAGCAGGCCAGACCCAGACACACGACCACAGCCAAAAAGAGACAGAACCACAAAGAGATTGACTGCAAAACTAGAAAAACAGAAACAAACAAGTTTGCTTTATATGTCTGAGAGCATATGAGCCATTGTCTAATAATGACTTTTTTAATGTATCCTGTTTTGCTTCCTTTACCTAAAGATGACAGTACCAATCCTTCACCCGAGGAAACGGAAGAAAACAACTTCATCGAGCCAGAGGCCCCTCATTCTGCGCAAAGGCCCCAGCCCTGGGCCCCAAGGCGTGAGCCCCCCAGTCTCCCCGCCCAAGTCCCCACCAAGCCCCCTGCAGAGGACAAGCAGAAGAATGAAGTGGTCAACACACAACAGATGTGTAAGCTGCCATTCAGCTGTTTATTCAGGATCTAGTTTCATCTCATAATGAGGTGTGTGGGATCTGGCTTTAGGAATGGGACTAAGAATCTCTATTGTAGAGAAGTAGAAAAGTCTTTTTTTTAAATTGGGACAAACCTCCAACATTTGTGAATAAGTGCTTGCTCAGTGCTGAACAAGCAATATTGGATAACAAGCACAAAAAAGTGGCCGTGCCCGGAAATATTTTTCTTGCAATTCATGCAAAATGAATTGCAAGAAAATATGATCTGCAGCTTTTATCTGTCATCTCTCTGATTTACCCTGACAGACCCTAAAGTGTGCTTAATATTGCCAGTCACTCTTTGGAGAGGGAGGGGGTCTATTTTAGCGTGATCCCTTGAGTGTATGTTGCTCTTGGCTGGCTGAGAGGGGTGAGAGGGGCTCGCTGTGGTTTTCAAATGGCTTCCTCTCCGCAGCACGAGGGGCCTGGGTTGGTAAGCTGACACGCTTCCTCCAGCATCGCGCGCCATCGTCAACCTTGTTGCAGGAATCCTCTGCTTTTCAACAATGCGTTTCGTCTGACTATGGCCATCACCACGTGCATCCTCTTCCCTGGAGGAGTCGATTTATGCTGATTCATATGCTGGTTCTTGTTTTTGTGTCTTTCAGCTCAGCTTGTGACCTGTGACACTAAACTTCGAGATCAGTGTAAAGGAACAACGTGTAATAGGTACCAGTTAGATGAAAAGTAATAAGAACCATCACAACTTAAAATAAAAAGCGCGTCAGCTTAATAGTTTTTTACTGCTCTGTAGGTATGAGTGTCCAGCTGGCTGCCTGGATGCCACAGGGAAAGTAGTGGGAACAGTATACTATGAAATGGTAAGAGCCCATGTTGATGTAAAAGTGCGCAGGCTGATCCAAATGATGTTGTCAAATTGGCTGGCTTCAGTATTATGCTAATTAGCAGTTATGTTTCCTGGCACCGGTGTCCCAGGGTAACACATCACAGAGCCTGTGTCATCAGATGTTTGTTTTGCAGCAATCCAGCGTGTGCAGAGCTGGTCTACACGCTGGGGTCATAGACAACGATGGAGGGTGGATGGACGTGACCCGACAAGGCCGGAAGGAGTTTTTCATCAGATCCAGTAAGAACGGAGTCCAGTCTTTAGGGTGAGCGCAAGTGTCCGAACCGGGCGTCCGCACGAAACCGATGACATGCGACAAAACACCGTTGGTCAAATTGTGTTTCCTCTCCACAGAAAGTATCAAAGCGCTAATTCCTTCACTGTGTCCAGAGTCACAGGTTAGTTTGACAATAATGTTACTTTGTGCCGTGAGATGCATTCGTTGGCACTGACTGGATTTCTGTTCCACAGTCAAAGCCATCACGTGTGACACCACGGTCGCACAACTCTGCCCTTACGAACGGCCCGCGAAACATTGCCCAAGGTAGGGATGGGCCCGTGTTGACTTGGTCCACACAGCTACTGCACGTGAGCTGGTAATAATGTGCGTTCACTGTGTTTGCAGGGTGTACTGCCCGACCGGCTGTTTGGAGGAGAACCCCCACATATCCAGAGTGATCGGCAGCAGAATATACTCGGATGTAAGACACCGTTTTAAAGCCCCATGCTCCTGTATCGGTACAGACACGGTGATGAGGCGGCATTTCCTGTGTTGCTTTTCGTAGAAGTCCAGTATCTGCCGGGCAGCAGTCCATGCTGGCGTCATCAGGAACGGCGTGGGCGGCTACATCGATGTGATGCCAGCGGACAAACGGCGGCACTACATCGCCTCGTACCAAAACGGCATTTCCTCCGAGAGGTTTGTGACGGCTCACGGCTGATTTGCAATTTTTGTATTGTGCGCAGAATTAATACTTTAAGGGAATTATTGGTCCGATGTCAGGACTCTTAGATCTTTGGAAAAGAGTGAGGGGCTTAATTTGTTGGGGCTTAGAGAGAACGAATGAAAAATCAATGGCTCTTAACTGGGGAGATATTTATCCACTCTGGCCTCTTGTTGCCTTAATCATTTCAACATGCAGGCAGTTGAGTTCATTACATCTCTCATGCCGTGCACATGGGAGGGTGAATAATTCTGCCGCAATTCAGCTTTAAAAAACGGCCGCATTGTTATTAGTCTGCCAAAAGGGCAACGCTTGGCTGCTGGAGCTCAGATCAGACTCGGAGTCAGACTCACTACCACCTGACACACGACGGATCGATACCGCGCTACGATTTGACAGGTTTATTGGGTGAACCTGAACCAGGAAAGGTTGCACGGACAGATAAAAGGATTCTGGGTCAGAGCTCTTCCTATGGATTTTGTAAAAACGCATCACGTATCCGTATCAAAATGCTTTTTATGCAGAGCAAGTGTGCATGGAACTAATTTGTATAGACACTAGTCTAGAGGTTAATTTAATTGTATTCACAGTGTGTGAATGTTATGCACAGTGTAACTTTTGGTTATACTTATGCATCTATGTAAAGCCAGGCTAATTATATTCACTCTATATATGGAAGCAGCCACGTCCTGTCAAATACCTACAATATCTGACTTATTGGCATTTTCAATAACATCCCCACCTGCTGCCTTTCTGAATTATAAAACCTTGCTAAAATTGGAGCCAAATGCTCACTTGGTTGGGAACAAGAGACGTGATTGCTTTATACGGCGGCTGTTGGAAAGTTAAGAAGCTTAACCCAGGTAATAAGTGCAAAAATGCATTTTATATTGATGATTGGATTCCCATCTCTGGTATTGATTAATGTGGTTTCTGGCAGGATGCAATTAAACACTATTGGAGCATCAGAAACTGCAGAGAGACAGACATTGTGTCATAAATCTCGCTGCCTGTCTCTTTTGTGTGAACTGCCTGTGTCACCTGCTCGCACGGGGACGTGTTCTGTCTCGGCCACATGCCGCACTCAGGCTGACTCTCCCTCTTGTGCCTCTCTCCCCTGCAGCCTTCAAAACCCTCCTGGAGGGAAGGCGTTCCGGGTGTTTGCTGTGATTTGAGCGCCGCAGAGGGGAACACGGAGCGGAGGTGGGGTGGTGGGGGCTTCGCCGAACAGAAAGCGCACTTGAGCTGTTGAATAGGCAGCAATCAAGCCCTGTTTTCAAACTCAGTGACTGAAATGTTTATGGCTTCCTTACACTTCAGGGGTTAGAGGTCGTCTCCATGACGGCGGAAACCCAGCAACAAAGACTTTGACACATAAAACACAATGAGAACCTGTCTGCACGCCTCGCGTGGCCTCTTTCATTTTGTCATCTTTAGCAGGAAATCAGCCCAACTGTAAATATCTCTGAATGGTTTGCTGTTGTATATATCTGTTGAAATGTCTTGTCCTGTCTTGGTGCCATCGTCTTGCCTTTTAAACAAATAGCTGTAACACAAATCCTAGGATTTACTTCAACGAGGGCACAATGGATGAATCTCGTGTTTATTGTCTGGCACATTTTTACTGGTGCTCTGAGAAGGTGTCTCGTCTATGTTTTGTACTTTTATAATGTCTGGGGAACAGATTGCCTTGCATTTATTTTTATATGATAATGCTTTATATCAACATGATTTATAAAGGATGCTGCTATATGTGTGTTTCATATTGTATCTGTAATTGCCAGTGTGATGAGGGATTGTCTTGATTTCGTTCAAACTCCCTGCCGGTCGGGAAGTGCGCTCATCCCCCACGTGCCTTCATAATGCTTTGTATTTTCCTGGATACCCTAAACTTGTTTACAGGTCATTTGATTTCATACAAACATTGAAGATGTACAAATATTTCCCTCCACTTTCCGCTTTCTTTCAAGCTGTGTTTGATATAACTGGCAGTTAAATGTATTTTTGTCTGTGCATTATATATATTTTCCTACCTCAGGTTGTTAGGAAAAGTTCATTTTGCAATAAAATATCACAACCACCATAACTTTCCTCAGACATTCATTTTTAGGTTAATCCAGGTTGTACCACAATGCTACCATAAAATAACTACTGCTGCAGAAAGTGAACCGGTGGCTGAGTAGCTATAAAAGTTGTGGTTCTTTTCATCCATTTATCCAAAAGTCACAATTGCATCAAATGTCAAAATTATTTGAGATCTGAGAAATGTCTCAGGCTGTTGTTACTTTGATTTATGCTGTGAACATGATCTGGCCGTGGGGATGTGCTACATATACATATACATACAAGTATAATGTTTACAGGTATGGATTTATACCAGCCTCAGTACCACAGATTTATTTAATCACAGAACATGCTAATAATTAGCTGCAGGATTTGAGCAGGACAAATTCCCTTAATAGTCTAGAAATGGAAAAAGTGCACGAGACATGGCTTGAAGTGTAAGAATATTAACACTCTGACACTGGGAAAGCAAGATTACAGAAGACTGCTCGGTTCCCTGGTTCAGTGTTTTTCAACCACTAGTGTGGAAATTAGTCAATTTCACCTAATTGTGTTAAAAACGTTTTTTTTTTTTTATGCTACTTATTTATTGTCTGCAAATAATACGCCATTGTGTCTGTGCTGTCTAGTGCCAACTCCACTATGACACGGGAAAAGTTGTCCGACATGGTTTTACGTAAACTTAAAAGCAACGATTGGTAACAATCAAGTGGTCTTCAACAATGGAGGTATTATGTGTGTGCAACTGTGCACGACGCTGATGAGTCCTGGTAATTCATTCAGACTCAGAACATCAAGTTCAAATTCCCGTGCTTGCTCACACAGTGACGCGCCCGGGCTTCTACGCTCCGACACATGTCTACATTGCGCCCGGATCGTTGGGGACTGGCTGAGCTCTGCAGGTGAAGGGCGCGCAGGATGATGGATAGGCTGTCCATGTGCGTCCCGGGTCCTGGGAGGGAAAAGAGAGGTATAAATCAGACAAGGTGTCAAAATTCACAGCAAGGTGCGGCGATAGGACGAGGAGTCGAGTGAAAAGGACAGCGCGGAGGGCAGGTAACCTGACTGCTAAGACATGCACCTTTAAATTCTCGTTGACAACTTCATGAGGCTCAGTCCCAGAACTCGTGGAAACAATACAAGCCGCAAAGATATGCTGCTGACGACATTTACGGCAGAAGCCCAGAACACCACTTGTGGTGGTGTCAGATTGTTCAGCGGATTCTTGTGCGACCCACCAGAGAGACCAGGGTGCAGCGGGCTCAGACTGATAGAGCAACAGCCACAGGCCCATTAGAGCGACGGCGACTGAGACCTGCGAAGACAGATGGGATGAAAGACAAGCTTGCAGCTAGCGGGGTCTGCATGGTGCCACCAGTGTTTTCAGACTGTCGTTTAAAATAAGGAAGGCCATTAATAACCCCCTCACCGTGCTCTGCTCTGCTGCAGTCTGGCAGCTCTCGCAGAGCTAAATGTGGTTCTGTGTGGCAGCCGACTGGCAGACTGTGTCAAAGAGGCCGTATATACCTGAGGAGAAGGAAAGATTGAGAGGACAGAGTTTGTGTGTGCTCGTGCATTCGTTTGTGCTGCTCGTGTGCGTGTATTTGCTGTAGGCTTGGGTCTGATTGTATTTTTTCACGTACTCACCTGTTTGTTTATGTGCTGTGGTTGTGCCACTGTGGTTGGATGGGGATCAGATAGCAGCTCTGCAGTCAGGGCAGCCGTCAGCGCTGCGGTGAGAAGTTATGGTCGCCAGTGGTAATGACTGTGTTCGTTCTTGTCAAACCTTTACTTTGGCGGACGAACAAAACATTACATCTGACAGGTAGTGGGTTTCACCCCTCATGGTCCAAAAATATGTACATGTACATAGCCACACTGTACTGTACATGTGTTTCTGCTGAGTGGTGACTCATATAATTATCAAGTTATTTTAGGCACTGATGCTCTGAAAACAAACCTCTGACAAATCTGAGACATTTGCTTTATAATAACAGTTCATTACCAACTGACTCTCTTGTGACCAACCCGCCCAATTTAAAGCCTTACAGCACTTAACCTGCTACTCGTGTCCATTCGTGTGGGGAAATATATCGGGATGTCATACGTATATTCAAATTCATATTCTAAATGAGAAAATGTGGTGATTTAAAGTAAGGTGCAGTAACCTTTGTAATATAATTAGTCTGTAAAGTAAAATACAGTATGTGTAACTCTTTGATCACATTTTACTGAAAAACAAGGAAGGAAAAATGCAAAAAAGTCAGTATCTCCTTATTTCTATTAACTGCTTATCTACGTCTATGTATGTAACTGTCTATGTCTGTTTTCATTAAGTCCAGATGACAGAGAACAACAGATCAAAGTTTGATTTAAGAATCATTATCTTGGAAATTCAGGCGTGTCTTTGCATCATCTTTGTTCCTTAGAAGCAAGTAAATAACAAACAGGTTCCACAATGACTTTTAATCCAGTTCCTTATAATGCTAATATGCTAATTACTCACTCATTCATAAGACCCGGCGGTAAATCACCAGACCCAGAACACCAAGGGTTACAGATGTCTCCGGTGTAACATAGCTGCGTTACTGTGACCCAGTTCTGTCAAACAGGTGGTTTCGTACAAGCGAGCAGCTACAGCGCCGCTAATCTGTCACGTGGGTGTTAGGGCTGAAAATTGAATCGTAGAGCAGAAAAGCGCTATTTAAAAGAGCGGCTCTGTGATGTCAACAGCTCGGTCTTGGCAAATGTGTTGTAGCGGGTTAACTGCAGGAGGCTTTACCAGATTAAACAGTCACTCTGTTTCACTCCAGTACGAATGAAGGAGGCCTTTAAAGGAGAGATTGATGCTTGATAGAACATTATGTTAGGAATATATTCAGGTGAGTTTTTTTGACTATCACTTGAAGTGCGACAGTAACACTGACATGTGTTCCTGTATAAATATGTGTCACTGAAGCGTTTTTATGTCCTGGATGCCACATGCAGAAGCCGTTCCTAAAACAAGCTCTGTGGAATAGGGAACCGTGCTTAGAGTACCTCTCCAGGATGAGCTGGCTGCCTCCCAGACTGCTCTGCTGCTACGTCTGCCCCCTTAGAGTAAATAACGACAAGCCTGAACCACGTAGAAGAAACACTTCACAGAGGTGTAAGGTCCAACAAAGGCTCCGTCTTGTCTCCAGACACATCAGAATATCAGCGTGTTAGTGGACAGAGGTTTTTTGTTTTTCCTCCAGATGTGTATCAGTTGGGATTATTTCATAATACAACAACAACAACAAAAAACTCAATACTGTAGCTCAGGAATGTGGAATCAGTCTGCAGACTCAAAGCTACGGCTATTAGAGGAAATGGATTGAGTTTTAAAGTGACCTGCCTCCTGCATCCAGCTCACAAGCAGATTAACTGAATTGAACACTTGTTTGCAAAGTAAACAAATGTTGAGAAAGAGCATATGTTGGTCTGTAAGACAACAAAGAACAGCTTAAAAAAAGCAGTACAGTTAAGAGTAGCGTAGCAGACACAGTCTTCTGAAGTCAGTCATAACAGAAGACAAAGGATGTGGGAGGATTTTGGGCCAAACCCTACAGGACCCAGGACTAGAAGAGGAAAATGGAAAAATATAAGATAAAGAAGTTCAATAACACAGTTTGTAAATGAAATTTTTATGCAAGACCGTATGATCCGTAGGTGATGACAGAGGCGCACTACTGCATTTATACTGGCTGCACACAGAGAGCCGCGATGAACCTGGCGCCAATGATGGGCCACAAAGTCACGGAGGAGGCTGTCCCCGGCCTCTGGCGTCATCGCTGACCTTTGGTGTATTTACAGAAGAGGTTTGATTTCCACTCGTTTTTTTTCCCCCATGCTCACACACAAGCCGTTGTAAAGCGGGCCCAGGAGGTAAAAAGACTGGCTTTGTCCCCACCTGGACGGAGAGCACCGGAGTCGTGTGCTTCTGCCAGTCTGAAGAGGGGAGAACAGCACAAGCATCACCTGTTTTATATTAAAGCTGTCAGATTAAATAGAGAAGGCAATAACCTGCAGCACTCACGTTGCAGAGCCTTGGTGACTGACCATGCTTGTTTAAAATGAAGAGGAAATCTGTGAACCTGAACATTTCGATGCACTTCTAATGATGAGTTATGATACAGAAGATGAATACATATTTTAACATAACCAGGACAACGCTGCTACCTGCTCCGTGGGTTTTACAGCTTAAGTATCTGCTATGGAAATGTACAAAAACACAGGATAAATTAAGTGTCTGGCTATGATACAACAGGCCACGTTTAAACAGCTCCATTCATATTCCTCCCTCTCACACGGCAGACAATATTGCCCTCTACAGGGCTTCCACATTAGTCATGCTTGTCTATCTCCACATTATTATTAGAGGGGAGACAGAGCAGCACGCGTTGACGAACACATAATTACACAGTGTTTAGAGAAGTGGAGGATCAGGAGCTGGTAACACGAGGACGACGGCTTTCTTACACCCTCTAGATCACATCCTGCTTCCTTGGTATTAATCCCAACTAGCTTTGACATGTGCTCTACAGTTGACCTTTGACCTTAGTCCAGGTAGGCACCTAAGTTATAATAATAACGTGAGACAGAATTCTTTAATTGTTTACTATATTATATGAATTCCCTCATGGGGTTGACGTTACTGTCTCTAAGCCTTAAGGTTGGTAAACTAAAACAGATGCTCACACGGAGAACCGGCCACTGCTTTGTTTTTCGGTGAATTCAGCTTCTGGACTCCACACTCAATGTGCAGCATGAGGAAAAAAATGAATAGAACAGCAGGAATACAAAACAGGTGTCTCATCACTCTTGCGCGTGCGGAGCAAGGCACCTATTTTATCTTCCACGGAAGAGCTGGACTGTGATGAACTGTGGATCCAGCCAGACTCGGTTGTTTTCTATTCGAAACGCCACAACAGCAGAACAGCTAAATCTCCAGAGATCCAGCTCAGGGGTCAGTGTCACTGTGACAAAAGATAGACCCCAATTTAGGACACAAAGACTGGGTCAAACCAGCAGGAGGTGTCTCTTCTGCTGAGAGTGATCTGTTCCTTTTTCTATCCATCGTGTCCACACTCTTGCTTCTCTCCTTCTTTTTTGGTATTTTCCCCTTCAAGCTCAACCGTCTGCACCTGCCTCCTGTCTGATGCTGCTCCTTTCTTTCCCGTTCACCCTCTTCCATTACACAGTTTACCTTCGAAGAGCATTTTCTGGCTCATGCACTCATTTATTGTAAAAGTCTCCCGTGAGTCCAAATGTACGCGCGCTCTCATTTCCCACTAATTCAAACGGGCTCCCATTGCAGGTGTATCTGCTAAATTACCACAGAAATTAATTGGCTGCTGAAAGTTAAATCTTGTTCTCAGACCCTTGTGTGGAACGCTTGGGTCGATGCGAGGAGCGCTCGTAAAAGCCGCGTGCGTTCCACAAAGCGACGAGGCGGAGGACCCTCTCCAGTCACCTTCCACAGAAGGACGGAGAGGCCCTCCAACCACTTCTACTTCCAACTCTTGTGGAGTAAATCACAAACATGTCATGGCCGGGTCCTGTGGGAATACGCTCAACCTTCTCCGTCCTGTATTGTGCGACTACCTAACGTCCTCCTTGCACGGCCAAGGACCCACAGAGCCCACAACGGCCCACATCTCTTTTTCTGAGAGATAGACTTTCCTCCTCCTCTTTCCTTTCAGTTTTTTTTTTCCCTCCAGGCATTGACATTTAATCAAACCAAATCCCATTGTGCCCATTAACATATCAGGCTGATACGGGTTGCTGTAAAAAGCTCGAGTACAGGAACATTACCATAAGTCTGCCTGTGTGATCTCTATTTTCTCTCCACCGCCCACATGTATAAAATGCTTACCTGGCACACAATTAAGCCCAGAGAGGCATTTCTCTCCCTTCTTCTCCTCATTCAGTGCTTATCTTTGGAGAATGTGTTAATTATTTAGCTGTTTCTGCTCATCTGTGTTTGCCAAATAACAGTGAGACCGGCCTAATGCAGCAAATTCAATGTTTTCACCACGCCATCGGAAAGGTTTGATGCTTTCCTTAGCCTCCGCTGTGGCTAAAACAATGGAGGGAGATTTTTAGGAACGCGTCGCGCTTTAATAGATGGCTCTCTGTGAGCAGCTCAGCCTTACCAATATTAATCATTATGGACACGAAGGGACTTGAATACTGATGCGGAACCTATGAAAAATGGTGACGATTATGAGGTCAATACCTGATAAATTGTCATTTCGGACAAGAGTTGTTCTCCACAGCTCAGCAGATATTGGCTGCTTGGCTTGTGACCTTGGTGAAGGTCTCTCTGCTCTTGAGTGATTTTGAACGCATCTGATCCTGCTGGCAGCCGTTCATGTATGTCTGGGCCATATGTTGAGCGCGCAGCCTCTCTACCTGAGACGAACGGAGGCTTAAATGGCTGTTTCGCAGCAGGCGAGGCACTTCCACTAAACTAGGACAGCTCTTGGTAATGACAATCACTAGAGCACAATATTTAGCGGAATGAAAAGACATTGTTGCTGTCGGCATTGTTTTCTTAGAGGGAGGATGACGAGGCAGCGGGAATGGAACAAGGCCATGTTTTACAAAGAGGATTATGAAGACAAAACAATTTTGACAAGTCTGAAATTTGAGGACACTTCCGGGGAGACGTGAAGGCTGTCAACGCCTGGCTGTCTGTTGAAGGGCTGGCAGACGGCTCAGCTTTTGCGCCCCGGTGATCGAGCTGAACCGGCAACGGCAAAATCAGACGTTGGATTTCACATCCGGATCGAAAGCACACTCGACTAGCGCCTCTCAGAGCGGCTGCCATGTGAACAGAGCTCCCCTCCTTCTATCACAGAGGACATCGCCTCGAACACAACAATTAAACAAATTAGCGTGAACAAATTGACTGTGCAGAGCAGAGCTAAAGAAGGCGAACGGCAGCCGAAAACAAAATCTGAGAGACAATCTGAGATGAATGTGTGTTGCTCTATGAGGTACGACTGTTTAAACAAGCCTGTTACATAAGCCTACTCAGACGTAATAGCGGCCCCTCACATCCATACACCTGCTGTCCGAGCCCAAGCACTTCAGATTTATAACACTGCAAAGGACTGAAATTAGCTTTTGTGCTCTTTGACTGCTAATCCGCATAGTAATGAACCAGCCAGAATGAACAGTGTGTCAGATCCGTCCATCCACCATCACTTGGCTTCCATTCGGACGCTCGAGCAACTTTTGGCCAGGACACAAGCTGACAAGCTCCGCACGTTGTACGACTGAACTGATCCAGTTCTTTAATTCAGCTTCGTCCGGTTTTGTTATGCATAAAATAAAACAACCTCGACTGAAGGTGACCTACTGTAATAATGACAAACCACGGCTTGCAACGTGAAAACTGTATTTCCTTATTAGCAGGCCGTCCACTGAAATATATGTAAATGATATTCATGCACAGGCAGGTAATAACCAAACGGGAAGGTACACAGTGTGTTGCAAATTAGTCTGAACACTGAGCTCTGTTGGACATTTGCATATTTTCTTTGAACATATTGTTGTGTGTGTGTGTGTGTGTGTGTGTGTGTGTGGTTCAATGGTTACTTCAGATTTAAATAGTTACTTTAAAGTTCACTAAACAAGTGGTCTTATTAAACACACTGGGGAACAAATGATGAAGGAGGAACCTTGATCTCAACCTTAGTCACTTGCATTTCAGTGGTTTGGTGAATAAAAGCACGAGTGGCAAAACATCTGTAGAATTCAAAAAAACAACCTGGTGAATTTTATCATCAGTTATTCTGCTGATTGATTAATGAAGAAAATGTTAAATTATTCCCAATTCACAGTTTTAATTAATTAATTAATTCAATATATTAAAACAATGTCACTGTGGCAGCACTAAAAGGTGAAAATAATACTTGGGATGACAGCAAACACCACGTTCGACAAATGAAGGATCTCTTTCTTTCTCTCGTTGTTGGATATTTGTACTATTTGATATTAGCAGCTTTTTTCACTGAGCTCGTTCTTCATGTTGGGGCAGTGTCAGTGAACTGAGGTGAGTTATGTCGTCTGATCCTAATTAGACCTCCGGGGAAATGAGTCACACACATCATCATTACGCAGCTACAGGTGCGTTCTTATAATCTTAAAATAATACAAAAAACAACAACAACAAATAAATGACACAGGAGCATTTCTGTTCAAAACGCTCCTTACCTCCACCGCCCCCTCCAGCAAATACCCTCACCCCCTCGGCGCGCAGGGATGGTGTGGTCCAGGAAGCGCGCCTCTCCTGCGCTCTCCTCAGCTCTCACTCCGGGTGAAGTGAATCAGCTGACGAATGGTTTCTCCCTCCTCTCCCGGATGGATTGCGCCGCCGGAGCCGGACAGCCCGAGCGCTGAGCTGCTGGAGCAGGTTGCCCACCACTCCTCGCTCTCCTCCCCTCTGGATGTTGGCGAAACCGAGTCCCCCGCCCCTGCTCCGAAAAAAGATAAAAGATTACGCGAGCGCACGAAGGGAGACTTTATTTCATTTTACACCTCGGGCTGGAAGCTGCGCGCTTCCACTCACCATGGCTTCCAACTTCAACGACATAGTCAAACAGGGATACGTGAGGATACGGAGTAAGAAACTGGGGGTGAGTACCGGCGCACTTGCTGTCTGTGGCGCGGCAGAGGAGGAAATATGAGGAGCCGGAAGAGGAGTTTGCGTCCTTTTAGCGCAGATTAGGAGAAGAGGCTTTAATTGCTCCAGAGGCAGCCTGTCTTGCAGCGAGCACAGAAACAGATTAGAGCAGCAGCAGTTTGTGGATAAAAGACTTGTGCGCATTCAGACGTCAGTTAATCCTGCCACCATGCGTCTGTGGTTTTTGCGTATTCTTCCTCATTCCTTCTCATTTTCTACAGCCTGTAACTTTGTGCGTTTGGAGAAAGTTTGGACTGACTTTGACTGGCATTACCCTCAGCACTCCACACATCTTAGCAGAACAGATCCGTCATGCAGGTTCTAGGATGGATAGCACACTTGGGAATATTGGGAGCGTCATTTATCACTACACAAATGACCCCTTTATCAGTCTGTTATCAGTCAGCACAGCCTCACTGGACTGTAACTCTCCGCCAGCCTCTCCAGTTTATCTTCAGCTTCATTAAAATCCACCTGATTCGGCGCAACAGTAACTTATCAATGACTTGAGGGCGGATCTCCTTTGAGATAAGATTAAAAAAAAAGCGTGACTGATATGTATTCAGTTTTGAGAACCTTATTGTGTGAGTCATAAACCCTCTGCTTTTGTTCATACTTCCAGCTCATTACACTAACACAATCCCTCTCCTGTGATGAAGTGTGATGAAGGAGGCTAATGATGTCTGCCTCCTCACATCATCACCTGCCTTCATCAACACTATACTCTACTATTGTTTTGGCTCCCATCTTTGTTGAGGAAGATAAACCACACAGTCCTCGCACAAGACATTTCTTGTTGTTAACATGCAAATGAACCTGCTCATATCCAGTTGGGTCAGTTTGTTTACTTCTTTCATAAGCTGTTAGCCAGATGAATTCAACAGAAGAGCCAGTGTGTGTGTGTGTGTGTGTGTGTGTGTGTGTGTGTGTTCGAGAGCCTCTGACTTTGCAGAGGAGGTGAGGATGGATGCCGTTCTGGCTGTGCTCGAGGTATGGGTGCCGTATCTCTGCCAGCTCCACATCTCATCCTGCTGTTTGTGGAGAAACAGTTTGTGTCCTAATCGCCCACTCCCTCTGCCCTCCTTCGCTCGCTGCTGTTTCATCATAGGAAAGCCACGCTGCGATGGCCTCGGAGGACCCCCAGCGTGGGTAGCCACAAAGTATTTATCTGACTATGGGGGGTTAGTTACTCCAGGCCGATCCTCATTTTGAATCAGATAGAAGATGATCAACAAAATGGAGCGAGAATATGTGTAAACATGGCTGAATCAACAGTCAGTGACACATCCCTCGCGATTGTTCCTCTCGTTTGATCACTTTTAGTGTGTGTGAAACAGCTGATCGCTGCTAAACGACATCATTTGACGTGATTTTGGATTTGATGTGAGAGAGATGAAAATCTAAATGCGTGACACGCGCGTGGGCAGACGGACAGATACACATCTGCGTGGAGCGGTTATTATATTCAGATTTGGCAAAATCCCAAATGTGTGGCAAACATAATTTTCACTTTGCTTTATTTTCATTACATTTTGACATTTACACAACAGCTCAGTAGTGTTTAAGACTGACGAGAGCTGGTCAACTGGATGCATAAGACCCCGGTTCAGATGTTATGATGTTATTATTGTGCCAGACAGATCATGATGTAAAACATAATTCCAGTGCAGTTATTATGACTTTCTTTGCTGATCTATCACGTGAGAAAACTTCTGAGTTCTGTGCAGTGGAAAAGCTGGAGCCAAATATCATATCATGGTTTTTCCTGACTGTTACCTGCTAAAGAAAAAAAAAAGTTTTTTTAAATAAGTGCTACAGACGCGTTTCTACTGGTAGCAGTACTACAGCTGTCAGAGTAACTGGATGTACCTGCTCGGCTCAGGCTTTAGGTCAGAAAGGTCCCGGGTGTTTTCTTCCTCCTGTGATGGTTAGTTAATGTTTTTTGTGTTTAAAGGTCTCTGAAATATCACATATCAAGACTTTGCATCTCAGGTGACCTTCTAATGCTGCCAGCCCCGCTCTCTGTTGTAATGCTGTGCCATTTAAAGTGTAATATACATTATTTTTTATTAGGGAGCAGTACAGTAGAACGCTTCTCTGTGTGCAGTGTGTGTTAAAGCGGCCACAGCGATGCTAAGAGCTTTGGCTCAACTCATCAGCATCCATCAGTGTGATTGGACCATTTCCAAACCCCGTCATGTGTGAAGGTTGAGGCCACGAGGTCAAATCTATGTTCTGCACAGTGTTCAAAATTACAGATTGGGCCACTTTCTCTGTCCTGTTGTTATTTTTTTATTCTTCCCTTTTGTGTATTTTCTTTTTGCACCGACATGAATAGCAGCAATTTCCTACATTGGCCAACTTCTTTGTTTTCTGTGCTGCAAAACAACAACAACAATGCTGCAGTGTTTTGAATGCCCACGTAGTTCGTCTCTCTGTTCCTCTCCCACTGTCTCCCTCCTCTCACCTCTCCACCTATTCTCTCACCCCACACCCCTGTGCCTCTCACCTGTACTGCCCACCCTGTGTCTCTCTCATCTTCACTCACCCAGTGTTATCTCCCTTCCTCTTTTCTTCCCCTTTATCTCCATCACCTCGCCCCCACCCCACCCTTCTCTCACCTTTCTCCCCTTCAGTGGTTTGCAGACAGCTGATAGACTGAACACAAAAGCATCCTATTCATCACCCCGCGCTGCACCCTCCATAACCCCAACAGGCTTATTCCCCCTGACACACTCACACACAGTGGCTTGGTTCAGCAGTGAAGAATTGGCACACACACGCACCTGACAAACAAGTAAACAATCTGCTGCCAGAGAACAGTGTGTGGATTCTCAATTAATTTGAATCCTGTGGCTTTCGTCCCCCGTCACATTTCTTTTGCTACAGACAAGCTAAATGTTCGCCAGAGCCAACAAGTGTCTCTGCAAAGGGAAGAAAGCCACTGAATCTGCGGTTGCAGTGATTCTGCGATCATGTGTGCTGCTACTTTACGCCTTTCAGCCTGATGCTATCAGCAGGACGGTCTCCTTGAAAAGCTGAAAAACGTGACCTTTGAGTAATTTGTGCGTCAGTCTTAAACCAGGTACACGGTTCCCTGGTTTAGGATCACTCTGTTAAATAGAAAAGGTCAGGTATTGAATATTTTCTCCCTTCTTTAACAAAAATGGCCAGTTTGTGTTGGCTGCAGGCGAGTCTTTGGCCATTCGATCTTCCCATTCGCAGACGTGTTCTGACACTTCAAAGGGAGCTGTACATCACACGCTGGTTCAGAGCGAGCCGACAAGCAGAAACACTGCACGCACAAAAGTTCACACCACACAACAGCACAGCCTTATGAGCCAAATGAAGAACTTTAACATGCAACTGCAGGACATGCAGTAGTATGTGGACTTTACCACGGACTTCATTTTCCTTCAAGGCAGCTTTAATTACTATGTATGCGTATGTTTATAAGACTAAACTTTCCACGAACAGAAAAACGATACTAATCAGTGAAGATAAAAAACAAAACAAAAAACTGATTATTCTGATGTTCATCACAAACATAAAGGTACATGAACATCTCTTTGCATGTCCTTAACAAACTGATACAAGGTGCACGATAAAGCCTTGGTCACCTGATGTGGGTGCAAGGTTTTCCTGCACTGTACAAAATAAACAAATAAGGGTTTATTTGAAATAAACCGCTAATGTAATTTATATTTAAATGGACGTAGTTGTACTGTACTGCCGTCACAGTGCAGTTGTGAGAGCGCCTTGGCCAGAGCCACTACATTAAATGTCAAAGGAGAAAACACATTAAAAATGCATTACGTCTAGTGCAGAATGAGGAGGAGTGAAAATACAATCAGCTAGAAGTGTGGATGTAAAAAAATAAGCAGTAAACCAATAATGGGAGCAGCACACTGAGAGTTGAAGTTATTCGTCATCCTAATACACCGATCATTTGCAAAAAGACGGGTTACAGTTGTGTTTCTGGGTTTACAGAAGTGATTTGTGGGTTTTTTTTAACAAACAACATTTTTGATTCTGATTGGGGGGAAATAACACTGCAGCTGTGCAAGTCAGACCATATGAAACTTTCCACCTTTGACCAAAAGCAGCAAGAATTAGCTGGAAGGATTACAACTACTAGTCGTTTATGTTCAAATATGTTAAAATATTTACTTATGAGCAGTAAAATCCACGTATTCACTTGTGTTTTCTCACCTGGCAAAGAAAGGAATAATCTGGTATTAATGAACTACATGACGGCTTATCTGCATTTTGTTAGCTTCTTATTATTTGAGGTTTTTTTCCACATCTCAACAACCCAAAACATTCCTTGGTTCCAAATTGTTAAATGTGAAAAATCCACATTAGATGCATGTTATAACTTCAATCAGTTAGAAAAAAATATCTTCAGTTTCAGTTTTCTTTTCTCTTTGTTGATTTCTAAACAAAATATTCCACATAAATTTGCTAAGGTTCTGAAATGTCTGCTTCTGCAGTTAGTTTCAACCTTACTACAGAACTATTTTAAAGGTCCTCACATTTCTGTGTTTCTCGCTGTTACCAGTTAGCTTTTATCTAGTATCTTTTCACCCTCTCAGCTGTTTTGACTTACTAGCCCAGCACTCTGCCCTTTACATGTGTGTGTGTGTGTGTGTGTGTGTGTGTGTGTGTGTGTGTGTGCGTGTGTGTGTGCGTGCGCACTAGCATCGCCCACAGCACATGAGATAAGATAGTCCATTTAAAATAGAATTGTGCCACTTCCGTGCGCTCACTATTTCGAGTGACAGGCCGTCCAGGATGGTGGATGTCAGGAGATTTCTCCGTCCAGGAACTGCACATGTCAGTGGAGCGTAGAAGAGACACAGCCACACTTCTGAACTTGCTGCAGATGGAACCAAACAAAATGGATAAATGTGACTAGCGTTGTGCCAAAATCTGATTATTTAGACAATCTTTACATCCAGTGGCCACAATTAGAAGTGTTTTTCTTCAAGAAGAAATGAAAGCTGTAGCGGAGATGTTTTAATATGATTTAGCGTAGTTGTTATTCATTTTTGTGCCTCCTACTTCTAGCACAGGATCGATGCTTTTCGACTGCGCGTTAATTCAGGGATATGCAGGGCTGTACGTGCCGCGGTCATTTCCTCTGGTTTTCATCAGCATCCTCCATCAGACAAAGACCAGAAGACAAATCACCGGCTCTTATTGGTCCTGATGAATTGCATCTCTTGCAGGATATGGGAACAACAGCCGTTCTTCATGGTGAAAAATGGGCCTCTATTATATGGTCACTTTCATAAATAAATCTCTGCCTGGACCTCACTTGAACATTTCACATCACCGATTCCAGTTGTTCCCAATTAGGAAAAAAGCCTTTTGTTGTGAACACAGACAAATGTTGCTATTAGTTACTGTACTGTTTTAAAACCCAGCTGATGAAGTAATGCAACATAAAGACTGATGGCTAACGACGCCCCGTTGTATCAACGCTCTTATTTCATTGCCCTCACTCAACATCCTGCTCTCGCATTACTTGACTCAGCTTTAGTTCCAATCCCTTTTTTCGTTTATTTTGTGCTTCTGCCTCAGATCAATTCCCGAATTCATGTTACGCCAGGTTCCAGTGTTTTCTGATTCATGTCTCTGTTCAACCTTCCCATTCCCAGCAGACCCTGCATCCTACCCGATCCTGCTGGCACTTAAATGAAGAGCAAATATACAAAGCTGTGGTCAGAGACATGTTAGATTCACTTA
The DNA here is from genome assembly GCA_030770545.1 of Macropodus opercularis. Taxonomy (NCBI): domain Eukaryota; kingdom Metazoa; phylum Chordata; class Actinopteri; order Anabantiformes; family Osphronemidae; genus Macropodus; species Macropodus opercularis. Next base: position 7,141,925 of record JAUCMP010000028.1, read on the forward strand.
TTCACTACTAAATGATTGCTTTTAACCACTATACCACTTATTTGTGTGAATATTTAAGAACTAAACTCGGATGAATGAAGTAATGAAGCAGAGAGATTTTCCTCCACCTGTCTCTCTGACAACAAATGCTGTTGACTGAGAGCATTTACTCGAGCGGTTAAACACAGGGAAGTTAAACTTCAGCAGTGTGAACAAACTGGATTTGCCTGCGAAATCACTGGCCACGCACGCGTGTCAGCTGGTCGACCACAGAAGATGTTGTTGGTTGGGTTGAAGGCGCTGTGAATAAAGTTAGAGAAATAGGTTTAATTTTTAATACTATATTTCCTCACCAGTAAAGTATTTCGACCGACAAAGTTAGCTTGTGATTTTGAGAGGTGATGATATTTAGTCCATCAGATCCACGTATTTCACCCCCCGCACAGGGCTGGAGCTTCTCGGCCCTCGGTGGCATTGTGCCGACGCGCCGGAGACTCGCCTATAAAACACCAGGCATGCAGGAATCTATCATAGCTCTATTAACACTCGTGCTTCATCCTCCTGTCCTCACCTTCCTCCCCTCATTAATCACCGGACCGGCTCTCGGGGCGCCACTCTGCAGCGAGACGCTCACGTTCTGGTTGTGGCCGCTGTGTTTACGTGTGCAGAAACGGCTGTTTTCATGTGGCCGTGCCTGTTCTTTGTTTCCTTTTTTTTTTTTAATATCCAAACTGATACTGTGAAATTGATCCATGAAATGTAGCTGAGGCCCGTCAGAGGCCTTTGCAGGCTGCAGATGCAGTTGGAGGAGAATCTGTGATGGGCGAAAACATTATGCAGCGTTATGACAGTATGACTTGCGCTGTAAAAACAAATGTACTAACCTTACAGTTGCTGCTTCATTGTGCCAAAATAGCTGCACTGCAACACAGAATTGAACACACACTGAATCAAGCAAATAAATTAGTGCCTGACTGCAAACATATTAAGTTAGTAGACAGCTACAGTGGATGTTACTCTGCAGCTCGGTTACATGTTGCTAACATTGCTGAAAATACCATTTATTGATCAGCCATAATTGGCCGTATAAGTTCTCAGCAATCTCATTAATTGACTTATCACTTAATTACAGTATGTGATCTGGAGAAATTGCATCAAGTCAAGTCCTTAGAAATCAGCCGTCAACGCTGTCAAAGTTAATTATCTGTACAGTAGAGTATCAGAAGTTGTCCAGAAATAAAAGTTCCAATCACAACCTTTAATGAGCTCTTCCCCTGCTGTTGCTTTCATCAGCCTGCTTACCACGCACATTGGGTACAGTGTGCAGCTAAAGATAGCATCCGCTGTGTGTGTGTGTGTGTGTGTGTGAGCAGTGCCTGGCTAAACATTATCACGGGCTTGTTAAATAAAAAACAATGCAATAATTACCCCTGATCTGATTGAAATGCAAGTCATCTCCCTCGCTAAATAATTTCAATGTAGCCCAGCTGTCAGTTAAACTTGTTTTTTTCTTTATTGTGGTACCAATTGTCAACTGGTTTGTTATAAGTGTGTTGTTAACAAAAACGGGCCTTGGCCCCGTTTGTTTTTTTGTCAGGGGAGTTTGGTTAGGTTGGTTATGTTGCCGCCTGCTTAGTAAATCATACCAAAAAAAAATGTTGGCCAAGGGAATGTGATGTACTTTCTGTTTAATGGCTTTTAATATTTCCCCATGTTCAGGGAATTAATTTGGGATACGGTCTGCCAAGGGAAACGGAGCAGTGGCACTGTGAGGATCACTGAAAGGTCATAATGGGGAAATAATGGCCCCTAATGATCATAAAACAAGTGAAAACACGAGGTTACTGGACAGTTTTGGACGGAAATACAGAACAAGGAGGAGCTAATATGGGCAACTTCTGACCCAATGTGATTTAACTCATTTAACAAAAGGAGGTTTACAGTTGAGAGGAGGCATCGGGGCCAGCGTTAGTGCTACACCCCCTGCCTCTCCACTCTCCTCTCCCTCCCCTCTTACGCTCTCAGTTGTTCGTTCTCATTTCAGAGAAATGTCTGTCGGGCGAAGTGATAATTGCATTCCTCAATGATTTCATGCTGAGACACACAGTGACGCTGAATCGCAGGCCGCTTATTCCAAGGGAGTGTGTTCTTTGGGAGGAAATGAGACAAAAACAATATGACAAACTCCATTGGAGCCTGTTCTTTGACATAAAAGTGCACTTCCCTCTCCTCGCACACATTTACTCCCGCAGCATGCACGTTCCAGTTGCAGACCAAATGTGACGGTTAGTTCCAGTGAGCACAAATCTCCGCTTTCTGGCTTTGAGGGAATAGCTGCTGCTGGGGGGGGGGGAAATTACAGTTTTTAGGACTTCTGATGAAATTCAAATAACAAACGCTCGCGCAAAGTGTCCTGTAAAACACTCAGGGTTTACACATATGCTGCTAAACATGAAAATATCTGCTGGAACACAGCAGTTTGCGCCTCCTTCAGATTCACAGTCTTTATCGATGTGATAATAAAGTGGCCGGCTTGTGATAATGAAACCAGTCAACTGGCGAAGTTGCGTCATAGTTATGAGCCCGAGCTTGCTTTCATCCTCGTACTTTATATTCTCTCACCACAGAGGCGAGTCGGCCGCGTCTAAGGCAGCGCATTAGGTTTCCGTGTACCAGCCCCCTCACCTGTTGGCCTAGATGCTAATTTTATTTGTCTGGATCCTTGCGGAGAGGCAAGCGGCAACATACTAAAGAGAAAAATAAGGCTTTTGCTTCTTTTGTGCGTTCGGGCTCTTTATTCATGGATATAGTGTAGTTTAACATTCAGCCTGGCTGGGCGAGACAAAACAACACTGTTTTGTATTGTTGCTGTGTATCTGTGTGTGCTGTGGTGGTCTCTGTGCGCTTGTCAGCGAGGGTATTCTGCCATAAGCAAATCCGTCTTTGTCTGCGTGTTATTGTCTGCAAACGCTTCAGCCTTGTACATGGATTAAATGGAAATTGCTCAGTGTGCGCGCGCGTGTGTGTGAGGATTGCTGACTGAAGCTGTAATACATAAAGAGGTCTGGATGAGCGATGGTTTGAAGAGCGGGCAATTGTCATGATGATGACTTAGAGCCAAATTGTCCTGCCGTAAAAGTGTTTTATGCAAGTTCACCGCAACATTTGCTGCAGCCAACAGTGAGTGTCACGAGAATCAATAGTGGCTAAAATACACAATAGCATAACTTCACGGCACAGGAGCAAGCGACATCACGAAGCTGCGTTATTATGGGATTATGATTGCGGTGAAATCCTTTATCCCCTCCGTTGCTGTAAAGACACAGTTTTTCCGCTCCTGCTGTTGTCAGGACTTTGTCCATGTCCACTACTCTACGGGTGGATGTACCATCTAAGCCGACACGAGCTAAGTTCCCCTCTTTCCCCCCTCTATCCTCCTAACCTGCCCGGCCCTCATCCCTCTCTCACACCTGACCTACATCTCCCTCAGAATAATTTGGCTGCTATTTTTACGCAGGGGCTTTAAAAAAAAAAATTGCTCAGCTGCACTTGCGATGACTGGCTCTGCACGGTGTGCGACATGCTAACTAATGTTTTTCTGCTGCAGACGGCGCTGCCCAGTGCGGGTCAAACAACCCACTTGTCTCTCCCTGAGTAATAAGAAGCAACAGTAGGACTACTTCCCCAGCTCGCTCTCAGTGGGATTTGCAGGAGGATTTGATGGAGTCTTGTAAGGTTGTGCGACTAAAAGCGTAGCTGGGAGCTTCTGGGTACGAGATAGAAAAAAAAAAATCAGCCGCTCTGTTACATTCGTGGCATCTCTACTTTTCAACAGCTGCTCTCGTCACCTCGTGATTGTTTACACTGCTCCAAACTTTCTCTAAGTCAATCTTTTATCTCTAGCTGCTGTAGTTCTGTCCTGCTCAGGGTCATTTTAATACTGCCTGCCCTTGCAATCTTTGCATATTGGTTCGATTTGCAGTTTGCTTTTGGCGAGGAATCAGCTGGAACCTGTTGGCTGCCATATTTTGTTATACGCAGGCAGTGACTACTCTGTGTGGAACCCAGGCACAGCTAAGGCCTTATCCAGAACAATGAGGGTCACTAATAGTGTGATATTACATTTCAGGACCAGTTTGGCTCATGAATGTTTGATGAGAAGACCCGGTCATGCACAGACACAAGAAAGATACGAGGAATGGAAGAGGGGGAATTTAGGAGAGACAGAGGGGCAGAAGGGGAGGTGGAGACCAATCAGGGTTGGCAGAGGAAGTGAGGAGGGGGAGACTGTGTGTGTGTGTGTGTGTGCGTGTGTGTGTGTGTGCGTGTTTGGGATGGAGTGGGGGGCAGTGATTACTCTCTGCTGAGGTAGCACTGCATTACACACGAGGATTTGGAATGGCCCAGATAAAGTAATCTATGATTAACTGGGGCGCGGCCGGCTTGCCACTCTGCCAACAGCTGTAGTCAGGGGCGAATTACAAAATTATGGGATGTCCAAACATTTTAGATGCAGTGGGATATGTATTTCATTATATGGGGGGAAGACGCTGGCCAGGATAGGAATTATGCATGAAGCCAAAGGTGGCAGTTGGCAGAGAAGAGTGACGGAAGGGGCAGGGGTGCAATTAAGAAAAAACTTTTTTTGTAGCTGCTGCTTTTGCCAGGGAACAGTTAAAATGCTGCAAGAGTCCTGGGGGGATAAGGAGAGGGAGGAAGAAGCCGGAGGGTCATGGTTGGCGGAGTGATCGCCGCAATGATTGCTATAACAACTGTCCGACGGGATAACAAATCAAATTATAAAGATGGACACCGCGGCACAGACCCCGCCGCTGTCTGAAATTGATTGCCAGTACCAGGACCTGATATTGCCTGGCCTAGTCTGTCATAGTCCATCATGCGTCATTATCACCAGGGGAACACGAAACCTTATGCAGAGCTGAATGAGGACAAAGTCTTTGTGCGCAGAAACAACACAGGCAAACGTCTGACGCTGGTGCAGCTGGTGCAGCTGCTGCGTGAGATGGCTGTTTACTGTCTTTCTTTGGGATTACAGCATTAATACAAATCAAGACCCAGGCAGCGCAAGCGGCGTCGCATATTTGATCTGTTTAAATTTTGCAGCCTTTGATTTGATCTGTCAAGTCTAAGGTCAGCGCACTAGCATAATCGCATTTATAAGGCGCAGTTAGCCACATGGAACAAACTATGGCACATTTTCATTTTTTAGAGTCATTTTTTTCCAGATTACAATCTTGAAAGCTGACCTTTAGTCTTTAGCGCACGAGCACGGTCGACGTCCTCACACATGTGAGTGGATTAATCCAATAATCCTTTCGGTCTTTTTACTGATATTGGATTGAATTATTGAAAGAGTTACTTTGCAGACTTTGTGGTTTGGGATGATCAGAACTAACACTGTTTGGCGAGTGTGCATCGTATGATCAATGCAGAGGTTTCCATGACGCAGTTTGGCCAATGTGTCAGGTTAAGCGGGGTTTCTGAAATGACGCCTGGGGCCGACGGTGTCTCTACCCCAACACAGCATGGGACAAATCATGTTCAAGCCCTGAATGAGCGCGTTTAAGATCGGTCCATTCACCAAAGTGGTGACCGACGTGACATTTCTACTGTACGTGCCCTTCTTTTGTGGACATTCTTTTAGAAACAGCTCATTATCCTCCGCGCTACAGGCACCAGTTAAACCCAGGCTGCTGCCATCATGCCTGAGTGTTGCAGGACTGCTTTGATTAAAGTGCTCTCATGTCTTGCATTTCCCGTAAGTGCGGGAGCAATCATCTTTAAATCATAGTTTGCAGGACAAATGAATCATCGAGAGGTTACAAAGCCTTCCCACATTTGTCCCCTTTTTATCAAATATCTGAGGAATAATAAATGCGTTTGCGCCTCTGAGGTATTACGACGGTGTTTCAATATTCTCGAGTGCTCCTGAGTTTCTAACAGACGGCTATTTTTACTCTGCCGTGTGATTAGTCATTTACCTGAACCAGGCTGTCATTGGAAATTATTTTCATGTCTTTAGACAGTTCCTCGTTTCATCCAAATGACGAGTGGTTGTGCCGCTGGGGGGAAGAGGGCCCATATTTTATTGAGAGTTGAGACAGTTCCTCAATAACGCCAGAAGTTTGATAATGCTCTGTGAAGTGAATAGACTTCATGTTCGAGGCCATTTACAGAAAATGACTGAGGCTTAAAAATGGCCTGCGACTCCGGTCCACGAGGACTTTGTAAATTCTTTATCAGTCTCTCACTCAAGACTCTAAAAACTCTTTTATTAAGACACATTCTTAAAATGCTACTTGTCAAAAACCCACATTGGAAAGTGTTTTATACGGAGACGCACTCTACGAGTATTTACAGCGTTCTGAGAGTTATCTTGTTGCACGATTGTTTGTCCCAACACAGGACAAACAATACATGGACAGATCTCCGTGGAAGAGCGCCTGCATGAATTAGGGGCTCAGCATTGCTTTTCCTCCATGCTGACGTTTGCATCGTAACTGAGAAATCTTTGTTCCACCAGACTTCAGACTATTTTTCCGTCAGAAGTCTCTCATGTGGCTTTTTTGTAAGCTCCCATCTCTGCATTGCATTTCAAAGTGTATTACTGCCTTAATTTACATACAAACAAACACATGGGCACGAATATAGTCCACTTACAACCAAAACGAAGGCAAAGGATTTGTGTTGGTTTTCCTCACAGTCATTTCTGTTTTAGTTCATCTATTGATTTATTAATAAAGAGGACACACACGCACACGCACGTACTGTACACAGTCAGGGGTGACTTGCATTGAAAAAACTATGCAATTTTAAATAAATCATTCTAAGATTTTCTTAATGAAGTGTTAAATTTTAATGACCCAACTCCATTTGGATTCCAGTCGCCCCGTGGCTTCATCCCGCCTCCCACAATCTGAATGAAAACCCGACGAAGCTTTGAATCTTCATGTTGCGCTTCTCTTCTCCGTGATCGCCTCGACCTGCTGAATTGTTGCCGTTCGCTGTGCACACCGGTGCTTTTTGTCTTCAGCCAATGTCAAGGCAATGTTTGACCTTTCACGCTGTGCCGCGGGGGGAGTGTTTGTGTATCTCTACACAGGTATGTGCTGACTACGGGGTTCGTTCGTGCTTTTATTGACGTGCCTTCTACTGATTAAGCAAACGGCGAGAGCGGACCTACTAAGCCTTTTTCTTCCACTGACCGTAAACACCAACAGAGCCGAGTTGTTTCCTCCAGATTTCTCCTTTTCATGCCACGCTGCCCAAACACACGCACTTGTGGACGTCATTGTGTTACAGCTTGATTTGATTTCTGCGTTTGAACAGGTTGACAGATTAAACCACCGTCTACGTCGTCTCCTACTCAAAGCACAGTTCATTCTCATAACAGCCCAAAATAACTTGGCCTTAGGAATCTATTTTTAGTCTAGTCCTTTTAATATATAGAAATACCCCCCACAGGTGTCCTCGGGGGGGAAAAGATGTCTCTGACTCACTGCTTTAAGTGGATACGTCTCCTGACGACACAGGACCAACTCATGTATTTTCGTGCCTGGATGTCACAAAACTTTTACAGCTCGACCGGATTTACAAGATAAAACTGAACTATTAATTATGTCCTGTGGGAACTGGCCATAAAATCAATTCTTAGACTCACCCACAGCCAAATGCTTTGCCTAGGAACTAAATGTCAAACAAGTGTGAGGAATATTTTGAAATCTTCTTGGTAATTCGCGCTTTTATACTACAGACCTGTAGCACTGTGTCATCTGCTCTGAAAATAAGTTCAACATTAAATTTATTGCAGGAAATCATTCATAACAATAATTGTAATTTCATCATTATTTTCTATTTAGGTCTGTCCCTCCAGATTTCTTGTTCTTTTATTACCCTGCCATTGCTGTTGTGAAGTAACATAATAGAATAAAAGGGCAAAAGAAAAGTCTTATCCAAAATTGCAGGACTCGTGAAAACACTCAATTTCCTTTCTAATGTTTCTCTATTTTGTGTAAATGTCCATAGGAATGGTTGAGCAACCCCTCACCAGAACACGGGAAGCCTGATCGACGATGTCCTCTATGTCGGCCCCCGTCACGTGTACTTTGTTTTTCTGGACCAGCGTATTTAAGCTGTTCTGGCATTAAATAAGTCGCACCGAACCCAGCAGAGTCTCTCTCACGCCCGTGTAATTACAATCAGTGTAAGAGTGTTTCTGAATAAGACCCACCAACAGCCCAAGAACAGGAACTGCCTTGACAAAGCATTGACAACTGTGGAACAGGCAAAATTAAGCCCTCTCCATTCATACCCCCGAGTTCTTATTATGCACCAGCTATCTCACTGAGCTCGCCTTTGTGCTCGTATAATTACTTAATCGCAGCGCTCCGAGGGTGATTTTGTGTGCAGCAAGCTGGCAGCGGTTCTTTGACTCACACTGCCAAACAGGGAATTGAGACTAACTTTAATTTTACATTTTAAAATAATGATCCTTTTTTTTTTACGTTTAATCCTGTTTCATTTCTTACATATAGTATATTTCAATCTCACCTCTGGTCCCTTGCTCCTTTAAAGCATTTGATGCTGATGGTGTGGAGATTGATCCGCGGAGCATTACTGCTACTCTGTGTTGTCGCTGTTTAAAATGGGCCTGGGCAACACTTAACTAGAACGCAGGCCCATCAAGGCAAACCGATAAGGACCTAGGGATCCACTCTAGTCAATTACTGCAAAGTGCCAAGTTCAGCTCAGTGGGCCTTTTAAGAAGTACACCAGCCGAGTAAACAAATGAATCGTTCGTCCATGCTTCCCCCAACACAACCACGTGGCACAGAGCGGTCATACATCAAGCAGAGCGAGAGCTGCTGTCTCCACAAGGAACCCGAAGGGCCGTACTGTTACAGATAGGCAACCACGCAGGACTCGTAAGCCGTCGGCCAATCCCGCTTGCTCTGCCTCTCAACTACGCCGTTCTGTCTGCGTAAAGACAGAGGATGTACTGTCGAGCGTTGCCGAGGAGCCAACGTTCGCCAGGTGGTGCAGCGACGCTGCGGAAGCAACACACGTGGAAACCGAGCGACGTGGAGAGATACTGTATCGAATCATATTCAGACAGTTGTGATATATACATGGAAAGTGTTAAAGGGATAAGACGGAAGCGAGAGCGTGTCAGCGTTAACACTCCAGGTAGAAACTAAACGCGTTGAGGTTGTACAGCAAGGATTTGTCCAAAGCTCTTGGGAGCACAAGTCAAATACAGTAGAGTGGTGTGTTTAAATGGTTCCTCTTTCGTTTCTGAAAATGCTGTTTAACGCCTGCAGTTTCATTCACATTAGCCTCGAGAAAACGATCCTGAGTCTGAGATATTAATTAGTAAACCTTAAAAAGTGTAAATAAATCAGATCTTGTTGCTTTTTTACTAACCTACATTCCTTCACTGCAAAACATTCATAAAGATTAAATATCCATATCCCTTACTTCCCTTTAGATGATTTTCCGTGGGCATGACTTTAAGTAATGTACTTTTAGTTTACTGAATTTTCAGCCAGTAACGCAAAGGAGACTTTCTGTCTAGTTTAGATACTTGCTGCTTATTACTTACATGGCATGTGAGAAACACATAACGTTGAACTGATGTCTCTGCCTCAGCAGGAGTCGGTTTTTCTGTCCTGTTGCCTTGATGTCAGCTACAGCTTTGTAAAGTGCCTTCCCTGGTTCACTTTGTGTTTTCTCCCGTTGTCTTTATCTGCTTAATGTATTTCCCTCCTGCCGGGTCGTTTGTGTGCCTTTACCAAGGCTGCTGTCGCTCTGTGTTGTCAGATCTTCCGGAGGTGTTGGCTGGTGTTTAAGAAGGCCTCCAGTAAAGGGCCCCGACGGTTAGAGAAGTACCCGGACGAGAAGGCGGCCTACTTCAGGAGCTTCCACAAGGTGACACACAGCTGAAAAAAAACAAAACGCTAAATTGAAATTTTTTGACACGTCACTGCCCAAACCAGCGAATTAAAACGATTATGTTAATCACTAATGAACTGGTGATGATTTTGTTGCTAGTCATGAGGCCTGGGAACCTCAAAATAATACTGAATTCAATCAAATTCATCATCATTCATCTAACTATGACTCAATGATTTAGCACAACTATTGAACAACATTTCAAACTGGCAGTACCATGGTCCTTCAGAACTGATCTTACAAAACTTGTCTGAAGTGAAATCTGTTCACAACCATCCTCTGGGGTCATGTCATCTTTAATGCAAAAAAAATGTGTCATTGTCTTCTTGAAAACCAAACGAAGATTAAAAATTGATGTGTCACTCTCTCGGGAACCGTGTCTGCCTGCGAGCTGAAGGACACATTTATCAGAGTCTCATTTGACCAACTGGTGGAATTAATTAGGCTCAACAGATAAACACAAAGGTGCATTTAGGCTCAAGATTTGTGGCCTTAGAATATGTGGAATAAATAAAAATGATCACACATACACACACACACACACACACACACAACAATAACCTAGTTTTCAACTCCATGTAAATGTGCCCATCAGCCAGAGGTGATGGAGTTAAAGACCCGTTAAGATACATTTTGCAAGTTAATCTGTACTCTGGGGCCTTTGCGCTCCCATTTGAAAGGAATAATCCAGCGTAATATCTCTCTTTACCTCCTAAGCCCTTCCAGATTCTCAAATTATGCCTCATTATCAGGGTGAGGGGAGGTGTCTCCCTCACCACTGCATCATGCTGTCACACAGGGCATCTTGTGTGGCTCTAACCCGCCCCTCCCAGAGGCATCTCATACAGCGAGTGCTAGAGTGAGCGATGAGTGCGCACATGCACCAGTGCACCTGGTAATGCATCGCTACAGAGATCAAGAAAGGTCCCAACTGAGGGCTTCATTCAACGCTGCAGTGCGTTGGGAGGAAATAGGCTGCACTGGTGGCTGATTTACAGAATCAACACAAAGGGGATTGGCTTTTTCTCTCTTTCTTTATTGCCCCGTTCTCGCTCCTGTGTTCTTCTCTCTTCTTTCTCGCTCCCTGTGCAGCTCTCTCAGCGTGAGGGAAAGTGGTCCATGCAGTAAAACAATCCCTGCATATTTTAGTCATATTTTTAGCCTTCTGAAAAGTTGTTTTCCTGCGCGCTCCACTTCTCTCGCTCGCCCAAACTTCTACTAGAGGCAGATAAAGTGGAAAGTTGGAGCCGTACTTAAACACCTACACATATTTTGTACCTTAAGACGTCCGTCCGTCCGTCGTCTTAAACTATTATCTATTAGGGGTCAGGCAAACACAGGCACAAGGCAACAGGCTGAATGAACTGCATGTTTTAACTCATATGAATACTTAGATCAGATTTTTGATTCAAACAAACTCTTCTGTTTTTAATATTTACGATTTAAGTTCTGTATATCACTTCAATGTTGAAGCTGAAGAAATCTGACGAAGGCTAAATGGATAACATGTAATGTCATCAAGCCAAAGCAGTCTGCGGTTCACATATAGTGCGTTATTAGGTCTGGTCTTTGAACCTGTGCGGGCAGTGAGCCCAGCTAATTCATTCCCACCAGTCTGGCAGAGGGCCCACAGTTAGCACACAATGGACTACAATAATGTAATGGGCCTTATCTCCCAGACAGAGTGAGCACAGAGAGCACTGTTGAATAAAATGGCCTGTAAATGCGGCTGATATTCAATTAAGCGTAATCTTCTCTTTTTTTTTTCCATTCATGATCAATCTCCTGGCGAAGTGGTTTGGATGCTTTTGATTGCACTTCACTTTATTGAGCGGAAAGCGGTTTTCCAGGCGAGCCACAGAGCGCTACATGCAGCAGGGCCCGTTTATTCATAAAACGGCGACTGCATTCCACAGCTCACTGCAACAAGCTGCCGTTTTTCAAGTACTCAAGTAACTGTTGTCATGTATTGGTCCCAGATTAAGCACATTCCTGTTTCGCTGTGCTGCTCTTCCTATGCTGAGCCTCTATCTGCAAGCAGTGCAGGATGACAATTAAGCCGCTGCCAGCTGTTTCCCTTTGAAGGTAACGTCCTGCCGCCGCTCTCTCCTTCCCGCTTAGATCACTGAGCTCCACAACGTCAGGAACATTACCCGGATGCCGCGCGAGACCAAAAAGCACGCGGTGGCCATCATCTTCTGTGACGACACGGCCAAGACGTTTGCCTGCGAATCAGGTGAGCGACGACGCCTGCGGGTGCGGCTTTAGGGATGTGGGGTCATTTATAGGAAGCTGGACGAGGAGCGGACGGGAACGTGGAAGCGGGAGGCGGAGAGTGAACGAGAGAAGTACGAGAAGCAGTGGCGGAATTGGTGTTTAGCCAAGGGATGCTCATTTCCCGCTGTATTAGGAAGTGGGAGGATCTTTTGCGAAATATTGATTTTCATCCTGGAGGTATGAAAAACCATACTGGGCATCATCTGCGGTGTGTTTCAATCCAATTATAGACTGTAACAATAGAGATGGCTTCTGGTACGTGGACAGGAAACCAAAAAGGCCCCAAAACCACACAGGATTGGATTATTTAACATGCAATCCAGTAGAGCTCTCTTATCTCCTGGCTGATTTCTATGCCCACAGCCAATTTGTGCAGTTTTGTTCCCGTAACCTCAACATGAAAAAGCATCGTAGAGTCCATGCTGCCAGCTCCAGCTGGGTCAGGTTACAGGAGAGCGTACCTTTAACTTTGGATGCTAATTTGGAAACAAGCCTTTCCACTGCAGCCCAGTTTGGATCTGAGAACCCGAAGTTTGAAGTTGGAAAGCAAATTTATTTCAGGGCTTCTGTCCTAGAAGTAGAACGACACAGAATACCAATGTCTCATGATGATCTTCTGCTGTTATTTGATGTCCCCATCTCAGATCTTAGAGTTCTGACAGGCGTGTGCTTTGGGTGCATCTGTCAAACGTGCACCATAAACAGACACGATCGTGTGACCTGCAGACTGAACAGACATGAGATATGAATAGTACAAAATTTGTCTACTCCTTCATTTCCACATCTGAATAAAGTCAGTGGACTCGTAAATACGGACACTGTATCACTTCAGCCTCATGCAGATTAGTTTCGTGCCGTGCGTCATTGCTCCATCCTGGTCCTTCCACAGAGGGATGCTGTAGCTGCTATCATATTTCTTCATGCGTTGAGCGTTGGCCAACAAGCTGCCTCTTTGGGGGTTAAAGCGCATAGTAAGTGACTGAGAAAAGCCGAGTCCTTCAAGGCACGAGGGAAAGAGCCAAAGCACAGATTTGCTTTTGCCTGCGAATGTGTGCGTACGTGCACTTCTTCGTTTCTTCTGCTGCGTGACTCTGAAGCGCTTCCGGCAGCAGCAGACCTTTTCTTCACCCTGCAAAGTTGTGTGGATGTGTCCCACTGGACACCAGAGCTGAGCTGTCTCCCGGCGAGGAGTCGGTCCTATACAGTACCTCACATACAATATGTCACACAAGCATGTGGCGCCTTTTGATTAGCAGACAAACACAGACACGGCAGCATCCGCACCTTTCCGCATGCGATTCTGTACACATCGCTAGCTTGAGTTGCATATCCCACAATTCCACAGGGCCTGGAGCGAAGGAGCGTCGCGAAGATAAACAACTCTCATTTCATAGCTCAGTAACTCTCACCAAACACTCACACAAGACAATTCTACATTGTAAACACCATTTTTTCCAGACTTAACGTGAAGGAAAATTGGTATTCACAAACAACAGACTGCCACACAGACAGATTTGATTCATGAAAGCATTTGTCTCCACTTAAAGCTTCCAATTAAAAGAGTCTTCCAATGAAAACCTCCCTCTTCTCAGTGCCAACTGTCACATGTGGTCGATATCACTTTCCACAAAGCGCTCGGTGCTTAAACCCAGACTCATTAACTTCCGATTGTTATGATTTAATCCTAAAGTTCACAAAATGACTTTTTCTTTCATTTCATGAACGCGCTCATAAACAGGGTGGATCCAGCAAACTAATAAGTGAATATTTAGTAGAAGCAAAGCAGGGAGCAGAAGCATCACATTCATCTGTTGTTGGCTGTTGCTGAACCCACAGTCCCTTTTAATCTGCAGTGAATCAAGGGGATTGATTTTTCCTCCCAGTGTTACTGTTATCTGTATTCATGTCCTGTAATGTACACGCAGCATTTTATTCTGAAATGATTCTGCGTGTGTGTGCATGTCAACACAATAAAGGGAGAACAGTTGGGATAGTACAATCTGGGCAGCACGCTCTGTTACGTCTGCAGTGCTGGATGCTTGTGCGTGTGTGTGACGGTAGACGCGCTTTAACACTGCGCCACTGTGGCTGTGTGCAGAGCTGGATGCAGAGGAATGGTGTAAGCTGCTGTGTCTGGAGTGCCTGGGCAGCCGGCTCAATGACATCAGCCTGGGAGAGCCGGACCTGTTAGCAGCGGGCGTGCAGCAGGAGCAGAACGGTGAGTGTCCAATTAGTCCCCGCTAACACAGACGGCCATTCGGGGTCAGCGTCGCTCACTCGGCCCGGCGGTTGCAGAGGACGCCCGCGTGCGTTACTGTTCAATTAGGCCTCGCTTACGAGAACCTTCTGTGGTGATATCTGATCTGAAAGCAGCCGTAACAGGTTTTAGTATCATTCGCGCTTTACTTGAGCTGCAGAAGTCCGTTTGGGTGCGTGAGTTAGAGTACAGGTCACAGGCTGTGGTCGGGGCTCGGTTCCAGGCCTAATGAGAAGTGCTGTGCATCACTGGCTTCCCTCATAATGAAGCTTGTCACAGAGATGGATGAGATTATGGCTCCTAAAGCCCTGTGAAATAAATGTGCTTCCCCACATATTCCACTCACAGGAAATGGAAACGGAACAAAAAAGAACAGACAACAGGGCGCTCATTCTCTGTATAATTCGTAAACTGGCGCAGGAAATCGAAGCGGCAACAGGCAAAGACGAGCGGTTTAATCGTCATTTCAGCCCATTTCATTTCGCTGCAGCCTCAAAGTGAAAGAAGTATTCTTCAACGAAACTCTGCCGAGACATCAATGCATCAGTTTCTGACCGTGCTGCAGTAAACGGACTCAGACTCAATAACGAAACGCTGCTCTGTTCTCCTGCTACTTGCTGCACGTAGAAAACCTTTACCGTCGGTACAGAGGGACGATCAGAGCCTGGGCCTGCGACCGTGTTTCAATTAGGAGCCCTCCCCAAACAGCCGGGGCCGATAATTAAATCAGAGTTCATTTTCACTGTCCCTAAAAATAAGCCGCTCTGTGACATTGCCATTTCGTATCCACCGCAGACACATGGCTTATTTTGAATCATTAAGCATAATTAGTGGGAACTAATTTAGATTATGGAGAACTCTCTCCCTCTCTGTTTCTCGTCCTTTGTCAGTCTGCCTCAGAGAATTAGTCTAATGTGAATCAGCAGATTTGGTTCCTCGAGTCCAGTCCAGCAGAGGTTTGCTGGGATTCAGCTTTATACCAATCTTGCACTGATGCCTTTAAGATCCCGTGGTGTTAAGTGCAGTGTGTATATTTCCAGAGCGTTTCCACGTGTACCTGATGCCCACCCCTAACCTGGACATCTATGGGGAGTGCACCATGCAGATCACGCATGAAAACATCTACCTGTGGGACATTCACAACGCTCGCCTCAAACTTGTCATGTGGCCTCTCAGCTCCCTGCGCAGATACGGTCGAGACGCCACCTGGTTCACTTTCGAGTCTGGAAGGTACGTGCGTGCAGAGTTTCCCTTTTGTGTTGTGTGATTGAAACGCTAGTGGTGGGAGGGGACAAAAAAACAAAACAAAAAACTTTTTAAAATGTTGTGAAAACTTTAACAAAGCAGCGTCAACCCAGGATATCAACATTTGCTGCACAGCCCTTCGGGCGACGGTGACAAGTGCCTCTGTGGTTGTGCGTCTTTGTTCGGATACTGTATCCGCTCGCTCGAGTGTGTCTGCGTTCGACTTCAGTGAGCTGCTACATCGGCGCACGTTCGGCTGTACGTATTTGTAGGAATGAGCATGATCACAGTGCGCGCGCTTCTCTCTGTCTGTGTGTTTGTCCCTGGCACAGGATGTGTGACACAGGAGAGGGTTTGTTCACGTTCCAGACACGCGAAGGGGAGATGATCTACCAGCGGGTCCACTCGGCCACGCTGGCCATCGCTCAGCAGCACGAGAGGATGATGGAGGAGATGGAGAAGAGCTCCCAGGTCTGTATTTGCCTTGTTTGTCAGCTCGCAGCCAGCCCACGTATCAACACAATTCATCACTAGCCAGAAGAACATAAACATGCATCCTTTTAAAACAGCTGATTTCTGTGTATTTCATCAGTTTCATTACTGTGAAGTGTGAACATTTCATACTCACAAACCTTTGTGTCCTTTTCTGAGCCGTGCTGCCTCTGACGCCCCACGGTCTTGGCCTCCGCTCCCTCCTTCCATGACAACACCTCATCCATCCCTTCCTTCCTCCCTCCCTGCTATCATCTGTATTCATTATTTATGTAGGCCTGCCTAGCGTCTGATGAGCCTCGGCCATATGGCGACGCTCTCAGACCCACCGTTTGGGAAAGCCTCCAAAAGCAGCATTTACCCTGGGCTCTATAATTCACATGGGTATCGAGACGAAACTGACCACTGAGCATGTTTACAGCTGAGTTAAGTCAGATTCGTTTCAGTATATGAATAATACATCATCCATAATCTAAATGGTGAAACAAAAAGACGCCATTCAACCAACTCATATTATTCGTGCTCTGTTTGTTTTTTGAAATGCCCAAAGCCGTTCCCCCGACACTGCAAGTTTCCCCCCCCCTGTGTTGCAGATCCACCCCAGAGAGACGCTCACCAAGTCCATCTCCCTGCCACGCAGCGCCTACTGGCAGCACATCACGCGTCAGAGCAGCGTGGGAGATCTCTACAGTTACCAAGGTACGGGGTGAGGTCACCAATTACCACACGCAAGCTGATGCTATTTCTTTACCTGCTTGTGTCGGCGGAGGCTGCGAGACCGGTGGAGACAGAGAGGAAACGGAGACTCTTTCTTCATGTTTCTGTTCTTTGGTTGTAACTTGTTTCGGTTTTGGTGTAATTAGTTCTACTCTTTAGCTTAATGGGATGATGATGCGGGGCAAACCCTGGCCAAGGGTTGATTGTTATTTTTCCTATTATCTTTTAATTGTGGTCTCATAAGCCTAAAAGGAAAACATGTGTCTTCTTTTCCACGCACTAACCTGTTTTCCACCTCCGGGTCATTATTTAAAGGGCCCAGTCTCTGTAAACTCTCTGTTTAAGCTCTTCTCTTCCAAACTCTGGTGAGCAGAGGAGCTTCTCTCTCATCCATCACCCTGGCATTTCCACTGCTCCTCCCACACTTTCTCCGTGTGTCTGTCCAATTTGGAACAACTCCTCACCTTTTTCCTTTTCTTTTTTTTTTTTAAACTATTATCTCGCCTCCTTTCCCATGAATAAATTGAATGCATCAGTGTGTTTGGGGACGCAGCAAAAGGCCTCGTCAGACAACTGGGACGACAAGGTGATTCGCGGGGGAGTGACAGGAGTTAAACTCCTGTGGTGACACAGGGCGTTTGGACTGTGAGCTCACACACGTCACCTCGTGCTGCCTTTAACGCAGCTGCGGCCTCGGTCCTGGATGAGGACACACTTATACGGTAATAGCATCGATTCCTCATTGGCAGAAGGTCCTGATTTTTCCTGGAGCTGGACTTCAGTTGCTACGCACAATAGCAGGAGCCAATTTATATGATTACAATCAATAGAACTATTACAGTATAGGCCAGTGTTGTTGTTTATTCTCAGTTTTTAGCATTTTCACCATATTTGGCCTAATCTTTCAACGACTTATCAGTTATTTATAGGTAAGTGATGAGTCATCTGCCTGTCATTCACCTGTTCACGCACACACTGCAGGGACACGTCGACATCAGCCCCACAAGTCTGGTCAGCAGGTGGATGCTTGCTGTCTCCTGTTTACAAGGAATTCATAATTTTATTAGTGTTAGTTCTAATACTACAAACCCACTGGTAATTACAGAAGTATTACTCCTTAACACAGCCAGAGCCACTTACACACACACAGCAGTAACAACATACGACAATAATATTGATTTGCGTGCGATTAGAGGTAAGACATCAGGACTTTGGTCCTTAGTGTCTGGCTGAGTTTGCGCTCTGGCTGTATCCCAGCGTTCATGATGAATATCCAATCAACACAGTCAATTTGCTGAGTCATGCTCGGATTGCTTTCAAATACCCTGCAGGGGCAGGGGGATAATTAAGTAACAGTTTCCTTTCCCGTTGAGGTTTAGTCACCCATTTGTTTATTTCTTTGCCTCAGTTAATATGGGACCTGCCAAGTGAAGTACTGCTTCTCCTCACTTTAATATATTTCACATCTGCTTTTTATTTAGCTGGAAATGTGACAAAAGTGCATCCCAGAAGCCTTGTTTGCAGTAATTGAAAGTAATAATTGTCAAACGTGTTCTGTTTAAAGGAAGAAACGCTGGAAACGAACACATCAGCTGCTTTGTGCTGCCTTCCACCTCTGCCGGCCTCATGTCATTGACTCGCTTGCATTTCATCTGTTCTCTGAGTTTGCTAATGCACAGAAATAAGTGCACTTTAAAGTTGGTGAGCTGAAGGCGCCACGCCTGCTGGAGATGCCTGGAAATGGTTCAATTACCAGCTGTAATATTGGAACGGAACAGGAACGGGATGCATGCAGCCTCTCGGAGCCTTTTCATGCTAGTTTTTATTGTTGCCTCTCTCTCTCTCTCTCTCTCTCTCTCTCCATTTCTCTGTGCTGAACCATTAGCAATTCTAATGAAAATCTGTGCTGTTCTTAGTTTGATCGGCTCCCAGTGATACGAGGGGATTTTACAGAGAGGGAGCAAGTATCAAAGACACAGAGACAAGATGATAGGAGAGCGGGATGTGATAACAGTATCTGATCCGCATGGGGCCGAACGGAATGTAGTCGATGTAGATGCAAAATTCATTACAGGCAGGTAAGACGGAGATCAACCGATTCAGTGTTTTTCTAGTGGATGCTTGGAAAGTGTTTAATCTCTGTCACAATCGCTTGTTATTTGAAGCCGAAATCAAATTAACTGACCCAAACATGCGCATTGAAGGAACCGGTACGTAGTTGCTGCTGTGGCTGTTTGACCACACAAAGAGGCACAGAGCCGTGTGCACGTCAGCACTCTTGCATAATCTGGAGTTTGTCTCGTTCTCTGGTTACAGCTGTTACTAGGATGCCATCTGGGTTATCGCAGTGTGAGGGAGTAAGGTGCAGACAGGTGTGTGTGTGTGTGTGCCCTCCCTGGCTGTCCTGTCTGCTCTGGCCCAGCAGCTGCCACCCCAGGCCAGATAGGATGACATGACCTTCCCTGGTAATGAAAAGGCACTGACAAATCATTGTCTGCTTCTCATAGGGATAGCACAACAGGGTGGATGCTGACACTGTCCCCTCTCTCTCTCTCACTGTTTTTTTTATGCCTACATTTGTGGCTTTCACACAACAAACACCTGTGTTTACTATGACAGAGGAAATGATGTGATGATGCTTGACCCTCTCTGCACTGGAGTCCCTGCCTTCGTTTTAATTTGGAAGCCAGAGTAGCCTGGTTGCGTACTAGACATTTTCATCTATGAAGCCCTCCCCTCTTTTTTCCCTGCAGTATGAACTGAGCTGTGTTTAAAGCTTGAATCTGGAGCCTTATTTTCATTCTTCTCTTTTCCAGGGAGCCGTGTAACGGAAAGGCTAGCGGACAGAGGTGTGTATGTGCGTGCCTATGACTCACCTGTTTTCGTTGGTGCTGTTTTCGGTGTCATCCTCACACCCACACACGCCCCCCCTCTCTGCAAGCTGCTCCCTTAACTCACCCAGGAAATGTTTGCATTGTGTTTTTCCCTCTCCTCAGCATCTGTCTTTGCCTGCCGTGCATCAGCTCTCTTCACATTCTCCCTCCTCTTTAACTAGGCTCGTTCTCCGCTCTCCCCGTGGCTCTGACATGCACTCACACAGCCACTTGACATTGATTGCCAGGCTGACTGGGTCATGCTTTATATTCCACATGGCGGTGCGTCTCACGGTCTGAGCCCTGTTCCCTTTGGTGGCTGCATAACTGGTGCCGCTGGCTGTGCACAGAGGAGTGGTGTGTGTGTGTGCGTGTGTGTGTTATTATACTACTCTGAATGGGTTGAACAACGTAAAAGCAAACGTAAAAGAAAGATCTCTTTGTCAATTTGGCCAGTCTGGCCGGGAAGAAAACAAAATCACATTTTTATTTGTTAATCAAATTTCAGCCTCGGCAGGTGAAATGATTTTAAATATATCGATGTACAGCATCCGTATTAACAGCGGTTGGGTATGGAGTTGATTACAGTATTGTGTGGGGTTTTGCACCTCCTGAAATATTGATCACTGGCCACTTCCTCCTTGTTCAGTGCATGATCAGCAGCCTGCCAGCCACTTTATTCTTAACCTACCTCAGCATGCACATCTCTAAACAGCAGCCTAATATATTATTAATGGTCTTGCAGTTGCACAGAACAGCCCTCCACCCACAAGTATCCATTCACTCCCTCTCAGTGCAGTTAACCAATATGAACTGCAGAGCAAATTGGCCCAATTAATTAAAATTAATGTGGAGAGGGAGAGAACAGGGATTGAGGAGAGAGCAGACAGTCTATGAAGACGAGTCTGCGAAACGAGGTTGTTTACTTTTGAGGCATATCGTTTACTAATGCAGGACCTGGAGTTGATGGGTTTGTAGTTTAAGAGCCGCCGTCACCAGGCGGCTGCTGAATTATTGTCTTTCTGCAGATATCAGACAGTAGCTAAGCAACAGCTGGACCATTAAAACCACACTGTTATGACAGGATGGCCTTTCAAACGAAACTGATAAACATGCTCTAAACATGCTCCACTGACCTGGTGCTGTTCTTTCCACAGGAACCGGCCTGTCGATGACTTTCATCCCCCGAGCACAGACATTTCCCAGCTTCCTGTCTGATGAGGCAGAACAGGAGGCGAGCCAGCGACAGGAAGCGGCACCATTGCCCTCTAGTGGCTCTGAAACCAGTTGCAGCCTGAGACCCCTTCAATGACAGAGAATTGTTGGACCAAAACTGGACACTTTACTACGGAGCCCGGGAAGCGCCACGAGAGAGAGGAAAGCGCTCCACTTTGCACACGGATTACTAAATTGTGAGCACAAATGACTAAACTGAGAGCATAAATTAGACCATCTCCGTGCAAGGACGACTTCTTCACGCTCTTAATTTATTGCCTTTCGTTTTGGCACCAGACAGACGCTCGAAAGCTCAGTCTCTCCCCCTCCGGCCGCTTGAGTAAAGCCTCAAAGCCACTTACGGTAGGAGTAGTTTGTGGCTGAACTGCCTCTTCAGCGCCAGTCTGAACGTTTGAGTCGTACTTTACATCTGGAGGTAGATCAGTGAACACTGAGCCTCTCTGATGCTGCTGAGTTCATGTTCACACATCGCAGAACAAGTCATTTATTACTGATGTTGAAATCAGCCAGAACAAAGTAACGAAGAGCATCAGGCATGTGGGCACAAGTTGGAATCAAGCCTTATTTAGTTTGGACCACTTCACGTGATGAAATGGTGAAAAAACATTTCATCAAAGTATTTAAACAAAGATATTGCAAATGAAAAGTTATTAAAGTATTTGAAAGGGAGCTAGGCTGAAGATATTTGTGATCAATAATAAATAGTTTGTTCTGTTATAACCATTTAATAATCTGTGCTCTCAATTTAACACATGCACACAATACATTTTCTTTCTTTGCCGTAGCTCGTCCCGGGCTCCAAACTTTACCCACTGCTGTAGAGAAGATGTAGAAATATGTATAGTGTTGTGTAATATATCATTTCCTGGTAATACTTAAACTGTAGAGCGAGTGCAGTACATGAGGAGTTGCTCTGAGAGGGGCTGGCGTCCTTGTTTGTATGTTTGTGCGACAGCAGCGGTAGCACCAAAAACTCTTTAAGTGTAGTTTTATGTTGTCGCCGTGCTCTGAGAGTCAGCATGCCCCGCGTTTTCCTTAAAGCATCGCACCACACCACACAGGAAGTTCAAAATACTGACACGTCACGTTGAGAAAGGTCTGCGTTCCAAGAAATGATCAAAACCACGTCGGGCTCCTTTCAAAGCGCAGCCTCAGCAACCGCTATGACACAAACTCCACACCTAATTCACACGCACCTGAATTTCTATTTAAAAACGCTCGACCGTGTTGGCAGTGATGAATCAGCTAAAGCCCTTAATCGGTTACAATCGCCAGATGAAAAAGTCTCGGAGGAATGTGCTTCAACATCACGTCAGAAATGATTGTGTGTCAACGGTACATTACAGCTTCCGAGCTCTCCTCCGGCCAGTCGGTGCATTATTATGACACGTCCTGTCCTGCTGGAGTGTTAAGAATACACTTAGGAAAAATATAATAGCATGAGTGCATTTCATTGAGAAAATCCGTGCCAATAAATATCAAAAGGAAATCAGGGAACAACCCTGTCAGCTAAAAAAAACCAATACAATACAATTAAACTGCAAAGTCATTAAGTTGCACCCAAATATTCTATTAATGAAATTAGTAAATTAAATGTCTATATGTTGATGCTGAACTGAATACGTTTAACCCAGAAAGTGTACAACACACTGTTTACAGTAGGAAACAAGGTGAGGGGGCTCATGATAACAGCAACTTTAACCACACTAGTCTAGTTTTGAACAGTGTCAGAGCCAAATGTACAGCGGACCTAACATAATATCGGAGCCAGTGTAGAGACAAACCTTTTTAATGTCAGTAAACCAGCTTTTAAATCCATTATTAAATTCCTTGTCGACAGAATGGCTAAACGCGGCTAAACGAACCTTCACATGTTAGATGAATGAGTCAGGGAGTGTGACAGTGAAGTGCCTTCCAACACAAAACACCAGAGCGCGAGATGGGACCAACGCTTCCTCTTAGGGCTTTGGGTTTACCATTGTGGGTAGTCTGTACCTTCCAAAAGAGGCTGGACCTGATCTTGATTAAAATTAAGATGTTTTTTTTTAGTTGAGCAGCAGCTGTCCATAGTCCATGATTCATCTTTTTTCCATATCCTTTGGTGAAGCTGCTTTGAGACAGTAAAGGAACCTTTTAACATCAAACGTAATCACATACTGTAGCTTCATTTATCTTCTCTTCTCTTTGTGTTGATGGTAATATATTGATTCGATTCTTGGGGAACTTCAAGTTCATGCACTTATATGTTAAGTCTGAGGCTCGCAGTCAGTTGCTTTAATTTGATTCTTAAATCTATTTTCTCTATTTGTTTGATCAATAAAGCCCACACAACACACAACCAACAGTGAACTGTGTCTGTTTACGTAGCTCTTCTGATGACAGAAATATTAAAAAAATGCTTGCGTTGCGAGGCTGGAGCAGCTGGTGGTCATCGTCCATAAACCGCAGGTCTGGCGTCCTCAGACAAGACGCTGTAACCCCACAGTAGCGCCATCATCCGTATGCAGCTGTCCGACCGCAGTTCGCCATGTGGATCAATAAAGTAGTTTCAGATTATAGAAATAATCAGCTGCTTTATTTTTAGCTGTGCCACCTGAAATGACTGGAGAAAGTTAGATTTGTCGTTTATTAGTCATTCACCTGCAGGTATGACGTCATGAAGTGTGTGATTTTGTTCATCATGTTTTGTGCTCTGTCAAACTACATGTTAATAGCACTTTGAATATGTTGAGTGTAGGACTACAGTTTTTACTAAATGTACATATGTAATGTTTTTGATGATTAAAGAGGAAATAAATTGAATGTTCTGCCATTAATTATTTTTTTCTTGACGTTCCGTCTTTTGGCTTGACATGAAAATGTGTGATGACATAAACAAATGGTCTAAAAATCTAAAGCTAGCAGCCATTAGCTTAGCTTAACAAACTGAAGACAATCTTCAGTGTGTGACCTCTACAGTTATTGGTGCAGTAGATAGATTTACTGTAAAATGCCTCATATATACATACAGATAGGAATAAAAATAAATAAATATATAAATCAGAAAACAAACTGTGCCATACGTGAAATTATTTTTTCAAATATGGTTGTTTTCTGAAAGACATTTTTAATATACGGTTTGAATGTAAATACTATATTTAATATAATATATTATGATTTATTTTTCCCTCATCATATCACAGGCACAAAAGAGGTAGTAGCTATGACACTTGGTTTTATTCGGAGTATCGTGATCAGTCACACACACTTCAGGTTCAGTAATGCTAGTCCAGAGGTGATACAGTAAGTAACTTTGTACGTTTACTCAAGTGCAGGACTTCGGAGTATTCCTAGCTTTTCTCGCGCACAGTTCAGAGGCAAATATTGTATGTACTCTGCTACATTATTATGGTTTATGGTTACTTTACTGTTGGAGATTGCTCACACAAGGTATTAATTTACTCATGTACATTCATGAATGACGTAAACATCTGCACATCCGTTGTTTATCCTGTAGTAACGCAGCTCTCTATGTTTTATTTATTTACTGTTAGAAATGATCTTTGACATCATTTTAATGTTTGTCACACAAATCTGAACTGGACCTGCACCGCATCTTGTTCAGTTCTGGAGCATGAACTTCAACTTCAGTGAAGGATTTGAACTTGTACTTCTTGTACTGAACTTTTACTTGAGTACAAACTTTGTGTACTTCTACCACCTCTGTGCTAGACACACACACAGTACCACAGTCAGATGTACAGCAGCGAAGACAGAAACGTGAGATTCCACATAAATTGTCCTTTTACAGTTTGATCCACGTTTGTCTTGTTTTCTAGCAGAAAAGCCTGCATATCCATTACTGCATCTGTCACTGCCTCCATTTCTATGGAGATAAATGAGCCGCATTACACATAAACAACACACAGCTGATAGCACCAGCATAAATCTCAAATATGGATTTACAAGAACACATATCCATATAAGCCCGTTAAGAGAATATACAAGTAAAAAATACAAACTGTAAAACAACATAGCAGAAAATGTTTTCATTATATGAAAAATGTTTTAAATTCAAAGCAGAGAACAAATATAGAAACATATATCAATAAACGTGATCTAGGGTAAAAGCTAAACTAATCTAAAGCACAAAATGAGCTAATTAGGGTTTAGCTTTCACAATAAGAGCGTGCCATAACTAGAATGCAGCCATCCTAGACTGAGAGCCCATTGGGGAAAGCAACAGTCTGGAGTGATGGTACGGTGCTGAGCGAATGTTTTTCTTTTCCGTTAGATGATTAGACACTATTGTCAAGCTCTGAATGGAAACCAGGAGGGATGAAAGTAAACGGAGAGCAATTACACAGGCTTTTGTCAATCATTTTACTGAGGGGTTAGAGAAGTGAAAAGAATGATTAGACAGGCTTTTGTCTGCGCTTTCTGCTTGATGGTTACTGTCAAACGTTGTTTTGTTCCAAACAAATATTTTCCCAACAATAATTATGCAGTACATACCACATTTAATTAGTGGGAGCAGGGTTGGACCCAAACAAACCTGACAGCATACAGAGACCCCTAGCTTGTTAACTCATTTCCAAAACCAGCAGAGTATTCATTAGTGTCACTACTCTCTAATAAAAACTCAAAGTAGTAAGTGTAATCATTTTGGCAGCACAATGTATTTGTTCTTATACGCGTAAATCTACTTTGTTGGTGGAAAACTGAGATTGCAAAGGAAAAAAAAAATCAGATATTCACGTTAGGAGTCTCGTTTATGGAAGCTCATTTATCATGAGGCTGGCGTCTAGTTTTCTGCGAGCGCACAGTCTGTACGTTGGCATACACAGGACAGGCTCTTATCTGCCTGGGCTTCTTTGTGATCCTGGGACACAGAGGGATGTTCTCATAGAAGTTTGGCTGTGAATGTGTAGTTAGTCCATTAGTATCTGAGGTGTTGCACACGGTCAGGTGGCAGCGTAATGACTTTTACTGCAGCAGTTTGACAAAAAGTACTACAATGTCCCACTGAACCTTTCAGTCAGAAAAATGCTCTTACATTAAATGTCAGTTATTGTAAAGCAGCAGTAAATGACATTATCCGGCCTGAATGACAACACATGAGGTTACGTAGAGTAAGACGGGTTAATCGTGACGTGTCATGGCATTGTAATGAAGTGCGTGTCTGATGAGAAGGTAGGGGAGGGCCTTAAATGTGTCAAACGTAAACACAAAGCTAGAAATAATCAGTAATGCTATGCTCACCTGTCTCTGATAAGGGTGAAGCTTGGCTCTGTACTCCTCCCTTCTTTTCTTCTTCCTTTGGTGACAAAAAGAGACCGCATTAGTCATCATCTCTCACTGTGCTAATTATATTTTATTATTTTAAACTCTGTTAATAACTTTCCATGACGTGGACCTAAGACATTGACTTCCTGGCGACAAGTGGTTGTGGACGCAGGTATGTTAAGTGTGAGTCACAATTATATTTGGAGTTTTGTTTGTGAAAGATGGATAAAAACACCCTGTGGGATCTCACCTGTGCCTCACTGCTAATATGACGATGGCGATGAGCAGAACAACGCAAGCAGTCCCAGCTCCGATGTAAATATACATCATGAAGGCCGACAGGCTGATTCCCCCTGCTTATGAAATCAGAGAAAACAACTCGCATAGGACGAAATCGTTCCAAACGCAATGTGTACTGCAACAGGAGAAGAGTCTGACTGTGTTAATGCGATTGATATTCTGGTTTCACGCTGTAGCTTGCAGGTGCAAACCCACAAGTACAGCAGATCACACGCACATTGCACATTAAGAGATGCAGAATGTGTGGTTTCAGCGGGTGTGAGGTCTGTTTGCAAGCCCAACACTATTGAACGTCAGCAACTATATGACAGCATCTAAAAGGCTGGTTACACTTATGCAGACATGAAGTCGTGAAAGTGTTAATACAGTAAAACGCCAAATGACGAGAAATGGCGTCATGATCAGCTTGATGTCTGTACCTGGTGTGAGGACGGTGAGCAGGGCAGTAGTGATCTGCTCTCCTGTGTCCATGCTGAACCTGCAGCGGTAGAAGCCACTGTCCTCTTGCGTCACATTAGTCAGGTGCAGACTGACGTCCAGGCTGCTGGCACACTGGACCGTTCCCTTGTAGCTGTAGTCTTCACTCACCAGGGTTCCCTCTACGTGCTTACAAACCCCAATAATGGTCCCGGGTTGGCTGTGCGGCATCCTTTCCAAAATGGCCTGGTAAACGGTGCCGTTGTGTTGGTGATTACAGCTGATGGTCACGTTGTTGTTCTGCTCCGCCACCAGCTTTAGGTCTGCATCAGTGGGCTCTGGAGTAGGGGGCTCTGTGCTTTCATCCTCTTCTGGGGGTTCATCTGTGTGACAAAGAAACCAAAACAGGAGGTGGAAAAACGCGCAACGGTATAAAAATTCATTTTCAGCGGCGGGGGTGTAGCTCAGATGACTGAAAATAAGACTTTTCTCAACGATACTGTGCAGTGCGTCTGTCTGATGCTTTACCTAAATCCTCCACCTGAATGGTTCTGCTCCATGGTCCTTGAGGGAAGGTTTGAACAGAGCAGTGGTAAATCCCAATGTCCTGATGAGTAACGTTCCTGATGGAAATGCTTCCATCCATAGGCGTGGCTTTCAGGAACTCTACCCTCTCACTATAAGGACTAGAGAAGGCCATGCCAAACTCTGGATGGTAAACTGCTAGTGACTCTTTTCCCGAGTCTTTGGTCCAGGACACCATGCTGAGGCTGCCATTCCAGGGGCACAGGCAGTCCAGAACCATCCCTTCCTCCAGACGAACTGTAACAACCTCCTTCTGCTCGACAGTAACTGGACAGAGACGTTCGGTGAAAAAAGAACCAGTAAATTATTTGTGTTGCGGGTTTGCGATTATTTTTCTACTCTCGTTTTACAGATAAGAAATCACCTACACAATGCGCGATGAAAGGCTCTTTTAAATCTCCTCTAGCTGAATCTAACCACAGCCTTTCACAGCTTCGAGGGCATCCGTGGGTAATGGTAATTAGGCTAATTTGAGCCAGTACACACAAACACAACCGACAATAGTCGGCGATCAAGCTTCCAAGTTTTCACAGCCTTTCATCCGAGCTGAATGACAACTGATTGCCAGTCCAGTGAAAGTCTTGGGAGAGTTCTGGCAGGTTTCAACCAGCATCTGACTACACACAAATACACAAGCTACTACTTACAATAACAAGCTGTTTTCCTTTGCATCAAGTTTTATTTAAATTTAATTGTGAAAGATTTTTTAAAAAATACATTAATACTAATCATGAAGTAAACCCTTAAAAACTACACCATAAACACACCAAAGCAAAAACTCGCACAATATACATCTACACAATCATGATCGTCCTGAATCAGCAACATCTTTACCCTTCACATATTGACTATTATGAATATAAATGATCCATACCTTTAAGAAAAGGGAGGAAAACGAGTACCACAAAGTACCAGTGGTCCTTTTGTACAGCTTCCATGTTGCCCCACTGAGGGAGAATGAAAGCTGCATTGATGAGACGAGTGAAGACACAACTGAGCTCCACTTCCTGATAGCTCCCTGGCCACAGAGAAACACTTGAGCGACTCACTTCATGGTAACCCACTGTTAGCTCGTTCCACACAGAGGGGCACTTACCACTAGCACAGGGAATGGGGGGCGAGGGGGTGAGCTCTGTTCCTGACCCTCTACGGTTGACATCAGCTATGTGAAATATAAATATTATTCATTATCATACATTGCATACTAAATAAGTATTTGCTTGAGTGGATGTCAATCTACATAAGCTTTATGATCAAGCTAGCGACATAAATGAAGATGATGGCATTAATGTTTTTCCTATAAACACTAAGTTTTGAGCATCCTTGAAAGTCACGTGTCACAAACTAACCCAAAGTGGCAGATAGGAAAAGCTCCTTACCACCACCAAAACCACAAAAGCTGTTTTTATACCACACGTGGTGTTTGCCAACTGCTGGGGGTAAAAAACAAAAACAAAACTCATGCGTTTGCTGTTAGACTCACACACACACGCACAGGACTGTATCTACCTCTTTTATTAATTTATTATCAAAATGTAATGATAGAAAACATGATACAAAACAACCAATATAAATACAATCAGTTATTTACAAGCTGGGAAAGGTTTTCAAGGCACTTCAGCAGGTGGGCACTCATTGGCTTCTGATTGTTCTCAGCGTCTGCAGTTTGCAGAAAAAAACGCATGTGAAAAAATAAACGATACCTGCCAGAGCATATGCTGATGTCCCCTCATGAAAGTGAATAAACGTATACCTTTCTTAGAGATCTTATGTGCCTCTTCAACCCTCAGTCGAACAGATGGACACTTTAAATTAGTCTTGGCCTTTGAGAGGAAATAAGAAAGATGGATTAGGAAGAGATGCATTAGAGTCTGAATGCAGGCTTGGGTTTATCATCAGGAAATAAAAAGATTTATGAAGCAGATTTATGGCGGATTTATTCATGTCAGGCATAGAACCAGACAGAGTGAGACGTCCCAGGATTTAATTTGACATACATCACTAATAAACTCCATACCACCCAATAAATGCAGTCAGTAAAATAAACTTTAAAGCTTGGATGAGTGTGTGTACCCTCTGGTTGTTATGGAGCAAGGCCCAAAGAGCAGAAGCTCCCATACAGCGGGTTTCAATCTCTTTACTTTCCAGGCAGGAGAGCAACACCTTCATGGCTTTGTCTGAAAATGAGACATGAAACATCAGAGATGCTCGTTGTCTGGGTCACATTCTCATAGCTCACAGCGGATTGGATTTGTGAAAATATTAACATGGCCAGGTCTAAAAAGTTCCTTGCAAGATGATATTTTTTTGTACTCTCTGCTCAACATACACAGGAAATGTGATATTTCCACAGGAAACAAAATCAGTCAGACGAGGTCTTCCGCCCACCTGCACCCACAGCTCCCACCTGCAGCTTGCATTGCATAGGGGGGTACACTGCCTTACTGTCTCCTAGTCTCTGCAACTTCCTCCGTTTTCATCACCTATGCACCAACGCTATATTCTAACTAACTGTAATAAGTTTCTATATGATTTGTTCTTTTCATGTTTTGAATCTAGCTCACATAGATTAAATACTTACTCTGATTTTGTAGGCTATGATAGTTTTCGGGGGAAGTGCTCAAAACTAATTGTCAGCAACGCAGCTGTGATTGATTCTCTTAACATTGAGTTCTGTCTGTGTCTTATATTGTACTTTACCCTTAAATCAGTTACGCTTTCCCACTTTCCTTCCATACCGTTGGCAATGATGTGTGGCTTGTTGGCGGGGCAGAAGCAAAGGTTGTGAAGGGTGAGCAACGCATTGCGCCAATGTTTTGCCAGGTCCGCCAGCACTTCCAGGGCTCCAGTCACCTTAAGCACGCTCTGCTGGCCGTCCTCAGCAAATGAGAGATTCACCAGCAGCCTCAGCCACAGGCCCAGTAGGCTCCCACTACTACTGCCTGCAGACGCAGCCTTAACGCCACCCACCTTGGGCGTTGGCACTGACGGGAAGGCTTGCAGAAAATTATTCTGACAAAAAGAAGTGGATGAGAAATTGGATGGCATTTAGTGAACATGTAAACAGATCGTTAACAGCTACTGCCTGGTAGATAAAAAAAAAATCTCAGCTTAGTATAGTAAGTGTGAGGAAGCCTTGTGACATTTGTAGCATTTGCCACTGTAACATTTTATCACACTTAAGTTAAATATATTAAACCTGTAAATTTATGTTTCACAGCCAGATAAAAATGTACTCAAGCAAACTACTGGGAAGACTACTTTGAATAAGGTTATTATTCCAAATTAAGGACTGGTGCCTTTTGCATATCTTCCAGTAAACAGGGACACTTATGTATTACTTCTTATTTACAGCTTATATCTTTCCCTTGACCTGGTAACTTGACTTGACTCACAGTGCCACATACACTGCGTGTTGAATTTGTACCTTTTGCAGGACACCTCTGCAGTCACGGGACATGGCCAGGTTAGCCAGGAGGGAGAAAGCAAGCCTCTGAAGGGGGCTGTTGTCTGGGGCAACTCCTGAGGCCAGCTTCATGACAGAGTGCATCAGAGAGCTGCTGGAAGTGCCTTTTGATCCTGATCCAGCGCTGCCGCCGCCGCCGCCACACAGAGAGCTGCATGCTGGGAGAGAAACGAAAAGATAAAAATAACCATTAGATTAGCTTGCTGCTACTTTTTATTTGTCTTAAAGCAAGCTAGCGGCACACACAGCAGCCCCAGCAGCAACAAAAATAAAGACTGACCTCTTGGGCTACACGGTTGTCTGCCCACTACCAAAACATTTGTGCATGCACAGCTTGACTGACGTGAGAGCGGTCTAGTCAAAGCAAGCGTTGAAGATGTGTGGATGTCTCATACAATACGGGACAATAATCTCGAAACAGTGCTTGTAATGATTAGTTTAATCTTTTAAATGGGTTTCATTTTTAATTTACACTGAAAGCTTACTGATTGACTAATGCCTAACTCTAATGTTCTGACTCAGGGAGGGAGGGAAATTGTTTAGCCTTAGCCTATGGCTACAAATTCTTTTGAGTAAAAGGTTATTTATTCCTAACTCCTGCCTGAAATCAGCATACTTTTACGTCGCACATGGGAATAAAAAGAGCTTATGTGTTTGTGGGAGTATGTTTCTTGGTTGCCACAAAAATATCTGCAAAGATACGCGTTTGATAGATGAAAATAGCGATCTGAACTGAACTAGCAGTGCAAACAAAGCCTTGAATGAAGCAGGCACACAGGAGATGGAACATTCATTAGCAATGTAGCAGTCTCGAGAGACAAAATGGTAGCCTGAGGGTGGATGGTGTAATATTAAGCCTGGCTGCATGCAGCCTGAACACAACCTGCTGTTCAGTTAACCTTTGGGGAGATACTGTGCCCGACTTCACTGATTTCTGGTACTTCACAGCTTGAGCTTATGGGGGGTCTAAAGCGAGTGAGTTTAGATCAGAGCACATGCACCTGCTGAGGAAACGGCGCCGGTTTGAGACACACACTGCACTAACACACATACATTTAGAAACATCCATAAGTTTTACGTAAAACTTCACCTTTTTAACTGATGAAACTGATTCCTGTTGCACAACGACACCAGTCACACATCTATGCATGCGCATACAAAAACGATCAAAGGGGCCACAAGCAGTTTATCAAAGTGAAATTTCCCAACTCTTTCCTCCTCGTGGTTCTTGCCTTTTCTCCACTCTGAAAGTTTTTCTTGAAATGTTTTGTTGTTCTGATTTCCACATTCATAGCTGTTACATTTGCATGATGACATACCAAAGTCTCAGGCAACACAACAAGATACTCTGTCATTACCCACATCTGAAACGCACGGCCCTGCAGTGAGACAGCCGTGACACTGTGCCCATTGTGACTGGCAGACAAGCAGGCCCTGGTCTTATACAGTTGGACACAATGTTGTTTGCTGGTCACTGGAGAGGACAATGGAGCTCTCAGAGCGAAGTGTGAGTGACTCAGTCAGATTGCTAACTGCAGACAGAGGCAATGGGAAGGCACACAACAGGCACAGTGCCTGCACAAACACAAACATACATACAAGCAAAAAACGGACACACAAATGCAGACCTGCGGTGCAGTTGGCCGTATAGACGCACAGAAGCTCCAGCACGGCCTCCATGGTGGGGTCATCCAACAGGAGCCAAGGCCAAAGAGCATAGAGTGCCAGAATTAGACGAGCATCTGTGGCCACCACCTACACACAAACACAGACCGACACACACATACCCACACACATGGAAAAACGTCCTTTTGAGGCAAGTTCATTATCACAGACACATAACTGGATAATGTAATGTGGTACATGAAGAAATCCTGACAGATTCAAACGCGCAAATAACAGAAAACAAAGTGCTTCAATATTTTTGTGAATGTTTATTTAGTCCTAGGCAACTGCCAATGACTGAAAGGGCACTTAGAAAATAAAAACCACATAATAAGCTCTATAAGCAATGCCATTACAGGCTTTAAGGAGCAAGACCTGCTGAGACGGTGGCACGGCAATGCACATTTAACTGCATCTCATTTACAGGCACAGGACCAACACTTTGAGGTTCAATTAAAATCCAATTAGCACTGGGGAATTAAAAGCCAAACACAGAGGCTCACTTTGCATTCGTCGTTGCAGTAAACAGCACTCCGCAGGATCTCCACAGTCAACTTGACCTCCTTCAAGCAGCCATCTTCCTGGTAATAAAGAAGGACAAACCAACGTGTGTTTAATAGTTCTTCTACTGTTCATAAATAGAAAGCCAATAGTCTTAATATTTAGTCAAATGTGCTAAAATTTATGGGAAAACACAAAGGAGAAACAGTGGGAATGGAAATTTCCAGCCAGTCTATGTTCACCCTTTTGCGGTGAAGAGCTTTGCCAGGCCGGACTGATTCCAGGTGGAGCTGCGAGTAAATCTGCCTCAGTTGCTCCACACAGCTGTCAATTAAACCACCTAAACACAACAGAGTCACATGTGACAGTATTGGAAGAATTGACCGTTTAGGAATAAAACTCTCAATGACCATAGTATGAAAAACATTTGCCTGAGGTTCGTAAAATTACCTTTGGCTGCGTGATTCTGAGCTGCGGGGCTGCACGCTAGCAACGTCATCAGCGCTCTAGCTGTCGGCTTCTTTAAAGGGTCCTGAGGGGTCCTTTTTTCAAAACTCTAGCATTAACCGTCAAATAAGGGCACATGAATTAAAAACTTAACCAAAAGCTGATTTTTCATTTGAATTGATCAGGATCATAAGCGCCCAACGGGCCAGCATACCTGCATTAACAGTTCACACAGCTGGCTGGTTGAGGGTCCATTCACAACAGCAGACAAAGCTGTGGTGCACTGAGGCTCTGAGGGTGCGGCCCCTGCATGCCGATACTTTGTTTCCTGTGTAAAAAGCGTACTCAGAAGCTGCAGAGCCATTCTGTGGAGATGCTGGTCTGCGAAATTCCCAGTCAGACACACAGATATTGTTCCTGCAGATAAACAGGGGGAAAAGGTGAGGAAATGTAACGAATAACAATGGACACACTGCAGGTATAGGTTTCCTCAACAGTTTATTTTGGCCATGACAAGTGGATGAGTGCACTAATTATTTAAATGTAAGTGGTAAGCCACTTACTAAGAAGATAATGAGATAGAGATAGTATGAAATTATGTAATGCTAGCATCTGTTCAAGAAAGTTCTGATGGTAATGATATGATTGATTTGTTTATTAATTACCAGATTTCCTTTGGTATTATATCTTTAATGCAGCAAGTTACTATGATCTGCATAATTACCCTAATCCTGATATTCAGTCTTCACAATTTGAAAGCCTTTTTCTTTATTTCAAATTTCTTTATTTTGGCCAATAATCTATTATTAAGAAGCATGAGAATACATTTTTAAAGAATTGTATTTATTTATACAATTAATTCTGCAGCCTAATTTTGAGCAATTGTAGTTTGTCACTTTAAAACAAGCACACGCAGACACACACAGATGAAAGTATCTGTGTACCTGTAAATGTCCGCCAGCGTCTTCCCAGCGCAGCAGAGACAGATGGGTAGGCTGCTGAGCTGTCCCTCCTCAACAGAGTAGCCAGGAGCATAAACACGTCTGCCCAGCACGCGCTGACGATGTCTCGGGTACCTGGCTCTGAAGAGGAGAAAGCGTGAGTCACAAAGCCACACACAGATCACACTGTGGAGTGTCCTACACAGAAAACGGCTTGAATGTCTTATGGGGACTTGCATTTGAAACAAGCTGTCATAACGCAGTTGCTGGCAATTGTTATTTTAATTTCAATTTGAAGTAAGATTCTGACCTAATCCTGTGATGTCCATCCCAAGCACTGTAACCAGAGTATCCAGCACCTGTTTGAGGAAGTCCATCTCGCCAATCAGCTCCTTGCTTCCTATGACACATGACTGCAGCAGCTTAGAGAAGCTGGCGAGAAACTGCAGCAGGGTGACAAACTAAGAAGACACATGCAGATATCGAATTAGAAAAATCTGACTTATTATAAATATAAATATATAAATATATACTTATAAACATGTATTATGTCAGAAAAATATGGAAAAGAATATATGGTAAAAATAAGTAAAAGCATTTTTAAAGCGAATTTCCAAGCTGCAAAACAGAGGTATGGTTTTCAGTAAACTGATATGTATTCCACCCACATGCAGATCTGTAGGAGCCCTAGTGTTGCACTGAAACTGGCACTGAATTGTACAAGCCCACGGTTTTTGTAATAAATCACAATCCAATAACAACAACAAAAAAAGTTGAAACATACTTCAGAACTGTCTATCATAGCGCTCCTCACCTGGCTCTTGATGTCTTCTCTCTCTCCTGGTAGGATGTTGGGTGTCTTCAGTTCTGTCAGACATTTTTCAATGGGTTCAATATCCACTAGACTAAGGAAGAAAATGAATTCTTTGTAAGAGAGCAGCTTGACGGGAAAAGGGCTACAAGTAACAATAATTCTGTGTAATATATTCTGAATAATATACACATATATGATTTTCATTTAAACAAGTTGCTGAAAGAACTAAACATTGAATTGTAGCACTAAGCTACATATAACAACTAACTGTTAATACTGTATGTCTTATTTCTATGTATTATTTAGACAGGTCAGGCCTGTTTGTGTGCTTTGATTTTGTGGCCTCCCACCTAGACAACGCTTGAAGTAGCTGGTTCCGTCGCATGGCAGCGCGCGTGAAATCTGGCAGGATGGCTAGCAGGTTAGTCAGCAGGCCACAGTGGGATGTCAGGAGGTCGGGCGTTACCAAGACAACAGGTTCAGTAGATGACGGCTCACCCTGTCGGGAGTCTTGGGATGTGACTGAGTTGCTGGTGTCTGTGTCACTTTGGCCTGAGAGACATATCAATAGATAGCTAATGGAGAAGCCACACCAATGGCTCACATACTGTGGGAACCACACAATCGAATCCAAGTGAGGGGAAATAACAATCTTCTACTTTTTAGACAGTATATTTCATGCAAGATAAAAAAAATACAAATGTAAAGGATGGATTTTGTTTAACTACAACTGACCACAGTGAGGTTTGGTGTAAAGGAAACTATTAGTAGTTTTACCTTGGGCCAGAAGTCTACTGGCAGGGGTATCATCTGTGATGCTCAATGGTGAGAGAGCCTTAGGAGTGTGCGGCCCGGAGCTTCTTATCTGTAAACCCGGAGATGTGAAGATTTACTTGACCTAATGAAGGAGTTTAATTGCTTGTGTGTATCTCAGAAGTTACAGTACAAGAACATTGCTGACCACAGTGCTGGATGTGGAGAGGGAGCTGGAGGGTCTGCTGGAGTTGACAGTGGATGCTGGCGGGTCACATCTCCAAAACCACAGATAATTCTCACACTCTAGACAAGCATATCAAACAGTGATAGAAAAACAATCATTTAAATGACATTTTGTGCTGAAAAGGAAGGTCCTCGGTTAAAGAAAAACTACATTTTGTAGGTCCACATTATCATTATGACTTTCTGCATTAAACAAAAAGAAACACTGATCAAAAACAAATCAAAGGAACACAGCCTACCAACTGAAGTACTCTCCTGATGACTGGTGTCACTGCTTCCGCCAGATGGCATTTGGAAAGTGTACCTGCCGCGGTAACAGTTGGAGGCAGAGATAGCTACGTGCTCGAAGTACTGACAGTGGTAAAGAAGTGCCTGGAGCGCTGGAAGACCCACCAGAGACACCCCAGAGACCTCATCATGGACACGTGGGTGCTGGTACACGAGAGGGTTAACACAGATTACACACAGACCAATCTTCCATCTAATAATAATAATAACAACATTATAAAAATCATTGGCCACTGAAAAAAAGGAACAAGTAAAACACTGTTTGTCAAGCTAATCCATGTCCAGAATAGAGGACTAACTACAGGGTAACATGCTGTGTCCTACTTTTTTTGAAGTTTATTTGTTTCAAATAGCCCTTGTCAAGTCCATTTTTTTATTTTCTTGTCCACAGCTTGATTTGTACAATGTAACTCTGTAAATTTGTTGTAACTATATTAGATTTGGTAAACAATCATTGCTTTTAAAGGCAAGACAAGAATAAACTAAATGTATCTTGATACACGCCTGGCATATAGCAGGGGAAAGAAAGAGTGAAAGACAGAGAGGCAGAGAGAAAAAAACACTTCATGGACTATAAAAGCTTTTTAACTAGCTGGCAGAGCTGCTGACCTGCCAGTTGGAGTCCTTGGCCTCTTCTGCGTTGGCAGGCATAGGCATCACCAGCAAGTTCTGCAGGATAAATGCAGCCTGGACACACAACCCCCACAACCCCCCACAATAGGCACACACAAGTTAGCATCCACAACAGTGCCATCTGGCTGTATTTGGCTGGTAATACATAAACATACTGCTGGAGAGTAGATGAAATTTGACCTTTATTCACAATGACTAACAGGGGTGTGAGTCAGAACCTTAAGGATGGAAAACAGTCACAGACGAAGCAACAACAACAGACTCTAACACACAACAGATGAACCATATTCTGTCAATGATGTGAACACATGTGAAAACAATCAACCTGATAACTCTGGTGAGCAAGTTATTCTTATATTTTTCTGCATAAGGAATGTTCAGACAAGTATAGAACAGAACTGCAGTTCTAGTATTGTACCTGTCTGCGAACCATACTGCTCTCCTGTTGATCCAGAAGGATGTTGAGCAACGTGCCCCACAGACCTCCGCTGATGTTCTGACAGCTGATGCACAGAGCTTGACACCCGCTAGGCACAGAGGACAAAGACGTGCCCAGACCTAAGCTGGCAAATCTCACCTGAGAGGGGACATATACATTTGGGTGAATGTTGGTTTTTGTAAAATGAGGTGAACACACCTGAACATTCAGGACTTTGTATGTTTTGACGCGAGTAACAGGGTCACTCAAGATAAAGTGAATCTACAGATGGCCTGTACCTCTTGATCTCGGTCCACCCATAGGGGGATAAGCCAGGCCAAACCCATCTGAGAGGCACTAGCCTCCTCAGCAGCTGTCTCATTACCCAAAGACCACTGGGAAATGAAGTCCTAAGGCAGAAACGTTCAGATACAAAAAAATGTTTTGATATAAGCGTTTCAATAGAGCAATTACATACAATATTGTTATCACTGGCTGGCTTTACAGCATTTAGGATATGTTCATGACCAGTTCTTCTAAACACTAACTGACATGTAACTGATACAGCAAGGACACAATTACATAGTCTGGCATATGCAGACATGCATTTTGTTGACCCTCAAGGACGATGGAGATGGTGGCAATTGAAAGACTAAAAAGAGTCTAAATATTTTTGACACTTACCTTGCCCTTATTCTCAGCCATCATCTCATGGGATAGATGAAGCAAGCAGATGGCAGCATTCTTGGTCACACCCTTCCCCATGAAGGACATGGAGTTGCCTCCCCACTCCACATAAAATGAGGAAATCACCTGTGCAAAACACAGCAAATCCTACAGATTTCGATGTTTCCTACCGAGACATACAGCTAGCAGATCTGTATGATAGCTGGATGCTTTCACACGTTGCTCCCAGCTTGCGTTTGTCACAGAGACAGCAGACTGAACAAACAATACTTGTTTCTCAGTTAATGATTGCTGTATGCTTGTCATGGAACTCGCTCCGAAAGAGAGCTAAATACAGCTGAGACTCATTATTTTGCTTTGATGTGTCAACAGGATGTGGGACTACAGAGCAGATGAAGTGAGAAGAGCCCAAGGCCTGCTGAGCTTTAGGGCCCTGCAGTGCCAGGATTATCAGACGAGAGGTGGGACAAAGAAGTAAGTAAGTAACATGCATCTG
Source organism: Macropodus opercularis (assembly GCA_030770545.1). Classification (NCBI taxonomy): domain Eukaryota; kingdom Metazoa; phylum Chordata; class Actinopteri; order Anabantiformes; family Osphronemidae; genus Macropodus; species Macropodus opercularis. The sequence continues at coordinate 7,180,895 of JAUCMP010000028.1, forward strand.
CTTGTTGTAGGAAATGTGCAAGCAATCACTCATTTTATTCTTAAAAGGAAGTCACCTTCAGACATAATGTAATTTAAACTCGTGTCAACAAAAGCCTGTGAATACTAATACAGTGAACACAGATAGGTGTATTCAGCAGGGGAGCTTCATTCCCAAGTAAAAATACAATTTTGGACACCTCTGCGCTGAGAACTACTGCACAAGCTGCTCTACACTGTGTTGTGTTATTGTTTATAAGCTGAGAAACAACTGAACAGATGGAATAGGGAAGGTTGATTAATCTCATCAGTATCTTCGCAGTATGGCATACCTAATCAATGAGATTTTTGCCTATTGCAGTTCATGTCCCATAACCATATTTTGCTCAATTTTAATTAATTCCTTAGAAAGTAGTTTTTCCTTTATTCATTTCTGTAGGCAGTCTTATTTCTGGTGAGAGGGTAGGAGGCGGGCATATGCACACACAGAACCTCACAACCATGCCAAAGCATGCTCTCACACACAGACACACAGGCTCACACACCTCTAACAGACCGCTGAGATACTTTGAGCAGAGGGCGACAGGCTCCAGATCAGGGCAGTGGGAGCTCCAGCCAGGCTGGGCAGTCAGGCTGACCATGCCCTGCAGTGTTCTCTCCAGGCTGGGAAGGCCATAGAAACGTGGGGCGTCAGACACCCGCAGGCTCTGAAGCAGACGCACTGCCAGCTGGCTCTTGAAGGGGCCTGCTAATGCCAAACATAGCCTGGACCAAAAGGAAAGGACAGAGTGAGAAACAAGCAAAGCAGGAAAGATGTAAGATTCAAATGCTGACAATTAGCGTGCCAGCTCCTCATCATAAACCTGTGGCTTTCTCATGTGTTTCAAGGTGTTTTCATGTTCTATCAATCAAATTCACTAGCTTCTTGGGAATACTGAACTTTTCTGTTATAATTATAATTTATTTCTTACGGAAAAAAAAATACATAATACATGACATAATTAGTAGAGAATGAGTGTTTGAAGATAAACTGGTTCTGTTGCCTTAGTTGTTAGTCTATGCAGAATTATGATCGATTAACATTTCCCATTGTATTTGTGTCATCCTACCTGTCCGTAGTGCGTCTTAGCCTGAGTATTAATGTGTTAAAGAATCGGGTCAGTTCTCTCTGAAGTTTCTGGCCGACATGGTTCTTCAGTTCCTCTAGTTCCACTGGGCTCTGAGTTGAGATCTGCGTTTCCACGCCAAGTGGCCAGTTAAGGAGGGACACAGTCTCCTGGATAATTTATGAATGAAAAAACAAAAACGTTTTTCATTATTGTTTTTGATTGCAGTGATACTTCCTTGTTGTTTAACAGCCACGAGTATGTTTATTAGTTCTTTTCATGTCTGGCTATTTATATGTCGTCATTTCAAAATCCAGTAGGCTGTATGATAGGTGTATTTAGAAAACACCTCCTTCCCTCACTACAACGCTCATGTAGGATCTCTTAATGAGCAACACACGCTGTGTAGAGATTTGATGCAAGTGTAGGGAGTGACAGATGTTCCTGAAACAGCTCAGTAATTACAGAAAAGTCTGAGCAGAGCGGAGCTGCTCACCCCTACCAGGTATTCAATCCGAGTCTGCTTTAGCTGCCAGGGGAGGGCTTATTGTTTACACACACATTAATGAGAAAGCCAAGGTGAGACTGATTAAATCCTAAAAGTAGCTCTCTGAACTAAAACAGTGTAGTGATTGTTCCCCTCAAGCAAAACTATGAATCTAACTTTGTTTTAAGAGCTCGGGAAATAAGTTTCAGGTCTGAGGTGGTACTCTGCAATCCTTTTTTTCTACTATGAGAGTAATTTAGTTTGTATGTGATTTTTCAGAGCTTTGATTTCAGGTGCAGAATATAAATCTTTGTGTTGGAAAGGATAGCAACAACTAAAAGATTACTAGGTAATACACCAAAGAAAAGTTACAGGGTCAGAGAATAATATAAAACATAGTTTAAAGAAAGGTCAATGGATGTAGATCATGTATGTATGTATGTAACTACTGAGTTGCTTTCATTTTAGAGTCATTATTTCACTTTGTGTATCATATTCTAGTGCAGTAATGTTTTACTACAAAAGTATCTATACCTGGTTGAGAAGCAGCTCAAGTATCCAGCGCAGGTCCTTATCCTCTGGGTCAGGTGGAGGCTCAGTGTGCATCTGTTTGAAGTATGCATTCAAAAATGCAACAATGCCCACTAGCAACCTCTCATCCTCAACACAGGCTGGACGGACCTGAAGAAATCTGCCGGGAGGATGAGGCAGAAACCGTGACAGAGGAAAAGAAGCTTGTTGAAAGGAAAATACATATTTTGAAGTAGAAGCCAGACTTCTGCCTCATCTTTTTTATTCTGTCATGAAACATTACTGTCACTGTGTTAAAACATTAATGCAACATACCATGTTAATACATAACAACCAAGTATGAGTCATATGCTTATAGATAAGCATAGATTTGAGCATAATATTGATGAAAACAAATAAAATCAAGTGGAAATAAAAATACGTAGTGTTTTATGAGTGTATGAAGGTGGATAAAAATATAATACAAGAAAGTCAGGCAAACCCTGGAAATCAGCTCAGCTTGCAAGATATTTCCAACAAGTCAAATGTATAATATATTCACTTTGTTCAAGCTCTGTTTTGTTCCACAGCATCAATAACAAAAAAATTAAAACCATACAATATTCCAATTAGCTGCTTCGTGTATAAAGCTTAATTATTAGCAAGTGAACCTACAGTACATAAATTACTAATTCAACTCATACCTGGTCAGTGCCTTCTGCCAACTGAGGGAGTAAAGGGTGTCTCTGCAGCTGTGGGTGGGGATATGAGGGAGGGCCATCCTGTCAATCAGCAAATAGAGGCTGAGCCTGGAGAGCGCAGAGGTCACTGGACTGTGTCCTGCTGCTGTGACAATGGCCTGGATGCAGTTTCGCAGCGCAGTGGGAAGGTACACTGCCTGCAGAGACAGAACCTGTGCCCCTGTCAGCTTTAAGTCAGGATGAAATCTGTGGGGAACAAATTGCGAATGGTAAAAGAAATAAATGCATTCACGAATACTAATGTTCTGACAGAATGTGTAAGTGACACCCTCAGAAGTATTAATGACTGCATTAACAAACATATCTGATCATCAATCTAGAGGGACAAGACGTTTATGAGAGATGCTTTCTAAGAATGACATGCAACTGGAATATGCAGATGCTGCTGAAAGCAGGAAACAATACTCAAAAACTGTCAAATGATATAATGAAAAAGAGGAAATAAAATACTAATAACAGGTTTAGAACCTGTACAAAAATTATTTAAACAACCTGTCAAGGGAAAAATAATACTACATATCTTGGAACAACATTAATTCCTAATAAAGAGAGGGAATAAACTTTAAATGAAAATATTACTACAATTACCTTGTTATCAATTTTTCTTAATTAAGACTTTTTTCCCCCTTTTCATATAGGAACAGTGTTGTTTTTAATCTATATGTTTAATACCATATACATAAGAACGAAGTGTCAGACTATCTGAAAGGAAATCTGATGTTCCTACTCAGCAACTGTAGTAGCGTTGCCAGGCAGCTCCTCCAGGAGGTTGCCTATGCCAGAGAACCATGCAGTGTTCCATGCCACCTGCAGGACTTGCCGCGCTGGGGCAAGGCTCAGGAGGTCAGAAGAGGGAGGCAGGACGCAACAATATGGGCTGACAGCGTGATGACTCGCTGCCTGGAATGGGATGTTGTAGCTGGACAAATAGAATAAAAAAAGAAAGAAAAGAAGACGGTGCTTATGCTGTTAGCGGGTTGAGAGCAGTCTACTCAACAGCACGCATCACCACACTGTACCTTCGTACTACTGGCAGCGGCAGGGAGAACGATGTGAGAGACACGCCTGTGCTGGATGTGTCCGACCTGATAGACAGGTAAGAAACTAGTAAAACAAAGCTACAAAGGCATATACATTGTTATTGGAAACTGGCTTAGAGGCAAAAAAACTCACCATACTTCAATGCTAGCAATCTCATCAAAGAGCAGTATAGTCATCAGAACAGCAATTTCTGTTCCATTGCCTTTGTTCTCCTTCAGTATCAAGGATGCTGCAATTGAGACACAACATGAACAAACTTATCAGAAGTGCATTAAATACTTGCTTCAAATTTAAACCTTGGAAAACTACAGTGATACTATGCTGACAGCGCAACACAATTTGGGCATTTTGTGCTTTAAACAGGCCATACGTGACATATAAAACAGGAACATGTTGCCCAATAGCAGCGGTTATGAGATAATGTCTGTTTTTGTGAAATTAGGGACTGACAATGTGGCTGCAGAATATGCATCTAAATGGTTTAGTTCTGTATATCTCTCCAGCTACAGTGCTATTGTAGTACTAGTACAGAGCTCCACAGCAACAAGTTACAACACGCACCATGCTAATATGCCACTTACTACAGTGTGACAATGTGGTTACAAGCTATGCATCAATGGCTGAGTTGCCCCCCGGCTACACAGCACAAAGTGTATAGCTGTTACTTAATGAGATGTCTAGTGAATGTACCCCTGAGCAGTGTGAGGAGCAGGGGGTTGCGCTGTGCCAGGCTGTGCCTCAGAGATGGATCAGCATACACCAGCTTCCTCAGGATACATACACATGGCTCCAGCAGACAATCAAAGCTCTGGGGAGAACAGTGACATACGCATTCTGTGTTTAATTGCAAGGAAAACACAGCCACACACATTGTCTTTCTGTCTCTCCCTGCTCTTGTCTCACACATACAAATGGGCAGAAACTCTTTAGTGTCACTTCACATAAGCAAAGCCCTCATTTAATGACTGTACAGGTTACAGGCGATGTTGTGTGGGGACAAACACAACCTGCAGACATCCCTCTTACATACAGACAAGTCATCCTCTGTGGCCCTTTTCCTCCACCTTCTTGAAGCCAGACATTCTGGACGATTACCCGTTAGCAGCTTCTGATTCAAGGCCTGAGAATGATCAGCAGACTGCAGTAACTTGAGGGCAAAAATCACTGCTGACCAGGGCCTGTCTGACACTATTAATACAGGCCATTTCATTTCTATCTTGCACGCCTCAGTGGATTTCCTCCACATCCCCTGGCAAGTCATGCACTCACATGAGCACACAAGCAAGCACATAAGAGTTTTACAAAGAGGAGCACATGTGCCTGCATTTACAACATTCAGTGTTGGTTTTATTTGGCTTCAAATTTGTTCAGAACTAATCTATTATGTCTTTACCAACAGGGGTTTGTACCTTGTTCCCGTTTACGCTCTCCGTAATGAAAGAAATAACTTGGTCTGTTATTCCAAGATTCTTCAGCACAGGGTGCATTGCTTTGTCTGTGGGGAGGTAAGAGAAGAGAATTCAATAGGCTGACAATAAACAACTGCATTATCCTCTGCTATTTGCTTTTCCTGCTTGTCTATCTCGTATGATGGAGGGAAGGCAGGACCTTGACGGCAAAGTAGACTAACTATAGAGCTACACTAACTATACAGAAGACAGAAAATGTTTCACAGACCAAAGTACAGTAACTGGGAAGAGTTTGATGGTTTATCAGATTAAAATAAACTGATTCAATGATGTAAAATCATAACACATTTAAACTCTGAGAGCCAAGATATATTTAATACACATGATTTTAATCAGAGTATTTAAAGGCAACTCACTCTGTAGCACTACTGACAGCTGTTCTGCAGCAGATCTTTTCAATGACATATCAACAGTGACTGAGGACAGGACAGAAAAGAGCTTCTCCACCAGCTCCACCTAGCCAATTATTAAGCAAGCTGTTATCTTGGTTTATACACAAATTCCATGCAAGTGTGTTCTTTCTCTGTACCCAGATTTATACCTTGAGGACAGACTTGTTGCTGGTGTCCAGTGTGACGTCTGCAGTGTTTCTGAGACAGTAGAGATTGGGAAGTGATGAGATTACCGGTTGATCCAGGTCTGGCCTGGGAGTCTTGGCTTCATCAGAGATGGTTAGGTGGGGAAGGATTTGCTGCGCAGCTGCTATTCTCACACTGTGTGGAGTTAAACAGAGTTTGGAGTTACACATTTCATCACAGCAAAAGTCCCAGAGACTAAATATATAAATCACCATGTTTACATGATAGACCTGGATTTTATCTGTGTTACAGTGCATATATCTGGTTTAAATGTTTCTCATGTTAGTTATATATGGCATCCAAGTCACTATGGGCAGTGTCTGGCAGGGTGGACAAATCAATTAGCTGATGCCAGAATCTACCAGAGCTCGGCTCCTGGCCTCTGTCTGGTGTTAATTTCCATCTCCATCAATATTCATAGACTGGGAGTGAATAGCTGTTTTGTACAGGCCTCAGAGCATTTAGTTGCATTGATGAGAACGTCACCTGACAGCAACAGACAATGGTAATATAGCCATCACAAGTGCTTCAAAGCAAAATATTCAGACTGTCAGGGGGATTTTCTGATTCTGATTCCAACATTAACAGAGAAGAAACATATAATCAAAGAGTTACAAAAAGGAACAGAGTCCAGACTCACGTGGGATGTTTAGTGAAAAGGAGTTGAAGAGCAGCTTTCAGCTTTATTTTACTTGGAAACACGTCACTTGCCTCGTCCGACATGTCACTTATCAGAAGGACACAGTTCCCCAGTGACTCTTCAGTGCTGGTGTGACCCTGCCACACACACAAAGACACACAAAACTGTCAGACTGCCTTGGCAGACAATGCAAGGAACAAAAAGGAATTCTGGCTAAGTAGCACAACAGTAAATAAAATGTGCATCATTTTGATTGTGGGCGGTTTAATTTCGCCTGTTGTTGACATGGTGGGCCCATCTCTGAATGGCCTCCTTGAATTAAATCATACTTGACAGCCTAGTCAAAATCTCATGTATATTCATAAAGTATTTCCAGATTTTCAGTTGCCTGAAAGTGCACAATTAATAAAATCTTGTTTTTTCCACCCAAAAAGGAAACTGTATAATACAGAATATGTAAATGAGAAAATAAGTAAATTTTTCTCACTGGCAGCTCAATATGCCGCTTTTATCGTCCAAGAGAGCTAAAATTGCACTTTTGATTGTGAAGAACAATCGCTGCCTCGCCCTCTCTATAAATACAATGTAATATCTTCTAAACAACATGCTGCTTTATGAGTTGTGCAGTACAACACAGCCTCTACAGAAAACACAACACCTGTAATATGGGCATGACTGGGTAAAGTGCCTCAGTAAATCTGTCCCAGGACTGTGCTGTCATCATTAATCGTCCCTTGAGCAGGAAGAGCAGGATATCCTTGGCAGCAGCATTCACCTATAGATCACAGGTAAACTGCTGAATTCACAAAGGCACTGTTGACAAAATGTTTACAAGCAGATACTGAAAGTGACAGCTTAGTTTAAACATCTAAATTACATGACACTGCTAAAGCCTTACAGTTATAGCATGGCATTATTGTACGTATAGTAAATTTAAAACAAACAAGAATCACATCACAAACCCCAATATAAACAAAAACAACAACAAAGCAGCCAGAACACTACTATGCAGTAACTGGTTGTCTGTGGGTTACACCAAGCCCACTCACCTCATCTGCAGAGTCCTGGAGACCAAAAGCACTTATTTCATACAGCACCCTGTGGTGAAGAAGAAAGTTGACTCCACTGCAGGATTCTGGTTCCTGTCGTGACACATTCTGGATGCCAAGGCAGTCCTAGGGGTGCACGTAATCACACCAAAGCACATCATAAATTATCACTATGTTCTCACACCTTCATGCGTACAAGACCTCCAATTCACTTTAGATGTAGCCAGTCTCTCAGTCAGGGCTTAGAAAAATGAACTGATTTCAAATGTCAAGTGTTTTTTATAGCACACTGTCAAAGATCTGAGATTCACCCATCTTTAGCCTTCTTATTTACAGACCCACATTATTGCTCTAGTAAATTTTTGCCATGAACCTGTGCACTCATTTGAACGTTGACTCTGTATGAGATGGCTTGCACTAACCTTGACCAGGTTTAAAGTGCACTGGTATGTTTCAGTCTTGACAGGCAGTAAAGGATGGGCCAGTAGCTTCAGAAGAAGTTTCTGACTCTCCGTTTGGAGGAGGGGACTGGCGTGATCAAACTTCCACCTAATGAAGAACATCCAGTGTAGTATAAAAATGTTATATCTAAACACAGAATAATAGTTTGCAGATTGTATAAAATGTGTTTTTATCTCACAAGTAAGAGCAGATTTGTACGCATTCCTTGACAACAGGTAAGTGCTGGTGAAACGGGAAGCCACTTATGGCTTGGTCTGCCAGTTCCAGTAACTCCAACCAATTCTTTTCGCCCTTAAAGTAGAAATACATACAAGCTAGACATGACATGTATTTTCAACATTGTAGGCTATTCAGCTAAAAAAGGTAGTTCATACCTCGGCTTGTGCATCCTTGAGGAAACTGCAAGTGGATTCCATCCAGAGGGCAGCACGAGTCACTCTCGTGTAGAGGTCATGGTTGTGTGAGTTCACCTGCTCCAAGTAGGCTACTGCTGTCTCCTGCATGCTGGGTAATAAACATCCCAATGATGTATCCAAGCAAAGGTGGAAAACAGCTGTTGCAGTGCTCTCAGGGAGATTGTCACCAGCCTGTGCGTGGAAAAGACCCACAATGTTTATTAAGCCCCAGTAAATTAAAAATGTAAACAAATTTTGTTACAGAACCAAACCCACTTTTTCTGGAGGGAGGATGGTCTGCAGAAGTTTCAGGGTGAATATTGCAGTGCCTGTATAGGCCATTCTGTGGTGAATCTGCGTGCTCTGGGGAATGTCTGCAGAATAGCTGCGATGATAGCTGAGCATATCCCCCAACAGCTCCATGCAGAGTTGTAGCTTCTCCTTCTGCAACACACACAGAAAGAGAAATGTAGACAAAAGCAAAACTGCCACACAAACACATGCACATGCACTCACAGTTCGTGCTCACTTCTCAGACACACACCAATGAACAGCTACTGGCTGTGAGCCAAGAGAAAAATTCGTTCCAGGGGTTAGGAATTGAATGTAATCAGATTTCAGGGTTATTTTGGGATGAGATACAGATCCACCCAATCTCAGGATGAATAAATTGGAACAATCTATTCTGAGCCACTTTGTTCTTGAAGTAGAAATTAAACAATAGGTGATAAACGCCAGCAGGGGGCAGTAGATGCCCTGTGCATTGCTGTGGCTGGCGTGAACGGTTCGGCCCATTTCCCACAGGAAAAACCTAGAGGTCTGGCACACAAAAGCTGCTCTCCACATAAAGATGACAAAACAGTTCTCAGGCTGCAAGGCTCTGGGCATGTATTAAACAGCAGAGGGCCACAGGGGCCTGGGCTTGACAAGTGTATAAGTCACCCTGCAGAGGAACATACTCTTTAAACAGTCTGGGAGGATAACAAATGATTCTGCATGGTAAATAAAAACACATACCAGTTTAACACAAACCACTGGGGGGACAGTATGCACATAACAAATGAAGACATTTGCGAACTCAAAAATTCCACACTTGAAAAAGCCCACAGCATTTCATATATGTGTGAGTTCTTTGTAGCCAGCAGGAAGCCTTTGTAATCTTATATTATTCATTCAGTTCAATCACATGCCCACAGTTCTCCTTGACAGTTGAGTACCATATGCCTGCGTGTCTGTAGCAAACTGTCTGGTGGCCAAACCAGTTCCCCTTTTCAGTGAAGTGTATCCATTCATCTACATAAGAGGCTGCCATGAGTTGTGTTTTGACTTGCCAGCTCCATCCCCACCAGGCTGCAATCGTCCCAGACCAGCTCACAAACACTGTCCCCAAGCAGGAGGACGGCGTCGCACAGCAGTTCCAAAACATGATGGAACACATGCGACCCCTCTGAGAGATGAAAAAGATAGAGAGAGAGAGAGAGCGGATGAGAACGTGAGCATAGGAGATATTTTTAAGTCAAAAATCAAATAACAGCTGATATTAGAGCATCAATGTAGGTCTGGGAATACTTGCAATAACTAGGGCAGAAACAGGAAAGACAAAGACGAAGAAAAAGACAGTGACCAATTATTAATATATTTCCTGTTTCGTGCTCTGCTAAGAAGGCTACACTGATTCCTACCTGTCTTAAGTAGCGGGATGGCGTGCTCCATCACTGCAACAGTAAACTGAGCCAAAGTGAGCTGCTGGAACTGTAGCTCTAGAACATCTTCTACACCCAGGTCAGGAAGCTCCACATGGGCCACATTTGCAGGTGACGGAGGCATCTGCCCAGGGGCCTGGGCTGCGGCTCCACCTCTATGTGAGCTGCCACTGGATGAATCACAAATAAATTTATGATCTGTGCTTGGACCACTCAAATACAAGGAGTGACGTACAAGCTGTATAGGGATGGATCATAAAAACTGAGAATGCCATCATAAGAATCAGAAGTGATTTTTAAACATGGCACATCAGCCGCTAGAGGGCTCCTTGTATTATTCATATTCATAAAAAAGATAAAAATCCTACACTGCCCTAAATCATTTTATCTTGTGTGGGCTGCTGGTGTCACTAGCAATTCTGTCGATATGAAAGCAACTAAAAAATCATAGGATTCTGATTAAGCTACAAGAAAGGTAGACAGACTAACATAACCGACAGAAGCCAAACTGAATTTATATCTGTCTTCATTTCATGTGAGACTCAAGGCGTAAAAAAAAACACACCTTTGATTTGTAACTTTATTTATGCCAGAGTTGTCTATATGTACACACCTGTTGGAAGCTGCATCTCCATCTTGACCATCTCCCCTGGCTCTCTGGCCTGTGCGCCCCACCACAGAGGGCCGGGGGGAACACTCTGCCACTGGGGAGGGAGCCTGGGAACGCTGGGTTCCCCGCACATCCTGGGAGTAGGAGAAGGACGAGTTCTGGGACACTGGCTCTACATAACCCCAAAATAGCCAAAAACAAAAAGGTTGTATAATAAATCAGAGAAGAGATTCAATTTGGTGGTGCTGAAATATCCACTGTGCTAGAAATTTGTTAGCGATATTAGATAGAAACAATTGTGCAATCAATTTTAATGTCTTCAATTCAAAGGAAAAAAATAAAGCAGGTGAATGAATTAACAGCTTATTAACAGAGTTTATATTTGAAACACAGAGACTCACTTAAAAGAGAGACACTATGAATTACAACACAAACCCCTTTAAAGAGATATGTACACCAGGAAAGGTCATAAGCCATGCTACCTTGCTTTGTAGAGTAGAAACCTGGATCTTGATGAAGACGCAGCCTCCTCCTTAGCCCTGCACACAGATGTTGCAAGCAGGAAAGAACCTGCAAGTGAAGATAGCTCCCTTCACCTTTACCTGAACCCAGCCTCAACAGCAACAGAAGGTTCTAGAAGAACAGAACATGGTATCAGAGACATGGGAAAGCTTATGAAGGCATAATTAACAACCAGTAATTTATAACTAGGATACCATAATAATTGGCTTTGCGACATCCAATGCTGTCAAAAAGTCTACACTGCTTTAACAGAATCTAAACTCAGTTATAGGAAATTCATAATAAAGTTGGCTAAATAAAAAGGACGAGTGGATATAAATTATTGAAGCAGCAATTTGTGCCCAGTTTAGATTTCCTGCTCCATGTAGCAATGATGTCATGCCTCTAAATCCAAGTCTTTTAATTCAGCTTAATAGCTCTAGCAACTCAAAGGAGGGGCAAGTAAAGCCACAACAAGGAATCTCCTTAAACAGATTATTTCGTTCTGATGATGATGCTGCTGGGTCACGGTGTGCTAATACTCCCCTAAGACTAGACATAACATAATGCATCATAGAAAATAATAATATTCACAGTGGCTCATTAGTGCAAAATTATATCTCCTCCAATACTCAGTCTATTTCAGTGACATGAAGAGCTCAGGTTATAGATAAACCAAATACTGGTGGATACATCAGAAAGTGCAGCCCTCTTCTACAGAGATCTACTGAGATAAAGTGTGTCTGTAGACCCAAGGATTATAAGTGACCCTCTGCATTAGCTGGACAACTGGAAACTATTTGTATACAATATGTGATATTAAAGAGGAAAGAAATTTAGTTCCACCAAGGACCTTCACTTTCTCCAATAGGTATGTTATGACTAAACTATACCCTCACTGCAATCTAGCACTTACTCAAGCAAAGTAAGCCTCCAGAGGCCTCCACAACCTCCTACAAGATCAGGGCCACAGAATTATAAATTGGTGCATTGTTCAAGGACGCTATCTGACAGGTTATTATTTTGACAGTGGCTAAAGTGGCCATCCTATAAATCCATTATGGGATGGTCCCAGTAGCCACTCAAACACACTTCATCTAACCGATGTGAATAAAAAACTAATTATGAATTAAGTATAATGTACAGGAACAAAAAAAGGCCATGGTAGTCGAACATGTCATTCAGATATCACCTGTTAGAGCGTAGGATAAAACCTGTGCCTGCAACCACTTTGCTTTCTGTCATTTCAAGTTTTAGATACATAGTTGGACATTTAGATTTTCCTAATATTTCTTGTGTGTACAAGTATAAACATAAATTCATGAAAATGAAGCATGCTACAACATGTTTTATACTGGTACCTTTACGATACTGGGCCTCTGTAAGAAGATCTCAGGAGGAAAGTCCAGCATAATGACATCACACAGTAGTTCACACGTGGTTCGCACCAGTTTAGAGTTGCTACTTCTCAAAGAACTGTTTCAAAAAGATGAATACGTATTAACAGAAATGGTTAACATGGTCACAGGTTAACACATAAAATCATAAGAGAAGTCAGTCTTATTGGTGTTCAGTTGGTATTGTTTAGTCAGATTCATTTTCTTTGTATTTGTTTAGATAAACTTTTACAGTATATTTAAACCAGGCACATATTATACAATTAATTATATGACTCACCTTTCATTGGACGCAAGTATGTGTCTGTCTGTGTTTGTCAAAGTCAACCACGGGAAAACAGAAAACTTCAGACATTTCACAGACTCATGCACTGTAACATACAAAGCAATGAAAGTGTAAGACCATGACACCAAAAATGTTTAGATGACGTTTAAAAAAAAACAAAAACACAAGTACCTGCTATCTTTTGAGACTGTACATCTTCACGGGCTGGCACTGCAATGTGAAAATAGCCCATTTTAGGAAGATCCTCTTCAAGTGGAATAGCTGCAAGAGTAAAACAAAGAAACCAAACGTGTTTAAATAAGAATACATCATTATCAACGTAAATAAATATAAACATTTGACAGAACACCTGTTGGAGATGCGTTATGTAGTTTATGTGTGTAGGGCAGACTATGACTGGGGAGGAGCTCAGGTAGTTGGAACAGCTGGTCCAGGGCTCCACTGATGACAGCTCGTAGTCTGGGCTCCACATTAGGAGACAGTTGTGTGAGGAAGTCCACCACCCCAACATCTCTCAACATCTGAGCTGCACCAGGATGCTTCAAAAACAAAAGTATGCAATAAACAGTTACATCACGGAAAATACAATGTTTAGAGTAGATGTAGCAGTAAAAAGCACCTTAGTGTGAGTATTTGTGTTGCTAGAGGACTTGCGTATTTTATCTACCTTTGACAAAGTTGAGATCAGCTCTAGGGCTTCTTCCTGCATTGGCACCTCTGGAAAATTGAACCATTCCAGGAGGTACACAAACAGCATCTTTTCTTGGACTATGTCCGAGATGGAAATCAGGGAATGGTCCAGTTTACATATGAGGCTCTTCAGTGCTCGAACTCTTATCTCCACCAACGAGTGGCCTGGGGATTATAGAAAACAAAAGGTCCAGGTAGTTAAAGCTAGATGTGGATAGCGTGAAAGTTTAGCTAACGTTAGTAAAGTACTAAAGTGAGAAACAGCTAACATTAGCACTCGTGCTCATTTCAGGTCTGGAGGTTATTGCAACGACGTAATACCTCATAAAAAACGGCAAAAAAACAAGTAAAATAGGCTGTTGCTATCACTAGCTAGCTTCCGAAGGGCTAATATTAAAGTTGGGGTAAGTTAAAGACAACTCAGTCAAGCTAACGGTTCAACACACCTATTTTCTTTATAAGAGACGATAACTCCATGTCCGCTGTGACGTTATATCCCGTCTCCGTGTGTGAAAGTATTACAAGCTAGAGTTGACCGAGGCGCTTCTGTTTGGTGACCGCTTGTCTGCCAGCGTCATGTCAACGACGTCTGCCCGGTTTGTTTTCAACGACCGCGCCAGCGTCGCTCTACTTCCGGTAGAGAGGCGCGCTGCGATCGAGAGCGCGCACCGAGGTCGACAGAGCGCAACAAAAAAGTATTTTTAACACGCACATTTTTGGAACAAAACAAATTCCAAAACCTTATTTTTGAGAACTAATCTGATTCTGTTACCGAGGACAGTGAAGCTGGTATTTTTATTTTAGCTCATTTATGTCCGAACATACTTATGTCATTATAGTTTTATATTTTTTTATGTCATTATGTCGAACTGTTCCTTGTGTGTGTATTAAAAGGTATTTATTTCCAGGGATGTTCAAAGGCTTTAAAAGCATTCAAAGATTTTTAAAAATGCAGACGTTCTGAATGTAATTCTGGTACCAGTCACGGTACCCATTATTAAATTAATTGTAATTAATATTACAGTTTATGTTTCTTTTATTACAAGTGTAAGCTCGAGTTCTTTTTTATGCACTGTGTGTGTGTGTAAGTTAATTCACTTGCATCAGCTCTCACATTTTAGAGTTGATGTGGTTATGATCAGCTGACAGGTTGATAATTAAGTTAGCAAATGATAATTTGATATGATAATAATATAATTTCACACCTTTGAAAAAGATTTCAGCCCATAATTAATTTGGCTACTCACTGTGATCTAGATTCTTACTGTCACTTAGGTTGAGAGGAGAAAGATGTACTTCTGTGTATGCATTTTATTATAGTGTTACATATTTGTTATCTCGGAAAACCTTTTGCAACATGACCGGAATGTACAATAACGTTTTGTGGGTTGGAACAGAGGTTGTCTGCTCAGCATGAGTTATATTGATTGACCTGCCAAAGGGTGCATTGACCTGTGGAGGTTAAAAAATGTATTCCAGTTCCCCTGACCTCTCTTGCCATATAAGAGAGGGTTTTTATGAATGTTTTGACATTCTACAGAAGTGCAATGAAAATACAGAGCGTGATTTTTGACATCCGAACAGCTGAGGCAGCCTGTTTCACCTGGAGGACAAACCTACACTGGCCTAAATGATACTATGAGCTCTCACTAGCTGTTCAACTTTAAACAGTACATCATGTTTTTTGCTTGATAACAACTACAGAATATGTCTCATTTGTTAGCATCAGCTGAAGATAAAATCAAAACCTCACTTTGAATAATAGAAAGACGTGGTAAAATGTATGTGACTCAGTTGTCCATTAGGCAGAGTGTGTTTTCTTACAGATGTCTTTTCAGATAAGTCTACAGTATATGACCTCAATATGCATATTTAGTTTGAATATATATTTTGTGTTTTGTGCATGTGTTCCTGCCTGTGTGTTTAAAATGATGTTTAAGGAGGTTTAACATTGTAAATCATACACAAAATTGTTTAGTATTTAACATACAGTAATTCTAAATTACTCAGAACCTGCCTCGGGCAGTTCATGAATGTACGTCTGGTCTCTGAGAGAGAATCATGCCAATTTATAAACTTTGAAGCCAGATCTACTCCGAAAGCATCTCAGTCTCTCCACTTATGAATTATGAGTCATCGTGCGCTTGACCGTATTGGCCAACATGGACATCTACTGATGTACATTTCATTTAGAAGACAGCTGGCAGAGACTATAAAACATTTAGATCTGTAAATGTATAGTATGGCACAGTCACACTCGTTAAAATGTGGGGACTTTGCAAAAATTGCTGGTTTAAGCTTAACTTAATTTTATTTGAATATAGCATTTTTGTTTCTATGTTAGTGTAAAATAATTTATACATTAATATATAATGTTATCTTTTTTTTTTACATAAAACAATAAAAAACAATCTAGCACTTTCCTCAGCTCCACAATCTCATTTTTTTTCCACTATACTTATACCCTTATATACACCCTTATAGTGCATTGGTAGGAGGTGAGTTAAGATGTGAAGATTCCACAGTAAGTCGTGTAAGTCTTTTACCAAATGTATGATGGAGACTGCTGTGCAAAAGCAATTGCTACTGTCCTCATAGGATTCCAGGCATAAAACAAGGTCAAATCAGCTAAATATTTATTCTAATTGTCCAAAATTGTAGGTTACCACCAGAATAGATAATATGAGATGAAGAGTGACGTTAAACAGACTCAAAGACCACGAGCAAGGACAATTTATTCATTGTGTTAACTGAGCAGCCACTAAACTCCAGTCTTCATACACAGCAGGTACAACAGTAATTAACGCGTTTTGATGACCTCTGACCTACAAGGGGAAGAGCAACACAAAGGACTGATTCAGTTTTGGGAGAGAGCATTTTTTGAGGCAAACCCAACCTATGTTGTTCCAAAGTCTTTCCTTAAAAGTAAACCTGAGTCGTGGCCTTGTCGCTGTTTTCACATGCCTGCTGTAGCCGTCTTCCGCTCCGCTGCGGCTGCCGAGGATGGGGGTGGGCACTGAGGGGCTCCGGTAATCTCCCATCGGCAAACGACTCAACAGAGAGGCCTGAGTCAAACTGAAGCACAGACATATTGTGCAAATAATTTATGGCTGATGCAGCATTCATTTGAAATTAAGATGAAACGCGGAGCTTCCCCACATGTTGAGGTAACTCATTAAACAGCGTGGCCTGCTCCATGTGTACACTGCTCCAACTTCTCTTGAGATTCGCTGTTTTAAGTTGTGCTTATACATAAATTCTAATTCCTTGGGAAACACTGACGCTGAGAGATTCTCCTGAGGCCTCCGTAAATTGTGTTCTGTGGCGTTTGACAGCACCATGCAAATACAGTGCTGAACTCCTATTAAACTATTAAAGCAATTTTTAATGAAAAAATCTAAAAAAGGCTGCTATTTGCGAACGACCAAGCTCGTTTGTGTCCGCAGTTGAATGTTTACTTGTTTTTGCTGTCTGGCAACAAAAATCAACCACACTAAAGTTTGTTTGTCGGATCTAATTTAGCTTGTAGAAACACTGAATACTTGCTTCCAAGTGTCCTTGGTGCTAAATCTAAGAGCTGCCACCCCTCCTCCTCCTCCTCCTCCATCAGCCCCCCCCTCTCTTGTGCCAACACATCAAGTGAAGGCAGTCTGATCAACCCTAATAGGGCCTGGTAATTAGAGTCTTTGCATAGAGCCTGTCTGCATGAGGCTGCCCTAAGCAGGTTGGGGATGGACTGCCATACACTTGACAGAGTGGAAAAAACAATGTAATGTTCAGTATATGGTCCAAATTAGCCTGGCGCCGGTAAACACAATCTACTTTAAAACAATACTGGCACTAATTAGATAACCAATGTATCATATCAGAGTTCAACTTTTAGTTGCTACATCAAATACTTGGAGAGTCAACTTGATGTTTCTTGAATACAAATTAGAAGGGTAAGGCTTTAAAGGGCCCAGCACTGCCCACATTAAAGGGGGAAAAAAAACATGTGAAAGGAAAAATGTAAAAAATGGGATCTTGATTATTGCCCTTGGTTATGTGTCGTATATGATACATACGTCTGGATGGTGTAAATCAAAAGCAGTAAACTCCATACCTATTTGTTGCCTATAATCTAAGTTAACAAATGAAGGTATCGGTTTAGCGGCTGTACGTATGTCTCTTGTACAAACACTGGTGCAGCGCTACCACAATATGCAAACAACAAAACAAGCTAAATATCAGAAATCCATCTGTCCTAAGCTTTTTCGCTCGAAGAAACAATGAAACCATGTCATTGTGAATAAAAGACTGGACTACACATTGGTAATTTAGGACAATGAAGAAAAATGTTTCTTTAATGAGCATACGTACAGTCTTATGAAATGTGTAAGTAACTTGGAACATACATTGTAAAGTTTTAAACTTTCTGAGATTGTAGCTTAGAAAAAAAAAAATCTTTAGTTCTTTTACAAATAAAATGTAATTTTAGAGCTAACAATGGCATGAAGGGCAGAAAGCTGATTTATGACTTAGCTATAATGAAATGAATAATAATAATTTTCATGCACTTTCTACGAACTTTTTTCTGTCTTGCTTCATTTTTTGTTTCTCATATCTTCTCATCACTTGTACGTTGATGAGGGAGGGTTAGATGAACATACAGTAGGTTATCTGAAAAATCATCAGGAATCCTGTATGTGGACGTTGCAGAGGCCAGTTTGTATGTGCACACGCACATCTCTGGTGTTTGTGTTTCAGCACTTTGCTTAATGTTGGATGTTGCTATGAACAACCACTTTGCTCTACTTTTTGAATTTTAGAAATATGTTTTGCAAAAAAAAAATCTGTTTTCAGCTGTTAGCTGATAAGTATGACGCAATCTCCAAATTATAAATTTAGTCATAGTTCATCATATAATATATAAAGATGGAACAAATGTAATTATCATTGTCAACATGTTATTAATAACAAATAAAGATTGTAAAACGTGCATTTGCTTGCACTATATATTCTTTTACTGTTTTGCTGATTAAACCCGTGTTTTGTTTACACGCTTCACTGATGTATTCAGATGTGATCGCCTGTGTGACACTGACGGTCGAACCGGGCTGTAGCTGTAGCTGTAGCTGTAGCTGCTGCTTCTGATTCGTTACCTCTGAAGCGGCTGCTCCCACAATTCAACAGGCAACAAAGGAAGAGGCCGCGAGCTGCCAAATGTTAGCCTACACAGACACAAAGATGCTGCCTTGTTGGGTCATCCCGCACGGAAACGTTCAAACAAACGTTTAGAGAAGTACCGGATCCAGCCGTGTAGACGCTTCATACTTTTGTTTGGGCAGAGAAAATGACTAAAGGGGAGATAATGGGGATGTTTTCGAAAGCAAATGTTTACAAAGCTAGCTAGCTAGCTAATTGGCTTAGGTAGCTAACATTAGCCGAACTAACATTAGATAACAATTGCCAAGGAACAAGCACCGTTCGTGAACATGTTATAACGGTGGGTTGGCTTTGCTTGAAAGAGGAGCAGAATTGATTGGGTAAGTGACATTATAATATTTAAAAACGCCATTGATGACAAATTTACTCTGGAAGTATGTAACGCAATGCTAACAAACGTAATGGCTTTTAGCTAACGTTGTTATTCTTGTATGCAGGCCAGCATCTAGAAAACTGGTTCACCTAACGGGGTCGTCTTATTTTCTGTATTATTGTTGAATAAGAAAGGTGCAACGTGACACGTAGTTGGAGTTTCCCGTTTGGAAATAGTGCCATTAAAGGGATGCTAACATAGCTAAGCTAGCTGCATGCTGGTGTGTCTGTAGGCCTTAGCAGCTCAGACCTTAGCAAGGTTGGGTTGATTAATGAATTATAAGGCATTTTACATAAGCCACAGTAGGTGCATGTTTAGCATTTTTCTCATACAGATCCCGTGTGAATCAAAATCCAACGCTTCAAACGAGCTTCCTTTGTTGTTTATTGTAGCATCAAATGAACGAGGGTGGTGGAAGTGGAACTTGACCCGTCCAGCCAGTCATCGTTTCCCTACACATAACGGTGAGTAATCAGATTGTAACTGTCTTTATCATGAAGCAGCTTTTTTTTAAAGGCGTGTCAAGTGGTAACATCACTAGATGCTTGCGTTAGGTACAGAAGTTTGATTGGTTTTTTTTCCACAGATGAAAAGCCAGTGATCATTTATTATCGAAAATTACAATCTACACAGTATAGTCAGTGGTTATTTGGAAAAAGAATTTCTATTTCTTGGTAGTGCATCTTAGCACTTATCATTTATTTTCAACAATCCAAGGCTATAGGACCAAAATAATAGCATCCCTATAACCTGTGTTCTTTCCATAGGCCTTGACGCCCCCGCTGTATGCATGACTTGTTTCATGTGGCCTGATGGAAGGATACTGTGGATAGTACTTTCATCAGGATATCAGGAAAGTCATCCCATGCCCCCACTTTGGCGGGCCTGTCAGAATGAAGAAGATAAGCCTTAAGACCATCCGCAAGTCCCTCAGCATAAAGGGTAAGGAGGAGGGTGACTTTGTCATGCTCCAGCAGCCCTCAGTGACTACTGAGTTTTCGAAGGAAGAGTCCCTTTTTGGGGGATGCTACACCAAAGAGCTCTCTGGCTGTGAACTTGGCGGAGAAGAGGACAAAGTGGGGCAAAATAAGGGCCGGTCAAAAAGTGAGAGCTTGATGGGATCACTGAAAAGAAGGCTGTCTGCAAAACAGAAGGCAAAAGTTAAAGGTAGCCCCTCTGCCATGGACTCAGTAGATGATGATGACACCTTCTCTTCTTCTTCTGTTCCCATCAGCTTCAGTGAAGTGAAAGCTCAGAGGCCCCTCAGATCTGCGTCCTTACGGAGTCACCATTATAGCCCCTCACCATGGCCTCTGCGGCCGGTCAACTCTGATGAGGCATGTATTAAGATGGAAGTAAAAGTCAAAGCCATGGTTCATTCTCCTAGCCCCAGTCCAAACCTAAATGGTGTCCGAAAGGAATTTCATGATTTTCAGATGGAAGGGCTCTTTCAGGACCAAGCAGAATCCTTAAAGAATCTTCAGCAGCCACAAAACGGTGAGCTGCACCTAAACATAGATGAAAATGACGTGCCTGTCGTGCTGGGGTTAACTCCCCAGGACTACATCCAATATACAATGCCTTTAGATGAGGGAATGTACCCCGAAGGGTCCCACTCCTTCTGCCTAGACAGCTCCTCTCCTATGGAGGTGGTGACTGAAGCAGACGACGGGTCTCTCCATACAGACCATGGACAAGAGGAACATGAACTGGTCAGTGCAATGCCTTCAGATCTCTTCATGGAGACCTCGGTGAGTAGTCTTCTCATTGGCTCTGCTAGTGTGATGCTCCAAAGTTCAAAAGTAGAGGTCCCGCCTCCCCTGTCTCCACTCCTCTCACCTATGACAAGTAATGGACACACCCCCAGGACATTTTCGGGGTTTGGAACTTCTGACAGCCAAGTAGCTGAAAGGGTCAGACATCACCTCAACTTTGACCCAAATTCTGCTCCTGGTGTAAGTCGGGTATATGACTCAGTCCAAAGCAGCGGACCCATGGTTGTGACCAGCCTGACAGAAGAGCTGAAGAAGCTGGCGAGGCAGGGCTGGTACTGGGGCCCGATTACACGCTGGGAGGCAGAGGAAAAACTGGTCAACCTGGCTGATGGCTCATTCCTGGTCAGAGATAGTTCAGATGACCGGTACCTGCTCAGCCTGAGTTTCAGGTCACAGGGCAAAACTCTCCACACCCGCATTGAACACTCCAATGGACGCTTCAGCTTCTATGAACAGCCTGATGTGGAGGGACACACATCCATTGTTGATTTAATTGAACACTCTATCAGAGACTCAGAGAATGGAGCTTTTTGCTATTCCAGGTCTCGCTTACCAGGGTCTGCGACCTACCCTGTGAGATTAACCAATCCAGTATCTAGGTTTATGCAAGTGCGCTCCCTGCAGTACCTTTGTCGCTTTGTCATTAGACAGTACACAAGAATAGACCTAATCCAGAAACTGCCCTTACCTAACAAGATGAAAGATTATCTGCAGGAGAAGCACTACTGAGTTCACAGACACGACAGTGGTAACAATTTGCACTTTTGTGTTCAGTTAAGAGATTTAACCAGGTTTACAGGCTACCACAGTTTTGAGAAGATTGCTTCTGGTTTCTCTCGATTTGTGTCCAGGTGACTCTTTCACCGTTTAGTCCTCCATTCCACTGTTCTGGTGTTTTTCCCTGGTTTTAAGCGGCTCTACTAACATTAAAATTGGCCACTGCGTAATCTAATGTAAAAATATAATGGAGGTATACAGCCAAGTATTCTTAGTTTCATGCATTAATTGCATTAGACATTAAACATTAGGCATTAAACAGTAGGCATGCATTGCAATGTATTAAATGTGACATCCAACTGTGCAAGTAGAGCAGACCTTTATATCAGTAATTAAAGTTGGGTCAGAAGGAAAAACAAAAAATAATCCACTAAATTGTACATGTGAAGTTTTATGCAGTCTGACCAGTTCTGGTCAGTTTTTGCATTTTTTCACTTGCCAGATCGTCTCTTTCAGCATAGTCAGACAGGAAATTAGGACGCTATTCTGCATTCATGTTGTGCAGTTACTGGGATAACAAGGGTGGAATGTTTCTCTCATGTTCACCTGAGGAAATATATCAGTTTTGCTTGAATGTACATTTATTACACAAACATGATTACCTTTACAAGTGAAGGGTAGTTTCTTCCTAAAGTATTAACAGAATCCGTTATGACTGTAATGTCTGACAAAAATACAAACACATCTGTGCTTTTGTTTGCCTACAGTAGCATGTGCATCTGAGTTAATCATGTTTGTTACTTACGGCTCCACAAGCGTGAACATAATAGAACTTGATTTCTACTGGTCAAATGTTTTAACCACAGTACTCGATTAGTAAAGTGTATCATGTCCTGTGTAGGTTCTAAAGGCTTCTTTACATCCACAGCATTACCATTGTGTTGTTGTCCAGAATTTGCCAGTCTGTCAGGGGCTTTATTGAACAGTTGGTCAAGTGAAGTAGCTTTAAATTGTGTGGCTGCACGCAGCCATCATTTCATTTGCAAACCTAAAGGTACTGATGATGCTGGATTTTAATGTGCTATTTGTATGAACTGCATCAAGGCGATGTATAAAACTTTTTAAGATACTGTATATTAGCGTAAAAATTTACATCTTTCTGCATTAAGAATGTTACAAAAACAGCACTGCAGCTCAGGCCTAACAATTTTGTCAGCATCTGTAATTCTTGTGTCTGCATGTAGTAAAGACTTTAAGACTGTCGCTTGAGGAGAGTGTAGGGTCCCTCTGAACGAGGGAAGATGTCATGTTAAAATAGAAAACCCTTTTGGCTGTGTGTCAAAGCGCAACTCTGAATGAAGTGTTTGATGCACAATTACCCTACAAATGAAAATCAGACCACTAGTCAATTGACCTGACGCTGTCACTGGGAAGGCTGTTCCTTAAACTCCTAATGCCAGCAATGAGCTGGATCCAGATCAAAGCAATCCCAAAACTGGCGTGAGCTTAGGTAAACGGATTTGGGAAAACCATGGTTAAGGCCCCTTTGCCATCTTGGACAAATAGCAGGTGTTTCAGCATATAATGAAAGTTCCATTACAGCTGGATGACATATTTTAGTGTCGTATGGGGTTGAAGGACAAAAAAACAAAGCATACGGTTTTGCCATTTCCTAATCACATTGTCCACTTGTCCCAACAGATGCACTACTCCACAGGTTCTTCTGGGCTGTTTGTGCTGGTGTTAGGGGAAGAGCACACAGTATGCTACACAAGTGCTTTATATGGATACTTTGACAGGGAAATTGTGTTTTCACATGAATGAGCATCTGTTTTGACATCAGCGTCCTTAAAAGTATTTGTAAAATCTCTTTTGTAGGTGAGTAGCGCCTAGTTCTAGTTTTAGTTAGCTGGAAATGTTGGTGTCTGAGGATGTTACCATGAGTCTAGCACAGCAGAAATTAGATAGGAACTTTGAATGGTGTTGCATGTTTAAAGGCGTAGCATTTTTCAAGCTTTGAGTTGTGTAGGAATGAAGGATCCAGGCTGTGCGTGGCTGTGTAGAGGGCTGTTTTTCTGTCACAAACATTGGCTGGACATTCTGTGTACAAGAAATGTATTGTTTTTTAGAATTCTTTAGTAAGTTTTTATTTGTGACATTTGCCATCTGTGGGGTAGGACTGTACAAAAGGAATGTACGCTTTCTTGGGTGGAATCCATGGTTTTTCTCTCTAACCAGGATCAGAAAGCATGAAAACCATTAAAACTGCATTGACCATTGTTTTTGCACTTGAATAATCTCCACTGATGTGCTTAGATCCTCTCCTGCCTAGAGTTGTCCTTCGGATGGGAATTAAAAAAAAAGAAAAAGTAAAAGAAAGTCACACATCTGTCCTCATGTGTTTATATATGGAGATGTTTTGTTTTTGTCATATCTGTGGGATACAAAGGGTGAAGCACCAGCACCACATCAAAGCCTCTGCTAATGCTAACGGGCTGTCAAGGAATAGGATCATGGGAAGAATATGAATATGAGTAGAAGTTGAAATCTTCTTTCAGGTGCGTGTTCATCTGTTTCAGTTGAAATGTGAAAGTAAAATGTTAGTCTTTTTTTGTTTTTGAATCTGTTCCTTTCATCGTATTTCTACTTTAGTTTGCAGGTCGTCATATTTACGCGCAGGAACCGTTTCACATGGCGTGGCTGCTGTGATTTCTGTTTTCTAAATACTTTTAGTTAATTCTTGAACATTATTGCCTTCGACGTTTAATTCCAGAGGTTGACGCTTGTTCAGACTGCTGACGCATTTTGAATTAATAACAGCTGTTTAGCACTTAACAAGCTCAGTGATTTTGCATCTTGATGAGTGAAGGTGATTGTTTACAACATTGTTTGGAAATGCCCCACCTTCCCTTTTTTAACCCTTCTTTTACATGAATATCTTGGTACAATTTGAGAACTCTTTATTTCATTTTAATGTGTTATACACATTTGTGCTGCTTATGGATATGATTGCCTTTCTTGTATTTAACAATGGGGGGGAATAGAATGTCACCCATGTAGATGTATGTACATGTAATGACTTGGGTTATCATCTTCAGAGCAAAGGTGATTTGCGATTTGTTAATGACCATAGTCAGTCATTAGTAGTAGTCTGTTCATTACAGTTTACATTGGTTGTCAACTGTCAACTTTCCAAAGTAGATGGTCTTTTTGTATTTTTTTTTTTTTAAATCAGCAGTGATTTATTGCACATTTTTGGATACAGTTCAAGAGTTTTTTGTATCTGCCAATTATAAATTATAAATAAAAAAAAAAACTATATTCTAAAAAACGGTTTCTTACTTGTTTGTTATGTATCATACTACAGCTTGGAGCCAGTGATGCACCCAACGGGAGCCTGACCGAGCTTGCAGTTTGTGTTAATAGATGAAATCATGGAGGTCTTAAGCAGATTCTCTCCACAGTGGTTACAAATTGACAGCTAATCCCAGAGCTCTGGTTGCCTAATTTACAACCCAGGCAGTCTTTAAATACAACGTGCGGAGCAGATACTCGGGGGGGAAGCTTAGCAGCAGTACTACCATCCACACTTTAACTTCACTTTAACTCCACTCTGGAGAAACACTGAGGGAGTTCTTGTGCCGTGGGTGTGGGGGAGGCGTGGGGGTAATGGTGTCGGGCTTGGACTTGGATCTGCTGAAACACAGTCTGCATGACGATGAGGACGTAGGCTTTGTTAACCGCTGTGTTTGACAGGCCTCTCCGGGCATCCGAGGTGAAGGTACACAACTGTTTACTCCCTCAGCCGCTTCGGGATGATTTATTCATGGCACATACTGCTGGTCGCATGTCATATGGAGATGATTCCATGATGAAAGATCTTGTCTCTGCCTTCCACACTTGCGTTATTATTTTTTCTAATTTTCAGGTTTTCACACTGTTTACATTCAACATTTAACTAGAGAAGTTTTACTCCACTGTCATTATTATGACATGTCACCTCAGCAGTTTGGAATTTGTCTGCAAATGTTCTGATATTCACCCTGCTTACCTTTCCACCTCAAGCCCAGGTTGTCGCCTGCTTACCCACAGTGTTTAACTCGGGAGTTGGTTTTTAAGGGAAGCTGTCACTTGACAAATAGTCAAATCGGTTGCTGTTTCAGCAAACATTAAAATGCACCAAGTGAAAGTATTTTTAAGGTATCAGTGGAAATGTTTTTGCAGATTTTGTCAGTTTTGTTTAACACTAACGTAAATATCAGGCCTGTATGATATAATATCTGTCATGGCTGAGACTGATGACACAAGTATTTTACTGCCATGAATTTAAACAGTCAAGAATTACATAATGTATACTCTTCATTAAAAAAACTGAGTGAAACTAGCGCCAGTTTCTGTTTCCAGAGATCAGGTCCCAGATAAGGGGCTGAGGATTGATGGATGGATGAACCATAGGTCTGGAAGCCTCAGACTCCAGTGGATGCGTGGCGTCGTCCGACTGATGCTCTCTGCGGCTCACTTGCTCGTTGGTAAATTTTTGCCTTCAGTTTCACCTTCAGACATGCTCAGTTGGGTCAGTGAAAGATTTTGTGTGAGGGAGAGACAGTTATGAGTTTCTGGACACCTGCAGAATTCTTTTAGTACATTTTTTTAAACGTCTGGCTTATTTGCTGGTAAATGGTTATTGGTCTGTTTACCATTATGAGGACGATTTTTAAACACAGCTGCCTCCTGTGTGAACCATGAACAGAAAAGCTGTCGCGGATCGTTTGTGACATTGTTCTCAGGTTATCTGTAAATTTAAACTGTGCACAATATCAACACAAAAGTGATCATTTGTGAGCAAATTTATTCTCAGTGTGGTCCTTGGTTTGAAACTATTTACTCTGGAGAATCCATCCATCACATGTCTGCTGTCTCGGATTGATAATCCATTCCTGCCATCTGGTGCGCTGCGTGGTGCACCCATTTTTCACCTACAAACAGGGATGATGTTGACAGCAAGAATTAGCCAGCAAACATATATATCGCTTTAAATTGTCACGCCAGGAAAACATCGGTGGGTGTAGCTGGTAATGATAAAGTCGAGGTCACCTGCTGGCAACAGATGTCTTTCAGCCCAAAGTGAAAGGTGCAGCTCAATTAATGCTTGTGATCTCATGCCAACAGTGCCACACACCACTGAGACCCTCTCCTTCTCCATCTATCATGCATTAGATGCCTCTGAACCTCAATTAGCCCTTTTAGAGACGGGACTGCCTTCATCATTTCCAGGTCCCCGGCTGGCTCAGCAGCTCATCGTGGTATTCACAGGCTCGTTCACAGTTTCCCTTTGTGTTAACGGGCAGCGCGTTTGCTGAAGTTCAAGCTCGGTAGCTGCCGCTTTTTGTGCCTCACGCTGTCGTGCTGCATGTCTCCACATCAAAAACGCCTCTTAGCGTGGTCCTCTTCCAAAAGCAACACCTCTCCCACACCAAGCAAAGATAGATTTGAACAAATAAAGCTGATCTAACTGTGAATACTGAGTTGCCAGCTCTTGTTACTTCTTTCAGGACTGATTCTTGAGGAGCGAGTGTGGTTAATGACCAGAAAATGGCAGCTCCAGATGGCCTCAGCTCCAGGGTGTCAGCAGAGACGAAGCTGGCCGGTTTGATATTTGACTGATAACCTGTCAAGAAAATCATTTCTGTTGGGGGGGTCATTCATTTTGCACCTTTCTATGGGTAATAGGACTAAACGCTTTCCTGTCGCTTATTATGCTTTCTTTGTGATGTTGTTTGACAGCAAAAGAAAATGCTTATCACCTATCTGAACTATCTACGTGTATCATAGTTCAGAAAGAAATTAGACATTAGAAATGTCATAGGCATATATAATTAGAATGGTAATGACATGCAGGGAGTATGGGTGTTAATATGTGTTTGTGCTTCCAGTGCAGACTGAAGGCCAAGGGGAGTTGTAAGACGAGCGTAATTATGTCATTAAAATGACTGACATATGGAAGTTGGGGGCCATCGGGTAGCAGGGAGGCCCCACCTTCATCCCCTCTTTGCTCACTTGTGACAGTGCACTCTCATCCCCAGCAATCTGCCCGTCCCTCACGTGGGAGCGAGGTGCGTGCGGATGCGCCGCGGCACCGGAGAAACCAGGGCGGGGAGAGCGAACAGGTGGCAGGCGTGCGGAAATGGATGGGGAATGTTTAGAATGAGAAGCTTGCCTCCATTCCACGCGGAGCATAGCTGGGCGCGTGCCCTTCAACAGCGGTCCAAGAGGCACAGCGAGAATGGAGGAGATGAAATGAGAACAGGTGGCGGTTTGTCGTTTAACGGGGAATGGAGTTACCCCCTTGCTCTGGCGAGAAGGCTCGGCTAACGGAGCAGCGAGGACCACCGCCTTCACAGCAGGAGCTCCACCCTGTGCCTCAAAGGTCTCAGCGGGCGACTGGGTGGATTTACAGCTACGTTACACGCCGCGAAACGCTGGTTCGAACTGTTATGGCCGCTGCAAATAGAAAACAGACAAGGTGTGGCAGAGCAAGATGTGTAATTAATGAACCTGCCTCCAGTCTGTTTGCAGCCAAGGGCCAAGTTGTCACAGCCACAGCCTCTTTGAACTGCCACTGTCCCACTAGTGCTCACTCATGCAACTGAGATGTTGCAGAGCAATTAACAGCTCCCCCACCTCTGACTGTGCATTGCTCAGCAGGGCCTCGCCTTCTTCTGCTGCTGGATTATTCTAATATTCGTCCCCTATCCCTCCTGGCGTGGTCCTGATGCGTTGGCTACATTAGTTCAGGGCCTTTCGAAAGCCTCTGGCGAGACGACGGCCCGTCTCCGCCGCGCAGCGCGTGTGTGGCGCATGCTGCGACTTTCAAATTGAGAATCAGTCCAGTGTGGGCACGAGAAAAAGAATCTTAATTCTCTGTGCATATGCTGCCACCACTTCTTTGTTTGATAGCATTTACCAGGCGTCAAAAAACAAGCTTGTAAATATTCTTCCTAGATATATTTTCTGAAGGAACACGGTTAAAGCATCAATTTTCCTTCTGTGACAGCGAGGCTCATAGATTTCATCTCCTTAGTCACAGCTTCAAGGCGGCTGCATTTGATCTAATCGCTGAAATGTCTGTTAATTGTGCTGCTTTACATCACTGGCAGATATTCATCAATCTATCAAAAGCAAAATAAAACGATTAAGAGCTTAGCAACATCTAGGGAATAACTAAATTTATGTTTGTGCTTGTGCTTATTGTTTCCTGCCCCAAACTGGTCATAATCTGAACATACAGTAAGTGAAATATTTACTCGTGGTTAGGATCTGCTCGGTGTTCTCCTTCGCACCTCAACATCACCAACGACTTGACATTGTGGCACGGTTCACGTTTCAACCTTGACTGCATTATCGCCGGTACCAGGCATAGCAACACTGGGGTACATCACGAGCCGCACCGCCAGAAATAGTAAATGACTGAATTAGGTAAGAAGCTGATTTGTTGTGGCAGCCTCTGCGTCCTTCTCAGTTCCACAGTCTATTCAAGTAGAAAGGTGGTTTTTGAACAGCCTGTGGATCTGAAACAGGTGATTTGCACTCTGCCACAGGATGTTCGCGGTGTGTTTGAGAAGCTGTAAAACGAGATGAAACTGAAGAATTGTGTTATCTCCGATAATGTAATCTCAGATATGCTCGGATCATCAGAAACAAACATTTTATTCACCTCCTCTGTATTAGAAAATACTGCCTGAATTCATATCACTAAGGGTCAGTGGGGAAATATGGTGGTTTGTCGACAGGGTGCACAGGCCCTTCAAAATAAAGTGTTTATCTGCTGTGTACACAGTTTCTCCCTCTGATGGAGGAGATCAGAGGAGTGAGCTCTATCTCTAACATTGATGTAAATCTGAACCAGCACACATGGGTAGCTGGCTTGAAAGTGGGCCTGGAGGGAAGTCTTTTAAAATTACATCCAAACTGAAGGAATTGTGAGGAATATTGGCTGGATAGGTCTACAGCACGAGCGCATCCTCCACCAGCTGATCTCCGGCTGTTTCCATTTCATGTACAGCCATTAATTAGCATTTCAACAGCACCGGTGTGATTTAGAGCAAATGTGTGATGCGTATCATTATTTTTACAATATCAGACTTGTAGCGTTACCTGACTTCTTCTCACACCTCAGGTCATTTAAGATGGGTCAAGTCAGTCTCCTCATGGGTCATATCAGCAAATCTTACTGACGTTGTCTCCAGCTAGCCACGGATTCCGTCTGCCTGTCAGTGCATCCCTTCTTCTCTGAGCTCCTTGCAGCCATGCAGGCTCTGTTTGAAATCCTTCAATCCCATTAGGCTTTGTAAGTATTTCGTTGCCCAACGTCTGCCCAGAACAAGTCAAATAACGAATTCTTGTCCTGAATCTGTCCTTTTCTCTTCTTCCACAAACCAACGTTAGCCCGAGAGAAGAACAAATCCCTTAAATACACCTGTGCCATGTAGACCGTGATGGAATGTGACACAGTAAATGAAATACTCATACTTCATAATTTAGGATTAGGTTTTTAATGGGTGACTCCCAATCCTGTAATGTAGCGCTCCCACAGTTGTTATATTGTAAATAATGCAATGCAGTCCTAATGAGTAAAAGTGGCCGTGGGCCATGCAATAGTAATGAAGACAGGGAGAGGGCTCAAGCAGAAGTGAAATAATTCTGTTTGAGGAGAATGGTTAAATATCCACAGCTGTCATTGGATAGATCTGCTGGGATGCGCTCAGATAAAAGAATGTGTTCCTTTATTTATTCATCTCACAAACTGTCAAGAGCTCTAAAGACTTAATCGTTCGCTTAACATCAGTGTGCAAATAAAATGGAACAAAAAAAACAACAATGATTAAGACGGAGGTTTGATGTGGAATATCATTTACCAGTGGCAAGCTCAGTAATATTTATTTGCATAATAGTGTAATAAGGAAAACATAGGGGTGTTTTATGAATCTTTGGCATTTGTGACTCAGCAAAATGCAGCCTTACTAAAAAATGAGAGGGTATCTTATTTACATGAGCTCATAGCAAATAGTTTTAAATTGTTTTCTTGAGAAGCCCTTCATCTTGCTCCACTCAGGTCTCAAAGGTCAAAGCAGACTCTTGAATCAAAATCAAAGCCGCTAAATGTTGCACTGATTGAGCATGATGAGGAAAATGAGCGCTCCTGAAAAGGGCGCCTCAGTTGTTTCCTGTGAGCGAGAGAGCCTTGAGAGACATCAAGTGGTCTTTGTGGCGTGTGATGTAGTTCTGAGTAGCAAAAAAAATAAATAAACACAAACACGCAGAAGCCAAAAAGCGTATTCAGAACCAATTTTCGTGTTCTGTGATACAACCCTGATTGAAGTGAACGGTTACATTCGTGCATCTCAAATCCATGAAAGGCATCAAAACACTTCTTTGGGTTTTAGCGTGTCAGTCTAACGAAGTAGCTTTAGCCTGTGCTCGTCTGCTCCTCCTACTGATGTGTGCCATTCAAAAATAATCCTTCCCATTCCCTTCAGGAAACACAGCAGCTCGAGTAAAGAGAATGTTCTCTGCACTTGCTTCCTCCGGTGTCAGATAGGAGCCATAGAGTGTGAAGTATTGCCCTCATTCATCCTGTTACTGCAATCAGATAATCATCCGATGAATAAAACTTTAAAACTTTGTTATAAAGAAAACATGTTAAGATTATGTTACTCTTTATTCATTTATCAAACATGAAAAGAGACCTCAGGCCGTCGCGATGTTTGCATTATCCTCCATGACCCATAGATGTCCTTGTTCAGCAAGTGAACTGCATTCTACAATTAAGTCGCCAGTTTCAAAATGTAAATAATAAATCAATTTTCTTCAGCACTGACAATGAAAGGCCGAAGGGTGTTTCGTCTAAAACATGAGAATTAGTGACAGAAGATTCGCCTTATGTGTGGGTGTTTGTGCTGTATGTTGAAAACACAACACAAGATAGATGAAAAGATAAAATAAGTAAATCACCAAAGTTTGGGATTGGTACAGCAACACTTCTTAAGTTTTGTTTATCACTGCAGGTGTCTTTGGTTTATTTTAGAAATATGGAAGTCTTTTTTTCACTACATGAATTTAAATCCTCTGCCAGGTCTGAAATGTCTATAAACCCATATTTTAGATGAGTAAATATGCTGTATGTAAGCCTTTTGCATCTATGAATCACAAAGGTAAAAGTCTGTCAGCTCCGGTGTTGCAGTGCCTAGATCCTAACGAGGGAGGAGACGAGGAATGTGGAGCAAACGTGGGTGGTATTTAAAACTACATATAAATAAATAAAAGTGGAAATAAATAAATAAATGCTTTCCTACATCACTGAGCTGATCGCTATCACCTGCGAGACGAATCCAACCAGAGCAAATGGAGAACAAGCTGATTAATTATCATAGTTTATTCCACTTAGCACGGTTTTCTATTGCATATGCAGGCGTGGAATTATGGCTTCATCGCTGCGTGCGTGTGTCCAAGAGGAGCACGTTTCTGTGGAGTCTGTCCCACTCACACATGCAACAAAAACTGGAATTCTAAGTGGTATCAGATTAAAAGACATTTAAGTTTTCTTCCTTGATCATTTTCGAGAATTGATGCTTTGAATGCCACACACAAAAGAGTCATTTTCGACTTATTATTCAAACCGAGCTTTCAAAAAATATAAAAGCACCCGCAAAAGTATGGTTTTTGCAAAGCTGCTATTTCATGCCACTCACACAAGAACAGGAAAGAACAATTTCATTGTTCATTTTCCACCGGTTTCTTCCTCCGAAGTGGATAAAATACCCCAGTATTCACCTGTAAAGTTCAGGAAAATGTGCAGTCATGAAAGGCAGCAGTTAGAGATGCTGGTGAAAGAATGACATCCTCATCATCACTGATGTAACGGAACAGGTTTTATGTGAGTATGTGTCAAATTGGCACAATTCAGCAACAATAAGGAACGTTTAATAACCTGATACTTCATCAGCTATGAGCCACACAACTGGGCCAGAGAAGCTCTGTAGGAGTCACTGGTTTCATTTTAGCTGGAGTGAAAACAGCAGGGTTGGTTTGAATGACTAAAGTGATGGCTGTGATTAGTAACAAAGGGCAAAGTATAGACAGAAAGAAGATAAGAAGTCAAGAGTTAATGTTTCTCTGTTAGTGTTTTGTTCTGCTCCTCTCCGTCCTCTTTCTGTCTCATAGGCAGCCAGTGATGGACAGGAAGGAGCTACCCAGCCCCGCGCCGCAGACGTCGCTACACCTAAGTCTTGCCCAGCCATGAGTCCTTAGATCTCCTTTCACCAACCATCACTCCTCGCTTCTCCCTCCTGTTTCGACCAGTCCGCTCCATGCACCACAGTGCCTCTCAATTTCATCCACATCCTTCAACGGGCCTCCGCTAAATCATTTATCCTGCTGTGTGGTGTGGATGTGTGAGGACATAGAGAAGCTTGTAACATGGTCTGTAGTAGATTTGTGCAGATGTCTTCAATTTCACATGACCATGTCTATGTGAAAAATCAAGGAAGTTTGAGAAAGCAAAAACATCTGTTCAGGCCTAACCAAGCAAATTTAAAAACACACGGTTGAAACGTATATGTGACAGATGTTTTTCTCTCATTCTCTTCTATTTATGACTAGTTAAAGTCACTGACAAGTGAAATATTTGTCTTTTTCCTGTTTATGTTTGACCTTTTTGTGGCACACAGAAGAAAGAAGCTGTGGGAAATATTGATGTCACCGTTGCCACTGTTCATTCTTGACTGGTCAGACTGACAGACCTACAACCATCCACAGCGTCGTCTCTCACGGGGAACTTCCTCCCAGCAGAATGCAGGCTCAGCAGCCCAGCGGCGTACGTGGAGCTGGCTACGCTTTCAAACCTCAGTCAGGGGTTGAAATGTGAAAAATCTGGAAAATGAGGAAGATGCTCATTTAGGTTCATATATTGTTAAACATACGTGCACGTGTGCTTTCTGTCACACTTTAAAGAAGAATTTAAAGCAAAACATATTCACTTTTGTGCGAGTGAGTCAGATTAGCAGACTTACAATGAGAAAGCAACTAGAGAGCAACAGTTTTCCACCGTCCTCATCCTCACTGTCACTGAAGAACCCACTGAGGCTTGGACCTGTGCACAGCCACGTCAGTCCGTGTGCTGCAGGAATCCAAGGTGTTCTCCACGGTACCAGCTGGTGCTTGGTATTTGCTTTGACACATCAAATAGCATGAACGCAGAACAGACCATCGCAGTCTTGATGGAGGATCCCGGCTGGCTGACAGCACACGTTTCTTTAATTCAAATGAACGGGAGCATCATTTGCTGCAAACCCGCCCGGGTGGATGGTGGATGTTACCGAGCGACACGAGACCAGAGGTATTATTGCAATATTTTTGCATAAGTTACGGCGAAATCTGATTCCACAGTCAGGCCTTTGCACTTTGTGCTGGAACATTTGTGAGAAGTTATTCAGCAGTAGCGACAATTGTTTAATACGGATGGTGTGATGTGCCATAAAACGTGATTATAAAGTCTGGCAACCTTGTCCTTCTCTGCCTTCTGAGGTTGTACAGTACTGAAGAGAAACACACGAGTCCTGAAGCACTAGTTTAGTATTTTAGGAAGGATGTTGCAGTGAAGATTGATGGGGCGGCATGTCACTGTCTCTCCGTCTTCCCCTTTTCTATATATTTTTTTCCTTTGCCTTTCTCTCCTCCTTTGTGCCTGCTCTCTTTCAGGCTCCCTGCTTTGGAATTCTTCCTGTGTTCCTGCTGTGGTATTGTGGCGCCTCATTCACGTTACCTGGTGTCACAGTCTTGACTTGCCTTCCCTTTGTTAATCGGCGGTAAACAACATGGCTGTCTGGGGACTCTGCATGGCGTAGGGACATATTTTTACCCTAGCAAAATAAAAAAAACAAAAAACAACAACACATGATTAAAGATGATGCCTCTCACACTCCACTCTGTGCACGATGATAAAAGGTGCTCAGATATCGCAGTGACAGGTCAAAGCAATGCACATAGCTAATTGATGCTGCCTCAGAATTTCACTGCGGCAGAAAGAAACATTTGGCAGTTTCGCATCGTTAACGTGCATATTTATTCTCCCGGGTGCAACGTCGAATTCTTTTCTGTTCTAATACTTCTAGTCAAGCAATCACTTTCATTTAGCACCTGCCTAAAAACCGTTGGAAAAAAAAAAGGTCAGGCGTTGCGAGTTAATGTTCTAGTTCATATTGTCGTGTGTGATTCATACTTTTCAGCTCAGCAAATATTGTGTTTCGCTCGAGGCGATATCTGGTGTCTAAATCAGCCTCGTTTCTTCAGTAATGTCAACCCAAATTGCAAATTTTGTGAGATTTTGACATTTGTTCTCCTGATTCTGAGTCAATTCCAGGTCAGCGTCATTTGTAAACCCGCAGGAGTCCAAAACACTGTAGACACAGATTAACAGCTTGACTGGGAAAAGGTATTGGTGGCTGAGATTCTAATGGCCTTTCTAATGATTCATGAAAATGGCAGGGTCATTCAATAGTAACCGCTGCAATAGCGCAGCTAATAGAGAATAGATCCAGAATAGATGCCTTGTAGATTTTAAAATAAAACATTCTCAGTCCTGAAGTCTACTTCAGTAAATCGCATATTGTATGAAAGTTTGTTTACAAGAATTAATGAAAAACTGTAGAAGCAGATCAACAAAACAGAAATTCATAAAGTCTAATCTCAATAAAAATGTTTTTCTTGCAAACAAACCCTATGGCACATCTTTAACATTCAGCTAATGTGTGTATCTGCGCGTTCGCCTGTGCTGTGTCTGTGTGTTGTGAGAGCCCTTTCAGCTGATTAAATATGTGAATATATAAAAATGACAATTCTCAGCACAGCTGCAGATAGTCGGCAGGTCTGTTCCGTAGGGAGCTGCCAAGCTGTTCCTCCTGCATTCAGCACCACGCGCTGTGCAGCATGAGGAGGCTCCAGCGCCATTGGAGGGGACTTCATGTCATTTGTAGAATCAGATTTTCCCCCATAAATACAGACCACTCGGCACGCTCCTCATACGGGAAAAAAAAAAAAGGACGATCCCAGAGGGCTGTGGAGTGTTTGGCTTTCAATTAGCTTCTCCCTCGCTCCTCTGGCTCCACCATTTGCCTCTGTTTGATTGTGGTGATGGTGGCGAAACAGCTTTGGCTCGCTCCGTTGGTCGACATGCAAACATGGAGTCCTCATCAGATCTGTGTGAGAGCGGGACGCTAGAGATCGAGGCTGGTGGAGCGAAGGCGGACGGGGCAATGTATGAACACGAAATGTCGGGGGACGCTCCGTGTTTGCACAGGGTACTTCTAAAAGAGTTGGCCGAATAAACAGAACTCTTTGCTTTGGGAGGCTGCTCATGTTTTTGCAAATCTATGTGAAGCGCTGCTCTCGTGCATCGTGTTGCCATTCATTTGCACGTGCAGAGGCCATTGTGCATGCGAGGCAAACCCTACCTGTCTCTTACAATTACTAATAGAAAACATGGAAATGTGGCCTGGAGCACGTCATTTGTTTCTCCAGAGCGAGCAAAGAGACAGATGTCATTCACAGGCAGATTTGCTTTTCAGATGTTTGGGGATGGCATGGCACAAGGCTGACTGTGTCCGCTGCTCCGCGTGCACTGTGGGCAACGAGGAACGTCCACAGGTACGCGCTTCTTTCTCGCCGCCGTGCCCCGCAACATGCTGAATTAGCCGAAAAGCCACGAATGGGTGGAAAACACTTAATTCGATGTCTTGTGGCCCTTTTCAGCCAAGCTACTCACCTGCGGTGGCTTTTTTTTTTCTCCTCGTGTAAAAAGCAATGAATGCATGTGCCTACACTTCTGCACCCGCCAACTTAACGTTATTTGCACGCGAGCGCTGGTTTCCCGGCTGGTGAGTGGGCCGCCTACCTTTGAGGCACGCTGGAGTTGTGCTGCAGCTCTCCCGCCGCTCACACACACTCTCCCGCTGAGCCCATCTGCAAGCTCAGCCCCCAGTACACCCCTCCACCCCTCCACCCAACACACACACGCACGCGCTACACTAACACGCACTCATCAGCTCCTCCACGTGTGTCAGCCGTGCCCCTGAATCACCTCGCCCACTCTCTCTCCTTGAGTGTATGTCAGCTCGTGCCGCCAGCCCCCTGCATCAAACTTCACGTCCTCGATGCTAAACCCACAGACACACACCGAGGTGGCGAGGGAGAAGAAGCAGGTCAGTGGGTCTGCGGAAACACACAGAACCTCTTAAAGAGAACTGACCAGTATGCGCTGCACTCAATTACCTGTATTTGATTATTGGCTTCTCTGCTAATACGCCTGTCGAACAGCTGTTGGTGAAAAGCGTTCTCTCGGTTCACCCGTTCACCTCCGTCTTCTTTTTTTCTCGGCTAAAAGCCATGTTATTCCTGATCAGTGTGCATCTGCCATTGTTTCCTCTTTCCACCTTCTCCTAGCTTCCATTTTTCCTCACGCTGACGATGCTTCCTATCATGTTTCTTTCTCATTCCGTCTTCTCACGTTTGTCACATCTCATATTTGTGAGGTTTGTGTAGAAATATGAACGTGAAATATTGTAGATAAGTCTTGAGCAGTCCCCGAAAGTCATAGAACTTATTCACATGTTTCTTTTACGGTGCATAATACAGTGCAATCAGCCAAATGTTTGGATGCACCGAAGAACCTTTTAGTGTAAAGACGTTCATCAACGGGATACATGAGATTTCATAATAAGCAGGCAGAATCACAGCTAGTAAGTTAGTATTCTCCTGAGTTTACACAAGATTTTTATGGTTGACAGATTTGTAGTTGTCATATCCTGAAGAAATGGTGAAAAGAAGAAAAAACCCTGGGTTAAAAAATGCACCTATATCTTCATGAAAGCCGTTAATGCTTCGCAGCTGCCGGCGCCCAATGTGATCTAAATCATGATTTTGTGAACTAAAAACAAGCAAATAGACGAAGACAAAACAAAACATGACTGAAGTTTGAGGCTGCTGTTATTTTTGTATTAATTATCTGCCACATGGCAAGAAACAGTCAAGTAATAGAAGAGATTCAAGATAAAGGAACACAAATCGATTAGCAATACCTTTAAATTGTGGGCTGATGATATGAGAGCACTGGATTAGGTTAGGTTATCTCAGCTCAGCCGCCGCAGTATTGAGCTTTTTCACCTCATGCACGTCATTTGATTATCAAGTCGTGCCAAATGTAACTGTACTGCAGTTGTTATACAGGCACCCGTGTGTTGTTTTTGACTCTGTATGCATCACATGGTTTGGTTTTTACGTCATTGTGGAGGAAAGTTCACCAAATTAGCTCCAAATCCAGCCGTGGCTGTGGATGCACAGTATTATTCTCACTAAAAATCGTGAAAAATTAAACACGCACGCGCGCACACACACACACACACACATACACAAAGCCACTATCACACATCACTTGTCTGACAGACCAGGCAGCCGTAGCCTTCCACCACTATCCGATTTTTTTCTTGTCTTTTCCACCCTCTGTATGTCTTTGTGTCTGTCACTCTATCGCTCTCTTCCTCGCCTCTGAACTCGCCTTCTTCCTTCCTTTTCCTTTTCCAACCCTCCCTGCTTGTCACCTGCCTTCACCACCTACACAGCAGTCAGCTGTACATAGCAGCCAGATAACACCAAGGCCTGGACAGTCAGACACCTCATTTATCAGCTCATGCTCCAGTTATTCACTGTACTGCCACAGTCCTGCAACAGGCTTTGCACAGCAGGGGGCTTGATCGTCTTACGGGAATGAGGTTATGGATTCTACAATAAGCAATAAAGAGGAAAGTCAACATTTATTTAATCCTATTTAGATACTGTAAAGAAACATTGAGCTACACTTTCTTTCCTCTATTGATTGACAAGATGCATTAAAATCACACTTTTATAATAAATAAACGTTAACGCACCACCTCATAGATCAGAAAATCCTGAGGCCCACTGATGTGAAATAAATTATACAGACATGTTAAATAATCTAATTTCTGTTCCCTCTGTGCCAATATTCTCTTGATATTCAAATACAGGCAGTTATTAGGGAGGTTTCACCATGTAGTCCTCACTAGAGGTGTGTGCTCCGCGTTCTATCAATATGCAAATCTTCAGTTGTAGAGGACCCAGGGTGGTATTGCTGTGACCTCTTATGTAAAGAGCCCTGCCTGCGCGAAGAACAGCTAGCGGTTTGATGATGCCGCTCGCCCATCCGGTAATGAACTTGGGTGGCTGTGCACTTTCTGGCAAAGATAAGTGTGGAGATAATGTGCAAATCAGCTCCTGTAATTCGTAGCTAAATTGGCGCAGGTACATTTTCCTCACATCACTGGACTCTGTTGAAATTCTTGCTGCATTTCCTGTCTTCAAACGGCCTTTATTTTTAGATGCCAAACCGCATTTGTCTTTTTTGATAAGCCGACTTTACATCTAAGTATATTTCATGAGAGTTCTGTTAAGAGTTATACAGTCAGACTTGATAAATCAGCCACAGTCAGATCTACTTACAAGGCATTTTTCATGTTGTAACGCTCTCACTAAATCACAGAAATAAGCCTTTTAGACATTACAGATTCTATTTAGACACTCGGGGAAAAGTACTTACTGTAAATAATTAAGTCATAATCACAGTTGTATTACTTCCATTATTGCTTTACATGTAAAACATTTCCAAAAAAAAGCACAATTATCTCGTAGTGGTTGTTTGTCTCCACCAACCAATCAAGTTGTAGGATGCTCGTAATAAAAGACCAGGTTCTCCTGAGATGCCACGAATGGCGGGCGAAGTCACAATGACCCTGAACTTTCACTTTTAGCCACCAGTATCCAATAACGTCATCTTCACGTCCAAGTGGTCATGAGTGTCATATCTGAAGAAACGCTCCTGACGCGTTTTTGAAATATCACATTAATGAGAATGTGATGGGCAGTGCAAACACGTTTACGCCTCCAGCCACAGCAGAGGCACATTCAGTCCTCTGTGTTAGGTGACAGATGGGTGAAACAGGAGGAGCCTGCACCTACCACAGACTCAGGCTGGTTCTTCTGCACCACACCGATACCCTTAATCACCTGAGTGGACTTCTCCCACCTCCTCCGTTACACAGCCTCGTCCGTCCATCCATCCGATTGACAGGTTATAAGCAATCCCAGCCTCTAATAGAGACACCAGAGAGGGCAGTTCCTCTGCAAAGTTATCAGATCTTTTCTGGAGCGATGGGGTTATCGCGCTCCTGCAGAATAAAGCAAACAGGGAGGGGGGTGGGAGGGGGGTTAGTATGTAGGGTCAGACATCAGTTAGGTTTGGGGGGAAACTCATATAGCAGCTATGATCCTGGTGATGGAGGTGATTAAAGTGGACACACACAGCTACTGTATCTGGGTCCGGGCCGAGGAGCGTGTCCTAATGAACGTGGTGAGGACAAAGACTCGCTCATGCTGTATTGACATTTCCTGCTCTGCTGTCGGTTTGCTCCCTTTTGTTCCAGGTCTGGTCTCACGGGGAAAGTAAATTTACCCACAAACCCTCAACGGTGAACAAGTAAACCTTCATTACTGCAGATTCTGTCGACCCACAAATAACTTTACTCAAGAGGCAGAATGATTGATACTCTTCATCATCTCTGCCTCCCTCTCCGACCTCTAATTCAATTCCAAGTAACTGTGAAGCTGTGTCACCCATACCAAGGAACTCACCAACAGAGC
The DNA here is from genome assembly GCA_030770545.1 of Macropodus opercularis. NCBI lineage: Eukaryota > Metazoa > Chordata > Actinopteri > Anabantiformes > Osphronemidae > Macropodus > Macropodus opercularis. The sequence continues at coordinate 7,221,390 of JAUCMP010000028.1, forward strand.
CACACTATTGATCCACAAACACCACCGAACCTTATGCATTTTCACCCTATGTGAAAATGGAACAACCCCCGTCTACGTCTGCTCAGAACAGAGTGAAAGGGGGATGAAGGAGCAGGCTGGGATTTTAAATAATGAATGGGAGCAGCGTTGCGAAGGGAAGCGAAGGGGCGCCCATGCAACGTGCGCTTCACCTTTCATGAAGGAAACATTATCGCAGATAAATGTTCTTAATTTTAGCCACACATTATAATGAATCTGACCCCCCTCTTACACCCCCTCGCCCCCCACGCACACACAGATTCCCAACCTTCATTTCAACGTCCTTTTACCTGAGGTTACTAGCAGTCAGCATCCTTCCCTGCTCCTGAATAGTCATCGTTTTTCAAGCCACAGTGGTATAATCGGCCCCGATCAGGAAGCCCCCGGACTCTGAACGAAGCACTTTTATGCAGAAAAGCCCAACAGCTACAGTCTCATCTCTCCGATTTAAGGGGAGGCTCGGTGTTGGGAGCCACACACATATAACACAACAGTGTTGACGGTTGCTCACAGACCCTCAAGTCTGTGTACAGTAGAGCTTCAAATTTATCACATCAAAGACGCCGCAAATTGCTACATAATTCAGTTTAGAGGAATTTTGCCAAGCCTGCACAAAAAGGTGGGAGGGTGAGGAGGGGGCATGGGAGGCGTCTTAATTTCACAAGAAAATGAAGCATCTATTACACGAGGTTATTCGAGGCGTTTTTGCACAATAGAACAAAAGTTTTTAGTGGTTGATACAAAAAAAGCTGCTTCAGTTCCGCCTCTGTTTGTGTGTGATGACCACCTGATTGTATTTGCTGCTCAGTGGCGATGACAGTTCCCACAATGCTTTGCTCAAAGAGCTTAGCTCAGCAACCAAGAAAAAAAAACAAAAAAAAAACCCAAAACAAAACAGCCGAGGCTCCAAAGACACACCCAGGAATACAACATCTGGCTTAGTCCCGGAGTCCTTATCTGTCCCATCGTATTCATTCACAGACGTTCACCTCGCAATTTAGCCGCCGTTTTCGAATTCGATCTCCCCTGACATTAGGGTGCAAACTTAGTTTATGACGGGGCTGTGTGTGATTTAATATTACCAGATGACATAATGCATTTAACAATCCACCCGGGTAAATATTATCAGTGAGGAATGGCTCATAAAGTGTCATCAGTCTGTGGTAGGGATGCACAAGTGTGAGATTAGGTGACGTCAGAGATGAGTAAGTGACCTGATTAGACCACTTTGATAAACATGGAGAGGATTGTCTCTCATGCTCACCTCATCTCTCGAGCTCTGCTGCTCTTCTCTTGTTAGCGGCACGGTATGAGAACATTTGCCTCCATCTGAAATCATCCCCACCTTCACACAGACTTAATTAGTGCCAGAAGAAGAAGAAAATAGCCCGATAGGAAAAAAAAGGAAAAACCGCTTTTTCACACAGCCCGAAATCATCTAATTTATAACCTCTGTGTTTGTACATCCCACATCTCTTAATGCCCCTAACATACCGTACGATGAGCGCGAATGTAAATGAAAAATACATAATTCATATTCCCACAAAGGCATCTAAGAGTGTGGTTGCAGTGCGAGGATGATGCCTCGCCCATGCACATAAAGGGGAATAAAGACAAAGCACACCTACACAGTTTATTATCAGTTTTATTGATTTTTTCCCTTCCTTTTTTGACTTTGGGTGGGGAGCTTGGGTGCAACTGTATTGTACCCAGAATCTATTTTTCCCACTTTCAAAATAAGTTATGAGAAGCAAGTCAAGAGCCTGCCGATGTTTTCCCACCTCTTCTTTTAAAAGGATGCACTTGAATAACAACGAGGTAGGAGTGACGACAGCGAGGAGTCAAATTTAAAAATGGAGCACAGGAGAAAAGTTGCATTACCTTCTCCTTCCACCCCAGTGTGGTTTATGACACAGCTGGAGAATTACATGTAATGATTCAGCATGTTGATCAACACTCTATACAGCGACGTGTGATGCGGACACGCTGCAGTGAAACGGAGAAGAGACAGCGAAGCAGATCAATCGCTTGTGTTGAGCATCCTGGCACCGTACCTGCAGCTCCAGCCCGTCCCCTCCCTACGCCGTCCATGTCATGAAGCATCACTCGGAGGCACTGTTATTGTAATAAAAAATGAAAAAGAAAAATCAATTCTGTGCATTTTAAAAGACGTCTCGTAGGGGAGGAGAAGCCTCTCTGTCATATTTCAATATCGCCTTGCGATTCAGGAAAGGCCCACCAGGAAGACGCGTAAATAATTAAGTAGTGACTTGGTCACAAGGAGCTGTAGCTACAAAATGAGCAATTACTCTTTTCCTCCAGGGACGGGAGGCCGTTTATGGTGTTGGGTCAAAGGGGGAGACCAGCTTCACAGGGCAAACTAGCATCAAATTGGTCCATTACTGATTTATCATACACAACCTGGGCCGATCTGAGATGGGAAACCTTTGCGAGGACAGTGCGATGCCATAACACATGGCCATAGGCATCCATCTGTCGACTAGAAAGGCAAGTTTATAGAGAGCTAATGTTTCGGACCAAACATCATTGACCCTTGACGTCAAATAACTTTTAATTTTTCATTTTTTGAAGGCAGGTATTGATTTTTTTTTAAAAAACACAACCAGTCAACGAGATTGGTGCCCAACGTCTTACCTCTGATTGTAGGTAGGAGTTAGAAAAGGTCAAATGTTTGTCTCTGGTGAGTGGAGTTGATGGAGAGAAATGGCATTTACGTTTGGACAGGTCAAAAGAATGACGGTGAGAATGGGAAAAATCTCAATCTGCTCATTAAACGCTTTTAAATGATGATCTCTTCATTGAAGAGGGAGGCATCGGTGTTTGTCTGCGTGCCAAACGAGCCAAAAAGGGCAAAGACATCCTTCAGTGTTAGGATTGGAAATGCAAGCGCAGCCATAGCGAACATGTAAAGTAACCCAAACACAGGCTGCTATCTTTTTACAGCACACCTTGTGAAATTAGCCGTTTATTTCCTTAACAGGCTTAAGGAGGACCTTGCCTCAGCCACATCCACACACCTCCCTCCACTAACCTCAGGTGTTTTGTGCACGTCAATGTGTCTGCAGTGACAACGATCTGTTACCTTAATCAGAAGCAAATCTTATTTTCAATAATTAGCAGACAGACAAAAAGGAGCGAAGCCTCATTTTCCTACGAGACTCGGAGCGTCTGCGTGATCGATATAATGAATGGCTAATGGCAAGGCTGTTCGGCTGCAGCAGGAAAACATTAATAGAGAATTAAAACTTGTCCGACCTTTAACGTGTTCTGGTCATCCTTTTAAAACTGCATTGACTGTGCTTTGCAGATGTGTTAAAGTGACAGAGTGCATTTCTTACTCGTTGGCTGGAGACAGATGCTGAGATGGTCTGGTCAGGAATAGCTCTCTTGCTGTGTTTTGTGTTGCTGTCTTAGCAAAAGTTTGCTTTTTGATCACGACTACCTGCAACAAATCAATGAGCTGTGGTGAAGCTGTAGTTCTGAGGGTTGTGTTGTGGTGGTTTATTTTATTATTTGGTGGTACGGATGGATGTCGCAGAGGGTTCGGTGTTAACTAAACAACTCAAGCAACCAAAGAATGTTGTTTAATCTGCTGTCCCTGTCTTCTTATGTTAGCTTTTATATGCTGCTCTTTTGCCCGCAATGACAATACCGAGTGGACATAACCCACAGTGACAGGAACCCTTGGAATCCAGCGTGTGAGACACATCATAAATGCTTATGCAGCTTCGGAGGATATCAGCTCCCTGATTAATGCAGCGGTCTCACAGCATGCTGGCAGGAGTGTATTGCACCCAGAGTCGACATCCATGAAAAGCAACAGTGATCAAGAAATAATTAAAGATGGTAAATGGTGAATATGATTTTGGGGCTCTGCCAGTAATTGGGCACATGAAAGATACTGGCAGGGTGCAGAAGCTGCCGCTGCTCGGCCTTATTAGGCTCTAAAGTGAAAGTTAATGTATTTCAAGCTGGTGCCCAAGCGCCTGGAGGAGGGCTGTGGCACGCCCCCCCCCGTGTCCCTCACACCGTGGGATCTCCACAGGGCTGTTTGTCCCCTCAGTTTGAATACAGAGACACAGCTCTGAGAGGTTGGTATTAAGTTTACAGGGAATCTATTATAGTGAAGCATTGTGGATCCAACAAATGGGAAAGTTGGGATATTTTGAGTAATATGCTTAACTTTACTTTCTTGTCAAGAGGTAGAAGCTAAGTGATAACATACAAATGTTCCCAGTTCTGATTGCTGTGGATGAACTGATTAGATTTTGCAGGTCAAAGGTCAAAGGACAAGGTTCAAGCCACCGTAACCTGATACAGGCTTCGTTCCCATTGTATAAATTACTGGGGGTAATTTCTCCACACCCTGTTAGGGCTGACATGTCAGCGACCTTCAGAGTACAAACCACAATGCAGGCGCTATGTAGACGCATAGGTACATATGTATGTTAAATAATAAATGAGAGTGTGTTCCTGTAGGACTGTGTCTTCTGACATGGCTACAGAAACCACCAAATCTGCAGGTTTAGTGTCCTTTCTGTAAACACCGCTTATCCTTCAAGTCTATTCTCTATACAAATTAAAAACAGCTACTTTAGTCAGGCTCAAGAATGTTAATCTTCATAACAAAGCTTTACATCAGCTTGAATTTAGTAAACAGATCAATTAGCTAAATCAATACTACTGAAACAATCCCTTACTATTGATAGAAGGTTCGAATGACCACACAACAACAGCAACAACACAAGCACACACTCATGAAATAAAAAACATGAATTACAAATATTATAAAAAGTTATGAAAAAAGGAATCGTGGAAGTCATAAATGTAAATCAGAAACAAATGAAAGGCTTTTCCAGACATGCACATGTTTCTGTGGCAGCAAAGGTCAAAGACTGAACACAGACAAGATACAGTCAATAAATATTGGGAAAGGAGGCCAGAGAAATGTGCTCAGAGGAAAATGAGGAAATACACGTCAGGTGGAAGAAACGGAGACAGGAATTTAGCCGGCAGCACATCGTCTATTTAAAAAGCCGTGAGGAGAGAGGTGAGAGTTAAAACCAGCGGAAGAGGATAAGAGGACGGGAAAAAAACAGCAACTTAGATATAGAAAATGGCAGCAACATTAAAAAAAAGAGAAGCTGACTGGAGACACGAAGTGCAACAAAGAAAACATTCATGGTGTAACTAATGAAGATCTACCACTGAGACGTAAACATTTCTAGTAGCGATTCATAGTTCATATCACAGCTAGTGGGATCTTCATCTACTGGATACGGTCTCGTTGTTTCACCTCAGCTTCATGCTCACATCATGTGGCGCAGCTACAGCCCGTCTCCTCCTCCATATCTGCCCTCGTGTTCCCACCAGGAGGCAAACTTCAGTGCTAGCTGGTGAATTTGTGCATCATGCTGCAGCAGCTTGAAATATTCTACTATAAAAAAAAATCGATCGCCTAATTAGCTCTTGTGATTGAATTAATGAAGTGAGCTAAAAAATACCTTTAGAGAGCGCTGCAGCTCTCAGACTTGAAAGCGTTGTATGGTAACACACACTTTGCTCCTATTTACTGACAGATATTCACAGTAGGACCTGTCAATCAGAGGGGCGGATCTTAGCAGCTCCGTTAACACTGAGAGTGCTGGCGTTTGCTGAAAACCCTTGTGTTAGTAATACATGCTCCAGTGACCGGCTTTTAATAATGAAAAGCTGAATTATTATTTTTTTGCTAAACAGGTCTGCTTTTGCATGAATTGATGCTTAAATGCCCTTAAGTCTTTTCAAGCATCTTCGTTCCTCATCTATCGGATCTGATTTTTACTGAAGTTTGCAAAGTTTGCAAAGCATTCACTTATTGTTCAATCGCTCCCTTGAGGGGACATGTGTCAGCCTGGATCTTAAGGGCTCTTACACAATGAGCGAAAAAGAATGGAGGTTGATGGAGCCCGCAAAGGCCAAACTACCCCCCCCCCCTTGGAATTAATGAAAGCAGTTTGTCTGTACCCCCAAATCAGATTCTCCTCCTCTACCTTAGCCCGTCTTTGTGATTTCTACTTTCAACAGATCCTGTGCAACTGGAAGTCCACAGCGAGCACGTATTTATAAGCTGTTTCAGCAGTCTCCCTTCCCCTGCTGAATTGCATCAAATCACTTTAATAAAGCCAGAAATCATCTCGGAAGAAACAAAAATTCAATTAATGGCTTCTGAATACAAGGAAACAAAAGATAACAATAAAACGTACCACAGCGATGGAACATGATTGGATTATTTCCTGCAAGTGTATTCTCGTGGTGGGGCAAAATATTGCAGCCTATAATATAAAGGGATTCAGCAAATGTTGAACTGCTGCGTGCAGATGGAAAAAAAAAAAAGCAAAGGTAGCAACCAGCTTAGTTGCAGTGGAGAAGGCACGGCAAGTTTCGTCTAATGCACTGTACTCTCAAATGTGTAGAAAAACAAGAGTGTTGCATGGATGCTGAGCCCATCAGGGTCACTGCTTATCGAATTTCCCTGTGGTCCAGCCTGAAAGGAATTTACACCTAGTGTAGTGGGAGTTATTGTCAGCATGTGGTAGCCTTCCTCCAAACATGGTCGGAGGGAGAGAGGGAAGCCTCGAGGCCATGCCATCCTCAAGCTGTTTGCTAGATGGGAATCAGATACTATAGTTTTCTCAATGGGCCAGTCATCAGCCATGCAGAAGGAATATGTGCTGTCATGGAGAGGATTATTTCAGCGGAGAAGAGGAGAGTATCTGAGCGAAGCTTTTGCACTGGGTGTTTACAAAAGAGACGAGGAAAAAAAAAAAAAGAGAGAGAAAGCCTAACGACTCTAAAGACTTGAATCATCCAGTCGATATTCTGGGATTTCACCTGGGGGGTCCTCCGCCGTTGTGTTTTTCGCTACTGACTCACAGTATGTGTATGGAACGCTGCTAAGTTTAGACTTGTGTATGTTTTCCCCCACAAACAAATCTAGTTCATAATTGGCAGAGGCAAGGGGTGAAATATTGACTGTGTGTGTGTGTCTGTGTGTGGAAATGTAGTTATTGGTGAGGGTGTCTGTGTCTGTGAGCGTGTGTGTATTTGTTTTTGGCTGCTATCCTGGTTTCATCTCAGTGTGCTACCAAGGAGACATAAGCCACTTTCATCTGCCTTGTGTTCCAAGTTGCTTTGTGCTCCCAATAAAAGACAGGAAGTTGAGTTAAATCAAATTTTATCACCACACTGGTCTCTAATTAAAGCATAAAGACGGTTCGGTATATGTGGGACCTTTCTCTTGCACATGCATGTAGTACGCCAGAACGGTGGAGCTCTAAAAGATGAAAATGGCCGCACTAGACATGAGTGTTGGAGAAAAGGTGGGTTCATGTGTGTATGTGGGTTATGCTCGCTTTCTGTTTGGTAAAACACAAGTTTGATTGTCAGTCAAGCGCCCGTGGAGCCTGTGTTACAGCTAGTGAGGGACTGGAAGGAACACTTCGGTGCATACAGGATATTGTGTTGAGGGGGTGGCTCTGGGGCCCTGAACATTTGAAAAAGACATAAGACCAAGAATCAACAGGAGAAGTTAAACAGGATTTTTTATGTTTCAAAATGTTTTCTATTTCCGACAACGAACACATATGTGTAAATGTTTACTGTCTGCGGTGTAGTGTACATATACTGTAGCCCAAGGCCCGAGGTCAAAGGCTAAGCAAAGCTGAGACGTCCTCCTGTGAAATACAAAGTTATACATTGTTTGTAACAACAAGACACACACACATACAAGTCTTACCAAAGAACAACAATCAAGTGATAAAACGTCCTGAGTCTTGTTTATGATCACTTTATGATCTATTGAGTATTTGCATCATCTTGGCCATATGTATGTGAAGAAACACTACATATACACGTGTGCCATGACGGACACCACAGTCATTCCTATTATATTAGACACTAGATCTAATTAGGAAGGAGGATACTGGGTACAAACCAACGATGATGCACATCTGTCCTATGCTAATTAGATGAAACCTGCTGTGTATTCCATTAAATCCAAGTAAAATCATAATTATGGTCTCTTCACATGAAATTCAATACTTGTCAGAGTAGAAAAAGAGCAGGTGTCGCTAATGACATCAGCAACGACTTTGTTCTATTCAAGTCTGCCAGTAAGCAACGAGTGTAACAGCGAGTCAGCACGAACACATCCAGGACCCTGAAACCGACGCCGCTAAGTAGAATTCAGCCATTGTTTCTCCTGCTGTGACATGTCAAAATGTCTCGTGTGAGGCCTGCTTGTCATTCCTCTTTGTGGTCCAAAATAGCATCAAGGCGATTTTACTGGGAATAGTATTTGATAAAGGAAGGAAAACAGGTCTCTCTCTATATAAATATATATAAATATATAAGATGTCTTTTTTGTTTCTGCACCTGGACGGGTTGCCTCGGCGTTTGATTGGCACAGACTGGCAGACTGAGCCCTGGCAAGGGAACAGAAAAACAAAGTAAACAAACTTACTCTGACGAGGAAAGTGTGACACAAGCAGCTAAACTGACATTTGCAGCTTTGAAGCTGTTTAATTTGCTGCAGCTGATGAGCTAATTAGCTAATCAGCGCGTAACATACTGTTATAGATGCAGACTTTTTCTGTTGAGTGTTTGGGCAACATTTGTAAAAATAAAAGAATATAAATAATAAAAATAATAAAATACTGTTACACGGCTGCAGTGTAACAAAACAGGGGGATTCGTTCTTTATGCAAATTCATAATGAATGATTCGAAAACAAGTTTGTCTACAGATGATTCATTTAAAACGTGGTGATCTTCTAACTACAGGGATATTTCTCAGGCAAGATCTGAAGTTGCTGTTCGTTATTTTGCTCCCGACGCACTGAAGGAGCAACATGGGTCACTGATCAGATCAACAAACTGCAATAAATGGCTACGCTCAGGGTTTTGTTCTGGGTTAGTGCCTGTCTGAATTAGATCCAAATGGGAAAGAGGAATACATGTGTACAGAAAATTCTGAATATATGTCAAATCGTCTGCAGCAGAGATTAAACCAGTCGTGGCCTCAGTGTTTATGTCATTAACAGCTGAGATGTCCATCATCGCATGTTTCTCGTGGAGGTTTCAGCCAAAAGTGAATTTAGTGGAAGTTGGAGTTCTCCAGATGAAGAAGCGGTGAATGACTTGACGTGCTTCAGTAGTGGCAGATGAGAAATTTTATAGAAAAAGGTTCCTGAAAGACTCCATATAGCTACAGGTAATATTAGGATTAACTTAATTTATTGTCTTTATTAACATCAAGAGCTGTGAGTTGGGGGGACACGTATAGCTCTGATAACTAATTTGGAATTCAAAATGATTGACAGCCACAGCTTTAGAGATGACTTCAAATATAGAAATACTTGGCTCACGGTTTCGTTGGCCTGGCATCGTGTGGAAACGACAGTATGGTGCATGTTGAGTATTAAAGAACAAAAAGAATTAGAGTGTTAATTGGACTTAAACCCACCTCAATGTGTCACATATTGAATATTTAGAAATTCCATCCCAGTAACTCACTTGATCCAAATTGCAGTAAATGTTGGCAGACGTATTTAAAGTGATTTCCAAGACGCCACTGCCTTGTAGACGAAGACTTCAGATGAGTCGATAACTTTAACTTTTACTGACAGAATGTGCTCAGAGTGTTGATCTCTCCTCTCAGAAGCAGGCGATCCTACAACGTCTCTAGCCTGAATGTGTGCTAACGGAAACGTTCACAGTTCAGCCCCTTGCTTTTTTAATAAAAGCTGTACTGTTGTTACCTAGTAGTACATTAAGTGAAGAAAAGATGAGGCTCGGGTTTGTGTGTCTCAAACAACTGGTGCCTTTATGACACTGAGTGAACTGGAAATGATGGAGGTCAAAATTTTCACTTCATTCTGTGCTAAAAGACATTTGAATGAGTCTAAAGTGATTATTAGGCTTCTGTGTCTTTTCCTACCTGTTTCAAATGGATTTTCAGGGCTAAAGTCTTTTTAGTCTGAAATTGAATCGGCATATTTCCTTTGGTAGCGTTTCCATGTTGAGTTGAACTGTCAGTGTAGCAAAAAGAGAATGTTGTCCTAAAATGTTGCTGCCTTGAAAACCATTGTAACCTAACATGACTCATTTGGAAGGTTGAAGCCTTATGTTGTCTTTATTACAGTTCCGTACCGATTGATGGATGATGGCCCTGTCAAGGCCAATATGAAGAGGACGACTTTAAAAGAGTTTAAACCTGGCTGTAGAGTAATAATAATCCTTTGTGGGGGACATCAATATTGTAGTTAAAGCAAATGATCAAATGAAAACCCCAATAGGCATTTAACTCTGGACTTAACAGCAGCTCTATCAAATCCCATGACATCACATGGACAATTTCCATGTTTCCATCAGGGACTAAGTGAATACAGCTCACGAGTGCTTGCCTGTACCTGAAAGAGCTTTTGCTGCTGTCCTGTGAGGAACCACATTTAGCTCTGCCTCCAAGTGTGAATATCAAACACGTCTCAAAGAAACTCTCGCTTTTCTTCTTCCTCCTCCTCCTCCTCCTCCTCGTCTTCTCTAAGCCCTGTTTCTGTTCTAGACGATGGCGCAGAGCGTGAATGAAGCCTGATGAAGGACTTGCGTGTAGCGTCAGGTGAGTGTGTGCACATAACAGCTTAAGCAACGTCTTTGCTCATCATGTAAATGTTGCGATTAGCTCCAACGTGTTTGTAGTTGTTTTGACAGCTCGAAAATGAGAGTAGCGGGCAAAACGATTATTCCCTGCTTGTGTTGGAATAATGGAATTAGACCGGTGTTAAAAGGAAGCTTTCCCTCTCAGCAAGTGCGGTATATCACCTCCTTACTTCATTTATTATCACTTAATCACGGCTCGTAAAACAGCTATAAGTCTACATTTGTGTCCACATTAGACATTATGAGCTGAGGAAGCGCTTGGAAACAAATAACACAGGCAGTAAAATAGATTTATTTTTCGCCTCCGTTTCTAAAATATCACCCAAATCTATAGTGGGGAATGAACTGTGCCTCTTTGCAGCGATTCCGATTTCAGAGCACCGTTCGTTTACACGTGTCGCAACAGATAATTGTGCAGATTCTGGATAACCTTTGCTAAACAGCAATGTGTTCAGTAATGATGATGTCGACACAATAACCTCTGCTGATATGCAGACCAGATGGCCGGCCAAGTTGCCCTTTCAGAACCCTGCTATGCTCAGTGAGGGATGGTGACAGCCTGCGTGTGTGTGTGTGTGTGTGTGTGTGTAGGCTATTCTAGTACGTCATATAAATATTTTAGGTGTGTTTAAGGAATTTAATGCCATGGAAGAGGTTAAGTTAAAATGTGTATTTTCTCAGCAAACACTCTGCCCATTCAGTACTTCTGGTGTGAATTTGGGTATATAATTAACAGGGCAGAGTAGTTTTAAGCGTAATCAAACAAACACAAGCAATACGCTTGTGTTTGTTTCATTTTGGACCACGGCCATGTTCACACAGACAATGGTTCTGTGTGATAAGATATAAATCCCCTTCTTTTGACTGAATGGAGCCGGTAAACTGACACAGCAGGGGTCCGATGCGGAGGACTGCAGCAGGACACTTCAGTCGTCCCATAAAACAGTTAAACCTGGCTCCAAGTTTACTAAAACAAGGCGCAGCATCATTCGTCTAAGGGCCGGTTACACATTTTATGATTAAAATATAAATGTCGCACTTATTGCAAGTGTTTGTTGATAAAAGAGGTTAAAGCCATGTGTCAGTACTCTGCACTGTTGCGGCTTTGATATCAACTATTAAAATATTATGGACCTGGGCACCACAGAGTTCATGGTGAAGTGGTCAAAGCTAACCTTGAACATCATCGCTGTTATGACTTCCCTCTTGATTTTCAATTTGAAGGAATAGACAGAAAGATCCCCCCGTTTCCGTGGCGTTCAGAGGGAACATCCAAACTGTGTTGAGCATGTGGGAGAAGCTTTGAAAGTCTCATTGGGTTCTTAACTTGTCAGAGCAATCCAGGTCCAGCCCTAAGGGGGAGCTGGCTACTGGCATTTTCCCTGCAATTTGTTATAAGAGTGAGTTTACATTTTGATTTAATAAGGCCCATAGGCATGGCCCCAAACGAGAATCAATCATCAAGTCTGAGCAAACGAGGCTCTGGCCAGTAGAACGAGCTCGGTAGCTGGGATCAGTGCAGCCAGGACCGACTCCCCCCCCCCTACAACGCGAGGGTGCTGGTCCATGTCAGCGAGAGGAGACGCTTTCCACCCAGGCTCGAATCAAAGGCTTTGTCTACCTGCGCGATTGTTCGAGGCACATGAAGGAAGTCGTTTCACTTTAATAAAATATGGCCTTCGTACGAACTGAATGAATGCAAATGTATTTAAAGCGCTGAAGCACATGCTGCCTGGAGACAGTGCAGCCTGCAGGGCCGCGCTTCTCTGTGTTCCAATTCTCATTACTGTCTAATATCTGGCTCCCTTGATATGGCCCCAAAGCCTCCTGACGGAACATTCATAATTGATTCTGATTTGAGTCCCTCATTACCAACAAGTGACTCTGTATTGGTGTGTGCACGTTCAGCTCTGGAGGGCAAGGCCTTTGGTGGGTGAGCCTCAGCATCGCTTTCCCCCCTCTTCTGTGGGTGAATACACACAGAAGGAAAGTTAGACTGTGAAAGTGAAGAAGGCTTGACGTCCTTTGGAGTGAGAGTTTTACTTTCTTTTTCGATCCTCTGTCTCATTTCCTTTGTTGTACGTGACACACACACACACACACACACACACACACACACACACACACACAGTCTGTCTGTTCAGTTTTTGCACCTTACACAAAACTGAAGCAGCAGGACAGTCTGTTTTGCAGATGGAAGCAAAACAGTAATGATATCAAAAACTGCTAAGGTGACATTTGCAGATGCGAAGTATTTGTACCGTTTCACACAAAACACAATGCAGCCAAACAATAAGACTAGTTGCACGACGAACACGGTTTGTCTGTCTTTTTAGGGTGGAGTGATTAAGAAACTGCATCTCCTCAAGGAGAGCTCATCAACATTCCGGTGGAAACATCCAGTTCCTCGTGGACTTGCCCTCCTTGGAGGACAGCCGGGAAATGGCTGCTGGTTCTTTTCAGCCATGGTAATGCAGCGCAAAGCACTGCAGGGATAAATACCTGGGTGACAAATAAATGTGTTGTACAGGGGGCATTAATCGCCATCTTTGTGAGACGTGTGTCCTTATGACAAAGGAGGGAGGCATTTGTCAGTCTGTTCCACAGATGGCCCCACAGAGACTTTGATGAATCACCTCCACCTTGCTTTAACTGGCCACAGAGGCAGAGTCACCACAGACACCTGGCACCCAATCAGCTACGGGGCCAGTAGATAAACACACACACACACACCTCATCTCAGTCCATCTCTCCTTGCTTCGAAAAGGAATATTTTGCCAATTAGGAATAATGTAGTTATTCTGATCCGGAAGACAGTAACTCCCCTACCAGTTAAATAAGATGGAGCCGTGACGGTATTAGCTTAGCACGAGGACTGGAAGCGCAGAGAAACAGCGAATCTGTCTTACGTACTAATTAACATGCTGCACGTTGGTTTTCTACTGCAGAACCAGATATACAATAAAAATGGTTTTGCAATGGTTTTACAGAGCGATTCAGTGCATCAAACTCTAATAAAAGGATCCAAGTTGTGAGATACTGCAATTAAACTTAAAGGACTGTTAGGACATATAGTCTATTATTAATATCTTGCTGCTTGGCAAGTGTTTAGGCCCCTAATAACTAATTAAACCTCAAATAACTGCCCTTCGGTTCGCTGAGGTGTGAATATTTTATCTGAGACTGTGTCTTGTCATGTCTCGTGCCGCCTCCGTAGGTCACAAGCGTTTTACAACCGTCATCCAACACGACTTCTGCTTTTTTTTTTTTTTTTTTCTTGTGGCTGGTGATGGACCTGGGAAGTGAACCGCACTCACCAAGCAGAGTGGCCCCGACTCCCTTAATTGGTCATGGAGTTCACATTGGAGGCGATTAATCACTGGCCAATTAGCCACTGGCACCTGTGCCAACAGTGGATCAAACTGCGAGTGCATGCAACTCAAGTAAGAGTCAGTACCACTCTGCTCACTAACTGTTTTAATGACTTTTCCACTTTTATTTTTATGTCTCCAGTGCTCAGCGTATACTGCAAAGGACTCCCTGCGAGCGAAAATGATCAATTATGCATCCCATTAAATATGTATATCTGTGCCTTTGTTTATTCGATTGGAGCACAATGATATTTCTTTTTCTCTTCCAGTGATTTACAAAGGGAATTAAAGCAGCCTCCTCCCTACTTGTAACTCTTCCTCATGCTGTTGAACTTTGACAATGATAATTAAAAAGCAACCGCAGATGACTTCCTGAGTGACATCGTTGCACGTCTTCGGGATTCAGCCTGTCGTCCAATCACAGCTGTCTGCCTCCCTCTCCCGAGCCCAGGCGGACGCTTCCTTTGGCACTTTGGAGCACGTTGTAAAGCGGTTTGCAGCGAAGCCTTGTGGGCGTCTCACGGCGGAGGTGTTATCCTGTATTACACGCTGAACTGACACAGAGGCGAGGCTCTTGGTAGAAAACTACCATCCGGAGAAAGAACAGAGACGAGTCTAAAAGCCAGCTTGGGACGGCCTGCTAGTCTCCTCGTGACTCAAAGGCAGTTGTCGGGGCTGGAGGTTGGAGGATTAGAGTGTATAACAGATTTCAGAGCGCAGGAGTTCTGATGCGGCCCGAACACTGCCCGAGGCCTGTGGGCGCTCCTCACCCAAGACTGCAGGAGGCAGTAATAGCCTCTTAAGAAAATTGGAGAAAACATCACTGGAGCCCATCCATACTGATCCCGTATCTAAACTATAAGTAAGCGTAAACTTGCCGTGGCTACTTTTTAATGACACAAATTAAAGAGAGGCAGTTGCTGGCGTTGTTTGAAGGAGGTTTTGTTTACTCCGATGTCGAGGATCTGTGGTAATGTGCTAATATGATCTGAGCAGAGAGACAGGGCCCTGACCAGTGACCCTAAACATCGCTAAGCCACACTGAGACAGATAGGGCTATTAAAGTACCATAATGGAGGGAGAAAAGTGACACCAATTAGATTAAATGTGCTAGATATTCACTAGGCTTTTTTTCCCCCATCTAGTTACTTTTGGCAGGGAACCAGAGAGCAACTCAGAGTAGATAACAAAAGATAATGATCTCATTACAGTACACACTTCTTCGAGTCCATTTAGAACCTGAGAGAGGATGAGGGCATTGGCCATGAGTGACGCGCAAACGCAGGGACTCAGCTGAAGTAGCGTCTGATGTCACCTGCGTGATGTTTGAGTGAATCCTCGTGCGAGGTCAGGCGGAGTATCAGAAGTAAAACCAGAACACAGCTTGTGCTCTTTGAATTATTAAGCGTCTTAAAATCTTCCCCATCCTCAAAAGTTCCCGCCGCATTAATTAAAGTAGTTCGGGCTGGAGAAGCTGCGTAACATCCCCCTTGATGAAAGTAGACAAGGTACAACCATTACATTGCACTCTGGGGAGCATTTGTGCTTGACAGAGCTCGGCCTGGCGATGCTGCCTTGTCTGTATACTGTACCTGAAAATGTGCAAAAAAAAAGAAATAATAAAAAAAACAGGGCTAAGTAAGAGAATATTACCCTGTTGTCTGCTGGAGTCATTAAAGTGAGCGCTGTAAAAAAGGTGGTTGTTAAATCTTCTACTTATGTATTGCAGAGCCAGTCTGTCTGTGAATCTCTATAATTACTTATAAAGAAGCCTATATCCTAATTTAAAACCCAGATTTTCAATGAAGAGACACTCATTCTGGGAATTAGGAGCTTCTGTAGTTCAGGTGGGCGGATTTTATATTTGCTAGACCCAGACTGGTCTAATTTAGAACTAATGAACAATGGGAATCAGTGACTGTGTGATCCATGGACTAAAAATAAAGTCAGGGATCTTATGAATAAAATAAGCTTAAGATGTACTTAATTGGCAATATTTCATTATTTGAATGTGATTCATGTGTTCCCAGTCTTTACATTAAGCTAAAGGGCTAATTAGTGGAAACTAATAATCATATTTCCAATTGTCAAACTATTCACTTAAAAATATGATAAACATATGACTCAGAACCTTCTGTCTTGAGTAGTGGCCATTTGGTGTGACATACTGTGCAAATGACTCAGATCCAACCCAGCAAAGTTCCATCTTTCAAAACAAATGTTTGACTTCCTGGGTCAGACGCGGTCGCGGGACCTTTTCTTGTCACAGCCTGCCAAAGTTCACACAAGTTCAGACTTTAAAGCAGATGCCACAAGTTAAAAGACAGAACTGATGACTCACATTGGACCTGATGAGTTGCTGGGAACGCTGTGGTCCATCTGCTCTCTGCCAGCGTCTCCACAGTCCCGCTGAACTCTGGTGAGCGGTTGTTTAGAGTGGACTCGCTGGGGTAAACTAAGACAATATGGAGCATGACGGCCACAGACTGGTAATCAGACTGATACCGAGGAGGGGACACGATAAAAAAGTGCCTTCTCTTAGGGGAACAGCTCAAACTCTCCCAATGTTTCCGCAACGCAGCAGCGGAGATGAACAGAGTTACAGAAATGACCGAGTTACACTTTTTGCTTGTCTTGCTGAATGTGACTTTAATAAGATTCTTTCTACCTGACGCAGTAAAGTTCGCTTGGACCATGATACAAATTGAAACAGCTGACTAGCGATTGGCTGAATTTCCTCTGCTGCACAACGTGAAAGCTGTTTTGGTATGATGTGAAGAATTGCTGAACGTTGACTTGCGTTATGTACGTAATCTAAGGTGAGGAAGAGGCTTCGAACATGAACTTGAAGGTAGCTCTGGATCCCAGCAGCATGTTTTAGGCAGCGTTTCTTTTCAACATGAAAGAAACTTTTTTTAAAAAACCGTTACCTCAAGTAAAACCTCAAACGTCAAAAGTTTTTAAAAAGCTCATAGTAATAAATGGCAATTTACCAGAATGACTTTTTGACAGATTTTGAAATGCACATTATATTTACGCAGGAGTTTGCAGATTAGTCTTATTGTAATGAAGATTCTTATTAAAACATAATTGATTTCACAGTTAATTTTACTTTCAAATTACGCTCTGAACAGCTCCCACATCTGGCTTTGTAGTATCAAATTGCAGACATATTGTAATGGGCTGTTCCTTGTAATGTAAGGTCTAAAGCAGGTGCACGTGTCCACATAAAACCCAGAAGAATTACGCTGACTGACACAATGGGAGGAAGCAGAGTCACAGACATAAAGTTCTCATATCTTTCATTCAATCAGTTCTTAGAAATGCTCCTATCAGTTCTCCTTTACTCTGTTCAATCACGTAAAGTGGTCCTGTCATTAAGAAGTCACTGTTTCATTCATTTGCTCTGGGGCTTTCTGTCCGTCTCAACGTTCTCTGCCTTTTTCTTCTGCGCTCTTTTTTTTTTTTTTGTTTCTTTCTCTCCGTCTCCCGTCAGATTGGCAGCGAGAAAGAGGATAAGTGCTGGGCTGCAGTAGGTTCCAGTGCTCCAACATCATGCTAATCATGGCAGGAGAAAAATGACGGTAGAGAGAAAAAAAAATATGATTCAGACCTAATCTTGCGACTTACCGGTGAGTTATTGTGCCTCAAGGGCGGATTTGGCTTCCAGTTCGTTCCCTCCGCTTCGTCTTCATCACAGTCAACAGTATGTATGAGCTTGTGTGTGTGCTTGTGTGTGGACATGGGGCTTGTCCTGGTGTGATCACACTGACACCCATGTCTGCGTGTTTCTTGCATCCTTTCCTGCGCTCGGTCGCGCATCACCACGTTGTTGACTCCATCGCCACACAAACCCAAAACATTTTGGTGACAGTGGATGCAAACTCGGACCTCGTGTCAAAAATAAAAGTCCCTTCATCCCCAACACTGAGAAATATGATTTCAAAACTATTTCATAATAAAAGGTGACCCTGAGTAGAATGACTAAATGACAAACCCCAGGTTATCAAAGTACTTCATCTGTCGTTGCCCTTGCTATAGGGACCAGAGTGAATGCAAGTGCCTCAGATAATAATGACTTTGTCTAACAATGACTGACAGGACACTCTGGCTTTTCCAGGCCACCGTCAGAGGGCAGAGGGAGCGTCTTGCTGTCTTAGCTGTTCTTGTTGTTCGTTACTCGGTGGGTCCAGATGGCACCAACCCCTTCGCGTCTCGCCTGTATGTAAACGTCTGCTCACGGCGCAAAGACCAATGTGGGACTGAGGTGGGAAAAAGAACCAATAATGACAATGAGGCTGTTCTGCTTGAAATTGGAGTCAGTTGTTTTCTTTATGTGTGTTCCTGTATTTAAAAGAGCTTGTAATCCTAAGAAAAGGGCTTCGGCAGAGACAAAGGTCACATTATGGAGTCACTCTCAGTCAGAGTCATTCACAGCATCCTATCTTCTCCTTGTCTGATAAATGTCTTTATCTCCAGACGCCAGCCTTCCTGTTAGAAAAAAAAACGGGCCTTAGTTTCTGAGTTGGAGCCAAATACCAAGGGAAGGTGAAATACAGTGAAAGAATATTACTGTGAAGTGTTCCGTGGTAAAAAGGGGGCTGGGGGGAATCATCCATCTCATTTCCCTGTTGAGGGCTTCTATGAATTTTCTGAATGATACTGGAAGCAAATTCACTCCCTTCAATCCTCTCACTATGAATGTGCTCTGAAGATGACCATAATAAGAGGGGCGGGATCTGAAAGCAATCAAATCCCCCTGGAGTACGCTGATAAGGGAGATGCCTGCGTGCGCATGTGTGCGCGTGGACCGAAGGCTCGGTCCGTGCGTTTGGAGGGAGGTTGGGGATCCCAGCTGGAAATGAGAAAATAGAAAAATAAGGGGGACAGCGGCAGCTTTGTGTCCGCACTGCCCGTCCCCAGAGAATGAACCTTTGTGTCTTAGTGAATATCTTCCCAGACGGATTGATGCCTGCTAGTTTCTTTTGCATAAGCACCATCTAAAACAAGATCACATTTTCACGAAGCCCAACCTTTGTCCTGTCAGTAAACGCCTGCACGCTCACACAGTCAACTAAGAGGGTCAACAGTACATATCGGCCTAATGTCAGCACGTTAGCGTCGTCATGTCGAGCTTCTTAGCACGGTGACATTGAGCTCGAAGCACCGTTCCGCATACGTACGCGGGGCTGCAGACTTTCAGTCTTGTTTTCTTTTTTTGTCACTTTTATTCCGCAGCCTTCAGTTGTTGTGCTCTGTGATGAATTAAAAACTTAATTGCCTTTGCCATTTGCATTGATTTGATGAAGACTCCACAGTATTAGCCCACAGGAAAAGAAAAAACCCAAACGCCTTTGTTCAGATTTATATGCTTCGTATATTTGGTTCTCTACTTGTCTTTCTACTGAGACAAAACATCATCTCAACAAATCACTGCACAAAACAAACAAAAACAGTTTTCAGCTTCTTACTGAGGAAAAGCTGGAAGTGCACTTTGTAGTATATGGCTCTCAGTCATATTTCAAAACGATGTTGATCTGCTGGAGTCTATAGTAATCATACAAAAAGTACATTGTGAATCTAATAAAACCCAAACACAATTAATCATTTCAGACATTTAGTATCTATAGTTCTATATTGACAGAATTTAAGCTGATTGCATATCACACAATCACCCGGGATCATTATTCAGCCCTCATTTAATTTCTTTTGTCTGCTGATGTATGACTCTGTACTTGGGTCACTTTACTTTCCAGCGGTTATTTCACTTATTTCCACATGATGAAAAGAAATTAATTTTAGTGACAGCTAATGTTCCTGCAAAACATCTGGGCTTCTGGTGTAAACTGTCACTCATTTGGATTGAACAACTTGGAAGCGTCTTTGAATTACTTTCTGCATGCAAAGGATCAAATGAGTAATAACATATGTGCAATAACGTCTAATAATCTACTATTCAGTCTCTCTGGAGATGTTTGTGAATTAAGTGATGATTCAGACATAAAAGAGTCTTAAAACTAAAATGTTAATTAATGTATTTTGTCAATGCTCTAATAAATTAGCCGGCCTTCATATTCAATAGTTATTAATAGGGCTGTGATTGTAATATTTCCATCACAACCCATTCATACCCATTAGATGTGTCGAGTATAATTAATGGTTTTAATAAAGAAAACGAGATTCCTTATAAGGCAGCAGAAGCAGGTGCAGAGCAACACTGTATTAAAACATATTGCAATGCTGAGAAAGGGGAAAACAGTCATTCATCATGCAGCGGTAATGTCCATGCTTCAGTATCCAACAATTCACAGCTATTGCCTTCACGTGTGTTGTTGCGTCTGCGTCCACACGCGCCGCACATAGACATCCAGGTGATTTGTGCTATCGCAGCCACTGGTGTGTGGTTATTTGTGATGTAGCTCCTCATTACTACATAACTGGCCTGGTGATGGAATGATCATGGTTAGGCTGAATCACCGCGTCCATACACGCCGGGGTGGACTTTGCAGCGTGAAGCTGCTCCTGCAGGCTCTTTGTGTGCAAATACACACAACTGCGTGTGGGGTTGGTTTGAGAATCGCCTCCAGGATGGAGAGCTGTCCATTAATAAGCCACCGACCAGTCCAGATTGTGATGTTTGCTTTTGTTTGCAAATTAGAAGATGTTTAAAACGTCCATGCACATTTAGAAAGGTCATTCAAGTCCAAACACGCTTTCTCTAAATTGATACTCCCTCACCAAAAACTGCAGCATGAGACACTTTGCTCTGACAAAGATCGTGTAAAGAGCGTCAGCCTCCTCCTTCTCATTTGGTTTGTTTTTCAACCCCAACACTTGACACTTTGTCGTGATGAATTGCGAAAACATCTCCGATGTGGCATCTGTGGAGAACGCTAGAAATGTTTGCCAGGCAGATGCTGAATGCAGCTGTTCTGCAATAAAAAAAAAACAAAAAAACAAAAGCAAACAAGTAACGGTAATGTTCACTGTTTGTCAGTTTATTTAGGATGCGGCACAATATCGTTTCGTTTCTGACACATTGTGTTCACTGGTGGTTTCTCTGAACCCAAGCCTGAAATCACAGAGTCAAACATCCTCCAAATCATTTGTAAAAAATATTCTTACAATCAGTAATTATTGTAATTATATTATTGTAATTTATATAACAATGCTTGTTAACATGAGATGAATTCAATGCTTTGTTTCTAAAAGGTTATATAAATTAGAGTACCTTTAATATTTAAGCAGGCAATGAAACTGTACTGGTTTATTAACAGTAATGGGTTTTGGGTCACAAGCCACTTCTTAGTGTGTTGGCAAACGCGTGATGGCACAATAGGTGCTTCCAGTCCTGTGAAATAGCCTCCTGTTCCTTGACTGTTGTGCAACCTTGCAGACGTGTCATCAAACCTAATGACTACCACAAGGTGAATGCCATTATGGATTCCCCTCCATGCCCAACACTTGGCAGCGGCCATAGTTGTCTGAGGCTTTGACTATTCATAAACAGGTTAATTACAAAGTGGTAAAGATGAAGAAATACCCACAGCTAATTTAAATATAACTATAAATAATAAGCATATGAGTTTGTTTTCGATTTGGGATGTGAACTAGTATCTCACACAGTCTCTTTGCGTACAAGCAGCTTTTTCATTGTATATACATACATTTGCAATATATTTGTACAGCCTATAATTTATGCTGTGACTGGGTGACAGCAGTGCTAATTAAATTCTGTGACGTTTCCTCTCCGCTGGTACATTCGGCGCTTTCAAGCAGTGTCCTGTCCAAAGTGCATCTCTGTCGCCGATCCCCAGCTTCTGCTGCCGTTTGTCTGTCTAATTTAATGACTGCAAACAAAGAAACATCCATTATCATTTTATCTTTTAAAAAAACATGTCCTTTGACTTGTTTTGTGTGAAGGTAAAATTACTATCTAGTAGGGAAGGCAGCACTTTCACCACATAAAATCCACCATAATAAAAGACATAAAAACACACACAATACTGTAAGTTTAACCAAGGTGAGGTGGCTTAAATAAGGCTTTTTATCTTCTTCCCAAGGACTTTGTGAACCTCCTTTGACGCATCATGAAAACAGTATAAACGTAAACCTTCCTCTGGTCCTTTTGTCCTTCCTTGCCTGTCAGTAGGCCTCTGCTCTGTGCTGAGCCCCTTGTGACAGAGCAGACTCCATCTGCAGCAGGTGCGGGTCTAATGATGCTTTGATGCCATATGTCAAATCTCATCACTTGCTGAGTCTTCTGACATTTCCATTGACGGCTCCTAGCAACGGCAAGTCATCGACACTCACCTCACCTGCGAGAAGGAACCCGCTAAGTGCTTACAAAACACATCAGCATTTGTTGAGAACTGCTTTCACATGTGACAGCGCGTCTCTTTTCACGGCCGCGTCTTTTTTAGGATATAAATTACCCTGCAACCGATACAAGGATGTTTGAAAACATATGGCAGGACACAAATCTGTTTTTAAAATCTGTTGGCATGTAAATAGTTGTGTGTGTGTGGGTACAGTTTGTGTACACATGTCTGTTGTCTCATGTCATCAGTAGACACGTTCTGATTAATACATCAGCAGCAGTCATGTCTTTAATGTCCCTCTAAATTGAGCTTTTTTTGTCAAATCATAGCTGCACAGCCTACACTTCCTAGTAACTAGTAATCATTCCACTTTTGTCTGACGTGTGGGGCGCTGTCTAGTCAACAGCAGCCCATCAGAGTCAAGTGGCGTGGAGCGATTGTGTGCGTTGGAACGGCGATGGAGATAGAAAACACTGTTTGTCCTTGTGTCGTGTCTATAAAACAACAACGAAAACAATAAAAACAAACAAAAACACAAGCAGAGGGTATCGATTGTGTGCATTTGCAACAATTCGCCCACTGGTGTGATGTGGTTGCGAATGGAATGGTGACGCATCATTCCTGGAGTTTACAGGCTGGAAGATGTCTGTTTCAGCACCAGCACGTTTGCTGCCTTCAAAGGAGTTTTTTTTTGTTTTTTGTTTTTTCTCAATGCTAAACCATCTGACATCATAACTGTAGGAGTCTCTAATTAACAATCTGCTTGTAAGTGCAGCATCCTGTTCACGGGACAGCTGCTGTGCTCACGGCTAGCGCCAGTTCAGGCGCTCTCGCACAGATCGATGCATCTTGCAGAAAGTGTCTTTTCAGCTGTGAAGGAAAATGACTTTTACCAAACATTAAACCAACAATGGACACAGTTGAAGCCCAGAAACAGACTTAAAGCCATGTTTTTTTTCTTTTAATCTGCTAACACTTCACGGATGACTGTTTCACATCCTGCACCAAAGCAGGACTTTCTACTGCAGCCTGTTGCTGTTCCGCCCGATGGGCGAGTGGAGTAATCGGTGCCGGTACCGCTCCGTTAAAATGTGCACCTGACCGGAATCGCTCCTGCTTGATAACTGGTCCTGGCTCAGCCTTCCCCTGGCTGCTCTGGGTCCCCAACACACCTGCTGCTTATTCAGAATCATTGCCCACTAGTATTAACACCGCTCTGCTTCCCTGGCCCTCTCTAGCGGCGCTTCCCAACCATCCTTTGCTAGACTAGTAGTGTTGAAATCAACCATACAGTTTATTTGAAATCTTTAATCAGTCCCACATTTACTTTTATGCCGAAACCATTGTTTTTACAGTGTAGAGACTATTTATCCTTCCTTGGGTGTTACGATTGTCTTCTTTGTTTATCTGCTGCTAACCCATAATTGCAACTGTCAAGGTGAGGCAGCGTTTATCAAAGACAAGAGGAACGTGCGATATCAGAGAAACAGCAGAGCAACAATATTTCCAACCCTTGCTGTATAATTGAGTGTTAAACTGATTCCCTTTAACAAATCCAGTGATGCACACGCCTATAGCTAGGATGTATGCTAATGAAGGTCCTTTCTATCTGAGCATCAATGTTGTTAAAGGTGTATTCTCTCCCCTGATGGCCTCTAATCAGCTCCGCTCAGCCAAGCTTACTCCACCTGGAGGACCGGCTACTGATTTTCTGTCAGAAGGAAAAGCACACCATAATTATGCTGCCATTTGAAATTCCATCATTCTCCCGTTGCAACAGAAATGAGATGCATCTCATTGAAATGTATATGCAATGCTGGAGGGATATATTCTTGGGTAAAGCTTGTCTTTTTAATTAAACACACGGTGGCCTTGGCGGATTGCTTGTGACACAGGGAATGATCAGGGCACTTAGAGGGCCGCGGTTCACGTAAATATGCCTTTAATGTCCCAGAGGGCGGCTGGAGGGGCGTGACTCGGCACGTGCGCGCAACTATGGAGTTTCGGGAAGCATATTCAAAACATAGAGAGCACGATAAACATAATGACATTTTCACCTTGAAGCTAATCTGCACAACACAGCCCAAATGAAAAATAAGTGCAGGGAAATGCCTGTGCTGCTTTGTTTTTCATATTTTGTCTAATAGTGGATTCATACAGTTTTCATCACATATGAAACCTGAATTTTCCTAAACAACTAAGTGGGCTCCTAGACACGACTCCTCGGATTCTCCTCCTGTCCTAAAGCTCGACCTCACTAATGAGAAAACAATTTAAAAAATCATCCAATCTTTGAAATTGTGAAACACACACACACACACACACACACACACACTTTTCCATATTCAGTGAGAAAGTAATTCTAGAGAGCTAAAGTTGAATGACCTTGATATTTCACTTTGTTGAGATGCCAGTAGATTATTCAGTCAGCTGAAGAATAAAAAGACAGACAGGAAGAGAGAGGAGGGGGGAAAAAAACAAAAAGAGATTCTTTCTGAGGGGAAACAGACATTTGAATTCCCAATGATACACACAATTATTTACTGACAAGTGTGTGTTGCCGTAGCGAGAGAGGCCACAGTGTGCAAATCAGTTCACTTTAGGATTACTTTTCGTCATATGGCCTAACAAGCGACACGGTTTTGGTTTGTTAAATAAATACAGCGTTCATGATACAGTATGTGCGTGTGCGTGATCGCTGAAGGGGTGTGTGGAGGTGGAGGATGCCGTGGGCTCTCTGACTCAGCCGTTACCCCCTCGCTCTCCTCTCGCTTCACTGACTCTCACCTCTCACCTGCCCTGTGGCCTGCCGCCTGCAGACAGGCGCTGGCTAATCCTACCCTTGTCCCTCTTTTTCCTCCTTGTTTTTTCTCTTTCTCCTTCACTCTCCTCTCAGTGGCCTCTCGCGAACAGGACGCCAAGGTTCTGACTACTAACCTCGCTGTCTGGCCACACAATTCACCTTAAAGAGCGTCACAAAGTCTGTTTATTCCCGTGCTACACGCCGGAGCGGAGTGGAAACAGCTCATTTTCATTATTGATGAGACAATAACGGACAGGATTTAAGTACCTTGACCCAGTGAACAGAGTATATGCTGTGGGTGATACGTTGTCTCCTCATTGTGGTCCGTGTCCCTGTCTTGTTTTTCTAAATGCAACGTGCGGTCGCCCACCAGCCACCCCAACCTTTCCCTCCGCGTCTGCATTGTTTTGCCAGCAGTGCCGTGTTGCTCCTGCTTGTCTCTCTGAAATGTGCATCTGCATCACCTGTCAGTCACAGGAAAGCATGCCATGTGCTGCTTGATTGACGGCTGGGTCTGCTTTAGGAGAAGGAAGCGTCTCTCACATGCTTCAGTGCGCCAAAATATGTGTGAACAGAAATGAGGACATTTAGGGAGAGTAAGAAACTGTGAAGACAAAGAAGAAGAAAAACATGAAAAAAAGGCTAAAATTATATGAGCATGTTTCAGACGGATCCCGGTCCCCTGTGTGCGTTGTGTGTTTATTTGATGCAGGGTGTGCATGTGCACTCCTGGGTATATTCCAGTATGCACAGCCAAGACTGGAAAACCTTCCTCTCCTGTGTTTTATGTACAGTGTATCAGCAGTATTTACACCCCAAGGTCACGACACACACACACACACACGTCTCTCCACATGTGTTAGGTTCGATGTTCTTCCATCCTTCACTGTCCCGTCTGGTTGCGTTCAACCAGCGGACGACGGCGGCTGAGCCTCTGTTGCTGAACGTGAGCTAATCCACGAAGGTGTTGTTTCACCCAGTGTGAGAGCAGCTACTTGTTCTCATTGTCGCACAAGCCACAGTTTACATACAGAATGAGCGCGTTGACTGTATTGATATGGTAATTCCAAAGCTCGGTGTGTTGGCATTCTTCAGCGCGTTGATGCCGAGCGTTTTGATAAAATGATTCACAAACTGGCTGAATTCACCAAAAAAATGAAAGGTTCACCTTGGAAAGGAACAATGTGCCGTTTGAAAACGTGTCCCTGACAGTAGCACAACACCCCCCCCACCACCACAAGATTTTTTGAAAGAGCGGAAACTTGACACTTTTGTGACTGTCTCCATGGAAACGGTGAGAGGGTCTCATTAGGGTAGTACCGGAGAAATCTGTTTTGGAGGAACAAAACCCCTGACAAAAAAGGCTGAGACCAGCATGATTTTAAAAGAAGCTAAACGACAAAAAACAAAACAAAAAAACAACACACAAAACAACAACAAACGAGTGAAAAGAGTGATATATTTTGCTGGATTATCAGAAAAAAGTCAAACTTCAAAAACCGATGACAACACAGGACTGCGATTATTAAAAAATATTTGCAGAGCTGCGCATTGAAAATGGGTCTTGACAGGCACTGAGTTTGCTGTTGGATCAGACAAAGCTAGTTCTCAAGGACAATGTCTCTTCATATCTGATGGGGTTTGCCAGCTGATTCACTGGCATCACCATCAGCTACAGTGTTTTGTCTGCATCCCTCCTTCGGCTTCGCAATGTATTTTTTCACACCTAATTTTTTCACCTCGTAATATTTTCACACCCACGTACTGATGTAACTGGCATAGGCGCTTTTACAGGACGCCTTTCCTCTGCATACAGAGCATCTAATAGAAATCTCTGCTTTGAAACCTTCCTGGAAGAAATTGTTTGGAAACTGATATTCTTCCCAGCTGACACATTCAAGTCTAAACATTTAAAAGACATTCAGGGAAGACATGATGTAAGCTGCACTGTCCACAGCAGTATTTAATGCAGATCAGATAAATTCATCACGGTTTCATTCTGTGATGCTGCTCTGTCATTTAAAAGACAGAATCAGGAGCCATACATGGCTTTTGACCTCTCATAATTAATTTTCTATGGTGCGATGGTGTATCTGAAATTCAAGTTGTCATCTAATCATTATCAGTGTACAATCATTTTTAATTTGGGAACCAGTGTTACTAAATAAGGAACAAATCATCTTACACCTCATATCTCTTTTTTTTGCCCCCAGGATGTGGGGCCACACAAAACCACTCAGACTCATTATTAGCTGTAAAATAAAAATAAAATTAAATAGAAGAAGAAAAAGGAAATCATTCCTGGTTTATAAATGAGATCAATAAAAATTCAGAAGGTACAGCTGACCACTGGGATTGCGTTTCCTGGGAGCAAATGAAAAAATCAGGATGTTGAGATGCTTCCGCTTTCTCCTTCACCCTTGTATGCAAATGCCTGGAGTGTTTATATTTTGAACTGGCGTGTTTATTTGCCGATGGAAGTCTGGAAGTATTTATAACAATTTTTTACTATAAATGCATCACATGTCATAAAAGAGTGATCAATCAATCAATAGTATGAGGGTGAGGATGTGCCTTTCTCCAGTACTTTAATGAACACACAAAGGCCATTAGTGAGTTCTCATTAACGTCTACTTTCCACACATCTTTCATCTTCATGCCTCCATGCAGCTCAACATCATTAATGTTAAATTGAAAGTGAGTGAAGGGGTGAAACGTTTGCGCTTTTGCTTCCGGCTCAGGAAGCTTGCGAAGAGCCGGCGAAAGGGCCACAACATGCCTGGTGGATAAGTTGGGAATTAAGATGTATTATGCCAGGAAGAGAGGACTTTATTTATGGGAGCATCCGGAATAAGCAGAAGGAAATGCGGTGGCAATACCTGGGGACGGTGCTAAACAGCGTGAGACCGTTCCCAGGACAGGGACACTGCAGAAAAATCAGGGGAAGAGCTGGATGTGCCTAATGAGAGCGCCGCCGGATAAAGCACACGGGGACTTTATGCAAAGGCAGCAAGACAAAATGACGAATATGAGTGAAAAGTTATTGTCTTCAGCCACATCATGACACACCTGTAAGTGTCAGGAGAGTAACCACACATGCAGCAAAAGTGGCCCAGATGGACATTTTGTGATGTTTGGGCAAATGCTACGTATCACATGTAACTATTTCTGAGAAGGGGATGATGTCCACCCACTCATTCACCTGTGAGGCTGTGAGCTGAGGAAGTGTGTGTGGGTGTGTGTGTGTGTGTGTGTGTGTGGGTGCTGCAGAGTGAAGGCACAGGCAGGGAAAGCCAGCGAGTCCAAGAAAGAAAGACCCTCCTTCCAATTTGGTGCTCTGCTCGTGTCTTCTTTATTTATTTTTTGTGCCGTTTTTCGCCTTTTGACACAGCCCTCGCCCCTTCATGTCGAACCCTGATGGCCCACAGTGTGTGTGGAGGAGGAGAGCTTGTGAGCTTGTTCTCCCCCCACACAGCCTCAGCCGTAGCATCTCCTGAGAGCTCATGACAGAGAGCATCGAGCGAAGCAACCAGCAGAATTCCCCAGCCTGCCCGGGCCCAGCCTCCCCGCCACCCTCTCTCCTGTCTTCTCCGCACTATTAACAATCAGCGCAGAGACAGACAAAATATTTACTAATCTTCACGTCTGAACTGAAAGAGGGAGAGTGTAGTATGAGGCTTGACAGCAAATTAGTGCCCTTCCATGACACATGTGGCGGTGTGGCTCGACAGGTCCCCTCTTTTTCCATTTTTATTATCATCCATGCTTGAATTATTCAGTGGCAACCATTAGCATAACAGCAGCCATTTTATATTTAGCTCGCCCTATGTTGACTGCATCAACTTTTCACTCCAAATATTCAGCTAACATCCCTGACAAGAGGAAAGAGGCGGTGGCTCCGAACCAAGTGCAATTAATGACCAACACAAAGAAGAAAAAGCTGGTTTGCATTTCTTTTTTTTTCTAAAATCATCGACTGACGTTCCTCACAGGAAGAAAGAAACCGTTCGTAATTGTGATTAGAACGACAGACTGGGAGAGTTCTAACGCCATTTGCCAGAAAGGAACTGCCACAGATTTGCCGGGTGTGCTGCAGCGATCATCCAGCCTCATTTGTCATTATTAGGTGTAATATGAAATATTCCTCGTCTCATCTCGGAGGTCTAATTTGTCGCCTTGCAATGGGAGCCGGACCGAACTGACTGGCTCCACGGTGATGAAAGCGCTCGATGCTCCTCTCCCTCTCCGAGTGTGAAATGAAAACCTTTACATTGCATCGCCCTCGTCTATACGAGCCACTGTGGCATTTTTGAAGCATTGAATAACATTTAATTTCTGGATGTGAAAAGATCTTAAAGCCACTCGCGCACGTCTGAGGGAGCGTATGTCCGCATATGCTTGTGACTGGCATGTGATTCCCTCTTTCGTGCTCTCCTCATCCCCACCAGCTGTACACTTTGACCTCCCACTCATCTTTGATCCGCTGTCAAAGAGCTCGCTCTCTGCCGTCGCTCAGCTTCACTCTGCAAACCTTTACTTCTTGCTCCAGATTTGGGCTCGAAGTCACTCACTGTGAGCTTCTGACAGTCTGTTTGAGGCAGCTCCCTGGTTCGACCCTTAGAAGGGAGAAGAAGATCCATTTGTAATTCGCTCAAACCAGAAAAAAAACAGCTTGTACAGCCAAGGCGTCGCAATATTTGCAGTTTGTTAACTTAATTAAACAGAAAAATGTTATGGAGTCTGGGGAAATGAAGGCCCTACAACAGTCTTCCCACATAACAAACCCACAGTACTGTACACGATGTCATTTCTGATCTGACTACAAGGTGGAGTGAGGTGGACGATGGCCATTTAATGGGGAGTTATTCTTCCTCGTCTAAGCTGATAACAGGTTAGTTGTGCGTTTCCTGTCTTTCTGAATTAACGTAAGTATTCGTACGGCCTGTCACTCCCCGCACTCAAACTGCAACACGTTACAAAACCACAGTGAACGCTTTAACACCTGTGCCGAGCTGTTGCAGGCTGCTTGTTTTCTTAGTTGTCTGCCACAGGAGACGGCTCGTACGCCAGGCTTGATATTGACACCCGCGTCCTGCGTGGAGTCTGGAGAAACCTCGCCTGCTGCTGGAGATTGAGGGAAAGCGTGTCACCGCTCCCCGGGCTGTGACACGTCACGTCGGGTCGGCGAAGCTCTTCTCTGTCTCCCCCTCTCGCGTTGTCTCGCAGCGCGGCAGAGGAACATGCTCTTTTTCTATACGCTCCACAGCCTCCTTGTTCTCTCCTGCAGTATTTCAGCATACCAATAACTGGGACTGTGGGGGATCTTCTCCTCTTCAATGTACCGTCAGCCACCCAGGTGTGACTACATGTCAGGGAACACTGTCACTATATGGCCACAATTACACCCTCTTCCTAAGTTTGGTTTGCCAACTCTTCTTCCTAATCCACAGCCCACAAAAACACCTGCTGTCTTGTATCAACTCGAAATGTGTCTTAAGGATTACAAAGGCGTTGGCGGTGAGTAATTATGTCTTTAACTTCTCAAAGCTCAATCATCATCATCTACAAAAAATTAGAAATCAAACTACTTTATTGTGTTGAATCCATCAGCTGTTAAGCGACACATCCAAAATAAGAAGATATTAGAATGTTGTTTGCAAAGGGCTTCGTTCCTGGTGGAGTTTGTTGTTGCTTCCTGTGGGCGTCAGGTGATTGACAGTACGCGCGGTGTAATGCCGTGTGCGCGCAGACATGAAAACACTGCTCTCAGTCACAACAGAACAACAATAAAACAGACATGAGATGAAATTATAACTGCACACGGGCTGTGATGGGAACTTTCAAAGTGCGCGGCTGTTTCAGTGTTGCACAAAAATGAATGGCTGTAAATGGCAGCTTCTAAATTTAGGAGAACCAGCCCTGACATCTTTAGCGGCGCTGAGGGTGGCTAACAACAGACACAAACACAGCTGGAACGGCTCCACTTTAAGAAAGTAAAGTTTTCATTTAATGACCCTTATGGTTTGAACTTATTCTCACTTTTAGGAGCAAAACTTGAATCTTACAGATTTGTTTCATAAATGTTTAATAACCAAAAAGCATTTGGACGCACAGAAGCGTAAACTTCCACTTGGCAACACAAGTAATGAGCTGCATACATGACTTACTAAAGCTTCTATAGCTACTGGTGAGACATTAAACATACACTTTAATTAGATTTTATCAGTATAATTACTTCTTTGAATCCTTTTCAGCTGGTAGCAGAAATTTCCCGGGAATTTCCCTCGGAGCAGGCAGACGTTCACCGACTCAGGGCCGTTCAGCAGGGTGGCTGCTCGCTACCACAGAGCCCTGCGCAGCATCGAGTGCTTTTACTATCCCATAATTGTTGAGAGAAAGGCGGAGGATGGAGAGAAGAGAGAAAGAGAAAATACGCGGGGAGGTAGGGTGAGGTTAAAATGCAAATGAGGAGGTGGGAGAGAGCACTGGAGTTAAGGTGAGTCGGAAAAGGGAGGGAGCGAGGTGCAGTGGTGGAGGTAGTGGTGGGGGGTGTGAGGGCGGGGAGGGCGTATGACATCGCCCCCACAGTCATAACAGCAAGGTCTGCAAACGGGAGCAGCTGCTGTGCCCTCTGCCCCCCCCCCCCCCGGAAAACATGGCTGGAATATTAATTGCGCTGCTAATTCTGCTTATCAACGCGTTTTGTGACGCTCGGATGGTTCCAGCGAGCCCCGTTCCTGTTAGCAGCAATGGGTGTTCCACGCCCGGGCCAAGGAGCGAGCTCTGGATTCGGAGCATTTCTTTTGGCCAGACATTTCAACAAGCAACAAAAAAGAGCAGCGTGATATTTACAGGAGTGTTTTGCAGAACGTTTCTCAGTTGGCTCGTCTGTGTGCAAAATTATTTTAAAATAACAACAACATGAAAAAAAAAGCCTCTTTTGTTTGGGCTTTGATGCAATCTGTTTCAGTTTCTACCTTTGGCATCACCTCAGTTTCCTGTCTCACATCGTCAGCTCATTGTCTGACACGAGATCAGCTTGATTGGCTGCGATGTACTTATACAAGAGTTGGGCTAAATTGAAGTAAACTCTGCACAAGTGGCTGAGTCGTTGTTTTGTGACCCTGTTTGTGTTGGATGAGCGCACCATGCCTCTCCTGGGAGCAGCCTACAGGCATCCCACAGATCTGACACGCAGCTCCGCACACTCACAGAGAAAGAGAGAGGGAAAAAAAAATACAGTTCCCCAAGAATCCTGGCTGAATACATTACAGAGAAATAAAAACTAACTTTATGACGTTTTTATACATATAAAGCTGGGGTCAAAATAAGTAAAGATGAAAAACATAATACACTCAGGAGAAAGAAAGGAGAAATATAAGAGTTTCTAAATCTACACCTGTATTTCAAATATGTTCGTACTTAAAATCTAGAAGAAATGGAAAAAAAAGAATCTTCAATCATTTTGTGAGATTTATGCTGGAGTAAAATTTAAACTCTCTTTTCAGCGACAGCACAAGGACATCAGAAGACATTCAGGACCTTTGTGAATGTATACATAAGGGCCCGCGGGGGCTTCAGGGGATCATGCCACTGAGGTATCTCAGCACTCAGCTGGACTTCTCAGATGGCAGACGGAGAAATGTCAAAATAAGGGAAGAAGGAAAGGTGCTGGTGTAGAGACAGGCTGGGTGTGGACCCTAGGGATCCTAATGTGGGGCGGTACAAGCAAGAGGGGGGTGGGGAAGTCACAATCAGTGAGTGCCTGTTTAATCTGATCGGAGTTCATCCATGCAGAGGAGCTGGAGAGCCATGCAGAGAAGCAACAGCGATCTGCACAAATTACACACTGGTGAGAAGACAGACAGCAGAAAATATATGCACGTGTGCGGAATGTAAATGACTTGCGACAAGGCGGGAAGACGGCATCATGAGGTGCTTTGAAAACATGACAGATGTAGTCGCGTGCAGGTGAGTGTTGTAAGGTAAATTCCAGCAGCTTAACAAAGCTGCGCGTTCCGTGTATAACTTGGTGTTTGATGGAAACGGAGGAAGATAAGAGCAACGTGATTAAACGAGACAAAGAGATCAATGATTTGTGATCCATGCATGTGAACACGCAGCATCTCCTTCCTCCACCCTCACCTAACAGCGAGGGTCACCCCTGCCATCCTCTCTCCTTCCGCTCCGCTGCATCCCCTCGTCATGCGCTGTAATTAAAACCACAGGTGGGACCCGTACCGCTGCCTGGCTGCTCCCAGCATGCAACAGGCACCATCTGGTGCAGAGGAAGGGCGTTCAAACAGCCAGGGGTTAAAACATCAAAGCCTCAGATCTTTGATCGGACCTCGGCGGGGTCGAGAGCAGAGGGAATAATATCCACTGTCTCTTGAATCTTTCTGCAACACAAAGCGTGAAATGGGAAAATGAGCTTGAGCTTGTAAGCCACCAGGGCAGCTACCTGCCTTTCCTACAGGGACCTACTGCCGTCGCCTGCGTGCGCCGCCTTTCCTGCTATCATGTCCTTCTAAAATGTCCGCCTGCAAACCCGTTAGAGACTATTCTCCAAAGACTCCCGCTGCGCTGATTACTTTTGCCTGAGTGCATGCTCTGCTAAAGCGAACATGCTCACTACACCTTGAAACATGGCAGAAGTCACGAGAAAACACGGGCTGCGTAGGTCACAGCACATCGCAGACCTTTGAATACCAACAAATCTCTGGCGGTTTGTATGTTTTCCATTGTGTTTGTTATCCCGATCCAGCGACCACAAAATTCAATATTCACCTTTTATATGCAAGTTCGACGGCATGATAAGTTGGAAATCTTGCATGAGTAGGGAAAATCTCGTTCAACTCATTATCTGAAATGAAAAGTTATGAAGACATAATCATCACTCCAAGCCTTCATTCGCCGCGTCTGTGTAATAGAGCCTTTAAACAAAACCTGTACAGCTGCCTCTAGACACCTGATGACAGATCAGTTTGCATTCTTTCCCCTGACAGGAAGGTATTACAGCACAGGATGGAAAGCTCGTTTGAGATCAGCGCAGAGAAGGACAGAGTTTTACCCGGGGCGGTGGGCAGATTGCAGATGCCTGCCTCTCCTCGCACCAGCGTGCAAAGCGCTGTTCATGGAACGGCCCCGCTGGTGGCGAGATTCACTTAAAGTTTGGTCTCTGAGGAACAATAAAGACCCCAGACAGCGTGCCTAAATTTAAGCTCGCATGAAATCCCACCGCTGCTCCCGGGTGGCTTCTCCCCCCCCCCCTCCTTTCGGTTGTGTGATCCGCGCTTCGGAAATCCTAACGCAAATTGTACTTGCGTGTTGGTTTTCTGGGCTTAGAGCTGGAAGAGCATCAACTGTGGGAGTTACAGCAGGACGAAGGAGTGAGTTTAGAGCCTGTAACAAGAGGAGCACTGGCGCTTTAGACAACATGTTGCCTGAGTAGCTTGTTACGGGTCTACGAGGAGTTTGAGCGACCTGGCTTATAATATACATACATCATAATACAGCATTAAACTTTATCCTTTATTTAAACAACAAACCCTGACGTAGACAGGCAGACGAGTGAAAGAGCAGCGAGGCTACAGCGAGCAGCTAAGCAAAGAGACCGTCTCTCCGAAGGCCATGTTCTTGTTAATATGGAAGTGAGATAAGTTGCAGTTTAGCCTAAGGAATTTTAAATTATAGAAAGCATGCTGCACCTGCGGGACCTCTAAAAATTATTTAGGAATAGCGAGCTTTTCTGATTCATGAGCCACTCAGACACAGCATATGTGGGAAGTAAGGTGCTCTATTACTTTAGTGTGATCACTGACCTTGATCGAGATCTTTTTGTGTAGTGGGACCCATTCTCTGGGTAGTATATCAGTGAAAGAGTAGAAATGACGCATTCAGCGGCACACTACCCATTAAGCTCGGGCGCAGCAGGGGTATTTTATGAAAATGCAGCGCTTATTGAAGGATTGAGATTCATGTCTTGCATTTTAGATATAATAACCTGCTCTACTTGGCCTCAAGTTCACTTCTCTTTCTGCCTTCGTCCCTCTTCTCTACCTTTACTCTCGGAGCTCTCCACACTTTTCCCCACCGCTCCATCATCCCCCATCTGTTATTTTACCCCATGTGCCATAGCTCTTTCCTCACACCCACTATTCTCCCTCTCGTCCCTCTCCTTTCTTTTCCTCCGCCTCTCCTTCCGTGCCCAGCGAGGAACTAGTGAAACTGTCAGCTGCAGAATTCTGATCAGCCA
The DNA here is from genome assembly GCA_030770545.1 of Macropodus opercularis. Lineage (NCBI taxonomy): Eukaryota > Metazoa > Chordata > Actinopteri > Anabantiformes > Osphronemidae > Macropodus > Macropodus opercularis. The sequence continues at coordinate 7,256,897 of JAUCMP010000028.1, forward strand.
GTTTGCGGTCGTTGAAGGCTGCCAAACTGCCTTTCCCATTAATCTATAGTTCTCCTGGCTGCGGTTAACACCTGTAACCTCTGCATTACATGGAGGGAAATGTTCAGTCCTGGAGCAGAATAGCAAACATCTAACTTATCCCGGCTGTAGCCAAATCCCGCTTATTGGAAAACATTTTACCCACTGAGCAGATAAGTTCAGCGGGATTAGAAACATGGAGGTCCCTCGCTTTCGCCACTTCTCCTGTCTCTCATTCATTTTGAGCGAGTAAGTGAACAAGTGAGCGAGTGAAGGAGCGAGCAAGTAAATGCTGATCAAAAAAAAAAAACCTACCTGTGGGCTGTTTTTGTATCCGCTCCAGCTACAGTTGCCATATGGATGCGTAAGGTACACTTAGATGCTGCGATAGAGGTAAATGAAATTCAGATTCTAGTATCTAGGTCATTTGTACGGCCCAAAGCAACATATCCTTCCCTGCCTGGCTGCTTTTCCGCGTGTTGTTTGAGTCTGTGGAACATCAAGGAGATGAAAACACTCCACATCCTGTATATGCAACAGCTCACACAAGAATTGTGTACTGCAAGCATGCCAGCATGGCCCCTGGAGTTTCCTTTGACTGATTATTGATAGAATAAGCTATTATTGTGTCACTTAATGCATCAATATGCATTTGTTGGTGGGATGTGCACAACTAAATCAGCGAGTGAATTAACACCTCACGCACGCAGTCAAAGAAGTTTGCCAACAAATTAAATCTGCGCTGATGTTGCAAGGTAACACAAAACTATGTTGGCAGAAGAAGAACCCGAAAGCAACTAAATCAACTGCTGCACCTTTATGCAACATTTTCAAGAGGATGTGATTACACAGTGAATAAAGCTCAAGCAACTTATTTAAATCAGTCGCTTTGTGACAGAGTGGGTGGAGGGTCACATGGGAAACAAATGGGTTTCTCCCATGGTCGACTGGTGAGCAGTGTTTGATCGTGAGCGCTCTTCCCTCACCTTCTCCTGCCAGCGGCCTCCCTCTCTCATGCGGGTGCAACATGTCCAGGTAAGAGCTTTTTTTTCTTCTTTTTTTAAGAAATGCATTGTGGGAAGCTTTTAGGCAAGTTGAAGCAAGTGTGTACAACAATAACGTAAATTACAGCACTTTATCATACAGATGCAGCAAGTCTCGCAAGCTGAGGGCGGGATTCTTCTTTAATGTCAGCGGGTGCCATCCATTTAACAGATTCCGCTGCTCATAGATCACCGCTGTCGTCCTGCGTGGCTCCTCAGTTCCTCCGCCCGGATGAATTCCTAGCAGATAAGCTGCTCATCCCTCCACATCTTCCTCCATATTCCATGCACTCTGCCGCCTACACACCCCTCCCCCCCATATCCTCTCATTCTCCTTCCATCCCATCCTCCTCTTCCTTTCCTCAACGCGATCCTCCAGGTCTCAGACACACCTGGGCTTATATTCCACTCGCCTACTCGCCCTCACACACTTAATAGCCCTTCGCTCACATTCTGTATAAGCACATGCTCATGAATCGCAGGCTGCGAGGTGTGAGTCAAGACTGGAGGCTCTGAGTCGAGTCTGAAGTGAGATGAGCGGGAAGAGTCAGGACAGGACTTTTGGAGAGCTGTGTGCTAAGCTAAGGTAGCATCGTACCTGCTCGTTCAACACACATTTTTAAATCAAGTTTAAAGTCTGGAACCTGAGTGCGGCTCCGCTTGAGTTGCCAAACATGGATCGTGGAAGTTTATCCGACTTCTGGGAGCTTATGGACTTGTGTTTCACGCATCAGCAGTATTTAGTCCTTGGTTGGTGGATTTCAACACCGTGGAGGACGCTGATGAAGGACGTAATGAGATAAGGGTGCGTTTGGGATTGCACTCGGGTTTCTGACCCTGTGCAATGTAAATATGCATGCGACCCACAATAAAACACTAAATATGCAAAACCAAGCAAAACATCACACAGGAGACTGAAGGTTTGCACCATGTTTGTAACACACCCTCGGCAGTAAATTTATTCCTACATAAATACTTCCCCACCTCTGAAGTTATTTATATATGTATTCAGTGAATAATACACACACACAAAAAAAATCACAACCAAAAGTTACTTCACAGTACTTTTCATTTCGCAAACATACTTGACAATAGCTCAGTAGCATGTAGCTCAGTCTGAAAAGCAAACTTCCAGCCCAGACAGAGATGATAGCTGGAAATAAAAACAGATTGTGGCAGTTGACAGGTGGAATGAAAAGTGGGTAGTTTCCTTGATGTTGAGAAGACTCAGAAGAACTCAGATCAAAGTTTGAACTGACTTTTAATATTTATCCAAGAAAAAAATATTTCTGAAAACATCAGTAGTTGTTTTCCCCTTTCATTTTAACCATTTGCTTTACTAAAAGGCCAAAAATGTGGCATAATTTAAAACCATCTTCACTCCTGTAACAACAAGCTGGTTAGAAGTGGCAGGAGCTGCCCAGTGTCTGTATTAATTTACAGTATTATGGGTTTTCTGATCCACGGTGCATGGAACGAGTGCTCTATTGACAGAAATTGTGAATCTTAGCTCCAGATTTTTAATGCTCATGAAAAACAAAATGTGGATTCAACGCTATTTTAAAAACCACCCGCCTTCCTTTGAGTTTTTGAGGAAACATCATAAATGTACAAACAAGAGTCGACAGATCTAAAATCACTCCTACAGACAGTTTATTGACGTTCTGGAGTTCGATCATAGCTGCGGCAGTGGTGGAGGTGAAACTCCTTAACATTTACATTTTGATCTCATTAGTCACTTATTTGACCCAAACCATGAGAATTAATTGGCTCTTGCTGCCAACTAAACCTCATTGATTTCCTTGCTTTTCCTTGAAATGATTTTTCACTCTAGCATATTTGCGGGACCATACAACTCTCGGCAGATTCACAATGCATATTTGAGAAGTGTTTGTGCACAGGAGAGGAAGAGTTTGTTTATGTGCGGGAGAGAGACGCAGATCAATAGTTTTGTTTGACTGTGAATAAGTTTAAACCAAGATACAGTATTTGAGATTATATTTGCACATGCATCCGATGTTTTAACATCTGAGTGATAATTACAGTCTAGTTAGAATATATTGATGATTTGTTTATCAAAGTCCTGCATAATATGACTATTTTGTAGTTTTCTGTTTGGGCTGAAAAGCTAATGAGTAAAATGATAAAGAGCAAACTGATATGATGGGGTTTGCATGTTAAGACTGAAAAATACTGTAAATTCAGAGTCTCTGTGCTTCAGGAAAGTGTACGCTCCTCATTTTCTACTTCCACTTCCGCAAGTCGCAGGTAATATCACTGCATTCCCCGCTGGATTGTCATCAGCTGTCATCAACGGCAGCGGACCTTGAACCAGATACAAGATGAGGGATTTCTCTGCCCCGCTTAAGTGTGTGTGAGGCAGCCGGACCGAGAAGAACGCTGAGCTGAGGATGGGGAGAGAGGCCTGCTGGGAGACCTGTGTTGGCCACCGCACCGTGTCCTGGCTCTCTACCTCATTGTCATCTCCCCTCATGTTCGTTCACACAGCCCGGCCCAGACACCTGAGGGGTGGGAAGCAGCTGATAGGCTGCGGCGCTGTTTTCATGTAAATGTGCTTTACGCTTCATGGACAGCAGTGGGGCTTTCCTCAGCCGCGGTTCATTTTCATTTTTCTGTAGGTGTGTGTATTGGCAGAGTCGACGCATTCTGTTTGAGCTCACACTCCAGAAAGTTTTTTTGTGCAAATTACACATCTATTGATGAAGGTTTTGAGACCAACACACATAATGACTCTGGTCGCATGTCTTTAGACTGTGGAAAAGGGAACCTGAGGAGCTGACATATCCACCACACCTAAGTAAATACGGGCTCGTGATGAGTATGCTGTGAGAATCTCGGGACGAAGACTCCGTGTTTGTCTTCAATGTGAGAGGGTCAGTGTAAGAACATTTACAGAGTGAGAAAGTGAATTTTATGCAGTTGCTCTTGGACAAATCTGTGACAAGCACTGTTTAAACTCACATTTACATCATCCACGAGCTGTGAGCTTTTGCCACAGTGTAGATGGGAATTTATCATCTATACGACAACCAAGCTACTAAGCGGCGCTACCAAATATCATTTCAGCATTTGACTCGGTGAGAACTACTGTAAGTGATGTGGAGTTGCGTCGCAACCTCTCAGGCACAAGCTGGACGTGTCTTCCTTCGTGCTGGGGCGATGACAGAAGTGTCTGCTGTGTTTTCACCGCTGGCTTTCCCGTCGCCGCCTCCTTCAGCCTGTTCCCAGGGCGCTGCACAGCTGTGGGGGTCGACCGTGACAGGTCACATAATTAGAGCAGCGCTGTGTCTGTCGGAGCTGCCGGACACGTGAGTCTGTGTGCGTTCACCAAGGCCTCTGGAACCACATACAAGTGCTCAGTCAATTATGTGTTAAGTTTACATTAAGTTAGTAAAATCGATAACTGCTTAATTATGTGTTTAAAATTTTAATCGTGTTGTGTTGAAATTACACTTTCCTCAGTTCTTGCCTTTCTGTATGTGGGATAAAATTCTGTACAGATGATTTTATAATGTATTCATGAGGCCGCACATTAAATTAAAGCATAAAAATGAAAGATGAATCGTTTTGAAGAATACAGTTACATTTACATGTCTTAGTGTATATCTGGGCTTCTTTGGTGACTAAAGTCGTAAAGCTAACGCCAACTATGTAATGACCTGGAGGAGGCAGCTTTGTCAAATGTACAATGACCACTTCCTACACGTCGTCTCCACGGCAACCGCGACTACTTCCTTCTCTCCGCGCTCGTCACAACCCGACACCTCCCTGTGACACACATTTTGACCCTTTGCCCCAAGCGAGGACCGTGCGGTACAAACAGATGGAAACATTCACACACTGACACACACACACACTGAGTACTGAACTGTCTATTAGTATCTCAATATGAAACGTCTAGAGATTTAATCTAGTACGTCCTATGGCATGGCTGAGCTTTCAACCATTCCAGATCACGGGGTTTCGATCCACAACGTGGCAGAACTATTAGTGTGAACGATTGTTTTAATATTGTCAAATATGCCACCGAACGCGGTCCATTTGACAGTAGCGCATCTGTATTGCTGTACCCAAGTCTTCCTGAGTTGCTGCCAAGGGAGGTCTTAGAGGTAAGCTTCTTTTCTCCCAGATAAATTGCTTATTTTTCCTCCTTCTCCCTCCATGAACCGGACCTTTTGGCCTGGTCAGCCCTTTGGTGTCATCCGCTTTTATTGCAGTTAATACTCCGAGGTACAAAACGGCAGCGATGCTCAGGGAGTTTCTAGCACCGGCGTCTGTCGTGAATGGCAATCAATTTTTATATCAATAATATTAACTAAGTAAAAACTTATAATTGATGGCAAACGCAGAGCAACTATAGGGAGCGATTCATTGTGTGGAACTGGAACCATGGTTATCTGCATACTCCAGAAACCTAATCTCCTACCTGCTTCTGCAGCTCCTGGCAGTGGCAGAGGTCATATAGCAAACAACACAAAGCACATTTAATGGCCACCTTATGTGAAATATTTAAATATTCATTTGCACAATTTCTCTTGATATATGCTGCAGCTATAAAGTGAGATTAAACGGCCTATTTGAGAGTTTCCTCACTCGTGCTTAATGGATTGGGAAACTTTTTATGACCTACGCTTTGTCCCTTTTGCTGTAATAGCAATGTTGCCTGTTTTATTTGCCAGTTCATAAAGTCATTTTTTAATGCTTAATAGAGCAAAGTCTGAGCAGACTGGAGCCTTTAATTGTGCGCACGTGTCTGATTTGCACACGACGCTGGGGAGAAACCTCCATCTCCTCTCTTAAAGCGAGGCAGTTTGGATGATACGACTGAAAGAGTGCGCTCCTCCTCACACAAGCGCGCCGTGTTGATGTACAACTGTACATCCTGAAAAAAAAAAGATGTAATGGACAATTTATCTTACGCGCAAATATGTAAATGACAAGGTTGCGTCTACGTGGCTGAAGTAAAAAAAGCTGGGATAACTGAGCGGCATATGGCTCCAATCGTGTCTTTGTTGGCAATTCTTATACGCGAGGCAATATATATATAAGTAGAAATGCAGAGACAGCAAAAAGCTTAATACGAGCCTTATGAGCCTTATGCTGCCTTCCTGTAATAACAGATTGAAGTTTGAGTTTTACTTCACTTGTACTTTTTGTTGTCAAAAAGAAAAGACTATTTTAAAATGACTGCAAAGTGAAAAATGCTAGTTACGTTTTGCAAATTAATGGATTTGTTCCTTGCTTTGTGTACTCAGTTGTATCTGGCTCCATTATTACTGTACCTTGATCATAACCTGAAAGTCTTCAGGCCGCTGAGTGCCGAGATGTAAAAGCTGTCCAATGCGTCTCAACGATATGCAAAGCTCTTCCGTTAATAATTCATGTCTGAGTTTACAAATGGCACTGTTGCGCGGCGACGAGTCAGTCGAGTCGCTGAAATGCATGTTTGGAGGAGATGAAACTTTAATTCCTGTCCTAGATTACTCCTCCTCGGTTCTAAGCAGGCCCATTATTTTTGCCTCCGCCAATGTTCCCCGCACGCTGTAATGGGAAACGAAGGGAGACGCCGGCTACAGTGGTGGGACACAACCGGTTATGTACTCGCAGGGGAATCTCCCTGATAGGTGACAGCTGGGGCGGCTATTTGCATCGCTGTTGGAAGGAGCGTCCTGTCAGGCCGAAGATGCTGCGGGGAGAACAGGGCCGGCGCTGGAACTGTAGCATGTTGACACGCGTGTGCTGTGCCTGAGCCAGAGAGAGTAAGGATGAGCCTGAAACACAGACCAGTCAACCTCCATGTACATGCAGCGCACGTGCTAAACAGAGAAAACCGCCCTGTTGTTCTATTGCAGTGTCGTTACATCAGGTCGTTAATTTGCAGTGACATAACCTCGTTTTGGGTGGTTAGTACTGTCACCTCAAAGTAACAAGAGTCTGCGTTTGAACCTGCCCACTAGTTTGTACCGTATGCTCCCCCTGCGCCTGACTCCTTCTTCTGGGCGCAGGCTTTACAGCTGATTAACCCCTCAACCAGTTCCTTTAAATAAGAGCCATCACGAAAACTCTCTTTCGTTGCACACGCACCTGAATATCTAAACTCTAATATGCCAGCTAAATGGTTTGCACAGCACTAAAGCGCACTGTTTGGCATTGCACCCATCACCTGGGCCTTGCAGAGATGTGTGTGCCTCTGCGTGGGCTCCTCTAGATCAGTATGCTGCTGGGTGAAGTGAAGAAGTGTTGTCAAAGGCGCTGAAAAGCTCTTTGATAAACGCTGAGGGCCACCACCCGACTCTTTCTGTCGCTCTCTCGCTTGCTCTCTCTCCGAAATTTGCCGACTTAGAACTGAATCAGACATGATCAAAGGTTTATTTGAATAGTTTCTTTTCTTTTTTTTTTTTTTTTGCTGCAAGGTGCAAGGTCAAAACACTTTTAGTGATACCAGTGTTTCAGATAAGGGAGCGTGAGGTGAGAGTTTCAGCACTGAAACCTGTAAAAATGACACTTTTCCTCCGTGCGGCTCTCTGATACTGGCTCTTCGAATTTACAGTCGCGCAACTTCTTCAAATAAGTGTTAAAGTGAAACTTGGAGAAAATATGAGGCAGCGCTTCACACAGAGACATGTAACCGATTACACACACGCGCTCGCTCGGCTGCCTCGGCGCACACACACACCCTCACACTTTAAGACGCACGTAATGCTCTAATTTGGTAGTCGATCTAAATTTGAGGGTTTAGCGTCAGATGACGCTAAACGCGAGAACTTGCTCTTTATGTATATCGTGACGGATGCACTGTTAACACGTGGGTATATTCTCAGCGGGTTTCATGCTCCTGTCTGTGCCGAATGGAAGCAGGTCCAAGAAGTGATGACTGATTAAAGTCAACAGCACAGAAGGAATAAAAAAATTAGCAGCAGCGCCTGTCACGGCATTCATGAAAATATAAACATACATTTGTAAATAATTCCTGTTATACTAATACCTCATTTTTCCATTACTGCAGTAATTACGTGTTTACACATACACAGTGAACGTAGACATTACAGTATGTGACAGAATGCAACATGACAAAGTTACAGTAAATGCACAAGACATGTTTTGTTAGTTGTGTAAATATCTACAAGCTGTTGCTCTATTCTCCTCTCTTTAGATTTTTATCCTGCTTATGAGTGAATAACATTTCTTAAAACGTGATTTCTGCTTTTGTGCGCATCAGTATCTTCAAACAGACTTAACAATATGTTATTATTTTCTGTTGACAATGTCATAATTTACAAGATAGAACCTTCCTATTGGTGAGTGTGTCAGTCTTATCTGTCTGCTGCTGCCGACACACTGAGACAATCCCATTTTGCGGAAGCTGCCCAGTGTCTCCAAAGAATCGTCATGGGATCGTTTAGAATCTCCCCGTCTTACAGATGGACAAGCCAGCGGCCGCGGATAAAGGGAGGAGAGGGCTTCTCACTCACCTCCCCCATCTCAGATACGGCCCAGATGGTCTGGGGAGTCAAACCCTCCTTTTGAGCCTTCGAGCCACAGATTCCTGGTCGATTGTTAATTTCTTCCTGTGACAACCTCCAGATGTTTGAAGGGTCATATCAGGTGGTAGATTTAGCTCCCAACCATTATCGAGGCTCCCATTTGTGCCCATATCCTGTTTATTTCCTCATATATTGTTTTACTGTAATAGCTCACCACAGTTGTCATAGTGACCGTTTTTTATAGGATTTGCGCCATCACATGATTTTGTGAGTCTTTCATAAAAGTGTCATTGAGAATGACTATTGGAAAGATTGATGGACTGGCCTATCGCAGCTCCTTAAAGACACGACTCACCTCGTCTCGTTTTTTTTCACTACGTGTCACTCTCCTCTCTCGAGTTTGTACGATCCCGTGCCACCCTTCCTCTGAAAGCAATTCGCTGCAGTCATGCACTGTATCAACACATCTGCTGCTGTAGTCAGTGTCACATCTGGCTGTCAGTGTCAGAGAGATGGTCAGAGGGAATACGAGGTAGTCACGGGAGACGCGCCGTCTCTTGTCTCACAGTCAGCACAAAATCACGCTCCTTGCTTCGATCATCGATCTCTCTGCAAAGCATAAATCCCCACGCACCATTAATTACTAACTAATTCATCCAAATTGGCAAAATTGGCTCTGACATTTATTACCATCTGGCAATTCTGGTAATTATCCACAACTTGCTAAATTAGCATCACTTTATGTTTGAAAATACATATTGACATATTACTTTCAGCTCACACACGTGCACTGTGATAGTACTAGCACAGCTGTAGCCCTCACTTCCCTCTATCAGCTGGATTTCACCTAACAAGGCATTTAAGCTTTTCCAAGGAGGTCTGACGGCTGCCGATGGATGGCAAACGCCTCATAATGTATTTGACACGCTGATCAAAAACAAACGATTGTGCGGTGTGCAGGTGTTAAAACCATAATTGGGCCGCTACTGTACAGCGCTGTCTTTCATCACAGAGGGATCAATAATCCCTCGGAGGGAACCCAAGAAATTATCCTGGAGATCAGCCCGTGTGGTTCCTAGCTGCCGATGCCACAGGCTAACGCCGGAGAAATATCGCAGCCTTGAATTTAATGAAAAGTTTTCACTCAGACCACAACTATTGCTGCCTTTTAGCATTTAACATGTCCTTGGAAGACATTGTGCCCTTGGTGTGCTTGAGGAATGCTCTGCTTTGTCTAGACATGTTAAAATTTTATGCTTCAAAATAAAATTCATTCCTTGTTCTGGGAATAAATAGTCTTTTTGTGTGTTTGTGTAGCAAGTGAAGAAAAAAGAAAACTAAAGACTGTGTGAGAGTCTTTTAAGAATAACAACCAAGTCATATAATTTTTACAGCTTGTTTTTATTAATATCCACAAGGAACCGTTAAATTTAGGGTTAGAATATGAACGTTAAACTTTGGAGGTCTCACAGGACCTGAACAAAGCTGACAGTCACTTACTAAAGTCATAAAGTTATTGTAATTCAGTCCGTCAGATTTCAGAATAACAAACAATGTGCTCAGATCTTTTGTAAACAAACAGCTAGACTAAAATAAATCCTTGAAGTGATTTGTCTTTGACTGTGATCTCAAATTGCATGTACGCTTGTCCAGTGTAACAGCTTGACCGCACTCAAATATTTTGTGTTAGATAAACTCATTTACTGAAAGTACAGTCACTTATTGCATGAGGTTGGGTTTGACATCGCCCGCGTCACAATGGGAACGACTGCACCTTAGTTCACTATTTGCTCCTTCTACACAATAAGACAAACACACTCATACTGTACGTAGCAGCTAGATGCAGCGGAGTGTGGGTGAAAACTCTCATCTTCAGTAGGTGATGTTGTCTGGTTGAGTCATGGCCAGTCTCTTAGGTGGAAACGTGGAGGAAAAGCTGCTTGGATGAGTAGTGACTCAACTTCCAGGTGCAGATGTGCTTTTATTTCCGATCAAGCCTCCGGTTCAAACCGCCAAGCTCACCTACTGTATGAAGGCAGCCCATTTTTGTGATTGATAACACTTGAATTGGTCATACAGGTGAGTTTGTTTTTGGTTTTTTCAGCCTGGTTTCATTGCAGAAGTGATTTTGGTTCACCAATGAAATCGCACACATGGCCAAATAGTTGAAGAAAGTAATTTCATTGGTTCAGGTGGAGGAAATTGATATAGTCACGCTATACGTGGATTCTAATCGAACAAAGTGGACATGACAAAAGTGAAATTAGAAAAACAGGGAGATTGATGGTGGTGGAAACAAATGCTTGTCAAGGAGCTTGTTTTTGACACGCGAAAAATCTTTTATTCGGTTTTCGCGTTAATTCAAAAAGCAATGCGTCATGTAGTTACGGTAGCTGAAGCTCGCCATGATTCTCGTCTGTTTTTGTGAGAAATGCTACGACGTGGGTGTGTTTTGCTAAAGAGAGATTGAAATGGACTCGAGTAATCTTGTCCTCAACCTAAGGTGAAGCGCTGACTATGATTCATGACTTGACAGTTTCCTCATCCCTCAAATCTATTGTTTTAAATCGACTGTGCTTTCACACGATTCAATTATACAGTCAATATTGCAGGGCTGGCTTTCTACCGCCAAATATTTGACGATATGAGAACCTTGTGTGACCCATTTATTTTGATTTGGGAAAACAATTGTATCTCATCCCTAATGTCTGTCGTGGGCAGGGTTCATAAATCACTCCGCCGGCTGCGCGCGAATGCATGATAGGTGCTGCAAATTCAGCACTATCTAAAGAAAAATTAACATAGATTATGTCATGTATTCATCAGTGATGTGTTTAAAATGAAGCAGCTGCACAGGCCTCAGCACGTGCCGCCGTTTTTTTTCTGATATTACTTCCAAAGCAGGAGTCAAAAGTTGAGCTCTCCTTTTCAGAATAAAGCTTTCGAATCTGAATAAATTCCCCTGAAGATCTTTGAAGTGATATTTCCCTCTAAAAAGGCAAACAGTGTCACTCACTGTATATGTTTTATGCAAAACAGAAGCGAATAAGGGCACGAGCTTTAACACTGACGATACATCAAACCTTTCTTTGCTACCAGTGCACTGTCTGCTATTTTATTGCTCTGTTGTCTTTTCTCCCCCATGAAAGAGAATTATAAAAAAGACCTCCACCACTGCAAGAGGGAGAGAGAGAGAGAAAGCAAGCAGAGGGGAGAAAGTGGGAGAATGTGGAGAGATGGTGTTTATTGCTTGTGGGAGGTGAGTGATGGTGCAGTATAAAAACCCCACCAAACTGAGCAGATGGAGCCTATGTGACAGTAAAACCCCAAACGTCCGCTGAAGGTTTTTTTTACCAGTGACTTATGAAAGCTATCTGTCAAAACAAAGGCAAGAGTTAGCAGGATGATATGCTAATGAAGCAGCATTGCTCCGGTGACAAATTATGTTCAAAAAGTAAATTGTTTCTCGTAAGAGCCCTCAGCGAGAGCAGGGACAGCAGGAAGTGACATGTGACAAGTGGATAGTAAAGTTCACCAGAAAAAAAAAGAAACTCACATAAATTCCTGCTTTGCTGTTCCAACAAAAATTTATGTTCGAACACCTTAAATACATTTATGTGTAAGTGAAAAACTTACGGCTTTTCTGGCCGTTGAACCATAATATGAATAGCAAGATTATTTTTATTTCTTTGCTACAGTGTGTTCTACAAGTACTGGCTTTTGTAGACTGAAGGAAAAGAAGCTGTATTGAACAATCTTGAGATATTTTATGTGCTGTCAAAAAGTACAAAACTGCACCATCCTGGGCAACAGGTGCTGTGGGGTGAAGAATCCTACACGTACACAGTTCATTTGGGTCTATTGTCACTTGTCTTGCGCAGACGAAGGAGGTTACAGAGTCAACGGTGTTTCCCACTGTGTTGCATCAGACGCCTGATCTCAATCTGGTTGCGATGGTTTGGGATCAGAGTGAAGGGAAGCGCAATCAACACCTCTGGCGGCTCCTTCCAGAGTGTTCGGAAAAGCATTGTAGGTGACGTTTGTAACATTTGTAGCAAAACGTTTCCAACAGTTATCTCCTAACCCTTCATGTAGCTCTGTAACTTAAACAAAACACGATAAACTTCAACAGGAAAAAAAACAACAGAATTAAGAATGTAATAATGGAATAAATATTCAATGACATGGAAGGTTTTTATACTGGTTGAGGATCTGAGCTCTTGAGCTCTAGAGCTGTTCTGATCTTTTAAAACCATGGTACACTGGGTGAAAGGCTGCACTTTGAAGTAAAATATAAAGGCAGTTATATTTGCGAGGACGACCGAGATCCCTGTGAACAGAGGGGTTATTGTGTCTGCAGCCAAAGCCTATGAAGGTAAGAAAGGGCAGAGCTGCAGGAGGTATCATGACGGAGTTATTGTCAATGTTTACATGCCAGGTGTCACAGATTGCCTTCCCAGTGTTCTCAGCAAGGCTTCAACACGGTAAACAGACTTCAAAGGGAAACGGCTCTGTGCTGTGAAACAGAGACACACATGCCCAAAAGGTACGCACACACGAACGCTAAGCACGGTGCGCCGTCATGCGCACGCTGTTGCACATGAATTATGCTACGTACGTGCGTTTTAGTGCGTCTAGTGAGTGTGACCTTTAAACCGGGGTCACTATGAGGCATGTAGCTGGATTAAAAATAGCAAACCCACGCAGACGCTGAAGGAAAACAGCTGAAATGTCATCCTGGCCTGGAGCACACTATAGACATGTCAGGACAGACGTGTGCATGCGTGTACACTAAGGCTGCAGTATATATAGCACTGTATGTGCACCCTGCTGTGACATGTGTGACATGTGTGAGACAAACATGAGCCCATGTCCATTATACAGTGTGTTGGGTTTGTTTATGAGCTTTGCCCACGTGGATTATAGGGATTGGGCTGAGAGCACAGTTTAATGAGGCTGAACTTTTCATAGAATCAATTAACAACGACAGGATCACGTTTCGTTGTTTCATTTATCTGTTGCACAGATTCTTTATTGTTGACACTGAATTTATGTGTGCAAGTAATAAAAAAAAAAAAAGCAAATAAGCACCTGAAAACTGTACTTGACTCAAACAACCTATTGAAGCACAGTTATGAGGATAGTAGCACATAATCCACTGAAGTAAAGGTTTGTAAGAAAGGAAAAAAAGAAAAAGTCCTGTCTCATCTCCTATGCAGGGACAATGGATGTGCCTTGAGACACGGCTTTTGCTGAACCACAGTGGAGTATTTGATTTCAAACCACTTTTTAGCTGATTATTATATTTTATTAAAATATCTCAGTTATATAAAAGCCCTCCCCAACACTGGGAAGCAAGAAAAAAAGGCCTTGTATCAAAAGGAGTGAAGAGAGTGAGCCTTTAATAGGAATCAGAGTTTACACATTTACGAACCAAACAAATAAAGGCTTCCACGAGAGCCGCTGTAGCTGTCAGACTAAACGCATTACTGCTCTGATATCACCCAGTTTCACTCTGTTCACATATTACGTACTTTATTCTCCTCCTGCATTGGTATCTCTTTAGCGCCTGGATTTCTTTCAGCAGCATATTTGATGCGTAATAAGGGGACAGTGATTTTATTTCTGCCTCCTTTATGCTCCTGCGTTGCACAGAGAAAGACTTTCAGGACATCGTTTTCCACCTTGAGGTTTCACAATTCAGCTTGTCCCCCACAACGTGCCCTGTCATACCAAAGGGGCCATTGTTATTCACACATCTTTAATATTTAATCATGATAACACTGCCACAAATCACATCAGAGCGTATGCACACTAGATCAAATTGTCTGATCCAATAGCATGCTCCTGTGTTGCTATCAATTACAACTTTGGCACCCAACTAATTTGTTTGAGGGCTAGATTGGTAATTTGATTTCGGGCTCACTCACTTGATTTCCCTTACCCATTAATTTCATTTGCACTTGCCCATCAGCAGCACCAGCACATGTTGAGTCACCCGCATCCCAGAGCTCATCTTAGCCCCGTCTTATTAATGCCACCAGTTGTGGCGAGTGCCAGCCTGACACTCACGCGCTCTCATCCCGAGCCATCGCAGCCTGCATCTCTCCTTCAGCGGCTTGGAACCTCTTAACCTGTCCACTCTTCACCTCGCCAGCCGGCCCCGCGCTCGTGACTCCTCTGAATATGAATTCAGAGCCTGCGTCGCTCTTTTCATGCCAAATGATGCCATCTCACAACCCGCTTCTCTTCAGGGCAAAAAAATACTAATTATCGCATGTGCATTTCAAAAGGGATCCATTGTGGTTGTTATTCTTAGCACGTGGGGCTACTTTTAGTAGCAAACGAACCAGTTGTGCATTTTAAGGTTAAGTAAAGGGGTTAATGAACATAAAGTGTTGAAAGAGACGACAAGGAATGAAAAGATAAGCATATATGTATTGTAATTTATTTCCTGTGAAAACACAGATTGGAATTAACCTTAACACGAGTGCATCAGTATAATCACGTTTACAGTAAGGTGTTAAAATATTATTTAGTGTGGTAATAGATAGTGTTTTGATTGCTTCTTAAATATGAATTTTAAACCATGCACGCACACACAAAGCAGAAAAGTTTTTGATAGTCCATAAAATGATGCAACAATCTCCCCCGACAGAAATAAAAAAAAGCATCTACTTTAATAGTTAAACTCACTCAGATCCCATTTGTATTGATGAGTCCCGTGAAAAGTGTCATGAGAGTCGTGTTATTGAAATTTTAACAAGGATAAATGGCAGAGACACAGTGGCAGCCTCTGGGGAATCTTCCTCCTGCTCCATGCCGGAGTTACAAGGATTTTGTGTGTCATAAATGAACTGGGCCGTGATTTCACTGCGTCTCTACTTTTCATATTTCATTTCATGTCTTTGACTTAGTGTAATTTATTTTCCATATGGGTGCTTAGCTGTAAAGACGGAATAATAAAGGATACCCAAACAATTATGAGGCTTTAGTTACGCTTCGCTGGCTTTAGCGATGCCTCTCATCTGCGAGGGGGAAGTGTTTTGTCTTAGTTAGAAGCTGTGTCACCTCAGGCTTTTGGATTTGTGTCTATAAACTGTTGCTACACGGCCCTTGAGGTTGCTTTTTCTTCCTTATATCATGCAGATGCGGTCTCTTGATGTACCGTGTGAGTGTGTGTGTGTGTGTGTGTGTTTGGGGGTACCTGCCTGTGTGCGAGTCTGCAGGTCCCATGAGGTGAGACGAGTTATTGTGTGTTCACCATCTGTTGTGTGTTCACAGTGGAGTGATGCTGAACCACATAACAGCATCAGTGTTTTTATCCAAACAGCTAATGTCAGTTTTGCGTGAAGCAAAAATAATTTTAAAAAGTTTTCTTGTATTAGTGTGTATTCTGTCCACTACGTGTGTGTCATTGCATCCTGCTAAATGATCGGACCCTCGTTCATAAATAGGAACGTACGAAAGCGCATTTGTGGTGTATAATAAGGTGCAGTAATTAATGTCATCGATTCACATCTGTAAGGATACTGACTGGGAGAAATGCGATTACTTTTATCACATTTCAAAACTTGGAGTTAGTTTCAAAGCTGCGTAACTCAGTTAGCGCGTGAGTGAGGCGAGTGTGTGAGAGGGCTGCTCCTGCTCTGTGATTGATGAGAACACACCGGGCAGGCTATTAAAAAACGCTGCAGCGTGCTCCACAGACAGTGGCAATAAACATATTCTGGGTAGAGAATTCAAAAAGACTTATTTAGGGAAAGAATGATTTTTTTTTTAAGCACCAACCATAACCGTAAACCTTGGATTAATAGGGGGTGTCGTGTGTGCACATTTAAATATGCTGCGCAGTGTTTGCGTACACTCACTGTGTGCAGACATGAATGCAGATGTTGGCCTTTATTTCCCTTGTTTATACTGGTTGCTGATCTCTATTACAATCAACAACAACAACAAATAAAGACTATGATAATAACTGTGCATCTCTGGCACCAGGACACACTTGGAAGACATACTCCAGCGTTTTGTGGAAGTGATTTAATCACTTACTTTAGGTGAGGCTGTCTGGAAATTAAAAGCCATAGTCAGCACAATTTACCTTAGCTCTGGCTAAAAACTGTAAACAAGGGGGAACAGCTTGATTGGTTCTCTCCGAAAGTAACACGGCCCACATTCAAGCACCTCCAAACCCGAAGTGTAAAATTAACAGCAGCATTATGTGGCAGGCTATTTGTTGGCCGAGTGCAGTGAAAGTCGCAGCTGGTACCCTGTAAACCTCACAAGACTTTTAATTAGTGCAGTTTTGGAGGTGCTGGTAGGTGGATTATTTGGATGGAGCTATGTTAGTTGTTTCCCTCTGTTTCCAGGCTTTACGCTACGCCAGGCTTGTGTAAAGACTGGAATCGTGCCATCTGCTACGCGTAGCTTCGTATTTACTCTACAGATGTGGGAGTGATATCATTCGTTGCATCTTCCTGCAAAGAGAGCGCATTTAAAAACCCTCACTTTCCTGCATTACGGCTTGTTGTTGAATAGGGAACATCGTTGCAGATAGTTAGCAATAAGGTGGAGGCTTCACAAGATGAGAGAATTGCCGGTGTGGAGAGAAATCCACACTATTACACATGGATAATTTGTAAATGTGCTGTTCGTGGTGTCATCTCCAGAGGTGACCAAGTACATACATCTGTAAGTTGTGGAAGATGAGGCTTTAATAGCAAAGTAATGATGGTGTCGGCTTTAAATATAAGAAGCAGCTCAAACACGGTCGGGACAGTCTGGCTTATTTGAAAAAGTTCTTTGTGCTTTTGGTCCTGTCCTGGGGTCTTATTGTTTCTCCGAACACGTAAACACACTTACTGTACACATGCACCGACACGAGTGCAAGTGCGCACGCATGTGCTGCAAGTGCACTGACAGGTGCTCCATTATTCAAAGTATCTCCTAGGGCGTTAAGCTCTGACAGAGAACCAGACGAGATTTCTTCCCTCCCCCCTCCTCCTCCTTTCGGTACCCCTCCCAACCGCAAAAATATTACCAGAGCTTCCCTGGGGAGGAGGAGAGGGGAAACGTGATCTGGAAGAGAGGGGCGAATCCACCACAACAACAGCTGTTTCCAAATCACAACAACCTGGGGAAGGGTTGTGGGTTATATTTTATGGGTGGAGAGGGACCACGGATGTTCATTTATTTATCTCCACAGTCAGCATTGAGGTGTGTGTGTGTGTGTGTGTGCGTGTGTGTAGGTGTGTGTGACAAGATCTGTCATGGTTCACTCTTTACTTTACTTTACAGCAAAAAGCCTTAAGGTCGCTAGTCACTCTGGAGTGTTCAGAAATAATGCCACAGCCAGTCATGTGCACACACGATGAATAAGTAACAAATAATCAATTTTACGTGTCAAATAATATAACAAATGAATGAATGGAGCATAAACATGTTGAAATATTGAATTGGGGGGTTCGTGTGATGCCGTTTACTTTCCTCTTCACTCGTTCACATACATTAGATGCCACTTCTCCACGGCTGCAATTACGCTGAGAGCAATTTCGCATTTCCAGCATGCGAATATGGATGCGGCGCGGCCACGGCGGGTCCGTGAGGAGGCTGCGTCGCAGGCATCCGTCTGAAGTGTCGAGCAAGCGCGGCATAAAGGCTTAATTAGCTCGCATGTGCGATTGAACACACGCATGCTCACACAGAGACAACCACACACGGGGCTTGAATTTGCGTAATGGTCCTCGGTAGGCCTCGCACCGATCACACACGCCTCTGGTGGGGTTAACGGTCGGCCATGATATCGGAGCTGAATACAAACACAGCATTATCAGTTGGAGCAGGCCGATCTACTGTGATGACCTTGAACTGTGTTGGTTCCTAACTTCTGTCATTACACGCAGAAATAAAACCTGAGCTGAGGTTTTACCTTTAATAATGACTTACCGAGCTCACGCTGCCGTGTATGAGGTGTCGCGACTCTGCAGGCCGAGCCTTTAAAGGCTGCCATCGCTATACGAGGTTTCAGTTCTCATTCTGCTTGGTTCGTTAGACGCCCCAGAGCGTCACAAGGCTTCATCTGCTGCTAAACCAGCAGGAAGTGGCTCTGAAAAGGTTCAGGGATGGGGACGCATCACTGAGTGTGAAGTTCTTCACTCTGGTGTGTGTTATACTTCTAAATTAACACCATTTGATACATAACCAATTATAACTTCATGCATGTTGGTTAGGATTTATGTCATAACTCAAAGTGGCACATTAGGACGCCACAGCACCTCTGTGACATTTGTAAAAACTGGAGCCTCTTTAAATATAGTGGAATAGTTCATTTCTATGTTTTCCCTCATCTTCTTTCGAAGGCGCTAACTCCCATCTCACCCTCTTCTCACACTATTTGAAACGTGCTGTGTACCGAGCCTAGTTTTCCTCTTTCCAGTTTTGAATCCAAACTTTTTAACCCCAGTCAGAGGCGCTGACTTTGATTCCGACCAACTGATTTGGTATCAGATCGTGATAATGACAGTTTCTAACACTAGGAGGCTGCCGTTTGTTGCTATTCCTGTTGTATTTGAAGATGTTTTCTGGATGGGAGATCTGAGAACTGTAGTGCACGACAGTGTTTCACCAGAGGATTCTCTGCCATTCTCCTCCTCTGATGTGGGCCCTCTCGCTCTTATTACCTTTTTTTCCGTTTCTGTTTCGCTCCACCATCTGTCTGTCCTGCGCTTGTTAGATGGGTTTGCCCATTCGCGACGCCCTCTGCCTCGACTTCACCCTTGGCACTTTCCGCTTAGTCTCCAAAAACACAGAATGATATGCAAGTCTGAGTAAATCTGCCACGAGTTCTTGGATGTTTGTCAAACAATGCTAGAACAACAGCATGATTTGTTCTGTGCACAAATTC
Organism: Macropodus opercularis; assembly: GCA_030770545.1. Lineage (NCBI taxonomy): Eukaryota > Metazoa > Chordata > Actinopteri > Anabantiformes > Osphronemidae > Macropodus > Macropodus opercularis. The sequence goes on from JAUCMP010000028.1 coordinate 7,276,366, forward strand.
TCAACAGTCTATACCCTCTTGGCATTGTTAAGGGAAGGCAGCAAAGGCAGAGACAGACATGGGGAAAATATCCTATCAATCTACAGGATATTAGCTGCGAGGCACCGGTTCATACTGCCAATGATGTAACCCTCCGTGCCAGCATGAGCAAGTGCCACAATAAATTACTTCACATCATCCAGTGCTTTTATCTGATGATAACGTAGTGTGTGGGTTGTGTGATTTCAAGATTAAAATTTTGTTGTTGTGGCAGTGGTAGCATGATGATTAAGAGTGTGAAAGGGGGGCGAGAGGGAAGCAGAAAAGAAAACAAGGCTGGGTTTATAATTTATGTAAGGGATAATGTCTGAATGCAAAACCTGGAGCCCTCAGCCTGACGACACATCTTATTGTAATAATACACTCAGTCGTCTGACGGGTGTTCAAGTCTTTTTACTTGAGGGGTTCATTAGTAAGGGGTCATTTTTTATTATGCTTAACATGGAGAATGGCTTAGTCATTTTAAAAAGAACAGTATAATTCAAATTATGGATGTGGTTATCAAATAAACACTTTGCATGGTAATGCTTTAGTAATTATATTTATTTAGGCTTGCACCCATCTCACACAACAGTTTAAGTGTTTGCTAATTCTGCTCACATGTTCACCGTGATTTTACACTTTGTGGAGGCTGCAAAAAGGCAGTCGCCAAATCCTTGCCTAGTTGCACGACGCTTGCTTTTTCACATTACCCCATCCACCATTACCTCCAGGCCTCTCTTCATGAAATTACAGCAGTTTTACGTCGTCCAAGCTCAGCTGGCAATAGATGTGAGAACGCGTGGGCGGTTTGCACCCTGGCGTACCTGTGCAACCCTGGACTTGGTGGGCCAGAGGGCGACGCTGCCAGACCGTCGGCCAGTTGGCAACGGCGACATCACGATTAGGATCAGCTGGGGAGCTGGTTTCCAAGGAGAGGAAAGATTCTAGAGACATCACACGAGAAGACAAAACGCAGCCTTTGAATTTATTGGGTTGTTTGTTGAAACAATAACTCAGCATCAAACTGCGGAGGCAGAAGATAGAGACAGAGAGACAGAGTGTTGGAGGTGTTACAGTATTAATCTGATTGCTCACTAGTATTAGCTACCGTCTGGCTGCCAACATCCAGAAACAATTATTTGCCAAAGAGATGTAAATACCAGACAGCACATCCATCGTTGTCCAGCGACATTAATCTGCTCTACAATCCTCCCAGAAAATTTAACAATGACACTGTTCCTAACCTAACCTCTCACTGGCTGGTAGTTCCAGTTGTCATGCCCCATTAACCTTAAATGTACCACTAATCTCACATTACAACAGATTAATGTTAAATTGAGCTATGCCAACAGATGCTACACTAAATAACTTGGTCGTTAACTAGTCATTGCTGCATTTGTTTTACCTGTAATGTAGCTTTAACGAGACAGTGACGAGTGGATACTTCACTGAATCCGTGTTGGGAAAATGTATTATTCACTACCTTCCTATTAACAGTAGTGGAAACTTTATATGTACAGTACAGTGAGAACAAGCAAGTAACATATAATGTGCATCATGTAAATCTGCATCTGATTTCATTTATGAACTATTTACGACATCACAACCACAAACATAATAAGCATAACAATGCTGGAATTGAATTAAAATCACATTTTCTGAGACTAAACTTAAACCATATGTTACATTTTAATAAAATATAATAATTAAGCCTGTGCACAAGTTCACGTGCTGTACCAGCGACCTGCGCCTCCAAGAGTTAATCTTTTTCATGGCCACAGATGAAAAGCACCAGGCAGGGATCCAGGCAGAGCAAGGATTCCACGTCCGCTTCACAGAGAAAGAAAGAATACAAAATAGAAAATGCTGAACATTTTTGTTTTACAAATGTCAAACATTCGTTCCATCAACAACGTGTGTTGGCATGTTTGACATGCTTTCACAAGGTTAAAAACTGATTAAGTATTTTACCTTAACTTGTGGATGTGTATGAATAATGACGTGACTCAGACATCTGAGCTCATTCCAACAAAAATACACTCACACAAATCAAAAATCCAGCAGAAACCAGGCTCACATGGCTACACATGAATGTAATAATAATAAACATCTACACATGCAGCCCCGTTTAATAAAAACTCTGAACTGAAGAAGTCAAACCAGACGGAAGATCCCCAATTTGTGTGTGTGCTTGCTGCTGTTTCATCTTCGGCAACACCATGTTTACTGACCTGGCAACATGTCATGTTGTGTCAAGTCCTCAGTCCTAAGAAGACTCGCTGAACAGAAAGGTCAGAAAAGCATGCTCATAAAGGGATGTGGACAGCTTTTAGCCCGTGGCTTTGCTTTAATCAAAGCCAAACGCAGTTGCAGTCAGAAAACACTTCTGATTTACTCAAGCAACAGTGAACACTGGCTCTGAGTAAGACCTGTAGGATTTGTGGTGTTGAGGGCATTTACTAAGAAATCACAAAATTCCCTCCAGAGGTATGAGGTGTGCATGCATGCATATATACATGCATATATTTATTTATATATATTTATATGTGTGTGTGTGGGGGGGGGGGGTTCCTTGTGGCAAGTCTGTGCCCTGGGCTGTTTTCTCGCCACTTTGTCAGAAACATGTGGCATGAAGCAACACACCTGCGAGTCATGTGCTAAGTCACTGGTACTGTGCACTTCACAGTCCTTGTGCCAGTGGTTAACCAGATTCTGTCCTTATCTCGCAGAGAACAGCTTCACAGCAAACACGAACCTCCAATCATTTCCCAACTCTTGTTTTTTTTTTTTTGCTTGTTTTTTTCCCCAAATTGCTGCAAAAACAGTCCAGAGAGACTTGTGCACAATAATAATTATTATTTTTTTGCCTAATTACGCAGATGAATTCTTCTCTCGCTCTGAATATAACCGATCGGCGCTCGTATGGCAACAAATACATCTAGTGAGACCGCATGCGCTGAGAAAAGAGCGTTTGTGAGAGCTCTTCCATCATGATGAGAGACAGCCCACGCAGCTCCAAACTGCTGATGAGCTTATTTTTAGGCGATGGGCTTGCCCCAGTGTCTAGTTTACATGTGGGACTGACAGAAAATGTGGAGCACATCTCACCGTTAATACTCGTATAGCTGCTCCGTAATTAACCAATTAACAAGCAACATGGCCCACCAACACCATACCTGATTCAGTTTGCAATCAGAAATGCTCATCTGCAAAGTTTTAATTGTGCCCCGGGCAATAACTTACTGTTTGTAATCACATTCTCTCTCTCTCTATATTGCACCATGGTGCGTCTGGGAGGAAAAAACTTACTGGCGCAAGCTAATTCGACGAACCTCCATGTTGGAGGTGAGCGCGGTGCACATTACCAGCAGAGCTTAGGGGGTTTGCTGAACAACAGAATCAGAGTTAATATGCTCTTCAAATTATTTACACATTGTGCATTTATAGCATCCAACGAGAGGTGGGACGCAGGCAGGGGAGCGTTGACCCCCCCTCCACACACACACACACACACACACACACACACACACACACACACACACACACAGAGCGAGGTTGTAGAGACAGAATGCAGACACATGCAAAGAAGAAACTCCCTGCCTCTACGTAGTCAAAATGAGATTTTTAGGGTAATACTCGCTATTCTGCATGGTAAAGGACACATCACTCTGCTCCTATGGCGGAGGTAAGACTATGCCAGAGCCGATCAACGCTGAGGAGTCGGACACGCCGCACGGACGAGATGAATCACGCTGTCGTGTGCCTGCTTCACTTTCTAACTGTGGGAAAGCAAATTATAGGTGACTTCATGTTTTTTTTCTCCTCTGCTTTCTGGCGCAGTGCCAGGCCACACGCCGAACCAAAAGGCAAAAGCACGCTCTGTCAGACGGAAGCCGCCCCTAATTGTTCCACCCGAGTCCCTTGCGTTTATTCGCCGGGCCACCGCCACCCGCTACCTTTTAAAAAATATGTGGTCGATGCCATTGGCTTCAGTAGATATCAACCAATTACAAGAGTCATGCATTCTAATATGATAGAAGAGGGCAGACTGGAATTAGCTTTGCACTCTTCATGTTGCATACGCACCCTAACTGCAAAACACAAACAATCTAGGGCAGCTATTCCAAATCCAATTGTTGTGAACATGAAGCCAGCTAGTTTCAGGCAGTGGGGTGAGTTTGGCCCACACATACCAATTAGGCCCGTTTCCAAAGCAATACTGCACAATGCTGCCCAGAGGACTGCAGCAGAACAAGACTTTGATTTCCCTCAATGTGATAGTAATTTCATATTCCTCTGAAAAGCAACATGGCTACTGAGGCTTGAGTCTTGAGATGAACAGGGAAGAGCATGTCACAAGTCGCTCGTCTGGTCATTTGCATGCGATTTCACAAACAAATACGCGAACGCAATGTGACTAGTTTTGGGGTGGGCTTTGGAAAAGTTATGTAAAAAAAAACAACAACCACACAACATCCTTTGATAAATCCCCACGCCGTCGTAGGAGAGCTCTCTTTGCCGAGCCCCGTGGCGTCCCTCGGTAGCTTTGTTAAACGCTCGCATTTGATCAGTTATTGTCTCCTGCAGCACATGTGAAAGAGCTGCTTGCATCAAAAATCAAGGCCGTCACTGAAAATGCAGCCTGTGGTCCTCACATCGACTAAACACTGGTGAGCCCAAGTCCCACCACAGCGTATCAGACAGACTGAGGAATAGAGAGGGTGGAGGCATGTAATGAGAGCCAGGAGAGTTACTACGCTCTATTTATAGGGGATGCAGGATTGTTTACCTTCTTTCTTAGCTACTTGTTTTGGCAGGCGGTGAACTGCTAATGAGAAGTATCTTTGTGTTGCCGTATCAGTTTAGCACCTCGCCGTGCTCACCGGATATTGGGATTTACCTGAGAGAGCCTCCTTGATGAATCCTTAAACTCTGCACGTGCTCCGTGTTCAATCACGCTCGCTCTTGCTTCTTGTCGTAAAACCCAATCCTATTTTTGGGGTGTTTGGGAGTCGCAGCGGCACGGAGACAGTCCATTCAGTCGTAGCAGTACTTCTATCTATCTGAGACAGTGTGGGAGAGCCTATTGTTGAAATAAATCTTCACCCCCTCATTTGAATCACTGGGAATGCTTGATCATTTGTCACAGGGGAGGAGAGAAACCAAAGTACCCCAAAGAGAGCAGAGATGTTGCTGCATGGAGGCGGCCATATTAGCTGAGATATTCTTCAGGATTATGTGCCCCTTCAACCCAAGCCAGGAATTTGTCAGCAGAAGTGCAGATATGGCTCTATCAATAATCCATGGCATTGTGTATTTCCCAACTGATGCTATTATACGGCTGGGGGATGACAGCACTCACCAACTCCATCATCTTATCCATGGGGACCAGGATCTCATAAAGCGCTCTCAACATAGACACCTCATATAATGGGTAATAACTCCAGCCAGTTAATACAGGGGAATTATCAGGAAGAGGAGCGATGAACCCAGCAAAAACTGGGTTGTCCACTGCTGTAATATGGTTGCGGAACAGAGAGAGAGAGAGCAAAGGATGGGGAGGGCAAGGAAAACAGCAAGGTAGGAAATATAGAGTGGCAATGAGACAGCGTGTGAGATAAGACTGGGAGAGCAGTAGCGAGGGAAGACGGAAGATGAAAGAGGAGTGAGAGACGGCTAGGTCTTCATATAGCGCGGAGGGAGAGAGGAGGAGTAAAGGAGACAAATGAGGTAATGAGCGAAAAAACAGGGGAGAGCGTCGGTGAAGTATTGTTGTTATTCTTGAACTCTGCACCGTAGAAAATCATCCGTTCTTCACACTGTACCTCTGCAAAATGGAAGTGTTTGCAAAAGACTGTAAAAGCGACAGTACTTTCGAACCGGCTGATAAATTGCATAATATCAACACAGTTGCATTACATAAAATACAGTCGAGTCTATCTACCAGCAAGACTACTGCAAATGTATTTAAAATACTTAAGTGCGCATAAAACGATGTACTACACCTTCTACAGACACTGGACTGAAAACTTTTAGTCCAAACTACAGAATATCTTTGCAAATCCTGGGCCTACTGATTGTGTCTATGAGCAGTGAGACATCCTGCTGTTTGTACACCCACCTTCCCTCACGTCTCCCAGGACTTGTACACAAACATATTCATTTGAACTAATATCGCCTTTTGAATATAATTGAGGCATAATTAATTTGCCACCAGAGCGCGATTTGGCTAACAAATGAGCAAATCAACATAATTCCCTCTTTGTACATCATCCATACTGTTACAATACTATCCTTCAGCTACAAAACTGCCTTTTATTTCTGTCCATCGTTTGTGCATTTCTGTCTCTTCGGAGTATTGTACTTCAGAAAGTAACTTGTGTACATACCGTGAAGGACCATTACATGTTTGATTACATTGCAGAAGCTTCAAACACAAAACAGGTGGGAAATAGGACTTAATATAGAGGAAATGATGTTTCTGAAGTCCAGCGCTGCTTGGAAGATTTTTCTCTGACACACGCTGTGGCTGAACGGTTTTGTTCATTCACAATCTTTTGATCATAAAAACTTTGTTTTCTCTGGGAAAATAATTTGGAAGGTGTCATGTTTTTTTGTTTTTTTTTACAGAAATAGACACAACACATCAGGTGGGAGTGATGTCAGACAGAGTGTTGTGTTTTTGGATCACATTTCGCTTGCGGATCTCTTCTTGGACACTTGCCCTTATTCTTTCCTGTGTCGCTGACCATTACGTGTTAAAGAACCAATAAGAATCATCTGTGTCCACCTCTTTACTGGGTCGTTTAGTCTTTAGCAGTGCGAAAGACAGGAGGGAGAAAATAAATATATAATAATGCCACCCACCAAGTAAAGATATTCAGTGTTTGCATTTCGGGGGACAATAAAGACGACCATCTGTTCCTGTCATTCGTGCTTTATTGTTTTCCTCACCGGGCCACTCATTTTAGAACATACCCTCCCTGCCTCTCTGTACTCCAGTCCCTCTGACTTGCTCAAAGTACAGTTAAACCGAGCGTACGTAAGCGCATAAATATGCACACAAACACACATGCATCAGTCACAGCCTTACAGCTGTAAGACAAGGATGTTTTTTTTGTTGAGTGGTGAAACAAAAATGTGAAAGATGCTGAAGAGGGCATGGCTTTGAATACATTCTCTGTCCTTGTCGCTGTTATTGGCGTTAGTGGTAGCAAAGGTTCCTTCTTCTTTTTGGGGCATATGGTTTATCAAGGAGAAAGTCTGCAATACTGGCTTAGGAAATGAACGGCTCCTGGGGGGACAAGCTGCCAGATCCCCTTGTAGCACGAAGGGTCTGGCTGCCGACGGTGTACGAGTTGGTGGTGGCATCGCGGCGAGAGGCTGCATCACAGCATTTTATAAACAATCACAAATTATGATATGATGTTTCATATAGAGTCATAAACAAATATACACACATATCAAACTGTCCCTATGCCACATGCTGAATTCCAGGTTGCTTGTAAGCTGCTTTGGATAAAAGCAACGTGAACAAGAACTCGAGATCCGACGTGAGTTTGATGAACGCACTCAGGTCATGAAGCACATCTGCAGGAAGGCTGAACTATCAGGGAGCACAAATAAACCGCAAGTCACTTTTTGAGACACTTCATGCAAAACTGTCAACAGACGACTGGTAAAGAAGCAAGATTGTCCTATTTCCCAGATTTCATCTCTCAGATCTGCCATAACTCCAGAGTCTTATTCAGTGTAACTCAATCTGTCACCACCTCCCCTGCCAGCCATGATATCAAATCATCTCCTGAAAAATGTGAGCGATTTCTTACACACTTTACTAATAAAATCTCCCTTATTAGGGTCCAGATTTAATCTGGAGGTGATTCATTGCTCTCATCACAGATCCAGCGGAATTCTACACATTTCGCCCTCTTTGAACCCATCTCTATTTCATCCATAAAGAAATAACAAAATGCTTGTAACCCACATCACGTTTGAGAGATAATATGCACTACGTTCCTGCTACTGCTCCTTCTTTGGTTCCTCTGTTTTATACAGTGACATGTGGTGAGGTAAGAGGCTGGACCTGGAGAAGATGCTGACAGCACAGGTAGGGTTTCGAAGCAGGCGATGGCCTCTACCGTCCCTGTGGGGAAGACAGAGGTGAATTCCAGAACAGAGACAGTGCAGATAAGTTCTGGTAACTCATCAACTGGGACGATCTTACTGGTGATGGACCCTTGAAGGAGCTGGTTGCAGGTAACGCTTAACCCTATTAAGGTTGGAGACAGTGAACACAGCAAGAGATGATGTGTAAGAGTGTAAGGGTCAAATAGGTCAAATATTTCTAGTACAAGATCAACTTTAATTCTGTGCAGGCCATATGTGCCCACAGCAGTTGACTTCAGTGGTATAACTAAGTTTATTAAATGGCTCAGAGATGATTCTTTGGATCCGCTGCAGCTTTCTGAAAATGTCTAATTTAGTCCATTGGACTCTATCAGGTCGATTTACAGTGCTCTTTTATTATACATCATACCTGATTTCAAACACTTTTACTTGGATCTTAGCCCGGAGCTAGAGTCCTACGCCACCTCAGGTGCTGCCCCAAAAGTCCGCGATCGAATTGGCTGAATTGAAAAACACGCTCCCTGATGTTCTGCCAGCGTGGTCGGTCGTCTTGCCACTCTCGTTTGTCGCTGCTCCTCCTGCGTTGAAAAAAAGCCCCTAAAGATGGAGCTCATCAGCATAAGCACGGACTGGCTTTGTGTGCGTTTTGACACCTGTGGATCTCCTCTACTGACTCTAGCACGACAGTAAAACCATCAGGTGAATTTGCGGTTGCGGTCGATCCGTGTAGTAGATGTTATCCCAGAGACAGTACAAGAACCCAACGCGCACAAGCAACGTGTTCTGACTGAATGCAAGATTTGCAGGTGCTTTTCCATCACAGTCAGCAAAGTTAAACTCCAGAGAAATTAAACAAATTGCTCCTCTAATGCAGAGTAAAACAAATGGAGAACTTTAGTGCACATGTGGAACCCTCTTGGGTTCTAATTATGTAAAACTATAGACATCAGAAGGCACTGAATTCTTTAATGAGCACTTGAGAGAACAAAGGGAATTTAAGTGCATGTTAATAAGAGACAAGACAACAGGAGGAGGCAAAATGCCACAGAAAGAATCACTACCGACTAAACGGGGGCATTTACTATCCTACTGCCACCCAGCAGTTCCAGACAGATATGCAGGGAACGGAATAGTTGAGAGGAATCTATTTCTCATTGTGCTCTGTGGCAGACAGAATGAGCGCGCCGCTAATGCGCTAATAGCTTCTCCATGGAAACAACATACAATAAATTGAGATGAATTGAGTGTCAGGGAATTGAGATTTTGCTATTAGTGCAGGTTAAACTCCCCTGTCAGATCCCGGGGCTGCCAGCAGCTTCCGCAGCGCTACAGGCACAGTACCATTTGGATTTACTCAATAACAAACAAGGCGTGATGTGTTCGGGAAGCTGTGTTCCACTTCGCTGGTCGGTAGGCCCGGCCAATTAGCATTGACAAAGACTCCCAAGTGTATAGGCAGGTAGAACACCGTCCACATAGCACATTCCTGCTGTGGAGCCAGAGCCGTTGGACTGGTGAAGGTCTGTTAATCCACATGATTCCACTGTAGTTGGAAGTGGAGGAATGCAGGGCAGGTTCAGCTCTGTGCCCACCTTCACCTGCCCGTCCTGCTCAGCTGCTGTGTTTGCATTGGTTTGTTGGTTGGTGAGTTAAAATCACGACGTCAAGATTAGTTTCACCTTACTTTACTTTGTTACGACTCTTAGTCACATTACAACGTAAAGAACAATGCAAAAAAAAAAATAAATAAAAAATATTTCTTGGTAACTGCTCAGGAATGTGTGCACTTTATTGTTAATTGCTACCAATACATGCACTTATACTGTAGCCCCAAATCCCATAAGCATTTGCATATGTACAGTATGAGCCTCTTCCGTAACTTGAAGCGTACAATCGAAGTGATTGAAGGTCTGTGATCCAGCGTTGTGCTCTCTGTGGTGCTGCAGTTCAGTCAAATGACAGTCTTTGTTTGGTATGAATAGCAGCAGATCAGTATTGTACCTTACAGGAGCTGGAGCGCAACTATGGCACTGACAGAACAAGGTTACCGCAGAGATAAAGACGCACGCTGAACCCGAAACTCACGGCAGTCCTTAAAAGGCTTTGCTCATTTGCAGAGCAGAAGTCTTAGTCTGTCCCGTGTACAATGAGCCCATTTGTGAGGCAAGTTAAAGGTTTGGTGAATTACGCCGTCATTATCTCTACTTCTCTTTAATCATGTTTGGCCGACGGCGAAATGAACATTTCATTAAACAATACAACCTCATCTTTTCCTCATATTTCATTGTATTTACTCCCGCTAACCTTTGAAATGCATTTCGACTTTAAAGCTCTGTAACCTTCACTCAGTGATTAATCATTATTTCTTCAAAATGATCGGAGCTTTTATTTTTTACCTTCACTGCAACAGCCGAATTATTACCGGACAAGGAAAAAAGCGATGAGAGTATTTCATGCTATTCTATTCAAATTTCACAGCACTATCTTTGATTTCCATAGTCCAAAGTAAGGTAAGCCCCAGGGCGGTGACGGACTGTCATCCCTCCCCTGGGGGCAGGAACTGCGCTCTTCAGCTCCCTAATGATGCGCCTGTCTTTTGAACGAAGAAGCCCATGCCATGGCCTATCACTTAGCTAGCTTAACTAAGCAGGGGTGGTGGGTTAGACAGAGAGACAAAGACAAAAACAGAGGGAGACAGAGGTGGGATGGTGTAGGTTTGCCTTCTGACAGATGAAAGACGTCCCTTTCAGAATTTCATGCAGAAGTGAGGCAGGCTTGAAGCAGGGCATCCGCGACAGAAGCGATATTAAACCGTGACTTGCTCTAGCAATGAGGTCAATTAGTTTTCCATTGACGCAAAATACAAAGTCAACATCTTGTTCAGTAAAACGAGCTCCACAACCCGTCAGCCTCAGCCGGATGAACGCGCTCTATTGTGTTCTGCGTAAGAATGAGGTAATTGGAGACACGCAGCAATGAAATGCATATTGCATAAATGACAGCCAGCAATACAGCTGTTGTTGTTCCTGTGTCACACTGTAAATATGAACATTCTCAATCTGGAGGATTCGGCATAATCGCTGTTTATCCATTACATCCTCCTCCCTCCTGCTGAATGGCAGCCATGCAGTCAGATCGCCCTCAATCATTCGGTAATTGATGTCATGCTCACGTCACCCGAAACACTCAGCACCACCAGCACCACCAGCGCCACGCTCCCCATCCACGTCTCCAAATAACCCACGGCCTCTGCTCTGATTGACTTAAGCTTTCCTGGAAGCCAATTTGATCTGTTTGAATGTTCTTCTAATCTCTTGATTTGATTCACTAGGGGGCTGTTGTTAGTTGAACAGAGGGAGAAGTAAAGAACAGCGTCGAAGTACAATCAGCCATGAAAGAAGAGCAGCCTGAGGGTGTGAGGAGTGGCCACAAGGACTCCCTTTCTTCTTCTGTGCTTTTAAAAAAAAAAAAAATTAAATCACATAGATGCAGGAACACCTGGGACAGACTGTGAAGGAAAATGCTGAGTGGAGGAGAAGGGGAGGTGGTTGAAGCACCACCTTTAAAACCTTGCTATTTTGAAGAACATGTGAATATAAAAGGATTCTTGTACAGTCTGTGACAAGGATTAAATGCAGCCCACACTCTTGAACAAGGATCAGGCACTCTCTTTATTCCTTTCTGTGTTTAAGGTTCATGTGTGGTGTCTTATCGCTCCTCATCCCCCCGTTCCTCGTCATACGAGGCTTAAAGGAGCCTAGAAGCGACTAAAGGAAGGCCGCCTTTCCTCTGCTTTTGAAATACAGAAGCCATGCCAACGAGTACTAGAAATAAACTCCTGGAAAGGTTTTTATCGTTGCTGCATGCACGTACACATGTCCTGCCAATCTGTAGGTTCAAGTGAAGTTTGACAGCTGTACATTGCAAGTTTTGTTTGCTGCTCAATCAGTCAGAGCAACTCGCTGTATCTTCCTCATGCACCATCAGATAAAAGACAGGAAAGGTAGAACCACTTGCCTTAAATCCTTTTTGAAATAAAGTCAGAACCAAAAAAAAAAAAAAAAAAAGGTACGTGCAGAGATGGGTAGGAGGGAAGAAAGGAGCGTTGAGGCAGTGGTATCATCTGGTGAACCTGTGGGAGATAGAAAATCAAGAAGTGTAGGGTGAAAGAGGAGAGGAAAGAGAGAGGCAGGGGGGAGGAAGACACAGACACAGAAAGGGTTTTGGGATGGGAATGCACTTGGGGAGTAGAAAAAGCAACCACCTTTGCATTTAAAAACACGCCATAACTTTGCAATATAAAAGGCAGAGGGAGGAAGGCAGGACAAAAGAATATTCACAATGCCTCTGCTAAAAAAAAAAAAAAAAGAAGAAGAGCGTTTCTTCTGCTTCCTCGCCTTTCTGCCTGGGTAGAGTCTCTCCAGGTTGATCACGATTTATCGTCTGAAGATGCATTGGCAGTTGTTGACAGAGACAGAGTTTGTGATGGTAGTCACAGTTATTCCGTAGAGATAGATGGAGGGGCGATGGGGGGGGGGGGCGACTCCCCTCTCTTGTTTTCTTGCTGACTGTCTTAAATGTGTTCACTCTTTCAACACTGACATCCAGAGGTATGCAGAGCTGAAAAAACTTTCTTGCCAGCTGAAATTTAACACGGCTTTTGCTGCATTAACTGGTGTTTTATAACCTTATGACGCTTCAGCATTAATTTGCCAACAAATGCACAAGGCAAACATATTTGGATAATTATATAAGCAGATCATTCACATCCTGTACAAAGCAATGACTCACACTGTAGTAAGATGAAATCATAGAAAATAATTAAATTAAGGACAGAAGCATGTAGACCATATAGTTCAGCTTCCATCCCAGTAATCTGTGAGTTTCGCTTTAGGCGAAATTTAAGGGATCCTCTTGTACAAGTCGCGGCTCCCCTGGGGTATGCGAGGCACTGGTGGCGACGCTGGAGAGGCTGTGATCATGTCCAAGTTTCATGTGAAGCGTCTGAGCAATGATCGCAGGGAAACTTCAAGCGAAGGAGCCGGCGAGAGCACAGAGTGGAGATGACAGAGGAGAAAAAAAAACAACTGATTTTTCATCAAAACAGATTGTCAAACCAGATGGGGACTGTTCGAGAACTGGGGCAGCGTAGACGGGGAGGGAAGCCTGAATGGGCAAATCTCAACACAAACCAGACGCGAGCATCAGAACAAAGTGGATTTTTCAAGTATCTTGCTGCTTTGCTGTCATGTCATTCTAAATGCTCCTAAATAATTCTGAATTAAGTTTGTCTATTCAGTATACTTAATATTAAAACATTCAAAACGATGACATTTGGCGTGAAATTGTCCACTTGTTCCTGTGTTTTGTGCTCTGCGGTGAAGTCGATGTCAGGGCCGGTGTTTAATTTCCTGGACAGACAAAGTGGCTGCGACCTTTCACCTTTGAGTATGATCGCTGCGTTACCGCCGACGAGCTCGAGCGCAGTCTGTACGTGTGAGTTTGTTTAGTATTTCATTAATTCCTCCTGAACCGTCGGTGCTCGCGGAACGATGCTCTGACCATTATCACTGTGCCTCTGGCTACACCTGAGCAAGGCCCATCAGCATGCCAGCACTGATCCCTGCGCAGGCCTCTCCCTAAAGTGGGTTGGCTCCAACGCATTCTTTAAACATGTGATGTGAGCCAACGCACGCCTGAGCCTCCAACAAGAGGCTCTCGCTGTCAGCCACAGCACGCGCGGAGTAAACACACATGCTCCTCTGCCAGCCAAGGCAGGAATGCATTAAACGCTGTGGGTTAACTGTGTTTAAACAACAAACGCGCGATTTGTAATTGGTTGCATTAAAAAGGCGTTTTCAGAGGGACACGCTGATTCTCAAGATGAAAGCCTCAGAGATGAAGCAACAATTTGATGCTGCCAAACGTGCACAAGTCGTCCCAAGACAGCGTCGCGTAAGCAAGCATCAACAATTGTTAATTGTTGAGCTTTAAAAGTGCTGCGTTGCTGTCAGTGGCTTTCGAACGAGTCAGATTAGCTATTTCCACCCATTTCGTGTCTTCACGCTAAACTAATTGGCTACTAACTTTAAATGAACTGTATTCATTTTTTTATTGGGGTAGTTATTGTTATTATTTGCTGTGGTGACCTCATGACAGGCCAACCTCTAGTTTCTGACCTCCTGAAAGACATTTTTTTTAAATCTCTAACACGCCTGTAGCCTTCCTCCGGGTCCCCTCTGATGCCTGAGGCTGTGGAGAAACTCCAGTGAACACAGGTTCAGTTCAATCCCTCCACCAACCTTTCCGCCCATATGGTTATAATAAGATGAGCCTGACATGTCCAGGCTTTTACTCCACATCGCAGAGAGACATTGATCTCACCAACAGCAACATGCAATTTGTATATTGGGATTTTTAAAAGGCATATGGGCAAAGGACTGTACGGCTCATGAAAAGATAAGACGGTTAGCCAGGAAATCTATATTTCCTTATAAAAGATGTTTAATTGGGGCATTCACTGGCTCCTCGTGCACTTCCCATGTCTCCTTCCTCCTACAATACCTCTGAGTATACTGAAATGTTGTGAAGCTGAAACTATAAGGCAACTAAATCTGCCAAACGTATGTCTTTGCATGACACTAGCAATTGTACATTTCAATAAATACCAGGACAATGGTAAATTTCCAGGTTGAGGCACCAAGTTTTTTAGATTAGTTGCTATGTTTCATAACTTATTGTCCAAAATACCACACGTAGGTGTGACTGTCAATGTGTCTGAAAAGAATTCTCCAGGAACAGGTAGAGACAGTGTGAGCAGGTGAGCTTGCTGCACCCGTGTCATTATTACAAGGCAGCATCAACTTGGGCTTCAGCACAACAGCTTATTAAGGGAGAATATAATGATGCCTGAGGTTGTCCACATGCTAAGATGCTCAGTGTCTGAGAACAACTCGTTTCAGCCGTAAATGATGGGCGACATGGTTTACTTGCGCTAGAATTTTGAGCAGCATCTCCAGTTCGTCGTTAGTTCCTGAACAATAATTCTACAAAATAGCACAGACTGCAAAGTTCCGTTAGCACAACGACTCGTATGATGACGATGCAACACTTCGTTGAAGGTTTGGTTTGGTTTAGACAACAATAACTCAACAAATGAATCATCTCTAAGCCTCTATATGCTCTGTCTATACGTATTAGTATTATGAAACTACAATAAACCATAGTGATGTAAGACTTACCAGTGACTCAGGTTGGATCAAAGGCTGATCATCTGCAGTGGCTCCAGTGGGGTCAGTAAGTCTGGTCAACGGGCGGCTTCAGCTGCATGTTTCTACAAAAAATATATTCCTAGACCTTTCCATAGTGCAGCTCTAGGCATGGAGGACAATTGTTGTCATTGCTAAGATTGTATTTTAGGTTTTCAGTTCAAGTATGAATTATGAAAGAGCATCCAGCTCTCAGCACAGCATTGAATCAATACTAAGCATAAATACTAATAAAGATAAATAATTTATTCCTCTTGACGCTTTCTATCATTGCACCTTTTGTAATATTAAACAAGATGCCTTTTTGCAATGGCCATAGTGTTGCATGAAATCTGGAGTGATGGTAACAGTGCGGACGATCCACGAAGCAACACAGAGACGTATGAGCAAACAGCTCACGTCGCTGCCGATGTACAACAACAACGGAGCTGAACAACAGGTTTCACAGAGGTGGGAACTTCACATGCCAATGCAGAGGTATTCGACGCTGGGTGCTTGTCTATGTTGATATGTCATATTCTTTGCTAAATGTACAGTGACAGCTGATCCGTGGTGTCACTAGCTTTGCCTGCGTGGACAACATCCCTCACAAACTGGCTTATTTATAGGTTTCCATTAGCAGTATACTGTAGAATAAAGTGGTTTCTTGGCTGTGGTTAGTGATAGTCTATTTCCAATTACAGGGGCAAGTAATGTAACCTTATTAAGCCCGGTGTTATATCCCTTCTAAATGATCTATAAAAATCCCCATAAATGGAATCCACACACATACACA
The DNA here is from genome assembly GCA_030770545.1 of Macropodus opercularis. Lineage (NCBI taxonomy): Eukaryota > Metazoa > Chordata > Actinopteri > Anabantiformes > Osphronemidae > Macropodus > Macropodus opercularis. Next base: position 7,292,560 of record JAUCMP010000028.1, read on the forward strand.
CACACACCTGTAAAATACCCCCAGTGGTGCAGTAGTGCGCATCTCTGTGTACGTATGCGTGCAGGATTGTAACATTTACACATGTGTGTTTGCATTTCTGCGGTGTGCGTTTTGTCGTGCGTCCCAGCTAGTTGTGCTGAGGCACCGTTTTTTGCTATTCTAATGAGCGTAGTTAAACCGGTTAAGTGCTGGGTCCAGGATGATTCCTCTCAGGCTTGCTCTGCCCGAATCCAACGTGAGGACAGATGATGTATTGGAACCATCATACCCAAGGAGATTCTGGTATGAGCCTGGCTCCGTGTCGCTTACTGTCTGTTTGGTGGTGGTGGTGAGGGGGGTGGTGGTGCTTGGACGAGGTTGTATTATCTTTGGGGAATTGCGTGTTTCAGCAGTATGGATATTGCAGGCTGTGGCAGAAGGAATAAACAGACTTCCTCTGTACCCGCCGCCCCCCTTTTCTTTCTTCAGGGATGGGCCTGTTCGCAGAGGCGGTTCTGTGACTGATGTTTGTCTGTGTTAGGCATCTATTTATTTGTTTGGCAAACAAATGCATTATTAACAAACCGCTGCCTCACGTTATCCTCTCTGCATATTCTCTGTTGACACCGATGACTTGTCATTCAAGTGAAATTTAGCAAGGTCACTGCACAAACCTTAAGTGTAACACCAAAGTCTGAGGTAGAGACTGAAATGAAGTCAAAAGCTCGGGAACATTAACGCTCTGTGCTAAATCCTAACAATCAGTGAGGATTGCCTTTTAACTTGCAGCCACATTAGGCTGTAGATGGAGTGGGCCCCTAAGCATCATTCTAGACCCAAAAGGAACTGCCTGTAGGTTTGCCTGGGAACAGCTTGAATAAAAATATTGCTGTGAAAGGCTTATTCGCACTCACAATCACACTTAAGGCAATTTCAACCATAACAGAGAGTACAACAGGGCGAAAATGAGTCTATGGCAAACGCTTTTTTCTGTGGGTTTGTTCCCCTCCATGCATACCAATATATGTAGCTGATCTATAAACTAGGATCCCTCACCTTTTAGCTGAGTGTGTCCTGAAAGTAGCAAAATGCGTCCACACACTCATTCCTAACACAAGAACTGCAATTTAGACAATATCTGGACAAAAATGTGCCATTAAAATGTCTCGATTGCCAGTAAAATGCACATTTAGAGACAAATCCTTGTTGAATCTATGATTGATATCTTCATTCACACATTCAGCTTCTTCAATGAAAGAACAAGGAAGTAAATTCAGCTCCTTTACTGTTAAACTACGGGCTGAGATTCAAGATGGGTGAGGAAACTTACAGCAGCGCGTCAATTTGTTTTCTGGACCTTGAGTTTCTGAACAAAAAAATAAGTTGAAAGAAGACATTTTCTGGCTGTAACAGTAGAGAAACATCTGTAGTTGAGGTCAGATTGCTATTAATAGAATCTGTGGAGACCCAGTTCTACAAAGCAACAAGTCCTACAAATCTGACGCTCATACAGTACATTTGTTGCAAAGCGTGCTTGCAACCAAATCAACGATTGTGTGGATTTATTGTTGCTGTTACAATCGGCCAACAATGTTGTGTACGTTGGTTCATGCCACAACCAAGCATGTAAGATTATCTAGAATTTCAGCTTCAAGTGATATTATGGTTTTAATTTCCAGAGATTCAGTAAAGGACTTCCATCCAGTGCAGAAGTAAAGAAACACATACAGCGATGGAAGGATGGAAGGAGGAGGATGGTGGGATTCATCTTGTCAGTGTGTAAAACAACTGCAAAATGATTACAATTTACCTGCCAACTATCATTCCTGTTAAAACCGAACAAATCACCCTCTGCAGCGTGTGAACGGCGGTGTAATTAAATGTTTAGATGTTTAGAGACTGCAAGAGGAGCTGAAATGAATGTCAAAGCTGTCTTGATCTTCAGAGGACATCTTTCGAATCAACACCAGACAACTTTAATTTGTGTAGCTGAAATGGCTTTAAGGCTGTTTCTTCCTCACGTATCGAAGATACGTTTAGATGTCTCGCAGAAGGAGCCTGTTTCTGTGACGCTGACTGAGCAGAAACTGTGTTTGTGTGCACAGTGGTGTTTGAGCCTGCGTGGGCGTTTGCACACTAAAACAATCTCATTAATGAATAACTGACATTCTTCACGAGAGTCTGGAACCAGAGGTGACGTCCCTCTGATGAGTCTGTTACATAATTGTGATTCCAGTGCAGAGAGCACGGCTGTACCTACCCGCTGCGAGGGGCCCGCGGTGCAGCCAGCCTATGATCCTACTGCATGTGATGTGTCCTGGAGTCATACAAATTAAAGGAGCAATCCTCAAAGGATTTGTATCATGAGGACATAAAACAGTCTTTATAGCGACCACAGGAGAACAAACAAAGCTCTGAAATGCTAAAAAAGGCCATAGAGTGTTTTAATGGCATCTTGTTGCTATGTGGCCTGAAATTTGCAATAAAATGCCAGCTGTGCTTCCATAAAAATGGACTCTGCATTTGAGTGATTGTACTTTACGGCTGGGCCATTTTAAAAGAAATGTATATGTGCACTTGATAACATTTGTAACTCTGAGTTTGCTGAGACTGTTTTAACCATAACCTGCCTTCTAGCACGTCTAGATCTCTGTATGTGATCAAATCTACTCAATGAGGTCGTATTCTTTGGATGAAAGAATTGGTTAAGCTAATTAACTCATACTATGCATTGACCAAAATTGTGTTTTCATTTCCCATTTGCTCTGTGCACTGACTACATGTTTGATGGGCACTCTTAATCATCTGAGGACATTATTTGGAAACAGACTTTTCATTCCAGTATGGGCACAATTAGCACTTTATAGGCCAATATAATGCACCCTCCAAATCACTCTGATTTGCTGGCAGTTTCTGCTGCTCTGTGCAGTCCTGGCATCAGCAGGTCTTTGTCTTTGTTCTCAGCTGTTGTGTTCTGTTATGCACAAGATGAAGGTATATGGTTAAAAAAAGAAAAGACTAACGTAGCAAGAAGCAAGTTTCTTGAAGCTCATATGTACTATTTTATCAATTATTCATGCAAATGTTTTTCAGGTTCCAGCATCTGTTGGGTCACATTCCTAACCTCCGCAAGGAAATTGTTATTTTTTATTTGTTTATGTTTAAGCTTGACACTAAACAAATGTGTTTCAGTGAGCAAAGGACTGTCAGAAAGTGATGAGGGGGGTTAGGGGGGTTGTCACTCATCTTCAGAGGCATTGCCAGTGCCAGCGTCATTTCAGTTTACAATAATGTTTTATACTGTGTGACCTTCATTATGTCATTTGTTTCTTTCTGACATTTTAAATATCTATAATGATACTTTTATGAAAACTTTTGAAAGATTTAACTTAGCAAGTTTGAAGGAGTTCTTTCATAACTCACTCTGAATCTCAGCAATGCTACTAGCCTCAAAGGCCTTTAAAGGGTCTTCAAGATCTACATCAACTACATCAACATGATGTTTGGCAGCAAACAACATGCACCATGTTTTTCAGTAAGAACGGTTTTAGGGACTACTTTCATTTATCATGTTGTGCTAATAGCAGGTAATTCATACTCCAAGCATGACTGACCAAACATAAATAAATTAAAATGCAAACTATCCAGCAAACCTGTTATTCACGTCTCATTCTAAGCAATGAAGAAACTATGTTCTGCTATTACTTGTTCTCATCTTCTTTTTTACCTGACACGTGTACTCTACCAGTTTTAGTAAGGACAAAATTCAAAAACAAGCCAAGCCCAGGTTCCACACATGAAGTTGAACAGTGTGTGTTCTCTTCCTGGTAAACAGTTCTGCAGCATCTAAAAGGTCAAGACCCTGTAATACTCCGAACTAAGCTAAGCACGACTTAACCCAGTCATTCACTTTTACCTGCAAAATATAACTTTCATGGCTGTTTAGAAGAGCAAAGAAAAGTTTGTGTGACATTGAATGGAAGCTTTCACTTGCTTCACAGCTCAATTGCCCTAGAGCCACACTTCATCACCTGTGACCTGAATAGATTCATTAAGGAAAATCAATAAAAGACAAAGACTTTCCACTGAATTCACCTCTGCATGTGTATCATAGAGTCAACTACATTCAAATAATCAATTTAGATAGATAGATAGATAGATAGATAGATAGATAGATAGATAGATAGATAGATAGATAGATAGATAGATAGATAGATAGATAGATAGATAGATCCCATTGTGTGATAGGGCGGGGTGAACGATACGCTTTTGAACTACAGAAAAGTTTCATCCCTCTTTAAAAAAGAAAAAAAAAATATGCATATGTGGTTTTTGTTATGAACTAAGATTAGAGGATTCTACTGTACACAGGTTTGTTTCCGCCGCTGCATTTAGGTTGCTCAGCTGTGTTGTGTTCTAAGTGAATGCTCAGCATTTACGTTCCAGCGTTTGTCAGTAGGCAACAATAGCAGTCCAAATATTAAAGTGGATCTTTAACGACGTCTCTCTCTCTTCTTAAGGAAAAAGAAAGGTTCGTTTTAAAGTGAAACAGTATTTCAGCACCTCGGACAGCGACTAAAGCAGCTGCTTCCCTCTGTCTCTTCTCGAGGCCTTTGAGCTCGTCTGACTTACTGCATTTACAAACTACTAATGAATACACATTTAATTTCCACTCTATTCCATATAAATGCAAATCCACGTGAATAAAAAGTGATAAATGCGCTTAACGTATACAATACAATATCTTTTATTAAGCGGGACATATAGGGATTCTTCTATTATTTCCACAATGTACATTTGGTGAGCAACGTCACTGAACATTAAATCAGTCAAAGCTACGCAAATTCCGAAATGTAGAACACACAATAATGTGAATATGTACTTTATAAATTATATAATTATTTTTTAATAAAAGGGCTCTAAGTCGTCTCCGGTGGCTGAAATATGTCGCCTTTTTTCTCTTTTAGTACACCCGTCGGCGGCCTACATTTGGCTTATTTTCAATATGTTCAGCATCCAAACGCAACACCAATGACAGCACAAAACTTAAAGAAAAAACCTCCATTCGTGCAAAAAAAAATGCCTTGGGCGTGAAAGCACATCTTCTCTGGGTGTCCATAATTCCATATACTTCACTTGGACGGAAACCATAGATTGTTTAAGGCTATACAAACATAAAATAGAGCATAACACACTCGGCCTGTCCAGGACATCGCTTCATCCACTCCTCGTCATTGTCCGTTTAGCCCCGGTGCACCCGTGCGTCTGTTGGCATAGTTTGTGTTCCAAGCAAGAAAAAAAAAATCCAGATACCCGACGAGCACACGCCACTGGCCGATCAATACGTTTAGTCATCCAGATTGTGTTAAAGTTGACTTATGGATTTGAATATATGAAACTCCAAGGAAACGTTCATATTGGACTAGATAGTGGACGAGTGAAGGAATACAGATATTCGTCGGCTTCCTTGGCTGACAGTTTATTTAGGTTAAAAATAAATGGCATGTGTTTTGTTCCTCAATCTAAGAGTCCCGTGCGTTCATCGCAGATTAGATTATAGAGGAAAGACTAAAAAGCCTGAGAACGTGGAGTATTTCCATCCGCCCATAAGAGTGCCCCGTTCTAGCTTCAGATAAACCCGGTCATCCCGTTCAACCATCAGCAGTACTCCGTTGCTGGCAGCCTCTCTCGTAACGTCCTGGTCACCGGCGAATGCTGATATGACCGGATAATCGTTCTGCATCAGGTTCACCTGCGGGGAAGGTGAGACACAGGCTTGGAGTTTAGTCCCATGTTCAGTTTTGCCCGTGCACATTTTGCAAACAGCTATCTGATATCGCTCACCTGTATGGTCTGTCTGTTATACACCTTCACCACGTGAAAGCTGAAACTATATATCCCTCTCCTTGGAGCCTGGAAAACACTTGCTTTGAGATCGAAATGGTTGCCGATGTTCACTAAAACCTGTGACCAAAAAGGACACATAAGCAAACATGGCAGTGTTTATTAACCGTGCGCATGCTTCATTTAACATGACAGCTGGTTTCCGTCGTTATGCTCTGTTTGTCTCTGCTACGCACAGGGACAGCAGGCAAGAGTGTAGGTCGTAGACTGCGCTTCAGTCGCAGTTTGGGATGGTCCCAATTGCGTAAAACAGGCCTCGGTCCAGAGATATCACATGCGGAAACTTAGTGGATCACCCGATCAAAAGCTACACAATCACACAATGCAAGCGTAAGAACGATGGGAGGCCCAGGACACATACGTGACAAATTTCCCTGCGTTGATGATCATTTGTGTAGACAGCGTATCTTGAAATCATGCCAATTACGCATAGCATTAACTGAAAGGAAAGGAGCAGGGCGTCCTTATGGTTAGATATTCTTAGCATGCTCAGATCACACAGCACACGGTCAGTTATAGGAAATCAATAAAACGCGGCCAACAATAAAGTTATGCACGCGTAAGATAAATAAGTACAATGTGGTGTATTGAGGGAAAAACAACCGAGACAACAAACGCAAGATATGCACTCACTCATTTTACAATGTGGTCTGCGTTAAAGCTGAATTCAGCGAACAACTCACCTGGTCAAAGTAGATGGTCATAGACGTGTTGCTCATCTCTGACGGCTCGTGGTTTGTCCCGCGCACGGCAGAAAAAGCCACCTTTGCCCCAGCAGAGCGGACTGATATGCCAAGTGAGGAGGTGACCGCTCCGTCCGAAGAAGGGTTCGAGTCGCACACCACAAGACACTTTCCTTCCAGTACGATGGGCTCCGTGTCGTTCTGGCCGTGGCAGAGGACCACCCCGCATCCCAAGAGAAGGGTCAGTGCCAGCATGGCACAGGGTCCCGGGCAGCGCGCTGGCACCATGGTCGGATCGCTGAACCCGTGCACACTGATACAACCCGGCAACCCCTGGGAGGTTTGTTAGTACTCGATCACCTGGTCCAGACTTACTCCCTTCTCTCTTCCCCTCTTCTTCCTCTATCTGCGATTCTCCCTCACTCTCTCAAACACCCTCTGACACACAGACGCACTCAGACTCTCTCCGGCTGAGACTCCCCTCCCTCCCGTGCGTCTTAGTTGATTTTGGGAGTGTAATCAGGCAACTGTTGTCGAAAATCCTGACGGTTTAAGAAAACGCGAGATTTTTGGTGTTAGATAGCAAAAGGAGAGACGAATTCTGTATGGTGAAGATGTTAAATCTAATAAAATTTGCTGTGCGTAAAATGGCTACCATGCGCAATTTTGAGTTTCTGTTAAACCAACTATGTGTGCTGTTACTGCGCGTCATGCACTTTATAACAATATATATTAGTAACAAACATGATACAGTCACTATTTACTTCCTTCCTGATTGATGATTTGGATAAAACAAGCACTTTTATAGCAATTTCTGTTGAGAAGAGATAAATCACGACCTACCTGTGCCATCCATCCCGCTGGTGTGCTCTCTGTCTCTCGCAGACTGTGAACTGAACGCTCACATCGCTGGTGCAAAAAAAGCAAGAGTCTCTTGGCTCCCTTTCCAGGGACAACTCACGCCCATTGTTTGTGTGTAGTCGCCGCAACAAGACTATTCAGAAGTATCCCGCAATTAAGAGCACATGCGTGGACTAATGGGTTTGTTTACATATTAATGAGTTCAGTGCTGTGAACGGATGGGTCCCTCAGGACTGCAGGGATCACTTGTTCTTAGTGTCTGTCATTTATATGCTCTGGGTTTCTCATGTCCCTCCCTGATTAATCCGAAATGAAAGGGGCTGCAGCGGATAACCTTGCTGCTGCTGCATGGTACATTCGCCATGCATGTATATGTTACTAATTTGAGACTTAAACACCAGTTTTATGAGTCCAATAAAAATACTTGTGCGCCATCCAGTGGTATATTTTAACCCTGTAAAGCCTGACACATGAAAAAATGGTCAGAAAATTCTAATTTTTTGGAACTGAGATGCTTATTAAGCAATTTAAGAAAATCAAAAAAAAAATTATTCCCATATCATTTTGTTTCTGAGATTTTTTTTGTATCACAAATGATACATTAGGCGATTTTGACATCTTTTTGCTCATGTCAATTTTAACTTTAGATACAAAAAAACATTTCACATATAACATTTAGAGTATATAATACATTTCAGAACATTTTTCTGGTTGTTTTTTTTTAAATATAACCTTTTGCACCCTTTTTATTGCTTATTTTGGTAGGCAGAAAAACTGTTCCTGTCCTTATTCAGCACATCCTCACATTTTGAAACCCCATTTGTGAGTCTTTCCAGGCATGTAGACGCGTAGATGAGATTTTGCCTCAAATGGCACCATAATTTCATCAACTGCAGGCAGATACGCAGAAAAACTGCATATCTCAGGAATGGCTATTGTGAAAATACCATCATTTTTTAATTTTAAGATGACATTTCAATCATTATTAGATTAAAACAATCTACAAAGTAGTTTGTGATTGTATTATGATAGGCATGATGCAGTTTACATCACAAAAACAGAATATTATTGTTCAGAAATACAGAACCTATATACCTGCAGTATCAAATTTGATACACACATTTTAAACACGATTTAAATATAATATAAGTATGAATTGTTTAGTAATTATTCATTGTTTCAGTGCAGAAAGGCTTTGTTTTTAAAAATAAGTTACAAAATAAATGTTATTCTTACCGTAAGTTATTGAAAATTAGCAAAGATTTTACTGAAAAAAGTGTTTGGAAGATTCAATGACAGCAGCCATTTTGAAAAGACGCAAAAAAGCCGTTCCACTGCGTTCAGTGCAATGTTACTCCACTAGGTGGCAGTATACAAGTATCAGGTTGTATACAACAGGTTTTTACGGAAAGTATTGATCATATTGATAAATTAGAGGTCTCTGAAACTCGAGTAGCAAATATGATACAAATGGTTATATAGGGTTAAATGTGCATGAAATCAAAGCGCAAAAGTGATTAAAATCATATCTGCATACGTTTAATAGCCTGTGTGTTTGTTTTTAAATATGAGCTAACGTTTTATATGCACATCAGTTTTCTTAAACAATGCAAGCAGGTGAGAAAGCTCACTTCAGAGAACGGCCTGCGGCTCTTTGTACCACCTTAGCTTTTCTTTTGAATTCCTAACATGTCACAGTTCTTTGAAGAGATGTGTAGAGGGTATCCATCGGTTCTCCACACTTCTGAATGATCTGGCTGCCAGCTTTACAAGTGGTGAGCCTCACATTAGACCTTTAATGAGCTGTCATTTTTCTTCTGCTAACCGACTACATAATGCATGACTCACATTTGCAGGTGTACGGTACTGTATAGACCTGCCTAGTAAGTAGCAGGAAAATAAAGAGTTTTTAAACCTAGCTAATTAGGACATCAGAGGTTCTTGCAGTGTATTAGTCAATGTTAAAAAGTGTCTGTGCAGAATTATACTTGGAATGCATGTAAATCAGACATCTCTATAAATGTCATTTAAAAACCCTGATGTAAATACAGGATGTGTCTACCAGCTTGTACAAACACCCTGTCCTTGTATAATGATCCACATGACTTGGCAGTACAAAGGCAAGACATAATTTCAGACTTAATCATGGTGATCCTTCCCCTCTTTCTCAGCCGTATTTGACAAACATTGCACTGTCAGAGCTGACAACCCAAGCGGAAGAGTGACATCAGGTATCCAAGAGCCACAACTGACCCCAGGCACTAGAGAAGGACACATAGCAAAAGAAAACATCAAATGTCAAGCAAAGGAGGACATGCAAAGGAAAGGTATGTGGCCTACATGGCATCACTATACCAGGGGCTGCCGTTGCCCTAAAAGAGACTCCACTTTCATCAAGCAAGCTGATCGGCTAGACTGACAACAATGTTATGGTTATTTTCCCTGACAGCTAGCAGAGCCTACTGGCTTCCAGGAAAGGGGAGGTCGATTATGTGATGGGTCTTAAAGCGAGCCATCTGCTTTAGCAATGAAATGGACTTAGCTTTGTCTGCTGGCTTTGTCTTTTCCTCGTACATAAACAATTATTTGAGCATGATTGAGATTGAATTATATTTAAAACAAGAGTCATTTTTACCTGTGATTACTATTAAGTTATAGTGTGACATTTCTCCATTACACACACAAAAAAATACATTCTTACAGCAGTTCATCACCACCATATGCTTCACATGACCCAGAATACCCACTTTGAAATATATACAGTATGTATGTCCATCTGTCTGCTCGTCCATCTGTCTGTGTGCCGCTATAAATGAGTTTGTATCTTCATATGTGGAATGAGGTCACACTCTCAAATAAGTTCATTTGTTAGCTCTCTCTCTCTCTCTTTCGCTCTCTCGCACTCTCTCTCTCCGCATCTTATTCTTTCTCTCTTACTCCAGCACTGATAGAAACTCCTAAGAGCATGGGAGGGACATTGTGTTTCGTGTTGGAAGGGAGTGACCTCTATCTTTGCATGTGTGAGGAGACAAATAACATCGGTCTTGCTGTTTGTTTGAACTGGCCCCCTGATGAGGAATTGTGTTGTTAACCCATTACAGCAGATGCACTGTGCCTGCTGCTGGTGTTACATTATGCTTGTGTACCTGCAACAAAACCAGCATGGACACCAGAACCAGTTCATGTTTGTCAGGGGACAAAGCAAAGTTCTGTGCAGATAAACCATCTCACGTCATCAGTGTGATGTGAACTAGGTTAGATTGGGTTTAGTCATGCTTGTTTATTCGTCAGTCGATTTTAGTCAGTGGTGGAAATTATAAACGTACATCTGCAGCTTTTGTGTATGCCCATAAGTGCAAATGTGAGTAATTCCTTTTAGGCTTTATATCCCACTCAAATCATTGCAGATACTTATATTAGCCCATGTTTATTACCCTCAAGCCGCTAGATTTGCTTTGAAGGAAAATCAGCTGCCATGGAAACAAATATAGACTGTATCCCCCACTTTTGTGCAGTAGAATATTTGCAGACAGATTATTAAAATTATTAAGTTGCCCATTTATGTGTTGCTCACCTTAGGAGCACGTGTATTGTGGTTTATTTATAGTTTTAACCTGCTTTACCTTAAACTACAACACGCACCCAAACTGATTTTACGTGTGATTATTTGTCATACTACATATTAATCATTGCTGTAAATATTAGTAAACTAATTTTAAATTTAAAGCAAATGTGCGTTTGCTTATTGTTTCATTATTTGCGCTTTTATTTTGAAGGCCAACGTGCCATTCCCCAGCGGAAATAGCCTGGACCGAGTTATTAATGGCCGTCACCATGGCGACCGGACGCTAGCTGCCTACGCGTTTGATGCTATCGCTGTTAGCTAACACCTTAGAAAAAGCGAAAACGAACACGACTGGTCGAGTGTTGTGACACGTCGCTTTTTTTTTAATCCTTAATTATAGTTCGCGTTGTGAAAGGGGCTCTGGGCGTCACCTGGCCTTAACACCCCCCCTGCGGACGTCTCACCTTGAATCCGCCTCACGGGGTCAAGACCGCGCAGAGAAACAAATGGCTGCATCAGAAGCAGTAGTTTCCAGAACGCGAGCGGTGAGGACGTCCCGAAGAGCTGACAAATCATCTCCGGGCTCCACTCGGAACTTTATCGAAAGGTAATCTGTCAGAGCGCGCTCATATTTCCACCTGGCTGCCATGCGGCGCTTCAGCCCGGCGCTGTTCAGAAGCTGCGCCAGTCAAGGCTTTATTGCCTTGTAAGTAAAAGGATTTATGGACGGAGTTTGCAGCGAAACACAATAAAAGCGCAGCAGAATCAATACACTTCAGCACATGTTCAAGCAATCTGATTCATTCCCGGTTGAATGTAGGCAGTAAATACAACACCAGGCCTTTCTTCTTTACACACACAGTGGACTGTTTTCAACAAATCTCCTTTATGTCTGTTATTTCCTAAATGCAGGCCCGTGCAGAGAGGGTGGCTACGGGGACTCAAGGCCCTGTCCTTAAACAGACATAATAATAAAACTACGAAGAATGCAGACAAACAGTGCTGTACAAAGTTTTACAGTCATCACTTGCAGAGTAAATGCTGTTTTATGTTGGTCAAAGCAAATTTAAATGTGTCTGTGGCGAGGTGGAAAACTGCACTGAGGTCAGATGAATTGACATCTGTGGTTTTGTCGGAAACCAAGGCCACTGCGTCTTCTGGGCTAAAAGCATAGAGGGACCTTTCAGTTTGTTATTAGCGCTCAGGTAACAAAAAATTATTAAGCTGCTTATGTAATGTGCACCTCGCACATCTGGCAAGACACCGTCAATGCCAAAAGATGAATCCAGGTTTTAAAGCAGCATATGCTCTCATCCATAAACTGACATTTTCCTGGATGGCCTCGCATAGTTTAACAGGACAATGCCAAACCGCACACTCCTTACATCCTTGACACTTGTGGCATTTGTGGCATTTGCAGCAGAGACATGTTCTCATCTATTTTATAATCATCTCATTATAAATAAATTATAGGATCAGATTTGACAAATGATTGCATTCTGTCTTATATTATTACTTTTTAATAAGTAAATCTCCACAAAATGTGTAATTGATAGCTTGTACATAATAATTTGTACATTTATGTCAGTGAAATAGCAAATAAAAAGCAAGTTCTGAGTTCTGAGAACGTGACGTCAGCAGCTTTGCTTGTGGCTGGGCTCTAGGGAGAGTAAAGACAGTTTTTCACTGCAGACTAAAACGTCTCAACAACTGTGGGGTGAACTGTCATGAATACAGGCCCCACATATGATGAATAACGTTCTTGTTTCTCTGACTTAATCTGTCACCCGCTTGTCATGTTTGTCTTTTATTGTGGAGAAATATTTTTAAAAATTGCTGTGGCGTCTTTATATAGATGTAGTGCGACATCATCTGATGATAATCGACTCCGATAAGTCATTTTTCAGCTAACACAGAGATATTTGAGTACAGTTAAGGCAGAGTGGGAGGTGGAAAACATTGAAAGAGTGTTTTGCATGGTTGAAGTCAACTTTTAAAGAAGGTGTGTCACGCAGCTTTCATTTTGAGAGTTTTGTATGTTTCATAATGAGAAGCTGAAAGAGCTCTTTTAAAAAAAGATGTGACTCAATCATATCACTTTTACTTTGTGTGTTTTGCATCATGTGTACTAAATGAGAACACTGACATGGGTCATTTCAATTCTTCCTAGAAGTGTATGATAGGATTGTCAAGTAGCCTGTTGACACCTGATTAGTTCCATACAAGTCCTTCTAAAGAAGTGTGGCATTAACACAGATGGCATTAAAACCCTTTTTTTTTGTAGACTGCCGTCTGAGATCCTAATGAAGATTCTGTCATACCTGGATGCCTCAGCTCTATTCAGCATTGGCCACGTCAATAAATTCTTCAGTTGTCTTGCCAGTGAGAAGTAAGTATTTAATCCTTTGCTAATGTAACGTGCTAATGTTTTCCCAGTTTTTTAAAAGCTTGCAATCTTTTTTCTCTGCTTGCCAAAACAACCAATGTAGTGCCCTTTGGAGTAAGATATACATAACAAAGTTTTGCAAGAATAAAAAGCAGAAACCCAGATGCGTGGATGAACTACAGCGGAAAACGACTATGGTAGAGGTGCAGGATCAGGCTGCCGGCTACTGGAAGTGGGTGTTTTTCAAGACCTTGGCCACACGTGACATGAACAAGTGGAAAAGACATCTTGAATTCATCAACCCTTACACGGGGCTGCCCAGCCAAATGGAGCAGGTCCTCAGGTGAGAGCAGTGAGACAAAAACTGCTTAGGTGAAGTACCTGAGGTGAATGATTTGTTGAATGTACTGAGCCTTTGATTGCACTCACCAGAAACCTGAGTAGTCTGACAAGTGTTGCGTGTAGGTTAAGCTAATCAAGTGCATTTTGATGCATTCGAACCTCTCCGCTAATAAGGTGAGAAAAAGGTCTCGTTATTTCCCAGGGAATATTTTGTGTCAATTAGTTGTATGCTTTGCAGTTTGCTGCTTCGATATTTCAGTTAGAAGGAGCCGTGGTGCTCATAGTGTGTGTACTGTGCTGTAATTTGCCGTCTTTTTGGTATGTGTTGTTGGTTTACAGCAACTCTGTGAGGTATCATCGGAGCCTCTGCGCTGTTTGTGGTTAGCAAACAACAAAACTTTGTAGATTCTCCCTCGCTGTCAAGAAAGTTCAAGGGTAGAGACTAGAGGACAGTTCGAACCACTGGCAATCAAAAACAAAGCTTGGTTTGTTTTTCATATCGCATTTAATGACACTTTCTTATTAAAGGTGAGGAAGGAGGTCTCTGTCTGAATGTGATGCGTGCCCAGGGGGATGCCAGCACGCGGGGGAAAGCTCCCTTACCACCTCCACTGTGGTTTCTGCTGTGTTTATATAACCTCTGATTAGAGGCTGTGCAGCACTCAATTTTGAGTTCTGTGGCAGTCGCTGCGGTACAGAGGGGAAGTAGAAATAATTGTGTTCCTTGCAGAGGCTGTCTGAATTGTTGAAATAAATTACTTAGCCCCCCAACCTCTCATCCACAATACACATGCATGCGCACACACCCTTCCCCTTCCTCCCTCCTCCTACCAGCTCAGACAATTCCCTGTGGGTGTTTGTCTGTTCAAGGCCCTGAGGAGCGTGTGATTTACCTTGGTAATAATCATTTCACAAGACATCACACATACAGACAATGCAGAGTGGAATCCCTTGGGTCTTCTCAAGCCTCCTGGGCAGCTCCAGGTTTTACCTTCGTTCCTGCACTTAATTGATATTGCAGTGTGATTCAGTCTGCCACTGGCTGCATAACAGTAGGGACAGTCTCAAATCACAGTTTAGACAGATCAAGGGATGTATCACAATAGCCATGGTTTCATTTGATGGCTGTCAAAGCAATCATACTAACCACTGAACTCACAGTTATCCACAGCTGAAAGACTGTCCTTTCCAGAATGATGTGCATTAGCTTTTTAAAAAAGTTGTTAATTTTATTCCATAGATCTTCTTGCAACATTGTGACTTCATTTCCTCTTGATGTAGAATGTACATTAGAAACATAACATGCAAATCAATAAATATCTGTCCTATCATACTTCAGAAACCTGCGTGTCACTTGGGAGTTGACAGTTTGTGAGAAGTCGGGGTGCAAGGATACACTGGAGCTTAGCTGGTCCCAGTTCTTCGAGACCTCTGTGACTGTGTGCGGGAGCAGAGAAGGATCTTTGTCCAACTACCAGCAGATTTCCACCCTTCAACTCCACGGAGTCTGGAGGATTGACCTCAACTGCCCTGGTCTAAAAAAGTGAGACAGTCGGGATCCATCTCCATTCTGTCTCTCTGTCTGTTTCATTTTTTTCTCAGTGAAAACTGCTGTTTATTTATCTGCTCTGTCAGACCTGGCAGGAGGTCTCTCATGGCAAAGTTAGACACGCAGATTCTAAGTAAAGGTGGAAAAGTCATCGGTCAGGACAGATTGATTGAACTGAAGCTGCTAAAGCCTGGTGTCATCATTGGCATCTGGAAGGTATTTATTTAATAGTTTATAGTCATATTATGATATAGTATGCATTTCCAGTAGATGCAAAGTTAACAGAAGATTTGTTGTTAAGTGACGACTTTCTTTGCAGGGCCAGTGCTCTGTTGCCTTTGTCATGTTCACCCTTCACTTCCACAGGCTGGTGGAACGAAGCCTCCAGGGATCAGCTGATAGGTAGGCTGCAGCTGAACACGCAGCTTTTATTCACATGGTGTGCAGCATCGCAATCAGATGGTTAGGGCTCAGATTCAAAGGATGATATAATTGAATTGTGCCCTATTGCATGCAATGCATAAGAAAGTACATATGAAGACGAAAACGCCCCTATAATGCGTATTTGTGATTATTTTGAAGGGGGTGTCCATCTTGTCCATTCATCCATTATCCATCCAATTGTTTTAACTTGCAATGGTTGCAGTCTGCAGGCTCAACCCAACTGCTTGTGTTTGGAGTCGGGGAAGCTAAGCACTTAGAGGGAACATGAGAACATGAAATCTCCACACAGAAACGCAGTTACAGTTGTTGTTAATGTTACAGATTACTTAAGGAAAAGCAAAGCACTATTAGATTTGCACAGCACCCTTCATGTGGAAGTGTTTTGTCTTTTCTGTGTGTTGTAGTTCAACTTAGTGGGCTCATAGCCCCCTCTCCTGGTTGTTTGTGAGAATGCAGCGTGGTGGTGTGGATCGATGGTGTAATAAACCTGGTGTTAAATGAAAGTTTGTTCACTTATTGTGCTCATCATACACTACAGCATCAGTGTTACTTACCTTTACTGTTTTTTTTTCTTATAGCCCTTATGTGGAGCCCATAGTCAAAGCCCCATTTGATGACATAGACCCTGAATATGGTCTCCATGGTTACCAGCTACACATTGTTCTCCATAACACTGTGTGCAAGTTCACGTCTCAAAGCTTTTCACAGCTCTTTTGCCGGAGAGGTAATCTGTGTAGATTCACATTTATTTTGTTACTCTGTAAAGCGATGCTGGGAGAAATCTGCCATGAAATGATATTATATTGATCATCATATTGTTCGGGAATTATTAAGGTGGTATTACAGCCTTTTAACTGTCTCTTGTCATGTTACGCGTTGTGTTCTTTTGTCCAGCTCAAATCTGCGATGGACTGATCCAGCTGACTGCCATTAGCAGGACAAACCTGTCTCAGCACACACCTCTGAAGGGCAATATCACCCTGCCCTGGAGGTGTGAGGGCCTGCAGGGCACAGTGGAGGTACTAATGTACTAAAGCACTGCCAGCTGCTCGCACTCTGTTCTGCTATGTGTCCTGACGTTCATGCAGGAAGTATAGTGTGTTTCTGACAAAATGACTGAGACAGCGAAAGACCCAAATGTAATATAGTCAGCAGTGGAATCCCAGTGAATTAAACTGCCCATGCAGACCAAAGAAAATCAATCTCGCACATGTTTACTTCACTTTTAGAATTGTTGCATCATGACTCTGACTCTGCTGGACGAATTCAGGAAACCCTTCTGGTGGATCAGCACCCCTGTGTCAATGGAGCAGCAGAACACGCCAGTCTGCTACGACTATGATGGTGAGCAGTACCAGATCCACTATCAGGACTCAGATGGACAGGTGAATATGGAGCTTGTGAGGACGAAGGAGCGACAGCAGCTCGTCCTAGTTAGCTTAGTTGTATGTGTGGCCACTCACAAAGTCAACAAGTATTTTAGCAGAGATTACTGAAGTTGCAGTACTTCTCAAAAAAAGAGCTATTTATTCAGGGGTGTTTTTTTTTTGTATATTCAGAAAACGCAGTTTAGTTACAAGATTAATATTTTCTAATGAGGACAATTTTAATGTATTTTAAAGTGATTAATAAACTGATCACAAAGATCAGCTTTGAAATGTTGTTGTACAAGTCTGTGGTATTTTATGTCCATCACTAATCGGCCTCTTACGTTTGTAAGTGCACATTACATCATAAAGAGAGAAGGATGGAATTAACATTTTCTTTATTTAAGATTGGTGTTACTGAAAGCTTGTGCCTAATTGCCTAATTTAAATGCAAATTTAATGAATGCTTCATTGATAGTTATGGATCATGAATTGTTTATAATAATATTATAATGAGTTATTATTCTAGAGATACTCTCCAGATGTTCGCACACAGCCGCTTATTTTTCATTCTGTACATGCTCAATATATAAAAAAGGCATTTTATGAGAAGAATATAGTCACTAATGTCAGGTGACAGATGAGTAGACCCCTCTCGTCAGGTATTTTACCCTTTTCTGTTAAATTACCACATTTAAACACAATGAAGGCAGACCTATAACATGCAAGAGGAGGTTGGTTGTTTTTTTGTATGACTGACATAATTACGTTTCCTTTCATTGTGACATTTAGACCTTAATACCCGCATTAGTCCAACTGCAGTGTCAGACATTTTGCAATTACTTTTATATGGAAATTGAGTTTAATGTCCACAGTCTGAACAAGTCTTACTATGGTGATGTAATTAGTGTGGGAGCAATTGTTGGAAACAGTTGGCATGCTGCTGATGGGCCAACACTGCTGATAGCAGTAAAATAAGGCAAGCCTCTGGGTAATAGGATTTCAGAGGCTTTACTTCCTTTTTTCACAGTGAGGGTCATCATCACCTTGAAAAGATGCTTATTTTCACAATGCAGCTATGTTGGCACTAGAACAAAAATCATTTGGGGAAATGAGGAGTTGAATTGTTTTTTGCCATAAGCCTCACAAGTGAACTGTGAGCTGAGAGTTTCCATATTTGATCCTCCTAAAGTCCTGGTACTCCTCAGTGCTAGCTGAGTCATGTGTACTGTACCTTGTATGAATTCAGGTTACAAGTGTGTTGCAACACATTTCCATCACAGTGACCTTCATCCGCTGTTGCAAGCTGCCGATCCTTCATTCCTATTTTATTAGGAAAAAGCCAGGAGCCAAGGGTATGGTTGGCCAGTAATGGATTCGTAGGAGCATAAAGACAGTTATTCAGCAAGTCTTAGTAATGACTAAACTTGAGAGCAAGGACCAGGGAGCTTTGATTGAAAGCTATTGTGTTTGTCGTCGTGCAAAGGGGATGAATCTGACCTACACTGATGAATAATAACAATACTAATATTGTTTTTGTGATTTGAGTATAGTTGAATATAGGTGTTTCTCCAGTAGATGGCTCCCTTTAGTAAACAATGCGCCAACACACACACAAGTTTGATTTTCTCTGTTCATTTTGTCAGTCAATAAACTTACAAACTAACAGCAATGCTTTACCACCACATTGCAAATGTTTGGAGTTTTTTTTTTTCCTGGAGAACATTTCTGCCTAGTTTAGCGTGTGAACTTCTGTTCTTTATGTTGATTCGTCTAGTTTTCTGCTCTTTTGAGAAGCAATTACAAGCTTGTTTGTTAATCAAAACTTAAGAGACTTTACCACCCAATAATGAATCCACAGCCAAACCAATGAATGAGTAAATTTAGTGACATAAAGCCTCATTAAACTCGTCTTTCTTAGTTTCCTCACAAGCTAATCTTGGAAGGAAATTGCTTCCATTTTTAGCCTTTAATTTTCTCCCTGTGAGTGACCAGCTGTGTCCGCAAACTATTCAGCCTCAGAAGCCAATGACAGTCCTTATTTAGTCCTCTCGTTGGAGGAAAACAGTCCCTTAATGAAACACACAGCAGAAAGGAGCTTGAGTTTAAACTAATCTGTCTAAACGTTGTGTGGAAGTGAGAATATTTAAGTCAGTTTTTACAACATCAGTGAGCTGATGGAGGATTAGTTTTTTATTAAAGTTAAAACAGCTACTGCTAGGGTAACGGTAGTACGGGCTAACTCACATATCAGATATCACTGAGATTTCTCAGTTTAGAAAGTAGGTGGCTTCATCTTGACCAATGTTATACATAATGCATTCATAATAATATTAAAAACATTTGTTATTTGACAAAATTAAAATTGTACTTTATTTAGTTGGATGTGCAGCAGTTATAATACATACTAATTATACTAATTACTTATTATACTAATTAATAAAGTTTGCTTATGCTGTACAGTATTTCAAACTGTAAAACAGTTGTTACTCATGTTTAAAACAAAATGATGCGATATTGTAAGGATAATTAAGAAAATTAAAGGCAAATTGACTCCCTGATCACCACTGATATTTATTGCCAAGCCACTGCAATGTCACATACTTGGCATTCTGACTTGGAAAATGTCTTCTCCCGTGGATCTCTGTGTCCTTTAGTCTTCTTCACATTATCTATCATTTTGTGTAAGTGGATAGTGAATGTTCTCTGTGTCAAAAATGCAATTAGTCACCACTATTTCCCCTTCCTCGAGTTACTCCAGAGAATGAGAGCAGTGGCATGAGTCAGCACATTATCCAGCTGACTGTAGAAACACTTTTCACAATTTCAGACGGTTCGCTGGTTTGCGTTGCCCTCACAGTGACATCCTGTGGTTGTCTGGTCTCAGAGCAGGCGTTCGGTAACGGTAAAACCCGGTTTTCTTATTCTGCTGCAGTGAAATGCGGGTAGAAAAGGTTTGCCTGGTTGTCCAAGCACCAAGTTGTACTCGCCGGGACAAATTTTAAAGCTGATGTTTGGTATTCTGGGAAATTCTGTTTTGCTGGGACTTCAATGAGACGACTGATATCGTTCCTGTATTGGACCCAGCAGACATTGAGCTTAGCAGAAGTACTGTCATTCAAAGTATTCATCTCATGCAGAGAGATGAGATGTGCAAATGGCTCATTTGTGTCTGCATGTGGAAATCGATGTATGTATTTAGGTCCCTTGCTGTTATTGCAGCCATAGTGTATCCTTGATGAGACCGTGACATTAAGGGCAATAAACATGTTTTGTTCCTACCAAAAGCAAATGTCAAATGCAGTCAATTGATGTGGGATGCAAAAAGGAGACCGGCTTCACAGAAAACATCCTTGGCTCTGCTACGACAGCGTTCTTGGAACAAATGGGTATAGCGCAAAGGTCTGTGCCTGAGGCCAACTCTATTGATCTGAACCACTAAGAGGGACCCACAAAGAGTAGGACAGCCAGCTGAACTAGACAGAGAAATGTCTCTATTGTGTGTCAGCTGGAACACCGAGTTTTCAGCACAATCTGTAGTTGTGTTCAGAACATGTACCTGAGGTGTTATTGGGTTTTCTTTGCCACTACATTCAGGGCAATGTTTGTTTCCTCTGTAAACCTGAAGAGCCAGTGGCCAGTTGTCTCTGTGTCATAGTAGTGTGTCTTTGACGCTGATGGAGGATTCAAGGGAACCGTTACTCACCGCTAATGTCTGCATTGCTTGTGTTGTGTATGTTGTACAATCCAGTCGCCCTCATGGAACGTCTAGATTCAACTGAACCTCTTGATTGATGCTGCTCATCTCTTCCATATTTTGTGTTTTATGGAGGTTATGAAATGCACGAGATAGGTTGACATGGCCGTGACCTTTGACTAAGTTGTAGTTGTGCTCGACAGCTACACACTTACTCCACCCACTGCACTTCACTTCAGTATGCGGCCATCTTAATCAAACGTAATACCAGTCACACGGTCAGCTAAATATTCTGTGTTCTGCAGTAATAATCCCAGAGGTGCTGTGTTAAATAAGAACCAACATATCTGACTAATAAGTGCCGTTGGTAGCACCTGAGGCCTTTGGTTTGTCTCTCTTTCCTTGTATGGCGCATGATGAGAGATGTCCATTTCCAGGCATGATGATGATGATTGATCCTATTAGGTCCCAGATCTCTAGCTGGACTCTCCACTCACCTGTGGCATTAGTGAGATGAATGGTCTTCCCATACCTGAAATTGGATGGAAAATCAAACTTACGCAACGTGAAGACAGAAAAAAACTGGAGGGTGGATTTGGGTGAGACAGGAAGCAGCTCTTAATAGTTATCGCTGGAGTGGTAGACATCGTTAGTCAGAAGGTTGTCATCTTGAAAACATCCCACATATACATGTAGGCGCGTGAAGAACAGTCGTTAATTTTTAATTGCAGAGTGAAAGTTGAAGAGCACAGAAAGAGCAAACTCTGTTTACCTAAACAAATTAAATAAAATCTGTAACTGTATGTTACACTGGTGACAAGGAACCTTGGAGAAGATGAAAACATGTAGCTTTGCCACAAGAAGGCACTGAAGTGCCTTGTGTCTCTTCCTCTTTTTTCAAGACTAAGTGACGACAATATGGTCGTGTGTTGTATTGTTACAGATCACTGACGTGGACAGAGGTGGTGAGACCCAAATGCAGACTCACACCAGACGTGACTTAACTGGACTATCGTGCCTTTATTAAACATATACAAACCACAGTGGAAACAAATAGAAGTACCTTAACACGATTTAACCTGACTACATGACTTGACTTAACTGTATGACAGTTCCCACATGGACATCAAGGGACATGAAAACAGACCAACAGAGACATGAGGGAAGGCTTAAATACAACTAAACAGCAAATTAAACAGGTGTAACTACTAATTGCGAGGGAGGAGCACAGTGGTAGAACGTGACATAGCGGAGATAGACAGAAAACCTGGAGCCCTCAGCTCTCAACATGTATCACTTCATATTTCTGTTTATTTACAGCACAAGCTCTTATTACACAGATTATCCCAAGAAGCCTTTCTGAGCATGGCATGAGTCACAACACAGTCTTTTGTAGTTTTGTCATTTCCCTTCAAAGCATGTTTTGTTTGATGGTCATGCTCAATAAAAGCGCCCTCATATTAATGCAGTGCATACAAATCGCATTGCCTGTCAGACTCGACAAAGTAATGTCCCCCAGTGGATCTAATAAACTGTGCAGTTTGCAAATAAACTCTGCTTTGTATTGCATTTCATCATCTGTAAAGCTCTTTTCTATGTGTATTTAGTACAAGTTGAAAACTTTTGCTGTTGTTATGACAATATCTGTATTAAACTGCAGATTTAGGTCTCAGTAGTTGTAGTCACGTGTTGTCACTGGTCGTTTTAACTGGTTTATAATTAAGACAGCAACACCGCTGCAGGAATTCAGAGGGGAACGCAACCAGGCTGCAGAACATAAGAGGCTTATCTTATAGTTAGTTGTCCAACACTATCAACAATCACTGTGAGGAAATGTGCTGCAGTAAGAACACCCTTGTTTACTTTATGTTCTCTGGGATTCTTGACGTATTCATCCACCAATGTTTTCGGAGCTCGTGACATTGAGGAGAGGAATCGAAAAAGAGCTTCCCGTGAACCGGTTTTGTTCAGATGCAATGACGTATAAACTCCTCCTCCTGCGGCCCTGCTGTACTGGCTCCCACACCGTCACGTCATCACTTTTTGTTCCTGTACTCCTAACCTTGTGGGCCAGAGCTCACGCTGCATCTCATCAGAGAATATTACCTAACACTCGGTGGACCACATTCATCAACGTCATGGGGCTTTTGCCAGCAGTGCATTTCTTTCTGTGGTTGCCCCAAGTCCATTTCACTCGTTCCTGCACCACCAAAGGGTAACTTGCATGACCCAGGCCACTTGCTGTATCTGTATTTCCTGATCATGTGTATATATTGTAGAGTACATGAACTTCATGGCAGCACAACAATAAGCTCTAAGAGCAAGATCAGTAAAGGCTGGGTCTGCTACCCTGTGTGTGTGCGTGGAACAGAGGTTCTGGCCCCTCTGCCCAGCTTTCTCTACCCACCGATTACCTGGATCATTGGTGTGTGGACAAATTTCCGTTGTCCTCCAACATCTGAAATGCGACCGTCAAACCTCGATCAGTCATTGCCTGGAGGAAACGACATGGCTCTTCAGTATGGAGTGGTGTCCGTGCTGGATTCCTCGCACATGATGAACACATCACGTTTCCACTTTCATGCTTCGCTGGTGCTGTTATTTATCAGCATTTATCATGTTGTTGTGCGCTTTGCTTCCGAGCTTGAGAGCTGCATGTTTGTTAGATCCAGACACTTCGACTTTGGGCTCATCAGTCCACAACACTTGGGTCCACACTCTAAACGCCACTTCAGGGTTTTCTTCAGATAATCCAGCCTTGTGCTTTTTCGTGACAGCTCTCCAGTTAGGCCAGCTGACCTGTGCAGTGTCTTTGTTTCTCTTTCTAATGTCTTGTAACAGTATGTCTAGATGAACTATATGATTCCATATGAGAATCATAGTTGTTAACATGCATGTGTGTTAGAATTCTGTTTACATGTATATAAGCATGTAACACAAAAAGCATGTGACCCAAAATGACACACAGTGAAAACAAAGCACGTTGTTTCCTGCTACAACTCGTCTCCCTTTCTGTCCTTTACTGCTTTGCCCTTTCTTTTGGCTGATCAGTACAGCGAAAGGTCGACCTGGATCTTGGTGTACACACACAGAGGTAGACCAGAGCCAATTTCAGATGTGTCAGTGGAACTAATGCTGCCAGCCTCCTGTGACAGCTTGAGTGAAATAGGCTCAGTTCTCATCTCAAAATCACCTCTGCTTACTGAGTCAAAAACCCTTTGTCACATATGCCTGAAATGCTCTGTCAAGGTATGTCATCACTCATCCATTACTGGCAAAGCATTTCTATTACACAAATCCATGCTTGCTACTCTAATTAAAGTGACAGCTGCCAGTTCCACCATATTGGTGCCTAAATGCAGTTCTTGATATTCAGAGGAGAACGTTTAGCTTCTGATAACAAAATAGCAGCATGTGAAAATTGGCCTGTTGCACTTTTCTCATACGACGCCATTTCAGTTCCATTTGTATGCTTTTTCCCCTTCTTATTTATTTGTGGCTTCTGGAATGATTGAAATACAATTTGCATGACAGCACCCCCTGACTTCTAGTCTTACTCTGCAAAAACATTCCCCTCACTTATAAAAGAGGCTTAGTGAGACAAGCATAAAAAAGTTTAAAGTCAACAGTAATGCGCCTCTGTGTCTGATGCTGCTCCGTTACATTAAGATCCATCCCTCAATGCCTATATTCAGTGTGTTGAGTCAGAGCTTTTTTGTGGCAGAGGGTTGCTGCAGAGCGTGATGGCTGTCACTGGGGAGCTGCGATCACACCGTCGCACTAGAGGAAGCATTCTGCGTTGTCCCTCAAGGAGCTCGTTCAGCGTATTCCTACATAATTACCTCAGAGTGATTGCAGAAATCAATGGAGTGCTGTTACTGCGGTGGGCGCTTTCCAAAAGCTGTGGATAATCACAGTATACCTGTCCGGCTTCTTAGAACAAGGTTTTGAAAGGATTCAAAAAATGATCGGCACACTACAAATCACACACTTCCGGTACTCGTCCAAACTGTTCCTCCAAAGACTTCTTGTGCTTCATGTGGTTATTGGAAGTATACGACTGGAAGTGTTTGTCACATTTTACGAATCAGGAAACCAGCATGAAACTAACACCATTTCTGTATGAGATCTGGCATTGTAGATAAAAAACTGAGAGCAGAGAGTTTAGCGAATCATGCATCCCGAGGCCTAGAAAATACAAGCTGTGTTACTTCCTGGTGATTTCTCACGAGCTCATATAACACAAGAGCAAACGAGAAACAGTCAATTGATGGCTGCTTAAGTTTTATATGCAATTATAAAATTGAAAGCCCAGAATCAAAGCATGACCTTGAGAGAAGATGCACAGTTGTATCAGCGTGTGACTGTGTCTGCATGTGTGTGGGAGTGTGAGGGACTTACTATGCATCAAGCCCGACTAGTTCAGCTTTTGCTTCTTTGACCTACTCTGTCCGTGATAAGGTAAAGTACTTGTGCTATGCACAACGCAAGGATGACAACAACATCCACTAATCCATCAGCAGCTGTGCAGGTACAGTATTCACACACAAGTTAAGTAATTAAGAACATATTTTATTTTATATTTCATATCTCAGCATCTACAGCCAACTCTCATGCATAGTAACGATAATGGTGGTGAGCCAAGAAAAATACAATCTCAGATCCTTGCTTATTTACAGTACGAGCACATTTATTCTATCCACCGTGTATTTTCAGGTCTTTGGGAAGATTTAATCTGAACCCTTTACCAGCCTTAAAGAATTAATGAACAGTTTGCAGTATTTGATATTACAGACGGTCCCTAAACAATATAGGCTACATTAGCTCCATCCTGTTACTGTCTTTTGATAAGACTGTAAATGAAATAGTGGCTCGAACCTGGAGAGCTTAGAGACGAGTCTTGTGCAGAACCCTGTACAAACTCATAAAGGCTACTGAGAGTAATACACAAAAACCAAGATGCAACAACCCGCTGACAGGTGGAAGCGCTGATTTTTGAGATCACATCACTGTGAAATTGAATCATTCAATTATGAATTATGTGTGTAGCACCATTTAATTTTAATAACAAGCAATATGCTTATGTCTCCCTTATTGCATATTTTATTATAACCAATGTTTCCACACCTATTAATGTGATAAATATGACTGAATACATGCCCACACTGAAGTTAGTGGAAGATCATTCATAACATGAATAGTTTTGCCTCCAGTGACCCTGTTACTATGGCTACGATGTGTTTGATATATGATAATCCCTCTGTTGGACATGCGAAGGAGTCCTCACATCCAACGAGGTTTTAGGTTTTAGTTTGTTTCTCAACCACAGCCTAATTATTTCAGGACACCTAAGTTCCATTGCTATGCATTACACTAAAAGCCCATTAGAAGAAGATAAATTCAGAGCTTGAATCATAACTTGGCATTCCACCTTCCCCCTGAGATGCTTCATCATTTGTTCTCTTCCATCGGCCTTTCAGTTCGGTTTCAGCCTTCGCTAACACGTTGGGTAAATGATGGCACTGACTTGACGGCGAGCCCGCGATATTGCAAGAGAGCACTCTGTCATTTTACATGACAACTTACAAATGCCTTCCGTGATACCGCCTTCAACTACAAAGGTCATTTGTTTTAACCTGTTTTTAATTGAATCCATAAAAGTATTCCACTCTGAAATGTAGAACACAGTATGTCTCAGCTTTCCCCCTGAGCTAAATTATTAACAAGATTTAGTGTAAGTCTATTTTTTTCTATTTGGGGAATATTAAGAGTGAGTTGTGCTGAAGGGGAAGCTATTACTCTCCCTGCATCCTGTGAGGCCAGCAGAGCAGGATTAGATGATAAAGTCCTTTAACCTTCAGTTATAAGACGCGTCAGTGCTTATGCTTTGCCTCTAATGATTAATGCATATCATAAAAACTCAAAGACAAAACAAAGGCCTTATCGCAAGCTAACATGTAATAACTTCTCTGCAACATCTCTCCGAGGGATCGTTTGGATGTTTCAGGACTGTTGTTCACTAGACTAGAGAGAAAAGAAGTAGACATTCTGGATGACACAATGTAGTTTTGTACTGTATATATATCCAAAAACTACAGTGGAACACCTGCCTCCCACAGGTTCAAAGCCCCCACACACTGCTATGGTGCAAATATTGCTGAATCTATCTAGGTTTGTGTAATTTTGTCTTTTACTGAGCTAGATCCTCTTTAGGAAATATCACAGCGTAGCTCAGTATGTGAGACCTCTGTAAAACATGCTGCACAGTGAAAATACAAGTTCAAAATCAACAGGTTCCCAATGACTTTTCTGCCTCAAGGTACCATTTTAATTTTTATTTTATTTCTAAGCAGGTTCATAGTCGGTTAATTAAAGATGATGACTTCAACTTTTTCACAATAATGTGGGATTTTTCTGGATTATGAGCATATGCTATAAAAATACTCTAGATTTATGAATTGAGAAAACTATATTGTACGTACTTGCTTTCACTCTAGTCCTTGTTTATGCGAGACAGTAAAAAAGAAATCTGTGTTGCGCCAGCACCCCTCTGTCAGCAGCTGCTTGGTGAAGTGTGAAATTTATTGTCTACAGCCTGTCAGTGTCTTCATCAGACGGATGCAGATTGTAGATAAGAAGCCAGTCGTTATACTCGCAAGGCAGACACGGAGAATAGGAGTCTTTAAACCTCACATGGTCAGCAAAGCCCAGTTGGCTATGCCGGCAGCTGTACGGCTGCCTGAACATTTGACCTGACACTGAAATTGAATTGTTTGAGCAGGATCTGTTTATTTAAGAATAATCCTCCACATGTTCACCTCTGCTGCCACTGGAATGATAAAATTTGACGCCTCCATTTGTTAAATTTTAATAGTGGTTTAAATGTTGCCTCACTGTAGAAGGACCTGGGTTCATTCAGGTCTGTGTGTTTTTAATGTGTAGACGTACTGTAGCATGTCCCTCTCGTGTGGGTTTCCCCGGGCTCCTGTTGTATAATGACATCCTGTACTGCATTACTCAAATTTCCCATAAACGTCAGCGTGAGTGTGCACAGTTCTGGCTCTGTGATGCGTGTACTCACCTCTGGCCCATGGGATGAGTTCCCAGTTATAGTTAATGGAGAGTATTATTCTTTTTTTAATTGAATACGTCCTGAATGCTCAAAGTCTTTATGTGTGATAAGTTATCATTCATAATAAGACGTTGTGAGATTTCATTATGTGCTTATCTTCAATTTACCTCAGTTTAATTTCATTTTATTCTAGACAAACTTTTTTTTTAAAGAAGTATATTTGCCAAAAATATCAAATAAGATCTGTTATATGTTACTATGGACTCTGCCTCTTAGTTAGGAGGTCAGTGATAGGACAGATGATGCCATACGATAAAAACGCAATGTCCCTGTGTATTTCATACAATGCAGTGTATGAAATGTGTTTTATGAAATTATTACTCGCTCATCAAAATAATATAATATAATAATTATAATCCGGGAACACTTTTTTTGTCAACTACAAGAGGATCCTGAATAATGAATGTTACTGTTTTTCATCATGGCATACTGTAACAAAGTGTTCAAACCATTAAAGCTCACAACATTTCACAACTGTGATAAGATTGAAAGCAACTGTTGCACACATACCTGCATTTCATCACTGTATCATAGAATTTTTACACTAAATCTGATGATGCGTATGTTGAACCGGTAGCCAGCGTCTGCATTCTGCTTCCTGACCCAACAGTCTAGCTCAGGGCTGGATGGGAAATCAATACTGAATGTGCCTGCTGTCATTTCTGCCCCAGGGTTCCCAAGTGGGTTAATCTGCCTGTGCGCCTATAAGGACTTGACATAAATGCCGGACTTCACTGTTACCATGTGTACAAGGGATTTGATCAGCCTCTGTTCAAACACAACACAACCTATCCTCATGTTTTCATCAGCTTTTTTTTTTGTTAAACCTACAGTCTGAACTTTTATTTGTTATTATTTGTATTTCATTTGCAGACTTGATGGCGTAATGTACCTTTGAGTGACTGTGACTATGTGCTGTTTTGCATCCATACATAATAATAATCACACTTCAGACATATAAGACTTAGCTTAGCATGCGTGTTATTCTCTTACTGTAAAGTGTAAACTAAATATTAGATCAAAGCTGCAGCAGGAGAGCTTCATCAATACTTCAGCCTCATGCTGCACCATTTCACTGACAACAAAAGAGGCTAAGCAGCAGGAAAAAACCAACCATTTTCTTGGATCAGTGGAGCTGAATCTCCAGCTGTGAAGAGGCACCGGTACTAAAAATAATGTACACATGCTGTATAAAAGAAAAAAAGAAAAGTTCGAAGACTTTGCCTTGTTAAAAGTCAGACTTTGTTTACTCGCCGGTGACTAAACATGATGACTCACTGTCACCTCTTCTTTTTTTACTTTTATTGTTCACCCTCAACGCTTTTCAGTGCTTTGAGTCATCCTAGTTCCCGAATATACAACACATTATAATATATATTATTAATACAAGGATGTTAGGCAGAGAGCACGGAGTACAGATCTGAACCTAAAGACGTATCATATGTTGCATCCGTAAAACGCATCACTAAACATCATGGTTACAATGCGAGTAAAGAAGCTTCTCCCTCTGCTTAAAATCCACTGATCTCTCTCTCATGACATCCCTTGTAGCGGTTTGTGGTTGCAATCTTAACTGACAAGCTAAACTGTTTTGCATGCGGGGTGGAAACATTAAAGACTGAGTTAATCCCCCCTGATTCCCTGCTGCTGTCACTCACACAGTTTGACTTAAGCAACACACTGTTCCCAAATAAAATAACAGCTTCACACCTTTGAGCTTTAATAAATCTCAAGACTAAAGTACTCTAATGGCTCTTTATTTGAAAAATAATCACCCAAACGATTAGCCAAAGTGAGGGCCCTGCATAATTTCAACGAAGGACCTATAACTAAGCCATAACTCAGACTGGCATGTTTGTGTTTGTGTTTGCCTCAGATGATCATGCTACACATCAAGCTCCACTGGATTATTATGATTGTCATTAATCGGTTGATTAGTCATTGTTAAATTGGTCTGGAGCAACTTCCAAATTATGTAGCGGTTCATTCAGCATATCGTGTTTCATTCCTTGCCAAATAAACACGTCTAATAAAAAGTTAAGGAGCCTCGATCGCCACCAAAATGCACTAATGTGCCTTTACCAAGTAGCTAAAGCAGGACTTGTCTTAAATATACACACTGCATGGACGGACACACACACACACAAACACGCAAGCAGTAAATAGAATTTGAACCTGACAAACTGTTTTAGGATTTCCACATAATCCTCTTTTATTAAAGTTCACTGAAATCTGCTGTCTACAAAGTAGCAGGCTGTACAACACCAGTGCAACAGTGTCTAATGCTGTAGATGCAGTCTTGGCATATTTCTTCGCTTTGTCCTTCTAATAAGGGCTTTATTTTATCTATTTATTAATCTGTGACAGCTGTGTAGACTCAGCCCAACGTCATACATTTAATGATCTGTCCGTTCAAAAGGCTAAATCCACAACGCCTTCACATGTTAACAAATTGTCTGTTTGTGGCTGTGAGAATGAATCAGAGGGTGAGATAATGCCAGTGTGATGGTTGATATGTCTTTGGAAATCCATTTTTCAGCCCAATGTGAAAAAGGAGACAAGCAGAAGAAAAGATTGTGACTTTTCGTTGTGTAATGACGCCCGTGACTCTATCTTATCTATTGTATAGGCTGCATGTCTTCGATCTAATCATCCAACACTTGGTGGATACACGGTCGTCACAACACTGGACAGTTACTCAAAAGCCATTTTTAGGCCTTTTTCACAAATCCAAAGATTTGTGAATTGTGCTGCGGTGCAGTTGGTAAAGGTGGTTCCATTCCTTGTTCCATATAAAAGGGGAAATAAATTGTTACAGTAAATCTAACAGAGCTGAGAAGAAAGCAATTATACCCATAACACTTCGCTGTCTTTGTTTACCTGCAAGGGCCTTCTAGAATAAAAGGACTGCCAATATGTCCCTGCAGTGATGAACTTTTCAGCCTGTGCTGCCAAGGGAAGAGTGTAAAAAACAGCCCAGAGCCAAAGGCACACTGACACTGGAGTTTTCCATAGTGCCTGTCGTGGCATAAGCATCTACACATCAACCCTGTCGAGTCGGGTGTTGTCGGGTTGGTGTACTATCTATTTATACATGGACAAAAAACAGACAACATTACTTTACCTCAACAGAAACAAAACCTAGTCTAATAAATTAGCTGAGCAACAGCAAACGTTTCAGCATTTACAGTATATAATAGTCTGAATGAATTGTCTAACTAGACTGTAAACTACAGCAGTAACATTACATCTAGGATTTGTTAGGTCCGATCCATAATTTAATGAAATGTATCTGTTTTTACGAGGCAAAAACAATAAAAACAAAAAAACTGATGCATTATTTAGATGTTCTTTCCATTTACCCATTATGACATATTTAAATCCCAAACAAAAACTCTGCGTAACTTGTATCAGTAAATAATTTAGAAATGTTTTCCTTTGTTGTATAAAGAGTTGAGTTCTAAAACAAGTGCATTATAAAACATTAAGATTTATAAGCCAGAAATAAAATGTCCATATATGCTGCTCTGAACCAATGTTTACTTTTCATATATATATAATTCTTAATTTAAAGTTTTGAATCTACTGTGCATACTCACTTCAGAAGTTGGAATAGATTACATGTTACAATGCAAAGACCTGGAGGAAAATCAAGCTCAGTGAAATAACACAGAGAAATTTCAATTCACTTCCTGTCTAATTATCTCACTTCTTTGTAATGCTCTAACTTCCTCAGGCCCTGCAAAGGTTGAAGTGATTCTTCGAGAGGTGTGAAGGAAAAGCCGCGTAAGCGTGCATCATCTTCATTGACCTTTAAAGACAAATCCTCCAGCATCTCGGATTCCTAGAACAGGTTCGATAGTCCCTCGGAGAGAGCGTCACTTGATGGGCAAAATCAATAACCAGTTTTCACGCAGCATTCGTCTTGGTGTTCGCCTAATCAGCAAGAGAAAAATCACCGGCACTGTTCATCTCCCACAGGCCCCTCTCAGTAATAATGCTGTGCACTAATGCTAATATGTTGCCTCACGTGAATTTCTACTGCAGAGGGTCCGTTAACCAACCGCACTGTTGATGTTCCTTTATTAAAGCCTGTATTTGTTCTTCATTTCCTTAAGTCTCACAGAACCTGCATAAGCACCAACCTTTAGCGATCGCATTGACACACGTCAACCACGCGCTTTTTGCACGTTGCCCTTCAGCATCGATCCTCGGAACACACGTCAACGCAATGAGCTGCTTTATTTCACTTTTAAATCAGCTCTTAGTCATTAAACGCAGCAGTGGACCACTGATCTGTCTCCAGGAGCATCTCGAGTGGCTCCTGTGTTCGCGGCGTGATCGATGCCTCCTGCTCTGTTGCTGTCGCTGAAGCTGAGCAGAGGTAATAGCAAGCGCGTGACCTGCTGAAAGACATTTCCCTTTGTCTCAAACGCCTACTCACCCCACAACCATTCAGACTGAAACGCACTGACAGCAGCAGCATATAGCAAGAGAATATGGTACATTCACAAACATACACCCCTGTGCTCAGCAAATCAGAGCTGTGAGTCACCTATTGGAAATGTGGCAACTAAGGCAAGCACTTGATATGCAGGCGTCTGCTTTGTGGCTTATCTCCGCTGCTCAACTGTGCAGAGCGATTGCTGCTTGGCTGGCCCTGCAGAAAGCTTCCCCCTTTTTTCATTCTCTCCGTTTTCTCTGCATCATTTTCTCTGCCTTCCTGTTTGGTTTTTCTCGAGTTGTTTTGGGCTTCACTAGTTTTAATTGTTATTTTGGAAAGACATTACTGGGATAATTTCCAACTATGTCAACTACAATCGAATGGATGGTTTAATTCTAATGTGAAAGATGTTGGCGGTGAGAGTGATGCTGGTCAGCGAATGTAAGGGACAGCCAGGGATACACAACAACTACTGTAGACTAAAATCAGACTAGACTAAGTGTCATTATCTCTGCTAAAGCAACAAACAAACAAAACCTAAACTTGCATCTAATATTAAACGATTAATACAAATGTGATTGTGTTTGGAAACACCAATACACAATGTGACACTTTGTTCAGTCTACAAACAGCTATAGACTGTACAACAGTGTTTTCCTGAAATAATCAGATTTTCTGCTTGATGCCCAGGTAGCTGCCGGTAGTACAGTACCTGACTGCAGAAAGATGCAAATACCTGGTTCAACCACAGGTCAAACTGTGTTTACACGTCATTTTGCTATTCACAATAAGCTGAAGCTCAGTAGAGAGGAGTTCAATGTTGTCCTGTCAAATTCATATGATTATTATTAATCAAAGATGTGATAAATATCTGGTGTAATCATAACCTTCCTTCATTCTGTACATTTTAATATAACGTTCTTTATTTAAATGTGTGTGTGTTTAAGCTGGGTCCTGGATGCTATTTAGAGAAAGATGCAGTAACGGTTTGGGTTAATATAGGCAGGTGACAATATTGACTGTATTTCTTCCCTGCCCGTCCACTCTAATCTTTTCAACACCCATTCAAAGGCTGTGTCTTGTTATATTGATGTATTGATGCACCTTGAGACCTACTGGTGCAGTTTGCCCGAGTGAAGCCTTGATAACAACTACTAGCAGCCATTTATTGAGGTCGTAACATTTGAAATGACTGATGTCATTTGTCAATAGTGCAGAAAATGAAAAGTGTTCCCAGTCGCCAGGTGTCACCGCGATATTACACATGTTTCTTCTTCTACTTCAGACTCGGGAAGTGCAGGTAAGTACCTGCTTTAATCAGAGCACTGGTTCTTTCAAGCCATCGTGTGTCAAGTAGAACTGAAATGTCACAGTGAGTGTAAGGAATGATCCCACCCAGACAGAGGCTCAAATGAGATTTTAAAATTTTAAAGTGAAGACAGGAGCTTTAAGGTTTCCCAGCATCGATGGTGCACAGACACTATTCATATTGTCACTACTCTTGTATAATGCATTCAGTCTGGTAATTATTGATTACTGATTGAGCCAGTGATTTATTGCTGGTAATAAGAATTTAACACCACTGAGATACTTGCAGGAATATTTTTGGTCTTCTCATACAGGTGGACCTCGATCTACCATATTTAGGCCTTAGCCACTGTAACATACATGTACGTAGCTAATGTCCAGCTGAATTGTCCCAAGTCAGAAATGAAGGATATCACATCACAATTAAGGAAAATTACTTCCTCAAATGTGTTTGACAGAACGATAGGAAAGCATAAGATAAAGGCAAAGCTCGTATCCTGAGACTTCAATTTCAGTTTCTGATTAGCCCAAATTTGAAACACAGCATCTCATATGTCGAAACTTCTTTATTTTCTGTGTTTGCACAGTTTCTTGGCGGCTGAATGATGCAACGGTTCAGGAACTCACCATGAAAGGTCTGATCACACGCTCTGGCATAACTGAATAACCCTGATTGTTATCATTACAAATTATACAGAATTACTGTATTGTGTCATTTCACAAATTAATTTTCAATCTCATGTGTCACTTTGTCATATTCAGAATTTTATTATTCCCATTGTTGCCAGTGTCCAATAACCTTTGAGTATCTTGCTTTGTTATTCTCTGGTCAGTGTCGCACGGAGGAAGCAGCAGGTAAATGATAAGAAGTATTTCTCAGTTATTCCCAGTTCACACACATTACTTTTTATGGGAGCTTGTGACAACTTTCCTGGTGCCCACATCTATCACTTGAGTTTTCCTGTGCGCTGTAGCAATAATGAGGTTGCTTGCAGTGTCTACGTTTAGTTCATTCAATGTCGCGAGGACAGTTAGGACGCTCAGCTGTGTTGTTGGAAACATTTATTCTCCAGGTTCTTAACATATTTCTATTTGCACTTTTGGCATCGTCACTTCCTAATAAATGTAATTAAATGCTCCATCCACATTCCGTACCTGCTCTGGCCCTATCTCTCGCTTTGTGCCGTGCTCTCTGATTGCTCACTGCCTTCATTTTGTATGCCTAATGAACAAATAGATTCGCACATCATTAGCTCCTCGCACACACACAAACGCAACACTGCTAATTGAAATTAGACTCAATTTACGCTTTCTGACTATGGTAATTTGTTCTCTTCTCTCCCTCCTCGTAGCAAACTCAAATATAATTGTCTACTGACTGTCAGCCTGAAGAGTTACAGTAGTTCAGAGACCGGGAGCGTTGAGCCCTGCTCTCTAGAGTCCAGTAAAGTGCCGCGAGGAGACGTTTGAGTGCATGAGTCCAGTATAGCGGCTTTTTGATTAATTGTTCTATGAGATGTGCTCAATACAACTGATGCGTATGCATAATGGAGCCTTAAATGTACAGATGTCAACCACAATTTGCTTCAGAAGGCTAAAACAACAAGGAGGAGGTTTTTTCACGATGTATCAATTCACCTGCAGCACAATCATCCCGTTTTGACAATGGCGGCATGAAATAGGAGCTGGGATTGATAATTGGTGTACTGTGGAGGAACGCCTGCCATCTCCACTGTGGCCTGCCGATTCATCAGGCATCAGAGGCAGATTGGCTGATGAGTAACGTCTGCGTCTGGTAAACCCGCAAGCTAAAGGCCAGACAGTGTGTATTAGCGAGGTGGCGATCCGGCTCGTGAACCTGGCATCAAGAATGATTTTACAGGGAGAACAAATGTTTGACGTTTTTCAGTAAAACCGGGCCAAATCAGTGAAAATTAAGAGTATGCATTGTGTAAATTACACATTATTCCAAGCGTTTTATTTCTAAACATACGTACAGGAGCAGGTGCTGCCACTCTTTCTCTCTACACACCATCACTTCTGCTAATGAGGGAAGGATACGCTCAGTCTCTCCGTCTTTGATGATTGACTTCCTATTTCCATCCTTAGATATGGTCTCTTATTAAGCAAATGAGTTGCTGCTCCAGTGGGCTTTACCATCAGATAGCCGTGACTGAAGGTTAATAGCGGCATTGTTCAGTGGGGAAACTGAAGTACAGAGAGAGGGAAGGGGGGGAGGACTTACCCAGCCTGATGGCCTGCTACATGTGGCCTTTAACCTCTGGTCCTGACTCCCAGGGGTGTGCAATCCGTGGGAGAAAACGGTGCCGGATGCTGAGTGTTAAACAACAACAGCATCATTATTCAAGGGACATGAGGTGTTTTCACTTTAAATGGACTGTGTGTTACAGTAACGCGCACCGAGCGGCCGGGCTGCTTGTCATGTTTACCGTAGCTGTAGCAGTCAGAGCCAATGCGCCTGTGAAGCGCAATATCTTCTCGCAAAGATGTGCCGTACTTGCTCATAATTGCATTTCCAATTAAGAGAAACAAACCAAGAACCAACAGAGGTTTAGCGTCTCTTTTTGAACAAATCAAAAATCTGTCTTCTACTATAAAAAGTAGAAAAGTCTTTTACTATAGGTTAACTGCAACATTTGCGAAGTTGACCTCCTTTGCCAGGCTTGAATGATTCCTCCCATCGTCCCCTGTTGGCCAAACATAACACACAAAAAAAATGAATTGCTAGGATCCTTAGGGCTGGCACTGCCATTGTGCACAGACATTGAACCTGTGCCTGGTTTCAGTGGCAGATTCTGTCATTTGCAGCAGGCGTTCCTTCCTCGACAGGGGGATGGAGAGGATGGAGGTAGATTTTTCCTGCATTACACCAGAAAACACTCCTTTAATTTCAAATCTGGCTTTTCGGCACTTTTGTTTGTTTTGGCATACGGCGGCTATTCTCAGATGAGCAGCGGGATGTACAGTATAGTCACTGCCGTAGACGACGTATGGCTGCACAGACTGTAATAATCTCAATATTTTAGTCATGTCAACAGCTCAGTATTAAGCAAACCTTTGTTGAATTCTGGTGTGTGAAACAACAAAAGAAAAATAAACACAGCTGGTGTTTCAGTGTGGGGATTAGTGGCTGCTCTAAGATAATCACTGCAAAACGGTACCTTAGGCAAGACTTTAGATTTCATCAGACTACATAAGCTCTGCCTGAGGAACTATAGCTCCATGCAAAGACCTTTAACTTGATAGAAACATTCCCCTACTCATTCATTCATGATTACGTGGATCCAAATTCTGATGCTGTCATAGTCACACACATTTATTAAAATCATTAGATCACGGGCAACAACGTTTGAGTTCGACTATGATTGTGTCACACTGGCAGTTACATGTAGGAGGTTTTCCTCCCTGTAGGAGAGAAGTGAAGCAGGTGTTTCCACAAATGTCTGCGGTGGTTGTCATGGCGACAGCTGCCAACACAGCAGCTGGGTGCTATTTTTAAGTTTTCAAATTTAGATGCACAATAGTAATTTTCGTACCTTTTGGGAGGTCGATAAAGAGGCTGTGGTCGCCGGGTCTACGTGACGTTACAGGACATTAACACCTGCGTGTGCCTGAATCTGAAGCGTCTCGCATTACAGTTTGAAAAGAAGTCTGAGGTGCGATCAAGTGCAGGCGATGGATGGACGCACGTGGAACAGAAGCACAGAAACAAGGACTCTTTGCTGTGGGTGGGGAGGCTGAGTGTCTGTGGAAGGGTGAGCGCTGCATTAATGACACTGCTGCCCTCGCAGGTGTTGCCGCCAACACTAATGCACCAGAAATGGCTTCTGTGTCAAAGAGACACTTGTTCAGATGATTTGACACTGAACACAGCCATCAGCCATCAACCGTCATCCTAATGACGGGTTTTTTGCCTTTGCAGTGGATGGAGGGAAACAAGGAACAGCATCAAAGCGCCGTTGTGTTCAGGGCACAGAGACACTGGCTGACAGTGTGAGGCGAGCGCGTCAGCCAGCCCTCATCTCCACATCCTTCAACACGTGATGGGAGCTTTTGCTAATTCCTCGCATTCAGACACAGTTCAACAAATTTAACAAAAAAATTAAAGGGTTTAATGCTTTAATAGAATGAATGTAACGTTGATGTTGTCTGACTCAGCTGTGACAAAACAATGGGTGATTAATTTCCTACCTATCCTCTGCCAAGACTGAATGACCTCACTGGGCGCAGAGGCTAATTAAGGTTCACTGCCGCCCTGGACATGGCCGACGGGATCTATTGTCTAATGCACCCAGGACTCCATCTGTTTTCAAGATGCACCATGGAACACAATGTCCTTCGGTCTTCCAGGAATTTGTACCCTCCTAATCTGATCTTGCAAAAACCAAGATTATGTGGGACAAAGAGCATATCCGATATCCTAAAGACGCCCTGGGCCCTGAACCGGTGTGGCAGAACCTTGTTGGGGGAAATAAGGAGATGGAGAGGACTGGTGATCAGTGCTACAGTATGTGCTGCAGTGGGTCTGGATTCTCAAATAGTGGAGAATGACACAACAAGTTTGTTTTCTGTTTACATGTCATTATTTATTTCCCTTTCATTATATAAAAGCAACTGTCATTTCAGTTTTACATGGACGTTAAATAAAAAGGACTTTATTTAATCACAGACCAGCTGTCTGGCTCTTTACTGTATATACAGTATGAACTTTCATCTTTACGAACTACATGGATGAATAATTGAAGATCTACCGAAACACTAGACTGCAGCGTTTGGCGCAAACAGGAATTGATGGAGAAATCAAGATGGACTTCAAACAGAAACATTCATTCGCTGTGCTTGTCCACCGCTCATGAACGCTACAGACAGCGCTAATAAGAAAACGCTATTTACAATCCACACAAATTAGTTTTGTTTTATTCATGTCACCATAGTTTTTGTCTCCTTTTTAATTCCCGGGTCAGTAGTTTCACCTTTGGTGCTGCAGTGTTGAGTTTGCTGCTGCTGTGATCTTTGACTTTGACTGACTTTTTGGGAGAATTTCACATCATCCATGTCCAACATTTTAATGTGACTGGAGGTCAGATTCAAAGAACAAAATGAATCATGATTCTACTCCTGACTTCCTGCTCCTTAATTCCTCTCTGCTTTCCTGACTCACCTGCACTAGAGACCTGTATGAGCCAGCTCTCCACGCAATCCTGTTGGATGCTTTTCTCAGAAACTCTCCAGCTGACATCCGTACTCGTTCGCAGAAAGCCTGGCCTGGTCTTTTTCTGCCCCTCACTGGCCTGTATGTTTTGCTTTTTTGCTTTGGACCATGACATTGTGCTTGTTGCATTCAGGTGTGTTTCCCACTGCTACAGTACAGCTCCCACATATGAACATCATTAAACAGGTTGCTGGGCGTCAGTCTCTTGCATCCAGTCAACACTCTGCACAGGTTGATTGATTTCTTCAGCGTGTTCCTTGAATTTGATCTTTTAGTAGAGATTTATGACTTATACAGTACATGGCACACAACCAGCGACCGAGTGAGATGATGGATCTCATACAGTCGTTGATTTGAAGAAGATGGATGGATCATCAATCCAGCCTTTTCAATTAGAGTTACATACGTTTAGAAGCTACCGTCTCTGAGTTAACTGCTATACTTTTCCACTCAAACCTCTTTTTGCATTTGATTAGTGAGCGTTTGTTCAAGGACTTGATAATGTTTCATAGAGAGTGGCCACAGACAGCTGAGTCTGCGATTCAGAAGTGAGCCTTCTGAGTAACAGCCTCAAGGAAATGATTATGACACAAGTTATTGCTCTTTTCTTTCCTTTCATTCTGCTCTTTTCCAGCTGAACCGAACTTGCCAGTGTGATATCAGTGCTTTAGCCCAGAAGTTCAAACTTTTCATCTCCCAGTGAAGACGAGCAAGTAATTAGTACCCTAAGAACAGAGAGAGAGAGAGAGAGAGAGACCCAGAACCAGAAGAACCAGGCAGTTTGATTATTGTACTGGGTTCACAATAAGGCCAAGACCTAAATATGACCCGCTGAGGAGGTGACGGTGCCTCGCCGTGTGTACGCCACTGTCAAATCACGCACGACGCAGTCTGTGCACATTTGTTGTCAGACAAGTAAGTAATGCAACAATTGTTCCCAAACTTTTCCAGACTTCTCCAAATGCTTGTGATATGTGGTTCTGCATCCCCTGCAGAGAGCCTGTGTCAGATGTAATTACGTGGTACAAGAACTTGAACGCATCACTAATGAAGAGTCCAGTTTAAAAGTGAATCTTTTTCTCCATCCAATTTTAATCTTTCGATGTGAGCTTGATGTATCTTTCACATCAAAGCCAATTTATTTTACAACTACCAAGACTAATCCATTAAACATCCCTGTCGTAATTCTTTTTGGAGGACTTCTGAAAAGCACTTAGAATTTCCATTATCTCCACCAACTCAGAAGACGGTGACAATAAAAGATGGGATTTTAACAAAGACCAACGCAATGCATTTGAACCGAAGGAAGAACTTGACGTGAAATGCAGGTTTTCGTCCAGGTTTCAAGTTGGACTCTATAAAGCTGTGAGTTGTGTGTGGGAGCAAAAAGTTTGTTGGTTCCTTAAACTTTGCATTGACGGATTTTTGGGGGGGACGCAGACACAGACATTGTTTTGCTCTTTTCACTCAATATGTGGCAAACTTTGTAAAAATTTCTGCATCCGCCAGACACAAACTAACATTCGCATTCTTTTAGAGCCTACACTGCATCTGTCCATTTAATGACTACAGGGCCAGTCATTTTGTTTTCAGCTTTCACCAACTACGGGAAAAAGCGTCTGGCTGACAAAAGCAACCTTGTGTGTCGGCCGCTTCGCTTAAGGCCGGCACTTTACAGTGGAGAGAGCTTTTTCACTAGAAACACCCAAGTCAGTTGAAAATGAAATGAGTAGCAGACTAATTTCGTGTTGACGGATTCTGTGTAGGACGGTTTTCTACAGCCACATTAAAATCCCACCCTTTCACTCTTGCAGTCATCCACGAAGATCATCTCTGCTGCTGTGGTACCTTAAAACAGCAAAACAGCCCTGTGCTGTTTATTGCCACACTACATTTAACCCTGTGAACCACACGGATGCATGTACAGTGTATTTCAGAAGCCATGTGTGGCAATTTCACGGCTGTTTTCACTGCCACATTTAATTAGAAATCCTTCAGGTGTGAAAGCACGACCTGCTTACGAATTTGCAGCAAACAGTTCACTTAACCGAAATATTTCTTTATTGACTTTTCCTTCACTATCAGCATCCGACTGTTAGCGGCACAGGTTTGGCCGCTGTACGGCTTTGAGGCTGCGGTTGGGTTCTGCTGGTGTGGTGAGTGATAAGTCCTATTAGGAATTCAATTACAGGAACATCTGAATGAACAGTGTAAAGATATAAAAAGCTATTCATCATTTAGAGCTACAACAACTCTGTAGGTCATATTAGTAATAACCATTCATCTTGTAACTCGCTGAGGAATGGTAATGTGTGTCCAGCCCATTTCATCCTGTTGTCACCTCTTTTAATTTAATGGGACTCTCGTTATAACAAGGATTGTGGTTGAGTGATTGATTCACTTGGTAAATACTATTATTAAAATGTAATGACACCTA
Organism: Macropodus opercularis; assembly: GCA_030770545.1. Lineage (NCBI taxonomy): Eukaryota > Metazoa > Chordata > Actinopteri > Anabantiformes > Osphronemidae > Macropodus > Macropodus opercularis. Next base: position 7,333,891 of record JAUCMP010000028.1, read on the forward strand.
CATATTGGTGTGGACATTAATTATTTATTCATCATTCATTGCCTATTTGGCAGCGTTTTAGCTGAAACCTATTTCTCCCACTGAGGTATTGATTTCTCATCAGACACCGCACGACAGATTTTCTTATTATTCGTATTAAAAATGTGGCATCACACCGATGTGAGGCTAAATAGTGTTTGATCAGTGAGTAAGGGCAACAAGCTGCGCGTATCGTGTTAGGATAAACTCAAGTAATTAGTCGTCCTTGGCTTTTCAGTCAGCAAAAACGGACAAAGCCAGTGAGTTAAACATTAGATTTTACACTGTGAATGGAAAGCTAATGGGCTGTGGTCAGGCTGTGTGTTGACTTTACATAATACACCTGTGTTAGCTTGTTTCTCAGTGAGCCACTTGAGACTCAGTAAATTAAGAGAGCAGTGTTCAATTAATTATACAATGTCGGTATAGATTGAACCGCTGTACACGGGCTGCATTTTAATTAGTCTTGGCTGGAATGTGCTTCATTTTTCCAGCCGTCTACTGAACGTCTTCTACCTTACGAGCGCACATATCAGCACATGCATTATACAGCATGCATGTAGAGGGACAAACAGGCAAACATCCCATGATAATAATAATAACTGAGCTTGATTGTGTGACTGCTGGATGGATGGACCTTTGCCATAAATCGACTCACTGACAACACACTCTGACAATTGATAGTCTGGTAGTCTCAGCTGTCATCTGCTTTGATTTCTATCATTTATGCAGTTTGGTGGAGCTGCAGTAGGACTTTCTTGTGCTCCATTTAATTCCACATCACACATAAAGGCTAACGGGCGAAACCCTACTACTGATTTTGTTAACGCATCCTGTGTGTAATATCCACCAGCTTCTGGAACTTGGCCTGTTGGCTGCATGTGACAGCAGGGTGCTGCTGTCAGGGCTGCTGGATGTGGAGATGCGGGGCGCTGTTTAATATGCATTGACTCACTAATTATAGCCCTCTTACTCTAATGATGTGGCCCTGAGACAGCCATGCGAGGGAGCGGGCTTAAATATGCATGCACACACACCAAAACACAAAGCACCCAGGCAGGCTAAGTTCGAACCTGAAGAACCCTTGAGCAGATCTGGGTGTTGTTGTAAATTGGAGACAGTGGTGCATACGCTGACACAACACACATGCAATAACAGTAATTGGCATTATTTGGTTTTGGTACTTGAGGTTCTCCTGTAGTTACTCCCCCAACGCTGGTACCATCTAAGCTGAAGTTACATTTCAGCAAAGATATTGCACATTCAACTGCCCTTTGTTTGTGAGAGGTGACGCAAAACACACAGAGAATTAATAAGTTACATGCACCAAGAACATACAGTATGCGTGTGTTTTACCTTTTTACCGTTTTGTTTTCTGGAGGTTTGTAAAGACAACGGCAGACGCAGGCATTTCCCTTGAGAAAGCCCAGCCCTGAGACTGAGAGCAGAGCATCCAAATTGTTCCTCAGCTCTCAGCAGGGCTTCTGATGCTTCATGGCAGAAATTCCACAGCTCCCGTGCCGCACGGAGGCAAGCGGAGGCTGAGATCGCCGCGCTGCGTGTGCTTTCAGGAGCCGTACCTTCGCTGCTTCGCGGGTGGTTCTCACACCCATGAATTGGATCAATTACCCAGACACAGACAGCCATCCACACCACTCCCTCACAATTAACACAACTGACACATGACGCAAGAGCACTGGATGAACAAATCCTTTTCACTGTGTGAATATAGCGCAAACAACAAGTGGCTCAACATCTGCGACTTCAACAAGCTCATCACACTTGATCTCCACACAGGAAAGAATAATATTGCTCCATTCAATAGGATTCTTATATGAATTCATAAAGGCCATAGTCACATTGTAGCAATTGCTTCGGGACAAACTTTTCAAAACAACTTGCATTTCCATTAGCATATGTTCAGCCAGACATTTTATTACCTCCCTAGATTTTTTATTGCTCCAGCAGATGTTCTAGTGGCTATCATCAAAGAGATTTATGCAAGCTGATTATAGCCAAAGAGTCTCCAGAACTGAATAAACATATCCACTCCAGAAATGGACCCTGGCTCCTTCTGTGGCTGAGGAGGGTCTGTATAGTTCAGCCTGTGTGGAGACTGCGTAGCGTCTGAGAAAGTGACAGTTTCAGGAATCTTCCTCACGGCTGTGGTGAAGTGTGCTGTGCTTCAAAAGCAATCTGTGAAAATCTTAAAATCCATCCCAGAGCCCGGTAAGAGGAAGAAAAGTGGCTTAGCGTCGAATCGCTTTCTCTTCTTCTGTTGCTCTGTTATGGCAGCAGCCCCAGAAATGTGTCATCGTGTCATCCTCCTCTTTCCTAGCAGCGTTTCTGTAAACAAAAGTCAAAATGTCAGGAGGTTATAACGAAGATAAATTAAATGAATAAATGCATAAATGAGTACAGTAAATTCAGAACCGCTGAACAAAAACAAAAACAACAGCGAACAACAGAGGAGCAGCAGCTGTAGTTGAGAGATGGGGACCTGTTTGCGGGTTCACCAGTCTGTGGTCATAGTGTTGCGCCTGATCGGTGTAATGGGCTCTTTCGCTTTCTGTTCTCACAGAAGAAATGAAGCAGGAAGCACATTGTTTGTCTAAACACTTAATTAGCTGCTTTGACTATGTGCCCCAGAGTAATCCCACAATGCCCCACATTTCTTTGACCTATCCGTCAGCATTCAGCTACTGAGCGCATTCAACAGTGCCGGTTTATTACAGACAACACTACGGGGACCACCCAGGCTGCCGCCGCTGTCCCCGGGGGTTCGGAGCGGTTAACGTGAAGGACGGCCCAGCAGCAACCGTCAACCCGATCAGCAATTAACAAACAACCGACTCCTAAATCAAGCTTGAATAGCGAGTCGCTTTTACCCTCTTGCTCTTGTGAGCATTACTTTTACCATTACTTTCTGCACTGGGGCATTAGGTTAATGAATTCTATTTCAAACGTCTGAAGCGGAAGACGCACTACAGTGATATGATAATCAGTATCGCGAGCGAGGACGAGGAGAGAAGATATTTTTAATTTCCTCTCATCCATAATGCTGAAGGCTTAGTAAGCCTTCGATAAAGCAGCCTTTTTTCTTCAAAGGGCTTTATGCTGTGTCACTTTGGTCACTGTCACTTAACGGCTCAGATGTTCATTAGTTGTCTGATGTGAGTTTAACAACATGAAGGTTTTTTTTTTTTCTATCACTATAGCCTCTGAGAAATTAACATCTCCTATTAGAGCGAGAAGTGTTATCTGTTACTGACACAGCCGGTCGCTCCTCTAGTCCGAGGGGCTTCCGCCGCTTTCATGGTGACCTTTTGTCGAACGCTGAGGAAAAATAGACGAAGACACCAGAGTTGTGCGTTGTCGTTTTTTTTGTTTGCCCATTTTAACGTGTTCAGTACTTTAGCTGGTTTTGAATCTTTGGTGGGATGATGCGTTTCTTTCCTGCACCACCTTCGCCACACCTGGAATTTCTTTCTTTTGTCCAGCAGTACTCACATTTGTATCTGTGCATCTGTGCGTGCACAGGCTCGTAAACCAGAGCTGTGAGGTCCTTTCTGCTTCGTGGCTAATAAACCTTCATAAAAGCTTCATAAACCGCCTTGGCCATCTTTTCTATAGTCATCATTAATCATCTTTTTCCTCTCCTTCCCTTTCTTCCTCTCCCCTAACACACACACACACACACTCCTTTATTTTCCTCTCCTACGGTGTCTTTTCTCTCCTCTTCTGCTGCTTAGTGCTCCAGCGCTTGAGTAAGAGCTGCAGTAATGAGATAACACCGGCCTAGTGGCAAGAATGCGGTAAAGCTGGCAAAAAACCTAGTACATACAAATTATATAGATAATGTGCTGCTGGCCTGTTGTCCTGTAGACCATCTACACAGAAAACGTGGAATTCTGTTTTAATTGGTACCTTTCAGTGATGTAGGTTTAATAAGTCAGTGTGCTGAAATACTCACGGGGACAAAATTACTACAGTGACACATGGTGGGTTCGTCACACACAGATTAGGGCAATATGGCTCTGACATGAATTATTTAACTGCCATATTGGAGAATTATCTTCTGAAACTTTAGGTAAATAGGAACATTGAATGAAAACATTTGTATTCTGCCAAATTGTTATGGAACTGATTGATGAAATATGAAATCATGGTCAGCACCTGTTGGTTATATCTACTGACATAGTCAGTTCCACCTGCACAAAACAGATGAGCCAGAGATCGGCTGATTCTTTGGATTGTTTGTGAACTTATTATAGATGACACAAAATAAAAGTCCGGATGTGTTTTTTAACGCAGCCGTCTACTGTGTACTTCTACCAAATCAAACGTCGGCGTGCGCCTCAACTTTCCTCTTTCACATCAAAAACGCTAACTGCCGCCCTGCTGTTTCCCAGCGAACTGAATTTGCCGCACATCGTGGCTCAACTTCACATTTCAGTGAAGAGGTTTTGGCTTCACATCACAGAAGTTCATCACAGCAGCGGCTGGAAGGAAGACGAGAAGTTGCATAACTGCGACGTCTACGTTACAGCGCTGAATTAAATGAGGCTCACTTAATAGTGGCTGACTCCTAAATAATCATCACTTACTTCCCCAGAGTGAACACATACTTCTCCGCGACATGTTCACAAGCAACATGACCGACTGCAATGTTGTGTGAATAAACACTTGACGATGACCCTGGACGCTGTCTTCAAACCCTGGTATTAAAAAAAACATCCCTGTCACTGTACTGTGGAATCCGTGAACAGCACAAAGAAGAAGAACTTGACTCCTTAACTCTTTTTTATTGCGTAAGATCTATGGATTATTCTGAAATCTGACTTGAACTTTGATCTTAGAGGCAAATAAACACTGGTCTCTATCAAAAACAGTCTATATTTTGTTGGCAGAATGACATTCACAACTCTAACTCCCCCACTGGGCGTGTTATGGCCCACAGAGTGTCACTCCACAGGGTCCATAGTACCCACCCACCAAGTGGCTAATGAGGTCAAATGACAAATGACAAACTCTGTTCAACCTGGAGGGGGGAGCATAAACAGAAACAGAGGAGGGAAGAGGAACATTTTCTTTACGGCTCTTCTCAGTGTTCAAACTAGAGCAGAAATCTGCAGACCAGACGAACCGGTTCATAGACAGTGCAGCTGCCCCTCTTGGGCTAAGATTAATTTCTGGATGGATAAAGCCGCAGTGACTGACAGATGACTGCTGTATCAAAGAGACATGAGTGAGTCACATTCCTCAAAAGAGAGTTTGCTAGAACCACTGTGGGTTTTGATCAGCCATAAAGCAGCAACCACGACAACGATTGTGTGTCACAGATGTTCAGGGGCCTGTTGTTTAAGTCTGAGGCTCGTCTACATTTTCACTTCTATTTGGACTGAAAGACAGAGCGGGCTTTAAAAAGGCACTGTGTGTTGACGCGCCAAACTAGCAAAGGCACCTCGACAAAAATCCCGCCAAAGGTAGATTACATGCTGTCAAATGATGGAATTATTTTCCCACTGGCTCCAGGTGCAGGATGGGCATAAAGGCAATGTATCAGCACAGACCCAGACAGCTAATGTAGCAGAAAGTGCTGTTCAAAATATGCCTGTGGTCAGAGCAACACACAACACACAGTGTAACTGGCTCCTGCTCATTGAACTACAAGATGCCTAGAATGACAAATAAATGGGGATTTTCTTTTTTTTTTTGACCAGCAAACTGCACAAAGCGTCACTAATAAGGTTAATTTGAGTTTCAGTGGGCAGCAGGCATTAGCCTGTGTTTATCTGCCTTTGTTGTCACCTGTTAGACGGACAAAAAGAAACGGTGGCAGCATCATTAGAACAACATTAAGTCCAAGGTGAACGTCTAATTAGGCCTGATCCAGATGCACAGGTTGCAGATGTGAATGGCTTTGTTTTGTGTGTGCTGCAGGATATTGGTCTGCGTGTGTGTGTGATGCAGTGAGCTGTTCCTCTTGTGTACGTCCTTCCAGCCCCATAGTGTGCGTCCCATTTCCTCAAAATGATTACAATAACAAATTAACGTGACGTCAACACAGCACAATAGTCGTCTCCGGCAAAATGACACAGTTCCTTAATTAAAAATGTCAGACTCTGAGCCGCCTGGTGAATGAATGACTTCTCTGAGATGCTCCCACTGCCTCAGCGCTATTCAGTCAAACAGGCGCTTTAAACGTGCCGAGCGCAACTGGAGGCTGCTGTTAAATTCACCCGGGCTACTGTTGCATACAGTGGGCCAGATAAGCCTCATTTGAATAATTCCCATATAGCTCTGCTTGCTTCATCTTGGAGTTCAGCCATCGGAAACGTGCGGGGTGTATATGAAATTGTCAGATGATGGTTCATCAATAACAAGCTTTGGGCGCTGCACTGTGTTTTGTATCGACATCCCCTCAGACTGTAAGATCTCTACAGCTTTGCCTTTCTGGAGAAATTGACATTTTAAATGCTGTTCAGCCATCTTTGTATTGTATTTGTGAAATTTTGGAGAAAGCAACATGTGCTACTGTATATTGTGCTTGGGTTTGGGGGCTAAATCCCAAGTCCATTAAATGATTAGCAGGAGCCTATTAGTTTAAGAGTTCTGAGATTTCCCACCCCCACATGCAAACTCTGCATAACCTGCTATAAGACAAACCACTTAGAGTTGTTAGAAACAGGCCACTCTGCGGGACAGGATGTAATTAAGAAGGCGTTTGAGACAAACATGTCTTTATCTATAGAAATCCTGAGAGGGAAAGACACAGTGGGAACAAAAAAAAGGACAAAAGAGACACACAGTCATTGTCAAGTCTGTCATGGGTATAAAAGGAGTTTACATAAGCACCCATTAGCAGTCTATTTCAAGCTGATTCAAACTGTCCGTTGCGAACGTTAACCAGCAACATTAACACGCAGGCTCAGGGACAGAGGCCGAGTTTGGCTCTGCAGCGCAGGAGCACCTGAAGATGGATATTGTCCACTTGGTGCCAAGACTATTTTGAGAACACGAGCGCCTGACCTGTCCCTGGGCAACCTCATCATCTTTCTCATCAGGAGTAAAAAGAGCTTCACTCTGGGAGGACGCGTGATCACATATTGAGCAAATTAGGTCTTTGCCATTAAGGAAAAGGGGGAAAAATAGAAGGTTCAGCTCATACGTCTGCATTTCCCACTATGATGCTTCTTTTTCATGGGTAAAAGCAACAGTTTGAGTTGAGGTGGCCACAGTATGACTATGCACGAGCAGAAGCAGAATGAAAGGCATTGGAAAAGTGAACAAATCTTTATTTCCCCAGCTTATTTCATTCTCCACTTCTGGTCTTGGATAGGACTCGACTCGTTTATCCCGTTTCTTCTCGTCTTTCTGTTTTCTTTGCGCGTTGGATCCAACAGCTGAAACGCAATCTGCAGCGCGTGCCTCCTGTTCAAACCCACATAGCCCCTCGTTTAAATACACATCAGCGCTCCCCCACTCCGCTGTTCCTCCCCTTGTGTGCCTTCATGTTTGCGGATCGAGTCCTATCCTGGAGAAGTTCTCTGTCAAAAGTACGTGCGGACTGCGGCGCATTGGTCGGCTCGAGTCCGCGTCGAAGGAACGGAAGGAGGAGGGACATGAACTCCTGCTGGATGCAGGGACTCTCCAATTGATAGACGCCAAGACAGAAGGATGCACCCACAACAGCACTAACAGCGGCAGACGAAACACAGACGGAATTGCACTTTCATTTTTGGATTCCCGGTTTTATCAGGAGGCTTTTACGCACCACAAAGAGTGAAGATTACGCTGCGGAGATGAGCGTTGCGTGGCTGCCCATGCTCCTGGCGGATTTTCTCTCCTGATACAGGGACCGGAGCGGACAAAACATCCATGATTTTTTTCCAGAAGATCGCAAAGGTGGAGCGATTAGAGAAGGGCTGATGACGGGACTATTAATCCTTTCAGTGCACCAAAAGCACCAAAGGGCATTAGAAACGTTTGGATGGAAATCGGGCGAGTGTTTGAAACTGTTTTTGGTTTTATATGAAACTGGCGATTAGTTTTGGTTGATTTGAAGGATTTCTATTTAACTTAGGGGAGCATTTGCTTGGTATGAGTGGTTTCCCCGTGTGAAAATTCCCGAAACTCTCGTCTCAATCTGTTTTCTCTTTAAGTATTCCTGAATCTAAATGGAATTAGTTGAGTCTGAAGTCGTTTGTGAAAGGAACAGACATGGTTCATGGGCAGAGCTTCCTTCACGGTAAGGCATCCGTATTTATCCCACGAAGCACACTTCAAACCTACTGCTTGCATGTATTGCGCACTGTATTGTTTACAATGAGCCTGAAAGTTCAGTAAAATTAAGAGCAGCAGGATAAAGCCGTGAGAATTTGCCTTCGATGAAAGCTGTCGTGAGGTTGTGCAGTGAACTCGCAGCTGAAGGTCACACTGCAAGTCAAAATGAATAAGAACATTCATAAGAAGACGCAGGTTCTTTTAGGAAATTGGTTTGTCTTGATATCAGCTTGTGTGTTTTTAGGTTTGCGGCCATTTCTGTTCTGAGCTGTTTGTGCTCAGCATCACATCCCGTTGAACTGTCCTGCTTTCTGTGAGGTTACACTCAGCATAAATGTGATGAGCAGAACAATACGTGAAATCCAACACCCGTCCTATGCTCCTTGCTGACTCAACTGTCTCTCTCGGCCTGAGCCGATGCAGTGCACAAACCAGAGGGTTTGTTTATCCAGAATTAAATCACATTTATTTGTTCCTGCAGCTGTTGCAAGTCTTCTCATACTTGGCTTGTCTGGGGCAACAAAAAAGGACACAGCAGGTAATCCCCCATGGCCAAACACTCAGTCTGCCACGATTTAATCTCTGCTACAAACTTTGATCCCTGACTTGTCTGCTGTTCCTTTATTATTATTATTGTCGTTGGGTTTGTTTTGGGTTTTTTTTGTTTGTTTTTTTAATATTTAGTGAAAAACAATTCTGGAGTGAAGCCTGCAGGTCAATGTGGAACGTGGGTGAAAGAACCAGAAGGAGGACTCTTCACTTCTCCCAATTACCCAAACAAATACCCTCCAGACACAGAGTGTGTTTACATCCTTGAAGGTAAATATAATCTTCAAGCACAGCAGCAGGGGGGCAAGGTGATTCATTTATTTATTCCCAGCAGAGACAGGGCAAAAAAAATCAGAATACCTGCCTGGAGAATGATGAGATCTATCGGTTTATTGGACACAGGACGCACATGTCACTATGGCTGTTGCTTGGTGATATTTTTCCCATTAGGAGATGATATTTGATTAATCACTATAGATAATCATATTAAAGGGAAATTAACAAAATGAACGCGGGCAGCTCGGTGTTCTAGATACATTGACAGTCGGGCCTGGAGCTGTTTATTGAACATGTGGGCGTGCTGATAATGGAACAGGTTGATTGTTCATCAATGAAGGCGTGACAAATATGTTACTCCACGGTTTTGCTTGATGGTAATTACGTTCACTGTGTCTTCCAGCGCCCCCAAGGCAGTGCATCGATCTTCACTTTGAAGATAACTATTCCATCGAGTCCTCTTGGGAATGTAAATTTGACAACATCGAGGTTCGGGATGGACCCTTCGGCTTCTCCCCAATGCTGGGGAGGTACTGCGGTCAACACAGCCCACCTGATATCAGGAGCAGCGGCCGATATCTGTGGATAAAATTTGTTACCGACGGTGAACTGGAAGCGGTGGGATTTTCAGCAAGTTACAACTTCACTGCAGGTACTTTATTTTATTTCTTTTGCCTTACTGTGTTCGTCAAAGCGTTTCTTCCTTTGTAAGCACATCTGAGCTTTATAGCTCTAAGTGCAAGACTCCAAATGAATAACAAACATCACACAGGGAGCTCAGCCTTGTTGGAACCTCTTGCAGGTTTATTGATTGTCTGTACACGCTCAGTATTTCCATTGGCAATATAGTTTCATTGGCTAGGCTAGGCACTGGGTTTTTCCTGGAGTTAGGGTGTCAGTTCAGCAGACTCACGCTTCAGTTTTCAGGGCTGGAGGATGCAGAGAGTGCGCAGGAAGCTGATCTAAGTTTTTAAACACATTTGTGACAATTATGTGTGTAAAACCTTAACTTCCTTAATTGGACTCATTTTTGCTTGAGATGCTGTTACCGAGACAGCGTCAGGATTGATGACAAGGAATCAGGTCACAGCCACGATTTAATTTTCTTTCACCTACACTTGACTGGGTTTAATAACGTCGTCAACTTTGTAGAGTGTTGGAGACTCGGAAGGCACCGTGCCAGGAAACATGAACGCTATGACAATTTGTCTCCACATCTGCTGCGTCTTCAGGGACGCTTTACCAATGGAGATGGAGAAGTGTGTCCTTTTTTCATGACAAACTTTTAGATTTGTTTGTAGTGGCTTTGTGTGTTTTTATCAATATCAGGACGGTGGACTGTAGTCAGTAGCAACAGTGGGAATATGGAGACCACTCGCGTGTCTTCATCAGATCTCACTGTGTGATGCTGGGTTTCATTAGTGTCAGCTCAACCTTTGACCTCAGGACCTAGGTTCATTGTTTTATTTCTCGTCAGACTTCTGACTGTTCTCCCCTTATGGATTGAACTGATGTTTTGAATTGTATTCTAAATGGGCTCGTATTTGGCTGCATGGGACTATAACACTATTTTAGGCTGTGACTCATTAGTGCAAAAGTGACAGAGGTCTGAGTGACAGAAAGACTGTTTGAACTGCAAATAGGGAGAACCGGGACTATAGAACGCGCTGCAATCATCTGACTACCAGGGCAATCCTGAACTTTTGTTTTTGGCAGATTAACAAGCCAGCTACGCAGTTGATGGCTTTAGTTTCATATTCACCAAGTGCCGTCTTCTCAGTGTCGCTAAAAGCTTTTTTTTTTAGATAATAATCTTTTACGTCTGCTGTATTTGCCTAAAAGGCGTCGCTCTGAATGATCGTCCCTTGCGACTAAGAATAAAAAACGAAGAACACTACACTGAGTACTACTATGACCATACGAAACTGAACTACACACAGGTAGGATAAAAGCAGCTTCTCTGTGATGTGCAGTTGATGTATTGTTTCTTCTTCCTGCCTCTCCTGGGAGTCTCAGTGAGTTTTCGCTGAGAGGAAAGGAGAACACCTCTCGCTCTTGACAGGAAATATCTACGGCATATGATTTACATAATTAGAGCAGATAAAAGTCCTGAATTCAACTTGGTGCTCTGAAATCTGGCTGAGTGAATAGTGTCTCACATCTGCAGCTGCTCTACTAACTGCTAATTCACACAGCCTCTCCCTGATGAATGGGAACGTAATGAAAAAGAAAAAAAAAACAACCCACGAGGGAACAAAGGTGACGTGAATCAGCTCGTCTTACTCTCGTTCCTCAGTCATTTTTGGAGCGGAGTGATAAAAACTCTCCTACTTCTCCTTCACATTCTGCCAGAGTCCTTTCAGCGCCCGGTGCTCTTGATGACTAATGTGGATGGTGCGGCAGCAGTGAATGAGAAAGCAGCAGCGGGACTTTCATAGTATTCAATGTCAAATTACAGCGTACGTTAGTCTGCTTCAGGGAAGCACTTCGAGCCCACAGATGCCACGGTACGTACAGTATGCAATGTACGCAGGCATCAGGAGAAGCAGTAGTGTTAACGGTGACTAAGTGAACCTGGCACATATGACTCATACCCTGTCTAGAAGTTTTGCAGCTTTTCTCACTTCTCATATGCAGATACTCTAAAATAGTATGTGCCACTGTTTCATATTCAGAGCTGTACAGGGAGCTCACCAGTCCCTCTGGCAGCCTGAGTACGCGTGGCTGAACGAGTGTACCTGTTGTCAGGAAGCGCCTCTGCCAAGCTATCGCATGTGAGCTCCCAGGTGAATCGCAGCCATTTGTCATAAAGCCTGTAGTATTGATGCAAACAAACGCACATCGGGTGACTGTGTTACCGCTTTGAATCAGCTGGCATGAGGTTGGAAATATATCCCAGACCTCCTCGTGCTCTGCTGCTCAATAATGAAGACTGAGGCAGTAACTTAAGAGAGCGAAGCTTGAGACAGTCTGTATTTTAGGACGGAACCTGGTGCCTGTTCATCTTCTCTGTCCACACGTTTTCACGCTGTTTGCACATCACTTACACTTCACAGACTTTTTACTATTTCGAACACGTTAGAATCATCCACTTGAGTTGATCAGCGTTCTGTTCATTCAAGTAGTCGTAGACCGTGACCTTAGAACCCGGCCGACCCGTATAGTAAGTGGCTTCCAAGCACCTTCAGCTAAAAAGCCACAGCAAATAAAAGCACCAAGCTCCCTGTCGGTGGTTTCCTGCACTCTGATCGTTGGCTGTTTGCAAAGCCGAGACCTGGTGCTGAGGCAGCTGCTGCCATGTGGACTCTCAAGAAATGTTTGTGTCATTTCTTGATTAAAGTTCTATTAATATATTTTTGCTTTGAACAAAGATCATTTAGCTTTTAGTCGCTCCTTAGGTAACCGTGAATAGTTGTTTTGACACCATTTGAGCTCCTATAATAATCATGTATTTGCTAACGTGTGTCAAATTAGCATATTTTATATGTTATGTTTAGATGAATATTTATTTTTATTACAATGGAAAAACGTAAAAGTGGAACACTGTGATAAAACTGCTCAGCGTGTCCCACCGTACTGGAGCAGCACAGATGCATATTTTGTACTAGGCCTGTTTAGAATTCAGGCCATGACTAATGAATCCGTAATTAAGATGAGACACTGATTCATCTGAGTGTCGTAAAGTCCAACCGAGCACCAACTGCACTCATTCTGGAATCAAATGAGTCAAATGCCATTTAAGACTGTAGCCGGGATGAGGATGTGCGGACCTTTCATGAAGGAGGTAGGACTGTGAGGTTTAGCCTAGTTTGGCTCAAGCTGAAAATGGAACCATGAAGATCAACCGTTCGCTCTCGGAAGGAAGCGACTGCAGCGGCAGCGGCACCACTTCCACTTCCCACTTTCACATCTGTGTCCAAAGACATTTTCCAGTGGCGACAGCTGACATTTAAGCATCTGGGTTCTTTTTCTTCAACTATATCGACTCACCGCTCCCTTAGCGACTTTCACCACATCGGCAGGAAGTGATTTAATTTATTTTAGGTGAACAGAACACACTTCATGCAACCTAAGTGACTGATAAGTACTGATTGTAGAAGTTTTGCTCTGGCCTCTTAAAAGAACTACTTGGCTTTTATGAACCGCAAGCTGAGTCATTTTATGTGGGAAACCAAAGCCACACAGCTGCAGGGCCTTGAATTGTGATAGCACTGAACCCAAATCAAATAAGAACCCTGTCATAACTTTGTCCCACACTGGTCGAGCAGCTAAGGCTCCGAGAGAAGAGGTTTTATTCTCAGGGGCTCAAAGTACATGCACAGTAGAAAAGTAGATGAAATTCTCTGGTGCATTTTCTGGTTTTCAGTGGGATTTCAGTGGAGAGTGTCTTGAATGAGGCTGTTGCATATAGTCACTCCTAATAAATCAGCACACATTTCCTTTTAATGCTTATTGCCATTAGTGCGCCATCCAGTGCAGCTTTCTATCTGCTTGTTCATAACCACCCACCGTTTCTCTGATTCTTATGGCTCTGTCTTCTGTCCACTGTAAAAAGTGTAGGTGCACGTTTCACACAGGCATAATGCTCACGTGTAATGGAATTTTTCCCAAAGTAATGGGGTCGGCTGAAGGGCTGAGGTCCACTCCAGCCTCAATTCAACCAGAATCGACCCTTCTAGTGAGGAAGGATCGGGTCAGGTGGCACATTTGAGCTCAGCTGAAGAGATCCATCCCTCCACACAGCCACAGTTTTAGCAAACCTAGATGGATGGAGTGAGTTAGCATTGCGGGCACACCTCCTGCAGCTGTGGAGATGTTGGTCTCATCCTTGCTCTCACTCTCCCTCTTGTTCAGCTAACAGTAGCTCTTTTCTACTCACTTAGTGAAAGAGCAGGAAATACAACTGGTCCAATGATTATACAGATTTTAAACTCACTCAATCTGTTAGTGAAGCTGCGGTTCCGTTGTTTATGTTTATATTTTAAGATAATCTGTAACCGTCCACTGATGCTGCCCTGCTGGTTTAATGATGACAACAATACAATCACACTGGGACTAAAGCAGGAGGATGGAGACGCAGGACTGAACCAACATGTTGCTGTAGGGAAAACGAGACAGATGCGACTTGATGGTCACACAGAACGAGTCCGTTCAGCATTTATCGTCTCTAAGATGCCAGATTCCGCCATTATTCCCAACTTTCATCTGCTGAAATCTGGTCTGGCTTCATTAACATCATTTTGATCATAGCTGTGTATGTGAAATACAGCTGTGCATGAAATTCAGGACATATTGCTTATTGCCATCATTGATTCAATATGGGACAACTGCACTTGATTAGGTACAGTAGGATAATGGGGAGAGTAATGAGTAGTACGGTGCTTCACTACCCAGGCCTGTGAGGTATCAGTACATCGCAAGCTTGCAGCAGCAAACTGTTCACAAAGTCTCGTACCTGTAGATGATTTTCACTGTCAACTTCAAGTTGAACTTTCTCCCATTTTCACACCACTTGTTCCATCGCTTGCTCTGATATCGTAGCGGCAGAGTAGAGGGTCCCAGCACACAATGTTCAGCAGCTTATCAGACAACAGGCCTTCACTCCGGGGAAATCCAGGCACTTAACTCACTCTCCATCGCAGGATGGCTGATATTTATGTCTTTTGGCTGTTTCAGCCGATCCTAGCCAATTACTCCGCAGATCAATCAGCGGCTCAGGGTGCCCCCTGCCTCCATCCTCCGTGGCTGTTTGTCAGCCAGGCCTGCTGTTCAGCTGCAGATGCCGTGGTGTGTCGACGTGGCTGTGGGGTTTGCAGTGATGGAAACCACCGTGGGTGTTGGTTCTGGTGACGTATACTAGAACGTGAGTTGTCCGCGACGCACATCTCCAGTCAGGTAGAGAATCTTGGCTGGTTTTCTTTTCAAACCACTGCAGCAAGCACTGAGTGCATACAGGCCTTTCTGTATTCACCCAGTGTTGGCTCCACTGTACACATGGTGCGTACGCTCTTTGGTCTCAGAACTGCATCGGAAATTAGCTGCTCTGTGTGTGTGTGAGAGTGTTGGGTTTTTTCCTCCCTGCAGAAGCGCTCGCCTCAGGCTCTTTGTTTCATTAGCCTATCATGGTGGTGGATCCTTGGCTGTCACGCTGAGAGCATGACTCTCTCCATTATGCTGTATTAGACAGCAATGAGATTGAACTGCATGTTTATCTCTACACACATTAAGGCCTAAACCCATCAAAAACATCTTAGAGATTACTCTTGGGGGGGTGTTGGAAAGGTCTTTTAATTTTTGGTAGGTGAGTAAGTTTTGTTTGCTCGTCGCTCGTGATGTGTGCGTCTGATTTCGAGGGACATCGCAGAGCAGATTGCCTTCCATGCCTGACGAGTTCTGCTTTTGTTTTCATCTTCATCAGAGGGATACTTCCTCGGGGAGATGGTGTATTAACATACAGAGATTAAATGGCTGTAACTTCTTCAAAAGGAATACAGATGATCCCGTTTTGATTATTTACAGTTCGCTCATGCATCTTTTCTGGCAGCGGATGGGCTCAGGATTTTTTTTTAGCTTATCATCGAGGGCAAATGTCTGATTCCAAAAGGACCCAAATCACATTTGGCATCAGGGTAATCTAATAGGTAATGGCAAGCTTTTGTTTTGCCACTGGGGGAACAATGTCAACAGTGAAGCAGTGCAAGACCTTTATGGGATTATGAAATGTGGAATTTGAGTAATCCTCTGAGGATTTCATAATGATAAAATAGCCATGGTTTCAGTGGGGTGGATGCCACAATAAATAATACTCCTACACCGGAAATGGTAGTAAAATGAGTTGATGGTGTATTTCATGAAATGAAAGTGCACCGTAGTAATACTGTGAGTTAGAGGTCACCGTCATGCATGTACAGTTTGAGAGGCCATGACAGGTGGTTTATGGCTTACAAGCGACTGCAAATCTCCAACTCCTCTTAAATCACAGATTGAATTATTCTATAGTTCTCTATTTTAACGAAAGAAGAAATACAAAGTATAAACAATGGAGCAAACCTTTTCATGCCAGTGCTGGCGGTGGAGAGTGCACTTCCAATTATCTTAGTAGAATTTTTCAAGCAGGCCGAGTTGAGTTGACCTACTTTGACCTGCTCGGTCCTCCCGCCTCCCCCAGTATCACCCGTCTCTGTGATAGATTACTGCTGCACCCAGTGGATTCTTTATGTGAGCGTGCAGGCCGCTAAACGGGAAAGACGAGGTTAAACTTGAATGTTTACTGTTAGCCGTCCTAAAACTGTGTGTGACATTTGATGTCCTCGAGGTGTGAAACAGATTGCGAACCGCTCTGCGCTGTTTCAGCTTCCTTCCAGCCATTTTCCTGAAGGCGTCAAGCATTTGCTTGGCTCTGAGACCAAGAGAGTCATGACAGCTGAAAAAAAAAACTGTCAGGATGACAGTGTGACAAACATAAACATGTTCCAAGCAAAGCGCTGGTTCCATTCATCCTTGTGAAAGCTCAAATTGCTCATCCGCCTGTTAATATTTAGGTGCCTTGGGGTGAATGGGAACATTTCTGCTTCCCTGTGGTGTCCGTTAAGAAGCTCTTCTTCCATTGGACAGCTGAAGTGTCTCTGGCACATTGCTGAGAGCAAGGACCTGGAAAAGTCAAGAAGTCGATGATGTGTGTTCATCGCTTTCTCCTTCAAACAAACACTAACAGTCTGCTGCACACATTGGCCTCGGTGGCATTTCATTTTCCATTTGGCAAGCTCGATTAATCACAGCACTCCTATACAATACAACACACATGGCCACCCACCGCTCCTGGCTCTCATTATTCCCCTATGCAGGCAAATGTACTGTACCTAGGGGAGAGAGAGGCGGAGAGACAGCGTGTGCTGTACTGTACACGCTGCACGGTATGTATAATGCGACAGGAAACACAGAACATCAAACAAAGGGACGAAGGGAAAAGCAGCGTATTGATGGGACATATATTACATCGCTGTGAGTCAGTGAGGAAGGCTGATAAAAGATCGGGGCTGCTCCGTGTCCCCTCAGGGCTCGGCTTTACCTGAATATTCAATGAGCTGACGCCGGCTTTTCTTGCCACTGCCTCAAACAACGACGCCAATTGGCTTTTACCTTTTGGCTCCTAATAAGGCTTTGTGCCTAACGTGCATACAAACGACTCCTCATACCGCACACAGTAATCCCCTCGCCTCCTCATAAACAGCTTGCCGTTGCTCTCTGTATGTTTGTATTGCCAAAAAAAAAAAGTGTATTACTAGATAACAGTTTTTCTGTGGCAGTTGTTTGGCTTCGTATCTCCAGGATTGAAAATGACACTTTCAGACTTTATTCATTCTGCATAATGAAAAACCTGACCTGCTGCAGGGGAATAAGACTGTTTTGGAAAGATTATTCATCTATTCAGCACATTTATATATTTGGTTTAGATTCCTGATAGTAAACTTTAAAGTAAAGCAACTTTCCCACAACTCTAACATGTGTGTATATTTGTGTTACATGTGGCTGTTCAACACAACCACGGGTTTGTGTCCTAATGTGCATCACTCATCCCAGGCTTGAGTCAATCTGGATTTTAGCTCAGGGAAACTACTCAAATCTGGATGCTGCTCCTAATCCCTGCGCACAGACACAGACATACACACTGGAACGTCTCTGAGCGGCTCTATCTGAATCTGTAGTTTTAAAAAAAAGTGCAGTAAACACATAAGCATAAGATGCATAAAAAATCAAGTAAGACTGAAATCACCACTGCTCCTCAGGTGGATTAGAAGGATTTAATTGTATCCAGACTTTGTCTTCTGGTGTTTTAGTCTGTGTGAGTTAGCGGCTCTTTACTGAGTCATAAAATAATTAGTCTTTGTGTGAAAGATTTATTTTACAGGTAAACTGCAGTAAATTCCTTTTTTCAAAACTGTTATTTCTCTATAACTTACACGCAAAAGTCCTTTCCTCTACATACGCAATAAATTAATCTCCAGAACTGCAGTACAGTACGTCAACACATCACAGAGCATGACAGGGCCATGAATGGGCGAAACTTCCTCGTGTGATCGTAGCTTAAAAGAGAGACTGACTGTGATCGGGAGCGAAGGCTGAGTCACCGATTTTATTGTGCTCAGCCTTTGAAGAGCCGGGTCTTTGTGGAAATCTAGATTGTGGTAGAAAGAGCTCAGAGAAAATGCTTAAATTAAGTGTGCGGGGTAGAAGCGCTTTGGTGTGGCTTTAATATTCATTTGCCGGTGGCGCTCGCTCTGGAGTAAGGTTTTAGCTTCTAGCAATGGATCTCATGACAATTTACAAACTTTTTACAGTTTGCGTAGCATTTGTTGATTTACTTTTAAAAACTGTGTATGGGTGACATCAGTGGTTCCAGTTGTTTGACAGACTTGTTGATGTGCTGGATGCTGAACAGTTGAACGTTACACATGCTGTGGTAATAAAATAGTTTTCTTTGTCGCATTAAGACAAACTGCAGCAAAAAAAACAAAACTTATTTGGTGCGCCTTGTGTTGCCTCAACACGCCTCACAATCTCCTCTTTTGGGCTGTTCTCGGGGCGAGTCCTGATTGGGATTGGGTTTTTCCATTTCATTAAATGTGAGAGTGATTACATCAGCCAGAGGCAACAGTTTGCCTGGGGTTCAGATGTGTGAAGCAACAGAAGCGATAGCACTTCCCTCTAAAGCAACGCGCCAGATTGCAGAGACACAGCTAAGTAGTTTATACGAGGGGACGAGTTTGTCCTAAAGTTTGCATTTCATTCCGTGTAATTTAACTGAAGCACAGCTTGTTCTCAATCACTTTCCCTTTCTGTCACTGCACCTTTTTTTTTTTTGGCTCCGAGCAATCTGTGCTGTTATTTGGCCGGCGTCATTAGCCAGCACACCAAAGAGCAGTGTTTCATTACACTGCTGTGAGGTCTTCATTTGATCCCACTCTTTTAGTACATTCCCCCGTTAATCCCCCATCTGATGTCTGATTAAAACTCTCACAGTAATGTGCCTACAACCAACCCCCCCCCCCACAAACGTGCACACACGCACACCTCGACCAGACACCAAATTAAAAACGTAGTCTTCTTCCGAGGGACATTTTTATGTAACTCAAGTGATGCATGGCTGCTTCCATTAACTTCTGATCCCTAAGTTGGTATAAAGGCTTTAGATAGTGGCGGGTGGGGCGTTGCGTTGGAATCATTCATTCCTTTATGTGATAAGGCTGATGTTCACCTGCTGCGGCGGCCCTGCGTTCACACACATTCAAGGGCCCAGCTGTGAAGATACACATCTCTCGATCTTTGACGGCGACTAAAGCCTGAAATTGCATTTGTAAATCTTTCCAACACTGTGCCTCTACGTGATTTTCTTTTTTCTGAATAAATTTGCCTCCTCTTTGTTAGTTATTTATCTTTATGCTGCGTCACAGTAACCTTGTATTGTTGCCTTCACACCCATCTCTAAGTGCTTCATATCCTGTAAGCGAGTGCGTGGAACTTAGATACTAATGGGGTTTATCAAAGTCAACTTGAATACTCTAACAGTCTGGGCTTGAACATCAAAGACGACTCTCTGCTGCACTGCAGACTCCTCCGGACATCAATCCAACACCCAGACAGGGGCAAAACCTAAATTTACTAAATTGGATGACGGAAATGTTTGTATTGTAAGGACAGATACTGTGATGAAGGTGTAAGCTCAGCGTGCTGCCGTGATGGCGAAGGAACCTGCCGTTTTCGGCGAGTGAGCTCGACGGTGTGGCACGAAGCCCCTTTGTATTTGAAACAGTGCAGTGGTGGATTATTCCAAAATGCTGCGAGGTCTGCTCCAACGTACTTTATGGCATGCTATGGATTCAAAAGAAGATGAAAGGAAATGCTGTGTGATTTGGTTTCTCATTCAGGGCTCTTAATTCCCTCTGACACGCATTGAGAAACAGGCAAACCTTTTGATTCCAGTGAGTCTGACCAGCAGGGTTATTCTCTCTGGGAGATCAGAGTGTTTCACCTCGTTTTTATTAGACATCAAAGGCCACACGCAGGAATAAATGCAATGTACATACATGTACCGACATATGTTCATCTTTTTTATAGCTGTTACTCCATCATCTCTTTTGTTTGTGTGGGTGTCTGTTTGGATATTGAATCATCTAGAGTGACCTTCCCGACACTGATAAATTAAACTCATGGCCACTTTCCGCAGTCTACAGGTATAATGTTGAAAGTCCATTATGCGAACTGCTCAGCATTCTTCCCAAGTTACACAAACACATATTTACATAAAGCCTATTCACTTTGAACTGCACGGAGACGGATCGTCTTCTCAGCAGCCATACATTCTCACTCTTAAATTGAGCTTTCTTGTCAGGTTTGTGGCACCAAGTATAAATGTACTCTGGTATCATGCAGCTGCTAAGTGAGGTTGCAGCCGAGCTCCTTGAGTTTGTATCTATTAAGCTGTAATATTGTGAAAGAAAAGGTTAGCAGTGAGATAAAAGTCCAGAGTGACCGCGTGCTTCAGTTTGTAGCAGGGAAACTTTTCAAGAAACACGATCTGTTTTAATAAGCGAAAAAGATTCCAGAAAAGAGCACAAATACTTCATAATGAAAATATAACAATGCTTTCACTAATCTCTGGGCACAACAGGACTACAAATCTAAAGCTATGCTATGTTTTATTAGGCAAAGCCAGATGCCAGCAAGCACTCGATGACAGTGCTAAGTAACGTCAGCAGGCCAGCATGTCAGATGATGCTAATCTGTTGAAAACACATGATCAGATTGATTTGATCAGATCGGAGTATTTCAGACTTGACGTGTGACAGTTTACTACACGCTGGAAAGTCAGGTGAATTTCACTTAAATCTTGACATATCTGTATGATAACCTGGTCGCAGATTCTAAACGGAGCTGAAATGTCACTGTACGCTGTGTGTTGTCTGATTTATTTCTATCTGCTGGATGTGTGCAGTGTAAGCAAACTGCTCTGGCCAGTGCACCAGCACCACACACACAGGCACCTTAACTAAATAGTTATTGATTGCTTCTCTCTATTTTGCTGAGACCGATGCAGTTTCTCTTAGGATGGTACCGAGCCACTTGGCCGGTGGCCTCCCTCTTCCTCCCTTTCTCTCCTCCTTTGCATCTCCCATTATCTTGCTGAATGCATATCCTTCATCAGCATCCACACACACACACACACACACACACTTTACTTCAAGTCATCACATCGTTACTAATTGCCTGCGTCTTTCGTTTGAATTTTAACAGCTTATAGTGCTTTCCGTTTGACTTTTTCCTCCTCTCTCTGCTTCTGTCGGGTTCTATTTTACCTGTTTCCCATCACTTGTTTTTTTCCCCTCTGCGCTGTGTAAATTCACTTCCCTCCTTCTCTCGAGCTGCTGACATCTCCACAATCTGCTGTTTCGTGGATTCTCTTTTTACACTGGAAAGCCCTCAGTGTCTCTGTCTCCTTTGCTCGATTTCTCGACAGCAAGGACCAATTTTTCTAACCTTGTCAGTCTTACTGTGTCAGCCTGTCATTCGTGCTATTTTGCAGTAGACGGGTTACTCTGTCTCCACACTGGGCCGCTTGCTGACTTCCCACTCACTCCTGATTGGATAGTGTTTATATGATTTATAAAACCGCTGCACAGTTTATTTTTCTTTCTTTATCTTTATTGTCAAATTTCCAATAAATCAGTTTCTTTATGCTTTCATAGCTTTCTAATGTAGTTTTCTGTTAATTCTAATTTTTTACCACAGGAGATGATTTGACTGGAAACATTGGGGAAAAAACTCTTCTACACCCAAGTCACTGATGTAATGGTAAATGTTGCACTGTACATATTAGATGTCCTCAGAAGGCTTCCATGTTTTCTAACAAGTGAACTGTGACCTGTTGAGTAATTTGGTTGTGGCAACCACAGTTAGAACAGCTTAACCAGCACTAATCTCCTCATCTGGCACTGTCTGCTCCGTGAAGCACCAGCGAGCTTTATTTCACTTAGTCGTTGACATCCATTGAAAACTGTTTTTAGCTTGGCCCCTCTGAAATAATGCATGCGAGGAAAAGATAATGAACGATCATAGTAGGTGTCAGAAGTGCGCTGGGTTAAAGCCCACATGCTGGCTGAAAATTGGACAGAGCTTGTTGTGTTTATTTATTCATGCTCGTGTCTGGCAGACGTGTAGCAAAAGCTGTGTTGCGGTACAGTTTCCCTTCTGCTTAGGCCTCTACAGCAAGTGCTGAGAGCCATTGCTTGGCCAGCGTCCTGTTGCCTTCTTATTGTGCTGGTGGCAGGCGAGAGTTCGGCTGCCAAATGGGCCTCATCCTTCCTTAAAGCTGCAAGTGTTATCTAGAAGAAAGCAACATCAATGCTGATAACGACTGTAAGGCTAAAGAGGTTTTTACCTCACGCAAACTACTGATGCACCGCTAATTTATGAATTATGATAACAAAGCAAGTTGATGCATGTTTTGGCTTCCATTTGTTTTTTTGTCACAATTACAACTCGCAATATTGTTTACAATAAACATGATATGACTCCTGTCGCCAAATTGGGCAATAAGTGTTAAAGTCCAAGCTCTGATGTGCTAAAATCTCAACACCTGTCGCTCGAAATAGTCGCTGCCAACAAAACTGAATTTCTAAAAACAAAAACAAAAAATAAAAGTAATTGTTGTCATCCAAATATTCAAGAATGCCTGAGAATGAAAACAGCACAAGAGGCGAGACAGGCACCCGTTTCTGTACCATCAAAATGATGTAAATGTGTTAAAGATTCTAAGCTGCTGTCTGCGGGTGATAGAGCCACACGTTAGGCTGCCAAGACATCTTTGAGTAACAACCATGTACTTCCTCTGTCAGACACACAGGCCTGAAGGATAAATGGAGTTTTAAGAATCGGAGTGGTTTTAGCGGTGATTTAGAAACGTCGTTGTTGACATGCTGTAATCTACTCACAAGCCTTGATTCAGCTCTATCGATCGCCATCTTACGCATACCTCCGACAAGGAGAGCTGTGTGCTTTGAATAAGAACACTTGGTGGAAGATATTTTTAAAGTGAACCCTTTTATTCCCACGACGAGCTGGGACACAATTTTACACAGATAAAGCTTGTGTGAATGTGTCTCACAAAACCATTGCAACCTTATACATCTCCCTGACATCCCTGCCCATCAGGCCCTTTGCCTTGACATAGTTGTCACATTACTAACGGCCCAACGCTCGACATCCCTGATGGAAAGCCATGATAAAAATGTGTTGGACATGTCAAACTGATGAAAACCTCAAGGTCTCAGTGTGGTGTCTTTGTTTCTGGGCTGTCATCGAAGGCCAAGGCTGGCGACCTTAGACCCTCACGGTGACAGAAACACGCAGAAACTACTCTGCAACTGTTACTGTCACAGCTCAACTCCAGCTTGGATGTTAAGCACAAACCAGTAGAATGTATGGGGAGGACACTCGTGAAAATACCGACAGTATGTTATAGCATGGTGCAATAAATGTCTACTTGACAGTTTCAACTCAAGAGTGATGGGCACTGCAGAAAAAACGATGGAGGAAAGGAGAGGCTTTCCTAACCCCGCTCTGTTCTGCATCACAGGAGGAAGAGAAGGAGCGAGATGGCCAGGAGAGGGGGAACTTAGGCATTTTGACAGCTGCTATCTCTCTCCTCCACAATAAGCACTATAGAAAAACAACATAATTCAAAACGTGTGTAATCTAATATTTGACTCACTTTGTACCCTCTGACTTGGGTGAGCAAACAAACCTATTGCATGTACTGAAGTGGAAGGACCCAGTGCCTGCAGAATAGATCGGGTGAGGAGTACCGTCTATTTTTTTCATTTTGTTCATTTTGTCTAGATTGAAATCAACCAAACTTATATTACAATGAACAAATGATAAGGGAGAAACACTGGGTTGCGAGCGGTTGTAGTAGCTGTGCCTAATTCTTTCCTGTATTCCTCACAATAATGATGAATCCATCTCGATATATCAACCCATAAAGAGGATCGTAGTATCGTATGGAATGCAACAGCTTCTCTCTTTTGTGGATACATCAGTGCGTCACTGAGGGGCTGAGTGCAGTGCCCTACAACAAAGATTGAAAATGGAAAAGCTACTAAAGAACAGATAGATGAGAAAAAGGGAACAGGATATGAATAAGGTCTGAAAGAGGCAGCACTACGGTTCAGTCATTAGACCTTTCCCCCTTACTCCCGAGCCCTTGAGTCCATTCTTGGCATCGCTATATTTCATGGACATCTTAAGCACTAGGGACACATATAGATTAACCCTCAAGGGCACTCTTACTGCGAGCCCACTCGTAGTGAATGATTATTCAGCTTGACTGTTCTGCCGCTGCTTCAGCTAAGGATATCACTTAAAGGGGACAATACCCAGTAGAACATACAGGCCTGCTTGGCTCTGTGCACTAAACATTTCACGTGATCATCCATGTACATTCACTGTTCGCCGATCTAACAAACTGGAAAGCAGAGAGAAATAGTTTCGTAATGTAATTCCTTCACCTTGTCTGAATGTCAGACTGGCAACTCTGGGCCGAGCTGGGTTTGATCATCCGTCAGTGGTTACAGTGTGGACTCACAGCGTGGCAGCTCTCCAGTCTTATTAAATGGCATCCAGTGGCCTTCGCTGACTGGAATGATGAGGCTGTCGCCAAACGTGTCCGCGTGGGAGCATGTCAGAGCAGTCGCACTGTACAAGCAGTGGCAGCTAAATGAAACATCTGGAAACGTGGGAGTATTGAACGTATCGTATCATAAATATGAAATGCATGTTTTAAAGACACGCTCCCTGATGAACTCTTCCTTACCTACGGTTTAATCAACATCCACATCATACCAACCTCATATCTCGTCCTTGTCTTAGTGAAATTCATCTGTGCAGGCAGCGATCAGTGAGAATGTGATTCAATCGGGTGCGTGACGCTCAAGCATCCCGACCTTTAGCATGATGAGAGTGATTCAGAATGGGGGGGGGGGGGGGGGGGTAGATGGACACAGACGTGTGTGGGAGGCCTCCAGCAGTTCATCAGCAGCTTATGCCGATAGCTCCTGCATGCTGATATTTTCCGCTGTGCCGAGCGGGAGTTAATCATTTGTCACTGTAGCGAGCGGACGTGTATTAAAGTGAGTGAACTGATTTGTGTCTGCGTGAGAAAGTAAAATCGTGTTCACTTGTAGTAAATAAATCTCAAAAGTCACTTGTGCGGCTCCGAGGGTGTTGATTCCGAGGAACATTTCAGCAGTTTGGGAAATGCCTTGTTTACTCACGCTTACGTGGCACAAATAACAAAAGAAGCTACAGCTGCCAGCACAGCATGAAAACATGCAACCAGTGATGCACAGCCCTTTCCAGAAATGATATATCACAGCATCTCTTGTGTTTTAATAGATATCTGAAACAAACAAACCTATTTTTTCCATTGGAGGTCCTGCAGTGCTCAAAGCGAGCATCCTCTCATTGCTTTTCTAAATTTCCTAAATCCTTTCTTTTACTGTCCAAATGAGGTCTTATTAACTTATGTCATGAACTCCCCATGAAAGTTCTGCTGATATTCTCTGAGCTTCTGTGTGAATAAAAGCTTTTGCAAATGCAAACCTTCCAATTGATATATGGTCATAGACACACATGTTAAGTAAATGGTTTACGACCTATGTTTAAACACTTTAAGATGAAACAGAAGCCTCACAGATGTGCATTGTGACACATTGCTCTTACTGGCTTTTCATGCGGGCTCTTTATTGCACAGACGGTAACAAGCGTCGGCGCTGTCGACTGCGGTATTAGGCTTGACTTTACCTGAGCGCTCTGATCCCTCTCTGCCTGACTGCTGTCTCCCGTGCGTGGAGGATCTGAGCCTCGTCTCTTTCTAACACAGAGAGGATGCTGCCACAGAGGCCCTGTCAGATCCTGTAACGTCACTGGCCTCTTCATGTGCTGATGTGCTGTAGGAACACAGAGCCATAATAAGGTCTTATTCCCACAACCTCTAGGTACATTTCCGCAGTGCAGTGAGGATTTAAAACCAAATCAATTGCATCCAGTTGTGCAGTTTAGCGCCAGCCTGCAACTCTATGCAAGTGCTGATGTTTTACTATTCTCTAGTAATTGATTATTGGCTTCTTCCAGTAGCATCACTCAAGAAGAAGAACTAGGTGGATGAAAGCAGAGTAACAGAAGTACAGAAGTGCTGAACTTTAACGCATGGGCAGAGTGATAGAAGAACTGACAAATGCCCAAACATTCTGACCTGCTCTGCTCCACTGAGTCCAGGCAGAAACTGCTTTTGTCAGCGTATTACAGAGCGTAATAGCCGCTATAGATGACATCGCTCCCTGAAGTTTCACTGCAAGAGTCTACAAACAGGTCTTCTCAGGAGTTAAGCAACAGTTAGAAAATATGAAACCCCTGCAGTATCGCCCTCCTCACTGTTCCTCACCTCGTTCTCTTGTGGTTGCTTTCACGGCCATGAGAAGCACAAACAAGCTTATTTGCTTACTTTATGGTGCATTTTGTACAGAAATGTGTTGATTTGGGTTTAACTGAGGTCTCTGATGTAGAGGAAGTGATTTTTGTGTTTCTTCGCTGTAAGCAACGTCCGGTGAGATGAACGTGAAGCAAGACTTAGTGGCTCGCTGCCAGTCAACCCCTTAAGTTGTCTCTCCAAGAATAATTTGCTGACTGGCATCATCGGGGTTAGACGGCTAAATTTGGAGGCTTAAATGTTTTGGAAATGGACAAAGTAGAGCGTATGAGGGGGAATTTAAGACATGGTTCAGTCCCAGAACAAATGCGTTTACTTGACTGTGCTTACAGAGGTTCAGTCTTATTGTGAACTTTTTTTGTACAAATTTTGTAGCAAGGACAAATCCAACTAAAACGTATCAGTATTACTTTTACTGTATGACATACATAACAATAATAGTCCTGTGTGTCCTCATAGGGCTGCTGTTCCATTAGCTGACACCAGCCCTGCGTGGATCCCCCTCTGGGCCCAGTGGAGACACTAGCGGTCCACCACACACTGAATATTTCCATTGTGATTCAGCCAATTTAACACCTGGTGTATCGCAACAGACAGGGGTCAAACTAAAGAAGACAGAAGATCGAAGCCTGTGGGCTTGTGTGTGTGTGTGTGTGTGTGTGTGTCAGGTTCTAGCGGGTTCAGTCCATCTTTTCACGTGGAAGTCCCACCAGGCCTCATTGCTCACAGTGTTGGGTTTTTTTCTGCTCAGAGAGATCGAAGAAGCCGAACGCCCTCGGTGACAACAGGAAGCAGAAGCTTGCCTGACATCAGTGAAAGAAAGAGTGGAAGACTGGTGCGGTTGTTCGTCTTTAGTTATTAGAGGTGTTGTTGAGGCAAAAAAGACTTGTCACAGCTCAGCAGCAAATGAGGTGGGAAGCCACTACAGGGAGCTGTAGCATGTAGGGCTTCTGAACGCTGTGACTGAAGCAGCTATACTAACTTTTAGTTTACCTGACTGCCTGTAATGCATGCGTTTACATGTGATAGGTCACTGATGTGCTAATTGCACCGCTTGACTATGTACAAATAAAAACATATATTGTGCTGCTCTTCTTTACTTGTTTCTTTAATGTTTCCGTTTTGCAAAACCCATTTAGTATTGATCCTCAAATGAAATATGTTTTGTTCACATCACGCTGCCAGGCTAGTTCCTACAAATGGTGCAGTGGGAGTATTTGGTTTTAACTGTCTGCAGGGACATTTCGTTGTGCATAGTTCATCCAGTGACCAGCTACTACAGCTGCTCTGGTGGTCTAATAATCTTTTTGTCAGGACGCGTTCCCTCTCTAACGTGACAAGCCATTTGTTCAGCATTCTACCCTTAAATCCACTTGTGTTTGTACAGGCTACTAGCCGAAGTGTAGTTGGCTGCAGTTTATCGCCCCACCGGGTCAAATTGGAGCCTGTTGTTGGCGTAGAAACGTGTCTGAGCCAGTGATTCCCCTCTGGGCTCTGGAAAAACATGCAGAGCGGCAGTGAAATGTGAAACACGAGTCTGGTGCCTTGCATAATTCCATGACAGTGAAATAAAAGACTATCTCATGAAAGCAATCAGACTCTCAAATTACCTTTCTTGTGGTGGAGAGGGGGGGAGTGCTGGGTATTGTTTGTGGATCAGCAGAACTATTCTCGCTGTGTCCTTTTGTGTCAGCGTATCGCTCGCTCTCTCTGCCTCACAGACACTGTGTGTGCAGTAATGACTGGCAGAGTGGCAATGTTGTGTTGATTTATTGCATGGCTGCCCAAATAGAACCGGGATGGAATGTGTCTGTCATTTGGGCGTCACTTAGATAGAAACACCTGTGGTGCCTAGGGACAACTAACTGCTCCATCAGGAATAGGTTCCCGTCTGAGCAATCAGCAACCCCCCCCCCCAACACACACACACACACATAGATTTACACAGACATGCTACCGTATGCGCCAGCACTCAAAACAGAACATGCACTCTGCTTTCTGTAGGATGGGAACATTGTACTTTTACTTCAATGCCTTTATTTTACTGCAGTAATAAATAAAATATGATGTATTACAAATGAAACTGTCTGAAACTGAAACAGGAGAGCAGCGCTGCAGCATACGCACAACGCTGCTGTAGTATACCTGCTTAAAAACACTACCCTGCGCACACAGAGAGGATGGAGGGACATTGTTCACAAGGCAGTGAAGTGTTCAAGTATCAGCTTTGTGTCTTTGTCGGAGAAGAAAGAAGGAGGGGAGCTGTTAACGGCTTGATCAGTGGAAGGGATGTGCCATACGGTACACACTGTTAAGTCGATACACACTACAGATAAATAGTGGATGCACAAATGAGGACGTTAAAAATAAGAGTCTGTCTCCTTCAGTACTAAGCGCCTGTAAAACCTGAATGTTGTATATTGTGACCGAAAGGGCTTTAAAAGCGTCGTATTAAGTGGCAGCTGTACAAATTTAAATACAACTGAACACAACGCTGACACTTTCATTCTTCAAGCGCTTGTAAAGATTGAATTAAATAATAAGGAACACGGTGACAACATCCACTTTAAATGGTTCAAATGCCGTATAGTTTAAAATGTATTAATTCTGAACATGATGGGGGGATAATGGAGCCTGTGGAGGTCAAAATGTTTGATACCTCAGGCGTCAGATACAGTCGTGTGCTGAGGTGTCCTTGAGCAAGATACTGTATCGCTGTCAGCTTCAAGAGGTTTTTTTATAGCCGCTTCCCTCGTGGAGATCAATAATGTATCACAGGAGTCAATAGTCCACGCAGAAGGGCACAGTAATCTACAGAACTCTGAAGCGCTGGGACAATCCGTCCAGCGAGGGCTGACAGATGATATTTTAACAGCTATTTGTGGATGGTCAGCAGCGCTACTGGAACATATTGCGGTTACATATTGTTGGGTGGGAACGGGGTGAGGGTTGGGATTTCTCAGTTGGCTTTCCCAGTTTTGAGATCACCCCATTGTGTCACCTCAGCGGTGGCTTTTGTGACAAATACAGGCCAAGGGCAGGATATATTTACACACAAGCCGAGAAAAAAAAGCTTTAATTCATCTCACCTTTTATTCCTCTTCTGACTGGTTTGGCGCAGTCCTTACTGGAATCGCTGGTTTGCAGCCTGTGGTTGTGCGGCGTTGGAGGACACATGGTTGCTAATCGCCGTTCAGGGAACAAACCCAACTCACTGGCCGTGACGACCAGGTTGTGGTGAATCCTATCAGTCCTCAGCAGATCCTGCATCCTCCTCTTTTCACAGTGACTCTTCTGTAAAGGCTGTCATCCGTCAGCAAGCCCCTGTTGAGTGGGTATTAGCCATATAACTAATCTTTGCACTAGTGTTTGATCAAAGAGAGGGTTCACAATGGCCTATTGTTCGTTCAGGCGTTGTGTTTGAATAGTCCAGTGGGCTATGTAACGTGCAGGTTTATTTGGGGAGTTCAAACCTGGGTTGAAAACACACACACACACACACTCAATACCAGAAAGAGTAAAAGTATGACAGAGACAATCACCTCTGCCAGAATTGTTCTTTATTTGTGATTGAAAGTGTCAGAACTAATCAGAAATATGTCCTTTACCTTCTCTATCTCTCTCCCTCTGGCTCTCGCCTGAACTCCGTCCACAGCTGTGCCTGGTGTGATTAATGGCAGCCATTCATTAGCTTCATCAACCACTTTAGCAGAGATTATTAATCAGATGCTTATTTAAATGTCACTGCTGAGCAGCGGCGGCGAAATGAGGCCGCTGGGAAATGGAGTTTTTGCATCCGGGGCCGCTTATGAAAGTGTGTGTGTGTGTGTGTGTGCGTTCATCGGTTCCTGGAGTGTTGCCACGCAGAGATAACCACGAGTCCCATTCAGTCGCTGTTTTACATGCGCCGGGGCTCAGCAGCTAATGCTGAGGAGGTGTACAGCAATGTAGCCTCGCGTTCGCTACCAAATGAGACGTGATGCGTCTCATTAATAAAACATAGCGTCGTTGCTGTCTTATGAAGAGCAAAGCAATACTTGTGGGATCGGGCAGTTATTAGAAATGTGCGTCTCCTGACAGCTCTGCGTTCGGTTTGTCTGCGTGTGCGTATGCTTTCTCAATAAAGCACATTTCCCACTACGCTGCCAAACTGCGCTAATCAGCCCGGACTCACCATTTGTTTCGCATTGTTGTACTAGAAGAAATTTCTTCTGATGATTATGTGTCTGGCTGCCAAACTGAATTACAATTGTGAGTATTTGCAGCAATATTCAAGCTTCATGGTTTTTGTACAGCAGCAGTACTTTCATGTACATCTTCTATATCAGTGTAAGTATAGTTTTTATTTGCATGGAATGACATGTTTATCAGGATGATGACAGCGTTTGTTCAGTCTTGTGTGTTAATAGTGCTGTGGGCCTGTCCGCGTCCCTGGCTTTAAAGTGAGCATTTTCTGTGTTGCAAAGGGTAAACACGGTAAGCCCCAGAAGATTATGCTCTTGGTGGAGCTTTATGAAGAAAGGAGAGGGTGGGGGCCATGTGTGGCTGTGCTCTGAATTCAACTCGCTCGGTCGAAGGCATTTACACAGCGCAGCGCAGAGAGCAGGCACCGTAGAGAAGCTGCAGTGGGCTCGCTACAGCGGCAGCAACATATTTCACGTGTCGGCACGTCTGCTGGGGCGACGTCTTAGGTTTACTCACTCTAGCAACATGCGGCAGCACGATGTTCAGCCTGTAATCAAACGTTACGCGGTGCGACTCGCGCTCAGCTTATAAATAACATAACAGCGAACGTGCTTGATTTAGTTCCTCGGCCGTTTTATCAATCCATGTAATTGATTGAACTCATTAATCAAGGAGGACAGCGAGGGACAGAGGGTGATGGATGGTGGAAGTGATGAAATCCAGCAAATTGAAATTCAGGAGCCTGACTCTAAAAAGGTCAAGGGTCACACAAGAGGCATTTCCAGGCCCAGGAGCCTCTTAGTGAGCCTTGCCATGATAAGAAGTCTTTATCAAAAATGAATGTGTGCGCGCGTCTGAACACACCTACTGTATACATCTATTCCTTTGAGGTTGCTTGGCCTTGTGATCAAGATGGGTTAAGTGAAGGCGAAGCCCAATAATAAATCCCTAACTCAACCAGCACAGATGACCTGGAGGTCACTGCTTCATTAAGTGTCTTCCGCTTTGATTTCCTCATCCCTCACGTCTGCCTGCTCCGCCGCTTGTCCACCTCCCTGCTTCACACATGCCAGCATGCTGTTGCAGGCACCATAGATACTGTAGATGTCGATAAAGAGTCATTCGTATATATTACAAATAAAAGTGGCTGTAGCAATAATGGTGACTTTTCAGATAGAAAGCGTATTTGTGCTTTTACAGGGAATGTTTGTGGGCAGTTTCGTGGCCAAACGGACGCAACAAAAACCTGTTAAACCTGTGGTGCCTTGAATACGCAGCTTTTTACTGTATGCATCAAGTCATTTGGGCCTTACTTGAAAGCATCTATCAATCAGGACAATGCAATGAAAGCCTTGAGAAAATCACTCTGATGACGTGTCCCGACTGCTTCGGCGCTCACGTGAGTCTTTTACTGTGTCCTTGTTGCCGTTGGAAGCGCCGAGAGGAGAAAGGTTTGCGCAGCGTTGCTAGATTTACTGCATGACAGCTGTTCAATGGGCACTTCTAACAGCAGGTCCACATCGAGCCAAGAATCTCTCTGCTTTGATGACAGGTTTTACCCGGCAAGAGAAACACCGAACGCTCATCCTCTTTGACCGACCATTTCACCCCTTTATGTGTTCTGTCACCAGCTACAGTGGACCTGCTGCTTCCCATGTCCAGTGCACACACCTGAAGCTCTGACTCATGTCTAGACAGAAACATTTGGGCGTACATACAGGCAAAAAAAAAACAAAAAAACAGTGACATTTAGGCTACATGTTCATGCTGTGCAATCAGAGCTCATTTTCCACACTGAGCTCCGTCAGGAGTAGCTATGCCTCGATTTGGCAAGGAGCAATCAGATTTAATGTGAAGCTTTTTTTTTTGTATGTTTTCTATTTACGCAGAGTCCCATCCTCAAAATGAATGTAGCTCAGGGCTCACGGCAAACGGCGTGTCTTTGAAAGCGCAATAGCTCCGTCACTATAAGCGGAAATGAAATGAAATCAGCAGGGCTGCACTTATAGCTATGGAGGTTTTTTATATTTCAAAGACAGAAACATATCAGAAACATTTAGAAGCGACAGTGAGACCTATGGAACAGGAAAAGCGAGGAAGCCCTTTACTTAGGCAGAGATATGGAGGCAAACAGCTGAATGTCAGGTAACTAATGTATGCGGTGTAATTATTATTAACAATAGGTTTTAAATAAAATATCCCTGTATAGCAGACAAACTGAAACAATGGTGTGAAAAAGAGTCAGTTTCTCTTCTGTGTGGAGTCATCTGACGAGTGTTAGAGTCTTCGGGGATAAAAGATGAGACTGTGATGTTTCACTAGTAAGAAGGAGTAACACACCTCCGTGACGCTGGGCTTGTTGATGTAATTTATTGCAACATAATACCAACCAACAGTTTAAAACTTCTCAGTTGGAGCTGACTTTTAGACCATTTTATTTACCTGAGGAGCTGTTTGGCCTTAGCTTGGCTAAGACTTGTGTTTTTATATTGAATGCGTAAAGTTTGGGTAAAGGTTCTATTTATTGTTAATGCTTTGCTACCTCTCTTAGAAACATATCGTTTTGTTTTTTTTTTACCCTGTGATTTATCTCCATTAAGCTGCAGCTTGATTCAGACAGTGCAAAATTGAACAAACAAACCCAAACCCATTTGCTTTGCTCTGACGACTTCTTACTCAAATTAAACGTTGCCCTGTAAAAACACGACCCCTCTTTGTTTGCTCATTGAATCTTATTTTATCTCTTGTGACAGTGACCTTGCTGCCAAGCCACACGCCCACATGTTTAATCACGCTGTCTATTGTTTGAGGGCGAAACAACAGCTGTCGAGTGCGATCGGTGTTTTGAATCCACGCCGGTGATTTACAGTTACCTCATTCACGGAATATAAGATAATCTTCAGTCGACTCGCTCTAATTAAAACAAATTACAGTCAAGATGCATAAAACACAGCTTCAGATTTTACTGATTACTGTGTCGAATGAAACCCCCAAGAGAACATCCACAGCATAAGTCAGACCTTGATCATCTTAATTTGCTTGCAAAGCCTTAATGGGCATAAATTTAGTTTGGGTTTCTATTTTGACTAATGTTACACTAATGAGGCCGTTTTGCATAATTCCAGAAGAGTGGGGATGTAGCGGGGAACTCGTCTCTCTGCAGTTACTGACTGCATGAGGGGTTTTAAAGCCAACTCTTGCAGTAGAAGGTGTAATATACTCTGTCATGTGGAGACGCAAACAGCTGTGACACGGGAGAGGACGTGTATAACAGCGAACACAGCAACAGCCCCAAAGTATATCCAGCAGCAAAGCATCTAAGATCCTGAAGCCATTGTGAAGTTTTTCAGATTTTCTGTGTTGTTTCAATTTGTTGTTGTTTTTTTTTTGCCTCTGCGAAGATCCTGACTTTGTCATCATGTATTAAAAATGAATGCATCCTCCTCTGCTATGTCTTCAGATCCGGACTTTGCAGACTTGGGAGTTCCCCCACCGCTGCCCTGTAGGTATACTCCTTTTCTTTCTGCCGATGTTTCTTCCTTTCTCCCTTTCAGTCTTTTTTCGCTTGATCTCACATTCTGTCTCTTTCTGTGATTTATTTATTTTTTTTTAGTAGAGTAGACCATAGTGTTTTTTTCTCATCTTCCAATTTTATATATTGTCTTTGGTTGTCTTCTGTGTGCTCGTGTCCTGTGATACTGGTGGGTTTGTGTGCGTCCGCTTCATCTGCACGTGTGTGTGTGCGTGTGCGTGTTTGTGCATTTGTGTGTCTGTGTTTATGCATATGTGTGTGTTTCAGCCTGTCAGTATGACATGGTTGGTCCGGAAGGTATCGTTGAGTCTCACCAGATCACCAGAGATGGGAAGGCCGGTGCTGCTGAGGCCATTGACTGTAAATGGTACATCCGTGCTCCACCACGCTCCAAGGTCAGTGACATCCACCCCACTGTGGGTGAAGTTATGCTCCCATCAGCTCCGTTGACAATAAAATAGCAAATTTAAAAGGCATTTTCATCTTCTACTTTTACCGACCGTTTTTGTCGGATTCATTTTTTTTCCCATTCAGCATTTTTCCACATGCCCACCGAGCTCCGTGGTTGCATCAGGACGCTTTGATATTGGATGTTGGAATGTCATCAGCTGTCAGCAGTATCCCAAGTGTTGACCGTCTGCTAGGGTCAGACAGATAGACAGAAGGGTTTACCTGGGGTCAGGCCCACTTCTTTAATCAGAGAGCAGCTGCCGAGAGGAATGAGGGGAAGGAAGGAGGATAGCGGTGTTGGTAGACTGGTCAAACGGAGAAGAAAGAGTGTTGGTCCTGATGAAATAGTCTTGGCAAGCAGTTTGACCCGGAGGCCTGCGAAAACCTGTTTGTTTTCTTTCCCAGCTGCCTCCATGTTTCCTCTCTTGCATACACAAATATAGACATGCACATCTGTGCCACGTGTACACTGATGCACATTACACACGCTACCTTATCTACTAGAGGAACCTGTGCTGCATTAATGCTCCAGGATTATCCTTTTCCCCAGGGTAGCGCAGCAGCGCAGGAAAAGGCCATGTTTTACCAGCGCTATAACTCCTCCTGGGTCCACAGTATATGGCTTGTTCATGTTCACATATTCGCGGTGCAGCTCGTCACTGCAGTAAATTCACTGCTGAAATAGCTCAGCTCTCTTCTGGGGGCGTTTCATTCAATCCACTACAGCTACATTTTACTTTATTGGCTTTTATAATAGGCGTAATTCATTCAAGGACAAAAACTATTATGAGCTGTGTGTTTTAAGAACATAAAAGGGACGGTCATGTTTATATCCGTGTCATTGCGGATGGCGATGTAACATTAACCAGGATCTTATATTATAATGTCTTTAAGATGTAATTTAGGCACCATTTAAAATCAAAAGGTCCCCGCTGACCATAATCCTGCAATACCTTGTTGTAGATTTTTATGAAATGGTGACGTCGATTTTTTTCAAATGCGGATTTGCGCAGCCTCACTAACTCAGCCGCACAGGTTCCTCTCACTTTTACACAGAGATGCTTGAAAACCATACAGCAAACGTTAAGCAACATCAATGTCTAATGCGTTGATAATTCAAGTGTCTTATGCGAGTCAACTGGACAGTGCTGCGTTTACGCCTTTGTCTGGGTGTTGACTGAGTGGATGAGCCTGCACGAGTGTGATGTGCTTCCCTTGGTCTGAATCAGTGTCATATTTCATTCTGCCGGAGTGTCTCACAAGGCGAGTCACGGGCCAAAGGCTGATAGTCATTGGCACTGATGGACAAGACAGCAAATAAAATTTTTAGCACAGGTGCTTTGCTGCTCACACTGAGTGAGAGAACCTTCCTTAGTCCCTTCTTGGTTTCTGAAGCACACACATGCACGGACACCTATTACTGCAGTGAGGGAGATGCAGAAGAAGCAGCCCTCCCCTCCCCTCGATGCGTATGTGCATGCGTGAGGCTGCGTCTCGTGCAGGGCGGGGCTTTTATTTCCCTACTCTGGTACAGTACTGTGGCCAGACACAGAAGAGAGATAATGACATCCTAAACCGGAGGCTCTAATTAGACTGCACCGCAGCTCTCCAGAGAGAGGGGGGGGAGGAGGAGGAGGAGAAGAAATGCACACTTAAAAATGCATTCTGCTGAAGATTTCAATGTGGAGGGATGGAGTTTAGGGGTGAGACGGACCATGGCCCAGAGTGAAAGTCCAAGGAAGAATAAACCTTCAGTAATGACCATGTGTTTCTGCCAGAAGTGACAGCACTGCACCAGTTTTATGACTGTTTACTCCCTCATGAGCCATTTTAGTCCCAACTTTTAAATAGTTATATTCTATGGAAATGAATACTAAGTAACCTGCGAACTGCGTTTTCTCCAGTAACTTTTCTGTCTAATTTCACCTGACAGCTGTACAGACGTTACAGACTTAGCTCATTTTGATTCATAGTAATCGTAGTTTCTACAGACATAATTTGTGCCCTGTCTGTTTTAAACAGTCTGGATTTTTCCATCATACCTGTCCACACTATTTGACACTTCCTGTATCTTTCGTGAAGATAATGACCAAAATGTGGACATTCATTGTCACAGTAATGAACAGCATGGACGCTGTTACAGGCACCTTTTAGCAGCGGCGAGAACACATTCTTCCTCAGTCAGTGATGGATTCGGCATCATTATTGGGCGCTGCAGAATCAATGATGAGGCAGCCTATTTTCCGCCGGAAGCCAATTACAAATTGGTGATTGTATCTATCTGATACATTGCAGCCGTTTGGCTTTCTGATGCCTTCTGCGCTCAGATTTTTCTTCATCACTGGACACTTAGAAAAGTTCTGCAACAGAAGCCAAGCTCTACAGCTTTTGCTTTTGTTTCCGTGTTTGTGCAAGTCTACCTTGCGGTAATGAGGTCCTATTGATTGCCTTTGCAGACCGATGTAGCGTAGTAACTGACATCTGTCAAACACTGCAAAAGTTGAGACAAAATATTGAAAGAATGCAAAAATTTGAGTTTCCCACAGTGATATTCAGCTCAGGTGAGAGGAAAATGATGCTTAGCTCTCCAGGTTCTACTACTGTAGCGCTGATAAATTATAATCTTGAAGTTCGAACAGGAGAGTTTTGGAGGATATTTTGCAGGATAAATGAAACCTTTGACCTGTTGGTGGCAGTAGACGGAAAGTCAGGAAATCATAAACCTGTAGCATTAATTCTCTGGGTACCGTGATCACTGCTATGGGTTATGACTGTTATAGACTTTAATCAGCCATTAGGACCAGATTACTTTAGTTTAATGAATTAATTGTGCACTTTATTACAGTCTTTATTTGCAATCAGTCTGTTTTGATTGAATTAACTTTTATTAGTTACCCGTATCCTGTATTTGTTACACTAATTTAGCTGTGGATAGAAAATGTCACGTGTCATTTTATCACTAGCTGATGAATTTCACAATTAACATGCCTATTGGTACTTCGTTCTATGATTTGCCTCTTAAACTCAAAGGGAAATGTTGCCATGGGCATCAAACTGCATTAACCTTGACTGTAACCATAAAAACTACATATTCATTTAGACTTTTTTTTTTTTGCCATGTGCTGCATGACATGGAGCCTTTTGCCAGCATCACGCCATAATAACAGCTGCTTTGGTAATCATGTCAATCCTAAACCAAATGGAAGATGTTTACTTGTCCAGCATTTCTCACACTTAAAAGCACAACTTTGGAAATCTATGAATTATAGATGATGCCACAAAATCCTTAACTATAGGCATCTCCTAGAAAATGTCATCAGGCGGCCGTGACTATAGTATCACAGCACAGCTTGTTTTCCCCATCCAATCTATAGCAGTTGTCGTGTTGCTGATGCTGAGTTGACATTGCAAGGTCCATTATCTTGCTCCATCTGCACCTTTGGTTTTTGGGGGCATTTAAAGCATCACATTTCCCTGTCACAGCTCAGTCCACTCATTAGCTGTAATGATGTGCGGTGCCGTGCACAGCCTACCAGAACCATAGCTGTGACTGGGTGATTTCAGGCTGATGAATGACTGATGGACAATGATGTGGAGGCAATCAGAAAGCTGTTGGGAAGAGTCAAGGTGGATAGCAAGGTGGATCTCTCGCTCAACAAGGGATTGCGAGGATAATAAAATAGTCTATATACAGTATTTAACTGTCACATTTTAAAAGTCTTTGTAATATACTGCATTCAGGATAGAGTATATTTGGCTGCATATCCCTGCTGGTTTAAAAGCTACTTGAACTTCCTGGCCACACGTCAAGGTGTCCTTGGACAAGACAGTGTAGTTGCACCATTACTAATGTCCAGCCCTCCAGCAGCAATCTCTCAATAAACTAATGATAATCATAATAATACAATCGTCTGTAATAAAATGACTAAAAGCTCATTTTCTTCTTCATGTGCACATGTTGTTGCTTCATTCTTCTTATTGGATCTTTTTGCTCTCTACCTTTTTCACTTTGGACAGATCTACCTACGTTTCCTGGATTATGAGATGGCCAATTCCAACGAATGCAAGCGGAATTTTGTGGCAGTTTATGACGGCGGCAGGTCTGACATCTTCATTCTAAAAGGGCTCAAAGTGGTCATAGACGCTCATTGCTGTTTAGCTGCTCTCTAAATAATTGCATAATTATTTTGACCCTGACTTGGATAAGAGGATGAAAAGGGATGGATGGATGGAAGGCTTAATTTAAATATTTTATTTTATTGTTATTATGTCAAGTGAACATATTTTAGCTGCTCCCTGGTGTGCTCCTTAGCTTAGTTTAACCTAATCCGATTTCATTCCCATGGATAATTTCCTGGCATGAATAGAATTATTGTGTCTTCGTGTTCCAAGCTAAAGGTTTAGTTAGATAACGTCAATATTTTTTGCTTTTTTTGCCAAGAGTACGATAAACAAAACAGCTCAAGAAGACTGTGTTCCACCAGAATATAAATGATTAATAAACTACTCTCTTAATCCTTTTCTCACACTGTCTCATCTTAGTTCGGTGGAAGACCTGAAGAGCAAGTTCTGCTCCACGGTGGCCAACGACATCATGCTGGTTTCCACGCTGGGAGTCATTCGCATGTGGGCGGACGAGGCCAGCCGCAAAAGCCGCTTCCGGATCCTTTACACGACATACCAAGAACGTAAGACAGTGCTCTAAATGCAAATACTGCTGTAATAGTGGAGGTTCGCGAAAACATGTCCCTTTAATCCAGGGTGTGATTAACATCTGTGCAGGCTCATTCCCTCTTTCTGTAAAGGTAAGGAGAGAAGGAATATCAGGTTAAGCTACAGTTCGTTCCCATCGACCAGTGCTCTGTGAGTCAAACCCTTGAAATGGGTTGAGATTAAAACACACACACGGACACACACAAAGCCATCCTGTTCCTCATTCACAGGCTTCGTATTGAAGGAGCTCATTGCTGCAGAGGTTGCAGGGGGCATCCTTTGTACTAGTGTGGTGAGTAACGAGGGGGTGAAGCTTGAGCGCATGTAGTGTATCAGTGCCAATCAGTGGCTTTTAGCAGCACACATCCTGGAGCATAGTTATGCACATACACACACACACGCACACGCACGCACACACACTGCGTTGTTGAACGTTTCCACTTTAGCGTGTTTAAGAGCAAACGCGGTGAGATTACAACAAAAAAGCTTATTTACGGAATCACTGAATGTATATTCAAATCAAACCTACAGGGTTATGCCATATCTGGTTAGAATAAAAGCATGTACCTCCAATGCTAGTGAAAAGTTTTTACACAACAGACGTTGTTTGTGGTGTGAAGTCAGTGTCGCTATGTAAGGGCCTTTCGCTGCGCACAGCCAGGATGTGCTGTTGCCAGGGCAACGCTGCTGCCTAAGTCAATCAGGCGATCCCCAGCCAGACCTCAACCTTTAGAGCAGCATCCACCACAGCTCAGCAGCATTGCAGTAACAACGACCGTACAAGTGCAGCAGCAGGACAAGCGATGGAAAGATGCACAAGTCCTTTGAAATTGCCATTCATTTTAACAAACATTTAATTTTATAACGGAAGTAAAGGGTTGAATCAAATCACTGTCCAAGTCTCTCTGAACAATCGCAACCACTCTTTCTGCAACTGCAGAACTTCTACAGAAAGTTACTTTATTCCTGTCTCCGGGTGAACGTGAGACGAGTGTTGTGCTTTGTTGCAGGTGCACCAGCTGAATGGTTAGATTTCTACAGTAAGTGTTCCCTTGCCACAGTAGATCCCAAGCCTCCATATATTCCCTCCCAGCTGGCTCCCAGAGAGACCCGTCGTTTTAGAGAACCATTCACAGCTACTGACTCCCAGCAATATGCACCAATGGTGCAGCGTTCCCTAATGTAAATGTTGTCGTCTGTGCTGTGTTCACACCTGCTGATACTAGTAATCTAACACAGTTTCCAGGTTCAGACACACTCATGCACATAGTTTTGTGCAGAGCTAGAGGCTGGGATTACCTCTGTCAAGTGTAAGAAAGTGAAAGTGGTATCTTTAACCAACAAGCAATTATGTCTTAGGTGATAAATGTGCCTGTGTGACATCTCAGCTGTCAGCATTGTTCCGCCTCATCAGCGAATACCCATCTCTGCGCTTGCAGATGGAAATTTACTCTGGCTCCACTACACACATGACTTCTTATTTCTTGCCGAGCATCTTTTCTGTATGCATGAAAGGGTTGGAGATCAACACAGTATGCTAATGTCTGTTAACATATGGATGTCTGCTATGTCTTAGATCCGATTTTATTTTCCCCGTGCATTTGTTATCTCGCTTGTTCTGGGATTAGGAGGAAGACTGTGGGGATTTTAGACTGTGGCATGGCACAGGAACATACAGTAAGATAAAAAGCACTGGATGGATGGGTCTGGCAATATCCAGGACCTGAATAAACTAAAATGAGTGGGGATTTTGTTGGCAGTGCCCAGTGTTTTGCCCTGTACCTTCACAGCATTTATAGAATTATCTATAACAGTTACATGTCAGGGTGTGTGTGGTGTAGGAGGAAAAGGACCAGTGGCTCAGCAGTTAGCCACAGGGCAGAAAAACAAACTGGAATACTAACTAAATCCTCATTTAGGTATAAGGAGATTATTGTGAATATGTCAAACTATTTTAAACAAAGCAGCTTTTTGGAGAAAATGCAAATGTACCCGTATTCCAGATTTAGATGAGTCGCTGAGGCAGCAAAGAGCACAAAATATTGGAGAGATCAAAAAAGCAAAATACAATTTACAGATAAATTGACAGAAGCACTGTGGTACTCAAAGAATAGTCACTAAAGCCTGATTGGCTGGAGAATACTACCAAAATGATGACACAACCTTGAATTCCTATTAGAAGAAGATGTCAGACAGAAAATGATCTTGCTTATTGCTCTTAGAGCTCCTGTCTGCAGAGACACCCAGACTCCACTCGTTTAGGAGTTAATTTATGCTTCCAGCAGTGGCTGTGAAGATTTCTGTGTGGGCAAAAGGGCACTTTTATTACAGAATTTCTTGAAATTAATTTAGCAGGAGATTAGTGTGGATCACGCTCCTTGTGACGTCTGGTATGGTCCTGTGGTGTGTAGCGGAGTCCAGAGGATTGAGCAGAAGAGAAGAAGTGTGCTCCCTCTGGTGGTGATTAGCAAAAAATACAGTCACAGGTTGGGCACATATCGTATGAAATAGAGCTAGAAAAGAAGGGGAAGAGCATCAGAACACACATGGAGAGAGGCAGGGGGAGTCAGGAAATGCTGGCAAAGTGCCGTGATGAAATCAGGCATATATCACAGTGGTAACGCGGTCAAATAGTCTCCACGGCCCACAGGCCCGGTGTGAGAGAGGTGGAAGAATTAACGCTAAACAATGAGACGCGCAAGAAGAGAAAGAGAGAAGGTCATTTCCTCCACTAAGAAACGGACAGAATCTAACTAAAGCCATCCATTATGTTCATGCAAATAATTGGGTGGATCCAAAATACGTTTGGCCTCCACACACAGCATATATACTCATCGGTTATTGTCATATATTCTTTACTAATAACAGTAATATAATTAACAAAAATCAAATTACATTTTAAGCTTGTTTTTTGTTATATTAGTAGAATATTATATTATGATTTAAATATCACATTATAGCTACTTGATGATTTTATACTCATAGATCAAGATAGAAATAGATCTAAAAATAGCATTTCTTGTGTCAATGTGAGCTTGTTGTGCTTGGTTGTAGAAGACAAGGACAAGCTTGCATTGAGCTTATGTTGTGGTACAATGATGGAGCTTTTAAGAGGCCCACGGTTATATTACGACTTGCTGATGTGTGACGCCACATTCCACACGTTGTCGCCGCAGAAAGACCTCAACGTGCCGGCAGGTGCAGATGCTTCATGTGTTTGTTCATTAACTGGTTTAGATTTGTGTTGAGAAGGACTGTGCTCCTTAGGCACAGAACTTATATCTTGCATAATAATTGATTTGTTTCATTTATTATATGTGCATAATGTCATGAATGTGTCTCTAGGCATACAGACCCTCACACACATGCTCCAGGTAAATCAGTGATGTTTGAAGAAGTGGATGACGATGAAAATTCATGAACAGATGGGTTCCAGGCCTGATCTGAGTAATGCTCATCCAAATGTATTTCCCCAGAATCCTATCTACAGCTGTTTTTCAAATACTGATTTATGTTTGAAAGTTGAAAACTCACTCAAATAACCCTTATCTGCAACTTCAGATTGACTGACTGCAAATCAGCAAGTTAAGGAGTTGTTGACTTTTATTGTACTATTCCTTCAGAGTGGTCACTGTGTGTTCTTTCATTTCCCAGCTCCATGTGATGCAGATGCCTTCTTCTGTCACAGTAACATGTGCATAAACAACACGCTGGTGTGTAACGGCATGCAGAACTGTGTCTACCCCTGGGATGAGAACCAGTGTAAAGGTGAGCTGTTACACTGAATTATAGCCACGTTTGCCCCCTGATGAAGGAACGTCAGCAAGTTCATAAAGTGAAAGTTTGTATTTCAGCACCATGGAGAGCGACGAACTGAGAGACAAAATGCGTATCATCCCTGTTTATACAATTTATATCTGACTATGATATGATGATATGTCTACAATTCACCTATTAGCTTGTCCTTTACTCCTTCATGGACTTTATTCCAGTCCTCCATCACAAAGCTCCCATTGCTGCTTTGAGTAGCTGGGAGTGAGCAGTAATCTCTGAGGGACCTTTTTTTAATTCTCTGTCATTTCATTGATTCTGAAAGTGAAATAACAACATATAGAATCTCACAGTTTGTCATTATGCAGTGGAATTGTAGTCTTGAAGGCACTATCGTTATTCTCCCTTTCTGCTAAAGTAGAAAATGTCACAAAATTCAAAATATCAGAATCATTGTGTGGCTCTGCAATTTAGAGGAATCTTTGTCAGAGATCTTTACAATATAACTACAAAATATCTAATTGTTTAATTTTCAGGGTGATATACCCTAACCCTAACCCTAACATCCTGGCTTACTATGTCCTACTCCAGTGAATATTCTGAGAAATTCAGTGATTTTACACTACGAGAGGCAACATAAAAACTTGGTTTGCACAAATGGCTTTTATTCTAAGTGACATGCTTGGTATTCCATGACTATGTGCCATGACTTTACCTAATCTGTAGTTCATCCCTTCATCCACTGACAGGATATCCAGCAGATCTATACATTGATCTCCTGCGTTGTGCTATATTCTGGCATCTTAATCATTTACCTCCAACTCTGACTTGAGATGTTCTTATTAGAGCTTCTTGCTGCATATGGTGCTATTTCAATAACAATTAGGTTGTTATTATTGTTACTTATTATTAATAATAATGATGGCTAAAGTCCTTGTAGAAATATTAATTCTTCCATGCATTATATTACAAATGAATTCCCCTTCTGTTGCCTGACCTTTCGTGATCCGTCACTGTAATACAAGTATGAAAGGTTAGCTCTTAATGGCAG
Organism: Macropodus opercularis; assembly: GCA_030770545.1. Classification (NCBI taxonomy): domain Eukaryota; kingdom Metazoa; phylum Chordata; class Actinopteri; order Anabantiformes; family Osphronemidae; genus Macropodus; species Macropodus opercularis. The sequence goes on from JAUCMP010000028.1 coordinate 7,378,264, forward strand.
CTCCCATGAGTTGTCTTGCAAAAGTGTTGTTGATTATCATTAAGCTACCGTGTTTGTCTTATCATTCACTGTTTCTCCAAACTGCCTGTGACATTTCTCTTCACGTCCTTTTAGGCTCTTCCTTTCTGTGTACTTGAAACAGACAAATCCTCACACCGACAACACTACATATTGAACTTAGCAAGAAGTGGCTCTGCCTGTTACTCAGTCCTCTGCCTTGTCCCTGCTCTAGTAAATCACTGAGTCACTCCAGTCCCCACATTTTTCCTTATTAGTGCCAAAATGTCAAGTTTTTACTCGTTTCTCCTTTGCTTCTGATTGTAACCTCTACTGTCACTGAAACCCTTTGTGCTGTGCTACAAGATCATCCAACACTTAAACGGCACCTTACAGATTAGCTCTTCACACACTGGGCTCCTGTGATAACTAGATTATAGCTGTGAACCAATCTGACCTTTTTGTCCATCTGTTGGAGCTCTTGCAGCTCTCGTACACGATAAGGTCAAATTCTTCGGAGAACCATTCCACTTGACATTTACAGTGGAAACTGTTTTCTTGTTCCTTGAGGTGAAGCAATGCTTATGTCCATTCACAAAGTGCAACCCTGTGTCGTAGCTGTCACCCCACAGGCTTTGTTTTCTGGCATGACCTGTAGTTTGTGATGTGTGGAACTGGAAACAGCCTTTACTGTTGCTAACTAGCATTTGGCAAGAGGTGAAAAACTTAATGTCCCTGTGAAGACAGAAGTCCTTAAGCCAACAAAAGAAAATCCTTATTAATGAGTCTTTATACTAAGATTAGCTTAGAAAACCCTCAGCTAATAGTCATGTTTAATGCAAGTGTGACCAAGCAAAACAGAAATCTGATGTTTTAATATTGCCGTTTACAAACCATGTGCTGGAAAAACATTCAGCTCTTGTATTTTTGATTAAGACAAGCCTCGATGAAGCATGTGCAGACTATCGTAGATTTATAGCACACTTTGATTTAGTGTTTTAGCAGCAATTGTTTTTCAAGACATCTTAAATTGACTACCTTGGTGAATAAATGTTCCCTTGTCCTTCTGCTCTTTCACAGAGAAGAGAAAAGCCAACATCTTGGACAACCTGAACAACACAAACGGGACCATCATTGGTGTCACCTGTTGCATCGTCCTCATCCTGCTCATCGTCTCTGTCATCGTCCAAATCAAGCAGCCACGTAAGAAATACGTCCTGCGGCGTGAGGACTTTGACCCCACCATGTTCCAGGAGGTCTTCGAGCCGCCTCACTATGAGCTGTGTACTTTACGAAGTGCCACCACGGCCGCGGCAGCCTCAGCTGACTTAGTTGACCTGGCAGAAGACTTTGAGAACTACCACGCCCTTCGCCGTGCCTCCTCACGCTGCGTCTACGACCACCACTGTGGCTCCTCCTCCAACCCCGGCTCCGCTCACATATCGCAGCTGTCACTCAGCGGACGAGGAAGCCGTGGAAATCTGAGCACCCGTGACACGGCGGCCACCACGCTGCTCGCAGACTTTCCGCAGCCTCCGATGGCAGTGCGGCCCTTGCTGCCGGCCACGGGAAACCGCAGGAGCATCCTTGTAATGAAGCACAGCTACTCACAAGAGGCAGCAGACACCGGATGTGACCTGGACGAAGACCTGGAAGAAGTTCCCACCACCAGCCACCGGCTTTCACGCCACGAAAAGGCAGTGCAGCGGTCAGTATCTATAGATTTCTGATGAGGACTAGAGTTAACCCTGAGGATGCTTGTGTGTATGGGATCTTTTTTATTTTTTTTTCATTTTATTTCGGCTTCGCTCTTCTTTCTCGCATTATTTTTCAAATTATAAAAGCTTATTTTTTTGGCATTAATATTTCTCCCCTTTTATCATTAATAACCTTTTAACAAAGGGCTAAATTATGTTTGCCCCTCTTGCATGTGACGCGTCCCCTGCTAGCTTTACGTTAATGATGACTTATAGCACACATCTATAAAACGGTACTTTGAGGTTTGTCGGAGACCTTTGAGCAAACGCAAAAAATCTATCATCAGTCCAGTTTTGACTGTTAACACAAAGGCTTGAATCTGTGCCTGATATTCGAAGTTTGTGACTCATTTCATAGACATTGATTGTGCATAAACAAGTATTTGTATTGTAATATTGAAAATATATCCCACATGGGAAAATTTTAGCATGAACGAGATTTTCTATTAAAGGGGATTTTATAGTGAACTTGCACCTTGAATAGCATATATTTACAAAATCTAGAGGAAATAACGTTTTAATTGACGCGTCAATGATCCCCTACATGCACTTTCTACGGGCTCCTCCCAGGCTGTTCTTGACTGTTTGTTACGTTTCTACAAAATCTGCATGCACCGCTGCCAGAGACAAGCAAAGCACTAATGAATTTGAACTGCTGTTAACAGTATGTAGCATATTCTGCATTCTGACCTCTATGCAAAAGAAGCTTGATATTAAACGAAAGAGCCGTGACATTTCAGGTTCTGCCTCATTGGCTCTTTGAGCAAACATGAATCAGAGTACAACACAACTAGGGTCTAAGAGACAATCTCAAGGTAAGCACCCTTATCCAACAATCAACATCTCTACATGTTGTTGTGTGGCCATCGTTTGCTGTGTCAGTATATACTTTTATGTAAGTCGATTTTCCTTTGCGAGTGGTTTTGCGTTTTTATTGTTCATTTTCATCAAGGTTTTATTGCTTGCAGCCGTCTTGCCCTTCAAGTGATTTGTTTTGTGATGCCCTGTGAGTTTATTGTATGTCCTCTTCTAGAGCACATACATACTCAGTGGATGTTCATAAGCATGGTTGTGTTTTTTTTTAATTCATATTTATTTGCTGTTATGACTTATATGTAATCTCTTTACATATTCTCCCACTAGCCCTCCAGCAAATAGCCGGTATCAATACTGTAAAAGCACAAATTTGAAAGCAAATGCAATCTCAGATGTTTTTTTTATTGAATTACATCACCAGGATTTTTGTATACACATTGGCTATGACCACTGCAATATCTTCATCTTCTCTGTGTAATTTACAGTCATGTTTCTGATCACGCACATTTTTACAAAAGCCCTCTGTAGTTTTGCATGATTTCTGTCCCTTGTAATATTTGCTTTCTTAGTTTGGTTAATTGTGATGCACTGTATTTATGCTCGTGTGTAACATTTAATGTGCATGCTCCACGGTCATGCATTTGTGAGGTTGCTGTTTGTTTGGTGACGCATTCATTAAACGCTCTATTTTCTACATTCTATTAATTATTGACAAGCGAATGAAAGTAGAAGTGTTTGCGGCTCGATGTCTGCATAAAGTGGAGCTGTCACATGAAGTGCTACCTGCTGTTTGTCTTTTAGTGTGATAACTGTGCCGTCCTGTTGTTTGTGCGTCTGCTTATGTTCTACATTATGTTGCATTGTCTCCATCATGTAGACTTCTTGAGAATAGTGCAATCCTGGATCAGTACGAACGGGCGTCACTGACATATGAAAAAGCAGAGCGGGGATTTACACCAGCATGATGCTGATGATGGAGGGACACATGCTGAATGTGTATTCATGTGCAAAGATGAACACAACGGACAAGATGAATTTACTTCAGCTGCAGTGCTTTGAAGTGGGAAGCTTTTAAAGTTCAGTCAAGTCTGTTGCTCTGTACTGTACCATAGTCCAGATATTCCGAATTGAAACCGTATGGACCTTTACTGACTCTTGAATTTTAAATCTGTCAGAAATATATCGGTTATTGTCATATATTCTTTATTAATAACAGTAATATAATTAACAAAATTCAAATTACATTTTAAGCATGTTTTTTGTTATATTAGTAGAATATTATATTATGATTTAAATATCACATTATAGCTGCTTGATGATTTTAATATTAAAAATCATAACATTTGTTATTAGTAAAAATTTAATTACAAACTAACTAAACTAATTAAATGCAAGTGGATTAACCCGAGGTTTGTTTAATTGGAACAACGTTTGAAATCTCTTTGTAATGCTTGTGCATGCTTATTTTAAACATACTGACATTCAAATTAGAAAAACTACCATCTACTAATAAATCAGCCATGTAGACATAAGATATTGTTGAAGAATCATCTTTAAAATGAATAACTGCATTGCATGCATTTGATTAGCGAAATCTTTAGATGAATACATTTGCACCTAATACATGTAACCACTTTGATTTGATTTCAAACTCTTTCAAAGATGTTGACTAACCTGTCGACAATGTTTATTTGACAATTACAAAATTACTTTTGTTTTGTTGACAAAGACATTTAATCTGTTTGTCATCTGATTCTCTTATTGTAGAAGCTTAATATCTTTTTTGTATTCAAATTGAATTTTATACTGTGACATTTAAAAAATATATCAATTTTTACATTTACTCAAACTATATTGCAGGTGTATTTTACCAATGCTTTGTAAGAGTTAACAACAATAAACCATAAACTTTCTTTATTGTTTTATTAACCTGACCACTAAAGCTAAAAAACTGCATCATACATCAGCACAACACAACAGTAGCTCAGAGATTTAAGACATATACACATACAATTTACACATATACACCAGACACTGCTTCTTTCTTACTCTCAGTCATTGTCCTACTTTTCTTACTAGTGTGTCAGTTTTATGGTATCTTCCGGTGTTTGTACCTTGTTTTTCTGTATTTTGTGTATTGTGAATTATGTATTATTTGCGGCTACGCTCTCCATTCTCACACAATCATACACAGATAAAATAAAATATATTTTTTTCTTTTCTAGACATATGTTGTTGTGGTGTGTGTTATGTGTTTGGAACAACTCACGCATTACCTCGTCTGTAAATTAGCCAACATATAGTACATAGATGGAGGCAGACACCTCAGGAATGTAGTAAGTCTGAATCTATTTCATCAGCGTAGTCAGAATGAAAATTGCAGGTGCCAGGATAGATCTAAAATAATAGTGTTTTCATTTCTCTGCAGATACGTCAAAAACGTGCGTCATTCCTCTGCAACTTGCCAGTTTGACAACATACGGAGCTAAGGTTTCTCTCCCTTGTGCGCCTTTGAGTGAACCGTTGCCCTGAGCAACTGTACCAATGTAGAGTGTTGTGATGAGAAATTAAATAAAAGGTTTCTTGTGTATGCATCAAGTTTTCTTCTTTGCTTTGGACTACAAACGGTGCATTTTTCCAATCTGTGCTCCACAGCTGGCTAGGATTGATGAGCCATGGAATGTCGATTTTTTCAAATACAGGACTAGACGTTTGTTGTTTGACATATAGAGTACCTTTAATGTAAAATTGTTCATGGAGAAAAAAAAACTAACAAACAAGAGAATCAGGTTTTTTTTAATAATTTACATGTAACCATTAACCTGTATATTTAAAATGGCATCTCTACAATGGTTGTTGCTGTTGAGAAGACAAGAATGTGTGAACTTCATGATGATGATGAACTTCATAAACATGATTTTACTGATCAATGAGTATTTATTTTATTTCCACTTTTCCTGATGTCGGAACATTACTTATGTCTTTGTTTTATGTCTTGTCAAATTTGATTAAACTGTGGTGTTTTATAATCCATTTGCATATTTAGTTCATAACACATTGATTAAATGCTGGATACAATGTTTTCAATAAACAAATGTTTACTGACTTTATTGTGATGACTTATTTTCCTTTGCATTGTAGTTAAGCGTAGGACTGTAGCTACAGGCTTAAGCTACTTTAAAACTTAACTCCAGCAGCATCATTAGTGAAAATATGCAGGCGTTTATACATGTTAACGTCCTATTAATACATACTTGTAATAACACAGTTATTATAAGTTATTCTCACCCATAAGTGAGGCGTGTGAACTGTGGCGGGCCGTGCTTCGTGTAAAACTCAACCTCCCATGAATCGTTTGCCTCGTGTGACGACAAACATATGCGCCTCGTGACACGAAACGCTAGATTTGACACACGTTATTTGCGTTGCTGCAGCGTACACTCGTCTCTATTATTACACTCGGTGCTAAGTTGTTACGGCTGCAGCTAGAAAGCGTCGAGCGACTTTGCTGCAGGCGGCCGGAGTTAAGCTAACTCGCAGAGGACGCGGCCATGGCTTATGCTCAGATCGTGAAAGCTCTGCAGCAGACGGCGGCGCGGTTCTCCGTGCAGACGGTCCGACTGACGCGGGTCAGCTTCGTCCACACACACGGGACAGTGTCCGCTGCATCGAGGCTGGCGTCCCTAGGAAGAGCGGAGGCACCGGCGCTGAGCTGCTTCGTTCGGCGGAGGCTTTCTCTCCACTGCACAGCCAGGAATAAAAGCAGCCCGGAGCAGAGAGACAAGTCGGTGTCCAGGTATCAGACCGGCAGCCCGAAGCCTTCAGCTGCACAGAAGGGTAAGCGAAACAACAGTAGGCAATAGAACGTGTAATAAGAGAGTGAGAACGAAGACAGACTCATTTGTTTTCATGAACAATATCTTACAGTCAAGGAAGCTGGAAGAGACTTTACCTACTTGATAGTTGTGCTCATCGGGCTTGGAGTGACAGGTGACTGCAACACGAGTTTTAATTTGCCATCACAAACTGACAGGTGTACTTTGTTTGTTGCTGTTGTTTCCAAGTCAAGCGTTGTTAAGCGTTGTTGTTGGTGTGCGTGTGTTTCAGGCGGTTTGTTATATGTGGTCTTCCAGGAACTGTTTTCGTCCTCAAGTCCAAATAAAATCTATGGGAAAGCCTTCGACATTGTCAAGTCACACCCAGAGGTAAGAATGAGATCACAGATCGTTTAGTGTCTCCCCCTCGAAATTCAGTAACTTGACTATACAGTGTGTTACACAAAAAGCTTTGTGTTCTGTAGGTATCTATACATATATCGTAAATGTCACATACTTTAAATGTGGTAGTAAGAATTTCTGACAAGGATTAACAGGAATACAGCAATATTTATGCTGTACTTAATATGCAATACATATTTTTTGTTGAAAATATAGGTAATTGGTGCATTTGGGGAGCCAATCAAATGCTATGGAGAGACTACACGACGAGGAAGAAGGCAACAGGTCAGGTAGGGATTTAATGATCCACTAATCAAATCACAAGGAGCTGAGCTGAGTTTCGCACCTTTAGGTTGTATAGTGCGTAAGCGAATATTTGTATGCTGGCATATATTAGACTTGCTTTGTTAAAATGATGTCTCTTGGTTATGTGTTCCCATATAAGCCATGTGGAGTACTTGAAGGATGGCCTGAAGCATATGAGACTTAAGTTCTACATCGAAGGCTCTGAGCCGGGCCTCAAAGGAACTGTACATTCAGAGTCAAAAGAGGTTGGCATTTGTTTTTACAATATGTATACAGTATATGTTTATATGTATCAAGGCAAGACATCTTGATCCTATGAAATATCTCTATATCGCTTGTTGTTTTTTTTTATAGGATCCTGAAACTGGAAAATATGTGTTTCGCTACGTATTTGTGGATGTAGACACCTACCCAAGACGGACGATCGTTGTGGAAGATAACCGATAGCGAACGAAACAGACTCAGCCACTCAAGTTCTAATTAACTGAAAGAGAAAAAGTAATATTAAAATGTTTGTATCATTGGACAAACAGGAGCTGATTTAATTTAATTTACTATTAAAACATTATCAGTGGCTTTTGATAATTCAAACTTGTGTTACAAGATACATTGTTGCGCATTGGTGAGGACACTCCCTTTTCTAAAAATTAAGATTTTTGATGTTTCATAAATTATGAACATGCTATATAAGGGCCTGTGTTTGGATTGATTGCTGCAGAATGAGCTGTACAGAGAAAAAGTCAGATTTTCAGACTTAATAAACATCAGATGTCAGATTGGTTTCTGCTTTAGTTACATCTTAAATTCAGGAAAACCTTTTTATCCTCAAGGTATCTCTACTACTTTAAATAGTCAATGTTATCATAGGGTTTTTCATTCTGATAAGCCAGCTTAGTTAAAATATAGCTTCATATTTATTTACTGCTAAACCTCATTTGTTGTATTTAGAGCCTGGTTGCACTGTAAACTAGTGACCACTAGGTGGCAGCAAATATCAGCCTGAATAAAATGTTTAATAATGGGGTGTTTCTTTTAAATGTTAATTTTCCAAATTTGTTAAATGTTTGTGTCCATGTCTGAAAGTAAAAACGTAGGTTAATTGGTTTGATTGACGCATTGATTTATGTTTTTGTCATCAGTCAGTGATGGATGATATGTAGTTATGATTTGAAGTCCTCCGTTTCTCGTCAATGACCAACCCGAAAAGGGATGAAACGGTCCGTGAACGCGCGCCGGTGACGTCGTCCAGCTCCTCAGTTTCTGGCAGAAACGGTCCCCAACGTAACGCGCCCTCAGGTTGGGGGTGGGGGGGATTTACGGGAAACCGTGAAGGCAACATTTCTGTGGACTCTGCCCACTTTGAAAGCGAAGGCAGCGTCAAACACAGGGATGTGCCGAGACTGTTCTCGCTAGCTTCCACTCTGTAGCACCAACGTTACACGTCTCCTCAGTGCTTGGCCAATAAATGTCTTTCAGAGTAACCGTTCAGGGAGTTTTGTATGTAATGGTAATAAAACCGACTCGTTTAAGTTGCTTTGCCGGCGACGTGGCGTAACAGAGCAGTGTCTTTTGTTGTTGTTGTGGCCCGCTAAGGTTAGCTTAGCTGAAGTAGCCGCAGCGGGTTCCCGGAGCTGCTCGCATCACATCTGAGAAGCGGACGGGGAAATGGGACACCTTGCCAGCTAACTGCGAAGTTATCATTGTAAAGTAAGTAACACAGGTTTTTTTTAAAGCACCCGCTTTGGCTGGAGTGAGCGACAACCCAGCCAGGTTAGCAGGGGAGCTGCTGTGTTGCAGTTACAGAAGTGGCTAACTAATGTAACTTATGTGTCCCGATCTGTTTACTTTTAGAGCTTAGTTGTTCTAAGATTTCAGAGAATCGGTTTTAATTACAATGTATATTGTTTGTAGATATAAGGCGTCTTTGATATATATATTATATTAACAAGTGGTGACTTTTGGCCAGTTCCTCCTCAGATATGAGAGCGTCGCCTCACTGACTGACAAATCACTCACAAAATGGAGCTGTACTGGTATATGTAAGTAAAACAAATGTAGTTATAACCATAGCGTGTTTCTCATTCTTTGTTTTTCTTAAACGGGGTTTCCTTCGTCTCTCCTGTACAGAGTTGTCATCATATTTATCATCATCAAGATCTTTTTCTATGTGTGCTGGTATCGGTCAAGACAGAGGCAACTGGCAGCTTACCTGAGCAATCCACGCAACGCACAGATCGTCATTGTGGGAGGAAGGGCCTACCTTCATCAGATGTGTGAGAGACAGAGCGTAAGTACTGTCCAAATCTCTCTGTCGAATCATTTTCCATTCCCACTCCAATATGTTTGCATCGTGCGTGAGTTGTATTCTCCTGGGTTTCACAAAGCAAATTTCACACGAGAAAGAAGCTGATCATTTAAGCCTGACAGTAAAGGGAAATGGGAAAATAACTTGCAGACATTCTGCTGTGTTGGGACTGTATGTAGTTAGACACCATGCTATATCTTTATTGTGGTTTGGTGCAAGCGTTACAGAAGGTGTTTGGGTTTTTTTTTTTTTACTTATGTGAAGGTCTTTATGTAGATTGAGACGCTGGAGTGCAGTATACAGATTAAGATAAGCGAGTGAGAAAGTCAAATGAGGACTCAGTTGCAGCATTTTGCAGAGTCGTTTGCTCTTTATTGAAGCTACACGTTTTAAGGCTGACACTTTCGCTTTGACTGTGTGATATTCTAATAGTGAGTTTGTAGATATATGTGCATACTTTTCATACACGTGTACTTACAAGTTTGCTTGGCCTTGCTAACGTGAGTGGACTGACTGGACGGGTCTTTAATGAGGAACCATGAGTGTGGTCCATTTGTACCGTTTTAAACATGTATGAGTTTTTTGTGTAAACATTCATAAAGACAGACTGTGGCTGGAGGCAACAAATGTACAATTTTCTTTCCATTTAGTTTGACTCTCTCTCGTTCAGTCACAACTTGTCTACAAATCACAGGCTTTTGTTGCCTTCAAGTGCTCACTACATCTAAATGTGTTGTATGGTGTATATTGTTGCCTTTTCCCGATCACAGTTTGCGTGGAGTCTTTCTGTGGGCTATGCCACAGGTATAAACAGGCATCACGTTCATGATTCCCTAAGGATCTTTCTGCTTTAGTGCCTCTTGAAGACGCCTGGAAGCAATCTTCGTGATTCAGACCCTTTTCAAAACGTGCCCGAGGAACCGTATAACAGGTTTTACGGATGATGAAACTCATTTCTAGTATTTGCCCAGCTGAAACAGTAACAGTCTGGAGTTATTGCAAATGTACTGCATGGACACTAATTAAACTATAAAACACAAGTACAAGAAAGCAACTGTAGTAATTTCCTGTTGATTTCGACATAACACCAGCATCATAACTATTTTAACTGTGGTTCATGAGGTTCGTTGTTTTGTTTTTTTTCGTAGCATTGTTTGGAATTTTTGTGCAACAGGAAATGCCACAAATCTTGAACACAACTGAGCACAACCAACCCTCCAACGCCCTCTTATGTTAAGCTTTCTCTTGTTGGTCCTTACCCAGGTCCTAATCTCGCCATGTCCTTTAACCCTTTTATTGACTTCTTCCATTTTCTCTGCTGCTCTTCCTGTATTCTTCTCCTCCTTGTTCTCTCTGCCGTGTAATGTTGCCTGTTTAGATTTTAATGGAATGTGCACCAGGGAGGTTCTGTGGCCATCCATAACCCAGTGTACTGAAAGTTTTCTGGAGAGACGCCAAGATGACAGCAGTGCGAGGCTTAAGCGATTCAGTCGCAGCTGGGGAAAAAGTTTTAATGTTGTATCAGTCACTAAGCCTCTTGGGCAATTTTATTCACAACTACCTGGAAAGACGAAGTGAAACAACTGTGAGGAAAACTTGTTTAAAATGTATAAACCCGGGAGAGAGATGGAAAAGATGAGGCCTAATTTTAAATAGTTGTTATTCTGTGAGGTTTCACTGGGCTGCAGACAGAATCATTCTAACTTTATAGATAGCTTGTGAACATTTACCTCGGATTGTTTGCGGACTCTCCGAGCTTTATCTTTTCTCAGCGCTTCCTTTCATGCCCACACAACAGGACAGCTATTAGATCTAATTAGGACATCATTCAGTCGGTCGTGAGGCTGTCACCACCGGCACCCTCGTCCTGTTATTGTTGCAATTAACCAGCTAGAATAACAAAAAACATCAAGAGCTTCCTTAGAAGGGTTGTGTGAGAATACTGAAAGCGAACATTTGGTATAATAATAATCGTTGTCTGTTCTTTTTCCTCCAATGTTCAAACTTTAGGCCTTATGGCATCTTTAGTGTCCCAGACTAATGTATGCAGCTGTTGCCTGGTTATTTGATTAACTGTGAGGTGGTTCAGTAAGATTGTCGTTCAAATGTTCCATGCTGGTCTGTATAGTAAATCAGGTCCAGTTATAACGTATATACTTCTGCTTTTCTGCGTGTATCATTAACTACCTCTGTTTCCTCATCTCTGTAGCAAACGTCTGTCTGGCATAGTTGGTATGGGGTTCAGGATGACGTGTCAATAGAGGAGCCCTCCACAGCTTTGCCTCCAACTGCATCCTTCTCCCACTTGGACGTGCCACCACCCTATGAGGCCGTCTCTGGAGGTAATAAACACGTCCCTATACCATGCATTTGCTGCTTTGCCATTCTTTTGGGGAAGTGGACTTCTTTTTTTTTTTGCCCCTTCCACTTTTTGGTTCTGAACTTCCTCTTAAGCCACAGTTTCCGGCTGTTACCCACTCATCATGTATTTTCTCAGCTCTAATCTAAAACTCTGAGAGGCCTTTTCTTCCCATACTCAACAACTAATAATATGCAGGTGGTGTTAGGTGATTATTGGATCAGTGTTTAATTTTCTAGCATCACTACATCTCTGAAAATTCTGCTCTTAGTTAATCCTTAGTCCTGCAGTGGGATTCATCAATATAAGAACAAATGTACAAGCATATTTGTAGTTTAGAAAGTTGTCATGGTATTAGTTAGGCCTCATATGTTCAAGGTAATGGAAAAAAAATACTACTCCATGTCTTTAAGCAGCATAAACATCAAACTTTTAAGTCAACCCTTGGATTTAATAAATGACAACACAGTAACTTGAAACAAGCTTCCAGTCACTGTGGATCAGACTTGTATAATACTTGGAGGAATTTAGGACCATTCTTCCTGACAGAAGTGCTTGAGTCATATTCTTAGCATGTCTGTTCAAATTAAACATGCCACAGCATTTCTGTTGACTCAAGGTCTCTGCTTTGACTGGGCCACTCCAAAAGCTGGATTTTCCTCGTTTGAAGTCATGCTGTAGTAGATTTACTTTACCATTTAGGGCAGTTGTCCTCCTGCATTACCTAACTTCTGCTGAGCATCAGCTGGCAGACAGCCACTCGGACATCCTGCAGGATACCTTAATAAACCTAGGGTTTTAAATGACCTCTTTATAACAGCAAGCAGGGTCAAACCAAAGACACTGTGGGGGCTCCAAGCTATGGTTTCTGCAGCTTTGCAAATTTGTGCTGTGTGTGTTTGTGCTGGTATGAGTTGACATTTTTAGTCTTGTTTAGTTTAGTTTGTTTGTCTCTGGATATTTAATTATCTAAACTCAAAAGTCTTGTGATCTTTGGAGGAGATGTTCTCATTAGCAACGAAAGTAGCAATTAGCCACATCTCCGATGCTGTTTCCCTGACCGAACCCCGGGTTTGTTAAGTAGTGACTACAGTTAATTGTCTAAATGACCACTTACATTTTCCTGCTGCTGTGTTAATCTAGTTACATAAGACTATCGACATCAAAACCAAATTAGTGCCATGATCGCCAGCCTGGAGATGAATGTGTGTTGGAAGGTGAGCTGCCACAGGGAACATGGTGCATAAGCAAGACTGAACAGAGGTGCAGGAGAAATAGATGAGAGAAGGACAGATGCTAATGTTATTGCTCAAATATATAGTGTTTTAGTTTTTATTCTTCTTGAGATATATAATCTGATCTAAATAAACTTGTACAGTGCTGTATTTCTACCAACTCGTTCTGTGACCACAACTCAAATAAATAAAACAAACAACATACGCAACACACAGTATACGCCCAACTTTAAAAGACCAAAGTACCAAAGCCATTTACTCTGTAATTGTAAATCATTTTTGATTCAAGTGATCCTAAACTATCAAGCTATAATTTTGATTGTTGCTCACCCTTAGCATTTACATGACATTTACCGAAGCTGCTGAGTCAAGGCAACCAACTGTGAGGGTGTTACTTCAGCGAACCGTAAAGCAGTGAAGGTCTCCTGTCTACCAATAACACACTCACAATGCAGTCTACAGCCTTATGGTTTCCTCTGTAACAGTGTGTCGCTGTACTGCTCAGTAAGGTTTAAATGAGAAACTCTTTTTTTTTTTATCAGTTGTAGCTGTGGTGACAAAGGCAACAAGTGTAGCTTTACTCTTTACTACGACCATCGCAGTGCGGCTACACTGGAACCTGTCTGATCGGTCGGTTTATCTTGCTTCATCTTTGGCTTGATGATGAAAATGATTTCTGTCCCTAAACACTAAACACTTTCTTCTACACAGTTCAGTTTGTGGTTCAGTTCAAAAGGCAAACGCACATTTGACCTTCTACTGATTGCGTTTTGGCCTTCTGCTTCGCTAATGTTCTGGTATCACCTATAGTACTCATTCAGTGTTTCAGCAGGATGTGGTTATAGAGGCTGGAAATGGTGACATTTCACTGCTGGTTCTGTTGCGTCACGAGGCAGACGAATTGCCGCCTCCGTGTCTCATCTTGTGTCGTCGTGCATGTCGGAGGAGGTCTGTGTGCACTGAAATACAACCTTCATTCTTGGGGCCATATGCTCTTGTTTAACCGTCACATTCCTAATGCATCTTTAATTTTTACGAGCTGTTTTTCTGAAGGCAATATTTGATGAAGTTCAAGAGCAACACAAAACTGACTTTATGTGATGTAACACACCCCAGTCTTTTTCTTGTGCAACACAACCGAGTCATTATCATATAAAAATCAAGTTACATGGAGGCATGTGTTGAGGAATCAGTTACTCATGCAGCTTTAAGGTATATTTGTCAGTACAGAATTTTTTATTTTTTTTTTACAGCTGACTGACTGTTTGACCTGTCTTTCCTTTTTAGAAGACGATCCGAAGCCCCCTCCCTACAGCGAGTGTGCTAACGGTGACGAGGCAGAAGCCCCTCGTCCCTCCCACCACGCACTTGTCATTTCAGCAGGAGGAGACTCCGCTATTCTGAATGAACCCCCACCTCCTTACTCACTGTCTCCCCCTACACAAATCGGTCAACAGGACTGCCACAGTGAGCCCCCATCTGAAAGCAGGTCCAATTAATCAGTTCCTGTGCCAGTTTGCCTTTTCCATGCACTGCCTTCCTACATTCAACCTCAGTGATCGTTGCCAGCCTAACTCTCATCACATGAGAGCAGTTTATTGGGATGCAAGCGTGTGTGTGTGTGTGTGTGTTTGTTTGTTTGATGGTTTGTTGTTCTTCTTTGTATTCTTTAAAAAAAAAAGTGGTCATCTGATGAGTTTGGCAATAACAGATGACATCAACAATTCTGTGGGCCTCAGTCAGAACAGCAGAAGCTGCCTGCTAGCTATGACGAGGATAATCCCCCCCCCCCCACCACAACCTCTAAGCTCAGAGGGAATCAGTGAGGCACAGACTCTGTTCATGAAGTTGTTTTTCTGCCGTATGTCCGAGGCTGCTTCCTTTCATACATCAAAACATCTGACTCATGTTTAAAGCATGAATGGGGAAATAAGTAGATGCCTGACAGCTCACGGTTCCTGCTGCAGTGAAACACAGTATGTGTGTTTGCTTTTGTGTGTCTGTCTACAGGTAGTTGATAGCAGGGGCACCTTGCTACATCCATTTACATATTAAATGAATAGTTTCTACTTCTTCAAAGTGTTATTAAGCCCAACGCTTCATTAATACTGTGCATGTGTTCAGTGAAGACGGAGTATGTTGACTTGATAATGAATGAATAGTTGTCAGAAATAACCTCATTAGCGTCACCGCTCTTGTTCAATACATCACAGTGATTATGCAGAGACATTAGGCCGTTCGAGTGCCTATAACGTCTATGAATGGAAGTGAGCAAGGACGAACAGCAAAGGAAAACAAGTTGATGAAACGAGTTAACGCTTCATGGCAGTAGAGGAGAGAGAGAGAGCTCTGTGTTGATCGTCACCCTTTCACCCTCAGCGCTCGGTTCTGAGAGACATTAGCTCCACATTAGCGCCTGAATGCCAGGACGCGCAGCAGTGCTATAAACATGAACCGTCCTATTTGTGCATCTTATAATCAGAGTTCAACAAATGATCTTTTGGAATTCGTGGCAACCCGTGATTGTTTCTCAAACCTTAGGTTGTGTTTTTGTAAGCTCCATGTTAATCTGCCACAGGCTGGTAGAGGTCGGCTGACTACATGTATTTCTTTGGTTGGTTTTTCTCTCATTATTGCTTTGGACAATGTTATTTGTTGTGCTTTTTGCATTGTATGTCACTGCATTTCAGTTAACCAAAACATTACTCTGTAAGATTGTCCTATAACGTGCCTCCCAGTTTGGTTTCAAAGAAAATATAAGCAGTGTACAGCTTCTAGTGGGTAAGAGACAACTGTGTAATATGAAAGAGGATCAGAAGTCAAAATTAAATGTCTTACAGTGATAATCATTTGTGTTGTGATGGCAAATCAATGATCATCCACCACTGATGCCTTCTACAGAATCTTCCTGTGGCTTTAGGATCAAGCAGACGCTGTCAGTAAGAGCAGCAGCATGATTGACTCGCTAGACCGTAGTGGTTTCTGTCTCAGTTCCTAACTTCACGTTCATTCCCACGGTGGGTGACCTATGAGATCTCTCTAGTCAGTTTGTCTGATTTTGGTGCCTTCTGTATTAAACCCTTGTTCATAACCTTGCTGTAAGTGTTGCTTTCTTACTTTGAATGGATGCACTTTAATTACTTCATTTAATTTACTGCTAGTTTGTATTAAATACTTCATCAATGTTTATGTATTGTGCTGTATGACGTCTGCTTTATCGGCATTAAGCATTTTAGCACATTGTTTTTAGGTACTACAGTGTTGGGAAGGCACAAGAGAGGTTGATCGAGCAGTCGCCAATAACTTGACTCAGGTACACTATCAATTGCATCCTTGTAGTTTTTTATAAACTCACTTCTTTTTATATTGCAGAATTTTAAACCTAACCTGAACAGTTTCTTCAGAGACGCATAAGACAAACTTATAAAGGTAGTAAAAGTGACCTAACTATCTGTTTTTGTTAAAGTCTTTAGCTGTTTCGCGGCTGTCGTCAGGCAGGGACTAACGTGGTTCTTCTTAAAGGGCTGCGTTGTGTTGTGTGCACGGAGGAAACATTCATCACGTCTCGTCACACCTCAGTGCAACTGTCAACGCTGTGCTGAATGTCTCATCTCTGCTACCAAAGCACAGTGCAGGCGGTTTTTTTGCACCGATGAGGATCGTCCTCAGTTCGCTCCAAGCGTGTTGGAATGTCCCTCCAGGGTCGTCTTCGGCAGATGAAGTACACGTTCCTTCACGTTGAGGTCTAGTGATGACCAGCGGTTGTCATCTAGTAATGCAGCTCTATTTGCCAACACAAAGCTCAGTACGACAACAGCTGACTTTCAAAGTGCACAGAAACTACAAAACCAGTCCATAGACACCTCAGGATCCAGTCTGAACCAAAACATGGAGTTTCCCCACCAACGTCTTGAGCACATAAGTTATTTACATGTGTATACGTCTACATCTAGACATTATGTTCACAATTACTAGAATTCTATGGTTTAAAAAGCAGATTTAACTTTTTGTTTTGAAGACGATTTTTTTTAAGAAGACTCGTTTTAAGATATTATTCCCTGTATAAGTTAAATGCTGACTCCACAGTCAGAATAGTTACAAAAATATTGTCAAAAGTAGCTAAAACGAACATCTGGAACGCAAATCTCGGGATTCGCCGCTAGAGGGCAGTGTTGCATCACGTGTTTGTGATCCGTTTGCACCTGTTGCTGAGTCCATGAGCTGAAAACAGTCCCTGCTTCTGGTTGAGGCCACCTCAGCATAGGCTGATGTCTTTTATTACATGCCTTTGAGACAGAGAATAGCGCTGACTTCTGCCCCGATCTTTTATACTTTAGATGGAGAAAATAATTGGGCTCGATCAAGATCAATTGTTCCGTCCTCTCGTGAGATGTGGGAGCCCAGCAGTCACTCAAGGACATTCATTTTTCATATCGTAGCCTCTCGGCTGCTGCATCGCTAAGCTGCATACATATAAAGTGAAACCGAACAGTCGTCGCTTTGTGTAAACCTGATTACACACGTTTCTAGTGGGAAAATGTGGTGATTTGTAAAGAAACAAAGACAATGCAGAAGTTAAAGTGAATAACGTTATTAATCTGAGAAATACTTATACATACTAATACTGTTAAACATCAGTATAATACTGAGTCTTTTTCATAATTACCGAGGCCATATGAGACTCATATTGGTTCAGTCTTCAGCTGTAGATGTAATGCCCACATGAGAACCAGCAACTATCGAATGACATGTATTTTATTGTGGATGTGGTCATGGGCAAAGCCACAGCAGCAGAGCACGTTCCAGTCATGGGTGAGGAAATATAACATTTCAAGGTTTGTTTTACCTCAAAGTCATTTAAGATGAGGATTCCCATCAACAACCTGACCTAAGCTGATATTTTACGCTCATCAGATTTTTATCTTGCTTTACATCCTTCCAGTTTTCCTACTGAACATCATCAAAATGGACAGAGCTTAATGAGTTTTGCAGGTCATTTAACTGCTAACAGATTTCTTTCTTCTGTTTTTTATTTGATTTTGCTTTAATTGTTAGTTAGGTTCATCTAATATTGCAATAGCTGTTTTCACAGTATAGAAAACAGTTAAGGTTAAAAATTACTTTCTTCAGACGTGTAAAAAGGCTGAGCTTTGTTTTTGTAAATGTTCCTCTGGCACATGACCTTATTTTCAGACCACCATCTATCCGTCAGTCTGTCTGGCAGGTGCAGCAGTGAAGTGGCTTGTAGAGACAAATGTTTCCTACCATGCAGCCCTTAACATCAGCTTCGTCACTAATCAGAAAACCACGGAGTGGGTGGATCGTGTCAGTATGGGATTGTGGCGTCTTTAATTCACTCGAATGCTTTCTGTAGAAGTAATACAAATTATTTTGACACCTTTCTTCTCACTTGAATGCGAGGATTGAACCAAAACTAGCCAACAAAAACCAATAGAGCAGTTTCTCACTGACCACATGTGGTAAAAGATGGTGGAGGCGTCTGTGGTGAGGGGTATGTTGGTTGCTAAATCAGTTCGGTGGTGGGTTAGTGAGGGTCTGGGGAGGCACGGACTGACTGCTGTGACTTAAAGGCTGCTTCAGTGTTTGCTTTCTGCACCTCGGGCCTGTGAGAGACCAGAAACTGATCCAGGGGGCTCCTACACCTGGGGTCAGCTCCATCGCCCCGGCAACAGGGAAAAAGTAAGAAATATGGTGGATGCTTGCAGTTTATATTTAATTATAAATTATATAAATAAGATAACCTCAAATAAGTTGAGACTAGTTGTGACGAGCTTGAACACATTACCCTGAAGCACGTCAATTAGCCTTGCAGAGTCACTCCGCCATCGCCCCAACCCATACATGTAAATGCATAATCTAATGTAAATTCATTGCTCAAGATGTTTGCAGTGTTTTAAAATTCTGCTGTCCACGCTAGCTTTCATCAACATCAAAAGCGTGATAACAGGTTCATCGTTTCTCCTTGGCCTGCCACTATAGATATAATCTAGAGGGCAGGGACATGCCTGCTCCTGTGTCTGTGTGATGACAGGATAAGTGAGGATGTCTGAATGTCAGGAAGGAAGGATGAGCAGCGGGTGCAGACAGGCCTGTGTAGGAGCATAATGATGTGGACGTCAAGATAGCAGCTTGTTTCATTTTAAGATTTTATTATTGCCTGCTGGACCTAATCTTTGTTAATTTTCCTCGAGGCCTTAATGGCTACTAGTCATTTTAAATGGCTAAGGCTTGTGCAAGCAGTGCTCTCTTACCCCATATGTAATTTGTTGGTAACTGGAGGTGATATGTTACGCTGTTTTTTTTTGTCCTAGAAAATGTCTCTTAATGGAAAATTGTCATTCATGCCGGCAAGTCTGTGACTTACATCCACCACTGGCTTCATTAGAATGATGAGAGGTGAAAATTGAACTTTTTTTTGCTACTGAAGGACCTGCTGCTCTCCTCAGCACTGGCCTGTGAGGAAAACCATTTATCCCAGTGCTGTTGCTACAGCGGTAAAAACTCAGCTGAGAGTTGTTACCGGGTGAAAACATCTCTGCGACTAGTCCTTCTTATCCGGATTCAGTGTTTCATAGAGATGCTTTTGCCCTTCAGCGTTGTGGATTTTGGCGTGATGTGCATTGCTGACAAAAAAAAAAAAAAAAACAAGAAGTGTGTCAGCTCCTTGCAAACAATGTGTCTCCGCTTGTACAGTTTGTACAAAACCTTCAAAGCTGTAGGTGCAGAGAAGATTGAGTTTTTCTGGGAACTGTCAATGGAATAGACAAAGACTTGGAGTACGTGGAGGACGTGTGGAGAGAGAAGGAGCCAGACAAACAGCAGAGACGAGACCAGTCTGTAAATCCACCTGAATGGCCTGAATCCTGACGACTTTCAACCGCATGTTAATTTCTTCCTTTCGCCTGCGAGGCCTCGTTCCTCACCTGCTGTCCCAAACACAAATTCTAAGTCTCTTTGTAAAACGACGCCTTCCTCATCTGGTGCCCGAGCAACTTGTTCCCGTTTATCGGCTTAGGGAGAATTTACATTTTAAGTGAATCCTGATGTTTGGGCCAAACTACACTTGCTGAGTAACTGGAGTCCGTTCAGAGAAACTTACAGGCTGAGTCCAGTGAAGTTGACAACCAGTCAGACCTGCTCACATTGACTATGCAGAATTCAACTTCCTGTGCCAAGATCGCTCACGTTGTCACTGCCAGGAATATCCTTGGATTTTTTTTTTGTTGTTGTTGTAGTGTGTGTGTGTCAGAATATCACAGGACTACAACTAGGCTTTGTGTGTGTGTGTGTGTACATGGGTTTACGCATCAGCTTCGATGTATTTTAATTAGTTTAAATGTGCCAAGAGTTTTTGTGCTTCTATTGCCAGGGACATACTTGGAACGCGTGCGTAAAGACGGTGGGGAATTAGAGTTGGGCTCAAGGTGTGTGTGTGTGTGTGTGTGTGTGTGTGTGTGTGTGTGTGTGTGTGTGTGTTCCCTGATCACCCACAGATCAGTGCTCTATCACACTAATTAGGACGGACATGTCTACTCCTACACTCTCTTTTGATGTGGCATCTTGGCCAACTTTGCTGATGTAAGAGATTTTGCCTAATAAGACAGAAGATTTAAAAAAAGAGATATGATTCACCAGCAGCCATCTTTGTTTGGTTGACCTTTCGCTTATGTTTGGAATAATTTATCAGACAACACAGGGATGCGTGACGTGGGCTTCTAGTGCCCTGTGAGCAAGTTATTATACTTGTGGTGAAGAGAAACGCTTATTAGTTGTAAGTGTTTATTCAAATTCGTCTTTCATGGACACAGCTTTGCAGTTATTTTTAGCCCATAGTTTATGTTTTCGATAAAACAGATTTGTTTGGCTGATTAAATGAAATATTGGTAAATGTCCATGTGGAGATTCAGTGAGGATCTGAAAACGGCTTTTGTCGAACTGAAGGATCTGCAGGTTAATGTTTTGTGAGGTCAGATGTTGAGATTTGGGGCTTGACTTGCCAAACTAGCAGCAGATCTACAGTGAGATGCATTGTCAGCAAACGTTGCCCTAAAACAAAGTGAAACAGGTAAATGTGCCAGACTGACTGAATCCAAATCCTACACATTCTGGGGGTCGCCAGGCTTTTCCTGGCACATTTGTGGTGTGAGTCTGAGTAATTGTTTGAGTAGAAAGACTGAAAAAGACTTTGTTCCTCCCTCAACATATCATCTGCTGCCACAGACATGATTAGTGAAAAATCTGTATTTGCTATGGTTTAGTGTTTGAGGAAATAGTTGCAGAATGCGTAACATTCTGATTAGCATTAGCTGATGATGATGATGAACATGGTTAGATTAGCTTTTTTGTTTTTATTTATATATATTCTACAGTAAGAGCCAGTAAGAGGAGAGTGTAGTGTCTGGTTCTTGGATCTTCATCTTCTAACCAGGTAGTTGATGTAGCATGTTCCACCTAAACTAGCACGTAGCCCATAAGGCTGTACCCTTTACAATGCAATCAAAATGCTAATGCCGCTTGTTATTACTACATTACTTCCAGACTGTGGAACCTGCAGCCTCTCCATCCACAGAACAGTGATTAACTTGTGATAAAGCGCAGGCGAACAGTCTAGAAGTAGAAGTGCTAGAAGTCATTAGGCCTCTGACTAATTGCATCTCGTCAGACCTTCCGCTCGCTGCTCCAGGCAGAAGCGATGCTTTTTTTTTTTTTTTACCTCGTGCACCCTGAAATGAAAACAAAGTTGTAGTAATAGACGCCAGCCGCTGCACTGTAACTTGAGCAGATTATGCTTTGGTGTGACGCTGAAGTGTTATCACAACAGTAAAACAGATAACGGTTAATTAACTGATAATGGCGCTCGACTCACCCGGATGAAAGCCGGTGAATAGGAATGAAAGGAGAAAAATGGACATTCTGTGATGTGAAAGAAAAGCAGATAATTTGATTTCTCCTCATTAAGCTTCACCTAGGGACGGCATGAATACCAAGAATGCTGAGTAATCTCCATCCCAGCTGCCACAACAATGACCTAAAGCCGGGTGTATGAATTTCATCTTGTCTATTTCTATACAAAGTGTACGGCAAGCTCCACGCGGAAAGCGCTGCACCTGTCACATCGGGGCCTTTGATCTCGTGATGATGACCTCTTTCATTCAGTCCTGCTCTTCCTGGCAAACCTGAGCTGAGCAAATCGATAGCTACAGCGCCACGAAACCCAAACTTGTTCACTTTTTGAGGGGAAGTAAACTTAACAAGCGAGCGAGGCTAAACGCAGCCCGTGCTTCCCGTGTGAGAGGGGTTTTGATCAACTTTCCAGCTGGGCACGTTGGCAGTTTTATCGGCTCTTGTCCTCCTCTCTCACAGATGAAGAACAATGCACTTTATTTCATTACACTGTAAATCCAATCTCATGCTTCACGCTCTGCAGAGGCGTAGCAGAGAGACGGAATGAATGAGATGGCATGGGGAAGTGTTGACACAAATCCCACAGTCCCGAAGGCGACACCAGACGGTCACTGGGGTACGGTTAAAAGATTCGGAGCAATTAGGCAATCAATTAAAAGGCTGATGGGGCCCCGTGTAGCTATTATAGTCATATCCATGTTGCCAAAGTGAGAAGCGTGTACTGGGCCTGAAAAAGCACCAAACTCCGGCTGTTTATTCATTTCATTGCCTATTCCAACCAACCAAAAGGTCTCTCTTGGGAAACCCGTGTCTGTCCTGAGGGGAAGTGTTTAAGCCTCCAATTAAAAAAAAACAACAACAACTTTGCTGCGGTTACACTGTGAACTTGCACACGTAGATTGATGTTGCGTTGATCACTGAGGGCAACAGAACTAAAGGGGAATTTACACGATCGGATGAATGAGAATGAGCGTCTGTAGGATCAGACGCTGCTGCTGTTGACTATTCTAGACATCTGATGATGTCTAAATTAATAATGCATCGCAGGGAAATAAATATTTCATTCTTAAAATCTGTTGCAAACAGCTTGTAATACCCACTGATCTATCCGCTGCATCACTCTCACGGCGATATAATAGCTTTATGCCTAGCGTTCGTCTTCCAGCGTCTCACGCACCCACCGGTCATCGTTTGGTGTCGACGGCAGCTGAGGTAAGCTGATGTACGACTAAGCTGTTCCAACCTGATACTGCCACGATATAAATCTGCTTCGGATCTGATGGTGAAAATTGCAGCGTGTAGCAGATCTTCTGACTGCGAGCTACAATTATCAACCCAAATGAACATCCTCACTGACTAATGACACTTAACTCTCTCCAGGGTTTAAACTAATTCTGACTTTTAATGGCCGGTTGTGAATTAAAATGTATCTTCTCTGCAATAAAGATACTTTATATTTATTCAGAAAGACTCTTAATTAGAATTCATTTGAATTCCGTCGCGCACCGATGCTCAGTGGGACGACTTGTCTCTCCCCTTCACTTGTCAGGCATTCACATGGATTGTAATGAGGGTTTTTTGCTTTCATGATCCCAATGAATGAATCTTAAAGCCACCCACATTTTGGCACGTCTTACCGTCCAGGATATTTCATAGACATTTGAGTTTCCATAACAAACAAATTCCACCTTTTTTGCAAAATGCTTTATTATCTGCCGCGTTTTTTTGGCCAAGCGTATAATCTCTTCAGGAAATCACCTACTGTATCATCTGCTGAGTTTCTCCTGCTCCGTGTGAACGAGCGACAGCTGTGCTTGCGTCTTATAACACGTGCCAGCGATTTTGTATGTTTTGTGTTCCCCCTGCTCTGTTACCAACTGCTCTCTGGATCTACAACACAGGTAAAGCACAGACTGCGTAAATCACCTGTGTTAAATATGAAGCCTGTTATTAATCTTGATGGTTACATCTGCTGTGTGTCAGTGTGTAGTCATAGTTGTGTCAGTGTTCATATGGCACATTGAAATAACAGCTGCATCTCTGACTCTATGCATGTTTACTGTATTTACTTCTGATAAATGACAACAAATGTGCAAGAAGGTTTGAAGTATTTTCTTTTTTTTCCTCTATGTGATGATGCTCTGAATAGTTTTCAAAGCACTGTCCTTCACACGAACTGTCTCTGTGTAGTTTGTCTTGGGTTCCTTGACCGAAGCGTCCGCTCGTGCTTTTATCTTGTCCAAAGGACGCAGAGGTGGAAAAGACGTGAAAGTGACGAGAGGGAGGAGGTAAAAAGCACGTTGAAAGTCGCAGCAAAGCAGTTTTTTGTCTGTTTGTTTTCACAGAGAGGCCTCCGGTGCCGGTTTAATGGCTCCTGTACTGCTGTGTCTCCTGAGCTCACTCCCTCCATCAGTAGGCAGAGCAGATCTATAGGCTCCTTCGCAGAGCAGTCTGTCTGAATTTGGTGGCTTGTCAACACCTCACTGTTGGTCTACGGTGATAAATAGAAAAATAAACATTTGGCTTTGCCTCCTCCACACAGCCTAGTCCAGCATTGACTTCCAACCTCAGTCTGGATGGCTGCCAGTAATTGAAATTAATTAACTTGTCCAAAGTGAGATAAAAGCAATTACCCAGGTACCTTCTTGTTTGTCAGCATCGCTCGTTTCATATGAGAAGAATGGGAAGCGCATTACAGTCCTTTGCACTTGGCCTCGGCAGGAGAAGCACAGTTTGATGGATGTCAGTATTTCCGTGGTCCCTCCTTGCCAATTAGTAGTTCCTCCACATGGCAGGATCATAATAAACAACAGGTCCTCAATTCTGAAAATAATAAGAAATGATAAAATGCCAGTAATGAATATGATTGTTATCAGTGTATGCAGACTTCAGTCGCCGTTGCAGCCTTGCTGGTTATTTCCTTTTTGTAATGGGGCGGTTTATGAAAGTCAGTCATCTGAAGCGTGCAAAGATACGCTTTGTAATGTGAAAAGACAGTGATGTGCTATATTTACCAAAAGCATGCATATGTTAGCATAAGTCAAACGAAGCTGATTCTTGCAGCTTAGTGCATCCGTGAAACAGCCAAACAGCGAAAAGCTTCTCCGATTTTTCACCTCACGTGTGCACAGAAATCACGGGCCCCCGAAACTCTGGAGATAGAAATGCAGCGTAGCGAGACGACCAATCTCGAGTTCCCGCGCACACCTGCTCAGAGCGCACCGCGGCTCACGCAAACACGAGCTCTGTGCGCTTAGGCTGCTCCGAGGCTGGAGCTGAGCGAGCGAGACACTGAGACAGAGGCGCGACGCGTGTCACGCACAACGGAAAACGTGTCCACGGTTGAGCTCGTGCCTCCATAAACCTAATGTTTGTATAAGCAGTATTAGTGTGTGACCTCTTTGGCCTCGGTGAAACCTCTTTGTTCCACGTGGGCCAAGAGGAAGCCAGCTCCTGTCTAAAGTAAAAGACGGGGAAGTGACTAGTATTTCTCAAATGAACCTCCATGTAGTCACTGGACATTTTCAGCTTTTTGAATAAAATGTGTGTCATTAATTAAGCACGTTGGCCTCACAGCCCTGGGTCTGCCTTCAGAAGATTACAGTGTCCTGGAGACGGTGCAGCGTTCTCCCCCGCGGCTCGCCTGGATTAGGAGCGCTGTGAGTACAGACGTAAGTGGCTTTATTTTTCTATCCATTTAGCATGGGTAGCTTTCGCCTACTCTATCGCCACTTAAATTGCTTTTGGCTTCTGAAAATGACTGACTGGCAATAAATAGGTTCTTAATGCAGACAAAAATCAGCAGACTGCACCCGTTTACTGTAAGTGGCGACGGCCGTGCCCAGCAGTCACATACATAATTGTCCTCTGTAGCCTCACCCTCTCCGTTTTGACATTAATTAATCTGAAGCAATCTCCGAACGGCCCGTGGGGCTAAGGCTTCACGCCTCCAAACCTTCAATTCCCGCGATTGAATTTCACCGAGTTCATCTCTCCAGCCCTTAACTTTGCCACTTTGCTAATAGTGTAGGGAAAAAAGATGACACGCACTCCGAAAAAGAAAGAGAAACACTCTCACCATAAGCCATCCTCTTTGTCCTATCCATCATGGGCCATAGAGGGGAGGACAAAGACAGATTCCTCTGGCCAGAATCTGGACATAAAGCGAGAAAGATGACCCTCGCGGACTCCGGTGCTGCATTTTATTTTCTCTCATAGTCTGTTCATTCACTGCCTATAGATGGACTGGTCTCCCAAAATGCTCTGTCACGCATCCACGTTGGAGCTGGAGACACCCACACGGAAAATATAAAGACGGACTGAGCTTCCTCGATGATGTTGTAGGCAAGAACTTCGTTCCCTGGATTATTTTGGTCTAGTGTTGAACTTAAAGCCGTGCTAACAGCTTTAAAGAGGTGGTTTGAGCTGGATGCTACTGAGTGGTGCAGTAAAATGGACGTATAACATATAAACCCTGCCCCTTTTATTGTTGTTGTGTCGTTACTTTTTGTTTCTTTTCTCTCTCTTCACCTCGGCAGGTTTGTTTTATTATGACTCTGAGTTGTGTAAGTAAACTGAACGCTGCTAGTTCCATCCCATTATTGCTGACCAGCGGTTCCTCCATGCTGCTAGCATGACGGTCTAGTTAATAAGTGTCCGTTCAGATCATCATAAAATATCTCATAAATCAGTAAGGGAAACGTCGTCCTCTTCATAATTTTGCTGAGTCTGTCATGTCCCCTCTATCGCACACATACTTCCTCTAGAGACAGTTACAGCATCATTGTCCAATCCTTCCTCCCGTCATGCGTGGCGGTAAAGTGGACTTTGAAGAGTCCTGACACCACAAGGCCCTAAACGCTGTTGCTGGGAGGCTCAGTAAGGCTGAGTAAGTCTGAGAAATGGCACGACTTCGGCCCTGCTGCTGTACGGGACGGCTCATTGAGTCTGCAGGTATGGAGCTCACAGTGAGGGATGACTGCAGTGTTTTACAGATGCCCAGCATCTCTCTCTCTGTGTCCCTTGCCCTCTCCTTTCCTAATCCTCTCTCCTCCAGCCGTGTCTGTTCACAGCTCTTTTTTCTCCTGGGACGTGACCGAACTACGCTCCTCTCCCGCTCACCTCTCTCGCTCTGGAGGCGTTTCTGCACAGTCATGTATGTGTGTGGCATATCTCAGCCTCCACGTGTGCAAACGCTGCCGTTATTGTTCAGTGAGCGTGTGTGTGCTTTGTGCGTCCCAGTGGTTGGCCGGTTGACTAAGTGTGTTTGCAAGTGTGAGCTGACCTGGGGCCTGCAGCGGCGGGGAAACAGCGTGACAGATGGCATATTTGAAAGAGGGATTTTGGGGATCGGATACAGTCAACTGAGGTTTGGCACCGGAGCGGGAGCTTGGGCTGCTGTTAGTGTTTCCCCTCCTTCAATCACCGTGCATGGACACAGAACATGCACACAAGCCGCCGCAGACCCACACGCTCATAACAATGAGCAGACACACCAGCAAATATTACGAATGTGACTTCCGTGTTTAGGAAAAGAGCAGCGATCTCACGCTACACACATATGAACACTCTAGTGGGGTTTTATAGGACCAGGTGGAATGGACGCTCCTGAAGCTGACTTTTGTGGTTGCCTGGCAACCTCAGCGTATTTGCCCGATACCAGAACAAGAGATGAGACTTGAATGCCGGCTTTATATTTGAGGCGCTCTGTGCCCGGTCCCCCCCATCATGAGCTAATGTCCTCACAGTCATTGACCACACTGTGATGGCTTGTTTCGAACACACTGCATTGTTTTTGCTGATCGTGCCTGACCAGTCTGTGCAGCGCAGACAGTCGGACGAAGCTTCGCTTTGAAGTTTCGCCCGAGCTCTGTGGGCTACGCTTTTGGCCTTGATTGAGTAAAACATCTATTGTATGAGAGAGCAAAGCGTGCAGAGTGAAAAAAGGAGTCTGAAATTCCTGAAGCGAGGAGAAAAGGTTCTTGAGGTCACGTCTCGGTGGAGGAAACTATATTCAGCTGTTGGCTTTTAAAATGCCACTCAGCTTAGTTTCTACATCATAACTTAGTTTATTGTTTTCTTAGTTTCCTAATTACATTTGTTGAGTTCTGTCACTGCCTTCAGCGTTTATCAAATCTGTTCTGATATTTTACCGAACCACCTCTGCTCCCTCTGTCTCCTGCTTCCTAGAGGAAGGGAAAGGTTACCCACACATTTCCCAGAGGGTCACACAAAACACTTGAAATGTAAATCTCCGCTTTACGTCCCTCTGTTGTGGGTGGCTACATTTTTATGAAAATGACCTGATTTGAATGCAGATGCGAGTACACAGGAGCCGAGGCGCTGACTGAGGCACGTTCCCATTTAACGAAGAGGCGTATTAACAGGCTGTTGTTGACTCCGCTACGTGTCTGTCAAAAAGACAGACACACACTTTGTCAGAGGCCTAAAGCTGTGTTAGACACTCTCCGGGCTTTGGAGCTTGATAGAGGCTGCGTTCATTCAGCGGGGGATAAATAGGTAATTGAACTGGGGATGTTACTATTAAAATACACACAGGCGGGAACACAGCGCTGTCACTCTCTATCTTGCTCTTCTCCTCCTGCAAATACAAACACCCACACACACTCATATTAGACATGACACGTATTTGCTTTTTTAAAGAGATCAGTTGTTGAAAATAGATCTAAATAGAAGTTTAAGTGCCACTTTAAGCGTTTGCGTTCGCTATTAAAAAGCGTATTTCTTCCCTGTATAGGCTATAGAAAGTACAAAACACGCCATCAAACACATTCATCTTAGTGCATAAATGAGAATCAGTGATACAACTTCACTTTATACAAGCATCATTTTTACTGATGTGTCCTGGATCTTTTCTTCTAATAAAGCGTTTGGCTCTTTATTTTTTAAGGACTATGACCAAATATTCACTTGCAGATGAAGTCACTTTAAGGGTGAGTTGGTTTCTGGGGGCTGATGCTGACCTCTGACCTTCCTGGGAGATGAAAACTAATAAACAGAGCAGCATATTGCCTTGAGGTAAAAACGTCAAAATAACTCCAACTAAACAAAGCTCAGTCATCCCACTTGTCACTCCAGCGGCTTGGAGGCTGTGTTTCTCCTCTCCACCTGCAGGACAGCTGTGCAGCCGCTGCCACGTCTCTCCGCCTCTCCGCGTTGTTGGAGCGAACGCGCAAAGTGGGGGCGCACTCCTCAGAGCCAGCCCTGCTCGCGAGATGCGCAGCTGTGACTGAGAGTGAAAGCAGCGCCGGACACATCACTCCACCTCCACCCCATCCTGGCTGTTTGCGCACAAGCTCTGACTGTTTTTAGTTAAAGGAAACTTTTGTGCGTGGAGCTTCTTTTTTTTTTTTTTTTTGCGCGGCTTCGCACCCGCATCCTCCCCACGAGAGAGCGGAGGCACATTGTCTGTGGCGCAGCGCGACAGTGCGGTGTCCGATTACAAACCGTGCGCCGAGGAGCCACCGGCACAGAGCGCTCCTCTGTGGAGAAGAAATAGCACACGGGGCTCCGGAGGAACGAGAGTCAGCGCAGCGGAGTCTCTGCAGAGAGAGGAGTTGGACGGGGCTCGGGTTCTGGCACAGACGCAGCAGAACTGGGGATATTTCATTCAATTCGTCCGTATATTGCGCTTGTGCGACCCGCTCTTCTCCCCGGGACGAGACACGCAGCTTTGCTCTTTACTAGATGAACGGGAGTTGGAGACTTTACCTGGTAAGACGAAACCTGCTTTACTATGAATTGCGCACCAGCTTTTATTATGAGGAGAGACCGCAGCATCCGTAGCTGATCTGGTTCTAGAGGCCAGGTGTTGTTTTCATCAAATGCAAACCGATGCCTTGTTCACATTGTCACGCGTCATATCTTTCCGTCATATCATGTCCTGCGTGGGTTGATTAAGTCAACGTTTAGAGAAACGCACACAAAACCCTAAAAATCAAATAATCAGTTTTAGAAGTTTGGTGTTTGCCTCGCGGTGTTTGTCCACTTGGTGGTGCTGACAGAGTGCAACCAGTGCAGCGTCTACGAAATCTTTAAATTCAACTAATTCACTGCGGTGTCTGGCTCCTTTATTATCTGATGACAGCTGATTAAGGTCTGGCTGACGGAGTAATTAATATCTTCATCTGCACAGGTCTGTATTCTCTGTAGCCAGCGCTTTTCTTCTTCTTCTTCTTCTTCTTCAAAGTTCAAAAAATCTGTCAGCTCCCTGACAGCACAAATGCAAATGGGACCTTTTCACACTCGAATGTCTGTGGTTAATTATGGTGTGATTTTTACTCTTTGTTCTGCCCTTTTTGTTTCCCAGTGTAGTGTTTCATTAGCGGAGCAGACGTATAGACCAAATGTCAATATGTCTTCATTTTGTTTAAATCTTCCCGTATGTTTTGATATTTCATCTCATTTTCTTCTTGTGCTTGAATAGAGCACGTTTCAATCATGCTGTACACACAAATGAGGTAAAGTGATTGTGTACTGGATTGAGTACATTTAATGCCTGCACCTGAGTCATGTGTTTTTTTTTTTCTTCTTTTCAGTCCTTTGTTGAAGGTTTCAGACCTTCCAGCCACGCACCTCAAACTTTAAGCCTATCACACAATATAAGAGCCAGAGCCATAACCTTGCAGGTTATATATGGTTTCGTGAAAGTGCGTGAAAAAGTTTTTCTTCCAACGAATAAGAGCTTCCTTTGAACTCTGCTTTGTACTCAACACATTTGAGATTAGTGCTTGGTTCGGTTTAGCAGTTTAAAAACAATACATTGACAATGGTAAAAGTTGTTGCGTGTTATTGAATTCACAGCCCTGCAGCAGGTGTGGATGAATACTAATCTCCAGCCCTGATAATGCTGATCAGTGCACAATTAACTGAACATAACCACTAACTAAGCCCATTATTTGACATTGTTTATTTAAGCCTGAGGCAACAACCTTTGTATAAAAGTTGCGCTTTTACTCGGCTGTTGTGTCCAGAATACGAAGCACAGCGTATACTTTCTGTTCCATTGATATTCATGTGGGGTTGCTGTTGTTTTGGAACTTGAAAGCTGTATTTGTGATAAACACAGTCAGCTTCCTCTGATCTTATGGCCCGTGAGGATGCGGTAGCTTGTCCATCCTGTCACAAGGCCCCCAACAGTGGAAAATCATGACCCTTATCCAGATGGTGGAATTACTTTCGACTCGCAGCATCCGAGCTTTTATTAGACATAAGATGCAAAGAACCCCTGAGGAAAAGTGATGACAAGGAGGCATAAAGTGAGAGAGAGAGAAAGGGACAATATGAAAATGCTGAATCAACTTTTATCAAAAGATGTATATTATATTGTAGCGAAGGCATAAATATAGTTGAATCTCCAAGTATTGCCTGGTTGCATCTTCTGCTTATTGGATCTGATGCCTTCCCCTGTTTCTGTCTTGTGAAATATTTTCTGGTTTGTAATATTTGGTCAAATCAAAGAAAAAATGACAGTTTGGATCATTAGACTCTTTGATGAGCATTTTACTTGTTTTACTTACAACTTATTAGATAATTGTTAGCTGCAGCCCTGGCCAGCTTGAACACATCCAGAGGAGCCCACAGTGTGGAAAGCAGCCACACGTTCCAGCAGTGAGTGAAGAGCAGCATGTGATTAGTGTGATTGATATTTGCACTGAGTTGGGAAATTGCCCAAACACTGACACCAGCACCAACACTGCAATTAGTCCCAGCCAGGAGATTTCCATGATGAAAATGACCCTGGTGGAACCTCCGCGAGTTGCGTGGTCGCTATGGAAACCGGCTGAATGACAAGCCCATTGTCGCCGACCTTTGTGATTCAGCATCCCCTCTGGGTCGTGCCCCGCCGGGAGAGAAAGCGAAAGGCATTGTCATGCACGTGTAAACTAAACATCCATTACCCCCTGGCCCCCCTGTGCTCTTTAAGGCCCTTTGGTTACTTACTTATCTGACGCCGGCAAGATTGGGCTTTGCAATAGTTCTTCCCTGTGCACACAAGCCCCACAAAAGGTCCGGGCTTTATCGGCTGTGCGTTCCACGAGAGCCGCGCTTTCACAAATTCTCCTCAGAGGATGATCTATGACTCTTTTACAAGTAAATTTAGAGACTCAAACAAAAGTTGAAGAGGTTTGCTGTGCCTTCCTGCGGCGCCTTGTCCCCCACGGCCACAGGCTATTTATACATCACAACTACTTTGCCATTATCTCAGGCCTTCGTTGTTCCTCCTGCCACTTCTGATTTCAACACTGTGGGACCTCCAGAGAATCCTCAAAGTTGTGCACCTTTTGTGTGCTTTTGCAGGGTTTTGTGCTCATTTGAGTCAGCAGCAGTACATTCAGATACATTTCTGACCCATCCCAGCGTAACAAAGGATGTTGCCAAGGTGTCGGCACATAGTTCTTTCTTTTCTTTTCCTCCATTCTCCGTTATTTAGTGAGATGGTGCAATGTTGCTATGACTACTCCAAGGTTTTCTGCAGGGGATTTGAGTGCCAGTCCATCACAAAGGAAATGAAAATGTTGGCAAAACGAAAGTTTATCATCCACTCCACTTGTGTTCTTTAAAAGGCCAAAGAGTCACAGTGGTTGCCATAGAGATCGTGAGAAAGTTATCAAGTAGGATGCACCGCGTAACCTCGTTGGATCTGTCACCTCACCGAAGCCCGCGTGGCAGTTCAGTGATTGCTTATATCACAGCACACTCACATACATAATAAAAACGGGTTTGTGATAAGTGATAAATCGTGAGCTTGTGCAGAGACACGCACGCACATAAATGGTTTCCTCTGGTGGGACGGATCCTTGTAAAACAGGCAGGGGAATATGTGGTAATTTCACACTGCATGCTTAACAGCAGAACCAGCGCACGGGGCAGGTGTAGGAAATCATTTGAGTTCACAGTGCGTCAGGGAAGCGCATGCGAGCGATATGTGATCCTAGATGTGCTATTACTTGCTGCTCGGATCCAAGAGCGAATGTCTGTGGTTTGAGTAAAACATCCTGTTTCATGTCCTCGCGTCAGAGGGAATTAGCAACAGTAAAGCAGCCTTCAGTCGCCAGTAATGTTACACTACATTAGCTCTGTCTGTCTCCCGTCTACAACCTCATACCCCACTCAAATAGCAGAGGAATGTGTCTTTTAACCATGATGCCAGCACAGGAAGGAGAGCGAGACTCTATTTGGGTCACGATTAAATAATCCCCAAAGCCTCTTTTTCACTGGGGATGAAGCCAAGAGGATGTTTGAAAGGTTAAACAGAGATGGATCCCAAACTTTCTGTGACAACAGAAGAAGTGATTATTGTAAACTTATTTAAGTTTGGAAGCTGGTTGTACTTTTCCTGTGCGTTTGTATCGGGCACGAGGCTTAGGAGAGGTGGCGGTCGAGGAGGGGGGAGGAGAAGAAGACGCGGCAGAGAGCGCGTGAAGAGGTGTAATGAGTCAAAGGGAAAAGAGGGTTTTAAATGAGAGATAGAGGAAGAAGCAGTGGAGAGCTGGTCTTTGTTTACGGAGTGATTGAGCGCCACGGGGCCATTTGAAGGGTGAAATGAGTCATGAATTGTCACCGAGCGCGCACGCCGAGCAACACACGCTTTCTTCCTCTCTGGGCCATCACCCAGCTGTATTTTCCTAGAAGATGAATGGCTTTAAAGCATGAATGAGTGGATCATTTGATAGTGGCGCGCCGCTCGTACGTTTCTCTTTTATAGGAGCTCCTCGGTTCAGGCTGCAGCGTGTAACTCAGAGGTGAGAGCGAAACTGGACTGCCTCCTGTGAGACTTTGACACCCTCTGCTATGTATAGTCCCAGCTAAATTAGCAGTCTGCACCTATAACTGAAGCAGGTGCAGGGAGTTTGTGTTGTCTGTGTTTATTTACGTGTCATGAGAGCTTGTGTTTGCCATATGTTTTCAGATTAGCGGGAGGTGGATGTAATGCAGCTTAAGTCTTTGGTGGTTTAGAGTTTGTTAACCCTCATGGGACGTGCATTGCCGCATCTTATCTCTATAAAGCAAATCATTATACGATAAGAAGCGCTTTTGATGTGATGTGTTTGGAACTAGCCGAGCGTCATCTATTGCAACGCTGCAAAACAGCCACAGAGGCTCTAATTTGATCAGCAAGAGCATATGAATAAAGAAAATCCTTTAATCTTCTGCAAATGAAAACATTTATCTGTACTTTGAAATCATTACGAAGGGCTAATCAGAGCAATATCCTCGAAAAAGAAACAAAAATTCCAGTTGCGAGAAGGTTGCGTCCCCTCAGCAGATGAATGAGCAAACGAAATTACGGGGCGCGCTATATTCTTTTTATCCAACCTTATATGAAAGTGTGCGATAACATCTGAAAGATAAGGCGGCCCACTACTTGTAGTTCGGCCACGCTGTAAAAATGGCAACAGAAGAGAGATACCGAGGGAGATTAAAGGAGAGAGAGAGAGAGAGAGAGAGATTGGATGGCGCAGATACGTGAAAGATAAGAAGTTGCGGTTCTCAGACAAAGATGGGAGGCACCTGCTTTCTTAATGCAAAGAATAACGGACAAAGAGAAGAAAAGAAAGCTACAGGAATTAATAGACGGATGAAAGGACAGGACTCAAAGGCGGAAGGTGAGGAGAGGAGGGCGACCCAAAAGGACACCTGACAGGCCTTCTCTTAGGTGTGATAGTAATATGAGTAACTGATGGAGCATCAGAAAAACTAATTTTGCATGTACGTGTAGCTGACAATCAGCTGAGAATGCTGGATTATTTCTTAAGGGCACAGAGCTGCTGTAGTTGACCTGCACCTACTGTTTTGTTTTGCACACGCTCTCCGGACGCGAGCCTCTCATGAGTCACGGCCCCTTATTGGGCTGCGCAGAACCCGGCTGTGAATGTGTAGTCTAGCCCGGCCCGCAGGCACAATGCTGCTTCAGTTCTGAAGGTGAAACCACGCAGAGGATGTGTGCTCTGGTATAAACCACCAGCAGTGAATAACGAAGCGCTTATTATTCCTTCTGAACAACATTTCATTCTTCCTGAATAAACCATCGGAGAAGAATGAGCCCTCGCTTAGAAGCCCTGCTGCCTGGCTGGCTGCCAGCGCCAGCACCTTATTTTGTTGATTGCACTTCACGCTAAGCTGACTTGACTTTGATTTTTCTTAAGCCTTGTGCTAGAGGAGAAGTGGTCAAATACAGTTAAATACTTATTGAGTGCATATTTGGTTTGTTGGGGTTGTGGATCCCAGAGATCAACCCTGTGTGCGAAAGTACAAATATGCAGAATATCAATAGTTGTTTATTTCACATGTCCTCCGGTGCGTGTGTCACATCGTTTAGAGTCAGCAGGTCGGCTCTGAGCAGCTGAAAGGAAAAGGTCCAGTTTCATGTTCGCAGAGATGCGTCTGCTCCTGTTTCCCGACCTCGGCTTGACCACCTCCGACTCGGCCACTTCCCTGCAACTGTTCTTTGTATAGTTATGCAAAAGAGGCGCATAGAAGCATGAACGCATGTGTTTTTAGCTTATCGTGACAGCGGGGGGACCAGCAGAACAAAGGACTATTTTCCTTAATGGGGATTAGGTGAGATCAGCTCAGTCATATCATTCTAAATGGAGGATAAAGTGGATTTTGTTGCAGGAAAGCTTCACAGTTGTTTTTGACTAAAGCCACGCTGTAACTCTCAAGACAGGCGCAGGGAAGGAGGGAACTCCTACGCAGAGGATACATTTTCTCTGGACTAGCACAAGCGCAACACAGTTGCGGTGCTCTTGTTGTCATTAAAAATAGACCTCTGCCCTTCTGAAGCAAGGGCCCCGTAGCATCCTGATCTATTTTGTGCACCATGCTGTTCCCCAAAGGCTTCCTGGTTAGAAAAGTACTCCCTTCTCAGCAACAGTTAAGGGCAAAAGACGATTTTTCCCTGCAGGGTCAACTTCTTTTTATTGACTTTAGACAAGCACAGAAAAGGGAGTTGCTGCACGTGTTGCACAACATAAAGTGGAAACTGTTGCCATCAACCCTAAAGCAGCCGAGCACCTCGAGGAAAAAGTGTATGTGAGGATTTCTGGGTGCTTTTCCTGCCTTTTAATGTTTGAGCTGCTGTTACAAACACCTGACATTTATGTCTGGCGCTCTGCAAATCATTCATGACCTTTTAAAGACAAGGGATGTTTTTTCTCTCTGAACATCATAATATTAACACAAACATAAATTCATCCCGGGGGGGAATCTTTTTTCTTCCATCGCCCTCTCTCTTATTTCGAGAGGTCAGAGTGCAGGTGAAGGGCTGCCTTCAATTTTATGGGCAGCTTTGTGCATAAATAAAAGCAACAGCAGTTTCTACTTTGTAGGTTTCAGTGGGTACAGTCACACGACTCCTTGCTTTTGTTAACACAATGTACCTAAAAAAGCAATTAAGCAAATCACACAGTTCTTTCCGCCTCAGTGATTGGGCTGTAACGTACAGTATCTGATTCAGCATTTGGCTGCTCACCAACACTACCTGTGTCTCTTGTCTGTCCTTTCTTCCTAACACACTTTTTCCTTGCTTCCCAACACAGAAGAAACGCAGCCTGACGGGATGATGAATGCTGATCATCCAGCTGCATCATTCTCCGGAGAACTGAGCGCTTTCACGTGGTTTATGTACATATTCCTACAACTGCGGCTCACGCAAGAAAGCAGGAGTTTCTAGATAGATATACAGCAGCGGTGGGATAAATAAAGACGCTGAGGTTAAAGATGAAGTTAAAGTGGACGAGCGCTGGTTGATTTGGGAATTTAGGGAAAAAAAACAGCCGAGTTGGAGCCGAGCACACCTGGAGGCCACATGTGGCTCACCCGGCTTGCCTCCCACCAGCATCTCGAGGTTCGAAAACTCCACCGTCATCATCGTAACTAAGGGTGGAGGGGATCATTAAGTCATTATTTATGTGCTCTCCGCTGTTTTATCACCTCCAGACACAGTCTCGCAACGCAGACACCCACACTCGCAGACCCAGAAGAATAATGTAATTGTACGGGGTCTCGTCTGACAGAGAAGGTGCAGACAGGACTAACCCACCGTTCTTTCCTCCCTGTTAGGCTCATTCACACCTCGTGTTGTTTATGATTATTTACATGCCGTTCCCAGAGTGAACTTTCGCTCACATGTTTACAGAGGGGAAGTTTTTACAAGCAATTTCCCCTTAACAACAACAAAACTTTGCTTGATGAGCCCAGATTTTTAAAAAAATGCTCTTTACCAGCATGTTGAGCTGCCTTTCGTCCAATTCTGGCTTTATCTACTGCAACATACTCTAGCCTGTAAAATCATCCAGGTATTTACAGCTATGTTTGTTCAAGCTGGTTTATTTAACTGGCTTATTGTCACAGTGGAGGTTTGAAACCAATCTGAGTCACTCCGTCGTCTTTTCACACTGCGATGGATGATTGCAGTGCCGTGATTGCAGTTTAGGTAAAACAAAACAAAAGTGTGATGATGGAAGTAGACACATATGGGGCAGGGTTGGGCGCAACTGAGACGTGGGGAAGCTGGAGTAGGACTGGATGCTGAACAGAGTCGTGCTGCGTTACACCTGGCGCTGTGGCTCCTGTGAAAGGCCGTGCAGAGTCAGCTCTCTGGACACCGGGGGCTGTTAATGCCGCCGTTTCCCCTGGCGTTTCCTTTCTGTTTCGTTTAAGAGGGAGGAAACTGCTGCTTTTCCAGCTGTGCCCGAGCGCCTCACCCCGTCTCTGTTCCCCTGTTGTTTTTATGTCCTGATTCAATTACCTCTGTGGGACTGCTTTCCTGGAGTCCATGCATGTGCAATGGGATCACTTTTATGACATGTGCTGCACATTATTTATGGAAAGCCCAGGTACCTTCCATGGCAAATCCACACATCCTTCTTGCCTTTCGCTTAAGTACCTCCAAAGTCCTCCGTCTGTGTCTTTCGATCCATTTCAGCTGATCGTCTGTTAATCCTCTCCGCTCTCCTCCTCACTCAAGAATCCTTTTTTGTTCCTACTTAACCTCTTTAACACCCTTCTCCTTTTCCTTCTAGCGCCCGCTATCATTGCTTCGTCCGCTAATTTCATTTCATCCACCCCTCTTCTCCTCATCCACTTCCCCAACTCGTTCCTCCTTTGTTCCCCTTTCCCCTCATTATCGCCGGCCTCCCTCTGGTAATCAATCTCAGGTGACCCCAAACTCCTTTCTCGCCTCTTCTACTGCACCTATCAAATCCTTTTTGTCTCTTTCTCGCTCTAAAACTGAGAGCCGTTACTCTTTTGTGGTACGATTTCCTAGACCTGTTTCCATGTCTGTCTTTAAAGGAATCTAATCTAATCTGTTTTTTTAAACCTGCA
Organism: Macropodus opercularis; assembly: GCA_030770545.1. NCBI lineage: Eukaryota > Metazoa > Chordata > Actinopteri > Anabantiformes > Osphronemidae > Macropodus > Macropodus opercularis. The sequence continues at coordinate 7,416,534 of JAUCMP010000028.1, forward strand.
TGGAAATAGCAACCAGAGGCTCACAGTCATCGCAACCACTGACGCACGCTGCTCAGATCTTGATGTTCTAGTTGGATGTGGGAAAATACTGTACATTTTGGCACCTACATGTCAAAAATGTTTGTCAGAGAAGAGGAACAAATTGCAACATTTGTGAAATTAAATAGCTGACTAGTTTTTGGTTCCACACTGTCAGGAAACATCAGAAATTTGCACTCGTACGCGACATAAATATGCAGATATGACCATACCTGGAACAAACAAACATGCTACAACGAGCCCGTACTTATGAGTAAATAATAAGACAATCACGTATGTGTGTACAAATGGGTCATGTTCTAATGTTAACAAAGAAGCTCTTCAGCAGTAACAGATACATTCGGGTTTGCTAGACAGCTGCACACACACTCACATGCAAACACACATCTACACAGACAGCAACATCTGCTTTTGGCCTACAATCAAGCCCAGGTGGACTCCAGGGCTCGACAACTGCAGAGACCACACATTAAACACCCCCGCTCGTTGTGCGCCTGGCTCTGGGGGATTTAGAGCAGCGAGGGGGTTTTCGCAGAGACCACAACCTGTAATTGTTATGATAATGACACAGGAAGGTATTTCCACATTAATACGCGCCATAATTCCATAGAAAAAAATGTAGGTCAGTCGACCAAAATCCGAAAACCCCCGAGTCTTGTGCAGCTACTGTTGTAGTGTTGCAGCGTGTGTGTACCCTGCATGAATATGCATCGCTGAACCTAAACATAGAAAGCGAATTAATACATTGAAGTTAAAAGTGATTATATTCAGCTTTGAAGTCAAGCCATCAAAGGCATCATAAAAGTGCACGGTTGCACAGGGGGCAGCGATGCCCTCTACTGTATATTTAGCCGCAAGCTTAAATTAGACCTGTCACAGCTGTAGACGCGTTCCACGCTGGCTCGTGTCTCTTCATCTGTCGGGGAAGTTGATGTAGCTGTTGCTGCAGATTAGATGGTATTGTTTTTGCTCCCAGGTGGTTCTGGAGCAATTGTGGGGAGTGGTGGCAGCATGTATGTATTAAAAGAAAGAAAGCAGATATGAGGGTTGCTGGGTGCGTCCTTGTGCGAGCTTTCATTTCTGGCTCCTACCTGTTTAATCAAGTTAGCGGAGGAGCCTGCAGCTATGAAGACTAAAGCTGAGCCTATAGTTTGTCACTTCTATACAGGAAGCGTTGAGTTCACCCCACAAAACTCATTAAACACCAACACGAAGCTCTAAACTGCACTGTGTGTACGTTCACACACCTGCTCTGCTGCTGTGTACTTGCTGACACATGCAGTAGAGGCCACCCACCCACCTCCTAGCGAGGCGTTTTTGAGAACACCGCCTTTGTAGTAAGCCCAACAATAAATATTAAAGAGTCGCTGAATGACCTGCTTTATCGGTTATTTGTTTCTACAGACTCGTGCGTGGATTTTATTTCAGCTTCCCCGAGGGGAAGCATATTCTCACTGCTCGCCTTTAAATCCCTGTCGCGCTGTCAGTTTTGCAGAAGGATGTGATGACACATTATCAAAGTGTTTTCTGTTTGTTACACGCCTTTAGGTCAATTAGAGGCCATGCAGACTTTGCTTGTTGTTTCCCATACACACGATCCCATCATCTAGCTGCAAAACGTCTGCAGTGAAGAGGTTTTATAAGAAGTGTGTGTGTGTGTGGGTGTGTGTGTGCGTGTGTCTGTGTGTGTGTGTGTGTGTGTTCCCTGTGTGGTCTGCGCACCTCTGATCTTTCCCTGCTTTGCATTTCCCCCACGCCCCTCCATGTCCATCTCGTATGCTATGCTGATGATTTAGCAGTACACCAGCGGAGTGGATTAACTGTGCTGTTCACGCTTCCCGTCTGAAGTTTCACGCTTTAAAGGAGGGCAGAGTGTCACTGATCAGAGAAAGAGACAGTGTGGAAACATTACAGTCAGAGCTGATTAGTGAGAATGCAGCGTGACACGCTGACGGCTCTGCATCAATAATGACACCGGAGAAAATCTGTTTTCTTTTTCTTTTTTGCTTTAGAAGTCTGTTATCTGCACATCGTATAACGGGAACGTTACACATTCCTGGAAATGCTGGTTGGTTCGGTTAATGCGTGTTAAGGTTTTCAACGGTAGCGCTTACTACTATGAGGGCAAAAGTCTCATTTAAGCAGCATCGCTTGGCGCTTTGTCAGCTTGTGCTCTAACTCCCTGCTTCTCTGACCTTCCAATTGGCATTTACACAGGAAATCTACCAGCACAAAAGGTTTGTTACAGTGGTTAATGAGCACGTGCTGCGTGACAACCCGGTCGTTAAACCTTTTGGCCTAAGCATGTAGATAATGTCATCTATTGATGTGGGTGAGATAATGAATGGGCCCATATTAGGTGTGGTCTTGCTGTAACACCGTCGAGTTGGCTTGTGTGACTGTTGCGGCCGTAAGAAGAGACTGTAGCTAAAATCAACAATCTTAGCTCGCGTGTCATTTCGCAGAGGTTGTGATGAACAGAATGTGCTGCTTGATTTTGTAGAATCTCATTAGCAACAGTTTTGAAGCCGATTACTGTATCATCCTCACACATTACACAGACGTCATGATGTAACTCCTGTAATTATGGCTATCTTCCCCTCTATTAATGTTCGCGATCGTTGCCTTGGCTACTCTTCTTCGCTTTTGCTGTTTATCCCGCCAAGACCGAGCTTTGCTTTGCGAGACGCGTATGTTGTTGTACGTCTTCAAAAACTGGCCTCTCTCTCTCTCTCTCTCTCTCTCTCTCTCATGGGGAAAATGCAGCGGATCACACAGAAGGAAATGCAATTACCGCGTCCCGGCGGAATCCTAATCACCAGGCCCTGATGTTAAAAGTTAGCCTCTTTAATGTGTTGAATTTCAAAGACGCAACGCAAATCATTTGATTTACTCAGCCACATCATCACAGGATGTAAATAAGCTTATTAACCAGCAATATTTAATATGTGACTCCCATGACCTTAAGGAGACCTACTGACTTTATTCAAATAGGCACCGACTGAAGTGAATATATTTACAGTGAATGTATTTTCATATGCAGGATTACAGTTCACGTGCTGTACTTTCTCATTTTCCCTGGACTTAAGTTAAAGCCTTTACCTGAGCCCTGCTGCAGTTCAAGAGTGACTGAAGCACTGCCTTCCAGAGTGAGGCTGAATATTTGCCTTAACAGATCCAGACACACGCGCTGCCTGAGGCTAAGGTGTGAAGGTTGACTCTGAAAGTAGCTGCGAGTCACAAGAGTCGCAGTTTTTGAGGAGTGGACGAGTCGAGTCTTTCGCTAAAAGACAATTCTTCAGACTCTCACTCGCACCAGAAGAGAGGAGGCAGGCAGGCAGACAGAGCGAGGGAAACAAACACGAGGCGAGACGCAGAGAGCGACAGGCCTACATCTGTTTGCTTGGTCTACCAGAGACACAATCGCATTGGATGCCTGCAGGCTCCGTCTCCGAGTCTGCTCTTCTGTTGTTCCAGTTTACCCTTGGGATGCATGTTGGAAACAGAAGCTCAGGCAGCCACACACACACACACACACACACACACACACACACACACACACACACTTAAAGTGTACTTCAGCTGCATCTGTGTTAAAAAGCTGCTGTTAACCAAACCTATGTCTCCTTCTCATTAATGCTCTAACTTTGTGCTATTGTGCCTGTCTCTGATGTTAACAGGACAAATTACAAAGAGCAGACACTCAACACACACACACACACACACACATATGCACACGCCTGTGTAATTAATTGGTTCCAGTGGAGCCCAGAGCTAATTTACTATCCCTCCTGCCACATTTCTTCAGATGCAGCTCGACGAGTCATCTGAAGGAAGCTTCCTTATGGCTTCCTCCCATCCTTAGGCCCTTTATGAGTGTTGAAATATATGTATGATTTTTTTTTTCTGCCAAAGAGGTGGTAGCTGTTGTTGTTGTTGTTTTTCTCCAGGCATATAATTACTGAGTGTAGGAGTTGGCAGCCTGTTAGCCTTGTTATCTTAGATGCGTTGATTGCGAGAAATGTGGGATGATTGATTATAGTACACTCCTGCTCCCTGCCTCCGTTGACCTATTGGGAGCTCACATCAGTGCTGGAGGATGATCTGTGATACGACATTTTCTCCTGTGGTCTTTGTTGTTGTGCGCATTGACGATGACGCACCAGTTTAGCTTTAACTCAAGCAAGTCAACGCCCGACTGAATCAAAACTTAGCTCTGAATTCAAGGTTAGTAACAGCAGCACTCAACTTAAAAAAAAACAAAACATTTTGCATTAGTAAAATGTTTTTTACTAAAGAAAATATACTGTTTTAAAATTACCACCCAGGAATGTATGAAGATATCTGGTTAGATTGATCTGTTTCACCAGATACTGACCTTGTCTATCTTACTTTATTTTCACACAAAAAACCTGCAGCCTGCTATGAAAACAATGTCGCGTTATGTTAGTGAATCGAAGAGGTAAAGTTGCATTGCCAGAAAAATTTAACTATGACTTTAGAAACAGTCATAATACATGTAGAGCTGAGACGAAGGAATATTTATTTGATCAGCTGTGTCTTTAAATAATGTAAGTGCAGCTGTACTTTTTCATTGTCCACCTCTACTGTGAGAGATCCCACAGCTGAAATCTCTGCGCAAGTACAGTACAATAAAAGCATCTCAGCCTCCACTGCACTGTAAGAGATTTCATCCATCATCCCCCCAGTTATCGCCTGTCAGGGCTAAAGCCGATATGATTGATAACGATATTAGTGATTCGACGATTCTAAACTGCAGTAGTCTGTGCAGATTACAGAAGTCTCCACTGACTGATTTCAAATTCTCTGCAGATTTTATATTTTCCTTTCTTTGCTTGTTTGAGATCTGGTTAGCATCCGTGTTGCGGCAGTAATAATGCAATTTTGTGCCCATTTAAATCACACCAGCTTTCCTCACTAATGGGCTTTAGCACTGCAGCGTGCGTTTGCTTTTTATGGACGTGGGTTTAATGTTTGTTTCCTCCATGTTTGAAGAGTTTTGTTTGGCATTAGTCCTGTGCCATCTTGCATCGCTGCCTTCAGATCCGCCATTAGATGCCACCTCACCTCTCATGTGGACCGACCGTATTAATATTCCACAGATAACAAAAGGCTTTGAAGTGGAGGAAATCTTTGATGCCAATGCATTACCTGAGCAGTTAATGCAGAGATAATGACAGAAAATTATTCAAACCCTCATATGGGGATTGTTTTGATCATCTTGACAGTGAAATAAAAACCTCATTTTTGCAGAGTGTAGGTTTTGTGCTAGCTGTTAATCTTCAATTCTACGTTTTGGGTCCAAGTCATTGGTGACTGTACGGCTAAAGAAATATCCCGAAACTTTATCTAAGGGAGCTGGCAGCAAACTAACGTTTGATTTCCCATCAGAGAGATACTTCGTAGGAGTTTGCTGAGGTTGTTATGGAAATATCAAGTCTCGGCGAGGTGCCGTTTTGGGACAGCGGTGACACAGTCTCGGTTTGGTCTCTGAGATTTAAGCCACTCCAGCGATCCTAGCTTGTTGTGACAACTCGCTCCCTGTGAACAGTACTTTCCTGACACTGAGAGCAGCTCAGACAGTAGCCTGAGGGTCTGGGCTGTACGTGTCACAGTCGCTGTCTCAACAGCAGATCAGTGCCTCACTCGGCCGCTGGATTTCTTTCACAAGCTGACGCTTACTTATACAGACATCTCTCAGCAGCAGCGGCCTGAGTAGAAAGGTAGAGATGGGACTTGTGGGGGATTGTTAATTGTGGCTGAAGTGAAGAGTGCACTGCCCATACAGACGAAACACTGCATGGCGTGCGTCTTTGGGTTTTTGAATTAATTTGGGAGTTTTCGTGGAGGAAATAAACACACAGCGAACTCACCTGAAGCTTCTGTTGTTAGATAATTCCGTGTTATATTGCGTTTCTGTTTTTCCCTTTTCAAACCAGGGGGGTAATGTGTGACCCCATTTCCTGGTCCTGGAGTTTGCGTTGGTTGCCCGACATGCGCTTAACGTCTTAAAGGCCAAACAGTGGTAATGGATGGAGCTTTTCTTTCTAGTTATTAGTCTTCTCATTCGTAGCGAAGACCAATAATATTTGCCATAAAAAAAGCCACATTTCCCACATTCAGAGACATTAATAAAATGTGAAAGATCATGCATATACACACATTGTACCGCTTTCAAAAGCAAAGGAAACCAAGCAACCTCAGAAATGATTTATTCTCTGTAATTATGAAGTCAGCTGTGTGGGCTACAAGTCCTGACTCTGCCTTACCTTGACCTAAATTTGGAAGTTTTAAAAGCCCTGCTCTGTACACAGAGATTTGCAGGAAGGCGAGGCCAGGTCACGCTGGTAATTGCTGTCTGGTGACAAGCGTAAGCGTTTCACACGACGACACGTTTCTCTCTCTTTCCAGGCATGATGTCACTTCTCCAGTCACACATTGCATGTCGTTGAGTCCTCCGCGCGTCTAGACACACGCAGGCCGCGTTTAGGGGCACGGTGTTGGAGGATCAGCGAGTTAAGTAAAAATAACAGCGGATTTTAAGCCTCCAGAGAGTCAGGGTGGGGCTCTGGGATGAAATTGCTGGGTTTGGTATTCACACAAGACAGTAGAGGGAGTCAGTGTGTGTGTGTGTGTGGAGTGTGTGCAATGTGTGTGATGTTGGTCCCAGGATTTACTGGTCTAAGGCTATGGTTGTGCTCAGGCAAGTAAAAAGCCTTTTACCTCAGTGTCGTACGTAAGAGATTGCTGTGTTCAAGATTCACAAAGTTTTTTATCTTGAAAAAAATACAAAATAGCAGAGCTACAGATACAGCCACATAGAACCATTACTCAGAAGCAGAGGAGTGTGACGCTGTTTTAAATTGACCCAGAGACAATCTACATTAAAACTTTCCCCACTAGTTTGTAGAAAGAGTTGAGTTTCGCTCTGCCACCGGAGAAACTGTTCCTCCTCCCCCAGCGAGTTTCTTCAGCTTCTCTCCATATGCTGTGAGCAGTAAACACACAGCAGATCACGCAGTGCTGTCTTCCAAACTCAGCAACAGATTGGAAACTCAAAGAATTGTTTCGTCAAGAGTAAACTGATTCACTATTCGTTGGATTTAATCTTTATTTCAGTCTGGAGCCGTTCGCGGAACAGACTGTGATTCAGACCACGTCGTATGATGTGGGGTGAGCTATAGCATTAGACTCAGCTTGTCCAAAGACTAGAGTCTTGTGAGCAACAAATCAGAGTTCCTACATATCAAAATGCTACAGTCAGATACAAAAGTCAGGCAAAAAAGCAATAATATAACAGCACAGTTTGTTATAATAAAGGTTAGTAAACACAAGACAGGCCTGTACGTTATGATGCTGTAGTGTCTATTTGTATGCATGAGCAGAGATTGCAGTGTCATGAGTTATAGTATCAGTGCACAAAGGCTGCCTGTGTGGTGTCCATGCTGTACATGTGTGTTACTTTCTTTGTACTTGTATCTGTAGTGCTATGTTGTTGATAACGGTCCCTGTAACCGTTACAATGGATGGGAATTAAGCTATGACATGCTTCAGAATTCAGACGATTTTTATTCCTATTCTAAAAAAAATAATAGGATCCTCTTGTAGGCACCAGCGTGTGACAGTTATTTCTTCCATACCCATACCATGAAATCTAGGTTCAGAATAAAGCTGGTGTGCGCTTCAGAAGCCACACTGTGCAACACATAAGGTATTGAAACAAACAAACCATCTAATTCGAGTTTGCTTATCAATCTCGTTTTGTCTTGGAGAGATGCAAATATTTCTTTGCATGTTATTAATCTGTCCTGTGATCTGAGGGTCATCGGGTGGAAAGGACCCTGTCGTGAGGCGATAAGCCTCTAACAGCGATATCATCGTGCCGTTTTTTTGCTGTTTTGCTCCACCGGGTTCATGAGGCGGCCATATTCAGAGGGAGAAGGTCAGCGAGTGGTAAAAACTCAGCGAGGCTGTGGAGGGATTGACGTCTGAAGAAAAATCTGACAGACGACAGTGGAAAAAATATGCGAAAGACAGGCAGAGAAGAAAAGTCAGTCACTTGGCTACTCAGTCTGTGTTTTACGCATCAGTCATTCGCACAGTGAACGCCTCATCTGTCTTTCTGTCACTCACTCACACAGTTTGTTATTGTGTCAAATGGCTTCGCATTCAGGTGGTCATCTAGCTTGCTGGTCGTTTGGCCTGTCAGTCAGCTGCTTGATAACTCATAATACTTTATTTTATTCCATTCTTCTTTTGATTTAATTTAATAATTTTGTTTAATTGCAAACTGAACAGCGTGGCCTTAAGGAATCACAGTCGGCCGTCCTATTTGGGGAGAATGACAGAAAAGAGAGAAGCAAATGCCGCCGTCATTTCTCTGCGTGCTCGAGTCTAATCACAAGACGGCAAAATCAAAGATGCCAATTGGAAGAGAGTGAAACGCAGAACAACAAAGAAAAATAGTCAATAACCCGTCTCATAGACAAAGAGATAAACAGGCAAACACCCAGTCAATAGCGTCTGAGCATTCGGCCTCGCAGCTCTGTACAGCAGCTCAGTGGTGTCTCTGTGTGCTCGGGTTTAAAGTAAAGTCTGCTCGGATTTTACTGGTGTGTGTCCTGTCTGGCCAGAGAGAGAGAGAGAAGCAGCTACCAGCACTGTGGTGTGACCCCGATCTCACACCCCCCTGACTGTGTTTGGACAGATGGTTCATCACAGCAACACTCACATATGACAAACTTGTTTGCATGTGAGCCTGTGTGTGTGTGTGTGTGTGTGAGCTTCGGTACATGTCAGCGTGACAAATACAAAGCCAGCGTTTATTCAGGAGCCCTTTCATTATGTATAGTGTAATTCAAGCATCATGAAGTCCTCCTCAGACAGAATCAATAGTGGTGTTAATATGATCCTGTCTCCACTCGCGACTGCAGGAAGACTTTAATTGATTAGTTAGCTGACACCTCAACTTCCAAAATGCAGTGATGCAGTGTGTGTGAGTGTGCAGAGTGTGTGTGAGTGTGTGTGTGTGTGTGTGGGGTGGGGGGGGTCCTGCTTGATCATATGTCATTATGAAGCAAACAGCTATTGACCATCTGAGTCTGTTCGGTGTTGAACTACACACACTGCGCTGCAGAGTCTTTATCTGAATGATTGTTTGTCACTCTTTTAGCGAGTTTGACAAATTACATGCTGTCGAAGTAGGACGTCAGACGACCAAGCAACAAAAGCTGGCAGAGATCTCATCCGATTAGATAAGTCATCATAACAGTAGTTTGTTTTTATGGAAAGTAAAGTATCACAAGTAGTCAGCTGAGTAGCGTCTGGCAGATGTTTCCACACTTGCACTTTGCACCATATGAATCGCACAAATACATCCGCGATCACAATCTGCAGTTCTGTCTGTCACTACAGCATCAGATGCACCTGTGAACTGTTGGTAATATGTCAACATGTGCAGTGACAGCTGAGGATAAATCTGTCAATTGATAATTGATATTTTACACGGGCTTCGTTCGTAATTACGTCTTGTATTGGGTGCATTACTGATTTGACTTGTAAAGCTTTCATTGCACATCTTTCACGTCAGGTGCTTGTGGGAACTGAGGCAGGTTTTACGTGTGACATCTTTGCTGCTGTTTGCATCCTTCATATCGCTCTTCAGCTTTGAAAGAGGCTTCAAAAAGAGACTCTGATTATCTGCTCTGCGCGTTTAAAGGACATTGTTTACCCCATGTTTAGTTTTTGTGACTTTCGCTTCCTTGGCTCCATGTCCTGATCTAAGATCCACCACCTGGTCCCACGGTGCGTTCAGTGACTGTATGTGCTGTAAATGCCCTGGGAGTTGTTGTATGTTCATATCTGTGGAAACAGAAGCAAGAGACTGAGGGAAGAGTCGGAGCAGCAGGATGCAGAGGTGGAGGTGGTGGAGTCTTGTACTAATGCCCTGGAAATGATTTAGAGCTGAGGCCACTGAACAGCACACAAAGCTCCTCCAGTTTTCTCCCACAGGACCAGTTGGTGGCTTGTGGTGAGTTAAAGAGAAAACAGGATCCGCCAGAGATTTCTGTCAGGGGAATGAAACAGCAGTTCAAAAGGTCTGCTTTTAAATCAAGTCCTGGCTGCCTGTACGCCGCTACTCCCAGTAACAACACAGAACGCAGATGCATGTGTGGGTATAAATCAGGTTATCTGTGCGTCTCGTCAAACTGATTCCTAATTGTTTCACCGTGTAACGACTGGTTTTCGTTAGGGTTCATCTTTGTGCGAGTAAAGAGATGGGAGCATTTTGAGATTCATTCCACTGGCAAGTATAAAGCAAGACGAGCCATTTGCCTCTGACGTTAATTGCTGCTCTTTTCTTTAATGTTGCTTCCTAAAAAATAAACTAATATGAATATCTAATTTAGAATAATTTGTGTCACTTAAGGTTTGTTGTGTATTTATTCTCAATTTTCTCACAAGGTTCCCAGCAGAGTCTTTTCCATTCACACGCTAGACAACTGATAAACAGTTGGCGGCAGTAATGCAAAAAGAAGTGTAATAAATCACAACAAGCCAGCAACCAAAACCAGACCTTAATTTAGTTTGTTCACTACAGAACTTCATATGTGTAAAAATATGATTTGACCACACAGGTTATGGAAAGTAAATTATTAGTTTAGTGTACATCTAATAAGGTTAATATGTATGAGCTTAAGGGGAGAGTGGTGGAGTTGTAGTGTCTGATGGATGTAAACGCTAAATCTATATGAATGTCAGGAATCTAATTTTCAACATGAAGTGAAACTTCAGACTTCAGAATAGTTTCCCCATGTGATTTATACGACTGTGTGAAAAATGACCCGAAGAACGTCCCAGCTAACAGCCCGGCTCTGGGGGAAATGACTCGCTCACTCAACAGGTACAATGCTTTTTGGTGAGACAAATAGTTAGAAAGTGTCGGGGAAAGTGGCAGACAAAGAAAGGTGACATGCAAAATGACAGGGTGACTAAAGCAAAACTGAGCAACATTACAGGAGCCGACGTGTGAGGCGTCGAGACGAAAGGGAAAGGAACAGGGAGAGAGAGGAAACTGGCAGCGGCTGTCACTTGCTTCCCCTGCCGTGGTTGACAGGTGTTTTACATTGCTTTGCTGGGTTAAGGCAAACCACACTTCCCTCTGCCGCCTTGTGCATTTATACGCTGGACTTTGAACAAATTCTATACAGGCCCCAAGGTCGTGTAGCTTATTCACGCACACTATAAGAGGAGTAAACTTTCCACTCAAGGAGAAAATGGAGTAAAACCTCTAAACTCCCTGCGTTAGGGCTTTTTCATTGGAAAGCCGGAGGAGGAGCGATTCCTGATGCTGAGACGCTCCGAGCGTTCTAGCACCGACGGGGAATCATATATTACAGAGTAGGGCAGATGGAGCAAATCTTCACCACTTCTTTTTATGTTTACCCAGCTTGTCGTGCAGATTTATCATTTTTCGCTGTCTTATCGCTGTCTGGCATTAATAGATTTTGCTTATTTGCAACCTTCCATTCATGGTAAATTCACTGTGGCTCGGAGGGAGGATTGTTCTGTTCTTACTCTGAAATACTTTTTTTCCATTGACTGTACAACAGATGAAAAGCCCATTTCTCAGTGCAATAACGTAATATGGGCATAATAATAGGAAGAATGCTCAGGTTGAGCTACAGAATAAATTCTTCTGTGATAAAACCCGGCGGCTTTCAGCTACGATCTTCAGTATCTGTACTCGCTATACTGTACTGTACCACAAGCGCGGCTCATAATATGTTATACATTCAGGCTTATCCGTCTGCTACGCACAGAATGAATCATTCTTGGTAATAGCATCACATAAATTATTAAAAAGTAATGATGTAGATGGTCTTGGCTGCTCATCAATTCACCCCCACAAAGAAAGAAATCTTGAACAATTGAGTTGTGCAAACCACTTTGTTTTCCTTGCAGCAAATGACTTGTCTGAGAAGCACGAATCCGCCGTAAGCGTTATACAGTATAATAATCACATTCAGCAATTTGAAGGCTTGGTTATGAATAAACACACGTCAGATTTACAGCAGCTGTAGGATTTAATTGACCCATGAGAAGCGCTGCGCAGATGCAAACATGCAGTAGATCATCCAGACAAAAAACAAAAAGACTCTTAATAATGAAAAACATGTGGATGCTCACAGCGCACTTACTGCCTTTCATCATCAGGTTTGATAAAACCCCTCTGCAGACACACGCTTGCACACGCACACACACACGCTCCGGGAGGTCGAGGTGATGCAGAGTCATGTCTGATTCATGCACCTCACATAGCGTCAGAGGGGAGAGGTGTGAAATCCCTGGGTGCCTGCAACGAGCACAGCTACTGTTGTTCCTCCGTCGCAATCGTAGCGTTTGTTTTTTTTTATGTGTCACATTCTGTCTTCTTTGCACCGCTCTCCCTCGTTCCTTTATGTGACGTTCTTTTTTTTTTTTGCTGGTTTTTTCGTCTCCCAGCGTGAATCCGGGGTGACGGTGTAGGTGCTGAACTGCCCTTTTCAACACTTCAAGCTAGATCCAATGTGAACTAAACCTCTGGTTAAACCGAATCTGTTTCTTTCTCTTCGTGTCCCTCCAGGTGTGTTTCCCCAAATGCACTTGGCCCCAGAGGCCTGAGGAGAAGTGAGCCAAGCCCAGGCCCCCATGGGACGCCCGGTTATCCAGCATGCACTGCTGTTGCTGCAGTGCATGCTGGTCCTGCAGCCTGGAGGCGTGGCCAGTAGGAGAGGGCCGGTGCTGCTGCCTGAATCTCCCTGTCACAAGACGGAGCATCCGATCATCTCACACTCAGGTCAGTCTTCAAACAAATACAACAATATTTGACTCATTAAGATTTGAATTCTCTCCTCTATTCTGCTACTTTTCTGTTTATAACCTCTCCTTCTCCATCCATTTATTTCTACCAAACTCTGACACTTATAATATTAAGTATGGACACTTTCTGGATGGACTCATGCACATTTAGTGTTGCTAGGAGACATAAACATCTTGGATGCAAGTTGCAAGAGATCTGATGAAAGAGACTAAAATAAAAAAATGCGTCTGGCTACAGAACGAACTACTGGGATGTCATGTTGCGTGCAAATTGGAAATAACATGCAATTAGTGTATTTTATAGAAAACTATGAGTCAAGGCTGGTTATAGAATACCTGTCACACTTGAAATGTAGAAATGTTGGCCTGCTAATTACAGTAGGTTATTAACTGCAGCATTAATGAGCCTTAGCTCCACTGCCCGCAAGGTAAATGCTTCGCCTCTGTGTTTGATACATATCAATGCCGCATGTACTGTACAGTAAGCGTTGAATTTATGCAAGTCCAGATTATTACTGTAAACTACAAATGTGCTGTGCGACCGTAAGAAGGAGAGGATTAGGGATCAGGCAGTTGTGGCCTCCTTACTGTATATAGCTTGTTAAACGAACGTCCAAAATATTTCAGCTTGCGCAAAAGGAAACTTCCCCATTGTCTCCTTTTCTTCTCTTTGTTCTTTCCCTGAAGACGAAAGGCAGACACGCCCTCCCCTCGTAGGCCTTTACTACGTGGCTCTGCAGTTTTCGGCGTTAGATTTCATTGTTCGTACCCTTTGTCTCACATTTCTTTTGAACAGCTAAACTGTAATGAAAAGCTGCGAGACTTTAGCCCAATGAAAATATCAATATCAATCAATGCAGTTCTGTCTACCCACTGTAAAGAGGCTAAATGTCATCGAGCTGTTTTTAGTCCAGCACACTGCCCCAGCCAGATAATAACAGAGCATTCTGGGAGAAATTGACTGGAGGACCAAGGTTAGTGCATGTGTGCATAGATCCACATGCCTGCCAGGACTTTATTCACACTGTCTCTCTTGGTCTCTGTTGTCCTTCCTAAGCGTTGCCACTGCATCGTTACAGTAGCTCAGGTGACGCTCTTCCCTCAGCGGCAGTTTATCGCGGCGATGATGACTAACTGCCCGGCTAACGCGATACATTCCCACCGTGTGCCTGCTGCATGCGGGGGGGGGGTTCACGCGCCAACTAGTGGGTCAGCTGTGGTCAATGCATTTGTGTTCTCTAATGTACCAGAGTGGCCCATTAAGCTGCTCCGGCTTAATGCTCTGGTTGAAATATGGAAGCGTTCATAAAGGAGGGTCGACATTTCGGTTACCAATCAGGCACAGTTCACTACCACAGAAGAAGAGCAGGTGAGACAGGGGGAGGAAGCCGGCGTCAGTTCAACGACCAGCTACGAACAACCTTCCACTACTTAGAGATCTGCAGGAACACGTGTTGACAATGTGTAGTGTGAGAAAGCAGGCGTCATAATCTGATTACCCAACTAATGTTGTTTATGTTCTCCTTGCTTTTTAATACCTTGAGCTTAAGGGCATGTTCAGCTTTGTGTAATTACTAAGACTGACCTTTACTTTCATTTGTAAGTCAGTGCATGACGAAGTAGTTTCCCAGAGTGAAGCTTTTCAAAGCACGAGAATCAAGACACCTGCAAACAATCCCGTGATTATTTAATACATTTTAGTTTTTTTTACCCTTTTCACTGCATTTTTAGGCTTCTACACCTATGTGTACATGACAGTAAGACACGTCGTGTATTCGTGGAAGTATTTGACTGATTAATGACTTTGAGAGCAAGTACGATTTCTTACTCAAGGTCACCTCACACAGTATCTTCGTCTCGTGTTTTTCCCTGCATTCATTACCCTTCTCCTTCTCCTTCAGCAACAAGTTAGAGTCAGCCAAGTCTTAAGCATCCTTTTCTACTTCCTGCTTGTCGGAGGAACCTTTCTTAGCTTCCCCAGGTTGCATTGCAGGGCGACTGTCGAGCTCCGAGGCACACTGGGCAGTATCAAAACCCAATTTCAAGGTTCAACTACCAATGAATGGCATCGCGTTTCACCTTCAGCCTTTTTTTGTTTGTTCCTGGCAAACCGGAGGCGATCGTCTCGCTGCCACACGCCTGTATTTAAACTCAACATTTAAAAGACAGAGCCGCACGGATCCAGGAACTGTTGACCCCAATAAGTGCACAAGCTCACGAGCGCATTAGTTGCGCTGCTCGTCAAGAACTGCAGACCTTTGCACAATTAGACTCAGCATGTTGGAGAGCAGCTGCAAACTCCCAGTCTCATGAAAAGTAATATTTCAGCTCTGTTATCTTTAATAACTTCAGCGTTTTATGGCCTGATGATAGTCTTCAAACGCATCTCATTGTTCAGTTGTACAACATCCACAGATGTTTTCAGAGGCTGCAAATTATAGCCCTCGCTCTTTTTGAGCTATGAGTCATTATAAAATATCCAGTACAGACGCATGCACACAAGTCATGCGTGAGAGAAGAAACATCTCCTTAAGCCTCGTACGTTCGCCGTTTGTGAGTCGTTTTGTTTAATGGAAAGTAGTGTAGTGTATTTCCTGCCTACCGTGGTTCCTCTTTAGTCGTGCTGAGAGGACTACAACAGCCCAGCGCAACACTGCATGTAGTTCATCATGTTATAATTATGTACTGAACCGTTACAGCAAACGTCTTAGCTCTAGAAATAGCAGAAGGGTAAGAAACAAGTCTTCAAACCTCAGAAATTACGTTTTTTTTCCCTTTTCTTTACAGACTAGTGGAAATACAACATATTAAATAGTAAGTTTATTTTTATTCAAAGCTAACACCCCTTGGAATCTGCCGACTGAGATGATTTATCGCAGTTTCCTTATATTTAATGGTTTCACAGTTACTTCCAAGAAATGTGTAATTGTGTAAAAGTAATACAGTTTCCTTCCACTGGGTCCACATCCAGTCGGGGGACGCTATTCTGCTCGCTCCGCCAGTCTGGTGAAAAAGGAGTTAAACAATACGAAGCCCTTAGAGCGGTTATGACCCATCATGAGAAGCCAAGGTCGGGGTTTTGTCCGAGACTGTTCCAGTGACAGGGTTTCTTTCTGACTGTGTGATTGCGGCCTGACTGTGGAAGGGCGTGCCTCACATGGGTCTGACCCCAGTGGGGACGGTGGTTTCTCTGACTTGGCACAACACTTCGCTGAGAGAACTGCTACTGTGGTGCAAGCGCTCTGTCGTCTAAAGAGCCCCTCCTGCTCCGCGCGGCGGTTTGAAATGTGGGGTTTCGGGACGAAAGTACAATGCTCGATTTAGAAGCTGCGTTCTCAGTGTTTACCCTAAAGGTGCACTTTCCTGACAACAAGCCTGAAATATCCTGTAAATGTGAGTCATTTATGGGATTATTTAAGGAGCAGCGCTGAAAGGCTTTGCGCCGGGATCGAGAGAAGAACTTTTCTTAAGCAGAAGTCCAGCGACTGAGGATTTGTAGTATTATAGTAGCTCAAAGCCCCTGAGATATACTGTATTAATAAAGTGTTATATTTAACAAGTGCTCCTGGGCGTCGGCTTGAAGGCTTTCAAAGGTTATAAACTGTGGTGTAAACAATGTCTTCGCAGTTCAAGTTGAGGGCCATGACTCCGAGGAGCGGAACCGGCGCACTCGTTTTACGGCCACAGCCCGAGCTTAGCTTTTATCATCCCTGACTGGCTAACACATCGTTAGAGGAGGGGGGGGTAAACAAATGGCCTCATAGCTTTCATAAACGCAACGAGCTACAAGTATGTCAGATATCTTTTAATTGGTCATTTGGGGACGACTCTTTTAAAACCCTCTAAGACGTTTGGAGCTGAGATTCCAGAGCATTAACTTCACAGCCTTCGTGCACAAGGTCAGCGATGTAACAGCCACGTTTTCGTTCCGTGCCAGTGGAATGAAGAACGGCGTGTTCGTATTTTTGGCTCTGTGCGTCTTTCATTTACCAACTGCAGTAAGTCCCACGTGTCATGTCCCTACATAATTTATGTGATCTCTTGTTTTTCCTCGAGGTTTGGTCATCTTGTTAAAAAGTTACTTCACAAATCAAACAGCCTGTGAATAAATGGTCCGCTTCAGCTTTCTGTGTCACTCGTCATTTGACACGTAGGACTTGGTTGGTTTTAGATGCATTTATTTGAAGCCCAAAGTGCCTTCGCACGTTGCTTTAGAGTTTCTCCAATTCCAACTGTGCAGGTGGAATCTTCTGACCACCTGCTCCAAATTGTTTCCTCGCATCAATTTGACTCAATAGTTGCCATTTTTCCGCAGCCCGTTACCACAGAGCTGCTTTCAGAATGAAGCGGCTCTTCATTTATGTCACTGCCTGCTGCCTCACTCTATTTACGCCATGCAAAGAAAAAAACACACACACACACACATACACGTTTCCGAATTGCTTCCACATGTTGCCGTTGCTGCCAGCCTGGCGGTACTGCAGACTAGTAACTTTAAGCACTGGCAGCCTGAACGCTGGCTGTAAATATTTATATATCCTGTCATTTCGTCTTTGTGTCAACTGCTCCATGTCAGAGAGGGGAATAACAAACGGCATGTGAGTGATGGGCTGTACTATTCTGAGGACGAGGGAGCCAGGGGTTAAGGGGATAAGATGGGACAGAGTAGAAGAAGACGCGGGAGAGGGGGGGGTGTTGGCGTCCTGCCCTGGCTGCGCTCAGAATTTTCATCCCAGTATGTGTGTGTGTGTGATTACTCCTTTGTCTCATCGGCAGCCAATCCCCACATTCAGGCAGCTGCTGTACAAGCATGGGTGTGATGTGATTACATTATACAGCTGATACAACCACAAGTAACATGCAAAGCAGAACTGATATTGTAGCGCATCTAGAAAAAGGGGACGGGGGATGGAATTAGGCGTCTTACGGATATTTATTATCTGCAAGCGCTCCTGCTGTGCTCCGCTTTAACGCTTTAACAGTAATATTGATTTGTTGACTCTTTACGCGATCGTAAAAACCTCCCAGGATGCCTCTAAAATTAGCTATTACAACCCATTCAAAAACAAACGAATACCAAATACATAAATAAATAGATCAGAGTTCAAATGAGTGGGATTAGTTTCTGTGGTGAAGCCAACCAACGTCTTTAAAAGGCTGCTGCTGTTTTGCTTACTCCCCTGGTGTGAAACCCAAACCGTGATCTGAGAAACCCACCGGTTCACCTCGCGAAGCTCCGTCTATTGAGCTGCGCAGCGTTCGTAGGGTCTGTCCACGTCGGTTATGAATGTTTATGGATGGTCCTTGGCCTCGTCGCAAAGCGCCATAAATCCTTCAAGTGTCGTTGTGTTCAGTTACAACCTTCTGCCTCCCCCCCCACCCTTTTGCACACTTCGACAAATCTCTTCTCTCTTTTTGTTTCACACACACACATGCACACTCCATCACCCCGTTAGCGAGCCTCCCCTGGTGCGTCAGGGAGATTTATGGGGAGAAACTGGGTTCGTCAAGCATCGTCTTCCCTCGGGGGGTGTCACAGCTACATTTGTATGCCACGGATTCTCTCTGTGCCGTAAAAAAAACAAAAAAAAACAAGCCTGCTGGAGCCACGGGATTGGCACATCCAAACTTTGTTTATCCCTCCAGAATAGGCAGAGCATCAGCCATTAAGCAAAACATGAAATCTTTAGGGTGAAGTTGGTCGTGATCTCCATGATATTTCTTTCTCCGCTGCTAATGAAAATGTATTGGCGCTGAGAAACCTAAATACACTGGAGACATGAAAGAAAACAAGCAAGAAATATCTTTGCATACAGTGTTATTGTCTCGCAGCAGATGATACTGTTTTGTCAGGAGAGCCAGTGTTTGGTCCCACAACAAGAGCCGGAGGAGGCAGATGTTCGTCACAAGCTCCCATTTTCTTGCTCTGTTTGTCTCCTTTTGAATCTCTCAGAAATCCCACGTTTGTCACAGAAACCTCGAGTACGTTTGATGCAGTCAGGGGAACGCGTGCTTTCATTTGAAACGCTGCCTGACAGGTGTGCCTGAGGAAGCTGATAATGTGTTTTGAAGAGGATATTCACGCTGTCCTCTCCCTGTGTTCCGGCCCTGATGGAAAGCTCCCTGGTAAAAAAAAAAAAAAAAAAAAACTCCCCTTGATTTTCTCTTTTACTGAAAATAGCTCTCAAATGTTGGGATGAATGATTTGAAATCACTGTAGTAACCATTACTGAAAACTCAGGAAAGTGTCGCTGTCTGAAGAAAAGCTTCCACATGTGGTAAAGTGTAATCGAGCCTGTGTAGGTTGTTATGACTGTGGATCAAGCATCAGATGAGTGATGGAGAAGACCTGTCACTATAATGAACGATTGACCCCCCTCATCTAAACCTATTAGGTAACCAGACAGTAGACAGGCCGTCCGTGACGTGTGATTCGATTGGTCAGGGGTTAATGGGTTAGGCGCCATGAGAGCAGGCGTGTTGTGGATAAGATGTCAGTGTCTGTCTGGGATGTCTCTCGCTCTGTTTAGACCTGCATGTACGTATGTGTTGCGCATACCATGCTGCAGGAGACGAGGTCAATTTCCATAAAAGCGAGAATCTCATCTGCCTTCATCCAGCGTATACA
Source organism: Macropodus opercularis (assembly GCA_030770545.1). Lineage (NCBI taxonomy): Eukaryota > Metazoa > Chordata > Actinopteri > Anabantiformes > Osphronemidae > Macropodus > Macropodus opercularis. The sequence continues at coordinate 7,436,083 of JAUCMP010000028.1, forward strand.
TTTCAATGAAATCACTCAATCAACAGAAGTTTTAATGGGCGAGAGAACGCGAAGATCTCCCAGCTGAGTCATCTACATTTCATTATTTCATAAACTCTCTTTTGTCTGTGAAGGTCTCATATGGCAGCGAGCCTGACAAGCACTGATGTCAAAATGTACTTTGATCTATGTAACAATACTTTGGAATGAGTGACCTCACCAGCTGAAGACAGCTCTGTTCTTTAATCTCCTATTCATTTCTTTCAGCAGGGAACTCAGGTACGAGGCTTTGTGATAACAAAAGGCGAAAAATTATGTCAACATGCAACAATGGAGATTTAAAGCAGAAATGCTGTTTGTTGTTGTTTTGTTCTGGACTTTATGAAAGAAATACTTTGCAATGTGTGTTACAATAAAGGAAATGGAAGAATCCCAAAAATGTACTCAAGCTGTTGCCTGGAAGCAACTGGGTCCCACCGGTGAAGTTAGGTAACGTTATGTTATGATAAAGATTCATGACATCACTAGTTATAGTTGTACGTAGTTGTAGTAGTTGTATATGGTAAATACACATGCATCCCATGCAGCTCATTATTTTTAATTAGTCCCAGTTGATTACTGCCAGTTGCATATGCCAATAACGTCTAACCTTATAATTTTATAATCTAAAACACACTTTTTAAATGTCAGGTTAATGTCAACTCTATTGTAAGTAATCATAGCCCAGTTAGATTTCACTATAAAGCTCACACAGACTTATGTTCAGTTAAATGAACATAAATCAAAACAACAGCAGTAGCAGGGCCGTGCTGCTCTCACAAACTTGGCCTGTAACAAACAGTTTGGGTGACTCTGAACGTACTTCATTCACCAGCGCAGCTGTCGTCTGCAGCCGTAAACTCTCTGCTTCTAATGGCTCACCATGGTTGTGTCCTGTGGTGTCGTTGGCAGAGATGGAGCCGTGGATCTTCAGGTTCAAGGCGGAAGGCACAGTGGATTACTCACAGCTGACCTTTGACCCCGGCCAGAATGAACTGATTGTCGGTGCCAGGTAACTCTCATCTGAGTTTTGTTTTTTGTTTTTTCCATATCTCCGTCCTTCCTCCCTTTATTTTGTGTTGTTGCATGTTCTTTTATTATCCTGCCTTTCATTCTCAGTGTTTGTTCATGCATGAGTAATAATCAGCTCCTCTATAGATGTCTTCAAAAGCCAGAGAAAATGGCTTTGGAGATTGTTTCCAAGTTTATTGTTTTTTTGTCTTTGTCAAGCCGGCGTGTGTGTGTCGGGGTGTGGGTGCGTGTGTGTGTGTGTGGGGGGGGGGGGGGGGGTTGCAGTAGCGACACTGAATTTAAATGACATCTCATACATGTTGTTCCTTTAACAACCTTGTATCTGTGTGTGTGTTTGTGGGGGGGGGGTATGCTCACGCTTGTGTGAGTCTCTGGCTGAGTCCAGATGAAGTATCCGTGGCACTTCTTTTAATGGCTTGACTTGTCAATAGACAGAAGCACTGCACTACTTATCTCCTGTTCACTATGACGTGAGTGGGAGATAACAGCAGGAAGGAGAGCAGCAAAACAAACAGACACTAAGTGAGCCCAGGGAATTTACTAATGCAGCAGGAACTTAGATGGAAAGGCCAATCACAGTGAGTTTATACAGTCTGTGTAGCTGGACAAACAGCCAAAGACAAACATTTATGAAATATCTGCTAGCTGCTTGACAAAACTCTGATATATTAAATTATATTGTACATTTGTTCTTTCCATCTTCTGTTTTTCATTACAGCTCACTGAGGCCTATCAACACAATGTACTTGCCCTAAAAGAATTTAATTAAAGGTTTATTTGAATTCACGATAGAACGCGGCAGCTGTTGTGTGTCTGACTGTGAAAGGTGATGTGGCTGGATGGATGTCTGCAGGCTGGGTTAGAAGTATGAGTGATAATGGAAGGAAAGAAAGATCGATGCAAATATCAATACAGTAAAACAGGGGGCTGCAGCCACACTGAGACCCGGCTGATAGCCACTCATCAGGAGAATGATAGATCTCTGGGAATGTGGATGTAGGCGCATGAGTGTGTCTGTGTGTGTGAGAGAGAGAAAGACTGAGACGTGGCTTCAAAATCTCCAAAATAAGGTATCTGATTTATGAAAAAGCAATCCCAGCTTTTTAAAGAATGATTGCGGACAAGAAAGAAATGATGAATGTGTTAGTGCTAAATTTTGCAAGGTCTCTGCCTCAGGGGTTTTGTTAAAATAAATCAGATAATTGCACAAAACTGATTCAAAGTTGAAAAAAATATGTTTTTTACTCCACAATTTTGGAATAAAGTCAGCTCTGTAGAACCATATGTGTGCTCCTGTTGCTTTGCAAGTACATCTGCTGCCTGTTTTTAGAGTCATTTGGGTTTTTGGAGCTGGATCTGAATTTTAAAAAACGTGTTGGTTGTATGTATTTAACAGAAGGCCTTGATTGCGAAATTGGTCCTAAATGCACCATAACTTTAAACGACTCGAACGTGATTTATCTTAATGGGGCAGGGCAGCCAAGACACATCACATACGTGCACACGAACAGCTCAACATTGTGGACCAGCTCGAAAAACAGTTCACTCAAATCTTATGATTTGAAAAGTTCGCCAAAGCTTCAATTATTTTTGCGCCTGGCGACTTTGAGAAGCTTCTGACAAGAAAAGGATTCTATTAGACCGAGGTTTCACCGCCAGGTTGGACTTCTTTTAATCCTCTTTCTCATTCTTGCTGTTTCACATATACACAAAAGTCCAGGCCTTTTACAGTGGCACTGCTTTATCAGCGATTCACTGCCTCCTAATTACAGAAGGAAAAAAAAGCAGAAGTTCACATTTGCTGCTGTAGTTGAATTCACCTATGCATTCCCTCAATACTCTGCCAAAACATTTACATCTCTCCAGTGTAAAGGTTAACGTTAATGTTCGAGTGGGGAACAGTTAGAAAGCGTCAGAAGCAGCAGTTTTGAAGGGGGGTCGGAAAGAAGATGAAAACGAACCTGCTAACTCATCTGTTCCTTTCGTTCATAGGAACCACCTCTTCAGGCTCAACCTGGAAGACCTGACACTGATCCAGGTAAGCGCTAATCCCCCCCACCACCCTTTTTTTAAATTTTTTTATTTCCCATCCATCTCAGTCTGACTCACATGCTTTTCTGGATGAATCTCTCAGCCACCGACATCCAATGCGATGTCTGCCTGCAACCAACAAACTCACTATAGTCAGGGCGCGGTGCTGCCAGCTCCCACAACTTAAAGCTGTTACAGTAAAACGGTTTAGCATTTCGCGTGTCGCAACTACTTCCCATCCAGTGGAGTGACGGTGGGCACGTTCGACAGCGCTGTGGGTTGATGCACACACGGAAGACGTGTCGTTAAAAAGTTTAGTCCAATGTAAGACGCCTGGTTTACTTCTTTCATGATGCTTTTACCAGCTCGTGTAAACTCTTGTCGCTTCGTTTCTTGCAGTAGGTGAAAAAAAATAGCAATCAAAGGTTTTGAAATGCTAATCAGGAATTAAAGTGTGCTAACTTCAGGGCTTTGTATTCTGCCTATGGTGACAAGTCTAAATAACAGTAAGCTCAACGTGGCAATTATGCTTTTTTTTCTAGTCGGTCTTTCTTCTCACTTCTCCCACATGTTGTCAGTCTGAATTTTCTCTCCATCCTCGCGTTGCTCGTTCTTTTTTCTCACTCCTGTATGAGCCCACATCGCTCCCTGTGGAGCTAAACATTTTGCAACCAACTGAGTTACCATACAAGCACTGACACATTGAGGTTTTTACTAGGTGGTAGCAGCAAGGCTTCTTTGATGGTTCGACAACTCTTGATGTTTGCCATTTAAACCCTGGCAAACCAAGGCAGAGGATGAGGAGGGAGAGAAATGTGAAAATGACTGGCTGGAACAAAAGGCAGAATTGAGGGAGCGGTGTTGATATAAATCCGCCTGGAAAGGGAAAATGAGAAAAACGGTCAGATGAAATAAGAAGCTAGACTGAAGTTGTTGGATGCGAAGGAGGGGAGGGCAGCGCACAAAAAGAAACCGGGGATCAGCGAGGCAGCACACAGGCGGAGGGAAGGAAGCAGAGAAACCCCCCACGGAGCGAGACGAGGATCCATGCAGAGCAGGTCTTTTGTGACTGCTCGCTGGGACGCAGATGCTTTTTAAAGATGCTCTGTGCCGTCCGTGCAGCCAATCATCCCTGCTTCTCTGTTTGATCGGCTGCTGCTGCAACAACAGCGCGAAGATTCCTCGAGCCCAATCAACCCCTCGTCTCCAGAACTTCAAAAACAATGGGACCTGGCAGTCCCTGCCAAGGCCTGGGGTCGGCTCAAACTGATCCGCACACTGGTTCCTGCGTTGCGTTTGTGGAGTCAAGGGAAAGTTTTACTGCTGTGAAGCGCAATTGCCATTCTCCCGTTCCCCTCCCTCTGTAATGTCTTTCCTTCCCATCTTTTTTATACTGGAGAAAAACAGGAGATTAATTGCTCAGAGATTAAGTTGCCTCTGTGGCTGGGTTTATATATGTTTGTCATTCTTATTGTTGTTGGATATGAAAGACTTTGATTTGCTTCCTCAGTCCTATTACTCCATCCTCCCATTGCTGATCAATCAAACAGACTTACAAGGGAATATGGAGATGAGAGTGTTGCAGTGAACAAAGAAAGTTTAGGCGAAAACAGTTGAGTTCTGTGGTTTTTATTTTGGTTGCGCTAGCGTTCAAAAGAGTTGCACGAGGTTCTTTTTTCCCTTCTTGCTGAAGGAAAACAAGCTAAAAGCTACACCTACGCTCGTCTTTGTGATTTCACCCCATCTCCATGCATCAGCCCTGTCAGATAATGCTCAATGGCAGTGATTTGTTCTTGCATGGCTGGCAGCGCTAAAAGAGGGAGGCTGTGTACGGTTTGACAGAGCACAAGGCTTAGAGGCGCACAGCAGAGAGGTGTAATACAAACAGTCTATAACACACTAAAGAGCTGGATATAATTACCACATGACTGATGACAGATTGATCTCATCTTGTATGTGCATACATGAATCACTTATTTAAAAAACAGCCACAGAGATCTTCTGCAGCGCGGAGCAAAAGGAAATCTACTACTTCCTGCGGATGGGATTCAAACCCTCAGTGCCCGGTGGTTGCACTGTTGTTTCGTGGAAGGTTTAGAGAGCAGTGGGCCTAAACGTTGCTCGCCTAACCGGCTCTGTTGCACATACCGAGTGGGGAATCTGAGATCGATAATGACTGAGCTCCAGCAACAGCCGTAGCCTCCTCCGTAAATGCTGACTTTTAACAGAAAAGCCGACGACGTGAGAGAAAAATCATCTACGTTCAAAGAGTTGACGTTGAGTTAAGTTAAGTTCGTCTTTAATAAGTTGTGGGAGAGGAAGGCACTTTGAAGAGATAGATGGAAAGAAGATCCTCCGCGTTATAAAAACCAGAAAGCACGCACTCGAACTCGATGGCAGTCGGAGAGTTAAGTGGGAACAAGCAGGACTTTAGACGTGAGTCAGCCTTCCCTGTGGCCCTGATTGGAGTTAATATCTAGTGCTAAAAGTTTATTTCAGCCTGAAGAGGCCTCTCTCTCCCTGTCAACCTCTACCCTCATCTCCACTGATCTGGAAACACTGTCAAGAACTAAAGGTGGATACTTTTATCCTTCGTCCACTTTCAAACTTTCAAGGAAAAAGCAGACAGGGACTTAACTCTATGACATGCACAGCTACAATAACGAGACATTTAAGACTGAAGCAAAACAGCCTTCAACGTACAGGTGAACTCCATGTTATTTCTCACACCCGCTCGGCTTTGTCCTTCTGCCCTCCCCCTCTCCCCCGCACGCACCCTGCCTCTCATTCAGTTCCTTGCCCGCTGCTGCTGCCGCTGCCAGCCTTGGACGGGTGAAATCAACCCGTGCATCCCGATTACACACCCTCCGTGGCCCACAGCAGAGACGGGACAAACGCTGATGAATTGGCCTTTCTGCATTTGCATTGTGTTCAGTCTCCTATTGTGTTGCCAGGACTGATGAATGGCCAGGCCGACTCGATGAACCTCTCAGCCTTGTATTTCTGTCTGCCCATGAGCTCCACAAATAATTTATTTTTATGATGTCGAAGACCCTCGCACAGTGACCTCCAACACACCCACACCCGTTTAAGCTCCTTTTTTCTTTTTTACTCCTGCACAGCTGGTCTAATAACAGGCTACGCCTTTTCTTGCTATCCCCGAAACCCCGTAGTATCTAATTTGCAGGCTCGACAATCGCTGGTTGACTTCACAAAAAAACAGAGTGAAGGGAAGAACAAAATGTACGGAGAAATTAAAAGAAAGACGAATTCAATATGCCGCATCGAAACAGGACTCTGACGCCGAGGCTGAGTTTCAACAGAAACACTGTGGCGCAGCATTAGTCAATAAGCGCTGGGATGAGGAAGATCAAGGGCATTGTTCACCATTCAATACGGCACCGGAGGAGGGGAAAATTGTGGATATTCACTCCATTCTCGCACTGCTGCTGCTCCAGTACATGAAAACACTATCCATAACAACTCCCCTTGGCAATAGACACCGTAGGTGTGGGGACATATACTGCACATCCATTTTTCTCCTGCTTCCCCTCATATTGTTATGTCATTAAGAAGGAAGGCAACTCTAAAGAAGACAAAAGGCTCTCTCCATTCTCACATGTTGTATTTCATGGGCCTGTCTCTCGCAATTACACTTTGTCAGAAAAACAATTAGCGTTCCTAATCGGTGGCTAACAGAAACTGTCCTTCATAGTTCTGAAAGCGTTGCTAATTCAATTACTACAACTTGGTAACTTGGCCATTTAAATGCATGGAATAAAAAGGCGTCAGTGGGATTGGAGATACCGACCCCTGCACGGGTTGGGATAATAGTGAGCCTGATGGCATGTTCAAGCAGTAGGGTTGGGACAAGTGGGAAGAAGCAGGGGGTGACGGCGACACCCCCGATGGTTTTATGATGATCTGTGCGGTGACTCAGATCTGCAGCACGTCTTCACAACACGACACGGAGCCTAATTTCATGTGTAAATCTTTCAGCAGCTTACATCAGCACACATCAGTCTGAATAGTAAATATTGTGCCAGCACATCAAAAGGTAATATCAGCTGTTCGTAAGGAAGATTAGATTTGCTCGGCAGCATTTGTCCAGCGCTCACTCCCAAGCTACCGTCCCCTTGTAATGAGACTGACAAGCAGTCATTTCACCCAGCTAGACAGCTGTCAGTGTGTTCTCCAGGCTCTCTTTATGCACAATATATTCAATATAATGTCTTGGAACTGTGCTGTTTTGGAATTCAGCTCCTCACTCCCTCCTCCGTCTCGCTGACTACGCCGCTCAGCCCACATCGTCTCCCTTGTGCCGGCTGACTCCTAAGCTGGCCTCTGTTTTCTCTTTGTTGCGTTGTTGTCCCTTTTCCGTCTCTTCCTCCCTTGGTATCTCTCCTGCGCCCACCTCGCGGTGACAATAACCCCTCAGTGTTACGGCCGACCTGACACAATGGTTGCTCTCTGAGGATTGCGCCCATTACAGGGGGACAGGACAGAGGGAGGGACACATGGAACATAACTCAGGAGTCGGCTTCTTCGGCTTCCCTAGAGCAACAAATGGCTCTTACTGACTCTGGGAAATTTTTCTGAGGTTGTTGCCACTACTGTATATTTTTCGAGTAACAACCAAGTCATTGATTTGATTTAGCATAACAGAATTTCCTGCTATAAAGAAATCTCAACGGTGGGATTCATTCATCAGCTCCAGCAACAGTAGAAGATATTAGACATTACTCTCCGAGATCGTAATTCAACACTCTCACTATAGACACAGAGACCAAAATTGTTTTAATCTCTGACTGACTTCTCATTTAGACAGATAAGAAGATCTTACTGTACATGGATGGGACGTGCCTGGTTATAAGTAGGTGTCACACCTGGTTCTGCTATAAATGTTGACCGTAAAGCAAGTGTTGCAGGAGATTTCGTCCTCTTTGCTTTGTCTCGTCTGGGCTCCTTGTCAGTAGGTGAAGGTGTGCCACAGATCTCTGCTTTAGCCACACACCAGCGCTTTAGGTTCAACACTATCAGCTTTACATACAGATCAAACAGCTTCTGGAGATCATTTACTGAGAGAGTCTTTGCTATATCTATAAACTAGCTTTATGGTTTGCCTCAATATCTAATGGATTCACTACAGTATATGTCATCCTGATGCAGCTATTGACCACCAAACCTAGATCCCGATCTTCTTTTATTATCTCTTCTTTGTTTCCAGGACCAGTCTCTCTTTCAGTCGCTTTTAGGTGGCAAAGCCACAGAAAAAGCTTTTTGTTAAAGAGCTTTCAAGACTGTTATTTAATGGAAGCACATTGCAGACATACTTCAGTCTTTTGAGGAGCACAGTGGCTAAACAATAGCATGTTAATGAGCTTTTAATGTTTCTTAATGATCCTGGTGCTTGCTTTTGCATGGCTTTGATTCTGTTCTTTATTCTGGATCATTTGAGGCAACGCAGCCAGAGAGGGTGGCTTTAGTGGTCAATGATGCCAGCACAACCCCCTCTTACAGGCTCATGAGCATCCCTTTCTCCACCAGCCATAAAGTTGACGTCTCAGAGATGTGATGAGAATATACAGTAATATCAGAATTAGCTGAACTGTGCTGAACGATCATAAATCATATAATCGCCCAGTAATGATAAAAGCAGCCACTTTGTTGGCGTTAATGTGATCTCAGGTTGTAAATGTGCATTGTATTATCATTGATTTTTCTTTTAACTAAAGATGAGTGAGTAACATTTTGGGCCTTTAATAGGTTTTCTCTCCCCATGTGATTAGTGAAAGCACTTTTTAGCGCCCACATTCAATTCAGCCGGGACCTGCTGTGCTGCTGTGTGAGCAGGCTGTGCCGCTTGTGCTGATGTGTGTGGTTTGAGTCTGTGGCGGCTGCCCGGCCCCCAGAATAGCCCGCTTTGGCCCGGAATGTGAACGCACACACGAATAAACGCATGCACGGAGAGAAGAGGAAGAAGAAGACGAGAGGCTGCCTCCCGTTTATACTCCGCATCTCACGCTCCGTGAATGGCACCACACGCCCCGAGCTCCCTTGCGTTCCTGCTGTTGTGTGTACGCATGTGTGTCTCCCAGCAGAAAGGCCACTGAGGTGGAAAGTGAATGCCCTGTCATAAAACACACACAGGAAACTCCCAGGGTCCAGTGCTGAAGGGGGTTTCGCTTTCTTATCCCCTCTTGTCTTGGCATAAAACAGTCATGATACCAAGGTGAAATCTAATATCCTCTGTCAGTTAGCGCTATTTACAATATTCCCACAGAAGCCGACATCTTGTGCCTTTGGCCACAAGGTTGAAACCGCAGTAAAAGTTACATCCCTGACCAAAAAAAAACATTAGAATAAGTTGAAGAGCTGTACTTGTGGAGACTTTTCGTGACTTGGCGTTAGGCGTATTATTGCACCAGCCGGTATTGCTCATCCTGCCAGTCACACGGAGCTGGTGGCTGTGGCAGCTAATTCTCCTTGTCAAAAGTGTGAGTGTCTCAGAGCTTCAGCGCTGTCCTCGGGCCAGCACCCATTTAATGAAGAGAGATTTTTTATCAATGAGGAGCCTTCCTCCTCCAGAGTTCACGCTAAAATTAAACAGCAGAAATTGGAGCACGCTGGTGTGTTCGCCCTCGGAGGAGAAGAGTCTTAGGCTTGATCTTATTCCTCTGCCTCCTGTAGTTATATGTAAAGTACGTCCCCCTGTTTTTTTCTTCACATGTAAATCACATTGACATCATACTCTAGGGACTCACCTTTTATGTATTTGGATCTCTCCTCTTCCCTCACACATAAATCAAATTGACATTCGGCTTCGCACTCACTTGCTTCTGGTTTCTGGTGGTTTGGTCTCCACTTTAATTGGATTGTGTCTGTATTTAAGTTGGCTTATAACGGTGTGTGTTCAAGTATGTATGCGTGAGATTAGGAGCACGGTGGAGATTCATTTACTGGACGCTTCTGTTTTAATCTATTTCTCCTTCTCCAAGTCAAAGAATAGTCTACGCCCAGAAATCGCAGGCTCTGCCAACGTGTCAGACTCATCACCACCACGGTTTATCAATTGTGTTGTCAAGCGGGACTTTCTCAGACAACGTCACCAGACATGAAATCGACTTAAAAGGTGTACATTTTGCCACAGCCCAGAGCCCGGCATCGCTTTGTTTGGGTTCCTTGAGTGGTTTTCAGAGTGGTCCGTGGTGACATGGCACTGAATGTTTTTGATGTTTGCTTCTTCTGGGTGATTTATTGGGAGCCTTACACTTCTGTCCTCTCTCTCCACAGGAGGCTGAGTGGCACTGCGATGAGTTCACTAAGGGAGCCTGCTTCAGCCGTGGAAAATCTGAGGTGAGTTTATGTGATGGCTGAGCATTTGAAATGTCACACTGTTATATTGCTTTCAGACATTTGTTACCTTGTTGATAAAAAAAAAAAGTTTCAGTGTTGCTTTTGTAAAAAAAAAATATTTGTCCTCTGTAAAAAGTTGTTTGCTGCTTCGCAAGTAACTGAACCTATTGATTTTTTTCCTAAAGAAAACAAAAGGATTATTCCAGCGATTTTGATTCCCCCAAGTTTGGTGATGTGTGAGACAAAACCTCTCGATCTCATAATGCAGCTCAGGAGGTTTGTTTATAAGATGTTCCCACTCATAAATGCAAAGATATTTCCACATAACGCATAGATCTACACCCAGCGGAGTCATTTCTCTACAACTGAACAGCAAAACCCCAACCAAACCTAAACGTAGCCACACGTCATCTGTATGAACCAACACACGGATCAGGTTACTTCCTCAGACCTAACAAACCAAAGAAGAAGAGGACTGAGATGATTTTAATATTAAAATGGATAGAGACCCCATTTACATAACACAATTTTATAGAACTATGAAAAAGAAAGCAACTGTTCGCCACTTGTGAACAATTGTCGAATTTGCAAAGTTACAGCAGATGTTTCCTAAAATATTTCCTGTTTTATACTAAAAAAACAGCTGACAACTGAAGCCTCCACATGTTGCCATTTCCCAGCAGCGCTCCAAAACAAACATGGCTAAAAACCATGCGTTACGGACGGAAATGACCGTAGTTTACACTAAACAGCAAACTGAGATCACAAAGAAAATCACCATATAACGAAACGTATTGAAGCCTGGAGACAAAACGGCACAGTGGAGGTGAAGGGGGGGAATTCATGCAGGAATCCCAGTGAGCATTCTGGCCTCAAAGTGGATTTAAATCAACTTGTTGTGAAGTAAAAAGCTTCCCAACCACACCTCATCTCCTATTTATAGAGGGATGCATAAAGGGAGTTCCTATTGTTTGTGCAGATTCTTTTTATGGGCAAAGTGTATGGTTTCGTCCGTGGTTCGCTGGCAGACTCTTTCTACTAAAGAACTGCTTTGGGTGTGAGCTTGACTTGTAGGTGAACAGAAAAGCCCTGCTCCCAGGCGTGTGAGCAGCACTGTGCGTTTATCTTACTGCGTGAGGGTAGCTGGGAACCCATAACCGGCGTGCACGGGCTGGCTAGCGCGAGATGGCCGTCGTGAATTACAGACCAAAGTCCTTCTGAGTCACTGCTGTCTGGCGGAGTTGAATTTTCTTGCTCGCTGTTCCCCTTCTGAGGATCAGCTCCTGTGATGTACACTAAGAATAGCATTAAAAGACTTCATTCTCTCACAGTTGACAGGGCTTTCGATGGTTTATTACCTAGCTCAGCGCGCAGCAATATACCATCGCTTAGGCTGTTATACAGATAGCGTCCCTGTGCTTTGAGTGAATTTACAAGTGATTGTTTTTTTTTTTCCCTCCTAATGCATGTATCCGCTCCTCTCTTGTGTATTTGATTTATTTCCACTGGGAGAAGAAAGGAGAGTTAAATTGACTTGACAGGATTTGATTGCAGCCTCTGTTTTGTTTTATAATGCGAGAGCCAGGCATAACAGCCTCTGAATTACAGTACGAACGTGGAACATTTGTCAGGAAGTTTTCATAAACAAGTCGAGTCTGTGAGACTGGGCAAATATTAAACACACCATTATTTACCGTGGAAAAAAGTGGAGAGAAGAATTAAATTATAAAGACCTCTTCACAACCCATCTCCGCTCCTGCACCCACACACACGGAGGATAACGAGCTGAGGAAACAGGACAGATATATACTCTATGCATACGCACACACGCATGCACGCGGCTTCTGTTTTGAGCAGACACACACATAAAGATGCACATGTGGTTATACGAGTCAACCTCCATCTTGATGGGGGTAATAAAAGTTATTCTCTTTCCTCCTGCAGTGCCCTTCACCCCTAAATCAGACCCTTGAGAGGAGGAGCAGGGGGTTGCCCCACAGGCGACTCGAGGGGCCCGGACAATAGCAGATTTATAGGGTTTTAAATTTCTACGAGCGGGCCCACACGAACCGAGCCCTGGCCCATTTCAGATGGGAAGGACCTCGCAGTTTATTACCCAACACAAAAACAAAGGCGCCTTCTGACGCGACGACTCACAGTTGTACATTTGCTATGAGCTTTGTTGGATGGCATCCCTGGCACACGTCCCTAAAAGCTTGATGATGGTGGGATTTTGTGGCGTGCAGCAGCAATCAGTCACACAATCATTCACTCAGTCAGTCCCACTTTGTTTATCGGGTACTTTTAACCAAGTGTGGAGTGGTTTTGTTGGAAACCCAACCAAAGCCGAAAACCACGGAGGAGAGAGCCAACAGAGCGTACATGTGCGCTGTGCCATCATTTAGCGAGAAGTGGTTTGAATGGATTAATAAAGAGAGCAGACCAATAAAGAAACATGATTGAATGTCATATATGAGAGGCTACACTTAACGCTCCCTGTCTGACCGGTCAACAAAGCCGAGGCACTTTTCTAAACCAATCCTGAGTGGTGCTCTCCCGCGTCCGCAGCCGTTATCTGTCCTCCGCCTCACTCAGATCCCTCTCCAGACCCAGTCCCCGCTGAATTAAGATGTGACATCTCCAAGCCGTGTGAGCATTAGCCTTGATTTGACTCTGTCAGGCTTGGCCACGTTTTGGAGTCGCCCTCCCACTGTTGCAGGTGTTTGTCTCATTTATTGGCATGAAGTGTAATTTTGTCCCTCTGCCTAATGCCGCTGCCTGTCAATGGACAGATAATGGAGCTGCTGCTAACCGCTAAGTGTGATATGTGTGTTTTCTGGTGGGTTTCCACAGGAGGAGTGCCAGAACTACATCAGGGTGCTGCTGGTGAATGGAAACAGGCTGTTTACCTGCGGAACCAACGCCTTCACCCCCATCTGCACCAACCGAACGGTACGAGCAACAGCGAGCTGCTTTTTCTGCTTGCATTGAGTCTGTTTCACTCGATTCGTGTGAAAGCTAATTATTCACAGCCCAACAAATTCTGGTGTTTCTCTTTAATTTGCCCTGTAAACTCCCGCAAGTGAAGTCATGGTGCCATAGTTTTGTTTTTGCGTCTATAGTCTCCCATGGAACTGGACTTTGTGAGTGTTTTTGTGTTTTAGTTCTACTGAACCCACTGAAAACCTTTTAAATCATTTAACTCAGGTACGCATTTCATTTCTATCCTTGAAAATTAGTCATGTTTCGTGGTGGAATAATCCCTGCTGTGCTGCAAATATGATGATTGAAGTGCCATTGATTGAATTGACAATATGAGAAGCAAAGGTCAAGGTTGATCAGCACGTTTAATCAAGGTGTGATTGAGTTTGCATCTTGATATCACTGAGCTCAGTTCCTCTCGCCTCCTGGTGTGCAGTCAGGGATGTAGACTAATTATAAAGAAAGATGAATCTTATTAAGCTCGGTTACTTAAGAAATCATGTTACCTCAAACTTGTTAAATGTTGCAATCAAAATATTGCCTTAAGCTCATTACTCTTGATAATCATAGCTCTGGCCTATGTAAACACACTGATTGTCTCGTTTGTGCCGTATTTGTTGACGCATTGCAATGATTCCTTTTCTATTCTCTGCATTTCCATCCTCCGTGTTTAATTCTCGTGCCGCTTTATTCATCCCTCCTTCCTGCACGAATTCCCAGTATCTCTTAGGCCCGTGCTTTTATGGCGTTTCAGTCGGCTCTTGACACTGTAAGGGCAACTAAAGATATTTTATTTTTTTGGAGTATTACTCACCGGTGTGTAACAAAAGCGCCAAGTGTTGATAACGATGTTTCTAAGTAAATGAAGTGTCAGAAAATAAACTTTTTACACCCCAAATGGTTGGTGACAAGTGCCCACTGAAGTTAAGTGCAGAGCAGCATTTAAATGTCACAGTATTGTGCGTACCTTACAGCAGCGATAGGGCCATATCAAATACCTTCATCTGTGGGATTTCAGATGAGGAGCAGGCAGGAGTTTACTATTATGATGACATTTGTTTTTGTCCAAAAGCACAGCACAAAAAGGTCACAGGCTCATAATGACTGTTTACTACTGTGAAAATACATATAGTTGAAATGTCATGACATTATTATACCAGTATTTCATCGACGCTGTCATATTTACCCACTGAACGTCCATTAATGTGAAACACTGGTTGGGCACAGCAACTGCAATTGAATCACACTCAGACAGATTTACTTCCAGCGTGATGGATGAGCTGATAGGCAGCAGAAATTTCTATTCGTTTAATAAGTGCTCAGGGGTTATAGATTAAAAAGCTGTTAGTTTCTGACTTTTAGACATGTGGCTACTGAAGATGACAACTGTGCTGATAACGATGGCAGCCGTGGGGATGAGAGAAGCTTATAAATATGTTGTGTGTGATTGTGTACTATAAGAGAAAACAGGTCTACAAGCTTAGCTACAGTGACTCCACTCATAGAGTAAATGTTTACGTTAAATAGGAGATTTACTGTATAAAGTCAAAACAAAAAGTTCTTCCATGCAGTCTTTCTTTTCCTGCACTCTGGGTTTGTGGCTCCATTTCCGGCTGTAGTTGGAGCTAAAAATTCTCCCAGCAGCTACAATAGCGTCTCAGTAGTACCACACACAGACCACAGCAGTTCTCACAAACTCACAGATTATTCTCTCCTTCCAAAAATTCTCCATCCGAGCAGTAGAAAGTCGCTTCAGTGTCCCGCTCGCACAGCTGCTCGGTCCACTTTCTGTCCACTTCCTCAAAATGCAGTGGATGTGCTGCAGTTTAGCTATTTATCACACCAACTCTTGTTTTTTTTCTGAATGACCCAGTTGACCATAAAACAGCTATTCCGGCCCACAGAACAAGCCCCATCAATACCGAGCTTTCATCTCGAGCGGGCAGAGATCAGACAGGGTTCCTCTGTTTTGTTGTGGTTTGGGTGGAGCAGGAGTCGCACTAGTCAACAGAACCCTTGATCCAAATCGACCGGCTCCAGGAAATTTGCTAAAGGACTCGCCTGTTCCCCCAGCGCATGCCCTGAATGGAGTCAGGTCTCCCGCTTGGAAGAGCTGTCCACACATTATTAAGTCAGTGAAAGTGTGAGAGGAGAGGGTGAACTTTGAGTCTTTGAAGGATGAGGCTTTTGCTGTCACTTGAGGTCCTTCACCTTCCAACTCTGACTTTCATCTGTTTTACCTACTGGACTTTGAGCAAAGCAAACATCATGATTTAATCCCAGCGTGTTTACTTCTGCACCATGAAATATAATTATATCTTAAATTTATAAATGCATTAGTTCAAGTTTTCTTAAACGCAGAGCCACTGAGCTACAGTCGATGTTTTAGGACGCAGCGTGTCAGAGTTACGCTGGGGTCATGCTGTGAAGTATTTTTAAACCGCATGGAGTTTGATTTGGCTTCGGATTCAAAGGCACAAACACGGCAAAAGACTGTGTCTCCCATGAGCCCAGAGATGTGGTATAATAATGATAGAAGCTGACTAACAGCTGGTTGACCTCACAGACTCCAGAAGCCAAACTGAGGAAACCCTGGAGGAGGATTCAAGGAACCTCCTTCAACAATCATAATGTTTAGGTGGTTTTCTTAACACGTGACTTGAAGCAGTCGCTGTGTTTTTGTCTTTTTACGGATTCTGTGACTGCGTTACCTGTTGCTGGAGGTTGTTTCTGTGTGTTTTTGTAATAGTTAAAAAACAAGCAAAACCTAATGAGATGGGTTTTTTTTATTTAGCATATTTTTGCATGTTGGCAGAAACAAACATATTACCAGTCTTCTTTAGTTTGCATTTTGTTGCTGCCCTTTAATACTCTCTTCTATATTTCTTGTTCTACAATATGCCAGTTTAAAAAATAAGACAAAATGCATACTATTCCCTTGGCTTTTGCCTCTTATTGTTTTATTTTCTTTATGCAGGGATCCTCCAGAAAACCTTCTTCCTGTCTTAATGATATAGTGTCTACGCAATGCTTGTGCCTACAGTAACTTTTATTTTCGTACCTCATCCTCTCCTCCCCAACCGCTCTGTGTTGCAGCTGACTAATCTGACAGAGATCCACGATCAGATCAGCGGGATGGCTCGGTGTCCCTACAACCCTCTCCACAACTCGACTGCTCTCATCACCTCCAGCGGGGAGCTTTACGCCGCCACGGCCATGGACTTCTCTGGGCGAGACCCCGCCATCTACCGCAGCCTGGGCGGGCTGCCACCGCTGCGCACGGCCCAGTACAACTCCAAGTGGCTCAATGGTACGGAGGTGAAAAAGATCCAGATCGGTGCTAGAGATTATGTAAATATATTTCAAGTTGTTACACAAGGATAAACGGCCTTTTTAGGTACTGTAGAGAAAGACTACACATCCCCACTGAAGTTTGAAGGTCACCTGTGTTTTTTTCTCAAGCTTTTCTACTCACGAAAACAACAAAAACCTGGAGAGTCTTAATGTTTATCTCTCCATTACTTTAAGACGAGTGCCGTTTGTGAATTCCTCACAACTTAATGCTGTTCCCTGAAAGCCTCCTCCGAGCGGCCTGGAGGACTTCAGACAGCATAAGGTGTCTCGCCTGCAAATCAGGTCAATCAGTATCTTGTCAGCAGGTGACTTTTATCAGATTCACATTTAAACTAAATTGAAAAAATAAATTAAAAGCCACCACACGCATTGTTTTGCAGCAACCTTCTGGGAAAAGGTTTAATAACTAATTTTATGGCGAATTGATTTTTTTTTTTTTCTTGGTCTCCCCCTGCTCTGCCCTCCGAAAGGTGCGAGAGCAGAAGAGGGTTGAAATGAGATGACACTTTCATTTTAAGGGGAATTGAATCACTGTCGGTGAAAATAAAGCATGTCGTTTGGATCCAGTAACGTCGTACATGAAGATGAACGCGTTACCCGTGACGTGGAGGTCGCGTGCTTCAGATAGGGCCAGAGCTATTATGCTACACCTGTTTTGGTCATTTCTCATCCTAACCTTTAGGTTTGGGGAGTGAAAAATGAGTTTTCTTATTACGCCACAGCACCATTAATAACGTGGCCTGTAGTTATTAATCCTGATCACCTGCTGTTGTGTGGGCTGCACACTCGCGCAGACTGCAAGTCAATCAGTCATAACACGTACGCATTCGCTCTCCCACTCCTCTCACTCCCACAACTTTAAATAATTTTCTTTTGGTATTTCTCTGCACTTCATTTTTCTCTTGGCCTTCGTGTTTTTTCTCTTTTCCCCTTCTGACACTCCACACCTCTTTTCCACCCCACTCCCCATAGAACCAAACTTCGTCTCCTCCTATGACATCGGCAACTTCACCTACTTCTTCTTCCGGGAAAACGCGGTGGAGCACGACTGCGGCCGCACGGTGTTTTCCCGCGCCGGCCGGGTCTGCAAGAACGACATCGGAGGCCGTTTCCTGCTGGAGGACACGTGGACAACCTTCATGAAGGCCAGGCTGAACTGCTCTCGACCAGGAGAAATCCCCTTTAACTACAACGAGCTGCAAGGAACCTTTTACCTGCCTGAGCTGGAGCTGCTCTACGGCATTTTTACTACCAATGTGTGAGTAGAATGAAATTTTGTAATGCCAGGACATGCTTAACTTCATAGCAACATTAAATGCTTGATAATTCTGTGTTTAACTGTATTTTTGAACAATGGGCTTCATGAACCGAAGGAGATCAAACTGACAGCGTGTTGATAACAGATGAAAACAGATTTTTCTTTTCTTCTTTGTTATTGCACCAGTCGAACGGCTTCATGTATAATTCACAATGAGCCTGGCATCACGTTGTGAATTCGTCAGTTTTGTAAACAGACACGCCAAAACCGCATTTGCATTAACTTTGTCATCTGACCTTTTTCTGTCGCACATACTGAGCATATAAATTTTGCATCTTCTTGGTAATTGTGCAAATGTATTAAAAAGCAAACACTGAATTCTCCCTCCGCTGTGACACTCCAGAGTTTAGGCCGAGAAACTATCTATTAAGATTCTGGTGTGGGATAGATGAGTCGAATAATTGCGAAATGGGAAAAAGGCTGGAACCCAAATAACTCCACAACCGGGCTTGATTAGGAAGGAGACTGAGGAGCCAGTCACTCGAACAGAGCTCTGGAAGTCGAGCATGAGGAGGACGTTGCAGATCCGTGGATGAAAGCTATCAGCATCGCAACCCGCTCCTCTTTTTGGATCTCTTTTGTTTCTTGCTTTCGACCTCACAAACACACACACATGCGCAAGGCTGTTATTAAAAGCTGACTAATCTATTCTTTATGGTCAATGCATTCACCCTGCTGAAAAAAAAAATAAAAAATTCTTTTGAAGGGTATTGGAAACATTTCCCCCTGCAGGCACAAAGTTTAACGAACAGCCGCATTGGATTATAATTCACATTGCCCAAGTCTCACAGTTTGAGTGGAGAGCTAATACTCTCATTCTTTACTTTCTCTTCAGAGGGAGGAGACCAGTACTTGTTGAACCTGACAGCTTAAAAAGTCAAAGTTGTATTTCAGGCTCCAGATCCGTACAGTTAATCAGACAAGCCAAACAGCTTAATTGCGCCCTATTGCTGCATTTGTAATCCAATAATGACTATAACTTACTCTAGAGTCGGCGCCTGTCTGTCCACTATTTGATTTGTGTTGTTTGCTGAGAGCCGTTCAAGTGTACAGAGGCCAGCTTCACAAATACCAACAAAATCTGGTAGCAGTTTCCGGCCAGGGCTGCTGTGTCCTAAATTAATTTGTAAAGACCTCTCTCTCTGTCTGTGCCCTCTGTCATCCATCATCCTCGCAATTCTCTCCTGCAACTCTGTCTTCTCTCTTCCTGCCATTCAGAAACAGCATTGCTGCGTCTGCGGTGTGTGCCTTCAATCTCAGTGCCATATCCCAGGTTTTCAACGGGCCCTTCAAGTATCAGGAGAACTCACGGTCCGCCTGGCTGCCTTACCCCAACCCCAACCCCGACTTCCAGGTAACGAAACCTTTTACTCAAAAACACTGATTTGTTTTTAATAATATACTCGTGAATGTTAGTAGTAGAACGTCGAGCGCCAAACACACTGTGCAGTGGCTTTTAATTTACAGCAGGAGCGAGATGTGTGTGTCCTGATAAATAAGCGTGTTCGTGCTGATGAGTCTTTCACACAACCCTGACGACCACCTCACGTCATTAATTTCCTCTCTTTTTCAATAGCCCCCTCTCTGTTTGCGAACACCCACATTACAGCTGCTTTTTTGTAAACTCCTGTCATTAGTACAGCGGCACAATGATGGAGTCGTCTCATAACCTGAAGTCGCTTCACAATAAAGTCTACTTGTTTTGCACAAGTGCTGCTTAATGTCTTACAACTCAACGGGGCAAGCCAAGAAACATTAGGGCCCGTTATCACTGTTTTAGGCTCTAGTGAATAATGATGACACAGGGGGGAATGTTTTATGAGCACAAGAAGTGGCTCTCACTTGAAGCCGGCTTAGCAGATAGTGAAGGGGCTAATCTACACAGCTCCCCATGAAGGACTGGATTCCAGTGGGTGACACCGTCACTGTGACAATCCCTCCGTCGCGTTTCCGTCAAGCCAGCAGACGCATGTTTATGTATATGGATAAAAGTGGATGAAATGCCCTAAAACGACACGTGTGCATATCTACACGTCAGCGTCTGATGCAAGATGACGACGAAAGGCAACTAAGATTAGTGCGGTCGTACCGTAGGTTGATTACGGGAGGGCGGTGTGTTCTTCAAGGATAAACCGGGATCAGTTCTTCCTCTTCATCCTCATCTTTCCACCTAAGTCTCGGCACAATAGCCGCTGGACCGATGCACACTTTATCTAGGTTTCGGTGACATCTTCATCAAGCATTTGTCAATGTTGGGGGATTAGATTTACGAGCACAGGATTTATGGCTTGCCTGTTCTTTTAGCAGCTTTTTTTTTTTTTTTTAGCCCTTTGTGCACACAAGCCTACATGTCCATGTACAGACACACAGTATATCACACCTAGAGTAGTTGTACAGAGCATGTCTTACGATATGCTCACACATATGCCTGCAAAAAAATCAACGTTATAGATTGCTGCCAAATAGGAATAATTATGAGTGTGAACTCATCACTCAGCACAAACGCTGGTCATTGATTGAGAGCTTAATTCCCCGTCTGTCTGCAGAAAAAAAAAAATCCCCCCATTTATTTGATCTACACAAAATGTTCCTGCTGGGTTTATTCAGGCTGTGAGTCATGTTCGTGGTGCATTAGGATATAATAGTGTCTGAGTGTTGTGTAGGTTTACCGTCACACTCGTAGCTGCTTATTCTAAACGCAGTCGTTGGAAGTTCAATATGTGCGAACAGATGTAACTAAGAGAAACAAAAACAGGCGTCAGTCTCAGTTTTGTCGTCCCATGATGTGTCGTTTGGTTTGAGTTGGATATCAAACCCTGATCTTATCGGGATGCAGAGGTTTTACATAACGAACTGTAGGATTCCTAATAAACAAAAGCCCATTTTGCACAAACATTGTGTAAAACTAGTGTATGACTCAGTGGCAGCGATCCTGGCAGAGAGAAGTGTGCTTGTGACGAGCAGAACGGCTGAGTGTTGGATGGGCCCTCAGCCTAATGATGTCCCTCACCTTGACTGTACCATGGAAATCACAGCATCCATCTCGCTACAGATTCACTAATGTCAGACACTCTCACCTTTGTCTAAGGCAGAAATGCATGCAATCATGCAGACTGTTCAGGATTCATACACATGCATGAGAGGCGGGGCAAACCTTAGACGCGTTATTATGGAGCCCACCCCCCCCCCACACACACACACAGAGTTTTGCTATAAGCAGAAGCCACATTTGAGTGTTTTTTCTTTCCCTGTCCTTCTGGGCTTTAATCTCCTGGTGGGACGAGGTCACTGATCCGTTGCACATCTTATGGAAGTCCTCCATGATTTTCATCTTTCAGCCCAGAGAAGGCCAGGGATTGATCTGTATAAAGTACCTATTCTGTTGCTACTGCAGCTAGTCGGCAGGAACTAATCGCCACCCAAGGTCCAGTTTTCACCCCAGCTCGACGAGGCCGTAGATGTTGCCTGGAGCACATTTGCGCGGTTCATCTGAGAGGCTGCATCCGAAGCAAAAACAGTACCAGTCATTTGGGTTAGTGTAATTGTCAGGCTACCGGTCGAGTTTATTTGTGCTTTCTGTGCTCTGTCCTTGTGGAATCCAGGCATCCAGCAGAGAGGGCCTCAACCCACAACCCTGACCCCAGGCTCAGCCCTTCTTCACTGAACAGAGCATGTACGGTTGCAGGAGCTTTAATCATCCAGCTCTGCTGCTTAACCGAGTTAAAGCCTCACCTGAAAAACAAGCTCCATAAAAAATATACTCATTATTTTGTCAGCTTTGTGGCAAAATGTCTTTCAGTTAATCCAGGTCCTGAATTTCTGCTGTTTCTTACTGTTAGTTTTTAAAAATCCAGAAGTACAGATATATAAAATAATCATTTTGAATCCTTAATATGTTCTTCCCCTTGTCCCTTGTGGAGGCAGTTCACTTTATTGGACTTCCTTTAATAACTGAACTTGGATGATAACTTACACATCCACCTTTTCATGTGGATACAGAGGGAGAATTTTCAGTCAGCAAAGCCGAATAATCCAATTTGATCTGTGACAGTAAAATCTGCCTATTTATGTGAGATACTTGTTGCAGCGTTCTCTAGGGTGCACGTCATTCCTACAAGATCTTCTTTATCTTTTTGGTAAATTGTCAGACTTAAGATTGTGAGGAGGCCAAACCACTACAACGAGTCAGCAATGGACTTTAAAGCCTCGTTCAGTCATTTTCCCCATCTGCAGTATTTCAAGACACACAATCCTAAGCTTATACCAAAGCCTGCCATCGCTAAGAGCGTGGCTTTTATTAATGTACTCAGTCAGACCTTTTTCCCTCCACCTTCACAGTGCGGCACCATCGACTCTGGCTCCTACGTGAACCTGACTGAAAGGAACCTTCAGGACGCGCAGAAGTTCCTGCTAATGCACGAGGTGGTCCAACCCGTGGTTCCTGTGCCCTACTTCATGGAGGACAACGTGCGCTTCACTCATGTGGCAGTGGATGTGGTGCAAGGGAAGGATATGTTGTTCCACATCATATACTTGACAACTGGTAGGTTCCTAAAGCTGACAATAGTTTTTTACCTATGCACGTCTTACTGTAATTTTATTTCATCTTGGCGACATTTATTACATATTTTCGCAATAATTTTTTGGGCAAAATCTATTTATTACTATTTAATACATTTTCTATTTGAAAAAAAAAAGACACATCCACAGTCATGCAGAAATAAAATCGCTGAGTTGTTTGTGTTAAGTGTATTGCAGCACATGCCAAAGGAGGATTCTTTTACTAACATGAGAAATGATTGTTGCTTTTACAGCCATGAAAATTGATTGTTACACACTAAGGCTGAAGGTTTTAGTGGTTTCCAGCACACTTTGCACATGAAAACAGGCCTGCAAGAAAAATAATAAAATCAATAGCTCTGTAGTTCTGAGTAGACATCAAAGCTGTGTCTTCTGACATGAGTTTAATCAGTCTTTACCTCCATATGTCGGCCATATGCACTGGCAGAACACACACATCACACCACACATCGCTCCCATGCAGTTTTCACAAAGAGATCGACCAATTGTGTTGAAAGAAGACAGATGGGTGGTTTATAATACATCCAGACAGCTCGTTTTTAACCCTTGCACATTTTTTTTCCCTGTCTGCCTATCACAAAACCATTTGATCACACTGGTGCGACAGGGTGTGATGTTAGACTTGGCAAAAGCGCTGAAAACGGTATTAGCAAGATGCCAGCTTCACACCGGTGTCTGTTCTCTGTTATGATATAACACACATTATGGATTATACTGAACAGGATTTGAACATAGTGACCCACTTCACTGTGCTAATGTACCGCAGGCCCACTGGGAAATGTCAACACGATCTTCCTGTTGTAGCGTCCGTGTTATTTTAGGATATCTCACATGTAATACAGGCACGTGCACACGCGCACGCTGAACCTGTTCCAGTTCACATCCTCCGTGCTCGGCGTCTCCCTCATAAACTCACCTCCCATTGTTTGCATGGTGAGGACCAGAGCAGCGCTGCCCACGCGGCAGGTTCTCCAGACACTAACCGGCCACTAATGAAAACATTTGAAACCCAGCCAAGGCCATTGGCTCGCAGACATACTGCACCTCATCATGTGATGCGAAATCAACTCGGCTGACTAGGACACAATCTAAGTGTGCGTCAGTCTGTGGTTTGGCACTTTTAGACTTTGTGTATAACCTAAGTAGTGATTGAAATCAGTTTCTTTGTTTTAATTACAACAGTTGCAGTTTTTAGGACAGATGGGATAAATGCATGTACAGTATAACATGATTGTCTGCTCATCATTTAACAAGTAAAATGCTATCAAATGTTTTATAAACTACTTAATTTAACAGCTTTAGCCACATTTAGCACAGCTAAAGCTCTGGCCCTCACAGTGAAGGTTTGCCGTTCACACGCTCAAAGGTCACCGATCACAGGACCAACACACAGAGACAGACAACACGCACACCCGCACTCTCAGATATGGGCAGTTTAGAGTCTGTTGCTAATCTGACTGATCACAAAGACAAGGCTGGGACACGTAAACTCCACACAGTAACTCACCTGGTGGGTTGAACACACGTCTTTTAACTACAGCGCTAACCTGAATGTCAAACAGCCAACAGATTTATTCGCCTCTCCACAAGTCCCTGCACCAAGCTGGAACATCCAGGACCAGTCAACTTGAAGTACTTACTGCCCAGCGCTGCTCGGGGCAGTAGTTAACTTTTACATTCCCTACATTAAACCGATTAGCAATTCACCCTTCTGGCATCGCCGTGCACCTAATTACTTTTTCTCCATCCAGGGTATTACATGTATAATAGACGATGTTTGTTTTAGGGCCCCCTAAAGAAAACGTGGCCCCAACGTGTTCTCCCGTACCTTACGTAACATAAAGGTCAGGAAACACTGATATATTGTTTCATTCCCTGAAATGCTCATAAGGAAAAGTAGGCCTGAAATTGTACAAGGGCTTTGCCAGTTACATGGTTGCATTTACAGCACTGCATGTTATTAGTGTAAGTGTTCTATGCCAGGCGCCACCAATCATATTGACAGTGTTATTTGTGAGCCTCGGTTAAGTACTGTTTGTTGTGTGGACTATATTAAGTTCACGTCAGCTTGTGAGACGTTTTTGCTCATCCTGACTGTATGTGTGTTGTTTTTGTTTCCTCGTCAAACTATTCTAGTCTTAGCCTGCCTCTCCTTTCCAGTATTTCCACCTTTTCTCTTGCAGATAAAGCCGCTTTATTCTTTCACGACTAAATCCTCTCTTCCTGTTTCTCCTGTCCAGATTATGGTACTATCAGAAAAGTGCTTTCCCCCCTCAATCAGTCTATGGGGAGCTGCCTATTGGAGGAGATCGAGTTGTTTCCACCCAGAAAGAGGCAGCCCATCCGGAGCCTGCTGATCCTGCACAGCCGCAGCGAGCTTTATGTGGGCGTAAGAGACCAGGTCATCAAGATCCCACTCAAGAGATGCAACTTCCACAAGAGCAGAGAGTGAGTACATGCACACACACAAACACCATTAATCTCAGTGGAAACTGTCAAAAGCAAATGTGCAAACGGCGAAGTTTTAAAGCTCGTCGTTTCACAAGATGCTTTTTATCTGAGAGGGGCAGGCCTGTGCGTTGGTCAGGGGCCCTTGCTGAGATTTAAAATCCAGTAAATCAGCTTTTGTCTGAGCCACCAGAGGTTCCCATAGCTGCTCTCGGTCTGTCTGTCTGTCTGTCTCGCTGTCGCACATCAAACCACGTGCTCTCACACACATCTGAAAAATGGGTGTGAGCGCGCGTGTTTATCAGATATATTGAGTTTCTGTCTGTCTTGAAGACGATCCGTCAAGGAATAAATATTGGCAAAGAAAAACCCGAGACAGAGGCCTGGGGTGTGAAGACTCACCACAAGACTGGGATCCCATCCATCATCACATGCAGAGAAGGATTCACACCTGCATTCCTTATTTCTCGCACAATGAGCTGTTATTGGAATACACCGAAGAGTTAAGGCTTCATATTACAGCTGTGGCTCTGTGATATATGCCGAAGCCATTATGAAGGTCCATCACCTCCTTCACCGTTTCAAAGAAGAAGAAAAAAACAAAACTGAGGAAAGAAATAAAAACCATGCACATATGCCGGCAGGGGAGAGGGCTACTGTGTTCGTCACTGACATTTCTTTGAGGTTTACCTGCTTGAAATATTAGAAGGCTGCCTCTGTTTGGCGGCTTGGCTCACACCGGTAGGTGGTGTCTGCAGACGGGTATTAGCTCGCTCCTTCTCCCTTTCATTTTGCAACTCAGATGTCATTTTCTGTGCAGTGGCAGACGTCAACTCTCTTCTTCGTGTCAACCGACCAGACACTATGTCAGCGTCTCCTGCGTGCAAAAAAAAAAAAAGAAAAAGAAATCACGTGTTTGGTTGCGGAAGATCCCGTGTCGCTGTGTAAGTGCACTTGTGTTTGCGCTGCACATGATTCGTTTTAATGAAACCTGCTTTGCTTGGGAAACTTTGATTGCGTTTTGCCAGTGTGTCAGATTGTGCCGATGCCTGCAGCTCCGCGATATGTCATTGTGCTGTCACTGCAGGCCACGAAAAGGGTAACAGCAGGCTTTTTATTGCACTCAATAAACCACCTGAAGCAGATACGTCTATCTTTCCTACAGTATCGTCACAGGGAATATTTGTTGACTTGATAAGCTATGCGAGTCAGATGTGTGTGTGTGTGTGTGTGTGTGTGTGTGTGTGTGTGTGAATGCAGACCTGTAATCCTGAAGCCAACCTGAAGAATCAGTCAGCACATTGTATTAGGACATCATTTTAGGATGCAGATGTAGAGCACTACAATTCTCTACATGCATTAATCAACAGAATTGAACAGGTATCCTGGATTTCGCTCTCACAGTCAGTTCTGTCTCCTCACATCGGCTTCTCTGCCTCCTGCACAGTGCGTCTTAAGCCACACTCCACGGCGTAAAGCCATCTGCGCTCAGACGTGACAGGTCAATACAAGCCCATTAAAAGCTACGTCGTGTTTTCTCTCCTTCCAGAGCGTGTGTCGGGGCCAGGGACCCGTACTGTGGCTGGGATCTGCTGCTGAAGAAGTGCACCACGTTGGAGGAAAGTGTCAGAATGAGCCAATGGGAGCAGAGCATTACAAAATGTCCTGTGAGTATCGCTGCGCTGGTCCCTCATTGTACTTCACCTGATTTCCTTCTTTTTTTATTATTATTTTAAAGCAATAATTATCTTCACTAGGCCTCCACAGTCACTGTTCCCTCCACATGAATTTAATACTTACATTCATCTGTGCTCCTCTCCTCTCAAAGCCACCGGCTGCTCTGTATACTCTCCATAAACCCACAACTTACAATCAACAGCGCTTTAAACCAGGCGGAGGAACCTTTGCCTGTGAAAAGGCGTCTTGGGACCAAACAACGCGACTCTCAGAGAGCGGCGCGTACCCCGGGAATGATCGAGAGCCCCCGCTTCAATCATTCACCTCCGACTGCTTGTTCATTAGCTAAACAGCTCCTCCATTCGTTTTAACACGCGCCAAATCTGGGAGAAATGTTAGGGGGGTGTCAAGCCTATCAATTTCAGCACGGCTCTGCCTGTTCTTATTCAACGGCTGCAAGCCGGTCACAGCAGAGAGAGCTGCGTGGCTCCGTAGCCTCGAGTGGGACTGTGTTCAGATTATGTACAGGACTGTTTGACTGTCAGCCTACTGAGCTCTGGTACACACGTAAATTCAAACATATACATACAGCAGATATTTACAATCATGGGAAAACTGGAAGACATCTAGTAAATATAAATGTCAATACAGTTTTAATGTCTGTAATCATCCTTGTTGTCACTGATCAATCAGATTTTTGCAGTTAATACATTTCCACCTTGAAATTGCACAACAACAACTAATTAGCATGTTTGTGTAAAAGGAGTCCTTGTTTGGAAGATACAGTAGTTTAAGGGTGTGTGTTATCATATGAAGCTTTCCCCTCTAAATATTAAGCTTAATTACCTGTCCCTTGGGTCCAGCTTGATTTTAAATGAACAAATGTAGCATAGTGTTGATCTTCACAGATAACTTTTCGTCAGTGAGGACGGTAATAAGTCCTTTATTCAAAATGTAAAATTATAGCTTCACTCAAAGATAATAACTTCCAGCAGTTTTGATGTATTTTTAGTTGGTCACATACCTCCCACGGTGCTGATGCTTATGTATTCACTCACTTAACCTTGGTCGAACCAGGTCCAGTCCTTCTAGAATTAACTTCAGCTGTAATAGCTTTGTGTGCTGAGAGAGAAATGGCGGTACGGTATACGTTCTGAAGCCAGAGCAGAAAATTATCTGTTCAATGCCAAGACCTGAAAAATAACTGTAGCAGTTTCACTCCCAATGAATCCATTAACAGCCTCCGAAAGGCTGGCTCTGAGTCCTTTTCTGCAGAGTGGAAGTGTGAAACTGGAGGCTAGTTAAGGGTTTTACACAGTGAGCTGTGTTGTTTAGACATAGAAGAACGCTTGGCCAACCTGTTAACCAACGCACAAACATCACCTCAGCCTGCTGCCTATGTACAAATGAGCGTGAAAGGTAGCACCTTTGTGTTTTATTCTGCTTTATTCAGGTGAAAATTACAATTTCAAATCAATAAATGGGACCAGCATGCAGGTTTTTATATTAAGACAAACCTGTTGAATTTTTTGTTCTGTGAAAATGAGCATTTTCTCATAATAAATATATAAAAAACAAGTGATTACATTTTCATAAGAAATTACTCACATATTTTTCCCACCTGATATAATTTATTTATAGATATATACACACAAAAATGGACAATGTTATATGCAAGATCAATGAGAAAGATATGACACATTACCTCTCTTTAATGATTTTTGTTGTTGTTGTGGGCAGCACAACTGATGTTTGTCTTGGAAAAGCTTTCGCCATTCAGGCCCACGACAGAAACCAATCTGAAAGCAAATTACCCTCACACGTAGCCGCAGCGTGGTTCACATGTTCTTGTGTCGAGCTCACTTGCACGTGACCTCTGTCAAACTTTCGAGCACCTGTACCATCGAAGCCTTCCTGTTCAGTTCTGTTTTGCTCCACATATCTATTTCTGCAGCTTCATTTCTGCGTATTTTTGTCTTTTCTGTGTGTCCGTTCACAGCCTTCATTTGCTTTTCTCAATCTCATCATATCCCCAGACAATTTTTGTATATCCTCCACATGTTTACAGCATATTTTTGTCCCCATAACTGCTCAATTTGGGATGTAATGCAGTGATTTTTGCATCTATTTGAGGAAAATTGATTTCGGTTTGCATCCATCGTAGCCGTGGGCTGCGTTTCCCAGAGCAACACGTTCCTGAGAGCACCGGTGTAATGCAATGAGCGGATTCTGAGAAAAGCCATTAGCCTCATATGTTTTATTTTCGTCCCTTTTTGTTTCTAATAGATCCGTAATGTGACAGTCGATGGAGGCTTTGGCGCCTGGTCGGGCTGGTCCATGTGTAGTCATAATGATGGAGGGAGCGCAGGGTCTTGTCTGTGCCGAACACGAGCCTGTGATAACCCTGCTCCTCAGTGCGGCGGCCAGCAGTGTCACGGGATCAGTGTGGAGGTCGCCAACTGCTCAAGGTGACTTTTTTAGTATTGCCCACATCGGTAAATACTTCTCTTTAAATATAGCCTGTAAATATCCACATCCATCCCACAGACAGCAAATCAAATATTAGTTCATCATTTCCCAGCATCTAAACACCTACTCGTTAAAAATCTACACATAGTAAATCTGTCTGCGTAGCATCAGTTATCTGAAGCTAAGTGTTGATTAGATATTGTTTTTACCCTCTCAGCTGAAAAGTTGTTGATTTTAACACTCTGAGTTAAATCTGGCTGCTGCTGCTGCTGCTGGTGTGCAGCAGTCATCTGAAGGCTGCCAACATGGCAAATGAGCAAACTAAATTCACTTAAAATCCTAGTTTATATGGATTTTAACTTTTTGTTTAGTTACAGCAGGGCATATTCTCATGCAGACTTCAGAGTCAGCCAGAGTCATGTTCTGTTTTTGTTTGTGCTGGTTTAGAGATGGTCTTCAGGCTGCCCACTGTACATCATTACCAGTGGCTGAAGTACCTTTGACTGATGTTGCACTTTGCATCTCCATAGAAACGGAGCCTGGACCCCCTGGACCGCCTGGTCTCCATGCAGCACCAGCTGCGGCATCGGCTTCCAGGTCCGTCAGCGCTCCTGTAGCAACCCTACCCCTCGCCACGGAGGACGAGTGTGTGTGGGCCAGAACCGTGAAGAGAGGTATAGTTACACACACCCACACACATTTATCCATATATTACCATGCTGGTTAAAGCAAAAACACGCCGTGGATGCACAGCTGTGTTTCCAGACTCCAGTATTTGAAACCTGCAGGTGCAGGTTGCAAGTACAACTTTCAGGGTGACTTTTTCTGTTCCCTTCTTCTTCACTTCTTTCCAACTTCATGACAGCCAATTAAGCAACGAGTGGGATAGGCCTGTGCTTGGCTAATTATCTGGCTTTCACACACAGACCATGTCTACGTTTTGAAGCTTTGGAGACTGGCGTAGAATAATCGCCTTTTTAAAGATGTTTGTGTGGTTTCTAAGCAACCTTGCAGGCCTGTTTTTCAAGGAGAAAGTATGTGAAGGTGCACAATGACACACACAAAGCAGCTCAGGTAAAAAAAAAAAAAATGTCTGTATAGATGACTTCCCGAAGTTGAACTGTTGGTCTGGTTATTTGAAAGTTTAGATCAGTTGTTGAGTTTTAGTATTTTGAGATCAGATGGGATGTACAGTCTCTGTATATGCATATACTGGATGTTTCAGCTGGACTCTTATAACGATGTTACTTAAAGAACTGATGCGTTTTTCTCTTGTGTCCGTAGCGTCTTGTGCTTTTTTATCCAAATGCCACTGTTAACCAGAAGTGAAGGCAGGAAAAGTGCAAATAAATACAGTTCAGAGAGCACAGGGAAAAACGGGAGAGAAATAAATTGTTACGAATTGTTACCATGGCAACTGAGACAGCATCGCAAAGGACAAGTAATTGGATACAGCCTTCAAGGATGAACCTTATATTAGATGCGTTTTTTTTTTTCCCTCACTCCCGCACTTTTTCATTTCCTCTCTACGTTTTCCAGCCTCCTACCTTTTCTCTGTTCCTACTCACTCACTGATGGTCCTGGTGGAGCAGTCAGTCCTGCTCCACCAGGAGCTCAGAGGAAATATACGAAGTGACCAGCACAGCCTACTTACTCACGTACCACACCACAGAAAATGCTGGCTGGCACTGCAGACCACAGGAGACCAGAGGCAGGTTTTGCCACCCCCACTCTTTCCCTCGCTGAGCTTTAATCTCCTTTGTTTCGTCTTTCCTTCTGGCTCTCAATACTTGCTCTGTTCAGCTATTTAAAACACCTTGGGCCGGTTAGGGGCCAACTTTGAGGGCCGGTAAAGTAACCTTGCTCGTGAAAGTGCAAGAGCGGGGAGGAGACTGTGTTTGTGTATGTGAGAGAAAACAGCAAAGATTAAAAAAAAGAAACGAGTCAAACAAATGAACAGTAAGGCAGACAGATAGAAAATGGATGTGTTAACTGATGAATCATGCTCCATCAGTAAAACTCAGCCAGAGGGAGGGAAAGATAAGATGGAGAAGCTAGAAATTGATGTGTGTTCAATATAAGCAGACCCAGGTGTGTCACAAGTGCATGCAACCATTTAAATGATTGTGAATTCTTCTCAGTAAATGTTTAAACCAGTCAACAAGTCATCTGTCCGTCCATCAAATCAGTTTTATAGTCGTGCATGTGTGAAACCGGCGAAATCATTGATGCGGGTTTTAATACAAATGGGATGAAAGCAGAGTTTTCCTTTGCTTTGCACCCCGGGCCTGACGACCAACCACGCGCGCAAACAGCATAGCGAGAGCTCATGTGTACGCAGACGCATGTTTACAGAAACTAAACTACTCCTGCTCGTCTTTTAGCCAGTAGGCTTCCCATAAGTTTGGCCCTGTTTGGTTGCGACAGACAAAGCTTTTAAAGATAAAGCAAATGTTCTGAAACCTAAACCTGAGGGCTTAAATCTGGCTGGTTAATGCCTGCATTTATGCTCCGTCTGTTGGTATTTCCCTTAACACGTCCACATCATCCATACTGCTTACTCAGCCTATAGCAAGTCATTAGCAGTGTTTTAGTCCGATCAGCTGTGTGTGTGTTGAAGATGAGATAAGTTCAGATGGATTGAAGCCACAGACTTGTCTGGAAAGATTAAAGTGTGGATGATGATGAATTTGAAGCTCTAAATCCGCTTTGTATTGATCGCGTGGCCTTTTATTGTGCTGTTGGGCACGAAGGGGGACTGTGTGTCGGCACGGATGTGTGTCTGTGTGTGTGTACATCTTTCTTATTGTCTCAGGCGTGTGCAAGAACCATACTCTTCCTCATTTCTCGCCGCGCTCCTCCTCCCCACTGTGTCAACCCACCGATTATTAAAAGTGAAAAAGAACACACTGCTCTGAGGATTTTTACAACCAGCCTGTACAGAATGTAGCTTTTGATTTTCCATGAGCAATGACAGGGTATCTGGGAATAGCACAATGGAAGTATCCAGCCTGAGCCTCTCTAGTAAGGGCATAAACTTGAAGCTACAGTATTTTAGACTTACTGTAAAAGGCGTGTAGGTGCCAAAACACAACAAACCTGCAATAAAAGCTATTTTATAGTGTGTGTAAAAGTTATCAAATAAATGATATGACTCTAATCAGATGTCGTTATAGTGTAATGAAGACAGAGCATTTTAGACATGGCATCAATCCTGTCTTCTAAAACGATGTCGTTACAGATGATCTATGCATCTTTGTGGCTTTTTTAATAGGCCGTGTCTATGAATTATGCAAAGTGCATATGGCAACTTTGGCCATCACGCCATGCACTCACGTTTACTACACATCTGCCTCTGGTGGTTGATGGGCTCAGATGTTCAGACCCACAGTGCACCACGTTCTCTGCTCTTCATGGCCACATCAAAAAGATATGTGAGGCTTGTAAAAGTGTGTTTTTGAGTCACGTTTACACGGTTTCGCAGGCTTCCCTGTCATGTGGAAGGAACTCTTTGTAGCTGCTTCACTTCAGTGCCAAGGTTTCAAAAGTGCGGCGACATCTTCAGTGACCTCCACATATAACCACACTGCTATTTCAGATAAAGCAGCTGTTCTGCTTTCCACTGAGATGACGCTGCTGCACATGAGACGCTTTGTGTGAAGCCACTGTGAGTGATTCTCTATTGTTAGAGCTTCCAAACTACCTCATTTAAAGCGAGGCAGCACAACACACTGTCTGGTAATTACTTAAGGCTCCACCAGTCATTTTATAAAATAAACAATAGATCAAATGACAACGTCCAGAGTGAAAACTACTGTTCATAGTGACAAGCCTGCAGATAATTATCACCTAACTCTACAGCTCCCCTCAGCTCAGAGAACAGTTTTGGCGTCTGTAAGCTTATTATTATGGTTTTCGGGCCCACAACTTTAATAACATAGTGAAACATTTAGCAGCTTTAGCAGAGGCTGATATTTCGCCCATGGAAAACCATAACAGAGTAACAATTAGAATGATGTGCATCGGTCAGGTGACTAGAAGCACTATTTGAAATGAACATCTGCGTTGTTTCTGCTCAGTGTGTACAAACACAGCTGGTTGGTAACATTCTTCAGCAGTTGCTTAAATGTTATGTGAAGAGTTCATAAGCTTTAAAGCGTTATTATCTAATTGGCTACTTGTGTAACTGTCCTCATTGTTTTTTTTTATTCATTACATTTTTAGCTCCCTGTTTTTTGTTTTTTTTAAATAACTGTACTTGCTGGATGTGTATGTTCCTCCTCCTCTGGTCTCTCATGAAGCAGAGATGCTGATTTCAATAAAATTAGGTGATTATAAAAAGAAACATGCTCATCCCTTGTGGGCTTCCTGTTCTTTTTGTCCCAGGTACTGTAACGAACACCTGCCCTGCCCGCCTCACGTCTACTGGTCGGCTTGGTCGGCATGGGAACGCTGCACCGTGCCTTGCGGCGGCGGCATCCAGTCACGACGTAGAACCTGTGAGAATGGCAACGACTGTCCTGGGTGCGGTCAGGTATGTCACAGGAAACTATCTGTCCTTCGCCTCAGCCCGTTCGCTCAGGCTTAGCCGTTTCACGCAATGACCAGTAAGTAATGATGAAACTGGAACATCTAACACAACCAAATCCCTTGGCTAAAATTAAACAGTAGCAGCAGCCATCAGATTTATTACCAAGACCTATTTAATACCACACACGCACACAATAATAACTCCTCATATGAATAGGCTTATTTTCTGCCACAGAGCTTTTTTCCTGAGCAAAGATGATGCAAAGAAGTGTTGAAATACAAGTGTTCTTCTTGTTGACAGCATGATGTGACGCTCGTGTTATTTCTGGTGCTGTGTTCACACACTCACTCACACACACACACACACACACACACACACACACACACACAAACCCCCTCACCCGCAGTCCTGGTAAAAATAAGAGAGAATGAACATGATAGCTGTAGCTTCTGGTGTCCCCCATGGAAATGGATTAAAGAATATGGGTCAAGGCCTTGTGGATGCATGGGATTCTTCAAGTGTGTTTATGTTTGTTTGTTGACAAAGCTGATCGCTAAACTTGCGCTTCGTTACTAGCAAGTTTGGATTAATGCTTTTGAGTGAAGATTATAATAGGGATTACCCACATATCACAGTAATAAGACTGCATTTACTTAAATATCTGGGCAGTATCTGTAGCTTGGTGCTATAAATACACACATTTACTGTGTTAAATGAAAGTGATGCTTTCATTTTTTAAATATGCCAAATGCTGAGAAAGAATTAAACAACCCAAACCACATCCCACAGATTCTCTGTGTTCATTGCAAAGCAAAGTAATACTCTGCCAGAATTATGAAACATCCAGCTCAACAGCTCAAGGCCTTACAACCTTGTGAGCACGTATGGCATCTGACAATTCCCCATGACACGCTAGTATCTGCAGAACATCCAAATGAAAGGACTGACCTCCCGTTAAGTTGCAATTCAGCAGTCTCACCATGCTGCATCATCTGTTGCTGTGTGTACCTCTCTCTCTGTCTCTCTCGGTCACACGCACAAATATCCCCCCCTGATGGCAGCTGCCTTAGTTCTGTCACTGCTCTGGGGCCGTTACGCTCACGGAAGCATCCTGGGAATGCATCGGCGTTCCTGCAGGAGCTCAGTTTAGAAAAGGATTCTGATGACAAGCTGATGGGGGAATCTCAGTTTAACGGCTATTTCATTTTCTGCTGTGGATATTCAGATGTATCTTTGGTTTAGAGACCAGTGAGGGTGAAGTGAATGGTGATATTAGGGATAGTTTTATTCAGAGAGCTGAGTCAGGGCAGTGGAAAACCACCTCTTAAACAAAATCACTTTTTTGACGCTATTGTTTTTACTGTTGCTTATGTACTTGTCCGTTTTTAGGTTGTTGTGTTTTTTCTTTAGTTCCTTGTCTCCCAACATCACAGCCTGGGGCTTAATTGGGGCTGTTTCAGCCGCTGGTGTTATATTTGCTGTATACAGACACCTTCTCCTTCTGGTGAAAGAGTCTTTCCACAGCATGGCCGTCTTGAAGTTAAAGTTTGTGTTGTAGTTTGTATTTAGCACATTTACCCAGACCGAAGACACAGGTGAGCTTCTTTTAAGCTCTCTGAAGAGGTGCCTAATTGCACAGCTTAATGTAGCAATTGCTTGCACTTTATGCACTTAAAACCCCAAAGGAGGCGTTCAGGGGAATGTGCATCCACCTTTCCATTAAAATATGATTAAAAAGCCTTTGTGATGGATTCCTGTCTATGTTCAGCTGCCCTGGACAGATTCATATGTAATTAAGCAGAAGATGAGATGCACCAGGTAAACCCTCCAAAATCTGTACTACAAGAGTCCTGGAACCATCCAGAATGAGAGGGTGCTGTGAGAACAAGCATTTTCATCACTCGGAGACAGAAAAATGACATTTTTTTACCGTGTCGTTGTTACTCGTGCAGCTGCAGCACAGCCCCCTAGTGAGGAACACACACAGCAAAAGGAACGATTTGTGAGAGCCAGGGTTAATGAATGTCACCGAAAAATGTAGTGAAAGCCCTAAAACCCTTCAGTAGAGCAGAATATCGCCGGTTTCCAAATCACTGTTGGTGCTGGGGTGCGGTTTACTGTGTGTGTGTGTGTGTGTGTGTTCATCTTTACGTGTCAGGATTAATATTGCTGCAGCCACTGTTGATCAGCTCCAGGTGTTACCAAGACATTAATCAACATCTGCTCTGGGTTGTACGGAGACGTCACTTAGACAATACCGAATTTCAACTTGCGTTGGGAAGTGTACAAAGACGCAGCGTGCTTGGCAGTGCCCATCTCTCACAGCGATGTACGTGGTCAACATGCTGCAAAGTGAATCCCTGCACAGCAAATCCATTCAGTTCATACTTTGCCTGTGAGTCTCTATTGATCCCTGAAGCTACATTTTCTCCGCTTACATATTCTCCACAGGGAGCCCACAGCCCGAGACAGGATGAGTCAGGTGATGCTGGGAGGGATTC
The DNA here is from genome assembly GCA_030770545.1 of Macropodus opercularis. Taxonomy (NCBI): domain Eukaryota; kingdom Metazoa; phylum Chordata; class Actinopteri; order Anabantiformes; family Osphronemidae; genus Macropodus; species Macropodus opercularis. The sequence continues at coordinate 7,472,381 of JAUCMP010000028.1, forward strand.
AGGTTAAGGACACTTCAGTTGAAACCAAAATGCCTTTATACACTTCTGCAGTCCTGAAAACAAAATATTGCCACATGCATCTCTCAAGGTGCTTCATTTCCATCAAACCGGCCCCACTGGTGCCCTGCGTGTCACCGCCTCAGGCTCCAGCAGTATAATCACCAGGGAACCATTTAGTCCTAAGATGCTGTGTGTGTCATTTTGCTCTACGCAAAAAGCGACATGACTGCAACTTCATCAGTCTGACCCTGGTCCACGCGGCGCAGCTCTATCTCTCTAGTTTCACTGTATCTGCATTACAGTTTTGAATCCCCCCGGGGAGCCGGTGAAATCCAGGCTGGAAATAAACAAGCTCGGGCTCTGGTGGCGCAACTGTGATTTACTGTACCACGAGAATGGGTCTCAGCTCCATCTTCGCCTGTGGGATGAAAAAAAACAGACAGTCGGGCAGCAGGAAAAGCTTTTCTACAAACAATGAAGAAATGAGTCTTCATCCACCGCAAAGCAGTAACCTTGATTTGAGAAAAAGAAGTCAGCAGAGTTATCAGATACCAGGAATAATTGCCTGCATCCAAAAGCAGAGATTTGTAGATTTTTTATATACAGTAGATTTGTCCAATGTATATAATATATCAAACCAAATACACAGAATCAGTTTGGCTTTGCGAGGGTCTTACTTGTAATCCTGCATGTAGCATAAATAGGATTTATAAAACTTATCAATATGAATATACAAGTCACATCATAACTTCAGACAATTAGATGTGTTTACAGTATATTACAGTAAACTACATGCTTCATAGTGTTGTTCGTGAACTACTGGGGCCAATTACTTTCTCAGCTGTGAAATATAATTGCGCCCTGAACTCAGCAGCTACTCCAGGTCCAGGCCATCCACGAATGATATTTTATTCCTTTTGAAACTGTTTGCAGGTTGACTCTTGTACTCGGGATCATTGTCATGCTGCATAACCCGGCGCTGTGCTCGAGCTTTAGTGCACAGACTTGACGACCTGACTTTCTTTCAGAATTCACGCTTCCCTCAATTATGGCAAGTTGCCTGGCCCTGAAGCAGATTGAACGTTACGCTGGCACCTTCATGCCTGATTGTACGTATGATGTTCTTTTTGTGGACTTACGCCAGATGTAATGGGAACGGTTCAACTTTTGACTCATCGGTCCATAGGATGTCTGCTGCACTGTAGCTGTGTTGTGGCAGAATTAGGGTGAGGCTTAAGAGTCTCGCTGTGGTTTGTGCCTCGCAACACGATATGTGAGGCAAAAACTGCTCTGAGGCCAGTTACTGTAGATGCTCCAACACTTCCAGCGAAGGTTACTGTGGCGCTAATGCGTCTTCATTTGTTAACAGCATCTCTCACTCGGCATATTTGTACATGTTGTACCAGACAATTACAAATGAATTTCTAACCCTTCGTAGACAGATTAATGAGGTTTAGCAGATTATTGCTTGTAGTGTAGGGAGTGTGTTTCGTTACCAAAGGCTTAGCCAAATCAAAATGGACAAATTAATACAGAGTACGTAACCAGGCATAAACAGCCAATCTGGCATCGATAACAATATAAAACATCACTAAATAGATAAAGCTGAGATGAGACGTTAAGGTCTTAAAATCAGCTGTAATTTATTCTGGTTATTACCACATTTTTTCCCAAAGCTGCTTTCAGTTATCTGCAAAATTCAATATAACATTCTGCACATGTTCCCCCTCATATCAATATTAAGCAATTACTTTTAATCCGTTAAAAAGTTAAATACATTTGCAATTCCAGTTTGTATTGTGAAATATTAAGAGCAAAACATAAAGGACTCCATATTGCACTTTAAATGTCATGCTGGTGTTCTGTTTTTCCTAGTTCTCATGAAAAGAAAGCCTCTTCAAAGATTGGCATTCTTCAGGAAGATACTATTCATGGTGGTATATCCTGCTTTATGCAGCAAAGTACATCAAATATCTCTCACATCCAGGGATCAAAAAGGACCGTTTTTCTCCTCTGAACTGCACATCTTGACTCTGCCTCTCAGAGTTAAGAAAGTCAAATGTGGGCCGTGCAGAACCTGCACAGAGCTGCTTAATAACGTCGAGAGCTGCTCTTTTCACGTGTGAGTTCAGTTGCGCAGCCAGGCTGTGAAATTAAAGTTAAGTAGCCGGTGTTTGTGGGGGCAAACCGATGGGTGAACACACTTGTGTGTTTTCGTTCTCCTCTGTGTGTGTTAGTCTATGAGTGTGTGTGTGTGTGTGTGTGTGTGCTTGTGCACTGGTGTGTAGCCAGGAGACCTGCTTCCTGGCTGACAGCAAGCTTCATAATGGAGTCAGACTGGTGGGGAGACAGAGAGAGAGCGAGACAGAGAGCGAGACAGAGAGCGAGACAGCGACGCACAGAGGGGGGGAGTTTGACGAAGTGTGTTTCAGTCAGCGTTGCTAATTGAGCTGACGTGTCATGGAGACTTGAGGAACGTTAGGCCTCCGTCTCAACAGAGATGTAGACAGTGCAGAGGATTAGTCACTCTCAAATCTGGCCCATTCTCCTAAAAGTTAGGATGTAAGTGTGTGTGTGTGTACAGTATATATAGATGTCACACACATGCTTCCCTCTCCCACTTGCATTCTTTGTGACACACACACACAAGCAGCTCTCTGACTCCAATAAGAAGTATAATGAGTGTAATGATGGCAGGAAGCTGGAGAGGCACGACTCCTTATTATTCACCTCCCACAAGCAGACGCCAGAGACAGAGAGCCTTTTGTGCGTACCCGCACCACACTACTGTACACACACCGTCCACTCCACATTCATGGATTCTACAAAAAAAAAACACACACATACACACAGGCGCGAGGCAGAGGGCTTATTCTTTCCCAGCACTCAGACGCTACGCTGACATTCATTCTCTCGTTTTCACAACCCTTCCTCCTCAGCTTGCATGCCCTCATCCTTTAACACCTAAAAAGAAAACAAGCAGAAAGGTCTGCGGCTGGAGACCGGATGACTCTGTAGCCGCCTGGATCCAAAACTCAGCTGCATAAACACGCGCACACACTCGAATCAGTGTCAGAGCGCCAGCCCTGAGTCAGGATTTCACTCTATAGACAGCTTGACGGACACAGCCATGCACAAACACGCGCACACCAGCAGCCCGACCATCGCCGCCACACTGGCCAACCGGGCAGCAGCTTGTTTGTGTGAAGCTTTCAAACGCTATCAAGCGTCCTCCCAGCCAGTTCTCCTGAGCTTCAGCCAGAAACACATTAAAGTGCCGCCCGTCTCGGAGCAGCTGCCTGTTAAAGGTGTTGCGCAGCATAAAATCGCTGCTCTCCATTTGCCCGTAATGCGTATCGCCGGAAAAGGGGGGGGGGGGGGGGGGATACGGGCCCGAAATCAGCGGACTAATTGAATCCAATTTTGTGTTCCACATGCCACTTGTCACAGTTGACTACTTTCCACCATGTTTTCACTTTTGGTTAATTTCTCCGAAATTGAGACGTGAGGATGGTTGAGTGAAAAGTGCAGGACGCTTCTTTTTTTTTGTCTGTTTGTAAGAAAATTGAGATTCAAACATTTTTGCTCTGCAGCCCCATTCGCATACGTAACGTATAATGTAAAGGTGACCTGCTCACTGCTCCAGCTCAGTGAATGTTATTTGAATGGCGTTTTTTTTTCTTCTTTTTCACTTTGCTTGTGGATGTATTTGTGTGTTTAGATTATGGGTTTATATGGGCAGAGCTGGACTGGTGTTTATTTCACATCCTCAGGTCCGTTTTTAATGCATAATTCAGGAGGTGCTATAAAAACTGCCACTCTAACGCAGGGGAGACTGTTTTTGTTTTGTTATTATATCAGATTTTGTATTCACGTTCATGGCTGCTGTAACAAGGCTCTTTTATTGCTGAAAAATGCAATAAACCTCCTTCAGTGTCCTTCAGCTTTATTGCTCTACTGTTGTTAACAGGAGTCTTTTTTCTTTTTTTCACATCGTGGACCCCCAGGTGGTACGGAGCTGATGATGATGAGGACCTTCACCATGTTTTCATTTTACACACTGAGTCTATTAGCTTGGCAACTAGGCTACTTATTACGGTTCCATAACTGTAAACCATTCGTATATTTATACTGTATATGTTTAGTAACTTATTAAGTTCCGTTGGGTTTTGATTCGAGCTGCTCGAGCCACAAACCTTTTGATGTCGGTTCAGTGTGAGTGTAAATCAGCTGTGGATACCTTCAGAGACTTTGAATGAGGTTTAGCTTAAAACCCAGTAATTATCTCCTCAGCCCTCTGCATCGACACTAATCCTCAGAGACTACAGGGAGAAGCGTTTACCAGACAAGCCTCATTAAATATTTACTGTGTTTGGCCACCATCAACAACTTGCACAACAAACAGCCACGGATTGGTTGTGTTTACCTGCGTTCCTGTCATATGTGGCGTTTCTGTCACATACTTTTTTTTCTTCTTCTTCTTCTCTCATTGGCCGATAATCACACATGGGCCGGTCTGTGATGTGTGATGATGTTAAATATTAATGTCTGGAGATGATTACTGCGCTAGATGGAGAGAGGCAGGAAGTGCGGCCGAGGTGACACACTCATTCATCACGGGACTCTAACAGAATCTAAATCCTCCCAGTGTTTTTAACCTCGGTACCTCAGGGGGGAGTAGACAGAGCAAGGGAGAGGAGATAGAAAGGAGAGTGGATAGGGAAAGGCAGGGAGAGATGAAACAGCGATACAGCAGGGGGGGGGGGGAGAAACAAGGAGATGAGGAAACAGCTGTCACAGAACGAACTGCGTGTACAGTGAGCGAAAGACGCTGAAAGAAATATAGATAGGGAGGCAGATAGATAGATAGACACATGGAAGGTGAGACCACGAGAGAGAACGATGGGCAGACCTGCATACTATATAATGTATAGAGCTGCTCAGCTCTCCTCAGCTCTCCTCAGCTGACCTGTCAGCCTATCCCGCGTGACAGGCTGACGGATGTGCAGAGAGGAACTCTTATCTTATTTTGTCAAGGTCTGCCAGTCACTCAAGGCCTATTCAGCATAAATAAACAAGCGGTAAAGGAGCTGGCAGTCGTCTCACCTTCTCCTTTACGGCAGCGTTCTCTCCAGACGTATCGCTACCTCCACCTCCTTATTTATTTAGCCGCGCACAAAAGGAGGCCAGAGTCCCTATTACCTACCTATTATCTCCCTCGAGTCACATCATCAAGTATAGTCCCACTGAAGGAGCAGAATATTTTCACCAAGTAGTCCAAATGGAGGGGGAATATAGACTTAAGGTGCGCTTAAATAAGACTCGCAAATCATGCTGCTGTGTTTTTCATTTTTACTGCCTAGCTTTCAAAGTCGGATGCAAATAGGAGAAAGAGCTGCCTTCTCTTTTCTCACCCCCTTACGCTTCATTCTCTCTCTCTCTCTCTCTTTTTATCCACCTCTTTGGGTCCTTGGCACCACCTGCACCCCCCCCCCCCTTTCTTTCCCTTCCGTCCTTTCCCCTTGGTTATAAATTAAACTTGATCAATGACCTTTTCTGTCTGGCTTGTTTGGCTCTTGCCATGTTCAGCAAGTGGCCTAATGGGAGCGTGTCCTTAGTCAGTGCATGCTGGCAGAATGGCAGGTTATGTTTAGAGCAGGGAAGCAGAGCTGGGTTGGGGTTTAAATAGGTGGTACTGGATCCACGCAGTGTGATACAGTGACCTGGCAGAGGTGAAATGAAGACGTGGAATGAAAAATCTGTTTATTTCCTCTTAAAACAATACTGTTAAAGTTCTTCTTAGTCACGGCGGAGCCATTGTCCTGGCCTTGGGAGACTTCGCAGGCATTCCTGTCTGAGCTTAATTGTTGCTTTATTGATTCTTTATTAACGCTTCCTACACTAGACGTGGCAGATTATCGACAAACGTGCCCCTTGTGTTTGCAGGAGTACCAGTCGTGCAACACGTTGCCCTGCCCCGACCTGAAGAAGACCACACCCTGGACCCCGTGGACGCCGGTCAACATCTCCGACAACGGCGGCCACTATGAGCAGCGCTTCCGCTACACCTGCAAAGCTCGCATCCCAGACCCCAGCCTGCTGGAAGTGGGCAGGCAGAGGATCGAGATGCGCTACTGCTCCAGCGACGGGTCCACAGGCTGCTCCACCGACGGTGAGTGCGGGAGTGAGAGAGACAGATGGTCTCTTTCCTGTCACCCCAGCCTCTGGATATTTCTGTGATCGTGCTCCAAATGTCTTTGTGTGTCTTTGCAGGCTAATTATTGGCATCCTCCCCTCCAGCTAATCCTTCTTTATGTGTCTCTCTTGTCTATAAAGGTTTTGCTTTGACGCTTTCTCAAACTTCCCCCTGTCTGTCCTGTAAAAAGTTACAGCAGCGCCCTCTTAATCAGCTCTTGTGTTTACGGTTCCATCATAATCCACTTCGTCACGGGATCAAAGCGTCAGCCACGTTAATGAACTTTCAATTCACAGAGCTGATCAGTAGTTTACAACTAATTTTGGCATCTCTGTGCAATCGCGCGCACAAAGACACAACTAAACCCAGATGCACAAACTAAGTGCAGTTATGATGTCGCAGAGAAACACACACGCTTCATTGTCATCCCAGCTCTTCGCGCTTGGCTGGAGTCGGAGCACCACACGTTTTCAGTCAGCCACACCCCTGGTGAATTAAACGCAGTAAACGCTTGTACAAACAAGCTGCTAATTGACAGGTTGTTTATGTTGTCGTGTGGAGGGATGCATATTAGAGGGCAAGACGGCCTGGGTGGCACCACACCACGGCAAAGAGGTCTGAGGCACAGATGCAGCAGTTAAAGGTTGTTTACGACGCCGCTCGGTGCCTCCGAAAGAAAAGCAGATGTTCTTAAGGCCAGAGAGTTGACGCCTTGCTACGCCGCCGTGGCCTCCCATCACTTTGAGTTCATCTGTGCCTCCGGTGGTCTGTTACAGTGCTCACATGCCACATGCTGCAGCGATCCCAGAGGTTAGGTTAATGTGCACTACCACTAGGCTTGTCTCTCATTCTGATCTCTCCCTCCTCGCTCATTCCTGATTATTAATCTCTGTCTTTTCCTCGGCGCTGTCTCTGGTACAAGATGTTCTCTTCACACTTTGAAGCCAACGCTTAAATGTTCCTGAAGGGTTTTTAAACCAGCGCTGGCAGCAATAGGACTGCAGACTTACAGCTTTCAAACCGAGCGACAGCCGCGCATCCGAGACATTAGAGAACAAAGAGACGAGCTTTAATAGGTCTGTCGTGTTTTTTTTATGTTTCATTAAAGGTTGTCACCAGAACCTTGACATCAGATTAGCTTCACTGTTAATTACAGCGATTGAATGGCAGCAGTTTTGAGCTGGGTAGTCACTTTTGCCGACATGTCAGCCTGCGTTGTAGGATTCAAGCGGCCTATAGGCTACAGCAGGCACATGGTGATGTATGAGCTGCACACTCACATTTGTTCAACAACCAGTGTACTAACATGAGTGTTATTTTCTCCAATGTGCCACGGGGAGAAATGCGAAACGCTATTAAGTCAGCTTACCGAGGTGCAAATTACGCATCAGCATTGCTGCAGGTTACATTTACATCACGCTTTAAAGGGGACGTTATAATTTCCCTGTTAATAGAGAGAAACTTCATTATACACTCGCTGCCAGTGATCAGCGGCGCCGATCTGTCACGATGCTAATGCACTTAATATTCTACCTATATCGAATTTTCAACTGGAGAAGTAATTAACATCACTGCGGGCGATATCGCTGGTCCACGTTCCCTCAGCAGAGCTGGTCTGGCGACGGCGAGCAGCCTGGGAATTTCCTGTTAAGGAAGGAAGAGAATAACACTGTCACAAGAAGATTAAGCACTAACAAAATATTCCTAATGAGGCACAGTCTGATAATTTGTGTACAGTTGGTGTTAGGCTAATATTTAAAACCATGGATCTCATTTTAAAGAGTTCCTCCCTGTATCACAACCGAAAGCTGGATTAATGTAATGTTGACCAGACGCCTAATTTGACTAATTTGACTAATCTTACAATTTCAGCTGTATTTAAACTCAGAATTACATTCGCCAGCAGTACCAGAATTAAAATCTATTTAATGTGCTCATAGGTCATCAGAGATGAAGTTCACAGACATTGAGCAGCTGTTCAGAACTGGAACTATACTATTTATCTCTTATATATTACATCTTAAACTGTCTATTATTTCCTTAATAACAGGTTGCGTTTACTTGTTTAGATTGGAATTATGCGTTACATCAGCGTCTGTATGATGTTTTTCTATAAAACCTTCACTTTATGTGCTCATTATTTTCTATTTTCTATTATTCTATTTTAATCCTCAGTTGGAAAAATCTGATGCCTCCAGTACTTAGACAAGCGCTACATTAAAATCCAGTTGTTAGAAGCTGTAGAGTAGTTCAAGAAAACTGAGACTGTAAAAGAGTAAAACGAACCGGAGACTCTGTTAAGACTTTACGGCTGTTTGCTGCTTTCTTCCTTCTATCTGACACGTCACCAAATCGGCATCAATCTATTAATCCTCCTCTGTCACACACCAGCTGCTGTGACTTGTTTGCAGTCAGACAGTGTCACTTCTAATGAAGGGTGCGTTTGTTTTAAGCACAGTGTAGCAGAGTATGACTTGATGGAGTTTTGAAAGGTTCTCGTGTTACGACTGGCCTTGAGATGAATAATGAGAATATTGAGTGATGCTAGATTTGAGAAGCGCATCTTTAAATCATTTCTGCCTTAGAGAAAGAAGTCATTTCTGCGTAATTAATCCTTTCTCCATTCATGTTTGGTATTTGTTATTGAAACTAATTTGTTCTCAACATCAAAATATGTTTGATGAAAGATGGCTTTCGTTGGTTTTTGATTGTTTGTTTAGTTTTGATCAAAGGTTCCGTGGTTTGCGTTAAGCTTCAAGCTCGACAAAACAGCGTCCTCATCCTCAAAAAACGCGCTGTTTCACCTCAACGCAGCTTGAGTGAAAACAAGACCTGTGGAAGAGTGCGTGGTCTCTGTGTGCTAAAACCCCTCCGTGCCCCTCGTTGTTTGTTCACCTCAGAGCTTCAATATGATTCACTTCCCCGAGGAGTTTTACAGTAAATCGTACAGCGGCTGCCAAAAGAGAGGCCGGACTCTGGTGATCCAGCCATTACGAAACTCACCATCCATCTGGAGAGCGCTGGCGTGTGTGTTATTGTGGGTGTGCGTGTGGGCGGGTTGACATGCGCTAGCGTTTTGTTTGTTGATGGATCTGTGAATCTGTTGTGTGCTTACGTGGTCCTAGGTGTGTGTGTGTGTGTCTGCATGATAGTCCTCTTTTCACCAGCCCCGTCTCATAGATACTTGGGGCGTCTGAACCCTGAGGACAGGAGTTAACGTTTCTTCAAGCAAGCGGCCGTTGCAGGATAATTACAGCAGCACCTCTGAGTCGGTGCGAATTGATGTCACCAACCGAGGAAAAGGCCGCAGAGATGCCTCCAAGATGACGAGCGGCCAAAGATAATCATGTGTCACCTGAAAGATTGACTGTTTACATCCGGCGGTTTCGCATCGATTATAGCTCCTCACACACTTTTCTTCTTCTTCTATAAAACAATGACCAAACAATTAATGCTCATTATGTTATTACTGGGCGAAACGCTAATTTGCTTGGACTGCGTGTGCTCCCACGTGCCTCGATGAAACGCAACAAATACGTAATGCATGCAAATAAAAACAGGCGCTGCTTTTGAACAGATTAAATGTCAATCTCTAGGAATTAGATGAATTTCAAGTGGGCTCCCAGTCTCCCCATAGCCAACGACGTCTCTCCTTTTGTTTTCTCATTTAAAACCAATGCGTGAAAGTGTCTTCTGCTGTCTCGCCTCTGCGCCGATGCCGCTTCCCAGCTCCTCTCATTGTCAGAGATCTTCGCTGACAAACCCCCCACCACCCCACCGCACGCCTGGGCAGAATGTCACCACGTTTGAGCGTCAGCGCTATCAGATACACCTGACATTTGCTGCGGCGCATGCTATTGACACACACCTGGAAGTCTCATCTTTGATGCTCAGATACGCAGAATTAATCTCCTCTCAATAGAGAGAATAAATAGATGTTTGAGATATGCCTGCACCTCAGACTCTCCCCTGCTTCTCTTCTCTTTTTTTGTGTGTCTGACTGTCGTTCGTATTAAGATCTCTATCTGTCTTTATTATGAGAGTGAATATATGATTTAACCAAGCACTTACAATGAGCTTTTATGTAACATACCGACTTGTTTCGTATCAGTAATCATGGCTTAATGATGGTGATGAGCTAATTACTGTAGATGTGGGGTGATTTAAAGACCTCTCTTGTCTTGTTCGCCTGATGATTAGTCTGTGTTCACTCTTCCCTGCTCTTTGATATACTTCATATGCCTAGATGAAAATCCAAATATTAGTTCATTTGCTTACTTGAGTGTGTAGGCAGATACTTTTAAATTTGCATGAAGCTAATTCCTATAGGCAATTTATAAAACATGGCCATTGCTTTTTCTCTTGTCTTCTTCACTCAGTACAGTACGTCCTTATATAATATTTATACATTAATGCACAATTAATATTATGCAGTTTACACAGGGCGATTGCTGTTTGCACATTCACTCACTTCTCTATACACATTTCCTTTTTTGTGCAGAGTCATGTGTCAGCAGTGTGGCAGCCCAAAGGCTCAGTGACTTGCTCAAGGACACTTCAGCAGAAATGCTATTAGCATAGAGGCAAATGACCTTGCTGAACATTTCTCACTGGTGATAACAGCAACACATGCACCATCAGGAATTTCCAGGTAGACAAAAAGCAGCCTTCTCACATCTGGCCAGATTTTGCCACCTGACGCGAAGGGCACTGGGTTTTATTTGCACATTTATTGTATCTAGCTATAATAATTTAGCTAATTGAGCCGGTGTTGGCTTCGATCCTTGCAAACAGCATTTCAGCTCATTTTTAATATGTGCAGCCACTACAAGAACACTGTTTAACCCATTTGTTGCACATTTGCGCAAAATTCTTGTTTGCGTCCAGAGTTTCTAAGCCATGATAATAAAATCACCTTTCATCAACTGTTGGTTATTAACTAGTTCCTTCACGAACAGTATACTTCATCTTCCTGCTCTCACTTATCCATTAGTCAGCCTCCGACTAAAAAAGCATCTTGGTTATTAGTCACTTTCTCTGCCGCCACAGGCCGAGCCCATTGCACCAACAGAAGGATTAAATGATCGTCTCTGTGAAGCTGTATATCAGTATAACAGACATGTTTGTCTGATTTAATTAATATCCCACCATGAGGCAAAGGAGGTAAAATGTCGGCCACACTAGTCTGCAGTCACACATTCACCCTTTTTTTGCATCCTACAAAGAGACAAACAGACACAAGCATTGGCAAGATGAAAGACATTTCTGTAGAAGATGGCAAGTTAGTAATTTTGCTGGCTTGTGTCAATGAGTGATGGCTTCATTTTTTTTTCCCCTGGAAGAAACTGTGGCGCATCAGCAGCCTGATGTGTCTCACTTCAGCTGATCTGTTATCAAGGTCTGGGCTTTCTCATGGGCGACAGATTAGTTTCTTCTGCACAGATGTCATGAGCAGACACTGAGTAGACACAGGACAGTCCTGAGGGACGTCTCTGACGGATGGCAGCCATTCCAGTATCCTTATTCTCTTGTTCTTTTGCCTTGCTCTCTTTCCCTATAGTCAAGCCTGTCGTTTTCTATGTTCATCTTGCTGCTGATCCAGAAACAGGACAAGCTGAGCTGCTGTAACAAGTGGACACAGTTTATTTAAGTTATTCTACTCCCCGCAAGCTCTTTCCTTCTCTGTCTTCTATGCTGTCTTCATTAATAGAGTGTCACTATGAGGATCTGCTTTTATGTATCTTAATTAAACACAATAACATGTGCATCTATCACAAAATACTGTGATAAACAACACAATACAAACTGTGGTGCGTTTCATATTACAGTAGCTCTTGTTGATGTTGTTAAGGCTAAAGTTGCTGATGACGGGCTCTCTGCCTGTACGTCTGTTTGTTATGCCTCAGCTAAGTACATAACCCATGCACCCCTCCCAGATTAGCATCAGATGGAGTTCAGCACCTTATTGCAGCTGTGCTTGACCCCACATTTGCAGGCCACCGTTGAACTGTCGGTGACGCATTGCCTGTTTCACCTCTCCCCCCAGAATGACCCTCAGAGGGGCACAAATTGTATTGAGTCAACAAATTAGCAAGTCAGGGTAAAATGAAATTCAACCTGCCTGTCAAAGAAAGAAATCACATTTTGGGCACGACGCCACTTTTTTGCTCAATATGCTCGCATGAAATCATGGCCCTGAGCACTTAAAACATTATAACAAGAGGTTTTGACAGTGCAGCACCCAGGAAAACAACACCCAGGAGAAGTCTGTGATCTCTCACACCGCTTGGTTGCTTGTCGCGTCTCCTCAGAGTAGCAAGCTGTGCTGCAGCAGTTTAAATTACCACAGAGAAGATGGTTTATTTGATGGAAGCTTCCTTAGGTACAAAACAATCCTGTTTGCACAGTGTGTTGGCTATTTCACATCGTGGGAGTTGTCTCTCAGCTCAAGACACCTACAATTACGACAAATGCATACTTGAAGTCCACCACTACAGCCAGCAGGACCGAGTGGTGTTTTTCTCTGCTGTTGGCAACGGGGATAAATACAGAAACACAAGTCTTGAATTTTCCCACTTTCCCTGCTACGTAGACTTAAGAATCAACAATCATAGACTGCATAGACAAATGAAATGAAAAAGATATGTTTGACATTTAATTAATGATTTTATATGTAGAAATTACATATTACCTTACAAACAGTTACAAAACTAAAAGAAGAGGCCACATACACACACGCACACATAAGCCCAACACTCAAACAGTGGTTCTAGCAACAACAACAAAAGGATGAAGGGGAAACTCAAAAGACGAGAGGGGGTGGTGGTGACAAGACGACAGGAGTGAGACCAGCTAGTAGGTGAAGGGGGAAGAGACCAGCCAGACCAACCCGGGCTGAAGCAGACACGGCAGCAAACTAGGCGCCTTCTAAGACAGACAACTCTGTGACAGCAGCCGCACAGAGAGCAACATCTTCCCACACACGGAGGGGAGGAGAAGCAGCCAGGGGCCATACAAAATGCACTTCTGGGATCATTTGGATGCGGCTCGTCAAACAATGGCACATAAATCTCCCCAGGTGACAATAATTCTAATGTAAAGTCTGTTCTTGCATCCTTATAATCTCAGACCTTTCAGGAGTAAAACGCGTTCAGGCTAACAAATCTCTCTGTAATCACACCTGCGAGTGGGGAATGACAGTGGTTTTAGTATGAAGGTGAAGGCTGGGCTTTTAATCCTACTTTTGAAAATATGCCCGACTAAAAGGATTTGCCTCGGGTGAATTCAACAAACATGTCATTACAGTACGTTGAGTTATTCCCTGCACTCGGGTTAGTATATCTTTGTTTTCGTACAGTGCGTGCACAGATACGACTTGGTTCGCACGTCAGCGTCTCCCTTCGCTGCTGAAGGTTGGCGTTTGTTTCTCCGGTTCCTCCCCATCCTGCACATCTTCCTGTGTTAAAGCAAAGTTGTCCGTCCGAGACTTCAAGATGTCACCTCGTCTTCACCTCTGCCTTCGTCTCTGTCAGTCGTCTCTTTTGTTTCCATATACTGCTTTAGATCGCACATCATCGCATGCTCGTTTTTGTTTTTTCCGCATGTATATATTTTCCTCACATTCTCCCTCACACACACATGCATTCAAGTTTGTTTACAGTGTCTTTTGCCTTGGAGCAGGGTGTGAGGCAGGAGGAACTTTTTTTCATGTCCCAGTTTCTCTTTTAATGTTCTGCAGTGGGGAGCATTGGATGTTGCGCTGTGTCCTTCTCAGTTTTGGCTCAACCCCGCCCGTCAGGAGAGCAGGGATTAATTCTCTCCGGCTGAGTGTGGTTCTTGTGTAGATCGATGGATCCAGTCGCTACCTATTTAAGGAGGAGGGCACCACACTGTTTGTTTTGGTGACTGGAGGGCAGCCCCTGTGAAGTAGCATCAACAATGCATGCGGTACATCAGAGCAGTCTCAGACTAAAGCTTGGGCACGAAAAGTGAGCAAAGTGTGGGAACGAGCATCATTGAGTGTGTAAAGGTACATATTTTGTAACGTGTGTTCTTGGACCTTGGAGCGTATCTGTGTGCACAGTGTCTTTTATGGGAAGCTTGATTATGAAGCACTCCATTGCCTTTAGAGTAGCAGACTAGTCTCTTGGGCTATGGGGGGCTTGATGAAGAGTATGGGTTGCAGTAGCAAGCAGGACTGTCCAAGCCACTGCCTGCTCAGAATCAATAAAGAGCAGCGGCCTCGACAGCCCTGTCAGCTCTCACGGCAGCTTGATGCCAGGTGAGTGGGCCCGCGCACTGCCAAGGTCGGCCGTACTTATGAAGAGGTCAAGGATTTGCACTAGGTAAACACACTCCCCCTCTCCCTGAGCATACAAAACAGCCACGACACGCTAACTGTCACTGAAAAGAGCAGGCTGACAAAGCAGCGAGGGCCAGGCTTGGAGGAGTGAGACAAAAGGGAAAGAACAACAAAGAGCAGGAAAGTGATAAAGAGGCACAGAGAGCAAAATAAGTGAATGGCTACGAGACAATAAGGAAGCTTCATGGTCGAGTGGCGAACGGAGAACGCCAAGCTGACGCAGGCGCCAAACGAAGCCGCTGTTATCTAAAACATTAGATAATAGTTGAAGTTGCTGAAGTGAGTCCTCAGAGAAGTGCTTGTGACTGTAATTTTATTGGAGGTGATTATCATCCACTGAAACAGATGAGTTCACTCGTTTCAAACAGAAAGGCCAGAAGCTTTGGGCTCATTCTACACTGAGCCTCTCACCACAAGGCACATTTCCACGCTGCTAATTAATGCATGCACTAATTATAGTTCAATTGGAATGATGGCTTCATATTTCATTAGGAAGCCTCTATTCGAGTCATTCCAGATGAGAATACACAGATTAGTCAGCTGATGTTTGATCAGCGCTTTCGTTCCGATGTTGACAGCAGACTTGAATTTTTCTCGTATTTTTATTGTTTACTCTTCAGTAGTAGCAGAAAAGAATTGACTCAAGTTCCATCCCGAGTCCAGGGGGTCACCGGCTCCCTTCGCAAATCATGAGCACCAAAGGCTCCCTGCTGGGCCCCTGCAGTTCACCTACAGGGCAAACACGCCAGTGGATGATGCTGTCAGTGTGGGAATGTGTTGCATCCTTCAAGACCTGGTCTGCCCAGGGACAAGGGTTTTGTTCGTGGCCTTAAGCTCGCTGTTCAACACAATCGTTCCTGGATTCCTCCGGATCAATCTCGCCCACCTCACCCTTCAGTTCTGTCTCTGAACCACAACCTGGAACTGAACACGCTTCCATCGCATCCATCAGTATAATTCAAGACAGAAATGTATCTAGCATATAAATGAAATAATCCAAAGACTGACAGCTTCTATGGGCTTCAGCTAAATTATACAGCACAATGTTTAAACACAACACAGAGCACAAGAGCAGGACATGGATCTTTCAGCACATATTGAGCTAAAGCTTTTAGAGCATCCTCCAGCCGTAAGAGTAAAAGCACATTCACTGTTATCAAGAGCTGTTATTGACTCTCTGTCCTCCTCTTGCTCCTCAAAACAAATGCACAGAGCGAAGCCAGAACGCAGGGCCAAGAATCAGCCGCTTTCATCTATTCACAGGAAACATTGTGTTACGTGCGTGAAATATCCCCCCACTTGTTATGACACGATTCCCATTATTAGTGCTGCCTCTGCTCTGTGTGCTCACCAGGTGAGGTGCTGCGTCTGGGGAGGATCTCTGGCCACACGGTGAACGGCGGCTGGTCGTCTTGGAGCTCTTGGTCCCAGTGCAGCCGAGATTGCAGCAGAGGAATTCGCAGTCGGAAGAGGACTTGCAGTAATCCAGAGCCCAAGTACGGAGGACAGACCTGCCTGGGGCCGGCACAGGAGTATCAAGAATGTAACATCACCCCTTGTCCAGGTAAATCACATGCGATTATACCATAAGCCAAGTTTTGTTCTAGTAATGTGCTGTATACGCACATAGTTGGTTTAATAAGCACAGTGCGTGTCGTCGGTTCCTCAGCCAGCTCTCGTTCTTAATCAGACACTCTGCTCAACACGCTCGAGCTATGTTTTCTCCTGATTAGTGGATAAAGAATTACGGTAACAAAGTGACTCACCAAATCATTAGGAATCACAAAAGAAATCAGTTACAGATAAGAGGTATGACGAAGACCCCAGTTTACACCAGGAATCAAAGAGACAATCCCCGTGGCGCTCCAATATGTAATTACATCGCTGGATAATTATGCTGCCAGCTATTGGAGGCCTCGTTCTGTTGTGAAAAGCCCTGAGACAATGCAATTTCAACACTCCTCTAGCGGAAGACGGCGAGAGGAAGCTTTCTAATTAAAAGAATACTCTGTCTGACAAGGGAAGTAAGCTGTCTAAATGGAAATCCAGTGCTTAGTTGGGCATAAAGCACACCTGGTAGGCAGCACAGGCGCCAAGCAGGACGTAGCCTTGGATGATTATTAATCAAACGCCACCCCCCCAGAGACGGCCTCAGATATCTCACTAAAAGCCTGGATTCAACACCTGTGATCTGTCTTCATAACCGCTGCCGCCCTGTAACCAAGCGAAGGGGACGAGACGGCGGATGGACCATCAATACTATTTTTACAGCCTGTTAATTCATTCGACGAACGCGCTGGCCGTTCTGCTTTGCAACAGCTTGAGCTCTAATAGGACGAGATGTTATCTGCTCTGAACTCAAACGGAGACTGTGGATGGAGCTAATGGCAGCGGATTAGCTTCATCTAGCAGGGCTCCGTCTGTTTGGTTCCCACAAGTGCCCCCCACCCCCTGAGTGAAACGTTGAGTGAATGCACTTTGAATTTTCCCGTGCCGCATCGCTATCCTAATACATGTAGTACACCTATTCTGGGATGTTGACTGTAATAATAGCATAGCTGAAGTATGCTGATGCAAAAACCCTGCACTCTTGTCCCCCAAAGGAACAGACTTAACCCAGCCTGACGTAGCCGCGAATACTAATGCAAACTCAATTAGCACCCCTCTGAAAGAGAGATTTTATTTTGAGGCGGGCAAATTGTGCCGGTAGACCAATTGTAATCCTCCGATGCCTAATCCTGGGCTTTGAAAACGTGCTCGTAGACTGTGGGAGAGAGAAGGGAAAAGGTGCTGTGCCTACCATCCATCTGGTTTGGAAACAAATGATTCCGTGTTTTCTCGCGTCTGCACCCGAGATGAGACGATCCGTCATCGAGGGCCAGGAATCGACTCCGGTGTCACTTTGTGATAGAGAAATTACACTGAGATGACAAAAAGCATCGGCAACTTCAATTACCTGCACAGTGCTGCCAGCCATCCTCAGGTCTTTAAAAGCAATTCGGCAGTAGAGAAAGGAATTTCTCTCTCTCTCTCTCAATGAAGTGAGGTTTTATCCAAATGATTGGTAAAGGATATTTACTTCTGTTGTGATTCATGGCATAAGATCAATCCTGTTTTATTACTCTTTCGTTCCTCTCCTTTATATTTCCTTCACATCTACTTTATCTATTTCTTCAATAAACTATATTTTGGTCCATCTGTTCTTTGCTACTTAGAACCAGATCAAGGAAGGAAGCACAACCGAGGATTGAGATGCTTCATTTATCTTTATTAATAAGAGGCTGTTGAGGCTGTGGGTGGGGTGGGAGGGAGCATCAGGTCAGGCATTGGTTGTAACAGCTGGATGCTGCACATTCTCGTTCTGTTTCAAGAACACACACATGAACACTTACTCAAATTGCCTTTTATCGCTGCGTTACGCATCGCTGTCTAAAATCGCTCTGAATCACATTCAATCACTCGATGTTGGGAGGAAATTGTCTTTTGAAACGACCCGGAAAGGGCCAAACACATCAAAGCGAGTGAGTTTCAGAGAATGTTCTCCTTGAAACAAGAAACATGCTTTTTTTTTGTCTACTGTAATAATGATCATACCATTTTTGGCATTAACATGATAAACTGATGTTGTGGCTTTCAGTGGACGGCAGCTGGTCGTGCTGGTCCTCGTGGTCCAAGTGCTCCGTGACATGTGGAGGCGGTCACTACATGAGGACGCGAACCTGCAGCAACCCCCCTCCAGCTCACGGAGGGGACATCTGCCTGGGCCTGCACACTGAGGAAGCACTGTGCAACACACAGCCCTGTCCAGGTACACACACAAACACACACTCGCAACTTAAGCAGCTCAGAGCCTCCAATCATCCGCCAATCCATCATAAATTTATTGCTTATTTTCTCTTAGTTTCTCTTGGGCCTCTAGAGAATTCTCATGCATGACTAATACTGTGTGTGTCTGATGGCACAATGCTCCTGCTCACACACTGGACTGAGTGTGAGATACGCCTGTCTCTGTCGGTTCCAGAGAGCTGGTCCAGCTGGTCGGAGTGGTCCCACTGTGACTCCAACGGGGCCCAGCTGCGTGTCCGTCACTGTGATGTCCTGTTTCCCACAGGAAACCAGTGCTCGGGAAACAGCAGCGAGACCAGGCCATGCTCTCCTGATTCTAATTTTATACCAGGTGACCCCGCACTCACACATTCACGCAGCTCCCTTCAGTAATATCTCGGGCACTCATGCATGACTTAACACTTATTTAGCACACATAGACACGTTCTCTACCACCCACCACCATATGCCCACAGCAGTGATTCAGTTCATCTTCAAGAAACCTGTGATAATGATATACATTATTGATTCCTCGGAGGGACCTTTCTCAGGTCAAAGGTCAGGTTCAGCGACAGGGCAGCACTTTTGGGAAATGGTTAGGATTAGTGTGTTCCTGAAGGACCCTATGAGCGTGGATGGTGATTATATGGGGGTGTTAACCCGGGTGTGCTGCACTTAAGGGCAGGCTTCCTACTCATTCCAACAACCTTGCTGCTATATTACTTTCATTATGAGTCTCAAAGTCTTGTCAGGCTATGCAAAAGCACTTACTCTAGCAGTTTTACTTCTTTCAAATGTTGGAAGGAGAACAGAAATGCCTCCCGTGTGCCGTTTCTGGTCATTTAAACGTTTTTTTTTTTTGTTTTTTTTTTACAATCTATGCTTTAGTGATAATTTGTCCTTTAGTAATAAAACCTCTTTTCCAATTAGATCAATTACAGTTTTAAGTCATTGTACGTGAGCTGTTAATTGTTAACAGCGCAGCGTGATTCCACACAGAGAGAGTGACCCGCCTACTCATGCGACACCTGTCAACGCGAGCCGTCTCCACAGTTTACAGTAATAACAGATGCCATTATCCTGAGTGAAATTCATAGTCATTTTTGAAACAGTGTGTCCCTTTCTGACAGAGAGCATTTCTCTATTCGAGACAGCGGCTGTCTGGTCTGGAGTCAGGGTGGAAATGAGCCTAACTTTTTTAAAGATAGAGATTATAACACATACAGTTCACGGCGTAATACAGGAATGAAGCTAATCGCATAGAAATGCTAACATAGAGCTATTTTAGATTTGCATGTAGTCATTACTAACAGTGAGCCGAGGATGAGGCGTCCACCGTAGGATGAACAGCTACTAGTTCTTAGTGGAGTGGAGAGACTCCATCTGATACCTGGCAACACATGCCCGCATCTCTCGAACCACCATTAGTATTGATGTCCGTGTAGACGGGCATCTCGTTTTTGGCAGCCGGTAATACAATACACACAAGAGCATTGATCTGCGCTGCACTGATCATTAAACCTCCTCTCTTTAACAAAGCTATTTACATCGGACCACTAAAAACACTGACAGAAAATGTCCGATAGTGATATTTCACGTGCAGTGTCCTGGAGTTATTAAACACTGAATGAATAAACACTTGATTTGAGCCTTTCTGTGTTCATTTAATGGGATATAATTCCTATGTAAAGCCTCGATGAGTCTTTATAATATTATCCATTTGCCTTTATACTCCACCTTATCATCCATCCCCTCTAATGGGAAAGGTCCATCATTAAGGCTCATTAGCAACATCTTGTACTTCATTTCCTTCACTTTCCATAAACCACTCCAGGTGCCACCGCCTTGATTAGCTTGTGGAGTTTTTACGATAATCTGTGGCGTACTGAGTAAAGCTTTCATCTTCCAGGGTAGCGTTTGTCATGCTAACAGATGGCTGTATGGTGTTTGGCCCTAATTCTGACACCTCTGCTGTTTCTTTTCCTTTGTCAGAAGTCTCGATTGCACACTCCAGTCAGGAGGAGAGGCGCTGCGGAGGTAAATCATACGTGTGAATGTGCGATAGGATGGGAGCTAGAGAAAGAGAAGGATGCAGCACCCAAAGATCACTTTCTACTACTGTTTAATTAACTGTGAATATACCTAGAAGAATAGTGAACCGCTTGTACTGTATGAGGTCAGTTTTATTACTGGGAATGCAAGTTGCTAGACAGCAGCCATGCTATAAACTCTGACCACGACTTCATCCATACAGTGCAATCTGAGCTTGGAAAACTTCCCACGGTTAAAGAAAAACAACATTTCCTTTCTCGCTTTTGCAGTTTTGGTTTGACTGAATCAATAAAAACCACTTTTAACAGTCTGCCATTGGAGCCCAGCTACAGCAACGATACAAGCGTGCCCCCAGTTGATAAAAATGCAGATAGACCTATCTACAGTAAGTCGCTTCGACTGGTGCCCTGCACTTGAAGCACTAACATACACACAGTCAGCTGAAGTATGGCTAAGGAGACATGCTGTGCCCTGAGTGTGGCCTCTCACACAGGCTACAGGCTGCTCTTACAGCGTTATGCAGCGTCTTGGGGGCACTCGCCACACACAGAAACACACCCAGCTACGAATGCTTAGAGAGCAAATCCCTGGATCAGCCAATTTACGGGTTGTTACTGATCAATCTGTGTTCATTGTTTAGGCTTTTTATCCTCTTTACTTCTACGTTGACAGTCATAAATGTAACGTTATCGATCTTTAGGCTTTTATGATTTTCAGTAGCGTCAGCGAAAAGTGGCATGTGGATGGCCCAGCAGAATCAAAACAGAGAACGAAGACAAAGAGACAAATTTATTTTCGTCACCAGTCCAGAGGGGTTTGCATGGCAGAGCTCTCCACTATTGCCATATGAATTGCAGCTTCAATTACTGCTCCCACTTGACGAAGCACCACCTCCAGCCTGTCCCTCATCCTTCTTCTCCCGCTCTCGCTCCAGATTTCAACCTCTTCCACATGATCGCCGTGGGGCTCAGCAGCTCCATCCTCGGTTGTCTGGTAACGCTGCTGGTCTACTCGTACTGCCAGCGCTACCAGCAGCAGGCCCACGACGCCACCGTCATCCACCCCATCTCCGCCGCGCCGCTCAACACCAGCATCACCAACCACATCAACAAACTGGACAAATACGACTCGGTGGAAGCCATCAAGGTCGGTAGGCAGCTTGGCTGTGGGCTCTCTGCGGGTTACGCTTGACAAATGTCCAGATGTGTGGAGGCAAAGCAGCAGTTTCTGCAACATTTCCTTACTCTGCGACTTAATCAATTGGTGTTTCACCCCGAGTCCGTGAGAAACGGTTTACCTCCCTCTGTACTGTCAGTTGTGATTAAATGCACTTCTTACTGCATGACTCTCTGTCGCACCTCCTCCTGTCGTGCACCGACTTTCTAGTTGTGTAACATGTAGGCAGTTGTGCGCACATCTTCCTGCTGTGTGCTCCTCTCCTGTGTGTCTCAGCGTGCGACTTTGTTCTGTGTCACTGGTCATACACTGCTTTCTCATAACACACTGATGCAGTTAGTGATCGGTGCGTAGCTACTCTCACACTACAAACAGCCTCTTAGCTACTGATACATCAGGCCTTTAGTGGCAGACTGGTGGTGATTAGTGCTTCTCCACAGCTACTCCATGCACCAGCTGGACTTTTTGCAGGGATTCCCAGTTCACAGGGTGTTATTTTTACTACAGAAGTCATGAATGTGGTATTTTAAATGAATACCACTGACATTACCACCAAATATTATTACACATGACATTTGTAAGATTACCCGTCACTAATAAAGTCTGGTCCTCATATATCCTCATATATATCAATATGTGGAGACATACAACTGAGGAAGTGGATTAATGATTGTGTCTTGGCCTCATAAGCAACTTTTGGTTAGTTAGGCGGATCTAGCACATGGGACGTTGGTAATATTCCAGGTTTTACACTGAAACGTATACTCAGACGTGTAAAGGGAGGATTTTCGTTTTGTTAGAAAGTGTTTGAAGCGCTAATTCCGTCTACTCCTCAGTGTCAGATATAGATTATGAACCAAGTGAGTCCCTGAATCTCTGTTTGCAAGACGACTTCACAGATTTGAAAGTGTTTTGTGAAACTGCCACAGAGTGAGAACAGACCCTTTGGCTCAGAGCAGACGTCTCCAAATGTAATTTCATTGCAGAATAAAGGTGTGAGGAGCGTTCATCTGTCATGCAATTACAGTCAGAAGCATGGAGCATAATTCACTTAGGCCTGTTGCAGATAGAAGCAGCAATGGGTGTAGACATTCCATGTGAAAATACAAAGGAGCTCCATGACAAATGAACTCGGTCTAATTTTCTCCAAAAGCACATTCTGCCTCCAACCATCACTCTCAAAGCTTAAACGGTTCGGATGTTGCAGTAAATTTTCAGCCATTACATGTGCAGATCCACAATGTGCCTCTTTGGAGTGTTATGAAAGGAATGATGAACACCTGATGCCATATTTGATCGTTTTTGGCTCAAATCCTGATGTTACTGACACATTAGTCATTATTATTGTGCACAAAGTATCACAGAGACGCTTCGTACTTATCTTAGCCAACTGGAGTATTTCCAGAAGTCAGAAACGTAACATTTAGCTGCAGTTTTCTGTCCAGTTTATTACTGTTCCACGGCTCCTGTAAGACAGAAAATGGCTTTAGGGTTTCTTTGAGGATGATTCTTGCCCATTCCTCTCCTCCTTGCAGCCAGATGTGTCGGTACTCTTGCCCTTGGACGACCCCGCCATGCACCAGCCTCTCTCTGCTAACATGGGGGTGTCCATGCGTGGCCTGGAGATTTTCTACTAACCACTGACTTCTGACCTCTACAACATCCTGCCTCTTGACCCCTCCCCCCAACAGCTCTTTGACCCCCCACCACTACTACTTCCTCTTCCCCATCGTGCCCTGCCTTTCCACTTCCTGTGGCACTTCCTGTGTGTGGCAGGTTGGAACATAGACTAGTTTCTCTTTCTCTGCTCAGATTCCTTCATTCCTCCATCACGACCCCCCTCACCCCACCCGACCCCTTCTCCCTCCCAACGTGTGAGAAGGCAGTGTATCCCTCCCTGTTTTTCCTCTTTCAACAAATTCCTCCATGTGCATGTTTTTCATGTTGTGTTACTTGTTTTGCTTCAAATTTCTCATTTGACTTGATGCATTGAAAAAAAAGAAAAATTCCCTGTTATTCTCCTCTGTTACCTCTATCGCTGATACCACGTCGTCGCCGTTACCGTTTTAGAAACTGAAGAATGAATGATTACATTTAAGGCAAAAAGACAAAGCCGATGATTCTGACTAGCGTCGTAGCACAGCTGTTTAAAAGCCGCCACGGTGCCACCTGCAGAGACGCATAGCGGTCTCCAGAGCGGCGGGGGGGGCTAATTACGTTCCCCTTGTGTGCAAATCACATAATGGGGAAGAAGCTAAATATGTGACTTTTTTTTTTGGTCCGTCAGTGTCAGTCAGAAACATCCATCAACTGCAAATGCACAGTCACCAAGTGTTCACTTACCCAGCCCCAGGGGACTCCCAGCACACACTCACTGCTACAGTACGCGCTGGGTATAGACGCATCCATTTCCCAAATTGCTGATGCTATATTAAGCGCCGCATCAGAAGCTCGTTCCATGTTTACCACGTCACGCGGGGACACAGCAGATGCCCCCATGACTCTTCCTTATTGTTTAACAGTAAAGCGACTCTTTTGATCGATTTTTATGGCTTAGCTTGTCCTAGAGGACCAACAATCCGAGGGCCATAAAAACCGCTGATGCTGGGTATTAGAGATGACAGAGGTGGCCATACGGACTTGCATCAAAATAATTTAGCCCTGTGGTGGCTTATCATTTTTCCTGTCTGTTTGCAAATACTTTGACCTTGCAATGTGAAATGTATGTTTCATTCACCGAGCGGCCTTTCTTTGATTTGTGTTGCTCTATTCCCCCCCCCCCATTTTTTGGGCTAGATGGATTTGCTTTTACCTTGCCACCTGGGCTGAATAATCACTTGATCCTTGTGTCGAGAATCTGTCCTTACTGAATTCTCTCCCTTTTTGCCTTCTCTTTTCCTTTTTCATCCACAGGCCTTCAACAAAAACAATTTGATTCTGGAGGAAAGAAATAAGTACTTCAACCCACAGCTTGCCGGGAAGACCTATACCAACGCATACTTCACTGACCTCAACACTTATGACGACTATTAACTCTCGATCTGGCCGTCAAAACTCCTTTGCATTATGGGGACGCCGACCGTATCATCCATTTTGACTGTATTCTTTTATTTGTGCTTTGTATTGCGATTCGTGACACCATGCGTGGGGCCGCCCCACTCTCAGACTCTATGGCAGCTGGTATGAAATGAAAAAAACACGGACTCGCAGAGTTGCCAACAAAGGGAAATGCCCACTTTCTCTCAGGTGCCTTGGGGTACGCTTGGAAAGATTACTGAGGGCAAGTCCTGCCTTGCCTCTTACTGAGAAATGGACAACTAGATTTCCCAATGTGTACAAAAAGGGAAAAATAAGAACTTTACCCAAACAGACTGTGGGAAATGTAATCTCTTTTATCTTTCCTGTGACGCCTGTAAAACAGACCTGTATTTGTAATGATGCAAAATAACCACAAAACTGCTTTGCATGACTTCATCTGATGTGTTTTCTCTGCTGTTCTGTTTCGTTTTGCATGGTTGCTCGCATTCCAGGGTCGGAGGACTGGGGACAAACAATATCTTTGCCAGTCTTGACTTTTGGGAGCCATAAAAACAAAGGCTGTGGTGATGCTTGGTGGCTTTTACCATTTTACTGCTGCAGCAGTCTCCAGATCAATATCCATCCCCAGTTCTTGAAACAGGATGTAGATATTTGACGTCTGTGGTCAAGTTTGTTATTTTTTGTTTTCTTTTGTTGTCTTCTCAGTTTAGGCTCCTGCAGGGTCTTGCAGCTACCAGTAATTGATCAGTGTAAAACCTTTTATTTTATTTTCTGAGCTTTTTTGCTTTGAAAGCTTACATGTTTGTTTTGTTTGTTTGTTTTTTTTGTACAGGAAATTAAGTTCAAAGCCTTTGTCTGTAGTTTTTCTAAATACATTTATTCGGTGTCACTAGTGTTTAAAGAGTTAGACTATTTCTTTTGAAAAGAAAAAAAATATGTGAATTCTGACAAGTAATCAGTCCTCATATCAGCCTGCATCAAGTTGAGTCTCTGTCACCGTACTTTTTATATTTTTTGTAAAAAGAAAAACGTATTTGAATTTTTGATAGTGTTCATTATTCTTTTGGCTTCTGAGTTAAATATGTATTTCTGAGGCAGGTTGTTAACGGCATTTACTGTACAGATGGAGTGTAGCAAATACTATTCTCCCAAACCCAAACTGGAGTGTTACACATATACTAGAAGATGAAATCCATTCATCAACTTAAAAAGGTTTTTGTTCCGTGTAATAACCACATATTAGGTTATTCTGTGGTTCAGTTGCAACTAACTCTTTTTACATGTTTGCTTGTGTTACTGTGCATAAATTAAAAACAGCTTCGTACACTAAAGACTCCTTGAGTGAATGTGAGCTATATGCATCTCTTTTAAAGCTTCGATATTATTTGACCTTTAATCGTGTCTGTGATGCCAACGCAAGCGGAAGCAGCATCAGCGATTGAGATATTTCTGCTCGGTACAGTTTTTCTGACAACTTTGGAGACTTTGATATTCCTTAAACAAAACGCTGAAACCATGGCACCAAAAGCAACCAGAAGCACTTCATCAATCACTCAAAACCTGAATAAAAGTCTTCCCCCGCCAGTTTTAAAGGAGTCTTCAAAAGGGCGCTGCAGTGACAAATGGCATCAGCCTCAGTGGAAGGATACCTGAAGGGTACAAATTGCATGAGGCAGCAGGGTAAAGGTTTTGGAGGGCGCTGTCTAATGTCCAAACTTTAATCTGTATGATGGGGTGTAACACCACACACCATGCTGTTCTCCATCAACCTTCAACCCTATGTCCCATCTGCCTGTGCAGGATAATGGTGGGGTGTTATTAATCACCCTACTGGTTGGGTGGTTGGAGGACGGGGGGGTTACTAGTGCTGATCCTGCCCAAAATTCAGTCCAGCTCAGTCTGGTTCTAGGAAATTAGGAAATTAGAAATCTGCTCACCTTGACTTCGTTCCTACTACCTAAAGAAGCAACAGACACACAGATGGCCATGCAGGAGCTTATACAAGAATTAGTGGCAGTGACGTATAAAATAACTACTTTTTCCAGATCGACCTCTGAATCTTGATTGATGGCTGCTGAGTGCCCGCCCCCACACACATCTACCGGCAGCAGAGGTAGCGCTGACGTTTCAGGATTTCGCCACGGATATAAACTATGCAGCGCGGAGTCAGTCAGACACATGTGGCATTCCAACGTCGACAGCAGGGCCGAGGACAATAAATGACTTTCACTGGCATTTAGGGACTGCTAAAGGTCACAGTTAAAGGTCACAAGAGCAAGCTTGTGGCTGTCAGAGGAATTCACTGGTGTGTGTATATGAAGTAGCGAAACTGTCATAGGATGTGACTCAAAGGATGATGTGGACCCCCAGTCTGCGCATTGTTTATGTATGTGCATGTTAAAGATTTTACCGGAATGGCAGTGACCGGGTAGGTCTGTCTCCCATGTGGTCCATATGGAGGTATCCTAGCAACAAGTAGAGGAATAGAGACCTCCATGATCTCCATATGATATGAGCCTGCTGACTTTTCAACCCTGTGGAGTTTCCTTCGGGATTTAAAATGAGATAACTAGTTTTTCTCTCCATGATGGCAATCCCATCTAGCAACATTAATATCTAAAATTTCTAAGGAATTAGCTGCAGACTAATAAGAGTTAAAAAGCTTATGTGGAAACATTTTAGTATTTAGATGAAAGCACCTCTGCCTATAAGCAAGGCCTGACAGAGCAGCTAACATGGTTGCTCAGATGAGGTTTTACAGTGAATTAAAGGAATTTAAGGTATATTTGTTGATTGATCCCCATGTGAGCTGGTTTGAATATAAAATGCATCCAGCACAAATAGCTTTTCTCAAATATGAGTCAGGCTTCTGTGTGCATGTACCCAATTTGCTCCAGAAGCATTCAGGAGGTCTGTTAATTAGCAGCCTGTATACAGAGGTCTCTGAGTGGCAAACAAGGTGAGTGAGTGAGATTGTTCCTGTCAGGCAGGTAACAGAGCGTGAACATCCCATTAAACACCTCTTTTTCCTCGCGAGGCCACATTTTCTCTCATTCACATGGATCACTGTGCTTTCGACCGACCTTTGGCACCTCCCCGAGCAGAGCCACCGCTCAGTCAGCGCTGTGAGATCAGCAGCACCAGCTAAGTATACAAATGTCCCCAAATTACGTCCCGCGACTACAAGCAGGCGCCGCAGCTGCTGTTACCATTCGCTGCTGGTACCAGCCGAACCGACTGAGTCATCTGTTACTGCGGAGGGAATCAGAAGAACTTATGACTAAGTCTGGGACGAGACCCCTCCAGTCAGCACAGTACACTCTGAAAGATACTTCGAGGGAGACAGGGCAGTGATGAATGTGTGCTGTAGAATTATGTTTGTATGAGCTGGGAGAAGTGATGGAAGTAGATGTTGACTAAACAACCCCAGGGAAGACTGAAGACTACTAAAGAATTTATGAGCTGCCACGAAGTGTTGGCGTTTTTTGCAGGAGGAACAGTGATTACAGACGCCTGTCATACAATGGAATCCTTGAGTGGGGGGGGGGGGGGGGGGGGGGGGGGGGGAGATTACGGTTAGCACAGGTTTATCTGTGCACACACAGGCACTTTAAATTAGACCGTTTTCACAGCGCAGCACTACTTACAGTACAGTGCCTTACTCTCACGCTGTATCACTTTCCACCTGGGGCCAAGGTGAAACCCTGAGGATTAACCACTGCATTAGTTGTTTCTTTGAGGCTGTAAATAGACTGAGTCAGACAGAAGATTCTTTAACTATGCATCAGTGTATTAAAACATCCCCATGAGTATGTATTTTCTCTGAAGCAAACATTCCTTAATGTAGTCATATTCCAGATTAACATGGCTACAGTACATAGTCAAAGGCTGCAGATGAGAGAGATATTTGAAAGTAGCTCTAATCTCCCTGATGCCCTTTTCATAGGCATTTCAGTCTCCAAGGAAAATTGTGTTTTTCCCATTCAGATTAAGAATCCTGTGCTGATTATGCAAGCGTGTTTCTAGTCAGTCCAGTTTTCTCTGCTTGCTACAGACGCGGTGTTTTCAGACAGAAGGAAGCCCAACTTCCAGCAGCGCTCACTCAGACAGATACGTGTGGGTAGAGAGGAAGCTGGCACGGCGCTGCCAGCCCCGACACGCCAGACTGAAGGATGAATGTCACCGCAGGCGCTAATGCCAGTTGAGAGATGCCACCATAGATTCCACCCCAAGACATCTGGAACCCCAGGTGCCCATCCCACCATTCCAGGTCTCAGCTGCAGGAAGCCAAGAGCCCTCACGGTTGCCAAGAGCCTCCCAACACCAGCCAAGCCACACTGAAGCTTATCAGCTCCAGCACAACCCTTTATGGGGCTATTCACCTCAATCAAAGCTGCTATTTAGGTAACGAGCCAAGATGGCGGATATTGCCGCGCTCCAATTACCTGCTATGGCTCCTCCATCTTTCGCTGCCAGCTTCCTCACAAACCCTGATTCTCCTCAGCGTCCCCAGCTGCTCTGGCGCTGCTCCACTTCCTCAGGATCGGTTCAGAGGGAGACCTTTCAGAAGAGACGGGCTCTGTCAGGGCTAGATTCTCCAGGGCTACTGGTGGGAGCCATGGTGTTTGGTGTGGCAGGTCTAATCAATAGTGGGAAGGTGTCGCATGTCAACTACTGATGTGCAGTAAATAAACCCAGAGGTTTGAAATGTAACATCAAATTATAGTATTGTCAGAGTAGTTTAAATTTCTATCTGCAATCAGAAAATTAACTAAAAAATAATAAACTGGAGTTTGTTTTTCTGCACAGAAGAGCAAGGAGAAATTATATAAGTATTTATATATTTTGTAAAATTAGCCCATATCCCACCTGTACAGTGGCACCTTTCTGACTGACTTTTAATTACTGTACTTTAATCCATTTTCAGGAAGCACAATCATTTTGTGTTAGTCATTCTAATATTAAACTATGTCAGCACTTGGGTATTTGGGATTTTCCATTCAGTCTTATTTTCGTTTAATTTTGATGCATTTTATTTTGCATTTACTGTGGATCACAGTACTGTCAATACATGTGTGAGCACACAGCGCGTTCAGACTGACTCTGTAAGAAAAGCCTGGTTTGGAACAAGTCAGGGTCTTGTAGGTATCTTTTTTTAATTTGCATGAGGCATCTGATTGTAATGACAAACACAATATACTGTATAATGGCTTTAAAACTGTTATATATTTACAGCAAAGAAGAAATAAACTTGATGGTGAGGCCTTGTGTTCTACTTAACTTGGCTCTCACCCACCGACCTGCTCCCTGTGGTTTCTGGGTTTGAATTTGACTCAGCACCGCAGAGATAATGTTCCCTAAACTGGGCGGACTGTACAGTGGTGTATGTTGCAGAGTACATTTGTCTGCCTGATCTAAAGCAGCTTCACTCATTAATTATCTTATTGCTTACTTCAACCTTTCTACAGACGTGTTGCCTATGCGGCACATTAATATTGCACAAATACAAAAAATTAAGCACAAGTACAATACAATTCCAGTAGGCTTGATACAGTCTGACATCTGTCTGATGTTGTCTGAACTATGAATAAATCGGGGATGGTGTGGTGCAAACTCTTTAAATAGTCCGAGCAATGAATCATTGATAAAATATGACTTTGTTTGTGCTGACAATAATAATATACAGTGTATATTTTAGTACTGCAGGCAGGTAGTGCAGCTTTAGGATCAGGAGTTATTTAGTGGGCATTTTTTATTCTGTGAGTAAAATGGAAAAATCCATTGTTTTAGAAGTCGGCCTAAAAAAGTGGCACAGACATTTATATGTAACTTTATTTTATGTGACCGACTCTGGCTCGGTAATAGAGTGATACACTACCTTGTAACTCCACAGCCATCTGTCTGTGTTACCTGTAGTTGCTCTTTGTCATTGTTTTGGAGCAGCAGTTCGCTCGCGTTGCTGCTCGGCTCCATCATCGCTTCCGTCTTCTGCTCGTCGTCCCCGTGTTCGCGTCTCAAGCCCAGAGAAGCAAGGACTACAAATACAGCAATAGTAGTAATAGAAGTAGTCAGTGTTGTGAGTGTGCTGTGAGTTTTGTGTCGTATAATCCTAGAAACTAGAAAAACGTAATTATAAATCCTTACGGGTGTGAGGTTAGATGTCGTTGTCAGCATCTTAGCTGGTTTTGTTTTCTCTAGGTCTTCTACACTTATCTTCTGAAGTAGCACTTGAGTCTGAGTGGTACAGTCCTCAGCGCCGCTCTTGAAGTGGCCACTGCCGTGCTCTGATTGTGCAGGTCTGTCAGCCGCTAATATGCATTCAAACACGTCTATTGAGCCTAACCCACGATATCCAAGCCACTGTAAATAGTGTGAGAAACCAAAGGAAATGTTCAACAGCTCTTCGAGCAAAATTGATTCAGGCCCCTGTTGAAAATACAATTAATCAAGATCTACTCATATGCCTCCGAATCAAACATCAAAGAAGGTAGAAGGTATTTGAGCCTTTATGTTCATAAGTTCAACGCAAAGCCGACAGTTATGAAAGGAGAAACGTGAGTCGATCTTATTTCTGCTTCCTCAAACTCAGGATGTCATTTATTGTCTTTCCTCGTGAGTGTGAGCTGTTTGTGATGCTTTTATGAATCATCTGCTTATGTTTGTGTTCAGTTTTCTTATGTACCTTCACGTTAGCTGCTCATTGTTTATGTAAAGCAATATATCCCTGTAGGCCGTAGATATATGTTAGTAGACAAAAAACACCATTACGGTTTAAAAAAAAAACCTCAGCGGAGCTATAATATCAGGTCTCAGTTTCAGTGAAGAGGATACAATTTTTAGGATACAATTATGTTTTCTTTTTTTAGTTTTGCTTCTTTGTGATTTACTGTTTGCAGTAGTGAGAAAATATGAAACATTACTGGAGACAAATCTAGTGTTTGCAGCATTTTTGGCCTGTGATCCTTCAAAACATGTGGCGCGACGTCTCATTTGGGACCTTTGTTGCGTTTGCCCAGAGGTTCGTGGTGACCCCAGCTCAGCCCTCTGCTCCTCCACCTGCTTTGATATGTTCTCCAGCTCAGCGGTGCTGGAAGTACTGTAGTACAACTTTTCTGCCGGAGTGTTGGTTTTTCTCTTTGCCCTCCAGGTTGTTCAGCTCTACCCTCTGCTCCGCTACCACGGTCCCGCATTGTGCATCGTGTCACTCCGCATTTTCGCTTCATTGCAGGTAGCAGCAGTGGACAGATTGGCCCTCGGAGACATCCCCAGCAGCACAGAGAACAGACAGAATATCCGAGCGCCGAACATTCGTTCTCACTGCATATGGCCCCCAGTTACCAAACTAAAACCAGTGTTGCCTCTTTGTGTGGTCTGCACATGAGCTGCTTGATTATGGGAATGGATTATGCATCACGAGTGGCAGATGTGAAGCCCCGCGTGGTTTCACATAGAGCCCCTAACGTGGCCTGTATCTTGTTCTTGCAAAGTATTATACTGGTAGATTTTGTCAGCTTTGGCCTGAGCCTTTCTTGCTGATTCCCCCTTGTTTGCTTAGCTACCGAGCTGCCATAGCCTTATATTCAGCAAGACCCCAGAAAAGCAGCCACCACTCTAGAAGTCATGGTCCCTGAGGTCAAGAAATAGCGTCCAGTTACAAATGACCAGAAAATCCCGGCAATCTGCGTCCTCCATCAAGGTCTAGCCAAATATTCTGTGACCCTGCCAGTTCTTACCTAAACCAAGCTGACTGTAAACTTACATCCCCAGGCTGTTACTAAATTCTGCTTCTTGCCCGTGGTGAAAAATAGCTGATTACATAATTCATGCGCTTTGTTTTGATGCTACAGTATTTGATATTTCCAGGAATCATCCAACCTGAACCAACTCTTCCTTATTTTAGCCTCATTTAGTTTGACTATCTTTTCCATGTATAAAACACACACACCCCAGAAAGGATCTTACTTCCTGTAGGTACAGAATGTCTATATGACGCGTGTAATAATGTCGTGTGTCTCCCAGTACACCCTAACCAGTCTAACTGTCTCAGCTTGTGTTGACTAACTTTCATTTTTACTGGTTAAAAGCATGTTTCATAACACAAATATACACCCACGGTTGTTACCAAACGCTTAAAGGTTCTATATTCCTCTTTTTAATTTCCCCACAGCACTGCTTTTCATTTTTTTTCCCCCTGCTTTCAATTCAGCCGCTGTCCTGCTGCTTTGCTTTCTGCTGTGGCCAGTCAAGCACACAGCAAATTAAACCACGAAGACTGATGGTGACAGGTGAGCTGAGAATTTGAACAAAAGACATGACGTACGTCATAGTGTTAGGCGAGGACCCTAACTGTGAAGGCTCTTGATGCGATAGAAAGGTTTTTCAAAGTACAGATGCACATTTCCAGGCACAGATGGCAGGGGACAGGTGAAGTCATATATTTGAAGTGTAGGGGGTGGACTGATGATGCTGACTGACATGTCTTTTGTTTCATCAATCCTAAACTCTTAAATGTATATAATGGCACTGGTGTGACTGTATCAATCGCGATTCAAGCTGTAATTGCGTGATAAGATGAAAATGTCATTTTTGGTCTTTAATTTTTACCTGATTGGTTGATTCTTATACAATCATGTCAGGTAGGTTGCCAGTCACATGGAAATAATTATCTTTTCCCCCTAGTCTGGGTGAAAGCTTTAAATATTTAATGTTTATTATACCCTCCCTTGTGGAAAATCGAGCACATCTGGTGCCTGAGATTGCTTAAACATACAGAAATGTGCTTTCAAAAATTGTTTGGCCCAGGTCTTCCTTTCGGTTATGGGAGCATGGAGCTGATATCTCATTAGTGGCAGTATATAGAGGTCAGAGTGAAAGACACTGCGCTCATGCGGATGACAAATGAAGGCCTTCCTGAGCTGGAGTTAGACGGGTCGAGAAGCAGCGTAGAAGCCAGACAGACGTATCGTTGCTGCTTCTGGTCGCAGCAGCATCTTTCATTTTCACACATCACGGAGCTTTTTGTTTTCGGTGGCATTTTCAGACTTTACAAGACGCGGCCGAGCATCGCTCCAAGGTGTGGCTCCTGTGATTAATGAAAGCGCTCAGCATAGGCAGCGAAACACTTAAGGCATTCATAAGAAAATTGATTAGCTTTAACTAGAAAACAGGAGTGGAGGAGGAAGTCTAATGATCAGGCACCTGTTTTACTTCACAATCATTAGAGGAAGGCAATCACCGTGTTATGTAATACTGCAGTAGTAACAGTAAAACCCGACTAAAACACTAGAACTTTGATTCTACGCATCATACAGCACAACAAAAAGCACGAAACCTTCTTAGCCAAAGCCTTCCTGTTCTTTGCATTATGCAGGTGAACACAGGCAAATATATTGAACTAATTTGCACCCAGTTTAAAAAGTGCCAGTAATCCACCCATCGTCTTTACAGCCAACAATTAGAAGAAGGTTTTACTGCTCTAGATTAAACCAGATTAAACTTCATTTCCCTACCCTATTTGATTCATCCTCTTTGCTAATGGGCCTTGTGATGAGCTATTGATCTACAGCAAAGTGTCTCAGGAAGTAGGGGAGAGCTCTGCACCAAGCACCGAAAACGGCAAAAATGAAGTAGGAGGCTCAGTCTACGTGTAATAGGTGCATTTGTTAAACAACTTTTAGTGCTACATGCTCATAATTTACTGTAGAAACACGTCTGTTGGTTATGATTTTTATTATTAGCATTATTTATCTTTGTTCCCGTCTTTTAGCATCGGGAAACGGGATCCTGCAGGTTGTACTTGCTGCTCTTTATTGCACGGTAGTTTTGTGTACTTGAAGCGAATCAGCAAACGGTTAAAAAGCTAATTACTGGTGATTTTCCATTCACTGTGGATCCCATTATGTTCAAGTCTTTCATGGATATTTTCATAGCCTGTAAGTCCAAAGTAAAAACACAAGGTATTTACAGCAAGTAGTGCTGAATAGCTCACATACACTGTAGTTAGTTTGCATACTAACGTTTGGGAATTGCATTAAAGTAGACACTTTTACTGTAATTCTTATTCTGCTGGCATCACCAACATGATCACGTGTAAGCAAGGTCACAATGTGAAATATTAACTTGATGTTAATAGATTATTAATCATCCCTAACATATACTACACATAAATGTTAGTTTGTCGACGCGCTCTTTTCCTGTCCGCAAAATAATGTGAATACTTTAACCTCTGACCCCTTTGAAGACGAAAGCGATTAAATATCAGTAAGAAATTGTCTTGCTTGGCGAAACTCTTCATCAGCTATGTGATATCACTTAGCTATTAGTGATGGGGTTTTCATTTCCGGATGAGGATCAGATACATTAGGAGCAAAAGTGACGGATGAGGGTAATTAGGAAGAGATGTCCTTCCTCAACCTCTGCTCTTCAACCTCCTCCAGACCTTTAAGGACTCCTTTCTAGCCGTATTCTGTCTCTGAATGAAAGATTAATGCCATCCATCAAGAGGCTGTGATTATTAATAAGACGTCACTTCAGTATGTACTGTCATGCTGGAGGAGAGGGATGGTTTTTTTTAATACTTCACCTATACAGCGATGTTTACAGTGCATATTGCTTTCATCTACAAAGAGATGGGAATATGATAAGCAATTTGCATGACGTGCAGCCTGTAATTATGCTGAATCTCATTGATTTATGACCATAACCAGCTTTACAGGCTCCCCACAGATAGATACAGATATAGATGCAGATATCGAGTGGATTCAAGTGGTTCAAACAAGACTCTATTATATTTCTTATAGTTCTCCATTTATTCACTGTTTGCTTCTCCTGCTGCTTTGGAACGATTTGCAAGCCAGTAGAATTTAATCCCTCCCAGAACAAATTGAGATGTACTGTACTCGCAGCTCAGCAGTTGGGCTCTGCAGCAGATCGGAGGAGCCATGTTGTGCTGACTAGACCTCACCTCGCTGTGCACACCTACACAGTCCTATGCAGAAAATAAGAGGAGAAGTGTGTAAGAGTGAAGAGCACCGGACATTACATTTCACTGGATCAAAAGCGTGGGCCTGTGTAAATACACCTCTGCAGATGCAGTACATATGCATGTAGTGTTTACAAAAAGGCTATTTCAGGCTGAAGAGTGGGCTGAGGAAAGGCTGGTACCAGCATCTCT
Source organism: Macropodus opercularis (assembly GCA_030770545.1). Taxonomy (NCBI): domain Eukaryota; kingdom Metazoa; phylum Chordata; class Actinopteri; order Anabantiformes; family Osphronemidae; genus Macropodus; species Macropodus opercularis. Next base: position 7,508,204 of record JAUCMP010000028.1, read on the forward strand.
CATAGTTTGTCTCTCAAATGGTGAAGGATTCTTAGTTTTAGACCCATAAACACCTCTGAGAGTCAGCCAGGCCTCGGAGTGCATAGGATTGATGTTGCAAGGCTCTATCTCCCACTCACTCTCTCTCATGCACAATTGCACACACATATACACAGAGAGGCTCTTTCTCAGGCTCCCCCCGCTTTCTTTTTTTTTTTTTTTTCTTGCCCTCCCCACTCACCTTTTCTCGTGATTAGAGTGACTGGCTTTGTTTTCGGCCAAGCTGCTCGGGGCTGGGGAACCACTGTGGAAGGGAATTGCCTTTAACCGAGACGTTTGTCTCAGCCCCCTCCGGTTTTAAGCCGTACGGTATTCAGCGTGCATCGCAGCACATGGCCTGTAAAGCATTGCCCCTGGTCCACGCCTCGTTGAGACAGATCACTTCTCTGACTCTATTCGCCGTAATTTGTATTAGGTACCCTGTGAAATATCCGTCTGGTGAAGAGACTGTACCTCCAATTCAATAAAGCTGCGTAGATTAGATTGTCGCATTATTTTACTGGTAATCTATACTGATAAATTCCAAATCAAAGAGCTTGATCAACCACATGTGATGCTAGTGTGACATTGGCTTGTCCTAGAAGTTCCTCCTGTATAACCATTATGGGCATCATAATGAGGAATGGACACGCTTGCAGAGCGAACACCACAGCAGTATATCAGTGGATTTATGCTTCCTGTTTCCTTGCAGGCGGGCGCCACTAGCTTTTTTTTTCTTCTTCTCCTACTTCTATTTTTTTTTTACCCCTTGGCTTGTCTCCTTCAGATTCATATCAATTTGTCCTCATTTTGCCTCATCCTCTGGTACTGGCGTGAAAGCTGAGATGCAGACAAGCAAGAAAAATCTAAATGTGTACGTGTGGGCTGTGTGTGTGTGTGTTTGTTTGTTTTTGTCAGTCCAAGTGAGAGAGAGGAAAGACTGAGGAGAACGAGGAGGAAAAGAGAGAAAGTGTTGAGGTTGACAGGTGGAGGGGAAGAGTGTGGATTTCTTTCGGTGCCACAGAAGAGTGTCTGGCCCGTAACGAAATGCCAACCAAATGAGGACGGATCAGGAGGCCGAGCGAAAGCCACCCTGAGCCCCCATTACTAAGCACAGAAGACGGATGGGACCGCTCGTCCTGAGAGAGAGAGAGAAGACAAGCATGCATTTATACACACTCTCACATTTACGCCCACGCACACAGGCCACAAGGACACACACACACACACACACAGGTCATATTGGATGCTACATACAAAACACCACGGTGGGAAAACAAGCAGATGAAGCTACACGCTCCTTGAGGAGCATAAATACGTGTATGCTCTGGTCACACTGACAGCTGCTTGTGGATGTACTGTACAGGACTATAACTCTAATATGCTATTCTCTAAAAGCATATGATACATTTGTGCAGTGTCTGAAAGCAAATTTCAAGATTTCATTCGGCATCTCACGTTCGCCAAATCTGTCAGAGGACACAGAGACGACCACTGATGCCCAAATTATCTCAACACTTAGCAGCTCGCATCGTGTGCTTGTCTTGGGTTTCATTACACTCGGTGATGCCTTTAAGAGCATTCGCGTGAAAAAAAGGGAAGGGAAGGATGATTTTCTCCCGGTGTTCTCTGACAACAGCAAAAGTATAATTTTATGAGGCGTGACCCAAGCAGTTCTTCTCATAAACGCGCCTGGTCAACGCCATCTAAAAGCAGGTGATGAGAGCAGCAGACGCAGCAGAAGGGAAGAGATTTACGGAGGCACGCTGGCGGTGGTGGACCCCCATCAAACGGCACGACAGTAATCAAGTCGTTTACAGGGGCTGAGCATCAAACAGTTCTCACACTGTAATATAAGGCTAATATCACCCTGACGAGGAGGGGCCTCGACTTAATGGATGCCCACAACATGTGCTCTTCTCACTTCTAGTGAAATGAAGCATTGTTTGACAGACAGCTGACAGCATCAGCATCCCTACAGCATCTTCACTTAGTCAACTTACTACAGCTACACACACTGAGTCAACAGATCTCGGATTTTCAGATTTCCCTTTAACATGATTTCCAAACAAATCAACTGTGTTTTGAAGCAAAACTGACCCGCAACCCTTTTAGCTTTCATGAGGAGGCATGTGACACAGACAGACGGGCAGACGTGCATTTAATCACGCTAGCGGCATGGAATTAGGAATTAGAAGGGATGCTTGCGAGATGTTTTGTTCATCCACCTTTGATGAGCGCGTATTAGGGTGGGATAGCCAAACCAAAGAGACCGAGCAGGATGTGGAGTGTGTGCGCGCGTGTGTGTGTGTGAAGCATCGTAACCCTTGTTATTTCTACTCTGATCCCAGGAGGCTTTGTTCCTATTTCAATTAATCCCTAATCAAACGGGGAGCTACAAACGTGATCTGATTTGGGCTCTTCGCGTAGGGATGCTCTAATCAGTTTCCACGTCCAAATAGCATTTGGAGGGAGACCGGAGGACACACACCTACTCTGTTGTTGAGACTGTCCTTTGAGATATTATCATACTGTGACATGTCCTACCCAGCAAGTCCCAGCGTGTCTAACAGAGGGCGGTGTCACCACGCATAGTTAGGCAACTGTAAACTTGAATGCAAGGTGATAGAGAACACTGGAAGTATTCTGCCAGTGTTATCTGTCCTCCGGTGAATTGGTGGCTCTTGAGTTTGTACAGCGCCAGATAGCAGAGGGCTGGTGCCGACTGCATAATGTCAGAGGAGAGAGGAGCCTGTAAACAAAATCTGATATATTATTCACACCTTGGCGAAAAGGTATCCACTGGTGCCTGATGCTGTGATACGCTGTGACATGTCACATCTGTTGGATAATGAGTGCGACTGCAACAGAGCCAGCTCATCAAGGGCATCAGTCGCTAACCCCACCGTGGGACACGAGAGGAAACTTCATAGCCTTAAGGCCAAGCCTCTGCTGCAATAAAGAACAACAAGCAGCTGCAAAGCACCAGGAGAGCACTTAGATCAATCCATTAAGAGGCTGAGACGCAGCACGGGTGAAGAAATACTCACAGTGTACAGAGCGAGGTTGTAGATGAAGGAATTAAAAGGAAACGGAAAGAGACACACGCAGGCGAACTGAAAGCAAGCAGCTGTGAGTTTAAAAGAGCGTTGGGCTGAATCTGGCCAAACTTTTAAAAGCAGCTAATATGCTGCCACTGCGCAGGGTGAGGACAGAGGAGGTAGCATCTCAGAAAATATGAGCACGCGTCTGCTGGAGTCACTCTGTGTCTGAAATGATGTTGACCTAACTAGTTAATTCACAAAGCTCCAGTGTAGTTTACAGACACTAGAGGGTTAATTAGCAAGGTTCATGGCTGTGTTTTGTGGTGGTGCTGTCCTTGGATACGTGTAAATGCACCTGACATTTACCACTGAAGGCTTCTATAGCTAAAATATTCCACCGTAGAACAGTGGAAGAAATATCATTCATTATCTTGTGTTTTGTACATCTGCTCATTTAGTCTATGCACGACCAAACTGAAAAGGTAATTTGTGTTAAATAATTTTACAGTGTATTGGATTTTAGAATGAGTACAGATACACACACACACACACAAACAAACAAGCACTATTCATCTTGTGGGTCTTGAGTGGTCATGTGCATCAAAGCATGCTTCGCCTTTCATAAAGTCAGGAAAACAAACACCCACTTCACTCAACTCTCAAAACATGAAGCATGGAGGGAGCTCAAGTAAAGTGAGCACCTCATTTATCAAACCCCAGTGGGCCAGCGGTGGGTGGGCCTCACTGTCAAAAGGCCAATTAACGGGAAGCCCATTGTGAGCACCGCAGAGCAGCTCAGGAGGGACTAACCATTAGCACATATTCATCATTAGGAAATAATGGGACCAGAGCAGGAAACACATCCTCGACTTGAAATGCTCTCACGCATGAAGAGTGTTTCAGGTGTGAAGATGGTCCAAGTAACATCCAAAAGATTATTAGGCTGAGTGTTTTTGTCTAAAGTTACCGCCGAAAACATCTCAATTGCAAAGACACTGCACGCAGAAGAGTTTGCTTGTTGCCAACGCGGATCCGGAGCAGCAGCCGAGGCAAGTCCGCCTTGGCTTCCACCAAACGTGTCAACAGTAAAGAAAGACATCCCAGATCAGACGTGAATACAGGCAAAAGGAGAAGCAGGGAGATTCCCTGCAGTGTGCGATCGATACGGCGTAGAGAATGCGCAGAGAGATCAGAGATGGATTCTGACGGTGAAGAGCAGGCGAGAAGGTTTATTGTATTCTGAGATACGGTTTCACGCAGCATGTTTTGTGTAAGATTCCCTTGTTTATTGTTGACAGCCCTGGAATGCACAGAAAGAGATGGAGGACTTAGTGTCTAGAAATAGTTCACTAACAGCCATTAGATGATGAGGGATGACAAAAAGACAAAATACTGGAATTCTGAGGTTTCAAGGCTGCTTTGGGATCAAAGGATGAACTTGAGAAGGAAGAGTTTCAGCTGTTGCTAATTCATTTTACAGTACATGAAACCTGTTTACAAACTATAGATAACAGACAGGTTTATAAGTACATTAAACTAAACTTAATAATCAGGTTTAATTCCTTCTTTGATAAAACTGCCCTCAAGTCTATGTTTAAAACTTAGAGCTACAAATGGCCTCATTTCCCAATTATTACATTCTAAGATTTACAAACCTGTGAATCTGTGCGAGATAAAAAAAAACACTTATTAGTCACCTCTGAACTAAAAAACTTTTCACACATCATCTCATGGTAACCTAGAAACCTCTACGTAATCTCAGTGGTGGGTTCAGATGCCTCGGGTTATAAAAATGCTTTGATTTATTCAAAAAGGCGTCCAAATGTATTCAAGTACAATCGTAGAAGGAAAATAATCACCTGCGTGGCTTCACAACCTTGAAGCAAAAAGCTACAAAATATTTGTCCTTGGCAGTTTTTCTGCAGCTCTGGTTTGCTTTTGGGTCTCTGGAAGTGAGCGTCCTCACACACTTGACGGCAACGTGCAGCGCACGCAGCTAGAAACTCATCACCCGCGGCAGGCGATGCAAACTTTATGACGCACCTCTTAGTCGTCTCCTCCTCTGCTCTCCCGTCCTCATTTTCCTCTCTCTCTCTCATTGTGTCACGCTTCTGTCTTTGTTTTTATTTTTCCCTTTCATAATAGTGACACAGCACATACTGGTCTCTGTCAAACCATATGAGATATATAACATTCCAAGGTCAGTCATAATGATCAGCTGTCAATCATCCTGGTGTGGGCATTGAGTGGGTGATGAGCGTTTGCATAAATGCATGACTGTTTAAGGTCGGGGAGGTGTCAGTGTGAGGCCTGCAAAGATAAATAAAGGTGCTGGCGGTAGTGGGGGTGACCTTGCTCCACAGTGGCAACATCAGAGCAGCTCTGAAGATAAAAACGCGACGTGACACAAAAAGTGCGGGAGCCACGTTTGAACGGAAAAGAACACTCCCACAGCTGAGAGTCTAAAGCGTCAAAAGGTTTATGGCTGCTTACTTTTCCAGTAGAAACCGCTGCGTGTGAAGTGCAAAACAATAACTGTGAATATCCTTCCACAGCAACACAAATGAACATACAGAACTACTGCCTTAGCTCTTCTGCAGCAATAGGAAATTAGCCCTTTAAAGACTGAGCGCAGCCTTTTCTGTATGTTGGCTCAGGTATAAATAAAATAGCACCTTCCGAAATGCAATCAGTGGTTTGTTTGCACTCTACATTTTCACCACAGCCTTGTTTAATGGATAGTAGCTTCATTTTTTTTCATGATACATTTCAGATGCAGTGGAGTTTAAAATTAGGTTGAGGATTTAATCACACACATATCTAGGAGCGGTAGGAGAGGTCAGTGTCTGCGGCGGCATCTGCTCTAACTGCGAAATTAGCCGACCAAGGTTTTTGTTTAACATTCACATGCAGAATGAAAAATGAATGCAGCAGTCGAGGGAAAAGAAGCAGGATCACGGTTCAGTTTACGGGCAGTACCTGCTGCCTGTCTGATCTGGAGACAGAACAGAACACAGGGTCTTAAAGTGCAATGTTTAAACGTGTTTTCAGAGCGTGAATTCAGAAAGCACTTGAATGCGTTCTGCTTCCCACGAAGACAATTTTTTTTGTAGTTTCGAGATAAAACACATTCCAATGAAAAATGTACACATACAGTAGAAGAAATGCAACACACGGACAACAACACAATGGAAAAGTCCAAGCTTTACGGTTCGGTTGCTGCCCTGGCAAATAGTTTGGAAAAGTTGTCATGTATGTGAATCTTTTTTTGCCGAAGTGACTGTAATTCCACTGCAGCTCATATAACACATTTGGTTTGGTGATTGTGAGATGGTTGTTTTTGAAGCAGAAGGCTTTTAAATCTTGATAAAAGAGCAAATATGAAAGTGTGTGAGTGCTGCCTGGAATGTGATGACTGCTTTTAGAGGGAATATTAACAGGATCTCACATGTAAATGAGCGTGGTCATGTCTGAGGTGTGTGCACCACCCGCTCTCCATGGAACACACTCGGAGCTAAATGGTTTGCAACGGTGTGTCCTTACTTCATCGTGCATTTTACCAGATGCAGAAGCAGCTGGGACACAAAATGGCGGTGATGGTCTCTCTCTGTGACGCGGTGGCAAAATTCAGCGACGCATATATGTACATTTCCTGTGTGCACGTCTAGATCTTGGCAAGACGTTGTTGAATGGATGGAAGGGTTGATGGTTGTATTCCACTATATTCATCTAAGTTGTGCTTCAAAACACAGACGTCATTCTTCTTCAAACTGCTCGTGCTCTACACGCAGCACTGATTAGAGTGTAGACGTCGTCTTACAATCCACAGACCTGATGACATTCTCTAACGATCTCTGTCTGTAGCAGCAGTTCGTAATGTGAATTATTATTATTATTATTATTATTTTAAGTCTAGCACACATACCGCAGGAAAGGCCAAGCCACTGGAGATGGACAGAAGTGAGGCCGGCATCGAGCAGACAGATGGAGCAGGGCAGAGGGCTGGTGAGGGAGGACAGAGACAGAACAGAAACAGAGGAGGAAGCGTGTGGATTATTTTTTAATGAAATTCCTGGGACACCTCGTCTCCCCAAATATATTGACCTGGCTCTGCTCATGATGTCACCTCATTATTGTTTGTTTGCATTTATTGCATTCAAGCTTCTATGAGACGCGTATGCTGAATATTTTATGTTGGTTAAGAAGAAAAGACACCACTCCACACACACGTAAACGTGCACAGAGCCACACGAAGAGAAACCGGTCATCACGGGGTGTTACAGTGGATATCAGTGCTAACACGAGCGACTGGCTTCCAGCTTGGGGGCTTTTGAGTGTTAATCCATCTTGACAAAGTTTGCTCTAGAGTGCATGACTCAGAGCGCGATGTTTTATCTGCTCGTGTGGTTTGTGCTCCTGCCAGGACTACATCCAAGAGAAAAACTGTTCCTCTTCCACATGCAAAACAGTCCAAACTGTGATCTCTGTTTTGTGCGGTTCTTGTTCGATATTTCATCTTTGTCTATTCAGAGTAAAGAAAAAGTTCAGCTGGAGCCATGAGGTGCGTGGACCCGCTGTGAACCTGCGGGCGGATCCTCACACGTCCAGGCTGTGTGGACTTTCAGCCACAGAGCAATAACAGTTCCTGTGCTGCATTTGTCTTAGAGCTCGTGGGGCGTTTGAGGGCAACTCATTCCAACAATGAAGTGGATTTATCATCTCTCTGGGAACAGAGGAATAAAGCAGTCCTAAAACAACTGCTGTTGAGACAAAATCTCCTTTCAGTTTGCGAGATAAGCTGAATAAAATCCAAATTTCATCAAATAAATACATTATCACATTTCCCTGTAGGAAGGAGACAGCGGTGGAATTACCATGGCTACAGCAGCTGCAGGGTTTCTTATCTTTTATCCTCATGATAAGATAAAACATTTTCTCATTCCCTTTGTTTTACATCTCACACTTTGGAGACAAGGTGATCTCTCTTGGAGGTGTGAGTACCCATGTTAAGCAGCCTGTTACCAAAGGAAAGACGTCATTCATTATGGAAAATGTTTAATGACACCTCCCCTGATGTGAAACTAGACTATCCTGCCTCTGCATTTTTAATGACATGATAAAATATTTAAGAAATGAATAAAGCCTAAGTTGACAAAGCAATTAGATATTGACTGACCTTTTCGGCCCGTTTAGTATTCTGTATCACTCACTCAAGATTCATTTTACAGCCGCGCTGAGCAGCGAGGGCAGGAGGCAGCGGTAAAAAAGGGCTACAGATCTATTCCAATCAATCAGTGCCTGAGGAGTCTGGGGGACAATCTCAAAGTTTTCATGTGACAGGCAAAGCTTGTGCAACAAGGCAGGGCGATATGCGATGGAGTTATGCCACGTATGAAAAGTAACAGACAAACAATTTCCTCACGGCTGAGGTGGGAAGGATGGTGCCAGGTAATTTTGAGCAAGAACACTCTCAACGTAAATTTCAAAGGGCCACAGTGTGAGAGGCTGCGGGGGAAAATTCCAAACTCATTATTTCATGCGTCTTCATCACACCATATAACTAAGGCAATGACAAAGGTGCGAATTTCGTCAGGTTCTAGCTTTGTACTAAAAAGGTTGCAATAGCAGGAAAAAGAAAATTGTACATCCATCCAAAAGAAAAAAACTTTCGACTTTTCTCCAAACTACCAGAATTAAATATCAATAGCTCGCTGCTGTATATTGTCTGCCCTGTGAAATGTAATTTCTACTGATTTGCTGCCATTTGCTTCAAGTCCCAGCAGTAAATAGATGTAGAAAGTATTTCTGTCTGGGTTTTCTGTGCCTTCTTAGTTTGGGTTTGGGCAACACTTACAGCTAAGGAAAAAGCCAGACAAAGGTACAGCATGTCCATCCCAGACAGTGCTACAGTGAGATTAGAACAGCTTCCTCCTTTGTAGCAGCTGCAGGGAGGTGTCATTTGCTCTTCTATGTGTTCAGGGGAGAAACATTGCAAAGCTCGAGTCATTTCTCAAGGTCTTTTGTGCACGTGCTCCACATGTCCTGTCCTGCACCCGAGGTCACGCCGGGAGAAGCTCAGCACTGTCTGAGCTGGTCCCAGATAAAGATCCTGAGACGACAGCGGGGTCCAGACTCGCAGTGTTGTCATCAACAGGAAGCAGACGCATCCAGGCCTGTGTAACTGCACATGTTTCAAACCAACACCAAAGCTGCAGTTTCTCACGTCCTGCACCGCCTCACCGCTGCAGCAGCGTCCTGTTCTCTGGACCTGGATCTGCATCTTAGCGCTCTGAGCACACACAGCGGATAATCGATCTGATTTAAAGATGAGCGGCGCAGCGCTCGAGGGGGATTCGGTCAGTGAGTTTACAAAGCTCCCCTGGAGAGCACCCCAAAGACCCCAAGTGGCTCCCACTGAGAGGCAGCTGCATGTCACTAATCCTAACTAGAGTACCTGAACCTTACCTAGAAGACCTGGCAGAAGAACTGCTGAAGGCTGAAGACACGGCAGAGATTTGTTTTCAGGTTTTACCATGCACTGTAAACATCACACACATTCTCAGATGGTGGATTTGAAAAAAAACAGTTTGCTTGCTGCTCCCCGGCCTCTTACATCCTTTAATTATAACTTGTAGTGGTGGGGAAAGGATAATAAATGACTGGCTCCTGAAACTATGGAGACCCGTGAGAGAATGGGACGCGTGTTGTGAAGAATTTCTGAGCTCCGCTTTGTTAAAACTGTAAACTGCACGACTAGTTTACAGTCTAAATATAAGCACGAGGCTCTAATAAGGCACGAAGCCGGACATGCTCTTTGGTAAATTGCTGATATAAATGCATACCTGCTGAAATGCCACTGGCAAGACTCTTTGTCTGCTCCGTCTCATTCACACACACCTACACACTCCCACACGCATGCTATGGCATGTGAAAGTAGAAAGGCCACTGACACCGGTGGCTAATTAGTGACTTGCCTCATTAGTCGCCTAGTCTCCATCTCTGGCCCCAGCAATTATTCCTCTCAGGACCACAGCTACAGCTCACTGTCTCTCTCTCACGTACACAGACAGTACCAGTAGAAGACTTGAACACACCTTTTGATTTGGTGTTTTTTTTGTTACAGAGAAATATTAACATCAAAAAATGATTAAAAAAACACAAATGAGACCTTGTGGTACACTTTAAGTATTGCTTTTTCCTTCTCTGTGGTGTCCACCTCATCCCAGCTTTCACTGCGCATCACGTCAGATGATGGAGACGTGTGACGCTTCTTCCCGGTCATGTGGACCTTAGACAAGCCGGAGGTGTGTTGTGAATCATTGCCCTGTTAACAAACGATGCTCCCGCTGAGCCCGAACCAGATGGAGTGGTGTGTCACTGCACGCTGTAGTGCTAGTCATGTTGGTTAAGTGCGTCTTGAATTCTTAATAAATCTCCAACAGTTGCACCAGCACCCTCACACCTCCTCCTCTGTGCCTCGCAGCCGGAACCACACATGCAGATAACATCCGTTTATTTTCTCTGTGTCTCACAGAGGTTGGAACTGGATCTCCCAAAAGTCGAATGTGTAATTCTTGCATTTCTTGATAATCAGCTATTTCAACTCTGGCAAGTACGGATGTGGCTTCTGATGTTAACTTTGCTTTGTCCAACGCAATTTTACTTAATTTACATAATTCTATTGCACACAATTGCAACACAACTCATTAAATGAAGGGATGTGTTACTGAACTAAAAGATTTTCTCTACCTACTACTACCTTCCCCACTGGCCGTGGTCGAGGGCTCATCTGTGATGATATCATAATAATAAAAGTCTTTTCTTGCTTGTGAATTAAGAATTTATCCAACAAAGTGTCAGAGACATGGTTGTGACTCTGCAAAGACCAGTGTCTCTATGCACGTTCATACAGTGGAAGGCAATCTGCTGATGTTGGACTTTGGTACGGTTCATAAATTAACCTCGTCTGCTTCCTGGCAAAGGTTATAAAGACGCGTGAGCTGTAACGTAGCGTCAGAGAAAACAAACAGACTCCGTCGGCCTTCTCCGTCAGACACCTGCTCGTATATCAGCTCCTTCCAGTTGGAGTCGCGTTCACTGGTGCTTGACCGCGTCGCCTTCGCGATGTGACCCAGCTCGACTGCTGCCACTAAATAAAGCACAACTAACAAAGTAACTATAGCCTCTATAAACAAAACAGTACACATCATACATGGCTAAACTGCTGCAGCTGTAGAGGAAGACGATGGAGACTGTGTGTAAAATAAACAAAATCCTAACACTTTGAATATGAAGACAGGCTGTGTGGCATTTAGCAAAGGCGTTTAGCTCCATTAAGTGTGGCCCTTAAAAATGGCTACTATTAACCAAACTGGCTTTGTGCTGCTGTGTGTACAGTCATGTAGAAAAGTCTCTAAGCAGCGATGGAGTAGCTCGGCGAGATATCACAGCAGTGGTCTGAAGGTAAGCAGGGATTATGAAGTACATGCGACAGAGCTCCGTCAGCGGGTAAACCGAATATTCCTGCAGACTTAGTCTTTTCTGCAAGAGGTATCACTGCAAGCTGCAGATAAATGAGTGAAAAAGCTAAAGACCTATTACACACCATGCAACAGAGCATAAACAATCATTAGACCTAATTGCAGACATGAAATGAGTGGTGTGTGTTCCTTCTCCTGTGGGCCTCCAATCTTTGATTCTTCATTAAAACCCACAGTTTTTATTTTTGAAGCAAAGGGAGAATATTTATAGTTCCAGCCGCATGCGAGACGGATTTTAAAGTAAACCATTAAATAGGCCGCTGGGGTGGTCCAAGTTTCAGGTGTTGCCGCATATTATCTGCATAGGGCTGTGCGCATATCTGCTCTCTCGTCTCATCGTCTTCCCCACCCAGAGGAATGCATAATGAGCTGCCTCTGCTCCGCTTGGCCCCTGGTCCAACAGGGTTAGATTAGGTCACTTCCAGCTATGACTAAGCCCAAGGGAGCTGAACCAGAAAGTCTCCTCTTAGCGTTACAAAATCAGAGTTTGTGTAGTGTCCCTCCTCCTTCCTGACGCTTGACTCGTCTTTCCGATCACAACTCTCTCGCCGTACTTGCTCTGTTTGTTTAAGAAGGTTAAACTGTAGTGACGATGCTCTCCAACACTAAGGACGTGTCAAGCCTCCTGGTGTATGTGCGTGTCAGATCAAGAAATGAGAGGTGCTGCTGGCTCGTGGCATGCAGTCGGGGGGAACAATTTTCACTCCAGAGTTTAATATGTGATTTTATTTGTATTTTTTCAGGAGATATTTGGTTTGACAAATAATCTTGATCCAAAATGCCTAAGTGTGGGCTGAGCGGCTGCCTCTTATCTAAAATCTGAAGCCTGAATATTTTTGCAAGCTGCTGATCCCTCAAGGAACATATAGCAGGAAATCCAAGGCAAGGCAAAGTATTTTTTTTTATGTAAAATACGATACGAGAGCTGTTTTCACCTGCATCAGGAGTGCTCTTTAATTAAAACCAGAACAAAGACAGTCAAGACCTTGATAAAGTTTCAGGTCGGCTTTAAAGTGCATTGCTCTGCATTTTTATCTGATGACTGCTACAAGATGTTATGTTTTATTAATCTCCAGAACTACTATGAAATATTTGCATTGTACTGCCGTTAAACCTCTAGTACTTCAGGTCGGAAGAATAAAATACTACTAAATTGCAACTGTCTAAACAATTTAAGCAGCGGTTTATCTTGTCTCGTCGCCACTCTGCAGCACATGCCGCGTTTATCTGGACTTGTTTGCTCAGAGTTTGTCCTTTCGAAAGACGCGAGTCTACTTTAACGTTTTGATTCCAGTCTTGTCGTCGAGCCTCCTCCGAGATTCACGGAAAATATCCCCGTGCCTCATTCAGACCCTCCTTTTCTCAGGGCGAGGTTTATGAGCTCGCATGAAAACCCCAAGATATCTGTCAGCGGCTGTGATTTATCGCAGAACCACCGCCAGTCTGCAGATAAACTGCAAAATTTAGGCTTCAGCAGTTGTCGAGAGGCGTGTCCGTGTGCCATGCAAACATGCATACATAAGCGTGCGCTTCAGCTCTCAAGGGAAATATACGGCACAATTGTACGGCAGATGACTTTTTATTATTGTGATTACTTTTTTTTTAAGGAACGGTAGAAGGAGCAACCTTCTCAATTTGTTAGTTTTAAAGATAAAGCATGAGTGGAGCCGTGACCTTGGACACTGGCCCTCGGGATCCTGCTGGTTTTTACACTAACTGTCTACTCAAGGACTATTTTACACCTGGAAAGGCAGGTGATCATAATTAACTACAATTAACTGGCTGGTGGGAGGGAAAGCGTCAGTGTGGGCGGACTCTGAGCGGAACGGTGTCTCATGGAGGTTTGATCCTGGGCGTGTTGACTGGAGAAATCAGCGTTGACTAGGGGATAAATCATCCCGATGGGCTGGATATTGCAGCTTGTATGTTGCTCTATTAAAGAATGACCCAAATATATCATCCCCCGGCTGCACCGGTAGTTCGGTTGTAGCTGCTGTGGCAGAACAGCTGACACCTTTATCATTCATATGTTCATTATCATTCTCATCACAGCTGATGGCGCGCAGAGCATCGAGCATTGAATTGTTCTATTAAACCAAGAGCAGCCAGAAAACACAAAACCCTTATACCACAGTGAGACAAAGCTATTGTTAGCTACTAGCTAAAAGGTCTGCTGTGAAACAAAGGCTCCACCAAGCTAAGACATTTAATCCCTGTGAATGCTTTAGAGCATTCACAGGTTTGTTTTTCTAATCTTTATTATAGTTTTTATTCTTCCGTACGTTTTACGGCACTTAACTCCTTCCGCATACTTTAAGCTATAGAAATAATTCAAATATCAAAATATTCAGCTTTTTAAGGAGACGACTGCTTCCATTTTTCTTTTTCATATCTTTCATATTTTTTGAATTATTAAGCTTTTTTCAAATATTTTTGCCCATTAAAATGAATGGAGAAAGCTTTTCAAATCCTTTTCAGCTTTGTCTTCTTTCAGCTCTAACTGCTTCAGCATACTTTAAGCTACAGACGCCATTTAAACTTTAAAATACTCTTCAAATATTCAGCTATTGATGATCCATTCAGGTTTTTAATATCTTCTATAGTTTCTGATTTATGACAGTTTAAGCACAGCATGGTTTTTGGAAAAATTTCAGCTTTTCCATTAGTGTGTATTGGGTGAGGTAGAGTGAGTGATGTCACAGCCAGAGGGTGAGAGGCTCAATTTTTAAATCAACTTTTCTCTTTTAAAATTGTCAATACAGCCGCAATCTTTAGTCTTTTAATTTAAATTTTTCACTAAAACGTAGCCATGTCTGTCTTCTTTCGAATGATGTGTCATGTTAAGCCAACAGATCTACGCATTTCTCTCTATCAGCCTTTAAAGTCCGTCAAGCGCTGACGTCTCCCCATAGACTGTAATAGTATAATCTGTCCTGTTTTCGCTCCGTTGCACAGAAGAAGACACGTTTTGAAATCGCTGCCGTGGCCACAATTTTCAGTCCTCGAACATAAAACTTACACCAGTCGCTCATTAAAGTCTCAGCTCTCATAAAATCAAGTTATTTTTGTGGTAGCATTTATAGTTTTTCTCCAACAAGCCCATTTAGCAGGGGTGCACCTCACCATTCACTGCAATGAGCTGGAGATTTTCCCGCCTTTTGCCACTGGTCTCCATGACAACCTCGCAGGCGCCAGGGACAGTTTGACTGACAGCTCAGACTCCTCAGTGTCTGCAGCAGCTCCATGCAAATTAATGATCAGTTAATGAGACTGTTTGATTGTTTAGTAATTAACCACACACACTTCCTCCAGATATTTTCAAAATAAAAGCATACAGTGATTAAAACCTCAAATAGACCAACTGAATACTGAGAATTCTGCCTATTACTTGATCATTGTGATGGTTAGTGTCAATGTTTGAACTGGGTCATTACTCAACGCGTACTTCCGCCAACTCCTTTCAAAATAAAAGTATGACATTACATTTTTAATACATAAATTTAACGCAGAGAATTCTGATTATTGTTAGATAATTCTGGATATTATCTAAAATGGTTGGTTTTATTGTTAGTGACCCTCTACCACAATTTGCATGTCCTTTCAAAATAAATCCAATTATTCAAATAGCTGAACTGAATACTGGCAATGGAGGTTATTACTTGAACTTCATTTTATTAATGGTCAGTCAGTTAGAGTGTTTGACTATTTAGTAACTCACCACGCAGACGTCCTCCAAATCTTTTCAAAATAAAAGCACCGTTCCAATTCATTGCTTTTAATAGAGAGAAAACAGCTTAACTGTAATATTCAAATGTTTGCTTACATTGAGCTACTGTATATTTTAAATGCTTCAGCTACTTTCAGCTCTTTCAAATTAAATATTTTAACTAATATTTAACTTTTCAATTCAGCAACTCCTTAAACACCTTTTCAACAATCTATTTCAACTTTCTTCAAATTGAATTTCAACTGCTTCAGCTTCTGCAAACATTCAGCTCTGTTAAAATACTTTCTATTCCTCTTCAGCTACTTTCAGCTATGTGTAAAATGCTTCAGCTCTTTAAAACCAAACTTTTTCTGTAATATTCAAATGGTTGCTTACATTGAGCTACTGTATATCTTAAATGCTTAAGCTACTTTCAGCTCTTACAAATTAAATATTTTAACTGTAATATTTAACTTTTAAATTGAGCAACTATTTAGACACATTTTTAGCAATTTAAACTTTCTTCAAATTGAATTTCAACTGCTTCAGCTTCTACAGACAATCGGCTCTGTTAAAATAATCTTCTATTCCTCCTCAGCTACTTCAGCTATATTTGAAATGCTTGAGCTCTTTAAAACAAAGCAGCTTAACTTTGATATTCAAATGTTTGCTTAAATGAAGGTACTGTATATTTTCAATGCTTCAGCTAATGTCAGCTCTTTCAAATTAAACATTTTAACTGTAATATTTAACTTTTAAATTGAGCAACTCTTTCTTTAGACACCTTTTTAGCAATTTCAGCAATCTATTTCAACTTTCTTCAAATTGAATTTCAACTCCTTTAGCTTCTGCCAACATTCAGCTTTGTTAAAACAATTTCTATTACTCTTCAGCTACTTTCAGCTATGTTTTAAATGTTTCAGCAATTCTTGGGGATTACATTCAGCATTACAGCATTCACAGTGCATTTTCTTCTGGAAATGCTTTTTCTAGTTAGCCATAACTTACTACTGGGGGCTTTTATATGACGCCTTATGTAAATTAGAGTGTGTGAATGCCGGCCTGGTATTGGTGCCCAAGACGCCTGCACCCTCCCTGCACCAATATCGACGCTGGCTGCTGATTGGCCCATCCTTCTCCGGCCTGGACCTGGCAGACACAAGTGGTAAACAACTGTTTGCCCCTTTTCTTTCAGTTTAAAACTTAAGTTAATTTGCAATATACTGTAAATTTCTCGTATGTTGTCTGTGGCAGTAATTCTCTGTGACAGCAGCCTGGCATTTTGAGTAGTGAAGACAATTCTTCAAAAGCATGTTTTGTTAAATGTCCTATTGTATTTTTCAAGTTTTACTTCTATATATAATAGATGAATAGCAAATTAGTCGTGAATACAAATGCCTGAGGCCCTGAAAACTATGATGAATATCAGACTGTTATAGATATTTTAACTGTTTCTTATGTACACAACCATTTGTTTCCCTTTTATTTTTTTTCCTCATACAAGTAAACAATATTTAAACCATAAACACAATCTGCAAGATGATTATTTGGGGCATCACAGCAGAAAGTGTAACACCTGTGAGGAAAGGTCCTTCTCCTTTACTATCATCATCCAGACGACGTCAACAACAAGAGCTGGGATGCTGCTTATGCTCTAAAGCTGAGATGTGAAGGCTGAAAAGTAACCAGCTCTCTTTTCTATTAGTGCAATGATGAAACAATCAGCTGCTGTAGCAGTTTCTTAGCAACAGCTGTGATGTTGTGCCTTAGCAGCGCCATAACTCCCAAAGACAACTGCCATGTTTAAGCTGTTTTTAATCACTCCAGTGTAATGGTTCTCAGGAAAAATGAGATCCTTAAGTGAGTGTGTGTGTGTGGGACTGCATTTGTTTGGTCCTTTGGTGTTATGATGCAATACGCACAGCAACTCTCACAGAGAAGCTGCCCACTTGCTGGGTCTGATCGCCTGAACGTGTCACCTGAGTTGAGTTGTAATTGTATGTATATTATAAACTATTCAAGACCTAAATGCACTTATAAGCTGAAATCCAATGTAGTCCGAGGCTGATGTTGTGCTTCTCCCTATCTTCACATTCCTACAGGTATCATCAGCCTTGAACATTCTTCCTCTGTCTGATGCTACTCGTCCAGTACCACGTCGTATCATGTTTATTGATCGTGTACAAACGATCATCACCGGGCGCTGAGCACTGAACTATTTCTTGCGCAAGGATAGTTTATCTTTGTTGTGAAGCTCATTCATCCAGACTTTCAAACTGCACACAAATAGTTTCAAACGTTGTTATTCAGGCAAGAAGGTTTGTACGGTAACATACGCGTGTTGTTACTTCTTAAAATCTCCACTTTTAATACATGTTTATCTCTGCTTGTCAAATCCATTTAACGCTCAATCGCTCAAATAAACAGAGGCCGTATTTTCACTCTTATCTGCCTTTAAACGCTGATAAACCGCTCTACGAACAGTTTATGCTGTAACATGTGTAACTGCTCTTCCAACATATAGATTTTTCAATAAAACCGTAATTACAGAGTAAATTCCCAGTCGTCCCATTACACGCACATGGCTCGTCACTTTATGGGAAGATGATTAATCACGCAAACAATTGCTCGTTTTTAAATATACCTCTTATCCGTTCCTCTGCCTGAGGGGCTATGTCACCTGTTTCCACGCTGCGTGTTTTAAACTTTATCTATCCTCTGGATTCTTGTTATGCTTGTTAACAATGTCCAGACGTGTGTGTGTGTGTGTGTGTGTGTGTGTGTGTGTGTGTGTTGAGGCGGTCGCTACAGGAGACAAATCTGTAAAGGGGTTAGGCGATGTTCACCACCCAGTGCACAGAAAGCACAGTAATACATTCAGAGTCAGGGACCTTTTACATTTTCCTGTTGCACACCTACACGTCCCTGCTGTCACTCATTATTTTGTCCTCGCCAACCCTTGAGTGTTCAGCTCTTATAGGGGAAATTGTTTAAAATGTGAGCCTCTCTTTGAATTTTCCAGGCCTTCGCGGTCAATCTTTGCAATGTCATCCTGCTTTCTGCCTCTCGTTGTCGGTCACGTTCACGGTGTGGTGTAGGGGAGTACAGCTGGACATTAATCTGCCACTGATGAGCTCCGCACACCAGACGGCTCATGGCTGCTTATCAGGCATTGGGTGAGATTAGGACCGTCGCAGGTGCCAAAGAGGAGTTTTAGCAAGAGGACAATAAAAAGACTTTGGCTAAAAACATTGTCATTACCTTTCACATGCCTCTATAAAGACTAGAAGCACATTGAAGCTGAAAACAATCAATCTGCAGGCGTAAAAGCCCCGAAAACGAAGCATCGCTGCAGTAACCATCTGGCTGCTTTATTCCTTTCAACTTTATTTGAATGTTTTTGTCTTTTTACTGTCTCACTGAGAGATTAAATTAAACCTAAGATGACAGTTCACAGCCTCATTTGTTTTATATTTATAACCACAGTTATTGCTCAGATGTAATGGGATAATTAAAAAATGTGGAGGATTTGTTTAATTTCCTAATTAATTTTTTAATGTGCTTTTTTAAAACTATCTCCAGCTTAGGGCTCGGTGATGGAACTCCACGGCAACACACATTCAACATCTCCACAAATAAAGACAAATGTTGGGCGTATGCAGTTTATCCTTCCATCCTTGTTTTCCGCCACCTTTCATCCATCCTTGGTTCGCACCCGCGTCTCCGTTTTCTGCTGAACAGTCTCATCTCAGCACTTAACCTCCAATTTGCATAAGTCATTATGACTGTCAGAAATGAGGAGGCTATAAATTCTGCTAAGTGTTCATTCATCGTTGCAAGTTTAAAAATGCCGAACCAATTTTTACATTTCTTTGACTAATGGAGACAGAAAGAGCATCCATCAATGAACCATCATTAATACATTTGATGAGCCAAGCAGTTTTAACTTAATTCATTTAGACACATAGTACCTGACTGGTGTAGGAATTTGTCTTTAACAGGTCGTGTGTAGTGTCAGCAATTACATATTTTAAAAAAAGTATTTTCTGGCATTTTTGCAGGCCAATCTAGAATAAAAATGTTTCTTGAAACCCTTTGGGAGAACAATATTTTCTTATTGAATACTTTCTCCTCCTGCCAGCATCAATTATAGCACATGTTTCTTCTGCCAAAATGGAAGCAGGGATATCTCTCTGGCTCTATCAATAAACAGAGACCAGAACAGCATCTCACAGTGAAAACACTCAATAGAAGTGCTGCAACCACCCTCTTATTTATTTTTTTTGAAAAAACATAGATTTTCCTGCAGCACTCCTGACAGATGCTGGAGTTAAAGTGTTTGTGCACAGCTGGGACTCGGGAGAGCAGGCGGACTACGGTTCCCAGCGTGTGCTCGCGTTTGTGTGCGTGTCATCAACGCCACATCAAAGAGCTGAGTTGACATTCCTGGGTCATTGACTGCAGAGTGAGAACAGCAGAGACGGAGTGGAAGGCGTCCTTTTTAATGATAAAACGCAGGTGAGGCGACTTGAGGAAGATGAAGATTTGTGCTGACTGCACTAATGCGAGAAGACTCGTCCGCAAGCCGGCGCGAGTTGCACGCTGAAAGAAAACATCATCCTTCCAGCAGAAAACACAGCGTTAGACAGACGTGACAGAGACTATGCAACATAGGGATAAAACACGTTGTCATCACTTTGCTTAAAGCCGTCTTTGAAACTTTACAGAAATAATGGCCTAGTTGGGCCTATAAACAGATGCATCCTCATTATCCTCCCTGCACAACTAAACAACAAGCTCAAACACTAGTCAAACCCTTTAGAACTTTGTTGTTAGGGATACAACCGAGTTTCCACTTTGCTGTTTACTTAAACCATCCTCAGACCCAAATGAAAGGAACTGGACATATTGTCATTTGCCTAATTAAGGTTCATTGGTGGTACAGCTCAGGGAGAGAGAGTGTAGGAGGTCCCAGTTACTCTCCTCATCATTTCCACTTGTGCTTTCTGCACCAAGGAGCCGAATGTTAAGCAGGTCTGTCCAAAATCTCGAGGCTCATTGACACAAAGTGCATCTCCCCACTTGGCCCACTCAACGCTTCCATAATAACAGTCATTATCTTTAGCACACATCTTTCTGCTTCATTTAAGCCGCTCCTAACAAGAGGCATCTATCACCGCGCGCCGGTCGCGCTGACCTCCGGCGCACTGATTTATTCCTGACTGTCTCCTCGTCCCCGTCTTTCACCCTCGCTGCAGGACAACACGCTCCGCCGCGAAGCTTTTTAATTACGGAGGCACAATTTCAAACTTCATCAGTCCTGGGTGCTTGCAGGACAGGGCGACACGAGCAGCCGCTGGGCTCTCTGATTTACAGTTTGGGTCATTTTTAAAATGGCCATGTTAATAGGGCAGGTACATAAAGGCGGCTGAGCTCAAAACGCACTTCATGGCTCCAAGATTATTCAACAATAATCAGGCTCGTGTTATTTGATAAAACTTACATTATGGCTCTGCATTGACTTGAAGCTACATATTATTGTGTGTGAGATGAGAACGATGGCGCTATTAGGTGCACATGGCTTCATTACTTAGATGGTGTCCTCTGTTCCTGTGACTTCACATGGCTGCAGGACACTGAAAGACGCCAGTGGACAAACACTCTGCCAACGCTGTATTAAGCCAATTATTCACTATCAGGGATTGTTTTCCACGACAATGTTTTATTTGCTCGACTTGAAAAATGTCGCGAACAGGGTGTCATCTACAGCGCAGGCGGACGAGACTGTAAACATGTTTTTCCCTCTCCCCTCCCTATAAGAGGATAAATAAAAAGACTGCTGTTAGAAGATTTAATTCTGAGAAGCCTCGCTCTGGGGCTCTGCGCTGTGCTAAGAAGCCCATCGCGAAAAGCCTTCAATTAGCAGAGTTCGCTTTGATCTTGTGGCCAAAGTCACCTTCAACAATCAAATTATCTCTAAATTTAAAACAACAATCACTCCCAATCAATCAAGTCATTAACTCCCAAACCACTTCCGTTGCCTTTCATGCAGACTTCCAGGCTGTAGCTTCCTCATAAACGCACAAGATAAAACGTATGTACGGAAAGTCACCTTCAAACATGTGTTGACAGCCAAAGGTAAAATGGACAGACACTGTTTGTTATGAAATGGTTTTTAATTCTTCGTCACACAAGGAACAGTTGTGTTTCTTCAATGCAGTCTGAGAGACTTTAGTCACTTTTCCAGGACTTAGACAAGTTCGCTCTCTGCAACAGAGGCAGGCTGCTGAGTATGTGGGTGAACGAAAACAAAGAAAGTTAGATAAATGGTTCTGTGCATCACCATTGAGATTTATGTCCTGTGTGCTTAAACGCAGCATGAAGCTCAATCACAGAAAATGTCTCCATCTCCAGTGAGAGTGTGGTAGAAACCTAAAGCAGAGCAAAAGTATTAAAAGCTTCACGACGACCAAAACGAGTAGTTTTATATGCAGTATTTGAATTAAATATGATTATTATTATTACAAACCACTTCTTTCCCCCGTGTATATGAAAACAGAAGCATTTCCAGCGTCTGTAACCTCAGATGTAAACTGTGTAGTGTTTGCTGGCAGTGAGTTTTGACAAACTCCAAAAACTGAAATAACTCATAAAAAATGATTTATTTCACCCTGAATGACAAACAATTTGCTATGTTTGTTGTTTAAGAACTCCTGATTGCTGTGTTGTTTCCATCTAGATCACAGCGATATCCCGCTCTCAGTCTCATCAAAATCACTCCATCACAGCCGACAGAAGTAAATACCTTTTCCCCAGACAGGATGAAGGGAGGAGGCTTGTCTACACTAAAAGCATTTTCACACTGCGGGACCAATCTCCAGCACTATTGCCCCGACCAAGGTCATTTCTGTTCAAACAGCAAAGCTCAAGATGATGTAGTGAACCGATATCCCCGGGTCAGCATGGTACATTCCATCTCGGTAGCGTTGGGTGGTGTAAACTACCCCAGGGCTTCAGCATCCACAATTTTATGGTTCTAGAGGTTACAGCTGAGCATGCTGATTTTTTTTTTAGGTGTAAAAAAGCTCAGCAGATGCTGCAAAATGCCCTTATCTCCTCATCCATTGTCAGCCCCAGATGTCCTGTAAGTAACGTTTCTCCTCTCTCAGCCTTGCCAGCACCTTCATGGCCTCCAGTTGGTCCACCTGAATTTCTGTTTTCACCATCTCCATCAGGGTGTCATTCACGTCTTTCGCCATGTTTTTAGCATCCCTGAATGAAGTAGAAATAAGCTCATATTAGGAAAGGGTAATAGAAATAATAATAGAAATGTTTTGACACAAAGCTGTGTGTGTCTGAGCACTGTGCCAAGCTGATATTTTTGTAAAACCAGCAAGAGCTGCTAGAGCAGAGGAGCATTCTGAAAGGAAATTGCTGAAACCTCCATCTTGCTGTTATAGCATTTTTCGAGAGATTATCAATCCAGCAGTGGTATTTCTGACTCTGACTCTGTTTGGATGCTTCAGGAGTCATTTGATCAAAGGTGAAGGAAGCAACCTGGTGATGAGTGAACAGAAGAAGAGAAACGCTAGACAGAGAAGGTGATATTGAAGAGTACGCGTCTGGACGGTGCCCGTATGTGTTGTCGTATCGGCACAGGCAGAATCAATGTCCTGTGACACGTAAATGGGTAAAAGAGGTTACGTCTACACTTCAAATGCAAACCAGAAGTGGCTTTAGTCTACTGCAGGTCCACCAGCTGTAGGGACCCCAAACGGGACCACGGTCCTGATTTTAATCTGGTCTAAGGACTTGACAGCTGTCAAAACGGTCCTGCTGTATTTGATTTTAAGAAAGATAATATTACAGGCTTAAAGGCTAAGTCTATCAGTATGTAAAACTGTGATATCTGTGAGCTATTATTTTCACAAGTTCTCAGCCTTTTCAGCGCAACAGCTGCAGTTTACAACGCACATTAAATAATAGAACTGCATCAGACTCCGACTTACCCACAGACATAAAAGTAACCGTTCTGTCTGAGCAGGATGTCAGTGATTTGTCGGCTGTTGAGCAGCAGGTTGTGTTGGACATATCGGGGTCGTGCTGCGGAGGTGGTGGCCTCTCCCTGCTCCTGGTCATCTCTGGAAAAACACACCTTTAGGTGGTCCAGGGTACCGCTGGACACAAAGCCCTCCAGCTCCTCTCTGGCAAAAGAAGAAGGTATGCAGACACCCATCATGACATTTCAGGTCACTGTGCATCAGATTTCACAAAGTTCTTCTTTTTTTTTTTTATTCCTGCCACCTTGAACAGACGGTGGCTGATTTGTAGAACTGAATCTCTCCCAGACTAGAAACAGGAGAGCCAAGATTCATTTGTTAGCTTGGAGAGTAATTGTGATAGTGAATGGGGGAGATAGCGCCTGTCTGTATTCAGCTCAACCTTTACGCAGACATCTCACACCCAACATTCCCTTAAACTATTTAGCAATAGCTTCACTGCTCCCTTAATATTTCCTATAAACAAATGTGCCTGTCAGATTCAATAAAACTGAACGCTGGGCAAAAGGTCTGCGCAAATCTGTGCCAGACAACCAATTTATGTTGTTTAATAAGGAAAGTGCAAAAAAATAAAATAAAAAAAATATATATATAGATTTCTTAAGCAAGGTCGAGTGACTGTTATAAGCATCTTTTTACAACCAGCTCTTCCCAGCCTTGGAGTTAGGTGTAACCTTGCTCTCCGTCAGTGTTTTACTTGCCAAATACTCTTGCTTCTGCCTCTTTTTACAGGGCCTGGGGTGCTATTGGAAGGGAAGGAAGGAGAAGGAGGAAGGCAGTGAGGGGGGAGGTTTACTGCGGCTCTGAGGGTCCTGTTTAAAAGTTAAGCAGACGAAATGGGCTAAAAAACACACAGACACTACCAAACAAACTCATAACCATCCCTAGCTTAGAGATCATGGGTGGAGGTCTTTGCCTCGGGGGTGTGTGTTCTGCTGTAACCCCTAGACAATTTTCAATAATACACAGAAAGCACATTCTGAATACTAAAGAGAGAGAGAAGCATTGTTGTCTTTGTGAAATGTCCAGATTTCATGTTTACCTCCAAACATTTGATCAGAGACATAGCCATTAAAGGAATCTCATTCTCTTGACCAACGTGTAATTACAAAGTCTGTTTGATGAAGAGTAATGAGGAGAAGGACGGTGGAGCATTGTTTGTTTGATGTCTGACTATGAATCATCGCCATAGCCAACGTGAACCCAGCAGGGCTTCAGCTCACGTTTCCCCTACAGCACGGAATCACATGCCAGAGAGATGCTGAGACATCTGGGGGTTTGGATGGGACAAGCAGCCTCACTGGCATCGACCTCTCACAGCGATGTTAAGTGCCGCGACTGACTGAGACGCACGGCGATCTTTGTTTTTGCTGGTGGAACAAGAGGAGAACTTTTGATCGCTTGACTTGGTGTAATATTTATCAGCATAAAACGTTAATGCTGTATTTATGCCAGTTTCATTTCAGCGTTTCCCTCGAAAAATGCGCGACTCGCTGGGAAAATGCTACAAACTACGCTAAGAGGGTTTCTGCATTTCAAGGCCAGACATCAAATTGCACGGACTGTTGGAGACATCCAACAGAGATGAATGAGGCTAGGCAGGTATGTTGTTCTCTTTCTGCTAACCTATTTAAATGGAGTACAACTCTACACGGGTGGCTCATAAAACACAGACTAATCGCTTTGGTCAACACTGTGGGGATGTTCATCAGAGGAGCCCACACTGTGAACAAACACTGCCTTACTACCTGGCTGTGAGCTGGTATTTAACTAAGGGATAGAGGAAACAAAGAGGAACAAACAACATCCTCTGATCCGTTCTTGTGTGATTAAGGATGCTAATCCATTCGCAGCATTTAATCCTGCAAAGGAACTCGGCCAGTGTGCAAGTACTAAGCATGCTGACGGTAGAAACAGCTGATCAATAGGTATGTAGTTGCTAGAGAGTAAAGCCATAGCTAAACTGATCAGAGAAATACTTTAATTACAGGGTGATAGCAGTTAACAATCCTTTAATAACAGCCCTGGTCAATAAAGAAAGCATTATCAAATACAAAACCACAGGACAGAGAGAAAAGTCGATACTTTCATTATTTTTACACGTGAGGCCAGAATTAAATTAACTAATTCCTATAAGGACTAAATTAAGTCAACGAGCAACAACAATCTGTAAGTTTTCACATCTCTCCGAGACAGAGAGACAAGGAAATGCTGCCGCCTTCATTTCCACACCCAAACGCTGATGATTCATGATCCAAAAGGTAAAAAAAGAGGCCTCAAGTACAAGAAGATCTGCAGAGATGGAGAACGATCATCCAGAGGTTCAAAGACGGTTCAAGATTGCAACCACAATAAGCCTTTGCTCAACATTAAAGAAACTTCCTGCCTTGAGTCACAATTAGATGCTTATGCAACAAGGTAAAAATAAATAAAATTGGCCTTCACTAACTATCCATCTGCTAACTGAGCACATTGTACAATGTCCACAATACACAGCATGAAACTGAAGAACACTATCAACGGTGTGTAGAGAGAAACAAAATGTTTCTATGCAGGGTACAGATGTATGTGGAATATTCAGAGGGACGTAGATATTGACAGCAGTATACGATGCGTGTCATAACATTCTGTTATGAGCTTAGAAGTGAGCGTATAGAATATGTGAACTACCACCACGCTGAAAAAAAAACCCTGAAACGCAGCTTACCTGAACAGGAAGTCTCCGTCTCTGTGGCGACAACCAAAGAACAACCAGGTTTCACCGAATACGGCCCCAGGGTCCTCCTCCCTCTCCTTCTCCCTGTAAGTCAAACGTTGGATGTAAGCGGTCGATCAGGCCTAACAGACGAGCAGACCAGATGGAGGAGAGGGAGTCCTTCCTCGCAACAAAGGTTAAAGAAGAGTAGTGACACCATTGAGCACTGTCTACGATGACAACACACTGAGTGCCACAACTGCCTAACGCATGGAAACGACTCTGCAGCGGGGACATTATACATATTATTATATTCCACCCAAACTGAAAGATAGATCCCATCACTGTAAGGTTAGTGAATATTTAACCGAGTGCTGGCTGTTTGCGTGTCCAAATATGCTTGCATGGAATTAAAAAAAAAAATAAAAATGCTCCTGCAAAAGTGACTCCTCTTGTGGCTTAGAAATTTGGCAAACCTCCCAGAATCCTTTGCAGGCCATAGCAATGCAGCAATCCAAAGTGGCTCAGAGGATGGCGGTATCTGTCCCACACACCTGCTGCAAAAGGTGACAGCTCTCTTGCAGATAACAACAGTTGACCCCCAACCTTTCATGATGCCATCAGTCAGTGGAGTCTCTAAGGGGGGCGGCATTATCCGTTACCACTATCTGGAGGGAGGGAGCGAGGAGAGGGAAAGAAAAGAAAAAGGGGTGTTGAAGTGACCAACCGCAACGATGTGGCTGAGAGATGCCACAGGGAGGCACGGAGACCTTTGTGCTGCGCTGCTGCACTCCCAGGGCAAAGTGAAGCTTTTCTATTCACAAACACACTGATTCATGCTTTGTGTTTTTTTTTCACCTGGCAGAAAATGTAAATGGCAGCCAACTCTTGGAGTTGTATTGTGCATGAAAAGTAGGTATTAATACCCTCATTTCATGCTGAAGTGATAAATTGGATGGCTTGAGTAACAGACCATTTATTAGGAACTACTGTATTTTAAGAGTAATTACAGACTCCTCTCTAGATATATATATATTTAAAAAAAACAAAAATAATGTGCTCGGAATTATAATTTGTTTAAAAAGTTTAACATGTTTAATAAAAATACTCCTCAATAAAAAAAAACAACTACTGCCCACTTAATTCACTAAACGTTCATAATGTACGTGCACTGGAGCATTCAAGTTTCCACGTGACACTTATGGTGCACATGACAAAGATCATCTTGTACATGTCATAACCCATCCTTAAGGTAGACACAGGGTTATGCTAATTTATCATATGCTTGGGACCGAAGAAGTAACATGTGTTTAAGTTACATTGGAAAGATCTTTAACTCTTATAGTTTGAAAATATTAGCTAATTTAAGAAATATAGATATGGGCTAATTAAAGTTCATTTACAAGGAGATGATCTCCAACACACTTTGAAAACACGTAAGTACAAGTGTTTACCATCGGCACCATTGTAAATCAAGTATTTATGTTGTGAATCATTTGTTGGACGAGATAATCTTTCAAGGCTCAAGGGGACATTGCTGCTTTGCTTAAGACATATTTTGAAAGTGACAGCTTGATATTTTTCCCCTTCTGACATTTTATAGATTGCAGGATTAACATTTTATTATATTTAGTTAAATAATAACAGAGTTGCTGCTTCACAGTAATTAGTCTTGGTGAAAACACAAACATCAATGCAACCGTGCAACTGTGAATACATAAAGCTTTGCTCTCCATTCATGAAATGGAAAGTTGACCAGTTAATAAAATTAGTTTGATCTAAGTGTCTGAACGAGGCCTCGTCTGGTCGACTTGATCCGAACTCTCAGATCTCGTCCATTAGCATCCTGGACGAGATTCTTCTGATCTGCAAACAGCCTCGAGTAAACTCATTTTAGTGAGCTCGTCTCTCTCCTCTCGCTGCCTGCCCTAAAGGGATCAATACCAATATGAAAAACCTGGATTCCATTCTTACCCCACCGGCGCCGTTCCCTGAATACAAATCACATCACATCCTCACACTATAACAGCCTGCAATACAATCCCAGGGGGGAGGCAGCGTCTACAGAGCACTCCATTCGGGGTCGAAATCAGAGACGGTTGCCTTTCAGTGTCATTTAAATGATCAGCAGGAGGGGGAAACTGCAAGCAAAGCTGAGGCAAAGACTTGGTAAACATCACAATTATCTCGTACCGCTCATCTGTTCTCTTCACAGCCCAACCCGAAGTGGAGGAGAGTAGCTTTTCAGACAAAAATAAAACAGGAAGAAAACAAATAACCTAAACAGAACAACAGCTGATGGTGTAATCGCTGACATTTCGTAGCGGAATTACACCAATGTAGGCAAACTAGCTGAATTCAAAGACAGTGACGCGAGAGGAAGACGCTGTGGCCTAATTGTAATCACGCTGAGAACGTGAAGCTCAAAATGTGTTCACATAAACAAAGCAACTCTAAAACACATCGTCACATATGTGCCTGCTGGCGTACCTACATATTAAACCCAGCAAACTGTTGTTCTAGCCAAAAGAAAAGCTTGTTCGAGCTGGTGGGGAGATTAAGGCTAACCACTCGTTAAAATACAATATTTGCTTAACTGTCACCGCTCCGAGCTAAACAGACAGACACGGAAAATCACAGTCTCCATAAAATCCTTCCACGCAAACTACAGCAATCAATACCAGACTGCTGGGGTGCCTTATTAAAATCTGCCAGTACCACCAAGTGAGTCTTTGACCTTTTGAGAGTTCTTGTTATCAGCGCTGCAAACTCACACAAAGTACTTTGTGAGGAAAAAAAGCCATTGATTAACAGTGAGGGTCGAGAGAGGATGATGTAGAAAGATCGAAGCACCCCCGTGATATTTTGTTGCCAACAAGACCCCTTCTCGGGTCTCGGGCAGATACGGAATCCCGTTGACAAACTGGCGATTGTTATCTCCTATCAGACTGCAGCGCCAGCCACCAAGGCTTTGTTAGGAATCTCAAGTTGGATTCTGCACAGTGCCAATCGCCATGACAGGTTTATTCCTCAGTCCTCCCAACACAATATGCAGCCAGCGGGGGGGGGGGGGGGGGGGGGGATGAGAGACAGAGAGGGAGATAGAGGAGACAGTGGGGCTGATGAATCTGGTCATTCAACTGATGTGAAGTAATTAAAAATATATATATTTTATAATATATATTGGAGGTAGCAGAGCTCCAGATGTTGAGGTTCTCTCTGGGAGTGACGAGGATGGACAGGATCAGGAATGAGTGCATCAGAGGCACAGCTCACGTTGGGTGATTTAGAGATAAAGGCCGAAATTGTGAATATACACTGTGTGCACAGTTATTAGGCAAGTTGTATTTTAGAGGATTCATTTTGTTATTGTACAACTACGGTGCTCTTGGTCAATCCAAAATGTTAACAAACCCTCAAACCTGAACATTTAAGTAGTAAAAGAGGCTTCAAGAGAATATCTACATGTACACCATTATTAGGCAACTATTAGTGTGCAGAATTATTATGCAACTAAATGAAAAACAAAGATTTTCCCATCTCACTTGGATTAAGTCAGGTGAAAAAGGGAGCCATGTCATTAGCTTTTCATCTTTAAGGTATTTTACTGGCCAGCCACTAGAGTACTCTCAAGCATGTGCTGGAGCGTTTTCTTGCATAAAGATGCAGACTTTTTCCTGTACCACTGCTTGAAGAAAGTGTCTTCTAAAAAATTGGCAGTAGGTCTGAGAGTTGATTTTGAGTCCATTTTCAACTGGAAAAGGTCAAACTAGCTCATCTTTAATGATACCGGTCCATACCAGTACCACACCTCCACCTAGCTGGCGTCTGAGTACGAAGTGGAGCTCCGAGTTGGAAATTATGGATTATGGGAATTGTGGATCAAAATAATCACTTGCCTAATATTGTGCACACAGTGTATCAGTAAACAGATGCTGAGGTTGGAGCTGCCAGACGGGAGGTCTAGAGGAAAACCAAAGAGGAGATATGGATGTAGTGAGAGTTACTTGGTGTGAGAGGAGAGAAGGCAGAGGACAGGGTTAAATGGAGGATGACCTGCTGTGGCGACCCCTAAAAAGGGAAAAGCCCAAAAGAGAAGAAGAAGAAGCAGCTAAAATTGCTATTATTTTTAAATGTGAAACTGAATTTCATTCAGTGAACTCAATGATGCCTGTGATGATGGGCTGCAGAATGAATCCACGTCTGAAGGTTTTATTTGGAGCTTTGCAAAGACAGGCCATTAGTGAAACAATTAAAAGTGCGTTTTGATATCGTAAATTGTAGACAGTGATGTCTGCACCCCGCTTTAAGGATCAAAGCAAAGCTAATAAGCTCATATCACTACCTCGCACCACAGTCCTGTCCCTCTGGCTCAACCTTGATCCTGAAGAAGAGGAGTCTGTCTGCGAGTGGTGTGACCAGGTCAATCTGAAAACATGTGCTATCTTGAGCACTCCTGCATCCCAAGGGCGCAAACACCTCTCATCCGATGTGACCACCCCACAATCTGCTGCAGACAATCCACCACTGCCATCACTTCGGCGAGAGCTGTGTCACCTTTCGGAGCAATCACCCACCATTACAGAGGAGTCATCCAGGGGATTTAGAGACAATTGGAGATGACTGGGGCATAACCTCATTTATACAAAGCCACCCAAGAGTTAGACATGTCAGCCTGACTAAAAAGGCTTAGTACGCTTTCTGACAAGTCATGGTGGCTGTGGGCCTGGTTCAGCACAGATGAGTTAGCCCGAGTGGAGAAGCTTCAGTCACATTTAATCCTTTTGACGGGTCATCTTCTTGCAATCTTGATTCAGCCATCAATTCAAAAGCTTGGAAATATTACACAAAATGTCACGTTCTGTATTCGATGCCTTTTTCCAGCCATCCTCCAGCATTTAGAGCTGCGCAGATCTACTACATACTCAACTAGCGCTCGGCATCGTCTGGACAGCTCATCTGCAATTGCAGAAATGCTTCACGGCAACGGCATGACTTTACCTTTCAATCCATAACACCCTGTGTGTTGCTTGGGCCTCTTGCTGCTCATTAACACTCTGTGTCACGGCCATGTGCATTGACGAGGGCCTAATTTACTCACGTTGAGACGACTGAAGCATTGGAAATTATCCCGGATATGATTGCGGCCTTCACCACCAGACTCACTGCACCTCATGAGATGTACATAAGGTGGACTTTTAATCGAGCTTGAGCAAGGTCTCATTTTATCGTCTCTGCATCTTATGCAATAATGTGCATAGATGATATGAACATTCATTATATGAGTATAATCAAAGCAAACACATCAGCACATAACCTGCATGTTTCTGACGTAAACAGCTAATCTTTATTCAAGGATAAAACCACTTAGATTTGATTTATTTTGACTGAGGTCTTCATGAGGGATCTCACCATAAACATGGTCCTTTATGTGATAAAATGTCACATATTTATTTACAAGACAATATCATGAGGTAGTGTCGAGTCAAACGTACCTTTGCTGGAGGAAACCAATGAAAGGGGCAACTCCTGTGCCTGGTCCCACCATAATGAAGGGCACCGATGGGTTAGACGGAGGTCGAAAGAAGCAGCTGGGTCTCAAACTCACATGGATCTAGGGTCAAAGGTCATTAGAAAGCACTGAAAACGATGAGAGTAATTACAACAATGCTGAGAGGCCACTGTGGGCCTACCAATCTATTAATTGATCTACTTAATATTCTAAGACATACTAATGAGAAAACTCATGAACCTCACTGAAATCCATAGAGTCTGTGGCGGAGAGGATTTACTTGCTTCAATTTAAATTTTTTAATTAACCACACACACACACACACACACACACACACACACACGCGCACACGCACACGCACACGCAGAGATTTAGTGTCTCGCACGTTAAATTCCAGCACAGTTTAAACATGTACTAGAAACACACGGAAAACCTAAAGCCAGACACTGCTCAATTTTCTGCCTTCGCTTTCACTCAAGAACCTCTTGAACTGTAAAATTTAAAAAAGGAGAATGGTCTCCATCTCCCTTTTATTAGAAAAAGCTCAACTAAGGCAAAGAGCACTGGCTGTTGAAGTATGTGTATTTGTTCATCTGTGTGAGTGACAGTACTATCCATTACAGAAACTGAATGCTTGTACAAACTTGAACACACACACACATTAGAGAGAGAGAAAGTGAAAAGTCAAGACCAATAGCTCACAGATTTGTACCCTCTAGTTTCGTACTCGGCTCTCTCTAGTTGCATACTCTGCTCTGCTCATTACCTTTGGCAAAGCCGGGCTGAGAGAGGATTCAGTCTTCCCGGGGAAAACCAGGCCAGGATAGATGAGGTCAAACAGCCAACCGGTGCACAAGCCTCGCCTCCCTACAGGCCGTCCAGAGCATGCTGTGAACTCCACTACATTGAAGACAAAATGCAGCTTTCCTGGGTGCCTGAGACGTGAGCTGGAGAGACGAGAGCATGGAGTTTGAGACGGAGATAAAGGGAAACAAACAGTAGGACAATGTGTGCCAGGCATGCAGACAGACCGCAACAGGCACAGAGATGAAGTGAAAAATAATAAAAATACAGCGTAGCAGAGGGAGAACAGATGGATACAGAAAGGCACCACAGGGAGGACCAATTCTCAAGAACAGACAGCAAGCTCCCACTAACAATCCAGAATCTCAGTGAAGGAACAGCTGATGAAAATAACAAGGATGCAGAGACGTGAGGACATGAGATGAGACTGAAGATACAAATTTGGACATGATCTTAAAAATAATAAAATAAAAGTGAAATATGTCTTGTATTCATAAGACAGACACAAATATGTCTGGATACACAGTGGAGATCAATGCTCATTGATTTCATGACATGTTGAGGTACTCCAACTAAACAAAGTGCTCCTACGGTACTACAGGTAGGCAAACTCGGCTCAAAGAGGCGAAAATAATAACTTTCTGTCTTGCTTCAATAAAACTGCATCGCCTTCATCTTTGTTCCAGCCTTCACTGGCAGCTGAAGCACTCTCTGCTCTCTCATCCCTCACTCTCCTGTTCCTGTGAGCCACCGGAGACCTCTATTGACCACAGCATCAATAATGCAGGCCTCTAATGTCTCTGCAGCATCTGATAAACTACAGCCACCATCCTCCCTGTCCGTCTCCTTAGTCTGTAGGAAAACACACACACACACACACAGCTAAGTGAGGGACTAATGAGAGGTGCGCTGAAGTTCTGACGATGCATTGGATGTTGCTGTTCCACACGAGTTTAGCAAACCCAATGGCCACTAGCTAAACAAGAAGAGCAAATCGATGAGTGGCTAAGTGAGGCAAACGTTAAGAACACTTGGGCCCATTTAAACAAGGCACAAGTTCGCTACAGGCCTCAAAACATTTACAGTCCGTTCATTGACGGCAGCCTCCCCGTCGACTGATCCCACAGAGGAGGTGCATTTTTAAACGCTCATTCAAACAAGATCCCACTTGTTTGGTCCACACAAAACAAGGAAATCACTGCATCCACAAGCGCATTCCTTTAGAAACTATGCCCAATGAATTTGGTCCCAGGTGGACTCTGCAACCAGTTACATCTGACCCCAGTTTCATATTCCTCATCACGTGTAGAGATGTGGGAAGATATACCGGTGCAGACACTTCTGCGAACAACCCTGAAGCCGAAAAGATGAAAACAAGCTAAACGAGAGTGTGGACGGTGCAAATTCACAGGTAGCCCCGGAGCCACCGCTGTGCAATGTGGCTTCTCCTAATTGGCATAAGTGGGATTGCTTTCATCTCGCTGGTTGACAACAGGAGAAGCATCTGAGAGAAGAGGGCCCACATATTCTCAACACAGGCACTTCTCCAGATTCTTAACACATGAACCGCAGCGCTGATGTGGGCGCAAAGAGCCTTGATAACAAAAGAATCATCATGGGACACCTCAAGATAGATCTTATGATTCAGATATGATAATCCTGGAACCTTCCCACCTCGTCAACACCAGAAAACGTCTGGTGAGAGTCCTAGAACACTTCCACATAGACAGCTGCAATAAGATTTACATTTGGCCACTCTTATGCAAGATGATAGAGTCTATAACTCATTTAAAGAGAACCTCACCCTGCTGAGGAAACTGGGGTCCTTTGGAGTGTGTAGGACCCTCCATACAAGGTTTAATGACTCCGTGGCGTGATTACGCTGTTGCTGGGGCAGGGGCACCACAGCAGTAGTGCTTACATTTCTTAGAGGCAAGAGTTAAACTTCGTTCTGGGTGTGCATTGAGTAGAGAAGGTGGCCTGAGCACATTGTGTATGTGCAGGCTGCTCCACCCTCTGTGTGTGAAGTTGAACTACTGGAGATCTCCTGCTGCGAACCCACTCCTCAATCTCAACAGTTCAGATGTGCTGTAGCAACACCTGGATTCCCCTGTAGGAAATCAATAAAAGTATTGTCTTTTGTTAACACTTCATTGCAAAGTTTTGCATGAGTGAAATGTCTCACTGGCACAGAATATTTAAGTCAACTGAGATTATTATAAAACCTTTATCATAAATTCTGATATATTTAGGATATGTATTCATCATTCATTTTTCATGTATGAAAAGGCAAAGCCTAATAAAATTCCTGGAGCTCGCTTGATGGTATAATAACTTCTGTCAAATTATTCGAATGCCCGGGCCAGTACTTGGCGAGACGCTCTCTAATGGATGGCAATGTGTCTTCTAGCTACCATAGCGTAGGATCAATATATATTTCATCAAGTGTACCCCAAATGTACAGTCTGGTAGCACTTAATAAAAAAAAGCATTCACAGTAGCAACAGACCAAGCTGCACACGCAGCATGGAAATATCAACATGTTTTAAAAAGGGTTACTACACCAAAACATCAGCTATTACATCTTATGAAGCCAACCTAAATTATCAGCATTCAGCTATATA
The DNA here is from genome assembly GCA_030770545.1 of Macropodus opercularis. NCBI lineage: Eukaryota > Metazoa > Chordata > Actinopteri > Anabantiformes > Osphronemidae > Macropodus > Macropodus opercularis. Next base: position 7,543,207 of record JAUCMP010000028.1, read on the forward strand.
AACTGTGACGGACAAAATACATCCATCTGCTTCACCAGTGTCTATTTGGCAATTCATACGGAAATACAACAAAGTTTGAAAGATGTTTTTTTTTTGAAGTTATTTAACAGACCCCTGAGCAAAATTAATTAACTGCTAAAGTTGACATTTCTAAACAAATGAGAAGAAACAAAAATCACATTTCTGTTGTAGCTACAAAAATGATAAGTGTTAAATTAGATATTAATGAACCCTGTAACATGCCATAATTTATACAGATCAGCACAACAAACAGCAAACCACAAGTTTCCCCATTTGTTTTTCAGTGTAATGTAAGCAAGTCTCAAGTATCGATCTCACAAGCACGTAGCTCAAACGTACGAGTAGGTTTTACGGGACGTACCGATTTAGACAGACTTGTTACTCCAAAATAAGAGCGTAGTTGTAAGAAATAATTTTGCTGTCACCTCACCTGGCTGCTGAATAAGGCCGGGGCTGCAGCTTCGGCAAATGCTCTGAAAAGGCAAGCACAACCGTCAATCACCCAGCAGTCTTGCTAAGATTTTGTTACACAGACACCCATGAAATAGAGGAGACAAACTATATAAACGTCTACCAAGTCCACCGAGACGTCCTGCCTTCCAATCTATCCCCGATAACCCCCACCCAGGTTACAGTCTTGTTTCTAGGACACACTTCTATATTTATGAAAATACAAACTCAGGGTTATGAAATCCCAAGTGTCCAGATGTGGAGTCAGTAGGAAGCAGATTGCTTATGCAGACCTTATTTCTACGCCATCCATGAAGGTGCCCTCTTTTGGGTAATATGCAGCGTTCATTGCATCCATCAGGGGGTGTTGGGAAAACTTTACGAGTCCGAGTTGAGTTTTCATGCTTTAGCAACAGGATAATTTGCTGTGCAGTACCGCTGCGAATTACTGTGATTGAGAGTTTTGTGATGTACTTGCGTTTTGCTTGTATCTCGGTGATGTGTAGACTTTGAAAGGCAAAAGCTGCACCACATACACCAGCTGAGACACATTTTTCTGTTAAATTGCCGGGAAAGACAAACAGCTCGACTAAATCTGCTCTACTCCGTGTGTATGGATTTCTCTGACATCTAAACAGCTCAGGATGTTGGGAAGACAGTGCCGCATTTGCATGTCCATTTATCTTTGAGCCCCTGCCCAAATGGCGCCGCATTAAACACTAGTAAATTCTGAACAGCACAGCCCAAACAGAACTCTTCTGTTGAGTATCACTCAAAAATTAAAGAAACAAACTATGCATATTTAAGATTATAAAATAGAAATATATGTTGTTCTACATCTATATTCCCCAGGTGTGCCGTGATGTGTCACCATTCAATTCTAAAACTTCACAGTCTGGCAGTCAAGAGGAAGAAGAGGAGCTTTATTCAATGTGTCATGTCAGTGATATGGAAAATAACTTGCTTCACTTTGTAGGAATATGTGAAAAGACAGAAACAAAAGCCAGTTACTTAAAAAAAACTTGAAAAAAAAAGTCTTTTTCGTAGCATTTTTCTTTCACGTTACTATTTGATCTTGATTCATATTTAATGGATAATTTTCCATAGGATCTTACAATGAATACATTCAAACTACTAGAACGAGATGTGTTCTCATGTGGTTTAATGAAGCCATAATTAATGATAAACTACAAATCAATCAGTGGATTATTTTCAAGGTGTCGAGGTCAAGCTGATTTTTAAAAAGCGTCCATGATTACAGACAATGCAACTCACAGTAAGTGACCTGTAAAGGAATATTCAGAAATAATGAAGATGAATCATTCCTACTTCCAAATCCTTTTCGCACAAATAGCCAGATATAAAGACTTCCAGTAATCCTTCGTATCAGTGAAAACACACTCGCCATCAGAAGGTGTGTATCATGTACGTTAACAATCCTCTGCAGCTGCATGGTGCTCAAGTTGCTGACTTTCTGTCAGAGAATGACAGCATGTCTGAAGCAGAGAACAATCAATCCATCATCTCGTATCACTGTACCATGATGCTACTTCTGGTAGACTCAATGGATAGATCTCTTTTTTTGTCGCAGTGTCTTTGAAAAAAAAAAAAATGCATTTCATCTATATAAAAAAATAAATAAAAACGCAGTCCCAAGGTGCCTGCTTTGTTTTTGGAAATGATCCTTTTCAGGAGCATCATCGATCATACTGCACAACAGTGTAATCTACTGCATATCAAACATCTCTCTGTGCTGCAATTCATATGCAGTGGAACAATTTTAGTGGACCAAAAAAAAAATAAAAAATAAAAAAAAAAAAGAAAGACAGCAATGTGGCTGAACATTAAAGTTATACTTCTTAAGACGTATGGGTGGTTTCTGTGGCTGCCGATGAAATTAAGGCTGCTGTTAGCAGATCTTAACTCAGAAGCAACTTTAAATTAGCATGTGCAGGCTATTTACAAAAAGAAACCCCTTCCCACTGAGTATTGCTCTTAATGCTTTAATGCCAAGTCATGGATTTCAAAACCATTCCAAGGCTTTTTATTATATCTAAAATATAAAGTGGGAATATGCAGTATGTTGTCTAAGACCAGGGATATTTATTTTAAATTGCAAGCTGTCCTTTAGAGAGAAGAAGCTGTGCCCTCTTGAAGTAAATGCATATCAGCTTTACAATCAAGCCGGAAGAAAGAAAAAAGGAATAAAACTGCCCCTGCTACAACTTCACTTGAGCCCTGCAGCAAAGTAAATTGAAAAAGATGCTCACAGACATCCTTCAGTCCCGCTGGGCCGTGACCCCAACGTTTTCAAGTGACGCACGATATGAACCCATGGCTCATAAGAGAAGAGCTGAATGCAAGAAGCAGGTACCCTTCTCAATTTATAACCAGCTTTTATATATACAGCCTGCAATTGGGCCTAACTGCTGTACATCTCTACTCATTATTTATAGTTAGTGTGAAACACATAAACCGTGATCAGCAAACACCTCCCCTTCAGTCGGGGTAATGAAGCAGGAAGTGTGTAAAAAAAAAAATGCAGTGGTGTACTTTAACCGTGACACACTGAGTCAGGGTTGACCATTAACCTATGATCCGAGTTGACCCCGCGCTCTCGTGTCCTTGAAAATCTCATTGGCTTTCCAGTTAAAGGCCCCACGTCCCCCAACTAACAGCTGCTGCCCTGAAGGGCCTGTGGCTGCACATTTTTCACGAGGCCACGATTTGTCCTGATTTCTGCCAATTTCTGCATCAGTTAACCACCGAAAAAGGTGCTGTGGTTGGCAAGTAGGCCAAAAATAACTGACATTGGTTTAGGCCGCGAGTTGTGACACAGCTGTTTTAAAGGACAGTTCGACTTGTATGTAGCGCTGCAGCCAACTAATTTCGCCGTTTGCCAAGTCTTTGTCACAGCTTATTAAATCTATATGGAATGAACCGCCAACTATCATAATGAGCTGAGAGAAAATGTTGGTTTTCTACTACCGTTGTCTTAACGGGTGAAAGGAGGGAGGGTGTAGATGGCTACACTGCAGCCAAAAGACGGTCAATATTATTAACAGGGAGCAGAATAATGAACAAACTGAGAAAATATCTCTCGACTTGCAGCCATTATATTCTCAGGAACGGTGACACAAAACCCATATTCAAGCAACGTGGAGTTAAAGATGAGACAAGGAAATGAATGTTGACCCTTTGGGGAGCCCTGTGATGCACACTGCCTGACCACGCAGAATAATTAAAGGCACTGACGAAAATCAGATGCGCACACTGACAACTGAATCACTGAGGCTGCAGTGACCCCTAGTGGATGACAATGAGACCAACAAATAATAATAATAATAACAACAACAATCATAATAATATGTGTGAAAGACTTCAAATGCCATTTTTGAAAAGCTATCATAGATCGTCCCTTGATCGTTTGTGCAGATGGAATCAAATCCCAGGCCAATGTTAATCACTGTAATTTGTCATTTGCTTAAGCCAACATAAAAGACAGCTTTTAATTAAATATGAATGTTATGAATAATAAAAACTGTCAAAAACGTTTAAAATGTTAGATATTAGTATCTTAATTACTGAATAACTATAATAGTTTTAGCAGACATGAATGAAGGTAAAAATAAATCAGAAATGTGACATTCAAATCAGATTTTGTAGATCAAAGTGGTTTTAATACTGCCCACTTATTACGAACTCAAAGATTTTTTTAGTATTTACCAATGACTGACTGAGATAACAGCAGGGATTCTGACCTATGAGGAGGCTGAGTGGAGGTGAGCAGGATGGGAAGGCTGTGAGAAGCTCCGAAGCGCTGAGGCCCGGGTCTCTCACATACAGGTTGTAATCTGCAGCGCCTTGTTTGCTGCATAGCTCCTGCAGCCTCCTCCTCTGCACAGCGTCGCCCGTATGCTCCACCAGCGCTCTCAGGAAAGCCTGCCAGAGAGAAGATGTGCGGAAAGTCACACGGAGCGATATCCGGAACGCTGTTTGGTTGCAATGGTCACGACTTACTGATTCTACATCCATAAGAGGAGTTGTTACATTTTCTGAGACTGTAACGGCACAATTTCTGCAAACATCCTGTGAAGGCTGGCTAAATTGTGGCCTTTGTAAGTTTTCCCAAGTAAACAGCTGTACGCGTAGACCTTGACGCCAGCCAGTTATGCCATACAGTCATTTTAATATGCACAATGTACTTTCAGTCTTCATGAATGTTTAATTTGGCTTTTCAGTGTTTAAGTTGCCATGAAACTAGAAGAGGCAAGATGCATTCTTTTAACCTTCTGGCAAATTAATCAAAATCAAACAATACAACCATTAACTGTTAAATTTGCAGAACACAAGACACGGTTAATCAGTCCTGATAGCTTATTGTTGTTGTAGGCAATGGATTCAAGAGGGTTGTGAGGATATTCAAATGCAGCTCTTGATCTGGTAATCAGTACTTTTTTTTTAAATAATTTCAATGATTCACTGTGGTCAATGAATTAGTGCCACATTGTTGGAGGTCGTGTTGAACGATTCTTGTCTCATCGCGTAAAGCCAGCGCTTCAGCAAGATTTGTGAAATGTTAAGTGCATGGATCAAGTAATATTCAGCAACATCAGCCAAATTGCCGATTCAGCGAGTACAGTGTTATACACCTGTATTTGACGCGGTTATTATGAATTACATTTACTGAAAGGTTGGGGTGTTTATTTTTTACTATCCTAAAAAAAAAAACACAGGATTTAAAAGTTATAGGTGTTGTAAATGCTTTGGTAAAACAGATTAACAGTTAACAATATAACCCTTACTTCCTTTCAGTGCTGTAGACAACAGTGTGACCAGAAATTCTCAATTTACAGTGTGTGTTGAAATTAATAGCACGGAATAAAGAGGGTGGTTGGCAAATCACTACAGCGTTTTATAAAACCGTAAACGAAATTAAGCATTAAAAGTTAATTGGACTATAGTGTTTTCAGTCAATAAATAAAAGTAGGATAAGGACAATAAAGATTTCAAAAGTGGAAATAAGAAACAAGATATGAAGTAGGGGGAGGTTCACCACCACTCTGGTAATGGTATTGTGTGAATACAGCTGGCCACATCAGCAGCTGAACTTAAAGTCCTTCCTGATATTATTAAATCACAATACGGAGCAGTCCTGACCAGGACTAATCAGGTATGAAACTGCATGTTACCTAAAGGACTCAAAAGCAACGTTCAATACCTTCTTAGGAACGCTTCTTATGTCGAGACACCACGTGAGCAAGTACTGCAGGGAAACCGTCTCGCTGAGGAAGGATGGCACCTGGGCACCTGCAACCAGGGAGGACACAGCAATGCATGCAAATACAACGGTTTCACATTAGGGAATGCCGTGTTGTCATGTCTACGTAATTGCGCGTGCCAGTGACGTCATCAAACCATGACACGCTACCTTTTTTCTTGGTGTTGTCTTTTACGGAAGCATGGACCTGACGGTTCCTCTGGTCCTGAAGGCCCAGTCTGTGGAGCATGGAGTCCACTTCACAGGCGTCGTTTGGGCAGAACACATCAAAGGAATCCCCCGGCTGATAGGCCAACGTTGGGTGAGCCTGAAATGGAAAAAGAAACTAATTCTATGCAACAATTTCAATTAATCTCTGCAGTTTACAGTAAGGTATCAGTCTTTTGTCAAACTCACAGAGATGTCCAGCTCTAAGAAAAGGGCTTTTTTGACTGAATCTCCTCTGTTTAGCTGAACTGCCCTGGATATGGGCACCTCCTGCAGACTTCCTTTGTTCAGCGGTCCATCAATCTAAAATGACAACTACCATGAGCTGCAAGTACAGCACACATAGTGGTTTTATCAGAAGCAGCATCATCATACCTGTTCTACGGTGCCCACTTCTTGAAGAGAGACATCCAGGTAAGGGGGAGGCAAGGCAGGAACATTAAGGGAAGACTCGCACAGTGGAGGCAAAGAGACTGTCAGAGAGGCTGCCTGTGCAACACGGGGAACTCCAGCTATGCTGTTCTGTGTCTTTGGTACAGATACAGAAACACTGGCAGCATCAGAAGACTCGGATGGAAACTTTGGGCTCCGTTCAGAAGAAGCTGGCCTGAGATCAGAAACAGCAGTCTGTGTAGCTGAAGCTGAAGCTGAAGCAGCAGATGCGTGTTTGGAGTCTGTGTTTACAGACGCGAGAGCTGACCGGTGGTTCTGGTGGTCAGTAAGGCTTAAGAGGTTTAACTGGACATCTGGAGCAGATGAATCAGAAGATTCCACTGCTGAATCCCCCGCTTCCCCTTTCAAGTGGACAGTGTCTGCAGAAGCCATTTTTGATAAGGTTTGTTCGATAGCGTTCCACAATCCTTGAAGCCAGGGGTCCACAACTAACTCCAGCCTGGAGAGGGTAAAGTCCACAAGATAATAAATACAGCAGTGTGGTAATAAATAAGAGAAGGGAAGCTTTGTGGTTTGGTCAAAAGGCTGAAATTTGAATGTCTATAAACAATTTCACTACAGAACCCACCCTACACCATCATCTGCATAGCCTGTCGCATAGAATTGTTTGGCTCCAAGCTCCTGTAGCCGACGCTCAACGGTCTTCCCACAGTTGCAGAAATTTGCATAGTTTGTGTCTCCTAGAGCTGGAAAGGGACAGATGAAGATTTTCCAATTCAGTAAAGTAAACAACATGAAGTGATCTGCATTGTAATGATGTACACAAATATGTAAAATATTGCAAATCGCGTTCCACATTTTTACCAAGCAGCTGCGACAGAACCGCCGCTGTCCCTCACAGCATAATTTACCTAAAAGTGCATAGGAAAGGTGTTTATAGTGGTCAGCAGAAGGGGTCTTCTTTTTGATCCGTCTTACAAATTGGAGGGCATTGTCAGGCGGTTCTCCATCTCCAGTAGTGGACACAATAAAGACCACTGGGGCCTTCTCCTTCTCCAAATTGTACTGGAACCAGTTATAGGATCAATCAATGACTGGGGTTTCCACAGTCCATATAAATAAAACCGTCACAGACTACAACTATTGATGTGTCGTTGGTCATGCAGCATAAGAGGAACTTGGGCTTTAAGTAAAACTGTTAATTGGCCATAGTTACCTTCTCGATCTGGTTCAAGCAACTGAGCTCGGCAACCAGTCCGTGTTCCTCCGCCTCCTCAGCTATTCCCTCTGCTATGGCCTGGGCTTGGCCCTTCTGTGACCCGTACAGAACCACAAACCGAGGATTCACTTCACAGGGCATGCTAGACAATTAAAAAACAATTTTTCAATTACATGCTCTAAATAAATAAAGTTTCTTAAAAACCCACACGTTGGCATTACTATTGAAAAAGCACAGGCGTTATGTTTTTTCAATACTATGGGCAATTTTTTTTAATTGCATTTATATGCATATCACAACTTAACAGTATATACACAGAACAGTTGAACAGTGCGTCAGTAAAACAATATGCTTCACTGACAAGCTTTAGTTCAAGTTACAAAATGAAATCCAATGTTTCAAAATAAACATTACATACAACATAAGGGCAAAAAAAAGACAATAGCACCACACAGTAAATTACAATGAATGAAATAGAATCTACTCAACGTGTACGGCAACAGAATGACACACCGCATGATATTAGAGTCACTCAGCATAACGTTGCTGAGCTTTTCATCCACCTCACACCGGATTTTCTCCCCGGCGATACACCGGGAGGGAAGACTCGTCTGTTCTTCCATACCCATCCCCTGCATGCGTTTGCTGCAATAGCCTACAATCAAACGATTTCCAGCTCCATGCTGAAACAAATGCCTGAATAGAACTCAACAGTGGCGGTGTGGGGATTCTGTCAACATCCTTGAGTGGGTGTCGAACTGCTCCCCACTGACATCGGACTGGTAACATCTTCGTGCCACACAACTACATAATCCTGCATGACATCTTTCACAACTCCTCTCAGGAAGAGTTTGATAAAGACTGCGTCTTAGAAAGTGGAGACACGTGCATTGGCCTATTAGGATGAATGGTTTGAAAGAAAAGTTACAAATGTCATTTAATTAAGAGGCAGAAAAAGAAAACGTGTTACCTACAAACTAGGCATCTCCAGACTGTCATGAAACAAGCTTCGCAAAGCTGAGAGGGCTGCAGCCTTCGGCGGATCACGCCTGGCCCAGCTGCAGCCCTACCCGGAAGTTGCGTCAGTTTTAAACACAGACAGCGTCAAACAGCCTGCACGTGGAGCCGAGCACGTTATTTGTCTTTCATATGTAAACTCATTAGCTACTTCATACAACGAGCAACACTGTGTCATAACCCGTGATCTGGACAACTCCGTTAAAATAGCAGACACCTCTCCTGACTAATCTAATCCGTAGTCTTTTCCAAAACGCTCCAAAGCAATAACGTATCTTATAACACGGTTATTAAAGCGATGTTAACTTAAATGACACATTCTGTACCTCTTAATATGGCCCTTCAACGCCGCCCTTCCATATACGATCTTCTTGTAGGTACTTAGACGTGCCCTTATATTTGTAACACCAAACTTCCCGCGAGATTTCAATAGACCGCGATTGCATGTGATCGGAAGAAACCACATTACAAAAAACTACATCTTTTAGCTCCTTGTTCCAAAGGTTGTGTATTAAAGGCATGTGGTTATTATTCTGAAGTGTATCGACAAAACATTAACTGTGTGTTGTCATTCTGAATAAAAGTGTGCGCAGAAAAAGGAAACTGTCGACGCTACTTGGTTCCGCCCTGTCCGCCTGTGGAGCCTTCCAGAAGTCGCCGGCAGACCCGTGTGGCTTCCAGCTCAGCTACTCTCCGGATTTACTCATTTAAAGCTTATTGTTTTTAGGTTGAACGCCTTTTGAGTGTCCTAACCCCCTCGTCAACATGTCCGCTCTGGGGACACTTGCTTTTGATGAGTATGGCAGGCCTTTCATCATCATTAAAGACCAGGACAAGAAGACTCGGCTAACGGGCATTGACGCATTGAAGGTACAATGGGCTAGCTAACAGTGGGCCATGTGGGTTGGCTAATTTGGTGTGCGACACATTCTCCGTCCAGCCAACATAACATATGTTGAGAAATAAGGGTTTGATTTCGGCGTATACCTAACATGCAGCTTGCGATATTATTGCACACGCCTAGCATTAGCCGTTGGATTAGCTCGTCAAGCTAACATGAGGCCCATGTGCTTTCTGTAAACCGTTCAGCCGGTGGGTGATGCTGTTCTACAGTAGGGCTGCGCCCTAAAAAGTCATCGTTGATGCACATCATCTCCAGTGTATTCTGTCAACATTTTTAACACACTTAAATTGCCTCTGCTGTGATAATTACAAGTTATGTCTTAATTACAATGTGATCTAACTGTAATGTTTGTGTTTTGCAGTCTCACATCATGGCAGCCAAAGCAGTAGCGTCAACCCTTAGAACGTCTCTGGGACCTAACGGTAAATACTCCAGTGAATAAAAGCAATATAGATTATTAAGGCAAGTGGTTGGGTGTAGCACACGGTTAATGGCACAATTACTAAAACGGTTGTTGATTTTATTCAGGTCTTGACAAGATGATGGTTGACAGGGATGGTGAAGTGACTGTCACCAATGATGGAGCCACTATACTTAGCATGATGGATGTGGACCACCAGATTGCCAAGCTTATGGTAGAATTGTCCAAGTCCCAGGATGATGAGATTGGTGATGGAACCACTGGAGTTGTTGGTATGTAAAGGGAAGATAGGAGAGACTCTTACCGTGTCTAAACCTAAAAGTGTAATTTATGCATTTGCTTTAACACGGTTAGTTCTGCATAATGATGTTCTCCTCCACCACCTCAGTGCTGGCTGGAGCTCTGCTTGAGCAGGCTGAGCAGCTGCTTGACCGAGGAATCCACCCCATCAGGATCTCGGACGGTTATGACCTGGCTGCCAACATTGCTATCGAGCAGCTTGATAAAATGGCAGAAACCTTCCCATATGATCCAAACAACACAGAAACCCTCATTCAGACTGCCATGACAACACTGGGGTCTAAAATGTAAGTCTTAAATTGAGTAGTATTGAGTTATAACAATTGTATGAGTTATTTGTTGCAACTTTCTGCTATTCTCTTTCAGTATCAACCGGTGCCACAGACAAATGGCAGAGATTGCTGTGAATGCCATCCTCACCGTGGCTGACATGGAGAGGAAGGATGTTGACTTTGAGCTTATCAAGATGGAAGGCAAGGTTGGAGGCAAGCTGGAGGACACACAGCTCATTAAGGGAGTTATTGTTGACAAGGAGTTCAGCCACCCTCAGATGCCCAAGGTATAAAGATTCTGGAAGTTGTTGGCTCTGTGTCCAGTGATATCTTTAATTGCATGGGACCAAGTAAATGACACAAGGATGAAGAAAGAAAGTTGGTCTTTATATTTGACATTTGTGATGATGACGACACCAAAAGTCAGTATTTTAACATTTTTGAAGATGTGCTAACGTAACTTTTCACCACCCAGGTTCTAAAAGATGTTAAAATTGCCATCCTCACCTGCCCATTTGAGCCTCCTAAGCCCAAGACTAAGCACAAGTTGGATGTAACCTCTGTGGAGGACTACAAAGCTCTGCAGAAATATGAAAAGGACAAGTTTGAGGAAATGATCAAACAGGTTAACACCACGGATTCTGACATCTATTAGCTTCTGATACTTTAGACACTGGTTATGGCAAATTGTCATAAATACAGCGGTTACTAAAACTGAATTTGTCATGTTACCAAACTTGCTTGTTTCTGTTCAAAGGTCAAAAGCAACGGTGCCAATTTGGCTATCTGCCAGTGGGGCTTCGATGACGAGGCCAACCACCTCCTGCTGCAGAATGAGCTTCCTGCTGTGCGCTGGGTTGGAGGGCCTGAGATCGAGGTGATTGACATGTGTCACGTGACACACCTTATCAAAATGTACTCTCAAACAAATGTTCACTACCTCTGTTTTCTACGTCTGCATTTTGGGACCATGTGGTGGTGAGCAGAAAGTGCACATGACAAACTAACATCCATTGTGCTTTCTCTGCAGTTGATTGCCATAGCCACAGGAGGCCGCATTGTTCCAAGGTTCTGTGAGCTGACACCAGAGAAGCTTGGCACAGCTGGTTTGGTGAAGGAGATTTCCTTTGGCACCACAAAGGATCACATGTTGGTTATCCAGGAGTGCAAAAACACCAGGGCCGTCACTATTTTCATTCGTGGGGGCAACAAAATGGTTAGCATGGAATTGTTACTTTCTCTTTGTGTTTTCTTTATCCATTTTACATATCACATTGGTTTACAATCTATTTTATTTACACAGATAATTGAAGAAGCCAAGCGCGCTCTCCATGATGCCTTGTGTGTAATTCGCAATCTGGTCAGAGACAACCGTGTTGTGTATGGAGGAGGAGCATCAGAGATTGCATGTGCTCTAGCTGTCAACGAGGCTGCAGATAAGGTGAGGAGCACTGAACACACATTAAAAGTGAAGAAACTGAAAAACACTCATGCAGCTCCTTAAATATTGACTGCTTTCTCAAAACGTTTAGTGCCCATCATTGGAACAGTATGCCATGAGGTCGTTTGCAGATGCGCTAGAGGTAATACCAATGGCCCTGGCTGAGAACAGTGGGTTTAACCCTATTCAGACCATGACAGAGGTCAGAGCCAGACAGGTCAAAGAGAACAACCCCTTCCTTGGCATAGACTGTCTGCGCAACAACACAAATGGTAAGGAATGTCATGTTCTGAATGTATGTACTGACTACACAGTCTTCAGAATAAGTAAGACCAAACATACTGAATTGTTTCTATGTTCTGTTACTCAGACATGAAGCAACAACATGTGATTGAGACCCTGATTGGCAAGAAGCAACAGATCTTACTGGCGACTCAGGTCGTTAAGATGATCCTTAAGATTGACGACATCCGAAGCCCGGGAGAAAGCGAGGACTGAAGCCCGTCTGAACACCAAGATGTCTGAGCTGTTCTGTTCTAGAGGTTTTTAGGCACTTCCCGAGCACCATGTCCAAACCGCACTGCATATTGCTATTTATCATTTGATACAAAGTGTTCAGGCTGTTGTAGTCTCAGAGTGACCATTAAAATGTTGCAGTCTTGTTCTGTTGAAGTATGAGACTCTGTAGTTCTTGTGTCAAACCCCCTCATACTATCTTAATTTGTTTGTGTATATTATGTTTATACTGCATATTTTATAGAGCTTTCACATGTTCTAACAGTTTCATAAAACGGGACCAACTTTATTGTACAGCCCATGAACTGTCGGCTTCTTGCAATCTTACAGTTCAAATCATCAGGACAGTTTACTTGATTCAGGTGATTTGCTAAAGATCAGTGCTAAACATATCTGTGCTGGTTCCGGAGCTTCTCGCTTACATGTACTTGTTGAGCCAGTTGCACAGATCGGTTCTGGCTTCCTGGATGCTGGGTTTGTCTGTAGGGTTGATGTCTTCTCTCTTGCGGTGGACGAACCCGTGAGTCTGGCCGGGAAAGATCTTCACCTGGTAGTCTACTGTGCATTTCTCCTTTAGCTTTGCTTCAAGGGCATTTACCTTAACGTCGCACATTGTTTGGTTACATAAATTGATTATCACAATGTGAAATACATATCTGCACATTATTGATTACATTTCAACTTATTCTATGCGCATTATTTGCTGAGGCTTGAAGTTAGAGCACTGGGTTTATGCGTACTGACCTGGTCCAAGGGGATCACTTCGTCCTTTTCTCCAAAGATGAACAATGTAGGACTCTTGAGCTCATACCGGTCCTCCTTTTCACGGATAATCCCTGCACGTAAACCCGTCAGTAAACTGCTGCACAGTAATATAACTGCGTGAGTTACTTGAATGCACAGGGAAACAACTTGTGTAGCAGTGACGTACCGTAGACAGACACCCCAGCTTTGATGTCTGGGTATTGCAGGGCCAGATAATGTGTTGCAACACCTCCCCAGCAGAAGCCCACTGATCCAATGCGTTTTGCGCCACACTGCTCTTTCAGGTATTTTAAAACCGCGTCCACCTCTCTGGAAAAATACATAATGGTTAGTGGAAGTAAATGTGATGGAATGTTATAAATCCCTGAGATCAAACATTAGAAGTCTTTAAGACGAGACAAGTGTGGCAGCTATTGTTGAAAATTTGCATTGTTACTTGTTTATGTTGGTTGGCTTCTTGTCCTCAAGCCACTCTTGAAACTTGGACCAGTCATTTGATGGACTCCATGGTTCTTTTCCAGCGAAGAAGTCCGGACAAATGGCACTGCTCAAATCAAAGCAATGGCACAGGAATTATAGGACAGACTGATCACAATAGCTCAGCAGAACAACTAATGCAATCAGTCACACAACACACAGTATTTTTACTGTATGTGTTGCAAACTGAAGTCATTTCTGTCACATTTACATACATGTATCCATTAGTAGACAGCATGTCAGCCATGTATCTTGTATTGGGAAACTGCCACCCAAAGATGTCCTGTATAACAATAATGGCTTTGTCTGACACCGTGGGTGGCGTCACCACATAAGCTTTGATGTGTTGGATCTGAATCTCCCGGCCGAGCCCTACGTACTCCAACAGATCTCCAGCATCACAGGGACTTGGCTTGGCTTCGTTTGCCATCTGCTGACAGACCGATATAAAGTCAGCAGAGGTCGGAGAACAAAGAAATGTCTCTGCTTTGTGATTAAGACCTGGGAGTCACACATTTATGATAAGCTTATCAAAAGCTGAGTAACCGTGACAAACCATTTTGCACAATCGAGTTTAAACGTTTATACTTTTTATTCAACACCTCAAATCAAATAAATTATTGTTGCACGTGCAAGTCAGTTTGAATGAATCACAGACATACTTACTGTGCGCTTCCCGATATTCCGGCGAGATGAGAGAAATCTTTACTGAGACGGAAAAGTCCGTCTTACCCTGTGAACTTTAATGCTGGCGTGTGCTCCGTGTAAATAGTTTTACATAAAAAGGGAAATTCCTGCCCTTACCTTCAAAATAAAAGCAGTTAGTTACACATTGTGTTTACATATTCCTGCTGATCGATTGCATGGACGTAAGGAAAACTTCACATGTGACTGAAATGGGTCTGTGCTTTATTCACTAAGCTGCAAAAACAAGGTGACCTAACAACTGTGACCTAAACGTTGTATCAGAAATCATCAGCTTTAATGCAGTTACAATTAATCGTTGCACATTTTTATATCTCAGTGTCTCAAATGTGGTAGTTTTGATGCACATCTTTAACTTGAATTTCTGGGTGGGTAACATATTTCAACGACTTATTTCCGGGACTAAACTTTAAGGCCAAATTGACCAACTTTATTTTAGCTAAACATTTACTGAAATCAGTTTCAGCTGTTGCGTAATTTGGCTCAAGTCCTCGAACGTAATCAGAGGGTGGCGCCCAAAAGGCACCGCTGGGATTCGAACCCAGGATCTCCTGTTTACTAGACAGGCGCTTTAACCAACTAAGCCACGGCGCCGCCCATCGATGTCTTTTGATAGTACTGTAGTAATGCATGGTAATGCTTGGTACGTGTTACATAAATATCATGGTCCAATTTATTGTTACTCTAATATTTAGTATTTTAGCAAACGTTATATTACATTGAAATATGAATCTATCGATCTACCTTTCTATACGTATATAAGTACACCATGTGGTTCTACTCCAAAGCCTGTAGTGTTCAAATATATACGTTTAATGAAAAAAGGGCAGACTTCTAAGCTTTGTTTTCTTTCATCAAACTTCTCGGTTTAAAGAAATAAAGAGCATTAAACCAATTTATCGATCGATGTCAACGTCGTAATTTGTTTTTTAATATTCAAAGATTAGTATCTCTTCTAAAGCACAGCCCACGTGATGGTAGTTGCAGAAGTTTCCCTGCCGCAAAACCTGGCGCGCTGTCGTGAAAAATGTGACAGCAGGTAACGTTGACGTGTGCGCATGCGTTAGCGAGCTTACTTGGTCGTTTGTCTCCAAGGGTTTTACAGTAATTTCAGCCACACGGGAGATGTAACGTCGTTTGCGTGTATATAGTCCAAATAACGCCGCAAGAATAAAACATCTTTTTATTGGTGAACATACACTGGATGTGAGAGGACACAACGAAGCAAGCGCTGGTGTTCGGTCTGTGGGGACACCATTTTATGACTGTCAGTGCATCTGACACACAAGGATCTCGTCGTCCCGCTAGCTTAATTTAGCCTGCTAAACAACACAGCCTGCGTCGTGGATGGGTTCACCGTCCCAAGTGCTTCGGGAACAAACGGTGACCGGTGCTTATCGAACAACATGGACACTGCCGAAGAAGGTAAATACCAGAAGATGTGTGTTAGCCGTTTCCCCAGCCAGGGTTAACTAGCCTTAGCTTTGTGCGGGCATCACCGACCAACCAAGCCTGCTGCTGAGCTGGCCTGCAAGTGGTCAAATAAGCCTAATACCACGTAGGCTACTGTTCTGCCCATGTAGGGTGAGATGAATCCAGCAGACAGGAGGGACATTGTTTAACGTTGTTTTTGTACACCGGACCTCACCATGCTAGCATACTGTAGTAGAGAGCGTCGAAATGACCAGAAGTTCCTGGTGATGTCATCAGTCTCCTGATGTATGGCAGCACCGATAAGAGTAGCTCGCGTAGCTCCCCCAAAAATGTGTGTTTCTAAACTGACATCCTACGGATTCCTCCATTCAATCAGACACTCGCTTATGATCACACTCAGGCTCTCATTGTCCATCCGCTCGATTCTTTGTCTTTGGTGATGGGTGTCATCATCATCATCATCATCATCATTTTGTTTGTTTCTGCAGCAGATATTTGTCGTGTGTGTCGCTCTGAGGGGACCCCAGACAAGCCCCTGTACCACCCCTGTGTCTGCACTGGCAGCATTAAGTTCATCCATCAGGAATGGTAAGTGCAATTAGTTGTCACTTTCAGCGGGCATCTATCACTAGTGTAATCCTGTAACATAGTCCCCCTCATGCTGCCCCCTCCAATGGATATAGATTAGTAAATCCAGTGATGTGCTTTATATTGTACGCATTACTGTTTATGAAACCAAATTGGGATGCACAACCAAGACTTTACTTGAATAGTGTTTAGTGTCATAGTCACATACCTGGATGTTTGTTTACATTGATTTTGAGTAGTGACGAAAGAACGTTACAGTCTGTTTAAAAGACTGTTCCTGGACAACAAAACCCAAGACAATCTGTAAAATTAAATTTGTATGTTTAGTGGACTTGGGTAATTTGATCTCTTAGAACAGGCGTGTGCACAGTGATTGCTTCTGCTGTCGTGGCCTGATAACAAATGTACGGTAAATAAAAGAATCGTGGAAAGGATTACAAACACGTTTGTCCTGTAAAAGACGTGTGCCTCACAGTACCCCAGACACTACTGGCCTTATGTGTTGTTTTGGCATACATAACAATACTAATAATAAGGTCTTATGAACGTTGTAGATTGTTCCATGGCAATTGTAAAATCTCACCCTGTGTCTGTATTAATTCACAGTCATCCTCATAAATAATTAGAACAGTTACTGTTACATACTATTGAGTGCAATTAAACAGCACATATTATATTTAATTACAGTATAAAGCCTTAATACACTCACTTTACAACTTGTATTATTTAGAGCTAAACTGTAATTAATGTGAAGAGGACTCTTCACACAATTACATCCCTTCATAGAATAAAAAGGGACAGATATCTCATAGCATGTTGTACAAGTCACAGTGAGGGAGAATTGTACACATAAAACCTATTAACATGTAGCAATAGAATGTTTTAACAGTGGGCCCAGGAATAAGATTATGTTGGTTCAGCAGGACAGACCTTGAACTCACTAAAATCTCATCATATCCTACCTCCTCATAATGCATATATGTAGTATCAGAAGTATAAAATGACCTGCTAGTCTTTGTTTTAGCTTTCTTCAATTGTACACATATCTTAACCCTCTAAATGTTGCTTTACAGCTTGGTCCAGTGGCTGAAGCATAGCAGGAAGGAGTACTGTGAATTATGCAAGCACAGATTTGCTTTCACACCGAGTAAGTCCCTGTGACCTTAATGGATCATCGATATGTGTGTGTGTGTGTGTGTGTGTGTGTGTGTGTGTGGGTGTGTGTGTGTGTGTAAGAAAATAAAGATATACAGAAAAACGTTTTAAACCCTTCTCTTTCCAAGTCTACTCCCCAGACATGCCCTCCCGACTGCCTATACAGGACATTTGTGCTGGTCTACTAACAAGTGTAGGCACAGCCATCCGCTACTGGTTCCATTACACACTGGTGGCCTTCGCATGGCTCGGGGTGGTTCCTCTCACTGCATGTAAGTAGTACACTCTCGGATGCAAATGAAGACAATAATACGCTCAAAGCCACAGTGATCTCCTCCCAAATACTGGATTACACTTTATGGATTAATATATTGACTCAGACTTTTTCCATTCATGTCTCCAAGAAGGCTAAAGTGGAGTGTCTTTGATTTCTGCACACATGAAAGCCCTTTGAAACAAAATGTCTCCTTCTGCAGCACATTCAGTTCCTGATATAAACATGACATTTTAGCTTATATTAATGTTTAAGAGAGTCAAGAGCATAACAGATTTTGTGCTGTTACAGAACAGCCCATACGTTCAGTGTCCTTCACATTAACCTATAGCCAATATAGGTTCATCCTCTTCTGTGTGTCTTTAATTCTTTCATATTACATAAGTTGTTATTTTTTTAAATTTGTGATAGATTGACAATGATTTATTCATCTGTATTTATTAATCTTCCTCAGGTCGCATTTACAAGTGTCTGTTTACCGGCTCTGTGAGCTCACTTTTGACACTGCCGTTGGACATGCTCTCTACGTGAGTACAAATCTTTTGCTACTCGTACAGTTTGAACTCTTAGTACACATTGGTTTTAACTGTTATAAGTTATAACCAATGTGTACTAAGTTTCCTTTTTTTCCCTCTTTATTTTTGTGGTTTTCCTGTAGCTCAGTTTTTAGTGTCTTGATTTACTGTATGTGTGTTTGTTTCTGTTCCTTCAGAGAGAACCTGCTTGCAGATTGTTTACAGGGCTGCTTTGTAGTTACCTGCACCCTGTGTGCGTTTATCAGTCTGGTGTGGCTCAGAGAACAGATAGTCCATGGTGGCGCACCCCAGTGGTTAGAACAGCACCAGCCACCACCACCCAATGCAGCTGGACAAGCCAACGAGGTACAAGACACTCGCTTATGATCACACTCAGGTTCTCATTGTCCATCCACTCGATTCTTTGTCTACAAGAAATGAAACAATATTGTATCTCATCACAACCCACCCCTTTCATCATACGACTTTGTGCTTTTAACTCTCAGGCACAAGCTGGAGGTCACGGAGCAGCTGAAGAGCCCCCTGCGGCCCAGCCAGCCCCTGCTGATCCTCCAGCCCAGAATGAAGCAGAACCTGAACCTCCCGATGCCCCCCCAGACCAAGGTGATGATGCAGAGATAGAAGAGGAAGAGGGAGCAGCTGCCGAAGATGCTGACCCCAACAATGGAGCACAAGGTTTGAATTTTATAAGGGCTACTTTGAGCCTATTGTTAATATTGCCATAATATACATTTTTCACAAACGTATAGGTTACTGATGAAAAATGGGTTTCTTATGTATATAAATTTGATTACGCTTTATAGATGCTTTGTCCTTTATAAACTCATGCACACATCATATTTCACATTGTGTCCTGCCAGGTTTTTATGCAGATGTACTACGTTGCCTCACTCCATGAAATTAATTTGCGTCGCAATACAAACCACAGGGGAATTGTTGCCATTCGTCCACAAATGAATTGAAGCAGAACCTTATGAGTAAGGCATCAAAAACAAATTCTCCAGTAGATCCAACAAACTTAATTAAAGCTGTTCTGTTGAAAAAGAAGACAGGCAAATAATTAATACTAATCTTTAATAATACTTGTGTCAAACACTAAAAAAATGACTGTTGGCGTTGGAGCATACACATGATTTTCACAGTGATCTCATTTTTTAACAGCCTGCCAAGGCAGTAGTTATTTTGACTCTGATGTGTATAAGTACATGCCTTTCTCAAGTCACACTTAATTTAGTGCAGGCAATTTAGTAAGTTTGCATCAAGCATGGCAAAAATGTTCATTCATTTCCATTGTATTTTACATTATTTTATGAACTGTCATTACAACTAAGTAAAAAGAATGAGTAGGACAATAGCTTTGCATGTGGGATTGGAGACATTTTTTATCCCAGTGGTTTTCAGTGTATTTAAAGCTGATGTGTTTCGTTGTAGATGACATGAATTGGAACGTACTGGAGTGGGACCGGGCAGCTGAGGAGCTGACGTGGGAAAGGGTAACTTTGCTTGACAATCCATAAGACTCTACAGGAAACGTTTCCGTGTGTATTACGCATTTACTAAAAGACAATATTATTTTCAGATGCTTGGTTTGGACGGTTCACTGGTATTTTTGGTAAATATCTTTATATCAATAGTTGTGTTTACATAATTCTAACAGCGTGGACTATTTGGGTTTTAATATCATAAAAGGTCAGAGCTCTGTCTTTATCTTGTAGGAACACGTCTTTTGGGTTGTGTCTTTAAACACACTTTTCATCCTGGTCTTTGGTGAGTAGTGTGAAGAAATGCTTAATAAGAACGACACATTGTACAGTGATATGATCCTGATCATTATGTCATCCATGCACTGCTCCTTTTCTTGTCTATCGTGTAATAATAACAGTGCTGCTTACACACTCTGCTGTCTTCTATTTTTCTCCAGCATTTTGTCCCTACCACATTGGGCATTTCTCAGTCGTTGGTCTGGGCTTTGAGGAATATGTAAGGAAACTGCTTTTATCAGTTCAGCTTTATTATTCAACAGTTTATCTTATGATTTATACCTAATGACTAATGCTTTTTACATTCCTGCAGGTTCAAGCCTCACACTTTGAGGGTTTAATTACAACTATTGTGGGCTACATACTTTTGGCCATGACGCTCATTCTCTGCCATGTATCCTTTCATCGAACAACCTAAAGCGAACCTTGAACCGCGCAACGTTACATTGCCTCATACCACCTATTACATTCAATTCTCTTAGGTTTGCTGATGTGCGTGCATTTTGTGCGTGAGTAAGTGTTGATCCTTAATGGCTGTAACAGGGACTGGCTGCCCTGGTCAGATTCCAGCGCTCCAGACGTCTCCTCGGTGTCTGCTACATTGTTGTCAAGGTATCTCATGTTTATAACTTGAACATATACTAATTTTGAATTATTTGCAATCTCTTTTAGCTGAAGTACGGCTAATATGCATTGCAATGTATCAACACAATTTGTAGACAATTGAAGTTCTTTTTTGTCTGCTTTCATGACAGGTTTCTCTACTGGTTGTTGTGGAAATAGGAGTGTTTCCACTCATCTGTGGCTGGTGGCTTGACATCTGCTCTTTAGTAGGACATACTTCCAGTATCTTTCACTTACTCTGTTTAGTGTTCATGTTTTGGGCTAAAATTGTGCAATATGTTTTTATTCGGAATCACATTTTGTATTTCACGGTTTGCTTTCAGTTTTTACATTTTGCATCCATTGAGAAAAGACAAGTTAGTCCCTAGAACATTTCATCTTAGAACACTTTCTGCATCCTGCAGGAGATGTTTGATGCATCACTTAAAGACAGAGAGTTGAGTTTTAAGTCAGCTCCCGGTACAACCATGTTCCTGCACTGGCTTGTGGGAATGGTCTATGTCTTCTACTTTGCTTCTTTCATCCTCCTACTGAGAGAGGTAAGAAGCCAAAATGTGCTGTTTGTTTCCCTACATCTTCGTTTTCCTGCATAAGTTAACTGTAGGTTAACTGTCCGTTAGGTGCTGAGGCCCGGGGTGCTGTGGTTTCTGAGAAACCTCAATGACCCAGATTTTAACCCAGTGCAGGAGATGATTCACCTACCCATCTACAGACACCTGCGGCGGTTCATTCTGTCCGTCGTGGTGTTTGGCTCTATTGTGTTGCTCATGCTGTGGTTACCCATCAGGCTGATTAAATTACTGCTGCCCACCTTCCTCCCATACAATGTCATGCTCTACAGGTAACTAGCAGACATACAAAAATGACCCTGATAAAGTCAGTTTGTGGTCAAAACAGTTTCTACGTTTCAAGCCTAAGAACTGTTCAGTGGTAAATGGTAAAGTGTTTTCTGTTTCTAACCCTTTTTCGTTAGTGATGCCCCAGTCAGTGAGCTGTCTTTGGAGTTACTGTTACTTCAGGTTGTGCTGCCAGCTCTGCTGGAGCAGGGACACACTCGCCAGTGGCTCAAAGGCCTTGTCAGAGCCTGGACTGTCAGTGCAGGATATTTACTGTAAGCCAAGTCTGAATACACTTTACCAAATGTAATGTTTTTAGTGACTGTCTGACCACTTTCCATCTTCCGTCTCCACAGAGACCTCCACTCCTATCTCCTTGGAGAGCAGGAAGACAATGATGCGAACCAGCCTGTGAACAACAACAATAATAATAACCCTCCCCCTGGTCACCATAACAACAATAACAACCCTCCCCCAGCTGTTGGTGAAGGGCTTCATGCAGCCCACCAGGCCATCCTTCAGCAAGGGGGACCTGTGGGTTTCCAGCCCTACCACCGGCCGCTTCGCTTCCCATTTAGAGTGAGACATTGTACTGTTTTTAACATTTTTAAACCCAGTTTCTAAAGCAGACTTTGATGAATCAAGGCTGCTGGGATTAAAAAGCAAAAGAAACCAAATCCCCATAATGTTAGTTGTGAAGAGAAAAAATATTATCTCTATGTGTTGCAGCTTGACAATAACTAACTGTTTATACAAGTCAAAAATGATTTAGCCCAAAAGAAAAACAAACCTGCCTTTGTAAATATTGTACAACGGGTAGTATGACAGTGTAGATGATTTGTGTCAGTGTTTGCACATATAAACACATCTTCTACACATCTTTGATTGATTTGTAAATCATCTGTTCCTTCTCTCTTTTTTTTCTAGATTGTGTTGCTGATAGCTTTCATGTGTATCACCCTGCTCTTGGCCAGTCTGGTGTGTCTAACCTTACCAGGTAATTCACTTATTCCATGAATATACCTTAGCATTACTGTAAAGTTCGTTATGCCGTGGTCCTAAACAGTGCGTTTATCATGCTTTTCAGTCTTCACTGGCCGCTGGCTGATGTCCTTCTGGACAGGAACCTCTAAAATCCATGAGCTGTACACAGCAGCATGTGGCCTGTATGTTTGCTGGCTGTCTATCCGCGGCATCACCGTGCTGCTGGCCTGGATGCCTCAGGGGCGAACTGTAATTTTACGCAAAGTCCAGGAGTGGACATTCATGGTGAGTATCGGATTATCGCGAATACCAAAACACCAGCAGAGTGGAGTTGTTATTTCAGCTATTATATTGTTGTTGATTAGTGTCTTACTGTTTTATTGATTTAAAAAAAAATGTTGGTAACTAAATAACCTTGTATCACACCATCCCTTTATTTGCACAGATCCTGAAGACCCTGGTTGTAGCTCTGCTGGTTGCCGGAGTCATACCATTGCTACTGGGCCTGCTATTTGAACTAGTCATTGTCGCTCCACTTAGGGTACCTCTTGACCAAACACCCCTCTTCTACCCCTGGCAGGTATGATTATGTGCATACATGTTTTTTTTTTTAATCATCTTTCCTGCCTTGAATGGTGAAAACATTTCATACATTTATGTTTATCTGGTTCTGTTGTGTATAGGACTGGGCTCTTGGAGTACTTCATGCCAAAATCATTGCTGCTATCACTCTTATGGGCCCTCAGTGGTGGCTCAAGACTGTTATTGAGCAGGTAGGATTTTGATCTCCCTCCCCCTGCTTTTATGTTATTTAACGTTTTATGGATGGATTTAAAACCAGTTTACTTGTGTAGTGTTTATTTACTGTATATCTTAATGTAAATCAATTGCATTATA
The DNA here is from genome assembly GCA_030770545.1 of Macropodus opercularis. Taxonomy (NCBI): domain Eukaryota; kingdom Metazoa; phylum Chordata; class Actinopteri; order Anabantiformes; family Osphronemidae; genus Macropodus; species Macropodus opercularis. Next base: position 7,566,684 of record JAUCMP010000028.1, read on the forward strand.
ATTAGTTTTTTTTATAAATCAACTGTAACCCCTCAGGTTTATGCAAATGGTATTCGCAACATTGATCTCCAGTTCATCATCCGCAAACTGGCAGCTCCAGTCATCTCTGTCCTGCTGCTGTCTTTGTGTGTGCCGTATGTGATCGCTGCCGGTGTGGTGCCTGCTGTAGGTGAGTGTCCGCACATGTGGATCAATGCAAAAGGTTGCAAAGGTTTGTCAGGCCATATCTCTAATGACACTTTGTGTTGCCTTCCGTAGGAGTGACTCCAGAGATGGAGATTCTAATGCAGAGGAGAATCTACCCGTTTTTCTTGATGGTGGTCTCACTTATCGGCATCTTGTCCTTCCAGATCCGACAGTTTAAGCGTCTTTATGAACACATCAAGAACGACAAGTAAGCGTAGTGTTACACACTAGTGTTTACCACAGAATTTACACTTGCTCTTGTGGGGGCCAGTAATTCACAAAGTACTGCAATAAATTTGTTGATACCTTGCTCAGTATAGAAGATAAATATAGTGAACATTGCAGAAGAACACTTAATATTAATTGTATGGTATGTGCTAGTATTTACTCATTGACTGACTTTGAAGCTTGTTATTTTCCAATGGCTGCTAGTATTTTGTTTGTTTCTCTGCAGGTACCTGGTTGGCCAGAGACTTGTCAACTATGAACGGAAATCTGGAAGGGCAAGCTCAGTCCCACCCCCCAACCCTGCTGCAGAGTAGAGTTTTGTGTCACAGGCTCCCACGTTTTTGCACCACTTACCCTTTGTACACCCCCAGCCCTTAACCCACCCTAACCCTTTTTTTGATTTTCAGTTTCTCCTTTGGACCATAATCTTTTTGAATCTCCTGTGGACCTTGATTGATTTGATGAATGTTGTTGGAGTTCTTGAATTCCCTTTCATGCCCCTAAAAGGTGGGACGGGAAAATGTATTATAATTATGGGACAGCTGAGTAATCCCCTCAGACAAACGGCAAAGGCATGAGGGCGAGGTTACGGGTTTTATTTGAAGCATCTGTATTGTCATTCATGCCTTGCTTTGTAAAGTACTGCCTGATAATTGTACATGTGTAAATACTTGGAGCGCAGACTGTGTCTTAAAGACAGATGTGAATTAATGCAATGACCATTGTACATCTTAAAAGTTTATGTATAATTTATTAAATCAAAGTGACAATTTCTTTTTCTTCTGTGTTTTTGAAAAATTATATGGTATTGATTAAAAATCACATTTGTCTTGAACTAAACAAATCTTCCTGCACAAATGACCTGAACACTTGATATTTATAGATGGGACAGTTTGCAGTCAGAAAAAAAGTTGAATGAATTACAGGTGAAACAAATTCCCATGGAAGTTTTATCAGTACATGACCGGGGGTGGTGTTATCACTTCGTCCTTCGGTATGAGTGGAGATTTGAGTACAATTCCAAATTTCTCTACTAGAATACCAGGAATTTCCTCATCTTTAAGTTCCCTGGTTGTGGTTTCTAACAATCCCTTGATTTTCTCTGTGGGAAATGTGACGGTGATCAGTCTGCGTCCAATGTAGGTGAGCCTTCCATTTGGCTTTAAGACCGTGCAGAGAGACTTGCAGAAGAAGATGGAGCAGGGGGAGCTCTGGTGATACTGGCACATGTCAGTAAAGTCCCCCAGGCGTCTGGGTTCAAGGGTGAACTTGTAGATCTGTGTCCAGTTTCCGTCTGCGCCTTCGTTTTCCTCCTGTTGCCACTCTAGAAAGCACATCCCCGTCTCTTGTCTGATGCGGTAAACCCGGTGGCGCTGCTCCTGGAGTGCGCTGGTTTCCAGAGACAGGGGCGCACTGAAGCCCGGACCTCCGAACCCGACGTCGCACAGCCACCGCTGGCCCTCAAGGGTCACCATTAGGATCAAGTGGTCGAACGGTGGGCCGTAGTAGCCCGTGATCGCGCTCCTCACCTGAGCGGAGAGCAGGGTGACTTGGAAACCAAGTTCGGACAGGAGCCAGGACAACAGCCCGTTATTCTCAAAGCAGAACCCGCCTCGGCGCTGGTTCACTATTTTGTCGTAAAGAAGAGGAAGTTGGGGTTGGACTCGTCCGCCGCTGTGCACGGTCAGGTCTTCAAACGGTACCGACAGCAGATGACGCATGTGGACCGAGCGCAGCACGTCTAGCGTGGGCGCAGCTGGGCCCACAAACCCAATGCGCGACAAATATTCACGCACGTCCATGTTTTAGTACTTTTTACTGACGGTACTTTTTGTGCATTACTTTTTTCTAGTGCGTGCACTACTTCAACTACGTTGGACGTTGACCGGTTTGCTGTAAATCATTACGGCTGCTGTTTCCTTTAGTATACTTTAGTTTTCTTCCTGTTTGGGTATCACCACCCACCGCTAGAGGCCAGGTTATGTTGTTCTTCCTGTCAGACTCGGTTCCGCATGGATCGATCCTCTGCGGTTGCCGTGGCAACGGAGCCAAGCATCAGACACCAGCCATCCCAGCGACCACAACTCCGCGTTTCCATCGGTTCACACGAAATTATCTAACTCAAACTATAATCTCCTTGCTTTGCTCTTTGCATGTGTGTGTATTTCAGTTGCAGAGGTAAAACACAAAATGGCCTATTTCTTCAAACATAACCTAAATAAACAACACTCTTCATACATCAATAATAATATATTACGACTAAACTAAACAAACTTATCGAAAGGAATGAATCATTTAATTATATTTTACTCGCCCTGTTCGGTCGTTACGTGTGTCACGTGACGCCCTGTCGGTTTTGACCATGCGCTGTCGCAACTCTTCTCTCTATAGGGCTCTGGTCGGCAGACACTCCCTTTCCCAGTAGAGGAAGAAAGATGGCGCCCACACACGTACTGAGATGCTGTCAACGGGGCTTAGCATGGATACCTGTGATTTTTATCGCCCTAGTCGTCTGCTGGTCGTATTACGCGTATGTGGTGGAGCTTTGTATATGTAAGTGAGCGTCCTGTCACCGTTTGCTGCTCGTGTAACGCGTTTTATCCGCTCGTGTTTTCATTGTGTTCTCCACACAAATGTACAGTTGCTGCTGGCCAGCAGGAAGTGTAAACGGGCTGCAGCGCAACAATGGTGCCGGCAAACGTGTCCAAACCTGGACTGAGCTAAAGATCTGGAAGCTGCCCGTCCCCTGGGGCGTCTTAATCCGAGATCAAACGTGTGGCACTCAGAAAAACTTTCAATGTGTTGATGCATCGCTGTCCGACTCGCCTCTGTGTTTTTTGTGTTGGGCTGAATAGAGGAGAATTAAATCGCTAAGTAAACAGTATGTAGCCGGCGGAGCCTCTATCTAGACTCATTAGCTCAGTCTCTGGAACGTGTCAGCTGATTCCTTTATGTCAAGATCAACGTAAGATAACCGATTTGAACTGTGTTGACATGTTTGAACTGTAAATATTGTTATGAAGTATATGAAGTAAAGGGATTTCGAAGAACGTCTGGTGTAAAATATACACACTATCAAGAAACTAATAATAAGTAAATAATGTATATCTCACCCTTTTTTAGAGAGAAATACTGTGTCTGTGCTTGAATGTCAATGGACAGATTTATGGTTTGGTGCTGCTCTTTAATGTATTTAAACATATAGCACCATTAAAGATACATGTAAAAAGTTTATTCATGACATTGGAAACAGTGATTGACCAAATGGTTTTACTACTAAATCCTTTTTCTAGTTTTGTTCCACACAAACTTACTCAGCTGTCATAGAATTCTGTAAATAAAACATTGACTGTCCAATGTTCACCTTTCCTCGACAGACAAAGTCACGTTTTCCCAAAATAGTAAATGAAAGTTTTATTTCTAATCTTGGACACGTCAGTAGTGATCTGTGGTAAGTGATCATTTGAGTGTGGAAGCATCTTCAGCAGAGGAACACACTAACACTTTTTGTTTTGTCTCTTGCAGACACGATCCCCAGCAATGGAGAGAAGAGTAAGTGTCAGTGGCAGCGCAGCGTTTAATTTAATACGTTTAATAGATTTAATACATTTAGAAGGAAGTTTACTGAGCCAGTTTGCTACTTAGTGGGATAATCTGTGTTTGGTCCTGTGAAATATGCTCTGAAGCTGAAAAAAGCTGGCAGAGCAAATGTGTTCTCTCAAAGTGCCGATGTCAGTACATGTAAAGCGCAGCGTTTGCCCCTCATTCAGCATTAGCTTTACTTTCTCATTAATTAAATATGTAGATACCAGGGTTGAGTATTTTCTTCTTTTAGTAGCAGCAGTGTTTCCCTATCTCAGCTCTTAGTGGTAATTTGCCTAATGTGAATGCACATATTGGTCCTGATACATCGTCTTCTCACCAGTTATCTACGTGATCTTCTTCCACCTTTCGTTCGTCATGTTTGTATGGTCTTACTGGAAGACCATCTTCACCAAGCCTGCCAACCCTTCCAAAGAGGTACAGTACACAAGTCACCCTAAACAAGCCCACTTGTTTAGGATTACTCCCTGAGCTGCTATGAAGTCATCTTGATGAATTAGTGTTGTTTTGTTTTTGGTTTTTTATGTGTGTGCTACTCGTTTCACTGCAGTTCTGCTTGGCCAAGGCTGAGAAGGAGCGTTACGAGAAAGAAGAGAGGCCAGAGAACCAGCAAGAGATCCTTTGGAGAGCTGCCACCAGCCTGCCTCTGTACACCCGCACAGGAGGCGGAGGTATGTCCAACTGTGATTGTGTGTGTTTCCACTTATTTACATATTTGTGTTCTAAGGACATAATGTTGTGTTAACATGATGCAGCAATCCGTTACTGTGACCGGTGTCAAGTTATTAAGCCAGACCGGTGTCATCACTGCTCTGCTTGTGACACGTAAGCCACTACTAGACTTAAAAGCAAATGATTTTCTAGACCTGTTGTTGCAAAAATGCATGTGTATTTAATATTTTTGCGTCTTTCCATTATTAATTGCAGGTGTGTGCTCAAGATGGACCACCACTGTCCCTGGTATGACCTGCTATAAAAACCTTACAACCTGCACAAAGCCTCCATTTTGATAAAGTTCTGATTTATAATATTTGTCCTCAGAGGAAATCGAATGGCAAATGTGTCCTTTTTACGTTTGTGTGCCTGCAGGGTGAACAACTGTGTGGGATTTTCCAACTACAAGTTTTTCATCCTCTTCCTGGCCTACTCGCTGGTGTACTGTTTATTCATTGCAGCTACCGTGCTGCAGTATTTCATAAAGTTCTGGACAGTGAGTAACGACAGCTGGATGTAGAGCTCTCCTCGCTAAGCGTTCTGCCTGTGAATGTGCAACTGTGATGTTACAGAGGATGCAGATTTGATTGCTTGTCAAGCATCCTCTCGGTTGGCTGTGCATGGCGCTGACCTCTCCCGTGCTGAGCTGTACTGCTCCTCTTGTCTTCTCTGCCCTCTCTCAGCCTTCACCCTCTGACCCCTCTCTGTTTCCCCCTTCTGCGATCCCCAGTTCTCACACACTAGGTCATTGTTCTCAGATCTCTTTCTTTACTGTGTCTCTCTCCATTATCACAACTGTCAGTCACACCACTCATGCGGCCGCAAATGCCCCTGTCTTTTTTTTTTTCTTTTTTTTTTTGTGGCTGTTCCGTTTTGGTTTCCTTTTTCTATGTTTTTTTCCTCCCATTCTGGCTTCATTCACTCTCTCTCGTCTCTCCCCTGTCACCCAACTTGGACTTGACTTTGCCTCCAGATTTCTCTGGTGTGTTTGAAGTGCTCCTCCTCCCCTCCTGCCTGTTCTCTCCTGGTTTTGCTAACCAGTGTTGTTTCTGTTTGTACTAAAGCTTTGCCGGAGGAAATCGGCAGAGAACTGCCCAAAGGTAACGCAGCCGTCCTCCAAAGCCTTTAGTGTTGCGGTGCCTCTCCATCGTTGCTATGGTTTTTGTCGTGATCTGCATGCAATGACCTGGTTCATGTGACTCTTATCTCTCGCTATTCTTCCGCCTTTTTCCTGCAATGCTTGCAAAATGGATTTGTTATTGATTCTTTTCTTGCTCTCCGTTTCTCCCATCTCTCCCCCAGAACGAGTTGCCAGACACTCAGGCCAAATTCCATGTCTTGTTTCTCTTTTTTGTGGCGGCCATGTTCTGCATCAGTATTCTGTCCCTGTTCAGCTACCACCTGTGGCTTGTAGGGAAGAACAGGTCCACTATAGGTAGGTTGACCAGCTCCAAATAGCTTGTTGTTTTACATTTTCACACTTGCTATTGCTTATCGTTAGTTTAATAATGTCTGGGTTTGTATTCTCTGTTCGTTCACATTTTTCTATGTTGGTTTCGCTCTGCAGAGGCATTCAGAGCACCGGTCTTTAGGACAGGCTCAGATAAGAATGGCTTCTCTCTTGGTTTCCGGAAGAATATTGCTCAGGTCTTTGGAGACCAGAAGAAGTATTGGCTGCTGCCTGTCTTCACCAGGTAAACAAGTACAGATGTAGGAATAGAATAAATCCAGATCTCATAAATGCTGTCAACTATACTGATTTTGCGAGAAGGCATTCATTTTTATGCCCCAAAGATACAAAGATGTGAAAAGTGATATTTTACTATATTATACTTTGTATACCTTGTGTTGCAGCCAGGGAGATGGTCTGACATTCCCTACACGGCTGGTCATTGCAGATGCAGAGCAACCCACAGTGACGCTGCATGCCGAGCCCAATAAAAGGTGATTGATTTTGGCATAATAAATATATAATATTTGACAAGAGACCCTGATGAGGATTTATGCTTTAGAATGAGTTTAGAGTCACAGTGCATTTAACTTTTTTTATTTATTGGGCATATTTCTAGTGCTGCTGACATCTCTGTGAGCCCATTGAGTGACTCGCAGAATCGCCTCCTGAGCAATGACCAGCACGCCAACGTCGTGGAGGACTACCTGGCTAATGACACTTTCAAACCAGGTAAGCGACACCTTCACATAATATTTCACAGACCAAATGTAAATTAACAGGTCACTGCTTAAAAATGTCACGTTTTCTGTTTTTGTTTCACAGCTGAAAGTGAAACCGTTACAAAGACAGCCGAAAGCGAAACCATTACAATCTCTATGGAAAGCGAGTCCTAACCAGGTAGATTTGAGTGAATCAGTCAACGTAAACATTTGAACAGTGCTCTGTTTTTACATATTACATTTATTTAGTCAATACTAACTATCTTTATTTGTTTGTATCTTTCTTTTGATTCCACAGGAGAAACTCTTCAGTTAAACAATGCCTTAAGTAACACAACTTTTTAGTATGTCACCCTGGCAACAGTGTCCCAGCACAGCTCCATCCCCACATAGACATTCAGGAAATTATGGAAATACGTTTCTTTTGCCCGTTGCAGCACAGGATTCCATCTTTGCCATTGGCAGTTTTCATATGCAGTATCAAAAGCAAACCGTAGAGGACGTGATACAAGCTTTTTCCCTCACTCCAGTGCACACACACACACACGCTTTCACACATATAGCTGTATCCACTTTCTTATTTATCTGTGTTCTTTTACTAAACACGTTGACGCATTTATTGACGAGTACTGTTGAGGATCACCGCTACTTTTGTTTTATTTTTTTGTGCCACCAGCGTCTTGGATGCACTGGGCCTCATTTTATAGGCACAAAGTTGCAGTGACAAGTGGGAGGACAGACTGAAGCTGCACGGTTGTTTTTAAAAAGGCATCACATCCCACGGAGATCACTTAACCTTTGTGCCGTTTTATTCTGCTTTGTTTTTAGTTTATAATGTTGGAGTTACTCTACGCTGTACATATTTTGAGGGACTGTATTGCATGGTTCAGTGGAGTGAACCAGTTTGCAGCAGGGAGGACTGTAGCTGGGTTTTGGCTGGTGTTTTGCATATCAGAGCACAAGATGGCGCATTTGCACTTTGTAGATTATCAATGTCCATCAAGCAACATGCTGCTTTAAAAAAAATCAAGTGGAAAAGGCATCCCAGGTATAAGAGGTGTGTGTGTGTGAGAGAGCGTTTGTCTCTTTTTTATTTTTCATAACAAACTAAATCAGCTTTATTTGTTCTGTGGCCAACTAATGTTTCAGAATGCCGCTTGTATGCTTGAGTGAATTTACACAGTGCAGCGTCATTCTCTATCCTTCCTCATTAATCATGCCCTATGATCACCAATGATTCATAAGCCTCAGTGTCTACAGCTTGCTTTTATTTTCTACAATTCAATTCTCATTGCCAAAAAAGGGCTGATCTGTCAGGAGCTCTGACCTCGAAACCTGAAGTGTTTACAGCATCCTAGCTTTATCCGAGCACCACTGGCCAATCATAACCAAACAGACGAACTTTTTCCGAGGTGTATCTGCCCACCTTGAGTGGTGGGTCACGACGCCCTTTGCAACACCAGTGTTGGCCAGCAGGCGGCAACAAGGCTCCTGTTTCACCCTCATTCAGACGGTTTCTGTGTTTTACAAACATGTGGCTCAGGGCTTGTTCACTTTTAGTCTAATTTGTAGGTGCAGCCTTCAAACTAAAATGTTGTCATAGTAGGTAGTTGCATTGTCCTCCTCTAATAACTCATTTCTTCCTTTCAACTTGTTTAATTCAAATGAGAGTGCATTTGATCTGCTGTGAAATAGAGATATGGACGGCTTGTGCCAACGTATCTGCTCTGTGTGTAATTTGGAATCAGTATTGTGACTCTAAAAAAAACTCAGCTTGTGTAACGTAACAGTTATTTGTTCTGTGTCAGTGTTGAACATCTGGAAAGCGATTAGAGAGTCTACCAAAATGTGTAATGGAAGAATAATTAATATACCAGATTATGAGGAAAGAGTGGCATCCTTTTCCAAGGAAGCTGTCATTTATATGCAACCTTCTTACCACCACTGAAGGGATGTCATGTTCCATGTCACATCCCTGACTGTTGCTGGACAAGCTTCCCAACGACTAGATTCCAGCAGACTCTGGTGATGTAGGCGTTTACAGCTCTTTCTGTCATGTAGAGTAAAACAGTGCTGTTCTATGATGTTTTTGGTATTAGTTGTCACTGATGGATTGAATGTACGGGGGGGACAATAAGGGTATTAAAGTGATGTTTACCTTTTATCCTTTCTGACCTTTTGAGCCCAAGTATATTAATGGAGGATGTTTGTTGTCTTTTTGGTGGAAAAGTGTCAGTGTCACACTCTGGGCTGGCAGATAAAGCCGCTGTCAGAGATTGATTCAAGCCAAGGTTTGCTCTCATAACCCAGATCTTTTCTAAAACTCAGACGTAGACATTTAATTAGTAAAATAGAAAAAGTATAACATTTCATCACGTTTCGTCACACATGGCCACTGGTTTTCAAACATTGGGCCTGTCAACTTGTGTGTTTTACAAATTGCCTATATTCTCTCTGGGCAGTTTGGCCTTGAGATTAAAGTGCGCGTGTGAATTTTGTAACGCTTACCTGAGTGTTCTTTTGTAGTACTGTTTGTCTTGGGAGAAGTGGTTCTGTGCAGCCATGAGATTTTTACTGTCCGTGTAAGTATCTGTCCGATTAATGCTTTAAAGCATGGCACCTAACGTGTGTACAAATGTGTTTAACTATGATTACGGAGGGTTTTTTTTGGGGGGGGGTGAAACCATAGCTAGGTGCATCATGTTTAAAGCTAGCTTTACTCTGATCTGTCTCAACTGTAGAAATGAAGCCATAAAACTCTAGACAACTGAAGATGAAAACAACTAAATCATTTGACATCTGTGTTCTTTGCGATGCAGGTTTAACCTATGATAACTTGCTTATTCAACGTTTCATTTTGTTATCTCCTCTTTTACAATTTTTGTGAATATGTGTATATATATATATACATTGATAATGTAAGAAAAAGACTACATATATTTTTCTTGTTTGATTTTATTGTTCCTATTTTGTGAATGAAATACATGCTTCTATACAATTAATGTGAAAATAACAATAAATGTTTTTTCTTATTCATTAATGGGTCAATTCAGAGGCGTTTTATTAAATCTTCACCACACAAGTATGTTAGGTATGAAAGAAAAGCTGTTGCTGAACTGAAGCGGCAAAATACCCACAATGCAACGGGCAGTGTGGTCAAAATTATTGTTTGTCATGCTGATCGCATGTGGCAGAAGTACACAAAGTAACACACACACAGAGAGAACTACTATGGTAAAGATAAAAGTCACGTCAACATTTGAAGATTTAAAAACACACCAATCAAATTGTTTTGAGAAGTTTTAGTAAAGCATCATCTTCATGGAGCTGCAGGAGTCCACAGCAGTCAGTGGGGACGAGGCGCCACCACCCTGCACGGAAAAAAAAAAGCACAACCAGCAGCGCATGTGCTGAAGTTCTGAGATAAACTAAAACTAAAACAGTTCCACAAGTTAGTGGATTTCTGCCATGCACACTCAGACACACACTGAGCCCAGTATAACAGTAGCATTTAGTCAGAGTAAATGGCCTTTGTGGACATAAACCTTTACCTCCGTTATCTGTCTGACTCCCAGGCCCTTGACTTCTGCTGTACAGGGTGTCATTGACTGCTCGCTCGCTGCCTCGAATGCATCGCTCTTCTTTTACAAATATGCCTGACAATACTATTTGCCTGTTTTAAACATGCTGGAAAGAGCCGTTATGTTGTGATCTGTGTCGTCTCTTCTGCACACACAGCGATGCGATAACACTGGTGTGAGTTACGCTTTTATCTACTGTCCTCATTTGGACAAGTATGCGTTGGTCTATTCTTTAAATAAAGATTCACTATAACCATAAAATCAACAGCTGGAGAAGAACAACAATTCTCACACATGCAGACATTTTTAATTGATGGGAAGAAATAACCAAAGGACTCAATATGAGTTAGTGTAGTATGAAAAGTAAATTATGAACTGACCCCTTCATTGCCACGTGTCAGTCAGTCTCCTGCCAACGTTGTACAGTGCATTTCCAAATAAGTCTCGACCTTCCAGCACAACCATGTAATCAGATAAGTGGGTTTTAAATCTTTTTGAAAGAGTGTGAGACCCTCACTGCGTAGAAAACGAAGAAACTAGCTCCTCAAAATCCAGACATGAAATAAGATAATGTGCTGGTTTCACATCAAGCCTGTGTTAAGCTCTAAACGTTGGGTGGTAATGACCTCTGCGTCCGTTTTTTCAGGGAGAATAAATATTCTTAAAATAACAAACAAATGTAACCTCTGCAAGGCCAAAGTCACCACAATTTCGCAGAGGAACCTGGTTGGTTCAAACCTGCCATTAAACAGAGAGGTGTGAATTTAGAGAGAAACATCAGTTTGAGTCACAAAAGTCACAAAAACCTCATCTAGTGTCTTTTTAACAAAAACCGTTTCGTATAATGAAATGATAACATATATAGTTTCTGTTTAATGTTGAACCCAATACCCAATGAATGATCTCGTGTTAATAAAGTTAGTACGTGTTTCGGCTTTTGTCTGTGGAGTATTTTACAAGTTGAGCGAGTCTTGATACATTTAAGAAGTGACTTAATCAGAAACAAAGCAAAGTTGCAAAGTTGCACAGTCTTCGTCACACACACTTTGTCACACAAGCAAAGTTGCACAGTCTTCGTCACACACACTTTGTCACACAAGCAAAGTTGCACAGTCTTCGTCACACACACTTTGTCACACAAGCAAAGTTGAACAGTCTTTGTCACACACAGTTCACTGGAATAGTGACACACACCATCAAACCTGCTCCTGCAGACATTTTTGCAACATTAATTAATGCAGGGTTGTTTTAAAGGCGTAAATGCTGGTTGACACGTTAAGCACTCATCATTCCGACTTTATGCAATATTGTGCAGCAGGTGTGTGACGTCATATTGACGTATATTATATACCTGAGCACAGACAAACAAGTCACCGTTTCGCCTGAAATGAGATGGAAGATGGGTTAAAACTTGTATGTGAGTGCAAACACTGGATGTTTCGGGGAAAGAAAAGAAAACTAAGCGGTTCACTGGAATAGTGACAGTGGGCAGACCGCGAGGCTGGAGAAGCTGAAGGCTTCGCTCCGGATCACGGGCCTCTGGGTGTTGCGGAAAACGGCACAAATGCAGCCAAGGACCCATGAAGATTGACAGAGAAAGCAGCCAGTGACGATACTGCCCCGCACACGTTGCTATGGTGACGGGAGGAATGCGATGGCGGTGACCGTGCCATCCACAAGCTCTGGCCCCTTTCACCAATACACACAAACCCTGCGCCCTGAACTCTGTTACTGCGACGTTACCATGTCCCCCCCCCCTCTTGTTTCTCACTGTTGCGATACATAGAGAATGAAGCAACACAGTTAACATGTGACACTTCCTCTTCACGCCTGAGATGCTGGGGGGGGGGGGGACATGCGCCTCTGCGCGCTCCTCTGCTAGTAATAGTTAGTTCCACCTGCTGCGTCGCAGTTCCTTATGGACATTATTCCCCTCCTCTTCCCGCATCTATTTCAACACACAAGTACCTAGTTTGCGGCCCAATGACAGCGCGGAGGAGGCGCTCTGGGTGCCCGGCTGGCGCATATGTGTTCGCTCGCAGCGTGAGGAGGATCTTTTGAAGAGGAGACGCGCAGGACATAGCAGGACTCTACAGCTGAGGGATGACCTCGACGGGAGCCAGCATGAATAATGGAACCAACAGAACCATTGACCCGAGCTGCAGGGACGAGCCTCCCCTCGCCATCGACATCATTCTCAGTGAGTAGACCTGCTTTGGTTCAGTGGCACAGGTTGGTCAGAGCAGCCAGCAGAACAGAACTTCATTCAGGCCTGATGCGTCATGTTGCTGGGAAATGAACTGAGTGGCTTTGATTAGAGACGTTTACTACTTTGTGGACGGACATTAAATCTAAGGTTGGATGGTCTGTTTACTTTCCACTTCTGATGAAACATCCTTAGATGACGGATATTTGTTGGCGTATTCTAATATTTTTATGACCTAAACTTTATTATAACACTATACACGCTGGTTATGTGACAACTTTGTCAGTAAGACCAAATGTTATTTACTTACTGAATACATTTTAGGACAGTTCACTTGTGTTTTGGTTTGGTGAGATGTTTTAATAATAATTATTATCAGATTATCACACATATTTTATGTGAACTGAAAACTAGCTTATTGACTTATTGATTTATTGAGCAATGCCAAATGTATTATTGAATGAAGTAATTTTTTTTAGCCTTGCTGTTATAAATTGTCAGAAAACAAACAGCAACATTTTAAACATTTCCCAGACAAACCAAACAACCAAAACATTTAATATCCTGACGTGTTTATGCCCAAGGCACATTGTGAAAAAAAATATTGTCTGCAAAACCTGAAGCTTGTTGCAGTCTTTTAAAAAGCTGTTGTACATAGGGAACCAGTCCTGCAACAGCTTTAATTATTTTAACTCGCTTTTATTATTTTCATTAAATTCCTATTAACACAAATGTCACAGACCCCAGAGGATTAATGTTACTCAATACCTGTGTTGGGAAAAACAGTTGTATATGTTTGATAAACTCCAATTTATGAAATCTGGATCCATTCGATCAGCTTGAAGCTCGGGATGTTGTGCAGATGTGCACAATCTACACTAAACAGACACAAAAAACAATCACAGGAAACATCTAAACGTTACAAAATGTTATTAAAAATTCAGAACAGCGATCTGTTTCTGATCAAAGCAAACAACTATTATAAATGCACTTGAGTAAACAAGAGGTGACCACCTACAGGAAGCTTTTGGGTGGACTACTGATTAGCACAAACGACTGTGGCGACCAGGAGTCTCACTTACGGGCAGTGGGTGGTGAAAGCACTGAATCCCACTCTGTTTCATTCTGAACGTAACGGCGCGTTTGTCATCACTTGCCTGCCTTTGTCTAAGACATGTGTTGGAGCCATCTGGTTGTTGCCTCATGTTTTCGATGGAGTACTTCCAGTAACTCTGCCAGCTACTTTCTTGCACCTACATGCAGCGGGGTAATTTATCGCCGCGTGAGAAACTCAACCAGTGCTGCCTGGCTCTTATCTGTGTGTCTGAGCTCCATACTCTTATTTTCAAAGACTTGGGAATAAACACATTGTCTTCTTTGTTCATGAGGCACGAGGAAAACACTCTGTGGTCCAGTAAATTCTAAACTTGGAGGATTTACTCATGCTCTGTCCTTTTTATTCTGACATCTTCCATGACAACAGTCTGCTTTTCATTTTGCTGCATTCCTGTTTCCACTTTTTTTGAATCCCCGTTTATGTTGTTTACGTCAAAGCAGTGCCATAAGGGAGAACAAAACAATGTACAGATGACCGGTCATTGTAGTTTAATCTCACATGTGTCTTTTATTTTTTTCTATTGCATTGTTAGGTAGGTTAATTCATTTGGTCAAACAATGTCTTATTCCTAATGTGTTTTAGTCATTAGTAGTTTGCACTTCCTCATTTATAATTATTATTACGTCAGAAGTGGTAAATTGCTTTTTTAAGTCTTTTTCAGACCACGTTTGTTCTAAGGGAGAAACATTTGGGTCCAGCACATATAGAAACAAACAAAACATCTAATTTGCTGCCATTCTCTCTCCTTCCTTGCAGAGCTGGACATGTTTGGCATCATCTTGTACTCTCTCCTCACCTTCATGGCCTTCGTGTCCGTGCTGGTATATTTTGAGGAATGTATTTACATCTATAGGAAAGTGTCCAGCAATAAGAAGAGCGCGATCATCTGGGTGAACGGGGCAGCACCGGTAAGACAAGCACACCGCTGGGGGCGATCGTAGCGTTCGCCTGAGCGTGGGGTTAGTAAGGACTCTCCCTCCTTCCTTTTCAGGTGATTGGCACCATGTCATGTGTAGGGATGTGGATCCCCAGAGCCACCATGTTCACTGACATGACCTCTGCGTGGTGAGAGTCTCTTTAAGCTTCTTCTACGTCTTCCTGCCTCTCTCGTATCTTTACCTCGTTCCTCGCTTTAACCGACCCCGCCGTCTTATCGGCTCGTAGCTACTTTGCAGTTGTGGTGTTCAAGTTCCTGATCCTGATGCTGGAGGAGTTGGGCGGCGATGAGGAGTTCCTGAAGCGAGCTGGGAAGCACAAGCTGAAGATCAGCACGGGGCCCTGCTGCTGCTGCTGCCTCTGCCTGCCACATGTGGCCATCACACGGTTAGCACCATTAGGCTGAAATTCCTGTGTTTAAACAGCATCTGATGCAAAATGAGCAGAAATGTCTGATCCTTAACAGTAGAATGACGTTTTAATTACACTAGAGAAAACCTCTACAGTCTAGTGTACATATCACACTTTTACATGTGTACATGTAAAACAAAAACAGAACTTTCTAAACTAGTTACTACTTTATACTTATCTTGTTTTTCAATCAGTATGGAAACCTAGTTGTGGTTTGGCAACGTATTATGTGCTAGATCTTATATTACTGGCAGCAGGTACCGACCTGAAACACCACAACCAGTCAGTTGCACAGATTAAATCTTTAGGTGCTGGTGCTGTAGGTGGGTGTTGTTACCATAGACACGACTTGGGTCCCTGCTTCTGCCTAAGCAGATGTTTCTTTTCAAACATCTGAAAAACTCGAACGCATCATTCAGCGTCTAATTATTTCTGCCTGGGTTTAAGAGTTGCTATTGGACAGAGAGAATAACCTCAAAGTGTTTGAAGGGAAACTCAGGCTAGCGCACGTTCGGCTTTCACGTACTTTCTGTACTTTCTCAGAATGTTGTGTAATCTCACAGGTGTAGTACTGAACTTGGAGAAGGTTTATTTAGCTTTTATTCATGCACCTTTTGTGTCCCATAAAAACAAATCAAGTACACGTTAGCTTCATTGTACGATCGTCTGTTTTCAATGCTACGACCTGCATCATGTGCATTTTTGAGAAAGTGCTTTCACATAAGCTGAAAGGATTTTCACAGCTCAAAGGTGATTTGCAAGCCAGGACAAGCTCAGATTCGGAAACTTTGATTCTGTAGCCAACTACGCATCAACGCGTCAATAAACCCTGCTCTCACGGAAAGCGTGTGTGCTTATATAGACTAGAAGGGCTCCATTCTCAGTGTTTTCGCTTTGCATGGAAGAGCCTTTGAAATAGACGTATGTAAACCCAATAATGACGAGGCCAAGGCCATTCAGATGTTCAAAACATCCTGCGCTAATCATGGAGGTCAGGGTCATGCCAACGGGGAATTCCACCGTGGACTTTTAATAGTTATTAAAATGAGACTGTGTTTCTCTGCAGCAGCCACCATTAAACCGTTTCCTCTGTTCCACCTACAGGCGCTCGCTCTTCCTGCTTAAACTTGGCTCCTTCCAGTTTGCCCTGCTGAAGATTGTCCTGACCATCCTATCTATTGTTCTGTGGACCAATGGAAACTTTAAACTGACTGATGTGAGTTGACTTCTGCTGTGGAAAAAAAGAGTTCCTCACTCTGTGCTGCGCAATGAAAGAGCCATAAAACATCATGTTTCAGTAACGCTTACCTCCAAACTTAAACGTTATTATCTGTCAATTATGAGCCGTTTACAGTGGCTGTCTCCGTATAAACATCGGCAATTAATGTCCCAGTAATGCATTTAATTAATGAAGTAATGCGGGATGCGTAGTAGCTCGATGTTCAGGATAATGTGGTTAAATAAAGGACGATTCAGATCCAGTCACCTTCACCTTCACATTATTACTGTAACAACTGTTACAGTAATCAGATCAACTGTTTTCTCTGCTGGTAACTGCCATCACCTGGATTGAACTATGGACACCAAGGTTTCCAGACAATTCAGGGAAATGCACTAATGCAGAAATTATTATTGTTCACGTTGTCTCTCAGACCTATTCTTTCTGTTCAGATGAGCATTAGTGGAGCTGCGATATGGATCAACCCGTTTGTGGGCATCCTAACAATCATAGCCCTGTGGCCTGTGTCATTATTGTTCAAACACCTGAAGGATGCCCTACAGACTCGCAAGATCGTCCCCAAATATGCAATGTACCAGGTAAGACGCATGCACAAACAGCTGTTTACATACCGAGCTACATCGGAGTAAGTGAGCTCAGCAGTATCAGAGGCAGCTCATTGCTCTAAAGACTAAAAGGACAAGCCGTTGGGTTTAGCAGATTGACAGAGAAAGCAGCCAGTGACGATACTGCCCCGCACACATTGCTATGGTGACGGGAGGAATGCGATGGCGGTGACCGTGCCATCCACAAGCTCTGGCCCCTTTCACCAATACACACAAACCCTGCGCCCTGAACTCTGTTACTGCGATGTTCCCATGTCCCGTGTCAGGATGTTTCACTTTTGTCTTGGACTCTTTTGACACTACTGTGAGTTACGGGTGTCTGCTGTGTGTTTTATGTTGTCTCACCTAAGTGTTGGCTTATCGGACTCGGCTAATTGTCGAGCCGTGCCACTGCAGTAGTAAATGTAGTCACAGCGGGTTCAGATAAGGACTCAGCCCTGACCTATGACCTGTGATGCATGTAAACCAACAGCAAAACAAGAAACAGATAATACAGATTAACCGGACAACAGCGTAGAGCTCAACTCCTTGAGAGTGTTTTACGCGGTTTTCCAGTTGTGTTCATTTGTGTTCAACGTATACGTGTGTGTTCGTCTGTGTAGCTGGTGTTGATCCTGAGCCAACTGCAGACAGCTATCATCAACATCTTGGCTTTAAGCGGAACCATCGCATGTGCCCCACCTTTCTCTTCTGTAGCCAGAGGATACAGTGAGTCGACATCCATACAGTCATTTAAGTCATTGCATGCATTTATCTTCCATAAGCAACCAATCAGTTCAATTAGTGGCTTATTTGATCGCCAGGACTGACTCTGTCAAGTCTACTTTGTTATTCTTCCTCCTCGCTTACCCCTACTTCTACTCCCCCACAGTGATCGGGCAGCAGCTGTTAATCCTGGAGATGTTTATCATAACGCTGGTAACACGTATGCTGTATCGACGGCAGTACGGCCCTTTACCGAAAGAAGAGGAATACAACAACATGATCTAGTCACACAGTCTGTGTGAAAGCTGAGAGTGTGTGGGTCTGAGTACATGTGATTATTTTTGTAACTTTCCTGTGCTTTTTTTTATTAAAAATATGGATAAACATGAACCTGAATTTTATATATATTATTCTTGTAGTTTGTTTGACAGGACACTTAGTTCAAACCTTCAGTCCTTCATCTAGTGGGAACCGTTAATTTATTGTTCCCACTTTGTGGCTCTTGTGCTTTAATTAGTTGCCAGCTTATAATAAACAGGTTTGTAATTTCATAGGAACATGTCTGGTCTTTTAATTCAAGCAGGAAACTAAAATTTTTTAAATTTTTAAAGTGCACGTTAGTTACATCATCGTAGCTCGTGGTGTTTCTTCAAACGATCCGCTCCAGTATTGATCCATTAGATGTGTGTGTCCTATTTATGTATAATAGGAATGTGAGACTTTTTACCATTTGTATCCTTTTTTTACTTATATCCTCTATTTCTAGCTTACTTGATTTGTATATTTCGTGTTGTATTGACCTTTTGTTTTCCAGCCTCTAGACCTGTACTATCTATATTATATATTATTAAGTATTATATAAGTGCTTCCAAGAGCCGAGTTATCAAAACCTGAACACCTCTGCTCTTGTGCCGCTAGGTGGTAGTAGAGAGCAGCGCGTCACTGGGACTGGAGGCTACAGTACGAGCTACACCTGTTACTTGTGTTACGCGACGTGTCATCACCCACATACAGTCAGCAAGTACAAACATGCATAAAACACACGTCCTCCCTACAATCTCGCATGCAACCCCGCCGGCTGTGTGTCAATGCAACGTTGCACGTATCCGCGGTAATAGCTGCAGATAAACACGGCAACGTCGGCATTGATTGACGCGGCTTCACCCAATTGAGTTGTTGTCCTGTGTCACTTCCGACTTTTAGACCAATCGCAGCGATGCATCCAACCAGCGCGTGTCAAGTGCGGTTGAGTAGCGACTTTCGGTACATTGCGTCCAAACGTAAAGTCGGCGCTAAAATGCCGGAAGTCCGAATAGTGTCTTTCAAAATTAAACGTCCGCGTGGCTAACGCGCTTAGGTTTCACTCTTACTCACCTTAAATCACTTTGTTTCTCAGTGGTTTTGAGTCAAACAAAAGAAAAAAAAAAACGTGATCTCAGGTATTTTTCATTGCATGATATGTTTTATTGGTGTTTCCTTGATGCCTTATACTTGACCTACTGTTGTGTTTTTTTGTTATGTTTTTGGCGTCAAATATGTGACTTCTCAGAAATGTAATAAAATCGCGTACCTTACAAAGCAAACGTGCCTATTTGAACTTCACATAATAAACACATTATGACTGACGTGTCTTTGGTCGTTAATTAAAGTATTATTTGTGTATAATCTTATGACTCAGCTGTGATATATATTTATGGAATAGCATCATTATGTTACACGATTAATAGAATGATATAAGCAGTATAGTAATCATATGCTTTGTGTGAATTAGTGGCATAACTTGTTTTATTTTGAAGGTCGTAAGAGAAAGTCACCGTTTACCTAGACCAACTCGACTGTGGCGCTGATCTGTGGGTCCAGCGACGTAGATCCAGGAAGCCCTGCCAGGCCACAATGTTTCTACCTTTTCACACAGCCGCATGGACATTTATTTATCGTGTCGCTTTGTAGCCACCGGAGGTCTGCGGGCCGGGACACGCGTGGACCCCGAGGGAAGAGGACCGTCAGCTTCAGCGGGGATACAATGGTGTTTGTTGTGTTCTGACTCTCAGTGAAAGCGTTTCCATCCCGGCATCGCCATCAAACTTTCACAATGAGGATCTTCGCGTATCTTCTGAAAAACACTAACCTCAAAGTCGAGTATTACTCGAGGTTCTCTCCGTCGCCGCTGTCCATTAAGCAGTTTTTGGATTTTGGTAAGCGGCAGACGTGTCATCCTCCAAATCAGAGGGGAACAGGAGGGCCTCGCTGTGGCCCTTGATTTTATTTACGGGCTAAGTCACAGACAAGAGTCAGAGTTGCCCTGAAACTTAATCCTCTGTTAGGATCTGTTTGCTGCTTTACTTCTAGGGGCCAACACGCGCGTAAACAGACGCGTCTGTCGCAGCTTTTGTTTGCCTGCAGGTGCGTTCATGCGTCCAGGCGCCGCACGTTTCCAGCTCACGTTACCCAGTGTTTTACTGTTGCTCAGCTGTTCTGTCGTGAGCCTGAGTCATTGTAGTGGCCGACGACAAATAAATCAAAAGTTTTACTAGCAAATTTAGGCTTGAGTTGTTCTGTGTATTGTTGGAAATGCCACCAGTAATTGCACTTCAGCGCCCCAGCTGTTAATTGTCTACTGCGCCAGACTACTCATAATCGGACTGTGATTTAATATTGTCCTCTGTGCCGCGTCAAGGGTCTTCACAGTTGTGGACTGGGCGTGAAGTACAGGAAGCTGCGGCCCTTGTTTGAAGGAAACCGCCTCTTATCAGCAGTAATTGTTCACTTTGAGGGGGCAACAGGGCAAAAATATATCAGACAGCATCCAAGGTCCACTGGCTGATGCAGACTGTGTCGTTCCAGGGTGATTGTTGGTTTCTCTATCCTGATCTTTTATAGTTGATGACGCTTCTCTTTGTGTTGCTAAGATGATGAGACGTTCCCTTATCATTGTGGTTGAGAGTCTCTCTTTTTTTTTTTTTTTTTTTTACCGCCATAAAGATAAAATACTGTCAGGACTTATTGTCTCTACTCTGTTGCAGTGAGGTCACTCAGAGGACATTACAGTACCTGCACAAAAGGCTTCCTGTGGCGCAAGCTGGGGTTTGTTTATCCGTGTCGTTTGATTTACTGACGGTTTTGCAAGGAGGCAGTTTCATCAACAGACTTTGAGTGTGTACAGTGCTGACAGTTAATCGGGTTCACGTGCGTCTGTGGGCGCAGATATGCAGACATAATCAGCTGGAGTATGTTGCTCATTGTGTGAAAATTACATTTAGCCTCAGTCAGGTATGTAGAAATGCAAAGCTGGCTTCCTGTTCAAAAAGATTTTTAGTTTCCTTGCGCATATTGACATACACACTTGAACTCTGACACAGTTTTCTATATTTAGGCAACAGACGTCACCGCAATAGATGAAACAGATGAAGATGTGCTGTTGGTTTTGACTGTCAACTTTCATTAATGAACTATCCAGCAGTTATATACAAATGTAGGGTCTCAAACGTTCTTGGATAATCTTTGCCGTCTGTGACTGTCGGATGTGTTCAGCCTGTAATCGTCTGCGAGACTGTCGCTGATTTTCAGTTCGGGGAGGTTTTCCTGCTCACCTTCATTGAGTGAAATGCAGACTGGTTGGATTCATTTCACACCATTTACTTGGCAATTGTTTTAGCAGTTTCCTTCCACTCGGCTTCAGAGCACTTGGATGAATTTGAGCAGATGATAGTAATAGAGATCCAAGCAGTTCTCTGTGTTTACTCTCTCCTCACAGCTGACATGGACACAGATACACCTGCCTCTGTTGTGAAGGTTGCCTTCATCCACAACAGCTGGTTCCTCAGAGCTTCGATGCTCCTCAGCTCACCTGGGTTGAGGTGGAACCAAATAGTCCGCACCTAATGTTTTTGCCTCTCTGATTTACTTAGTTTGGAGCTTTGGGCTGTGCCGTTATCTGCAACATAACGTAACATAAACACAGCAGAGGCTCCTTAAAAACGAAGGCTCTTTTTCGCGCAGGCAGGGACAATGCATGTGAGAAAACATCCTACGTTTTCCTGCGTAAGGAGCTGCCTGTGCGACTGGCCAACACCATGAGAGAAGTCAACCTGCTGCCCGATAAACTGCTCAGCCAACCCTCCGTTAGACTGGTCCAGAAATGGTGAGTCCCGTCTGCAGCCTTGTTTACGTTGCCTCCGGAGGACAAGGTTTACAGCAGACACAGTCTTGACATGTGCCTCTTGTCTCGTGTGGTTTATTAGGTACATGCAGAGTTTTGTTGAGCTGCTGGACTATGAGAATCGAAAGCCAGAAGACCCTCAAGCTCTGAACGAGTGAGTGAATGTGGCTTGGATTAATGATTCACCAATGACGGTACAGTAAATGTACAGTAATTACAACATGCAGCTGTCTTTATGAGGACAGCTAATCCCCTTAGTAGAGATACATCTCTGCTGACTGTACAGGAATCAGGTATGGTGAGTATTTATCCTAAAACGACGCCCACCTGACTGCTAATCTGTTTGGAGGACACCTTTCCAACATTAGCTCAGGCCACTGGAAGCAAACAAACAGTGATATTAAGCCTGATACTCATCATGACTGTGCATTTAGCTTAACTCCAGAATAGTAAATAAAACATGTTGATGCATGCAAGGACTTAAGGAGCCACCTCCATGAAGGTGCTATTCGTCACACACGGAATGTATCGTTCTAAGGGCAAGAAAGGAATCAGCTGAAGTCTTCTAAGCCTTTTGATTTCCACGTGAATTACATTTTAGTTTTCTGGAGCTGTTGATTGAGATCCGCAACCGTCACAACGATGTGGTGCCGACTATGGCTCAGGGAGTCATAGAGTACAAGGAGAAGTTCGGCTTTGACCCCTTCATCAGCAGCAACATCCAGTATTTCCTCGACCGCTTTTACACCAACCGCATCTCCTTCCGTATGCTAATCAACCAGCACAGTGAGTCCCAGAACTGGTTTGCCTCGTCAGATTAAAAACAATTAAAAGAATTAAATTAATAAAAGAATTAAAAAGAAGTTGTGTCCTGGTGGCTTTTGTTCCTAATGCTTTGCTGCTGTGTTTCTGTGCAGCTCTCTTGTTTGGTAATGACACCAACCCGGCTCATCCGAAACACATAGGCAGCATCGACCCTACCTGTAACGTGTCTGACGTCGTCAGAGGTGAGTGAAAAAGATACGTGATGTTCGCAAACTTTGCAAAAATGTTCTGGTTCGCTCGCTCAGCTCTGACTCAGGGTGTTTCGCGTCCTCCATCAGATGCGTATGACACGGCCAAAATGCTGTGTGAGAAGTACTACTTGGCTGCTCCTGAGCTCAAGATTGAAGAGTTCAACAGTAAGAAACGTTCTGCGTCCGTACAACAGTCCAACCATGCAAATCCTTCCTCTAGTTATGTAAATGTCGAATGTCTTTTTTCTACACAGATAATGAGAGAGTATCCATATTTAGTCCTGTCATAACAACCTCTGTTATTTATATGTAACTGGCATTGTGTGCGTGTGAATGTGCACATTGCATTTGTCTTCCAGTGAAGGCCCCTAAAAAGCCCATCCAAGTGGTGTACGTGCCCTCTCATCTGTTCCACATGCTGTTTGAGCTCTTCAAGGTAAACAACACAGACTAGTTCAGCACAGGAAACGCAATCAGGCTGTAATGCGCCTATAAATCCGTAAAGACGCTCGGTTAATTAATTCTGTGTTTGCAGAACTCAATGAGAGCCGCTGTGGAGCTTCATGAGAATAATAACGATGGACTGCCACCAGTAAAGGCAAAAGTGACCCTGGGTAAAGAGGATCTCTCGATAAAGGTAAGTCAGAGCTGAATTCACCCACAGAACATCTGTATGAAAGAGTTTTGGTATTTTAAAGGCTGTTTTTTTTCCACCTTTTTTTTTTACTCCAGATCAGTGACAGAGGCGGAGGAGTTCCTCTGAGGAAGATAGACCGTCTGTTTAACTACATGTACTCCACCGCCCCTACACCAAGTCTGGAGCCAGGAGCTGTCCCACTGGTGCACACTCACATTAAATCAAATCGCTACTAGCCTGTAATATATGTCATAGCATTGTGGAAATGTAAGTGAGCATTATTTCTTTCCTACACGCGTACAGGCTGGTTTTGGCTACGGTCTGCCCATTTCCAGGCTCTATGCCCGATACTTCCAGGGGGATCTGAAGCTGTACTCCATGGAGGGCGTTGGCACAGATGCTGTCATCTATTTGAAGGTAAAGTGAGAAGGCCGAGATGAACAATGTTGTAGAGACCTATCTGGCTCATAAAGGCCTGAAACTCAGTTTATAGTGGTAGTTTGACATACTGCAAGAGTAAGAAGACAGCACAGAAGCAGTCGTCCTGGTAATGTCCTTAAAGCCAGGGAAATGCTGTAAAGCTTGTTAATCAACCTGCCGTGTTTCTCATGACTCATGTAATTGTGATGAAGCAGGACTGGCTACTACTTTTAAAAAGAGGAGACAGTAACTAAAGGCTGTGGAAACGTGGCACCAGTAAATGTGCAGATATTGCCTCTTGCCTTTAAAGCACACGGTCTGTGGTCCAATGTCTTTGTGCTGGTGTGGTGCAACCATGTGTGGTTCCAATCTGAAAGCACAAATATTACACCAAGACGCTTGCCTCATGTGATGTTTATATTGTGGTCTGTTGCAGATATTAATTGAGTGCGTAGCTGGAGATTACAGCATACTGTACTTTTGGAAATGCCATAATAATACTTGTCATTTGTAGTTTTTTGATTCGTGTAATTAGTTTTGCTCTAGTACGTCATGTGAAAACTGAAAATGATTGTTCTCATTTGCTCCATTTGAAGGCCCTGTCCAGCGAGTCCTTCGAGCGCCTGCCTGTCTTCAACAAGTCTGCGTGGCGCCATTACAAGACCAGCGCCGAGGCCGATGACTGGAGCAACCCCAGCAAGGAGCCCCGCGATGCCAGCAAGTCCACATACAAAGCCAACAGATAACTCTGCTCGGCCCGTTAGCCCGCACTCTGCCTGGAGCATGAATGATGAAATGTTGCCCTTGGGTAAACACTCGGTTTAGGGAATTGACTTTTACATTTAGTGGTTAACACCTTGGAAAAGAGGGATGACTTAAATCTGAACCCAATGGCAATGAGCTTCATCAGCGTAGCTTTGATTGTTGTGGTGTCACCACTGCTGGGTCTCCCTAGATAGACTTTAAACCCAACCTCTTCTCTCCTTGCTTTACAAACCTGTTAGAAGAAACCAGATATTTTAGTAGTTAGTTACAAATGTAGATTCCATTACTTCAGCCTAAACTCACGGCGTCACTGTAACCTCTCCCTCTGTCTTGTGCGCAGCTTGGACTGCTGCTCCCTGTAGCTAGAAAAACGCAGCACGCTGCTGACGGAGTGTTTTTCTCGCCATCAGCACCGGCTTGTATTCGGTTTCTCGCTCTCAAGTCAGGGGGCTGAGTTTCTGTGTAAATGGGAACAGGAACAGGTTTGATTTTCTTCTTTTGGGAGACACTTTTGAGTCGAAGCACAATCAGGGCCAGTGTGTCGCTGGCACAGTAAAGACTTGTTTCGGTTGCACTCTATTTAATCTTGGGGACATGAAGAAGAAAAAGAACAAGACAATTATAACTCTTCCCCGGGTTTACATTTTATGCCACTGGGTTATTTTTGGAAACAAATTAATTTATTATTTTTTTTAAGATCAACAACAGTATAAAAGTCATTTGTCTTTAACTTCTTTACTCTTAGTACTAAATCAACTGCCCACTCACAGACTGTTATTGAGACATTTGACATTTGTGCACCCTGATTTTCCAGCGACTTAAGGACCAACAACCCATCTGTAGGATGCATATGTAGCGCCCGCGTGCCCGCTTTGTCTGTTCAGCAGCTTCATCCACACCAGCTTAACGTGCTGGATGAATCCTAACAGACAGGAATTGATCGGCTGCATCTAATACGGTTGCTAAATGTGGAATTAGATAATTACATGCACCAGTTTTACATGTGTGTATTTGAAGATGATGCTTTTATTTTGTAATAATGAGCAAAGAACGATGATTAGGAAATGCAGTCAAAACATAGAACAGATTTTTATTTTATTATTTTATTTTCAAAGACTCCAAAGGTTAATGGAGAAGTTTGTGCACTGTCTTTTTATTTTCACACTTTAAGGATTAATTTTTCAGAACATTTAAAGTAAATGTCCCTGGACAGTCTTACTTATTCTTTTTTATTTATGCAATGAGTAGTCGTGTAGTAAAATTTGAAAAAAGCTAGCAGAGGAAATTGTAGTTAGTAAGTAGCCAAGCTCCAAACCACCGAACTGTGTCAGTGCACTTTACCAAGTCTCCACCATCAAATAACTTTGATGCCATTGTTTGAGACCTTTACAAAGATTCTTGATTAAATATGTATTATGGTTACAACAGGTTGTAGACCAGCACCTTATAATAGCTTGATTTTCAAGCTACTACTGAAAAAGACCAAGCTGTCATCCAACATGGCCCAAACCCAGTAAATGCGTTTGTTAAGACTGGCTGATGGGGGATTTCAGTAACCTGAAGTGACTTCCTTTTCTCATCTCTTATAGCTCTGCCCGATGTGAAACGAGTGTAGACGAGGAAATTTGAAAGAGGCTTCCGTACGGAGAGTTTCCTCATCCTGAATGTTCTCGGTTTTACAGGCACAGTAGGATTTCATCCATGCCTTCATGACCTGCCAGTCTCACTGAGTGATGCTCAGTGGCAAACCTGCTGTAAATGCAGTTTTCTTCATTTTTCTTTTACTTCAGGCCTCAGTTCAACATGTTAGTCACATCAAACAGCTAGTGATTTAATGCAGACACCAGAGGACCTTCCACCTTCAGTAGTTGTCAACCTTTCCCGTTTAAGACTCTCTATAGTTCTGGTATTTTAGAAAATACTGTCTGTATATGTGTATGTGATGTCTTTGCAGCCAGTGTGGATTGTTCGGTTTCCCATCCTGGTGTACCTCCAGCTTAAACAAAGCATCGCTGTGGAGGCATTCATGCAAACATTCACAAATAGTGCAAGATCAACAAGGTAATAGAGCAGTCTACTAATCTGATTCAGCATGAGATCAACTTAGAGTATTGTCGAGACTGACAATAAAGATAATTGCTGATGTGTGTGATTTGTCTGCTGTTTTATATGTAAAATTAAAGAATGTTGGCGTTTACTGTAATTTACATTCAGTTACAGCATTTTTATTTATATATCAAGCCAGTTTAACATTGAGTTAAAAAATAAAAACAAAAACAAAAACACATTGCCAAAGTTTGTCCCTATAGTGCAGATTAACATGTAGTGCGTACAGGACGTTGTCTCCACATTGCATTATTGATTTCGTAGTTCAGGTGGAAGAGAGGTTTGCTCTGGCCTGGTTCAGCACACCTGAGCAAAACCCGCGTTACATACAATTGTAATAACAGCAAAGAAAACAACGGGGCTGAGTTTTTGCCGTTGAAGACACCTGGAAGGTTCAGCTGTGTATTTCAAGTATCGTCAGTGTCCCGGGGAAAGGCTGCATCACCAGGGTTGCCAGGTTTGCAAAAGACTGGTTTAACATAAACTGTCGCATGGCTTCTTAAGGTGGAAACTCAGTTAGTGCAACACAAGATAAGCGGAGGATTTGTGTTTGGATGACGCTAGACTACTAATTAGAGTGATTACATTTGCTCTAGTGCAGGTGTGGTTCCTCAGATTTATTTTACATTCAAGAAGAATCAGCACAATCATCTTTTGGGGGGATTTAAGAGACATTTTACAGATTAGCTGCAGGACAAGACTCTGATCTTTATGGGCTTCGTTTAGCAGTTGTAATTTTGTGAAATTATGTTGGCATAAGAAACCACATTTTCCTTATTTATTTACCTTTAACTGAGTTAAAGTTCAGTGGCCTCATAGAGATGTAGTTTTCATTTGGTTATAAAATGGTCATTATTGGTAACAAAGCAGAAGAAAAGACGAGTCTTTCTACTGAATATTTTATGTCCAATGTCAGTTTATACTAAAACGGTGCAAACTAGAGTTGACTATGTGTTTGTGATCCAAGAGGTTGTCCACAGCGTCACCTCAGCTTCTCTAGGACTGCAGTGATTTCTACAAGCCCATGAGTTAGAATGATGAGTTAATCCAGGTCCTAACAGTTCGTAGGACTGTTGTCAGACACAGTGATTCTGTAACTTTGTGCCTGTTCACATCTAATGATCACAAATTACAGAACATCTTGACACCTTACAGAGAAAAGGCTAAACTAAACAGAACAGGACAAAAACAATGGAGTGATATTACGAGCAGGTTGTGTGAGCAGTCTCCACCAGTGCTGGACCATCCAAAGCAAAGATGCTGGACAGGATTTTGGACATCATGTACATAAATCCTCATCCTTTCTTTGATGTCCTTGTGTTTGTCCAGACAACAGCTGCTACTGTCCCATGATCGCCATCTGCGTTGCATATCAGCAACATCCTTGAGTGGAACGGTTGCAATATCCAGCCAGTGTTTGCAGGATTATATCTGTGTGCGTGTGAACAGTCCTCAGGCTCAATGTAGTGTGAGTGACGGGTGTGTGGGTGTATGTATGTGATTGTGAGCCTGTGGGCATGTGTGTCTGTTTACTTTTCGTCCTCGTCGCCTTCACTCATGCTGCTTATAGAGGCAGTTGCTCCTTTTGGGGAGGTTGGAGGCGACGGCCGTGCATTGTGCCACCGGGCAAGAGGAGACGGGGGTGAGGGGGAGCGTAGAGGGGACAGTTCTCGGGGAGGACTGTTGCAGGGTGACTCTCTGGGAGACAGAGCGTAGGACAGCATGCGACCACTGCGCTCCTGAAACACCTGTTTCTGTACAGAAAGGAGCAAAGTCTGTATATTGTTGTCATATTTGGAGAAAGCTAAAGGCCTTAGAACCACAAACTGAACTTAACAATGAAGGAAAACACAACCATCAACAACTTTTACTTCTCCCTCCGTAGTTTCTGTTTCATGACAGTGAGCGGTGGCTTACCCAAGTCCCATCTGGTCCAAAAAGTTCTAAGAAGTTGCCAATAAATTCCCTGGATTTCTCTTCCCACTTCTGGATGAGGTCATGGCTCTTCTCCTCCACACGGTAAACAAAATGTTTGCTCTTCTCTTCGACTGTGCGAACCTTCTCCTTCATCCGATCCACTTGGTTCTGCAGCCGGTACTTCTTCTCCTGAGGGCTCAAAAGGAAAGAGGAACCCGTTACAGAAATGTAACACAGACACTCAGCTTTACTTGTAGGTTGTATACCAGCAATCCAGTGCAGTATATAGTCATAATAATACTAATAAGGCTCTTAATAGTTATCCATATTTCACAGATTTGAAAGAAACAGCACCAGTCAGCGTTACGTCAGTATCAGGACATTTTGAATACTGAAGGTGGTCTTACATTAATGTAGCTGACGTTCAGCTCCTTGGCTGTGTAGCCACGTTGGAGGTTGCGTCGAGCGTAGACGTCGTAGTCTCTGACGATTCTGGTGATTATGTCAGAGGTGGAGATTCCCTCAGTGCGTTGTGTGGGCACGAACATTCCTAATTCACACAAAAGCGCAGAATGTGAAAGCTGTCTGCAAAACCCGAAACCTTAACGTACACTCATGTTAATTACTGACCTGCCTCCTTGATATGTTTATACACATCCTCACTTCCTGCTGAGGAGTACGGAATATCATCATGAGCCACAAAGTCGATCTGAGAAGCGATCACAGGAAATGTACCGTATGGCAGAAAACACTGCACTGGCATAAAGTGACTGTGAACATGTGTGTTTCCCAAGGTCAAGGTGGAAAAATCAATAATTGAAGCAGTACGTTACACGCAGACATACGCACCTTATGCGTCTCTAGGAACTCGGGTGTGAGAGTCCAGGGTGCGTCTCTTAGGACCTCGTCAACATAGCGACAGTGCCTCAGCGCTTCGTAACGTTCCAGCCCCGTCATGACCGTGAACCCTTTGTACTTATGAGTCAGCTCGTCACTGCACACTGTCCCAGAATAAAATCGGATGAGTTAGAGGACGTCTTGCGGGTTGCATGTGTTTTCTCTGTGGGTCTGTCCTACCTCCTACTATGAGGTAGGTGTTGGGGAAGAGGTTCTTGGCCTGCATGAGAGCACGAGCATGTCCAGAGTGGAACAGGTCGAAGATCCCATCTGCATAGACTCTGACTGGACGGTCCACTGCAAGTATATAGCAGTAGAGGCACACATGAGCACAACCTAATCATAGAGTCTACGATCAGAGTAATGTGACACTTTCAAGACTACAACACTACTATACAACTATCCTGTAAGTAGTGGAAGGTCTGAGTCGCGCGACAGATAAATATGAAAGATGGGAGAAGAATCCAAGTGAGAAGACCTGGGGTGCCTCTGCGAGCCTGAGCGATGGTGAGCCTCTCATGAGGGGCGCGGCAATCACAGCTGGTCTCTCTGGCAAAGATAGCGGGCTCTGTCAGCGTCTGGCACGAAGGGAAAGAGAAAAAAGATGCAGGTGATGAATGAAGGATGGAGAGGTGAACCCTGACAGAGTCGTGGTTTCATTCAGGGCATACTTCACAAGCTATAGACCACAGCTGATGTCTGCTCCACTGGGACAACAGGCTGAGAGACGGAGCTGCACAGTGTTATTGATCGTGTTGTGTGAGAGCTGCCATTTATGTCTCTTTAGAGAAGCTATGTGTATGTGTTCATGTACTGTATGTACAAATATTCAAGTGTAGGTGTGTGGCTTTGACGGCAAGGTAATATATTCTAAACGAAATGTAAATCAAACTCAAAAACATATATATAAAAAGCATTAAATAAACAATGACATGAAGGACATGATTTAGTCCTTGTGTAAGTGATATCAAGGTTAAAGTATTGCAGTATGGCTGCTAATTTATCTTTGTGTGCCATCTGTTGACTGCAGGGAATACTCGCTGAATCTCATTCTCAGTAATGATAGAGAACCTGAGTCAGTGCGGAGCAGAAAGCCGTGGGAGTGTGAGAGCAGGATGAAATCATGGAAACAGATCCAGCCTCCGTGGAGAAACTGACGTCAACATGTCATCTAGGAAAAGCAGCAAATCCCGAGGTGACAACGTTCTCGAAGGGCCCCACGAACACGAAAGGAGACGAGAGGCACTCAAATATCACATTACAGGTTCTGGAGCGGCGCCGCTTTGGAGAGAGTCGAATAAAATTAAGCTCCGACCCAAAACTTAAGGGAACAGCTTTGACAAAATCAGCGCTTCAGACATTTACAATATATGAACTGAGACTAAAGTTTTCACAGTGAAGAAAGTAATTTCAAGCCTGGGACAACATTATTCTGATATTTTTTATTATAACAATAATTGTATTTATAAATCTGATAAACTAAGAAACCATAATGAGGGTAATCTATGTCTCAGCTCTACTGGAAGCGTGGCGGCTTTTACACGTACACAAAATATATCCAGACCAAATTTATGTTCAACACTTAACCCCAACACAACCTACATCATTATTTAATCGAATTTGCTGCTTACTTTCACGGTGTTGGCTATTTCGTTAGCTGACATTTCAACTTCTCACAGACTGTCGTGTCAGCAGCCAAAAAGCAGCCAATCAGAGAGCTCACCACCTATCATTCCTTGGACACACTGAGTACTGAGGGGTAGACACAAACATTTAGCACAAAGCAGATGGCGATGCCTGAACCCACTGAGCAGCAGCAGAAGGGACTTTTAGGACGAGCGGCGTGAGCGTGCCCTGTAGAGCCCACTCTGGCACAAGCAAAGAACATCTGGCGTAAGGTGGATTAAAACTGAAAAAATATATATTAAAAGCAAGATAAACACAGGAACAGAGGGGCACGAGAAAACGGTAACAACAAAGATGAGAGGATGCAGTGAAGACAGAAGGGAGGACAAAGGCAAAGATGGAGAGTTCGGAGAGGAGACACTCAGGGGCGCGAGGATGAGGGATTACACCAAAGGAGAACAGAGGAGAGTATCCAAGCACAGGAGGCTCTCTGTGCTCGCTGCTGCAATGTCCTTTCAGCAGGACATCTGTACTACAGGACGCTGTCCTCTGTGAAAACCCCCTTGCTTGTCTATTTGGCAGCACGCACACACACACACACTGAAACACTGTCCACTCTGCATTCTGAGCATCTCCTCCAGCCTCATGTTATAGGGGATCCGTTTCATAATGGGAGAAGGCAGGACCCTTTGTCCTCCTCTCTCGCTCTCTTACTCGTTCTACACACAGCTCAAGACATATATAAACAGGACAATGCACAAACACCCTACCGTCCGAGGATGCGGGCAAGTATGTTCGAGCTCCTCCATTATTCCCAAAGACTCATGGGATGCGGCTTTGGTCCCTCAGTTATGTGACTCAGCATCAGTGAGAAGCTGCCACTCTCCTAAGCACCGTCTCTTTCTCTTTGCTCTGTGCCCCCACCCACTCCCTGCTCTGTCTCTCTGTTCTCCCCTCACCTCCTCCTCTCTGAGCCCCTGCAGCAGATAAAGGGAGGCAGTGAAGAGGTCTCACTCTGCAGCTTTGTCTGGTGACACAAACGGGATAGAGCATGGCTTTGTTGTATGTTGCAGTATTCAGTTTGCTATCATTTGTATAACCTGTCCTCCTTCAACCTGTAGATGCTTTCCAAAAAGATTTGCCACAAATCTCCAAGCTCCAGCGAAAAACTGTGCAAAATTAATCAATGTTACGTTTAGGTCATTCTTCGAGGCTGTATTTACATTGTGATAAAATAAATTTAGTTGCGTCTTAATATGAAGTCAGACGTATAAAAATGTATATTAATTACTTATTACAGTCCGAGATAAACAAAATATCGTGTAGTTTGTTTGAAGGTTTGGGTCGGCTTGTCACTGTTTTGTGAGACATTAGTGAGTCATGAAGTTAATATACGATCTCTGCTCCTGCCGACTCTCAGCTGAGCTAACGATGAGCCCTTGCCATGGCGACGGAAAAGAGGAGAGAGCTCCGAGAAGCAGCCAATCAGGGAACAGCTACAGCAGGTCAGCAGCAAGGACGCTGAGGATTGGTGGAGCCCAAAGTGGTCCAACTGTTTACTAAGTCGACGTGGATTCAACAAGAGAGCTTTAAAATAATGTCGTACTGTGTAATAACGTTAGAATAGCTTCATTACATGTTTATTGTACACATTATGGAGAAATCCATGTATATAAACAGATCTTTGGGCATTTGGTCTGGATATATAACAGCCGCGCCTTTAAGAGCTTAAAACCTTTTCAAAAGCACTTCACTGAAACTATTTCCAACCTCCTCTGTGTAAGTGAAGTCGTTGTAGTCTTGAATAGTGATGCGGGCTTACCTTCACCAGACCTTTTCCACAGTGAAGAGGCGCAGCGGCCGCGGAACAGAGCCGCGCTTTGCGACGCTGTTTCGTCATGGCGTCCAAAACCAGAACAGCGCAAAGGGTGGATGGGAAGCTGATGGAAAGAGTTTCTGCCTGCAAAAGTTCGCGTCTTTTCGCCTCAGCGCAGCGGGGAAAATGAAAACTGTCTGCTGTTTAATAGGACGGATGAGCGACTCGCCGGGGACTGTTACAGCACATCACGCAGCTGTGAGCTGTTTTTTCAAGTTCGTGCCCAACCTGCAACTTATACAGAACTTTGACCCCCCCTCCACACACACAGAAAAAGGGGTGATTGTAGTACAAATACCCAGAACGGACACGAGGGACAAAACCTCCTTTGTTCTCACTGTAGTGTCTCTGTGGCCCCCAAAACTGGGACAGGAGTCTATTGTGTCCCCACTGTACCGCCGGCTGCTATGGAAACGGGGTTCCTGTGGAGTTGCACGTGCACTAGCAACTGCAATCCTATAATTCGAGGATCCTAAATAGAAGACTGTAACGTCACCAAAACACATCAAACAATAGCTTGATGTGCCAAGCCTACACATCATATACAATATCTATGATGCGTCACATAGGTACAAACACTATAACGTAGTAATACATGAATAGAAAGTGTCTCATTGCATCCTGTCGTATCGTTTACTGAATTATTCAGTGTGGGTCTAACAGTAAACATCTTTATATGGTCCAACAGTGCCACCGTGTGGACAACGTGGGCTCAGCGCTAGATCTTATTGGTTGACAGTGCCCTGATGTCACTTCCTGCATATGACTTTTCCCGGGAAGGAGAATTGGCGCGGATTGTGCTGTTGTGTTGATCCTCCGCTTACAGCGACCGTCAATAAGCGAACGTTGGTGGCATAAAGTTGACGTTATGGCTCCGGTGTCAAACCCAGAGAAAGACGTGGACGCTCCGGACGGCGGTGAGTTTGGGTTTAGTGTTTCTAGGCAGCTGAATTTAGAGGTACACTAGAGTGGTAAGCTAACAGTAACGTTAGCTAACTTTGTCACTGTAGCTAGGAGCAGGCGTAGGCTGTTATCACTGCTATTTCACTATATGTTGGTGGTCATCGTCTAACTAACAACCAAGAGGCTGTTCGAGGTCTGTGTCCGGGGTCATGAGAATATGTTCGGAATATGTAGCGTGACGTTAACGTAACCTCTGCTAAGCATCGCGCTTTCTACGTTGTTATCTTCTGGTGGAGCCTATTTAGCAGCAAAGCCTCCCGGACCCAGTGATACAACAATGCGCATGTGCTGCTCAAATGAGACCTCAGTGGAGAACCACGGAGGGAATAAACTGCCATGGTCGAACCTGCCGCCGGGTCGTCATGTCGATGTGTTCCTTTCCTCAGATGACGGAGATGATGCATGTGGTCTGGCCAAGTCTCGCTCCAGACGGGAGAAGAGGGAGAAGGTGGGGAGGAAGTCTGCGCTGGAGCAGCTTAAGAAAGCCAAGATGGGCCAGAAGATCAGATACGAGGTGCGAATGCTTTCATATCATGAGAATGCTTGTATAGTTGTATTTAATAGAAGTATATGAGGTCCAACTCACTACTGTGGTTTGTTAGTGCATGGTTACATGTTTGCTCAAATATATGTCCTGTTAAAACATTTCTTCTTATAAAATGAACCAGTTATTATTTAAATGGCTGAGCTAACTCATCTTTAAAGCGAAGGCTTGCCAACGACTGCAAATGTTCAATGCTGGTAAGAGAAACTTTGTTCTTGTTTTCCAGGTGGAAGACTTCAGCAGTGTTTACGAGGAGGTTGATGAGGAGCAGTACTCAAAGATGGTCCGGGAGAGGCAAGAAGATGACTGGATTATCGATGATGGTAAGTTGTGGTGTCATGTACTCAAGGCAGGACTCTGTGTGATGGACATGTCCAGTGGGGTGACCTCTTCTTTTCTATTAGATGGAACCGGTTACGTGGAGGATGGAAGAGAAATCTTTGATGATGATTTGAATGAAGATGTATTAGAAAATGCAGGTAAACACTGTGACCATTTTGTATTAGAAATTATTATTATTTTCAGTGGCTGAGACAGTTTTTATATCGTATCTATTCGTGTTTGCAGGAAAAGCAGGTGCAAAGGGAACAGACTCCAAGAAAAATGTGAAGAAAGCTGCTGTATCCAAGCCCAACACGATCAAGAGCCTCTTCATGAACAGTAATGTCAAGAGGCCTGCTGAGGTGTGTGTGTTGACCATATACTGTAGCTGCCTTTATCTTTTGATGTTTCATTAGGTGAAAAGCAGTGGACATTTAAGCATTGTGAACATGAAGTTTTTCTTAGCTTTGACTTTGTTTTATTCATGAAAAATATGTATCTTTCTTGCAGAAAGATGTGGACCTGTCGAAAGATGACTTATTAGGAGACATCTTGCAGGACCTGCACTCAGAGGTTAGTATCTTTTTAGACTGTGCAGGATTTCCACACTAAACAAAAAATCTTCTTCGTCAAGCAACTCAGCTTTTGACTGATTCAGGGTTGAATGATAAAATCGGACACATGTTGAAAGAATAAAAAGCTTAGACTTTTTAATGTTCAAGTCACAAGGATGCATTTTTATTTATTTATGGTTTATTTCTGCTTTGTCATAGATTTTAAAGCATGTTGTACTACCAACTACTACTTCTTATCTCTGTCTTCACTAGAAACCTGCTCTCCTGACCCCTCCACCGGTGGTCACTCTAAAGAAAAAGAAGTCAGTTGGATCACCCATGAATCCCTTTTCCATCAAACCGCAGATTCCAAAGGTATTTCTAAACTCATCTGGAATTTCTCCTGTAGTTCTGCAGCATAGTTTGGTCAAACCTCAGTTTACCACATGGAGCAACATAATTATTATAATAAGTAATCTACATGCCACTTCTGTAATACCAGGAGCCACCTTCAGCTACAAGGTTAAAAGCCAAAGTTGTCAAACCACCACCTGCGGACACCACCCCCAGGCCGTCAGCTCGCACTCCTACCTCCACTCCTGTTTTTTCTGTGGAGAAGGAGAAAGTCAAAGTGGAGGAGCCACATGAAGAGGAGGGTAAGGATACAGAGAATACAGAAAGCGTATTAATATTAGGCCCATTATTCTCACACACCTATATTTATAACAATGTCTCACTCAGCGAACGTTGCACTGGTGTGTGACGATGTGGACTTTGATGAGCCAATGGAGGTTGGACATGAGGAGGAGAAGCCTGCACTCACAGAGGATGCTGAGTCTGAACCTAAAGTATCTAGAGTGGAGCCCAAAACAGTGCCGCAGGATCCTGTGCTCTTGTGAGTTCACCTGCCAGTTATATTTCAGGATACATATTTCTTTTGAAGATTGGATTGGTCTATTAATTTTTTTTTTTTTTGAAAAGATGATCTCGAGTCTTTGTGTCTTTACAGGTCAAACAGGATCGGAAGCTCTTGGGGACAAGAGGAGGAGACTGAAGTCAGTGAGGCTCCAGCAGAGGTACAGGTCGACTCCAGCCAACTCCCACTGGTGGAGAGGGCTGATGCGGAGCAGGTTTTTAGATTTTATTGGTTGGATGCCTTTGAAGATCCCTATAACCAACCAGGTGAGACATATTTATACCTAGACATTACAGAGCAATCCCAAGCAAGATCCAGAGATTCAGTCCCCATTTTGATGATATATTTTGACCTATTAATTTACCCGGTTCAGGTGTGGTGTACCTGTTTGGGAAAGTGTGGATTGAGTCTGCAAAGTCTCATGTCAGCTGCTGCGTTACCATCAAGAACATCGAGAGGACCTTGTATTTCCTGCCTCGTGAATATGTAAGTCTCCTGTGCTGTGACAGGATTCCTAACATAAGTCTGATGGGAGGACCGTGAAACCTAAACATGGATTGGATTTCTATATTTGAGAAAACTATTCCAGAGATCTATTTCTAGATCTGGACGAATCATCACTACTGTTTGCTCTTTGTCAAATGTACTGTACTGTGGAAGATAATTACTAGATGTGTTTCTTTGGTCCTACAAGTCTGATCACCTCTGTGTGTGCATTTAATCACTGAATACATTTCTTCTTTTGTAGGTTTTATGTGAAGTTTCTTAAGTGTGTTTGTTTATTTTATAATTAACAGAAAGTCAACCCCAAGACAGGGGAGGTGACAGATACACCCGTAGGAATGATGGACATCTACCAAGAGTTCAGTGAGCTCTCTGACAAATTCAAGATCATGAAGTTTAAGTCCAAGGTCAGTACCAAGCCTAAATAGACGTTTTCTGAAAGGGTTAGTCTTTAGGTGTTTCTTGCCTTGATGTCTCTCTCTGCATTTGTCTCTGCAGAAAGTAGAGAAGAACTACGCTTTTGAAATTCCAGATGTTCCCAGTCAGTGCGACTATCTGGAAGTCCGATATTCTGTGAGTAGACGTGGGTAGGCCTAAATCCGAGGTTGTTCTGGCTTTTTCATAACACTCATTTATCTGTTTGGTAAATATGCATTTTTCCAGGCTGAGTTCCCTGCGCTGCCTTCTGATCTCAAAGGGGAAACTTTCTCCCACATTTTTGGGACCAACACTTCAAGTCTGGAACATTTTCTCCTTAGCAGGGACATTAAAGGGCCTTGCTGGTTGGACATCCAGACACCGCGTAAGGAGGGCATATGATGAATAAGACCAGATATTCACTTTATTTCAGCATGTCATAATATGACATAATAATATAAGTTCTGTAAGATAGAAAAACAGTAGCAGATATGAGAACCACTGGCTAACATTTGCTCTAATACCTTACATCTCTATCTAATATCTCTAATATATCCTGTTTTTGTTAGAGCTGATGAACCAGCCTGTCAGCTGGTGTAAAGTGGAGGCTATAGCCCTGAGGAGTGACATGGTCTCTGTGGTTAAAGATTTGCCACCTCCACCTGTTACTGTCATGTCCATCAGCCTCAAGACTATCCAGAATCCCAAAACACATCACAACGAGGTCAGAACACTCAGCAGCACATATGTTGTTCACTGAGAGTATTTGTGGACAGTGATAGATTGATGATTATTATGTTACTGTGCATATACTGGAAGACCTGATGGTGTAGTTATTTCTCTTCAGATTGTATCCTTGGCTGGGCTTGTCCACTACCAATTCCACATGGATAAAGCTCCACCTCAACCTCCATACCAGACCCACTTCTGTGGTGAGTTTTTTTTAAGTGAAGTGTTTAATAAGTTGTAAAATAAATAATATTTATTTAGTGAAGTTTTACACCAGGTACTGTCAAGCCCCACTTTTCATTCATATGTAAATAAAAGATGAGTGACAATTTTTTCCACAATGGTGCCTCTTGTACATCGTCTTATTATCTTCTGGGAGACACCTGTGACATTTTGAAACAAGACTAAACTTGATGGTTGAGTAAAAGTAACTTTAAGTCAGAATTTGCCGGGAGTATGAATATTTTTGGGCTTGACTGTATGTTGTGTAAATTTTTAATGTAACCATTAAATTTAATGTTAGACATTTTTAGCCCCTAAGAACATTTTCAACTTGCAGTTTAAGGAATAGTTACTATGTGTTTTGTTTTTCAGTGGTCAGCAAACCAGCTGACTGTATCTTCCCTTATGATTTTAAAGAGGCTGTGAGGAAGAAGGTGAGTGGCTAATTGCAGTAGAGCACAAATCGTTTGTGTGCTGCTTTTCATCTTATGTTTACACTTTATATTTTAGTAGGTTTAATGTATATGATTACTTCATTTATGGATCTTCTCTCTTAGAATGGGAAGGTGGAGATCGCCGCTACAGAGCGGACTCTGCTCGGTTTCTTCTTGGCCAAGATGCATAAGATCGACCCTGATGTGTTAGTGGTGAGTAGTACAGCAGGGGCCTGAGCTGTTGAATGCAATTTCATCAACATTAAAAAAGTACATTCTTACCTATTACCTGCATTTCATAAAGGGTCATGACATCTTTGGCTTTGACCTGGAGGTGCTTCTTCAACGTATCAATGTGTGTAAGGCTCCACACTGGTCTAAGATTGGGCGCCTCAGGAGGGCTGTCATGCCCAGATTAGGGGTAAGGAAAACAAAAATCATTGGCAGTTTTTTAATATACGGTATCAACTCCCAACATTTTCCATATCGTAAGCATTTGTTTTTGTCATGCATTCTTGCAGGGACGTGGTTTGTTTGCAGAGAAGAGTGCGACCTGTGGCCGCCTGGTGTGTGATGTGGAGATCTCAGCCAAGGAGCTGATTCGCTGCAAAAGTTACCATCTGACTGAACTGGCTGCGCAGGTGCTGAAGACGGAGAGAGTCAGTGTTCCCCAGGAGGATATCAAAAATCTGTACAGGTGGGTTAAAGGTTTCAACACATCAGGAGACTTTGACCTGTGGTTTGGTGCTACGTCAATAAAACTGAATAGCAGCAACTCTCTTTGTTGGGAATGTTGTTGAATGTGCCCTTTTCTCCAGTGACTCTCCTCACCTACTCTACCTGCTGGAGTTGACATGGACAGATGCTAAGCTGATCCTCCAGATCATGTGTGAACTCAACGTGTTGCCGCTGGCCCTGCAGATCACCAACATTGCAGGCAATGTTATGGTAATACCCAGCACGTACTATCACAACATTAAGCTGCTCTAATGATTTCTAAATAAACTACTGACATTTCAGACACGCATGATAAAACTGCACAGAGATGGAAAATAATTGGGGTTTTTAAATTCCTCTAAACAATTCAGCCTCTCTTCAGTACATTGAAAGTACACATACTGAAAATTGAAGCGAGAAACAAAATAGTTTGCAACAAAAGGAGAAACTTGTTCTTTTGTGAATCAAGAAAAAAGACATGACGCTGTAATTCTGAAGTCTGTACTGAGACTTGGAGCCAGTGTGAAGAAATACAAAGCAGTGGTAAGATGACAATCCAGACACTGACCTGGACGTAAAGACACCATCACCTCTGAGGATGGCTCCCAGTAGGCTCCGTTCCTACACGACCCTTAGTTGATGACTGTCATTCACCTTTGACTGCAGTTGCCTAATTAAAACAAATTTTTTGCTTCTTTACAGTCTCGTACTCTGATGGGCGGTCGTTCTGAGAGGAATGAGTTCCTGTTGCTTCATGCCTTCCATGACAGAAACTACATTGTCCCCGACAAACCCTCCTTCAAAAAGGCCCAGCTGGAGATGGTAAAGATGCAGTTGAAGTTTTGTTTCTAATCTACTACCATTTAATAAATGTTTCCTAATCTTCTTCACTTTGGTCCTCTCTCAGGTTGAAGGAGAAGAAGATGTGGATGCTGGAAAAGGCAAGCGGAAGAAGAAGGCAGCTTATGCTGGAGGTCTGGTGCTGGATCCTAAAGTTGGTAAGTGTTGGTGTCTTTGGTTTGAATTGTTCTCTCTGTATTGAAATGTTTTTATTGTGAGTCTTGCTGGGGAAATTTCATTTTTCGCATTCCCTGCCAGGTTTCTATGATAAGTTCATCCTGTTACTGGACTTCAATAGTTTGTATCCTTCAATCATCCAAGAGTTCAACATCTGCTTCACCACTGTGCAGAGGGAAGCTCACAACACACAGAAGAACAAGGTGTGTTTGATGTTCAGGGTTTGGCATAAACTGTAGCTTTATAAGTTCAAGCCTCAAGAGCAAGGTGACCTCCTCCATTTTTGACTGTTTCCATGGTAACAGGAAGACGAGCAAGATGAGATTCCCGAGATTCCAGATTCCAACCTGGAAATGGGCATCCTGCCGAAGGAAATTAGGAAGCTGGTTGAGCGACGTAGACAAGTCAAGCAGCTGATGAAACAGCAAGACATCAACCCCGATCTCTACCTGCAGGTACACACACACATGTGCATTAAAACACATCAATCTGTATGTTTTAATTGGGGCAGTATAAATTAATCAGCCCACTGTGGCATCAGGAAGGCATGCCACTCAAGTATAACAAAGAAATGTTGCGTTCACTGCTAGAGTACATTATACTCCTGTAGCTTATGTTGTGTGGCTAAGTGTAGCATCACTGAGCCTATCCCATAGGCTTTAAGAGTCCATCTGTCTTTCAGTACGACATCCGTCAAAAGGCCCTGAAGCTGACTGCTAACAGTATGTATGGCTGCCTGGGATTCAGCTACAGTCGCTTCTATGCCAAGCCGCTCGCTGCACTGGTTACACACAAGGGCAGAGAGGTGGGTCCCGTACTCAAACATACAGCACATGCGCATACAAACAGTTGCATCTTTAAATACACAGTGACTGAGTTATGTAGTTGTTTCGAGGGCCTTTGATTCGCTTGTCAGGAGAGCACGGTTTCCAGATTTCTTCCACAAGAGAGCGCTGTTGCACCAGTTTCCATGTCATGCACCACTTCTTTCTGTCCTCATCTCCCT
Organism: Macropodus opercularis; assembly: GCA_030770545.1. NCBI lineage: Eukaryota > Metazoa > Chordata > Actinopteri > Anabantiformes > Osphronemidae > Macropodus > Macropodus opercularis. The sequence continues at coordinate 7,608,151 of JAUCMP010000028.1, forward strand.
TTTATTGTTTTTTTTTTCTCTTGTCCCATATTTGTTTTACTGCGTCTCTAGCAATTGATCACTTTTCGTCACACACAGTCCTTTTCTTTTCTAAATGTGACTGTCCCATCGTGTTTAATCAGAATTAGAGACCTGTTTGTTGTAGTGTCACTGACATCCGTAGTATTGTATAAAAATTCCACACAAAACTCAAATTCTGCCCGTCAGTATGTAATGACGGCTTTCAACACACATGGGCATGCTTAGTAAATTGGTACAAAGTGGCGTGTGTGCTGCCTGACATAAACGGCTAAATCTAGTATTGTAACTAAACACCACACGCACCGTCTCTCTCACCATGTCAGTGGTACTCATCATGTTCATTTAATGAGCTCTAACAGTACACATCCTCAGCAGAGGTGTCAGGCTTTGCCTCAGGGGAATCCTTCATTAAGATCACCTTACACACTCATTGTGTCCCATAATAGAGGGCAGGGCAGTGACTCAGTGTGCATGTGTTTATTTTGTCAGTCCATTTGTGCCTCCAGTCATGCTCGTTGTTCAGTTGACAGAGCTACATTGTAAAATGTGTGTGTCTGATTCGCTGGAACAGGTGGTTCGCTTTCCCTCCGCGCTCGTATCTTTGTCAACGGCCCAGAGGTGGATGGGTTAATTTCATTTTCCCTCCTTCCTGCTTCATTTAATCCAGGGGAAAAAAAATCACAGGCCTCTAACAAGAAGTATGTTACAATTCTACTGTAGCGTGTTCCATTAATTAAAAATCAAAACATAAGGCTATAAACAACAAACTCCAAGGCAAGACCTACAGTATCCAAGTCTCTCTTCTGTGGTGGATTCTCTCACTTTCTCATCCCTTTTTGTTTCACATTTCAGTTTTATTATACCAGAGTTTTTAAACCGCTATATGCTGCAGTTTGCGTAGTCTTTACTGTTGCAGCAATGACGATTATATGGCCTTGACTGCAACATTTTCTCAGCTGTCTTAACTTGTGCCAAAGGGACATTAAACACATTGGATTGTGTTTTATTAGGCCTTTGCTGCATTAGAACACGGTGAGTAATATGAGTGATTAGAGAGATGTGCGTTAAAAGGTCGTCAGTCAGAAGTTCCCTCTCTGCACCATCTTCATGTTGTTTTACTTACATACTCTCCATGAGCCTAGAACCACAACTACTTTTACTGCATCCTGTGTTTGTGGAGACACTAACACGGTTAAATAAGACATTGTCAGGAAAATTGTCAGCAAAAACTGAGCAGTTTTATGGAGCCTTCAGATTAAATGGCCGTGAACCAAGTAGCTCTGGGTAGGTTTCCTCTTCAGTGAACCAGTGGGCATTTATAGCTTTTCGTGTATTTGTGGGTATTGGCATTCGTACCACGCCCCTATTTTAATCGTCTCATTTGCACTGTACGGTAGTTTCACATCATGATTTAGGAGGCTTTTTATTTTTATAATTGTAACGCGTACACCCAGCGCTCCTCTGTCCGCAGTGTAAATCCCCCCTGCCCACCCCTTGGTGCGTGCCTTTCGTCTGTATGGGCATGTGTCCGGGTGACTGCATATGTGGTGTGTATTTATTGATTGGCTGAGCATCTCATCTTTCTCTCGCTCTCTTTATAATTGAGGCCTAGCCCCCCGTGTGGTGGGCCACAGTGGTTTCTCAGCCTGGGAAGGGTTCTGCTAGTGAGGCTTAGTGAGGGCCGATAGACCCTTGGCAGATTTGCCAAGTCAAGAGGGGAAATCCCCCCACACACACACTCACACTTAGCTTTCCTCCTCACTCTTATGTGTCTTTCTTGAGTATGTCCCCTAACTATCTGTGTCTACGGTTATGTGTGGATGCGCTTGTGTGTGTGCTAATGCCCATCCATGTGCGCACACAAGTGCTACTGGCCGAACTCTGCCCTTTGTCGGGCGACCATTTGTTGTGGCCCTCTTCTGTCCTGGTATTTGTGGGTATTAAGGGGGGGATGTGATGTGTATTAAGGGGAAGGTGAAGGTTTTAGATTACACGGCCGAGGGTCTACCACAGATTGATGTCCCCCTCAACCCCTCACTGTTATTTTGGGTTCTTTTGTATGTTCGCCAGAGAACAGTTGGGTGCAGAGAAACAGATATATGAAACACACACACAGCTTATGTGCATGTGGTTATAATAGGCTGATAAATGTGTTTGTCACGCCAGGAAGGCTTTTATTATCCACTGACCACTTGCTGGTGGATCCTTGACTTCATCTGGTGGTTTCACATGACAGAGTAAGAGAATTAAACTCTCTCTTTGTTAAGAGAGTAATTTTCTGTAAATGGGCTGGTAGATGCTACAGGGGACACTCAGCATTTGGCTCCTAGCTGGTGTTAATTTCTTGTGCTGGTGTTAATGTTGCTAGTCATAGTAAATAGAGAAGTGTTTGTTTACAGTCAAGGACACCACAGAAACAACTTTGCTAAAGTCATTTTTCTCTTTAGTATGTGTTTTAAATCATAATCAGGGCACTGCTTTAATTAGAAGCTGTTTTTAGACGCTTTAGTTTTTGACATGCTTTGGTTTAAAAAGTGCAAACCTTTCCTCTCTGCCTCTTACCACAAACTGCATGTGTGCGTGCATGCATGTCCTTTTAAACGAGCAATGTTAACAACAGCAGCCTGTGGAAGCCACTGATTGTTGCAGAACGCAGATTAGTTTGACCTTCGACCCTTTTGCGAGCAAATCTGACAACCCTTAGCAGGTGTGTGTGTGTGTGTGTGTGTTTCAGGACGGACGATGACTCCTGAAAGCCATTCAGCTGTAATTGAGTCTCTGTCCTTGTGTTTAAAAACAGCCTGACAGGAGCTTGTAGTTGACATTATTGGATGGCACGCAGAGTGAAGGATGGAAGTGGGCTTGGGTAACAGATCTGAGGGTGTGGAGAGGTCAAAGTTTGGCTTAGGTTAAACCTCTATGTACCTGTGTTTGGGGTTGTAATGAAGACAGAGTAAATATTGTGGCCCCTGGTGTCCTTCATTCGTTTCTTTCTTCTAGAGAATTACAAATCATTTCTCTGGATTATACACATGAATACTGTACCTAAGGCCCCCTACCATTGGTCATGTGTGCGTTTGTCAGACGACGTCCTCACTTCTCTCATTTGGGGTTTGGATTGCTGCTCTCTCAGAATCACTGGGGTCGTTTTTACATTTCCCTGAATTAGATGTAAGAACACATAAGCCTGCTTACACACTGTGTGTGCGTGTGTCTGCTCGTGGATGTATTCGTGTTCGTGTCTGGGGAAATAAGGACCGCGTGTTTCCATGGTTCTGTAGTCCTCTTAAAGAGCTGGCTTTACTCCTGATAGGACTGGACTTAACAAATAGTCACATGGGAGTAGTGCTACTATTTTGGCTGCATTAGTCGAAGGCTGACAGTGGACAGAACATAGTTTCAGAGTCATAACTGCAACTTTACTAACACCTTCTAATGAGGCCAAGTGAGACCAGACTACTGGCAGGTATTATAATTGATAATGGATTGATCTGACATGTGCTCTGTTCATCAGAGTTGTAAATGAAGGGGTAATTGGTAAATGGTTTTGGGTGACTTGGCAAGTAACTGATGCACATGCTATCAAAACCTTTAAATTGATTATTGTACATAACCTTCCTGAATTTCTGCATAAATTGGCTATGAAATCTGATCTAATCCAAATCAACTAAACCTATTTATTAGCGGATAATACAATAGCAGCCACAATTAAATATGCAAACGGGTAAAAGAAAGTTTTAATAACTGGTTAATCCACACAAGTGCATCCTGTAGCTTTTAGATTTGAACTGCACAACATAAAACTTAATCTCAGCCACATTACTCTCTGGAGGTCATTCCACAGCATCTCTAGTGGTCTGCAAAAGGCATTTCCTTTTCTTTATAAAGCCACTGTGTTTCATTGTTTAGGTCATCACACAGCTTTGTTGGAGCTTTGGCTTCCACACTCTATTTATCTGCAGTTTTTCAACTTCAGAGCAGAGGCCTGCACCATACAGTAACTGAAGGCTCCTGAATTATTGAAAGTTGTAGCTCAGTATTTGACGGCAAGGGGACTGTTTCAGTTCCCGTGTTAGATCTCAGTCGGTTGTATTAGGTCAGCTGCAGCGTCACAACAGACTGACCCTTCTACCAGCAGACATTAGAACGTGGCTATGGCATCTGCCAGGACAGGTGTGTGTTTGTGCGCTCATGCTTCTTGCATGCAGCTGAAGTCATTTTAGTGAAAGAAGCGTTTTCACTCTCTGCGGGTATGCGTGGAGTTGCATGCACATGAGACAGACTACGGATCGTTTATACATCACTGTGCGCGAGATTGTGTTGGTGAGTGGCGGTCTTTGTGTGCGTGCATACCTGTGCGCCTCGCGTACGTGTTGTGCATACGACGGCTCCCATCTCCCACGGCGGGTTTGTTCTTCCACAGGTGCTATTTCAGTCAGCCGACTGTCATCCCAAAATGCTTTTCAGCTGAGTGCTTTTCAAAACAATCGTCACTGGTGCCCCAGGCTCTTTTTACAAGGGCTTCTGAGGTTTAACATGCCGCCTCTGATCTGCTGATCAGCAGACGGTGTATGGTATGTAGTGGGGATGAGGGGGAACTTGCATGTCTCCTTATTAATCTTTATATCTAGTTCCAAGATGCACACCTCCAAGGGATAAAGGGAGGCGGGATGCGACAATCAGGGAGAGAACAGTCATTGCAGAAACATAGGAGTAATGGGTACAGCACATGTGCAGGCATCGTTGAAAGCACCGAATTAAAAAGAAATCACAAGCTGTGTAAAGTCAGAGATGAAAGGAGCAGATTTTAGGTCTATGTGACAATGTAGGAATGTCAAAAGACAGAAATGAACAAGCGTCACCATTACTGCACTTTTTCCATCTTATTTGTTCCAAAAATTTGCTCTAGTCAACCAGGCAGGATTCATTATTTATAGTTAACCTGTGCTCCTTCGGTCACTTTGTGGCAGCTCGGAGTGTTGCAGACTACGGTAGCACCACTTAACCAAACTGCATCTCTTAGCAACTTTGGCAGGGGCAAGTGCCCTAAAGTTAGAGTGTTGGGTACATTATGTTTTAAAAATGGGGAGTACAAAGGAAAATGTCACCTGTAAACTGTGCAAGTCAGTGTTAAAATGCTTAAAGAACACAAGACTCACCGCAGCACTCGCTTGTGCTGCTGGCGACTGTGAAAGAACTGCAGCTAGAAACTACAGCTCCTCACAGGTGTCGTCTGCTGCAAGTTGCAGGTTTATGTTAAAATGCACTTCAGCACTTTTCAGTTTAGCAGAACTGCAATTTTAGCATTTGTTGCTGTCACGCAGTTTAAAAGGCGCCGTGTACTGGTGGCATTGAAGAGCGCTTTCCTAGCGTTGGGAGTAAGTGTGTGGAATGTAAAAACCAACCAGTCCTTTCTACCCACAAATCGTCTGTCCCGAACCTCCACTCGGTAGGAGAACCTGTCAGCGAGCTGCTCAATTACCGTTCAGTCTAATTACACTGTATTAACGCCACGGAGCTGGGAAGTGAGAAAGGCAGGAAAATAAGAAAATTAACTGATGTTTTATGAAATAAAAAGTGATTTTAACAGGTGACATGAATGTAAAAAAAAAAAAAAAACAGGACAAATAAGACAATGAGGGATTGACTGTGACTTAATAGACTCAGAATAGAATCAACCAGGTTTTGAACTGATGTGAAAGATGCAGTTGTTTTATTGGCCAGCATGACACAATGCTATTGTTAAGTAACATGAGTGAAGGTTGACAGGGGGTCAAGCTTTTTCAGTTGTCTGCCCCAGTATGAGAGGCATGCACGGTGGTGACGAGTGTAGTCATCGAAGGCAAGACGTGCACACAGGCTTGCTCTTCTTACCCGCCGAGCATATGTGTTTGCATTGATGTATATAGTATGTGTGTTGGTATGTGTTTAAAGAACGGCACCCGCACACACCGACTGTCAGATGGACACATTCCAGTGTCATGGTCAAACGACTTGTCTTTCACACAGCTCATTCCTTAAAGCGGCCGATCCCGCTGGAACTGACAGCATATGGAAAACTTGTCTAAATGAGTCCACACATCAATTACATCAACACATTCTCACCTCGCTCAGTCCACCGCTCTCCCACCCCCACCCTTCTTGCCTCACTGTGCTCTCTCTCTTTCTCTGTCTCTGTCTTTTCTCCCACGTCTCTGTTCATCCCATTTCTGCCTTTTCCTCCAAGCTATTGTCTGATCACAGCAGCCACCGCTTCTGTCTCTCCTCTAACACGTCTCTGGTGGTTGCAGGCGAGGTGGGACTGAAAACAGACCTATATTAAAACATCCCAAGAGGTTGTGCCAGTAGGGGGCTGTTGTTTCAGGTACCACTGGAATGTGAACTACATTGAGCAACAGATCTGTGAGTTTATCAATCACAAAAACACAGTGCAGTGATTTACTCAAGGCAAAACAGTTTGTACCCTAAACTAAAAACATTTTCGTTTAACTCAAAAGGATTTTATGCCAAGTTTACATTAGTACACATTGCTCTGATGATGTTCATTCATTCATTTGATTCGACGTCTTTGTTTTTCCTCCTGTTTTGCATCCTAAGCAAGCAGGAGACATGCTGCTCATTCCCTGTGTAATAAAGCCCAGCAGCTCTCTTAACTGTGTTTGTGAATAAGTTTGTATAGGTTTAGGAATAGGTTTGTGCACGCGTGTGTGTGTGTGTGTTGGTGAGACCTTGACCTTGACTGCAGTCCCTAATGGAGCAGACTGTTCTGTGGGTGATTCAAACTCCCTTTGCCGCACACTGGCATGTATCAGCCCATAAAGCATGCTTAAGTCCCGCTCTGGTTTCAGGGAGTGGAGCGGCTCCCCTCATCCCACCGCTGCTAGACCCCGCCCCTTCGTCACACTCCGAAATAGCCACAACCTTCTCCCCACATGGAGCACCAAGAGTCGGGGTGGGGTGGGGGGTATATATGTGGCCGTAGTTGATTGAGGAGCAGATTGCTGGTGACAGGTCACACTGCGTTCTGTCCCTCTGACCCCCCAGATTAGCGACACGGAGCCCCCACTCTGTCCTCCCCTCCTCTGGACTCCCACCTGTTGGGATCCCTCTGCAGCTTAGATCTCTCCGTCTTTACACACACGCACAAGTACACAGTGGACAACCCGGGTTAACAGAATTCTCTTATTTGTCTGTCACTCACACCGCAGGTGAAAAAGGCCATTATAAGTCATTAAAGTGCACGTGTGTTGGGGTGTGTGTTGCCCAGCTCGGATATGTGTGGGCTGAAAAGACGCCTGTCACGGCACGCTCTCATAATTGCCCTCTTAGCCAATTATCCCCCATTTAAACGCAAGTCACCTGCTCTGCTCCCATGTCCACACAAGAGCATGCGCACACACACACACACCACACAAACGCAGACACGTAGTATTTAATCATTGTTTGTTTACTCTACCTGTATGTGTGCCCTAATGTTTTTTGTTGTTTGCATCTGTACTCATTCTCTTGTCTGCTGTCTCCTTCAGATTCTGATGCACACCAAAGACATGGTTCAGAAGGTGGGTTATTAAAAGGCTTTTTTTAGTCTCCTCCTAATGTAGATCTGCAGGGTACAAATGCTTTTGAAGCAGAGATGGGCAACACAGCCTAGAGTCTCAATCTGCATTTGCATGTTACCAACTGCTGTAGGAGGTCTATAGCACAGTTACATAAAATGTAATGGCCGTAGTCCTTCCATAATTTTAATGCCTGTGTGCCATTTTATTTCTTTGTCACTCAGATGAACTTAGAAGTGATCTATGGAGATACTGACTCCATTATGATCAACACAAACAGCAAGTCTCTGGAGGAAGTGTTCAAGCTTGGTAATAAGGTACGTACACATCAAATGTACATGTCTCCCTTGTTTTTATTTAGTGTTTTAACTAAATACATATATCTGTGTGTTATTTATTGTTCCCAGGTGAAGGCAGAGATCAATAAGCTCTACAAACTGCTGGAGATCGACATTGACGGTGTGTTTAAGTCACTCTTGCTGTTGAAGAAGAAGAAATATGCTGCTCTGGTGGTTGAGAACCACGGTGAAGGAAGATACAGCGTCAAGCAGGAGCTCAAAGGCTTGGACATTGTCCGCAGGGATTGGTGTGACCTGGCCAAGGAGTGTGGCAAGTGCGTTAGACAGGCTGTCTACTCTGGAAAACTACAGCACACACAGCAACAATCACAGTGATCTACTGTGTAGTTCATATTTTTGTATGATAAGTGTTATCTCTGTCCTCTCCCAGCTACGTGATCAGTCAGATCTTATCGGACCAGAGCCGTGATGTAATTGTGGAGAACATCCAGAAGCACCTGGTGGAGGTGGGAGAGAAGGTAGCGAGTGGAGACATACCACTCAACCAGTATGAAATACACAAGGTGAATATGCGTTCATAAGTCAGATCTAATTTGAAGATCAGTTTTCTTGATTCATGGTTGTGTCTTTTCTTTTCAGGCACTGACCAAGGATCCTCAGGACTATCCAGATAAGAAGAGCCTCCCTCATGTCCACGTGGCTTTATGGATCAACTCCCAGGGTGGTCGTCGGGTCAAAGCTGGAGACACAATCTCTTACATCATCTGCAAGGTGTGACTATGTGAAAGAAACTCATGAACTGCTACATACCATAAAGATATATATCATATATAAAAGTATGCTTTTCGAGCACTGCCACTTTAAACCACTGTCTTTTCTTTCACCCCCAGGATGGCTCATCACTGGTGGCCAGTCAGAGAGCCTACACTTTGGAGCAGCTCCAGAAGCAGGAGAGTCTCAGTCTGGATACTCAGTACTACCTGGCCCAGCAGGTGCACCCTGTGGTGTCTCGCATATGTGACCCCATCGATGGCATTGACGGCGTGCTCATAGCCACGTGGCTGGGTAATTTAATTATAGGTTTCCGTAGACTCCAGAAGACTGGTTTTGTTAAAAGTGGGCGGACGTCAATCACTTTCTATTATTGCATTTACATTAAGCTGTAACTTTAAATCAGGAATTTGCGGTTAGCTTATACATAAAAAGTTTTATACAAGATGAAAACAAAAGAAGTAAAAGTTCAGTTAAGGTATCGAATAAAGCCTTACAGTTTTTCCAATGTTTGATGGTCTGATGTCAGTTGAGACAGACAGAGAAAGGTTGTCACACCTAATCTCACAATAACCTAATAATACAAAATAAATGTTTCGAATGTCATAAACGTAACTTGTTTGGATGCTAATCCCATCATATTACCCTCTTCAGTATTAGATCAGCAAATAAAGGAACGTTATTCGTTCTTTGGGCCGTCTGCGTCAACCCATTTAAAATGAAATGTTTTATACAGTGTTAAAGTAAAATGTATGTGAAACACAAGTGTGAGTGTTCTCGCTCTGGGCATCTCAGGTCTGGATCCCAGTCAGTTTCGATCTCAGCAGCAGTACCAGCGGGATGAGGAGTCGGATGCTATGCTTGGAGCTCCGGTCCAGCTGACTGATGAGGAGCGCTACAAAGACTGCGAGAGGTTCACGTTCACCTGCCCTCAGTGTGGCACTGACAACATCTATGACAGTGTCTTCGAAGGAGCTGTGAGTAAAGCGCATATTGTACTACGGTAGCTGCCTTGTTGGTCCCTCTGTGTTAAACTACAGAATTCTTATAGTCAGTTACAATATATCTGTTTTATACTCATAGGAAGTTAATATTTTACCAACTACACCTTTGATCCCTTTAAAATGTTGTGCAGAAATAGAATTAGTCCAGAATTGTCATCAGATATTCACACAAGTCAGTTTGGTGCCTGACCAACACTGCAGATTTACTGTAAAATTACGTGGCGTGGATCCTTACAGCTGCGCAGATATGACAATTGGTCCATTGCAATTAGAAATAATTACTTAATTGTTACTACAGATGCCAAGAAACAAAAAGGAAAACGTGTGCAACCCAATATTATAGTTATATCATCCAAAGATCCAAATCTTTCCACAACATCAGAAGTTCACTTTTTTAAGTCAACTTAGATGCCCACAGACAGCTTTTATCACTGGTCTAATGAAGTGCTCTGGAGTGTAGGAATGGTGTTTCTGAAGGCATTTCAAACTTCCTGTGAAGGAATCAGGCTTTAGTCATCTTCTATATTGTGTCTCTGTCTGTATTTTTAGACAGCTGCCTGGCTCCAGTGTGGACTCTGTTTTCATTGGCATAGTTTAGACTCCAGAACTTGAAAAGCCTATCCTTAAACCCCCTGCTCTATGAACACACACACACACGCACGCACACAGTGATCTTTTACTATGTGTTAGGCCAAGGTCCTGTGTGTGCGCATGCATGTTATCAGCTTCTAATAAGGAGCAGGACACGCAGCTTTTTCTTGTCTGGAAGACACTAATAAAACTGACAACCCTCTGTTTTTGTTGGCCTCAGGAGCTTTCCTTAAATTAAAAAGTATTATAAACACACAACCCTAAATGATGATATCATTATGCACTTGCACAAGAAATATGCCATATGAGACTCAGTTCAAGGTAAACAAATTCATATTGATTTAAAAAAGAGTGACATAACTTAACTTGACCAGATGTGCTATTAAAATGTGATCTCTGAATATCTGATACAACTCTATTTAAAAAAATGTTTGGATTTAACTAACCAGGATGTTTACTGTTCTTAATTTTGTACTACGCATCAAATGCTGGAATGCATCCACACACACACACACAGTAACTGATAAGACAATAAGTTAATTAGACTGAACATGGTCTAACAGCTCAGTGAGGAGGGAGGACAGATGGACCTTGACTCCAGTGCTGAGACAGAGCCAGAGATGGACAGAGGAGGCAGTGATAGATGATGGAGGACAGACCGAGGAGGATAGTTGTTGGGTGGGTGTAGCAGGAGAGGGGGTGAATAGATTAAATGTGGAGAAGTAAGCTTCAGTAGAGCTGCCGCGATTCTCATGAAGGTGGGTTTTTTTTTTTTTTTTTAGAAAGTTGGTTTCCCACTTTGGTTGTTAAATAAACGCAGGAATGAGAAATAGCATATTTGTGTGAAAAGCCTAAAAAGGGGAAGAGAAAGGAAGCTGCTTTTGTCCTGTATATCTGAACTTTTAAGGAATGTCATGGAGAATATGAAGAGTTACAGAAGGAGAGGGGAAATGTGTGTAGCTCCGTATGAGAGTTGCCAAATCACTTGCTTGATTTGAACCGGTCTAAAACCTGGACGCCTGCACCGAAAAATGAGCAGCGCAAGCAAACAAAATAAAAATGATTGTGCACAATTGGGAAGGTGTCACATGTACACTTAACTTCTCCACAGAAACCTTTTTCTTTGCTGCTGTCAATGTGACAGTTAAATTGAGCTCAAGTTTAAAAGAGCCAGTGTTTAAAGCTGTTATATTTAGTGTAATTGTACCGTGGCTGCTTTTCTAATTGCATTAACTATGCTGTCAAGTTGACTGGGGTATTAGGTAGATGTTGATCTGTTTTCTTCTGGCAATAGAATAATAAAACATGAACGTTTATATATCCTCTTCCTAGAGAGTTTAAAGGCAATGAACAAGTTGCTATGTTGTGCTGCAGCCTGTCTGATTACAGATTAAAATAAAAGGTCAAATCTTATCACCTGAAAAGCGGGTAGAAGCTAAAGCTTTAAAGTGTTGACAAAACCAATTTAACACTGCTTCAGTCAAGATGACACATTTTTATTAGCATCTGAGCTACAGTGACTAAAGTTATTAATAACTTTAGAAACATATTTGGCTTGCTTGTAAATTCAGTTTTCTGAGCAATACTTTACGAGAATGTATATGCTTTTGAAGATTTGTTGCTTTTGTTTCGTTTATTTTATTTCTTTTACGTGTCTATCAGGGGTTGAGGTTGGAGCCCAGCCTAATGCGATGCTGTCACACCCCCTGTGGAAGCCGCCCTATTGACTATGCTGTTAACATCAGCAACAAACTGCTACTTGACATCCGCCGCCACATCAAAAAATACTACTCTGTAAGTACCTCTGTGTTTGTGTTGCAGTTTGTAAGTGTCAATGAGGTTTGGGTAAATAGTACTAATGCTGCAGATAAGATGCTGCTTTACATATACATCACATCCTACCACATAAACATCCCTCTTTACTTCCACACCACCTGCAGGGCCACAAATGGACGTTTTAGTCACTCTAATGCTGCAACTGATTAGATTGGGCTGTACAGCTGGCCAGCGTTTTCTTATTTACATCTTTTTCTTCAAACTACACTTATTTTAATTTCATCAAAAATACATGAATGGATATATGTTTGGACACTTTAACCGTATGCACTTTTAGCTATTAGTTGTGTTTGTGTACTGCCAATAAGAATGTTTCACAAAAATAATTAATACTGAAGTTATCAGGTAAACACAAACCCTGAGAATTGACCTCCCACCTTCCAAGTGTCTATGTGGTTGATGCTGAAATGCTACTGGAAGCCAGCCAGCAATAAAAAGGATGTGTGGCTAAAGATGATAGAAACCGCAGCAGGGCACTGTGCTGACATTTTCAACCAAAGAGCACATTATTCTTCCACAATGAAAAGAGCACCAGGAAGATTTGGTAAGAGCATGATCCATGGAAATACTTTTTTATTTTGAATACCACGTTTAACATGCACTCAAGTTTTTTTTTTTTTTTTTTTTAACGAGGTAAGGGGATCTAGGGAAAGAACATGTCTGCAACAACTGGGTCATCTGAGAATCTGCAAAAACTAAAAATACACAATGTATTATGTACTATGGTACATTTACTCATGTATCTGTCTTTCTTTCTTTTATTATACATATTAAGGTGTTATTGCAATTTAATGGGAAATTTTCTTTCCCTTGAAACTAAACTAACACGTACACAATCTGTACAACCACTGCTATACAACCTTACTCTGTACAAACACCAGCTATGATGCCGAGCTGTCCTTATTTAGCTGTTGCGCACTTGCAGTTGAATAATTATTTCATAATAAAAACATTTTAGACACCCTGGAACATACTGGGCTATACCGGTGTTATTATAAATGAATATCTGTACTGTATGTTTGAACTGAGAGTAGCAGCAGAGGATGGGACACAGCAGTACAGAGGACAAGTTGTCACTGTCCTCGGCAGCTTGGGAGTGAATTAAACTGGATTCCTGTGTTGTCTTTGTAGAAGGCTCTCTCTCCTTGTAGCTTCTAACACCTTGGTCCTGAGTGAGTGGAATGCGCTGTCTGTAAAAGTGTGTGTGTATGTGGGGGTTACTCTCCCACAGTGCTGAACAGAAATCAATTAGTGCAGTGAATGTGTGGGGAGCGAGTCCCCCTCAACCCCTTTGTCACGATGTGTGAAACAGCTGCTACCACTGAATACTTACACCACACACAGCAACACACACGCTCACACGCATCCTTGAAGGCTGAGCAGCAGTGGACACAGCACACACAGCGGGGCAATGAAGAGGGGTAATATTGTGTAATTAAGGATTCCTTTCAGGCCGAGGGAGAGTTCAAATAGAGCTGTTTGTCTGGTCAGATAGAGGGAACGCTTCGCACCTCGCTGTGTGTACGTGGTGTGTACACGATGTACGTGCATGTGTGTTGGCGTCCTGAGCGAGCACCACAGAGACATTAATCATTAGTGAAATTACCTCCTGCCCCCCTCGCCGCCACCCTCATCCCAACCATTATCAATAAACTAGCACCCTGAGAATGGGCAAACACTTGTTCACACACACTCTCTCTATGTTGTCATCCTCTCATCCTGCTGTCTTTGGCAAAATGGGAGATTCGGTTGTTTCCTGAACCACCCAATTCTTCTTTTTTCTTTTTTTTTTTTAAACCCCTCCCATCTATCCACCGTTGCCATGGCATTTAACAAATTATTGCAATTACCCTCGTCATGTGGGTCGCCCCTGGAAACGGGCTGAGGGGCAAGAGAAGAAAGGGGAAGGGAGGGAGAGACAGGGTGAATGAAGACCAGAGAAGGTGATAATCCTGTTTTGAACAAAAGGTCAAATTGTTGAATAGAGAAGCTTTGATTAAGCGGAGGAGGTACAAAGTGGAACCGTTTGAGCTCCTTTCACTCTGTGTGTGTGAGTGTGTGTGTGAGTGAGTGCGAGAGAGCGCATGTTTGTGAAGTAGTCTGATTTTAGGTCTTTTCACTTCAAAGCTGGAAGTGTTGACTGCTTAGGTAACAAAACAGAGGTGTGTTTGTGTGGCAGGTGGATTCCTCTAGTCAGGAGTCATGTCAGCCTCTTCACTTTCATATCAATAGTGATTAGACAATTAATAGTTCACCACTCATGCCTTGGTCACACAAAACAAACAATCTGAAGACACCACTGTGCGTTGGGAGATTGCCAGAAACATTTTCCTTCAGATAATCAAAAGGTTAATTATACAATATCCAAGAGATTTGCCAATAGTGGAATTATTTGTTTGTTGAAGTCCTCATCAACAATAACTGGCTATTACCAACAGATACAAGACAAAGACAGAGGCGAGATGTTGATGTGAAGAAGCCAATGGACTCTCTTAAATGACAAACCAAAATCTGGAAGCCGATCGTTGCCATTGCATGACGTGTCTTATTATATGATTTTGGGTTTTTTTTAGCCTCTCTTTTATTGTTTGTTGTCAGAAGAAGTGCAACACACATTTAAATTTGAATTCTGTGTATAAATATAAGGAAAAAAATTGACAAATTGCTTGTTATTTTATTACCTAAATGAACAAAAGGACAGTTTCTCTGTTTCTAAATGTTAGTTGGGAAATTCGATTTTTGTTTTGTCATCGCATCCCTTCATTATCTTCCACTTAAAGTTGGATCGTGGTGGCAGCAGGTTCAGCGAGGTTTTCTAAACGCTCCTCTCCCCAGCAACGTTTGCCAGCGCCTCTGGCGGGTTTCCGAGACATTCCCAGGCCGGGTGAGATAAATAATCCTTTTAGCGTTTACTGGGTCTACCCTGGGGTCTTCTACCAGCTGGTTCTCCCATTCTAATTGAAAATCCTACGCTGGCAAAATACACAGACCAGTAAGATGCAGTTTGTCGAGCCACGAATAGAAAAAGCCGAAGAATATAACCGAAGTAAGTATCAGTACTGATATAGTTTGTAAATCTAAACTGGTAAAAACTGTTTAAGGACCTAAATTTAAGGGCAATGTTCTGAAGGAAAGTCATCCTGGATTCAGTAATAAGTAGATGTACCAAAGTGTATTTACCATTCTGTAGTACCTCTCTGCAGCTTCACCGTAATATAGCAATAGAGAGGCTGAGACCAGCCTGTAAGAATGTAACCGAGCAGGGATGTTTCAGAGAAGACGAGAGTTCACAAAAAGCAGAACAATCAAAGAAGAAGAGTCTGAGAGAGGGTATATTTCGTGGTGGTCCCTGTGGTGGCCTGGTCTTGCCTCTGTTTGGTTAAATTGTGTGGAACTCATTTGACGTCTGCATTCAGTGTGTCGGGTATCCACTGCTATAATTATGCAATTATGAGCCTTTATTCTCTCTCGTCCGACTGTACACCCCCACCCCCACCCTTCGCTCTGGCAAAATGCCTCAATTAGATGTATTTTTTTTTTTCTTCCTGCCTCCCTTCTCATTCCTCATGCGCTCCTTGGTTATAGTTCTTTCTGTGCACTTCTTACATGTTTGCTGCGCTTCATCTGAACTTATTTGTGATTTGCGCTGTTTGTGTGGCTTATCCTTGGGTCACAGTAGAGCGGCAGAAGGGCATTGTGGGTAGCTGCTCCCCAGTGAATGTGTACGTGTGTCTTGAACACTTAAGTCTTTGATGTGTGTCCTGTTAATTAATTTTAATGCATGTGCATGGGCAGCGATTAGGAAGTTTGCGCTCATAATGAATGTTATGGGAACATCACTGTGTGCTGAGGCTTGTGTCATATGACATAACCATAAAAAGAGACAGACCAAACAGCCGCCCAGTCTCACACACCTTATCTCCCACCTCCACAAACCATTGTCCTGCACGTTTCTTTATCAGAGACTACAAAGCAGGTTCATTTCCCATGATGCTTAGCTCTTTGTACAAGCTGGGTGGAGGTGTTTAGATAATTACTCCCCGAGCTGGGATTTGTGGTTAAAGCTGTGAACTCTAGGACTTTGTAATTGATTCAGGACATATGTGTGTGTTTGTGTGTTTGGTTTTCATTTAGAAGAGATTGGCTGGATGTGTGTGTGTGTGTGTGTGTGTGTGTGTGTGTACTCTACATTAACCAGTCCTTTTCCAGTCTAGGCGTAAGTTTCATGTGTAGTTGGCTAAATATCTAGGAAACATGCTAAAACGTACACATACAGTAAAATAGTAGAAACACGTGGATTGGACAGGGTAGGTTGGATGGACCCATAAATCAATTTGTGAGCCATGCCGCTGAAAAACCGAGATCTCAGCAGGCCTATGATCAAGAGTTGTTGATTTGCATGTAGGCAGTAATCTGCGTCTCAGAAAGCTTGGATGTTATTTAAGTCCAGAGTTTGATATATTGTCTTTAGGAGGTGATTGTTTAGTGGCTAGTCTGCATAGAAATGGATGCCAAGCTAATATTCTTCTAAAGTCACACTATTCAACATCCATTTAGCTTTGATATAGTTGATTTAGTGTTGAGCACTGTAAACTTTTAACTATATTCTTTACTCTGACTTACAAAATCTTTACAACGTCTGTTTGTTTTACTGTGGGTGTTTTGTCTGCTCAGCCACAAACTGCCCTGGTTCACTATAAAGGTTCAAGGACTGATGGACAGTAGAGCTGTCTGCACATAAAAAATAATCCACCCAGTTTACTTTATTAAGCTGCTAATTAGAAAAACAGCTGCTGTGGTCTTGAAGGGGTTTATTTTGAGTGACTGGAGGAAAGGAAGGAAGGAAGGAAGGGAAGGATAGGTAGATGGAGGAAAGAGGAAAGGGGTTGATGGTGGTAGGTCTTATGCTCTGTCATTAGTTGGGCATTAACCCCCTCCCCTTTAAACCCTCCTTAGTAATGACAGGGCATAAGAAGCAGAGCGAGTTGGGGGTGGGGGGTGCTGGAAGAATACAGGGAGATTAAGAGGGTTAGACCACAGCACCTGCCCAGGGTCACTACCTCACCCCAGGGCGTCCTAACTACTGCCGTTTTGGCTGTCCTCAGCTCTGTCCGCCTGACAAGTACTCAGAGCAGGATCCTGGCGCACAGCAGCTGAAGATACATTCAAATGTAAAGAGACCGAGAAAGGAGGGCGGAAGATGAAGTCAGATGTAAATGGATAGAATAGAATACATTTTAAAAATTCTTGAATGCATTTATAGTTTCATCTCAGTGTTGTTTGCAATTGTGCTACTGCAACAAACCCTACTAACAATACAAACTCCAGCAACTACTAAAGTTTTCATATTTCACAGCAGTTGGAATTAATCTGTGTGTGTCTCTCTCACAGGGCTGGCTCGTGTGTGAGGACCAGGCCTGTCAGAACAGGACCAGGCGTTTGCCCATCGCCTTCTCCCGACACGGACCCATCTGCTCTGCCTGCAACAGGGCCACACTCCGGCCTGAGGTAACCCAACATCACATCAGCCACTCACCGCTAGACATCGACTTTAAAAAATGCTCTTAGCTTACATATATTTAACCAACTGCTGCATCACTAACCGTCCAGTGGTGGAGATGCATCCAGACACCAGCCCAGCTCGATTCTGTTCGTTTTGTCCAGGTGGTGGTGCTATGGAGCTAAAGTATTTCCTCTCATACATGCTGTACATCTCAACTCATCAGTATCACATTTCAGAATATACACACTGATAAAAAGTGACCTTTTCTGTGTGTGTGTGTGTGTGTGTGTGTGTGTGTGTGTGTGTGTGTGTGTGTGTGAGAGAGAGAGAGATGCACATGACCACGTGTTAGGCAGCGAGCGCTGGATGGTAGTTTAACCATTAAAAGCATCTGTCTTTCCAGCGCCTGAACACCAGCTTATAACAGTTTGTTAGCTTGACCACTGAATTTAAAAGAAACACTCTCCCTTTCAATTTGAGTGTGACGGTTCAATCACTTTTTTTTTCTGTCCCGTTCTTACCATTCCTTTCTCAACCCTTGCCGTAACTCTCTTGTCTGTTTTATATCTTGGTCTTGTTTGGCCCCCCCTCAGCTGCTTTGCTGTGTCTGGCTCTGTGGCGACAGGTTGTAAACCAGAAGGCCAATTTCTGCTGTCACTGTAGCCACTTAGGCGGCCATTGCTGTGCCTGAGGGCCGTGGCACTTTAAACTATGGGCTGAATAAAACATTTAACTCTCTGTGCTCACCCGTGCACTTTTTCTCCACCTAAAACCTGCAGTCTACCTTCGTTTTTACCTGCTTTTCCAACCCCGGCCGAGCGCCTGCTTTATCACTGTGTTGTCTCTTCACCCATGTCTGTGGATGACAAGTGAAGATAGTGACAACATGTGCCACAAGTTTGCAATTAGTTTTACATAAAAGTCGAAAATTAGATATATTCACAGCATGGCTTTATTGTTCAAAGAGCAAAAGGACAGTTTATTCTTTTATTTAATTTTACCAGCTGCTGTTTACATAAAAAAGTCTAATAATTAAAAAAAGACTGTTTAAGTAAGAAAAAGAAAAAAACATTCTTTAAATGGAATGAGAGTTTTAAAATGCAGTTCCATCCTACTGGCTAGACAGAGGCCTCCTAGCGATACATCGAGCCCAGCTGAGTAATTGTCTCTGACCTTTTGATCTCCACCTGAGGAGACACATGTAAGATGAAGCACGGTTGATATTAGCCTACACTTACTTTTCCTGGTATTGGGTAACACTGTTGTTGGACTCCAGCCAGTGCCAGAAGATTAATATCCCAGTAGCTTACATGTTAAATTGATGCCAATTATGCAAAGTACTCAAGAGCCCATTCATGGCTGTTTGAGCTAGTGGTAGATAGACTGCAGCCACCTCCCTAAAGAAGTGTGTTTTCCAGGTGTTTTTGGACGCGTTGTCCGATTTCCAGAGTCGGGTGGCCGACTCTCTGCGTCCGCCTGCTGGATCACTCTGGCTACTCTCCCTTTATGCTTTTTTTATCTGCCAATATCATCACAGATGATCAGGATAATGGCAACAGCAGCCAGAAAGACAATCAGTTTCTTCCCTGTGTACGCTGCATAAAAAAACCCCCACTTGTTTGTGCCAGATCTTTTGTAAGGGAGCATCGTCTTGTTTGTGACTCCGCGTTCCCTTTCCTCACTTGCATCGTGGTACATTTACGGTCGCTGTGGGGGCTGCATGTCCTCCCTTCTCCTCCCTTCATCCATCCCTCACTCTGCCTCTTCCTTTTTCCTCCCTCCCTCCCTCCCTCTTCTCTCTCTGGACACAGATTCAGAGCGTGATCTGATCTCCATGTAATGGGAGAGTAATAGGCACTCTGCCTTGATTGGTTGGTAATTTGGGGGAGTTATGCACAGGTGCAATTTGTAATATTTTCAGTAAATTAAATTTCTTTCTCTTCCTCTCTCTCTCGCTCTTCATCTCTCCCGCCCGCCCTCCCTCCACAGCGCTTAACTCAAATAGGCATTTTTTTTCTCTCACCCTGTTTCAAATGTCTGTCCTGACTTCTTTTCTTCCCCCCTTTTATTCAATGCTTTCTTTCCCTGCTCCTTTCTTTCCCTCCCCTCCCTCCCTCCTTAGCTCTTGCACTCATTCTGTCTTCTCCTGGTTTACTTTTTCTCTCCTCCTCTCGCCCTCCCTTTCTGTCTCTCTCTTTTTCTCCCCTCGTTTTATTGATGTACGCTCAGGCGCCCATTAGAGCTCCCTTTTTCCCTCTAGTGGAAATTGCAGCATGTTAATTTTCACACAAATTACGGCAATAGCAGGTATCTCTATTTGATACATTATAGCGGGAGCAATCAGAGATAATTGAGTGCCTTTCAGAGGGAGACGGCTGCATTCACTGCCGGCTCAAAGCTGCCCCATTATCGCCTAATCGCTCTTTAAACACTGAATTTTGCCGAACAAAAATTCTTGTCATAATTTTGCTTAAGTGTATTTGGAAATCACAGTCCTTTGAGCGAGGATAATTGAAATCAAATCCCTTTCACTGGAGCTGACATTTCTACATTTCCCCCCAATTGAAATTAATTTCAAAAATTGAGCATGAATATCTTCAAATAGCAGGCAATTATGCCTTTCAATGGGGAGAAATTACCGGTGCTGAATCGTTGGAGGCTTGCGGGCGAGAGCACCAGTTAAATGCCTTTGTTTCCCGCCGTGTTTGCCTAGTAAAGATTTACATATATTGACTCATTATGGTGTCTTGTGAAGCTGATCGGCATGACTACCACAACCGGCAATAACGTTCATCGCATCTAAAAAGCTCAAGAGTTTTAAAGCCTTGTGGCCTCACAGCTGAGGGAGAATGTATGTTTGTTTCTCTCCATCTCTCCCCCCTGTTTCTCACTCCCTCTCTCTTTCCGCAGCTGCAGTTGTGTGAGGGCTCGGATATTGTAGCTTCAGTATTTACGGCGCGTTTGCGGCTCGGCTAGAGGAGAGCGCGGCGAAAAGCTCAGCCTTTTTTGTGGCACTGTTGCTGTGATACTTTCTCGTAATCCCGCATGTCAGGGCATTGATTAGTCTTTCAGCAGCTCGCATGCGTTCTATCCAAACTGTGTTTTTTGTTTTTGTTTGGCCTGCTGTACTGTCTCTCCTCACACGCACACGGAGACACGTTGTGTGAAAGACTACCTTTTCATTAACTGCTTCACTGGTGGGCTTGAGCGACAGTGTAGTGTGCAAAAGTTCTTTAGAGGTCAGATGTGTGTGTTTTTATGTGTGTGCATGTTAGTCCCTTAAAAGACAGAGACAGGTGTTTTTAGACTGGGGAAGTCTTGAGTGCTCCTTTTATTGTGTGAGCCATTTTAGACGGTTGCTCTGTGATTTGGATCAATTTGTATGATTTAGCCTCCTTTTCTTATTTCTTGTGGGGTTTTTTTTTCTTTATTTTATACACCCTGTCTTCGTTGTCTGTTCCTTCTTCCTTTTGCCTAACTCGTGTTTGTGTGTGTGTGTACATGTGCCACGATGTGTATATGTGTGTCGCGGGAGGGGTAGTCAGCCAGGGAAGAGGGAGGCAAAGGAGCAAGGGGTACGAGGTGGGGGCTGGGGGGTCCTACGCTCCCGGGAGAGAGGCAATTTCACAGCTGGTTTGCTCCTTAGGCAGTCAGGCTGAAAATGCTGCAGATTTGTGGAGCAAATTGAAATGGTGTCAGTGCAGGAACAAAGCGCTGAGCTGAATGACGAGGTGTGTGTGTGTGTGTGTGTGTGAGGGGGAGAAACTGAGGTGGGGTGGAGGGGATCTAAATTCAATAACAACCCTGTAACACTTTAGCCACGCCTTTCTGACACCTGTCAGTCAATCAGTGTGCAGCGGCTGGCCCGCCCACAATCAGCGTTATATTGTTTGGATGTAATGCTGGTAGTGTGTGCGTGTGTTCTCTGTGTGTGTTTATTTTCAAGAGGAAGAAATGGTGTGTGGCGTTTGTGCCGACCGAGCTTGTTCAACCTTGGCAACCGTAACCGAGGCTCCATTATGGGATGTGCATGGTTTGGTTGTTGACTAGGCAGTGCATCAACGGTCAACAGCTGTGCGTGCCATGTGGGCAGCCATAGAAGGCCATTAAATGCACGCAAACACGCACGCACGCGCTTGTATTTACACGTCGCATAGCTTGCATTGAACTGCATTAGATACTCTTGCCACTTGATTATGCCACAGCAGCAAAAACTGAAATTACAATTACGCACGTTGTCGATTGGCAGGTATAATGGGCACACACACACACACACAGATACTGACACACAGGAATTGTCAGGGGATTCTTCCTGGTGGTAATAATAAAGCACTCGGCGCACACCTGATGGCAGTGTGGGGTCGGGGCTTAGCATGCCCTCTCCAGCGTAGCGGGGAAATGACGAGCCAATAACTGCAATTAAACATGCAGTATAATGGCTAATCAAATTGACAGCCTCGGCTGTTCGCATGCCTCTCTCACAATGGCTTATCACAACAAACTATTATGAGGGAGGGTATTTCAGGCCTGATCCCCCTCTTTTCTTTCTCTCTCTCTCTCTCTCTCTCTCTCTCTCTCTCTCTCTCTTCCTCTTCCTCACTGTCTGATTCTCTCCTTCATCCTTTTTTTTCCCCACTCCCACCTTTCTGTCTTGCTCACCCTCTCCATCTCTTTCTCTCCCTCTCGCAGGCTGTCATGTGGCTCCAGTTAATTGCAGTGGAGATTAACAAAGCAAGCAAATTTGTTTTCTTGCTTTACTGTGTCACACAGAGGAAGGGGGATGTTTTCTAGGAGCTAAACTTGTGTGAACAGTGCACATTTGTTCAGTCACATTCAGTCTCCCTGTTTCTCAGACTGGTAAATATGCTTGATCCCTTTTAAGATATGTTTATGCTCTGTCATGATCTTGATACTCACAATGTCTGACAGACTAAAATTATTATAAAAAATAAATACATTGACAATTTTACTCTTCAGATGTTGCTGACGCCTCTCAAGGGCGACTGAATCGGTATCAGCTATTGGTAAAAGATGTGATCAGGGGCTTCTTAATGGTTTTTATCAAGATGGAGCCATCAGTCTTGCTTTTAGTGCCTCGTGACACCTTGCATAAAAATGATTCCAACGAATTTCATGCAGCGTAGCGCACAGGAGCAACACTTCTGTTTGATCGATATTCAACTGGTAGATATTCCCAATGCAGCTCTGACCTGAACCTAGAAATTGTTTTGGCTACTGACATGCTTGAATTTTTGATCTAGTCACTGTGACGTGAATATTCGATTAGTACTGCAAAGAAAACAAAAGAAGGAATGTGGTGGATGGATGGAAGGAAGGCTGGAGTGGAGTGTTTTACACGCACACAGACACAGGTTTGTCATGACATTTCCTGAAGCCGTTAAATCCAGCAGCACAGCATTACTGTTATTGTAATATGCATCTTGGCGTGTGGCAGGCTTTGTTTGTCTTGCGTTCTTTTTGGATTAACGCTGCTGTTTGTGTGTCTCGTCTTTGCAGTACTCTGAAAAGGCCCTGTACAACCAACTGTGCTTCTACAGATTCATCTTTGACTGGGAGTATGCAGTCAACAAACTATCGAGTGACGAGAGAAGTAAGACACACACACACACACACACACACACACACCGTGCATGTTGCTAACAGCCAATCTGTCTACAGTATTTATTTCTAAAGTTATATTTTATCATTTTCACCTGTTGCTGTTTTTGTTATCCTGATGCAGTAGTGCCTTCTGAGCTCAAATCAACTTACTAAAATGCTATTGAAGTTTCAGATTTGATGCTTCCTCACAAATACACATACAACATAGCATTAGCAATCAATGTCTTAATGTAAACCTTTTACCCAGGCTGCACTTACAATATTCACCAATGATGTGCCATGCACGCAAGTAGCAGAGAATGGGCATTGGATATGGGGAGGGGGGTTAAGGACATTCAGCTCCTCAAGTCGACAGCCCTAATTTAGGAGACGGATTCAATCACACACACATACAGAATGCAAAACGCTCCAATCACTGGAAGAAAGAAGGAAAGAGCCCTCCATCGTTCTCCCTCTACCCTCACTGCCCATCTCTACCTCTTTCTCTCCTTTGCTCTCTCTCTCCTTTCTCTCTCTCTCTCTGCCTCTCTTGGACAGGCACTCGTTTGGCTGTGTTGATTGAAAACAGGTTTTAGATTTGGGGAAATGATAGGGGGAGTAATGGGCGAGCTGACGAAAGGATAGCCCTTCTCCTATAATGGGACATGGAGCGTATATTTCCCCCCTTGGACTCAAATAGACGCTACTCCAGCGCTCTGGGCGCGCTCAGTAGGCGTCAGCTACAAGGCCTCTTTACCCATAGTTCTCCCTGATTGATGTCACTTGATTAGAAAGGGCTGCCGGGCCGAGTGATTTATTTATTTGATTAAATATTTATGTATGTTATTTATGTATGTATGCCTGAATATTAAGAGTGTGTGTGTGTGTGTGTGTCAGCCCAGACCTGAGTGAGGCAGCAAAAGAGTGAGACAGCAGAGGTAAATATAACGTGTAATCAACAGATGACCACTCAGAAGATGGAGGGAGTTGAAATAGGGGATTGGACTGGTGTAGAGGAGGAGGGGAAGGGAAGGAGTACTAACATGATTATAGCCTCCATTTTTGCTTTCTTTTATTTCTGTCTTTGCCCAGATGCAAGAAATCATTGCCAATCAGTTCTTGATTCTCCTCCTTTCTTTATGTTCCTGTGCTTTGCAGTATTTTTGATCTGCTTTGGGCTTGTCCTCCGAGTTCCAGCCACATTTTATATTTTGCAGTATAATGCGAAACAATGCAGTTTTTCGTTCATGGCTTAGCGTTGGAAATATGTGCTCACAGTCCACTTTACATACGGGAGAATAACGGACAGTATCCAAGATACACGTAGTTGTTTAAAGGTTTGCATTAACAGAAATGTTCAGATGTGTTCATATAGATAAATCAGGCTTTTAAAAACCTTTGATTCATAATAGCAACCCTTTCATATATTGAAACCTCAAACTCCTGTCATACAGACAGGATTGGTGCTCATAAACATTTCAAGTTGGGTCCATGGTTATTCTGGATCCTGTGTTAAAGTTACACATCTGTTTGTTTAAGCCACAGTAAAAAAACAAAATAACAAACGACTCTTCCTGAAATGTGCCCAAAATCAGTTTGAGGGACAGAACACGCTCCTGCATCCTGTCTGTAACACCCAGTACTGTTCTGCTACTGGTGTCGTTCAGCACCGCCCAGCACTCTGCAGAGTTAACAGTCACAACAAGTCTCCTGTTTGCCTGATCGGGCTTGACAGCCACCAAATGTGACACAAAAATATGGAGCAAAGCCAGAATGTGGAGGGTTCATTGAAATATGTGTTCGGTATCAGGCAAATCATTCTTTAATAACAGACTTAATTTTAATGGAAGCTGTGTGTTTAAGTGATTGCTGAGTGGTGCAGAACTCTTGGCGTTCCAGTTAAACGTTCCAGTAACTAGTATCCTGGTAGTAGGATGATCTCCAGCCAGGAGGTTGTTTTCATAACAGGCGTGTACAGTAAGCGCTGGAACAGGTCACCACCACGAGCTCCGGCTTGTGTTGTTGATGATGGGTTGCATTGTGTAACTATATCTGTCAGGCCCTTTGGGCAACACTGACAAACCGGTGGTCCCACCAAACGGGTAAGATCGAGCACAAATACAAACACACTTGTTGTAAAATTTAGGTTTAAAGCGTTAAACCTCGGTCCTGGGGCAATAATACCGCATATTACTGCATTACACACCCGGGCACCACACTGCTCAGATTACGGGGGGCAGACATACAATCCTATACACCCTACAGTAGTCTGGCCATTTGGAACTCTGTGCGTATATACCTCAAAGGCTTTATGGGCTATCGGCTATTTAATGTTTGCGTATTGTAGTGAATCTTAGTAGCGTCCGCTGCTAAACTTTCAAACGGTCACAGACAAAAAGGAAAGTGCTGACAGATGATGGAAGACATTGTTGATTTTCCTCCGTGTGTTGCCATTGACAAATGCAAACAGAAATATCACTTGTTGTGTTCTTAAATGTTGTTTACCATTCTCTTAGCGGTAAGTGGATCTTAATATGCTACAATACCTGTACTCTGCATGCACCTTTGTGTGTATTGCCATTCAGAAAAGTCTGTGCATGTACTGAACATACACAATAAAGCACATTAAGTTGAAATAGCTTTACATAAAAGAGCTGTGAGTCAACGCTGAATGTAATTTGATCAGTGTGCGCGAGCGCCGCTGTGTCTGTGTGCGCGCACGCTCGCAAGCAAAGCGCCAATCTTATCTACATGTACATTGCATTTTTGTGCCTGATTGCTGCGACTGAGTAAAACATGGAGGTAATTTCATCCTCTGCAGGAGCTCTCTAATAGATTATGCACACACACATAGGCATGCACACCGTGGCAAAAAAAACCTGCTGTCCGTTCCTTAGCTGGGAACATCCCGTATCATTGACTTTCCAATCGTTTCACGTCACTTTGCTCTCCCTTTTTGTCTTCTCGCTCCTTCTCTTCTCTCTATCTGTTGCCTTTCTCCCTTCTTCCAGTTCTCACCCTCGAGTGTGGGCAGTATGATTTTGTGTGTGTGTGCGCGCGTGTGTAAGCAATAATGTAATTTCGCCGCATTGATAAAATATAAATTGTCCTTGAGCTGCGCTTTTCTAATGATCCATTTACAGACAGTTTCCCTGCCACCTCTCAGCGCTCTGCATTTGGTCCTCTCCTACCCTCCCACTCCTCTTTCTCTCACTCTGTCTTCATTCTCTTCATTTCTTTCTCTCTCCTCTCCATTTCCTTCCCTCTCTCTCCCCCTCTCTTTCCATCTTCCACGCTGCCCTCCCTCTCTCCGGTGATACAAAGCGGGGTGGCAAAATCCGCGGGTGCGATTGTCAAATCAATTATTCATTCTGTGCAATTACACTCACACAAAGAAGTTTCCCTGTGCTCCGAGTGGTGATTAAATTAACTGCTATTCCAGCTGCCCGTCGCCACCAGCCTAATAGAATATTCATGGAGGCGGCCGATGGAATGGCCGATCTCCATTAACTTCATCATGCTCACTTAATTACAGGCTTGTTATTGTATTTACACCTAGTTAGAGCGTGCAGAGCCCCGATCTACTCGTGCCCAGCATCGCCAGAGTGT
The DNA here is from genome assembly GCA_030770545.1 of Macropodus opercularis. Classification (NCBI taxonomy): domain Eukaryota; kingdom Metazoa; phylum Chordata; class Actinopteri; order Anabantiformes; family Osphronemidae; genus Macropodus; species Macropodus opercularis. The sequence goes on from JAUCMP010000028.1 coordinate 7,634,942, forward strand.
GCGCGAGTGTGTGACAACACCTAGTTAGAGCAAAGATAACCCCTGATACACTCATTGTGCGCATGTGTGTGTTGAAGTTGGTGTGAATGTGTGTATGCAGGTTTGAGGAAAACGTCTGCGTTGACAATCTACGGCCTCCCTCTTTAAAGTTGTCAGGATCTAAACCGTCATGCGTCTGTCCTCAGACCATTTTCTATCCTTAATTTGAGTCAGCATCTCTTTTCTTCATGTTATTCCCGCTCCTCTCCCTATTCGTTCATGTCTCGGCCTCCCCGACGTCAACACAGTCTCCCCTCTCTTCTCTCCTTCCACCTCACACTCTCTCTTTAAGGGAGGCTATTTATTTGAACTACGCTCCCCACTGTGCTTCGACTTGCAGCCAGATCTCTCCCTCTTTCTTTCCCTCTCTGTGACTCTTAAATCATTCTTTTATCTGTTCGCCACACTGTGATTGAGGTGGAAAAAAGAAAGGAGTGGGGAAGAGTAGCGGAGGGGGAGAATTATTTTCTCCTACCTTTCAGAAAAGATGACATGATTGCTTTCGCTTGATCATGCATCATCACCCCCCTTTTTTCCCCCCCGATAAATAGACTAGTTTGTCTCACCCAGCCTCTCTTCTCCCCTTTTCTCCATCCCTGTCCTCGCTAACATGAGGATTATCTGGTAATAGTTGCTGCTGGCGTTCAAGTCAACCACACCATGTCTGTATGTTTGTGTGTGTGCATGCATGTCTGATTACTGTTTGTCACAAGGATGTTTTTTAGTCACCATGGCTGGGTTAATGTGCTTTTTAAGTGTTTAACTACCATCAATCATCTGTGTGTGTGTGTGTGTGTGTGTGTGTGAGAGAGCGTGCATGCGTCTACCTCCACTGATGATCTCTGTGTATCTAACCTTTGTTCCCTTGGGCAGTCAGTGAGTGGTATTTATCCAGCAGCCACTAATGTAGCAGACAGGAAGGACAAGACAGGAGATAGGGTGTGGAAATGGCAAAGACATCAGCCATCAGCCATATGGACAACATGTGCATTTATTTACAACATGTGATCTAGATAAATATTTAATATAAGCGTTTCATTTGTTGTCTTGTACGGTTTTGTAATATTGTTACTAAATGGACTAAAAAATGAGTCATGATTGATTTTGACAGTCGATTGGTTAGTCAGTCATCAATGAAAAACACTCGCCACCTGTTCCACCTTCTTAAATGTGAAGATTTGTACTGTGTCAGAAACTGTGAAAATGTCCGTCACAATTTTCCAGAGACCAGATTGAGGTCAGTCCAAAAGTCGAAAAATTCACTTTACATTCATAGAGGAGAAAAAAGTATTTGCGTTTAAGAAGAATTAACCTGTCAACCTGTCATTTTGTGTTTTTGAGAACCACAAATGTCTTAAATCACTACACAGCCATTCATTATCGCAACTGCTTTTTTTTCAGACGGGGTCACAGCAATTACAGTACGCAAATATATCATACAGTATTTAATAGGCCACTTACTGTTTTGTCATTAATCAGAAAAGAAACCCCTACATGTTGTTTCACTAAATGTGTAAACAAATTGAGGGGGAAAGACATTAATAAGTATTTGAACCCGTTTTTATGGACCTAGTGTTCTTTCATATCATATCCTTCTTTCATATATTGATTTTCTGTACAATATAACATTTTATTCTGCATAAATATTCATTTCCATCTGTTCTATAATAAGATATCTGATGCAGGTCTAGATCATTGTAATACAGTTGTTACTTCATGAGATTTTTTTTGTTCTTTTACAGTTTTTAAATTGAAATGAAAAGTTGAAACACTTTATGATCAGTATGAATGAAAATTGATTATTGCAGTAAAATTGGATGAAACTTTCTTTTATTTCTATTTTTCTGCTCCTTCTCCACTGTTCCAACTTATCATTTCAGGGATATCTCACTACACTCCTATTGATGGTGTGTTATTACTTGGTTTCATAGTACTTTATCCGCACTTGACCCTCAGTATGATATTGTAAAGAAATCATTTTGGAGGCTATGCAGCCTGGGACAGTCGGCTCTCGGTCTCGGTCTTCTCTGTCCTCATCGCAGCCCACCTGAAGGGATAACAGGGACGAGATATTGACTCCACGCTCTCATTGGGCTTTTCTATCGATCTCATGATTCCGTTTGTCTGCGTGCATGCGCATGCTGCTATCGACCCATCAGTCCATTTGTGTGCGATCCTTCTCGCAGCCCTCAAAGTGATAGCATTACTGGCAGATAGCCTTGAATGTGTTGGTACTCCACTTAAGAGTAAAATGCTCCCCCTGTGTTTATTAGTGATGAGACAGCTGGCGTTTCTCTTACAGTTGGACTCAGCTGAACTCAATCAAATAGATTTGAGGAAGGTGAGAGTCATGGAGCCTGATGTTTTACAGGAGCTGAATGGTCTTCTATTGAGCTCTGGCAATGAGAACTTCTTCCTTTTTATTTTGTAGAGTTCCTTAACCAGGTGGGCAAAGACAAGGAGGTGTATCGCAAGCTGAAGGAGGTGCCCGACAAAGCCTTGGCCACCAGTGGCTACTCAGAGATTAACCTGGCCAAACTCTTCCAGGCCTTCTCCAGCCTCAAGTAAAACACATACACACATCTGTAAGGACAACACCACCAAGGGACTTAAACATCCGACTTAAACCCGGACAGTTGTGTTTGGACTCTGAATATAGTAAACTTTCAGGTTTTGATCTCTTCCCTCCACATCGGCTTTCCTTAACCTCATGGCCCGTATATATGGCTGCATAGCCAGCCACCCCTCTGTCGGTTTCTCCATATAGACTGTGCACACACATCCAGCTTGACCCCTTCACCGTGACTGTATGGTAAAGGGTAGCAATCATACCTAAATGGCCGTCTATTGTGTATGTGTCTGGAAGCTAGCTGTGCCTCGCTGGGTGTGTATATGAGCGGGTGTATGTGTAAAAATGACTTATCCTAAGAGCAGCCAGTATGCTCCGAAAGCCGCTAATTAGCCAATGATAGTGACCCTGGCCGCTAAGACCACTGGATGCCTGCAGTGATCGGACACTTGTTCTGATTACCACCATTCATCCCGAGTGTGTGCGTGTGTGTGTGTGTGTGTGACAGTAAGGACAATGCAGGGAGTGGTTTAGTATCTGTGCTGGACAGCTGATCTATGGTTCCTCCACAGCTTTGGTTTAACTGAAGTCATTTCAGTCCTTTTTACTCGTTTCTGCTCAGTCTCCTTCCTCTGGGCAGATTGTTTTAATTTGTGCATAATTTACTATGTCTCTAACTTGTACTGCCCAGGAGGGCTTCTGTAATGACGACAGTGTTTAATGTTGGGTGTTCTGATATTCATAATATTTTTTGATAATGAAACCTCAATAAAATGCTAATTAAATAGGATGTTAATATTGCTGGGTTTGGTGTTTTTTTGCAGTATGTGGTGTGATATAAATAAGGAGATGACTCCTGCAGAGTCTCTATAAGGCCACAAAAGGGAAATGATATCGCAAGAAAATATATTTAAAAAAACACTCCCTTCATTTCATAGCTTTTTGAGCATCTGCTAATTTAAGCATTTCCACTTTATTTAACAGCATACTTTGAATCTTCTATTTTGTCTTCTATTGTTTTTTTCAAATCTTATCTGAAACTCTCTTGTTATACTGTAACTTTAGCTGGTATACGCACAGTATTTAGTATAAAGCGTCCGTTTGCAGTATAAAGTTGCTAGTCGATGTGTGTAATTGTAGAACCTTCTACTTTGTTTTAATATAACTTAACAGGAACGTATGGACCTAGACAGGTAAGTAAATAAAATCACTACAGCTAGTTTAGGAAGAAATGAACCTTTTATAAAAATGTTTGACTTGTTGCACAGATTTAGACCTTTAGTGAGAATGTATGAGATATAGGACAAACCAACCAGGAAAGCCAGGGAGTACTTAAAATTCACTGTAACGTGGTGAGTTTTGTTTTATGAAATCATAACAATCAACAATCTTCTATCACCAAAATAATCCTTTAATTATACAGATGTGAGAATTGCTGGACTTGTGTTTGATTAGTACCCTAAAATTCATTATAATGTAATTTGGGGTCCATAATTGAGACACTAATAATTGTTTGATGCCAAATTATATAAAATACAAGTATTACCATTAGGATTGATTTCTGCAAATTGCATGTGTATAATGTCACTGTGATACACTTTCTAAATACTATATTTCAGTTAAAGTTCTGTCTGTAAGCCGCTACATTAAGTGTTTCACCACTTTCCTTTGTGTTAATACAGTCAGGGACTTTTTTTTTTTACTCCATCCTGCAGTGTGCATTTCCATAAACACTGCACGCCTCACAAATCACTTCAAACCACTGTGACTTGTGAAGGCAACCTTAAGTGGGCTGAACACTTAAACCATGATTCACTATGCAATGGATAGAACATGCTGTGTGTGAGAGAAAGTGTCTCAGTGCATTTACAGCCTATTGCTCATAACTTTACATATTTATTAAATCATATCAGCTCCGCTACTTCTCCCACAGTTGCTTTGCCTCTTTCTGCTCTATTTCCCCCCTTTTTTTAGATTTAATCAACCTCAGCTCACAGTAGATGTACACAGACCTGCTATTCCCACTACCAGGCTCCAGGTTTTTGAGTGAGGGCCCCGTTTTGTCCTCCCAGTTTGGAGTAAGCCCAGTCAAATTGAGTCTCTGCATTAATTCGACCCTGCTAAGCTAATAAGGTCGAGCAAGTCTCTTTATATTGTCGTGTTAAGCTTTATTGCTTGTCGTTTTGACCAGCAATGAACAAGGTAGGCTTTGATGAGGGAATTAGTCTCCTATTCTACCCGTGTTATTCATAGCGCGGTGGAACATACAAGCACCAGAGAGGGTGTCAAAAGGAGAGCTGGTCCTATTGCAAAGTGTCTCCCTTGTTGGAGCTGAAAGGGCGGTTATGAGACGATAAACCGCTTAATACATTGAGCTAATTGGATGAGAGCAAGAGAGACGGGGAATTAAGGGGCGATCCGAGAGGGGAGCGCAGTGCCGTGGCCCAGCTATTCAGGTCTTTCATCTGGGCCGCGGTTCTCCGCCTGGGGAGAGGAGGGAAGGGGGGTGTTCATCAAAGCGCCTTTTAGAGCGCCTCTCCCGGAGACTGAGTGAGGAGTGATCCGGCTGAGGCTGTGGAGTGATTGGGCCTATTCTCAAAGGTAGGGACGTGGTGGGAGAAACGAGGCACGGGAGAATCCAAATCACGGGCCAAATCAAGTCCAACTGCTTGGGGAGGGATACGAAGTGTGCGTGGGGGTGGGGGGGGGGCACAGTGATGAAAACGACATGTCAGTGGGAGGACATTTTCTGGACACCTGGATTAACCTGTGAGAGGCGGACGGCAGCGTCAAGCACCAGATGCAAAGACGCAATTCGCAAAATCATGTAGATTTGGCATCGCGGCCAGTTTACAGAAAACCACAGCGTGAATGGCGCGTATTGACCCCTTTCATATCAACATTCATTATTACGATCATTCGTGCAATAAGGAGCCTCATGGCACAAGTCTGTCTTGAATGAGAGCGCGCACATCCAACAAGTGTGACTTTATAAACCCACAGCTATTGCTGCGCCACAGCATTTCAATTTTCTCGCCTTTTTGCGCTGCAAAGAAAGTTTAAGCCTCGCTCGCAGCGGGTCATCCGCCTCCCGGCATTCCGCTAGATATTAGGGACAAATTGGTTTGCCATTCATTAGTTATATTCACAATAAGATTACAACAGGCCGGACAATCTCGTCAAACCCCCATAGGACCATACAGGAAAACACACACGCTCCAATGAGCTTGAGCAAAAGAATGGGAATTTTAAAAACCCGGTGGTCTGCGCGCACAGGAGAACAAGGCTGTTTTTCCAAATGTGTTTTTCTCATTTTCGCATCGCAAACTTTATGCAAGACTTTAAAGATCTGTCCCATAACATTACTGCGCATTTCATTCCTACTTGTTTGGACTAGATTAACCGGTTAACAGGCGTAAAACCTGTAGCTTTAACGGGTGCGGGTGGAGTAAGAAGAGGGTTTTCACAAACGCCTACAAAAAAAAAAGAAGAAGAAGAAGAAGCAGGGACTACGTTAATCCGCGCGGGGTAATTTCACGCGATTTGGACGAGCAGCAGATGGGTCAACCGGAGGAGAATGAGCATTGATTGCTGCGGTGGCGCTGCACCAGCAGTGAGATGCGAACTGGGGGGCGACGGAGCGAGGGTATTAACTCTGCGAGGTGTGCGTGAAAGCCGTTTGATCAAGTGGTTTGTTACTTCATTAATGACAAAGGGGATTCGCTTCCATCGACACGGCATTACAGATGTTAAGACCAATTTAGCGCCTTTAAAGGGTTTTAAAGGATGTTTTGTGACGCCCCCCCACCACCACGCATCAGCGCCCCCCCCCCCCCCCCGATAAATTGGGCGATCTAATTGAAAACGCCTCGCCTTTGTCGCGCGTTTCACATGTTGGGGATTAAGCTCATGAATATATGGTCAGTATTTTGTCAACTCCGTTGAAGAGGATAGACGCACGCAGAGCACTGGATTATGGACCTAATGCATTTCCTCTCTTCACACAGCCGCTCCGTCTCTGCACCTCTCTGAGAAACGGTTTTGTCCTCTCCAGATGGCCCCCAGGCCCTGACCAGCGGACAACTTGCTACTGAAGTTGGGTTCACGTTAGTTTTACATCCCCCTGCTTAAAACGTTAAAATACTTTTAGAAATATTCTTCAATGTAAGACAAAAAAACACAATTACTTCATAACACCTTTTATTAATAGTTCTATAATATTCTATTTCACAGCGTTTGTTTTTCCTGGTTTAGGCCTATGTCAGTCCTAAAGGAATTTGAAATAATAAAAGATAACTCATTTTATCAATGTAATTTATTCAAATTAGCATTATTAAACCAGGAAACTTACAATCACCTAATAAGAAAAAAACTGTCCTTCACTCAGTTCCTCTGGGAAAGGTTTTGACATAAATAATTATCTAAAAACCTAAGAATTCATAAACACAGGTGAAATTCTACACAGGGCGACGCTCATAACACACTACACCGAGTGCAAATTATCAAAACACGGCTTCCTGAAATATACACGACCTTGTTTTGAAAATCATCCTTTTTGTTGTATTTTTTTCCCTTTTTACACAGTATTTACAGTTGTCTTTCACACAGTCAGGTCATTAGACACATCTAAGGTCTCAACTTTGCTCGCGTGTCCTGGAGTCAGACTCAGCGGAAATGCCACTGCTGTGATAATCAAGGAGGAGATGAGGGGGTCAATTTACAGACGTGGCTTTAAACAACTTCAAATTAGGAGACTTTCGAAATAATGGCAGGGCTGAGTGTGACTGCTGGACAGGCGAGCAGCAGAGAGGAGTCAGGCTTGTAGAGAAGGCTATGGAAGGTCTATGGACAGTTTTTCCTTTGGTTCAGGGGGGGACCTCCTCCAACTCGCCCTATAGACGCAGACTGGCTCAGCCCACATCAATGCATACAGATTAAGCAGTGTTAGTGTCGAGCACTGGCATTGTCCACATTTGAAGCAGCTCAAGAATCCTTTCTAAAAGTCTGGGTTCCCCTGTGGGTCTTCATCTGCCTGTGTGTGATTGTGTGTGTGAGTGACAACACGTTTTTTTAGTCAGCAAAGCTACTAAGTGAAAATAGAAAAGCATTATGGCCAAAATATACCTATTTAATAAGTTACGTAGTCAAAGAAAAAAGGCCCTCATGCCTTTTACTCTTTGAAATATGAATTAGTATTTGTATGCAGTATCATGTAAATAGGAATTTGTGGGCAAAATACATTTTATAAAGTTTATATACTGTTGACAGTCATAATAACTTTTCAGATTTGATAAGATCCTGAGATAGCTTGTATGTAAAATCTTAATTTGTAAAATAATTAATAACATGAATATTCTAGTCGAGTAAAATGTGCAGTATTTCACACGAATGTAGTAAATAACAATATAATAGCATACAGCAGGTACTCAAATACAGTATCTCTATGTTTTTAAATTAAACAAATCAAATTCATCTTTCAAGCCATGTGTCAAAATGTTATTTAAATGTATAATTTGTGGTGTGTTAAAACACTGCTACAATAGCTGTAATTACTGACACACACAAACACACACTTCTTGTTTAGCTTAGTGCTCTTTGAAAATTTGGTCGTGCTATTCTGTTGGGGAAACATGAGGTAAGAGGGATGGTTGAACACAGGGACGTCAGCCTCCAGAGGTGTGGAGGGGGAGGGGGGGTCATGGAATGGGACGTAAGCACGGGACGGGGAGGCCTAGAGCTGGTGTTGAGTGTTCAGCACACCTCCTTCCCTGCGGCTCCGGTGGGCAGGATGTTAAGCTGGGTGAGCTGAGCCGAGTGTTCCTTGGCCTTGAGGCGCAGCGCAGCGATACTGGAGGCCCGGCGGTCTGCTGCAGCCGAGGAAGAGGAAGTGGAGGAAGGGTCAGGGAGGACGGGGCCCGCGTGGGAGGGGTTCTCTACAGGAGGGGCGGGCTGGCGTAGGAGAGCTGCAGCGGTGGAAGCACTGGTCAAGGGACCCATACTGGAGAAGAGCCTGAAGGTGAAGAGACAGACATTTAAACATCCGCATCGTTTCTTTTTACAATAAAGGGGAGCGTTAACTCTCTCTGTAGCTACGTTTATGTCTATGTCTATCTATTGCATGCTAGCTTGCCCCGTATCAAAGATGAGATGTAGAGTAGAAGGTTAATAACACCGTATAATAGAGGACAAAAGCAAACGAGAAGCTAATTATGGCATATGGAGTGTGCAGTGTCACTCCTCCTCACAGCTTGTCTCGCAGGATCACACATTTAGTTAATTTATTAAGACATTTGACAGAATGATTACACACTGCTGGGAATGGTTAACAGTAGAACATATGTATAATCAGGCAGTGAGATAAACAGTAATGCAGTGTGACTGAGGATTACTGTAACCTTCAGTCCGTACTGTTGCATGATGTACTGGGGCTTTAGTTAAAGTCGAGTTGCTGCTGTGCATTTTTCTGTTCTGCGTTTGACTACGAAATTGTAGTAATTTACTATAAACACAGGGATAAATGTGAAGTCCTACCGGTTTAGAGATTGTAGGGTTCTAATGCAAGTAAAGAATTGGTATCTGGTCTAAGGGTGGTCTGTGCACGGGTGCAGCTCACCTGCCAAAAGTGGGCCCTATAAAGGCAGGGTGGCGAAACATGGCAGCTGTGCCCAGGAAAGTGCCCAGGCCGACAGGGGTTGCCAGGGGTGGGGCAGAGCCGTTGTGGGGCGGCGGGGCCAGGCCTGGGAAAGCAGCGGCCGCGGCTGCAGCAGCCGTCCAGGCCGACTCCAGAGCTGGGTGAGGGTGGGGAGGGAAGGGCCCTCCCTCCAGGTAGTGGCTGAGAGGGTGGCCTGCTGCCAGGGAGCCTGGAAACGGCAGGCCCGACGGGTGGGCCTGCACGCCGGCCTTCTCCCGCTTCCTCCACTTGGCCCTGCGGTTCTGAAACCACACCTGAGGACAGACGAACACGATGAGCAGGCTGTCGCTGCTTCCAAGGTCAGAAAATTCGTATTGAACATATGTTTATTTAAGACAAAGCTGCTTAAATGCTGTTTCTCTATGGTGCAGAAGGAGGTGTGAGTCCTGTTGCATTGCAGCAGTGTTTCATTGTAATTAACATGACTAGACTCTATTGAATGTTGTGTCAGTGTTCTCTAATAGTTGTCTACCTTAGGTGGTGGCCAATAGGCGGAAAGTCAAGGGTAATTACATGCAAGGTAAACGCTGCCGCTCACAGTCCCCTTAAATCTACTTTCTGTCTAATTAACCCCCCTCCCCTGCCTGTAGACGGGCTTCAGGTTGGGGAGAGATAATTAAGAGCGGTGTTAACAAAAGGTCCAGGAAATTTCCGCTGAACTGGCTCCAATAACAATTAATGCGCTTTAAATTAAATTCTTAAGAGATGTAGAACAAGTGACTTCCATCCAGGAGAGTATTTAACTTTCCCACGCATCCACTGTTCCCCAGTTTGCACTGCAGAAACACGGGGCTCTCACAATGAGCAAAATGTCAACATGGGGAAAGTCATTGAACGAGCTTGAGCGACGGGGACTACACACACACACACACACACACACACACACACACACACATTATTCCCAGTGGGCTGTTTAGCATTGCTCAGCCCCTCGGGAATTTATGAGTTTTTATCACCTCCTGATGGCGCCCGTTAAGTGATTTGTTCACCTACGGCCCCTAAAGAGACATCTGTTGTTTCACCGTCGCCCATAACCTCCCGGAGCTTCCACCGTGTTTGAACTGTCTCTCTGGTTATGAGCCCGGGCTTTCGACATGCAAGCCACGCTTTTCAGAGAAGGATGGATGGAGAGGAAGGAGGGGGGAGAGAGAGAGAGAGAGAGAGAGAGAGAGAGAGAGAGAGAGCGTGGGTGGTTGGGGGGGAGCAAACACCTTTAATGGTCTCTCATTCGCTCCCAAGTGCAAAGCATCGGATCAATGCAGGTCTATTGCAATCACATAATGGGAAATCAAATAGCATTATCCCTCCTCTCCCCTCCTCTCTCTCTCTCGCTCTCTCTCCCCCGTCTTCTCCCTTCCCTTATTCTCACACACATCTCTTTACTCACACACACACACACACTTCTCGGCCTCGCCCCCTGTTCGTCTCCTCTGACGGGAATTCAAACACCATCCCCGGAATATAGACGGTGTTTGCTCCTGCTCTAAGTGAGCTTTTTATGAATCGCCAGCGTCGCCTTAATTGCCACTAAAACGTCTCTCATTCGCGTGTAATAACATTCAATAACAGCAAATACCTTCCCCGCGCAGCGGCTGGGGCCATTTAACACATTTTACTGTAATAAATTACTGCCTCAAATTGGCCCATAATCGTTGATCCTCAATCAGTGACGCATATCACCGGTTATTATCCAGCACTGCGCGCTCGGGACATTTTATGGAGGACATAAAACATTAGAGGATGCTGTTTTCCTCCTATTTGATTTACAAGTCACTGGCTTCTCTTTTCACAGACAGATAAACACTTACTTGAACGCGGGCCTCGGTGAGATCCAGGCGCATTGCGAGCTCCTCTCTGAAAAGAATGAAAGAGCAGGACGAAAAGAAAGAGACAGAGACAAAAAGAAAAGATTCAAGGTTACAGGACACCGTTTGGAAGCAACGTAGAATTGCTGTTTTGTCCCCTCCTGTTGTTCACTGTCAACAATAGACGACCAAAATAGGCTGGATTTTTTTCCCCCTCCTCCCTGGCAAGAACTGCAGAAAGACGCCAGAGCCATATTCTATTTTCCCTGTCACGAATGGGTAGAAATAGGCCTAGTGATTGTTAGATTTTCCTTAGCCCAGGCCTGTCACTGTAACAACATAATGGCTGGAATAATGACATCTAAACTAGCCTGCCACAAAGCAATTGACGCTCCGTTCAGCTGCAAGATGGGCTTGCAGTGCAAATTAGACCCACGAGTCGCTTTAAAGTAAATCGATTGAAAAATATGAATAATCCCAATGTTGAATGATAATAGGAAAACGAAAATCTAGGACCTTGTGCCCTGTAGTATTAGAAAAGACCTTTTTACGAATCAAACAAGAGCTTTAATTAAGCTGAAAATATGTGTGAAATTCTATTAATAGGTGAGCTCATTTCTTTTATTTTTTTGGTCTACTATTTAAATGTATTTTTATCAAATCCACCGCTATTCAGCATCATAAAACGCATAGCCAATAAAGCACTGCACACTGAAATACGCCTGCCCCCCCCAGGCTTTAGTTCAGGTCCTGTCGCACCGTGTCAGGATCATGTCCAGCAGGTAACGTGATCCGCGCCGGTTAATTTTTCCTCCTGAGGATAACACCGCTGTCATCTGTATCAACAGCAGCGGATACAGGTAACAAAACGTCCCCAGTGTCAGCACTTTAAGGCCTATTGTGTTCTTACGCGCGGCGCCGCTGTGGGCGTGGAGCATTTTCTGAGGTGTGATCCAGTTCTAAATGGAATTACTGTTACTGTTTTATTTAAAAAATAATAATTTTATTGGCCAGAGTGTGTATTATAAAGAAATGTAATTAACTACGGAGTTGGTAAAGAACACGCCGTTTTGTGTTTGATTCGGGATTTAGTTCTGGTAATGTGGGGGGAAAAAATTCACAAGAAAATATTAAACTGCCCTTTAATTTTTACATGTGGTTTTAAGTATTTATATATAGATTATTCGTTTATATTTTGTTTAACAATAATACTAAGAATGAATAATATTATCCTTTACGCTAGTATAGTTGTGTACTGTAGTTCCCCAGGCTTAAAATAATTATTGCAGCTTTGTGTTTTCTCACCTGGTGAAGACGTCGGGGTAGTGTGTCTTCTGGAAAGCTCTCTCCAGCTCCTCCAGCTGATAGCTGGTGAACGTAGTCCTGTATCTTCTCTGCTTCCGTTTCAGCATCCCCTCCTCTGAGTCACTGCCCGCCGACAGACACACGCTGTCCTCCCCATCCCTCACGTCCCCATCCCCGGCGTTCAAGCTCTCCCTCTCCTCGTCTTTCGGGGACAGCGCGGCCGCGTCCCCGCAGCTCTCCTCCTCCTTACCGGCGTCCTCCTCGAACTTCAAGGGGCCGAGCTCCACGAGCCCCAGGCTACCGTCCTCCGAGCCCTCGCAGGGGCTCTGATCGCCCTCTGCCCGGCTCAACGACGCGTTCTCCCGGTAGGATTTACTGCGACTGATGCTCACCTGCGGCGCCTGGCTTATCTTGAGGCTGTCGCTGGCTTGCTCCAGGAGGAGCCGCTCTCTGTCCAGCTTCTCCGCGTGCTCGTGGAGGTACTTCCCACCTGGTCCGTACAAGCGGCGGAGCTTAGGTGGCAGGTGCATGTCAGCACTGAGGGAAAGAGGATCTTTCGTTGGCCCTGGGAAGAAAGAAACATGTAAAACACGTCAACATAACGAAGAACAAAATGGCAGCAAATAAGCAAAGCCAACATTTCCAACAAATAACGCTCAACACCTCGCAGGCCTATAAATAACTCGTTGTCCATTTCGTCTGGTAAATATTTATCATAAGCTCACAACAGTGGAAAATGTTGGACGTGGTGGCTGCATGAAAACCAAAATCTGCTGAAACTACATCGACTTTGAGAATAAACCTATTTAAATTGTTACAACATTTGTTCTCAGACCAGGCTTCACTGGTTCAAAGCAAACTTACCGTCAGCAGCTTTGTCGAGCTCCCCTCTGCCGGGCAGACCCGTCAAACTTTGCGCTCCTATCAGTCTGACCTTACAGGGACTCCGGCGGCCCAGGATACTGTCTATGCAATAAGAGGAGAGCAGCGTCGGGGATTTACTGCTCTTCCTCTCGCCCCTGTCGTGGATATCTTCCTCAAACTGGCCGCTCATGTTGCCGCTTCAGTTAGTCTATAGTTTCTCTTGCAACGCCTGTTGGTCTCCCTCTCTCTCACTCGAGCTACGGCGCTTCTGCTTCGTCTTGTTTTCTCCGGTCAAGCCGGTGTTTCTGTTGGAACCGGGACTCTCCTCCCTCCTTCTCTCTCCTCTCTCTCCTGTCTCTCCCTCTCCTCTGTCACACTCTCATCTAATGACAGACAGCGGTTTGGCTGCGTCGCGGTGCGCTCCCGTCTGCCAGGCGCTTCTCAGCTCGGCGCGCTCGCTCAGCGGACGTGTAGGCTGGTACCGCGCGTCTGATTGGCCCGTGCGTGTGTATGTGTGGGGAGAGACTGCGCGGAGCTGCTTTATATATTTTACGATTAAAGTTAATTTGAGGGAAAGTCAACAAAACCCGACATGGAGCTTTGTTGCTCTGTGGAACGAACTGAAAGTATTTTTTTTTTTCCCATTTTGAATAACGATTTGCTTTATTTTAATGTATGTCGTATACAATAATACGCTTCAACACTACTTTTACAACTTTCACAAAATATCAACAACGAACTGAGAATAAACAAATAAACGAGCAAACAACATATAGTAGTTAAACACCACATCAGAACAGACGCTGACATTGTCGCAGAAGCAAGTGAAATTATGAAAACTGATTACTTTTAATTTAATAATTTAGCCACAGACACATTGATAAATTAGAATCGAATTATAATAATTATACTAATAACATCAGCTCATCTACATCAACTCAAACGTTTCATGTCTACAAGAAAATATTATTTCCCAGACCTATAATACTTTGAATTAGCTACTTTCTATTACTCATAGCTTACATTACTGTGTCAATATTGTTAATTGAGCAATTAAATAGTAACCGTTTTCACCATTTCCTAAAATCTCTCTATCATCTTATCTTTAATACTAATAACAAATACACGGTGAGACTGTTCACTTCTAGGCTGACAGAGTAAGATTATATTTTGTCAGCCTAAAGTAGATGTGCACTGTATGAATCCTTGTCTTCAAGAAATTCTGGCGCGGAGTTTGCGTTCAACCCCGACACCACCTGCAAAATCCGTGTCAGCCACCGAGTCACACAGCAATGGAAATATAAATATTGGTATCACATCTTTTTTTAATCTATCATATTTGCATCTTTTTTTTAAATATTATGTTTCGTCAGAGAAGCAACGTCACATTTATTAATACGAGTCTGTTTCTATCTGTCAGTTTTGACTCTACCCCCCCTCTCTCTCCCTCCAATTGCCTGCTCTCTGCTGGAGTTATGGATCGACTTAAAAAGTGAGGGTGTCGCGGCGGTGATGAGACGCCGCACGGGGAGCCGGGATAGCACGCAGGGGACTCCGCTCTGGAGAAGGGAGGGAGATGGGAGAGATGGATCGAGAATGTAATTTTAAATGAAAGTCTATTTAACCCGCTGTGAATGGCATGACCCCTATCCTCGCCTCAGAGCCCATCACTGTTAAAAGGATCATTTTCAGAATTCAATCCAAAAACTTCAGCGAGCTGCAATTTACTCTCTCCTTCACTCTCTCTCCCCGTCTCTCCTCTTCCCCACCGTTAAGTATCTGCCCGGCCTGGAGCACTGCAACGAAAAAATAACAATAAAACATATGTCCAGAAAATTGAACCAGGTCTTCTTTTTTATTTTATTTTTAAGCGATCGCTTTATGACCCATTTATGATTGGAACTCCTAAGAGCGCCATTGATCCGTGTAAAGTTAAGTTAAGGTACAGGCCGCCAAGATTTGGAGGAGGTAAACCAAACCAAGTCACTTAAGAGCCTCGTAAAATCGCAGTAACACAGATACTTTAAAGTTATCAGCAGAAATGGCTTTTAAGTGGTATAAAAATGCTTTTCTGACACGTTTAACTCGTATGTGTACACATTTCCTATGCGATAGGGCCTATTGGATCTCACGTTATCAGCCAGTACAAAGATAATATAATGCCGCTGTTTCCCGCAACACTATTAGAAACAGATGTCACCAAACGCATGGTGTCAGATTCATCCGCAACTTTTTTTTTTTCTTTCGTGTTGCAAACTTCACCAGCTTGTTTATTTGCAGTGTAATGAGTGTAATAACAATATGAAATGTTATGCCTTTTTCCTGCGCGGTCACAAACAGACGTGCGTAATACAGACGGGTATTTAGAGTCGCTCTGTAATTTGGGGGCCACAATTTGATTCATTTATCCGCACACTGTTATTAACCCTGTGGAAAAAGAGATGTCAGCCGCCATTTCAGCCAGCAGGACATCCGTGCTTTGTTTAAATGCACTAATTACGCGCATACATTAGAGGGGGGCGAAATAGCCTGAGCGCAATTTTCACATTTTCAATTTTCCGTCTGTTTGACGTGCAGGTGAAGAGATGGCGGAGAGAGGCCGCCTTCAGCTTCAGCACCACCTCACCACCGCCTCCTCTGTATTTTCATAACATCCTAACTTGATAATATCCAGGGGAAACACTGGGTTGCATGTTTTCTGCAGCCTGCTGCTGCCTTGACACGGTGCATCATAGCCTGAAAATAAACGGATCTTTGTGCGCAGGCACCTCAGCGCTTAAGATTTATAATATAAACATGTATATTGAAGTTCAGATTTGAGTTCGTGTGCTGTAAACACATTCTATAGGAACATTTTACTTATGTGACGTGATCTCTGCTCTCTTTAAGCCACGAAAGTGATAAGAACGAAGTTATCTCGGACCAGCAGGTTGTGCTTTGCCTTGCAGGTCATTCTACTGGCGCCATCTCCTGGACGGAATATCAAACTGCACCGTCAGGTAAGCGCTACAGCCTCATGTACGGGGAGAGACCTATTTTAAATAATCTCTGTTTTGCATCCAACCCTTATTATAAATGCATCACACTCCTCGACTCTCGCTGTATATTAAGTTATGAGGTTTGTTTGTCACATTGTATATGCACTGGCCTTGTATGAAGTAATTTAAAGCCCAGTCCACCTGTAGGAGTTAGGTGACCTGCATTTAGACAGGCATGGATGCGTCTGTTTAGCTTTATTTTCTTCTCTGTTTAACAGATTTTCTTTTCCACACCTTTGTTCCAAGGCAACGTGCGTGAAAATGGATCCCTAACGTGCACCAACTGGCCGCGTGGCCTTGGCGACAAAGACTCATCCCCCAGCCTCCATCCATCCATCCATCCATCCACCCATCCTCGCGCTCCGACATAATTGGACACTTGCTCTGCTTGAGAGGCCAAGCAGGAAAAGAAGGAAAGGAGGGAGAGAAGGAGCGGAGAGGCAGCGAGTGTGTGCTGGGGAAGGGAGGGAGGCTTTTAAGACGCGCGTAAGCAAAGTTAATTAGCGGTTATTAACAGCCCGCATAATGAGAGCGAGAGGGAGTCAATTTAATGACTTTGTTAGCGCGAGTTCAGAGCGACAGGCGATGATCGAAACAACAAAAGCGAGCGCGCACGCAGCCATCATCCGTAATTTCCAGCGGTAATGCGGTCTGATCAGAAACAAAGGGTTCTAATTTCGTTCAACTGACTCGATAATTTGTCCTTATGTAAGGAAAATAATTAATGACTTAATGCTTCAACAGAAGTAGCTTTCTTTGGGGGGGATTTCGCAGGCCTCGTTTGCTGGAGAAGGTCGTAAGGAAATCAATTTCCAGGCCTATAATTATTTACATCATAATTTTTAATCGTGGACGTGTGCGTTTGCGCCTAGTTAGTGTGCAAACGACTGAGGGGTGTATTAGGACGCGAGAGAAGGAGTCTTCAAGTGTTCTTCCCTCATGCAAGTTGTGTGTGGCAATAATTGTAACCACGTGTCACAACGCAGCCCTGGAGATTTTGCCATTAAAACAGAAAGGAGTGTATGAAAAAGCATAGATACGCTAAACCATATACAGCTTTGGTGATTTTGGTCACAGATTCTACTTGATCATACCTTGGTGCTCAGTAAAATTGATAGCCCTCAAGTGTGTGGCTGCTCCCAAGAAAGTACCAGCTTATGGAGGCTGCTGCGTCGCAAAATTATCCGCGTCGTGCGCGTCTTTGCGCATGATTTCATCATTCCACAGATGGCTTGAGTCGGACGAAAGATGTGAGCGCTATTATCGATTGGGGGAACATGAGCCGCCTGTGGGCCACTCTCGGATTCATGGCAGGTGGATAGGTCACCCACACGAGAGCGGCAATTTCTCGGCCCCCATTGTCTCCACTGATTACTGCTTTGATCACAGGAATCAAGAGCTCGAGGCTCTCCTAAACCTACAGCGGAGTCCAGGAGCTCGTGAGCTGAAGAGGCCATCATCATCGCAGCCATCATCATCATCGTCGTCGTCGTCTTCTTCTTCTTCCAGATCATCACCATAACCATCACCACCATCATCACTAGTTGACCATACAAACCTGGGGTGCTGTGTGTTTTCACAGCCGCGTTGCCCTTTTATTGATTGCGTGCCTTAATTTTAATTCGATTGCGCGAGTGTCAAAAATTCCGCAAGAATCATCCTAGTAATGAGATAATCAAAGTAATATATGCAAATCAGTTATGTTGCCAGCTTATCAAAACCGGAGTGCCCCCCCTTGAGTCTGAAGAAGTCCATTTATTCAGTTAGTGGCAATACCTTGCGCAAATGGCGCTATGCAAATGACAGTTGATTAGACTAAATTAAGAACCTCGTTTCTCCCTGACCTTGTCTGAGTTTTATGTAAATTCTTTTTTCTTGCTTTAATGTGATAAAAATGCATTTTACACCTTGGCCTTTATAAATCTGAACAACATTTTCCATGAGACAAACAATGGTCAGCCTCAAATAACTCGCTGTGTCAATATCTATGGCTCTCTGCCCGTCTCTGCTGTCTCTCACAGACCTTAGTGTATCTTGACCCCGGTGTGACTCCCACAGGGACAGAAAGTATGCTGTTATAACTTCCTTGCTGTGGAGGAGTGTGCCTTGAAGATGGACTACGTGTGTGTGTGTGTTTACACGATTATGTGTACTCATGTGTGTACCATAACATATTGTCTTAGGGGACTGAGAGAGTGCAGTTGAGACTTCCTCTCCGTGGGGTGTGTGGGGCCTGTAGATGGGAAAGGAATAAATCCAATATAGATTGCAGGGCTGCGCTGCCTCCCACTGGGGACCCTCAGACTTGCAGGCCAGGATCGAAGTGCTTTTCTCCCCTTAAATTGGCCTGAGAGGCTGCAGCAACAGCTGAGGTACACCCCCAACGCTGGGACTGCCTGCGACCTAATGATGGTGCTGGGGACAGACGCGCACGTACACGTGAACGCACAGCGACAAAGATGGCCCCGCTTGCACACCGAAACGCACACAATCAAATCCACACTGATATACGCTCTTGCTCTAGTCAAACACACACAGATTTAAAGACACCTTCCTCGTTCTTGAACACACTCATTCCTTGTCCAAAGACCATTCACCTCAAGTTTCCCTCTTCAAATCTGAGACCACCCCTCAGAACTACCTATCTAAAGTACAGATTTAGAAGAGGCATCCTCACTCCCTGTCCACACACTTCAGAGGGAGGGGGAGGGAGTGTAACTGGCAACACGCTAAGTGTCTGGACTGATATACACTCCTGCCCTTTGGTCCCCCTGCAAGGAAAACACCACCAGAACCCCAGTGCCATTACGCTTCACACCAAACAGCCTGCTACTGTCATTTTGGTTCTGACCAGGGAGCTAATTCTATTTGTGATGAGGTGCCTCGTGTTGCTGGGTTGGATCCAGAGGCAGCGTGACAGAATATCCCGAATGCAGACTCAGCTTGTCTCATTACCTGCTCACGGAGCATTTTGTGTTGCCTCCAACATGTCACCGCACACGCAGCTACTCTCCGGAGGGTAACAAGTTGCAGAGGTGAATACAAAGACACACGCACATATTTACAACTCAAAGTTATTTGTAACAGAAAGTTGGTTCACTTGGTTTATGGATGATTGTTTAATTTAAATACTAAAATTACTGCAGTGACAGTTTCATGAATTCAGCATCTGCCACCAATGCAGCCCATCCTGTCAGTAGTGAATAAAGTTGCTTTGCTTTCTGTTAAGAACATTAACTAATAGATAGACGTGCCTTTAGCAGCTAACTATGGGGCTGATGCTACTGTAGCTGTCTCTACTATAAACTCCAAGCTCACCATGGATAGAGAATTCTTTGCTCCACCATCTTATTGCTATTCTCTCCTTCTTTCTTTCTTCTGTACTATTTTCCACTTTGCATTTTCTCCACTTCATCTCCGTCACGCCTCTCTTGCCTCTCGATGCTCATAAACCTTCCATCTTGCCGTCTTCCATCCTCCACTTGTGTCTCTACTGTGGTACATTATGTTTCCCTTCGTCGGCCTCGTGGTTTGAAGCTTTTCCCTTGTCTCGTGCTCTTCATTTGTAAAAATTGCTATCCATGTGCGCGGCACGTGCGCCGCCGTAATTCAACAAATGTGCACAAAGACAAAGAAAATCCATAGGCCCACGAAATATGTAGAACATAAACACGGGCCACAAGCAGATACGCAAAAAAATCCTTTTGACATCAATAATTGGTAAATCCTCTGATTAACTTATAAGAATTGTCCTTAGAGTGCTTAAGTAATTGTGTTTGTGTGTGTCCTTTTTTTATTGCATGCGCCCCCCTCTCTTTAAAGCACATCTTTATAACCAAGCAATTCCAAAGCAATTTTCTCTGTGGGAGGAGAGTGTAATTTTCTATTCTGTGACACTGTGATGTGTAAGAAACTGGGAGCCAGCGCTAAAAGGCGTCTGTAGTGTGTGTCTTGGTGTGGGTGTGAGCTGCTTTAATGGCCAACGCGGGGCGGGTGGCGGCGGTGGTGAGCTGGTGCATGTCAGGAAGGCCATCATTTAATGACTCCCAAATAGTGCCCTCCTCGTTAGAGCTATCGTCCTGGAAACACGAGGATGTGAACCAGGAGAGTGCCACACGCTGCAACAGTCTTTTATCTTCATATTAAACCATTTGCATAACATTAGCGCAATAGATAGGATTCAGGAGATACTCAACCTACTCAGGGAGATGGAGAGAGAGTAGGCACAGGAGACACAGAGAGGGTATACTACATGTCCTTGCAAATCTAATCAGCGTTAAATGGAGCTGTCAGATGCGCGTGTATCTGAGTGTGTATGTGCTGCGCTGGATGGCTCATGTCAGGAGTCATTTAACATTAAGTCGCAATAGTGTGTAACAGGGCTGTAATTACAAAATACAAGAATCGGAGCCATTTCTGCTCAGATGCGACATTTAAATACAGCCGTTACCGCTCAGTGATACACAGGTTCTGGCCAGATGGCTCCTATGTCCTTCACAAAGTTAAGTTTTAATATTTGTGTTTTTTTTTTTTCTTTTTTTTTTACTGAAGTCACTGAGCTATGTACACAATACATGAGAACAAATTGCATCACCACCGTCTGCTGGATTGCTGATGTGGTTTGAAATGATGATAGAGTTTTGTGTGGTATCAGAAAACTAACAAAGGACTGAGTTTCACGCTTTGTGTAGATTCTGCACTTATTTATACAAAATGTTGTGTTTGCTTTGCATCTAAAATAACACACTGGGGAGCAGTTTCTCCCCTCATCTGACAATAGACTAGAACAAGAATCTCATTACTGTAGTGAAACAAGTGCAGGAAGGTGTGTAAGCACACACTAATTAGTTGTTGCTACTTGCTACTGCCTGATTAATTTAATCAAAGATACACTTGATCTATATATAACTATCATAATAAATGCACTGTATGGCAAATTGGCAGATACAATGGGCTGTAGAGATATCGTGGTACGACAAAAGATGCCTGGAAACCTTAAGATTGACTTGCAACATAAAAGGTCAATCCACATAATTCAGATTTCCTGCCACGCTGCGGATTCTCCAGACTCTCTCGTCATCTTTGTTTCACTAGCTCAGGTGTTCATCTTTTTCCTCCTTGTGCCGATTCCTAGTTCCTCATTTAACCTAAACAAAAGTGCTTGATTGCTTGATATGACTGACACCTGTGTGGGGGTGTTGGCAACACATCCAGCCTGTAGCCATGCACGTCATTTGGGTTTTATGACTGAAATCTGAAATTTGTTTCGTTTTAAAAAAAAAAAAAAGATTTCTACACAGGTTTGGATTGTTTGTATCAAAGGAAACGATTCTATATACAATGCAGTCAGTTTCCAATGAATTCTATTATTTTATGGAGCTGTAGAAACACTGTGGTCAAGGCCAAACCACTTGCCTCTAGACGCTCAGGTACAGGTGGGTTCAAAGGTCAGACTCTAAGCCTGCAAATATCACATCTGGGGCTTATGCATGTCAATGTGCACTTTCTATCACAGAATAGGTTTGTATATATATCTGTCTGCGCGTGAAACAGAGATTGCCTGTTTATGCATAAGGGGATGGACTACGCCAGGTGAGTGTACCACTTACTATCAAGCCATCGAGTTCAGCAGGCACCTAATAACAAAGCATTTATGGCCCACTTACTCATGCATAGATATAACCGTCAGTAGGCAACAACAGTCCCGCTTCTTTTAAAACACACGCAGGCACCATCCGGATTGGACCCAAATACTCCAGAATTCTATCATCGAGATGGGGGATGGAATTAAAATCGCTCATTTTCGGTCTCCGTACAAGGAGCAGATCAATTTCCGGAGACGGGGACGTGATATTTTCCTGCCATTGGGCTTTCTCGTCTTTGGCGCAGCACCCTGACTGCCTGCCAGCGGGGGGCCCGGGCCCGGCTGCACGCCTCACCGGAGAACGGTTACTTCTGCCGCGGCGAGTTTATTTGCGCCTCGCTATGAGAATTGCCATCATTTACCCTTCCCCAGCACCACCCCAACAGAAGCGAAATAGACAACAGGGGAAGCGAGGCAAGGATGCGAAAGGCGAAATTGATTCTTTTTGATACATGCTACGTGGGAGACATCAGGTCCCCCTCGTTTGACCTCTATTTCAAGAAATGAACTGAAAACATTTTGCGTAATGTATATAGGAGGCCTTTTAGAGGCCTTCCCAAGATCGATTTACTTGCTGTGCCATGCGCAGGTTTTTCCGGCGTATGCTGGTTTAAGAGAAGCAAATTAATTATGCAGCTGGGATGATAACTCACTTTACATAAAGCAGTAACTCAGCGCGGGTTAAACATGGCAAAATTAAGGACAACTTGATGAACCGATGGCGCATTAAATACAGAGACGTTGTGGTCCTTGCCTTCAGGCTGACGGCACCGAGGAAACATTAAACCCCAGTGTGTGACCTAAAGAGGCTATTTGGCCACATGTTTGCTTTACTGGACGTGGGGATGTGCACGGCGACGTTGTTTGCACAAGCGGTCCAATATAAGGTCACCACAGCCTGAATAGGATTAAAGTTATCACGTGAAACGTTTTATTTACCACACATAGCGTCATAAATGGGTTATGTTACCCTATAGTATCAGTATTCGTGCCGGTGTTTCAGGATCACCCGCTGTCTGAAACGTCTGCTTGTTCCCTGTGTTACCTTGTGAACTCCAAACGTTTGTCTTGGCACTGCCGCTGACCCTTGTTTGCGCACATTTTCACCACCCACCCCATCCTTTCCCCCCCTCACCGTTGCGTCACAAAGCCTGTGAAGGCCTACAGTAATTAAACCCACATTGAGAAAGCATATAAATCCAACCCCTTTTCCGCTCAGTCCACACCGAAACGCACGAGTCCCGCAGTGGGTTCTGGTCCAAGGGGCTGCAGTAAGAGCAGACGCGCGCAGCTTCACGTTCATTTATAATCCCCGAACCCCCTTTAAACGTTTTAACAGAGCACAATGGCGGGACTGAAGGTAAGACAGCGCTTCTGTTCTGTTTTAGTTTTAGTTTTACTATTAGAAAACTTTGTTCATAATTTATCCTTAGCCCGAAAGGGTCCCAGAGCAGTCTGGGCGACAAGCGATGCAAATGCACGACGTGCTGCAAAACTATTGAAAAATATGATTGACTTATCATATATATTCTGCGCCAGAATTATCCAAAGCTAGACTGCCATCATTAACTGCAGAAGCAGTAAGGCTGACTGAAGGGCGGCGTTGCCTCCAACCAATCACAGGGCTGCATTCTGCAGCTGCCCAGATGTGCCCTGAGATGCCTAAACAGCTCACAGAAGTCAATCAGTAGGAATTCTTTGTCTATGATAATCATTTACGTTATCGCGTTGATATTGCAACTTCAACGTGAATCTATAACCGAATGTTTTTTGGTTTCCTTGGCCTCCATGACCTGTGGTGGCACGACCCAGTGGAGGCAAACGTTGTGCTGTCGTTGTTAACCAGGAAAAAACAGTGCGAGTCGAACAAAGTCCTGTTTTACACAACGCGGTTTCATGACGGATCCACTGGAGCCTCCGGAGGGTTTTTTTTACGCATGAACTTCATGAACGCGCACATATGAAAAAAAAAAAACAAAACTTAAAAACATACATTCTTGTGCGCGTGGACTTTTTGCAGGCTAACAGTGACTCAGCATCATTTCACTGCGCGAAGTTCACGTTGTTCAGTTGAAGGCCATCAGTACCATCATAGGAGGACATTGAAATATCACCACTATGACAAATAGTGGATTCATAGTTTTACTATTATTGTTTTTGTGGAACAATAACAAAATATAATGAGTGACTGCAAGGGGCCACATTTGGTACAAATGCGGTGTATTTTATTACAGATCTAATGTGAATCAATATGACAACAATTAACAAAAAAGACAAACCTTAATGACAAGTCCCTGGATTTTGATTATAACCAGCATGAACATATTTATGCTGCATTACAATGGAGCTGTTATATTAATATTTTAACTTGGCCTAACTCTGTTTCAGTACATGAGCGGTTTTGGAAATGAGTTCTCCTCTGAAGACCCTTGCTGCCCAGGATCCTTGCCTGAAGGACAGGTAGCACACATTTGTAATCACTTCATAAACTCATTTATATAAATTGCACACACATTGCATTTTTTCTTAATTATCCTAAAGTGACTGCATACGAACACATAAGATGAGCGATAACTGCTCAAGCCTGTGTGTTCTGTTGTGTCAGTTCTACACAGAACAGATAGTAAACGTGTCCAATTCTACTGTGTTTTTCGTCAGAACTCTCCTCAGGTCTGTCCCTACGGCCTCTATGCAGAGCAGCTCTCTGGTTCTGCTTTTACCTGCCCGCGCCCAGCCAATAAAAGGAGGTATCCAGCTCTCCCTGACGCTTAAATCACACCACGCAAATCACCGGAAGACTTAACATCCTTCTTTTTTTTTCAGCTGGTTGTATCGCATCCTGCCATCTGTCAGACATAAGCCCTTTACCTCCCTGCCGTGTGGGAATCTGACCGAGAACTGGAACGAGGTGGAGCCTGATCCCAATCAGGTGGAGGACCAATATTCAGACTGAATTAATATTTAGATTTAAATAGTTTTACTGGATAAACAAAGCTGCTTTGCTTCTTCTGGGAGGGCTGGTTACAACGTGTCACATATAGGCATCGTTTTGATTCTCTTACAGCTGCGATGGCTGCCATTCACTATTCCCAAATCTACAGAGAAGAAAGTGGACTTTGTGGCTGTAAGTTTAATTCAATTTAAAAAAAAAACACTCTTAACATTTCCCATTAAAGACGTGTCCATGTTGCAGGGTCTACAAACCATCTGTGGTGCTGGAGATGCCAAATCTCGCAACGGCATTGCGATCCATGTCTACACCTGCAATAGCTCCATGGTTGACAGGTGAGTATCACCATGTATGTGATATACTATATATAAAAAGAATCAGTGATTACCTTAGTAAGTATTGGACACATCCATTTATCTTGTTCCAGGTGCTTCAACAACTCAGATGGAGACTTTCTGATTGGTGAGGAGAAGAAATGTGGATGTTGTCATCCATCACACAGGCAATAGCTCCATCCTGAGTCATTTTTCTCCTTCTACTTTTCTTTCCCCCTGGTGTTCTCTTTGTTTGTCTATCCAGTGCCCCAGCAGGGTGAGATCTTGATCACCACAGAGTTTGGGAAGATGAGGGTCGAACCGAATGAGATCTGTGTCATTCAGGTGAGCTCTGTGTTTCCATCCCCTCGGCTTTCACAGAAATCTACCATGACATCAGCTCTTACTTAAAAAAAAAAAAGAAGTCACTTTGCAGTTTGGACACAGTTGCTGTAGTTGAACACATTCATCGATCAAGTCCATCACAGGTACAGCCCACATTTTATACATAACAGCACTAAATGTCCTCTCTCCACCGTTTTTCATGTTTACTTTCCAGCAAGGCATGCGCTTCAGCATCGATGTGTTTGGAGAAACCAGAGGTTACGTGCTGGAGGTTTACGGGGCCCATTTTGAACTTCCTGACCTGGGGCCCATAGGTCTGTGTGATGTTTTGATCCTTTTGTTTAAGCTGGACAGATGAAATTAGATGAAATGGCTCAGGTTGCACTGTAACAAAGTTTAGCACAAGCACTGATGATATTTGTCAAATGTTGACTTCTTGACTTCTTTGCGACTGTGCAGATGTTTTTGTTTGTGTACCCGTGTGTAATATTACGTGCCTATGTTCGACAGGAGCCAATGGTCTGGCCAACCCCAGAGATTTCTTGTGTCCAGTTGCTTGGTATGAAGATCGCAGAGTGACCACTGGTTACACTGTCATCAACAAATACCAGGGAAAACTCTTCGCCTGCCAACAGGTGTGTTTGTGTGATATATGTGTGTGTGTGTTGCTCACAGACACTGTATGACGGGAGAACACGCATGTGCCATATTTGGCCTATTACCCTATTTAGGCTTGTGTTTGCTTCAGTGGACGCCATTGAACCGCAACAACGACTAACAGGAAACTGTCCAAGTCAAGCATATGATCCATTAGCTGCTCCTGCCGATTGAATTGCCATCCTTGATGATTTAATATTGAAGCGTTAGCTGTTCCATTCAGCAGGGTTTTCCGCCTCGGCTCCCTTATGAGTCTTAATCATTTATAATTACTTAAGGCATTCTGCAGTTACAGGCAGTGTACCTGTGAAGCTTTGCTTTGTAGGAAAAACCTTTCACAAGTTAAGCATTAATTTCACCATATTTCACTCAGGGAATGATCCTCCCCCTCCCAGAATGTCCTGTTGGGTGCATAATTGGATCGACACATAATGTCTGACAGGAGTTTTTTCTTTTTTATTGAGACAGAGAAGAGGTGGGAGGAGAGGTTTGCCAGCAGTGGGTGTTGGGGGGGTTGTAACCGTGGAAACCATGTCAAACCACACTGTTATTATTCATCATAGGAAGTACACAAGGGCGAGATACTGTCTTTTTTGTAACAAAACAAACACTTATCATCTTGCTGCCTGTACTCCAGAATCCACCTCCTGTTAGGCGCTGATAGTTAGAGGTGGAGGCCACAGGCTGCACCTGACACTGTCTTTCCTGGATTTGTCTCGTTCCCGAGCCTGGAGAGAGAGGCTACGGCAGTAAGAAAATAAGGTGGGGGGAACGCGGGCCTCATCTCCAGGAAGATGCTGCTGTTCCCGTCTGGCCCTGCTGTTTTGTTCCCCTGCAGAGCGCTGAAATTGCTCAAATTAACTTATTATTTGCTTGACTGGGCCAATATGTTTGTGTTTTGTGTGCAACTACTTGCTCTCCCCCATTTTTCCCTTCATATTATCAAATGTACTGGAGTTGTCAAAAACGAATATCCAAAAAATGACCTGCACTGGGTTCTCCAAATCCCCCTTTTCTGGCAAAGCAGTCGCTGTAAACTACTATAATGTGGTATTTGGTGTTTATTATATTATAATATATACCTATATTCAAGGTAATTTGCCTCTCCACACATCTGTGCATGCATATGTGTGTGCTAGCTGCACGTGTGTACTTGAGCATGTGTGTGAGGAGCATGCAGGTCACTCAGGAGGCTGCTGGAGCTGTAATGAACTGTATTGATTTTAGAGCTGCTGTTGAATGTCTTTTTCGCAGTGACATTACCAGAACAGAGAAACTATATAAAATTGCTGTGGTTTTAACAATCAAGATAAAGAAATATCTCTACACCCACCGTTGCTGCCGCCCCCTCCCCCCATAACTGCACTACTGCAGGCGTCAAAATGCTCAAAGTTTGGGAAAGTTTGATTTTGAAGCCAATTACCCCATAATACCTGGAGCCTCATATTACAAAGAACAGGGGAATGAAAGAGAAGAAAGAATGAAAAGAAGCACACCCTCTTTCACAATCAACCCTTTTCATTATGACCATTTTTTTCTCTATGTCAAGAAGTACTCTATCTGGGAATTTAAGATTACAAAGACATTATTCATTGTTCGTTTTTCCCTGTAAAAAGCTCAATTTAAACTCCTTTGTGTTTGTTGCTTGGGTAGACTCGTCTTATTTGTTTTGTTCTCTGCTTGTAGGATTTTTCTCCATTCAATGTGGTTGCCTGGCACGGGAATTACACGCCTTACAAATACAACCTGAAGAACTTCATGGTTATCAACTGTGTGGCCTTCGATCATGCCGTGAGAGTCGTGTTTAAGGATACAGACACACTTGCTTTACATCTTAAAATATGTAGTGCACTTGCTTTACATTTTAAAACATGTAGTAACAGATGAGTATGGCCTAACTGTGACATATTGTTCTCTTTATAATCTTTCTATAGGATCCATCGATCTTTACTGTGCTTACTGCCAAATCCACAAGACCAGGTGTGGCCATTGCTGATTTTGTCATCTTCCCCCCACGTTGGGGAGTGGCTGATCGCACCTTCCGTCCACCATATTATCACCGTAAGGTCACAGTTGCACACAGCCCTGGCTTCAACTCTAAAAGGGTTACTTTTGCATTTTTCAGAGAAGCAGAAAACAACTATAAAAGCAGTGAGGTTCATTTTAGTTGGTCAAAGACTGGAATAACTCCAAGAGAACCTAAGATGATTTAACCAGCCAGGACAGACAGTAGGCGACAACAATCCACCTGCTCTATGCTCTTTCAGATGAGACCCCACCACAGCAGAGTAGCTTTTGTCTGTTTTCACCACAGATCTATGAAGCCATCTACTGGAAGTCAGCGTTGCAACTCTACTCAGTAGTGTTACAGCTCCCCCTGTTTGTAACTGTAGGTAACTGCATGAGTGAATTCATGGGTCTGATCAAAGGCCACTACGAGGCCAAAGAAGAGGGTTTCCAGCCCGGAGGGGCCAGCCTCCACAGCATTATGACCCCACATGGCCCAGACGCAGAGTGCTTCGAGAAGAACAGCACTGCTGAGCTCAAACCTGAGAGAGTGGCGGAAGGAACCATGGTAAAAAACTTGAATGTCAACTACAGAAGCAAAATGAATAAGCCATTATGAATTTGCCATTACAGAAACTAACACTGCTTGTATGTTTCTCTTCTATTCAGGCGTTCATGTTCGAGTCATCCTTCAGTATGGCTGTAACCAAATGGGGTCTACAAACATGTCAAAGGCTTGACAAGAGCTACTACCAGTGCTGGGAACCTCTCCGCAGCCACTTTAACCCCAACTGGAAACCCAGCAAAAAGTAGAAAAAACAAACAAAGCTGACTCAGAACAAACTTAGTTAAAATACTAAATAAACATTATTAAATGCAACTACCAGATAATTCACAATAAAGGCAACACACTTGCATTTTAATGAGTGGTGTGTTCGTGCCAGTTAAAGAGTCACAGTTTTGCCTCAGAAATCAAAGTCACAATCTGTTTTTGACAATATAATTTTATTTGGTTAATAATAATTACACAGAGCGACATAATCACTAGAACATACACGAGGTCTTTGTATGTCTGAGCTCATGAAGATAAACAGAACTTGCGCTCGCGGGTTCCAGCCTTAATCTGCTCCTCCTTCCTATCCTGTGGAAAAAAAAAAAAAGACGACAAACAGATGATGGGTTAGTACAGTTTCCATGGCAACAAAGTCTTATCACCCTCACCCTCTTCACCTTGCGGACATTTTCTCAACTGCATGTTTTATGATTTTCAAGCAGTTTTTTTCCTCCCAGTGGAGCGAGGAAGAGACGAACATGATAGCCCAGCAGTGTGACAATTGCACCAAATTCTTTACTGGAATTTCTATTGCAGAGGATTTGGAGGTTGAATCTCCATGACAATAGGGATGAAATTGAAAGCAGGCAGCATTTTAAATCAAGCATTCACTTCTAATGTGAATGGAACAGTGACGAAAAAGTAAACCTGTTCAATGGTGCAACTACAAGGGAATAATGAGCCCCAATTTATAGGCTTTTTCTGTAAATGCTGCCAATTCTGATCAAGTCAAAATTCACATGTATTTTACATAGTTATTATACCAGGTATTATTAGACATAATTAACAAAATCTACAGCTAATAAAACCAGTCTTGGTGCTATAAAACCTCAGTTGTCTGGGTTTTCAGTATACAGCAATGGCTCCTGGTCTTCCACCACCTCTTTGCCCTGCCTCCTTTTCAACTATTCCTACTCTTCTCACAGTTGATTATCGTGATCAGGTGGCTTTAGCCAAAATATCAGCTCACTTCATCTACCCCTACACCACACCACACCCACTTGAGATGGTATATTCCAGCTCGATTGACTAAAAACACCTCATTAAGGTAATCAGTAGGGAAACAAACTTTCTTTTTCCCCCACACAGAACTACAATAAGACCAGTGCCTTCAGAACTGCTTCAACCATCTTTAGCAACAATAAACTCGCATGCTTCATGTATTAGATCAGACTTACAACTGTACCTGGATTATTCACCCTCACACAACTAACTAACTATTTTCTAAGTCTTCACAAGTCTTGTGAAAGCAGCTCTTCTATACAGCCTCTCTTTGGTTGAGATCTGGGAACAATGCAGCCCCAAACTGGCATTAATTCATTCTTGGGATCTATGTTGGTACTGCTCTTCACACACAATTCAGCCTTTGTTTCAACCATTTACAAAACATTTTCCTAGTGGCCCTGTGGTCAAGTTGTTTGCAATGTGTCATTCATATCATGCCTGTTCACTTTTGTGCATGTGCTTGGCTGATGCAAAGCAGTATTCCAGTCTTTATTAATCTGGGATTTTACCTCAGCTTTTACATTCTGCCTTTTGAGCAATTGTGATTAAGTTCTCACTTCTATTGAGAGGAACCACAGTACAAATGGTTTTGTTTATTAATAATACATCTAAGTCTGGGTTGTTGATAACCCAAACTCTGGGACTTTACTCTGTAACACTTTCCAGCTACATGCAAATCAACAACTGTTGATCATAGGGCTTTTGAGCTGTCATGTTTGCAAGGCATGATTCACATCAGGTTATGCTGCATGCGAATAACACGCCATCAATGGGTAGTGACTGGTTTGTCCATTTAAAAATGTGTTAATGTCTATGGATCAAATCACATTTCATGTTCAATTTATGCAAAAAACCAGATAATTGCAAACAGTGCTAAATGTTCTTGCAACTATAGATCTAGTGCATTTATGCACATTTTAAACCTGCTGCTTACGCAGACATACAGGTTGAGTCATTAATTGATCACTGTCTGAACAAACCCTGTCAGTCTTGAAGACACAGTAGAGGACAAAGAGGGGAACCACTCCGAACATGGCACCCAACAGAGACGTCTTGAATGTGGGCCTGAAGTGCGGGTAGGGGTTGGCGCGAGCATAGACCCAGCGTGTCAAAGCAGGGTCTTCCTGTAAAAAAAAACACACATGAAAAGAAATATCAACTAAATGTTTGCTATAGGAATTACATGCCAACTATGTACAATATCAAGTCAACTGTGTTTTGCACTCATTAGAATGCATTCACAATCACAAAGCCCAAGACACGCCGTGTTTTTCACAGAACATGTATATTATTAGTAAAGCCGCTACTGAATATAACTATGTAATTGTATACTTAAATGTTGACGACTTATATGTGTCCTGCAATGCTACCGTTAGCATCCCAGCAAGTAACCTGAGCCCAACGCAAGGGTGACATTGCTAGCTAGCAGATAGCTACTTACGATGAGCTCCTTTCTGTGCGGGTTGTTGAGTTGCGTCTGGTACTGCCGCTTAAGCTTGGCTCGTATTGCAGTCCGCTCTTCTTGAGCACGCCTGTGGTCCAGCGAAAGGTTAAAATACTCGTTTGGATCCAATGTATTTGGCCGAGTAGCCAAGGGCGCTTCTCGATAATCCGCCATGTTTGTTTGATGACGGACGAATGGGCAAACGGGAACTACTGAAATCTCGCGTTGACTTGCTCAACCGTCACCATAGCAACGTGTCAAACTATCTCACTGGACGTGTCAAGCCAAAATGATGGACGCAACTAGGGAAAATGACGAAATGCAGAATGGAAGTGTTTCCAACGACAGTGAGGACGGCTTTGAATATAAAGAAGTATCTCTAGAAGACGACTGGACTTTATTGGAAGGGGAAGAAAACTTGGAGGCTACGGTGGAAGCTGTTAGGGACCGCGCAGAGGCCAGACCTCGGTCTGTTTCCGGGACCGGATCTGAAGCCGTGGATGACTTTTTACGCAACTTTCTTTACCACGCGGGGATGACAGAAACCCTTGACTGTTTTCAGACAGAGTGGACGGAGATGACAGAGAAAAAGCTGGTGGGCGTGGTGCCGAGCGTGTACACCGAAAACCAGCGCTTGGACAGAGAGCTGGAAAGCGCTAAGCGGGAGAGGGAGGAGTACCAGGCGGCCGCATCCGCCGCCGCGCAGGCTCTGCGGAGAGTCCAGAAAGCCAGAGACCTCCATCGGATGCAGTGCACGCGTATGCTCCAGGAGAAAAACAGGCTGATCGAGGAGATGAGAAAGCTGAAAGCGCAGTGCGACAGCTACGAGCCGGCGGTGAAGCGCATGGACGCTAAACACCGAGCGCTTTTAAAGCAGACCACGCTGGTGTCTTTGGAGAGAGACGAGGCTGTAGCGCAGGCCGGCGGCCAGTCAGCTGAGCACAGCGCCCTCTTCTGGAAGGAGCCGAGAAGTCCTACATCTGCTGGCCGCCCAAGGAGCTGGACGGCTGGGCAATGAACACAGATGCTTTTTAAAATACATATCACATCACATCCCATGCTGGTCTGCAACACAATAAAACAACAATTCATCAACAGGAAACCGTGGTTCAATTAATGGATTTAATGACCCCAGAAATATATTGTAGCGACCCAGCAGGTCACTGGTGCGTTCGGCCCAGGGGAACGCTGGGTAATGGTTCTGTGTGTGTTTTGCCGGCACCGTGTGGGAGGGTGCTGTGTGTGTCAGTGACCCCCCACCGGTGACCGGACATTTGTGTGTTCGAAATAAAGCTCAGCTACCTCTGTTGGAGATAGTTGTTAAAAGGCAAGAGTCTGTCTGTGCATTGTTTGGAGCACCTCGAGACACTTGGGGTCGTGCGGTGTATGGGGCACAAGTGTTCTCACATCTGCCTGCCACTTTGAGCAGTTTGCTCTAGCTTAGCCTGCTAGTGCCTGAGCTAGCTGAAAGTTAGCTGCTAACAGTTAGCCAGGGCTAGGTAGCTTTCGCTCCAAAGCCTCCCGCCGTTACATTGGTGTCAGAAGTGGGATCTAGGCTGTTTAGAAGACGCCGATATGGAGCGAAGCTTAGGCGAAGTAGGGCGAGCCCCCGCACCAGAACTGAGCTGTCTGCGGGAGACAAGTATGGGATGAGGCCGTGAGGGACATCGCTACACAGACCCCCCCCCTCCAACTACACTGCCACGGTAGGACGCTGTGGAACAGCTATGGGACTGGATCTGGACTGTGTCATTGCCGGGCGGCCGTGCAGTGCGCTGGCGACCCAGCCGGTGTCAGTGGACGCCAGCAGCTCAGCCGAGGCCCAGCCGGTGTCAGTGGACACCAGCAGTCAGACGGGGCCGTCGAGGGAGCGTCAGGGCCAGCGTACGCCAGCAGCTCAGCCGAGGCCCAGCCGGTGTCAGTGGACGCCAGCAGTCAGCCGGGGCCGTCGAGGGAGCGACAGGGCCAGCGTACGCCAGCAGCTCAGCCGAGGCCGCCGAGAGAGCGACACAGTCAGTGTCAGTGGACATCAGCAGTTCAGCGGAGGTCGGGGTGGCTGGAGACTTTGTTGTGGGGCTGGAGGGTGACTGAGGGTTGTGGGGACACTTAACCCTCTTGGTGGGGGGCTGTGTAGCGACCCAGCAGGTCGCTGGTGCGTTCGGCCCAGGGGAACGCTGGGTAATGGTTCTGTGTGTGTTTTGCCGGCACCGTGTGGGAGGGTGCTGTGTGTGTCAGTGACCCCCCACCGGTGACCGGACATTTGTGTGTTCGAAATAAAGCTCAGCTACCTCTGTTGGAGATAGTTGTTAAAAGGCAAGAGTCTGTCTGTGCATTGTTTGGAGCACCTCGAGACACTTGGGGTCGTGCGGTGTATGGGGCACAAGTGTTCTCACATCTGCCTGCCACTTTGAGCAGTTTGCTCTAGCTTAGCCTGCTAGTGCCTGAGCTAGCTGAAAGTTAGCTGCTAACAGTTAGCCAGGGCTAGGTAGCTTTCGCTCCAAAGCCTCCCGCCGTTACATTGGTGTCAGAAGTGGGATCTAGGCTGTTTAGAAGACGCCGATATGGAGCGAAGCTTAGGCGAAGTAGGGCGAGCCCCCGCACCAGAACTGAGCTGTCTGCGGGAGACAAGTATGGGATGAGGCCGTGAGGGACATCGCTACACAGACCCCCCCCCTCCAACTACACTGCCACGGTAGGACGCTGTGGAACAGCTATGGGACTGGATCTGGACTGTGTCATTGCCGGGCGGCCGTGCAGTGCGCTGGCGACCCAGCCGGTGTCAGTGGACGCCAGCAGCTCAGCCGAGGCCCAGCCGGTGTCAGTGGACACCAGCAGTCAGACGGGGCCGTCGAGGGAGCGTCAGGGCCAGCGTACGCCAGCAGCTCAGCCGAGGCCCAGCCGGTGTCAGTGGACGCCAGCAGTCAGCCGGGGCCGTCGAGGGAGCGACAGGGCCAGCGTACGCCAGCAGCTCAGCCGAGGCCGCCGAGAGAGCGACACAGTCAGTGTCAGTGGACATCAGCAGTTCAGCGGAGGTCGGGGTGGCTGGAGACTTTGTTGTGGGGCTGGAGGGTGACTGAGGGTTGTGGGGACACTTAACCCTCTTGGTGGGGGGCTGTGTAGCGACCCAGCAGGTCGCTGGTGCGTTCGGCCCAGGGGAACGCTGGGTAATGGTTCTGTGTGTGTTTTGCCGGCACCGTGTGGGAGGGTGCTGTGTGTGTCAGTGACCCCCCACCGGTGACCGGACATTTGTGTGTTCGAAATAAAGCTCAGCTACCTCTGTTGGAGATAGTTGTTAAAAGGCAAGAGTCTGTCTGTGCATTGTTTGGAGCACCTCGAGACACTTGGGGTCGTGCGGTGTATGGGGCACAAGTGTTCTCACATCTGCCTGCCACTTTGAGCAGTTTGCTCTAGCTTAGCCTGCTAGTGCCTGAGCTAGCTGAAAGTTAGCTGCTAACAGTTAGCCAGGGCTAGTTAGCTTCTGTTCCAACCCTCCCGCCGTTACAATATTATTTTGGTTGCCTCAGTACTTAGTAAGGTGGAGGACGGTTCTCTGACTTCATATATACTGGTACTAGCAAGGAGATTTAATTTGGACTTTAATGCTTGGTTACTTTTAGTATCTCACTGTGTAAAGCATCATAACTTCAATGTATTTTTTATATACAGTGGTATATCTATCTACTTGACAAAACAAAGCCATGAGAATTTTAGATAAAGTAAAACTCTGCCTCTGGTTTGGCACAGTTAGGATTAGTTTACCTCTACTTCAGAGGGAACTGACACAGCAGGTCAGCTGGGGCAGGCGTTAATCAGTATATAGTGTAACCACCAGGGGGCAATCTCTACCAGGATTCAAAGTTAAAACTAGGTAACTGACTCCTTTAACACTAGAGTCAGAGGAATGTTGTGAGCTAAACCTCGTGGTCAGTGTTATTTCTGCTCTTGAGCACATTTATTTTTCTAATAAGTAAGTAACTAACTAAAATGCAAACTATTTTCACAGAGTTTTCAGTTTTCTGTATTCATGCACCCCATGCCATGTGGAGTAATACAGAGAAGCTGACAGAGCTTTGAACAAGCCCAGACCCAGCTTCTGTAGATGTGACCAAATGATTTTTTGTGGTCTCAGGACCTCTAAATCCCACCCGCTACACCGATTTGAAACAGCCATTTGACTTTAGTGTCCAAAGTGAGAGCAGGCTCCTGCGCCATGAAGCCATTGTTCTCTCCGCAATGTTCAGTTTATCCTTTAAATAGATGTTGCTGCACTGCCTGGCACACATTAAACCTCCTACTCCAAAATTAAACTTTGCAGGTTTCAGAGCTGTGGGAAGAATAGAAGGACGAAAAGTTTATTTTCTCCCAAATGTTCTTCTCTTTTGCCCGTGTCCTTCGCTGTCCTTCGCTCTTGCTTCCGTTTACGTCTGTTCCTCAGAACCGTTGCTACTTTATTCTTTATCGTACATCAGCGATGCTGACTGAGGTTTATTTTGATGCAGTCGCTGTGCTAAGCTTTTGAAAAATAACCAAGATAATGCAGTAATGTACTGGGTGATGAAGATGAAATGAAAAGGCATTAAGAGATGTATTGTTGCAAGACTTAATCACTACCAGTAATCAGTCTTTTTATGCTGCTTTTTGCTGTTTTGAAATGACTTCTAGATGCGAGTCTGGCTCGAAAAGTGGAAGCAGGTTTCTATTCCAACCACAAGTGAAATACTTTTCTTCTTTTCGTCTTTACCAAAGGTCCCTGAAGTGGTTTGTAGAGTTAGAGACAATGACTTAATGTGCTACGCTGTGCTCTGGTACTTATTCATAATACATCCAGGCCCAGAGATTCCATTATTTTGCTGCCCTTAAGGAATGTAACTGAAGAATGTAATGTTCCTTTCATCTCTTGTTTTCCTCTCCAGGACATAATTGTGCTGGTTTAGCCAATGCAATTTTCACAAACGGTTACAAAGTCAGTGAGGTGGTGGTTAGAGGCAAGCCATGTGTTATCTCCCACCCATGGTTTCCCTTCCTCTGTACCTTTTTCCATTTTTCCGTGTCTCCTCACTTTTCCAGTGCTTGTTCAGGTCTAGGTGGGCTTGGTTGCGTTTCACAGCGTTAGCAATGCGTTTTCAGCTTCGTGGCTCCATCTTAAATTCCTTGGCCTGAATTCCTCCCGTGCCCACCGGCTTCCTGGGCCGTCCTCTCACTGCCAACCCTGGATCCAGCTTGTGTCGTGTGCAGAGACGGAGAGAAAGACGCTTCAGGTTCTGTACATGTTCATGTCTTTCGTCCTTTATATGCAGTAGAATTACTGAGTCAGAACTGTGATTCATCTGATATTGCTAATGTTTCAGTGTTCTTAGCTTCATATTTCTCTAGATATTGTTTCAGAAAACTCTTTTCACTTAGTCATCAATTTTCCCTGCAATCATCTAATCTATATTAGTGACGCTGACTTCTCTTTCGCGACCCCCCCCCCCTAATAAATTTGTTTTTCTTGGCCCTATATAATGTGAGCAGGTCATTCTCAGACTTCTGCTTTAATGTACTGATCCAGGCACAGTTGGGCCCATGGCACAGCACTGACTCAGCAGGCATCCATCATCTTCAAGGAAGGCTGCACAGATGAATTGGCCTGGGATGAAATTGACAAGCTCTGCATTTTTTTCACCTCAGCCATTTGGATTTCTGTGGCAAGATTTGCTGCAAGATAAATTTTCTGGATGAAAGCATTCATGGCATATAAATTATTAATGGTGGACAATGTGTAGACTCCAGCCTATAGTATTGTGTTTAAAGTTTACTACCACAGATTGTTTTCAGAGGTTCTGAGTTTCTGAAAGGTTTTTGATGATGATATTGTTCCAATGCAGCCAACAGTTGGAAATGTCTTGTGAGTATATGTTTATTAAAATACACGGTTCACATTTAGTCACCACAGTATAAAGTCAAGCCACTTAACCCTTAGGGATATTAATCTATTTAGGAAGTCATTCCATTTCTGCTGCCTTTGTGCAAATGAAATTGAAAACAATGTTTTTGAGAAGCAGAAGCAAGACAATCCTCATAAGAAGAACATAGCAAACCCAACCAAGCATCTATGGGACATTAGGCAGCTTGGATACTGTACATTTCATTGGTTTCATTGGGAAGGTATCTGCTGAATGGTGGTTGCTAGAAGCTGAAAATAAAGGAAATCCGTTGTTGATGCACTTTAGTAACAACATAGCAGGTAGACTGGCTTTAGATGTGCAGACAAATAAATATTCTGTGGATTTTGCAGTTGCCCATAAATAACTCAGCCGTAACAGTCGCACCTAGTGAAAGGTCAGCAGGCTGATATATTGAGCTGACATTAAAACAGTTACAGAGAACATAAATACAAATTTCAACAAGTTTTCTTCATTCAGCATAACAGTTAGAGGAAGTTACGGGGGCGTTTTGGGGATGTCACACCACAGAGGAGTGACATGAGGTGAGGGAAGACAGCCAGCACCCTGTTTCTGATGTAATGGGAAGTGGCAGGAGATGAAGAGAAGGAGCCAAATTCATCCTGAATGCATGGTCACTGTCTGATAACAGGAGGGGCAGAGGATAGATGAGCAGCACCACGTCAGGAATACTGAGCGGGAAGCAACTTCATTTGGCTGTCAGTCAGACAGAAATCACATTTCACACAACATCTCCAGCTGTTAGAAGGCTTTATTTACTTTAGAGACCGGATTCAGCCTGTCACAATATCAAGCAAGTTGTTAACAAGCCAACAGTTTAGTTGGATTATTAAAATCACAGATGCTGCTGTAAGAGTAGCTGGGGGCAATGAATGTTTTTCCACATTAATTAAACAAATATGTACATTTCGCTGAAATGTTTGACATTTTATTCGTGTGTGGAAATAAGTGTAAAACCAGATTTGTATAAAGTTGAATTATTCATTAGGTAAAACTCAGACAACATAGACGACAGACCTCTGTCTGACGCTAATGTGCGGCTTGTTTGTGACCGTTTCCCACACACGTCATGTTTTTCAGGAGGAGACGCTCCTGTCTAGAAACCTAATGCTCATACTCCCTAAAACGCATGCTAATTGTCTAAAAGTCACTAACCCTGACTGAGCTTTTATGGTAAAATCGGACACATCACTCTGCTTGTGCCACTTCCTGCCACACTCCTATAGACTGAAGGCTTCCAAATGTTGTTGTTCGTGGTGATTACCGTCAGCTTCGCTCTCAAGGGGATGAACGAAACCCAAAGCAAAGCGGAAACAATGCCGCACAACCACCGGGAATGCAACACAGCTATAGGGAGTCGTTTAGCGATGACCACACACGGTGACACATGCTCAGATAGAAGACTGACCTAACATTTCCATCACCAGAGGAAATGGGCTTATATGGTTGATTTCTCATGTTTATGTCTCTTCATGGTAAAGCAGCTTCTCTATAAATATGTAAACCGTCACACTTCAGGGTGAAGACTTGAGATCAATAATAGCTCCCTGGGTTAAACCTCCAGGAAGCCAGTGTAATATCCTCTGCAGTGACGGAATCATGACTGTGTGTCTGTTTTGTTTGTTTCTACGTACCCAATCTGCCACACACCCTGACACTTGTGCCTCTTTCCATTAGGTCATCAGCCGCAAGTGTCCCAGGATGTATTAGCTCAAGGGTACAGTCAGTGATTCCCTGCTGGCAGCTGTCACAGCAGTGTGTGAATGAGATTATGACAGCGGAGTGAAATGAGGCTGTGTCCTTTTGATCCATTTAAATGGGAATAATAATATCTGTTTATCTGTCACTGTTTCACAGAAATCACAGTGGCATCCTGTGGGGGTTTATATTCTACCAAGACGGCTCACCACCAGCGTGTCTGATGTGTGTTTGACCGGCTCAGGACCTCGCACTTGTTTACACTCCAACTCAGCAAGCCGCTGAAGCACGTTCTGCACTCATTATGTGCTTTGGGCAAAATGGCAAGTTTAAAAATAACGTCTTGTTGTGTTTTTCTCTCCATTTCTGTCTATAAACCCTAAAAATGACTGTGTAGTGCACACAAGCGCCTACGTCATGAGCGCAGGGCTTTGATCAGTAAATGAACAGAGGATGAGTCATCCCATTCAGATTGCCTTCCACTTTTACACGGGCTCGGTTTCCTCATCAGATCGCCTCTTGGGATTTTGCGGTGGCTTCACTTTGGGGGAGCCTTACAAACCTTAAAAAGGTTGTACAAAAACAACGAAACAACCCAGAACAATTGGATTTTAGTGCAAATTCTAACGTCAGTGTTCTGCAGAAGTACTCAAAGTCATTTTCTGATCCAGCCTGTTCTGTGTGTAATTCCTGATCCTACTAATTATGACACAGGATATTTAAATAGACAAAGTCTGACTCCTGAAACAGATGGTCTGGGCAACATGGTTTTTCCTGAGGCTTTTTTTTCCCCTCGGTAGCTGTAAAGTAACTGGATTAGTGACCCTCTCCTAATAAGAGGGTCCAGGAGGGTTATCCTGCTAACATCTTCGCCAACCCTGCTCTACACATGTAACAGTTAAAATCTGTAATTAGGGACTTAGTGGTATTTCAGCCTGCGTATGCTCCATTTTATGAATTAGTCAG
Organism: Macropodus opercularis; assembly: GCA_030770545.1. Lineage (NCBI taxonomy): Eukaryota > Metazoa > Chordata > Actinopteri > Anabantiformes > Osphronemidae > Macropodus > Macropodus opercularis. Next base: position 7,675,060 of record JAUCMP010000028.1, read on the forward strand.
GCAGTTTTGCCGACTCTTGTATGGAAGCTGTAATGTGTTATTCTGGGAAAGAGAGAGGGAAAGAGTGAGTCTCTACAAGAACAGTGAAACTATTTCATAACACAGCTTTGTAAAAAACTATTCTTCAGTTTTACAGTGAAGGTTCCAGTGGTGCATGATGCGCTTAATATTTAAAGACACATACAGTATGTCTGTAGTACTTTTTTTAATTGAAATCTGAAACAATAACACTAGAAATATTTTTGCAAAAATATACCCCCAGTCTTCAGAAGGAATCTGATTAAATACGTTACGTCAAAGTGGCAAAATACAATATTAATATGGGATCATTTGCGATGTTATAACATGCAGGAATATATTAGAACCTTAAAACAGTATATAAACGTATTCATAAGTGCACACTGGCTGAGAAGCTGAGTTATTAATGCTGAACACCCACATAAACTATAAAGCAGTTATTTCAAACATCAGATTTTTACACCAAACCTAAGTTTGTTTCCATGTTTTTCTGTAAAATGTGGACACATTTTACTCTGCGCACTACCTGTTCTATAAAGAGAAGGAACGTTTTACTTTCATGGCCCGCGTTTTCAGTACGCTTTCTTTGGCTCCGTTCTTCCATTGCTGGTCGTGTCTCCCTTAAGAGCGCAGAAAGCACAAAATGAATATACAGCGGCCGTGTATGTTACAGCGGGAGAATGTATACAGCGTGACTCACCAGGACAGAGTAGGCACCAGAGTGACTTGAGTTGTCCCTCTTAGGAGGCATCGACTTCACCTGTCTTTTTGCTCTGGTTACCTGAAAGTAAAATTCAGAGCAGTGTTCATGTTCCACATCAGCTTATTTCAGGTAGAATCGATGGTTTTTCAACCACGAACTGTCAGTTTCCCAAAACAGATTATACCAACTGATCCAATAAAACCATGCAAGGTGGCCTTTTAACGCTGTTTGCACATCTGGACTTTATGCCCCAGTACTTGTTCCACTCAAGAGTTACCATGGAGACTCACCTGTAGGGGGTTGGATGTCTTGTCATGGATAATGAGCGAGTAGGAGCCCACACGAGGTATGTTGACGTTCCTTTTCCGATTTGCAGCATGTCGTCTGGACCTATCAGCCTAAGAAACCACAGACATGAGAATTATTGTTAATATTAATAAATTATAATAAAAATGTCTGCCTATTATTGGCCACGCCTCCCTCTTTCTCCCTGGTATTGTCATTTACATTCTCTCGTATGGTCATCTGAGTAGCGAGCAAATAATGTGGTTTGGATTTCAACGCATGCATGATGCAGGATGTCTTCCCTGGACCTTGGTCAGCAGCAACCACCTCCACCGCTCTTGGCTTTGGCTCACTCTGACTCCGGTGTGACTAACGGGCGAAGGCTTACCTGGATGAGAGTGTTAGGGAAGCCTTTGACAGAGACAGCCCCGGGCATGTTGGCGTGACTGACGTGGGTGGGACCCCTCCGCTCCAGCTGCCTCTTAAGTCTGAGCAAAACCTACGAGAACGAGACAGTCACAACCGCATCTACGACCACAAGAGGAAATGACCATTCCTGCAAGTCATAGAGCTCATAGCTTCTTACATGAGGCGCATACTGTTACTCCAGTTGTTTCTCTGTTGTGCTTATTGTGCCTCTGCTGTTTGCCATCCTGGCCTCTCATCATCATATTCAAACTCTCTTCGTTTCATTTGCAAACTTCAGCATTAATGAGACGACACTGCTAAATTGTTAATGCCAGTGGCCCTGTGACTTCCTGCTTTTCATCGATCGTACACAACAGAAGATTATTGATCCCCTTGCTTTCCAAATAAATGGTCTGTCACATTGAGAACGAGAAACAACAAGTTTCAGCTTGCTAAATAGGACTTTGTGGTAAATGTATTAATGTGCTGCAGGAAAAATAACCCCCCCTTCCCCAAAGTTACATAAATGTGGAAAACAAAACTGTTTCCAGTATTGGATAACAGCTTCCTGCCCCTTCTCTTTTTCCACTCTGTTGAAAACAAAGATGACTGCGAAACATCTGCAACACAATAATTTGTGACTCAGTTGAAAGTGGCTGTGTTGATTGCTCTTGACCTATATTTTTTAGGATTTGTTGAGCTTTTAGCTTTGTGGGATGGCATCCTGCTGCAGTTTAGAGAGCAAATATACACGACAATACACTGTATCATACTGTACATCATTGTTTGGTTTCAAAAGTGAAACTGTAACAATGTGTATTTTGTGTTTCTCTCATTATATTAATGGCAATGGTTTCACTGCTAGATTGTATGAATAACAAAGGGATTAAGCTTATTGATTACCATAACTAAGCTCAGTGTTGTATAATAAAAACAAACTCAGCCACCTACAACACTTCCTGTTTCCCCGTGTCTCTCTCCCTTCCTCTGCCGCCTTAATCTTCGCTAATCTTTCTCTGTAGACGCACCTGTGGCGGTCTTAGCACCTGGCTCACTCAGATTTACTCACGCTCCTGTGAACCCCTCACAGAGACGCTAATGGATAGACTGAGGTTTGAGCACATACCAGTCCTTCAGTTAAGGGAAGCGCCCTCTGCTGCTTCTGATCGTCATACTGAAAAGAGGACGAAGAGAGGACGTAAGAGACAACATCTGTGCTGGGTTTGTCATTTTCAGCACAAACAGGTATTTATGTAACCACATAACTAATATATATATATATATAGAGAGAGAGAGAGCGAGAAAGAGAGATTATACACATAGTTATCCTGGCATCCTTCTTTTTTATCACTGTGTGAAGGCAGTGATCCAGAGAAGGATGCTCATTGTGTCCTGGTTACACACTGAAGTAATTCCTTGCTAAAAACCAAACAAAAATTCCTCGGCACCATAGTCACCAAACATGGCAACAGTTCTAAAGCTGTGATCTTCTGGGTGTAGACGACACGGGTCTGCAAAATCAAGCTGTATGTTTTTGTATCTGCGTGGGTGTGTTAAGGATATTCATCAAAACCTGCCACAGTTCATTTGGTTTTCTCCTGCCATGCACATTATGTGCTGAAGACTCCCATGAATGACTAATTTAATACATTCCAGCCCATTTAAACACAAGTTTCTTTGGTGGGAATGGACATGAGTAAACTAAATCAAATGGGCCAGATTTAGCCTCTTAAAAGATGCTGTCTCTGCCATTAGTTAGTTCTCACCACATTTGAAGCTTATAATTGCATGTGCTGTAATTACATTACAAATAACAGCTGCAGAAAAGCACATATGTGGCACAAAGTCCCTCAGATGGAACAGAATTCTCCACTGAGACTCTTTCATGTGCGGGTGAAAACGGTCCCCCTTCATCCTGCAGCTGTCGAATCTGTTGTCTGGATGAGGGTGATTACTTTGGACAGAGCACACGGACTGTCCACAAATGTCCAAAAACGCCAGCCACAAGTTTCAAGTATAACAGCCGGTAGCCACATGAAAAAAAACACAAAGGGGGGAGCTGAAGGATTTTGTTCCACAGAAGGTTATATTTTTGGTTCAGTGGCATAATGGCTGTAAAAGCCATTACAATGAGACTTTGTCTCTGGAAGAAAAAAATAAATCTGGTTTAGAATATACACATTTTCTACAGTCCTGAAACACACTTGACCACTGAATTTACTTTCCAGCAGAGTAGCCGCGCTGTGTCTGAGCTAAAACTAACTAACTCAGTATGTGACTGGTCACTTAAGCTTAAAGTCAAAGTATAAACCTTTAAAGGTGCTTAGTTCTTCATGGAGTGATACGCTGTGTGATAAGAATCTCTGATTAAATCTACACGTCTAAGTGTAGTACGTTTGATTTTACAGTTCTGATTCAATATTGAATTGTAAATTGTATCTACAAACATTATTTTAAAAGTCCAACTCACTTCACGTCAGATGTGTATCACCACCTTCCATTACAAGTATTACGTTGAGAGACTGAGAGTTTTCGCTTTCATTTGAGAGCACGGTTATTATGAAGTCTGCTCCCGAGTAAACAACATTTAAATAGGCTCAAACAGGTTACACTTACTCAGGCGGTGTCACAGCAGCACAGATGATGACAGATACATAATGATCACCCTTGTGCGTCTCTAACTATCACATCCATTAGAAGCGCGTCGCTTACCTGTCCGTCTGCGGCCTGTCCGCTGACACACAGCTCTCCCTGAGTCACTCCTGAGCAGTCCAGGGCGTGTGACAGCAGGCTCGCCTGCAGGCACAGCACGCACAGCCCGATAGTAAACCCCATGATCCAGGCAAGAACCAGACTGTTCCCAGCCTCTGTCAGCTCCCTGCTTTATACTCTCGGCTCTGCTAATGAAGAACAGATGCAGGAGAACGGGAGGCCATGCCAGCTTCACGCAGACACACAGCCCACCACAAGCCTGCGCTCTGCGCCAGCCAGTGGCCTGCGGTCCTGCAGAAACATGTCAAACATCTTGAAGGGCCTCCCTTAAAAAAAAAAACAAAAAGAAAACATACCTCCCCCTTCCCCACTATCTCAACTCAAAAGCAATTTTCCACTAATGTACTGCACAGTAGCTCCTGCCAAAGTGTGTTTAAACAAACGACATCAAGCTTTAAGTAGCCAGTAATAATGTGTCGTCAAATGTTTGTACACAAATGGATTTTTCGATTATTTCAGCAATGTCTCAAAGAAATGCTGCGCTGTCTACTGGATGTGTCTCCTGGCTCAGTGTGGATGAATTGCTTTCCTTGTACTACTAAATGTGTACGCAGAACAACTGTTTATATAGTTGTTCACTGATCCAAACACTTCAGGAAGCATAGCAGCACTGTAGTAATCACTCCTCAGCGGAATGTAGAGGCAATTCATCTGCCACCCTCTTGTGAAAGTAAGAAGAAAGTAGGGTTTTATTCATTTTCTACAGTAATTTTTATCTTTTTTGGCAAATACCTTCAAAGGGTTCATCTACCTCTCTAGGGATTTTACACGAGATTAAAAATGTTGCAGATCATGAAGAATCTCCACATGTGGCAGGTTGTACATGAATAGGCGCCTTTTGTCTGAAGATGTATTACTGCATGGAAATAGTGGGGGAGTGGGAGAGAGAGAGAGAGAGAACCAAGGCTAATGTCTTCAAGCCTCCAGCTCCTGGTCACAGAGGAATGATCTCCCACAGGGACTGGAAACATGCGACGCTGTGAAAATTGTGGAAATCAAATATGTTTAATTTCCGGTCCACAACATGCTCCCCGTACCATTATACGTTACTGTTTTCTAGTACGTGAATGCAGTGGAAGTATGTGTAATTCCTCAGTGAGTCACAGTTTGAGTGGGGAGCATAAAAGATGGTTATTCATCGTTATTCCCAGCTCCCACTCCCTCAGTTTATTTTTTTCTGAAATGTGCTTTGACTCTGTGTGGGTAGCATTGTTGCAGGTATCTCTCTGGGGGTTCGGCCAGACCACTGGCTAGAAGTCTGCAGTCTAATGGCGTGACTGGATGGGAAGATGTTTAGTCAGGTGGGAAAAGAAGGGAAGAGTAAAAAAAAATGACCTCAAAACAGCAGATGTTGCTTTACTTGGCAATCAATCCAAAATGCATTCAGCGAGGAGATAAACGTGTCAGCCGAAGACCAGCGTACTCATGTCGGTGCTTCCGAGCATCACAGCCGGTGTTTAACTTTACCATCAGATGGCTTCTTGTAAGACACCTTGAAATCGTGTTGCCAGGGTTACGAGTTTACGTTAACCTCGCAGAAACCCGATGTACTTTAAAGACCATGTAGTCACGCCGAGGGAAAGTTATTCAACGCTTCAAACCCTTGTTATTCGCTCCACTCTTTCAAGTCCAAAGTAACTTCCTAAAGCCTCACGGGGAGTCGACTGCATAAAATTGCTATGCAGAGCCATCCCCATAATTTGCCCTCCTCTGGCTCCCTGTGGGAAGTGTCATTCATCAGCAAGCTCTCCTCTGAGCTGCTGTCAATGTGTCTGAGGATGACGTTCCGTGACCAGCCAAAAAAAAAAAAAAACCCAACAAATAATAAAAAATGACTGAAAATGCTCGGACCAGAAATGAGTGAGGGTAAACAACAGAGCAGCTTACATGAATCATAAGAGGAAACATCAGAAACAACAGCTAGATAAGGTGATGTGACACATAATGATTATCTAATTTTATTCATTTTTATTTTTTATTAATTTGTTCACCATTATAACAGTAAGTAGTATGTGTCCATGCTAATAGCACAGGTTTGAACAGGGGAACCATGAGAATTCAATATGCCAGTGTGATAACGTAGACATATGGTTCCACAAGTGGCGACATGATGTTATTTTATTCAAATATTCTATGTGTGTGTCACAGAAACCTCCCAGTTCGCAGTTGCTACAACTCGCAGCTAATGTACAACAAACACAGAGGTGAAAAAAAGCAAAACTATCTATTACTTTTATGATAAAATCACATTAAACCAAACGCCAACAGTAACTGAATGGAAATAAATCGAACTCCTTCTGTGTAAGGGTACATACCAAGCTCTTAGCTCACTGGTAATGATGAGAGACTTGACTAATGTGTAGCCATCGCTCCTCTATAGGTTTACAAGTCTGGCTGCCAATCAATACTGCTCCTCAGCACTTTTCCCCTCGTCGTTGCAGCTGCTTTGCTAACAGCTTATAAAAGGTGCAAGGGAGAGAAACGTAGTGTAGGAAACCAAGGACGAGGGTGAAGAACACCAACAAAAAGGATCATTGTGCGGCCTTTCACTATCTGCCAGCATCATTTGCCGTTACCCCTTCTGCCTCCTCTAGTATTTGACAAAATAAAAAGGCACTCAGAAATCACAGCCCTCATTTTCTCACACTTGACAGAAATGTTGCTTTAGTTCAACTGCAGTAATTGTAACCATCTACAAATTACAGTGAGATTTCATTTTAGACATCAAAGCTCCCAGGACGAGTCTGTAGACTGAATTAAATCTTAAATTCCTGTGGAGACATGACACCAATCAGCACCTACACACAAATACATTGTTTAGTTTTGCAACAGTGGGTCGTTGTGTTCTGTTACTTCACAAATACTTACCTATAACAAGAAAATGGTAAAGTGCTGTGTGGTTCATGTTTTCAAGCTGAATTAAAGCCATTTTATTAATATGAAATACATTTTTTGACGCGTTGCCACAATTCTTTTTCACAATGGCTGCTTTCCAAAGAATAGAATTGAGTTGAGACACTTTCTCAAGGCTACGTTTCTAGCTATTTTCATAATGAACCTTCCAATTTAACTGTGGGTTTTTGTACAGACTCTCAAACGTGCATATTTGAGGTATTACACGTTTCAACTAGAAATTGAGTGATTCATCAGTTATGACACTATTATTTAAAGAAAATCACGCTGTTGTCAGCATCTGTTCTGACTTTAAATATGCCTCTTGAGGTAACTGGCACCATTACTTTGATGGACTCATGCCATCTTGGGACCACTCTATAAACAGTCATAACCCAAAGAGCTGTATGACACTACAGACTGATGTAAGCTGGTTTGGTCGGCCCACACAGAGCTGATGTATCATTATTCCTCTCTACTCTAATCACAATATCAATTCACTCCAAACTGAGGAGTCCACAAGACTCTGTTCTTAGACCAATACCTTTCACTTTGTACACTTCTCCCTTTGGCAATATTATTAAATTACGCTATTAATCCATTTATCCATCCATTTATTAGACCATGCATTTGTTATTTGACTGAACTACTGTATTTCACTACTAATGTTCCAATAACTCCTTGAAGGCCTCCACTTCTACTAGGTTCACTAGGACGCTAGATAGATAAATTGTTTAGTTTTGTTTTCAGCCTTTTATTGTAAAGTGCATTGAGATATTTGTTGTGATAAACATAAACAACATTTAATAACATCTGCTGCTGTGATTGTCCCCACAATCTATATTAATGTACCATGTGGCAAACAGCTGTTGTGTGTCTAGCTGAGGAACAGTTGCATCATTATCATGGCTGTTAGTGTGATTTTATTGCTTATTACTTGTGTCTTTTGTTTTGATATTTCTAGAATATAAACACACTCTATGACATTCTGTAAGACAAAATGTTCATTTTCTTATGTGGTCCACTTCGGGGACCACCTCTCTAGGGTTTGGTGAAAAAATATTCAGGGAAACCGAAGTCATTTGCACATGGAGAGGGTGAACTGAAGAGTTGAAAGAACTGGGTAAACAGTATTGATATTTGGGGAATCGAGCCGCCCACCCATAATGTCCTCATGTGTCCTCATTCCGGGCTCCTGATCAATCTTTCCTCATTCCTTGCTCCTGGAAGCAGAATTAAAACAGCTTGGGACAGCTGGAGGAAGCAAATGAGTAAAGAACGATCAAATAAGGGAACTGAGACGCGCTATTTCTCATTAATATACCTTCCTGTCTCTTGCTCCGGTTACCATGGTAGCAAGGAGTTAGATTCAAACAATGCCACTGAGGGCTCAAGCCTTTGATGAGACGAGACTGGACCATATCTGTCTATCTGGGTGAGTCAGGGTGCAGACAAGCACAGTCACATGAACGATGCTGCACTGTTTACATCACCTGCAAACATCCAGTATGTTTCATCCGTGGATTCATCCATTCATGTTGCTGTAGAGAACTCACAACAGGCCTTTGGTTTTAAAAGCGACTGGGAGGGTTTTGTCTCATGTTTAAACTACAAACATGGGTGTTAATTCACTAGACACAGTGATTTCATCCAAATATTGGTTCACATTTTGCATCAGCAATTTAATAGCAGGGAACAATATGTTTTGAGTCAACCTGCGGATTTATGGACAAGATGACGTGAACTGGGTTCTGCTGCTACAAGGCAGGCATTTGTCACACAAATATAATCATACTCATGTCAGATTGGGTTGACTATACATAGAATTAAACCTACAACCTTCAGTAAAGATAACCATAAAAACCCATAAAAAGCATTAACCCTATGATTACACAAGTGTATATTTGTGGAGTTCCCCCTTTTTCTTCATCTGGCTGGTTGCATTCATATTGTGTTGAAATAATAGTCCAGACTGAATTCTCCGGTGGCACGTGTTGCTAGATCTAAGACCTCTTACAGAAATATCTCTCAGGGCTGGGTGGCCAACAACAAAAACACCTCCTTTGTAAGCAGCTGTGGCTCAGCTTGGCTGAAGAAAAAACTGTTGGCAGGAAAACTGCAAAGTAAAGCGACAAATTTACTCTCACTCATCCACATTTGTGAAATAAACACAGGAAAGGAGGGGAGTTAACAGGCTTCTGTGATGTGTGACTAATCTAGTCTGGAGGGGAACGAACAGACTATTAATAAGTTGTGGTTTCTAAACACTGGAGGGGAAAGGAATTGGTAAGAGGCTAGTGGAGGCTAAAAGAAACATCTTAAAGTATGGCTGCTAATCCAAAAAGCCTTGCACATGAAAAAAAAAACAACCAACCTCAAATGGACTCTGGCCAGAAAATGTAGAACAACATTTCCAGTCTGGGAGCTTAAAACCAAGTTTTGTTTCCCGCAGCAATGTCTGACCTCCTCATATCCACAACTTCAGTTTCCTTAACATTTCATGTTCGTGTATTGCTCGTTTATTTAAGCTTAAAATGTGAACAGACCTATAATGAAAACTGTTGCTCTTCACTGAGATTTTCTCTTTTGCTAATGCAAATTAAGGTAAATTAGTGTTTGCTTACTGGCTATAATGGAAGAAATGGCTTCATGACTCCTTTCCGACACTAAGGCTTCATCCACCCAAGGGCCATCCATAAAATGTGTCTTTTTCCCCGTGTCTATAAATGACCTACCTTTCCCTCCCCTGACTCCTGGCTGTGAATTACAGAGTAATGCATGGATGGAGTGACTCACTTTGTTTGTTTGGTGTTTGTGATGCTTTGTTTCCAGCGCTGGAATGGCCACTTATGGGCAATTAGTCATGCTGAGTAGGCAGAGGCTTCACCTCCACTCTGTCACTGACACGCAAGACAATGTTTAGAAAAAGCTTTACCACAGCCGACTGTGCTGTGTTTCCGATGGTAGCAAACTACTTGCTCCCTAAAATATCCATGAGCTTGATAAGAAGAGACTCTTGATTTTAAAATTAGTGTTGATACTACAATTTACCGATTCATCATTGTAGATTGTAGAAGATATTTTCACTAAGTTATTCATTTTTTTGTGGCATATGCACCACATTTAGGGGACAATAACACAACCAGGGCTTTAATCTTTGTAATCAGGTACGGCCTTTCGAAGGCCCCCTGGTGGCTGAGGTTAACCAGTTCTTACTTTATCCAGTGCATACGTGTTTGACTGGTGGGTCTTTTCTGCCAACATGAAGTTACAGTAATATTACAAATTGCTGCCTTTCCAAAAGAATCGCTGCTATGAGTTTCCCTGACTAAACATCCACAAATCTACTCACGGTGCCGATGATTCATTGACTATTTCTATGATTTTGAAGGCTGACATTTGGTCCAAGGACTGAACCCCAGGGAGGAAGGAAACCTCAAATGCCAACCCTCAGGCTGTGGGGCTGTAATCTATCGCTGAACACGGACTGAGGGTTGAATATTATAATACGCTTTCCATACACACAACCCTGGTTGGTGACATGAAAGAACCATAATGCTTCACTTTCCCAGTCGGTCTAGCAGTCGTGACCATCACCACCACAGGCTTTCAGTAGTGCTACTCAGTCTGATTTGCTGATGGCATTTTCACGTGTCGGCTTTGCACGATGACTGTCTGAATGTTCCCCCGCTCTCCACCTCTAAGATTGATGGCATTGATAAATTGATGGCTACACCCTGCAGGTGTAAATACTCTGCAGGTGTTTTGGAGACGGGGGAAAGTTGAATCACCTTCCAAAATGAACAGATTGTTATTCAGCACAGAGCTGTGGATGTAAATGCAAAGTGCGGAACTGAGCAGCTGAGTGTAAAGCTTGAACTGCACAACTACCGAGACGTGACGACTTTCAGGAGCTTTTCCCAAACATACGCGCTTGTGACCAGATGATTACACAAAACCCTAGAATGACCCCCTACTCCTCACTGGAGCTACTGACCCACAATAGGAGGCTGGATTTGTAGCCTTGCATGCTCAGAATAGATTCTCGTCTTTCTAACCTGTCATGGTGACACCTGCACCTTCCTCCTCCTCCTCCTCCTCCTCCCTTCCCTCTTCTCCCCAACGGCTGCTGCTAGATTCTCTCCACAGCACGATATAGCGTCCCAGCCCATTTCAGTTTGTTTGTCTCCAAGTTATACTGTAACTAAGAAAAAAAAAGAAATGTACACACACACAAACACACACACCTCACACATCCGTGACCCAAGTTCATTATTCAATATACTTAGATTATTTAACAGCAGTGGTGTGACTGGTTCTGTGCTGTGTGTACATTCAGGGTGTGGGCCACACTGACTTTCATCACACAAGTCTATAATGACTGGTAGCAAATATCAAAATAGGCTCTAACATACTTATTCCTATTTTTGACCTGTGATTTTAGCCATATTCATTTTTACATACGTGCTGCTTGTAGAATGTAAAGTCACACATTTTGATTTCACGTTGGACTCAAATCCAGAAATGGAGAGTAATTAAACTGCTCCATTCAGCAGACAGAGGCGTGAGTACTGGGTTTTTTTTTTTATCTCGTTGTGAGGTTTACGACACTGTGATCGGCTTTTCTGAATGAACCTGACTTCTTCCTTCCTCCAGGAGCAACAGTGCCAAATTGGAGCTCAGGGAAAGAAAGATGGGATTAATTAAACTATCTCTGGTCTCATCAACCTGCTGATCCCTAATAGCGCCATCCCAGAATCCCCGTGTCATACAGGAAGGATCGAGGTTGGGTGCCAATCCCTCACCTCCTTCACAGTGCGCCCTCCCTCCTCCTCCTCCTCCTCCTCCTCCTCCTCCTTTCTCCGTGTAATACAAACCTCGTGATCGCCCATTCAGCGGTGCCTGCGTCTGCTCCTGTGGGGGAAAAAAAAAAAATAATAAGTCGACTAGCTCAGGGGCAGGGAAGCCAAAAGTATCCGGGAGACAGAGTGGTGTCGCGGAAGTTTACAGTTGCAGCGGCGGCGCATCCTTCCGCGTCTTTTTTTTTTTTTTTTTTGCTCATTATCTGGGGTAACGTGGAAGAGACTGTAACTGGCAATCATCCGGGACCCACTGATCCTGTGTAAGTGATTCTCCACATCAACTCACTGCGAAAGCCTGTTACCATAAGCAGGAATTAATGGTCGACGGGGACGCGAGCCTCGGCGTCAGGTGTACGTTACCGATGCTCGCATACCTTAATGTGAAAATGCACGTTTGTGTGACATTTCTCTGATGCGATTCCGTCGCTAAGGCTGACATTCGTCACCGCTGGGGCTTTTTCTCTTTACGCAGATGTTATCCTACAGTGCGTCCACCGCAAAAGCGTGGCTTGCCTGGGCGAGAGGATGAATAGGTGCTGGCTCCACGTTGAAGGGGGGAAATTGCGGCATATGTGCGTGATGTGAGGTGGATGTGAGCAGGTGAATTTCACACCCCACGGGGCACAGAAGAGGCTGGAAAACTAAAAAAAAAAATGTGATTAGAATAAACAATTAAAGCGATATAGTGATGTTTGTGCGCTGAGTTATGAATCCAGACAAAGCCCAAGGAATGCAAGCTGGAAATCCTCTCTGTGAGGCTGTGCGGGTCCTGGAGCTTAACTGGACGCAGCAGTTCGTTTCTTGTTTCACTTTCTTAGGGTGACTGTCACCTGTTGATGTTAATAACGCCGGGTCACGTGGGGAGGCTTTTTTGGGGGGGGAGACACCAGCAGCGCGTTCAGCACATGAATCACTCGGCTGTTCTGAGTAATTCATTGAAGGGAAAAACGGAGATGGCTCAGCCACCCTCACAACGCATTCTCAATATTTGTGTCTCAGTGGTTCTCCACACTTTGTCACATGCACAGTGACTCAGACGCAGATTCAATTAGCATCTGTTTTGATGCGAACAAAACGCGTGTTTCCATTATGTGCACGTGTGTGAGAGAGAAGTGTGAGCAGAGAGAGAGAGTGTGTGGCGACAAGTTGTCACTTCCCTTTCTCTGCATATCCAGCGGTGGTACATGGACGCGTAGTGATGGGTGAATGTGACATATGATCAGGGGATCTGCCTCAAACCGAGATGATTTAAGTGTCTGCAGCAGTTGTTTGTTGTATTGTGTCTTCGCCAAGTGTGGTACAAGACTTAAAGCTGGAAGAATTACAAGCTGGTTAGTCCAATATTAGCAGGATTGGACCACTTTCAACCCACCTTTGGTTCTGTAGTAGGTTTACAACAAGCAGCACTGCACTGCGGATCTGAACCAACGTCAGCCGTGATGGTTTGTCCCATAATGTGCCCGGTGCATGTGGTAACCACTTAGTCTGCTCTCTCCTTAAGGATGTTAAGTGTGATTGATGTTCCTTGGCTGATTAGTAATTTCATAAATGTGTTGCTAATGAGCGCTCTTCACACTATGTGCTGTGCCTGGTACTTTATAGCTAGTCAGATGGTGAAGCATTTGGAGGGACAGATATTTAGAGTTGCTAAAGTATATTTGCTCATAGTTCTCACCGTTACTTCTCCTGCTGGTGGGTTTCAAATACACCTTTTGTTTCCATGATAAAAACGACCATCGTACACTTACTTCTAATTTAAGGGAATCATTTAGAGTTGTTCTCTCTTTTTTTTGGCGCACAGTTAGTTCACTGTGTTTACTGTCGGCCTAAGTGGACATTTGAGTGAATCTGCTTGTGACGAAGCGCTGATCCAATGGAGTGTGTCTAAAACAAGCAGTTCATTCACCTGGCCTCTGAAGGGGCCGCGTCCTCCGCCCGGCCGTCCGCTGCTGATGCTGTGAGGTGACAGGTGTAGGATGTGCTGTTTTTATGTGTTCAGGTCTATTTGGGGTGATTCGGCATTAAGGTGTTTGCATTTTCATTGAGGAAGTGGTTGACTGATGTGACTTTTAGGGAAAAGACAGGTTCTTGCTCGGTCTCCTGAGACGCATCAATGTGACCTATTTTCCCTGCTGAAGCCATCCTGTCTTTCTCAGTGTTGACAGTGTCAGTCGGAGCATATTGCTCTAATAATCGGGTTTTCTACTGCTACACCCCATTTGTACTGTCAGTCAAAATGTGGCAATGGTGACTAAAGTTCTTTAACTGTAAAGTGTACAATGCCTGTTGTCAAAACTAATATATCGTTACAGTAACATAATGAGCTGTAAAAGAGATTCTCTATTTATCTGGCCTGGTTTTACAGCCTATCCTCGATTTAAAAAGAAAAGCAATCTTTAAATGCCCAGTGGTCTGAAGCACTAGATTATTAAGAGGAGCACGAGTTGTCACATCTGTGTGTAAACAGACTGTGAAAGTGAGAAATGAATTACATATGTGCCGTTCCACAGTTAAAGCCTATGTACAATATGAATAATAAGATGTGGATCCAATTCCAACATTCAGTTCAGCAAACATCTGAAGTCTGTGCGTCACTAAGCTTTAAAGACAAATGCTTCATCCCTGTCCTTGACACCACTCACTATAAAAAGAAGGCCTGAATTATCGCCTCCCTTGTGCCTTTACATTAATGGCCATGAAGTAATGGTGCATTAATCTGCTCTATACATTAGGAGAGCGTGAGGAATGAAAGACTTGTTGGAGAGCGCGTTTGCTGATTCTTTAACGCGCGGTTGACGACGCTGTTCTGGTTGCGTTAACATTCTGAGTGTAAAATGTGATCGTGTGAAGGGCAAGGTCTGTTATCGCAGCGTCTGTCTGTGAATGGAGTCTTTTCACACTGTGTGATACCAGATGAGCGAGTCTGAGGCTTCACACCCTGTATTTCCCAGCCGTAGCTGAGAAATGTACACGTGTGTTTGCATTTGAATGAAACGTTGCCGCTGGTGTCCATCAGGTCGTGCAGGTACAGGCTGCAGGCCGTTAGCTGAAGTGGAGGAATGAGTGATGAGCTGAGTCAGAGCATGGGTTCTGTTGATGAAGCTATTGGCCCAATAATAGAAAGGGCCTAATTGTCTGGCCTTGTGACTCACCGCTACGCTCTCGGCCAGTGCTCTCCCATCTTCTTCAGCCTCTGCAGCTAATGGACCTTCTCTTTCTGTCCATCTCTCCATCTGTCTTTCCTTCTCTTTTCTTTCATCTCTTTGTTTTTCTGTTGGAGCAGGCGCTCCTGTTGGCTCTCCATCATCCTTTTCTCCCCTCCTCCTCTGTCTGAAGTAGCTTACGTCTGCTGCAGCCCACAAATAACAGGTGTCAGGGTTGTTTTTAAGATAGTCACAGACTGAATCAGATCTGTATCCTTAATCCTGTTTAGCCATTGGTACATTTTTTGCAGTCGGGTGTATAGCACATAGTCAAAAACAAGACAAGACAACCCCTTAGTTAGTTGCATGGTGATTATACTTTCTAGAAGACAGGGTTGAATATTTCACCTCTGCATACTGCAAGTGAACTAGCACTTGAATGTACAGTACTTTGTAAGCAGGTCACATTTTATGTTGGTTACAGTTTATGGCCCAGACATCTTTTTAAATATGTAGCAGTTGTTTGGGTTAACAATTTCTACAAGTTTAATCCGTGTCTTCCTGTAGCGGTTGATTTAATCAGTATCATATTAGTAATGACCTGAAACAGTAAAGGGAAAAATCTTTCCGCCTGCTTGCGTTTTGCTTTAGACACAGCTAATTATCACATTTTTTTGCTGCTCACAACTTCGTGCTGCAGGCAATGACGTGAAACCTCAATACACTTGGTTTACAAGTCATGAAAGCAAACGCTGAAGCATGATGTGCATGGTGAGAGAGCTGCTGGGCCGTTTATGCTGTATCTCGCTCTCATAGGCGAAAATGAAAATGCAACTTTTACTGGATTTTTCTATTCAGTCCATCTTCAGCGGTGCCAGGGACCTATAGACTTTCAGTGTCGGTTCTCTTAATGTGGGTGAACCGAAGCGGGATTGAAGCACGCTGTTCATTTCCCTGTGTCTTCCCCCTCAGGGTTTTCCCAGCCTCGGCCCCCAGAGCAGCACTGCTTCTGCTTCTCCTTCCTCTCTCTTCTCGGCCCAGCAGCAGCAGCAGCAGCAGCAGCAGCGGCTCAGTGTGACGAGGTGAGGAACAATGGGCCGGAAGCTGGACCTGTCGGGCCTGACGGACGATGAGGCGGAGCACATCCTAAAAGTCGTCCAGCGAGACATGAAGCTGCGAAAGAAAGAAGAGGAGAGGCTGAGGTGAGGTGCCCTGTTTTCTAGTATTATCATGAGGACCATGCAGAAGAACAGGAAGCGATGGAGGCGAACAGTCAAAGTAAACTGTTTCATAAAACAGTGCTCATGTTTTATGCTAACTGTAATCATACTGTATCATCTGGTTGAAATTGAATTTACATTGTTTAATTAACAGTTTTGTGCAACAAACGATCCTCAGGATTATTTTTCCAACCTAGCATCACGTCAAGGCTTTGATTTAACCCCTGGGCGTTGGTTTTAGTGTATAACCAGCAATATTTAGTTTAAAGTGCTTTAAATTCACATTCTACAGGCTAAGGAGGAAAACGCTCGTCTAGGTTTCTGCTTGTAGGCTGTCAGGGCTGTGGGATTCTGTTAGGCTGGACCTCAGGGCTTTGCTGTGGTGTCACAGCTTCCTACTTAACATGTGACATGCTGGCTCATTCGTTCTCCTCACCTCTCGTCCTTCGCTCACCCCATTCCACCTCGGCTGACCTGTGACTGAGCACAGTCAGAGGAGGTTTAGTCTGATTGTGACAGGCCTCCACGCCCCTCTGCTCGGCGAGTGTGTGCCCAGATCTGTGCAAATGTGAATAATGTTTGAAGGTGGTTGAGAGATGATGTTAGAAACTGCTCAAACACTTATTGTTATTGCCTGTTTATTAAAAGACGTTTTCCATATTAAAAGTGGCCACATTAGGCTAAATATAAAGCGAAGCATAAACCAACTGCACGTGCACAGTTTCAGTACTGATCTACTCATCATCTAACGGAAGAAGATGAGTTTTACCGATCAATGCTTCCACGCAGTAGTTTTATCCATTCATAAGTAAAAGTAAAATCATAATGTTTCTTTAGAGCAAACAAAACCAATCCCCAAACAATCCATACCTGCTAACTGACCTTTGTCTTGTCCACTTGACATTAAACAAAGATTTACCTGCACAGAAGCCACATTGTTCACATCACTGTGTTTGAAGCCTCCATCTTGATTTTTTTTAGCATAATTTTCCAAAGGAGATATAAGTTGCAAATTGATGCAAATAGCTGACAGATCAGACAGATTTTGTATTTTACGTTGAAAAATCAGTAAAACATCAGTGATTCAGTTAAAATGTCAATACTACAGTCCTCTGTTTGAATATACAGATTACTATTACCATATTTTTATTACTATTGTCAACACAGTCGGTTTCTCTGTTACTTCATTGTCACTGGACTTAGTCAGATTATACTGCAGAACAGGAGCAAAACCCAATTTGCTCTTTGTATGGAAGCGCTTCACAGTATATGAGCTGGAATGTGAAAGCTTGTTTACAGCAGATGGTAGCTGAGTGTTTCAGCAGGTAGCTCTCTCCCTGGGCATTTTTCTCCTCCATGCATGGCTGCCATTTGTTTTTCTTCCTTGAATCAAGTCAGCCCTGCAGAGTTGTAAATTACCCTGTTGACGGATTCGGGGGGTAATTTATGAGTCTCACTTTAAAGGCTTCAATTTTATTTCCCCCCCATGCTGAATAATAAGGAAGGTTGGAACTTTTGAATGACACTGCCTTCTGTCTCATGAATACTGACGAGTACTAAATATGTAAATAAAGCGGTGCCATTACACATAAGCCTGGTTAGGGACATGTTTGATGTGGGAACTGCAGCTGGTGTCTCAGCACTTCAGTGGGTTCACTGAATCAAAAACACTTTATTACTGTGTTTTATATGAAATATGGTCTCTGACAGAATTATTTATTCATTATGAGACAAAAATAAACAAATACATTCTTATAATTATGAGACTAATTGATATGAGACACATTTATAATTACACACTCTTGGACAAAAGCACAGTATAGTGCAATGAGTAAAGGGTGCTCAAATCATCTGAACCATCACATAACACGATGCATTATTATAGATGTACCTAATAAAGTGGCCAGTTAGTTTATGTAAACCACATAGATTGTTACAGTAGATTATAAACTTCAGCACAATCTGCAAAACAAAGGTTTTATCATGCATTTACACAAGGATACAGGAACATAGACATTTTATATAACTACCAGGGGACTTTAGGATCAAACCTAAAGTTATGGTAAATAAGTTTCAGACAAATGTGAAACGTATCATTGGTTCATTAGCTTTATAGGCAGAGTTTATTGTGTTCTTTAAACGTGAAGCCCCGTTCCAACTTCTTTCGAACACAGAAATTAATATTTAGTGACTCCCGTTCGCGACACCGCTTGCTCAGCTACTGAAAAGCGTGAGTGTGATTCTGCCAATTAGAGAGGGTGAGCAGCTAAACCTGCGGCCTCCGCCGTCTCCGTCGCCATCAAGCTGGAGAGGCTCATTATGGAGCAGCAGGGCGCTCCAGGGAGCACAGCGTGGGCCTACTTAACCAACAGCACAAGCTCTCCCAAGGGAGACAGACCAGGAAATGATTATAGATAGAAATAACTATCCACCACTGTCTGAGTGAGCAGTGGGAAGGTGGCTCAAGCTCGTGGGAAATTCGCTTTTAGTCTTCGTAAGTATCGCTTTACATATGTGCGGCATAAGTCCTTGTGCCGTATGGATTGGCTCATTACTGCACCTGTAACACTTACTAAACCTCACTTCAGTCCCAGTGAGAAAAGTCTATCCTCCCTACTGTGGGCCTGAGGATTGTTTCAGCTTCTCTGTGAGTCTTGAATAAGGCAAAAAGGTGATTTGGAAACTGAACAATGCTTTGAGGATAAGTCTCAATTATTTGTGAAGCTGTGGGCCAGCGCGCATAATAGCCATTTTCTCTCCACGGAAATCGGTCTTTCTTTCTTTGTGTGGCGTAATTCCTGAATCAGGAATGCGGTCCAGCCTTGCATAATAATTATATTGGATAATAAGGTGGTGGAATTTTTCATCTCACCTTCCTCACACACTTTTAATTTGACACAAATTAAACATTATGAATGTTTTTGTAAATGAGCAGTTGTGACAGTGTGAGGCCAATACTGTAAGTAACCACAGACGTCTTGATGAGATCTTTGATCGAACCCTAGCTGGCGCGCTGTACGCAGAAAACCTTTAGGCTTTAGGTCTCTTTCTTTGTTACTTGCTGTTTATTTTACGTCTGCTGAATGTCGCAAGCAGACACATACAGGAACAGCAGTAACACTGCGAGGACGGGATCTTTTTGAAGGAAGGTGACAGCGAATGTCACTTTGTCAATTTCCTCCTGTTTGTCTGGGGAAGAATAAAGACACCCCCCTCCCTTATGGATGTCCTTAAAAATGCAATATAGCTTTTTAGCTGCAAGAAAAGTCTCTTGATTTGACCCAGACCTTTATTCCTCATGATTATTAATTTGTTAATTGGATATTGTATGAAAGAAGAACTAGTCAGCTGTCCCCTATCTTAACTTCTCTATTAAATGCAGAATATATAGTTGATTTATTAACAATTTGATAATGATTTGAACTTATCTAATAAGTACAGTTTCCCAGACTAGTGAACTAATGACCTCACCTTGTCTCCATTAGGGAAAAATCCCCAAATTGTGTAACGTGTCCTGTGAAGCTTTATGCGCAGCTGAATGGCTCCATTGTGTGAAACAGACATTCATTATTCCTTCTTCTCACTTTCCAAGGTGTTTACTCTGTTGCTATAATCCTGTGTTGGGTCCCATGTTAACATGCGATGTTGTTTGAGTGTGATGAGTCACTGGAGACGATGAAACAGATGCATGTTGTTACGTTGCCTTTAGCATGAAGAGCCAGAAAAGCAGGTCTGGATGGGGTTTATTTCAGTCTGCCTGCTGTTGTGGGGGTTGCGTGTTCCTGGCTGCGGTTCTCTTTTGGTGGGGATAAGCTGCGTTACGTTATTCATGTGGGTTGTTTGTCTGAGTCTTGATGTGGATTTTTTTTTTTTATGTGGCAGTGCCTTGTGCGGACGTAACGATGGCGTCAGCACTGCGTGTGTCTATGTGTGTTTGTGCACAGTGAGCAGGAAGGACAAATCCTTCTGACCTTTTTACTGCAGCCACATTACCAGGTGTATTACCCGTGTAATTTAATGCGTCATCACAGGTCACAGTCTTCCACGGCAACATTATAATTGATGCAGGGTTTTAAATGTTCTCAGCTGCTAGGCCTAATTCACCCTATTAGTCAGTCTTCAAGTTCAGAGTTTAGACTTTTTTGATAGGAAACATTTATTTCAAGTTGCTATCATTTTTTTTTTTTTAAGAAAATGACACTTCAAATAAAAAATGAAGCATCCTTCCCGTTTCTGCTCTACAGGCAGCGGTTGAAAGCTCGTGGAGTTGGTTTCCCTGTTGACTCGTGATCACTGCAGTTCTTAATTTGCTTTCATGTGTTCAGAGCTGTTGAGGTGATCTGTACAGCTGCCACAGACTGATTTGTAATTAGTCTTTAATAGAACCCTTAGTAGGCGATATTTAATATAATTAAACTTAATTAGCAGACAGGAATATAGCCCCCCTGACCACTGCAATTACGCATGTGCATGCTTACACATATTTCCATCTGCTTCTTTCTTTCTTTCTCACGAAACACAAACACACATTAGTGATGACATGAGGACCTGTTGTGGATTCAGCCCCTTACCCTGAATCTAATCTGAAAGTTCATCATCAACCTAATTCTGAGCCCTAAAACCAAGTCCCGTGTCAGTTAGGCCATTGTGGAAGAGTGTAAAGACACACACACACACACACACATACACACAAGGTCAAATCCATTAGAAAATATTTATTTATAGTTCTGAAGGGATTGTAAATAGCATCTGTCTGGTGAGGGCCAGCTAGATGTGTCGGAGCATTTCCAAAATGTTCCCTCTTGTCTGGAATTCTCAGTATCCGGTGGTCAGGACCTACTAAGAGGCTGATCAGTGAACACAGAGAATCTCTTGGACTGATCAGATAGTCATGTGAGTAGTCTAGCATTATTTTGAAATGCAGCTCTTTGAATCTGTAGTTCAAGACCTGTTAATAATCAAGCTGTGTAATATATGTGTAAGTGAAAACAAGTCTGGGAAGCTCTTTGTTTACCTTTCAGTCTTACGGCTGGTGCGTCATAAAAAAAACTGCTAAATTTGAGCAGAAGAAGTTTTCGTCCTCGACATTTCCAAAAGACAAGCGTGTGATCTGTAAGGACACCAGTTTATGTGTCACCTGTGCAATGTGTCCTAAGCAGATGGTGCTTTATGGAGGAAGTTTCTGATTTCCCCCGAGTGTGACAAATCAGCAGCCATACAGCGCCGTCGTCCTCTGAAGCTGCTGAGCCAATGCGATCGGCCAATGAGATAGTGAAAAATAATCCACCGCAGCTACTTGCTGGTATAGTTCTTGCCCTGCTTTAGCATTTCTAGCTGACTGAGTAGATGGGTTTCCCCTCGATAACCTCGCCCGCGTCGGTGTGTTCGTCGCCCGTCCGTGCGTGTGTGTGTGGGGGGCATTTTTGTCGTTGCTCAGTGAGGGTCAGACGGAGGTGAACGCACGCTCGGCTTGTTTATCACTACATAAACCTGTGTACGTTCCCGCTATTTATCCACAGGATCACTTGGATGGACTCAGCAATTGCCTGAACTGTTCCTTCTGTGATAATTTCTGCTTCTGGCCAAATGTCAATTGCTGTTTTGAGTCAGACGAAAATAGTTTGTCGTAATAGGAGAATTTCAGTCCTTATACCTCAGCGCCTGCCTTCTCCATGTTTCTCATTCATTTGTCAGATCGTTCTCAGCCCCTCTTGTGTGTTTCTCTCTTCCTCCCTCTGTGGATCCTCATTAGCAGTAACAAGTGTTGTGTTGAGACGGAGGTCAGTGTTGGACGAGTCGTCCAGGGGCAGTGGGTGATGCTTGGCGAGACAGCAGGGAGACATTCTTTTGTCTGAATAGTCGGCATACTTTTCTCGCCACAACATCCCGTCTCTCCATCCTACAAAAGCAGAGAGACGCAAGACTCATTTACTTCCCAATAAAACATCCTGTCGTCTCCTTTGTGATACGGAAGTGATTGGACTGCTGCCGGCTGCGTTAATTGCAGGGGTTTGTGCCGTTTGCAGGGATGTTTGGTAGCATGGCAAATTTCAAGGGCTCTGACACAAGCACTCAGAGAGATAAAGTTATTGAAGGGAGGTATGGAAGGATCCTCTGTGGGATTGCAGTGGGCGGAGGGGGCAGACAGCAGACGCTGTCCAAGGTGCAATCTGCCTCGTTACAGAAAACAAACCCACCTCCTCCTTTGCTGTGACTGCTTCTTTAAACCTCTCTCTATTCAGGTTATGTCTCTGTCTCTGTTCCACTTGTCTTCTTCCTCATCTGAGGTGTGTTTTCTGCCAGCGCAGACTCTACTCAATATGCTGTCTGACACCGAGCGGTAATGCTCAAGAGGTGGATCTTTTGTGAGGGAGATGAAAATGCAAAAGTCTTTACATAACTTTGGGATGTTATTTTCAGATGCTTTAATAAATAAATAGCGTGGCAACGAATTAGTGTTTACTTTACACCGAGCCCTGAATAAGATGCTGGACTGCTTCGATTTGCTGGCAGCAAAGGTAACGTGTTTACATCACATCACACCATCAGGGACACAGCAGCAGTATGTAAGTGTAAGTACTACTGGATGCACAAACACAGAATTAGATTAGTGTTCAGCTTTTTCTACAGTCATGTGCTCCTTCTAGCCAATTACATCAGAGCTTCCTTTGCCCAAGCGTCTTTGACCCCCCTCCTCCCTCATCTCTCTGTTTTGTGCCACTCATTCTCATTTTCTCCTCTGCTGGATGTTATGTGCATCTGTCAGTGTTGTCCCTATTTTCAGGAAGTGGGAAGAACCGGATCAATTCTTTTCTCTGGTGTGTCGCTGCATTTCATCAGTCAACACAGCACGGTGGATGAATCTCGTTTTTGCCTCTACTCATCTCTTACATTTGCTGCCTTAGTGTCTTCCTCCACATTTAGTCTTAATCTCCCATTTGTCATGAAGTGGAAGGGTGTGAACTGTTTGTTTTTAGTCGGTATCATGGCTGCCACTGTATCTGACATGCTCATCTGGCATTGCCGTGCATAATAAACTCTCCCTTGCATTAACACCCGATACTTACAGTGAAAACCACATGAAGGACTCCTAATTAAAGTCATTTGATTTTCTAAGCGTTTTCCTGGTCCTCATGAGGATTATGGTCTATACTTAAATCACCTCTTCAAATGTTTTAAATACTTTCCTGTACAGTTGTGGAGTTTGATCTTGGCTGCTGGTCTTCATTCATTTTATGTTTTACTTTTTATTTGATTTTTAATTTCACGCATCCCGTTTTTATTATCCCACTTCTCATTTGCTTGTGCTTGCTTTGAGCTCTTCATGTGTCCCACACTTGTAGTTTTATTTGCCACGTGAGGCGCTTTATAAAACCGCCTCTTTAATTAGAAGTCTTACGCTTTAAATGTGTTCTTATGACGATGGAGTCAATGTTGGTGATTGGGATCGTTTACTCCAACAAGGTGAGACCCCCTTCACTAAAGCACTGATTGTCCTCATTCAAATTCTTCCCATAATTCCTTGCCCTCATCAAACTGTGGCATCTCAAGGGGTGCGTTTAAAATGTAAACAGAAGTCAGAAAAGAGAATTAGTTTATTCTTGTAAATGTGTGCTCATAAACCATTTCCCAGGAGGCCGGGTGAATCAGTCCTCATCACAGCTAAACAACTCTCCCTACACTTCTCATGACCTTTCAACCACAATCAGAATAAATACAGAGAAGGGCCGATCATTGCTACCTCCAGTTTCTCCAAATTAAAGATGCCTAAAGTGTTATTGTTAGAAACTTCACTAACCACTGCCTTGCCCTTTAATCAAAGCAGAAATGTCCTAAACTTTAACAAAGTATATCTAAAAAATAATACAATTTAGATTTAAAGATTTATTTGTTAGGCAAACAGTCCTAGTTGATACATTCAGTGACATTCAGTCAACAGGAAGTGCATCAGCAACGTGCAGTAAACAACATGTATTTTGACTTAAATTGGCCCAGACTTTATCCACGGCTTGTAATCACACCAACCCAATAATGACAGTATAAACTTGTCCAGAGAAGCTTCATCACCACCATTAAGCCCGACTGTGGTCTGAGGTGAAAGACGCAGGCGCCAACCTTGATGGCCAGATGTGGTAGGTTACGATACCTGTCAGTCAGCGTTGTCTTATTAATGAAGCGCTGTGCTGTATTTAGGGAAATGTCACTGTGACTGGTTGTGTTTTTCAAGGACCACGCGATTCCTTTTCTTTTTTTTTCTTGTTTGTTTCTTTGCATTAGACATCACAACTGGAAAGAAATATTGTCCATAACAATTATAGCTGCCTTACTAATAATAACCTCTACAAACTTTATTATCTCATCAGATCTTTTAGGTCACAAAAGGTCAGGTGTTCTGCTGATTGTTTGCTTGGAAGTGAATTTAAAACTTCTGTATGAGTCAGTATCAAGGTTAGTGCAGTGCAGTCTATCATATGGTAGAGAAGACGGGCTGAGGGCCTTCTGCTGTTTTCTCATACATATGTGCATATCCCAGCTGATTGACTGTGTCTTCATGAGTCACACCTCTTGCAGTAGCTGGTTCAGTTTGTTTTATGCAACTTTCCTGGCACGAAGTGGCGGAAAAGCAGCAGAAAGACAAAGTGTCTGCTGTCTCGTCGGTCGTAATTCATCCCCGTGTGTGTTTTGTTCTCAAACAACAACTCATTTGATTAGATTTTCGGAGGCTTCGAGACATATCCGTGTGGCAAAATGCCACATAAACAAACAAACCTGCATTGGTGAAGTGATATCTAACAATTCAGGCCCTTTTTTTGGAGAGATGAGGGCATTATAGGTTCGCTACGCTGTGATGAAGCACCAGTTCCTCGCCAGCAGTCACAGCTGTTTGAAAAACACAGGCCTGGCTCCAGCAGTAGCTGGTCTGCTGTCGGGATGACTCTGCAGAAAGAATAGCTGCATGCTTATGATTGTGTCACCTGATGGCTGTATTTTATTCCCTTTCCCTCCTGCCTCGGTGTAAGCAGCTCTTTCCCTGCTCCTCCTTTCCTGATGGTGGTTTTGGCAGGGCCTGCTAATACAGTACCTTCCCCTGACACACTGTATATTTCATTTTCAAAAGCTGTGTACCCTGTTGAAGTCGGTTCAATATCCAATCCCTTCACGTCTATAGTCCAATACTTCCCTGGTAATGTTCAACCCCTGTGAATGCTTATTATTTAGGGCTGTGCAGTACATCGCACTGTAGGTGGGACACACTGCTCGTGTCCTGGTACACATTACATCAGTGCTGGATCCACGCCAGCGCTACATCTGCAATTACAGTTGCGGTGGAGTGAATGAAAGCAGTGGCGTAGACAAGGACATCTGGAGACATGTGGAAGACGCATCCAGGCCTCTCTTTGTCATTTAGAGAAACCCAACATCCATCTTTAATTCCAATTAAATGCGTCGCAAAGCTAGGTTACGTCCTGTTCGCTATGTTTAGCAGGATTAACCACATGGAGCTACAGTAGTTTTCTGCAGGGTGCAGAGAAGTCGAACCAACCCTGTCGATTGCCTTTTGCTTTATTGTGTTTTATGGCTGTGCCCTCTCGCAGAGCTGCACTGCTCAGTTGCCAGGTTGTCTTCTACTAAACCAAATATGTTAATGGCGTTCCGCCCCTGCTCTTCGAGGGGCCGCCAGACGTGACTGCAAGCTGGATTGCGAAAATGCAATGCTTTAGCAAACAGTATGTTCCCAAAGCAGGTTGTAATAAACATGTGATTATAGCAGCGTTTAGTTTGTGAGCATTCAAGGATTTTGTCTCTGTACTTGAGGAAGTACAGGCAAAGACATATCTCTGCCCTAATAGTCACAGACTACGCTCTATAGTTGCAGCCAACTTTCTTTTATTAAAAACAGTAATTAAGAAATTACTTAAGCCCAATAAAGTGTTCTCTCAGTCTCAGAATCCAGTGGCTTTTTAAATTAACTTCTCTGCTGGGCCCATAGGGAGCACTGTTGTCCACGTTGTCAGGAGATGTCCGGACTCTCTGCCTTGTGTTGCTCCTGCTGGCCGACCACAGGCCTCAGACCAGCCTGGCATACAACTCTCCTGCCAGACTTCTCTTCAACCTCAACCACAAATCAGATTTTTTTTTATTTACGTAGTCAGGTCTAATGTCGTCAAGGTCTGTCCTGCTTTGTTGCTAAAATTAATGTAATGGCTTTCTGTTACTAGTTTAGTAGTATTTTTGCAGCTTCAATCACTCATCTTAATGAGGACAAAGTGGATTATTGCCATTTTGTTTTGACTTGAAACAACAGGCTTCTTCGTTTTCCCTTGATTGAAAATGTCCTTCATTCATTTTTATTTGCCTTCTTATTCCTCCAGCGCTAAAGAGTCGCTCAGCTCCTATTCCAACAGTGTATTCAAAGCATTGAACATTTTTGAATTCAAATTTCAACCATTAGATTAGAAAACCGAGTCCCCCCCACAGGCTTTAATGCCCTCTTCTGGACTGAGGTGTCATTACATAGTGTCCTGCAACATTTTTGTCAATTTGGCCTCATTAGCTTGATGTCTGTGTACTGTAGACTCAGACATATTTCTAAAATCGAATGGACTCACAGAGTTTCATGCAGTTTTTCACGAGTTGGATTTCGATCTGCGCTCGTGTGCGTTCGCTTGATGAAAGATTGAACTGGACATGCTCCTGCAAGGCTAACATTAACACATTAAATCCCTTCAGTAACATTTCTGTGTAAAGACAAACTCCAGCAGACACCCAGTCCGACTTCACCATGTTTTTCCTCGCAGCGAAGCATCACCGAGCAGACGGGGTGTTTTGGTTTGCTCAGACACAAATAGGCAGTGAATCGTACTGTATATCTCTGGGAAGAACGGGTGGATTTGTAATAATTAGAAGAGGCGCGTGTAACATAGTGTGGCTCGAAATAACCAAAGATCATTGCCTGAGCACTTGGGCAGGCTGCAGAAAGAGTTGACAGGGGAAGAGAGCATGGAGGACGTGGGGGGAGAGGAGTGGGGGAGGGCGGTAATTAGCAGCGCTTGTCATTCTAGTGATTAAACACTGATTTAGAAGCGTGCTCGGTAGGTGCGCAGACTTAAACGGGCTGTGCTGCTGTGACATGTGAGGCCCAGGTCACCTCTTTGCAACGCAACAGGACTAAAGTGCACCTCAGTTCTGCTTCCTGCACCTACATTATATGATATTTATATGCTCATAGGTCTCATCAAACACTAACGGGATGTTGTGATTTTGTTAGAATTTGTTAACTTGTTGAATGGAAAATGGACCTTTTATTGACTATTAAATTGATTAACTGACCTTCGACTCGCTGCAGTTCCTCTAAGTTCTATGATGGCTCTACTGAGTTGTAGCACACCTATGTTTTGAAAGGACTGTATTCTAATCTTATAATCTAATTCTTATTTCAAAATGTTTCGTTTATGTCCATGAGGCTGAGTTTTAAAGATTAAATCAACAAGTCGCATTTTGGTCTTTACATTACATAAAGACTACAGTTGAGATGTTATTAATCCGGTATCCATGGAAACGGATGAAGGACGTCTTCCTCTGGAGGCTCAGGTGTCTTAACTGTACTGTAATTCCTGGGCTCACCTTGCATCGGAAACACCTGATTACCCTAAACTACTCTGCATGGTGTTGTTCTGGGGGTAATTATTTTGTCCTCACTCCCAGTTCCAGTCAGATATATTTATAGGGCGTTTAAGGAAGAGGCACACGACCGCAGCTGCAGCATTAACAGTTAAACAACTGGTGTTCATATGAAAGAATGATTTGGTATTTGTGTAAAATGAGATGTGCACAGATGAAATGCGTAGGGCTGTCCACCACCTCTAATACTCTCCTGACACGTCTATCTGTACTCTCTGCCCTTCACCGTCACCTTTCTCCTTCTTTATCTCCTCTTGCACCTGTTGTCCTGCTCCTCTATTCCAGTCATATTTTGTGACCTCATCTGCCTAACTGCGTATACTTTATTGTTTTGTACTTGCCTGTAGCTGCCTTACATTTTCTCTCAGGGCCTCGCTATACCACACAGTCTAAAGAAGAACATAGGACTTGTGTAGTGTGGAACATTACAACACTGTGACTAATTGTACCCCAATAATCCAATAAAAAAAATCTTTTCAGCATCAGATCCAGAATTAGGCAGACGAGAAGCACCACTATCAGTTTGGTGCAGAGGTGTGAGGGGTGTGAGGGCTCACAGGTGATAGTAGAGAGGGTTACAGGGCCTATTAGACCTGTAGTTTTAAGTGAATCCACTACTGTGTGGGACAAGCGTAGAGCAACAGTAGCAGGGGGATGCAGCGGTGATTCATAGGCTGCTCCAACCCACCACTGTGCACATTTTCAGGTCTACAGAGCGTGCGTGTATGGGAGGGTGGAATGGGTGTAGACATAAGAATGCAGACAGGACAGATCTGAAATTAAAAGTATCAGGACAAGGACAGAGCAGAGAGAAAGACACATGTGCTAGAGTCATTATCCCAACTTCACCTCTGCATCCTAAATGCCACTTTGTCAGTCAGTTCCTGTTGCCATAACAACACCTGCAAATGAGACCGTGTTGGTCTTAATTTGTTAGATTAGATTTAGGCCTGAAAATTATCAACAGGCAGACGTAGGAACCCACCTCCACTTCCCATTATTGCATTACCAGCGCAAATGAAAACTCTCTGTCCTGCGTCACATTTACAAGCGCGATTATCTCAACTAATCAGCATATAATTCCCCAGATATTACATATGGAATCTGCAGATGCCTCACATGGAAATTGCTTGTTGAAATTGAAATTTCTGTCGTCTTGTCAGCCTGAAATTATACTGGACGTGCTTCCGCCCAGGAAGGTAGCATTACGCAGCAGCTAAGCCTGTCTTAATATAGGTATTAACGTCTAGATAAGGATTTGTTCAGCATTAAGCCCGAGTACATGGATGCT
Organism: Macropodus opercularis; assembly: GCA_030770545.1. NCBI lineage: Eukaryota > Metazoa > Chordata > Actinopteri > Anabantiformes > Osphronemidae > Macropodus > Macropodus opercularis. The sequence goes on from JAUCMP010000028.1 coordinate 7,704,336, forward strand.
CATCTCTGTCTGTCAACCCTGCTGCGGTTCAGTATGTGAATACAAACGCATACATGCAAACATGAATAGTTTCGACTGTGTTATAAGCTGAGGGAGGGTAAAACGTTGATACTTGTGATACTTTACAGTAGGTGACCCCAAAGACCTGAGTTCATAATACATGCGGTGTTGCATCACAATCGTTGGTCCGTTTCTCCCACACTGAGCGATCAGTCCAGCTATGACTCATCCATGTGTTGTACACTGCATGCACACACAAATACACGAGCACAAGCTGTGTCTGTCCAACGCTAATCCATTTTCTGTCTCAGCTCTCTACCCACTTTCATCTGGAAATCCCTGTTTGTTTGCATCAATCCGCTGTTTCCGCTCTCTATTATTCACTCTCCCCCTCCCTCCCCTGTCTCCCTCTACTCTCTCTCAACTGGCCCTGTACCCGTGTCTCTAACTGTCTCCTGTCATCCCTCTCTGTCATCCTCTGTCTGTTGATATGCGCCTCTGGCTCCAGGCTGCAGTGTTGTCCTCTCATGACCTGTCAAGACACTTACGCTTTAAGGACACGAGAGACCGCATTCCACCCTGTTCATCAGCCCGGCGCAACAATGGAGGAGATTTGTGTATTGTTGTGTATTTTATACCAAAGCTGATGCCCTTTTTGCCTTATTATACCTCGTGGATGAGTAAATGTTGTCCAAATAAAGATAAGACCGTTCATTTTCTTAAACCTTGAATCATTAGGTGGGCTTCAGTTTTTCTCTTATGTATAAATCTATCTTAGCTCTTGAAGCAGAACACCAATCCCACTAATTAACACTTTGAATTCCTTTTTAACCCAATTGAGCCACAGAGGAAGTTTCTCATTGCCTCCAGTCTTTTTGCTAAGCTCACAAAAGTTCTTCTGTGGCTTAAGCTTTATACTTAACACAGAGTGGTATCTATCTTATTAAACTGAGGGCATGAAAGGAAATAATCCCATTTCCCCAAACTCTGATTTTCCTTTATCCATGGACTGATGGTAGATCGCAATTTAAGAAGCGATAATACGTACTGTAGGAAAGAAAGCTCATTGATTTTGCCTGCTAAGTGGCTGACTACGTTTAAATGGCTGATAAGAGTTAAATTATCTGCAGTCATGCTTCTGCAGATGTGTCCATTTTTGAGCCCATTTCCGGGGATAAATCAGAGGCTGATATATAAATTGTGGCTCTATCCGCTTTGAACTTTACTTGATGGTCCTCTGTGCCTTTGCCAGCCAGGTTAATCCTCATTAATTTCCAGGAGACACCAGAGGCAATAATTCATCATGTCCATGACGGGTGTGAGTCAACCTCACTCCGAACACAGATGTTTAATCATCGTAGGATTTTATGTTTTTAATTAAGATTTACCAAAACGCTCAAGTGCAGGTTACGTGAGATTGAACTTTAAGTATAAATTCAGCTCTGGGATGTAGGTTTCACCATTTACTTTTATGATGGAGGATAGGAAATATGGAATTACCGTACAATCTACTGCATCCTACGGATTTAAGTTGCAAGACAATCAATTCTGTCTTATTTTAATACCTTCAGTGTGTATTGCATCACTGATACACCCTCTGTACAGCCACAATGTAATGGGTGCCACAGTATGTTTATACGGTTTCTTATTCCTCAGAGGTGTAATTAAGCAGCAGCAAACAACCGTTTTAATGACGTTTTATTAAAGGTAGCTAGCAGATGAATAAATGATTGGCTATGGCTGACTAAAGGCTTTCTTGTGTGCTTTTCTGAGTAATAATGAATAGAGGGAAGCTCTCACTGTGGAAGGTCAACTCCACACGAGTACTGGAGGCTAGAAGCTGGGAACAACATACACTGCTTGAAGTCATTGGAGGCTGTTTGTATGCACAGGATTTATTTCTCTCAAATTTTTGATTGTTGTGGTTTTAGAGTTTAAGTTGTTTACTGACTTGAAGACTAGAAGTTTCTTTATTCTCTCTTGGTGAGACTTTAACCAAAACAGTGGCTTGTGTATTACCATTTTATTTTTATAATACAGGTTTAAATATTTTATTATTAACATCCCGTCTCTTACATCTTATACTTGAAACAATGGACTGTTATTGCTGTACTTTGTTTACCTGGTTTATGTGGTTGTTGTTTTTTTTAGCTCCTACTTCTAGAAGCCTTAGAAAAGCTGGTTATGTTACAGTTCATAAGCAGCTGACAGTGTTTCGCCCGTTTCGCGTTTCTTGGCAGCGGGAGATGGCTGCCTGCAATCAGATGGGGAGCTAAACGGCCGCCATCGAGGCTGTCTGTTCAGTTGCGAGTTGGGGTTGAGAAGGTTGACACTCGCTGATGGTGAAGTAAACACACAGTGTGCCCTTGCACGTACGCAAGACTAGACCGCCTGCCAAGTTTCTGATCTGCCAGTGTTGGATCCCAACTGAGACGTGTCACATTACTGTGGATGAATGTGTATTACTACAATATGCAGTAATAACATTCTGTCCAAATATATTAAATGTGATCTTTTAAAGGTACAGGCGTAGTAGTATGTTTTCAGTTTTTCTCTAGTAGGTTTATCAGCTGCTGCTACTACTGGTCACTGGCAGACATCAACTGTAGCGCCCGCAGTATGTGCAACGAGCTGCCTGTCTGCTCCATGAGCAGCTCAGTGTGACCTATGAGTCAATGTCAGGTTACCAAACACACACAGTGGATGAAGTGTCAGGGCTGTTTCAGATCTTGTCATTGCTGTCACGGAGGCTTGTTGCTTCCTTAAATGGAGCCGGTGAGGCGACAACTAGCCATAGACACGCTACAGTCCGATCTGCTGGCAGGATCACTTCAGGCAGCTCCGTGACTCGGCACAGTCAAGGGTTGCTCGCCGTGGACTCGACAACCTGAGCTGCTAAAAAAGGTGTATTTCGTGCACCATCAAAGAGTGAAGCTAAAGAGAAACACATTCTCTCCTTTCCCTTATTCCAAAACTAATTATAAGGCATAAACACATTACAGAACAACATACTGTACAAAGAATCTCATTTCAGTTTGATAATAGGCGACTCTGCACAGCCTTAATGTGAGTCACTGATAACTCGTTCAATAAGTTGGCAGGCATTCATGCTTTTATGCTGAGGGGTGGGGTGCCTCTGGAGGCGAGCGCAGTGAGAAATGTCTTTCTGAACACTGTGAAATGGATTAGTCATCACTGCGTCCAGCAAAATGCTATGTCGTTATTATTCTACGTGGCTTGTTGCTGCAGAATGTGCAGCAGGTGTGTTTGCTGTTTTAATTGGTGGAGCTGGTGACGCTTCCAAGTCACCTTTGGCGTTGCAGGGAATTCTGGTCTTTTAAACTTCCATCTCAGCTGCACCTCTCCAGCTCTGACTGGTCGCCTCCCCTCACTCCGTTTCTTTGGTCGTTCCTCCTACTGTAACTCAACCGCTGCAAGAAAAAAACCCCAAAAAACCAAGGTGACCGAAGCGAGAGCAGGGCGAGTGAATCTTCTCTCCATAAAGCGTATCTGCTTCACAGTCTCTTGTTTTCTCTAAATCCCAAAAGCCTGACTTGTGTGATTGCTTCTTGCACAGCATTTTGCGGTTTGGTTAAACACAACTGTCTCGTCGCGTCAACTGCGAGATTACCATCAGACGTCTGCACACTTTCGTCTAAAATAAAAAAATAAAAAAAACCTTTTATCAGCAAGAGTGCCTCAGGAAAAAAATGCTCTGGAAATGAATGTGTGTGGCTTGAAAGGACAAGACAGCGGTGTGGCCTGGACTCCCTGTGGTGTAAGCTGCCCAGATATCATAAATGGAGTATTAGGCATATGTCTGTGTGTGTGTTTGTGTGTGTGCGTTGAAGCGGAGGGAAATTGTGAGCGATTCATTTGGGTTATTTAAAGATGCTTGAACGAGCAACGGTTGTGATGAGAGTAAAGCCATTTTAACAGAATGCTAATGTACGAAGAGCAAATGTGAGCGCTGGCATGCAAACTGTATTAAATGAACACACATTTGATTTATTTCTTCTTCTTCTTCATATAGCTGTTCTTTATGCACATTGCAGGCGTGGGTCTCAAGTCACCAAGTGCATCTCTGTTGTGTTGACTCTATTGATTTGTCACCCGCACTGTATTATCTTAAAGCCTATTTACATGTTTTTACACAGTGAGAAGTGCATTAAGCTTGTTGGTTCATTATCAGCACTGGTCCATTAGCAAACATGACTAATGGCATCACATTTTACCATGTTCCTTTGTTCGTTAGCTTTTATACTTCGTCTCTGTGTTTCTGTGAACGTTCCATTGCGGGGCTTCACTGTTGTAGTGAAAAATGACCGATACAAATTGCTGCATCCCAGCACGTTACCTGTTGTGCTGGTGCTCTGTTTAAAAGTGCTGTGCAGTTACAAACACCCTCTGTTGTCAGGCTGTAAACAATAGCTTGTCTTCTTCACTCAGTTCCAATCTCTGCCTTCGTTTTCCTTAAATCCCCTCTGACAAAAGCTGCTCTCCCTTGGACCCGGGACCACCTCTGCGAGTACCAGGGCCTGGGGGCTCAGCCCTAATTATTCCTCTCCGTCTGCCCTTTTTTCCCCATCATGCAGCTCTTCGTCATATCGTCACATGGGATTTCTGTGAATTGTGCTCTCCTGCAGACTTGTGTATTTGTTGCCACAGAACAGGCTCCTCCTTTCCCTGGAGGTGATCCCAGGACTCCTCTTGCTCTCATATACAGTCATCCGGTCACAGTGTCATTATTCATAGACTCCAGCTTGAAGATCACATTATCGTATTTGGTACTTTTGTGGCTGCTGTTATAACTGAATGGTGAGATTACGGGTCACATGCTGATAAGTCTCCAGTATTATTGTCACTGCTAGGAAACCAGTTCCCCAGTGAGTGTCTAACTGGGTGACTACCTTTCACTCCAAACATTTGATTTGATACCCTGATGGAGGCACTGGTGCTCGGTCTCCGTTGTTCTTCCTCACTTGGCATCTCTTGTCGTGGCTCGAGCTTAAGCTGCATTCTTGGCACATTTGGTTTGACTTTCCTGTGTGAGTAGAGATTATTCGGCTGACGAAAGGACAATCTGTGCCTGTTACTGTGGCTTGTTAATGCTGCAGCTGCTAATCTGAGATACAGCGGGGAATGGGATGAAGGGATGAATGGGAGGAGAAGTGGGCATGATGGAGCTTCAATGGAGTGTTTGAGGTGTGAATTAAAGGAGGTAAGACTGTGTAAGAAAGTGGGACAAGAAAAACACACAACCTCCAAGATGGATTAACTACTAAATAACATGTTTGGCTTCTTATTTACTTCACAATTTCTTTATGTTTTTATTATTTGCAGGTTTTGAGGCGCATGGTTTATTTTTCGCTTTTGATCAGCAATGTGCAATTCAGCAGTTGAATCCTATCTGATCTTGTCACATAGGGTCTTCTAGTGCACTGCTTTTCTGAAGGAGGAGGGCTGCTCAGATTTATTCCTCTCTGAATTATTCGCCTGCTGAATAGTCGTCTCCGGTCAAAGCCAGTTAGACTGAAGTTTCCCATTTGCCCCAAGGTTCATTTTAACTTGACGCTGATGAAGCAACGTTATATTCAACATGCACAATGTATGCAGCTGCTGTGTGCATTCAAAAGCTGGCGTAAGTAGAGCAAACAGTGTTTGCACTTAGGGGGATGGACTGATGGGATCACAGGTTTAAAAATGTCCAAAAATTAAGAAAATAGAGGAAAGGGAGCGTTTGGGTGCAGAAAGGTTGACAAGGAAAGAATTCATAATGTGTAGTAATATTAACACTGCCTGTACATCATCATAGTGTAGTATATCTGCATAACTCATCCAATAGGCCACAGTCTCTCCTGTTTAAATTCCCACATAAGGGTCTTTTTTTTTACTTCTTTACAGCCTTTTCCAACATTCCTCTTTGCTCGACAGGCTACGAAGCCTGCGGGGCCGTTGTGATGTACATGTATGTGAAGAGCGGGAGCAGGTCTTTCACTGTGCTCGGTGATGCTGCAAGAACGGGTCCTTGTGGAAAAGCTCACCAAGTGGTGAAGCGAGGGAGGTGGGTTGTTTCATTCGACGCCTCTGTAGGAGGAACTCTCACTTCAGACGTTATGTATGTATGCAGTTGCTTCATAAATATGCAGTGCATGGATAGTATCCTTCAGCTGCAGGGAAGTCGAACAGAAATGGGCCGTACTGTATTCATGCGCAGTTGTTTTGGATTCAGAAGCTGTATTTCATATAATGTCTCAGACACCCACGTGTTCACACAGTAGGAGTAGCATTAACAGCAGGCCGACAGACTCGAGTTCTGACATTTAGATTAATAGTACACTTCTGGGACTGTGATTCCTGCTCTGGTGGGATCTCATTGTATCCTTACGCGAGTGTGTGGGTGTATAAATCATACTTCATTTCAAGGCAGAGAGCAATTCATAGGAAGGGACACCGGTATCATGTCACCTTTTACTGTGGTCACCTTGAGCTTCTCAGACGCAGAATGATAGGCAGGTAAAAAAGCGAGTGAAAGCATATTGTGCATTAAAAAGCAACCTCTGTGCCCGTTGTAGACTGAAGATGTGGGAGAGGGAGAAGCAGCGAAGCAGAGAGAACCAGGCCAAGGTTACTAATAGTCTCCGCTGTGCAAATTAGCCAAATACAATACACAGATGTTTGAGCTCCATGTTTAAAACTTGGTTTTAATACGTTATGAATAAAAATGCTTCATGACCCTAAAGTGATGGTTAAGGAATAAAAGTGTATCTCACTGCATAGCAAGAAGGTCCTGGTGTTTAACTTTGGGCTTCCTCCGGTGACTCCCACAATTCACAGATGGCTCTGTAGTAGACTGGCGTCCCGTCTGTTCCCCGGTTCCAGCTGGGATCGGTTCCAGCCCTCCCGTGACCTTTAACAAGATAAGCAGCAAAAGATAATGGACGATCTGGAGGCATGTTGGCATGTTGACGTTAGCGTTTAGCTCCAAGTACAGTCCCACAGAACTAGTAGCAAAAACTCTGTCTTGTTCAAACAACCAAACCGCAGTGTTTCCTGAATATTTTCAAATATTTGCTCTTATAAACTGAAACATTGTTTTATATTCAGAGCAATCACTTTCATAATTGCACGGCACTTTCTGTTTTTCAGTGATCTGCCTGATTTAGCTCATAAGTGGATTATTTATTCCTTGCTTGAAAAGATCTAGACTTTTCATCCCTGCAGATAAAAAGGATCTCTATATCATTTCATCTTGGCTAGAAATTAGTCTCTCTACACCTGCTTCTCAGTCAGAATCTTGCCAGCGCTCCACATCACCAAATGCCAGAAAAACTTTACCCCGCAATTTATGAACCATGTACCAATCTGTCGCTGCATTGCAGAGAAGAAAGAGTTGGTAAATTTGTGCTCTTTTGGTTTTTGCATTCATGTTCAATTCTGGGGTTAACTGTGTAACGCTATTACATATTACATATAGTATATGGATGCTCAGATAACCCTCACGTGGAATTGATCCCTACTGATGTTCAGGTTTTAGCTGAGTGGAAACACATAGTAGCACAACCTTATCGGAAACGGGAAAGCCAACATGTTCGCACTTAAACTGGGCGTTTTCAATTAAAAGCATCTTAAGCTCTGGTAAAACCCTGGATCAGTTCACAATTACCGACCACATTTTGTTTCTGTACAGATGAAAATGCACAAACATCTAAATCAATATCTAGGAACACACACACACATACACACACACACTCAGCCAGCTGTGCTCTCACTTCCCTTTGCTCTGGGGCTGTGTGATTTTACTGGTGTAATGGTGAACTGCAGATGCTGGTTTTGTCGGTTTTTACTGCAGCAGGAGGATCAAAGCAAAGACTCCTGGGTATATTGTTGCTCTTTCTCTCGTCGAGTCTCTCTTCAACACTGGGTTTACATGGCTAGCACCCTTCTCTCCTACTACTGTATACTAACGTACTGTATGTCCTCTCAGTGTCTTACTGTAAGTGTCTAATTAAGTCAGATTTCTCATGCATGGAACTCACTGCACTCTTATTTGGTACGTTTGAATTAGTACGCAGTCAACGAAGACTTTTTTTTGAAAATGCTTTTACAGTTATGATTGTTAATCATCACTCAGTCACTGAGTTGTCTTAAAGACATGATACAACCACTGATTTGTGGCAGCAGATGCAAGTTTCCAGATGCAGCAGAATACAACACAAAATATCAGCCAAGCAGAAGTCACAGAAGTGTTCATTAAATTCTAACTTCCACTGAACAGCCACAACATCAGCCTTCATCTAAGAACCCACAGTAAGAAATGTTTAATTGCTGCCTAATGTGTTCCACCCTTTGACAGATGTTCCCCATCTCATCGTCAGTAGTTTTAATATTGTACTGTAAGTGATTAGTGTAATTTTAATGATCAGCTTGTGAAAACCATTACTTGCAGTTTTTTAATACTTAATAATGCAAGACGTAAAAAAAAGGTTAATCAACATCATGTTTTTGTGATTTATTGAGTTATTTATTTACAGTCCTCCTCTAACATTAACCACACACGTATTTGTTTCTCAAACTTAACCACACAAAGGACTCCAGTAAAAGTCAGCTTCCTTATGTCCTGTGCAACCTAGATTTTATCTTCTTAATTTATTCAATACTATTATGCATAAAACATAATCTATTCGATGAATCACGTTCTCAACGAAAATGTGTGTTTTTGTAGTTTAAATGCATAATGACATTGAAATGTAACGAAGACGAGATGCTGGGTTAAATTAACAAAGGGAGCAGTGACTGATGGAGTGATTTTCTATTATATTTATATTTAGCATTTAAACAAAACTGTAGGTTCAGTACACTTTTGTTTTTTATTATTTATAATAAACCCACGCAAGTACAAATAGTAAACACAAATGCCTGACAAATTAGCATAGATTATACATTTTAAGCACACCAAGGTTTAAAAAGCACCTAAACAGATTGATTACTTTACTTGTCAGTAGTGTAGCTGAGGGCTATAACTTGCAAACACTGAACGGGAGAACTGTTGCTGAAAGGTCATACATCATAGGAAAAAAACAGCGTTGTTTTTGTTTTCTGGCCAGGCCACAGTGGACCTCAAAATGCCATTATCTTAATTACAAATCTGACCACAACATAATTCAACCTCGCCCAGAAACTTAAGCCTCAGCTTGTGAGGTTGTCAGTCGAAAGACAAATGGGCAATGACGAGAAGGAGAAACCAGGGGAGTCTGAAAAATAACTGTTAATAGATGTCTAGCAGACGGAGACAACTGGGTCAGAAGGGCTGAGTTGATAGAAAATGAAACAGGAGAGAGAACCAAGCTGATATTCAGCGCAAACAATATTCACCAGGCCTGATAGGGTGTCAGAGGTACACTGCATGTAATTAAATCCACATATTCTTCTCCCCGGTTATAAATTAGACAATGAACTGGTATTCTGCTTATGCACGCTGTTCCTCTCTTACACCCACTGTGCCCCCGACGCGTACGCTGCAGCCACGTCTTTGCATAATCAATAGTTTATAATTCAAAAGTTTGTTTTCTTCTTCTCGCTTGCGCCAAACTTTCTGTTGTTTCTAATTTCTAATTTGCTCGCTGGTATTGCAATAGATCACGGTGACATTCATGCGAGGCCGGAGTAATTAGTGGTCAAATAGAATGACGCCAAATGATCGACTAGGAAAGAGTCAAAATGTGAGACCGGGAGAATAATTAACGATCAAATAATAAGTTGTTACTGTGCATTTCATGAGGTGGCAGAGAGGAGCAGCTGAACCTGATGATGTTGAGGTTTGTCTGAAGTCTGAAGCGCTTTTTAATATTTTTAGACTTAAATAAGTCTTAATTCTTGGAAATCATTTAGTAGTAGAGCACATTGGCTTTGATCTGTGATTGAAATGATTTTTTTCGTGATCTTCTTTATCTTCTCTTTTCCCTTTTGTTTCTAGACTACGATGCAAATGAATGAGTGACTTTGAACCCGTTGAAACATTTTTACAGCTTACTTCTCTTTCCCTTGATGTGGACAATGAGAATGTGAATGTTATTGAACTGAACTTCATTCAATGATAACTGAATCACTTGATAAGCTGGTGCCATAAGCCAACACCATGCGTAGCGGAGGAGTATCCGCGTGTGAGTGAGCGAGAGATTCTGCTGCTGCTCTCCACTGTATTATTCAGTTCTGTTTCACCACAGTGCTCAGACTGTAAAGCATAATGCTGCCACGTATACTAATCCATACACTGCAGTATGACACGTTTGTGTAAAAACACAATTATATCAGTGCTTTAAATGACAGTTTCTGTGTGGGTTTTGAATACATTGTGTCTTTAGTGCTGTAAGTTACAATATGATCAGTAAGATGTGGTTGAAGAGCATCTGGGTGACCTACATGCATCTGCAGTCATGGCAGCTACAGATACGTTATACTGCATGTGTACATTTGTGTTGTGATTTACTTCGGTGGCTGGAGCTGCTGTAGCTGTGTTGTTCATTAAGCACCATCACAAACGCACACAGAGAAAATGCAGATTTCAATCAGGACTGAAGGAAATGATTTCCAGGCAATGGCTTCTTCTAGACAATAGTTCATGTTGCATTTCTGCTCTGTTTCTGGGGTGTGTGTATACAGGATTATTAGAATATCTGAATCTAATGCTGAGCATCGTCTTTCTCTACGATGCTAATGGTTTGTTGAAACCTATACAGGGGTCTTTGTTTGTATATATACTGTACATACGTATATGCACAATACATATAGTATAATATACGTATGTTGATCCCTTTGATGTGTACAAAGGCTGCATACTGCATAAGTCAAACCTTAATGCTTGAACTGCAACATAGAAACCATTCGATCAGTAGAACAACAGGCAGAAGAGACTTACTGACCTAGAAACACAAGGAAATCACATCCAATGAATGGAAGAGTGTCTTTGGTTCCTGAAGGTGTGGTTCCCACTGTGGTGGAGGAGGTGTGATGGTGTGGGGATGCTTTGCCGGAGACACCGTTGGAGGCTCATTTATGATTGAGTGCACGCTTAGCCAGCATCTCTACAGCAGTGCGTGGCAACTTACTGTACCATCCCATCTGGTTTGCATTTAGTCAGCCCATCGTTTGTTTTCCAACTGGACAATAGCTAGATCCCAAGCTCAGAGATTGGCTGCATCATTTCAATCGCCTGATCGAAGATCGAAGTGAGCTTTCTTCCGTATTTATCTTTAATGTTAAAATTAATAAAACAACACGCAAACAGAAAATGCATGTAGTGTGTGTGTGTGTGTGTGTGTGTGTCAATGCCCCCCCTACCCCAGCTGTTTAACCCATCCCCCACCCACCCACTCTCACATGACACTGTATATCAAATGGTTTGTTCATCTTGTTAATGTGCTGCGTCTAATGATGCATATGAAAAACAGTCAGTGAAGCAGCGTAGGTTCTGCTTGAAGGGCAGTGTTAATAACTTTAGGGAAATGGGAGATTGCAGTGCCCCTGCTGGCTCCACAGACCCACGTACATGCATTACACACAGGAAATTCAAAATGTATTCATAATTTAATTATGAATTTATATATCTTTTGTGTGTGTTTTGCAACAGCTTCAGTTCTGTCTAACCTGTCTGCGTTTAGCATCTAGAGAAGCAGCTTAAATAATTTACTCACTGCCCGTTTGAGCTGAACTCGCGTTCGCACCTTCCCGGCAGTGGCAGCTTGATCTCTGCATCTCAGCCTTTGTTCGCACCTAATGACAAGTGTGATAGCGTAAACACGAAGGAACGTACAACCCCAGCTCTCCTCCTCTGTGCGTACAGTATCAATTTAAATATAACTGACACAAGTGCAACTCATGCCCAAGATGATAGGTTTATGATGTATAGGCCAAACATTTCATAATTTATTGTGGCCTCCTGCATAGATCCGTCTGCACAAGCCCTACAGATGGAGAACCCACGTACATAATTAATGTGAACAGTTGAGTACAGGCTGCAGATAGCAAAACTGCTTTTGTGGTTGAAATGCTGATAAGCAGTCCACATTATCTTGTCAATTTTTCTTTTTAACACTCTGTCAATATCGAACCTTGAATGTACCAAGGTAAACACGAACAAACTCCTGGAATTTCAATTTCAGCCGTTGCTTTTATTTGATTTGAAGTTTCACTCAGTTATTTCGGTCCATAATCCTAATAGTTCATTAGTCTGAATTCTTCTCTGAGGCGTTAGGAGGTGTAGTGAGACTGTGCTGCTCTTTAGTGCTTCATTGCTGTGGCTTTAAGCTGCAGTTTTTGGACTGGAGCCCAAACAGTCCTCTGGAACGATGGTGGACTCTTTTCATTGTCTGTTTTTTTTTTTTAATTCTAAGGCTAGTTGGTTTGTTTTGGTAGTAAGATCGCAAGCAAGCGGCTTTCCACCTGGCACTTTTCATGTCAGTCTATTGTCACTGTTCCCGTCCTCGTGGTGCATTAATTAACAAAGATACTACAGTGTGCTGTTTCGGTGGAGCCTGAAGAAGCAGGCGAGCGTGTTCTCCTCAGCTGTGTTTTGACTGATGTGGGCAAACAAGGCATGACAGATCCTCTCAAATTGAAATGTCAGCCATCACGTTAATTCCTCAGAATCAGTGTAAGAGAGCGAGAGCAAGAGAGGGAGAAGAGAATCGGGCAGTGGGCTAATGCTTTTACCAACGCCATGACCCTGCCCCCCCCCCCCTCGCTTGTTTTATTGCCCCTGTCCTTTTCAGTGTTTAATTTGCTACAGCTTCTTCTGTTATTCCGCATTGCCGCCCTGCACTGTTTTCATGTTTCTACCTCTTCACCAGACGCTCACACCCTCTCGCTCTCTTTCCCCCCCTCCCCCTTCTGTCGCTCTCTCTCTCTCTCTCTCTCTCTCTCCCCCTCCCTCGCTGTGTTTCAGTGAGATGAAGCAGGAGCTGGCAGAGGAAGGCAGCAGATGCTCCATCCTCTCCAAGCAGCACCGTTTCAACGAGCACTGCTGCATCCGCTGCTGCGCGCCCTTCACCTTCCTGCTCAACCCCAAGCGCCAGTGCCTGGACTGCCAGTACAACGTCTGCAAGACCTGCTGCACCTACAGCAAGAAAGACAAAGCCTGGCTCTGCTCCGTGTGCCAGAAGGGCAGGTGAGTGTCTCTGTCCACATTCACACGCACGCCAGCAGCGGAGATGGGAGGGATTAGATTAATAGCACTGGAATTAAAGGGGATGAGGAAATGTGTGAATTGCAGGAGAGTGGTGGGGGGGAAGTGGGATGGAGGAATGTGTAGGGTGGCATTTATGAGAGAACAGGAAGGAATTGGGAGCACAAGCAGGTGGAGGGAATATCTGAGGGAAGAAGTGAATGAAAAGAGAGGGAACAGGGGACACTTTGTGAAAGTCAGTGCTGCAAAGATTTGTAGTTTGGGAATTTAGTTTTATTACACCCAAATGCATAACATCACTGCTTGGTGTAGAGGAGGGTTCGAGGAGAGAGGGGGGCCATCAGTGGGGACAGTGATGAGAAACGGGCACAGAAAAGAGTAGGAAATGGAGGGAAATGAGAACGAGATAGGAAGAGGGCGGACCAGTAATGTGTGCAGTGCTGGGAAGAGCCAGGTGTAGAGAGAGATGTGTAGACGTATCTGAGCAGCGAAGATGAATAATCAGACAAGTGTCACCTTTGTTTACAGGCGTTTTAATGTACTGTGGGTTATCTTTGATTGCTTGATCTTTCTCATTTCAAGTCTGCCTGTTTGGAGTCCCGCAGATCACACGCCCGCTAGATATCAGAGTTTTAGAGAGGAGCAGAGGAGGCAGGGGAATTCCCTACAGCTAGTTGTATTTGCAAATGAGCTGCGTGTGTGCATTTGTCTGTTAAGGTTGTTTATGCATGCATGTGTCTTCAAAGCTGTGGGGGTTGTTCTAGTGCCCCGACTCAACATTGGCTGAATATTAAGCTCCGTCTGTCTGGGCAGCATGGGTGGGGTGGGATGGAAAAAGTATAATACTGGAGAGTGTGAGGCAGGTTCTATGGTGGATTTATAGTAAACTCAGTATACTGGATATATTATTATACATTAAGTGTACAGGACACTTCGGATTTCCTGATTTTTCTGCCCGTCTAGAAGGTGAAGGGACAAAGGATTGTAAAGCTCTGTCCAAAATTGTGTTGCCCCTCCACTTGGCCTTAATTCCTCACTTCTATCCCTCCGCTCCATCTATTGATTTCTGCTGCATGGTGAGTTAGACCCTTGAGAACTGGCACACGAGATAGGGAGGAGTGGGAGCAGGAGAGAGGAGGAGAAGGAGGAGGGGACAGGGGGTGATGGCAGTCAAAAAGAGGTGGCAAGGTTTGCATCGATCATCTCCCGCGTGGCCGTTCCTCCACTCCTGTCCCTCCATCTTCATCTGCATCGGCCCACGGTGCAGCAATGTTCCCACGAGTGGTTTAGACTGAGTCACAGAGGGGCCTGATGTCACGGCGTTGCTGGCGACCAGCTAACATGTAAATACAGCACTTTTCATTAGCGCATTAAACAGGCTTAAATCTGGTTTTAACATGATTTACTCTCTCTCTGGGTGGAGTCGTGTCCTTTGGCATAGTGATTTACAGCTCAAGCTTCAGAGTAGAGGGCGGTAAACAGCAAGGAGGGACGTTAAATACAACTTTAAATTGGAACCATTGTACAGCCAATTATTATCATTTATTTATTTCCCATCTCATTTGCCCGTCGTCGTGGTTGCAGAATAATAAAAAAAACGTTTTTTATAATTAATCAACTTATTTTGGGGTCTTTTTGTCCCATTTCAGCGTAAATTCTGATGATTGTAAAATCAATCCACGAGGGCACAACAGGCAGCCAAATGGTCTCACTCACATGCACCAGCTGTCCATCAACAGTCACAGCGGCATGGCCACGCTGCACACAAGTGCGATCTGGTGGAAACAAAGCAGATTTGTAATCATCGCGCACATTCAGAGGCTAAAGTCACCCACTCACACATGGATGCAAATAATATATAATACATAGACTGTACACAATGTGTGGACACGTGCCTACAAACAACCAGACATGAGCACATGCGGCTTTGGTTGGGATGGATGGATGGATGGATGGACGGACGGACGGACGGATGGATGGATGGATGGATGGACGGACGAATGGATGGATGGATGGATGGATGGATGGACGGACGGACGGACGGACGGACGGACGGACGGACGGACGGACGGATGGACGGCCATGGGCTTGTGAATGTTTTGTTAATCAAGACAAAATCAGTGCAACGATAACAGATAGTATATGAGTGATAAGCGTGATTCAGCTCCTGTGTAATAACACCTTTCTAGTCCTGTAAAACCAAAACACAGCTTCCCCTTCTCAAAGCGTGGGACAAACATGGCCATTTGTAGACTGGTTGGATTAACAGCACATACAGTAAATACGCACCCACACGCCCGCCACACACCAGCAGTTCGATCAGAGAAGTCATCTGTCATTTTTAGAAGCAAAAGTCTTCTGTTCTTTTTTTTTTTTTACTTGCGCCACAGCAAAAGCAGCAGGGACACTGTTGAAGCAGAAGAGGCAGAGATGAAGAGAGATGAAGGTCAAGAAAAGCAGGAGGAGGGGCAGGGCAGAGCATGAAAAGGATAGAAAGAGGAATGACAGAGGAGGAAAGTACCTGTCTCAATTGTCTGAGAGAGCAAAGGGCCGTTAAATATTCCCTTTGTTTGCGTTTTAAATCACGTCGTTCCGCTGGTGATTTTATTTCTCTGCCTCTGTCCTACCTGCTGTTTGGTTTCTTTCCTCTGTTGTGTTCTCTCTCGTGTTCTAGCTCCCTCATTCTGTCACGTCTGCTACACAGCGACATGTACATGTACAGCGCAAGGAGAAACAAACATCCCTGTGGTTTAGTGTGTGCAGAGATGTGACTGTAAACGGTGCAAACACACACAGTCGCACACACACACACACACACACACACACACACACACACACACACACACACACACACACACACACACACACACTCCTGTGTTTATAGTGTGAATTTAAGTGTTGTATTTAATCTGGGTGAGTACTGGCACTGATAGTTGTGTAGCCATGTAGGTGACAGGCTGCTCCTCACAGTCCACATTTAATTGTTTTGCTCTTTATGAGGCTGCCTTCCTTTAAAAATAGAGGCTGAAGCAGGAGAGAAGCAGGAAATCAAGGGAATGGCTTCTTTCCTAGGACTGATCCATCTCTGTGATTCTTCACTCCCATTCACCAAATGTGTGTGTCCCTAGTTTCTGTATGTATTGTGTACACATGGATATTAATTTTAGCATCTCCAAATGATGCCACAACAATAGCAGCGTGTGTTTATAATAACATCAGCCATACACACCATGAATTCTCTTGCTTCTGCCAGACAAGCACCTGCGGCTAAAAGGGGCAGCGAGTCACAGAGAGATCTTTTTCTGTCGTCCTTGTTGGGGTATTTATATCAATGTGGGTGAGCAAAACTAGTCTTAGACAGGAGGGTGTGCCCTGCAGCACCAGGCTGCATGACACCGCCATCAGCGTCCTGGCTTCAGTCAGGCATTTACACGTCGGTGTCCGGGTCTTGCTGGGTTTTTGGCAGCTAGAAGCACGATGGATTGCAGGACTTGCTCCTGTGTGTTTTCCAATAATGAGACGAAACAGCAAGCTGCAAACCCCAGCAGGTAACGAATGGACGTCCCCCTTCTCATTCATCACGCTGTATCAGCGTGGAACTTCAACACTTCGCTACCAAAAGTTAAGGCGTGCAGGCTGCAGCCCCGCTACATGTGACTGTACCCGGGGTTTGTAAAGAGCCGAACTGACTAAACGTTCCAGGATTTTCAGGAAGCTGTTCATCAATTGAGAGGGTTTGAAGAAACACTGAGAGCAGCTGAACCATCTCCTCGTCTCTGTGAGCTGCAGGCTACTAATCGCTCTCTGTCCTTTCACATGCTGCTCTTCTCTCCTCCTTTTGTGGCCTTTGCTCAGTCCAACGGCACCAGCAGACGTTAACTCTTGATGGCGACTTGCACATTGTCCCCAGACAAAGCAACTGCACAATTAGCGAACGCAGCACAGTGATGATTTAGGGTTAGTTGATTATGCATGGATCCAGTAGATGCATTGCTCCTTACAGTGTGCCGCACCTTGTAGGGAAGCGGTTTAGTCGCAAGCTCATTTTCGGTGAAGCACTACCTTCTGGTTATTCCCAGCGTTTCGTGATTGATGGGAAACTAACCGCAATGGCACAGGCCTTTAGTGAATGGGGTCATTGCTGTCTCAGTTTTCACACAGCAGGGCTGCAGCACAGAGGTGATTGGAAGTCCCATGATTCCTTAGTCGGTTTATACAGTAGTGGGCCAGAATAGAAGTTAAACCTCTTGTTGTTTTCATTACGGGTTAGAGGGATTGGAGACAGAAACTGTTCGCACAAAGTGGAGCCAGATGCCGGTAACACCCAAAAGCACTTGCACCCCACAGCTTGTAGTGTCCTAACCCTTTAATGCTGCTATAGTAGTTCAGTTGTGCTGCGTTTTGTATTATGGAGCTAATCTGGTGCTGCCTTTGAACCTAATCTCTTCAAAAGGGGTCAAAAAGTTGAAAAAATTACTTCACCATCGTCTCACATTTTCCAGATTACAGAATGGAGGGCGCTCAACCGGTCATGGAACGACACTGAATTGTGCAGGAGCTGGTGAAATACAGTAGCGTTAATGAAACATAGCCTCCGATTGGGTGTCAGCGCAGGCTGTGACTCTCTGGAGGTATTTACTGTAGCCACTAGCTTCCATATTTTATAAGGAAATACATAAATCAAGTCAAAGGTCAATTGTTGATGCTAATAGACCAAACTTCTGCGCCTTTCGCTAAACATTTATATCACTAAATTAAATTCCTCATCATCCAGTTCGTCTCTGTAGCTGTGATATCTGTGAGCGAGTTCGGCAAGAAATGATGGAAAACTGTGAGGTGCTGAATGAATAGTAATCTTTCCTCTCCTCCTCAAACTTCACCCCTCACTTATTCTCTTGCACCCTCGTGCCTCCCTCAGGCACCTCACACTGTCTGATCTGCTGCCACGGTGAACCTCTGTAGCATGAAAGAAATACGATATTGGCACTGCGGGTTTTTTCATATTCATTGCACATTCTGCGCCTGTCAACCCGAAAACCTCCTTTTAATGGAAGCGGTTGCTGGTTATTTTCCCAAGATCTCAGCATTTCCATATATACTGTTAACGTGGGATTGCATTTTATGTTTTAATCATCATTCAAGCAGCTTTTAAGAACAAAATGACAATTTAGCGAGATCCAGGGGAGCTGGTTGAAAAACGCTGGGTTAATAAAACTATTAATGTCATCGTCACATACTGCAAGAAGCCCACAATATAGAAAAGGTGACTGAGCTGACTAGAAACAATAATTGTTTAATCAATTTAATAATTATACTATATTTTATTCTAGGGTTTAATTTTTTCATGCCCTCACCAAATGCACTTTACATCCAGTTTTTCCAAGGAATGCATTATCATATATTAAGTGAATTGTTTGGTATTTCTTTGTTCCCATAAAGGCCTCTGGGTGAATTGTAGACTATGTTTTACAGAGGAGCTGACATTTGACCCTCATATAAAATGTCGTCACGTTTATCCTGTTAGATATTTGCGTGGAATGTGGTCATGATTGACGTGTGTATTCTTGAGTTATGGCCACGGACACGCCATCGTGACTTTGATCTTTGACTTTGAGAGCAAGTGGACATTTGTCAGGTGTAATGAAATTCTCTCCAGGTGTCGCTGACGTATTGCATTGACGAGAATAGGACAGATATGATCTTGACCTTTGACATTTTATATCACACGATCATAGAGGCCAGTTTGTTTGAAAAGCGCTAGGAGAACAAACACACATCTCTTGACAAATGCACACACTTCACACATGGACTTAATGCTCTGGGAAATAAAGCCTGTGTAAATTAATAACAATTAGCAGGATATGCTAATGCCAGTATCCCACTCTCCCTGAGGATTATGTGTATGTGCACACTATTATTTCTCCTCTTGCTCTTTCTCCTCCCCCCTCACTGTGCTGCATATCAATGGCTGCTCATCGCTCCAGGCCTCTGTCTCATTGCACCTCTTCTCCCATTTTTCAGCGCTCTAAATGAGGCTTAGCCGGTGCTTCGCTGCAGAGCTGACTGCACTCTGCTCACCTTGTTTAGCTATGATTTCCCACCTGAGTGAGAAGTGCTGTTTGATCTCATTTTTTAAAATCGCCTGATGTTATTAAATCTGTATCTCATGGGTTTCTGTAACTACAAGGTTGGTGTTGCCAGCTCCCTGTATGATTGCAGTCTTGCCCGATGGGCTTTAAAAGTGCAAAACTCATATTTCTGAGATTTGCTGTGTTTTGATTGCTTTGCTGTTAAAGAGGTTTGTCACGATATACAGTCAGCAGGATGAAAGGAGGTGTTTTACACCATGTTGCAGGACATCTTTGGGGTAGAGCTGTTTCTCCTAAGCTTTTATGCTGTAGGCTGGAATGTCACATGGCGTCGCGCCGTAGGCAGCTGCTATTCAACTGAACCACACAGTGGCCACGACTGACCCAAGGAAAACAAAAGAATCTAGTTCTTTCCTTTCTTCTGCCTGTTCTCTACGTTTTGGACTGTTTATTTAGAGCAATTCACATGATGCTGACTGATTCAGATGGGATCAAAGCCGTTCATAGCATGGCTGCATATGGGGGAAATACCAAAGTGGCAAAGAGACAAACATACAAACATATCGAGCTGACACATGAGCGCAAACAGAAAGTGAGTCTCACAAGTGCTGAGGCACACACGGATGCACACACTGTATAAGTTCTAAAGTGGATTTATTGCAAAATTAGATACCAGGTATAATTTTAGACTAGACAAAATAACTAACAACAAATAAATAACAATAAAATAAACAACAAATTAATTGTATATAAACACAACAAGCCTGATTTAGCATCTCTAATTGGAAGAATTAGAAGAATTGTACACTACTGTAGGTAACAATTAATATTTTAGGTTTAAAAAAATGATGTGTATATCAGTGAATATTATACTATAGCTATATATGCCAATCCCAATTCAATGATTTTTGATGATGACACTACTTAAACCTTCAGTTCCTCGTAGTAGTAGTAGTAGTAGAGATATGGGGGCTCTTAATCAGAGTACCATCAAAGTCCTATTTGAGTTGAGTCGACCTGATCTGCACAGATTAGCTACAGCAGCCGGTTCTGCAGTGTCTTCCTGCCTTCAGACAACAAACTCATACATTTTAAATGAACGTCTCTTTTCCAGTCTTGCACTCTAATTCTATTTTGTTCTGCATGTATCTGCATGCTCGTCTTCAGCGTTCCTGCCTCTGCATCTCTGGACAGTGCGGTTTGAATTGGCCTGCCTCCCGTTTCCTTTTTAAACGTGCTTGACCCCAACCTGACCAGTCACTGTACGCGTGGTCCTGGGTTCTGACTTTGTGTGCAACTTTGCGCTAAGGCTTCAGGTTACAGGAAGATTCAATTTACTGTAATTTAACGGCCCTCTGCATCAACATCCCTCCCTGTGGGCTGTCACTTCATTATGCTGATCCTCAGATTTCCGGCATTTAGATTCACATTTCATGCATTTAACTGGGGTTTTCATCCAGTGAGGAGTGCAGCAGTCACAGCAGCTACACTTGGAGAAAGAAAGAAAGGACGAAACCCTGGATCACGCACTAAAGTATTTTCACTAAGTATTCTGTGTTGCTATGACGCACATGCAATGAAGAACATACATCCAGTAAAGTCGATAAAACATGTACCAGATGTTAATTTGCCATGAGCGCTTTCTGTCTGGCTTTCACCCTCCACCTTCCCCAGTCACAGCTTCAATTACTCAACGTGATGGCTTAAATGAATAATGCTGTGGTACCGTGCACTGGCCACTAGGTCCATACATGTCTGAGATGAGAATGCAATGCTTCTTGTTCTTTCGACATTTAATAGTTTGTTTGCTTGTTTGGGTTTTCTGCCCTCGGATGTTTTTGCTTCAGGGATGTTTTACCTTAATGAAGCTTATGTGGATAATTAAAAAGCTGGATAAACCATATTGTGGGTTGCTACACGGTGAAATAGCATCTTTTGTGTCCTCTCATACTGAGGTAAACTCCTCCCATGGTGGCAGTGTGGTCAGTAAGTCAAGCACGGTAGATTTGACTGTCACAGGGACCATCAGTTGATGCATGGTGCTGTATTTCATCTATATGACACTGATCTCCATGTGCAATCTGTTATCCTCACAATTTACTTCACGGCATCACTCTTCAGTACTGTGCGCGGCTGCACTGTCACAGCAGGACAAGCACTCTGAGATTTGACCAAAGTAGAAGCACAATGGTTGATGGATACAGACAATAATAATGTCCAAATGTGTTTTTTTTCTACAGATCGTGTTAAACAGGCTCTGGTGTTAGTGAGCCAGTCCTCCCTCAACCCCTCCATCTGTCTCGGTCAACACAAAATCAGCAGTGACACAAAAGCACCATGTTGTAAATGGGAAAGGATAGATGAGTAATAGAGAGGAGCTCACACACACACACACACACACACACAGATCTGGTGTGTGCGTTTGTGTGCCTGTGTGTGTTTTGTTTGTCATCTATGTGCCGAACATCACTGATTAATCACTGCTCGTCTCCCATGGCCTGTCTGGCAAACTGAGACGGGTAGAGTATTGTTTGCTGCAGTCTGTAGCAGCGTTTGTGTCATGTGGGAGCTTCAGGTAGGGCCACGTTAGCCTTCACTGCAAAAAAAAAAAGATGTGAGGTCATGAATCAATGAGCCGGATTTGAACCAGAGCTGCTACTAGTAAGTTCTGAGACTTAATTGACAGAATTCATTCATTTATGTTTATTTGAACCTGTGACTTTTGTTGCTCAGTGAATTGCGATAGGTTTGCACTAAAGACCAAAAGAGCCACCATGAAAGACGCCACGTTTCTCTCATCTATCGATCCTCCTCTCACACAACGATCTCGCTCAATTTTGCACATAAGCTTAACTTTGCAACTTTGCATTCATAAGCATAAACTTTGTTTGTTTTGCAATAGGAAAACAAATCACATTAAAAAGGCTTTGGCATTGTGTAATCTAGAAAATCTTGTTATTTTTTTTGATTTCCTGTGTGACGTGTTTTGATGAAGTCAAGGGGATAAAACCAGGGTTCACATTACTGGGAGTGACCTAAAAACACCTCCAAACACCAGTGATGCCACCATATTGACATTTAATTACCATCACGAGGCCATTGGAGAAATGGGTTGTGTTTACAGACATTTGTCTCTTTTAGCCTGTAATGACTTTGTGGTTTTTGTCTCAGATAAACGCTTCGGTGTCCTGTAGTTTTCATTACCGACAGCGAATAGCCAGACGGAGAAAGGGTTAAACAGTGGAAAGCGTAACCGCAGTCTATTCTGTCACTAGATTTCCCACATTGCTGGTCTGCTGCAGCTCGCCTTAAATCCCATGTGACGCTCTTGCTCTGCAGAAGCAGAAATCTTAGAGCTGATTATCTCACTTTCCCATATGCTCCATACATTCACTCTGAAATATATGTAAATAGGCCGCAGCCTGTGAAAACCTGTGCAGCCCATTTCGCTGGCACAACGTTTAGATATCTAAGCTGTGTTACTGAGTGACCTATATCAGATATGATTTCCAAAAGACCTCCAGTCAAAAATGACCCACATGTTCAGCCCAACCACAAATGATGTGACATCTGGCCAGCTGTTCAGCCAGCTACACTGTCATTCATGCCCTAACCTAATTATCCAAAAAGCTGGATTATGCCACAACTCTGGGCTGTTAAAACAGCATACGTTTAGGTTTTTGGTAGACACGCAGATGCAGATATGTTTCCCTGAGCCCTAAAAGAGCAGACAGTGTAACTAGTGACTGGTGAAGCTTTAATGCACCTTGTGCCAGATGGGTTTGATAAAGTCCCGGTTGCAATTTATGTTTGATGCCAGTTTGAGCCGGTCAGAATTTTCTAGTCTAACTTGTCTTTGGCTGTCGAAGCTGCAAATATCAACTGCTTGGATTGTGACATCGCAAGGACCAGTTGAAAGAAACTCTACCCTTGTGTCTTATTGGACCAGCAGTATATTATTTCAAGGCCTTTCTGGAAGCATCGTTTTATTCTTGTCCACGTTTGATCGTATTCCTTTCTCAAACAACTAAGGCCCTAAAGTAAATACTGCTGAGTAATTGCTAAGTGACACTAAATACTACAGGAAATATATAAAATGACCATGATACTCGATACGATTACTGTACATTCTGCGTTTTGCACTGGATAAAAGGTTTTGCTGTGTCAGGATGCACAGATCTCAGATATTACATTTCATATTAGATTATAATCTAAATCTAGATCATAATAAGAGCATTGTATTGATATATTGTGTTTGTTTAAAAATATTGGTAGTGAAACATGATATTTTGTGAGCATTTTACAATTCCCTTAGTTCCCTCTATCCACACTCTGTCTCAGAGCACTTGGTCTCTATATAATTCATCTCCAGCCTACCATACTGTGCCACGGGCTGTCCCAGCTGCAAACACATTCATCTGTAACACCATGGATGGTGGCGGCCTGAAAGGAGCGTGGGGTTATAAAGAGGCAGCAGTGGAAACAGAAGAGAAGACAGGGAGCGAGTAAAGATGACAGGTTTAGGTCTTGAAAGAAAGAGCTGGTAGGAGAAAGAGATGGCAGACTAAATTGCCTGACCACAGCCTGGAGCTGTGCTGCTCCTAAATTTAGACTTTTAAAGGTGCAGGTAAGTGAAGTGAATGTAGCAGAATACTTCACAATGAACCTGCAGCACTATTAAACCAGAACTGTGGACCAGAACTACAAAAGCAATTGTGGAAATTGAAACTGCTGTGACTCACAGGCTGAAAACTGTACTGTACAAACATGTTTCTAGTCACGGAGGTGTGTTCCGTTAATGAGCTGTTCTGCATAGAGGAATGTGCCAACCACTGGGCTTAAAATATAATAGAAGAGATAGAGGGTGAACTGTCCATGGTCCAGGTACGTCTCTAATTACCTCATTATGCACTAGCAGCTCTCTCTTTATTCATGTCCCTGCCTATGTGAATGTTTATCACAAACACACAGGCAGCTGATCAATATTCCATTTTTTTTGGAAAGGTTACATACAGAACTTTGTGTGTGTGTGTGTGGGTGTGAAAGAGTTTTTTTTTTAACCTTCCTCTCGCAAACCAGACACTCTTTTAAATCATATCAACCAGTTATAAGTCAGTGCCAAGGTCTGCTGAAAATCAAATGGGCTGTTTAGCAGTTGACCCACAACCTTGTCCTTTGTCCTTGTCCTGTTCTGCCAACAATTCATTTTGCAAGAGTGTCTTGGTGCAGAAATCACGCCACAGAAATAATTCCTACAATATGTATAAAATAAACTTGCTTTTAACATTTTAACATACATTTACTGTAGTCATCACAGTAATGTATGCAAATACAACATGAAACACCACATCCACTCAAAAAAACCTGCACTAGAAAGTGAAAGTGCTGATGTACAGCTATCTGTAAAGCTCCTTTTTCCCTTTGAAGAATCTTCTTATTCTCAGTTTTCTCTAAAATGAAATATACAGCAGTGAAAAGTCTGAAATTCATTCTTCTTGTACAAATCTGCTCTGGCATGTACAAATATGCAGCCACAAAAATGACAGGATATGTGGATGAAAGGCCATTAATTCTAGTTTTTCCCAGTTCTTATGAAAATCAATATTAATATGTCTTCTCTGCTGTGCACTACATTTGTTTTAGACTGGGCCCGTCTTCAGATGAGATTATATTTGGGTTGCATTTTGCATATTTGTTTAACAGAGCATGGACTGCAAGGCGGAACAGCTGCAACATAGTTTGCAGCTTAAATGTCACTGAGCAAGACACTGAATCTGGACCAGTTGTGGCTGAGAACCTTGACATGAAATAACCCCTGTAAGTAAACATGAATGTTGCCTTTAGGGTTTTGGAAGTTGTGGCCAAACATTTATTTTGATCGCTGCAATTTTATAGGCGTATTTATTGCCTATGGGCAGGGGCTGTTACCTGCTATCTACACATGCAAGGCGTATGGTTGCAACATGCTGAACATCCAAAAAAAAAAAAAAAGAGAGATATAAGAATAATAGAGGTAACATTATTTGATGCTTGAGGGGCCTGTAAGAAAAGCAACACATCATCTGCATAAATATTACTTTTATTAATACTATAAAACACAAAAAAGAATATCCAAAAACTTTAGGCTTCAGTTTGTATCTATTATGAGTTTATTACTCTTCTGTATTGGAATAAAAGTGTGTGAAAGAGAATAGGTTTTATTTGACGCTCTTTAATAGTCAGCCCAACCACCCACTGCACTATTCTCCTTATGCACCCCTCTCTCATCTCCACATACTGTAGCTACAGAAGAAGCTGAACTAATTCATTAGAAGGCTCAGGAAGTCAATTATTGTAATAGGTCTTGTTGCCAAGGGAGGTGGAAATTCAGCAGTGCAAGATACTTTTTTGCACTCCTACATATTCCTCAGTGCATTTTATTTAGGCTTCATTTTGATGTGCAAATTGATCTTTTAGCAAAAAGAGGCTTCAGTCAAGAGGAGGAAATAAGAAGGGAGGTGCTGGCCTCTAAGCTCTCATGCAAAGCTTAGCTAAGGCAAATGAAGAGATGATGGAAGAAGGGCACGCCCGGTGTCAGGAGAGCATCCACAGGAACCCCTGTTACTTATTCATGCAGCAGTCGAGCACCAAGGAAACTCCCAGGCTCATTATGAATTGTGTATTTGCAGGAGCTCACGCAGTAATGCAGCTCTTGCTTCAAAGCCTCTGCTTATCCACTCCACTTGCCTTCTTTCTTCTTCTCTTCTTTAGATCCAATCACTCTGGGGAAGCAATGTCATGCTTCATTCATCCTCACATACTATAAATAGAGTCTTAAATTGACCGTGACTCCCATTCGGTAAATTCTCCAATCACAGCTTAGCTAGCAGAACTAGACACAGCTTCGGATTTCTTGCGTGGAGGTGATGTGCATGGGGATGAATGAGATAGATACCTAGTATTTAAAAAAAGTTAGGAATTCAATTAAAATTTTATACCAATTAAAACATGTCCACCTTATCCTTTTAGTTCAAAGGTTACTGATCGGGACCATATTGTGGCTCATTAATTGCTGGTGAAACAGTTTGTTTTGTTTTTTTCTTGAATGCCGTCTCCTCAACATTTCACTGCTCCTCCAGATTAATTCATGTGCCTGCTTCCGCTGGCTCAGTGGGAGATAAAAAAAAAAAAAGCCTGGAAAATGATGCAACGTCACATCTAAAAAGCCAAGCATTCACTGCAGTCACACACACAATGTGCAGCTTGGCTTCTGCATAATAGCTCCATATATAAATGCTTTTCATATTTTTAATGCAGCCTCCACACAGAGAGAGAGTGAGAGGTGCCACCGAATCTCCTTGAAAAGCCCATTATTTGCTTGGAATCAAAGAGCAGCGATTTAAATATGACAGCCAAGATGAACATAACTTAAAACGCATGTGTCGCTCTTATTTTAATAGCTAGTCTTCTGAAAGGCTTCAGTCTTCCTTCGGATATTTGTGAGGTAGATCATCGGGTGATCCATCTTGGTCCTGTGGGGCTCAATTTGTGGTCTTGATGGCTTCTTCTGTGGCCCTGGAAGGTCCATTCTGGCTCATTTCAGGCAGGGGTGATGCTTCAGTGATTACAGGCTGACATAGTAGCTTCAGCCTTGTACCGATCATAATCAGGCAAAGAGGCGTGGACGCAAAACTGAATTATGTGAGACGCTTTTTCTTGTGTGGTTTTGAATCCAATGTGTTGTGAAAATGAATAATAACTCCGGGTGAACTTGGGCTAAAAATGACACCAGCCATGATAAACTATATGATGAAATCAAGTAGTCAAGCCTGCCAAATATGCCCTAGTCCTGGCTACAAGTTAAGATTAGAATCCTGGTGTAATTACAATTAAACCATGTTGCTGCCAGTTTCTTCTGCCATCTGTTCGTTTTGACTTATTGTCAATTTGTTCTTTCTTCCTTCCCTCTTTTCTTCTTTCTTTCCGTCTTCCGTGTCTGCAGGATTTTCAGAACGCAGTCCCTTGAATTTTATTACAACAATGTGAAGAGTCGCTTCAAGAGGTTCGGCAGCGCCAAGGTTTTGAAGACTCTGTACAGAAAGCACATCATCGAGAGAGGAACACTCTCTGACATCCCAGGTAACTTCGTCCGCGTGTAGATGTCATTCTGTTACTGTTTATTTGCTTTAATCCTTCCTCTGCATCGTCACCTTTGCTCTCTGTACAATGTTGGGTCATAATTTACATTAATTCCATTTTTTATATGGTCAGAGAAGATTTCACTTAGATATAACACACAATCAGACAAGCTCATTAGTTTGCTTTTGTTAAGTGATCACTCATTTAGTTTCACACATTTTTCTCTCGCTGACTGATTCACATAATTACTTTCACTTAGTGTGGCATCGGCTGCCGCACTGATTTTATTCTGTCTTCTCATTTCTTTTGACACAGCTGCAGCGAGGGTCAGTCTGCAAGTAGGGAAATTGATTTGGTAAAACGGGATGGAGGTGATGCTCAGAAACAACAACAGAGACATTAAATTTTAATCGCTACCGTGTGACAACAAGTCATCAGACAATACAGAAACAAAGTTAGAACATAAAGAACTAAGGCCTGAAGTGGCTCTAATGCTTCAAGCATTATTATTGTATGAGTCAATCACCAGCATTTGGAACCTTTGTTATAATTTATTTGCATCTTTCTAGGTAGGAAGCTTGTTCAGGACACTCAGGGTTTTGTTGTAACTTCAGCTTCCATTGTGTTGTTGAGTGGACAAAAATAATTTTCCTCCAAACCTTTGGGTTTCTCTCTCCCCCTGGTCATTTCCCCCTCCTCCTGCATCTCCTCCATTCCTGCTCCACTCATTTTGACTCTCTGCCTGCCCCTAGTTTCTTCTCTCCTCTGTTACATCATCTGGGGAGGATGGATTATGTGACTGTGGCTGCTGGTCTCCCAGCTCACAGGAGCCCAACAGATTATACCAATTCCAATTCTCCGTTGTTGTCAGCGTAGCCCCCACTTTCTATTTTACTGTCCAAGCCATGTGATCATAGATCGGGCGGACTTGTGTGATGTGTTAACCAGTGTCAACACTATATGTGCCTTATCTATAGCTAAAGAATAAAAAATCAGTCGCAGTGTGCTGGTTATTGGCTGGCATTCGTCTTTTTCCAGGTCTTGTTATCTTTTGTTTTCCAGTTTGTTGTGGTGTAGGGCTCGTGTGTTTTAAATGAACAGAGATGATGAGATTTAGAGGTAAATCAACACTTAATTGAAAAAGTGTAATTAAATGACGATGTTGCTCTTTAGCAAACTGGTGTTACACCATCTAACTTGCTCTACTTTTATAACGAAGCCCAGAAAAGCTCTCAGTATCTAAATAATGTTCCTCTTCTCATCAATATTGAAACGCAGCCACATGAATGTAAAACATTATCACACAAATGTTCCCCTTTATGTATGAAATATTTTACACACTGCTAGCAAAAGATGATTAGGTTTTTTTTTATTTACCACAGACGGGCAAACGCTACTGGAATCAGTTCAATCAATCAAGTGTGTAACGCCGTCTGTCGTGACAGTTGCTAGAAAGATGTGACTGTTTTACATGAACATCTATCATGAAATGAACGTACGACCTTCAAGCCAACAGGAGGAGAACAAGACATTACATTTTGTTTCACAGCAACCACACTTCTCTTCTCTTTATTAAATAGATTCACAGGTGCAACGTGTCTATTAAATATGTAATTAAAGTCTGTGATGGTCGTCAAAGTCTGGAAATGTTAGATTTGATAGAAAACAGTAGATTCAAAGTGTAGTTTCCTGAAAATCTGGTTTCAAAGTAAATTAAACATATAGATGGTCTCACGTTTTCACATTTTATGTTTAGCATGTGCACATATTTTGGTCAGGGTTGGTCAATGTGTAGTAAATTAAAAAATGTAGATAAGAACCTGGTGAACCATCGTGGGGCCATTTTGCAGCAAAGTTTAAATGTTTTTTATGAATGCTAAGACTAGTATTTATTCCTAACTATGTTATAAGGCGAAATAAAAGCGTACTGGAGGATTTTGCCTTGTCCAGCAGTGTAAGCGTTGTGCACAGCGTTGCTCTGATCCATTTCTGTTCATTGAGTGCTTACAAAAGCTGTCTGAACCTGAAGGTTAGATGTGGCTAATCTAGTGAGTCAGTGCCAGGACAATGTGCACAGTGACCTTGGCTCCACCGCTTTTCTTGTCTGCCAGCAGCAAAGCAGATGAAGAATGTGGTTAAAAAAAAAAACCCAAACACAAGGACCTCCCGGTGCACCCGGCCTTTCAAAAGATCTGTTCGCATTTAAAGTAAATGATATATCTAAAGTTTGCAACTTGGGGGATTGTTGCTGTTGTATGTCACAGTCTGTGCTCTGTCGACTGCAGGGCAGAATGTTAAAGCCACTAGTGTCGGAAAGCAAACAACTACAGGGTCAGAGCACATTGGTTTCTTAGACTGAGGTACATGAGGATTTACTGAATCGGACCTTTAGGAGTCAGTGCTCAGTTTGTGTTCACAGTCACATCTGGACTTTAATGACATTTTGGGCATCCACAGTATGTAGGAGGTTGTTCATACAGAATAGAATGAAACGTAACATCACACTCATTTTGTACTAGCGTATATTGATGAAACTGATTAACACCTTGTTTGATTTGGCTTGTAGATCATTTTTAGACTGATTTAAATGATGCCGGCATCACCTACACAAAGATGAGTAAAACCTTTGATCCCAAATTAAAGAGACCCATGAAGTGAGCAGGGGTCCGTTTACCTCTAACTGTGGCCTGCTGTGATGTAAACTGACGTCCTGTGGGTTCAGCCGTTGTTCTGAGGGGGTTTATGAGACTGTGTGCGCTGCCAGATGCTGCATTGTAATTGGAAGGCAACCGTCTGGAGTCTCCTTCCTCCTCCTGCTGCTGCTGGCTCTTCAGGAATGTTAGGTTCAAGTGTAGCTTTACTACCTCATTTATTTATACGGCGTTTCTTTCACACGGTCTCTTTGCATATTCATTTTTTTTTTATTATGCCCTATTTTATTTTGCGTAATTATAGAACGATGCTGGCGTTGGTTTCATCTAACGTACAGATGAGAGATGTTAGAGCCTTGAGTATTGTTACAGAATGCTTGTTTAATGTTTTATTCAATCTCTAGCAATCATACAACATATAATAATAATAACTATTTGGAATGAGCACCCATTCAGAATTAAAATTGTCACTTTCTACTCTAAAAAAACACGTTTTTATAAAGTGGTTTTCGGTTAAATCAGCTTTTAAGTCAGCAGTGATGCGTTTTGGGAAACTCATCTCAAATCTGCACAGGTCAGCTTCAGAAATATCCTCGACTAAACAGACGGAGCAAGAGCGCGTCCAGATCTGTGCTTGGATAGATGTGAGCTTGTTGTGGCCCGCTCGCCGTCTTCCAGGGCCTAGAACTTGTGCCAGAGCTCGGAGATCCTCTGGAACAACTCCCAGGGACAGAGAAACAAAAGAGTTTCTCAGTGTGGGGAAAACAATCCACATCCAATTATATCTGAGTGGTTCAGCTCTATCCATCATCAGCAGCAGTGCGCGAGTGTTTAGAGCCGACAGACTTTAATCAACTAGCTCGGTTCTTTACGTGTGTCGCCTCCATTGAAGCAGTGTACCAGTTTGTACAAATGTAATACTATAGACTCAACAAACATTGTGTGACATGACACAGTAGATTATAATATATGCTCTGCATCCATCAATGACAAAACAAAATGAATATGTTCAGGTTTATCAGATTCATTACTGATTAAAGTGGGTGATTTTTGAACAGACCGTGATTCATTGTCCTGTAGCAAAAAATGAAAACACATCTCCAAGGATTCAGATCGATTAATTCCAGTGCTGCTTTAGTAACTTTCTTTCAGTTCACTTTCTTCACTGCCACAGAAGGAAAACAATGTGTTTTGGTTGTATTAATACCACAGAAATCCCAGCACAAGCAAGAGTCTGGTGTCTCTTATCAGAAGCGAAATGTAGTTCTGTCACTCGCGTACACAGAACAACACGCATCACAACAACACTCACTCAGACATCCTCACAGATGCAGGCCACCGCTGTCGCCGGCGCAGTTACCATGGCAATATCGAGCGATTTCCTCCTCCACTCCCTTAAGTGGCAGAATGGCAAGTGGTGGGAAGCAAGGGTGAGACGATGGTCATGGTGAGGAGGAACCGTAAAAGCTGGATGTGGGGAGGAATGTACCGAACTGAGACACAGACACAGACAACGCAGCAGTGTCATTCGAGGGCAGCTAATGATAAATGTGTTGCTCTGCTTTGTCTCTGGCATTGCATCGGCGCTGTCTTGTTATACGTGACTCATGGATGAACAGCAGGCATGGACGCAAAGAACAATAAGCATGACAGTGTCCAAATACCCAGTCACTGCCATTCAACAGATGCTGTAAAACCCACCAAGGTGCATAATTTCACCTCATTTAATCATGAGGGGAGTCTGAAGAAGTATTGATTTCCTTTACAAAACCCTGCAATAATCAATATTTTTGCATTAACGCGATGTGTAAATTAACCAGTGGCAAGGCCATAGAAATATTTCTCCTGACTCTGCAGTTCCTTGTAGCGTTCAAGAGCTTTTCAGCACCAATCAGCTCATTAGAGCCAGACAAGTACCAAACTGACAGAAACAGAAAAAGTGCCGATTGATATTTAATGTACTTCAGGCCTGGGTGAAGAGAATGGAAGCAATCGAATACTGGAAGTATGGAAATTTTGCTGGCTTACAGGCGGCCGGAAGCCAGAATCCAGGATGACTTGCTGCAGGCTGCATCCATCTGACTGACAGGCGGCCAGGTCTTATTGACAGGGCGTAGTGATAGAGGTTGATGTTGGTGTGTAAACAAGGCTGAGCTGGTGTTGGCATGGGATAAATTATCACAAGGGCTTTTTGTTTGTATATTTACATCTGGCCTTCCGTGTGTGTATGTATGTATGTGTGTGTGTGTGTGCGCATACGCTAAATAACACGTCCACCCAGCTGTCGCCGTGTGATTCTAGTGAGGCGGCTCACTTTCTCTGACAGGAGTCCTTTTGTGTCTCCGTTGTCCTGAGCTCCTACAGGTAATTTGCCCACCTATTGTTCCCTTCCGCATGGTCGGAAACTATAATTCAGCTCAAACCGAGCGAGAACCGAACAGCTCGGCTGAATGCGGCTCCGGACGGAGTGAGCCGACCCCACGGGTGAAGCCTGGAATGTTTTGGGTGGTTGTTACGGTGCATGTACACTGTGCCACAACTGGGAGGATCCGGACTGTAGGTGGAGAGACGCCAGAATGTGATTGATAGTATAATACGTTTATTGCTGCTTCCATTGGCTCTGCTGGTTTTGCAGTTTGTTATGGCACAAACCACTGAGTGGCTCCTCAGTGTGAGTTGTGCATACAACACCTCTGGCTAGATTAGTGGCAGAGGAACAGGCCACAACCAAGGATTGGATTCATGGAGTTTGGTCAACAGTAAGAGTTGAACCATAAATTAGAAGTTTGGTTTTATTTGGCTCTATGTAGAGGAAGGAAGTCAAGTGTGGACATAGCAGGAAATGGAGCTTTGCGTGTTTAGTCTGGATCTATGAGGGAGAATGAATTTGCACTATGGCTGTGGGTATGAGGTCTAAATGTACCAGGGATGTGGTCAGCCAGTGGATGTACCCAGCCCTTCTCTCCTCTTTTCCTATTGTATTCTACCTCGGTGGTCTGGCAGATCCCTCTACTGTGTCGTCTCTTTAACAAGCTACATGTCCAAGTATTTCTCTCTTCATTTTTACAGCTGGCCTGATGAAAAAGCCACAATCAATTGGAGCCACGGGAGAGATATCTAACAGGCGTTAATGGGCCACTGAGGGAATATGTGGTTTTGAAGGCGGGGATGTTGTAACCACCACACCCTGTTTGTACTGACTGCTCTCTCAAGTCCTGCTCTGAAAGTAGACCTGTTTTAGAATTATGTGAGAAAAATCTGACTCAAAGCCACAAAACATGTTGCTTTGCTGAAAAGTTTGTTTAAAACAGTCACTTGCACAAATATGACATTAACTCACGAGAGGTTTGTCCTGGATGGGAGGAAACACTACATGGTGATGCTTATCTGTGACGAAAACGCGTCTGTTTGCCAGCGCGATTCGTTTGAAATGCGACGGGAATTATCAGATGAATTCATGAAGTGCCATTTTCTTTGAACTGTCATTTGTTGTCTTTTCTTTTTGCGCAATGGGGAAAGGCACCAAGTAAAAGCAAATAAGATAACATGTGTCAAGATGACAAAACAGAGTCTGGAATGCAGTTGACAAGAATACGAAAACTGATTTTTGCGGAATCATGTGCAGTGTAACCTAGTTTATTTCTTTAAAGAAAAGCGTACAGCTACGTTATTATTTGATATGATATGCAAAATATGTGCAGTTCTGTGACATCCATCAGTTTGAAGGTTTGCATTTAGTGATTTATTCATCTGGCTGTGTCTCTTGCAGAAAGCAGTTTTCACGAGGGAAGCACGGGCAACGACAACGATGGCAGCATCTGTGGAAGTGATTCCTTCTTCTTCAAACAGAGTGAAGGTGAGAGATGTGCCGGTGAATGGGCAGCAGTTTAAAGCAGCGCAGATGGGTAATTTCAGCCACAATTATAACTGACATTATCTTTTCCACTTGACACCGTTTTCTTGCCGTATTGATTTTTTTCTTTCCATTTGTCCATTTTCTTTCCCATTTTCTTAAAGGGCTGAGCTTTTATGTTTATTGCCTGTTAATGGCTGCCTTAACAAAAAAGAGACCATTCTCCAAAGGGCATGTTTGTAGGGAAGAGTCTGTGCTTCACAACATGACGATGAATTGTGCACACAGACAATCCCCTTTTAATGGACATTCAACTGCACACACGCTAACAAACACACAAACGCAAATCCACTGGACAAATATGCTGGAAAACCCCTGACATGCTTGTTTGCACAAATGCGCACAAATAATTACAGCTTGATAGCACTTACAGCCTGATGTATTTGCACCATTTACACATACACCTTCTCGTGACAGTCAACACACAAACAACTAAGTAGACCCGCAAAACGATAAATCTAATTCCACTTGTTTGTCAGTAATTACTGTACGAGTTGTTTACGCAATGATCAAAATCTGCCATTTAGAAAATGACAGCTCTTGAAAGGCCCACAGACAAACATTCATTATGTGTGTGTTGGATCGGTGTTATCAGCTGCTTAGTTTAAATGGACCGCGTCAACAGAAACGCTGATTCTTTAGCTGAGGGCTTAAAAACATTTTTGTCGAAGTGGGGGTCAATTTAAGTGCTGTCTAATAAGCACCCAGCAAAACTAGAATCATTTTTCATTTAATGATGAAAATCTGGTGTCAATCTCCAATGCTCCATGTCTGTGTGATCTCAGGACACAGTATGGCTGAGACGCTCACAGTCGCCCTGCGTGTTGCTGAGGAGGCTATAGAGGAGGCCATCTCTAAAGCAGAGGAGTTCAGTGACAGCCTGGTGAGACGTCTCTCTGATCCACCTCTTCCTCCCCCTCTCTCCATCGCATCTTTCCCAGTTTTTTGCTTTTCGAGCTGTTCATTCCCCTCGTTCTATTTGCACTTTATTACTTCTCCTCTCGCCTCGCTATAGCCGTCAGTGGCGTCAGGGTGACAGATGCTATCCTGACAGAATATGTGTGTGTGTGTGTGTGTGCAGGAGAAGCAGAATGAG
Organism: Macropodus opercularis; assembly: GCA_030770545.1. Lineage (NCBI taxonomy): Eukaryota > Metazoa > Chordata > Actinopteri > Anabantiformes > Osphronemidae > Macropodus > Macropodus opercularis. The sequence goes on from JAUCMP010000028.1 coordinate 7,739,386, forward strand.
GCTCGGTATCTGCGGGACCACAAAGAAGAGCTCATAGAGGAACTCGCCACAACCATTGTGCAAAAAGTAGGCTGAGGAAGAAGGCACTTGTTTGGATGTTTACTTTTCTCCTGTTATATGGAAGTTCTAAGTTCTGTAACTATGTTCAAAAGTGAATAAACAATGAAAGACTACAATCAACGTTTATTTAAGAAAAGGAAAATGTAACTGATTCATTAATCAGTATCCACTTTAAATGATACCTTTATATCTTTTAATGTGTAAACACATTAAGTGAACACAAAGTTAAGTTAGTTGTATTTCACTTTTAATCTTTATTTTATCATTTGTTGGCAATCAAGTAAAATGTAAAAAGTATTTTATCCTAAGATTGTTGAAAATGGAAACAGGTTTATTGCCCTTTTCCTCTTCTTCTTCTTCGCTCAGATAATCCAGAGGCGGAAGCGTTCAGAGATGCAGACAGAGTATGACTTTGTCTGGCCTCAGCCTCAGTCCTTGATCCAGCCCAGTGACCTGCCCTCTCCATCTCAACCTCACTCTTCTTCACAAGGACTGCAGGACCCCCTTAAGTCCTCCTACACCCTTTCGGTGAGAAGGTCTGGGCCTGCGCTCCAGCTGTTGAATGAATACCATTTTCACTGAACTTAAAACACATCTGTCAGTGGGTGTGAAGTGCTGAGTCTTGACCAAAGGCACCACGTGGTTACAGAACAGTGGTTAGTCACTGTGAAAGCTTCTCAGCATTCACAGTCTTGTTATTTGAATCTTTATTATTATTATTATCATTGTTGTTATTTTTCTTACGTTTTTCGTCACTTAACTTTTTTTGTGTACAAGCTCGACAGGAATGTTGTTTCTTTAACTTTTGAGTAGAAGATTACACAGATTTCTAAATATGTATATAGTACACACAGAAACATAGATGCGCGAATCAGCAGTGCACACAGACACACACACACACACAAACCTGGCAGTGTTTCACATTATTAGTCAGCAGGGGCTCGTGGAGATTTGTCATGGTCGCGCGTTTGAACGAAACATCAAACCTGCGCTCCCCGGGCATCTCCCACCGTTTCACTCAGCCGAGATCAAAGTCCCGTGTAATACGAAGGGATCCTCCTCTGCTGCTCGGCTCACCACGGGACAGGCAGGCTCTGTTTATCAGCTCTCTGTAAACACTTAATTGGACACAAAGCACACGCACACAAATCTGTGGTGCCGTAACTTTTTCCTTTTAGTTGTCACAATTGCAGCAGAAATGGGAAATGTTACTACAGTATAAATGTATTATTGAGATCAGAGCAGGTGCTGGACTTGCCTTATATTAGGAGATGGTTCTAATGCATTAAGGATGTACATGACATTTGAATCCCTCCATCGTCACTCGTATTCTCGGTTGAGCATCTTTTTAGTCTACATCCTACTTTTACCTTCATATATAATTGACTGTACCCTCTGCGTAAAGTAGTGACTGTAATACTAACTAGGCTTTTTGTGCCTGTTTCATATAAACTACAAATACTACAATACACCCTTTCACGTACACATATTTGCAGTGCGTCCTTTCTGGCTACTTATTTACTGGTCTCTTGGCGCCACCTGCTGAACAGATGTGACCATTACAGTCACAATTTTCTCTGGACAGTATTCTGCTGTGTGTTATGTCACTGCTATATTTGTCTAGGTTTGGAACTATGGAATGTATGTGCAGCCAAACTTAAAACAGCATCTATTTCATATCCAGGAGGTGTTACACATCTGCTATAAAGTGTGTTAGTTGTGTGGACAGTTTGGGAAACTTTGCCTGTGTGTATCTTTGCAGCGCTCAAGGTCAGCCTTCTCCCTCACTAGTGACGACTCCCCAGAGAAGGGTCCAGAGGAGGAAGTTGCTGGAGCGAGCAGCAGCTTGCAGAAGTACGCTTCCCTAAAGAGGGAGGCCAAAGCCGCCTCGCTGCCGAGTTGGAAAAGTGTGGATCGCCTGGACAACTCCAGTAAATGTCTTAGCTGAGATCTTATATAGCATTTGATATAATACTGGATAAACAACAACAAAATAATTTACAGCTAATATTTCACTTGATCAGAGGATGAGACTCTTTGGTCGTTTTTCATCCAGGTGCGTCCTCAATTCTCCAGAGCCCAGACGGTAACTGGATCGCGCTGCACAACTCCCAGCTGTGTCGACCCAGCCTGCTCACCAAGAGGAAAAGCCTGGTGTTCAGCGTGTTGGAAAAGGAGTCAGGAGTTGTCTCCGCGTATGACGAGATGGGATCCGACTCGGAGGAGGACGATGAAGGTGGCTGGGGTGCAGCACTGCGACAGTTCCGCCGCAAACTGTCAGATGAGACCTACTACACGGACTCGCAGCACGACCCGGAGTGGACGTACACCCAGCATCTCCCCGTGACCTCCCCGTCCTCTGGACAGTACACCAACACGGAGACTCTCAACTCAGACTCTGAGGCCTCATCTGTGCTGTCTGCCTGTCCTCGTAAACCTCTTCACAACCTGATGAGGAAGAAAGGACCACCAGACACGCACCTGCACCCTCATCACCTGCCCCTGTACTACCAGCACCTTCACCAGAGCTTCTCCCCTTATCCGCTCCACTCTGAGGCGCTGGATGTCAACTTTAACCCTAAGGTCATTAGTTTTTGTAAAACTCAAATCAAGTCCTGCACGAGCAAACAAAACACACACGTAACAGCACTTTGCTTAAGCGCGGTATTTAAGTCAACGTCTTAATTATCACCGTCACTAGGTGATGGGCGACAGCAGCGAGGCTGAGGAGAAGCAGAGTGACCCTGTCAGAAGATCACGGCGACGCAGGAAGAGCAAGAGGGAGTCGTCAGGCGAGCAGTGCAGGACCGAAGAGCAGAGCCGGGCACAGACTATATATCCCTCAGTACAGGTACGTGACCATAAATATAGACTTAGTATATAGTGGTGTACTTTGAGCGTTCTTTCACCTCACGGGGGCAGCAGATCACATTTCGTAATGTAATAAGATAGATCAGTTTTCCACTGAGTTGTTTTATTATTATTCGTTTTTTTATAATTGTTTATCCTGCGATCTACACTTGTCTCACCCTTAAGGAGAACAGTGCTCTTCTACACAACGTCCTCAGGAAGAGGACTTTGTCTGAGGAACAGCCCATACCTGACACTTTGCCAGTGGCCACAGCTGCACCAGACGCCTTCAGATCACATGCCACGACACGGGAGCCAGAAAATCTGGACACAGTGGACCCGAATTCAGCAGCCCTGCGGCCCCCTCAGCCCTGCTCCCTTGCTTTGGGAGCCCATTATTTTCCCAGCAACTCAGGGGCTGGAGACCCTCTGGAAGACAACTTGCAACCCAGACTCAGCCAGCTGATCGGCTGTGCCAACAGCAAAGACAGCAGCTCATCAGAAGAGGATTGCAAACAATGGCCCGCAGGCAAACAGACACACAACGACATTGAGAGACCGAAGGAGAAGTCGAGACCGAAAGAAAACGAAAGAGAGCAGCAGCGGGCATGTGAGGCAGTGGAACAAGTGAATGGACAAGAGGTTAAAAGAAGCGAGAGACTAACTAAGAGCGCGTCCGTGAGAGAAGAAGGACGCGTCAGGGAGAAGAAGTTGGAGAAAGGAGCGGAAAGTTTGGAAGAGAAAGTAGACAACCAGGAAAAAAAGAGAGGAGACAAAAGAAAGTCAAGCAGGCAAAGTAAGAGACAGCATAAAAGAGAAGGAGAGAAGGAAGCGGGACAGAAAGGAGCCACGAGGAGCGGATCCAGTGCAAGTTCACCTGCTGTTACGCCTTCCTCCCTGGAGGGGGAGCCTTCAGACAACCAGGTGAGGAAGATGGGATGAAGCAGTACAGAATCACCAGGTTTACGTCAGCAGTGTGGTCCTGGTTTTAATGAATGTTTACTTTCACCGTAACTAACAAAGATCGATCATCTGACAAAGAAAGTTCATTCAAGAACATATATCATGCATATCTCATCATTTCTTAGCAGTAGTACTTTTGATACAACCTTTGATTTGCATATATAGCTCATCCTCTGTTTTTGTGTTTACCCTGCAAGAGCTGCAATGTCTATTTGTTCATTTGTTTTTGTTCTCGTCTCATCTTCTCGCCTTCTACTCGTATGTGTGTATTTTCATGACAATCACTGTTGTCCTTCTTCTGTTGTCCCTCGTTCCTTGCTCTTTTTTTTCTGCGCTTCCCTTTTTTTTTGTTGGTCTGTGTGTTCCTATGTCGTGTGTCTGTGTGTTTGTCTGTGTGTGTGTCAGGAGAGCCAGAATGACTTGGAGCAACAGCAGAGGCTTCAGTTGCTCTCCTCTCTCTTACAGCAGGTGAGATATAAGCAAGAAAGCAAAGGCACGCTGCCAAATGAATTTAAGGACGTACAACCTACACCAGAACACACACATTCACACACAGGAGGTCTTGCACGTGGCCTCAAATAGTAGTAGAAATGTGTGCGTCATTTTCTTCTATATGTAGTTTTTAATAGTTACAGCTTCGCACAACGTCCACTATTTTCCTGGAAATCACTGATGTTTCTTTTTAGTTCCATTTTATTTCCTGTATGGCATCTACGCTCCCCTATATGTAGACGTTATGGCACTGTTTGTTTTTTTTACATGACAAATTTATTTCATTCATGAAAGTGTGGGTTTAACCTCACCCATACTTTTATGAAGTCACACACACACAACTGAACACAGCTCGCCTCATTCACGTGTGGGTCGATGTTGGTCATTAACCAGACTCATTTTATGAGTAATGCTCGTCTCTTTTAAGATGAGCAACACACGTATTCATGTGATCTATTTCTGCTGGTTTTCACAGCTCCCTTTGAAACTGTACAGAACAGCTCAGGTTAACGTCAATAGGGAACACGTGACAATGATGTTTGTAGCTTTTTGCTCCTTAGTTTGTGTTTACTTACAAATTACATTATTTATTCATTTCGAGGGATCTTGATTTCTGATTATATAAAAAATGTAAATTAGAAACGGAAAGTTTGAGCTAATCACAGCGTGTATTTGTTTTTTAGATTGCATTTATGTAATGAGGAATTTGTTCAAACATCACTACATTTCCAAAACATATAAATTTAATCTCTCGTTTCCCTAAAGTTTATCTTCAAGCTTCATAGCAGTGGGGTGTGTGTGTGTGTGTGTGTGTGTGTGTGTGTCTCGACCTGCTTCTTTGTGGCTGACAGCTCTGAACAGACACTTTTCATTGATCAGCTCAAGTCAATATCTCCGAACGCACGTCTCCGCCCTCTTAAGGTCACTGAAAAGTGTTTAAAAGCAAGATAAGAAGCCTCGTGTCCTGCCTGTCATCTCTCATCTTCTACCTCATAGTTGGCAAAGCACTGCTCCTCGTCGCCTGCTGCCTCTTCCTGTCGCTAGCTGGGACTTTGTCTATTAGGCTGTCAGTGTAAAAGAGTAGCTAAGAGGGATCAATACACGTCTGATCAGGCTCTGATCAAAGCTGCATCTGGTGATTCACTCATTATTGATTTATATTTCCTCTCTTGCCTTATATTCATTCATTAAGGGGAAAAGCACCTTTCTAAATGCAAACATAAGCCTTGATAAACAAATCTGTTCCAGGAAGTAACACTTTTTGGTGACACAAAATAGATGACGATCAGCACTGAATTCCTGATTGCACACCTGTGCATCCAGGTCTTTAAATAACGGTATTATAAAGGCAGATTTTTGTTGCATCGTTTCCAAACCATGTCTTCCTTCCACCTCTAGCCACTGCTGCCTCTTTCACCTGCAGCTCTTCGCTCCACGCCTGACTATTCGTAAAGGTCAAGCACGTGCAGTTCTGCGTCTTAACAAAACAGCCGATCAGACATCAGGGAAAGTGTGACAAATACATGCGTGTGCGTCATCCGTACAATGTTCTTTTGCACAACCTGGCACCATGTGGAGTTGAGGTGCTGATGAAAACGTAAACATTAGTAATCAGGCCACTTAAAAATGCATGTCATTCACTGAATGGTGTCATTGTTTACTCCTTAATGTGATGTTTTTAAGTGTGATTTTATGTACATGCTTTTTTCCTTTTTTCTTTCATAATTCCTCAAAATGTTTTTTTAATTCATTATTCATTGAAATCACCTTTTATATAAAAATAAATAATATTCTTACCTCATAAAACCTCTTTCACATTAAGCCTTTCTGCATGTGTTGTGTAAATGACTGTTTTTGTGTGTTTCTTTGATTGAAGCAGAAGTACTCAGCGGCCTCTCTCTGCAGCATCACCACAGAGGTGCTGAAGGTTTTAAATGCTACAGAGGAGCTGATCGGAGAGGCGGGAGGTGACAACTACACTTTGTCCGAGTCCATGAGCGCCTCTCCCATTTCCAGCAGCTCGGAGAACCGTAGGCTGGATCAGAGGCTGACCAAGATCGAGGAGAATGTAAGTGAGCATTTTAACCTCACTGTGGATTTTCCAAAATCCCAATCTTCATCACCAAGTCTCCTCTTGTGCATGCAGGTCTACCTGGCTGCTGGTGCTGTGTATGGTCTTGAGGGGGCTCTTGGGGATCTGGAGCAGTGTGCGCGCAGCATCAGCAGTGGTACCACAGACACAGAGCTGGCCTTTCTGGAAGACCAGGTGGCCACAGCAGCTGCTCAGGTCCAGCAGTCCGAGCTACAGGTAACAGAGCAAGAAATAAATAAAAGAAAGAACTATTCTTCCAGCTCAGTGTCAATATTGAAGGAAAATATCTAAAAGTCAATAGTTCATTCAGTACATTGATGAATTAGGATGTAAGATTGGAAGACGGATACACAGGACAACTTTATATTGTCTCCTCTGACTAAACTGAACAATGATTCATAAGAATTATTGCATGCATGTCATAGTCATTTAAAACCTTTTCTTCTTCAAGATATCAAACATTGAGGCCAGGATATCGGCTCTAAAAACAGCTGGGCTGAACGTGGCCGTCTGCAATCACTTCTCCAAGTGCAAGCCAAAGGATAAGGTATCTCACACGCAGTCAGAGTCGTAGTAAACAAAATAAATATGTGTCCGGCTGCATATGTATATTAAGTGCTAATACTTTAAAATACAATGTGGTGTATTATATTTTTTAAGTTTGCTCTTTATATCTATATTTGCTGCTTATAGCCTCAAACCCTGGACTCATCGCGTCATCAGAGGAGGAAGCTTCCAGCGCCTCCACTAAAAGGTATCAACAAGGAATAGAGTATAAAGAAATAAATGCCATTTATCTTTGTACTACATGTCTGTCAGGAAGTCAGGTAAAGTGAAGTGAGTCTGCCGTGTTGCGCTGACTTAGAGTCCACAGCTTCAATCCCCCTTCCAACCACAAACGGCCTTGTATCCACCGACAGCATGTGAGAGAGGAACAGAGACGGACAGAGGCACAAAAATAAGGGAACATTTTTATTTACCTTCAGTTAACATCACACATTTTGAGCTTTGTCCTAAAAGCAGAGGTTGGCCGCTGAATGGATGCAAAAGTGAATGCATCTGCTAGAAATGGACTAAGTCACTGAAAAGCTCCATTAGATGTAAAGAACCCAAATGGAAACACACACACACACACACAGTACAGGGGGATAAGGCTGTTTTATCAATCAACAAGAAGAAGAAGAAGTCTATTCCTTTTCATGGCACTCAATGGCTTTTTTGTGGAGCTTTCTTTATTTTCTTTTCACCTCATTTTTTTCTTCACCAGCATTAGCACAATAGCTCTGATTCAGGGTGGCCTTTTCAGCACAACTCCAAAGACATACAGCACGCTGGACAATGGGGCCAAATCAGTGACCAAGACATGTAATCATATCATTGATTCCAGCAAAAGAGTGTGCTTTTTATCAGCTCCATTATAGAGAATCCTCTAAATATACGGCCAGGGAGGCATTTCAGATCAGGCATCTGTGAATTAGATGTTATTAATAGTTTCTCTTTTTTAGACATGATGCTTTGTTTTAACCAATTCTTTGTTATTTCTCTTAGAAAAGTTGGAGCCAGAGCAGCAGATGAAAGTGTTTCGACCATAGTGTAAGCAGCACAACAAGTCCCTCAGGGCCACCTTAGAGCCCCAGGGACGGGGGCCACTTCATCCAGTGCCTTGACCTAGCGTCCGTCTCCACCTCCGGGACAAGTAGGGGCCCTTTGTGACCCATCGAGCGCTCAGACCCTCAGCCAGGCACGGCACCATGTCAGTCAGACACCTCAAATGGCTGGATCTTACCCTTCTCTCCCCTCCTCATCCACCATATTCTTCTCCTCGCCATTGCAAATGTTATATCATCCATCCATCCATCCATCCATCTTCTTCCGCTTTTCCCCGAAGGGGTCGCGGGCGTGCTGGAGCCTATCCCAGCTGGCTTTGGGCGAGAGGCAGGGTACACCCTGGACAGATCGCCAGTCCATCGCAGGGCCACATATATAGACACACAATCACAGTCATACACACACTCACACCTACGGGCAATTTACGCATCCAACCAATTGACCTAACTGCATGTCTTTGGGCTGTGGGAGGAAACCGGAGACCCCGGAGAAAACCCACGCAGACACGGGGATGTTATATCAAGCAAGGATTATTCAAGTCAGTGTATCTGCCTTAAAATCTCCGAACACTCCTCATGAGCCAACTCTCAAAGAAGATCTGTACAGACGAAGAAAGAAAGAAATGCTTTCATCTCTCTTTTCTAACTGTTTGAGTATTGTGATTTAATGTACAATGGAAAAAAAAATCATTGGTGAAATTCTCTGTGATTCTGTGTCCCAAAAAGAGGTGGAGCCATGTTTTCTACTGCATCTTCTTTCACACCAAGTGATACAGCATGGTGAATTCTCATACTGTCAGCCCCCTCAGAGCGTTTTTTTTTTAATGAATGTCAGTTTTCACTCACGCAGCTATCAGATGGTAGTTCTCGTTCGGGGATGATTGTAACACCTTTGACGTTTTAAGAATGCTAGTTTAAATAAAGTTTTAAAGTTTAAATAAATCCTTTTCTGATACCAAAATTGCCATATTTATGTGAACAGCCAAAAAGAAATTGGATAAAAGAATAGTTTTCTTGCTGCAAGGTTAAGGGGGGACATCCATATGTTCTCGTATGTGTACACGTATTGAAAAGAAACTGCAATACAGCCCATTGCCAGTTACAGTAGCTTAGCACATGTAAAGTCTCAAAATGGGAATCAGTTATCCAGACTTATTCAGTGACATAAAAAATTGGCCGATGGATGTTATTTTAAAAATGCTAAATATTTGTTTTCCTTTCGGAGGAAGGAGAAACACGTTCTAACACAATTTAATATGATTGATATGGATAACAGTCTTTCAACAAAACCTTATTTTAAAATTCATTCATCAAAGCAGGTGTTGGACAAAATTATCTTACAAAAGTTGTGCATCCAATTTCCATTCATTTGAAAAAGAAATTGCAGATAGGAACTGATCAGCAGACACACACGCGTACAACAGCCTTAACGTGGAAGCAATGTGATTTTACATTAAGGTTTGGTAAATAGATCTGAATGCACAAGTCGGACTGAGCTCCACCTAACGCTCCCTAGGTCTGACATTCAGCTGTAGTCTGGTAATGTTCCCTCATGCAGTATTATTTAAGTTATTTTCTTATTGTCACGTTCATTTACATTTTAAACGTTGTGGCCTTTTGTTGAACAAAAAGGTATTTTCATGTTTTCCCTTTCTGGGTCATTTCCAAACCTTTGTGTTCGTTTCAGAAAATCTTGTAAAGGTTTTTACAAAATGAAGTCTGATGGGCTATATAACAAATGCCATGAAACCATGATTTTGTTACGAGCAATTTATTTTTCTACTACTGAACATTTTTATGCAATACCACTGAAATGAGTACTATTGCAAATTAAAGGCTTTATTCTCTCCTCAAAGGGGCCATCCTCAGTCAGTGATATCAGACTCTCTCATGTGTGGTAACTCAAAGTGCTTTTAGTGTATGCCTGCATTTACCATTTGATATTCTGCCAGAAATGATGATGATGGTAAATGCTACGAAACCACGGGTGAGAACAGATGTTTTTGGAGTGGCCGGCACGATTCATATTGTGTTTCTCCTCCTTAAACTCCAGATTTGAGAATACTGCCTGTCATTTGTGGGGTTCTCCTGCTTTTACACTGTCACCACTTACATTAGTTGGAATATCACTTAGCCATGCACTTGTTTGTTTGCTTTGGCTACAGCTTAAGTGCAGGGTTGGATTGGATGATAGACTGCTCAAACTGAAAGGTGTGCTGCTCTGTACTGTATGAACGCACTACCCCTTCTATTAGTGCCCCTTTCATACCAGTCTTTCATGTCTCTGTTTTTGCACAGTGACCCTGTACTTTTGTCAGATTTGTTCTACAGGTGTCGATGTATAAAAAGCATGTTTTATCAAGTTGATGTAAAATTTCCCATGAGAAGCACAGCGACAAGGGTCCAATCATCAGTATCTTGTATTTTTCTAATGTAACAAAGTATAGTGTCCCATGACAAAATTTCTTAATCTATGTATATGTGTGTGAAAAGATGGATATGATATAGAACAATGTGTTTATTGCCCAATCATAGTTGACCAATATTTCAATGTTGTGTGCAAGAGGCTGTGTATAGTTGTCATGGGCTGTATGGCTGGATTCACGCAGACTTAAACTAATTTGCTAGTGTAACCATGTCCCACATACTCAGACTTTGCACAGCAAAAACAATATTACTTTTGTTCCTCTTTAAATCCAGTGTGAATGGCTACGAAGAGGTCCACTGTGCACAGCTCTACATGTGGGCCTTTCACGTTTATGTGCAGTTGTTTGTTGCAATCCATATGACACGTCGGGGAAAATATAAACAAGCAAAAAAGACAGATTCTCTATGTGCCACAGTACTCTGAGAAAAAAATGTATTATGAAATGAATAAACTTTACAAAGTTAGAGTGCGCTCTGTTTTTGTCAAGTACAGGGCGAGACGCATATAATCACAACATCTTTATTAATCAATATAGAATACATTTTATGTACAGTTATAGGAATTATGTTTATTAAGGAACAGACAAGTCTTCATAACAGACAACAGAGATAAATACATATAAGCGCTACAATGAAAGAACAAATGAAAAAAACAAAACAAAGATGCTCCGATGTTGTCATGGTAACCAATCCCTGTCCTCTGTGTTCAGTACTTTCCCAAGGTTTTCCTTGTTTCTGAGGCTGCTGAGGAGCAGCTCCACCACCCTGACCACAGGCTGCATGCCCCCACTGCCCAGAGCCTCCACACTGCTGTGCCTCTTCCCAAAGCGGCCGATGGGTCTCACTCCACGCCCCACGTACCAGAATGGGTCTATCTCTGGGCCTGGTGATCACACAGTAACATCAGAACAATGCGCCACAATATCTCTTCAGTATCGCCGGCTTAGTCTGAGGTTTATTCACACATGGCAAAATCCGGTGCGCACTTAATAGTGAACAGTAAATAGAAGAGTAAAGTAATAATTAGAATTTTAAAATCAATATTAAATGATTTCATGTTGATTTTGGGTACACAAACCTTTTTTTAGATTAAAGTTCAATGTTCTCACAAATACAGCCATCATTTCAGGTTTAACTATACAGTTTTTTATTCTTTTGATTAGAGGCTATTTTCTCTGTTGATTTGAATCTTTCTATGGAGAATATATATATTGTTGTTTTCCATTCACTCATAACATATACATATACCCTCGCTGGCCATTTTCTTAGGTGCACCTGTACAGTACAGTCATATTGGTGAGCATTATATTAATATCTATATCTTCTATTATAATCCACTCCAGTACAACTCAATGATATTAGAATTATCTAAATTTTGAAATTATAACCTAAAAAAATCTAAATCCTAAAGTAGAACTAAAGGCTGAGTTGCTGTATTGGCTTGAATTAAACTGCTCAAATATATTTCATAAAATCACAGTGATTTACAACTGTGGGTAGAGTCAAAGTTGTACTAATTGTTATTGTGAAATGACAATTAATAACCAATAAAAACAATACAGTACGTTATATAGGAGATTAAATGGTAAAATACATTATTGATGAAAATGTGAGCTGTACCTCACATTAAACAGATTCATGATTCAAAAAAAACTTTATTGATCGCAGAGGTAAAATATTTCTATTTCCTTATTTCGAGTTAAATAAAGTTAGGCAGAATATTTGAAAAGTAATATTAACGTACTAAACGTGTGTTATGGTTTGTAAGCTATTGACAACGTGTATCACACGTGAAGAACGAATGGAAATAATTGGAAAAACAGGAAAAAGTCGCTACAAACTCACCGCAGAGAGTCAGAACCGTCCACACAGCAGTGAGTCCTGCCTTTCTTCCCATAGACGGGTCATCTAAGCCCACAGCTCATAACAACAGTTTAAAAAAAACAAAAAACAACCTTAACAGTAAAATCTTACTTCTGTTGTCGACGTTGTGAACAATGTGGAAGTCGTGCTCCACCGTGGTGCTGTGAGCGCCGCTGAAGCTGCAGGAGAGGAGGAGGAGCAGCGCCAGAGCTGCGGGCAACCAGCGGCTCGTCAGGACGCAGTGCCGGACATCAGACGCTCTCCGGGGCAGCATGTTATGTGGAGTCGCTAAAGGCACTAAAGAGGTGACAGGCAACTTTAAATCAACTTTGAATACTACAGAAAATTAATATATCACAGCCTGTAAGTACCCTAAGAAATATATCGGAATATTTTATCATATTAAAAATGATTAATCTCACCAAAAGATAAATAACGTAATACATTAGAAATCACATCACTTATTTGACTACTTTTCCTACATTTAATAGTTTATTTTACAGGCTGTAGTCTGGGTGAGGTAAATCCAAAACAGCTTCTTACCCTGGACTTTGGTTACACACTGAGGTCTGTTGGTGGAGGTCTGGGTTCGTTTATTGTTTAGCAGGTGTGCTCCAGCTTATATATCCATGGGGTTGTTGGATGATGAATCAAGAACGTCAGTCACACACACACTCCCATCCTCCTCCCCTCCTCACAACCTTTAAACCCCTTATCCCTTATCAGAAGGCAGGTCTGCATTTGGACAGTTTCTGATGTGTGTCACGTAGCAGAACAGTCCATCAGGCAGTCGGTGACATGAGGACAACCTTAAATTAATGAACATGGGGAGGGAGACCCACCTGCTCAAGTAGGTCTGTCGGACAGTGACCTGGAACTGTGGTGGGCGTTTTTGATGAGCTTTTCATCAATCAGTTTGATTACAAGTTATAAGACTGTTTTATCACCAGAAACCAAGCTAAAGGGGAACTTTCTTGATAATACAAATACAAAGATTAAAAATGGAAACAGAAAAGGGAGAGAGAGAGCTTTAGAAATAAAAATGTGCATGTGAATGGATACTATGTCAAGTGCTTGCTTATAATACAGGTGCAGAGAGGGAAGAGGAGATGATGAGAGGGGAGCGTCACACAGTCAAATGTGTTTACGTGTAATGTCGTCTTCAGGCCTGTCAGTGATGCAAATGCATACGCGCAGTTTGCTCTTAGGGCTGCGCTGAGATTAGATTATAGAATGCAGGGTATGACTGCAGTAATGAGAAGATCACTACCAGAGGACGTGTTACACCACAATGTGAACGCATCTCTAAATAATGAGACAAATTTGCCGATGTGTGATTGGTGCTGTCCAGCAAAGCTTTCAGGGCTCATATGTATGTCTCTGCTTGTGTTATTGCATGAATAAATGAAATTAATGTAATAAAAAACAAAGACATGCACACTGTGATATATGTGTGTGTGTGGAGGGGGGGGGCGGTGTATAGTATACATTTTCTTTTTTCAGAGCTGCATGTCATTTACAGCTATCATCCAATCCAACTGTCACTTAACAGTTTTTACTCTGTGATGAGTTGAATGACATGCAGCGCTGAAAAAAAGAAAATGTACTATATATATACACATGTATATATATATATATATAAACAGGGTGTACCCTGCCTCTCGCCCAAAGCCAGCTGGGATAGGCTCCAGAAGCGGTAGACGATGGATGAATGGATGGATAACATATATATATATATATATATAGTACATCTACTTTTTTTTCTTTTAAAATCAATACAATACTTTTTGTTGTTGAATGAATGAATCTTCATCCATCCAAAACAAAATCCCTCATTTTAGATTTGAAGGAAGACAAAGATGTTGACTGTGCAGCCCTCCTTGGACAATGATTAACAGCTTGACCCATGTAAGCTTTGTGGTGTAAATCACTGGCCTTTTGTACTAGAGTATATTTTGTTAATTGCCTCACAGTCGTGACCTACAAAGTGTGTGGGCCTGAGCATTAATTGTCCGTGGCTGGTTTTAGGAAGTCAACGGGGAAATTTCATTGAAGGAATTTCCTTTTCATTCAGACCAAAAGGTATATCGATTACAGTTTTACTAGTTCCTCACAGGCGAATATTTCACAAGTACAAAACGCAAAGAGTAGTCACAGGAATAGAAACTGGTTTGCGTCTTTGAGATTTTAAAAACCAAATATTATTGATAACAATTAATTAATAGACTGACAAACCAGCGTTACATGCTGGTTATGTGAGTTTTATTTCTTAGAATGTAATTTCTTAGAATCTATACAACCTCAAAATAAAGAAATTCATAAATAAAAAAACTCCAAGCCAATGCTGATGGTAACTATATTCAAACTGAAATTAATACATGGTGCAATTAGTTTTACCAAAGACAAAATACTTGCTGAATGAAATGTAATGCAGTCAATCTAAAAAAAAGTATTTTAAAAGGCCTATTTGGATTTAAATATGTATATATGTAATATTGTTTTATGGGATGCTTTGCTGCCCTCGTGTGGTCAAACGCAGCACAGTAACACACACCCACACAGTTACTGTACAGACATGGAAACAAACTCGAGTTTTATTACATTGTATTAAAGGCAGATTTAAAGTCATTAAACATTAACCTGCAGAAGAGAGTTAGCGCATCTAATATAAATGCTAAAAATATGGATCACAAAGTCCTCCAACAAGCTCGTCTCGTCTTTCATGCAGCTAATAAAAGCAACAGCCTTCATAAATGTTATAAAAGCTTACGTCACCCTGCAAACAACGCATGCGCAGTACGAAGCGAAAGCTTGAGCACCAACAACACATCGGCGTTACGACAATTTCAAACTAGCGCACAGCGGTAGCCTCGGTGTAAGAAGCGCATTTACTGCCGCAAAAAGAGGGATTGTTGGTGTCGCCGTATCTTGAAGGAAACACTAAATGTCTCCGAGGCCGCAGCTTTAGTTGAAACAGAAGAGAGAAGTGAAACCTTGCGCTTGGACTAGTTTTTGGAAGTGGCTTCAAACTGTTGTCACAGTCCACGCACTCGCTTCCTGCTGTCACGGAGGCTGGTAAATATTTGGCCGGCGATATGTTTTATTAGCGAGGTACAATGTGAGGAAAATCCCTGAAGCATCCTCGAACCAGGGGCAGAGGCAGCGTGGGACGGCGGGTAAACAACCCAGCGGAGCCCGTGTGTTTGTCTTCTACATGAGCCTGTTAGCAGGATGTCGCTGAGTTCCGGCGGTTGGACTCCAAGCCCGGGCTACACGCCGGACCAGTCCGCCGCCCTCCCCGCTCACTACGGGGCCTCGCAGGCGCAACCTGGCTGCCAAACCGTGCTGATGTCGGTTCGGGTGTCCGTGTGTCATTCTGGGATTCGGCCGCTGTGTCTTCCGGGAGCCAGCGATGAGTCACTCCGCCTGCAGCTCAGCATGGACCCGGGGAAATCCGGGGAATTCCGGCTGTCGCTGCAGGACGGCAGCGGGACCGGCCGGAGTGCGGTGGGTGGACAGTAGCCGCACAAGTAGCTAGTAGCCATGTGTTTGTTATGGTGCGGGTGCTCCATGTTGGATGCTAATTATTAATAGAGCTAGATATGAATCCATACTAACGATTACGACTTACGTGTAATATGGTGAAAGTAAACCCAAGTGGTTCCACTAGTGGGTTGTGATCGGAGCTGGATCAAGCTGCTAACAGGCCCCTAAGCAACAGGGAACTGGTTCTTAACACTTTTTAAGCGTGTTGGCAGTTTACCCGCTCCCCTAAAGCAAGGCACACTATCGGTGATGGTGCTGTGCTGTGGAGCATTTTAATGCGCTGCATGTTCTATTCTGTTTTGCCTGTGTGAAGGCATGCGCGAAAGTGGGAGGGTTACAAGTTCAAGTAGAGCAACAGGTTCTCAAGATTGTTTTCTTCCATATTGCACATGAATGTTTGTCAGCGTAAGTAAGACTGATGTAATAATAAACAGCTTTGCATCAAGGAAACGTCACAAGTGTTACCGTCAAGCCTGAATTAATAGTGTTTTAACAACGAGCTCTGATGTTTGTTGTTTGTGTCACACAAAGTTGCTTCGTCCCCTCTCATTCCTGCTTCCCCTCGCTCTCTTTTATTCCAGACCATTGCTGAGTTTGATTTGAGGGCGGTAAACTATGAAGTGAAGTCACCAAAGTGTCACGAGCTGAGCCTGGTTGCTCCACCATGTGACCGCATCAGCTTCAACTTCCGCTCCGACAAAGAGGCCCACGAGTGGGCTACTGTGGTGACGTCATCACTGAGAGAAGCACACAGAGGTCAGACTCTTATCTTATCCCATCAATACATTTCTGTCTTGAGTCACAAGGAGCAGAGGGCGAATGGTGAACATGTACTTGCATCAGGGTCATGTGAGCATATCAGACCAAGGAGCTTTTCACTTGCGTGGTCCATGCTTGTAAACATAACCACAGTCAAGGGTAACCCCTGTAACAAAGCTTTACATCTTCACTTGAGATGGGTTTGTATTGATTTGCAGTGACTTCCCTGTAAGGGACCAAATAGATCCAAGGCATATCCGCAAAATGTCCCCAAAAGCATAACAGAGGCACTGGGTCCCCTCAATGTACTAGCCAAGCAGGCTTTTTTCTTTAATTCTGCCCCCACCCACTCGCTATGAATGACTGTGGACCTCAGCATATGTAGCTGAAACCAAACCCAGGGCCATGTTTTTCAGCTTTCTTAATATAGCTGAAAGCACAGATGTAAGAATCTTCCCTGGGAATCTCCCCTTGTAAGTCAAGCAGATCTAAGGGAGGGACCTTTAGAAGAGACCCACACCAGACAGCATTTTATGATGCTCCAGAACTTTTGAGAGATTACTTTCTGTCTAAGAAGTATAATAAGTAGGGTAACTATAAATAAGATCCAGTAGAGTAGCTAAACTGACTGATAGGATCCAATTTTTCACCATTTATACTTACCATATTTACCATTCATTTTTCATTGGCAGCGCTTCC
The DNA here is from genome assembly GCA_030770545.1 of Macropodus opercularis. Classification (NCBI taxonomy): domain Eukaryota; kingdom Metazoa; phylum Chordata; class Actinopteri; order Anabantiformes; family Osphronemidae; genus Macropodus; species Macropodus opercularis. The sequence goes on from JAUCMP010000028.1 coordinate 7,756,744, forward strand.
TCAGCATGACGGCCCCCTGGATGGCCTCCATCTTCAGAACACTTTGGCCTTGCAACGAACAGGTTAGTACACAGCACGGCTTCCTTTTGAATATAATCACATTTTGTTTTTTACTGCTACCTTATTCACGTGTCATGTATGTTTGCATTGGCAGAGGACACCTGCATAGAGTTGACCCGTGCGATAGAAGCAGGAGACTCGCAGTCTGCCTCTGTCTTTGCTGCCACACTCGCTAGACAACGAGCTGCTCTCAAGATTCAGCCTTCTGCCAGAGACTATGAAGACATTGAAATCAAGTGGGAACGTTGTTTCATGATGAACATTTCAAAGCATAGTTGACTGATTAGGTATGATATAGGTTTTTGTCTGACAGCTTGTGTTTCAACTGTTTTTTCACAGTTTGGCTGTTGTAGTTGAAGATTCTACTTCCTCTTGTTGTGTCACTGTGAAAGTTTTTCAGCACATGACTACCGGCGCACTGAAGCAGCAGGCTAGTCTCTAATATTTTCCTTTCGCAGTCCTGTTATTTTGCCCCTTATCATTTTTCTTTATCACCGTCATTCTCATTTGTTTTGTTTTCTGCTTTCGCAGATGTTTCTAGAATATGGTTTTCACCCACGTGTGCAACGATGGGTGATTGGCCAATGCCTGTGCACAGACCAGCGCACTCTTGCCTCGTACGGTGTTCGGCAGGATGGCGACACAGCCTTCTTGTACCTCCTGTCAGCACGTCATGCTCGCTTGACTCTCCAAGTTCTCCAACAGGACCAGGAGAACGCCCTTCTTCTTAGTCCTACACCACTGTCGCTCCACACCCCTCAACTCCCTACTACCTCTTCAAACAGCTCCACATCTCAGGACTGGAGACCTTACACCACTCTGCCTCCTAGACTCCACACCACCAACAAGATTGGTGAGTGATGTCAAAAGTGTTTTGCTTTGATTAAAACATTTAAAATGTCTTAAGATAGTAATGTTTAATAGTCAAATGGTTAATAGATTTGTAGAAATAATTTAATAAACCACGTTACTTTTTGTGTTTTTCATTATGTTTTCCCCTCTTAAATGTTTCAGGTGGGTCAGAGCGAGGAAACGTCCTTGAGATCAAAGATCTCATCAACCTAGAGATGCCACAACTGAACAAAGCACTGACCTTAAGTACGATGTCCTCCCAGGTAATAAACAGCAACACATACGGCGGTGTGGTAATTACCTTTCAGTACAGTTTGCCTTTTTAATAAGCATTAAATACTTTACTTTAAAATACTTAAGACAAAAAACATGTTCTGAGATTGAAAGCAAAGATTAAGTCTTAATCTGTTTTTCAGGGTTGGTCATGCCCTTCTTGCACTTACATAAACAAACCAACTCGGCCAGGCTGTGAGATTTGCAGTACAAATCGCCCTGACAACTATGTCATTCCCGATGGATACCGACCCGATGCGCTGGAGCTTAGACGGATACAGAAAGAGAAGGAGGCTATCAGACAATATCAGCAGGTAGGAAAATGCCTTCACTGTAAATACATCACTTGCACCTGCAGTCTTACATATACAATCAGTCGCTGATATACGTGCAGCAAGAGTTAATGTTACCCATATATAGAGCAGAGTAGAAGCGAACATCTCCGACTCTGTGGTTTAGAATTAAAATTTAGTAACACGAGGCTCTAAATTGGGCAAAACATGGAATTAGTTTGAAGACAGAAAGATGAAATTGAATGATTGAGGTTGAATTCAAACTTGCACGCTCTCTCAGGTTGACTCTCTTCTCTTCTGTCTCTGTTTTTTGAAGGAGAAAGGGAGAAGAGAGCTGCTGAGGAGTGCGGGGCCTCAAAACAACTCACTCCTGTTTAACCTGGACCAGGACTACTGAAAACACATAGACACAGATACTCGATGTTTATTCACCGGTTGAACTTTTAGCACCGTTTTTGGTGCCCTCTAAATGACACTTACTTTTTGATTACATAATGGGGCAAATGCCTATGTTTGCACACGGACATACATATGCTTGAATTGAAAGTATAAGGATTTGGTATTTCTGTCTTGAACTGAATGTACTATTAGTAAGCTCATTTGTAATGCACTGATACCAGTGAAACATAGAAAGCCTTACTTTTGCCTAGTATTGCAAAATACCTAGTATAGATGGTGTATAGGTACATCATGTGCTCCAGTGTTTAGTGTGATATCCTGTAGTAGAATGTTGACACATTTAATGAAAATGTGCAAATATTGCTATGGTGAAAAGACTATTCTGACCAATGCTGTACATCAGAGACCATTACTGACCTTTAACGTGACAAAGATGGATGTTTTGTCACATAAACTCACTGCAGCAGGCTCTGACTACAAATGACTTTTTCCTCTTTGTATCGACGTTCTAGCTCAATTATCATATTCACTGTTGACTTTTCACACAGAGTGACTCAATTAACTCATGATGGGCAGAGTTTGCCACTAAATTGAATGTATTCCTTAATTTTGCACTTTTACTCAAGCAGAAAAACGAGAGAAATAAAATGTTTATACACACTGGGTGTACGTACATGTATTTAAATGAAAGAGAGAAGAATATTGTGCGTGTGGTATGACAACTTGCAGCACTAGTTGTATAATACCAATTAAATTTTGCCCTTAATAAACACAAACAACCTAATCTAAATAGAAGTAGTTGGTGGAATGTGTTTAACCCTCCCAAAACACTCCACCTCTTTCTCAGGCGAGGGAAGAGGAGCGTATGGAGAATTTTGCTCGGCTGGTGATGATGGATGGCCAAGACCTGGTGCCTAACCCAGAGTCTGTGGAGTGTAGGATATGCTACATTGACCTGCATCCTGGGGAGGGCGTCCTGCTAAGAGAGTGTCTCCACTGTTTCTGTCAGTAAGTTTCACAACTGGTGGAAAATTTTGATCATATGGGTGAAATAGGATTTAGGATAGAAATGGGTGTGTAGCTTATAAGATGCCCTCACTGTCTCTGCACACACATTTTTTTATCCTGATTGAAAATCCAGGAATTTTGCCATGATTCTGAATTTTCTGTGCCTGTTATGTTTGGCCAGAGAGTGTTTGCGTTCAGTCATCATGCTGAGTGAGGAGCCTGAGGTGTCCTGTCCTTATAGAGATGACACATATTCCTGTACTTGCTTCCTGCAGGAGAGGGAGATCAAAGCTGTAAGTGTCACCAACAAACACCGTTCCACTGATTCACCAAGTCAGGCTACAGCACTTCTACCATTGGTGTATTATCAGTAGGTTTTACTATTAACATGCATTACTAGCATTTTCTAGCAGCTTTTTGTCCTCCTCCTTCTTAACAGTTGGTGCCAGCCGAGGAATATGAGCGCTGGCTGCAGAGAGGCCTGTCAGTGGCAGAGTCTCGATGTGAGGGCAGCTATCACTGTGCCACTCCAGACTGTACAGGCTGGTGTGTGTACGAGGACACAGTTAATGTCTTCCATTGTCCTGTCTGTGGGAAACACAACTGCCTGATTTGCAAGGTTTTGAATCTGCATTATACACATAAATATTGAAACATAAAGATAAATTTAACCCCACTGTGTTTCATGTTTTCTGTTTTTGTTGCCATTGTTTTACCTCCCTAGTCTATTCACGAGGGAATGAACTGTAAGCAATACCAGGATGACCTAGCAGCTCGCGCTATAAATGACTCCGCCGCAAGGAGGACAACACATCTGCTGAAGGTGAGCTATAATTCTTGTCTGTCTTTTAGTTGTTTTTGGAACTTCTCAAATGTACCTACAAACATTATGAATATGTATCCATGTCTTGATAACAGCATACAGTATGTTCTGTTGTAACCCAGAGGTGGCGTTTGAGTTTCACATGCTTACAGATTAAACGGAAGACGGAACCTACCACTTTGATGCTTTACGCTTTCTGTTTCACAAACAGACTCTGGTGCAGTCAGGAGAGGCCATGCACTGTCCCCAGTGCAGCATCATTGTGCAGAAGAGGGATGGTTGTGATTGGCTGCGCTGCACCGTCTGTCACACTGAGATCTGCTGGGTAACTAGAGGGCCTCGCTGGGGGCCACAGGTCAGACATTTTCCCTTGCGTTCTATTTTTATTTAACGACTTAGGAGCCCTGCGTTCATTTCGTCATTGTTCATCATTCAGTGAACTTCGTGAGTCACAAAAAATACAGTAAATATGAAATAGCTATTTAAAAGAGTGCTTTTTGTTTTACGCTTTCCAAGGGGCCTGGAGACACCAGTGGAGGTTGTCGCTGCAACGTCAACAATCAGAAATGTCATCCTAAATGTCAGAACTGCCACTGAGCATCTTTAGGGTGGTCAGGTTAAAGCAAGGAAATTGAAGATCAAACCTGAAATGAGCATTTCTTTAAATTAGAGAAGAGAGGAGAACTGACTATGCTTCATGTTACAACTGGAAACATGATCAGCAATATTTTAAACATCACTTACTGCCAAAGTTCTTTGTGTCCTTGGCTTTAGTATAATCAAGACAGGAAGTCCACGTTCACACTCACCTTAATCCTCTCACATACCGGGAAATGAAATGAAAGCTGCATGGTATTAAATAATTTGCTGTTCGGCATAATTCACTTGATAAATGTGACTGGGGGAGTATTATTCTTTGTTTGGTGCCTTTTTAAAGTGACTGAACTGCAGATGTAGCAGTGCAGTCACTTTATACATGTGTTTTCTGTCTTGGTAGCTGCATGCCAAGATGCATTGCATTACACTGAAGTGGCCTTATTCTTGTGCACAAAAGCTGTAACAGGGTGTTTATGATGACATTTTCTGGGAAAAGCTGTGAGAACGAAGTTCTTGATATGCAATTTTCTGCATGTATAGAAAACGTGGATGGGGGGGTATATAATATATTTTCATGTGTGGGTGATATGTTACCAAAGAAGTTTGAAGTTCCGTTTGTTGTTCAGTTCTGCTTTCACGTTTTGTATTTCACAAGCAGTGCAGGGGGTACAGTACATAGGTCACTAAGTCGGTATCTATGCTGCTAGTATTGAATGGTGACATGAAAAAGCAGAAGTGAAGATTGATTAACAGTTATTCCCTTCAATGATGGCAGTCGGCTGTTACAAACATATGCGTCGTACCTGAGTAGCAAATAGAAAAGAACAAATTAAGCTAAACGTTGGCCTTGGTCAGTGGTTCTCTGACACATTAGAACATTTTAATTTGAAGCATTTTGTATGTGTGAGAAATGCTGCTTTGACTACTATACAACACAGATGATAAACAATGGGTGGTATGAAGATATACTCAGATATTTGAAAGACTCATCAGCCAAAAATGGTTTGAAACAATTACCTTTAACACTGTTGTATGTGTAATTCAATTGAACTTTTAGTGGGGTAAAGTCTATAGCGCAGCAAGTAAAGTGCAAAAACCTGTTATGGTTTTGTTAAATATAGATATTTAGTAATTATCAGTTTTGAAGAAACACATTTGTGATTTGATTGTCATTATTTTTGACATCTAATATTCTATGCAACTAAAAATTCAGACGTTTTTTGTGTCTTACGTTATGAATTCAGATAAATCCATCATCTTTGAGACCACAGCTGCTTCTTGCGTTCTTGCTGCCGTTGGCATTGTTTAGCAGTGACCCTCTTATTTGTCTGTGCTGGAGTCAGCAGGTATTGCGGGTGTCTGTGCTGCTAGCTGATCTGTCGGCCTGACTGGTGTATTTCATGTGGTCTTTGGTTTGTTATTTGTCCTTTTGTTTGTTGTATTTTCTCAATCAAACACGTTAAACATTGTTCCAGCAACTCGAGTTTGCATTCTTCACAGTACTACTTGTTCCTTGCACTAATAGAAATGTATTTAAAAATACGATTGCAATATTTCAGTATTGTTTGTAAGCAATGAGTAATGTAAACATATTTTGTCGCAGAACTCTTATTCCCATTGAGTAACTTAGAGATGTTAGAGTTTACTGGGTGATGTCAGCGTAAACCTTTGACCTTTCTTAACATCACGTGAACGCCTTGTATGTGTGGTAATTCATGTATGTATAACATTTATTAACCAAGATCAGTGTGAGAAGCCCCTGAATCTTGTGTTAACCAGAACAACAACAAAGTAGAGAATGTCCTCAACCACACTACTGCCCTCACTGACAAGCCATAAATAGACCTTCACTGTTATTCGTGTTCACATATTAGACGTGTTACAAAAAACAAAACGCTGTGCCTTTATTATCAATAAAAAACATTTACACTGATCGATGCTTTGTGTGTGGTTCAGTTTGTTTTCCTTGGCGCAGACATTTCAGCCCATTCTTGCAGGAGGGGCGGAGTTTAAACCGCAGCCAGTGCGCATCCATGCGCGGCGCACAGTGAAGTCCCCCGGTGTAGCTCGGCTCCTGCAACGCGGCTCGTTTTGTCGGAACGAGACTAGAAGAAGCGAGGGGTGTGCGTCTAAACGCTACCGGATCACCCAACATTCATACCTCGCTGGTGCGTCATCGACGGGTGAGTGAGTAAAACGGGCGCACTCGGCCCCCATGTTTGGCCTCCTTCCCTCGATCTGGATCCGCCTGTAGAGATCGAACCACGGTGACGCCTGCAAATGTATGTTCACACGTCCTTTCGGTTGCACCGGGTCAGTGCAGCTTTTCTCATTCCAACAAACAATCCTGCAGAATCCGTCTGAGTTTGTGGATCCGTCCTGCGCAGTGATATTCCTGCAGGGCTTCTCCGGCTTGTCACCCGATCCTTTTTGTGCGTAGGCGCAACAGCAGCAGCGTTTTTAGACGTGTTTGTTTACACAAGTTACATAAAAGTTTGGTTTTGGTTGATTATGTGCTTTTTGCCCCCCCTCACCTGTTTCTTCATCAGTAGATTGTGGATTCAGCCAATGTTTTAAACTCTCTCTCTCTCACTGTATTTGTTTTTTAACCCCAGTTACTCAGACTCAGCATCAGCTCCCCTCCCTCTTCATTATGGCTGACACGGAGAGGAAATTCAACTTTGCCATTGACCGGGGTGGCACCTTCACCGACGTGTTCGCCCAGCTCCCTGATGGTCGGGAGAGGGTCTTGAAACTTTTGTCTTGGGACCCCCAGAACTACAGAGACGCCCCGACTGAGGGCATCCGCAGAGTCCTTGAAGAGGTAGATGGATGTTTGTGTTTGAAATGTATTTTAAGTATCTGGAGGTCATATGTAGGTTAGGAATTATAGGATAAGACTGCAGGTGTGTGTGTGCTTTCAAGGATTCAGAAGTTTTCATCTAGCTGGAGTGATGGTGAGACATTCTGTGACCTTGTACATAATTTCTTCTCTTGTCTGTTTTAAAATGTATAAAAGCTGGACTGGATATTAAAATACATGTTATGTTAAAACTTTCAGGATGTGTGTATACATATATATTTATTTAAAGGCATGTGTTGACAGGAAACAGGGAAGGTGTTTCCTCGTGACCAGCCCGTAGACGCGTCTCTGATTGGGTGGATCAGAATGGGCACGACGGTGGCCACCAACGCTCTGCTGGAGAGGAAAGGAGAAAGGACCGCACTCCTGGTCACCAAGGGATTTAAGGACTTACTGCACATTGGTACACAAGCCAGGCCGAAGCTGTTTGATTTGGTTTGTAATGATTACTTTTTACCAGCTGTGTATATATACATCCATGTTTAAAAATAAAAAGTAAAGGTTTAACTCATGATTGCATAATGTAGATGAATTGCTGTGCTTTCAGGTAAAGGTTCACTCACCGTTAGAGACTGGTGGAAAGTCAATGCTGTTAATGCCTAAGCGCTCTTACAGAGCAAGCTGCTGTTAGTGTTTGCACACCGGGGTTGAACTGATGTGTCCTAACAGGAGGTGGCTGTGCCTGAAGTAGTATATGAGGAGGTGGTAGAAGTGGAGGAGCGAGTCGTTCTAGTGCAAGATGGCTGTCAGCTTCCCAGGAAGGATCCCAAGCGTGTTGTCACAGGTGTGAAGCTGTCGCCTCATCAACACGTGATAATATTGCTGAAAATAAAAGTGTTGGCACAGGTTTGGCACAAGTGAACACAGTGCTGAAGTTATTAGATTTTGCTGCTCAGAGGTCAAAGGTTAAGGTCACTGTTCCAGTCTTGTCAACATTATATCATTGTCTGTAAATGAACCACAAACATTTGTGTTTAAATTCATCACTTGCCAACAGCAAACTCTGTCCTGTGCTCGTTTATAATGTTGGAACGTAAGTTCAGTTTACCGGCAGGTTAGCCGCTACGCATGAAAGCATCGCCTGAATGCCTAACGTACGTTGAAGTAATCCAGATAATCTCTGCGTGTGGCTGTTTCTCAGGCAGCTCCGGGGATTCTCTGGAGGTGTGGAGGGATTTGGATTTGGAACGGGTGGAAGAGGACCTGAAAGGAGTCCTGTCCCGCGGGATCACCAGTCTGGCTGTTCTTCTGCTGCACTCATACACGTCAGTAGTGCTGTGTTTGTGCTTTTAGGCACGGAGGCATATTTACTCTAGCTGTACGTCCTTCCCTGGATAACCTACTTCAAAATTTCCTTCTCCTCCTCTTTTTCCAGATGGTCTGATCATGAGAAGGCCGTGGGCGCGCTGGCTCGTAGTCTGGGCTTCACCCAGGTATCGCTGTCCAGCGAGGTCATGCCCATGGTGCGGGCAGTACCTCGGGGCTACACAGTCTGTGCTGACGCCTACCTCACACCCAAAATTCGCCAGTATTTAAAAGGCTTCACTTCAGGCTTCAAGCACTACCTAAAGGTGATTCCCTTACTCTGAAGTCTGTTTATGACCCTGTTTCTGTATGATCATAACACCAATCCCTTATGTTTCTTCGTCCTCAGGATGTGGACGTCCTGTTTATGCAGTCCGATGGAGGCCTGACTCCCATGGAGCAGTTCTGCGGCTCACGAGCCATTCTCTCCGGCCCAGCGGGAGGTGTGGTGGGATACGCCATTACCTCTTACAGCCAGTCGGAGAAGAAGCCTGTGATTGGCTTTGACATGGGAGGTGAGGAACATTGGGGGGAGTCCTACTGGTGACTTGATGCGCAAAGCATGGGAACAACCTTCTGTGATGTTCTTTTAGTACCTTTGACTTGTTTGCCCCTCTAGGAACGTCCACAGATGTGAGCCGGTACGCAGGCCAGTATGAACATGTCTTTGAGGCGACCACAGCTGGAGTCACCCTGCAAGCACCTCAGCTGGACATAAATACTGTGGCTGCAGGTGGAGGGTCCCGGCTCTTCTTCAGGTCAGCGGGATACAATGTGTTTGTGAGCATCAGGAATTTGAAATGGTTCTGAGTCTATAATTCTCTTCTTCCTGTCCTGCCTTTAGATCTGGGATGTTTGTGGTCGGGCCAGAGTCTGCAGGTGCGCACCCAGGACCAGCCTGCTACAGAAAAGGTAACGGAAAGACTGGTTTTTCGCCACCAGTCTCCAACTTTCCCCTTATTTGGTACTTTTTTTCAGCTTCTTCTTCTCCTAGAAATGTTAAGCTAGAAATGGTAGGAGAGTGAAACACCAAGTACAATACAATGTGTGTGTATTTTCCCAGGTGGCCCTCTTACTGTAACCGATGCTAACCTAGCCCTGGGCCGCCTCCTGCCTTCCTTCTTCCCAAAGATCTTTGGGCCCGGAGAGGATGAACCCTTGTCTTTGGAGGAGACCATGATCCACTTTCGTCATCTCACCCAGGAGATCAACGTGTTCTTGTCATCTAACCAGTCACACACAGTAATGTTGCCCTATACTGAACAGAGCATTCAGATTTTTACAATTAATTTAAAGGGGTATTAATAAGTATATTTTAATGTGAAGGCGAGCCATTCACACAACAGTGTGTTGCCAAACAGCCCATCAGAGATGAGTGTGGAGGAGGTTGCCATGGGTTTCATTCGAGTCGCTAATGAGGCCATGTGCCGACCAATCCGAGCTCTGACGCAGGTATTTTTCTTATTAGTATTAAGCTTTTGTTATCGTCTGTGATTATTCTTCTTTACACTTGCTCGTTTCTGTCTGTTTCTCTCCCCCCACTTCTCAGGCTAAAGGTCACGATACATCTCACCATGTGCTTGCGTGTTTCGGGGGTGCAGGTGGCCAGCATGCCTGTGCTATAGCGCGATCCCTGGGGATGAAGACCGTCTTCGTTCATAAGTAGGTTCTGCGTGTGTGGGCTCTAGTCATATTCACGTGCAGTGTGTTCAGCTGTGAAGCGTGTATGTGTGTGTTCAGGTACAGCGGCGTGCTGTCGGCCTACGGTCTGGCTCTGGCCGATGTTGTGGAGGAGGTGCAGGAGCCGTGCTCGCTGCAGTATGAGCAGCGCTGTTTCTCTGAGCTCGACCGCAGGGTTGAGACTCTGTCCGAACGCTGCCGCGATACGCTCCGCGCACGCGGTTTCACCAGGTCAGCGCCCGCGAAACACTGCCTGCTACAACTAAATACAAAACCATAAACAATGACATATTATTTGTCTGTTTGCTACTATTTAAGATGATCAAACAGGTTAAAGTAGGTTTCTGTTTATTGTCCTATCCAGCTCCCAGGTAACGACTGAGGTTTTCCTCCACATGCGTTACGAGGGAACCGACTGTGCTCTCATGGTTACCGCCGCTGGGACCCTCGGCAATGCTCAGTCCTGTCGAGCTGGAGATTTTCGCAGCGCCTTCACCAAACGGTTTGCTCAGTGTTTTCAGACTTTCTCTGGGGATAAATTGTTGCTTTATTCTCTTGCACACACACAATAAAGTTAATTTTCTTTAAAGCTCAGTAAACATGGGAGCAGACATTTATTTACTCTACCCACATACTTAAATGTTCCACTTAGCTTTCTCACTGTGCTTCTTTGTGCTCATAGTTATCTGAAGGAGTTTGGATTCACCATCCCAGACAGACCCATAATGGTCGATGACATCAGAGTGAGGGGTTGTGGCAAATCGGGTATCAAATCAGTGCATGCGACAAACACGAGACATGGGGAAGCCAAACCAGTCATGGTATATGGAAATTCCCACTGGACACGGACTCTACTGCACATACCGCACACACACACACACACACACAATCATTCTCACTTAAAGCAGGACTTCATAATCACTGGAGATTTAAAAAGCGTGAGCGATTTTGTGAGTCTTGAGTTTTACCTTCTCTGTAGGTAACCAAATGCTACTTTGAGGATGGACACCTGGACACAAATGTGTATCTATGGGAGGAGCTGCCCTGTGGTCACAGCATCCAGGGGCCAGCCATCATCATCGACAAAAACAGGTATCAGCATTTTACACTTTCTACTGTTGAGAACTTAAATTTTAATGAATCTGTCTCTGGACATTACATTTGTTGAAAACCTGACTGTAGTGTGTTGTTCTTACTACTGATGTTTGTAGACGTGTGTTTCTTCTTCCTTCTAGAGTAAGACATGTTTTTCTGCTCTTTCTTGAATCAGCACCATTCTGGTGGAGCCATGCTGTGAGGCCCACCTGACAGAAGGGGGCGATGTTTGTGTGACCGTAGGCGCTGATCCTCACTGTGCGCTTGGCACTGAGCTCAACACTGTACAGCTCTCCATCTTCTCTCACCGCTTCATGAGCATAGCAGGTACAGCGCCAGAGAAAAGAGGGATGAGGACGACTTTGGAGAATGGGGAGAAATGAATATAAGCAAGTGTCCGTTTTTATTTGTCTTGCTTTACAGAGCAGATGGGTAGAGTACTCCAGAGAACCTCAATCTCCACAAACATCAAGGAGCGCCTTGACTTCTCCTGTGCTGTATTTGGACCAGATGGCGGTCTGGTGTCCAATGCACCTCACATCCCCGTCCATCTGGGTGCAATGCAAGAAACTGTCCAGTACCAAGTAAGAGATGTGTCCCTGTTAGATTTTCTGCAAAAGCAACACAGCCTGTGTAAGGTAAAGAAAATCCTTATTTTCCTGTTTTTCCTCTGTGTCTGTGCAGATCAGATCCCTGGGGAATGAGCTAAAAGAAGGCGATGTGATCCTGAGTAACCACCCATGTGCTGGGGGCAGTCACCTTCCAGACCTCACTGTCATCACCCCGGTTAGTTTCACTCAACCTTTCAGTATTTACCCATGCTTTCTTTCCACTCCTGTGTTTTCATTGCTGTCTTCTTTCTCCCTCTTCCCACCACAGGTGTTTAGAGAAGGGGTGAGCGGTCCAGTGTTCTTTGTAGCCAGCAGGGGGCATCATGCTGACATCGGTGGCATTACTCCGGGCTCCATGCCCCCCCACTCCACCAGCCTTCAGCAGGAGGGTGCCGTCTTCAGGTCTTTTAAACTCGTCACCGGTGGGATCTTCCAGGAAGAAGGTAAAAGACATGAAGACTAACTAGCTTTGCCATTCTTTTTCCTCATTGCTTCACTCATTTGTCTTCACACGTTGTGTTCATCAGCTGTTACTGAGGCTCTGATGGCTCCAGCCCAGTTCCCAGACTCCTCTGGGACTCGTAATCTCCATGACAACTTGTCAGATCTACGTGCTCAGGTGGCAGCCAATCAGAGAGGCAGCCAGCTGGTGGAGGAGTTGATTGACAGCTATGGACTGGATGTGGTCCAGGCCTACATGGGATACATTCAGGTAGCTGAGATTGAAATCCAATAAAACTATTGTACGTCCTAAATGTAGTCGTTACTGGCACAACCACATTTCGTTTGCGATCTGTGTGTTCCAGAGTAACGCAGAACTGGCAGTGAGGGACATGCTGAGAGACTTTGGTCGTCGTCGAAAGCAGCTGACTGGCTCCTTGGAGGTGGAGTCGGAGGATTTCATGGATGACGGGACGCCAATAAGACTTCGGGTCCAGATTGATGAAGACGAGGTGAGCGGGAAGAATCCCCTCTGCATAATCCAAACGCTCTGTTGGGCACAGCTTGTAAAGCGAGGATACAAACCCTACAGAGCTCAGACTGTGAATTTGCAATAAAACGTGGAAACCTTCATCACCACAGGGCAGTGCAGTGTTTGACTTCACAGGAACGGGAACAGAGGTGTGGGGGAACTGCAACGCTCCACGGGCCATCACACTCTCTGCTCTTATCTATTGCCTGCGGTGCATGGTTGGACAGGACATCCCCCTCAATCAGGTAGGAATGTGAACAACCTATAATATTACACATACCCGTGTTCATATAGTCTTTCATCTGTTTCTTTCTTTCATATTTAGGGTTGTATGACACCAATCAGGGTCATCATCCCCCCTGGCTCAATACTCCAACCTTCCGCAGATGCAGCTGTGGTTGGAGGAAATGTCCTCACATCCCAGAGAGTGGTTGACGTCATCTTTAGGGCGTTTGAGGTGTGCGCCGCTTCACAGGTGGGAACAGCTGGAATTGTCCATTTAAATTACACCTTTATTTTTTTTTATGCAGGGGCACCACATACTTGGGGGGGTAGTTTGTCTTTTTGCCCTGCTTAAATCTCTTTATTTTGTATTTTTGCGCTACAAGGGCTGCATGAACAACATTTCATTTGGCAATGAGAGGATTGGTTACTATGAAACGGTAGCTGGAGGCGCCGGGGCTGGGCCGGGCTGGAATGGAAGGAGCGGAGTCCACAGTCACATGACCAACACCCGCATCACAGATCCAGAGATTCTGGAGAAGAGGTGGGATATATACGGAGCCTGACGAGGGTCATTTTCCTAAGCAACGTTTGTGTATCCTTGCAACACTTTTGCATTCCACCTGATTCATAGTGGAGCCTGCATGACGAAGGCAACAAGCTTCTTAAATGGATACACAACACCATGACCCATAGGGGGCACTGTAGATGTGAGCTTCAGTTCCAGAAGTTGAGGTCTGACTTTGCTGTAACATATTTGTTGTATGTCTGGTTCTGCTCACCTTTTTGTATTCAGGTATCCTGTGATTTTGGAGCAGTTCTCTTTACGTCCCGGTTCAGGAGGAGCAGGAAAATACTGTGGTGGTGATGGTGTGATCCGGAAACTTTTGTTTAGGAATAAGGTGATTCTGTCAGTACTGACCGAGAGACGATCCACCCATCCCTACGGCCTCCAGGGTAAACTCTTATCTGCCTTCAAAAGCCTTTTCTTCACCAGAGGATGTCGGTTGGGTTTAGGATGTTTGGGTTTTTACATTGTTCTTTTGCTGTGTCCGTTTACCGTTGACCAGGAGGTGAGGACGGTGCCGCTGGATTGAACCTGCTTCACAGGGCAGAGGGCAGAGTTCTTAACCTGGGAGCCAAAACCAGTGTCAGCCTTCAGGCTGGGGTACGACAACATGTGAACGAAATACTCTTATCTAACAGTTTATTATGTGCACCAAGCTAAAATGAATGCGTACCTTTCACCAACCCACAATGCAGAAGTAGAGTTAACCTTTTAGATAGAACCAATCAGCCAAAGTATTTAAATACACAGGGGGTTGGCTTTGATGAGTTAACTATCATTTAAATTCTGTGTGTGTGTGTGTGTGTGTGTCTCCCCCGACAGGACATGTTCTGCCTCTACACCCCTGGAGGTGGAGGATATGGAAGAGAAGGTGAAGCAAACAGAAAGCCTCAGGACAAGCGCAAGCGCTTAAATGAGACTTTCTCCGAAAGAGGAAGCGTCTTTGATTACAGATTGGCACAGGAGGGAGTGTGAGAGAGAATGAGAATCGGGGGAGTAAAGCTTTTTGAAACAGACGTAAGAATTCTTCAAAATGAGTAAACAGTCTTATCATTACACTTCCAGGAGAAGCAAAAGTACGTAGTTAAGGTAGATGAGAAATAACATTCCAAGCCCAGATGTAGACTAGAAACATTCAGTGTCTGCAGATACCAAGAGTCATCATCAACGTGAACAGAATAAATCGTACCTCAAACACTGTGCACCAACAGAGATTCAGTAGACATTTACATACAATGTACTCCTCAGTTAGGTCAGTCTTTTGTAACACAAGGAAACAAGGTGAACACTAGCTGCACTCACTAAACAGTATCATACATGGAGGCATGTTTTGGTAATGTATATATTGCCAATTGAAATGTTTCATAAGTTCTAATGATAATGTGAAGTTGCTGTCAGTGTTTTAACTGGAGCGAGCACTTATCTAACAAATTAATTTTACAACATTGTTATTTTTTGTTTAGCTTTTTCAACAGGACAGTTTTGTTTCACCTCATACATTTTAAACATAGGGAAGGCGGATTCTGTTGAGAGTGTGCAGATATAAATAGATGAACAAATAAAGGATATTTGGTCAAATGATTGCTGATAAACATAATTTTTTTCCCTTATAGTAGATGAAGCCGGTCTAGCAGTGGCTCAAACGTTCTGCAAAAACCCAACACATACGCTGCACTTGGGACATAAAACAGGACCAGACACACAAAAGCCACCCGGGCCCCGTGTGACTACTGGTCGTACATGTAAATTCATGAGGGAGTGTTGAGATGCAACCCAGGGTGGGTGTGTTTGTAATTGGGGGAAGGGGACAAAGTAGTGTCCCTCCTCCAATCTCTGGGTCAGGACTGATCAGGGAGCAGAGGAGTAAGGATGGCGGGGGAGTGCAGGCATGCGTAGGTAGCTGATAAAGAGATAGTGGAAGCAGCAGGAGGCTGACAGCTCCTGGACTGTTGATGTAAATCAGCTGTGTCTGCTGCAAACTGACACAGAGGCCATGGACAGAACAAAGATAGTTTCCCCGTTTGTAGATCACTGTAATTCCTGTAGTAAAACTATCTAGATATGACTAAGACTCACCCCCTGACAGTATCTGGCATCTTCTCACTGTGCCTTGACTTCATCAACTACTTTTAAGCTGGAGGATCCAGAGTTCACAGCACAAGACCGAGCATAGTTTAAAAATAACCAGCATTTTATTATGTTCCAACTACATGACCTTTTTGTGATACTTTAACCTTTGAACTGGGCTTTCACTTCACCTCAGTGCTGCACAAGCCTTTCACAAGACCACATTTAAATGGCACAAAACACTCACCTGTCCCAATAGGCAGACATTTATAAGCAATTTCCTTTGGAAGATGATCACAAGGACAGTACGATAGTGCAAATAACCGGCAGTGCAAAAATCCACAGAAAACATGTCCAAGTCTGAGGTAGCTGTACAGCAATACATTACCAAGAGAATACAAAAGACACACTTATAGATTGACTAAAATTTAAACTGCAACCAACCTGACAATTTATAAAAACATCAGAAAACCTCAGCACCAATATTAAGAAGCCGATCCTGGTGGCCATAACTATTTGTCAGATGGATATTTTGTTGTACCTGAAGAGGACTCACACAAACAAGCTATATTTATGAAAAATATTATAGGGGTAAAAAACGTGTCTTTTATATTTATCTGAGCTAAACTTTAAGTAATCAAACTGTGTCTGACCTGTGCATAACACTCCCTGAAATCATGACGATATTTACCTATTTAAAACATACACAATTCCATGTAAACTAATCAAAACATGCAGCAGTGACAATGGGCAGACACTAATCAATACTAATTAATGCAAGGAAGAAAATTCGTACCAGTAAAAAATCTGTGCAGTGCAAAGAGCTAGTAGTAATAGACACTGCTTATAAAACAGCTGAGGTAGATACTTGGTGGTTGTATAGTTTATAGAGGTTGTTTTGTAGTAGTTTTGGCAAAAATGTTGGTATAAAAAATAAAACCCTGGCTTCTCTTTAGACTATAAACATGAATCCATGGACATGGACCCTTTGCATAGTTAGTCACATATTGCACAAGCTCTAGGTATTGATTAGGACTCGATGGGGCGTAACAGCGATGTATTTCCTTTTTGAAGTTTAAACACATGGGTTTATCATCCTTGCACGTTTGGGTGACACCCATTCAGGGTCTGCCAGTCAGTACTGGGGATACCTGGTGAGGGGAGGCCCACTCTGCAATGTGTACTGGCTGGGTGCGTGATGATGTGAGTGAGAGTTCTGACTCGTTGGTACTAGCAAATCAAACACACTCTTATTTGGTGGTACGGTCTGCAGCATATTGTCCAGATCCATGATTAGAGGAGGGGCTGGGACTGAAACCCGTCCGCTGGGGAGGATGGGCCAGTATGTATGACCTAAGAAGTGGCTTGGTGTCACAGGAGAGCTGCCATAGCCGTAAATGGGAAGTCCACCATGCAGTGGCATTAGAGGATTTCCGTTGAACCGCATGCTTGGTGGGGCAACGGCATTGGGGGGGACACATTTAGCATAAGACGTAGGCAGTTCCCATGGAGGTGCCACAGTTTCTCGTTTGGCTGATTTGTGCGGCGGTGGCCTGTAGCTCTCGCAACCATCTGACCCCTCAGGAAGACGTTTAGCAGATAGGGAACCTCCTTTCCATTCTTCGTCAGAGGTGGAGGAGGCTGGGCTAGCAGAGCTGGCCGAGCCGCTGCGTGCAGACGATGCATAGTGCGATCGGGAAGGAGTTGAGGGTCGAGGGTTCGCTGCCTCACCCCAACAGCCTCTCGCGGTCACATCCGCATCCCCAGATGCACTAGACGGTCGAAAGCTGTGTAGCAGGGAATCAATCGCGAAGGATGAGTCCAGCTTGGGTTGGAACAAGTCCTCCTGTGGTGGGGAGGGGTTTTCAGAGTGCGTAGGAGGGAGGGAGGTCACAGGGACAGAGGGTCGCCCCGATTCTATCTTGTGTCCTTGTAAGATGTAGGGAGCCAGATCCTGGGCAAAGATCGTCTCATCTTGGCGCGACACAGCTGTGTTCTGCCTTTTGAGGAGCTCCAGAGGAACGCGACTCAGCTCCACGGTCCAGAAATTACCTTTTCCTTGGGGCTTAGTGGGGTCCTTCAGCACCTATAGGTAGAGATGGGATATTAAATGAGATGAGGGCTTGACTGGCCAACCTAGTCAGACAGGACTAACCTAGTTTAACAGATATTTACCACAATAATAATTCATAAAAAAAACAACTTCCCCCCATTTCATTATGCAGTAGTAACATTCAAACCTTGACAAAGCAGTCATAAGAGGAGAGGTTGTGTCTCACTGAATCCCGCCACCCCTTGTAGTTTCCTTTGAAGAATGGAAATAGAGCACTGATCTCCTTGAGGATCTGGAAATGAAACAACCAAAGAAGTGTTAGCAATAAACTAACTGAATAAAACATTAAGTAACGTTAAATAAATGTTAAGACCACAAAAACCATGGCAGTTCATTTATAGTAAATAATCAAAACATACCGTGCCCGTTCACTGAGACATAATTTATTATGTACCCTCTATCTTATCACTTTCTTGATACCGATCAGTGTCTGGTTTCACAGCAGTTCAACCATATCAAAGCAAGCTAAGAATGGGGGAGATGGTAGTCACTCAAGTGTCACTAAGATGTAACTGGTTAGTGTCACTTAAACTATAATAACTATAACCATTTGCACAATTTCATTAAAATCACTGCTGAAATCAGTTAAGTTTGTCGAACAGCGCTGTGGCTTTTACGCATGACACTATAATTGCAGCAGACTACAATGCGCACACAGTAACGGTGTGTTTTCATATTTACCTCAGATAAAGTCAGCTTCTTCTCTGGAGACCTTTGAATAACCATAGCAATCATGGCAAGATACGAGTATGGTGGTTTTGGATACCGCTGATAGTTTTTTTTCTTCCTGTTGCTGGTGTTACTTTTTTCCCGTTCGTTGTTCCACGAGTCCCCGGTAACAGAGTCCAGTTTAAGGGCTCCATCCTGGGCGCTGGGGTAAGTTAACCCCAGTGGTGCGGTTTTATCCATGAAGGCCGTTGCGCTGTACAGAACTTCTGAGTGAGCTGCTGGTTTCTCCAGGCGCGGAGGTTGCTGGGGAACCATCTGAGATGGAGGATGAGGCCAATATTGGACTGGAGATCGCTGCGTTACAGCGCTGGGTGAAAAGGTGTGCGCATTTCTGAAGAAGTCAAGTTGATGGTCGTAATGTTCTCCAAGGTGGGACAGAGCGGGTGGTGCCAAGATGTTCTGCCCTGGGCAGTGCTTTGTCATGTTGATCGTGCTGGGGGGAAGATCGCCTCGCACGTTCGGACAGGAGAGCGCAGAGGGGGAGGGAGGTTAAGGAGTCGGTCCTTAACTTCTTGCAGACTGCTGGCTCCAGGCTGACTCTATTTGAAGAGCAAACAATTAACAGTTTAATGTAAATCCCGCTGCGTAATCGAGGAGAGAATGACGCGTTATCTGAGAGCAGAATGACTGATCACCACGGGGCTGTGTGTGTGGGGAGGGGGTATGTTTGGAAACACACAGCGCTTGGAAGATTTACGCACAAAGCCTAAAAGACAGTACACAATGTGAGTGGGTAATAAACTTAAAGTACACCAAATTCTATTTCTAAAAAATAAAACTCTATAAGTATCTATTAAGTAGAGATTTTCTTTTCTTGTGTGACACTTGAGTACAGTGGCGATAAGGACAACTCGGGGAGGGGGGGGGGCTTGCATGCCGGTTGAAGCTTGCATGCAATCAACAATTTTTGGAGAGCAATAAACATGGGAACAGCTAATATACAAACAATGGGAAATTAAGAAATTGTCAGTGGCGATAGTTTGGAAACCCTTGCTTCCAACGCGACCAAATACAAATTCAAGTCTTAATAATTTCATTTGAAATTATGTTCAAATTATTAAACAAATTGCAGCCAGTTGCAACTCAGACTTACAGAGTCGTCCGTGTGTAGAAGTTCCTCCAGCTCCAACTTCTTCCAACTATTTATTTATGACACATCACAATTAGTATCTGGTCAGCAAATCATTTGGAGACGTTATTGTAGAGCCCCGAGCGCGCAACAGTCGGGGTGTTGTGCGCACAGTGGGGTCTCCGTGGGACTTCGCAGAGGATGCCATTCAGTGTTGAAACACCGAGTTTCGGGAATGCCTGTCTTTTGTTTGCGTTAACGCAGTGCTAATGTGCCAGCTCTTGCGTCCCAGCAAGACAGCGAAAACAAGTTGGATTAGAAGAAACCCCATTGGCAAGCTGGAGACTGGTTCTTCCCACAGAAGCTGCTTAGCATGTGAGGAAATACGGGGGTTATTCAACACCATTTGTGGCTTTTCTGGCGCTTACAAGCTGCAAAGTGTCGTCGTTGGGCAGGGCATTCACACCTTATACATGAGCCGTGCACCCCCACCCTCGCTGTTAGAAACTGCCTCTGCAACAGAACCGCTTTATGCGACATTACAATCAACACCTTCCTACACCGCGACCCTTTAGCAGGACAAATGAGACGCAACTCTCCTAAACACAAGCAATTGTGTCGCCAAGACGTTTCCCGAGGCAGGTAAAGAAACCAGGAAACGTGTTTTAATTGATTTCACCCGACGTGACTGTGTCGAGTCCAGCATTTATCGTTTTTCAGCTGCAAAGGGCATAATAGCCTACATGTTACATTTAGATTTATTAATGTATTATCATATTTAGACATTGCCATAAAAGCGCACCGATCAGGTAATTGAGCCAAACGATTCGATTTAGCCCCGGTTTCATCAATTCACCGGCAAAGGCTCCAGTGTGGAGAAAATAAAACTTACCTCGCTGATTTGTGATTTTTGTAACTTCTGCAACTATTAAATGTTTGAGGTAGTTTCCAACTTCCACCTGTTGCAGCTGGCACCAGTGATTATCAGCATCTTTTTTTTTTCTGTGCTTAGAAAGCTTGACACCCTCTAGTGGTTTCACTCAGAATTCAATAAAAAGCTTAAATTTTAGCACGACATCTTAAAAAATGTCATATATTTGCATTTTTACAGCCTATCTAATTAAACATGTCCAGGCAAAACTCGTACACAGTGTTTAGACTTTATTTACATATTTACTGCCTCAAAAGGACAACTTAGTGAATTGAATACAAACTTTCTGTCAGTCTCTTCCTGTCTGCTGGAGTACCCGCTAATAGGTTTTGTCTGGATTAGTGAGCCACACATGAGAAGAATAGAAAGATGAATAGGACAGCATCTATCTGATTGTGTCTGGACAAATCCCTGCCTAAGCTGTTCTGGGCTGCATCCCGACGCTGAGATGAAGTCAAGGAATGAAGATTAGTCAGGTCTTCTGAGACGGAGAGAGGAAGTGGGAGAAAGTTTTCACTGAACTGTCACCATCTTAAAGTACTGCTGTGCTGTGTCCAGTGTAACGTTTTCTACGTGCTAACTAATCCTTTGAGTATTTGATGAGGTGTGCCTGCATATTGCAGCTCACAGTAAAATGGCAGCAATAAAGTTCAGATATACATATTTTTCCATTATTCTAAATACTAAAGTCAATGTTGAAATGTTTTAGGCTTCACAATTTAATTTCATTTCACTTCCATTCTACTGCAGTGAATGCAGACCACCCAAATTCGTCAGTTTTTTATTAATTCATGAATGAATTTACCCCTAAAAACTGATAGTCGGCATGTTTTCTTTAATATCACTCCTCTTTAAATCATAAACACACAATCCTCGGGACCACTGAAGCTGACAGTAACGCTGACTTCTTGATTACTTTTGTTTCTGCATAGCGTCACTGATGTTCTGGTTGGTTAAGTCGCTGCAGAGGTCAACACATAGTGGGGTCATCATCTAAGTATCTGTCACTGTTTCTGGCACAGTTGGGAAAGTGGAATAAGCAAATAGTCAAATAATTTAATTATAGTAGCATACACGCACATCACAGATTGTCATGGGATTACATCTACTTATTTGTACAGGGTCACTGTGATTTTTCTCTTGTCAAGTGCTCATAAAGTTTATTTGTATATGATGACTCAAAACATCCACATAGGGTTTTATTGTGTTGATTCCAGACAAACCTCAACTTTAGTGAGCTTTAGGTCAACCTTTAGACATTAAACTGTACCTTTGGTCATTTTTTCTGCAGCAACACTCATATGTTAAACGTGGTCATTTCCACAGTCCAGGCTTTCACACTAGAAGTGTGTGCGTTTACTATTTCAGGATTAAATGATATTGTTGTTGCTGGTCATACTCCAGGCTGCGCTTTGTCTCCCCCTGGTGGCGCGCGTCGTGCGCGCAGGCAGGGCGCGGGTCCGGTTGTTATGGTGAGGCGTTTTCCCCGAGGACTGTCTGGAGCAGGAGGAGCCGCGGCAGCTGCTCACTCGGTCTCACCGGAGCCGCCGCTGACTGTCGGATCAACAGGTAAGATGTCGCCGGGTTGTTCCCTCTCGCTTCGCGTCGACGCCGCGTTTCGCTCTCGGCGTAGCTCGTGTTAAACTTCACGAAGCGAACTCGCCCGGAGGCTGCGTAGCGTTTTAATCCACCTGCGGTGCCGCTGGAAACCCAAGCTAAGTCGAGGCTAAGGTAACGTTAGCGAGACGTGACAGGTGATAGTAGCGACGCGCATCGCCGCTAACCTAACAGTTTGCTTTCCACTTAAAAGAGCGACGCGCTTGGAATAAGCAGTGATGCTGAGCGCGTCTGCTCGCGGGGTTCGGTGAATGAAGCCCGGCAGCTTAAACCAGCTGCTTACGGTACCTGTCAGCCTCCATGTGAGCCGCTAGGCAGGTTGGCTAAGACGCTGCTCCCGGCTAATCTCCGGAGCTAACCTGTCAAGCCCGATGTTGTTGTTGTTGTTGTTGTTGTTGTTGTTGTTGTTGTTGTTGTTGTTGTTGTTATTGTGATCATATCCACAGGTTGTACGGGTCGTGTGTCGTTTCAGGGCTGTTTAACTTTGAGGATCACCTTTATAACAGGCCCAAGTATATCACAGCTCGTTGGCAGCTGATATGGCAACAAGTGCAAAGTCTTACTGTTATCAGCGGCACATGGTCTAATGCAAGTGTCAATGACAGATTTGTTATTAGTGACAGATTGCAGCGCACACTTCAGTGTCAAGGTCATCCTACACAATCCAATATTCTATTATTATATCGTTTCTTATATTAATGTGATCAATAAAAATGAACATTTTTTGCACCATCACACCCAGACAATATGTTTTCATTCTTAACGTTTTGAATGAGCAGTGTTTCTTTTTGTTTGTTCTTAATTGGTCAAAAAAAAAAAACAAATCATTTGGCTTCTTTGTTTATTTGCCGTCAGTCATTACTGATTGGCTTTAACGCTGCAATACTTCATTTGGAAACGTATTCGTGTCCTCCACTGCAGCAACGATAGGTTATCTTAACTAAACAAGCACTGTAGGCGGACACAGAGAGAGTGTGCTTGAGGGTAGTCTTTATAAAACTCTTTTTCATAATGTTTTTTCTGTGTGATAAAATAATCCCATGGGGCCGATGACTATATAAAGGTCAGGCTGAAGGGTTTAGCTTTCCGCTGCTCTGTCTCTTGGCGTTGTGTCTTGTCTTCATTTTAAAATGCGAGTTGTCATATTCATCGTCTCATCCTGTGGCCACCGCTTTTCGGATTCCTTCTCCCTACGTTACTGCTCACCCCTCCTCCTTTGTGACGCAGCTTATACTTCCCTTTGAGGAATTAGAGCAGGCTTGTCTGTCTCCTCCCCATTCTTCCTCCTCAAATTCTCCTCTATCTGCTTCACATTGTTTCCTCCACATCCTCTGACATTTTAATATCCGTCCCTCCACGATAAGCTGCGGCTTTTCTTTTGTATGTTTTAAAATCGTGATATTCCCTAATATGGCTTCATTACACATGCACACTTGGTGTTTTTCTTTATATCTTCTTACTTTCTCGTGATTCTCGCTACTCTGTGGCATTACTGAGATTTCTGAGAGATTATATGGAGCTGCCCCAAACCTTTACACATGACAAGACTTAATGCAGATCCCACTCTGATTCATTTTGTTTCAGTTTCATCCTGTTCTTACTTCAAGCACTGAAAATACCAATTATTTGTTATTAGTGCAGAAATCTGGGTTAATTGTTTAATCTGGCTTTTAAAAACATTATAGATGCTCAGTTCACAATGATAGAAAACACAGGTCACAATCAGTCATATTAGTCAAGCAGTAAAAAGGTGAATTCGCTGAACAAAGCCTTTTAGTTACGTTCCCCTCATACAGTGAGCGATTTCTGAGTTGCAGAGCCACAGAAAAAAAACTGCCTCTCTAAATATTTGGCAGGCAGTTTAGGTCATTTGGCATCATTTCAGTTTGCAGGCAGGATCATTCCCGAATCATCAAGCTGAATTGAGTCAGCATTGTTTATTTCGGTGAAGAGGAGGGTCCTGCAGGCCACATGACTCACCCCGCTGGACTGTACACAACAGATGACTAATGTTATTCTATGATACCAGCCCATAATGCAGCATGTAGCACTGTGTGATTAGACTGAGCACGCGTTTTGGCTGCAGGTTGGTTTATGTTCTCTCACAGCTACCACTCATTTGATGACTGTACAAGCTGTATATGTATAGTAGGCTATTCATTCGAGCTGTTGAATGAAAGTTTGTGTTTCTGACTAGCTGTCGTTACATGGAAAAAGAAAACGGAAGTCGACTTTTTTTTTTTTTTTTGACGCAGGAATGTTTTTCCTAGTACACAAAACATTTAGTCATATTTCTGTCTGTGCATCTACTGCTGTGCCATAACAACGTTTTTCCAGTATAAGCTGTCAGACCTCGTCCTTTTTTCCAGCTTTCTGGACTCTGTCTGACTCAGAGTATCACAAGGTTCTTACACAGTTTAGCCACCAAGAAAATGCCTCATTTGTGCTGGGGCTCAGTTTTTAAGAGCAAAAACTGCTTAGTGAGAAAACTTCAGGTTTA
This sequence comes from Macropodus opercularis, assembly GCA_030770545.1. Classification (NCBI taxonomy): domain Eukaryota; kingdom Metazoa; phylum Chordata; class Actinopteri; order Anabantiformes; family Osphronemidae; genus Macropodus; species Macropodus opercularis. Next base: position 7,781,392 of record JAUCMP010000028.1, read on the forward strand.
GGTCACGGCATTCGCTGATAGCAGGGGCGTTGTGCTTAATCTGCAAGACACAGACACAACAGTGAGGTAAGATCTGTATTTGTTTTTGATGAAGTAGTAATAAACATGTGGAGGTGGAGAGTGTACTTGACATATCTTAACATGTCATTGTGTCGTCTATCTAAAACCATTACAATGGCGCAAATAAATCCAGAAATGTAGTCGGTACGAGGAGGTGGTTATCTTTCACCCTTGCTCCTAGTTCCCTGCTGGTGAAGGTAGACTGATAAGTAGGAGGCATCATCTCATTCTGTGAGGTACCCTAACAAAAAACAAAACCCTCCACTACGCTGTTTAAATGCAGTTGCTGGGGTATTTCTTGTTTGTGTACCTGGCCAGGCTTAAGAGAAAAGACCATGGTGTCTGCCTCAGCTCCATTGCCCTCGTTACCCTGCACTGATTGGCTTTGGCTGGGATTTGACTTGTCTGGCTCTTTCTGCCGAGACTGCTAATAAGTAGACATCCTGGGACCTGTGTGCTTGTGAGTTGTTGAATAATTGTATCAGTGCAAATATGTAATATTGGTCAGTATGTACATTCCTTATAGCAGCTTGTTATTGTTCTTTTGAAAACTATGTTATTTAGTTACTGATGCCACTTACTAACAATTGACTGATCGAATCATTATAGACTTAAGTTCTGGTCTGTTGTGGCCTGTAGCACTTAAAGACCTGTAGTGATTTTGTTATCAACACCGAGAGACATGTTGACCCTCAATTGGCATAAACCTAATTAAAGATTCACATCGTTTGCTTGTGTTAAAGAAATAACAAAAGCTGTATAACCTAGTAGAACGATTAAAAACAAGCTGTGTTTTTGCATATTTTTTCGTAGCCTTTTGATCCAAGCACGTGAGGTAGCTTTGCGTGATTGAGGGTGGATCTACGCTAAACAATTTTCTCATGCTGTTTTGTGTTAGTGTACAACAAGCCTTGTATGCTTAAAACCTTTTCCCGAGATGTGTACTGTCATCAGATTAAAGCTAAAAGGTGCTTAACACTGCTTGTTTGTTAGGACTGAGTGAAGGAAGTTAAACATTTACTTCTGTGTCTGATTTACATAGATAAATTAATGAATAAAGCATATTGCCTGTGCTTTTTATAAGTTTTGTTTTTAATCATAAAGAGACTACAGTTTAAGAAGGATGATTGATGATTTAACTCATTGTGATGATGATCAGCATGTGTGAGATCAGTCTAATATTTTGGGCATGTTTGAAATAATGCACATTCCTACAAGGATCTTTTCTGTTTGTTTCTCAGTTTTGAGTACAACAACACTGCAGTTTCCACCGAAACAGGTTTGGCTACTTAGCCTATACAGCCCAGCCTTTATTGTTCCCTAGGGCCTTGCTCCACAACAATTTTGTTTTCTGTTACCTTTGACCATGAGCTTGGACTTTGGGTCTTTCTCGAGGGAAGGTTAAAGGGGCTGCCAGTCTGCTGTGGAGTTATTACCTCAGTGTAAGGAAATCCTTACATTGTGGTGTGCGACAAACGGGTTAAAGGTTAGGAATTCTAAAATAGAAGCGTGAAGGAACAAATGACAAAGTCTGTTCATTCCCAAGGTTTTTTCTCTACTAACTCAGTTTACTGACTCAGTCTTTCTTTGTATACATAATGCTTTAGTTTAGAGCAGCCTCTTCCTGCCATACTTAATGATAATGGCATGTAGTTCTTTCAGCTATGCACAGGCCTGAAGTGATATTAGTGCCATATTTCTATTACTGTTTTGTAAATCTTTATCATCAACATTAACCACATGTACAATAATTAGCTTTTCTAAAAGTGCAGCAAAGCAGTTCTGTAGTTGCCTGTTTCCAGCCTGTGCCACTGTATCTTAAGAGTGATAAGCACTTTTATCCAAATATACTGCAGCTTGTTTGCTGTTTCTGATCTGCAATCACAATTACCTTATAAACTGATAAAATATGAATTATTTGTTTTTATTCTTTGTCTTGTTACTTTGACCCCATCCATCCATCCATCCATCTTCTTCCGCTTTTTCCCCGAAGGGGTCGCGGGCGTGCTGGAGCCTATCCCATCGAGATAAAATATATTGAGGAGTTCTTCAGTCACTATGATTAACTTCACATCCATTTGCTGTCTAATCAGCTGATTTATTGCATTGTGCCCACTACCCACTTTTTCATGTAGTGGGAGCAGTGACCCAGTCCTTGTCTTGTCAGTCACTCTCTCTATTTTACTAGAGTGCTTCTAGTTGATGTTCCTCTCAGCGCTCACAGGCCCAGGCCTAAATAATAAATGATTAGCTTGGAAAGAGCCAAATGGTGTTCGAAGTAACCTGACTGGGAAGTTGAGCAAAGGTATAAGAGCCATCTTACTGCTATAAGCGCTAAGCTATGTAACACACAACCCAACTATTTGGCCACTTTTTCAAAACGTAATTCTCTGAGCATCGCCTTAAACCATTGCTCAAGGCTGCAAAGTGTGTGTCAAGCTGCAGGGTGTGTCAATCATTAATGAAAAGCGTCCCGGCGTCTCAGGTTTCCTTCAGGAGAGGAGTGGGAATGGAGGGAGTAAGGGCAGGAGCTCAGGGGTTAAAGATAACAGGATTAGAAGAGCAGTGTGAGTATATTATAATGTAACACAGCACTCACATTTTCTCTCCTTGCCTTTTGCTCTTCTCACTTTCTGCCCACAGTTGTAGACGGTGTCACTGGAGAAGTCCTCGATGTCTGCACACCCGACTTTCAGACTTTGAAGACCTGCCAAAAAGCAGTAGACAACAGCAGGTGGAGTTTGTCTCCACGCACCATCAATGGATATTTGAAAAAGCACCATTAGATCCTGTGTTTTATTTTATTGCCATTGGTTACACTCCCAGATTCTTCCTGTTCTATGGATCTACCTTAACTGCCACCATATCCTCACAATGGATTGTTATAAACCTGATACTGCTTTGTATTCAACTCTGGACACACTTATGACTAGGAAGCTAAAATGAAGCATCAAACCTGCTCGGCAGTTTAACTCCACTTTTTTCAGCCCCAACGTTAGTGTCTGATATGGATGGGATGACTGAGAGTTGGTCACAGACCACAGACTGGATGCTTGTGTTTTGGGCTCTCTTCTGTCCACTTGTGTCAAGATTTTCAGGATTTTATTTGTAAAATGCGGAAGAGACACTGCAACAGTTCAACATGTTGCTTACTTATATTAAAATCGTGGGGATATCTGTCACCTGATTGTAAAACATAGATTAATTCATTTGGACATTTTTGCTGCTTGGTTAAATTTTTTTTTTTTTTATGAAAAGAAATTTATTATGTCTACTTCAGCTTTTTATGCCCTCTCACAGAGCCTAATGTAGGCCTGTTTGGCCTCCATAAAGTGCCCAAGGGAGGCATAAGAATTTGGAAAACTTTAATATTTTTGTGGCCTAAGAGAATCAAAACATAAGCAAAGCCACAGTGACAGCTCTTAGTGTTGTGGTGACATGGCAGCAGATCACGGCGAACTGCTGGCTGAGATGGCGACAGTTGGACGTCTGAGTGGCACAGAACGTCTGAAGCATGCCCAAAAACGCCGTGCTCAGCAACTCAAGACATGGGCACAGATGGAGAAGGATGCAGCACGAGGTTCAAGGGCCAAAGCAGATAAGAAGAAGAAGCGGACTATTAAAGTGACATTCACCAATGCTGTCACCCTGTTAGATGCGGCTGCGCGCAATGACGTAGAGGAGGGTATGTAGAAAAACGCACAGTGGAAAACCTTGATGATTATTACATTAAACGTCAATGAATCAAGCATAATTATCTTCCCAAATAAACTCTGATAACTTCTGAGAGCACCTGAACTTCATTGTTTATTGTTATGTATCTCATATACATGCTCACATCTAACATATTTGATCTGCGTGTGATGTGTGTTTTAGTGAGGGAGCTACTGAACAGTGGCGTCAACCCGGATCTGGTCAATGAGGATGGACTGACAGCATTACATCAGGTACACACACACACAGACACACAGACATAGTACTTCTACTCTACAATAACAAAGATTTCCTCTCCCGAATGTACAGCAGTTCACACAAGTATCACTGTTATAACAGGGTCAATACCACCCACACAGTTTTCCATTTGCTTGTGTTGTGTGCAGTCACAGCTTTAAGTTCACAAAGTGCTTTTTAGTTTATTTTATCATTTAACATATCCAACGTAATTTTACCTAAACACTCAAGACAAGTGAATGAGAGTAAGAGTGAGAGTGAGAGCAGTGTTTCCACTATTTCTCACTCCACTCTTTCAGATGGACACTTTCTCACTACTCCTGTTATGCTGTTAATACATATGCACAATTTGTTATGAACTTGTGAAAGGGTTTTGTTGTGACTACAGAGAGCTCTTGTAAACGAAGCCAACTCGTCTTTTCCCCACGGAAAACTTGATGCTTGGCTACACACGCTTCTCATGCCTTCCTGTACACGTTTTGAGTTCTGTTTGTACTTCCTTTTACATTTGCATGTACATACATTGCGTCTTCCTCTCAGTGTTGCATCGATGACTTTGTGGAGGTAGTGCAGTGCCTGCTGGACGCTGGTGCCTGTGTCAATGCCTGTGACAGTGAGTTGTGGACGCCGCTGCATGCTGCTGCCACCTGTGGACACACGGGTTTGGTGCAGCTTCTGATTCAGGCGTGAGTTTTACCACCCCAGGACAGACACTCATAGGCTCCCATATGGACTTTTGCCTCTATTTTGTTGTCATAAATGTTGCTGCATCCTTTTAGACAGACTGGATTTTTTTCCCCTGCTCCAGCTCATAAGCCGACTGAGAACCTTGTTAGCCAGAGCACCTAGTTTACATAAACAATGCAAATGTGGCTACAGCTCTCAGAACACTCTGCAAATGTATGAATAATCTTGGTTGCCACAGTAGGGTGTGTCACTATATGACACTGTGACCTAATTGTTTTTGCATATGGCTACATGCATGTCTGTATGTGTGTGTTTGTGCATGTGTGCATGTTTCTAGTGGGGCTGACCTGCTGGCTGTCAATGCCGATGGCAACATGCCGTATGACCTCTGTGAGGATGAGGCCACCCTCGAGCTGCTGGAGATGGTTATGGCTGAACAGGGTCAGTACGTTTGATAAAGGCTGTATAGATCACATGGCTTTAATCATTTAATCTGCCCTCTGCATGTCAAAAAGACAAAAAAAACGTATGATCATTTTGACTCTAGTGTCTCTTAGCTAACGGGCATGTTTTCTTTTGTTATGTTTGTGTTCAGGGATAACTCAGGACCGTATAGATGAATGCAGAGGGGCTAAAGAGGTGATAATGCTGGCTGACGTTCAAGCTCAGATTCAGAATGGTGCAGACCTAAACGCTCAGGATGACAATGGCACAACACTGGTGAGAAAGCAGATAAAGCTACTTACTGGACACAAATGTGTTGACCGTCAGTTTGCATTCGTACTAATGCAGCAATTGACAGGATGTACAATGTCATTTAACATAACACTTAGCCAAGAGTGCACACGGTAGGAGAATGCAAAATGATATGAAATGTCATTTTAATATTGTTTTTGTGTTGAATCTCCTCTGCAGCTTCATATAGCAGCCGCTAATGGATACATGTCTGTGGCTGAGCTGTTGGTAGAGAACAGGGTTCAAATGGAAGTAAAAGATTCTGATGGCTGGACACCACTACATGCTGCCTCCTGCTGGGGACAAGTTAGTGCTGCACTCTTCAAAATATGACAACTTCACACTTTTCCTTACTGTCTTTTTAATAGTCTTGTTCTTATTCGTTCCACAGATCCAAATGGTGGAGCTGTTGGTGGCCCATGGAGGCAGCCTAGACGCAAAGTCAGTCCTAGAAGAAACACCTCTGGGTAAGAACAAGAGTTTTTGGTTGGTATCGCCTCATAGTTAAATAATGTGGCTACCTTGAATTATTTTCCTTGCTCTTGTGCTTAACCTGCGCCTCAAGTGTAATCATTGCCTCCGTTCACACTTTTCGTTGTTCAACTACTGATGTTGGATTCATTTCAGATGTGTGCATGGATGACGAGGTCAGGGCCAAAATAATGGACTTAAAACACAAACATGATGCCATTATGAAGAGCCAGGACCGGCAAAAGGGCACGCTGCAAAGACGAGCATCTAGTACCGGCAGCAGGGGGTGAGAGGGGATTTAGATCCACAGTAAAGACAGTCCGAAGCACCTAACAGTGAATAAAACAAGTGTGTGTGGTTTTTTTTTTCTAAAAACAGCAAAGTGGTGCGTCGTGTCAGTGTTAATGAGCGCTCCAGCCTGTATAGACGGGAGCACCACAAAGAGGCCATGGTGTGGCAGGAGCGTGGCCGACAGCCGGAGCCACAGGACGAGGATGAGGACAGACAAACTGATAACGAGCTGCACCAACATGCGACCATGGTGATACAGCCTGATTTTTAGAATGTGTTCCAATAAAATATTACAGGTATTTTTTCTTTTGTATTATTTGTAAGAGGATTAAATTACATTTTGCTCAATGTTCTTCTGTGGTAGGTTGCTGGTGGAGCAGCAACGTCAAACTCGGAAGAAATAGAGACTGCAAACAGAAAACTTGTGTCCAACCTTGGTAATGGAGAGACATCTGTTTCCTTGGTCGCCTCTGTGCCTGGAGAGGTGTGGAGTGGCGGAGGTCTCATGGAGCGCAGTGCCTCCTACCAGCTCAACCCTACATCTGGAGCAGAGGGTGAAGAGGTAGACGGCATGACTCGAGAGAAATCTCACCACACGCTGGCTGACTTGAAACGCCAGCGAGCAGCTGCCAAGCTCAATAAATACCCTGCACCTCCACCACCCTTGCCCCCCGCTTTAGAAGAGGAACCTTCAGTTGCAGCCGCAGAGCTGGCACCCACTCAGGCCCAGTCAGAGGTCCAAGCGACAAGCAGCACAGAGCCGGTGGCCTCACTAGGCCAGGTGTACTTTACGCCAGCCAGTGGAGATCCTCCGCTGCTGAAACTCCGAGCCCCAGAGGAGGAGCAGTCTAACAGCAAGGAGCCTTGTTGTGGGCTCATGTAGACAGCAGACAAACTCTGGGTGTTACGCTCCCTAGTGGCAAAATCATTTAAAAACAGACGTGCTTGAAATGAAGCATTGAAGAATGCAAGTGACAGCCACATGCCAATGACGGTTGGAGCTATGCTGATGAATGAAGTGCAATCGTTTTTGCCCGTTAGGTCCGAGTGATCCCTGTTGCCTCTTTCAATTAGAAGCTGCATGGCCTGATGGACCTGAAGTGTACTTCCACAGGAACTTGAAGATTCAGTGTTGCAATCACCAGCAAAGCTGTGCTTTCCTCAGACCTTATGGTCATAACTACTAAAGAATTAAAAAAATAATACATAAATACAGTTTGAGATGATTTGTCTTAATTAGCAATGATTGTATGAGGTTGACATTTTCTTTTATTTACCAGACGAGCTAAATGAGAGGTGTATGATTTGTATTTGAATTCATTTAAATTATGAGCAACAGGTTTTATTTGTAGGTGAGAGATTGCTTGGTCATGATAGTTTCAGCTCAAAGTATAAGTTTGATTTTCCATTTATACAAAGATGTAAACAAGGACAAATCTTTGCACTGAAAATGTAGTTTCCTCTGTTACATTTCCAGTGCACGAAAGCTTAAATTCCAGCGTCTAATGGTGCAATTTGTAAATCGTTTCTCTCTCTGTTGCTGTTTTTTTTTTCTAAACCGAATGAGATCACGTTATTTATTATTATCTTATCTTGAATGTGGTTATTATATGTTTTTTTTTTAAAGATGGCTATAATGCTATACAGAGGAAAGGTGAGGGCAGAATATTTTTGTGATAACAGAAGAAGTGTAGAGTTGATGATATAGTTTTGTTGTCAAAGTAATCTTATCATATAATTTATCAAAGGTTTGTGCCTTATTTAGGTGGCATAGATGATGTATGTAGGTTTGCAATGCTTGCACAATATCCCACATATAAATTAGGTGAGGCAGTGGGATTACTGTTCAGACCTGGACTCCAGCTTGATGTACTGTCAATGCTCCGTTTCCATGTTGCATTTCAGTTTTGTTAGTGATTTTTATAGAGATCTGATTAGAAAAGTGTAACATAAAATATTTTCACAAGTGACATTTTTAGTGTGTGATTCGATTTTAATAGATTTGAACTTTAGAGGAATACTTTAACATGAAACATTGTGTTGTTTCTGAACATTTTAGTTTATAAAACATTAGACAACAATATAAATTCGTCCGAGTTAGGGAAAGGAATAGTGCTGTACTGTAGCTACAGACGGTAATAAGCTACTGAGGGGCTTCTTTCAAGTGATGTAATCTTTTTGAGGATGTCTCCCCCTCGTGGTATGATTGAGGTGGTGCATATTTTACACATACCCCCCTCACTGACCTTGCTCTCACCCTCATGCTGACTTACTGACAGCACATCTCAGATGTCGCAGTGTTCTGATCCATGTGCCAAGGCAGCACATGATACACATAGTAAACAGTTCAGTACTAGACATAAATTATAAAGCTGTAAGCCATTAAATGCGTCGTATTGTATCTTCAGTTTGGTGGGTTGTGCTTTAAGATGCACTGCTTTCAGAATTCCTCACACACAAACGTGCTCCTACTCGCACATACTGAACAAAGTCTAGGACATGCTACATGTAGTCTTGTGTGGGCTGTGGAAAAATCCTGCTTGTGTTCAGACATGTTTAGAATGTTCGCCAAGGCTGCCGATCTACAAAGACTAGACCTCAAATGTAGTAAACACTGGGCTGTTTTAAATTTATATTTATGAGATGCTGGTGATTTGTCATTGAATATTACTACAAGGTTAAGTGTAAAAGCCTGTAACATGTTGTGCTGCCAGATTTCACAGTACATGACACACGGTAATCACATGGCTGGATGTGAACCCTTTTAGTTTGGAATATCAAATGTCTTTCCCAAACTCTCTCCAGGACGCCTGGGGATCTCACACTCTGTCCTACTCCCATGGAAGGAGATACCTCTGTCCAACAAAAAACATGCAAAGTACAATTTCTGCACATTGTGTTCTTTTTTATGTCTAGCTCTCCTACTGCCAAGTTGTTCCTGTGTAGTTTAACATGATAGAGCAATAGTTGGAATTGGGTTAAACATCCTTTGCCGATATTGAAAAACTTTGTCTGCTTAGTGTTTTTAGGACAAATAGATGTGGAAGAAGACGTGTGCAGCAACCTTTCAATGCTATGACTAGTTATCTAGTACATCTCACCACTAAGCGTTTTTTTTTCACACTTAATAAGCTTGTTTCCAGCCACATGCAGAGGAATCCGTCAAACTTAGCAGCTATAGCTGATGAACTAATGGACGCTTTACCTGTTTCTGAGCTGAACTGAGCTAAAGGGTGAGTATTTCAACAACTCCCTGGAAATTCTCTTCATGTCTCTTTGCTTCATGTCTGTGAGAAATATTAATAAGTAGCTGCAAGAAGTTCAGAGGATTTTGTAACTTCTGCTCCCAGTGGTAAACAATTAACAGATAATGCTTAAACGCAGAAGCGAACTTTAGGCTGGTGTCTTGACTATAAGCAAGTCCTTAAAAACCTTCCAGCCATCACGGTTCCAAACTGACCAAAACAAATGAATGAGAACGCTCACGTTAAACCATCTATGCTTTTCTGTTAATAACTATTGGCAAACACTGGCACTCACTCACAACACGGCCATCAAAGGCACAGCTGATCCCAGGTAATGCAAGTAAACACACTTAAAACACAATAAAAGAACGAAACGAACATTTACCTAAAAGTAGGTGAATATAAATAGAAACGCTTCAGTAAAGGATGTAACGTCACTGTCTGTCACACCGCTGCGTGCCGAGGGTCCCTGAAGTACATTTTCTCCCCTCTGCACGTGCGTGAAGGCGTCATTCGGCGCGTGAAACCGGAGACGCCAGTGAAGAAATCCAACCAACCGCTAGCAGCAGCGGGCGAAGGCGGGGCGGACGGGTGGGAATATGAACGCCCGTGGCCGCGAGCTGTCAGTTGGAGCTTAGACGAGCGGGAGAGAGAGTAAATACAAGAGCTGAACCGAACTCTGCTCCACAACTGGTAACAGCTGATACACTTTTATCAGCTCTTATCCAGCCTCAGCGGCCTTTAGCGATATTCGTTCATCTTCTTTTATATTTCAGAGGCCAGCGCTGCGTGCGACGATGTCCCAGTCGGCTCTGAACGGGGTCTCGTGCCCGGGCAAGGTGTTGACTCTGGACAACATGAACCCCAACGTGCGGCGGGTGGAGTACGCGGTGCGGGGTCCGTTAGTCCAGCGGGCGGTGCAGATCGAACGGGAGCTCAAAGAGGTAATAGAAGTGTGGTAAACGGAAAAAAGTAACGTTTTATATGCACCAAATATTTTGAAACCGGCAGCTAGTACTGATAGGTAAAGTTATGAAACGGCGTTTGATTCTCACACGGGCGTAAGTCGTCTTGAAGACCACAGAGCTGCGAGATATTTCCTACTTGGAGAGAAAGACGCGCATGAAGAGTAAGCACGAAACTGAAATGGTGAAATGAAATCATGTGCTGACTGCGTGGAGAAGGGGGGAAAAGAAGGATGAACGGCCGATCTGGTCCATCTGCTGGAATTTGACTTCAGCCAACATCCAAATATCAGTTTTTACTGAAAGTTTGCACCTGCGAAAATATTAAATTGGCATTTTCCCAACTGGCTACAGGGAGTAAAACGCGTTCCCTGCTCAATTTGGCAAGAGAGAGAGAAAACAGAAGTGGGTAGCCCTCAAAGAGATGTTTGGACTTTTTTTTTTTTTTGCTGACAGACTGAAGGAGGTAGACACTAGGTCAGCTGTTCAAAGGTTCCTTCATGTCAGCTGTGGCGTCCATGTTCTGATCTTGCGTTGCAGAGCACTAACAACTCACGTTACACACTCCTGGGGTAGAATTGAGTCACTGTGCAAGCAGGTTGAACAGGATGTCTTTTGCGGGGCACTTGTAACGCAAACCTTTTCTGTGGCATATGACGTCTTCACAAACACGTAGGAGCTGGGAGGAGGCAGGTCTGACTGGCTTCCAGTCCGCTCTACTCCTCTTTAGCCTGAGGTGGCTGCAGGGAACGAAGAGGACGATGTGTATGTAGTGGATGATTATTACATAAGCGGAGAGGGTGCAGGCTCTGTTCTCTTTTGTGTCTTTGGTTTAGCCCACCTCCCTCCTCCCCACTGAGGGAGAGAGAGTTCATTGGATTGCAGCTGAGAGGCCACAGCTCAGAGGCCTTTTCTCTGCGCGGAGGTTCATTATAAGCTTGCCCCAGTTCTGCTGAAGAGTACTCGAGTTCTTGGTAGTCCCCTCGTTGGTTCCTCAGTTAAAAGGAGAAAATCAAAAACAGATTGGCTGCAAAATGACTGTAATAAGTAGAATCTTACTGCAAGGAGTCACAAAGTTGGACAAAAGCATGAGTAGCTACTGAGAAACAACGTTGCAGCACTAACTGATAATTAGGTAACGATACGTTCTGATCATAAGTCATTAACGATAAATCTAAATCTATTCATCACTTCAGCATTGCTTGCTTGCTATGTGCTCCTTCAAATACATTGACATAACATTCTTTAGACTGTCCATCAATGCAAATGTGAAAGCAATGGAAAATGAATCCAGGCATTTTCTGAGAGGTCGGGAGAGTTTGTGTGGCTGCAGTGACCCAGTCATCTGGGGCTTTGCTTCCTGTCAGATCTGTGCCTGGAACGCTTTTACTGACAGCTCAGCAGATTTTATGCAAGTATGTATGTTCATGTGCGTGTTAGTGTGGCAATGCCCCTAACATGATTATGCACACATCTGGAATGAATCGGTTGTGCTGCGGTAAGACAGTTGTGATTTATGTCTCAGTCTGCTGGAAAAAAGGTTTATATTAAAATTTAAATAAGACAGAAATGTTCAACTTTTAAAATTCTTTAAATATTTCAATAAATTAATTTAATTTTGACATGGCACCTTCTTAGAAATAGTATTGAATCAAATAACTTGATGAAGATTTAGTAACTACTTATGAATTGTGTGATCGGACTAGTAATCGTGACCGAATGTTCTAGGGACGACAGTGTCACACTACATCATGAGACTAAGTTAAATGTGCATTAGGGACAGTTGACACGCCGGGTCCTGCTCATCCTGGTGACCCACAGCGTTTTTTGGTGTGGTTCACTCATCTGGCCTGTGTAATCAGTGCCTGGTGCTGACTCTGTGCTGAGCTGGGAGAGGGCTGGCTTCTCTGTTTCTCACAGAACAGCAGCCTCTTTGTTGTTCAAAAACATGCAGGGACAAGGACCAAAAAGGAAACGTGCTGGATCCAATTGCTTGGGTCTCAGAGAAGCTCATAGGTAACTAGAAGCAAACCCAAAGAAACAAGTTTTCCTGACAGAGTTTCATGCAAGGACAGAAATAAAGAACATATTTATTTTAGAAAATACAGCAATGAGAAGAATTCCACTTTCCCCGTCAGGGTAAGTGGCTCTTCCAGTAGGTTTTTGTTTGTGTAACATGATAACGATGAGACAACCAGTTTGATAACCATCGCGACATGCATGGATTCCCCTGTTTTCAAACACCTGGCGTAGGTTCCAGCCGAAGACCAGCCTGATCACGTTTTACCTGCAGTCAAACCACACAGGGTAAAACTAATGTCCATGTTTTTTTTGGAAAGATGAGGTGAGAGTAATGGGTGTCTGCAATACCTAACTTATTAACACCTCGTGCAGCATGTTGCAACCAGACATACAGACACCAAACCAGAGCCTGCCGGATCAAATTACTGTGAGTCAAAGAGATGCAGAGGCTGTGCTTTTTAATCCAACGCAGAGAAACAGGACAAAAGAAGAACCAACGATGCTTTAGGTGACAAAATAAGGAATAAAATGTAAAAACTCCTGCATCTAGTATGTCATCGTGTGACTGGGTTAGACCAGCTGAGTCGTAACACCCCAGCCACAGACAGTGAGAGGTTTGTGTCTGTGATCTCCAGCCCAGACCATGGGCCAGACCAGGCTCTGAGCCTGGGTCTAATAAACACAAGGCTGCTAATGAGACAAGATAGATGACTGATTTACATCTCTGTGTCACTGTTTTATTACACTGTTGCAACTACAAACCTCTACCATATGTAATAATGAAACAGTAGGACACAGCTGTGAATGTATTTTCTACAGTTGCTCCAGATTTATACCTACCCAGTAAAACACAGTGGAATTCTCCCTCGTGTCTTTTCAGGGAGTCAAAAAACCCTTCACAGAAGTCATCAAGGCGAACATAGGGGACGCCCATGCCATGGGCCAGAAACCAATTACATTTTTCAGACAGGTTTGGCAACATTCTACACTCTCTAACCCATGTGTACAACAACATTAACACAACCAGATGGTCATAGTATTGACTGATCTGTGTAGTTTAAGTATTCGTTCGCTTATTAACGTTGCATATGCGTCTCTCAGGTCTTGGCTCTGTGTTCCTACCCTGAGCTCCTGGAAGATGACAAGTTTCCAGAGGATGCCAAGCAAAGAGCGCGGCGCATTCTCGGGGCATGCGGAGGCCAAAGTATAGGTCAGACAACTCCCTTTCACTCCGCCAATCACATCTACACGCTGCCCAAAATCCTTCTGCAGCAGACACGCTGCCAGCTTCCACTTCTGTTTGTCTGTCCATTAATAATTTATTTTACTGTCTGAGCCTGTACAATATTTAAACAGGTCATCAAGTGATCAAAGTCTTACTGTGGTGTTTTCAAAGGGGCGTACAGTGCCAGCCAGGGAATCGAGTGCATCCGTCGGGATGTGGCGCGCTACATAGAGAGGAGAGATGGTGGAATCCCCTCCAACCCTGACAACATCTACCTGTCTACTGGGGCCAGTGATGCCATTGTGGTATGGATTACACAAACCTGCTGACTCACCCCTGGCCTGGACTTTCTTATACATTATTACATCATGTGTCACAATAATCCAGCACAGGTCCCACACTTTTGGCTTAATTGGCCTATAAATCTTTACTTTGTTAATTATATACTCAACTGCACTTTGGACATTTGTGATTTTCACAGACCTTTGTCACTGTCACTACCAGTTTTCAGTAGTTTTATGCAACCTGTTCTTAAGATACACCCACCTACTCCTTGATATTTCCATCACACTAGCTTTGCCTGCTGTGATAAGGGTGTATACATAGAGGTGTGTTTGTTTTCTGTGCTGTCATAAAGTAGATCACTCTGATATCACCTGGGACATTTGTCTTTCATTTTGTATGTAATGTTTTGCCTGAATGGTTGTGCATTAATCCTTATACTTCTTATACAGTAACATCTGGATTTGGGTGTTAGATTTACTTTCCTTGTTTCCACTCTCCCCAATCCCAGACCATGCTGAAATTGCTGGTGTGTGGTGGGGGTCGTGACCGTACAGGCGTGATGATTCCCATCCCACAGTACCCTCTGTATTCAGCTGCCCTGGCAGACCTGGCTGCCGTGCAGATCAGTTACTACCTCGATGAAGACAGGTGTTGGAGTCTGGATGTCAAAGAACTCAGGAGAGCTCTCCATGCAGCCAAAGAGCACTGCTGTCCTCGTGTGCTCTGCATAATCAACCCAGGAAACCCCACTGGTGTGTTTAGTTTAAAAAGACTTTACTTACTTTTTGATTTCTCGCTCTGTGTGTATCATACCTTGTCTCTTCAAAGATGTCACAATTAATTTCCTTGCTACAGGAGCCTGTTTCCACTACTAGTTTAATTATGACCTCTTTGGCTTTCGATACCTGACTTCATTAAACCCTGGACTTCCTGTGTCATAGGTCAAGTCCAGAGCAGACAGTGCATTGAAGATGTGATTCGATTTGCCAAAGAGGAGCATCTCTTCCTCATGGCTGATGAAGTAATGTTTTCTTTTTACAGTCTGATATACATAAAAAGAATTTATTGTGTTACAGCATCAGATGAAACAGTAGGTTTAACTTTGATCCTATAAATTAAAACAGAAATACATCACATCTTCTTATTGTCCAATTTTAGGTCTACCAGGATAATGTTTATGCAGAAGGCTGTAAGTTTCACTCCTTCAAAAAGGTCTTGTTTGAGATGGGCCCAGAGTACTCCAGCACAGTGGAGATGGCCTCCTTCCACTCCACCTCCAAATGCTACATGGGAGAGTGAGTGCAGACACACACACACACACACACCATGCATTATGCAAACAAGAACACTGCAGCGTTTTACATACCACTCTGAATCCGTTAATTTATGATTGTGTCTTTGTTTTATCTTATGCACGGTCACCTGTGTGACATGATAAACAGCTCTGACATGACTGTATTGTGCTGTACTGTGCATGCACTCAACATGTGACCATGACATATTCTTCTATATAACCCTGGTAGAAGGTTTGACTTGCAGAACCTCTTCAGAGGGCACCTTTAAATGACCCAGAGTTGCCGTTTCTCCTAACTCTGCTCCTGTTGCTGACGTGTACTAGAGTAAACTTTGTGTTGGACTTTGTGTTTTCCTTTCATGTGTTTACTTTTGTTAGGTGTGGATTCCGTGGAGGCTACATGGAGGTGATTAACATGGACCCAGAGGTGAAGGCCCAACTAACTAAACTGGTGTCTGTGCGCCTTTGCCCCCCTGTTCCCGGACAAGCTCTCTTGGACCTGGTGGTCAATCCCCCACAACCAGACGAGCCGTCCTACAGCTTATTTATGAAGGTCTGAAAACCACTCTGAGCTCACCTCAGCTCGAAGTGAATGCAAACACAGAATTTACTTATGTAAACACTCAGGAATTCCACACAATTTAATTTATGTACACAAAGTCTGGACTGGGTGCAGTAAAATTACTGTTCCTCATGGATGCTGTAGTAAACACGGACTTTTGTGGCTGAGAAATTTTAATCCAGCTAAATTTAGAACACCCACATATTTATCATCAATACCAATAAGCACATTAGTGGGAATTGTAGTCCACAGTCATCTGCATAAACAGGATGTGACTCGAATAAGGAGGCAAACTCCTCTGCACAGGTCAGTAGTGTTACTGGCTGAGGTGCATGTTGTCTTACCTCTACTGGCCCAAAGGGGGCGAAAAACTAACAAATGTTTTTTCTTTTACTCTAAACTTTAGCCCTGAAGCATTAACAGCAAGGTCCTTCTGTTTTACATGTTTCATCGTCCCACAGTCCGTTGTACGCCTGCACATACTTGTCATGTCTTAAGTTAACTAATCTCACAGACTAATTATTAACTAAACACAGGACGTCTGATAGACCTTATGCATATGCATTTTTACCATCGATTTTAACACTGGAGATAAATGTTGGTAAAGCTTTGTAATTTTTTTTGTCTTGCTGGTTCATGTCTTTTGCAGGAGAGGACAGCTGTGCTAGCAGCTCTGGCGGAGAAGGCTCGACTCACAGAAGAGATCTTCAATGCAGTACCTGGTATCACCTGCAACCCAGTCCAGGGGGCCATGTACACCTTCCCCCGCATCACTCTGCCTCAGAAGGCTATCATCAAGGCCAAGGTCTAGTCTACACACACACTTTGCACACTGATTTAGTGGCCTGTGTAGCCTTTGCACATACAAATGTGTGTTTGTGTGACCACAGGAGGAAGGCCAGATTGCAGACGCATTGTACTGTATGAGGCTGCTAGAGGAGGAGGGGATCTGCCTGGTGCCAGGAAGTGGCTTTGGTCAGAGAGAGGGAACCTTCCACTTTAGGTTAGTACAGCAGCCAATACAACTGGATTTTTTTGTAAGGATAATGTTGAAACTATCCTCAAACAGTAAACTGCCATCAAGTCACATCTGTCTTAATGTTGTATTTCTTTGTTCAGAATGACCATCTTGCCTCCCACCGAGAAACTGAAAATTGTTCTGCAGAAGATTCGCGAGTTCCACCTGAGGTTCACTCAGGAGTTTTCTTAACGATCCTGGGCCCAACAAGACCTAAATTCAGTGCCAGTATCTCAAAGTGCCTTTGTGAGAAAGATACAGAAATCGGCACACCAGTGTCTGATTTAAATAGATCTTTTCAGTGTTTTGCATCAGAACTATTTTGATCATTTTGTTGATTAGACAGCCAATGAAGATGAGCAGTCAGATTTCCTGCTCATGTTTATGAGGATGTTACATTCAGTACATGATGCACTTTTTGCCAAGTGTAATGCTCGGGATATTTTAGTGTTGACTTTCATACCTCAAGGGTTTCCATATATTTCAGATGTTGCTGCAGATGCATTTCTTCTCCCAAGACTTTTTACATTCAAAATTGTTTAGGAGGCATTTAATAACATGCTAGGTGATTTGTAAAGGTGTAATAATGCACCATATATAGAATAATTAGGACTTGGATAGTTAATGCTGTCTCAGAATAAAGACATTTGTGTTAATGTTTTAAATGTTATAAAATCACACATTGTGTTGAGTAGTATTGTTTTACAGTAACAGAGCCAGTGCCCAAAGCTTCCATCATTTTGAGTTTTATTTAAAAAGATGTTACTCTTCAACAGTGCTTACATGCTTTTAGAAACAACAAAAAGCTGAATCTCTTGGAATGAACAGAAAGTAAAACAATGGGTGAACGCTGTCATCACAGCAACTCAGTAACACAGATCGACTCCACTGCATTCCCTTCACCTCCTCAGTGTCCTCCAACACTGAGCACACTAAATGTTCTTAACAAGGCATTTTCAAAGTTCATCTCTCTTCTGTGAAAGTTTTGTGGCGTGTTTTTCCAAGAATTTGCTGAGACCGTCTACTGTTCTGTCTCCACCTTCAAATTTGATGGGGCTCTGCTTGCTGTTGCTTGGGGCGAAATATATGGTAGGGAAACCCTCCGCTTTGTAGCTCTCGTTTGGCACATCATTAGCTGTGGCATCCATCTTCGCAATCACCAGGTTCTTCTCCGCTTTGTATTTTTTGCCCAAAGCCAAATAATCAGGCTCTAGTTTCTTACAGTGGCCACACCACGGAGCATAAAACTCAATCAGGACATCCTTCTGGGTGTCCATGACTATCTCATCAAAAGTCTTTCCAACTACAACTTTAACTGGTCCTTTGTTGTTTTTTGGTACTGGCTGAGACTTGATGATGGGTTTGACCTTCCCTATGGACAGGAGTGGAAAAATATGGACTTAGTATTCAAAAAAAACAAAACAAAAACATACTACTTTTACTAGACAATATCCTTCAAATCATTTTGTAATGAAACAAAACTGAATTACCTTTCTTAAAAGCTATAACAAAGTCTCGCAGCACTTCTGAGTCAAACTCCTCTGGCTCCATAGCAAACTTTTTGCCTCCATCTGCCAGAATACCCACGTTTACTTCCTCCCCACTCTCGCTCAGGCCCAGGCTCTTGAGCTCCTCAGCGTAGTCCTCCTCGTCAGCAATGGCAAAAGTGTATTCTGGGAAGTCTTTGGCTACGTCGAGTACTTTGGACCTCCAAAACTGTGTAGCTAAAAATTAAAGAACAAGTGGCACAGTAAATTCTCCATGGGTGGTATCAATAGTCATCACACAGGAAATACACACATGAAACATTGTGCAAAAACTAACTTTGTGAAACAAGTTCACAAGTAAAACCTACATTTACAGGAAAACTTACCTTTCCTGTAGTCAAAGCTAAAGTCAACTCCATAATACACAACCACCAGGGGCCGTTTTGTGTAGCGCTTGGCATCATTGCTCGGTTTCCTGTGGCCCACCAGGGGAACTGTATGCTTTCTGAAGAACTCCTGTACTTCTGACACCGATGTAGAGTCCTACATCATAATAAGGGAATGCGTCAGAAAATAAATAGCTTTGAGATGCACAATGCAACACTTAAAGAATTAAATCCTCACTGCTAGTTTAATACATGCATCAATACAAGTATTGATTGATTCAAAAATTTAAAAATGGCACCTTCACTGTGAGGGTTTGCGACACTGGCTCATACTTGGAGCGGAACTTTTCAGAATGAACAATGACAATCTGACCAGGAGACACTTTTAGCAGTTTGGCCACTTCAGAGCTAAAGGTGTGACGGAAGGTGAAGTCTTCCCTCAGTGCATTACCTGACAAAGAGAAACAGCAGTGGGAATAATATCCAGACTAATGTTTGTAAATCTATATCATCCAGCTCATGGAGGAACTACTTACAAGCCTCAATATAGATCTCATATGCTGCATCCCCTTCGTTGGAGAACACTCCAACTATGACAGCATCATCACCATCCTTGATGAGCTCCTGCACCTGTTTTACAGCCTGGACCTGTTTGGAAGGAGGCCCTGCCTGCTCAGCCATGTAGTCAACAATGCCTACAGAGAACATGAAAGAGGTACATGAATAACTCAGACAGTAGACGAGGTAGACAAATAAAAAAAACCCATTAAAAACAAAACGCAGCAAGAGATGCTAAGCAACCAGGGACTTACCATATTTCTCTCTGGGTCCGTTGTAGTCAAACACCTTGCCCTTTCTAAAGATCTTCAGTGTGGGATAGCCTGTCACTCCAAAGCGCGAGGCGACTTCATTTTCTACAGTAGCGTCCACCTTGGCCAGAGGAATGGGAGGAGAGCGCTGGCTCAGCTCTTTGGCTGCCTTCTCATACTCTGGAGCTAAACGCTTACAATGTCCACACCTGGACGGTGAAAACAGACCAATGATAAATATGCATTTTAGAAGATGCGGTTAATAAGTGTGACCACCAGCCTAATGCATCCCTGGGTCACTTCTAATCCAACAGATCTCACATTTACAGTAACTGACAGTCTGCTGACTGACCATGGGGCATAGAACTCCACCAGGATGATGTCTGCGTTGTTAACGGTCTCATCAAAGTTGTCTTTGGTCAGCACCAGCGTCGCCTCAGGTGGGGGCTTCCAATCTGGCTGAGCCACCTCTTTCACACGATCCACAATGGCTGCAACACAAATCCAACATATTAATACGAAATGTTCTTTAAAAAGGAACAGTGTGTGTTTATAGGCTGTCAAGTGCTGAAATGAATGATTTATTCCTACCTTTCTCTGTCCTGTCTCCATCGTAGTCCACTGGCTCCCCTTTTTTAAGGATCTTGATGGTGGGGTAGCCTGATACGTCAAACCTACTCGCCAGATCCGTGGCTACCGTTGCGTCCACCTTGGCCACGGGTATAGGCGGATCATTCTCTTTGAGAGCGTTGGCAATCTTTTCATACTCTGGGGCAAACTGTTTGCAGTGGCCACACCTTAAAAAAGGATGAAGGCACAGTAGATAAAGACACACATACATACAACGCTTGCCAAGAGGTGGAAAGAAAGGGTCGTGCTTGACTGCTTCAGTGATCAGCCAACTTACCATGGAGCGTAGAACTCAACTAAAACAGTGTCTTTGCCCTCCATGAAAGTTTGAAAGTTTCGGTCGTTGAGAATCAGCACCCCGTTCTCTTCTTTCACTTCTGTGTCATCCTCATCATCATCCTCATCATCACTATCACTATCGTCACTATCCTCTTCATCAACCTCCTCCTTCTCCTTCTCCTCTGTGGAATCTGACACAAATAAGAAGTGAACACGAGCATTTAGCAGGTGAGAGCAGCATGCAGACGGTATATCCCGTCTCTAGCTGCCTGCATAAGCATGACGCACAACAGTAAAAAGGACTGACTGAATTAAACACTCAGAACCACTGTAATTGCACAGACGCCTTTTAGCCAGCATGCTAACGGGACCAGCGTCTGCAGGGACGTCGCTAGCTAGTTTGCGCAGCAACTTCCACCGCTTGCAGGAAGCACAACGCGGCTGCACACGTCGAACCGCTAACCTTTGACAATCACAGCACAAGAGCTCGGTCCTACCATCGTCACATCTGCTGACAGTTGCAAAATGTGCAACGCCGAGCAGCACAATCAGCAGCACAGCGATCTTCCTCATTGTCCACAGACGATGCGGCCCCGTGTCGGCGACTTGCTCCTGAGCCCTAGCCGGCTAATTGGCTTAAGCTAGCTAATAACACTGATGAATATCATCAAAACACTGTCGGATGCGCAGGCCCGTTGTCCGAACCAATACTGATGAGCAGCTGCGGCCGCCTTTGGTTTGAGGTATCACACAAACTAACTAACTAAGCACTTCTGAAGGCAAACACGCCGCCTCCCCAGCCTGCAACTTGTCTGACTTGCCACGTTGTGATTGGATGTTATCACGGGCTGTTGTCCAATCACACGTCGCCACTGAATTCCCGACTCTGATACGTTGAAGGCTGCTATTGGATACTTACACACGGTCTTTGTACTGTTAGTGTTCATGGACATGGGCCAGTGACTTGTCACAAGGATCATTTGATCCACACACCTCAAATATTTGAAGCTTTTATTTAGTGAAAATCTGCGTAATTCAGTAGAACAGACACTCAGAACTGTTTGTCCCTCCACAAATTTATCAATCGGTTACAAGTTCAATTATTGGGATTTATTTAAAAATGTTTCACAAGTAGTTTGGACCCACATTCAGTTCATGCAAATCTGAAATGTTGTGGTGCAGACGTTTTGATTTTCAGAGTTCAGTGATCAGTTTTCTTCACAAGAATCCTTCTTTTGAGGTGACGCCACAATTTCAGGCTCCTTGTGGACCAGAGCCTCCACCACCACCTCTGTACACAAGGCCCGAGTTTGTATCCACTGACTATTCTTTGTCTCGGTCCACTGATCAGCTCGTTTCTCTGTCCGTACTTTGATGAGCGATGCCGACTCCGCCAGGTCCCAACAGATTCGTTCCCCTTTTGTCTCGTCTATCATTTCTATTCTTGCAAAGTCCTGTAACATAACCACAAAGTGTTCTGAGTTTAAATTTGAATAGATTAAGCCACAGTGTGAGCTCTTGTGTCTTTTTGCCACCAGGTTGCCCCACCTGTGCGTCCACACTGGAAACCGACTGTACAGGCGAGACAACAGGATCTTCCTCCGTGTAGCACTGGGCTCTATGGTGCAGGCTGTTAGAGAGGGCGTTGAGTTTCAACAGCAGTTCATCTACTAAACCTTCAAACTCCTCAAGGTAATAAGTCTGGGAAAAAAAAGATGTAGAATGAAAAACGTGAAGTATAGTTAGTTGGTGCGGTTAGTACATCAACAATCAGTGGGTTTACATGAAAGGTGTAAAATCTTTAAGACACACTATGAAATTTTACTGTATATTTTTATTTCAAATGTCATTTTAATGCCTTTCGCTCACCCTTCCCTCCATGTGGTTTTCAGCCCATCTTGGTCTTTGTTGCAAAGCGATCTTAGAAAACAGTGTCTTCCTGATGCAGCTGGCTAACTCCGCAACAGTGACTGGTGTCCTTCTACCCCGACACCTTCTGGACCTTCTGACTATTGAGGACACCACACTCATCATCTAACAGAAAGACACGAAGACTGTTCTTAACCTAATGTTTGCATGAATCAGCCCAGCTGCAGTTTTTACAAAAACAAAAGACCTCAAAATCAGATATTTTATGTCCACACCATAATGGAGCACAGATAGAGAACTCCACCATAAATGGCGTCGTATCCAGGTAGGAGGAGGCCTCTAACAGGCCTGAGACCCAAGCAGCAGAAGAGCAGGGTCTGAAGGGAGCGAGGAATGGAGCTGAAGACCCGGGAGTTTTGTGCAAACAGCAGACTCCCTACACAGGAAAGTGCCACCAGAGGGATCAGACCTGAAATCTAGAATATAAGGTGCAGATTTTCACTGTTTCAGTATTAACATATTACACATATCAGCCACATATGGTAAGGAGGTTTATTGAATGTCCCTGTAAGCTGCACTACTTCTGATGAAGATCTTCTTTCTCTTAGTGTAAGAGAGTAGGCTGTAACTGTGCTCCTAACTGTTGCTTCTCCTTGTGTTTACCAGCGGCCAGAAGAGGCTGGAGAGAGAGCGACCGATGAGGGCAGCTGAGGGAGCCGTGGTTTTGTTCATCCTCAGCAAAGTCACACACTTTGTGGTGAGAAGGAAGAGAGTAACGCCGCGCAAGGTGCGAACGTCCTGCAGAGACACAAACACGCGTTGCCGTCACAAACCTTATTTCCACTCCCATTTCTCCGGTTTTATCTTGTTTCCCTCTCTCACGTGTTCCCAGGCGGCCAAGAAGTTGACGTCCACGTGTCCTTTGTAGTTGTGTCTCTGCAGCAGCTCCACAGCTTCCACGGTAAGAACGGAGTGATAGACGTAATAAACATAGTACACTAGGGTCACCGTCAGCAGGGTGATCTGCACAATAATAAAGAAAGAAGAGATGAAATGAGTTTTTTACAGTGGTAGAACATAACCAGAAACAACTTCTATACACACTTCTTCAACCTTTCTGTGTGGAACTATGAGCTACCCTATCAGCTAGGTCACTGTGATCTTCAATGTGATTGGTAGTTGGTTATTTGTGTATGTGCGCCTTTAATCCCTCTGTGAATGATCATATTGGATTTATTCTTTTCTCTTCTTTTATTGTTTCTATACATGTGATAGACTCACTTCCAGCCAGCCGAACGGTGACCTACAGTATCCCATCAGCCCTTGCTGCCCTACAATCCTCACTTGACGACAAAGCTGCAGCAGGGACAAGAGGAGGAAGGAGAGCTGAAGGGGGAAAAAATAATGGATGCAGTTAGTACAGAGTGTCATTTATTTTCCCTTTAAACTCATCACTATTTTTTCATGGTTTTACCTGGCCTATCATAGCAACATAGTCCCACGCAGCAGGAGTGTGATACACTCTAACTGACTGGACTGTGGCAGAGGGCAGCAGGACACCAGTGAGGCTCCGCTCAGTGACCAGCGTCACACTGGTGAACAAGTTGGGTGCAGGACTGTACAAGGTAAACTGGACCCTCAGGGCTAGTGTACTTTCACTCAGCCAGCCGTCTGAACGCAGGTGCGTCAGACTGGATGCAGCTTCTGACCTGATGATGAAAATCACTAGCATGACCTACATTTCTGATTTATTTCACAAGCGATTTGTTTTAAAGACTTGAAGAACAGTTGTTTGTGTGGCATTTCTTACTTGGTTTGGCCTAAGCCAACTGTAGCACTTGGCGCTGGGTAGCATTCTAGAGGGTCACATGTACTCAGAGACATCGCCTTAGAAATCTTGAGACTAGAGTATAGAAAACTCAGTGTCCTGCTCCTTGAGTGAAGACATTCTGGTGTATCGGTCACTTCAGAGACCTGAGAAATCCGTATGTAGGCATTAACATCAAGTCAAAACACATTATACACATAAACACAAGGTTTTTTATTTATTATTATAATAAACTATTGCCAATCAATTTCAATGTGTGCATAACCTGTTTCTCTGCCTGTTAAAGTCATAGAATACTAAATGCACCACAAAAATGTATATATATATTTTTAAATACCTGGCCCTGAAATGAGCAGGATGCCTCCATCTTCCAGATGACAGGCTCTCCAATCAAGATGTATAGTTGCTAAATGACAATTTCATTTAGCAAGTATTATTATATTTTTATATATTTAATCAGAGACCTGCATGTGATCAAGTTAAATTTGTCTTTGTTTTAGCCATTGCTTACCTCTGTTTTGGCTGAGACATTCTTGTACAACACATTCAGAAAACTGGTCTGCATCCACTTCCACCAGTCCTCATGCTTTTGTATCACCATAAACTCATTATCATGGTTCCTATGAGGGATAAATTATTTTGCAATGTTTAATCTGAGAAAGAGACTGACAAACAGATGGTGTATGTGCAAATGTTACCTTATAAACTGTCTCCTGACAAATGTGTTGAGGTGGTAATGGTCATGGAACGAGCTGCTGTAAGTTATGCACAGCACCAGGGAAAGCATGGAGACACAGACAGACAACTCTCTGGAGGACAAAGAGAAACAAATAAGTCCTTGTGCTGCGTTTTATACAAACAGGCAACACACACATACACACACGCCACAAAGAGACACCAACTCACCTGAGGTTGTTACAGATAACAGTCTCTCTTCTCTTCCTCCCACGGGTTTTCCTCAGCTCTGCTGGAGTCGGAGGGCGGGCGAGACGCAGGTACCGAGCTCGCTGACGAGCTCTTAGCAACTGTCACATCACACAATCCACTTTATTTTCAGTAGAAAAGGACTGAATTGATTAAACTGAAATAGCGTCTGGCTGTTACCTCTTCAAAATATGAACGTTCTTTCTGAGGAAAATCACATGAACTGAAATGCTCTTTCGTCCAAAAAGCACCACTGCAGCTGTGCAGTTTTAAAGCCTCTATTTCAAGCTCTGCGATACAGAAAAAACGATGAAAGTCTGGTGTTTTTCTGTACCACAAGGAGACCATCACTGCCACGGTAAGTATCTTAAAAAGAAAAAACAACATTATTGTCATTTACAAAGAGTTAATTTATCTCTAAGATTAATCAGTCTTTATTAAAATATGAGTAATTGACCACAAATGGTTACTAAGTTACAATGATTGGCTGGATGAAGAAGATGCAAGACATCGTTGAAAAGAAAAGCGAGTGTATCCAAAGCAGAACTTTGCTGCTGCTGAACCTAAACACAGACAGAGGCACAGTTACGACGTGAGAGTGACACGAAACTATCACCCCCTCATCATTCTATCATTCTGTGAAACCGGTGTGTGTTCATCACCTCATTCCCAGGACAGCAGAGAGGACCAGGCAAGACAGCGACAACAGCAGACACAGAGCCCAGGCCAAGCAGTGACACCACTGGGATGTTTTTCTCAGTTTGTTGATGATGCTGTGACCAGTAAACGCTTTCTCACGGGCACAGTTCCATAATTTTATTTCTCTGGAATCTTTCTTTTGAAGCACTGGTCCCATACTAACTCCACTGGTTAGGGCATCTGGCTTTCTTAACATCACATCTGCCTGAAATGCAGATTCTTTATTTTCCAAAATCCTAGTAGATTGCTGCTGCTCTACACCTGTCCAGGAGGGATGGGACTCAGGTACAATGTTGCTTACTGATATAATCATTTGAGAGAAAAAGAGGTGACAGTCAAGTGAGGAGGCAGAAATGCAAAACAGCATCATGTTCATTGTACGAAGTAATCAGTGACATCCGGTAATGAACCTAAACTCACCTTCAAAATATTCCTTTTCGGTCTTTCTGCCTGTTGCATGTTTCTCTCCTGATCCTGTTCTTTTTACCTCACGACACCGAAACAGAAAAGATACCACTGTTGCCATGGGCAACACTGCCAACACACTTAATACTCCTGTTGTCACAGAGACAGCTGACACGTCTACCATCCCCAACTCGAATGGCAACTGTGGACAAGAAAGTAGACACACAGCTGTATGGGAAACATTAATTTCATGCCTCAAAGCCAAAATATCTTTCATGATTGTACCTGATCATCCATTTGTGATATGATTACTGTGTTCACACAACTGTACCCCAACAGCAGCAGCAGGCACACAGTGATTCTCTGAGTGTGTGTGAATGGGTTAGGACAGGGGTAGTTGAACAC
Source organism: Macropodus opercularis (assembly GCA_030770545.1). Lineage (NCBI taxonomy): Eukaryota > Metazoa > Chordata > Actinopteri > Anabantiformes > Osphronemidae > Macropodus > Macropodus opercularis. Next base: position 7,807,924 of record JAUCMP010000028.1, read on the forward strand.
AGATGTCCAGATGTGGAAGTCAGCCAAGTAGTCAGATAGCTTCAGACGCAACATCTGCAAACATGGAGATCCACAGGTTTACATGGCAGGACACATTAAATGCTGCTGTCTGCTTGAATGTCCACAGAGCAAATGTACCTGAGCAAAGCCCATTCCCTGAGAGCAAACATGTAGCATCTTCTCCACTTGGCCGTCACCTTTGCTCACAGCCAACCAGCACTGACCAACAAAAAGCCACGAGCGTCCTTTCCCACGTTCTCTCCTCACCTGGATTGAAAGTAGATAAACCAGTCATCTCAAACAGCGAAGTGCATCAGCAATCACAGAGCAGCTCGTCGTTACCTCAGATACCTCCACCCGACTGAGGTACCAGTTCGGGGAGGGTCCGGAGTTGTCGTGCCAGATGTGAAGCCCCCACACTGGACCCAGGCTGTAGGCTGCACTGTGGTGTCAGAAAGAGTCGCTCAAAAGTCAACTTCATCATGTTAAGGTATTACAGTTACTTCTATTAGTTTATAAATACATAGATTAGATAGATAAGATAGATATTTTATTATACCTCAGTACAAATGTATCCCGAGAGTTCCTCCTAAACAGAGTGCATCCTGGGACCTGTACCTCTCTCGTCTGTGAGCACCCATCTTCACCATAGAGCACAATAAAAACCTGAGGGATTGAATTTATAAAATGCCCAATGTTTCATGCTTTACCCAGTTTTCATTTTGGCAGAGATCACTTTCCATACGACAAGGCTTACTGTCAAGGTTCAGCATGACTCGCCGCCGGTATGAATATTAATACGGATGAATAACTTTACCTTTGCACTCATACAGGCCGCAGAGCTGAGACCGGTGTGGATGGTAACAGCATAGAGATATGGGTCAGATGGAGAGTTATCAGGAAGAGGGTGAACTTGCTGACTCTGCTCGGAGATGACGTCAGCTTTCTTACACAGAACCAATCCCAGGATGTAGAGGCACACAAACAGCAGCAGCACAGCAGGCACCGTCAGGTCACCAGACTCACTGAAGGGCCAGAGAGGAGGAAATGTACACACGTTTAAAGATTTCAAGTCTTATTTGTTTATTAGTAGACCTGTCACATTTAAATTAAAGAAGTTTTTTAACGTCATCTCAGAGGACGAGGTCACCTTATGAAGGGGTCCATGTCAGCTGTGTCATGGCTTCCCTCTAGATGGTGCTGCACCACAGTCAGCGGCTGCAACTGGTGACAACTGGTACACAAAGCAAGTACCAACAAGCAAGACATTATTAATTTATTATTTTACCATGTCATAATAATGCAATTTCCCCTTTTCAGCATGTAAACACATTAAATCCACGCCTCACCTGCAGCCGACTGCAGGAGCTGTATCTGCTTGCTTGGTTCGGCAGCCACGGTGTGTCCACGACCCCCGTTGGTCGTCCCAGGACAAACACAGGCTGCTGTCCACGGTTAGACGGTAGCTGACCTGTTTCCTCAGGTGCCTGTGTTTTGGTGCTGTCCCAGCATTCAACAGGGCCAAGTGCCCCATTCCTGCAGCTGTCAATGTCATGATTTTGCTGACTTTTACCAAAATCAAGTAAGTACTTCGATTTGGGATGTACAGGAGACAACACAAAAGCAATTTTACATATGAAATGAATTAGATCATCAAGACCATACCACTGAGATAAGATGGGGGCAGAGTGATGCGTGCGGTGTTGCTCTCCCAGCGGTGAATCCTCTGCAGATGGTGCATGCTGGGAGTCGGTCTGTCAAACATCCTATCGCAACAGAAACGTCACATTTGGTTTTGGTTCTTATTCGTAGAGGTTGAATGAACAACCCAAGTTCCTACAAGTCACCTGAAGAGCAGCATAACTGGAAACACTTTGTTAGGCTGCAGCTTAAACACCACACTGAACTGGACGGCCTGCTGCAAGTGGTCCTGGGTAATGTTGAAGCTATGGTAGTTGATCCGGTTGTGGTGGAGAACGTACTCATGCACAGAGCTCACCTAGAGAAAAGATGGAGGCGCATGCTGGAGTCCGACGATCACAACAGAAGACGGATCTTCTCTCGCTGTTTCAGCCTTAATGAGTATGTTTCATCGCTAAACCTTCATTTAACAATGATGTAGCACAATAACAATACACATACATTTCTTTGTGGATGTTGCAGCTCAACATTGATCGGCTGAATCAAGGAACGAATATGGATCCTTCTCCTTGTGCCACACTTGTACAGATTCAGGCTGACGACTGGTCCACTCAGCTGGAAATAAACGGATGAAGTAAGATCATTGTTCTGCCTTTCAGTCGTCAAATGTTACAGCCTGCTGGCCTCACCTTTGGAGGATCGGGGGCCCAGGTGTAGGGGCTCTGGGTGAACTCAGTCAGCACGCTGAGGAGACATGGTGGAGGCTGCTGGTTCTTACTCTCTCCACTGACACGATTAAACAGTTGCTCAATCAGAGAAACAGGCATGTAGAAGGTGGTTGCACCGCTCCTGACCACTGTGGAGTTTTGGTATGTTGCATACAGGGTGATGGAACCAGTGCTGACTCTGTGCTCCCGAGCCTCGTGCAAAATTATGTATTTCTGAAAGAAGTGAACAAACACAGGTTCACAAAAAGTAAATATGAAGAGACTGACAAGTTTACAGACACTTGGACACGTTTGTTCCTCCTCACCAGCATCAGGTCTGAAGCAGCTTGGTGAATCTCAGCTACAAAGGCGTAAGGAGCAGCAAGAGTAGTTCCTCTTCTCAAGTTGGAGTCTAGTGCCTGAGTAGTGACAACACCCTGGGGTGTTTCCAGTGCAGTGTACTGACTGTTGATAGCAGCCTGCAGGCTGTATGAGAGCAACGTGATCAGGCTGTTGAGTGTTTTGTAATCCAGATTATACTGGACTGGGGCACTGGACTCCAAAAACCGGTCTGAGATAGACTGAACGTGAACTACAACTCGCCTGGCGCTCACATAAGAAACCTAAAAAAGAACCAGTATGAGACATACATTCATCAGTGAAGGAGCAACTGAAAGAAGAAAACCATCCACCTACTTGATTTATGACTTTCACAACATCTTTGAGAACACAGATGTTGTCCTCCATTGATTGCTAAAATAAAAAAAAAGCATGTTATCATTTTTTAGCAACAAAAGGTGATCCTGCTATTTAAGTGTAGGTCTGCGTTTGTGTACCTGATCAAAACTCTCGATCTCACACAGTGTGCGAATGAGCGCACTGCGTATGTGTGTCTGCGTGTGTGTGTTGGCCTCTGTGTCCAGGCTGAGTCTGTTCAGGATGCTGGAGAGGAGACTGGCATAGTTACGAATCTCCATGTCGTTCCCAAGCCGCACCAGAGCTGACAGGTTCCTCAGACCTGATTCTGAACTGAAGAGGAAGAATAAACATCGAACTCGGAATTAAAATGAGCAAGTTCAGAAATGTTTAAAAAAGTAAAGTCATTGGAAAGAAAGAACCTAAATATCTAGTATATCCCGATAAACTAATACAACATCTCTTTAAAATGTAGTGGACTCACTTTTACAGTTTACTAGTGAAATACTGAATCTGTGTAAAATGCACATGATGTGATGATTTGGGGTTTGGTGATTCTTACAGCTCTAGAGCAGGATCGTGATGAGGAGAAGACGACTCTCTGAGGAAGCTTGGTTGGACTTGGACAGTGACAGGACAGGGTTCAGTGGCTGTCCCATGTGCACTTCTGATTTCAGTATAAATGGTCACTATGGAAACAATAACAATAATTCTCAGCTAATTAAGCAAAAATATGGAGAAAAAAAAGTATCTTGTGTACCTTAATGTTTATGCATTGGGACCTGATTACCAGTTCTTATCTGTGTGTGCTTACCTTTATAGTCATCACTGGGGTCTCCTGAAGGAAGCCTGAAGTAGTACTGAAAGTCTCTCCCCTGGTAGAGCGTCCTAGGGGAGCGGCCCCCAACACTGAAGCTGTACTCATACACTAGGTCCTACAGGACACACATGTGCACAGAGAGTAGAAGGGACAATCAGCCAAAAGAGGAGAATTGCTTAGTTACATCTATGTGATAGATGATATACCTCTTTTCCTGAGGCGCAGAAGATGCTGAAATGTGTGTGTAACTCCATCCCTCTGACCGGCTGCACCTGGCACATGACGCCCTTTGGAGCGGGCCTGGTTTTTAGGAATAACTGAGTCCGTCCAAGGAAACTATTACGAGATTCTGAGTAGATACAGGTCGTAATAAATACTATTTAGAGCTCTATTCTTCCTGTTTTCATTAGAAAAAGCATGATGACGCTATCATTATTATTTTAACTTGGCTGATTTATCATCCACTATAACCAGTGCTTTTTTATAAGACAAAAGTAAACTCACTTCTGTGGTGACGCACAGAGCTGAAGACAGACAGACAAACACACACACACAAACACACACACACACAGACACACACGTTATAATTGAGAAACTTACCTGCAGTGACCTCCAGCATGTATCTGCTGCCCGGCCTCAGGCTGAAGGGTCGGAAGCTTAGTAGAGACGAGGACGTTCCTACAATGATGGAAATATTGAAGCTGGTGTCAAAGGACTGAGACATAGATGGATATATAGAATGAATACACAGACGTGGCTTTACTCAGTATCACACCTGTGTAAGTGTAGGACTCAAACACACGGACATCTACTAGGTCACGGGGTAAATCAAGCAACGTCTGTTCCTGCACCACAACAGGGGGTCTGGAGTCCACCAAATGACTCCCCTCATCTTCATGTACCTCTGACTCTTCTCCTAGACTGAAGCTTTCACCAGCCACACCTGAGAAGATGCATGAGTAAACACACAAACCCACACTAGTCATGACAGCAAACATACATCAGCACTGTACCTGTGGGTCTTCCTGCTGAAAGTCCTGGGTCTCCCTCCTCAGCACTTGCCAAGGGAACATCATAATCTGAAAAAAAAAAAGAATAAATAAAAAGATTACGTAATATGTGACTGGACCTACAGCTTTACAGACGTTTCACTGCTGGAGTCATAAACTGCCAACATGTAAAATATTAGTTGAAGGTGAGCCACAGCTGGTTTATCTGGTTTGTTTGGAAAGGAGACGAATGTTCCATTATTCCATTTGGATCATTTGCATTTCTTTTGCTTTTATCTGTTGGATGTGCAACCAAAACGCAATATCAACTTTATTAGTTATTGTGTTTACAGCTGCTGCCACAGTTGGCAAAAATATTCATTACATAAAGATTCATGAGCTCCTCACTGCCTGCTCTCACACTGAAAGCCTGCGTCTTCATTACTGTCCTGTGGTGCTGCGCGAATTGATTCTCAGAGCGCAGACCACAGATGTCAGCTCAGGTTTTGTTTCTTTTCCTCACCTAGTCGACCTCCCGCATCGCCGGCCTCCAGAACAGGAAAGGAGAAGCCCCAGTCATCAGAGGAGGCCAATTCATTTGGGAATTCACTGGAAACATTGCTTAGGTGCTCTAAATATAGAACATCACTACTGTCAAGGGGAAGTGGTGGATATTCAGTGGACTTTGAAGGGTCAGACTCCTCCAGAGGTCGATAAAGAAGCTCCTCTCCTGGTCAGGAGGAGGATAAGCTGTTAAGTAAGTCATATATTTTCCTTTTTATCAAACTCATTATTAGCTACTTCCTCTTAATTTTCTCACTGAGGAATCCAGAACGTTGGAGCCATTTATAAGACTTTTTATTTAAGCTCTACATGTACAGTACTAGCTAATAATCTATCCTATATTCAAAAGCTAGCAGTATACACAGCTACACAGCTTAACGGTTCTAATTTTAGAGGTGATCTCACTCAGGAGGACTGGAGTTGAGTCGAGGGCATAGTTCACAGCGTCTGCCGCAGATGGAATCTGAGGGGATGTGGCAGGACCCTCAAAGACGGCGGAAGGAGCCTTAAGATCCACTGTATCACAAAACGGGACTGGAATAGAATAGAAAGTCTTTCAAAAGAAGCAGCAGTTTTGTTGTAATGTAATGTAGTATTCACGTTCACGCCATTAAAAAGGCTAAACCGAGTCCTTTTACCTTCAGTGACGGGCCGGGAGGAAGCGTTGACCACATACAGGCTCCAGGTGTACTGGATAAGATCTGGAGGAACTCCACAGTCTTCACACCAGGCGCTGACAGAGAACGTCTGATCCCAGTTCACCTGGTCTCCTTTGCACTCAGGGCAATAAAACAACACCTTCCTGCACGGAGACATTTGCATTTGTATGACTTGTCCTCATCTGTTTACTTTACTCCAGAGCCATGACTGTTATATGATGATACTTACCCGAGCACATTGGGGGTAATGGTGAGGAAGACGTCTGATGAAGCTGAGCTCTCTCTCTCTCTGCTGTGGACGGTGAGCGTGAAGCGGAACTGGTCGAAGTCGTGCTTCAGAAACGCAACAGGAAACGTGAGCACAGACGAGGACGTAGGAACGCGTTGGCTGAAACAGGAGCCGGCGATTGAACTGACTGGTTTACATGTCCAGCTGTAGCTAGAAAGGGAAAATTAGGAAATAAACTATGATCCAAGCTGCTTCAGAAGTAAGAATCTAACGTTGATTTAAGGTTCACAGTTTCTACCTGAGTGGCTTCAAGGGGAAGTCAGGGTCGTGAGATCTCTGCCCATCCAGGGTAACCAGCATTGTGCTCCTGCTGTTGATGAAAAGGTTGGTGCCACCCTGGATAAAAGCCACAGGAGGGCTTGGCATTACTTTTACCCTCACACTGTAGTTACTGTAAACCACACTGCCAACAACCTGGACCTGCGAAGGAACAATATACAAGGATTCATTTCTAGAGTCAATTTATGGAGAGAAAGTGATGACGCCATTTGTCTGCATACTCTGGCTGTGGCAACGTAAACCCCATAGTGCAGGAGCTGAGCTGGTAGCATGAGACTCTGTCTGTGCGTGTCGATGGAGGGCAAAGGGAGAATCCGCCCTGTAGAGTCAACCAGGGTCCAGGTGTAACGTAGGCCACCTGTTACATCGCAGTCGACCTCGTTCTCGTAGGTAACTCCGAGACCAACGACCTCGCTTCTCCACACCTAGCGGGAGGAACGAGAGCAGAGAGGAAGTTATGTTTTCTCAGACTCCACTTGCAGGTAATAGCTGAGACGACAACTCTGCTGGTGATGCACCTGCAGCTGTAGAGGTCCCATGTTTTTGACAGGAGGAGGCTGGCAGGGCCGGTCCACCACAAAGATGTGGCTGCTCAGGGAGGCAGAGCTGATCAGATTGGACACGGAGACACTGATTCTGAACTCTCCTGTTCTGCAGAGGGAAACGCAGTCAAGTTAAGTCACAGGAAATATCAGTGACATGCGTATAGACATAAAGACACTCATTGAATGTTACATTTATAACAATAAAAATCAAGTTTACACACCTGTGGAAGACATGATGTTCTGTGCTATGTCCAAGTCTGGATGATCCGTCTCCAAAGCTCCAGAGGAAGGTGAGGTTGGTCCCCACACTGACCCGGCAACTCACTGTCACCGTGTGGTTCTGCAGGACGGAGGCCTGGTGGACCAGCCTGTTGAGCCTCACTGCTCTCTGGATTTCCAGCAAGAACACGTCGGAGGTGATGGATGTCTGACTAGTAGACATGACTACAACCACGTCATATCTACATCGGGACGTGGATTGTGAGACGCTTTGGTTAGTGTACAGTACTACCTACGGCGTACCCCGAACACTTAGACTCTGCCTCATACCGGCCAGGTTTGGTGTATCTTTTAGTGATGGTTCTTGAGGTTGTTCTGGCTGATTTGGAATCTCCAAAGTGCCAGATAAACTCCACAGGGTCTTGCACATCAGCGACAGCCACTAACGTTATGTCTGCATTGGTGGGATAAACTTGTTTGGCTGCATAAATCCTCACTGCTGGGGGACAAAAAAGATTCACATAAACAAACAAATAATACCAAGAATGTCGATAGAGATAAATTACAAGTCACTGATTAACTCCTCAACTGCATCTTTAATTAAACTAGAGCTGTTTCTAATAGTGTGTGCAGCTATGTTTATTAGGATTAATCTGCATAATGATACAGTCTTAAGGAAATTACATTGTTTTAGTATTTACAAGGACAGAAAGCCTGACTGCATCTTGCTTTTCACTGCTCAGTGAGTGTCAGTTGAAGAGTCTTTCTTACCGGTGTCAGTCAGGCAGAGAAACACGCTGGTGGGCGGTTGCCAGTTTGGATTAACTTTAACTTGTGGTGGCTGCTTCCTGTTCTCCTCTATACACACTCTCACGCTTTTGTTCTGCATATACACGCGATTCTCAGCTCGACGCGCAACCGCAACTGTTCCGGTATGGTTAAAAAGCAAAACCACCACTGCCTCGTCTCCCCTGCCATAGCTGCTGGTTGTGTACAGTGACGTTGCGTTCACTAGCATAGAGACAGTCGCCTCTGACTCTGCTCTCGTGCTGCAAGAGAGTCCTGCTCCAGCTGGATCGTGGACAAGGATGTGTGTTTGCAAACACCCAACTTTTGGAGAAGACAAATTTATGTCCCATTCATCAGTTGTCTCATTCACCGCCATGCCATCAACCAAGCTGAAAGGAGCAGTAGTGGAGGAAACAGGTGCTGAAAGGTGACAGTTGTCTGCTGAAGTGTGAAGGAGGCAGGAAAGATGGAGGTGAAGGTGTCGGCCTGAGCGATTGGAGGAGTGGAGATAAATGCTACTGCAGTATCCACTGACGCTGTATGTCTTACTGTCACGATTGTCACTGCTATCAATATCTGGGCTGTTTTCAGTGTGTAAATTATTCTTCATTCCAGCATTTCCATCCATGCGGCTGTTCAGATTTGTACTATTCTCTTGATTCTGGTTACACTTGGCTTTTAGAGTGAGGTTGAGGACAAACAGATGCTTTGTTGTGGTGAACAGCTCCACATACTCAAACAGCTGAGTCTCTGAAATGCTCTCTTTAAGGTCAGCAACAGCAGGACGCACAGCTGCCTACATAAACACACAGAGAACACAGTCACATTAGGAGCAACGTGTAAAGAACGTGAACAATGGGAACTGTTTTTTGTTTTTTTTTATCCTCACCCATGATTTACGGAAAGACAATTTTGCTGTTGAACAGTCTGATGCCTGCATTTACAAAATTTCTCCCTATTTATTGTGAGGAAATGATGCAACTTCTAAACAGCACCAAATGCATTTATGTAAATATATCCTTGTGTCATTGATTAATCACGATGCCATTACAATTTCACTTTCCAGGCGTTGACCTTTGACATCTTGAAAATGTAAATAAAAAAGAGAACTGACTTTTCTTGCCAAACCAGTGGTCATTTCTATAAATTTTATTTAGATTATTGTCAGTGCTGTATTTTAATAAACAGAAGTGGAGGAGGACAAATCTCTGAGCTGTATCAAATATAAAGATGTTTTCTTTGTGCTCAGTAGAAATATATAATGACCCAAGATGTAGCATGTAGCATTTTATCAGTTCTACTTACCAAAGTGCTGTAGAGGCACTCGTAGCTGGGGATGCAGGCTGTTTTTAGGCATGACCTCTCATCCTCTGAGTCCTTGTTTCCCTTAAAACACCAGAGGAGCCCTGTGGTCAGACCTTCACCCGGGCTCACCTGCAGTATGACAGGGTGTGAGTCTTTCTGTATGAAAGGTGGGCAGGACAGGACACCCAGAGGGCCATGGGGCACAGGGGTCAGCAAGTGATGAGGAGAAACGAAGAGCTGGAGGCTGGAGGAGAGCGTGGAGAGACCGTTGGAGACACGGACGCCTGAACAGAAGATGACAAGGTAAAAAGAAAAAAGGAGGGAGGCAGTTTTAATATTTAATGTTTATACCTATTTTAGTTTATACCAGTTTTATTTGCTCACTTACTGATTTCATATTGTCCAGGAGTTTCAAAAATCCAGTCAGATGCCACAACAAAGGAGCCATCATCCAGCACGTTGACAAGACGTGAACTTTGACTTCTCATGTCCATGAAGTGGACCGTGACATGAGAGAGGTCCAGTGCTCCCATCTCCCAAATCCCTAAAATCAGGTGCATTTGTAGATGCATTTACATGAGGAAAAAAAACTAATATTCACATACAATATCTTTATCTTTATCAATTTTTACTAGTTAATTCTCTCTGTGTAAAAACAAAATGCCAGCAAGGACGGTTTGAATGGAATATTGTTAATATCTGAGAGAACAAAGATGTTATCAAAGGGGATCATTCAAATCCGACTTAAATAATTACATCATTACATGTATTTATTATATAAATTATATTATTTTACAATAACTAACGGTTTGGTTTTCAGTAAAATTATGTGAAGGACATCTGCAGATATAACTCTACTTGGAACTCTGCTTTCAACACAAACATGTCTACCACCTCTTTCTAGGTTACATTTAATATGTTTAGTTATAATATTTATGATAGCTGTCACTGACTTTTATAGGTATTTATATATTTTGTGTCAGAAGTGTGAAATACTCTGGAACAAGTTTGTTATAGTATAATATGACATAATGAATATAAAAACAAATCATCAAAAATGAATATTAAAGTAGTAACAGACATGTGTGAACTTTGCAAAATGCCAGAAAAAATGTGAAAAGTGTATTTTTCAGCTATACCCCTGTAGGAACTGACCTGTGGGCCGGTGGGGGCTTCCAGCCAGGTTTCCACGTACTCCCACAACAAACGTCTCTCCAGCCCGAACACTGTGTGGAAATGTAAACACACTCACACGGTGCAAAAACGGCCCTTTGGTTCTGTAGAGCGCCACCATCCCTTGTCCACTGCCAACCGGCAGCGACAGAAAACTAGACAATAGAGAAAAGAAAAAGTGCAAATGACGAAACAGTCATGAAAACACCCTTGGACGCATTAGACAATAAATAGGCACCTTTGTCTGTCACCGTCTCCTCTTTCGCCCTTTGACTCTCCACTGGAGGACGCGTTGAAGCACTGAGTGAAGACGGACCCATGAGGCCTGTGGCTGCTGCAGAGACAGCTCTCTGAGGTCAGTGCTGCAGTCTGGTATCTTCAGTGACAAAAAGTAAAGATCACAAAACCTTTAGTTCTATTCAGTTCATGTACAAATATGAATGTAACTGTTTGTTTATAGAAATATACTTATATTGTATTTTATTAGAGGCTGCCTAAGAGTTTGGATTTCTTTTTTAATTTTGGCAGCTCTTGGCAGCTATCAGAATTCAAATACTAAAATAAAATACTACATATCAGATAATGTTTAAATTATACCAAGTTTTTAAAGTGTTTTGTCACAGCAAGATGAAGAAATTGAGTAAAAACTGGCTTAACTGACTTCAAAATGAACCATGTCAATGTGGATAGTATTGAATAAGCATTTAAAGAGTATCAGAATACGTATGTGGTGAAATAATTAAAACAAAAGGTTTTCTGGTTATTCTGTGCATTTGTTTCATTTAACGGGGCTCCAGGTAAACAGACAATGATCAAGCTGAGTTTCGATGGGCTTTAGTCCAGCGCAAGGCGATTTTACGCTGTAAAAACATGCAAGTCGTCTTTAACTGAAATGAAGTTGAACTATAAACGTACCCCTCGTTCAGGCAGAGAGCACAGCAGTGAACCGGGTCAAGGTCACGGCCGCCCTTGGTTGAATGAAGCTGGAGGACAGACGCGTCGCCTGCGTTCGCGCATCCCATGAACCACGCGGAATCCTCCAGACCTGACCGATGGACGGCCTCAGAAAACGCATTGATGCAATCCCTATGCAATGAAACTAACGTATAAAGCAAAAGGCTGAACATGTCCGATGCGTGGTTTTTCCCAGACAAAGGCCGCGACTGTGGAGTTGGACTCCAGAGAGCAGCCGAACGGGCACCGCACGACTGATAAGACAAGAGGAGAGGAAACGAGAAACCGGGCGCACCGACAACAAAGGCTGCGCGCATACAAGGTGCGTGAGGTGCGACCACGGGGACAGGCTGCACTGTATGCGTGGGAAGCAACCACAGAGGGTGTGAACAGGGAGGAAGCGGCGGCTCAAACGCAAAAATGCAGCTGTCAGTGTGATGCTATGCAGCAGCGTGGTCGTGTTGTGACTAAGTAACAGCGTATAATGTATAAAAAAAACTAGATTCTGGCTCATGGTTTGGTGCTGAGGCTCCTTGAAAGCACGAGCTCCTTCAACGCGCTGACGCCTTTGCGTCAAACACAAAGGGTCTCACGAACTCCGCAATCCAGGTGGCCTTGACCGCCGCAAAAGAAGGTGCATATATTTATTTACCATAAGGACGCGAGGTCGGGCCAGTGCGCCATCGCTGATGCCATTAGTGTCATAGGAGCCTATAGACTAGAAATATTTTTAGAATTCAACCTGGATAAGCCACAAGTTTACATCACCTACAAGCAGACGTTTGTTTTGATTCATTTTGTTTCTTTTGCCGAATTATTCGACGCTCCATACAGCTCACTTTAAACTTTTTCTGCACTTTGTCTGTGCAGCCTTTTGTTTTTAATTTTTTTGCTCAATTTCATTGATGTATTTAAAAAACATCATTTTCGACTGGAATCGCCTCACTAATAGTGGTATTGTCGCACTTGGTGTAAAAAGGTACAAATGCCAGCATCGAGAAACAGAGATGGTCTGGTTGTCATGTAGAAAAATAGATAGCACCACGGTGCTGATAAAACCGTTGCTCTGAGTCTAGGTTTGCCCTGTGAGCCCTTGGCTGATAAAGGTATACAAGTGGCGCAGCTAACGCCACCGGTCCACCTTAAAAGCATCTTCCGGTTTGACAGACATCCCCTTTAAGAGAGTTTCCACTTCCCGGTGCGTCCGGCGGGGGGCGCTGGATGACCGCAGGTTCCCCCCGTGTCTGTCTGTTGCAGAGGGGCTGAGCTGGGGGAGTCTCACACGTTTTTCTGTGTTGATTTACGGAATACGAGCATATTCTGTCGATTTCGTTTCGCCTCCGCTCTCAAAGCCTCCGTGGGGGGTCTTCGCATGCTGAAACAGCATCTACAAGCAACGTATATGCGAACGCAGACCCAAACACGTTGATTAATTGATTTTCAACAATCTTGGGGGAGAAAAAATGATGTTTGTTTGTTTGATTTCGATTGATCTGAATGGATGAAAAGAAACTTGTAGCCGGAGTTAAATCTATATGTGGAGCTCGTGTTCTTTATAAGTTGGCATAATTGTCTGCGAATTAATTTAAATATGAAAAGGATACATATTGTTTTATTTGCTGTGGGATCCCCGGAGCTATTTCAAGGCTCCCTGGAGGTCCCCGGTTCATACTTAGTGAATAATTTTCCAGCTGAGGCAATGAACGTTATTGCGACGTACTGTGGTTGCGGCTGTGCGTAAAATCCACGACAGGCCTATACTCAGCTCCAATAACCTGTCACAATTCGTTAAGCGCGCGCTGCGTTTTCAACGTGTGCACGCGGGGGCATCATTAAGAGACGATGAAGTCAACGAAATTTTCTAAACGGAGCTGCTAGATGCGCGTCGACGCGCTGCGTAACGGATAGTCGGCTGGACGCGTCGTGTGAGCGGCGGCGTCTTGCGCCCCTACGGAGGACAATCCCGCCGGAAACGAACAGTGAAGCGGGCTCCGGTAAGAAGGTGGAGCGACTGTACAAACAGTTACTAGTGTGGTGATTAAGTTTTTAACAAACAGTTACGTGAGGAAAAATGACTTAAACATCAAGTTCACTCACCGGCTGATTTGCATAAACCATAAACAACATTCAGGATGAACCTGGCATCATAATGACGTTTCATATGAGTGCATTTATTTTTAACATACACGAAAATAGGCTGCGTTGCACGATGTTAACGGATATTGTGTGACGGGGATTTTTCGTGCCTTCATCAAATAAATAAGTAAATAAATAAATAAAGCAGTTCAACTCAACAGCAATACAGTGTCACCTGAGGTGAAGACGTCGGTGATCACACCAGACAAACAGCAGAAAAGCCCTGTATTGAAAAGAAGAGCAGTGAAAAGCGTTAAAACTCGTTCCGTGGGATTATAGACGTCTATGATAAGAAGAAGCCTTTACTTTGATGAAAGATTATGCAAATATAAAAGTACGTTGAATGACTTAAGGTCATAGTTGGCGGAAGACTTTGAGCCATTTCCCGTCATCAGACTTGATATTTTTAAAAAAGTTTCTTGATTTTCCTGCAGCACATCTGAAAGTTTGTGTTCTGCTGTTTTAACCACGACAGCTGCAGGTTCTTCTTTTCACGAATTAGCCTGTTTCAGGTTTTTCTGCAGGAGAATTATCCACCAGACTAACCGCCATCAGTTGAACTAACAGGTATAAATCCCTTTATCTTGAAGAAATCTGATCTTGCCCAGGAGGAAACCATTTCCTTTTAGTCGATCAGATTTTACACCCCACGTGTTGAACATTGTTGTTTCATGTGCGATTCTAAATGCCATGATACTGAAGATGTAGCCTGCTTTAGTTTGAAGAGGAAAACATTTGGCGTGTGAAACCAAACGTGCACAAAAGGATTGTGTTAAAAAATCAGAAGTGGTTTTATTCATAAAGAAAGAATGAGAACTGACGACAACGTGTTCAAGTTTGTCTGGTGCTTTGGCGGCTTGTAACTATTCTATTTTTTCGTAAATATAAGCGTTAATACTTTCACAATATGTTTATTGTTGTTATGTGTAGGAATGTTGTTTAAGCCATTCAGTTGATTGGCCAAACATTCCCTGCAACTCACAAGCACTTAATTACAGCGAACTATGTAAATGAAGTCTTTTGTGTCATCGTTAAGATTTAATGGCGTGATATTGGGCATTAATTAATGAATCGTGGTCAAGACACACACGTCATCCGATCGTCGCTGCACGTGAACAAAAGCTGCCCAGACCTGCGTCTGCTCTCAGTGCTCTGAACATGCATCCGGTCCTTGACCAGTACATTCACCAGGTCCATTTAAAGGCTACTCACTACAAATTTATTGATGTGTGTGTGTGTGTGTGTGTGGGGGTGGGGTGGAGAGTCATGGAAGTCACCCGTATTTCTGTGAGAACATCCGACAGAAAAGAACATATAGTGACATATAAATAATGCAGAATTTACCAGTCAGCTAATAAGCATTTTAGCTGTAGGTGGGCTAAAAAGCATGTTGTTTTAATCGCTCTTGTTATACTGCTTGTAATAACAGAGACTTCATTAAACCGTAATTTGTGCTGTAATGCTACCCCATTGGAGTCACCACTGTGTTTAAACACGTAAGTTAAACATCCTTATTTAAAAGCACACTGTCAGGGCTCTGCGGCTGCTGTCCTCCGGGGAGAAGAAGGAGCTCTGCGGGCTCCGATTACACTCCAAACAGCCTTCAATCAGGCCAAATTATAAACCAGGATGCACTGTAACATGCAGATCTTATCAGAGCCGGATCATCACCAGCAGCAGTGTTTGACAACATCGGCTTGTCTGGAAAAAGGAAAAATGCATCAGAAAATTAGTTTTAGATTTTATAATATTACAGCAGAAGGCGTGCGCATGAAATATAAATATGATACGTCTGTGGTAAATTGGCAACGACCAAAGCAATCATACACTATAACTGCACCTAAAGTGCAACTTCATTACTGCGCACTACAATTAAACTGTAGAAATGTTTAAAGGGAAATTCTCAGATTTTTAAAATTTGGGATTGAACACACCTTTAGTGACATAATTAGTTAAATTCATTACTGAGCTTTGCCCTTTGTCCTACATCCTGATAGTCAATGTGAGCGTGTGTGAAAAACCTTGGCTGAAACCTTATCTGGCTGTGGTCCAGACAACACCCCCCCCACAAAAAAAGTGTTTTATTATGTTACACACTCACCTCATTTAAGAAACTTCACTTGAAGAGGAAAAGAAAGGAAGCTCAAATCTGCTTTTGACACATTGCATCTCCTGGCTGTGTGCCCTGCAGCAAAACAAGAGGCTGTGCTCTTCATCTGTCTGACGTTTGACAGATGGGTTTCAAGGTGCACATATCTCTCCACTTATGTAAGGGGCAATAATAATCAATAATCAACAAGCTGCAGCATGAATGCAGGAAGGTCCCTGCTTGGCAGGACCTTCTCTGTCTGTGTTCTGGCCTTACACACTATTTTACTTTATCTGGTTATAAAAGTTGAGCTTCAATTCATTCCTCAGGGTGCTCACAGCACTGAAGGATGTTGTAGTTGGATACTTTTATTCGGTCTAGGTTCCTTGCCCCTTGTCCCAACCCTCTGGTATGAGGGGTCAAAGGTCACTGCTGCTTGTGGCTGTGTTTGAATCCCTCTATAGTGCTCTCAACCTGCCTGTCATTTTATAGAGGGATCCAGGGTCTAGATATTAATCCTCAGTCTATGGAACATTTTAATTAGCTGATATGAGCCTTTTGTGCTTTACTGTGACACTTACAGCTGCTAATTAAAATATCATGAACAAACTTCTATATCCATTTAAAATCACAATCAACAACTGTAGTTCTCTGTATTTTCAAATGTTTTTACAAAACACAAAATAACTTGTGCCGCAAAGTTGTAAAGTAAACAATTGAGAATAAAGTGATTATTTGTTTTAAATGCTATAACGTTTTAATTTCAATGCAAATAACATTTGCTTTTAAAAAGATATGGTGTGTGTGTGTGTGTTTGCTAATTTTTGTTTATTTCTATTTCTAAACGTTTTAGAAGGGAAGAAAAATCCAATAATTAAAGCAGATGTGAGATTTAAATTTAGTCTTACTTGTCCACATAGCTGACAGTGTGCATGGTCGGGCCCACATTCCTAAAAGGAACACAAATTGAGTTTTCATCATGCTTGACATCTGCATAAGCATGAACTGTGTGTAGTTTTAGGTGAAGATCAGTTTCATGTCTAACAAATTCCCCTTCAGTTATGAAAGTTGTGGGAATTATTCCAGGCAGTTAAACTCTCCCTTGATAACCTCTAATAGGAAAACAGAAAACACTAACAGTAAATGGCAACTATTAATTCCCATGCAAAAATGTTGCTTTGTTGACAAATGCTGGCAGAAAAGCTAATGGAGAAACTTTAAGTCTGAGCGCTGTTGACTGTCGACAAAACACCGCTACACCATAGACGTCAGTGTTGATCACTGATTAAATTGTACGTTCAAACCTTCTTCAGCCTCATGCTCGGGCTGCATCTGGCTCTGTCCTGTCCGCAGAAAAGCTTTTACAAATGGAGTTGAGCTCCATGACGGCGCAGAAGCCTTCTGGTCCTGGTTTTCCCCTTTCCTCCCCCCATGGAGTCCCTCTGGCCATGGAAATCCACCAGACTTCAGCTCTTTGGATCCCTGTGTCTTTTCTAAACGCTTTTCAGCGCTTTTGGGGTCAGTTATTAACTCCAGGGCATTTAAAATTTAATTTACAAGTAGGGCTGAAAAAAACATGAGAGCTAAGTCTGCTGTTCTGAGATTGGAGCGCCTGTACTGCTACATGTAATAATAATAACACACCCAATAATAATAATAATAATTTGCTCGTGGTTCAATTGTGTAACCCCTGAAATATTTATACGTGAACATTTAGTTTTTTAAATTATGCATCAAAATGCCAGTGAGACGCAGATTCCTATGTTATTAAGTAGTTCGGGGTATGCACCGCTTCAGCAGCAGCGTTAGTCCCAGCTTTCCTCCACCCCGGCTGCACTCCACTCCCTCTGACCCCGGCTTTGTGCTGGGGGTGGCGGGTAAAGCCATGGGTAGCGCTGTTTCCTGCACTGTGGTAAAGGCGATCGCGCTGATGGAAGCTCAAAGCTGAATAGACGCACAAGACAACGTCCAGTGGTTTACAGTTTGGTTTAGGCTATGAAGGCGGCGACGCTGCGTAAAAGTCCATTCTCCAGTTTTCTAATGGCGCCATGATCATGTGCGAAAAGGCTCTTTATAAAAATGTTATGAGTTCTTCATTACTTCAATAATGGAGGCTAGAATACTGACTGATTTACAATAGTGTGAAGGCGTCGCCCATGGTTTCAAAATTATTTTGATAAAAGTTTACATTTTCTTTTTATTATGAAATCAGTGTTTTATAAAGCGCAGCCCCTTCGATCGATTAATGCTCCTGTCAGTACCTATGTCCATTTACAGGCACTACATCTTGTAGTAGAAATATGTCTACCTCACAGAAACTTAAAATTATAAATGTACACAGATATCTATATATATAGTCCCAAGAGTTTTGGTCTTTTCTTCTTTATGCATTCACGTCAAGCACATGGCCCACGGGGAAGAGCTCTCTTAGCTCAGAAGCCATTAGATTATACCAGCTTTTCACCATAGGAAAAGTTTGTTCACCTTGACCAGCTCTGGAGACAGAGCGTTTGGGGATTTGATTTTTGAATTTTATTGCAATAAAACGTTTGTCTCTGTTTAAACAGACCCGTGGGCGCTCAAAACAAACACACACGTGCACAAACGACTGTAGATGGGTTTGGTTGTTGTATAATTTCTGACACGGGACGTCGACGGTGTTTAGTTTGCTGTGCGTATTTGGACCGAACCCATTTTGCGTAAACTATTCTCATTAATTCTGGCCAAGCCAAATGTATTTATTTTGATTTGAGGCCAACCTCGCGGATTCTTTTTCACGCGTGGATGCCACCGTTCTTCCTCAGGTTGGAGGTCTTGAGGTGAGTGCTCCAAAAATCGGGTTGCGTGGTTAAATGAAGGTTTTGCTGCGAAGGTTCAGCCGAGTCTCGGGCAGCGCTTTATCATGCAGGGCCCTTTCATGGGTTCCCCCTGGTCGCTGAGACCCTCCTGCTTTCACAGAACCAAAGGTCACAAATCCATTCACATGGAGAGAGAGAGAGAGAGAGAGAGGGTGAGAGAGAGAGAGAGAGCGCGAACAGAACTCGTTGATGCAATAACGGTTGAGATAACAAATATACAAATTCTCCCCAAGTGGCTCCCAAACGTCAAAAGTTTTGTTTTGCTTATTAATATTTTATACCAAATATTATGAGCTCGTGAATGGCCTTGTGGCGAGTGACAGGCAAATACTTTACAGTTGAGAGACTAAACATAAAAACGTCCTGACAGCTTTTATTGGCCTCCGTGTATTTAATTGTCTCAGAGATCAATGCACAGTGCTGACCCTAAGCAGCATCTGTCTGTCAGCATTACCCATAACTTGGTTTCCAAAACAATGCAGCCAGCGACAAATGCACATCTGAGTGCAATACGACGAGCTTTAAAAAACAAACACTTTTATTTATTCACTTGTTATTAAACCCTTAATTATGTGAAGTTTTTTATGTAGTCTTTCTATTGTTATTCTATAGAAGTTACAGTCTAGTGGTTCACAATCCGCACTGGAATTTAACCCTGAAACGCCAGCAGGAGTATAATAGCTCGTCTCTGCTCCCAGTATGGCCCCTCCAGGCTCCAGCAGCAGCAGCAGCTCGTACCCGGGCCAAACAGCCTGCCATCCCCGACTCCTCTTATCAACCTCGGGGCTGTGGCCTGGGCGAGACTATATATCGCAGAGACTCATTAATCAAGGAGACACCACGTTATACACGGTAGACTGAGCGACAGGTCTGGTCAGAGTTTCTTATAACCGCTGCATAGTTCTGTGCTGCTGAAGATACGCTCAAAGTCGAGTATATGCAAACGTGCACCACAAGTACATGTGGCGGTGATATGCTTTATTTTATTGTTTTATTCCATGTGGCTAGACCACGCGTTTTGCTGCAGATTTGGTAACACGCTTATCTAGTTGGGTATCAAAAACACCCAAACTCCCTGCGCACGCAAGCTTGGCTACTTGTTTGTTAGATGGTCGCTCGCAGTTCAGTGTCCCTGCAGGAGAGTCGTTTAGACCCGTTTACTGAGGTTTCTCTCCTCCTAATGCATTAAGCCGAGTATGCCCGCACCTCCTCATGTGCAGTGGTTGGAAATGCTGCGTGCGTAAATGTCTGCGGTTTGCCTCTTGTTATTATTGCAGGCTCCGCGGGCCAATACTTCTTCCGTCCCACCCCAATTCAAACACACGGGGGAAGGGAATCCATGTCTACTGTAGTTACCATATGAAACCATGCTTAGGGATGCTTACCACAAATCGTAGGTGCAATTGTTCATTTAAACTGCCCACAATCCGGAGAAAGACAAAGGCAGACATATTTCTTTAACCAGAAATCTCTCTTACGTGTTTTTTTAATTGAAAACTTCTAATTTTCCCTGAACACATATCAGCATTTTCTACACTTATAGTACACTCATAAAGTTGCAACATGTATTAAAGATGAAAAGCAGCTTTGTTTCGAAATTAAAAGATATAGTAATAAGGAGAGGACAGATTACAAGTAACCATACTTTATCATGACCTTTTCCTCACGCAAACTCCAAGCCTATTACTTCGTCATTAAATTTGTTTACCCCTGTTCTGCTCGGAAAAAGAGAGAGAAAGAGTCCGCTAATAACACACAGTTGCTTTTAATGAATGTTTCATAGTTGAAAGGGAAAGTGCTTCAGAAATCCGCCATTCAAGTTTCCATTTCGAGTGCAGCTGTCCTATATATATATATATATATATATATATTTGTTTATTTATTCACCAAAAAAAACAATATACAAAGAACCCCAGAAAATTCACAAAAATAAATATTCAGTTTCTTATAAACAACCAGTGACTTCAAATTCCATGTCAAAAACCTGACCTCAAGTATAGTATCAAAAAGCGAAGTGAATGAAGAGGGAGCGGGAGGAGGCAGCGCCGCCTCTAGCTGCTGCACGATGCAATTGTTTACATTGATAGCGTCACTGTCAGCGAGCTATTTGTCTTAATGGTGGAAGGGCCCTCCCAACAGGCCATTACCACCATCCCCGTCCCTCAGCCGCGCATTGTGGCCGCTGCGTGAGAATAGGCTGGTTCGGGGGGGGGGGGGGGGGCAAACCCGCACAGCTTTTTGGGCGCAGGCTATTCCTCTTCCTCCTCTGCCGCGCAGCCTATGCTTTTGACATGCGGATTAAAGGTTGAAAGCTTCGCTCTTGCAACACAGCACCCCCCCCCCCCCCCCCAACTCACACACACACACACACACACACACACACACACACACACACACACACACCTCTCAACCCTGTGCGACCCCCTCCGTTTTACTACTGGCCTGCTCACATACCAGTTTGCGTCGACGCTTCAAAAAAATTACAAAAAATAAAATACAGCCGGTTTACAGGTTGAGAAATAAGTTCAAGTTTGAACGGCAAGCGTCGGAAAATAAGGCCCGTGGTGAGTTGGGAGAGGGGGTCATGGCTGCAGAGTGGTGCGTTTGCCACATTGCTAAACATATATATTATATGGACCCACGCTGATCAGGGAAGCTTTTTGTACATTTTCCTCTTTTTTTTTTTTTTTTTTTATTCCGATCACCGGTTTGATAGTTTCTCCCATCCTCTGAATGAATGCACCATTTGCTGTGCTGCTTCTGAGGAGGCTGACATCATTCACGGGCTTTGGGTTTGTTGTGATCTGGCTCGCCATAAGCTGGGCCAATTAGCAGAGCGCGTCTAACTGCCATTAAAAAAACAAATACACACAAAAAAAAAAAAAAACCCATCACGTTCACTTAAAACACCTACATGTAGGTTCACCTTCGACCACATGATACACTGCTGTTCACAGGCGAGAGCGTCTACACTGTGAATAAACCGACCTGGCTTGAAACTGAGCGACCATATTCCAAGGGCTACATTTCAGACTGGTGATGCTTGACAAAAACAAGAAAGCATGTTTCCCCCCCAAAAAAGTTTTTAAGATTGTACGGTGTCGGTTAATAAAGGGCCATGTTAGAAAACGTCAAACTTAGATCGAGACAGTTGACTCCAGCTGTAAGTAGAATAATGGAGCAGTGGTTTAGCAGAAATTAGCATATTATTAAATTATAGGAGACCAGAAAAAAAACATCAACCTTTGTTGGAAACTCACATATTGGGTGAATCCTAACACATTTTAAAAAAAATGTTGCAGTTTGGCATTTTAGTCAAAAAAATAAAAACACAACAGTCTTGTTTTTTCAGCTCACAGGCAAGTCAGAAAACCTAAAGCTGAAACAAGACCCCCAACAGTATCGATGCATTAAACCTAGTCTCACGTGCTGCGTCGCACTGTGTGAGTGCTCAGCGTAGCTTGAAGGCGTTTCTACGTTTTCCTGACGCCAGTGGAGCCTCATCCTGGCACAAATATGACGCAGAGTGAACCCACAGGGGCAAGAGTCAAGTCAATCGTGGCACCTAACGTGCTGTGAAAAGGTGTGAACTTCATTATTTGTTGATTGTCTGTGTAAGGCCTGTGTTGTGTCTGGGCCTGTGTTTGTGCACAGTCACACATTTGCAAATCAGCATTAAAAATAAAAAAACGAGGTAAACCAGAACGCAACACTCCAAAGAAAACCCCCAACCACCAGAAACAGCTTCCTGTCAAATCCAATAAAGGCTTAACTGTGAGTATGTATATAGACAATAATAAACTCGTTTTTAATATTTCTCTGAAGCTGAGATGTGGACACGTGGACCACTGTGGCCAAGCTGGCCACCATGACAGTCATGTAAGAAATTGCAGCATTGATATACAAAATATACCAAGTGGCACACAATGGGGACATCCTTATTATTGTTTTTTTTATCAGTTACATTTACTCTCGGTTGCAGCTAAACAAACATAGCAAGGAATGCTGTGATTTCTTTTAACTCTCATTTTTTTAGACAAAGCACAAACCACTGAAACCCTGGCAACATACAATCCAACAGGTCGAGCACAGAAGCAAAGAAGAAACAATAGGGGAGGAATGAAGTAAAGGCAGTGATGAAAACGTAGCATATTGCTTAAGATTTAAAACACGAGGGTTGTAAAGCAGAAATCCACGTGTGATGCCTCGCAGTCCCGTGGTTGTTTTACGAGGTTCCAAACGGGGGGTGGGGGTGGGGGGTTCGTGTAGGTCTTCCTAGATTAAACTTCAAAACAAAGCGGAATGTAAATCCATTCATAGAGATAAAAAAATGAAAAAGAAATACACACCGATGAAGTTGGGAGCAATTTGCTGCGGTGGCGTTATGACTGAGAGTGCGTGTGGGTTGGAAGTGGACACGGTGAGGGCTTTTGTTTTTCACTTTTTTTTTAAAAAAAAAGGGCAGCTCAGTATTTCCTAGTTCTCTGAGCGTGTGGGGGAGGGAGAATCTGGCCGCCTGGCTGCCACCTCCACACCGGGTGGGACGGAGGGGGAGGTCCGGGGCCCCTCAGCGAGTTCAGGGAGTAAGCAGGGCACAAATCCCCGTCACTGCCGACGACCAGGGACGGCGGGGATGGGAAATTTGCCATCAGGCTGAAAGGCATTTTTGCGGGCGACGCTACGTTGCTGCGTTTACGTCTGCTCGGTAAATCCTCCGCGGACGCGTCGTCGCAGGCTGCGAGGCGAGAAGAAGCGTTTGAGGCAGTCTTGTTGACCCTGGGCACACTTTGTTTTGTTTGCGTTCTGCAAATTCGAGTTTTTTTGTTCCCCGGCACTGGTGCCCGACAGTTTTTATTCGCGTGCTCCCCCTCCTCGGTGCTGGGGGTGTCCTGGGTGCTCCTGCATTCCTGAGGACCACAAGGGGACGTAGGGGCTAAATCAGGGCTCTTGGCGCTGTTAAAAAAGTCCCCTTGTTTGATGCTTCCACTGGGATATGGGCTATTGCTGATCTCGGCTTTATCTCCTTTGCATTTAACTACGATGGGCTGGCTCTGGTATTCATATTCATCACAGCTTTCCTCCACTTTAACTTTCACGTTGTGAAGGCTATAGGGTGGTGTCCTGGCTGTCCTGCCGCTGTCCGAGTGGGACGCGGTGGTCACAGGGGGCTCTTCCGCCTCCGTCTTTATTTTTTTCAGTGGCGTGGGCAGTTTCAGGCTGGGGGCTTTCGCCTCCCTTTTGTCGGTGCATTTTTGGAGCTTGGCGTCTTTGTCCTGGTCGCACTGTGCGCTCAGTCCAGAGGTGCATTTGAGGGGATGCGCTGGTGTTCTGCGTGAGGGGTGAGAGGCCTTACTCCGGTTGACTCCGGGGGAATACGAGGCAGGTTCATCCACAGGGTCAGCCCTGTTTAGACCAGTCGTCTTCTCCCGTTTGGACTCGGTGAAAAAACTCTCCCCCACGTCAGATGAATTAAATTTTGGTGGTTGTGAGGGTCCCGAGTCATTTCTAGACTCAGTGCATATAAATTCACTTTGCTGACGAGTGTCCTGCCTAATGTCTCCTGTCTGTGAAGCAGCAACATGGCACAGAGTCCTCTGTTGTTTCTCTTGCAGTTGCTGCTGGTTATTATAATGAAACGTGGGCTGTAGGAGCAAAGGTGCTTTACTAGTGCTGAGACTCTTGGCGAGGGAACCAACCCGGGCCCGTCGGAACCGGATGCTCTGGACCGAAACACGGCTGGAAATAGAGCTGGAGTCAGACTGAGAGGAGCTTTCCTCTTCTTCTGAGCTGACCTCTGAACTCTCTGATTGCGTATCATCTTCATCCTTGCCTTCCTCCTCCGAGCTCCCGGAGTTGCTGGTGGTGGAGAAGCCAGAGCCAAAGTCCGAGTCCGGGTAAACCCGATCCGAGTTGGTGCTGGACTCTGTGTCGCTGCTGTAGCTTTCGGTGAAATTCGGTTCGAGGTGGTGATGGTGATGATGATGCTGGTGGTGATGATGGTGGTACGGTCTGGGGTCGAGATAGAAATCCGGACGGAGGTGAAAAGCTCCAAACGAAGTCCCGTGACTGCCGAGCGATTTGGGTTGCACAAGCAGCACCGGCGGTGCGTGGTGGTGCGCGTGTCTGCTTCTGCTCCACGAGTGCCTCGCGCCGTCTCTGCCGCTGCCCCCCTCTCGCCTCCTTTTCCTTTTGTGAAGTAGGTCGCCGCCAGGGCGAGAGAGCCTGGACTGAGCAGCTATGGCGGACTGGAGCACCACCGACTGCCGGCTTACTGCGCTCCTGAAAAGGGAGCGCCTTTGGCTCAAAGTAACGCAGTTCCCTGTTATTTTAGCTGTTTCATAGTTTTTAAAGTGTTTGTGGCTGGATTTGGCCGCTGCACGGTAATCCCGTTCGTGGGTTTCGTGGTAAAATTGAGGTAGTTTGGAGTCGGTAAGGCAGGGAGTCAGCTCTCTCCTTCTGCCCGGTTTGCTGTGAAGTGTGAGAGTCTCCGGGACGCCGTGCAAACTAAACCAAACTTTTTCCTTCCACAGCTCGGCGTCAGCACAGAGGAGCCCCGAGGACGCATCCCCATCTCCGGGGGAACACGCCGCTTTCGCTTTCCTTTTGTTGGACTTCAACACCCGCTCCGTTTTGCAGGAGAAATACAGAGCCTCCACATCCTCCCGAGATATGAGAGTGCATTTAGCGGCATGGAACGCTATAGAGTTTATTGCTTTAAGCTTCCGCAGCTCCTCCAGGTCGCAGTGGTGCTTCTTTACCTTCAGGTAGTCCATGCGCTTGTGTACGGTGGTCCGGGGGATGTTCTTCAGCAGGTCGGTGAAGACCTGAGACAAAGCAAACATTTGCTTGCCTTTGATGAGCAGGTATCCAAGTCTCACTCCTTGCATTTCCTCAAAGCCACACTCCAAGTCTCCCATGTTTTATGTATTCGCTCCAATTAATCCGCGTATTCACTCTAAATGTAATATGGATTTTTTTTTTTAAACCAGTAAATGGTACGGGATGGCAAGCTCAAGGCATCCTGGTCATGCCTTTAATCCATCCCCACTGTTGCTGCGTCATGAAAATGCAAACTTTGACATGCGGAGTTAAATGGAGCTACCGGTGTCTAATGGGTTGAATGAATCGACAGCATCCACTCGTCGCCTCTTGCCCCGGCCGGGCATGGTGGAGGAATGCGACGAATGCGCCCACCAAGCTTGGGCTGCTGCTACCTGCCTCTGCCGGCTCCACTCCCCTCTGGTCGGCAGCAGGACGAAGAGAAGGTGTACACCACTGCCTCAGCCAGAGGGATAAAATAGAAGAGAGAGAGAGAGAGAGAGAGAGGGAGGGAGAGGGAGTTGTGAGGGTGGAGGGGAGGGAGAAAGAGAGAGAGAGGGAGGGAGAGAGACAGAAAGAAACAGAATAAGGGATAAAATGCAGCTGCTAATCTTGCTGCTGGTTCAGCCACAAATAAAATGACAGAGAGGGGAGGTGCGCCAGTCTGGAGACACCTTCATCAATTAATGCCCTTGGAGTCGACGCCCATTGGACGCTGCTGACAGGTGATGCAATAAAAATGGATATTCCATCTCCACCCCTCCAGCCAACCATTACAATAGTTTGGAATTGTGTCCACCTCTAGCCGGTTTGGGTAAATAATGCAATTCTGACAACTCCATATTCAAATAGGCGAATAAAGAGCGGCTGGAAATCTCCTCAGTTCACAGTGCGTAAAGAAGCACAGGTAGCCGGAGACACTGGAGTGCCACGATAAGACTGGAATGGCTTGTGCTTCCCACCCCCCCCCTCCCCTCCACATCAAATGCAGGCGTTAGGAGTCCTGTGCGCAATTGATTAGCCTATTGGTCGGTAAAGAGTCTCCACACTCTGGTTATTTAAGACGGTTTAGTGTAAACAAAGACATTAGATTTTTTTTCCTCAGAGCTGCTTCTCTGCGTTGGCCTGCGACCAAGGCTCAGCTCATCTGATTCTTTTGGCTCAGGCTTTTCTTCCATATGATTTTTCCGCTGGTTGCTTATAGAATGACCTACTTATTCTACGTTATGTGCTGTGACTCTGCAGGCTCACATTTATTTGTCTACACCGTAAATCAGTATTCGCAGCGTTTTCTATACTTTACATAGTGTGTGTGTGTTTAAAATATTTTACTGTCTATAAGCCCTGTCTATATTTACGCACGCATTAATTAACCATGAAAAAAATATATACATAAAATGGCGAATAGTGTCACGCTGCAGAAATGAATTTACTGTTAATTTAGTGTAGAGTCAAGCTAAAGCCGAAAACCTCAGTTAAACTGTAGCATAGTTTTCACCCCGGTAAAACAAAGCGAACAGTGATTGGAGTGGCTGAAAGTGCAGAGTCAGAGGGTTGGTTTTCCCACAGCAGTGCAGGTTAACGCCGTAGCGTCGTGAAACGTCCAATCCAAGCCCAAATGTAATATGTAACTAATAAATTCACACGATTTATTGTAGCAACACATTTATTCTAATACATTATTAAAATATTCTTTTGAAAATAGATCACTATCAACAGGTTTTTAAATAGACTGAACAGGAACACGGGCTACGGTGTGTGTGTGTGTTTGGGGGGGGGGGGGGGTATAGTCACCCTGTGGTGTTTCTATTGTAGGAATTCTGCAGTGTCTGGTGTCATGCATACTATCATGCGCACGTTTTTACATTTTGTTTATGCACACGTGCGCATCGTGCACATCTAATACACCCACTCTGAGAACGCATGTGTGCGCGTGTTCACAGTGACGCACACACAAATATACGAATGCGCAGAATACCGAGGCATAATGTAGCCGTGTAGTATATGATGTAGGATAATTGTCTGAATTATTATCCCCCCCCCCCCCGAGGCATATTTCTTCAATACATTCTGCGCTATGTTCTGCCTTTGTTATCTATAAAACACGCAAATCCCCTGTGGGCCGTTCTTTACGGGCAATGCTGTGCGCGACTGGGCCAAACACAAGATCGCATACTCACTTCCACAACGTTAAGCCTGTGCTTATTTACACACCGACCACCGTATACGTCGAATTGCACAGTGACGTCAAACTAGTTTTATAACTGCTTGTTCAACAGCTGAACGTGATTGGATCATGATCAAATACTACCGTGACAATCACTACCGCGATAGTGATGGGCCTTATATAGCAAAGTGCCACGTGAGTACGCGCGCACGTATTTGAAGGATTTGGGTTATTGTGTTGTGCCTTGAGACAACAGCCTTTATATTTCTGTTAATTGTGCCTGTAGTATTTTTACTCTTTTTACTAAAACGCATAGCCTCTAATTTGATCATCTGTCACTGCAGCGCAGGCTTCGCTGCAGTGGTTGTGCGTAAAGCGAACGTAGAAGTTGAGAAAGAAGCTAAAGTTTTACTGCAGGTTTAAAAAAACAACAGCATTTTATTCATTCTTGATGAATAAATAGCCCTAAACGCTTTACCGAATGAACTTCAGTTACAAACCACGCAAGCTTGTGTGGAAGAAACACACCGGGAGAAATGTCTGCGTTCATGCGCCATTGCGCAACTATCATTGTTTAGTAAGTGTACGTCCTAAACCCTGACAGATCGCGTTTAGCTCTCTTCAGTTCCAATTCCAATGCACCTCATCTGACCTGCATTCGCTACGGGACCTGCCCGTCGAGCTCCTCTCGCTCGGTTTTTACAGCACAAACTCGCTTTTCACGTGCCGATTCTATATGGCAGCATTAATACGTGGATCATGTGGAGTTTCACGGACGCCGCAGAGTGAAGTGAGAGGAGGGGCTGCTTTCTGAAGTCCAGATCCCCGGGGAAATAACTCCTATAGTACTGTGCCCGGCTAGGGAGATGCAGGGAGAAACAGACAGTGAACACTCGCTTCCTGACCACACGTTATTCCTTTGGGAATCTGTTTATCACAGTTTGACACAACACGTGCTTATTGTTTCTCTCCGATTACATGCAGGACCTCCACTTATTACAAAAGTGTTAAACAAATCTAACCTAACACTCTTTGGATTTGACTGAGTACATAACAAATTAGTATTGTACACATATAACCGCAAATGTTGTTTTATTAAACTCAGTAAACATATTTTATAAGGTCAGAATCGCTCAGATTTTCAAAAAAGCGCTCAGAAAATTGTTAAAACGCTTACATTTACTATCTCAGAACATTTAATGAAATGAATAACAAACAAAACAAAAAAACAGTTGAAGCTCTATAATTTCGAGATATATGCATACTTGTCTCTCTCTGAATCCGTGATCCTTCAGCCTAAAACTATAATATCACAATGAAACGATCAATGAATAAAATACGATAATTTATACAAATCTGGCTATTTCCCATCAAGACCATGGACTTTTGTTATGCAAATCTATAACACACCAGATGCACAGGGCACTTATTTCCCCCTCTCGTGCTCCTGGAAGTCGACCGGTCTATGCGAGGGTATACGGGACCGAGTGTCCGAGACAGAGACCTCAGGCACGGCGGAGGATTCGACGTGTGCGTGGGAGAGAAGTCTCAAACCAAAATGTTGGTACAGTGGGAAATGCCCAAAACAAAAATCTGTGGACGTGTGTTGTAGGTAATGGAGTTCAACTTGCTTTTTGGGAAGTTTAGCGTTACTGTAATGCAGGACCATGATTTGACTACGATGTCGAGCATGAATAGTAAGATTTACCCCCAAAAAAAAGAAAAGAAAAAGAAACATAAATAAATCAAGTTATTATGGCAGATGTTTGCCCCGTGGCAACTGCTGGATGAAGGTTTCACCTACATTTTTATTTTCCACTGCGGAAGACTGAAGCCATAAAGATGGACGGATTTGGGCACAGCCTGCACTCCAATTCGACCAGTGCGCCACAGTTTTGCGCAAGTTTTGCACCTTTGGACAGGAGTGAAACTGTTAGAAACTTGTTTATGCCAAATATAAACGTCTAATGAACATAGTCGATTTCTTTAGTACATGTTTAGAATGCATATTAAAAACTGCGCACACTTCATACAGTCGCTATATGGACAGCAGCTCTTGTGTGACGTTTATGGAACCGGCTCATCTGGTGAATTTCATACATTTTTATAAGCCAACGGCCCATAAAGATATTTTGGTACAGGCACGCTTTCAAACGCAAACCAAACATGCTGCTCGTACGGCTGCAAGGCGTTTGTTTTGCATCTAGCTTTATGGAGACACTTGGTCAAGGAGGCGCAGTCAGTTGTAAGAGCATAGACTTTTTATGACACAAACCCGCTGCCCCATGCCAAAACAATGAATTCCTCTCCACCCCTCCACCCCTCCCGGGAGAATGTGATTTTACATGCAATCCGAGCCTGAAGTGTGTGCCGACCGTGGTTGGGGGAGGGCTCTCTTCACCTTTCACCCCGCCATGTTGGGACTGTTTGTATTTTTTCCTGGGCCCCTGTGCTAGTCGCCGACCAGAGGGGCAACCCCATGGGTTTAAAAAAAAAAAAAAAAAAAACTGGGTCTCAATGTGGAAAGGAAGATTATAGCTTAGGAGTGTTGGGTTCATATCACAGTTCAGGTCATTTCATGCTTTACGCTGAAGCAGGAAATAAAAACGCCTAAAATACCATTGTTGTAATGATTATAAAAATAAACAGTTTAGTGAGCCGGTAACTCTTTATTTTCTGCCCAGTTATCTCCATTTACTGCAGTCTGGGAAAAAAAAAAAAAAAAAATCATACAGATGCCAATGGGAATATATGGCCACAGATATTAGTTAGCGCTGGCATAAAGTATTACAGAAGGTTAGTTAAGGGATAAAATGCCTTATAAGAAATATTTCACTTCTAATCAACTATCGAGGTTTAATCGTGGCGAATTCGAACCAAAACTTGCTCATTGCACCCGGTTTAAATGTACATGTAGGGATGTTTGGCTCTAAAACATGAAAGACTGATGAACAGCTGTGTCAGTGTGAGCCACTGCTGCGTCTGAGAAACACTGTTGTCATTGTTTCGGTGAAAAATAACACAGGTTACACTACCAGGATGTGAAAATGATCAAACTGCTGTTTAGTAAGGCCTATGGATGGTTTATGTTTTTATCTAACATGCACGAAAATGCCCACTACTCATTATTAACAAATTGCTCTGACAACAAGCATATGGCATCTATTTGACCAACACAGCAGCTTCAAAATAACTGTTCTATATTAGCTGTCAGTAATCATTTGTTGAACCTTGTGAGCTTCAGTGTGTGAAGGAATTCTTCCCAGACTGATTTAGTTTTGTATGTATTCTGTAACACAATACCATGTATTTGGGGTGAAATGTTTAAGGTCAAATTAATAATTTAGAACCATGTGTAATCTGCAACTTGGATTCCTACTTACAGTGTGTTGGATTTCACTAATCACATGTGAAACACACACTGGACAGTCAAGCACTCAGCAGGTGTTTATATGGGCCTTAACAGTTTCAGAAACTTTGTGTTGATGTCATACATTTCAAACGGATTTATTTGCCAATCACTAGGTTAGAGTAAAGGAGTGAAAGCAGGTTTTTGCAATTATTTTGAAGCTAAAGTTGTAGACTAAAGAAAAACTAAGAAAAAGGCAGATGATAGCCTGCTTAGAGTTTACCAAGAAGTATTTGAAGTATTAGGAAAATTATTCTCTGGCCTGATTAGTCTTTGAGTAGAACAAACAAAACGGGTCCTTGAAGAAAACCTTCTCCAGAGAGCATGCAAGGTGTTTATCTCTCAGAGTAACAATGACCTAAAGCATGCAGCCAAGATAACACAGGAGTGGCTTCAGGACAAGTCTCTGACTGTCCTTGAATGGTCCAACCAAAGCCCAGACTTCAACCTCATAGAACAAAACCTGAACATGGCAAATCACATCCAGTCTGTGAAGCCTGGGAGGATCTGCCAGGAAAGGAATGAACTATATTCAGGGAGGGGAAAGGACTAGAATTGTTGCAAAATAATAGCATTCTACAAAACACTAAAAGTGTATTGACTTAAATCTATAAAAATAGAAACATGTGCACAGGTCTGAATTATTTCTGGATAATATTTTTTGACACTGTTTTTCCTCTGTATTGTCTTTCCCTGCGTTTGTCATTCAAGAGACCACCACGTTACCTAGTCTACACAAACGGGCTCAAAATTGGGTCCTCTGACTTTTTTAATCTAACATGCTGCGAAGCCTCAGAGTCACAACACAGCCCAAAGAGAACACTATATTGAAAAAACAAACAAATAAACAAACAAAAAAAGTGCACAGCTGGTTCTTCAAAATACCCACCCACCATTACATTAATGTCAAACATGCTGCTTTAATCTTTCATTTCTATTCTGTCACACAATTCCAACTTTATCATTGAGCGTTACTGGATACGGCATCCAGTTACTCTGCAGGAACACACACTGCCTAAAACAATGGAAATCGCTAGAGAAACATAAAGCTTTTATACAGCAAACCAATACCAGAAGAATATGACACAAGACTTGTTTTTTTTTCTCAGATTCTGGCCTACAGTAGACATAATGCTGCAGTAGAGAATATGAACAACAAAGGCCTAAAACACAGAGAGCAGTGGTTCTAATCATAAGATATTTTAAAAACTATAAAAGCTCTGAGTGCCATATGTACTGTGAGGTCACCAATAGTAATAGGGAGCAAACAGCGTCACTGCAATTTTCTGTCTCAGAGAAAGCTCTTCTCTGACAACCTGAGGAACATTATACATGATTCGCGCAGACTTTGACTTAATCAAGTGCAAGTTGTAAAAATCATTTGCCATTTTCAGTGTTTCAGTAGCTATATGGGCCCCTCCATAACCGCTGCCCCCTCCTTTGCCTCCCTTTGTTCTCTCCAGCTCTAATAGGTTTTCCCCTGCCACACACAATTCACTTTTTTTTCCCCCTTCCCCCCCCCCCACCCCTCTTTTAGTGCAGTGCCCAGTGTCGACTGGAGCATTTGAGCAATTTGAAATTAAAGCAAACAATGGGCAGGCACTCCCAGGGACCTCTCGCTCACCATATTACACGGAGGACGCTCGTGTGCTCTTGCGCATTATTGGCAAGTCATTATGTTTCTCTGGAAACCGAGAGCCGGAGCTCGCTCAGAGGAATCGGTGATGCAAGCAGCAGCTGAGTGCTTGGAATAGCATGTGTGTTCTGGCAACAGCATGGGGATGCTGTCAAAACAAAACTATATGTGACATGTATGATACATCCCTCAAAGCTTATTTTAATATCTGTGGAAAGAGCTTTTCTTAAGTCTACATGCCGCACACTAATTAGACCTAGTTGATAGATATTAAATCGTGTTGAAATAGCATGCAGGTACAAATACATTATTAAAATTTACAAAACAGAAACTGCAGAAGAAGCAAGACTTATTTCCTACAGTATCAAGGGATTCGATAGTAATAATAATGGATGGAGACAATCTGTACAGCATACAGCATCCTTTGACCTTAGATTTTCAAAGCAACTAAGGAAAAACTCTCTAAAACTTAACAGAAATAAAACCCAGGAAAAACACCTGAAGTTGAAGCCTGCCCGTCTTCCAGCACTGTTGTATTTGAAGAATAGACCATTATGGTGGATTTAAATTAAAGGCTATTGACCAGGACAATACAGACATACAACTGTGTTTGTATTTTACAATACTGTTGTGGTAATGATATAGCAATATGTTACCATTCTACATTGTATATTTGCCCACAACCTGACCTAAAGTCTTGATGTAGCTATATAGATTGTGAATATACAGAATCTAGTTGCAAAGCAAGCTTATAATTCAGTGTACACTGCCACTGGAGGTGGGGTGCAGTAAGTTTTCATTTTCAACACTTGCACTTTGGTTTCCTGCAGGCTGTTTAACACAATGGTGTATTTACCCATTGTGTTTCACTTCAAAGACACAATATGTAAACATAAGTTGGCAGATGCATAAAACTGAAGGCTGCAAAACTTTAAATTCTGCCTGTCAATCTGATTGGTTAGCAGGGTGACTCTTATTCAAAGAATATCACAGTGATTAGTGTGGTCCTTCAGTGAGTCTTAGTCTTAAAAGCCTTTGTCAGATATGTTTTAGTATATTTCTAATAATTGCAGAAGATTTTAGAGGAACAGGACCAAAGGGGCCATATAACCTACAACCTCATCATCTGAACCACAACCTAAATCATGTCTTTCATAGGTATTTTGTTAGAAAGAAGTGTTTAATATAAATAATACAGAGGGAACTTTAATTTATGAGCTCCTTCAACAAGAGCAATAGGAAAGAAAAACAGAAATGGCTGTTGTTAAGATACCTGAATCAGTCATTATTTCCAGACGTTTGCCCTCAAAATGCCAGCTATCGGAAACATGTCAGTGTCCTCTGTTAATTATGACAAAGTAGCAGCAAGGAGCAGTTGTTTCACATACATTTTCCTGATAAACACAATTTGAACCAAAGTTTAAGGTGAAACATAGACAGAGGCTTATGGCATGACACTGTAGTGGCAATTAGTTTAATTGATTACTCGCTTCACTGTTTTGAATGCAGAATCCGTTCGCAGCATTAAGTAATCAACTAAAAGTGAACCTTTCCCGTTAAAATGCCGGCGCAGGAAAAGAAGGAGTATGTTTAAGCATAGCTTTACCTTCCCACCAGGTTTACTGCGGGTGACCCACGGAGGCTCCGGGCGTCTCTGCCGTGTGAATCTAACATGAACGGTCCAATCACAGCCGTCGTTTAAGGCTTGTCAGAGGTCACGCACACACGCGCAGTGCGTCTACGTCGTTACGCATTTCCTGTTCTCGAACTACCCCCCCCCCCCCCCCCTCTTCTCGCCGTCGCGCCGTGAAGTGGATGTTTTGGTGGAAAAAGGATACACTGTCGAAAAGGGACGTAAACACGTTTAAAACATGACATTGCGGCCGAGTGGGACCTAAAACGGCGCCGCAGGGGGGACGAGGGACGTCTTCAGCGAAGGTTTCGGTGGATCTCGTCGTATTCCTCCGCATGTCCGCTTTCTTCGTAGATGGTCTCCGGCGAGCGTTGTCTGGCGGCGGACGACGAGTTCTCGACGAATAATATGAAGGAGATGATCGGAGGTTGCTGTGTGTGCTCGGACGAGAGAGGCTGGGCTGAGAACCCGCTGGTGTACTGCGACGGACACGGCTGCAACGTTGCTGTGCATCAGGGTAAGCTGTGCTGTTAGCGCCTGCTAGCAGGTAGCAGTTAGCTCGCAACGCTAAGTTAGCGTTGTCTTGTTACAAGGTTACGGAGCCGTCTTCGCTTGCCCTCAGCAAGGCCAGGCCGGGGTCAGGCTCGACTCATTCAGCAAGTTACTCCGGTGCCCTGGCTTTGCAATTAATCTGCTTAGGACGGTGACGGCCATCTGCTTTAAGACGATATTTTTCTAGCTCCTGTGGGACTCCGCGAACGAGTTTGTTTATATGGTCCACGCTTAGCGCGTAAAGTTTGTGTCCGATTACGTTACAACTATTACTGAGTAGCAGCTAATAGTAACATTTGAATATTTTAAAGTACATTATGACGCAGTGACGGTCAACACAGTGAGTCTGGCCAGTTAAAGTAACAAGCCAACGACATGTCGTGGTTTCGTTTTAGCTTCTAGTGTAACAACTGTGCTGCCAAA
The DNA here is from genome assembly GCA_030770545.1 of Macropodus opercularis. NCBI lineage: Eukaryota > Metazoa > Chordata > Actinopteri > Anabantiformes > Osphronemidae > Macropodus > Macropodus opercularis. The sequence continues at coordinate 7,843,275 of JAUCMP010000028.1, forward strand.
CTGGTGTTAACCCAACATGACTCAGACGGTGACGTCCAGTGTTTACAAATAACAGCTGGACATGTGTCATTTTGGCAAACAGTGGGGAAACGAAGTCTGTTTTGAAATGTCAGAGATCGTGGACCCATACAGATCCACGTTTATTTACACTTGTAACAAGCGTTGTTTTTAACAGTTAGTTTTGGACTAAATAGCATATATATATAAATAAATCTAACAAACCAACCAAAGTGTTACATATGTATTTCTTCTTCATTTGCATTCTTCATAATTTATGTCTACTCTCTAATGCTAAAGTGGAAGCATTGCACATTGTTGCACAAAATAAACAATGCCTCACTCCACACATGGTTCCACAAATATCTGCAAAGTATTCTCACGTGTAAGTTATGATTATTAAGAATGACACTGTTTTAACTGTTAAAACATGTAAGAAGACCAAGTTCTGTTTACACATTGACTAAAAGTGTGTCTTTCCTGAAATAGAGACAATACATAGCAATAAATACAAATTAATGACTCATGACAATCTAATAAGGTGCATTTTAGCAAGTCCAGAACATCCAAACTCACAGGCACTTGTTATGTCACCGGTTTCCTTTTCTGAACCATGAGTGTTTTGTTCTCTGAAATCCGGGTTATAGCTGTTCATGTAATTGGACCATGATCCCCAAACATATCATCAGGTAAAAATATGTAAGGTCTGTGTCTGTACTGCAACCATAAGTCTGAATCCTTCAAGCGTCAGTGCACTCACAAAGAGGAAACAAACAAAATAAAGGGTGTTTTGGGACTTGTAGTCCATGTTTATAAATGAATGTGGCAGAAAAAAACCACAAAGCAATTAAGTTTTTACTAGAGCTGAGCTTCCAATCCTTTCCTCTTTAGTTTTAAGTGAGTAATGTGTTGATGGTCAAGTACAGATTATAATATATTTTTCTATGCATATACTATGATTATAATAGTAGGCCTGTTTATCTGATACATCCTTACATAGTCACACACAAAAAATTGTTACAGTCTTAGCTCCCATTGTTTCACCACGATCAGTGTATAAATGTATTCTGTGCTGTAAGATTTATTCCTTGGCTGTAGTTGTACTGAACCCTTCTTGTCTTTCTTCAGCCTGCTACGGCATTGTGCAGGTGCCCACTGGTCCCTGGTTTTGTAGAAAATGTGAATCTCAGGAGAGAGCAGCCCGTGTGGTGAGTCACGTATTTCATCTATCCCTTCGTTTGAGATAGAACTCCAGAATGGGACTCACTGTGAAATGTTGTGGCCCTAATGGCTTTTAACAGTGCTGTCATTTGTAAATGGATGGATAAAGTAGTGCCAGGTTATGTCTCATCTCATCTGTGTTTCTGTTCAAAGGATTTGGAATAAACCAGTCAACACAATTCATGTTAAGGCCTGTGTTTGGGGTATTTTGACCACAGGCTTTACGGAGCGTTGGAGTCATCCTGTTTAGTGCCAGTCATTACAAATTAGGACAGAAGTAACGAAATGCTGCCACCGTTGTGCTTCATCATGGGCTGATATTAGCCACCTTTAACTATTAGTGTCTTATGTTCCTCAGACTGTGCTTAAGGTTCATAACTTCAGTTGTGTATCTTCAAACCAGAGAGTCTTTTTCTTCATTATCTTAAATACTGTTTTGAATATTTTTGTGAAGCAGCAGTTTCAGCTTGATTTAAGCTTGATGGGTTGACACTAGAACTAAAGAAATGAAGGCCTCTGCATACCTGTGTCTGAATAATCACAGTGTAGTAGTAGTCAGTGATTTAGGTACAGTCAGCTGCATTAGACATTTAACTGTGTAAAACCTGTCTCTAACATTTTTGAACCAGAGAAAGCAAAGTATAGTAGTGTCTGGTTTGTGACAGAGCAATAGTTTAACTCATAAATGACACTTGTTTATGTAGTTTTCTGTGTCCTATTCACTTGAAATATTAGTTTAGATGCCAAAGCATCAAAGGTACTGTAACTAGAGTAATTAATATTGAAGAACTCCACTGACCTGCATATTTCCACCTTTTTATTTTCCGTATTGCATGTGTTCTCTTTATGGAACCAAGCTGGTAGAGCTTTATGAGTTTCAACTCAATTTGACCTCTGCAAACGTCTGTGGACCTGTCGAGATTTTGTCAGGGCAAGATTTATGAATAAAGCTGTTGATACAAGTGCTAGGAATGATCTGCCTACTCTATGTATTCATGTGTGCCCATGTATACACACAAAGTCAGTAAATTGGCAGATCATTGAAGGCATGCGATAAAAGCCCAGTGAAGGCTGACCTTCAAACCTGATAAAGAAAATCATGTGTCTCATTTTATAAGAAAGTACTGAAGTAAATACTGCTTCTCGACATCCAAGTTTAAAAAATATTTAAACCTTGTTGTTAAACGTTGTTTACTGTATGAAACCTTACATTGTTCATGGAGGAATGTGCAGAAAGGTTTTTGTGCAGCATTCCAGTAAAACGAGAATATGTGAAGTATTTTTTTTGCAAATAGAAATTAAATATATATGACAGTGGTTAGGCTAAAACAACTTTAAAGTTATAAAGCATCTTTTAACAACCATAAAACAAGACATTTATATACCTGCCCAGGGCCATTATATGGAAAGAATTTTAAATGGGAATGTGCAGTGGAAGCACCGTTATTATTATAAGCTTGCATGCACTGTGTAGTTTTTGCCAAACTTAGCCACACCAGAGTCGAGGACTTTATCCTCTGATATGTCCACACAGACAAACACAAACATCCTAAGGAGTAACACACAAACAACACACAACAACACAGCGGTTTTCCCAGAGTGATCTGGGCTTGTGCCTAAGGCAGGGTGACATGCTGGCTTATCTCACACGCCAACCAATTTGCCTTACTTCAGTGTGTACCTCACAGGGTAGATGAAGTAGATTAGCTTGAGCTGTTGTTCCTGATTTGAACTTTCTTTCCCTACAGAGGTGTGAGCTGTGTCCCCACAAAGATGGAGCCCTCAAGAGGACGGACAACGGAGGTAGAATCTCTCTCTTCTGCGCACACACAGACAAACACACGCCTACATTGGCGGTTAGCCACTTGTGTATTTTATCGTTAATTGTATGTCACTGGCAAGTTTAAGGGGCGTGAGCGTGCTGGGAGAGTTATGTTGCTGTTGTTGCATGTGCTGCCTCTCTGTACCGTCCTTGCCAGTCCATATTTTATGAGTGTGAGTGGGTGTGTGTGTTTATGAGGGGGCGGGCCAGGATGGGTATAGTGCATGGCCTGTGAGGAGTCTCCTTGCTGGGTTCACAGGGAGGTCAGAGCTTGGTGGAGACTGTAAATATTCTGTGTGTGTGAGTTAGTGAGTCAGAGCAGCACAGCTGTGGGATTGTGTCCAGGCCTGTAGGAAGACATCAGCACAACACTAACACACACTGTTTTACTACTTTCTTTTATTTTACCCTTCCCATGACCCCTCTCTTCCCCCCTCTTCTCTGTTTTTCCCTTCCATTTTTCTTTCACCATCTCCTGCCACTACTGTCCATTTCTCTGCTCCTGTCAGTTTCTCCCCACTTGTTGATCTGTGAGTAGTTGCTGTTATTTCAGGTGGGATAGTGATTAAGCAAAGGCATTAGCATGAAACAGGTATTGGAGTCAGCGTCCTAATATGTAGCAGGCAAAGTAAAGGAAGAAATGGAGCGAGACGAAAATTTACTGCTGTTTGCTTGTCTTCGTACTTGTAGACAGGCTACCCCATATGTCAATGGGCTCATTATAGCTGGAGTTTAAAGATACGTTAACAGGAAACATTAAAAGTTGAAAGGATTTGCATACAGAAAGAGTTCAAACGTCACATCTGTGCACGCAAGGGGGCTTGATGGGAACAAGGACAGTAACAAATCAACAACGGGTTTGCTCTCTCCGTAGCAGTACCAATAAATATTAAATATGTGGCAGCAGAATGAGCAAAGTGTTTGGACTGATGTGGTTTCACTGTACATTTGATCCATTGCTTTATGCAGTAGGAACCACATCAGCCCAAGTTAATTTTGTCGTTTTTTGATGTTAGGTAATGCTGGCATCACAGCTTTGACAGACTCTTACCACAGGAGATTACAAAACCAAGATCTGACAACACTTTGCCACTTATTTAGAAATTGTGGCAAACTTAAAATTAGTTATGAGCTTAATATGCCACTTTGTTTCCAATGTGTTGGCCTAAACTTTTTGAAATAAAGTTTGTCTGTAAGGTGACGCTATGTTGATTTTTTTTTTTTTTTGTGGTGTGAAAGCGTGAATGCTTAGTTGGAGAAGGAAACTTGTGCCTCTTTTATAGTCCTGTTTTATAGGCCTTTACCAGATTGTCGGAGGGACTTCAAAACAACAACATGCCCTCATTTAATACCCACCTCCCTCCCTTCCTTCCCCGCCCTCTGCCCTCCTCCCCCTGTCCTGCTCACCAGGTCAAAGACAGGTCAGGGGTTCAACTGTAAGTTTAAGCCTGTTTTTGTTTCCGCCATAGGGAAAAACAGACACCTTCAGTATGGTAGGAGACTCCCACCTCCATTTGACCTCCCTTTCACCTCCTCCAGCTCCTCCTTAGCTTGTCAATTCTACTCCACTCCACCATACCCCACTGTCATTCTGCTGCCCCCAGTTTGTCTTCACTGACAGGCAGCTGTGTGTATTTTAGTGCTCAATAAACTGCTACTTGGATTAACTACAATTTGTTGCTCATACTGTAGAGGTTTGAGCTTTGTGAGGGTACAATTACAGTCAATATAGTCAATAGTTTGGTTGTTTCACACCTTAATTAAATTGACTATGCTAACACCAAATTCAGTGGTGTGTGTGCCAAACACTGAAAATCATCAAAGTCTGTATTGCTTTCACACTTTCTCTGGAATATAAGTGAAAATGTGGTTATGTTTTTGTTTAACCCAGCTGGGTCTGTTGGCCATGTATGGAGTCACACCGTTATTCAGGGTGTCAGACATTTGAACTTAATGCATCCCCATTATGATCAAACAACTGTACTCCAGCACACAGATAAATGTCTCACTCACTGATCAAGTGAGTTTATAATTATTAATCTTTGCTGTGATGTGTTTCACGAAGCTCCTCGTCAATCCTTCTCTGTCTTTGTAGGCTGGGCACATGTGGTGTGTGCTCTTTACATACCTGAGGTGGAATTTGCCAACGTATCGACTATGGAGCCTATAGTCCTTCAGTCTGTGCCGCACGAGCGCTACAACAAGGTAGCAGTCTGTCTTGACACACAAAAAAAATACATGCACAACGTAATCATCGTAAGGTAGTGATTGTACTAACTGTGTGTGTTTAGACATGTTATATCTGCGAGGACCAGGGCAGAGAGAGTAAAGCAGCCACTGGAGCCTGTATGACCTGCAACAAACATGGCTGCAGGCAGGCCTTCCATGTCACATGGTGAGACTCATTCGCTTCACGTTGACCTCATTACACAAAGAAGAGATTGTTTCTTCAGTTTGTCATTCAAGCTGATTTTAGAGACTTGTTAATCGGATGTGCTATATAGTTGTGCTCTCTCAAAATCTCTAATACTTAAAAAAAAAGAAGTAAATGCTTTGCAATAGTTAGTTTGCAGGAGCTGCAATGATGCACAGAAATGCAGGCTTCATTTAAAGAGGCACTTCCTGTGTTTCTCCTTCCTTGTAAATACAATATGTCTGCTCCCGTTGGTAAAGTAAAACTTGATATGAATGACATGACATGAACATAAATGTTCCTTTTTTTAATGTAAAGACGTTTTCTTCATACTTCTTCCTTTTATAGTGCCCAGTTTGCTGGGTTGTTATGTGAAGAACAAGGGTCAGATGCAGACAACGTGAAGTACTGTGGATACTGCAAGTACCACCACAGCAAACTGGTAAGTGTCCCAATAAGAGCATGTCTTTAACAAGCACCAGTAACTCAAGTCAAATTAAAATGTTTAAGCTAACAAGAACTGCATTATTATTATTTTTTAAATTCTGTCTGCTACTGTATTCAATTATCTCTATATATAATGCAAACCCATTGGAAGGATTACAAACCCCCCTTTAAGTATTACCCCAATGCAACAAAATGCGTATGATCACTGAAAGAAAAATCTGCTTTTCTGTGATTACTGTGATAAAGTGATACATTTATGGTTTTCAAGGCTAATTGCATTAACAAAGTTATAAAAGAATCTGCGCTTTCTCAGTTGTTCCTGCCTTGTGTGTATGGTTATGATTTCATAAAGCAGAAAATGTCCTAAACAAGTACAAAAGCACACTGTGTGCAGCACTAGCTTGCTGACCACAAGAGAGAGTGGTTAGAAAACCGAGGAACGCTCATACAATAACAGGAGGCGCACAGGCCAAAAAATGAAAACTCGCACACTGCTTACAAAATGGCACAAAACTGCAAGATTGAAATTTTCTGAAGAACATAAAAAAAGAAGCCTGATTAATATTGGCAGCACATTTGTAGGTCGAACAAATCAAAAATATATTAGGTTGGTCCAACTGGGGTTCAGCATGTTTGTGAACCATTGTGTGTACGTGTGTGTGTAAATAGAGGATGTGACATTTAGAGATGGATCCATGAAGGCAGTGTTTTTTTTTTTTTTACTAAAACACAAAAATGAAAAGATCTTCCATTGTCAAACATTTAGTATGTACAATGGGCTAATTGAGCAGCGAAAATGACCAATTACATCTTCTGGCCTGAATCTAACACAACACTCCTGCTTTTGAAAGCAGGGGCTTTTCAAAGAGCTGAACAACTCTCCGCACACAATTCTTGTACTATTGTAGTAAGATGGGACTCCGTCATCAGAAATAAGGTTTAAGACTTGAGTGAAAATCTAAATCTCACTAATTAAGGCTTTGTTGCCTGTTTTAAATGTGGAACCTTTTATTGCTAATTGATTTAATTGATCTTTCAGTGATTTTGACCAAGGGTGTGCTTTGGTTAATTATATTCTGCATATATTATGGATGAGTGCCATGAAAGTTTTGTGAATGAGAATTCATGTGTGGCTTTCTTACTCCTACTAACTACGAGCAGAAATGGCCATGCTGGTGTATGACACGCAAATAAATTTAACATAAGATAAAGCTTTATTCTGTACAGCTTAGTTCAGGATAAAGTCCACTCTGCCCTCTGCTTCTCTCAGCCCTGTCCCTCTCCTCAGTGTTTCCCTGTTTCCTTCCTTTCTCCATCTTTTTTGCAGTTTTCCACCCTTCTCAGTTTCTGTTTCCTTCTGTCCTCTCCCTTCTTCAGTTAACTTCCTGTCCCTCCCCGCTTTCTGTCTTTCAATCTTTGTCTTCCATATGCATCCTCTTTGACTGGATAAGTCCACCCACCCTGCCAGTGCCACCTGACCTCTACTCTCCATCAACTCTTATTACACCACTATTCATGATTCCATGATTCTCTTCTTTCCTGCTCTAAACCAACAGCAGGTTTGGTTTGCAGATTCAGATTTGGGCATTTGAGAATTTATTTTTAATAAAGACCTGGCTGAACAAAATAACCTTAGTATTTACTCATGCATTTCAAGTATTTTGTAATTACATTGTGGTGATTGATGAATATCTTTATATTGATTGTCATAAAAATGTTGTAGTGTTGACTTTGAAGCTTTCTGTCCTTTGTCAAAGGAAGTAATTTTGATTTTAAAATGAGCATCATATAATTTTTCATCAATATCCCAGATTTCAATCTACTGTTGTATTTCACACCTAAAAGATATATTATCAACCAAGCAAAAACGCTGTAACATCCAAGCACCGGATATACAGACAGGAAGTGTTTTAATACACATTTAATCAGAAAATTTTAATCCATTGTTTAGTAGTTAGTGTCACATTGTATGCATATACATTCTACGTAATTTTGGTGGAGGTGGGGAACGAAATATGAAAATACGAATAGGATGATAGCGTAGCACAGGCTACACAGTATCAACACACACATTCAGATGACATTTTGCAATGTTAACAAACGCTGATGGAAAGACTCGTGCTGTTTTATTGATCGTGTATGAATGGCTTTGGATGCTGGGGCATAATGTCATTAAGCTGGGATTGTATGGATGACGGGTTGTACGAGAGGTAATCAATGATGGAGAAAGCAATGCTGTTAGCAGACCGGGTTTGATAAAATACCACTTGATGGATGTTTACACTATGTTAGCAACATATGGCATTTGACTGGACTCAGTCAGTTGCCAATCTAATTTCAAACTTAGATTAGCCTTGTTTACTCTGGGCTACAGTGAAATTTGTCTTTGGATATTGGCATCATCAAGGCCTTACATTTAATTCTGCTCATGTTGATGCATGAACTTAACATTTCCAGTCAGCTGGACCGATTGTGTCTTTTGTCTTGGTGATCCAAGTTTAGTCTTTAAAAGGTAAGGCAGTATCTTGTGATTCAGTGAGTGGTGTCTGCGTTAGATTAAACCAATTGTGCACCCAGTTGCTTCTGAGTATTACTTGCAATACCACAAGAAACACTGCATTGAGGTAATCTGAAAATTGAGGATGCAGTTGTTTGTAACCATGACACCAGATATTGTGAGTAAGAAGTGTATGGTTTGTGCTACGAGAGTTGTGTTTTGGCAAAGGAGTTGGAGTTTGTCCTGACTGTTTTTCTTGGGTGCAATATAAACAACTACTCTACACTTGAATAATTTTGCCGTATAAGTCCATTTGGCCAATGAAAGTTGAAAATAAACTTTTGTAATCAATGCTCTTCACTATGCTTTTTGAATCTTTTTTGAACTTTTATTTATTAATTTTTTTAGTCAACTCAGTTTCTTAGTTTAAGTTTTTTCTTTATTTTTTATTTACATAATAGATTTTTTTGGTCAGTTTTAAAAAGTTTTCTGTGGACTTCATCCAGTAACTTGGAGTTCCTCTTTACTTTTTAGCGAAGGAGCAGGGGCCGTGGTAGTAGGTCTCAAAGCTTAAGTGACTCTTCCTCTCAGTGTATGGATAGACCCACAGACACGGACAAGAAGGTAAGACAGCCCTCAGATCTTACCCTCTATATGCCTCCTGCCCACGACTCTGACTCCATCAAAAACATATGCCCTACTGGTAGATCTTCAAGATGCGGTGGGACAGATACCAGTAAAACCTTCATGCTAATATTGGTTCCACAGCATTTATAGAAACGGTCTTTGAAAATAGAGGCAGGAAGTTTCTTTTGGTGAATCTACTACATGAAGATATATTTTTCTTTAATCTTGCAGGCAACTTGCAAGCTGCGTGATTTGATTAAATATTGAGTGTGTGTACATGTATCCTGGTATTTTTCTGTGGCTGTTTTTGTTATTATGTGTTTAAGCCATTAAACTCCAACAAATGTCTACCTTAGGATAAGCGCCATACGTGTCTAATTGAATTTGTCAGTCTTTTCTTAAGAAATATACCTTTGCAATCAGATGTCTTTTATTGGGGTGTACTATCTGATCTGTATAGAGATTTGACCCACCTCAAAACATGTTACTGTGTTTTTCAGCCTCACATAACATGACCTCTTACAAATGTCCTTCAATTTGATGTCCAAGTGAGTGGTGGAATTGTATTTCATAAACCCAACAGCAGTTAGATTTCAAGTGTTTTCAGGACGCTAGTTTGTCTGTCGCCCACCTACATGCACCAATGATCGCAACAACTAATGAATACGACATTAGTGTGACTTAATCAGTCGCGCCTGTTAGTGGGACATGTAATCACAGGCTGCGTAAAATCTGAATTTACAGGAGGTGTCAAGTCATCTGTTCCACGTTTTATCTGTGCCCGTAGCTGATTCAAACCTGTGAAGGCTTATATGCAATATAGTAGTGGTTCGGTGGAGATGCTCAGAGAAATTAGAATACCCAGTCTAAAAAAGGGTTGCCCCTTGAATTGACCTGTCATTGATTCATCCTGCAAGGCTCTCAACAATAGTGTGCGCTGGTTGGTCACCCAAATGCATCCATCTTGTATCGGTTAGGGGAAGAGTTTATCAAATCAAAATACCAAGATTAATGTGTGCATGAAATAAAAGCATAAATAAAGGACACAGTTTTAAGAAATGAGCAAGATCAATTCATATATTGAAACGTGAGCTGAGAACGTGAGTGTGAAAACCTTGGTTCAGACCATGTGTTAAATACAACATGAGTAAATGAATTTAAAATGCATCAATATAAGCATAACTGATAGACACAGATGATATAACATAAAATGAGTTTGAGAGCACTGCATACTGCTGCTACACATAAATGAGATGAGCTCAGTGAAAATTATTTTATTGTAAATAAGGTGTAAGAAGGATGAACTAACAAACTCCTAGAATTGTTCCAGCAACGTATTAATAAGTGCCTTATTGTAACAATTTTCATATTTTTACCGCTGGTTCATTAAATTGATAAAGGGGGGCGCTTCAGTCCAGCTGGTAGGGCTTTTGTCCACCAGGGTTGGTGGTACAACTCCAGATGAAATACTGTGGGATTACTAAACCTGTGTGTCCAGACAGTTCAATAGCTTTGCTCATGATGCTGTGTTACTTTTTTCTCAGCTTTTATTAAGTTTTTGCCAAGCATGAAAGGAATTATGGATAGATTTTCCTTTGTGTCCCCTAAGTAATTGGAGGAATCCTAATGAACCTTGAACGTATCACATGGTGTGTTATCTGTCTACTCTTGTGTTTGATGATGACGGCTTCAACGTTCGATTGTGTGTGTCCTTGTCCATTCGTCCACAAACAATACCGTCTCCCTGCCCTGGCTTTTGTTAATACTGCATGATTTGCACTATCCTACTCTCTCATTTACACACACACATTTTTCCATCCACATTCCAGGGTCAGAGATCAGCCAGCTCAGATGTGCGTGTGTCCATGCATGCATTTGTTATGTTTTGGAGGCTCACATTTATACCAACCTCATGTTAGACCCTCCAGTCAAACTGCAACGGGGGCGAAAAGAACCCCCACACTGGCTGCTTAGGAAAGGCCCGCAGGAAACACACACTCGCATCCACTGCATACAGACACAATGGCTGGTCAGAAATCCTGCAGGAAACACAGGGGAATTCCTGCCAGGCAGGGGCGGATTATTTTCCCCCGTACTTCCTGCTCTTCCATTTCTCCCCATCTTTCCTCGCCTCTGCACACACTCCCTGCCCTCTGTGTGTCTGCTCATCTTACTCCTCGCAAATTGTAAGATTCCTTTAAAATGCATGTCGAATCGCAAAGGAGACTCTTGTCTTCGCTACCAATTTTTAATGTGTTTCATAATATTAACTTGTAATTTTTGTAAGTAATTGCTACAAAAATAATAGGTGATTGTTTTTTATTGTTTATGGACTTTTAAGTCTTTATTATAGAATCGGAATCATCTGAGCAGGCAACTAACTGTTTTATTTATTTATTTCAGTATTACTGTGTATTTTAGGATTTTAGCTTGTTGGTGATAAGCAATTTTAATAAAACCCCATCAAAGTTGAATTAACATACTGTGCTCTGGCATTTTTTAAGTCACAAACAACTGATGGATTTTTAAAGAATTGTGAATACATTTATGAAATAATTTCTTTAGCTAAAAATGTATTTAGATTTTACCGGTCAAGATGCCCATGATCAAGGTTTAACATAGACAGAGGATTTTAACCCACTGATATGTGGATCATTGTTGAGGATTTTATTGATGAATAGCTGTAAATCTATTCCTCTGCCACTGATCATATTTACACCACACAGTCTTAAAGACCACTCAGACCTCATGTCAATGATCAGATTGCTAATGGTCAGAGGAAGAACAGAGTCTTTGTCTGCACCTGTGTAATCAATTGCCCTGATTGATAAACGTGTGTCAGGTTTACATTGTCTATGTGTTATGTTTCCCACGCCCATTCCTGCAAGTCTCTGTGTGTGTTATCCGACCCTCTGAGTTCCCTCTGTCCATCAACACTTACCTCTGGAATGTTAATGAAAAACAAGAAGGGAATCCTGAAGAATTTTCTTTCTTTCTATTTCCTCTCTCTTGCGTTTCATCTAATTATCTCACTTTGTGAAGTTACTTTCTGACTTTTTTTTTTGTTCATCATGTTTGCATTTATCGATAAGTTGTTGAACTGATGGCTTTAATAGTCGAACCACTGAAGATTACTTAAAGCAGTTTCTGTGACCGTCTTACCTATCAAATGTTAAAATAGACAAAATGTTTGCTTTGCTGTTCAGCCAAATTGAACAATTCAAATTCTAGTTAAGATCTTAATGTTCCCAAAAATACAAAATGTTTCAGCTTTATGGAGGAAATGGGTAAAAAGTAGTTACACTGGAAAATTTCCTTTTGATTTGACACAGACATAATAATAACGTATTTTAATGTAGAATAGATTGAATTTTGAATTTGGAGAACAAAATGATTTTAAGAAGTTTATCAAGCTACTGACGTAAATCTATAAACAGGAGATTTTCTGCAATTGCTACTTGCAAAGACAGAGATGACCACAATATGTATGATGTCTTCTAACTCCAGAGCGACAGCATTTAGAGAAGCCAGCATACAGAGAGGTTACAGTCAGGCTGCTCTCTCCTGATTGGGCGTTGGTTGTGTCCGTTAACTGCCATTTAGAGAGGAAGTCTGGCTAAACTGTCACCAACATCCATCCAGTTCCTGAACTGGGGGAAGGGTAAATGTGTCTACTTTCGTCATAACGCTGTGCTGCACAAGCATGTTGAGTCCCTGGGATCGCTGCATATGTCCCCCACCTATCTCTGACAGTGTGTATGTGAGTGTGCATGTGGGTGTCCATGTGAATGTGCTGGTACACCTGTCTGCTTGTACGCACATGCAGGGAGGTGTCGGGGTGCGCGGCGTGCATGTGAGGTGTAAATGCGCTGGCACCTAGTCGCCACCTCAGGGGTGCAAGAGTAGGGTGGCGGCACGTGTGTGTTAGCAAGGGTGTAAATTGAGCTGTAATGGTCCTAGAAGGAAGATAGGATTGGATGAAACCAAAGACCTTATACACATCACCACAAAGCATTTAGAAGCACTCGGCTCTAAACTGCAGCTGAATTCATGTCTTGCCTTATGTTTTTTTTATCTCTCTTCAGTCGCTCTTGTTTGTGCCTCTACAAGCTTTCATCTCAGCCTTTGAAATGAAATGTGATGCTTCTTCTTTTCCCTCTTTCTGTTATGTGTACGCACACACACTCCCCATTTTGTGTTTTTATTCTAATAACTTGTATGTTTGCTTACTTTGTTGACTAATATCCTAATAGTTGTGTAAACAGTGTATTCCCCATATTACTATTTTTTTCTACAAACAGTCCAGTGCAAATTGCTTTCACACAAAGTGTTTCTCTCTCTTTGTCTGCCATTATTTCTCTCCTTCCTGTACTGTGCATAAAGCAGCTTCACCCATTAGTTTTTTTCCTTTTCTGTTTTCCGTGTGTTTAGAAACACAAGGAGCGGGACAGACACAAACCAAAACACAAGAAGACCCCCATGGACATGTCACCCTCCCTTGTCCTTCCAAATATCATGGTCCCAGACAAGGTGAGTTCACTCCTCACTGCTTTGTTTGAGTTGAATTAGGACCTCTTTTGTTAAATATAACAGCAAGAGTCCACGGTTGGCTTTTAGCTTCACTTTAATTTATTTTGTTGCTCTTTTGTATCGCTCACACATCCTTTTGTCCTCCCTTTCCCGCCTATCTTGCCCATGTTCTCATGGTCGCTGTCCTCCCTTTTGTTTCAATTAAAATTTTGTTATCATTCTCACCTTCGTCCTCCAGGCCTACAACAGCAGCAGTGCAGGGGGAGGTGTCAACTCTCTGCCTGCCTCCTCACAGAAGCGACTGGATGACAGCTCCGCTCGTTTCACCAACGCCAACTTTCAGGAAGTGTCTTCCACACACTCTGGCGGAGCCACGAAAGAAAGCTTGGCTGCAGACACTGGAAAAACTGCATCTGAGGTGAAGACTAAGAAGAACAGTGGCACAAGTCATACAGTGGGACAAAGGGGTGGCCGCAAATCTCTCACCTCCTCAGGGAAACCTCTGCCCTCCTCAGTGGTCACCATGGCAACCTCATCCACATCTGCCTCTGCATCCACTGGACCTTTTCATCAAGGTGAATTGATGACCATAAATGATCCTGTATGTTGATTTGACACAACTGGGAGTTAAGTTGCAGTTAGAGAAATGGAAAAGGCAATAACAAATCACTCTGTGTTACTGCCCACCCACTGAAAGATCTGCAAGTGCAGCGAGATTCAAAGCAGCAGTGTCATTAAACCCCAAGTAAGGATGTGAGTCATGTGCCTTTATGTGTGTGCTGTGTCAGTGGCTAGCTGATTGTCTGGCCAGAATCCAGAATGGTGCGTAGCCATGATAACACTGTTTCAACTTGTCTGGTCTCTGGCTCCTGAAGTCTGGGGCCCTGTCTGTGAAACAACGAGCACCAGCACACTGTAACATGCAAACCCATAGGAAAAAAGAATGAGTGGTGAGGTCAGGACCTGGAGGGAGTCGGTGCTCACACAGAGCTTCTGTGTTTTGTACTATCAGGCTCTTGAAGCCCCTGTATGTGTGCGTGTGTGCGTCCATTTGTTTGTGTGCTTTCAAGGGAGCTTGTCTGGGAGGACTGCATGATGAGGAAGAGTCGACTGTAGAGCAGATGGAGAACCGGAGAACAGATAAAATGCTTATTTTAGTTATCATGCCTCTGCTCCTCCCGTGATAATGGAAATAGGAGTAGTATGGAAACTCCCAGCTGTTGTCTTTTTCTTCTGTGTCAGTCCTCTCCTCCTATCACTTATAAGCTTTCTTTTTGCATCTTCATCTTCTCCATTTCTCCCAGGCCTCCTCTTGACCAGTGCAAGCAAGACAAACTCAGCTCCTTCCTCAGACTTCCTTAGTTTCTCTGATTCATCATTGCGTCCTGGCGGTGGAACTACCTTCTCTTCTCCACCATCTTTCAGCAGCTGCCTTGTTAAGCCAAGCTCAGAAAGTGGAGCCTCAGAGGGGACTTCAACACTCTTTGGTTCTCTCATGTCAGCAACTGCTGCTTCTGCAGGTGTCACGTGTTTAACATTCTTAGGTTTATTTTTATACATTTAACTTGGCTGTCTTCTTTTCTTATAAGAAATTAGTGAGAATCCCTTCTTCACAAATTTTAATAGAGTCTGACAGATGCAAGTGTTTCGAGAAGATTTCTTTAATTATTTAAACCAGTTTTACTCCTGTTCTCTTTAAGCAAGACATCTTTAGTTTTCTTTTGCTGTTCAGACTGTAAACTATTTAGGCACAAGGTGTGTTTTGATACCACAACAGGTTATTTGAGGCCCTTAAGCTGCCAGAAAACTGTAAAATATTAAGAATCTGACAGCTTTATACTAAAATATTTACTTCTGCTTTCTTATTATTACAGTGGGTGGAAAGTTGTATGAGAATTCCCACAGTCACACAACTAATGAGATGTCAAGCCTTGGTAGTTCTGCTGGATTCAAGCGCGCCCAGCCCTCCGGCTCAGGTCCAGGGATCGGCGGAGCAGTGGCAGGAGGAGGGGAAGATGGGGTGAAGAAGAAAAAGAAGGGCAACTGGCGAAACCGATTTGGACCTTGCTTTACTACGGATGTGAAGCCTTCAGAGCCAGCTCCCTCCATGACTCTCCCCACCTCCACCACAGCCAGCATCACCTCCTCCACTGCTTCTTCTTCATCCTCTTCATCCTCATCACTCTCAGGCCGACCAGGTTTAGTTTCCAGCAGTGGTTTAGGAGTGGGTGTGGGAGGAGGAACCGAAAGGAGCCTGGGGGTTTTGGCTGTTGGCGCTGGGATCCAGAAGTCTCCATCACTCCTCAGGAATGGAAGTCTGCAAAGCAACAGCAACTCCACAACCACTGTACCAGGTAAGGAAGACACAAGAACACAACACACCCAGAGCTCACCTGCATTGAGAAAATGATGGAAAAATGCAGTTTGGAAACATAAATTCCACTCATAAATGTCCCATAAGACCAGTGTAAGTGTGGAATTTGTTTTTAATGGTCAGGTGTACTACAGTATTTTAAGTGTGCTTCAGCATCAATAACATGTTCAGTACAAAATGAAAAGCCTCGGCACATTGTTGGCCAAGGTGGTCGTCTGCTGCGTTCACTGATACTGCCCAGTCCAGTAGCTAGTTCCAGGCCGACAGTGTTGCCAGTGGTCTTTGTTGGTGTGTTGCTGCTGTGCACTAGGAAGATTTTTCTGGCATGACGGACAAGAAATGTGCTGCACAACTCCCTAATGAAAGGACATTTCAATCGCAAACAAATTCACTTTTCAACCCATATCCTTTTTGTCACCTATACAGTTAGTTGCACGATGTCAGCGTCATGTTATTGTCGCAATTCCTTTTAATAAAAGGACACTGTTACTAAGCAAATAGACTTAACAGAGAAATGTGTGGTTTCATGTGTATTTATCAGTTGAATGTGACCTCTTTGACAAAACACATTGTCTCATTGCTGTAGCAGTCCTTGTGGCGTCTTTGTGGTGCTGGTGAATTAAACTGAAAATATTTATGGAGCACTTCAGTGAAGGAAAGTTTTAACATCAGTCACAAATGGCAAAGATTTGACACACCTTCGTAATTAGCTCTTTGTGCCAGTCTGTTCTGTTATTTCCTTGCACACGTGGAAATGGTTTGTATCGTGTGTTTTTTGTTTTTTTTCCCCATCGTGCTCAGTTGCTTGGCAACCATCGTTATGCTTTGGAGTTCCCCTCTGTTGATCAAAATGGCTCAGTACAGGCCACACATCCCACATCGCTTCTTTCTTTCAGAATTACCACCCTTTTGTTTCTCCCTCCTACCTCAGATGCTACCTTACCCGCATTCTGCTGATATTTTAAATCCTCACCTCACCTGTTGTTGCTTTACGTCATTGACTGTGAATGTGTGTGCACGCGTGTGAGTGAGTGCATAGACAAAAGAGCATGCAAAGAGTGTTTGTGGAGCATGTGCATGTGCAGATGAAATGTAATCAGAGGTTTTAATTTGACTGATCAATAGGATCAGTCTATCAGATAATAATCACCAATTAGTTCCTGCTTTGTGGCATCTAATATAAGAACAATGCGTAAACCCTGTTTCTTTGTTTGTATTAGCATATTAAAACTAATACATTACATATATTTTTATTAGTGAAAAAAGATTTACTTTGCCTAATTCACCTAAAAATAAATTTTTAAAACCATTATAAATACTGACAAACACCCTTTTGTACTAATGAGATAATATTAAAGATAATGATTTCTTTATATCATTAGCTGCTAAAACACAGGAAATAACGTAGTTTCGTAATTAAGAGCATACAATGATTGTGATAACTTGCTACGGTATGAAGGTCTTGAGAAACTAAAACCAATAAAAAATTGTGATTTAGTCTTTGCTTGCTCAGTCATTCAGGCACAGAGATGGTTTTATTATGGCATTATAGGTTTGTATCAGCCACCTAATAAAAGTATTATTACTCTCAATTTGATTGTGGTAATTATGATTCGATTTCCTTCTACATATATTGTGTAGGTGTGAGCTTTCTATAACTCAATAATACCATGTTACATGTTATTAAAGCAACCTGAAATGCAGACATTATAGTTTTTGGGGACTGTCCTAACTAAAGTCATTGTACTATGAAGAATCTTCATGTATACTTTTTTTTAAATTAGTGGTGGCTGGTGGTATTTTGTTTGCGACATCACGTCTATGTGACTTTTTGGAGCATGTGCTTGCATATATAGTGTAAAAGAGGCTGTGTTTGAAGAGAATTGTGTGTTCTTTCTACTGTAAATATTTAGCTCAGGGTTAATGCAGGGCAGTAATGGGAAGGATCTTGGAGGTTTACCCCCCTCTATCCTGTGCTGATGGATGGATAGTTAGCCTGATAGATGCATGTTAGTGGGTGGGGAAACCGGGGTTAGATTTTGGCTAGGTTAATGTTTGACAGTGGGGGGGTCGTAGATGGGGGAGGAAAGATGGTGGGTGGACATGAATCTATTCAGACCATGCATTTTCCTCAATGATAGATAGTAGTGAGAGGAGAGGACAGGGCAGCGCAGAAAACAATATCTTATGCTAATTTTTTTAAATTTAAAAACTTAATTTGTTTTGTTTTCTTGAGCTTAACATGTTTTTTTCTTGTCCTAGTCCTTATCAGCAGCTTTCTTTTCCTTCAGCAAAACACATTTGAAATATTCAGTCAACAATGGTTGATTTAAATGCCAAATTAAGCTTATTGGTATCATGGAAACTGCAAGTTCTCTGATACACCATCCATTTTTCTACTACAATGCATATGTTCAGAAATCTGAAAGTAATTTAGCTGGTTATTCATATCAGTATTATAATATATTATGTCCACTGGAAAAGTCTTAGGATTTATTTATGTATTAATTTGGTTTCAATAAGTCTGAACATGTAAAAAAAAAAAAAGTTAATTTTAATGGAAAAGAAAAAGCAATTTAGAAAAAGTTGAAAATATCTACAATTAAATTTGAAATTGTCTAACATTAGTAAATAGTGCTGAATAAATGTATTGTAGGAAGAATATGTTTAGTTGCATGTGCAGGAGTTGTCGTAAACTGAGTGTGTGTTGATTGTTTCAGCTTTGCTCATTGTGTCGGTTTTCTGTACCAACTGTTGGTATCTCTGCATCTGACATTTATCAGTTGCTTGCAAACACAACTGAATTTTGTGATATATAGACAAATAAATTTTTTGTTCAGCTTTGGCAGTGGACAGTTCGCACAATAACAAACGTCCTAATGTTGCGTTGATGGTGTTTCTCACATTTCATTTTTAAACCATGATTGAAGGAGTGTCTGCAATGTGGGTGATACTTAAAAGGAAATTTCCTTTTCTCTGATCAATTTTTAGTTTGGACTTTAACCTCGAACACGTAATACAGGGAATAATGGCTTATAGTAATCAAGGTGGATATTTTTGGAAGCTTACAGACGTGCACAATGGGAACAAAAGGAATGAGAAAGTTGCTCGATGTAGGCAGTTGTGCTTTAGGGGCTTAACGTTATTGATCACATGGATGGGGTTATATGTTTTACAGGCTCAGACTTGTGTGAGTGTGTGTGCACGTGTCTAGTGGGTTGTTACAAGTGTGTTTTTATTTTTTGCCTTCCTCTGCATATAATAAATGAAATGTAATTAGTAATTAAATGTAATCAGTTTATTTAAATAGCAGTGTTTTATTACTTCTCACCAGTGTTAGCAGTCATAAATAGATCACTGAGGTATTCAATAAATAATTCCTGCACAGCCATGAAAAGCAGCTTTTGGTGAATATTCTCACATGTGTTATTTTAGTTTGTTTTTTAATATCTTATTAATTCAGAGCTGGTCTTCTTTTCATAAGATTTAGTTGAGGACGAATTAACCTGAAAATGATCAGATTTTCCTTTTACCCAAAAGTCTAAATATATAAATACATTATGTAGGTGCAACTTTTAATTTAAAAAAGCATAACCAGTTTCTATATTCTTATATTTTGAAGTCTCCTGTATACGTAAAAATAAGACTACAGTCAAAATTTTCTGCAACTCCATTAAGGTTGTTTATTTAGGTGATTGAATTTTTTTACAATCAGAAATTGAATATTCCAAACACCCAGACTGATCTAAAATGGTATTCTACTCTGAAACTTTTTAATCAATCATTTATTATTTTGTAACCTCAATATGAATTTTAATGACCCTGTATTTTTCTCCTGGTGCTGGTACCTGGCACACTCTCTTTGTGTTTTCCTTTATTTCATCAGCAGATTCAGCTCAACTTTGATAAAGTGTTGGTTTGGCCTCTAATCCAGCTGCTTAAAATCTTGCTGGAGCACATGCCCTCTGAGCCTCAGCAGCTTTGCTTTGGGTATCAATTTTTTCTGGTGCATATTACAGAGCGTTATAAATAGTACGTAGACCCATATAGTGTTAGTATCTCTCTCTCGTTCTCTCTCCCTACCACCCCCTCCTCCCTCCCCCTCCCCTCCTGGCACAAAGATCTCTTGTTCCCCCAGTGAATGTGTGCTGCCCTAAGCCATTCAAGCTTTTGTGGGGCTGAGGGGGCCTCCCCCCCCTTCCTCTGCTGGGGTCAAAGGGGGGCAGGGGCAGGGCTTATCCCTGGTTAGTGGGTGAGCACTGGGGAAGGAGGAAGGGAGAGAGATAAGAGAATGGAGAATTCATATGGGTGGGTGAAAATGAAACAGCACGTTAACATAGGTTTTTAAAAGTGTGCTCGCACTGTTTAGCAAACTTTTAAAATGTTTAATAAATTGTGTGTGTGTGTGTGTGTGTTTCATATGTTTTAAAATAAGCGATAGGTATAATGAAACAAAGTGATTTGGCTGCTCCGGCAGTGCTACATAGACATGCATTGAGTTTGCAAATGTACTTAATCACACAGTCAACATATCTATACCTTGGTCACCGCCTAATTGTAGATGTTCCTTCGTAACTGAGGATAATTTTGCTATTGGCTTATTTCTAGTGTTTTAATTACCTTGTTTTCAAGTGTCCAAGTGAAGTTGTATATTTAAAAAAATATTTCCTTTGTTTAAAAAAAATCTCAAATGCAAGGTTAGCGACAATTAGGAAGAGCATGGCTTGGGTGTTAATATTACCAGTAGGGCTGACATTGTGACAGTGAGCCAGCATGAACAATAGCAGATTTCTGAAAATGAAGCACCTAAATGGAATTCAACCATCACTCACCTTATCATTTACTCCTGGGCTTTTCGTGCTGTAATAATTATAGTCACAGTGATTGTTCTGTTATTTAAATGAGATAAGATGGTGAATGTTTGCTGTGTCTGATTCCTCCACAGGTGTTTTCTCCGGTGCTGATGGGTCAGCGTCTGGCACAGGAGCTGTCGCCGTGGGCGGAGCCAGCTCTGAATTGTCACAGCAACAGCAGCCCATACCCTCACTAGCCTCCCCGTCTCCATTCACTGCCGCTGCACCGCTAACCACCACAGCGTCTACGCACGTGAGTCCAAACATGTAACCTGTGCTGCAAACCAAGTGCGCTCCTCACTCTCACATGCTCGGTAAACACACTCCATCTCTCCCTTTCTCAAACACACACTCTTCAGTCAGCACCCTCTACATCTGTCAATTCAGCCGAATCTCTTGCATCTTTCAACTGAAGTGCAGATAAATGGTGGGAAAACAAGTAAACCAAAGCGCAGTAATTAAACATCTCCCGCGCCAAATCTCTCGACGCTATTATTAATCCACTGCACTTTAATTATGTGTGAAATGTGTGTGTTTTAACCTTGTGTTCATGGTGTTTTCTCAGCACGTTACTGTGTAGCTGTTTTGGGGTCTTTTTTTATTTTTATTTTATCCAGTGCACAAAGTTTTTGTTTTTTTTCTTCTACTGAGCATTTCAGTGAAGCAGCTGTGTTTCTCTTACCTAATTCAAGAAGGCGTTTTCATTACTATATCACTACAGGAATGTGTACAAATGAAATCAGAAAGACGGCACAGATTCTTCTTCAGGAAATAAATAACAATTCATTGAGATAAGATTATTTTCAATTAATTTAATTAAGTTTGAATTAAGTTTAATAATTAAGTTTTTTTTGTCTGGTCATAAAAATGTAAAAAAAAAAATTAGATTCATAAAAATTGAGCTTTAAAATACTCTTTGTTACATTTTGCAAGTTTGTCCAGATCAGAATTAGTTATGGGGAATTTCAGACCTAACACTGAAACTCACATTTGCTTCTCATTGATTTAAATTTCTTTTTATATAAAAGTGAGGAGACTGTCTCTAAGTCGATCAGCTCAAACCCCTCTAGTAATCACTGCCCCACTCTGTTTAAAAGAGGGGGGGGGGGGTCCTTGTCGCTGACCCGAGTGTCGATCCTTTCAAACCACCCTCCCCAAAGTCCCTGCTTTATCTGTCCACCAACTTCGTTTTTCTCCCATGACCACTTTCCACCAAACACATCTTCTCTCGCCCTCGACCTTCTTTCTCTCTGTCCCCATCCATTTCTCTTTTTCCTCTCTCCGTTGTCCTGTGATGTAATGACATCTGACAAGCACTGCAGTAGGAAAGGAGGGATAGATGGAGGGAAGGGTTGTGGTGAATGTGTGTTTTTTTTTCTTTCTTGTGTGCGCATGTAGGGGGTTTGCACTGATGTCTTGAATTTGCTGCTCTGGCCTTCATCATGTCCTACTCCTCTCTACAGATTGTGGAGGACAGGAGGCCCAGGCAAGCACAGGATATCATGCCTGTTTGCTGCATGTGTGGAGAAGCTTTAATTGTATACGTGTGTAAGGAAACATAGAGACTAAAATCAAAATTTAAGAAAACAATATTTTGTCTTCCATCTTGTCCAAACTGATTTTTTTTAAAAAATCTAGTTTGTTTGTAGTGTTTGTTTGCATGTTCGTGGGCATCTAAAAGTGACACCGTCTGAGTTAACTTAGCAAAAAATTACGCAATGACAGAAGGATGCCACAAACAACAGGCTTCCCTCAGTGTGTGTCTGTGTGAGAGACCATTTGCTATTTTCAGTCCACTAACAGACTCTCAGCCTACTGTTACTGGCCATCGGCCCAGGACAGAGGGAAGCACTGGGAAAGAGACTTTGAATAAAAAATGAATGTTAATGAAAAATGAATGCTGATAGGAGAGAAGGCTGGTTTATAGAACTGATGTAAGGGGGGAGGGGGGTCTACAAAGAAATCTGAAGTCATTTCTGTGAGGAAGAAAAAATCAGTTCCCTCTTTGAATGTAACATTTGTCAAGGATGGGAATTTCTAATGTTTCTTCATATTTTTATTTTATTTTATACAAATTGATTACAGATTATTATGAGTTTAAAAAAAAAAGTTATGCATCAGAAATTATTTTCCTACACACAGATTTCCTCACATTTCCACTTAGGAGCTCATGACATATGGAGGAGCCATTTTAATTGATTTTTATTAGTTTTTATTGGTGGCCACAGTTTTTGATGGTAGATATTTTTTTTCTCCAAATATGTCAGCCATTTTGTTTCTATAGATAGACCCCCCGATGCTCCACCCTCGCTATCCTCCCTCACACCCCACCCCCCACGCTGCCATCCTTATTTGGGAAATGCCTTAATTGGATTAAACTCCATGCATCAGAAACATGTTGTCAGAGCTCGCAGCAAGTGTGTGTGTGTGTGTGTGTGTGTGTGTGTGTGTGTGTGTGTGTGTGTGTGTGTGTGTGTGTGTGTGTGTGTGTGTGTGTGTGAGCAGTCTAAGCTGCAGATTCATAATTCTTTTTTTCACACCATAAGCTTAATTTCACTTTTGAATAATCACTATTCATTTCATTAAAATAAATATGCTGTGCTCTAACAAGTAAATGTATGTAAAACAGTAATTACTTGAAATAATCAGATGGCGCTGGCATAAAATTACGTAAAAAATGAATGACAAAATATTTCTAAACTTTTGTTTGTTTTTGGAAAAAGATTGTTTACACTGTTTTAGAGAATCTGTGTTAAGCCTAGTTGGTCCCGATAGTCTGACCATACTGTGGGACACTTGCTGCATGTTGTACTTCTCTCTAACCGTCATTTCGGTTTCTCTTCACCTGTTGTGTGTGTGTGTGTGTGGTTGCATATGGCTTATACATTTCTCTGTCTGTGCCCTTGTCTTCAGGTGAGCGGCTTGCCAGGGTCAGTATTTAACATGGCTCCCTCCCACATGTTCGGTAACAGATTGAATCCCAACTCAGCCATGGCAGCACTCATCGCCCAGTCTGAGGCCTCACCAGCAGGTATGTGTGTGTGTGTGTGTGTGTGTGTGTGTGTGTGTGGGGGTGTGTGTGTGTGTGTGTGTGTGTGTGTGAACAAGAAAGAGAAGCAGATATTGGATAGGTCACATCCCCTTGGTCCCACTAGGAGTTCAAAGGTCAGCACGTGATATTTTCAAGCTCCTCCCCCTTAACTCAAGCTCCAGTTACAACACCTCCATCAAGCCTCCTTGTCTTTTATTTCTCCCTAACACACATTTGCAAATATATGGGCTCACATAGGTGTAATTAATAAGTAAAATGTCAAACTTTTTGTCGACACTCACTGAGGTTGATTTTGTTGACGTATGAAAGAGGAGCAGAGGAGGTCGTGCTCCTGCAGTACAGAGAAAGTGTGTTCTGTGATGGGTGTAAGAGAGCTGATGAGGGGAGGCAGGAGATGACTTTACTAAACTCAGTTAGTACTCGCTGTCAAGAACACAGGAGAAGAGAGTAAAGAGGAGGAACAGGAAGGTAGTTAATACTGCTGTTGGTCAGTAGTCATGATCCAAATCACCTGTGACCTTCAGGTCAGCTCAGTTAAAGTCTCTGCATGTTTTCCGTTCACCCTCGGACAGACACGCTTTTATTGGTATTTCCACTGAGGGTATGTAGTGTGTGTCTGTTATCTGTTCCACACATGCACATGACGCAACGAGAAAAATTATAGTTCCTTCCTGAGAGATAGAACAGCTCTTTCATGTATTTGGCTTACCAATGTGAAAAATATTTATATATATAAAAAATAGTGTGCAGCATCAGAGTTGAATAAAAGGGCAGGGAAAGGTTTTATACTATGTGCATGTGGTAGCACATGATGAGGCCTTGTGGACTTGGGCTAATGATAATTGAAAGCATGAATTGTTTGAATAAATCACGTTGATTGACGGAGCCACAAGGGTGTGTGTGTGTGTGTGTGCAAAGATAAGTCAAGTTGTGTTTGTATGGAAGCAGGTCATCACTATAACAGCAACCTCTTAAACTTTACACATCACAAAAACAAAATTTTAAGATGGATTAAAATTATACATACTTGGTAAGAAGGTATTTTCATTGATCAAGTAGTCACACGAATAAGCACAAATGCTAAATTTGTCAGTTCACCACACAATTGAGGATATTTTCGTTGTCTAAATTGTTAGTTATTCACATTTAATTGTCTTCTTCCTATAGAAAAAAATCCCGCAAAAATTAAATATACATGAAGACAAAATTTTAATGGCTGACAAGCTGAAAGATGAGTTTTTATTTACTATTTACCAGCTGTCAAAAATTGTTGAACCGACTTATCAGCTGCTTTGTTTCACCAGTAATTGGTAGTGAAAGTAATCTTTATGCAGCGCTGCTGAGCAATGTTTCCGTGCAGGAAGGTTGGGCACATGGCACGTGTGTAGAGCTACACAAGTATGAAATTGCATTTGCGAACCAGTAAAGGTCATGAGACCACAAACATGCAAGGTGTACAAGTGTTTGTATGCACGTAGCCTGTTTACTTTGGCAGCCGCTTCTCTTTGCTTCTTGAGTGTCTGGAGGGAGGTGCCTGGATAAAACGGGTTATGAGAGAAAGGCGAGCGAGTGACTAGAGTGGTGACCCGGTGGGGGTAAAAGCTGGGATTGACTGTCTTAAGTAGAGGGGAGTTTGTGTGAGTGTTTAAATGCAAAAGTGTGCATTTGCGTGCGTGTGTGTGTGTGTGTGCGTGCATGTGTGATTCATTACTCATTGAGGAAAATGAAAAGAAGTGTCTGGCCAGGGGCCCAGAGGGACAAGGTAGAGAGAGGCTCTCACAGAGTGTGGAGAGAGAGAGAAGCACACATTTAGTTTGAATGAAGGCTTGTATGATACAAAAGGAAGAGAGAAGGAGAGAGTTTTGTAGGTTGAAGAGCTGCATGTGTCAGTGTGTCTACACTACACAGGCTGAATTTGAAAACGCAATGTTTTTGTCATTGTTTATAGTTTATTCACACGTGCCTGGCTCAAAGCGGATAGATGTGAAAACATAACTAAGTTAAACTTTCACTCACTTGCTTTATTTAGCCTGTGGTTTTTGTGTAAAATATTACAAATAACAATATTCACATCTAATGTACTGTACTACAAACAAGTGAAGAAATGCACTTTGGAGGGTTTTAAAGCCCGTCCGGCTCGTCTTCTCAGATGTCCGATTGATTTTATGTGGATGCTTGTGTGTGTGCAGATCAGGAGGTGGGAGACGGCGGCACTAGCGTCGGTGCTCAGGGCTTTTCCATAAGAGCTTCTCCCAAGACCACCCCGCGGTAAGTACACACACACACACACACACACACACACACAGATGCCCCCCCATTTTAACATTCCTCACTGGCCCCCTTGCTTTTCCCATCCCCCTCTCTGCTTTTCCCTCCGCTGGCCCCTCGTTTCCTCCCTTGCTCTCACTCCTCGCACACACACATGCACACTCTCCCTTTCACTCTTTACCCCTACAGGCAATACTCGCTTTCTCAGCCAACGATAACTTGTGTTTTTGAAGGTTGTAAGCATCCTTCAATTCTAGTTAGATTTTCTTTTCTCACTTCACTCACACATGGTTGGACAGTGTGGTTGCTTTCTACATCTGCTCTATTTGGGAATATCTGCACGGAGGTTTCAGGATGGGAATATTGATGTTTTTTGCCTCTGCTTGTGTGGGATGTATATTTTCACCTGATGAGGTTGGTGACAATATCTAAATTATTTATTATTTTATTCTTGGAGAATAAATTCATGTGGCAATGTTTGACATTTAATTGTTGAACAGAAGATCGTATTAGAAATATGTTGTCACTGAACTTGTTGTGTTTTCTTTTATAAGTAGCACATGAAGCATAACTTTGTATAAGCAATAACTTTAATGTCTTTAACATTAATTTACTTGGTACATTTAGTTTTTTTCGACAAGGCTCAGTGTGTTTTACATTCACAGTTTGTTTGTTTGTTTCAAAACATCAAAAATCTTGCCAACACTATCTGGTTCTTACTTCACATCCGCATTACACACCTCTCTGTGTCCGTTGTGCTACTGTCCCACATTTTCCCTGTTTGACGTTTCTGATCCTGATAAAATGACCAAAAAAGATTTATCACAACTGTCCACTTCCCTCATTCTGTCTCTCTCTTGCATGTCCCCTTTCTTCCGTTCTCTCCTTGTCTTTTTCTCTCTCGCTTACACACAGAGAAAGCCTGGCCCCTTTTCATTAGAGGCCACTGTAACAACAAATTGATGTAGTTTTATAGCCAGCAGTGTCTATGTTTGTCTGACGTTTATGTTGGGTCGTTAATCTCCCTATTGACCTCTCTATCTCTCCTTTTCTATCCTTGCTCTCTGGCTTCATTCAGCTCTCCTATTGGTGGCCTGCAGATCCGCTATGACTCTGCGGGGTCGTTGCCAGGGATGGGGTTGCTAGGGGCAGGGGGAGGTGGCATGGACACGCTGCCCCCGGTGGCCACCAGCATAGAACAACTCCTGGAGAGGCAGTGGAGCGAAGGGCAGAACTTTCTGCTGCAGCAGGGAGCGCAGGGAGACGGTAAGGGATCACGCACAGGATGTGTTGTTAGAATAAATATAACCAGAACCAGGTCTCTTTTTAACGCAACAGCTGAATATTTTGTTCTTTTACTCCTTTGTGATATCAGATGATGTCAGACAACCAAAAAGTTTTATTAGACAGATTTAGGCAGAATGTGAAAACATGAGATAAGCTAATATTAGCTAATTAAGAACGATGCGTGTGTCGGAACATGACATTTTGATTCAAGTGGAGTCTTTTAAAACTGATTATTGTTTCTGTTGATCTATCAGCCTTTTGTTTACAGCTGTTGCTGTTCTGTATCCATTTTTTACTCACATTCTCACGTTATCTGTCATTGTTGTTTCTGTCAATGTCAGTCCGTTATCTGCCTATCTGAGCCTCCCTTCAGGGATCAATAGAGTGAAAATGAAAAAGGGATGGCAGCCAAGCTGCTGGAAAGGTTGTCCTTCAACTGGACAGGCCAGGTTTATTTCCTATGTTGGCAAATCCTCCTCTTTTCTGAGTTGTCCTTGAGCACTGGAGTAGCTCTGTACAGGCACCACTGTTCTGTATCTGATCTTGACCTTTGACCTCCCAGTTGAGTATATTTGTCTAATTAGTCACTGGGTATTTTTATAGAGCTGAATGGAGGCAGAGTGCAGTTGCAGTGCATGGGTTTGCCTTAAGGAATCAGTGGCCTTTTAAAATGTCGCACTAGTGAAAGGATCATCCCTGAAGTGAAGCGTTTACATTTATAATTTAGTCTGTGCTGACTTCAGACTGTGTCAGGGATGATTTTTATTTAAAAGCATCTCTCAACTCAGTTCACTATTGAAAAAGTTTTAAGCAGAAACTGTAACTGCTGCAGGTACTTTAAACGTCAGCCAGTCTTTTTTCTTAATCTGAGTTTTCTTCTCAGTGGTGGCAATGTTGAAGTCCCTCCATCAGCTGCAGGAGGAGAACAGGAGGCTGGAGGAGCAGATTAAAACTCTGACCATGAAGAAAGAGAGACTGCAGCTTCTCAGTGCTCAGCTATCAGTGCCTTTCACCCCCTCCACAGCTTCCTCTGGTATGTGCTCTGTCACACACACACTCACTTACAGGTAAGGTAAATGATTTATAGTGTAATAAAGCTGACTGCTAAGGTAATTTACAGTTATAATGGCACATTGATTTGATTTGAAGGGCACAAACACATGACTAAACTGAGGTTAGCTAGGAAAAAGCTGAATGATAATTAATGTGTGTGTACCTGCGCTTCACCCTGTATTACTGCAAATGAGCTTTGGCATTTACAGCATCTGCATCTTAGAACTTGTTGGCTGTGTATAGAATACATTTCTGTTTGATATATGATTAATCAATGCAGATTTTCGGGTTAGTGCTTTTAAAAGCAGAAGATGTTTTATATTAAAATTAACATCTTTCAGTTTAACGTCTAGAGATTCTACATTGTAAAGACTAAAGTATTATTACTGGAAAAAGGAATCGACAAAAGAGCTTGAAAGCAATCAGTGAAAGTAATCGTTCTGAGAAGCCCTAATGCTCAGACACAGAAAAACATCTAAACCTTTGTAAATTTGTGTTGCAGATGTGAAAGGAGCCACTGATTTGTCACTACCTGTCTCAGCTCAGGTAAAGACACACACAACATGAGATCGTGTCAGTCTGAACTCACCTCATCCTAATCAACAAGTCATTGTGCATTAGCCAAGGGTCAGTCAACCAGTCCAGCTAGTTACATCAGCTGATGTCATACACATTTTTTGGCTTGTTACATGGAGAATGCAGTGAACTACAGTTCAGTTCTTGTCAGAGTCAACATTATGTCTCTGTGTGGGTCTCTCAGGACAACGCATCATGTGGTGGCCACAGCAGTAGTGGCTCCACCTCCTCTCTCTCCACCCCTCCTTCAGTTTCCCAGAGCCCACCTCAGCCGCAACTGAATGGGGTTGCCACTGCGGCGGCGACCTCGGCCGGTCTGGGTGGGGTTGCGGGGCTGATGGGCGCACTCGGAGCCGGAAGCACCCTGGGCATGGGAGGAATTGTGGGGGCATTGAACGGGGTGATCCAGACACCAGCGGGCACGGCCAGCCCTCACACACACACTACAGGAGCAAGCACAGGCGTCACGTTGCCCGTCAGTAACAGGTACGTGTGGTGGATGCTTGGTGTCCTTGTCAGATAAGAAAATACTGAAGCTACACTGGACTGTGGTGGTGGGACATGTGCATCTAGAAGCTCTTTCTTTTTTTTTTTGCTTTGTTTGAACGTGAACTTCGTTTTGTGTTTCTCTTGCTTGCGTGGACTCTAGCAACTCAGCAACTGGTAAGAACAGGTGAGACAAACATCAGTTCGCATCACTGCAGGGCTTTTTCCATTCACGTGTAAATTGCTTCATCTGGGTTCAGTTTCATGTTACATTTTTGCTCATTTTACACGAGTATGTTATGGTGTTTGACTGCGAGTGTGTTTTCGTCTCCTTTAGCGCTGCGCGTCTCGGTCTGCTGTCTGAGCAGCAACGCCTCCTCCTGCAGCAGCATCAGCTCCAGCAGCTTCTGTCCTCGCAGCCTTCAGCGGTACGACGCACACTGGAAAACATGTTCCCAGCATCATCACTATCACACACAGAAAGACGCCAAACTTACCCTGCTCACCCCTCTTTGCTGCCTTTCCACTCTCTCTCTCTCCTCCCAGGAGCAGCAGCAGGTGTTGCTGTACCAGCTGATGCAGCAGCAAGATCTCCACCAGCTGCAGTCCCTCTCCTCCTCTGCCCAGATTCCCTCCATCCCGCTCTCTTCCACTCAGCTTTCCATCAACAACCTGCTGCCTGGCGCCCAGAGCCAGGGCCAAGGCGCCATCACGGCCAACCCCTTCTTGGCGCTGCAGCACGCACACACTGACACGCACGCCTCGGGGGCACAGAAGCCGCGGCTAGCTGAGAAGGCAGTGGGCGTCACGGGGCAGGAGAAGACATGACGGCAGATGCTCTATTGTTTAGTTGTTTTTTTTTTTTAAATAAATATGCAGAGTTTTCCTGAGACCTGTTGGTCAACTTTATTGTTCAGTGAAAACACTGACAGAAGAAAGGCCTGTGTCCTGGTAGATTAATGCCTCTGCACAGTCTTCCTGTGGCGAGTGATAGCAGAAAACAAACACGCGAATTTAGCATTTCTTTGTTTTTTGCAGGCACCTACACAGCTTTATTTTTGCAGCTACAGTGTTTTGTGTAAATTTCTACTATTTATTTCCATCCTGTTTTAGATTCCTTACTTTTTGGCTTTAGTGCTGCTTCAGGTTTTTATTTTGTCACTGCTGAAATAATTATGTTCCTTTAATATCACTGGTAACTTAATATATGTTGGTGTCATTGTGTAGTACCAGAGCACATGGTGTGTTCGTTCTCTTCTCTCGACAGGTGAGTTGCCTCACAGGTGTTATTTTCTCCTCAAAATGTAACCTTTTACTTTTTTTCCCTCATCGCTATGTCTCCTCTGTATGTCTCTCTCTTTATCTTGTTCCCATCCACCACACTTCTCTTTCCACTCTCTTTGCTGTCTCACTGTCTCAGGGGCCTCAGCTCACCTCAGACTTATGCACTCTGCACCCAAGCTAGCACACACAGAGCCGTAAACATAAAATGGAAAAATAGCAGAAATAAATGAATGTTTAAAATAAACACAAGTTCCTACCACAACACTTACCAGTAGCAGATGTATGTTTGACATCTGTCTTGCAGTGGTTCCACGGAGTATTGGGCGAGAGTGAAGAAATCCCACATGTTCTTGTTTCATCTCTCCCCGTGTCTCCTTTGTAACATCAGTGATTCAAGCCTCGTTCTGTCACCACAGAAGCCTTGCTTTTCATGGTCTCTTCTCTGGGCCACAAACAGGGGGCTCACTCAGAGAGCAGAAATGTATATATATGCAAGTAAAAATGGCAAGTTTATTATTCAAATGGATGTATTAATTCACACTGCACAGACTCACAAATAGAAATTAAGTTGTTGTTTCCTCAGTGCATGCAAGTTGTTACATTTCTCGTTTGTGATTGAGCTCCCTGTGAACCTACCTCTCGAGCAGGACTAGCCTATTAGGACCTAAAAGGCCAAAACCAGTGGCCGCTTAAAAACCCACAACAGTCAGGACTGGCCAATCAGGGCCCAAACCCAAGTGCCTGAGGCCAAGGGGGGGAAAGGCGGGATTTATTTTGCTTTTACCTGTGTCCCTATCACTCAGCCGATTTCTACACAACGCTACTGGTAATTAAGCTGCGTTGCCAAGGCAACACGTGATAAAAACACTTAGTCACTGGACTAGCAGTCTCTTTAATAAAACCAGGAAATATTCTGCTGCATTCTCTAAAATCAAAGCCAACTTTGTATTGTGCTTCTTATTTATTTGGAGTTTGTTTGTGTAATGGGTGTAAGATGATATATTTTAAAAGCCCGCTGGTGTTGCAATGTAACATCATTTTGTACTACTGTGTAATTTTTTGTTTGTCTTTTTAATTTTTTTTATTTTGTTGTCTCTACAGTCAGGTCTTGCTGTAAACCCTTTTAATGACTTTACGCTGTGTCATGTGTTGAAAGCTAGAAGCTACTTGATAGTTGGCTCATTGGGGAGGGGGTGTGGCTGTATATAGCTGTTTGTAGAGGGGAGGAAGTGTGTCAGGGTTCAGTGGCACAGTTTTTACCTCGTTAAGTGTACATAGACATTTCTCATTGGCTGTCGGTGTACATAAGTGATTCTGATCGATGGGGTGAAGGAAAGCCAATGAAGCCTCAATTTGTGTGTGTGAATCTTTAGGACCAGACAAAAAAGGTTGACAGTGACTGGACACACAAAAATATTAATTTATTTTTCTATGTGCAGGGACATTGTGTTTCTTTTTTAAGTTTTGCACCATTTTCTTGATGAGAAAGTCATTTTATACTCTTGGCACCATGTTTTGTGCACACATTTTGTTTTCAGCAATTTTGTAAGTGTAAAATAACAGGGGAGGGAGACATTTGACATTGTATTCCAAAACACCTAAAATAAAGAAACACTCTGGATAAAGTAACAGCTTTGAGAGTTTTGTATGGAGGAGTCAAAATGTACAGTGGAGATGTCGAGTTTATCGTAGCTGTTCCATTTATGTGCATCTTATTGAATACTGTGTATTTTAATTTATAAGCTGACGAGTGTTTCCTGATAACTAAAACTATGTTTATCCATCCTAGATTATGTTTTTAAAAGTTAATCCACACAGCATTTATGGTCAGCATATCAATTCTACTAGAGTAATTCATATCCACCAATAATTTATGGGTGGTGTTTTATTAATAGTATTTATCTGCAGTTAACACAAAACGTGTAAGTACAGCTAAAAATGAGGTAAAGAGGTTTATTTGGGCGTGTTCAGTAATATACAAGAGGAAAAGGAACAACAAACTAACATGTCCCAGTACAAGCTGTATGTGTGTTTTAAGGATCCTGACAAAAATGCACACAGCCCCCAAAGCTGATGCCTTCCAGCTGCCAAAGAACACCAGTGTGTGTGTGTCTGTGTGTGTGTGTGTGTGTGTGTGTGTGTGTCTGTGTGTGTATTACTGTGTTCAAAGGTGGCGGCACCACTCTGCTACATCTTCTGCCCTGGTAATTAAAAGCTCAACCCCCCCCACCTCGCCCGCAACCAAAAATGCGCCCTCACCCTTTTCCCTGCGTTGCGCGCACACACACACACACACACACACATAATTTGACTTCCATGTTTGCAAGCATTACAATTAATTAAGCTTCAGAACTGACTTAGCCGTAACGAACAAGTGTCAAACCTGGAGCACCTTCTTGAGGTTGTTTCCACCAAAGAATTGTCCACACAACCGTAGAAAAACAAAACATGTGCACACAATCTAGTATGCATTCAAGCAGCTTCTCTTTTCTCCTCTCTTCATCCCAACACTTGCTTGCTCACCCCCCGCCACCCCCACCTACTGC
Source organism: Macropodus opercularis (assembly GCA_030770545.1). Classification (NCBI taxonomy): domain Eukaryota; kingdom Metazoa; phylum Chordata; class Actinopteri; order Anabantiformes; family Osphronemidae; genus Macropodus; species Macropodus opercularis. The sequence goes on from JAUCMP010000028.1 coordinate 7,876,608, forward strand.
CTGTCAGCCCTGTCAATCAAAGCCAGGCTGTTTAAACAGCACACACCCCTCCACCTTCTGTTTCATAAGCCTCCACCGTAAGAGCTGCCTCCCCCTCCGCTCCTCATAATAGCAGCTCTACCCTGCCACACACACACACACACACACACACACACAAACAGTACAGAGCTGCTGTGTCCGTCATCGATCACCCCCCCAAAGACCCTCCCTGGGTGCGGGAGGGTGCACCAGCTGATGGAGGACCCCTGTGTGCTGTTCAACCAGGTGCCTGATCGCAAAGTCGAAACATTGCTAAGCCCAGTGTTAGTAGACGGGAGATCTGTCTGTCAAACACACCACCCACAGCAGATAGCGGGGCCAGCAGGAGGGTTAAGCCTCCGACGATTAGACAAATGTAGGGCAGATATCTGTGGCTTCAGAGGCCAGTTGAGCTGATGTCACTGCCGATTGACCTGCAGCTGCACATTTACATGGCGCGTCAGTAATTCTCGGTTTCTGCTTTCTAGTATTTGCTCTGGGGCATTTTAATTGTTTTGCATTTTTCAAGTTGCCCCGACACCTTGGGCACAGAAACAAAGCTGGAGAGGAAAAAGTGCAATCAAGAAAGCCCGAAGCGAAGGAAAACAATGTGGAAAGAGAGCAGAGCTTGATTTGATGCTTGATTTTATTTGCTTTGTCCTGATTGCATCCATAAAACACAATAACACATCTTGAAATGATTTGACTATAGAAACTTTACAACTGTACAATACACCCACACATGTTACTACATTATCAGGTAAACAACTTAAGTTATGGGAGAAGTTAGGAGAGTGGTTGAGTGAGGAGAAATAAAAAAGGCTCAGTTTAATTTCACTGAAAGACAGAACTGACATTTTGTGTCAGCGACGTCAGTCAAACACAAAGAGCATGATTTTTAATAAGTTACTGTTCATTAATGTTTTCACCACCATCTGCTATGACACTTTCTGGTCCAACCAACAGTTTATCACTGTTCAATGCAGACCATGTGTTTCAGACAAACTGAAGGAATCAGTGCGCCTTTGTAGGTTGACACTCTTAAAATGAATTAATAAATGTTATTCACAACACAATTAAATTCTGAAAATCCTTGTATTAATTTCCTCATATGCCATCATTTCCGTCTTCTCCGTCTCAGGCGTCACATTACATACCACCAGAAATGAAAGCAAAACCATAAAACAAGTTAACCAGGTGCAACGAGTCTGCATACGTTTGGCAATTTGCTTAAATTATTTAATTATACCTCAGCCTCGCAGAAAGAGCGAGCAAAGGGTAATAAAGCCAAAAACAGGCTCTGGTGTAATAAAGCATTATCAGAAGGAGGTAGCTGCTGCTGTGTACAGTAATGCAGAGTAAATCATCACAGAGTGGCTGCCATTAGGAGGCTTACACTGGCCGCCAGGCAGCTGCCAGGGGCCCTGATCTGGTGCTGAGTGGAACCAGATCCGGCAAACAGAGGTGTTTAGGGCCGGTGCTGGAGGAAGAGGAGGTGGGGGAGGAGGAGGAAGGGTGCAGGGAGAGCGCAGGGGGAGGGGGGGGGTCTCCCACAAGAAGCAGCACTATTTGGCCTCATCCTTCTTCAGCCTCACGTTCTCCTCCTAAGTGACATCCCTCTGTCGCCACCTGCACATACGTACAACTCCACACTGACTCACTGCAAATGTGAGTACGTGTAAAATAAATCACCACCTGTTAGTTATGTTCTTCGAAAGCCAATATAGATTTAAAAATAAAATATAATATAATATAAATAAAAATCACACCATAATCTGTCCTGTGTCCATTAAGACAAAGTTGGATTTTACTTAATGTTTTTTGCTCCCGGTGTGGATCATTAAATTTAAACTACTTCCACAAGAGCACAAAGAAGAAGCCACATGACTAAAGTTACTAAAAACGATCAGCTAAAAACACCACAAAACTACAGGGACTTATTGAGAAATATTACAAAGCTCCCATGTTTAATGTGGGAATTTGTGGCGTGTTGTGGCAGCAGCGGACGCTTCCCACGTCGCGTTCCGGGTGAACCGGCGGCTCTTGCTCCGCGTCTCCCGCCGCGTAGAGCGAAGCGCCGCCCGGGAAGCGAGTCGCGCCCGCCGCGCTGCTTGTGTGTCCCCACTTACGGCGATAAAGAAAGACGCCCCGAAAAAGCGCGAACAGGCGGGGGAGGACAAACTCGTGTGCGTCTGCCGAGGGGCGCGGTGATCCAGCGGGGAAGCGGAGGGGACTTGAACGCGTGCTTTTCTGCGCCCTGCTTTTCCCCTTTCAGAGGGGAAATGCAGCCCTGCCGCTCACACGGACTCCGCTCAGGAGGGTTTTCAGCCAAATCCAAAACGCTGCGAAATATTGAAAGAACACTAATAACCATTTTCACCAACTCTTCAAAATAACTGCTGAGAAAAATACTTACATTCACCGGAAACAGCGCCATTTACTTTATCCCAATATTTATATAAAATATTCTTAATATTAATTATCATAATGTAACCTCATCGCCTGTAGTGAGGGTGTGGTCTATTAATAATATATATATATATATTATGTATGCTTATAAATATGTTTCCATAACTATAGCCTTGACATTTATATAAAATTATATTTAATCCTTTTTGCTTTAGTGACATATGCTACTACTGAAACCATGACCAGCAGCCACGTGCTCCACAGATCTGCACTACAATTATGTATAAATTCAAATAAACCCGTTTATAAAACTGTTTCTTCCCCGTTGATATTTTCCTTTGAGCTCTTGTTATTTCAAAGCATAACCTACAGCATATGTAACTATGACGCCAGACCTTAAAATGCTGAGTTCATTTGAAGCATCTTTGTTAGACCTAACATGAAGAAAGTCACAGCAGAAGTGACTAAAAGGGAAAATTCTTGATACACACACAAGACTGAGGTCTAGTTTTTTTTTTTTTCTTCTAGTTAATGCGTTTTCCTCAAAACACTTCCATCCTACCTTGGCTGTATTTACCATCACTGTGAAGCGGCTGTAGGTGAAGAATGAAACACCATTACACAGACAGCTGGTGCTGGCAAAGATGAATGTTATCTTGCGGGGTTATAATGAATGTGACGGGATATAGATCTGAGATTAGATTTGGTTTGATCATCTGGTAAAAATAGATCAGTCACCAGCAGATCATTACTGATAATTACTTTCATGGGGTTGTCTATGTGGGAAGTCTATAGTACATTATTAAAATATTCCAGACCTGGTTACTGATGAAAGGTTGAGGTGTGTATGTGTCTGTGACCATGTATAATAATTACATAAAAATGATAGAGTATAGGAAGGAGGTGTATTGTTAATTATCGCCTCTTTTGTACCTGTTGTCAGGTGAGAATTTGATTTTAGTATTCATCAAGCAAGGAAAGCCTCCACATGCATAACAAATGATCTGAGGAAAAAAAATCTCCCTGTGTTTTATAGGTTTAGAAACAGCAAAAATTGCAGTGCTTTCACACACAGAAACACTAAGTGCCTTGCTCAAGGACGCTGCAAGGGATTGTGGGAAATACGTATCCCCGTGGAGACAGGAAGCTGATTTCTAGATTTGAATCAGAGACTGATGAGGAGTCGAACCGCTGCTGCAATCACGCTGAATGAGTGAACAACGAGCATGTAAAGTGAGCTGGGATTTCTCCAATGGCAACAGCTGGTAAATGGTATGGACCCAGGCTGCATAATGGTACAGACCGATTTCACTGTGTGTGTGTCTGTGTGTGTGTGTGTGTGTGTGTGTGTGTCTGTGTGTGTATGCAGGACATGAGAGAGAGAGAGGCCTCCTCGCCCTTGTTCCTCCTCCTATCAGCAAGCTTCATTTATTATGCAGACTGGAGACCCTTGGGCAGGAGGGGAAGGCTAGTGTGTGCATGTGTGTGTATTTTGGAAGTGGGGTTGTCCATTTGTGGTTCACGAGACCAAGCGCACACACAAACACACCGCTGACTGTGTTACTTGATTCAGAAATACATGCTGCGGGAGCAAAGGGCTAAGAGACGTAAAGACTGCAGACAGTGGGACGGAGAGATTTGTGTGTGGGTGTGTTTGTTCTCGCCACACAAACCCTGAAAAACTCACACACAAGAGCCGGTTTGTGTGTCTCTCTGCTAACTTGTAGGCCACATAAAGCCACAGGTGACTTTGGAAACAGTTGCATGTTTGTCAGCTCACGCGTGAAGCAGAGGGTTGGAAGGAATTAAAAAACAAAAGCTGACAGCATTTCCATCCTTCTGTTTTCAGTTGTTGAGTTGTTAGAAGGTTCGACCGACTGATGTTCACCTTCAAAACTTCCTTCGTAATTTTACATTAGTAGAGATTTAAAATAAGAGAAAAAATACAAAGAGAAGTTAAGACATAAGACGCGATCCTGGGATTTTTTTAACTTTAATGGTTAATTTGAATTTGAATTTAAAAAAAATGAGAACAAGTAGTATTTAGCTGACAGATTCTCTTTAGCTGTGCCTAAACCCCTACGACGTGACACACTATACATGATCGTATGAAAATACGAAACACCTAGAAACTGTTTACCTGTTATTGCAAAGTACTTTTGATATGACAAAGTAGTATTCTCCATTATTTTCTCTCATTCTGAGCGACTGACGTGCATTAGTGGCACAATTATAAAAGCTGTGGTCTAATCTTTTAAAGGTCCCAGGGTGATGCTAGAAATGGCCAGAGGAGAAGGAGAGAGGGGGGTGGAAGAGGGATAAGGGGAGGAAGGGGAGGAGAGAAACTCAATCTAAAGCACCAGGTGCACCCTTTGTGGACATAATCTCCCAACCCTCGAGACTGTGCACACACTGGCCAACATATACAGCCTTTCATACATACACATGCTGCTTTTTCGACCAGGGGATTTGGCTCCTGCTTTGGCTCTGGCCATATGTAAAAGGGACTCTGAGGTCACTGTGCTGCCAGAATGAGCTTGGGTCATTGAGATCAACAGGAGGAAAACCTTTAACTTGGTATTGCATCCATGAGAAAGACTCACCCCAAGTTAGCAAAATGCAAAAGGAAAGTTAAAAAGGATACCTGCAGATTAACGGGCGTCAGACGTCCCGAGGGGAAGCGCTGTCACATGGAAAAACCCCACATGTGAATCCAGAACACGAGCGCTGTCATGTGGGAACATTTCCCCCCGAACTGCTAACTTTGAATGTTTCCACACAAGCTGCAAACAAAAACAGACTCTACACATAAGACACTTGAGATGCAATTATAGTGTGATTATAAATAAATGGTAAAGTGATTGTGTGACTTTAAATACAAGGTTGAATCTAACTTTTAATGAAACAGGATAGATTTATACATAGCTAATATTTCTATGACTCAAGCACACATTTGGTTGTTTTTCAAGAAGCACATGGAGAAGGCAGGACACTCACAACAGTTTGCGTGTCTGTGCGAGTGTTTGCGTCTGTTTGTGTTGAGTGAACGTGGCCTCACCCATTGTCAGCCGATAGATATCGGCGCCTGTCAGTCACTCAACAAACTGTACAGGAAGGACAAGGGAGGGACGACAAAGGTTTGTTGATAGAACAAAAAGCTGTTGGTCCTGCGAATGTTGAAAAAAACGCCTCCGACTGTGCAAAAACAAAACTCGAATAACATTACGGATTGTGTTAATCAATGGCTCTTACCACAGAGGATTTAAGCCGAGAGGACGCTCCTTGTCCGCAGTCCCTCGCCCGTCATCCTTTAAGCTCAGCCCCCAAACTCCAGGAAAGCCTTGAGAGGGGACGAAGCCAAGGACGGAGCCGGCTGCTCATTGTGATTTAATCTCTGTGCTACAACAATCTCCTCATCAGACTGGCCCTGCTCTATCTATCTATCTATCTATCTATCTATCTATCTATCTATCTATCTATCTATCTATCTATCTATCTATCTATCTATCTATCTATCTATCTATCTATCTATCTATCTATCTATCTATCTATCTATCACCAGTCAATATCTCTGATTCTGTGTGTTTGTGAGGAGTGGGTCTCCAGGGCTGTGCTAACTAAGGTCAAAGATCAGGTATAACCCTCCAGCGTGGAATGACAGATGTGGCCGGAGGAAAGCAAGATACAACAAAGAGAAGGGGGAAAAAGCGAGATACCGTAAACAACAGATGATTAAAAACAAGAACCACTGTGGTCGTTACTTCTGTTGTTTCATGCTTCAGGTGTATGTTGTGCCCCAGACGTTAGATCACCTGAGAGAACACGGGTCTTGAACAATGGTGAAAGCCTTGCACCCAACTGCCACCAGCTAAACGAGCACATGCACATACGCTCACGTGGAAGTAGCTCTGTATCACATCTCTGTTTTCAGTTACAGGGAATAGGAACAAATATTAGAAGGAGTTGGCTTTGTGTTCTTCCCCCTTCGTGATGAGAGAGAAGGGCCTTTGACCACGAGATACAACAGACACACACACACATACACACGCCAGGAAGTGAATTAACATAGGAAACAAATAAAGTGTATGTTCTCTGAGGAGGCTCACGAGATGACACGACACTACGTGAGCTTCTCCTCACGTGAAAACAGCTTAAAAAAAAAACAACAACTCTCAAACGCTGCGAGAGCTGCAGACGCAGTAATGGCTGCTGGAGATGGAGAGTGAGAGAGAGAGAGAGCGAGCGAGGGGGGCGAGCCTTTGTTCTGTCAAGGACTTAACACAATCAGAGTGTACAGTGTGTCAGGAGCGTACAGGCATATATCAACTTCAATCTCTTTTTAATGAAAAATCCTGCCCTCTCTAATATGTGCAAATTAACCTCCTCTCCTCTCTCCCTCCTCCCCTCCTGCTGTTTCCCCTCCTCTCTTCCTCTCCCTTGCAGAGGCCTCACAGCTCCCTCCCTCTCTTCTCCCTCTTCTGTCCTCTCCACCGTCTTTTCTGTCCCTCTTCGTCCTCCCCTTTCGACAGTTCCTCTCGCGGCGCGCTTCACTTTTGCCAATTCCTCCATCTCTGTCACGTGCAGAGGTGGCGGCAGAGACGGAAAGGAAGAAGGGAGATGTTGATGGAGATAAAGACTCCTGCTTCCTATTAGCTTGTTGCTTGTCACCCGCTCCTCCCGTGGCAATTATCTAATCCAGCTAGTTGCAGAAAAATATCCTGAAGTCAGTGTCCAGCATTAAAATTCCCCCTCCATCCTCGTGTGGTTTTCCATCTCAGCCTCTCTCTGCTTTATAACATGCACTCACTCCGATTCATGCTATTACCCTGATTATCCTGATGAGCTGGTCAGATCCTGGCCTTCTCATTCTGCCGCTGCGCTGATTGTAATTTAGAAATTACACCTAATGAGGAATTTTTAAAAACACAGCGGCCACTCTGTGCTGCCAGGTCCACGCTGTTCCCTGCCTTAATGGATTTCCTGGTATGGAATCCACCCCCCCACCCCTCCCTCCACCCCCACCCTCTCTGCCCTGCAGGGGGTCCAGCTAGCCAGGACCTCCCTCCCTCCTCTGCGCTCACCCCCTCCCTCCACTCCCTCCCCTATTCCACTAATTGGGGGCGACTGGTTTTGGTGAAAAGAAGTCATAATCATTGTTTCTCCTGCTAATTTAAGCGGTTACGTTTATAGAATGATGAAATTAGTATGATTACATTTACATTTCTTACAGCCAAACTATCCTTTTCACATGTTTTTGCAGTTTGCATGGGATAAATGCACAGGCTGCAGCATCTCAGTGTTTGTTTTTTTTTTCATTTTGTTTTATTTCGTTTCTTTACGGTTGACGAAGGACAACTGGTTTTCATGTATCACGATCTTATGTTGTGCTATAAGTAAACTGAAATGTGACTTTAAAGCCAGTGAGGAGGAATTTGGTCCATCAAACATTTCTGCATTGTAGGTTTAACCTGTCGTACCCATCTCATAAACATCTGTATGAATTGTGTTGCACACACACACACACACACACACAGGCAAGCATGCAAATCAAAGCCATCAACAGCTTGTGATGAAGTGAAACGTTGTGGCATAAACAGAGTGTGCCGTTACCATGGAAGCGACTTTCACCTCACAGGCCGAGAGAGACAGGCCGAGAGACAGAAAAACACAAAGAGCCAAGCAGACAGGGAGGGAGCGACAGAAAAACAGACACAGACAGACAGACAGACAGACAGAGAGAGAGAGAGAGAGACCGCTACTAGATCTCCTCCAGTAACATTTAATAGCCTTTTAAACCCTTCTGAGCTTTTCACCAGTTTCATTTCCCTGCAACACTGCATTTGTACAGTAAGTGCTTCAAAAGGAAAAGGAAGAGTTCATTGAAACGTTGTCTTGGTGACCATCCACAAGTTCAGCGAGCACATCACAAAGCTAGAGAAGCAGACTTTGCAGGGTTTCGTGCTTGTGGAGTCACATCTGTCCCTGTTTTGGTCCCCTTCCCCTTTTTCCTTTCTACCGCAGGTCACAGCCTTTGGGTTCGGCTTTACACGTCTCGTTGGCAACATTTCTGTTGCCAGTTGTTGTCGCACTTAATGAAACAATTTCCCTTCATCGATTTGAGGCGTTTCAACACCCCAGATTCAGAATTTACTGATCTTTCCCTGGGAACAAGCGTTTGGGTTTTTATGATGCCATAAACTCGCTCAAACTGGAACAAATGACTGCCTGCATACCACTGAATGTCCACTTCACTCACCAATTTATAATAATCAAGCCTGCTGCAGGAAAGTGAACACAGTGACCTGGTCACATGACATCATACAGGCCATTTGAGCAAAGAATCACAAGCAAGTGCTCTACATACCTCCCTTCATTTGGCAGAAACGTTAATGACAAATCTCCTTCCTTTATGCTTCATAAATGATTCATCCTGACCAAATGGAAACCTTTATCCGTTTAATTCAGCTCATTTTCTCTCTGCGATGTAACAGCAGGTTACATAACTGCTCCTAAACTGCAGCATAATGACTGAAAACGAAGAAATTACCTTAGATGTGGCTTTGAATGGAATTTCAAATTTCAGTTTCTCTTTAGGTCAGGGCACCTTATATTTGCAATCTGTAATTTTGAATTGTGTGTACGTGTATGTGTGCGTGTGTGCGCGCGTGTTCCAGTGTCTGGTCCAGCTCAAAGCCTATTGCAGGCAGAAGGAAGCAACCAGAGTTTGGCCAAAAAGGTTAGACGAGCGAGGCTGTTGTTGCGGTGCTAGCTTTGAAGGTTTGCCAGGAAGACTACAGGAGGTAATCAGAAGAAAATATGTCCTCTCCTCCTCTTCTTCTTTTAGACCTCCATTAGACCAGCTTGTCTCTCTCTGGGAAAATTGATTTTCTCCCTCCCTTCCTCCTCCTCCTCCTTCTCTCCTCTGTCTCTTCTCCTCTTACTCCTCAGTTTTTTTTCCTTCTCAGGTTCCATTTGCGGCTTGTTCATCCACTCTAAAGAGCACTTCTTGGAGACAGAGAAGGAAACGAGAATAGTTAGGCCACGACAGGTTGTTCACACATATAGTTATCCACCCCTTCTCACCAGCAGCTGCCACCGGGCCTTGTTATCTGCAGCTACACAGATGCCTGCAGTGGTTCTAACCTATTTCCTTTCCCCTTTTCTTGTCTTTACTCATCCTCCTCTGCTTCATCCTTCCCTTCCTTGGCTGCTTATTCTCCATCTCTTCCTCTTACTGCTGCTCTTCTCCTAACACTTGCATCCCACTCCCCTCTCTCTGTCAGAGCCAAGTCTTGGATCAATGCACCATTGATTTTCCTATCAATGAACATTAGTATGGATCAGACCGCTGCTTGCACTGCCCTGCCCCGAAAACTACCTCCATATACACATAGATACACGCACGCAGGTCGCCTGTTGCCACGGGGACTCTAGATTTCATCACTGCTCAACTATGAGCACGCACACACTCACACAAAGAAAATAAAATGAGCTTGATGCTGCGGACAAAAGAGGAAGAGCGAGGAAAGACAGCGATGGAAATAAAGGAGGGTGGGATTGACAAAAAAGAGTTTCTAGTTAAAAGCACAGAAGCCAATCAATGAAAGGGGTGACAGAAAGGGAAGGGAATGAAATCAGACTGGGAAGACTTAGTGTTTGTTTCTGCGTAAAGGAAACAGCCACTGGTCAACTGCCTGCTGGTCGATTCGCTGCACAATAATTCAGTCTGATTGGCAACCAGCTCTGGATGCTGATAATGGCTGCTAATCATGACAGTAAATGGATGCTTGCGCTTTATAAACCTTTGGGTGTCTTTTCCTCAACCTCTCCTGTCACACACACACACACACACACACACACACACACACACACACACACACACACACACACACACACACACACACACACACACACACACACACACACACACACACACACACACACACACACCTCTGTCTCCTCTCTAACCCTATAATGGGCTCTGATTCAGGTGGAGATTGACACTTTTCTTTCTGCTGTGCTCCTTTTGTGTCCAGCATTGTATTCACTCGGCACGAACCAACCACGGCCTCGCAGAGAGCGCATTTCTGTGCACATCAGCTACATTTTGCATCACCAAACAATGAATCTGCGCTCACGCCCAGCATTGCCATCTTAATTAACGCTGCAGCTGGGGGTGCTGAACAAACTATGAAAAAATAGGACTTCAAGTCGAGGCCTAGTCTGTCTCCTCAGATGTGTAAAGGATCTGAAGTCGTGTTGTGTTTGTCTTTACGTTTCCTCGTCTCTTCCGTTCTTAAACGCAGAGAGGAGAAGACCGTGAAGCTGTGTACACCTGTCCTCACAGAACAAAGGAACATCCCTCTCATGGTAGCGCTTGCATGAAAGTTGATCCTTGGCCAAGACCTCCTGTACAAGGAAACTGAGAAGCCACAGGGCCGTCCTCCACCCTGCCTGAGTGTAAAGCGTTTTAATTTGGGCTGCGACGGACACCTGCCTCCCTTTCTTCCTTTCTGATTTTCTGTTTGTCCTGCTGAGACGCGTGTGCGTTTGGTCAGTAAACTTCATGTACAGAAATGCTTTGGCAAATTTTAGTTTTGATATTATAGAGCTAGCATAAAGAGACATTCTGCATTGCTACTATTTATATAATCATCATAATTTATTACTTGTAGATTTAGTCTAAATGGGCTAAACTGAGAAACTGTCATATCACCCTTTCCCCAACTCCCTGCTATGACCCCTAATAGACCACATCCTTTGCTGTGGTGCAAATCGTGGTCAGGTGTGTCCTGTTTGCGTTGATTCTTTTAGATGAGTACATCTGTGGCAAATTGAACTGATTGGACATAAGTTTAGAAAGACACACCTGTGCAGGGCACCTGTGGTGAGACACAAAGAGAAACAGCCTCAAATTCATACATGGAGTTCAGAGTTTTCTCTGGTGCTCTGTGACCTCAATAATTATCAAATTGGAAAAATAAAAGTTTGGAATAACTTCATCCAGAGTAACTGACAGAAAAGGAAAGAACCCAGTAGTTAACTGCCAATAATGTTGACTCAAATAACTCCATAAACTTTGTAAAATCCTGACACAGTGGAGTCTCTGGACTAATATACATTATAACAGAGTATGTGCCACCTTGTGAAAGAAGTGTTGTTGTTCTCCATGGGATTTTTTTTTTTTTGGTTTTCAGAAGAATTACATTCTCATAATCACAATCATTTCATATCCAGTGGTTATCGTTTAGTTTTCTGATGCAGCTGGTTCAGTCAGAAGTTGTACTTTTCCTTTTGCGTGCGTAACTTTGAGCCTTAAATGCTGCCTGGCACTCAACCACGGACGGATCCACTGGTCAAAGCAGGAGAAACGAGGGGCAGCTATTCCTCCTCTCTTTCCTCCTATTAACAAACAGAAACAAGACGTTCAACCTGCGCAGCTCCGGAGCAGAGGGTGGGTGAGCCCGCAGAATTTGCCAATAGGTCACCAGAGACTACAGCGTTTCTAACCACAAAGTTCAATTATTCACTTAGCTCACTTGGATCCACACCTCCGCCTCTGATTGAGCTTTTCACGCAGGGGCTGAGTAAAACGAGCTCCAATCGGGCCGAGTGGTGAATAAACCATGAGCACAGAGCTGCAGCATTTCAGCAGAGTCCCGACTAATGGACTAATAAGAATAAATAAAAATGTGGCGAAAGCAGGTGTGACGCGTGTTTGTTTAACATGTGCAAAGTTTTAACGCGAGTTTTAGGTTGAATTTAGCCCCCGAACCGTCGGTATAACCTTCACCCGGTGCGGGGTGAAAATACGAAAAATAATCTGCAGCCTCCGTGTTTTATTAGTGGTTTAAACCGTCTCGACGCGTTCTGCTGCGCCACTGTTTACGCCCAGCGCTCAGATCGTAGCCGCCGCGTCCCCCGCGCAGCCGAGTGAGACGGGAGGGGAAAATGGAGCTTCTGACGGCGGCCACCACAACGGCGGCAGCCGTCAGGAAGCTGCTTTTCACCGGCAGAGCGGAGCAGGAACAGCTGCCCCCCCCCGAGCCCGGGGAAACACCGGCTCCCGAGGTGTTTCACTTCAGAAAATCAAATTACAATTCTAATATGAAAATAAAATGGAATCTACACGAAGATAGGCGTAATTTAACAAACACAGTAAAGGTTAGAATGCAAACATTCAAAGTTTTTTAAAAACAGCATCTGACGAGGTCATAATAATAATAATAATAATAATAATAATAATAATAATAATAATAATATAGGTTTTATACAATAAATAGTGTAAATTCTCTCTGGCGCATAATTACCAGGCCATTTACATTTAAACAGCCCATGTGTTGCATGCTTATTAACAGATTAGTTCACTGCTACAGCTCATTATAATATCATATTTTAAATATGTATTTAATATGCAGCACACATATGAATAACGTCTTAAAATGTGTGAGTCATGTTACTGAATTTTACAGGAGGTAATATTTGTATTTGATGGACTTATATTGTAACAGTGGCTTGGACCGATAACTGCCGTCACTGTGGAGCCTTGCGGACGCACACTCAGCTTCTCTATGTGACAAAAAATGTGCACAGAGCTTTAATCGTTGTTACATCTGTCACTTGTGGGGCTTCTGCCTCGGACCGGTGGCGCTGTCTGGTAATGGTGGTGATAGTGCTGCCTGGATGGTGAATTAATAGAGCAAGCGTGTGCGTAATAGCGAAAGTAAATGCGAGCCATTCAGATTTCCATATATGTCCTGCCACAGGGGAGACCCCCCCCCCTCCTCCTCCTCCTCCTCCTCCCCCTTCTTTCCTCACATACCCCCCAAACACACACTTCTCTCTTCTCTTTGTTCCCCTCTATGAGCTCTCCACAACACCGAGAGGGAGAGACTGAGAGAGAGAAACCACACCACTGCCACCCAGCGGCGGCAGAGGCGTGCGTCACAGTGCGCGCATGCTCTTTGTTAGCCCCAGACCTCCATAGATTTAACAAACTGCCAGTGCCTCCGCAGATTAGCGACAATGTTACAAGCACGCTCATAGAAAAGGCTACAATATTTCGCTATTTTGCTCCCAGAGTCCCGGCTGCTGCTGCCTCGCCGCACAGCGTCCTGCTGAAGTGTCCTTGAGCAAGACACCGACCCCCTGCTGACCTCTGGAGACGAGGAGGGAGGGTTTGTCTCCTCTGCTTATCTTATCATCAGAAGGATATATGCACGCTTCTCTCTTGCCATAATTTATTTTCACCGCCATATCTGAAGGATTAGGCCACACATCAAAATGATCCAATAAAAAGGAGACAGGACAATAATTTAATTATCTCCCTGTATAACATAGTTAATGAGGTACTTAACAGGGAGACGTTAATTACAGAATCTATATGGCCCCGCTCATTTCTGTGGGGCATCCTTTCTTCTCAGCGCCTGTTAGTAGGAGTCATCAATCATATCTTTGCACATTCATCCGCGTCTGCCAACAGGGTTTCAAGTGTTTCTCTGATTGGAATTTATGTGTTTAGTCCGTAATTTATCAATTATGTTGGGCCGTTTTGTCACAGAAGAATAGATATTGTTAGCATAAGCATAGATAAGTGATGTGAAGGGGAAATAAACAATTTTAACGTCCCAAAAGCAGCAGCAGCGCATTCAAATGAGAGGAAGGTTGGATGGGGAAGTTTTCTTTTCCAATAGGGGGCAATCTCTGTAAAAAAAACAAAAAACAACCTCCCCCTGCTTCTCCATCTCTCACCCTTGATGTGCGCACACACCACGCGTCTCCACCGCTGTAGGTTCTCCTGTTTAATTTCATTTCATTTCCACCTTTTATCCAGCTGCTTTAAGGTTGGCCTTTAAACAGACCTGAGCCAGGCGCGTGTGCTGCATTTAACAGACCCACTGACCAGATCAGAGAAGTGCAGATTTGTTCCTGATTGAGAATCCACTGCAAATTAAGATGGAAGGTTTCCGGACGTGTCATAAACACACTCCGTTTGCTTTGTTCTCGCGAGAGCTGACATGAAGCTTCAGGTGGAATCTGGATGCAGCCCATGGACTTTATAAATAATGCAATTCAACACTGTAACGCATATTTAAATATGTTCCTGGATTCTGATGATGCATGGAGACTCTCTCGTACTTATAGAAACCAATGAACAACCAGCTTGGCTTGTTGTGACAGGACTTTATAGAATCTGTAGAAACACAGTAAACATGTCAGTGCAAAGACAAACGTTCTCCAACGCGTTAACGTCCATTTTTAAAGAGTCAGAAATGAAAACATATATTGAAATCCTTGTGCAGACATAGTAAGTCATGGAGTTTATGAACCAAAACGTGTCACTGACTTGTCACTAGAACACAATGGGGGGAGGCACATACAATGTGATGGGTTTAATCTAATCTTGGACTGACTAGTAACGAATCAGAAAAAAAGTGGGCCACATTTTATTTGTACTCTCTCTCTACATTTTCTGCTCAAACCAACTAAAATATATGAAACCACTGAAACCAGCAAAGCAACAATGAGTGTTGCAAGTGTTGCACATTCACAGGACAAAGGCTTAATAGCTGGTATTTAAAGTTAGAAAACTCTTTCCAGGTGTCTTTAAAGGCATTTAAAGGCAGAGTTTTTCTCACAGACATAATCACATACAGACAAAATGACGAGATGAAAATCTCCACATCGTAAATCGAAGTGATTAAAATGCACAAGCTCTCAACTGATCTTCTGCTGACTGTGGTGCGTGTCCTCATTCTTCAGACATGAATGTCGAGGTGATTCAACCTGATTTTCACATCACGTGATCGCCCATAGGATCAACTGTGTTCTCGCTGTGGATGCTGCAGGTTGAGCGTATAACTAAGGTTAATGTAGGTCATCCCATGGGAAAGAGGGTTAAGTCCTATTTACGCACAACTCCTCCACAAGATAGACAAACGTTACAGGGCGGTGTAAGGATGCAGTAGACGACCACAATGATGCTTCTGTAGCCTATTAAAAGTAAAGCACCACAGGATGAAAGCGTCCCCCGCAGGAATTAATGAGCCTTTTGTGTCCTTCCTATCAGGCGCTGGATAAATCTGGGGATTTTACTCAAATCTAGTTATCTGTCCAAATATAGCATTGCCTTTTAAAATATATATCCATTAATACGATGGGCGTGTAAACATATCAAGCAATGTAACGACCTCTTAAAGGATCGGCTTTTATCCCCTGGAACAGTAACCTACGGTCATCTTCGCGACTTTAAAGCAGAACAGGTCGTTGTTGACAGCTCTCTGTCTTTTCTCCAGTCCTTGGTTGTTGACGGTGCATTTTTCCAAGATCATATTCTGCAGAGTTTTCTTAAAGGGGATGTTTCCAGGTTGTTACATCCAGTTAGTGGATCCTAATCAGGTTGATTATTCAACGACATTAACCTCCAGGTCTTAATTTAGCGAGTTATAGATAAAGAATAAAATAAATTAGAAAGCACCAAGCGTGTTTAAAATTGACCACTACAATTTACCAGTGAAGATCTGCTCAACTTTTTGTTTTGGAAACATTACCTGAACCTGATACACTGGTTGATACCAATTGGGCAAATTGTCCACGTTTAGAGGCTTTTGTTTCCATTAGGTTGTATCTGTGCCAGAATATACTTTACAAATCAAACAGACGTCCATTTATCTCAGACATCAAAAAACAAAAAACCCCACAAACAACAACAAAGGATCCGTGGTGCTTTACTTTCATTTTGAAAACTGGAACTTATATTTCTGTTGCACTTCTGCCAGGAGTAAGACGACAATAAAGTAGAAACGTTGACCCCTTGAGTAAGACTTGCCAAATGATGCTACTGAAACAGCATCAGGATCCCCGTGTGTAGAAGGTAAAGACGCTCATATTGCCTTTACTCCAAAGATGTTCCTGTTGCGCTCTCGTGACGCAAAAATATACATCTCGTGACAAGAGACGTCAGACGCAGAAACTACGCGGTTTATTAACGGCGTGAGTGAAAGACTAAACGCAGCACTGAGTCTGAAGGCAAATCCATTTCACAACCCGACCCGGAGAGACGGAGGACTTTGGACAGAGCGCAGAGTCAGAGGTCACCCCGATATGTGCAGCGTGTGTGGCCGCACAACGACTCTAACGAAGACTTTAGAACTGATGATTCATCTCCCGTCCAAAATTAGGATTAGAAATTATTTTTTTGGGGACATAAAAAAAACAGTTGAGCGAGAATATGCGCTGAAGGAAATGGACGACTGTCGCTCCAGGGCTGTGCAGAAACGGACGGCGACGCGCTGCAGTGAACAGCGACAGGAAAACGTTTCCTGAAACGTTTGGTTTTTGGAATTTCAGCTGCACAGCAAAGAGAAATTTGCAAAACGTAACCACGCTCGAAGTTAATAATGCTGCGCGGTGTTAATGCCAAACCGAACTTCTCGCCTTTGTAGTTTTCACGTTTCATTTTTTGTTCATCCTGCTTTACTGGACTTATTTTAGCTTGATATGGTGAAAACTGCTCTGCTGCCTATACGGGTGGGCAGTTCCCCATATGGAAAATCATACCAACAGGAAGATGGACTAAGCTGTCACAGGGTTCACGGGGTAGTGGGTTGTCACCATGAAAGAGCCAATACAGACAGAGTTGCCTATATTAGTTTATTTAGTATATTAGTTTCATTCATTGCGCAGTGCATTAAGTCAATAACTTGCACACTGTACAAAAACTAAACACACAGCTCACCCAAGACAACGCCGGGTCTATGATGGTTTCATCTGCTCGGGATCAGCAAAGTTGTAGAAACTCTGGGAAGACGAAATGGCCGCAGCATCCTTCACTCTGTCTGCGCTGGAGTGTATGGTCTGCACCTACAGCCAAACAAGGGGGGACGACAGGCATATTATTTCATCCGGTTTAAACTCTTGATTAACCAAACCACTGTCCTAAATAGCGCATATCTATGTGCGCCATGTAGCCTAAAAACGATCAGGATCCACCTGTGTTTCATCTGTGAATGGTTTCTCATCGGATTTATAAATCTAACGCTGGAATTCTTTAACCCCCATCATTTCGAGGACCAACTCTGGCCCCTGGTTGCGCATTAGAAACCGTGCGCAGGCTTCTTGGCCCGCAGGCTCTCTGGTGCTATGTGCAACGAAGGCAAACCGACAGGGATCGATCGCAGTGATTGTGGACGCGTAGCGTGAGCAGCTCGGTAGCACAGCGGCTGCACCGGTGTCCTCTCTGGCATCCGCCAGCCTCTCGGCTCCACTCAGCCCCGCGCTGATCCGCTCCACATGCTGCATCAGCTGATCCGTCACGTGGTCTGATGTCGTGGGTCACCATTTGCAAAATGGAGTTGTCTGAGTCTGTTCAGAGAGGGCTGCAAGCCTTAGCAGACCCGTCCTCCTTCGACCAGAGCAGCTTCCAGGTGCTGGTAGACGTGTCCTTCCGGAGTCTGCTCTCCTCTCACGCCGACCCCGGAGTTCTCGGTGAGCCGCCGCCGCCTCCTCTCTGCGCCGCTGCGGCTTTTGTCTCGGCTGCTGCTTCCGGTTTTTCTCCAAGGAGCTACCTCGATGTTCGCGGATTTATGCTCGACACCGGATTCCCCGTGTTTACATTCGGGTCCTTACTGAGGCGAGGTGCTCCGGCAGAGAACCGCGCGTCAGCTGCGTTAAAGCCACTCCGGCTTCCCCCCCCCCCCCGTCTGCTTATGATCCAGCAGCAGCCGCACAACTCGCAGGCACATTCTGGATCCCTTTTGTCATTTAATGTGGCATCAGGTCTACCCAGCTCACTGGAACCACCACGTTAGACTTTTTCAACCTCCATTAGCAGAACTGCTACTGAATACACACCCGACTGTTCGCTCTAATAGCTTTTAGCTGTAACCATTAGTGTTTAGCTATTGTGCGTCCCACTGACTTTAAACTGAAAGGCTCGACAGCAGTTTCCAACCTACGACGCTGCTCGGTGTGTCCTTCTGCAGCGTTTCAACTCTTTTTTAAATGCACAATTATTTAAAAAGCGAAATGTCCACTAAGCAAACAAACAAAGGACCCCCGGCTGATGCCGCGGAGGGGCCCATTCACATGCAAATCGTCATTGATTTCCATTCTACACGTCATTCAGGAGAATCCGAGTATGGATCGCAAACCAAACCAAATTCTGTTGTGATGCTATAAATGGAGAGAATAGCGGACGGGCCGGGTCCTCTCACCGTATTTCCTTTTTGTGGGTTTCAGATCAGACGGAGTTAAAGCAGATCGACCGGATCCTGCTGAAACAATCTCACGCTGCGGCGACCACCTTCATACTGGAGGTTGTCAAACAAAACGCAGACAGGTCCACACTGAGGTAGGCGACTTCAGGCGCGCGTTCCGGGAAGCTACTGCCAAAATCCAAATATAGCGTCATATGTCACATAGCCCAAGTTTCTACGAAAGGTGTCCTGTCACAGCATGTGACAGGAAGTATGTTGCACCAAAACCCACGACGTCTGCGCGTCTGTGTAGCCACACATCAAAGTGAGTGAGTTCTCATTATTAGGAACTTTTCAAAACGCATAGTGCAAATGTCATGGATCAGCAAGTTGACTATTATTCACATGGTCAGACATCATCACCCAGCTTTTGAATTGTGCTGGTGTGAAACCTTCATTGAAAGAAATGAACTCATCGTGTTAAATTTACCTGGCGTCCAAACCTGCTGCTGTAACTATTTTGAGGTGCCTTTTGATTTACATTTTTGGAATAAGCTGCTCCATTTTGTCCTCGCAGTTCCTGCCTCGAAGAGCTTGCATTCAGTTCAGAGAGAATAGAAATCTTCTATAGCTCATATGAGGTACATTTCAAATTGTATTAAAGCTCCTTTTCGTGGATCTCTTGACGACTCGCCCACAACCAACTGATGCGTTTTTGTTTTACAGACGCATAAAAAAGAACTGGGTCGTTTATTAGCAAGGTAAGAATGATAGCTCTGTTAGGACATAAGACTTAGAGATAGGAAGAAGACGAATAATAGAAGACACTGAATAATAGATGATGGTTTTCCATCCTTTCATTTTACTTCTTATGTCAATAATTTCGTCAGTTGTAAAAAAAAAAAAAAGAATCAAAAAATAAGCGAGTACGTGTTGGTTCAGCCCATAAGGAACAGAAATGTCGTTCTGAACTTTACGCACAAGTGTTTATTTGGAGAGTAAATGCTGCCCCATAAACAAATGTTCTGTGAAAGAAACGCAACAAACCATTGCAGGCAAATAGTAAAATCCTATAAAAGTGTGTTAAGATGCATCCTCGTCGCAGTTCTGCCTTTTCTTCGTGAGTTTAATCCTGTGAATTGCAGTGCGATTGAACAATGATGCAAACAACTGAGGGCAATGAATTGGTCTTGCTGCGCACTGGTTCACTTTCTATAGGGGTTTACTTCATCATGGCCACAAAAATACATAAGTAATTATATTTTCTGTCGATCTTCTAGCATAGGAAGTCGCCCACCTCACATCAACGACGTTTCATGGCGTCTAAATTACCAAGTGAAGGTATGAGACCAGTTCTGGTGCTGTTGACATATTGTGCTGCGTGTTTCTTACGCGTCACGCTCAGATTTTGTTTCTTCCACAGAACGCGCAGGTCGATAAGGTCAGCACTCCTTTCTACTCGATTTCACTGAACGTAGAGGTACGTGTTTCTTTTACACTTGTCCGTCTGCTCTCCGGAGTTTTACTCGGTGCTTCAGCGATTAAAACAACCGAGGTGTGCTTTCTTTTTCAGAACGCAGGATCCTCGGAAGATATCGACTTCACCTGCACAGTGGAGCAGCTACAGGTAGAGGTGCCGTCCATGGGCTACTTGTTTGTTAGTCGGCACAGTTGGACCATAAGAAAGTCATTACACACCAGAAAACAGTGAAGAAATTAGACATGTTAATAATGTGTGCGCATTTAAATGCAGGACTTTCTGCACATTACTGTTACCTTCATAACACGTTACTGAATCTCTGGAGTCACAATGATGAAGACTCATCAAGTTTATTGATATAGTTGCCCAAATCTTCAGACTGAATTAAAAACCCAGATTTTATGGATGGACAGTCCACATTTTTACGCCATGTTGCGTCTTCATTTACGTTGAGAGCAGAAAACGATTGGCTGTTCTTGTTCACAGGATTTGGTGGGAAAGTTGAAAGACGCTGCCAAGAGTGTGGAGAAAGCCAGCCAGATGTGAAGATGTGGGCGCCTTTGCTGCAACACAACGCTGAGAACACCGCTTGCCAGTCTAATTCGTTTTGTACCTACTTCGAGATGAATATCAGTGTTTTGATTAAAACTTGAACTAAAATCGCTGCTTTGAATGTTTAACATCGCATCTTGATATGTTCACGCGTGGGGTTTCTTTTGTATTTTAATAAACAGCATTTCGACTGTGATCCGAGTGTCCTGTCAACAGTGAGCAGCCTGAAAAGGATTTTTGCCATAGTTTCGTGACAGCAGCGTATTTTGTTTCCTGCAGCATCTGTTGCAACAACCAGCTCAGTCCATGATGAAAAAAGGTGACAGGTGCTATTTTAAAGAGCAATAACAGCAGCACGTGGTTTTATCAATTACATTTTGGTGAGATTTTAGGCGTCTCCTCCTTTCTGCATTCGCCTCGACTGTCGGTTCAAAGCTGGAAGCGCCTCAGATTCGGAGAAACCTTCATTTTCTGCTGCGCTGGCTGAAGCAGAAAGGCTCCGATTCATCAAGTGGAGGGGCTGCCTCGCATTTTCTTGCAGATGCCACGACAAGCCCGTGACAAAGGTTTGTCGCCACAGCCATTTGTCACACGGACGCGCTTGAACCAATTGCGTGGGCTCCTAAAAGCAGCGATCAGTGGAGATTAATAAGGCAGCTGCACGGTGCGCCAACAGACTTCATGCTGTAGTGAGTGAGATGAAGCCTTTAGACCATCACGGCGGCACATGCTGCAGTTATTTTTGACGTGACAGAGATGAGTGCACAACATCAGTATAGCCTACTTTTAGACGCCGTAATCACGGTGCCATTTGAGCGAACGATAACCTATTTGTGCGTAAGATCTGGCTGGCGCTGATGAAAAGTGCATTAAACTAGATGAGTTATGAAAACACGAGTATTCAGAGTTATTAAATAATGCGTCATGCAGTAGAAAGAGGAGAGTACATCGACAGCATTTTAGGCGCCCTCAAGTAGCTGCTCCAGCTCCAGTAGCGCACAAACTACTGAATGGTTTATGGAATCCAGTCGAAAAGAACATGTTTATATTAACATGAGCCCGTTTTTTGGATTATTTTTAATCATGCGTAGTAGATTGGGACAAACAGCATACACCGACAGTAATTCCTAGGCAACCTTAAGCAACTACACCACGTGACCAAAGCGGGGCGGTCGAACTACAAGCCATTTTGGGGACGGTGTCAGTTTCCACGGAGCACACACTGCTACGTTTTACTGGGGGAGAAGCGGATATTTTGGAGGCAAAGTTATCGGTGCCGAGCTGGGAGTCTGTCCGAGCCGAAACCGCGCGACCGGGGTGTTTTGGAGAGGCCGATCGGATACGCACACGGCGCACTAGCAGGGAAGAAGCGAGGAGTTTAAACCGCACATCTGAAATGCGGTCCGGTCCGCCGTGCGCTCTCTGCCACTGACAGCGTCTGCAGCCTGCTTCAAGATGGCGGCTCGCCTCCTATTCATTTTCTGCTGATCGCCTCCCAACTTTCATTGTCTATTCGCCTCAAGACCCACCGATTTCCAGCCCAGCCTCCAGGTAGGTCACATTCGATATCGTCTCTAACTAACGGGGGCGGGAGGCGAGGTTTGGGGTTTGCGCTTTTGCGTTTTTCTACGTTACCAATCCAGCGGTGGATGTGGAGCTTTCAACGGTGGCTGCAACGAGCACCGACGTGGAGCCGTGTGTGTCTGCGCACCACTTTTTTGCAAAAGATGTTCCCCGCTCGGTTACAAACGCGAATGAAGCTTCACGACCACCCGGTCCTGCATTATTAACCATTCGGGAACGTGTCCAATACAAGTGTTTTCCGTTTAGATTCGCATTGTGTGGTTTGGATTAATGTAAACTGGGAGATCTCGGGCGAACCAGGCTGGGTTGGCTGAGATGGTAACGGCAGCAAGTGCTTCAAACGGTCCTGCTGGGCGCATATTTCCACACAGCGGCTTCATTTTATAGAGTTGGGATGTTTAGGGTGTTACCAACCCGGTGCTATGGTGTTTTCTGGCGTATGGGACTCAACGCTGGATTTATTAACTTAACTCGGATGGCTCACATCAACGTGGCGGAGAGGCGACGCGTCTCAGTTGTGCACAAATGTTTCTTGAGTGCTCGTTTGAAAACACTGGGTCGCCGGCAAACAAGCACCGTCTCCGTTTATGCGTTCGTGTGTAATTCTCATCGTTATGACAGATGATCGACTTTTTGGAGAAATTTCTAAAGCGGGCTGCGGGCGAGTCCTCGGCCAGGATACAAAGAGGTGACTGTGTCTCACCCATCAGTCAAAGCCTCGGCAATTTCACAGAAATTCCCACGAGCTGTGTCCAGGGCGGATGGTTTGTTTGTTTGTTGACATTAAGGATCATATTTTCCCTTTTTATATACCGAATGCTGGCGCGTCGTGTGATCCGTGACAGACTGGAACCAGGCTGTTTTCCACCTGGAAGAGTAAAAATTATTTCCCTGATGAATAGTTGGTAACATTGTGTGTGGTTAACGGGGTAAAATGAATATGTTTCATGCCCTGGCGTGTTTACAGGTTGGCAGCGTCACAGGTCTTAGATAAAGTTGCTTGCACACCATAAATCATTCGTTTCTATCGACCTTTGTTAATTTTCTTTTCTTAAAGAATCTCCACATAGCTTTTTAATTTTGGTGGTTTCTGAATCGACAGACAACGCATATAAGGGTGTGAGTCGCCTTTTTATTAAATTGGGTTATTTCCAGGTGCTGTTGATTTATGCGTAAGGGGAACCTTTACCAGAGGAACTGGACTTGTTTGGGAATAACTGAGCAGAACTATGGGTGACTGAAAAGCAGGGTTAAGTTGTAATAGCTGCTGTGAATTAATCATCAATGAATAGTGTTTAAACCTATAGTCTTTAAAAAACGATAAGCTGATATCTAATGTGTTGTTTATGCTTTTCAGACCATTATTTTGTATTCACGTGAAAATCTGGACCGGCTCTGATTTAGCTGTATACACGCTGGCAGTGTGAATGAAGGTATTTACATTTTTGTCGTGAATGACTTGGGGGTTTTAAGAAGTGAGCACAGCGATGCTCCCCCAGGACAGAAGGAAAGCAGTTGTCCAAACATCAGCCAATCGATTAATGGCGCAACAGGCTCCCATAGACGTAGACATTATCCATCCCTATGTGGGGAAGCGTCCTTTTAACGGGGGTCGCTGTTCAAACTTGCCTACAGTGGTGTGTTCAAAAAAAAAGGGGGCTCTGTTGGAGCTTCGTGGAACCACGGTGCCGTCCCTGCTTCCACGAAGCTCCAACTGACCTATATAGATTCAGAACTGGACGGACTGGTTGTCACCCAGCGTCTGTAGGTGGTTTACTGAACCACTGCGTGGGCTACGTGGGTTTTAATCCGTCAAGTGACAGCGATGTGTTACAGCCCAGCATTTATTAATATGCTCTGGCGCAGATTATTGTTTTTCAATCTTCTAACATAAATGAGCGCCAGTGCTTAAAACGCTCTATTGGACAGAACCCTACTTACTATTTGCCATCGATGTTGGTGTTCTTGCGATGCACGTAAGTTCTAAAACCCATCGAAAGAAAGTGGAGGGAGAAGGAAAAAAAAAAACCCTAAACGCGATTCTAGTGCTGTTAGTGGCGCACAAAATACAGAGGGAGATCCAGCGTGCGCTCCAAGTTCAGCGCAGTCGCCTCTGTCTGGCCATGTTGGTGCTGTGGTGCTGATTATCGCGCGCACGCCATGAAAACGCGGCGCAGAGCGAACAAGAATAAAAGCTTGGGTTAGTTTCCGTCTCAGGCGCAGGCACGCAGCTCTCCGTGGTCCGTCAGCATTTGGGGAATCTCGTGTAAATGCGTCCGATATTTGCGTTTTGCCCCCCTTTCGAAGGAAACCCCGCAGCCCGTTGAACCGATACGGGCTTTTTTTTTTTTCCTCCACAAAATGGCAGCCGTGCTGGCGGCAGCCTGGCAATCCAGCGGCTGTCTGTGTGCGCGGAGGGACGGGGAGGCTCCCCTTATTCCCGCTCTGAACACCGGCAGCTCGCCGTGCTGCTGGCTTGACATCCCGCCTTGTTCTGGTCACTGGCGACCAGCCATGTGGGCTAAAAAGCAAAAGGAGTTTCCATAGAAACGCTCAGGTTCCCCCGTTGCTTGTGTGGCACACCTGACGCCGTGTCTCCCATCTTCCCCCTTTTACCCACGCTCACCCCGGGGCGCCACAATCCCCGTGGCTAATATTATTTTCCACTGAACCCCCCCCCCCAGCTGATCATAATAGCGGTTATAAAGTGGAGCTAAATAGTTACTGGTCAACGATACACGCGACGCGGATGCATGTGACCTGAAAGACTTTGATGGTGGAGTGGTCCAAGTCATTTTCGAGTAAATCTCTCTTCCAGTATCTGCGTTTAAGTGTATATTTATATGTAATATTATCTGAAGCTAAAGCTGGAATCACCAGGAGCATCGTTACGCACCAAATTAGCAGCCATGGATCCATGAAATGCAAATTTTCAACCAAACTCTTGACTCATGAAACCACGATTTCCCTCTATGCGTAACACATCTCTGGAATCGAGAAACCTTGTTGTTCAAATCTTGTTTCATCGCTTGTCAACGACGGTTTATGTCGGATGGGAGGACAGTGCCGTCCCATCGATCTCTCATGGAAGCGACTGATTTACGATTATTCACTGCGCCTCGGTCTGGCGATTGGCGCTACGCATCAATCAGACGCAGAGGACCTTCCCCTGTGGTTATTATTAGATTAGCATAAGCCGTGATGTTGCTTTAACGCAGTCAAACAAACAAACAGCGCTCTTTTCCATATGGACTTGCGCCTTCTGCCTCCTGCTTGCCTGCCATGGATGCACTGTCTTGACTTGTGTGTCACCCCTCAACGCAGGATTGTTGGTTTCTTTCACAATGCACCGGACCACTAGGATAAAGATTACGGAGCTCAACCCTCACCTCATGTGCGTCCTGTGTGGAGGATATTTCATAGACGCAACGACGATCATCGAATGTCTACACTCATGTGAGTACAAACAAGCAACGACCCTCCTCATGTTAACGTTCAAATGTGTTCCGTCAACATAGTCATTTTTTCTGTATCTGACTTTTCACTGTAACAGGAAGGACCCAGCAACATTAAACTAGAATCGTCCTGTAGATCAGACGTAGGAAGTCTGTTGAGATCAAATCTGTCATTAGTATTTAACACTTTTCTTCCATGTTTTGCAGTCTGCAAAATGTGCATCGTGCGATACTTGGAAACCAGCAAATACTGTCCCATCTGTGACGTACAAGTCCACAAAACCAAGCCTCTGCTAAACATTAGGTAAGAACTATATGGGCCGCTGAGGTGTTTCACACTTGCGTCTTACCCACTTCTCATTTCCTCTAGATTATGTGTTTAAATAGACATTGTTCCCCTCACAGTTAAACTGATTCACGCGTTTATTTGTATGCATTTGTAATGTGGTGAAGCGCTTGGACAGTCTTTGCTTCCTGTTTCTCGCCTTGCATGGTTTTCCTGATAAACGTTAGTGGCGTCAGGCAGCAGTGGGTTAAAAGCGTGTAGACGTGAACAAGTCTTGCAGATGGTTGAAGTTGCAGATTGGATCTGTGCTATTGTGTATAATCATCCATATATTGTTGATTATAACCACACACATTCTTTCTGTAGGTCTGACAAAACCCTGCAGGACATTGTGTACAAGCTGGTCCCCGGCCTATTCAAAAGTAAGAGCAGTGGAACCATGTCGGTGTCTAAAACGCTGCCTTTACTTTCATTCTGATCGCGCATTTGCATATTCTCAAGCTATCTCCTTGTTAGCTCTCAGTAACCAGCGTTCACATTGTGCAGCAGCACAGAGAAAGGAGGCTCAACTATAACGCCATAAATTGAAATGGGAAGAAATCCCGATATTATTAAAAATAAAACAAAAAAAGCAAAGGAGGAAGGCTTTGAAGTTATGTTATCAAATTCATTCAATACAGCCTGTTCTATCTTGACTGTCTGTGCTGGGTTTGACGCATGTGCACAGTTTTCGCTGCACGTTGCGTGGAAGGATTGCAGCGTCACGAATCCCAGCTGTGCTAACTAATGACGGTTGCCTGTCTGAATGTCCTCAGATGAAATGAAGAGGAGGAGAGACTTCTACGCTGAGCATCCTGTAGATGGTGAGCTGGAAAGCGTAAATTGTTGCTCGGCCAGGATGCATCTAATTAATGCTGGCTATA
Organism: Macropodus opercularis; assembly: GCA_030770545.1. Classification (NCBI taxonomy): domain Eukaryota; kingdom Metazoa; phylum Chordata; class Actinopteri; order Anabantiformes; family Osphronemidae; genus Macropodus; species Macropodus opercularis. Next base: position 7,903,511 of record JAUCMP010000028.1, read on the forward strand.
TTACAAACGTTGGATAAAAGTTTTAAAACAATGTTTGACTTTATATTGTCCTGTAGCTTCTAATGGATCAAACGAGGATCGTGGCGAGGTCGCAGATGAAGACAAGAGAATAATCACAGACGATGAGATCATCAGCCTGTCGATTGAGTTCTTCGATCAGAGCAGGTAGGCTTGCATTAGACGAAGGGCTGTGTCTCTGTTACACTAATATTGTTCTATGTAAACACAATTGTTCCTGTGTCTTAGAAATAAATAGTGATTATTAACTAATGACTGCTGTGTCCGGATAATGAACTTGGTTTATATCATCTTCCAACCCCGTGATGCTCAGCTGTCCAATATGTATAAAGTATGTATGCATAAAGCTTTATGCTAAAGTAAACGTACTGGCTGATTTCCAACAACGATTTTTAATTCTTCTGTAGCTCCAACCTTTATGACATCAGACTATTTATTTCTTTATTATTACAATTTACCAACACCTTTCATAAAGTAAAAGTAATTCCCTTGCAATATTTTTTGCTAAATAAGCATTTGACATCTGAATGGCTGCTATGGCTACTATATTTAATTTGCCGTCTGTGGTGTTTTTATGAATAAATATGAATGCACCATGTTGATAAAATACATGAACATTATGAATTTAATAATAGTTTTCTTAATTCTCTGCAGGCTGGGAGTGGGAGTAGAAGATAAACAGACTAAAGACCAGGTACATGTGATTTTAGTCACATTCTTCTCCAGCATTTAAATAAATTCCTTTTAAAAATATTTTGCATGACAGAAGAACCTTGCATGCTTTTTGTTATTGAGCCACCAATAACTATTTATTTATTTATTCAATATTGCACAAACAGCTACAGTGTTTAATGCATTTTTTAACCTGAATTTAAGGTAGACCAGCCTGTGTCCTCAGTCCCTGCACATGAATATTGTTTAATGACATTTCTGAGTATTTTTGTAATCTGCAGGTGGCTAACAAGAGGTACCTGCAGTGTCCAGCAGCCATGACAGTCATGCATCTGAGGAAGTTCCTGCGCAGCAAAATGGACATCCCCAACACCTACCAGGTACCATTTAGCTGCCGACAAACGAAAAGGGAGCATTTAAACTGTTCACATGTAACAGATCTGTCTGGCCAAGACCAGTGTGACTGAATGTTTCTGTGTTTTATTTCCTGCGCACTAGGTGGAAGTCATGTACGAAGACGAACCTCTGAAAGATTACTACACATTAATGGATATAGCGTATATCTACACTTGGAGAAGAGTAAGTACATCTCCTAATTTCTATTTCGAAATTCGATAAGGTGATTGAAGTATTAAAAGTCACCGCAGAAACATTTGCTGTTACGATATCACTGATTCGCCCCTTCAAACATGGGAGGTTTTTTTTTTTTAGTTTTTTTTTTATAATGGCATTGAAGCTGTTTTTATTCTATTCTATTTTGTTTTATGCGTCGCAAATAATATGAAATTGGTTACTTTGAGTGGTTTTTGTAACTGGTGCCAAACAACAAAGCCGTCTAAGTTTTATAATAATTATTATTTATTTTGTTTTGCATGACGTGAGACTGTAGCTCCGATAATTTAACACAAGTAATCACATTTAATCGTGTCAATAGAATAATTTAAAATTTGGCGTGTAGAACATGGCTATTTATTTTCAGATAAGTGAAAAAATTAACAGGACCTAAACACGTATTTAAATCTTGTTTTACGCTATAGGAATAATTACGTGACATGTTATAATATTTATTAGTTATGTTAATAATGTGATTTAAATTTGCATATAGTGGCTTTTTTTACAGTGGCTTTATTTGGACAGTGATATTATAGGTTTATTGTGAATAACAGATTTGTTAATCGGCGCCTTAGGCTTGATTAAATAATTAATCGTTAGAATTTCATAACTATATAATGTGGATCTCCCGGTTACCACAGAACGGCCCGTTGCCCCTGAAGTACCGAGTGCGACCCAGCTGTAAAAAAATGAAGGTGGGCCACGCGCAGCAGGACGGCCAGAACAGCGCGAGCAGATCCGGCCCAGAGAGCGATTCTGCCAGCGACAAAGCCGGAAGTCCCGCAGGGGCTCCGTCCACGTCCTCGTCTCTACCGAGCCCCGGGACGCCCGCTCAGTCTCCTCACCCGCAGCTCCCGCACGGCCCCAGTAATGTGAACGGGACCCCAACGGCCGCCTCCCCGACCCCCAGCCGGTCCTTCAGCCAGTTCGGCAGCGCCAACAAGCCCCGGAAGGTTTCTGTGAACGGCTCCTCGACGTCCTCCGGATGACGCGGGCGGGGGGGGGGGATGCGGACCGGACCAGCCAACGCCAGACACACGCTCAGCTAATCCTGTTTTCATACCGATGTAGTTCTGTCGTGTAGACAATGTTATCGCTCTTTCTCTCTCCATTTTGTTGTTCTAAATATCATGGCGTCATATGTAAGTTTAAACGTAGTGGAGTCGGAGACATTTCAAAATAAAAGGAACGAGAGGACGGGCGGGAAGTTTGACATGAGAGATGTTGATGTTGAGGGGAAACGTTTGGAAGGAGTTTTTTGAAGCTACGCCTTTATTTCACAGAAGTGACTGAAGACAGACTTTTCTATTTTCTTTTACTTTTTTTCCCCTCCAAATTAAACGTGTTCATGGATATTTCATGTGTGATGGGCTACTTTGAAGCTGTCGGATTTAACACGCGTGCTCATGATTACGCTTTTTCTTTCGTGGAGGAGGATCATCATCATTTTTTATTTTTTTGGGAAGTGTTTTGAAGTGGAAGTGGCTTTGATCTACTCTCCAGCAAGAAGAAAAACAAGTCTGCGTAGCGCTGCTGGCTTCACGGAACAAACGCCTTTGGAGGAAAAAAACTACTTTACTTTGTCTTTTACAGGGAAAACAAAAACGTTCTTGTAGCTGCAGGAGAGCCGGGTCGCTTATCCTTCACGTTTTTAACACGTTTTAAGCAGTTTTAGAGAATCCACGTGTAAATAGAAACAAAATGCACATTTAATCGGCGATATTATTCTCTTACTTCCCTTTGTCCTGAGGGAATGACGTGGGCTCCTGTTCAGCTCCATTCACGCCCATTGACAGATGTTTTGATGTCTCCCGTGTTTTCCGTATTTGTATCGCTCGACTGTATTGACAACTTATTGTATTGTTACTGTTGCACAGTATAAAACATCTAAATAAAAAAATTTTACACTTATGGAAGACGTCGGCTCGATTTTCGCTTTTGTGGCGTTAGGTCACCGTCAGTCTGTCGTTCTGCATGAAATGAATAAACATGACGCAGACTGAACTGGACAGACGGTGCAAAGCGCCAGATGTCTGTCTGAATCGGCGATAACTGTGTTAGAAAGACTCCGAGCAGTGAGCAGGAGGACCAGTGATCAAATTATGCCTCTCAATACATTTAATTATGATCGAAGCCTTTTTGATATGTTTTGTACTCAACAAAAACAACAGTCTATGGGTTATTTATTATGAATTTGATGCGACACACAAAAGCGTTTAAGGTAAAAACACGTACAGGATTGTACTGATGTTAAAAACAAAGAAGCGATTAAACAATTTATTTTACAAATATATTATGTTGTTATTTTAAATTCCTCGCGGTTCACCCACAGCAGAATCGAACCCTTCTTAATTTGCTTGAGAATTAAAACGAGATTTGACATGAATTAACACACCAAACGGAATGCGGGGTTTTAGTGTAGTACTGATAGTGTTTGAGTAATTCATTAATATTTTATGATGTTACCAAGACGTTACAGAACCGATTTATTACCTCAGCTAAACATAAAAATATGTGTTCTTAAGATTTAAAACAAGCACTAAAAGTACACATTTTTATCCCAGTATAAAAAAAACAACTATGAACTAAATTAAAATGAAGTTAATACGTTTCTCTATACCACAACAAAAGCATTAGATTATATACAAACAGCCCTCAAATGAGAACCTGAGCTCTTTTATTTCATGAAAACCTTCCGTTGTCAGTGGAAGAAATCACAACTTGTGAAATAACGAGCTTATTGCTCATAAAGTGTAGATTGTGAGCTATGGGCTATTTTTTTTGTTTTTCTCTGGGCTATGGGTGCGGACCCTGAATATCTTGTCATATTGAGGGTATAGATATTGTAGAGACCAATGTTTAGATAAATCTCACTCGGTGACCTTTAACAGTCGATCAAATGCTCTTCTATCAAACGGGCTTTAAGGAAATATTAATTTAATGAATGGTTATGAATGAAGGCATGTTCGGACAGGTCGTTTAAGGACACCGCTCTGGAAACAGGACAAGTAAACGTTTCATGATTCAGCACCTTTGGCGTCAGTGTTTTCAGTTTTTCAACCAAACCGCTTCTCTGTTCTCTTTATCTTTTAATCAGTACAATCAGCTGGTGAAAATGTGAGACACATCCTCGGTCTTGTGTTAGTAGAAACGAGTCTCACATACAGAGCTCTCACTCTGGGGGTGTTTTCTGTCGGATGCTTGCGTGGTGCGAGCGGATGAGAGGGTAAAGCACAGTGTAGCATCGCCACAATAGACGATCTTCGGCAGGATATGCGGCACGTTCAGCTCCCTGTGTGTTGCCACGGTAACGTTGAACAACAACAGCACCTAAGTTAAACCTGGCCACGAGAAACGTGTCCTCTACGACGATACAGCGACGGAAAAGCATAAATCAGCAAGACGGGTTTTGTAAATAAAAGCAGCGATGAGTCAAAGACAGATGATACAAGGTGAGATGTTCTGAGTCATAAAGACATACGGCAAGTTTCTACTTCACACTCTTACTCTCGTCTGTCATGATTTGCAGTTTTTGAGCAGTATCAGAAATCCAGGATGCAGTTTGTGCAAAGTGTCGCTGATCTGGCAGCCAGGCCGCAAAACATAGAAATCCTCCAGAGTGCTGGTAAGAAACGGGATGTTTGTGCTTTAGCTGCTCTTTCCACCAGTTTTTTTAAAAATCTCTCCCTCCTGCAGGTGTAATGGCGCTGCTGCGTCCCCTCTTGCTGGATGTGGTTCCCAGCATCCAGCAGACGGCAGCTTTGGCTCTGGGCCGCCTGGCGGACCACAGCGATGACCTGGCCGAGGCTGTGGTGAAGGAGGATATTCTGCCCCAGCTGGTCCACTCCCTGGCCTCGCAGAACGTCAGTGTCTTATCGATATAGATTTAGATGTAGAAGCGTTTCTCCGTGAGGTCTGGAGCCCCCGATAGGCTGGAGGAGAGGGAAGGGAGAAGCAGGGAGCGTGTGTGAATGTGAACGTGTGCTTTCAGCTATCTTGGCAATTTGCCTGGTGGTATTTCAAAACCTGAGAGCCCCTTTCACCATGAGAGCAACCAAGCCTTTGTTTCCTCTTCCTCTCTCCCAGGCCCATCATTTAGACAAAGATTGTTTTTGTTGCACAGCCATTACTTTTGGCCACAAATGTTTATTTACTTGTGTGTGTTTGTTTTTGTGCAGAGGTTTTATAAGAAAGCAGCAGCGTTTGTGCTGCGTGCAGTAGCCAAGCATTCCCCTGAGCTGTCCCAAGCTGTGGTGGCCTGTGGGGGGGTGGATGCCCTAGTTCTCTGCCTGGAGGAGTTTGACCCCGGGGTGAAGGAGGCTGCAGCCTGGGCCCTGGGATTCATCGCACGGCACGATGCATGTAAGGAGTTAGCAGAATTGTTACGCACACACATCTAATCGTCAGACTGTATTTTCACGTACCTCACCTTCCACGCAGCGTTGTCACAGTCCGTTGTGGATGCGGGCGCAGTGCCTCTGCTGGTGTTGGGACTTTTGGAGCCTGAAAAGGCCATTAAACGCATCGCAGCCTCCACCCTCAGTGACATCGCCAAACACACACCAGAGCTGGCTCACACTGTGGTGGACACCGGCGCCATTCCACATCTGGCACAGATGATCCTGAATCCAGATGCAAAGCTCAAAGTAGGTCTGCTCAAAGAATCTAAATTAAAACAGCTACTGGCTGAACAGTCATAAGAATATGGGCAAAGTTAATGACAATGCAGAAGGTTTTGTCCAATAACTGTTTATTCTGCAGTATATAAAATATATTGCCTGAAATAAACATACATGATAAATATGTATGAAAGACAAATGCTGTTGAGTAAGTTTATTGCCTTTCATTTGTCCTTTTTCTCTTAAACTAAATACTGTGATTTGTGAATTAACTATATAACAACAAAACGACAAAAACATTTAAATATTCTTTAAAGTAATTTTATAAAATCTGAAAATATCAAGTCAAAATGTTTCATATTAGCTGCAGGTTGATCTGCATTAAAGACTATCAAATTGTCCGTATAGGAGGGGCAGCACAAAGAGCTATTTCAAGTTAACTTTCCAGAGTTAATGACTTTGTTTGTCTCATCCAGAGGCAGGTTCTCTCAGCCCTTAGCCAGATCAGCAAGCACTCGGTCAGCCTGGCAGAGATGGTGATAGAAGCGGACGTCTTCCCTGCTGCAATGTCTTGCCTCAAAGATTCAGACGAGTACGTGCGGAAGAACGCCACAACCCTGATGAGGGAGGTGGTGAAACACACACCGGAGGTAGCTGCTGCTCACACACGCTCACAAGCGCAGTCATTTCTTAAGCGGAAGTGATGTCACTGCTTGTTTCCAGTTGTCGCAGGTGATTGTGAACTGTGGTGGATTGGCAGCAGTGGTTGACTATCTGGGCGATTGCCATGGAAACCTGCGGTTGCCAGGGATCATGATGCTGGGATACGTGGCTGCTCACAGTGAGAACCTGGCAATGGCTGTCATCCTTTCCAAGGTGTGTTTGCTATTGGCTGGTTCCACTTCGTGTGACGGGCTAATCCAGAGACATTCAGTCAGGCCCAGTAAGTAGGTCACGTTAACGGAACCAGAACGCGTGCTGTGCGTCCTCCTGTCCTACAGGGGGTGCCCCAGCTGTCCGTGTGTCTCTCCGAGGAGCCCGAACATCACATCAAGGCGGCCACGGCTTGGTCCATCGGACAGATAGGGCATCACACCCCTGAGCACGCTGCAGCCGTCACCAAAGCGAACCTGCTGCCCAAGCTGCTGGAGCTCTACATGGACGCGGGCAGTTCAGAGGACCTGCAGGCCAAAGTAAGATTATTAGACTTTATCAAAAATGAAATCAAAGTCAAGCTGTCTACTTTTTAAAAAAGTCTTTTTAATTTCTGTCTTAGCTCGACATATTAACATTTAATATCCGTAAAAGAAACAAAAAATTGTTGCGTTTTAATGAAGATTCAGACCGTTATGTATAAGAAAAACTAATGATAATAATAATATATTGTGAAGACCCAAAAGATCCTCAAGTCAGAGAAACTGTAGCCAAACATATATAAAAACGTATTTCAACAAAGAAATTGTTTTCTTAAAAGATTCATAATTTCAGTTCTGTGTGATGCAACTTTATCCGTTATTTGTTATTTTTCATCCAAAACTGCATTTGTTTAAGAAACTAAAGGCCTCAGGTAAATGCAGTGAAGGGGTTTGGCTGAAGCTTTACTTAATTACAGTAAGGAAATTAAATATGAGTAATATTCACATTCACTCTATATGAGCAGTGCAGAACATGTGTGCAGTGGCACATCATCGGAGGTCAGCCAACAGTTTATTACACGTGACGTCTGCTTTCCAGTGCAAGAAGGCTCTGAAGAGCATCCTGCAGAAGTGCACCTACCTGCCAGGGCTGGAGCCTCTCCTCTACGATGCACCGAGCAACATCCTCAAACACGTGGTCTGCCAGCTGAGCAAGGTGAAGGTCAAATGTCAGATGCTCAACGTGCGAAGTGTTGCGTGCGCTCGAATGAATCGCCCCGCTCCCCCTCCCCAGGTGCTGCCTCATGACAGCAAGGCTCGACGTCTGTTCGTCACTAGCGGGGGCCTGAAGAAAGTGCAAGAGATCAAGGCTGAGCCTGGCTCCGCTCTACAGGAGCACATCAGCGCCATCAACAAGTGTTTCCCTGAGGAAATAGTCCGGTACGCACAGACACAGTGACACACAACGGTGTTGATATGTAAACACTGCACGTGTAGAGGCAACAGAAACCCAGGTGCAGCTCATCACACCTTCATGGCCACACCGTAAACTGTCATCACAGAGCTGTGTGCTGACTTAGGGGGAATTTGACCTGTCATTCTTGTGTCTGTCAAAACTTGTCCACCAACAAATGAAATAAATACACAATATAACAAACTCAAACACACACAAACTAATAAAATGACCTGAATAAGCATTTACAAAAACGGCTTCAATTACAAAAGTAATTTAAAAAGCAGAAACTAACAGGCACACGCTAAAAAATAAATCAAAATGTACTATTTGGTATTTAGTGTGTGTTTTGTTTCAGGTACTATTCCCCTGGCTACTCTGAGGTGCTGTTGGAGAGGGTCGAAAACTACCAACCAGCCTGACGTCGGTGTACAATACATTTAAAGACTTACTGTGTTTATGCATCAGCAGTAAACGTACGCTGTTAATTAAAGATCGGTTCCCACTGTTCATACTGTGTTGACTTTAATTGCGGTGACTTGAGTGATGAATCACTGAAACCGTCGTACACACACACACATTAATGTGAGAAAACCTAATAACACATTATAAGTGAGTCACCTTTAGATAATATCCTCCCTTTTTATTGACTCGTTCACACTATTATTACACTTTCAAGGACAACGAAACCTGTCATACCTGGGCTATAAAGAGGTCAAAGGTCAAGATGGATGAAAGAGCAACAACCTCAAAGGTGTTCACCAGACACCCAGCATGCTTATCATATAACGTTTTGGTCCTGAGCCCCTCACAAGTTTTCCTCTGTTGTGAGCCTATGCAGTCATTTTTATCCTGCTGTGTTAACCAGTCTGCGTTGATATGAAAGGAATTATAACAGCATAAAAGGTAATGGGGGGAAAAAATCCTTTATATACTTTGGTTAATGAGTTTAATTTCCGTCTGTGGTGTGGTGCGCGGGGTCAGTCTGCCCCCTGGCGGCCGTGGCCGCTCGATGCGGCTCAGCTGTGGACTGGAGCCCCTCGCGCTATGAACTAATAATCCCGACACAAACTTGTTCTCACAAAGCAGTGCGATCACTAATGAAGACTAAAAATAATACAAAATATGTTTATTGTAACGAACCTAGAAGTCTAAAAAAAAAAATGATCTCAACTTTACCGTAATAAAAGCTGATGCTGGATGTTTCTCAGGACAATCTTGATTTCAGAAAAAAAGCACGTAAAGGAATATAATTATATAATCGTTGTAAACAAAATATTAAATAGGCTTTTTCAAAAACGAGTGTGGCGTCGTGCTTTTACTTTGCCAGGGATTTTGCATGTATGGAGCATGTTGAAAGATTTGATATATTTTCAAGAACAGTAAAACGGATTCATTCTAAAAGTTAAAAGAAAAATCGATTTCACATACAAAGACGGTGCTTTACGTATTTTGAGCTTGTTTGTGTTACTAAGCGACGAAATCAAGATAAACGATGGAAACGAGGCTGTAAAAACATGTTGCACTATATAGTCTCATTTTATTTAACCTACCAGAAATGTATTAATGCTTTATTTTTATGTTGGACAAAAGTGCACGTGTAAACACTGTCACGCATCTCAGTTCGTAAAAAAAAACCCAAACAAACCCCAAAAAACGGCTGCAGCGTGAGGTGAAATAACATAATATCATAAAACTTTTATTAGAAAGGCTTCCTGTTTGTATATATTTTAAATTTAGATCCTTTTCCAGAATTTTGATAAATAACGTTATAATAACCAAACATCGAGAGGATAAACCCTGAATTACGAAAAAACAGCGAGTATGGGGTTTAACAATGAAATTACACGACGATTTCTAAACTTCCAAAATAAAAAACGTGACCGCAAGTGAAAGAAAATATGCGTATGACAAAGAACAAAACATCAGAGGAAGCTTTGAGTTAAGCAGAACAAGTGCTTTAATTGGTTTGAGTGAAGGCTTGTATAATGGAGTGTATTATTATTATTATTATTATTATCATCATCATTATATGTGAACAATAAACATACAGCAACATTTTGGCCTCTCTGTCACTTAAAGGTCACGCTCACCAACCATTGTCAGATAGCAATTAACACAGACACGCACGCGCACGCTCACTGATGTTATCAATGCTCAAGTCTTTTAGATACTGGGGGCCAGGGCTCATTGCGCAGGGGGAGGAGAGTGTGTCCTGGTTGAGCTGTGTGTGTGTGTGCGTCTAGATGCACTTTGCAACAGATGTAACAATTTCGATCTCTTGAAAAATAACCGTTTTTGTTCACAAATACAAATTCATTTTTGATTTTGAGATCAAAGGATCCTTCCCCAGCTCTGCAGATGCTGCCTGGCCTCCAGTCACATGTAATAAACATTTTACTTAACACTTATTAAACCACATGAAAACGGGCTGCTTTTCACAACTCTTCATATATATATATATATATATATATATATATATATATATATATATATATATATATATATATATATATATATATATGCACACCTTACTCCATCGCCAATAAAAAAAACCACACACACAAAACAATACACAATGTTCTTCAAGCTCAAGTGGTCTGCTGAAAGATGCATTTGGCATGTTAACATGGCAGCAGGCTTAGTGGTGTGTGTGTGGTGTGTGTGTGTGTGTGTGTGTGCGCGTGTGCGGGGGGGGGGGGTTATGAGTGAAGGAGCCCATTCATGAGAGGTCACAGAAGCGATTCATTTCAAGGTACAGCAGCAGGGTATGTATGTGTGTGTGTGTTATTATCGGCTTTAATTTGCATCTGTCAAAGTCTGGCATTGCTTTGCTTGCACAGAGCCAGAGTAAAGTTTCCCAACACAGAAGAGAGAAAAAAAAACAACAACAAAAAACAACTAACTCCCCAGTGTGCACTGGTCTGTTTTCTACTCACGCTAAAAAACAAAAAATAAAAGCCTCCAGGGCCGAACAGACTCGAAGTAGATTGTGTTCCCTCATTCCCTGTTTTAAGACAACCTATGTGCATATTGAACTACAGAACACAAGAAACAAAACAGCCCATTTATAGCGAAAGAACACAGAAATATTAACTATTCACTGACTCAGCTGATAATGTCCCTGATAACAAGGGTTCCACAAAACAATGGAAGTGGACGAACATTAACTGGTTTTGGAAATGAGAAGGATTTGTTCAGTAAAGTTTAAGTGAAATTTTAGACCAACGCGTAGAACAAACATACACACAACTGAAAAATGACTCAATGACGACGCGGATAGACGACATAGTGGGGAGCGGCTAGATGAGGATGGCAAAACACAATGACACATGCGCACTATACACATTCATACACGCGTTTTTTTTTTGTTTTTATATAAAAGCAGGACAGGGACACACTGAGTGGTGGAGCTGAACTTACAGAATGGAAAACTATCCAGATGTAAGACAGCCATTTTTTTCCCTTAGTGGTTTTAACACAATATTACAATGGTTTTATTTAACTGACTGAATGTTAACAAGTCTACACAGAGGTTTGGTGGTGATGGAGTGGAGGAAGGTCGAGGATGGGTTTGAACATAAAAACCGGAAATAACACATGGCAAAGTAAACACTTATTAAAATAACCTTTTGCATTAGATTTAAAAACAAGGTTACAAAATATAAAATTAAATAATTTTGAAGTATAAAGGCACACATTTTGCACAGTGTATATAATGAAAAAAAAAAGTTATTTAAAGCATGGTAGGGTTTATGCTAATTCACAAATCTAATGAACTGAACTGAGGGGGGAAGGACAGCAACAACACAGTAGAAGGGAAAAGGGAACTTAGTCCTGTGACATGCAATTGTGTATTTTTTTTTTTTGAAGTACACCTATATTAAGCATTGTATAAATTCAAGCAATATCATTCTTCATTTGTAACAGCACCATCGTTTACTCCCAGGGGTGGCTTCTTTCTAAATACAGCTATATTCCATGACAAAAAATCCAATGTAAAAATAGAAATGTGAATATAGTCTATGATATCTAAACATACTGTGATGGAAGCTTTTTGCTTGGGTTAGTTAAGGAGAACTTGTTTTAGTTAATTATCAAGATGACAAACACGCATAACTACACTCACTTACATACAAATATATTGCATTTTCCTTGTTAAGACCACATCGACTAATTGGGATTGTGTTCGTAACATTTGGTTCCTTTTCTCTTGTGCAAAATAGACCAAAAAAAAATAATAAAACAAGTCAAATAGAACATAAAGTTATTACCATATCAATTCATAAAACTGCCAAATTCAAACACAGACGAACCACCTTTAAAAATGCGCGACAATAACAACACAAAGAACAATGATTAACACACAGCAGAGGAGAGGACAATGCTGTTGGTGTTACAGAATTAACGAATACCTTTAGGTTTTCAGCTACACCCCTGCACCACTCCCATTTTTAAACACTGACACACACCACTCGCCATCACTGGGTGCGTGCTGGTACGATGCCGGAGGTAAACCGTCTTCTACCTGCCCTGAATGACATGCTCAACCGCGCCGGGCCTGAAAATCGACCACCATGAACCCAAGAGCAGGTACTAAAAGGGCCGGAAAGGATTATAAATCCCCTTTGAACAAACTTGTCCCCTTTTTCCATCTAGTATTGCAGTAAATTCCTCCCGACCATTCAGCGTAAGCAGTACCCATAGGTAACACACGGTGGAGGAGTCCCAATTCAAGCTCAGCATTCTATGGACGAGTTTATTCGTCTTTGTTGCAGCACGTGTAACAGAATAAGAGCTGTAATTTGAAAGTGCAACATTTTTTGAATTTTACTCATAAGGTGCTGATGGCAACAGAAATGTAAGGGCTACTGATGTTTTAATCGGACATCCTGAATAAAGACAGAACCAAGAGTGATCACTTAGTCACAAAACACTATGTCATTCCCCGCCACAGGAAGAGAAACCACGGCTACCTAACAATGCCCAACATTTCATAAGTGAACACAAGTGGCGAGCAATAAAGTGTGTGCTGCAACTCCTTTTCTTCTGAGGAAAACCTTCACCTACTCCTCTTAATCCTGTCTGAATCACTGTGCATCACAACAAAGCAAAGGGGACAAAGCACTAAAAAACACTGAAGTGCGACTATTGTTGGACACAAGCGTTACAATTTACTGAAACTATTGAACTAATCTCAACTGCTGAGACGTGTTGGTTGGAGTGTGTGGTGGAGGATAACCACAAGATCAATACACAGAGGATTTGGAGAGGAAAGGGAGGCATCTAAAAGGATGAGCAATAGAGTGGAAACCAAATAGGCTAATTTGTTTGGCTGCGTACTTGTATAGCATTTGGGTGGAGGTCTGGCTGTTGACCAATTGGAAGACTTCTTCCTACTTTCCGAAACAGAACATTTGCATTAGACTAGACTCAATATAAACATCCTCTTTGTCTCCCACTCAAGTCGTCTCATTGCTGTATGTGCTAGGACCTTCCCCAGCCTCCTCGGGGAGATCAAGGTGACTACAAACATCAAAATAAAAACGCAGGGTGCTGAATGTGGTGTTAAAGGCAATTTAAAAGAGCCACATTGCCGCATAAACAACCAGGCAGACAAAAACTTATATATAAAAATAATGTAACGACTTGGACACTTACTTTCAACACCCTTATCATCCAAAGTAAAACATCAACAAAATTCAATGTAGGAGGTTAAATGTAAACGAATAATGTTTTTGTTTAGCTGCAGAGCACGGTGCCCCACTGGAAGAGAGAAACAATTAGGGAGGAAAGGAGAGAATAGATGAGGGAGAGTAATACATAGTCGTCACAGCACCTTATTCATTCAGCCTCTCGATGCTTTTCTCTCCGTCACTCTTCTCTACCCAACCCCCCGCTTGCCCTCCCCTTCCCATGTGCCTCTGTGTCCCCTGTTGCTCCTAGAGGCTATGACAAGATAGTGGTGATGAAATCATAAAACCTCTTGGAGTACTGCTCTGGGTTCACCGTGGAGATCTCAGCTCCAGCCTGTAGGGGGACACAGACACACGTACTGCATGAAATATTCAATTCAACTTTATTTATATGGATTATACATATTTTTTTCTGTTGTCACGTTAGCTTAACAGAACTATCTGATTACGGCTTGCGTGTTGCTACCTACCCCGTGTTTGACTGTCTTTGCAGCATGGGCAGCTTTTTTCTTGGCATCATAGTGCTGCAGGATGTCTATGACAGCCATGAAGTAAACCTCCTTCCTGGGAGCACCTTTAAAACAAATGCACCCTAAATGAGACTGTGCCTTTAAAAAGAACCAAGCTACGTCCCATCAAAGATTTTTAACAGCAGTAGATCTGACAGCTTGAATGTAATGAACACCACAGTGCCCAGTAGGGGGAGCTGTCTTAACTGTTTAACTGGCTACTCACTATCATTGCTTTTGATGGCATAGACATCAATGGCAGGATCAAACTCTCCAGGTGAGAAAGGCTTGCTGCTGTCCAGAGTGTTGCTGGGGCTGTCAGGGGGCGTCCCAATGCCCCCACCATCGCTCTCCCCTTCCTCCTCTGGCTCATTGTCCTCGCTTTCTACGTCCTCCTGCTCGGCACGCTCAACGTCATGAATGCCCACCAGCAGACTGTAGTCCATGAGCTTCAACTGGGCGAGGAACTGAGGATAAATGAATGAATGAATGAATGAATGAGGCAGTACAGCCACAGACAAAAGGAAACACATTAACCATGCTGATAACTATAGCTTTATTGGGTGAGACTGCAGTGCACCAGCAAATTACAAAACATTTTTTATTACTGTAGTGCTAGAATGATAGTACTATAGTGTAGAATGATGGGCAAAATATCCAAAATATGGGCAAATTACGCAGCCACTGTAACTTCAACCTCAGCATTTCCAGTCAGCCCCAAAATGTTTGCGGACGAACTTAAAACTAAGCTCACAGGAAGCCACATTTTCAGCCCATGCGATTGTTAACACATACCTCCACATCTTTCCTAAGCTTCTCCAGGAACATTTTCTTATTCTCCTCATTAATGTAGATCTTCTGCCCGTCATTGATGAAGTCATTGTCCTTGAAGGTGGGCAGCTCCTTGGCCTGGTATTGGAAATTAGGGACCCAATAAACAACACAAAAGTAAACAGTCCAACCTAACACACACGGCACTTCCTGTAGCATTTGGGAAAAATATGACAGATTTATAGTACGTGAATTGTCAGTTTTGAAAATTTAAGTGTATTCAAACAAAGAGTCTGACTGAAAAATATTTGAATAATCTTGTCTTATAGTGGTGCTTAGGTGTTTGTTAACCCTTTGGAATTGTCTCTATTTTGGCATGAAAGTGAAGCCAGTTTTCAACACAAATCGCAAAACTAGAAAAGGGGAACCCAAAGAGACAGCTAATGAGATTAGCTGCTACCAGCAAGGTGGTACTGGGTTACTACTACATGGCTTAGTCTCGGTATGACGTCTGTTAGTGTTCTATTCCTAGGAAAGAAATTAAATGTATTTGTAAATAAATTATTTGGAATTAAATGAGTGTGTCCACTGGTAAAGTCCAGACTGATGTTAAACTGGGTTCCCTTTAACTAGTTCAAGTAAAATCTGGCAAACGCCTTTAAGGTCAATGTTTTAATTAGAAGAATTATTTATAGAAACAAGTAGACCTGCTTCTTTCTACCTGTTCTTGAAAATGTATTTTACATACAGCAACAGTAAACAACTGTAAAAACCAAGGGGTATTTCAAAATGCATAAAAACAAAGATTAAGTCTGATCCTAAAAATTAGTCATGTCTACGTTTCAACAACTATGCATGTTGAAACACCCAGCTGTCATGTGGCTCTGAGTCTGCGGTTGGTTAGATCATTGTGTCCTACCTAACCTACCACAGAGTCAGTCAAAAACAACATATACTGCAGCTTAATGCCAGTAGAGTAAGTTGGCTGAGTGTGGGTGTGTCCAAACGAAACTGCTTCTTTTCTAAATGATTTAAATGAATTGACTGTGTGAAACCGTACATGCAGCATGCTCACAGCAGCATACAGATCTATCTGATGCACCAATCAACCTCCATTCCACATAGTTGACAGTGGGTTTTCCACACACAGCATTTCTTTCCACGCGTTTGTCTGTTTAAACAGCTCTTTAGATGCATCTGATAGATCCATACACTGTCAAGCATATTGAATTCAAAGCGAAAGTTCATACATGTTGATACTGGGCTGGACTCTGAAAAGCACAAATTATTATTAATTTCATAACCGAGTCAATTATCCCTGTGCATTATTGTTAGTCAGATGCTTTTCAGAAGCCAGATCATAGTTTACAGCTAAAGTAAACTCTGCTGTTAAACCCAGTGAAGGCAGCAAGTCTTTGTGCTCATCTTTCCTATTTCCACTTTCCTATTTAAGTGTCTATCTACTGGGATTAATATTCTTTTAAACCAGGCTGCTGCAAAACTGCCAGCAGCCTGTAGGGGGAAGAGGTGTTACGTGAGGAAGAACAAGGCCTAGTTCTGAGTCACAGAGGGGAAGAAAGAGAGCAGGAAATGAGGTAACAGGGCAGCAGCAATAGTTTAACTACTACGGCGTTTCTAAGGCAGCAGAAGAAGAGCAGCAGCAACAGATAACGGGTCTAGAATGAGCTGGGTCTGCACACACTGACACACGCACACCGACACCTTAACACACACGAACACTGAAAAACTTGAACTGAGCACATATACTGTGTATATCGATATGACACAGTCAGACATAGACCTCCAGTTTGCAATAAATATGAGATGAACTTGCTAGACAGAATATAGATGCAACACAAAAAGTAAATGCAGAAGTAATGTAAAAATAACTGCAAAGAGAAAACTGTTTAACAGGCACTAGAAACACATTTCAGCTGTGACTTCAAATCCATATTCATCTGCCTTTCATTACTATTCATTGAAAATGACTCTCTGTGGTTCATTAAATATTATGTTCCTTCCCTAGTCAAGCATTACACTCAAATGAATCTCCATTGATTTTTCCAAGTTACAATGACTGCAAGAAACCGCTACTGACTTGGGTGGTGGTCTGCACTGAGAATGTAACTACAAGAGAAAGATAAGAAAAGTAGGTTGTTAATGAGCCTTGATAAGCTGTGTGACAAATAAAATTGTGCCCAAACTAAAACCGTCTGGTCTTGAATATCAGGAGGATTGAAAAATAGATCCAGGTTCATTACAAGAGTCTTTTTGTTGTTTTCCTGTTACTGTATATTTCTTTTGATGCCAGTTGTCATATTAGTGAACAGTCAGTTAGTTTTAACACTGTTAGTAACACCACAGTATTAAACTGTGTATATCATTTATATTTAAGTATTCATCCTCGTCATGGTTCCCAGAAGATACCATTTCATATTTCTGAACTTGCAAACCGTTACTGCCTTTCTGATAAAAGCAGCAGATGGAAAAACAAACAAATTTAGGATTATTATTGGTGTATCAACGTTGACATTTGTGTCAGTCTACTGTGTCTGTGCACATTTTGCACAGCCAGCAAAGTGTGATTTAAATAAAGTTTTAAGATTCCGGGTCAAACTGTACCATTCATTTTGTGAAGCTAAGTGGGGTGATGCAGGGCAGGTTTAGGATATAATTTTGTATTGACGACCTATTTTTTTTAAAATTTGACCTCTTTGGTGTTTTTAATTCGTTAGTTTCAGTTTTAACTTTAATTAATTATATCCAAACAAAGCAAGGACGCTCTCCCTCTGACATTTATAATCTTCTCAGCTGTGTAGCAACGTGGCCAGGCTGCATGTCCTTCCCATTCATGCCTCCACTTTACTCTTCTGCTTCTTGCTCTCCAGCGCCTCAGATTGATGTAGGTGCAGTTGAGTGAATGGTTGGAAATTGATTATCTAGCAAACTAAAACAGGACTATTGGACAAGCTGAGCAAAATGTGACTGAATGGGTGAAAAGAGTAGCCTCAAAAAGACGAAACAAAAATGCTCGGCCGTACAAAAATAAAAATAATAAGAAGAAGTTGAATAGATCATGCCTGGTATATGAGCCCTGGTTCTCTTACATCTCTTACGTGTTTCATGGCACAGTAAAAGCGCGTAGCAATCCGCAGTGTTTGCAGCCTTTGCTGAACGTTACCAGATTTGGGCCGTGCAGGCACATCCTCTGGTGGGGGCGGCTGCTAGAACAGGGGGGAGTGAGGAAGGGACGGTAGGGGTGGAGGAGAGGAGAGAAGAAAGGAGAAAGGAAGGGAGGAAGGAAGTTGGAAGTAAAGGCAAAGTGTTTAAAATGTAGCAACACATTTTTTCAGCTTGGTAGAGGGTTGGAAAGGGCATCAGCGCGAAAGAGCTGGATCACCAGCGTGGACGTTGTTTTACTTTCACTTCTTCACAATTAAATGTATGTCCACACCCAAGAAACCTATTCAAAAGTACAGACATGCTATTATTTTCACTTATCAATTCGATGTTTGACTCTGACCCTAAACGCGGGCATCATGAACGTTCAGCTGGAGAAAGGAACCAGCCGACCAGGAGTTGGAACTGACCAGGAAACTAATTTACATTCTATGAACCTGCGTTCTACCAAGTATGTATTCAGGCGTGCTCCTATTTGCACAAGCTTCCAATGCTAGATAAGGTGTTAATTATATATTAAGTCTGTTTGCACTCTGTCATGCCCACACATTAAAACCTTGCCGGTACCAGCAGGTACTAATGCAAGGAGTGTTACTGGGCAGAAAGATAGTAAAACGCAGGTGGTGTTCAACAAACTAAACACCTAGATAAAATATTCACCAGGTCATAATACTATGATTGCATGAATTATCTACATCAGTATTTGCCAACTTGTAGGTCAGAGCTCTAAAAAGGGTCATAGACAACTTATAGCGGTGCACAACAATTGAAGTAAAATTGCTAGTAACATATGAATAACTTAAGCAACAGCATTTTAAATGATATTTTTTCTGTAACAATAAAAATAATAAAACTAGAAGCTAATAGAACCACAAAATGCATTATTATTGTTATTATAAACTATATTCAAATAGTTTATGAAAAGCAAAATATATATGTGGGTATAACATAACATAACATGTCCACATGTTACAATAGAATGGGAGCTGGTGTTCATATAAATCAGAACGTGTTAGAAATAATGTGACCTTAAAAAGATGCAGGAAAACATTAGAAACCATGCAGATGCATGCATGAAAGGGAGATGGTCATGCAGTCAGAAAAGAACCCTGCCGTGCTTGTTGTTTGTGTAGATCCTTTTAACACACATTGCACCTTTTAAACAGAAGCCATTATTGTTCTCTTTCATTTTTCCTCAATTAAACTGCCATGTGAGTGTGTTTGAGATTTATCGATATAGTTTTTATGTCCGTGCGTACAGTATAAATCGGTTTCAGGAGAAACTAGCTTGTCCCTTGTCAAATCCTTCGGTTACGTCTCTGAGACCTGTTGCATTTTGACAATCACACAGAGTAAGTGTGCACACATACCCATTTATAAATGTAAATGTATTTTACTTTGTCCCTTGCATTCACAGAAGTGATGACAGACAGTTGTGAAACATTTGTGAGCTAATAGTTGAAGGAACCTAACTTTAAATGATGTGTCACACGCAGCTGAGCTGCAGGCAAAAATAGGTCACACAGTAGGCTCACATGTGTTAAATCCTCAGTTGCTTTGGTTTTCCAGTCATTTGTTTTAATCCCAATAATGTTTTGTTCTTCCATTAGGCTACAGTAGGCTATATTTAGTTTGGGGATTCCCTGAAGTCTTTCATGCCTCATTGCATGATGAATAAGCCCCTGTAAAACCCAGTGTGAAGTCCAAACCCCTCAAAATGGTAAAGCTCACATAAAATCGTTTTTCATGGTCCGACCAACCTTTGCAGAGCAGCAAGTGGAGACATGCAATGAGGAACAAAAAACAAAAACACATTGGGCAGTCATTCGTTTCAACTACTGCTGAGCTGACCACTCAAACAAACCACTACTGAGAAATCTTTATCTGAAAATACACACTGTGCATATCTGCTAAGATTCCTTTCTAATTTGAAACACGACGCACACCAAAACTATTGAACCTTTTGTCATTTTCAGAGATACAGTCATTTTTAAGGGATCACCCAGTCAACGAAGCCAAAAGTTCAAAACAACAAACCTTGACATCTCAAAAATAAAAAAAAGCCCTAACTTTTACATATACTAGCCACACATACACACACTATCCGATACATACAGTCATACACAGAACTATTAGCAACAACTACCAATACATACCCAGGAACACACAAAATCCTCAGTCTTTCACACACAGACAGCAAGCAGGGGGACTGGTGACAGCAGCAATACGGTTAGAAGGAATACAGCAAATAAGAACACAAATAGCGTGCAGGGGCTTAAAAAGGAATGGGGTGATGAAGTAGGTACTAACTAAGGGTGGTGGGTATGTGCTACTGTCATCCCCAACCAAAGGGAAACGAAACACAAAACCAGAGTTGTGTTAATTGGCCACTTGGGCGATGACAGTAAGCTCGAATTTGTTAGGTGTCATTTACCAAAACCGCTGAAGCACATTTTGTTTTCAAACATATGTTGTCATCAGGTCCACCTGGCTTCATAGCTCAGTCTGAAAACCTGGCTCATTTCTCACACATTTCACTGGTGATTACATGATATGCAAGACTGTTTTTGCTTCTTGGCTTTTCCAGTGCCTAAATGAACAACCCACAGTGCTTATAGCTAAATTGCTTTCAAAAGAACAAAGTCAAAATCCGCACTAATTTTGAGTATGTTGTTTTACTGTGCACAAAATCACCACTGACCTTTACTGTACTTAAGTGAAACCAATTTTAGTGCATCAGTAAAATATTAATCAGAATTAGTAGAGATTTTTATTTGCTCTTTTAGAAACAATTCTATAACACTCATGGTTACGGTCACTTCCACAAAAAGGGTTTTGTTAAATAACAATAAGGGCTGATATGTTTTTTTTTCCTTTATTGTACTTGTCATTGTTTATTCTCTAGGAGATTGAATTAGTATGTGCATTAGAAAAAAAAAAGATGTGTCTTGAATGCTGATGTGCAACAATGTGATATCTGTACAGACTGAATCACTTGTGGCACATCAGTTCTAAAATAAACCATATGTTGTACATTACAAGTTAAGTTAAGATTCAAGTGGAAATATGTA
The DNA here is from genome assembly GCA_030770545.1 of Macropodus opercularis. Lineage (NCBI taxonomy): Eukaryota > Metazoa > Chordata > Actinopteri > Anabantiformes > Osphronemidae > Macropodus > Macropodus opercularis. Next base: position 7,924,747 of record JAUCMP010000028.1, read on the forward strand.
AAGGTGGATCCTGGCTCAGGATAGACTACTGTACCTTCTCCTTGTCACTGGCCTCTCTTGCCACAGTGGAACCCTGGGGAAAATGGAAAAAAGGGAAATTATTTTTTATAACCCAATTGTGTCATTAATTGATTTTGGCTTTTAACTCATATATCTCTTAAATGGAAGAATAGGATACTCCTTAGGGGAGAAAATGGTGTCCTCCCCTCATACCTTGAGATCATACTTTTTGTAGACAGAAAGGCGGTGGGAGAAGACATTGCGTGTAACAATGATGTAGGTTTCATCTCCATCCACTGTGAGTCGGTACATCCCCAGAAACTGGGGCAGCAGTGTGTTTCCATGGCACTCCACAATAAACTACAGAAAGAGAGAAGTTGTGAGGACTTGACTTGTGTGTATAGCACACGTCTAATGCAGGTTTACAAAAGTAAACAACTACACACTACTACACTACACAACTGAGTATTGCAATTATTTGTTTACAATTCCCAATGCATTCAAACTATTTCAGAGCATCAACATGCTTTAATGCTGGCTTCAAAAGAGGCCGCTGTTTGTTTCCATTTAGGGATTTACAATTTCAGAAAGCTTGTAATATATTGCCATCATGTACTGAACATCCTTTAATTACTCGCTGTTCTCACCTGATGGTATTTCTTTAGAATGTTATGCATTTCTGCCACATCCTCACTGGTGATGGTCTTAATGACATAGCGTTTGTCAAAAGACGTGTGGAAGCGGGCCCCACTCCGTCCCTGGGCTTCACTGTTCAAGGGAGCGCTACGTGTCAGAGAGTTCTGCAACACGAAAAACACAATACAAAACTGTTTATCACCATGCACATGCCAAGGAATACTGACTTGTCATGTTTAAACGGCAGCCTCTCTTCTAATATACTTGGCTAAAGCTCTCAATAAGGCATGAGTGAGAACCATGTCTAACAATATGCCAGTGTCCACTCTAACCATATGGAGTTTTGACCCCTGGGCTCGTTGCGTGTCCAAAGCTACACATAAGCGCAGGCAGCTGCTGCCCAGACTTCAAGCCTTCAGAAGTAACATGATCCAACACCCCTGGCTCAATGCCTCATTGTCCAGGCATTCCTGATGTCCACTGCCTTTAGCCCCCTCCCCCCTCTTCAACTTGTAGCATCACCTAACTCCTTAAGTTGACTAACTCCACTAACTCTTACTGGCTAAAAATGTTTAACAAACCCTTCATCTGCGCAAGGCGAAGAGATATGGAAGCACAAATATGTTTGCAGCAAGAAGGTAAAATTGCTAGCGTTGCATGTCACCTAAAAAGCAGGATGCTGGTTGTCACTAAGATAATTAGAAATGATGTAAGCCAGCTACTTTCAGAGCAAAGGCAATATCTTTTTTTTACTACAATGCGACTGACTAATGTAGGAAAAAAGCAAATATTGCCAATGTCACTAAATTCCTTTACTGGCTGCCTTAACACCCCTGCTGCCCACTCACTGCAGCCACCCGAACCCTAATGTAAACATGTGAAAATGACAGCTGCACTGAGCTGGGGACACAATGACCTCTACATACTGCCAGCTCACTGCACTGGGGATAGGCACAAGGGAAAAAGTGAAGAGTAAAGGAAGACAGAGAGGGCTAAAACAAGGAAAAGGTAAAAACACAAGTTAAGTGTGCATTTAGTAATCATCATATATCATTTTAAAATCACTTTTTTTGCATATAGTAGTGACTTTATCAGGGTAAGCGCTAGGGCATTTTATTTGACAAAGTACAGTATGTCTTCGTACCAAGAAGTCCTGATCATCGATGCCAAACCTCTCTCTGAGGTTTCGAAACACTAGTGGACAGTACTCCTTGAATTTGAAATGGCTGGGCATGTTCTCCCTGTGAGTAAAAAACATACATAAATAAATTTACAACACAATTGACATTTTTATACACGCAGTCCAATATCAAAAAAAAAAAAAAATAACAATGTCACATTTACTTGTTAAAGAGGTGATTGTCCACTTTGATTTTAGAATAGGCCTTGAAGTCATCTGGCATGAGCATGATGGGAATCTGGACATGACTTAATTCATTTATCTGGGAAGAAAGAAAGAAAAGGAAAGGTCAGTCATACCTCTAATGCAGAAAAAAAAATAGGTAATAGAACATTATCACAACACAAGAAAAATGCTAGAAGTTAGTATTTGAAAAGCATTGGGATACATGAATAACACCCTTTGGGTGAAAGTAAAAATATTAATGGCAAGTTATCCCATACAATCAACAACAAATATAACTGAGGTATTTCACTCGTTTTAGTGGCTCTTAATTTATTAGAACAGCACATGCACAGATGTGTTTGAATCTATTGTTGGCAAAAGAGTGGAGCTGTCAGTTGGCATATAGTAATGACTTAACTATTCACATAATAGATGTAATTGTTCACCTTGTAGACAAATTAGTCTAATATATTGTGTTGCAGAACAAAATAGCAAAATTAAAGAAAAAAGTGCTCATGTTTTCCCCCCCCATCATATTCAAATCCTACATTCACATATTGTAATCAAGGTGCAGTATCAGATTAGTCAAATTAGTAGCATTCTATGCTGCTAAACAACACAGTCATTATTATAGTAAAACGCAACATAGCGAGATGCTTCAATAGATTTTGCACACAGACTAAACAGTGGGACCCCAAACACATAAGGTACATTGCAGGGGTTTCCATTTGGAGTTGGACATGCAGCACCTCACCGTAACACATATCGCTGACATTTGTTATGACTCAGGAACAGCTTGTGTGTGTGTGTGTGTGTGTGTGTGTGCGCGCTTCTTTGTTGTTGGTTCCAGGCAGGGGTGCTGGCTGGTGGCATCATTCTATTAATAAATAGTCATTCCACCAACAAAATTATTGTAGGTCCACCAAATGAGCTCATACGGTATAATGGAGCTATGACGTTAATGGCAAAATGAGTGTGTGTCTGAAGTATGTATTGAGAGTGTTCAATTGTTTTCAAAGAAAGCCAGTTCAATCTGTTTTACTGCCAACAAAGTACTTCAAGTACACTTCTGACATTTTCTTTCTTTCAACAAGGACGCCAATAACTTCACGCTGAGTTAACAAACCAACTAAATCTACAAATCAGCCTATAAATATCACCAATTTTATTATTACTTATTGCACAATTATTTTATTATCTGCACTGTTTTAGTTAATAACCAAAAGTCCACAGAACAAAATTGCATCAATGATAAGAATAGGCAGGTGGAAAAGAAGGAAGGCACAGATTGCACATTTAAGACCAGAAGCCCCAGATCTTAAGACTGTATGAGCATGATCAACAGTCCAGTTCATGGGTATGGCACAAGTGCCCCTTTATAGATTGATGATATATTTGGATGACAGAAGAAACAATCTCAAGACTAAATATACTGATTAAGCCATGCATGAATACATACTAGCCCCGATTAAAGATAAAGGCAAAAGGAAGCAGACCGAGAATGTAAAACGAGAAAAAAGTAGTACAAGCGTAAAAAAAAAGAGACACGAGAAAGAAGAAATTAAACGGAACAGAGTGAGCCGACCAACAAAGACAGCAGACGCCATATCCAAGTATGCTGCAGTACCTTTGTGTGACAAGCACCAATGTCACAGTGATGCTATAACACAGATGCAATCTGAGTATTCCGTGGGGAGACGTCGCCCAACCAACAAAGCTGTGTTTCAAGCAAAGGCAGAGACAATGCCTTATGTTAGCAAGAGCACATACGCATCTGTGGGAACGTTGGTGAAAGTCAACGCTAACGGCTACAACAAGTAATAATAATCTACATTGGTTGGTAGTAGGTTCTATATTAGTGCAAAGGTGCAAACTTGTGAAAGTATAAAACAGGACAATATATTTCATATCCAAAAATAAAGAGAAAACAATGGAATGGTGCACAAACAATAAGATATCCAACATATGTAAAGACCACGGATCAAATCAAGTAAAGTCCCAAAAATCAAACACACAACATAGTGTAAAACACAACACAGTATAAAAACACACCCCATCCAAGGAGCCTTCTCCGACTGCAGAAAGCATATTCCGGCCCTTAAACTTCTGGGAATATGTGCTTCTAGCAAAATAGTTGTGTAATAAAAAACTAAAGCGCTCTTCTTCACACACACAGTGTTGTCCGTGTTTGGACAAATATTTGTGTGACAGATGGTCACTGCCAAACTGGTATGTTTCTGTGCTGTCAACCAAGGTGTTGTGCGGTTGGATGGATATTTCCACCGTAACGTTTTAAATGGACCTCTATCTTGCATTTGTGCAAGTTTTTGAAGCGTGACAGATGATGTGTTCAAGGACACAGAAAATGTAGGTCACCTACAGTAAGAAACCAGGCAATCAAGAAGCTGACCAGAGAATAGATAATCAAGTGAAGATTTTTCTTTTAATTTCAAATGAAGCATAAAACAAAAGTGTACAAAAGTGAAGGGGGCTAAATACTTTCTAAAGGGACATTTGTTTTATCTGCTATGCTTCTTAGAATTTCTGTCTCAAGCATATTGTACTTTTTCTGTTTGGTTTAATCAGATGCATGCAGCAAATCCACTTATCTTCCTGCAACTATCAATCTTGCAGACAAACTTCACACCACTACTTCCTGTTTGTCTCCATGGTGATGAGGACTGGTTTTCCGGCCCCAGAGTGAAGCAAGAGTTCGCTGTTGCTCCAATGGACAGGAAGTTGTTGAAGAGAGTGCTCCGTCAGCAACATGGCATAGTGTTATCGTGCTGAACAATGACAGAAAGATGACTCATTCTTAGCAGATGACAGTCCACTAGTTCTTTTGACAGCACAGGGCTAAGAACATGGATACTTGGTTAAAATAAAAATGACTAACAAAGCAGGAATGCCACCAGAATGAGACATTCAGCAACAAACATCACAAGAACTGGTGTATTGTTAACACGGTAATGTTAATACAACAGTGCACAGAAATACAGTATAATAAATGTTTAGTAGCTCCAGTTTCCTAAATAGTTTCACTTAGTTTGCCAAAATATCAGAGAAATGAAAGTCAGCACGTGTCTGTTGTAGTGGAAAGTTTGTATAGTACTGAAGAGCTTCTCCTTCTGTTCTCAGAACAAGACACTGCTCAGGTTCCAACCCGTTTGTGACGAACTGCCAGTTTTACTCAAAAACTCTTTAGACCATCATTAAGTGGCTCTAATTACAGCTTTATCTTGACTAACTGATTTGAACTGGCTGAAGAAGATTAAATATAAAGAAATAACTTTTGCAAATGTTTACAAGATGTTCTCAAGTAACAAACACATACTCCACAACATCCTCTTTCTTCAACTGATCTCTGCAGGGCTAGATTCCAGAGTGTGGCACAGAGCAGGAGTGCAGCTTAGGCTACAGGCGAAAGGTGAGCAAAGCTTAACTTCATCCCCAGAAGCAGTTCAGTTAGCAGCCAATGGAAAACCTAAGCAGAGAGAGACACAAACACGGGAGCTACCCAAATTACTAACTAAAACAGAAGAAAAACTGACCAAGTTCCCAGTTACAAATATTATGAATAATTACTTTCAATACCATTTTCACATCTCTCTACTGCTGATAGAGAGAAACACACTTCTCCATTTCTTCTAACTACATTAAACTGAGTCATTCAAATATTCTTCAAAACTAACTATTATGAGTGAATAAATTGCAGCAGACACAGTCCCATTTTTTTTCGGTGGGTATTACCTATGCTAAATACTGTAGGAACAACAAACACACTCTTAATGTAAAGGCAACTAGATTCGTTCATACAACAGTTTTCTGCAGCTATGTGAAGTTAATTCATTCATTTGCATTTGTATATGTACACTTGGTGTTTTAAGGTAATTGGGCTGCATGCCGCTTAGAGTAAGGTTAACTAATTAGAATTTACAGCATAAATGAAATACTAATTATAGTTATCACCAATAGGTCTACATGTGCAATCACATGAGCAGACAGCTTAGCAAGGGTGTCGTAAAGTCAGTGCTATGAAAGGCCAGCTATTAAAGGATATAGTGGTTTAGACTGACTGAGCAACAAACAGGATTATAGTATATGAGCGGACCTGCTGAGAGAATCAAGCTGCTCAGCAACATGTCATTTCACATTTGAGCAAGGAGCATGTCACAGCATAGGTACTTACATAAATATGATGTACATTGAGTAAGAATAGCTTGATGTAACGATCACAGCTAAACACTAGACCCCAATAAACAGCTAACTGGTGGCATGGCTACTTATTTGTCCTCTTGTGCACTTATACAGATAAGAAAATATTTCTAGATGTTTTTCAAGACACAAGCTGGAACAAAACTACAAGAAGCTTCTGCACGCTGGACAAAAAAAAAAAAACCAACTGTGATGCAAGACTCAAGTTCTGTTTTCCTCACCCATAATCATCAAACATATTAGCTGTAGGTCAGTCCTGCAGATATTTATAGTATCTACCACTTATGTAATCCAAAGAACCAGACACAGCTACTCTGAGTCAGACAGAAAGAAAGGACATAGCAAAAAAAGGGAAGAGACAGGAGCAGGTGATGAAAATGAGAAGGTTAGACTGGCACAATAAAGGGCTATGATAAATATAGTGAATTAATGTGCTTGATGGGTTTTAACCCAGGTACTTAAACCTATGCTCTTGAATAAAATCCATGATCACTGACAGCTGTAATGGAGGAAAAACATGTAAACACTGGTTATGCCAACATCTGACAATATTAAGTCATTACATGTGGGAACAATGTAGCCCCATACCTGCGCCGCTGGAAAGCAGAGTGACTCTGATGACATCTCAACTGTAAACAGTGACCTGCCTATAAAAGTGAGTGTAGTTCTCTATAAAGCCCTGAAGTGGCTCTCAAGTTACATTTATATAACAATGTTGTAAGAGTTCAGATTATTTGGTTTTTTAGAGTTTAAGTAAGATTGAAAATCTGTGGGGCATGCACTACAAATTAGTCTATATTTCACGTCAACTCTACAGCTGCCGTTGGAAAGCGAGACCTCACAGTTGGCTCAGAATGCTTGGTCTTACCGTGGTGTTTATTTGATGTACATTGTAACCTACAACCGCACAGTCATTATTTGTGATAGTAATACTTCGGTCTCTATACAAAGACAACACAGCCAGAGACCACATTGTGTTCACTTGCTAGAAGTTTTTAGCCATTACTTGAACCCAACTCAGGGGCTACTCTTAAGTCTCAGTTATGCCACTGTCTAGTTCCTTCTATTTATTTAACATACATACAAATAATGCAAGCAAATTTAGGACTTGAGGCAGTGTATTCTGTTGAGCATTACGAAGATAACCTTAAGATGTTGCTTCAAAACACGAGTAAAGAAGGGTCTGCGTAGCAGGATCAGGGACCCAAACAGAGCAGCACTGCTGCTGAAAAAGAGAGAAGCTTACCTTAAACTGTGACTATGCAGCTTTCTAACCAGTGACAAATCTATTTAGAAGTCAGCAGTGAAACACATCATGACAGGTTCTAGTCATATAATACTCTCAGACTCCTTTGGGTTTTTATATATATTAAATATAAAGAAGAATATAAAGAAGCCAGAAGCTCAGCACATAATACGCTTTCTACCGCTTGAATTAGAACAACTGTGTCTTTCTAGAAAACCACTATCTATGCTTGTATGGCTTAAATGCATGTTAGTAAATACTGTATTGTTTTGCAACACATTACCACCAAGATGAAAATTAAATCCAACTGCAATGGCAACATCAGCATATGCAAGTATAAAAGTGCAAAATGTTCTGCAGAATGTAGAGAAGGTGGAGATGGAGTTGTAATCTAAAGTTTCCTTGATAGCAAGAAGATTTGTATTACAATGGCAAGTTGAAACTATTTTTTGGGCAAATCGTGAAGAGCTGGTTAACGCCGCTCTCTGTAGCACGGTAATAGTCTGTAAAGTGTTCCTGCAGTGGTTTTGGAACATTCAACCATGATGTTATACCAAGTTATTTTTAAGAAGCCAAAACAAGCTATTAATTTTCTCCCTGGGATGTTTAGTCATTTTAAAGTTATTTTATTTTAGATCCAAACATGACGAGACTCTAGATACAAGCCAAGATTTACAAGAGTTTTGTTGTAGGTTTCTAAAAGCCACTGCTTTCATGAAGACTATACAATGGGCTGTAGATTTTGATGACCTAGTGAGAAACATTTTTATATTACTACTGACAATAGAAATAGAACAGTGAGAAGGAAATGTCTCTGTATTATGCAATGAGCATAGTTTGTACACTATCAGTGAAAAGTATTGGCTCATCTTCTTCAGTGTTTTCTCTGTACTTATTTTTCTTTTACTTTCAAATATGTACATTGCTGAAGACATCAGAGCTAGGAAAGAAAATTTCTTTTTTTTCATATTTTTTATTTTGTACAATTGCAAGCATGACAGCACTTAAAATTATACTTATGGATGCAACTTCTGAAGTTGTGACATTTCTTGACTTTTTGGTGTGCTTTAGACCAAGAGTTGTAGCTCAGTTAGCGCTGCTACAAGTACAGCACATATTCATCTTATGGCAAGAAACTGTCAAACAAACACAGTCCATCATTACTAGAAAATGAAGGCCCATAAATCTGAAAACAATCTAACAAGAACCTTTTACATATCCCCAAATGCAGCAAAACAGCCAAATGTCATTAAACTGGCTCTCATGGGAACCTTCCAAGGTACTGAAAACACAGAGCTAAATAGGATAAGTTTCTTAGAATAACCAGCCTCAGTAATTGTAGAATTTACAGCACCCTGCATTAGAGCCCACATAAATGCTCCTCACAGTTAAAGTGGCAGACATATCGTAACAAAAGTTGTTCAAAGAAGATCGGATCAGGACTGTTGCATTCATGCTTGAATTGCAACAGAGAAACCATTGTTTCAGAAGAAAAACAAACATCGTCACAAAAACGCAAGGAAATTAAGTGTAACCAATGGGCTGATCGCTGTGTCTTTTACTAGACGCAGATAGAGTGAACAGATTCCTGAATCTGTGCTTTCCACTTTGAAGAAAGGAAGAGGTGGTGTGATGGCGTGGAGATGCTCTACTGACAATACTGCTGGTGACTTCATAATTGAGGGCTCACGCGAGAAACACGACACACACTACATTTGGTTTGCACTTAGGCGGCCCATTGTTTTACAATAGGACAATAACCTCAAATGCATCACTAGATTAAGTTAAAGCTATTTCTACAAGGATGAGCAAGACTGAGTGAACTCTACAATCATCCCACCGAATCCAGTGTGTACATCTGTTATCAAAGCACAAGATGTCTACATTGAAGAAGTGAAAATTGGAATACCAATACCAATCCTGATCATGCTCCTCTGTAGTTTGTTGTTTGCTTTCTGCAAACACGGTCTCCCTAAGACTCATTTGTCCTCAAATGCAGCCCTGAAGATAGTCTGTGTGTGTAGTCATTTTGGTGAGGCGAGAATGCTTTAACCCTTGAGTTCAAGGTTTGGCTTGAAATTTAGATTTTGGTTGGGCATTAGTTGTGACAGTTAGAATAAGTGTGTGTTCTAACGATAACTCATGAAGATGTTCATGTTCCTAATTACTCCTAATTTACTAAAGTCACTGCTGGGTGTACTGTTACTTACTGACTGCTGACCACTGCTACATAAAACCAAAAGACAGGAAATATTCATTGTGTTAAAGATAATGAATGGAAACAAAGTAGAGCAGCAACTCCCATACGACCAAATCATTTCATACAATGCACAACTTTGGATCATGTAAAGTACATAGTTCTCATAATTTACAACATCAGCTGCCCCTTGAAAAAATATATACTTGTCCCTCTGTGACTGTGCATCTCTTTTTTGTTTACATCTTGGAACTTATTAGTTAAAATAAAAGATAAAATGTTCTGTAAACACACTGTGCTATACTACGTTACGATTATTAGAAACAAGCCGAACAAGAGATGTGTAAAAATGTAAGAACAAAAAGACCAGAGGAACTTTGGATTATGTGTCCTACTCTACTGAATACGGTAGATTTGTGATTTCTATTAATGTGTACAAAACAGTACGTGTGGTTGACTGTTTAATACTTGAGATTTGGTGCCAGAAATATCTGTATGTCGTCTGCTTGCCAAGTTTGTGTTCTCTCCAATTTATGAGCATCGCCTCAGTGCAAATGAAGACCACGCTGACCTTACAGATAAGATGTCTCGGGAAGGGAAGATCTGCTCTCTCATGACACAATGCCCTAGGAGCTTATCCTGCATGTGCACAACAGGAAGCTAAGGACGAGCTTACGACTCAGATACACAAACACACACAGTTTGGTGAAAACATCTAAATCACACAATAAAACAGCATGCATGACCGAACTGTACAGAGCTCACTGATTTGATGCAAAACTTGCAGTCACACATTAACTGGCAGCGATAGCCAGCAGCTGGGCACCTGTCATCTCATACTTGTCAATCAAGTCACAGAGGCTGCCAGTTGACAGCAAACACCTAAAGCCTAATGTGGGACAGCAAAAGGTCAAGAAGGACGTAACAGAGGATCATCGCGAGTATTATATAGTCTGACTTACCGAATGGTTCACTCCCCACATAAGTACGCTGAGCAGAGGGTCGCTGGAGCGGAAGAGCTTCACTTTCTGGGCGACAAAGTGCTTTTTCTTGGTCTTCGTTTTGCTCGCAACCGCCGCGGCGATGCTGCTCGCTGAAGCCATCTTTACACAAACCAGCGCGTTGTTGCAAATCGGCACAATAGTCTCGTCAGTGGCGTCTTCGCTTGAAGGTGGTACGGCGCCCACCAGCTCACGAGTCGGTGTCACCAACACGGCTCATAGCCAGCTCGCAAATCAAAGTGCCCCACTTATTTGCTTCATCCGGCGTCCTGCACTGCTTAGCTAATGATATGATCCGAACTCGACAACGGCTGATATGGCAAAACGCGGTGTGTCTAATTTAATACTGCTGCTGCTCGCCCTCGCCTGACAGTCCGCCGCCTCCCTCAGCCCCACATCATACGACTCGCTCTTCCTTCCTTGACCTGATCTGGAGCCCTCCGCACCCCTGAGGTCTCAAAGAGCTGGCATTAGCATAGCCGCGTAGCTTGCTAGTTAGCGAACATCCACGACTCCATAAAAAAATAATACAATTGGTGAAATGTGAGGTCACGTCACAAACGTAAAAGCATTCGTTCACGTATTCATAAAACCGCTGATTAAAACAGCAAACCGGTGATGCTGAACATCGAGCTAAACGCCCCGGAGTCCCAGCTAACGTTAGTCCTTCCGACCTTCGCCAGGGAACCAGCTAAGCAACGTTAGCCAAGTGACGGCCAAAAAAAGCAGGACGCTCCCCCGACAGCTACGGTTAGCGCGTAAAAGCTAACTGCTCGCGTTAGCTAGAAGCGCACTGATAGCAACGGCGCGGGCCCCCTCCGGCGTGTTTCGCTCAGTCCGTAGAGACGAGGAGGGTGTATCCTGTCATGCTCCTGTCATGCTCCTGTCATGAACACATTTCTGGACGCAGAATAAAGAGCTAGTCCAGCCCGTGTGCACAGGGCTTCATGCGTGCTGCTGTCATCTGACAGCTCGACGGAGGGGAGGTGACAGCCTGCGCTTCGCCTCTGCTGTGACGATTCGCTGCTGCACCACCCACCGTCCGCTGTTCCTGTACCGCTTTCTGCCTTTTTAATGGCACACAAGAGCCTATTTATATCAGCCTCAATCTGCATCTGGATTAAAATTTAATACCGATCATTAAAATGCTACGATTCAATCCAAAATCTCCACTCAGTGTGACAAAGTAGCATTATCTTTATTACAAATTTCAGGTGGACGTGATTCTTTCCTTCATGCATATGCATTAGCAAAATCAAAATAATAATAATAACATTAAAAAGGTATCAGCCTAACGCAACCTATCATCCTTGGCTCGCTTTAGCCGGGACCAGTCTGAGGCTCATTCGAGGCTACACAGCATCAGAGCTAATGTGTCTGATGCACACTGTGCTGTTTCCACATTGCTGTGTCAGTAGCTCTCTGTGATGCGCATTTGTTTTATGACTCTCGGCAGCCGCAGGACATTTACCTCTGCCTTATAAAATGAACGACGAAGTCCACAGATCACTGTCCCATCAACCACACAGCCCATGCCTGACCCACGCACAAACAACCCGCATTCATGTTGTTCATTTGATTATTTGCAACTAAGACTTTTGTGTGTGGGGGGAGAATATGTTTAGAATAAATGCTAAAATCATGTCCATTAAAATATGTAAATATCTGTAAGTCTTCTTAGCAGAAGCCATAGATCTGCATCCAGGCTAATCTACCGGGCTCCGGTTTAACCCAACGTGGCACCCGTAGCATAGCAACGCAGCGTCAACCTCCTTTTCCAAAACACTAGCTGAACTCACGGTGCGGTTCTTCTGGCCGCGTAGCATTGTAATTATAAAACCTACACCTGCCCTTTAGTTTGGTAAGTCGTGGCGAACTAATTGTTTGCAATTAATTGTGCGTTGGGTTGTAGCGTAACAGTCATTTGTGAACATTGATATATATTGGCCGTGCAAAGTTGACTCGCAGGTGGGCGTAGCTCTGTCGCTAGCTAAAGTAGTTATTTTGGTGATCGTTTCAGTGAAGTTACTGTATTGAACAATCACTTTAAATTTAAAAAAAACAAAAAGATGTTTAGGTTCGTGTCTTCAAATGTCTTTAGGCTACAGAATGGGTAAAAAAGCGAAGAAGGAGAGCGAAAGCCCATACAAGGAAACGGTAAGGCCGTCTCATCTTTACTGCTCATAGTATTTTGTGTCCAGATCATACAGCCTTTAAAATGTGTCTCTCTCCTTAAACAGATTGAAGCAGTAAACGTTTTGGGCAAAACCCCAGCAACAGTAGTGCTACTGCTAAGCTCTCCAGAGGAAGACATCCTCATCAAAGCCTGCGAAGCAATTTACACGTTTGCAGACAAAGGTACTGTAGGCAATCATATACACAAGTTCTTCTCTGGCACCATACGCGATGATTTTCTTGTTCAATATCTCCCCCTGTTGTTAGGAGATGAGAGTAAGGTTTCTCTGCTGGGACTTGGGGCTTTGGAACCTCTCTGTCAGCTCATCACTCACAACAGCAAGCTGGTCAGACGTAATGCCTTCATGGCCCTGGGCACCATGGCCTCCAATGGTGTGTCAGACAACATGCAACACTTTATCAATGCAGTCTTGTGTAGTAGGGGGATGTGAAGACTCACAGTGCAACTAATCTAACTTTGTGGCTTAATGCCGTTAATATTTCCCGAGTTACCATCTGCTAGTGACTTGTTGACTGACTGCAGAATTGACAGTTTTCTCTGATTAACAGACAAAGCAACTGGCTCATTAGTTCACTCATTAACTTTAGCTCTCGTTTGAAAGGTGATGTCAAGATTGCTCTGAACAAAACAGATGTCATTCCTTCGATTATAGACAAGCTGTCTCTTGAAGGTGAGTCATTTTTTGTGTTTCCCAAATGAAAACAGCAATCAACAATCATATGTCTATTATTATTGATTTATTTTGTCTTCCTTTCAAGATGACACCGTTATCCATGAGTTTGCAACGCTGTGCTTGGCTTCTCTGTCAGTGGATTTCACCAACAAGGTCCAGATCTTTGACAACAATGGCCTGCAACCTCTAATTAAGCTTCTATCCAGTCCAGACCCAGATGTTAAGAAGAACTCGTTAGAGATCATTTTCAACCTAGTTCAGGTGATTCAAAATGGTCACTCCAGGGGAGGTTTTAAAGATAAGTTGTTATATGTTCTAAATCGGTTTTTAAAATATTGTTTGGTAAAATTTAAAATGCCTTGTTATATATATTTTTATCCCTAACTTGTACTGTGCGTGTGAAGGACGTCCAGAGTCGCTTGGCAGTTTGTGAGTTGGGTGCAATCCATCCACTTTTAGAACTGTTGAATTCGGACTTCCCTGTCATTCAACATTTGACTTTAAAGACGCTGCAAAATATCACCACTGATAAGGATACACGCAATGCCTTCAGGGAGGAGCATGGACTTGACAGGGTCATTGAAATCCTTAATAATATGGTAGGTGTATGTTACATCTGTGTCTTTTTATTTATTTTTTTGCTAATCGTTTAGATTGACATGCTTCTTTGCCTGTTTTGAGTTAGCTCTGGGTTTGAAGTGTTAACAGTAGTTCTTTTTGATGTCTTGCAGAACTTTAGGGATCTTCACGCTGAAGCCTTACAGATAGTGACTAACTGTTTGTGTGACCCTGAGAGTGTCCAGTTGATACACAAAGATGGAGGATTGACTAGGCTGATGGATTTTTTGCTCACACCCAGCACACCTGAGATTCAGTCAAGTGCTGTTAAATGCATCGCAAGGGTTGCTCAGAGCTGTAAGATACATGAAAACAAGAGACAATAACTTTTCTTTAACTGTTTAACAACAGATTTGATAAGCATAAGAAGTATAGAAGGTAGACTTTCTGTTTATGTTGCTTTGGGTGTGAATGTTCATGGACAATGTGTGTGTGTGTGTGTTTACTGTAGCTGAAAATCACAATGTGCTCCATGAGCAGAATGTGGAGAGGGTTCTTGTGGAGCTTCTGCCTGTGATGGACGTCACTGTGAAAACATCTACCTGTCAGGCTGTGGCTGCTTTGAGTATTCATCTGCCTAGTAACGATCGCTTCAGGGACCTGGGTAAATAGACGTGCACACGTCTTATAAAGATGCTCGCCAAAATTAGAAAATAATGCGAGTGCATGTGTGTTTCAGGTGGTATCCCAGCAGTGGTGCAGAGTCTGAGCAGTGAGTGTTTGGCACTTAGAGAGGCAGCGACACGAGCCCTCTCCAACCTCACGTTTAACAACAAGCCTAGTGTATTGTGAGTGACGCATGCCCTTAATGCATTTGCATAGAGAACATTATCCTATTTTGTTGTTCTAGAATGAACTCAGTTATTTTTTTCTCTCTATGCAAATGTCTTCCCTACACATCCTTAAACTGCCCTAGAAAATGAGTAACATCAGGACAATTTAGATGCATTATTAATAATATAAGTGGCTTACTGCCAAAAGTGTAATTGATCAATTTATTTAATGCTTTAAATTTGTCTTGCTAAGTGAATCTTTTTTTGTTTATGTATTTTTACTTTTTCAAATGCATGTTTAATGCTTATTACAGAAATACTTGTGGTGTGAAATAACTACTGTAATAGCTGTAATATGTGACATTAGAAGTTAGTCAGCAAGTTTGCATCATTCCTGTTTGTGTGGTGTGCTTTAGTGCAGTGTTTGAGGCAGGAGGCCATGAGATCCTTATCCAGCAGCTCTATGAAAGCTGTTCTAGGACGGTAGCCAACGCTGCTGCCGCTCTCTGCAACATGGCACAATATGAAGTCATCCGCTGCAGCGTCTTGTCCCACGGAGCCATACCGGCTTTAGTAGAGCCCTTAAAGTCCGCAGATACACAGGTCCTGATCAATGTCACTCTGTGTCTGTCAGTGCTAGTGTGTGAGACAGAAGCAAGGACAGAGGTTTGTGTTTTGTTAGTACCTGCCTTGTTGTGATGTTTGTGACTGACATGAATGTTAGAATATTTTGCAAAGGTATCATGACTATAACAGTATTGTCTTGTTAACCTAAAAGAAAATAATCTGTGAAAGACACATTGTTTATAAACTATAGTTTCTTATAAATGTATATGTATGTATATAATAAAATGTATCTACATCTATTCTACATAGTTAAAAAGGGCGGGAGGTCTTCGTCCACTGGTCAGTTTGCTGCAATCCTATCACAAGGAGGTGCTGTACAACACATGCTTTGCAGTGAATGTGCTTGTCAGTGATAAGCCCACTGCTGTGGAAATGTGCAAATATGGGTAGGACAAGATGAAAAGTGTGACAAGAGTGACATTGTTGAACTGTTTTACATGACTGCGGGTGAAAGAAACAGTCATCTTGTGTGTTTGCTTATCCAGAGCCTTGGAAAAGCTTCAAGAAATCAACCAGTCAGTAAATCGTAGAAGCAGTTACAGCAAGTTGGCCCTGATAAACCTGCTTAACACCAACTTGTCTGTTAAGTACAGCCTGATAGGTCGTTTGGCTGCCACTGACATTACTGGTGATGGCTTCTATGATGCTGGGAAGGTGTGTGCACTACTATATATATATACTACAGTTTACATACTGCAGAAATCACTTGAATTAATAGATCATATGATAATTTTCAGGCTCCAGCAGGTCACAGGATTCTGACTCTAGAGGAGTTGTCAGAGCAGCCAGTCAACCAGCATCGACCCGTCATTGTCATCTGCACAACAACAGAGTGAGTTTTCATGCGGTATACAGAATTTATACAGTTGCAAAAAAGTATGTGAACCCTTTGGGATTACCTGAAGTTCTGCATAAATTGGTCATAAAATGTGTTCTGATCTTCATCGAAGTCACAACAATAAAAAACACAGTCTGCCTAAACAGATGCCAAGACACATTGAAGGTTTACAGGCACAACCAATAACCCTTTCAACATTTGTATGAGTAAATGCTGAAAAAAGAGAGTAGTGCCCCCTTAGGGTACCTCAGGTCTACCCCTTTTCTAAAACGTCCCCCTTTAACATGCACCTCAGGCGTTCTTAGCAGCATGTTACGTAATCCATTTGTGGTCTTATCCATGCTGAGTTATGGACTAAATGTAGCATTTTAAAGCAAAATGTATGAAATTCTTTTATATATTAATCACATGAACATGACAGAGAAAACCACATGCACCCGTCAGTCTTGTCCCTTCTGAGTTATTAGCATTACATGGAAGAAATATGACACTAGCTAATAAATAATATATAATTATATTGTCTTTTTTTTATACAGGAAGAAGATAGAGGTTGACAGACAGGAACATGAGCCCAAGACGGAGTCTCCTGCAAATAAAATATGGAACACGATAGATGTCCCACTGCAGATTCTTATTCAAGATGTCAAAGAATCCATCCTTCCACTGCATGAAAAAGAGCAGTGCATTGCTTTGGCCAGGTGATTTAGTCCATATGCAGACATGTCATTACAGGAAAAATAGAGCAAAACACATTTTATATTCTGGCAAACATTTTCAAGATCTTTGTAAACATGGAAACAATCGTAAACGATCATCAAGTATAGCTTATGGTTCCCTAAAAGCATTTTTCTGATAAACAACCAGAGCCTACGTTAAAAATCTTTCATGAATTTGATTGCAATGGTTTTTGTGTGCATGTATGTGTGTCAGACTTGTGAGTGAAGCCATGGGTGGCGCAGTGGAGAGGGAAAAGTTGCACGAATTCCCCTGGGTTTCCCATCTCAGTGAGCTAAAGTTTCAGCTGCAGTCTAACATTATTCCCATTGGTTCAATCAGCAAGGGAATCTACTGTCACAGGGCACTTCTCTTCAAGGTAACCTGCTCACCACACATCACTTTTTTCTACTTCTTTACTTCGTCATCATTCTTCATGCATTTCCAAATGACCAAATTATGCTTTGTGTCTACTCCTTAACTTTTTAGTGTCTAGCTGACTGCATTGGAATGACTTGCACGCTTGTTAGGGGTGAGTACAACCGGGCCTGGAATGAGGTCCTACTCTTTGGTGGGAACCCCCAGTCCTGCCGCTGCATAGTGGACCTTATGCATGAGCCTGGAAGGCTCCTAGCAGCAGGTACTGCTGCAGCAGTGCAATACCAGACTATATAGACCTACACTACTGTGTAACTTCTGATAGGCTACGATGCTGTATCCTGACATGCTACATGGACTGTATGTGATTAATTATTCAGTTCATATTATAGATTCTGACAAGAGCCAACAAAAACATTATATATGTGTTTATATATATTTGTCACATCTTGGAAATGAATGTTTTGAATACTCAGCACCACATACATCCCTCTGATGTGCCTGTTTGTAATCTGATGTTGTGCTTAATGTGACTGTATGACACGTTTACGTACGTTACGTTGCTCTTTACACGTTGTCCAGCAATAAAAAAAAAAAAAAAAAAGCCCATTGGCCCAACACGCGTAACGCGAAGTGTGGTTTTTGACCGGGTCACTCGGCCAACTGCAAGGATGAGCCAGGGGAGGACCAGCGGAAACCCGATCCTAAGGGTGCGCACAGGTTGCGACCGAGTCCCGCATTTGACTTGAGACAGACTTGACACAGCAGCTGCGAACATGTCTCGGTTCCTCGCCCGTTTCTTCGTAGTTACTTCACAACACGCGGCCGCCAGGTCCGCGGTGCTACGGGGACGGATCCCTCTCTTCAGCCGAGTCGTCTCGACGTCTCACGGTACTGAGGACGGTCTTTGATGTCGTTACGTTTTTGTTGTTGTTGTTGTTGTTGTCATTGTGTTTTCGGCTTTGAAGCACACAGCTTGTTTCTCCAAAAAAGCCTGCAGATGTGCGACGGTGCAGTGTCCTCATGGATGTTGGACAGAATATTTCAGTTATTTGGAAGATCGGAGATAAATCTCGCATTTGTGTGTGCAAAAAGCGCAACGCTAACAAAAGCTGGGTGGGGGTGGGTTACAGGGCTGACGGGCTATCGATCAACTCTCCATATGTGGAATTTTACAATTAACCCAATGCTTAGAATAAGTGAAATGTTGCCTTTTCTGGTACCATAGTTTATCTCAAATTGTTTGCAGCAGTGATATAATAATAACAGTTCGTTAATTTCACTCTGTGTTGTTATTTAAAAGGGGAAACACTGGGTGTGTTGTTTAATTGCTGGCTTTTCCATAACAAGTAATCTACATTTGGATGTTTATGTCTTGTTGCTGTCCATGAATGCACATGCAAACTCAGTGACCTCATTGCTACGTGTGCTCCCTGCAGGCCTGCAGTCTCTCACCCGTTACAATGAGACTACAGACTGGCAAAAGAAACTCACGCCAGAAGAGTATGTAGTCACCAGAGAAAAAGGAACTGAGCTGGTGAGTTTCACGCATGACTGGACGAGATGATGCTTTAAAATTACTTCAAAAGAATAAAGTAGAGCCTGCACATTAGTCTGCCACACTGACATACATAGATAGTCTGTCTGACTCATAAGCATAAGCACAATGGACTTTGATCATCACTGTGTTGTTGACCTGAGACGGGTTTAATCTGTTCGCCTACAATCTTTAATATATTATGAATTAAAAACTGCAAGATAATTAGCCAATTATACACGTGGATGCTATGTAATAAAAGAAAAGTAAGGACACAAGGAGGAAGAACTCGCCCTTTGACTGATGTTGGTTTTCTCAGCCTTTTAGTGGGATCTACGTTAACCACTATGAAGAGGGGATGTACCACTGTGTCTGCTGCGATGCTCCACTCTTCAGGTGACACTTTGCACCAACATCAAAGAATGTTTACCTACATTTGGTTTTAACATCTCCTCTTTTGCAGCCATATTGTACTGGCACGTGGAAGTGGTTTATTTAAAAATGAATTAACAGATACTTACTTGTGATGTTTTGCTTTAATAGTTCAGAGGCTAAATTTGATGCTGGAACAGGATGGCCAGCATTCAAAGAGGCTCATGGGACGTGGGAGCGGGATGAACGCCATGCTTCTATATTTCGACGACCAGACAACAGCCTTGGTAGTCCTGGGACAGAGGTCCTTTGTAAAAACGTGAGTTGTCTTTAGAGTTCAGTGTATGTTTAAAATGAACATGGATGCGCTACGTACTAACAGTTTATACTGTTTTAAATTTGAAGAAATGTTATTAGAGTGAGACTGTTTTTGCTGTGCTGTTAAATTAACTATATCTTGGCTCATTGTCCTGTTGCATAGGGAGTTTGGTTGACTTTAATAAAGGATTATATTTAATCTGTCAATTAGACTTTTTTTTTTCCAGAACTAGAATTTTGAATGCATAGCTCATCCATCATGTGTTTTGAATTTCATTGATGATTTTCTTTAAATACAACCTGTTTTTCTGTGTTGTGCAGTGTGACGCTCACTTGGGTCATGTGTTTGATGATGGACCAGATCCGACAGGTGAACGATTCTGTATCAACAGTGTGGCCCTCAAGTTTAAACCCAGGGAAAACAACAAACTTGAAAATAATGAGGAAAACTAATTAACTGTACTGTCTTGTTTAAATGTGTCTGGTACATATAGTGTGTTAATATTGGAAGTTTATTGAAAATGTATGTCCTCGGGTTAGACTATCAGCTCCTCCAGTCAACCCAGTCTCTTAATAAAACATACTTAACTTGACAACATAGTCGTGGCTCTGTTTTTATAATTGTTTTCTAATTTTTCTTGGGTAGGATCATTCTGTTCTGATGAATGTGGGTTGAAGTGCTGACATCATATAATTTTACTTGCTGTCCTGTCAAAATATACTAAACCTAAATTAATTCATTCTGTCTGGTGAACCATTGTTTCATTAATTTGCTCATTTGTGTTTGTTTCTTTAATAAGGGACCGTTCAAGTATATCTGGGTACAGAAGTTAAACATTACTAATGTTTGGGTGGTAGTATGGAGAAGGAAAATCTAGGTCATATAGAGTTGAAGGATTGAACAGTGACGCACCTCTGGAGGGTTTGTTGTTATATTGCCTCAAAACAATGTAGCTGATTGATTAAACCTGATAAAGATCTGTGGGACAATAAAGGGGGTTTACGCTACTGCAACACTGTAGAGTTTATTTACCGTTTATAACCCAGCAGTTCCCCTACCAGGCATCACTGAGCTCCATGCTCTGTCTTTTTGTAATTAATATAAGCGGTATGGCTGATTAAATTTGCGTGTGTGTTCATGTAGAATTAATCAATAACCTAAGACTTAAAGGGATAAGATGTAAAAGTATTTGTTTTGTGCCCTGTTCAGAAGCGCAGAACAATTCTGCAGTGTGGCACGTTTTTGAGTCAGCCAAGTTAATAATTAGCCTTTAAGACCATCCTCTGCTTCCCAGTGTTTGTGTACTGCTTTCTGGATGATTAAAGCAGATAGAGTCACGGGGAACAGAAAAATCAATAGAAAAAAAGGAGGAGAATTTGAAGGCAAGAGTACAGAAAGCTGAACAGCTACCCGGATTCTTGAGCGCAACAGTATCAGTACCAGAATGGCTGGAGTGCAGCGTTCCATCCTGGCAGTGGTCTTCTTGACATGCGTGTGTCTGTGGGGCTCCAGTGAAGCTGTGGGGGGGGCTAAGAGTCGCCCACGACCCCAAAGACCACGTCCCAAAGACCCAAAGGTCACTCCTATTGATGTGACCCCACCAGCACAGAACATAGACATACAGCAGGTAAGAAACCGGAGTGAAGTGAAAAAGTGGTAAGGAATGTGTCACTTTGTTAAATTAGGGGTGGTTTCCTTACAGTGGCTTGTTAACTGTGCTTCACATTCCTGTACTGACAATTGATAACGTTCTTCATTTCTTTGTGAACCGATGGCACAATAGCAAGTAAAACTGTAGCAACTGGCAAAATAAATTCATGGCCCAAAAGCCATTTGATGCTTTCAAACAAACAAGAGCAAAGTGAGCTTTGTGGCTGAAGGACAGTTTTCACAGATTGCAGTACACTAACACATGTCGCACGTTTCTGTCCTTTGTTAACAAGAGCCAGGATGTAAATGCTAACTTACAAGAGTCAGACTGAGCATTAGCAATCTAAAGTAAAAAGAAAACGAACTTTAAACTGATTATGGATTAGAGAGGAATCTGCCAAGTGGACATGCTTGTGTAATAGTGTCAACACAGGGTTTTTAGCCAATAAGGGAGTTTTAAGTCAAATAGAATTTCAACAAAACAAGAGACGATGGAATAAGTGGGACAAACAAAAAATTCCATCCTTCATTCAAAATACTCAATTAGTGGGACAAAATAAAAACTATTTTGGTTTACAGAAAGACTTGCAATAGAAAAATAATTGCAATGAAGACAACCCAGATTAATACTGTGGATATTTATTTTATCTTATCTTATTTTATACATCTTGCTTGTGTGCTGCAGATGACGGGAAAGTGGTACCTGCTGAACACTGCCTCCAAATGCTCATACATGATAACTCATGGAACTGCCGTTGAGCCTACAGTCATTAACGTCACATATTCCCCCGACTCCCCTGAAACACTGTCCGTTAGCACAAAAACCCGACGGTAAGTATTCACACTGTGAATCCAGCTCTCATTGTGTTTTCCAGTACCTCGATTTAACAGCAGATGGAGCAAACAAGCCAAAAATCTGTCCATCTATTCATCTGATGCTAAATAAGTGCTCAAGATACAACCTTTAGTATGATTATACTGTACTTTACTCTTCTCAGTAATCACCAGTGTTGGGAGGTCTTACAGGTTTACCACCTGACTCAAACCCAAGGACGACTAACGCTTAAAGGTCAGCCCCTCTGTTTTTTTACCATAAAATAGCATGATGGTAATTTAGCATCACACTTGTCTAAATGTGTTTTCTGTTGTTTTCATCAGGACCACGTCCAGAGCTGAACACTGAGATAGTGATTGGGGAGACAGACTACGTCTCATATGCAATAATTTACTATCAGAAACAGGAAAAGATGACTGTGAAACTCTATGGTGAGGGATGTTAGCCATGCAACCTTAGTCTGGTTTTCCATCTAAAACACGAACTGTCTTGTTTCCATTCAGTCAATTCAAACTGCATTAGTAATGTTGAAATGAATATTCGCATTATCGTAATGTTTATTTTACAATTTTGTTTTCAGGCAGGTCCACTGACAATCTGTCAGAGCCAATGCTGACCAAGTTTGAGCAGCTTGCTGCTAAACAGAAGTTTGGGCTGGCGTACCTCTTTCCTTTTCCTACATACAGTATGTTTACAGTATAGTCTTATAAAACATAATAAGATTAAATAGTGGGAGTAGCCTATTAATGACGAGGATTTAAATGTACAGTAAAGCTTGGATGTGTTCTCAGGTTAAATTTTTTTTCCTTTGAAGGTCACTGTGGTGATGTGGACAAGGATCATATCATCAGTAAGTTATATTTGCAGAGACATATTCATATTTGCGAGATAGAACAACAGTCAAGACAGAAGCTGTAGTATGAAATGGGAAATTTAGTTGACTGCATTTAATATCTGTAATAACAGCTGAGTGTAAGTGACCATCTTTAGTTTGCTTTAATTGCGCTAAATCGTTTATGCCATCTGTAATTTATGCAGCTTAATCTCATAATGGCTAATGAAAAGCTCGGGATATACAGTAATGGCTCGTCACTGAGATGTCCAACTGTTCATTTTAGGTTGTGGATATTATGAGATGTAGTGACTTACTTAGCGTTGAGCATTATGAAAACTAAAAGACTTTAACAGGCTGTTACATCATGAGAAACGGGGAGAACAAAAGAGATTGGTTTCCTTAAAGAGTAGCTGTAAACCAATGACTCGCTGCCTTGACCTGCCCAAATACTTTCCACGTTTGCTGCCGCAGGCTGAGCATGTGTTGCCCTCAACTTGTGTAACGATCTGTTATCCAATCTGACAAACATCAGCACAGCTTCTATGTAATTGAACCTGCCACACTTTCATTTACAGACTGTGTGCCCACGTGTTGAAGAAGCTGACCTGCTCAACACACTGATCCAGCCTCGTGGGGTTCAGCAGTTCTTATACACATGTCTGAGCTTCCTGTCATTTAAAAGAATTGATGTTGGAAATCAGCATTTGCAGATGAATAAAACACAATGCGCCACGCTGTGACTGGCACCAGCTAATCCTGTGGTTGAACTCTGAAAATTTTACCTCAGGCCTGTCTTTTATTCTGGGGGGGTTGGTTACAAAATGGGCTTTCTGCTGCCGCTCGCTCCAGTCAGCACCTCTGCCCGTTTGTTCCTACAGAACAGCTGTTTGAAAGTCAGTGTCTGTCTTGTGTCTGAACAAAGGGAGCTCTAGTAGGTTTAAGTAATGAATTCACAATAAATCAGCACAATTTCTAAGACAATACTGATCATTCAGGCTTAACATGAAGCAAACAATAATATACAGTAGTTTAAAACTGCTCTTAATACATTTTAAAACAACTATCAGGTAACAGAATTGACTCACATTTGTAAGCTGCAAAGAACAATCAAATCATTTTATCCAGTGCATCTGATTCCTCATTTCTGGATGCAAATACCATCTTAGGTGTTCTCGTGTGACATATGGTGAAGAAAGCTGCTCTCTTACCAAAAAGGAGCTTTGACAAACCCAGCATGTCTGAGCTTTGGGCCATGGAGCCGGGAGAACAGTGCAGGGGTTGGGAGACTTTATTTCCTGACTTCTTCCCACATTCTTCCCCCCCAACCCCCCCATCCACACGTGCCAGTTGTGTAACAGCAGTGACTTGCACATCGGTAAGTGAAAGCCAGAGAGTTCCTACAATGCAGTTATAGAACGGGAGGAGGAGGAGACCGCAAGGGGAAGGAAGGGGTGGGCAGGCCTCTGAAAAGATATAAGGGGCTTCCATTCGTCCTCACCTCTGATATTTCCTTCACTGCTGGAGAAGCTCGGAACAGAAAGGAGACGCTATGAACAGGAAAGTGCTGGGGATGCTGGGTGCGCTGATGTGCATTCTGGCTGCTGGAGCCGATGTCGCTCCTGTTAAAGACTTCAACCTGGAGAAGGTAAGAGAGACAGTAAGAGAACCATCCACGACGGTTGCCTACTTGGCTGTTTAGTTCATTCATGTTAACATCGCAGACTGTACGTAGCACATTTCTCATTCTGCTGCCATTCCTACACTTTAGATGACAGGCAAGTGGTACATTGTGGGCTTTGCTACCAATGCCCAGTGGTTTGCAAACCACAAGGCGGAAATGAAGGTAGGCACAGCTGTTTTAGTGGCAACTGCTGAAGGAGACCTGGAGCTGTCTTATGCACACTTGAAGTAAGCAATTCACGTGCAATCACATTTTCAAATCAAAAACAAACAAAAAGCCCAATAAACAATTTTCTTTTTTTTAAGGGATAATGGTGCCTGCTGGAGAATGACACACTACGCCAACAAGACGGACACGCCGGGACGCTTCGTCTTCCACAGCCGGAGTGAGTAGAAACCCACTGCATCATCAAAACAGGAACAAAGTGCGTTTTTAAAAGCGTTTTATTTCCTCTTCAATCAGTTTGGAACAATGACAATGACATGCGCATCGTCGAGGTCCTGTATGACGACTACGCCCTGGTCCACACCATCAAGACAAAGGATGGAGTGTCCGAGGTTCTTGACAAACTTTATAGTAAGTAATTCAATCACAGCAGTCGCAACGACACTATATTGGGGAAACCAGGACCAAACAATCTCATTGTGATCGTTTGCAGGTCGTACTCAAGAAGCTAGTGTTGCTCTGCAGCAGAAGTTCACGCAGTTCTCCCTGCACAGCGGCATCCTCCCAGAAAACATCGCCATCCTGCCGAAAAACGGTATGTTGTTGATAAATAAAAAATGGTTATGTGTTATGTTGTTTGGATTAAAGCTTCTGCCATTTCTGCTGTTACAGATGAGTGTCCTGAGGAGTCACTGTGAAGTCTGCCATCAACTACCACGAAACTAAAACATCTGATCTTATTCCCAGCTGTATACCAAAGACCAAACTGTCCAATAAAGCACATAAGGGAAAGGGATACATATTGTAAAAACTAGCTACATTCCCAGCAATTTGTGACCATATCTGAGGACGTGTTTTAAACATTCTGCACATCTATACATGGATTTGTCTCAATAGTACAATGGAAACAAGAAACATTTGCGGTATTTGAGTGAGATTGTACAAGCCAGAGATTAATAGGTGTATGAGAAAACGCACAGGCATAGATGTGCATGTGTTGATTTCAGGAGAGAACTGTTGCATATAATTGTCCTACAACAAGGAAATAAAGTGAATATTGAACTACATTGGTACATTTCTACCACAAGGGGGCAGTATTTGACGTGTATCAGACGTCACAAACACAAGATACAAATCTTCAATATGCAGTATCACTCAATCTATTCATAACATATTGTCAATACATGTATTTAGCATAGACCAAGAATGGATGCACGGATGTACTGATGGAGATTCATACCATATCACTTAAATGTACACTAGCCTCTTTCATTTTCTTCCTCATCTGAGCAACTGTCTTTGTCTCTTCTGTATCTTGTGTTCATGGATAACCTCATGCTGGTCTCCCTCTCTCGTAGCCTCATGGTTTTAAACGATAACTATGTATAATTCATTATAACTATAATAAAGATACGTTAAAGATTTTACGTTTTGATAAAGCAGGCCTGACAGAAAAAACAAAAACAAAATGGCAGTGGTGTTATTTTTCCATTCTCCTCTCTCTCCCCCTCCCTCACTGTTTACTCACTCACTCACTCCACACCATCACCGTTGTGTAACAGGGATTTGTGTGTCCGTAGGTGAAGACCAAAGAGCATTTGAGGTTCATGACTGGGTGGTAGGGGGAGGAGGCAGTGGGGTGAATGGCGGAACAGTCTTTCCATCTTTATATCCTGCTTCTGGAAGCTCAAAACACAAAGCAGAAGCTATGAGCGACATGCTGGGTCCTCTGGTATCACTCCTGCTGAAGCTTCAGTCTCCTCTTCTTCCCTCTCTCCTGCTGAAGCTTCAGACTCCTCTTCTTCCCTCTCCCCTGCTTCCATCCACACATGCTGGTTGTGTAACCGTGATGATTTGTGCACAAGTGGGTGAAGGCCGATGAGCTTTTTGTCATTTGAAAAGTTAATGATTGAAGGGAAACTGGGTCCAGGAGCAGGTCTCCGTCAGACATAAAAAGCGTCCCTCGCCGTCACCTTTTTATATCCAACTCTCATTTATCACAGGAGAAGCTCAAATCACAAAGGCGCCATGAAGAGGAATATCCTGAGGATGCTGGTTGCTCTGATGTGCGTCCTGGCTACCTGTGCAGATGACGCTCCCAAAAAGTTCATCCTGGAAAAAGTAAGAAAGAGAGGGACGTGCGTTTCTCAGTCTAGAATGGCCGTGAGACATTTTCTGAAGCTCTGAATTGTATTTATCACCATATTGATCTTTCATTCAGATGGCAGGCAAATGGTACAGGGTTGGCATGGCTACCAACGCTGAGTGGTTTACAAAGATCAAGGCAGATATGAAGATGGGCACTATGGTATTTACACCAACTGCTGAAGGAAACCTGGACTTCTCTTATGCCGTACTGAAGTAAATCACGTATTTATGAAATAACATTATCTTGAAGATTCTCTTGAATCATTAAAACGATTTAACGTAGTCACAATTTTAAAATGCAATCAAAACACTCTTCTCGTTTTTTAGAGATGACGGCACCTGCTGGAGATATGATCAACTCGCTAACAAAACGGACACTCCTGAGCGGTTCGTCTACCACAGCAAGCGTAATTAGAGCACGGACACACACACACACACACACACACACACACACACACACACACACACACACACACACACACACACACACCCTCTTCAATTCCTCACCTGACATATGCATTTCTGCTTCAATCAGTTTGGAACAATAACAATGACATGCGGATTGTTGACGCCGAGTATGATGACTACGCTCTGATCTACACCAATAAGACAAAGGACACATTGTCGTATGTTACCAATGAGCTTCTCAGTAAGTCTGGATCTTTTTCAGTGCAGCATCTTGTCGAGGAAACAATGCACATAGAAGAACGCATGTGGATTTTGAAGTATTAAAGCAACTTCTACTGTGATTCCAGGCCGTACTCAAGAAGCCCGCTTTGCTCTGCAGCAGAATTTCACTCGGTTCTCAGTTCTTTGCGGCGTCCTCCCTGAAAACATACTTATCCTGCCTAAAAACGGTACGAAGCATGTCCTTAGACTGTGCTGCACACAAATGCATTAAGGATACTTTAATAAACGAACAATCTTTCTACAGACGAGTGTCCAGAGGAAGCCACTGTTGCTCCATGAAGCCCCAGCCTTGCATTGCAGAAGAGGAAATGTAGGCGTTTTAATTTGAAATAAAGTTTTACTAAACTAAATGTAAGGACTACAATGTTGACCTGTCTACAGCAGTAATTAATTCACTATATTGGCTTAAAATGTCAGCGGCGTAAACATAAATAGCCATTAGTAAAGCATTAATGTTTTAAAGAGCAGAGTTTGTTTCCTGCAAGGAGTACAATCGCTATTCAAATCAAAAGCTTTTAAAGTTACTTTACCAGAATTGACAGATGAGACAAGTGCAGCAGGGTCAAGCTTTTCTATCCAAGGTTAAACAAAGATCCATGTGGTGAAGTATTTAAAACAGACAGGAAGTGGACACCAAGTAAAGAAGAGAGCATGCTGAGCGATGATTGTTGCTTCATAGAGGAGAAAGGATAACAGGTCAGAAGTTTGTTTCAAATATTCAAATCAAACATTCCCCTTATCTACAACTTTTATCTATGAGCTCTCAATGTCTGTCATCCTCAACTTTGAACAATTTTGGTTACATTACTGGCTTTGCTTGTACCTTGAATCTGTTTATTTGCATATTGGACCTGTTGGAGCCTCTGCCTGGTTTATCTGGACTTTTGACTTTGGATTCTGAACCTTGTCTCTTTCTGCCTGAGACTGTGTTAAATCATTAAATATGCTTTTATTTGGAAATGTCAGCCTGACTGTGCCCTGCATCTCCATTGATTCTTCTCCTTAACATTTAATGTTAAATAAACACACTTCTGTCTACAATAATTATTGATTTTGGTCATAAATCGTTTTTTATTACGAAGCTATAATATGTGGCCACAAGGGGGCGGTCTGTGGCCTATTTCAGGAGCCTTCACAATAAGAGTTCATTAAGTAATTTTGAGTTCTGAGTGTTTGAGTCGACTTTAAAAGCAAGATGAAGAAAAAGACAATATATGTATTTAAAGATCAAACACTCTTTATTGAACTCAATAGAACTGAAAGTAAAACATTTGAAGAATGGTTTTATCTGTTAGGGCTGATAGTTCAGTCTATGTTTTTTAAGTGCGAGTATGTATATGTGTCCAAGTAAGATTATCCTTGAAATTAAGGAAAGTACAGTCACTTATTTGTGTTGATGTATTAATATGTCTTCTTTGAGGCTGCAGCAGGAGGCAGGCTGAGTTCACCAGTCTGTGATAAAGTGATGCAGTCAACCGTACACAATCATTCCTATAACAGGGTGCCATGGCAACAATATGACCGAACAGACATATAAAAAGAAAATCCACACTAAAATAGCAAAGTTGGCAGCTGGTTTCAACTGTAACACTTGGTGCTGTAAATGCTATGAGGTTAGACAGGAAAACAACACAGGGCACAGAAGTTGCACATCTCCATGTTAGACAGCAGTGGCACTGTTGGAATGAAACTCCATTCATTACAGACAAAGCAGAAACCACCTGGTTGACTCATGCTCTGTCAAACATGCACGATTTACCGGAGGGCAAGTGTAAACGTCGGTGTAATAATTGTGCGCACGTTTTCTGTAAATCGATTCAACTCGACCGACTGTCTAATACTGAATACTGAGAATTGTTTCCCCCCCAAGCAGCGTGAATTTGACACCAACCTTTGACTGAGATTCATGGGAACGCAGCACCATTCGAATCAGGACATCTGAAAACTCTGTAAATGGAGAATTCATGCAGAAGCATTCAAGTTTTTTAGTAGTAAGCCAGTATTACGTCGTCCAAAGAAAGGCCAAGTGGCTTGAAACACCTTGAAGGCACAACGGATTATTAAGCCAATTATCTACCTAAGCTCATTCTGAACACATTTGCACTGTTACTGATTTTTCTGTTGGTTTTATGTAGTTTCAGCCACTTGAAGCCTTGAGTTCAGCGCATCAGTACGACTCAAGTGCCAGTTGTTATCCGACCAACACGTGTACCCACTGATGCAAGCATGCATGCGTTGTCGACCGACAGCCCGCTATGTTAGCCAACAGTGTAAAGAAAAAAAAACTTCTTTAACTCAAAGAATACTTCGAGCCAATCTTTGAATAGTGTAAGACCCAAGTGTTTGGCAAAAGACTTCTCAAGCCTGAATGAGTGAAGGCGGCGCGGTTTCACCGGTTCCAAATGAGAAGGAAGCTGCTGTGCTGATCTAAGCCAACTGTGATGTGTCACAATTTCCCATCATGCTCTGAGAAACCCCTCTCTGACTTTTCTTAGAGAGGAATGTCCCACACAATCTCCTGTCAGATGATCTAACATAAAACTCTGTTTATCGCACACAGACACATATAATGGACTCGTGTGATTCTAATATAGATCTAAAATTCCTCATTTCTTCTTTTGTATTGGACTCTTCATATATGTTATATATATTCTGAAAACAAAAAAGAAAAACTCACATGAATGTATTTACAACTTGACTTCTGGCGTTTCAGTTCATTTCTCTATTACCACAACATCAGTGTGACAGACATGAATGTTGAGAGTCTGGTGCAACTACAGCCTGATCACTGAAAATAAAAAAGGGTTTGGCATGTTGGTTTGATCAATTCTGAGAAAAGAGTTTAGATAGAAAATAATAATCAAAATGCAATAAACCTGTGCTATCACACAACCCAGTAAGTATAATTATTTGTCATATACAGTATTCAAAGGACTCCTGAAAGCTCCCAAGCACGATACAAAGGAGGACACACCAGTTAGTATATACACGTACAGTCTCTCTTAACCGTGTTCTGCTCAATAACTGTTCTTCTCTTTCTAATACTCTGGATATATATTTATATAAAAAACAAAACAAATGAAAAAAGGTTTTTGTACACGTCTTTCCCACACCCCTGTCTGCTCTGGGAGGTTATAGTCCTCATGAGTTGCCGATGCTCCATCTCTCCCACAACTGGTCATTGACTAAAGCCTCCTCCAACAACTTTGTGGCAACTACTGGTCTGGCGAATCATTGCTTCTGAATCAGTCCCATCAGCATCTGTTAGATGAACCACTCCTTCTTTGATTCGTCAATAGTTTCTGGGTTATCTGTGCCGATGATGGCCGTGTCCGCTGACTCTCCAGCAGACTCCCCGCTGCCTTTGGCCTCGTTGGTGTGGTAGGTGCCTTTGTGACGGAACATATAACGAATGAGGAACACCAGGGTACATAAGATGGTGAAGATCACCACCGCAATGATTCCTGCCGGGGACACGAAGCGTTTGTTATTCTCACTCAGTCATATTTTAATATGCGCGCTGACAAATACTATCGTAACTACAGTAATAATGACGCAGGGACCGTACCTCCAATAATGGCTGAGTCCCTGTTGACGCCATCAGGAATAACTCTCTCCTCGTTAAAGGGAAACTCTGCATCTGAGCAGCAAATAGAAGAAGCAAACATAGCCAAACCACACAATTAGAGATAAAAAGCTAGTCAAAACGATGCGATGTGTAACAATCAGCTTATGTCACGACGCACATAAGTGCATTTCAAACAAAGCCCATAGTCACATACACACAATTAAATACGCACATCCCCTTTGACTAGGGCAGATTTATAAGCATATGGCAGCATTTTATATATATACGTCATAAAAAATCCATGACAGATCATGAGGTTAATGAAAGCTGCTGCTGCCTCTTCCAGAACAGTCAAAAGTGGAGCAGAAATGAGTGAAGAGAGGGGTTGAGATGTGATGACGTATGTGATTCACCCAGGAATGAGCTGCCAGCTATTTCTGCTGCATAGGTCTCCAGGGGAGCAAAGATGAGCGCGAGCAAGAAAGAGAAGGAAAGGAGTGAAAAGTAGCTGACGATGAGACACTAGTAAAACACACGACAACCAGGAGCAGGATGTGCTTGGATATAAGATTTCTATGAAAGGTCTAGAAAGGAGGACCACACAGGAAATAACAAGCAGAAGGCTACTGCAGCAAGATAGGAACAAGAAGGCAACGGGCATTGGTCATAATTAGTGAGGGATGAATGAATTATGGATCATATCTATCGATAAAAAAGGAAAATAAATCATCCATCCGTTCTTTGAATAGCAGGATGGTCGAGTTCAGATCAATAGACTGGATCAATCTCAGATCGCTCAACGTTCCCAAAGGCTCGATTGGCTGAGGAAAACGGCTGCGCCCAGAATAACAACATCTGAAATACTAACCACTGCCATAGTGTGTAACATTAGACGTGTGTGTGTATGTGTGTACATATATAAGCAAAGTATAAGCAAATGTCCCAAGTAGCGTTTGTGTGGATGATCTCACCTGTGTTGTCCAGATGCCAGGGATCCGTTGCTGCAGACATTGGTGGGATAGTAAGAGGTGACGCCCCACAGTTGGACTCCACCAGTTTGCCTTGGTAAGACGCCGGCGAGGCAGCTGCTGGTTGTCTGTCCGACTGAGCGTCTGTCTGTGTTCCTTGGGCTTGCGTGGCTGTTCTCAGTGCAGACTTCAGCGGCGCGATCCCATTGAACTGCACCCGTGACAGACACCCGATGAAGCCGGGTGTGTTGTAGCGCTCGATAAGGACCGGGTCGACGGGTCCGGTTTCTGTTCCGAGGCACAGAGTGGGACAGAAGCTTGGATCAACTTTAATGGACACATCTAGTTCGTTTTTAACGGCGCCGTCAAAGAGAGACGTTACTGTCCAACACACAAATATATGATCTTCCTGAACACAACACTCAAAACAAGCTGACGCTAAAGTATTGCTTGGCACAAATGTTGCTGATACACAGCAACATTTGTGCAAGTGGACTCAGCAAGAACATGATTCTGCACAAATGAGGAGTAGAGAGACTGGATGAGGAGGAGTGAGAGAGCAGAGGAGGAACATACCCTGACCTTGACATGTGAGGATGATTAACACTCACGCCTCCCTTCCCACAATTTGAAGTGTGTATAAGTTCTTTTTTCGCATGCACGACATCTCAGCTGCTGCAAAACTGCACCACACCCTGATGGAAGTGTTTGGACAATTCTGCAGCCGAATTCAGAACAAAAGACGAGAGTAGCACAGCATCTGTGTGTGTTTGTGTTTGTGTGTAATCTATTAAATTGTGTTACGTTAGACCATTGGGTTCTGCAAATGGCTTGTAATGTAATTTTCTTTTTCATGCACAAGGTTCTCCTTCCCAGAAAAACAACAACTTCATGCTGTGTGTGTTTTGTGTGTTTTAGAGACATCTGATACCAGCTCTGCGGCTTAGTTTCTCACGCGGTCCAGCTGTAGATTCAAGATGAGATATGAATGTATTAAGACGCTGCCCCTCTGATGAGACCTTCCATCAATCACTTCACGGCGTGGGCGGTGTGTGAAGTAGCGTTAATGTGGAGGTGTGCAGAATATATAGACACGCTGCATAGACAGGCAAAGGAAAGCAGAGCCTCCGAGTGCACTGTACAGCAACACGAGCAGAATACTGAGAAAAGCCCTTGGATATGGATACAGATCCTTTCTCTGCTGGATGCCCCGACATGTGTTAATCACCGCAGACGCCGTCTGTGTGTGAATACTAATGGGCCGTCTGTTGGAGCCACACCAGGCTGCTTTGCATACAATGGTGAGAAACAAACAACCCACACGCGTCCACAAGTTTTTGGAGCCACTGATTTTATCATCGTTTTAGTGCTAAGAAAATGTCATTTTCAATAAAGACTGAGCTTTTTGGTGTGGAAGCATAATGGCTCAAATGGTTCAGGAATTACACTGAATGTGCAGCAGTTCTGTGTGGCTCATGTTTACAGGCCTTAGTATTTAACAACATACAAAGTAACACAATAACAAGTAACCTTGAAAGAGCCAGTCACCGCATGCTCACCTTAAGACTTCTCAATGTTTCCTTTCCTGCCCTAGTGGCTTTTAAAGATGCTTGTCAGACAAATCAATAACAGACGGGCAAATACACTCAACCCTACAGCACGGACTAATTCAGTGAGTTGTTATTGCAATAACGAAAAGGACAATTACACAGGTTTACGTCTGGGATTCTGTCAGTAACACCCTTACACTTTACCCTGACCTATTCATTGTTAAACCAATTTTAAAATGCAAAAATTAAAAAAAAAGCATCTCCACACTGCTTAAACATTGAAATGTAGGAAAAAAAACATGTCCACGCACACCTACACACACACCATCACAGCAGCGACAAGGTTTACGTCCTGATCAGGTGATTGGATGGATTCTCATGATCTCATTCTTTCACTATGGTGACCAATAACATCACATTAATAATTCAAAATGTGTAGCATCCCATGCACATACAGGTTTGGCGTGAGAGGACTGAATGGAGTGTGATTTGGGAAAAAGAGAATTTAGTAGGATGGAACGAACAGCGGGAACTAGAGGAGCTGGTGCAAGAAAGGAAAGGTGAGAGATATGAGACAAGGATGAGTGGAGCAGCAAACGGCACAGAGGTGTGTCTAAGTGAATGAATACAAATAAAAAGAAAGAGGGTGGGAAGCAAGGTGCGCAAATGAAAGGGCAAGGTAAAGGAGATCAAACACAGTTGCCATGGCAACAAATGGAAGCTGATGTAGGGATGAGAGACGGAGGGAGAAAAAGAAGGGGGGTGAAAGCATGGTGCACTTGAGACACACGAAGTGAATGTTAATTTGGAGCCACCACCCCACAGCCTTTGTGATACAAACCCAAACATGTAACATGTCAATATTCATTATTTAACCACAGTCACGGACAACAGACCAGCAGGCAAAGGCTGAGAAAGAGACAGAAGCATCGAAAGCAAAGAAAGTGTCTTTTCATTTTGTGTGGCGTAAAACATGGAGACCAAAGTGACACGCGCTGTACAGAACAGAAAGGAAGAGTTGTGGCGGAGGAGCAGACGGGAGAGAATTAAAATGCCAGAGGTGCAGGTGTGATGATGCGAACACGACGCATGCCAGCTTGCAGACACATTCATCTCTTCCATTTCCTCCAGACGTAACAGAGATTCAGCAACATAATGAACATAAATAACATCATTCCCTGTCTAATAGCTCGGTTTTCCTTTGGATTCCCTTTAATATTCAAATGCGCTTCAACTTTATACCGATCTGTGAGGAAACCATGAAGAAATTCTACGCTTCTCCAACAATATCTTACACGGGCAAACCCACACATGCATATATGTAGTTACCTATGTGAAGTTTGCGCCTGTGTCGGTTAATAGCTGACCAGTCTCCTCTTCTTCTCCTCTTTCAATGCTGCTTCCTCTCTGCTACGTGGGTCTCTGAACACACAGCCACATTGGCGAGCATCTGCCTCCCCGCTTGTTTTGTGGACCGACCTCCCTCTACACGCTCTCTCACCGCAGTGCAGTCCCCCCCCCCCCCCCACACACACACCCTCATACAGCAGTTGGAGAAAACCAGGATCCCGGACCCGGATCGGGAATCAGAGGAATAAAGATCAACCAGTGATAGTAGTCAGGGACCGTTGAGTGATGTAATCCTTACACGCACTATATAAACAAACGCCCAGTTTGATTTGAAAGGCACAATGACATTTACCAAACAGAGATAAATTGCTTTGAGGGGAGATAAGAAATAACCTGATCTAACATCAGACCTCATCAGTGTCTTTATCAGATCCAGGATGTCTAGTGGCTCTGCTCAAAGGTCACAACACAATAGACAAGTATTGAACCAGTGTCTCATCCTGGAATTGATTGAACGTCCACACGACACACAGTGAGCAGTGATGTAAAGTATACGTGAGCTCCTCCTCAACGGTGGTTATGAAGAATCATCAGCCTCACCTCTATAGTGTAGCTGGTTAATAATCTGCCAAAACATTAGTCCAGTCAAATGATTTATTAATGCACCGATGTTTCAAAAAGCATGTGTCTTCTATTGTAAACACATGAAGGGAATTACGGTAATAAGCCATTTGAGGGCTTTCAATTCACAACAAAGATCATCTCAAGGCACAAGCTATGCCAAAAACCTAATAAATCTCAGTTGAGAACGCTTAATGCAAAAATCAATCACATTAATCAAACTATGCAATTTTTTTTTCATTTTAATACAAACTAATTAAACACAATCAGGGATCTTTAATGAGTTACTGTAACAGCTGAGCAGTCAAACAACGTGTCCTTAAAAATGGTTTAAATGGGCATCAGCATAATTATTATTACGGCAGCAAAACTAGTAGAAAAATTTGACCTGGAGATTATTTAACAATTTATT
Organism: Macropodus opercularis; assembly: GCA_030770545.1. Classification (NCBI taxonomy): domain Eukaryota; kingdom Metazoa; phylum Chordata; class Actinopteri; order Anabantiformes; family Osphronemidae; genus Macropodus; species Macropodus opercularis. The sequence goes on from JAUCMP010000028.1 coordinate 7,960,906, forward strand.
TTTAATTCTTGCCAATTTAACTTAATGATCACAAACTGATCAGCTAATACCAGCACCAGACGGTATATTTAGCTTTAGAGAGACCCCTGATTGGACGAACTTTTCCAACGCAAAAGTAAAGGCAACGTTTGCTTCAAGTTGAAGAAAAAGATGAAATAAAAATAAAAACAGCACACAAAAAGCAAAATCTGCACAAGAGACCGTCTCGAAAACACCAGCGCTTAAGTCTCAAGCTTTCTCCGAATAAAGCCGTGACACCAGGGAACGCCACAGCGACTTGAAGCCTGTGTAAAATAATTGGCAGCGCCCACAGGGAGTGACATGTTAAATGCGTGGGAACAGAGTTAATAGAATAAAGGGGGCCGGGGGAATAAAAAAATAAAAGAGATGAATCAGAGTTTCAGTGAGACACTGATGTACATGTCCTTTACAACCAACCCTCGGGGCTACAGTCATCTGTCTCTAACAGCACAGCCACAGCGTCACTGTTCCTGCTGCTCCCTCACAGCCTTTGGCTCTGACTCTATTCCGTTAGGCAGAAACACTGACACCCCCCCCAAACACACAGACAGACACACACACACACACACACACACACACTGGGTTGGTTGCCTCTGATTGATGTATGACTCATCCCTTCTATCTATTTCACAGAGATACAAAATCTAGGGAGGACAGAGCCATATGTGTTAAATCATAAAATCAGGCTGTTCACCACACACACACACACACACACACAATTTGATACATGCAAAGGAATAACACACATTTCAGTCAGGAAGGCTGATTCCACTCAATGCAGCTACAGCCTTCACCCGTCACATGAAACGAGCTACAGCAGTTTCCGTCCTTTCCAGAGCATCGTATGCTGAATCACACCTTCGTGATCAATACCACTTTAGCTCACTTACCCTTGATGGCAAACACTGACAACAAACACTGCAAATCTCATGACCCCCAACCTGAAAATATCAATGAAGCAGCGAAGGAAGCGTGAACACTCTACTGGACACTGCATAATGTGGTGCATGTGTCTTGTGACATTGTGCAAATTACATGACATTTATATTAGTTATGTTTTTAATCAAGCATGATGATAAAAGCGGCTAATGAGCAGTGTTTACATTCTGTGCCCGCTGTGTGTTTGTTTGTACTGTGCCATACACAGAGTCTCTCCGTCTCCTATAAAGAGAGGATGTGACAGCTCTGCTGGGTGTCAGGCTCTCCTGTCTCTACTGGGACCACAGAAGTGGAACAGATCTGATGAGACACGCAAACTGCTTTTGTTCTCTTTTTTGTTGCCCTCTTTGTTACAATTTATCTCTCGCTGTTGTTTTTCTCTTTCAGTGTCACTATGAGATTAAATTTTTACTAATGTTGGGTCTGGCGGCGTGAGAAGCATCTGGCGACATGTGAGGAGACTTTGTCCTGTGTGTCCTTAAAGCGTGCGCGGACGGGTGGCGCCGCTTTGTGTGCATTCGTGCGCGTGCCTACACGTGTGTGCGTGTGCGCGCTCGCATTCCCGGCGGCTCCTGCTGCGTGTGTCGATAATCATAGCTGCTGGGTGAAGTCAGACATTATTTCAGCTTCGTGGACTTTCTTGGCACTTGAGGTAGAGGTCAAGAAAGATCAGAGGAGAGTAATGGACACGAAAAGAAAAGAAAAGCTCCGAACAGAAATGTGGGGCAAACAACGAGATACAACATGTACATGAACAAATATTTCAAGAAGCTCACAAATTTCAAGCCACAGGCCACAAATAGCAATTAGGTTAAAATAACTAATAACTAATGAGCATGAGGTTGAATTAATTATTAAGTTACTTAGATAAATGATGCAGGTTCATGCGTACAGACTAGAGTATTTAATATTTACACATTTCATAAGCTTGGAGAGGCGGGTTCTGATTAGGAAAGATGAAAACACCAGCAGTGGCCATACGCTGGAGTGACATCTAGTTGCAGTCCTCTGGCGCCCTCTAGTGGACTTAATGTAAAATTACACAAAGTTTCACATCCATCTATTCATCCATGTTCCTAACTATGAGTCTATGAATCCCAAGAAAGCTTATAAACAAAAGCCATGACAGATATATCTAATATATAATACTACTACTACTACTAATAATAATATTTGCATGCGTGGTTGGATAACTGCTAGTTCTAAAGAGCTGACTTACCATAGACTCTGCCCAAGAACAGCGTCTTGACCTGGTTCAACTGTGTGTCTGATGCTTCCGGGAGGTTGTAGCTGATGGGAGGGTAGTGGTCCAGCTGAAATTCACACACACAGAGAGGAGCAGCATTATAAAGAGTGTGTGGCTCTTCCACTGCTGAGCATGATGTACCGTTTTCTGGACCCAGCCATATCCCCGTTCACGTCACCGAGCAGTAGATCCTCGCGTCATGTTTTCTCACAGAACTCACAAGAGGCCACGCGATCAAAGAAAACCTGTAAAGCTGTTCATTTTCTCCGTTAATTAACAATAGGCCCGCGTCTAGTCTGCGGTGAGTTCAAAGCCTCTGTCGACAAGTTAAAACCAAGCGGTTTAACAGCAGAGAGAGGTGGCGAAGTCAGAGAGCGGGGAGGCTAAGGGAGGAAGGGAATACATAACTTTAATATCCTTGCTACATAATTAACTCGTTATTGCTGTTTCACTGAAGTTTCTAATTAGCTTAGAGGCTGCAGCCGACGCGATTGACGAGGATCATTGCAGCCACACAAATGAGCTTCTGCGTGTTAGAAATAAATAAAAAAGCAGCTTCTTCCTCCCTCCGCTCTGTCCGCCCACAGCAGGGATTCTGGTCTACAGGATGCACACGCCAGCCCCAGGCCGAGGAGAGGACACTCACAGAAAACAATGAGTTTTTTCCCTGAATATTCGCTTAATTAATGTGATGAATAGCAGTCAGAGCTGAGCTGGACGGTCACTAAAGGCTTTAAATGCGGCTGCTCTTGTTTACCAGTTGGAAGCCACCTTCTCTTACAGAAAACTCCCTCAGCCACCTACTGCTCCAGACTATCACCCCCCCCTCTACTCACACACACACACACACCAACGCAGCATATTCTAATTTGATTCTATCCAAAACGCCAGGTCTCGGCGGAGCTTTGTGCGGGTTTTGTTTTCCACGGTGACTGGAGGGTGGGATAATGGGGCACAATTAAATTGCACCCAGCTTATTTACCTTTATCTGAGAAAACAAATTGGCTGTGCAGCCGGTGTAGCTGGGCTGAGTCTCGAAGCCCCACAAAAAGGTCCACGGAGGACGAGGAGCCGGGAGAGAAACCTCAATTTACCAAACTTTGTCAATTACATCCACAATTATCGGGATTCTTCCTTTTACAATCTTCTCCTTTTAACGTTCCCTGTTGGCACCTTTAGGTTACATAACGCTTACATAAGCAAAGTAATCAGGGGTTAAATGAAGAGAAAATTAACAATGGGTGAAATCTATTTCCTGTACCATCACCTCAGTAGGAATCTAATTTAGCCAATATGTTTAGCTTTTACAGTACACTCCGCTCACACGGACACCAGAGATGCTCAGTGCAAACTATTCCTTTTGTTCATGGATAAATACTTAAATACGTCGTCGACAGGTGAATTCTCCTCGTCCATCGCAGCTACGGCCAGTGATTCACAGCAACTATCGCTGGAGAGCTCAGGAGAGGAGAAAAGTCGAGATGAGATGTCTGATGCCTGAAGGGACCGACTTTCATCTCTAAACCCCTCAGAGTGTTGGAGAGGTCGAGAGAAAGGAAAAGGAAAAGCCAGAGATGGAGAGATGAGAACTTAATTCTGATCTCGCCCTGTTGCCTTTGATACTGAGCTAACCTGACGTGACCTCACAGGCTGCTTCAATGTGCACACAGAGCCGGGTTTCCTGCACATACGACACTAGGATGTTGCATCAGAACAATATATTTTGGGTCTTCGTTCTTTGATGGCGTAAAGACGTGTCTCTTCTTTCAACCTTGCAACCTGACTCTTGTTGTTTTTATTTTGTTATTTCTCCTCTGCCTCGTTCTCTCAGACATTCAATTATAACAAGCCCACTTGTCTTTCCACTCGTTCTCAGCCACGTCTTCAGCTTGTTTAAACGTCGTCAGTATTTCCTTCCCTGAGAAGTGAGCCCCCACCAGCCTCAGGTAAACACTCAACTATCTCTTTTACCCAGGAAATTGAATTGGATCCAATGAGAGCCCAATAGCATGACTTCATTCTACTGCGTCTCACTCACATCTCTGCCTCTCACCCGTGTAGTTACATGTCAGATGAAAGCACTTGCACCAATGAAAACATAAGGAAAGATTTCTGTGCCAGTGAGTGCTATCAAAATACGTCTTTAAACTACAATTGTGAAACGTGCATGAAAGTCATGTTAATAAACACAAACTGTAAAGTTAAAAAAATCTAAATGAATGAGCTAAAAGACCTGATAATGAACCAAATGCAGAATCCTGAATCAGAGGACACAGATGCTTTGACTGGCACAGAGTATAATTTTATAATTGTCACGGCTCGTAGTTTTAAATAAATAAATGATTCCCAAATACCTGCAGGGGATACGGGCCGGCGTGGAGACATGGAGCGGACTGGATGGATGAAGTAGACTAAAAAAATATCAATTTTGCAGCAACACGATGTGAAGTCTTTGTAGTAAGTTGACCTGACAAGATCTCGCTCACGCGTGTCCGTTGGTATGCATGCCCACGTCTGGTTACGTGTGGATGTTAAGTACATGTTTGTACACTGAAGGGGGCCCTCCGGCTGGAAAGCCACATGAAAACGTTTCACCCATCAAAGCTATCTTGGCCAGCACACCTTCAGGACATACCTTTCATGCCTTATCTCTGAGCTCCATCTATTTTCTTTCTCTACCCTTCCCACCACATTTACTCTTACTTAATTCTTTTCTTATCAAATCCAAATTGCTGCCTCGTGTGCAGCAGTGTTCCTCTTAATTGTCTTTAAAGTTTAAGAGCTGAACGTTTCATTCAGGGACAACCGGGACACGTAGGAACTAGTAAATAGAAGATGCCCACTAGTAGTACACTCAACATCCGATGGATCTGTGACAGACAGTGTGTGCACGTGTTTCTGTATCCGTGTGCGAGTGAGTGATGGGACAAAAGAAACCCCTCACAGTTGCTCCAATCACTTTTCATGGCAGTAAAAAGGGATGTTACGTTAAAGTGCTCCCACCGGAGTGATCAGCTGCTGCCGGATGTGATTTACTCAGAAAACGAGGACGATCTCCATCGGATGTTTCCGTTTAATTTTCTCCCTGTCAGAATTTTTCACCGTCGCGTGAGAATAAGGGTGATGAGATTCCACTATGGATGGGTTTAGTGCTCCGTGTACTTTCAGCGAGAGATAGAATGAGAAAGAAAAAAAAAGGATACGATGATTATAGGTTTGCAAGTGCGCGATGATTCATTCAGACCAACTGCTTAGTTTACCTTACTGAGAGCAACAGTGAAGGGGCTTCAGATAGATACAGCAAATATATAAAACAGATATAAAGAGTTAAGATGTTAAACTCACTTTAGTTTAGTCTTTTCATTTAGCTGTAAACAGTTTTTATGGATTCTATATATGTAGAAATGCAATGATTGTGTGTATTACAGCTACAGTTCTCAACTGAATGCAGTTAAATTGAAGCAGGGTCTTTTTCTTTTTTCTGTGCCGGTTCCTCTATCTATGACAACAAAAACCTAGAGGCTGCAGACCTGAGTGAGTGTGGAGCTTTGTGTAATTGTTTGTTTCACGGGATTAATGCAACGCACAAAGAAGCCACAAATAAGATATTATTGTAAAAAAAAAAAAGAAAAAAGAATAAAGGTTCAGTCATGCTTGCAGAAAAAAAATCGATTTTGTGGGGCGAGACATTGCATCTTATATGAGTAAACAGTAGGCAAGACAATGGTTGTTGTCATACAGCCTTCTGGCCACTAGAGGGCAGTTAGGGATACTAAATGAATAACACCCACACTGCATCACTCTCTGGGTGAATATGGTTTGCATCACAGAAACATAAATATGCTCTGTGTGTCAGATGGGTGACAAACTATAAAAATGCAAATGTGTGTCCCATAAAATGGTATAATGTGTAGCACCAGCAGAAGTGAGTGTAAGTGAGCAGAAGGAATAACACTGGTGCATAAAGTAATGCAATTCTGGCAATGTTAGTTTTTTCCTATTCCAGTTCCAGAAAGCAATCAGGTTTTATGAAACAACAAAAAGTAGATTTAAGTGTAAATAAAATCCACTTTCCATCTAGACCTTTAGGTTTGTTTTACAGGTGGCTGGAATCCACTTCGAGTTGTCCTCAAACTGCAGCGCTCAGCTGAATCTGGGCCCAGAACAAAGTCTATAATAGTTTAGCTGAATTCTCACTCCATCCTTGACAGCTACTGACTAATCCTTGACTGTATTGATCTGCACTAAGCTGTTTAGCTGCAGAAAACTCAAGAGCTCATAACACACACATACACACACACAAACATAAACCGTGCCACGCACAAGCACGGGAACCGATCTGCAGCGCAGACACGCGAACGCGCCACGTCACAAACGCACGGATCAATGCTCTCCCTCTCTCGGCCGCTACCCTTACGCTGCCTTCTGGAAGTGGATTAACAGTGGCAGAGGACGTGCAGTTTCATCACGGCGGAAGAGCCGTGAGTGTATGTAGCAAGGTGATGCAACCCACACAGTGTTTAGGTGTGTACCTGGATGGTGATGCTTCTGTTGACACGGGACACGTTAATGCTATGCGGCTGTCCGTTGGCCATGTTCCTCTGGTCCACATCTATAGAAAAGGGCTCTTTCAGACCTCCCAGGTTGTACCGCACCTGCACCGAACCTGAAGACACGCAGCAAACAGAACCTCACACACAGATGATGACACCCACAGAAGCCATTTTAACATTTTGTTTATAAAAACCTCATTTTCGTATACTTTCAATGACATTCTGGGAGAAATCATGAATGATTCAGATATGTAATGTCTCTGGGGGAGCAGGAGGGCAGAAGAATCGCTGGTTGCACCCTTTAGCAGGTTTTCGTAGCTTTAGTTCGGCGACTATGCGCATTGTGCTGAAACACTAGATGGCACTGTCAACATTTTAGTATTTGGACTTCATTAAAGCGCATCGCTGCCTGTCAGCGGTTCTGCAGAAGGCCACTGTCTGGAGCATGTTTTCTGTAGATTATAAAGCACAACGTTCCAAACTGTTTTGCAAGGACAGTCTTTGAGATGTACTCTGCCGCACTGATGAGCATTAGTCCGAGCAGACGCCTCATTATGGAGCAATAGAAAAATGACGTGTGGATCTTACCGTTGTGCCTTAACACCACCGCCAGGTAGTCTTGCGTCTTGGAGCTGACATACATGAGAATAGCTGGTGCACTGGATGTGCTGAAGCTAAAGGCCACGTCCTCCTTTGTTAGATTCACTTCATGTGGTGTCAGCTGGTGCGTTACAACCTTTGTGTCTCTACTGGCGCCTGAAAATGCTTCAGGCATGAAGTTGTACCTAACCAGCGTTCCCGCCTCAAAGAAACCCCCAACGTCTGGGTGAGACAAGAGAGAAGCAAAATAAAAACAGAAACACATATTTAATGCAAGCAGGTGAAGGCACAAACACAACAACCAACACCTAACATCCACCATGACTCAACTTCCTCAAAATCCTCACATGGATGAAAGAGCATCTCCACAGACGTAGCAATTTAAATTCCAACATGTACATTGGGTCTGAAGACCTAAAACTATTCTACGAAATAAAGAAAAGGAAGAACAGATAAAAGACAACACGCAGCATCTAAAAAGACACAGAAGTGTTCATAAACTTAGGGAAGATATATTTTACGGCCAGAGAAAACGATGCACGCACATAAATATGACCGTGTTCAGGAGGCGTAGTAAAGTGGGTGTTAAATTGCTGTGCTGCAGCATCTGAAACCAAACAATACATTGTTTACCAGTACATTAACAGGCCTAATGGCATATGCTGGCCATCACAGGAGGCTTACTGGTTCTCATAATCAAGTGCTGAGAAGAAGGGACCTCATTTTCTATACTTCTGTTATGCTGTGTGTGTGTGTGTGTGTGTGTGTGTGTGTGTGTGTGTGTGTGCGCTCACACAAGAGATGAAAGACACAGTGAACGTGAAATTAATGAGAATAGTAACAGGAGAGTTTGTTCCCGAGTGTGTGTGTGTGTGTGAGAAAATGCAACACAATACTTTGACATGTTTGCTTTCCTTCTGTGGCAAAATGAAAATCTATGCTGTTCTTTCTCACAACTAAACGAACGCACTGTATTTATGAGGCGTATTTTCAAAGTTTCACTTTAACCGTCATCTAAGAATGGCCACAGTGAAAGAAAGATGTAAAGCTTCATTATTTAAGTGTATTAAGGCTAAATGGATGCATTCTTTGACAGATACTGGTGTGCAGGCAAAGCCGTGCCTCTATTCATCTACACCATCATTTTATCAGCTTCTCTCCTGGGCGCTGATATAGTTTGGAGACCTACTGTTCTGTGTTAGCCACACAGAGAGGTTGAGATGTGCTCAAATACTGCTGCCAGTCTCAGTCAAGTCTTAAGTGAACAAAGAGTTAAAAAAACTAAAAGATTCTTATATTTGCTTCACAGCTTGTTTGGTCCTTTTGAGCTATTTTGCTATTTTTGTTGTAAACTGAGAAATGCAGTTAATAAATCAGAATTTAGGACAGTAGATCTTTGTCAAAGTGGGCCACTCTGATTTTTACTCCTCTAAGCAGAACAATGCTGCAACACCAGCAGCTGGAGACGGACAAAACTCAGCAGAACACTCAAATGAAGGATTACATTTTCATGATCCTTTATTTTAGCCAAGATTGAATAATTAACACATGAATGATCAGGCCCAGTAGCATCTACTTATTGATGACACTGTAGAAAGCTTGAAAGTAAAACGCAGCATCTGAACAGGTATATAGACTATGCGTGGAGAAATGTGTGTGTGCCTATAAACTTGAGCTAAACATTTAAGTTTTGTCTTAATTAAGACGAGCTATAGATTAATTGGGCCAAGTCTCGCCCTCGTTCCTCAGAAAACAAGAGGGGAAGAGATTTCAACTCGCTGCCTGCAGCCTCAGCAGTAACACAAGCTATTGTCTGGTCACGTACTGCATGAGGAAACTCCACTCCAGGCCAGTTTTTTAAAATATATATACATACTGTATTACGTGAGTATTTGAATACATTCTGGAAAGGAGATCTGTGCAAGGATGCAAACCTCTGCAGGTAACACATATATGTGCGCTTTTGTGAGTTTGTGTAACCCTCAAGGGCAGAAAAGCAACAGAATGAGAGTGTATGATAATAATAATAATAATAATAATGATAATAATAATACTGAAGCGTGCCCTGAGCAGTGTGTGAATATGGATACAATGGAAATACGCTATGCAATTATGTCTGGTTCATGCATTTTTCACTTGCTGGGAGAACACGGAGAGAGGAGGGATTAAAGAATGAAGGAAGGAAAAGAGAAAAAAGGAGAGAGAAGTCAGAATAAGCAAGGAAGAAAATAAAATATGAAAGGAACAACTGTAACAAAGGAGAGAGGTGATAAGGGCATAGACTGTATGAAAAATGAGGAAGCGAAGAAATAAGGACGGCGACTTGAGAGGGAGGAACAGCCGGGAGATCAAGCAAAGCGGCAGGAGAGAGGAAGGAAAAGGAGGATATAATGAAGACCTAAAGAAAAGACTCCAGATAAGACAGAAAGAAAACACAAAAGGAATTAAGATAGGACAAACTGTAGATAAAAACACCAAGAGTAAGAAAAGAGACTAAACTGAACGCACACACACAAGGAAAACACCACAGACGACGACTGGAGGAAAAGATGAGTGAGAAGGGAAGGAAAGTTGAGACAGAAGAGGAAGAGCAGGCACACACACAGTAATCTCTATTCTCTAAATCCTGAAACGCTTGATTGGTTATGACAGAATTCAGAGGAGGTCTTTTCATGTCTTACACTAACTTATCAGCACAGGCTGTCACCCTTTCCCCACATCAGAACACACACGTACACACACAAACACACACACTCGGCTTTTCTGTCATCTTGTCACCCCCCCTGCCAAGAGCACAGGGGAAAAACAGTATTCAGCTGTAAGAAACAAATTAATTCACGTGTCGGGGATCAACTCTCTGACTGGGAGCATGCAGAAAGCCTCTGACAGCACTGCTGCTCCTCTCCCTAGAGCATTTTATCCAAACTTGTTTTGGGAAGTAGAACTTTAATAGTGTATCTAATGAATCCCTATGAAACAAACATGATGTTTTAGCAATATGCAACAGAGCAGAAGATACAGTGTGACATTTCTCATCTGTGAACATCAAAAACCCAAAGCTTCCTCTCCGCTCGCGACTCTGACATTTGGTTTTTTTTTTGGTTTGATCTATCAGCTCTGCATCTGCACAGTATTAGCATTCAGCGAGAGCACTCTAATGTCAGCGAGAATTGGTGGGTAAGCACAATATCGCTCTCAATCGATGCCTTTTATCATAAACACAAACACTTTGAACACCGACAGCTACAAACTGAATGGGAAGTGAGGACAATCACAGAGTGCGGCAAACGAAATCACAGCGGGTTGTCAGACAATAAGACTCAATGAAGCTGAACTACTTCGACAGTAATCCTGGCACTATCTGACTCGGGCATTGTGAACTAAAGAAGGATGGAGCGAAACTGTTGTTAACGTGCTTTCACAAGAGTTAGAAAGGTGTTAACTCAGAGGCTATGACGCTAAAATAGTGTAGCGGAAAAACAGGACTTTGTGACTTTGTTTAGATGTAGACGAGGTGAAAGGACACGTCCTGAATGTGTGGTTTCCGCTGGGAAGCGTGGAGGAGGAGGTGTGATGGTGTGGGGGTGTTTTGCTCCTAGTCAGTCAAAACTGCGGGCGCACTGAACCAGCATGACGACAGCACCACAGCGACCTTTCCGTCCCATCTGGTTTGCACTTAGTGGGTTCATTGTTCAACGACCCCAAACCTGAAGTTTATGCGAGTGCTATTTGTCCAAGGACAGTGATGGAGTGCTGCATCAGACGACCTGTCCTCCACAATCACCCGATCTAAACCCAACCGAGACGCTTTGGGACGAGTTGGACTGAACAGTGAAGGATGGGCAGCAATGTGCACTCAAGATTGTTGACAAAAACCAAAAGAAGTGACTCCGTCATAACGGAGAGTAACAAGAGTGTGTCATCAAATATGAAATATAAGCTGGGTTATTTGACACGTTTTATTTTACATAAACATATTCTTTTATAGTTTGGATGTAGTAAGAAAAGCCACTGAAGGGGAACCTGTGTCCAAACCTTTGCCTGGTAGTGTTTGTAGTTACCCAACACTCCAACACAAGGTTAGATTTGACTTGCAAATGATCTTTTGAAGCAGTGTGGTGCACTTCAGTGAGTAACAGTCCCACAAACTTAGACTTCGTCTGTCCTAAAATGCCTCTTACCTCTGGTGCAGAACGGGCCATCGTACGCCGTGTCAGTGCAATCGCACGAGTAGCCATTGTACTTCTCCACACACTTCCCTCCATTCCGACAGTACACTCCAAAACTGGTGCAGTGGCCTTGGCATCCGGGCTTGACCCCAGGCGTGACCTTGGCCCTCTCCTCCAGGTCGAGGGTTATGCCGTTCATGCGTAAGGCTCGGATGCAACCCAGGAAGCCTCTCTGCCCTCCTGCCGCGCCTGAGATGCAGGAGGTGGAGATGAGGCGGCGTCAGCATGCAGCATTGGGAAAACAAGGCGAACGAGAATAGAAAACAAAGAATAAGAGGACAAATGGATTTTGGGGTCATATAAGTCATTTTGGATTCAACAGGCTCTGCTTTAATCTCTATTAGAAATGATAATATCCTGAGGCTTGGAGGAAGCAACTGATGTCACGTAAATGTTCCGACTGCGACGCAGTTCTTGAAACAACCTTCAACTTGTTTGATTTCTTTGCTAATTAGAGCAACCTAATGAACACTGTGTCTTAATGAACATCTCACCAGCGCACACATGCAGATGGATGCATGAACGCACATAAATCACATACTGCAAACAAATACACACACACACACACACACACACACAGCGGACCTGATCTGAATGAGTCAATAGAAGCATTAACGCTTAGCCTTGGGGTGTCGATAGCCATTCCTCCAAAGTGCTTCCATCGTCATTCTGGCCTTGCACCATTACAGTCTAACTACCCATTAACGTGGACAGAGTAGGGGTGTTAAATAGATTAATGTTCACCTAAATGACCATAGCCATAAACACGCTCATAAACATACACCCACAGGTATGGATTCAAACGCACAAACGTCCTGCAACTGAGGGCGGTCGCAGCCGTCAATAAGAGACGAGGGGCATGATCAGAGAGAAGTGTTAATTTGGGAAGACATGTTTAGAAAATTCACTCTCAGTCGCAGAGCTTCCTCCCTCTGCAGTTGAATCCTCACATTCACATCTGCTGGGTTGGTACCACAGCTACAGCACAAATACAATTACTAATACATGCAGGTTGATTCATCCCAGCCAACATATTATACACATTACCAGGATGCAGGTGGGCTTTGAGTCTTTCTCCATTTTCCCGTCCCACAAAGGATTTGGCTCTTAGTAGACCTGTTAGTTAATCTATTTTGTACCGCTGATTGGCTGGAGGTTTCTGCCACCTGTTTACCCAGGTCTAAATGAGGATCTGATTAAACGGACAGCAGGCTCCAAGGCCTGCGGAGACTAGTGCGAACACACACATGGTGCACTCCCCCCAACACACACACACACACACACACACACACACAGCTTCTGCATAATTCACAAAAGGTGTAGAACGAAGCCCACACCGTTTGGTCAAAGAAGCTGTTTATGTCCGTGTGTGTTTTTGATTTTAGTAAACACATTTTTCATACTAAGACAAGAGGTACGTTGAATTTTACTGTATTAATGAGTATTAGTTAATAAGTATGCAGCTGTTTTGTAGCATTGGTCAGGCTCTATACTACACAAACAAATACAGATAAACAAGCACATAACAGACGTGAGAAAACACACACATCTGGCGTCCAAACACCCCCCCCCCCACACACACACACATGCTTATTTGTATCATGATTTATTTATGTTTGTGTTGCTCAAGAGCTTGCCACTCTACAATGAAGTAGCTAACGAGACAACATTTAATATTCATTAGGATATACACCGTACCACACGACACACAGACTCAGGGAGGATTAGGAATCTGTTTGACCTTCAGCGTGTGTACGTGATGATTCCAGATTTTACTGATTTCAATAAATGCTTATGTAGCTAAAGCAATAAAAGAACGGATCCAATCATGTGAATGGATTCTCCATTTCCACCAACAGGCTGCACGTCTGCCACACTGCTCTTACTGTCTTCATTACCAGTCCTCTATAAGTGGGGTAATAGATCTGCCCTATTTCCTCCTGTCTGTGTGCTGAAAGAAGCTCTCAGTGCATTGTTTACGCGCCTCGGGTTTATTTGCGATGCGCTACAGTACTACAGTAGGAGGCTATTTGTACTGGTTTGACATGAGCATTTTGAGCCATATTGTCTAAATGTCATTTCAGAAGACTGAGGAACCCACCTGCGTTTCCAGGGGGGACGTATTATCAGACAAATCCAATTTACCAGGCCAGTACTTTATACCTTCTGCTTTGCAGTAATGTCTTTTTACACCAATAATCTCTCCTAAAGTTCTGAAATGGGTTTGTGCTCAAGAACCTCTGCATGGAAATGATAATAAGCTTGTAGCTACAGCACATTTTCATATTTATGTGTTCATGTTTAGCACGTGTGGTATGAAACAATAAAACACACGCAAGGTGAGGGCTTGTTTGCGGGTACAGAAAATTTCAGAATGTAACGTTATATGTTAAATCAGTGTCACAGAGACTTTTCATTGTACTCATTAAATGTTACCTACTGTCTTGGCAGGTGAGCGAAGCTGGTTTCCCTGTGACAGGTGTTGCACAAATGCAGTGAGCAGCAACAAGCAAGACGTTGACCCGCGAAGACAGAGGTGAGGAAAAAAAAAAAAGAAAAGTAAAATAGTAAAATAAAAAAGACAAAGCAATCCAACCATGAGAGAATGAGGCCATTAAGACATGCAGAATAATAAAAAAAAGGATGATGGTGAGCATTAATCAAGGAAGAACTCGAAATTCCAGATGGTGGCATTAAATAAATAAAATGCAAGAAGATAGATAGTTATGTTCATGTATGAAGTGAAAAGCAGAACTAAAAGTTAACAGTGTGAAGTAAATGACAGCAGGCTGATGGTGTAACATTTACTCTCAGGGCCATTAGAGCAAATGAGCCACTGTGCAGTAAACACTAAAACAATCAAATGCTTGATGAGGAGCATGTTGGTTGAGAAAGAAAGACAGAACGACATGATGCAGAGACTGATGTGAGACAACGGTAAGAAACATGAACGACGGGGAGGATTATAAGACAGATCATTTGTGGGGTTAGCTTGTTTTTTTGTATCCTTCTGATTGTATTGTATTCTTCAGAGCTTTCCAGCTTGTGTTGTTTTTTTTTTCTGGCTCACCACCTTCAAATAGCTACATCAATATCAATCAGAGACAATGTGTGAAGTGGCAGGATGTTCCATTACAAGGAAGAATCAGGTGGGTTCAGACAAAATACTAAATGCCCGCGGGGGCGTCCCCGTCTCACTCCAAATGTCTCGAGCTAACACAATAAGATCTTTATCGGATTCCTTGTGCCAGAAGTCAAATCTAAAGCACTTCCCCTTAGCGGCCGGGTCACTTCCTGTGTGCAAATCCGGAACAATTCGCAAATGCAGATTAGCTGGGGACTAGAGATCTGATATGAGAAGGTGTTGTCACCTCTGTGAGTGTTGTTCTGTACGACTCCTCCCCTCCTCCACACAGACGCGAGCCTCCGCTATTCCCTGACCGAACGGCCACACGCGCAAATGAGATGAGGCTGAGGTGCTATCTGGAAGCCATTATGCTCTTGGTTTCAGAGCCGCGAGTCGTGCAATGACGAACCCTTTCTTGTCCCTTTTCATTTCACTAACCGAAAGTACAAATACACCGAGAGGCAAATTGGGACGTGATAAGGTGAGGATGTATCAGCAGCGGTCGAATCAGCAAAAGTGATGAGACGATGAAATTATATTACAACCCGGGATCAGTCGGGGTTAAGGCTATCGCACTGGGATGCCTGATTGGAATTTGGAACAATCTCCTTTGGGCAGAACTTTCTTTTCCATGCGATAGTAGGAGCTCTGTGATCCGCCTCAGCACTTTTCCTTCTACCCACAAATCCCTGAAACTATTTTAGCCCCAGAGTTTGGTTTTTTTCAAGCACTGACAGCTCAGCACAAAAGGTAGAATGAAATAAAACTGGCCAGATTGTCTGACGTTTGGAGTCCAGATGAGCCTGAGACGCCCGAGACCGCGTCGTGCAGAAAGGAAGATAAGGCCGTAATGAACAAATCAGACCTTTATAACAAGATGCAGGCGTAACTAAAGAGATAGCTGTCTGATTTCAAGGGTGGACTGTATGCGACAGTGAGAAAGTCAGGCAGCTGATATCCTCCTCAATCCTTGTGCTTTAATAGTTTCTTAATCCAAAGCATTATAAATGCTGAGTAAACGTATTAAAATATCAAAGCTATGACCTCTGTAAGTGAATTAAGTTTTAGTCACATGACCTTTCAGACCACACAGAGGATTAGCTTTAACTTTATTAACCTGATCACTTATACGGATGAGTTACCGAGGACGTGTGTCCTGAAATGAGGAATAATCATATGTGTGTGTGTGAGATGGATTAACTTTACTAGCACTGATTGTGGCTAAGCTGGACTGAAGCCTCTTAAAAGAGACAATAGTGGTTTCCAACTTATGAAACCGTTCCTCACAGCGGATGTCTGAGCGAAAAGACGGCGAGCAAAGGAAGTTCTTATCCTGGAAAAGAAAAAGTGCTTGTGTGATTTATTCTTACTGTGAACTGTTAAAAACGAGGGTGGGATGTGTGTGCGCCTCACCCACGTAGAGCTGGCTGAACAGCTCTAGCCGCGTGTGGCCCTGGGCAGGAGCGAGCCGAGACGCCCGGTGGGTCTGGTCCAGCTGCAGGACGGCCTCTTTCACGTTGCGCTCGGCCACCACGCGGTGCCACTGGTCATCGTTTAGGGGCGAGGCCGCGTGCACCGTCAGCTCCACGGGGCCATTTCCGACGTCGAACGAGAAGGAGACCACGTGAGGAGCTTGCGGAAAGATAGGAGATACATGTCACTTGCAAATGTCGCTTGGGCAAACCACATGTGAGTGAACATCACAACGCATGAGGCGCCGTCCTGCATTCTGCAGGTATAAACGCGCTCAATGTCTAATCTAATGGCTCATTTGTTTTAAGGCCTCTCGTTTTGGCTTTATGGATTTCAGCTTTGCGATACACGACTGCTCACAACTTTGGACAGAACTAATCTGAGAAACAATCAATGCGTGCCAGGAACTTTGGTTTTCACATGATATAAAGTTGCATTACTAATGTCTGCAAGTGTTGTTATTGAATTTTCAGAGGACTCCCAAGTTTTGTGAGCGAGAGAAGAGCCAATGTGTGAAAAACGGAGCAGAAACGAATGGAACGGTTGCAGGGAAGCCGTTCTCTTCTACATGATTAGGTTTTATGATTTGTGTGTGTGTGTGTGTGTGTGTGTGTGTGTGTAGGGAGGGGGGTGTAATTAAATAGCAGGTTACTAAAACATTTGCCCAACAGGGGGCACTGTTTTACTTTTCATAACCACGACAGGTTAAATGTCCAATCACTCCTAAATATTGTGTCCGTGTGTGTGCGCGTATGTGTGTGTGTCTATGTTCATTGCCACCTGTCCATTCCAGATGTTTTGTGACTACACTGCTGAGGTCAATCTCTGATGGCTTTTAAAGTCTCTGTAGGGAACAGTGATCAATCTGTGTGTGATCTTATCTCCGAGTGATAAAAAAAACAAAAAAAAACAATCTAGTAAGACACAGTAAGGTAAATAATCTAGAAATATTAGGCAATAATTTAAGATCAAACCAGGTTGTTAACATTTTAATATCAGCACATATTACTACGTGCTTGGTTGACTGCTATGGTGGTTATTGGCAGAAACGTGTTGCAGTCATAGAGGTGATAAACACTTCAGAGCTGAATATGTTCTTGCTTCATTACAGTGGATAATTACATGTAGATGTCAACGAGGAAACTGTTCAGTCTTTGGCGAATCAATAACTGGTAACTTTCTCATTTGCGCGGTCAGCTGATTGTCTTTGTTGACGCCGCGCTGCCGTCTGTTTGGTGCATACAGTTCTTTTGTTAACCGTTATCTGTTTTGTTTCACGCTGACTTCATTCTTTGTTGTCGTGTTTGTTCGTTCGTTTTATCCACCTCCACATTCCCTGGAGTCTGTCGGCCCGTTTGTGTGGATTCCTTCCTTCAAGCCTTCCTCATCATTAGTGCTTTTGTTTGTTCCTTCACTGCTCACATTCTTGCAGTCACTTACCCGTCTCTTATCAATGTCATGTTACTGTAACCCTCTTCTCGCCCTTCCTTCAGTCTTTGTTTACTTTCTTCACTCCTATGTGATTTGTGGTATGTGGTTTACTAACCTATAAGATGCCCCCAAGAAAAGTACAAGTTTAAGCACACTGAAACAAATAATGTAAAAAACTAGCATAATGTGTGTGTGCAAAGCAGGATGCATGCCCCAAAACCTTCATATTACACACTGTCCTCAGACAGAAATGAAAACTAAAGTAGCTTCAGAGCACAGAGCTTCTCTCATCTAATTGCATAGCTGTTATGGATGTCATGAGTATAATGGGAGTTGTAAGGGTGCATGTGTATACTTGCATCCTGCCCTGGAGAAATCACAGCCGCTTTTCTATTAATCTTTTAATATGAAAGCTGAAAGAGCCAAATTCTGCATAGCAGAACCAAACAATGACAAGTAGTGATTCTGTGCAAAAGACTGCGTGGGCGGGCAAGTGTATGCGTGTTTGTCTAATGTCATGTTCCATTTTCTTGCCGGATGAATGGCAGTATGTTTAGATGTCAGCCGCATTCAGGAAAACCTGCTGCTGTTGATGCTCAAAGACGATTTAGAGCGGTTTCTCGGTAAATGAGCATTTATTGTTGACAAAAAGTTCTTCAAATAGAATCGGGGACAAAAATGTCCGCCGAGAGTTTTCTGAAGAAGAATGAATAACAAAGAAGGCAAATAGTCTTAGTGGCTCTTGGAGGCTTTTGTCCTTGGTCGGAATCTAGATGTCGCCTTAACAAGACAGACAGAGACATCGGACATCTTTAAAGAGACTGAATAAAGTTGACCTTCATAAGAAACTTCATAAATGCAATAATACAGCTTATAACCCAAGGTCTCGAGTGGAAAAGTATATTTCTCAGCTGGATGTGAAATTGAAAATATTTATAACCTTTGGCAAGACTATCGCTAAAACGGCAATTTCTTAAAGTCTAAACATGACACACGCATCGTCCTTTCCATCAGTCGAATGTATTTAGAGACTTTTCAATCCTGTTAGTCCTCCTCAACTGAGTCTGAATATGTCTTTAATGCTGCCTCTGAAATGTGTCTATGTCTAATTCTGTCCATTAGGATTCAAACAGGAGCGGCGTCCACCCGATCACTTTGAGCCTGCTGAGGTCACGTGTAATGTGTATTTTGCACAAGGTGCCATTTGTGTACGAGTCAGTGAGTGTTCATGTGCTGCAATCGCACCGCTACACAATTCGGGCTTAATGCTATTCATTTCATGCCCTGACTGGATTGCAGGAGATACAGTTTTGCACCCGCGCTAGGACAGAGATTATATGTGTGTTTATGCTGTGTGCATGAGAGTCGCTGTGCGAATGTGTGCTGCAGGGCAAAATGCAAGATGATAGCAAAGGAGAAGGGAGAGGAAATCGATGTGAGGGCATTTTGAAAGCTTTGGGAGACACACTTCGCACAAAGACACACACTCCCCCTATCTTCTCTGGCCTGCTGTGCAACCATGAAAGTCTAGCGACTTACTGTATCTTTGTGTGTGTTTTTGGAAGACAAATACTGAGTCCACTGGTAAAGTTCTCACTGTACTTACATGTACATGTCAAGTACTGTACTATATGTGCAGGTGTTGGGGCGTATTTGTACAAAACCTACAGATAATCACAGGCTGACATGTTGTCCTGAATAGTCAAAACACAGAACACATCATAGTGCACGAAGCCTACGGTTTAAAAAGGAGCAGCTTGGCTTTTTACTGTTACTAGGTAACCACTGATCCACTGTCTTCAGCCTAAATTCTATTTACATGTATGTAAACATGTTTAAATGCTCATCATCACTGACAAGCAGAGAGCATTTTGATTGGGAGTGGTCAGTTTATTTCTCACTGTCTGGGTTGGATTAAGGTAACTAGTGTAGAGTCATTGATAGATTCCTGTGGTTATCTTTTTTTTTACAGCAAACACCTATAATTGCATTTCCTGTAGCTTAATATTATTCTATTCAAATTGTTGTGTTTTAAGCTGCCGCGGACTGTAAAAGACAAATGTTTTTTGTTTTAGCTCTTTTGCTTGGTTTCAGTTCTTTGGTTTGAAGCTATAATAGAACCTAGTTCTACACGACTGCTGAATATATGTGAACATACACACAACGGGAAAAGATGGTTGACCCGCTTTGTATGTTGGCACATGTGGGTGTTTTTGCGTGGATGGACTCACTGGCAGACTTGTAAAGGATTTAAATCTTCCTATTAGAAAGTAACGGCTCTTAGAAAAAGTGCGTGTGCGCGTATGAGGTTGTGTTTTGTCATCGTTGAAAATGCATGATTTGATTAAACAGAGATTCATAATGGACATAATTACTGCACACACCAATTACCTTAAATAAATGATTGCTCTCTTTTGCAATCACACAAGGTAGTATGCCATAATCAGGAAGGCAAACCCCTGTTGGTGGTGTATGTCTGCCTCTCGCGTATCAATGAGATTCTGTGAGCGTGATGACAGGTTGCACCCAGCGCGATCAAACGAGCGGCGGGATGAACCTCAGACTAGGCTAAATAAAGAGTCAGAGTGTGTGAGGGAAACAAAGAGAGATATGAATCACAAGCACATGCAGAATTAATCAGCTGCGTCTTACATTTCAGCTCCAAGCGAATGAAGTCAGTGTTGCCCAGGTTCTCCAGAAAGACGCCGTAGGGTGCGCTGGTCTTGAAATAGAAGGAGATGTCGGCGCTGGTCTCACCCTGGAAGGTGGCAAAGTGCAGGTACGATGATGGGGTGGTGAATGAGGCAGCGTTCCAGTAGTTGTCTGAGAAATGACAAACAGAAATAAAACCTGTAACAAACACCTGTTGTAACATGTTATCTAATTAACACTGAGCTGACATTTGTTGAGATTTGGTGGTGGCGAGGGAGGAGAGAGAGAGAGAGAGAGAAAATGCGATAAGGTGCAGAATAAATTCATAGTTAAAGCTGTTTCATTTCAAATGCTATGCATCATTTTCATTTCATCCCAAAGAGCCATCAATCCATTTTAGATATAACACTGTTATCTCACATCCATTGTTTAATATAGTTCATTTAATATCGTAGTGAAAATTATTCCATCACCTAAAGCTCCATTTCTTTGCAGAGGTTTTATCGTAGCCTGTAATTTCCTGTAACTTCAGTGATATTCAATAGAAAGTTATCACGTAAAAAAAGCACAGGAAAAAAAAAAAGATGTAGAAAAGAGAAATCAAGAGAGAGAAAATGAAGCAGACTTTTTGATAACTTCTCTAATGACTTTGGATTGAAGTGAAACCTAATGAAGACGAAGTAGCAGCACGCTAAACAGCTGCTAATGAATTATCAGACTATGGTTGATGAAGTGGCTCCTCCGCAGTCTACTCTCCCCTCGCCATGTCTCTGTCTTGCTCCCATCAGTCAAGGAAGATGGACGGTGGAGGGACAAAGGGAGGAGGAAGAGCAGCAGAGGCGAGAGAAGCCGGGAAAGCGCAGCTGAGAAGGCCTCGCATGGGTGAGAGAGTAGAATACTGACGGAGTGATGGAGAAGGGGAGAGGAATGTCATGCAGGGGGCAGAGGAGGAGAGGACGTGGGCCAGGAATGGGGGATAGGGAGACGAACTGGGGGGCATATGAAGGGCAGGTGGAAGAGGAGGAGAGAGAAAAGTTAATGTGGTATCAGCTCTGTGAAATCTCTTTGATGCCTTGGAGAATTGGCCTCAAACTCTCTGCCATAACTCTGGAAAGTAGCAACAGTGGAGCAGAGGGGAGAGATGTTTGAACGTGTGCAAGAAGGTCTGCTATTAATAAATAATGTTGCTGTCAAATAATCTGCTGATTGTTGTTTTCATTGTTGTTATTTTGATCAGACAATCTGTAAATGAAAGGCAAGGAAAAGTAACATGCTGGTAATTCCTGCGATATCATGTTGACATGAGGTCACAGTAATCTTGACCTTTCACCTTTGACCAGCTAAATGTGTTCAGTTCGTCCTCGGGTTTGATTGAATGCTTGAATTTCCACTCAAGGTTTTCCTGGAATATCAATGGCTGTTGATTCATTTTTAACTATTTAAATAATAACGTCTTGTGATTCCTTCAAGTGTGTGAGGTTTTGCTGATTTGTGTTTCCAAACATTCTTTTTTTTTCCTGCGTGTGTTTGTGTGCACTGTGATCGTAGGCGTGCACACATCTTTGTGTGTTTGCGGCCGTCTCCTGGTTTCGTGCGATAAGCGTTCACCAGTGACAGTACTGAGCTCCTCCCCTCTGCTCCCTGCTTTAAATCCTGTCACCGGGGGTGAGGGTAGTTAGAGGCCAAAGACACACAACACATGCACAAACACAGATAAATTAAAAGCTCTACAAGGATGTAGTTAGTTCACAAATTCTAGCTATTTTGAGAAGAGAGAACTTTCCAGCTACGGCCTTTATTAAGTTATAGTTGGAGGAAGACTGTAGTCTAGTTAAGAGTTGCACCACAGAAACAACCTGACTGATCTCACAATGAAACGTCAGCAGAGTTTCGCCAGCCTTCCCCAAACACCCAGCACCACCTCAGGTCTGTTTTTATATAACAGCAAGGTGTTATATCGATCCAGTAAACCCGCCTTGCGTGTGCCAGTGAACGAGAGGCAGTTTTGTCTAGTGTTCGAAAATTAGAAAGTCGCTCATCTCTCAGTGGGAGAAACAAGGTCATTTCAGGACTAAACTGGAAGACGCTGCACCAGCTATGTGTTCTGTCATGACAAGAATGAAAACTAGGGCCTCGTCGTTGGTTTGTGTAAGTACCAGAGGTGCACAACAAGGGTATAACATAAAAACTGTAGTATAATGTACTGAAATTTGAAATATAGATGTAGCGTGTGAGTAAAGCTTAGCTAGAATTTGTGAACTAACTACATCCTTGTAGAAGCTTCGCAAAGTCACACTAGAAGGACACAAGAATGTGGGAATGCGGCTACAGGGCAAGTCACGTTTCAGAAAGAGGGACAGAGAGAAACACCAAAAGAAGGAAGTGGGAGGTTAGAGAGGAAAGGCTCCGAACACATCCATGGTGGGAGAAGCTAGGGGGAGAACAAACAAATGAGGGGGTTGATAGAAACTGGGTGTTGGAGAGAAAACAGAGAGGAATAAACACGGAAGCCAATTCCTAAACCTCCGATTGCCCTTGTGCCAGATCCACAGATGCAACTGGTTGGCTGGGGTCTGCGGGAGATTTATCATTCCCATATTGAAATGTTTATCCACCAAATGTTGGTAAAAATGTTCCAGCACATAACTGTATTTCCCCAACTAGATAGGATACGGCAAACGATGACACAGAGCTCGATATGTGCAAACTGGCTCTCAAATAAACCTAATTATAGGTGAACATCCATGATGCACGTAAAGGAAATAATACAGTCAAAGCAATTAAACTGCGTTTAACCTGTATGTGCAGTAAAAAGCTACAGTAAGTGCTACATCTGTAGAACCCGCAGGTATTTATTCCTATTTATTCTTATGGAGGAGACTTTGAGTGAACAATATCTGCAGAGGAGTGTTTTCAAATTGAATCTCGAGTGTTTTTAACAGGCATTTTCTTTTTTTCCCCCCCTAATTGCTTCTCAAGCTGACCGTTGGAGAAATTCTCATGCTGTTGTCATTTCTTTTTCACGTTGCCCAAGAGTTTAGCAAAGAGTGTCTTTCATTGTCTTAAGTGACCTCTGTTGCTTAGAAACTCAACTATTAGAAGATTCAGTTCCTGGAAACACTGGATAATGGACAATAGATTTTTTTTTTTTACATTTGGAGCAAATGTTTTACGATCTCAAGCATCCTCTGCTTCTTGGCCAGCGTCTCTACTGCCTCTTGTCCTAGAAGGAGTGTTAAGATTAAACAGTATGGAATAGAAAATTGATTCAAGAGTAAGACACATGGCTACATTAGTTACAAATCCCAGAACCAAACTCTATAAAAAATGGGTTTAAATCAATATGAATATCAAAAAAAACACCTTTTACATGATTCTGTGCCCTGGTCTCTAGTGTGTGTGTGTGTGTGTGACGCCTGCATCCAATCAGATGACGACTTAGCTCCTCTGTAAAAAAAAAACAAAAAAAACCTAAAACCACTATTCTACAAGTAAACGACTTCACAGAGGCCAAAGGTAAAGAGACACAGCACCTGCATGAACTTTACTCAAATACAGAAAACCTTGCTACTCATTTAAAGGCGACAATGTTAAATAAAGGAAGATCCAGGACACGCTGGAGGGACTATGTCTCTCTGCTGGCCTGGGAACACCTCAGGATCCCCTCGGAAGAGCTGGAGGAAGTATCCAGCGGCAAGGAAGTCTGGGGTTCTTTGTATGGACTGCTGCTGCCCCCAAGACCTGGCGGATGGAAATGCATAAATGGACGGATAATTTACCTAAAATATACGGTCGCACAAAAGTTGGCTGCAGGAACATTTACTTCCACAAAGTCGAGCTTCGTGGCGTTTTTGCTGCTGGTGGGTGCTGCAGTGACTGTGGCCGATTAGAGTATAACTAATGCTCAGCTGAGACTTTGTAACGCTTGCGTAGAGACATTATTTACATGCTGTGAACAGCACTTTGGTTCCCCCCCCGCTCATAAAATATGGCGTTTAAATAATTCGCCCAGACTGGCTATTGACTTCACACACACGTTTAAAAAAAATCAATCCCAGTGAACTCTAGAGGATGACACGATGTGAAGTTTGGGTCTGAAAGCCAACTAGATGATTCATCTGTCTATGCTTGACCAGATGGGTTATGTGCCAGCACTAGCAGATGGTAAGGATGACTAACGGCACTGTCTCAGGTCATTAGCGCGGACATTTACAGGCACACGCGCAAGCAAACACACACACAGATCAGTGATATTTACGATTTCAGACGTGCCGCAGCGCTTACTACTCAGAGTAAACTATCTAATAGAACTTTTTCTCTTGCTACTGTAGTTATTGTGCCGCATGCTTCAGCTGTGAAGGTGTTGAGAGGCATTTTCATCAACGGTCTAACAATAGACCTCATAGAACAGGAGAGGCAGCTGCACCTGTCTCGTGAGGTGATGCTTCTGACTTGGTAAGACCCCCTCAAACCATGCATTAGACCATCGGGTATTACAGTCGGCATCAAAACACAACACTTGAACCTAAATAATTGTAGCGTGTGAACGCGTGTGGCCCACCACACACGTATTTCCTCCTCGCTTCATTTCATCTCACCTGTGACAAGCTGAGCTGGTGACAAACGGTGCAAACAAATTAATCAGTTTTAAATTAACATAGGTGACTAATAGGAGCTTTCACTTGTGGTCAGTCATGAGGCCAAACATATCTCACAGCAGGTGCATTACTTTATATTAATAAACTATATGCTGCTTTGCTTCATTTGCTGTCATTCATTTTCATTCCCTTCAATTAAAGTGTCCAAAGCCTTTTAACATCAATAAATGGGACTAATTCCTCTCCATCTGCCTGCCACTGTATAGGCTGCCTTGAAAATAGCCACGGAAACGGGCTTCATTAATGCCAAAGCACGTCCCTACAGATACAGACAGTTACACTTGTCCACGGCCTTGTACCCCCCCCCATAGAAAGAAAGGCAGAAACACACACACAGAGGCACGTGCACACACACAGACACACTACTTTCTTACTAAAACTTCCCATGGCTGCCTCAGACATTAGTCATTTGCCTATGAAAACCCATTATAAGGCGGCCAATCATCATTTCTCTTGCTGAGACAGAGCTCTATGAAAAGTATGAGAAGCATCAATCATACGTGGAATACCTATTCACGTGTAAAATTTTTAATATACGTTTAATAAGCCTTAATGGGCTGATGTATAATGTATGCTCCACATTCCAGCGTCCTGGCCGCCGCTATGGCAAACATACCTCAAAGTCATCTTCATTTCCAACTTACTTTGTTAATTTGGTCACTCAGTATAAATAGATAACTTTCTCTTTGTCTCTCACACTCACTCGGTCGCACAATGGATAATAATAATAGAGTAGGACAAAGAGAAGTTGGCTTCTTCCTAGTGACAGGAGGATCCATCCTTAGTAATTGTGTCTGCCATAGTGCTAGTACACCCCCCCCCCCCACACACACAGACAGATGTGATGTCATGGGTCATTAAATTATGGTTTGTTTGTATGTTGGCAGCTCTCTGATGGAGGGACATTAGTGCGAATGGAACCAGATTGTTGATGAGGGGACCATAATGAGTGTCACACCAGTGTGGAGAAAGGGCAGGTTTTCTGTCATGTCCCGCAGCCTCCGACAGAACCAGGCCACTTCCTGTCAGCCTGACGCACAGACAGACGAGCGAGATAAAGTGAGCAGAAATCCAGCGCACACGAGATAAAAGCAAAAACTGTATCCAAGGTGATCTTGGCTATATTTGTAGTTTAATGCAACGTTGAGGCTCCGTGAAAACCTGCCGCGTGCACATGCGCTATCTAGCCTCGCACTTTGCTGAGATTGCACAGTTCTGCTCGATTTTTCCCTTTTGTATAAACAGGAGCAGTCAAAACATAACATATGAAGCATTAGCATTGCAGCGATCAAGCCGTCTGGCACTAAAGATTAAATTCATGTTTGCATTTCCGCTCCACAGGATATTACTTTCCACAAAAGCTCTGTGGTACTTTGTTACATCACACGGCAGATATACCGACATTACTTTTCTGGATGCCGTTTTAATCTATTCTGTCTCAGGAGATAAAAAAAAAATAAAGGAAAGATGGGAAGAGGCAAAGAGAATCTCAAAAGACAAAAGAAAACTTGTAATTGAGATATTCATACTGTTCAGTTCTCTCAGCGGACAACATTTAAAGAAGTCAGAATCAAATAGAGATTGATTTTCTTCTTTTATTTTTTTGTCCTACAGAAGTTGTTGCTTTTACTGTAGAGATCTGTTCAGGCCACAAACGGGAGGGATGAGAGGAAAAAGTTGGCCTGGGGCAAATTAAACAAGCAACTATAGCTTTTCGGCTCCTGTGGCCTTCAGCATGCCTCCAAAAAGACTTCACTTCTACTGTAAAACCACAAAAGACGTCAGTGCATCACGACTCGATAAGGGTGAATTGCTGCCAATAGCACACGCCCCACAGAAGAAGGCGGCGGCACAGTGGGAACCTGGTTGGGGCTGTTCTGAGGAAGCAACTGTTTTACATTTCTGGAGGGTTGAGTTGTCCGCTGAAGGAGGACAGTGACATTCTGACCTATGGGTGTCAGCTGTCAGCCCGCGTTACCTTCACACCAACTCACTGACAGAAAGAGACCTCTGGCGTAGGGGGCTCACACAGAAAACAGAGGTTGGGGTAGATCTCATGTACTGTACAGCCCTGCAGTTACTGAAAATACCCTTGGAATCAGAGTTAGTTATTAGAGTTGTGTGGTTTTACATAATGAGCATAAGGTTTCCATTTTTAATTTCCATTTTTGGAGTTTGTGTAAAAGCCCACACAGATGCGTAGATGCGACCAAAATGGGTGGCAAACACGACGGAGCTGCAGAGTCCTGGTGTGACTTCCAGTTGACCCAAAGTCCCAAAGAGAGCAGTGTGCTAACACGGATTAGAGAAGAAGAAAGCAAGAGGAACGGCGAGGATTAAACGGCCTCTGTGTGTGTGGGCGTCGTCTGCAATATCTGATATCTGATGTTTACTCGAGGAACAACTGAAACAACAAGGACTAGGAGGAACAGAATTCTCCTTGTGAGGCGAACACTTAATGTAACAGTGGGTAGAACTGTACACACACATAAAGTATAATATTAACCCATAGAAACAGGAAAGTCAACAGTTTATAGGGATGTGATTTCCTTAAAATGAACAGCAACAAATACTAACATAAGAAAGTTTGTCTAACACCTGGATCTGCCGGATTCCACTGATGACAAGAGATAAGAGACAACGAACGTTCATTACAACCAAAGCACGTCACTGTGAATTTTGAATATTCAACACCTCACAGATTTTTTGCCAAGCTTCCATCTTTCTTATAATTTATATTTCTAAATCTGTGCAAAACAATTAGCTTTTTGTCCAATAGGACAGTTCGATTGTCTGAGGTGTTACATGAATTGTAAAAACATTAAATAGACTTCAATTTCTTGTTTTTAAGTAGCTGCAACCACACATTAACCTGGAGGCTTTCATAGAATAATTCAGACAAACGACTTGGCGTCCATGACCGACTGGCTCTGCCTTGAAAGGTGCAGGTATAGACACGGTGGGCCTGGTACCTTGACTGCAGTCAGAGGCTCACAGCTTAGTAACCGGTGGTGTGATATTCATAAAGAGTTTGTCTCGCCACGAATCATTGAGATGCGTTGAAATACATAGATGTGTTCTGATGGCTTTGAGTTCCTCCATTTACAGCTACAGTGAAAGAAGTGACATCTTTTTCAAGGTAAATCCTCCTTCTAGCTTCTGATTAGGTTGCATTTATCAAGCAGTACAGTAGTACAGTTAAAGATGCCAACTAACATTTACAGGGTTAATATACTGTACGTATCCATGACATATCACTTACTGTCCCCCTGACAGCGAAGCGGGCCAACGGTCAGCTTGGCCAGTGAGCCCGGTCTGCTGGTGTCGCCCACGGCAACCTGGCTGACGGGCAGATGTTCCTTATAAACCAAGAGACCAGAATCTTCTCTCCTGTAAGACGCACAAAAAACACAGACAACAGAGGAGAAAACAGGTTAATCGTTCAAGCTTGTTTATTGACATTTGCATATTTGAAAGTTGAAAAGAACCTTTCCATCATATGTATCTTATATACAGTCTATAAACATACATGTACACTGTACCTGAAATTAATTGTGTTAATTGTGCTTCATTTTTACATTTTAACTCTCTGTAGAAACCTAAAACTATTTCTGATTATTATTTCTACAGTGACTGTTCCTTGAAGCACAGTGATCCTAATAAATATGGAATTAAAGCTACGTGGCAGAAATATAACTCGCCTTAGAGAAAAAAAAAAGAAGAGACTATGGTCTGAGAGATAGAACCTGCTGTAAGGACACTCACGCCAGCAGCTCACTAGTAATCCAACCTTAGCAGAGCAGCCACACAGAAGCAATTATGAGTAAAAGTCATGACAGGTTAGGGTTTGCCAAAGGTAATTTAATAAAAAATGAACTCCAAACACTACAGTACGTCTACTGAACACCAGGCTCTGCAGTCTGCTAAACAAAAACATGACAGAAAAGTGCAAACTTTGAATATAATAATCCTAAAATGGAAACGAGTTTAAAACTGAAATGCTTAAAAGAAAACAATACATTTAAAATGCAACCAAAAAAAGCAATAAACGATCCAGTTTATAGTCGCGTGTACGAACGCATAGGCCTGACTGAGCTCGGGGGACTTATAGATTAATAGAGAGATGCTTCAAACGCTCACTAAGACAAAGATTGGGACATTAATACCTACAACTTTAATGGAGAGAACAGGCGGAGTGAGACTTATTTGTAATCTCGTCAGTATTAGAGACGAGGGTGACATGAAAGCTAACGACTACAGAAAACATACTGTACGGTCTTCACACATCGGCTGGTTTAATGAGAATATCAATCAACTGACCAAAAAAAGATATGAAACAAAAACTCAAAGCACGCCTCTCAAATAAATTCATCACTGACGGTGACATTCGTCATTCAGTCGCTGCCGTCTTTGAGGTTAGACACCTCATCAGACCGTGCAGCTACAGCAGCCTCTGAGATGACACATTAATGCAGCAGCAAACATTAGCAGTAGTGACAGCTTTATATCATAGGATTGTAATTTCTGCCACCAGAATTATGACAAATATCACTTTGGAGGTTCAGTTGATCCACTCTAATACATTTTTACTGTACAGTAAAGACACAGATGTGCTGACTCAGCGCTACGAGTTTAAATGAGGTGGACTTGGCCTGACTAAGACATTTCCCTGCTACTTATTTCTGCATATTAAACTTACAGCGCATTACATATCGCTTCTGCTGCTGGGATACTCAGACTTACCATTGCGAGTGGTCTGCGTCGCAGTTGCAGTCGTACTTGGGATCGGTGCAGTTCCTGTCGATGCCACAGGCGCATTTCTGGATTCCGGGGCCCGAGCCCCCCCAGTAGAACTGCTTCTCGCTGCCCCTGCTGACCCACCACGTGTAGGGGGTCCCATCTGAGCATCAAACGCACACAGACACACATAAAAAGTAAGTTTCTTTCAGGAAAGTGTGAAGCTAAGTGTTCGCCAAAGTACAGCAGACACACCTTTGTGAAGGCAATAAAGTTGTGTGGCTAAACAGCACAAACTCCCCATTACCAGTGATTAATTGTTAAATCATTAACTACTTGAGGTTTTCCACGCATTAATGTGATTTATATTGACAACTGGCAGCTGCATGGTGAATGTAATTCATCTGCACAACATGTTTTACGCAGCTGGATGGTTAATGCCTTCGAGACTGGCAGGCGCACTTAGTCACACATCACACCTGTGATTTTAAAGATGCAATAAAACCGCGCCGTACATTTGTCTTTAGTGTTGCTACGTGTGAACATGCACACGTCAATGTTTGGCTGAAGTGTGCGTAAAGTTCAGCTGGTGACACACAAACCGCTCTGCGTAATGAGTGGATTAAAGGTGAAGCATCGCTGCTTTTTAATAAGAAATGTAATATTGTTTTCTGTGCCCTGGATGACGTGTGCTGGGACAGAGACTGGGCCGACAGAAAGGCGTAAATATTTTGGCGGCTGGAAATATGTCACAATAATGGCAAGAGAGAATGAAACAATATTACAGTTCCCTCTTTATTCCAAGAAAATAAGCTGCATTGTCAATATCGGTTTGTCAAATTCCATCTGAGACGATGAAACCTCAGGAGCAACAGTTTTTTTTCCATGAGGGAATTGCAGTAGACTTTTGATGCAGCACGATTGCACTGAGAGGTGTGATATATAGCTTATTATTATACCTTGGACTTTGTGTTTGTGTATATGCATTCTGCCTGTGTGTGCGTGGGCACGCGCGCCTGGTCTGGCTTTGTTGACCTGTGGGTTTATTGTCCTCATAAAGAGAATTAGCCTCATCTCTCTTCGGGCCACTGTTCAGACAAACCACTGTCAATAGGATTAACATTGTCTCCTCCAGAGAGTTCGCAATCCTCTCCCAGTGTGTGTGTGCGAGTATTTCTACACAAGTTAGATCTGCGCCTCAGCTTAAGACCTTCACAGTTAATTCAGTGCGGTCCCCAATAGAGTCTAACCTGGCTGAGCCCCCTACTGAAACGTCCATCTTGCCCCCAGTCCAATTAGTCTTAGGCATGTCCTCGTCCTTGATGTGAGTGGCTCACGGGTGTCTTGAGTTCTACTTCTAGAATAACTATGTAGCAAAGTAAACATTTTGCTGTGTGCAGTACAGCAGAAGCCCAAAGACTCACACTCCCGTGTTCTGCTCGGCCTCTCGCTAACCCCGCCACGTCTTAACGCGGCAAATCCCCGCTGTCACTCAGGTTGTGTTTTTGTTTTTTTTCCCCCCCAGACAGGTGAGGAGAATCTAGAATAAACCTATTTTGATATGAAAAAGAAAATCCATCTTCATAACTGTGTTTTCTGGATGAGTAATCAAAGATGACAGAGAGGAGAGAAGGGGAGCGGAGAGGACAAGTGTTGGAGGAGTAACAGCAGGGCATCGGGTGTAATGGGACCTGTGCGTTGTGCCGGTTTAAGCCTCCTGCGTGATTTGGTTTAACGTCTGCCAAAACAAAGAGCCGAGTGAGGAAGAAAGTGGAGGAGTGGAGGGAATGACACATGGACGGATGGAGATCATTTGAGGAGGGCAGTGTGCATGAAAGCCTTAGGTATAAAAATAGGCGCCCGGTAATTTTATATGGAATCCGACTTGTCCTAACCATGCTCCACAGTAATATTTTCTGTTTGTTTTCATTCATATCCAGTCATGATCCCTTCATCTGGATTGCAGATTCCCTCGGCTCGGAGTCGGGTCCTCTCTCAGCCGCCGCTCTGATCCTGCCACTTCCTCAGTTACACGTTCTTTACCTCTCTTCTCGTCTATATTCTTTGTCTGCAGCCGCTCTCTGCCAGATTGCAATCTTTTCCACCTTAACAACCTTCTCTGATCTACCCGTGAACTAACCCTGTGGACATTCACCTCCATGTGATATCACCTGTTTTTAAGCCTGGTCTGTTCAGGTCATTGTTCGTGGCTTGAACTTTTTTGTGGATGATGGAACCAAGTTTGAATGTGACATAATACAGGTATGAATAATTGTTCTGACTTTTTATTACACATATTTATTTGAAATGTTTGTTCGGGGGCAAAATCTCCTTTTTGAGAAACCTTCCGCGAGTGCAGGCCTTGCTACCCCATTAACGACCAAATGAATCTAAAGTGGCAGCTAATTTATTTGCACATTGTTTGTGCATCGAAACAACCACTTTGGCTTCATTCATTCTCAAGTTGTTAGCAACACACACCAGCTAAATAAGCTCTTGATCATTTAGGAAATAATGAAGCACAGATGTTTGATGGAGTTTGATAAACACAGATTAACTTTTCTTCTAATGTGTGCTTAAACAAACCGAATAATTTAAATATGCGTATTTCGATCACACAGCGTTATTACGTCACGCGTGTACAGATGGAAGCATATCGCACTTGCTGCACCTTTGCCAGCGAGAGCGTGAACTCAAAGGTCACTGGATCCAAAATGTCAGCCAAGGTGCTCAGTTGCTCACATCCCCAAACTGGCTTGTAAACGGGCTTTATTTTGGTCTTTTTTTTCATTACAAGTGACAACTGTGCAAACATACGCGGCGCACAGATAAAGATATGAGCAATATCTTCGCTACATTTATCTCTAGGGAGTGTAACAGTGAATCGATACTCTTCTTCTCTCACCTCTAATAAGAACAGCTAATGAATTATTTAGGAAGAAAAGAGCAGGAATAATCCTCGACTATTCACGCTGCCAACCCTTGTCCTTCCCGATAAATGCTCACCGAACGACACAACAAAGATACACATCCAGCCCTGCTGCATTTATATGCCTGCTCTAATTTGCAAAGACAAAGACTAAGATTATCTCCCTGAACACACATAAACACACATTTTCAGTCGGTGGGTGTTTTTTTTTTATGCAGGGGCGATGCATTCATTGTCGTTAAGGCGGCGTTAGTTTCCGTTCTTTGTTGTGGCCATTTGTGTGCATTGCCGTGCGATGCGATGTGCGCGGAGCCTGGTGTCTCCACTCAGCACCTGCTGGGTTTTTTTTTTTGTTAGCGTCCTATCCACTTAACATCTCGGTTTTTGAAAGGAGGCTGTGGGGAGCCGTATTAGCCGCGCCTCTTTCCCAGGAGCTATAGTGCTAAATGTTTGTGTGTGGTTATGAGAAAGACTATTGGTGTAGCTTTTTCCTTGTCTCTGTCCTTTTGTTTATCTAGTGCATGCGTGTCTGTGTATTCTCCTCTCTGCTCCTTTTAATCCATCTCTGAGACTTTGCCTGGCTCCCCTGTCTCGTTCTATTGTCTCAATCTTTCTTCTGTCCTGGACCACCTATCCATCCATTTACTTCGCACACCCCTCCTACCTACTGGCCTCACCGTCTTTTCCCTTGTGTCTCCTGCTCCCACATATTTAGTCCTCTCTCCGCCTTTGCTTTCTCATATCTCCTGGTCTCAGAGGCCTCTTTCTCTTTATCTCTCTTCCTATTATGTCTTTGTACCTTCTTTTTTTGGACCCGCGGATCTCCGGCTCTACCAGGCTACTCTTTTCCCCGCCCTCTGTCTCTCTCTTTCATATCAGCCTTGCACACACTTTTCTTTGCATTCTCGTATCAGCTGAGGTCAGTGGCCTTTCGCTGTTTCATGCTCCGTATCTGTCAATCTATCCCATGTCTCCACAGCAGTTTCTTGGCATCTAATCTCTTTATGTTCTCATTAGTCCTGCTATAATCGGCTTTTTAATCCATGCTAATTACCAGCTCCCTTTACTCTGATCCTGATCTGAAGTTGTGTTTGAAACACATCCTTCCCCCTCTGTCTGTCTCTTATGGTTTGATCTGCAAAGGGCTACAATGCATACAAAACATCAAATGCCTGTGTTCTGTGTAAGTCCTTGCTTTACCCTTGGTCCAGTAAATGTGGATGACAGAGGTAGAACTAATCAAAACCAACGCACCTTAAAGGTATCTAATGGAATCTTAACTGCTGGTGATGCCATTTGTTTTTTCATACATCAGGCACATAGTTATTCACAAGCCCATAGCATCAATGACAGCACCTGGTGGTGATAAGTAGCCAAAAATGCAGCAATGCATTTAGAAAAGCCATGGAAAACAACTGCTGGTATACAAATAGGCAAAGTACAACTTTACATCAATCTGCCCTAATATTACATGATGAGAAACCACAACTTTCTTTCTATTAAAGGCTGCCAACAGCTTCAGTGCCGCAGATGTGGAATTCCAAGCATCTGTTGGTTTTTCTTGCGCTTTCATGCTCAAAAAGCACCAACAAATTATTTCCACTTCCTATTTCGCTGGTGGAAGTGAAAAGGTTAAAGAGGTGACTTTGCTGCTGCCTGCGGTACATGCATATCAGGCGTAGACGATCTCTATTGTCTACATCAGAACGTGCAGCAGACAGGCCGGGGGAAGGATAATGAGTTATTTCAACAGTTTCTACATGAGAGCACCCGTAGCGGGAGCCTCCCCCCCCCCCGACAGGTCTGGAGCAGAGCCTCTTCCCCTGCCAGCTGATCAGTACGACGTCATGCTCTAGTAAGTTCACTCCGCATACCTTTGCAGCCATCTACAGCTCTTCGCGGGTCATCACCGAACGTATCCGGCCATTAAATGAAAAACAGACCTCAGAAAAAGGGACGAAGGCGGAGGAATGGAAAATTAATATCAGTGGTTGTGCCACTAATTGGCTTGTCTGCTTGATAAAAGACACAATAACACAACTTTGCTGCAATTACTCCCCTTTCCTGACCGCGCTATGCAACAGAGCTGGCGTGACCTCACACACAAACGTAGGCCCAAATTACTAAGCAGCCTATGTGCGCACACAAAATCACAGACCTCGGGCAACCATTGTAACTGACAAAAGTGTGGGTTGAAGACCGTAAACAACCATAATCATCATTACTGCCGGGCAATCTCAGTCAATGTGTGTGTGTGTGTCTGTGTGTTTATGACTATAAGTCAAATTTAGTGCCGTGTCCCCTCAGGTCAAGGCCGATGGACAGATGTGTCATGAGGAAAATGGCTTCTGCCAAGACACACTCGTTTTTCACTTCAGCTTTTTTTTACGTACTCCATCCATCTCCCTGCACATCCTTTAGGCTTGTCATACGGACGGGGATACAGTGAACAACGCACATAATTAGAGAGGAGGATGGACGGGGGCATAAACAGCTGCAGAGAGGTGAGTGCGAAGAGGAAGAGGGGGAGGGGGAGGGAGACAAGAACCGAGAAAGGAGAGAAGGTGGTGGAACCGCGCATCAGGCTCAGAAGACAGGCAGACAAAAACAACAACAACAACAACAATCACAGTCATAAACACAGAAAACAAAACTGAAAGCAAACACTCAACAAATGACACAAGTGTGAAGAGAGAGGTGAAGCACTGGTTGTGGCAGAACTGTTGTGTGGGATTTTGGTTGCAACCAGCAAGTGTAACTCCTTCACAGTCCCTCAGGAAACCATTGTTATATTTGAATATAACACGGAGAATGTGAGAGTTGTGAGAAAATTCACAGCTAAGGTGCGAAGCTTCGTGCCATACGTAAAGGTAAAATACAAGACTAATTAGAGTTTCGTCAAGATGGGAAAACACTGGAAAGTCATAAAGCCTGGAGTCATGGTGTTTAAGTCACGACTTCCTGGTGAAGCAAATCTCTCCATGTATGCACAGAAGACTCAGACTGTACAAACCATAGGTACAGTATCTCATTAGCAGGACTTTAGCTGACATTAGAGTTACACTCCGCCGAAGCAGCAGGATACGTAGTCACACCGCTGAGCGTTAATGTCTTCAAAGAGAAATAATAACTTTTGAAAATTGTCATCAGGGCACACAAAAAACATGTTTAACACCCAGCTGCGGTGTTTGCTGCTTGGTAAACAGAAACTCAAGAGGATTAGGATTATGTAAAGCAGAAAGATGAAATGGCATTTTAGAGAACCACCGCCGGGGCCACACTGCAGTTTTCAGACACTTTGTTCGCCAGTTTGCATTTGGTGCAAATACTCACTGGAATTAAAATTCTTAGCTGCATATCTTTGCAGCTCTCGATCTACATTTAAACTATTTGGCTCCTGCAGTTGCCTCAGTTGCCTAATTACATATCATATGTATCTTACATCCCAAAGATCAGAGAGGTGATTATACTGTAAATAGGAAAGGACACACACTCACCTTTCATTTTTGCTGTGACACCAGACAAAAGGAACAAGACTCGCTAGTGTCTATCAATTGTCAGAGAAGCTCTTGCTGGATTCTGGCTTTGTATTACTCATGAAGGGGGTGTGAATTCTGCTGACACCCGAGCGCTAAGCTCATCATTGCACCACTTTGTTGTCAAAAGTACGATGAATTTTCAGGCTTTCATCCTTAAAGACGTTTTTATTTTTTTCCTAAAGATCCCGATTCCTTTCTTTCTCCCTCCCTTTGTTTCCCCTCACGGTCCAACTGTGCTGCTAACCAAACAACTGCTACTCCATTTCTATTTGCAGTTTTATCCTCACATGGTGTGATCAAATAATAAATCTATCAGGTCACATCCCGGGTACAAAGAGGAGTGGGAACTAAGGAAGGCAAAGACAGTCAACAATCATCAAGGAGGCCTGATTCCTACCTGTGCTTGTGTCACTCTCTTGCTTTCTTCCTGTCAATAGTGATTTAAACGCTCGCTGGTGTTATGGAGATTTAGCCTTGCTTTCGGCATAACCTTGGTGATATGTGACTGCATTTCTAAATGAAAATCTTTGATGTTAAAATATATATATATTTTTAAAAAATGTCTGGCCTCGAAAGTCTCGAGAAGGCAGTGCAGCCGTGCTGGTTCCTTGCAAAAGCATACTATGTTTGTAGGATTTCATCATTGCATCAGCCTTGAGAATTTCTTGCAAATATTTTTTTTATAGTTAAAGATGCTGAGAGCCACAGCTTTGTTAGAAAAAAAAAAAAAGTGGGGCGGTTTTTGAAGGCGCAGACATTTCAGAGCTAAACACGGCGTCTTTGTGAGAGGAACAAAGAGAAACCTCTGACACCCCCCCCCCCCCCCCCCCACCCCACATCCAGTTCGCTACACTCTTCACTGCTCCACTCTTTGTTTGCAGTCGATCTACAGGTGACGAGTCTGACCTCACCGGGCCAGACACCAACCCTCTGGGGTTCTCCGTGGGCCCACAAAGGCCAAGCAACCTTCTCTATCTTCTGCTTCTTTTACACACTTGATTCCTGTCTGCCGGCTCTCTCAGCAGCTCTGTAGTCCCCCCCCCCCCTCGGTTGGTATTCCTGTCTCCCTTTCCCTCTGTTCCCTCACTGCTCTGCTTTCTCCATCTTAGCTTGAGTTATTGATTTCCGTAAAGGTTGAGTGCAGCTGCTGCATTCCTTTCTCTTTTCTACCGTTCCCCAACTCTCTCCTTTCCTCTAGTTTTTTTTTTTTTCCATCTTTCACCAGCTGTGTCCACCATGAAACATAATCACATTGGTTTTCACTCAGTTGCTATATTTCTTTCTCACTCTTTCCATGGTCTCTTTGAACTCCAACTTAAGGAAACATTCCTAGAATCTCTCCGTGTCCTCCTTCGTGTTCTATTCCTACTCTGCCTTGACCTGGTCTGGACAGAATGAGTTATGCAACTGGACTGAGCATCTAGTTTCTATTTCCAACACAAACCATGTTTTATACATATAAATTTACTCCAGACACGCTGCTTATATTTAGTACAACTAGCTGTACAACTTCTTCATGATGACTATGGCACGATTTATAATACATATTTATCACTAATGTTTATTATTATAAATTAAATAATTAGTTTCACACGGTTTAAAACAATAACCTTTATGTTAACATGGCCTTTTGCTTATTACACATTCCACCCGTGTCCTTCTCTCATTTGATCTTAGGGAGACTTCAGAGTCATCTGAACGATTTCTCAGTGAAAAATTGGATATTTCTCTCGGTCCTTCACTCCATCATTTTCTCTTAGGCTCTCTGTGCCGAATCGTCGGCCACCTGCAGCGTCTCTTTCAGTCTTCGGGCTACTGGTGGTGTTTTATACCACCTGAGGTTGTTTTAAATCACAAGCTGAAGGTAAAAATCATAGCTAAGAGATGTTAATTGAAGAAAACTTTATAGAATAACTGTTGCTGTGGTGATGGATTATTTTTAAGCTATGGGTTAATCAAAGTTTTCATTGTCTTTTTTTCCTCCCTTTGCGTCTTATACTAAAAAAACTCTTAAGTCCTCCTAACAATTTTTTACCCTGCTTTGTGACTATGCTTTTTGTGTATTATTCTTATTCATGAAGATTAAAGTCTTTGAGAACGTCTCAGAATTAAAAACATTTGTGAATACTGCTCCTGGATCTTTGTATTCCGGGAGTCTTCAACTGTGCGAACGCGTGTGCTTGTGTGTTGGCGTACTGCGGGTTCCCGGAAAGCAGGTCATGTTGTCAAGGTCTGCTGGTTGCGCCTGGATGTTTCATGGGATCCTGCGTGATGAAATCTACAGCGTGCTCTGCTCTCATATCTGGGAGAGGGATCCCTCCTCACTTGCCTTCACTGAGAGTCATGTTTCTGTTTTTGTTCAAGGTTTGTTGGGTTGAACTTTTCCCTATTAAATTTAGACGTGTGAGGGAAAAAGGACGTCATAAACTGCACAGACTATGACCCTTAAGG
The DNA here is from genome assembly GCA_030770545.1 of Macropodus opercularis. Taxonomy (NCBI): domain Eukaryota; kingdom Metazoa; phylum Chordata; class Actinopteri; order Anabantiformes; family Osphronemidae; genus Macropodus; species Macropodus opercularis. The sequence goes on from JAUCMP010000028.1 coordinate 7,999,491, forward strand.
CCAATGTGGGAAAACACAGTGGCTTTGTCATAGATATTATTATTAACAGGTTTAACATTTGAACATTTTGCAACAAATTGCCAATTTGTCTTTGCAAGTGCAGTTTTGTGATTTAGCAGTATATTAAATGTTACTCACCCGTCCATCATTCCCTAATAACCTGTCCGTAATGTCTGGGGGATCATGATGACCACATTAGTAACGAGGACATGGCTGACAGGTGAAGCTGCACCTGGCTCGTGGAAGCTCATTACAGAGTCTTAATGATGTGCTGTGTTTCATAATTAGGAAACTTTTCAGCCCTGCGCCCAATCTCCCCGTTTGGGTGCCGTGTTGGCTGGGGGCAGCACGAGCGCTTTGGTTTGGTTCGACTGCTTGCATGCGGACCGTCTGAGCGATCTGTGCAGCGCTCATTAGATATGCCCACAGTAGGACACATACAGGATGGTGGAACAGGAGTAAGACTGAGGGGGTTACAAAGTTTGGAACTTCTGTCAGGAAGTGTGTAATGAGCACATGTGTGTATTTGGACTGTTTTCACCGTATTCTGTTTTCAATTCTTTTTCATGTTTTGCTAACTCAACTGGAATTAACATATGTGTGATGTGTGTTTGTGTGCATAATGCGTTTTCAAGTCCAGCATTTTAATTGGCGTTTACATTCCCCTCCAGCTTGGCGATGATGGAGATTCTGTAGCCTAAAATCTATCCGCATTTCAGTTTCATAGGCAGCGAAAACTTTCACAGGTGCTTTACATATAGCCTTGTGTGAGTCAGTGAGTGCCTGGAGCATTGGTATGCATTTATTCAGGAATCTGTTCCAGGTTTAGTATTGACCATAAAAATGACAGAATAAGAGCGGAACGGCTGATTAATTAGACCGACGTAGGCTGTTTTTTGAGAGTCTGTTTGCAAGATAGACACCGTTGCGGAAAGTCTGAGTAGTTCTGAAACTAATCTGTGTGGAAGACGGTGAGACAACAAGACGTAGAGAGAGAGAGAGAGAGATGCTGTGCTAGTTAATGAGGGCCAGAATAATTGAGCTGAGGTTCGCAGGTCCTGTCTTGCTGCACAGGAGAGCAAATGATGAATACACTTCAATCATTTGAAGACAGGCCTTCATCATTTGCTGGAGCTGTCAGGCAGTTATCAGGCCTCACTGTCGGCAGTCGGAGACGAGGCTTCGTCCATAATTGAAAATCGAGTTTATAAATGTCACATGTATCTGTCCGTATAAATTTAAAACTGGGAAATCCCCGTTGGCGCCCAGCGTGTAGACGCCTGACAGTAGCCATCAATCCAAAGTTCAACGTTTTAGTCAATAGAGGCGAACACAAGTGGTGGATTTGTTCATTATTAACAAGGGGCATGTTAACAGCCTCAGTGTGAGACTGTGCCTCGGGCCAAGCCGTTCTCCTAAAAAATCCTGTACAACTAAACTGCAAAAATGATCAAATGTGAATGAATTTATTAATCACGCGTTTATAATTGTTAACGTCTTTTCTTTTTAATTAAAAAAAAAAAAACAATGGATGTGCAGGATGGAAAAACATTTGCTGTTTAGTTTCAATGCAATGATAAATGGCTTGTCTGGAAACATCCGTGCGCCGTATCAATGCACTTGCAACTTTGAAACAGCTTTGCGCAGGCAGACGTTTGTGCTCCATTCATTTCTCCATCAATAAAGCAAACTGTTTGGCTTTTTGTCTTTACTTTACGAACAACCAGTTAGAAACTGACAGACAAGCTGTTGATGTTCTTTGAAAATGTTTTCATTTATGTTCGGTACCAAATTTGAAGCAATTACTCTCTGATAGCTACTTTTAAGGCTAAAGCTAATTGGCTGAGAATGAAAAAATAACCTTTATGATCTTTGCTGGAGGGGGAAAAAAAAAATAACACTAGGGCGATTACTTTGACTTTCCCATGTGCTTTCTTTTCCAAAATTCATTATGAAGTTACTCCACAGTATATGTATTCACCTTAGAGTATCTATATTCAAGGTCTCGGTCCTCCGCTGTGGTTTCTGAGGAAAATAGAACGCTAATCTATTCTGGTGTAATCATGCTTTGACCTGGCTAATGGAGGCAGCATACCCCAGGGCAAGATGTAATCAGGAAGACAGTTAATAAAATGAACAAGCTTTACTGATCTTCTAATGCCCCTGACCTTCCCTGAGGGATGCCACTCACACACACACACCACCCTTACACGTACATTACATGCATGTGCCTCAGCACTACACATACAATACATGGAGTCTCAGGTAGAGCCGCTCAAGTAGGCTGATTCATGTAAACACAAGGACAACAAGGAGACGTGTTGCATACATTAATTCAACAAGACCATTATTATTTATGATCCCTCAACCCTCTTGTTATTGTCTCTATTGAGGCGTGGATGAAACACAAGCGCAGATGAATCATGTCCCCACATGGCACAAAAAACGTCTGCAAAAGATCAGGCCCCAACGTCAGACAGGACTGAAGGTACAATGTATAATATAAAGTATAGCAACAAAACCAGAGAGTGTGTTGAGTCCATAAACAACTGTCAACCGACTGACTGACAGCTGACTGACACAAGTAACTACACATGTCACTTAGTACTGGCTTACAGTATATTTACAACAATAACACACACACAACACACACAAACGTCTGTGCACGGAAATAAGAATAAGACAACAATAGAAACCACATTCTGTACAGCACCTGTTCCAACCTTCATCCCGAATACTATGATGATGAAAAGCACTATTTACCCAGTAACTGGTTTAAAGTTCTGCTTCATTTGAGGGTAGTGATGAACCCAAACAACTTTCAAATATATTTTGTAAATAAACATGACGCAATGTCCTCTTGTGCTCAAACCAACAAAGTGCTTCAACAGCACCAAACATGATTAAACATTTATGAAGCAGCATTTTGCTTTTACCAACTTTGCTGCTTTGACATATCCCTGTGATGCAGCAATATGAGAAAATATACCATAATATCAACATAATGTTAAGTTTACTATCTTCACCGACCGCTGCTGATACTGTAACTGAAAGTCTCTTTGTCCATACACTGACTGTGTAATGATGAACCCTGTTCACTCTCCAATCACGGTTTGACGATATTACCAGCTTAGATACAGCTTCAGTCCCTCGACGTGGGATGTACTTCAGCCACTTGGCGGATTAGAGCAGTGCATCAAGGTGCTTGCAGCAAAATGAAAATGTAATTCTCTGATTGCTTGAGGGACGTACAAGATGAGGGACTGGGAACGATTGCCCATTGGAACATGATCACCGGCTGCTAAAGGGAAGCCCCCGATGCTGCGACACTCCCAAACGGCAGAGTCCCTGCCATAACTCCTGGAGGTCATTCTGAGGATATCATTCCCAGGAAGATTATACCTGATGAGCGATAGGCTGCTCTCTGTGGAAGTACAAGTGGAAGAGGTCCCCTTAGGGAGTGGAAGCAACGTTGCTGGTGCTGTAGAACCGCCTGAATTTGCCCCGACAAGGCGTGAATGCACGTACAACGACGTCTGAATTAATCCAGTCATGAGATGGACAACGGAGCGTCCCGCTGACAGGAAGAGAGCTAACCACTATCGACAGAGCAAATGGTTATTGACAGACTGTCAGCGCCTGTAAAAGCTGGAGGCAACCAAGAATGAAGGAACTCAATTAAAATTAATTAGCTGTGTGGGTAATTTTATATACTTATATAGGAAGACAACTGATATTACGAGATAAAAAAAAAAAATAGAAAAGCGATTCAAGGAATGAAAGTTTTTAGGTTGAAGCTGTGAGAAAGGTGATAATTGTATTATGCTGTATGTTTACTGAGGTGGTTCAGTCCAAGTCCAGCATCCACTGTGACCCCAATAACAAACATATACTAGAATTATGGCCTTTCAGACACTTTTGACCATAAAGCTAAGGCTACTGGCTACAGAATCACAAATCAGTCAAACTTGAAGACTTGCCAGAAAGACACACACACATCAGTAGAGTGATTTATGATTTACATACACATAGAAGACCGTTCCGTGAGAAGGTGATGAACTGTCGTGACCTTCACAACTGTTGGCAGCAAACCGTAATTGGACACGGACACAAAATAAGAAAACAGATATTAAATCGCAGTGGAGGGGTCAGAGAGCAGATTTCTTTCTAACAAGGCACATAACAAGGATGTTTTATCTGCTTCCACTGCGTTTTCGTTGTGTTTCCCACTCGATGGCATTTTCGTGTCTAAACCCGCCGAACCAATAAGGCGACGCGCATTCAGCTGTATCAAGTACTGGATGTGAGAACAAATCACGGAAGCAGAGAGAGAAAGAGCAGGAGTTTAAAGCTTTTGTGCCAGTCTCTACTGATCGTACGTGTTCGACTCCTTCGACCTCTCCCGCTTCTTTTTTAGCAGCTCTTTCCTTTAGTCGCACAGAAACAAAAGGATAATGTGCGAACAGAGACGACTTCATTCTCTCCTTCCCTCTTATTTTCATTCTTTACTCCTCTGTTTGAATATGTCTTTCTTACTCTTTGTCTTTTTCTTTACTAAAGTACATTTTTCTTTTCCTGGTTCTTCTTCTCTACAGCCATTCATTCCTCTCTCAGTCCATCTAACAATATGAAGCATAGCCTCTCACGGGCTCAAATCCCTGCAATCTCTGTTGTGTTTGTAACCGAACACTCACATGCGCATGCAGGCACAGACACAAACACCTGAACATAACACACAAATCTCAAACAGCTCTGGAGATGGAGGAAGACAGGGGGTTATTGAGATGAAGCATGGGTCCTTGGGGGTGACAACGTGGGCATGATTGTCTGCTCTGCAAGCCTCCTCTTCCCTGAAACTCTACAGACACTAAACCCCAGCAGCAACCACAGCTACCCGCCAACGGGGAGGGAAAGAGAGTGCAGTATTTCAATTCCCTGCCTTTTGCAATTCATCACCACCCTCTAATGGCAAACGGTGCAGTTAAGCTATTGCTCGCTGGAAGAAAAACAGGGGTTCTTCAATCAAGCCGTCTGGAAAAAAAGTAAGGTGCTGGTCAACCCAACTTGTGCAAATCACTCCTGTCTTAAAATAGATTTGATGGCATTAAGAATACGCCACATGTCCCTGCTCAGAATATATTTAGGCGGTTTTAAAATTCATCTGTGAAACCACTCAAATCTGGCATCGGAAAATCCCACTGAAAGCCATTCAGACAGTTTTGAGAAAGGACTAGTGAACATTTCTTTTAACATTATATCACAGCGTAATGTGTCCAGGAAAAACAGCTGTTAACATCTCTTATTACTGCACCTGGCACTTAGCAAGTTGCCTGTTGATATAATTGATCTAATTTTATTTATGCAATTGTGAGATGGACGAGTCAAGTGTCCACTATAGCGTAGTTTAATTTAATGTGTTCATATGCAAATATAAGGAAAATGTCAGAGAAAGCGAACAATGTTATGAGCTGCAGAAACAAAGGAGGTGCTAAACAAAAATATATGGAAGTTATATTATACTGTTGGATGTGGGAAGGCTAAATGCAGCGTGATTGATGCAGGTCCCACAGTAACAACATCCATCACCATCATCATCTTTCCAGTAACTATAGTGCTTTTCCGTAGCTGGCAGAGGGGAACACTGCATCGTACTGGTTTCTAGGCGAAAGAAAATGAGCGTAATTAGAAAAAAAAAAAAAGACATTGGGCTGGGAGGAGGAAATAACAACGTGGCGTGAAACTGCCCCAATAGGCCAATGTTGTTCTAAACTCACAACACGGTGCCAAGACTCCCCACACACAGCGCCACTGATGTAGCATCTTAGCCGTGCCAACGTCAGCACAGCCGTGACACCACGTACAGCATATTTATTAATGCTTACTTAATACTTAAGATCACACATCCCTGGTGAAGCAGGTTTGGCTCCCCACAGCCACACTCACTGGAGAAAACACACACGCGCAGGTCGAAAACTTGATGCTGGATAACAATGTGAAAGAGAAAGACATAACCCGAACATTTTGAAAGCGCAGGTACAGAAACGCTGCACAACAAAGCAAATTCTACCCTCGGTGTTCCCAATAGTCACGCTACGTTACTGTATGTGATCCTGTTACCTCTCCCGAGCTACTACACTGGAAGTACTGTGGGGCGGCAAGCACTGAAGAGGCAGTAGGCTTCTTAGAGCCACAGGGATAGAAGGCTAAATGACAGATCATACACAGATTTAAACACCGCAGGATGGCCCAAGGCAAGCTGGGAGCCACAGACAAGAACCCAGACGCTGCAAGTGAATACTCAAACAGATAAACTCTCGGTGTGGTTCAAGTCAGAACTGCTTCCTTTCAAGACCTACTGCATCACAATGGGCAGACAAGGCTACAGTTTTAATGGCTGCCCAATATTTGGATAGATTTTGTCCAGCTTTTGCAGGGCAGGAGCTGCTGTGTGCTCTCTTTTACATTCCTAAGTAAATCGCTGGGATTCTGACTCGGCAAGTGGCTAAAAACGCACTGAAATGAACTTTTGTTCTCCTGTGTGGTCTGCGAAGGAAAATCTGCATTTCGTGAAGGAAATGAGCCAGGCTGACCCCGCAGGGCTGGAGTCCTCTGAAGGCCACACCGTTGTATGTAATGTCCTTTGAAAGAGCTGGCCTCTGAAAAGAGGGAATCAGCTAACATCCCATCTCCATTGGCATGCACGGAGGTGACTCAGTATCTCGCTGTGAATCTAATCTCGGTTTACAGCCCACCACATGGCACGAGTCTTCCAGTGCACCCTGAAAATGGATTATGATAATGCCATAACTGCCTTGGAAGACGCAGTCAGGAGGAAACATCAGTAGCCTCCCTGTAACCGCCTGCAGATGTAGACAGCAGGAGTCATGACTGGAGAGAAATCCACTAACACATGCTCACGTGCAACCTTTCATATTCATCCCCTCCTTTTGTTTCTCTGTTCTGCATTTTACTTAGTGTCTATTTTTCTTTTCTTCATTCCAGTCGATCCACGCGCAGCCAATGCACCTTTTGAAGTGAGTTACGGCTTTGTGACAACATCGGCTCCTGTTGTGATTCCTATTGTAAGTGTGCAATGTTGCTGACAATAAGTACAATAAAAAAAATACAAAAAAAAAAAAAGAAGAGGAAGAAAAAGGCACGGCTTCACATTGAGGCAGAACGGATGGAGAGCGACATGGCATCTCAGACTCTCCGGCTGTAATATTTCTCAGAGTGTTGTGATAGTGTGCTATTTTCCACTCCACAAGGCACAAAACCCACCATGCACCAAACAACACTCGCTCTGCGAGGAGCGGAAGGTCCCCACTCAAGTTACTGTAAAACAAACACTGACAGCATACAGTATAAAGGAAAAAGAGCCTCACATCATTTACATGTCCAGCAGTGGGAAGCTGCGTTTGTGCAAATAAATAGGATAGAGGAGCTAACAGCAATGCAGCCACAGAGACAATAAGCACGGTAACCACAAATGTCAGAACAGGACTAAAAACTCAACTGCTGGCCTGGGCAGAAACAGACCTATGCGAGGAACGGAGTGCTCGCAAATGACACCGAACTCTTTGATCCTGTAATTGGATGGGATTAGTTTGGGCTGAGAAAAGCAAGCTCTAAACATGGCTGAGCCACAGATACAATTTGCATAATTAAAAACCATAGGGGTTTGTAACAAGTGAGTTTGAGAGAACAAAAGAGTGGTGATTTAGTCGGGTTGGGTGCAGGTAGCTTCGTGCCGCAGTCAGAGGGATTTAGTCATGTAAATAAAAGAAGAATGGATGTTTGAGAGCAGGTGTTGGTTAGTGTGCCTTTAAAATGCGCTAGCGTACAGTACGTGTGCAGAACAGTTGTTTACCTTAATCACCTTTAAATTACTTAAAAATACTAATGACTGTATCAGTGACTCGTTTCCTCTGACGCAGATTCGTGCCAGAGGCTGGTGGTCCTCATTGAGTGTCTTCGTGTAGTTTGTTCTTCTCCAAGTCAAGGCCAAGGGAAAAGTGTGTAAGGTGCTCCCACTGCAATGCATCATTCTAAGACTTACAGAATAAAAACCGAAATTGAAAATGTCTCCCACCTTTGTCAGGTCAGCGATCTGTGCGCGTATGTAGGTACGTACGCGTGTGTTTGTGGCAGAGGGTTAGACGGGAGGAAGTGAAACTGCATGTCGAGCGCTTTCTTGAGCAATGGAGGGCAACAGCTTGAAAGGCAGGTTGATGTCTTTGAATCCCTTTCGGACGTGTGTGTGTGTGTGTGTGTGTGTGTGTGTGTGTGTGTGGGCCTTCTCTTCCTGTCGTTCCAGTGTCTCGCTCGCCTTTTGTGCTCAGAAATATCTGGGCTGCTCCTTCTCTTCTGTTTGTGTGTTGCGGTCTGACAGAAGCTGCTCTCGACAAGCCAAGCCTGCCCCCCCGTCCTCCCTGCTAACATTGTGATCCATCATGCTGTGTTTCACTGGGCCTCCCCGACACTGTGATCCTACAAGATGCCTGTCTGAACCCGCTCCATCCGTCCCTTCCTGCTACCGCTCCCCTCATCACGCCGCCTCAGTGTGCCACCCGCCCTCCGTCCCACCCGCTTGCGCTCCATCTCCTCCTCCCTCCTGCCCTCTGATTCTCTCTCACTTTTTGTCACCCCTCCCCTTTCCCCTCCCACGTGGTTATTCCCGCCTCCCTGGGAGTCCTCGAGGCAGTCAGGGGAGACACGGAAAGCTTTCTGCCCGGGTTGGTGACCCTCGTCAGTGGGGGGAAAACTGCCCACCACTGCTTGCCTACACAGCTGGAAAATTAAGGATTTGTGGAGGTGAGAAGGTTCAGTGTGTGTGTGTGTGTGTGTGTGTGACGAAGTCAGAGAAGTTCTCATAGATCATTCTGCGTGCGGGGTAAAAAGCTGCAGACAGACCCGTAGGCCTGCTTTGCGAGCCTGGGCAGGTTTTTTGTGAACTGATGGGTGCATGCTTTATCAGGTGAAATAGTCTTGTTTATAGAGTAAACATGGTGCAGATGGTAGGTGTCCAGCTGTTATTCTGTCTAATGGGTTAATTTGTACCACAACATCCATTCTGCTCGTCTACCTCCTGGTGTCTTTGTCTCTCTCTCTCGCTCCCTCCCACTTTACTTTACTAAACCACATGTTTGTGTAGCGTACACACAGTGTATAGGGTAAGAACTCATCACACCAGTTTGGTGACATCCTTGCATTTCTGGTGCCAAACAAACATTAAAAAAAATTGTTATGTAACACTGTTGCTGTTGTTCCATCCATCATCCTAACGGTTTTTCCACGGAGGGGCCCAGGGAAGAGCTGGAGCTGATCCCAGCTGTCACTGGGTGAGAGGCAGGGTACATCCTGCACACCAGTCCATCACTGAGCCACACATAGACAGTTACTAATCCACCTCTTTGGTTGGACTCAGACAGACCAGATCTGGAGAAACCAGCGTAGCCTCCCGGTAAAACAAAACACTGGCCAACATTCTCACATTTAAATTGGTTACTTTCTTTAAAGCCAACAAAATTGATAAAAGTATATTGCTCGGTATTATCCTATGGGATCGTGTACAGAAGCGCGTAACAATCAAAGGGCGCATTTGCAAACAAGTGGTGCGACACGCGAGGAATACGCACACACAGAGCCCACACGACCGCTGCTAACTAATTGCAAGAGAATGCCACACGGTACATCGGCATTCGATAAGACAAACAGCATGAATATTCATCAGTTTGTTTACTCTTCCCGTGTGAGATGAGACAAAAACCACTTCGAAGAGATGTCATCGCGATGCAAAATACCACACAGTGACACGGACTGAAATTCACCGACATACATGATCAACGCAGACACGAGACGGGCGGCGGAAGCAAACAACGGACAGTTATCAAGCTGCAGCTCGAGTACACACTGATGAACACAATAGGTCCGTGTCACACAGACACACACACGCCCTCGCTTCTCCTCTCTACTTGACAGCTGGAAAACTTGGCATCTTCTCTAACTTTGTCTCCGACTTTCCTTGAGTTAAGTTTCAAAACCCCCTCAAGGTCAAGTGGGATAATCAACTTTCCTCCCCGTATTGCTTCATTAGCACCACTGAGTGATATTTCCTCTGTTTTCCTCCCGTTGTTCTTCCAGTTGGTCTAATCTCTGTGTGCCCCGCTATCCCACTGTAATCCGGGAGCTGTGCTAAAACGGCCTCCAGCGATTGCTGCATGCGCCCTCGGAGATGTCAGTAAACCATGCACTGGCTGATTGCAGACGCACTGCTGCATGTGTAGACACTAATGACACCGGAAATACTTCATGGCTTGCAATACAAACGAGCGAGTCCATCGGTGTGAGGATGCATTGGACGTGCGTCTTCATAAAGGAGTGGGATGCTCTTACTTGTGTGATCCATCACTGAGCCCTCTGTGTTTAATGATCAGTTCGGGGTCATACACCACAGCTTGTCCTACATTCACCGTCCTCTGCAACCTTGGGGAGGACAAAACGCAGAGCTGAGGACTGTCACAGAAAGCTTCCTAAGTGAGATCAATCCCTCAACTCATCACAAACGAGAAGACAGTATTCTAATTACTCCTCAAGTGAGCGGTTTCTATTTTTCCATTTGCTTTTTATCTTTCCGCCAGGCTGTGGCCATATGGTGCTTTGTTTATGTGCGTGTGCTCATTTTGGCGTGTTGCATGTGAGATGGTGCAAGTACAGCTCAGAAAATCCCATTAAGAGGGATATGTATAAGTTTGCTGTGTTATTCAAGGCTTTCTGGGACATTAGTAGCGACATATCTTTCAATGTCAGTGCAAGCGGTAGAAAACAAACTAATCTGCCTCTCCGTCCGTCCTTTTTTCTCTCTGCTCTGTCTTTTACGTGTTTTCTGGTGTCTCGGTCTCTAGACATCAATCTCTGTCTCACTCAGGCCTTCTCTCTATTTTTTCCCTTCTCTCATCACTATGCTTTTTCAAAACGCATTTCCCTTCATCATCTTTGTGTCAGCCTGTCTCTGCTCTTCTCTCCATGTCACGCACCGAGACGCTATTACGGGCATTTCTTTTCACACGATCCAGTTGTGCATGGCGCAAATACGTCTTCCCTGCTCTTATGTGCTCAACAACAGCAATAACCCAAAAGCCCAAAAGAAAATAGAGAAATCAATACAAAACATGAAGCACTAGAATCTAAAGAACTACATAGTGGATTAAGCCCGGTTGTGCTACTTGCACACTAAAACCCAGGTGCTTGCTTTTGTTCTCAGTAGGTAAGACAACAAAAACACAGATGTGGAAATAATGACACACGCGCGCTCTGCTTGTCGAAGCAGCTGCAAAGCCCTTTGTTTTTCTTTATGAAAGGAGCAGTGTGTTCAGTGTGACACGGTAAATGCGACGTTTACTGTATATGTTAATGGTGAGCGTTTTAGAGTTGTGCATATTGTACCATGTGAGATTCCAGCACATCAACGCGTCTATTACGCGAGCTCAGATATATCTACCAGTAAAGAAGACGAAGAAGAAAACCGCTGGGTTATATCACCATAGTAACCTGGGATGCACCTTTACAGTTAACAATTACAGCTACCAGTACTCATCACATACAAGGGTTTAGTTCAGTCGCGTTTTACTACTTTTTGTGTTAGAAGGTGCAGTTTTACAGAAAAGTAACATATATTGAAGATTAACACACAAAAAGATATCTGGATTATTTCATTTTATTATTGGCATTGCTACACTACACACTTCAGGGCAAACTCCAGTACAATGCATTTAGTATTTAAGTTTTATTTATGATTCAACAGATTTAATATGACACAGCTTACTCATAAATGGAGATGCTCCCCTGAAGATAGACCAACTACCTCATTATCGCATTAGGTTAATGGGATTTTGTGCTGAAAGCTTTGTCTTATCTCAAAGGTCAGGGCTGTGGGTTCAGTAACTCAACACAATGCTTGATTAAAATAATCCTCTGGGGAGACAGATATGACCTTGCATATATTTTATTTACTTAATAGGTAGGTGCAAAAACAACCTGCTATTGAAAACCTCCTTGTATCCCTGTTAGCTGAATACTATAATACAACCTCTATATCCATGAAAATGAGAATTTCCCAAAGGAGATCAATAAGCTGTCACGTTCATTTTATCTCCACCCAGTATGCTTACTTCAGAAATCTCTCCTGCTTGAATGTTAACCGTGTAGAGTTTTCTCTCTAAGGAGACTCGGTTTAATGCTGCCATCTGACAACAAGCTCCACTCCAGACTCCTATATTAGGAGCATGGACATCCGCAGGGGATAGAGTCAGGCTGATAATAACCAACACACACACACATGCACGTTGCTTTTCCTTTTAAATGTATTGACACCGCGTGGAAGGGAAACATTAAAACCCTCCATATGCTGTGTTTAGAGCAGCAGCTAGAGATGCTAATGAAACACAGACATTACTAAACTCCTACAGAGGCCGTCATTAGCACAATCAACTCTGGTGGATTGGCAGTTCTTTACAGCACACGTTGTCAGGTGTGTGTGTTTGCGTGCGTCTTGCCTTTGTATATGTGGAGCCTAAGGCCCACCCGTCAGCACTCAGCTTTTCAGAGAGGAGATGAGATACAAAAAATAAATAAAGAAAGAAATTCTGTATATGGAAGACGGAGAAGAAAGTGGAAAGCTGGGGAAAAGGAAAATAGTGAAGCGGCAAAAAGAAAACAATATAAATAGATAAATAATATGAAATAAAGCCCTATTTCCTGCAAATTCACTGGGTTTTTATAGCGACAGCTTTGCGCAGCTTATATTTTCTAAACTTAGAAGTGATGCTTAAAACATATTTACAAACCTCCAATAACTCACCTGGAGTGATTTAACTTCAGCCCCGAAGGCCATTACCACGTTTAATGGGTTATGTTGAATTGTAATGCACACAGGGATAATAGCGAAACCATTAGCAAACGGTTCACCAAGCTATATGCTGAGTGCTGCCTTTTATATATAGATAATGGACTCGTTTTGTGGAATCTTTATATTGACTGATGTCTCATTTCGTCTGAAACGAGCAGAGGCAGGAGTCAGCGATCGGGTCTGCGCTGTTGGATGCTGCGCTGAAACAAAACGCGGTAATGAGAGGTGTGATGTAGAGCATTTTAAAACGACAATTAGAACACTATTCACATTTATAACTGCGCGGTAAAAGATCTCACACCCATACGTCCCAACGCACATAGTCAAGTAGAGAAAGCATCATTATGTTAATCAGTTTTGTAGTCAAATGGATGTGTGAGTAACAGCCTTGCATTTAATAAACAGGCTAAATTGTAAACACAGACAAAATACAGATTTGTCTTTCTTTATGATTGTTGTGGACTGTTCTTTACAACTATTATTGTTTGACATTGTACATTGAAAGTGTATCTACTCTCTGCTGCTGTAAACACAGAAATGTCCCCACTGTGGGATTAATAAAGTCCTATCTATCCATCTAAAGTTTTATAGTAAAACATATCCTACAGGATTAAATATGGCGCTCGGCTTCTGATATGCGATGGATTTATAAGGACAACTTCATGAAGGACTGATATTGAAAAAGAAGCGAAACAATTAGGGAAAAAGTTGCTTATAGCACACAGCTCCCAGGCGTCAACCACCCACGTCAGCGCAATGACTTCAGCGAATAAAAACATATTCAGTTGGATAACAGTACACTCTGAATGCAGTTTTAAAGCTTTTTGCCCAGATGTATTTACCGCAAGATTGCTGGAAAGTCTCAAATATTGAGAATTGTTTCAGAAAAGTGATTGGTATTCGTCTGCGTTACGTCTAACCAGACAGACCGCGAATTTGGACTTCAAAAGACTTCTACCTTTTGAGCGTGAGCCAGGTTACCGCTACCGAGACATGGCCCCGAGCCGCCCAGAGCATTTGATCTTTGGCTGTGCCCTGAAACAAAGCAGGAATTTCGCAGCGCGTCTGATTCCACTCGCGTGACAAATATAAAAATGAGACGAATCCACTCAGGTTTGTGAAAATAGGGTAAATAGTTTCTCACGTGATCAAGTTTATCTTCTATAAAATTTTAATAAATTCTTGCCACATTTACAGTAGCACTAAAATAAAGGTCTGGGTTTTAACTAATTCTAACAAATCTATGTTATGTTTGTGCTAAATATTAAACCTTGTTTTCCGGATCGGGTACAATCCAAGATGTCTGCTTTATGTCTCCCTCTGTTCAACGGTGAGCAGATGGAGAGAAGAGATTACTTAAGATGCTGAGGGAAAGCTACAGCTAATGGGCAGCAGCCATGTAAATGGCTCCCTCTTCAAAAGCGAATAGGTGAACACATATAACACACACACACACACACACACACACACACACACACACACACACACACACACACACACAGGCGATGAGTGAAAAAGTGAAAACATTAAATAAACACGTAGGCCAAAGCATCAGTGGCAGTTACGCCAAATTCAGCATTAGTCGACACCAACATCAGACAAACCCCTGCACCCACGGGACTATCACGAGTTGTGTAACAATAAGCGTGAGAAGAAAGCAGAAAAAAGCTAAACTGAAGAAATAAAAGCAATAGTGAGAGCCATGCAGACATTGCAAGCAGCTTATTACCTCGGCGTAATGTACTGTAGAGTGTCAGACTGTTTCCATCGACACCGGCACCTGTGCGGCCATAAGCAGTAAGTGCGGCGCGCAGGTAGGCAGACATGGGCCGGGATAAGACACATGACTCTGTCAACACAACATATGACAGCATTATCCCGGGCAATGACGCATTGCCGCGGCAACGGCAACTAGAGTGCACACATTATGGGATGTAAATGATATGGGCTAAGCGGTGACGGATCACACTTTGTTGCTCTGTTTCTTGTACAGTCGCTTTTTGTGCCGATGCGTTCAAAGCGACCTGCTCCAAACTCAATGTCCGGATGCAAGGTTTCAGGCTAATTCCATCTGTTGAGTTGCTGTGCTAGACAAAGGCCAACTTTACACGTCAGCCTCGAGTGGCTCTTATCAACCGAGCGAACACTCTCAGCTTCCCTGCCCATAATGGGTGGGGGGGCCGAGAAAAGCCGCCGGCAGACTTGAAAGCGAAATGGATTCTCATCAGTGCATTTAAAGCAGGGAAAGATAGCGAGGATAATTTAACGTTAATTAGCATCTTGTCTACAGGGGGTAAGAAAAGGAGGAGAAAGAGAAACGGCGGACACTTGGGGTGAGAGAGACACGCTTGAGGTGACGGTTCTCCTTTCTTTAGTCTTTCGATATAGCGGCTCCTGTTCTCTCTCAGTCCGTTCTTGCCTTGGGTGCTTTTACAAATTAATGACATTGTAACCAGAACATTAGGCGGGTAATGAAAGACATGGCACAATCGGGCAGCGTGAGGGCACAATAGGCTAATAAAGGCGGATAATACGTGAAATATAAAGATATGTTAAAATGAATAATGTCATATAATGTCAAAGAGACAATAAAAAATCCTCATATTAGCATATTCTAAGCCCCCTCCCAAACCAGCAGACATAAAGCTACATCCCAGCGCAGGGAGTGTTAGTTGACGCGAAAACTAAACCGCATGTGAGCGAGCAGCGCTCACTGCAGATTAGTTAAGGATTGCATATTTTCCTATTAAAGATAATTAGAGACGGACCTTTGCAGTTCAGCTGGGCGTCAGCAAGCTTTGTTAACATTTCACAGCGGCACGCCATTATTGGTGGGATCTGTTATTTTTGCAGAGACACGCAAGAGCTTAAGGGCAAAAGTGAGAGAGAGCTGAGAGAGAGAGAGAGAGAGAGAAAAGCAACCGTCTGCGGCCGCTGCTCCGTTTAAAAAGGTTAATGAACATCAAAAACAGCAAAAAAAGAAAAAAAGAAAAAGCTGTGTTAACCACTGCTGTATTACACTCTAGTAGAGCAGAAGTCATTAGCGTGGAAATCAAGACATGCAGGACTGTACGAGCGCGCGCGCGTGTGTGTGTGTGTGTGTGGAGTGATACAGTTGTTGGGATGCTGTGGCTGTAATTGAGACAAGTCCAAGGAATAGACGGAACCCAACACAACACAACACAAGACGAACACAACGAGACCAAGAAAGAGTCAGCTAAGTCTCTCTTTCTCCTCCGAATGATCTACGCAGAACATACACATCACGGTGTGTAGCCGTGGTCACAGCACAGGCCTTTTACTCCACCGGAACATGGGAGTTGTTGGCTCGCTTTCACTTTTTCACTCCTAATAATTCTCCTTTTATTGCGCTCGCTCCGTGAACCAGCTCTAACTGCTGCATCTAACTGACTTGTTCCTCCTTTTTAGCGCTCTGTAGACTTTAACGGTCAATAAATATGCTCACACAACAAAATTCTATAATGTCATAAAGACCTGAAATAATGACATTTTATGATGATAACATCTTTACAAGAGGCATAATAACTTTTGACATGACTGGACAAAAATTGCTTTGACAATTGTGACTTTATGACATCAGCCCAGATTAATTGGCTGCGGTTTTGCTGACATCGAGTGAAAGCAGAAAGGAAAGAGCTGGATATGCAGCACTTACACTCATCAGGCTATTATCTCAAAACATTACTATTTGCTGTTACTGCATTTTGCTGCCAGTGATACTTTTCACTTGGGAAAATTTTTGACTGATTAAATGACAAATATATAACTGTCTTAGTCAGCAGTGGGTTGGGAGTTAAACTTTTACATGTAGCCCAGTCACTGATAAAGGGACGTACTGCAGCTGAGGTTTTAATTTATGCCACTGGTATTTCTTTCTTGCAGCTCGTCTCTGATCTAACATTACATGCCTCCGTCATCCAGCTGCACAACAGTAGATGGGAAACATTCAGTAAGATTAATATTCACAAAAGGCACATTAACTGGGCCAGTGATTTAGCTAAATCTGTATATAATTACAATATCTGTATGAAAAGCACATGTTTAGACGCTTACGTCTTACTGCTACAGTTCACTGGATTGATGAGTTCATTTATGTGATGATGATGATTCTATCAATCGCTTCGCGCAGGTCTGAGACATAAAGATGAGTCTGTGAGTAACATTCACAGCAGAGAATGAAACTGGAAGGAGCAGCAATTTTGTAAGTAACTTTTTATCCAAACCTCAATTTTTCATCACCATTATTCTAATTTAATGTTGGAATCTCTGCACCTAATGTTAAAGCCCACCCCCCACAGTTCTTACTGCTCTCACGATGACAAAAGAACTAGGAAGAAAGTTAACATGGAGCCAAAACGTTTCCCACAATTTAACAGAGATTTCTGATTACATTTAAAAACAATGTGACAAAACATCTCCTGTGGTTTGGCTGCGCAGATGTGCTTGAGGAAAATTGGAAAAGGAAACTGGGGAGAAAAGAATTGAGACCAAAAATAGCAAATGTTACAAAAAAAGACAACAGACAGGGAGGCGGGGGGGTATTTGTGAAACCGTAGAGGAAAGAGAGAGACAGATGGATGGTACTTCATACACTTGGATGCAGAAGTTGATTTGAAGCAGAGAGGAGAGGAAGAGATGAGATGGAAGGAGAGGAGATGTTGGATAAAGGTGAGAGCGAGGAAACAGCGGACGGATGTGCGTGTCACTTTGAATGGTGTCTGGGTGTGTAGCTGCATGCATCAGCATCAAGCTCCCCCATTATTTCATGCGGCCGCGCTGCGAACGAGCAGATTTTGGACAGGGACAAGCTGTGATCCTTCACAGGTGCAGAAGGTGTTTGAGTTAGAGAGAGGTGATAAAAGATGATAAAAAGGACACAATGTGTTAAATAGGTGAGGCAGGGGTCAGAAAATTAGACAATTACAGCCTAGGTTTCAAATTAGGGGTGTCACTGGTGGCAGAGTATAATTCCCATTTAACGGTTCATTTAGCTCTAAAATGCCAGCCCTAGTGTAATAGATGAGATCTGGATGGGGAAAAAAGTGGACGTGGAAGAGTAGCAAGTGTGCGTCTGTGTGCACCTCCAGCCATGTGTGTGCGGGTGGAAACGCTGTTGACAGTGTAATTTGATGAAAGCTGACAGCTAATTTATGAAGCATATTTTTGGGTAAATGATTTCTCCCAGTGCTACTTTCTCACTCATTCCTGACTGGTAATTGGATTTCCCTAACTTGCGAGGTAGTGCATGAGGAGCGGACTAGTTAATGAACGGCTGCGCTGGCGGTGCGTGTGTGTTTTGGTTGAAGGGAGGGTGTTCGCACAATATACTTTGAAGCTAGAAAAGGGAGAATAATAATAAGAGCGCGTGCTGTTGTGTGTGTTAGTGTGCGTCTGTGCGCGCTGAGACTGTAGGTGCAGGTGCCAGCTCAGCTCTGAGGTTAATTGCAAAGTTTTGGTCTGCTGCACTAATACCGAACTATTACTAGCCACCTATTTCTTTATCCCCACTCAGTCAATCAAGAACCACGAAAATACACACACCACACACACACACAGGTATACATCTAATGAAGCCAATATCCTCTCTTCCTGTCTCGCCCCCTCTGGGTCTCATCGTACTCTAATTGCCAGGAGGGTCTTGTCTTTATGAAGCTACTATCTGAGGTGGGTCTGTGTATATGCGCGCAACTTTTGATGCGTGGCACATCCACAGAAACAGAAGACTCGCTTCTTCTTGGTGCTCTTGTTCCTGCACCACATCCTTCTGACCAGCGAGCAGACAAGACAGTTCTCACTTAGCGACTTTGTTTTTGATTGAGTGGCTTTTTCCTGTAAAAGTTAACAGAACATAAGGGGAAATGGTTCCAGAGGCTTTATTTAATTGCAGAGGTCTTTATTTAAGGGTAAATCCAGCAAAATGCTTAAAGATGTGAGTCTTTTTGCTACATCGTAATCGTTCCATTAATTTGCATGTGCGTGCCTTCCAGCGACTGGTAACTGTTAAGTCTTGTCCTTCAAACAACCCCTTTAAAGTTAAAATAAAAAATCTTCACGCTGACATGTCGTCGCGATAAGGACATGGGCCCAAAAAAGGGGTTTTCAACTAAACCTCATCCACATATAAAACATATGTTCATACAAACACACACAAACGCCTTCATCAATTTGAGAAAATATCGAAAAGAAGGCAAATACAAATGCCGTCTTTGTCTCCTCTGTCATCGCTTGGAGAAGCGGCACAGCTGCAAGTCCACTCCACTCAAACCGAGCGTAACACAAATCAAACATATCTAATCCAGGCAAACCTTACACAAACGAACCATTACCTAAGCCAGCCAAACTAATCTAAACCTAAACTGACACGAAACCCTGCTAGGCCTCGCTCAAGCGAATTACCGCCAAACGGACTGAGTCCAAACAAATCTAATGCAAATGAATGTAATCCAAGTTAATCTACTCAGAATGAGTCCAGCCAGGCCCCTACTCGTTTCCAACAGTCTGTCTCACCACTTTCACTTGTAATTCCAGTCCCGATGCAGACGGAGTGAATATAATCCAAACAAACAGATGGGAGACATATTAAAAAGAAACAACATACTGCAGAGCCTCTTTTACTCTGCGGAGCCACCGAAAACTGTCCAAACAACTTCAAAGCTCCTTGAAATGGATTCTGCAGCTCCTCCGCGACTCAAACGAAGGATCGCAGCGGCCATTTTTATGAAATATGATGACAGCAGTACCGTCTTGGCTACGGTTTGGATCTGGCGAAGGTTTTATTGTGAAGTGTTAGTTATTTTCATAAAGAAACTAATAATGCAAAACAAACTGCATTAACAGGTGGAAATGAGTGTTTGTGTCTGTCACTCCACAATGTGACTGTGCGGGAAAAAGGCAAACAATGTGTCAGTTCCTGTGCTGTGTACATGTGTTTGAGTCAGCGGTGAAGGACGATGTCATCCTGTGCCTTTACCTGGAGTGTTGAGCAGCCTGGACTTTTGGCAGCTGTAGGCAATTTGCTGCTCACAGTATTCTGCACTGGTGGTGATGGCTGTCATCTGGAAACACAAGCGTGGACGTGTTTTTTCATTTTATCTTATTCAGTCAGACAGGTCAATTTCATGTAAGAACAAATTATTGAGCTGCAAAATGAAACAAAGTGCACAGTAATGTTGTTTTAATTTAGCTTCTCAGTGATTTAGAGGAGCTGGGAATGGAACAAGCGATCCATACAAATTAGAAGGAAACATAATTACAGGAAGGATATGCCACTCAAACCCTGTCATCACAGGGCAGACGGTGGTCTTGAACACTGTGCGGGTACAAAAAAGAAAAAAAAACACAACTAAATAAAATAAAATGCTGCCACTCCTCTCTGGAGTGTTCAAACCCGTTAAGTCCACACGCATTTTGATTTTGAGTGAGAGCAGATTGAAAATTGCAATCTATAACCACTCACCAGAGAGATTAAAGCACCGACTCCTGACTGATTCAGATACTCGAGATGTATGTAGCAGAACCGCAGCTAAGAAACATGACGTGAACAGATCTGATATGAACAGATAGATTACATTCGCATTTTTAGCACTGAGCTAGTAGCCACCGTTTGCAGAAATATGACTTTATTGTTGCCGTAACTTTATCAAAACAGTAGATATTGGTTTATTATCTAAATGTTGCCATAGTTACACACTTCAGTTGTTATTCACCGCTTGGTCAGACTAGCTTCTCTTCATTCTTCGTGGATCCACTGGCTCCTAAACTGCAGTGTTCTGCCACGAGCTGATAATGATAATGAGCTGATAATGTACCAGAATCAATTCCAAGAACATTCTTTGATTACTCTCTGGAGTTTGCAAGAAGTACCTACGAAGGTGTTAACGTGAAACTTAAGAGATTCCTCACATATCTGCGCAGGTGAGAGCTAAATAGCACACGTGAACAATTAATGGGTCTGAGACATGGTGAGTTTCTGATGAGACTGAATACGAGCACTGGGATATGAATAAATGCATTCTGCCTTCAAGTGAAGATCCAGGCATCCCATGCTAGAAAAATCATTTTACAGAGCAGTAATGAGATGATTTAAAGTACATTTCATAATCTAATTATACTGTCTGAAAAAGAATCATTTCATAATAAAAACACACGGCTACTAAATAATGCATTTTTAAAAGCTTGTTTTTCCATCATCATCATTAAAGAAACATGACATGATTGTTACAAATGAACCTGCAGGAGGCTTTCTATGGTCAGGCTGGTCTAGCTTACCTGGTCTATGGAGGCGCTGTAGTTGACCTGCAGGACGGTGCGTCTCTCTTTACTGGAGCCGCTCACTGGAGTTTTGGGCGGCAGGTTGTTCATAACGGTCGTCCATACTTTATCCTCTTCACATGCAAAAGGCGCACAAAGGCGTTAGTAAGCAACACTGCTCCAGTGTAATGTGTTAAGAGCGTTTGATAACCGCGCACACACACACACACACACACACACACACACACACAATGAAGTCCTTTCTCTAACTTCAACTCCAGGGTTTAATAGCTACTTCTGTGCAGTTATAGCATGAGCCAGTCACTCAGACATGTCCCTCTTCATTCACAATTTCAGCCAGTGCGTCTGTGTGCGCTGCAGGTCTCTGCTGCGTGTGTGTGTGTTTGCAGGGGAAAATGAAACTCTTAACATTTCTGACGTGTGTGTGAATGTGCTATTCAGCATGACTAAGGGGCCAGCCAGCGGAGTGCAGTGACATTTCATTAAAAGTCTTGCCTTTGCTCTGCCCGTGTGCTCTGCTGTTCCAGACTATCTATTTATTTCACACCGTGTGCCTGCGTGTGCGTGCACAGGTGTGCAGACGCGTGCGAACGCATGTGCACGAGTGTGCGTGTGCATCTGTGTGACAGACGTGTCACTTAGACCACTGGAGCAGCCTTAGGTTTGCATAGCCGCTCTCTTTCCATACACGTTTTAAGTGTCTGCGGGTGTGTACGTGCGAGCTCTTTCAGTTAAATGTCAGAAGCTGTGATTGCGTTGCCATGGGAACCCTAGATAATGCGATGTAAGGGCGCCGCTGTCTAAGGTTAAGGATGAGACGGGTGGGATAGTTTTATTCTCTCACAGGTTACAAAAGGTGCTGAGGCAAGCGCACGCGGTGACTGCAGGTGCTCCTGCGAAACGCACCTGTCATGTTGCAGCTGACTTTGAAGGGGCCGAGGGGTCCGCTGCCGTCGGGGTCAATCCAGTAGGTGTCAGAGGATCTTCCCAAATGCTTGTAGGCCTCACAGGATGGCTCGTAAATAGCTAGGACGGAACAGGATGAAACCCAAGAAAAATAATGGGAACATTAGCAGCTGTACGCCCAGATGTTGACGGCCAGCGAGATTTTTATAGGAATATCGAGTAAAGTGTCTCTTTTTCACATCCATGATTTCATTTGGGGTATTTTAAATCACATAATTGTAAAAAGATTGATTGCATTTGTAGAATTTGAACGGATCTAAACAGATCTACCCCCCCCCCCCCTGGTATTCAGAGCAATTTTCTGTAGTTGCCAGTCCCTATTCAGTGCCTGTCAAGAAGTGGTGTCCTGTCCCACACACTCTAGCCATCTATCTGACAACATATTGATGTTGTGTTTGTGTTGATCTACACAAAGACAGGCAGAGAGGGGAGGAGAGGAATTAGACTTCAAAGAGCAATGTGACAGCGCGGTTCGGAGTGAAACTTTTTTTTGATTAATCCCAGGCTGCTACGGGCTTGAAGCCGAATTTTTTAAAATATATGCCTCCATTTCTTCCTTTCTTTGCTTAGTAATACGTTTTTATTGCTCTTGATTTCATTTGTTAGTTTTTCTGCCCTGTGCTGATTATTGGTTCTATTTTCCTCATCTAGTTGTTGTCATGCCGTTGCATGTTTGTGCTGCAATTACTACTAAAATTGACTTCACTCGCTGTTGCTATTGTATCTTAGTATCTGTGCAGAACTCATGGAATTGTTGTTGCGCTATTACTAATATTTTTCTTGCAATCAATTCACAGGGGTGTTACACATCACAGTTCCTAACAAAGAAACTGATTTTGTGCTACGGGAAATGCAAACAATATGTTTAAAATATTTGTTATTAAATGCATTCAAATATTACTCTTTTGGCTTATGCTTTGTTGCCACGGTGACGGATCCACACACTGATTTCACAAATTGCCAGCCTTGGGAGCGACACATTGAGTGCATTGGCTTGTGCAACCTCAATGGCCGGGATTTGTTTTTGACAGCTTGGGTAATCAGAGACACTATGACACATACTGTAGCTGGGCTTTCAACTGCTGGCCATGCAGTCCGTCGGCGAACGCTGCCTCCCTCACAGTTACAGCGTAATAGTAATTCATACGAGTAACTCTATGGTACAGTATGTGTTATGATTTTAGACATCCTCCCTCTATGTATTTGACTGCCTGCTGCTCAGTACCAAACCCATGTAATCCCCAGGTCACTGCTGCACCTTTACCCATAATCTTATTAGTGAATCAGTTCATCATACAGTGAATGTTGGCAAACACATGATGTAAAAAGATACAGTGGGAGGTCAAAAAACGCAGAATATTTCTTTTGACCAATTGTGTTCAGTTTTATTTCATGTTCTGCATTATTCAAACAACCCTTTTGTGGTAGTATGTCCTTTCTCTCTCTCTCTCCATTCTTCATACTTCATTTTAGTCTTTGCTTTGTGTTGAACACTAACAGCGCTGCCAAATGTTCTCTCTCTCAGCCTCTTATAAATGAGAACAATGTTCTTGGCATCTGGCAGGAGGCTTGGCATTCCGAGAATTTTAAGGCTTCTAAGAAACCCTCGTTTGGCCTTTTTTCCTCTCTTTCGCAAGCGGCTTGTCCCTTCTCAGACCAGAACGAAACACACAGTCAGAAAAGCCTGGCTTTCTGAACATTTAAGAGTTTCAGCCGCCCCCCTCTGCTGTGATGTGTGGCTTTGGAAGGAGAAACAGCTTAATCACACAGAGGCGAGCAGAGGTAGGCAAAATTAAAAAAAACCTACAAGGAATTGAACTCAACTGTATTACAGTGAAACACACACACACACACACACACACACACACACACACACTTACAGGTGTGGCATGTGGCTCCGGTGTATCCTCTCCCATCGCACGTGCAACTGAAACTGTCCCACGTTTGTTTACACCGTCCGCCATGTTCACAGTGGTTAGGCATACACCTGGAAAAAGACAGACAGAGGTGCTGAATGCGAAACATCTGAAATGCAGCATAGTACATGTTCAGTGGTTTGATACGGTCTTCACGGCATGAAGACTTCTGTATGAGGAAACCGGCCTCTCGTGTTTAAGGCTCTTAAATGTGTTAATTGAACCTTACCCTCCAAGTCCCTTTAGCCTGCAGGGGTTTCTTTAAAAAGCAATTCACATTTGGAGGCATTCCATCCTGCTGAGACTGCAAGACCTTCTACAGTATATCATAAATATGAATTTCCTAAACTCAGCTTGTCTATGCTTTACAGCTTTATTGACCATACATCCGTTAACATGCACATCATACTATGCATTTTAATTTAGGTGGATGAAATACATTTGAAAGTAAAGGACCTTCTTTACATGTAGCTATTATTATGCCGGAGGGTTACTTCATCACCTTTACTTTGTTCTAATCTGAAAACGAGTGTGTGCAGAAAAACAAAAGTGTTACATCACTAAGCACATGCGATTTGAATCCCAAATGTTCAAACACTGAACATATTAGCTGTGATTTGATCTGGATGTGGTGTAGATGGATCCTGGGGCACTGTACTGTAATCCACTCGTGCACAGACGCACACGGACTCATGCGCCCAAGTTATGTGCTTAACATATCTGGGTCTCCAAAGGAAAAGCAGCAGCTGGAGGAGAAACAAACACTGACTCATTAGAGTAGCAGAGGTATTTTAAATTATGGAGACATGGCCATTCTTGAGGTAAACACGATTATCACTCTTGTCCTGCAGTGACTTTAAAACCGACATATAAAGTTGACTTAGTCATGTGAAATACGGTGAGCACCGACTGTAAAAGCATCTTCAACAACCCCCCCCCCCCCCACACACACACACACACATACAATTTTTCTACATGCTGAAGCAATAGTAAATGCAGGCTGGTTTTAATAATGTATGTATAACTGTACAAGAACAAACATGTGTAAAATTAGGCTGAGGCGAAGTAGCTGCTGTGGAAAAAACAAGAGCAAACACGACATCTGGAATGTGACCATTCCACTGTGGGAGGAAGCTGCATCTTGGCGACTGTGTTGACTGATGCAGAAAAAGACACTTTGTGTAACGCTGGTCCACCTGCACCTGCCTGAACATTCCGCTAAAAATGGCTTTTAGAAGCAAGGTTCAATGGAAAATTACACTGAACTCACTCACACATTTGCCATTTGATTCATATTAAACCATAATATGAAAAATCCAAAAAATATTCCTATGATCCAAGTGACTCGTAATGTTTTGTAGATTCGAAAGGCTGACGAAACCAGATAAAATGGCATTGTGCTTCCGCAATGGGCAGCATTTGATGAGCAACAGCAACCACAAAAGACATTATGCTCAATAAGCCGTGAGCACAGCACATGAACTACGGTACATGTTGTGGAAATAATAAGAAAGAAGGAAACCCAGGAACCTAACAGAGCACTTCTGAAGTGACTGTGCTTTAATAAGCTGTGGTATTGTACAATTATGGAACAACAGCCACACACTGGGATTCAGAAAAATCCCAGTGTGTGTCTGTGGGGGCACGTGCTGTGCACGTGTGCGTTTGTTTCCTCCACCGCCTCGTCTAAACAGAATCTCACAGTGTAGAATGACGCTGATGAAGAAGAGGTCAGGCGGGGCTGTTGAACTGCCTTCAGAGCCATTCTGATTAGTTGGACGGTAACACTGCGCCCATTCATCTTCCACGGCAGAGCAGGGCCCGAGCACTGCCGGGCTGATTCACAACATTTGAAGTAATGGGGATGGGCAACTCTTCAAGCACGAAGGACGATACACTGCTCTGGACATCATAAGCTGACCATGAGCTGGAACATCTGGCCACTATCAGCCAGCTGAAAAATTATTAGTATAGCGTTATTATGTGTTATTATTATCGCTGGCTTCAAAAGTATTTATCTGTGCTAATGTTGCCAGCATTAGATCACTACACATAGGAGCAGGGAATGAAACGCAACATTCAATTCACTGTAAGAAAGCGCTGAAAATGCGCTCAAGGCATGGATGGCTCCATACGTGGCCAATCTGTCCCAGTGTGTTTGTCCAGTCCGTGACAAGCAAATAAATTGAAATGTCAACAAGTTGTAATGAATGCTTCCAGTGAGCCAACAATGGGGCATGCTGTGGAGAATCTGTTCTACTCGGGAACGAAATGGAGACGTGCGCGCGGCTCATGTTTGATATTTGAATAGTATCGAAGTGTTTTCAGAGGCTAAAACCTACTCTACACTTTTATAAATGTAGGGTTTATACTTTGAAAGCCAGCCAATCAAGAATATCCGCCTGACGAATAGACAAAAAAAACACGTTCTTGTGCACTTACACACACACCAACCCAAGCCCCGGGTCGGACGTCTCCATGTCTGCTCTTCAAAGTGTAATTTTCTCTATGAATGACTGTAGATGTGCACATTTTATCACACATACCTATCTATAATTGCACACATGTCCAGGCTGACATTCTCAAAAGCTCCCACGGTGCCTTTTTCCACTGCATGCAAATCAGCCGGTTGGTCGTCCACCAGGATGGCCTGCATACAGCCCTGGAAGGAGCGATGGGAAGGTGGCAACGGCGTCTGGAGAAAATACCCTGGAACAGAACAAGCAGGCAGTTATATAGTAAGTTCAAGTTTTACAATTACAAGTCGAGTTGAATGAAGAAATTTAAAAGGCAAAGAAACGTGGGAAGAGAACAATGAACGAAGAAATTCATCCGGTTGATGCACACACTTGATGACAACCCACTACAGATGCGGACAAGCAGGCATCAAACTTAACAACACCATCATCCTTGACAAGTCACACCAGACCGATCCAGTGCCTGGTTAATGTCTCTTTTTACAGCCATGAACCTTCAGTCCTCTTCTTTCAGAGCTTATCCACAAAGTCCATTAGCCTTAATACCAGCACCGAGCCTGCAGTACAGTAGAGGACATAGAGGTTTCATTACATACAGTACTTTGAGATACAGGAGCCAATGGCCCATGCAGCTGCACTGGGACAGAAATGGACGAGGGGAGGACAGAACAGTCAGTGTTTGCAGGATATGAATACAGCGTTGGTGTGTGTGTGTTTATTCTACAATTACAACTAGTCTTCATGTACCTGTGTACTATTATAGCGTACATGCACAGGTGGATATAGGATTTGAGAGCGTGTGATTTCATCTCTGCCACAAGCACATGGGTCACTCATAAAACACTGCCGCTCAATGACATCTCCATCATTGTGATGTTATAAGCCGTCACACTCCCCAGCCTGCCCATCATCTGCAAGGCCGGAGCACGAAAGAGGCTTATTATCGAGGGCATATGCACTCAGTCAGTATATGTGTGTGTTTGCATTGCCGTCACACCAGCAAAGCAGAAGAGAAGTGGAGGTGTTTGTGCTTAATTTTCATGTTCACACATTCAGATTTTCACCTCTCCACACACACACACACACACACACACACACACCAGAACACCCAGAGTCCCCTGTCATCCTTGCCATCTGTCTCTTCTCCTGCCACATCTGTCTCCTGTCTTTCCAGAGGAGCGGGGGAGACAGACAGACAAAGAAAGGAGGAGAGGGAGTGATGGAAAAAGGGAGAGGGATGATTGGAAACAGAGCAGAATGCAGTTGGTTGGCAGCACTTTGTGTCCCGTGGATAGCATATCAATTCAAAGGAAGCGGAGTCTTCCTGACAGATTGGAAGAGCAAAAAGAGCAATGCATGGAACATGGAGGTTAGCAGATGGCTGTATGTCGCCAGGCTGTGAAAACCGACAGAGGGCTGACGTCTACTGCTGCTGTTATTCTACGAGAGACCCCAGCGCATAGAGTAATAAGTGTTGGAAAGGAACCTGCAATCCGCCGAGCGCCTCTACTGTAAATAATCGCAGCGCTACGTGACATCTCCTGCATTTCCCTTGACGGTTCCCCCAATTCTCCCACATCCGAGCTAAAAAATGTTTGAGCCTATTTGATTACATTTTTTTTTTTTCCCTAAATGCAACAATGCTCAGCGGTTTTAATTTGTGGCATAAACAAAATGCCGTGTTCTCCGTCCTCAGGACTGGGAACGGCAGCAATAATCCACTTTTATCACAGCCCCCCTGTAGCGCCCAAAGAGCTCCTCTCACAACACACACTCGAAGACCAGCGCTAGCTCTCTTCTAACTGAGCACGTCAAACTGGCGCAGCCGGATCTCACTCCATACAACACTTGTTTCCACATCCCAGCACATTTGGGAAGGGGGTGGTGTGTGTGTGTGTGGGGGGGGGGGTATCTGCTACTGAAAGAGTTCAGCAGGATTTCAGCCAAAGTGCTGAGAGGTAAACATTAAACAAATATTCAACTCTACAACATATTCGGCAGAGACAAAACCTGCTGCCAAACCGAATGTGTATATTCTGCTATAATCCAAAATGGCCGCAGGTGAAACTGAGCTCATCTACTGACCAGTTGCTGCAGTTTCTTCTTGTGCCATTTTTCTTAACTCTACAAAGGTAACAACGCTGCAGCAGAAACACAAAGAGCCTTATGCAGCATCTTCTCCAACACCAGGCACAGTAAACAGAAATACACACAGTTGTGCAGTAACTATGGGCGTCAGAATGTCACATTCATCGCCAGCTTCAAGAGGAGGACAGTGTTATATGTATAACTAATACACTGCTATTAAAACTTTTTTTTTTGTATTTTAATAAGAGTCTAAGCTGCAATTTTTTTGAAAGGTCAGACATTTCTTTCTGTGCATTGTAATGGAACAGCGGTGCGGCAGGAGCCATCTATTCACTAACATAAAGCAAATGTGAAGCAGTGAGCTCAATGCCGCGACAATGTTTGCATTAGCCAGAGCTAAGACACGGAGATTGCAAAAGTCCTGAAGGAAACGCGGCACACTCGTTTGTGTTCACCGGCCTCGGGGTGGAACGCCCCATAATTGACTCCCTCGTTAGTGCATCCCATCGTCTCCTGTCCCTGTACAGAGAGGAGCACGACTTTATGACTTTGTGTATATATACCCGCGTGCGTCTGTTCGACCGCCTTCTCTTTTGAGAAATTAAATTTGTGGATGCCTCGTGTCAGTCGCTTACTAATTTCTCCGAGCGCAGTTTCAGGAGTTGGAAACTACTCCCCCGTAAAATGGGCTTCGGATTCAGGAGACCGCTTCTGAAAGCGCACGCTCTAAGGACAGAGAGGCGCAGACGAGGGTGGAGGTAAATGAAGGGGTCGGCCCGGTTGTAGCAGATAAGAGGGACGAGGGGAACTGAAATTGTAAGTAGAAGAAAAGCAATGAGAGAAGTGCAGAGTGGAGAATAAAATAGCAAACAAGGGAGAGATTGAAATATTTCTTTTTTTCTCAGAAAGCGTTCAGACTCCTTTGCTGTTTGCTCACTTCATGAAGAGTAAAATGAAAAAACAGGAAATGTTCACATTTCTTTAATAATCTACTGAAATCATTCACAGATGCATTTGCACCCTCTATTTGGTACTATTTGAGTCGTCGTGTGGAAGTATCGACAGGTATCTCGAGCCTAAATTGTGCAGTTCATCTAATTCCTCTGGGCTCAGCCTCTCAAGCGTCTTTGTGTAGTGACATTCTCTGCTGTGTGGCGTTTAAGTCTCGTTCCAACAGCCACTCCGCCGCCTTGGCTGAACACATCGAGTCATTGTTTTGCTAAAAGGTGAAGTGTCACCTCACTCTCAGGTTGCACTCTCTCTGATGCCCGTTTTCTTCAGGGGCCTGTGTGTTGTTGGCTGCGTTACTCTTTTCCCTCCTCCATCCCCAAGCATTATATTTTATCAGGCAACACAAAGAAGTATTCCGGCTAGTTTATTTGAAATTGGAACGCTGGAAGTTGATTGTAATTGGTCAGTGTTGGAGCAAGTCTCTAACAGTTCATTTTTTACACAAGCGATTATTGTTGCGCTCGGCTTCTTGGAACCACGTCGGCACATCCAAGTCACGGCTCGGTGCCACGATGTTGGTTCATGTGACGTCTGCGGCCTGGACTTGTCTTTTGTGGGGGTTTTTTTTTTGTCCGTGTAGTGAAGCTTAAAGACAACGTGGACGACCATTCCAACGTGAGGCCGTCACTATGCTCCACCGTACGGGTCACAGCCGGATGACAGACTGTATGAAGCACAGACCCACAACGATCAGAGATCTACCAACAGACTCTTGGTCACCGTCCTGTCCACTTATACAGTCAGCACACACAGTCAACTCGTGCTTGTGATCCCAAGCCTTCCATCTCTGTTATTCACTGTGCACTGTGTAAAATTGCTTTTATACCCTTAGCCTGAAATATGCCTTTCCATTATTTTATCACAAAAGGTACCAGCACAGCTAACTAACAGAGCAATGCGCCGCTGTAAGACGAGGTGGAAACGACAGACCCCGCCACTCGTAGTGTATCTAACGCTGTGGTTCATGCTAAGGGCTTCCTGCTAATTGTGGGATATCGACAACAACAGTCTAGGTCACATAGAAAATGCTGATGGAACACTGTTTAAGAGTTTTAGGACAGATTAATGTACTTGGCCTGTCTGACTCATCAAGCTGAGCAGTCAGAGAGTAATTGAGGGCAAACTGAAGGCTAAACTATCTTTTATACACTGACTATATTATTCTGTTGCATCGGTTCTGACATGAAAATTAGCCTTAGTATGTGACGAGGGGAATCTTTTTTTAATGGAGATATTCTGTGTGATTGTAAGTGGTAGACTTCAGTTCTCCTTCAGAGCATTTGGTCAAAAACACCCACGCAAAGCTGCGTCCAAGTTCCCAGGCGCACAATCACTAGCCCACATACGGTACGCACACGCTGAGACACTGGAGGCTTCAGTTGTAAATCCGTGGCCCAGCAGAGTTCTCACATTTGCATAACATCGCTATTTGATTTACATCTTTTGACAAATCAAAAACGATTGAAGATGACTGGTGACAATTGCTGCCATGTTTACGATTCTGTCTTTGATAGCTGTTACAGAGAGAGACTCTATCTTTGTATCTTTTGAATGTGATTAGATATATTCTCCACATGTGACTCTCTCCTGAGCAGCCACGAACAGTACAGTAGCAGTATTTGTGGACCTGATTGGCTTGTTCAAAGCATTACATTACAAGCAAACATTACATTTTTGGTTGCTTCCACGTGTCAAGGATATGGATGCAATAATAATTAGAATGATTAATTTGCAGCGCTTTTCTCAACAGGCAGGTTTACAGGCTAGAGTTTTTGTGTGTGTGCTGAGTGTTTTGCGTTGTTTACCAGCAGAGTGCTCCTTAGGGTTCATTACAGTAAGTCATGTAAAATGAATGCGTAAAATCCCGGTCACAGCTGTTGCCAATTCAGCCCCCACACAGAAGAGCATTTAGTATGTGTATGCAGACCCATACAACACAAACCCTTTCTTTGTCAGTATAAGAAAGCAACTTGTACCTACATGAATAAGATCTGTTTTGAGCTTCAGAGATTTTATGCCTCACTGTCACATTTTCTTCTAAGCTTCTCCTTTCGAATACAGTTTGGAGCTTCTTTTAAAATCTATATTTATTTATTTCAAAATATGCTTCAAAGGTTATCGCAATGGAGAGACGAGCTTTCGACGCCTCCCGTAACCCAAGCTCACTGAACAGCAAGTCGGATATTAAAGCCTTAGGATTAGTCCTCAACTTATGTGTCAAGTAGCTTTTTTATTTCTCTGGCACAAATGGTTTATCTTCCTGCCAGTCGCAGGTTTTATTTCCCTTTTCATCATCTGTAATCTGTTTTATTCTTTCCTATTCTCTCTTTCTGTCATTTACAAGTGGTAAAGACATAACAGATGAGGAACCTCCTCTCATTCGCTATTGATTCTCAACTCATAATATCAAAATCAATAAATCACGAATTGGATAAAAAATGTAGTCTAGAAAAAAAAAAGATGAGGAGAGGAGAGAGTGTAGACCTCGCTTTTTCAGAAACAGGAGTCGTTATGGGACTAAGGGAGAGTTCGTCTGCGTCACTGGGGAGGAAATTAAGACGGACAACATACAGTGGATGTGTTGGGGGAAGCGCAGGGATCTTTATTGACTGGCCCTGCTTGATTGAGGAGATTGCATTTGGATAAAGAAAGATACGGTGACAGACCTGGTGGAGTTCTCTCTCTCTCAGTTACTGTAATTTCATACAGATGCCCACACACACAAAGTCACACATGAACAGTCGGGCGCGGACAGACAGACCAGCCGTGTCTGGCATCATTAACCTGGCATCTTCCTAATTCAGACAGATTGTGGCTGCTGTGCCTGTGTGTTGCCGCGCTCCCCTCTGTGTGTGTGTGTGAGAGTGTCTGGTGGTCTAGTTATGTCTGGGCTCTTCCTCCTAAGTGAGCAACTTCCTAAACTATGGCCACGGGGAAATAGATTTCTAGTGAGATTGATTACGGACCTATTTTTAGCCCGCGCAAGCGTGTGCCACAGATAAGACCTCCTGGTACGGTTCACATCACAAACAAATAACGCACATAAACTCCATTAAACTACTGTACAAATAAGAACATAACAGCGTTAATAATTAATACAGTACTAGTTAAATGAAAACCAAAGTTAAAGCAGATTAAGATGTAGTTTGATGTTTCTGTGCTGACGCAGTAGAATTATTGAACGACAACATGTCAGAGATGTGTTGTGTAAGTCTCACCTCCCAGATGATAGGTTCCTCCCGTGGTGATGGTGAGAGGCGAGGTGGAGCGCACAGCGGATGCCTCATCGCCGTCGATCGTCAGCATGGCGAAGTTCTCCTTGGCGACCAAACGCACGGCGTGCCACTGGCCGTCGTTAAGGCCCGAGCCTGTAAATTAAAGCGAAAAGGTGAACACGATAAACATGGACGTGATTTACGGGCCAGGTGACCCGGTGGCATTTCATGGGGGCATGCAGGCTGCTGTACACGTGGGTGGTGAAACTAGTTCTCCATTTTCCCCTCCATCTTGTCATAAGGCTCTCACACACAGAGATCAGACTCCTGTGTTTTCCACTCTCTGGTAAAAGTGGCTTCACAGAGAGACAGCGGCTATAGAAGCATCCAGCTGCTTCCTTACCATTATAAACACACTTGGCTCTCATGCCGTATACATGCTGGTGATTTCCTGTTCGTTCCTCCTCTGTTCTCTCACTCCCCTCACTTTTCTCCTTTAGTGGCTGAGTGAGGCTTCTACTATGAAGACCCCAGTGTCTCAACTCCATTAACTTTCAGAGAACCCTGCTTGTGTGTGTGTTTTCTTTGTCTGTGCACGCAGGCTTTGACCAGCCTGTGCTTGTGTGTACAACTGCCTGCGTGTCGTGTTGTATGCATACAGCAACGTGCAGTGTGTTTGTGCATGCACGCTTTGTGCTCGCCTTCTCTCTTCCCTTGTAGCTGTGCACCATTAAATATGAGTGATGTTTTGGAAAGGGACATTACTACTGGAGCCCAGAGAGAAGCCAGCTCACTCTCATCACCCCTTCCTCCATACATCACCACTTACTGACACCAATCTCTAGTCATCCTTCTCACCCTGCCTCCCTCTCTGTCCCCGATTCCTCCTCCCATCCCTCTGTCTTTATTTCTGAATTTCACATTTCCTTCCTTCCTTCCTTTCCGTCAATACGCTCCTTCCCTCTTGTGACCATCGACTGCAGTGTCTGTCTTTTTTCAATTGGGTTCAGCTCACTGCTTCACCGACTCCATTGTCTGGATGATGTAGCAAAGTTCAAGGTACAGTCAAGTGAAAACCAGCACCAGCAGAGCGTGTGCTCTCAAGGACCTACATGCAGTACAAACGTGCAGCTGCACACTGCATGTGTCTGTGCATTTGTGTCATGTGTGTAAGAGTGTATGGTCAATGGGGACATGCCCAGCACACACACGAAAGTGATTATGCACAATATATAGTATTTTCGTTGCGTTTGAGGAGCCACTGTTCTTTTGCTCTTCTGCTCTTGAAAGCAACAGAACGGAAAGCGAACCATGCAGCCTGGTGTTCACTCATCTGTTCTGCATCTCCTGCTAATCTTATCACTGACAGCAGTGTTCCTGGCACTTTACACACAAGGTGTAAAGTGTAAGTAGGTGTAAAGGCCTGATAACAGCGTGACAGACTGAACAGAGGTGACGACAGTGGTTGTCTTATATCACCTCATGCCCGCAAGTCACTTCACAATAAACACATCCATTCTTTATGTGAGGAAAAGCATAATGTTGATGGGTGAAATAAAAAAATTGCAATTGCTAACACCGACAATTTACATATTAAAAGCTTTTGCATCAGCCTGCAACTTGTTCCTGTAGGTGATCAGGGCCAATTTCTGTATGTTAACAACAATAGACCTACCTTTGACCAGCTGCAGTTACAACACTTCTGCTCAGTGGGAGTAGATCTCTTATAAATAGCAGATTCAACTTAAGTCCTGGGTATTGTTGAAAAGCTGAGCTCTTACAATGAAGGCTACTCTGCTGGTGGTGCTGTGTCTGTCTGGGACATGGGCTCAAGGAGAAAACAACAGCCAGACAACAACCGAAGATCTACGCTGCCGGGACGAGCTGCGAGACATGTTGGTGGAGCTGAGGGTGCAACTTCAGAATACCAAGACCGAAGTACAAACCATGAGAGACAAAGTGACTTGGAAAAGGACAATGCAGGTAGTAAAAGAACAAAACCTGATTAATACGTCCTATGACTCTAGAGACAGGATCAAAATCTGGTAGAAAGTCTGTCATTCATTCATGAATTTAAATTTTGGAGTAAATAAAAAAAACAACATATAAACTTCAGTACCAGACAACAGGAGGCTGGAAACTCAACAACAAGACTTCTGTGGATGAAAATTCAATAAAAAATGTTTTGGTGGCTTATATGGATGTAGGTCAGATATAATACAGTTCTGACGATGGAAGGCCACTTTATTCCATCTTACTTCTAGAATGCCATCTCAAGTCTCTATATGATATTTCAGTGAGGCAGTCTCATTAAAACGCACACATGATAAGTGGTAAACCTTCATGATTCTAGTACAAGCAACAGAAGTGAAATCACTGGTTTCACCTCACCAACGACAAACTGACTGACATTCAAAACACAGTTGAAGGTATTCTACATAGAAACACAGTCCAAGAAGTACGAAATACAAACACTACAGTACGTCATCCAACTGTACCAACATCCGAGAGTGATTCAATTTATTTAGCATATCATGCATTTCAGCCCACCTTCATTAAATGTTTGCACCCTTTTTTACAGGCGGTGTGAACGTGGCTTTCTCTGCTGGTCTGACTACTGCAGGAAAGGTTGGACCATTCAACACTGAAGTTACACTCGTCTACAGCAGAGTGTTCACAAACGTCGGCGGGGGCTACAACTCAGCCACAGGTATTGTAGGCTTAGCCACAGTCATCAAAATACTACACAACAAATAGGAAAAGCTGAAGGTTAATCATTTCCTGCTGCAGGTATTTTCACGGCACCAGTCAAAGGCGTGTACTACATCAGA
Organism: Macropodus opercularis; assembly: GCA_030770545.1. NCBI lineage: Eukaryota > Metazoa > Chordata > Actinopteri > Anabantiformes > Osphronemidae > Macropodus > Macropodus opercularis. Next base: position 8,035,194 of record JAUCMP010000028.1, read on the forward strand.
TTCACTGCCTTCAACAACAAGAATGGAGAATGGATGGCTGTGAATCTCTACCACGATAGTCAAAAAATTCTGCATAATTCTGAGCAGAATACTGGACATGGCTTCATTGCAAATGCATTGATTCTGCAGCTGGAGAAGGGAGCTGTGGTTTATGTGAGTCTCCAACCAAACGCTGGGCTTTATGATGACGCCAGCACCCTTAACACGTTCAGCGGGTTCTTGTTGTTTGCTCTTTGATGAAGATACAGTTAAACATCTTCAAGAATTTCATTAAGCAGAGCATGTAAGCACTTATATGTAGCCAATAAAAACTGCTGAATGTCCCACTTGAACCTTATCATAAACCAAATAAAAGCAAGAAAACTTGAGTGTTATGTGATGTTTCCTTTTCTGCTGGAATGAGACACATGTTCATGTAAAGCGTCAACAGCAATGAACTGTAGGGCGTAAAAGTGTCGAACGAGGTGCGACTGGGCCGACGCACAGACAGACAAGAGGGCAGAGCGGTGCCACCACCCCTAACATCTGGGCTCAGTTCAGCAAGTGAGTGAGAATGAATAATGGAACAGAGGGTGGAGCTGCCTGTCAACCACACGTTCACTTGCATCTCCACCCAAACTCTGGGCTTCATGACGACCAGAACACCCTTAACTATTGGCTCTTCGATGAAGATACAGTTAAACATCTTCAAGAATTTCATTAAACAGAGCATGTAAGCACTAAAATGTAGCCAATGAAAACTGCTGAACGTTCCACTTGGACCTTACATTATACTGCTCATGTTCATCGTAAACCAAATAAAAGCAAGACAACAATCACATGGTCTGAGTGTTGTGTGATGTTTCTTCTCTGCTGGAATGAAACATGTTCATGTAAAACGTCAACAGCAATGAAGAGAAGATGGATCACTTTTAAAGCCACAAACCTTTTAGCTCTCAGTTCATTAAGGCTTTGATAAAAGCCCTCCATTGTTTTTCAAAGAAGCACCATCCACCATTTATTTGAGCAAATGGATGGTCACCTTCTCTAAATACTGTTGAAGATAAGGAGCCATCTTTATTAAGCAGAGCAATGCTGTTAATAAGAACTCATATTTCTATTTTGTTCATTTGTTGTTGTCTTTCATCAGATACTAATTAAATAAATAATCATGGTAAACACAAAAACAGACTTTAAACTGTAAACAGCTGCTGTGTGTTTTGCATCAGCCTGCAGCGTGTTCCTGCAGGTGATCAGGGCCAGTTTCCATAATCAACAATATACCTACCTTTGACCAGCTGCACTTACAACACTTCTGCTCAGTGGGAGTAGATCTCTTATAAATAGCAGATTCAACTGAAGTCCTGGGTATTGTTGAAAGGCTAAGTTCTTACAATGAAGGCTACTCTGCTGCTGCTGCTGTGTCTGTCTGGGACATGGGCTCAAAATGAAAACCAAAGAGCTGACGACAGTTCACAGATCAGTGGCCAGACAACAACCGAAGATCTACACCGCCGGGATGAGCTGCGAGACATGTTGGTGGAGCTGAAGGTGCAACTTCAGAATACCAAGGCCGAACTACAAACCCTGAGAGACAAAGTGGCCGACTTGGAAAAAGACAATGCAGGTAGTAAAAGAACAAAACATGAATAATGTGTCCTATGACTCTAGAGACAGGATCAAAATCTGGTAGAAAGTCTGTCATTTATTCATGAATTTAAATTTTGGAGTAAATTAAAAAAACAACATATAAACTTCAGTACCAGACAACAGGAGGCTGGAAACTCAACAACAAGACTTCTGTGGATGAAAATTCAATAAAAAATGTTTTGGTGGCTTATATGGATGTAGGTCAGATATAATACAGTAGAAATGCGTTGTTCTGACGATGGAAGGTCACTTTATTCCATCTTACTTCTAGAATGCCATCTCAAGTCTCTATATGAGATTTCAGTGATGCAGTCTCATTAAAACGCACACATGATAAGTGGTAAACCTTCATGATTCTAGTACAAGCAACAGAAGTGAAATCACTGGTTTCACCTCACCAGCAGCAAACTGACTGACATTCAAAACACAGTTGAAGGTATTCTACATAGAAACACAGTCCAAGAAGCACGAAATACAAACACTACAGTACGTCATCCAACTGCACCAACATACGAGAGTGATTCAATTTATTTAGCATATCATGCATTTCAGCCCACCTTCATTAAATGTTTGCATCCTTTTTTACAGGCGCTGTGAACGTGGCTTTCTCTGCTGGTCTGACTACTGCAGGAAAGGTTGGACCATTCAACACTGAAGTTACACTCGTCTACAGCAGAATGTTCACAAACGTCGGCGGGGGCTACAACTCAGCCACAGGTATTGTAGGCTTAGCCACAGTCATCAAAATACTACACAACAAATAGGAAAAGCTGAAGGTTAATCATTTCCTGCTGCAGGTATTTTCACGGCACCAGTCAAAGGCGTGTACTACATCAGATTCACTGCCTTCAACAACAAGAATGGAGAATGGATGGCTGTGAATCTCTACCATGATAGTCAAAAAATTCTGCATAATTCTGAGCAGAATACTGGACATGGCTTCATTGCAAATGCATTGATTCTGCAGCTGGAGAAGGGAGCTGTGGTTTATGTGAGTCTCCAACCAAACGCTGGGCTTTATGATGACGCCAGCACCCTTAACACGTTCAGCGGGTTCTTGTTGTTTGCTCTTTGATGAAGATACAGTTAAACATCTTCAAGAATTTCATTAAGCAGAGCATGTAAGCACTTATATGTAGCCAATAAAAACTGCTGAATGTCCCACTTGGACCTTATCATAAACCAAATAAAAGCAAGAAAACTTGAGTGTTATGTGATGTTTCCTTTTCTGCTGGAATGAGACACATGTTCATGTAAAGCGTCCACAGCAATGAACTGTAGGGCGTGAAAGTGTCGAACGAGGTGCGACTGGGCCGACGCACAGACAGACAAGAGGGCAGAGCGGTGCCACCACCCCTAACATCTGGGCTCAGTTCAGCAAGTGAGTGAGAATGAATAATGGAACAGAGGGTGGAGCTGCCTGTCAACCAGACGCTCACTTCAATGCCACAGAGACAAAGTGTCTGATATGAAGAGTGAGAGCAGAGACAAATAATATATTACATCTAATGACAGGGCTGGCTATACACTGTGTTTTCCTCAAATCTACACGCATCTGTGACGCGGTGGGCGGATGTGCTTTGAATGTACAGTAGCATGTTTCATCTAATGACAGCTGCACACTCAGACCTTTAAATTAAGCTGTGCTCTATCTCACAATACATGTGATAAAGAGACAGCTGTTATGTTTCTCAGCACTGGGGCATCACAGGGTTACAAAGACCCAGCAAGCAAACACCCCAGATTAAAGTTTCCCATTTCACTGAGGCGCGTGTGAGTGTGTGTGGATGTGTGAGCACAGTCCAAACGAACTGCATAATAAAGCAGCTATAGTGCTGCAGATATTATATTGGATTTGGAACCTTGTGCCGTTGTCCTATTTTGCAATGAGACCCTCTTCTGTGTGGAAACATTTTTTTTTTTGGATGACACATCCCAGATGGTATTAAGTGCTCGAGTTTAAATAGAAATAATGAAGAAGAATTAATTAAACATTACCCATGCAAGAATAAATAAATGGAGACAGAGGGCAAAGTAGGCATTAGACTAATTCTTGCCTTATACATTTCTATTCCTGGTTCATATAATATGCTAACAGATATAGTAGTATAGTTACTACACACGACAAAATAATGAAATGAAATTAAAAAAATAAGAGGTCTTCATTTCAGAAAGAGCCTCTTCTTAATTTGCCTCACATCAATCCACAACTATATTTAAGATCTTCTTATCATTGCCCCAAAACAACCAAGGAATGAAAACTAAATAAAGTCTTTTAAAGCCATACGTGCTTAATTTTTCAGTATTAATTAGACCTGCATGCTCTTTGAAAAGTACAACAAAAAATTGCTTTACTTTTTTCTCGTGAGAACCTCTTAGGAAATTAGATTTCTCCCACTCTTCAAGAGTATCGGAAGGAGTGCTGTTTCCATGGAAACAATGCTACTGTCCATAATTCAATAATTAATCAAGAGGCTGATCAGAGGGCAGCATCTTTAACACACACACACACAACCAGCAAATTGCATGCTTTGTGAATCACACACCTTGTTCAGTGGCTTTGGATCATTTCATGGTACATAATGTGGAAAATATGGCTCTGATTTATCCTTGGTCTCATCAAAACACGATTTGGTCTGAAATGCACGGCCATCAAGACAACATTTCTCAGCCCTACTCTAACAAAGGCGTTTTATAATCCTAACAAATGAGTGACGAACGCAAAAGAAAGCAGGAGGAAGTCGACGAGTTAATGAGTAAGTAAAAGGAAAGCGATGGGAAAATGAGATCAGAGCCCCTGCAGGAAGCACGACTAAGTATCCTCCATTAATGCGTGCACACACGGGAGCCACACGCGAACGCTGTTAGGAATAAGAAGACACCCACAGTCTAATCTACAGAGTTCTCTCAAAGGCCTCGTCTTCCCTTTAGTTTCCTCCGACGTCGCTCTGCGGGACAGCGGGAAGTGGATAAGATGACAGACGCTTTCTCAACAGAACCGTGTTTGGGCAGGTCACATCCAGCCAAGGGGTAGGTACGCACACACTTACTATGAATATGTGTGCATGCATATATGGATGATCAGCATGTGTTCCTAGAGGCCGGGCAGATCTACTGTACAGTACCTGTCGCCGTGAGATAAATGTACAGTAATGACCCAGGACCCACTGTGGCAGGGATGAGGTCATAAATAGACATTAATGTGATTGGCTGCTGTCAGAGATATGAAGCTATAATTCATCCACCCTCCCTTTCCATTTGGGCTTTGTAGAGAAAATTAAGGCCGATAGTCAGAGACAATGCTTATAATACAGTCGTGCATTAAAAAAAGACTTGAATTACCTATTTAGCTCTGTGCCGATATTACATTACTGTATGACCATAAAAAAAAGCCATCATGCGTAAATATGAAATCACTTTAACACTTGAAAATACGATAGCTGCATTAAGAGCTGCTGACTCAGCGGAATACACACCTATCTATGGCATCTCCTAATGGATAATGCACATTTGTATTGCATTACTGACACACCCAGAGCGGAAACAGAGAAACACGGACCCATGGACTCCCATCCGAGTCTAATTACTCACTTCCCATGAAATGTCCAATGTTTATTTTCCTCATTAATAATTTTTGTATTGACTTGATCCACCAGACAACGATTGCAGACTCATTTATATTTGTGTGTAAATTAGGCTCTCAGTGATTCAGTTTCTCTGCTGCGTTACACAATGGAGTGAGTTTACTGATTATTGATGCAAACATTAGTACCTGTACTACAATAGCAGCTACTTCATTTAAAGAGAGTCATTTTATTTGATCGCAACATAAAACGGTTACTAAGGCTGAGGCTAAGTTGCAGTAGGAGCAATGGGGAAATACTACATGTGGAATAAGACTCAAAGAAAGTGTTAAAACATTAACATATTTGCAGGGTTAAATCCCATTGAGTAAAGGTGCATGATGAGTATTTACACCTCATAGTTACTGACTGAATGAGCTGCTGGGATCACTGTATATTTAGCCAAGGTCGGCACCATTTGTGTTTAAAAGCAGATAAAGGATTTCTCAGCACCATGTTCACCTGTTCATGAACACAGCATCACGCTCACCGGTGTCACATGGTGACATGTGAATAGCTGCACAATCATTCTTTCTACTGCACAAACCTGCAGCCATTAGCCTGTGGGCCTCATGTGCTAAAGAATTCTTTTACCTTCCTACTGTAACAATACACGGATACAGCAAAGTCTGTCTGTTCAGTGGTAAAGACAAAGTGTTTCCTTTTTTACTCTTTTGGTGATTCACTGTGTGCTATAAATGGACTGCATAGCAACATTGGAAAAGATAAAAAGATTAATATTTTAAATGAAAAGATCTGTTTAGTGTTTATGGTTTTACATTGCATCAGAGGCCTGATTATGTTTCCGAGCCCTCGCTAAAAAAGCTTCAGTTCCTTCAAATCATTTCCACTGGGAAAACAGCAGCGTAGTCTCTGTTAGAACCTTGGATCCTCTCTCTCTCTAAGTCTCTGCTCCTCAGTATGTGCACGTCTGCACGTCTCTGCCCAGTATATTCACCATTAAGAGGGAGTAAGCATTTCATTACAAGTCTACCGAGCTCCCACTGTGTCGCTGAAACCACAAGCCAGTGTGGCTTTCTTCTTAGAGATACTAATAACAGAATCAAAGTAGGGAGCGTGTTTGTATGCTCAAGTCTCTGTTTGTGGCTGTGTATTCTAGTAATACTGATGTAATCGCAGGCTCAAGCCCAATTAGCCTAGAGGGTAACTCTGTAATAATCCCCACCCCTGGGAATAATGGCCTATTTAAGCAGCAGTGGACAGAATAAATTAGGGTGTCTAAGTAAAGAGAGGGAAAGAAAGGCGACAAAGGAAATTCGAGAAAGACAAGCGGAGCTTTAAAAGGGCAATATGGAGGAAAAAAGTAGCTATGAGGCTACATAACAGACTGAAAATAGGCTTTCATTTCAGTCCTAATTCAACTTAATTATAAATGTCTTAAAAATGTTGCTTTTTGTCGGTAATTAAACTTAAATACCACAGCAGCCGAGTCCTTGTAATAACCTATTCTAGACTGAGACCATAATGCTTTGGATTTGTCATTGTATTGGACTTCCAGTAAAGTGGTACAATGGTTGTACAATTACAACCGTTAAAGTTTATTAGAGTTGTAATTTAATGAAGCGTTTTCTCTGTGGCTACATTTAAGCTTTGAATAAGTATAATTTGACACATAACTGTTATTCTGTTGCTCACCTGAAGACAAGTCCACGCGGTTGTTTCTCACTGCTGTGGAGATGTTGATGTGAACTCCGACCTTGCCGTCTTCGAGGGAGACCTCCAGCGCGCCGTCGTCTAGATTGCTGAACAGGAGCAGCCCGTCGGGGTTCCACGTCCGGAACTGGAAGCCAACGGACAGCGTGTTGTGACTGGCTCGACCCGGCAGCTGGAGGAAGCTGGTGGCGTTGAAGAAGACTGGGAAGGTGTGAGTCTCCACGCAGGAGAAAGAAAGGTTTCGCTGTTAAGAGACGGACCAACAGTGATGAGAGGTTAGAAACTGGTCTTCAAGCTAAAAAGGTAGAAAATAGAAAATCACCAGGCTTTTGCGGCTTTGGATCTAATATCTGAATATTTACATTCAAATATTCCAGACTGACGTCGACACAAATCACAAAAATATATTTGTTTTTTTTGCACCAGACTGTCTGAAAGCTGGGTTGAACAATAAACCGGGTGACGCCTGTTTGTCGAGGAGAGGAAAATAAACACTTTTGTGAAACGCAGGCACTAATTAGCACTGAGCTTGTCCAACCTTGTGCTCTTAAGCAGATTGTTAACAAATTTGCAATATTGAGCTGCCATACCAACTAAAGATGACTTCAAATTACCTCTGTCTGTGTGCATGCGTTTGTTTCAGAAAGTTGAGTATCTGTTTTGATTAGAAATGAATGGCTACGAAAGCCATCGGAGAGAATTAAGAGGTACACGTAGCTTTAATGAACTTAATTAGAGCCTCCATTTGTTTAATCAGTACGCCAGAGATGGAAGATAATACACTGTGTCCACTATAGAGGAAGAACAGGAGATTCTGAGAGCATTAAGACTTTGAGCATATCAGAAAAATGCTTAGTACTCAGACAAAAACAAGATGGGGCTGAGTGCCGCGCATTTGATGAGGAAAAGTCAGGTATTTAATAGGCGGCGTATTCTGCTGAGAATGGTTGAAACGAATCTGTGCTTTTCTGCCTTTGAAGGTTTCAGTCACAACATCAAGAGGGGAGCCTAAAGACAGGAGGCAAACACATGGAGAGGCCAGCGGTGGGTCAAGTCGTATCTGATTAATTATGAATCTGATTAATTATGAATCTGTTCAAGTATTTTGGCGCAGAGAATAATTTGGCCCCTCACTCGGGTCAGATAGAGAGTCGGTGCGACGATAATGAGCGCGTCCATTGTGTGTGTGTCACGTACAAAGCTGGAGGTGTCTAGCTTCTTTCGGCGAGCCAGGTCTGTAATGTTGTCCCCGTTGTAGTTGATGCTCTCCATGCAGCCTTTAAAGTTCTTCCTTCCTCCTCCCAGCGGCTTCCCGCTGTAAGGCATCCCCCCGAAGCTCAACTGGAGAGAGATGGAGAGGGAGCAGGGGTTTAAAAAAAAAAAAAAAAAGCCATTGAGCTTTATTTTCATTCAATTAGCTTCCCTCTCTGCTGTTAGTACAGTGAATAAAACAATGTAAATGTAGCATGAAATTAAAATGTTCTATTTTGGCATTATAGTGGAGCCATTCCCCACACAAACAGGGATTACTGTAACAAGCAACATACAAGCGTGCAATTAGAGAAATAGGAACACACCCTAGGTTTCAAATGCAAGGCTACAGCTCATCTACTGACACATTAAAAGAAATCAACTGTAACTGATGATTTGGAGATAAATGCACGATAACAAACAAGAAAGAAGGCGCCGGTGGTTTGTCGGGGACAGATGCGATGAGGAGGAGAACTGAGGCCAATAAACATCATCTGGCGGGAAGCGCTACAGGACACAGAGCCGCTCCGCATCTTCCCACGGTCGTACACGTGTACGACTTTTTCCTTTACGTCTGCCGCAGCTCTGAGGCAAGACGAGATGATGGAGCATGGTGCGCAATTACCAGTCGATATGTGTGTGTGTGTGTGCGTGCTCGAATCTGTCTGTGCTCCGGTGCTCTTAGTAATAACTGCCAGGGGAAGGCAGGAGCGCGCCCAGATATTTAGTCAACACGTTTAAATCTGATTAGAGACACAAGTGAGTGCGTGGACAAGACGGAGAGCAGCAGTGGACTAAATCCCCCTCAGACACACGCATGCATACATATAGAAACATATGGGACTGTGTTGCTCACTTCACTTCTGTTATATGATTAGTATCCAATAAATGTCACAAATTCACACACAAAAAAATGAAAACAAAAAAACACTGTCTCATAAGGATTTGTCATATGAGGCTAGATGTGAACTCACGCCACACACGTGCATGTCACGCCCATTACGCATTCTGAAAAAAAGATCTATTTCTTGTTTTAAGTATTATTAGCTTTCCATTACTGCCTGACATTAATTACCAGCGCGTTATGGATTAGCATTATAGCACTACGGAACCGATATCTCATTTCCTGTGTGGCATCAGTGCACCGGGTAGTGCACCATGAGCGATGGCTACTTGCTACAGATAGAACAAAAGTGAAACAGCCAGTGTAGTTCAGCGAGAGTCTGAAAAAGGGAAACTGCATCGTGAAGTCAATCTATTAATAAGTAATTAGACAACTGCTCTGCACAGCCGCCTCCCTGCTCTCTGCTTGGCTAAACACAGATTTGAAAATCCTCATGTGTCTATAAGTTCAGCGTTGCACTAGTAGACTTATATTTCGAGTCTAAAAATGCTAAAGAAGAAGAAATGAGATGTTAACTGAGGGTTTCTTGAACCAAAGTGCAGCTTTTTTTTTTTTGGGTGACAAATAAAAAACAGAAACAGAAAATCATCTGTTTTCTTTAGAAGCACACACTCACCTCATAGTCCAAATCCAGGTGGTCGAACTCTCCATTGGTCCTGAAGTGCTGAGTGTGTCTGTCCAAGGTGAAGTTGACATTACGGCGGTAGCGTTCGATCACCACCGAGTGCCAGTGGTTGTCATCCAAGAGGCTGCCACTGGTCACAGAGGTGTGACCCAGGATTGAACCGTACTGGTTACTGCCTGTAAATAACAGGTCACATCAAAGTCAGTGGTCAGTCGTGATTGTTTTGGTGGTTCGTGAACTGAAATTTAAAGAACGCAGCACAAACCATTTCTCTTCCTTATGTGTTTATGAAGCCATGTCAGTAGTTTGCGTTCTGTGACATTGGACATCACCTGGATAACACCCGTCACTGGATTCGACATCATTAAAGGTTCTCCCAGCAACACAGCTGACTGATTCGCAGTCATGCACCACATACTGATGGATTGTTGTGACTATTGTTTTCAGTGTGAAGAGGAAAGAACTGGACCCTTTGCTTCAGCAGTACATTCCTCTTTCCAGACATGTCATCTACTGTAGCTGCATATTAGCTCTTTGACCAACAGACACACAGTAGCTGAGAATTATTAACTTATCTCAGCCTTCAAATATCATGTTGTTATTTTATATATATGGTATTTTTAAGATCACTGATTTGTACAAAAATAAAATTACGATATGTAGTAAATATATACAAACTGTTCCGGGCTAGTTTGTGAATGACATGCAGGTGTTGCCCACCCAGGTTTATCTGCAACAGCAGCTTGGCCTTGCGAAGCTCCAGGGTAATGTAGTCTCCCTGCTGGCCCTCCCCGTGGAGAATCACTCCCTCGCTTTCCGACGTCTTGAACCTCAGCGCAATCACGTCCTTAATGATCTTCATCTTCTTCACCTGCGCAGATTTGAGCGAGCGCCGTGAGCAGAGGAGTTTCAGGGAAAAGAAATGTCTGCACTTCTCCCTCCCTCCCTCCAGGCTGCGGCAGTTTTATTCACCGTCCATATTACAGTATATCGATATACAGGTGTATTGATTTCTTTTTAAAATGGCATTGACTGTACGACCCAAAGGGATGTTTTGGTCAATATAACATTAAATATCATTATTACAAATACTTTACCTTAAAACGATAGGAGATTACACCCTGCCCATCAAAGTTGATCACGTCTGCCCCTAAAAGAGACAAAGTGGGATACAGAGACACAAATATGAGCAAGAAAGGAGGGTATAAACTATTTCTCATTAGTGAAGCACGGCAAATTAGAATAGACGAGCAAAGCCTCCCCCCAAACGGAGGAACATACTGAAGGCCATGCTACTTGTTAACTTGGTAAAAATAATTAAAGTTTACCTCCAAAGTTTTAACAAGAGACCTAATAAAACATGTACAATTGAGTCACATTTGCAATATACCTCTTAGCAGTAGTAAAGCTAGGAGGCTCACTGAGGTGTGCTAATGCGCTAAAAATAGATGAAGAGGCCAAGAGCCAGATGAGATGTAATATCTACTGCCATCTGAATGTGTAGGAGGCTAGTGCAATAAAATGTCAGCTTCACGGGTTATTATTGCTGCAATTGGCATTTATTTTTCAAATGATATTATACCCAGTGGGATTTTCAGAAAAGATATATGTCACAGAAGTAAAAGTGCGAGTGTAAATAACATAATTAATCAGGACTGAATTGCATTAAGCTGCTTTAGAGCCGCGGTTCTGGTAACGTACACTGTCGCGCTGATGGTGGCTGGGAAACTTAAAAAGTAAATAATACAGCACTATCCGAAACAGTGATGGAGAGAATGAGAGTAATAGCAGGAGAAACGTCATAGTGCTGTCAGGCAGAGGAGCAAGGAACAAGTACTCGATCCGCTTCCAAGGCGGCCGCGATGGAGAGCGCGCGAGGTGGCTGCTATGCAAGACTTCAGGACCTTGAACACGGAGGTCACCAGGAATGTGACCTAGACCATGATTCTTAAGAGGAGTTAAGTGACTAACAGAGAGGGTCATCTCCAAGGTCAGCAGACGCATGCAAGACACAGCTTAATATTCTGAAAAACGATACAGTACTGGCATATAGTATTATTCTGTATCTAAAAATTTGAACAAGTTGATGTTGGCACATCATCGTCATAGCAACTGCAAAATGGTAAGGATTTAGGGTGTTATGTACTTAGTAATAAAGCCAGTCTTTCTTTCCCGTATAAGATAAAAGATTTTAATTAGTGGCATTTGCATAAAGAGGTTTAAGTAAGATATGATATGTTTGCATCACTTTCAAATTCTACCTGCACGAGATTGACTGTATTTGCAGAGCATATTAAATTTGTACTGTCTACTTTGCTCCGACTTCCCTTGCTCTGCTTTGACACAGGGACTATTTCTTGACTTATCTATAAAATAATTGATTTTCTGTTGATCCCGTGTTAATCAAAATGGAAATGAGCATGTAAATTCCACAGCACAGCGGATCACGACTCATTTATAGCCTCTGGCTCTGGCATAAACACATACACACACAGCCTACTGCAGAGTCCTAGATGAGTCATAATATGGTATTGCATTTAATTATCATACATTTTGAAACCCAGAATTACCATCTAGAACCAATATATTTGGTGATTATACCGAGAACATAACATCTATATTTATCTGCCTCCTTCTCCTCCTACTACTTTCCTTTTGTGCTTTTTCTTTCATGCTCATTGGTTTGTCATTTCCCAACACTCGCGTCTCCTCTGTAGCGTCGTTGCACTGAGACGCAGGAAAACCTTTATGAAAAGTTGATTCTAAGAGTAGTTCAGAGTTTGGCAGTGGATGCGAGAGAAATATGAATATCCGGAAAAATACGAATGCTTGTTTTCTGACTGAACGCTGAAGAAAGACGCAGTAATCAGGAAAAAAAAGTCTGAAAGACGACGGCACACGCGTCCACGGGGAGTGTGTGGATTCAAAGAGGCGTGTTTTCCTCGCTTACTGTCCTCAGTGGTGTCCAAGTTGCACTGAGGTCTGTCTGCCTTTTTGAATATTATTTACTTCATTAAAAAGGTGGAATCTCATAAAGGACCCACACAATCAACTTCATATTTATTTCACAGCTGAGTACGTGCACATCTGGGAATTAACCATCATCGCGGTTCTCCCACTGTTCCCGAAGCAGCTCTACTAGAGCAGGTGCTGGCAAAGGTCACGTCGGCATTGGCAGAGACAGGAAAAGGTGCAGCACATTGACATTGTTGGTCTAATTCTATCATTGTTTAGTTCATTGTTCGAGTTTTGTTTTGCCCTGTTTTTTTCTGCGGTTGGTTAATTGCTTGTCTAGTTTTGATATTTCGGATGGGGAGGAAGGCTGTTGTTCGTTGTTCTCCAATTGATAAACCGCTCATGTATGAACTTAGTCGAGCAGGTGACTAGATGTTTACAATTAATTTTAGCTTTTAACGAGGGAAAAACAGACAAAAGAAATTTCTGAAAACACGTTTCATAACAAATTTTGTTTACATGTCACAAAACTACTGGTGCTTGACAGGCAGCTCCACTTTATTTCAAAAGCTATTGATTTTTCCGTTGTATGCATTCCTCTGAGTCTGAGACGAATATCTTGTTGAGAATTAGTGTGCTTGCATACTAAAGTTGTAATATTATTCTGCACCCAGTACAGTAAAACTACTTTAGATATGGGGAAAGTCCAAAACCAAATGTAAAAGACCGAATCATAAAGTTCATTGTGAGTTCAGTCGCAAACCGAGGTGGTTCATCTAAAGTCAAAGAGGCTGAGGTTCTCATTTTTATTGGTCTGACTTGTGCGTGTGCCACATCTTGTCCTTAATCCTTATCAATGCTGACTTGCTTTTCCTTTAACGTGGGATGGAAATGAAACAAGGGAAATATAATCAAAAGTCGGAGAACTAAATTAAATGCGATCCATGCCCTTGTATCCACGCGCGCAGACATATCCACGCGCAGTGTAATCGTATCTTCCGAATGAAAGATGTACGTGTGTGTCACTTATAACAGTAATTTATGCAGAGCCTTAATTGAAATTTGTTATCAAAATCAATTTGGCAGCCTTTAATAGGATGAGAGGAAAGAGGCTGCGGGAGAGTCAGTTGCATAGATGCTACATTTGTTAGAAAGCCAGAGACTGTGTGTGGGTGTGTGTCTGTATGTGTCTGTCAGACTGTAGCGCTGCTCTGCATCTTTCTGCCAGTTTCCTGCCTGTGTACATGTCCAGGTAGGTTGTCTCACTGAGTTCGTGTTTGATCTCAGCATAGGCTGAGCTCACAATGAAGAAAAACCCACTGTGACATGATTGTAGCTGACAAACCCTCGTTAAGCTTTTCTCCACGGAGCCATAGTTAGAAATGTTAATAACACTTGTTGCATGAGGTTCCCAGTGTGTGCGTGTCGGTGCGTTTGAGTCCACTCCTCACAGTAGGAGCATCCGTAGACTTCGATGCGCAGACCAATCCGTCCCTCTTTGCTCCAGTCCAGTGGGACGAACCTCAGGAAGCGAGCCACAATTCCCTGCTGCAGCTCATGGCGCACCGCACTCTCCGAATTGGAGTTCCCAGAGAAGGCCTGTGAACACACACAGACCCCAAACAAAACGAAATTAAAGACATCAGAGCCCCAAACCCGAAGTCAAACAAGCAGCTGTGGGACTGAGAGCAAGAGTATTTGTTCCAGTCACCACATCCTGCCCTATAGGTACACAAAACATACAAAATAATTATGAGTCTACATATTTAATATGCCCAGGATCTGAAGGGGAAATTGCACGTTGTATTCAAATTAACGTACATGTAAGAAACTCCCTGGTCAAATCAGTTTAAGCCGATTTCCAGGTCTCCAAAGATTCACGAGAGTGTGTAACTGAAGGAGATTACAGTTCCCTGTCATATTAACGCTTCACACATTCAGCTGGCTCTTCTGAAATCCCACCACCTTGAAAATACAAGATCAGGGGTAGTGGGGGTCCTTCCAATGGTAACAATGTCATATAATCAATCAAGGCAGAATTTTAAAGTGATACAATTGCAAAATCACAGGAAAGGATGGATGGATACGTCCTAATACATGATCTTATTCACACAGTGCATGAGAGGGAAACTAGGCTAGTATGAATCAGCACTGGTTAACCTGACCTTTCATTTCGAAGCCTCTCCTTTGTTCTCTTTTCCTATTTCCCCGTCTCCTCTGGTTCTCCTCCTTGACCTGGCACATACAGGGAGGCTCTCCACCCACTAATCCACCTCGCCACACTCCCTGAACTATTTTCACTTGTGCGCTTTCTTCTCGCTGAAATAAACATGCACTCCACCACCCCTGTTGCCCGCGCTTTTCTTCTACCCACAATATGCGCAGAAGAGTTGGCTCAAGCCGTGGGGGAGAAGCATCATTAATAGCCTAGCAGGTAACTAGATGAGAGCGAGGCTCTAGACAGCCATGTGCTATTCTAGATAAGACAGTGTGTGTGTGTGTGTGAGAGACACTCTGCTTTGAGCCGACTCCACTGTGACCCAAGTTGCACTCCGGGAGATATGCTATCTGCAAAGTAGGAGGCTTAGTTCACGCCAAGTTCAGAGTCGGTGAACTTCCACGGTAGCAAAAAAAAGTGGACGTGACGCGACCGGTGCCGGCGATCTGGGCCTTTCATTATCCATCTTTATTTATCCATGAACTAATGAGAGAAAAACGCACGCATGCTTTGTTTATTAGCACCCTGCTTCGAATTCTCACAAGCCCCTCGCTCCTCGCCGGGGAGCTCTTCACTCCGGTTTAACTGCACTAAGTGCTCTCTGCAGGGGCACAGGTCCTGCAGATAATTGACTTGCTCAAGGGCAGCTACAGTATGTGGTGGGTGAGGGAGAAGGTGTCAAAACATTCACACTGCAGTGTCCAAATGTCGCCAGCTATTAAAATTAAACTCGATTTCTAGTTAATGATTTGTTTCCTGTTGGTCACCTCACAGTCATCATTATGAAAAAAATATATATCAGTGGCCCATAAACATATGGGAGAATTTCAAAATCAGTTTACTTCCATGACCTGCAAAAAGTATTTCATCTGTACTTTTGAACGTATATAACATATGTAGAAAGACTTTTAAGAGCAGCGGTTTGATTAATGAGTTGCGACCTCCATCACTTAAGCGAAGCTAAATTTTCAGATTAACATATCTACAAGCTTCACGCCATTACATCAAAGAGCATCTGAAAGAAGACGCGTCACTTTAAATTTGAAACATTCCATAGCTCACTTTGACTAACGCCATCCTGCTGCGCTCCTACTACGCTTCCGAGCGTCTCTCTCTAAACAGCATCTCTTCTCCTCCGCTGTCAAATCAGCTCAATCCTTCGACTCATCCTGTTCTCTCTATTGCATATTTTGTCCTTTGCTATTCTGTTCCAAAATGCCTTTGGTCCTGGCTTCGGATTTGGAGCACAAAAAGCACAAGTGTATCAATTTGCATGCACACATGGAGAGCACATATGCGCACAACAATCTCCTGCACACCACCTTGCTTCCTGTCTCCAGTGTTAAAACCTGATATAAGCCTTAAGCTTATTTTATAGAGGGAAATAAAATAATAATACTAAAAAACATCCGCTGAGGATTTGTCTACCTGCATGCAGACGACTTTACTCCTTTGTCCAGCTGACACCTTCCTCTCTTTGCCCTTGTCAAGATTTAACGGAAAAACAGCGAGAGAATGAAAAGTAAAAGTCAGGGAGCAAAACCATATTTTTTTTTTGTCTCCACCCATAAGCCTCGTCCCTATTCTCCAGCTTTGCTCTTTTATTTCTCTATTGTCCTCATCCCGCTATTCTGCACTTATCTGTGCTTGGCTGAATGAACAGCTCAATTCAAACGCATTACTATGCAGAGCGGAGGGCATAAGGTAGGCTGGGGATGAGAGGAGGAGGACGAGGATGAAGAGGAAAGACTTGTGGATGCTGAAGACCTCGCAAAAGTCTGACTAGTCAACCGTTTAATTCCCTCTCCTCCGCAGTCAAATCATTAACCAGCAAACCAATGAGTAAATGGGAATGTGCGTGTGTCAGCGCGTGGTGTTTTTGCGTTACCATGTAAGATGGCGCGCGCGCGTGTGTGTGTGTGTGTGTGTGTGTGTAAGTGTTAGGCAGTTTAAGAGCTTAGACACTTTGACGTTTTGTTTAATCGAGAACTGGAGGTAATTTATGGCAACAAAGGCCACAAAGTGCCTGAAGCAACTTTCGTTTCTTTTAGTCATAGTGTGTACACGCATTTATGGATTTGTGGGAGTTTGTCTCCTAGAGTTTAAGGCCGAAATATTTAAAGTCGGTGCGTTTGTGCAATGTACATGAAGCTAGTTTTTGACTGCGGTATTCATTAAAAACAAACCAGCAAAGAAAAAAAAAAAGTGCGCTAGGGAATCTTTAGTAGAAAATATTTACTCATATTTTGTACTCCTGCGGGGGATTCGAGAATACAGTTCGAGAATATTAAAACACTGAAAACCAGTAAAGTTTGGTAAAGAAAATCTTGAGAATCAAAACATTGGGCAGCCCGTCATATGCTTTTAGCAATCCATGAGATCAGTGGAGGAAAAGCAATGAGAGAGACATGGGGAAAGAGATATAATGAGGGAAGCGCAGCGCCAGACAGAGCCTAGTTGGGCATTTGGAACGGCACCGCTGCAGTCATTCAAGAAAGAACAAGCCAATCACTTTACTACAGCTGGTCAGCAAAACAGCCCTGTGGGCCGCTTCACACACACACACACACACACACACACACACACACACTCTCTCTCTCTCACTCCATGTAAACAAGGTGCACATTAATGCCGGCAAGCTTGTGCCCATGCAGACATTCTGCCTGGCTCAGGTACATGTACACTAATTACCTACTTGCTCTCTCAGCTCTCCCTCATCCTTACTCCTTACTTACTTACTTATTCTCCCCGGCTGCATGTTTTTTCATTTCCTGAATGTGCATGTGTCATTTCTGTCTCCTTTGTGTGTCAATGAATGTCTAGCAGGGTGTGTGTTTGTGCACCCGAGTGCATGGAGTGTTTCTCAGATCTCCAGATACTGAGAAACAACGAGCGAAAGCTATTTTCTGGCGTTTGCTTGTTGTTGCCGGACCCTTTGTTAGACCAGCCCAGAATCAGACCCATTATGTGTGTGTGTGTGTGTGTGTGTTCCATCCAAACAGAGGCAGGGGAAATCAGTCTGGCCTGGTCTGGTCTTTTGTTTTTATCGACAAGTGTGCGGGACAAAACAGAAGGACTGGGGAGAAATTCACTGCAGCCCCGTGGGTGTGTGTTTGTGTTGGTATTCGCCTTCAATGTGCCAAGAATACTTAACGTTCAAAGATTCATGACTAAATTTCACCATGAATTTTTAAACGGGTTTAAAGAGGTGGAGGTAATCAATTGTGATCGATAAGTGGACCAATGTCGTCAAGTGTGTGCGTTACAAGAAGAAGCCAAAATAGATCTAGACACACGCGTCATCTGTGCTGCGTCATGAAAGCTTTTTGTCTTTTATCTGACATTGTTTTGTTTTTTTCCCCCCGATTTCCTGCAGTTCTGGATGAATTCTTGTAATTATTAAAACTATAAACCACAGAATGTGATTTAATTACTAATGATAGTGCTGTTCATTATGCTGTATAATTACTATGCTTATTCTTCTCTGTTTTGCATGTAGAGTAGCTTTTGATATCGCTGATATCATGGGTAATATCTTTTTTTTTTATTTCTTCAAATTTTTAGTGCCCATTGTTCTCCAGCACTATTTAAGCGTGAACACTTGAACTGAACAGCAAATCTGCATGTTTCATTCTAACAATTATCATTATAGCAAATTAACAATCTATTGCTGTGTTTTTCTTGATTTCTGCAAATGAAAAGCTTTAATAGATTATTAGATTAATATAGGCCGGCCTTCTTTATTTCTCTGCGCCTTGTACCTTCCTTATCCAAAGTCACCTGCTGAAAGATGATGGAGAATAGAATGTTTTCTTTGCTCCAAATACACACTCAGTGAAATATGAGAACTTCCACTCTTAATAATGGAAATAAATCGCTGTGTAAGAATTAAGAAAACACGTTATCACCGATATTTCATCCTCTAAGTTCACTGAATTATCGATGAGAATATGTACTGAGTTTCATTTTCTACGCACACGCACAAAAGACACAGAGGGGAAGAACAGAGCCCATTACTCAGGCTGTGAACACTTGGCGCCTTCGCTCCCCTCTGCTCACCAGGGACCGGCACTGATAGAGTGAACAGTGGCTCTGCCGTGAAGCCCCACGCACCACATGCAGCTAAAGGGCTGTTTTTTTTCTGTGTGCGTGCGTTTGCCAGCACTTTGCCAGTTCATATGTGAGTGCATGGGTCTTTTTGACATGACGTTCGACTGGTCATGAATCGCAAATCCCACTCACTCAACGCTTTCGCATTTGTTTTAAAACCCCGCGAGGAACATTCGGAAAGAAGCATGTTCCATTTTGCAAAATAAGTTAAACAGAAGGAAAAAAAAAATTAGGGAGCTACTGTAAATATTGTGGTGTCATAAAATGCTGACATTTATATTAGGCAAGTCAAATCCATGCTTATTTTAGTGCAACGCCGTGTCCAGTGTCACAGAAATACCCAGAATACTCATGAGCACGTCATAAAATTTTCATAGCAGCCACTTAAGTTGTTCCACAGGAGACTTCCATGATCCACTGAGGACTGTCCTCTCTATCTATTTCAGTTCATCGTCCTCGTTATCCACACTCAGCAGTTTTTAATTTCCGCGCGACTCTTATCTGGAATGAAGCGAAGTGACATTAAAGAGGCTGATGTTCAAGCTCTGTGAAGTCACTGCAGCTGACAAGATACAGAGCTAAAAGTTAGAGAAGACTCTGGTTTGGAAAGAAATGTCATAACTGTGAGGAACATATTGCTTTATGGTCTGATTAGTAACATTCTAACAGTTGCTGCATGGTATAATCTACTATCTAGTATTTCAGCAATAGGCCATATGAATGAATCGTTCTCATGCATGTGCCTGAAAGGTCAGGATCAAAACAAGAGGCTAATGTGTGTAAATACAGACATCAAGCTACATGCAAAACCTCAGAGAGGTCCTACATTAATACCAAATGAGCGCATCTCATTTCCTCTGCCTTACATGGATCTCCTTTTATCCCCGTCCCAATCTGTCTCATCAGCTGGCACCAGTTGCTATTTGGTCGGTGGCTATTGATCAGGCCCATCTGTGAATTGACTTCTTCCACGGAGCCCTGGAAAGCGCTGGGCTCGAATGCGATCGTACTCGCAGCTACATAACGTTTCGTAATGGATGCTCGATAGTTAATAGGTAAAACCGAGGGGACAGATGCAAACAACAATGGTTTGTTTCTCTTGTCTGACTGGTAACAAAGCAATTGTTTAGCATCTGAGAACAGCGTTTCCCAGTAGAGGCAAACTATTAGAATACAGACACATGGAATCACTAGTGATGCTCATGTGGTCATTTTAACCACATAAAGGTTTTTATTTTAATAATACTGTATTTTACTTGTGGAAAATTCGTTTTAGTTAAGATAATGAAAGGGTATTGAAATGAATGAGGCTTCTCTGGAGCACTTCCTGGATGACAGCACTTACCTTGAGAGCACAGAGATTATTCAAATATTTCTGTTTACATATTTCCCTCTTTCCCCTACTCTTGATATCACGATAAAACGCAGATCCTTTATTTGCTTTCACACTCTCGTAAACACGCTTCAGTCACACTCTTCACGCTAAGTGAAGCTTACCATCGTTCTGGGTGTGTGGAACTTTTCTTTTTTTTTTAATTTATTAAATTGAAGCAGATCAAGCAGGGTACGCGCGAAGGGAAGCGGTGACGTCTGGAGGAGCCCTCCTGAGCAGTCAATTACACTCGACACTGACGGACTAACATCCACACGATAAACACAAATGTATGAATGAGGTCTTCACATCATTTTCCTGGGAGACGGGGGCATAGAAGGAAGCAGGTATCCTTCACAGTGCACTGTATTAATAATGTACTACATTATACTTTTGGGTTCAGTAGCTGAGTGATTGAGGTGCAGACAATAACATATAGGTACCATGGCCCTGGTTTGAATCTAGCCTGGGGACTTTGGACCCCTTTTCTTTTTGACACTAAGATTTAAACATGCACCAAACAGCTCTTAGATAATTTGTACCTGGTTTATCATAGAGAAAACTTATTTATCATTCAATTTGTATTTGTAAAACTTGGTACGGACCATAGCCTGATCTTTTTGTCTCTAACATTTTACTACTGTATGTCCCCCCCCCCCCCCTTACTTTACTGCTGCCCTCTGCTTTCTTTCTGGTCTCTTGCACTAATGTAGATTTTCTTTCAACCCTGCTCCCTCCTAATGCAGGCCCATGCCAAACGCCTAGTAAATGTAAATGCACAAGGCAGTTTATGTCTGCACTTAATCAGATGCAAAACTGTGAAGGACACTTTAAGTCTTGCAGCTGCGAAAAGCACTAGGGTTCAAAAAGTCAACATTGTAGTTCAGCGCGGTTTTCTCGTACAGTGACTGAATATTACAGGTAAATAAAGCTCCAATCCATGAAAAGTGAACAAGAGGTTGGACATAAATATGTTCAGTGTAGTTTGCTTCATATTAGATTTCAGCAGACTCATAACCTTAACTAATTAAATAAACCCCAGGCCTCTGTGGTTCATTTAATTCTTCCTTTAACACATTGTAGTGCCAGACTCATTCATATAGCGGCAGCCATGTTGTAGTGGAAGCTCCCATTTGTTTTTGCAAGTCTTAATCCAAGCTATTAACTCGTCTGCTGGTTTTTAACACAGCTGAGACGACTCAGAGGGACGAAGCAACACCCAGACAAAGAAACCTGAAACACAGATGAGACTGACACACAAAGAACGGCAGGTATAGAGAGAGAGTTGCAGTCCAGCGGTGCATAAATCCAGGTGCATGATTTATCAGTGCATGCTCCGCAGCTTTTGAAACTGAATTAGTCCTTACCACTGAGACACACAGGCTTCACCATTCATTTACCTGACAAACCACAGTCTAGCAGCTCTGCCCTCCTGAGGGGACACACACACACACACACACACACACAAAGCTGTTCTCGCTTCCACCCTGGCAAGCGCATGAGCACAATCCACGCTCACACCTCCACACAAGCTTGAGCATGCACATTTCAGCATCATTAGGTTGAGTTTATATACAGCCTGTAGCAAAGGGAGTGGAGCAAATCATGATGGGAGCGATGCGCCACATCCCCGGTGTTACCTTCTCACACCTTCTGCCCCCGTTACCGCAAAGCTCCAATGCTGTTTTACCTCTAAATACCAGAGCTGCTAAAATTCAAACGGTGATGATGAAGTTTTGTCAGTGTTCGAGACTCCAACGCCGGGTGGCAGGAGTCTATTACAGCGCACCAGGTTTCTCCTTTAGCACTTTGAAAGGTAGACATAAGCTTTGTGGCTTATTACAAATAACACAAGATGAAGGGATTGACATTTCCATTAGACGTTTGGTAAATGCGTTCGGGATCCCACTGTGACGCAGTCCTCTACTCAACACAAACCAAATGTCAGTTAGTGAAGCAAGCAAAGTGCAAAGATTCTTACTCCCTACTCCAAATGTTTTAATTGCTACGAGTTACTGCTGTAGCTCTCACGGTTAAGTGTGTCGGCCACTCGAGCAGAAACTCGTCCTCATCAGAACATGCATATAACGGCGCTGGTTGTGTTTGTCCCCTGTGTGGTGTGTAGCTAACAAACCTGTTAGTACTGCAGGCCCGTGTGGCTCACAGGTCAAGAGACACCACAGCAAGGTCAGCGAAGCGCATCCAAGTACACACACGCTCGCTAAGTAAGTGAGTGCAAATTAATTTCAAGACTTTTTTTTTTTTTTTTGCTTTCTGAGAATGTTTGAAGGTTAAATTCTACGACTACAGGGTGCTATTGAACTATCACTTGTACTTTCAGCTCTGGATGACTGTGCTGTAGAAGAGTTTCTATTGAGCTGAGACTTTTGTTCCCTTGTAAGTACAATCGTAGTAATCCAGTGCAGCAGTAGGATTTGTTCTGGCGAAAAAAAAAAAAAATAAACAGATTTGCAGCAGCTGCTGTGCTAGTTTATTAGACACATGTATTACTGTCAACTGACTTGGTTTACTTGCAGCTTGAAGACTAAGTAAGTGACAGAGTGGGAGTTTACCTGCTGGCAGTATGAACCTAGGAATTATCCTAAAACAATGTGGTAGAAGAAAATGTTAAGTTAATTGAGACCTAATGTGGAAGAAAAAGCTATTATTTTCTTTTTTTTTACGTGGAATTAACAACACGCCACATTTAGTTTTAAATGTTAGTGGTTTAACTGTAGTTACTCCTTCTCCTACAAACCTCCACTGTGTGTGTGTGTCCTCAACACGAGATGTAAACAGCACAGACCTGCTAATCAACATTCCTCCTTCTTAATTTATTCCTTTTTACAGATTTTGCCCAGGTTTTCCAACTCGCTCGTTTTGAGGAATGGTTCCGTCTCAGCTTGGCAGTAAAAGAGTTAAGTCATCATCTTGGAGTAATGGATGAAGTTTAGTGGTGGCAAAGGGCTCCTCAGTACAGGCTTCGCGCATTCAGGGAGATTGCTGGGTGACCCTCATCCAGCGCTGAATGTGATTGAGCTGCATGTGATTGAATGGCCTGAAACAGGGCGTGATTGTAGCAATGAGTGTGTGTGAAGCGTTCAATTGGCTCACTCATCTGTCCCTGTGATCAATAGCCATGAAAGCGCTAATATTACTACCACTGACATTCAAATGGACACACCCTCAAGAGTTGAACTTAATTATTAAGCAGGATTGTGTAGTACAATATGCAGCGTGTGCTTCGTGTTGACTGTACATGCATGTGGTGTCTGAACAGGGCAGAGAGAAACAAAAGGCCCTAGTTTTGCCTTACTACTATTACTGCTCTGGGGATTATTGATGGTACAGCATTTGGCAGGTTGAGGTTTTTTGACACTATATTTGTATATAAGCCATATTTGGAATTGCACCAGTGATGTATTAAAAAGCAATATACATGTCATACATGGAGCCAAACCAGAAAAAAGGGAGGCTGCTGTAGTTACAAAAACACCCGGGAGATGAATGTGCTTTGGAGTGTTTGTAGAAATATTAGAGGCTGTAAATCAAGCTTAATGGGAGCAGGAAAACAGTTTTGAATAAATAATAATCTGCAAACAATTATGATGCAGCACACAACAAAAACAGCTTCATTTACCTCCAACTGTAAAAGATCTATATTTGTCACTACAGTCAGTCCTAACAGCTGCAAAAGAGAGAATAATGTTGAAGCTATTTGGGGCTTAATACAGAATTTAACACCCACAGACAAAAACCCCAAGCATGCACAAACACTGTAACATCTGAATGCGTGAAAAACACAGGGTAACCAGAGATTTGGATTGTGTGACTGGTAAATTAGATTACATACACGCTAAATCATCCAACACTCGTGCGCTGGTGTCGGTGGGTGTGTGAGAAGCTTGTGTACCTTTCAAATGAGTTAGTTACTCTCTATTTCATCAGGACATCTCACTGTGAGGGGCCTGAAAAAGGCATCACATGTTCCACATTCAAGGAAGCAGCCATCTCACTCATGAAATCATCTGCTGCTGTCAGTGAGGGATTGTGCATTTAATTTAGTAAAACTAAATAAAGAAGGTATTGTTTACAGCAGGAAGGACAATAGTTTCTAAAAGCCAAACTATTGTTTTTCTATAACAAGGATAATACTTAATAACTAGCAGCTGTAAAGCTTTAGCTGAGCATGAATAAAGGCCTAATTCATTATTGAGAAAGCATTGATCTTCATAAATAGAACATAGCTACCAGTTTATAAATGCCATTAGAAATGCTTTATTCTAAATTAAAAAGCATATCTGCAGTGCGTTTGCTTCAGTAATGCCTCATAGCATGTTCTTACGATCAAGCGTTTCCCAACAAAGACATTATTGGTTAAGTGAAAGAAAGAGAAAAAAACGATACACGTAACTACTAAGTGTAATAACATGTGCCTATAACTGAACAGCCTTGAATCTTGGATTAGTGAAAGTGCATTTTCAGATGTGTTTAATCATTAAAAAAAAAATCCATCTCACATCCAGTGCACAGGAATATTCTGCTATGAACCAATTTCTCATGAAGAGGAGTCAAGAGGCCCAACTTTGTTTCAAGGCTTATTCATCTGAACATTATGTTCACAGAGAGGTAATAAAAGGACGCACTTCACAATGATTTGTGCTGTTGCTGCGACAAACAAAATAACTACTTACTTCACATTCAGTGCAGTCATACAACATGGAGGAATCTGGAGCGACATATGAAAGGTTTATGATAGATATCGCAGTTCTTTTCTCATGTTTACAGCATCCTCATAGAAGGTCCAACCTTCGGGCCAGAATCTTTTTGTTATGAGGCCTGCTGCTCTAATTACACGTGGACAACCGACACAGTTACACCTACATCATACTGAAGTTAATCAATTAAAGCGCGATGTGCGTGCAGATAGAATCTTCTACAGGAGATAGTTGTCCTAAAACTCTGAGCTCAGCAATGCTCGTGTCTTCCTACGAAGACGTTTGGCAGATGAGACCCAGTGGACTGGAGAAAAAAGCGGATCCTGTCTGCGAAGGTAAACATCCAAGCAGCCTCCCCTCCCTTTACGGCTTAGATTTCTGCTGACTCGCTTGGCGTATCTGTTATTCATGACAGGGCTATTTTTCTATTCTCCTCTCCTCGAGCTGAAAGCCCATCTGTTATCACCTGTAGCCCTCCGCCACCGAGCTACGGTGAGTAGTGGGGGTCATTAACCCATTAGCTAATGATCACGGATCATCAGATCGCCTGACTCAAGTGCTCGCTAACAGTGCAGTGATGGAAGTCTGCTGGCTTGGAGGAAGAGACAGACAGTCGCCAGAGAGAAGTTACATCTATATAATGTCAAGGAATAAAGAACAAATGGCTTGTTACAGTATCACACGCTGTTCTCACGCTGCAGCTTCCATCTAGAAGCTGTTGGTGCCTTGTGTTGGCTGAGATGTTGCATTTGGTAAAAAATGAGGTTATTAGTTGCTGAATATTTATGTGTACCACGCTGCAGCACTTTTCTGCCCACATGTGGTTTTCTGCTCCGGACTACGCAAGGGTGCGACATAGCTTTTGCATTTTAATAACAAATAAAACGTTCAGTGTCATTTAATTTCCTCTACTAAGATCATAAAAAAAAAGTTTCCCTTTTAACAATACAATGTCAGGTCATGCATGAATACATTTTGCACTACAAGTAGTAAACTAGCAAAATTAAAATAGTAAATCAAAAATAAAAATACTGAACATAGGGTTGCTTTGTCTGTATGACTCACAGGTACTGCACCACCCCTACACACACACACACACACACACACACACACACACACACACACACACACACACACACACACACACACACACACACACACACACACACACACACACACAGGTACTCACCCAAATGTTGCCGTCCTGGTGATACGGTTTCCAGTTCCTCCCTGTGTCACTGTAAAGGAGGCGGTACCGCGTCATCCAATCAGAACTGCTGTATCGACCCTGCGTTGCAATGGCACTGATCTGCTTTCTGGAACCCAGGTCCACCTGCAGCCACTGGTAATGGTCACTGTCCAGAGGTGACCATCCGCCGGCTCCTGCGCAGTTAGTGACATTATACGATGAGTGGGAAAAGTCCAAAATCGAATCCATTCTATCAACAGCTGTCTGTCGTTCACACAGGTGGCGCTTGCCTGCTGTTTTGGGCCGACCAACTCTTGAATCCAAGGCAGGCAGAGAAGCAACACGGCTGCACCATAATGGCATTTTACAAATAGACGGGCACTTACAAGGTTACAGTATGTACCGTTATTAATGGTCAGTGTCCAGCAGAGAGCAGCGTAGACATTTGCTCCGGGAACGACACAGACATGTGGGGCAGTAATATTTCATTAAGGTAGCACACGGGGCTAGAAACTCTACTACAGCGATGTTTAACAGAGACGACAAGCGCAGTCTTCTCCGTCCACATAATTAATCACTGTGCCACTGCAGGCACACTGACTTCTAGAGAAATGGCATTAGCATTACATTAGCATGGATGTCAATTCAGGGTGGATTCTTTTTTAGTACTGGTACATAAGACAACACTGTTGCATTGCACAAATGCTGGAGAGTCCACATAACTACAGGTAATATTTCTCATTCCAAAGCCTGGAGTCTAAAGAGAGGCATGTGGAGAATGCAAGTGAAGGGACTGGAGAAAAGAAAACAACTTAGCCAACACAATAACGTATGTTCATTTCAAGCTCACTCATACACAGACCACTGGCCAGAAAAAGGAGGCTATACTTCTCCTCCTCCAGGTGAGTTGTCTCATAAGTCTGCATCTCAAAACATGGCAGAAATACTATGTAGTCTATAGTTTACATCTACATACTTATTTCTATATTCTTCAAAGCAGATTAAAGTCAAAACTGTCTGGCAGAATAAATTCATTTTAAGAGGTTTTCTTTTCAAAGATGAAAAAATTCAAGTTGAATGTTTAAAATCTCTGACGGTGAGAAGATGAACTAGCTGGAAATATTCAGCCCAAGTGAATTTGACTTGAAAAAAATCTGAAAGTATGAAGCCAGAAGAACTTTTTCACAGCTTTTCCCCCCATGGCTACAGCTACAAACTGACAACGGCAGTCGGCATCTTTGTTATTCCCTGAAACCTCATGGCTGTGCCTTCATTACCAGTTAAAGGCTCATGTGTCCTCCACAAGCCACCCCCCCCCCCACCACCACCTCCACCTCCACCACGAAGCTCCTGGTGTCTACCTAAGTCAGGGCCAAATTCCCCTGGATCTTGCAGGTTAAATGAGCCTCCGGTTAATTGGGCAGAAACAAAGAGCAAGGCAACTGCCAGACAGAAGGGAAAGAACATGTTGGACAGGATCCCGCTGACCTGATTTTATCACGTAAAAAAAAGGAAAAGGAGGAAAAACATAAGGCACAGTGCCAACGTTTCACCGTATGAAGGCTAGTGTGAAAGTAGCCAAGCTGGTGTAGAAAATACATGAAACACGAGACACGAGAGAGTGTAAAATACTGTAGATTTATTCACACACACACACACACCAAAGACGTGTCACAGCAAACAGCCACACCTGTGACAGGGAACCACTGTGAAATGATTATCGAGAAGTGTGGGTGGTGGATGGACTGCAGACTGGCCATGTCACGGCCGTCTCCTTTGATTCTCTGTGATGGATTTTTTTTTTTCCAAAGGACAAAAACACAGATAAGAAAGTGACAAGCTGAAAGCACAAGTGACGAAGAGTTACTGATTTAAAAATGACAGGCAGAGAGACACAGAGTAAGACCAAGGCAGCACAATGGAGTGGGAGAAGAGCACTGAGCGGAGTGGAGGGGCCATGAGAGATGATAGTCGTATGATAAAATAGAGGGTGAGGCAGTTTGTGATGTATCCCCCCCTTGACAAAAATCTTATATCTTATCCAATTACAGACCCATTACACTCCAGCCCTGGCCCTGACAGATAGCCAGCGCTGTATCAGTGGAAACGTCAATACCTCAAAAAACCCGTTGCAGCAAAGCCATTCCCCCAGGGGGATAAAACACTATCAAATGGAGAGAGTAGGGGTGAGGAAGGGATGGAGGGTAAGGAATTGGGGTTGGGAGGCGCAGGTGGGAGTAAGTAAACAGAAAATAACGATTAAGGAAGCAAGCTGAGCGGATAATGACCACGATAGCGTGAAGCTTGGAGAAAGATGGGACAACGGGGGTGTTGCAGAAACAACGAGAAGGTGTGTGAGGTGGCACTGCTCGTAGGCAAAGGGGGCTGATGGCAGAGGGGGAGGGAAAATGGAAACAAGGGAGAGTTAGGGAGATGGATGAGGGGACGATGAGAGGCAGTGATGAGAGGATTTTATGGCTCCGCTACCGGAGCGGCCGGAGATAAGATAGCGTGGGGATGGGATAAAGAAAAGGAAAGGACGGCGCAATGTAGTTATGGCAAAGAAGGTGAGAGATGAGCCCAGGAGTGAAGAGGTGGAACAAAGAAAGGGCAAATGAATGAGAAACTTGAGAGTTAAACTGCATGCGAGTTCAAATGACACTGAAAAGATTGGAAAAGTTACGGGTAGCGTTCGGGGAAACAGAAAAGATGAGAACTGAGAATGAGTTTCTTTGAATATAAGTGCAAAGTGTGAATCAAGGTATAATGGTGCTGCATCTACAGTATGTCAGCGTGAGCTCATCAAAAAGTTAAGCCAAGAATGATTTGTGGCTCTATTTCAAACTCACAATGGAGACACCCACGCTTTGACTGGCGATACCGCGTCTCGCAAGGAATCTTGGGAAATCGGACCCTCTGCTGGGCCGTGCGGTTGCTGGAGCCAATCCCAGCTGCCGCTGGGCGAGCAGCGTTTCGTGTTGCATCACCAGTTGAATGACAGCGTTTTTGAGTAAGTGCTTCCAACAGCTCTGAGCCTCACTTTAAGGGGTGAATTAAAGAACAAGGTGACAGCACAGGTAAAAAGGAAGGACGGAGGATAAGGCATGTTAAGGTTACAGGGTTAACGGTGGGGAACAGATGGAAGCGAGAGAGACGGAGAGATTAAAAAAGTCCGGGGAGACGCGAAAGTTCAAAAGATCCCGAAAGTGATGGCAAGCGTTTGAGTAAGATGGACTTTAAAACAGCAACAATGAGACAAGAGAGCTTTAGGCTGAACGGCTTAATGTTAGAGGTCAAAGCAGGAACAAGGGACACGGAAAATGGCAAAGACCAGAGAAGCAGGACGGGCAGATGTTGTCACAGACTGGTGAGAGAAAAGGAGAGAGAAAGAAGAACAGATGAGAGGTGAGAGAGAAGACGAGGGGCAGCTTGACAGAGGTTAGGGTGAAGACTGATATATATATAAAGAATAGAAGTGCAATGAAAGGTGAAAGCCAGAGGGAATAAAGGAGAAGAGGTTGTCAGAATAAAGTGGAGATGGAGGCGGATGGTGTGGGGAGGGTGGACGGTAAGAGAACGAGAAGCGAGGGGTGGGGGGGGGGGGTTTGTGTCGGGGGACTGTCACAGTTCTCTTGCCTGTCACACAGATGTTTGGGGAGGTGAGCCGGAGCAGGAAGAGGATAGTGGAAGTGAAGAGGGGGAACACAGAAGGGCAAAGAATTCACCTCCGAGGAGATGGAGAAAAGAAGACAAGCACAGAGGAGAAAGAGTCCAAGTCCAGTGAATGAAGAAGACACAAGGAATAATCCAATCAGACTGTTCTCCTCTTCATCAGTTTGTCAACCCATGCTGTGATGGCCCAACATTTGATGTATACATGCACTTACTCCAGCGCCTCCATATTTAACTGAGCAGCGTGTCACAAATCACATTAATCTACTACCTGAAAGCTTTACCCCTGTTGAAAATGTCTCTGTGTGGTGCCCCTTCACAGATCTGCACAGGCCAGATGGAATTCTCACAGAGCGGCTTCTCCTGAGATAAAAGGAGCCAGCTGAGGCTGAATAACATGGCCGGAGATTCTCCAGGCTTGAGAAGGTTTCAGCTATCAGCGATGACACCGATAACCCAGCCGTGTAGCAGAGGTAGCGCGGCCATCGGTGCCGACTGTGACCACAAGTGTCCTCGTGAATGCACACACGGGTGGAAGAAAAAAAAAAAGTTTGTATAGTATTTATTGTTTTAATAGAAACCACAGCGAAGATTCAGTAGAATCCAGTGGCTGTGCAATGTACCAGGGATTTCTCTCTGGGAAACTTGGCCACACGCTGAAAGTGTCAAAGTGGCATTTTTTCTTGTGTCGTTTCCTATGCTTCTCAATCCACACTGTTCAAAACAGAGAACATAACACAGGCCAACATATAAAACCAGCCCTGCTCTAGAATCAAGCATTGTTCCTCAGCCTCAGCTCCCTCTGCTGATTTACTCTCCTTCTTGTTAGACTAAAGCATGAAATCCATCAAGACTTTTTTTTTTCCCCCTTTATGATCATAGCTCACATGAATGCAGTCACAAGGTTGTGCATTGCTTCCAGGAGGTGTAAATGAAAGCATGCATCCATAATGTATGATACAGTATGGAGAGAAAATCCACAGACAGACTCAAGGTTAATGCAAATATCATCTTCAGTGAGAATATATGACTTTGTGTGTGTGCATATATTCTTTTATTTCAACGACCTGACTGGAAATAATGTTTTTACAGTACTGAAAAGCAAGCGAGCAAAACAAAGCAATGCATGGACAAAAGAGGCTGAAAGTCGGGGAGAGCGCACAGAAAGAAAGAAACTACAAACGGCAGAGAGGTTTTTCAGTAAAGAGACCAGACTTCAGAGACTGAAAAGCGAAGACACGGTGTGATATGGACAAGTGACGAGCAGGCAGTGACAGACATGACACACATGCAAAAGTGACAGAGGAAGAGCAGAGCACGGAACAAAAGAGCATCTCCCCTCTGTCTTACTGTCACTGTGGCAGAGCGAGTGGGTGGGCGCATCTATTTGTTTCTGCTCGACTTTTAAACACTCCTGCGCATGCCCTTAAATATCATCTGCGTGAGAACGACTACATTAACAGGGAGTTAAACTTCCAAAATAATTAAGACGCGAGGCCGTCGGAAAAGGAGGGGAGAGAAAACAGCTGGTTAGCCCTCTGCTAGTGCTTCATCTTTCTGTCATGGACAAAAGAGAGCGGATGGAGACAGAGTAATTTAATTAGGAGAGGACCACCATTATCGATGGATGACTGCAATGGCTAGAGACATCAAACAACTTTGCAAGATGACAGGGAGCGAAGGCAATGCATGAAAAAGAACAAGGGGAAGTCTGGTTAACTGTGCAGTGAGAGAGAGCCCAGCATGCTGTAACGCAGTGCCACGAGGCTCCACTGTTATAAAAGAGACGATGCTAGTGTTGTTTTTTTAAACTTGAGATAGCATTTCAGGGTGAAAATCTGAAAGAAGGAAAATAGACAATGAGGTGTGTGAAGAGAGGGGACAGCCTGAGAAAATGGGAAGCGCTACTGTACTTTAAGATAACAGAAAGTGAATAAAGCAAAAATGAGATGGAGATGGAGCAGGACAAGACAATAATGAGGGAGAAAAGCCCGAGTAGATGAGAAATGGGAACACAAAAGAGGGGGAGGAGGAAAAGGAGAGAAGGGTCAGTGGTGCATCCTTCCTGCTTGGCCACATCTGAACTGCCAGCAGAATGCACGCGCGCATATTGACTTTATGATGCGTTTTTACAATCTTGCGTATGAAGGTCATTCCGCCATCGTCAGAAAGACATTTTTACTGAGAGAATGTCTTCTGTGATCCAAGGGCTTTTGGAGCTGGATGCCTACAAAGCATTGAAATCAGCATAGCTTGTCCGTTTTTGCCTTTGTTGAAATTTCTCAGACGTTCCTCTGCGTCATTTGAGGTTTGTACTAAATTGCTGGAGTACTGCAGAACTGTTGAACATTATATCAAAGTGTTAATATCGGTCTTTTAAAACGTTCTTTGACCCATCTTCAAACCTAGTGATCCAACGTGTCAACTCTGAGTGGAAAAGATGTGAGGAAAGGATCCTTTTATACGTTTCATTAGCTGCCATCACATCTCTAGTCTGTGTCTCTGTTCAAACACACCAAAGGGTTCTTTGCAGAGAGGCAGTGGGCTCACCTTTCCCTCCGTCTGACAACTCTGTGATGTGCAGAGTCTCATGCACGAGCTGGAACTAAGGATAGACAGCGAGCGCGTGGGAGCGTGGACGGGAGCAGGGGGGGGGAGGAGGAATGATAGGAGGTGAAAGAGCCATGGAAGTTCTCATATATTGTAAATGTGTGGTTTTGTTTCTACTAGTCTATGAATCAATTTCCATTTGCGCCATTTCCATTTTAGTTCAACTGACACCATTTGGCATTTAAGTCAAACATGACAACATGTTTGTGCTTTCGCAAGCTGTTCGCACTCACGCTTTCTACGAGCGTACAGCACAAACAGGAGGATCCCTGAGCCACAGTGGCCAAACGGAACGAGCGAAGCACTGACGATAGGAGGAAAGAGCGAAGTCACAACAACTGTTAAATAGTTAAGGAGTGTGACTGGACGTGCACAGACAAATTGTGTCAAGAGACTATAAAAACCCCAGAGGCAAACACATCTCTGCTGGAATTACATTACAACAATAATAATAACAAGACAAATAATAAACAAATTCAGCTCCTAGTGTATACAATATAATAATGGGCTGCATCAATGACTGGTATTGGCCTTAATGAAGATGTAATTCTATAAATGCTGAGAGTAAAGTGCAAGTAGTACATTGTTTGGCTCTCCTCGTCCTAAAATGTCTTTTTTTCCCGTGATTGAATTCTGCAGAAACATTTAGCAAGTGCAGTAATACAAATTATTAAATAATATAAAGGTGAACGAGGAGGGTAGAGACTAGGGATCAGTCAACAAAAAGCTGCTGGAAAATCATTATAGTATCATTTTACTTCACTCTCCATCTCTCTCCTGCTCTCGAACACCCTAAACTTTAATAGCTGTCAACATTCACAACACAGGCTTAATATGAGTGGTGTGTCCCATTGATTTTGTGCTTTCCCTGTTCCATAGCAGTCGGAGATTGGAGTAGATTGGCTCGTTGGTGCACCACCGTGCCGCTGATGGCACACTCGGCTGCCAAACGTAGCCTCCTCACAGCGTGACTGTGTGGGCGTCAGGTCATAATTCTTAAGTCTGGGTGTTTGTGAATAAACTTCTGCGCTGCTGCTGTAATTTTAGTTTCTCCGCGTGCAGTGAACGCCGCCGCGTTTGTGCAGCTCGGCTCTGCTTTCGCCCGCTGAAGTGGATGGGTGCTTGACAGTACGAGTATTTAATGGGTGGACAAGTGGGTTTGTTATTTTGGGGGGTTCTGTTTTGGATGTTTTTGCGTGTGTTACACAATCCTAATGAGGCGTTCGCTTGTTTTCTTATGCAGTGCATGCGTGTCTGTAAAGGTTTCGTTGTCATTCTAAACATGCAGTTTGTGAATTTCTATTTGGTGTTGTTCTGTGTTAGAGAGACATTAAAAGCTAATTCAATTTTGAGGAACAGAAAACCTTGCGTGAAAGTCATAAAAATAGATGATTTTATGACATTCCGTCCCTCTAAGGCCTTGTTAAGAAGCTTAATCGTCTCCTCCTGTCTAATTTTACTTTGCAGCGATGTCATGTGCTCTCCGCTAACGAGGTGATCACCTAATCATCCCAGAGTCACAAAGGGCGAGACGGAACTTTGGATCCACTTCATTCATTTCTTCCTCCCACTTAGCTGCGCGGCCCCGTTTGGGCGCAATTTAACAGTAAGTCAACAAGTGATGGGGCTTTGTCAGGTTGTTGTTTATCACAGTGGTGGCTCGGCCTGTCATGCGGCGTCTGTTGGATCTCACAAAACTGGAAACGAGTGCGATTTCATTAG
Source organism: Macropodus opercularis (assembly GCA_030770545.1). NCBI lineage: Eukaryota > Metazoa > Chordata > Actinopteri > Anabantiformes > Osphronemidae > Macropodus > Macropodus opercularis. Next base: position 8,069,466 of record JAUCMP010000028.1, read on the forward strand.
AGCATGTTGGGCGACTAATTATACAGCGAGTTGGAAATGACAGGTAGTGGAGGTGGGAGAGAGCCGAGTATTTCTTCTGTTAGCAGGCCCTTGTTCACTGCTGTGTCTGGATATGTCGACCTGATCCAGGTTAACCGCTGCACTTCTTGAATTTGCAGATTCCTCCAAAACGCCATGGAATTAAGCGAATCCTTTGACTAGTTTATTTTACACGCTGAAGCAAAGACTAAACGACTTTCAGATTGTGTTGAGGTGCATTTCTAAGTGCATCGATGCCGTATTCAACAAGCGTATTTTCTTTTATTAATTTTCAGATTCTCTAAGGAGCCAGTTTTCTCTGCTTGGGGAAAGAATGCACAAGCTGCATATTTCCCATTATTGCTGTCACTGCGAGGTTGGTCTTTATTTCTTGCTTGCTCCGCTCCCTTCCTAAGGCTTGGTAGGGCTAACAATAAAAGAAACAACGGCCCTGTTCTGTGTTAGGAATAATGGTATTGGTATGATTAAGCAAACCAGATTACCTCGCCTTTCTTTGGCAGCGCTGAGCTCCTCAGCTGTAGTGTGACTATATTAGATTGAAAAGTATAAATTATTAATAGTATAAACATAGAGTCGTGTAATTGTCTGGCCCTATCTCTCTCTCTGTCTCCGTGCTGTAGACTGATGTGGAAATGAGCTCCAGTCTGAGTCAATGAGATAATGACTGAAGCTGGGAGAGGGGGAAAAAGATGGGGAAAGAAAAGCGTAGAAGTAGTAAAAGCAAATCGAGAAAAAATAGAAAAGCAGGAGGAGGGGTGAGAGCAGCTGTGCAGCAGTGTGATACGTGTCAGACCGCGGAGGCTCGGACATTTATCTCTCTGTGTGCCGTCTGTAAAATTATTCATAATGATGCATGCGCATGCACTTCTGTTAGATGTTTACTGGGATATGCAGCCTTTCAGATCCAGCTTTCGTGTGTGAGAACATGGCTCGTCTGTGACTTGTGTGCAGCTACCTCCTCTCCTGTTGAGCTTGGCGTATCCAGGTGTGTATCCACTGGAGAAGACGGACGAGCTGGCGAAGGCTGTGTGAAGCAGAGGCGAGGCGAGAGCCTCATCACACTTCTCTGTGGAGAGAGAAAGAGTATGAGCACTCAAGAAGAAAGGGGTGAGAGAAAGCTCATCGCCCGAATGATAGCTAATGACACAACGTTAAGACAATATTATAAATACAGCAACTCAATATCTTTTTCTGTGGCACACAACCTTGAATATAATCAGGCATCCATACTGTAAATACAAAGTTCCACCTCTCCAGCGAGATGAACAACCCATCACCTCAGGGCCATACTGTAAAATAAAATACTGCAGAAAAAAAAAACAAAAAACAAATATTCAGACGTTATTTCTTCCTCTCTCTCAATTCGCTTCTTTCACCCTCTCATACACACACTCACCTTTTGCAGTACATTAGGTTTCACGCAGAGAGAAGTTGTGAATGGCCTGTCAGGCCAGGTGGAGGCAGTCAATAGTTCTCTGTCATGCCCCATCGTGTAACGGTGCGAGTGTGTGTATGAGAGAGAGTCAGATTCAGAAGAAAGAGGATTGTTTTTCCTTCACGTGTGTGTGTGAGTGTGTGCTGTACTGTGGGTAAAAGTCAAAGCCACGTTGCCTTCTTGGGCTGTTGGCTTGTCAGACATATTACTCTGTGACACAGGTGAGCTCACAGGAAGAAAATAACATCCTCAAAGCCTGTAATGTATAACAGTTGTGTGTGTGTGTGTGTGTGTGTGTGTGTGTGTGTATAAAGGGTGAAACGGTCTGCAGCCGCCCTTCTGGCCTGTCAGAGAGGTACATATTTTCTGTCACTACCTTTCTGACAGGTTCTCCTTTAATAAACACGCACAAAAAGTAATGAGGTCTTTGGCACGTTGACCTTGCACTGGCATAAAAGTAAAATCGACTGTACAATAGCATCTTAAAGGAGGCGGAGCTGCTTCACTTCCCTTTTATAAAAGTCCCATCAACCTAAGTTCAGACGCACCTGGATGTGAAATTAGAAAAGGTATTTTTGTCTCACAAGTTCACAAATTGTTCATGTGCTATAATTATTAAAATCCTACATGCAAACATTAGGACTTATTTCTTCTGATCCATGGAGACACAAACACTGAAATGGATGACGTCACACACGCCCTGTCTCATTCATTCACACCTTTGCTGTGGCTCCAGTCTCCGGACTGCCTCTAGGCTTCCAAGCAATGAGTTCTCACAGCTGCACATGAACATGCTTCTTCTCTCTCTCTCTCTCTCTCTCTCTCTTATGCAACCCCCCCCCCCCCACACACGCACACAGATACAGAACAACATACTGTGGAATAATGGCTGGAAGGGAAGGAACGAACCGAATGGGACACAGAAGGTAATGGGAAGAAAGTGTAGTGTAACAAAATGAGGGTGTAGAGAAAAATGGAGCGTTTCTCCAGTGCCTCCAGTTATTTCCTCAGGGATCTCTTAACTTTGGTGAAAGAAATTTACAGATTGAATAATAAAAAGTGATGACTCAACCGGTTAACGTTCCCTTATTAGATACAAATGTTGTTGAAGGGATTATCACGATATACTTCAGCCAAGTGTTTCCCTCGCAAAATTAGAAACTGTAATACGCACAGCCATGTTACATAAACAGTCTCTAATTGTGATAATGGTACAGAGATTCCTCCAGGGGCTGCGGTAACATGCTACAGTACAGGCTGTTTACAAAGTGGACTGTGAGATAAAAACAGATCTGCCTCGATGAGGTTTGTGTCAGATGTTCAAAGCAGACCTAAAAATCGAAATCTAAAACATCAACCCGTGATCCTTCTAACAACAATAATAAAGCCAAGTGTTGCTGCACAACTCACTATGCATCACATTTGTCCTTTATACAACTGCCGTGTAGTTCGTCCTGCTGGTCTAGGGGCCAAAATGTCTTGACTTTACTTTCACTATTCACAGACTATTAAATCACATTTAATGCAATAACTGATTTGTTTGTTTTAGGACAATAAATAAAAGCAAGCGGAATCTAAATAAAGTCTTACTTAGCTTTCATCTCTCATGCTTGTGTGTGTGAATGTGTTTCTACAAAACGTAAAACAAAATCACAGTCATCTAGATGCTTAGGGGCCTTCCTAAATGCTTGAAAGATTATCGAGGGCTCGAGCTATAGGCCTGAAATTACTGGCAATAAATCTGATATTGTCAGTTTCCCTTTTTTTCAACATCCTAAAAGATTGCACCTCTACCAACAATAGTAACACAGCTAAATGATTTATTACTCCGAGATTAAACAGCAGTGCAGGGTTTCCACGCAGAGGTAAACGGTATGCGTTTGAAAAAGTTCAGCCTGTGTTGTGTCTCGTTACTAATTCATCTTTGAAAGACACCTACGGTACATGACTTCCATCAATAATTCATCTGTTTATTACAATGCCACCTGCCGCAGCCGCTGCACTGTAACTCTGGGAAATATGGGGCATAAAATACTTTCAAAGTAAATAAACAGAGATAAACTGAGCACAAACACGTACAGCACGAACGTATACCCTGGCTGCCGAGCATGTTCAAAGCAAGCCGCCGTGTGTTTGCTCGGCGTCACGTGAAGCGGTGGGGAGCGTTCACGGATGCGCGCCACGTGGCCGTGCTGTTTACTCGTGACTCAAGTGTGACGTTGTGGCTGCTGCTATTTGCCTTCGTCTTAAATGCAAAGCAGGAGTTCTGTATGTTCAGGCGCTTTAGAGCAACCAAATGACTACAATATCCAAGTGTAAATGTCAGTCTATTCCTGCGAGAGCGAGAGGCTGCTAGTTTTACTCATGATGGCACGTGTACGATAAGAGAGGAGGAAAAGGCAGGGGCAATGAGCAGGGCTACGGAACAGAGAGATATATCAAATGGGAAATAAAAAAAAATGGGGAAGTAAAACCCCTGCCTGCCAAAAGCCTTCATACTGACAGTTCCAGCTAGGTAAATAACTAGGATGTGGAAAAATAGTAACCTGGAGATGTGTCAGCTGGCTGCCACCAACTGGGACCAGAGCCATGCATAGACAGAGTTTGGCCGGCTTCCTCACGGGGCTTTACATCGCTGCCACACTGCTGCAGCTAAAAGGAGGCGGGTATGAATAGAGCATTCAGGGTGAAATGCATGACACCCCGGAGATCAGCTGGCGTAAAATCACAAACCTCAGTCGTCAAACCGAATTTTGTCATCACAAACGTGAAATAGCGCAACGCGTCTCCTCTAATGAATAGTTACACCTTTTACAGCCTAGTCTGAAGCAGCTCGGCTTAAAAGGCCGAGGACACCACTCGCTTCGACAGTCGCAAGATTATGAAGATGGCTGAAGTGTCATCTCTGTGAATCATTGCTATTGTTATGGGCTTTTATTCAAAAAGCTCTCCAAAATTAAAGCCCACGTGATGTATTTCACAGCAGGAGAGTCATGATTTGATCGCTGCAGATAACGGAGGTGTCCAAATTTAACATTTGGGTCAGTGAGCCAGTGAAAATTCCGTGGTCTTTGCCAGACACACGCGGAAAAGATGTGCAAAAATCTCTGTTATCTTTATTTAATGAATGCGAGGGCATTGTGTGTAGCGTTGGCGTGGTGCTGTCAAGACCGTCCTCTCAACAGCACTGAATACTGAAGTTTGGGGACCTGGGGGCTTTTCAGGACTCGAGTCATGAACACAGCAGAAGCTGTCAAAAGTGCCAACAGCTGCATGGAAATGCAGTCTCACTCTCAAAACTGCCAGCGAGTGTGAGAGTCTCCATCTGTGCACGCCTTTGCTCTCTGGTGAGGCTGGGAGCAGCCTGGGTCTCTGCTTTTAGTTTTCAATTTTCCCACATCCATGTTTCAGTTTGACAAATCCATCTGGACGAGACTGAGACGTGGGCTTTCACTCACTTGTGTTTTACTACCACAGAGGTTGTCAGTGACCCAATTGTTTTGGAATATTTATAGACTCAAGTAAGATGATCATCGGTCTGAGATGTTTTCTTCTCCAATCTGTAATTATCATTCTTGCTTAAATACAGTACGCTGTCCAGCCTAGAGCGGCAGTGAATGACGACCCTACCTTAACCTTAAGCCAGTTCACAAACGGCTCGTCCGCAGTCTGCTTTAAAGTTGCTGGCTTCGAGAGATTGAGTTCAGAGCCGGTCAAACGTCCACTGGCTAATTAGCAAGCAGCTACATACTCGCGCTGTCCTGTACACCTGGACTTGCGCGACAGCAACTCCCAAGTGGGTTTCACAAAGAGGCATAGGACACAAATTAGCAGATGTTCTGCCGCAAAGAAAACGGCCTCTACAGATGGTTGTTCCAACCAACTAAGGTTTTTAGTCGAAAACTAAATTTGGGATGTAAATACAAGAAATTATAATTTTGATTTAATCAGTGACAATCCAGAATGTTGGAGCTGTACAGAGGTGTCACTATGTGACATGTAATGGACACTATAGCAAAGGGCTGCAAATTAATTATGTATTTATTTTTCCTGATGTGAGACGAGCCTGTTTACTTCTGCAAGTACAGCTGAGTACTGTAATTAGCCGTTGAGGATATTCAAGTATTTCACTAAGCAAGCGAGTAAGTGCTGGCTGCCAGACTGAACCAATAATGTCATTTGTACACATGCTGAATTATTAAAAAACTAAACACAAAGTTACTGTTCGTACAGCTCCTGGGTCAGTAATGCCACCTAGACCCCCGGGTGGGAGCCCCGTTAATTCATCCCCAGAATAACCGCAGAGGGAGTTAAGACGAGCGTTTGACTCTCTGTAACAAGGGGCCAACTTTCCTAATTGTACTGTTTCTCACTGAGTAGCACAAAGAAAAGGGATTAACATGTTTTGAAACATAAATTTCCCCAAGGAACAGATATTAGAAAATGTTGGCAGTGCTAAAACTCATTATAGTAAATAAGAAAACTGTCTACGCTCTTTTTCTAACGTATCCTCCACTCGCAGCCTTGATATCTACTGGTGTTTTTTTTTTTTTCTTTGAAGATGGTTCACTCCACACATACATTTGCTGTGGTTTACGTCTTTTTCAAGCCTCCCATCCGCTGCCATTCTCGACCACACAACTACCCACCACTACCCCCAGGCTTGCCAACTCTTTGCTTGAGCCGTTAATCTAAATTTTTTGGTCCGGATTCATTTTTCATGTCTTGGAACCTTCACCAAACAATTTTTGTCAACAGATCTGGTGCCATTGTGCCAATGTGAGCACAGACCAACCGCATAATGAGATGTTTTGGATGGAACAACCACATAAAGACAGGCATCCGAACACACACACGCACACAAACCTTTTTACTTCTCGCACCTCTTTGAAATAACTAATGTAACCTTTGGAATTTTGCAAAAATAAAACACGCTGGGCCTACAGAGTTTAGATTGTATCATCAACAGCACACACAAATGAAGCACAGAAGAATGGTACATACTGGATGAACCAATATTGTGCTTTAGTATCAGCTAATATTGGCCATACTTGACTCTCTCATAAGTCCATCACTTGGTGCTGTTTGAGACTTTGTGTTTTGGATGAATGCTTCACAACCAACATTTTATCCCAACAAACAATTCAGAATGTCAGAGGCCACTTTTAACAAACGTTTGACAGATTACAATTTGCACAAACCGCTTCGGCAGAAACCAAACACTCCGTCTCGGTCCCATTCTCCGTTCCTGCCTCCTTAAATCCTGAAATCACCCGGCAACAGTTCCCACTCTTGTAATCATGTCAGCGCAATCAGTTTATTGTATGTTGCATTGACCAAGACAGTTTGTCCTATAATGTATTCATGGACCTTCTGGAGTCAAACATTCAGTTAGCCTGGCTCAATAAGCCTTCATGGGTCTGCTGTATAGGTCCATCTATTATTTATCTGTGTAATTAAAGGACTGCTCAGGATGACTGATTTTCTGCGTCCTTGTTTAATCCATGGAGCCCAGGGCTGGTTTATGGGAGGTCTGCAGGGACAGGATGTGTTATGGAAATTATTTTAGTTGATTTGAGAGTGGCTAGTTCTCAGAAGAATTAAAAAAAAAAAAACGTAATGGATCATGCAGAATGGAATGAATACACTGCCGGTGCTCTCTGACCAGAGCTTCCGAGAGGAATTATCTCACGCTGTTTATCAGAAACAACCTATCCTCACAAAAAAATGTGTGCAGAGGCGACAGTGACGAGCTTTATCGTATTCCTACTGGTTTTTCCCAGACCATCTGTCAAGCAATGAACCCTCCAAGTCTTCTTCTCTGTACTGCATCTCGTTTCTTAGTCTGAATTTTTAGAGAAAGCTCTGAAGAACTAGGCAATTGAGGGAATAATATAGAGGAACACAAGAGAGATATGAAGACGTCAGAAGAAATGAAGAGAGAGAGGGAAGGAAGCCTGTTAATTGCATTGTGCGCGTCTGATTTAATGAAGGTGTCACATGAAGCCCTTTCCAACATGCTAAACTGACCCACCACAGGTCCCGCCCCGCGCCTCTCTGCCCAGCTGCTTTCACCCGCAGCCAGCCTTGCACCGTGCCCCGTTACCTTTGCGCCCTCCCTGTTCTCGCGCTCCCTTCTGCAGAGCACGTTTCGTCATGCTTGCCCCATCCAACGTCTCTTCCGTGCTGGAGTGTCTCAACTTGGAAGAGGCACCTGATTAAGCCACAGCAGAACAGCTTACAGTGGGTTGTGTTTTGTTCTCTGAGAGGTTCCAGCTACTTCATTTTCATCGTCAGCTTTCCAGTGTTTTTTTTTTCCTATCAACAGATGTTTGACCATTGTGCCTAATGGATTTACCTCTTTGGCCCGTTTTTCCTCCCCTCTCTTTCATAGCACCTTCATTTTTGGTTCTTTGTCCTCCTCCACATGTCCCACAGTCTTTTGTGCAATTCACCAGCTGCTGGATGTCTCTTTCCTACTGGTTTCCAGCAGCTGAGAGACATTAAAACTGTCTGTAGAATTCAACAATTAACTGTGTAAACCGTGCGTCCAGTCTTTTTACTGGGGTGTTGTGTGACACGTTTGGTACAGATTTTAGCAAACGCCTCTCTGCCTTTTTTTGTTCTATTTCTCTAGACTGATTGCACACAGACAGGAAATTCAAAATTGTCTGTGGCTATTGCCTCATTTCTCATCATCCGCTAGAGGTTAGGTGTGGGACACACAGCGCCCTGTCTTTGTGCGAGCAGTTTCAAGCAAACAGCAGTCAACCCCACTGTTGTGGCTCTTGCCAAAAAAATAACTGGTTAATTATCTAGATAAACCTGTGGCAAAGCTATGGTGTTCTCAAGAAACAAAGCATCCTACTGCCTTGCAGCAGCAGGAGTGAGAAAAATGTCAGATAGTGCTAGTGAACAGCAAAACAAAACAATTTTCAGCAAGCTCTCGGACAGACTTCCCCAACTATTCTGATATTGTTGCTGAGCATTTCAACTGAGTTTTGTGTCAGAAGGAAATCAGCAGACTGAAGGATCTAAAACAATGATTGCAGAACTGGGGCTCTGGTATGGCAGTCGACATGCGTGTGGTCCTGCCTGCCAGACAGCCATGATTGAGCTGTTAAACAGTGGAAATCCAGTGAAGTCAGCTTCAGAGGACCTCAGCAGGAAAAGCAGTTTATCTAATCCGAGCCTTCCAGCTCTAACTCAGAGGCCGCCAAGCAAGATCCAGGCAGGGAGGACCACAGTCATACAGCAGTGTCTGTGCTGCGTGCAACCTAAAAGCCAGTTCTGGAGAGAATGTCAAGTAGCCCCTGCACTTTCTCTGGCCTACAGGACTGATCCTAGCCAGTGCTGACCAAACCAGAAAAGGTTCACCAAGAGCTTGTGCACTTCCTCCACAAGGCCTGCTGATGGCACCAAAACAATAAGTCTGGGCCAAAGAGGCGAAGTGACCAGGTTATTCGATGACACCTCCGTGTACTTCCCCGGAGAATAACTGGTTAAAACCATCTCCTGGTCTTTGCGTTCCTTCATTACCTAAAGAGACCTTCTTTTTATCACTTACAGTAACTTCGGCTTTTAAACGCTAAACCTTTTATCAAACCAGTAATATAATCAAGTCCATTCAGCAGCATTCTGGAGAGCAGAAACAGACCTAATAGATTTGACAGCTTTTAATTAGCAGTAGGAAAAAGAAGATGTTTAGAGGCTTGCCAAATGTTTCATTCCAAAAGTAATTTATTTTCTTTAAAAAGACAGTTGGCATTCTTTCAGATACTGTGAACCAGACCCGTAACCAAAATCAGACTCGCGCTTCACGTCAGTCAGATAGTTACCACGGCAACCAAGATGCTTTTGTTTGTTTCCCTGCCTTTCCTACTCTGGCCTGCTTCTAGGGTGAACCACTTAACATTCTGCTGTGAGCCTCAGAGTCTTTCCTTCTTCATTCACACATCCAGCTGCACTGTGTACGGAGTAGCCAGCGCCCACAGAATGCAGAGCCAGGGGCACCAACGACCCTGCCCTGCACCGACCAGTCGCCCCGAGACATCATCCGTCACTCACTCAGACGCCACAGCAAATTATCAACGCCTATTCTTTGAAATACAAAACAGCTGATTTAGAGGATGTGTGAGGCGCAGGAAATGTTTCCACTACCCAGCTGAGAACACCTGTTTCGGTAGCCTCGCACACGCAGTATAGTACAATAACAACCACAATGACCTACTCAGCTATCACTCAGTGAAATGCAGTCCATAAAAGTAATAAGCACAGGGGACACTGCCAGCACACATGCTCTCCACCAACTCCCACAAGACTAGAAGTTGTGTGTTTTTGTGTTGTTTACCTTTTGTGGCCCAAAGCATGGCCAACAGCGACAACGTGACAAACTCCATAATAAATGAGGTGGGTGCAGTAAGGTCTGAATCCATATATAGGAGTGCAGGGCAAATTTGTTCCACAGCTTTCATTCAATTTGCTCTCACAATCTGCATGTAATTAGCACCTGATTTACTAAGGTAGCAGCTCATTATGTAATCAACAACTGGCACTGCCTTCAAGTCATATTCTCAAAAATTCACGAAGCTCAGAAAATAAATCAAAGTGTAATGATTATTTCATAGGAATACTAATATTTATTAGAGAAGAAGTAATATTTGAACAGAGTTTTTACGTTTTAACCTACAAGTGCAGGTCTGGTGTAGGAGATAAAATAGGCTTGGTCTGAAACACAAAAAAACTATTTTGTTATTGCAAAGACAATAAACGCTGGCGGTAACGCTGAGGTGTAGGTGGGTTCCTTTTAAATTCCTGTGCCAACTGAAGTACACCTTCATGGAAAACGGGTTCATTTTCATTCCAGAGAGCTTAATTAATCCAACAGAATGAATCTATTCCCGCCATTATTACAGCAATACTTCTCTGGTGACATCAGATAATGGCCGAACGGGGCTTCCAGGCTGATACACATTTGATAAATCACATTCATATGTCTGCCCTCAGAGGCCGTAAGTGTAAAACCGTAACCTTGTGTTTTCTTCCTGGGTACTGTAAATTTGTTCTACAATGCTAGTAACAAAGGAATTTTAATTATTTCCTATATTTCCTCTGGTGGGAAGGACTCTCATTCAAAAGGCCATTAAAATACCATCACACATTAACCCTGATGGGACTGTGGGAGCTGACTTATTGGTTAGTGGGTGTAATGGTATTAAATTAGCTCAAACACGAACAGAAATGCTTTTGTGATTATATGCTTCAAGAACGCAGCTATAATAAGAAAGGTCAGTAAAAACAAAACTGGTGCTGCTTTAAAATAAGTGAACCAGCTATTGTACCTACATGTACCAACATCAATACACTACTAAACTGAGCATCTTCATACGTTCAAATTGTTTAAATTCAAGCAGCTTTTCCCATAAGAGGATAAATTGCAGTCAGGTTATTAGAGGACTGAAATGTGTTACTGTAAGTGTGTGTTTTACAGTATTTAGCTGTGGTGGCTGTTCAGGAATGAAAATGCATTTGGCAGCCACTGGGTGCCAGTTTCAATTAGGTTGATAAGCTCAATCCATCAAGGTTAGAAAGTGAAATGGATAGATAATCTATAACTGCATATAGCCTCAATTACACTACTGGATTCCAATTAACGGCTGGTCTCGAGCAGGTAAAACATTTAGCTCGAAGAACCACTATGATAACTAAAGGTTTGATCAGATACACAAACAGAAGTTTCTGTATGAGCACATGTAAACTGGAACTATGCTTTCTTTTTTAATCCTCGTCTCCTTTTAGGACTAATAAAATAGAAACAGCTGGATTCTCAAGTAGAATTGTTAACAGCTGAGTGGCTCCTGTTTCTCCAGCCGTAAACTGAACTGTTTTTACTCTCCACTATCAATCTTCACACGCGAAGCCACGCCATGCACGGTAATGAATCTTTAAAAACACACATGAAGCAACAGCGTCTTCACACATGTATCACAGGGACGATGCATGAAACAGAAACACCCTGAAACACGGAGCGATTAAACACGCACAGACTGGTTTCCTCTTCGCACCTGATGAATACCTGCACTGTGGGAGACCATGCAGGTGATCAGTGACTCACTGACGGTTCCTTTGGTCTGGTCATTTCCTCTGTACCAGTCAGGGAGAGTCTGCACACTTCCGTCTGCCCTCCATGCTCATGAAGATGATTTGCTGCCATTCTGGCAACTGAAGCTCACATCATCTCTCCCTCCACTGCCCTACACCCCTTTGTCTTCCCTAAAACTCAGCCATGCTGCGAAACAATCATGTCTGTGTCATTTGTGCAAGACTTGACTTGTACCTGACCATAAAAATGTGCCATGCATGCGCATTTATTCTACAAATCTTCACGAATACAGACCCTGCCAAACAGTGGACCCAGTTTCCAGACTCAGCCAGCATCTGCTTTGGTTTAAGTGTCCTTTAACAAGACACTTGATCATCTCCGCTTTAATTTTGCTTCAGATTTCTTATAATGCTATAATCAATCATTTTCACCAGACATTGTGCCATCCATCAAAAACACTGCACAGTAAAAACATCCATGAGATTCAAAGTACAGGGCTACAGTAGTAACAGGAGTGAGTGTGCACCACAGGCTCATGAAGTCATTCTGTAGGATACTCACCCACTCACTCCGTCAACTTCTATCATCCTCTAAAACAAAAGAAATTGAGTATGTTACGACAAGTTAATTTCAATGTTTACTTAAAGATGTTTTATAATAGGATGCCTAATCATTTGTGGTTCGCATTCATGATGTCGTGTTCTCATTCTCCTCCTACGGACCTAAGAGCACACCAGTGCGTATATTTCAGCATGTGACGTTTGCGCTTCCGTAAAGAATCTGCATGCACGGCCTCGTACGCACATTCATGCTGAGGAAAGTCCAGCAGTAATTAGAGGTGAGCTCCATTTGCTAACAACCTTCAGCTCCAGGACCCACGGCAGGCTGACAAATTAGGGCTCTCTCTCCAAGCCACGGAGGGGCTTCCACAGGTTAATGAGAATGAGGAGGCTGTGTGTGTGTGCGTGTGTGTGTGTGCATTAGAGACCGAGAGGCAATATATTTGCTTGTGTGTGCACACATGTAGCCGTGCAGGCAGATTTTAGTTCAGTGCCATTATTTTTCCTTGTGGGCCGTTAGCTGCGCTCACGATTAGGATAAGGGGCTTGGAAATACATCATCATGTGTGTTCACAGCCATAGGAGGACAAGTTTATGTATGTTACGTACGTATGCAACCAGGCTAATGGAGATCCAGGTCGTCTCCAGCTCCGGCAGCGGTTGGAGTAGTTACAAGGATTTAGCATTGTTCTCCGTGTCAGTAATACCTGGCAGCATTAATGGGAATTAGCGTTGCTCATGGCCAAGCAACACAAAATGAGGCTTATGCCGGTTTTGCTTTGTTTATGCCACAGCAATAAAACTCCAGCTGTGTTTGCTTATCGGGTATTAACTGATGTTTCTGGAGCAAGGGATGTCAACAATATCTGCTGCTTTCAGATGAGGTTGTTACCTTTGCTGCTAATGGAGGGGGATTAGAGACTGGCTAAATGTGTTTCTGTAACACTGCAGGTTTTCACACTCCCCTCTGCTCGCCTGTCTGGAACTGCCTTAATCTCTCTGCATTGTTTTTACATCTCGTTGCGTTTGTCTTTTCTCTGCTCTGCTGCCTGCTGATTCCCTCACCCCCACCCCCCTTTTTAGCCTCACTGTCATCCAGCCCAGCATCAATAGCCATCTTCGTCCACTTCACCCGTGTCTTTTTGTCTTCCGTCTTAGGGTAATTATGCCGGCACAGGAGAAATTGATTGGTTTTGAGAGAAAGAAGGAGGATGAAAAGGCAGAAAAATGGTTGTTTTGATTCCTACCAAGTTTCAAATACTTCTATACCGACATTTACTGGGAGACAGAAGACGACAGCTTGTTTTCTATGGGAAGATACTGTACAGTAGGTGGCAGGATTCCATGATGATGATGATGATGATGATGAACGGGTCTTCAAACCCAACTTTTGTCAGGATGTCAAAGCACAAAGGAGCCACCGTTACACTCACCCACCCAACCTTCTGTTAATGTTTTCATGATAACTATCCGTGTTTATTAATTTATGATCCTTTCAGTTTAATGAACTAACAATTAACACCCTAACACACTAAAGGGATGACATTTGCTGAAATCATCTATAAATTTTACAGTCAATTATGCTGTAATGATGAGTCATTACTAAATAATAGATAAATCATTTGTTAAAACATCATGAATCACTTAGCTCCTTGCACGCAGGTAAAAAACAAAAAGCACCAAATGAGTCAGCGCAGACAGCTAGACCCATATAGCCACAGGCCTGCAGAAGCAGTCCGACTATCAAAGCCACCATTAGAGTTCATCACCCGTTATTATTTATAAACTTATTGTTTACCAATCAAATCCTTTCCTTGCAACAATGGTTAAAAATATGGCAATAACATGTCACATAGACGAGCCGCCTGGGTGGGAAATATCACATCTTCCTCTGGTGTGATAATAATAATATTCCTGACATATTTATTGCTGCCACAGCGAGCATTAACAAGACGCACTGTGGCTTGTTAATATGCACCTTAGCATATATAAGGCTGTTTGTGTTTTCTTCCCTCCATGTAGCTCAGATAAAACAACTGACGATGCGACCGATAGGTCTCGACCTTGGCCCATTGCGAATCCGTCTTTGGAGGTTGGCTTTATGTTTAATTGTAAGAGTGGTCACATTTACACCAAAACTGCTTGAGCGTAACCTTATAGTTTCTGGTAAACATGACTGGAGAAAATTCTCTTGTTTTCTAATCTGCTATAATTTACCCTTGATGTTTTATTTTTTTTCCCATAAACTAAAGGTTAGTTGAGAGAAAACTGTGGGTTCTTGTTTTGTGGGAGAGTACCAGCAAATTCGCCAAAGCCTGTACAGACCCGTACAAACTAGAGGCTGCCACGCGAAGCAAGACTAAATTCATTATACGTCTCATGTATGCTGATAACAAACCCGAAATTCAGCAGCACAGAATCTGGTGCTTCTGATTTTCTGATATGAAATCATTTGTACATGCAAACCGCTTTTGGTTGGCTGTTGGCATCAGCAGCTTCTTTCTACCTGCACGCGAGGAGCCTTATTGCCCTGCTTTTCAGAGGACAGACTCAATTTTACACATGACAGGAGGACACAGTAAAATGTGTTGTTTACCTTGATGACAGATTTGAAATCCACCCAAGCTCCGCAGTCACTTTCACTTCTTCATCTTCCAGCCTCTCGGGGGCATAAGAATTCTGCCATTGTTTTGTTAAAACGAATAAAACTATTTGGTAATGAAAAAAATAAAACAATAAAACGCCTGTGAAGGTCCATTTTTCAGATACTTCAGAATAAAAGCTTAACAGAAGATACAGATTAGACTAACAGCCATGCAGCTTTTGGTTTTATTAGAATATTTACCTTGTTACGTTCCAACTTTGGCAATTAAAGATGATGAATTCTGAAATACTATTCTGAGGAGGCAGAAATGTGAGTAATAGTTCATCTCAGTGCTCATTAGCAGGACAAGCGTGCAATCTGCAAAACACACACCACTCAAAGCGACAAGGAGTTTGAATTTTGAGGCTTTTAAAAGTGCCACTAACTTATTACGAGAGACTAATTACCCTTAGTCTCACTAGTCATTTACTATATGTATGTTTAAAGGAAGTCACTTTTGAACATTATATTGTCCTTTATGTAAATGTAAAACATATAGTCATGTTGTAGTATAATTGCAGCTGTGTCTGTTGTTCTCTAGCTGGGAAACGCTGAAATTTTTTAATTAGCGTCATGGCATATCATTAGCTAGCAAAATTGTCCAGAGATTTTTTGCCTTTCATGTGAAATTAGTCCCACTACGCAAGAAATAGCAATTTCTCCCTGGCATTATCCACATGGAAAAAGCATGAAATGAAAGCCTCTATGATGCTATTAGCCGTCTGGAGTTAATAGCTTCAGCATCAACTAACTCAGAGCTGTTTATTTTAACCAAACCATGTTCGCGGCCTATTTCCATTGTGAATACACGAGATAATAAATGTCTCTTTGTGATTTACTTCACGCCTTTCAACGTATAAATGCCTGCCGCAATAGAAGGGTATAGCTCAGTTGTTCTACTATAGATTCAGTTGCCATTGACGGTTTGATTTACTGTAATTATCCATATATTATGCTCCATGTGGAGATGACAATAGTGCTCAAAGACTAAAGCAAGTTACAGTAGTTACTGCTCACATCTTACCACAGTTCCTATGCATCTGAGCAGCCAATAAACTGTGTGTAAATAAAAAAAACTCTATAACAAAACCATAAAATAGAACTTGTGTGCTGTAGAAACAGTGCACACAGTCTTCTCTGTAAAGGGAAGTCACATATATATATAAATCTGAAAATAATTAATCCTCAGTTGGGTTGTGTTCAGGTTTAGGAATGCACATTGTTGTGTACCGTATGTGTGTCTATCACTGAGCTATCGTCGTCTTCAGTCAATAAGCTTGACCAGTGTGTGTGAGAGCGTGCATGTGTGTGATTGATGGAGCTGCAGTGATACTGCAGAAAGAGAGAGAGAGAGGGAGAGAGGCTAGGTCAGATCAGGGTAGCTGTAAAAGCTGAATAGTGGGCATTAAGGAGACAAGACAGAGGGTACTACAAAGGAGTACAGAGGACAGAAGAGGAGCTAGGGAGGCCTGGCAAATAAAAACACGTCTGTACAGTACAACTCTTAAAAGCAACACCGAGCAAATCGGTTGAACCTTGTGCACAGAAGGGGGAAAAAAAAAAGAAAAGACATCCCACCTCAGGAGTACGTGAAACTAGCTTCCGTGACCTGTCAGCAAAACAATCATGAGCACCTGTGATCTTATCCTAGTTCCCCAATTCCCTCCAGACTTCGAAGGCTACTTTTCAAACTTTAAAAAGTGATTAACAATGTCTCAAATGCTGCGAATTTTGCAACAGCAAATTGAGGAGTCATGACAAAACCCCAAAAGGTACATTCCTGCCATCTTAGTCTTTTGATATCACCCTCATTTCATCCAGACTCCATGTGCAAGGACCAGTGGAGAATAAGAGAAAATGGATCTAGAATGAAAGAGAACCAACAAAAGGTACAGAATGTGTCATTTCAGATCAATGGTGTCACGTTTCTGTTTTTGCTTTTCGTTCATCTCCTCTACATTTCTCTCCTTTTTCGCGACCAAAGTTGTCTCCGAATGGGGCAGGAACATTTCAGAAGAAAATGTTAAGCTAAGATATGTCAAGAATTTATGTCAAACAGCAAAGAAAAGCATCTCATGCCTCCACAAATCGAAACCAGAACACGCTTCCTTGGCAGCTGGTTGATTTCCACTGTCCTCTTTGTGTAAATGTAATTTCCCAGGCTCTGCCCATCATGCGCTGCATAACGATAAGCATCCTGATGGCGCTGCATGCTAGAATCCAGGGAAGCCGGCTGCTTAGGAAAACCATGACAATGAATTACCCGTCTCCTTAGGAATGTCATTCACTTGTCCACTCTCTGTACATAGTTGTTAGTGTGTAGGAATATGTGGATCACATCCTCGTCATAAACATTCATCCTGGGATTATGGCTGGTGCTGAGAGTTTTAGGACCACCATTCTCCACAGAGGAATATGGAGAGGACGCCCAGAACGTGCGCTGCTTTTACATTAGCAGAGGATAGATGGCAGAACCTACGTAGTATGCATGCGATGTACAGTGAACGGCTACGAGACGCGCCATCCATCACACATATTAAATTCCGAAGACGCTCTGGGGAATATTTCAGCACTGGAGCTGCACCAGAACTGAGAGAAGCACAGCCCAACTTACTGATTAACCTCATGTGCTCTGTTCTACAAGTAATCCAAGAAACCCCAACCGACGGGGCATCGCGGTACAAAGAGGCAGCGCGGGCTCGGAATCGCGTCATCAGCTGCGATGAACAGCTGTATCGTGAAAGAGGAAAGCCTTCACCCAGCGTTTTGTTCTCTTGTTGTTCAATCAATGACAATCTAAGAGGTGACACTGAGACTTTTCAGTTCTGAACAATGAAGGGTGATAACACACATAGTCAGGGCTGCCTGAACAGCTGCCCTGTACAGGGAGATGGTTTTATAAACATACCTAATTAGTGGAGACTAGGCATCATTCAAGACAAACAAACATAACAACACAATGACTTTGATCGAAGCCCAAGAAAGAGATAAGAACAACAAATAAGGCCTTAAAATAACTTCAGACATATGTTGGAAGTTTGTCTGTCCTGCACATCACATGCATCAACAGACTGCATCCAAATGGTCAGACTATTGTCTTGGCAAGCTTAAAAATGGCAAATTCACATGCTTGTCTATAAGCAGAACATCTAACCTAGAAGTCTAGAAACCAGTTAGTTACCAGGGCAGTCATCTGATGTTTGCACTAACCTTGGAAGTTTAGGACTAAAGACAAATCTTAGTTTTCGTGATAATCAAGTAGTGACCAACGCAGTGGATTCACCGATAAAACCAAACGTTGCCTTTCACTAGCCTTGCATCACCGCTTTAGGATCGTATAGGAATCAGACCCATTCCTTCACATTAGTATTTCTTTGTTCGTTTAGGGTGGAGATGTTTTCCTCCCTTTAAGGATGACAGTTCTGATCTGAAACGAACCCCTCCGAGATGCAGAAAGAGGTGATGTTAGAAAGGAAACCGCAGCTGCAATTTGGAGAAAGTGGCGTCTAAACACCGCCTCTAATACAGAGGAAGAGTTTTACACATCTACCAATTACTTTGACGAGGAGGGACGAGAGGAAAATGTGTGGAAGAAAAGCTGCCCAGTTTGATGCCGTTTTTCTCACGGGACCCTCGCGCTATGTTTCAATCAATTTAACACCTTTATATTGAATATACATATATTTGGGATGGTTTAGAAGACGCATATTTGCAAACACATTTCACTGAAGCCAATTTTCATCGAACACACCTTTGTCTATAATATAAAGTTGGACAACTGTAAGAATGATTACAGTACTCGCATCTTTTAAAATAATATCATCTGGCATCAAAATAGCCCCAGAAGAAACCTCATTAAGCATAGTCAGGTCACTTTAAACGGACTAAATGATTGTGTCATAAAATTGGAAACAACATAAAAGTGAGAAATCTCTGGGTAGTGAAGCTATTGATCAACTACCCAATCAATCCCATGCATATATATTTTAGCCTGCTATCATAATTAAAAAAAAAACCACAATGACCCTTGAGTTGGTGTCAGCATTCTTAGGCTTGAAGCTTGGTGTCTATTTTCAGTACACGTTCAGCTCTCATCCGATTCATGTGTGAAACCATTCGAACCTGAAAAGCCTCGTCCCTCGCAGGAACGTATCATCAGTCTGCCCGCGTTGAACATCGACTTCAACTTCGCTCACTGTCAAAGCTCAACGCCGGCCAGTGTCACTCCAACCTGTTGTCCATCACACCGTCACTGGGAATAACTACTGCACCCGCATAGTATTCAACGCATCAGGCAGATGGGTTGGTCTATTTAGAGAGCGCGCGGCCGGTTGTAGCCTATAGCGAACTCTTTTCTCCCACGCTCGCTGTTTAACTGACGCTGAAGCAGATTGTTTATGACAGCTTTCCGGCTGCAAACACCAGACTGCGAGCTGCAGGACAGCTTCCATTACAGCAGCACACATCAGCGCCGGCGTGCACATACAACCACACACACACACACACACACACACACACACACACGTAGAAACAGGCTGACAAAACAAATAAATGTAAAAACCTGAAATTTAAGATCAAAGCATTTAATGTTCATCCACATTTTCACCCACACAAGTTCATATGTTCATATACTGCAGAATAGAATACAGACACCTTATCACTTTCACACAAACCTACAGCTGTAGTCATCGAACGCATCCGTCTATTTACATCGCAGCCTGGGAGAGTTGGACCATTTTAAAACTCTGTGTCGAGGAAATTAAATCCATGGCAGGTTCTCTCATCTGTAATACTTTTATGATATCTTGACATACCTTTGGGGAATCATTAGGTAGGGGAAGATCTAAAGCTGGCGTTCATGGCATGTCACTAAAAACCTTTCCTATAAACCAACCTACATTATATTATGTTCTTACGTCACTGTAGAGATGGACAATTAGTTGGAGTTATTGCATTTAGATTCCGTTTCATTTTTTCTGGCTTATTTTCCTCTAAAAATAATTACGTGCGCTAATCAGGGCAATAAACTGGGCTATCATGTGTAATAATTTCTTTCTTATCCACTTAAAGTTACTGAAGAAGAGAAAGGTATTTGTCTCTTAGGTTATACGGTGCTTGAACTTTTTTGACATCCCGGTTTTAAGCCCTCTGTCCCGTCTTTGCTTCTCAACATGGCACCTGAGGCCCCCCCATCATTTCTCGCCTCTTTATCTCTCTGTACTACGCATCACAAAGCTGAAATACAACAGGTGCCAGGTTGCAAGGAAGCCCCTTTCAGATAGGATGAAGGAGGCGTGCACCCAATATCGTCAGTTACAGCTGGAGTCCTCTTTGCTTCTCTCCCACATCTGGTTTGTATCCGGTTTATTTCCCTCTGTTTCCGTACTTCTCTCGCTTCCGCCCACCCCAGTCTCTTTGTGCTTTGTGTTGCTCGCTGCATTTCTCTCACCGTGTCAGTGTGACGGAATAAGATGCGAGGCTGTTCCTGTCGGCAGCGAGGATGAAACATTTGACGCCGCGCTTGCAGGCACAGCGAGAGTGCTGCCTGAAAGCAAGGACCTCTCCCGCGCATGAGTGTGGATGCATTTCTGAGCACTTTTCTTTGTGCACAGAGTAAAAGCTGGAGAGAAGCTCTTCCTGTAGCCAATACCCTTGTGACAACCTGCAACGTGATGTGCGTGTGTGTTTGTGTCTGAATGATTGGAGGTATTTTGTCTGTGTGCCGTTATTTTCCCACATGTGGGGCATTTATTTTGGGCTGCCCGTGTTGTCCAGGAGTGAAGTGGATGGGGAACAAATGAACTGGGCTTGTAAGTTGCCATTTTCAGATGAGTTGAACAAAACTTGCACTAAATCAAATCCAACACGATGAACTTCAAGACTGGACTGTTTGTCTGCAAAACACTTTGGAATACGTTATATCACATATTCAGCAGATTTAAGATCATAAAGAAGATTTTGAAGTAGTACATGCGTTTACTACAAATTTTTACAATTAATACTATATTAATAAATTAGTTGGACTGACAAAACAAGACATTCAAATGACTAGAATTAAAGTTATGGCGATATATGTGAATGTGTATGTATTTTAAAGGAAATAATTGAAAAAAAGAACCTTGCAGATTCAAAAACTAATGTGAAAAGATCAGATGGACTTCAGATGGAAGTTATCGAGATGTGTAAACTAAGCTGCAGCCTGCAACCACTTACAAAAAGCTCCATCATAACTGGATCTTATCTGGTGTCGTACAAATGACAAAAATAATTGGGCAAAAGATCAAAGGAGTGGCCTAAGTGGATTAAGGGCAGAAGAGAGTGGAGCCTAGTGATACTGTCTAGTAAGAGCACAAGAGAAAAATGAAAAGTTTATAGTTTGAAATGTGTCAGGGGACAATAAAGGACATCAGAAAGGAAATGCAAACATTTCCGAACTTTAAGACGGAGAACTGATATTAAAGTGCTGTAGGATTAAAAAAGAAGTTTGCAGTTGATTGTGGCTGGTTGCTGATATGTCTACAGCCCGACTCACTGGGTTACAGGATGCTCTGAACGATAGACATCAAATTCATTTCCACAGAACGGCCTCTTGGGATGTACTGTACAGTAAATCAGGCATCCCTGGTGCTGACGCTGGCAGTCTGAGTCGCCGTTTTCTGCTTAGTGCTCTTTAGGGGCGTGGGCAAGCTGGAGCCCAGCCCAGCCGTCTATCAGGCAAGAGGCGGGGCTTCACCCTGGACAGGTCACCAGTCCATCACGTACTGTACACACTCTTGCTGTGAGGCAACGGTGAGTGAATCAAATTGCTCCAACCCTCAGGCAAGGGTGCTGCATAGGGTAACTCTTATATGTTGACTGGATAACTGACCCACAGTAACAAACCCACGAAGGTTATCTGCTCTCTTGTCTCGTCTCGTCTCTCAACACTCCCCACCAGCACAAACGGCGCGTGATATTTAGAATTATCTGGATGTGAACGGTTATTGTTTAAACACAGAGCTGAGTTCTGTTAGTTTTCTTACAACGTCTGCCACCGTCCCCCAGCACCATAACTGCTTGAGCACAATCTTCACTAAAGCCAAACCCTCAAGCATGTTTTGGAGCAACTTGGAAAACAGACGCACTTAGATTTTTGTCTTCACACTGAGCCTAATTTCCACATCAAGTACCTCCATCTGCTTGTAATGTGAAATCACTCATTTCCCCCCCGTTTTATTGTTTAAAGAGATTTCTCCCCACTTTATTTCCTCTCATAACTTAAACGTGATCAATAAATCCTTCCTTCCTTACGCACAGACTGAAAAACATGCGAATAATTGGAGTCGCACTGACGAAACATCAAGCTGTAATCACAGTCGAGGGCCAAACGAAATGTGCTTACACGTTTTAAATAGACATGTTTTAGCAGGCGTACACTGATGTCGCATGGATAATCTACGGCAGCATTTTCCTCCACTTTCTTTCAGCAAAGCTATGCATTATGCTAATCTTACTAAAAAACACAGAGCCCTGAAGAAAATACGCTTTAAATTCTGGAGATGTGCGCGCGGAGCAAAGGCTAAATTTCCTTTTGTCAGGTTTATATCTATTCAATGAGGCAGAAAAAACACTGAGACCAAAATGTTTTATGGTTCCTCTAAGGTCTAAATCTATCACTTATGTCTCATTTACATACAGACACATGCAAACTAGAACAAGAATACCAGAAAACTAATATATAGACAAGAAGTTATTTCTTGGTTTGGAGGTTCTGAGTCTGGTCAACTTGCAACTGATGTTGTGATTAAAAGGACATCAAAGACGGCATCTGAAGTCGAAACTAACGTACAGTACTGACCACGGGGTTGGGTCAATCTCGTCTGTTCTCTTTTCTGCTACATCTTCTCTTGTTCTTTCAGTTCCTTTCCCTGAGAAGTGCCCTCGCAGCCTGCGGTACTCTCCATCATTCCACTCCAATAACAAGGCCAACTGTCTCCAACTGTCTCCAGGCTTCTCAACTTTAACTCAAACTTTCTATTTGGGTTCACTGTAGCTGTTATGTGCCGCATATGTGCTTATAAAACTTATTTGTAACTATTCCCTCCAAGAACGACAAATGAGAACTTTAAACAGTGTTTTTTAACCTAATATCACTGATACAATTAAAAATTCTCAACATAATGGCTTAAATGAAGAGAGGATTTATCGAAGTCCAATTTTATTTAACTAAATAGGTTTGAGCCACATAGAGCAAAGTGTGTACACATGAATAACAACATATAGTGTAGTGTTTACGTGCGTGTCTGCTGGCATGCTTCCCATCTTGGAAGCAGGCTTTTCTTGGCGGCGATCATCATCCTGTGTGCATGTGTTTATATGTGCGCTTGGCTTCCAAGCCGCTTGCCGCTTTGCAGTAATGGAGAACATGTGGTAATAACAGTGATCTATCACAGCGACGGTTTGGCACCGGCAGCCGCGGAGAAAGCAGAGGCTGGAACAGCATGGGATATCGGAGATGACAGTGTAACATCAACAAAAAAATAATAATTAAGAACTGATTAAATACAGGACGGGACCGCGGAGATATGTGGCACAAAGAGCAGGCGTCATAATCACGTCTGCCAGGCTGCTGCTCTACCTCACAATGCACTTGTATCTCGGCCAGAATCAGCTACGTGTCAGGAAAGTGCCGTCCTTTTAGAAGAAACACAAAACCATCTGCAGGTGCGCTGCAAGGAAAAACACACACACACACCTAAGCACCTGAGCTGCTGTCTTACACATGCCGCACTGACGGAAATGTGAAGGGTGTGAAGTGATGACAACGTACGCTGCATACTTGTAGCGCAACACTGCTGTGAACGAGCGACGGAGGGGACAGCTGAACGATCGTTTTCATCCGAGACAAATGCCGTTTGTTCCCGGGACCTCAATTCTCATTTCAAATGGACAGAGCTGAGAGATTAAAGTAAAAAAAAAAAAAAAGGATCAATTCTGTCTCACCAGGTGGGAGTGGAAGTATGCAAAGCAGAAGGGCCTTTCTGGTTTACCTCAAAGTCAGAGCAACCCATTAAAGTGATACATGCATTTGCTTCCATCTTCGTAACAGAATCTCTGTCTCCTATAATTTTGTCCCTCAGGCTTAAAAAGCAAACAGAGCTGCTCGCTGGCTCACATGCCACATATTTGCTTCTTCATTTTGTATTTCTTCGTCTGTCGTATCCAACTTGCTCTATTTTTCCTTTTCTCCATATCACCTCATTACATTTTTATGCCCTTCATTTGCAGCGACGTATTCCCATTTTCAACTCTTTCATTCCCTCGCACGTCTGCACCTTTGTCCGTCACCTGTCATCACCCTGCTTTCACAGCTCACCTCTTTATTTGCTCTTCAGCCACTCTTTGTAGGCAAATCAGTCCTCACCGAAGTTTCCTCGTGCACACACATATAATTTTAGCATATCATCTTATCCACTGCAGGGAGCTGCTAGAAAGACAGCTGCTCAAAGACGTGTTAACTTAAAAATATCAACACAAAACGACTTGAGATAATCACACTGCTGAATCTTGTGGTGAAGGATAATGTGCGGTGCCATGGGTCTGGAGGATAAGTCAGATTTTTGTTTCCAACATGAACTGCCACAGTGTTTTTTTAAAAAAACAGGGGCAGAAATTGTTTGTGGCTGTGTGATAATGCGGCTTTTTCAACTATATTGTGATGCGTGTGACACAGTTTACATCACGTCCCGGTGTGCTCATCATTTCCTTTTACCCAGGGGAATGTTGTCTTTGATTCTGTTTCTAGATTGTGTCGCAGGCAGATATTCCTTCGCAGAGGGAGGGATGGCAGTAGTAAGCGCTCGATGCGTGGATCTGCGGCAGCGCTGATTGTGCCATTGCTGCGATAGTCGCTTTCAAATAAAAGTGGAGGCTCAGGTGTCTGACCAATTAAGAGTAAACGCTACAGCAGGGGAGTCTCATCAGTTAGACAAGAATTACTGGCTGAGATAGGTGAGTAGAGAAGAGAGCGACGGAAATCAGAATAGGCTTTAGTGTAACATATCAACACAGGCCTTACAGTCAGGTTTGGAAACAAGTTGTACTCTAGACTGTACTTGGTGGATGACGCAGGAACTGCTTCTCAATCGCTGCAAGGTTAAGCGGTCGTGAGCTAAATGTAACGACCCTTCATTTGCCTGAACAAATCTCAGGTCTACGGTAAATAGTTGGGCGATGTCGGACACAGGAAAGGCGTAAAAGCACCGGTGGGATTACTGGAATTCGTTTGACAACTGGATGGATTCCTTCCAGAGCTCTGATGTTGTCCCGTAGCTTAACAGCCAACAGCAACTGACCTGCTATTTTACTGGATGTTCTCTTCCCTGCGGAGACGCGTCAAAACATCTAGATTCTCGGCATCACCGGATGTCTCTTGTAAAGCTTTTCACAATGGTGGATTGCAAACATTGCAATGAATACACGAACAGGAGTGAATTGGGGAAAGGGTTGAGTGGAAATCAGGTTCAAAACAGGAACAAATCATTTACATGCATTAAAGAAAGATGGTTTAGTTAGTGTTTAGGTTCACTATGCTGCCTTTTCTGTTCCTCTTTGCATTAAATCATCTGCTCATTGCCTACAGTAATAAGATAAGCTGATGCACACGTCATAGAACCACTACAACATCCTACACTGTGTGATGCGATAGGAACTAATGACAGGGACAGAGACGTTTCGCTGGATTCTGCCTCCCCGTTTAATGCACTGACAGGTTATTGCTCTGGTCTTGTATTGCATTTCTCCCGGCTGCCTAAAGAAGAAAATTACCTTCATACATTTGAGTCACCAACGCAGAGTTTCCCTCCACTTATGTTACATCATAATCCTCCAAGAAGCAAGGAGACAAGATTGCGGAAGCTCAATAAACTCTCTGCCATCTGATGCTACTTTTTCGATCTCTTGTACTTTTGTCAACTCCCTGCAACTCGCTAATGATAGAAAACAGCCTCAAGCAGACTTTCCAATGACAGAACTAATGAGATCACTGCTGCAACAGTAGCACAAGCCATATTTGCATTATGTATTATATATATTTATGTTTTGGGGCTATAGTGGACATTTGCCTGCACGTTCAACTTTGGAGGGTGTTCAGCCCATTTTTTGTCTCCTAATCTTCCTTCCTTCCTTCTTCTGTCCTTCACTACCCAACAAGGTGAGCTGTCTAATGAAGGATGCATGTGGCCCACGGTGCACGATGACCGTCACCTCTCTCGCCGTCTAGGCCGACATCTACCATGCTGCACTGCCTCTTCCGCCTTCCTCCAGTCCTCCTTCACTCCTTCAGTCTGCCATTCCCTGTCTAACTACCTCGTCCCTAATTCCACCTTCCACCAGCTGTTGGTGTCGCCTAATAGCTGTCATGTTGATGCGGGCAGACCGGGAACCTTACCGTCTCGCACGCTGCAAATGTGGCTCATTAAAAAGAAGGTGGGGTAGGGGTGGGGGAGGTGACAGGATTTGGGATCAAGCTGCTGCTTTTTGCCCGCGTTCCAACTAATGAGTTGCTGACAAGCTGACGCCCGGAACGTCCCTACAAGGTGGTCATAAATGTATAATGGCATTAGGAAGTGCCTGATTGCGACAAACTCAAGGTGTTTCACAGTAAATGGTGGACACAAGTTGAGACAAGGTGATGAATACCATTAATAACTCCAGGAGTTTCATTATACATGGCTAAAAAAAAGAAAGAAAAAAAAAGAGAAAAGCTGGTGCCATCACGTTTAGAGATATACAGAAGTGTGTAACAAATAGAATTATCAACAGATGTTGAATACTATCAGTTGCTTTACCACCACCTGGAATTACAAAATACGAAAGAAAAAGAAAAATATCTATTTGAGG
This sequence comes from Macropodus opercularis, assembly GCA_030770545.1. Classification (NCBI taxonomy): domain Eukaryota; kingdom Metazoa; phylum Chordata; class Actinopteri; order Anabantiformes; family Osphronemidae; genus Macropodus; species Macropodus opercularis. The sequence continues at coordinate 8,096,126 of JAUCMP010000028.1, forward strand.
CCATCTGCTTTTCTTTGCTGGCTGCCAAGTAGTAAAGAAAGTTGTGATTTACTTTGAAACACCGAAGAGAGTGTTTCAAAGTACAATGTGACAACAGAGCACACACGCACGCACACACACACACACACACACGGCTAATTCAGATACCGAAAAGGCAATTTAACGCCAATTTGTCCACTGTGGACTGTGGACAAGTCATTTTCATAATTCTTCAAGAAAACAATGCAATTTATTGTGTTGCAAGCTCCTGTTGAACTCCGGCCCAAGCTAAGTCACACCTATACAGCCTCAGCAGCAATGTGACAAATTAACCAAAATATAAAACTGAAGTTGCAAGAAAAATGAGACACTAAATATATATCAAATAAATGGAGAGTGAGGATTTAGGGAGAAGGGAGGGGAAAAAAAAAAAAACATTGATTTTTAATTACGTGAGATAATTACACAATTGAACGAGGCGGAAAAATAGGTAAAAACACCTTCAGAAAGAGCGGCAGGCTGCACACACAGAGAAAAAAACAACTATACGACACAAAAACAAATAAGTCAGCTGCCACCTAGCCTCACAATATGAGTAATAAGATATTTCATCTCCTCCTCTCTGAAACCATTTTAACATAGGCAGCAGGATGAATGTGCGTGGAGCCTTGATATTATTGGCAAGGTGCCACTCAGCAGATACACAAAGTGTGGCTTAGGGCGAAATCTGAAGAAAATCAAGTTAGAGCCATCAAAACCCTATTCGGCGTGGCTTTAGCTTCAGCTTGTCAGAAGCAATCACACCGATGTAATCAGTTTATTTAGTCCGTAAAGACAAAATAATGCGACCGTAATTTTCCTAGAAGGGGCAACAAAGCCATTACAGCAAACATCGTCATAGTTTGTCAGTGCTAAAAGTCACAAGCGGAGTTAGAGCATGGTATAGAATAACTGAGTACAGCAGCACATCAAGGAACGGTACAACCACAGTTGTACATCAACACTTACCTGTAGATGTTGGTGAGAGGGTTCAATCAGCGCATGCAAAAGAAAACACAAACATTCTTTTAGAAAAAAAAAGTAAAATTGTACGGTTCTTTTTAAATGTAAGACCATGCGTCACAGCTGCTGTTCCAACAGTTGAACAGGCAGACGCGTCTCAGCATAACTGGCAAGGATGAGATTCGTATTGTATGCAATTTTATTTTGAAGTTCAAGTCTGACAAATCAAACACCACTGTGTAATTACAATAAATACATTATGTATATTTATTATTCATAACTGGCCAAACCCATCATTGAGTGCATATGTTGTGTAATTTTCTTGTATAAGTGACCTAAATTTGCATTTCACACGGTCCTGATTCTCCCACCCAGACCTTTCTAGCCTTGGCTTCTTTGATTTTCTTCCCCCCCTTGTTTAGTTTAATGCGTTTTTGTTTTATTAATTTTAAAAGCCCACTTAAGGTTTGTTCGGTATGGCTTTTCGCCTTCCACTCAACACATTAAAACGCGTCCTTCTGTCATAACAGAATGATGAAAAGAATCACAAAACCACCTCCGATAGCTGGGGTCATGTTGCTGGGTGAGTTTTATAGTGAGGGTAGAGTGTTCAAAGTAATGGGGAGTGAGGTAGAGAGAAGTAGGAGGAGCAGAGCGATCTGTGATGGAAGGGAATGTTGAGGTTCTGGTTGAAGTATTTCGACATTTGTCATATGTTATTATCACTTTTTAATTCATGTTAATCACAATTACCAACAGGCTTAGTTTTATGAAGCTCGCTGCTCATATTAGTGTGGTTTGATGAATAATATTACATGTATTAACATCATTAACTACACCAGACTCAACTTAGCGGCTCCTCCTTATCCTGCCTTGGCCAACGTGCATTCGAATAAGCCGAGATATAGTTTAGCAGAAAAGCATCTTACTGCACTTCTACTATTGCGCAAAACCCCACAGCTATGTTCCGTATGTCATCAACTTGGAGGTGGTGGCACCGATACGAAGACAGAAGGCAGACCTGGAGGTGGCCGAGCTGAAGATGCTGTGCAGGTAGGAGCCAAACAGGAGGAGAAGAGGAAGACTACAGAGGAGGATCGTAGGACACACGGGACGTGGGTGTGACAGAGGAAGAAGAAGAGAAACGAGAGTGGTGACCCCTTAAATGGAGCAGCCGAAGAAGAGGGGGTCGCATTCAGACGTGGCTTCCTCCTATTGTTATTGCTCATTCTGCACAATGGTCAAGTACTGTAGTAGTATGTTACTTTGGCAATGTGCTCATTAACCGCTGCTCTGCTTCATTACGCCCTGGTCATCAGTGCATTGACACCGATCCCACGCAGGGACAGTACGCACTCCCACTCAAATTCATCACACAAAGAGAGACACGCAACCATGCACACAGGGTTGACACGTGGTGCAAAGTCATGCTGGGAAGTTTTAGTAACCACAGACAGGTTGTTGAAATCAGTCATCTGATTAGCGCAGACTAAAAACCATAAGTGCAGAATGCGTTTTGCCCTATTTTTTCTTTTCATAGCAGATATGTCTTTACAGAAACCTGGGTGTGCCCACAGATGGCCGAGACAGCAGTTTATCTACCGTAGCTGCGTTACCCATGAGTCCCGTTATCAGCATCTCATACACTTATCATTTAATGTCATGTTACTCTGACAGCCATCTGTTAGGTACGGACGCATCAGATACTATACGCAGCGTAAATGCGTCTCACATATGCACGTACGCGTGGTCTCAGCGCCGACCGAGCGTTGCGTTTGATTTCCCACCGTCCTGTGTTCAAAAGACAAGCAGAGCAGTAGTCAAAAAGCGAATCATTATGAGAAATGAAATGAAACACTGGAGACCTAAATGGACAATTAATCAAACCGGCGGCGCTGACATCTTTCCCGAGGCAATGACAGTCTCTTTCGTGATTATCTATTGTTTTTTTTACAACTTTAAAGTCTGAAACAATGCTATAGCAGCATACAGCACACAGATGTAGAGCTATAGGGCTGCATCACATACACAGGCGATAGTGAGATGATCATCGTCTAATTCAGCTAAAATATACGGGTCTATGAAAAAAAACACACACGGATGTAGTCACACAAAATACGACCTTTCTACATTTCTCAATCGTGCAAAGAACCAGGACTCGTCCACTGTGGTTGAAAATGGTGATTTCTCTCCGGATGCGTCCTCCTATTTTTGCTGACGATATATCCTTGAGGCCCAGAGTAGTTTAACTCAGATTAGATCATCTGGCAAAATGACTGGGAATAAGAAGGGCGGCAATGTCAGCCTCTCCTTGAACCGGACCGTTCAAAAACTCTGCAGTATCTCCATATGCAGCAGAATGCGACACGTCGGCTGAGTTGAGTAGATATTTTAGGAGAAAGTCGCAGCCAGGTAAGCGCAGGTTTAACTTTTAGTGTGGTGGAACTGTACCGTGGCTGCAATCCTGCGTTTGTGAAAGCAAAAGGCAAAGCGTGGTTTATTTTGGTAAGTACTCTAAACACTCAAGATTACAGGTTAGGTTTCATTTTCAAATCACCAATGATAAGATGTTTGGCGCAGTCTCTCAGGTAAGAAAAGGTCTTTTGAGTCTACATCGACTTCGTCATTACCATGCTAAGCAAGAAAGCACCTGCTCTTACTAGACAGTGAGCGTGTGTGTGTGTGTGTGTGTGTGTTTGAGGGAAATCGTGCAGACAAAAAAAGGAAAAATGTGTAGGGGCCAAAGGTTATTGTGGAGGCACTGTGTTTAACGGATGACGGGTTATGAAAGCTGCCCGGAAACACTCCACCACTCCTCCTCTCTCTGCCTTGGACAAGAGAATCTCACTTTGAGGAGTAACTGTATGGACGGATAGATCAAAAGAGATCGAAGGCGAAGGGGATACAAGGATAAGCAGAAGCCAAGCCGCATATTCCCAGTGCTTTGTCAGCGCTGCCGTCAACTCGTCGAAACTACTGACACGCTCTGCACATCACTCTTTCTGAGTCCAAAAATATCTATAATCCCTCGTGTCTATCAATCCGTCCACGGTGTCATCCACCCATCTCTTCATTTACCTACTGGACCATCCTACCTACTCCATCCATCCTTAATTACTGTGACAGAAAAAAAAAAAAAAAACAGAAATGAGAGGAGTCGGATGAGGGGGGGGCTGGTGGTGAATCTTCACAAGCTGACAAAGACATTTATGGCACAGCTACAGTAGGACAGTCAATGGACAGCAGACAGCATCAGAGAGCACCCCACACGCAGCACACCTAACATGCTACACATACATTATGGATTTGTCCCTTTTCCCCTAGAGATGCATTACTCTGGCACTTTATTCTGAGAGTGCTAGTCCTGCAGGTACGGGCAGAGCAGAGTAATAGGCAGACAGATGGCTGTATATATACACACACAGGCATCAGGAGAATCAGAGCCTCAAACTGCAAATGAGACACATACAGAACATTAAGTGCTGGTGGGGAAAAAAGCACTCCAAATAACAACTTTAAGTGCTCTGAAAAAAAACAAGAGCAACGTGAAATGAGTCACTGCAGACAGTAGCTCTGCAAGAAAGAGCTAAACTTTCTTTCAGAATAAAACCAGACAGGCAAAAAGCGGAACTTTTAACTTGACTTTAAGTAAAAAAAAAAAAAAAAAGACATTTCAAACGGATGTGAACGAAATTCTCCTCAATTTCAAGAAGGGAAGGAACTAAAGTGCTGACTAAGAACAACACCGGTTGAAGCTGAAGCTTTCCAGTCATAGACAACAAAAAAAACACATACATGAAGTTCTATTTTCATCTCATCGTGTATAAAAGCACCTGCAGCACAGACTTCCCACAAACGGGCTTTCAAGCCGAGTTGCCCTTCAACAACGCGCCGCACGTCGCGATATCGTTTACATCTGCGGTTGCTTTAATTAGCTCGATAAGAGCAACAAAACAACTCTACGAGCTCACTAATTACGCCGCTCAGTTCAGTCAGTCAGAAAATAACAATGCTGAGTGACAAAGCGGGAGGCGGGGGAGGGCTTTCAGGAGGAGGGTGATGGAGAGCGGAAGCTCCTGCTCACACACCTGCACTGCTGCTTCTCAGGCCGACCTGTTTGGTTTTTGATGATTAAAGCGGACAGATCAAAATATTTGAATGTTTCATTGTGATTGAATGATTACTTGTGAACTGTAAACACTGCATCTCTCAACCTCAACCGGACGAGTCGAGGCGCCGCGGAGCCCTAACGTCGTCTGTGTTAGTCCACTGTCAAAAACATACACAGGGAATAAAGGTGCAGTTTTATTATTGTGCTGCAGGTCAGGTGGTCATTTGTCTCTCTTCTCTATGTTAGTTAAAGCAGAAGTAGCTAATTTTAGCTTTCACATCTGTTTTTATACCATTGTTAAATGTTAAACCTGACACTACCAGAGAATTAAACAAAAGCAGATGCAAAAGGAAAAAAAATATATATATAACAATGTAAGGAAAGAAAAACACTCTGGGCTCATGTTTCAACAAATGCTGTGAATAGAACAACTGTTGGCTTCCTTTGTAGGCTTGTAGCCTCAGACCATAAATCAAATAGCAACACCAGAAATAAACTTACACTATAAAGAAGACTAGGAGCAACACAATGCCCCAGTTACTCTGGAGGATGCTCAGAAAAAGGCTGTCACAGTTTTTAAAGGGTCTGAAGTGATGCTCCATTCCCCTCTACTACATATTTTGCAGTATGAATGGACATTTCTTCATGTTATGAAATGAATATATTAGTGTAGCCCTACATCACAGTAACTAATTTGCCTGAAATGGTTTTACAATCTGTACGGCACCGCTAACCTTAGACCCTCTCAGACGTTTATGGAAAGCTTACAGGGGACAAAAAAAACTGGCTGGCTCATCAGATCTGGAACTACTCCCAGCCCTTTGGGATTTACACCAGCAACCTTTGTATCGCAGTCCCAGGCTTCCACTCCCGGTGCAGTGAAGCTGCTTGGCAATTTGATTTAGAAGCAGACTCAGGGCTGGAGGTTTTCTCAAGGCCTCACCTCGAGCGGTGAACGGCATTCAGGTGAGCAGTAAGAGCATCGGCAGGATAAACATGGCAACACACACACGAACATTTGTGAAGTCTGACAGCATGTAGAATTTCATACACGTACAGTAGTAAGTAATTCACATTTTTTCCTCACGTTGGAACGTGGCAAACACATACATGCCTGTAAAACCCATCCACACACACACACCAGTGAGGGTTGCCTGTTTAGCAGTCAGTCCAAACTGTGCTGGGAGTCTCTTACTTTCCATATGACCTTTTGTCACTTTGCCAGTGACATTTTAAATATGCTCTTACCCACCTTTGTCAGCAGCCTTGTCTGCTCTGAGCTAAACAAAGCAGAACTGCTGTGGAAAATACGAAAACAGAGTATGAGAAAGAGGATGGTGAAACTGAAAGGGATAAATAAAAGGGACTTAAATGAGAAAAAGAGGGGTCACGGCCGAGAGCAAGCACAGATAAAGACGGTTGGAAAGGTTTAGCAGATTGAGAAAAAAAAAAAATAGTTGAGGCAGCGTATGAAGAGACAAAGAGAGAAAAAGGGAGACAGTTCAGGACAAGAGGGACCACAAAGAGATGAAAAAGATAGCTATTAAGTGAGACATAAATGTAAGAAAAGATGGGCTGAAAGAAGTGCTTAATGGCAAGAAAAGAGCAAAATGGCAAAAGGTGGGGGGAGAAAAAAAAAAATGAAAGGACAGATAGAGGCAGGAGGGACTGATAACGTGAAGTAGCCAAGAGCGGAAAATCAGAAAAGAGCACCGTGGGAAGGGAAAGAAGTGGCGAGGACAAGAAAAGAGGAGTGTAAGAGAGGGCGAAAGGAAAAGAGCGAGGGACGGGGCGTGTGTTGCCGTGGAAATTACTGCCGTCTATGGTGGAAATGTCAAAAGATATGCGAGGGCCCGTTTTGGAGCCGTGTTAATATGTGAGCGCCATTCATCTCTAGCCAGAGGGTGCAGTAGGATCAATAAAGTCTCAGTATTAATAGGGACCCCACTGCCGCATTAATAAGAGAAACTAGCGCCGGCAGCTCTCGCTGACATAAAAGGCTCTCGTACGCCTGAAAGATCACCGTGCTGACAGCAGGGTGGAGAAGAGCGTCCTTTAACCCCGCGGGCCGAAGGTCACTGGACGAGCCCGGATCCACGGTACAGTAAAAGAAACACGTTTTGTATTTAGAGATCGATAAAAACTCGCAAAAAATGTGCCGTAGATCAGCAAACTTCATTTAAAGGTCAACGAAGTGCAGCAAGTCGCCTGCTTTCCCAGTGGCTTCCCAGATCCTTGCGTCCGACTCATTAAACACAGGTGAAAGAGGATTCTCAGACAAAAGGTCAGGGAAGGTGGCTGCTCCTCTGTCACACTTTTGGCATTTTGATCAAGTTTTCAAAAGGACACATTAAGGGGCTGTTTAAGGATTACACGCTTGTTGTAGCAGGTCAACCGTAATTGTATTATTTTGTAACTTTTAACGAGTGAAGCGTGAAAAGTGTGATATGCAAACGTATCGATGAAACATTTGAAAACATTACTTTTTTTTCTGGACACTTTCTTAATATCTTGGGTGAAATCCATTTCAGCTGTGCCACTTGTGCCCAGGAACGACAAAGCCCACTGTGAGTTTCTACTCAGGTCTCATCGTGGATGATGAGGTGATCTCTCCCCTGCACAATGAACACCTGCAGGACATTTTTACCAAACCGACAACGACCCACATGTGAAGTGCTCGTCACATTTCCCAGGTTTCTTGGGAGCCAGCGAGCGAGGGGAGAGTTACGCTAACAGGTCACACATTTAAACTCCGAAATAACTCATATGGTTCCCATATAACCGTTGAGTGTTCATTTACCACGTGTTCCAAGATGACTGACTACACGGTTCATTCACTCCCATCGTCTCAGCTTCAAAACGTACTGTTCTAAGAATCAAAAGTGGCGTCTCAAGCCTCCTGTGTCCATCTCTGAAGGTACGACTCACAGGGTTTAAAGGAAGCCGAATCCCAGAGGCTCGGATCAGCGTTACCGTATGCAGTCGTGAGCCACACAAATTCTCCTGGCTTCGCAGAGCAGCCAGTGACATTCATTCAGCAGAGCTTCATTATCAACAACATAAGTAAGTAACTTAGAAAAACTAAGCTTCATTAGCCTTCATGACTCAACACAGCTGGAGATTTTCTTCTGATAGCATGAAAAGGATGAGTGCACACACTCCCACAACACACTCATTAATACCCACAGATGCACACAAACACACAAATTGTGCCAGTCTACGCGGCTACGGAGTAGAAAAAGACCTCAGGCAGTCCGGAGAGGGAGCCGGTAATGAGAGAGGGAGCGCGGGGACAGAACTTTGGAGTGTATCAAGCGAAGAAAAGTTGGTTCTCACTTTCGAGGCTGAGAAGCCCACATGGGGAACGAGGTCGTGTCACAAACAGTGAGGCTCTGGAGGAAGCGGCCTATTGATGGCGTTTGAAGCTGGGGATGTATACTTAGCTACCGTATGTGCACAAACGAGTGTGTGTGTGTGTGTGTCTGTGTGTGCGCACGTATGAAGATAGTTAAATAGAGAGAAATCCCAGCTATGCATGCACAGTCATATGTCTGTGTGTGTGTAATTTAGGCCTACAGCGCACACTTGAGTGTGTAAGTGTGTAAGTGGGTGATCTGAGGGCATGATTTGATCAAAGGCACTTTGATCGCAGGGAGACTCGTCCAGTAGCAAATACTGTATGAGTTTTCCTCAGACACGCTACAGCAATAGGATAATGGGAGAGGAAAAACACTGGTGGGGGGGGGGGGGGGGGTGAATTTAACCCCGAGACTTTCAACACTGAACTCGAGCTGCTGATCGATGGAAACGGAGGCTCGAGGTGGGACGGTGACGTGGCCCCAGACTGGTCTGCGTCTTGCTCCTCCTCCGTTGATCCAGTTCACGGGTGATATTTGTCCTGACACATTAAGTCTGCAAAGCACAGATTTCACAGGCAGTCGGCTCTGTTTGCGTGAGATCATTTGTTTCCTCGCAGGCTGCGCAGCATTCGCACAGGTGAACAATGCTTTTTTCCTTTTCTGTTCGTCTCCCACTGCACTCGTGTTGCCATCACGCGCATCTCAGGGTTCATTTCTCTCCCCATTTCCTCTCTTTTATTTCCTGCCCTGTAGAAACACAGAGTGAATGATCGTCTTCATCATTTCACGCTCACAGCGGCGCTTTTGACTCAAACATCTCAGATGCATCTTTCTTGCAACGCTTTTCTTCTCCTTTCTCTCTGAACTCTTTATCTGCCAGCTCCACTGACAATTTTTGTAATTGTCTCATTGCTTTTTTTTTTGCCTCTGAAGGTGAAGGTGGTGCTGACGTGAAGGCGGCCTACAGCGAATTACACTTATTGCTGTTGATCTGGCAGTTGCTGAGGAAAATCATATTAATAAGACACTTCAAAAAGAGCCTACGTGCTTGTGTGACTACAGACCCTCTATACAGGACTAGTAGCCCAGGAGGATGTAACTGATCAAGCAGCTGATGTTTGTTGTCTACTTTGGTAGCTAAACTTTGTCTGGTTTCAGCTACTGCAGTTTTACAGCAAAGACACATTAGGGAGGAGGCTGTTGCATTATTTAGCTGTTTGGACAGATATTTAGACCTGACACTGTGACAGATTCCTGATTCACTTGTTTCCTTATGTTAAAGATAGAACCGCTATTTATCAATCTGCACTCAAGGTTCTGATATTCTAGGAAACATAACACATAATAGATTTTACGCTGATGAGTCAGAAGTATCTTAAAATCAGGGAGAGATTTCAAGGACCTTTTTTCAGCCTTGGTGAAAAAACTAACGGACACATACTTTGGGAGTAGAAGAACAACAATCAAACCTACATTTGACAAGTGACTTTTGGGGAAAGCTACTGTAAATCTCTGGTCCAATGATCCCTCTTAGTCTTTAGCAATTGTTGATCTCTGTAGTGAAGCTTTTGTGGTGGAGGCTTCATGCCACCACCTCACAATCAGCTAAAGCTAGAAACGGGCGACTGGATCTACCAACTAACTTTAGCAAAAAACAAAAACACGGAAATAACAGCTTCATACATACAAAAAGCTTTGTGCAAGTCAATTTTCAATTAAAAAGCCCCAAATTAAATAGTTTCTGCGTAAAATATGCATACACAGTTTTTGCACATTATGGGTTATTGGCTGCAGACCGAAACATTTTGGAAAAGGTGCGGCAGGCTTCCTAAACTTACCACGTTGTATGAAATTTCAAGTTATACGAGCTCCATCCACCGCTTTCCTGCTTCTCCCACATTAACGTCCGTAGCCGTGTTTGGCATCGGTGTCTCAGACCTCCTCTTTGATTACAGATTTAGCTGACAGCTGATAGTACGGGGGAAGTGAAGCGAGAGGGAAGGGTGAACTCGTGGCACTGGTGGTTCAACATGCTTTTGTGCTGCGTAGAGGAGTCGGCAGCTAAGGACAAGAACTACAGCTTTCATCTGGAGAAGCGAACGCGGCCGCCAGGTCAGCGGGAATGAATAAATAAAAAAAAAAACAAGTTAAAAAAAAAGAGAACCAACACCACACGCCTTGTGCACACACTTATCCTCCTGCTTGTTATATACTGTACACACAAAAGCCAAACAGTAAGCACCTACAGACCCACTCACATTGTAAAGCCATTTATTATTCATAAGCCAGTGCATTCTTCTTTCATTCAGCCGTGATGAATATTCTATGGAGAGATAAAAGGAGGTTTGCCCCGTTTGCCCCCTCAGTGATGTAATTCAGTGACACTGCTTTGGCCCCGCGAACGCCACACACTGACACAAGCCCTGCATGTACAGGCTCTGTGGCCGCCCGTAGCTCTCTCCTCCTCTCTTCGCGCGTCCAGATCGACTTAAAGTGCCAAAACAAGGACATTTTCCACTGCCTCCTCTAGCTTTGCTTCTATCTGCAAAATCAACTCATCCTCTGAGCTGGCTTTTATAAAAGGCACTCAAAGCAATTCAAGCGGTTTGTCTAAAGAAATGTGGTGCGAGGCTGACAGCGCTATTTGAAGATTTATCAAGACGTGATGACTCACACGTGTGACTAGCTTTAAGATTTTTCATACCCTGCATCGCAGCACTTTGGTGATTCTTTTCAACTATAATCCTGTAAACCCTGCTCTTTGTGTTTTCTTACGCCAGTTTGTGTTTGAGTGTGCTCTTCCTGCCGATGCACTTCTTCGACATCGTGGTTGGAAGAGAAGCAACAGCCCAAAACTTTAGGACAAATATGTAAACAGCTTTAATAGTTCAAAACACGATCGCCTACAGTAAACCATCAAACACTAGGATGAAGCTGCAGAACACTCTGCTGCGGAGGATGAATTCATTAGTTGCCCCAGCATCAGAAATCACCAATTAACAGCACCTCGGATTAGAGTCCTCATCAATACTTCCCAGAGTTCAGCAGCAGACACCTTTGCATTAATCAGACATTTAGTAGATTCAACAAATCCACCGTACAGAGTCCAATAATAAACACAGTGCTGGTGAGTGTTGGACTGGTGGAAAGTCGTACTTTGGTCTGATGAGTTTTAGTTTCATACCATATCTTCATGTGAAGCGTGGAGGAGGTTTGATAGCGTGGAGCTGTTGGCGGTGAATTCAAGGAACCGTTCATCAGCACAGCTGCTGATGTTACTACGATCACCGATATAGAACCGGTGATCGCTCATTCACTCCCTCAGTGACTAGTCAAAAATGTCACGCGCAGGCATGCGAGGCCCTTATTTTTAGCGCCACACAGTTTTACGTTTTGTTCCAGCTTGTAGTTTTTGCCTGCTGCCACCTCGCCTCTTCACTCATCTGAAGGGTACAAACAAATGCGAAGCAGCAATGAGTACACTGGAACTTGTTTTCCAGCCTCCTATTCAACTGCAGTCAGAGAAAATGTCAAAGTTGATTTCTTTAGGTTTTACTCTTTGTCTCACACACACTTCACTCTCTTCCAGCACATTTACTCTGCCTGTCATTCTAAAGCCCTTTTTATATCGAAGCGTCGTTGTACTGGGGACAAGGTGGCCCCTGGCGTCCAGCATGACGTGCGACACACACAGGTTGCGAGCCACTGTCAAAACACTACCTCTCCACTATGGTCCAGTTATTTGAAAAGTAGACAAACAAACTCTGACAGGTTTGCTAACCCATCAACGCAGCTGCATAACCTTAGAGTTAGATTTTATGTGCCTGCTACACGTCCTACACTGAAAAAGGACTAAAATAATTACGAGTATAAAAATACAATTTGAGCTGTAAGAGCGACAGAAGGAGAACATGGGAGAGGACAGAGTGTAAACGATGAGAGAAAAGAGAGCTGGAGAAGAACAAGCAGGCAATCAAGTGTTTCCAATGTGAGGCGTTAACAAAGACTTTGTGTAAAAACTAATGGAAAGTGTCAGCACACAGGCTATAGAAGAGATACTGCCCAATACTGCAGCAAGCGGCGCCAAGGACAGATTACGTGCATCAGAGACCATTGATCTCCTCTGCGTGCTTAACAGCTATATCGATTCTAAATTGTGACTTGTTCTGCCTCGGCTGTGCAGATCTGCCTCTCGTCGATGCAGGTCAAGAAGCTGCCCTGTCATTCAACAATGTGCGCCAGTCAATGGAAGAAAGGCCACTTCCCCCAGATTCCCTCCCCTCTGGCGTAGGCCGTTACGCACACAGCAGGAAGCCGCATCGCACCGAGGGTGTGATAAAACACGGACACGTCTGATCTTATCAGATCAAACACTAAACTGCTTGCTGTTTTTTTTTATAGTATTAGCAATGTTCTCATTTTATTTGTGTAAGAAAGCTTTAATTTTTCAGCCTGGCAGGTGGTAGAGGGTTGAAAGTCACAGTCCGACTATACTTCATCTTAAATGCTAAATCTGTTACATTTAAAAGGATTTCAACAACAACAGTATGAACACATTTGCGGAGCTCAGCGGTTGAGTAAATCACTAAGTATTTGCATGGCTGTGTGCCCGTATACTGTGGATGAATGGGTCCACAGTCGTCTTGCAACGTTCTCCCTCTCTCTCTCTCTCCACAACCCGAGTAGGCAAACGAGCGCTAACCGAGTATTTCTCATGAGATGCAAAACAACACGAGCAAAAGAAGACGCCAAACGAAACAGTGAGTGCAGACGCAACAGCTGTCAGTGCCCATCACGAGCTCGTGAACGCCTCTGTCCGAAGCGCACAACCACCTTAGTAACCGCTGACATCATTTGAACCTCGGCTTTTTCTTTGTGTACCGAACGTCCCCTTCAAATTCCGCTCGCCCCATATTTCCCTCCTGTACTCCACCTCTCTCAGCCTCGCTTGTTCATTCCTGTTCTTACTCATCAGTCTCTGTCTTGCTCTCCCTCCTTTTCTCTCTGTATGCAGGTCACCGTGGCTGCGTGAAGCTGCACAACAGTACAAGACAGAGCCAAAAAAAATAAGAAAGGATACAAATAGTAATTTATAGGAGGAAGAAGAAATAGTTTCTTTCCGTTTCTCTCTGCTTGCATTGCTCTTATTGCCCAGAAGGAATACACATAATGTATGCACACCCACAAAGTTGCTCTGAAACAAAAGGCCAGATAGATGGAGAAAGAAAGAGGCTGATGGAAAGAGAGATACAGAAGGGGCAGAGAGAGAGGAGGCAAGAGGAGACGCGGTAGTCAGGGTTCAGTTCACTCGTAGAGCTCTTCCATGTAGCAAGTTTCTGTAAGGGGGAAAATTCTTCCTTCTGCTGCATTGGAAACTCAATTTCCTCTGCTTTTTATTCTCTCCAATCCAACTATTCCACACACAGACTCAAGTTTGTCACTAATAAATTGCAACAACGGTCGCTGTGGGAATACACCCGTGAGATTTTAATCAGCTTTTTACATGGGCACCCTTGGGTTGACCTACCGTGCACAAAATGATTGCTGACCCATATGGGAATAGGCAGAACATGCAGTGGGAGATCGCATCGAGACTGCGCGCTAGTAAAACCACAGGGGACCACACACGGTAAAATGCAGCATGGCTCCCAAAAGGAAATCAAACCGCATACACTTTATATGACTTATCTTAATGGGTTAGAAAGTTACACTGATACACTGTCTCACTGACAAATGTGCTCTTTGATCTGCTTCAAATAAAAGTAAAAGAAAAAAGATCTGTCGTAGTCTCACATGGGCTGAAAGTGCGATCAATCTTTTTATTGCACAACAATAGCTGATCAAAGAACTTAATTGTGTTTCGGGAACAACCTACTTTATGAGCCAGAGAGAGGCTGTCTGAATTATTTCCACTTTTGTCTAACTTTGTTTTTATAACATAATAAAGAATCTTGCTGAAGTCAAGAGTTTCATACAAACTAAATCATGCATTGAAATCAACATTCAACAATTTGATCATTGTATTGTTGATGCAACTTTTAAATGAAACTGGACAAAACAAATGTTTTTCATATGTTCCAGCATAATATTAATACAAGTATTTCCTGGAGGATTATGTTACCACAGGATGGATTCCCCCAAGCTACTCACTCGTAGTTTTAATGAGGTGTTAATGTTGATATCAGCGTTGATAAATGAAAACATAACTGGCTGACAGCACTGATCAGTCTCAGCAATCAAGTATCGTATTAAATGGTTCCCAGCATCCAACCACCAAACCAAACCTGAGCTGGTCTGGTTTCATGTGGCACATCTTGTTACAAAGATGCTTAATGCTGCAACTGCTGATTTAATGGAAAGTGCACACGCACACACAAACCGAGCAGGCAGCGACTGCAAACACCAAGGGCAGACTAATAAATCTCACATGCACTTCTAGTTTTAGTTTAAAAATTTATCAGGATTATGAAAAACGTATGACCTATTTTTATTTAATGTATTCATAACTACATTTTAGTGAACTATTTAGGTGATATTCATATTTCTCGCCAAGATGAAATCTGTTCCACGCTCACAGCAAAAGTCGATCCTCAGAACAACTGGAGTAATGTTGATGAACAATGTTGAGCCTTTTTGGGGTTTTTTTTTTTACAACATTTTCAAACCGTCTATGAAAATGTTTTACCTAGTCTGTGCTGTCAAAAAAGCAATATGGACGGGGCTACAGTTATTAATGGTATCCGCTGCCTCGGTCTATACTGGCCTGGAGAGATAAAGTCTCTGTGTTACATTAAAATAGACACTTGCTGCCCGTGCACATACACACAATCGCTCAATCTTCAGAAGAACAGGCTCACAGTGAAACAGTGTCCACATAATCAGAATGGAAAGCCCGGTTGAGAGCCCTCTATCCAACCGTCTGGTAGAAATGATAATAACACAACGGTATTTGGGTCATGAGGAAAACTCAGACAGACTCGAGGTGAAGAGGGCACCCTGACTTTATGAAGACTATTCTTCAAAGTTTGACAGCTGCTGCACACTAGCTTAGGAATATATCTGAGTTTAAATGTCTTCTTATTTTTCAATATTATTTATTCTAAACAGCGACCGTGCTTGGACTACAAGCCTCTCGGTCTGTGCAGCGTCACTACGTGTGCACGGTCCCACGCATGACTGCGCACAAGTGTTTGATCGCATATGCACGCGTGCGTGGGAGACACCGTAGGAAGCGAGCAAGGTGAGATTAGTGTGTATGCTTGAGAACGTCCGTTAATGAGCTACTCGATGCAGACATGTCTGTAAATGTGTACGTGTGGGTCTTTGCACCATCCTCCACCCACGGGCTTACAGTCGATCCAACTTTGGCAGCATAATGGCCCGGGCCTCGATTGAAGTTACCCTTCATTAGTAGGAGAACAACGTTAAAGGAGGGCTAGTCTGGATGAAAGTATTATGCTGTAATTCAGAGGGGCTGCGTTTTTTTTTATCAAGGCCTATATGAGAGGGAAAAAGGGCCTAATGGTTTCAATTGCGAGAAAATTACAACTGCAATTCACACTTCAAAAGACTTTGATTTTCCCCTGGCCCTTCTACTTAGATCTGCTGAACTCTCTTTAGATTGAAGCTGCACAGCCCAACCCTAATTTGAGCCCTTTGCCAAACTCTGATCCCTTTATCATCTTGACCTCTGTGCGTTTGGAGAAAAGTACACACTGGTAAAATTAGTTTGATGCACTGGGAGAACTTCCCTCATTGCAGGAGCAGCATAAACTTCAACAAAAACACTAAGCTTTCAACCTTTAGCACAAGCATCAAATGTGCACTGCAACAGAACAGAACCATATTTTTTATATTTAACTTTAAGGAGAAGATCTGTCAACAGTCCTCAGTTTGTTATACTGTAACTAGAGGCAGTGCAAAGCAATTACCACCAAAACACTTGCTTGTTTTTGAGAGGAGATAGAAATTAGTTACCATCCAACATCCAAACTGGCATTTTTTACTTAAGACTTAAATTTGCTTTGCAAAATTAGAAATCACCCAACACAAGACTGAAAACATAAGCAACTGCTATGTAGATTAAATTCAGATGAATCTAGTTCTAAAACCTTCCGTCTGGTGCAGAAGCACCTTTAAGGCGAGCGGGTGCTCATCAAGACTCCCTCCCACTGTGCACATGGCGCTGCAAAGGCCCTGGGTTACGGGAAGCAAGACATGATGCAAGCCTCCTGCAAACAGATAGCGAGGCTGTTTGAACAGTGTGCGTACTGTATACTGTATGCTTTTACCTGTGAGTGTGTTTGGATTTAGCTTTGGGAGGAGGGGGGTCAGCAGATAAGGAGAAAACTGGGAAAAGAACGCAAGCAAACTCGGACAAAACAGAGAGAGAAACAGGTCCACAAGCAGGAAGACTGGCAGGCTGAGGAAGCAAACAGAGCTAGGTATGATCATCTCCATTGCTCAGTGTCTAGGCCTCCCTCTCCATCGCTTAATGTCTCCATCTGCCCGTTCTTATCTGTTCATCTTGCTCAACATTTAGATCTTAATGTCTCTTCCTTTTATCTTCCCGTGGTTTTCTTCATCCTCTGTGTTTTAATCCACACATCTGTTCCAATCTCCAAACCAATTAAATGCTGTCTGCAATTACCCTCTTCACTTGCATCTCCTGGTCTCAACAAGCTTTGTGTGCGTTTGTGTGTGTCTGAGAGGGAAAAGATGTTCTTTCACCATGAATTTAGATCTTTAGCTTGCATTTTAAGAACACCTAAATCATCACCTTCTGCACAAAGGCACCCACTCAAGCATACATTTGCTCACACTGGAACAGAAATGCTAATACACACAAACACAGAGGAGGACAGTTTAAGTGGTCATAAGTGCTTGTGGTTGTATTAATCCACACAACACGTTACGAGTCCTGAATGCTGAACTGGACGTGGCAGCCTTCAGCGCAGATATAAATAATGAACAACTCCGGCTGTAATGATGCTCAGAATACTTCTTCATCACTGGTCCTATAGAGAGAAAGGTGCAGGCTGGGTAAATTAAGCTGCTGCCTGGTGTTTCAGACGTGTGCAAATCATTTAAATCGCGTCAGACATTTGCGAGCACTGCATCATCACATACTAAAGCCAGTCTCAAAAAAATCCCCACGAAAAAAAAAAAAAAAAGCACGTCAAAGACCGACTGTGATGTTGTTAGTTGCCACACATCCCAGGCTCCTGCACTGTGCATTTTAATTGGGCACCACTGTAACTACTTCTGTCAATTCTGTGCTGCTTTTGGAATCCTGCTCTGCCACTCCACGAGGAAATGACGAGAAGAATAGGGAATGAATGGTGTACATGTCATAGACTCCACTATTTTCATTTGGTTTTAATTATACCTCAACCACTTTGTCTGAATGCCTTCTGAATGCATTTCTCTTACTTGCTACTCAGTGCATTTGCTCTGACTCTTTGCCACTTTCTTTCCGGTCTATTCTGGCTCTGAGGCAGAACACGTCCCCTAAGAAGACTTGACGTCTAGTCAGTAGTAATGACCCCCCAGTGTTTCTAAAGCAAACACACATTTGAACGCTGCATAAATGGACATACTGTATGCATCTATATGTCAGCCTTGGAACCAATCTGCATACTGTAGATTTCTGCAGAAAGTGTGTGTGTGTTTTGGTGAGTTGTTGTTGGTTTAAAAGACTAGAGGGTGAGCAGAATCCCTGGGAGGACTAGAGAGAGAATCCATGCAGAAAATCACAACTGGCCTTTTTCACTTTTTCTATCAAAAGGTGGCTTTAGAAAATCTCCATTTGACAGTAGAAGGGTTAAACAGACACACCCAGAATTATCGCTTACCTAACTCCCAACTTCACACACACACGCACACAAACAGTGAAACACACAATTTCCACAGATCATTAGGCACAGAGCATCATCAATACCCAATCTCAGCCCCACGTAATTAGTCCCCATAGATTATTTATCGAACACAATCAGGTGGCCATAACTCAAAAACTGGTATCAGCAATAGCAGTTTCTGCTGATCAAATGTCTGCTGACGTGAACGACTGCAGACACTGGCGGTTCACTAAGGATGGGTATGCGCTGCACGGTTCCTGGCACATCTGAAAAAATTCAATGCAATATTGTGCTAGTGAGTGGGGGGGAAAAAAACTGCAAAGATGAATTTCTAGATTTATTCTTCTCTGCAGGATGTCTGCCAGAATGTGTCTCACCAAAACAATCCAATGTGAAAGGGATTATTGTCCCACCAGATGTAGGCTGCATGTGCAACCAACATATGCAGCCTAAGAAAACAACCAGTATTTAGTTCAACTACTTACATGGTGACTATTTACATAAGGCTTTGATTCATATAGGATCCTTCATTTTCCGTAGACCTTCCTAAAATATTACCATTTTGTTTTACGCTTTGCAGGATGCTATATGCACCATCGCACATCATCTGTGCCTGTAAATACGCAATGTTGACGGCGCCATCTCTCCGGTGGATACCAGGTCCACTCCAACAATCACGATGCCTTAGCTTCAGGCAGCACAAATTAATCATGCAGTGTTGAGCAAAATAAAAAATTACCCTGCTACCAAAAAGTCACCATACATCCATAAATATCTAACATCCTCCATTACCTTTTTTATAATGAGCCAAAAGACATAATGTGACTCTTTCTCTCAAGGTGCCCAAACACTGAAATATTCCCGGCAAATCACTGATCGTGGCTGCCGTGACCTCTGGCTCTAACCTGTCGATCACAACGCCACACAAAATGACAGATGCACAATGCAACACAAGATGTTTACGACTGTGGTGAGCCCACATGGATGACACGGGCTGAGAAATGTTTATTGACTTGCTTCCTAGGTCATGACTTTAAGCCTTATCCGTGTGTGGTCTGTATTCATAAAAATCCTGCATTAGATCCATGTCGTGCCGTGTGGCTTGTGACTGCTGGGATCTCGCAGACTGCGGGGGCCTTTACACATTTACAAATCTCCTTAAATAAACTGCCGTGTTATTATTGGTCACTGATCTAAATCAGCTTCATCATAATAACATTACACAAAGTCATTGAGATCGAATTTGCACCCTTCCTATTTTACGCTCGAGTCCAGTGACAGGCAACCACTCATCCCCCTCTCACACTCCATCTCCCTCGTCTCTCATCATTCTGTACCACTGGTAGTGCCTCAATTATGTAGTGACCACAATAGACCATGAATACCAATTTGAGTGGAGATAGGGGCATAGAAGCGGGGACGGAGGGGGGGTGATCAGAATTCCTGCTTGCCAGCAAAATGGAGAGTGACAGAAGCTTGGCCTGCTTTCCCCTCTACGGCTGCTGTAATTCACCTTGCGCCACCTCCATCTCATCGTAGACTACGCCGCACTTCAATCTGCCACAACGCCTCTCGCTCATCGTTTACCCTCCTCTTTCGCTGCATGTCTTTCTCACCCACCGTCTTCCTCCTGCTCTGACCCCAAACCCCTTATTAGTGACTCACATGTAAATGGCACATAAAATAACTGTCTGACCTGGTACCATCAGGTTGAATAAGGACGTCAACTCTATACCAACTTGTCCCTCTCTCTCGGGCAAATATTTAGTTTGTTGCTCCACTTTCAGTCCTTCCTCCCCCAACTCTCTAACCCGTTATCTGTGGGAGGGATGAGGTGACCATCTGTTGTTCAGCAAGCGCTTGAAAGGGATTGAGGGGGTGAGAGAGACAGTCCGAGTGTGGTCGATCGAGCGGTGCTGTGATATTGTAATTGCAGTCAAAGTAGAACTGACAAAGGGGGAAAAGAGAGCGATGTGCGCGCTGACAGTGTCACCACAGCTGAAGGCAGGGAGGAAAAAGCAGAAGGACAGAGAGGTGCTATGATATTGTCATTGCATTACGGCAGGCCGTGGCAGGCCCTTAGTCTTTGATTTATGTTTCCTTTGCAGTGTGCGCGAGCGTGTGTGTCTGTGTGTGTGTGTGTGTGTGTGTGTGTGTGATTTATCGTTCATTAACGCTGAGGAATTAAACCTTGTATCCCACTGAGCTGCACACATCAATTACCAAACCAACCAACAGCCAGCACTCGCCTCAGTTCACCTTTAATGAGGAGAGGTGGCAACTGGCGCACACACACACACACACAAACACACACACACACACACACACACAGTTACCAACACATGCACATACACAAACAGTGAGCTGCTAACTGCTAAGAGGCTACTGGACTTTATTTGAACTCTACTCTGAGGTGATGTGCGTGTGTGTGTACCTCTTGACCTCCAGGTGCACTTGGTAGCGTCTCCCACTCCTAATGAATGGGATTAAATTAACCAATATTCAATATCATCCAATAAGTCTCACATTTCTAATAGGCCAGGTTAAGGGGTTATCGGAGAGCCAATTAAACAAATATAACAAGGTAATCTAATGAACTCCGATTAGCATAATGCTATTATCCTATTTGCATCAATAATCACTCCACAGGTTTCAGGCAGCTTCCTGACCATAAGGCATCATGAGTAACTTCAGCTTTGATACTCTGTCAATTAAATTCGACTTTATCCGATTTGTGCATGAGATGGGGAAAATAAATGAAGAAGCCAATGAGAATGAAAGATGCGCTTACTAAGACGCCCTAGTTTGAATCCTGCTCTGGAATGTGGGAGACGTTCGGGAAGCGTCTGCTGTGCCGGTAAAGAAAACACTTCCAGCCGTACCAGATGCGTTTGCCCTGCACCCTGGAGAAAGGGTCGTTTGCTACTGCGGCTGCCACCGTGGGAGAAGAGTCATATTTATTCAGCATCCAGCGCATATATTGTAAGGGCTCCTCTGCGGGGAGTGAAGTGAAATGGCTCATTAGAGAGGACGTACAGAGCGAAAAAAGCATTAACAACCTCAACTGTTGAAAATACATGAATGGACGCTCTTGTTAGACGTATGCAGAGCAGTTGTTTATAATACTATAATATAATACTTTCATTTAATTCATCTCCGGATGAGGCAGGATTGTCTGCTCTAATTTGTCAGGAGAAAAGAGCACTTTGCATACATTTCAGACAAAAAAAAAAAAAAAACAATGTTGCTGCTCCTTATTATTGCCGTTTCTCTTTTGAATGTGCTTGGTCACCGTACATCTTACACAAGCTTTGAACCTGCACCTTCTGCACAGAATGACCACTGACTACCACATTAAAGCCTAGAAAAGGAGAAGGCAAATCATTAAAAAGGTGCAACGCTGTTTGACATGGGAACAAACCAGCTGTCTCTCCTGCCTTGCAACGTCTACACCCAGCCTTTCCTTTTTCTTTACTGTATACGTGTGCACGTCTCAACATGAAGCCAGATGTATGTTAGATTAATAGAAGGGTTATTAGGGCAACAGGAAGTAGTAGAGTCTGGGAAACATCAGTGCATAAAAGAAAACTTAAAAAAAAGAAACAAATAAAACCATAATGATACTAAAAAGGATAAGCGATGGGAAATGAAGGGGTAGCAGTGTGTACAGTAGTAAAATGAGAGGCAGGGGGAGTAAGATGAGAGGCGTGTAAAGTTAAAAGGCAGAGATAGGATATAGGGAATAAGTGATGAGAGATATACTCTTAAATGAGCCTCCCCTCACTCTCCTTCTCATCATCATCACTCATTGCGTTTCAACTGCCTTTTCTCAGCCTGTCAGATGTCTCAAAGACACCTAATTTCACTGTGTGTATCACTTAGCCAATTAGGTTGTAGATAAATCCATTTTTGCTAGTTTTTGTTCTTCACAAATATATGAAAGGGCGCACGCACACGCACACACACACACACACACACACACACACACACACGGGAGACAGCAGACATACTTTCACACTTCAATTTTTGTGAACACTGGCAAAGGCAGTCACATTCTCACGTTACTGGTAAGCAGACACGGAAAGAAAAAAAAAACACTAAAGTGTGGATGACACAAAGAGAGGAGTGAAGAAAGAACTACACAAAAAGCTTGTAGAGAAACCACCGTAGTGAAAAAAATGAATTTGAGGGCTGCATTTATGGCCAAATGAGTCTCAGTCACGACAGCCCATAAAATTTAAATGAAACTGTGTAAAAATGGGATTTATAACAGCACGATCAGGTGCAATAATAAATCAGGGTTTTTTTTGTCTGTTCAATTGTAGTGGAAATGAAGTAAAACACAAGAGTGTAATAATTCAACACACAAACCCACTCTATTTATGTCTTGTGGTGCCGGTTGTGCTACTTCCGCTCTGTGTACCTACGTGTGTGTTCCTGTACTATCTGTGTGAGGATCAATTTGTGATTGAGGTGGGAGAACATTTTGAACAGCCAGCGAATTGTAGTACCACAAAGGGACTTATTTCTTTGGAGGGTTGTGAAATTCAGTTTTCTGTCCCAGACGTGGAACAACTCAACGTGGATCTTTTCTAGCTTGTTCTTGCCACTATTCTCTATATGTTGGTCCAGTACTGAACTGCACCTCCCAAAACGAGGCTTTGATGCCAAACCACAGTAAAGCAGCTCCTCTCACTGGCTGTGCATTAGTTCAGATCCAGTACAAACTTGCCTTCAAGCCCTTCTCTCCTCCACCGCCCATTCAGCTCTGGCCAATTTTTTTTTAAATTCTGTCCTGGCACAGAACTTAAATTAGGTGAATTTGAGCACGTAGAGCAGTTAAGACCAAGTTAACCTGGAGTTGGTCAAGTCCCATGAGACTGACCAGGGCCTGCGCCACAGGGCAAAACAAGGCTGCTATATGCTCTGGATTACCTAAATAATTTATTATTCACAAATTACATCAGCCTCTTACAAAACCTGTATTACAGTATGTACGTTAGACAACCATCAACATGACGTCGGTTGAAGCACAGGTTCTCATTCTCTCTCACCTAATTCAGCTGATGTTAAGTACTGAGGCTTTCTGAAACGCGACCTACAGATTTTCACCACCTCTATAGGTCGTTCTGCTCAATCCACAGTACGGCGCATTTGAACGCAACTGGCGCAGGATTACACATATCTTGACTGAGGCATTAATAACGAGCCGCTGCCGCTCTGGTGGAAAAGCGGCGTTGCTGGTGTGAAGCTGGCCAACTAATTGAGTAGGCAGGACAAACCCTCGGGGTAACGCCGTCGTATGCCACTGTGGACGACAGCTGACAGCTTCTGAACACTGACAGGAGACGGGATTACACAGACACAATTACACACAATCTTCAACTGGCCAAATCTGATGTCAGCCCTAACACAATAAATGGGCACAATTCACAGCCTTCTATTTATATTACGTTACAGTTTAGGGCTGAGCTGAAAAGATGTCTCTATACCCACACAAAGCAAAAACACACAACAAATACACACACACACACACGAACATGTACCTCAGGCTGCTTCCACTATGACATTATATGGAAAACCAAAGTCTGTCACGTCACTATCTATTGAAATTCCAGACACAGGTTTGAATGTGACATCCAACACTGTGCACACATCAGTCTATTGTGAGGCAGATGGAGGGAGATGCACACAAACATGGCTGCGATGGCTATACATGACACACACTCACACACACAGAGACAGATGCTCACACAGACATGTCAGCCTAAGCAGCAGAGACACAACCACTTCGTCTGTGAACATTCCTGATCATTATCAATAGAAAAATGTTTCCATTTTTAACCAGATCAAATGGAAACTAAATAGCACAGGTGTATACATATCGAAACGGTTTGCCTAGAAAAATGTATGGAAAAGTAAAGAAGGAGAAGTGGCCGTTTCTTTGAATGCGCTTTAGTTATTACATCGCATATGATTCCACATGTGTTGCAGCGAGTCGCCTGAGGCAGTAAGTCGAGATAGAACTGGCTCATTCCTGCGGGTTCTCCCTCTCCCAGACACATGTACATGGCCGAGGCAGCTTCACTTTGACATTCATACTACAAGGTTATACAGTCTGTCAGTCAAGTTAGTGCACATTGCACATGATCCAAAGCGGCGTAAAGCAAAACAAGCTCATGAATACTTTAATATCCCTGGTCCTTAGCTGACACGAGCCAGAGAGGAGGTTGCAGCGGATACAGGCCACGTCACCAGGGAGATGCTTCTAACTGCTTAGCAGCCACTTTATAAAACAGCTGCATAGCTTATCATGGGTCCAGAATCAATTGCCCAGCACTGATAGTGTTGCAGCCATGAGGAATTTACATATCAACAGTACCGGGACATGGCCGCAATGCCAAACTTAAAATACCAGCTTTTGCCAGTGTGTGTGCGCATTAGGCCGCTCAGATAGAAAGCAGTTAAACAAATGCCCCATCGCTTAATGGACATTTTGAAAGTAATGCTAAACTATAAAATTACAAAGGATGGTTTACAGCAAACTGGTAAGGAGGAATATTTCTATTTTTTTTTTTTTTTTTTTTTTATAAAAAGTGCTTTTGAATCTCGGTGCATTCACTTTGTCACTATGCAGAAGTCAATAATGGAAACTGCTTTGGTGCTCAAAGGCCATCTCAAATCCATTTAAAGTGTTCACTGAAATTTGGAACCGTCATATTTGCCCCATCTTTATGTTGAAGCGGAATTTAATTTGTGACATTTAAGAAAAGGTCTTTCATTATGATCTATTGATCAAAGTCATAATTCGTATGCCAGTGTTTGTGTGAACAGTATGGGCGCTGTACAGTACGTGTGAATGGATGAGTAAGCGAACGCCACGGTGCAAATGCTCATTTTTCAAGACATTATCAGAATGTCATCTCCATGCCATTTCCATAGCTGCTTATCGTGTTCTTCATTATTGCTCGTATTCATGCTGCATTCAAGCCCATCGCCACAAATTCACTGGCGATGTGAGAAAACAGGTTTTATTTCCCGAAGGCCAATACTTACAAACCAAATTTGAATTCTCCTAAACTGAGACTGAAAAAAGAAAACGTAAGACAAAATTCACGCTGTAAATTAGGTCCACTAGTTTCCCTGCAGTAGCCTGGCCTTGACACAGATAGATACACAAGCACAGTGCGCACACTTCCTCACCTTGAAAATAACTAATTGTTTGAAACCTTGCCATGCCTCTGGCAACACGGTGGACACACTGCAAGACATCATTACCTTTCACAGATCACAAGATAAGGCCCACCATGTAAAGGTCCTGCAACTATGAATCAATCTAGGGAAGATGGAGAATGTATTGATTGATGTTGTCTGCTTGTCCGATGGTTGCAGATAGCAGCAGTGTGACAGAGAACATGTCAAACCAGAAAGTGCAAGCAGAAGTGGAAAGACTACAGAGTCCTCACCAAGTACAGACTTTGCAACCAATTAATAGGATGAAAATCTTTAAATTGAGAGAAGTTTTGGCGTGCGCTCCAAAGCTGGAGCAGATCCCGGCACATCACACTGTTGGAGAGAGACTCTCGGCGGAGGGCTGGAGCTATGGACAAGCGTTTCTGGGGCAGGAGTGATGGAGTGCAAGATGAGCAACACAGAGAATAAGAAAAACGGGCAAGTTTATGAATGGGGAAGAGACATGACAGTGTAGTGTGATCAAGTATGATCACAAGGGTAGGGGAGGTGAAGGAGGCTGGACTGGAGTCAGCACTGCGAGTGTAGACTTGACTTAGTCTGAATGATAAGTAAGAAGAAGCCAACAACCGTGACTTTTTAACTGAAAGCAATGAACGAGAAATGCTCTCGGAGCACCCGCTTCGAGTTTTCTCCTGCTGTGCCTCCAATAATTATGCATCACGAGGCCCAAAGTGCAACTCCAGTCGGCCTGAGGGTGCGTCCAATCAATACCGTCTTCCCCTACAAAACTTAATCAACCTCTATTGACTGTAGTCATTATGACAGAAGCAGAAGTCAGATGACACAGCTGACCTCCCATAAAACGGTCAAGGCTGTGTAGTAGAGAGGAACGATGAATACAATTTGTTCTCGCTCAGAATTTAACCAATTTTTTTTTTTCCCTCAATTTTTGAGCCACATTTATTTAGCAGTCCTGAAGCTGTTAGGACCGCAGCCGAGGCATATTTGACTCGTGCTGAGTCAAGAGGGAACGCAACACAATTTTCTCTTTTTTAATCTTAATTTATTTCAACTTAGAGGACAAGGGCAAAGTGGTAAAGTTCAAAAAGTTTATTTCTCTGAATAACAGCCACATTAGCGAAGCCACAAACAACTAATAGGCTTTCAGTGTAGTGATAAAAGCTGCCAGTCACTTTTGACCTGGCTGATAAAAGCTTCCAATCCCATACGGTGATGGAAAATGAGTACGATGGTTTTATGCAAGAGGATGAAGGCCGAAGTAATTTGTATCCTTTCACGATACAAGTGTTCTTCTAATTTTACTATACTGTGGTTAAAAAAGACAAAGTATAGTCTGTCCGCAGTAGTTATCTCAATAGGATCCTATTTTTAGCAGATTACCAGTCTGTGGGACTAACAGGAAATTAATAACCACTAGCTGAAAGTTGAGGTTTCGTTTATGTGAAACAGAGTGGCCTATACGAGGCGTTCAAGTTTCATAATTCCAGCTCAACAGTTCTTTAACAAATCACATATTATACAGTCACCGAAGCGCTTTTAATTAGACAGCAAACATAAATGTAAGTAATGTAAACAGACAGGCTGGCTGTCACTCAGCAAAAGCCAGACACACTGGGTTTCACTGTGTGTGTGGTGTCGTTTTTTGCCAATGTCTGTATTTTGCCAAAAAACACAATTAGGTTTGGAATCAATGAACATTTGGAAGAGAGTGAAGGGAGCCTATCAGCCTAGTCCAAGCAAAAGCTAAAGCTCCGGGTATTCTCTTCCATCAGGGTCCAGCATATGCGTCTGTAGCTCATGCAAACTAATAACTTCCTTAATTATACTGGTTTGTGTGGCTTTGTGTGGGACATTCTCTCTGTTCTTGTGTTCTAAATATGGAACGAGCATGTTCAGCTAAAAAAGCCTGATACAGACAGGTGAACAATAATTTAGGGGCGGAAATAAACTTGAAGACATGATGTTTACATTCCTGTGGCTTTGAGCAAACATCAGAACAAAGTATGTTTGGCCGCAAAATGCAACCTCACCCCCCAAACGAGCATAAGCTCAGACGCACAGAGGCGAAACATAAAGGAGCAAACGTAAAGGCTCCGTCTTCAAAGACTCCTCTGCACAGAGCATCTTCACCTAAAAGTAGCCATTGTCCCCTTTAAGTGCTGGTCTCATCTGTTTTCACTCTGTCAACCATCCAGCACCTCCTCCACGCCTGCGTGGTCTTTGATCACAGACCTCCACACAAATCTCTTCCCTGATTTCTCCCTCACCTTCCCCGTTCCTCTCGTTTCAAACTGATGTACCACTGTGCTCCATAAACAAAGCATCACCTCTGTCTGGCCTGGTCTTCATCCTGACGCTCTCCCACAGGGCTCGTGCCATGATGATCCTTCCCCCACCGACTGCGCCTGCATTTCTCTATAAAAGACCCGCTAGTAGCCACCACCAGCACCATAACCACAGCACTTTCTCTACCTGCATCCAGATCACCTGGGTTTGATGATACCGTAACAGCTCCGGACTGACAGTGGCCTGACGACAGCAGCGAAGTGTTCTGTGTCGTTTGAGCAGAGTGGTGCCTCCCAAAGGCCACGCATCAGTCTCCATTTCAGTGTGAAAGAAACCTGAGGTGTTAACGCACACAGACGCGAGACCGGCGTCGGATTCCTGAGCAGCGCGTCGCTCGGCGCTGCTGGAGGCAGAAATCATCATTACCCAATGAAAGCAATGTGACAGGCTGTTCCGACCATTAGATTAGTTAAGATGAACACAGCGGAAAAAGGACTAACTCGGGATGCTCCTGAAAACTGGTGACTCGGTCATGCCGTGCGGTATTTACAGCCCAGGGGTGCTCGTTTTCCTTCGCTCTTATGTTTCCTTTCTGCTCTCTCATCTCCAACCCTCAGGCTTCAAGGCTTAGCAAGGCTGACAAAACTAATTAAATTCAGGCAACAAATACTTGAGGCTGTTCTATTCAGGCCTGTGCGTTTTCTAAAACCTGGATTACATTGTATTGTTATATTGTGCGTGCAGACGCACAGCGCACCTTTACATGTGTGCTGTCATCAAGCCAACGTCGGACACAAATAAGCAGCTGCTACTCTGGGGCTTTGCTGCAGTCCTTTATCAGTATCCAGCACAAAGTGTGTGTTCAGTAACATCTGTGGTGCCTTACGCAAGAATTCCCAAGCGTCCCCACCAACCAGCGGTCATCACCGTTATGTTATGACACAACAAACAGACACGCAAATAGTTTTCACAAACACAAGTATAAAACCATAAAAACATGTTAAGAACATGGGAAAATGATCAAAGCTTTCACTATTCATTGCACTCCATCCATATTTCCTGGATGTGGACACGTAATATAATACTGGAGCTGGAAAAAACAAAAAGAGCAGAGGAGGAGACGAGGAAATGGGGAGACCCTGGGGAATATCAGGCTAAAACCACAGCCAACAAAGACAATCACATTCAAATATCACAAATGAGAATCTTGTAAAGGTTAGAGAAGGACGGCACAACAAAGAGGAGCTCCAGCTGCTTTTTCAGCTGCCACTAGTGCTGGAGAGAGAGAGAGAGAAAAAATATATTTTTGGACGTATTGATGCATCCGTGTTTTGGCTGCCGTACCAAGCAGCTGAGTGCAACAGGAATCTGCAGCTCTCTCTGACTGACAACAGGAGACTCTTGAAGTAGCATTCACATTATGCTTCAACCTAACAAAAGAAGAAAACCCTTCTCTGCATTTTCATCCCGCGTTACAGCGTCGTTCCATCTTTTTCCAACTTCTCCTCTCTTATGTTTCGTTCACTTGTTTCTCTTCACTTCCTCTTGTCTCCATCTCGCTCGCACACACACACACACTCTCTGAATGCATTATCTGCCAATTTCCCAATACACGGTGCACCACGCATAAGCTGAGTCAGCAGGGCCCTCCTTTTGAATGCCTTTCTGATTTCTACCAGAGAGAAAATTACCCCCTGAGAATCCAGTGTGAAAGTGCGTGCGCGCGTGTGAACTCACTCACAAGCCTGTGTGTAAGCGGACGCAGATAAAGCTATGAGTCATACCTAATGAGACCCTCAGAAAATCACTGTCCTTTCTCTTCCTTGTTGCAGAGTTTGGAAGCACAAAAGAACCCTGAGCCGAAGCGACGCAGAGGGGAGGAGAGAAAGGAGAAATAACAGTTTCTTGAAAAGGGACCATATTGAGTTAAACAGCTTTAACAGCTGCATGCAGTTGTAAAGAAGAAAAATTTCCCACCCCGTACTTAAATGTAGAGTGATGGAATATATGGAAATAGTGTCACAGTGATAAAGCTTTCCCAGCAATTGCAGGTTTCATTTGGCTGCGGATACAATAAATCCTCAAAAATACCGGAAGCCTATCGCAATATGTGTCATAGTATTCTGAAATAAACTCACCCTGTGTAGTGGGGATGTGGGGAAAATGACAGCTGCAAGGTGGCCGAGTGTGGAAGGAGAGAATTAAGGTGGATAAGAAGCACAAGTCTCTTTGAACCCAAGCATGTCACAGGGTCTGAGTCACGGCTGTGACCGCTAAGATGAAAAATAACGCCAAGCTACAATACAGGGAGCGGCTGGTGACAGAAACAGAAGTTGGGCCAAAGTCCCAGGAGGAAGAGCATTTGCACAAAGTTTAATCATTTTGTTTTGAGGAACCTTTCAGTTTAGGGGGTTAAGGAGACAAATGATACACATGGGAGAAAAAGCTTGCACGGTGTGAATCATAGCTTCTGTACACATCACCAAAACATGTCTAAAAATAAAACAAATAAATGAATAAATGACAGATTGCAGGAAAAAGTTGGAAAAAGAGAAACGGAGAAAGACATTCAGAAAGGAGAGCAAGGGAAGATGTGTGTTGACTGCACTAGTTCATGAACTACGATCTAAATCATCCACGTAAACACCTCCAGGTTAAGAAGATTTATTGAAGACGTGCTTCTTTCATACAGTAGATACCAAACTATAAGCTACTGTACCTGCTCAGTCACGTTGCCTTGTTATCTGTTCTCTCTCTCTCTGTGTGTGTCTGCCTGTTGTTTCCATCTCCAAACACCCACACACACACTGTCTCACCACTTTTCTCCATCGCTGCTGTGTGTTGCCCTGTTATTCTTTCTGATAGAGTCCTTGCAGAGTTCAGTCAAATGTGATGACCTGTTTAGCATCTACAGCTTGGCCAGTATCCAAACGCTGCAGAAGCAGGGGAGTCGACAGCCAGGGTGAAGTCACATGCAACAATCCAGTCCAAGGTTCAAACCTGAACCTTTAGGACAGAGGGAATGAATTGGCGCTGGCTTTATCTTCCCCTATACGTGTCTCTCACCTATTTCTTCTGGAGTCCAGCTTCTTCGTCTGTCATTTCCAAGGATGTGCAGAAGGCCGGGTTAAAGTTGCCTAAGCAACAGCCCGTTCTTCTCATTGGCTGACCTAGACTGCTGCAGATGTGCACTGAGGTTGCATGTACTGTGCTGACAACCAGCAGACAAAAAACACACAGCACCAGACTGCGCGGTCAGATTAGACAGCACTAACTAGTTTGGTTAGAATAACAAGTGGACATGTTGTTCCTTCAAAGGTAAACTTATACCTGAACACAACGAAAAATGGTTGAGGGGTCACCTGATCAAGACTGGTCTACAGCAAAGAAGCTATTAACACAAAACACACACCACTGCTCATAAATAATATATTATGGAACCATTATCACCGTGGCAACATGCATCCACCTAAAAGGTTGCATCCAGGTGCCACTAATCATGCTAATCGTGCTTAATAATCGGAGAGTACACATCCATTCAGGTGTGTGCTAACACAACACCAAGAGAAAGAAAGACGCAAGCAATGAGAACAAGGCCAAACACGCGCAGTTTGTTAGGAAGAGCTACTCTTCTGTCTAAAACCACACAAAGTAAGCTGTTGTGGTGAAGCCATCACTGGGTCGACCACAAGCCAGTAGCGTAGAAGGATGTTTGATGGTCATCTGTCCAACAGCACAACAGAAAGGCTAAACACGTGTTCAGACGTGGAAACCCTCAAACAATGCAGGAAAAGTTCTTCCAGAATGTGAGAGACTGAAACTAATCATTCTAAACTAAAAGCTGCAGTAAACAACTACTTTAAAGTTACAGCTAGTGAAGGAATCCGAGGGTGTTGCTCTGTAATACTACTTGTTTTTTAGTACATAGAAGGTTCTTTGCTGTGTCCATTCCAAAAGACCATTTTCCTCCTTTCCACTTCTTATTTAATGCTCCAGACAGAATGTTATGACATAAAGCCAATGAAGTGACAAATGTTATGAATTAGGGACCAAGTGTGAAACAATTGACATTTTGTTCTTTCTTTGAAATATACACAGTCCAAAAAAAAAAAAAAAAAGAAACCCACAATCAATTCAACTGCATTCAGCATAAAACATTTGACCCTGTCTCCTGCTCAGGCAAACACACACACATGCCCACAAACTGTCTAGCCAGGAGAACAAAGCACATTCAAGCAGATTTCAGGGCTGTTTACACAGGAAGAGAAATGTAATATCTGACCCAGCACCAAAACACGACGCACGATGCTGACATGGTGCTGAAACATATCCATCTGCCTTTTTCCTTTATTCATTCTGTCCCGTGTGTTTATCAGATGCTTTCCCACGGTATCTTTGTATTACATCATTAATCTTCTCAAACTCACAGCAGCAGAATAGATCGAGCGTCTTCGGATATTGTAAACATAATTTTATCTCAACGCTATTATATACATTTTCTCTGTTTCTCGCCTGCTTGTCGCTCCTCGCACACGCATTAAACTTCTACCGTTATTTTCATATTCAGCCCGTTTCCCGACGGCACATTTGTCTTTCTGAGGTGAAAACCTTTTGACCTTTTGTCTCACCATCCTCTGAGGTTCCAAGCTGCTGGCTGCGATCTGACCCCCGCGTTGTGACACAGTGCAGCTCAGGCAGGACTCGGGTCAAAAGGCCCAATTCATTGACCAATTAGACCTTCTGTTGGTTGGTGGATAATGAGGCTTCACACAAACACAGCTTCACACACACACACGAACAGCACATATTAAAGACACTGGTACAAAGATATATTACGTATGTTAGCAAAGAAGGAAGAAAATGCAGCACAATACTGCAGTATATACAGTTTTACTACCTTTTTTTTTTTTCTAGGTGGAATCTGTGAAGACGGGACCAAAAGCATGGGTTGAAATGAATCTCTTGTTCATTCACACCGTTAATGTGTGTGTCACTTCACTCAAATGACTTGATCATGACTCTGGCTTGCAAAGTGGAACAGGAGGCTACCAATTACAACACGCAGTTGGACAGCAGCAGAGGCACCTGTGTTCTCAATGGGGCATGCAGAAATCAGGCTTTGTTTGTGCGGTAATGTTCATCCAAAAGTTGCATTTACCGCCAGGAAATCTGCTTTTGTGACTACCAGCAAGTCACTGAGACTGAAAAAAAGAGAAAGAAAGACCTCACAGAACAGCCGGAGTAATGAATCAAACAAAACAGATGCTGGGTTTGTCTGTACATCACTTGAAACATGATAACGCGGGACTGCTTATTGACCAGCCGTGATTCACTTCCTGAAACAGATCCAAGAGCACGACACAGATCAGCACGAGCACGAGAGAGTTCCACTCGGAGGCAGGAAAGACTGCTGAGTCAGGCCACGCGGCTCCACGTGGCGACGAGGGAAGAGACACAGACGGGAAGACGCGCTTTTGCAACCAAAGTACGGAAAAGGGATGGAGGGGGATGAAAGGCGGAGCAGAAAAGTCAGCGAGAGAAAGAAAATCAAGCGCATGTAGCGTCTCAAAACACTGTAGTTGATAAACACACAGTAATGCTGACACAGAGATACGTACACAGTCACACTTTCTTCACAAATCATCGCGCTCGACGTGTTTCTCACACTTTCATGTAAAAAAAAAAAAAAAAGCGAGGGTCGCCGATGACGGCACGAAATGTTGGGATGCACATTGTTTTCACTCATTAAACACACAGCTGTACCGTCGTATTTACAGGAAACAACAATACAGGATAAATACTAGGAGATAAACACATTTTGAGAACAACGTTGTTACCGCACGAAAATCCTTGACTCCTATCATTTGCACGACCGGCGTCCTACTGCTGATGGAGCAAAATCGATCCATCCAAGCTCGACCCAAAACATTGGTTTTTGTTTCAAGTATTGGAATTTCCCTCCCTGATTTTAAGTCTACTGCATTAGACCTTCTACCGCTTCCTCAGCTCTGCTCACCCGTCTCATAACTCTACCCTTGCATGGCTCTCGTCGGGCTCCTTCACTGGGGCTGCAGGAGACGCTTTCGCCCTTCGTCTGACACATTGCACATTGTGATTTATACCTCTGTACCTCTACTTCTCTCTCTCTCTCTCCGCACCTCTCTGTCTTTTTGTCAGTGTCCATATAATCCTAGTGACTGTATACACTCAAATACAGACGCAACGACACACACTTTGCTATCTCTGTAAGAGCCTTAACATATATAATGCTCCCAAGTCATTTAGCCGAACTGCACTCGTAACATTTA
This sequence comes from Macropodus opercularis, assembly GCA_030770545.1. Taxonomy (NCBI): domain Eukaryota; kingdom Metazoa; phylum Chordata; class Actinopteri; order Anabantiformes; family Osphronemidae; genus Macropodus; species Macropodus opercularis. Next base: position 8,130,243 of record JAUCMP010000028.1, read on the forward strand.
CTCGCCTTAACCCAACCGTTACCTCAACCTAAACTTTGTCTTTTCAAAAGGAGCCCCCCCCCCAACCCAAACCCTCCGACAGGCCTTTGATGCGGTGCAAAAAAGTGAAGACTGTTTTCACTGTACCAAAATGCCTGCCCTTCAGGAGTATAAAATTCAAATTGGTCTCCACATTGCTGGCCATATGAAATCATAAGTGCGCACACACACACACACACACACACACACACACACACACACACACAGAAATAGCCCAGAGGCTCACTGAGTGTAGGGGAGAGGTCTCTAATCCTGTCCCAGTGAGAGTGGGCCTGCTGGGGGATTAGAGAAGGGCTGTGGGTGGCTCAAAAAATGGAGGGCACAAAAGGGTGGACTGCTAGAAAGATGGCAACAGAATGACTAATACCTCTTTAAGGACACAGTGGTGCAGCTAAAACCTGTGGTGGCAGGCGACCTGAAACAGTCCATGTGCATCACCCAAACTGACTTCAACCATCTCGCAGCTAAGCGGAACACAAGTTGTAGACCAGCAAGCGCGATGAGGTGTTTGTTGCAAACCCAAGTTTAATGTCACGTGTCAGACTCGACAGACAGAGTGGCAGAGAGTGCAGACGTGGGCAGGAGACGGATGGAAAGAGAAGGAGAATGCAGAGGAGAAATCGTTTTATAGACTTTATGTAAATTAGCTCCATAGGAGAAACACGTATGAAGCTGGAGCAGATAAAGAGTGATTAAAATGTAACAGGCGTCTAGTACAAAGAGTCAAAGGTTAGAAACATTTCCTGTATATAATATATTTATTGTCAATCCATGACTGTTGCGACTCCAACTGAAAATGATCTCTATAGAGTCCATCCGTCCAAGTGTGGTCACAGTGAAAAGGATGGAAAACTGGATTTACTGTTCTTTGTTCCTGAGCCATCAACTCCACTTCCCTCTTGCTTCTGGAGACACAGAATGACAACTGTCCTTTTTTTTCCCCACTAACGCATGACCTCCGATGGCATTCGAATGAAATGGAGCAAGTGTACAAACATAAGGTGTATGAGTGTGTTTGTGTACAGAAAAGGCACTCTACGCTCTCGAGCAGGCTGCTACCACGGCGCACCGAGCCAGTGGAGACGAGTCTCTTCATCCTCTGGAGGCAAAGTGCGAAAAAAAACATAAGCACTAGTCATTTTCTGGACACACTCTAGACCAGATAGCACAGACTGTGCGCCTAGACAAAGCTCCCAAGTAACCGGTCTAATTATACTGTTTCTAATGTTACTGCCATTGCTGCCAAACTGGTTTCTTTCCAAGTAAATAAAATAAAACTACTGTTGGCATATTTCCCACCCCAGCACTACTTTTTTGACAGGAAACAGCATATGTGCCAGCCTTTCTTTTGATATGGAACATCAGATGTGGTTTCACCCCACTGGCAGACACACTAGTGTCTGAACAGCATTCAAAAGAAGCCCGCTGTCGTGTGTATGGTGCTTTGCTTGCATAAATATTACACTTTCAGACATTTGTGCCATACACACGCGCACAGAATCAGTCAGTCTGAAAAATATGCAGTGTTTCATTGAACTTTCTGTAAAACTGACTCCTCTGAGCTGTAGTAGCTCAGACTAGGTGCCTTTATTTCAAATGTCAATATAATGTTAAGCAACATAAAGGCCTGACCTTCACCTGTAAATAGCTTAGCTTGATCATATGTTGATTTGATGGCATGAATATTTTGCTTTCCTTTGTTATGATACTTGGTTTATTGTACTGTTATACTACAGTCCAGTTTCGGTGTCTTATCCACAATTACCCCTTTGAAAACGCATTGATCATACCAAAATAAAAGCCAAATCATATGAATGGTGACGATAACACAGCTTAACCCTGTCTATCCATTTTGGTTTAACGGCTACACATGATATGAGGGGGAGGGGATGACAGCTGGCTCTGTGTGTGTGTGTGTGTGTGTGTGTGAGCTTAAATCCAAACTGAACGCAGATGATGGGTTTAATCCAGCCGTTCACTAGGTCAAGCTGGAGATGGCTGCAATGATTTAAATCTGACCACATCTTACTGACATACAATCCCACATCATCAGGGCAGCACCCATCAATACCCAGCCGCCGTCTGTGGGACACAAACAGAAAATAAATAAATAGTTGAAAGGGGAAAAAAAAAAAGGAAAACGTGGTAGAAAGTACGGAAGAAAAAGACAGAGACAGAGAGAACGGAGTGAGAGTGATGTGCTCTGTGTCTGACCCTTGTTAAACAAACCTCCCGACGACACTAGAAACCTGTTAACAAGAGGAGTCCATTTAGCCGGTAGTGGCTACAGTAGGGGTTCAGAACTGGACTCTCCATCACCTCCTCCATTAGATGTGTTCACGCGGTATGCAAGACAGAACGCATGCAAAAAAAAAAAAACTGTCTAAATACAATCTGAAAATGGAAAGTGCAGCTCTTTTTTTTTCTCCTTTCAGAGGTCGTAGATATTCACCCTCTCATCCATATACCCCTTTTTTTTTTTTGCTGTGGAGCTCCTCGCTTAAAGCTCACAAGACAGTGTACAAAGGATGACTTGTGTCCTCCAAGGAAATCGGATGTAATGCAAGTACCCCAAAAAAAAAAAGTCCGAAAAGGAAAGAAGACCAAAATGGGAGCCAGACGAGGACATGAGCAGAAAAATGAAAGGAGGCGCAGTTTAAAAAGAGAAGTCGGATAAACTTTAAATGTTCCGATTGAAAATGCCAGCATTCAGTGACATTTTCTTATTTGCTCAAATGCAAATCCTGTGCAATTCTCTCTCCAAAAAATGTACATTGCGTCCAACTAAACTGAAAACACGCGTAGATTGTTGGAAGAAGTTTAATAATATAACTTTCTGATGCATCACTTCTTTCATTATTGGACGTACAGATTTTGGTCTAAGCTTAGACGAAAGTCAGTTGATCAGGCATGTCACAATATTTACCTTTAGATCAAATATAATATCACACTAAATCTATTTTAATATTTATTCCTTTACAAAATTCCAGAAAATAGTGTGGGATGTAGGCTTCAGTAACAAAAACAGAATAAAAAATAATATTGTACCAAAAGAAATATACTGATAATCTATTATGAAGTACCCCAGGGCTATTTTCAAAGCCCTCTTCACTTCTCTCATATCGTTTACTCGGCAGGCAAATTCTGCATATTCATGGAATTTATTGCCACAGTACTGCAGATCATCCTGGCGAAGATGTAGATATAATATTATATATAAAATATAGTCACGTTGTAGCTATAGCAAAAAGTTAGAGAAATAACGGATGAAAAATAAGAATGAAAATAGAATAGTGGCCTCAGTTATAGACTTCTCTAAGAGGAATCTGGTGACTAACAAGAGACGGCTCTGCTAATAACGGACAGAGCATGCAGAGGAGGCACAAACCACCAAAGCTACAGGCAATAACTCTACATTTGCTTTCAATTTGTCACAAGCCAAAGAAAAATAATTGCTCATACTCAAAAGGCCCACACACACACACACACTTGTCCTACACACAAACACACAACCAAAACAAATATGCAGTCAGTAAACCAGGGAGACACACACACTCAGCAGCTAATGTGCATGCACAGTTCATCCGTCTAGGTACATGTGTGCAAAGGCTGTTACTGTAGTTCATACAGTAGCAACTGGATCTTCGTGTAATAGCTGACTGTGACTGAGATGTATGAGCAAATCTACATCGTAAGAGAGAAGAGGAAACATCGAATACAGGAAAAATGTTAAAAAAAAGGGGCAAAGTAGGAGTCTGATAGGGAGAAAAGACACAGGCAGCGTCTAAGTGATGAGACAAATGAAGCAGCCGCTGAGTGACAGGATGCCAAGGAGGGCGAGAACGACAAGGACAGAAAAGAAAGGTTTGCCTTAATGTTATTCCGAGCTTCAATCAGTGCTCACCCTGCTCTGCTCTCACCCAATCATCTTACCAGCATACTCTCTCTCACACACACACGCAAGTATCTCTCTGCCCATCAGCCTTGGCCTGACAGGGAGTGCCATGGCAACGGTTCACATGGGTTTCAAGAGAAGAAGAGAGAGCAAGAAGAGAAAGGAGAACTGAGGATTCGGGACACATATACATGTGTGAATTGATATATAGACTAAAACACTCAGACACACAAGAAACAAAATAACTGGTTGGCGGACAGGTGAGGTGGACACGTTGCCAAACTGACAGAGGGAAAAGATGTGTTTTAAAAAAAAAAACACACATCTGAGTGCAGACATAGACCAGCGCTGAAGGAACAAGAGCAGAAAGTGATAAAGCCTGGGTTTTAGACAAGCCTTTAAGGGTTCACACACACAGAGACCCTTTGAAGTTGTGAAGAGATTTTGGGCTTACAACTCTGACAACAGTGACTGGAGAAAGAATGAAATTTTGATTAAAGTTATGCACACAGTCATGATGAGATTCCAGAAATAAAGGAAACAAGATCACATCAAAGACGGATTATGATGAAAAAAAAGAAAGATGGAGGAAAAAAAAAAAAAGAGAGAGAGAGAGATTACTACTACAAAGAGCTGCACATGTTCTATCATTTTATTATCTGAATACCGCAAACTTTGAAAGTGATCAGTGCAAGCTTCACTCTGGCTTTGACGTCATCACCACCATCTGTATGTGGTGTATTGCTCTCCCTTCTGACATGAACATGACATGTCTTTGCTACAGACATAACCACCATCAAACCACATAGCCACCGTGATGCCGACTGACATTTGGAAACATGTTCGTACTATAGAACATCTCTTCAGCAGCCAATGTTAATGTAGAGCAACTGGAAAACATCTAAAATTGCATAAAGATTATAAATGACGGTGCAATCCAAACAAAAAAAAAAAAAAACAACCACGAAACTCTATAAAAGATCTTTAAATAACCGTGTACTGACGCAGAGAAACAGATCAGATGAAAACCACCAAGTTCATGACATCTGTCAAAACAATACGTCAGTAATATTTAGATGTGTTAGAAGCAAAAATAACTTTCCAGGAAAAAGTAAAAGAATTTAGACTTTGGAGCACTGGATCGCCTCGGACTGAAACAACATGTACTGAGAATTACAGCCTGCCTCGCGCTTTTTTGCACAGACCCATCATCCGTCTCTGCAGCCATCGCTCCTTTCTTTGAGTGTCAAGTGCTTTGCTTGATCTGAATCTGTTCCTTCATATCGCATTTTCTTCGCGCGTCATGTTAGTCGTGACGCAGTGTCAAGATTTATAACTATTTCTTCCCGTTCGCATTCAGTTTGTCTCCTCTTCAGCTACAGAACCCGTCCTTCATTACCACACAGACTGTAGTTGAATCTGCAGCTGGTGAGATCGTACACGTTCTTCTCCCTGTAGCAGGTGACAAAGCCTAAAAACAAAAAAACTGAAAGATGGAGAGCAGAGGAATCAAGGAGAAATTAAAGAAAAGAACGACACACGTGGCTGCATTGAGCAGCAGTGAGTGGGCTGCTTTCATTCAAAAAGTTGCTGCAGCAATATGACATCAACTAATAACTTAATGATTCATACACAATGTAAAGTATGCAATCAACTCACAAAGAGTTAAACCTTTTGACACTGACGTTAAAGACCCTTATTTGTGAGCCACTGGTATGAGAGTGAGTGAAACCTGTTCAAAGTGCAAAATGTAGGCGCACGAGAAAAACAAGGGAGATGATAAAACGAGAAGGGAAGGAGTTGATAATCAGAGAGTATTTTATCACTATAAGGCGAAGAAAAGTAGGAGGAACAACAAAGGGGACTGATATATTATTCATAATTAGCCGTGTTGCTACATTATTTAACAACAGCGTCAGTGGAAAGGTGCAACCTGCAGCAGCCCGTCTGCTTTTAATGAGTCTGGAAGCCCTCACAAAAAAAAAAAAAAAAAAAAAAAAACAGAAAAAGAAAAAGAAACCACCCCCCAGAAAGCTGCACTGTCTCACAAACCGCCGACTGCCTTTTGTGAGCAACAAAGCAGGTCCCATCGTGCCGTGGAAGCTCTGTGGGTCTTCCAACACCCTTGATCACTGCTTCATGTTGTCACCCTCCCTCACTGTGCCTGTTTTGCTACCCTGTGCCTTCTCAAAGCATCAATATTTACAGCCGTATACATATTTTCTCTTCGCTGCAGTCACGGGGGTGGGGAGAAGGCCCTGGGCATGCTCGGTTCTGGGAGAGAAGTACAACTTTGAACAGTAACAAAAAGAAATCAGACGGTGGAGCCGTTATGACCTCTACGCTGGGATCCACGTGTACCCATGACAACAAGCCGACCGTGCTCCCCTGTGCCTCGACTCATCCACGCTGCTTCCTCAATAAAAGAAACGACACCGTGCACTGCTACCGCTTACTCTAAAGGACGCTGCGTAATATAAAAAAAAACAAGGTGAAAAGGTTTCATTTCTGATGCTATAGAGCCACTTGGATTTTGGTGGATTTGTCTAGCAGGCCGTTCTTTCAGGGCTGTCAAGAGGAGCGCTCTTTTGTCGAGAGAGACCCACTGCTGTTGTGCCGCACTTGAAATGGTGGGCGGTCGTTCAAACAGCTTGTACGAAGACAACGTGCGTGAGCGTGTATCAGCGTAGTGGGTGCGAGTCATTTCTAACTGTGATTTGCCTCTAAGCAGGCTGTTTGCAGCTCTGTGGCAATAACGTGATAACAGCGAAGCGTTGCAGTAACTACGGGGTTAACAGTCGCTGGATTATTAGGGATTGGCGTTGGAACAAGAACGCAGCAAAGGGCTGAAACAATATGATTTAGCAAACAGTTTAATGGGGTTTTGTAATAATGGGTTTATTTTTACATACAAATACTTTCATGCATTCAAGGTTCAGAACCTCAAGAAAATTCCAGGACGTCAGTGTGAGAACTGAGCAATGAACCAATTCACGTTCGACATAATTCAACGCTCTCTGCTACTTTCAAAACACAGAAAACCTCCATATGTTGCTTTTAATATTTTTTTTCCTTCAGATAAGCCTTAATCAGCACAGGCCAAGCTTTGTTCGTCTTTCAGCTGCTTCCCCAGAGAAGATTATAAGTGACTGCTTGACAAGGCTGTCTCTGATTCAGACGTGGCAAAACTGTAGCCAGCTAAGAACCTTATTAGAACATATCTTACTGACACGTCAAGGGCTAATTGTACGGGCTAAATAATTAAATATAGGAAATAAAGTCTCACAAATTCTGACAGTGAAGAATATGGATAAGCATCATGCGGTGTGGTATAAAACAACTAACAACGTTTTAATATTGATCATAATTTCACACTTCATGGATGCGCTTGGGGAACTTTTCATTGGACAGCTGCCAGACAGCATGCGTCAGCACTACGAGATTTCTGTCTTGCCCAAGAAAACCATGTAGCCAAGAGCTGAGAGCTGAACCACTGATGCTTGGGTGTGTAAATAACTGCTTTAGCTACTGAGCCAATGCAAAGCATCATGCAAACCTCTGCAACGCATCAAGGGTTTAAAAATTATTATTAAATAATTTGCTTTTCAGTTAGAACTGAAACCTATTTTAAAAAAAACCTTCTCAGCATCAACGTTAACAGATTGGTTTTATTATGCATTTTGTTATTTTTGACCATCCTTTAAACGCATTTTTGTCAAACAGACCAAAGCCACACGCAAACCGTTAGTTCTGCATTCAACTGTTCCTGCAACCTGTTCTTCAGCAAATATCAGAAATGTTTTGATGCTGAACCTTCGTAAGTGCAGCGTTCCCCCACTGTGACAATTATTGTTTGTTATATTGACAGAGTGACAGCTGTGTACTTACATCGGCGTCGGAGGTAAACAGATCAACATCCACTCAAAGGTTCTTTTCAGTACATAAAATATGTTCATGCTGCCTCTAATGTGTCAGCTGAATAAGCAGAATCTTCTTCTCAGCTGTATGTAGTAATGCTGTTGGCTACGACTGATAGAAGCAACCTGTAGCGTTGGATTTTATAGGACCGACATTTTGCAGAAAGAATGTCTAAAATAAATCTTGCTTGTGAATAAAGGAGAGGGATGACATTTTACTCAATAGCAAAAAGTATCTATGCCAGAAAAATAAAACATTACCTTTAACCTTTTAAAAGCGTCATTAAATCACATATTGTGGCAAAAGTAATGGAATTTGTTACAATGGTGAAGATCGACGAGTTATGTGACAAATGCAAATATTGGCACCTGCATTTATGTGGTTCTCCTCTGTGACGCATGTCAGAGCAGCATCCGAGATTAGAAATATTAATGTACATGGCGTTGATCAAAGCCTCGTTATAGAGGCAGGCGGCAATTGTGGTTAAATATCTGTGCGGATGTGTAAAATAGCTGTGTTGGCCGTCACGGTGGCCACTGAATGGATGACCTGAAGGACTTAAAAGATGAGTGCCCAGCTCAAGAGCACTGAGAGGGTTGTTGCCTGAAAAGGGAAGTGCTCTTCAAACTGATCTCCTACCCACTGCAGTGATTTCTCGTCAGGTCATTGTATCATCTTTATGCCATTATGGGGTTGTACTCGTGTTTTATTCTGATTCAAATCATTATTTAAGTGCGAGTCTAATGTGCTTGATTCACTAGAGGACACGTCGATGCGATCGAAGAAACTTTAGTGGATAAGCTGCTTGCAGCTGCTCCACGCGACGACATCAGGCGACTGGAACGTCAGGATATCCTGGCGTAGGCAGGTTTGTTAGTTTCTCTTATGTTTGACCAAAAGGACTTCACAAAACACAATGAATTGGGACTTTCTGGCATTATTTGAGCTAAAATATGCGAAAACAAATAAATGAATTCTTCTTCACTTGACATAAAATACTATAACAATGATGCCTTGAAGTCCCGGAGAGGAAAAAAAAAGAAAAAACAGACTGTGCTGGCAGCTCTGAGAGGTTGTAGTGTAGCGTCTTGTAAACATCACACTCCACAAGGCAAATACGTTACCACTTTGCTAAATAATGGATCGTCTTGACCGGATGATGAAACTACACGGGCGAAGAGAGAGAGAACATTGTTATGCTTCATTTCGAGCGTCTGCGAGTCCTGAATTTGCACGATCAAATGTACGGCGGAGAAGCAGCGCTCACCTCAAGCTCACGCAACACAAGCCTGCACAGAGATAAACACCCGCTCGCGTTCGTGCACGGACGCACAGCGCGCACAGGAAACGCAACCCTGGTTTCACAGGATCACCCATTACCACCCTTTGAAGTGTGCAGGCTGATAATGGTTTTGGTTGCCATTCAGGGAGAGTCTGCCTGTCCATTAGCTGGCTGAGACACTTTGCTGACTAAACATCACACTTCTAGTGCCCTTGTCCTCTGTTCCTCTTGCCAACGTCCTTTCCTCTGGTAGATTAAAAAGGAGCCAGTGGGTTTGTCTTTCTATGGCCCTGTCTTTATTGAATACAAAGACTACACGCATGTGTAATTGGTTTGAGTAAATTGTTGAATGAACACAGTGATTCGTTTCAAACGGTTGACTGAATGAAAAGCTGCGGTTCATTTGTGCTTTTGGTCTGATGGAAGTGGTCGCTCATTAATTGCCAGCGCTGACGTCACCTACATCAAACCCGAAGCCTAATAAATGAAAAAATAAAATTCACACCATCGAATTTTAGAAAAGGGCAAAAATGTCACTCAAATGGGAAACGAACTTCGGGGTACGTCCGACTGTCAGAAAACACAGTTATCTCGATCTTTGTATAGTGTCAATAAATAATAATAATAATAATTCACATCTTCAACATTTCCTTTGCTATGCGGACCAGTGCCATCTGCCTGTGCTTTGACTGCACACCTCAGCGCTTCACATCCAGCCCACACTGAGCTTTTAGGGCAGCACTTTGCGCTTGTGTCCTTCAAAGAATGCCAAAGAGCACCGGCCTCTCCTCTGCTCTCACAGTCAATCAATAGCACCGTTTTCAGGCCTTTTTAGTAAAAGGCGAGGAAGACGTCTGCTGCAGTGAACGTACAGTACAGATGTCATGGACACATTTATCTATAGGTGGGTGGGAATACTTTCCCCCAGTGCCATCATTATAAAAAGGTATGATGACCATGTGCCATCTTCAGAAAGCTCTCAGAGTTAAGATCTTCAGGAGTCAAATCTTTTATCTTAATAAAGCAAATCATCGTGTGTAACAGCAGTGTAGGCTTTGGGTTAATGCAGAGCTCACGGTCAGGCATTTAGGTGCAGTCTGATCTCCTTACACATCTGTGAACTCACACACACACACACCCATTCATACAAAGACACGCACGCTAGCAGGAATCAAAATTCATGCATATTCCATGTAGGGTTCTGCTGACCGAGCAGACAAATCCATAAATCAGATTTGACGTTTCCTGTCGCGTGTGCGTTTCTGTCTACCACACCGTTGGCATCACTGTTCATCCCAGATGCAGATTAAGGCGCTGAAACTGATCCGCGATCACCCGCGCTGCTTCCGTGATGGCCATCATCATTTCATCCCTAGACAACTCAGAGACGCCCGCGTTCAGGATAAGCATTTATTCATATTTCCATTTGGCATAGTTTGGAATTGTGTAAAACTGTCTACTGTACGATCCACTGTCCTGTCTACTGCCTGCCGCCTTTGTCACACTTTCCTCTTTCATCTTTGTCACCCTTTCCTCATTAAAATCAAGCTCATTGCCAACTCACACAGCATATATTAATTAGTAATTTGACCTCTTTCCACAAAAGGTCAGCGTTAACTAGAATCACTGGTGGCAGGGATGTGCTTGCATGTAGGAGGATGGGTAGCGGCAGATAAGGAAACATTTCCCTATGGACACATTTACAAGAAGCGGAAAAACTTGAGAGAACTTTACTCCGTATTTTCTCAGCTGGACAAATCTGGATTGTGTCTTACTCCAATGGTTGCGTGGCTTCGAGCGGCCAACACACATTTCTCCGGGTCATGAACTGCAGACAGAAAGTCGGCTGTTGTGCAGAAACTTTACTCTATATACGCTTCATCCCAAACCCAGTTGATTCTTTAAGGGCAGACGAAAAAAGGAGTTAACAAAAGATGTTTCTGAACAGTCAAATAGTGAAACAAAGTCACATTTAACAATTACATAGAAAATGACTTTGAGGTCTTTTAAAAGCACAAACCTCAAACACCATCGTTACAACTTAGTTGAACTGCACCATTATGAGAAATGATCCACTGCATACAATAAAAATAGAATTAGGTTTATTATGAGAAGTCTTGTAAGTCTTTTTATATGGTCAATGCTAATTTCTACTGATTCAGATTATTCAAATGAGTTCTACTTCATACATCCCCAGCTGGGGTAGCTCCTCTACCTGCACAGACACACTGAGGGTTAGACGTTAAACATACATGAAGAGTAAAATGTTATTTCAACAGTGTTTTAATTAGCCTAATAATAACGTTTTGAAGCCTCAGGCCCTTTTCTGCGAGTTTAAACGTCCTCATCTGTCGCACACAGACCTGAGACTCGGCGAAACACAACTAAACTTTTACATTGTGTGGCTGTCAAATGACAAATGAAGAAATATCTAATATATAATTAAGGCTGTGCTGCTAATTTATTCGCTATGCATAAGCAACAACAGTCATAACATTCACAAATCCTGTTGTTGCTGTGAATCATACCCACTGAGGTCTTAACATTCAGTTCTCAAAAACATGAGAATTCATTTCTCAAACTTCTGGACTCACATAATCCTCCACAAAGTTGAGAGGAACAGCCTGGAAATGCACCATTGCTTCAGGGCTGCAAGCTCTAATAAAAGATGAATGTGTTTATTTTATTATTTGTCTTCACTATCATCACGTAAAGGTGATACTACAAGACTGAAATGTCCCGAAGAAGCAGGAAAAGGGGCGTAAGCAGATGTTTTACAAGAGCAGTTGAGAGGTACAAGTAATGTGTAATCGGCTCCCTCAAAAAATGTAATACATGAAGCCGCTGAGAGGGAGAAAAAGTCAAAGGAGGCCACAGTTAAAAAAAAATGGAGAAAGCAGCAGAGAGACAGCAGGTGAAAGAAGGGTATAAAGAGGAATCAGTGACCCCTGTCTGACTAATCTTAGCTCACACTGGTAGGAGTACCTTGAACCAGAGCTAATGGACCACATCCACATCTAGCCTCAACTCGCTTTCATCTCCATCCTGTTCACACAACGGGATTTTTTTTACAATAACACAAGCCTTCACACACACACACACCCTTTGCTCGCAGTTACACACAGTAACACACGTTGAAACAAAGTTCAAAGATGATTTAAAACCAGGCCAGATGGTAAAGTACAGGCTATGTCTGTGTCTTCCTGTGTCTGCAGTTGTCACTTGCCGACATCACAACGAACCCTAAAAACACGTTTTCACTCTCAAACACAGTGAGTGTGAACGACGCCCCCCCCCCGTTGATCATATACTGTATAATGACCACCGCCAGCACAAAACACACACACACACACACACAAACCACCACTGGTATTCCTCATGTAGCAGTGGTGTGGTTTTAGCAGCAATGTTCTCGTTACCAAGGGAGTCATGTCCCATCTCTACTTCGCTCCTCTGGTTTCTGTCGGTCTCGTTACTTCTACATCGGTACAGTCACTGTACGACGCAGACACACACCCACACGTTACACCTTCCTGACTGGCCAGCTACAGCATGAGCCCATTCTGCTTCTGTACTCTAAGGGGAAAGAAGGGGGGCGGTTCTCCAAACGGAAGGAGCCTAAAGATTAATTCACCTAATCTCGGCCTGTAAATGGGGTATTCAAGCGGCTTAAAAAACAAATTGAATGCAAAGGCTGAGCGTAATAACAACATTTGTCTTAACAGCAGCACAATGGCCTTTCCCGCAGCACTCTTCCACATGAGCTGGTGGCTGGATGTCCAACATCCATAATGACAGACGTGGACGGCGTGTTTGCTGCGTGAGCCATCGTCACCGGCTGCTTTTATTCATCTTTGACTAGTAGGTTGGTACAGATCACTGTGCTACACCTTTAAATCAATACCAGACTATAATACATTCATAATATTTCTTGTATGGTTAGTATTGACTTTCAAGTATTGGATGAGCAGAATTGTGCAAATATAAGTGACTTAAAAATGTGAATTAAAAAAAATAATAATAATAAAAGGTCCCTCAAAGATGCAGTAAAGCTTTTTGGCTACAACAGCTTCTCCAGCTACATCACACACACAGCTGTTAATAATTTGAGGAGTGACGCCAGGAAGGGATCATGTCCATATTGTTGCCCTAGCAACTTCTCCTTGCTTGTTAGACACCAAACAGCCCCTTTACACCACTGGCCTTGCTGGCACTAGGTCTACATCAAGAGCATGTACCAGAGGTGCAAGTCTGCTGAAGTCAGTGAGTCCAACCCTTCTTCCTACTGCTGACAGGAGCGACTGGCCAGTTTCACTTTGTGCTGTTTGGACACTGGTGATTGGAGTCAGGTTCACAGCGTTTAGCTGCTCGTTCTGACACCTCAATTCTGGCCAGGAGCGAGGGGTAGTCACACAAGGTGAGGGTTCATCCCATGGTGGAAAAACTGAGTTTTAATTAGATTTAATTAGTTGGACGCCATTTCGAGTTCAAAGAGTACTCTTAAGAGGAAAAAGTGGTTCTGATGATTGATGGATGAAGAGGGATAAGAATATATTCTACACAACATCACGAGTAGATGTTTATGTGCAATCATTTTCTGTAGCGTTTTGGCAGGGTTATAGTGTTCGTTTAAAACCTTTATACTAAATCAAGCACTTTATTTCTTACTGTATTTGTATTCGGACATTAGATTACCAATATGACAAGGGAGACCAAATGCACATTGGTTTTGTTTCAAGAGATAAAGAGTTCATATAAGCTGGTGTCATCTTGACGCAACAGCTGCTCTAATACTAAACAACAGGTATGTCAGAACATCCCAGTCTCTTCCACCTAATGTCCTGCTAGATCATTCTGACAAGTCGTAATAACACAATAACACAATGAACCAGACCCGGCAGAGTCCATGAAAGCGGAAGTTTACTTCAATCAAAAAGGCTCAGTCGAAACTAAAGAAAAGCCAGTGGTTGATATTTTAGGAGATTACAGACTGAGGGCAACATATTCATCTGACACTGCACCTTTAAGCGCCTATACATCAGCCTCCATTATATTTAGGTTATGTTTCTAATTAGTACGTTCATGGACAGGGGCATGTCGGTGTCTGAGGAGGACAGATAAAGAGAGCTAGTCTGGTTGAGTTGCCTGGTGTCCGCCTCTGTGCGTAGGACGCTGCGTTACTGACATTGTTAAGGCAATTACGCTGCATGACTTGTCAGGCTGCGTTTGCATCACCGCGGCCTTGCTCCCATGATGAAACATAGATAGCCTCGCAGTAGCATTCACATTCAAGAGAGACCCGCTTATTCCACAAGGAGGCCAAGTATGAAGTGTGATGCTGCGGGTGAAGAGAAAAAAGGAAAACTGGATTTGACAGTGCCATTTGTTACCTTGTGAATATTTAGATCTCCGTGCAGGTAGAAAGATCTAAAGTTAACATTCTTGGCAAAACAACTTTATGTTCAGTTATTATAAGCTACTGTGACATGAAGGGATTTCGGATTCCTTGTGTTTGTTGAAAAAAGCTGTGGTTTGTCCCCAAACCACGGCCACGGATCCAAGTAGTAGTGCAGTCAAACAGTCATGAGAAAATTCATGAGCCACGTAAAGCTGAAATAGGAGAAGGCAGGGTGGCTGTGGTCCATGTCAGGCTGGTTGCTGCACAGGTACAGAGAGGTTGATGGTTGCACTAGCACACACACATCCTACCACTCCTGTGACTGAAGGGGACTTGTTTATCAAGCATATTTGTAATCGGGAGCAGAGACAGAAGGGGACAGATTGTGAGCAGAGACACTGGGTGGATGAAGAAAAAAAAAAAAAAAAAAAACCACACAAGAAGGGAGTTGAATTGATTACAATCAGATGACAAATCCACTAAAGAGAGCCAAGAAGAAAGAAAGAGGGAGAATTAGACATACTTAAGGACAGAAAAAAAAACTGAGTGCAAGGATAGAGGACGAAAAACCAGAAGGAAGTGCTGAGAGAAACGGGGCAGACAGTGGACTAGTATGGAAAAGCAACAGTGAGAGGAAGCATCTGTGGTACTTTGGGATACGAGCCTGGAAATAAAGCAAGAGACAAGTCAAAAGAAATGAAACCGGTGGAAGCTAAAAGTAGAATTTAAAGAAGATCCATTGAGGAGCAGTTCAGTGCGACCACCAGCGTGAGCTCACACGTCGAAAACACCGGCAGACAGGTGCTGAGGTATAAATACACAGGAGCCAAAAGTAGATAAACACCAAGTATTGACCTGATCTAATCTGAGCCAAACCAGTCTGCTTCCTCCAGCCGTAATCCTATTATTACCAACCCCTGTTGGGAGTCATCGCAGATGCACAGACACACACAAAGTCAAGGCACAGGAATGAAATCAAACTTAGCTGAGTGTTGGTTAATGCGTTCAGTTATTTGGGGGATATTAAAGCATTTTTCTTAGTTTCTTGCTATAGCGCACACATATTAATGACTGTCACCCATCTGTTGACAGTAATAGGTCTCAGAGGGCAAAAGCAGATTATTCTCGCTTACATGGGTTCAGTCAAACGCTCGCTTCTGAGATGAGCAACCTTGAAACAGACGCTACAACCAAATGGAGCTTCTTCCACCCAGGCCCCAGTTAAATGTAATGTAATAAGCAGCTATTACATTAAATTCACCAAACATTTGTGTTGACAACAGGATGCAGCAAATGTGATTTCGTTTCACGTTTCAAAAGGAATTATCACGAAGGGGAAAAGCCGACTTGTCCTGGTGGGAGGGGGGGGGGGGCAGCCATACGAATGCCTATGTGGATTGGCATGACGTGCCTAATGATATGAGAAAAGGTTAATGTGATTCTGTATCGCACAGGCTCTAGGGGCACCCGGTTCAGCCAACGCGCCGACTTCACAGCAGATCCTTTTCTTCCCACACGCTGCTTCCAGGAAGGGGTTAAAAACGTAGACCTTGACTTTCATAGAAATGGCATAGAACAGAGCAGGGGGGCTCAAGGCTAATTGCAGCAACACAGCTTCCTTCAAACAATGAGCTTAAACTTTTCAAATTCAACAATGACGTGACTTTTTCCATCTGCATAAAACATAACACATTAATACATTACATGCATTTAGCCCACACTGAAGGGAACAGAAACATCACCTCAGACGCTCAACGACAAATCTGCATGCGATGACAACTCATTAGAGCCAGCAGTTGAAGAACAAGGACAATCTATGAACATATGAAAAACCTTCAGTCTTTAATATCACTTCGCCGCTTCAGTGATACAAGGATGCAACGTATTGTAAAACCACACAGCAGGAGCATATACGCGAGCGTTAAAGTGCAGTGAACTCATTTACAAATCTTTCCTTAATTCTGTTTCTCACACTGGTTCACAGCAGTGAAGGAATTTCCAGCATAAACGTGGGAGACTCTGCACAGTCGGTGGGTCAACCAGGCCATTGACTTTTAGTGTGGAAGAGTGTTTGCCCCCAGTAGGATGGAAATGTTAATCTTTTTTAGTCCGCGCCTCAGACCATTGGTCACAATGACATTGTCGGTTCCCTTGAGCGTTGCACGTCCAGTCCTGGGGGAAAGATAAAGCCTGCACCGCTGCTCTGATCTGGCATCTGCATGACTCCCTGTCCGTCTCTTTGGCAGGC
This sequence comes from Macropodus opercularis, assembly GCA_030770545.1. Lineage (NCBI taxonomy): Eukaryota > Metazoa > Chordata > Actinopteri > Anabantiformes > Osphronemidae > Macropodus > Macropodus opercularis. The sequence goes on from JAUCMP010000028.1 coordinate 8,147,023, forward strand.
GCACCCACACATGCAGCTTGATTAAGTGATAATATGATAACATACTGCATACGTAACATGTATACATGATACTGTCTCTTATAAACCTGTTAAATGTTTCAGGCTTTATTTCAAACTTCTAACAAGACACTGTCCTCGCTTTCCAGGGACACTGAGGCACAACTGCCAATTAAGGGGAGCAGGAAGGTTGAGGATTCATAAACTTTTAAGTGTTGTATTTGTGACAGTTACTCCCTCGGAGGATGCGGTTGTGAAAGAAAAATGCCCTGTCTCCTCTGCACCCTTCGCGCTCTCCTGCCACACTTACTGACACGCTGGCGAACGCACACTTGCACGCACCAACGGCTCGAGGTACAGCCTCTCTGTGGTGTTGTTGTCTGTCGGATGTGTCAGATGGGATGATTAATGAGGCGCGTCCCCGGACACATTCATCCGGGACCCGAGAAGCCTAGGCGATCGCCGGGGAATCAGTCTAACTGAACCCTCAGTCACAGGCGACAAGAGTGTAATGGCATCGACCCAAGAGTGGATAGAGAGGAGTAAGTACAAATAAGGCTGTAAAATAGAGGGTAAACAGCTGGAATCCCTGAGATTACAAACGTAAAAATTAAAGTCTAACATCTTCAAGTGTTTGGCTCAAACTGCTGCTCGTTTCAAAGGTAAATACAGTTCATGTTCTTAAACGTCCAGTCACTGTATTAAATTTATGATTATCATCACCTACAAAAACGTACCTTTTGTCTTATTGTCAAAGGTGTAGTTCGGTTAAAAAAAAAAAAAAGTCCAGATTTGTCTCTACTTAGCTCGCAATTACCTCAATTAAATAGACAAAAAAAGTTTTTTAAAAATGTTTTCAAGTTGCCCCCCCCCCCCCCACACACACACACACACACACACACACACACACACACACACACACTCCCTGTCCCGGGACTGAGGCTGCATTAAAACCGCTGGCACACGGACATGCCAGTCGGTCGTCAGCCCTTCCTGGAAGTTCTGACAGCGGCCGTGACATTTCGGCCGCCGTAATCGATGGGCTCCGCAAGAGCGTACACAGGAGGGTGAACTCTGAGGGGTAGCTACGCTCCTTCCTGCACCCACGCCAGCATCCCCGACCTCCCCTCTCCCTGCTACAGCCCGGCTCTAAAGCTCCAGAGCTGCCGCCACCGTGGTGACACCTGCAGCCCTGCTGGTAGACGCGCCATCTGCGCCTCCGTTCCGCTCCGCTCCAGAGACACACTCGCTTTTTGCTTTGCCGCCCAGCGACGCGTGCGAAGATGTAAAAATGACAACTTACGGGCTGTTGGCAAAGCTCCTTGCGCAGCGTTGACATGGCAAAAAATCCACATAGCGACCGGCAATAACAACCTCAATCCCCGGGCAGGACGGTGCCGGCGCATCTTCACGGTCTGTGTGGACGCAGCGGAGCGAGAGAGGAAACAGTTAGAAAAAAGAAAACTGCGGGGTGGTAACGCCAGTCGGTCCGTCAGATTCCCCTCGCAGTTGAGAACTGGCAGAGAGGAGCCTGGCTGCACAGTCTCTCTCCCCTCGCTATCTCTCACTATCTTCTCTCTCTCTATGTACAGTATGTCCCCCTGACTCCCTCTCTCCAGTAAAGAGATGATGTAAGGATCGCGCCGACACACACAAACTGGCCTGTAGTTGAAAGCGGAACTCCGCAGCTACAGTCCCTCGCCTCCCTATTTAGCGACTCCCGAGACCAACGAGGAACCAAGCCCCGTCTCCACCTGTCCAGGAGCAGAACGACCGGCGGCGCGCTGCGGGGCGTTCAGTCCGCGTTCCGGCAGTTCAAGGAGGCATGACTGCCTCGCGCAAAGCCACTGAACTGATTTGTCGTCTCCGGTGCGCTGGCCGTGGTGCTGAACTTATCTCAGGCTTTCTGCCTCGCCACATATCTCCGCGTTTCTTATAGCCAGACACTGCCCCCCTCCTTCCGTACGTGGTGGTGTCCTCGCGCGCGCCAGCAGTTGGTACTAAACCACAGCCACTTTCTACTTCTTGACATCTTACAATGTCGTCTCTTAGTTATTTCTCCCTTTGCGCTTGTAGTCGCGTGGTTTGCGTCGACGCGGAAATAGGGACTCAATACAAAAGATTGAGAGTGTGGCTGCAGACTGTGTGAGATAGGCCGAATTAACAGCGTTTGATGCATGCGCGCCGTTAATTACGCAGGTCAGGCAGACGGTGGACTACTAAGCTGTAGTCGCGGAATTACCAGCCCTTGTGCAAACACCGCACCTGCAGGAGACAGATAAAACTGTTTGCTCATATTTGACAAATTTAATATTGCAATTTTAAGCACACAGTTATTACGGCGGCACTCCATTAACTTCCAAATGACTTCAAAGTGGTTTCACTCAACCGCATTGTATCAGGATGTGTAAAAGCTCAGCAGCTATGAAAACGGTGCACACACACGCACCATAGCACTGCTGCTGAAAACAATTCTGCATAAAAAGACACCTGCTATTGGGCATTTTTATTCAGTTCAGTTTAGTCGCCACAACACAGAATATAACAATACAAATGTGTATGATTATAGGAACACGCTAACAAGCACAAAGCATCAGCAGAGAGGAGAAGACTTCCTGTTAATGGAGCAGGCTCAGGGTTGACGACCTTCTGCCCCGACCCGTTTTTGGGTGAGTGGAAACAGAAAAACAAAAACAAACAACATAACTACATTAATCTGGCAAATCTCTGTTTCATCGCTTCCAGATGTCACAACTGTGCAACTGAATGAACGGGAATCACGGAATGGAAAGACTAAAAATAACTGAGCTCTGAAACAGACAGGTTTTCTGGTTTTGTTTGTTTTAGTTTATCGCTTCACAAAGTCAGGTGCTGCACATGTGTGTATTACTTCACACTGGAATGAAGGCGATTCGCCGTTAAAGTCAGAAATAATAGCTAGAAATGTCCTTTCAAAACCAGCCAAAGAAGATGTTTTATTATGACAAATTGCCTTCCATATCTGGCTGCCTGCATTTGTCACTATCATGTCTCAGTCTGTGTCATCTGTCCAGAACATAATGTGTGATTATCATTCCTACTGGGAGCGTTTTTCCTCAATGAAGAAAACGGTGAATGAAAATGGAAAACTCTTAATAGACAGCTCCATCAGTGGTAATGTGTCATTTATTTCACCAAATGAGCAACTGGCTACGACAGTCATCGCGTTATCGTACAGTAGATCCTGGGCCACAACTGCTGTACAAACACAGGCAGCAGCTTCATTTGCTGGGAATCAAGAGCACATACGTTTAGTTTTTTTCTTGTGCCCTGTCCAGCAGATTAGTGTGCAACTGTACTGGGCACCTTGCTGTTTGTGTTCTCAGTTGAATTATTCTATGCAGGTATAATTAGGGTGTAGAATACCCCTGGATAAGCAACCCGTGTATTTTTAATACTATCTGGTGTGTATGCAGTTTGTGTGAGCCTGAGGATCAAGAGACAACACCAAGCTAAACAGAAAAAAAAAAGTTCAAGACGCAACCATCATAACATTAAAAACAATATGATGATACAAATAAAAAAATAGCAAGAGCAATAATGATGATATTAGTAATGAGCAGAGCACAGGACAACTACTATACTAAACAGAAGTGGCGCAGCAAAACAACTGCAGCCTCCACAGCGGTGAGTCATGCTGCTATCAGTGACCGGGCAGAGCGACAAAAGTGGCCATGAAGACAACACCCAGGGCCAGGTCAGGCCTCCGCTGGGCCAGAGGAAGCACACGGGTAAAGGTAGGTAGGACCAACAAGGATCCAAGCCTGGGAGGAGCCCACGAGAGGAAGCCAACACACGCCCATCCAGACATGAACACACACAAACACCCCTCTCTCTCTCTGGACTTTACATTCATGGGGAGGACAGGCCGGACACCGTCCCGTTCCATGTTAGGACCCATGCCCCCGCCCCCCCGATAAGAGTCAGGGACAGACGCAGCCTCGTATACTGTACTCCGTCTAATAAAAGGTGACTAGAGCTCTACACCATCCATGAACATGCCATAACTCTGCAGCACTTTGTATCATCTATCTGCCTTTTTCTGTCTTTTTGTTGGCCGGCTCTATAATTTCCCTTCTTTCTCTATCCTCCGACTGTTAATTACTCCATTCTCCTTCGCTGTGCCTTTTGCTGTATGACAGTGCTTTCTCCACGAGGACTGCAAATGGGTTTGTCGATATGTCATGCATGGTAATTTAAAGTCATCATTCATCTTATACAAAAAAAGTAGTGATGACTGATGGCTCACAGATTTTGAACAAAAAAGAAAAAAGTTGTTGACAGCAGTGATGAATCTCCAGATGAAGGTTGTTTTGTTAAGTAAAGCACTTGTGTGAAAGGAGTGATTTTCACAGACAGCTGCTGCCCTGGTTGCCTCGCTCTTGTTATCAACCAGATGTAGGACAGAAAATGTGGCTCTGAGGTGATGTCACATAGTTTGAAGAGATGCACAGACAACACTAGAAACCTCCCGTTGTGCTAAACCTCTCTCTTCTCAAAAAGGTCTCATTCATGATTGAAGAAACCACTCCATCGAAAATAAGAGGAAGCTTCTCATGTACGACGAGCTAATGTTTGCTCTAACTGGCAGTCACTGGTGCATTTAGACGTAGGCGCGTTACACCACTGCGCTTGAAATCACATGGGCGGTGTAGTCGGCTTGAGTGATGCAAACAGAGCAGTGCTACAGGAAAAAGCCCTTCTTTAAATCAGAGAAACGCTCACGCATAAAAATTTAAAGATGTCAAGCGATGTGAAAGTCAGCACGAGACGATGGAGGGATTATTTCTAAAAACACTGGTTGTTTTACGGTTGCAACGTCGTATACCTACAGTAATGTAATACCGCTACGCAACCCTTTGCGCTGCATTGTTATAAATTATAACCGAACAAAGTAAACACACCCTTCTCACATCCCATCTCTGAGATCACGTAAACGATGGTTCTCTGCTTGCCAAGCGTCTCCCTACCTTATTAGTTAGCAGGATGTAGGTATTCACTGCGCTGCGTATGGAGCGGCCGTCGATTCGGTGCCTGCAGGCCTCATATTAGCAGTACTGTGCAGAGATGCCGTTGCCTTCCCTTGACCTGCAGATATAGTTAGTAGTTAGTCATCTAAACAAACACACAAACTGTCCTTCAACATTAGTGGTGTAGAAATTATTTTACCAAATATTGTTGTACAGTTATTGTCACTGAGCGATTCATAAGGGTCACACTTTGAAAGCTGAACGGGCACAATTTCACTTAAGTACTAGTAATAATTAATAAATCTAATTTAAATCTATTTGCAGTTAAACAAATGTCAGATGTGTCAGTAAATCACTAATTGCTCCTGTAGCTCAAAAGTACAGTCATGTTGCCTGTAAACCTGCTGGAGCCACGAAAAACCTCAACACAGGCTGAAGAATAGGAAAAGGAAAAAGAAAGAGAGTAGGTGGAAGATTTTTTTTAAAGAAAAAGGGAAAGGTTAAAAAAAAAAAAAAGAGCAGAACTGGAGACAGAGAGGAGACGGATTCACAATAGCACAAACAACATCTCAATTTTACTGTGAAGCCACGCGGCCTTGACAGTTTGCTCCTCGCTTGTATCTATTCAACTTCATCAAATATCTCGCCTGTCATTATTAAATAAAGCTTCTTTAGGCAGAAAGGTCCTTTATTGTATTCACACAGACCTGTTATCACTCATTCACTCGCTCTTTGCATGACAGTTCAGTAGCAGGAGCTTTCAGCCATCATGCATTTTTGATTACCCCTCCAAAATCATTTGTCTAGATATAGAGACGTAACAGCGTAGCTTTCAGCCTCTTGTGACGTTGGAGACCTGTAATACTGGTGACAGCCGGGCGGAAAATGCGCGCATTGAACTTTTCATATTAACAAATAGCACAGGTGCAACTAATAACATTAATGCTGGTTCCCTGCCACTCATGCCAATTAAAACGTATCAGTGTCTTAGCCAAAGCACCTGAACGGCTGCGATTGGTTAAACCCCGTGTTTCACAAGCTGGGAGCGTCCACTGCGAGAATGGTAACGTGCGCATTACCGCGGCCGCGCGTTAACGCAGGCACAACCGGCTCCGTGATAAATGGGAGGGATTCACACACACACAAACATAAACCAGTCAATGGAAAAAGCAAATAAATAAACAGCTGAAGAAGCCTCCAACAATATCTAACTTCTTAATGGATTACCTGCAGAGTTGTTTTCTGTTCTTCGTGCGTCTTGGTGAATCCGGCGGCCTAGATAACCGCTGTCTCGTCTCTTCTCCTACTGTTTGATGCGTGTTCAGCTCTGACGCCTCTCAATTATCACACGTGGGTCTAACTACCTAAGATCGCGTGTTGCTGCGCCACGTCGTGACGCGGTGGCTTCAACTGCGCCAACTAGACCTGCGGCTACAGGCACAGACAGCTCGTTACTGGGGCCCAAAATTAGCCTGAGCACTAACCTCTGGAGACGTTTCCAAAATCTACTCAACTTAAATATTTGAACACTTCAAGCGTCCATTACAGGAGGATGTTGCGCTTCCGGCTGTGACCACCGGCGGCGCTGTCACGCATCTACATAAAGCCAGACGACGTGAAGAAAATCTGTTTAGAAATATAGATTTCATGGAGCTTGTCCTTTGAATTTGGTTTTTACTGTACAAAGGTCAATAGGTCATGATTAAATCTATGTAGCCCCTCTATCGTATTTATATGGCACATTATGCTATTTCCACCATAATATGACAGAACCACTTTAAGAGGAAGATAATGTAGCCGTTCCGACTTGTGCAGTATGTAAATACATTATTTTCCATCCCAGCCTCCTGTACTTGCTGGGAGCTGCACACAGTCAGTTTCACTCGCAAACATAGAAGCACAGTGAAAACCGACTCGCGAATTAACAACCTTTGGTGTCAGTCGTTCTGAGGTTTATTTGCATATTCTCAAAATAGACCAAGATGTTGGAATGAACATCTGCACTTCTGTAAAAACACTTTTTGCATCTCTGCCTTCATACATATCTTAGCACTAAAATACAAATCAATATGCATGTAGAACAAATCACTGGTACTTATTTGCTATGTTGATTAGCATCAGAGTGCTTTCATCATCTCTATCTGGGTAGCTGGGTAATAATGATCCAAAAATAAAGCGTATTCACGTTCATATTTCACTGTCATGCACATGCATGTGTCTGTGACGTGACATCCGACAGATTGTTCTGTAGGCTGAGCTGTGACAGACCAAAGGAATCATGCGTGCCCATTTTAATTAACGACGAAATCCTAATGGGATGGATTTAAAAAGCTTTTTTTTTTTTTTTATCCACGGATGGATTTCCCCGCCTCACTGTCGGCAGTGTTTGGAGATTTTCTAACAAATGCTCAGCTATACTGCTTTTAACCGTCCACATTCACCTGCAAATTACAAGAGATCCTATCAGTGCACGCACATTGTCCCTTCGTATGCATAATGGAAAACCCAGCTGCAAAGGAATTTGAGGTCCACTTCCGCCACACAAGAGTTTGCCGAGTAATAAAATAAAATGTCGCTCCCCTACTGAAGCGAAAAAGAAATTAGACAAAGGAAGCTGAAAGCTGCTGATGTTGCTTTTTTCTGAATACATTTAAACCCAATTCAAACGGCCACCGAGGTCAGACAAGTTTTCTTTCTCTAAAGACCAGATACAGACGCAATCTGCACTTACGTACAATGGAGGATGGTCTTTTAACAATGTCATGGCATGATTGGTTTTTGAAACATTTTATGGCCCTAATTAACTAAATGAGCTTAAAGAAATCAGCGAGGGTCAGGGAACGGGAGGAAAGGGAGAGCGAGCAATAATAGTCCAGTAATGCAACCAACAGAATGCAAGCGGACGCCTATCTCAGTGCACAGGTCTGCTGTTCGTTCCCTGGCCGTCCGCTCCACCCTTCACCCGCTCTCTCAATAGGGTCCCTTCTCTCAAGTCAAGTGAATCTGCTTCACATTCACAGGCTGCCTCCAGCTCACGTTTTAAGCCGACTGCCACGTGGTAGCGGCGAACGCTTCACGTGCTCTTTACGTGTAGACCGTAGCATCCAGGCTACATGCAGCCACCCGTCTCTAAATTGCATTCTATTCAAAGTTCACAGTCCACAATAGCAGTTGAAATTAATTTTTGCATACTTATATACAGTATAATACAGAATTTGATCTAGTTACAACATAAAATGTTGTAATATTTATTATTTATTGACCTATTTGTCTTATACTATTACTACTAATGATACATAGGCCACATACTGGCCTTTATTCAAGCTGTAGAGAAGGTAACAAATCAGCATTTCATTGGGTTGGTGCAGTCTGAGTGAACAGCACCTAGGTCTGCTCAGGTTGATGTTCATTACAGGGCTGATTGTGTTAGTGTGTGGGCTGCATACCTTCATATAATTACACCGTGGGCTGTATACTCTAGCACAGATAATGAAAGCCTTGTATGCTTGAGATGGCCGTACACTTTTAGAACAGCACTGATGTCTACACACGGATCTTGTGGCAAAAAAAAAAAGGAAAACTTAGGTGAAGTTACTGTGAACGTGTTATTTCTGAGTGGTCGTGTATGAAGCGCTGCCCTTTCGCTGACCTAGAACTGACTGAACCAAACACGCAGTTTCATTTTGTGTTTATCCCCCAGTTCAATGACATTTATTCAACATTTACACAATTTAAAAAATTTAAAAGTTGCATCCTCACGCAAATGCTGCTCTTTTTCATGTCCCTGAAGACAGACAGACAGAGAGACAGAAAGGCAGGCAGGCAGACAGGCAGACAGACAGAGAGACAGACAGACAGAAAGGCAGGCAGGCAGACAGGCAGGCAGGCAGGCAGGCAGACAGACAGGCAGACAGGCAGGCAGAGAGACAGAAAGGCAGGCAGAGAGAACAGAACATGAGAAGGACTTGACTGCAACTCTCCTTTACAGATCTGGGACAACCACAGGCTCCTGATGACTGAAGGCTCAAACTCCCATCAGCAGGGTTATGGCCTTGAGGTTGTCGCACTGTTACGCTGCCTGGCTGACTGTACGCAGGTGTGTATGTGACCAGGGTCTAATTTCCCGTTTCATGAATCATTTGTGTCTTTCCCACCGCCAGTCGTATTTTGGCAGATTTTGTCATGCTGAAGTGACAGTGACAGACTGATTGCATTTAGCATAAATCACGATTGAGTAGACGGAACAAATACTGTAAATTATGCAGATGTAACAAAACAAGGGAAGGTATAGTTGGGGACATAACATTTCATTTTAGAACGGAGGAGAAACTGAGGAAGTGCTGCTGGTGTAATCCATCCTGAGTGTGACTGACAAAGTCAAATCCTGCCTCTTAAATCCTCGTTTCGCTAATTAACCGCTGATGTCGTGAATCTGTGACGTGTCCTCTCGGCTTCTCATTCATAACGTGTCCACTCAGCAGACTGTGTCATTTCTGTAGTTCAACGCAGCTTGAAGTAATAGATATTGATATTGGACATTACCTGCTCCCACTTTGTGACGGAGTGGAGAGAGGAGCCTGGCAAATTGAAAACGCTAATTGCATTTTCAGCGTGCGATAAAAAAGAACAACTGTAAAAAAAAAAAACGTTACAGTCTGCAAAGGAGCTTTAATAATAAAAAGCTGTCGAGCTCACAGACTTTGCGTCCTTCCTTCCATCTGTCCTTCCCTCCTCTTCATATTTAGTTTGATCTCCTTCTGATCTCTTACTTTTCACCTCCTTGCTTCCTCCCTCCCACCCTTCTCCTCTAAATGCTTTCCACCTACATTACTTTGCATATTTATATCACCTTGCTCTACTCACTTCACCATCTCTTGCGATGAGATGATTATAAAGCGTGTTTCATCTCCGTTGGCTGCTGTTAAATGCTAATGACTGATCACATTAGCCATGTCCTTTATCATCTCAAGTGCCCCAGCGACCCCAAAACCAGCCAATCCCATCGCCTGTGTAATTAACAGCACTTCCTTTGACCATCTTGCGCCCATGATCTACTGACTGATGGAATGTTTTGGGAATGCGTTGCTAGGTCACTGTGGTTATTGGGCCTCTCGTTAATTATGAAATGTTCTCGGACTAATGTGGGGGTGGAGTGGCGGTGCGTGTCCAAGCAGGTGTGGTCAAAGCAAGAGGTGGATAATCAAAATGGAATTAGTCAGACGAGTCCCATCTGATCATTCACCCCATGCGTTGGCATTGCATGGCAACTACGGGAGAAGTGAAGGAGAGCGGGAAGTTTACTTTACACGACAAAGTGACTTTTCTAAGCAACACTGGATTCGCTTCATTCATTCCTGTCTTAAAGGTTCGAGTGGGGCTCACAAGGCCGGCCGGTCAGAGCGTTACACGTGTTCCTGCGCGATAACCATTCGTCTTTATTTCACAACTATGAACACCTGAAGAACCGCACACAGTGTGTCCGAGCATAGCTGATCGGAGAGAGAGAGAGAGAGCGAGGTGGGCAGAGCAGAGCGGATCGATTTGGCGTCTCGTGCGTCTGCTATCTTAAGTTGCAGATTGTAGCTTCAAGCCTTACTAGTAATGTGTCTTTAGGTTCTTGACTCTGGCGCTCCCGGCGTCCCTAATCGCGACACACAATTCCTGCGGTTGTGGGCAGAAAATGCAGAAAGGTAGACTTAACATGTAAAAGCTCGCTTCTGGTTCACGTTTATGGTCAAGGGGCAAGTTGGATTGATTCAAGCAGCAGCGTGGTTCTATCGGCGTCTCCTCTGTCAAGACACATGTTTGTACGCTCCATGCAGATGAAACACCCTCTGTATTGTTTAAATATCTGCCTGGGGTCCCTTGTGCCAAAATAAGAATAGGGATAAAGTGGAACCAAAGACCAGGAGAAGCAATGGCACGCTTTCAGACCAGCTCACTCAAAAAGAAGGTAGGCAGGGAAAATTCCCGTCTTTCTCATGCACCACATGCTTAATTCATTTCCTGCCTTGAACCGCCTCCTCTCTTTTGTCAGTGCTCCAGTCTTTATCACTCTCACCCGCAAAGTCCAAACCTCACTCCCCAGCTCGTTCTAGCCTTCGGCATTTGTGAATTTGCTGCGAAGGCATTTTCTCTGTTTGCGGTGGCCATTCGTCCATAAGCTGGATTTATAATAGCAAATCCAAGGCTTTCTTTCTAGTTTGCCCTTACTCTCACGTAATGTGTGTCTGAGAGAGCAGATCTATGTGTGTGTGAGCGTGTTTGTGTGTGAGCGCCCGTATATTCTGTTTTATAGTATATATTTGTTCCAGGGTTTTACTCCTCGTTGGAGGCTGAAGGATGTGATGCACACAGTACTTACTGTACACTATAATTTTCCACTGACCCACAAGGCAATTTCCAAAACAGAATGGATGAATAATTGAAGGATCTCTACTCTTACTGTTATAATTATAGTTTTGATGTTAACAAATAATCCAGACACAAGCACAAAAGACTTGTGGTAATTACTGATGTGTTATTGTTGTTTGACCCTGATTGAGAATAAGGACAAAACAAAGGATTTATGCTCATGAGATGAAAAGTCCGTCTGATCTTTTTCAAAGTAAGATGCACTTCACAGAACCTACATCAAATTCACTGAATTAAACATGTAAGTTAAGCATAATGGGCACCTGTGTCTCTCAGTATTACAACATTTTCCCCAGATAATCACTCCAAGTCACCTGAGAGTTTTAAATACGCCTAGATTTGGTTGATATTTTGGGTCAGGACCACCTTTCACACGTTTTCAAGTCACCCAGCAGCCTCATCATTTCAGCCATGAACTCAAAGTCACCTTACGTCTTCCTTCCCTCACACGTACCTTTCAATATCATTTTCACCCCATCTCTTATCGCCACCGCAGCCACCTTGCCCACACACCGCTTTATTATTAAAACTATGATGATGTAATATTTCCAACAACGATGATAATGTCTTGTCCCTGGTAATTCCTGGTGGGAAGCCTGACGACTCATTTCACTGCGGAATGTGGGGCTAATTGGAAAGTGACCAGGGCTGAGGAAAGATAGAGACCTTTTCAATTACCTTAGAGGTGAAGGGAGGACCCATTCCACTATGTACATATGATTGGCAATAACACCTTAATAACCGGGAAGCTGGGGGACCAGAATGATTTCACAGTCATGTTTTACTATTTTTATTAATATAAATGCCAAGAGCCTTTTGCCTCGAACCGATAAAAATAGAGGAATTGGACAAACTGCTAGAAAAAAAGAAAGAAACGACACTATGCCTGCAAAGACTGGAAGCCACACGTCTGATAATGCTTCTGCACTATATGATATTCATTATGATTAAATGCCGCATCAGTGTCTTTATGTGTTTTCGAATATTAACTTACCGTGAAAGATAACTTTCAAACTTTACAAATGTGTAAAACACATTTTAAACGTTAACGGCAAAATGTCACTATTTGGCATCACTGGCTTCTTTATGAAGCTGCATAAGGTGTTGGGCTGCTACCCACCTGTCTCCAGATGTGCCTGCAGATGTAACTTACTGAGCAGTGCAGTTCCAGGTGGTGATATTTTTATGGCACCTGAGGTGAACTGATAAACGGATGACGCACTATTTTCTCCTTTGAGGATAAATGCCATCATCATGAGATTAGCATGAATTCACACAAAGTCTTGTAATTACAGTATAATTTTATCTATATTTATGCATAAATGAATTTTCATGTCTTTGCTCAGCATGTACATACTTTCAGCGTTTTTATGTTTAGGGCTGAACAGCACTGCAGGAGCAAGTGGACCATTAAGTGCTTTCCTCGGGGGATCTCAGGTTATGAGTTATCAAATCCATCTGAAAACCACAACAGGATGAAGTGCAGCTGAGCTAAAATTCCATGTTATGTGAGTTTAATACAGAATAAATAGCACAGTCCAAACGCCTGATGAATTAGACGCAGCAGTGGGAAGAAATGCCAACAAACAAAGGTGTTATCTTGGGTCAGATAGCTCTGTTTCTGCGTGAGCCTGCTTGTCCCAAAATGGCTCCATTAGCAAATACAATTTCACCCGTTACAGATGACTGAAAACCCCATCACAAGGAAGCACACACTGCGGGCAAACTGAAGCACACACGCAGCTCTACCCAGAGGCAGGTAGGGTAGGCACGCATGTAAACGCACAGAGCAGGAATATTCACACTACCACAGGAAGACAGTAATAGCGTTTCCCCTTTAAACAACTTGCTCTGTAGCCACATCTTGAAAGCTTTCTGTTGAACAAAAGAGGAAAAAAGGCCAAGATCCTGCAGAGAAATATCAGAAACCCTCTGTTTCTGACTCCATGTGTCTGATGACGCGGCAATGCAGCGAGAATATGGAAACAGGGGAAACAAAAACAACAACAAAAATGAAAGCAAAGAAATAGATACACAACAAGAAAGGATGGAATGAGAGACAGGTTGAAAGTGAGCGATTACTTGGTGGCTCTTGTTTTCTGTTTTTTGATAGTATCCAGGGTGAAATGTGTTGTGTTAGTAAAAAAAAAATCAGCCTTGGCTCAGCAGAATTATTTGTTACATTTGCTGTCAGAGGGTTTGTGGTGCCGTGTGGCAAAGAGCAGCCATCGCTGTTAATATGTGAATATCACTTTAACAAACGCTGAGTAGACAAAACTGTAACTAATCGTCTTACCTACGGGCACGTAACCGTAAAATTGAAGAGCCGCTCGCTTAAATAATACGTAGCTCTGAATTAAGCAACATGGGGAGGGACGAGTTTAATGCTCCCTACAGTATTTATACATTCTGCACCTACAGAGCAAGAAACGATTGCCGACGAGAGCTAAACATGAATATCAAACAGCTGGAACATCCAAACGAGGTAAATAAAAACGCCGAAGTCCTTTGCAGGGCCCAGGGTACCTGCGTCGGGGCAGTAGGTGTAACGGGACCAGAGTCATCGCCACAGAGGGACTGCATGCGGCTAAGGCATTGCTGATATTGTGTCAGTGAGTAATAAGTAGGATAGATAAGGTTCTAAATGTCTTTGGCTTCATTTCTTCGTGTGGCTCGCTTACTGTACCGTCTGCAAACTGTGAGCAACCCTTTAACAATACAAGAGCAAATCCATCTGTTTTTCACCCGTTTTTGTTTTACATCGTGCATCGTTCCCCCCCCCCCCAAGCAAGTCTGGATTGTACTGTAACAGCTTGCCAACAGTTAGTGCCAGTGGCTGAAACTAATGATCTAATGGGCTAATGATCCGAGTTTGCCAGCGAGTGCTGCCATCAGTGCTGCTGGTTCAACAACAACATGAAATAAACAACTAATGTCTCTAAAGCCAACTAGTGTCAGTACTGTAAAGTACTGAGCTCTTTGTTGTTTGCGAATCTTCCACTCGACTCTACACATCTTGTTGGATTCTAAAACTTTGAATTCCGCGTGGTTTTTATGGAGCATGTATTCATATATCAGTTCTAGCCAAAACATGGGAATCAGACGGAGGAGTGAAATTGTTATCAGGAAAAAAAAATTCACAAAGGAACAGCTTGACGGAGAGGAAAGCGGAGAAGAGCTCTTCGGTTCGTCCTTGAACCTGCTTCTGCTACCTGTGGTGTTCCTCCAAATTAACTTCTTAAGAGGCTTTACACACAGACTATAACGAAGCGATCCTGGCGGCTTTGTGTAGCTTATCTGCACCCACTCGCGTTAGCACGGTACTGCTACAAAATCAACTCATTCACATGTGCAGCGGTGGAAGGAGAAAGCCGGATGATTACACGTGTGTGTTTTCTTATTAACTGCGTTTGACAGCCTGCATTTTCCTCGTTGTCTCTCCTACTGGAAACATCTGCTCTTCATTTAAGCCTCGCAACCACTGGGAACTTCCTCTGAAGACACATGCGCATCTGCTCACAGTACAAACACAGATTACAGAGGCCCACACACGGAGTGCTTTGAATTCTTGCTGCTGGGAGGTAACTGTCACCGCTTCAGTAACACACCACCACAACAAAAATGTCGGAGTAACACTTTGGAACTTTAAGGCTTGTTCTGATTGGTCAGCCTGTGAAAAAATACCAGGTTGAAATACTAGGGGGTTTCAGGAACAAGCTGGCCGAAGATCTGAAAACAGGCGAGCGTGAAGTTTTGCGAAGAGATAAAAACATGGCTCAACATCTGTAACTGGCCTGTGACTGTGTCCATCCATCCATCGTTTATCCCTGGTGTTGTGGTTTTATCTTGATGAAAAGTAAAAGTCACATGTGACACATATCTACCTCTGCATCAACACTCGAACCGACGCTGTCCGTGAACGGAGCTGTGACATATGACCTGAGAGGGAGAGTGGCATCCAGCGATGCAGAGGCTTGAGCAAGCAAAGAGGCCAGACTGAGACCTGGGTGTTTAGTGTGCATCAAGCTCTGTTCCCCTGATTGACTTCACAAAATTCTATATGTAAGATCAAAACTGAATCAAACTCATTTTTTTCTGTTATTGTTTCACCCCTGGCTCAAATATAGTAAAAGTAGCTTTTCACTCCATTCTTGCTCTGGGACGTATTGAGTTGTAGTTTTCTTTTTTTTTCCCCCCACACATGTTGATGAGGTTCGATTAAAATCCCTCCAATAACACCCACAATAAACATCTTTCTGGCTTCAGCCTGCTGAGGCGGCTGTTCTAGCCTGCTCCTACATAATTACAAACTAATCACTGGCTCAACTGGGGCAGCGCACGGCCAAAATAAAATCAGGAGTAGCTCCATGGCCACAGCATGTTATCGGCGTGTGTGAACCCAATGAATATGGAATTCCCTGACTGATTAAACACGCTGCTTCGCTTGCGCTCACATAGCAATGAGGAAAGTCTCCCTCCCCCCCGTAAGAATTGTAAAAAATGTGGGAAAATACTACATGAGATGTTCACATACTGTAGTATTTGTGTGTATTGATTTACATTTGTGGATTTAGCATCAAGTCATGTGTTTAAAGTGTGGTTTAATAATCCACACATGCGATACTCACATTTTTATTATTGTATGTGGCTGGGCATACAGGTGTTGGTTTAGACACGACCAATCTGAGCAAAATTCAAAACCAAAAGTCAGTCATTTACAGAAGTACTCAGAGCCTAATTTCAGTATGTTTCAGTAGTTATAGTCCTGGGTCTTCTTGAGTAAATTTCTGCTGCCAGTCTGGTCTACACTGATCATTTTGCTGTCACCTACTGTAGATTTCATTCCCCCTGATTAGCTCAGCCAGTATTTCTACCAGAAAATAACAGAATAGTTTTTTTATAACTCAAATGTCAATTCAAACGATGTTAAGAGTGAAAGAAACTTGTTATTCATTCATTCTCTCTTTGTTTTTTCCCTCCATGGTTCACTAGCTCACTTTTCATCAGGGCAACCTTAGTTGACAGAAACCCAAGGGTGGTTGGTTTAAGTGCTGGTTCCCTTCTGAGTGGGACTGTCCCTGGACAAGACACTGATCTTCTCAGGTTAATAATCCCTTGTTACCTTTGTGTTCCCTCTTTTTGCCCATCATCTGGATCAAGGTAAATACATCAGTAGAGAATGTAATGGGACCTCAGGGAAGTTTCCTATCATTTATCTTTGCACATAGCACCAGACTCAGCCTCATGCAAATCAAACATGCGCATGTCTGCTTCTGCGTGAAGAGTCAGTCGAAGCGTGTAAAGGTGCAGACGAATCCATTTGTATCAAAACTCTCTGATCATTTATATATGAATTAATGCTTCAGTTCAGCCGAATCAGAGCATGTATCTGCATCAGAGAGGAGCAAGAGGGAGCCTCCGAGACGGAAAGGTGGAACACACCGATCTGTAACAGCAACAGATACCAAATGGAAAATCTCCGAGGTTAGTAAATATTAATATTTATAAATATTTAAAACTTGCAATGTGTCACAACATCGCAGGCATTTCTCTCTTGAATTTTGAATGAGCGGGACGGAGCAAAACGGATTGCAGTTGAGTGGGACTTTTTAAATTGTGAGAAACAGCTGCCTACGTGTTAATTACCCGAAACAACTCTCATCATGTATGTTGGGGGCGGCTGGATAGTCAGAAAGGAAGCAGGGCCGTAGCTCAACAGTCGGCTTTATTACCCAGGTTTGGACAGATGAGACCATGATGGACGGTTCTAAGATAACATTTCAATCATGTCCAGATAATTGAACTGTGCATTCAGCTACCGCGCTGCTTCTTTGATTGTAAATCTCCTAGCAACGGCACAGCGAGTTTTGGTGGGGTTTTTTGCCACTAAGAATAACTTCCAGATAATTGCTTCCAAAGTGAATGTTCTGTGTGCAGACTGTCAAGTGGGGGAATAGATAATTATGGGTCAGTTTGTGCTTTTTAATAATGCTCCACTAAGGGTTTCATTTTTTTTATTGGCATACTGATAAGACGCGTGTATTTTACCGCTCGTTCCCCTAGTGGTAGTCTGAATAAGCTCGGTTCCCGTCACTGTTGAGGCCACTGTACAGCTATTATTAAGTGATTGTGTTCATCAGCAGCCTTTTCAATATTAACTGGCTACTGAACAATGAAAAGCTCAATAGTATACGAACGAAAAAGTGATTGCAAAAGACAACTTTACTCTCTTAAGAACTCTAACCTGTTATTTTGGCATGTCAGTATTATGCACTTATTATGCACTAATCAGTGGAGTATTTATGATAAGGAAAGCAAGCATTAAGTACAAAAGACGTGTATTTTTATTGTTAAACTAGAGGATGCATGTAACGGTTGGAAATGAAACACTAATGAAGACGTGTGAAATTCTAAAGGCTAAGATACACATACCTAATAGTATGCATTCACTTGTTTGTGTGTGTGTGTGTGTGTGTGTGTGTGTGTGTACGTTCCGTAAATGTTTTTAGGGCAGCGGCTTGTTCAGTGGTCATATACCACTGCTTTCTTTGGAATGAAAAAGATTATTCTGCAGTCAATATCTAATTTTCCTGTTTTGCCAGGTAGAACAAACAAGAAGAAAAATCCTCCTGCTGCCGTCCTCATCGTCAGCCTGTTACAGATCTCTAGCTCTTTTATGTTCTCGTCTTAGTTTTCTGTTTCCCTTCCTCCCGTGTACACATGCTTTCAAACATAAACACTTTTATCTTACTTTAAACAACAAATCCATTTGGTTGCTAAGTGATTACCATTGCCACACTCAAAGTTTGCATTAACCTGAGGTGACAGACAATAAATAATATAGAGAACCATAAAGTATCATTTCTGGGGAGCATCTCCCTTTCGGTTCATGGGTTAAACAAAACCCAAAAATGATTAAAGCAGCCACTCCGTCCCAACCTGCTCCATCCCTGCGTGTCTGCTAATGTGCTTGTTTTTGTGCTTAATAAATTATAATAAGCAAACAAAGACAAGCATATATGGAGGCGGAATGGATCGGTGAGGCAGCACATTAGTATTTTTGCCCCACTTTCCGAGCGGCTTGTTAAAAGCAATTGTCTGGACAATCTGTCATGTGACCTGCTCCCTTAGAGAGAAGCTCGAGACGTGCACACACCAGTGACCACCAGGCCTCCTCTAAGCATTTCATCGAACTAATGGTAAACAACGCTGAGCAGATCTTTTACAATTTGCAAGGACAGAAAAAGGACACAATGAGCAAATATATGTGTGTATGTGTGTGGGGGGGGGGGGTGTATGTGTGTGGGGGGGGGGGGGTGTTAAAGTAAAACTTTATCTGAATGTATGTGTTTAGGCTCTTTATACTTTTTATGCAGCAGGTACTGTCTGTGGTTTTTTTTGTTGTCATAATCCAAACGGCATAAAACATAATCAAACAACTCTCTGCCAGCCAGAAAAAGAAAAAAAAAAAGAATTTCTATCAGGCTGCAAACACCCAAAGACTTTCCCTGTCGTTCCTTTGGCTTTTAAAGAAAAATCCCCCAGACAACAGGAGCCACAGCAGAAATAAAGCCTCTTACAGAGTCCCCTTTAGCCGTCAACTGCACTGACAGGATCAGATTTAACACCGTACTTGATTTTCTCAGCCCCACCGAGAAACGTAAGAAATGACTGTCTAGCGTTTCTCTGCCACCCCTTTGTCTCGCTGCAGATCAAAACCCAACTAGACAGATACCGTGTAGTTAAAAGGCACATAAAAGGCTCAGTGCCAGTAGCAGCTGCTGTTCTCAAGAACTGCGTGGAGAGAGAGCAGAGGGTCGGGATTTACGCGGCTCCGTCCTGCCAGTTGAGCTCAGCCTTATTTCTGAACCAGAGCTGTCAAAGACTCAATTCTTAAAACTGTGGACGAGATCGTACAGTGACTTCTCCTTTTGCATTTCTGCTGATAGCTGAAACGTAAAGCTCATTTCTTGTTCCTTGTCTTTGCTGAAGTAGTTGCTGCAGCTGATTAAATGAATAGTTGTCAACTGAACACTGATTACTGGCAACTGGGAGCATCGTTTAGTTTCTAATGTTTAATAGACTACACATTAGAAATGTGCAAAATGATAATACAAAGTAGTCGTCATGCACTTCATCAAAAGCTTACAATTTCTTAATTTCATTCATTTCTGCAACTAATGAGAGGAAAAGAAATTGCTCCAGATATCTTTGTCATCACACTGTTGCTCTATTTCGAAACTATTATCTAATAGTTTGACAATGTACTTGTGATGAGCTTTCCTATAATCCAGTGATCACCTGAAGTGACTTTATATTTGTACTAAATACTGAGAACTTACAGTAATGCTACGACTCCGCAGCATCCAGTCTGGATCTCAGAGAGTAATGCTTAGTCTAACATCCTATCATGTTAACTTGTTCATCATGGGTTAATGATGTCAGCCGTGGATAACAACCCCTCACCCTTTGGCCCCTAAAGGAAAAAAAGGTCACGCTAATGGCTGCTCTGACGTGATGGGTGGGAAGTAAGGAGGCGGCACATTAGTGAGCTGCTTGAAAACAGCCTCTGGAAAGCAGAGCTGAGTGAATCAGGGTATAGGTCTGGATAAAAAATCAAGATGGAAAAAGCAGGGAATAATTGTCAGTGATATTAAAGGCCTATTCTGGCCCACTGATGAAAGACTAATCATGATAAATGCTTCTTAGATATTACTCATTTCGGACCAGTAGACACACGCACACTAAAAGTCACACACACGTGTACACAAATATTTTAAAATCACCGATGGGTACATGTGAAATAGAACACAGCAACACTGAGCTTCATGATATTCTGCTAGATGTTATTTACTGTATGCCCAGATCACGGGAGAGCAGCTTTGAATAAAGAAAGAAATGCAGATGTTTTCACATGTTTACATATTCATAGTCATGTAATGAGCTCTGGTTTTAATGTTCTACTGTACGAGGGGCACAACCCTTCGCTCAAGACGGGCCACATCATTCAAATTACTGATGCAAACACACTGATGCAAACGCAAAGTCTGTCTGTGCTGCTCTTTCACACACACACACACACACACACACACACAGGCAGTGAGCTGAGTGAGCGAGCTGGATTCTCTCCCCATCTCTCCTTGTCTCTCTTGTAGTTAATGACTTCTGCCTAATGTCTCCATAAGCTCTATTAGGAGGAATGAATGCCAGGTAAGACTTCGAGCCACATCCCATTTCTAGCCCTCTCTGCTAAACTACACCTTCTGCCTGCAGTAATTATCACAGCACAGGGATACAATTCTGCACCAGTGATTGTGGAGGAGGGAGGGGGGGGAGAATGAGCTCAGGAGGGATTGCATGTATGAGCGAACATTTACTCATATTATCTCTGCAACGTGTGTGTGTGTGCATCACGTCTAGAGCATTTGTGTATTTAATTGAGCTTCCTGAGATTCAGGGCTACGACAGAGAAACACTATTGCCAGAAGGTAAGAATTAAAATCAGACACATTTCTGAGGGCATCGTTTTCATGTCTGTGACTTGAGAATAGGAAACATTAACGTATGAGATCAAATGAGTTGATTGCAGAGATTTCCCTCATTGTGCTGTTATTATGCAGCAATGTTGTACTGATTTTGTTTGTGAACACGTACAAAGAATAAAACCCTGAATGGAAAAGTCCTCTTTGTGTCATGTGTTTTATTGGGATCTTTTCTTTCTCTTTCATATATTTCTTCTCAATTATTTATGGCTTTTCGTGCCCTTTGGGAATTGTGACAAATGGCCTAATTCTGAGCAAATAAGCAAGTCAAACAATTTTAAACTCTGGAGTGTCTATTTGACTAATGGCATAGCAGGAAAGGTATTATCAGCCCAGGGCTGTTGTTCTGTTGTTAAGCTGCTAGAACTCCCACACACCCCGTTGTGTGAAATGCTGATCGTCGGCCATCAGGCTCTGTCGGGGCGAGTTTGCAGTGAAGTTGGTGCTGCGGCACATTGGCAGGAGTAGAGCCTTGTTTTCCCCCACTTTAAATGTTTAACCTGTGGAAGTCAGGTCCATTAACTGACAGATATGACACGTTTAGGATAAGATCAAGTAAAATAAGCACGTACAATTTAACCATTAAGGGAAATGAGTGCGGCAGGCAGCTGTCAGGCTGGTGGGAGACCTTTTGCCGGGTTATTACGGTGGAATGTGAGCTATCTCAGACAAGCAAAGCTGAGGAGGGAGAAAAGAAGTAATGCATGTCGAGGACTGGCCTTGAGATACGTAGACATGTCTGAGAATTTCTCTGTGGGCTCGTGTTTGCCTGTATGCGACAGAGAAAGCAAGATTTGTACCAACTCACATTTAACCTCTCCATTCATCTAGTCGTCCACCCACCCACTGATCCAGAGCTACAGAGTGGTTTATTCTCACACGATTCACCACTTATATTAAAACTGGAATACGTTATGTCTCAAATTCAATTCGAGAAGAGCGGTGTCAGCGTTTTCCCTGTCATCTCCAGTGATGGGAAGAGACTTGGATAGATCTGATGTCCCTGGATGTCCCTTGTTTAATTCTGCCTGGTGTCCCTGTGGCTTTAACGACCACACACGCTCTCAGGACCAAATGCAGTTCATAATTTAGGTTCTCAACCTAATCCTGGTTAATGTTTGGAAATAACACATCCAGAGAGAGCAGTAGAGGAAGTGGAGCACTGTTACTGCACATGACAGAGAAGAGTGGCTGTGTGAGGTCTAACTTGTACTTATAATTCTATTTACTTTTTTTCTGGGGCCTTCGCTGACTTGAATTCAGCAAAAATGTAAGAATAACAATGCAGCTGGTACAAAGTGAAGAAGCAACTCTGGGAAACCAGAAATACTGTAGTTGGGGAACACAGATGTAAATGTAAAAGGAATAAAAGGGAAAGTGGTGGGAGGAGTGGATGATGTCTGGGGGGAGCTGTAGCCTGAAGATTTCATTATACAATAGATGATAAGGAGTGATTCTGCTGTCTTGCAGCTGACAGGAGCATTTCACCTCCGAGAACCCAGGAGGGAGAATAGTCCAGAGAGAGCGCAGCGATAGCCGGGTCGCCACAGGGAAGAGAATGCTGAGCAACTATTAACTACAGAGTGCAAAGCTGGGATATAAGGTTGAACCACTGCCTGGAGGTAGGGGGTACGGCTCCTATCCAAGCCTTTATATTTTTGTCATCACTAAGGCGACTTGGAGGAATTTCACAAAGGTGGACTGCAGTTTAATGGGCGAATTGTAAGGCACAAACAGAATCTCACACCGAGCTGAGGCAACAGGGAGCCTATTCAGAAAATGACTGGGGCTAGGACAAAGACTTGAGGTGAATCCCTGGTGAGAAAAAGGCTGGACTTGACAAATGCCTTAAATCTCCCGGATAACATGTCACAGCGAGGTCGCCACCGGGGATCACAATGAGATCTTTGGAAGTGAAGCACTGCGGTCAAGAGATTGTTATTGCTCAGGCTGCGGAGGACAGTAAAGAGTAAACAACAAGAGATCAGCGGTTTCCCATTAAAGACCACATTACAGTATTTATATAACTCCAAATCATAACGAGTCTCGTCCCAACTAATCTTTGACTCACATGTTCTTCACATGTGGAAAACCTCCACAGAAAAAGAACATGATTATTTGAATAATATGAATGTCTACGGGTGTGAACGAACATGTTTTACAGTACCTTATTAACAACATCTCTGATATCTAATAAAATCAGCTTGGTCAACTGATTCAACAAACGCTTATTCATCAAAGTATCATTTTGTGAAGCATCCCACCGACTTTATTAGAATTTCAAATTAATTTACTGACAGCAAGTATGATCCACGCTATCTAAACTACCTAAGCCAGCAAACGTCGTTAGCGCTCCTTTCCTGCCACGCCAACTCAGGATGTTAGATTTGCCAATTGCCATTCATTGAGGCGAGTCATAACTCCTAACACGCCTAAGAGCACTCATTGAGGGCCCAGGCGAGGGAAATGGGCTCATATATATGCAAAAGTTAAAGGTGTGAATGGCATGTAAATGGCCAAACTCATCAGATTTTGCTCTTGTAAACACAACAAACACAGGTGAGTTCTAATAGAGTGAAAACGTGGTCCGTGCTGGAAGGAGGAGGCAGAGGAGGAGACCGGTGGCTAAACAGGTGCTAATCGGAACCCGGGTCATTTCATCTGGTCAAGGCATTATTCCTGGAACGGCTGCAAAACAAACCTTTGACGATAAACATATGTGAAAATAACTGAGTTTCTGCGAGAGCAAGACATGAAGACAGTCCTCATCTGCATCTGTAGAGCGAAGTAGGCTGCAGCTTCTGCCTCTGCTAACTTGAGATGATGGAGTCTGGTAGAAGGCTTCAACACTCTTTTATTATTTTAGTCTATTTTAAAACTGTTAGAAATCTATGTCCAACTTTATGATGCCACCCAAAATAATCTCGGTAAAAAGCCTCAAAGATAGCTCTGCTTTATGTAAACCTTCATTCCTTATCGCTTCCTACTCTCCTCTGATTCATTCTTAATATTTTTAATACCCTTCCATTTCCTGGTGGAGGACTACACGCTGTTTGAGCTGTGGACAGACAAAAGCAGTGAGGGACGCGGAGAAAGATTCAGGGGCTTAGTGTCTGTGGGAGGGTCACTCGATGTTGTCTCATCTACATAAGGGACCGAAAAAGGAAAAAGCCCCTGGATGAGAAGCCTCAGCACATAATGCATGAAATGAATTTCATTGTAATTCCTCCCTTCCCATCTCAGTCCCCTCTTTCCACATCTCGCTCCTGTTCGCCTGGCGCTCGGTGGCACGGCTCATGAAACTCATGTCAGCAAGATCGCAGGGTGCGTCCGCGTGTGCGTTTAAAGAAAGTGGGGATAAATTAGACATTGTGTCAATGTGATTGTGTGAAACGACAAGTCAAAGGGCAAACAGAACACATTATAGGAGTGTGTGTGTGCGTGTGTGTGTGTGAGTGAGAAAGAGACCATGTGCCTGCTTTTAAAGGCAGGTACGGTTGCAGAACGCTGAGTGCGGTTAGCTTTTCTCTCGGTAATTGCTCTTCGCCATAAATGCTAATTTGGTGTCATGACTGCTTGACTGAGTCCCAGATGGGATTTTAAAAGTGCCCAGCCTCTGTCTAATTTCATTCTGCTTAACCCGCCCATTCCCAGGCTCTTTGAGCGTGTGTGTGTGTGTGTGTGTGTTACTTAGTGGTTGTCTGTGAGCCTCTGCTTCAACCATCCATTCTGTTTGTGATTTAACGGTTTGCAAACCGTCTGTGGTTCCCCTCCTTTAAATTAATCTATCGTTGTGCTGAGAGTTTAATCCTTTAAAAAAAGAGAGAGAGAGAGAGAAATCAATGTGTATGAATCATGAACTGTGTAGGACGTGTTCTAAAAATTCAGAGGGCATAAAAAGTATCATTGGTATTAGGATACACAAAATGTTAAATATCAATTGGCTTCAGTGTTCTTAAAAATAATAAGCAGTGTGATAGATGGTGAGTTGCCGTACTGTCCTTGAATGCCCCAAGCAATGAAGCGTGAATAAGTTATCAACCTGAATTGTAAAGAGAAATTGTTTTTGCTGTTCCAAAGGATTTTGAAGTGTTTAAAGCAGAATATTCACCTGTGCAAAATAATGTTATGAGGCAACAGTTTAAGCCGCAAATCAAAATGCTGTCATGTCGTATTATGTCGCTGAGGCTTCGTGTGTATGAGCTTGTGTGCGTCAGGAGGTCGTTTCAGCAAAGCAGGTCCTTGTCTTTCTGCCGTGAGTCCAATGGTTGTTGAGCAGACGCAGGTGCTTTCACTGAGTGGGTTTGTGAAACGGACACAGAGAGAGATGTTGTTGTTGTTGTTGTGTGTGTGTGTGCTCCCAGATTTGCTGACATTATCTCCTACAGTAACTTGCTCCTGCTTCCACTGGCTGTATTTTCACCTCAGGATACGAGCTGAGAACGGACGAACACTATGTATTTGTTTTACGTGTGTGTGTAAAAGTAAATGCTCTCGGCTTGGAGGTCTCCGTATGGATTAGAATTTATAGCACGCCTCTGGCTCGTACATGCCTTCTTTTCATAATGGAGCCGCTCAGCATCAATATATTTAAGGACGTGAAATGAGTCCTGCTGGCAAAATGTTGTTAAACGTGATGCTGACAAAATCGTCGACTATAAATAGTTTTTGTTGAAACTGGAAGCTTGTGTCCCTAGATGTGCTCTGACCGTAAAATAGAAAAGATGACACTCTGAAAAGAAAGATGATGAGTTTAAAAAATAAAAAATAAATAAATTTGGGATTTATTTTCACCAATGTAATGAGGAGTTATTTACAATTATCTGGCCTTAGCCACATGGACTGAAAACGATCTGATGTGAATGAAAACATGGCCTTCATTTATAACTTGTTATTTTCCACAGCTGTCTTCATTTAATGTTGACATTTTATAATAAAGAGAAACAAAACGAGGAAATGAAGACCAGGGATCACAAATCTGACGACAGCTTGGTGACAGTTATTATTATAACTAACATAATTAAAGAAAAAATGAGAACTTTAAGTGTTCACGGTTGTGTGAGCTACAGAGTGAGGAAAGATCAGGGCATTCTAAGTCCCAGCTGGAGCTGCTGCCGGATTTCTCCAGCTCAGCTCTGTCCTGTGTATCTGCATTGTTTCACTCCCAAAGGACCAAAACTGCATCGTTAATGAAAGAGGTGTGAGGAGACAAACAGCAGCTGGTCACAGTGTACAGTTATTTATTTGAACGTCCAGCTCTTTCATTAAAAATTAAAGATGTGAGAAGAGAAGTGTTGCCCGAGTTGTTTTACCTTGGCACCAACGGGGCAGCTGGCAACTTTACAGACTTCAGCATCTTCCACATAACTAGCGTGAGATAAAGAATCTTTAGGCTCCGGAGGATTAGAGAAATGCCGCAACTGACGAAACCAGAATTTCTGCAGTTCCAGTTGGATAAATGGACGAGAGAGTGGGGAACAAACTCGTCCTTGGCAGGGATCAGTATCGCAGGACTGAAATTCACTGTTGTAAATTGTCCTGTGGTGTGTTGACACATCCATCATCCAACCATTGTGTCTCCTGAGTAAAAAAAAGAGAGCACAGCACAACCAGAACCAATAAAAGCGATAATCAAATTTGGAAAATCGGGTTGTAAAAATAAAATTTGTGGTCACATCTTCATGTTCACAGCAATCTATCAATCATTTTTATTATTCCTAACAATTTCTTTGCCAGACGGTAATATTTTCCTCTGCACAGACAAGAATCCTTCAGACTTTTGCTTGCAGTGAGATTCACGCAGGTACAATATCGGTGGCATTTTCCAAGATGGGGAATTTCATTAAGCTCGATATTAGAGCTTTTCTACGCCGTGATTTGTCTCCAGACCCTCCCTACAACAACCACTGCTGTTATCCTCGGCATCAAACAGCACAGGTCCCAACTTCTGTCGTCTCAGTTTTCCACCTCACTTGCCTACTTTTACCCTTCTTCTTCTTTTTTTTTTATACATACATCTTATAAACGCATATCTGGCGCCCACTTATCTCCTAAGAGCTCTCAATATGCCACAGATGTATTATAGGGCCAATTTTTTAGATACGCGAGTGAAATCTTTTGCTGTGAGAGAATCTTGTGGTGAGAAGGGCACCGGTAACTGATGTCAATATGATGTATTTTTATGTAGTTTTTTCTTCAGATACGGAATCTCTGCATGATATAAGCTTAGCACCATCTGACACCGGCAATGCCTCATGCTCTGAACTATGCAAATAATGCTTTGCATAACGCTCATATTTTCTTAGGCTTTGTTGTATATTCTTTCTGTCTAGTCAGGAGAGAGCAATTACTCTACGTTTTTACTGTATCCTTTATCTTCCCCATATTCTAATGATCTTCCGCTGCTTTCGCTCTGGGGCAGTGGTGATGATGCATATCAAGTTTAGAGCCTTGAGAGAGCAATAGAACAGAACAAAAAAAAAAGTTAAATTATGTGGCAGCTTAGAAATGATCATTTTCCATGTATGTCAGTGGGGAGTCAGCAGCAGGGAACAACAAACTGTACAATTGCAGAGAGACTAAATTTATAACCTCACATGCAGAGATATTGCTCTATTGAAACGGAGCCATAAAATCACTCACTGATTCCTTTTTTGTATAATCTTCTGTGTGTTTTTTGTCTTCTGCAAAACAAAGAGATACTTTGCTTCCCTGTTTTTTATTGGTATTAGCCCGGTGCCCTGTTTCTACAGTAAACTGGGAAGGATCAATAACCGGTGGCTGGCAGGCAGACGGAATTCTGGAGGATAAGGCCAAAATGTTCCACTCTAGAAGTCTTCACTAATCTTTATTGACCACATGACGCACCATGGTCCTTCTTATCCTTTACTTCAAAAGCAATTTGAAAATTGTCTGTTGTATAAAACTGGTTTCTGAGATGCTGCACTGAAGGAGGCAGAGGTTGTGTAACGCTTGTGGCTTTTACCACCAAGGTCTGGGGGAAAAGAGATTTTTAAACATTTGATCAATATCTTCTCTCTGCTTTGCTGTTTACTCCGTTTTGCTGTAGCGCTTAGTCAGCAAACAAACCAATCAGTCTGTTGCTGCCACCACGGCAAGCATCCAATCTATGTTCATTACATGTTCCGCGAAAAGGTCTTGAACTGATGGAAGGATTTGACACGATGACGCCCCAAACTACTTATGAAATATATATTAATACAGAAAACCATGATTTCTCAGAGAAACTTACAGGAGCATATCTTTCTGCTTTTCATTCATAACACTGGTTATTCTCAAATGAAGGCCAAATTAATATTTGAAAACTTTTTAGTCTTAAACCATCAACACAGGTAAAGTCCCAGCATCCCACTGATGGATGAAAAAAAAAGTAGCACCTGCAAACCCTGCGCACAGCTGGCGGGAAGAAAATGTGACAGGGGACTGCGATGCCTCTGCTGCAGTGTCCCATCAACTTCGATATGCACCGACGTGAACTGACAAGTTGACAACTTAGTATTTGCAACATATGTCTATATCTAGCAGACAGAAATCAAACAGGTATGAGGAAAATTGTCGATACACCAATAGATAAAGAAATTAAATAAAAATACTTTGTCCTAGTAGCTTCATTCATCTTATTACTTATTCTGTTTTGGGGTCATGTGAGGACACAGAAGATTCATTTAAATGTATTTCTTAAGAAAATGCATGTGTGCACTGTGGCAACCATGATCGTGGCCTGACTGAAGAAGACTCATCGTGTGAATACAAATATCCCACGGTGCCTCTTTTCAGTAAACATTTTTTCAGTGTCCCTGTTATGTATTTTGTTCAATTAATGTTATAGGTATAACATGACATGAGTGGGGGGGGGGACAACAATCTATACTTGTGAAACCAAACTAATCTAAAAGTCGTTCTTTTATTTAAACATCCTCAGTAGCTATTGATTTCTTTCTTGGTAGCAGCGCATAGTGATTCTTTAGCTGCTGGTGCATCAGCTCAGTAGTCAGCAATGTAGGAAAGTCTGTCAATCAAAGACAACCTCTCAGAAACCCAGAAAGCTTCCCACCTGGATGTCAGTCAGTCAGACTGTAGTGTCCAGTGGCATCATTGTTTTCCTAATTTGAATCATATAAGAGAGACTTAAAGAAAGGAATCTGCAGAGAAGACACAATGAAATCTTCCCATATAAACCTGGAACTGCTGGCGAACCGTCATTGAGCAGGGAATACGATCACATTTAAGAAAGAAGGACCCAAAAAAATAGCTGGTAGAGTAATAACAAACACGATTTGACATTTAACTTCTAAATCAAGGACACAATGGGACAAGAAGAGCAGATGAAGGCAGGTGTACTGCTGTATTCTGAATAAACTGGATCTACATTCCATTCTACTCAAACCAAACTGAGCTCATAGGTCAGCAAAAATTAAAGCTTTGCTCAAGGACGGAGAGAAAATGCTTAGCGAGCTTAGCGAGCGAGTGTCCGGGTCCTCCTGTTTATTATTGGATTATTATATTATATTATTAAATATATTATATTAAGTATATGGCTGACAGTTTCAGTTTAATCATTCTCACACATTTTCACAACACACACATACAAGTATGTTTTTATTTATCCAGATACTGAACATAATAAACATTCTGTCAGTATGAATCTACTACTACCAACATAAAAATGAAATGAAATGAAAACAAGTTCTTTAATAATGAGCCCAATCGTTATGTTGCACTACTGCCCAACTTATCCTGTAGAAATCATGCACAGCGACTTCTACAACCCACTGGGCTGCAGAAAGATAAAGACACAGCGCCGGTCCAGTTCAAAGGGATGTTTGATTAGGCCAAGTGGCTCTCTCTGATTCCTTTAACTTTAACTTTAACTGTGGTTGTGCCAAGGATGAAAGAGCTGCTGCAAGTGGATGTGGATGCAGAGCCGCGCAAAGTGAAGTGGAAGAAGAAGTGTGTTTACTATATGGGGCTGTATGTTGCTGAAACTGGGACAACCCCTGATATTGTTATTTAATGAGCAGCCAACACAGGCAGACTCATTTGCTTTACACTTCATTACAAACAAAGCAAGCAGGCATTACTCGGTTGAAAAAAACAAAAAAAAAAAACAGCTGTTCAGCGCCTGCATCTTAATAGACATGTAGGGCCGCATACAGAATGTGAGAGTCAAACCCACCTAATCACAGGCGCCCCCAAAACTAAGCTAAAACGCCTCCAACTCGTACTTTGCTGAGTTTAAAGCTCAGCCTGTGTGAGCACATACTGATCGAAGATTTAAGCCGATGCCTCAGGACATATTTTGTGAAGAGAAGTTATTACATTGCTGTTCTGTCACAAGCTTTCCCTGGTGCCGAGTCGAGAGGATTTCACAGGCCCCCGCTCTTTCACCTGATACTTTTTCAGCATAAATTTGTGGCAGCACTAACCAGAAGATTAGAGACTCGAACTTGGAACCAGAAGATTACCTGCTCGAATCCCTGGACATGCTGTGAACGCGTTGCAGGGGAAGAGGAGAAGCATTTCTTTATCCTGCCTAAAACGTGTCATTTGAAGAGTGGTTCTCCGGGCAAAGCGCCGGACCCTCATCTGCTCCACTCATGTTCCAGGAGCAAAAAGCCTGTTCTCTATTTGAACTCGTATCTGGATAGAAGGAGAGAGAGACCGAGTGTGTGTAGCTCGAATGCAGAACACGCTCTGTAAATCTTATATGCTGTAGGGTAATAAAACCCCTCAGTAAGTAACTCACTGACACATGCCCATGTTCTGACACACAATCCAGACTTGGATCCATCAGAAAATCTTTCAATTACTTTTACTTCAGGCTTCCTGGAGTGACATAGAGCCCGAGGATTTGGATTTAGGGAAATCAGTATGATTCGGTTATATGCCTTCGCTGTTTGAATGAGAACACTGTAACCTATATCTAATGGGAACAGAGACAGTTACATGGAAATAAATAAATATAGAAGGCACTGTGTTGGTAGGATGATCGACATTAGACTGTAGAGGAAGTGGCTCGTCACGTAAAAAAAGTCATTTACTTTCTGTTCTGTCTACCTGAGCGGTGTTGTTGTTTTTTTTACAGTACACTTGCATCATGCAGCTGCCGAGTTGTGAGCTACAGCATGAAGCATAAGCATAACGTAACACTCAGTGTGTGAAGAACAGCCAGAGAGTGCGCGCACATTTACACAACTACACACACAAACAACCCCAAGCGGAAAACCCTCTCCTGAGACTACAAAGAGGAGCAAGCGCCTTTCGTATTCACCCGCGCAAAACAAAAGGAGAGAAGGTGAAGGGAAGGCGAGGAGCCGCGCGGGAACGTAAACAGGCCTCCCTGGAGGACGGCGGCGCGCCGTCGGGAGAGTTGTCGCGCTTTGATTGGATCTGTGCATTCGAATTATTGATAACGCAGGAGCTAATGTAAAACACTTGTGGATAATTGCCCATCATTCAGGCTGTGGAGAAGCTAAGTGTCATAATCATTACAGAAATATCAAGTCGTTTCAGTCGCCATTAATATGCACGCGAGCGCCGCTGCTGCAGCTGACGATGAATTCTGACAGAGGCGTCGAGACACAATAACCAACCTGGAAATGTTTGTGAGTTAGATCACTTTAAATGTCATCCATTAACCTTCTGTTCAATACCTCCCATCGTCGATAGCGACCTTTGATCTTCGCTGAAGCTGAGCTACAGGATCCACTGGCTCTAGTTAGTTACATTCATCCTGTAACTCTTGACAGAAGGCAAAGAAGTGTTTTGGGTTGTTTGTTGTGGAAATCTGCCATAAAGTTTCTCTCTCTTTATTCTCTACAAATAGAACAAGCAATTTTTTCCAAACCAAATTGTACTGATTTACCCAGTGAGAGGCTACAAGAGCTTTCCATTTTCCTCTCCACGCCATTTCCCAGCATCTCAAGAAATTAAGTGAAATGTTGCAAAGAACAACAACACGGCTTAAAGAAGCACCTCAAACCCTGCAGCTGCTAACATGCAGTTCCATTAGTTGTATTATCTGTTGGTTTTACAAATACGTGTATTAACAATCTTTCAAGGTCCAGGACAGTAAATTCTTCATGTTGTTATTACTGTGAGATGATTGATAGCAGTTGGCTTCTTTCCTTGGATTATTTTTAAATTAGACCTTCAAAGACAAGATGGGCTCACGTCTCCTGAAACATGTCGGGGACATTGTTGTTCCAAGGAGGAAAATGTTGTTTGATCAGATGCCCTTCACACTAAGAGCCTCCCTTCATTATCATTTTAATAACTGTAATATAGTGATTCCTGCCTTTATGTCTTTAACTTTTTAGCCGTTTGTAAAATGAGTGTTTTCAGTAATTTAACAGGGTTTATATTTTCACATTCACATTTGCCATACGTTATGCTGTTCTGCCATCAAGAACATAGGGGGAGATAGGCTGTCACAGAAAATTGAGAATGTGTTTTGTCTCTTTTATGGGGTGACAAACAGACGGCAGAGATGCCCAGGAAGTGGATTTTGTTTCAGGTCATGTTAGATTGGCAGGATTTATAAGAGAGGGTGACAATTAGAGTAGAAAGAGAAAATAGAGACACAACTTAAGAGAGTGAAGGGGGTTTGGCAAATGGTCCTTCAGCGCCATGGCAGCGCAAAGTCAGAAGACACTTCATTCATTAAACTGATTGATCCAGTGTCGGTGTTTCTGTTGGTCTGCGTGTTTACACATCTCGGAACCTAAGAGAGTGGACAGGCGAGGGAGCGGAGATCAATGGTGGCTTAAAGGAAGGAGGAAGCAGGGAGGAGCAACGAGAGATCACCGATAGAATAGAAGGTGTGATGGAAAGGAGGCTGTAAACTGAAGGTTTCTGGAACAAGAACCTCCACAAACAATTACTTTATGTACAGTTGTATCACATACTGTATAAAATTTGGATTCTGTGTTAGATTTTTCTTCCAGATTCTCATAAAACATAACCTATGAAATGAAAGTCATATTGCAAATATTATTAGAATGCCGCATCATTCAGTAACATCTCACCTCTAATATCACACTGATATTAAAGGATTGGGTACAAATATATTTTATGATTTTTACAATGCTTATTGCATTTTCCACATCCTAAAGTCATACTGAGCCCACAACAGTATCGATTCACCCTAAACCGTACTAGGATCACTTTTTGCAGCACTGCACCTAACGACGCATCCTTATCTCCCAGGTGGCAAACATGGCCTCGAAGCAGAAAGTTCAATAAAGGCTTTGTTCACAACATACTGTACATGTTATTTATGGAGCACTTCCTATTCAAAGTTATGAGTGGACCACTGGTTACTGCCAGCACTGGTATGAGCCAGCTGTTCAAACAGACACCGTGATAAAACATACAAATATTCTACAGCTTGTGAGATACTTATTCTTGAATTATCGTGCCACATTGTATCGACTATTACTCTCCGATGCTGATGATAGCGCATGCTGTGAACGAGTGTTCTCCGTCCGTGGGTCTAAAATAGCCCTCACACTGAACCTTTGCCTCCATTTCCTTTGCCAGACCCCAGTTTCTGCTGGTATCGGCACCACTGGGAGCTCACAAACCTCCTCTCTCGTGGCATCACCAGGCGCTACCTGCAGCATCCCTCACAGCGCCTGGCAGGGCCCGCCGAAGCTTCACCTCCCCCCCCATGAACTCCCTCCAACATGATTCTAGGAGGTCAGTTCAGCCCAGTCCAGCTTATCTATCTTTGCCCTAAGGTGACAGAGGGTGTAGTTCAAGCTTGTGATACCAGCCTTCACAAAAATCTGCCTAAGGGCCTGGGTGCGTACTGGTGGAAATATTAATTTTTTGGATGACAGATTTCCGCTACACCCCCATCCAAACACTTTAAACCCTATACCACACCATTTACTAATGCATACTCAGGATAGATGTGTAGAGTCAGAGGTATGACTGATTAATAACCCATGGCTTAACACGGGGAAAAAAAATAAGTGTGTAGCACTAAGCTGCTACTGTAGCTCCAGAAATGAAGAGATGATTTAACAGAAGCTGCTGGAATGGTGCCATGCAACACTCAAGGTCAGCATTTATCCCTGCTTCTGGACAGGCACCAAACCTTAGGCGATGCTACAGTATCATGACCAAAAAGAAATCCATCACTTTTCCCCCAGGATGTATAACAAGTAGCATCTGGGAGACTAAAGGACAGCAAGGCAGTGCCACAAGGAAGAACTGGTGGGTTATAAAAAACAAAACCCACCATCTTTGGTATCCTGGGTCCAGACACCTGTCAGATACTAGAGTATCCCCCTCCTAGTGTAATTTAATGCATGTGTTTCCACTGATGAGAGATCCTCCTCCAAGCAGCACATTACACACTGTTGTTTTTAACCTAGTTGACCATGGCAGGAGATGATTATGTATGTCATAAACAAGGGGAAAAAGAGACTGCCCTCTATTGCTCTTGTGTCTTGTTCATTGCTAACTAAAACAGGTCATCATCATTGGCAGACAAAAAAGAAAAATGGCCTACTTAGCCCCTCATTCAGCTGCACATACCCCCTGTAACGTCCTCAGCTGTAACCAGTGTGAGCAGTTGACCCCAAACTGTGCAGAGCTGTATGATCCTCTTAGTAATCTGAGCCGGCTTACTTGAGCTGCTTTTCCACCTTTACCGAACATAAAAAGGAATCGTTACAAGTGCAAAAAGAAATGTTTCATGGGCACAAAAGCAGGGGGAGCTTGATGCGAAAGAGGAGACGGGCACAGTGAGGTGAGGCGAAGTAAAACACGAGGCGAAGTGAGAGACAAAAACGGAGCCCGGAGAGGGGAAAAGGCAGCTGAGATGTGAGGTGAAGACAGATAAAAGCGACGACAGGAGACACAAAGAGAAAATGCATTAGTGGGGGAAAAAGGAACAGAAACAAAAATGACAGAAAATGGTTAAGGTAATGATTAAAAAGGTAGAAGAAGGGCATCAGCAGGACAGAGAGAGAGCGAGCGAGAATTTCCATGTCGGTTTTGTTTTATCTGCAGCAATAATTGGTGGATTCTGCCATAAGAGTGAGTGGGGCAGTAATGTGACCTGTGTATTCTCTGATAGGTGATATTAAATTACACAGAACGCAAACACGCTCACTTTGCCACCATTTGACCTTGAACAGAAAATGGAATCAAAATGCCCACAGTGGTTCCTCGCTGCGGTGCCTGCGAGCAGGTGGTAATGTAAGAAGTCAGATCGGCTTTAGCAGCTACATGTAAAAGTCGGTGTCTGTTGGTGGTCTCGTGTTCCCCCGGGTGCGAAGCCGGCCTTCTGCTTCTGATGTGCAAGACGATGGGGGAAATTAGCTCTGCAAGGAGATAGTGGCATTAGATTTTCATATCCTACTATTATGTTTCAGTAAATAAGTGCCTTGAAGAAATGATGGTGTTCTTCTAACCTGTTCTTATTGCCAGGCTGTCAGAGAGTTAACATAGATAGAGTGCGCACTAGTATGTCACCCAGAGCAATAACCTTACAGACGACATTCCCCCGATTAATCAAAGAGTCTCTTAAATGATTCAAATATAAGTTGTGTTTATGTGAGGGCCATGAATGTTAATCACCTCCACTTAGTTTACTTACCTGAACGCTCTGCATGTCTCATCAGCGTTATCGTGGCTGTAAACTCTTTACCCCTGTACAAATTGCTTTGTATTTGAAAAATAATCCGCGTAATTGTATTTAATTCGCTTTGCTCGTTTCGGGGCGTCTAAATGGGCCAAGCTGGCAGATGAGATGGTGGATCACGATGGACAGTCATAATAAACGAAGGGAGATTTTTAACACGTAAAAAATGAATTTGCATAGTTTTATTAAGGTTTAGAGGACAGATTATTGTACAGGACGTAAAACGTGTGATGTTGTTGGCATGATGTGTTTGGTATAATCTGTTTAACAGCCATAAACCTCCATAAAGAAAAAGTGGCGATAACCCCCCTTAAATAAAACAAAATACATGTGGGAATTTCACAAAAAGGAAGCGAGAGAACTGATCAGCATCCCTAACAGAAATGGCGTGAGAGCGAGAGGAAGGCAGGATGGTCTTATAATAAAGACAGAAAGTTGTGAAGCTGGAATAGAGGGGGGGAAAGTAAATATTAGAAAGATTGATGGACATGAAAGGCTGAGCTTATTAGGCAGATGCAGCGAAAAAGAGAGAGAAGTCATCTGATCAAACATTCAGGTCGTGAGGTCTTGTTAAAAAAAAAATCCCCACCAATGAAGAATGCACTCAGTCTGGAATTTATTCATAGCTGTATTTATAATGCATGCCTACAGAATAAATGACTTCCCATGCATCTTGGCACGGCATGTGTGTGTAGCCCTGTGCATGTCTGTGCATAAGTGTGTGTTTATGCGATTCCTTCTCATGTGCATCGTGTCTGTCTGGGAGACAGGACATGTGCTGATGGATGAGAGGGGTTTGTTTTAACGAGCCTCCGGGGCAGTTTTACCTTGAGAGAGATCTGATTTCGAACCACACATGGCTTCTACTGCTATCTGAAGAAATCAGAGCGTACGGCATCAGTCCACAGCTTGTGTGCGTTCATGTGAAGCCTGTTTACTTGTGTGTGCCTTGCTTGTGTCTGTGTGTGGTGTTTGCACCTTTTTCATGTGAGAGTAAAGTAAGTGCGAATAGATTTGAGTTATAAATAAATAACATTAGCCAATTATCAGCAATATTTTTGTATTATCCAATATTCATGGCAGTGTTTAACTCGTAAAAATCACATTGATCATTCTGAGTTTAATAAAAGTTAATTAATTTGTAGTAGTTGTGGGACGTTAAATGCAAAAAAAAGGACAAAATAACAACAAAAACTCAATTAAAGTTCATTTTCAGCATCGTTAATTTTGGAATCCAGAAAAAAAAAATCGTATATATAGCCTACATATATTTTAAGGACTCCCTGAGTCTAGTCAAAATTAAATGTTTGGAAATAGCGCAATGACGACAAAATGCACATAAATTAATATATCAGCTTTTAGACAGCAGAGTAGCAGAGAAAGACCCCGGCTCATCCACCTTGCATTACTTCCTTTAGGCTGGACACTATAAAAT
Source organism: Macropodus opercularis (assembly GCA_030770545.1). NCBI lineage: Eukaryota > Metazoa > Chordata > Actinopteri > Anabantiformes > Osphronemidae > Macropodus > Macropodus opercularis. The sequence goes on from JAUCMP010000028.1 coordinate 8,184,097, forward strand.
GTAACAGATTTCCATGCGGTGGGGAATCAGTGAAGCACTGAATTGTCTCAGTGTTAATGCTTCATTAAACTAAATTAGAATTAAACATAAAGTAGCTTCCTTCAATAAAAGCCCCTCAATCCATGGGTCAGCGGTGTTAACGCAGATCAGTTTAACGGTTCTTGACATTTAAAAAGATTTTAAGGTTCATATACTCCCCAAATATAAGCACATTAGCACAGCAGACCTGCCAATACTGAAATAATTAGATTATTGTTTGCTAGTTATATATCAAACTGAACTTTCATCCCGACATTAATTATTTCTCTAATAATAATAATAATAATAATCCGAACAAACAATCCCTAGAGGCTGTTTAAGTGCCTTTGTCAACTAGGGGCTACATGTACAAAGAACAGGTTAGTTCCACGTTTGGCCTGTAGGTGTCCCCATAACAAAATTCTGCCGCTTTAGTTTGCAGCCAGGGAGCCGCTCTGTGACGCCGTCGTTGACTGTTTACGACGCCTGTGGCGGAAGTCGCTTCATTCAATTCACGAGTTTGTAAGTTTTCCTCGAATACTGACAAAACAGAGCGGTGACATTTCCATACAGGCGCCACTGTGCATGACCCAAAAGCCGACACGTTTATATCGCTCATTGCTCAGCTGCAACGTCCCGGAAGCCGGGATCTGCGTCGTAAATGGTACATTCGCAGCAACACACATAGCCCACGATAAAAACACTCACAAACCGAGACGTGCAGTGCTCACCAAACATCACGGTCGTGTTTAAACAAAGGCTGCCTCCGATGCTCCAGCGTGTGTGTAGGTCAGCGTTAAAGAAACGCGTTTGTGACGCTGGTAACGCGCTATCAGCTGCCGCCTCTCGGCTCATTACTGCGGACACACCCACTGATTAGACGCACCCTTAATGTCATGAAGTGTGGATAATGAGAGTCATGTCGTTTTTGTTGTTATCTGTTGTTTACTTTTCTACAGTCCGTCCTAAAAATAGATAAATTATTGATAATGATGTATGTGCAGCGATCTGTAGGTTATATTCTCCTGCTTTATGGCTGCTTAAGGTTAATAAATGATGTCCAGTGTAGGAGTAACACTAATAATTAACAAGCTTAAGCACCTCTGTCTATATATATTTCACTGCTGCTGCATAGTTGTTTTTTCTTTCCTTATTCCAAGACGCTACTGGCTGGACCATAAAGCTGAAAGGTAAAAAAAAAAACAAGTGCTGCAGTTTGTTTTAGTTCGTGGAAGAATTAAGGAATTCATTGTCATACAGTACATGGTCATACTCAAACATCTGGTGCACACAAGCAAAGGTTTTGTTAGTATGAAGTTATTATGTGTGATTTCAAAAATTATTTTGTGTCTTGCCCTTTTTTAAAGGTGGCATCTGAACTGCAGCTGACCTACCCATTTGAACTTAAACCCATTACCAAGTTATTTTTCTTGACTTATATTTACTAGGAATAGTATTAATAGTATTCTCTTTTAAACTATGAGGTAGCTAAGCTGCTTTATAGCTAATTTCCTTTAATGTGTCAGACAAAAGGAGGAGAGGATGAAAAAGTCAAATCAACTTCAAATCAAATTAAATCAAGCGACAAAGGTCAAACAGAACAAGATGAAGCACCGTTGTGTCGTGTTTTCAGTTCCAGGTAAACAAGCTGATTGGTTCCAGTAGATCCCAGCCATGGATGAAGATCTGACGCCTTTGGACTGTCTGCTGCCGACAGGTACTGCCCTTCAAATGCATTTCCCCCCCGGAGCAAATCCAAATGCAAAGTCAGTCGTGTGTCCAGGCACAGACGCACACAAACAGAGGCTCACACACAAGCTACAGCTGTGTGTGGGATGCTCGTGCATATCATGTTTAAAAATGATCTGCGTGCGTCTGATCCAGACACACACATATTCACATAACCCTCACACTTGTTTTCATATTTATCCTAGTTTGCGTATTTATCACTATGACATACAAAAGCAATCTCTGGGGAGCTAGAACTCAAAAACAAATCTCTGGCATTTTCATGACAACAGTGTGTTTTCATAAATATATGGATCCACTTTCTTGTGGCTCTTTTACATCTGCTGCTTAAATAATCATACTCACAAGAATGCTTACTAAAATACAGCTTGTTGAAATGTTAGCTGTTAGGGAAAAACATGTTTTGAAGAGATAGTCTGATTATGAAAATATTTCTACAAATAAATAATGTAACTCATGAATAAATTCCCTGTGATCATATAAATTCAACATGTTCCAACGTAGTGGTGAAAAAGACTCAAATTTAATCTGACGCCTGACAAAAAAAAAGTACAGCTCACAGTAGAGACATTCTCTCTTTTCTAAAGGCATTTAGGCACCTTATGTGTTGTGAGCTTCATTTCCTGCTTGATGATTTGACGTATTCTGTATCTGATGGTGCCAGATGATTATTGACAGCCTAAAGAGGCAGTGACTTATACAGTCGGCGCCTTTAGCCGCTGCTCTTGCATCAAGGTTTATGTGAGCTCCCTCGTGGAGTGTGCAGGAAGAAAAGCTGATATGAGCCTAAGGGCAGGTTTACCCAGAACTGTAAAGGTCAAGAGGCTCGTACAACGGTTTGGCCTATAGAGCATACAGCAGACACATGTAGTTCTCTCTTTTTTTTAAAAAGCTACCCAACCACGGTGTCCCCTGAAATCTCAGCCGCCTCAGAGCTCTTTCCTCTCTCTCAGCTGTTTTAGATTCTTTAGCTCACAGCATTCACAGTTGAACTGGGATCATAAACAAACTGTGAGCAGTTTGCTAACAAGCCAACTATAAATTTCATGCATTGAAGCCCCGAAAATGTTCTCTTTAATACAGTATGTCTCAATAGATCAGTGGGGTTGCATTCCTGTAATTACGCTGTGTTACAGAGAAGATTTAAGCTTGTAAACTATACACTCTTGACCTGTTGTTTTTTATGCTTGGCCACTTACTTACTGGCAAACAAGCACGTAAACCTTAAATATAGACGTTAATATAAGCAAGCCTACATTAATTAAAACACCTACTTGCAACCCTGTAATAAGCAATTTTTTTGCCAGCATTTGCACTTGTGTGAACCTTGTTGGTTACATATGAATGGTTCAAATCTGAGTTCAGCTTATATTTCACATAGACCAGTGTAATCAATAACGAGAGTGTGACGACATGTTTTAAGAGCGCTGAGTACTTTCTGAAGCCACTGTGCATTGAATCACTGTGCGCTGCTTTCTTTTTTCTTGCTCCTTACTGTATTTGTCACCAACCTTTTGTGTCTTCATTGATGTTAATCAATATAATAATCAGGCTGCTGTAATTGTATCAGTGCCAATTAAATGTAGATACCGTTTGAATTAATGATTTTTTTCTAGATGGCTGCTCGTTAATAAAGACATCAAACGTGTGACATAAGAAGTGGAAATATGTAGTAAACAACATTAATGTTAAACAAAGCAAAACCATGTTTTGTACATGCTTGACCTCCTGTTATCTGTGTGATCTGCAGCAACACAACTGCTGTTGATTTTCTATGCTTTTACAGCTTGAAAATCAATACCAGCAAAGGCCAACATCCGTCAAGAGATACTTCTAATAAGAAGCGTTTAGCACTTTTAAACAACTGAAACATATGTTTACACTACCACGTTAGCTAAGCATTTACAGGCTGCAGTCTGGATTTTGCTCCCTGTACAAATCCAAGCTTTCTTCTAAAGATTTCACAGGGTCTACAAATAATCCCCAAATGGTTGCAAAAAAACAAATCCGCACGCGCATTTTCCTGATGATATAACACTGTTGATAAATCTGTCACTTGCTATCAGAGGTAAAGGATATGAGATTCGCTGATGGAGACACTTTCTGAGTCTTTTTTTCCCAGCTGCACAATATCATGAAGCACTTCTTCCCTATTAGATAAGGCTTAGAGTATGTTTCTATGGCCTCGTTAGTTTAAGACTCTCAGAGGAAAATAAAAAAAACAGCCCCCGGATGTCTGCATTTTAAAATCCCTGGTGTCCACAGTTAGCGTTTTAGCATATTAATTATAAATGCCTATTCCTGGAAAATCTATGTGCTAGCTCATGTGCTTAGAGTGTGTGTGTGTGTGGTATTTATGCTGTCTGGGACTTTTAAGAGAGTCCCAAGGTGACATTTCTTTGAACAGGGTGCACGAAAGGCTGCACACCTCCTCACGTGTGTGTAGGTAGGTGAGTGTTTGTGCGACGACGGGGTTATCCGAAAAGTCACGGCTGGTTGAGTTTGTCTTTTGTTCTCTGTACACCTCCAGCCAATTAAGAGACATGACTGACAAATCTGCTTCTCCTCTTCCTCCTCACCTACCTGTGTCCTCCTTTCTTCCCCTCCTCCTTTGTGTCTCCTCTTTATCCTCCCTTCCTTTCACCATTTCTCGGCTGGGGTTGACTTTTGTATTGGAAATGACCTTCCAGTGATGTGAACTTCTTCACAACATCAAGCCTGATGCTGCTATAAAGTCACAATCTCAAAGGAGGGTTTTATTTTTTTTTTCCCTTCACCTTTCCTCAGCCAAATCAAAATGCACTCTTAACACTTGAGGGTTTAAATTCAAAATAAGTGGGGTTTTATAATCCGATTTAGAAATGAGAATTTCATAAATCCTGAATTATATTTTTCCTCTTTTTGTTTTGCTGTGGGTTTTTCTGGCCTCCCCCTACGTTCACAATGTATTGGGAAAGACACAAGCTTTATTAGATATGCCCTGTCGCGTTTCACAGGAACCGGGATCCAGTTGACTTGAATTTACATAAATACACTTTAGGAGAGAGGGAAGTGAGCATAAGAATCACAGAGTGTTGCTTAAGCTTGAATATGGCATAGTGGCTGTGCCACGAAAGGTAACAACTTTTAAAAATGCATGAGAAATCATTCATAAGAGCAGAAATGAAAAGGAAAGATAAATGAGGAAAGTGTGAAGGCAGGGGGAAGAGAGGTTGGAGAGGTAGTTTTTGGTCCATTAAGGCTTTTCTAGCAGCTCTGTGTTTTGCTTTGTTTTTGGTTTGTTTTTTCATTTCCTGTAGATAGAAAAATGACAATTTCTAAGTATTAGTCAGGGGATCTGCATTAGCAGTAGAGCAAAAAAGAAAAGCTAAAAGTAAGATGGATGGGAGGCCGAGGGAGGAAATAGATTGGAAGAAATGATGCACCCTAGGAAAGAGACGTTGACATATAAGCATAAAGCCACACTGAGAAGGAAAAGAAAAAGCGATGACAAGTTATTTTCATCTGTGCCGTTTGGAAGGACTTTCCTTTGTTGTGATGTAGTTACAGATGGCATGTCACAAAGGCCAAGATATTCAAATGAGCATCGATGGGATGTGCGCAAGCCCAAGTGCATTCTTTAGGGAATAAGGAGCTCGAGGAGCGTAAAGGTTTTGTAGTTGATGGAAATAATTTGGTTAAACGTAAGCATACGTGCTGTGTTTAGGTTTTGTGCTGGAGTGTAATAAGCAAATGTTACACCAGTCCTCCGTCACTTCATGTTGAAAACAAAGATTTCATAGAAATAGTTCCTGTTTTTAATTGTGTTATTTTCCTGTCTCCATGAGGACCTTGATCTCGCAGCTCTGTTTTCAGGTTCTTTATTTAGTGGCACAAACAGGCTCTGATTAAACCTTATTGTTTTGTACATGCAAATAATGATATGCTCTGCCTTTACTCTTTGCTATTTGGTTATTAGGCCCCATCACATGCCTGTGTCTCTGTCTGATGATTCATTCCAGGGTGATTCATCATTTTCACCTTTCCTCCCGTCTCCTTCTCTAGGCACGCAGAGAATATGTCTGATCATTCTGAACCAGCCTTTGGATGAAGACTACCTACGAATCCTCTGGAGTAAAGGTAGATATTTCACACATCGCCAGCACAGATCATAGATCGGCACAGCTCGCTTACACCCCATCTGTCTCGGTTTACACTGAGCATGTTTTGTTCTTGTGTTTTTGAGAGGCTGTGCTCTTTAGCTGCTGTAGACTCCGCTGCGCAAAATCTTAATTGCTGCCACGACACTGAATATGCCCCCTTTGTGACCTCTGCCTGCATTTCCCCCTGAGGTTTGTTTTAATGAAGTCAACGATGACATTATTGTTTTGGGGAGTAATTATTTAACTTTTTTACCGACTTCTGTGGCTGCATGACCCGAACAAACAATAAATTCAAAACAAAAATAACAATAGGTAATTTATTTTTATTCACAGCTGAATTCACAACCCTGTTGTCAACAGTGAAACAAGTGGACAGACTGAGTTGTACCCAGGTCACTGTACTGTGCAAGGCTATTTATTTTATATGAACACACCACAGTTGGTCTTACTGTAGGACTGCATTCCTTTCCTTTCACACACAGAGCCATATACGTAACAGTACTATTTGCTGTTATTATAGATGTTCAGTCCTGTGAAACTACTGCTGTAGTAATTGTCAGGTCTCAAGGATGACTCTTAATTCGCAGCCATTTGCATTCTTTCCAATGTGTACATATTCACAGTTGGCTGCTTATAAATATGCACAGGGGCAGTACTAGAAAGGGTCCACTTCACTCTGTGGGGGAGTGACAGGGTCGATTTAAACAAACCCACTAACCCCGTGACCTCAGCACTGAGAATGCGGGCGCTTCAGTCACCATTGGAACTCAGCTGCTGCCTGCTTAGGTGATTTCTTTAGCTGGCTTTCATCAATCAATAATTCATATATCAGTGTATTGTACAGTCCTGCACTGCTGCTAACATCTCATGACATTAGCAGCGCTGCGTCATAGAACCTTGCAAAAAGGCTGCACTTTATGTTCCAAAAATTAAATCACACACGCGTCTCATTGTTAGAGAAAGAAAAAAAAGTTTTTGAGGGAAAGTAGAACTCTAGTAGAACTCTAGACTCCCCGGGGTGTCGCTTATGAGATGCATTGATGCATAGCAGCTGGCTGTGATGTATTAAATATGCAAAGCTGACTTTGAACCTTTAAACCAGTCAGTGTCATCTGATTCGGTATCATAGGACTTTTGGGTTGTTGTTGTTTTTTTTTCAATCTTGTGAATTGTTGAGAAACTGAGCATATCTGAACAAGAATAACTTGCCAGTGTGTTCTGAGTTTGTTATGATGTTCATGAATCAAAATAAGTGGTGTGGAACAGTGGTTCTCAATAGGTGTATGAAACAATCACAGTAAACTGTAAGAACACTCATTTATGTAATATAATTAATGTAACTATGCAGTTGGGGAACAAGGTTAGTAAACAGTAACTTTGAAGGCAAACTTGTGATTAAAACCACGTTGTATTGAATTTTAATGAACAGCTTTGATATTCTTATCAACCTAGCAAAAAACCCAAGAGGCACCTGAGCTCTTTCCATCGCACAGCAGTCACAGTCAGACAGACGCTGCTCCCCTGGTTTCTGCCTTTTGACTAAAGGACCTCTTGAAAATGTCTAATGATATTAGAGAAAGTCATTTCCTTATCTGATTCCACACCAAAGGTTGCCTGCTGCCCCAAGATAAAGACTATTTGGGTCGTCTATAAAGGTGGAAGATACAAAATGTCTTTAGTTTAGTGAAAATAACCATCTATTTACTGACTATATAAAGAGCTTCAGTGATGCTAACTCTGACCATCGCATATTATTTTGCTGATGACTCCTGTGTTCACACAAACATGACGCATGAGCAACTCCCCAAATGACATCATCTCCTGCAAAAGGTGTCAGCTGGGGAGGTTTTCGGCTACAAGCACGAACGACACTAACGACTTCATCATCAGGTGTCGCAACTAAAACAGTAGGAGACCTTGGAATTTGTGTTGTTAGTGTGGCAGATTTAGGCTTGTTTTGGAGAAGAAAGTTTGAAAAGTTTCTGGCAGGTTTTAGGTGGTTTCTGAAGTGCCACAAGCAATTCTGTGGCGTGCGAGTCAGAAATTGGTAAGCTTTCTTGATCGGTTTTGCTCTTGGCAGCAGTGCCCATGGGACTTGAAGAGGTTTTGACAGGGTAATGATTGTGTGTCGATGGCAGATCTCAGATCTCTGTCGGTTTGATTGTAAACGCGCTTGAAGCAAGTTCATCGTTCCTCACTTGATATGCCATGTATTTTTAATGTTGTTTATGGGACAGGCAGATGTCAGTGTGCACACTACTGTGTCACTCTCCCAGATGGTTGTTCACCTGGAGGCACCGTAGCCAGGTCTCCACCCTTATAGAGACAGACTTTCGCACCTACACGCAAACGTCATTCCCCAATCTTCTGATGTGATGCCCCTGGGCCTCCTCATCACCTGTGGGAGAGGCAGAGCAGCAGGGAGCAGGAGAGCGATACAGGCTGCAAGAGCGCAACAACGATCAAAGGGAAACTCCTTTACGGGAACCAAGCGTGATGTTGTGAAGTAGGATCAAGCTGCTTATCTCGGTCACGCACCCTCTCGATAATCCAGTCCATCAGCAACTCAACTACAGTAGCTCATCATCAGTCACTCTCAGCCAATCACTCATTTACTAGCTCACAATGTAACAACACACACAAGCGATTCAGTAGCTGCTCGCTAAACTTGACGTTTTTGGACATCGCCCACCGGCCGCTTGAGTAGCCGCATTGTAACCAAGGCTGAGAAGTGATGCACAGGCACACTTCATGTTCACGAGCCAGACAGAAGTCCAAAAGTCCAAAGCAAGCTCAAGAGCAAAGTCCAGTGGGACTGGCAGAAGTGTTAGAGGAGTGGTGCTCAAATTGTGCCAGCTAGAATAAAAAGAGAAGGACCGAGTAACAGTTTCCAGTTAGAGAGAAAGAAAATGAAATGTTTGTGCAGGAAATCAATCAAACGAGCAGAGTGAATCTGGAGACTGGGTGACAGGTGGAGGGGAAGAGGAGGCATGATAGATGTAGGAAGGGGCATCAAGGCATTATAACAAGGCTAATAATCTTTTCACCGCTCTCTGTGACCGTTTGCCCTCTCCTGTACTGCACTAAAGCCACAACTTGACAGGTATTAATCCTCAGCACTAACCTCATCAATACAGACCTGCTATAGAATATCCCCCAGAGCGGTGTGTGTGTGTGTGTCTGTGTGTCTGTGTGTCTGTGTGTGTGTGTGTGTGCATTGGGTGTGTTTGTGTGTGAATTTTGTACATGCACTTTTCCTGCATCAAACTCAGCAGTGACACAGATGATTAAAAAGCGGTGACTGGGGCTTAGGTGTGCATGTGGAACAGCATTATCTCCTGCCCACCATATTTATCTGTCGTAGAGCAGAGTGACTGACAGGAGGAGTCGGTTCTGGAGCCTGCAGAGAGGGATTATTATGGCTACTTTATTCACAAGGTCATCTCCTCTGACTGCTCTTTCCGTTGGCCCCGCTCGGCTCACGTTATATCACCATCAGGACTCATGAGGCTGATGTCTTTAGGTGTGACTTTGTTTGTTTGATTTTATGATCCTTCAGACCTCTGAGGCACTGATGAAGGAGTTGATTAGTCTGGTGCAGTCACAATTGTGGCATATTTCAAACATCCAACAATTCATTGTTTTGAGAGGGAGAATGACAGTAATTGTGTCTTCATCGCCTGTGGATGGAGTGGAGATGAAGAGATTATGTCTCTCCAGTTCATTTTACCCACTTTTGTCATCATCTGTGATGAAGACAAATGAGGCTTTGAGAGACAGATGCACCCACAGGCATTTGTGAAACTTTCTCTTTCGTAAAGAGACTTTTATTAAAACAAAGAATGCACACTCTTCAAACAGGAACTGTCACAATCTGCACAATTATCGGCAATAGTTTTGCAATGATCTTGAAGGAGTTCCCAGAGGTGTGATAAGGTCTAGTTGAGTGCTTCACTCCCTGAGCTCTTGTATTACCATATAATAGTATATATATAAGTATATGTCCAGTAGATGTAGCTGTGTGTGTGTGTGTGTTTGTGTGTTTGTAAGTGGTCATTTTAATGGAGCGTCGCACAACCAGACAACGTGATTGACAGTGCGAAGCAACGGTTCCAGAACCTTAAGTTTGAAATTGATTCTGTGTTCGTGTGCCGATACTCATATGCAGATAATTACCGATAGCTTCACAGTCTGCCACCACCGGGCTTAAAGAAGAGTTTCTGTGTTTTTTTTTTCCCACAAGTTGTCAAGTTTTTCAGCCTTTGCTCTTCATCAGAGATAATGAGTCATTTACATTCCAGTCATTTCTTGATACGAAACATTGGCAGCAGGTGGTGGAGGTTGTGAATAAAAATACTAGAGTGCTATTTTCATCAAAACAAATGCATCAGCAGTCTCTGGTTTCTTAAGGGCTCAAGGTGAGGATGGGTGGATTGTGATAGAGTCTCCCCTTTATTGGAATATTCATTCCTCTGAATTCAAATGTTACACTATTCAAGCCTCATTGGGTGTGTGTGCTGGTAAGTCTTACTTCACACTGTGCATTGTTGCTGTGTATACTGTACAAATGTGGTAATAATGTGTTAAGGATGTGTAAAACAAAGCTTAAATCTGAATCTTCACAATCTTCATTATGTGTTTTGGTTTTTGTTGTTTTTTTTTCATTTTCATTAACATGTAGCGTAAGAGCACATGGTTGATAGTTACACAGAAATGTGTGTATTAATGCTTATGTCCATGTGTGGTGCAGGTAAGTCCGTTTATAGGCAGTTGTGCCTGAGGCTGTCTACTTTCTTTGCAGACAAATGAATCTTAGTCACACAGACACGCCCACACTGAAGGATGAGTTTGGAGAACGTACGCAGTAGGAGAAAAGTAAACGGATGAGACAGAAAACATGTACAAGTGATGCCCGTCTCTTTGGTGCATGCTTTAGTTAGTTTTAACTAGGTTCAAGTAGAAAACCATAGCTGATTCTTTGAAGTGTTTTCCCCCTGTGCACCACAACAGAAAGGAAGTCTTTAAAAATAGGCTGTCTGTTCAATTTGAATAGAGGAGAGGCCTTGAAAGAGCATATGTTTGCAAGTAGTTTGCATCTCATTTAATGCAGCTCGAAAATAGTTTCAAGAACGGGAGAAGAATGACTCTTTTTTTCAGTTTGAAACCAGAAAACACAAGTGCTCTTTCGCTTAATTAGCCTTTAAAAGGTCGAGTTATTGTTTAACCTTAGTGTTTTACTTGTCTGTGTGCTTGTCTTGTGCACTCAAAGCCCAGTGGCAGTGATAATTAAGGCATAAAGCCTTAAAACCTGCACTTACGTTCAGCTTTGGGTATCAAATTGTAACAGCGTAATGCATTGAAGTCATTGCGGTCCACTGCTTGGTGTGCACGTTGCCTCTTAGAAGCCATCGGGCTACACGTGTCTCCACAGACACACTAAAACTGAAAGGAAGTGTCCACAGGGAAAACAGAAGTACATGCATCTCTTTATGACCAAAAATGTATTTCAAAATTCAATTAATATTAATATATATTAATATTACTTTAAGTCAATGTTATTCTGTGTTTCCTTCTATTGTTAAATCATCAGTGGAGTTTCATGTCAACATAACAACACTAAACTTACCTCAACAAAAGTTTCTTATTATTCCTTTTTTAAACTAGTATGAACTGGGTCATATTGTCATATTTACAAAATAAGACAATATTTCCCACTCTGGATGTAAGGCGTACTTTTATATAATTGCTTTCAGTTATGCAGTGTCTCTCTCGCTGTCTCTGTCTCTTGGCAGCTCTCCTGAGGGCATGTGCTGATGGAGCTGCCAATCACCTGTATAACATCACTGCTGGAGACGAAAGGTGAGCCTGGTGTCTGTCTGCTTTTGTGTCTTCACATACATGTCGCCCTCTCTGCATATGGTTGCATGTTGTGGATGGATTCATTCATGCAGTTCAGTAGCATTGTATTTGTTTTATTGTGTCTGGCCAAAAAATGAGTGCATCTGTAATGTGTTGTGCTTTCTGTCGAGTGTTGCAAGTGTGTGTGTGTGTGTGCCTGGTGAAGAAGAATTCACTCTGTTTCTGTCCCGTCTGTGTGAAATCTGCAACCACATTTTTTCCCATGGCTAATGGAGAACTGCTGTCACGATAGAGATGGATCTGCGTTTCACCACGAGTCCCTGAAGTGTGAGGCTTTCACATTAACACCCTGAGTGTGACCACGACTGCGCGTTTTACCAGAGCATGAATGTGATGTTTTGTGCGTCTGTGTTTGTTTATGTCCTCGTTTTTTCATCCCCGCCGCTGTAAAACCCATTTTAGTTTATAGTGGACTTTTTTGTGGAACTTTTAAGGGTAGAATTTGAGTTGACAGCTGAAATCCATCAGACCTATATTTACTGTAATACCCGGATGAAAGGACATTGTGTTGCACACCTGATTATTAAACATGCTCACTGCCAATGTCACAGACAAAAGTAGCCGCAGAAGTTTTACTAGTGTTTTAAACTGTCTTTGACAATTTTGATTGTATTTTCAACACAACTAGTCGTGTAGCTCAGTCTCAGCACGATTTTGAGCTTGAGGCCCCGCAAAGGCATCGCTCATACTCCTGTCTGTTTATGTGACACTGCAGATTCATCTTCTGACCCTCCAGTCTGAGCTTTGTCAGCAGACTGCACAGCTGAGCTGACAGTCAGACCTCCCGTTTAAGCCCTCGCATCCCAAACCGCATGTGTCCTGGAAAGTTATACATCACACTGGGAGGGTTGAGACTGGAGGAAGGATTTGCAATTAAGGGTTGGAAGGGGGAGAACCAGGGGGATGTTTAAAGGTGGGGATGTGTAAATCAATCACCAGCAGGTTAAGATGTGTTTAACTCAACATTTCCATAACTAATGGACTACAGATAGAAAGAGGAGGGATGAGGGAGATGCAAGCCATCAATCAAAGCCAGATTTTATAAACATGCACTCCCAATGTGTAATCAAAAAGGGAGATATGAGAAAGATGCACAAGAAGAAAAACTAAATTAAATGTGAAGAAAAAACAAACATAATTTCATTAATATTGTTTTGAAGCTAAGATAACAACGTAATAGAGAACTCAGCAGAGTTGCATATGTGTGTGTTTGTGTGTTTCTTGGTGTGGGTGTACATTTGCTGGCTTTCACTTGTCCCCAAATTGCACAAGTGAAACCATTACTATGACAATTATTCCAACCCAGAGTTGAAATCTCAAGTTCAAAACACCGAAACTGGCATATTTCGCGTTTGTATTGTGCTCGGCAAGGACAGCCTGTCGAGAGATCCCAAGTCTCAATTGTGGCTTACACATCATTCGAGTCATGAAAGGATCAGCTCCCTGCAAAACTCCTGCAGATAATTCTGACAAATTGTGCTGGCTCACTGCGGGGGAACATGTCGGCTTTTAAGATCCTCGCATCAAAAGTGCTCCATCACAGGCTCTGCTGTTGTGAAAGAAACTGTAAATTATGTCAGATTTGTTGAGAAAATCAAAACATATCAGTTGACTTTTGGAAAATGATGTCTGAGGTGGTATTTTGGACACCAAATTGCAATTAAATATATGTAGCAATTTCTTTGAAATGCAAATTGTATGAGACATTATTGAAAAAGCACTGGCCTTAGTTCAGTCAACGAGGTGACGTTTGCCTGTAATTGTCCACGTTCGACTGGGACTCTGTGTTTCCATCAGGAAATAATGAGGATAGGAAGGTTCCTGGGTAACAGTCTCGTGGTCTGCCACAAGATCAAAGTGGGCGAACATCCTCCCACCCAAGAGAAGGGTGCCACGTAATGTTCTGTCAAAACAGCTTTAATGGTAGTCATTAGGTGTGAAGAGAGGAGGGAGTTTGTCAGGCTAAGGCTTTCTGCCTCTCCTAATGACTCAAGCGACAATGAGTCGACTCCACTGCAAGGGGCACTGGGAGACAAAGACGACATGCTCTTGGTGGAGAAATAATTTCAGGCCATTTCATGCTATTACACTCAACCTGTAGTCAGGAACCCATAATGACAAAACAATGTATGTACTGCAGTACCGTTCATTTCCTGGTAGTTTCGTAGGTCACTTGAGGAAATGTTACAACCTTTTATGTCAGCAGTTCGAAAAGCTAAGACCTAATGTAAAAGCTGTTACACTTTAGAAAGGCCAGTTCAGACAAATATTGAGAATTTCAGTTTGTTTCTCAAGTATTTGTCTCTATTTTGTATATCCAGGTGTTTTCTCGTTGCCCAGATGTGTCCTGTAAACTCTCTGCATGGCTAATCGCGGATTTAGCTTTGACTTCCTTGACCTTGCGCTTGTTCCAGAAGCAGCCATGCAAGCCCAAGCCATGCCAGTTCCTCACAGATGAGATTGACACATGATACCATCCTCCACGGCTGCCATGAGCTTTAAATCAAATGAGAACAGTTCGTACTGTCTTGTCTATTGTCGTCATCACTGGTATGTTTACCATGTAACATAGTGTCATAAAAGTGTACATCTGTCTATGTCGATCTGGGCAAATGCAGATAGAGGCAAATGTGTCATTGTTTGACTAAGCGTGTGCATTAGGTGAGAAATATCTTCTGTTCTTGGTTGTCAGCATACGATTGTGTGTGCATTTTTATTTAAGATCTGTCACCTACAACAAATGAAGTTGTCAAATGAAGACTACTTATTTTCTAAGTAGAAACATCTCTGACAGTCTGTTTGTTTGTGTCCTGCCTTTATTAACATCTTTCACTTTGTGTCTTATTCACCAGGCAGATGCATAGCATTCCACATGTGTACTACATAAAGAGAGAGCTACTCCTCTTGATTGGTGACCTGTGTTTTTCTAGTATGACCCAGTATGAATACAGATTGTCTCACTCGCGTCTGCTGGTTCCTTTAAGAAAACAGTTGTTTTGAAATATATAAACATCACAATATGAGCCACTTGGAGCTGGTGTAATCAAACTCTCATAGCTTGAAAACGTTTTAACGGCTGGGGTGGTGATGGTGAATCATGCGACCTAAAAACAGGTTCACAGGCCACCAGTTAAGAGGATTACACTGCAAATGAAACTGGGCAGGGGGTTTGGGATGATGAGCGGTAACTAAAGGCTTGTTGTTCCTGATTGCTTTCAACGCTGTTTGCTTTTTTCATTTTCACCCTTCTCTTCATTTCACTTATCCTCTGCTAATTATTGATTCGTTTTCTTTATTATTATATATTTTGTCCACGCTCTCACTGCCAAACTACTTTTCATCTGCTTCTCCCAGAGTCGAACTGATGAAGGCGAGGAAAGTTTTCATTTTGACATGAAGGCATTGTTTTGACATACAGTAGATGTGTTGTACCGTGATTAGTTTGTATTAAGTTTATTATTATAGCGTTGTAACAATTAAGCCTAATGATGATGCTCTCCTTCTCTTTAGTACACCTAGTAGCCCTAGGAGTAGCGCTGATGGTTGATGTTTGTGGTGTACTGGTTAAGAGTCGACTGGATTTATGACATATCTACAGGCGTCTGTGTGATTATCTTTGGGATTGGATCACTCACCTAATGGTTTCCTAGTGCTACATCCACAATGTGCAAACAGGTTGATTTGATCTAATGCTTCGGTACAGATAAATAAATAAGCATGCCGATTTGCTAATTGAGCTCGTTCTTGCCGTGGGATAATTAGACCTCTGTTGGCAATTATTGGTTGTTTCTCATACCTACCTGTGCAGAACAGCTTGTTAGTTAAGCAAGACACATATAAACCTCACATTAGAACATAAAATCTTTTGTATCTATGCCCAACAAACTAAATGATGTGATGCTTGTTAATGTGTTCACAGATCTCTTACTGCATGTGGCCTTTGCTCCTCACAATACGTTATTTGCATAGCCACAGGATGTTACATTTGGACGTACGATATTGTAGGTTATGCATGAAAAATATTGTGTCAGTGTGTTCTGTGTGCACACTGACATATGAGTCAGAGAACGAAACATGTCAAGGTGCTTCTCTGTGGCTTGTTTACGTATTTGGGTCGCTAATGATGTAATTCAAAATGAATCCTTCAACCCTTTCGCTGGCCCTCCTTCTCTGATTGGGAGAATGGTAGGATGAGAGGAGTAATCAGGGCCACATCTTCTCAAGTGATGAAAAGACGAGGAAAAGGAGAGGTGTGTTTGTCGTGCTGTGCTTCAAGAAAAGATGAAAGACATAAGGGAGCGAGAGAAAACCAACAAAAACAACATTTTGCTGTAATTAAGTGGTCGTATGGAAGGATGTTGCTTAGTTGAAACCAAACAAAGACAGAAATAGAGATGAAAAACAGATAAGTGTATATAGGGGAACATGTTTTTCTTTCTTTAATGAAGCGGTTAGACAGGAAGATGTTGCTTTAATTACTTAAAAAAAAAGTAAGGATTGCAGAGCAGATATGAGGAGAAAGTATGTGAAGCATGAAAGTAGAAAGCAGCATGGGAGCGAGAAGTGTGGGTCGGCAGGAAGAGGAGAAAACAGAGATAAAGAGATGCACAGGCAGGCTGATAGACAAACACGCACATGCAAAGGTCACACCGCCGTCCCTGCCTCCCAGTACTCAGGCAAACTGGCGGTAAAATGCTCTATTTCCCATCCAAATTAAAGTGTCAGTTAATATTAATGTGGAAGCGAAGACTGTCAGGCACACAACACGGCGACGCACAAACAGCATCTCTGCTCATGCACGCAAACACAAATTCAGAATTTAGCATCTCGCCCGCCCTGGTGACTATCGGCTCGGTAGAGTCATGCACACGGATCACACACAGATGTGTGTGTGTGCTTGTGCACGCTTGTGTGCAAAGCTCCGATCAGGCCTTGTGTCACATCTCGTCCCATCTGTCACATGAAGGTTATTTCTGAATGGAGATGCAATTGTGGCGTCCTCTGTTCTAAGAAGGGCAGAAGTGTGTCTGCGCTCGTGTGTGCTATCTGCTCTGTGGCTGTTTGTGCAAATTGCACATTGTATTGATGTTTTTACCTGAATCTCATTCTTAATCTGCCTTAGTCTCACGGGTTGTGCTTGATTGTCTTCATGCAACTCTGTGTTTGCGGCGCACACACAGTTGCCGTCCTGTTTGTCTGGCTGTATCTTGTTGGTGTAAATGGGAACACGGGAGGAGGGAGCGAGGGAATAATCCTTCTGTATCTCTTTCTTCAACCGACCGGAACATTGCTCCCGCCTCTTGCTGGGAAGCACAAACACATAAACAAACGTACACAAACACACGACCCAACCAACCATGAAATCGTAATGTCAGACCTGTTAATACCTCTAGATAGCAGCAACCGCATCCCTGCATGGTCCCGCTCCTTACACAAAAGCACACACACAGGAAACGGAATAAACAGAGAGCTATCGGTCTCTCTCTGACAGGAATGTTCTACTCAGTAGCGGCCGGTCGAGTTTGGGCTGTTTTTACCGAAATCGGCAGCAGACCTTGTTAATTCCCCCCCACCCTGGAAACGCAGGTTCACCCACACCACAGTTGAGTTTGAATGAATAAAATGCATGGGGTAATATATATATATATATATATATTCACAATTCCAAGCCAGTATGCACATATATTCCCAAAGCTCCTGCCCAGTTTGTTTTGCAGTTGTAGTCCTCTTAATTGCATGTATTAGCATCACATTTCTGCTCGGTTTCTGTAGCTAACAACAAATATTCTGGTTTGTTTAACTTTGTTATTATTGTGCCTGTTTTGTAATAAAGCTAATAGGTGCAGAGCTAGTTATGCTCCTACTTTGATAAGATGTATTACCTCATTGACCCCTCTGCTCTCACTGTACAGTGTGCTGTATCGATCGAGGACACCGATCAAAATATCAAATCAAACCGATACTCGGCTCTAATGGACAATATAGTCAGTCTGTGTAATGGAGCACCAGCTGCATCACTCTGTCTGTTTGTGCGTCTGTGAGAGATGGGGAGATTGACAGACAGCAGTCTATTAATTACTGTTTGCCTTTGACTGACTTAGGAGTAAACTTGCTTCCAGTCTAGCTATAACTCTGTTTACGTGCTTGAATGTATTCCCATATGTATATCAGATATGCTTGTCTGAGGCTGCCATGTACGGTTGTGCGCGTGTGTCTGCTTTTCCATCAATCTATCTCTGCAGTCAGGCCTGTGTGTGCGGGTGTGTGGAACAGGCCCAGGCTCAGTGCCACAGAGAATCTCTATGTCAGTCTTGGTGTCTCTCCTCGCCTTCCCCCGGCGGCATCACTCCTCTCCCTCGCTGCACAGATCAAAGAGCTGACACATGCCCCGATGTCCTCTCCCTCCATCTTTCGTCTCACTCTGTCTTTCTTGCAATCTTAACCCTCTCCCTCTGTCACTCACCCGATCTTTCTATCCTTACATCCAGGTTTCTCCCCGACTATATCAGTGGGGATTTTGACTCCATTACTGCAGAGGTCAAAGCGTTCTATGCAGACAAGGTGAGCGAATAATGAACTTGAACACACACCCACAAAAAGAATAGGAACTGAAGATTGGAAAGATAACAGAGGGTTAGGCGGCAATAATAGAAAAATACATCTACATCTCATACAAAACTAAATAGTTCCCAAATTGCCCTTTATGCTGTGAGTGCAGTCATCACGCTGAACCTTCAGCAGCTCAACGTGGTATCAGCGATCAACTCAGCTTGAGTATGAGAAAACATTTTTTTTTTTTTTTGGAGTGTGAGTGGTGTCACAGGGTTACGGAGCTGGGCTCGCGCTCGCTAAGTGGATAAGTGACTATCCAAAGTTGACTGGGCTTAAGTGGCTCTCATGTTTGAGACTCTCCAGGAGTCCCACCTGCAGACTGAATCATCAAAGTGCGCAGGTCTAAAAGGACCGTAGCTGTCATCACACTGTAAGATGCAGAAACCCTCTCAGACGGTGGCCAGGGTCACATTTTACAGATATAAATCCCACCTTCCGCCACGCGTTTTGTTTTCTGAGTGCAGTTTTTAATTTTAAATAAGATAACGTTGCTCGGAATTGAGGCTTTCGGGGTAGGAATGCTCCCACAGCCTCCTTCTTAACCACAACCACAGTTTAACGCCATTACATGATGTGTCCATGTGGGAATTAGCAAAAAGGCAGTTTTTTGCTTTTCGTTCATGCATCAGTCACAGGTCATGAAAAGAAAGAAATAATAAAAGCAATGAAGGACGAAAATCATTTACTGATATGCCCACAACTTCTCAACATACAAGCTATTGTACTACTACATGAATATACTGTATTTTCCAGGTCAACTCCAGAAGTTTACCATGACATTGTGATCTTTCCTCCCTGTCCCTCTAACTCTTGGAATTCAACAAACCAAGGTCATAAAAACAACAAAAAAGAGAAAAAAATTCAATTAATTGTTCGCTGCAGTGTTTATAACAAGCAAAATGTCAAACCAGAACAATAATAAATGCAGGGTAAGATGTCACACTCACACACACCTTAGAGCAAAGACAATGCAGTGCCTGTGCCGTTATCACTGCACTTTACTCTGATCACACACCAGCTGTTAACCATTTTTGCTCACACATAATCAACCTGAGATATGACTCGCCTTCAGCTGTCTGTAATATCAGTCCTTTCTCACAAATATCATACAGGCTGGCGAAAGAAAATCAACAATACCTTTATTCCTTGGGAGGGAGCGGACTGTTATGTTCTGTGTGTGGGTGAAATAGAGAAGGTGCCGTGTTTTAGGAGGGAAGAAAGCAAGAGACAAGGCAGAGAAGCTAAAGCGTGGTTGTTTACCTGGAAGCCATAGTTTAGGGCCACTGACTGGAACCTATACATTATTCAGCAACACAGCACTCAGACAGCAAGACAACACTAAAACACTGATTTATACCCCACTTCTTTCTTTTTGTACTTTGTTATGCCTCTATCTCTTATCTGTGTCTGGGCTCTATCTGTGAATTTGCGATTTGTGAATGCATGGGTGTATCTCATTGTGTTTTGTTGCTTGTGTGTGTTTCCATTGTGTGCAGGGGTGTCAGCTGATAGAAACAGCTGACCAGGACCTAACAGACTTCACCAAGTGTCTTGCAATTATGCTGAAGGAGATTCAGGCAAGAAAATTACAGGTAAATTGTAGAGAAACCACAAATAAACACACAACACAAAAGTGATTATCATTTTTATGTAAAAGAAAATTGTAATCTTAATCCTTTGAGTTTATTAATGTGCATTAACAAGGCTTTTAGTCCTCAGCTATGTCAGGTGAGCAGCAGAAAGGTGAAGTGTTTATGACATTGTGCCTTTCCTGCTAGAATGAAACAATTAACTGTTGCTGCCGTGATCTTTTCGAAAGCTTGAAGCTCTTCCTAACAACCTGGTATCCAAAATCCGAAAATAAGCTCCCAGACGGTGCGAAGCCCTGTGCCCAGCCAGCTGCTGCACAGCCAGACACACACACACACACGCAATGATCTGATCCAGAGATTGACTCAGATTTCCATTCTGACTCTCAAAATGTCAGCCGAGTCGCACAGAAAGTACACGGCAGGAGAAAGAAATGTGAGAAACATATGCCGTATTGACGCACGTTAGTGTGCAATGCAATCATTCAGTATATATTTTAATGTGCGTCTTAATGTGCGTGAAATCTAGGCTATAGTTCTGTTTTCTTTATTGTTTGAAAAAAACAAAACACAGCGCGCTGAGTGTTGCTTCAATCACTGCTGAGTGCTCCAATCACTTCACATCTCTGCTGATGAAAGACTAGCGAAGATTCCTTGCAGACCCACAAATCCAATAGGCTCACATGTTGCCACGTTGTGCACTTTCCCTCGGCTTTTTAAGAGGAGATATCCGCGTTGTCCTTCCCTTTCATTGGCCTCTTTCTTTCAGGCTGCCTAATATTTACTCTGCCGTTGAGCTGCGGCTGTTTGTCTGTCTGCCTGCCCGCCAGAGATAACTGCCTGGCAATCAGCGCTTGACGCTCCTTAAGAGTTGCTGATGACGACGACTTTGTTTTCTTTGTCACTTTGTGATTTCTGTGCCGCTTATGTAAAGGCAGAACTTTTCGGGTGACGTCATATCGCGCCGTGTCGTTTCCTCCCCCACTCATCTTCCCTTTTTCCCTTTTAGTGCGTTTTAATAAATTTAAATACATGGATAAAATAATAACGGGGTGATTTACAGATTACCGAGCATTGTGCTCAGGAGTGCGTTTGGGCTATTTAAGATTCCACATATTAGCCCCTGGATGTTTTCCTCCACACAGCTTAGCGCTCGATTTAGAGAATTTATCTGGTATTGTGCTGGGTGCAATCCCAAAGAAAGGTATCAGAGGATTAGGGTGGGTGGAGGATGAGGATGTGTTTGTTTGTGTGCATACAAACTATATATTTATGCAATTGTGCTCAGTGTGTGTTCACTGGAAGGTGTGTCTGTGTTTGTAGCCTACAGTACCTGTTTACATCTGCTGTGTAAGTACTTGTTGGACTGTGTGCACGCATGTGTGTATCCCAGCGTCTGGTGTGTGTGCGCTGCTCTGTTTGTCTTCTCACAGTTCTGTCCTAGTTAGCTGCTCTCTCCTGCTCCACTGTTGCAGGCATAAGCAGCAACGCTGTTTTTTATTCAGTTCTCTGTTTCTCCGGGTATCTGTTCATCATTCTCGGTAAATGGGCATGAATCTTTTGGTTGCTCTCCAAGCCCCACTTGCTTCCTCTGGTTTCCGCGGCCAATCAGGAGACATCATGGCTGGATGTGTTGAGCCAGCCCGTTAAATAGCTTTTATTCAGTCAGGGGATGGTTTGGAGGGGGGGGGGGGGGGGGTTCTTTTTAGTAAACAAACTTGAAATAGAAACAAATTTGAAATGTACATGGAGTTTGATTTGTATGGAAAATAAAGCAGAAGTGTTGATGGGAAACGGACGCCTGACCAAGCCAGTGTGTCATCGGAGGTTAAAATGCAGTTTTTCCTCTCAGTACGTTTTTTCTTTTACAAGACTTGTAAGATTTTCTGTTGTGTTGATGCCCGCTGTGAATTTAAACAGATACTCTTCACCGAAGGCTGTGTCTGGACTATGAGTTTCCACAATATATACGGTAGAGAGCCTCCTGGTTAAACTCTTTTGGAAATGGCGTATTTATCATGGGGGACAGCAACATTGAATTGAATCTAAACAGTACTTGACCCATGTTGGTTCACTGTTGAGCACAAACCCACAAACATAGAAAATTTCCCTTTTCTCAAGGTGCTTGGTGCTGAGAGCCACAGATATAGAAAAGTTCTGTGAAGCAGGTTCAAGTATTGTTGGCACAGTACTTGAGATATTTAAAATATATGGAGTAATACTAGTGTTTGTCCTACAGTATGTTGTGAATTTCATGGTGTACTGTGATTTTTCTGTAAGTATTTGACTGCGTCTTTCTCTTGCAATGTCTCTCTCTTAAAGAGAGTAGTTTATTCACCAAGTGTTGCTGTTTATTTTACAGCTTAAGAGTCGTTTCTGCATGTGGGGGCGTCAGCCAGATGTTGAAGTAACCTCTGTTTCAGCACAGTTTAGTCTCAACCACGTCTCCCGAGGCAGAAACTTTAGTTCCGATACGTTCACTTGGGTAAATAGTCTGTTCTCCTTATGTACGGAGCTCCAGGACAAGACTGATGCGAGCTCTTTCACCTGTTGGGAAATGTCAGGCACACTGAAGTAATGGCAGGTTGCTGTAGTAGCAAAAAGGGAAATAAAAAATGCATTTTGCAGTGACGCCGCAGGATTGTGTTGTCCTGCAAAATGAGTTAACACATGCACATATGCTTAGACAGCCAGCATGTGTTGGTGTAGTACAAGTCGTAAGTTTCCAAGAAGAGAGGAAAACTGTCCATGATTGTCTGTTGCTCCCCTGATGTTAAGCTGCATTTAACATGACAGTCAGCATCAGCAAAGGCAATAGAACCTTATTTATTTATACAAGCTGTTTGTTTATTTAGAGTATGTGTTTCAGGCAAAAATAAAAAACATTGAAGTGGGTGTGATTGATGGTCCTGGGTTTGTTTTCCACGCTGGTGTGACTGTCAGTCCGTCAGCCTGTGACAGAGCCTCTGCCCTCTAAACCCCTGTTGGGTTTTAAGGCTGTCAGCGCTGGCGCCTGACTCAGAGACTTTGTATAAGGATGTAAGCGCTGAGAGCTGTAAATGTCGTCCTCGAGTGAACTGCTGGTTCAAAGTTAGGAAAAAATCTTCCTTTAGCCCTGAGGTAGCAGGAAATGTAATCCACTCAGTCCACTTAGTTTCTTTTAACATCTACACCTCTTAATGTAACCGTATCCTCAGCATAGTGGTCTGACTGCGTTCTTTGACCTATTCGCGATTGTTTATTTGTCCTCCATCTTATTTCTTTGCTCTTCCCTTTATTCCAAGCTTCCCTGTCCCAGTGGATTTTGCTGTTGTGCTTATTTGTTCCCTCATAAAATAATAAAGTGGCAATATTCTGTATTTTTGCTACTGCAAACAAATAAGTAATAACACATTTGTCTGTCTCTCAGTAATTCCCCGGCCTGTGCGGGCTCTCAAGATCATTAATTCCAGCCGAAGATGTGTGACCAGGCAACTGATACATACAGTGCTTCCCGTTTTGAAAAGGCAAAGTAATTTCCTAAAACAGCTGGGCGCTGTCTGTTTTTAGCTGTGGATGTGTCGCGCTCATGAATATTTATGGAGGCAGGACACTGTGCATGTGGTGTGTTCTGCTACTGCTCCTGTGCTCGTGGCACTGTAAACGAACAAACCACCCACTAAACACTGCAGCTTACCGGTGCTTTTAATAGTTTATGAACCACAGAGATACTGTTTTGACGACACTCAACAATTATTCAGAAAAACTAAATGGCATTCAATGTAGAGGAGCAGGCCGTCACGTCGTGTAAACTATGTAAACTGAGTTCTTTGTTTTGTTAAACTGCGCTTGTCTTTGCAGGTGGATGCCATAGTGGCTCTGGGCGGACTGGGCGGCAGGTTTGACCAGATCATGGCATCAGTGGAGACCCTCCACCACGCTCTGCCCATGACACGACTGCCCCTGTTGGTCATACAGGGGAGTAGCCTCGCGTGCCTGCTCCGACCCGTGAGTGCATTATGGTCCTCACAAATGGTTTTTTTTTCAGCTTTTTCTCTTTTAATATGCTTTGTGAAATCTAAATTACAAGTGAAGTTATACCACTTCCTCTGTCTGTGGATTTATTGTTGCTCTCGCTGTCTTATAAGCTGCATATGAGAACCACACAGACAGAGCTAGACGGTGTTTTCATCACACTAGAGTGAAATTTTGCTCTCTTGCTCACACATCTCCCACTTCTCCTTATCATCCTTCTTTCCACGTCCTTGTCTTTATTTTCTGTTCTCTCTCCAAAATCTTCTTTTCCTTGCTCTGCTTCCACCTTGATTGGAGTGTTGAACACTTTGTTTCTTTGTTAAGTAATCACTTCAAGAACACACATACACACACGCACTTCTCAGCACTTATAGTGTCCCAATTTGCTGTTGTGCATAAGAGAGAGAGTGGGAGAGTCTCTTTTGATGCTCCCAAATTGTTTTTCCTCATTGCCAGCCACTTTCTCATGCCCCTCAGTTGATTGAGTTTACAAGTGGCCAAGCAGCCGCCATTTGGGACACGTCCCGCTCTTTATTTCACACTCTTTCTTTTCCCCTCCCCTGCGTTGGTTATTTGTGAGATCTTCAAGACGAACAGCCAACTGTCACACTTCCTGACGACACCTTGTAATGCGTTAAGTAAACCTCTCTCTCATGCTCCCGCTCCCTACTCCTTGTCATTATTCCGAAGGCGCGTTGTCATTTACTGCTTCATACCTCGACACCTCCAATTAATCTTACTTCGGTGAGGGTAAATTAAGCTCGTTTGTCAACGCAGCTCCAATTCGCCTGCAACTGAACGCAGGCGCCTGTACATGAAGGTGATTGCAACCTTCGAAGGTCTCTGTGCTATTTGTTCACGTTACATCTGTAATTGAAGTGTTTACATCTTTTGCCAAATATCCGCACTATCCATATTTCATGCAATCAGAGTTTTGTTATGCATTGTTAGCTTTGGGATTTGGTGTAACAATCAATACATACAGAGTTGTTCATGTTCTATACGCAGTCTTAGACGTGATTACCCAAAGACTTAATTCCTAGTTTTCAACTTAACACGAGAAGGTCTTGTCACATGATAACAAAGCTAATGTAGCTTTACAGCTACTTATAACCAGGGTTGTGCTCATTAATTTGCGCTTCTGTTTCCCAAATGAGATGTCAAAGTGTTGTTATGTGGTCTTAGGAAAGTGCTTTCTATAGCGGCCTCAGAGCATTGTGTAATTCATGTGTCTTTTATTGAATTACGGTTAGGGACGCTGGAGGAGCTGCAGGCTTGTTTATCCTGACTCCCTACACAACGCGGAGATGTTTTAATCAGTCTAGGTCCCAAAGTGTTGCTAAATTTGCTGGATTTTAGTTGTAAATCAGTTCTAAAAACGGAGGGAAAACTCACTGAGTTCATCTGTTTTGTTTGCTGTTCTCTTGCTCTCGACTCCACTGAGTCTCGGTCGCAGGGCCAAGCAGAGCCACGTTTACCCAGTAAGTGTCCCTGTCTCTAGAGATGCTTGAGAAAGACTTGTCTCCTGTGGGAAAGACGTTGCAAAGGCAGTGTCAGCGAAACCTGTGCTATAAATCACTGCAGCACACACACACACACAGGCACACAAACACTCCAGGTCACAAATACAAACTTGTTTACCTGATGCCCTTTTGAGGAGTGAAACTTGTCAGAGCAAAATCTGATTTAAATGATGGAGTGGGATAACAGAAGTATATTATGTTCACTCATCCAAACCTCTGCAGTGCTGGAGCAAGTTAGCAGCAGTGTGGCATTCAATAATAAAATAAATACATATATTAAGAACTGGAAACTTTCTGCTATGTTTTAAAAAATTCTGTTATAGTGTAACAGAACTTGTAGGATTATGATTTGAAATATCGTAACTTTTTGGAAACCTTTGTTTCTAAAAGTTTAGGACTGTTAACATGATAATATTATTATTATGTTAGTTAAATACATAAGAACGTGTTTGATCATATTAATAGAATTTGCATTTGTCTTTCTAATGCAGTTGTTGGTGTGGATGTAACATGAAGTGAATATGACTGGTTTGGTGTCAAAGTCCCTGAATCCATTATGTAAAGACTAATGGAAAGGATTGGTTGGAAATGATTCCTTTATTGTGCCATGTTCTAAAAATTAAACACGTTTACGCAAACGTCCACATCACAGCTAAATGCGCAGATAGCGATAGGGCCTGGATGCTGTCAGAGCTGCTGTACGTGTGCAGGTGCTGCAGCTCCACATCAGCACACGTTCCTCATACGCTCTTTCATCATGACACATTTACACAAACACACTGTATGTATGTATAGAAAACAACCGCGGGGATGTTTTCCGAACATCAAAAGCTCCAAAGCTTAGAATTTTTCCCATCATTCCTTCCCTCTGGCTCCACAGCTTCAGGAAGCCAAGCAACAGAAGCTTTCAAGATTTCAAACTCTTAATTGAGTGTGCAAGGCTCCGCTGTCTTTGTCTGTGTCTGTACGATCCTTTTTAGATGACTGATGTAGCTGTCAACACTTCTTTTTTTTTTGTTTTTTGTACTTCTGCTTGAGTGTATGGCAGTTTGAGCCTACGTGCCACTGTTAGCCTCCAGACATGTAAGAGTTGATGAAAGATAATTGTAATGTTTCAAGCATTTCCTTGTTTTCCTGCTGTTACGGCACTTCCCGTGCCAAATGCGTACGTGCACGTACAGAAGGTTTGCTTTGACCTTTTTAGATTCCAGCATCAGGTTTCATTATAACAAGTGTATACAGAGCAAGTCATTATTCAGCCTGAAGAGTCTGACATTACCTTGTACCTACACCGCGTGATGCTCCTGTTTATTTTCCGAGCTTCAGTATTTCAAAAGCGTACCGTGACATTTTGGATTTTTTGTTCCTGTTGATTTTCTTTGTGCGATACTTCACACAAAGACACACTGTAACTTTTCTTTACTGGCACCGCAGACACAAGCTATTACCTCTGTCAACCAACCTCCCTATAACTGATACACACTGTTATTCCTTTAGTAACAATATAGTGTATGCTACAGGTGCCTATTGCTTTGAGGTGAGGCAATCACAGTAATACAAGCAGCATTCAGGTGATAAGCTTGCTGTTAGTGCAATCATGGTGTTGCACTGCAAAGATGGTTTGACTTCCTGTGACAAAAGTGGGGGAGCTGAAAACAGGTTGCAGTCATTTATTTTAATGACCCCTGGTCCCTGGGCGGAGAAGCCGAGTTCCTCATTTTGGGCTAAAAAGTTTTTAATGTCGTGCACAGTCGCCTCATTGTTCCCACCTGACTCGGGCATTCACACACATGCTGTACTTGCAGACGAGCGCTTGTTCATCATTCTTTTACCCCCTGCTGTGTGTCGGCAGGGCAGCCACAGACTGGGGGTGAACACGGGCCTGGAGGGGGACTGGTGCAGTCTCATTCCAGTAGGGGGGCCGTGCCAAGCCACCACCACTGGACTCAAATGGAACCTGGGTGAGTCCCCTTTTATTGCTAGAATTTTAATAATCACCCACAGCTACTAATTAGTTAATATGGCCAGTAAAATACATAATTCTTCTTTCGCTCACATGCAAATAATAAACTTTAGTTTTTACAGGCATAACGTGCATATGTTTAAAACACACAAAAACCTTGTACACGGGTTAAGAATAAAAGTCATGTTAATCAGATTTGCAAATTAACAACTTACTAAAGCTGCAGAAACAACATGAGCAGTAGTTTGACAGAAATGAGGAAACAGTTCAGACATTTTATGATTCTAAAAAGCATAAAGCAAATGAGTAATAGAAGGAGGTCACCTGGAGGATGCTGCTGGTGAGTATCAGTTTAGATCCATACACATCATTTTCTAGCTGCTAACATGCAAACTTAAATTTGTGTTTACACTGGAAGCAATTTCCATTTAAGAAAATGCAGCTTTACACAATGTCACTTTAATGAAACTGCAGTTTAAAAAGTTTCATATGTTCAAAGCGCCCAGTGTACATGCCACAGTGTGCTTTTTATGTTGTTGAATTTGTGTGGAAATCCAGTCAGACACCCGACTGAGGCCCCCCGTGGTCCTACCCCACTCCAAGCCTTATGGCCAGCTGTGTTCTTAATGAGTTGGCAAAGACCAAACTTCCATCCGTACGGCAACCTGGTATGTAGGGCAGACTGGACCTTCTGTCACTGGGGTTGCATAATGTGTCCGTTTCTTGGTGGGTGTCCACCATCAGTGTCGAGCGTGCACGTGTATGTTTCTGGGAGCCTTTACCCTTGGGCGAGCACGCTAGTGTACGCGTGCTTGTTCAACACGTACTGTATGTATGTGCATTTGCGTATACCGCCACGTCCGTGCTTTGTGTCCAGTCGATTAAACTGTATGTTTGCGTGTATTTTTGATCAGCTACATTGTGTCGCATATTTTCTCAGGACACCTGTGAGGTGGCCTTCTGAATGGTAATGAGAGGGACTTTATACATGAGAGGCCTATGCAGATTAGCCAGTGATAACAAGACGCATAATTAATCCCATGCATATTTAGAAGGCTGCAAGTAATGATTTCCCTCTGGGGTCGGGAGGACGGACCAGAATATGAAACAAAAATTAAGAAGATCAGTTTATTTCTCG
This sequence comes from Macropodus opercularis, assembly GCA_030770545.1. Classification (NCBI taxonomy): domain Eukaryota; kingdom Metazoa; phylum Chordata; class Actinopteri; order Anabantiformes; family Osphronemidae; genus Macropodus; species Macropodus opercularis. The sequence goes on from JAUCMP010000028.1 coordinate 8,212,764, forward strand.
TATGTAGCAACAGTTTATGTTGTAAAGCCCTTTTACCTACTTATGTATTTGTTTTTACTCCTTCATGTCAGTTCTGTGCAAGGTTTTCAATGCAATTTGCCTTGAGAAATCCAAATAAATGTTGTGCCACTCAGAGGTCACACTAATACTATTTCAACGCCCATTGAAATCATCGCTAACGCTTAGATTCAAAGCGTTGCCGTGATTAAAAATATATGATATTTTTTGAAAGAAAGAAGAAAAAAAACAGACCAAGCTCCGGATTCAGTTAAAAAACCCACACAAGGCTCTTTGGTTGTATCCACAGTTTGGTAGAGAATAAACTTCAAGAATAACTCAGCACAAATTTAGTCTGAGTAGTCAGTTATTGAGCAAACTCTTCCAGGGGAAACACCCTTGGCCTCATTCGTTTTGTCATGTTGTCATGTTTATGTTTTACTGATGTGAAATTAGATCAGATAGACTTGATAGAGCCGGTGCGTCCAGTGAGATGAACATGTCTCTTGTCCTGTGTAAGGTTTGCTTTCAATTTATGTCATTTATATTTGAGATGTATTCGTTTTATAATAAAATGGTAAAGTGCTTCAGTCAGCGGCTCAAATAAATTGCTTGTAAATAAGACATTGCTGTAAGGAAAGTATGTTATCGCCTATTTTTATGTTTTACGTTATAGAAATCTGAAAAGTCACACACATGATTGAAAAGTGAAACTGTTGTGTCCATTGCTTACCAGAAACAGTGTAAATGTGCCACAATATTGACATTTTAGCCTGATCAGACCAGAGAACCTTTCCCCAGGCTCTCAGAGTTCCTCCAGTACCTTTTGGCAAACCACAACCAGGATGTCATTTGCTTTTAACTCAAAGCAGCTTCTGTTTACTCCCTATACTCTATAAAGATGACATTGATGGAGTGCCTATGAGGTATTTGTTCTGACCGATTTCTGATTTCTGAACTTCTGTTAGAGTGACGGTTAAGTTCGTGGTCGATTTCCTGTCCAATTACTCAGTTTGGCTGCCGGGCTGCCAACTCTAAAAAGATGGTGGTTCAGAATGTTTTCTGTATCACCATTATTGAGGCCACTGTGCTTTTCTAAACTAAGTACAATTAGTTCAGGTTTTCACAGAGGGTATCTTTTCAAGGATAAAAGCACCGGATTGTAATTCGAGTGTCAGTGCTGCAGCCAAAAATGTTTATAAGGATAGACTGATGGTAAAATAGTTTGATCTGTGCAACGTATTACAGGTTTGGAATTTATAAATGTACTAATAAGTTAGAAGTAGCTAAATGAAGAATGCAGAATGAGAAGAGCAGAGAGATCAGGAGGCATTACAGAGGCCGTGGAGAAAGCCTCTAAATGGCTGTGGCTCAAGAGATTCTTTGTTGAGACTGATGTGTAATGAAAGCACTGCAATGCGGTAATGATACTAAAAGTGAATAATGAAGTGAGTGCATTGTAGCAAGGTAAGAAGGCAACATGCACATTTAAAATAGGAGCCAGTGCTGCGTACAACAGTGTTAAACTAATCAGCTTTTTGCATGATACAGTAATTTTCAATCATCGTTGAACATCAGCAGTAGCTGTCAGGCTGTGTGTGCATGTACTGTGTGTTCCTGTTGCTTGTGTTTGTGTGCCTACTGTAACATGGGTTGTGGTAGTTTGGACGGAAGCACAGGCTTCTAATAAAAGTGCGTTTAGATTTTCTGATCTTGGGTGTGATGACAAGTCAGATGTGGTGGGAAGGGAGACAAACAAGGTGAGAGGGAAGGGATTACCTTAAGAGGGCAAGGAAGGACTCAGGGAAGGAGGCAAGAGCAGGCTGAACGGGGGTTGTGATGGGCAGACATGAGAGGGAAAGAAAGCTACGCGATGACAGGCGCCTCGTTCATTTAACGTTGGAGTGTGCTGACACGGCAGGAAGTAGAGGATTAGGGAAACGGTAGAAAAAGATGGAAAGTGCGTAAGAGCTTTCAGGAGTCGCTTTGACACACGCACACGCACACATAGGTCAGTCAGTCAGTCCTAAAGATTTCTTTGCTATTTGATTGCAGCACAGTTCAGTGAATCTATCGATGATGTTTGCAGCAATCTGCAAAATCTGCTTTTGAACTTAGTGTATTGTGGGTTTTTCCGTCACATGCAGGTCTCCCAGCTAATGCTGTGGTTAGTTTGTGGTCATTGTGTAGTAATTAAAAGGATACTCTGGCACTAGGTTAGAAATAAAAATGTAGCTGCATCAGACTCTATTGGTAAAATCTTCCTGTCATGTTGACAGGCTGCTATGTTCCCCTTGCTCGGGTAACCACGTCATTTATCTCAATAACCGACGTGGTTACTGATCGTCAGGGATGGGCTCCCTTTCGCGCGGCTCCTCCCGCTCTGGCACCACTGTTACGCCCTGAGACGCATTGTCTACCTGGATGTGGGAAGCGAGGCGCATACTGTTTTGCAGTTTCATTCATTTTCCCTAACGGAACGTTTTGAGGAATATGGAAATCATACGTCAGACTGGACTTAACCGAGTGCACACAACCATAGAAGTACTGCAGTAGTTAAACTGCGTTTCTCTCCTGGTCAACCTGCTTGTTGGCAACTAATGGACCTGGGAATGTATCATTACAGTTTTTATGCTCTCTTTTGCTTTAAACTCCATTTGTGTCCTTATTTTAAAAGTCAGGCAGCACATCTGTTCTTCCTTCGGACCAAATGAAACAGCTATCACCTGTGGGAGTCTTCTTAGTCTTTGTTTTTAGCTTCATGCGCTGATTTCTTAAATGAGACACGTGAGGTCTACTGGGGCCCTTAAATGAACAGTCACAGTGTGAATTTGGCTCATGGCTTGATTGTATATGCACACGAAACTATTCTCATGGGAGAAGCAGTATGTAGCCTATGAAAGGGAAACTTTTTAGCCTCAGGCTGTTTTTAATTTTTTAATTTCATTCAAAGCCAACAACAAGCTCTCAATTACTGATTAGTCCAGTTTGTAATAAGGGCTGGACGTTCCACCTTTAAGCATCACTAATATTATATTTACTCTAAAATACATGCCAATCTACATCTTGCACTAAGTTGCCCTTTCTTTTATTATTAAGCATAAGCAAAGGCAGACCGGGGCCGTTTTTTTCTGATATTCTTTACTGTAGAAGCTCAAACAGGATTGCTGATGCCAACAATTATGCAAAATAGGGTTGAGTTCCCTGCACTCTTGATTGGTCATGCCCAGGCATATAAACCCAGACCAAGCTCTTGTTGGCCAGGCTCTGATTGTTGATTGGTATTGCTTGCAGTAATACTTCAAGACCTCTGCCAATTCATTTGCATTAAGTAGCCCTAACCTCTACTCCCCCCCGGCATTAAGTCTTGCTGTGCTGGGGATATATTCAGCCTGGCGATCCTCATACACCACAGCGATATTGCATATTAAAGTCATAACGCAGTGTACTTTGGATGTTAATGACCTACGGTATTTTCTGAATTGTCCGTCCTTGCTTGCCTACAGTTCCATCAGGAGCAAACCAAGAAGTCAAGGTCATTGTGTTCCTTTTTTCTCTGCAGCCTTTTGATCAGCCACAGATGCAAGAGACAATAAGTACAGAGCAAAAATCCCCTATTACCCTCTGAAATCAGCGAATGGCACCTTATGCCTGATGTGTAGAGTTATTATTATTATTATTTTATAAATTCAGTATTCTTTCATTTTTAACAGTTTTGCATTGAAGAAAACCGTGTACCCAATACTGGTTGTTGGCGGGGAGGAAGCTTTTAAAATTTCAAACAATGGGTCTTTACTTTCTCCTTTTTGCGTTGCTTTTATGAACGTCGATGAACACGCTTTTGTGGAATTACTCTGTGCTTTTACATTAGTGACATAAAGGCTCCTTTGAGGAGATAAAACTTTTCTTGGCCGTCTCTAAAAGGATTCGAACGAACCTCATATGTTTATTTTCAAAAGAACCCGGCTTTAAATGTCCGATCCTTTAAATCTGTTGCCTGTATGGCTTCAGGCAGTGTCTTTGAGGACGGCTGTCTTCCATAGCTTTCATGGTGTGCGTTTAAAGTGAAAATTACATATGAGAAGCCATGACAGTCCTATATCAGTCAGCATGGCAGCTGTCTCCTGGGGCTTGACACCAGAAAACATATGCTCTTATTTTCCAATCCTATATTTTACATAATGCAGTAACCACATAATATTTTATCACAGAACCAATAAATCACACTATCCTATGCATGTATGTGTGTTTGTATCTTAATATTACATAGAGGCAGTGTGTTAAATTTTGAACTTTTCATTAATTTAGGGATACAAATAGCTGAGAACGGTTTGACTTGAGCTCAGTCGTATCTTTGGCATCCTCAATTGAAATGGCCACCACGTGCCTCGAGCCCTACACTCGGTCTTTAAACAGTCATTCCCCATTCTGCATCTCACTGGCAGCATCTATTATGTTCCTTAAGCAGTGAATGGAGGTCAAGAGCTATTGCCAGACGATGAAATTCCTCCCAGAGTGCATTTGGAGGACTTTCAAATCACTACAAAACTTTATTTGAACAAGTAGAATGTGAAGCCCTTGTGAAAGATTATGGAGACAATAGGTCTACATTTACACAACTGCTTTATGTTTGTGTGTGTACAAGTGTTTGTTTGATGTTAATAAAACCTCCTTAGTCATTTTTTGGAGATTCAGCCGTCTCCCATCTGACAGCTAAATATTAAAAAGCCTTCATCCTGCAGCAACGCGGTCTGAATTCGGGCTTTTTGGTGTGTGTGTATGACTGTGTTTGTTAAAATCTGCTTTATCATGAGGTTTTGAGCTTAGTGTGGATCGTAACGAAACAACAAATTTGAATAGCTGTCATCCGCAAACTCTTCCCAATAGCGCGTGTGTTGGAGGGAAGGTGGCGGCTCTTTCATTCGCTCGGGTTTTGTATTCGTGGATGTGCACGTACACGTGTGCGCCTGTTTCATTCTGCTCCAGCGTCTCACAATGCGTACGTTTGCTTTTATGTATCAGTACGTTATATGTATGTGTGCGCGTGCGAGACCGTGAACAATAGTTGTCAACCCACTGGTGACAGAAAGGCTAAGGAGGCTTTCCTCTGCAAGGGTTTTATTCAGCTTGATATGCAAATAAGCTGCTGGTGCTCAACAACACTAGCTCCAACGCTTCTAAAATGATTACAGCAGCATCAAACTGGTGAACAGGTTACACTGATTGCTGTAAGGGCTTAATTGTCAGTAACTTAGTTCAGCATCAAACATCTAAACTATTATAATGTCAAGGGATACTGTGTGGTAGAGTTAGTTTTCTAATATAAGCGTTCTAGCCTCCAATCAAAAGATAATCCTTATCCTGAGTAACTGAATAACTTATCCAGAGCTTCTGATCACATACAGTCGCATCCATTCATCCAGTTTTCCAGCCACTTGTATTCTGGATCCTATAGTAGCTGTCATTGGGTGAAACGAGGGGTACGCCATGGATAAGTCGCCAGTTCATCACAGGGCCTCACACGGAGACTATGTGAGAATCCAATTAACCTGACTTCATGTCTTTGATAGATGGGAGGAAGCTGGAGTCTTGCATAACACAATCTTTGTATAAAATTGCATCAACATTAATATTAATTAAGAGCCATTAGTGATGTCACATTACACAGGTTCATGTTAGGGTTTCAAATACAGGGAACAGGCTACATTTTAATCTAAATATATTTTCTTTCCCGCTCACAATGTCTCACTCCATCCTTTCCAGGTACTCACACAAATACTAGTTCAGTGTTTAAAATGTCATCTGAATGGTGAGGGGTCTTCACATCAACTCACCAGATGGAGCTTTTAACTCATTCTCCTCTTCTTAGACTGGCATGTGCAACATTTCAAGGCACCGGTGTCTGTGAACGCACACACACAAACTAGGGCAACTTGAGACACATGGACACAAATTCAACACAGGCAGGTGCTAAATTTGATTAAAACACAAACACATGAACACAGAGGGATTTCGGCGGGCGTCTCTCTGAGAGCCAAAGCAATTGAGAAATCCTAATTAAAAGTAAACTTTGGGCAAGATTAGGAAGCTTGTCCCAAGTGCTAATGAGAGCATGCTCTTTATGAAATGGAAGCCTTCACAAACACATTGGCATGCAAATGACTTCACTACACGTTTCATGTTTTATTTGTTAGACTCTGAACACCGAGAATCGCTGTGAGCTCTGACCCACCTGTGATGAAAATAGCTCTCGACAGCCTTCGCACTGGCCTCTTTGTTTTAAGAGGAAAACGCCCTGCAAAGACTGCACTAATACAGACTCTATTGACTGCAACAGCGGGGATTTTCCTCGTGTTAAAGTTATAAGTGAGGCTTTGTGCGGCGATGTCAGGTTCAAAATCTCCCAAGAACACATCTTATTAGAGAAATGGGCGAGGCATTTGAATCCTATTCTACAGAGATGAAACAGCAGGGGGAAAACATTTTGATGTGAATTCAGAAGCAATAAATCTTCAGAAAATGTTGACAAGACTGCCTTTAAAGTTTTATTCTGCTGCTGGGATGCAGCAGTGCAGCTTAAGCCTTTAGCAGCGTGTGCAGCCTGAGACTTAAGTATTCAGGAAGCATTCTAAATACAGGAAAGGATTGTTTTCAAGGGAGGGCAAAGCGATGTGCTTTATCTTGTAGTCAAATAGATAGATGTGTCTGACAAATGTGGTTCAGTGGGGTCTCACCCAGAGTCCCTGCCAGAGGCAGACATCTCTACTGTAAGATCTCTCCTTCTGTTTCTTGAGATGCAAACACACACCCTGACCTTCTCCTATTCTTTTCATATCTTTTTTTCTTCTTCTTTTACTGGGTATGTTTCTCTGCCTGTACGCCCGCCTGGTGTGTCATTCTTTCAGGGATTCGGTCTGAAGAAATTAATCAATTCTCCCTTTATCTCTCTGTCTTGTTTTTCTTTCATATCTCGTTGCTAAACATGTTCTCTCTCTCTGTTTTTTCTCCTCGCTTCACCTTTCTATATAACACTGCTTTCTACTACCCTCTCGTTCCTCCTCTTAACTCCCTGTCTTTCTCTCTCATTTCCTCCCTAGCAGCTTTACTCCCACTCACCAAGGTCTTAGAGAGGGGAAATGAAAAGTGTACGTATTGTGTAGCAGTAGAATGTTTCTTTTATGTTTTGTTCATGGATCTCGATATTTCTGACATTGTGCACATCACATGCAGGGGCAGAGGAGCATCCATACAGTACTGTATGTTTACTGCTGTAGACTATCATGGAGGGGTTTACACAGCACGTTGAGCAAAACTCCCTACAGTCACCTTCTAGAAATTAAAAAGCAGACGTGAACAGTCTGCCTGGAGGTGGTTGGAGTGAATGGAGACACAGAAAATCATGGGACTCTTCTACAGGAGCCTTGAGTTTGATTTCAGACAAAGACGAGTTTTTATTCATTTGTTTTTGTTCCTGATAACATTGTATGAATGTTACTACTTGTTTGCATAATTACTAACCACTGTATAAGGCAGCACCTGTCATTTTGTGACCCACTGTCAAAAGAATTCAGACTCCAGACTAAATCATATGAAGCATAGACAAAGATCATTTACACTTTATTCTCCAGAATGGTTTGGTGTGTTTCACTTATGGCTCTGCTTTCTGCCTCCTTATTTATCTGTTCATCTATAACGTTAACTTTAGGTTGTGTTGTCTGTTGTGGTGAGAGAACAGCAGCATAGTGTGTAACCATTCACCTATTTTAGAAAGTTAAACAGCTCATTTTGAACCAACATGATTTATAGAAAGGTTTTTCTCACTCAAACTGTGAAGCGTGATAGAATGCGATGGCACGCTGGTTTAAAGCCGTGATTGAACGAGTTCAATTTGCCTCTCAATGACAAGTCAGGTTAAAAGGGGACGTGTTCCTCGCTGAGCACCTTCACTCTTAACTGCGAAAGTAAATGATCTGCTCCTGGAGTCACAGCAACTAAGTGTATGTATATGTTAACGCTGCACTTTAATCCTACATTACAAGCGATTAGTGAAATTAGTGAATAAACAGCATAATTCACAAAAAGACCTCCTACTCATGTAGAGTATTTAAATGCCACAAAATGATAACGGCAATTTCAGCTTATTATTCAGTAGTTGGGTAGAAAACCCGCCTCTAACAGGTGCTGCACGCACAGTCAACCAAGTAATTCAGATATTCATACATCTGTATCATCCTAATTAAACTGCAAATTAAATAAACGGAGGCTATGGGGAGGAATGTCAACATAGCAACATCTAAACATAGCGGCGTTTGAAAGACACATTGACTGGAGCATGTTTGTTGCTGAAAGTATCACATATCATTTCACGCTCATGTTTCAGTGTTCAGTCGTGTTTACTGCAGCTTCCAAAAGCCTGCTTTAAACCCGCCACGGTGAAGTATAAGTGGAGCAGCAATATTCTTCCCTTCTTGTCAAAAAAAAAAAAAGAGGCCCCTAACATCCCATAACTCCCGTCTCTACCTGTCCACCGCACTGTGTCTGCGAGGCTCCCCTCTCCTCGCCCGCCCTCTCTCCTGGGTAATTTGTTGTGTAAATACGCTCTACTTACAGCTGACGGGCCCTTTCAGCTGTGGCGCTGGAAATGCAATTACAGGCAGCAAACATCTCCATTGTTATCACTGGAGGGTGCAACGCTCATTTCAGTCCCCTCTGCAACAGGGACCGTTATTGATCGGTATCAGCTTTGAGGAGGGGATTACTAATGAAGCCATCTGAAAGCCTTTTGTGCTCGGTAAAGAGTTTGCACACACACACGCACGTTGTTTTTTATTTCTGTGTGTGTCAGACAGACAGAGATGATGTGTGTTAGTAAATGCAGGTGTCACTCTTTCAGTTCTGGTGAGTGTGACTGCTAACGCTTGTATTGTAGTGCTCTGCTGCCTCCTCTGGTTGATCTGATTGCAGCTGTCAGCTGATGCATGTGATTACGTCTGTGTTTGATATCTAATTCCTTTTCTATTCAACCACAGTTTGTTATGGAATAAATCATGCAGCCATTCCGAGGCCGTGGATAGTTAATAAAGCCCCTTTGGGACCTTACGTGTGTGACATCATGGAGAAGTGGAGTCTTCTAAGAAACTAGTTGGAGTAATCAATATGAATTTAAAAAAAATAATGAGACAAATCCTTACAAACATTATCCAAAAGCCCTGAAGCAGTGTTTAGTCGTGTGTTTGTCTAAAATATTATTAGTTGATCTATATAAGCAAAGAATTACAGGTTAGAAAATGCAGTATTCTATTCACAATATACAGTATTTACTATGGCTCTGTGTGCTCACGCTGTTTTAAATACCCTAACGTTGCATACTACTCTACATTCATAGTCAGCTAATCTAATAACATGCTTGTTTGGGTGTCTTTCAAGAAGAACTGGGCTTTTTGTGTGTGTTTGATGTGCGTGCAGGCGCCTGTGGACAAATGATTCATTTTCTTCACTCCCCTCTCTTTTTTGCTTTGTGTTCGTTTATGCCTTTGTACAAGTTGATGGCAATAAAAAACCCATCCCTGCATATTGATGAAATTCTTATTGCTCCTTGTGTTTCTTGTAGATGCTGGATTGGGTTAATATTAGTGGGCAGTATATTGTATCATGATGATTAGGAGACACCTTGTACAAGACATTTTATCTGTGGTAGCCTCTGACATCGATCATGGACAATGCTTCTCACCCACTGCATCAGACAGTGGAGGCTCTGAGCAGGTCCTTCAGCAGAAGACTGATCCACTGGTTCGTTCACATCTTACTAATTGTTTGTAGCTGTGGTAACAATTGAATTTCCCCCTTGTGGGATCAATAAAGAAGTATCTTATCTTATCTTAAGTTGCCATGGCACCCAATATTCTCCCGACTTGATGGCATAATACAGAGCATAACTAAATATGCACCTGCTGTGGACAGGGGCGCAGTCTGCTATTGACAGTGTAGCAAAGATAAAAGCTCCATGCTGCTGCCTGTTTCAGCTCTCTGCTTTCAGAAGGGAAGCAAAGTAATAATAAACTAAAGCTATGAATACGGCAGAAACTAAAGCTCACTTAGGCTCCTGGTTCCAGCTGTGGTTTGTGACACTGACGGAACTAAACTCACTTTTATATTGATACCAAGCAGGCAAACCAGATAATCAAAACAAGATGGCAAATAAAAAAACACACACACAAGGCACATGGCAGTTGAGGGAGCTGAGATGAGAGAGTCCACAAACAAAAGCTACAGCTCTAGTAAAGTACCGTGACACAAGCAAGTCTTCAAAATATATATATGAAAATCTGCTGCTGTAGCTTTTCGGTTAAATATTACAGTTACCATAAGCAGTGTTGTTGCAGGGTTATAAATTAGGTTAATAAGAAAGAGAAGGTGTAACTCTCCTGAGGTGCAGCTGTGCTTTTCACATGCTACGCGATGCAACAGCTCCACTATCAGGACGCTTCAGCTCTGCTTTTCATAAATATGTTCTGTCGATAAATAAAACGATTAATGGAGAAATCTCATTTCTGCAGTTTTGGTTTCCTAAGACATGATCAGTGATTATGATGATTATTGTCACATCTTGAGTTAGTCTGATTAAGGATTTGTTATTTGCATGACAAAATGTATTGCATTACTAAACAGGTGGATCATTTTTGAATTATTGTTGGCCACTAAATGGCATATTTTCACTCACCATCACTTTTTGTAACCTTGTACCGCTGATGCTGTTGTCTTCCTGCTTTGTCCACTTGGGGTCAGTGTTGCCCAGGTTGTCCTCTCTGACGTAATGGGATTTATAAAACGTTGTGTAGTTTTTTTTTGTCTAATCAAAAAAGTTAAATGACCCTAAGAGAACTGTAACCAAGGGTGAGTCACCGTAAGAGAAAGGGAAAGCTGACTCTGAAGCAAACCATTCTGTAAAGTAGCATGTCGTCAAAGGGAAACTATCCACAGTCAAACAAACATTAGGAATCTTGTGTTTGTGATTACATTATAATGTCACTCAAACAGCTTTTGGTTACTAATTAATTCTCTCCTCTGTCCAGATAACCAGGTCCTTGCGTTTGGGAAGCTGGTGAGCACCTCCAACGCCTACGAACCCGTTCCCTCTGGAAATCACAGGAAGGTTGTAACTGTGACCACTGACCAGCCGCTGCTTTGGAGCATGGGTATTGGTAATGGGGAATAACACACACTGGAGATTGTTCTAATTAACAAAAACAAATTGCCCTTAGGTTACTTTGGTTGTTTTCTTATGAGACTTGTTGATAAACTGATGGAGACTCAGTCAGCTAAGCACCAGTATGTTATAAACTGACAAAAACCCTGGGCCATATTGAATATCCTTGTCAAAATGTGTTTAATTGCATTGTGCCTCTTCATTGCACCGTTTTAATTCAGAATTAACCACCTGGAAGCTATTTTGTTCTAATCCATGTTGCATCACATACAATCAGGTTCCAGTCATTAATGTATTGATCTCAGGTGTAGTTTAGGTGAAAACTGTGATGACAGTTTTGTTCACAGAATCGCAAACAAGTGACCTCGACCACAGCACATCCTCATTTTAATGACTGCAGGCATTCTTTGTTTTTCAGCCTACACTTTGTGTCTTTGATGCCACTGCTATAGCTGCTATAACTAGACTGTCCTTGTGCAGCTATTAAACTGCGAGTTACATTTTTTAGAAAGTATCTGAACAGAGAAGACAAATTAGCAGGTTGATTTCCATTTATTTTATTTACACATTGAAATATAAATCTTGCAAAAACAATGTAAAAATGCCATCTCTTCGCTCCGCAATCCGAATAACACGTTGCATCACTGTCTGCCCATGGGTATTGAAGTTTGTTCTTTTCTTGACCAGGATTTAACCACCACTAGGAGAAAATAAAACATGAAAATTTTTTATATATACATACATACACATTTTATTGTAATATTCATCTTTAATGACTCAACATTGTGTCCACAAGTTACACTAATGCACAGATTTTTGCATCATGCCTCAATTTTACTTCTGCAATACTGCACATTCTGCCTATTATTGTAACAGGCTATTGTAAGTGTTTCCACACTATGTTACACTGGTGTAATAAAATTGACAGTATTAAAAAAAAAAAAAAAAAAAAAAACAACAACAAACAACACTTGCCCCCAGGGCTGCTGATTTTCTATATGATAACTGATTTGTAATTCATCAACATTAAAATAAATGAATGTATGTAAATTAAAGTATGTAACATATCAGTGAGACTCTAGAACAGGCATCAGGACAAATTACATAGCGTCCACTCAAGACACATGCTGCTCCCTGACCACATCTTTACTGTTCCCTAATGAGATGTTATTACAGGACCGTGTGTGTGTGATTGGTACTCACACAATGATGTTGTTGATGGGGATATGAATGAGTTTGACAAAGAAACCAATGAACCCCATGATGGCAAACCCAATCGCTGTGGCCATTGCGATCTTCTGGAATTCTAAAAAAAAAAAAAAAAAAGCACACAGATCCCGTTAAAGTACAACCAAATGTCGTCGTGTAAGAAGGTAAATGTTCAATTCGTGTTCGGCAGACCACAGCTCAGATTTTAAACTGAGCTGCTACAGCGTAAACCACGACATAGAGACTGGGACAAAAAAAAGAGCTAAATAGTTAAACGCACCCTTCCTGTCAGGCTTCGTGCATCTCTTTACGAGGCGTATGGAGTCCTTGACGAACTGCCGGCTGGGCTCAACAAACTGCATCACCTGATCCATGGTGTTTCAACTGTGGAGAGAAAAAAACAGCTCATCCTAAGGCTGGAACTGCTTCCAGTGCTGACGTTGACTTCATGAGCCAGAACGTCGACTACGACCCTATCACAGCGCAATCGTTACAGTACTGAAGATGATTTTGTTTTCAACCATCCAGATATTAACCAGTAGAACAGAAATGCGAGATTCTGGGTCTGACTTGACGCTAAATAACGTTAGTAAAACCTTCCTTGCTAACTCAACAGTTAGCTAACGTTGAAAAGCTACCGGCACAACGCAAGGCTGCGTTAGCTAGAAATCCACCCATTCAGAGGTTTCACAACAGTTCGTGTTAAGTATTTTATGAAATGTAAAATGAAGATGAAGTGGGTGAAAGACAACAAAACGGTCGTACCTACCTCTGGGGTCGTGCTCGACGAGAAGAAAGTCGAGGGAGCGAGAGCCACGTAGCTTCTACACGGGCTGATACGGAGCGTAGTGGAGAGCTGACGTAGCCTTGCGCATGCCCCGCCTCTTTCTGCTGCGCGCGTCAGTCACTGTCCACACTGCCCCCTGCAGGCTGGGAGGAGTGTGTCTGGCACAAAGAACACGTTCTTTTCTACTTATTGTGTCTATTATTTAAAGGATTAGGGCTAAAGATGTCTGTTATACTTGATCCTTAGCTGGTGCCTGCTTCCTGTAGCCTCAAACACTTTATAATGTGATTCAGATAAAGATACAGTGTCTAGATGTTGTCATTGTCTTTTGGCCTTTAGTCTCTGTTGTACCACTCTGTGCTTAATGCCCACGTCCACCGAGACAAGTGCTGCAGGCCACAGCGTTCTTAACACCGATTTCTATCTTGTGTATAGTGCAGCCGGTGTCGATGGACAAATCACAACATATCTTTTTGCATTTGTAAAAATGTGGGTCACATGGAAGTTCAGTAATCTGTTTGGGTGGCAGTGGTTAATACTTTAAGACCTGCAATTGTCCCACTGCTGTTAGAGAGTCACTCAAGCAACAAAAACACTCAGTGTCACATGTTACTGTGTGTGAAAAGGTCAAGTGAGAAGCTTGGAAAATGTCAACATTGAAGGAAAAACACTCACAACTGTAGTAGTAGCAGTAATGGGTTTAATTTGTACATTATACACCAGTCACATTAAAACATATCCAGTTTAGGAGGCTAAATTCTCAGTATGCTGACATATTATGTGCAAATTATCATTACAAAAACATGTCACTACTTTTTCATAGAGTAGTTGATGAAGCTGTTTGGCATGTGATGATAAAAATGGAAAAAAAACTGCAAATGTATAAAACAAGAATTTAATGAAAATAAATAAATCTACACAGAAACGGTTTGTTAGCAGTTTACTAGATGCACCTACCTTAAACTCTTCCCTATATAAATGTTTAGTTGGAACCTTTGGATGAGGCAGTTTGGATTGACGTTTACTGCATTAGACAATAAGCTTAGCCAAGCTTTATTTATAGAAATGAGATGGACAAAATAGGATTATACGTTACATGTCACCACATTTCATTTGACCTGTGATCCTTTGAAAGTCTTTACAGGACACAGCAGCATCTGCACGAAAGAATCACGAGGAGTAAATAAAGAATACCCCTAAAACAAGAACAAGACAAAGAAACGTTTGGTAGTGATTCAGGTATTTGGATTTTACGGCAGTTTGATTCACGAAATGCATCACAACATACAGCAACAGTAATGTTAAGGTGCTTTGCTGTTCGAACAGAGATATGTATACACAGCATTCATTTGTCCTGTGCTGGTCACTGCCAGGTGATGTCAAGCATGTTGCAGCTGATTTCCCAAAGTTTCTGGGCCAAGTCATCATCAGAAGCCGTCCTTGAGCACCTTGCAGGGGCACAGTCACTGAACACGGGCACAGAGAATAGCTGTTACAAGCTGTGTGCTGCATCTATTATAATATAGCAGATACAAATATATCAATCATATATACCTTCAGCTGTCTTTTCTCAGAAAACTACTGTCATTATATACCCCCTGTATATTAGAGCATTACCTAGGGCGGCAGTGGCTCAGAGGTAGGTAAATAGGTAGAAAAGCACTATACAAGTGCAGACTATTTACCATTTACCCTGAGCTATGCTAAGCTAATGAGGAGAACCGTGAGTGTGTACCTGAAGTACCCGCCACTCTGGCTTTCCAGGCCTGGCTCCACAGCGCAGTAGAGGGTAGTCTGTGCTCCCTCCACTGTTGTCTTGGTGAAAATCCTGAAAATCTTCACTGCCATCTGGATACACTGGTGCTGGTGCCTCCACAGGTCAGACTGCACCACCCCGGGGTGCAGAGAGAACACACTTACTCCTGTGTCTGCAACATGTGTACAGACACCCACACAGTAACCCACTGTACAGTATATATTCACGCAAACATGATTATGTTCATGTGCATGTTCTCTTACAATAGGCATAACATTTTATATATGATTCTAGCAGCATAAAACCATATGCGAGACTCTTTGAGCATCACCTCCTTTTGTCTCACCTTGCAGTCTCTTGGCTAATGAGCGTGCAAACATGACGTTGGCCAGCTTGCTCTGTCCGTAGGCCTTCATGGCGTCGTAGTTGCTCTCACTGTTCACGTCATCCAGTCGAAGTCCAGTCCAGGTGTGGGCCACCGATGCGACGACGACAATACGGGCAGGAGTTGAATTCTTAATGAGGTCCAGTAGCAGGTGGGTCAACAGGAAGTGACCTGGGGAAAGAAACGAAATGTATGAGATCACTGGAAAATATCTGCACAGACTGTTTTTCCTTATTATTCAAATATAAAACGACTGAGAGGAGCGGCCACGTCTGACACTTACCCAAATGATTGACTCCTAACTGCATTTCAAAGCCATCCACAGTCTTGGAGTAGGGACACATCATGACGCCTGCATTGTTGATGAGGATATTCACCTGTTTCTCCTCTAAAAAGAGCACACAAGACAGAAAAATCTCCCAGAGCGTCATCCAGCAAAAAGGAAACAAATCCCTGCATCGCATTGTTTCCCTCTTTGACAGCAAATAGCGAAGATCTTACTGTCTACTTACCCACCTTTGTTGATGAGCTCAGCAAACGCCCGGATGGACTTGATGTCAGACAGATCCAGCTTCCTGATCACCACATTCTCATTTCCTGTGTCCTCCAGAATGTCTGCTCGTGCCTCCTCTGCCCTCTCCAGGTCTCGGCACGCCATGACGATCCGTGCACCTGAGAAAGCGTTAAGTAAAGAAAACAATACTCTGCATCACAAAACTGTTGCATCTTTATTGATGTAAATGATTTATGCAACTCAGTCCCATGTTAGCAGGGAATATGTTAGGTCAAATGTGGAGGAGGAGGTTTAAATCCGTACAGGTTTCCTAACTTAATGGTACAACAGCTTTGCTCATTTGCAGGCAAACAGAGCTGGATCCATCAATTAAGGAGGAAGTTCCTAAATGTCCCAGTGTACTCCACTTATTATCCTCTAATGTTTCCCGCTCTCTCATTCAGCATCTCATTTATCCAACTGCTCCACTCCCGTGAATACAAGACCCTCTCAGCTGTGTCATTCTCAGTCACCTCTTATGCAAATTATGATGCATTCTCCTTCGCGAGCTCAGAAAGGGCCTTTGAGGACACTCGCGCACAAACCAGCGCGCATTCCTCCACCGGCACACGGCTCGTCTCACTCCCACCAGAACCGCGCGCATTCACACATACAAAATAGCTGCGGTGCCCAGCAATTATGGGAGAGGAGAGGCATTAATCAGCTGAAGCGTAGCATCTGTATTCCATCACCGTGGTTTTGTTTCTCCCTGGCTGTTCCCATGTGAGAAAACTCAATTGTTCCCACATTTCTATGGAAGCCAAGTTCACTCAATTAAATAAAACACTAAACAAACAAGAATGTGTGTGTGGGGGGCATATTCAGTCAAGTTAAATCACATCCGGCAGATGATTACAAGCTGTTATGCATGCAAAAATATGATCAGAATGCAAATACGGACAACCTACTGTACTGTATGTAAATCAAGCTTGATCATTGTCTGCATATTCAAACTTAGTGAAATATCATGAACACTCTCCCTACTTTTCAATGTTTAGTCCAAACATCTTCTCTCATCATGTTCCTACTCTTGAAACACGACTTTGTCGTCTGGTGCTGCACAACAGTTTTCACACCCATTTTGTGTCATTTCACTTCCATCTTCACTTCTCCCACCTTTTTTTTCCACACACACAGACGTAGGTGCCATGCTGAGCCTTTCAAGTGCAGACGATACGCTGAACTAGTTTTTGAATTACTCACCGTTTTTGTGTGTGTGTGTGTGTGTCCCTTTGTCACGAGAGGGGAGCAGGCCCTCACAATACTCCCTCTGTCCTCTTGATCCCCCTGTCTGTTGCGCATCACTCTTATTTGTCTTGCACAAACATTCATTAAATCGGAAACAAAATGCTCTAGTTGCTGTACAGTCACTTGACCAAGCCTGATATTCCAAACACAAAACTCTAAAACTGATATCTTTATATAACAATAAGTAGACGAAGGTTCAATCTGAGTTCATGGTGGAGGTCTGGGAGCAGAGACCCATAGCTAAAGATCACGCTTTACAGCTTTAAGCCACCCAAGCATTCAGAGCTGCTAATTCCACTGAGAGGAGTGGACCAGCTAAATCACGTTTGGAAAGCTAGGTCTGAGAATTAAAGTGGATGATCAATAGAGTCAGCTACATAAGAATAAGCCAAAAACAAGCGGAGGCAGATGGAGAAAGGAAGACAGCGGGACCGACAGTACATTACCTCTTCTCGCCAAGTCCCTGGCTGTTTCTTTGCCAATACCAGTGTTGGCTCCGGTGATGATGACTGTTTTCCCATCCAGCCTCTCCTCAGATGACCAGCGGTTAGGACACACACTCCTGAAGGAAATACAAAACACACAGGATTTCAAATCTGTACTTTTACAAGCAGGAATATGTGACTTATTATGCATGATTCTAACCTAACGTGAACAGGTAGAGTTTCTAATCCCATCCCATTAGATTGGGTTTTACAATTAAATCTAAACTATCTGAAAACTGTGGAGCTCAAAATACAACGATCTACCGCCAAATCGTGCGCAATCCTCCTTACACTGCTGTTATTAATAGACTCTCCCACATAACGCGCTGCGAACAGGTTGTGCCGTCTTTCCTACCTGCAGTACATCCTTCCTCTGACCAAATGCTTTCCACCCAGAGTCACTGCGAGATGAAATCCACGGTCCACTTCGCCCAGTCTTCAGTCTCCACCACAGTTCATCAGCGGTATTTCGAGCTTAGTTATCTTCCCCACAGCGCCGCGTTGGTCACCGCGGTCTCACGGCCGGAACCAACCAGGAGCGAGCTGACGCGTAATTGACTCACAGAGTCACCAGTGGGACCAGGTTGCGCAGCATTGGGGAAACTACAGGTTGTCACATTTAAAAGAATTCCTTTAAATAAACGCGACTGCGCCAAGTTGCGTTTGCAGTTGCGAGTTGTGGTCTGTTATGTCCGTGACCGGAGCAGGGTGATTAATTCTAATCATGGGGTTTCCCGAGGAAAAACGTAATCCTTTAAAAAAGGAGGGGGGAAAAACCTTCAAAACAAATTTCCTATAATAAAAAAAACAAAACATGTTTTGTACCTTTTTAACCTTAACTTAAAAATGGACCAAATAAAGACAAAAGTCAAAGCCGAGTTTGCTGAGTTGCGCTGGAATAAAATGACAGAAGCAAATATTGTAACTTTATTCTAACATTTGCTTTTTATTATCTAATTTAAAACTCAGTAAAAGCATTAACCTAGACGTCAGTGTAAAATGCTTAAAGGTCTTGAAGATTCATGCTAATACTCTTCATTACATCTGTATTCAGTATGTTGCTGTTTGATGAGTATTATGTATGAATGGTATTTTTTTACCATTTTATGAAAAATATTCAGAATCTCACAGTGAAGCTCAAACATAAGGCATTACACAGTTAATGATACATTTATTGGAGCTTGTGTTTGATGTTGCTGTAATATTTATGAGACTCTTGATGTCTCATCCTCAGTGTCTTCTACTCACAGACGGAGGCAAACGGGGAGTCGCCGCTGTTTGTGTGAAGAGCTTCCCAGACCCAACAGCACAGAGGAAGCAGTGATACAGACGCTTTTTGTGTGTGTTTAGGATTAGGAGGCTCCTCTTCGTCTGGACTGGAGGCTGGAGGGAGCAAAGAGCTGCAGGGTGAAACATCATGAACAGATGTGTTATTAACATAGGTGTCTACATTGTCAGCTTAAGCTTATCACCACTTTATGTCACTGCTACTCAGATAAATGACTGCTGAGGTGAGAACTTACTGCACTGAACCACCACACATCTCTAGGTGGTCCTATGGTCGTCATCCCTCTGTCTGATCTGGAGTCAGCATCTTGTCTCTGTTACCAAGGAAACCCTGGAGGAAGTTCTCTAGCCTCCACAGCTGCACCTGTCACAACCAAAATGTAAACATTAGCATCAGGAGTACATGATGAGACGTGCAGACTATGAATAGGCTAAGACATTCGCACTGAAAGGGATCCATGTGATTAGCTTAATCCTTGAGTGTCATCTCCAGCTTGCATATGGGCTGCTGGGCTGCAGGATCATGGTCTGCTTCAGCATCTCTGGTAAAGTAAAATCATTTGAATACAAAGTGAGTAGAGTAATAGTAATATAGGTGCAATAATAATGTAAAGTAGCATTAAAACTTGTTAGTTTTACCATCTGCAGCTAAAAGAGAAAAGAAGAAGATTAGAATAGACCTCTGATGACACAACCAGGAGAAGAACCTCAGTCTTCTTCGGCTGTTTACGCCAATCACGTGACCAACCCACTGGCCGTCACAGCGGTCCTTCAAGACTCTCTTTGACGGCGTCCCGTGGCTGTTCCCAGGACAAGTGACCATTGCAACTTAAAAAGGCAACGTAGTTCCGGATGTCCTTTCAAAATATAACATTGCTCGAGACGTTTCAGTGACGTGTGGTGGGTTAAACTCTCACTTTCATGCGTAGTCTGAACTTCTTTTTAGATGTGTTTAAAAAAAGTAAAAAATAATTGGAAGATACTTTAATAACGACAATTAAATTTTTTTATGAGTCCCATAACTTTTATTTATTCAACAAATATAGTGTGTGCTTGATCGAACCCATCAAGTAAAAATGAGCTGAAACAAATTCATAATTCATTTATAATAGCGGCAAATTCACTGAAGAACGTTTGAAGACAGTTTGTCTTCTAAGCGGCCCACGTTAACCCCGTGCTCTTATTCTGAAAACCCCACGCCGCCGCTGGTGACGTGGTTGCCAGGTCTTGACGCGGATGGATGAGCGATAATTACTGACAATAAACACATATCGAATGCCGTCGACAAACTAAGGACGGTGTGTGCAGCAGCTTGCGCCGCCATATCCTCAATGATACACGTATCTCGGGAAGGCGTCGTGTGAAGCTCTGCCGACCGCTGACAGCTCCTTCGACTCGGACAAATGGAGCACATCCGAAGACCGAAGGTATCGTTAGCTTCGAGGCGTCCGTGCAAATGGCTGGGCTTCGGTTGGGTTTCAGTGGCAGCTCGGCCTCGTCTTTAACGGATGCTCGTGTAGAGCTCGGCTGTGCCCGTTGTCAACATTCACACGTATCTTGTGCGAGTCCGTCCGTTAGCATGTAAGCTAGCAGGTGCCGCGAGCAGCTCGGTGTCAAGACGTGACGAGCATCAATGACTTGTTTGTTTTGCCGTGCGGCAGACAGTCGGGCCTGCTTTTCCCAATCTCATTGTCCACACGTTTTATTTTGATTTGTGTGTGTGTGTCAAGACAAGTCAAGTCGTTCCGGGAGATTCAACACAAGCCTATTTGCGCGTAGATTGTCCTGCTAGACATGGCAGGACCGACTGTAACGTCGTGTCTGGCGGCGTTAGCTTGTGAAGCGTTCACACCCTGGTGAACGCTGTTTGTCTAAGTGTGATTTTTATTATGTAGCCTCACTCTCCCATCATCTGGACAGTTAACAACAACCAGTGATGGAGGTGTGACCTGTCACCGGCCACATTATTCCCGTCATGTTTCAGTCAGGCCGGAATTTGAACAGCAACCAAACACACAGTCCCTGATTCAAGAGCAACACATTGCTCAGGTCACTGTCCAGATACTGCCATTTAACTTACATGCATTTGTGATGAAATGCCCATTTAGACACGCGATTTCTCTTATTTTGTGGGGGGTGTCATTTTCAGCTGCAGGGTAATAATTACACACGGCAGTTCACAGGCAGCATACTTGCTGGGACGAAGGAGAGGCTGGGATTAGGTGGGTGTAATTTCACGCAGACTGGGTGCGGCCCCGCTGTCTAAGTCCTTTATCCAGCAATATTGTGCTGCAGAAGTGCATGAACGTGTTGTTTTGTTTTTTTTTTCTTTGTTGTCTCTCTCAAAATCTGCTAGCGTTAATAAGTGGATGATATTATGACCAGCCTGCTTCAGAAACGCTTCACTTTGGGTTTTCGATCTATGTGGTGGGTGAAGTACTTGAATGCACATCATCAACAAAGATGTTCTCCTTCTGTCTTTTCTTTTCTCACTTGTCCATTCCCTCTTACACACGCACGCTCACACACACACACACACACACACCTTTGACTTCCTGTATGTGCTAAGAAACTGTCGGTTGCCGGGAGACGGCAACCTCAACCATTTCATCATATCTGACAGTAACAGGAAAACGGAAAAAAAAAGAGAGGATGTCTGAGTCAACAAGAGCACTGCTGTTGAATCGTGGCAGCAGCAGCAAACTGTCCGCACTCAGCAGTTCTGGTGAACACGTAGTGAAAGTATATAAATAGGTATAAGATGAGTTGTGTTGTGGCAAACAAATAAAACAGTGGCAGACAGTAAAATTTTGCACTAAATGTGCCTCATTAGAGATTTTCTTTCTATATCCAGAAACAATTTGTGGCATTGCTTATATTGGAACTGGCAGCTGATAGTGAAGGCCAGGTGGTCAGGATTAGGTGGCGTTCCAGCTGGAGCCAGCGCCAAGAGCTGCAGTAGTTTTATCACAGGTTTTACCAAGCTTGACTTTTTTTTTTCATCTTCTGCGTATATCTCAAATATAACTTCGGCCCCTGCAGAAGCTAGTAGCTGACTACCTGGTGACCTGTCATTTTTGCTGCGTGTGTTTGCAGGTGGAGCAGGTGCGGCTGGTGGATCGCTTCAGCAACAAATCCACGAACGGTACACTGTACCTCACGGCTACACATCTCATCTTTGTAGAGAGCAGCTCTAACAACTCATCCTCTCCTGGACAGGAAGTCTGGGTGAGTAGTGAATGCATTGTGCCACTATTACAAGTCAGACACTGCTATGAAGCACATGCAGATGTTTTAGTGAGAAAAGTAAGTAATGTAATGTTTCAGAAACGTCCTCCACCTGAAATAAAGAGGATTACTGGTAGATGACCATGAGAACTGGGCTACTGATGTCCTGATGGTCTCCTTTGTTATTATTACAATGTCTATGGTGCTGTGGGGATAAGGGGGGAGTGTGGAAGAAATAGAGGAACTTAAAGTAGGACACAAACAATGTCATCTGAGACGGGATTATTGGGACCTTATCCTTAGGAAACGATGGGCATGACTGAATTGGCTCAAATTCAAAGCAAGAAAAGCCAGAAACACGGTTTAGCTGTTTTGTATTTTTATTTTCACAGTTCTTCTACGTTGTTACATTATTTGCAGTAGCAGTGCACTTCTAGCCTTTAAACTGCTTTGTGCAGCAGATCCTGGCCATGACTTCCCACATTCCTTCCTGTTTTATTTGCTGAGAGTAGGAAACATTTTTTTTTTTGTTTTGGGGCTTATTCTGCTAAAACACACACAACTACACCACTTCAGTTTGGGTGGATTTATGTACTGCATGGTGTTTCTCTGACCTTTCTTCAGATACTGCATCACCATATAGCCTCAGTGGAGAAGCTCTCCCTCACCACCACAGGCTGTCCCCTGGTCATCCAGTGTCGTAACTTCAGGGTGGTTCATTTTGTGGTACAGAGGGAAAGAGACTGCCATGACATCTACAGCTCGCTGCTGCATCTTCTACATCCCGGTGGGCTTCTAAGAGTCTTTTAGCGTCTGCGTTTGCATTGTTAGGCATTTGCGTTCTCTTATCAGCATTTCATATATAATATATGAAGTGAATTTGAATCTTTTTCTCTGCCCAGCATCCTATGAGGACCTCTATGCCTTCTCATACAACCCCAAACAGAATGACCAGCAGAGAGAGGAAGGGTGGCAACTCATCGACCTGGGGGCAGAGTTCGAGAGGATGGGCGTCCCTTGTGATCAGTGGCAGCTCACCGATGTTAACAGAGACTACAAGGTAGACGTAGGGCTGTATGTTGTAATGAGTGGACATAGTTCCTCAACAGGAGGACCTTTTGTCATGGTCTGCTTCCTATCCAGTTAATACAGTTGATATGCAAGCATCAAGTGGCATGGTGTGTCCTGTTATTAATTCACAACCAGGAAATTCATAGAATTTCTTGTGATCCCAGTAAAAACATGATTCACAGGCAGCTGTTGAACCTTGGTACACTGTCTGTCTGTCATTAACTCAGCCTACCGCAAAGAAAATCCCTAAAAAAACAGCAGCTTCTCTGCCACAGTCACGTAAGGCTAGAGTTAAACTGCACATGTTTAGAGTAGCACTGAAAGGTGTCCATGTAACCAGCTAACACTGACTGAGGATGTGGTGGGATTTCTTAAACTCAGTTACTTCCTGTAATGGAGAAAGCAGCTGCACATAACACCTTATTAAAACGTGGGAAGAGGTTAGTAGAGCCTCTGCGTTGGCTCCCAAGCTAACTCTATAATAATACACTATAATATAATAATACACAGACAACAAGACGTCTACCATAAATAAACAAACAGTAACAGGATTATAGCTTTTGTCTGTTAAAATTTGATACAGCACAGGTTTATATACAAAAGAGTTGCAAGCTAGATGACAGAGGCTGTCACATCTAATGTACATACGGTTTGTATTGTCTGTGTGTTCTTCCAGGTGTGTGAGACATATCCACGGGACCTGTACGTCCCCATTACTGCCAGTAAGCCTATCATTGTGGGGAGTTCCAAGTTCAGAAGCAAAGGGCGCTTTCCTGTTCTGACATACTTCTATCAAGAGAAAAAGGTATTTTATAAGGTGTAAGGTAAACATACACAAGAGTACAGGTTAGATTTGGTTGTCGGTTGTTAGTGTGTTGTCATCATCAAGATTCTAAACATTTAAAAAACCAAACGGAAAGAAAAATGTTCATACACCCAAAACACCCAAGTTCTAAAGCAAGATGATGATGATGTAAAATTCTAGTAGTAATAAAAATAACAGGATATCCCACAAGGTGGCGCTAGAGGAGAGGAAATGGAATTTCTGACATTGTATTTCCTGAATTAAGCGAATGTGCTAAGTTATTAGAACACACAGAATTATGCAATAACCTGTTTAGAACGTAGCTTGATGGGAAAGCTTATTATCAAAGGGTTTTCTGTCTGTGTGTGTGTATGTGGGGATTTTATGGAAGACTCATATAAAGTGGTTCTAGATCAAAGGTCAAAGATCAAATGGACACAACACAACAACTTAATAAAACATGCTGTATAGCGCGGAAACGCTGAGATTTATACTCAAGCTGATCTTATACATACATTTATATACATTTTATTTCATAACAGTAAAAACACACTGAATTTTACATGGATACCTTTTCATGCACATGTGACTTCCATATGTATGCATTTGGTTTATTTAAATTAGTAAAAATCTGAGACAAAGATTGGAATTATATTACACCAGCATCTGATCTGAACGTATAGTTTGTTGGATAAATGGATAGTGGATAAATCTGACAATGAATCATTGAAACAGGTGCTGGGTATTTGCACAGCACAGTACTGTACTATAGCACAAAATTACATGGTTGGTATCGGTTAGCTCAAACTGAAGCTAAAAGAAAAAGTAATGTAAATGCCATAGTTTTGTGTTGTATGACTCCCGGTATCTGCAGATGGTAGGATCTACTATAGGTGATGCATGGAGTGATCAGATGTTTTAGATTATGGTCCAGCAGCAGGATCCAGTGTTTTTTATTTATTGTTGTTCTGATCAGCGTATTGAACTGTTCACCCTGACAGGCAGCAGTGTGTCGGTGCAGTCAACCTCTCTCTGGGTTTAGTGCGCGATGCTTGGAGGATGAGAGCATGCTGCAAGCCATAAGCAAAGCCAATCACAACAGCCGATTCGTCTACGTCATGGATACCAGGCCAAAGGTAAGCGGGTGTCAGCCAGTCAAAAACTCAGAGTAACATGCAACTTTCTCCTCTGTAATCATTTCCATTAAATGCTTTGTTTTTGGCCCTTTAGTTGAATGCACTAGCCAACCGCGCCGCAGGTAAAGGCTATGAAAACGAGGACAACTACTCCAACATCCGCTTCCAGTTTGTTGGCATCGAAAACATCCACGTAATGAGGAGCAGCCTGCAGAAAATGCTGGAAGGTTAAACATACGACGCTGCACACACAGAAGCACGCACAACATTGCATTTTCACCAGACCATTAAGGTTCACTTTTAAAAGAAGTCAAACGAAGAGCAGTCACTACTTTTTGTCTGTGTGTGCCTCTCAGTGATTGGGACCCGCTCTCTAACCATGAGCGACTTCCTGGTTGGCCTGGAGAGTAGTGGCTGGTTGAGGCATATCAAAGCTATTGTTGATGCAGCCATCTCACTTGCCAAGGTACCTTTTACCCTTCCCCTTTTTTTAATAATACAAATTGATATAATATAATAATATATATTTTGATCTATCTGCATTCCTGTTACTAGGCAGTGACAGTGGAAGGAGCCAGTGTCTTGGTTCATTGTTCAGATGGATGGGACAGAACGGCTCAGGTCTGCTCCCTGGGGGCGCTGCTCATGGACCCTTACTACCGTACCATCAAGGGCTTCATGGTACACGCTCAAAGACACACGTACACTCGTATTCTGACTCTTTCTCTTATTCTAGATGTCATTTTCATATTTTGCCTTTCCCTCCAAGGTACTGATAGAGAAGGACTGGATCTCCTTCGGCCATAAGTTTGCTGACAGGTCAGACTTCATGTTCATGTGTAGTTTTGCCCAGTTTGATTGTTTTTATACTGCATTTTTATTATTACAGCAAATATAATTACAACTTATAGTCACTTTGGAAAGTAGTCAGACCTTTTCACTGCTGACTGTAGACCGATACCATCCTTCAGTGGACGCTTCAGCTGTACCTCACTGCCACTGTGAAGCCTTCCCTTAGCGGGACGCTGCTACCACTATGTTTCAGTAGTGGTATCAGCACTGAATCATGGTGTTGTAAGATTTATCAGCTTCAAGTTAATATGTACTAAGCATTAAAAGGTCTGGATACTTTATATAGTGACTATGGCAGCTTTATACACTATGTTGACACTGCACGCCTGTAGGTGTGGCCAGTTGGATGGGGATCCAAAGGAGGTGTCTCCAATCTTCACTCAGTTCCTGGAATGTGTTTGGCAGCTGACAGAGCAGTACCCACAGGTGTGTGGGAGTGTGTTATTGTACTGACACAGTTCCAAGATATGTGTTCTTGTGGTTTTTTTTTAATGTGATCTCTGCCCTTAGGCATTTGAGTTCAGCGAGTGGTTCCTGCTACAGATTCATGAGCATGTCCACTCCTGTCAGTATGGAAACTTTCTTGGTAACAATCAGCGACAGAGAGAGGAGCTGCAGTGAGTCCAATGTGCACACACACACACATCATATCAGTTATATCTTATCTAATCTGCGTCATATCTAGACATATTTGTTTATAGAGTCATCACTGGCTGTCATTGTATTCAGTCAAACACTGACAGGGCATGCAAATAACCTGTGTGGCTGCAATTGTCACCTGTACACACGAAAGTCCCACCTCTACATCCTGCATGTGACGCCGAGCAGGAGATCTGTCCTGTCTCTGCGTAAATATGCTTCTTCAGAATTTCCATGTACAAATACAGAACCAACCAAATCTTTGTACTGTACACATAGAAATTAGTTGCAGTCATGAATGAGATACTGAATTACTGCACATTCCACGTCATAGCCAGCCAGCCATTCTGTTTAATTATCAGTGTGTGTAAACAGTGTCCTCTCTGAACCGAACACTAAATCAAATCATGCACACCTAACATGCAAACTGTGTTTCCTTCCGTTATCCACTATAATGTTATTTTCTGAACTTTCAGCATGTATAGTGCTGTGAAAGAATAATGAGGATCTTTTAATGTCGCCTCCTTTGTCTGCGTGAGCTGTTTTTACGTTGCCTTTGCTTTATGTTTACGTTTGAAGAGAAACCGCTCAGGGCAAATAACGTCACACCCAGGTACAGAGTAGGTGTGGGTTTTTCTATTCAGGCACTTCTGTGTGTTTCTGTTATCTGCGTCTGCTCTGAAAGAACAAATGCACACTGAACAAAAGCATAGATTATTTGCCCTCTTACCTTAGGATCACAGAGACGTTAATGAATGTACTGTGCGAATCGGTTTGTCGAAGCACACTTAACCTTTGGACTGTGTTTATTCCAGGCTCAGAGAGCGGACTCACTCACTTTGGGCATTTCTAATGAGCGAAAAGAAGAACTACTTGAATCCTTTCTACAGTCCTGCGTACTCTGAAGCACACCCTGTGCTGGAGCCCTCCACCCTGCCTTATCGTTTCAAGTCAGTATCGAGTGAAATAAGTGTGTGTGTGTGTGTGTGTGTGTGTGTGTGTGTGTATATATATATATATATATATATATAATATCTAAATAATGGTGAGTATTTCTGTTTAAAGGTTCTGGAGGAGCATGTACCATCAGTTTGATCGACCCATGCATCCACGTCAGTCCATCGTGAAAACCATTCTGACTATGAGAGAGAACAGCCGCAAGGCAGAGAGCTCGCTGCAAGCACTGGAAAGTGTACGCTGGCACACGTTTTTATTATCCCAAGATCATGAGTCATTTATGATGTGAATTGTGCTTTACGATGGGGGTATGACAATGGTTGGTACGCTTGTCTTTCCAGAGGCTCCAACAGCTCGGTGTGACCCCAGTGGTCACCTCGGAGGTGCCTGCACCTCCTCCTGCCAGGGATCAGCTTTCCCACTCTGGTACCCTGCCGCCACGTCCCAATTCTCTCATCCTGGAAGCGCCCATCACCAACAAAGAAGTGCAGCGGCAGGCGGAGGAGAACGAGCAGGAGGAGGTGGGAGAGGAGGCCACAGAGAACACTGACACAGAGCGGATGGTAGAGGGCAGCAGCGGGACTGAGAGCAGGAAGCAGAGCTACGGAGAGCTGGAAGGCACATGCAACAACAACGAACTGGCTAAAGAAGAGCCAGCTGTTGTTAGTCTGGAGTTTGGAGTGGCACGCATGACCTGCTGAGACCAAACAGAGGTTGTAGGATACTGAGGGACAGACGTATGTGTGAGAGAGAAAGTACGTGACGTGTGTGCCAGGAGGAAGCTGTATTTCATGTGAGTACGTGCTCATTACGCAACGGTCCTAAATGGGCCGAGCGGATGAAGCTGAACGTCTGTATAGCATAAACGGCTACAGAAAGCCTCATTACTATGTCATATGTTGAACCACGTATGAAAAAGGCTTTTTTTTTTTTAAATGAATGTTAAAAAGCACTATAGAGAATTAATAAATAGAATAAGAGAATGAATTCAAGTCTCCTCATTTGTTGACCTTGATATCCCTAAAGGTTTCAGTCTTCTACATGACCGTCCAGTGGAGTGCTGAAAGACTTCATGTCACGCAGAGGCTTGAATCCAAACTAATCTGGATGTTCTGTTTGACCTGAGCTGATGTTGCTCCAGTCTGACTGAAAAAATTCAACATCAAATTCATTTAAGATAATTTACTGCTAAGTCCAACTTGTTAACAGACGTTTGATTTATTTTTAGGATTTATTTTTTGTAAATGATAAACCGATGCTGTCAAATGGACCCTGAAGAGGATCATCTGTCACAACTAAATCCTTATAAGCTCCTATTGATCATTTAATCCAGTTTTACTTCTCCTATTGATCAGATAATCTGACTTCATAATATGCATTGATCCCAAAATCCTCCTGGTCTCGTCTGCCTGCCGTGTCTTTAGTTGGTTATTTATAACAGCTGACCCTGATAATGGGTCGCTGTGTCATAGAGAACAGACCGTCCCTGAGGGCAGCGTGACTCTGTTTTATATGATATGTCCTGTTTGCAGCGTTTCTACAATATTGCTTTAGATAAAACAGCATTAGGTTTAAGTTCGTCGCTGCCGTGTGTGGGTTAGCTGTGCTCAAAAGACTTAAGGATGTGGCCAGAAGTTCACATCCAGCTGGTTTTGGCTCCGCTTCTATTTGTTAACACCGTGATTATGCTGTGTTAATTCCAGACTAAGGTTGTAACGTTGCTTCATATCAGCGCTGGCAGGATTGGACCGTGCGGACTGGATTTACCGTACAAGCAAAAGTCTTCTTCGCCCAGTTCGTGGTAGACGAGGAGTTGAAGCTGTAGGACGTATTGAGTGAAGCATATTTGTCTGTTGGATATAATTTTTTTAGTCACATTATAACAGCAAGCTCTCCCTCTGCTGCTTTATTCAGCCCGTGTGCTTCTAAATACTTTATGGAATGTGTTCTCTTAGCCTTGGCGGCGAACTGGTTTCTTTCTTCTGTTCTCAATGTCCTCACATGCTGTAGGAATAAATGGAGTTTTGTGCTTACACACACAAACACACGCACACAGTAATCGGACAAAGAGGCCTCAGATGAACCATTATGCATGAGTAAATAAACTGATCTTTATTCAGCTTGGAGTAAACACAGTTGTGTTGTGGACCTCTGCCACAGCGTGGGACCTAACAGTTGCAGTTTTGCTTGCGTCTGGATCATTCGGCACGATTGAATTTTGGGGGAAGTCCGTCGCTTTGTCACATCTGCGTCTTGGTGTAGCCTACTTCTGCATGTTACCTCACATTAAACATTGACAGGACTCTTCCACGGAGTTCACTACCGCTCAGAGCTGGACTGCACGCCATGCCGGTAGAACAGGAACCCGATATACCGACGCTGAACATACACACGAGTCATAGTTGTGTCGACTGAGGGGACACAGGCCTAAAGCTCTGCATGGATCCTTATGTGACTTATGTGGACAAAACAGTTACAGGTGAAACTGCCAACTGTAAGTCACATTGTTTTTATCCATCCATCCATCTTCTTCCGCTTTTTCCCCGAAGGGGTCGCGGGCGTGCTGGAGCCTATCCCAGCTGGCTTTGGGCGAGAGGCAGGGTACACCCTGGACAGATCGCCAGTCCATCGCAGGGCCACATATATAGACACACAATCACAGTCATACACACACTCACACCTATGGGCAATTTACGCATCCAACCAATTGACCTAACTGCATGTCTTTTGACTGTGGGAGGAAACCGGAGACCCCGGAGAAAACCCACGCAGACACGGGGAGAACATGCAAACTCCACACAGAAAGGCCCCCGGTCGCCTCCGGGAATCAAACCCGGGACCTTCTTGCTGTGAGGCGACAGCGCTAACCACCACACCACCGTGCCGCCCCACGTTGTTTTTAGTGTCTGGAATTTGAAAGTGTTTGGCAGTTTGTGCTTAAAGAGCTTACTTGGAGTTAGAGCCACTCTCTGTTGATTACTAAGATAACAAAAGAGCAACAGGGGGTAATCCCGACGGGGGGAGCTAATACTTGAGACACGTGCACAAACATTAACACACATTAAATAGCTTAGTTTAATCCAGCGCTACAATACTCTGCGCCCTGAATATTGTGACCAGCAGAACCCATAGAGATGACGATGTTGAAGAAGGTGCACGTGCACTTGTGCTGCTGACTACATTAGTAAATATGTCGGGAATGTTGTGACGCACGGGATGACACAGCAACACAACTACGCTGTCTTCTGACACATAGTAGATAAATGTATATTTTGCCCAGAATATATTTGCATATTTAGATTAAACTCACGAAAAGGCACCATGCGCTTTACATACACAAATAAATAGTTTTTCATCGTCTTACTAAACACCACACAGTTTATCTACTGCATCCTTTCAGGAGCTCACTGGTGTGCTTTTAAAATCAAACATCGATATTTGCATCCTGAGGCTCTTCACTCTCAGAGAGTTTAAAAGCTCTGTCGGCAGCTGCCGTACGTGAGGCATAATGTAAATCACACACACGTGGTTTACATGCACACAACAGAGGAGAGACAGAGGACACTGAGAAAGAGAATATGTCCTCTAACTGTCCCACTTAGCACCGAGCGTCACTCTGGGGGCTGAAACGGGAACCCTATTTGACAGATGGAGGGGGGGGCGTTCAAGATAATAGGGTGTGTATTTCTAATGTGTGTGTGTGTGTGTGTGTGTGTGTGTGTTCTCCTTCACAGTGGAAAAGCACAGAAATTATTCATTAGGTTGGGAGTAAAGCACATGTTGCATCAAACCGACTAAAATTACTTCAAGCCAGTCATAATCTGCCTTTTCAAATCCAACCCGCTTGATGTCTTCTCATGATGGGGGTTTTTGGAGGAGCAGAGAAAGCAACATCCATTAGAACGTCCATCATTAGAACTCAAAGTTGTTAGCTTCACGTTCGTCCAGTAGCCAGCTGGCCTGTAAGTGTAGCAGGTCAGTCTGCCTGAGAATCAGAAAACCTCTGCTCTGGCTGACTGAGCGTCCCACTAGCAGGCTGGATGGATGGCTTACACGTACGCTGAGAGAACAGATGATCGTCCTTATTGGAAGGGAGCACGAGGAAGCTATGCTTCAGTGCTTCACTCTGGGGAAGCCCTCAAAATGCATTTGTGTGGGTGTGAGCATGTCTGTGGAAATGCTGTGTGTTGCCTTAGGCTGATGAATGCAGACACTGTTAGATAGCAGCGAGCTGGAAGAGGAAAGCCTGCACCCCCAGCGACTCAGGAGCAGGAAGAGAAGAGAGAGAAGGAGCAAGGGGAGGGAAGAGAGGAGGGGAGAGGAGGTTTGTAAAGTGGGTTGGGGTGTCAGGGAGATTCGTGGGGGGTTGGGAGGATAAGAGCACCCACAGTGGATGACGCTCAGCTTGGAAAACAGGAGGATTTGGGTGAATCCACTTCAGGTGACGAAAGGGAGAGATTCTTCCGAAAGCATCTGTTTCTCAATGCAGCTTTTCATAATTAGCTCTGTAATCAACACTGTGAGAAGGGAAGGTTTTCACGCACAGCATGTGTCACGTATAGTCAAGGGACTAAGAAACGGAGAACAACCACTAGGCAACAAGTTGAGGCAAAGCACTGCTTTCAACGGTTAATTTCGTTACATGCCCACAGAGACTCAGCCCGTTGCCAAGGCAGGCGCTGACAGTGTAGCTAAAGCGTGAAGAAACTTTGTTGTCCAGCCGGTTACAGTGGGATGACAGTTAGACGTGTTGGTGTGCAATAACAGTCAGCCGCTTGGCCGCGCGTGTCCGTATGGAGGACGGTTCAAGGCCATATGGCTTATGCGTCTGGCTCAAACCCTATTGTCTTATGTGAGTGTGTGTGTGTGTGCGTGTGTGTGCATGCAAGGGATATGGTGTGTTTTTTACCCTGGCTGTTGATGTGCAGCACGATATAGACAGACCCCAAAACAATGTCCATGTGCTTGATGTGGTTACAACAACAAAGAAAGCAAACACCCATAGTCAGTATGTGAGTCTTTTTAATTAGCCGTTCCACCCACTGATCTTTTGTCTAATCCGTCATAATGCAAGCGCTGGGTGTGTATCTTTGCTCTTTATAGACCAGGATGCTTAAAGCTAGACTCATGCAGGGATGGAAGCAGTGAAATGTGGGCTGGTAAACTGATGAACATCTAAAAGACAAGAGCAAACTGGTGACAGAGAAGGTGGAGGGAGAGAGGAGGAAGAGGATGGGGGAGGGAGTGGAGGACAGACGCTGACAGCCCGCCAGTGTTGACGAAAGCTGCTTAGCCCACCCAGTTGCCATGGATACAGCAAGGAGCAGCTCTCAGCATGTGTGTGCCTGTGAGAGAGAGGGAGAGAGAGAGAACGAGGGAGGGGAGGACTGGAGGGAGACACAGAGAGAAAACCAGCAGGCAGGCATTACAGCAAGTCAGAGTGGGAGTGAAAGAGCAGCAGACAGCAGGGTGGAGAGGGAGAGCCAGAGACAGAGAGAGGGCTAGTGCATGTGTGGACAGAACGAGAGAGAGGGAGAGAGGACAGACAGGCGGCTCGAGGAAGACGACGGAGTGGGAGCAACAGAGCCCTAGACAATGGAGGTGCAGTCGGAGTGCGTGGAGCCTCCCGCGGCCACTCAGTGTGACCCCCAGCCCACAGGGAAGATCAACAAAGCGGCCTTCAAACTCTTCGGCAAGAGGCGCACCAGCTCTGGGATGGCCAGCTTCTTCTCCTTCAGGAATAAAGGGGCAAACAGTGGGAACAACAGGAACTCTGATAATGGGAATTCTTTGAATGGAAACAGCTCGGCGGCGTCGATGGAGCTTGTTAGGAGCAAAACCCACGATGGACTAACGAGCTCCAACAGCGACGCTGATGGGCAGAGGGGAGCCGGCCTGGAGTCGGGAACGGTGAGGTCCCTCAGCAAATCGCTGAGTTTCTTCTCTCTACTTCGGCGTGGGAGTTTTAGGTCGAGTGAGAATGGAGGGGCGGGGCTTGTACGGAGAGGGAGGGGCCTAAAGGGCTTTTTCAGCAGCATGCGATGGAGGCGCAAAGAAAAAACAAACGAGGGAGAAGGGGAAGAGGTGGAAGGCAAGAAGGTGAAGGATGGGGACGGTGCACGTGGTGAAAAGGTAAAGGACATTACTCTTACCCTTGAACCCCCTCCGCATCATCACCAAGAGGATTGTGGGAATCCAGAGGCAGCACCTAACCTCCAAATAACACAGACCCCCATTACTAGTGTTACCATGGCATCCCCACACTGTGTTGCCATGCCAGGGCCATCTGTTGAGCCAGACTCCCCCTTTCCTTACACACCCACAGACTCTCCTCTGCACCCTCCCATCCAAAAAGCCAAAGCCTCGTTTTCCAGCCTCACCCCCTCCCTCGCTACACCCCCTTTGGATCGCTGCAGCGCGGGCGACCCTCCCTCGGAACCTTCAGTGGATCGCCTCTGCTCTCTCCTCTTCAACGACGTCACGTCCCTCAAGAGCTTCGATTCACTGACGGGCTGTGGCGACATTATTGCTGACGCGGACGATGAGGGTCCGGGGGGTAACGGGGGCAGCGGCACCAGCAGCAGCAGCAGTGGGGGAGGAGGGGGGAGTGCGGGAGCAGGTGTCGGGCGGGCTATGGATGTCTCCAGCGCCGCGTCCCGTGGCTCCTCGGCCAAACCCTCTCTACCTCCCCAGCGTACACAGCCAATGTTCTCTGTTTCAACGAGCTCAGTGCCTGCCCCCCTCCCATCCCGCGCCCATGCACCAGCACCGCAGCAGCACCCTGCTGGCAGTGGTGTGGTGGCTTACATGGGTGGAGGAGAAGAAATGGCAAGCCCAGAAGGAGTAGATGATGCAGACATGCAGGGGCTGTGGCACATGCTTCCTTCCACTGGGGGTGACTCACCTGCTTTGCCTCGATCGCTCCAACCTCCATCCGCCGCCCCTACTTCCACTTATCCCCCACGAACCAATCCTCTCAGCAGCCTCCTTCCCTTGGCCCCTAAGATTTCAGACCGGAAGGTGCCCCAGGTGAAGACACTGGGGCTCAGTAAAATCCCTGTCGGAAGTCGGGCGGCTAAACCCCCCCTCCCTCAAACACATGGCCGCCATCCTACATCGCCTGGTGAGAAAGAGCTACTGAGCGACGAGGGCTACTGGGACACGCCCTCGGCCACACCCACAGCGACACCCGACGAGAGCGGGCTGCAGCGTCTCCAGAAGACGGCGCTGTCCAGCCACTGTTTCTCCGGAGACCACCTGTATGACCTTTACAACGACGCTGAGGAGGAAGACGAGGACGACGAAGAGCAGGACGGAGACGATGATCTGAACAGCTCTCCCTCTCCTTCCACCGAATGCAAACTGAGCATCACCTCCCAAACAACGCCGCCTTCCTCCTCCTCCTCTTCCTCATTTCGATCATTGAAAGGCAGCACCAGCCTTCCTCGGGAATCCAAGATCCCGGTAAGCGCCAAACAAACAACGCCTCCCCACTCTGCCAGCCAGTCAGCCCTGTCGTCTGTTCTAGAGGCCGAATCCCCTCCACCAAAGACCCAAGCGCCTCTCCCAGCTCGCACCAGAATCCCTGTTTCCAAGGTGCCTGTCCGTCGTTCTGGAAACAAATCTGGCAGCTCGACCAGAGGCGCTGCCCACAAGAAGTAGTTTCTGTCCTCTTGTGCTAATTTACAAACTCCGGGTCATCTATGCAGAGCTAAAACCTTTCCCAGACAGAGAAAAACGTTGAGCTGCACTGTGAACAGTTTAAATTCCTCTCGAATCTTAAAAGCCCTCATTCCTTAAGTGTTTTGGCTCAGACAAGGCTGGAATAGAATACGCGGTTTGAGTTCGCCTGTGAAAGTCACGAGGAGACTCCAAAAAGCCGGACTGACGCTTTCGGAGGCTCTCGCTTTGGACGTTCAACAGACGCGGCCACTTTGCTACTTCCTGGAAAAACTCCTGACCTGCTTAGAGTCCGACAGCCACTTTGACTCGGCTCATGACTCCGCACTGCAAAGCGAGCGGAAAGCAGGGCACCGCTTTGGTTTGCATTTTTTATGGGCGGCGTTATTCAATTTGCTTGTAAGGACCTAATCTAATCAGTTTTTATAACGACTTTGCCATCGTCACTAATGACGTCCTAATCCTCTGATATCAGAGCCAAAGTTTAATAAAAAAAAGTCCCCAATCATTTCACAGCCTCCTATAGTCTGGACCAGACTCATCGGGCTGAAATAACCCAACATGTTTCATTCTGATGTTGAACGTATATTTGCTTTTTGTCTTCTAACCACTCACTGATTATTAAACCTTCTGTGCATATATAAAAATCCACACCGCAAAAAAACGGTTTTATTATTTGCAGCTACACACGAGGCAAACGTCTCTGCAGTGTCTTTGATTTGCTTGTTGTGGATGGACTCGGTTCGGCTTCTGCCCGTTGCGCTGGCATCTCACCCGTTCTCCACTGCATCGCTGGAAACACATCCACGCGATGTCGATCTCTGGGATTTACAAGCGACACATTACCAATGGAAACTTTCAAAAATATCACAATACTCTGCTTGGAGGGATCTTACGAACTGATGCTTTAACACACGTGTACAAACACTCTCTGCATGCAGTGCCACGCATTAAAGGCACAAAGGTCAGGGAACGCCATCGAACACCGGATCACCCACTGTTCACCCGTGTTGTCGTTGTAGCCTCTGACTTTCTGCTTTACTGACACCTGCACAAACAGCCATGTTTTTCTAGTTAGTACTTTCTCCTTCACTGGATTTCATACGGCTTTTCTAGGCTCCTCTTTCTCACAATGCACGGATCTTAAACTGTGACTCCTCCCGCTTTTTAATACTCTTTTCATTATGCTTTTTATTAACATACTGTACATGCTGTGAAGGACTGACAGGGAGCCATCTTTGATAAGGACATCGTAGTCTTAAAAGGACGCTGTCAGCAGTTCGGTGAGGCAAGTTGCAGGTAACGATCAACGAAGAAAACATTTAGATCAGGCTCGTATCGCATGGCTGCCAATGACACTTGACTGACTGGTGACACTGCTTCATGTTTCAGCCTTCTGAAGGTGTATTGTAGGGCAGACAATGGAGTGACTTGATCCCAGACCTGCAAACCGGGCCTCACAAAATAAAAACGGGCAGTAATTACAAAGACGCCGGGAAACTTGGAAACCACTGTGTTAACTGGACACGAACCAACCATCATGCATTTTATCTTCACAGCACTGTAACAGCCCCCCCCCCCCCCCCTCAGTTTGTGTCGCTCTGTCTCACGAGATGTGTCGATATGTTTTCCACTTTTCTAAGAGTGACACTGTCAAAAGGAAATTTGTAACCTTGATCGGTTGTCATGGCATCAAGCAGAGAGGCCTCTGTGTAGCCACCCGGCTCAGGCCCTTTTATTTATTTATTTATTTATTTCTGGACTGGATTACAAACCTGGGTCTTTGTGTTAATCGCTGAAAATGAAATGAAAAGCACATCATGTTTTCTTTGTTTTATTATTGTTTGTGAATTCTTTTTTTCCCCCCACTTGTCATACTAAATGAATGAAACTGTGTTTGCACTGATGAATGGGCTCCCGATTCTTCTGTGACCACATTTACACAAGCATTCATACATTTTAATGCTGGGTTATTTGTGTGCTTATGGAACAAAACAAGATGGAACCATCCTCTCCTCTGTTTTTCCACCCCGCACCTTCTGGTGGCGTAAATCCCAGAGGGAACGAGGTTAAGAAGCAGAGGGCGCTTTTGTTGTCGTCCTGCGTGTGTTGGTTCTGCTCCAGTGTGACTGGCTTGAAAAGTGATGGACTATCAATACATGCTATTGATTGCCGAGAGGGAAGCCTGATGGGTGTGTCATTGTGCGCGGTTGCCCTCTGTGGGAAGCAGAACAGATGATGACAAAGCGAGGGACAGCTGATGGGGTTAAACAGAGGATGTGATTCTTTTTCTAGGAAGCCACATGTTGCTAGAAAAGCCTAAACATTGTGTGGGTGGACCTGCACGTGCGGTATAAGGAGGGTTTGGTGCAGTGCGAATCCCCTTTGTAATGGTGCAGCCCCCCCGCCCCCCCTCGTCTGTATCCAGCTCCCTCTCTGTTCCTGCAAGCTGAGGTTTATGTAAAAGCCTTACGTAAGACCATAACACTCGCTTGTACCAGCCCACCAGATCAAAGCTAGTAATGCTGACAGTGAGACTGGTGCATGCTGCTGTGTGTGTGTGTGTGTGTGTGTGTGTGTCAGCTGATTTCATCATTAATCTGCAGGATGTACTCAACGCTCATTTTAGCCATGTTTGACTGTGTGTATGTGTGTGTGTGTGTGTGTTTTAAAAGCAAAAAGCTGCTTAGGGCACAACAGAGCTCTACTGTTAATGAGACATAAAGGTTCGTTGAGACTGTGAGTGAGGGCTTGTCTGGCTTCTTAGCTGAAGCTTTTAGCCAGCCTTGGCCTTATATTTAAATATATAAATATTTAAAGAAGAAAATATACCAAGGTTATTTTAGTTCACGTTCAAAAGTTACATTAGTGAAACTGAGACTTATCTTAATGAATGTTAGACTTCAACTGCAGGTCCCTCGGTTTAAACAACGTTAACTCGTATGCGTGTGTGTTTGTACTGTGTAATGAAAAGCAAAAGCACCATTCAAAATCTGTACCCCACATCCTGCAATGCAGCCCGTCAACAGCCGTTTCCATAGTAACCCTACTAGGTCAGCCAATGAAAAGAGGAGGCTGGGCAGCACGGAGTATGTTAATTATACACAAATACACATTGACACGTTTTGAATATTTATTTATTTTCTGAGAAAGTCAATGTGTGACTTTCATTGTCTAAACATCACTCTGCTCACGACATGAACGATCTCCGCCCTTGTACATTCAGTACATTTAGTTTTCATCGCATTCATGACTCATCAGATTCACAAAGTGGTCACCTGGAATTTGAAAAAAACGTATTTTTTGTACAGATGGGATGGTTTAGGATGGGTTAAACTGGGGAGCACTAAGTACTGAACACCTCTGGGATTGATTCCAGGTGACTCCCTCTTGAGTCCGATCGAGAGAACGGCAAGAGGAGGATGCCATCAAGGAGCTGTCACGACTTCAACGTGATTCATTATTAACATGTGAAGCGATAACAAAAAATTAAGAGCAGAGTGTGTTCAAACCTTTGACTTGTGTTGAAAGGAAGGTTATGGTTCGGTTTTACTGTCTGTGTCTAGTCTACTGCTCCAATCTGTCAATAATTCATGACCAGGTTTAGATTCTGAGCCTGGGCATGAGCTCTAAGCCGAAACAAAGTCATACAGGAATATCTGGTTTAGACTGGCACGACTGTTCAAACAATACATTAAATCCTAAAAGCCACAAGAAACGTGTGTTTTACTAGCAGTAAATACACTGTACATCGCTGGCGTGGGTGGTGCTAGAGCAGAGAGTGAGAGTCTTCTGCTCGGCTTGTCTGTCGCTTTATGTTTCACTGCCCTCTGAGGATTCTGGGAAGAGCTTCTACGATACTAGCAGTGGCACAATGTGGGAATGAAAATGTGATTTGGAAAATTTAAAACGAGTCATTCCAGTTCTGTGGGCGTACGAAGGGATTGGTGCACGAGGCACGAGGTTTTTAACCTGTACCTAAAGAGACTATTGCAACCCAGCAAACAAAAAAATGACACAGTTTGAAAACCAGCATCTGTTCATTTAAAGGTAGACTGTTACAATTGTTGTTACATATCACAAAGCATCAGCGCATCACGTCAGGGACGTCGCATCACACCGCTTCATTGCAAAAGGCCATAAATAATACAAAAATATGAACTCTTAAAAACAAAAAGCCTCTTCCATCCAAATAACTTTTAACTAACTAACTGCCTGACTCATTTCTAATGAACCTAATAGTAATGAGCGTCAATTAACGTAAGCACTTAAAGCCCCCATGAAGTACTTTACAACAAATACAACACTTAAAGATATTTAAAGTGGTTTAGTTCTTCACCATCATTATTATGCTTTTTGGTTCCTGACGTCACGGATGTAAGACACAGTTACTGTTTATGAGCGTCATACTATTATCGTTTCATTCGAAATGTATAGTCTTCATAGAATAAAACTCTGTCAAAGCTGCAACACTCAGCTTGAATCACTACATCTGAACGACTGCGCTTTGGTTTTGCTGTGAAAATCAGCGTCTGCTGCATCATTTACAGATTTTTCTTTTTTTAATTTAGATTTTGAATGAAATTAACTAAAAATAAACATTTACAGTGATCAAGACCAACAGGGTTTGATGCAGCCAACACCGGGTTTGAACCCCTGAGCTTTATGTCCTAATGAATCACCACCAGTTCAGGATCCACAGGTTCAGTCCTCACTCAGTGCCAACATCCACGGTGATAAAAGTGTACAGTAAATCTTTCTCAATATTTTTGACTTTGTATTTGAGGTTGTTTATTCCATCTTTATCCATGGACCACCTGGTTAAACCCAGTTTGTCTGGATTCTTTGGATTAGGCTCATTGTGTAAGTCTCTGTTATGTCTGATCATCCTGTATTTTCCTATCACAAGATCAGGCCGAGAAATGGACATTCCACGGTAAATGACTCGCCTGTAGATGTCGTCATCCTCGCCACCCCAGCCCCAGTAACTGTTCGGGAAGCCGTTAATCTTTAAGAACTGCTCCTTGGACAAAGAGGAAACTCCACCGAAGTAGCTCTTATAGGGTAACTGGAAATTAAACTTGTCCATAGCTATCGCCAAGTGCCGGGGGTTGTCGAAGCACCTGTAGAGGTTTCGATCGTCCATGGGAACGAGATCCACGTCAGAGAAGACAAAGCAGTCGTAATCGTATTCCTTTAACGCCTCCACGAAGCCGGCGTTCATCAGCTTGGCCCGGTTGAATGTTCCATCTCCATCCTGGTTGATGACGTACACGCCGACGTCCAGCTGCTGCCGGATCAGTACAGCGTAGAGATAATATAGCCAGTGCGTCAGGTGCTCGTGTCGATTTCGAAATGGGATAATGACTGCGACCTAAACAGGTGAAATGAGGAAGAAATGAATGTATGATGATGGCCTGTTAAATGTGATATGTCATAAATGAGCTTAACTAGTCTCATGTTGATAAATTAATAACTAAGCAATTTAAATTCTGTTCTTTTTGTCTTTATTTAGTCATTTACACTTTTAATACTAACAAATATATAAATGAAACAATCTGGGACTAACTTAGCTTATCTTCACTCATACTTAAGTCAAAGACAATAAAACTTCACATACAAAAGCTTTTTGTATCAAATAAAAGTAACAACTCAATTATCTTAGCTGTCATTTCAGCTCCAGCATTTGTCCACATACCTTCTGTTGGGCGATGCAGTCAGGCGGCTTATACCGTCCTCCTTCCTGAAGAGAGGAATTGTACAGCTGCCTCACCTCATCCAAGGTCCGTTTAAAATTAAACTCCACCAGGAGGGGTCCCACAAGGTGTGGAGGGTGGTCCGGACAGCGCTCCAAAGCGACCTTCACGAGCGCTGGTGTCCGAGTGCTCTCCAGGCTGGAGTTGGTGCCGTTGTTCCTCATCGCCCTTAGCCTTTCAACATGTGCTTTTACTATC
This sequence comes from Macropodus opercularis, assembly GCA_030770545.1. Classification (NCBI taxonomy): domain Eukaryota; kingdom Metazoa; phylum Chordata; class Actinopteri; order Anabantiformes; family Osphronemidae; genus Macropodus; species Macropodus opercularis. The sequence continues at coordinate 8,253,999 of JAUCMP010000028.1, forward strand.
GAAGTTAAATCGGTGCTTTCAATGGCATGATAAGCTTTTCTAAAAAAAGTTAATTTAGTGCTTTGACTATAGAACAAAAGGAGAACAACGCATGCCACACTGAGCAGACCAAAAAGTGTCAACAAGCGAAAGAGTTTTTTCAGCATCGTTCCTGCCATCTCAACAGCTCACGTCCTGCTCGGCGATCTGTGTGGCTGTTTGCAAGCCAAACGTATTACAAGCGCCAAAGCCACTGGGCAGGTTTTTGTTTATGTTGAGCTCCTTCCTTGTTCAGGTCATCTGATCCGGCAGGGCTACCTGTGGTGAATAATTAATTATTTCCTTTTTTCTTAGCATAGTTCCTTGTTAAAGTGCTATAAATCTATTCAGTCATTCAGTCTGAAATCAACACTGTGTACTTGAGTTAAAACAAACTGAAGAAGAAAAAACTATTTTAATTCATTTATAAGCTTCATATAGTTCATGTTCATCTTTTATGAAGAAAAAACACAAACATAAATATGTAATTATTTCTCAAGTTGTCATTAAAACTACACTTTTACAACAATAAGTGGAAAGGAAGTACTTACTTGTACTATCAAACAGCGCCCTCTACTGGTGTGCACCTGCCAGTGCTGACTTCTGACTTAAACACTATAAAAATTTCAACTTTTACTTCCTAGCTCTTGCAAAAGCCCACCAACAATAGCAGGAAGTGTCAGCCTTGGAAAACGGAGCGAAAGCAAATCCGATCTACGCCACAGGTGCTGAAACTTGCCCACACGTGCCTCCTGCGTAGACATGTAGACTTGCTGGGAAGCCTGTCTGTTGTCACCGATCTTGTAGCAGTGATACAGGACGTCCTCAGAGGGCGAAAGCCTTCAAACGCCGCAGCCAGAGGGGAAGCTGGGTGTGGGCCTTGCTGAGACGAAACTAGACAGAGGGTATTTCCATTTCCACTAAGTATCTTCTGTGGAATGTCACTGATAAGTGGTTGACTTCCTTTTCAAGTGCAGATGAACCAATCACACGGTCAGTGAGAGGAGTGTCATTAGAAACGAGGAAACCGAGGCTACGCAAATGCTGATAACTAAGAAGGTCACACCCAGCTCTGCTCGACACTGTAGCCTTTATAAACAACCTTTCCTGTTTCACAATTTCAATGTCACTGTTAAGTCGTGATTGACAGATGTCAGAACAGGCCAGCTGTAGACCAGAGAGCAGCGTATTTAAGCCTCCAGGCGGTTTTAATGTTGTGGCCCACAGGTTTTGGGTCTTGTGGCGTCATGCAAATTAACACAGCTTTTGCAGGTTGATGATACTGTAAGTGGCTTTCATGTGACATCACTGTAAACAAAGCAACCCCTGTGTCAAGTCATGTGTCAGTAGAGAGGCAGAGGCATTTAACGTCGTGGTCATGTTTAGAGCCGTCGATTTGTGTTCTTAAATACAGCTCTCACCGTGGCTTTGTGCTCCTGTGAAACCTGGTTCGGTTCAAGTTGCTACACGCAACATGGTGCGTTGAGTTGTTTTGCATAGGGGAACTGAGCGCAGCCATGGTAACTTAGGCTCCAGCAACATGAGCTGCTCCACCCACATCCTACTGTGCTCATGACGTGACCTCATCTCCCAGCAAACGTTGATCCAAACAAACAAACAAACAGCGACCTCTGGCGGCGGCCTGCCTACAATGACCTCTAAGAGCAGAGCAACCAGAATTGCATTAAACACAAAACTGGTGATAACACATCGTAGTAATTTAGAGTTTTTACATTCTTTGACCCACTAAACCTACCATAACACATCTGTGCTGTTACAACCCCTCAATCTATTATTAATATTTAAATTTTAGTAGTTTACAGTAAATACAAACATCACCCAGACCAGACACACCTGTGGTTATTATTATTATTATTATTATTATTATTATTATTATTCCAAACCAAACTCGTTGCCACACATGGACGTGTCAGCGGTTAAATGAATGCAAGTCTACTGTACCGCCTCTAGAGGTCGCTCATGCATCACCAATGAAGAATGAACCACCATGAGCTCTAAGACTGTGACAACAATTTTTGTTGCATCCAGTACACAAACTTGTTGCACGCACGCGTGATTTCATGTGGGGGTGGATGCATGTTCCAGCTTCCATTAAGTTTAGATGTTGAGGCTGCTGCGTGCAGAGAAACCCGCCGCTCCAGCCGTTGGTTTGAACTCTTCCCCCCCCTCGGTTTAGCTTATTTTTAAACGCCCCTTACTGAGGACCCCCGAGAATAAGTCCAGCTGGACGCACATCCAACCCCAAACTGAGATAGCAGCCCTGGTGAAGTCTTTTTTTCTGGCGCTGTGGTGTCGTTATGGAAGTAGATGGGTGTGCTTTTTTTTTTCCGACTCCTATTCTTCTCACGCTGACATTTATGCAAACATGTGTAATTAAATAGATATAGATAGAACAGAACGTTAAAACAAATGCTTCCCAAGTGTTCTTTGTTATGGAGCTTGTTCACTGCTCCATATTAAAGCACAGCGATATAAATACCACAGCTTTCCCATCATCACCTTACTTTCATATGAATCGCACTCAGGCGATTAAATGAGGATCGAAAAGCAAAACACTTTTTGTTTCATCTATCATGTTTTTCTATTGTCAAACTATATATATATATAGTATACAGCATACGTGAATATACTGTAAGAGTGTATACAAATATAAACACACACACTCACGTATCTGTTCACCGTTTGCTTTAAACAGTCCCAGAGAACTGAGCAGATTAGGGAAACATGATGCCCAGACCATACAGTAACAGTGTGTGTGTGTGTGTGTGTGTGTGTGTGTGTGTGGTTTTTAGTGGTCTCAGCTGTGTGGGACACTCTGCAATGACAGCCAATCAGAGCTAATTCAGAATCAGAGTGGTTTTGACGGCTCTGCACTCCACCCGGGGGAACAAAGCAGTTGGTGTGTGCGAGTGTGTGTGTGTGTGTGTGTGTGTGTGTGTGTGTGCACCTCCCAACCATGCCCCTCCACCTGCTTCCCATTGCTCAAATATTCTACGCTGTTTTTCTCATTTTCAGCATTCTCATGTCAAAGCTGTTATTTAATAGATGCAAAAACGTAAGAGAAATTATGTTACGTGCTCTCATCACCTTTCTCCAAACAACTGGTTACATGTGCTGCACAGAAATGATGGTGTTCAAGACTCATTTATGAAATGAGATTAATGTAGACATTTGTGCTTCTATGCTGGAATACAGTGTGTGTGTGTGTGTGTGTGTGGGGGGGGGGGGGGGTCACTCTGTGTTGTCAGGGCTCCGTTGGCCTGGGAAAACTCAAAAGAAAGTTTGTTTTCGTAACCCTAAATACAGTAAGTCAGGCTCAGAGGCTGTATTTCTCTTCACTGGTGGTCTGGTCAGCAAAATCCTAGCAAATATAAATATAGTATGTGGACACTAACATTAAAAGTCAAAATAGCAATAAAAACACACAGAAACAGCTTTGTTTCCCATGTTGTTGTATACATATATGTTTGGTTGAGTCCACAGCATCATAAATGAACCATAATTAATAAGCAGATTTGATTTCACACTATCAGCATCTGGTCTATTATCAAGTTAGTGCCTTGCTCAAGATTGCACAGATTGTTTTCACTCTCCTGCCCAGATTTTCTTTGTCTGCCTAGACATCGTATCAGACTTTCTGCTCCTCCGGCCTTAAGGCTATGGCCATTAGCAGCGTTTGAAAGAACGCTGAGTTGACAACTTCAGTTCTTCAAGAGTTGGAGAAACATCATCCCAAAATTTTCGGGGTCGGGAGCGAGAGCCCGAAGAAGGAGGAGAACGTCAAGCGTTGTCCTTTGCTCCGCTCGTCATCCATCAGCCTGGCTTTTCTACGTGACGCCACGCTGGCGTTCTCCCAATAGGCCCTGCGGCGATGTGTCAGGAGCAAGTGGAGAATGAAGGAGAAGCGCTCAATTAGGGCCTGCTGACGTACGGCCTTCACACCTAACTATTTTCTGTTCCCGTTCCTGTGAGGTAGCTCTGGAGAGGCTCACTTACCCTCACTTGCTCGCTCAGTCACACTCTTACTACCTCCAACGCCCACGCCCCAGCTGTCTCGCTCGCTCGCCCGGCCGCTCACTCATTTCCCTCTTCATTAACGCGGGCCCTTTCTACCGCAGGTAGATAGACTTCCGTGCTCATTTATTCGCCTGGCACCATTTCACAACGCGCCTCTGTGTTCTGCGCCCTTGCTGGCTGGGAGCAGACCCGTGCTCAGAAAGTCATGGTGAATTTGATATAATGCTGTAACATTATGAATGTGTAAAAATGTTTTGGTTAGATGAAAAGCACTGGAGGTTCAGCTGGCAATCAATTTTCAGAAATAAAGAAAAAAACAACATATTTAAAATAAATGCCGCAAAACGCAACCTCCTCAGATGTGTTTGTTGTCTAAAACCTCATCTTGGGTGTTGCTACTGCTACTGTACTGAAATGATTTATATTAAGATGCACTGGGATTGCGTCTGCCTCACAGCAAGAAGCACCCGCCTTTGAAGCATCGGAGAATCATTCTGTGTCAAGTGGTCTCCCATCACATGCTTACCTCTGTGTAATTTTCATTAGCTTCCCGTGGCCTGGAAAAGTTGCATTTTACATACGCCTGATGTCTGCAGCATCAGAATGGGAGTCGTTCCCATGGCGCCGACGTTTGGTTTCCTGCTACGGAAGAGGTTAAGAGAAAAGCTCCGGATTGTGGGAATCAGACTTTGCTGCCTTGGCTGCCGCTGGTCTTTAAGCGTAACCTAACTCAACTTTGCACGTTGCTGTGACGCTCCGTGGCTCAACCGCAGCGTTTGGTGAAACACACAATGAATTATTTTGCCCTTTTCCCTGTCTTTGTCAAGTCTTTCTAAGATTTTCATCTTTTTCTGACTTCAGTTACTCTGAGCTGATGTGTTTGTCAAATCCCTGAAGTCAATGTGAAAAATTTACATTTGAGTTATGTTAGTAGTCAAAATCTGCCATGAATTGTTTATTTTATTTTTTTTAAACTGTAGCTGTGAAACTAACTAAGAAAATAAAACAGCTAAATAAATAAACTATTTAAATATATAATTATAAAAAATAGTGCATCTACTACTACTACTAATAATAATAATGCGTGTCAGTTAGTTAATGAGTTAAAAGGTGTAACAAGGGTTAACAGGTGGTAATCAATAAACTAACTCATACAGTGTATTGTTCCTCGGTAATTAGATGTTTAATGCCACGTAGCCACATTAGTTTCTAAATTACGCTGTACTTCAAAAATAGTGTGCAGTTAAAAGTAGTTAAAGTAGTTTAATGTGAGGTGTAGGTTCTGGCGTTTACTGTTGCTAGCTAACGGCTAACGGCTAACAGCTAGCAGCTAGCTGGGCCTCAGTGACGCAGTGGAAAGCAGCAGCGTGGAACTCGCCTGGATTCGTGAAAGTGACCTGCAAACACAACCCAGGATAACGACTCACATAAGGTAGGAACTGCAACTAATATCTCGGTTTTCCACTTGCCGCGCCGTTGCACAACTAGCATATTTGTTTGGTGAAACGTTGTTGTGAAGTTGCTGAAGTGTTTTGTCAACATTCCCTCCGTGTCATAGCTAAACAGAACAACTGTTTACTCTCTCTGTGAGTGTCTTGAAGTAACTTGTCTGCACATGTTGTAATGTAATTGATGATATTTTTGTTTTATTTAGTGATGCGCATCTGCGGGTTCGTCTGGTTTAGTCGTGTGTCAGTTGTCTGTATAAACAGACTGGAGGCATCTGTTCTGCATTTTAATTTTAATGTGTCTTTTAATCTGTAGAACAATATCCTATCTGCATCCATCCAACAATAGTATTATCAGGCTGAATTAACAGTACAAATGATGTGAAGTGTGTCAGTCAGCGTAGACTCTGGTGCTGTTGGGGTGAATTTCAGAGGCAAGCCTTAAAGTTTTATTATTCTCCTCTAGGTTTCAATGGAAATGTGTGTGGCGTCCTTCCACATGAAAAGCGAAACAGTTCTCCTTTAGAATACGTCAAATCCTAAGACTTAGAATAACGTAGGATTTATAGTTGGGCAGAAACGTTGAAAGAGGATGTGCTTGAAATAATGAAGACCTAAGTCTTGGCCATTAATGCTTCTACATTCATCCTTCTACTCGCCTCTCATCTTTTGTATCTTTGCTGTTGTATCCTTAAGCTATTACTGTCCGGCGCAGGTTGCACCCAGGCTTCCACAATAGGAAGCTGTTAGAGCATCGTGTAAAAAAGCCTGTGTACTGCGAGTAGTAGGTTTCGTCTCGAGCTATTATCAGGTTGCTTTTGTCTTGAGAGAACCCTGCTGCAGATCCCTCAGAGCGGTCTGTCCTGTTGTTTACTGTGCTTTCAGCTAAATGGTGGTTTGCACACAATTAAGTCTAAGGCTTACTTAGACTGTAGTTGGCAATGCAGTAAGACTTGTTAGAGTTAATTTTGAATGGATGGAAAATAGGATTCATTAATTTGGGACCTGACCATTAAGACAAAAATACCATTTCAAAGCAAATTGTTATGAACTATGTATGACTGACATCCACCGTACAGTGGAAAATGTTGCCCCACAACAGAAAAGTATGTTGCCCTACAATATAATCCATCAGCAATTACTGTACATCTCCTACACGCTTGGCTTTTGCTGTTCAGCTGCATAGAAATATAATTTTTATGGGCACTGTGTAATGTATCTCTAAAGAGCCAGGCACCTGACTAAACTTCTACTTTACTGTATCGATTAGTAGGAATTAATGGAAACAATTAGGATCTCTATCAGTCTTTGAATCATCTTGAGCACGAGAAGGAATGCGGTTTCTAGATCGCCTACCTCTAAAACTCCTCCTCTTCTTCCCCCGCTTGTTCTTCTACACCTCCCCACCTCCTCCCTTTTGACAAGTGTCACATTTTGGGCTTCTGCTCTCGAGGGATAAATGCCAGATTACATGGTGTAGTATTTTTATCCGTAGTACATTAACTGGTGGAGCTTACAGCATCAAAGCTTGGAGGAGATCAGCACACACACACACACACACACACACACACACACACACACACACACACACACACACACACACACACACACACACACACACACACACACACACGCACACACATCAGAACAGAAACTGGGTGTAAAGTGCCTCCTTTGATCTCACCCTCCCTCCTGTTCTTAATTACCCTAGTGACACACACGCACCGACACACCCCCACACACACACACACACACCCCCACACACACACACACACACACACACACACACACACACACACACACACACACACAATGCACAGGTTCCTTAGCATGTACTCACACATGCACACAAAAATATATCCTGGGAAAGCATGAAATCTGAATCCATGCAAAAAATGATGAATTAGATGTCAAACGTTCATCTGCCAACGCCTGAACAAAAGCTCCTCACAGGGTTTGTGATTACGCAGTACTTATTCTGAAATCACGTGACATTACAACTACTTTTACTAAATATGCAGTATAGCAGATGATGAGCTGATAAAGGTGTGAGACATCTCAGGTAGTTGGTAGTAGGACGTTGGTTGGTATAGTGGAAATGGCTCACAAAACATAATGCAGCCATGCTCGATGCTATGAATTACATGTACACCCGTGGTTCTCCTTCTGTGTTCTCCTTCGTGTTAAAATGGGAAAAGGAAAAAGTGGAAAAGGCTAATTGGCAACACTGGAAAGTCATGTGACCATTCACAAAATAGAGCGAAGCATAATACGTCCTCCAGTAGTCGAAATTGCATAACAGCTATATTAGCTCATCTCATTCAGGTGGAGAGTTTCTACCTCGCTGCTTGCCTAGGCCTGATGTGGGCCATTCACCCTGTTGAGAAGACTGCCTTGTTGACCTTTTGGGTGCCGTCAACTGATCATTGGGGGCATATTTTGCTCAGTTTCCACCCTGTTACTTACTTACTTTGTGCTTGAAGAGCCTCACCCTACTTCGTGAGGTCATTCAGGAGAGTTTGAAGTGGTGGGGAGAGGGTTTATGCTGTGTGTATGCGCATATGCTCATTGAAACCGCGTGTGGTTGTCGTTGGGGTTAGTTGCTCGTAGGGAAGATGTAGCGTCAGTGAGACTGAATTGGTGCTGTAGTCCGTGCCATTTTGATGGCATCAGTAAGGATCTGTTTGTTGGGTTCAGTAGCAGGTGGAGAATCTGTTTGTTGGGTTCAGTAGCAGGTGGAGAAAGGTGTGTGTGTCTGCGTGTGAGCATGTGTTTCTCTTTTTGGGAGATAAAATGTGCCTCCTGTAAAGAGGTAGCTTATATACAGTACCCACTGAGGGACCCTTAAGCTAGCTTGACCTTTCACCCTTTGAGGTCCACTCTTTGCTACTGGCCTCACCTGTAGGCTGTAATAATTTGGGACGTATGTTATGGAATTGTTTATACAAGACATTCATATTATTATTATACAACTTAGATTACCAGAAAACTTATGATTGAATTATTGATTTCATGTATCTGTTATTTAACATGAAATGAAACAGAAGTAACACATTTCTTAGCAGCAATTGTACAGTTTAATTTAAAGACCTATTTTACTTCACCTTTGATGGGATATACTTGTCTAAAGGATTGTTGAAGTGTTGGGTTACTGCTGTTTTTTTCATGTTTGTGTAAATTAGAGTCATTTGAGGTTGAGTGGAGTGTTAATGTCTGTCTCTGTTTCTCTGTGTGGGGTACATACTCCCACCAGGGGTGGCTGACAAGAGATGACTGTGGCTTACCACACACTGAGAGTGCAGCTCTTCTTTAATCTGCCTCCCTCTTTTTCTCTCGGCCCCATCTTAATTTCTCTCTGCTCTGACACGTAAAAGCCTTCCCTCACATCTTAACCACAGAGATAATCCTTCGGCAGGTTTTGGGGGGTATCGTGCTGTTTTAGGTCTCCTCTGCTGACATAACGGTTTAGCATCATAATGGTTTGCAAACACCTGTCCAATTAGACTGATTGTGATGCACCTCAAACTACTAGACAGATCCTGCAGGGTGGTGCGGAGATTTAGCAAAACACGCTAAATGCTTCTGCTCGAGTGGGATGTTTTGCACTTTTGTGACAAATATAAATCCAGGTTTAGTGAAGGGTAATTGAAGGGACTTCAGGAGTCAGTTGTCAGGAAAGGACAACAGTCTTTCTGCTAAATTTAAGTTGCAATCTTAGTTTGTTCTGTGCCACAAAAGTGGAGAAAATGAAAGGGTTGTCTGAGGGTTGTGGGAGGGTTTTCAAACTCACACCACACATGTTTGTGCAGAGGTTTATGTGTTTTTATTAAAACAAGTGGCTAAACAGAGGTGACAATATATAAAAGGGACTGACATGTTAGACATTGGCATCACAGTCAGTGGTTCCTGACAACTTGTTCACAGTTTTTCCATCCATATTTTCTATCCACTGGACTGGCCTTCATTTTAATAACACATTCATATTTTTAATCTACGGGGAAACTAAACATATGCAGCAGATGGGTATGTTTGTGTTTTGGAATATTTGGAAGATTCCTTTCTGCGTACGTTCATTGAGAAGCTCTGCAGGTTTTAGTGTTTGTATATGTTTGTGTGTAATGCATGATGTCACTGATGTGTGCCACAATAAATGTCAAGGTGGTGGTGGTCCTGGATTAGGAAGACATCGTTCTCCTGGCACATAATGAAGCGTAGTGTAATGGATGAAGCTCAGAAAAGGCAGATAAGATGATGGACATCCCTTCCTCCTTTTTTCCAGTCTCATCCCACACACATGTAGAGCGGGGCCAGTCTGTTTCTCCCTTCCAGCCAGACACACTCTTGTTTTTCTTCCTGAGCATGATTAGAAGAAAATAGTTGCCAGCGAAAGAGAGAGATGGAGTGAGAGAGAGACAGAGAGATGAATGGAGACATGAAGGGACATGTCACACCATTCACAGAGCACTGGGTTTGACAGGAACCCTCAGGACATGGCACTCGTTTCAAGTGGGGACCAAATGGAGGTGGCACCAGGCTGTCAGTGCTCTCTAGTTAATTAGAAGACATTGCTGCTCTGACTCAGAGAGGCCAGTTGGAAATCACAGTCAATTACATCCAGGTTATAACATGGGTCTGGCATAGCAAGTCAGCTTGTCACAGCTTATCTGATGCTGACCATAATGGCTTTATACCGTATATACATTTGCTGTCGATGAGGACATGTTGGCCCATAATCTGGAGTGGACTCCCTAAAAAATAACTGACTTCTGTTAGCATCGCAAGCATCCTCACTTGTCTTTCTTCATTTATTAGCTTGATTAAAAAAACTCAAAACTGATGAAAGCTCAGCTCAGACAGAACATCAGCCTTTACTGTCCTGGTGCCAGCATGTAGCTTTGTGTTTTTTTACGAGATGCAAAAACAGTGGACAGGAGTTCTTGTTCCAGCAGTAGTCAACACAGACTAGAGTCCCGCATCTGAGCCCTTGCTCGTTCTCTAAATCAAATCCATCTGTCCACATATCCCAGTCGCTGTCAGTCAACTACATTCTCTTTTACGGTTATCATATCATGTGATAAATTTGTGCTAGCTTTAAAAACATTTTCCATCACTGACTTCTATTTTTATTTTTAGCTTCATCTCCCTCACTGTCTGCCACATTCATATGATATCAGTGTGTTTTTCAGGTGACCTGTTGCATAGTTTTTGCAGAATATCAGATCACAATTTGATCACATTTTCCATCTAAGTGCTTTCCAAAGACGACATGTAAAGAAACCTATTTATGACTATTCCCCTTCTTCCCATAAAATACTTACACTTCTGACCTTGTGTTAGGTTGACTCTGTGGTCTGTGTTCTGCAGAGATCCCGAAGTGTTGACCTACTGCCAGTGCTATTTAGGTTGTGCAGTAAATGTACTGACTTTGGACACATTCCGTAGTTTTCTCTCTTTGACTCTAACTATTTTCTGTCTGTAGTGTGTTGTGCAACAGAGATAACCATCTTGGATCATCGTGGATCACACGATATAGTTTGGCTTGAAATTAAACTCTTCAAGAGTTTGGAAAATTGTGTTGTTTTTTTTTTACAGCTTTTCTTTTTCTTTTAATAAAAAAAGATTTGTTCCTTACAAATTTACAATTGTATATATGTTTAGATATGATTTTAACAAAGAAGAGTCATTATTACTGTTTTTCAGTCTGGTGTGGTCTACCCATTTAATGTGCACTACCAAGGAGAACGACTCAGGATGTTCAAGACCTAAAAAAATAATGCTCTAAACACAAACAAAATGAAAACCTGCACAAAAGAGAGAAGATTTCAGTTGCTTTTATTATTTTTGTTTGAAAATGTGCATAAAGTCTCAAATTTGGCCTTTTCAAACAAGTTCAGGGAAAATGTTTTTACTCTGTATGCAGAATATTTCAGCAGCGCCATCACCAGCGAACCACTCAGTGCCTGATCCCCATCTCTAAACACAAAGGGAAATGCCTGTCAAGTCTTGAAAGAAATCATGCACCTGCATTTGAAAATCCATTAGGCAAGGCATGGAAGCTGGAGCAACGGAGGGAAGTGAAAGCAGATGAAAGGGGTTACTTATTTGATGGTACTGCTGTATGTTTTGAAGATTGAATATGTTCTCCAACTCTAACATGGGTGAAAACAGAAAAGTTTATGGACACACGGTCATGCTTCTGTGTAAGCATCCGCAGGCATGGGTGCACGCATAGGCTCCTGGCTGTAGATATGGACGTGTGCATCTACAGATGCATGCACATTTGCCCTCTGTGACTCGGACCCCCTGGGGTTGAAACAAAAAAGCTACAGGAATGCACACAAATCACCGCTGGCAGGTAGAGAGGGAAGTGGATAAGAGCAGGAGGGGTAATCAAACGAGAGAGCACTTGAGGAGAAAGCGGAAGGCTGATGTTCTAGTGCTGCTGTCCCCATCGTCTGTAAAAGAAATGCCCGTTCTTTTTGGCATTCTTCAATTTCCTCATCTTTTAGGCAAACTCAATTACCAGAAAACCTCTCCAACACTATACCTCAGATTGAAAGGAAAGTGCTTATTGTTTTCATGTCCCAAATCTGCTGCGCTCTCTCGTCTCTCTCTCTTTCCCTTTCTTTGTGTAACAGAAATGCAGGCCCCAGGTTTTTACCATTTGCAGTGGCAGAGGACCGTCACTGCCATGAATATCCATAAGAAGGAAAGATATTTTTCTTGGTCTCATCTGGTGTTATTCTCTTAGCACCACTTAAATCCAAATGAAATCACTCAAAGAAAGAAAGGCAGGGCTTACAAATGACCAGAGAAAAGGGAACGACCATAGACCTTGCATCCATGTTATTAAAGCCAGAATCAAGATAAAGGAATGAATAGGATTAATCAATCAATTAGTATCAACACTCATCAGTTCTGTGCTCACCCCTTTTATGTTTTAAATGTGTATTTTTTGCTAAATGGGTTTCCTAGTGTTCCTTGTTTTGTAGTTCTTATCACTGCTAACATTACTGCTTCCACTGGCCACTGCCACAGCTCATCAGACAGATCTCAAAGCAGCCGACTGTATTAAGATTCCTGGCTCAACCCTGTTTGTTTCCTCTCTCCTGCCTAACTATCATTGCTCCGCTTTCTCAGGTTTCTCTCTTTCCCAGATGAGTTTCTTGTTGGTTGACAGTGTGTAATGGTTCAGTGGGCAGCTGGCATCTGTTTCAACCATGCACAAGTTTAACAATATTTCAATAGTAAAAAAAAAATAAAAATTACTTTGCAGCTTGTTTGAAATGAGTGTTTTTCCAGTACAGATAATGCACAACTGACATGATGGACCACTACTGTTTAACTCCAACTCTTAACCCTAATTGGAATGTCATTTTAATCCAAACACAGTCCTTCACATCAAGTTATTTATGGGGGTTATTTAGCAACACATTTATATATGTGCACATAACCACAAATCACATGGCTTAGCATTGTTTCTTCGTTCAACATAATATATTAGTCCTATTCGGATTGCAGATGTCAAAGGACTTTAAAATGGTCAATCACTTTCTGTAACTGAGATGAAGACTGTAGAAAATAAGACCATAAGATACAGTAAACATAAAAATTATATATGACGAAGCACAAGAAGGCTTAAAATAACATTAAAAATAATATTTATGGACATATTTAGGCCACATTAAGTGTCTACACAGCACTCCTCGTTGCACATTAGCATATATTATGACTTGTTGAGCTATGCAAATGAGCTGCCTTAATTAGGGATAAAAAGTAATCTTTGCCTCTAAAAGAAGTTTTCTCCAGGCAAGTGGAGCACTTGGCTGTCAACAGGGAATTAACTAAACAAAAGCTCTGCGGAAAAGCACAACTTTTCCTCATAAGACTAATTCCCAGTGTTTTCCTAGTTAATGGTGTCATGATTAGTGCCTCACTCAGTGGTCTCAAAGCTCCTCAGCTGTGGACTCGGGCTTTCAGCAGCTTCAAACTGCAGCAGAAAACCGCAAATGTGGTTGGACATTTCTGGGTTGGCTAGATGGCGCGTTGGATTAGTTGCTGTATTAATTATGCTCTTAGACAATCAACAGCTAAGACTGAGGCTCTTCTTTGATACTGTGCTTCGTTTGTGCATTGCAGAAACTGTAAATCCTGCTTGGATATGCTCTGAACCAGAAACGAGTGTTTTTAAATATAGTACATCTTATGCATAAAACTTGTCAAATTAGCGAGATTGGCTTATATGACTTATTTCCGTTTATTTTCTAGAAGCACATCCCCTCACATGAAATTTCTAAGTAGACATCAACTCTGATCTTTTTTTTTATGTTGTGTGGCAGTCAAGAAGACTTAATGTTTAAACCTAAAGCCAATGCTCCCTATCTTAGATCTTTGCAGTAACAGTGAGCATCACTGCAAGTATATGTTAATGGAATTGTGTGTTATTTAGTTTTATAAACCCATAGGAAAATACTTTTTGTTACTTTTCAAATGACTTAATTTATCTAGTGCAAGTGAGCAGTTTGGCACAGTAGTTGTGTGTCATTTTATTCCTATCAGTCAGTTCATGGGTTTGACACATGACTCTTTATGTATACAGTTGTGGAAGTAGTTTTATTTGTATTATGTTGTATGGATATAGTGCAGTAAATCCAGTTCGCACCCAGTCCATGTGAAAACTAAAGAGAAGAAGGTGAGCAGCATGACCAGAGCTGGTTTGGGTCTTCATGTGGAGTCTGGTAATTCTTGCAGAAACCCTTTAGTGACCCTCAGATGAGCATTATCTGGGACTAAGGAGTTGTGTTTGTTTTGATTTTATGAAGAAACGATAGAGGGGAGGGCTTGTAGCCAATGGCATGCATGCACACGTGCGCACACACACGGCTCAACTTGCTTGGGACTGATTGTTTCTGATGATGGATGTCACACTCTCACCCGTCGACAGTGCCTCTGCTGGTTTTAATTTTCCAATCTGAAACCTGGGACATATGTTATTGTGGGGCAGTTAGTGTAGGGCTGGATGGCAAACCGTCGACACATGTACACACATGGCACACACTCTTGTTCTATCTGCCTTTGTTTAATGATTGTCCTAAAAGAATCAAAGGCATCTGTACTCCCCTCTATGCAAAATGTTGATGACAGTGTGTCGCTCTTGTCACAACACATTAAAAGACAGTGACACCTGTAAGTACATGCTCTCTTTATAACATTTTACTTTAATCTCAAGAACAACAATCACACTTTACCAATGAAACATAACAGTGGGGTTGTTGCACTGACACAAATTCATGACAAAACAGCACATTTTGACAGATAAAAAGGAAGGAAGTAAAGAGAAAAATAAAATCTAATCAATTTTACTTTGGCGTCACGCATTTCTTCCTCCGTGATGACTCCGTCTTTGCTGTTGAGCTCTCTGGCAAGATCTGTCTCTTGGGAAGTTGGTAAACCAAATGTAGTTTATACTGTCAAACTATGAACTCTAATCAAAGTTATACATGTCGCCTTGCTGCAGTGCGCCTGTTTAGTTTGTGTGGATGCTCTTTGTAGGAAAAAAGAAATCGGGATAGGAGGTCTCATCACAGACACAGCTAGATGACAGCAGATGTTGTTCTCTGCGTGGTCAGAAGGGGGCAGTATAGCACCAGAGAAATCCACATTCAATGAAATGCATTGCCTCATATTTCTTTTATTTCACCCTCTCCGTCAATTCTTTCTTGATATCATTTTTTCAACCACAGTCAGCTCTGTCTCTTTGTATGCCTGTCTGTTTTTGACTTGCACATACACACAGGACAATGATGTGTATACACACACACACACGTGAACTAATCTAAGTGTGATACACACTGCTCAATTATGAGCTACAATGCGTGTAATTAGAAAAGAATAAAATGCATTTCAGTTTTCATTAATGAATTTCATTGATTGACTCTGTCTCTTTGTTTCTTTGTTTTGGTGAAGTTAACTTTGGGGAGAATAAACACTTCCAGTGTGTACATATGTGGCAGTAGCTCTGTGTGATGCCTTTGCCCTGTGGGGCTCTGTCTATTTAATCTGGGCAGAAAATAGAAAGAGGCTTTACCACAAAACATATAGTTAAAACAGAGCGAGGGGGGATTAAATCATATGTAAAAAGTAATAAATCATAGATGAGGCAGGATGGGAGATGAGACAAAAATAAATAAACAAACAAATGGAACAAGTGGTGGAGAGCAGGCTAGAATAGATGAGGTGAGGGGGAAAGACATAATTGGTACTGTGTTATGGGACATCTTGCTGAAATGCAGTAAAATAAACCACAAAAATATGAGTTGGAATAACAGCTGGAACCAGAGTGTGATCGCTCATGTATATTTCAGACAATATAGAGCAGTACATGTGAGACTGTGTGCGTTTGTTGGCAGTCATGTGTGCCAGCTCTCTGCATGTGTGTCTTTATGCCAGTCACCATGCCTGGATAGATGAGTGCACTTAATGCCCACACCTTTTGTTTTCATGCACGTGTGTCTCCCAGGCCCTCCCCAGTGGTTGCGTCTGTGTGTGTGTGCACGGTGGAACAGAGGCTCTGTGTCAGCAGTTGTGTGCCCTCAGTGAGCCTGGCTCTAATTACAGTCTAGGGTTTCAGCGTTTCAGCCCGTCCATCTCCCTGTTTAAACCCGGCTAAGACAGCGAGGTCCCACTGAGCCAAGGTAAACCATACAGCTAATTAGACAGACCAGCTTCCATCTCTGTACCAACGGGAGGAGGGAGGGAGGGAGGAGTAAGCGAAAAAGAGAAGGCAGAAAGGAAGGTAAGGGAAGAAGGAGGGAAAGCAGAGGAGAAGTGGATGAAGTGAAAATTGAAATAGAAACATAAAGGATGTGAGGAAGAAGAACACAAAAGAGAAGCAAACTGGGCAAAATTACAAGTGCCCTTTTTTGTGGGGAGTAAACCTAGTGTCAGAAGCTAAGAGCCAAACTGATATTAATCTATTCTCATTCTACAAGACACCCTAAGCACTTTATCCAGCACTTCATCAAACATCCCCTGCTAAGTTGTCTCCATTTCATTTGCACATGTTCGCGTGGGGGAGCTGGTAGGGGGTGATGCGTTTTATGTGGCATTAAAGTGTTAGTGTAAAGGTGTTTTGACACCCTCTAGTGTGCTTTTGAGATAATTTGCATATTGTAAACAAATGTAATCGGGGAGGAGGAGGTCATTGGTCAACCTGGGGCAAACTAATCTGCATAATTGGCTCCGGTGGTTCAAATTATAGCCTGCTGCTGCTCTGCTGAGAGAGTGAAACAGAGGAGAAAATGGGAGGGGTACAATTATGGTCATATGCAGCCAATGGAAAAAAAAAAAGTTGTTTCTCTTTTTTTCCCTCCAGTCTTTGCCTCTCCTCCCTGGCTTCCCCTGACCAATGGGAGCTCTCTGTCCGCCCAACGGCAATCAAAAATTCATCTCGCTCCACGACAGCTAAAACCCCCCCCCCACCACTCCCTCAAACACACACACCCAGATGGAGAGAGAGGGAAAGTGAGGGAGACAGGAAACAAATGAATGAGAGAAAAAAGAGAAAAGAAGGCTGTAACACGGAGAGAGTGAAAGCGGGAGATGGCATCTCGACTCGCCAGTCTGGGCGGTACAAAATGTGAGAGGGGAGGGTGAGGATGGGAAAATAAGGGTGAGAGGCAGACATTGGCTCTGGAGAAAGAGCTAAAATGAGAAGAGAACAGAGAAGCACAGAAATGGAGGGGAAAATAAGATGCTAGTGCAATGTGAGATAGGGTGACAGATCTGTTCTCCTTGCACCAAACACCATTTTCTCCTGCCTGTCTTGTCCCAAGTGAGGGGAAAAAAAGCAACATTTGCAAATACTAGAAATCATGTGTTTGTCCTTCTGTGTGTGTGTGTGTGTGTGTGTGTGTGTGTGTACGTGCCTGCGCGTGTGCAGCGAGAGGTTGGATAAGGGCACAGTAAATAAATCATGGGGGTCTCATTGGAAGAAGGTCACCGGCTGGACCCTGCCTGCACACATATATACACACACACACACACACATCCGTGTGCGCTGACAGACCCCTGCCCCTCATTTCGGGGTGCTCTGGGTGATTCTCCCAGCGTAATGGCTTCTACCCCATTTCCAGTCTCCTGTCTAAAAGAAATCACACACAGACCCAAGCTCTCACACACTGACATGCACACACCTGACCAGTCAGGCATTTGGGGAAAGGGAACTGATGGAAACAGTCGGGTAAATACGTTCTTTTCAAGATCTTTGGTGTTTGTCTGCGTCGGCATGCTGTATGTACCACATAGCCTTATATCATTATTTTATCGCGCTACACTGTCCACATTGTTGTATATTTTCCGCCGTAGCTGTGGGATTTTGTTAGTTTGTGATTGTAAATGTGCTTTTTATTCTTGCGTGTGTTTATTGAGGAGGCCACTGCTTGAGCTTGGCCCTCTTGACTGTGGGTCTTGTTTCCTCATAGCATGCACGCTTTGTCAAGAGCCCAGTAAGTGCATGCACAGGTGTGGCCGGGCTAGTCATGTTTACTGCACTGAATAGTGAGGTGAGTTGTGCTGTCAAATGTATGGACACAGCAGACGCAGGTAGAAGGATTTTTTTGCAGTTGGTTGTAACACTTGTAAACTTGACATGGAGGAAAATTGACACCTTTCCTCTCTGGTGACTTATTAAACGTCCCCTAGTTTAAGGAAGGGATTTAACTGATTTGCGCTCTGGTTTTGTCCTGTAGCCTGTAGAGTTGATGCTAAACTTCCCAGGAAGGTAGTCATCGAAATGTCTTTGTTCCGTCTCAGTTTCTCTCCTAAGTTGTTTCAGACAAATATTCTAATTATACCAACATTGCATGTGCACTAGGTATTGAGGCAGGTTGAGGCCTCCTGTCTGTGAGAACTAGGTTGATATTATGTGATTACCCTGGTGAACAGTGTCGAAATATAGTGGAATACATTTTTTGTACTCTATGACCATGTGGACTAGCGAGTAAGGTGTGTGGGAGAGACCGATTGACAAACAGCAAAATGCAAGAAAGAAATGAGAGAGATGCATATGTCTGTCTGCATTTCAGTCTGTCTGTGGAGGGCAGCAAATGGAAGGGTCTATCAATCATGTCCAATCATCTATATTCAGCGTCTCATATCGCTTCACCATGATTAGGAGTGGGAGAGAGTCGGCTTATTTGCATAGGGAGGGGTAACTGCTGAAGATCTGTCAGAACAAACAAAATATATAGCTGTATTGAATTTGTTGCATTTGTTGCTGCTTTTTTTTTTTCTTCTTTCACTTTGAGGAGCTCAGGATAAATGTGCGCATGCCATTTGTGCGTGTGGTGACAGATGCAATCTCCCTGCCATGCCTGGAAAAAAGGCCTTTTTGACAAGTTCCACGTTGCTTTTGTTGCACGTCTTTCTGCTTCCCCATGCCTCAGTCAGAATTCTTTATTGTGATGCAGAACAGTATCATAAGAGACTTCAAAAATGAAATATATGACTTAAAACCGCCGTGGATCTTCTCAGAATATTGTAGGAACACTTTAGAAAACAAAAATTAAAGTTGTGCTTGCAAAAACACCCCTAATATAGTGCAACAGAGGGGAGACGCTTAATGTGGATTGATCTGACAGGATGGGACATATGACCATGATCATACAATACTGTAGGATTAATTTATTACTATTTGCATTTATTACTGTAATATAACAATAAAAAAAATGTAAGTACTCCTCGAATTAAGCAAGTAAATGTGCTTTATTACACCCATGTCAACACAAGTAATCATGTAACTCTCAACAGAATAATGTGGCAATTTGCACATATTTCAAAATGGCAATAATTATTTAGTATTTAAATTGTTGTTTTAGTTCAAATGCCCAAAACAACAAAAATGCTGTTTCACAAACAGATGAAGTAGATAATAAAATCGTGCTGTTTAATAAAGAATTTTATTTATTGGAAATTGGCAAAAATTACAAATGATTTATTAAAATACTTGCATGTACTTGGTCAAACCTCAGACATTTTATTTCTTCGCTGGGGTAGGAAAAAACATTTCAGGGTCTACTGAGTTGATCAGAAGAAAGGTTGACACATTCTCCCCATCTTTTGTGCTCACTGGAAAGCTTTGATTCGTTATACGTGACATGGCTGCACACAGGTTATCCATTATATAGTTTATTAAATGACTTTTACCCAGTCTCTAGAATGTCTTTGAGAAAATGTGCTCATATTATTGTGCCTTGGTTTCTTCGTCCCTCACTCTGTCCTCCCTTTTCACCCATTTCTGTCTAACTCTCAGTGCGTGACCTTGTGTTCCTTCTGTTAGTGTGTGGAAATTGGGCACACCTAACTACGGGGTCTTAAGTATAATCATGTATTTAGCTGGAGAAATGTAGTGACACACTGTTCCTCCCTGGAAAAAGAAAACTCCAAACATTAATTGAGGGATATTACTGTTCAGATCAACTTCCATTTTTCTGAGTAATATTCATTCCTAAAGACCTAAATAAATATTTATGTCTGGGTGCAAAATTAGGAAAGTAACTGAAAAGGACACAGCGAGAGGGAAAAAGAAACTTGGACACCTCCATCATTCCAGACAGATTAAAAAATATATATATATATATCTGTATATATACATATAATTAAAGAATTAACTTTTAGAAAATACAAGTTGTGTTTTTACCAAAAAAATTTACTTTTGGCATATCTCATTAATAAAACAAAAATAAACACAAATCACAATGATGATTAAAAAACATGTACATTTGACCACAACATATTTTGAATTGAATAATCAACATAAAGTGAAGTGGCTTTTTACATCCTTAGAAATGCTGTTGTGCCCTTTGCATGCATCACGTCATGTAGTTGTCCAACTGGTAAGCCCACCAATAGGGGCCAGTGTGTAACCAAGTATAGGCCCTCACTGAGGCTGGTGCTCATTGGTGGAAGAGTGAGACAGGCTTGGGGGAGCAGGTGGGGAGGACTGGGAGGGGGGGGGGCTATTTTTGGAGGGGTTATTGTGAAATAGGAAATGGCAAACAAGGCGGTCTTTAACTCTGCTTATAGAATATGTTAAAGTGATGTCTGTGATACGCTGTGTGAATTATTTGCCTTATCATAAAGTGCATTTATGACGCACAGTCATAAATATGCATCAGTACGAGTGTTTTCAAAATTGAACGCCTCCCCTCCTTCCCCCCTTTTCTCTCTTCCACCCTCCTTTCTTTTCACTTTGTGCTAACAACACAAAAACAACATTTTTAAAATGCAACCCACCAGTGGATGTTTTGGAAACATTTCCTATTCCCCCCCCTCTCCTGTCTTGTAGCTGCTCTTTCTCTCTGTCTCTCTCTTCCGGTAAATCTGCTTATTGTATTATAATGTGGGCCGATTTGGAAAAAAAAATGTTTTGAAGTTACGAAGCACTTTGAAAATTCCATGAATTGGACGATTGTACTTAATAATGATGGTACTACAAGTGCACACATTAACTGCTCTCACCCTCCCTCTCTCTCTCTTCCTGTCTCATCTTCATCATCAAAATCCTGTTTCTAATTTTTATGGATTTTGTGCCAAGAGCAGCCATGGCACTGACCCCCTTAACTCTGACATATAATGTTCTTAATATCCAGATTAAAATTTTTTCTTTAAGCTCTTTTCTACATGTGAAATTATTTCTGCAATCAACCACAAAGCCAACCCCACCCACACCCTCTCTCTCTCTTCCCTTTCTCCCTCGATTGTGGCCTGGCCTCCACAAACACAACTTCTTAAGCAGATGCTCTGAATGCGACCCATCACCCACCCGGCGTCTGTGTACAGCACCCACACGCTCACCTCCCCCCTGCTCTTGTCCCTTTGCAATTAGAAAGTAAAAGACTGCAATAAAGGTGGCACTGTACGAGGAGGGCAGTTAATGAAAGAAGGGATTATGGGTAAAGGCAGCATCAAGGGGAGATTAGGAAAGAACTAACAGGCTTGCTGAGACAAAAGATCCTACTGACAAGAGCTGCTTAGGGCACACATCAAGTAACACAACAAACACACACATGTATTCACTTATTTATTCACAGTTATGAAATGTGCATCCACATTTGGGCATTTACATTTGTGCACGCACAGAGCCATGCTGTGAACCCATGCATGGAATAACACTCTAATGTACGGACGTGCAGAATAAACATTCAGCTGTTTTACTCCAGATCAGATGTGCCAATGGGCTTTCTGAATTTTTGGGATTGCTCTCTTATGGAGAACAACAATTCCAGTCACACACGGTGACATACAGATCGTACAGTAAAGGATTTAGCAAAGATGTTGTCACATAATCCCTGTGACCTGGGAATTAGAGGAACCCCCTCGAGTTCAGAAGAGTGTTGAGATACTAAGCATTAAAGTTTTCACGTCCAGAGAGGACTAGTTTTAGGTGGAGCAGTTAAAGTGATGAGAAAGATAGGACAGGATGAAGCTAAACCCACGACTTCAAAATGTCGTGAAAAGCATCAGGACACAAAATTACTTCACTTTTACAGAAAGACTTTTTCAGACAGTTTATGACATTAATTGATGTTGTTTGCATTATAAAGTCTTAGAAATGATGTGTGTATTTGGTTTCTGAGCCGCACAGAATAAAAACTCCTGCCTGTCCACCTGAGCAGGCGGCCATGAGACAGGCATACGGTCTCTTTAAGCAGAGTGATAAGCACTTCGGCCTTGATGCTGAACAGGGAGCAAAGTGAAAGTGAAGATTGCCTTCCCATAGACTTTATCTTTTCCCACTAAAACAGCGAGCGGGCAGCTACGACTACACCTATTGATTTTGCAATTTCAGCAAATTAAGAAGGAGACAGCCAGGCCTATTATAGAGCTGTCTGTGGCTAGGACTAGCATGGCCACTGTGGTCTGTGATGGGGATGCTGAAAGAGAGAGGGGAAAGAGAGACAGGAGGAAAGAATGTGTATATGCTTTACAGTATTGTGTAATTATGTATTTAATTGTACTGTACTTGCAAATAAGTATATACCACTCATCTCTTGATTTTATGGTATATGTAATATGTCACCAGCTGCTGCAGCTGCGAAATGGCTGAGGTACTGTATATAGCACAGATGTATTAAATATTACACAAGACAGTGAGCATGGATGAGTTACATGCGCATTTGGCCAGCATTAGGATTTCAGTAATAAAATAAGCTAAAGGCCAATCTGCACTGCTCTAATATCCACAGCAATATGAAGAGTAATGAGAAGCATAAAGATTTCTATAGGAGCAAGAGAAGGGAGCCCAATTCAATTATATACATCAAATAAGGCGAGGTTCTGGAAATGTGTGTTGGTTTGTGCATGCAAGAGAGTTTGGTAGCACATCGTGAGTGTTTTTAGTGGATCTGTTACTGCTCGACTTGACTTGAATGCAACAAGAGGGAGCACAAGGTGTGTTCACCTTCCAGGAGGTCAGCAGATTCGTTTTTTCCCCCGAGGAAGCAACCATCCAAGTGCACTAATCCGTAATATACATTTATCGGCAGGAGGTGAATTTTTCTCAATTTTCAATCTGATTGTGTGATCAGCCTATGACTTCCATATTGGAGTTTTAATATGGGAAATTCAATAGGAGCAGTGATGGATGATTTCTCTGGTAAAAGGTGCACATTTTTCATACTGATAGCTTTTTGGGTCCTGTAAAAATGATGAAATATGAGTTTTTTTTTTTATTGATCATTAGTCTCTGGACTGCACCTGCTTCACCAATTTGTTTCCAATCAAAATTGGCATTAGGATTCATATTTGGCATCACTTCAGCAAGATTTTCTCATTATTCATTTGATAATGAGCAAGAATTACAAAGACAAAGAGCAATACAAGACATCCAATTTGTTCAATTTCCTGATTATTTTTCCCCAGCTTATTTTACTTGAAATTTTAAACTCCTGTCCTAAGGCAATATCAGTGTGTGTGTGTGTATAGGGAAAGAGAAATGAAATCTTTGACCACTTTGCTTATTGAAGGTGTAAAACCGTTTTACAATTCAGCTCGTCATATAAAATAATCTAACCGGCAAACGTGTGAATTAATTCCTATTTTCTCGGCAGTGTAGGCGCTTAATATATATGTATTAGCCATGTATGTGCAGAAAAAGTGTCAAAGAACAAGTGGGAGTCGTGAGTGTGAATGGGAGGGCTCGGCTGGCAACTCAACATGGGAATCACAAGCTAATTCATTGATTGCCCCTTGGAAGAGGCGGCTGCTAATTGTTAGGTAATTAACATGGCAAGCTGTAATTATGTTCGCCTAAAGACCCGATTAGTGTTTCTGCATGTCTTATGGGCGCTGAGGGGCTGTATTTGTGCGTGTGTGTGTGTGTGTGTGTGTGTGTGTGTGTGTGTGTGTGTGTGCGCCTAAGCCTATCTGTTGGCTCGAGGACAGATGGCACATTGTCAAAAGCTGACATGTTTTGTTTTCTCTGATGTGTATGAGGAGAGAGAGAGAGAACGAGCGATGTACAGAGGAGCTGCGCCCAGGGACTTGTCCTTTTGTCTCAGCATTGTTAATTAAGTGCTAATTGAGTGTAATTATTTACATCATCACAGGCAGGGAATGAAGATGTCAAGTGGCAGAGGCACAAAGGCAGTTGGTGGCAGGCTGGCAGCTGAGAGCCCACAATCTGTTGATGCCTGCGTGGTTACAACCCACTCGCTGCTGAGAAGGAACAATTAGCAACAAGCTGAAATCGTAACAAAAATGTGCACACACAGGCTGGAGCTACACACAATGTTACTTCTTTTAGACACTCACAAAATATATTTTAAATACGTCCTTTATATAAATTAAATTATGATATAAATGTTTAATGTATTCAGTGCATACTAAGAGCGAGTGGAGACAGCGATTAAGGGAAATAAAAGGAACCCAGACAGAGAATGACATTGATAAGTCAGGAAGAGGATGAGATGAGGCAGTATCTAGTGTGTTAACACCTACAGCTAATCAACATGACAGAGTTTAGACTTGCCCTAGAAACAACACATACACACATGGGTCACGCAGCTATGTTCTCACACGTCCTACACACATACACCATCACAACCTGACTAAAATTACTGTCACTTATTTTAGAGTCATGCTGCTACATAACACCACCTGCTTCGAATGTTGCACCATTCAGTGGCCGTTATTAGTTGTTTTTAACCCCAGACATGCGGGTTAGGGCCCTACCCCTCTGCCTAGTCTGCTCAGTTGGCTTATACGCGCCTCGGTTGCCTAACAAACGTGGAGGATGGCAGGGTTAGGACACAACTGATTTGTTAGATCAAGTAAACACCTACATACTGTAAGCAAAATCACAAGTATAAAAAGAACAATTTAAAGAGGCGATCAAATTTAAATTGGCTGACAACTTGTAGGAAGATTCCAGAAGTCACTTTCCGGTAAATATTCATGACTCTATTTATAAAAATATTTAAAAAAAGAAATTGAAATCACACCCATACTCTGTATCTTCATCAGAAAAATCATGTAACCTTGAATTAAATTTAGCCGTTTTTTTCTTTTTGTTGTGAAGACAAATGAACAGCAATGCATCTTGATCATTTTCTACATCTGTGTGCACATAAACGTGTTAAAGGTGGCAGAAGGCAAAGCCCTGCATTGGTTGGAAGATTGTGTGGAGCATGAAAAACATAGAGATTTGAATAGTAGCAACCCTTGCTAACAAAGACAAAGTGTTCTCTGAGACAGAAGAACAAATGTCACTTAGGTAGAACTTAACAAAAGGTCACTTAACAAGACGCCAGACTAAAACACAAGCCATGAGTCCCACCAGACCCACACGCTTTTTAGAACATAGCGTTTATTTTGAAGAAGCACAGTCAGATATCTGACATATTGCTGTTTTTAGAGTTTAAATGTATTAAGAGGGAGCCGACCTATATTGAATGTTGTAAATCAATATTACTGGAGGGGCAAGCTAATGCTGTAGTATCAAGTGTTTCAATCCAAACTTTCACATTTTCACTCACTGTGTGCTGAGCAGCCGCAAATGATCTGACAGAATTCAATGTGTTGTTGCTTTTTATATATTATGCACAGCGTGACTTTTTGGTCACAGTTGTTCCATTCGAAAGCATCTTTTTGTGTCCAGATTTGATGTGCCTTCATCCTCTGCCCTGAATTGTTTCAACTTTCTGAGAAGTTGTTATATACATTTAGTCTAGAATTAGAGGTAAATGCTTAAGAACAACAATTGGGCCAAGTTCTGATCAATTCTGCATACTGACCAATTAGGAGTCCTCCATATTCAGTGTACGCTCGCATTCATGCATGCAGTCGGCTGTGTGGCTGTCTTTCTGTGTGTATATTAGAGCAAGAGCCTAAGTGTGTGTCTTTGGACTGTGTGTAGTGTGAGGAGGGGGTTAAGCAGTAGGGTATTCTTGCCTCTGGTCAGAGGTGGAATTAATTTTAGCTGGCAGTCCCATGCTACGGTCATTTGGTTTAAAGGGAGGTGTTATTATCCTGATTTGGCTGTAGTGGCTGGGGATAGGATACCAGACAGTCTCTTTTAAAGACAAAGAGGCTGGAGACTATGTTCTTGTATGACTGACTCAGTATAATACATACAGTAAAAAGCCTAGTTAGACAAAAAATATTGCTCCCAATTATCAGCCAATAATAAAGTTAGCACACATTTTACTTTAATCTTCTCAACCATTTAGTTTCCCAATATAGGATGTTTAAACTATGTTATGATCTGGCAGATAACATCTTGCGAAATAAGCGCTGTGTTGTAGTTAACAACTCTCCTATGCATCAGTTTTACTGTAAATTGCAGAGGACACTACAGATGTAATTTAGGCTTAATGAATAACAAGACGCATCGATAATTGTAATCAGAGGTTTAGCAATTTGTGAATACACGTGTGTACTTGGAGCAGCAAGTATTGAATAAAATGCAGTGCACGCGGAAGTCTGTACAAACACAGTCACACAAAAACAACATACTTACCATAATCAGGGATAGTGAGTATGAACTAATGGTATTGTATGTTCCTCAGAATGAGCTTAATCCCCTATTTCATTAAATCAAAGATCTATCTCATGACAGAAATACCCAAATGACCACATACCTCATTGTAAATACCAGCCATCTGCCAAGGAGGGCCTTTTCAGCGGCCCAATCATTTGCATAACCAAAAGATGATTATTTTTTCCCTATGAAAGTTGAAATGACTGAATAATTATAATGTAGTGGATTAGAATGAGGAAAAAATATGCCTTGATGTCAGAGAAGATTGCTGAGTAGTCACTATAATCGCTGCTTAGGTTTTTAATCAGAGTGAAATATGGGCCATAAATTATTGCCTTTCATGCAAACTTGTGTTTATGCACCGGCACATCACAAATATAATTTTTCAGCATTTTTAAGAGGCTTAAAAGATAGTTATTTTTGTTCAGGAACTTTGAATTAAAAATCATTTGGGTATACTTTCACTCATGGGGATTATGTTCCATACTGTAAGGTTTTTCTCAGAATTACATTATAAACTCCAGATAACCTGCCCTCACTCCAACACAACTGCCTGTGCCTCCAACATGCCAGCCAACGGAGACACGCAGAATGCATGAAAATACACAACGCGGACCTTTAACTTTCAGCTCACATTGTGTAATACCTGGAAACTTTTGAATTGCTATCCTAAAGGAGTATACTTTACTACACTCAAGACGTTGCATCACCCTGGAATCGACAGCGCTTAAAAGTATGTGTGTGCAGTTAAATCTTAGGGCTGATGTCACTACACTGTGCAGCTGTGTAGTGCAAAGACGAACTCATACATGTATTTAAAATACCTTTCAGCCAGAAACTGAAAGACAGTTTTAATATTACAAAACACCTTGGGATTCAGCTGCTTGGATAAGATGCTCTGAGCCTGGAAGAGAAAAACGGCACACGCACATACAATGGGTTTATCGGTGCGCTCCGTTCTCGCTGCTCGCACGCTAAACACAACAAAGTCTATGATGCCTGTGCACCCCTTATCCTTAACAAAGCAGCAAAGCCAATCCATTGTGCTGGATCCGTCTGTAACAAATTCATACATCCATATCGACATACGAGGAAACAAGACACCCAAGGAGAGAGGGATAGAGGGATAGACTGCGAGATGGAAGGATATAGTTCTCCTTTTTTTGTTTCGATGGGGGTATTAGTAATCAGAACCCCCCCACCTCCCACCCCTTAGTCTTTACAGCTGCAAATTGCTTTGCCACCTCTTTCCCCAGATGTCTGTCCTGCCAAATCTGCCCATGATGTATCATTATCACAACTTTGGGTGGAAATCCATAGAATCAATAGGTTTGTCAGGGAAACTCGCGCCTGGGATTGCTTACATGCTGTGAGGCTTGTTCATCCAGTAGTAAGGCCTATCCTGCCACAGGCAATGGCAAAACAACATGCACAGGAGTATGTGCAGGGCATACTCTAGCTCTTGTGTACACATTCACTCTAGCCTCCATATATGTTTTGTATTTCTATGCAAACTACCTACGTGCATATCTGTCTGTCCTAGCTGCTCCATATATCTGTCTGTGCTTATGCTGTCCTCCTGTCTTCTCCTATTTCTGCCGATCTGTGTTTGAGTTCATTAGTTGAGTTGGTCAGCAGGAGCCGGACAGACGTCTCTTCCCACGTAATTACTGTCCAGTAAACAGGTCAGAAGGGTAGAGTCCAGCCACAGCTGCTGCAGCTTTCAGCAAGTCACACACACACATGCGCACGGATGCGTGCACGCACACATGCTCACGCACACACACTGACTGTGGGTCCTGAGCTTTCAGAGTGGTATTGATTGGTTGGGCTGTGACATCTCCTAAGCCATGTCACCCCTGTGAAAGAAGCCTCCAAATTGACCAATAATAAAGTGGTGGAAGTTGTAGTGGCACTCTCCTGGGAGCTGTCCGTGTGGACTGTGTCAGTCTGTGTGTTGTGTGTGAATGGGTGATGCATGTGTATGTATGTGAATGTGCATGTAGTGGATATGTGTCCCCTCTTCTTCTCGTTTTTTTTTTTTTTTTTTTACTGTCCCCACCACTCTGACATTTTTGTTGTTGTTATCCAGAGCAACATACAACAATAAGTTATCACATAATGTTCTATCACTGTTAGTCAGTGTTAGTATTCCAATAAGTGTGCAGGGGTTGTAAGGTTTATTTTACACGTAATTAAAGCGTGTGAGTGTTTGTTTCACTTGTTTAAAGTACCTATAAGAACTTCTGTAATGTGCTTAGTGCTTAAACTCCACTTCTACTGATCTTAATTGAATTTATGCACACAAGGCTCATAATAAAAGCATTCATATTACCCACGTGCGATTATTGCACTATCAAGCGTCTAAATAGCTGCAGCTACTTCTCCAAATTGACTGTTTTCTTCTTGAAAGAAAATGTGAAATGGAACAAATGCAGCCATTCTGCAGCATCGAAAATGTGATCTTGCAGACGCGGCTGTACGTGAGTGAGATGCCCACCCAGCGCTGTTGATGCTCCGGTCTCCAACGGCCAGCGTCCTGAATGAAGCTCCAATCTGTCCATGCATCTTATTTTGACAGTAGTTTGTACATCTTGTGTAAATGTGATCACACTTTCATACAGACACTGCATTAACTGAGTCATTAATCTTCACTCGGAGAGAAAAATCAACCTTTAGACGAAAACAAGTGTTTGTGTGTATGTGTGAGTGCACACGCGTTTGAACGCGAACCTCATTATAGCGGCTCTTTATGCACAGAGACTGTGGGGTCACATTGATTTGACTCCCTGGAGTATTAGCATGGGATTACAGCAGTCAACAGGCCCTCATTGAGGTGTGTGTGTGTGTCCGCCTGCATGTGAGTGTGTGTGTAAGAGGGTGAGCAAGTAAGAGAGATGAGGGAGGTGAACCAAGGGTAATTAGTCCATATAGTCTACCATGGAAAGTGTATTTGAGCTTGTGTGTGTGTGTGCGTGAGAGATGGTGAATGCATTTGTGTGCCCTCATTAATTCTTTGTACTAATACAACCACCACCCTGCTTGAAGTGTTAGACTCTTTGAGCGCTTCTCATCTTTATGATTTAACACTTTGATCTGAGAGTTTGATTGTGTGTGTATGTGTGTGTGTGTGGAGGGGGGGTAGTTAATGTACAGTAATTGTGTCTGTGCGTGTATGTGCATGTGTTTCCCTTTGTATTAACACTTAAATGTGGATGACTGTCTCTATGTGTGTGTCTCATATCTTCACCTGCATGTCAATGTGAGCGTTCCCATCAGAAAGAAACATATCCAACACTTCACAATCAGCTCATCTGCAGCGTGCGCGCGTGTGCATGCGTATAATGACAGCCATTTCAAACACTTGGTGGATTACTCATCATCACAATTTGCATAACTTTGAAGTATTCATAGCATTAGCGAGGCAATTACAATAATTAACATGGGAATCCATGTCAATGGGCCACAGCCACGAGGCAAGTGCAATTACAGCTATGCTAATTAGGGTTTGATTAAGCTTTTAAAGAACAATCGGCTTATTTAACTGAACATATTCAAGAGGCTGTAGAGACACTGAACAAGCCCCCCCGCACACCCACACACACACTCGTGTTTGGAGTACTCTTTCACACCAGCCTGATAGTTTGAAACATGTACAAGTACGCGTATACGCATGTGCTCACAGAAACAACGCACTTGCGTACATAAATATGTAAAAGCACCAGGTGTGCATGTTGCTGGATGCGCACACTGCTCACTGTCCCTGCTCATTTTACACACATCGTAGGCACGGGCGCACACAAACGAATTCAGGCCTGCATTCGCACACAGGCGCAAACACACATGGCTGAACCCCCGTCACCCCCCTCCGCTCCTGCTTCCCCTTTTGTTTTGTCCGCCGGTCTTTCTGTCCAGACAAGAAGACAGGATGTTTTTTTTTCACTGAACAAGAACAATTTGCTGTCTGATGTTGGAAGCCTCATTGTAGTGACGGGGCCTAAATTAAACTGTGGGCTTATTAAAGCCTGTGTGTGTGTGTGTGTGTTTGTGCGTGCGCATGTGTGCTCCTGACACTGATCCACCCAATAAACTCACTGTCCGTGACTAAGAGTGCGCTTGCAGCAAGACAGACACAATTGCCTGTTAAGTCAGTGTTGCTTTTATTGGGCCTCCCTGAACAATGTCTTGATGTGTGTCATGACTCAAACCAACAGCGGGACACGGTGAGATTATTTAAATAAATGAAGGTGCATCCTGCTTGCTATAAGGAGTGGTGATCTATATACACCTTTGTCATGGGTTCTGTATATTTATGAATAATGTATATGATGAATTAAATGTATGTTGTTCGTGGCCCATTTTAAATATTATGCCACAATTAAGACAAATAACAACTTGAAATAAGTGACAGAGGCAAATTGTCTGTCTTGTGATCAAAGTCAGCCTGGGTCAATAAGTCGATGTATGTCACTCACTCCGATGTCAGGGTCAGTGTAGAGCAAATAAAAAGCTGCCTTAGAAGGTCTATAATAACCATTGACAGGAGGAGTGCTGTTTATTTGTTATGACACACACACACACACACACGCACGCATACTGTACTTGTGTATTTGTTGTGCATGTACTCTTCCTCACACAAACACCAGCAAGTAAGAAAGTACCTTCATTCAGCTTAAATCTATCTCTTCTCCCGAGTTGCCTTTTGAGATCAGTTTGGTAAAACTGCATATTTGCATATTTGGGTGTATCAGTATGAGGAACGTGCCTGCGTGTGCATTCATGCTGTGCTTCCATATGTGTGTATGTGTCTAAATGCGCATGTTTGTGTGTGACTGTGCTTGTGCAGCTATCATCATTACCCTAGTCAATACCCACATGTCCACATATTGATCACTCTATCGATGAGCGATGAGGGATCTCAGGCTGCACAGAGCCTTGTGGATCTGTTTAGAATTTCACTGAGACCACACAGTGGGATCAGCTTAAGTTCAGCCAAAGATCACCTCCAGGGCAAGATTATTGGCACTTAGACGGTTTTACAGCCGGCATTAAATGCACATCTGATTACAGTACATCAAATAAAAATGCACATTATCACATGGGCATGTTTTTCTTTGAAAGAAAACACATTTTCTTTCAAGATGTGTTAGATTTATCCTCTGGACATACATACTTGAACACATTACTAATCATTAGATGCAGTGTTTATAGGCTACAAAGTATAATCTCTCTCTGCAGGCATGCTGATCAAAAGTTTGTTTTAGTTGAAAGTGTAAATTATAAATAAGAGCTGTGTGCATTCATTATAAAACCACAGTACACTGTGCCCATCTTGATTATGAGCTATATTTTTTATTGTTTTGTGTTGCTGATGAATCACCTTTTGATCAGTAAAACTGCAGTAGGAGACAGTTAGGCATCCCTTTTTGTTAGCAGAAAGGAAGGGACTTTTTATTTTATTTATTTAATCAGTGAAAGAAATTATCTACCTTTATTACAAACCGCGTGGTAAAAATGTGTGTTCAGTTATATATAATATTAATAACGGTACTTTCTTTCCAGATGTGCCATATAGAAATTTTAATTGAGGACCCCGCATGCTTGTTTTTTAAGCCCAAGGTTCTTTATCTTGTTCAACTCATGCCAAAATTAGAAGTTTAGTCTCTCTCCGTGAGAAGCAGGCTCATTAAAACATATTACTACTCTTGACATGTGGGAGCTCACCAGCAGCAGGACTACGGCCCATTTAACTCCCGAGCCGGAGTTCATGGAACCAATAGACAGTTTCTTTGCATAATTAACATACTGAATCTTCTGTCCGCTCTGTTTAAGGTCTGCTTTCTGCTGATTCTCTTCTATATCTCTTGTATTAACATATTTAGTTGACAATAAAAAAAAGGAGTCCTCTGATTATAGAAATTACTTTTAAAATACTGAAATGCAGAAACCTGTTCAAACCTGTTTTAATAGAATGTAGATGTAATCCATAAAGAACACAGCGTGTATGTGTACGCACATATTTGCGATTACTTTATTTGGTGTACTGTGACAAATGTTGCCAGCCTGCAAGCATGCCAGAGTTGGGATTTTTCTGAACAGTTTACACAAAATTATGTGATGTGTGAATGTTAACAACACATCATAGATGTGTCAACAGTCAGTTTGTCTGAGCGTAAAAAAAGCCTGCAGGCCTTGTACATTTTCTGTCTCTTTCTCTCAATTTCTGACCCCCTCCATCCTCTCCACCATTACTCTCCCTTCTCTCTCCTCCACCCCTGCCCAGTCCCCTCCTCCTCCTCCATCCCTCCAGGGTGTCCTGAGACCCTTCATTACTGTCGCCATGGTAACACCTCAACCATTTGACAGTGGTCCCCGACACTCCCCACCCACCCATCTTCCTTTGCTAACTCCTTTCCTTGAGTCCTTGTCTTCGTCGTCCTCCTTCTTTTAAACTTCCTTCTTCAGCCCCATCCCTCCTTCTCCTTCCGTCTCTCACCCCTCCCAAACTCCCTCCTGCTCTTCTCCAAACATGGCTTCTGGACAAAAATCACCAAATCACAGCGACAAGTGGGGCATATGATTATGGGATGACCCCCTAAGGTTTTCCTCTCTCCCCAACCTCTCCTTAAATGGCTGGAGCAATCATAACGTCCTAACACTTTGAAGTCAAGTCCCAATTCCGCTCTTTTTACTTTCTCGCTCTGTTCGTCTGCTCCTCTGTCTGCCTCCCTTTTTCTTACGCTTCCCTCAAGAGTCAAATTGGCAGACATGTGGGCCTATATTGGCGTGACAGAGGGATATCGTGCAGACTATTTCTGAACCAAATCAGTTGGCATCCAATTAAACATGGGAATATTGATCTCATGCCTCATTTCTGAGGATTAGTCTTCCCTTTGAAACATGCTCTGTTTGAAACGTGGCCATGATGAAAACACACACAGACACTTGGACTCGCACACACACAATATACATGCTGAGGGACATGAGCTCTGTTGGTTGTCTGCCCTCCAGGTGTGACACGCTGATCGCTTGTCATTACGACTTGCCTTCACATGAGCGACATTTGATGTTGTCAACATAAGATTTGAAGCCACGCCTGTTGTTAATGCGACACCCACACAGAAACCGCATGTGGAGTCGTACCGTATGCACTAGTACACCCACATAGCAGTTGTTTACAATTATAAACAACACTCAAATCCTGATTGTCTGCTTTTAAAACAAGCTCAACTGTCCCCTCACACACATTAACCAACGCACTCGCTCACACTTGACTTCAAAAGCAGACCCTTCGTTTTGAGTTTTGTCTGGTAGCTTTTGCATACACCTTGAAGGCTGTTTGCCCACAGCCCCAAGGTCATCCCAAGTTATTTGTGCATGTCGTGTTGAACTGTCCCCTGGGCTCAGCTGCTTCAGAGGCCAGGCCCTGCTTTTTTACACTGCAATGCCCCATCCTTCAAAGTCAACCCCCAACATGGGCGAGCAGCAAGACTGTGACAGCTAAATAACAATCAATGAAATTAACACTTTATTTTAACTCCATTTTAAAGAAATGCTTTATCTGTGAAATTTATTTTTCATATTTCTTAGCTTTTGCAAAACTACAAATAGAGCTTCCACGATGAGTCCGCATAATGTAGTTGATACTAAAACCACGTCAAACCACTCAAAAGTAAGTTTATGTTGACCGTTTCTCTCTTTGTCAACCTTTTTTCTCTTTGTGTCTGCTTGTTCTAAAATTTGTAAATGCAATTTTTATATTTACAATAAGGCTCTGTTTTTATTATTATTTGGTCGGCCTAAATTCGGCTACATTCAATTTCATAACTTATGTGAATTTTCATATTTAAGCCTAATTCTGACACTGTTTTGTTGATGCTGTTGAATTTAGTTAAGGTATAATGAACGTATCAACATGTTAATGTAATGAGAGAGAGAGAGATTTAAAGAAATCTGGCAGTTGTTGGCCACTTTTGAGAGAAGATGTTACTGATAAAGTTTGTGTGTGTGCGTGTGTGTTATGCAACGTAGGACTGATCATCAGCAGGTTATAGCGAGTGTGTGGTACAGTTTGTGGGCATTCAACAGATTACTGTTGCATAACCTGCACAAAGGGTTTTTGTGTTTCTTGTTCTGAGGGATGTTGTTTACATATTTGATAATTGGGTTGATGCTTGCTGTCTATACGAGAAGTAAACGGGGGTTTCTATTGAACTGACCCCCTAGATATGAACCGTTTGACCAACACATTTAAATAAAACATTCGGCAAGTTGAAGACCCGCATCTGACTTGAGCATGAATTATAAAACTGATGTCTTTGAAAACGACCTTGTACTTTCACTTGACTTTTTTCGCACTCTCTGTAAAGACCATGAAATGAAAGAAATATGTGTTGTTGTCGGGGCAAAGGAGTGCATGGTGTCTCCAGAGTCATTTCCATTCACAGATAAACACACGGCAGCATCGGTAAACAAGATTCACGGGGAAAGAGTGAGACACATTTGATAGTCATAAAGGATTTTTTCCCCTCAACGAGCAGAGATCAAATAAACTCTGTGTGTCTGAGGTGCCGCATAGCCTCAAGCAGTGAAGCATAAATTTAGAACAAATCTTGTTTCTCTTACAAGGGTATTACTTTAATTTCTGTGCTTGTATAAAAAAGAGAAATGTAGGTGGGCAAATTATGGAGAAAAAAAAAAGGGGAACGTTATGTGTCTTCCATCTAACCTTGCTATCCATCAGAAAACGCGAAGGATCCTAGTTCGACTTGTCACCTCACATACCACCTGACCCTGCAGCTCCCTTCTAAATTCAGTTTTGTTTCAAAATGAAAAAAGCAATTTTCCTTGGGTGTATAATCCTCAGTAATAGTCAACCATCATTTTTAATCTTTAGATGCATTTTAAATCCAAGCTGTAATGTCTTAACTCTCCGCCAAGGTCAAATATCTTAGCAAATAAGGCTTAAGCTTTGTTTTATATGAAAGAATTACATGATTAATACCAAAGAATTAATCACGTACTCTTCAGATCTCCCAGATTGGGTTTTTGCTAAAGGATTACGCTGTCCTACTTTTTCACATGGCATAAATTGACTTTAGCAATGTACTGCTAAATACATTCTTTTTAACTCTTTGCTTGCACGCAGAGCCGCTGATTGCAGATGGCAATGTTCACTGATATTGCATTCCTCCTCAACTTTCAGGATCATTTTTTTTAGCAGTTATTAATTTACAGTCAGTTCTTGCACAATTCAAATCATGACAACTATGTGATGGGAAAGTTCAGATGTCAGTGAAGTGGTTTCGACAAATCATAATTTAAAAGAAATGGAACATTTCAGAGAAGTCATGAAGGTTGAATTAAATCAAGCAAGCTGAAGCTCTTTGATATGTGAATGTTCTCATGCTGTTTTCTTTCCGTTTGCACTTGAAAGTCATATTGCAGAAAGGAAACTTTTTACCACATTCAAACAGGACCGCCTTTGAAAATGGCCACTTTAACTGACTTGGGATTGAGTCTTGTCCCACTGATGGCAAATTGGGAGCCGGGAAAATGAGCACACGAAACGGCTTGTCTCTCAAGTTTTTAACTCCCTTAATACAATGACACTTGACTTGAGAACCCGTAAGTGTTGTACTCGTCGCTCTTTGTGGTAGAGCTTTGTGAAAGATTTGTTCTTGGGTCCTAAATACTGATTTGGCATTTGAGATTATAATGTTTTAGAATGATGCCACTAGAAAAAATGTTAACAACCATTCTCCACGGAGAATCAGTCATCATCTGAACCTGCAAACCCAAATCATCAGCTGCCACCTCATGTTTCTGTATTTACAGCCACTAAGGAGGACATGTCTTATTAATGCACGCTTTTATAAACTGGACTGCAGTTTTGCTCGTCAGCCCCCCTCCTGTATGTCCAAACAAACCATGATTTATAATTTATGTGATTTATGATCCATCAGAGTGCAGAAGTGCTGCCGTCTACCCGTTTATACATGAACCCACTACAGATAAAGCAGTGTAAAACTAGATGTAGATGCATTGGATGATTTCATTCAAAACCTGCTCATGTGTTTATTATGCACAATAAATCTAAAACCACTCGGTGCTTCAAAGCGATGTGTTGCCTCTGCTGCACTTTTATTGCCGGGCAAAATGATAAGTTGCTTTGTAAATTGCAGGCATAGCAACACATACATATTAATAGGACATTTTGGATGTCCCTGTATTTTGACCAATGCCGAATAGATAATTGCGGAATGTCTTGTGGCAAAACCTGAATTAAAGTTCGGTTGTGGTTGTGGTTACTTGATTAGTTTGTAAATGTGAAGTGCCCAAGACAAGAGGCTTATTTGTCCCATCTTTCTAAATGTCCACCCATCGAAACAGTCTTATCAAACGTGACGCTGAGGAACAATTCTGTCAGTTCTTCTTTATTTTGTTACTCACATCAGTCCGTTTTGTTAGTTTTGTTTTACATTTTTATGAAACCTCTGAAATGAGTTTTATGCAGCTGGAGTGAGTGTATGTGATTATCATATGAAAGCTTATATTTGACCCTCCGGAGTCAGTTGCATTTACCATCCATTTTGAGTCGCTCTCCCCTTTTTGTTCTGGATTACCTTGGACATCACCTGGCTGTGACTGTGAGTTTAATGAATGCTGATGTCTCTATACGTGACTGGTATTACACAATAAAAATGTTTCAGTAAAACTCACTATGTGGGGTAATTGGCGCTGTTTAAAAATGCATCAGGTGTAGCGTGGCAGCTTAGACGCGCACAGACATACAAGCAAGCACGCACCTACACACAGTAGTTGCACACCGGGCGCTTTCTGATCTGACCCGTCAAAACTCATTAAGGCTTAAAACATATTTCCAACTGACACCCGAAGTCTCCATTAGAAAACCGCCAATTACCGCTGAAAGATATCCCCCCACCTGCTCGCCACATTTGCATATGATTGGAGCTATCAGTTAAAATGAGAGCATTTTTGCGCTGCTTAAAAATTCACAGTATGCTGGCAGATCAAGGCAGGGGAGGGGGGCATAGTAATGTGAAGTCAGCGCTTTAACTGCAGGTTTAAAAGTTGCTCGGACTGCGGGGGTGAGAGTGGGGTTGCGTCCTCAAAATTGCGGTTATAGATATAAGTTGGACGGCAGTGGCCCATCCGTGCGCTGCTCTCAGCATTAGAATGTTTTGCCGGCGCAGAGTGGATCTAAACATCACTCATTTAAATACATTTGAATACAAGGACGAGGAATAATAGGCACTGAACATGTAGCTCCATTGTTGTGGGAGTAAAGAGTGCAAGCAGAGCAGTTTTGCACAATTACGAATATTTTAATGGCAAAGTTACACTCATGGATATATTAGCATGTTTCGGGAACATGTGTACGAGAGAAGAAGAAAGGCAGATTTAGGGTCTTTGCGTCATGTTTTTTTTTTTTTCTTTTTAAAGAAAAATGGCACTTACACCCATTACAATCAAGATCATTCAAGTCCAGCCCACTTTATGTGTCTCTGTCTCTCGCTTTCCCCTCTTTATTCTTTTGTCTCTGTGTGTCAGTGTGATTGTCTGACCATTACTTCCTTGGCAAAGTTGTCTGGAGATGAGAAGTCAAGTCTACAATCAGTGCAGAAGTAGGCCAATACATGTGAATCCAAGCATATGTCAATCAGAGGACATAATCACCAAGCCCCTGGCTGAGGTGGGAACTGTAACAGTGGACCCTATGGATGCACGCACACACACACACACAACAACTTGACAAATGCAGCTATTCATATGCATTTGCAATCCATCAATGTGCACACAATCAGAGTAACTTAGGGTCGGAGAGCTTGATGTGTGATGAAAGATTTCTGATTACTCACATTTGTGCCTTTTATAGGGTAGTTTCATATACAACTATGAAGTATCTGATTGACAGTCATTGTGGCAACTCTACTCATTTGACAGCTACAACTCTTAATGGAATATAATACATACGCCTGCAGAGTATGTGGCAGTGAATGAATGGTGCAGTCCAGAGAACACAGTGTATATTATCCCAACTGAGTTCTGCTGCAGCAGACATTAAGCTTTCACGGGAAAGGGTTTCGAGAGCAGATGTCAATGTGGAAGTGGCAGATATGAATGGAGAACATTGTATAACACAACCAAAAAACAAGTTACCAGTGTGATTTCAGGAAAATGTGCATTAGCAGCCACGTGTCGAGTTGATATGCCCCCGAGTCGGACTCTGCAGTCTCAAACGTACCGACTCACTAGCTGTGGTTTGCTAACACTATTGGCAAAACGTCCAAAACACAATGTATGAAATGTACGTAATAATTGCTTTTGGCTCACTTAAGATAGCACTCACAATGATGACATCAAGGCAAATTCGAGAGCTGCCTCAGTGACGCATCTATATGAGCCAATACCAGTGTTAATTAAAAAAAATCTATATGGACACCCTGTGGTGCAGCCATCGCATTAGATGAGCTTGTCAGTCTTTGTGAGAAAATTAAAATGTAAATATAATAGATGGAGATGATGTGAATTGGGTTATTACCCTCCTGTTGGGAAAAAATGGTGATGACATTGATTGTAAGGTGTGACACTTTTTTTATTTGCAACAGGCAGTAATGACCAGGCTGATGGCAGGGTGATCATTATCACCATAATCATCATTGGTATAATCAGTACTGTTTTCGGTGGGAGATTGCTTTGAGAATCCTATTGGTTGTTCAATGTGAGAGATGTGTGTCACGTGCACACACACACACACACACACACACACACATATATATATATATATATATATATATATATATATACACACACACACACACTCCCAGCGGTTCTAAACGATGCTCTTCATTGTCTTCCTTGTGATTAAAACCAAGTGCCGTTGAGTCTCTCATATTGTCATCAGCCTGCTTTTTGTGGTGTGTGTGTGTGTGTGTGTGTGTGTTTGCTCTCATTGCAGTGGCCCTATTCTAAATGAATGTCAGCTTGCTTTAGTCCAAGCATGGGCCCCAATGCGGCCGATCGATACTTCATTAGGCCTGGATTGTCTTGTGTCCATGCAACCTTGAAGCTGTTCCTTAATTACCCCAGCATTAAGGCCCTGGACGGCGCTACAGACCACGCTACATTGAGGATGGCCAGACCCAACAAATCAATGACACCCCCCCTCCCCCAACCACCCCCACTCCTTCCATGCCCCCTGCCTCTCTGCATCAGTCGCAGAAATGCACACACATATACATAAATGTACACATAGGCAACAATAAATTAATGGACACACCAGACAACACATGAACACACACACATCCGTTTTTTTCCAAAGTTGCAAGGACTCATTGACAAAAGGCATTCTCTGTCCTTTTACCCTAATCCTTGCTTTACTCTAAATCTGACCTTAACTCTCAAACCAAGTGATCACCCTCACACAGCCCTTTGAAATTATGAGGACCAGCCAAAGAGTCCTCACAGAACTAGAATGTCCTCAGAATTATGGAATTACCCTAAATCACACACACACGCGCACACACACAGGCACAAACAGATACATAGCACCTTGAGGCTATAGAGGAAGGAGGGGTTTGAATGAGGGGGAGGGGAGCCTGTGTGGGGTGAAGTGCAGGAGATACTGGATGAGAGAGAGGGTGAATTGAGGGCATTGATGGGGACGCGAAGACAGTCGGGAGATAAAAGGACTCTGAATGAATTCTTGATAATTACGCTAAATAATGTTGCAATGGTGCACAGAGGAAGGCAGAATATTGTGGAACCGATGTGTGTCAGTCACTTTTTATTTCGCAAGCTGCAAAAAAATAAAAAGGATCTCAAAAAGCAAAGTAGGAAATGTTGTATTTGGTTGTGATGTTTATGGTGGCCCGCATCACTAACCTCTCTTTAAAGATCAGATGCAGACAGCACACAAGATAAAATGCTTAAATGTCACCAGCCCTGACATTTTGACCATGTGTATGTGAATGTATGTATTTATATGAAGAGAGAGTGAGTGTGTGTGTGTCCGCGCTTTGAATGCCAGTCTAATCCTTTCCATTCACTGAGAACAGAGATTGCTGGGAGGAAGCAGAGGAGAAGGTGGGGAAAGGAGTACAAGCAAGAGTGGGAGGAGCTACGCAATGACGATGTGGAGATGAGGAGGAGGAGAAAGGCAAACATAAATAAATCGGATTCTTTTCTTCTTGTGCACTCACTCAGAAATTGGTAAAATTGTTACAAAGTTACGATGGGCATGCTGCCTTGATGTAAGTAGATGGAAAAATGGTAATACTGTGGAGAGACGGCGCATGAGAGGAAGGCTGAAGAAAGATGAGATGGTAGAATGTGTTCAAATAGATCATTACAATGAAAAGAGAAAGGAAGAGAGAGACAGCGAGAAAACGAAGAAGGTAGAAGAGGAGGACGTTGAGAAGTGATGGGTGGGGGGGGGGCGAGAAAAAGGGTGAGATGTGGAAGAGGAGGCAGATGGGAGGGAGGGGGGACGAAGAGAGGCGGAGGGGTTGCAGTCAAATGGCACTCATGACAAATGACATCCCCTGTCTCCCAGTCCCCTCTCCTCAGCACCATGATTTGTCATCTCCACTTCTGACATTTTTCATCGCACTATCAAATCACCCTGACAGAATGATATTTTCTAATTCTCCCAGCCTTGGAGCACGGCAAAAATAATGGCCTCCACATGCTATGCACACTCTTTCTCTGTTTCCCTACCTCTCTTTTTATTTTTCTCCCCTTCCCCATCCTCTGTGTCACGTAAACATCCAGTGATTCTTTAATAATGAAAACACAGCATCACAAATCTATTGCAGGCAAGACTTGACTGGAAGCAATCTGCTTCTCAGAGTCATTTAAGATGCTTCACTTAAGAGGTGGCACATGTAACTGTAATTTTCAAAAAGGTATTAGATTTGTTGTTTTGCTCATGAGCTGGAACCATAAATGCGAAATAAGTATTATTTTTTTCTCCCTAAGAAAAAGTTACATAGTCTTTTTTTTCTCAGAAGAAACTTGCACCAAGAATAAAATGTAGTATTTACTACACTAATTCCTGCAGCCAACTTCAACTTTGACATCAACATAAATCCAGTGAATGGCTTGAATTCCTTTTATTTACTTTGCTTTTTGTGTGTAGTTTTTGTGGTGGTAATCCTTTATCTTTTTTTTCCACTGCTAACAGAACTTAGAAGAGTCCCCACCTGCTGAGCTTTTGATTTTCCAGCTTATCATCCTCCATTGTTTTATTGAATATTAATAAGGACAATGTCATATCTGTGGTGACCCACCTTTCACATAATCCGGGTCATGGCACTGCAAATGAGTTTATGGCTAGTTCCATCTCAGCAGGAGATCACTATCACTCTTGCCCAAAGGCGTACATAGAGACAGGGATCTCTTTAACTCCTAGTATGACTGCTGGCTTTGGGTCCGTTTGATAATCAAAGTAATTAACTAAATGTTTTCCACGTAGCAACACGCAGGCCTGCCTGCGTTTTAGATGCTGTTTGTGAAAGAGAACTGGGAAAATCAAAGGATGGCTGTATTAAAAACGTACTCAAAAAGTTCAATTTTAAGCAAAGTATATTATCCATGATTCATCATTGATAAATACATACTCTGCATAAGAAATGCAAATTAGTATTGAAGCATCATCACCCTGACGATGTGTGAGACACAGTATGACATGTTTTGTTTATAAATGCTTTAAATTGACCATATTTAATTCTCTCAGTCAGTTATTGGCTGCATGTGGTGTGTTTGTGTGCGTTTCTGTCTGTGTTTGCGTGAAGCTGACACTTGCCGCATGTGTTGGTGTGTGTGTGTCTGATGTGCGTGTCTCTGTACCAGTTTTACAACGTCTGGGGTAATTATGCATTATCCAACAAGAGATCAGTGTCTTGCTCTGAGCAGCACCCGGGTGTTGTTGTTTAATGTAATAAACGTCATGTATGCATGGCTTCACATGCGCTTCGTTAGCAGTTTAATGCTAACCGTTGAGCATCACCAGTGCCTTCCAGCTATGAGGCACAGTCTGCTAATGACACCAGCATTTAGCTCAGATCATCACACAGAGAGGGATAAACACGGCTCAGGAGCCCTTAGAACTAGCTGTGAAACTTTGTTCATTATTTGTGTCTATAAATGGCAAACTGTGGAAGCAGGACTGCTCACTGTGATATCAAAACACTTTATTATTATGCACATATCATACGCAGCTGAGAAAGGCACCGTCTCGTATTGTGACAGTATTTCAGAGGGAATCATCGTATTGTGAATTTATTAACACGTTTCTGTTAATGACTCCAAGTAAACTGAAAAATACAGTTAATAAAAACTGTTAAACATTAGGTACATTGGTAAATATCATTATTAAAACATTGATAACAAGCTTAATGTCAAGTGCACACTTCCTCCATTCTGTGTGCTTGAACCAAAGACTAAAGCTTCCAAAGTATTTACCATGATTAAACTTCAACATTTAGTTTTCAACAAGCTCGTTGGTGCTAATTTGGCAAATTAACTTTGTTGCGCGTAGAATTCAGTTTGGTCAAACAGTG
Organism: Macropodus opercularis; assembly: GCA_030770545.1. Lineage (NCBI taxonomy): Eukaryota > Metazoa > Chordata > Actinopteri > Anabantiformes > Osphronemidae > Macropodus > Macropodus opercularis. Next base: position 8,297,129 of record JAUCMP010000028.1, read on the forward strand.
AAGACAAGAAGGATTAACTAAAAAAGTGTTGTCAGGCTTAACAGCTTGGTAGCTGCAATTAGAGCTTAATCAAATGCTCACACTCGCATTTGGGAATTACACTCTCCGACTTGTTTTGTTGACTGGCTCAAACATGGGCCTGCTGGACTGCCGCACTTTGCTCATGAACACTTTGCTTTGTGAGGCGGTACTTTAAAAAGTCTAATTTAAAGTCCATAAAGTCTTTTCTTTTTCTTGTTAGTCAACCGTATGACGACGCTGTTGTAATACAGCACTACACCAGCCGCACAGTGAAACTGAGAGAATATTAAAGTAATTTCAGCTCTGCTTTCTCTGAGATTGGACTACAGTCAAAAGTAATACCAAAGCAGAAGAGATCAGTTTTCTATCATCTGAGAATTCTCTAAAGATGAAATAGGTCTCATAAATGAGTCTCAATGATAACTGATGTATAGTAAATGATAGAGAGAGGATAATATAGGAAATTGGGTGAATGGTGTCTGGAGACTGAATCAATTCATTTCAAAGTTGAAATCTACTGCGGCTCCTACTAAGGTACAGTCTATGCTTTGCCTTAGATTAATACTCACATCGTCATTTACACTCACATATCCTCTATGGTCAAACTAGCGCATGCACATACACATACACATCTTCCTTACTAGGTTAAAGTATAAAGGAAATACAGCAAGTAGTTATAGTGCTAAAGCTTTGGGGTTACTGGCTTCTGCAGGATACTGTGAAAGTCTGCTCTATGATGTCCTGGAGCGCTTTAATGGGGGCACGCGGCTGTCGACGTACTCTTGAGCAACGCTGCACTAGCTTACCTGTTCCGTCTTTCTAGGGTGCTCGGGATAAGGCCATCTGACTATAAAACGCCGGGGAGTGGGACGAGAGGGGAGTGGGAGATAAGTGCAAGAGAGGAAAGGATAGTGGATAGATGGAAAAGGAGGCAAAGGAGCAGAGGAGAGAGGAGTAAGGAGGAGAGATTGATTTGGCTGGCCAGGAGATGACTGCTGATGAAGGCCTCTCATAGACAGATGGATACAGCGTCAGGTCTCCGCTCCTATAAGCCCTCAGCCTAATCCGCCTCAAATTTCCCTCTGATTGCTTCTAAATTGCCTTCTCCCATAGTTTCCTGCTGATTTCTCACCGTGAACTCCTTCCCTCCCTGCCGCCCTCTCTGAGCAGGGAGTGATGTCTGGCCTGGCGAGCTGCTTCCTTGGGTTTGACCGAAGAATGTGCTAAGAGAGCGATGGGGAGGGTGTGAGAGGTGATGGCTGGTGTGCCCTTGTGTGTGTGTGTGTGTGTGTGTGTGTGTCTGTCTCCTCATAAAACCAGTCTCAGGTCTTGTCATTAAAATGCATTATCATCCCACTGTGTCAAGAGAGGAGACAAATAGTCTTTCTCTCTGCTTGCTATCTCTCTGTCTCATTCTTATTCTTCCTTTCATATACTCCCTGACTGCATCTCTTCAGGGGTGTGGAGAGCTGGTGGTGGTGTTAGTTATGGGGTTCTTGCTTTTATTCTTGTTCCCAATCCACAATGATTCTTTTTTTTGCTTGCTTCAATTACATTATTTTACTCACTCTCTAATTGTTTCTTAGTTTCTCAGGCCTATCTCACACTTTGCTCATGATATTATTCGTTATTTACTTTTCTCTTTATTCTCCTGTTTTATCTCGCCAAGACGAGCACAATGTAATACAGAATGATTTAGAATAGACAGTGGTTCCTCTCAGCGCCATGCGGGCCAGCACTCGGCAGTAACTCGGTAACAGAGCTCCAACCTAACATGCTCAGATTTGTTTGCTACTCATTTATCATGTGACCTTTCCCTGGTATCATTAATACGGAGCGAGGGAGAGGGGCAGGTGGATAGAGAGAGGACAGTCATACAGACAGACAAAACCAAAAAGGATTAGACATTCAGGGGATCTCTGTGTTTCCTCTGACGATTGTTTTCTGCAGTGGTGATGCTGCGTATGCATCCATGACCACATTTCATAGAGTAATAGCTTAAACTGAGCATTTAATTAATATATGTAGGACCATCCATGCATATACACAAGAAAAACGATGAGGTCACAGTAGCTAACGTGACTAGATTTCACCGCTTTTTGTTTTTGTTTCATCCACCTCAGCTTCTCCATGGTCATCATCATGCTATTTGTTTTTGTTTTTTAATGAGTAGTGACACAACCAGCTTTGCTAAGGCTCTGAAGTTGTTAGTGTTACGTGTCAGAGATTGTGAATGAATTTGGAACAAACTTTTGAAGCTAAGGAATCTCAATTTCATGAAAAAGTCTGATGGTTCAAGCACAAATGGTATAAAACAGCAAGGCATCATGAATATTAATAAAACCATAATAAGATCACCTGGGGTACCAGAGATGTAATGTTTGTACACGTGCGGCTGTATTCTCTACAGTAGTCTGGCACGCCTTGGTGCTGCCTGTTTAATCAGACTCTCAGCCCGTGTAGTGATTTCTTGGCAGTGGAATAGGATGAGAGGTTTCACTAGTAACCATTTAATTTGACTTGTAACTATCAGTTCACTATGGAAACATTTGGAAATATATATATATATATATATATATATATATATATATATATATATATATATATATATATATATATATATATATATATATATATTTCTACTACTGTTGCATAAAAAGTTTGCAAAGTAGAAAGGTTTTCATTACCAGAGTTTGTTAGCTCTATCTTTTCGCTTTATGCCCCTTCACTGATTGAACTGTCAGCTGCTGCGCGCGCACACACACACACACACACACACACACACACACACACACACACACACACACACACACACTTGCAAAACAAAGTGTACATTGCTGTGGTTACTTTTGCTCGTGAATATTAATGAACGGGAAATAAAACAACACACGATTCAGAAAGAAAGGTCAAGTAAAGAGGCAGAAACAGGTAGGAGTGATCTTTAGAGAGAGCAGAGGGAGAGGGAGGCAGAATAAAATTGAGAGAGAGAGAGAGAGAGATAGCAGAGAAGGAGCAGAGCAGAGAAGATTGCATTTTAGAATTACTGGCCTACCACCTAACAATTTATGCCCTCATGCAGTGCTTGGCAGCAGCTGGAGCCTGCAAAGCCTGCGGTGAGTATACACGTGTGTGCATGTATGTGTGTTGGCGAGAGGTAGAAGAGAGTAAAGGCAAGCTACAATACTCCACAGCAGCTGAGTGACATTATCAAGGGGCATTAAAGGTGTTTGGTATCACTGACTCCATATAACACAGGACGTGTTATATATCGAGTTCTATGTGTAACATTGTATTTGTTTAATGCTACAGCGTCATCTGTAAAATTCATTTAAATTAATTAATTTCTACAGATCTGGTTCAGCACTGACTGATAAGTCTCATTATTGAGTTTAATATTTAGTTTAAGAGGAAGAACTGAAGCCGGAACCAGACGTGTGTGATGGAGTCCATAAGGCCTGGCAGACAAAGAACCCTGCTCAGCCAAATCTGTACAAGCCTAACACAAACCATTTGTAATGCTGCTTTTTTTTTTTTTAACAGTTGTATGTTACAACATGAGATTGTAATTAGGAGATCTTTGATGCAGTCAGAGCAAATAAGGATAGTGGTTGTTTTGTGAGTTTGTTGAGGGTTGGAAGGATTAAAATAACGTGCAAATGTTATATTTAAACAACCTTGATGTAAAAAGAACGGCAAAATATTATCAGTCGTACAACATGTACGCACGGACACTTTTACTCCTTCACGTAAACACAGGCCTCATCATCTCCTGTTATCTGCCATCAGCCTGGTGTGAGCTTGTAAACGGAGAGACCACGGTGAGCACAGTGGGCAGTGGAGGTGACGAGGGCCAAAAAAATTAAAGCTTCTACGGGGAGCTCCAGTCGGCGAGAATATGAACAGAAAAATGAAGGTGACATTTGAGAGGGGGGGTGGGGGGGTGTACTGGGGAGGGAGGGGGGGATTTAATAGGTCCCTGAGACACGAAGGGTGTGAGATGAGATGATGAAACCAGAGGATAGAGGGGAGGGAGGGTGGAAAGAGAGAGGAAGATTGTGTGTCAAAATGTGGATGTTTGGAGATTGGGCTTCCAACCCTGCCAAATGATTAAAATGTTCCCCCTGACATTCATATTCCCCTATCTGGATTCCTGCCTATGTACGACCGGCTGCATTGAATATGAAGCCAGAGATGGTCATATAGAATGTTTATGGCTAGAGAGGCCATTTAGGCATGTTGCGTTTGCTGACACAAAAAAAGGATTCATTTTATTTTATTATACTTGAATTTTACAATTAGAAACTAGTGACATGCCGGTGATTAATTTAGAATAAAGAAATCAAACTGTGTATCTTGCATATAATGTTTTTAAATTTCTAATGTGCAGACATTAGTTAAAATTTTACATGGCCTGTCCACTCAGAATAGAACAGTTGTGTTTATCATATTGGATATTACATATAGCTGTGCTGTGTTTAAATGTTTGTAACAACAAATACAATGATTGCACACATGCAGAGACGCACACACACACAAACTGCACAACAAAAGAAATCAGAGCGACCTCAGACATCAGAATATCCTGAGTGAGAGTCGCCATCCCTTCTCTTCCAACGCTCGGGAGATGAGGGTTGTCATGGTTACGGGGGCAGAAAAATCACCCCATTGCCCACCCGACTCCCCATGACACACACACACACACACACACACACACACACATATATATATATATACACACATACACACGCACGCTATATGGACACATTTTTTTCTTCACTTGTCCAGGCATTGCTGATGTCATTGGTGAAACTATGAATTTAACATACAGGCCAGGAGATGCATATCTGGGCTGCAGTAAGCCACCAGGAGATGAAGAGAGGAAAAAGGAACAAGAGCGTCGCTGCCGGACAGACGGATGCACTGTCCAAATGCCCTTGAAATTTAAAAGAGAAAGCAATAAAACACGAAGGCAAATTCAAAATTCAATCACAAAGAGATTTGCTATTGAGGATGTTCTCTTATGCTGCCCTTTCTCTTTTTCAGGTGCAATTAGACCCGTTTCTCGGGGGGTGGGGTGGGCAGGGAACAGGTGGATAAAAGACCCTGATGGATGGCGAAACAAAGGAGAGAGAGGGGAAACAGTGGGAGATTCTTTGAGAGTTGCTTTTGTTTTTGATTTTGCTGCGTCTGTGGCGTTACAAAGGAACTTCGCTGAGCACTTAGGGGATTACAGCGCACTTGCTTCTGAAAAGTATCTTAATTTTGATGCGATTTTTAAACCATCAACATAATTATTATTTTTCATTTTTCTTCCCCCTTCCAACTTGTTTTTAATGAAGACCCTTTTCAATAAACAAATGGATATGCATTAAGGGGGATGATGGGGCTTTCAAGTATAAACCTCTCATGTCTATTAAGTGCTTCCATTACACCACATTTCTTCAGCAGCCCCCCAGTAAATGTTTTTCTCCTTGCTTGAAAGCAGATCTGTGAGGTCTGTAGTTGGTTCAGAGTCACTAAGACACTGCACAATGGTTCATTTTATTTAGATACAAATTCAAATATTAAAATCAGTTATTAGAAAAATCTTTCATTTTTAGTGAAAAATATAATTTGAAGCAACCGCCCTGATAAAGCATCTGCACTGTGCTCACATGATTAGGTTTGCTCAAAACATTTAGCAGGCTTTACATAATACATTTGCTTAATTCAGCAAAATTATATGTATTAAAACACGAAACACCCAGACATCAAAAAAACCAAACACAGGCTAATTAATCAGTGCAGCATGTCCGAACACTGTCTCTATATAGTGTTTGATAACTGAGATTGACTATCGATCGCTACCGAGTTTTGACCCCAGCGATAAATCCAGCCCCCTGGTGGCCAGAGCACCACATCATTAAATCTGAAATATTTTATCCGTGGCTTAAGAAGAATAGTCGCTTATTCTCCCCTTACGCATGTTTTTCTTCTTTTATGACAGCAGCCCTCTCATCTTTCCTCTTTAAGTTTTACCCTTTTGTGACCTTTAGGAGACACCAAACACGTCTGCGTTATATATGGGTGGAGAGGTTATGGAAGACGGCGCATTAGGCAGTTCTCCCCAGCCCAGCCCACCCCAGCCCTCTGTGGCGGAGCCCCCTGCCCCAGCCCCTACTGCGCTTCACTTCATTCATTTTGTTCAACCCCTGCGGTTGGCCGCCAAGGCCTCTAAATCCTCCCTTTATTGTACACAGTGGGCACAAAGGCCTGGCCTGCTCTCTCATTTCCTTGATGTGCCTTTGGACAGCAGCAGTGGCTTTGTAGGCATCGATGCAAACATTAGCATAAAGCGGCTCCTGGGGACCGCTGCACAATCAACTCAACTGTTTCTGGTCAATCCACCAGACTCCTGTATGATGTGACCATGTGAATTAAATACCTGTATTGCTGTTTCTCCGATCATAGGAGAACCAACCAACCAACACGAGGTGGCTAGAGATACATGATTAGACAAGTAGAGAGGGAGGGAGACGACCCTCATGATCTTTGGTGTTGTGAATTCTTCCTTTGGCTTTGGCCTCAGTTCTTTTCTCTCTATCTTGCTTCTCACCTACCTCTTCACAGCCAACAAAAGTGGGATTAGAGAGAGTAAAAGAAAGTTGGTGTGTTTATGGCAGTGTTAAGCTTTTTTTAAGGGTTTCTGCCCTGAAATAGACTCACTTCAGGCTGCAAAGCTGGTAATTATTGACCAGAAAGGGAGAGTGGCAAACAACTCACTCATTACACATGGAGATTGCTTACCACTGAACACCAGAATGGCAATGCAAATTGGCGGCTGCCCCCTTTTTTTGTATAGTCACAAATGTAGAGGGTCATTAGTATTTTGTTGGTCCCGTTTAATGTTCCTGAGTTGCATGTGGGTGTCAAGCTGCCTTTGAGGAGGTGGCAGCGGCTAAAGGGAGGGAGTCAGTGGCCCTGGCATCTTCTTCAAAGGCTCCGCTCAATCTTTCATGTCTTTTTCATGCGAAGTGATGAGAATATGGAAGAATGGAAGCAAATATGAGAAGTAAATGTAGAATTTGAATACTGAATACAATTGCCTGTTTGTTTTTTTTTTTTTAATAAATAGATTTTTAGATTTATTTTATTTCTGGAGACTCTAAAACCTGTTTAAATTATGATCAAAACACATTAACTAAAGATGATATCAGCTGAAGTTTGCATTTGTAAAACATGTATGAAAATAAAAGGGAAGCACAAATGAAAAAATATGTTTATTATAAATATATTTATAACATTTATTTCACAATGATTCTAATTTGTTTTATAATAATTAATAATTACAGGTGTGTAAATAAAAACACAGTGACTTAAGGTTAGTGGTATTTACTAAAACTCTCCACACTTTCAGTGTCAATATTTAAAAATATATCATAGTGTCATTTGTTCCTATATATTGAAGTCCCTCTGTGTCTTCTTCACAATTTACTCCACCTTTTTTTTTTCATAACCGACGCTGCTGGTAATATTAACAACGTTAGACACTATTGTATTTGTAATGAATTTTCTCACATTGTCCTGCGACTCTTTTCTTCTGGACTGTTCTTGTACTTGTGTGGGCTTTCCAAGGATACAAGGAAACAAACGCCATTCTTCAACAACAATGCACACGTCCTTTTCTTCACTGCACTGCGCTTCACGTGGCATTCACTGTGTTATGAAGGCAGATTAACATCGCCTCTGCATTTTTCAACCCCCAAATGTTTATCAGGCAGATGAGAACCACAACAACTTTAATAGCGACGTGTTATTATTCATGGTCAATATTAGCTGTGTGACACTGTCACTTTCTTTATGGCGTGGTGGTTGGTTTATTTCTACCCATCAGGCACTAGGGCATGACAGAGGGAAGTGTTGTTAGGACTGAGGTCCCTGCAATGTCCCCTGATGTGGACAGACATTATAAATGACAGATGCGAAATGGCGACTGGGGGTGGTAGAGTATGATGTGTTTGTGTGTGTTGGGTGTGTGGGGGGAAACGGAGAAAAGGAAAAACTGAGGGAGGAGAAGATGAGAAAACGCGGGGAGCCTCATTTGATGTAGTTAATGTGCAGATTTATGTAGAGGGACAGTGGTCAACATTCATAAGATCTTCCTTCCTCCCATTCTCCCTGCCCCCTTCCACCCACATTTCCTATCGCTCCACCATTGCCCCCCCCCGGCTTTTCTCCCCCTCATTCCTCCCCTGCTCAGTCACTCACCATCATTCCTCCCTTCTCTCCCCTACTTTTCCCTGTCTCTCATCTGTCTTTCCTGACTCCCCTCCCTTCCTCCTGCCATCCCCTATGAAGGGACTCAGATTGTTGTGGACTGTACCGATCAGACCAATAGGAGGCATAGGTAGACCACAGAAACACAGAGGGAGAGATGATACATACCCAACTTTCAGTATTTCATTTTTATGCTGCACAAAGGTGACAGCATTTTTGTTCAACACAAGATCAGAGCAGGACAATCCATAGACATATATTTATATGTGTATGTTTATTATAATACATAAGAAAATCACATGAGGAGGTTTATAAAAGAACAGAGATGACTGTGTATCGGAGTAGCAGGTCTGTTGTGACACATAAAATGAATTTAGGACAAGCATAAAAATGTAGATCTTTTTTCATAAATGAAACATATTCATTATGGCTCGTATAGAGAAACTGATATTAACTTTGCAATTGTAGTATTTGCCAGAACTGTCAATAATTTGTTCCTTTTTGCTATTTAATATGTACTTGAATGATATGAATGATCAATATATTATCAGTTTTCAGAGGGATAAATAGCACATATCCCTGTCTGGCCGGGCTTTTGATGGAGAGCTTCTGCTAAATTCTTTGCACTGCGTATAAAATTAGTGGGTAAACTTTTTCTGTGACTGGAAAATTTCCAAAATGTTCATAGTGTAATAAATATAGTTTAAATACTGTAACAAAGTTAATAGTAGTAGTGTGAAACCCACACTTCGCTTCATTCACCGTTTGAATCAACTTATTTCCGAACTAGCCTGCAGACGCACAGCCATGCGCGGACACACGTGCCAGCTTCTGCCACTTGCTCTTTTGCTTTTTTGCCCTTCATACAGTACTTTCTCTCTCACTTGTATTCTCTTTACCGCCTTCTCTCACTCTCTCTCTCTTTGCCAGTCCACTGGGTTTTCTGGTAATCCCTCTCAATCATTACAGAGGCCCTTCACTCTTCATGGGACTTTCTCACCCCTCGTTGCGCCCCAGACTTCCATCAGTTTTCCCTTTTCTCCCGCTTCCTCTCTCGAACCTGCCGCAGCACGCCTTCTCTTTCCATTTCTAAGGTGGAAAATGAACAGATATAACTTTTCGAACACTCTGGAAATTTAAAATGCTCACATATTAGTTTAGGTCTGTGCCAGAGGTTGGCTTAGACTGAAAACCTGTTGAAATGCAAATATGTGAATTATTTATAATGCATTTGTTCAGAGCTCTTTGTATATGGTTGTATTATGTGCGTTTGAAAGACAAAACAAAAAGCTTAAAATGATTTATATAATAACATCAGTAACATTCATGTGTGATTTTAGCTTTTGTTATGTCACGTTTCATTTGTCACCAATCTTTTTGTCGCACATTCTCAAACAGGACTCTTCTTGTTTTGGAATGAAACCCGTGGATCTCGGTGTTTCTACCTGCAGCAGCGACCATCTGTAGTTTTCCCTGTCTGAGAGCCTAAAGCTGTAGCTTTACAAGTGAACTTGCCAGTGTGATCTCAGACTGGCTGCACCCTGGGGCAAGGCAGAGGAGACTATATGTGTGTACAAGTGCATACTGTGGGTGTGCGTGTACAATGTGTTAGATCTGGCACAACCACCCTTGAAAAGCGCTCTGGAGACCCCTGATTCCATAGCTCAATATGTTGATCTCTGGATCTCACTGATGCCAGGATAGGACTTATGGATTTTGGGTGTTGGCCTTGCAACATTATTAGCCTGCTATTTCCATACATTGTCCTTTAACCTCTGGAGAAGATGTGCTTTTTTTTGAGTCTAGCTGCGCCAGCCACTGTCTGCGCTGTCACAAGTGTGTAAAAAGTCTCATTCGGTTGTGTTGATTGGAGGAAAAGCAGTAACAGCCAGCAATTATTTTTTTAATGAACCTCACAATAAGAATCTAATAATACTGCAGACTTTATAGTGACCTCATATGTTGATGGCATTTTTTTTTTATTTCCTATTGCATCATTGCACCACAGGGACTAATTACTTTCCTGCGATTTCCTCTACAGTTGATTATTTGGATTAGTTTAGCTCAGCTCTAACTCCCACGTGTCTCAGTGGCCTACACACACATCTATGCAACCTGTGTCCAGTGAGGATAATTTTACACTAATGCAGACTGTTAAAAGCGGAATTACACAGGCGATGAAGGCAGCACACACCCTCCAGTGCTGTTTATGAGTTTACAAGACGAGGACGTGGCCAGAATATTTTAAAGGAGACGGAACGGTAGCAAACTTCTCGCAGGCCACGAACTTCATTCCCTTTTTATTTGAGTCTTTAGCACTATTTATGGACTGCAGCTCTAAGATGTTGTCGTAAAGTACGACGCTGTGATTTTAAAGTTGACAATAAGTTCCCTTTCATTTTAGTTAAGGGAAAGATGGCTTGATTGACAGAGGAGCACTTGAAGGGTGATACAAAGATAGCTAGCTGGGACGTCTGGAGAGAGCGAGAGCTGCGCTTGCTAATTAAAAGAGAAGCAGCTGTCTTTCTTTCTGTTTCTGTTATTCCCTTGTTCCTGAGAGTATTAATGTTTTATTCAGGAAAAACATAACTACAGATGAAATTAATAAAATCAGGCCCTGGCTTTTCCCGGCTATCTCTTGGGGGGGTGGGAAATTCAAACGTTCGTTTCTCCCGGCTTTGAAAGTGCAAACTCAAAGTGCTCTGTGTACTGTAGTTTTCATTTCTTCATTTCCTGCATATTAAGTTCTTTTCCCTTTTGTTTCAAAGTGTCTTGCCCCAAAAATAAAGATCAATTCTTCAGTAGGAGAGGCTTTGGAATTAGAGCAGTGTTTTTCCACACTAGCAGAGTGATTTACTGTAGTTACCGAATTATTTTCGGGGGATGTGTTTTGTGTTTGTGTATTTTTATTTTTTTCCCTCCCACCAAATGTACGACAAATTAAAGTGTGGAGCTTTTAGTTGTGTTTACGCAAGTCTACATGAGATAGAGGGAATGTGCGATTATACTTTTAGCGTGCTGTGTCTGTGCTGTATTAACTGTGCACGTTTTGTTGTTTGTGTGCATGTGAGTGCGCCTCATTTGACTATACATCCAGGCCCTGGGAGTATTTGCCTGTCTGATCACCTCATGTGAGTCTAAGAAGGGAAGCCATGTGTGACTAACACGCACTTCAGAGTTGAACTAATTGTGTCATTTTTAACACGAATCTGTGCTTGCCCACATTTTATTCACTCTCTTTCCTCTCGCTCTCCCCTGAGCCACACAATGAATGCAGAGTGTTGCAGGCCCCTGCGTCTACCCAACTCTGAAGGAATTTTCAATGCTGCATGCAGGTGCATCATTTATTTCCCTCAATGCTGGTGTTTATGTGTGTGTGTGTTCGGATACTTCTGCCTTTGTGGGGACCACCTCGCACTGTTTACTGTGATCAGTTTAATTGTGAGATATGTCAGTGTTGAGGCTTAGGGCTGGGGGTAGGTACCAGAATTATACCTGTGTGGGTTCTAATGCATTAAAGTTGTATGTTATGGTTCTAGTAACCTGCGACCAATCAGGACCACACATGCTCTAGAACCAAATCCCATCAATTATACTAAGAATTTACATTTTCTTCCTTGACAAATTTCAGGCTTGACACTTTATTTCAAATTTTCTTACCGATTCGTAACCTGCAGGCGAGCACATGACTCCAGACACTGAATCTGTGCAGCAACTATCTAAGAACTTCTCGATAATCACTGACACGTTATACTAATGAGCGTGTGATCAAGAAATTGACTAATAAGTCAGTCCACATCCTCTATGTAATGACTTAAAAGACACACTTCTTTTGCTGCTGTTAATAGAACCGTCCATCCATTATCCTGACTGCTTTTCCTGTTAAGGGTCTCAGGGGTTAATTGAACATCATGCCTGAAAGTTAGTGACAGAACTATAATCTAAAGAGAATTCAAATTCTTTACGTTTGTCTGAGCAATTCCAGATTAAAACCCTTTCGCGTCTTCCTGCTGTTTTTTTCCTGCAGTTTATTCACGTTTCACCACCTCAACTCAGGGTTTAGGCGCCTTGCTCAGAAGCACAGCGAAATTCCACACACACCGGTGTTTTAAAAACGCTCAAAAACGGCGGCGACAGAGGAGAAAGGGAGCCGTAATTGAAGCCTGTGTGGCACACTGTTTCGCTGTTGTTGAATTTAAGTACATCTGTGTGTGTGAAGCCATTCTTCACACCACAGTGAAGTACTGAGGCTCTTTAATGACGGTCTCTGTCTCTCAGCACTGTGATCTCTTACTCCACTCAGCCAAAGCCACAGAACCTTAATGGACTTCCTACTACACAAGTAATGAGATAAGTTAAGACGTTACAGAGCGGAAGACGAAGACGTAGCAAGTCAGGAGAGAGGATGGTGCTTAAGGCTGAGCGATCACATGCCATATGCAGATTCTGGTATTTGGGCCCCGGAACTAATAAATACACAGTCAGAGCATACACATACCTTACCTACCTAATAGCAAAACACGTGCACACAAGCTGAGCCAGTGCTGTCTGCTTGATCAATAGTTTCCTGTGCTGGGGAGGGGTGATGACTGCAGACAGCAGTCAAAGCCCTGAGGACCAGAGGGTGACACCCCTTATCAACTGAGCAAGGTGAAATGTCAAACACTGGATGTGGAGCGTTCTCTCTCCTCGCTTCTTTCTCTCTTTGTCTCTCGTCCTCTCTCTGAATCTCATTTTCCAGCATTTCTTTTACATAATGTCTCTCTCACCTAACTGAATCCTGTCCCTTTGCCATCGTTCCTTACTCTTAATCTCTCTCTGAGCATTCTACCCACTCTGCTCCTGTTGCCAAGCCTTTTTTCAATCGTTTTTGTCTTTTTAAATCTGACTTTCCGTAGCCTTCATCACTGTTGTCTGCTTGTGTTAATAACAGCCCTCATCTCTTTTTCTCATCCGTCTGTTTCTCACTGTTGTCCTCAGCAGCCTTTCCCTCCGTCTCTCTCTCCCTGTGCTCCTTGCTGGTATTTCTATGTACATGCGTTCCTGTACTACACAATTTAACCCGGGATTTTCTTTTTTGTGTCCTTACCTTTACACAGTTGCTGCACGGCAGCAGAACAGCCTTTTGAGCAGTACATGGATTTAAATATGAATTTGAATATGGTGACATTGTTTGTGGGGGTGTTTCAATGCTAATCTGGCTTATATGCACTCTGCATGTCTTACACCCTGTCCATTTCCATGGCCCTGAGCTTAATAACAACACTATGGGATTAGTGCAGGGTGACTTCACTCAATAAAAAAAGGAATAACAAGAATCCCGCTCACTGTCGCATGCAAACGATGTAGTCAGCTGCAATACAGGAACATTATTATGTGGGAATTCATTTAAAATCCAATGAAACATGTCAACTAATCGTACAATAGACGAGTTAGTAAATGTGTTGAAGAAATGCCAACTAAACTGGGTTTATCTGTGATTGGTAAACATGCGTCTCCTTCAACACCACCACAAACACAGCTTCTTTTTTTCTGACCACTACATAACATTTGCTATTAATTCCTCATCTGGCAAAAGGATTATGATCCTCAGATTGGATTTATGATCTCAGTGCTCAGGCAGGTTTATCCAGCCACCATATGTAGAATTATCATTAGAGCCATAATCCCCTGCAGACCACTCACACATGAAGGGGGCGGGGGGGAAGCATAAACACCCCGCACGGTTAAATGCTCCGAGATGATGGCGATTGGCAGTTGTGTTTTCTATCAGTCAAAACACATGTGGATGGTTTGTTTTTGTTGCGTCCTACCAGTGATAAAAACAATGAGATAAACGGGAGGAGGGAAAAAAAATATCCACATGTTGTTTGAAGAGCTCGAATGGCGGGAGCTAAAGAAAGTAAATGAAGAAAACCAGATTTTTGTCTGATTGTGTCTACTGTTTCTTTATTCACTCACCCTCTGACTTGCTTTGCTGTCTGTCGTCGACCTCCATTAGTCAGGACATGATTCACTTTTTCACCAAGTCCCTGGATTTGCCATATCAAAAAACCACCCATTGTATCTCCAGCCAGTACAAAGCGCCTCTGTATTTCCAAACACGATTTCAGGGAGACATAAAATTGATTTCACCTTATAAATATAAGGGTCCATTTTGTTTTTCCCTGTGATTGTAGCATGTGTATTTAACCCATTTGATGTAATTTTGGTGAAGATAAAATACAGAGGTGAGACACATCATTATCCAATGTTATGTCAACATCTGGCCATCATTTACCGACATGTCACATGGCTAATGATCTGACTCAGGTAGCACCCATCTCTGTGGGAATCAGTGTAATTTTGGTTTGCATCCTACTCAACAGATGGAAGGAAGAAAACTGATGCCAAATGCCAGATATCGCAAAATTCAACTATCTTTATCTGCTGCTCATGCCCACTTCAAAAAGTATAGCCACCCCGAAATAAAAGCCTTCACTTGAAATCAACTGGCCAGTCTATTTCCAGGAGAACACCTGTTCCTAATCTTTTGTGCAGTGAACACATCATTACTGATTCATGCTACCCACCATCCTCAACCCCTGATAAGTCATCGCCATCACACCCCTCCTCCCTCCTCAGCTCCCCCAGGCTTCGCCGTCTCTAATCAAGACCTAATGAGCCTAATTGGTTGTTAAAACATGCCAGAGTATGACACAGCGGTGCTACAGCGTCTGCCATATGGTCGGGGTTGGCCCGAGGCCCCCGAGCTGCCAACTGTTTCCCTGTCACTGCCTGAGCTGTGCTGCACTGACTGACAGCAGCTGCAATGGGAGTCTCTCCACTGCTGATGATTCAGCACGCACGCAGCACCGAGCGGAATAGAGGATAAAGATAAAGCGTGTTTGCATACACTATACGTTCACGTTGACCGGCTCACATTCTCCTTGGTTACATTGGGAACTTTCCCTTCAAGCTATTGGCATGAAATCAAGGTTGAATATGAAAGTCTATACTTAGCGCAGAGCTCCAAGGAAAAATTATTGTTAAATTAACCTGGGGGGGGGGTTCATAATGTTCTCTTACCACTAAAAAGAACACATATTAAGGCGGCCTCCTCAGACCCTGATGATGCTTAATTTATCAAAGCGAAAATATGAAATTCTCTCATTTTAAGTTCTGGAACCAGTGAATAATTTGCTTTCAGGAATGACGAATCAGTTTTGTTTATGAAAACAAAATGATGGCTGGTGGACCTTCCTTTTCTTCTGTAGGAGGCATCTCTGTGTTTGATGTAGCATAAATGAAGCTGACAGGGAAAAAGAAAAACAGGCTTAATACATTTGGACATTTTGTCTGTCTTTACCTATAGACTAGTCTGCCTTCTCCCAGTGACCCCTGCTCCAGGGCAAACAAACAAATGAACAGTAATATTATATTTAGTAATATTTAGACATCCTATTATCAACAGTGTGATGTGAGCTGCATCCGTAATGTGTTGACTTCACAGTGCCGCATGGCCCACTAATTAATTTGTTTCTATAAACTGTGAGCTGTGAGGCCTGCTGCCCTCAGCCAATTTACTCATGGCCTTAATATGACCCATGTACAGCGCTACATGGCTGGCTTTAACTGTGCATGTGTGTCAAGTGTGAAGAGGTTAAACATATTTTACCAAAACAAGGAAGCCCAACATCTAACAAGAACTGATTATGCAAATTATGCGTTGGCAGCGTCCACACATGTGTCTGCGTGTGTGTGTGTGTCATGCAATCAGGCCTGAATTGATCCCATCTCTGCCACTTTTAAAGGCAGCCTCTCGGTTTGGAGAGTTAAGCAAAGCTGAACTTTAGTCGGTTTAATGTCTGACATGAAAAATAAAAATACAAATAAACATATAGACTAGGCCAAGGTTAAAGCAGTATTTTTGCTGTGGTGGATGGTTACAACAAAATGTGTATGTGTAATTATTTTCAGGCTAAACAACTTGTTTAAAACCTGGTGTTTTCTCCCCAGTAGATGTAGTGAAATCATTATGTTCCACCACCTCAAAATGAACATGCTGACTACAAAACTGAGACTAAAGTTGTATTAATTCTCCTTATTGATTTTTTATTTTTATTCTCTAAAAAAAAAAGCAACCAAAACTGATTGGACACCCCCCCCCCTCCTCCCACCTTCCAATCATTCCCCTTGCCTCTTTTTCTCATACTGATGTCTTCATCAGTGATAATTTGGGGTCCATGCAGAGTGCGGCCACTTTCCCTGCCAGTAGATATAAGCTGATTGAAGGCAACCAGCGCCTGTCAATACAGCTTGCTTGTGTTTGCCTGCGTTGTGCGAGCCTCCAACACAGCTGATTATTGGAGACCTCTCATAGAAGTATTGAGCTGCTGTCTCCACTCTTGTTACCTAGCTGATAGTTTCATTGTTTAAATGCAGATGGAGGTGGGCTATCGAACAGCCGAGACACTCGCCCCTAATGGTAAACAAACAATCGGAGCGGCGTGCGGCAAGAAAGTGAGGTCAATAGAGTTGATTAATTCACGTAAGGGGACACATTATGGACACAGCAATCTATATTTTCTGCCGGTCACATCCTCTGTGATATTCAGATGAAAGCTCAGCAAAAGATGGATGAAATGTCTGATGTACTGTAGTAGAGGTGAGAATGAATACACATAAAAGGCACAAACACATTCTGCTTGAGATAAGGGTCGAAATCATCAACTTCTACTATTTTTCATTTGTCCTCAGTGATGCACTGTGCACTGTTATTAGCCTGCAAACCTGTAAAGTAATAGTTTACAAAGGAAATGGTTTGTGCAGCACAGCTTTTCAGTTAGCAGTGGCTTGAAATAGCTGATTGGCCTCTGTGAACTAAGTTGCTTCTGAAATGTTGGAGAAGAGTCATTATGGCTGCTGCTGTGGTTCATATAATACGTGTCCTCTACAATGCACTTCTTCTTTGACTAATATTATTATGCCCCTTTTCAATCACCACTTCATTTAAGAGTCTTTAATGTTGCCATTGTCCTCCCTGGTGATTTTCCTTCCGTCGTTCTCGTCTTTGTCCTTTTATTCACCTCCATCCCCATTCTGCAAATCTGTTAATTTGAGTCATCTGTTTGTGCTCTGGTGACGTGACAGCTTTAGTGAAGTTTTCCAGAAAAGCACACAGATATTATTGTGTCAGAGTATATGAAGGCTACCCAACAATGCTGGCCTACTCAAAACCATATGTCTGCTTACAAAGTTAGACCCCCAAAAAAGGAAAAAATTGGAATGATTATTATTATTTTTTCTTGTCTGCCCCTGTCGTACAGAAGTTCAAGCAAATGTGAATGAACGGAGCAGCAGCCTCATCTGTGATGTTTGAAGTTTGAAAAACATATACTTCTCTTTTCCACCTTGAAAGGCCTGGTTGCAGGCTGACCCATACATCAAAATATATCAAAGAAAGTCTTTTGATGGAACTTTAAAGTGAAAGAAGCCATGTGATTGGGCAAGTGATGTACTGAAGCTAAAAAAAACACAGTTCAACTGATGTTTCAATGCCTTAGAGTTTAGTCGTCAAAAGCTAGGAAGAAAGCATGAAACCGTGCAATGTGTCTGTAAGCTTATGGCTTACATAAACCCAATTAAAAGCTGCGATGTGAGCGCATTGTGCGTTTTGTCTGTTCCTCGTCTGTGACACTTGGCTCGCTGAGGCCAGAGGTTTTACATTAAGGCGCAGCTAAGCTAGATTTGGCTGCTAAGATGGTAAGTAATTTCTTTTAGCTACAGTGAAAGACAGGTCTGTGAACTAATACAAAATATTTAATTTAAAATAAAAATCTCAAATATCATTTCTCCATTTGCAAGCTGCTATGATTTTAAAATGCTAAATACAGATGGAGTACAAAGCCACCAGTCCGTGAGCAATAAATACACTCCTTTCTGATATTATTGATCATCTCTTTCTTTGTTACAGATGTAAACACATAAATTCCTCTCGCGGGATTTTCTACACATTGACAGTCTTGGTGGTGCTGTGTATGCGGTCTATAAATGCTGAATGTATTAGAAAAGCAGTAAGACCGACAAGACAGTTCAAGATTATTCACCTTGGTCTGCAAATAAAGCATCCAGCAGCTCTCTCGGGAATACAGCTCATGTCTGGTAACCTCAGGAAGGTTAAACCCAGTAAAAAGGTTAAATCTTGGGAATTATTTTCATTACTTTTCAGCCATTCCAATCACCCTCTCGTCTTATGGGAATCAGTGGATTAGTCTGTATGTTGTGTGCTTTGTTTTTCTTATTGCTGCAATATCGCTTCGTGCAGTTTTTGATGGGTTTTCCGCGCAGGCGTCTGAAAACAACTAGACAACCCAGTAGTGCATATTGTGCATGTACTGTACAATTAACTTGAACTGAAGTGATGGAGCCACTTACTGTGCAGCATCCCTCCCTTTTAATGCTTCAAAGTTAATAACAGTTGCCATTTTAAAGTCTGCTGACAGCCGAGATGCATTTTCCCTGCTTTGCTCCGCCTTCGCGTGCATATCTCTATGCTAAATAAGGTCAAGGCATCAAGCTCAAAACAATACATTTTCTTGACAACGTTAGGAAAGTTCAGAGACTGGTGCTATGGCCAGAATTCAAATTGTATTTAAATCAAAGTCTGAAACAAAAGAATTGCACTAAAGCTATCATCTGCTGACCTCACTGCAGGCCACTGAGCTGTTTACTGTCCGTGGTCCATTTTTCATCTCTAACCTCTGGCTTGCGTCATGCATTGAACCAAATGGCTCTTGATCATCTCCCAGTAATTAGTTCTGTCTGAGTACAGTTTACCACTTTCAAATCACGAGCTCCGCCGCTTTTAAGTTATGAACTGCTCAAGAAGATCCCTAATGTAGCCCTCATCTGTTTGTTTGTTTGGCGGAGATGAGCAAGTCAATTAATCGGAACGATAAAACAGAACCTCCATTTAACTCACAGCCTGTTGTGATGTGCTCAGTGCTGCATTTCCGTTTTCATTTGGCTCATTACTGCCTAAGTGGTGCCACAAATGGTCAGAATGATGTCACTGATATGAATGAAGACCATGGGAGTGATTGGTTTAAATGCCTCTGTGTAATTGAATCGTGTTAGCCAGATAGGCAATTGAATTATGTTTACTTCACTGGATGGGTCTTGTGTACAGAGTATACTGTGTGTGTAGGTGTATGTGTGTGTGCACTAGGGGACGGGAGAGAAGGATACTTCAACAGAGAAAGTTCAGCATCTGCAATTAATAACAAAATAACAGGTTGTGTCTTATCTGCAGTTGCTACTGCTTTTTAAAAGACAGGTGGTACAGAAAAGTTTCAGGTTCTGTCGTCTTCCTTTAGCTCAGTATTTCTGCGTGAATTACTTTTGTGTTGCACCTGTATGCAGGGCAGTACCCACTGTGTATACAACTAAGTTGTTTTCTTAGAAATTAGATTTATAGGTGCATTTTCTTTTCACACTAGTCCGAGTCTAGACAGCAGTCATATAAGACATGCATAAGCACAGACAAGCATAACTGCAGAATAATACATGTCAACCCCCCCACACTTTCTCTGTTTTTACACTCCCTTATACAAGTCAGTCAGCACACGTGCATGGTCTTCTATCTGACTTGGCAGACCCCTCACTGTGACCAATCGCTGAGTGTGGAGCACAGACGTCGGATTATCTGAGGACACAAGCTCCATCTCTCCTGGGTTCCATACTGTTGTTTCAGTCGCTCATTAGAATAACAATGACCACAATGCATAGCTCGCCATAAGCTGACATCCATGCAATATGCTGTAGCTGCAGGGGTGAGGTCAGGAGATGCAACTGTGTTTGCATGTACACATTTATGTGTGCGTGTTTCCCTGACAAAGAATGGACATGATGTTGATCACAGCCATCTTTGTCTTTGTTCACGATCATCTTTTATAACGCCAACAATGGTTCCTTTGTGCATGCGTGTGTCACAGTCTAATGATGCAGCAGTGATGATGGTGGCGCGTGGCGTCCCTATCATGTGGTGAAAAATTGATTAGCTAAGGGTCACACACACACACACACATACACGGCAGAACTTGATGCGTGGCAAGCGTGTATTTTTGTAACGAAACATGCACATGCTTGTCTATTTGTTAGTGTGTGTGTAAATGTGTGTCGTCAGACCTCCTAAGCTGAATATTGATGTATTGATCAGGTGCTTGTGTTACTTAAAGCCATTTGCTCCTGGGGGAGTCCTTCTAAAACACACACTCTCTCACCCTCACACACACTGCATGGTTATTGACAGCTGTGTCGTCTTCTCTACCAGGACAATTGGTGACAACTGGTGTTGTTTCTCATCATATTGTGTCATTGTCTTATTGGACAGCAGCACTGTGCTGCTACAAAGCACACCTGCCACATATCCATTCACTGGGATGCTAATGCCAGCTCAAGAACAGAATAGCATCTCGGGCCACCCATCGGCCTTCTACAGGTGCAGCTGTATGGTTATGATGATGGCTTATTCCAGATGTGTTCTGAAATGGCGACCAAAGGAGGATGAAGTGAACTTAGTCAGCTAGTCACAGCACCTGGCCTGGTTTCACAGGGGGGGGTCTGCTGACCTACTTTCTGGTGTCACAGTTTCCTTGGACAGCGGTGATTCTGTCAATAAGTAGTTTTGTAGCTGTTGTAACGGAGCTAAACTATTGCGTAGATTGCGCAAAGATGTTAATGCCCCTTAGTCAGTGTTGACTTTTGGGGACGCTAAGTCGCCTTTTTTGCCAGAAAAACTTGCTAATGTCAGTCGAACTAAAATCCTTTGCTGAGCATCCAAGCAAGGCCCTCAGAGCATCAACAGCAATCAAACATCCCGCAATTAAAACAGTTAACAGAAATCAATGAGCCT
The DNA here is from genome assembly GCA_030770545.1 of Macropodus opercularis. NCBI lineage: Eukaryota > Metazoa > Chordata > Actinopteri > Anabantiformes > Osphronemidae > Macropodus > Macropodus opercularis. The sequence continues at coordinate 8,318,301 of JAUCMP010000028.1, forward strand.
CATCAGATCAGACACAATACCTCTGAACACAACATCAATCATTTCTGGCTTCGCCTTCTCTTGTGTGCGCGCGTGCACATGTGTTTATATGGGCTGGACTGAATAACCAGCAAACAGCGCAGTGATTCAGCATCATATGCACTTTATCAATCAAGCTGTGTCGGAGGAGCACAAATGCAATTAGCTAATGTGTTTGCCTAAGCTCATCAGAGGATGCAATTAGCAAGGGGAAACGGATAGCCTTGCATCATCTATCAGAGAGGTGGAAACAAAGGCACAGTGGGAGGAGAGGTAAGGACGAGGAGGAGAACAAGCGTGATTTGTAATGCAAAAGACATAATGTGCGGCGAGGACAAAAGAATAAACTTCCCTGGCGGAAAAAGGTCTTGTCTGTTGCACCTAACAATCTCCCACCCTCCCCCTCCTCCCTCTCTCGCCCCTTTTGGTCTCTCTTTTTCTAATTACAACAGATGGCATTGAAGTGGCAGCTGGAGCATATTTCATCGGGAGGGAATAAAAGCAATTAGACATTCAATTTAGAGTGTAATTAATCCTACATCAAAGCCTTCATTAGTGATCACTCGTTAGTGAAACATGCCTCTCTGAGAGGCCCAATAATAGCCCTCTTCGTCAGGGGATCAGCACTAAAAGGGAAATCAAACAAGGTTAAACAAAAGCCATTGTTCCATTGGCGGAGAGACGAAGATAAATGAGGTAGTGAGGCCGGGGTTTGACTCACTGTTTTACACATTTCCAACTCAAAGCTGTTTTTCCGGCTTAATGTGATTGCCTCTTAAGTCGGTGCTTCAGCACTTGAGTTCCCTGTTAGGCATGGATCACACTGATGAAAGTTCATTCATTTACATTGATGGAATTTGTTGCTGCTGTGTCATTCTATGTTTTGAATAATGTGCAGTTTTCCAAGGATTTAAATACAGATGTCTGCCTGTAATATCACGAGATCCTTGTTGTCCATGTGTGTGTTTGGTGACTCCTTGGTGGGCAAGCAGTCCTTGGAAAATCTTTGTAATCAGATCCATGGCTGGTACTGTGACAGCTTTACCTCTGGGATTTGAGTTAAGTTTGAGTTTCTGTATGTTGGTCTTTTCACGCAGGGGCACTGTCACTGCTGAAGTAAGCTGTCCAATTTAATCCGTACTTTTTCCAAACTGTTGTTTCCAAGAGGCGCAGTATTACTACGCTGCTCAAAAAAAGGAAGGTAGCTTTTAAATAGCACATCAGATCTGGTGCTAGGTGCCAGTCATTGGCCCAAATGAGGTTATTATTTGCTGATGCAGTGCATTGCAATGATTTGTTCAGTGGAAACCAAATCAGCCGCTCTTCATGAGCCACCCAAGTCACACTGAAAATCAAAGGCAGTGAGTTGAATCCTATGCTTCCGAAAGACAGGCTTTTTTGTGTATGCTTGCCCTACACCTGGGCATGCTCTTTATGAGTCAGCTGACTGTGTCCTGCAGGATCTCCTCTTAGACCTGAACCCGTGCGTCAGTGCTGCTGGGCTGCCTGTGATGGTATTTGGTGGCGTCTGATGCACAGATCATAATGTCCCACAGGTGCCAGTCATTGGCTTAAATTCCTTTGTGATCCAGGAACTGCCCACTTACTCTGGCCACATGAGGCCAGGCGTTTCCTGCGCTATAAGGAACCCAGGGCCCGCTGCATCAGTCAAGATATGGTTTGCCAGACCATCACTGACCCGCCACCTAACCGGTCATTCTCGGTGATGTTACAGGCAAAATGTTCACCACAGTATCTACGGACTCTTTTATACCTGTCACATGTGCTCACTGTGAACCTGCTCTCATCTGTGAAGAGGGGGCCAGTGGCAGACCTGTCAATTCTTGTGTTCTCTGGCAAATGTCAATCGAGCCGCACGGGGCCGGGCTAGGGGCACAGGTTGTACGAAAGCCACCCACATCTAGTCTGTCGCTGACAGTGTGGTCAGACGCATGCAGACCAGTAGCCTGCTCCAGGTCATTTTGTAGGACTCTTGCAGTGCTCCTCCCGTTCTTTCTTGCACAAAGGAGCAGATCCCAGCCTTGCTGCTGAGGTTTTGCCCTTCTACAGCAGGTCTCTCCTCCTTGCTCCAAAAAACTCTTTGAATCTCACGAATCGACTGGGCTTCTACTTACTGAACAATGGCCAGATTAGCTGAATGTTCCAGCACACCTATAGCTGTATTAATATTTTTTACTACGTCATGTAAAGGCATTTAAGGTCAAGACTCAATTTTTACTGAAGAATGCAAAGCCATTACAAGGCTAATCCTCCCATATGCCCCCCCTTCTTTTTTTTCCCAAGTTATTTTCTTTTATGTGTTTTCACCATCTTCGGTCAAGGCTGCAGTTGTCACTTCCACCCTCACACAAGTAAGAAGTAGAGGTAGTTAAAAGCCTGCATCTCTCTCTTACAGACAGAGTGTGAAGCATCTTAAACACAAGTTCTGTTTGATGTCGTTAATTTTGGGGACGTACCTGTAAACACCACGTTAACCATAAAATAGGTCTCGTTTTTCCTGCAGTTCTGTAATCTCTTAAATATATTTAATTTGATTCACACATTTATAAGGCCCAACTTGTGTACTTCAGGTTGTGCAATAAAGGAAAAATAAAACCCACTAACTTTCCATGTGCAAGATGATATTTATTGATTCATACTTGAAAAATTGCATAATGCTCACCTGGACAAGATTAGTCCCAGAATGTCACATAATTCATGTAAATAAATAATGTTATGACAGAAGAGAAACAATGTGAATATTGCACATCTGAAATGCCCAGACATTCTGAAAATGTGAGGCCACAGTCGCTTTGGTGGCATCACTTTTTCTGGTGTGCCAGCAAAATAATAAATAGCTGGTACCATACATTTGGTGGCACTTTTGTGTCTTGAAAATCAATCGCTCCTGTTTTTAAATATTGCTCTCACAGTCCTGTAAAAAAGTCTGACGTGTCTTACAATAATTATTACTCTCACATGTGAATGTACAGAACGTACAACCGCCCCGATGCAACCCAAGCCGAACATCCTGGACCCACACACATCAAGCGATGCGATGGTCTGATATGATGAAACTAGCTGAAACCCGCTTAAGGTGTACTGTATCCAGCTGCACGCGTGTGTTGTTTGTGTGTTCTTCTGTGTGTTCCCAATAGGGGATTCAAATCCAACTCTGATCTCAGCAAGGAGAGTCAGGTGAAGGGTGGCAACGAGGAAGAGTGCCCAAATGCAAAATTGACACGGGGAGGTGAGGAACGAGCGAAGAATGGGGAGATGAGAGGATGAATAAAACAAAGTCTGTCTCTGACTGGGGGTGCCTTCAAGAATTCTAAGGCTTCATTTACTCCGGAGGATGGTGTGTGTGTGTGTGTGTGTGTGTGTGTGTGTGTATAAGAATGTGCACACGAGTATATTTTTCTCATGCATCTGAAAGTTTTTTTTTTCCCCCAGTGTGAGTGTGTGCTGTCCATGCAACAAGAGTAATACAATATCCTTACTGAGGGCAGCGCTTGCCGTGCCTGCTGCCCCAGACACGCAGCCGTGATGAGAAGATGAAAAATGAATTAAAGAACAACAGAAGAAAGGGAGAAAGTCAGAATAAACAATGAGAGAGCTGAGGCTCCAAATAGTCATCTGGCTAGTGCATACTTGCGGGTCTATTAGAGTGTGTGCACATGAGGGCTATGTTTTTATTTTATGATTAACACTCTGCCCTACTGTAGCTTTTAAATACGTCTTCATTCTTAGTGTGTGTGTGTGTGTGTCATGGCTTTTCAAACTGGGAAACTATAGTTTACTTTGTCCGTCTATCAAAATTTCTTTACAAATTCAATGTAAAATTAACACAGTTTGCGATTATGTTTGTGAGATCACATTCTGGTGGGGAATCTTCTTCTTTGTCTCCCTGTCTCTGCCTTCTTCCTTCCTGGCAGTTTGGCAGCAACGAGGATTTAGGAGGATGCATAGTTTGTCATTTGGCCAGTGAGACAGATACTAAGAGTTTTGGCTGTGACTTATTTGAGCTAATGGTCCAGAACATTGTGAGCACCCCCACACCCAGAGGCAATTTCGTAGGCGCACTGGGCCGCTACAAATGGCCCAGTGGTACACCTCTGTGGTCAACACGCACATGCACACATGAGCGTGCACATGAACGCACACCCACGCGCAAAGCACTTGCCATACCTGCCGCCTATATGTCCTGGAGAGGCCACGCTGTCCAGTTATTGCTACATATAAACAAAGGAGAGGGGATAAGAGGGGGGGGAAATAATCAGACTGTCAGACACAGGTAGAGACAGGGTGAGATACATAATGAAAAAGCGATACGAGAAACGTACAGAGGAAGAGAGAGACGGACAAGCATATCAAGAGAGAGGAAATGAATACGAAAGGGAAGGTGAGATGAAGGCTGCTGCAAGGCAACCAAACAGAGGCAGGTCTACTGAAGTGGAAGAAAGTCCTAGAAGAGCGAAGCAGTGAGGATCTGTGATTAGACTGTCTGACTACATTTCTGCAGTGATTCGGTGGCTGAGAAGCCCGTTAATTCCCGTTGAGAAGTCTGCTTCAGACGAAGACACTTCAGCAACAACACTTGGACTGTCTGAAGTCACAGCAAGAGACCGGACTGACTGGACAATTATTTCCCCCCGGGGAGGACAAACAAGTCAAACACACACACACTCCAGCACGGGAGCACGAAGACAAAAGCCTGGTCACATGCGCATGGACTCAAATAGAGAAACACCATGTCTTAGTAGCGTTTCACACATGGACTATAAATTAACAGTGACACTACATAAAAAATGAGAGTGTCATGGTGTTCTATGATCCTGCATAAGGGTTTTGCATACTGCCAACTTCAGAAAGTTAAAAACAAGCTTGATCCTGAGGTCATCTCATGGTTAGTGCAGTGGCTTAAAGGACGTACTGTACTGTATAAATCCTAACATAATCACTGCATCATCGTCTTTCAACAACACACTCACCACCTCATCACTGGCCTCCAGAAACTCATGGGAAAGTTCAAAGGTTGTAACATTTATTATTTTTAAACACACAGCGCAAGCCAGAGAAGACAAAAACATCAAGTCAGGTTAGGCTTGTTAGGTTCAGCATGCTTCTAATTTTGTTCTGGCCCGCACATTATAAATATAATTAACCAGGGTAGTTTAAAACACTGCAGGGTATGTCCTTGCGATGCTCAGCTCAAGACTCCAATGAAGCCAGAGTGAGCACTGTTAATTTTATTTTCATTTATTAGCACATATCTCCTGGAGGTATTTAGACTAACAAGGTTTCAGAGGGCCTTGGCTGAGCTTCGTGTGGCCTGTCATTATTGATTTTACTGAGCACTGGCCATGATTAGGACAATAGCCACGACTCACTTTTGTTGCTTATGAGAAATTAGTACTGTGGCTTTGTTCAGTATGGAGAGAGACTCACATAATGACACAAATAATGATACTGACTCATTGGAGTTGATGTTTGTCCAGACGAGTGACTGACACACAAGTCAATGATGCTCCATCTGATTTTGTCCCTTTGAAGAAGCCAGTGCTAATGAGTGAAAGTGCTGTTTGTCATTTGATGCACTGTATGCAAACAGAGAGCTCACCACGAAGTTGTGCCTTCTGCAACTACAACACAAAGGCGACATGAAAAACGTGTGTCTGCCTACTGTGAAATGTGTGCTTTGAATAAATCCAACACTGGCCACTAAACACAATTTTTTTTAAAACTTAAAACTAGTACAAATTTGTAAAACATCTGTCCAGGCTCATCAACATGCAGAGACGTCCATAGCAGTGTAGAAGCACATACTATTGACTTTAGTGACAGGAAGATCAATGAGTCACAATGCAATGAGGCTAAAGTGTGAATTGTGAAAGGTTATACTAGGTAAATGTTATAGCTCCAAAACTGCAGTCACTTGGCCAATAATATTCTTTAAGGACTGTAAAGCATTCTGGGAAATGGATGGGTTTAAGCATATAGTAATATTATTGATAGGAACAGTATTCGAGGCTGTATTTACATAAACACGTCATATTATATTAATGAAATATCAGTTTTGTGTGTGGCTTAAAGCCTGATCTACCTGATGTCTTTAAAATGACTCCGTTGTTGAAGTTTCCAGCTCTACACAAACATGGCAACTGTTAAAAGAGACATGAGTCTCCACATGTATAATTGCCCTGGCAAATAATAGCAAAGCAGCACACAATACCAAATGTGTACATAGTCCTTGAGCTAGATATTCACAAGCTTTGTGCTTTCCCTTCATAGCCAAGACAATTAAAGAGACGGGCATGAAACACACACACACACACAGACACACTGGACATACTGGATTCCTGGGACAAAAACCACTCAATCAAATGGTTAGAGGGCGTACGTATGTTTACGCAGAGGGCACAACGACCGTCTTTCCTTGTATAGCAAAAGGATCACACAACTGTTTATAAGTGCAAAATAAAGAACACAGGGAACCTCAGTCGCCCCACCGTCTTGTGGTTCTTGTACTCTGTTTATCTGAGTCGCTACCACTAAGTACGTACAAGTGTTCTGAGTAGTACACAAACTGAATGTTCACTTTCTATGTCAACATGATTGGAGCTGGATAGAAAAGCCAGTTTGGTCTCTTTTCTCATGTTAATGCAGTAAAAAGTTATATTTTTGACTTTAAATGTTTCTAATTTGTCCTCAGGGTTCATATAAACAGTGAAACGGGTTTTGATTGCTGTAATTATTCCTCCTGTTAACATTGGCTTTCAAGAAATCCGTCCTAGAGACGCTTCTCATGAGAGGGATGGACAAATCCACAGGCCTCCCTCTGTGCAGAAATGTATTAAACGTTTAACTGAAGACATGAGGTTTCAGCTTTCTAAATTAGTCACATTAAGCAGATAACCTCAAAGGTCCATGTCGTTATACTCTGGATAGAACTCTCTGTACCTATCCATTACGTTTGAACAGTGCTGTGGGTATTGTTCCTTATCGCTGGAGTTTAGAACGTTATGATTTAATGTCCACAAACAACAAACACGTTCAGTATTCATATTCCTGACTATGTAGTCCTTATAATATGGAACTACATAGTTTGAATGTTGCTGAAATACAATATGGCAGAATTAACTTTCAGTTTGTCATCATTTTTAGCTGTGCCGGCCCGTTTATGTCTGGGACGACCTTCATTCTTGGTGATACACAGTCCAGTGCAGTATGGATAACGACAATCAGACTCAAACTGTAAGTACTAACATTTTTTACCCAATAACACAGGATGGGTAGGAAAAATCTCTGTACTGAAGTCATATTGGATAGTCATCTCCTTGCTAGAAAAGAATAATCCTTAACGGGCCTCACAGTTGTTGCATTAGAATGATTGTCTGCATTTTGGGGTTTATCTTTGTGGTTTTTTTCACCCTCTGCCCTGAAAGGTCATAGTCCCTCATCCTGCTGACATTTAGAGCATTGATAATATTCCCTCACATATCAATTTCACCTATTTTCTCATCATTCTCGTTTCCCCCTAGCAGAAAATGGAATCATTTGTGCTTTCAGCAATTTGTTATTGATTGGGAGAGCTCTGGAAATAGAAGGTAGCCATTATGGCAATGCTGCAGCTACGGTTAAATTGAGTTTTAAGCAGGCCTGCAAATGTATCATTTCACAGCCATAACACAAAAGCTTTTAAATCCATGAACCTCAGGATGGATCAAATACCTAAAAATACCAGTATTCTCATCATATTGAGAGCTATTACAATTTTTGTCGTCGAGAGGTTTCCTATAATTCTGTAGAATGTGACAGTATGTGGCTGCATCTAAGAGAAACCACAGTTAAGATTGATTCTCTGACTAGCATCAGGTCCATTCAATGTGCCATTGTCGGCACACGAAATGCTGATTCAGTGACTATTGATGCATGCCAGACATCTTATTTTTATGTACAGTACGCCAGAACGTTGGTTTGTTTGGGCGCTGTGTTGCTGCATTGAGATACATATATTACATATTGCTGATTTCAGCCAACATATGTATGTGCAGTATGTTTTGGTCACAGAAGGATGGGTAAGTACCTACAGTGCCTACATCAGGGTGTTTTTTACCTGTGTGGATGGTGATCACAAAAGTGGTCGACTGCTTTCTCTAGCACTTGACATTCACCCCCCAAAGCCCTTTTCGCCCTATACCCACGGGACAGTGCATCAGGCCTGGGCAGGAGAGGCAATGGGAGTGCCTCAGGCTGGGTCTTCACCACATCATCCCAGCTCTGGTCTGGTCGGGATACCAAAGAAACCGTGGGCCTGTAGCACGTCTTCTTGATGCTCATAAATAATGCTGCCTGTTGAATTAGTAATTACCCCAGCTGGTTTATTTTTGTTGACCAAGGAGCAGAATGGCTTGTAAATTAGTAGTACCCCTTCCCTCCCAGGGTATAGTCCTACTCCTTAATCCCCAGAGGAGGATTGCTGGCTGTTTATGGCCTGTGAAGCAACCACCACCCCCCTCCACTTTAGCTGGCCAGTTGGCCACAACCCCTCCCCACTACCAACTGTCATTTTCATGTTCTCACTGTGTGACGTCCGTAATTAATGATAGACAAGCAGCACCAATCGGCAGCCCCTCTAACCGTTTTTAGGGGCATCTTTTATAACGGCGCTTATGTCAGCTAAGTAACATTACTGTAAAAGTCAACTTGGTTTTCCCTTAGTTTGCCTCAAAAACGTCAAAGAGACATTAACATACTAGTAGGAATTAAGTCTAATCAGACTGTGCGACCGTGATTTAGTACCTGACATAATGTTTGACCTAAGAATGCAACACTACTTGTGCGTGTTTGTCAGTGGGTTGATGAGCAGAGCAGTGCATTTGGCCCATGTGTGTGTTTTGCCTGTCCCTCACCAGCCTTGTCTCACTTTCCTCTAAAGGTTAGCTGTTTGGTTGTTGACCGGGGAAGAGAGAGAATGAGTGTGTGTCTGTGTGTCTTTGTGCGTGTGTGTGTGGGGGAGAGAGAGAATGCCAGACTCTTAATGATCCCTCCTGAGAGGGCTTGCTGTGTGTGCGGCACCAAGGCCCGGACAGGGAAACACGGGGAAATTAGCTATCTCTCTCAATAACCTCCGATGAAAGTCTGCCTCCTACCCACTCCTCTGTCACTGGCTTCTCAAGACAATAAGCCAATTAGACCCAACCCAGCTAAGGGCCAGGGCCCTGTGTGAGCGTGTGTTTGTGAGAGAATGTGTAAGTGTGAGTTAGACAGTGGAGGGAAGTGAAAGAGCAGCAACAGAGATTCCTTTGGCATAATTTTTGTACTGCTTGGAAATCAGATAGAGATAAAGATTTATATGAAGACGTAATAATATGTAAATATTTCATAGTATTCAAGTCATTTCCACTTGGCTAAACCCAAGCTGACAGCGAGTCACCACAGAGCTAGTTTACACCAGCTCTTTGCTCTTTCAGCTACTTTTGGTCAGATGTTGAGTAAAAACATGTACTTACCATGTTTCATTAGTGATGTCACGCCTACCGTTGACATATGACATGGCCAGACATTATAGTATGGAAAACACTTAAATTAATACACCTCTAAGCTTCACACATCCGTTACCGATGTGGTTTTTTGGTGTCACCATGACCATTTGCAATGTAGGTATAAAGAAAAAAATCGAAGATGAAACATACTTTCATACATAATTTGCAGGATAGAAACATGTCACAGTATTGGCCACTTGATTATGTGATTGATGAGGCAACGGCATAATCATAGGGCAATAATTACAGAAATTACAATTAAAAAATGTGTATTTAAGTGCTGTGTGAATAGCTATGTTTAGATTTTAATACTACTTAGTTTGCGTCATTTACAAACTTGTATTTTGCAGGACGAGTTGTCACTCTTCTTCTCTCTTCCTCCTGCCTCCTCACCCCCCCTCCCTGCCTCTGAGATATTGGCCTGTCTGTTCATTCCATAACTCATACTTTGCTTGCGACGCTCAATTAAACTGCATACATTATGGGAGTTGATGGGGAGGTAGGACATTTGTAATCAAGCATATTTATTCTCTTTAATCACCCTGGGGACCTGGAGACCTCAGGAGCGCACATGCACAACGATACATGCAAATGCGCACACAAACATTCGCGCAGGCATACACGCAAATCCTCAAACAAATGACCTCACTAGCGAATAAGACGTGCACAGATTTCTACAAATACGCGGCCACACACACACACACACACACACACACACACACACACACACACCTACACATGCACTCTTCATCAAATTATGCTGCTGAACTCAATCAAGCCGAGGGTTGGCGGCCTTGACTTCATCACCCTCGTAACTCCCCCTCTGCTCCCTGGTCCCTCGACCCCAACCCCATATTAATGACAGCACACTAGTTTACATATTAATGAATAGCTTTGGTTTTTAATATGCTGCTCACTAAATCACACAAGGCAAGCAGACAGGCTATTAGTGCTTTGTACTCCTCTGGTGTATATTAAAAATGTGCATGTGCCTGTAGGTGTTTTTGTTGCTGTATGTCAGCAAGTTCTATATGCCTGCATATTATAACATGTAAAGATGGATTCCCTGATTCGATTCACTACGGTTTTACCAAACAAGAATAATGTCAGGAGGAAATTTAGGGATTTGTGATGTGGTTTTCGATGTTTCCTTTCCAGAAAACCGGAATGTAGCCGAAATCACATGAAGTAGGAGAAAGTTCATTCACTTCTTTTCTACATTTGACATACAGTAAAGCGCCACAAACACACACACACACATGCACGCAAAGGGAACCACACGTGTGCTGTACAGCAGGAGTTATTTCTGTCAACTTGGACAAACAGTAATCGTGTGCAAATGCACCCCACTGTCAGTTAATCTCCAGTCGCTGTCAGTAATCACATATAGAAACGGGAACTGGATGTGAAAGGTAGGAAATAATTAGAAATATTCCCAGTGGCTGCTTTGTGACTGGGACTCAATGTAACTCCAGTTTTAATTAGACAAAGATATCGACACGCGTTGCACGTTAACGCTGCATTGCACTGTACAGTGTGTCTACACGGGCATCTACACATACATGTACACACACTAATAGAAGCACACACTATCATGTGCTCCCAGTCAGCAACAGGGGAAATAAAGGCTCGGTTTAAAGAGGGCTTAGTGTCGTCCATGACCAAGAATGAGTCTATATTCAGTAAAAGCCAGGACTGTGTGTGTGTGTGTGTAAGAATGATGTATTCTGGGTCTGTCATGACAAATTTATTTGTTTAGAAGCTAAGGATGAGAGGAATCGAAAAGTAGGAGAGACAGACAAAGGAATGAAACGCCATAATTATCACAGTGGTCCTTTGCGTTGTCTCCGCCAGCGGGACTACAATGCGAAAGCCTCATTTGATCTTCTAAGGCGTAATGCTCGCACGCACGCACGCATTCGCTCACGTCCTGTATGTACACATTTCTAAGGAACTTTGATTTTGTGTTTCCTGGCAGTCCTCGTGTATCCCGGCTCTTATCGTGTGTTTGTGTGTATTCCGTGTGCATACAACCCTGCACACACATGCTCCCACTTGTGTAAAGTCTCCAGCTCATTCACTCCATTTCATTATATATAGGATTCTCCCTCATTTTCCATTGTATGACCACCATTAAGTACCCACCACATTATCGAGCTCCCATCTGCTAATGACAAAATAGACAAAGGGAATAATCAACACTCCTCTCCGTCTCTGCTGATTTCTTCCTTCTGTCTATTGTGTATCAGCTCTTTCGTCTCTACTTCTCCCCAGTCATTTGGATAAAATCAAGGGATCTTCATTATGTGTGTGTGCAGGGGGAGAGTGTACGTTCACATTGTTCAAGAGTATGTATTTTTCAAATGTGTATGCCAGCCATCCGGCAAGTTTGCCTTCATGTGTGTCTGTGTGTGTGTATCTGTGCATGAAGACCACAGACGAGATGCAATAATTGAAGGCCCTCCTGCAGATTTTACACAATCAACGTGGCCACACTCGAGGTGATGAAAGTGAATCACAGATTGAAGGGAGAGTTGGTTTTAAAAAGGCTTTCAGAGCCCCCCATTCCTCAATTATCCCCACAATGGCTTATTAATACCAAACCCACCTTCTCTGCATTGCGCCTCTTTATTTCCTTTCTTTCTTTCCTTTCCACATCAGAGTCACACAGTGTTATATTCATATTACCCTCTGCCTTCATATTTGACCAGATCTCCCTCATTGCTCACCCCTTCCCCTCTCCCCCCCTGAATCCAACCTGCTCTCCATCTTTGTCCTTCATATTTTTTAAAACCTGCTGCCCTTTGCCTTCATATCTGCCCAGATCTCCATCTCTGCCACCCCCCCCTTTCCCCCTCCGTCCTCTTCTCCTTCACTTTCCTTCCCTTCTCTTTGCACCCCTATCCCTCCACCTTTTTTTTAATCCTTTTTAATGAAACGGAGGACCCTGCTGCCAGTGGAGGTGATCCTCATTCGCCAGTCCCACTGTGCGCTGATTGTCTGTCTGCAGAATGGCCGGGGAAAGGGTTGAATAGGATAGATGAGTCTGTATTGGCCCTGCTGCTGCAATTCAAATAATACTGCTGCTCCTATGCTATTGCCACTACTGCTCCCTCCTTCTTTCTCTCCCTTCTTTCATGTGAAGAAAGATAAGGCTCAGAGTTATTATCCTAGAGATGAATACAGTCCCATTACCTAAAAGCGAGGAGGAGCTGAGCCATTAATTGCTTGGAATTTGGTGTCACCACAACATATGCGCAGAGCTCATGGCATGTATCATGTCTAGGGATTCAGAGGGAGGGAAGGAGGGTGGGCTGCTAGGACGGGAGGAAAAAAAAACAGGAGGGAAAGAGAAGAGGGGCTGCGTCTGTTATTATCCACAACACGTTTGCGTTTGATGTCGCCACTGTCATTTTCCCCTCTCGCGTGTCTATATCTAGCCAGAGAGCAGTTTCAGGATCACAGCAACACGGCGGAGAAAATATTGAACCAATGCTTCCGCCAGCTTTTGAAAGCGACATCGGGTGAGAGCGAGAGAAAAAGAAAAATATGTACGAACAAACAGTCACTCCTTTCTGCAACCCCTCCCCTTCATTTTCATCTCTCCTTTGCCTCCTTTCCGTCTGTCTTTCTGTCCCCTCGCCTTTCACTGCTTACCGCTGTCACTGTCTCATTTAGCCTGTCTAAAAATATAGTCTTCCTCCCCAGATGTAAAAGGGGTAGAAATTTCGACATGTGTGTTACCTTTTCATCTGCGAGGCGGGGAAAGGAATCTTGGGGGAAATCAGGTGTCTTAATGACAGCCGAGTGTGGAGCACGGGTAATGCAGAGCGCCGGCATTTGCAGTACATGCATTAAATTATTCACATCAAAAACTCATTGTTTGTTACCTGACAGAGCTGCAGAGAGAGGTGGAAGGATGATGGAAAAGCGTGATGAATTAAACATCAGGAAGATGGAGTGCCTCAGAGAGAGAGGGAGAAAGACAAGACGAGAGAAATGTGCATTCAAATCGGATGTTTAGAGCCTAAAGATGTGCTCTTGTCTTTGGAGAAGTGAGGTGGAGTTGAAAGAATGTATGTATTTACATCTGTGATTTTATGATAATGTGAAAGACTGTTTATAGAACCCGCCTATTATCTCTTTACCAATGACAGCCAGTCAGCATGTACATCAGGAAGTCGAAACAGGAAGTCAGAGATGTTACTGCGGTGCAGAAGCTGATTTAGTGGTACATTCAAAAATTAATTTCAAAGGAAACCGATAATAGGTGTGTAAACAGTTATAATTCATGATTTGACTGGTCATTTAACATTTGCAGAAACCGAAATTTCTAGTCGTAACCAAATATTCTTCTACAGTTGTAGCGGTTGGAAAGATCAGATAGTGTAACTTCACCGCCAACCATTCTGTCTTTGTAGTGTTCTGAATACTAATTAATATTGTTGCATGCAGTGTAGCATTTTCGTCAGTGACACACAAACCCACACGCGTGACATCCAGTGCTCATCAACAACAACTGGCACATGAAAACAGTCCCAGGCTGAAGAGGAAGTGAGCAGGGAACGTGTTTGTTTGTCATTAACAGCTGTGCGAGACTTGAGTTTGATGAGAAAAGACGTTTCGCCCCAAGTCTAACGAATTAATGTTTAAGCATTCTTTAAAAATGGATTAGATTTAATAGTTGATGAAGTACAATGATAATCGCTTGTTTCACAGAAGCATAACGTAGCACTTAACAATGTAGTGCAATTAATACATTATGCCAGGCGGTATTGTGTTCATTTGTGATGGAGAAATTAAAAATAGATCATACAACCAGTTGGAGTGTGCACCCTGTTGATGTGGGAGTAGAAAGCGAAAGGGGGCAGAGCGTGTGGGGGAAAACACATGCATTTATCAGAGGGTGATTAAGTTTAAGGCAATGATTCACTAAATATTTAACAGCTTTGCTTGGTGCAAAGTATATCATGAATTATAGATGGCAAGAATGAGCGTGTCTTGATGTAAGACAGTGTTTAAAGACTTAACCTACAATGAGGGAAGAGCAATTACTATTGTAATAAATGAGAGCGGAGTGAAAAAAGACCATCTATTCGTTATTTCTAATTAATTTCTGAGGATGATCACAACGGGGGGAGAGAGCGGACGGGGCCCGCTCCATTAGTCTCTGACACTTTGGGGCCCTGTTGTCCTTGATAAATGGACTCTTTTTTTGCATTGCAGACGCACACGCTTCAGCATTCACACGGACATAAAATAGACATGGACATCACAAGAGAAAGAAAAGTTTAAAAAAACAAAAACAACAGTTAAACAGTCTTTAATTCTGTGAATTGTACTTAAGCCAGCTGTGATGGTAGTTTTACAAACGGGAGAGTTGATCTTCCACCTTAATAAAAGCTGTGTCTGTATGAGCACAGTAAGAGACAGATCTTCTGGACTTTCTGAGTAAGATGAATTTCCATTTTCAGCATGCTCTCAGCTTTCTATATATGAATACTTCTGTGTCTGTTTGTATAGTATGTGCGTACTGTACACATCCCCCCACGACAAATGCTTAGCCTTTAGCCTCCCTAGTACCTACTGTCTCCCATACAAATACTCCTCACATGTCCTACATTTCCTCTCCTCCTTCTGTTTCCTTCCCCTTGATTTTATAAAGGCTTCAACATCTTCCAGTAGTTTGCTCACAGATTTCATTAGGTGAGGAGAGGGGGAACCTTAGTGTGCTGTTTTTTTTTTTTTTTTTTTACTTTCACTGCGCATTACTTGATGTCATATCACTAAGGAAGAGAGAAGAGGTGTACGCACGGGCCCTATATTCAAAGTCACTGGAGCATTCCATGTGTAGTGCTCTGAAATATTGATGTGTAAGCAAAAACACACTGCGTCCTGTCACTTTCAGGAACGCTGAGGCGAATGGAAGTCACAAGGAAGAAGGATGATGCCTCTTTTTCTTTTTTTTTCCAGGCTGTAGCCAACTGTCAGCGGAGGTAATTCACTTCAGTAGAGAAAGTCAACCGATTAGCCATTAAATACAGCCGAAAGTGTGAGTAAATAGAGGTTTGATAATCAATCAATGACCTGTCTGTCTGCCCGTCAGCATCTCTGTCTACTTGGAGCTCAAACTTGATGCATATTAATCCACACTGCTGCCGTGATCCCTCCAGACCCCTGATCTGTATTATTCATGGCATTATTCCATCTGATGCTAACAGCACATTTGGCATGCACACGGGGAAAAAAAAATCACCATCAAATTTTCAAAATTGTGAAGAAACATTTCTCCCTCTTCTCGTTCGCATCCGAAAACTTTGTTTTATTCATTTCTCTGCTCTTGTTTAATTGATTATTTGTCTTTTTCCCCCCTTAATTCAGTGTCACATCCTCTTTTTTTTTTACATCTTCCACTTGACTTGAGTGAGTGAGTGCCTGGTTTCAGTGGCTTGTGAGGCTACACCGATGTTAAGCCTATCTGGTTTGTCTGTGTGTAGTTGTATTGATCCTTGGCTAAGACATTAGATCTGTACGCCATGTCAAGGGTTTGGTGACCTCTAGCAGTCTCTCTCCAAGTGATAGCTTTGATAAGCCCCATCCCTCTCTCTGTTCTATATAGAGCCGTGCCCTAACCTTTAGCCCAACTCTGTGTTTGAGCCTGACCTTTCTTTGATGTGTAATACAAACCACGTGCCGCCCCACCACTGAACACACTTATTCAGACACAAGATATAAACACATGTACCCCCAAACACACACACACACACGTTATGCACACACGCCCACCGTTAGTCAACACCCTGAAGCACCAACTCCCATGGAACCTTATTAAAACCACCTTCAGAGGGAACGGGGGAAGTTCTCAAAGTCTCCATAACTTGTATAATGCGTTGTATGAATAATGTTTTCCTCTCCTCATTTCCCCCTCTTCAATCGTTAATGCAGAAAAGCAAAGGCTTCTCGCGCACAAAAAGACAAATGCCAAAGTCCACTGATGGGCATGTCTTATTTACTAACGGCAGCAAGCTGGCCTAGCGGGCAGTAAAAGCGCACACGCAGGCATGTGTGCCGAACAGTCGCATTCGCAGTCGCACCCTGAGCACATGTGTACATGCAGGCGCAGATCATTCTAATACGCACGCACACTATTTCTGTTTGATGTTTGCCAGTCATCTGAGATCCCTTACAGCTTGCCCTGCCTCCTACCAAATAACAGTCTTCATTAATTAAAAAAGAAAAGGCAGTGTTATTATAATTCTCTTTGCTTGGCCCTTGATGTAATGGAGGGGGTGTGTGGTGTTTTGTGGCTCTTCGAGAGTTTGCTTTCATCATCGTCTGAGATTCCCCACGGCTTTGCCTTACTGCCATCAAACTCTCTTTCCTTCTTTTTGTCTTTTCATCCAATGAGATGAAGTTTGGTGGCGGGAAAAAAAAAGTTGCTTTAGCCCAACAGGATTCTTTTTAGCAGTCAATGCCCTTCCCAGCTGGCAGGCAACTAACAGCCCAGTAGCAGGCCACCAGTGGCAAAGTCACACAATGTTATTAGCTTTACCAGCTTTTTGCAAGCTTGTAGCTGATGGCTTGGAATTAGCGTTGGCTTACAGCAGCCAGGCACTTGGTATATGTTTGCTGCGTGCGTCACCTCTGTTTACTCGATTTGTTTGTGCGTGGAAGGTTTTTAGGTAGAGTAATAGAAAGGGGGAAAAAAAAGCCCTAAAAGCCAGACGCGCTACGATTTGCTTAAAGTGTTTTACTTTTTACCGCGCATACTCTGAAAGGAAGTCGGTTACAGGCGAAACGCTCGAAGGCCAGTGTTCAAAGATGACTTGATATCTGGGTTTGTTATGTGACAACTATTTGGGCCTTGAGAGACAGGAGACTAGTAAAAGACACATGGAAGGACAATCGGAAGGACAGACGGGCTGGAAAATGTAATCCTGACAGAGCAACATGACAAGCAGACAGGTCCGAAAGGCTGATGAGTGGAGGGAGGGAAATGAGCGAGAAAATGGAACGCGCAGCTGCACTCTGTTTGCAAGGGCTAAACTTATTAGTCTGTTCTTAATGCCTCTCAGTGCGGATAGCATTAAGAAATACACGGTAATGATGATTTGTGTTCTCCTCAGCCAACAGAGGGAGAGGAGCCCACTTATTCCACATGAGTGTTATAATTGGCACCTTATTGCATTAGGCTAGAATGCACTGTGTGATTTCCTGGGTGTCATTTTTGACTAATGGATTCTTAAGAATAGTAATCTAATCGGTGTCATTATTTCATCTCCGCTGCTTTTAGAAAAAAAGCTGCTTTGATTTAGTGGGGGGTGGGAGGTAGGGGGGGGGGGGGGGGGGGGGGATTTAGCCGTGCATGTGTTGGGGCATGTTGCAAATTAATCTGCACACCTTGTAAACAGAGAGCAAACAGAAATCAATTTGGCTGAGTGAGAAACCCCACTCTCAGGGCTTTTAGTATCTGCCATAAGGCTTGTTGTTGCTTGGAGTTGTTTGGACTTCAGTCAGGTTTTTTTTTTTTTCTCTTCTGTTTTGGACACACGTTTGTCAAATGTCAACACGGTATATTATTTCCCGTTTCAAACGGAATCCTTTTTTAATTGTAAAGCTAAATCATCAATACAGATGCCTTTCAGACATTATTACCAGCAGCTGCCGCCTGGCACGCTTGTTATTTACCGGCATATTTTCCAGCCATCCCTGACTCCCTGCGACTTTGTGTTCAATAATCACACAGTTTCAATACACACCCTAGCATCTAATTCTGGCTAAAAATCTAAAACCTCTGCACGCTACCAGCCCCTCTGTTTCCATTTCCACATACCTTGATCCCAGTGTTGTGTCACTAATAGAGGTGATGTGCTGTTTATTTTATTGATCATGTGTTTTATCCGAGCATCAATGCAGGGTTCACTCACTGGCATGCACATTCCCTTTATCAAAACAGACACTGGACCTCTGCTTTGAGGCTTTCATTGAGCAAAAACACCCATTATGGTCTCTGACTGGTTGGCTTGCTCAGGAAAAAAAAACACTGCTGGTGTTCCCCTGACACGCAACATCCCAATTATGCCCACACAGACGAGAATATACACTTACACAGGTCGCAACAGACACACACACACAAAGCTACATAAGGAATTTAGTTGCAAGGTCTGACACCTATTTTTGTGTGCACCGGCGCACAGTGACTGTTTTGTCCATAGATGTATAGTAACTGTTTGTTTTTTTTCGTGTCCTCTGAAAGACGTGCATTCATTGAGCTGGTGGTTGTGTTTTCAGGTTGAGGAAGTGCAGGAATGTCAGGGTGGAAGCTGATCTGATGGTCAGGAGAGTGTCCTCCTGAATAACCCTCCACACACACACACACACACACACTTAACAGCTAAACACACGGCAGAAAGACGCAGAGAGAATCAGACGGTCCACCACACCTTCCCGACATGTCTTATCACCCCTCTGCACGCCCCCTCCCCGCAGCCCTTTTCCACCATCTCTCCTGTCTGCCCCCCACCCCCTCCAACCCTCCAACCCCCCTCACCACCACTGTCCTTCCCCCACCTCTCCACCCTCCAGGGAGAAAAGGCTGACTTGCATTCAGCAGCATCTCTCAGGATAGAAGAAATGAATAAAAGAAAGGAGACATCCCGTTGACAGTCAATGTCTGCGCTGCCAGGAGCCAAAATAACTGTCAGCAAATGCTCGGGACTGTCCAAAATGCCACAGAGACAAAAAAAATAAATAAAAGATTGATAAATAAATAAATGAACACATGAAATTTGGCAAAAGATTTTAAAAAAAGAAGAAGAAGAAGAAAACCGGTCGCCTTCAGAATTAAGAGTGCGGCACAACAGTAACTGAAAGGCGAAGAAATCGCTGCGGAGCTGCTTGTATTGTTCATTCAGTTATGTAGAGTTTGTGTGTAAGCAGCTGAAGAAGTAGCTGTTGCTATGGTGTGAAGGTAAACGCCGGCCCCGAATAATGAATACAATAAAGCAATTTTGCTCAAGTGAGTGCAGTTCCAGCCATTAAAATGTGTTACAACTATTTTATGCACTTCAAGGGACAAAAAAGCCGAAGGCATTTTATTTTTCTGGGAGCTGACTGTATTGTACACACCTCCTGTTTTGGCTAGTCGCAGTCATCACCACAGCTTTGTTCTCATGTGGCGCAGCGTTTCTCGTATAATTATTGTGCCGTTGATTGCAATAACACCTTGCACGTCAGAAATTACACAGAGTCGCCTTATTATTGTTTCTAAATATTCATTTGTATAATTCTGAACAGTAATTGGACTACTTTTGTTCGTGCCAC
Organism: Macropodus opercularis; assembly: GCA_030770545.1. Lineage (NCBI taxonomy): Eukaryota > Metazoa > Chordata > Actinopteri > Anabantiformes > Osphronemidae > Macropodus > Macropodus opercularis. Next base: position 8,338,187 of record JAUCMP010000028.1, read on the forward strand.
AGTGCCACTGATTGCTGAAGTGCTCAAGTTAGATTAACAAGTGCACTTTAGCCAATTGGAAACTGTTTTACCATTATGAAATAAAATTTGTTTTCACGCACAGCATGTGTCTCTTTTTGACACAACAACCAACGTACTAACAGATTCCAACTCTACCCACCTCCCGACTTTACTTTAATGATCATTAATTGCAGTGAATGTGAGAAAGGCTGGATGACGTTTACATGTCACTATCATACAGTACTTAGAACAGCTTTTTTTTTTTTTACCGGACGCTGGAATCGAGTGCGTGTCTAATTTATTATGTTGGAGCCTGCCATTAAGAGCCTGATCCATGGAATTAAATAACTAGCAGACCTTCACCAGTCCCGGACGGTGAGTGGAGGAGGAAGGGAGATAGCGTGATGAATTGGCCAACCCCCCCCTTCTACCTCATCCTTGACTTTGAAAAATACTGTCTCTGCGTTTTAGGTCAGCTTCTGACAACAATTAGGCACAGTGAAATGGATAGACTGTGACCTTCTTTTCTCCCCCCTTCCTTAAGGTTTTTTTTTTTTCTGTCTTCTTGCCTTATCCTGAGTGTGGAATAAAACATATCAGGTTATAGGAGTAAAGATGCACAGATATGTTCCGGTACGAAACAAAAGAAGGTGAGAAAAGGTCAGTAACTAAATGCTTCACAAAAAACATCACTTGATTTGTAGATAAAAGAACCAAACTGAGGTTCACATAATAATCCCGTATGAAATGAAAGACTGGATAATAGCATAAATAAACAGCATGTAATCACATCTTTATTAACAGATATGTCATTTTGCGTCTCTTTACTTTATTTTCCACTGGATATTTTCATGGACGTTGCTATTGATCTTGCAATGTGACGGCGATTGAGCCAGCTAATTCTCTTTTTCATTAGAACAGCCCCCCCTCCCCAAATTCTCTTAGTAGATCTACCTCTTAGGGGCATCCAATCTCCTGCCTCCCCCAATGACATGACTATAAGCCTGTGCTGATGGGGCCTGGTGTAAATGTATTAGTCTGCGCCTGTGCCCCTAGCCTAGCCAGCCATAATTATGTTAGGAACCAATGAGACAGCTGGGAAATCAATATGCTAAGACAGATTGAGTGGAGATGTGTGGCCAGTGGAGTGGGCAGCTCCCTGCGGTGCGAAGGGGCTAGAGTCGACGATTAAGCCATAGACTTAGCATTTACTGCTAGGATTCACTGCCTGAATCTAGTTAGCATTTAGGGAAAGATCTGTGTGAGCGGACAGTGTTACTGTTACACGGAGGCTTCACTCATTAGCTGCGTGGCCTATCGTCCTCTCAGGTCGGTTTGGGGCAGAAGCGGTTTCAGCCGGCTCAACACTTACTGTGTGAACGTGTAGACCCTGTGATCCGTGTTCACTTAGTAAGCATTTCACTAATATATACTGTAGCTTGAAGATGGGGGGATTCAGATGACATTTTGCAGTGGGAGTGGGTCGCCAAATCTTAGAATGACTTAATAAATGAATGCTCAGGAAAAGGTCACATCATCTCGGTTACTGATATTGTGAACTGATTTATGAATTCATCATCATTATCTGAAACTGAAAGCCATAAAAATGTCAGTTATTCTTTTAAGCGACGTTCTTTCTTAAAATGAGCTTCTTGCTTTGGAATTTAGAAGATGAGAAATGACTGATCGCCTACTACATCGAGCTACAGCTGCAGAAGCTCCTCAGTGAGAAATAATAATTAAACTACCAAGCAAATCAATAGGGTTTTTTCAAAGTAAAACTAAAATCATAGCAATCCCTTACTACGAAGGGTGTTACGAGGCTGAGAGGAAGGGGAGGAGGGGGTCAGAGGGGGCAAGTGGAGTTGGGTGAAACAAATTATCTGCCCAGGTAGACATGGCTCTGTCTCAACTTTGATGATCATGTGCCTAAAGTACCCCTGTAAAGCGTATGGGGGTGCAGGAATCAAGACAAAGGCTTTGGAGCTTTGCGCTGGGGGCAGGTCTGTTACAGTGAAGCAGGAGAGAGAATCTGGACGAGGACGAGGGATGCAGACGGGGTGTGGGGGGCGGGGTTGCATCTGTTCTCAGCCCCAATCAGCAGCTTCGAAGGCACCGTCCCCTAACAATGGGCCCCATCAGTGCAGGGAGCGGAGTCTTAGGCGTAAGTGCACCCAATAAGTGTGCAATTTCTGCCCATATGACCATCCTGACACAATTGCTCTAATTTTCTTCCTTTGAAATGACTGATAAAAGACTTAGGTAATTGCAACGCCACAGAATTTCTGCCATGATCAGTAAGGAGGAGGAGGGAGGAGGGAAGGGATGGGGAGCGATGGAGAACGACTAAGAGACGTGTGTATGTTTTTGTAAGAAGTGACACAGCCCCAGGGCCTGGCGATACAGACTAGATGGTCAGCTTGTGAAAAATCCCAAATTAGTACTTGTCATTTCCTCTTCCTCTCTCTCTCACTCACTCTCTACCTCTCCAAGTGGCTGACCTCTGCTCCAACCAAGGATCTTACTAAGTAGACACAAATTGCCCTGACAATTTATTTTTGAAAGTGACTCCATCAGATAAATTCTTGGAGGAGATATTCAAAACACGGTGGAGCTTTGGGTTTGGGTGGTGGCGTTCGTCTTTCTCTCACTCTGCTCTGCTACGGAAAATCTACATATTGTCTTCTTTAATCAACGGCTACCTTTCCACCTGTTTTTTGTGCCTTGTTGAAAGCCTCAGTCTGTGTGTGTGTGTGTGTGTGGGGGGGGGGTGTGTGTGTGTGTGTGAGAGAGAGAGAGGGAGGGGGAGGTGGGCAGTGTGTAAAAGTACTTGCATGAGACTGGACTCTTAAAGCTTGATTCCAACCTGTGTCACTCCTCTCTATGACCTTGTCTTTTGTAATCAAGCCTCCTTTATCTGATTCTTCACGTGTGTGTGTGTGTGTGTGTGTGTGTGTGTGTGTGTGTGTGTGTGTGTGTGTGTGTGTGGACACTCTCACCCATCTCATTGTAACACCATGTATTCTGGACTGTGTCCTTGCTTGATTGGAGTTCAGTTACAGCCCCAGCTAGAAAGGTAGCAGATGGGCAAACGGAGACAGCGGCAAATAGATAAGAGAATAGTAGTTTAGTTGACTCACTAACTAACTAACCTGTCCGCACACTCAATCAGCTTCTGAAAACTGTGTGTGTGTGACATGCTGTGACAGACTCCTGAGGTGCTGATTCTAAACACAGTCTCTGCCAGTGCCTGGGTAATGTTGGCTAATAGCTTAATCAATACTTATTATGGCCCTATTGGTTCACTAAGTGAGAACAGAACCTAGCCACGCACAGCGCTTCAGCGGAGAGAGCGAAAGACAAAAGAGGAGACGGGAGGAGAAGAAGAAGATGCGTCTTCTGCTGATCCAGACGGACAGCCTAACCTCCCACGTGGGATTTCCTTATTCTGGAATCCAATTTTCCCAATGTGATTGACGCGGATTGAATCCAGTAAAATAAGGCTAACTCTTTTAGCTCCCCCAATAAAGGACTAATGGCTGTGTCTCTGATTTTCCAACTTTTCCCTCTTCGACTGGACTGGTCGTCCGCAATTAACTCTGGCAAGGCAGTGGGCGGTTGAGAAGATGAAGTGATGGGGAGAATGGGCGCGATTGGAGGAGTAAGCAGGGGAGCGTGAGGAAGAGAGGGACGAGGTGATTAGTTAGACGTGGCAGCAATACAAGTGATCGCTGAACAGTGGGTCCATGTGGCACCTTTAGGAACAGTCAAATAAAATAGGATACGTTACACGAAGACAGCATCTCAAACTTTAAGTCGAATTAATGCGGCAAGTATCAGAAGACTCGCTCTTCCCTGTAGTCATAGCAGTAGAACATCAACGGTGCTGGTTTACGTGACAAGCTGCAATTTGAAACTCTAAAATAATGTTCTGTAATATTTAAAATAAATGGCAAACAAAAATATCTAGCGAAAGTGACTTGGGCGGAAATGACCACAACTTTACCATTAGCAGGTGCACTGTTTAATAACTCCTAATATCCATTTTCAAGAGAAGAAATTGATGAACCTTTGATAAAAAAAAAAACTTTAAGGACGACAGCACAAATTCTAAATGAAGCACTTAATTAAATGTATATGCCTTTGCAGTCTTCATTAAGTCTGGATACTACGAGCATAATGATATTGATTTAGCATATTATTATTAGGCCGAGTTTATGGCAGAATGTAAATTGGAAAAATGCAAACCATGATAGTTCATTATAAAACTAAGCATGGACAACAAGAGAAATAAAGATTGTAATTTGATGGAAAGTAATAAGTGGATATTTTCATACATACATCTCATTAGCTGTTTGCATTAAAGCTAAATCAAAGATGAGTTTGATTGAAACAAAATAAAGTACGCTGATGATTATATATATAACTATAACTGGTATAACTTTTGTTCTTCTGCAGATGTTAATCTATCATCATCTATATTTGGAAACAGGTTTTCTGTATATCAAAGAGCGTTTCTCAGGCTGCTGACGTGGATTAATCACGTCGGCGTGTTGTTTTTACGCACTGCACCTTGGACTCGCTTCACCTCACAGACACAACAGCTGCACAAGTGGAGTGCATGAATCTACCATCACTATGTCAAGTCATCCAAACACAGCATGAGAACCAGTCTAGCCTCTAGTGCCCCATGTGTGCGATATGTCTGCCACAGTGCCCCTACTGTGTTTTGTACATCTTTTGTGACTCCATTTCTACCTAATGGCTTCACTAGTCAGGGCCCCGTTCGACAGCCGGCTTTTCTCCCAGCTGCCATCATCATGCCAGCATGCAGTGAAATGGACGTGCCATGAAAACTCGCTGTGGTATATGGCAGCGATGTAGAATAAGGAGATTTGGACACCACACTTTAATGTTCTGCATTTCAGCTGCTCTATAGTGGTATGGCGTGCAAAAATGTTGTGAATAGGCTCTGATTGCACAAATCAAACACACACACCAATTTGCTCGCGGGAGCCTTACGAGCGAAAGAGGAGGGCTCACTACAGGAAACGGAGCATTGATTGACAGATTAATCATTCTGGTGCCGTGCGTGTGCTTGTGTGTGTCCCCGCTGACCTTGACAGCTCGAACTGCGAGCTGCGAGAGCAGCAGCCATTTCCGACAGTCGGTAATTCAGGCACAGCTGGCGGCTCGTAGCTACCACAACCTGCAACTAACAGTTAACGCCGTGCTGCTCTACAATTATCCACAGAGAGGACGTTTATCAACCACCATGTGTTTTATAATTGCTTTGCATTATAACAATGCTTTACAACCTGTTTAAACATCTTGAGATATAATTACCAGCTTAGGGTAATGGGTAATTATTAATATTCTAATGACTTTAACTAACTTGTCATTACCATTTGGCTCCATGAGCTGTGATGTTTAAATCAGTAATCCGTCATGTCCCTTTTTTATGTGGCTACGCCAAAAGGCATTAGCTGCGGGAGTTTAGTAAATTTAAATGAGCACACTCTGGGCTCGCCGTGCCGCAGTAGCCTGGGTTGACCCCGTTCTCACCTCATTGCTCCCATGGGCCTGACCCTGAACTCGGCCACCTCTGACAGCTCCTCAATATCATCTGCAGCCCCCCAGTCACTGATCCTAGAACAGATATTTTCTTATCCTTTTAATGGTTAGGGTTAGGGAGCCGGTCCAGGGTAATCTGACCCTGAATCTGTGGTGGGAGACAAGTTATTCCTCAGGCGTCTGTGCTGCTGCTCGGCAAACACAGAGAGGCGAGGCGAGCCAGGGGGCAGTATGGGTCTAGCAACCCACCCACTAGCAAGGTTGTAGAGTGTGTGCATGGGCTGTTTGTTTGCATGCGTTTGCATATGGACACGTGTTTGCATGGTGTAGTTTTATATTAGCTGTACATTTGTTCATCTTTTGGAGGGTGTGAAAGTCCTTTGCTCTCTTGTAAATGTACGACTGTGGACTTTGTGCGTGTGCTTGTGTGTGGACTTGCAGAGGCAAGAGAGATGTCATGTTCGGTTTGTGTTTTGCTAACCCTGTGGTCTCCACCTCTAATAGTAGGGTCTATGGGTTGTAGACACATGCCAATATTCATTGGCAGTTGAATCAAGCCACTTAGATACCATCTGTAAACAGGACTCAGAGGGCCTTGAATTAAACGGCGGCTCGGAAGCAGTGGAGCTCACTGCAGAGCTTATCAAAGGTTTAACACAGGTTAATGGACTTTGTTGCCATAGATTGGATATATAGATATTGGCAGGACTGCCTGGGTTAAATTACAAACCGTTCTTGCAGTTGCTCATAATGTGTAGAGAACAGCCTCAGCCTCATCCAAATGTATATGTTACAGACACACATACAGTAGATGTTAATGACTATTTCAATCAGTAAAAGCTCAACATTTATTATACAGTATTTGCACCTTGATTCTAAGTAGAAAAAGCCAATACTGCCTGTTAATAACCAGCTGTAATACATAACCTAATAAATAAGAAGGTCATGTTGGACACTAGATTATACAGTAGAACTGTATGTTTTCAGCGTACAAACATTTAAGGTTACTGTATTTAACATAATGATAATAGTTCAACACCACAAATCCGCATCCCACCACTCTCTACACTCCCTCTGTCTGTCTCCCTACTGCCTTTCGCCACCGTGGTGCTCTGCTCACCAACACTGATTCATAATCTATAGCCGTGCCTGGGAGACCAACAGCTATTGATTTAACGCCTACAGTAATCCAGCGCTGTATCCGCTGCTTGTTAGAGATGCTTGGGTCTAGGAACCGGGGCTTGAAGAGGTAGCCAGAGAGGAACCAGGACTGATGAAGAAGAAATAGTTTTTGTAGTCATAATAGCAACTACTTTATGCCACTTCTCAAAACAATTATGTCGCTGATAAAGGATTATTGACAAATTGCTATTTTCTTTCCCTAAATGTTTCCCTTCATGGTCATAATAACTCTTTCCTCAAGTTTTGTTAACATACGCCCTATTGCCATTTTCATATCCTGTAGCTTACTTATCAGTGGGCGCGTGTGGAGGTTATCCTCGAATAAATGTATTTGGCTCTGTTTGTTAGGAAGAGATGCATAGACACATTCAGCTTGGTTTCCATCTGAAACGTGAGGCTGCCAGTGACTGCAACAAGGCGGCTTGACAGCAGCCGGGTCAGAGTGTTCAGTGAGTAAGTACACTGCACGGTGCTGTCCATAACTATTCAGACAGTCCTATTTCCTAGTAGGCTTTACTATGTAATTCAAAGCACTGGACTCAAATAGAGGCGTGTGTGTTAATGTGCTGGCTTTCTGGAGGTTCGTGAGCCCTCGCAGTAAATTCTATATTTGGGCAGAAAATCTGCGCGATTGTTCTTAGCGACAAACTCAAAGTGCACGCCGCTTCTTTCAGCAGTTTACCAGTGGAATCAATTAAAAATGCCGCTCAGTTTAGACTCGCAAAGGTCAGCCTCCCTGCGTATGTGTGGGATGCCAGCAGGTTTGACAGAGCATCAGGTTTTGACGACTTAGAAACGAGAGCAGGTTATACTTATATCACACATAATGTGCTGTAAGAGTAACAGACAATGCTGCTCTCAGTTCATTAGGCATCCAGGTAAGTGGCTCTGTAATTTAACTATTATTATCAAATCTGCCTAATTTGGTTTGGTCCATCAATCATGATAATAGCACCACTCTATTCAGATATTTTCAATAGTGACATGCCTATATATATATGTATGAACAGTCCCATCATAGATAATTACAGATTAAGTTAATTTTAGATCTCTCTGTTGAATGTCAGTAAATGACAGTCTACTTCATGTCATCAGTACCAAAAAGTGTGACTTCCTGTTTTCAAAAATCTGGCTCTATGTAATAGCCTTGTTGTGTTTCGTTGCTGGTTAACTGTGTGCACAGCGTGTTGCGGGAGTTTGGAATAGAACAAATAAATGCAAACCATAAGGTGAGCAAAGATGGACGGTGTGTTGTTAGGTATGAGGCAGGTTACGGGGAAGGTGTTCAGTTAGTCCCGCGTGGTCCTTTAATCAAGATGACACATGACAGGAAGGTTGAGGAGGGGTACTTATTTCAATCAGGCAGAGGCCATCAGCATGGAGACAGACGAGCACACTGACCTTCATTACACTGGTCAAATAATTAGCTGACCTCGCACTAATAAGCACTCACACACACACACACTGGATGTAATGAAAAGGGGACCGATGTACAAAGCTGATTGCTTTGTTGTGATGTCTTTCTGACTTAAGTAGCCCACTTGATTTATGAATAGACGGACAGAAGGAAGGAAGGAAGGAAGGAAGGAAGCAGGATAAAGAGAAAAACGCAAGTCACACTGTGGAACCGATTAGTGCTACGGGAAGAAAGCGAAAACAGAGACCATCACCTTGTTTCGTTGTACTAAAGGTGTTCAGTACTTCAACATGTTTAACTGCAGTGTGAAGGTTGAAACAAAACCAATCAGTGTCTGTACGAGCCATAAGACAAATCAAAAGCAATTTTGAGTCCAATTGCTGCTGTGTTCCGGGCAATAGCCATATTTGTCCATGCGGTTGAGTCTTGTCATGTACTTTATGCACAGTCACATCACCATGACCAATACACTAATCTCTGCCATTCTCCTCTGGCTACAATGAGCTGAAGAAGGTTAACTTCACCTTCCAGGGTAAATAGAAAAATGAACCAGAATGGCTGCCTGCGATAGGGTTATAAACAGAGGTTATTAACTCGGCTTCCGTACGCACGGGGAGATTTGTGAACCGTTGCTGGGTTGTAGCGAGTTTTCCTGAGATAGAATCGATATGTGATTTGTTTTATTAGGATTAAAATTAAATACCATGGAAAACTGATGGGCGTGCGATTTTGGGATGTGGGAGTCTTTATTTTGTAAAGTGATCTTATGCTAATCTGACATCTGAAGTTGTATTGACATTTTGTCTTCAGAGTCCACTGCTTCCCAGGAGTGACAGTGTTTTTGAGTGTCAAGGATGCAATTTGCATCGAAGTAACTGATACTTGAAGCCGAAGTAAGAGAGCTCTTCATGAAAGGATAAATGCCACCACATCACACTGAAAAACTGTCAGCAGAGAGTAAAACATGTCAAAGGAATAAGTGCCTTCACTTACTCCAGTCCATTTTTAGGTCTTTCACTTGACAGTTTTAGAACAACGGTAATATATTCTAGCACCAGGTCTGAAGACAATTATGTGAAATTGCTTCTTTCGCATCTAGATTTGCCTGTCGCCAACATTTTTATCTCAATCCAATTCAATCTGAAACCATTTGAGCAAATAAAATGATATTTACCTCATCTTCTGTTACAAGCTTTCAAAATTACAGGCTTTGGGAAAAATCAATACAAAATGCCAGCTTAGCAGCAGATGTATGCTCTGTGAGAATGCTAACTTTTCCTCGTCACATGTCTCCCCATTCCTCCACAGCGGCCGAGGGAAGAGGCTGCGAGCTCCTCACCACCAAGCAGGGAGGTGGATATTGTGGTGGATGTTTATAAACTACTTGTGCTTGCAGGCCGAATGCACAATTGTCTTGTCTGAGACGCTAACCTTTAGCATCTCGCTGCGCTTCGGCGCATCTTACAAAGTTCACTGTGAGAAGGGAGTCTTGACCCTGCGGATGATTTGGAGGACTGAAATACCACTTTCATTTATTATTTATCCAGGCTGGCCGAGAGGAAGGGAAGCCGTGGCGCTGTCATACCTGACTGGCTAATGTAAGAAGTGGCCATCTCACGGCAACCCTGGGGAATCAAAGCCCATTACTGGTTTGAGAGATGGCCTAATGTCCACTGTGAACACACACAACGGATCAAAACATCAGGAGGGCACTGAGTTGTACGTACTCACAAAGACACACACACTTACCAAGAACACAAACAAGATGTCATATAGTGGTCTTAGAGGCCTGGTGAACATCATGAGGCTTCCGAGGAGAAGTAAGAAGTAAATATTTATAATTTATATCTGGCAGATATGAAACTGTAAGGTTTTGTGTGACTCGAGTAAGGGCGTTTGTTATAACGCACAGACTGGCAATGCAGCGTTCATGAGTAATGACTGAAATGACTTAGAGAAGTCGCTATTTATACTATTTTCAGAAAACCTCGCTGCACGTACAGCGTCTGAATACATCCGTCATTAGTAATGGACCAACGCATGTATGTGCTTGCAGCATTTTTCTCTTTAATGGGTGTATTTCTAATGTGAAGTTAAGACTTATTGATATTGTAGCAGGTTGGAGGATACAATGGCCACTTTATGCAGTTTACTTTGAATATGTGTGGATCTGTGTGTGTAATTGCCAAGATGGAGGCTCAATGACCCTTTGGATCTGTGCCTAATGAAGCGTATGCGAATGAAGAACATGATTCCGCCTTTCCGTGGGAGATTCCTATCAATACCATAGATTAGATTAATATTTCAAAGTTAATGTTTTTGTTGAAGAATTTGCAAAACAAACACGAGATGAGGCTTCACAGTCACTTGTGCAGGAAAATGCAATTTTCTCAGACTTAGCTGCTCATCTTTTTAATTACAGACTTAATAGCTTTATAGATTTTTGAAAGATGAATTCTTATTGGCATTTTTATAATTACTGCTCTTTATTGCTTTTTATGATAATAATTGTCAAGGCTCATTTACCCCACAAACCCTTAGGCCAGGCAGATGTTTTTTCAATGATGAAGGGAAAACAAAACATGACAAAAAACCCTGGTCATCATCTTTCATCTGTCTGTGTTCTTTACTTTAATAATAATTACTTTATGCCATAACATCGATGCATTCTCACTTTCTCATGTAGCAATGTGTACAGACAATAGCTGTAGTCTGAGCGATGTTCAAGCACAGTGTGAACTCCAGAGGCAGCTAAAGCCAGAACAATGCACATTGGTCCACAGTGACGCAGGCTTTGGCCGGAATACCCCATATGTCAACATACTTTGAAACGTGCTGCTAAAACAACTGAACCTCTTCAGCATTAACACATGTAGAGAGCCTGCGCATGCCAAAGCTGCACCAGTGCTCTGACTGGAGAAAATATATCTGGACACTTCAGCAAAACATATTTAGAAGAGCTGGCCAAGGTTTCCTCATGCAGGCTGCAAAGGCCTTTGAGCGAAGCAGCCTTAGACAAACAGTGGCTCCGAGCCAGAGCCTGCTAATAAGTCTGACAATGAATTTAGACGGGCAGAAGAAAGTGAACTATGTGAATATGTGGAAAAGCGGGCAAATTATCTTTTGTAAAATTCATAACCACAGATGGACAAGGCTCTTCCAGTCACTATTTAATTTAGGTTCAAAACCTGCAGAGAGCAGAGTGTGCATTTGGCTAACCTCGTCATCACTAAAAGGGAAATATGCATTGATTTAGCCCTGAACTCCCTGCTGAACTTTACTGGACTGCTTCACTGTGGTTTCCCAGCACATTCCCAATCCCTCCTCTCCTGTGCGCGGCCCGGCCTGGATAGAGACAATAACCGGAAAGCGTCTTTAGAACATTTTGGAATAAAGTGGATGTAAATTTCAACCCTTTACATTTGCCAGAAGCATCTGTTTTATCTATAAACTCTGAGGTCCATAGAGCCAAAGCTGTGGAATATTTCAACCCGTGCCTTATTTAACTGGTTTAGAAGTGCTAAGGAAAAAGGAAAAAAAAGTCATATTTTGACTTTTTCCCCCCTGGACCCCCTGCTAATATGCAGGCTTGGCCCCTCTGTAAGCTATCGCATTCAGCACTTTCTCATAATAGGGCCGTGGGTAATCTGCCAGGGCCTGGGCCAACTGAACATGTTCACAACACTAAATGGTAAGAGCAAGTCATTTGCTACAATATTATATATAAAGCAGTTGGCAATTCATATTTATGGACCAGAGATTAAGGCAAAAATCTATTTTGCTTTTAGGGGGAAATTGGGTTTCTTTAAGTGTGAATAAGTCTTGGCATAGCCTGTCCTGCCTTGGCTGTATCTGCTGAAAATCTTAAAAACAGTCCCTGTTTGGTTCCAGCACTTTCAGCCTATAGCAGTGTGTAGAGTCGGTGTGGTCTGAAGAGTCTCTCTGTTTGTCTCGTACACATGTGAATATGCTCGACAGATGTTAGCTGGCTCCCGGGCAGACAGGCTCTCCTCCCCCTGGCCTTTTTGGCTCTGGTTGTGACATGGTGACACACAGTAGCATCTGGAGTTCAGACTGGGTCACCCAGGGCAAACATGATACAGAGCAGAGCAGTTGCGCCTTTAAGACCTCCTCCAACTTTGAAACACGCAATCATGAGAAGACTGAGAAGGAAATTGTTTGGCTTCATTACCCACTGTACATTCTAAGGCCAGCATATTTAAGAGTTTGAGCTTTTGGCCTGTTAAATCCACATATTTTGCCAATTTTCTTCCTGCTGGTAGACGACACCACCAGCAATTGTACGGTGATATATTTTTGTAGTTGTTTTGCTTAAGGCTAGCACCAATAACATCTCACTCTATGGAATGGACCCAAAGGAAAATAAACCATATTTTTGTTATCAGTTGTGCAACTACTGAGAACAAACTGTCCAGAGGAACTCAGGGATTTCTAGGCTCTTTTTTGCAACATAGTTTGAGGAGTAATAAGATACCAGAGCCTCCTCTCAATTAACATTAGTACTAAAAGTATACAGTAGGGTTAAAGACGCGAATGCTCAAAGTCAAAAGCTGGCTCCCAGTAGTTACATTCAACTCTATAGTGTCTTTAGGACCAAAGACAGCCAACCTACAGTTAATTCAATCCCCATTCGCTGCCAAAGGAATATAAAGGACACATTTGAAATCTAACAATAAAAAAAGATTCCTGGTTGCTGTTAAACCACAAGACTGTGGTTTGTTGTTTCATTTCTTACAAGAAGTCAAGCAGCGAGGAGCTTCTTGAGGTTTCACATTATGTTCATTTTTTATACATATGGCTGTTTTATGGTGATGCATTTGACAGCATTATGAACATTCCTGATTCTCGAAGGCAACTTATTGTCAACAACGGATATAAGTATAAACAAACACCTATTTAAAAATATCTTTCACTGTTTTCCTTTATGTTAGACTTGGTACAAGACTATTTGTCTACATTTCCATATTTAGCTGACAGTCAACCGTGTTCAGAGACAGTCAAGCGTCAGCTCATGAAACAAACATTTAGCAAGCGCACAACAGCAAAGCTGCCAGCTGATGTGCACCCGTTCAAATCCATCCCGTCATGTAAATAACTTGTTTCAGTATGCTTTCAATTAAAGCGGTGGATGGAGTGCCATTGCTGCCTTTGATGGATGAGCTTAGATATTGGAGTGTACCGTTGGATGACAAAACGTTCCCCCACTCCACCTCAACTCGTCTTTCCTATTGATTCTCTTGACGGTTATTCATCAGGGCGGTGGCCACTGTCAGATCAGCTGCTCCTTCTCCTCACAAAACACATTTTCCACAGTTATTGATAAAGCTATTTGACCTTTTATTCAAATGTGTGTGTGTGTGTGTCTGTGTAATGTGCACACATCTGTGTTTTTTTTTCCCCTCTCTGCTCTTGCCAGAGGCTTGCAGATCACTGGAGCTACATGAATAAAGTCAGGCTGTTTTGATTAACGCTAAATGAGTAGGTCTATTCTTTGCAGATGTCCGTTCCAGCAGTACTGGGCCTTGCTTCCACATAACAAAAATAAACTCCAAACCAGTTTTACAGTTTGGCAAAGCTAACCATTTGCAGGTAGTTTGCAAACTCATACATATGCTCGTATACATATACATTAGTGGTCTCACACATACTCTGCCTTGCATACCTGCATACATACTTTTCCAGTGTTTGGAAAAAATGCTCTGCTCTTCTGTCAAAGTGAAGACAGACGGTCTTGACTCCAGTCCAATAGTACATGTGCCCTGAGTTAGAAAGGCCAACAGTGGAGCATTTGGCTGCACAGTGGCTGATCAGGCGACCGGGTGGTGTCTTTACGGGACCTTTAGTGACCAGCAGTGATCTTGGAGTAGATTTCAAAAAACAGCGTTACATAAGCTGCAAAGTTAAGATGTTGGGATGTGTCTTAGACGGTTGTTTCTCCATTTTATACCTACATGATCACCTTGAGCACGGCCGCCGACATTTTATTCTGATGGTTCTAAAACACTGACAGAAGATTTCCAGTCAATAAAATCTGTGCTGCTTAATTGGCGAACGCGTCTAAACACTATTCAATGAATCAGCCAAAGCCACTTGATGAAGGCAAGGGAAACACTGCATCACGTTGGTTGAAGAATGGATAACATTTCACACAAATCTGTTTGGATATCAGTCTGAAACAAAGGAACCTTGAAATTGAGGAAGGAATGAATATGATCAAAACAAAGACTTTTTAGATTTTCTCTTGGTGTTTTTATTTATATGATGACTCACAGCTGTGTTTATATGGTGTATCATTCTAAGCCTTGTTGAGATTGAACCAGAGCAGTTTTATCCTATGAAATTTGTAGTCCTGTCTTTTCTTTGCTATCAATAATTAATACTAGATCTTGGAATGAAAAAGTAATTTCCCTTGAAAGAACCAGATATAACTGACATAAATCCCTGCCCTAAAAACACACCCTAAGAGGTATCTAAAAGCTCAGTAGGTGCCAAAAAAGTGTGGAAACTAAAAACACAACAACAAGAACAATGCATTCAAGTGGAGAAGTGAAAAACAAGAGAGACTTTAGGTGATTCTCATCTTCGACTCCAAAGCCTGGCACTCCAAAGGAAAAAAAAAGTGGGAATGTAATTTCCCAGACTAGGAACATAAACCAGGAGTAATCTGGCCTGTAATACCTTCTAGTCCTTAAATAAAAGCCCTCCATTTTAAGTCTTCAACCTCGTTTTCCCCCCTTCCCATCCCCACCTTTAATAGGATTTGGTAGAAAATGGCTTTGTGAATCGCTCCTCTCTGTCTTGCTCAAGGAAGAGCGAGCTATTCTCATTGAGAAGTGCTTAATTGCTTTAAATGACTGATGATACATCTAGGGAGAAGGGCCTTGAGCTAGGGGCCACAGCCAGCTCTTCTGGACGATGGAAGGAGGTGTGTCTTTGTGTGTGTGAGGCGGTGTACAGTTTGTGTGTCTGTGTTTGTAGCAAATATGAAATGCTCAGGATAGATGTTCTCCACAAGGGTCACACGGATGTGCATGTCGTGCTTAAATGTGTGTGAACGTGCAACTCCCTGCCTGTGTTTTTGCGTGTGTGTGTGTGCGTGCGCGCACGCACGTGGGAGAGAGGGTCGCCAGCCAGTGTTCGTCCTATCGACACCCCAGTAACAGACTAAATTAAAGCTGTGATGAATTGTGGCTGTCATGGCAGGAGAGAGAGGAGACTCTGTGCCGTATTCCACCTCTGATTAGGTGGGGATAGAAAGATACAGAATATCATTATCAATATGTAGCACTATATTTTCATTAGATTTTTCTGTCCGCAGTGGACAGCTTGATAGTGGGATGATTTGTCATTTTGAGGGCAGATTAAACATCTTCATGGCTGTCAGTAAGAAGTTTAGTTAAATCTTTTAGTGCATTTTCTGTCGCGTTATGATGAGCTCACAGGTGTCAAAACAGCTGTGATAAACTATATTTTCCCGTGCCGTTCCGAATGAAATATTTCAAAAGATGGTAAAAGTGCAACATGTGCAATTAAACTGTAAAATGTAGAAATTCTGAAAGCGCTTTCATTATTGTAGGGAGCTTGTGGCTGTTGAGGAGGCAGATGCTTGTGGCTGTTTACTAAAAGAAATAGAAGTCACAGTAGAATGGGGGATTGAGGGTCAATTCATGTTTGTGCACTCGGTGCTTTGAACGTACCATCCTTTGGCTAGACCGTAAGGTTTTTTTTAATTCAGTCACAACCTACGGAAGCAACATGGTGCATGAAAAACGCAAATTTAGCCCAGTGCGCTTGCATGTCCACACTACACACACAAGGGCTAATGATGCAAAAGTAGTTCTTTGAGGTTTAAGTCGGGAAAATTTCAACAAATAACAAATGCACAACTGTAGAAAATGCTAACTGTGTATCCAATCTTTCATATGTGACATTAATATCACAGCCTCAGAAGGAGCTGCTGTCACATGGTCAAAATATCAAAATATATCCTCCACTTAAATTGTTCGTCATGCCGTAGAAAAAAGACGTTTCCATTGCGTGCGGCCACAAATCTTAAGTGAATCGCGAATTCAAACATCTCCCCAGCTCATGACCCCCTGGTTGAATCTGATAATCAGCTGCGTACTGACATGAGTTGCAAGGCAGAGACTTGTGCGCACTTTGAATTGTTTTGTGCTTCTTCCTATCCAATCTTTTAAAATTGTTCCCATTTGAATCATCTTGGCACCTCTACAGCAGCACCAATCACATGTATAGAAACAGAGGGAGAAAGACAGCGGGAGACTAGAATGTAATTGCAACGAGAACCAATCTCACGGTGAGGTGTTCTTAAAAAAAGAGCGTGTGTGCATGTGTATGGGTGGGTATCGCGTTATCTGTGCATCAGCATTTGTATCATGTCACTGGTTGTGGCATTTCCACTAACATCTAAAGATATGACCTCTGAAAGCCTTATTTGGAAATCAAACATAATGCTACAGCTGTTACTGTGCCTTCTTTATCTTTTCTTTTTGTGTGTTTAAAATGAAAGATGAGACACGTAGACAATGTTGGTTCTGATTAGTTTGGATGTAAATGGTGGTTGAGAACTCAGACAAGACATTTGTTAAGAAAAGGAAGATACTGTGCAAATGATGAGATAATGCAATAATAAGTTTGTATGGTTCAAATGAACAACCTCTCTGAACAATGTCATCTTTCTAGTTTGTCAACTTGCTTTTTGCTTGCATATATGTATCCCAATCAGAAAGTACGCACATTTTACGCATTGTTCAACTCTTTAAAGTTGACGTTTTCTGATGAAGGAAACAAAACAGTCCTGTTAAATAAGATATCTTCTGAGAGAAACCTGGATACTTTACTTTATACCGTTACTGAGTTAACTGATTGGACATGACTTTCCTCTATGTTAATGGTGCTTAACTCCAGTCATGTATTTATTCAGCGTATCAATGTTTTCTCCAGAGAAATGTCCACTGTTCAAACACCATTTACACCATGTGATACTAAAAATCTCTGTTGAAAGCGAAACACAGGAAACTATTTTTAGTAGATCCAACTCCAAATATTCAGTAGACTATATATACTCCCATGGTGGTAGAGTGTGTATGTGTATATATTGTTTTATCAGTGACCCGTATCCTGTTTACCTGATGGAGGCAAAAGCTCAGTGTCGAAACTCCTTAAAAGTCAAAGCTAAAGGGGGGATAGGGTGGAGGAGCGCATCCAAACGTATACCACATGTTATCACACACACACACACACACACACACACACACACACACACACTGAACACAATTACGCACACTCTCCACCAGCCGCAGGGCGCCATGGTTACCTTGGAACTTTAACGTGGACCAGCTGGTGTACTTGGGTTGTGAAATTGCACTGCACTCACACGCACACACACACACACACACACACACACACACACACACACACACACACACATTTGCAGACGATCAAAGGGAGATGCAGCCCTGCACAGCAGCCCTCCTGCTCCTGCCCTTGGCTAAATGGACGACCAAACATTCCAGGGTGTCCAGCCCAGTAATATCTGGCCTGTAGCCTAATGAAGATCGACTGTGTTTATAATTCTTATGTTTGCTCTGATCACTAATGTAATCCTTTCTATACAAACAACACGGAGACTCCTTGTTTCTCTAGTTTAAGTCAAAGTGCAGATGAAGAAAAGAAGAATGAGTGCGGCACGTAAAGATGGAAAAACAACCCTCCCTTTCGGTAGACTTTGTAGCTCTTTGCATTTTCGCACAGGGCATCACATGATCTCAAACAAAGGAGAAGGAAGCAAGGGATGTTTTCCTGCCTGCTTGAGACTTTGACACCTGCCTCGCCGCAGCAAATTGGAATGGCTCAGTCTCAAATGAGATTTCTGCCCGCTGCATGGGGAGAGAAAAAAAGGTCACCCATTACAACAATTCTACATGATTCACAGAGTTATCGCATCTCTGCTTGCCTACCTTCCCTTTAATTAGCTTCAGGGACCTCGGCAAAGTGTGCGTGCGCGTCTGCATGCGTGTGTCTTTCTACACGTCTGTCTGAGAGGTTCCATTTCCTTCTCGGTATCTGTCATGACATCTATATTTGCCGCAAAATTAAAATTCCATGTTTCTTTTCAGGGACACGCAGTATATCTTTAACAACAAAGTTTACTGACCCGTCAAATTTGCCTTTATTTAGGCTGCACTGCAAATCAGAGATTGCGGTTATCACGAAGATGCATGCTACTCTGACAGCGACTGTGTTGATGTGGTTGGGTTTGTGCTGCAGCACTTATGCGAAGGTTGTTTGCTTTTTGGTGACCAAACACGGGATGAGATGCAGATGAGTTTGTATCGTTTAAGAGCTTTACACGTGACGGTTCACGGCATTTCTTTACGGTAACCTGTAACCATCCCTGCATCCGTTTCTCCTACAAAACAAGAATTGGATATTAATATCAGGCTATATTTTAGCTTTGCACTAAACTTCACATTCACATAATGTTTGAACTGTTACAGGAGGTATATTACGTATCAGAATTAAATGTTCCATCTGTCCTAGTTTAAAGTTCATATTTGTCCTGCTAAGCTATGATGTTGATGTTGTTCTTAGACGTTTTATATTATTTTTTTATGGAAATTCAAAAACAAGTAGAATAAATTATGTGAAGTGTGCTAATTTAAAAATAAAATTAAATATAGTTTTAATTCTGATGTCCATAATCTAGTTACAATTACTACACAGACTATATATCACTATAAGTGATGATGACCATATTTATTCTGGAATCGTCTTCTCTTGTGTAATAATTTAGCATTAAAAGTATGATGTACTGTATAAATTACCCTTTATGTATTGCTTGTGTCAAGGTATATTTATGCTTATTTTAGTAATTTTAGCACTCAATTTATTAATATTATTTTGACTTTTTATTAGTCGAACGATGCTGGAGAGCACTTTCGTTGTACATGTGACAATGACCATAAAGACCTATTCTATTCTAATCTCACGGTCATCTCCATCACAGTTAGTTTGGGACACAGGTCGATCGTTTGAGTACATGTGCTACTTGTGGAAGGTGCACAGAATCAGCAGCATCATTCCCAGCTGATGCACGTGCTGTGCGAAAGCAGTGAATGGAAAAGCTGGCAATTGTTTTACAAAACAGCTGTGGATGAATATTTAATGCAGCCTAAAGAATGAATGCAATAACTTGATATACTGTATTTACATGCTCAATTCAGAAAAAGGGCTGAATCATTTATAATGTGCTGTAGAAAGTTTTAACTAACTTAAAAACAGGGATTACTGTCATTAGTACCGCTACTGCTGCTATAATAATGATAACAACAATATCAAATCACAGTTAACATCCCGACAGGACGATTTACTGTGGTAGCCAGGTAGTGTGTGTCTGAATATGTGTTTCAGGAGTTGATTAAGAAAGAGGCAGAGGAGCAGAGAGCAGGGTCAATGTGATTGGACTTAAGGCGAGATAAACCCCGAGGCTGAAGGCCCTGGTCCAGGATCCTTCAGTCATGATAGTCTCCATCACAAAGTCCTGACGTTGTGGCTTTGTGTAATGCTTTTATCAATGCGTGCATGCATGCGTGTACACTGACTGTCACTGCCGCCTTCACCATACGCACGCACACACACACACACACACACACACACACACACACACACACACACACACGCAGACGCAGGGCATCAATATCAAAATGGTTTTAACTCTCAGAGGAAGACATCATGGTGTATAGAATCAAACCTATTGAATCAATATCTGTGTTACACTTAAAATGACAGAGTGCTCAGACGGAGCTCATGCAGACACACCCAGCCCCAGGATAAGTTTTCAGCGTGTCAATTGTTCATGGTTGTGATTCTATCTGAGTGATAGATCTTTGCATATTTTATTAAAGGTCTAAATGCCAACAAATAAGCAAAGAACCAATAGCTACAAAGAAAAATGAATTTAGAGTAATGGCCTGCAAATACAAACCAAACGTGATGTGATTCATCTCATGGCAGACATAAAAGAAAACCGAGACATTGCTGGCGTGACAGGCTGCCAGTGATGCATCCTGGGTAGAATTGTCCGGCCTCATATTCTGCTACTTTGTCAAACTATTTGCTGACACCAAGGCTAAGGTTGTCCCATTGCTTCCAGTAGTAATCTGCTCCTTATAAACGACACCCAAAATGCTTTCTCTCCCCGTTAACGTCATTTGTTTTAGAGAAACTGTTTTGGGAACAGATTGCTGTACTACGTACTTGAGACTACTTCAACAACATTCCCATGGCAACGAACATCAAGAATATACTATATTAAAATAAGGATGTAAGTTTACATCTGTAATTTTTATCAGGTTCCAAATATGAAGAAATGATGAGACGCATTATTACGATCATTCACCTTTTCTATGACTGGAAAATAAAAAATTCCAGTTGACTTTATTTATGTAAAGGTTACATTACATTCAGTAGTGCTGCACTGTAACAGATACAGTTTAAGGATCGTTTTGATAAAATGGTGACAGTAGTTACACAAATAGAAAATCTAAAAATCTGAATGCATAAACTATAGGAAACTAGAATGAAATCTCTTAATACATTTGCTATTGGACACTTTCACCTTTGTAGGTTTTTTCAGTTTACATTGGGTGAAAACACTTCGGCCTCCTCTGTCCAGTGAGAAGGTCAAAGGTCGAAGCACTGGATATGCCCATGGCTGGACAGATACTGCTGCTGGTAGATTTTAAGTGAAGTGAACGGGACACTATCATCAGTGCAAACATAGTGTTTGTATCGGTAATCAAACAGTTTGACGAACCACCAGAAAATGATGCCACGTTTGTGAGGCAATTTTTCAACCAAATAATGTTTGTATATAAGGATTTACACATTTTCTCCTCGAGAACCGCTACGAAAATCATATTCTTAAAAACTTTTTATTCACGAACTTCGAGAACTATTTATTTTTTTAACAGTGTATAGTGAATGTCTGTGTTAATATATTGGAATACAGCAAAGCCAAGCAAAAGATCTCAAGAATCTGAAGAATCATCACTTAAAAAGTAGTTTCTGTAATTTTAATTGACCGAAGGAAACAGAATTTTGTAAGTATTGTCTGCACAATCCATGTTTTCTTAGACCTTGCTAATCTAAAGATGAACCTTTGGAATTCAACTCCTTAATGTGTTTAATTGGTGTGTTGCTGTGACATCAAAGGACCTTCGCTTTAAATCAATGTGCCGATATCAGCTTAAGTGAACGAGTGGCTTGAAAGCTAAGCACTGAATCAGACTAAATGTGAATTTCTATTTCTCTCACACAGTGGGTAATTAGGGCTGCGCTCCCTGCTCCTCATACGTTCAGTCTTTGCTTGCGGTGTACATCTAAGCATGTGTAAGAAATAAAGTGAAGGAGATATTATTGCAGTCATGCTGCCTACGTCGGAAAACGTTTCACAGGCAGAGCAAGGGAAATGTAAATCTGAGTTTGCTGAATCTAACACACACACGCCTACACAGGCCAGAGGAAAAAAAAAAACTCATCTCCCCTCTTTCCCTTATACACACATAATGCATTAAAATGGAAAACAGCTCAGACTGGCCCCAGCATTGAAGGGGGCCCTAATATTTGTTTTTCCTTCCCCTGTAGTGTCCTCATTGCCAATGACCAAATTTATAATAATCTCTGCCTCAGAGTCCAGAGCTGTGTTCAGAATGTATAATCACCTCAGCGGTGGTTCCTTCAGCTTGGCCACGGCCGGATCCCGGCCCGCTTCAGCTCTGCCTCGGCAACGCCGCACTTAGTCCGCCTGTAGGTCGGATTAAATGTTTACAGTATGTAGTCTGTTGTCTGTGTATTGGTGACGCGTACAGCCAGAATCTTGCAACAGTCTGGAATGTACACTCGCATTAACAATCCCCATATGATAATAACCTGCCTATACGAGGCCTGTCAACTTTATTCTAAGTTGGAACATTAGTTGGAACATTTGAACTGTACTTCTCCGTTCCAATGATGCTTTGTGCCTTGGTTAGCGCAGCGTTACGTTACTTGTGTTGTGTGAACTCTGTCAATTCAGACTTCAGACTAGCAAACCTAAACCAGGTGTGTTTGTACATAGCCCCCCCGACCAAATCGCCGAGTGTTTACGATGAAAATGAAAAGTTACAGATGGTCGGTTTCAAGTCCACGTCTTAATGTGAGGTGTGTTTATAACAAAGACTTAGGTTGTACGGCAGGGTTGGGACAAACCATCACACAACACGTTTGTTTTTAACACCGTACTGTGACCTACATTGTGTTGTTTTAGGTTTTTTTTCTTAAATACAGTCCAGATTCTAAATTTCTATTACTTAAATGGGTCATTTAAATCATCTGCCAGCCCCATTTTCTTACCAGTTTGACAAGGTCACATCGCCAGACGCATTTTCTAATAACAGACGCACTCATTCAGATGCAGACTTATGATAAACTCACATTTTCTCTTGCTATCTACATATGAGCACACACACATACTAAGTACTCACATGTGACTGGTCTTGATTAATCAATTGGCTGAAACACATTTTTACTAGCCAGCTCCTCCGGGGGCGTTACCTCAGGCAATGAGCAGTTTGCATACATCATAAATCAGACCAATCTGATGAAGGCAGCAGGGTTAGCTCCTGCTTCTGCTCCACCTCTGCCAGTCCTAACGCTGCTCCCCTCCCTTTAAATGCATAATAACAGTAATGATAATGATAATATGCATGTCAGGCCCAGCTCATAAATATCAGGATCAGCTCTGCGTGAGAGAGGGAACATATACATAAATAAACTATTTAAAAGAGGGACAAGTGAGTTTGCCACAGTTTTTTTGTAAATACAAAACAAACAAACAAACAAAAAACTGACGGTGCTTGTGAAGAGTGGAGCGACCCCCTAAGATGAATATTTTCCTCAATTGTTTGTGTCATTGCGG
This sequence comes from Macropodus opercularis, assembly GCA_030770545.1. Classification (NCBI taxonomy): domain Eukaryota; kingdom Metazoa; phylum Chordata; class Actinopteri; order Anabantiformes; family Osphronemidae; genus Macropodus; species Macropodus opercularis. Next base: position 8,361,361 of record JAUCMP010000028.1, read on the forward strand.
GCCTGTGTGTTTTTGTGTGTCCTCTCATTGTGCATGAGTGATGACTTCAAGCAACTTTGACCCCCACACATCACCCCTGCTTGCATATATGAACACCCTGCTGCTTTAATATCCTCATTTATTGGCCCCGGTGAAAGACCATTCATGTAATAACATCCCTCTGACACTGACATTCTCTACTTTGGCTATTGAATAGAAAATGTACCATATTTCACACTATTATGCTCATGCATGCACAGCTGTGTCTCGGCTTTAATTGGAATTAGCTTGCAGTCATCTGTACTATAATATCCATGTATATATTTGTTTGGATATGAATGCGATTGCAGTGGAGCTGGGGGTTGCAGGTTCATCACTCTAATTCAAGGACAGCCGCTAATCATGCAGAGTGAATACATGCAGACATTACAGGGACGTGTGCGTTTGCATATTCGCAACAAGCGCACACACAAGCAGAAACGCGCGCTGACTACACACTAGCAATTTGTAGTATTGAGTAGCTGACATAGTGAGATTTCAAAATCTATCGACAGTGTCACAGCACAGTCATGCGAGGTGGTGGAGCTATTGATAAACGCAGTATGGGCCTGTCATCCTGTTCCTTAATCTGGCTGCAAGTAACGTACAGTAGTAAAAACAGCAGATCCAAGGCCACTGGCGATGACATTATAGGACCTACTGCGTGTAGGCTGCCATGTGTACTACGATGAAAAATGACGCCAAAAAGCATGACGCATTGGGATCATTTTATTCAGTTCAACACACACACGTTATTTTTATATGGATTACATAAAAAATACACCGAAATATTAAAAAAAAATTAGGCAAACGCATATTTGATATGCAGAGAACACACACACGTACGCTGACCCACTCATATTGGCATGTATTCGTTCACATTAACTGCCTGGACCATTGCACGTGCAAATGCGAGCCTCCACATTAAGCGATCATAATCCCTTTTCCCAAACCATGAGCGAAATCGTTCTATTAAAAAAGATGAAAGAACATTAAATTCATCGCTGCACCGTTAACAGTTCATAATTCCAATCAGTGGGTAACGCAGCTGATTTACTATACCTCTGGACATAATTTCCCCACGGTGGCAATTATTGCAAAAACACCCCAAATCAACATCGTGCCACACACACTTGTAAACATCCGCATACATCCACATCATTTTCGTTCCTCCAATTAGAATTTTTAATATCCCGCTTGGCGTTAATGGAGATTAATGGCCAATCGCCGTGATGAATTCCAACGTCATCTATTATCATTCCAGCCTTGGTCCCAGTCCGCTCTAATTACATCCTCAAAATGCCCTCCGCTCCACATCCCCCAACACCCTAAGATCAATCAATAATTTTAATTTTAGGATGCCCCCCAACCCTCCAACTCCTGTCCCTACGCTTGTCCTCTTATTTTGCTCCTTTGTTCCTGCTCCGTGAACGTCGATTTGTTTCCGAATAAAATCAAATCTCGAAGAAAAAGCCTGATGGGGGCATTAATTAACCATCTCGTCCATAGCTCCCTTCGATTCCTCCGTTCGGTTTGTTCGGTCGCTCGTCCCCCTTGTTTCTCTCGGATCAGCTATGTCTTTCCGTCCTCGCCCTCTCTCTGTCTGGCGCGTGGGGGGGGGCACTTTTTGCTCCTTCCCCCTTCTTGTCACGTAATTAGCATGCAGATATGCATAGCCTGCTTCGCAAGTCAAAACGCGCCTCTTTCTCTCTCTCCCTCTGCTCCATTTTGAGCCTCTGATTATTCAGATAGGGTGTTTCATTTGGGTAACCCCAACACCTCCACCCCCATCATATTTCCAAACACACGTAGGATCACACGGTGTACGATAACGTTCCTTTTCATCCACATACGACGGAGCATTACCCAGTGTACCCCTCCACCCTGCCCTGCTGTCAGTCACGCAAAACAGGTAAAACACGAGAAGTTAAACAAATTTCCAACCATGTGGCCACTTCAAAACAGCTGGCTCCAGCCTCTCTGAGCTGTTTTGTTGTCCCGCGCTGCCAATAACGTTCAGCGTACCTCAGCAGCAGAATTCATATGATGCGTGGTTTTCGTTTTGGTATGAAAACCTCTTGCTTTGTTGGCACACATTCACACAGACAAGGAAACTGTACTGTATCCTGTATGTGTTTTACGCGACATAAATACGTTGCTCTCCCTCTCCCGCTCTTTCTCTCGCTCACACACACAGAGCACGTCTGCTGGAGCAGGAAGATGTTTGCTCAGCACATTTCAATATGAACATCATAATACTATATCTAGCTGCCATCCGTTTCCTTGTCATAAATCAACAAGAGCCAGCAGTTTTTATTCCTGAACACGGCGAGACAAAAATCACATTAATTTTTCCCACTAAAACTCAAATGTCATTATATGGGGTGGGGGAGTGAAGTGCATTGCAACATCTATTTTTGATTGTCAAGAAAAAAAAATGTGCAAAGAGTCAATATTTGACCTTCGACATGCTGCGTCGATGGAGGTCACTTTGGAGGCCAGACATCTACCTTTCACCCTCAATTTGCTTGTGGCTTTCATACACACTTTAAACTTGTACTGTAACATTATTATTATTATTATTGTAATATAGACAAAAAATAAGAGAATGTCTTTGTTCATTATTGTGATTCCATTTTGTCTCCATTGAAACACTATGCTCCTGTTGAAATCTGCTGCTCCAGCATGTGTCATCACATGACAAAACACACACAGAGCAACAAGTGTGAGAGTGCAGGGGGAGGTTTCCCTGCGTCGTCATGTCTGGGTATCGTTGGCACCGGGCCAGCTTTGCCATCTGTCTCTTCTCCCCCTCTCCTTGGCTCTCGCCGTCATTGTCCTCCTCCTCCTCCTTCAAGCCAATCTGCTCTACATTTGCTATCATTACGTGCCTGCCATCCTTATGGCATATCAGAGGCAGGCGCCAGGCACCCTTCACCCCCTCTCACTCCTCCTCCTGACGCCCCTCTCTTCACACCCCTATTCTGTACCCACTTCACTACAGAGTTCTCCAAAGGGTCCAGGTGGCATCTTGTCCTGCCGTCCTCGCACAACCGGGATGGAAAACAAAAGAAGGCGAAACGAACAAAAAAGACCCAAAAATTAGGACGTACTCCATTTCTCATCTTGCTTGGTGCTTACTGAGCTTCCTGTGCCCACGGGCTTGGTGTTGATTTGTTGTTGTCGTTGTTCATGCTTCTTCCTCCTCTGGATGGTTGTTGTTGCTGAGAAGTGAACCCTCCTCAAACCCTGGAAGTGCCCTGGCTTTGGTGCAGTTGATGGGACCCTGGTACGTCTCGTTTGCCCACACGCACGCTAACGCACACGCACATAGATGCTGCAGAGTGTTCCTCTCAGAGCTCTCTGCCACCTCATCCGCCCGCTGCCTCGAAAGAACTGGGAATACCATGGGATCTACCAGAGGCTTTCTCACACGTGCATACAGACACACGATGGATTTAATACGCACGTGCACTCGCCGGTCGTTTGAGGCTGCAGGAAAGTGAATAATCAATTAAGTATTGATTTCGTGTAAGATTTTTTTTTAAATTTCAAAGGCAAAGACAAAGAGGGTAGCTTAAGAAGAGCCGCCGTGAGCGAGAGGAGCCGCAAATTAGCCAATAAACACAGACGGGAGCGTAAACGAAGGCGAGCGAACGAACCGCTCATCAGCGTAATACGCTTGTGTTTTTTTCTATTTCTCTATTTTTTTTTTACATGCTCCTCCTGATGAATTAATGCTGAATGCGACAATGGTTTCCTATGGAGACGAAGAGATGGCGAATGGGCGAGCGAGGGTTAAAAGCGAAAGCTGCTGGAGGAGAGAGAGTGACTGAAGGACTCCGTAATTAGGCAGTCGGCAACGCGTCTCATCAGTATGCGGAGTATGCAAATTGACCGGCTGGCTCTTTCTTTTTGTCATGGATCAGAAGGCAAGAGCTGCAGAGGCGAATTAGGAACGATTATTCTAGAGGCTGATATATGCAAATGAGAGGGGGAGGAGGAGCCGAGCAAAGGACGCTCTGTAATCTAAGACATATACAATGGACTCAATAGCAAAGAGGAGTCAAATACAATCACAAATATGCTAAACTATTCTCTCTCTTATTTTGACTTCAAATTCTTGTACATTTAAGGTGGAAATGGCAAAAGAGAAAACGACAATCAAGCATGCACTTTCATTCCCTATTTTGCCTATCTCCGCATATTGATAGGCTGCCTGGTGGATGATAATTACCTTTCGGAATATCAAATCGCGAAATGAGCCCGCGGAGCGAAGGAACAAGAAGAAAAGACAGAAAAAAGGAAAAACTGAGTGGAGGTATGCAAGGCGCTAATGATATTCAGAGTGCTGACTGTGTGTCATCTACATGACGACAACGACCAATTTTAATGAACCATTGGCTCCGCCACAGATAAGTAGGAGAGAGGAGGATGGCGAAGGAGGGCGAAGCAAGAAGAACTTCCTCGTCCATTTCTTCCTAATTTGCCGCTGATACTTGCAGATTCTGCGTCGTGTGGATTTACAGTAACGACGACTGTTGGAAAAGAAAAAAGAAAAAGAAAAAAACAAAAAAAACGACAAGCTTTCCCGGCGTTCTCCCGCGGATGGAATAAAGGCCATAGAAGATGAGAGTATCCCTCCATGTAGGATTTATCGCCGCTTGGGTTGGTATTCCATTGCCACGTTGCTCAACTGGACTTTGGTTCTGGTGGCACTCGCTCCTGTGCCAACAATCGCACGGACGAGCTAAAGACTCTGTTGGAAGACACACGTGTACACACACACGCGCGCCGGGGCATCATTCACAGTGCTGCCCTCTCCCCTTCCTCATCACTCTACAAAAAGCCTCCCCATCACCGTTTTGCATATTCGCATGCCGCCCCGCCTGTCACAAAGGACTAAACAGCCGTATGCAAAACAGTCTGGTATTCCCACTTACATAGCGATGAGACGAACAGTGTGAGGAGGGGGTGCAGGAGCTGGGCGGGGGGTAAAACACGGTGAAGAGAGGAAGACAGGAAGAGCTGGGGGGGGGGGGGGGCAGGAAGGCCACAGGGGAGCTTGTTGGCACTAAAAAGGGGCACGTGTGGTGATACCACTCCTACTGCGTGATGACAGAAAAAGGCAGGCGTGGGAAAAACAGATGAGGGGTGCGGGCGGTGAAAGGGAGGGGAGAGATGGGGGACGAGGCCATGTTGGCACTAAAAGGGGGCACGTGTTGCCGGAGAAGGAGGGGTGACGTGGGTGGGTGAGGTGCAGTGGGAGGTGCAGGGAAATGGTGTGCTATATGGGGGGCGCGGCAGGGGGTGGCACTAAATACGAACGAGTGTCTGGAAGGACGGGTTTTCAGATGGAAGGGGCCACCTGCATTAAGGAGGAATGTCACACTATTAAAACACAAGACACACACACCCAACCTCACTTTGCTCCCACAGACACACACTGCACACCTCAGGGGAATACGCCAGGGGGTGTGGCCGCCGTGCTCGTGACGAAACACAAAATACCCACAGACCTGCAGGGGTGCCAGTGAAGCGTGTGCACACATACACGCATGCTTTTTTTTAAATTTTTTTTTTTTTGCATATGCAGATCAGCAAGCTCTGTCTTCGCTGCAGACCTGGCACCAAGCCAAAAACATAAACACAGCGTGGCTGGGAGTGCATGCACACAAAACACGCTTGTGCTGAAAGGCCTTTTGGCACACGCTCATCCTCTTGGTGTGACTTAGAAGGAAGATTTATATCCTGTAGGAATTTATCCTTTTGTGTGAGATGTTTTGATTTAGCAGAGCCCGAGCTTTTAGCTGCCACTAAAAGCCAACATTATGCAAGAAGAAATTGCACTAAATTAATATTTGATGTATATTTGACACCCAGGTTTTGCAGCTGCAGTTTAATATATGTTTTTTATACACGATATATGCTTTCACTCATGTTATTTTATAGTGTGTGTGAACTCTTTCTGTTATGTTGCATTTGCTGTCGTTATGATAATAAAGTTTATGCTTTTGGTGTTTTGAAAAAATAGAGAGCAATCTAAGAAGCCGCAAGTGCGATTCCATGTTACTTCATTGTCGCCGGAAAACACAGACAAGGCCTACGCGATTCGTATTTGTTACCTTGGACTTTGAAAGACACTGTGCACAGAGTAACAAGAACGTTAGAAAGGGAGGACTGAGTTACAACAATACGGCTTTATGAGGTCTTTCCACCATTACCTACAATAGATGTTTGGACCTTTACCGTAGGTAGAGGCTGGCACAGTGTGTACTTGAACTTTGACCTTGGCGACAAAAACTCACTAAATGTGTTTGACGTGAGTCGCGAGTTCCCGTTCACCACCGTAAAGTCATCCAGTGGCGAGTCGATTGGATTATTTTCGCATTCACTTCTAGTTTAAGAGTGATAGTAGTTTCACATGTCCTCCTTGAGATGCAAGCCTATAGCTTTTAGCCGCTCTAAGTGAATTATCAGTGGCAGTATCAAATTACCCTCAACAGAGACCAAAGGTTACTTAAAGGCCTTTTAGTCATCCACGCTGGCACGCCAGCTAATTTACAGCAGACTCATTAGATCAGCATTAAACACAATTTCCTGCCGACAAATTTCATTTGGTAGGAAAATCATTACCATGGCAATAATAAACAAGCTTATACAGTAGTGGCTAATGGCAATTTGAGGAACCTAATGTCGTCAGCAAACCCTAGAAATAGCAATAGTGGCTTGGTCAAAGTTCTGTTTAAAATAGATGTTGACATGACAAGTGTGAAAATCACTCTGGAGTTTTTGTGTGTGTGTGTGTGTGTGTGTGTTTACGGGTTTTCTTTTAAGCTTTGTCTTGTGCCTGGACTATGACAGTGGAAATATAATGTTTCATAACTGTCTGTGCACAGGGTTGTGTGTAGCCTGGGGTTGCTGTGCTGAACAATAAACCATAATTTGATAGATGAGAAATTACAGTGGTCCATCTACTGTGCAGGGCCCTCACCCCGGGCAACGCAATACTGCGTTAGATGATGTGTCACATTTCTCAGAGAAAGGGAGAAAAATGAAATTATTCTTTTATACTTTGTTAATAATGTCTTCCTGGGCTTTGAATGCACCATAGCTGTTTGTTTTATGTAGATCAACCAATAGAACAGATGAAGATGAGGCTGCAAATTATTAAAAGAACATTAATCCATGCTAGTTTTTGGCGGTGCCTATATTATTACACTGCTGATTTATATTTACCAGTCTCTAAACACATACCTGCTGTCTCCCACATGTGGAAAGTCACAGTTGCATCATGGGTCGGTAACCCACCACTGCTAGCTGCAGTATTTGCCATTAGTGAATGTATATCTCTTTGCGTGTGCCACGGATTGACTGTGGCGCAGGTTAGAAATGATGTGTTTCTGCTGTACTGTGGCTGCGAACTACTCGGGCCGACCATTAGTTTCCCCAGAGCGCGCTCCGGTGCTGTATCATTTGTGTCAAGCATACAGAGCTGATTTGACTCGGACCCGTGGCGAGCGACAGCCGTGTGCATAAACATAATGGCTGTGATCCCACTGAAGACTAGCACTTAGGTACAAATTAGTGGGTAGCGCTAATAGCACACATAGGACGGAGTGTTTTACAGTATGCGCAAGTGTTTAGCTGTAAATGTGCTGCAGCATACTGAGTATTTGTCATCCTTCGTGAGTAAACTGTTGCTTTGTGATTTCACTACCAGATTTTCGCTGAGTTATTTGTTAACTTTTACCCTGCCCCACATCGTCCAGAAAGAAAATCCATTCACATGCCCCGAGCAAAGTCTCTCACTGCATGACCGTATGTATAAAGTATGCGCCGAGACAGTTGTGCTGTTAAGAATATTATATTTTTATGGCGTGTTTAAAGCGCTCCAGCCAATAGCAGGAAGGCTAATCCCCCTCCTTTGTTCCGCTGTGTTATATGTCTTGTCAGACAGGAGCAGTGCTGAAGTCAATGGAGGAAACATTTTGTCCTCCTTTTGAAGCCACCGAAGCTCACATCCTCAGAAGGTGGTGATGTCATGTGAAATAATTGGCTTTTATTCCTCAGTAATTTTACAATCTTGGCATGAAACCTTATATCCTACCCCTTTTCTATTAAGGAACTCCGCCGCCACCCCCTTTCTTTTGTTTTTAACAAGAGCAGTGTGATAGATATTCCGAGAGATGTTTTCTTTTTTTTTCTTACTATTTGTTCTGGTCAGTGGGCTCATGCAATGTTTATTAGATGCAATCTTAGTCTGTGTGAGAAGAGAAAAGGTGAAAAAAATGCAAAACAAAAGGCAGAAGCCCATCACAGGCTCTGGCAGCGCTGTCTCTGCTGGTCTTTTTATTACAAATTGAGACCAAATCACTTTGGAAGGCAGCAGAGAGGGGAAGGAAAGATTTGCCTGTGATTTAAAGCAGCAGTATGCAGTATAGCATTTATGATCAGAACTCATGTCTGTGTCTGACAATTAACTTGACTCCAGGCGGTTTTATGACCGGATTCAAACGGGGACTGCGTTTCATGTTGATCACAGAAGACAGAGGGATATAAATAAGAATATGCATATGTGAAATCCATAAAGAGTCACCAAATGGGTTTCTATGGTAAAGGGAAGTTGGGGTAGTAGAGTTCATTCGCCACATCTGAATTGTCACAGCAGCTTTTTATGATGTACAACATTAGTGGGGGTTGACATGCTCAGGGGCTTGATGTGTGCCTGGATAGTTCTAAAAACCAAATGTGAGCCAAGTCACACTTTTTTGGTCTTTGGTACAACAAGAGACTGACTCTTGTCTCAACGGGCACGAATTACGGCATATGAGCTAAGAGAGACAAAACATTTTTATGAAGGTATTAAACCAGTTGGCTCAGATATTGTTTTATGATCTTTGATGAGTTTAGGATGTCTGCTGGTGCTATTATCCCATAAGAAATGTATATATTTCTTTGATTGCAGGCTTTATTGCCCTATTTTGTTTACGCACATTCTTACAGCACTCATGTAAATATTTAACCAGAGATGGGTCTGCTTACCCATTGTGTAATTCACATAAATACCTCTTTGCTTAAATGTAAATAAGTGAGAACAGGCCTGATGTAAGTGCTCATGTCAGGGTCCGACAGTAAATCTAGCGCAGTTCAGTTACTGTATGTGTAATGCTTAACACATGCAGGTCTACGTTTATAGAACTAGTGTCTCTCTTAACCAACAGCGGTACATGTAGTTCAATTCCTAGTTTAGAGGATGCAAATTTAACCTTAACCCTTCATTACTGTAAAAATAATAAGCCCTTACAGTAGGTAGCCTGTTTTAATTAGCTCCATAGATATTTCAGGACAGGACTTTCCTGTTTTCACTTGGCCATGTTAACGAGAGCTCATGTCACAATTTGGCCAACGCGCGTTGCATTCCATTCACCAGAATGCCTGCGCACAGAACCCAGAAAACAAGCTTGAGCTCGCCGCTCTCAATCAAACACCGGCCTATGGCAATTAAACGCAGCTACAGTGTGAGCTAATTAGTCCGAGAGCGCTGAGACGTGTCTCAGAAGCCGCTGCTGCAGCCCCTAAAGCAGGATGCTGCGTCTTTTCACAGTAAAATCCTCTTCTGCTATCCGTAGAGCGACTGATACCTCTGTTTTACCTGTGTTTTACTGTATATGGTCGCCGAAGATCATTCAAGTGAAAAAGGTTTATTCCAGTTGTAACAGGATGTTCAAAAAAAGCTGTCAAGTGTTTAGGAAAGTTAACTACTGAAAGTGAAATAATTTACTTCTCATTGAAATGAAATAATATGAAACTGCATCCCAGTCATAGCTGATAACTTGTGTTGTGGTCATGGAACATTTCCAGAACCAGGTCAAGCATATCTCCAAACATGTCTCAAATCTCAAAGAATGACTGTGGATGATGTGTTACTGGAATAAACATGAGGACAGGGCCTGTTTCCCCTGTTTTCTCAAATAAATCTGTGTGGCTTCTACAAGTCAAAGGATCTGGTGCAGTAGATAATGTGTTGGACAATCAGCACCGCATCTCTGCCCTTCTTTTTCTCCAGCCATCAGCTGCACCATCCACCTTTCATCAGGCCCGACCATTGATCCTCCTCACGGCAGGAGGCCCTTTCAGTATGCAGCCTAATGTTCTCATTATGTGTCCTGTATGGTCCCTTTGCTGATGACTGGCTGATTACCATCTCATTAAGAGACATGGCATGGCAGGGGAGAGAAGGGCCTGTCACAGTTTAAGGAGCTCATCAGAGCCCAGAAATAATACATGGCGCAGTCTTGCTTCATCTCTTATGATACCTGAATGAAAATGATTTCTTTATCTGAGAAAATAGGGAGGAAGAACCTTGGACTGTAAAATCTGAGCTGGGAATATGAAGGGAAGTTAACGTTTTTGTCACACAAATTGGTCATTTTAAATAAGGCTCTAGCTCAGATGTGTATTTGCTGCATAAATTGGTGAGTGGCATTTTGTTAGTGAATTCAATAAATAAGAATGGGAAGGTAAACTAGTGTGAGGCTTGATTATGAATTTGTTTTGTGTGTGTGTGTGTATTTGGAAACCGTGTGATTTCCTTAGAGGCCCAAACTCCAGCTACGACAGTTTGGGAAAATAATGACAATATACATCATCTTTTATTGCTTTATAGCTGTATGTAGCAATAAATGGTTTGTGATGTGCCTCGATTCAGTTAGTCTCAATGTTAATGGCGAGATTTTCTTGCATGTTTGTGTGTGTGAGTGTGTGTGTGTGTCTTTATTCCAGCATCCATGTGGGTTTGGGAGGGAGGAGTGAAAATCCCAAGGTAATCTGAAGCACAAAGGCAATGTCATTATAGACATGGAGGGACATTATTCTAAAATGGCAAGTGATGCAGTGCTGAGACAGTAGATAAGGTGAGGAGAAAATGTGGAGGAAAGAGGAGAGGAAGGAGTGAATGCTTGAATTTGTCATGGACAGATAAAAACAGGCTTGGGCCAGGCTGGAGGACGCTGTGATATGGATGTTGTGTGTGTTTTTTTTTTCTCTCCCTCCCTCTCTCAATATACCCGCCTCCCTCTTTTTTTTTTTTTGAGGTTTATCTGACATACGACGAATGCAGCAGTTTTATCTGAATAGACAAAGGAGCGGTGACATGCAGCCTCACTCTGACGACTGACCTTGAAGGAGACGAAATGAAGGAAGGAAAGAGGGAGGAGGAAAGGAAGAAAGAGGGAAATAGCTGTGGTGTTTACTGCCTTTGTCTGTTTGTTAGATTTCCATCACAAAAATTGCAGAAAAGCATTAAGTTTTGTGCTGATTTTACATGGCAGTATCCTGTCACTAATAGGTTGTTTGAATTCAGGCCACTGTAGAAAAAAGTTAGTGTCTAAATTGAAATTGCTAACCAGAAAAACCTTGTGACTCTCTGTCCATTTGTTTATTGTGTATTGTTTTTTTTTTCATATGGCTGCAGTGACTAAGCTGAGGCCACAGCTACAGCAGTGTGACGGAAAGGAGCAGGGTCGTAGAGAAGCAGATTTTAGCTCATAACGCCACCGAGGCAGAAGTCATGTTGATCTGGTGCTTCGTGAGACAAGACGTGTTTTTCGCAACAGGAAATTAAAATCTCTCTTTCTCGTCGTTTTTACTACGACTGTACCTCCACCCACACAGTGAGCCAGCAACCGAATTCAACAAGTTCAGGGAAATTCTCTGGGGGATGGTGAAAGCACTGGATCACTATTTGATATCGAGGTAGACAAACGTTTGGCTGTGTCTGAATGAAGGATATTCCACAAAGGCAGTCGCATCATTTCATCCTGCGGTAAAACCTACTGAAAAGTGCAGTGGAATGAAATTGTGTTACATTGAAACATCTGCACCAACAATTTAATTTAAATATGTTCATTGTCTGAATTAAATTCCCCATTTAGTAGTTGAATAAACCCAAGTGTTGAAAGATCGATTTAGTTTTGTAAAATAAACGGTCACAGTAATAGGACACCTGTGTTTAATGCAAACCTCAGACGTCCTGCTGCTGATAATTCTCTGATTGTGTGATGGTGATTACTCCATGTTTTTCTCTACTCTCTTTGCTCAAAGGTTGTGAATTTAGACTCTTTTTTCATGGAACACTGTGAACGTATTAATTACAACAAACACCGACAAGCAGAACCCAGATGTTCTCTCCTCAGCATCCTTTCTTATATTCTAATTGTAGTTATCGTGGCGTGTTTCGCTTTACGTTCTGCACAGGACAGGTAGTTATTACAGTGTCCTGTCGCCACGAAACACAGACGATTGTACACAGATGAGCGAACGGTCAGTGTTTCGTGGGGACCGTGGCCATAACTGAATGCTTGCTCTACCGACCTCTACCACATGTGAGGAATTTTAACCCAAGGTAGCAGCTGCCTGATGTCACCTGGAGTGCATGTGCTGAGCTTAACGCACTTTGGCACACCTAAACTTTGTAGTCTGTGGCTGCACATTGAAGTGGAACAGGGTTATACGTGGCCCACAGCTGGCGTCTCTACTTGTGATGGGACATTACCTGCAGCACAGACTTGACTTCTGACCAAATCAATTAACAGATGTGTTCTGACGTGGTTTCGCTGCGCCACCGAGCATAGCACGAGTGAACCGGCTGAACTTTCCTGAACTTCAGTTAGTGATTTGAAATGTCAGTAATTATCTGTGGCACTGAGCTCAATCTGAAACAGGAAGGAAGTCATTTTACTAATCAGGCTGAACATTAAACGTTATTTCGATGAAAATATAAAAGAAAAAAAAAATACGACAAACTCATGATTGGAGGAAAAATTCATATAAAGAACAGTATAACTTCTTTTAAGTAAATTTTCTTCTCCTGGATCTCTAAAGGTTGGTGAAATGTGTTGCTGCATTAACATGTTAGAACTCAAGTGAGAAAGATTTGAAGAGCTTTTTAAGATTTTCTGCAAAAACTATTATATGTAACAGTTATTATATAACTATTTTATGTGTCTAGCTATTATCAGATCAGCTATAACGATCATTTATTTTCTAATCGTAAGACACTGCTGTTGCTCAATGTGTTGAATAAATCGCTTTTAAAATGACAAAGTGCTTGTACTGCAGTTCATGTGGTGACAACTGAAGAAACATCACCAGTATGAAACCCGAGCGCAGCGGTTAACTGTGCTCTTACCACCTCGGCTTGTAACAGGTGTGTGACTCTACGCAGACAGTGATCTTTTAATCTGCTAATGTGGAGGGGAAAATAATCCCACATCTGGAAGTTTTACTGCTCCGTAATTGCAGGGCTGCTAGTGAGCAGCCCCCCGAGCCTTGGAGGAAAAGAATGACCTGCATTCAGCTCCACACACAGACAGACGTGATAACATTTAGAGGGGATGAAATTTGTGTTAATTTCACATGACTTGCCTTTTCCAAACCAATTTGGTTTTCGCTCTGTTTGTTGACGTTATTTTTAATGTGACGACTGTGACACACATTTCCACAACAGATGGATTAATGTTTTTCTTTTCTGCGCGTATTTTTTCCCTCTGCTCTCTTTCTTTCTTGCAGGATTTCATCTAGACAGGTGCTTCCTGTCCGGACTTTGACGCAAAATTAAACACAAGTCCAGATGTGAAGTGTGTGTGTGTGTGCGTGTCTATAAGACAGATTGAGGGAGAAGCATGTTTCTTGTGCACAGCCTGGTCATTATACCAACACTGGAACAGGAAGGAATGAAAAGAAATTAAGTAAGACAGATGGAAGAAGACAGTGGCTGCGACTAGGAAAGAAAGTTTGCAAACATGTTAACTTACTATGAACATCTAATCATAGGGACACGAGCTGCGGCTGTGTTATTGCATCTTGTTTATTTCGTTTATTTAACGTTTTGAGAAATACAAAAAGCATATCCACATGAACTGCTGACCTGTTGAAGCAGCTTAAATCAATGTCGTATTCATAAAAATATAGTTGTGCGTGTGTGCAATCAAATACACAAAACATTCATTCCTTTTAGTTAGTGTCAGCTTGAAGCTGATTTTAGCTTAATGGCCTCACAGTGTGATTTTCAGAGGCCGATTGTTGTCTAAAAGACGTGCCTTCGCATTCTTCTTTTGCCTTCCTCGTCCTTGCCCTGAATGGAAAGAGAAGAGAAGGGGAAAAGAGAAAAAGATGAAGAAACGGAAAGGTCATGAGTGATGGATGCTTTGTGTGTGTCTGTCATTCCCAATTACTGAACTTTGCCTTTTAAAGCATCGCTCAGATGCATTTCTCATTTCTGCCTTTCTGACTGATGAAGAGCAGGCTCTCACTGGGGGCACTGTGTTTTAAACACTGCCTCAGTAGTCTTTCACTATTTACTTCAGATACAATGCAGTGCCACAGTCGCTCCTGTTCGTCCTCTCTAACTTTCTCATGCTCTGTTTGCCAATGCGTGCACAAACGTGATAACAGAAAGAAAACTTATTTACAAGTCATGCATTTGTCTTTTTCTTTATTAAAATGTTTATATTTAGACAATTTAAACAATTTCCTCTATGCATGATTCAAGTTTTCACATTCCACGTAGTGTAGCCTGCACAGCTGCATGTGGCCCTCTGTGTGTTTGACTTTCTGTCTCTTATGGTAACAGAAGGAGACAGAGTGGAGGGACAGGTGCTATGGCAGGCAGCTAGGTTAATCTCCTCTGTGCTCTGTCAGCCTCCTTGCAAAACTTTAAAAAGTGTCATGTTGACTAGCTGTAACACTGTGACACTCCACAGAAATAGGAGGAAGGGGTGGGAGGGAAGAACAGAGGGAGGGAGCGGTGGCTGAGACAGAGCGCGAGGGAGGGAAAGAAGGGAAAGGCAAAGCATAAAAATATACACGGTCGTCACAAAAACCAGCAGGGTTTGTTTGCTTTTACCCGGTGACTGTATTAAAATCATTCCCTGTTAATACATCTATTTGCTGCTTGTGAAAACCTCCCTAAGTGTCATGATAAAGGTGGAGGTGCTTTGTGGGGTCGGCCTGAGGAGAGCTTTACGAGACAAGCCGCGCTGATATATGGCTCACAGAGACTCCATTAAAACCCTGGACCTACGCCATTTGGGAAAATGGAGGTCACTCATGTGACATCTATAAAATCAAACTTTTTCTTAATATCTGATCATATATCAACATTTCTCCCCCTTTTTGTTTGTTTTCTTTCCTTTTTTTTCCACTAATGCTTGAATCTTAAACAATAGGGTCAAGGCTGTGGGTGATCATTTTTCAAGAGGTAGTGGGGGGGCTGCAGGGTGTGTGTGTGTATGTGTGTAAGGGGCTGGTAAGGGAAACAGGGTGATGCTCAGTTTTTGATAAATGTACCATATCAGATCTGCAGAGGAGCACAGGGGGAACAATCTGCAGTTGGTAATCTTGCAAAGACAAAAACAGGTGTGTGAAAGCGTGGTGGGGAATTCTTTTTTCCTTTCTCCATCTGTCTCTACTTTTCCGTCCTCCTTCGCTCTTTTTTTTTTTTTTTTTTGCCTTCTGTTGCTCATACTACTGCTTCTCATTTCGTCTCTCCAGAAAACCCAATTAACACCACCACGCGCTTTGCCTCTCGCTCGCCGTTACACGTGTAATTAGGACTGTTTCTGGGACTCCTTCGTCCTTTCAGTTAGTCTTACAGACACACTCTGTAAAAAAACTTATCCAGAACACATCCCTCTTCTTTTTTACTCCAGCTCCTGTCTCTGCTCATACTCGACACCATTAAAACCTAAGAAACATGTCACTTCCCATCTGTCCCTCCCTCTTCCTCTCTGGTTCCTCCGTTCCCTTATCTTCATGTCTCTTTAAGCCAGAGTGTGTGTCCTGTCTGTCTCACCGTGGCTCCCAGCTCCCCAGGGCAGTGTTTCCAGGCTTCATTTGTTTGAGGGCTTTCTAATCTGGGGACTGGGACAACCTCAGTCCACCGTGCCCTCGTCAATCATCCCCACAGAGCAGCAGAGAGGAGGTGAAGAAGGAGTAGAGAGGAGGAAGAAGACTGGAGGTGATGGCATGATTAGTTGTCTGTCCTCGCTCTCGCCCACCCGCCCCATTGCCAGCAACTACCACTCCCTCTGTCTTTCTCATCTCTCACTCACTACTTCAGCCTTTCCCTGTCTCCCTCCCTCACTGTTCCCCTTGCTATCTTACCTTCTTATCTCGCTTTCTCCTCTCCTCTCCTCTCTCCTGCATCCTGAGCTCAGGCCTGTAGCGCCAGCCATCCCTCTGTCCATCCGTCTATTTATCTGGCTGTCTGATTGTCTGACCTCAGCCCCGAAGGTGGTCCCTTTTGTGTCTGCGGACAAATGAGGATGACCTTTTATTGTAAAACAGACACCTATGGGGAAGGATGAAACTGCCAGTGTTTAAATTAACAACAGAGAAAGGAGAGGGAGAGGGAGGCCATTTCAAACAGAGAGCGAGAGTTGGAGAGGAGGCGAGAGAGTGTAAAGTTTTTGAAGTTCCAATAATTATAGAACAGTGTTTGTGTCAAACTAGCATGGCCACTGTTCAATAATAAAGTCCCCTACCTGGCTGGCTGCTATTGATGAACAGTGGTGAAACAGTGAGGAGCGGACCTCTTGAACGTGCCCCAGACCCATCAGTATGGGTGCATGAATTATAAATGGCATTGACAGTGGAGGTCATAAGAGTAGACAGAGTATTATTGCACATGAAGGTCCATTCTGATTTTGATTATTTTTATTCTAGGGGGCTCACAAAAGGCCAGGAGACCGTTGGTGAATATTCTAAAAGGGCACAGGGCTGAGATGGGCTTGATGGCAGGCTTTGATTTCTAGCTAATAGCCACTTCAAACGGGCTCGGACAGCCCGGAGACGGGGGAGGAAGATGACACTAGGGCTAAAGGACAGAGGGACAGAGGACACGCACAGCAAACTGCACGTGTGCACGACACCCTGCATTTCACAGTTTAGAGAATCTTTCACGTTCAGACTTACAGTTCAACTTGTCAAGCACAAAGAGTCGCATGTGTAAGTACAGGTGTGTCATACTGTGTGTGCGCCACGTGGAGCCCGTGTACACTCACTGGTCACTTTATTAGGTACACACTGCACAGTCTAATTATCCAAGTTAATGTTTGCGAGTCCACAAACCATCACTACATCACCCCTCAACTTTACTAATTGGGACATTTTACTTCTCGTATCGGTCTCACAGTCGTGGACGCGGGACATGTAGCCCAGCGGTGTGGAGGGTTTTGGTTTATGTGCAGGGACACAAAAGTCTGGATTACAGGCTGAATTTATTACTGCAACTCATACACACACACAGCAGAAACTCATACACTCTCACTTACTCGCACACACAGTGTAACCCAACACACTATAAATCTTCCTTAAGGTCCAGCTCCACCCCCTCTTCATCATAACTGCCTCTCATTCATTAACCACGCAGAAACACACACACATATTGACACACTCACACAACTAAGATCGCCTCCACACCACAGCCCCACTCTCTTTATTTTAATTACAAAGAATGGGCCTGGGTAGGTCACACAAAACAAATCAATATCTCTAAAAGAAATATTCAAATGTGACCTAGATAACGGTGCTTGTGCCCCCTTTTTATCATTGATTTTTGACACAAGGCAATTTAGTCTTTGAGTTTTTTGTTGTTGTTTTTTTTTTTTTTGCTTTGTAGCACATAGCACATAAATATTTACTCCAAAGATAAAGCACAAGTACGAGAGAATGAATATTGAATTTAGAGGTAAGCATGTGTGTATGATCCAATATCCATCTAAAGAGAGCCTGCACTGTCTCAGGCAGAACGGCAATATAAATATAAGCATATTTGTTAGAGGCAGGGTCAATATCATAAGGTGGATATGGTTTGCGCCTGCGAGACTGCTCCGAGAAAGAGAGGTTGAAATCAATGGCGTGTCTGGAACCCTGCTCATTGTCTGATTAGTCTTTTGTTCCTCATAGCTACTAGATTAATTTGGATTTTAGATTAATTCAGGGAGGAACGTCCTGTCTCTTTTTTACTTCCACTGTTCTGTATACATTATCTGTAGAAACTCTGTAATACTTGTTTAGCCTCCCCCGAAACACAAACCAAACACCTGTACGTCTTCTCCCTCCTAGTACATCGCTTCACACGTCGCGCGCATCGCATGTTCACCTGGGACCTGTTCAGTGCAGCCATAACCTTCTACTGCTGGTGACTGAGCAGTTTCGCTGGGGCAGCTGGGGGTTAAGTGCTCATCCGGGGATTTAAACCGCCGGCTTTCCTGTCTCACTCCTGCTCCTTTAACATTCTCAGTGCAGCTGTGCTCTGCGAAATACTTGAACTTAAAATGTGTTGAATACATAGTTTGTTCTTTAGGTGTTGCTGCTTAGTTTAGAGAGAGAATCACCGTTTTCTTCCTCTAGAAGAAAGAGAAATGAGAGAAACCTCTACTACTGATTGATAAGCACATCTCAATGATCGTTAAGTTGTTATTCATAACAAAGAAATATGTAAATGTTACAATATAGTACAGGTATGTGGTAAATTATCAAGTATTTTGGAGTCAGGACGTCTTCTTCTTCTCATCTTTAATCTGCAAACTCATCTGTTTGTGATGAGTTTTACTCTTTAGGCTGGTTTCTCTTGGTGGCCCTGCTCAGGTGCTCTGGGCTTCTGTGTGTATGTGCACATTATGTTTTGTATGTTAGGAGGAAGAAGAGGATATAAGCCTGGATTAAGTTCAGAGGATGATTTTTATCCATGTGGGGGGTCTCTAAACGGCAAGGTGACCCTATCTAGACACACACACACACAGACACACTCTCATACATACATACGGATGTGATCTTTCTGAAAGAAACGGGAGCCGCCACACTCTTGATCACACACACACATGAAAGTGAGGGGACACAGGAAGGAAGACTAGAAAAAAAAAACATGCAATCAACACTCACACAAGGACACACACACATACAAGTGTGTTGTGATCCACAAATAAGGATTATATAGTGCTGATGTTAGAAGTAAAAGAAAAAACAGCTCTGCCAAAGCTTCCTCCTCATTTTCACGGCGATAACACTAACGGTATTGACAGTGGCTAGAATCACACCTTCAATAACTTCTACTTCCTTTTATATCCATCTTTTTTCTCTTTTTTCTGTTTTCATCTTAGCTTTTTATATACAGTATCTATTGAAGTTGTATTGAGAGTGTGACAAACAGCAGCATAGATCAGCACAGGCCTGTGAATAAATAAGAAGGCTCAATTAA
The DNA here is from genome assembly GCA_030770545.1 of Macropodus opercularis. Taxonomy (NCBI): domain Eukaryota; kingdom Metazoa; phylum Chordata; class Actinopteri; order Anabantiformes; family Osphronemidae; genus Macropodus; species Macropodus opercularis. The sequence goes on from JAUCMP010000028.1 coordinate 8,380,643, forward strand.
TTCAGAGGTCTTCCACCAGTCTATGGTTTCTCCTCAGTTCCTCTGCCCTTATGTTCAGAGAAAGAAAGAGTGTGATCCTATACGATCCCATAATGGGCAATAAAGGAGAAAGTGAAAGGCTGAGGGTTCTCGTGTCATTTCATCTTTTCATTTCCAATACAAAGGAGCAGCAATTGATGGAGAAGTTGATTATTGTACAGTTTCTCTTTGTTCACTGCTTTGGACCTAGTGAATACTTATATTTTTCAATTCCTGACTACCCTTCTTTCCTTCGTTCCACCTTCCTTGAGATATTGTTTTCCGATGGACTCTCCAATGTTCATCCCACCGCATCGAGGGAGGATGACTCCTTCTGCGTTTCTGTCTCGTTTGTCTTGCAGCATTCCTACAATACGTAAGCGCAGGTGTGGGCCACACGCACATCTGTATTGAGACGCTCGCACACATCACTTGCCTTTGTAGCGCATTTGACACAAACGCTCCACGCACTTTATTAAGAGTAAAAAACAATGTGGGAGCAGAGCAAAAAAAAAGAAACAACAGATGACAGAATGTGGATGAAACAGGACACACTGTATAAACTGTGCTTGCTCTTACAAGATTGGGTCCTTTGGGTCTGAAGTTGGCCTTTGAGGTGGAAGTGTGGGTGTAAGGTCTGATCTAAAGAGCAGGTACAAACTCTGATTCCCTAACATGCTTACACGTATTGTTAAAGAAAGTGCTCCAGGGGAAGAAGTACAACACTGTGACTTCTTTTAGAATTAATAAACTCTGCTTGGTGTAAGGCTGCAGCTCAAAGTTGAAAATAATTTCACCAGTTCCTGTGGTGACCTCTGACCTTTTGTCTCCATGTCACATTGTCTTCTCGGCTTCTCTCTTCTTCTTCATCGAATATGGAAAATCACAGAAAAAGGTCTGATCTTACCTTCAAGAACGCCGCCACCACCCTTTCACGGGACCATTCCAAACAGATAGTAATCGGACTGACACACACACACACACAGACACGCTGTAATGGCAGTAAGTGATTAGCTTCACAGATGAGGGATCCGTTTTTTTTAACGTTTTCTGGGAAACGATGATTGCTCTCAGCATTCATTAGCAAATCGCTGAGGTCAAATGATTCAAGCAGGACTGGCTGTTTCAAAACCACCTAGCGGAGTCCAAGACGGATAAAACGAGACCGCAAATGAATGGACATATTACTAAACTAGTTCTGCAAATAAAAAAAAGACACGGAGTTATTATGCCCTTGACTCAGGAGGCACAGTAATAGAAGTAACACTTAAGCAGCAGATCTGCTTTTCTCTTGTAATTACCAGCGTGAACTAGTTGCATTTTTACAAGTGTATCTGTTTGCGGTGCTGTTGTAGCAGCGAGTGCAAGAGCGCGAGAACCCATTTGAATGGCAGCGCTTGTGAATGCATCATTGAAATGTGTAATCCCAGAGCAGCCGGGGAGCCGCGTGTGATGGAGAGAGCTGGGCTTCATTGTAGCCTCCACAGGAGACTAGATGAGTCCAGAGAGAGGGAGAGAGAGACGGAGACAGAGAGGCTGAGAGAGAGAAGGAGGGAGGAGGAGAGACACCATACTGACAGCATGAATGATACATCATATGATTGTCTTGGACAGAGCTGTTCTCTCCGGCTGCCTATACTGCACTCTCCAACTGTCCTCCATTTCAAAAGCCCTGGTGGACTGATTTATAACACTCAACAAAACTGTTCTAGACGAGACCCAGTGTTGCTGCCCATAAGTTTTCAAACTTTACCAACAATATATTTTAATTTGTGTTTCGGTTATTCTCTGTTTACTTTCCTTCCTTTGACCTGCAGTGACGGCTAATTCAAACTAGGGATTGAGGACAACTGCAATTTTAAAAACAGTACAATTTAGGATCATCAAGCGTCGGTTCAAACTTTTTATTTCTCTTGAGATCCTATTCCTGGCAAATACTCCCCTTGTCAATAAGTTTTTTTTTTTCATTGCACTGAGAAATCCATAGCTAAATCAAATAATGGTGGCCTATGGTGACATATTTAAGTAGATATATCAGAGAAGTATTCTGTTCTTCAACTTGTCAATAGCTGTCAATAATAGCTGAACTGTGAATTCTTTCCCTTGTTTTTCTCCCACCACTCAACAAACAAAGATCCAGAATAAACACGTGTGATCAGTGGGATAACAAGACTGGTGTGTTTGTGGGATGTAGGTTACATTTCAAAGGTTTGAAAGGCCAGAGAAAGCTACCGTGTGTAAATTATTGAAGAGGTAAGGGATAGGATGGAGAATATGAGTGAGTAGCATTTAGAGTTCAGAAGAGAGAGAAAGAGAGACGGCCGGCTCACTGTGCAGTTCTGTGTGCAGGACCATGATGGGAAATCTATATACCCTAACCTTTCTTTGTCTGTAGTTTTATTGAAATTGACTAGTCAGAGGGACGATATTTCACCAGGATGGTATGGAGTGAATCCAGTCCCTCCAGATTTCAGACCTCCTCTACTTTTCAACTTACAAACTGTGTTTGCACAGTATGCGGATGATGAAATCATGTAATATGAGAGATACTGCTTCCCGATTCTGTGTGGAACTCGCATATGTCTCTTTTCTGACTTTAGAAACTCACACTCCTGGTAAGTGTGTGTGTATCACAACCTCAGTTTGTACCATAATAAAACACATTTCTATTGTTTTCTGATGCTTTATGCAAACTGCACATTATTTAGACATGCATGTATCACTGTGTGATCATAGGTTCTCACAACACTTAAGTTTGTTTTGGACAAAAATATATCAATTTTTCGCTGCCATTTTGCTCCTATTTTCAAAATTTACCAATTTAGAGTAAATACAGACAATCATCAGAACATATGGAATTGAAAAGGGGATTAGGCATAAACATTGCCCATATCTCCACCAGCCACCTCATTGAGGGAGGGCAGGTCGGCAAATAGGCTTTTCACATTTCAGACACCACAATATCACTCCATCTCATTGCGGCATCCATTACGCGCTACCTTGGGAATGAGGAGAGGTCCATGCTGAGAATCGGGGCAGAAAATGGCCGCCCACTAGGAGGGGTAAAATGGCCAGCGTTATTATTCTGGCTCCCCCCCAGGGGGAATTGGCCTGAATATAGATATGCAACATTATAAAACCAGGTTATTATCTGGGTGCAGGCTAACAGCCTCTCGCCTCTCTCCCCTATGACACATACACACTGATAAACACAAGGTGGGTCTCCATCCACCAGCTTTTATTCTCATTTTCAATTTTAAATAAAAAACAGAAATGGTGGACATTGAAGGTTTTTGTATTTGACTAAGGATCTGTGCTTTATTAATTACGAGGAAATTTAACAATCAACAATGAATGAGAATAATCTGTGCCTGTAATTAATTATTCAAAAAATCGAATTATTCTTTTGAATCATTTTTGGTTTTGATTTGACTTACGTCCTCTGGTTGCACTGTTGCTGTGTTCGTCTTCTGCAGTGGATTAATGGCAGACTTGGAAAACTACAGTAACTCCTGCAGGTCCTGTGGCAAAGCTCCCTGAGATTCTGCCGTACATTGATGTAAACCCACCTAAACAATCACAAGCAATGTGCACACAGATGATCAAATCCGTCCAAAGTATCTGAGTATATATCTGAGCATCTGTAGCTTATTGTGGCGATTGAATCCCTTCCAATGAAGTGAGGCGTTCAGTGTCCCTGTTGTTTTTTGTATTCTTCTTCTTATTATTATTAGTCGTTCTTATGTTTTCTTGTTGAGCCATCTATATGCTATAAGCAGATACTAGTTACTACCACAGTGACCAAACTCCTTTTATGTTACATTCAGCCCAGGATTTATTAAATTAATAGCAAATGTACTGATGCTCCCCTCTTCTTGTCCCTTTCTCTCTCTGTGTATTTATTTGTTAGCTATCTGTATTTCAGTCTCTTTTTTCCTGCTGTTTTCTACTGATTACGCCACCTTTCTCTAGAATTTCATCTTCTCATGCGTGCCATACAGTTTAATAGCTTCTCTTCTCTTCCTCCACTTTGTTCTGTCTGTCTATCTGACTTCTCCAGGTCCGCTCTAATTCCCTCCTTTATTCATGAACCTAACCTTGCCAGGTTAGTTGGCTTGGTGTGTACGCACATGTTCTTGTGTGTGTGTGCGTGAGAGAGAGAGAAGAAGCAGACTGTAAATGGGAATATGAATCTTTAAGGGCCTGCTGCTACTGTGGCTGAAATGACTTTTCAGAGCCGCAGTGATTTTCCAAGAAGGATGTTGATGAGGCCTGGATTACAGGAGGTGTTTGTGTGTGTGTGTGGGTTGTGTGTGTGTGTGTACATGTGCATGCTTTTTTCTGTCTTTCAAAAATTTACTTTAGAAATGAACCTTAATTAAAATGTGCTTACTTTACACTATATCATTTTTATCATAAAGCAAAATAAAGACATTTGCGTTTTTAACTAGTTTTACTCTTTGTTGCCAGTTTAAGATAAGATACCTCAATCTCAACTCTAAGATCTCCCAGGACCCCACTGTGTGGGACCTGAATGACTATTTGAGCACCACAGCCATGTGTCTTGAGCTCAAAAGGTCAGGTAGGTTACTCGCCACTGACCATGATGACTCAGCAATAATTCATTATAGGCGTGGGAGCATGGTTGAGATAGCAGCTGGGGGTCAGGGTTGTGGTGGGAGGTCATGTGGGAGGAACTGCTCACCAAATTAAAATAAGTGGCCTTGGATGGACACAATTAAAAGGTTGGGCATTTGCTAGAACTCAGTGGGGACGTACAAATCCAAATGTCACAGAGACAACGTCTTTATTCAAAAGATACAAATATCAAGTCCACTAAAAATATTATCAAATTCTGCAATTGAATATTGTTTTGCCAGATGACTTGAGGCCAAACACCAAAATCTTCTTACTAAGGTAGTGGATGGCTTTACTGCTTTAGATAAATATTATAATTTATAGTTAGATATTACCTTTATTAAAATAAATCAGTGGTAGATCATTTTATATTTACAGATAACCCTAATATTTACCGCATTTGCAAAAAAGAAAACCAGGCGATTTTTTTTTAACATTTTTATTCATCTCCAAAAAACACAAAAAAAAGGTCGGTTCATAGGCTGCAACTGTTTTTACCTGAGATTAGATTTAGCTCTTCATGGAACGTCTAAGAGGTCAGCGGGTAAGATGCTCCTGCCTCATAAGCAAATCAAACCTGACAACCCCATCAAAAAGGTCCGAGCAACTGCTGACAGATTCTAAAAAACTCTGCTTCTGTGCGTGGATCCATGGCTGCACCTGCTAGAGTGCGCCTGCCACCCAGGGCTGTCTGTCACCAGCTTCTATCGCATTACCATACTGCCATGACATCCCTGGCAGCTTTCTGAAGCCTCAAATCTGATAAAAACAGAGATAAATCTCGTCTCTGATCTTCCTGATGAATATGATAACACCTGCTCCAGGTTATTGGACCTTGACACCTATTGGGGGCCCTAGGAGCCGCTGATCCTGGATCAGAGGTGGAAGAGACTGTGGAGGTGGAGTAAGAGGGAGGAAAGACCCAAGGGGTGGGGGGGGGGGGCGGTGGGGATAAGTGGAAAGCGCTCTGGAGAGGTGCTCGCAGGCTGGGCTTGGATGACAGCCATGGCTGAGTGATGGTCCAAAGCCCCACGCAAAGCCCCCTTCTCATGTCTGTGGAGGAAGACGACTCTCATTCTGTCTCGCGCTCACCCCCACACATGCACATAATCATTACCATACATTACCTACTTTTACCCTAACTTAATTGTATTTGGATCCAAAACCGAATAAGTTGGCTAAAAGGAAAGCGAGTCCTCCACCGTACGACTGTGTAGACAGATATACTGTAAGTCCTCACAACATGAGCAATGCCAGCGGGTTTACGCGTACACACTCCTTCCTGCGGGTTTAATTCTCCCATCCCTTCTCCCTTGTCTTCTCCGTCTCTCCTACATATTCCCGTCGACTCTCACTCTCTTCTATTTCTGTTTTCCCCCCACCTCGCGTACACACTCGAACACGTACACTCGCACACGGGGATCTAGTGGGGGATGTATGAGGGTGTGGTAGAGCTAGCGATGGGGCTCTGCTTTGATGCCCAGTGGGAGATTACAGGGCCAAGAAGCCGAGATAAAAGTACAACTGAAACACAGGTATCTGCTCTTGCTTATTGCCTTACAAACCCATTCGCACCTACGCTCACATGCAGCCATAACACATGTTCCGAGTAGGCCTAGGATCCACACGCAGACACCCACCTACATACATACTAGCATCTAATGGCCAGTCAGTGACACTGAGGTCTTAGCCCCTGTCTGCCAGTCCTCATTTGTTTCCCAGCCCCTCCTATGTGTGTGTAGCAGTAGCACTTGCTACCGGGTGTCTTGTTACTCCTCAGAAGGTCTATTGATTTAACTCTTGCCACAATCTATAACACTATTGTCTTGCCTTAAGTGTCTCATCTGTACAATTCACTGGCAGAAGTCTATACATCAAAACCCCCACCTGCTTAAAAATATTGGTATTCTGCAACATGCAGGTGAATCAGTTTTTTTTTTTTTGGTGAATTATACATTTCTTGCACAGTCAACCTTACTTTTTTTTTAAGCAAAGATGCTCGCAGCTAGACATAACACGGCCTGGTACAGGTTTATTTTTACTGCTGTTGTGTTTATGAAGTCAATATTTTATTTCGCAATATCATATAGCAGAGGTGTCAAACAGAAGTTACATTTCAGATGTTTTCAGATGAGATATTCAGCCTTGTGGGATTTTGACATCCAAAACAAAACAAGAAAAGTCGTCTTCTGGTTAAAATATACACATAAGCCTGTGGTTAAAGAAAAAAAAAATATTGCAGCTGCGTTATGTTTGATGAAAGGCTCGGGTTTAGGCCTCTAAAGCCCTTTAGGTGTGTTGCCAGATCTGCTTTAGTTTAGTTGAAAGTGAGAAGCCTCTTTCTTTACAGTGTCATCCAGTGAATACAGAGACTCTATATGTGTATTGCTATTGTGACATGTTCAGACCTTTTGATGGGATATTTTTTGTCCTAACAGATTAAAACTACATGAAAGCAACAAATCACCCTTTACTTTGAAAAAGGCAATCACCTTTTCTACTAGTTGGGAAATACTTTCTTTCAAGCTGCCGATAGACAGCGAGGCCTGGCCTGCACTGAAGACATTGCAGTCCAATGCAGTAATTGTAAATCCTCCATTTATCCTGCTTTTATACATTTCCGTAGCAATTTAAATGGAAACCATAAAGAATAAAAGTACTTGCGCAGTCATTCAGTTGATGCAAGATAATATTTTATGAGCAACACCCCACAGCACACAAATCTCAAGGTTACCTCTCGGAATTTGGCAAGATCTTACCATTGATTACCTTCAAACGCAACCTCAATGCAGTAGGGGTTTTGGGCTCTTTTGAGCAATATTAATTGATCTAGCGAGAATGTTTAAAGAAGGTGGACGAATGGCCAGGTGAAGAGCTCTGAAGCTAAATAGCTAAGCTCCAATAAGTTGCAGTTTCTTTGCCTTTTTAGGGATCCAAGCGTGTTTCACTTGCTCCAGAGATGCCTGTATCTGCTGCCGTGTGCCTTACAAAGTTGCAAACTGATGCAATAACAGTTGTTGTGAATGACAAATTCTAGTTACCTGGCCTTGCTTGCATAAAAACCATTCCAGACAAAAAGGATTTAAAAAAAAAATAAATCACTTTCATGCACAACAAACAAACTGGAATATACTGTTTGGAGAATTGTCTTTTTTTTCTGATTGCCTGGACCTTCGCATCTCTGAATGGAGGCTGTGGTGCAGAAAGGTACATGCACATTTACAAGCCTAGTAGTAAATGTAAAGTTAAAAGTAAATGTTGAAGAGCAGGATCCTGCGATGGAATAGCTGCATTGTGTTGTAAAGCAGGAGTGATGAAACATTTATATACAGCTCACTGGTTGCTTTCAAAGACAAATTGCTTGTAAATCCATAAATTATTGTATATTATTTATTTACTGCCGCTGATGTGTTAAAAATCCCAAAGTCACATGTCTGATGCAAAGGCCTCTGTAGATGTGGAGACATCAGCAGTGTAATCTGCAGGAGGTACACGTACCTCGTCTTAGTTACTGTCGCTGAGCTCGGTGGGATATGACACGGGCCCAGCAGGAAGGGGTAGTGATTAGAGCAGGACTGGGTTATAGAGATGCTTCATTACGTTGGTTTTGCAACATGATTACACAAGCTGCAATGACATTATTGACATTATCTATCCATCTATCCATCTATCTAAAAATTGTATTCCTTCACTGATGCACACATTTTCACAAATAATTCATTCCACCTCCGTATTGGTCCAGAATATTTACACTCCAAATCAAATTCTGTTGTTTGTGGTGCAGGCATGAATAAAAACATGAGGGTGATTTTCCAAGGCAGAATAATGTGCCATCGGCGCCTTTTCCGCTAGAGTTCCACTGCCCTAAAATGAGGCCGGTCAGACAGGGAGTGATGGCGCCTCCATGATGGTATTATACGATTGCTAGGTACCTGCATGCTTCCCTCACCCTTGCTCGCTCTCTCTTTCGTTGTAACCCCGCTGCTTCATTTTAGCCTCGCCCCAGTGTCCAGATACTAAAAACCAGCCGCTTGCGATCTGAATCGCCATCATTCCATTATGACGGGCAGCTTGCAAGCATGCACACACATGCGCAAAGATCACAGATGTGTATGTAGTAATGCACACATGGTGCCAGCGTTTTCACCTTGATGCAACCCCCCGTGGAAAATAAACAGCACATCAGATTCTGATGTGAAATCTGAAACATATTGTAAACTGACATATAGCTGCTTTGAATGTTAATGCACAGAATAGCTTGAAGGGAAAAATGTATTTCTGTGGTGACCTAATTGGCCTCATAGTCCACCGTAATAAAAAGTACGTGTCTAATAAAATACATACTTTGACTGCTGCCTCCATACGATAGCTGCAATAAAGTGTTGGCTATGCATATCATGTGTTACATTCATGGACATTTGCATGTGGTATCATTGGTTCTGTTGCCCTTGAGATGTGTAAAAATATCTTTTTATGAATCTGTGAGCATCAGTATGTGTCAGCGAGCATTCAACATTCCTCTGTTCCTGCCCTTTGTTCATTATAGTGAGTCTAATTCTTACTCTGTCTTTGAAAAGGCATTAGATCTGAAGCAGACTGTTCATTTATCCTTCACCGAAGGTTTCCACTGAATGTAACAACCAGCCTATGCAAAGTAATGTTCATAGCAGGAATTTGATCCTTGGATGATGGCTGTGTTAAGATGGCAGATAGGGGAAGAAATCCCTCCCCGGTGGTGCGTTTCGCTTTGATATGCAGGCCCTCCTCACATATGGCTGCCTCTCCGAATATTTCACACGTTTGTTTATATATATATATTTACACGCACGTTTTTATTAGGAGGAATTACGCCTTGGAAATGTCAAGGTTAATTTCCTGGTAAGGAGAGACAGGGAATGAAAGAGGGGAGAGGCCTTCAACAAGGCGAGGAATGTGTGTGTGTGTGCGTGTGTGTGTGTGTGAACATGAGTCGCTTGGTGGGTGCATATTGGCATTAAACCACCACACACACAGAGTAGGACAGTAGCTCACGAAGAGAAGATGGAAATACATTTATTATTTACATTTATGTGTCATAGCAAACAGTTGTTCAGATTTAGGAGAGAGCAGCCGAAGAAAAAACACAGATCGAGAGAAAAAAGATTCCTGCTCAGGCTATATAAACAGAAGCAAAAGAGAAATGTTAAACATATATGCGCAGTATACACCAATACACACGTTCTTCTGCTAGTAAAGTATATTTTCCTTAAGGTAATTGTAGTAGAAAATTAATAAAGCAGCTCACATGTTTTAACATGTTAGTATTTCTGAATGACAGCTGTCATGTATTCCACACACTGACGACAGTTCGAAATCAGACGCCTTGTGATAGGATGAAGTACAGGAACAATGTGGTATTCAGCCGCAGCCGAAACCTTACTGTATGTGGACGTACAGAAACAAACAATGAAGTACATGTTGCTCTTTCATTGCATGCCCCTGCCTTCGCTCTTCCCTCCATCCAATTTAGCCTTTATCTTTCATTGTGGCGAGACATTTTCCCCTCCACTACAAAGCCAACGTCATGTTCAGAGCTTTTCTACATAAGTGTTTCATGTCACTCCTTTTCCCCTAAAACACACTTGCCTATTCCATGCGTTCCATGTCTTATATTTGGGTTCGAGAGAGGAGAGGTAACATTAAAGAGCTATCACTTTCTCTCTCTGTCATTCTCCTCCTTCATACTCCATTTGATCTGAAGCCAGATATGGCTTTTAGATGTGAATGTGGACACACACACACACACACACACACACATGCACGCACAAAATACCTTCATGCACACATTAGCGCATACAATGTGCACACACTCCGTCTGACTGACAGATAAACAGTTTGAGGGAACACACGTACACGCACGCTCAAACATGTGCAAGAACACACCTTTATCTCGCAAGGGCTTTTATTTTGTGTATTTCCTCCCAGCCAAACATCAAAAGGCGAATAGCATCTCACATCACACAGACAAACAACAATATTACAATCCTCTGTACTCGACAATGCCATTGTAAAATGCTCCACCCTTGACAACTTGTGGAATGGGTTGAAGGAATGGTGGATTCAAACAAACAGACATAAATACACAACAAATACCACCTACAGCCAATAAAATATGCATGGGAGACGACGACTACCTTTAAACTGACTACTGTCAGAAATAATAACATGCAAAAAAAGAAGATACTTGAACAGTGACAGTCTTCCACAGGTGTCTGTGTGTCTTGTTCGCTTGTTGTTCTATTTCTATATCTGCATGTTTTGGTGCTCAAATGTAATCTATAGCTTGTATTGTTCAGATTATTAGGAGCAAAAGTTGCAAGAAAATAGTATTATATGTAGAAATATATGTATAGAACAATTCTGCTTCTTACTTCGTTTCATGACTTTATTGTTAAATAAAAATGCTACAAGTCGAAATCAAAACTGAATCATGCGAATCCAAAGTCTCGGAATGTTTTGAGAGACAAAATGAATGCGCGTGGATTTAAAGAAGGTAAAAAACCTTGATATATTAGATGCCAATAACTCATCTTTTCTTTTACTCCTGCCTTTGTTCACTTGCTTTCTGATCTGTAATTGAAAAAGCATTCCATTTTTATTTTCACCGCTATCCAAAGGCTAAATCCAAAACACCAGCCAAGAGGTTAGCCTGGTCACCTGGCACCCACAGGCAGTCTCTCTCTCTCTCTCTCTCTCTCTCTCTCTATTCCACACACACACCCACCCATGCACACACACACACACACCCCACACACACCTGGCTGCTGTGCTTCAATAAACTGTAAATTCCTCCTCTGCGCCCACCGTACCCAAGCTAACCCTTTAAAAGTCACCCGCCTCCACCTTGTAATGCATGAACACACACAGACACACGCATACATACTTACCCACAGTCACACACAACAGACAAGCCCAAACACACAAAAAAACAATGTGGCTTAGTGGATGGTATCAAATTTAGTGGCCACGGGGATCTGGCTGGGGTCATAAATCTATATCTAACATGTGAGAAAATCTCTACATGAATATCTGGAGACATGGAGGGAGAGGGAGACGGAGAGGCAGACAGCAGGATACAGAGAGAGAGAGGGACAAAGGGAAAAAAGGCAGAAAGTAAGAGTCTTGTAGAGAGGAGGAGAAGGAGCCATATACAAACAGAGACAAAAAACTGAGCGCGGTATAGAAAGAAATAAACAAGCAAATGTAACTCGGCAGAAAAAAAAAAAAAACGAGTGGTGGAGTGGGCGACAAAGCACAGCGGAGGAGAGAAGGAATCAGTAAGACAGATAAAGATAAAGCAGCAGAGGGAGAAATGGAAAGATAGGAGCAAGAGAGTCACCGAAAGAGAATATGACAGTGAGAGATATATGGGCGGAGAGACAAACTAAGCGAGGGAAGGAGGTCTAGAGACAGACAGACAGACAGAGAGTGCGAGGGAGATACATGACCCCTCTCTCTCTCTCTAACAATGGCTCTTCATGTGGTGCCCAGCTTAGCAGGCGAGCCGCTGGAATCAGGAATGTGGAATGTGGGATTTCAGGCTTGGAAGTGATAGCTACTGTCTGTGTGTAATATTTAGGGCCGACACAGGGAGCCTCTGGCACACCATGAAACACATGGATGGGACAGCATGAGAGTGCATACGTGTACAGTCAAATGTAGCAGCATACACACGCTGAATTCTGAGTGATCTCAAAAAGGCACAGGTCTCGGAACAACTCGGAAAGTCTGTAATATTATATCTGACAATTTAATAATGCTTCAGATATGTTAAAAACACCTCATTACAAGGCAAATATTACAGTAAAATAACAAACGCTTGAGTACAATTATACAGAAATGTAAAGTATGAATAAGTGAATGCCAGGTTTAAACATTTATGGTGCTATTTATAATTGTGGCTTAAGATCTGATCGACCTGGAGCAAAATTTGAGTGTATGTCTCGAATGTATTTACCTCTTAAATGAATCTCAATCACACAAGCACAAAGTTGCATTTTTACACACCCACACACATATACTGTATATTGTTGCTCTTTGTGTTTCGTCCTCCATCTCTCGCTCACACACGGCGAGCTAACACACACCCTCTGCCGCTAACACAGGAGACAGTTGTTGCTGGCTGCCCCAATGCCTGTCATGGCTGTCAGGCCAAATCCCATGAATTATGGCTCTTCCAGATGTAAGAGATTTCTAAGCTGCCTCCAACGGCCTGCGGTCTGTGGTGAGAGAGAGGCAGAGAGAGGAATAAAAACAAAAAAGAGAGAGAGATTTGGGTTTATGCAGCGTCATCCAAAAATCCATTTTCCTTTCTCGATCCCTCATCTTTATTATCTCACTGTATTCTATCAAAGGAGAAATTGTCATTACTTCAAATTACCTTTGGACAAAAATATTATTCAAGGCGTCACACATTTGAAAATTTCTCATGAGTCTGTGACTTATATCTACAAGAAGGAGTCACTACCTACCACGCTTGTAATTTTAAAGCTGGAAATTGGATATTTTTGGTGGGATGGTGTTTTTCAAGCTGAACGACGGCGTTTGCATCATCTGAAACGAAGACACAATCTGTCCTTTCCATTCGTGTTTCTTACCTTTTGGCGTCTTTAAATCCATCTGTGCAACGGTGATGTCATCGACATAAATGTCACCTTCATTATGAAATCACACGTGTCTCGAAACGAGCAGTTAATGCAGGATTCCTGACACACTGATCATTTTGTCTGACCAGTGCATTAGTTTAATTTCCCCATACGCACGCCAACACTTAAAATTCAAGCCCCATCATTCTTTTACTTCGTTTAGTCTGCTCTCACTCTTTCTCTCATTAGTACTTCGTAACCAGACAGTTTATTTGAAATTATGGAAGCATTACACTCTCTGATGTAGCAGTTTAAAAATCAATAGCAGAACCCCTAGCCGCTTCACTTAAGCCCTCTCCTATGGCAAAGGGGATGTCTCTTTCTCCCTCTCTCTTAAATGGTAATTTCATTTGCAGTCACTAAGACCTCGCTGATAATTACCAATGCCCTGAGAGAAAAAGGCGAGTGAAAGAGAGAGGGGAGAGATGGGAGATAGAAGAGGAGAGATGGATTAAGAAAGGAGAGCGAATGCCAGTCATTAGAAAAGCTTTCCTCTCTCCCTCCTTTGATCAGAGTTAAGAACACGTTGCCTTCACTCTATCGCTCCCTGACACCAACCTCTGAAAAAAAAAAAGATGAAGCACAGGAGGGGGGGAAAAGGTGAGCGAGGAAGAGCCTGACAAAAAATGATCCCTGAAGTCTTAAATAGCAGGCCTTAATTTTGACATTGAACCCTCTGTGTTCTTGGGTTACACCTGGGCCGTCCATTTTCAGAGAGCTCCGCCATCCATTTTCCCCTTCTTCATCTCTCAAATGAACTAATCAGAAAGAGGAATATGAAGTGTCCTGCAGGATCCATTTCTCTAGAAGCATATGGCAATGATTGATGGGGGACAAGTTTGACTTTCCTAGGTCACCCTCGTTGCGCACATCTGGGAGCATGCAATAATTCTCTTAATTTAGACCCCGTCCCTTCCTCCTGCTTCTTCGTATTTTTTTTCAAAGAACTTCAATTTCACTTTAGTGGGGGGAAAAAAGAGCCTGTTCTCATCCTGTCCTCCTTCTCTCTCTCGCTCACTCTCTCAAGACAAACACAACCAGTCATTTTGGCTGGGATAAAGGTACCGTAGTGGTTGCCAGATGTTTATAAGAACTGCCGGGGCAATCCCCTTGTCTTTTATGGCTCCCATGATTTTTCTTTCTGGCTTTAAAAAAAAATTCTTGACAAGCACAGTATACGCAGCTGATATTTAATCATGACAAATACTGTAAATGACTAAATATGAGTTACCTCTGTTTGCTTTTAGCTTGAAAGCAGCTTCTTTTCACACAAAGCCGCATATCCAGATTCATGCGCATCCAGTCTGGGCAGAGGGAAGAATAAATGTATCTCTGTTTATTCAAATTGCACTAAATCAAAATATAATGAAATAATTCTCGTTTGAAAATGCAACATACAGTACTTCAACGTTTGCGTGTCTTAGGAGAGAGAGCAAGGGGATGGAGGCAACCGTCAAACCTCTTTGACAGCAACCGGGCCTTGTTAGCTGTGCATTGAAATCATCTTCGACTCTGGGTTTGTAATAAAAAGAAAAAAAGGGAGCGGGACAAACGCTGACCGCTAAACGTTTTCGGGAAACCCTCTCGTCCTCCTTCTGCCATGTGATGATTCCACCTCAGAAATATTTGGCACCATTAACATTCCGATGGGTATCATCCCCCTTTCAGACACAATTCGCTCTGCTCCCGAGACCTGTGGGCCAAGGCAGGGAGAGGCCCAGCGCAGATGCTATCTGCTCTCATTCTTCACCAGACCTCTCTTCTGCATTACATGTGGTGCAAAGAAAAATGTGATTTCTATTAAACAGGTGTTAGGACGTAAGAATTAGCTTCTATTTAGAATCTCAGTTGTTCCTTTAAGACCAATTAACATTTTATTAAATCCCATGTTGTTGTTTTTTTTACTTCAGCTTGTTTATTAAAATTATTAAAACTCATCAAAGCCTTTCATCAGTGGTATTGGCTGATCAAGCTGAAACGTGTATGAGCATAATCGCTAATGATGCGACTGCGTGTGTGAAGTGTTTTGCCCGTCAATCCTCATGTTTTCCTCTGCACTTACAGCTGCTTCCATGTCGTCAATCCTCACAATTGAGCTGCCTATAACCGCGTGTGCGTGTCTGTCTTTGTGTGTGCTTTGTCTAATCGTGTGTGGTAATGTGCGAGACGGAGCGCTACACTTCGAGCACAATTAGCCAGGCATTTAGGCATCTTAATTGGTGACATTTGATCTTAGGCACTCGCTGATGAACCACTTAGCAGCAGACTTATGGATTAGCAGCCGGCGCGGCTCTCCCTTCTCAGATGTAACTAACAGGTCAGGAATTAGAGCTCTTAACGCTGCCTTACAAATGAAGACAGCTGTATCGACTCGTGTGGAAAACTGCCTTCCCTTTTATTTTGTAGACTTACTCCTGTCCTTTCTTATAATCTTGCATCATGTGTTTTTTTTCCATCCCATTAACTGAAACAAGGTTTTGTTTAAGGTTTTTTTTTTTTTGTCTGCTTTGCTCTCTTCTGGACATTTTCAACTGCCTTGTTGGCGGCAGGCCACTCACATTTGGCCGTGACAGCGTTTGGCGTTGGTGTTGTCATGGCGTTGAAGCGGTCTCAGTTGTCTGGGCAACATGTGCTGGGGCTCATGGGAGCCTTATAAATGTCATGTTTCGACGGGACCGCTCAGGAGAGCCGGAAGTCCTCCCCGAAAAACAAAACCAAACCAAGACAGAGCGCCACTGGTGTCGGGGATGCCACGCTGCATTAGATCACGTACAAGCACACTTGGCAACAAGACAACAACTGCTAAAATACTTGTACACAGGTAGCTTTGCATGCAGCTTCAGTAATATGACTCATTTACACGTGCACAAACTCCTCCCCCTCTATCTTTTATTTTTGCCCTCCCTTTGTAATCTAACCCCTGTAATAGGGGCCAATCCAGCTCCCCCACTATACCCCACCCCGCCCTCTGTAGGTGTGTCACATTTTTGCCACACTTTCCCCTCCCCAAGTCATTGTCATGTGCCTGAACCTACTGAGCAGAGAGGCTTTAAACAGGAGAGACAGCACTTGTCCCTTAGATTAACATGTTCCCAGTGTCACATGCCTTCGCCTGCGCGCGTCACCACTTGTCTGGAGGTGCCTGTCGACGTTCATTAGAAAATGGCAGGATTTAAGGAACAGAGCAATTTTGGCAAAAGGTAGACAAAATTGTCTGGGATGCGCGTTTTCACTGAAAACGGAAACATTTATTTGATTTGATGTTGGGTGCCAGCATTAAAGAAATATTTATTTTTTAAGGAGTAAAAATACCTTTCTTTTTTTTTTTCTTGCTGAAATTAATATTCTTCAAACCACAACATTATAATTCAACATAAAACACATAGTCCAACCAACAAAGCAACTCCAGGCTGAGGCGAGGGCCAGTCGGCATTTCAAACGCCCCTGAGATTCCAGATATTCTAATACCGTGGGACCTCCTCTCATATTTATTGTGGGAATCAGAATTTATGATGAGTAAATTGGGCTTCTTCATCTATGTGCCAGGGGGTTGCAACATGCGGCCAAGATGGCTTGACTTATTGATTACAGGGAGCAGTATGCCCCATTTCAAAGGGAAGGAGAACCCCCGCAACGCAACTTCTGAGAATTAATTTGCCCGGCATGGGCCTTCATGAGAAACACTTGTCCGTAGACACACGCGGAAAGGCTAGTGCAGATACACACACAAAAAAAACTGAAGCCTGCAGGTAAAAGAATCCCACTACAAAAAAAATATATATCGCAGCTACACATGCATGCAGCTCCTTCCAGCTTCCAGCAACACACACACACACACACACACACACACACACACACACGGAACATGAGACCAATTTTTGCAGCGCTCCAGGTAACAAGACAAGGCCAGTTTGTGGTAAACGAAGATTGTGATCGTACTTTGCTCGCTAGTATTCTCATAATCGCACGAACTGTTACATTTAAAAAGTTGGAAATTTCATTGAAACAGTGGTTTAATTCCAGCTTGTATCTGGGGCTCACCTTTGAAGGCACCCTTGAACCCTGTTTTTTATTCTCTGTTTATTCCCTATTTCCAAAAAGCTTTTTTAAATTCCAGAAAGAAAAAAAAAAATTGAACAAGAACAAAAAGAAGAAAAACAGTGACTGACAGGAATTTTTAATATGTTTTTAGGCATTCAAAGAATTCATATAAAGGAAGATTCAATGACACTGTTCCTGAACTGGAAGTAAATACGTCTCTGACACGGTCCCATCCAAAGCGTTTTTCCAGATAAAGCCACAGCTGAACTATCAGCGGTTCATCCCTGGCATTGTCCACCGGATCGCCCTCTGCACTCAGACACAAGCTCCTATTTCACCAGCAGCACCCGTGCTAATTTATCATCATGGTCATGACAGACAACACATCTGTGTGTGAATGGATTGAAGGAAGTGAAGGAGGGGACAACAGTAAGGCAGCGGAGGAGGGCTGCAGGGGTTTGGGTGCAGAGGGAAGGAGTAGAGGAAATATGGTAGTGGGGAGGATTAGCATCACACAATCGTCCCGGCTTTTTAAGGGTCATATTTTGTTTGAAGGGCCCCATCCTACCCTTTGCTCCACCTCTCCCCCCTCTCCTGCCTCCCCTTTTATAACACTCTGTCAGCGAACCCCCCTCAGCAACTGGACACCTCATTGTCTTGGCCTATCTTATATTACAGCCCATATACTGCAGGTGTGATATGGAAACGCGTTGAAGAGCTTAAGGAGAGAATTGCAGCGTAGACCTGCAGAGGTTTTACGTTTGCCGTGTAAAACTGTAGCTTCGCAGGCTACGAAAGGGCACATCCATGACGACCGGCTTCCTGACAGCGGTCCCACATGAAATACTTCTGACCGGTTTATCGTTTGACTGACAGCGCTGCGTTTGTCGGCGCGGCCCGAGCTGAGCGGGCTGTCGCAGCGATGCAGATACGCGGACGGACAGCAGACGGGGAGACGCGCAGACCCGTTGTGTTCACACGTGCCACGCTAATATTCATCCGGTACTCTTGTGCGTCTGTGCGTACATGTCGAGACAGCAGGTGTGCGTTCTCGTGTGTGTGTGTGTGTGTTCAAGCAAGCATATCTGTTTACTTTCGCTCACCAAAAGCCCACTCACATTTGAATGCAGAAGACAGAACACATCTCTCTGCTCTGTGAGCCACTAGACAGCTCAGTCAGAATATTTTAGAGCGCACACAAATATTACACCCCCGGACACACACACGCGCGCCTCCCTGGGGTACCCCATATGTGACGCCTGGGGAGTGCAAAATGGAACTTTTTAAAAGCCGAAAACACTTCTCCTGAACAAACTAGTCTCGCTTAATAATACCACACTGGTGTTTCTCTCTCCTCTCTCGCGACAGGCCATCATTATCTTCGAGGGGTGGGTGTTTCAGCGGCTTTTTAGGGAAAGGTCACGGTTGTTTTGGTATCGGAAGGCCTTGCTACATGACAGAAGGCAAATAGACTATAAACTATTTGGAACTATCTCTGCATCCAAAAATGCATTTTAGTATGGAAATGAAAAAAGGGAAGAGTTGGGGAATTGAGGATTTAGCGTGAAGATAATGCCGGTTGCATGCTCCTGAGATGTTCAGTTGGCTGAATTGCTTATTTTGAACTTGGAGTGCACGTTGCAGTAGTTTGATGTGCATTACATCAAGGAATGAAGAAAACACCCTGTATGTTATAGAGCTGTTCCTTTTAAATTCGTCTACGCTGTGACTCTGTTTTATTATTAGTAGCTAGCGTCTTTTTGTTTTTTTCTTCAGGTGAGGTAAATGAACTTATGTGCACACAGATGCAGTAAAACAAACACACACACACACACACACTTCTAGCACACAGCCAGCATGTATACAGACAAACACACATGCACCTTCTGCTCTTATGAAGATAAATATGGCAAGGGGTAGATTTTCACCCGCACCCGATGAACGGGACACACACATTCATCTTTGCTGTATTTGGGTTTTGCATGGTGTGTGTGTGTGTGTGGGTCTGTGATGAGGGGATGCATATTGGGGATATAGCAGCAAGGGTTTGTGCACCTCACTGCCTTTTCAATGTATGGAAATGTATGTGCATTTTTAAAGTAGGGGGGCTAAATTTATTTCTCTTCCCCCCTTGTACCCTTCGCCCCTTTCTCTCTCTCTCTCTCTCCACACCTCATTCCTGCTGCTGATAGACCTATGGATGCATGATAGATGGAGAGAGAGGGAGATGGAGGGGGTCTCTGCATGGATGCATACATACATGCATGGATGTATATACACACCTCTCACACACATGCTATAAAGTCACTAACACACGCACGTGCATACGAAAACACACCTCTAAATGTAGGATTCATGCGCATACCAAACGTAATCCATAGTTTTACATAATGGAGAGGAGGAAGGAGTGGCGTCAAGCCGACTCCTGTAGCCAGGTGATAAAGATAATAAGAATCATCTGACTCCTTCTACTTCTCTATGTATGTATTCACATTCACCCAGGGAGATGCTGATATGCTATAGGGGGAATATAATGAGATCGTCAAGAACACATGTGGGTCATATGTGCGCTTTGTGCAATTTTCACAATGTCTAAGGCTTATGGTCCACGTTACGCAGAGATTTGAGGAAATTGCTCTGAGTGCAACTCATCTGTCTGCGGACTGGTAACTCCAATGCACGATTTGCACGTATTCCATAAAGGCAATTGCACTGGGATTGTACAATTGAGAGCACTGTTTTGATATGCAGTTGATGGGTTTCCTGCACATTTGTATAATAGTATGTATATACTGGGAGAGTGGAGTTTGTTTGTCGCTGGAATTAATTAAGCAAAAAGTATGCAACACACTCTACATACAAACAAAAAGAAAAGTCGCTGTTAATTATTCCAAGAAAGTTAATTTTTCGGAATATAATTAAAGGCGTTTAACCATCAGGGACAGAGTAAGATCAAAGTTGCATATTCGATATCATGCAGATAGCATTTTAAAATTAGCAAAGCCTCTTAACTTTATAATTATCTTTGGTGTGAGAACTGAGGCAGGAAGTTCTTTTGTGCTCATTCTGGGGCTGAAATAGTCTCTTTAGAATTAGATGAAAATTAATTAGAAATAATTGCAGATAGACATGCAGATTGCATTTACAATGCAAATAAATCTTAGCAGAGTGGAACTAAAGTTTCTTTTTTTCTCTCCAGTATTCGTCTACAGTGAGAGAATGCAAATACATTAAGTCTACATGGCATTTTAAAGCTATTTATACAAGTTCAACTAGTTGGAAGCTGTGTTGAGGAAATGCCTAAATTAAACAAGGTTTTCATGCACCTTTATTTATTAATTTTTTTTTTTGCACTACATGATAATATTTCCTTTCCTTATTCTTGGCTTTGGATGTGTGTGTCACAGCCGCGCTCTCGTCGCCCCCTCTGCCTCCACGTTTTCGCTGAAGTTGATACACGCAGTAATGTCCAGATATATCAACAAAGAGAAACAGAAAGAGGGAGTGAGATAGGGTGTGGTGTGTGTGCACGCGTGTGTGTGTGTTAAAGAGAGAGAGGGAGACGGCGAATTCTATCTCCTGGTATCAGCGGTCCCACGGAAAAATAAAATTGTTGCCTCCATATTAGGAATCAAAGCTAAGCCCAGTGTTATTGTGTCCACCATTTTAACTGCAGCCGACAGACCTTGAGGAAGCAGGTGCAGCGGGATGAGTGTGTAGGTGTCAGTTCATTTTATTTATTAGCTTTCTTGTTTTGATTTTTACAGGTCTAAACGCGCGCTTGTGTGATTCTTTTTGCGTGCATTCGTATTCGTACTGTACGTGTATTTGCGCCTGAAAAAAACGCGGGCTGAGCGTGTCGGCGTGCGCTGCCGGTGCACAAGCATGTTCGCCTGCAGGTGTCCATGCCTTGCACATTTATAGTCCCCGGGAACTGTTGACCTCACCCAGAGAGCCTCTGTCAGCCCCCTTTTGCAGAACCACCCTGTGTGTTTCTAGAGGACCCTTGAACTTGACCGTGGAGGGAGACGGGGTGAAGGGACTGCAGCAGAGGCTTAAAACAAACCACTCTGATGGACAACAAAGACAAGGGGGTGGGGTGGGGTGGGGTGGGGGGTGTTGGCTTGGGTGGGGGGCATACATAAAGGTTGAGAAACTAGGGGGGAGGTCCCCAGGGTACAAATGTGTTTATGTTGGTGTGTCCACATGTAGTTTACCGCGCGTGTACACATACATAAACGTGTGTCTGCGCACTTCCTCTGCGCGTATGTGCATGCGCGCACCTACGAGTGTGCGTTTTAATAGCCACAGTCGGAGAGCCTCTGTCAGACAGTCAGCTAATTGGCCATCTTACAAGTACAGAGGAAGCTGCTGGCAAATTGGCAAAAAGGGCAACTGGCTTCAATCTGATACCAAACTCCTTTCTGTCACGATGCTGTCCATTAGACAACAGCTTAACTCAGGGAAATGGAACAAAAATAAAGAAAAACAGAATATAAAACAAGAGGAAAATAGTGGCGTAATTGTGCTTTGGAGACTTGTGTTGTTGTGCTCGACCTGTGTGGAGCAAGATAACGGGGATCATGCTAGATTTAGTATAAATAAAAATTTGGGGGCAAGAATGCCAACTCATTGGACTGGTGTCTTTTTATATTGTGTGTGTGCGTGTGTGTGTGTGCATTTCCCTGGTACAGAAGCCTCATGTATTTTAATCCATGTAAAGTCCCAACTAGGTTCCAATTAGGAACAGGTTTCCTAACGCCCTGAGGGGAGCTGATAATTATGCTGTTGACTGAGGTTCGGAATGAAAGTGTTTGTGTATTTGCACAAGTTATTCTGTGGTTTGTGTGGACAAATATCACTTCAGTGCCCTGTTTGTGAGGACATCTTAACTGGTGTTTGGCTGTAAGAGGTGAGAATAAGTGTTACAGTTATGGGAAATGTTGGTTAAGGTAAGAGGCTGGAGACTTATATTAATAACAACTATATCAAAACAAATGTGCCAACATTTGAATGTCTGTAGCGTTTGAAATGTGTGTGTGCATTAAATGATTTGTCGTGATTAGACACAATACATTGAAACTCTCTTATCTCTGTTTATCACAAAAACTGAGCCTAACAAAAACACACACAGACCCAAATTGTGTTTGATGCTAAATCCAAGCTTGAAAGCACAGCAGCATAATTGAGTTGAGTTTATCTCTGTTTGTGAACATTTTGGGGGCTTTGTCTATTATGTACACGTTCGTGTTTTAACACTGTAGCTTGTGTTAGCTTTACTAAATGATTCCTCATAATTGGCTTTGATGCAGAGATTGAAATCCTCTCATCTCTGTTGAAATGAAATCGCTCGATGAACCAACCGCAGAATTATTCAGTATATAAATATAGATGTACAGAATCTGTGCATCCGCTCTTTTTTCTATTAATACATGTTTGGGTGTGTGGGTGTGACAGGTTGCTGTGCCCTAATGCTCTTCTACTCCCCACGTGCTGTCTAACCTTACTAAATAAATAAATAAGCGCGTGCAGTGATGCTGATGAAGTGGACAGCGCATCTTTCATATCTCAGCCTAAATGTTGAAAAATGTCCCTTCAGATAAAATGGATAACCCAACTGTAGAGCGCTTTGGTATAAATGTGCTGTTTTGCAAGGCTGAGCTGTCACGAGAGCCAAGAAAGCGTCAGAATTTCTTTGTATGGTTTTCTGCGATTTGAAAAGCTTGCCACAGCTGCAAAAAAAAAAAAAAAAAAAGAAGAAGAAGCATCCCTGTGTTTATTTTCAGCGCTGCAGTGTTTTGGGGGATGCTGGGCCCTCCTCACCCTGTATTCAAAAACTCTTAGTGTGGTTGCCGCTATTTCCACATTGTGTTGGTTCCAACAACGCCTCAAAGAGTAGAACCGAATAAGAGATATTTACACCATTTTTCTTAATCCATATAGACGGACATCCCGGGGTGTGTATGTATGTAGCACTGTGAACTGTTGTACACTGTTATTATTATCAAACGAGACTCTGGGAGGGGGTGTGGGTTTAAAATCCAACTCCAATTTACAAATCTGAGATAATTTTCACAGTCCTTTCTGAGGATTTTTACATAGAAATGAGGGGAATGGAGGGTTGAGAGGGGCACAAGGAATCTTTTGAGACTGCAAAACAGCATAATTGTTTTGCGATCCAGTCGGGTGTTATACTACACATAATATATGGTTATTTCATACAACCTCCAGACTGCCAAGATGTTTTCAATTTGGCACGGTCCTGCGATCATGATATCACAGAGAAAGAAGGGAGAGAGAGCTTCCAGTCTGGGATGGCCAGAGCAGTGAGAGGGCGATCATTTCACCAAACTCAAAGCTCCCCCCCTCCCACCTTTCTCTCTCTCTCTCTCTCTCTCTCTGAGACGAATAATTCCACAGTTGCTGAGGCACTGAAAAAGCAATCTGCCGAATACCCCAGGGTCATGTCTGTGGCCGGATGATTTGTGTGAAATGTCATACATTAAATATAAGTTTAACATTCAGCCTGGTGCACTGTAAAACTGCCCTGTCGTTGCCACAGTGCGCCATTTCCCTCCGTGCAGGGAGGGTTCGGGTTCAGGAAAGCGGTCACAAAGGAGTTGGACCCACAGATACACACACACACAGAAAAGGACACGCACATACACACACACAACACCCCCTGCGTCTGCCCAATCTTGGAGGGAGTAAGAGGAAGGGGGTGCGGACGGCGGGGAGTTGTGAGGCCATTCGATCCACAGCTGCATTTCATTTACGAATGTGAGAGCGCTAACTTTTCTTTTCCCCTTGAAAAATGTATCTATATATATTTTTTTTCTTTTAAAATTTCATCTTGTATTTTTTTTTTCTCAGGGAGCTTTTGAGCCAGACAGGCATTGCGAAAACAGTGGTGGGAGGGGGGGGCGGGGGGGTGGCGGCAGACAGACGGACAGATGGACAGAGAGACGGACAGTTTGTCTAGAGGCAGGTGTTGAATCCGCATCCAGGCAGAGATGAGAAATGAAGAGTGGAGGTGAGGAAGGAAAAAAGGGTTGTAACTAATTCATAAAGTTTCAGGAAAATAGCAGCCACTGAGAGGAAGAGAGAGAGAAGAGAAGCAAGAGACAGAGGAAAAAGGTGTCTCCAGGGACTTCAGTGAAGCAGTCATCCCAGAGAGAGAGAGAGAGAGAGAGAAAGGAGATTCTGTCCATCCCAGCAGATGAGAAAGAAATGACAGAGAGGGTACAAAGGATGTCATCCACCAGATGGACAACTGATGAGTTTTCTCCCTTTTCTCTTTGTCTTCCTCTTTTTTTTCCTCGTGGCTTGTTTGTTTGTGCTCAGTCTGTGCCTCTGGAAAGTTTCTGTCTGAGTGACTATAATAAGATCACGCGTTTGATATGTAAAGGGGAAACGTTGTGGATATTTCAGAAGTCGAAAGTGTATTGAAGATGGCCGACTCTGGCAGTGATCAAAGGGCAAACACTGGATGTTTTTGAGTATAGAAAGTATAAAACACTATATCAGCCCTGATTAAGCTGTGCCAGACTCCGGTGAATGTTGTTCATGAATGTAATTATGTACCTCGCTTTGCTTTTGCAAAAATATTTTTATCTACTTGGCACAGTTCAATTTAGTTTTCGCCTGGTGGTGTTTGGCAACATTTGCATCTAAAAAAATGAAAAATAATCCATGCACCCTTTCTACAAATTCTGCTTATTATTACCATGAAAGAGCTTACCACCAGATTTATCAATTTCACCTTGAAGGTGTTGTACTCACCAGTGCATTTGTAAGCAAGTCGGGACGCTTTGAAGACAAACACAGTATCGTACAATCTGAACCCCCCTCCCCCCTCCTCCTCTCTATTTCCTACCCTTCTCCTCCCTTACCACTCCCCACTTCAAAGCGAAAAGGCTGAGATGAAAGTTTGAAAAGCAATGGAAAACAAATTGTTCATTTGTATCTGGGAGGAGACCAGACACTTGAGCAAATTCTGTCTGCGTTCTCTCTTTACACGCGCTGCAGTAGTTACCGGAAGATGGAAGCGCGGGAGAGAGAGAGAGAGAGAACGAGAGAGAGAGGGACAGGGAGGCCTCGCAATTTGTGTGTTAAAGTCTCAGTCAGACAATCAAATGTGTAAATGAGAGCGAACCTGGCCAGTGCTCTCCTGCGGGACCAGTCTGCGCTGATACAACCGCAGGAGATTTCCTTTCTCTGAATGGATGTGTTGACAATATAATAAAAAGCAAGAAATAGTAGCAATATAAGAAAAGGTTACTGCAGCATTTGCTTGTTATGTAGTTGTTTTTATATTAAAGCGCTGTTTATAGATTATACAGAAAACTTCACAAGGCAAAATGACAGCGCCGGTAACGGTTCAGCTAAAGTGATTTGAAGTCATCTGGGTTTTTTTTTTTCTACATTTACATGATACTAATAAAATAAAAAATAATAATAGACTGACAACAGAAATGTATCCAGTGGTTACACAGGCACAAAATGATGAATAAATGTCAAATGAGATTATAGCAACGACCAACAAAGGTGAGGGATGAAGGCATAGCTCATTACACTTTTTCCTGTAAATGCATGAAGCGACGCCGTCTTTTAAACAGGTGAGAGACCTATCTCGTTATATTATGCTCTGGAAAAAGCTTTGATCATGAAGAATAAAATGATGCTCTTTCATTAGCAAAGCAGAGTGGCTTTTTGATGTCAAAGGGCATAAAAGGGAGTTAAATAGACGCCTTGCACTAAAGAATCTTCGCTCTCTTGCGGTAACGTTGGACACACAAACGCAAACAATCTGAAGGACGAAGAGGAAAGTGCTGAGTGCTTTGTGATGTCTGCGCTGCTTTATTGTGCTGGGTTTGACTTTGTGTGGCCCAGCAAGAGTTGTTGGCATTTCTTGATGATAGAGCTTCTAGGAAAGTAACACCCCTATGTTTGGTATAGCTCAGACTAAGGTTGACCACTGAGGTCCGAGCTCAGCTCTAGGTGTAGGCTCTGTGACAGCCTCTGTCCTCAGACGCACTGTAGTATACGTTGGATGATGAAGGGCTCCATCCCATGAGGGTACATCACAGTAATTTATGTATGTTTTGAGCTTCAGACCTACAATAAGGCGAAGTGGGTTGATGGGGAGAAGGCCGGCCTGCGGCTCCTTGGCCATTATCCACAGGCAGGCAAATCAAGCCAGCAAATCAGGAACAATGGTGCTCTCAACGAGCAGAGTGGGGATCAAAGCAGCGCTAACTGGCCAGTGCAATCCAATTGAAATGTTCACTTTGCATCTCTCCAAAGGTAATGGATGTGGAGAGCGGGAGGTGAAAAAAAAGGGACTGCCCGTTCACATTTGACGTCAAATTATGGATGAGAGAAAAGGGGGGAGAAAAAAAATGCACGTGACGGGTCGAGGCTTCTCAAGTCACCTGCTGTAGAAACTTCATAATGTCCCGTGGTTATTTTGACTTTGAATTTGCAAAGATCCATTTTGTTCAACCTTTTTTTTTCTCCCTTCCTTTGAACCTTCTCATGGTAACATTATGATGATATATGAGATGCTATACCATGGCCCTTGTGCATGTGGCGCAGGACTGAAACAGGCTATTTCTTCCAAGTGTCCTCTCTCTCTCTCTCTCTCTCTATCTCTGCTCTCTCTCTCCCTCTCAGTCCGTCTGTGTCTCTCTATCAATCTCTGCCCCTCTTTGTCTCCCTCATCACTTCCATCTCTCCATTTGAATGTGTTGATCACCTGGGGAGATGCTGCATTAATGCTGACGCCTGGTAAAAAGCAGAATCTCCACTTTATTTATCTTCACTAAAATTCCTCCCAATTTTTCCAGCACATTTCACTCAATCACGCAACTCAGGCCATTCCATTAGCCACACAGGGGCGTTTTACCCCATTGAGTACAACACGCCCTGCACTTCTATGAATATAGATTCCCCTAAATTATGTATAATGGGAGTGCTCAGATTTTAGCATTTTTACTAAGAGGGTTTGAGGGTGGATGAGTTGTTTCTGCCGCTTTTTAAATGCATCTTGAGATTCACAGAGCGTTGTGAGAGGCTGGGGGACGGTTTAGCTTCCTTGGAGTTTGGAGATGGTAAATGGGGTTTTGTGGAAGTGTAGGATCATCTACATCAAAGTTATTATTGGGCAGATCAGATTCTCTGATGGTATTTTGTGTATTGTTGCATGCCAGTAGCCCGTGTTGCACCCATCTCACAAGAACCGTTACGGCCTTGCTCTAATAAAACGAATCAGAAGTCGATGTTGTGTTGTGCTGAGCGTTTTCTTCCCTGGCTATGAGCAGTGGGACTAATTGGATGGTACGTAGTTTTAATTCACATGTTGGCGCTTGTCGGTGTCCGTGTTGCTCAGCGGGAGGGAGGGACAGAGCTGAGCAATATCAACAAACAGACCAGCAATTCCATAATCACAACAAAATCAACATCCTCATTACTGACTCCGAGCTGATGCCTGCGTGAAAAAGGGATTCAAAACTCTTTGTTCTTGTTTTCAGAGAGGGCTTTTGTTTAGGACTAGACATAGCTGCTTTTAATACTAACTTCTTATCAGGGGATTATTTTGTTGATTTCATGTCTTGAAATCAACTGGTGACTGGAATAATCCAGATTTTGCCCACGTTCTACAGGTATGTTAAGCAGTTTACGCATTTATGTAGAAATGAGGCGTTTTATTTACGTCTTAACCACACTCCTGAAAGAGGCCACTGGTACCAGAAGTTACTAACCCGTGAATGTTTAAGAACAAGTCCTCCTTGTCTAGCTCTTCCAGTACTGCAGCGAACGTAAACCCACTGCCAGACGCATTGATCAGACTGAGCATCTGATCAGATCTGACCGGCCAGCAGAGATGAATCAGGACTCAAGCTCATGTGGCTTGGCCGTACTGGCAGCGTCCACTCAGCCGTACTATCTGATCACGGCGCCCCGTAACCTATTCCATAATATCACATGACTGTGCATTTTATTCGCCTGCGGCTACGCTTGGCAGAAACCAAAGGCTAACAGGATAAATGCGCCTTCCGTGAACTTTGCACTCATTGCAAGTTTTGAAAATTAGACCGAAGAAATTCAAGCGTCTGTTGAAATCCTGTTAGAAGCCGCTGAGATGCAGGAACGGCAGCAGTATGCAGATGAGTGCCAAAGAGGCTGTCAGAGCCGGTTTCAGGTTGGAGCGGGCCTCTGACGCCGGCTGTCCCTATTGTTAGAGCGTAATGGACGTCAACCCTGAGGAAAGGCTGCTGGCTGTTTGGGTCACCGTGCCTTTCAGCGCACGACACGCGTGTCACAGATGTGACGGGAACATGCAAAAAGCTCACAGACACCAGGGCGACTGAATCTGTGTGTGGGTAGGTGTGTGTGTGTGTGTGTGTGTGTGTGTGCGTGTGCGCGTATTGATCCGACGTGTTGTCTAAACTGTATTATTGACCTAAATGTTTCTAACATCTAATCTGTTCTGGCCCAGATGTAATTTTATAAAGAATTTAGAAACACTTGTTAGTTTCGCTTAAAACATTGTCAGCTGATTGAAATTTATTGCTGCGATTCAGATGGATTGCTTTCATAAAAGCCGATGTTGCATCGAAGGAGCCAAATATAGTAAGTCTTCCAGTAACTGTGTGATGCCTCGGTACACACATATGCACATGCACACCCACGTCCACCTACCCACACACGCACACACACACACACACACGCACACAAATAAACATACGACACTTCCACAAATACAGACGCACACGCTCTAACACTTGGTATCGATCTACAGCTTAGCTCATGCCAGCAGGTAGTCCAGCTCACCGGTTATTCTGAGGAATTGCTTTCAGTTTCTCCATCGACACACATACAGACACACAAACACACACAACACGCAACATGATCGTTTCCAGTGACTAAATCTACACAATTTGTGCACAACTAACTCTTAAGACACCATCACCTCCTCTTCACAGATCAAGGGCTGAATTTGTCGATACCATGCACACAAACACTTGCAGTCTTATAACTGAACCATGCTTAATGCCGGGAGAGTATCAAGTTGAATACTGTTGCATAGTTAGAACAAAATCTTTGATCCTGTCCTCTCATCCCTTATGCATGTCCCTTCCGTCCTCCTTCTCTGTTATAGTCATGCTTTTTGAATTCCCTTTACAGCTGATAACACCATTTGGAGTGTAAAGGATAAGGGATTAAAAGCGTTGTGTGTGAGTATGTCTGAGTGACTTGGTGCTCGTGTGCATGCGCATGTCATGTTTGTTGTGATCCCAAACGGCCAGGTCCTGCCTCTACCGCAGCGTTCCTGTTTTTGAATCTAATTTGAAAACAAGTAAGAGGAACACAAAGTTCAGTTTGTAAAACCGGCGCTCGGCACAATGGAATGTTTCTCATTACAGTCAATCAGCCAGTAGACAACAAAAGGACCTTTCACTGAAGAATATGACGTGAAAATAAAAAACAGGGCGCTGCTTTAGCTGGCACCACTTCTCTTGTAATATATGTGCAGCCTCCTGCTTCTTTCCCAAAATCGGCCTCTCTTGTTTGAAACGGATCAAATTAAGATGTTCAAGGCTTTTTTATTTTTTTCCCCCCTTCCCGCTTCTGAAAGGTCATAAGTCTAATGTAATTATAGCACATATCTGTGGTAAAGGAAACACATGCCAGGAGATGATATGAACATACAAGCTGTAAACTGCAGCTTT
The DNA here is from genome assembly GCA_030770545.1 of Macropodus opercularis. Lineage (NCBI taxonomy): Eukaryota > Metazoa > Chordata > Actinopteri > Anabantiformes > Osphronemidae > Macropodus > Macropodus opercularis. Next base: position 8,410,758 of record JAUCMP010000028.1, read on the forward strand.
CTCTTTGCTTTTTTATGACTGAATCAATATCTCTAACTAAGGCTTGTAGAGCGGCCCAGTTAGAGACTTTATTTAGGCTTACCTCTGCCTGACCTCCACATGCTCTGCCTCGACTCTTCCCTGCATGGCAGCAGGAAGCCTTGCATAAGAACCATGTGGCATTACGTCTCAAACTACAGCGAAATTGCCCCGATGTGGTGGATTTTCATGCGGACATGTATTTCTCATGCTTTATGTGCTGTTTCGTGAAAAAGACTGAGGTCCGGGCTACGCTTGTTCCCCGTGCGCTTTCAAACTGATGTGCAGTCTCGTTGGTTAAAAGTCAGGCATTACAGCATTACATGGCGGCAGATGTGAAACAGTTTAGTACGGAGTTAAAGTGCTCACATCTTTGAAGGTTTGTTCCATTGTGCTGAAACACGCTTCAAATATTGTAAAATAAATACACTGTTGGAGCAGAGTCAACGAATATAAATATATACAGTATAAATAGAAAAATATTATAGGCAACTAGAGACTGGTGGGAAAAAGAAAACAAGAAAGCCCACAGTGGTCTGTGGGATAATCTTCAGAATTAAATTATTAATGAAATTATACAGGTTATGAATTTCACATGGCCTGGAAACTCTGAATGGACCACTGCCACATGCAAATCGAGGGTCATGTGAGCAAACTAGCGTTGCCGCTAGTAATTGCTGGCGTTTACTGGCAGATGAAGCACTGTCATGTTTTTGATGTTGATTTGTGAACCTGTGACAACTGGTACGTTTTAGTGTTATTGATTATTGAAAATGACATTTGCCTGTTTCTTATAGAGACATTAGGCTCTTGGCTCATTTTCTACTCATGAAGGAGGAAATTCTGTGGTAACTGAGGTGCAACTGATGTTTTGCTTCCATTAATATTCAGAATGGATATGTTTTATAGAGAGGCTGACTTGCTTAAGTTTCTCCCATAATGTTTACTAGTGAAACCTTTGTTTGAATCATAGTTTCTTGAAACTGGTGGAAGTAAAATAAAAGCATTTGTTATTCCACTGCTGTGCAGAGTTTTACAGATGTATTATGCAATTCATCCTTAATTACCTTTCTCTTCACTGCAAGTAAAACTATTTAAACCGTCAGTCAGACAACCGTCGTTTTGCAAGGCTCTGCCCATGCAGAAGAGTTTTACAATACAGCTGGACAGAAAGGATGAGACACAACACCGTGTTTTAGTGGAAACATCTACAGCGCTTCTTTCTCTCGTCCCCCACCCTCTGCTCTTCTCAGGTGCAATTATTCCTCCAGCCAAGACAAAAATAATGAGGACAATGTTTAAAAACTTAAGCAATAGACAAACTTTAATCATATTTTAAAACAATATTATTGACTATCCAAGAAACAACCAGGTGTTTTGTGTGTGTGTTTGTGTGTGTAGGAGGACGGAGGTGGCAGTGTGAGCATGCTCTCTCTGGTATTTGCTCGACTGGTAATCAGCGAAACACACTTCAAGTCTCCTGCTATGATTTTCCCCCCTAGTGTGTCTCAAGTCTCAACGCCTGTAAGTCTGTTTTCCTGTGCCAGTGTGTGCATGTATTTATGTACTGTATGTACAGTATATATGTCAACGTGGGTGCGTGGGGCAGTGACTGTGCTGTGTGTCTGTATGTGCGTGTCTCACGATTTATCTTTGTTTCCTGTGCCTGCTAAAGGCTATACCCCAACGAAGGTTTTGCTTGTGTATGTGTGTGTGTGTGTGTGTGTGTGTAGTCTCAAGCTTGAAGATGTGTGTATTTGCCGGATGGGAATACAGCTCCTAGGACATTTAATCTAGCGGGAATTTCACGCTAGTTACTGCTTGTCATCAAACGTTTCTAGGGTAAAATACTGCAGCCATCTTTTATTGGCGGATGTTTGGGACAAATTCACTGTTAGACCCCTGAGTGCCCCGCTGCCCTCCAGACAGACTTGCGTACAAGAGCGAGGGAGGGAGCGGAAGGCGCTAATCACAGGGCGCTTGTTGCTTTTGACGCTTCTCAGTTGAGGCAAATTAATCTGAATCCTCACTGTTTATACGTTTATGTGTATCAGAGAGGGAGAGAGTGATGCAAAGATGCAGAAACAAGCAATCTCCTTGCACACAGATCCCGTCTGATCCCAAGCGTTGGGAATCACTGATCCAGTGTATCTAGAGCCGTATGTGTTCACTTAGGAAGCCACAGCTGCTAGCACCATTACTATGACTTCCTGTCTGTATATGTCTTTCTATCTGTCTTCTCAGCACGCACGCACACACACACACGCACACACACACTTCCAAATGGATTTTAGCAGGACACATATTTTACACCCGCCTGAGTCGCTCTGATGTTCAGGTGTTTTAATGTAAAATGTGACCCAGCTTGTCTTCTAATGGATATCACAGCCTTAAAAAACTGACGTATTCCCTCCACCCCTTTAAAAAAAAAACAAGGGAAGGAACTCATAACCTCAACTTTAAACATCTGAACAAAGGCAGGAGTAATTGCTTTTTGGTGTATCTATATTAAAAGCTTTTAGTATTTAAGCAGGCAGTGGGAAAACAAAGGACACATTTGTTTAATAGAATAATACTTTGTGTTTTAAGATTACTCCAAAGCTTTCAAATTTGAGCCTTAATGTTTCGACAAGCTGTTCAATCAGTTGTTTTTTGAGGACATCGCAAATGGCAGGCTGTCTCTGAAATACGTTCGCTTCTTTTACCTGACCCACTTTTCCCTCACTGTGTCTCGGTGTGTGTGTGTGTGTGTGTGTGTGTGTGTGTGTGCGCGCGCGCTCTGTCCCTTTTTGCTCAGAAGGTTGTAAATGTAATCTTAGACACATGTTACTTTGGCTGATGTTTTTCAGATTGATGTCAGTTGCGATTAGCATATCTCCTGCCAAGACACAGGAGTGCTCTTTAGAGCCTGGCCTCGTACACAGTCGCTCACATACACACGCGTGTATGCAAACCGTTGGGTAAACATAGCTCAGCTGCCATTTTGAATGATTGCATGATGATTATTTGATGCAGCGATTTATTTTGAACACAGCCTGTAAGTAAACGGAGGCAGGAAAGGATGAGAAATCTGACTGACAAGCCGCAAAGAAACTGAATTCATCTGCAATACGGTCTCCGAACACCCCTTCCCCTGCAACATATGATTACATCCAGGCCCCAAAAAACAGATTTTAACACTCCCTGTCCTGCAACTTTAATGCAACCCCGTCTCTCTCCTAAAATGCCATCTTCAGAGTGCAGCCATGTAAATGCAGCTGTGACCAACGCGCTCCTTGCCAACACTGTTTCATTTGCATTCATCTTGTGCTTGGGAATGGAGAAATCCTCCTCCAGTGTAAGACAGCAGGGGACCTGTGCAAAAACGAATTTCTCGCCATCTATGGGGAGCGAGCGATATAGGGAATCAGAACACACCCTTCAGACAATGGAAGTGGAGGGGGCCTTATTTTCTCCCCTCTCTCTCTCCCCTATTTCCCTCGTCTCTCTCTCTCTCTCTCTCTCCACACCTCTCTGACCCTGCTTCCCCTAAACCTGCCCAGCTGGGTGAGAGAATATATGAAGCACCAACGGGGGGGTTGGAGTGAAACAGAGAAAGAAAGAAAAAAATCAGACAAAAAGTAGTTAAAAAGGAGAAAAAGAGAGAAGAGGGGAGGCGGGGTGGTAGTTGAAGGAACAACACGAGAGCGACTGACCAAACACTCTGCGACAGAATGAATGAGAATGAGAGAAGAAGACGGATGCAGCAGGGGAGAGACAGAGATGGGGATGGAGTGGGGGGGGGGGTGGGGGGGGGGTATATATGCAGTGACCAGTGTTGTGAGACAAGGCAGGTTGCTGTCACTTTAAAAATGACTGTAATAAAAGTGACCGTCAGAAGATGGATCTGGTGATTTTGGCTTGCTAATCAGTCATTTGTGAAGAGGACCACAGCCCAGATTCGGTGGCCGCCTGACACCTCTTGATTGATGCCTGTGCCCGATAAAAAAATAAAAAAAAGGTCCATTAACTGTCCTCTCCTATTAAAATGGGTGAAACCGCTAAAAAATGCTGCTCTCTCCCGCTCCGCTCCTCTAATCTCTCTTTCATTTAAACCCTGTATCCTTCTTTTACTTTCTGCCCTTTTTCCTTCTTATCGCTTCTTTTGCCCTGCTATTATTCAGATAGTAGCAGAGATCTTAATCAGCGAGGCCTGCTTGTGTTTGCGTGTTCATACTTATCCATTTGCGCACCGGATGTCACATACTGCCTTTGAGCACAGACCTCACACTCAAATCAATCGATAGACGCAAAAATAACCCCAACGAAACAAAAAAAATAATAAAAAGCTTCAGCTGGTACCTGTGTCACAAATCCTCGTCCTGTATGTAAACGAGCAGTGACGTCAGAAAGAGTATGACTTCGAGCCTTGTGTTAGCCTCATGACATGCGTCAGGAAAAAAAAATAATGACCCCGTAGCTGAATCTCATATCTCCTCATCTCTCCTTCGCTCTCTCTCTCCCACACACACACACACACACACACACACAAATATTGCCTGCAATAATAATAACCCCACAGACGACAGCTTCAGCCCCCTCCCTCTCATCCCCACCTCACCCCCTCTCCCACATACAATCAAACAAAGCCTCTCTCTTACCTTGCGCATGACCAATCCTTCCATCTCTCCCTTCTTTTTTTTTTTTCTCCTCCACCATCCTATCTATGCATGCTTATACTTTTTCAGTAAACCCAACCACACCTAACAGCAACACCTTGCACTCTCCCAACCATCCCACAGCCTACAGCTCGGCACTCACACCCCCAATAAATACAACCCTGGTCTGCCGTTTTCCCATCTATCCCTTTTTCTCTTCCCCAGTCTCCTTTCCCCTCTCTCTCCCTCTCTCTCTCCCTTTCTCTCTCCCTTCGCTCCTGGCTGGTGCTGGTGAAATATCAGGGCAAACGGATTCCAGCTTTTTTCTCTGGCTCAGAGGGGTTGTTCTGTGCGATTTGGCCCTGGGGTGCATTTCAGCGCTTCTGATGTGAGAGAGGGGGCGAGAGAGAGAGAACGAGAGACAGAGAGGGCAATGGAGAGAATAAGAAAAGGAAGTGAGAGAGAGAGAGAGACAGTGTTAGGGTTTATCCTTTTCTTTCCAAGGGGCAGTCAGCGGTTTTAAAACGACAGGCTTTTGACCGGTGTTGAACCAGCAACTTGAGGTGTGCCTGCTCTTCCTAGCTTACAGAGGCCTTGAGGTGATCTCCATACATAATCAGGACAATCCAACCTCGTGACAGGTGCGCGGCCATCTTGGAATCTGTCTGAGCCAGTGGACTTGGGTGGAATGTCCACGTGCTGGTATACGTATGGAAAGGATGAAGCGACTGCAGCCGAGCACCGTCTTTGCTTTGAGTAAATTGTTCAGTGGTCAAGTAAATGAAAGATATTTCATTTTTTAATATTAAATATTTTTTAATACAACATAGCGGTATTTCGATATAACAAAATTTTTCCATTGCTAAAGGACACCTTTGCAAAGAAAGCAATGCTTTAAAAATGTGCCTGTATTTAAGTTTCTGGTATTAAGGAGCACAAAATGTGTATTAATCAGAAAAGAAATGAACAGAATATGTTCAGTTCACTTAATTTATTTTTCAATTTCACAAAGAGGAACTGCTTGATATTTTGAGTTTTCCGACCATGGCTTCAAACTTTTTTCAGTACTCATAATTATGCCGTATTCATTAATTTTGTTCAATTTGGATTTTTGTAGTTGATTGTGTTTCATCATCTCCATCTGCATGTGTAGTTTGCATCACTCCATGCATGCAGGCATGCGTACGTGTGTGTTTATGTTTCATAATCTCCCATTGCACCGTGGGCCACTCTAAAAGGATTTGTCATTCTCAGCTCAGCTGGGCTGATTGTGAATTAAATGCATTTTTAGGCACCTTTCTTTCCATCCCTTTGTGAACCCAGTTAGAATTGAGGTCAGGACACACAAACAGACACACACACGCAAATGCACACACCATCTCAGAGAAAGACACATAGCTTTCAGAACAAATCACTGTTGAACTACCCTGTGTGGAATGATTCTGACATTTTGTTTGGGAGAAATAGCATTTAATTGAAGGGAGGGGCGATATGGATGGCAGTTATGCAACCAAGGGAAAATGTCTACATTTCAACCCAAATTGAAAACATAACAGACTGTTTGTGTGTGTGTGTGCGTGCATGTGTGTGTTTGTGTGTGTGTGTGCTTTAAGGAGTTGTTTGGCCAATTTAACTGTTATCCACAGTTTGCTTGCTTGTTTGATGATGAATTAGTTCAGGTTATAGGGTTTATTCCATAAAAATAATATTGACTTTGTGTTATAACATAAAGCCATTTCTCTTTTGCTCTCTAAAATCTAGTTGCTGGTTGTACGACTGGACTAGATTTGCAAGAATTGAATTTGCGTGCGAGGTGAGGAAGGGTAAAGCTCTCACATTTTCATATGTTCAGTGTACAAAATGTTGCTAGTTTAATATTGTACTCGTACTTTTGTGTGTGCTTTTTTCTTCCCCCCCCACAAAGCAGACGTCTGTAGCCGCGAGGGGATTTTGAGTTTTGCTCAATGACACTTAGGCACAGTAGATGCTTGCAGAAATGGCTGCTTGAACTCAGGTCATCCAGTTTAATGATGGTCACTAGGAAAGGAAGTTGAAGAGCCCTCATAAGGACTCTTGTAATGCAGTGATCAAGCCAACAAGCATCTTTCAGGGTCACTGCACATCTCAAAAAAATGACGCCTCCCTCTCTCTGTCTTTCTTTTTCTTTATTCTATCTGTCGCTCCAAGCGTTGCCAATTTGTCTGAGCCGCATCCGTTAATCCGTGCGCATTAACGCAGTGGTCATCGCGCCTCTGGTTGACTTGGTTGCCTTGATAGATGATGGCGTCCAGGCAGGAGACGGACTGTACAAGCTCACAGCTGACAACAGAGTTGGGTGGTCAGCCTTTGCTTCATAACATGTATAATGAGGGATGAAGAGAGCATCCATGTCAGGCATGATAAGTTATTTATTAAAACAATTTTTAGCTCTTTTTTTATGAGCCTTTAATTTGTGAAATATGAAAAGCTTTGAGAAAACTTTAATAAAAATATATGAAGGAACAAACGAAGGCCCTATGCAAAAGAGTACTGGAATCGACTGTTACTGTACTTCAGGTACGTTCGGAGTGAAAAGCCCATCACTGGGCTTGCGAGCCGCTCCTGACGCTTTCCCCCGGACGTCGAGATGTCAATCTGTTGCCATAGAACTGACTCCTCTGCACTGGCCGGGTTATTTGCCGTGCTGGGATGGCCCGTTGAGTGTCAGAGAAGAGGAGAGGGGAGGGAGAAGGGGGCATGGGTGGATGGATGATGGGGTTGAAAGGTGGAGGGGTGACAGTCCCCCAGAGAGAGGGGGAGCGGGGGGCTCCTGGAGATCTAAAAGGACCTTTTGGGCCACTAAATTGACATGTTCAAGCTCCAGGGTTGCCATGAAGAAAGGACTTTAATAGGCCATGTGACAATATACAGTAGAGCAGACTTATGTTGATCAGGCCAGTAATAGCAGGCCCCCTGTTAGAGGAAATGCGTGTCACTTAAATAAAATTAGATTTCATTGTAGTATTCAATAAGAGTGAAAATTATTATTATTATTAGTAGTAGTAATCATATTAATAATAATTATAATAATAATGTCGACGATTTAATCCATTTATATTTTATTTTATCGATGACTTGTAATTTTTATTTATGTAGGCGTTTTCACTATTTAAATATACATGAATCGTGACTAGGAATCTTTTAAGCTGTTTCGTTCAGCCTTTGCTTGTTATCAATTCATTTTATTTCTTTAAAAATGAACACGCAGTTGTTCCCACACGCCGCAGCTTTACAGGTCTATAGGTGGATGTGGATCTGAGTGATAATCAATAGAATCTGCTGTTGAACGGAGCTGGAGGCGGCTGGATGTGCGTTGGGCAACGCGAGGAGGCCGATTTGGGGGCTTTTTTTTCCCTCCCTTGTCCATATATGGAGGACACTCACTGGACGCGTGTCTATTAAAGAGGGATCAACAATGAAAAAGATCGGAGGAGCAAAGGGCCAAGTGGGAGGAGGGCAGCAGGGCGAGGTGAGACTGAATGGAAACAGTAGTGGTGGTGCTGTGTTGTGTGAGAGGGAGGCACACATGGGGACCAGAGAGGGTGCGTGTGTGTGTGTGTTGCTCAGTGTGTGCCTGCTTGTGGTGTTGATTTCCTCTCGTGAGCGACCCGAAGCGCTGGCGACGCCGCCTGCCAAGTCGCCCTTCTTGTCTTTCTCCTCCTCTCTTGTTTCTGTTCGACTTCTTCTCTCTCTTGTTTCCCACAACACTTGTTCCTCAACGGGAGCAATATCACGACCCCCCCCCCCCCCCCCCCGCCCTGCCTGCATCTGGGTAAAGACTTTACAGTCAGGGGCCATCGATTGCTCTTATCAAATAAACAGAGTGGCACCAGCGGTTACACGGACCCACCACCCTGCACCCCCCACCCTTTCTCCTGCTCGAGAGCTCTAGCAGCTGTGGTCCCATGTAAATTTTACATGATTGGCACCTCCTTATTTTAGCCCCCTAACCCCCCCCCCCCTCCTTTTTGCTTTTTGCTCCCCTCCAGATCACGTTGCACATTAATACACATTTATGCAATATCTCATCTGACGCTGCGCGCAGGCTTCGACGTCCATGTCTGTCCCTGGGAATTTGCATACCTGATTATAGTGCCTGAAGTGCTTGATTGTTGCTGGGGTATAGGTTATGTGATGCTGAAATGTGATCGGTGTGCAGGTCGGTGGGGGGGGGCGGGTTGGGGCTCAAACGGTTCCTCTTGACCCTTGAAATGCAACGTAATCCCGCGTGGCCCCGTTTGATTAGGGCATTTTCTGTCTAATTGTTGTCATCAGGACCTGCACTATCACTCTGCATCTGGAAGCACTCTGACATCTAAGTCGACTGGTTCCTATGAATGGGGTTCAAGAATCCTCAAAGGTCTACGACGACCATACGGGTCCCCCCCCCCCACCCTACCCCCCACCACCACCACCACCCGCCCCTCTCCTCGTTAACATGAAGAGTTCTTTAATTTGACTGATTTCATCAACCTGGAATTGCGCCAATTAGAGAACATATGTCCACACACAGGTTTTTCATTTAGCGCCGCGTTTGCAGCAGGTTTACAATGGGATTCGGGATCAATAACAACAAGAAACCCATATGGGGAGAACCAGGGGTAGGGTCCAATTAAAAGGGAACCCTTGGCACAAGGTGGGTCCATTTGGGGATCCTACACATGAACATGTTGAGGAAGCCCTGATGTAAGTGACTGGGACAAAGTGCTGCATTGACAGTGTTCGTTTTTATCCCAGGCACTACAAGCACTGCTTTTTTCCTTCTCTGCCCCCCCCCCCCCCCCCCCCCCTCTCTCTTTAAAGGGAGCGGAAGAGTGGGCTGATACCGGTCTCATGTTGCGTATGGATTTTCGTTTATATAATCGATTGAAATGTCCCAATACATTGATTTTCAGTTCAGTGTTTTACAAACAAGCGTTTATGGCTCTCGATTTTGTGTTAGGGATTATTCCAGTGTGACACCGATACGCAGAAGTCGGAGTTGTTGATTTTTAAATAAATGATCTAAAAACAAACAAATAAATACCCATTGTTTCATGTATAAAAAAAATGTTAAAAGTGACTCGGGTGGGGTGAAGGCAACGAAGAGAAGAAATAGGGTGAAAAAAGACAATATTATGCTGCCTCTCTCCTTAATCAAATAAAGTGGTGTAAAAACACACACACAAAGCATTTCCTTCCCTCTGAATTTCTCCTTCAATTATATGCCATCACAAGTGTGTGTGATTGCGGAATATTAAATTAAAGTGGGATAAGTCCGCACCGAGGCGGGCTGCGTCCAATCCGCAACTCATTTCCCCTGTTGTAGCACCGCATCACTGCGCTCCTCTCTTTTCAATGACAATGTGCCAAATCTGGGCATTTTGAAAACACTTTCCATATGCTATTATCGGATCGCTACTGAGCAAGAGAAAGACAGAAAAGAAGAAAAACGGAATGCTTTATACCAAAGGTACCGACTTTCTACACATTTCTTCGTCTTCTCGTCTCTCTCTGGCTTATTATACTTTACGTTTTGTGGCGTTTTAACAGAGGTAAGAAGAGGTAAATTTGAAGTTTCTGTAACGATTGCGTATTTATGGGTCGATGTTGGATGGCTTTAGGGCTCGGTGTGAAAATGTCGAGACAGTTATTGTTGAGCATTCACAGACAAAAACTTGACTTTGGTGAATTGTTTTATTCATTTTCTTTAATTGTGCTTTATTTACCGTTATGGTAAATTGACTTGGTCTGTTTCTCTCTGTGACGTACTTTGAGCAGTTAGTTAACGAAACGTTTCTCTGACATTATTCCTCTGAAATTAATGGAATAATTGCGTCTTTCTGAATTTATTGATTTCACAACTCTGGAGCCCAGCTGGTCACGGGTGACGACTTGCAAGGGACTTAACATTTTGATCATTTCTCTGTTTCCTAATTTTCTTTTGGTCAAAATCCAGCTGTAATATTTTGAAACAGTTATTTACCCTGGAGAGTGGTGTTTTTTTAAATGCATGCGTGGAGATGGTTACACTGAACTTCTCGCTGGGTGTTTTTCTGTGCGTTTCTGGGGTTTGTTTGTGCATGTGTTTGGTGGACGAAAGTTGGGCAGTAGGTCACTGTGGCAGGTTGCAGGTCAGAGCTGTGGGCTTTTGCGTGTTTTCTTTTTTCTTTTTTTTTTTTGGTATGTGTCCTGTCGAGGCAGAGGGGTCAGCCATGCAGCCCCATGAGGGCGCCGACGCATACGACAAACAAGGTGGATGTCTGTACGCACAACCAGAAAACACTGACCGAGGGACTGTTTGATGTAAACATCGGAACGGGCAGCAAACTTAACACGTCTTTATTTAAAAATGCATACAAATCAAACGGAGACCAACGCACATTTTCAGATCAGAGAATCTATTGATAGCCCAGCGATGGCTCTATTCCATGGCGCGTCAAGCCAATATTGTAACAATCTCCGGACGACTCAAAGCCATTGATTGTACTGAAGTAGCTCAAGCTCACTGTGAATGTTACCTTTCATATTCATACACGTGTATCAGAAAACAAATTAAACACAATACTTTAAATATGTGACAATTGCACTATAATTTAAAACGCTTTAATTGCAGTCTGGTTCTGGTGCGCCACCAAGAATTGTCCTGTTTGCTTTATAGCACACAAACAGTCGCGAGCACACGCGCCCAGACACACATACACGCGCGCACCAGACCGGAGTTAGTAGATAAAAATCTATAATTAATTGAGGATGCTGCTGATATGGAAATTGGGCGAAATATTAGTTAACGCGGTCTATTGTCAAACGGTCCTCCGGAGAAAGAGCATCGTCTACAGGGAGGCTGGGAGGGCGGAGACCGGGGGGATTTGCAAAACGCAGGAGGTTAAGATAAGCGGTAGCCTATATCAGTTCACTAAATCCGCTTTGCACTTTTCCCTTTTTCGCTGAAAACAAATAAAATGACAAACGCACCTCCGCTGAAAATGTCAACGGCACGCATTGAATTTACTCACTAGAAAGTGCAAAATAAGTAAATCCTCTCACAAATGGAGATGTTCGTATGACAAAAATGGAAAAACGACGGAGGTTTATGCCTACAGAGTCTTCCGTCTGGGGGTTAAAGTCGCTACATTAGGGATAGGTCCACTCCGTTCAGCTTTGGGGAACTCAACGAACGGTCCTGGTGCAGTTTTTTTTTTGCGTGTCCGCTGTAGCAGCGGGTCGACTCGACTCTCCAAGCCGTCTGTAAGCGACGCCTCTCAAGGCTGACAGGCTAGAAAGCCCCCCTGGAGGACAGGGAGGCATGCTGCAGCGGTAGCGGCGGCAGCAGCAGCAGGAGCCTTGGATCCGGGTGAAAAGTGACGCCTCAGTTCCTCACCTCGACCCACCCACCCTCTTTGTCACAGACCTCTTTAAACCCAGAATAAACAGCCTCGGGTCGAGTCGGGCTCGGAACTATTGGCTTTTTAAGGATCCAGTTGGTATGGGTGCAGCACAGTCAGTGTGGCTGCAGAGTAGACCTAGTAGTTCACTTGCCAGCAGAAGCCTCATCACATCCCCAAGCCCCGGCACACGCTGCTCAATTCATCCCCCAGTGTCGACGTTGTCAGCCTCCTTCCAAAGTCTTCCTCTTCCCCCAAAGTCACTGCAGGAAAACCGGCGGTATAACGCAGTAACCGCTTTGCACTGGACGGGTTCAGGGCCAACACATCTGATGCACTTGGACACTAAATGTAAACGCCACTGAATGGAGCTTTGAATAGACAGGGGGATTTTTGTGTGTGTGTGTGTGTGTGTGTGTGTGTGTGACCCTGTATTGGATTTTGCAGTTTGGCTCTATTGAACGCACGCGGGGCCTCAGCGGTCCCGAAAGGACAGCGATGACTTTCCAACATGTGGTGGATTACTGTGATGCTTTGTGGCTTTGATTTTTTAAACTTGACTGTTTACTTGCACCATATAGCCGGGCAGCAGAAACGCATGTGCTCTTCCAGAATACAATATGAAACGCGTAAAACCGTGCGTAAATGACTGGCATATATCAAAACATTCCATGCGTTTGTATGAATTATATTATAGCCTATGTCCGACAGTTCGACTTTGTCTATGTTGCTCCCTCTTAGGTGTCTTTTCTCCGTCTTTATGTATAAGATTGATAAAAATATGTATCCACAAAGTGTTTCATTCATTTCCATTTGTTGACCCAGATCTCATAGAAATAACCGAGGTATTTGACTTAAAGGAATCCTTGCATTGAATATGCTGCCCTTCTGTCGAAGGCGTAGCCACTTCTAGTGTCACAATCAATAAAACCAAGCGATTATGATTCACAAGTAAACATCATAGGCATAACAGAATATTCATTTTATGATGTTAAACCAAAAACAAAAGGAAATGCTGGAACATCCTCTGCTGCAGTTTAGACATCTTCGTGCGCAAATCGTATTTTTTTAATACAAGAAAAAGCGACTTCTGAGTATTTTGAAGTATTTCTAAGTGCAGCCTGTTTGGTGTGCGGGGAGCGGTTGTCCATTGTTCTGCGTGTGATTTGGCCTTTGGAGGAAAAAAAAAACCATACAAAAGGATTTTTTTCCTGCGCGCATAGACCTACGCGGCCGCCAGGGCTCTGTGTGCGCGTCATTTGCAATGTGGAGACTGTTGATCAACTCACTAATTACACTTCTCTCCTCTCTCGCCCTCCCTCTCCGTCTCTCTTTTGCTCCCTCCCTCTCCCTCTCTCTCTCTCCCTCTCTCTCTCTCTCTCTCTCCTATTCGCCGTCTCTCTCTCTCTGTCTCTCTACCCATTCCCAGAGTGCATATCGGGAAATAGACACACAAAGACATGCGCACTCAACTTAATCAGCCATTTTTTTAAACAGGGCTAAAACGATAATAATTAGCAGAATAAAGACATATCGGATTTTCATTTCCTTTCCTCCGTTTCCCGACCCCCGTCCACAAGAGAAACTGCGAGGCAGCCAGTCGACACGTCGTTTCAGCGCCACCGGAACCAAAATAAGGGATAGCTCTCTGAACGTTTGACATTTGTGATTTTACCCCCATTTCCCAATATAAACTTGGAGGATTATTCTAAGTTTCCCTGCTTTTCCACGTTTTGATTGTCCAATAACGCGAGCCGCTGGATGTGACTGTTTTATAAACCCAAGAGCAGAGAGAAGCGGAGGTGACGGCTTTGGAGGGGGAAGAAAGTAAGTTTTTTTTTTTTCCTTTCCACCTCTACCTTTAACTTTTATTGAGTAGTTCTGGGTGCGTGTGGTAGATTTAGGGGTCGGGTATCGATTATCTATCTCGCTGGCGGATCTTTGACATCGGGTCTGTTTGGATAACAGGTGCTGGGTGTTTTTAAGTCCGGAATCCAGGCGGATATCGTGATGTTAGTGCAACTCCGGCGCTTTGGCTACAATAAAACAAGCGACTGACAGGGTCGGAGGCGCGTGCGTCCGTCGGCGTGAAGAGTACGGTATCACGTCCGTACCTGCCTTTTCGTAAAGTTTACGCGATTGTTGGCGAGATCGTGTGGTACACGGGCACCGAGAGTACGTTAGAGACGAGACAAGGCTTGCCCCCCCTCCCGTTTGTGGATTTGCGGTGCGGGTATGGTGTTGTTGCCTTTCCAGGAGTCCGATCCCTCGGACATGTCCGCTTTGAGCTCGTTTCCAATCGAGGGGTCCGACGTGAGGTTTCACGGCACTTCCCGTTTCCTCCGTTCAGCTCCCAGCCACCAGACGTCTCGTTTCGAGCGATAAGAGCTCCGAGACAGTTTTCACCACAGCGGATTTCACGCACCTTCCAGGCATTCCCTGCCGAAGTGACTCGACGAGTCTCCCAACGCGACTCCAAGTGTAAAGCTTTAAATGAGTCCAAGTAGCGCCTGTGTCTGATGGCATTCACCACGGAACCGCGTATTTTCCGATCACGGTCCGCACATCTTTACCTGCTGCGCTTAAAGTCCCCTCACTTTACCGAGGCGTGGGTGGCTGCGCTACCCAGGAGGGAGACCGATCGTTGGGCTGCTGAGAGCACGGCGAGTCCCTCCAGAGCCAGCCAACTCCTGGGTCTGTTGTATTTCTTTTGAAAATCACAGTGCATCCAAGACTCGTATTCTAAGATTTGTTGATGTGATCACATTTTAAATTCTGCAAGTTGTATTTCCGCCGTCGCTCCCCATTCGCCTCAGTGGGTTTATCTTTTCCGTACCTTATATAAATTGTCTCCCTCTTTTATCCCGGAGATGCTGGTTACAACCTTTTCCTCAGCGCGTTTATTTGTGTTGTTTTGTCATAATTTCAAGGAAGCGGACTCTTGGCTAGATGTGGTGCTTCTCAGGTATTTTTCTTTTTTTTTTGCGCCCCCGTGGCTGTTAGTGATTTCGAGGTAGGTAGAGAGACTTGGCTCGGATTGGGACGCGACAGTGACAGGGGGGGACATCGATCGCACGGGAGAAGGGAAAAAAAAAACCCAAACATCAGGGCCAAGGGGCCAGTCAGTCTCCAACCCCGCTATGAAGTAGTGTAGTGAAGAGTGTATGTCAGTGTGTGTGCTTGGAGACACCGTATACGCTCCATGAACGTTGCGCCAATATAGGATATACAACCTTTTTACAGGACTGGCTCCATGTTTACTCGGCTTTTGTTAGATTTTTCTAGTCTGGATTTAAGATCGCATTCACAGGCTGAATAAGCCTTTTTCCGGACCTGTGCTACATTAATATTTATTTGAATTCATGAATGCGTACATGTATTTCTATGTAAAACAGAAGTACACTTTTAATCAAATACAGGGGTCTCTATGTAATCTCATTAGAGCCGTTATCAATAATTGCAATACGTCTAAATTATTATAATAATAATTTATGTTATTATTAATATTATTATAATTATTATTTGAACGCGACATCCACCACATGTCCAAGTTAAAATAGATCCGTTTTCTAGACGCATAAACCACGAACTGTAGTTTTAATTAATTTCTTGCGTCTGCATAAAATTCTTTTACTTATTATTACAAAAATGCATTTTAGGCCAGAATTAAAATCTAAGACAAGTGATTTTGTGAGAGGAGATAATCCTTTGTAATTACAGTGAATTTCATCAGTTAATGATGTTATTGTCTCACTCTATAAAAACACAATCTCTTATTTTTCCTGTCATGCAAATGAGGGAATTTCTGAAGTTCGTGTTTGCAGAAGCCCAGGCCCCTTGTTTTTGTTTTTCTGTTGAGGTTGTGTTAGCACTGTCACAGCCTCCGTGTGTATCTGTTTGTTACTTAAGCAGCTTGTACTGTTCATTTTACCCGTAGCAGCAGAGGAGAGATAAAAAAAAACTTGTAGTGTGAGAGATGGGCAGACAACCCTGTGAGGACAATAGCTGTTGGCTTGAAAATGCTTCTTGATTATTAAAAGCTAATGCATTTTCGGCATTGCAGCCTTAATTAAGGGTGCGGATGGAGGTGGGGATGAGCAAGAGGGATGAGAGGGTACTTGGAGGTGGAGAGGATGGGAGAGGGAGGGAGAGAGAGAGAGAGACAGGGGCTGAGTCTGTCCTATAACTCCTGGGCCCAAGACACATGCAGCTAGAAGATTGGCTCGGGCCTCTCCTAGGGGTCGACAATGTGTCATTTCCACCCGGCTAGATTGCCCTCTGCCTATCTGATATTAATGTGCAAATCAATATTTCAGGGATTAAATTTCCCTTCTTCATTTTTTATGGTTTCTACCTCAATAAGTCTCCTGTCTAATAGAGGAGGCTGGATGATTTAGAAGCCTTTGCTGCAGAAAGAGAGAGGGAGCGAGAAAGAAATAGAGAGGAGCTTTGCAACAAGGCTATCGCTGCATTTTAATGTTCTACTTCGTGGATCCCCCCACAGGCCCTTAGTAAGGAGGGCTGTATCGCTGCTTTACAGTGTAAAGACAGACAATTTGGCTAAAACGCCAGAAAGGGGAAATATGAGTTCGGTTGAATACTTAAGACGCTGTGGTAATCCGAGTAGCAGGTATTAGTGAAAGGGAGCTCCCCCCCTCGAAAAGACACACACACAGACACAAACCTGCGTTACAAGCCATCACACTTGAGCGACTGCTGTGTTGTAGCACACTGGGCAGCTATAACAATATAAATGTGTGTGTGCGCTTATACATATACATATATAAATTCTAGATTCTTTTTTTTCTTCTTTTCTGCATTTCGCCTTTTTTATTTTTTCTTCATAGAATCCCATCGACAGCCACCGGCGAGATTTACACTCCTGCACAATAACATCTGGCGTATGTGTGTGATAGAAATGAATCACTCTGACACAATGACCTGTGTATGATTATTGGGGAAGGGAGGAGCGTATTACCATAGTCATAATGCTGCATCTCATTGAGAGTCAACTAAATGAGCTTGGACCCTTTGACTCCCCATAGACATTCATTAGGGGACAGTGCACACAGAGGCGTCTGTCTGCCAATAGGTGTGTGTCTGTGCATGTGTGTTTATTTAATCCTCCTTCCTGTACCATCTGGTGCGTGCGCACATGCGTGTGTATGTGCGTGTCCAGCAGCAGCAGCAGCACAGTGTGAATCCCCCCCCCCATTCAACCCCCCCATCCTCCTCCTCCTCCTCCTCCATTCAGCCTTTGCAGCAGAGCAGAGTAGACTGTTTTAACGTACTCTTGATAGGGAGAGTGTCAGCGAGTGAAAACAAGAAAAGAGAGGGAGAAAGCGACAGAGGAAGAGGCACAAAAGAACTCTAATTGTAGCACGACCGCTTGGCTTCCTCCCTAATTCACGGCCATTACGTTGTGAAAAACACAACCGCCTGTCCTCCATTATCAAAACAGCAGGCTTACACACACTTTTACAGCCATACACACAAAATTATGTATATATGTATTTTTTCTCCTCCTCAATATCGTTGAAATAATTCCTCAAATTCTAGTCGCCAGCTTAGCAAGTTTCAAACTGGAGAAATATATATATATTTTTTTTTATAAATCCACGCAAAGTCTGTTCTTGACTAAGTTGTCTTTTTACAACTTTTACACTTTTCATAGGCACTATTTTATGCAACATGTATTATGCAATTGCTCAAAGCTATCTAACAGCTGATTTTCTTAAGATCAAGGTGTGATATTCTCTTGGTAACATAGTGAGTGTGTGTGTGTGTGTGTGTGTGTGTGAGAGAGAGCGAGAGAAAGAGCGAGAGATGGTTGATGGTCTGCAGTAGTAGTGTCAGGGTCTCCTGGATTAGAGAGGCCTTTGGGGGAGAAGCTAAGAAGTCCGCAGCAGCTCAGCATTATGTCTCAAAGAGGGGGGCTTCCAGCGTCAGCCCTGGGGCACCACCGCCAACACACACTTTCTCTCTATCACACACACTCGGCGAGATGCAGAGGAGGGTTAAAGACTTGGAACGAGATCAAGCCCCTCCGTAGCTCCCGGGGAGGGTGCTTGTGAATATGCGAGCTTTAGTGTAATTAGCACTTAATTATATTAACATATGCAAATTGTCAGGCGGCGAGCTTGTACCGCCGGTGGGTATCGGCTCAGATACAAGTGACTCCATTGTACTAGAACGGCAGAAAAGAGAATAATGGGTGTGTGTAAGGCAGCCAGCCAGCCCCCATGCTAGCACATAACCAGCTAGCTCATTTAAGGCTGTGGCTGGCTGCTTTGGCAAATTTCATTAGTCGCCATGACAACCCAGCTAATTGTGCTGACTAATGTCCCCTGATCTGTCGTGAGTCGGGATGGGTGCGCACCCCCCCCCCCCCCTCCCCAAAAACATGACAGAGAGACAGAGAGAGGCCGACCGTTCAGGCTAAACCAGCTCACACTGACTCCTATTTACAGACGTTCCACTTGTGTGAACATTTGCATATTCAAAACTCCTCTGCCGTCGTCCCTTGTCTGCTCAGCGTGTGTGTTTGCATGTGCACTCCCGCACTGGCAAGCTTGCGCACATGTGGCAGCAATGTGGTGGAAAGGACAACAAGAGTTCAGTTGTGTGTGTGTGTGTGTGTGTGTGTGTGTGTGTGTGTGTGTCAGTCTGCTTGTGTCACATGTGCGCGCTGCTGGCGGTGACGCGGTCCTGGGCCGGCGAGCGAGCGAGGCTGGTATGGGCCCTGTGTAAAAACATAGCAGAATTTGTTTTTGATTATTTTACAAGGCTGAAATTCTGGCAACGGAAAGCTGAAGCCTGGAAAACAAAAACTGGCACAAGGAGTTTTGCCTTTGAAACTCGCAGCCCGTCTTTTCACTCCATCCACATATCTAATTACAACACATCTTTATAGCTCCCCCAGCCAAACAGCAGGACTTTCTCTTTTTAAGAGGGAGGGTGGACAAACATTTAATGTTCTGTGCTTCCCACTAGCCAAAGGTGCATAGAGATTGGGCCTAGTTGGTGCTACTAGTACTCGCATGCTAATCCTGTTTTTTGACAGGAACGTAAACTGATATAATTGCTTTTCAGAGGCAGGAACGGCGGTTTATACAAGTGTGAAAGCACGGGAAAGGGGATTAGCATTATTTTGCATAATGCTGGGCAGGCGCTGAATGGAGCATTGAACGCTTGACTGGGTGACAGAGATGAAAGAGAGATGAAATGCTCTACCCCTCTTCTCTCTCGCCCTCCCTCGCTTCCCCTCCAGTCCCCCTGTCTCTGGCCGCCGCTGCTGATAGAGGTCCGCGTCAGCCGGAGAGGACCCGGAAACACCGGGCCAGTGTTTTTGGCTGTTTGTTCACATGCCAGCAGTAGGAAACGATCACGTGAGGCAATATGTATGATAATAAAGTAACTGTGGAGCTTGGTGAACTCCTGGCTCCTAAGCCTCCATGTATATACTAAACTGCATCCCTAAAGCACTGGAGTGTGCAATTATGTAGTGGATGGATGTGGCTCAGGTAGCATTTACATGGAAGGAAGGGAGCGGCTTTCATGGATCAAATCAAACTACACTGTACTTACATTTTCCTTTATTGAGATGTTTGCTGAGGATTTGGTCGGATATTGTCTGGGTAGAGGGAACCGTGCAACTGTGAGGCAGGTGTGTTTTATGTGAATGCCTGCGTGTGTGAGCTGCGAGATGCTAGTGTGAGGAGGAGGGGAGGGCACGAGAGTGGTGACGCAGCTTAAAATTGCCACCGTGACTTCCATATGACCCGGCTCGACTTTGTGAGTAATTTATGATCAACCGTCATCATTGCTATTGCATCTGGCGTATGGAAATGATCCCGGGTTGAAGGAGGGGTGTGAGGTTGGGTGGTGAAGAACATGAATGCCACAAAGGCCGATGTGGCCTGTTTTTGTTGTCTCTCATTGGACAGGATCCTCTTTCTTTGACCTTTTGCACGCCTTCCCTCGTCTTTCATATGCTAATGCCGGGCCAGACCCGAGGAGGAAACACGCCGGAGCTGAGTGGAGGAGGACAAAGAGTCCCTCTCTCTTTCTCTGCCTCCTTTCCATGCTATATATCCTCTTTTCTTGCCTCTTTCCTCTCAAGCAACTTGACAGACTTTGGCATGAAAGGAAGTGAGTGCTTAGCGGATGGGAAAAGGTGGGGATGGCGTTCTAACTGTGACCCGCACCACCTGTGAGGATCAAGTGCACTGCAGTGATCCTTGGTGATGTGTATGTGGAGTGTTATTTTTGAGTGGCCCTTGTGGTGTGTATTGCAGATCGGTAATCGTTTGAGCCGTGCCGCCGGTAGCGTTGCGGCTCTGGCCGAGTCGGTTGAGGAGTGATTTGTTGCTTTTCCAGTGAAGCTAGTCTAGTTCTCATACGGCCTCCATACTTCTCCCGGTGTCCCGGCTCTGCCAACTATATTTTCCCACAGCCAGTAACATATAGTCTCTAACGGGGCGAAAGGATATTAATATAGCTTCCAGGGTCCTCCCCTAGCGTAATGGTCTGACGCTCCGCTGTTAAGCGTGATGTGGTTTCGAAGCTGCATTAATTGTGTTGTGGGAAGGGGGCATGTTATCTGTAGGAAATGTAATTTTTGTCCTCATTGAAATCGTTCATTATTGAGCCCGGTTATCTAGATGTTTTTGTTGGTGTTGGTCCAGCGCCAGCCAGGATTGCGTTACCCTCTTTCACTCTCTCTCTCGTGTCTCCATGTCTGTGTCTTTCTCGCTCGCTCGTTTTCTCGCTCTCATCTCGCCAGGCCTTCGTCGGTCTCTTAAGGGAAAATAGAAAGAGGGGGATTTTTCTCTTCCCTCTGTGCGCTGTCCCGTTCTCAGGCTCTCCTGCCTATTTTACATCAGCCATCTCGTACAGGATATTATCCATGGAAAAACACGGGGCTGGGTATTTCATTTAGAATAATATGTTTATTCTTTTCATTTTAAAGTGGAAGTGGGGGGATTTTGCAGGGTGGGGAAAGAACAATTGGGGCCGTGTGTTGGAGGAGTCACTCTGTTTGATCTGAGGTCCTGTGGGCCCTGGGGGTGGCTGGGACTCTCAGGTTGAGGTCAGCTAAAATAGACGCTCGCTCTGTCTCTCTTTTCCTCTCTTGCCTCACAGATTAGCTTTCTCTTTTGTGTCTCTGTTAGTGTCTCTGTCTCAAATTCTGTGTTGCTTTCTGTCTCTTCTTACATCTCTGGATGTTCTTTTCGTCTGTTGACGAGCGTTGGCAGTCAGGTAGGGAGGGAAATTAACAGCAATCGGCGATTGGGTAATTGGAGAAACTCCCCCCTCGTTGACATTTCCAAAGTTTGTCTTTATTGTCCTACTTTTTTTCTTATTTCTTTGCATCATTCCTCACTTGAAACTGTCTGTGCTTGTCCTCTGTACTCCTTCATGCAGTCATTGTGAAGGACACTTGCTCAGCCCTTCAGGTCCATGTGAGTGCCTCATAGTCCTCCTCTTTCAGCTTCCACAAAGCATTCAGCAGGCTTTTTTTGTTTTAGAAAGGTTTGTCCCTCTTGTACATAGCAACAAACTAATGCACAGTACAAAAGGTTATATGCCACATTTTATTGATTGCTCTCAGAAGTATTTTCATAGCTGAAAAACCTGGCAAAGTGAAAACAAAACCAGAAAAATATGTGCAGCTACCTCAACGAAGGAGAAGTTTAAAACACGAGCTGCGATTTAAAAGGAAACATAGTTGATCGGTGACTAAGTTTCTCCAGGTTTGAGAAAAGACACACCACAATAGCACAAGATGTCTCATGACAAATGATACATTCTCTTCCTCGTTGGCCAAAGACAAAGGCAGGGATTGAAAAGACGGAGAGGCCAGTCACAGGACGTGCACAATAATAGTCCTTAAGGAAGAATCGAGAAGTGAGGAGAGAATACGTACTGTACATGACAAACAATAAAAAAGTAATGTTCCATTGCAGGATATACATAACAACTATAATATTTATCATCCCTGAATCCTTTATTTTCTCAGTGGCCTGTGTATGTTATTTGTATATATGTCAGCATCAGTGTGTGCTTCTGTGCGCATGAATATTCCACGTATGCAACGTGATTGGCATGTAGTATTCCTGACGGCAACAGCACGAGGATATCAAGGCCATTGGCAGAGCACGTCAGGGAATAAGTGGCTACTTAATTATGCATGACTTCTGGGCTTAAACAGTGTAATGAGAGATGAGATGAATTTACCAAAGAATCTGACTTGAGCTGAAACCTTTTCAATTATATGGAAATGTTACTTTCTGCAGGTGCAGAAACCCTCATCAATGCGGCCACGCTAAATATGAATATGTCTGTATGTCATTTTGTAACTTCAGGGATATGTTAAGTATTAGAAGACAGAATCTTTTCGTTTCTAATATAGTCTCTGTCTCATCTAATACAGTCAAGCAAACGTGTCTCTCCAACTCCCTCGAGGAGACGTAAACTAACACAATCCTTCTCAAACTCGCCGTCTTTTTTTCTAACCTGGCACCAGACATGGAAGAATCTTTAATTATTGGCTTTTACAAATAAAAAAGGACACTTTTTTTTCTGTGACAGTAAAGAAGAAGAAGAGCAGAGCAGGCACAAGAATGTTCTTGTATATGAAATTGTAGGTATTAACGCGGCCAGTTTTGTCAGCAGTTTCACTGATGTATCAGTTCTCTGCCCCTAGACTAAATAAAGAGGGAATTTTTGCCGTGTTCCATCCCAGCTGAGATGAGCAGATAGAGGGAGGCTCTGGAGGAATAGTTAAAAAAGCAAACTATGGCTGGAGAACGGACTTCTTCCTTAACACAATACCTAAACAAGTGTCATGATGTGGTGATGGATGATTCAGAGACACACACTCTTCTACCTTTTTAAAATATGGCCAAACTAAAGACAAACGTGTTATTAAAAGACCTGCGCTTTTCCCTACGTGTCATGAAATGTTTGATGTGTGACTGACTATGGTTTGGGTCTGCAGTAAGCACAATCTGTGCGTGCAGGGAGAGAAGAGGGAGAGAAAGCAAAAACGAGATAGATGCTGTGTTGCTGACTTTGGGCTTCAGCTGCCTTGTCATTGACCTCTTGGCTGTCACATTAGCAGCAACACACACAGAAGAGAATAGTTAGATTTTCATATTGTGCCACTTATACGTCGTAGTGGTTTCAGTAAGGTAATGGCTTGGCTCCATCTTGATTCCCCCTCTAGTCCTGAATTTGCGTGACACGGTGTTTATTTGATAAAGGAATATTGCGGTGCTAATCGAAAACCACACTAATTACATATGACAGTTGTTTATTTGTAGTGAAATCCAATTAAAATCTACACTTTTCAACTGCGTCGCTGAGGTCTTTTTGTGCTCTCCGTCTCCTGCCCCCATTCCCGTCCTTTCCTCCCACGGTAACCAGAAAAAAAAAGGCCTGTGATGGCATAAATAACAACTGTGCTTTCCTTGTGGTTTCTGTGAGAAGAGGGCAAACTCACAACAGCTGTCAGAAAAAGGGGGTTTGTTTAAAAAGCAAATGGCTTTGGTCTAAAGTTCATTTGGAGACCTCTCTAATTAAATAGAGAGCCAAAAGCTTAAGTTAATTAGTAATTCCCTGGGTCCAGAAATTAGACCTGTCACGAGTATTCGAGCTTTTGAAAAGCCAAAAGGTATGTGCGTGTTTGTTTTTTTTCTCCCGCAGATTTTTCTCTCATCTTTCTACTCGGGGTTGCCGAAGCATGTTTTCATCTCTGCACATTTTGCCTGTTAAGCGTTGGAGATATTAATGATCTTTTTGTGGCGTGTCAGAGAAGTGCTCGGGAGACGTTTAAGTGAGGGGCACATAGCTTGTGGGATCAGTCAGGATACCTGCCCTATGATTATGTTTATGAACGTAATAACAGGGCTAGGGGTCCTGCTGAGTACCTTCTTTAGAAAACAGCAGGGTTTGAACTTTAAGCTTTATTGTTACCCCAGGAAGGTTTTGTCGCCATGTCTGAGAAACGTCTGTACAATTAGCAAGGTGTCTCTGTTACTGTTAACTGTAAAAACAGATGTTATGTCCTCTCGTCTCTTCCCTGTCACAGTGCAGTTGAACAGATAAGCACGGTTATGCAAACGTGAATCAGCCGACTTTGACACAATGGAGGGACATGTTGTCCTCACATTTTCAGAGCACAATAAAGTAATAACTAACATTTGATGAGCCAGCAAATGCAGCCCAGTAATACAATCCGCTGAAAGTAAATGTGCTGCTATTTGTTTTTTTTCTTTTTACCCTCCTGTGATACTGATAATCTTTCACCAAATAGGGCAACATTTGTAGCATTTTTTCCATTCCTAAAAAGGACCGGACTCTCAAGTTGCTACATTAGTTTGAAATGCTTAATAATCAGTTCCAGCAGATCAGCGGAACCTACTGCTCTTGCAAAACGACTTGAGAACTGGAAAAGTGCATCATGTTTTAGTGTCAGATTGTTCAACCTGTGATGCAATGAGTATTTTAAGAATATATCATGATATTTCTAAAATAAGTTACACATAGAAGTTGTTTCGCGGTTATCATAGCATAAAATAAGCAGAGAATCTGTGGCTCGCCGTAGTTGATACAGTATAACCAGCCATTTGTATTTGCCAGGTGGATGTGAAATGCCTGCGTCAGAGACTGCTCTCTGTGTCTGTCTGCGAGTTGTGTGCTATCCTTGACTGACGTGGACAGTGTTTGCTTAACCTCTTCTGTGCTTCGCTACCACGGCCTTGTCAATTTAAGTGTGTGTGTGTGTGTGTGTGTGTGTGTGTCCAGCAATGGTAAGCTTTCGTTTTTCATGCTCCCACCAGTATTTTCTCAAGCAAACCAGCTGAGAGGCAGGCAGAGATATCGAGGGGTCTGAATCAACACAAATGAGTGATATTTGTTAGTTTTTCCTGGCCTTGAATATAATTGTGTACATCTGCACACCCCAAAGAAAACACGCCTTTCAGAGATCCGTTTTTTCAGACTTTGTATTTACCAGGATTATTAATTTCACACAAATAATCCCGCTGCCTCACTCAACCTGCTATTTTATTGTACAGAGTCAACGTTTCTGCATGTGTGTGTGTGTGTGTGAGGTCGCATGTTTTTGCCTCATCCAAAAGATAAGGCTGTGATTTTATGTAACAGCTAAGCTCTTTCATATTGTGTATGTTGTACCTTACAGGAGCATGATGAGCAGGCTAGATTAATATTTATTTAGCACAGGCAAATCAAGGATTAAGCAGTCATCATTTTAGCACTAATCCATGTCTCTGGTGAGATGCAAAGACAAAGAGAGGCAGATTATCAAACGCATAACGCCACCAAACCACAATTAGTTGGTGACTTTCTTTTTCTCACTTGCACCGAATAAGCGATGGATTGCAGCTGGACACACACAAACACACACACATGCAGACACGCGTGTTTCTATTTTAATGTACCATGTCCTGCTTTTTTTTAACCTATTAATATCACACAGTTTTAACTTCTCATTCTCACCCTCCTTCCTTCTTCAAAAGACTCCCTCTTTGAAATTAGCAGCGGTTTGTCTGATTCACTCATCTGACGTAAATGTGTCTCATGATCTTTCCGCCGTCCAAACACACATGCGCGCACACATGCATGAGCAATGAATACTTCTTTCTTAGCTCCAACCACGTGGGAGAGGGACAGTTTGCTTATACAGTATGTGTGTGTGAGTGTTATGAGTTGCTCAGGAGTCTGTAAATAAAATTACATTCTTTGCTAATTGAGTTAAACTGCTTTGCTGGCGATGTGGCAAAAAAGATGAAAGCTCCCCGTGTGTGTTTTGCATTTGTATGTCAGGAGTCTGGGTGTATATATAGTGTGTGAATGTGGAATGGAGTTAGCTCTCAGCGCTCTCAGGTGTTTGTGTGTCACTGGTTGCTAGCTGTGTCGTCAAGCTTGGCTTACGCAAAAACCCTCAAACTTTGCAAAACAGATAAACAAGAGCTGCACATGAGATACAACAAAGAAAAAACGGTGTTTATATAAGTGCGTTTGTCTGTGAGTATGTGTTGTCAGCAGGGGGGCAACCCTGACATAGGGAGCAACAACAAGGAACAGCAAAGGGGCCAAAAAGAGCATTGGACAGCTGTTGTAGTGTAGGGGTGGGGGGCAGAGGAAGGAGTGGGTGGGGCTCCAAACTTAATGTGTAGGCGATTGAGAGAAATTATAAAGACGAGAGATAAATAAAAAGAATGAACAGACCAGTCGTGCTGTGATGGAGAAAGCCGGCGAGGAGCATGGACGGAGAGAATGCCATCCTCAGTTCCCCTTTGCCCTCCTTCCTCTCTCTCACCCAGCCACTGAATGTTAATGGCTTTTCTGCCCCCCCACACTTCTACACACACATATACACACACACACACCAATCGTACCCCCTTCTTCTTTCCTCCAATCCCTCCCCATGGACACTGGCGCATTGTTTGTGGCAATGCTTCTGTTCTTTCAAACTTAATTACCTTCTTGCCTTTTGTGGCGTCAGGGGCTGGAAGTTTGACTCCGTGGCAGCGGAGGTCATCACACATTCTTTGGCGGTGCATTCCCTTAATCTGGGGTGGGGGGGTGTGAAGAGGGAAAAGAGAGAGAGAGAGAGAGAGCAGAGCGTGGAGCTTCCACCGGCAAGCTCTTCTAAGGTGGTGCACGCACGCAACCACGTGCACGGCCATAATAGTCAGGGCATAGGCTGCCCTTTGTTTGTGCGGTTCATTTCCAATCAACCCTAATTAACTAGAGAGTGTTTCCAGATTGCCGGCAAAAATCCCCACTTTTTTCACTCGGCTTACTCTGTGCTGTTTGGAGTTTGGGGAAGGGGAGGGAAAATGGAGGCATTAGCTATGTAGATTGGCTTTGCCTTTTGATGCTGGAAAAATCTTTAGCGAGGGCAGTAAGTGGCGACTGTGACCCAGCAGTGTCTTGCTGTTTATTTTCATGTTACGGTTCGGTTTAGTTTGAAATGTTGCCTCTTCAAACGCACAAGACTTCTGCATATATTTAGACTGGACTGTGTCAGCCCAAAGTCCATTTGTAAAAATGTAAAATCCTGTCAACGTGGTCTTTAATCCCAAGAAAAGTGTCACTATTTAACTACACAGGCAGCAGATAAACAGAGACTGACCTGGGATCAATGTAGAATGTCTTGCGCTAAAAAGGTACGCAATGAAAATGTTTAACTGGGCTCAGTCGGATGTCTTCTAGTCTGTAGTGTTGTAAGTAGTGACTAGAGGACATGAGATGTTTTCACCACACGGCCTGGTGTAATCTGATCCTACGTGCGATTTAAGGAGCCATCCACGCGTTGAGTTACGTGACTCCGTTGTCATCAGAGGCAAGAAAAACACAAACATGGCGTCCGACTTCAGTATTTGCTCCCACCCGGTCAACAAGTTTATAATTGCACACGTCTATTTTTGTTTCCTATGATGCTCTCGTCTCACTTGTTGCAGATGACTTCCTCTATTATCTAGATATATTTTCTTCTCCAACAATATCAGATGTGGACCTGAGGGCATTTGGGTGTAGTGTTACCTGAGCAACCAGTGAGAACAATTTACTTGTCATCAACCTGAGGGATAGAAGCTGCATACCTGATCTAGGACAAAAAAAAGCCACTTCCGTCCTCTTCCATCCTCCTCCTCCTCCTCCTCGAAGCCTTTTTCACCATTCTTTTTTTACAATCCAAGATCGTTGCTCATGTAGGCGTCGTTTTGATTTGCTAAAAGGCATTTTTTTGCCGAGCTGGTAATTTGTTGAACAAGATTCCTGTGCTAAATTGAGTGGCACTTGCTTTAGGTGTTTGGACCGCACCGCGAAGTAATGATTGGTGTCTTTCGGTAATGAAGGCCTTTGCTCACAAGAGAGACACAGGGAAGAGGACAGGCGAAACAGACAAGGGTGTGTGTGTGTGTGTGGGGGGGAGGGAGATGCACTGGAGAGATCTACTGCATCTAGCGTCTAATATTACACCTCCAGGCAACAAACAAGGGCTGCATGAAAACCCTTTGTGAGGTTAAGAAGTAAAGAAGACAAAAAACAGTTGGTCACGCAAAAGCCCTCCCCCTCTCATCCTTTTGCAATTTTCTCCCTCTGTCCTTTATTCTAAGACTCTAAACAAAGAGCATTAGGCCCTCTTTTGTGATTGTGTGCATGTGTGCATATGTGTTTGTGCACGCATGTATCAGCACTCTTTGATGGCGGCCGAAGCTCCTCTCACATTGTGAAAAAGCAGATAATTCCCCTCCTCCTTCATCCACTTCACCCCCCCCCCCCTCGCCTCAGTTTCTGCATGGCAACAAATAAACAGGTCTAATTAGGCCAGAGTTGGCCTATTCATGGCACTGACAGTGGGAGATGGATGCAGCGGCTTTCACAGCGGCCTTTGCCTTTGTCTTTGCCTAACGTTTGCTGACATTTTGATAGAAGATTTGGTGTTAGACTGAGGGGCCACATACCGTGAGAGGTATGACCTTCTAGGAGACCTCGAGAAACGGACACATAGCCAAAGTCTCACGCTGTCACTTGACTTTGTTCTTTGACTCTTCTACATTTCAAGAATCACCTCAAAGATTAAGCGTGGATTTAATTTCCCTAGTTATTAGCTGTGCTCGGAAATGCCCCGAAAGTTCGCCAAGCAGTTGGTAAACAGACATTTTAGAGCTGAGATGACCACGTCCCAAGCCCAGATCCACCTAATTCCAGTGTTTACAGTTATTATAAATATTCGCAGCAGTATTAACAGCACCGTCTACCCTTGCATTAAAGTGTCAGACCGTTAGTGATGAAAAATTCGAACCTTACAGATCCCCATGTAAACAAAGACAGCAGTGTGGCGACACTGCAATTACAGGTTTGGCATTTAGCAGGCTGCAACTCTGGCTATTGTGTGATCGCCTTGACAGAAGAACAAAAGCGGGAGGAGACTTTGACATCACTAGGAGTTTAGTACCTTGTGTTTGCAGTGCACACGGCACGTTTTTGTAACACGTCACGTATCATCAGCATATTCATTATAAACGGAGGTAAAAATCTGACGTGTTACAGCCTCCACGGACACATTTGTTTACAGACTAGTTTCTTGTGGTGAGCTTGTCCACAAGCTGACTCAGACTGCAAGATGCTGGACTTATCTAAAATGTGAGCGCTTTAGGAACAACCTGAGACAGAGACATTTGGGGGGGGGAAGTGGAGAAATCCCCTGCTGTAGACTTCTTCTCCATCTCTCAGGGAGCTACTGAAAAGCAGATGGAGGGATAGGAGAGAAAAAGCGAGAGAACAGAAGGGAGGGGATGGGAGGGGGGAGAAAAACAATAAGCCACAGAGTCTCTTAGCCCCTTTCTCCCATCAGAACTAGCAGTGTCCAAAGCAGGCATTCCTGGGCTATTATTTGCCTCTCACTGGATCTGATCTGCCACTTTAATTACCTTATAGTGTACGTGTGTGTGTTTGTGTGTGGGTGGGTATGCGTGAATGTATGTTTGTGTGTGCGTGTGAGCCTGTGTCCATGTGTGAAAGCCAGTGGACATGCTTAATTAAAAAACAGAGGTAGGAGCAGCTCAGGCCATCTCTTTTGTTCTTCTGTTAAAAGAAGGGAACTGTTTCTGCGGTGTGGAAAATCCAGGGCTTCATTATTAGTTTCTCTCCCTCCCTCTTTTGTGTCCATCTATCTGTTGCTCTCTCTCTCTCTCTCTCGCAAATGAAAGTAGTGCGGTTGGTTAGCAGAGCGGAGGCAACCAGTGGGGGAGAGAGGGAGAGACAGAGGGAGAGGAAGGTTTTTTTTAAGGCTAGGTGTAACATGATCTGCCTTGAAAGAAGCGGTAGCGGCCACTACTGCTGTGAAAGGTGTGAAGCCTGAGCAAGCCAGAAAAACAAAAAGAGGAAAGTCCGACCCCCACCCCCCTCCTTGTGAGATAATGCCAGGTAATCAACTTTTATAGAGCTATTAAAAATGTTTGTATCCAAAATGTTGATTTGAAGTCAAAAAGTTAGATGAGGACAATGCAGGATTTATGCCAAGACCAGGCACCTCATCACCTCTTTCATCTTAACTAACATTTAGACCAGTATAGCACGAAGCACGAACCATTGCATATACTGCCCTTTCATAAGAGACAATGGTGATTTTTTTGATTTCTAATGTACAATTGTTAAGATATACCAATATTTAAAGCACACACCAAAACTCAGACTTATTTTTGGATGCTGTATTTACGTACTAACCAAATAATTCACTGATGCCATGTTGGGTTTTTTTTATGTTCAAATGCAAATAAGAAGGTGGGGAAAAAAACAAGGCACCAGTCATATGGTGTCATTTGTTTGTCTGCGTTCCCTTGGTGCCTAAATGACTATGTTCAGTTAGAACCTGAGGTAGCATAATAACAGACAGGTACATTATTATTAGCAGGCCGCAAACATGTAAACAGCCCCTAACCTGTTAGCACCAGGGCTGACGTGTCAGTGCCAAGTGCTTTACACATTGGCTCATCCAGAAGACATAATTCCACGCTTAAAGTGTTAGGAGATGCATAATTCATAAACTAAAGTGTTTTATGTCCAGGCTACAATTCAAAGGGGTTGCTCCCCAATGAAATAAGCAGCGAAGTGACACCGCTGACAAGTAGTAAATCCTGTCGTATATGTCGCATTAGCTCTCGAACCCACTGCTTCTGAACAGCTTTACCCTCAATCACATTTACCACGAGCACTGGTAAGGACACTGGTGGAAAAATGAAAATGTATGACAGGAGTAAGCTGATGATGTTGTTTTGCACTAGTTGAAAGTAATGGATTAATGATAGAAAAAAAAAACCCTAAATGAGCTGTAATTTGATGTAGAAAAGCCTTTTGTTACACAGGCATTGCAGTTATCTAAATTAAAGACATACATTTATGGAGAAATGGACTCATAGTGTGAGCGTGTGTGTGTTAATGCCATGCATTCTTGTGGCGTGACACATACTTAGCCTGTTTCAACTCTGCTTGTTTAGAGTGGTGCGCTAATTGCCGTTAATTGTTTATTTTTTTATTTATTGTTATGCAGTTACACGTGTGGGTTATTGTCTCGGTTGTGGTTGCGGTTATCGACGCGTTCGAAAAATGTGGTTGCTATTTTAGGTTTTGCGCCTCGGGCTAGAACTCACCAGGGTTGAAAAACATCTGATAAACTCCAAGGTTTCGTCTTGAAGTGTCTTCGTGTTTCCTGTATCAGGGCGGCAGGGCTAGGTATGTGGCGTTCTGTCTCTCCATTTGGAAAGCCCGGCTGATTTACAGGGTAAATGACTTTTAAAATATGAAACATTAGCCAGAGCTGTGCTTCTACATGCCACACTAAAGCACTAAAATAAACGTTCCTTGTGAAATCTTCTTTAATCTCACAAATAGAGAAACAGAAACTGACAGATAGAGAAAGACATAATTTCTCTTTTAATCTATCACTAGTCCCCATGGAATCATCTCTGGGATATATCAGATTAGACCTGATTATAGCGCGTGCACACACATGCGCCCACAAACAAACTGTTATACATGTTTAATTTCATTCCTCACGCTTTTACTGTCCCTCCCACTGGCTTTGTTTAACCCTGGATTGTTGCAGATTAATCCTCTAATTGTGAGGGAGAGGCAGCGTAGAAAAAGAGAGGGAGAATTAAGCAGCAGGTGGATTGGGTTAAAGGTTAACGTGGCTCTTTAAAGCTTTCTTTTAATGCCAACTCATTTACACGCGAGCATCTAAAAGGTGCAAGTACTGTATCAAGTGAAAATATACTGGCATGTACAACCGGTTCTCATTACATAGTTACATTTAGAAACAAGGTCTTCTGAGCAGGAAATTACGTTTTGTGTACTATGCTTTTAGGCTTGATTTCATTTCGTCCCTTTAGGTCTCTGCTGTTCTTCTTTGTACTTTTTGGGCAATGAGAAATTACACCTGTGATTATGGAATAAAAATTCTTAATACTCAAAGGGCTTGTTTTTTTTAACTTTGCATTTGTGCCTTGTTGTGAAAAGCCAAGAGATTGAAGTAGCGAGGGGTTGAGAGATGGGCAGCCGCCCAGGACTGATAACATCTCACTGGTATTCCAAACATCATTCCTCATAGAAGTTTGTTCTTTCTGCCAATGTCTTTGTTTGTCTCTTCTCTATTGTCTCTTCCTAATTTTCCTACATAAAAAAACACATTGTGTTTAAGTCACTTTTTCAGTCTCCTGTAAAATTTGCCAAAACACTGCGTTCGTTATACCTTTAAATATGTTCAGTCGCACATTTGGGTGAATGTCTTGCTTTTCTTGTCCACGCAGAGTCAAAGTCTTACCCTCAGGGCATTAATAGGTTGAAAGGTGCAACTCTTGACGGGTAAGAACATGCCAAGACTGATTTAGCTCGTGACTTTACTTACTCCAGTATACTTTTCTCTCAAAGATACCTGCATATAGGTTATTTGATTAAATTGATTGAATGTTATTACCTCTGTACCTTACAATGTGTCTGAAATAACGTTCTTTTAACACAACGTTAGTGCACACAGGGCACAACACAGACAAAGCTGCATACATCTGTGTTGCACAGGGGTATGTCGATCAGAAAGTCTATTTACCAGACAATTGGGTTGCTCATGTAAACTTCCCTTACTGCTGACTGCCGTGGGCTCAGCTTCATTCATTTATACCTCATTTCCCCTGTTTCCAAGCTCTGGTCCCTGAGGTCAACACAAGAAAAAATCTTTTGTTTAAGAATGGGATTTTGTCAGTGGTTGTGCAAAGCAATCTCAGTTGTCACTTTTAAGGCATTTATTCTAGTGGGAGCAGCTAATATCAGATTTATTTGTTTTTTGAAAGTTATCATCCTGGCTACTTAACACTTTTTATTTCTCTGGCGTAGTATATAGGTAGCCAGATGTCATGCTTTGTTGCATATAAGGTACAGCTGCATTTCCATGTGACTCTAATAATTATTTGTTCTTCAAAACAATTCAGCGTTTATGAATATAGAATCACAGCCTCTTCTGTAGATTTAAGTTGAATTAAAAAAATTTAGCAACACAGAGTATTTGATTGTAGTTTACATCTGTCTTTTGACATTTCCTAAAGCTCTGTTGTCTTTTCTTTATTTGTCTTTCTTCAATGTAGGTCCCTGTTAGACTGGATGAGATGAGATCCCTATGTAGAGGTTGTCATGGCAACTTGTGACTCTCCCCCTATGGTGTCATCGCAGCAGCAGGAACATGGTGGCCAGAGGCTGGACAGTGCTGCTGAGGACAACTCCGTCATCGCCATGGAGACCACTGTCACCAAAAGCAACAATGCTCACAACAACAACCAACTGTCACCTGGTGCCAACGGAGAGCCAGAAAATGGCCTTGGAGAGTCTGCTGTGAGCCCACTGAGGTCTGCCCCCACCACTGTCAGTGCAACCATCGACTCTGTACTGGAACAGAGTCGGAGAGAAAGCTTTACTACTGGTAACAAAGGGAGTGTTACCGGGACTTTACCAGGCGTTGGAGGAGGAGCAGCTTTGGGTTCAGACTGTTCTGCCGTTGCCACGTCTCCTGTGGCACAGACAAAGGAGATTCCCTGCAACGAATGTTCTAGTTCCTTCTCCAGTTTACAAAAATACATGGAGCACCACTGCCCTAATGCTCGCCTTCCTTCTACAGGAGGTCATGAGGAGGGTGAGGAGGTTGAAGGCATGGTGGGTGATAGTGAAGATGAAGTAGAGCGTGAGGTGGGTGGTGCAGAAATGGGGGAAATGAACAGTGAGGTTGAGATGGAAGACGATAGCGATGTGGAGAACCTGTGCGGCGAAATCATCTACCAGCCCGATGGCTCTGCCTTCATTCTTGAGGACTCCAAAGAGCAGCGTGGCAGCCAAGGGGGACTCTCTGGGGCTCTCCACTTCAGGGGCCTGCTGTCCCCCCAGACCTTCCCCAGTGTCCAGGCCAGCAGTGGCCAGAGTGGCCTGAGCCCAGGGGGGGATCGGTTGGAGCAGCCAGCTGCACCCATGTCCTTCTACCCCCAGATCATCAACACCTTCCACATCGCCTCATCCCTGGGGAGTAAATCCCTAGCGACCGACCATCCCTCCTTCCCAAATACCTCAGCTGGAGGGCTGGCGGGCGCTGGTCCCGTGTTGCACAGTTTCCGTGTCTATGACCTCCGCCACAAGAATGACAAAGACTATCTGACGGCGGATGGTGCAGCCAAAAACTCCTATGTGTCCAAAGATGTCCCCAACAATGTGGACTTGTCCAAGTTTGAGGGCTGTGTGGCCGATGGGCGGCGGAAGCCTGTGCTGATGTGTTTCCTGTGCAAACTGTCTTTTGGCTACAGCCGTTCCTTTGTGACACATGCTGTCCATGACCACCGTATGACCCTGAATGAGCAGGAGCAGAAGCTGCTGAGCAACAAGCACGTCTCTGCCATCATCCAGGGCATCGGAAAGGACAAAGAACCTCTTATAAGCTTTCTGGAACCAAAAAAACCCCCCAACTCTGTGCTACCCCACTTTCCCACACCTGCCAACTTCCTAGGGCCAGACACAGGGCTTCGTGGCTTGTGGAATGCTCTCCACAGTAGTGGGGAGAACGCCGACTCCTTTCAGGCAGGTTTTGCCTTTCTGAAAGGCAGTGCCAGCAGCTCCTCCAATGACCAAATCCCAAGAACCCAAATCATGCCAAAGGCTGAGACCAACCCAAACCTCAGGGGAGGGGCTGGTGCCTGCAGAACCTCCAGTGGGAGTTCTGCTTCTACTGCTGCCACTGGTGGCAACCTGGAAGGTCGTATTTCGGAAAGTGACTGCAAAGGCCGTGTTAGAGATGCAAGCGCTTTGCAACACAATCGGCCGGACCTAAGCCAGTACCCGCCCATCAAGCGGGAGTCCAGTGGAATGGGAGAAGAAAGTCCAGACCAGGAGGAGGATTCTTACTCCAATGATGGTGGAGTAGAAATGGAGGCAGATGAGGAGGAAGAGCAGGCCATGACTATGGCTCTGACAGGCCAACGCGCCAACAGCACCAGTAGCAAAGATTTCCCTCTCTTAAACCAAAGTATTTCCCCCGTGTCCAACAGTATGCTAAAGTTTAACAGTGACAGTAAAGGCACTGCTTCAACCTCCTCCTCCTCTTTGCCCCCTTGTGAGAAGCTGGGCCTGGAGAACAGCCGTCTGTCTGCTGCCCTGGCAGCTGCCAGAGAGAGAGAGAGCAGTAGCGACTCAGCCAGTGAAGCCCTGACAGGACGGGATGGGTCCTCGCCATCCTCCCACCCCCTTGATTTGATGATGTTGCGCAGAGATGATGAGAGTCCTGGACCTCTACATCAACACACAGGAAATCCTGGCACACCCGGAACTCCAGGAACACCTGGTACGCCTGGTCCAGGTGAAGGATCTCCAGGTAGCGGAGTGGAGTGTCCAAAGTGTGACACAGTCTTGGGGTCCTCACGGTCTTTGGGAGGGCATATGACAATGATGCATTCGCGCAACTCCTGCAAGACGCTGAAGTGTCCCAAGTGTAACTGGCACTACAAGTACCAGCAGACGTTGGACGCCCACATGAAAGAGAAACATCCAGAATCTGGAGGGTCATGCGTGTACTGTCGCACAGGACAGCCTCACCCTCGCTTAGCCAGAGGAGAAAGCTATACCTGTGGATACAAGCCTTTCCGCTGTGAGGTCTGTCAATCTAATTTTCCATCTTAATGGATTTCTGTTTACCCATTTTTTTTCTATTTTTTAAATATTTTCAAATGAATAAAATGCCATTTTCTCTTATCATTACACATACCATGCATAACTGTATTAATTTTACCTTTACAGGTATGCAACTACTCAACCACGACCAAAGGCAACCTGAGCATCCACATGCAGTCAGACAAGCATCTGAACAATGTACAAACACTCCAGAATGGTGGCAGCGAGGCACAATACAACCACAACCATACCACACCTGTGCCCAGTGCTGCTCTTGGTGGAGGCTGTGGTGCACCTTCACCATCCAAACCCAAACAGAAGCCCACTTGGCGCTGTGAGGTAATTAAGCAAGCAGAACAAGCATATAAGGCTGTGTTTGCAACATTCATCGCTTTCGGCGTCATTACCATAGTCCATGGTTACCATGGCAGGCACCCTATTCTTCTTTGTTTCAACAGGTGTGTGACTATGAGACCAACGTGGCACGGAACCTTCGAATCCATATGACCAGTGAGAAACACATGCATAATATGATGCTGCTCCAGCAGAATATGAAGCAGATCCAACACAGCCTCCATCTGGGCCTGGCCCCAGCCGAGGCAGAGCTCTACCAGTACTACCTGGCTCAGAATATGGGCCTGGCAGGTGTAAAGCTGGAGAACCCAGCTGGCAGCAGTGGCCCAGACACCCAGATCATGATTAACCCATTCCAGCTAGATCCTGCAACGGCGGCTGCTCTTGGATCTGGTCTAAGTAAGTGATGCTAAAATTGATATTAAACACAAGGGTCCATGTCTTTTCATCTTCTTTTGTATTTCCTGTTTTCCTAATTCCTATTTTTTTCTACATTGTGATAACGGATGCTGATGTGTTTCATATTTTATCTTCCCCTGTGTTTCCTTGCCCTTCCATCTTTTCCTTTAATACTGCCATCCTTTCTACCTTGCCCCCTTGCTGCACCCTCGTCTGTTTCTCTACTCCTCTTATCTCTGCTCTCATATTGTTCCTCTGTCATTGTCTCCTTTCTTTGACCCCTCTCACTGATTAAAAAATGATTATGAGATGCCACATGAGAATTATTCTTAATCTTTCATTTGTAATTTTCTTAAGTCAGCTTAATCCCCCCCCTCCCTAAAATACACGCACTACGAAACCTTCACTCACCCTGGAGAGAACACACACACACACACACACACACACACACACACACACTCTCTCTCTCACACAGCAGGAAGCGGATTCCCGTAGGAGTGAGAGAGATTTAACAATGACCCTGCAGTGTTACACACCCACTCCCTCCTCTAGTGTGGAGGTCACAGCCCAGCCAGCAGTTGTACTCTAAGTGAATTACACTCATAACACACAGTCCCCCAGAGATGGTGATTAGATGTTGTGAGCAGGATATTTATATATTCAAATACACATACACACACAAACGCACACATAGATAAGGGTTGAAAGGAGTATAAAGCATGTGAGGGATGAACATGCGCTAACATGCTGATACAGAAATTAAAAAAATCTGATGTAATTGTTAAATCCTCCGTGCTGTGTTGAGACTTTGAGAAAAGGCACGATGGGCTTTGGTAGCATGTAAAGAGAGACAATAAAGGGATCAAACGAAAGAGTTAATTACATCTGAATGAATGGCAGATCCGTTTTTTTTTTAGTCCAGGGCTGGGTGGGCAGAGTAAAAAACAAAACGTGTGTTAAACATTGATCAGCTTTTAAAGTCTGCGTGTGGATGTGAGAAAAGCCTGGAGCCCTAAAACCGTTGTCCCACTATTGCCGAGAGCAGTAATTAAAGCTACCTGATGAGCGAGTTAGCAAGTTGAAAAGGATGATTGTAATTGATCCTGATTCAATCCTATTAGGGTTTTTTATAGACAAGACTTTGTAAGGCGCCCTAGTCTTCTGTGAGGCTTTATTTTATCAAATCCTTTTGTGTGAGAGAGCCCGTATTGAAGACTCACTTCTCTCTCCACACTTAATTTCATTTAATAAAAAGAGCCTTTCTCTTCCTCTCTGTCCTTTATCCCACTCTTTGCATGCGAACCTTTCATTTTCACCACAGCTTTGTCTTACTATCATAACTCTGCATGCTGCCAGCCTTCAATCTGACATGATCTCCCACTCTCTGCGTTGCGTACAGCGTGTCACCGGCGTTTTCTTTTGTTTTCTCCGCAGTGAATAGTGACATATCAGCGGAGTTGCGCCTTGCCAGCGGTCAACTGATGGCAGACGACCTCTCTCTGGTGTCCTCTGGCGCAATGGGAGGCATGTCCTCCTCAGACCCCTCCCTCTCCTCTTTGTCACCACCTATAAACGACCCCTCGCTGTGCCTCTACCAGTGTGCTGTGTGCAACTGCTACTCCACGGACAGCCTGGAGGCTCTCAGTGCCCACGTCAATGCAGAGCGCTCTTTGCCCGAAGAGGAGTGGCGCTGCGTGGTGGGTGACGTCTACCAGTGCAAGCTCTGCAGCTACAACACGCAGCTCAAGGCCAACTTTCAGCTGCACTGCAAGACAGACAAGCACATGCAGAAGCACCAGCTGGTGGCCCACATCAAGGAGGGAGGCAAGGCCAACCAGTGGAGATTAAAGTGCGTGGCCATTGGCAACCCCGTGCACCTCAAGTGCAATGCCTGTGACTACTACAGCAACAGCGTGGATAAACTGAGGCTGCATGCCACCAACCAGAGGCATGAGGCTGCCATCCGACTTTACAAGGTAAAAACATTGTTGTTGTTAGTGTCCTGCAGAGACACTGATCTAAACGACTTCTCAGAATCGCACACACATGCTACACACAAGTGGGAAAATGTTCTTTTATTTATTAACAATTTGATGAGAAAAATTAAGAGATCAAAATAAATACGCCACATGATAATAAATAAAACTGGTGTACGTCTGAAGGGAACCCCACTCCTAAGTTCAAATTCACAAAAAAGCATACATGTTTTTGTTTATACACATTTGGGTCACATGGGTATAAGGTTCCCATGAGAAGGGAATGACAGAGATGGAAAAGGTCACTGTTGGAGTACCCAGGATGAGTTGCATCATGGGTAAATGTCCTGCTTGTGACCAGCTGGCACTACTGTTAGGAGGCCGTTAATTACACACAAGTCACGTACTATCAGCGCGTTTGAAATGTTTCTAAGTTATGATTGTCTTCAGCTGGCTTTGAGCTTGTTCGGCCATCTGTAAATGATTTTGGAATCTTTCAAGAATTTGTTTTCATGACAAGAGCACAGAGCCACATTAACAACTTGGTTTTGTATTTACAGTGACACAATGAACCACACTGTGCATGGAGCTTATGTTCATATAATTTAATTACTTAAAGATAATTACTAGGGTTTATTTTTAGTGTCCTAGAGTCCTTAATGAATGTATAGACATAGATGTTTTATATAACACATATCTTAATGAATCTTTTCAGAAAAACATTTGTTGACATTATTTTCCTACACATACACAGAGCTGCTCTGCAGACAAACTCTCTCTTCGTCAGGTTGTGGGTGAAGCCTCAGTCTTTGTTTCTCTTTCTTTGGTTATGGGGTCACCACACAGGGTGAGGAGCATTGTGAACTAAAACTCCTACCTAAATTCTCCACACTGAGAAATGAACAGTCTATATTTAGCATCTCTTTCTCCCTCCGTGTATTCAACAGGGTTTAGTTTGGCGTTTACATCACTTTAATAGGATGCTGTAACATTACGGGGGCCTTGACCTACAGGACAGGATCAAGTGCATTACATTAATGAGGATTCCTTTACTACTGAACGCAGCGTTTGGCAGTGGGAGGTGTTTGTGCGTGTGTGTTGTTACTTAAATGTACAGACAATGTTGAGAAGAGGACATAAACAATACAATTGTATCGATTGTTTTGTGTCGAGAAGAAAGTGTGTTTTTACCCATTTTTATCTTCCAATTTAAAATACTTTTTAATCAGTTTGGGGAGATTTTAGGGAATGATTATTAGGTGGAATTTAGTAGAGAAAGAAATACTTGAGTGGTCTTACTTCGCTGTCCCACCATTTTATTTGTGCGTGGGTAGCGCCACAATAACCTTGAGCAACTGCATTTATTCGGCAATCTGTGACTGATTCTTACTTAAGTAGATTAAGTGCATCTGCATTCTTGCAGTGATTTAAAGCAGTTGCAGTTGACTTAAACAGGATGTACATATTGACGTAGCAATGGCTGACATGCTGGCAAAGGCCGATCTTGGCAAGGGATGACTTGAAGACATCTGTTGACTGATCGAATTGAAGTATGATGTTATAAATTCATTTCTTTGCTAAATTCCTTAATGTTCTTAACGCAGTTGCAGCTTGCATATAGGGTCAACGTTTCTGTCCCCACTAATACGGATGTCCTTCCTGTCAGAGGTTTGCCTCTAACAGTAAACCAGGGTGTGTGTTTTTATGTAGTCTTGTGGGCAAGCAATTTAGCATTTAGTCACTTTTGGCAGCTGCTTAAAGTTGATTTAATGTGAGGCAACGGCCAGATAGGTTACCTTGGCAGCCATTTAATCATGCAAAGAAAGCTATTTTTATCGTATGTGATTAAATGTACAAATCTACGAAGCACAGTCAACAGTGGAGGAATGAAACAAAACAGCTCGTCTGAGCAGAATGTCCTAATTTAGCTCTTATTATGCTTTTCAAGAAAGTTGCGTAAAACGAGGGAGTATCCCCAAAGGCACCCATAAACATCAGCTTAGCTAAGGCAAGTGAGGGTCGTCCTGGTGCCCCCACTGTGCGCCCATACACCTCTGTACCTCATCTACCCACCCACCCACCTACCTCACCGGCCTCAACCAATCTGTTCCACAGATGACGCTTTTTAATGCTTCTGGCAGAAATCCCACTATTTTACCCTCGGACATGTGGTAGTAAAGCAGAAAGAAAGGGAGAGCGAGAGTAGAGCGGCAGAGCAAAAATCATTTCTTTATTTGACCAGAAAAATACCTCTCTCCTTTTTATATATTGGCAGAGGTGAAAAGCACATGGGGACAGAGGTAGCTTGGCTGGGCGCATAAAAGATCCAAGTGTTGACGACTTTACCATCTGGGTTTTTGGAAACATGGAATATCTTTATGGCATGGGAAACCATTTGAAGATACAAACAAAAAGCATATTCAGGGAATTTTATGGCTGCTTTGTAGCAGCTATGGAGTACTTCTAAAGGGAATTGAGATTTTAAAAGTTTAATTTTTTCCAGACAGCGAGAAGGAAATGTCATTAGCAGTGCATGGACATCAAGTCATCTGGTGTCCAGGGCACAGCAGGTGGCACAGGAAGTCGCAGGCCTTGGAAAACTAACCTGAAAGCTTATTGGAAAGGAAATGTAGGATACCAGATATTTGTTTTTACCGCAGCACATTGTATGTTTCCATAACAGCTCTCATGATACAGAACTTGTTAAAAGATCTATACTTGACTAAATAGAATATGTTTTAATATAGCATCTGCCTGTGAGCAGCGTGTGTGGCAGGGTCCACATTAAATGGTGTCCTAGC
The DNA here is from genome assembly GCA_030770545.1 of Macropodus opercularis. NCBI lineage: Eukaryota > Metazoa > Chordata > Actinopteri > Anabantiformes > Osphronemidae > Macropodus > Macropodus opercularis. The sequence goes on from JAUCMP010000028.1 coordinate 8,452,076, forward strand.
ATAGCGTGTCCATACTTGGCCTGGCTCGTGTTTAGCTTAACCTTGAGTATGATGATGTATGGCTTCGTTATGATTTTTAATAACAAACACTGGCCTTAATGCACATGGAGATGAGGGTAAATCTGTCAGTGCCATTCATGAGAGCTGCAGGGCTGGGGGTTAGTTTGTACTGAACATGTGTGCATGTCCACAGAGCTTTGAGGTTGAGATCTGGGCTGCGCTTTCCCCTGGGTCATTAGAAGTTGAAAATGTTCATGGTCAATGTGGCATGATGGTCAGGGACCACACGCACACGTACACATACTCTGTCTCACTGGCGGCGGCACCTGTTTCTCAGATGGCTCTCTGTACAAACCTTAAACCGTCCCCAGCCGCAGCCTCCGCGCCCATGTCTGTCCGTCCAGCTTTCCATCATAATTCACGTGGAAGTGCATGTCCAGGGTCCAGTGCACATGTCCGTATCTCTGGTTTTCTTTTCATTATTTTTCCCTTTTCCTCCCTCACACTCTCCTTTGAACTAAAAATCGTAGGCTCATAAAACGCTGAAATTTATGATAGAGATGGGAGCGATTCGGGTAGAATTGGATATTTGGATGGAGCGTTGTGTTAGTGCGACACGCAGAAAAGAAGAAGAGACGTATATGAATGTCCTTTTACCGCCGTCTTGTCCTGATGCCGTCTTTACGCTCCTTCCCTCTGTCCTCCCTGCTCTCTTTGTGTTGTGTTTGTTTCTCTCATTCTCCCCCCACTCTCTCTTCGTCTCCCCCTGGGGAGTTGCAGATAGTCCATCTTTTTACCCATGATCCTCTTGGTAACGCCATGGCTGGGAAATGAGCAAGTGGGTGGGTGGTGGGGGGGATTAAAAAGAGGGGAGAGATGGAAGAAGAGAAGGAAGGAAGGAAACAAAAAGGAAGCAGAGGAGTTGGGAAAGGAGACCGAATTTGCACATGCTCCCCTTTTCTCATTTTCATCATCTCCTTTGTATTTTCTCTTTTTTTCCCATCTGCCAAGGGACATTTTTTCTTTCAATTTTCCAAGTCTTTTCGCCCTCCCTCACGTTTTATTCTCCTCTATCTCCATGAGATAGAGATGGCTGCGCTTATGCATCAGTGATATTAAGTCTACCGCTGTGCCTTGGCTATTAGCAAGGGTCAACCCTGCCCACTCTCATTTGAAAATCAAATGGCCCTATATATATGCAGCCCGAATTATTGGACTGTCATTTGGACTTGTGTGATGGGGAAATGGACAGGAGATTGGCTCCCATAGATTTGCATAAAAAACCATTGTGCTGTTCCCCCGGAATAGAAAAGATCTGGATCCATTTCACGTGCATGGCACCATTAATGACACACACTCACATATATATATAAATGCATTATAAGTGCATATAGAGGTTGAGAATTCCATTCACAGAGGTACACTTGTGCGTGAAGCTACCGCGTACACACATGCACGCACAATTATAGTTTGTTACCATTTTCCTCTTGAGCCCTTGTCCGTTTGCACCAAACGTATCACCGCGTCCTTGTCACAGACAAACCTAAAGAGTCGCTATTCTCTTCAAAAACACTTTACTATACTACTTGACTGCATGATATAGATTTGCATGTTTTGTCACGGAGATGGATGATGCAGCTGAGAACGCAGCTCTGCGAACCTTAGACGAATGAGTTCGCTTCAGTGTTTGTGTTTGAGGTCGTCTGTCGGTCTGCGTCGCTCTCGTCTTTCAGGTCTGCACGTTGTTCTTTTGCTCAGTCCCTGCGTAGCCTGCTCTCTCTTTCTCCCTGTCCCTCGTTATTTTGCTCTCTTACAGGGCAAAGCGACGCTGTTTAGCAGATTATTCAAATCGTTTCCTTTTTCACCTGCGCGGCGGTCACAATGGAAATCTTTCAGCGGTCTGGGGGTGCTGAAGGGAGGTACTGAGGGCGGTGGTTAATTAAAGCATAAAAGCAGGTGTGTGTGTTTGCCAGAGAGGCGTGAATAGATTCTTCTTCTTTTTTTTAATAATAAAATCCTCATAGATATTAATAAGAGTCGCACCCAGCCTTTAACCCCTTAACCAGATGGCCGGCACAGAGTCGAATGTGTAGGTGTGTGCGTGTCCATCTTTGGCCCAACCCTTGACTGACACTCATATGTGATGCTTAATTACCGCGGCCTCCCTGCCTCCTTTCTACTGCCCATCTCCGATGAATTAGTGAAGAGGTGCAGGTTGTGCTGGTAGCCGACCCCTCCCCACAAGTCAAGGTGCGTTTTTCTGCGTGTGAGAGACAAAGACACAGGCAGCGCTGGGGTTTCTCATATTAACAATGTGACACGCTTCACACCCATTCTCAGCTCTCGCTGGGCTTGTGGGTCTTTTGGGACTGGTCGGGCAAGGACAGGGCCAAGCCGAGGGGGAGGGAAAGTGTCTCCCAGACCAGCGGAAGGAAGAGAACTTTTCTACGATGTGGGAACAAAGGAACTGGAAAGCGTTATCTTTTTTTCCCCTTGGCTCATCTGAACTCTTGCCCCTTGACTATATATTCCCCCTAACACCCGCTCATCCTCTTTCTATTGTTATACCCCTCCGCACTCACTTGTCCCCAGCCTTTTTTTTTTCTTGACCACCCTGTTGGGACAAAGATAAGAAACGTGTTTAACAAAAAATAATTACAGTAGGCACAATCTCAAATACCATCTCTTGTGGCACATTAACATCATTTTTGACAAGCGTATATGGTTAGAGCTGCTTTGGACAGATCACATAGCAGCGAGAACGGATTAAATGTTTTCTAGGTTCATTAGCTTTTTTTTAAGCCACCTGACAAGTTTTATTAGTAAGTGTCACGTGTTTCAGTTGTGTTATAAATGTGTATGTCAGTCATGGAAAAATAGGTGCTCTATTTTGGAAAAACTTCCAGCTTGAAAAATGGTATCGAGACGGCGCCATCACACTTTTCTCCTCATGAAGCTATCAGGATATTGATATGGACAAAGTTGAACTGAAATACTCCTCAGCGCCCTTCCAGATCAATAATTGATCGATTGGAGGTAATTGTGCCTCCCTTGGAACGGTCCCAAGTCTCTCTCACTTTCTCTTTCTTTCTCACACCCTCTCTGTCATTATCAGCATGTGGCCCAGTATTCAGCATTTCAGCATTCCAGCTGTAATTGATTTTAACCATTAGGTGCTCAGTGAATAGATAAGTAGTGGGAGATATTCGATTATATGGTGACGGGGGGAAAGGATTGAGGGATGTTGTCAGAGAGCTGGAGAAAGACAGACCGACCTGTCCTGCTGTCTGGCCCGTCACTACCGCTGGCCTGCCATCCTTGGTGCGGCACAATACCGCTGACCTCCTGTGAGTTCAAGCAGCTTAGTTTCTGCGAAGTAATCCCTAATGCTTTGAAATAGACCTGATAGAAAGCTCACTTACTTGTTCAGGATTAATGTGGGTTGGATGTGGAGTCTGGTGGAGAAGGGGGGGTTGAATGAATTTTCAGAACACGTTGAATTAATGAGTTAGAGTCGTCATATTTAGCTCTAATTGCCGATTGAAGAGTGTGTCTTGGAAAGCATCTTACACTTCATTGGTGAAGAGAAGGGAGGAGACTTGCAGGCTTGTATGACGCTACTATACATTAATGTGCCACCCATTCCTGTTGCTTGTGTTTAGATGTACTATGCTGGTGGCCAGAACACTATTATTCCTTTTCAGTCGTTGCCCATACCCTAGGGGAGGCCATTTTAAATCTCAGTGCAGCCGAGGGTGGTATTGCTTTCCGACTGTTTTCTGAAGATATGTCTGATTTTCTTTTTTATTCACCCTCTCCTTTCTCCTCTTTTCCTCATTCTGGCAGGAGTGTTGGGTAGGACCAGCGGTAGGGGTGGATGGGGGAGTGGTGGGGGAACAAAGGCAAACATTTGAGTAATCTTCAAAGAGCCCATTGGTATGTTGAGTGGACACTGGTATGTGGACTGAGGCTGAGGCTTTTTCAGGGGAAAACAATATCCTTCCTTTAGACAGCCAGGAGTCCGGGCAAACATTACCAGCCAGGCGACTCTGCCGAGCGCTGCTACCACTATCAGTTTACCCCCTACCAAACCCCACCTTCGTTTTGGTTCATGCAGAACACGGTGCGGGCTCCTGTGTTGTCGGGAACAGCGCGTAGCTCATCGCCGTGTTGAAAGTCTGCTGCCTACGTTTGTGTGACGTGTCTGAAATGGTTATCTCCCTGTTTAAATGTTTGACTTTTGATATACATGGAGTAAACGTACAAAGGAAGGGAGAGACTCCCCTCCCCTCGAATAAAGCAGGGAGGGATCAAGTGTGCCATCTTGTAGGTCAACTGCGAGGCATTTGATTTCCTGTGGCAATATGCAAAACAGCACAGCTGAAGAGGCGCTTTCATTGTGCTCTCCCTGGCAGAGGTACCACTCCAGCGCGTGCACACACACAGTTTTACACAGCTTGTGCACAACAAGTCATAGTGTCACATTGTTTACTGGGAAGAAGCTTTCAGTCTGGCCTTTAACCCGAGTGTGTCAAAATAAAACTTTTTTTTTGCGTCGGGAAGCAGATCTTGTAACATTATACATGTATAGTTCTTTATAAAAGTTTCTGTCTTTGTCAGAAATTAGTGTGATTGTGCCCGCATTTAGTAAATCCAGCTCCTAGAAGAAAGAAGCACACAGCCTGCCATTTTGGGGCAGCTTTAAAAGGAACTCCTTTTGTCCAGTAATCACCAGCCATTTTCTCACGAGGATCCACCCCACGGATAATTTCTCCCATTTCTCTGTCATTAGCAGGGCCTGGTATGTGTTTTATTCCCTGTACCTTTTGTTTTGTGCTAAGTGAAACCATGCGACAGGGTATGGGTTAACTGGAAAACAATACTCCCCTTCACAGGCTCAGGAATGTGTAATTAATGATTTGAACCCGACTACGCTCGTCTAGATTCTTCCTTGTCATTCTCTCTCTTTCCGTCTCTTTTTCTTTTGTTCTGGTTGCTGCAGAATCTCAGTCTCGTTCCCTCTCTGTTGGTTAGTTTCCCTGACTGTATGTTTCAGTTTTGCCTATTTTTTCTATAACAGACATTTTCATCAAGTCTCCATCAGAATGAGGAAAAACAAACTTGGCAAACATGATGTTCCTCTGAGCGCTAAAATAATTTCCCTTTCTCTTTTCATTTTAGTTTTAGTTAAATATGACATCAGTGTATTACCAACCTCTTTGATGCTACCAGTCAGACTTTCAACTCCTTTATTTTTGTTTTTCTCCTTGTTTTTTCATAGATCCTGTCAATTAGGCCTTGTCTTGATTTCCCAAAAGCGTCTTTGGATGTTGGGGAAAAAATGGAAAGTGATGAGCCCTGCCCACAAGCATGTTCGCGTTTCAGCTGTATCCCCCCCCTCGCTCGCACACTGGAAAAAAAGATGATCCCACAAGCATGTTAACATTTCAGTGATCTTGATCTCAGCACAACCTTTGTCTCATTGTGAGTCGATGGAAAAGACTCGGGAGCGGGATGGTTTAGGTAAATGGGGAGGTCTGGTCAGTCTCACCTGGCGGCGATGAGACGAGCGGGGGGCTTTTAGACCCTAATGGGCTAAGGTCAGGATGGCTAATAGGGAGTAAGTGGCTGAACCATGCTGTCTAAATCTAATGCTAATGTAAATAGTGATCCATTTTCATGGGGGTGGAGGTGAGCTGGCTTTTAAGACACCTAACACACATACACACATTTACCGAGAAGTAAGTAACGTTTGTGCTTGTGGCTCTGTCTTCTAAAATCTGTCATTCCCAGCTGCTGGGTCAGTATAATGTAAAATATATGGCAACTGTGCTTAGAGACGCAAAAAAAGGTATTTCCAAGACTAGAGGAAATGGACCATGTTGCAAATCAGCAGGGATTTATTTTCCTTGTTTCTTTGCTTCGGTTTGCTTAAGTTGCATGCGCTCGTGTGTGTGTGTGTGTGTGTCTGTGTGTAAAAAAACAACGCAGCAAGACATAGAGCGATAGAAGGGATTTTTCCAGGAGATGGCCCGTAGGTCAAGGAGCTGTGAACTTCAGAGTGACCCTTGCTCCATATGTCAGATACACTTATGTCACTGCTACAGTTGTGGACTTGTGTAGATGCATAGAAGTCAGAATAATAGAAATGAGCGTAAACAAATAAACTGGACATCAGAGTTACCTTATTTCCCATTGTCTCAAGGTCCCGTGACAATAAGTGTAAAGCAACAAAAAAAGAAGAAATTAAGTTCAAAAGGAGGGACAGAGAGGTTTGAAGGAGCAGAGGGAAGAAAGCAACTGATCGCACGGAGGGAGGAAGAGCGACAGAGAGCTAGTATGGAAGCCTCATTGTGATAATTCATTTATTTGGCTTGGCGGCCATTATGTGAGGGATGCTTATTATTGCTGGGTGACCTAAGCCAAGCTCGCCCACCCCGTGGACAGGCCCCAGAGCTGTGATCACATGTGACCAAACAGTTCAGGCAATTTAGCTCTAGAAAATATCTTTTCTCTTCGTTCTTTTTTTTTTTGGAAGCGGAACGGTCGGCTGTGAAGACAGGGCGGGTGGGGGATTTCTCCAGGATTGTTTTACAACTCCAGCATCTTCAGATCGCACATGGGAGGGGGCAACTATTTGTACTCGTGTGCACTCAGCAGTTTGTTTATTTTTATTTTTTGTCTACTATTTGCATATTTGGTTTTGTGCACGGCAGCGCTGAATCACTGTTTCTCTATACGCTGTATTTACTGCGCTTGTCATCTGTGGAAGCAAGGTAGCACATGCCCGGGCCCTCAGCTTCGCGTTTCAGCAGCGCCGTCTGCGAGCTACTCCAATGGCAGTGATCTTGCGTTACATCTCTTTTTTTGAGGGCTGAGCGGTGGTTAGCAGTAACATGTGTTAGGGAGGTGGTAGCACTGATGGAATTCTACACTTGGCAGCCTTCCAGGCTGCACTGGTATGTGTTTAAAATACTTTCAAGGAACAAAACACGCTTTTGTTATTTGCTGGGCCAAGTGGGGCTGTTTTTGTCTGCTGTGTCCCCTAGGGGCCCGGGGGACAGCACCGGAAGATGGTGACATTCCCAAAAAGAAGGTATAGGCAGCAACAACAAAAAAAAAACACGTTTGAAAGGACAAGAGTTTATTTTCAGTGCGGATGCATATCTGAGAGCATACACACACACTCAATGGACACCAAGAGAAACGGATAGATTCTAACTAATGAAACATGTACACACATGGTCTGACACGCAGAGTAGTTATTAATACACAGCTGCTGCAGCATAGGGCTCTCGTTTTCAGTATGTGTTCATTAGCTGCCTGGTTCTACATTTACTGACAGGAAATGGTAATGTTTCTACTGAATAGTCTAATTTGTCATTTGGTTTGCGGAGGTAAACACGACCCCACTGTTTTACTCCGCTCTCGAAATATTTTTGTCACTTTATTTGTGTACACACACAATCACAGGGAAAGGCAAAGACGAACGCACAGTTGAAATTATAAACAGGCACAAAAACACACTTGTGAGGTGGGGAAAAAAATAATGATAAAAAGAAAATGCGGAGTCAAAATTACCAATGCAGAAACACAGCAAACACAAACACGTATACAGTAAGAGGGAAAGGAATAGGTAGAACCGGGATTTTACCCACACCCACCCGCGCACACACGTGTACATGCACAGCGAGATGAAAGCAGTTGTGAGAAGATGCCTTTTGCCTTGCCTTATTAAGAATTCAGTTAATGAGGCAGCTTTGTCGCCACAGATAGAACAAATGAATATGAGACAACATTGCTGCTATCCTCCCTACAAAATCCAGGGAGCCTGCTCCTGTTTGTGTGTATATATATGTGTGTGTGTGTGTGTGTGTGAAAGGTGTTTTGTCATTTTATTCTGCATAATGAATGCAGCCCTCTGTCATCTTCACCCACACACATATACACAAACACACATAGAGGCAGCAAACCACTACACAAGGGAGCTTCCCTTACCTGCCAAATTGACTTTCTCCTCTTCCCCTCAATACTCTCAGTGTGTGTGTGTGTGTGTGTGTGTGTGTGTGTGTGTCATCGACAGGGCTGACAGTGTTGTGTTTTTGACAGGTAAACAGGAAGTCCCGAGTGTTGTAATTTGCATTCTGCGTGTTTAGGGGTGTGTATGCGCCTCCTCCGCTACCCAGAGATGTCGTGTTTAGGTCCACCGAGGGAGTGCTGTTTAGCTGATTTTGATTGGCCCACTGGGAGTGCTAGCGTATTTGGTTGTTTGCCAAACACTAATCCCCAACAATTAACCACCAGGCACTCTGGAGAGGTGCCATATTGACAAGGATGGGCCTTTTTGCCAGTCTGCACACACAACATGTAGACGCTGATATGACAAAAGCATATGTACACCACACACACACACACACACGCACACGTCAGCCGAGGCATAAATTACACACACATTTCAAGTGGGGCAACAGAGGCGCAAACCCAGGAGCAGGAACAGTATGTTTGTGTGTTTGAATATGCATTACACAGCCCACGCCTGGCAGGAGTCAAAGTGCTCCTTTAAACGTTCATAAATCATGGATGTTCTGGCCTGTGATCACCAGACCGCCTGCGTTTCAGGCCTGCAGAGTGCCAGAGAGCGACAGACAGCCCTCTAGTTTAGGTCTTAAACAAACCCTCTGGAATGTGCTGATGGGGAGAGAATTAATATTAGGTCTAAACCTATCTGGCAGCTGGTTCAACCCAAAGTATATCATCCAGCTCCTCTCAGCTGCAGCCTCATATCCTAAAAACAAATAGTTGGTACTTCGAGGGATGTGGCGCATTTAGGGCCAGTCGATGGATTTACATGAAAATCTAAATTTCAAACCACTACAATTAGCTTAATGGCTGTGCTCTTAGGATTCAAGGATGATTCCAGCGAAGCCCTTTTCTCCTGATAGGTCTCTGTGCTTTGTTAACAAACTGAACAAACTTCCAGAAAACATGCTTTGCCACATTTCCAATGAGCTTTTCTCCTGTGGCGGTTGTTAATGTAATACTGAAGGTTGTCACTGGAGAAAAGAGAGGCCTTGTTTGATTACTATTTTATTTCTTTCACTTTTAAGGGCTGCTTTCAGCTCCAATTCAATTCTGAGTATTCCCCATTTATATCAGAATGGTCATGAAATAAAAGTATATTGGAGCAGAGTCCAGACACGATTGAATTGAGAATGAACAAATACCGCACAGCGGTGAAAGGCATTCTTGTTTTTGTGCTGTAGCAGTGATGATTGATGGCTCTCTGAATGACAGTGGGAATGTATGTACGTACAGGAGCTGCTGTGTATGGTGTGTAGCATAGGGCGTGACAATGGAAGGCCTCTAACAAGGGCCAGTACAAAACCATAAAACCTCGAACTTTTTGTTTACTGGAAAGAATTAAACGTGGCTTCCGAAATATTCTTGAAGGTGTATATTTGAATTCAAAGGCACAAACTCCAACCTGCTTGCGTGTGCATTTTTGCATCCACTTCTACGGGCACACGTGTGTGGTTTCCACGGTAAGGCCCGGCAGCTCGTTTCTCCTACAATTGAGGGTGGGGAAAGAAAGAAAAGAAGCAAAGAAAGAGAGAGAAGGAGCGAGGGAGGCCTCCTTTCACAGAGAAACAAAGATAGCTGTAATTAATGGCCCTGAGCTCTGGACTAGGGGAGCTTTCTTCTGACAACTCCAACTTAATTAAAACTTAAGACTTCTGAAAGGGCCTCTGACTGTGAGGGGACGTCCCACCGTCTCGTGAGAAAAACCTTGGAAGATTTCCTACAAAAGAAAGAAAAAGAGAGACAGAAAGAAAAGATGTGTTAGCGGCTGTAGCTATGTTGCTAATCCCTGTTTGTCAAAGGAAGGAGAGGGGGGTTGGAACTCACACACCTGCAGCTAACTGTGGACCCCCCCTCCCCTCCAATCCCCCTCCCACACACACACACACACACACACTTTTACCACACATACATTTACACATTTTTCCTTCTTACTCCAGATGCTCATGATCCAAGAATGCTCTGGAGAAAATATTACCTTTTCATGGGCTTCAGGGATGAAACATCTTCCTGTCGGAGCTTTGAGAGACAATGTAGGGTTAACGCGCACACACATCATTATGTGTATTAATTCATGCATAGAACTCTGCACCTGTTTCTCACATGGCTGTATGAATAAATCTTAACAAAGCATAAACTAACCTTTGTGAGCCACCTCTGTCTCTCTCCCTCTCCCTGTGCCTTGCTCTCTTTCCCTCTCTGTCTTTTCTTTCCCTCCCTCTCCTCCCTCCAGAGAGGATCAGATAATAAAAGCTTGGCCTGGTCTTTTGTTTTTGTGCATTGTTCATTAGCCCAGCAGCAACAACAGAGGCACACTTGATATGCTTGGCTTGACTGGGTGTATGGGAGTAGGGCAAGGTGGGATGGGGGCTGTGCGCGCCCGTGTGTATGTTTGTGTGCGTGCACACATGAGGGCAGGACGAGAGGCAGGGGGTAGCTTTGCATGGCTGCAATGCCATTAAAGAGGCAACTGAAAATTAAGGGCTTGCAACTGACGTTGAATGAGAAGCCCCCGCAGCTGCTGACAATGACGAGAGCTGGAGAGCCTGCGCGATTAGGACAAAACTGAGCCAAATGTGACTTTGTTCTACGTTTTAGTAAGTTTTTAATCTTAAAATGTATCCACTCAATTAAAGCGGTGTGTAATGTTTGAACTACACATCCGCCTGAAACCTCTAATAGTTTGTACCATTAGTGTTTTACATAGACTTTAATCTTTTTCTTTAATGTTAACATCGTTTTATTTTGCTTAGTCTAGGTGCCACACTTGGAAAAGCTGTTTTCCAGGACCAACTAACCAAGATATTCATTGCTTATTTGAAGCCAGGGAAACTCTGATGGTGGATTATTCCAACCAAACTGGAGGCTTGAAAGGATTTTACAGCCATGAAGTAGAAAAGACTAAAAAACTTTTGGAGGCAATCGTCAGGCGTTGCACTAAATCTTCTCCCAGATAACTTTGTGATACAGCAGTTGCGGGAAAACACAGCGACAACAGAAACGCTTCAGAGAAGTTCAGGCAGCTGTCACAGCAATTCCCTAAAACACGCACCCGTCTAACATCTGCGCTCTGCTGTCCTCCGTTCGCAGCACTTACAGAAGCAGGACGGCGCGTACAGCCCGGAGTCGTGTGTCTACTACTGCACGCTGTGCGACTACTCCACCAAGGCCCGCCTCAACATGGTACAGCACGCTCGCTCAGCTCGCCACCAGCAGACTGAAGGGCTGCGGAAACTTCAGCTGCACCAGCAGGGTCTGGGAGGAGAGGAGGATGGCTTGAGCCTCCACGAGCTGTTTCACGTCAAGGAGTGTCCCACTAACCAAGGTCTGTGCTTCTTTAACTTGCTGCTCATTTATGCTATATATTGTTGACCTCTTGTTGTGGTTAATTGTTTGGTTATCTTGAGTTCATGGTCACAACCATCATTTTCCGTCATGTGCGCTGATGTTTACTTTGTTGCTTCTGTTTTCTCATTTCTGATTCTCTGACGTCTGATCCATCTTTCTTTATTGCTGCCATCTCGTTCTCTCCCCTTTTTTCTGCCCCACTCCTCTTTATTCCGTCAAGCCTCCCTCCCTCTTTCCTCTGGCCTTCATATCCAGATCACGTCTCCCGATACAGGCCCGTCCATTCCTCCTAATCTCTCCAAAATGAGCATACTGTTCCTATTAGGCTGCTGCACTTATATCTGCAACACACACGCACACAGTGTCCGTGCACAGGGACATCCCAGGCAGGCAAGCAGTGAGCTTATGAAATTTCACCTTGGGAGGATCTCATAGTGAAAATGCCTGCACACACATACGTTACTCACACACACACACACACACACACACACACGTATGCTATGGCTACACAGTTTCTCCCTGGAGTGAGCTTTCATTTCCTTTCTCATGACCAAAGCAATTTGGCTTTCATTTAAGAGTCTCCGTCCTGCCAGCAGCTAATAAGTGTAACAGAACTGTAAAACATTGAGAGAGACAAAAAAAAAAAAAGAAAAGATTAATCGTTTTTCTTTGAGTGGGGGTTGGATGGTTGGTGAGGGGTTGCAGGGTGTAAGGGGAGGGGGGCTGTGCTGTAATTTAAACCAGAAGACGAAGAGTCAGGGTCCATTATTTAGTCATCCCTATGTTAATGCTGCCGGGAGAAAATGAGCGCTTAACTTGTTTTTGCTTTGCTTGACCTGAAGGAGCGGGTGGGGTTTAGAGAGAGAGAGAGAGGGGGGGGGGGGGTGTTACACATTTTGAATAGCATTCCAGCATAGCATTAGTCCATACATCCATCTTTGTGTGTGTGTTTCTATGAATCTGTGCTCCCCAAAGTGTCCTGTTTATATTGTACATGCATTCCCAAAACAGATGGGGGGCCCACGCGCTTAGAAACATATGTGAATCCCAACACACACACACACACACACGCTACGCACTTGAACAGAAGAAGAGCTCCCAATCCTGAAATGGAGACTGTTGCCGGTGTACATTTGGCTTTAATTACACATGGATCAAAGTTTCGGTGAGGTTTGGGGGGTGCAGCAGAAAAAGCATGCTTAGATAAATCATTACCGTACATTTTAACATGGCCCCCCAACCCCCCTCCGCCATCCCACCCATCCACTCCTCCTATCTCCCTCTCCTGCTCTCTTTTTATGCCTCTCTCTCTCTCTCCTTTTTTGTCCAGCTTATTCCAGCTCCCACTCTCTCCCCTACTCCTGTCTGTGTTTTCATCAAGCGCACCAGCCCCGGCTACAACCCTTCACTTTTCTCTCTCTCTCTCTCTCCCTTTTAAAAATCAGCAAGCGCAACCTGGGTTTAAAACTGTCAAAAGCAATACTTGCCCGCTGCACGTCTTTCAAATGTTCCACTCTTAAAAACACACCCTATTTGTTGCCTGGGCCGTCGTTTTATACATTGGGTTTTGATGCCACATGCCGAATTTCCATCCAGGATGCAAGTGCGAAGCTTAAGCGGACGCTGGCAGCATCCAAAATGCTAATCCGCTTTTTTGGATGCCCTCCTTTTGCCCGCTCTAAGTTTGAGTGAACAGCGGTATTCTTTCTCAAGGTACATGTCAATGTTTCAGAGCGACCTCCTCGTAGACCGAACACATTTGGCAGGAGAAGGACTGTGTCAACTAGAGATCAAACACTGACAGTTAATGTAATAAATAGACTGCGTCGTTTTGCTTTATAGCGTTGAATTTAGTTTTCTTTTATGCATGTGTTATTTTTAGTTTCACTCCTTTGTTTCTCGGATTAAGCAGAAGACTGCGTGTTAGCTGATGTTACAAGGAAACCTACCGTATAATATCACTGCTCTGCGATGCCATAGTGATAGATGACGTGAATGCTCTCACCGATGGAAAAGCCTCCATAGTAGGCAACATTTCCAGCGAGCGTTTAGCTCAAGTAGCCTGCGATTTGTGTTTACGTGCACATGTATGCGCGCCGCTCGTTTTCGGGGGCTACAACTCCTGACTCGAGCACTTTCTGCTCATTAGAGACTGGTATGAAAAAGATTAATTTAAGTGCTGACCGGTATCTTTCTCTTAAAGCCCTGGACCTGGCACTGAGCCAGATAATTATAGGCCCATTTGGGAATAAGAGTTCTAATGCTCTGGACTTTATGTACATGTGAATGGCTTTCATTAAACAATTTTGATGCTGATTTTACGGCCTAATTAAGGGCACAGTGCTGCAGAGATGCCCTGCTGGAACATAGGTGTTTTGAACAAAGACAGGAGTGTACAAACAGAACTTCCAGCCAACTGCATTGTGTGCCTGTCCATGCGCGCGTTTGCTGGTGGATGTTTTCACTGTGTTATACTCCAGTCAGTGATTCCCCAAACCCGGGCGCAGTTGTCTCATCCTTTGCTCTCGGTAAACACCTCTGTGTGCTCATATTGAAGTTCGTGCACAGGCTTCCGACTTTCACCAACTGCGCAGCGCTTCTCACCGCGATCTCTTCAGTCCTGCCCTTCTGAGACAAAAGGCCCACTGTGCCAGCTCTGCTGAGATAAATCGCCCCTCTCTGTGCACAATTAGAAGTGTTAAGGAAAATTGAGTTTATAAAAAAATGCCAGTTTGCATCAGAGGAGTAAACATAAATGAATTGCCTCTCAGCGTGGAGGACTTGGAGGCCTTTTTGCTTTGAGGGTCGTCCAAAAGTTGTTAGAGAAATTAGATTTTTTCCGCTGTTCTCCGCTCTGTAATGAAGTTACGCCCTGAATAGAGCTGTTTAGTAAAATTCAAGCAGAAAAAGAAAAATATGACAGATTACGAGTCATGGGTGTTCCATCATCGATTTTATAATTTGAACAATTTGTTTAGCTGGAGTTTTGGAGACATTAACAGTCTCTGAAGTTCAGTTTTCACAGTGATGTTTCTCTGTTGCCACCTCTGTCTCAACAATATGACCATTTGTTTAGCCATGGAGAGGACTGAGAGGAGGTGTGTGTATGAGTGTGTAAGTGTGTGTTTTTCTGTGTGTATCCATGCCCATTAGCCCTGTGCTTCATCATGTGTAAAGCTCCTCATAAGCCAGACCAAGCAGAAACACTGGGGCCTTTTCTGCATACTTTACTTTCTGTCATTTTTCCCTTTCGCTCTCTGTGTCCCTCACAAAAAGGAAAAGGGAGATGGGATCTTATGGAGGTAATTATTTCTGAGAGCCCGGCCTGTCATCCATCCCTCCACCACCCCACCACCCCACCACCCTCACATCTCTAACCCCCCCCACCACCACCACATGCATTAAAGAGGGAGGGAGAGGACCCTCTTTGTCTGAGTCCTCCTTTTAAACAAAAGACCTCTTCTGACTTAGAGAGCCCAACAACACTTTTATCATGATTGTGTATGTGTGCGCGAGTCTGTGCTCTGCGCAGAATCTTTTGTTTTGTCTGAGTGATAAGGTTCTGGGACATTTTCCATCCTAGTCAAATTAGCGTAGCTGTTCTAACCATTTATGGTAAAGCTGTAGGCTAAAAACTGGGCCTAATGGACACTTAGTATCTCAATATGTGCTGTGTATGGATGTGAAGTGTCTATGTGTGCATCCAACAGGAAGTGATGGAACATGGCTAGAGAGCAAGTGTGTCTTGCTTCCACGATGACAAACCCCAACCAGTCGCTTCCCCTGAATTCAGACAAAATACCAAAAATGCACAATGAGCTTTCGATGTAGCGATACCTAGGACGCTTTCGAGGCATTTGGTTTCCACTCCTTCCTCACTTTCACTGCCTCATTCTATACTTTTTTTTTCTTTCTCTCCCCTCTGGGTGGTGGCAGCGGTTTCACCATTCCAGTGGTTCCCTTCATTTTATTTTCCTTTTTTTCAAGAAGGTCTCTCCTCAGACAGGAGTCTGTTTCTAGGGTTTGTCTCAGTAATTTGTGGCCATTATATAAACCTTCGCGGATGGCTGGAGGAGTGAGAGAAAGGATGCAACACACACCCAGATATAGCAAACCACTAAAGTTAGTGCAGCAGTGACGTTTTTTTTTTTTTTTTAAGTCAGGATACAGTAGGTGAGATCAGTCGACTGGCTCGACAGGAGACAGGTTTTTTTTTTTACTTTCTATGCAGTTCCATCTCTGAGAAATATGTCCATAAGTTATTTATGTTTAGAAATGTCTTCAATAGGTTAAAGCAGCAGATTATATTTCATATTGATTTAGTTAGACACAGCTGATTACTTACAGTTTATAAATGATTTGTGACTTTTTCTGTCATTTACTGTCAAACAGGAAGTTACTTACATAAAAGGTAAAGTCCGCAGATTTCGCTCAGGAGGCCTTCATTCCTCGCATAATAAAAAACTGGGAATGTTATTTTATGTGCCCAACATGAGTAAAAGCAGTTCCTGGGGAGAACTATTCTGATGAGAGTGATGTGATTTTACCCAGGAGGGTTCTTGAGAAGTATGTAGTTTTTTTTTTATGGCTGTGCAATTGGTTGGAGACAGTATGCTGCCTTTTAAATCATTTGTCAAATCAAAATAAGACACATTCATATATGTATATTATTATATTTTCGGCAAGTAGCAATTTACCCCAAATTTCCCAAAACCATATTCTCTATGGCTGAGGGAGTAAAAGATGTGGTCATTTTTTGAATAATTCCATCCAAGCGAATTATAATTACTTTGCGGTCTGTGTGTGCACATAGAAGAAAAAGAGCAGCAAGCTGACTTGCGCCTCAGAAAAAAAAAGAAAAGAAAAAAGAGCCTCGTTCACCATAAACTATTTTTGAAATGGTGTGCCGGGGCAGTATGGGCTCAGGCCGATTGTTTTTCTTTGAGTTGAGCAGCTCTTTGGTGGAGGGGTATTACCCGGGCCAAATTGTTCCCTCATGTTTTCCGCCAAGGTTCTGTGCCCACCGCACTGACAGTTATAATTTGCAGAAATTGCACTGATTATCTGAATTAGCATACCTGACCAATGCCACATTAGTCTTATTTACAACACAAAGCTGTGGGGCTCTGAGGACGCATACTAAATATGACTTAACCCTTTGAAGAGGGGACTGGCGTCACACGGCCGTGGAAGGACGTCTTTCACGTCTGTGGAATCACAAAGGGCTTAAGGCCCTGCTCCATATGGAGTCGAAAGGTCCTGAAAAAGGAAGTGGTGAATGTAAAGTCCAAGGACCTTATTAAAATCAAAGGGTTATTGGAAACCTTCCCCTGCTCTCAGTTTCTTCTCTTGTTGAATCATTATTTTCACCTCTCAGTTCTTGTCCCCATATTCCTCTTCTTTCTATTCCGGCATTCACCCTCCTTCCTGCATTCACCCCCGCTCTTCTTTATTTTCTTCTTCACCTACATTCTTTTCTCCCCTCAATCCCCTCATACACCCTCTGTCCACTGACTCTTAACCACAGATGGACAAAACAATGGGCCGTGTCACATAGCATTAAGACAAACAATCTGCTGATGGGAGGAGGGCCGTGTGGAGCCAGCGCCGCGGTAACCAGGCAATGCGCTCGCTGGGTCCAAGCAGCCGCTAATCTCAAACCTCGATGATACAATTCGCAGATGGGCGTTTAAGGCAGCCTCCATGTGCACACACTCGCACAAAGCAAAAAAAAAAAAAAAAAGTAGAAAAATTACATTAGAAGGTAGAAAATCCCCTCCTGCCTCACTGTTCTCAGTTTTCTTTACCTCATCTGTCAGTGGGAGGTATAGAATTGATAGCAGCTATTGATTGCCTATAGCCAAGTCTAATCATCGCTAACCGGAGGAAGCTTTGCAGCTATAGTAGCTGTCAGTGGCTTGTTGTGAGTGAGTGTGTGTCTACAGTGTGTGACCCTCCAGCGATGCAGTATCCATGGCTGTTCTTCTCTAATGTTTGCCTATGGTGGACCGATGGGCTCGAAGCAAGGCTGCGCATGCAAAAATCATTCCGGACATCGTTCCGCTTTCCAAAATAAGGGAAAAGCCTGTTTTGTTTGCCCAAAAGACACACTGAGACACACGCCAAGTTTCACCTGCCCGCTTATGTGAATAAGAGCCATCTCCCATTCTCTCCTTTTCTTCATCTCTCTAATAGGAAATTTGAGCACACTGCGCGAGATTAAAGCAGAGAATCAATGCCTTGTGAGCAATCATTTCCAGACAAATCTCTTTCATCTTTTCTCTCCCCTTCCTCCCCCCTCATTCCCTCGTTCGTTTTCTCTCCCACCTCCCAATGCTAACAGGGGGTCCCGTGTCATGACATCCCTTTTGCTTTTATCATGTACTAATAACACTCTGAAAATAGAGAGAGAGAGAGAGGAATGTGACAGAGAGAGGAGAAAGGATGCAGGGGAATAAAGTGAACAAGAAATGGATAGACTGATAAAAATCCACTGAATGAGCCTCGGTCTTGATTTGTGCTTTGATGTAGATGTCTTTGTGCAAATCAGACAAATATGCCCACTCTTCCTTTGCCATCTTTCATGAAGGATGGAAGGAAAGCAAGAAATGAGTGACAAGTTCATTTAGGTACATAAAAGTATATACGTTCTTATAAAATTTAGGGTGAGTTAAAAGTGTGACAAAAGGAGAGATGTCGTGCAAAAGTGCAGTAAATGATGTGCCTGTGCAAAAAGCGCTTAAATCAGACAAAATGTAATGTACATGCAGAAAACACACGGGTGTTTCTGCTTGATTGGGCCCTCAAGGTGCTTTACCCATGATAGTGAACTGGGCTAATGGGTAAGGATACACACACTCGCACTCAGTCAAACACACACACACACACACACACACACCTTGGCTAGGCCTTTGTTTCAAAAGCAGGTTAATGGGGAGTGAGGAAGAGGAGCGTTGCAATTTTCTGCTCTTTAGGCGCCAGAGATTTCTCTTCAGTGTAAGAGAGACCAGACTCTCAGCGTAATAGGCATTTTACACCCTCATCACCCCTTGCGCACAAACACACACACACACACAGGCTCGACACAACCACGAACACGTACTCACCAGAAACGTGTGGGAGTGTAATAGGAATTCTATGGTGTGTATTGACGGTCCCCAGAGTGCCAGTAAGTGTTAGACATGCATAGAGTCTGCAATGAGACAATCAGCATGCTGAAATTGAAACCTTGTCTGGAGTCACACAGGAGGGAAGGGAAGAGGGGACGTAGGAGAGGAGAGGAAGGGAAGTAAGAGGAGAGGGACAGAGGGGCAAAAGAGAGGAGAGGAAGGAGAAGATTAAATAAAAAAAAAGAGCAGAGGAGAGGTGATGGGAGCACAGATGGTAGGAGAGAAGAGGATGGCGAAGCGGAATGAGAAGAGAGGAGAGACAGAGGGAGAGGAAATAGGAACTGATGTTTGTTTAATTGCCTCATAAGTGATGACAAAGATAATTATGTCGGAGGGAGAAGTCTTAGGCAGGGCCAGCGAGCAGCCGTATCTGTTTGCATGCATCTCCCTGTCTCTTTCTATAGCCCCATCAACTGTTGTCCCCCCCAGCCACATTAAGTATAGGACACAATTAAAGCATAACGGTTTGTGTCATATCAAATCATTCAGCTTAATTAACAGAAACAGACACACACTCAAAAGCACACAGATGCTCATCATTTGAAATCATTTAATTACTCAGTAGCATTCTGAATATTAATATCTCTGCTTCCTTTACCTGGGGAGATGCAGACAAGTGTGTGTACTACAGTGTGTGTTTGTTGTGTGTGTGTGTGTAAGTGATGCCCCCCTTGACTTTATATCTAATTGTCTTTTTTAATGACAACATTCCGCTGTGAGCTGGCAGTATGTAATGAGTCAGGGTGTGTCAAAGTGCAGGCCAGAGCTGTCTGCTCGAGTTAAGCTCTTCCCGTCTACTGTAGCAGCCTCCAGCGCACACGCTCGCGCATACACATGTGGCGCACACACACACTCGGAGAGACAGTATCAATGTGGGAGTTCCTGTATCTGACATGAGATTAAGAGGGCCAAGTGGAGGAACGTCGAAGAACTGCCCTGTTGCATTTGCAAGAAGAAAAAGGACCATCCTGTCACACACACACACACACACTCTCACACAAACGCATATGCGGTATGCAAGCATCCTGTGCTGTATGTGCGCAGTAGCCTCCCTTGCATTATTCACAGTGGCCGAGTGATCGAAGCCTGGTTCAATAGCACTAAAGCGGCGCACGCTGGAGAGATTTGTCTTACAAAACCTTGACACACACACACACAGACGCACACATGCTCTCAGACGCATTGATTTTTGGTGGTGGGGATCTCCCAGGCTTTGGACGAAAGGCAGGGACATGAGAAGGGTTTCCCCCGTCAGAGCAGCCCCCTGACAGACACACACACGTGCGCACCGCCGGAACTGGGCGTCTAACCCTGTGGATAGGCAAATATAATCAGAAATACGCATATTCTTTCCTCAAAATGAGGAACGAGAGATGAAGGAGCCGTCTCTTAGATCGGATGTGGTTTCATTTAGGGTAAGATGAGCTGATGGTGAAATAAAAAGCAGGAAAAAAGTGTAACTGATCATATTTCTTTTCTGCTGACTGTTAAGGTTTTTTTTTTTTGCATTTAACCATCAGGGGGCTTTTTGCAAGCGAGGCAAAAAGAAAAATCACGCATTGCATGATATGTCATCTTTCACACTGCAGTGTGTGTGTGTGTGTGTGTGTGTTTCTTCTTCTTCTCCTCACTCATGCATGTTCAGTCTGAAGCCTTCTCTTGATCTGAATGGTGGTTCTTCAGTCACTTTATTCGGTTTTCCCGTTTTCCTCGGAGTGGCAGCCCACTATGTCCCCCACCACTGTGGCATTTTTGATCTATTAACATGTATTGACACGCCTGTAAACACTGACTCACACATGCACACACCGCTGTCCCCTGAAGACATGTGATCAACCAGACCCAATCCCGTGTAATCATCTGGAACCCCCTCTCACCCACCCACACGCACCCGCATGGTTCCCCTTCAATCCCAGGTAATGGTTTGCGGCAGGGGGCTGAAGCGGTGGGCTTCTTTCCCTTAGCCCCAGTGTCTTAAGCTGCCATTGATTAAATGTTAACTGATATACTCGGCCCTGGCAATCTTGTTAGAGCTGGAGCAGGCAGGCAGCTAGACAGACAGTTTAGGGCCCGCACCCTCCTGATCAATAGCGCAGATAAAGATTTCATCCAACAATGAGCTCCCAAAACAAAAGGTATCTGATACATGATTAGGCCCGCAGGGACACACACGCACACACACATTAGAGCATCGCCTTCACAAAGTGCCACATGGGTTGAAGCGCATAAAGAGGCGACGGTTAAATAACAGGAGGATATGCACATCTGCACGTGCACTGAAATGAGCAAACGCACACACTGTTTATACGCCACAATTTAGTCCACAATAATCATCCACCAAACCCATCTGAAGTCAATCTGTTCCACACCTAATGATGTAATTACAATAGATACACATGGGCACACACACACACGAGAAGAGAAGTTTGAAGATAAAGCAGCCCCTGACTTTTCCCGGATGAAGGTTAATTATCCTGTGTTAGTTCGCTCAGGTGTGCGTGTTTGTCTGCGCGCGCTGGTGTAAGTGTGTCTTTTCTTAGAAGCACGTGCGCCGGTGGGGTGTGTGTCCTCTGACGTGCGCGCGTTCATATCGCGTGAGCATGCCAAAGGCTCCGCAAACGGCCGAATCGATGACTGGGCGACCCCGACTGTTAAAGTGTATCAATAACATTCTCCTATCTTCTTCCCCAGCTATTGTCACAGGGTAGTTAGAAAGTCCAAGCCTAGCCGCAATTAAGACTTAATTATAAATCAATAGGCGGAGCTATTTGAATATTGATTTTTCTTTTTTCTTCAAATTGTTAACATATTCTCCACCTTGTCTTCCCTTTACTCCTTTTTGTAACAACTTTGAGGAGATCAATGCTTCCCTTTACTGTTATGAGACAAGTGTCTTGCCATAATTGGTGTAAAAAAAAAAAAACACAAGTAAATGTCTTGATGAGAGATGAGAGAAACCACAGATGCTTGACATGTGCAGTATGTATATAACGATGCCAAAGTGCATTTCTCTGCACACTGTACCAAAAAGTTCCTCAAACGCTGATATCGACGCAGCTCCATAACCTGCATTTTATTGAATTAAATCTTCGCTGTATTATTTTCCCGCTCAGCCATTTTGAGGGGCTGCGAGATTTTCAAGTGGCGTGTCAGAGGCCGGGAGTCTAATGCATGGAAACATGGAGCTTTCTGTTTTCTGACGGCTAGCAGAGATAAGGTAGAGATATGGCTCTAGCACTGGCTCAAATCTAAAACAGATCCCGCCGCGGGGGTGGGGAGTAAAGAAAGTGAAGGGGAGGGGTGGAGGTAGCAAGAAAGGGGAATATTGTCAATTCTCTAAGTGTCTGGCGGTGTCTGTCTTTCTTTTCCTCTTTCTCTCATTTTCTTTTCCTCTCTCTCTCCCCCCACTCTCCCTCAGTAATCTGATTTATTCAAAGCATATGTGTGCTGCTCTGTCTTTGTCCGCTTCTATTAGGACCAGTGGGGGCCCATATGACATTATTTAGCCAGTAATGAAATGGACATTTTTTTGCATGTTTTGGAGAGAGTCAGAGGAAAGCCAACACTTATTTGTAACTGTCTGGAAATAGCAACTGTGGGGCAGTTGCCCCCGGGACCGAGCATTCATGCGGGTGTGTTGCATGTAAACATATGTGTCCATGTATCACAGGTTCCATGTGTTGGAGATGATTCTGAGCAACCTAATGAATATCTGGCTTCAAGATATTTGTCTTTATTCTTCTCATGTGGAAGAGTCCTGCCACCCTGCCTACCCTCCCTTCATAATAAGACCATCATGATGCACGTTTTTGTTTTGCACATTCGTTTGTGTCCTAAGACATGTGGGCTCAATATATATTGATATACATATTCTTAAAAAGGCACAGAGCTGAACAAAGAGCAACAGTTCAGAGTAACTTTTCATTTTGATATTTGGTCTGGTCTGCTGATAGCCTAGCTAGGAGCACCTGACTGATTTCGCCATGCTTGTAAAACGTAATCTAAACATAATAACAAGGACGTTTGTGTAATTATGTTTTATAGTAATAGTAAAGTGGTACATTATGATTCTGTTTGGTTATTTTAAAGTACCATATAAATTTTAACTGTATTTGCTTATTTTTATTTTCTTTACTCCAATACTTATATTTTCTTTTTCTGGGGTCAGAAAACATATGTTTTTTTTTTTTAATATAGCTGAGAACGGGACAGTGGCCCAATAGGATAAAGATCTGTTTAAGCGCTATCCATTTGGCCACTGCCCGTCACAGGTCTATTTTAAGCATACACACACTCGCGCACAAACACACACACAAACACAGATTGCCATTCTCTTAAACCATGGCAGCCATTTTATTAGATTCCCCGTTTTCAGGCTTCGTATTACTTCCCGGAAAATAAATAAACCTAGAATACATGACAAGGACCAGTCTGGTCAATTGGAACCAGTGTAGTGATAGATGGAAAGATAGAGGGATAAACAGAGCGACTGTGAAGCAGATAGCCTCAGTATATGAATGGATAGCTGTGTGGAAAGATATGGGCAGATAGATAGATCAGGTGGATAGATAAATGGATGGGTAGATAGACAGATGCATGCGGCAGGGAGATCTTGTTGGGCTGATAGAGTTGAGCAGGTATGCCGAGAAACAGCTGCTTTCTTCATTAGGTTCATCCATCGATCTCGGACCCTCGCTGTGCGCGCGCGTTTTTGAGGGGGAGACAGGGGAAAGACAGCAGCCTCTGTAGATAAGTGCTAGTAATAGAACAGAATGAATTCTTATCACAGAGATGGGAAGGCCATTAACCCTCCGCTCCCAGTTCTCGCTCTCCGTCTGTATCTGGTCTGATTCTCTGTCTCTCCCACCCTCTGTCCTCCGGTGTGGACCTGGTGGGGTCACGTTGGTAAGCGTGTGTGATATTTCCACAAAGTGTGGGACAGAGCGCTGGTGTGTGTGTACGTGTGTGTGTGTGTTTTGCGGCTGCTGCTGTGTAGACTGCCCAGCCGGCCAGATGTTTATAATCAGGGGCTAGATAAATATTGGCCAGAGGAGTCATAAAAGACCAGGAAAAACAGAAAATAGAGAAAAAGATGAGGGAAGATAAAACAGAGGAGAGGAATCTTCTTTTCAAATTATTCTTAAATCCTTCAGTAAGCTGCGCTGCCTCCTCAGTTCACCTACGCAGCATAAGGTGATTCAAGCCACCGAAATGCAATATGGCTGTTGTGTAACATGCAGGTGTGTGTGTGTACAGAAGGTGCACCAGCCTATTGTATAGGGCCAGGTGTTGTGGCAATTTTCTCTCTACCCCTGAACCTTTTGAAGAAAATATTTTTGTCCTTTGAAAACCTTTTGTGTTTGCTATTAAAGAATCATTAACACCATCCTCCCAGTGCTTACGGCGCAGAAAACGAAACCCCTCTTAACACGAAACAACATTTTCTGTCTGAGCAGCAGGCAAGACACACAAGCCTTTAATCTTGGCTATGTTTATTCCTATGATTGTCTTTTCTTTCTTTTTTTTTTTATCCAAAAGAGTAATAGATGTTTTGTTAGTCGCCTACAAGACAGCAGAGCGGGCAATTGGAGCGAAAGAAAATACAATGAAGTGTCTCAGGAAGTCGTAATTGACAACAACAAAGCAAATTTTGAGCTGCTGATACAAGCGTTTTTTTTGTGTGTGTTCACACACAAGTCATTTTTTCAGCTTATTCTGTCAGTTCAACTTATTGACATTCACACCAGGAGCATATTAAATGTGACAATCCTATTGTTGGCTGCCAGAATGGCCCAGAAACAATAGATATTTTCTGCTGGTGTAATATGTTCTTGCGTGTTTTAGGCCGTAAATGGGTGGAAGGACATGGCGTTTGCTCGCACTGGTGTGTGTGTTTACGTGTTAGCATGCGGACCACTGATCTCTGTGCACGGAAAGCATGCGTGGGAGTGTGTTCAGCGCACATGGTTTCACGTGTACTGTAGGTGTGTGTGTGTGTGTGTGGATCACTTATTCCCAGGCCCTGTGCAGGAGCTGTAGCCTCTCTCCGCTGGGTTGATGTTTAGTATTTTAGACATGCTACATTAACAACATCTGGTTAAGATCTAAATGCTTGTTAAACGCGCTGAAATTCGGGGGGGAAAGGTACGGGGAGAATGAGTGGCGAGAGAGGGAGAGGGAGAGAGAGAGAGAGAGTGGGGGGAGAAAAGAGGGAGACTAGGGTAAATAAAGATTTGAGGGTGAGAGAACAGGAGGGAGGCAGATCACTAAGTCTGTAAGGTTATTACTCTGGCAGTATTACCACTGGCCCTTGACTGTGTGTGTGTGTGTGTGTGTGTGTGTGTGTGCATGACTGCAACTGTGAGGGATGGTGTAATGTTTCAAAGCTTTCCCATTTAAAACATAGAGGCCAAACTAGAGCCATGCACGCGGCACAGGAATGTGACATCACAGGGCCCCTATTGCTTACACATACACACACGTATGTATATATTGTGTATATATATGTCTATAAAGATATAAGTGCACACATGGTCTCACAGGGGACATGACCAGAGTTGTAAGAAGGAATCAGCGTCAACATCACGTCTAAGTGGTAGAGACGCGGCAGTTATGGGTGTTACGAAGAACATTATTGTTGCTTTACTACCACAGATAGATCGGTCATACACCATATCTACTCTCTGTTATTATTTTTGGACGTGCAGCAGAACAATACTGATAAGTCATAACATCGATATAGTAATAGTTTGTTTGTAGCTGCTTAAGTATTTCTCATATTTCTTATGATGCTTTCTTTGGCAGCAATTACTGTTTCATTTGATGTCCTGCTTTTATGGCGTCTATGATTCAAGACAAACAATAACGTGAAAAAAATATTTTTTTTGCTCCTTTAATGAGCACCGTCCTGGCCCTTAGGAAGCAAATTAGAGGCAGCTCAGCTCAGCTAATGAATTCAGCCATTTTGGAGCCTCTGCGTCCAGTTTCCTGGCATGGCATTGCTCTACAGTTGTGTGCTGTACGACTGAGTCCTCCACCGGGCACATAATGACCCGGCATGGCGGTTATGGGCCCTTAGGGGGAGATGGGAGGGGGAGCGAGTGGTCTCAGAGCAGGTCATTATACAGCTAGAGGGCACACACGCACACACAAACACACAGGGCTGACACTTTCAATACATCCTCCATTGCCTTCACGTCCCATATGTCTATTTCTCTATTTTTTCTTTCCAAACATCTCTGTCTCTGTATCCTTTCACCCCGTCCTCCTGCTTCTGTCAACCCTGAACTTGCTTGTCTGTATATAATTTTTTTTTAGATTTAGTAACATGAGTGGCTGTAAAATCTTTTTGTGCTAAAATTTGTACAGAAATAATTTAGAGCATGTAATTTTCTTCTAAGATCATGTAAACCAGATACGTGGAGTTTTTAGGGGATTTCAGCGGTTATTTATTGGAAAAACAAGAAAGTTATTCATCAAGGGGCCTAATTGGTTACACTAGCCTCCAATTAATAGTTGAATCTAAAACCAGAAAGATTTTTCCCTGTACCTCTGATCAAGAGTCACTTAATTATTCTCCAACTCTAATGGTTAAACATAGGCTGGTGTTGGTTGCAGGGTAATCTGACCCAGGGCCTGCGGTTTGCTCAGGCTCACCGGCCGGCTTTAATGTTCCGACCGACCCACATCAAAGCGAGTCCCACCAGGCTGCCAAAATCACACACCCTCCACGCCCTGACCCACTCCCTGTGTGTGTGTGTGTGTGTGTGTGTGTGTGTGTGTGTGTGACAGCGAGGCAGTCGAAGGCGACTGAAAAAGTTTTGTGCGTCTTCTGGTAGCGATTAAGTTGATGCTTAAGAGTGCCTGCTGTAGAACACACACTCTCTCTCTCTCTCACACACACACACACACACACACACACACACACACACACTTCCACATGACAACCCACATGCAAACACATGCAGTCAGTGTTTCACTCACTCGATCAACGGTTCACATCCACACAAACACGTGTGCACGCACTCAGTGGTGCGCGCGCTCACGTACACACTCATGTGGTGTGTAACTGTCAGGGTCAGTCAGAGGGCAGACGCTGTGCTGATGTATTGAGAGAGCTCGTCTGGGAATGTCCTGAGTGTGGAAACACATTCCTCGTATACACACACGCACGCACACACACACACACACACACACACACACACACACACACACACTCAAACTCACCACAGATCTAGCCGACTACAAGGGGAAAGGAGTGGAAAAAAACCCCACTGATGAGGCCCAGATGATCACCCCTCCTTGCGTATCCCCTTTTCTCTTTCCTCACCCTCATTCCTCCGTCTCTTTCCTTCTGTCTGGTCATTGTCTCTCGTTTCTCTGGTGTTTGCTCATGCTGTGATCAAGCACTGACTGCAGCTACAGTATGACCACTTTCACAGACCATAGCCTCCTACTTAAACTGAATGTTTAATTAGATTATTTAAAAAAAAATACTATTAGTAATAATAATAAACTACGATTTTTAATCAGGGATTTTTTTACATATAAATGAAATGTTATTTTTTACATGTATGTTTTTACAGATCCTTATATGTGCAGCAGAGGATAAAAAATTTTATGATTTATTCACAACTATTTGGGCTCTTTTAACGATTCCTTTGTCTTCACCTAGTGGTATGTGAGAGCTCGCTGAGTTTATTTTCTCGCTCTGTATTTGTTTTCAACCAGTCTTTGCTCACTCTTGTGTAAAATACGCCGTTCGATCTTTGCCATTTGCTTTTCCTGCGGTATCAAACAAAAGTCAAGTATTAGATCATGCAGTGATGGAGGACTTCCAAACCCACTGCTCACGCAACGTTTGCACCTACTGTAAACACACACACACACATTATCGTTCCCACTTCCCTCTTTGTGAAAGTGGGGTAAATTAAAATGTAGAGATGGACGCGGCAGCATTGAAAATTACGATCTGCGCAGCCTAGACTCCTCCTGGCTGACGGGAGATTCTTCATCCCTTTTGTCACCGGCGTATTAATAAAACATCAGGAGCACAGTGCAGTTCGAGTCTCTTTCTCCTTCCAGACAAGCTTGCGCACGTACAAGGAATCGCACGTAGACCTTGATAGCGACTGTGTATTCACATGTGCAATAGCCGTACAAAATTCAGACACATGTGCAAACCCAAAAATAAAATAGCGTCCGTGAATACGAACACACGCACACGTGCCAGCATCTGTCATGAAAATTTCATGGCGTGTATAATGTTCGCTTAATGTGTTGGTGCTTTAAGCCATGGCGCCAGCACTTAGACTGCGTGTCTGTTTGTGTGTAGGTGTATGTGTGCGCTCCCCGCCGCCTATGAAAGGGTTAATCATATCATGTTTCCAAGGGGGATTTCGCAGACCTCTTGTGCTCATCATACAATGGCCAAAGTGATTGTATGCAAATGCGAGCTGACCTCAATGCACCCTTTGCCTTATTTCTATGAATATGACAATGTGTGACTGCCCGAGTGGAGTGTGTGTTGTAAAATATGGTTATTAAGGCAGCGCGGGATTGATGAGCACAGCTTTTTTTTGCACACGCACACACATGCAGTACCACTTTCATTCCCTGGCTGAGTGAAGGGTTTGTATTGAAAGCGACCCCCCCCCCCCCCCCCCTCCTTACTTCTTGTTTAGAAGACATGAAATTTTTAACGGTTTTGCTCTGTCTGTGTGTGTGATATCGTGTGTATGATTTGACAAATGCGTGCAAGTGTTTGTGTGTCGTTCTTGCATTTGTGTGCGCAGGCCCCGGCGTGGAAGGAGGCACTATGTGTGTCTATATGTTTCTGTGCGTTTGCGTGTACATGCCTGGTTATCTGGCCTCTCTCAGGCTGCTCAAAATTCATTACTAAGTGACATCAGCCCAACCGGAGACAAATGATGGCTGGATGAAAGGGAGCGCTGGGGCTCGGCTGGGATTAGTGTTAGCTTGTGCTGGCGACACATATAAACACATACGCGCTTGTGCACGCGCACACGCGTACACACACGCTCTTTAATCCACTGGCAGAACACTGCAGATACACAGAATTATCAAACGAGGGGCTGAACTCTCAGAGATGGGCAGGCTAATCTGGTAATAGTACAAAACTGCATGTGTGTATTTGCATTTTACGCTGCATGCACAGGTATATAAAACTGTATTCACATAATGTCTGTATACAGTGACATAGAACATCTACATACTCTTTTTTTAAAACTCTCTATTGTAGAATGTTTTGTGTATTTGTAACTAAATAATTGAAGCAACATCACTGAAACATCTTTATGTTTTGTCTTTTGACTATATTTATATGAAGAGAAGCAAACTGAAGTCGGACATATTTTGCTGTCACGTGACTTCCCTGCTGTCAGTGCATGGATGTATTATGTTTCACCCTCTGTACGAGGGAGAGCAGAGCTATTGTCCACAGCAGAAGCAATATTTGACTGGTGACACACTCCAGCAGAGTAAACTGGACCTTTGGTCTGAAACAAGGGGGTTTATGAGGATTAACTGAACATGAACAAGCAGGAATATTTTCAAAATGAATATGATACCGCAAAATCTAACAAAACATCTGTTCTGTTACTCATGTCAAGTACCATGGGAGGTTTCTTTTTTCAGTGCCCTGTTTTGGCAGAGAGCACCATGGGTTATGTAGTTGTTTTCTCTGTGCACTTTCAGACGAGGCCGCTGATGATGGCGAGAGACCTCCTGCCTCTTCCTCCAGGTCCGGACTCAACCTCACTAACCAAGACTTGACTAATAGCAAGAAAGCGGAAGGTGGGTCAGCACACAGGCGCGTACAAAACACACCCGCAGGCTTTCCCCTCTTTTCCAGTTACCTCCACGTCTCTGTCCCTCAGATAAGGTACTAACGTGTGTTTAACATGTGAGCGCTGCTGACTAGCCTCCATGTGACCTGCTTTAATCGTTTCCATCTGACAGAAAGAGAAAGCGAGCGGGGGAAAGAAGGACAGAGAAAGGATGGAGGGAAAGAGAGGGATAAGTTGAGTGTTGTGGATATTACCAGGCAATGTCCAGGCCCCAGATTATTTTTTAATCAAATCAGTTTGCGTGCTTGTAATTTATAAGCGCCTTGCATTAATCTTTTCTCGTTCTTGTGCCCTCTCCGATGACATATTAATTTTTCATAAGCGCAGGATTAGATGGGGGGCTGTGTATATGTTTTTCTAATATTGCACCGCATCCCTGCAACCCTTAAATTAGTTTTTTCCCCCCGTACCCTCCCTTCATTTTTCTTTCTCTCCTATTTTTCCTAGTTCAATCCATCCCTTAATTGTTGTCCAATCTGTGACCCCATCACAAGGCATTACCTCACGTAAAAAAGCAGGGGGTAAAAACTGTTCGAATGGCAGTGTTGCAAGCAGGGAGGAGCAACAATCTATCCAGGACGGCGGTGTTTTTGTTATTTTGAGCATAGTGGGGAGCACATAATGCCTTCGCTGCAAGGCTGTGGTCAGGATAGCCCTGGCTTTGTTAGATTTGATTTACCGAAATAAGAATTCATATGGTCTTTTTATGTATGAGATGGAAATCCATGGCTGGGAATGAATATTACATGGGATCTCTCCCTTTCTTTCTCTCCTCCTCACTCCCCCCTGAACTCACACACACACACGCAAACATCCACACACCTTCGTCTATCCATCTCCAGCTCCCTCCCCACCTCCTCTTCCTAGCACGCCATACCTAGCTCCATAATGTTAGGCTCAATGAGGCAGAAGGAGAGCTGAGAGAGGCTGGGGCCTATTAGTTTTGCTAGTCATCTATCTTTCAGCTCTGTCTCTCTGACAGGCCCGTCTGACGGACTAGCGGGGAACCTCCATCCATGCATTTACCACCGCATATTACCGCTGGCGTCATTTAACACCACCGCACACATGCAAAGGGCCAAACGGACAGTGTCCAGGTCCCTCCCACTTCTTTAAAGCGCGCTTACGTACGTGCGTGTTCCCGAAATGTTTCGGTGTCCAGCATCAGAAATGTATTAAATAAAGCCTTTTTTGTGAGTAATTTGTTCTGGGAATCGCCTTGGGGTCAGCGACTAGTTTGGCTCGGAAGCCAGTTATAACAAGTCTGTGGCTTTTTTAGTGTTTTATTTTGCATTTGGATTAAAGGAGGTTTAAGAAACTCAAATGCCAGACAATGCAAAAGGGAGCCTGGTGTGTCAGCGTGTTGTTATGCTGGGGTTATCATCAGAGACAGGGCCTTGTTTTTCTCTTTTTTCCAGCTTAAAGTGGTAAGATTTAGCATCTCCTTCGTCAGCCCCAAATCTCTGGCAAGCTGGAAATGTTCAGATCTGCGTGTGTGTGTGTGTAGATCTCCAGGGACGGGATTACAGCGTGACCAAGTGAGCAGTGTGTTTGTGCACTTCATCTCCAAGACCAAGATCCTTTAAACAAAGAGGGGCAGATAGACAGAGAAATGGAGGGATAGAGGGGGGGAGGGGCGAGGAACGACACAGCAAGCTTTTCCCCATGCTTCATTTACATTGTCTTTTTTAATCCCATGTCACTTTAGATTAATTATAATCCGTGTTACGTTTTCCATGCAAATGTCCCTGATGTGGATTACTTCCAGATAGCTTTGTGCTGTGTGTGTAGATGGCACATGTCGCCACCATGGCTCAGGGGCCCACTTCTTATAAATAACCAACTAAACAAAGGCCCCGACATGGAAATGAGCCTGTCAGGAAATTACAGTTCTCTACCTGCTTCAAATTAGCAAAGAAATTACAAGTTTTCTCATTACTCCGCTTCGTGTGCAATCCTGAATTGCGCAAATGAGCAGAACAGAGTCGCATGTAAACAACATCAGATGTTACATATTCCATATTAACTTGCGCGCAATCTCCACATTGGCATCTTTATTTGCATGCGTCTCGCCAATTTGACGAGAGCTGTGCTCGTTTTCTGTCGCTTTAAGATGAAATTAAAATATATTAAATACATTAGCATGTTTAATTACCAGTGGATGCTCATGCGTGTGCGCTTTCTGTGTAATGACAGCTTGTTGAATGTCTCAGACAATTTGTTAAATGTGACAAGGACATGCTTGTGTTTATTTCTCATTAAAAATAAGCTGAAGATGGAGAGGAAAAGAAGATTAATCATCAAACTACTAGACAGCTGTTATTTAACTGTCTTTCCCCTCCTCTCCGCCTCACTCTATCCCGTTCCCTCTCTTTTCCTGCCTCCCTCCGGCTAGATCTGGGCCTGCTGAGTGCTTCAGTGGGAGTTTGGGGTTCAGAGTGTGTTGCTGTAATGTTATCAGGTGACCGGGGGTCAGCCTAATGCGTAACCTCAGAGCAGTAGGCCAGTAAATCATGCTGGCTGGCCCTCCCTGGCCCGTTTTGGCCAGCTCTGCCTTCTAGATTTACAGCTCCGTAACCTTAGCCAGTCTGCCAGGGCTCACAACAGCTAAATTGAATACTAAATCCAAGCTGCCGCCACCCAACCTGCTCCTTCTTAATTGACAGCCTTTCCCCCCCAGTCTCTGCTCCATGTTTGTGAGCGTGTTTTTTTTTTTTTTTTTTGAATTTCCAAGGAATGAAATGTCAGGAGTAGAATCTAATTGTTTTTCAGCTGGTGAAAGAAAAAAAGCCAGATTTTCAATCCGCGTCGTGTGATTGGTTTGAAAGCCTCCTTTAAGAGTTGATTCTGAAGATACAGTATTTTATATGAAATCTGCTGCATTTGGGGAGATATAAAGATTCAACGTTGTTATTGTTTGTGTGGAAATCTCATTATCTTGGTTCGGTTTGCACAAAATGCCTTACCCTTTCTGACACAAAAGGGCAGACTCCCAAGCAGATCCACAGGAAAGACATTAGGTGTGATGGTGTTGTCGGTGGCCGTGCTTTTTTTTTTTTATGGAACAATTTAGGACAGAAATATCCCAAGGTGTCGAAAGCCATGGGTTTCTGTGTTCCTCTATCATTGTTTTTGTTCGAGTCGACATTTCTTTGACTCTCTCCCCCCATCGCTCGGTGCTTTTCTCCATTTGATCACCCACTCGTGCGTATGCAAGTGTGCGTACATGCGGCTCCCTAAACACCATTGACAGTTGCAAATAAAGATGGGTGGTAAGTGTGCCGCTCTCTCCCCATGCAATGCAAAAGGGGTTGAGTGTCGTAAATCACCTTTTGATTTATCTAATCAAGCAAGGTCCTGCTGCATGCAGACATTTGTCATTGGCGGAGGTAGTGGTGGGGGGGCGTGTGTGTGTGTGTGTGTGTGTGTGTGTGAGAGAGGGGGGGGGGGTGTCAGGTTTATTCTACCCCTCCGCTTCACTGGGCTGCAGCTGGTGGAGCCCACATAAGGATGATGGGATGGAAGGAAGGTGGAAAGGGAGGGGAAGGAACAGGGAGGAGGAAAAAAAACGAACACAGTCATTAAGTGTAGGGTGCAGATTCAGAGACAAAGGAAAATGAGAGCATAGTCTGCTGCTCCTGTCTTGCTCTTAATTCTGCACTCACCCAATATTCCTCTGAGTATCTCAGCTATCTGTGTGCTGTAAGAGCAGGGATGTTTCAAAAACTCCAGGCTGATTTTCTGTCATGAGCATCTAGATTGTTCTAACCTTTGAATTTGTTTGTGTTACACGTAATAATACGATTGTAGGACACTACGATTTCAAATGCGCCTCTGCCTCAAAACAACTTTTATTGTTCCCCCGCAGAACTTGCCATTTAGAGCATCTGTGGGGGTTTAGAGAGATGCTTTCTCAGCATCCAAGGTTAACCAATTGTTTTTCTTCATGCGAGTGTCATTATAAGTGTTGATGAAAGCACTAGGTCAAAGACGAATCTAAACCAGAAGGGAAGGCCATCATGTTGCACACACGCACACACGCTACACAAACACATTTACATTCAATATGACAGTAATCAATGGTGATGTGTGGGCTTTTTTTCCCCGGCCACATAGTAAATGCGTTTGCAGCCTCTTGTCCGACAATCTCCTCATCTCCTTTCGCAGGGATGTAATTTAGTTGCAAATTGACTGGAAGACGGAGGCAAAAATTGAAAGTTGAAATTAGAAATGGTCATAATAAATATGGGAGGCGGGGCACAAGGCTTTGGAAAGGTCAGGTGACTTGACAGGTGCCGCTAGCCTGAACCGAACTGGCCAATGGCGCGTCAGGGGCCCTGTCGTGAAGCACGTAAACACACGTACACATATATGTACATAGACGCAGACACACACACACAAAGAAGCCCTGCAGGGGCCATCACAGGCAGTGGAAGACAAGATTACCTCGCTATTCTGAGCTGCA
Source organism: Macropodus opercularis (assembly GCA_030770545.1). Taxonomy (NCBI): domain Eukaryota; kingdom Metazoa; phylum Chordata; class Actinopteri; order Anabantiformes; family Osphronemidae; genus Macropodus; species Macropodus opercularis. The sequence goes on from JAUCMP010000028.1 coordinate 8,486,005, forward strand.
GAGCAATTCTCGGATGTTCTTGGAAATTCACATTGTGCCCTTGTGGGTTTTTTTTTTCCTCTCTCTCTCATTCTTTCATTCGTCCCTCCCTCCCTCTCTCTTGTCACTTTTCTTGACAGGCCAATATTTCAGGCTCCAGATATAGGGGATTACAAATAAAATAAGTGGAACGCCTACTTAATGCAACAGAATTAAAATGCATGAACGGGCCGGAGGAATTGATATGCGCCCAATACAAACACGAGCCACAAAATAATATGAAATACAATTTTTTTTTCAACCCCCTCTCCATGTATCAGTGCTTTGATTTCCCCCCTTTTTTTTCATTTGTGCATCTAGCGTGAAGCGTTGATTCGCAAGAGTGAGGCTCACATATTGCCTTGAGTGACCAGACGAGGGGGAAGGGGGGGAGGCAAGAGAAGGGAGGTGATGGCTTAGGGGGAGAGGGAGGAAGAGGGAGGGAGAGTTGCAGTTGCTGTGTCTTTGTGCTGCGCCGAGTGGCTAGAACGCAGTGGCAGAATATAGCAGGGGCCGTCCAGCCTGTATCTTAGGATGAGGCTAATGAAAAATTTATCAGCGGCTGCAGCATTTACTAAATACAACCAGAGGCTGATCTCCCCACATTGAGCCATGCTGTTAATGTCACGCACACTTACGCGCACGCACAGATAGACGCACACGAGCGGTGCTGCTACTGTACCACCAGCCGTGACCAAGCCCTTAAAATTTAGCATCTTGTACAGACAGAGAAGTTGTAGAGGCGGCGGGGGAAATGTATATGGACTAATGAAGTGTATAATATTACCATAACATTTGATGTATGTCGTGCTGTGATAATGAGTCTGCCCGAGTTTCCCCCATTTCACATGTCCTCGGGGCAGAAAAACGTGTGTACTTGTTTACATGCTTATGTCATCTTGGTATCAAGTAATTTTTCCATTATTATCATCACTTATCTCCCTCTGAATATTCATGTTTTGTTTACTGTATTATCTATCAATATATTTGACCACTGTCTAATCTAACACTGTCACATAATGTCAGACATTTAAATTTGCTCACTGAACTGTGAAAATGTTATATTTCTTATATCCTACATTAATGGCTCCTTTCTCACACAGTATGTATGTGTGATCTATGGGATGCTATATATCAAGTTGGCATGAGGACCCATTTATCTCCTCTGTGTTTGTCATTCTTCTTCAGTGGTCATTTAAAATAACCATTTATAAAATATGTTAGGTTTTTTTTGGCAGGTTTGTTGCATTTATATTGCACGGAGAATAAATATAGAATAAAGTGAGATTTATTCTAAATAAACTGACCTTGTATTGCGCAGATGTAGCCATAGAACCCTGAACTACTGAAAAGTAGTAGTTAATAACTAAAACTGTCTCTTCCTCTATCGCTTTCCAGGAATGAATGCCATATCCAAAGAGGCTACTGGACTGAACGCAGCAGTGAAACATTCCCTGCTGCCAGACAGACAAATTGAAAGTCCACCCAAAAGGCCAAAGTCTGCGTCTGCTGAAGGGAAGACCTCTGCCAAAGAGCAGGTAAGGCCTCACGGCGTGTCAAACGGAAGCAGCCAGTTGTGCTACACTAACAGCGATCTTGAAGGTGTTACTACTGTTCCACAAAGCGCATTCAAATGGGCAGAAGCGTTTCACCGTGTCAATGAAAATCCACGTGCAGTTATATATGGAACTCCGTGTGCACCTCTCTATTTTAAGTGGCAAATCATTTTCCACGTAGTTTTCCTATCGTGCCTCCGCTGTCACTGTGGGATGAGCTAATGGGAAGGACTGTACTTATGACTTACAAGCAGAAATGCTCAACTAAGCATTTAGCAATCGCTGGCGCCAGCTTTCTATCAAAGGGTTAAATACAGTTCACCATTACCTTCCTGACAGTGCTTTTTAGCATCAAGCCCAGTAGGCCAGTCTTTGTGTTCTTAAGTGGAATACCTTCACCAGTCTTAGGTCTCCCTCCCTGCTTCCTTCCCCCATTTTGCATCTCTTTAAATTATATGTGTTTTTAAATTAGATTATGAAGTATTAGCTTGTCTGGTTCTGGGCCCAGCAAGGAGGGAGGACTTAGTCATTTCAGAAATGGATTCTATTAAGACAGGTGGTGGCGAGGCATCTATGTTCAGAGTACTCCCTGTAATGAGGGCAAGGCATAGCTTGGATACACACCTTTGTCATCTGTAATCTTCTGATTAGAAATTCTGGTCAATCGTGTTTTCAGCTAATAAAATTGCATGAGCTGAGAGACTTAAGTGAATTACGTGAAATACAGTTGGTCTGTGTTTAGGTGGGCATGGGGCTTGGTGATAGAGGTGACTGTCGTGGGATGAGGTCAGTGGGCAGTGACGAATAGCAAAGACCTCAGAATTCAGGTTTACATTGCAGATATGTGGTTATTGTCATCCCTGACTGAGTGTGAGATATGATGCGTTTTCTGTGTCCGCAACCAGTCATTTGATTGTCTCTTCATTTTAGGTTCAGCAGTGTCCATACTGCAACTACAGCAGCAAAGATGCCAACCGTATGCAGCTCCATGTGATGTCCCAGCATTCCATGCAGCCAGTGATTCGCTGCCCGCTGTGCCAAGATGTCCTGAGCAACAAGATTCACCTGCAGCTGCATCTCACCCACCTTCACAGCGTGGCTCCCGACTGTGTGGAAAAGCTGATTCTAACTGTATGTAGAAATAAGGATAATAAAGAAGATCTGTGTGTATCAGCAAAATATGCTGTTTGTGCACATTTGCTAAATTCTTTGAGAAGTTAAAGCACTTTCAAAGCAAAAAGCTATGCTATGTTAATAAAACTCAGGTTCTTTGTAATTGCACAAGGATAATGAGGAGCTGTACTTTTACTTGGTTGCTAATAGTAATTAATTTAAAATATACAAAAGGTGATTTTTCTTTTTACAATTAAAAATGTAAAATGTGGAAATGCAAAATAATTGGAAGGAAAGTATCTACCGTTTATTATAATGATTTGTCTGGTCTTCTTAGGTTGTTGGACCTGACACAGCAACACCAAATAATGTAATGCATCCCCAAACTGGACAAGACAAAGCTCTGTCTTTAATGGATTCCTCCACCTCCCCTAACAATGAGTCAAGAAAGTCTCATGGTGAGCTAAATAGGAGGTTTTATTTCTCAGTTTATTTACATAACTTTCTTTCATAGATTGTTTTCTGAATGAAAATATTAATTATATATTATTTATATATTAAATGGAAGAACATGCATGTGTTTTTGTATGATTCTATATTTTGTATCATATTAATATTACATTTATACTTTCAGGAAACGTCTCAAAGGATGAGTTGAACAATCCAGACAAGAACGAGTTGGACTTGCAGGGTGAGGAACTTAAGCCCCCAAAAGAGGCCTCAGAGGCCCCAGACTGGAAGAGAACCAGTGGTTTACGTGATAGCAAGTCCCCTGATACTCTACAGGACCATCTCAGTGAGCTCCAAAAGCTCCAACAGCAACAACAGCAGCTTTCAGTATCTGATCGTCATGTCTACAAATATCGTTGCAACCACTGTAGTCTGGCATTCAAGACGATGCAAAAGCTTCAGATACATTCCCAGTACCATGCCATCAGAGCAGCCACTATGTGCAGCCTTTGCCAGCGCAGCTTCAGGACATTCCTGTCCCTCAGGAAGCATTTGGAAAATGGACACCCTGAGCTTAGCGAAGCTGAGGTGCAGCAACTTATCGGGAATCTCCCACTGAATGGAGATATAACTGAGAGTGAGGCCAGGGCCTTGGAGGAAGCTCAGGTCTTTGAGCATGACTTAGAAAAAGATGATGATATGGACCAGGAAGAAAAGCCGAGTCCTACAGGAAGTGACAGTAGCTCTCTACTAGATGAAATGGGAGCAGAACCAAAACGAACCCTACCATTTAGAAAAGGGCCCAATTTTACAATGGAGAAATTTTTGGACCCTTCAAGACCATACAAATGTACAGTATGTAAGGAGTCCTTCACCCAGAAGAACATCCTACTAGTCCATTATAATTCAGTTTCCCACCTGCATAAGCTGAAAAAGGTCCTTCAAGAGGCATCCAGCCCAATTCCTCAAGAAACAAACAACAGCATTGACAATAAACCATTCAAATGCAATATTTGCAGTGTTGCCTACAGCCAAAGCTCCACACTTGAAATTCACATGAGGTCAGTGCTCCACCAGACTAAAGCCAGAACAGCCAAAACTGAAATCAGCAGCAGTATCACTGGCACTAGTGGCCCAGTACCTGCAAAAAGTCCAGCCCCGGGCACACAAGGGAGCAACAGCAACTCGGATACCGCTCGAAGTGGAACCCCCTCTACTAACAAAGAAAACGCTGTGGAACCCAAAGAACTTAACAGCAACAATACAAAACAAACAGCAACAACTGACCATGTTTCACCACAGACAAGCAGCCACCAGTCAGCGCAGGCCTCTGCCCAATTACAGCTGCAGCTTCAACATGAACTCCAGCAGCAAGCTGCCTTCTTTCAGCCACAGTTTCTTAATCCAGCTTTCTTCCCCCACTTTCCAATGACCCCAGAGGCACTGCTGCAGTTCCAACAGCCACAGTTCCTCTTTCCATTTTATATCCCAGGAGCTGAGTTCAACCTTAGCCCAGAACTTGCTCTGCATTCAGCAGCAGCTTTTGGAATGCCTGGCCTTACTGGGTCATTCCTCGAGGATCTGAAGCAGCAGATGCAACAACAACATCAGATGCAGCAGGCTCAAGCCCAGCAACAGGCTCAACAACAGCAAGCCTCTCAGACTCAATCACAAATTCAACAACAGAAAAACCAACTACACAACCATAAACCTAAAATTGAATCCAGCACTGTGTCCATTTCAGAAATTCAGATGTCAAGGGATGCAGAGGATCACTTAGAAAAACAAGAAAACAGAGCAAAGATGGAAAATGGAGGCGATGCATTAAGTGATGGAGGTAAAGACAAAGATTCTAAAAAGTCAAAGTTCCCTGAGCCGTTGATCCCCCCTCCACGTATTGTATCAGGAGCTAGGGGCAATGCAGCCAAAGCACTGTTGGAGAACTTTGGATTTGAATTAGTCATACAGTACAATGAAAACAGACAAAAAACTCAAAAGAAAAATAAGGAAGGTATTGAACAGCTGGAAATGAACATTGATAAACTTGAGTGTGGGATGTGCGGAAAACTCTTTTCCAACATGCTTATTCTCAAAAGCCACCAAGAACACGTGCATAGCCAATTTTTCCCATATGTGGAGCTTGAAAAGTTTGCCCAACAATACAGAGAGGCCTATGACAAACTCTATCCAATAAACCCTGCTTCACCTGAAACGCCTCCACCACCGCCGCCTCCACCGCCACCCCCTCCGCCACCTCCTGCTCCAGCGCCAGTGTCGGCTCCTCAGCCTCCTTCAACATCATCAATGATTAAACCCCAAACTCCAGTACCATCACCAGTTCCCCATCAGGGCTCACACCAGTCATCTCACCAGGTGCCACCTCCCCAGCCAGCACCACCTCCTCCACCACCTACTGCTCCCCCTGCTCCTCCCCAAGTGCAGCTTCCAGTTCCCTTGGATCTGCCTCTTTTCCCACCTCTAATGATGCAGTCTGTCCAGCACCCAGGCCTGCCCCCTCAGCTGGCCCTCCAGCTACCCACCATGGATTCTCTTCCCACAGACCTTACGCAACTCTGCCAGCAACAATTGGGTCTGGATCCAAACTTCCTCCGCCAGTCTCAGTTTAAGCGACCTCGCACTCGTATCACTGATGACCAGCTTAAGATCCTCCGTGCCAACTTCGACATTAACAATTCTCCCAATGAAGAGCAAATCCAGGAGATGTCAGAGAAGTCTGGCTTGCCTCAAAAAGTCATAAAGCACTGGTTCCGTAACACCCTTTTCAAAGAGAGGCAGCGGAGTAAGGACTCTCCCTATAACTTTAACATTCCTCCCATTACTACTTTGGAAGATATTCGAATGGAGACGCAGCTCAGTGCACAGGAATACTGCAGATCTGACTCATCTATGAACAAGAGGTCATCAAGGACCCGGTTCACTGATTATCAGTTGAGGGTACTTCAGGACTTCTTTGATACAAATGCCTATCCAAAGGATGATGAGATTGAGCAGCTCTCCACTGTGCTTAACTTGCCAACTCGAGTCATTGTGGTTTGGTTCCAGAATGCCCGCCAGAAAGCCCGCAAGAGCTATGAGAACCAGGCAGATTCTAAAGACAGTGAGAAAAAAGAGTTGACCAATGAGCGATACATCAGAACCAGCAACATGCAGTACCAGTGTAAAAAGTGCAGCATTGTGTTCCCACGCATCTTTGACCTTATTACTCACCAGAAAAAAATGTGTTACAAAGATGAAGATGAAGAAGGTAATGAAGACAATATGTGTGAAGAATACATGGATTCCCTTGAGCAAGGTCCAGCTAGGATGATGCCAACAACTATAGAGCCATTCAAACAGTCCCAATCTGCAACTGCCACCAGTTCTGGCTCAAGCTCTCCTCTGATGGCATCTCCTTGTGCTAGCATGGGTAAAACGTCCCCCAAGCCAGAGTTTGCTCTTGACACTGAAATTAAACAAAATGAGGCTTCTCCCTCACCTGTGCTTAAGTCACTGCCTGAACCCAGACCTTCTAAGGCTTGCACACCTCAGCCACCTCCAAAAGCTCCCCAGCCACAAATTTCAAGACCCCATTCCCAGCCACAGGCAGCTGCAGTGCCCTCAAGTCCACTCTCCCTGGCCCTTTCCTCCCTAACAAACAGCCTTTCCCACCAGATGCTTCAATACCAGTGTGACCAGTGTAAAATAGCATTCCCAACCGTGGAGCTATGGCAGGAGCACCAGCACATGCATTTCTTGGCTGCCCAAAACCAATTCCTTCATTCTCAATTCCTTGAAAGACCCATTGATATGCCATACATGATATTTGACCCAAACAACCCCCTAATGGCGAGTCAGCTGTTATCTGGAGGACTTTCCCAAATTCCCTCTCAGGGTAGCTCTGGGTTGGCCTCAGGTTCTGGAGCAATGAAAAGGAAACTGGAGGACAAAGACGAAAGTGCTAACGATAAAGATGGTGGAAACAGTGGTGAAGAGCAACATAGAGATAAACGTCTAAGAACCACCATCACACCAGAACAACTGGAGATTCTTTATGACAAATACCTACTTGACTCAAACCCAACAAGAAAAATGTTGGACCACATTGCACGTGAGGTTGGCTTGAAAAAGAGAGTTGTGCAAGTTTGGTTCCAGAACACTCGTGCAAGAGAGAGAAAAGGGCAGTTTAGGGCTATAGGACCATCACAGTCTCACAAGAAATGCCCCTTTTGCAGAGCACTGTTCAAGGCTAAATCTGCTCTAGATAGCCACATACGATCTAGACACTGGCACGAGGCTAAGCAGGCAGGCTTCAGTTTGCCACCAAGTCCAATGATGAATCAAGAGAATGAAAGAGGAGAAAGTCCAAATAAGTATCATTATTCTGACTATCCACAGCTGCCAACCAAGACTGAGCCAAATGAGTATGAGCTGCCTGCTGCATCCTCAACTCCAGTCAAACCATCTGAAGCGCAGTTAAAAAACTTCTTAAGCCCTTCATCCTTAAAAGCTGAAAACTGTGATGAAACTGAAGGGCCTAATACTAATTCAGCAGAAACTTCATCATACGATCTTAGTAAGATGGATTTCGATGAGACATCATCAATTAATACAGCCATTAGCGATGCTACAACTGGAGATGAAGGTAATAATAATGAAATTGAGAGCCTTACCGCCAATGGAGGGGACAAGCTAGGTGATAGCAAGAGTGGCCTCATGGCAATTTGTGATGGTGGCAATGACAGATTCCAGTTTAGCATGGTGAGTCCTTCTCTCAGCTTCTCTGGAAAAGACTGTGACTCTTATTTTAACTGCAGAGATGATGAAATAGATGAAAACAATGACAGGAGTGAATCGTCAAGCCTAGCTGATCCCAGTTCACCCAGTCCATTTGGGACAGGTAACCCCTTCAACAAGTCTGTGAAAGGAAGCAATGCTGGGGATAGGCCAGGCCATAAACGTTTCCGGACCCAGATGAGTAACTTGCAACTGAAAGTACTCAAAGCCTGTTTTAGTGACTACCGCACTCCTACAATGCAAGAGTGTGAAATGCTGGGCAATGAGATTGGACTCCCTAAGCGTGTCGTCCAGGTGTGGTTCCAGAATGCCCGCGCTAAAGAAAAGAAGTTCAAGATTAACATTGGAAAGCCATTCATGATAAGTCAAGGCTCACCAGAGGGGCCCAGGCCTGAGTGTACTTTGTGTGGTGTAAAGTACACTGCCCGGATGTCAGTGCGAGATCACATCTTCTCCAAACAGCACATCGCCAAAGTGCAAGAAACCCTGGGGAACCAGGTGGACAGAGAGAAGGACTACCTAGCACCAACCACTGTTCGTCAGCTGATGGCTCAGCAAGAGCTGGACCGCATGAAGAAAGCTGGTGAGGGAGTTAGCCTGCCTGGCCAGCAGCAACAGACTACAGTGGACAACAATAATGCACTTCATGGCCTAAGCCTACCGTCAGGCTACCCAGGGTTGTCTGGCCTTCCACCGGTGTTACTTCCTGGGGTTAATGGGCCGTCATCACTTCCTGTTTTCCCACCCAACACACCTGGTGAGTTAGTATGACGAACAATGAAAAACATTAATAAACAGCTTTATGAACTGAGCTATATCATGCACTATTGTATACTACTGGTTATTCTGTATCACAGTGGCGTTTGTCAAAAAGTCTTATTTTTTAAAACTATTTTAACATTACAGACAGTGGGAGTTGGTGCATGCATAATGTCAGTATCAGAGATGAACTGCTAACTGATAATTCAGAGATTTTTACAACAAATGTATCTATATCATTGCTTTTATTTGTGTTGTTTGCTTTTCCCCTTATTGTAGGTTTGGTACATTTATATTATATTGTATTGGCAGACTGAAGTGATCATAAAGCGCATGTGACAGTTTTGATCCATAACAAAATCTTAAAAAGAAACAGCCAGTGACAAATTAAGATCATTATCTTATCATAAAAACACATTGGAGTTGAATATATCAATATTGAATATTTCCATATTTATATACCACTGTATTTCAGCTTTAGCGTCTCCCGGTGCTGGCATGCTTGGGTTCCCTACACCAGCCACCCCCTCTCCTGCCATGTCTCTCAGCACTACCCCAACCAAGACTCTTCTTCAGACACCTCCTCCTCCTCCTCCTCTACCTCCTCCTCCTCCTGTTCCCTCCACACCTTTGGCAGCAGTAAATCACACAGAGCAGCAAGGCAAAGACATAGAGAGAGACGACGGCAAGAAACCACGAGACAAACCACCTCAGATGAAGGTGAAGGGCAGAGAGAACGAGAGCAGCTCACACCATGAAACCCCCAGCATGGCCAAGAAAAGGGAGAAACCAAGTCCAGCTCCAGGGAAACCGGGAAGCGAGACTCAACTGGATGCCGCACAGCTTCAAGCACTTCAGAATGCTCTTGCCGCAGGTGATCCCACCTCATTCTTGGGAGGGCAGTTCCTGCCCTACTTTCTTCCTGGATTTCCCAACTGCTTCTCTCCCCAGCTTCCCAGAGGGGTCCAAACAGGGGGCTACTTCCCACCGCTGTGTGGAATGGAGAACCTGTTTCCGTACGGCCCAGCAGCAGTCCCACAAGCTGCCATGGCCGCTGGTCTCTCCCCGACTGCTATCCTGCAGCAGTACCAGCAGTACCAGCAGTCCCTCCAGGATTCCCTGCAGAAGCAGCAAAAACAGCAGCAGAAACAACTTGAGCAACAGCAGAAACAGCAACAGCAGCAGCAACAGAAACACACCCCTGCGAAGCCACCGCAAAGCGTACAGAGCCCCGCCACAAACTCTTTCAAACCAAAAGAAGCTATAGATGCTATGGATGACACCAACAAAGGCTCTTCAACAGAAAGCACAAAAGAAGAACCGAAAACAGATACCAAAAGTACCATGGATTTTCCAGATGCTTTTATTGTACCATCTGTCAAGCATGAGTTTATATGCAGGAAGTGCCAGATGATTTTTGCTGACGAAGATTCTGTGGTGCGTCATCAGAAATCCTTCTGTTACTTCGGACATCCTTTCACTGACCTGCAAGAGACAGTGCTTCGAAAAGCAGTGAGCAAATACACTTGTGTTGCCTGCAATGTGGTTGTTAATGGGAATGAAGCACTTGGCCAACATCTTCAGTCGAGCTTGCACAAAGAGAAAACAATCAAACAAGCAATGAGAAATGCCAAAGAGCATACTAGATTATTACCTCACTCTGTCTGCTCCCCTACTCCTAACACCACATCTACCTCGCAGTCTGCAGCTTCTTCTAATAACACCTTTCCTCATCTCTCTCGCTTGTCCATGAAGTCCTGGCCAAATGTCCTGTTCCAGGCCACCACAGCCCGGAAAGCTGCTTCCTCCTCCCCGTCTGCCTCTCCTCCCCCCCCCCTCTCCTCACCTTCAACGGTTACCTCAACTTCCTGCAGCACCTCAGGGGTTCCAACCGCACTACCCACCGAGAGTTGTTCAGATGAGTCTGACAATGAGCTAAGCCAAAAGCTGGATGACTTAGATAACTCGTTGGAAGTCAAGGCTAAGCCGGCCTCTGGCTTAGACGCAAGCTTCAGTAGTATCAGAATGGATATGTTCAGTGTGTAGGAGTGACAAAAGGATCCCTTGCTTAAAGAAAAAAATAAGACTTTTTAAACTGCAGTTCCAAAGTTTCTCTTAATCCAAAAAATTACAGTACCAAATGATTGACTCAGGATTGTTTTTCCCATATTGATATGCTGGCAAGATATTGATTGATTTTTGTTATGGACAGAACTGTTGCAGATGCTTGACTGAGCTTATATTGTATACAAAAACATGGAGTAGGAAAAAATCTCACAAGTTCCCTCGAGGGGCTTGTTTCAAGCCAAAAACTCTCACGATAGCAAATTGCACCTCAGCTGGATTGTTTTCCAAATGCTAGCATGTACTGTATGGGATGACGATCCAGAACCCTCAAAGAGAATCTCTCTTAGTTTAGATAGGTGTAATTCAGTAGCTTTAAATTCTCAGGTCAGAACATAACATTTCTCATTTGTTAAAGCAGCAACAAGCCTGTGTACACTTGGCTTATAACCAAAACATGTCAAGCTTTATCGGACGCATTTCCTTGATGTGTATAGAGTACCGAGAGACAATATTACTGTTACAATGAACGATGTGCATATCCTTTTAGTTTTGCCCTACAAAGACAGTATGGTTTTGCCACTGAGGGAATTTAGAATGGTGAAGTAAATGTGTATGATGCCCCTTGTGTTTGCCAGCTTGTATTACAACAAGCTGTATCTATTTCCCACCCCCCTTTTTTTTCTTGTAGTATATACTAATCTGTGCCAACTCTTACCTTCTCACTTTTACCTCTGGCCACACCCTTTTCTGAAGAGGTAATAACTCTAGTTTTGATAGACTCTCGGATTATGTGAATATAACATTTTTCATTTGTGAATTGCTGTACTGTTACGGTACCTGCTTGTGTCTGGACTATAGTGCACTTATTTTGGGTTGTTTTTCTTTTTTCTTTTTATTATTTGAGTAGGCCATTTGTTAATTTAATAGAATTTTCTGTTTGTATGTATGTTTGTGTTCTAATTATTATTTGTGTCTATTGCAGCAGCATATTGGTCCATATTTGTTACAGGATTGATGCCTAACTATCTAGAGACCTATTTAACAATTGGTGCATTGATGAAAGCAGTACTGTATACTTGAAACTGTTGAGGTACAAGTTGGTCACAATGTTAACAAAGGTATGATCATTTGCTCTACATTTGCAAATATGCTGCTTTAAAAGGGGGACAACAGCATTTGTGTTGTATATTAAAACATTTTCATGTACTTGTAGGACTTAAAACAGTGTTAACACCTATAAGCAGCCATTTAGTACATAGGTTGACATCATCCCATCAATTTTCTGGGCACTTCTGATGATCTACAGTTTAAGTCATCGATTTAATTTTTCATTAACATTGCAAAGTATTACCTTACAAAGTTTGCTGCTACTGTGTAATGTTATTTTGCTTGCCATATATTCTCTCAGCTTTCTACCAGACAAAATACTGATCCATTAATTGCTTTGCATTGCTATTTTTTTTATTTTATGTTATTTTGCTGTGGAACTAAGAATGTGAAAGCTGTCAAAGGGTGTTCAATTTTTTACGAATCACTTTTTTTAGTTTGGTAATTGAAACCAATGTGATTCATTCCAAAGTAACAGAAGGCTATTTGTATGAAAGAAGGCTTGTGAACAAAGAAAGCTAAGCTGTTGTACATATTCGTAGTTGGCTGTGCATGGTACAAATTTATTAATATGAAGAAATGCAAAATTGTATTGCTTTTGGTATTTCCTATTCTGAGATGAGCAAGTAGCATGTAATGCAATGTTTGACAGGTTAAATCAAATCATGTTTAGTTTTTGTTTCAATCAAGTAACATTTCCTCTTATGTTAATTATTGTAAAGGTGTTTTTTTTTCAAAGTTTTAAAGCAAAATGTCAGTTTTTAATTTTCTGTGTGAGCTTTTTAAATGTCATTATTTGGATTTTTAGTATTTTAACATTTACTTTAATCCTGAAGACACTTTTCGATTGTGTTTCATAAGAGACATCCTGGCCTCCGAAGGTGCAATTCTGCCATTGTACAAACATGAGCGACTGTCCTGATTCCAAAGGCTTTTACAACTCTGGCTTTTTGCCTTTCCCCCCCACTCTGTGGCTCAGCACGATAAGACTGAACTGTCAGCTAGCATCATGTGCTAAGATGTTAGCATCAGACAGGACGCTTTCCACACCAAGGACTGGTAAAAGCTAACAAACCAACAAAAAGGATTGTCCAACAATATAACTGTACATAGATATTGCAACTGCACAGCAGCCAAAAAGAAAAAAAGAACTTTTTAAAAAAAATGGATGGATTGTGTCATGTTTATGGGGACGGCCTTCAAAAGGTTGAAACTGGAATTGTTCTTCTGGATGTCAAAGGGATTTTCATGGCGCAATCATATCCTACACAATATGTACTCTTCAACATCTGGGTTACATAGGAAATGCACCCTGAGGTTTTAATAAGAAGAAGCCCCTATGGCTAAAACTTTAAATAAACTAAACCAAAAATGTTATTGATGTTTTATATATAGAGAGTAGTCGCATTAGTTTTTGTTACTGTACTGTTTGAGGTCTCAACTGTACCGTATCACGGTAATAACATGGTTTTGAAACCTTTTTTTTATTTTGTCACAGACCTGTTGTCATAGTTGAAATGACGTTTATTGTAGATGGTATTTGAACAACTTCTGGAAATAGTTCATCAAGTATGTTTGTTGCTCATTGTTGTGATACATTAAAAACTGTATCTGCAAACCAGCTTGGTCGCATCAAATGTTCTTTTTTTCATCTTCTAGGAAAGAAGCTTCATTAGACGCAAATATAAATATTTATAAAGCACTGTTGTGATTTTTAGAAGCGTAAAATCTCCATGTCCTGTCTAAATGTTGTTTTCATAACATTATGAAATATGACTTGCATTTTGTATACTGCTGTATTATGTTGGTTGACAATTTCATTTGACTATTTTATATACCTTTTTAAAATTCTATTAAGAACTAGAATGGACACCAGTGTGAGACAGGAGGGTGACATTTTAGATCTGAGGTCAACACATACTGTCACATTAAAAATTGCACCACAGGAACGCCTCAGCGCAATACATCACACCCTGCCAGCGAGACGTGCCCGCCACCAGAGTCAGGGTCACGGAGAAAGTCGACATTCGCAAGTCGTTAAATCCACCTAATGAAATTTCACAAGGGCAGCAAAAATGAGAGGGAAGATGAGAATCTTTTCTCTCTGCCAGAGTCAGTTGTGGCCTCCATTGTTTTGCTTGACACACTTCGCTGTGCACTGAAACAGCCGCAACATGTAAAAGCCTCAAAAACGGCTTTTTGTTCCCCCCGCCACCCCACCCAACCTCCCTCGTTCTGACTTCACCCCTCGCCCTTGACGAATGCGCTCGGCTCACAGGGTGCAACTGTTCTGCTGAATGGCCCTTTCCTGTTGCTCACACTTAAAGCACAGGCGGTTGTTGAGGTAGGGCTCCCACCACATATTATGGGATTGAATTGCATTTGACCTTTGTGGAGAACAATGGCTGAAGGCCTTTCATTTTTCTGGCTTTCTTTGCGCCTAGAAGAAGGACGTCTTTACACTGTGTTTTCACTGTGGTCTGCCAGTAACTCGCAAGCTGAACAACAGAGTGATCTGTGCCCATGCGTGTTGTGTATGTTAGGTAACGGATACGCAGCCACGTTGTTTACCTCTACATATCTACTGGCATAGGTTTTTATAGGTCACACAAAACAAACAAACACAAAAAAAAATAATTTCTCGTTTTTCGAGGCCACCCAGTTCCGCTTCGTAACTGCGATGTCCTAGAATAAAAAGCGTCTGTGAAGAGAAGAGTAGCTCGTAGTAGTTCAGACACAGCTTTGCTAAAGAGGCCACAGCAGTGAGCGGTCCTGCCCTGAATACACGATAAAAGGTTTACTGTAAATTCTAAATGGCGTTTTCTGCTACCCATACATCACTCATGACCATTAGGTTCCACCCTCACGGCACAGCGCGCCCTTCTAGCCACAGCTTTCCAGATGATACAGTACAGAAGCAGCAGTGGAGGCAGATCTGGCTTTGAATAGCCTGCAGCCAATGGATTTTCTCTGGATAATACAATGTTTGGGACAGAGAGGCAGGGATTAGTCCAGACGGATACATCCACCACCCCCCACATGCCCAATCTAATTAGACTGGAATCTGTTTAAGATGAAAGCAAGCCCTAGCATCACCGCACTAAATACTGGAATTAGTATTCCCCGCATGGGAATTTAATGACAGAGACTGAAAATCCAATCACATTCACTGCCAGTTTAGCCGCTCGTGCATTGGGCCTGGACAATGACGAAAAGAAAGAACAACAACAATGATTTGTCTGTCAATAGATATTGACCAACATCACATCTGAGGCCACTTGCACATTGGCGTCGCCGTGTGTTGCGATCATTTAACGAGGATAAACAGCTTATAATCAGATGTTTAGACAGTCTGTTTGTGACGTAAACCTTTGTCACGTTCTGACTCTTTCAGACGCCGGGGCACAGAAGGAGCGTAAGCACAAACAGGAAACGCAGGAGAAGACGAACCCGCTTCCTCTGGTTTTGTTTACACTACGTTACATGTACAGCGCGAGCTCGTCTACAAGCGCGTTCCCTGCCTCCGTGTCGTTAGAGGGAACTCGTTTGGCTGGAAAAGTCTTTGCTCGTTTGTTCGTCGTCCTCCAAATGCTGCATTTGCACATGAAATCCTGAAGCCGGGTATTAATCAGCTCCTTACATCAAACACCTGATTGCTGCATAGGAACAGAAGCTGTCAAATTATCGTTATCAAGCAGACGGCCTCGCATCCTTTCCAGCTTCTATTATCTCGCAGACGGAGCCCCACATTTCACTGATAAAAACAACACCTTTTGTGGCGCACAGGCGCACGAAACATTCCTACTGTCTCTTGACTTTATCTTGCCCTTATTATTATTATTCCCCTACCTAAGTATATGCAGTCAAGGGAACTCTATTTTAAAACCGCTAAAACGCGAGCCATACTTCAGCGTCAGATCGGTGATTAACGGCGTGGACCGGAAATAACTCCGGCACCTGGGTTCCATCCACCACACAATATCTCCTACACCTGCGATTCATCCACTAAAGCATTACACCTGAGAAATCAGCAAGCCATTGTCCCATGTGCACAAATACTCTACATGAAATGTTATTATTTATTACCTGCTGTATTTGGGGATGTATGCGCCAAAACAGAACCTGTTGTTTTTCTGTTAACAGGTGTAATACAACTTTCCAACTCACACAACAACTGATTCTGCAAAACTTTGCAACTTTTACCCCCAGAAGGAAATTCACTGTGCTTTTTTAGTAAACGAGGAGATAAATATTGTTTGTACAGTTGGCAGCAGAGCCTCACTGGGGAAGAGGACACAGTGCTAGGCAGGAAACGGCACAATTCATGCTGTGATGCATTCTTTAAGATGGAAATAAACATTAACAGCGTTTCTCTGAATCTACCCAGGTGTCAACAAAGGCCACACACAAACTAACATATGAAAAAGGCAATCTTATCTTTTTTCTGGATTGCTTTCTTTCGGCCTTCCCTCCTTGTACTGTTTACAGCTGCAATACCTCATTTCTGAGGTACAAAAGGAAGGAAGGAAGGTGAGGAAAATGGATGTGGCAGAAGTACACCTGCCTTATTATTGCATTGTGGATGAAGGATACAATCATTGTTGGCATTTGTACAAGACACACAGCCAACTAACACATATTTTAAAGTGAAAGAAAAAGGAGGCGGAGGTGTGAGGGAGAAAAGGAGGAATGCCTGAGAGGAAAAAGGAAAAAGAGACGCAGACAGACAGGCCAACAGGCTGAGACTGAGTGTCAGGGACAGAGAGAATGGAAGAAAGTAGGTGATATAGACAGCGAAATGAGCAAGTGATAGAAGTGAAGTGAGAGTGAGAGCAGGAGAGAAAGAAAAGGAGGGGCAACCTGAGAGAAATCAAACATGGGCTCTGTGCAACAGAGGTACGTCGGCAAACAAGCATGTTATGGCAGCCCGCTGGGACTTCCCTGGCAGATCGTTTGTGCTGTTTCCCAATCTGTTCTGAGGAGCGGCACAGCCCCACATGGGGACATGTGAAGGCGTCAAGATAGGATTGCTTAAGACAGATGAAACAAGGTGTTTTTTGATGCCATCTCGAGCGGACAAAAGCCTGATTTCCTGTTTTGCCTGTGACACAAAGGGTGCTGTGTAGTTTGCTGAACAGTTCAAGGCTTTTTTGTTGTCAGGGCTGTAAATAACTAAACACATGAGAGGTGAAGTTATGGAGGGGTGGGATCTCTGTGCCAAAAACTGAAAAATATGTGTCTCATTTTCCCTTTTTTTTGGCATTTGTAATGCTTTAACACCTGTAACAAACAAACCGTGCTACAGTTCTCTCATCCGCTCCTTCAGCGTGGAAAAACGTGGAAATGCGAACAGTTTGGCACAGTCTCACTTAGCTCTGGACAGGAGCAGCTTTCTCTGCATTCACTGGACTGAAACAATACTCGACCGTGGTAACAGAGATCAACGTGTCAGACGTCATGATATTACTTTACATTTTAAAGGGTGCTGAGCAGCCAGACTGAGGTTTTTACAAGGCACGCAGAGCCGTTGGGGAAATAAGGGAGCAACGGAGGAGGGAATAAAGAAATTTTAGGGGGTGATGGTGTATGTCTCACCCGTGGTTCACGCGCTCACAGACTGGAATCATACCATGCGCTGCAGAAGAGCGGGCGGTGAGGAAATAGAAGCCAAATGTAAAGCGACACAATGTATTCCCCAGGTCGTTCACAGGCCCCGCACATAAGCTCAGAGCTCCACAGCTCATCGTTTATCACACACAAGCCCCGGTCTGGCAAAGAAAATTATAAAGTAGACAAACAAGCATGCCTTGCAATTTATCCAATCACTGATGAATGGGTGAGGAGATGGATTGACATCAAATCGACTCAGATGCCGGCCATTCTTAAGGTTCACTTTGTGGATCAACTCAGCATCCTGGCAGGAACATTTGTAACAAAAAGCTTTTTTAATGTTTAAATGAAATTTTTAATGAGGCCCCGTGTTGCTTTTCCTTTCGAGTCTCGCAGAGCCATCTAAATCATTAAAACTTACTCTTTCTTTTATTTCAAGGTCATTTGAAGAAATAAGGCAGTCTTAAGTGGCCCTCAGACCAAAAGTGGCCTATATGCCAAAGACCGCAAATGAATGTAGCCTAATGCGTTTTAATTTGCATTCATCTTTAAAAACACAGAAGAGCCATCTCCAAGTTATAATAGGCTGAGATGGCAGTTGGAGGCCCTCTAGTCATTAGTAGCAATGCAGCGTCTCTGAAATGAAGGCCTTTCTTATCTTGTTTTAACTTAAGCCCATTACTACAAAGATACATTAGCCTGCTGTCCGTAGCCTGTTTGTCTGCATACCACATTTCTGAATATGTCAGCGTGCGCTTGCTCGTACTCACATATGTGCACAGGCTCACCTCCTATTCTTGCTTCCTGTGAGCACACACACACACACACACACACACACACACACACACACACACACATGCAGCACCGCTCTTCAGCAAGCACATGCATGGAAAACAAAGGATGCCAGAAACGGGGACCTTAGGAGGAGAGGACATGCATTGTTTGTTTAATCACGTGTTATGAGATGACTCTCTGTAATTATGTTGTCATCTGCCCGCTTCTACAAAACTGGGCCGCCCCAGCATGCCTTGCTCCTCGCTCATAATTCCACACTTCAAGCTTTGATGGTCAAAAGCGAGAATTTCCCTTCTTCCCCCCCTCTTCTCTCATCTTTATTCTGTTTTTATTACAAACACAACATGTAGAGACTGCCTGTTTTTTTTTTTTTTGTTTTTTTTTTGAGCAGTCACATAAAGCCTATTTGACAGGCGCTATGTGTCAGCTCCCAGTGCATTTATGTGTGCAGGGCAACAGATGAGCAGTTTTTACATACAATATTGAACTGATGAGACAGCAAATAACAATGTGTCCTATTAAACACAGCAAGATGGGTCTTTTCTATTTGCTCCTATTCTCTCCCATCTTTCTCTTTGAGTTTGGCTTCACGTCTCCTCTCCTCTGTTCTTTCCCCCTTTTTCTTTATCTCCTTCTATTGAATGTGTGGGTCTTTCTACCCCCCCCCCCCCCCCCCCCCCCCCCCACACACACACACACACACACACACCTCTTTGCAAGGATAGGTGGTTTGTGTCTGTGAAAAAGTGAACATCTCCAGTTAAATTGGTTTTCTGTGGAGGAACTGATGGATCACTCTGTGTTCCTGACGGGAGCAGGGGATTGTTTATGCCACACGGACAAATACATGTGTATACGCACACATGCATATATATGCAAGGGTGAGAGGACAAAGGGATTGTTTATGCTGAAGCAGAATGAATTTTTATGCGCTGTAGATGGGAATGCTGTTTATGGGAAAATACACTTTTAAGCTGCGAAAGATGTAATCTAGATTGTAGCATTCCCCAACAATGAATTATGATTTTAGAGGCTACAGCTGCAGCAGCTTTTCCTCTCACTTCCTGCCCATTTACACACACACACACACACCCATCCACCCACACACACACACACAGATTAGTTGTAGTCGTTATTGTAAAATGTTACTGCCTAAATAAAATTTGTAAATTTGCATCATCATGAACATCTTTTTAACTGTAAACCACCTAATTCTGGAACTTTACGGATCATATGGGCTCATTTGAGAATAAAGTTTCAAGAGATGAGCTACAGCACCTCTGGATATCACATCAGTGAAGTACTTGCTGGCTCTGATGTTTAAAAATGACGATTTGTCTAAGACCAAATGTGCAGAGATCCTTAATTTTCATGTCTGGGCAAAAACTGAAGAATAATCACAAGGATAAAAATTTAGTCATGCTAATCAAACAGCCTCTTCTTCTTCTTCTTCTTTTCTTCTGTGGTTGTATTAATGTGTGTAAAAAATGTTTTTATTCAGACATTAAATTCATTCTCTGTCTTTCATTCTCATTTTTTTTTATCAGCAGTCATGCAATAACTTGAGCAGAGATGGTGCAAATGTATTCCACCCATATGTATGAATGAATGAATATGATTACCAAGCCATGGTCCCTCTCAAGGACAAAGTGTGCGTGTGGGCTTGTGCACGCATGAGTGTGTCTACGTTACAGCGTCCGTGTATTGCTTGTGTCCATGCTGCTTTAAATTTGAATGTTTTGGCCACTGTCTTTTCATTTTCCGCGTCCCTGTGTGCGGACGGGTGTCTTTATGTGCTAGTAAAGGTTCACGCAGTCTGTGAGCAGAGGCTGTCCTCTTGGACTCCATGCTGCTTGTAGTGGTGTGATGAAAACCCATCTTTTGCTGCTCGCCTCTCTCACCTCATCAGCCGCTGTCACATTCAAATGCAGCTGTTTGCAGGTGACGTACCCAGGAAATGCCGTCCTGTAATTGTGTCTCGGGTGTCTTTCTGTGGTGAGGTCGCCGGTGGCTTGTCGCCTGCCTGCTTGTGACTCGCCAGAATTGCCAACTGATGGGAGAAAGCGCGAGAGAGAGAGAGGGAGCGAGTGAGAGAGGGGTGCAGGGAGGAGAGGAGGGGTACCATTAAAATGCAAAATCACCACTGCGGTGCAGTGCGGCGCCTCGCTCCCCTCACTCTTTCTCCGAGGCAGCCATCTTATGATGGAACGAGTATGTGCTTGATGGTGTGTGAACGCGTGTCCGTTTGGCTCAGTGTGTGCGTGCGTTTGTGGGCTTGATAGAGTGTAAGAGTCTAGCTGCGGCGAAGAATGGCGAGATGGCGTGGGGTTGGCAGGCGAGGATGTGTGTGCGCGAGTGTGCGCGTACGTGTGAGGCAGGGGTGATAAATCAGAGCTAGGTAAAGGCTTTTTAATGCAGCGGACCTCTCCCAGCCTCCATCTTCTGTCAGGGCTCAGTAAAAGATGAGAGCCCCCTAGGGAACAGCACAAGCCCGCAGCGTAGCAGGGCTGCACCGCAGGTCACACACACACACTTGCAGAAACACACACACACACTGGGCCCTGACGCACAGCCACTGACTAGGCCTCGTGAATGAGTGAATACATGAATAACTGAATCTACTGAATGCATGAATACATAAATAAAACTTTTCACAGGAGCCAATTTTATTGATGAACACCCCCCAAACAAATGTGTTTTTCAAATGATTTCCAAATGAATTCCTAAATGATTTATGGCCAGTGATATTGCATTTATATCAAGGAAAATATTTTGTAGCAAACAGAATGGATATTTGGTTCATTTCTGCCTGTATTCCTAAGGTCACACAGAGTCTTTGTCGATGATGTGCCTTGAGTCTTGAAAAGGCCCCAAGTTTCAGGCGGCCGGATATGAAAAATATGCGGAATTTGCCAACATCTGACAACACTTAGTCGGCAATATATCTCCTGTCTGATAGAAGAATGTGTCCTGAATTGCAGATACACATTTTTTTTTCCTGGCATACCTTTGTAATTTGACTTTGAGGGAAAACGCACCAGGCTCCTAGATGGACCGGCAGCGATATGACTGCCGAACGTTGTGTATCGGCTGGTGTGGATGGAGCAGAGAGGACTCCAGCGGCAGCTTGGCGCAAAAGACAAACATAAACAGCTGAGAACATAATACTCCACTACAAACCTGCAGTGTCGGGCAGGAACGAAGGAACGTCTGGACTTTGAGTTTTAGCAAACCCTGGGCCTCGTTTCATGTCCCTTTTCTGTTAATTTGCCCTCTTAATTCCTGGAGAAGGACGCTGCAATTCTCAGATTTGGTGATGATCACATCATGAGTGACATAATTTCTAGGATTCTTTGAAAAAACACCCCTCGTCAATGTGGAACAGACTCAAGATGCATTTTGTAAATTATGCCACACTACACTTGACCCTGCTCCAACAAGGTCACTTATAATATGCACATATATTAATTTGGTGAGTTCTGCCATACAAATATAAATGCATAATTTAGTTGACCTGGTCCCAGTTGGAGAAGCAATCTTCTCACCTTCTCACTAATGGGCTACATGTTAAGCTAAAGAACCACACATGCATGTGAAAAGCAGAGGAGAGTAAACAAAGAAAATCTGTTCAGAAATTGTAATCTCGTAAAATTATGGATATATATATAATATTGTAAAAGCGAGCGTGTTTGTATTGCATCGTCTGTTGAGTTGAGATATTTAACGCCTGCGCGTGTTTGTTATTCCTTCTTGTGCTGGTGTGTCTTTGTGCATTCGTTGGACCGAACAGGTTAATGCCAGTTGACATATGCAGTTCACTGATCTCCTAGAGAAGTCGAGACTCACTGCAAAACCTTCACACACAGGTATCCATGGCAACCATTAAAAATAAATGTGTTTCTTCCTCTTTCCCCCCCTTCGTGAGCTGGAGATTCCAAGATGCTGAAATGCACAAATACATTGTCACTACCCAGCAGCCTCATACTTAACAGGGTTAGGCTTTTTCTGCCAGCTGTTCTCATCATGTTGCCTACACATGTAATTTAGAAATTCCTCTTGTTATAATTCTCAGAAAGAAATTCCATTTTATGTCTACATGCTCGTCTTTTTGCCCACGTGAGAATATCTTATTGAAAATTCTTTCCTTCCGCAACCATTATTGTTGCATTTTTCTTTGTTTTAGCCTTTGGATTGGAGATGACTCAGAGTACTATGCTAGTAATCGGACTAGAAGGACATATCGATTATTTATGACACTTTACATGTGCTGCTGCTTGTATTTGGTCGCTTGGTGGACTGAGGGCCTTGTAGGAGCATTGACTGACAGATGGTGGAGGATAAAGCTCTTCTCTGCTCGTCTCTCTTTTCTTTGACAGACAACTTATGGCTGTTTGGTCAATGATCTTTTACCCCTATGTGACAGAAAGCCTGGCTGAAAAAAAAAGGCTCATTACCACCTGGACACACCTGTGAACAGGGGGCGGGGACAAAGGAGTGAGGGTGGTTGGAAGAGAAGAAGGAATGCACCTTAATTCAATTTCTAAGCTGTGACCTCTGAGAAAATAAGTAAAAGTTAGAAAAAAAACAAATGAGGAGTGAGGATTTTTGAACATGCGGAAATATGGGAACCTGTGCACAATGGACAACGTGTGGAGTGGAGGTGTGCTGTTCCCTGGACTCAGCTGGCTGATGGCTTCCTGGTTGTTGCAGTATAGTTCCAGTAAGTCTTTTTTCTTTCTTTCTCTACACTTCTCACAGCTTCTGGACAAACCTGCTACACGTCTCTCAGTTCTCTGTACATTCGATGATGTTTCTGGGTTGTTTGGTTGATTTTTGTGTGAGTGAATTTGTGTTGGCTTCATGGTCTAATTGTCTGTTGCTGTGAATTTCTGGCAAGCTTCAATTAAACTTAACACCATAACAATGTTGCAATAAATACAAAAATAGTAAAAATGCTACTATAAATGAAACAAATAAAATAACGATAAAGAAACTTTAGATGAATTATAGATCCCAGCTTTTAAATCACACATCAAACATCTTTCTCTAGCTCCCCTCATATGTGAAGTGCTTATGATGCTATAGTTCTTAATAGGTGTGCAGGTACAGGAGCCGGGCACATGCCTCCTTTTTCATCTCTTTACGGGAAAGAGGAATAAGCACATTGTGTACTGCATCACATTCCTGAACAAGCAGAGGTTCAATCACATTTGCAGAAGTTATCAAAACTTTCAAAGAGCTCAGCTGGTGCCTTAAGCCTCAGGAAATTCACTGGGACATCTGGAGGGATGTGTGCAGATTATTGCTCATTTAGTCTGTTCTAGACATCAGTAGGAAGAGGACAGACATGGCTGAAGACACGCACAGGCTGGAAGATGCACACACACACACACACACATACATATACAGACATAAACATACTTTGGCAGATATTACCGTAGGCGCTCCACAACACACCTGTGTTTATTCCCCCCCATAATGCCCTCTGGTCATTTGTCCAATCCCCTTACTACCTCTGTCCTAGCTCATCAGGTTAGGTAAAGTTTGCTTTCATCTCCTTAGCCCCATGTTGGAGTAAGAGGATGTGATAAAATAAAATATGTGGGTAAAAATGCAGCTTGGTGTAAGTGTTTGATATAGTCACAAATAACTTGCCATTCTATTTAGTTTGCAATTAAATATTTAGTCAGAGATTTTGTTCTTAATATACAGAAAAACTAGTGGTGCTTCAGGAGAAGAAAATGCAAAGTAATATAGATAGAGATCAGATTTGTGATACACTATGTTCATTGAATCAGTCAGTTTGTAGAAGATTCAGAAGTAGATTCACTACAGTGTGAACATCATTCGAAGAAAATAAGCATATAGCAAAGAAATCAATCTAGATAAAGAGACCTGCAGTACAGGTTTATTTGAGTTCATGTTTACGTGAGCTCATCTAACCTCCACGTTTCTGACTATATGCGTGCTCACTGTCAGGATGTCTTTGTTTCTGATGTGGGGAAGGATACAGCCTACACTGTAACTTTTTAAAGTTAGACAGTGGAATAACCTTTATCGACGTGCATCATCAGACGCAAGGCGTTTTAGTGCATTTTCCTTGATCTTTGGTTTTGTTCTTTTAAAACCGCACATATTGAGGTGAGCGTATACTGTAGACCACATATAGATCCCAAATTATCCTGGGTCTTCGGCACAAAAAAGAAAAAGGGTGGATTCTATATATTCCCAAACTGGTGCTGTCCTCTGTCCATCTTTCTCTGGGTGTGAAATGCAACCAGACAAAACCTCAACACCACGATAAAAGCTCAGGAAATTACTTCCTTATTTTAGGTGTGATTGATTGTCCCCCTGACCTGTTAGACTGAAGAGGTGGTTAAGAAGAAGAGGCAGACTAAGATAATTGGGCCCGGTGGTATCCAAAGCCCGGCAGGTGTTAGAAGAACTCTCATAACACAGGTACCTGCAGCAGCCAGCCCTGAACTCCAGCACACCTAGGATTTCATTACCTCGGAGGAATTTTTGTGTTTTATGTTTGGCATGTGTTTTATTGAATAGATGAAATATGAGAGATACTTGTAACTTCTATTGACATGTTGGACATGCCACATGAAAAAAATATACAGGTGTCAAATCTCCTCTGAGGTGTCAACAAATAAAATTCTTTTTTGTTTCATCCTCTCTTGGCATGAAGATAATGTCATTCGCTCTTTGACAGGGATGTTCCTCGTTCGAGTAGTTCGGAAATATCTCCCATTACAAGAGGGATGCAATTCCCGTACCTGGAGAAAGGCAGGCGAGAGCAGTGGAAAAAAGAAAGGGCAGGTGTTTTTACTCTTTAATTTCATTAGGGATGCATTGGGCTTTCTGAGTCCTTCTAGCCATTTCAAATGAAGAGGTAAAAGCCAGGCATAAGCTTAAATGATAACATTCTTTCTCAGACAAAAATATGCACGGACGAAACGCAGAATTGCACTATCCTTATTAATATCTGCAAGCCAAGGGCTCTGTTCCAATTAAAGAATACCACAGACGGACCTTTCGACAAGCATTCGCGCAAACGAACCTACAATAGGTACAGTAAAGTACCTGGTGTTAGAAGAGGCTTTTTACTTTAAAAACTATTTAATCAGGAAAATCAATGCCTCACATCAAAGAAATGGAGATGAGGGACAGGCGGATAAAGAGGCTCATCAAAGAAGGAGATCTAGTTAGGGATTCAACGCCCTGATTCTCTTTCTCTTAAAACCTTCGTCAGAGGGGGCACAGGGCCAATTTGCTCCCTAAATGGCTGCGTGTGAATGTGCAGATTGCTTTGCATAGCCGCTGGGAATCTGGGCTTCTTCCTCTTTTTCTTCTCCACACGGAGCCTGTGAATTAGAAAAGATCCAAAGACAGATAGGCTTAACGGAGCCCCAGCTTCCCTAAGTCCAGAGCCCCGTTCCAACTTCCTACTAATTCAATCCATGGCCTCAACTCAATTAATAGAGTTTAATGTAGTGTTTCTTCTTTATCTCTTCTCTTTCCTGGGGATTGGGGACTTCAATTAGAGTTGTAGAGTAATATCTGCAAAAAGGTTTGGATTGTAATTCTGAATGTTAAGACAATGACATGTCCCAGTGGCATTAAGGCCGGTCATATATGCATCCTTAATCTCACCGGTACATTAATGTGATGTGGCGCATCAAATACTGACAACCAGTCTCTCCTTCGCTGGCCTTCTACGCGCTGCTATATGAGTCATTAGTTAAAATGTTCTGGATCTCAGAGTGAGGATCGTCCCTGTACGGTACCTCGAGAGGCCGCTTCAGTCGTTTCATATGTGCTTTACAATCTAATACTGGCCTTGCCTTCCTACCAAGAACATATGGTGCTGCACGCTTCCAGACCCGCAAAGGCCTTCAGAGAAATCAAGATCACATTGGTCAGTTGTGCAAATGATTAAAGTTCATCCCTTGCCAGTACGGGGACCCAGAGTTCTTCAGTGGAATTGATGCACCTCACGGGGACAAATATTTCATGGCTTATCCGCTCAGCTCCACAGAAACAGGAACCTCGTCTGAGTGCAAATGCGTGTGCATTTTTCTGAGCCGGTAGATCTGAGAACAGCTCTGTGCAATAGGCTTTCTATCACGCCGGGAGTTCCGATTGATTGTTTCAGCAATCAGCAATTAAGCCCGAGTGATCAGAGCGGGAGAGGGTTGGCAGGGGGGAGGGTTAGGAGAGGTGGGAGGTAGCCCCTCCTCCCCTCATCAGCTCCACCTCGCTCCTCTGTTGTCAGCCCAGGAAAGGCTTCACTCAGCTGGGGTGCGTTTGGCCCGGGGCTGGGCTCACTGGTGGAGGTTAACTCCAGCATAAATAAGCATCTTTGGACTCATTACAGGGATTAGAGAGTAATTCGCCTGCGAGGAAGGAGACGACTGCCAGGGTTTTGGTACAGTTTACTACAGTCTTATAAGGGCGAGGGCCCTGGAGATTACAGAGGGAGAGAGATGGGAAGGCAGCGTGAGAGAGAAAGGCCAAGGGAAACGAGAGACTGGCTGTCAAGTGTGTGTGCGTGTGTGTGTGTGTGTGTGAGTCAATCCAAGCCCCCGGCTGCACCCTTGATCTTGAGCATGTTGGGGTGCTGTGAAAACGGATAATGGGAGTTAGAACGACCAGGCCTGTCTAGAGAGAAGTGTGCTGATTGTTATAACTTTCCCTCATCTCTCTCCTCCACTTAACTAAGTAAACACCCAAGAGGTAGCACTCTATCAATTTTAATGATGTTGAAATACAATTTAGGCACAAAATACACAACAAATGCTAATTTGGCCATGATGAGAGGCATCAGAAATTCCTCCCATTATTTATTCAGCTGACTTTCTGCATTTTTCATCAGAACAAATATTCCCATTTCAACAAACACACACACGCACTAACACGGAGCCAATTTGGAGCATAAATCAACACGTTCACTCATCAAATATATGCTCTGTGTGGTTCTCTGCAGTCTGTCCAGTGCGCTGAAGACAAATAGTTCAGCCCAAAGTCCAGCTGGAGAAAAGAACGGGGCCGGGTTTTGTCAATATATGCACACATACATTAAACATAGCAGGGGTCGATGTGTGTGCAGAAAAAACGCGGACGTCAAGTCGAGTCATAAAGTTGTACATGAAAACTAGTTAATGAATTTCATTTGATTGTCAATAAACTTAATTATTCAGTTTTCACAGCATCACTTTTCAATCAGCTCCACCTCCAGCTTGACTGGCACAGGCTGCCCTGCTTCTGCACCACATTTAGGACAGGTGAAGCAAGAATCTGCAATGCCCTGACTTTTGATGCAGTAGTAGCAGAACACATGCTGGCAGCCCAGTGTGTGAGGCATGGTTGGCCACTCTCCACACACTCCACACTCCTTCCAGGCTCCTTGCCCGTCTCTTTGCCTGCTTTCTCGTCCAAACACGAGCGCAGTCACTGTTGCCTTCAGATTTTTGGTGTTTATGAGTGGCAAGAGGAAGATGAGGAACTCGGCGAAGCCATGCCACAGCAGCTCCCGATTCATGTACTGATAGCTTACGTCCCGGGCAACGTTGGGTTTGGTGAAAACTGCCCGAGCTCCGACGATCCTTTCAGCCAGGACAGGATGTTGACCTCCCCTTAGGAAGACAAGGAAGTTGAGGAGACTTGCAAGCTGGACAACAGAAGAAACGAGGGTCAGGCAACTGCGAAGTGCCTTTTGGAGCAAACCACATTCTCGTTCAGACAAAACTCCTCCTGCGCTCAAACCCAAGCCCAGAAACAGGCTGTGGGATCGATCCTGGAGCCACTGGGGGCCTACAGTGAGCAAGGCCAAACCCAGCTTCTGCCTGCGAGACAGCGGTCTGTAACGAGGAGACGAGGAAAGGACGTTGTGGTAGCGCAAACTCAGTAAAGCCTGGCCCACAGTGGCGCTTTTGGAATACAGCGTGAACCTCCACAGGAGCAGCCGGAGCAGAGTCTTTAGTTCAGGCTCCAGAGGGGTGAGCAGGCCCGGGTGGCAGTTCTGGAAGCACTGGGAGAACTGGGTCCACACGAGCTGCTCGAGTGCTGAGTCTAGCTCAAGGGCGTCTAGCTGACTGATGCGCAATACTGGGGTCTTTGGGTCGGCATCACCTTTTGGACCAGAACCTGTGGAGTTGTTCTGACTTCCGAAACCTGCTGAAAAAGAGATAACAAAAATATGTTAACTTGGCAGTTTAGACAACTCTCATTGTAAATTTTATAGAATAAACAATGTTTATTAGCGCAAAGCTTTTCGTTGAACTTTACACTAAGAATCTGAGAGTGAAATGCATCAATTTTCATAAATTTTCTCTTTTAATAAAAAAAAACCCCAAACTTTAAAGTAACAAAGATGAACCAAATATAGACAGAGGCAGCCAGTAAAAAAAAAAAAAAAAAAAGAGCTTGGCTTTTCGGAGGATTGGCTGCCTGGAGGTGCAGCCCATCCTGTTAGGAAGGTTATTTTATCGTTATACATAGGAACAGAAATCACTTTTCACATGTAACACGCGTCCTTAATGTTACCTTCGAGTTGAATAATGCGGAGGAGCAGTGCATAAACACACAAACGCATGGGGCTTGCCATAGTTGTGAGGGCACACGCTGAAATAATAGATTTCCAACCGTCCTGCCAGAATGACCAAAACTAAACCTAATCTGAATTCTAAGTTTAACCCTAAAACTAAGTCCGAATCCTCAAAAGGCCCTTTTTGAAGTTGTGACGACAGGCCGTAATGTCCCCACAATAATGGTTTCGAACTGAAATTTGTCCACACAGACACAGAAAGACGTGCACAACTACACACACACACACAGGAGGCAAAGCCCAGGGGCTCCTGGTGCCGGCTCTCCCCTGGAGATAGGGGTGTGTGTACAAATCACATCACTAGGGATTAGGCTAACGGCACAGTCTCTGGTACACCGTAAACATCAGCCAAATGTGGAACAATTTTACTCCCCCTGGAGTTGACTCCATATGGGATCTCACCATTGTGAAGTCTGGGCTATTTTGCGCTGCATTTGATTCCAAACTGCTCACAGTTCCCCCCTAGTTTTATCTGCCCTTTCCTCAAGTGAAACGCTTAAGAAGTGGAGGACTAACTAACACAAGGAGAGACAGAGCAAGAGGGCGAGAGAGAGAGAGGGAGAGAGAGGGGGAGAGAGGACTTTTTTGACAGTGGCTTTTGTGTCCCGCTGAACAGGATTTGTCACGAGGCTTTAAAAAGAGATTTCAGCTGGGTAAATATGGCAGTTTTGACAGAGAGAGAGAGATCATGGTCACTTTAGACGTTTCTAAAGTGACGAAAAGTAAAAAAATAAATAAAAAAATCTAATATGTGGTGGCAATGCTTGGGTTTATTATAGTGCACAGGACCATCTATGTATTCATGATGTTTCAATAGAGCCAGGATACACCGTCCAACGAAGTCAGAATTAGCGAAAAAAGAGTGAATTCACGCTGAAGTAAGCAGGTGTGACAAATTCATTGAGCTGCATTTGAAATGCTGCCATGTTTAGTGACTAGAACCTGCGCTAGAAGTAGAGTTTGGATTAAGAGAACAGAGAGACAGAAGTAGTCTGAATGCATATGCTAACCAATAAACAGGCTCCATTTGTTTAGCTTAATCGGAAAGTTTTTCCCTCGGCGGAGGAAAATGTGCAGATTACTCTCCCGAGTGTGTGTGTGTGTGTGTGTGTGTGTGTGTGTGAGGCTGTGTATGTCAATAGGTAGCATTTGTCAAGGCGGAACACACACCTTGCTTTCAGTAACCGTGAGGCGCTCATTGGCATAATTCATCCCTTAGCCTCCTAATCCAAGTCACAAAAGGTCATTCGAAAATTGTGACAACTGACCTAAATGTCCTCACAGTGATGGTTTAAGACTAAACTTTGTTCAAATAGGCACATGCACACTCACACACTTTCTCTCTCTCTCTCTCTCTCTCGAGTGTAACCCCGGCCGGGTCCAATATTCTTTTCAAAGCCTTTATCGAGCAGTTTACAAGTTATGAATGAATATGTTTTATTTGGGAAAACACGGTATTGACAGCCACCTATCAATAGTAATGTGACTATTGTCAAGGGTCTGTCAATATTAATGTAATTATGATGTAGAGGGATCAGAGGGAAGCCGGAGTCGGGGGCCAAGTAACATCTCCTGCCCACTGCCATATCAATAGCTGGGATTGCTATTGACAGCTTCCCTTCAGACTTGCAGCACTTGCCAAATATATAACAAGCAGACACTTCAGTCAATGCTAGGCTGCCTATACAAATTAAGCATTTGAATTTACAGGGCTTTTAACGTGGACAGCTGAAAATCCATGTTCCTTATGTAATAGTCAAAAGTCACAGTCAATGCCGATGTTTACAGAGCACTGACACGGTGTGTGTACAGACAGCAGCGTACACAGAGTACACAGATGCAAGCAGACAGACTCCTCAGATGTATTCACTCTCAGACACACACACGTTACTCAGAAAGTCTTGGGTTTTGCTTTTTTTGTTAGTTCTATTAAATGTAAAATAACCCCAAACACGTGTATAATACCGTGTATTTTGATTGGAGTCAGATTAGAGGTTTACTGCTCTGCTCTTGTTCCCTCAGCATCTTGTTCAGACATACATAGTCCACTGACTCAAGGCTGACAGCCATAGCTTACAGACAACAACAACATCCAATCTTACTGGGAACACACTGCAACATAGCTTCAAGGCAAAGGGGGCCATGACCAGCGTGAGGAAGGAGAGACGAGGCAAGAAAAGCGTACCGAGCATCATACCGATGTCTCAGAGGTGCACTGGAAACTAGACAACAGGCTAGAAGGACATCTACCCAACCGAAAAAACGAACAGACGAAGAAGACGAACACGTTGGGACACAACGACATGAACCCCCTCCACCCGGGTGCTTTGATCTATTGTCGACTGATAGAGGGAGGTAAAAACACACGAGCAAGGAGGGCTACGGAGGAAGAATGAGGGAGGGGGGAAAAGCAGATAACCACAGCCCTCTTCATATGAGCTGACCTTGAGACTGAAGGTCACAAAAAAAAAAAGGAGGGGGGGGGGGGTTAGAAGCGGTGGCATTTCTGAATACGCTGCTCAGTAAGACAAGGCTGGGAATCCAGGACAGACCGTGGAGAGGCTGCACTGTCTCACTGACCTTGCGTTGGGTGTCTGTGGGGAGCAGGGATGAGGGAGTAAAGGGTGGGGGGTTGTTGGGAAGCAGAGGTTCCACCGGAGGACAGTGTTTTCATTTTCTACATTAGACCCTCACAAGAAAGCCACTCCGTGCCAGCTGGAAACCAAAGCCTCTATTTAGCTGGCATGATGCAGGGCCCGGATTCCTTAGCACTTATCGGTTTTTGCCATATATTGACTGAAATAATGCATAAACGTTCACTTGGCTCTTTATTGAGTGTAACGAGAAATAGGCTGTGCATCGGCGAAGAATGCTAGATTACAACTTTACATTTTCATCTCTTGCCCATGTAAATTAATTTGTGTAAAAGCTCCTGTGAATAAAGCCTATTTCTCTGAGCACTCCAGTCTCGTTTTCATTTAAATCTCTCCACTCTCTCGCTTTATTGCCCTTCTTTTGCCAGGAACGAGTGCGGACCTATTAGCCAAGGCCTGCTAATGTCCTCACTATGAAAACGGATGAGAATGTCAGATTTAGAACTTTTAGAGAGTGATGTCATACAGCCGACCACAGGCATTACAGGGACACTAAGATTACCCAGGCGGTAACCAGACTAATTGTTATGAGTCTGTTTCATGAAAAATGAATGTGTGCAAATGCACATAGGAGTCTTTAGGCTGTGTGTGTGTGTGTGTGTGTGTGTGTGTGTGTGTCACACACTAATGCTTTATCAAGGTTCTCCCTGTCTAATCACCCAAGACTCCTCTGAGCCACAGGGTGAGGTGAAGTTAATGCCTGCACAAAAAAAAAAAAAAAAACACATCGGAACAGAACATCTGACACACAAAAAGTGCTCTCCCTAATCTGGTTTGCTCAGAAGGTAAATTATTTAAGAGAATTAATTGATTTCATGAGTATGAAGGTTGAGTATGCTAAAGCTGTATGAGTAATAAGTAGAGGGGTTTGCAAAAAAACAACTTAAAAAGTCATTAAACATTTAGAGGGCAGAGAGGCACAATGAATGCGGAAGAACAAGCGGAACTAATAAATGAGAAAACTGAAATTGCGTCTTCCTTAAGAGTCAATGAAAAGCACTGTGGCCTCACCTCATGCAAACAAAATGTGTTATCCTGTGAAATATTTAATCAGCACAGATCTTGGCTTCTCTTAATGCAAGCGGAAGACGGTAACAATAAAACATGAACCATTAGGTCTTTTTTTTTTTTTTTTTTTTTTTAAATCTGTTGAGCAATTAAAATGGATGTGGGAGAGAAAAATTCTAAAAGGCAGGAGCTACTTTTTTGTGATTTCAAAGTTCTTGCAAACCCACTGGTACTTTCACAAAAGCCACTGTAGGAATGTGGCTGCTGGCAATAACCAATAAGCAACTAGTGCAATGGAAATACTGTTTACTGTACTCTACAGTAAACAGTATAGATCTTTTTGTTCAAATGGTTATTCATCTTCAACGACATATACAGTACCTATACTTCAGCCTGAAAATTGCATTGTCTCTTAATTTTTTGTTTTTTAGTCCGTGCACATCCATCTTTAACAACAAATATAATCCAAACGTGCTCCATTTTGATAATAAGGCAAGAGCATTATGTGATAATCACAGTGGGGATTAAGTTTTGGCAGCATGTGTGTGAGCAGCGCAGTCAAAGCCACTGGAAAGAGAAAAATAAAACCATGAGGCCCGATAAGAGCAGAGTAGTGATGATTGGCATGGGATAAATGAAGTGAGTAGTCTCTGGAAAAATCAATAAGATCAACTTTGCCTGGAATCTCAATGTGGAAGGGTTTGATCTGGGGCACTGATTATTTAGAGGAATAATAGAACCACGTGCGGAGCGGGGGGAACAGGCAGAATCACAAGTGTTCCCACCTGAAGCAGCAGGTGGTAAATACAGTCGGACAGGGCTCATAGGGGGCATTTCTTCGCAACTGCTGATCATCTGGACTCCATCCACTATACGCAAACACGGATGTCGATTCGATTTTTAACTGCAAACATGCAGAAAGCGTAAGAAAGTAGACAGTCCCGACGCTGCGCAGTAAGAGAGGCGATCGCGTTGGCGCACTGCTCACATGAACCCCCCCCCCCGCTGTGCCATAGCTTAGCTAATGTGCAAAACAAGGGTATGGAAGAAGCTACGAACGCGTACATACCCATTTCCTGTCAGGGAAAGGCGAATTCAGTGTCCAAATGTCTTATCCGGTATTGGCCACCCCTACTTCCGTAGTAGATCAACTTAACCCGCCTCTTAAAGTGGTCTCACCAATGCGGTGTTGATACGTCACAATCACATCCCCTGTCGTCAAAACATTGACCAATCAGATTACGAAGCGCCACCGCCGCGGCAAATTACAGAGTAGCGTTGCTGCGTTTGGAAGTAATTTATTTTCGGCTCCACCGTTGTAGTTACGGTACGTAGCGACCAAATATTGGTGAGGTTGCAGTGATGCACATAAAGTAACGCAGATAGTGGCTTGTGCACACGCAGGATGCCTGACAGGTGACTAATAACGCGATTTATAAAGTTGAGCACAGATTGAAGGGGAAGTGACGAGCAGTGATTGACGTCAAGTCGCTACTTTATTCGGTCATTGCAGGAAAACTGAAGCACGAAACACCACGACCAGAGGAAAATGTCCGAGATGTGGGGAAGTGGAAATGGTGCTTTGAACCTCCCCCGTCATCACACAAACGTCCACAAACCTGGCACCGAGACTAGCAGCATGAAACATCTAATAGAAGAGATGAAGACGCTGTACGAGCAGAGACTGAGGCGTCTGGAGCTGGACTCCACTTTAACCAGAGAGGAACTGCTACAAGTGAGTACACATTCACAGTAGCAGGTAAAAGTTTGGCTCATTCATTGTCTGTCTTCCTTCATGTAATATTCCACTTATGTGTTTCATATTTTCCACTGGGAGTGTTTAATTAGACATAATCAAATATTGAGGTTGTAGTGATGAAGATGGAAAAGAAGTTAATAATTCTACGGGTGACTCTCTTCTCACCGGCCTTTGCAGGTAACATCCAGGCTTCTGGATCACGGATCGTATTCCTGGATCCAGTCAAAGTATAAATGATGTTTTTTTTAAAAATAAGCATTACAATGGACTCCATTCAGACCCAAATACAGGATGTGCCGTTTTCTGCCGACATCTATTGTCATTAAGTTATCATCTACCCAATACAAATCAAAGAACATCCTGTCCACTTGGCCATCAGAAGATGGCCTCCGTCCTGTCAGACAAATGACAGGAGGAAGCACAAGGGTGCTTTCATAAAGCCGCAGCACTTGTAACAGGTGGCAAATTGCATTACGTTTCCATCTGAGCAGCAGAGATCAGGAACACAGATCCACGCTCGTATTTAAAAAAAGAGAGGTTTCTAATCATCAGGATTGTCATGTGACATCATTTAGGTACAGAATGTAGCCTGTGTAAGCTGGGCTGTGCATCAAAGCAAGTGTAACAAGGTTTCAGAGATGGGTTTCGGTCAGCCGGCCCCAGTCGAGGGCCTGCTTAACAAGGTTATGCGCTTAGAACCCAGGAGCTCCTGAGTCCTAAAGCTTGATATGGACAGTTAATCATGAGGCTTGTCCTCTGAAAATGCTGCGGCCATTCGTCTATGAAACCATTCTAGTTTTATGATGTTTCCTAACATGTTAAAACACTTCCAATAAAATAATTCATACACATATTTGTTTTGGCTTTAGGGCAGTCAACATAAATAGCTCTTACAAAGGCATAAATCGGAAAAACCAACATGCTGTTCAGCTTTATATAATGGCTCCCTTTCCAGGTCCACACCTTAAAATACAACCCTAAAATTTTTATCTCTGACAGTGTCACATGTACCATCTTTGCAAAGTTACTCTCCCTGAAGCGAAATATCGCTGTAATATTATGCATCTGGGGAAGGTATAAACAGCTTGCTGACTTTTTTGGCTGGAGGGGAGAGACATTTATGAACACACATGTACAGTTGCTCCTCTAAGGCAAAATAATTCTGTACTTTAGTGGCGCTCCCTTTTATCAGAGCTGCAATCATTGTACGTGTAGGTTATCTGGCTAACTGTACTGTGCAATCGCTTTAAGGAACAAGCTCACACAGTGTTTTGTTTTTTTTTTTAACTTAGATAAAAGACTGACCTGAACAACTGTATTGAGAAACTGTGGGGATTTTATGTGCGGAGCATGTTCAGGTAGCCCATTTTTAAAACAATAAAAGGTGCCAAACATTCTCCCAGACATAAAGCAGCTGCACTGAATAGCATCCTTCTAAACATGCCCTAACCTTTGATAAACCACCTGCTCTAACCTGCTCGTGAAGTGCTTCTTTCTAATAATACAGTTCAGTTGCTGGGCTGTTGTGTGAAGGCTACAGTAGCAGTATCTGGCCTCACTGTCTAGCAGGGGGAGTTTGATGTAGAAATATAACAAAGATTTCCATTTCAGTACCTCCTGCGTGTGATAACAGAAACTAAAGGCATGAATTTTATAAACATATCATCTGTTGTAAATTCAATAAAATAATTCCACTTTTAGATCAGTTTTGTCGTTGGAGCGCTTGTGTTTTTTTAAGCTAATTTGTTCATGATATTTAAGTGGCCATATTATGGTTTTTATGGCCTGATGTTGTGTATATACTTTGTACTGTACCGTAGAGTAAGAGTCAAGCATGTTACACGCAAAGTAAGAGGCCTGAGATTTGACATGTGCTGGTAATTAAACCCCCAAGCTTTAGTCGGGTCATTACGTACATTGTGTTTTTTACGAGTTCTTCAAAAGGCTGGACACCTTGACGTCAATGGTTTGGCAAAAAACGAAAACAATTTGTCATATATCCTTAGTTGTACACTGAGCATTTTTAAAGCTCGGCAATTAAACCACAGTTTCTTCCTGCTGTGCTTGTATTTTTTCAGAAGAAAGTGGATTTCCTGCGGTCTTATGTGAATGACTTTGCAGACCAGAACCAGGTGCTGGTTCAAACCATTGAGGAGCTTCGCAAGGAAACAGACCACAAGTGCCCCAGTTGGAGAATGAAGCTGTGCACCTCTGATCCTAATTTAAAGGTGAGTCTCTATAAATGTGATGAACAAAACCGAAACACAAGGCTTTCAGTGTTTAATACAATAGTAGGCCATCTGATAGCCAGTCATAGCTGATGAATGCCCAGGGAAAAGAGGCAAAACACCTGAGATCCAAGTCGGCCGTGTCTGTGTGACCGCTGGCCATCTAAGACATCTGCGTTTGTGTCACAGGCAACGCACCTGGGTAATGTTTAGATCTGTTGCGAGACCATGTCCAAGAGTTCAGATCAGCATGGATGTTTTGTTATGTTTTAATATTACACAGCATAAAGTTGTGTAAACATGCATATGTTCATATTACCCAGGAAGCTCTATCTATTGTCCAGCAATAGAGTAACATATGTCAGTGAGTGAAATGTGTACTAATAAACATGACCTGTACATACACAACTACCAAACACAATAGTGGCTAGAATTACCTTGAAAATCAGCCAGAGAAAGAAGGAAAACAGAATAATACCTAATGGCTTTCATTTATATTCTGTGCCGCTGTTGTCTGTGTACACTACTCGAGGCCACAGCGTCTTTGGCTTGGGATCAGTGAGTATGGTTAACAGTTAGGTCAATGAACATCCCTCATTGTTTAGACAGAATAATATCTCGGTGGTGAATAATGGCAGTGGTGAGACGCAATTAGAACAAGCGCGCAGCTTGTTGAACTGTGTATAGTTTTCAGTTTTGACGCACAATAGCTAAAAAAAAAAAAAAATAATTCTTGATACCTGGTGTGAAATATACAGTGAACTTTTTCCAATATAGTGTATGTAAACTAAAAATGTAGCCAAGCAGAGAATGTCCTCTATAATTATCTTTTAAGTTTGTGTCCTCATCCATTTTCTGGAAGAAACCAGGAATTATCAGCGGGACGGTACTATAAAGACATCATCACCACTTGATGTAGTGACCTTAAGGTATTGTTCCATTTCAGTAATGGCCTAGCTTCCATCAATATTCGCTCTTCTGAGTGGATTTTACAGATAGAAAAGTAATTATGGACTATTATACATCAAAGTACTTATCTGCTATTATAGAGAAGGTCAGAGGGCTAGCATTGTGTACTCTCTTCTCTGGTCACAAAGGTCATCACAGTACATGTGTTGCAGTTTTGAACATCCGTAGCTGTTAATTTTAAGGTTTCATCAATCTAAAACTTAATTTTCTTTAAACAAAAAGAAATAATAGACCTTCACCGTTTATTTTCCACGGGGCTTTTTCATGTTTTAGATGTCTTTGAACTGCATTTGTGTCCACAACATCTCCTTTCGAAAATGGCCTTTTATACCTTTTTATATGCTTTTTTTAAAAAAAAAAAAACGTTATCTGTCTGACAAATAGTTGTCCGCATTTTCACTTACCAACTTAATTATAGTGGAGTTTAAATGTTGGCAGCTCTCTTTTTCATTTGATGCCTGCAACGCAGAAAAGGTTGGGGGCAGAGCAGCGTTTTATAAAATTTGAATTGATTGTACCAGATTAATTGGCAACAGGTGAAGCTACTATGACTGGGTGTTAAAGCACCCACACTTGTGCCAGAATTTCCACTAATCACAATGAATGTGAACGTTAAGCCTTTAGGCCACAATGCGTGAGGAAAAAAAAAAAGACATGCACCATTTCACAGTGTGAGACGGGCTTCAAAACTTTTAACTTGATTATATTAACAAAAATACAATTTACAGCAGGTGGTCAGTGAAAACACTGAACGTTCAGTGTAACAATTTGTTTTGCTCGAATGCTGATTTAAAAATAATAATAAAAAAGGTAACGAGTGAAGAAAAATGTCTAAATTAATAAACTACATTCTTTTATTTGACAGGAATTCTTCAGTTTTTTTCTCTCTCTTACCGTTAGTGATAACAGCAGCTTGGCAGCCGACGAGACAAAGCGCGAGGAAACGTAACAGTTTGTTGCGGCGCTGCCGACCTATCATTCAGGCTTTCGAATCTCCATTTTCGCCCATGTTAAACGATGCGCTCGCTGTCTGTTTATGCTGCTTTGTGTCTTTTCAGGGTCTAGATTGGTAAACAAACACAAACAAATGGACTCCCTCACTCAACAGTCTATTAGTGTAGTCAGGGGACAAACAGTGTGTTTCTGCTCTGATGTCCATAATGTGAAATCCAATCAAATGAAGAGCATTTAGAGCTACTTATGGACCGTTCCACCATGTAAACGATGCAGCGAGCTCTGTAATAGGAGCTTGGGTAATGTCTGATTGAATCAAAGTATATGGTCTTGTTGATGCACAATAGGCCTGAACTGTAATGGAGCCAAAATAGAGTTTGTTTTGTGGCCATAATATCATGAAATCCAAAGCTTGTTTGCTCTGTTCTAAACTGAGGCAGTTAACCTGATGTCCACAAACGTATCTACCATCTCTACTGTTAATGACTAAAGTGAAACTCTTGTCTTCACGTGGTAAACCTCACTGAAGCCTTGTTAAAGCTGACATTAGCCATTTGACTAATGTCTTGTATGACCCTGTTCATGTGGGATCTGTTAGCTTAGAAAAATGTATGGGAAATGCTGAACTTTCAGTTAAAATAAAGCACAGTTTTATTATTATTATTATTATTAGTGCTGATGAGTGTTTGGGGAGTTTATGAGAAAACTTCCTTTTTCAGGCATAGGTCATTTTCTCTGCTTTTGACAGCTTGAAGGTCAATATTAATATAATGCTGCTTCACTGGCACTTGATTTTTATTGATTTCTCCAGATGTGAAAATGTGTCCTAGTTTTTTCTTTGTTTGCTTTCCTGTCTGGGCCAAAGGTACAAGGGCAGCTACATTGTACAGGCCCAAATCTGGAGCTGGCACAAAGTCAGTGTCCTGCTTAAAGACAGACATTTGCCAACTGTGAACAATGCGAATGCTGACAAAGCACTTGTTACTAATTTAGGTCGAAACAACTATTGCCCCACTAGCAGCAGGGTGCAGGCAGTAAGAAGACTGATAGAGCAACATACGCTTTATTTTAGCTCGTTGGTGCATAATCCTGTTTTGGTCATATTTAAAGACTATAATCAAACCTCTTCAAGTGCATTTTCTTGGTTTACTCCACCTTTTTGGACGACTTTATATGTTATGTGCATATTGTATAAACCGGTGTTGTGGTGTCTGTGGCACATTTTTTAATTCCCAGAGTTAGTCTTGAGCCCTCAGGGTATTATGAGGTACTAAAGGCCTGTGTGAGATCAGCATAGCTCACAACAGATGAGTAGGGATCATTTGGGATCACTGACCTTGTCTTTAATCCACTCATCCTGTCATCTCACCACTGCCATGAAATCCGAATTGTTAAAACTGTTGTTGGTAAAAATGGTTTTGATGAGCCAAAAACATGCGGTTGGTCGGAAGAGCTGCTTAGTAGTTGTGAAGTGGATGGAAAGTTCACTGGTTCCTCTCTGTGGCATGAAAAAGCATTCGCTCCAAACATGACTGAGCCGCTGTAACAGTGACCGCTCCACTCGAGTCCATGAGAGAATGTGGGAACTGAAGTCAGATCTCCATTAAAAGCGCTCTCTGAAATATGTGACCTTTCTAGTTCTCGCTCACTCGCACACACACATGTGCATTTGCTTGTGCGGCAGCGGCAGCTTTGAGGGAGTGCGGGAGTGAGAGTGACAAAGAGATAGCAGGCGAGGTCAAGGGGTTGCGATGGTTGACTATGCTAATGTTGTTGTTAATGACTTTGCTGTGAGTGATAACTGATTGTGTTCATTACCATATTAACTCTACTGCCTCCCCAGACCCCCACCGTCCCCAGTCTCTCTCTGTGCAGTAATGGATGTGCCCGTTTGATCCCTGGAATAATGAACTAATTAGCTTAATTAAAATCAATAGAGGTGCCAATACCAGGTTAGGCGTTTCAGGGACGCTGTCTCTATTTGCAGGGAAAATAATTTTCAGAAAGAGAGGGGGAGAAAGGATGGATGGTAAGGGGTGGGGGTGGAGGACCAAGACATAAACAAGAGGAAGGATGGAAAAAAGTGAGGAGCAAGAGAACGAGATGCAAAGAGAGACGGGCAGACTGACGAAAAGGGAAGAATGATACGAACGGACAGAGAATGGGAGAAACGCTACGTTTAAACGGACCAAAGACGTGAGACGAGGGGAGCTGTAGGTTTAAAGATGGCAAAAATGAATGAGGTGTAATGTAAAATTGAGTGGATGAGGGGCGAAGACAAGAAAGCAGAGGGAACATTTCACAGGATAGGACGAAGCCAGAGTGAGGGGAAACTTAACGAGAGAGAGAGAGAGGGCCAAAGAGGTTCCTAATGCTGATTTATGAGTGCTTGACGGTCGTTAGCTGGAATAAATGGCTTGTAGGAGTGGCTGCAGCATTACTCCCTGTACAGGATACTAAGTGCATTGTAAGGTCAGCCATAAAGCCAAACTTACATATGTAGTGCTCTGCCCTTGGAAACCTTTGTTAATATATCAGCCACAGGATGGAACTACAACCAGTCCGCCCGTTACGCCAGGACCACCAGGGCTCCCAAACCCTGCTGCTGGTTATTTGGCTTCAGAGCAACAAATTCAGTGCAAAGAGAAAAAAACACCGTGTGAATGACTTTAGCCTACTTTGCTGATCTTTCAGCCAGTTAATCTATGACAAATGTATTAACTGATTAATCATTGTGCATTTATTGAATATATAAAATATGCTGGTGCGTCGCTCTCAGATCAGGCGATTCGCTGCTTTTCAAACGTTTACATCATTGTGCGCGAACTGCAGCGAAAGAATGAATGTTTACCTTCTACGGCTACAGGGGAAGTTAATTTAAAAAAAAGTTTATCGTGTAAACGTTTTGCGTGATCTATAAACTAGCGCGTTATTATGCCATCGGGGGATAGTATCGCTGCAGTGTTCTGCAGTAAACCTGCGCCAGTGGTACGTTTTACTGTTTTAAGCTGCTGCCATTCGAATGTGAAATGTGATGAGCACTTGGGTTCCTTCATATTTATTTATTTTTTTATTTTTTATTCTTATACACAGTCTGATATGTTGACTGGCGTAAACTACGCTCATCTTGCTCCTTTGCTGCCATATTGCTTCAATGTAGCTGTTAAACAGGCCCTGGAGAACAGGCCACAGATGTGTTTTCACTGTAAGCTGTCATCATAGTTGCATCACTTCACACATCCTTCAGGCTCATTCTGGACAAAATGAATGTCCACAGCTTTAGCACGTGCTCCCTCCCCAAACATGTTAAAGAAGACACTGACGTGTTCCTTTCAGTCTCCATCACCATGATGTGGATGATCCTTTTCTTTCCCATCACCCGCTCTTTGTCGTGATCTGGTGACTCATACACATGTATGTTCATGCCACCCCCCTCCCCACCCCTGTTGCTTTCGGTTGACCTAGCTCTAGAAAAGAAAGGCATGGAGGCGAGTGGAAAAATGGAGTGATTGCATAAATGGACGGCCACTTTGAAATAGTGTAGAGGAGGGGAAAAGGAGGCAAGAAAAGGGAAAGCGAGGAAACGGAGCAGGAAAGAGGAGGCGTGGGTGAGGGGAGAGTGGATGAAACAGAAGGAGACGAGGGAACGTGAAGACATGGGAGGGTGGAAACAAAGGAAACGAAAGGGAGGGGAGAGGAGGATGAGAGATGCTGAACTGAAGTTTCTTTCTTACGGTATAAGTACTTGTATCATTACTTCTTTTGTATCAGCATCCACTACAGGTGTGTCTGCCAGCGCTGCTGCTGCTGCCTCTTCTCCAGTCGCTGACGGTGAACAAATCCCTAGTGACAGCATTTGTTTGACTGTACACGTTTGGCTTCTCTACTGGAGGCTTGAGGTGCAGTCGCTTTGGTGGT
Source organism: Macropodus opercularis (assembly GCA_030770545.1). Lineage (NCBI taxonomy): Eukaryota > Metazoa > Chordata > Actinopteri > Anabantiformes > Osphronemidae > Macropodus > Macropodus opercularis. Next base: position 8,528,376 of record JAUCMP010000028.1, read on the forward strand.
ATCGACGCCGCCTGCACCTCCTAGAAAATCGCATTGTCGGTTGTGTTTGTCTTAAAACGGAGCGAGAAAACTAACTCGTGTGATGCAACATCCGTGTAATGTGCTCTCTGTGTCTCTTCCCCTCGTTTCCCTCTCGCTCTTGCTCTCTGCTGGTTTTGACCATTACTTCAATAGTGTCTTTAACATACATGCATGTACTGTATGTCGGTGCATATACTACATGTATGTGGACCTAAGCCTTCCTTCTAACAAATTAGTGCGACGTGGTTGTAACCTTCATAGAGCTCATTATCATAGACTGCAGGCCTTTTCATAACGCAGAGACCACGTGTGTGTGTGTGTCCATCACTAACGGGATGGACACACACACCCACACGTACACAAACGACTGTATGAACCATAATGAGACCTTATTCCGGACATCGAGCGCAGCTGCTTGTAAATTACAGCCGCCACTCTGGCATACATACTTAATCAGCTAATGTTGTTTTATTCCTTATTATTAATTTGCTCCTGTTTCTGATTTATCTAAAGCGCTCTGCATCACACCAATATTTTGTCTCCTTTACAGTTCAGAGAGGCAGAGAATAAGGAAGCCGTGTGCTTATTCATGTACTTAGGGGATTGCATCTGTAATGAATTGACTGGCTGTTTAGGCATACATAACACAGCCTACTACTCACCTTAATAATGTAAGCAGGTCGTAACTCCTGCTAACCCAAGGGTATATAAGGCACACACACACACACACACACACACACACACACACACACACACAGCCTACCTATATTAGCTACTGACCTCTGTGTGGGCTGGGTCTTCTCATTGTCACGTTGCAGTATGAATGTTTTATGATGGGGGGGGGCATGTTGTGTGTCTTTTGTGCGACTTTCATTGGCGCTTTTTTTTTTAAATTTTCGACATGGCGCAACAATGCTCTGCTGAAACTGTACAAGACACTATGATAAGAGCAAAGAGAATCCTCAGTCTGGGATCTGTATCAGTTTAGTGTGTGAGTTAGTGGTTCGACAAATATATGTCAGCTTAATTGGAAAGTAGATGTGTAGAAATGTGGTGTCCTAGGAAGCACCTTGTTCACTTGGGCGACAGTTTACATCAACGCTTTATCTCTCCTCTTCTATATACGTACACTTTGTTTGGCATTTCACTGTCCAAACGCACAAATAGCATATGTATAACTGAAACACACACACACACACGCAAAACGGCCCAACTCACACGGGGGCTATGTGTTGACCTGTGAGTCATTGCTGTCAGCATTGATTTCCTTTTTCCAGAGTGACCCCTGTCACCACGGCGATAGAGTGGCCGATATTTCACCACTACTGCCGGGCCTTTCTTTCTGGAAAGAGCTGCACCTACGCCGCCTCTTTCTTTTCTTTTCGCACAGATGAAGTAAATAAGTTAACCTCACAATCGACAATGCCGTCCCATCCTGTCCTCCAACTGAGCACAATGGGTGACGTTCGAGTCCAAGGAGTTTTACAGCGACGGGAACAAAAAGCCTGTGTGTGTTTGTGCCGTTTGTGTACGCTTTGATCTGCTTATGTTCTGTCTCCTCATCTCGGTGTCCTTTCAAAGCGAGTGACTTCCTGCGCTACTGTTGCGGCAGTTATTTTATTTTTCAATCCCCAAAGAGGAAAGCCAAATTATTAAGCCATTAGAGTTAATCATATTTCATATTCCGTCTTCAGTTCTTTCTTCTCTATTTGATTCTGTCAGCTTTTTTGATTTGATTTTGGTGATTTGTGTGCAGTTGGCCCCGTTTTGAAAATGAGCAAAGCTGAAAGCGGAGAGCGTTTTTTTTTTTTTTTTCCCTCTTTCATTGATTGTTTATACAGTTGCTCTGTGTTTTTTAATTTCGTGTCCCTTTTTCCCATGATACCTTTGTCATGTTGCCATGGTCAATTAAATGCAAGATCTAGGCAATTAGTCAGGGTTGACACACTTCACGCTTTTATTCCTGTGTGCTGTCAAACTTAATCACAGTTTGCTGCGCTTGAGAAATTCCTTCTACAAAATTATTTTTGATTGTGAGCAGCGTCTAATTCATTACTAGAGGTCAAGCATGTATTAGTTATTCACTTCAGCCTGTACTTTGTGTTTCCTGCATAATCTAAATGGGACTTTGTATGTTTTCTAGGTGTCTGGCGTTGATCTACAGACTTTGCCGCTGGAGGATCTTGATGGACCTGCAGCTCACATCCCACAGAAGTATGTGTATACTATACTGTACACACATGTATGACTGCAATTCACTCCTGCATCAGTGTGACAGGAAAAGTTTACTCTTGACTCAGATAACAAACGACTTCTTTAAACTGTACTAACTGCGTATCCACCACACACACACTCCCACACAGAAGCAGGTAGCAGAGTTGGCCTCAGGGAGTTTGTCTCTGTAGGGAAGTTGAGCTCCCGAGGGAATTGCTGCAAGACCACTGTCCCCATGGCAATATGCTAATCTCTATCATATTTCCCACCATGCAGTGCTCCAAGGCTTCTTCTGTTTCTACTGTAGCCCTTTCTGGGATGGAATGAATTTTAGTTTGTCACTTTTAATGTCAAAAAGAAGCAGCTTTATCAGATCACAAATTGTCCTGCTCATACACGTGTACCGTTTACCCATTTGTGTCGCCAGCTAGACTCATGACCTCCTCAGACCAGGAGACATTTGATATGAGGTTTTATTTTTTATATCAGCAGAAATGAGCGATAAACTTTGGTTTTGTCTGACCAGTGTATGGCCACCGCACAATGTTCTATTGCAACCTAATAGTAGCTGATTGTAGTGCAAAGAGAGAGAAATCTGTCCCATCACACTTCATAGAATATACAATGTTTTTATATCCTTGTCTTATGTTTCTGCTATTTCTCCCAGTGAGGTCTGTTCAGTCACCAAAGTTGCAGTTGCTTTAAGTACAATAGGTCTGTTTTACTTTATTCGTAGAAAAAAAATTTTTTTTCACAAAAACGTCATTAGTGACTCAAGAAACAAACGAAAACAGTACAAACTGAACTCAGTGAACTCAGAGTCAACTACACTCGCATCACAATAGGACATGAAAAAGCTAGAGGATGCTGATAGTGCACCTGTTATCTTTGACGGAGCTGATGTGACCCGTGCTGTGCTGTGACAAAAATAAAGAGGAACTGCTCACGGTACGTGACGACAGACGAGTAAGAAACATCTTTACGACTAATATCTGATGCAGTCACATCTATGCAGGGACAATGAGGAAAGCACTTACGCATGGAAACGTCTGCTGTTCTGAGAAGCATGAAGGAAACGACTGAAATCTAAATAATTCAGGTTTTAGTGATCTGTGATTATGGATATAACGATTATGTTATATAGCGAATGCTGTATGTTTCAGTTCTATCAGTCTCTCTGTTCAAAGTACAAATTCCTTTAGATGTAGTTTTCACCTTAAAAGGAAAGTGTGTGTTCGTGACGCATTCAGCTGCTGCAGACGACTTTAGCACAAACTAAATTCTCTTAAATGACTCGTATATGGGCATTTAGGACAAATCTGTTTGTACTAGTTGTCACATGAGGCCCATTGTAATGTTTGCTCTGATTTCCAAACATAGAGTTAATATTGCAGTGCGTATTTGTTTTGTTTTTTCCAGAAGCTGTCATATTAAACTAAAAAAACACATCGAAATATTGTCTGAAAGAAGCAGTCAGTGGTTTGACAGCTCCAAGCGCAACCAATTAAAGCACCCATCCAAAGTGGGAATCTGTGGCCTGGCACAATGTGGCACAATTGAGTTTGTGGCTGTACAGGCTTTCTTTGCCATCCCTGCGAAAGGCACTGAAGGGCGTGATGGATCCTCACTTAATGTACTCGCTGTCAGAGATGCAGAGATTTGCATCACACCTTGAGTGTTTAAAAAATCGCTGCCCATATAATAGTAATAATAATAATAAATAAAAGTAAAAAAAAAAAAAAAATGAAATGAGTAAATCAGGTCTCATGAAATGAAATGACAGGCAGGTTGAAACAGCGGGTGAGTGTGTGTGTTTCTTGCCACCAGCGTCAACATTAAACACATCAGATTGAAGCCACCCTCCAGGGTAGCATCACTCAGGCAAGTGTGTCTTTCTGTGTGTGTGTGTGTGTGTGGTTTCGCCACGCACACATGCTTTTATCCACTTTTCCATTTCTTCTGTTTTTTTTTTGTTTATCTACAGATTTATTTTTATATTTTCAGTGCGCGCACACACAGACACACACAAGTTGATCTATCAATGTATTGATGTGAGAGTGGGTGTCAGCTTTTTCTTTTCCATCTCCCTCCATTTTTTTTTAATTATTTCCCTTAGTGTAATCTCCTGCAGAGTTTTTTACACTTGAGTTAACTTGAGTGCTGTTTTCCTTTGCCAAAAGCAGTCAAATGCTGAAAGTTGGTTAAATAAAAAAAAAAAGAAGCTATATCCTGATTCTCATTTGGGAAAGGTAGGAACTTCACTTATTTCACAATCCGACAGTACCCCTCAGTGTTAAGTGTTCTCATTCAAACCTCCAAACTTTTCTCACTTAGCAGAAGTGATAAGTTAGACCTAGGAGACTGGAGGTTCCTTAGTTATGTTATTATTTTCCATACGGCTTTGCTTGCTTCCTATTGTCCAGCTGCTCGTGAGCAGTCTCGCGACACTGCTCCGTTGCCAATTTCTTGTTCGCAAGGACAGCGGTGGATGAACACCGCTCTTGGCCTCTCCCTCCCTCCCTCCTCCACTTCTCTCTCAGGACAGGGGGGGGAGAATATGTCTCTTTTTCTCCATATTGACTTTCCTAGGTCAGGCTCCTCTTGTCCTATTAGGCCAAGGTAACGGATCAATACGTGGGCCTGGTGGGCTGCTGTGTGGACATGCAGACACACACACAGTGGGCCCTGCTCCGGCCAAGTGCCACATTCATTAACACACAGAGTAGTATACAGTATGTGCAATATAAGTGTTTGTATCTATATGTAGTGTGTGTGTGTGTGTGTGTGTGTGTATATAGAGAGAGAGAGATATCCTTATTTTCCCCTACTGTTTTCCCAGATGGTGAGTAACATCTGCAGTGCTGCAACACAGATAAACAGCTGTCACAGATGGATAGAGAGCAGCTGAAGACAATGCAGGAGTGTGGAGAGGAGGGGGGTGGCGTGGCGTGGGGTGAGGCGCGTACAACCGGCAACAGTTAACCAGGTGTATGGCAGGGTGAGACGGTGTCGTACGTATGTGTGTGTGTGTGTGTGTGCGCGTAAATGTGCATATGCATGTGTGTGTGTGTGTGTGTGTGTGTGTGTGTGTGTGTGGCAGCGTGCCAGGTCGGTGCCATCTGGCAGCTTGACAGAGCTCTTCTCATTAACAGGGAGGTTAATTGCTGTGGCAACACCCAGGCTGTGTCAAACATCCCCCTGGGGACTTGGAGGCAACAGATGATCTACATGTTTGTTTACACACGCGCACAGTTGTGTGTGTGTGTGTGTGTGTGTGTGTGTGTCTGTATTAAAGCACAAAACGTGGCAATGGAAATCATAAAACCTTTTCTCAATATAAAAATGCTTAACAACAGTCTGCTATGTATTAGCCTTGGCATGTGAAGGGGCCAGTGGAGGGGACCTGTGTCCTCTGTGTGTGTGTGTGTGTGTGTGTGTGTGTGTACGGCAGGCTACATGCATGTTTAGATTATTATTATGAATTATGCCTTGTTTCTGTAATGATGTAGAAAGGATTGGGTTTACAGAGCCAATGTCTATAGCCCCGAGGCCAAACACATGTACACAAACACACACATGCGTACAGGACAGGGGGAAGGGGTTGCAATTTGCATGTTATTACTGCATATTCATGACTAATTTTGTTAGCCTTGCCTAATAGGCCTGAGTGACAGCTGGAGAGACCAAGAACCTGCTTTAATATCAAACATCCCCCCCCCCCCCCCCCCACACACACACACACACACACTCGCAGTGCTTATCCACACAGTAATCATAACACATGACAAGTCGTGTTCATTTGTTAGTTTGACACTGTGTCATTTATGTTTTTTTTGTATATGTACTCATATACATTCACATCTATAATATATGCACACAACCACAAATGCATTTGAACACAATGAATGACAAGGATACAAAAAAAATGCAGCTGCCTTATGCTTTGCTTTCACTTTCATTCATTAATGGTGCAGAAAATGGAACCGTACATAAGTAATATATGATATGCATATTTTATTATCGTAATGTTTGACTGCATTTTGGCTTGCTGTTGTCAAAAATAATCCTTGGCTAAGACAAAAATGATGCTCCTTATCTCAGCTGCAGTGTTTTCTGTAGTACACATGCATGTACACACACAAGTACAGAGCACTCACCACCTGACTGCAAGTAAAAATAGGGACGAAATTGGCTGCAGTTACATTTCCTTTCCAAACCCTTTTGATTTTCACTTTTCTCTCGTCTCTTAAGTATCACACCTGTATTTCAGATTATTTCCTGTACATTAGGTGTTTTTCTATCTGAAATCCCCCCAAATAATGAGGACAAAAAAAAAACAAAAGATGGAATAACACACATGCAGAGCAGAGAAATGTGTGCATATGTTTCCGGAATGATTGTATTTGTCTACAATTTTATACGTTCGAGCATACGCACAGCTGTAGTACTTTCTTTTTTCCGGCAGCCTTGTTGAGAGAAATGCTCAGAAATGTGATAATTCCCAACAAAGGAACGCTGCAGTTAGAATGGAAAAAAAAAAATCAAGTGAATTAATAGCAAGCGCACACTTTTCTATTCTCTCTTATAGATAGAAACAGAATCTAATCTAAAGTCAAGTTTTCCACACTCGCCTCTTTGCCAATGGCTTTTGCTCCATTTGACTGAAAAGTTGTTTTTTTTCCCTCTCCCCCTGAACTGAAAGATTTAACTCTCAGCGCTCTCTCTCCGCTCACATGTCACTTTTGTCAAATCTTGCCGTTCCCTCCCTGCTTGGTGTGAACGCGTAGACGCGCTTGATCAAATGTGAGTTTAACATTTTTAATCTGTGCAAAGTTTCATCAGAATAACTCATCTCACGAGGCTGGTAAATATGAAATTGTGTGCGTGTGTGTTTGTGAACAGAACTGCACAGCGTCATGTGATCTGTTATATTTTTTTCCCCCTTCTCCTTCCATATTGGGTGTGTGACAGCTGTCACTAGTGACTCAGAAAGTGTCTGGGCAGAGTTAACATTTTTTCTCACCGCTGGGAAACGCACACACACACACACACACACACACACACACACACACACACACACACACACACACACACACACACACACACACACACACACACACATCAGCTCCAGTTGCTGTCACCCAGCACAAATTTCACCAGGCTCAGCATCTCTCTTCTGCTTTTGAATTAGCACTATTATGAATCCTAAATTGCACTTTATACATGCACTGGATGCTATTTATATTTCTTGCATTATTTGTGATAGAAAACATACGCACAATGTAATGATTTAATACATAATTTAATAATCATTTATTTATCTATTAAAGCTAATTCATTTACTTGTAAACAGTTTTGCTGTCAGCCCATACACAGCGATTGGATTTAAATCACATGAACATCATTAGGGTTTAACCGCTTTTGATTTTTGAATAAATTAGCGATTTATATTGTACTATGCTACAATACTACATGCAATGTTACACTGTAATACAATTTATGTTACTGACGGTTTCTCCTTGTCCTTTTGTCTCTGTCTGTCTTGTGTAGCCCTGTTTCCTTGGTCCACATTGCAGATGAGTTCAAAGGCCTCAACATTCGCCTGCAAAACACAGACATGGTCGACTCTGATCTGGAGCTGGGGAGCCGGGAGCATTCAGAGCACAAGCTGAAGGTACTGGACTGAACCTGATCTGTGTCTTTGAAAAAGCTGAATGACAGAATCACACAAAAACATTATCTTCACCAGAAAAAGCAAGGTGTTTCCCAAATGTAATTGAATGCAGTATATTAAATACAATTTTTAATATTTGGATTGACATTTCTCATTTCAAGGTGTTGTCACCGGTTTCAAGGGGTTTCCTACAATAAGCCGGTCTGCAATGTAAACAAAGAGCCTCCATCTCAGCATATTATTAGAAATGTGAAAGTACCCGCACGATTAAACGACTCGTTAAGGGGTTTTTTGCAGCCTGCTTGTTATTGTTTAGAAGTCTATCTGAGAGGTGGAGAAGGCTTTTTCTTTTTCTTTTTTCTTTTTTTTACGATATTGGTTTGGCAGCTGTGCTAGAAGCTCTCCATGTGCAGCCAGGTTTAACAGGAAGCTGAGGCGTGTGATGAATTACCAGCATATCTCAGAGCCCTGGGTAACAAACATGGCGTCGCCGGCCAGGATTAAAAGGGAGAGTTTTTTTACGGCCTTCCCACACCTCCTTACTGGGTGTCACTAAATTATACCCACTGCTGTTTTACTGTCTTCTGCGGCTTACGGTTAAGATACGCGTACATGTAAACACACACACACACACCGAGTAGCGCACACACCCCCACACGAATGCATTTGTGCTTGCGGTAAACCCAGGCTTGTTGGTTGTTTGTGTGTGTATTTTCTGGTTACTGTTTACTTATGCTGCTTGTGAGCTGACTCATTTACACTGCTGCTAATTAGTGGTTTGTGTGATTACAGAGCCTGAGAGAAACAACGCGCGTGTAACTGGAGCTTGTTCTGTTAATCATATTTTCAGAAATGTTTTCACTCTGCTTGTGGTTCTGCTTAACTGTTGCGTCTGCAGTGCAGATGCACAAATACGCTATTTGACGCAGTCTCAAACACACGTGAATAGTCTTATTAAAGGTGATTGCCACATAATTTCATATTGGTTTGTGAGCAGATGCGTTTGTTGGTTTAATTAAAGGCAACCGTAAATATTTTTTGGTATTCTTAGCGGAACTGTTACATATCCATCATTCTCCCGCTTAAACCCCTGTTTCACTTGAGACAGATGAATAAAAAATAGTTTGTTGTAAACAAACAATAACTTCGTTTTGAGTTAATCAGATGTTCCTACGTCATATAAAATATTGTTTGTGTGTAACAACAACTTTTCCCCTTTGGAGAACTTGCAGAGTGAGCTGTCTTGTCTGCAGCAGCTCCACAAAGACAATACGAAGGAGATAGCTGAGAAAGACATCTGCATAACCAAACTGCAAGCGAACCTTCAGCTGATGCGGCAGGAGTCCACCGCCTCCCGTGACCAGGTGGGCGCACGGATTAGTTCTCCTGTTTGTGTGCACTCACATGTGGAATGAATACTGTATACCACAGGCAAAGCATCTGCTCGAATGAGCCTGTTACAAATCAGTCACTCCACACGTTTCTTTTTTCTATAACCTCTTAGCTGCACTGGATGCTGCTTTGCAATGAGCCAATTTTTGATTAGTTTTTAGGATGGATGACCTGCATGTCCGCTGTGTCCAGAGAAGAGACTACCCTCTCATTTCTCCTCTTTCCTGTTTGGATGTAGGCTTCCGAGTTGAACGTGAAAGTGAAGGAGCTGCAGGAGGAGCTGACGAGACAAGAGGAGGAATGGAGGCAAACAGAAAAGAAACTGAAAGTGAAATATGAAAAGGAGCTTCAAACGGCAGAGGAGAGGGGAAAGCAGCAGCAGCAGCAGCAGAGAGAGGAGGAATGGGTGAAGCAAGTGGAGGAAGAGTGGAAGAAGAAGACTGACAAGGAGAGAAGGGCCCAAGCTCACGCTGTGAAATCATGGGCGGAGAAGGCTGCTGTTTTGAATTCTGAGGTGAGAACAGTATATTAAAGTAATGAGTAGACACATTGTCTGCGATATCTATAAACGTGGCTGCAAATAAGAAAACAGTTTCTCTTGATCAGATTCCCTTATTTCACATGTCTTCTATACGTTCATGCATCTAATTTGCACATTTAAATTAATCTTTTCTTGGTTGAACTTCACTACCTTTTTGTCAACTTTTGTAATAACATTTCCCTCATTGAAAGGTTTCGATATCTGTCCTTGCAGGAGTGCAGCAAATAACATATTCACACGGACTAGTTAAAAAAAAAACAACAACAACAAAACACTTCACCTTAATTCAGACCTCAGACACTCTCATCCACCCGCACACCCCCCTCCCCTCTTCCATCCTGCCATCTCGCCACAACCGCTCCAAATTAATCTGCAAAATATTGATTTGAGGAGCGGGGGGGGGATGGGGGGGTGAGGGGCGCGCGATTGCGGCCGCATATTAATACGAACGGGCCGCACTTCGTCTCTCCTCTATACTTTAAGATCCTCATAACTTCATAATTGATTAATGTTCCTTTGTGAAGTGGGGATGAATAATACATTAGTGGGCCTGCTGCACCCTCAGGCTGATGAGAAAATGTTTAATTTCAGTAAATGTAGCGCTCCCTCGCTCTCTCCCTTTCGTTTTTCACTCGTCTTATTTGCGAATGTGTTTGCGAGTTTTCACTTGTGAGCCGAGGACTAGAGAAGTGGTGTTGATTTGCTTTTTCTCGTGTTTACCGTTTGCACATGTTAAGCATCGCAAACAAAGGGCAGTGATGTGCAACATGAATGAATAAAGCGGCGAAAGCTCTGTATTGTTCTGTTTACTGGTATTGCTGCCGAGGTTGTGTCACCTTACACGCTGTTCGCACAAAAGCACAGCAGAGGGGCCCTGGGACTAACAGGCCGGTGCATCAGTCAGCAATCAGCGGAAACATGCAGATGTGCCATAAACGCACCTGATGAGGACAAACAGCCTTTTCAGCAGCTGGAAGGGAGACGCGTGTCAGCTGCTCAGACGAGCGCAGCCTGGCTCGACGCAGCTCATTTGGTTAACGCCGCTAATTATGCTAATCACAATCGTAATGGTGATGATGAGGGATTTAAGAGCCGCGGCGTAGCGAGCTCGGCGCTTGTGCGCGTTTACGAGAGGTGGGGGCGTCTGGCACCTGATGGTAAGTCTTTGTGTGTTCAAGATTAGATAAATGATGAAGCGGACACACACACACACACAGATCTCACTTCATACCTACTTAACGTTGCTTCATTTTCATTTGAACCTGTGCCACTGATGAAGGGGCTACACACACACACACACACACCGCTTCAAACACGCACAGCTTTAAACACACTTGCTCACAAAGAGCAGTAATTGAATAAATAATGCTTATCCATTAACAAGCATCCTAATTAGTTATGTTAATTAGCCTGAATAACCCAATTAACCTCATCGAGCGAGGCAGCGAGGGCACCTCTGTGTGCGCTCGTACGTGGTTGTGGATTTCTATGCCTGAGAGCATATCAGAGGCACTTAAGAAAACACATTTGCCTAATTAGTTTTCAATGACATAGACAAGCATGTATGTTTTTCCATGTGCTTATTGTTCTACTTCTGAATGTGGGGTAATAGGCTTTTCCACACCAAAAGGAAAGAAGCAATATCGAACCGTGTTCTTGTTTTTGTACCTACAGACGTGTGGAAATATCCATTTACATGTGCTTCTATCTGGCTCCTGCCAATCTGTCTCTCGGTTCCATTCACACGGACATGTATATTATGGTAGTTTAAACGAAGTGTGTATTTGTTCAGAGACTGTCTGCCGGTTCCATTAGTTTATGTCCTTGGAAGTACAATTTGGCCTCAAGTTCTCTCCATTTATTTAAAACCTTCAGTCAGCGTTCCCGTCCTAATAGTGAGCCGTGTTTCCTCTCGTTTAGCTTCAGCACTCATTATCCGGCCTATGTGGAGGAGACAGTGTTTAGAGAAGAGCGAGAAAGAGAGAGACTTGGAGAGAGTGAAGGGGGGGAGTAAAAGGGGAGAGGAAACCTGAAAAAAAGACGCAGGGAATGAATGGGTGACTGAAACAGGGAGAATGCGCATTGTCTTTGAACCTGACCACAGCTGCTTGTGCTTCTAATGAATGGCGAGGACAGAGAGAGGGGAGGGAGACACCCGGACAAGACGGTCTTTGTTGAGCATATGCAAGCGAGGGAACATAACAGATTTATGTCTTTCAGGAAGTCGCCCAGAGTTGTGGCGTTGCCGACTGCCCACCCCGAGTCAGCTGCAGGCTCTGGCTTTTAATTAATAGCGAGTTTAATTTCGGCGTGTTTGTGTTGAGCGTTGACTCACGCGGCTCTGTTTGCCTCTGCGGCACGCGGGGCCCGCGCTCGGGCAGTTTATCACGCGGAGCGTGTAGATGGGAATTAGTTTTGACAGAGTAGCACTCGTCTGCTCGTCTGGTTTGGTCTGCGCAGCTGACAGCGGGAGAGCATCAATTAAAACACAGCATCAGGATGATTTGACATGATGATAAGAGTTATGTTCTGTACTGGAGTGCAGACATGAGTTCTTAAAGAATGCTAACCGAGATGCTCTCTCATCTCTGAGCTGCATGCTGTCTTAATTACTGCATATTCCCCACGGTTCTTCTGGGTTTTTTTTTAAATAACAATCAAGGTTATCCTCAAATTAGTTTCAAGGTGTTTAAAAGCTGTAATAAATTCAGAGCTAGCTATTCGCAGCTAAACTGCGATGGGAACGTCCAAAGCGCGTGAGGACCAAACCCTGGATGAAAGTCCTAAATGGGTGAGAGAGGCTAATATTAGCTCATGGCTGCGTCGGCTGAGTCATCTCCTCTGTGTCCTTGGCTTATTAACTGATTTAAAACAGATTAGCTCTGGCACACATGCAGTACACACCGTATCTGAATATCAAAATGGAATTTCTTGACCAGCGAAAACAAGATTAATCCTAAATGTTTGCATCAAGGTGTAAGTAAAAGAGATGAGTGGGCATATTTTAATGCACCTTGCAGCATTTAAAGCCATTTATGACATTAACTAATGCTCATGTTATGCAAATGCATTTGGTGAGTCAAAGTCACTTATGTTGAGAATACTTGATGCTCCGTTCTTCTTCGCCTTGATCCGACTTCAGGAGATCATCAGCACAGCTATTGATTTTGCAGTCCATTTGATGGAGTTTTAGTAAGCTAAAATGTGTATACAGAATAACACGGAGCAGCAATAAGAGCATGAACGCAGCTCTGCTACAACTGCTGTAACGCCGGATGCCACGGGCTTCTCCTCGCCAGCCGCGTACCCCGCAACCGTTGATAGGAACTTGAGTAAAAGATGAAAAGATGAAGAAGACTTTCCCACGTCCACACAGTGTTTACCCGTTTATCACTTCTGCTGTTGTGTCAGCTCCGTACCTGTTAAAGTGTCTCTTCATGTACTGTAGCTTTTGTGAAGGCTACGTAAACAGTTTGGCCATTGCTCTTCTCCCAACGAGTGCCACAAATAGCTTTTTCTTTTCTCTAGTCTCCAGAAAGGAGACTGTCAAAGGATTGCACTGTGACTACCAGGTCAAATCTCCTGGCAACCTAACAGCATGGTGGGTGTAGGTTTGGCCCAGAAACCTCCCACGTTCTTATTCTTTCTTTGAAAAAAATCATTGCCGTTATGTCATTGTTGTGAAAGCCATTGCACTCCTGTTTCTTTCTATTTGTCTGTGTTGTACTGAGCTATTTGATCAGCTGAGAACAACATGTAAAGTGTCAATTTCACTTGCGCTTTTCATGTTAGAGGTATGGAACTAGAGAGCACTCGCAATGTGAAATGTGTCCGTTTGTGTGTGTTGGTGCACAGGTTTGACTTTTTCTACCTATGTGCGTGTTCGTGTGTGTGTGTGTGTGTGTGTGTGTGTGTGTGTGTGTGAGACAGTTCCCCCTCGAAATGTTAATTCCTCTCCTCCCCGTTGTTGTCATGCTTCCACCAGCAGCGTCTGCACCAGGGAGACGAAGACATATTGGTCTAATGAAAAGCCCTCCTAAACTCTCCTCCCCGCATGAATGTTTAAACATGCTTGTCATAACATTCATTCGCTCACACATGACAGCTAGCATCTGCAGCTGCCTCGCTCGCCCTCAATATTTTATCATGCCATCTCCCCTAGCCCCACACTAGCACAATGGCTGCGTGTTAGCAAACTGAATTATAATGACTCAAAACAGGCTGCGTTCAGACTACATAATGGATTCAGCAACACCACAGGTCTCGTAATGGTACAATTAGTCAATCCTAAATATGAAAGGGAGAGAGAAAGGCCAAATGAGGGAAGGCTGGTTATAAATGGAGGGAAAGGAAAACAAAAAAGAAAGGGAATGATTAGGATGGTGAGGAAGAGCAGGAGGAAGATTAGAAGGCACGGGGTGAAGGGGTGAAAGTGTGAAGAGAAAGAAAAGAGGAAAGAATAAAGAGCAAAACTATAAAGAACAAAGAAGCAAAGGGAGTAAGACATAAAACCTTGTGTCCATATACAGTATGCTCTTCAGCAGTCCCGTAACACTGCAGGTCAGCAGTTGGGCCCTTGGCGGTTTTGACAGAAGTGGTTCACCATGGTAACGGTTGGTCGGCAACCCTCAGACCACCCCCGCACCCCTCATCACTCCCCCAGCCTTCCTTACTGCCTCTCTGCCAATTTGATTGGACGCACAATTGAAATGTCATGCATCAGCAGCACACATCCACACGCACCAGATCAACCAGGCTGAAACAGTGGCGGGGGGGTAGCAACTGTAGCAACGACTACAGTAACATCCGAAGAGGGGAAGAAGGGTTTAGGTTGAGCTTTGTATCACTATAATAATTCAGATACCGAAGAAAAGTGTCTCATTATGTCCGTGTGTGTGTGCGCGTGTTTATCTGAACTCCTAGTTACAGGGTTAACGCTGTGTGGTGGACGTGGGGACCCAGGCACACAGCATCAAAGGCAGAGAGGCTTGTCATAGCCGGCGAATACAGAATCAAATGAATATTAATGTGGAACCAATTACCTCAGGGAAATGTTGTCTGTAGGTTAGCTTTGCTAACGCACGTGTCTCACCTTTAGCAAAGTGGAAGCAGCGGGGGGCGGGAGCCTGGAGGGTGGACAGCACTGATGTATTCGCTTTCCTCCTAACAAGCTTGTCTACACCTGCTAAAATATAATTGTCCAGCAAGCATCTCCACCCCTCCTGCGCTCCCTATTCCACCAAGATGCAAACTGCAAGTTTTTAAATGAATTACAGAGAGAATAAATGAGCCAATTTTTCAGTAATGCCCGTGGCTAAGTGGAAGTTCATACCGGTGCCATGTTTTGCTACAATATCTTCCCTATGTTGTTGTTTTTTTACTATATTAAACAGAGCACAATATGTAGACGTTGATGTGTGTTTTCATTCTGCTGTCACTCTGCAGGTCTGACGGTTACTCAAATCCCGTCTTTTCTTGTGTGCAGCAGGGTTTTGGCTCTGTGCTGGTGACAGGTATATGAACTTAGCTGACTGATCAGTGCTGGTCTCTAGCTGCTGCTGATCTGCATAAGTGACTGTGCCACACTTAAAGCTGCTGTCTCCTTAAAGCCTCTTCTAAATCAGTGTTAAAGCCTTGATAATAGACCTCACTGACCAATTGATTGGCCTTCATATGTTTACAGCTCACTTTAATTGCCTCAAAAATACCATTTGTCAGCCGTGTGTGTCCACGTATGCATGCGTGTGTGTGTGCGAGGGTGCCTGTCCATTGACAAAAAGGTCTATTGATTTATCAGCATCAGGATTTGTCCCGTTCACCGTACATAAAACCCCTGCGTATGTGCTGTTCAAAATGGGAAATGGCCCCATCGATTCCCTTAAGTTGGAGCCCAAATGCTAAAGATTTTTGGATAAGCTTTCTCATTACTTAAGCTGAAATCAATAGGGGAGAGCATGGGTCTAATGAATGAACGGGCCACAGATCAGATGGGGTGTGCTCATCCCTGGCCTGTCCTGGTCGATCTGTGTGTGTGTATGAGAGAGAGAGAGAAACAAAAAGGGAGCGAATGTGTTTGAACCCCACAGGGTTTTTTTTTCTTTGACATTCCCCTAAATTCACACTGTGACTCCATTTATTTATATTTCTCTCTTCATTCCACCCATTGCTGTGTCGATAACTGCCATCGGTTCCTTTTCAACACTGTGCCACTGAACATAACGCCTTAAATATGTAAAAAGTCACTTCTATCACATTCAATACTGGTGAAAAGTTGTAAAATGATCATTATTATCACTCTGCGTTGTTTAGCTAGAAGTGAAGTCATACGGTTCAAAACCCTGCACCCAAAAAGTGAAGCTGGCTTTGATATGATTTAGTGGGTTCAAGGCTTTCATAAAAACAATAATTTGTCATTTGTGCATAGAAAAAAGTCTGTTGTGCCAGTACTGCTTCGAAGCCTAATTTCCAAATAGTAAAACTCACTGTCCCCTCCGCTCACACCCCTCTAAGGTGTCCCGCCTTTTCAACTCATAAATATGGAAGGCGAAAGATGATGAGATTCACGGACAAGAAAGGAATCAAAATCTATTGTTGCGTGTCCTTTTCCCCGTGTAAAGTTTGGATTAAATGTCACACATTAGCATGTGAACTTTTAAATGAGCTTGTTTGCTCTCTGTGGTGTGGGGCATGTAAATACCCGTCTTGAGCAGGGAATGGAGATAGCTTAGCGGCGGGCGAGGCTTCACGAGAGTTGTGCATTGTAGGACGCATTTGAATGTTGCACCAGCAATTAGGCCGCAGCGAGGGACTGGAGTGCCAAAAAGCTGCTATTGACTGGTGTCTGGCAGATAGTGGCGGATGGGGAAAGCTCCCTGATGGCTATGGCTTCTGGTGATTCGAGGGACGGAGATGATTGACAGGCACTCACAAAATGAGATGATTGACATCCTCTGTCAGAATGCATCTACTCACGGGCAAATGCAGGTGTGAGGGGGGGGGGGGAAGAAGCGTGTGCACACAAATACGCAGGGACAGGCGTAAACATTTTAACCTTGGTGGAGCACAAGTCTGAGATGCTGATTATCTCACACTTATCAGTGCACTAAAAGCCTCGTATTTTTATACGTAACCCCGAGAGATGAAAACACCAGCACAGGCAATGACAGTATTTAAATATAAACGCGCCTGTAAACCCGTTAGTCATCAGAAGAGCCCGTGTTTACTGAAAACGCGACGGTGTGGCTGTGCGTGCACGGCCGCGTTATGTGAGATGTTCGATAGCAACCGAACAGCGTGCCGCACAATACCCGCACGTTCGTTTCCGCCTCCTATGATTCCCTTTGTTTTAAAATGTGGGTCTGCTTATTTATTGACATAATTTCCTTCCAGTAAAGGGCCTGTGTCTGTAAAACACATTAAAATCACAATGCAATCTTTGCTAACCCAGGAGCAACATTATTGTTCTATTATACGCAGTGAACAACAGCATCCCAGCCTGTTTATCAATCCAATATCTCATAATGTGCTCTCTGCCTGGTCATTTTGAATATAAAAAGATCTCACACTGTTATTGTACCGTATTTCCTATATTTAGTATTAATCTCTTGTTCTGACATGAATCTGACGCATCCAATATGATATTTGATTAGTTGTTGGTTTTTTTTTTTCTTTTTAACTATAGTCTCCAGGTGCAATTGGAAACAAGTGCAGAGCTGGTATTATGTTGGCTGTTTCATCTGGGTATAAAAATGATTTAGTGTGTGCTCAGCACGCAGTGTCATTGACTAGCTTTAATTTCACTGCAAGGGTGGGCTTTATTACTCTGCGTGTGTGTGTGTTTGTGTGTGTGTGTGTGTGCGCGCGCACACGCAATGGAAATGCACAAGAGAACACACAATGGATGTTTCTGGGTCTATATATTTGTGTGTAGCAGCATCCCTCAACTGTGCACACGCACGCACACGTTCATACAATCTTCCCATGCCCGCTCTACGTCCGGCCTCTTCAGCATGTAATAACCATTCAATGGAGGAATCAACTACACCAACACACGGACCAGCTCTGGCGTCACACTCGGGCCGAGCCGGTGGGTCCCAGTGCAAGAAACCAAGGGGTTCTACTTTGCCATGACAGACCTTACTTCTGATCAAATGCTACAGAGCCATAATCATGTTTGTGCCACTGACTTCTTTAACCTTTCCGTGACCCTGCTGAATGCCAGCGGCCCAATCACAGATCCTAATTGAATCTGCTCGGCGGCGCCCCCCCGACTGATGAAAAAATAAAATTGCAGGTGAAAAATGAATACAGCAGCAGAGAGGGAGCGAGGAAAAGAGGAGAGGTAATGCTGGTGGAGGAGGGAGGGCGGGTGGGGGTCGCACTGAAGTTTTATAAATACACAGATTTGTTCATAAACACGCTCACACACATACAGCTGCACTTTTTTCAATCCTATACTAGAATGGAGAGGGGGAAATGACAGCAAGCGTGAGAGAGAGAGAGAGAGCAGTTGGACCCGGGTTTCTCATTACCCCCTCGGCCCATTCAGAGGATATTCCTATAAGATAATCTGATTTATTTGCAATTCTCCTTTAAGCAGCTTAGTGTTTACCTCCAAGATTAATATTTTTCTCTGTTATTAATATCAGACTGTAATTAGGAGTGATGTGTCTCGCGCCGCACTGTTCCGTGGCCGCCAGGCAGCTACTGTAGCTGGATGAAACTCCGGCTGCGACTCTGTGATCTAGTTTCACAAAACCAAACGAAAGAAAGAGAAGAAGAGAAAAAAAAAAAAAAAAAAAGGAAGTTTGAAAACCGTGAAAGAAGCTGCGGGGTTGGGATGTAGAAACACAGCTGCAGCATACCTGGCTTTGTCTGCTGGTGCAGGACCATACGAATATGTGAGCGTCTCTTTCTTCAGTTTATGTGCCTGTGTGTGTGTGTGTGTGTGTGTGTGACAGTGTGATGGTCTTCTCTGATTGATAAGGTGTCTGTGCCGGCTGCAGATTGCTCTTGCTGATTGCTTCTGAGAGCTCCAGCTGATTTATAATCAGAGCAGGATGAAGGATTGAGCTGTGGATTGCTTATCTGTTTAGCCCCCTCACAACATAAACTGACAAATTATCATGTTGAACTAACATGCACACACACCCACACACACACACAAATATATGTGCCAAAAAAAAAAAACTAATAACATGGACCTTGTTATTAAATACACACAGGCGAACAC
This sequence comes from Macropodus opercularis, assembly GCA_030770545.1. Classification (NCBI taxonomy): domain Eukaryota; kingdom Metazoa; phylum Chordata; class Actinopteri; order Anabantiformes; family Osphronemidae; genus Macropodus; species Macropodus opercularis. The sequence continues at coordinate 8,547,450 of JAUCMP010000028.1, forward strand.
GAACGTCATATAAATGTAATTTTGCAGACACACACACACACACACTTGCTATAGAGAACGTAAACAGCTGCTCATCAGCACAGTCATATTTTCATGATTGCCCAAAAGAGTGCAATCAGTCTCATTTGTTTACATGTGCAAATGTCAATATCAGACATAAGTCAAAGATAAGTTGCAATTAACTTCTTTACGCTGGAAACTTATATGGAAGCTTCTGTTATGAGTGACTGTTTTTATGGTGCTTACTGATATTCAACAGCTTTTCTGTTGTCAGACAATATGAAATGAATACGTAGGCCTGTATTTTACCAGGTGAAGCTATTTGAAATGTATTTAAGCTAAGGTGTTTCTTGTTTTTCGTTAGGATGCTGGCGTCTGACGTGAGGCGTGCTCCACACTTCTAGCCAGCGGGTTCAAATGCCGACATGTTTAGTGTGGCCTATGGCGCCGTGACAGGCCGGCGCGCGTCTGTCTTCGTGCCCGTCCCTTTCCGTCCTCTTCCCCTGTTCTTACCTGTCTGCCTGATTAGTTGCCGCTTTCTGCCTTCCATGCCGGTGCACAGTGACAGAATCGCACAACAACACAAAGTACAAGAAGTCGGCTAACGGTGAGACGCGCGCACACACATACACACACTGACGAATGGCAGCAATTAGATGGGGAAACCAAGCATGTGAGGACAGAGGAGCGCTGAGGGGCTGCAGCCGCTGTATGGAACGTGTGTGCGCGTTTCGTATGCGATTGTGTGTATTTGTAAGGTTTGTATGCTTGTAATGCTCCATCCATCTGTCTAAATATCAGCACTGTCTCATATGTCGCTGGACAGTTGTTGTGGTTGGGTGCAGTTAGTTGTGGGGCAGTAACATTTGCAATCAAGGACCAAATGAGAAAATATCTGATTTACAACATTATCACTTTGCAAGAAAAGAAAGAAAAAAGAAAAGAAAAAAAACACTCATGGGACTAAAGCGGGAACAGAAATGTTTTTGTTTTTGTAGCAGTCGCACTTTTATGCAAGAAAAATAAAACATTAGGAGACGCTGAAGAGAGGAAATAAGAGTTTCCATTTCAGCCTACAGAGCTGTTTAACCCAGTGACACTGAGACCTTGAGCTTTCTCAGCTCCTTCTCGCGCTTCCCGTAACCTTTTCACTCCAGTCAGAGCAGCAGTCGCTTCTCATCTTCCCCTCGTGTTGGAATTCATCTCTTCAAGGAATTCCTCACTGCAGCCTCCCTTCTCCAAGTCAATCACATTCTTTATCTCGACCCATGTTATCGAATAAACAAATATCATCACTCCTTACTTGCTTTTATCGACTGCTTGACTGTCTGCTTACAGTAAATGCCTTCAGAGAAATAATGTACAGGTAATAAGGTTGTGTTTTAATCATTTTCTGACAGTGCTGGGAGTCTTTCTTTTACCTCCTTTTCATTTTCATTCCTAACCTTGCTGTTGTGCTGAGATGAGATGCCGGTTCTGTATTTCATAGTAAAACCCACTATTCATTATATACCGTAGTCGAGTAATGAAACGAATTAAAGCCAAATCTGGTTTATTCATATAAAAAGATATATTTTAAAAGAACCGTGTTACCACATATTGTGTGAGCAGCAAACATTTTAGAACAACCTCATATTGACAGTCCCATGTTTCCCAGGCTTCACTGAAGTCTGCTGCACACAATCCAACTTTCCAAACATCTGTCATGTAGCCGTCAGTCTTTTATTCCAAGTATTTGTGCAGCGTGAAATGTGTGCGAGAGCACGTTTGTGTGTGTGTGTGTGTGTGTGTGTTCGTGTTATTAACGGTTTCGCCTCCATGCCAACTTTTTTTTTTTGCGTCGTTGATTTATCCTCTCCTCTGTGGGATTGTGCAGATTTTACACGCAGGTGTATGCGTGCGTGTTCAGATTCGTATTTATGACCAGCCTGCTAGACACAGCCACTGATGAATTACTTCACTTTTGATAGCATGCATCACAAATCATCCCCATATTATAACCGTTCTCATGTTAATAAGTGGCATCGTGCGTGTGGGTGTGAAAGAAGTGAGAGAGAAAAAAGGGGAGGGCATGAATTCACATATCTGCAGAATGATGCAAACTGTTATTTACATATAGACTAAATGTACATTGTGTATGTTCATATATGTATTTCATCTATAGTATGTAATGTGTGTGCATTGTCTATGAGGGACTCAGTCAGTGTTTGTGACTATGGTAACCCTGTATCGCTGGTGAGCTCATTTCTCTCAGAAATCAAAGTTAAATGGGTCATCTATCATGAGAATATGTGACTGGGACACTTGTCTCTGCTGCGTTCACCGTGTGTGTGTGTGTGTTAAGTGCACAAGCGCAAGGTGTGTGGTGCAAGGGCAGTGTGCGAGTTCTTCTGCAGCTGTGTGTGTGTCTGTGTGTGTACGTGGCCTCTTGTCTTTGCCTGCGCTATGATTAATGGTTTACATTGGGCTGTTCACCCATGCATGTTTCTTGGTTTATCGTTTTATGCTGTCTCCAATTAAAGCTCCATAACTTGAGTGATGGCTTCACGCCAGTGTCCATCAATAGAGGCCATCTGCGGCCTCATGCATTCAGGATATGGAAGCCACACACTAACTAATATCCTCTCGTGTCAGGGCCACTGGGCATTTTGTGAATATGTAGATGTGTGTAGGGAAAAGTATTTATTTTAGCTGATGCTGTAAAATCACTTGTGAGAGCAAGTGATTTTCTTCTTAAAGTCTTATTTTAAAGTGCATCTAGACTAACTTAAAATTTGCAATATCATTCAATCAATAAATGAATTGATTCATTCATCTTGAATAGGTGGACTGTTCTCCTCTTCGTGTCAATCCTTTCTTTTTCTAAGCTGGAAACCTTATAGAAGAATAAGTAGTGTTGCTATTTGTTGTGTGTCCATCTGTGCTGAAGTTGCACAGTATCACCTTGCGTGAGTGTGTGTCAGTGTGTGTGCAGTGTCAACGCCAAGAAAGCATTATGGGATACATACCCGGTATGTGTGCGCTTGTACATGTGTGCCCTGCGCGGGTATGCACGCGCAACACAATATCATTTCACGCAATATTATTTCTCATATAGCTGTAATGACATTAGGCCGATATGTTGATTATACTGTCAGCAAACAGCAGCCTGCTGATTGGGTTAGCATATTACCTTATATCACATCCCTCCATTCATCCCAGTGTGTGTGTGTGTGTGTATGTGTATGTGTTTTTTTTTTTTTTTTTTTTTATTGGCCTCATTTTTCCAAATCACTTCCCACTTCCCCGGTTTCCTGGGCGAGGTTCCAGGCTATGCAAGCAGGTGGATACGTTGACGGGGAGACACAACAACGCTTTCAGGGCGGATGTTGTTTTTCCGTGTGATTACAGGAAGTAGTGTCGGCCAGTGCGTCAAATAATATATATAATATATAATAATAACATTCAAATATTAGTTTTAATCGCAGCCAGGTGATGGTTACTACTCAGCGATGGCGGTTTCAGTGACTATTTTTAACAGGTGTGGATAGTGAAAGGAGAAAAGAAACAACAACTGGGTGTGATTTACTGATGATCCAGAATGAGAAGGGGGTGGGAGGCAGACTTTAACTCAGATTGTTACAGAGAATGAGATTTCATTTGCAGCCAGGACATTGAGTGATGACACCTACAGCGTGTGTGTGTGTGTGTGTGTGTGTGTGTGTGTGTGTGTGTGTGTACGTGTGAACTATATATAGTAAATATCTGAGACCAGCTGTGTGATTTCTTGCGCATTTCTTTCATCTTTCTAAATGTAGAAAACCGGCTGCAGCAGTAAAGATTGCCCGACATTTCACAACCCTACAGAACACACGTACGGTGAAACACGCAAACCACCAGAGGTTATATTAATGTTATGGTCAAACAGATGTCGTTGGTGTTGTCTGGCTCTTGTGCACAGTTAGTCAAGATAGGAAATTTGGCTGCAAACTACTAATGGTGTTACTGGATGCTTGCACCACTTTTGCAGGTAATGACTTAGCCAAGCATCCTGTGCTGCAGCGCGCGCACAGGCAGCAAATGGGAAAAAGATAACAATAACTCACATCAGCCGCCCCTAATATATAGGCTGCTACACCGTGTCGTGGCTATATGACACTTGGAGAAAAAATGAACTGTGGTTATCTGGAAATTAAACAAGAATCTGATTTAATATGCAGCAGCAGCTGAAGGGACGGGGGGGTAGGGAGGGAGAGCAGGTGGACCTATAGAAGGAGAAGGGGGCGGGAGCGATGAAGATGAAGGAGATTAATCAGCGGTATCATCTCCATGGGTATTTAGCTAACCACCATCCTCAGCACTTTAGACGACCTATGAGAAAGCTGCTGCTATAATAAACCAAACCCACCAAATCACCATACACTATACACACACACACACACACACACACACACACACACACACACACACACAGTGATCACACATCAGATTTGCAGCTCATCACCTCCAGACAAGCTCTGTCTCCTAAAGTCCCACTCCTCTGAAGGTCTGCAACCTAATTTATGCTTGTATGTGCAGGAGCTATAATCAGTACACGCAGCTGTACCACCCATTGTGTGTGTGTGTGTGTGTGTGTGTGTGTGTGTGTGCGCACTCTAAGAAAAAAAAAAAAAGAGAAAGAAAAAAAAAATCAAATCACAGTAACAATCTCAGCATGATGTGCTTGTAATTTTATTTTATTTTTTTACCATGGTATTGATATTCTGTTTTCTTATTAAGGTAGTTCATGCCATGTCGCTCGTAACTGATTCTTTGGCAGCTTTTCTCAATAGAAGTGAATGATGTGCTGGATCCAGCTTTGAATAGATCATTACAGTGGATGGATGTGAAATGATGCTGATGCTTCGATGCTGAGGCCAAAATTGCCACTTCGAGTGGGCAACAGCTGTTTTATCTGGCATCAGGAGATCGGCACCGGGCTCCTTGCTCCACCTGTTCATACTGTAGTTGCCACCACCGCTGAGCAGTTGCAGCTCACAAGCCTGTGAGCTCTGCATCCAACCCCTTTGAACACGTGGTCTGTCTTTTCATCGACTGTCTAATGGATTGTATTCTGGATCGTGACGCGTCTGGTGTTTAACACTGCAAAGCTTTGGAGCAAATAAAAAAAACAAACCACTGCCTTGTGTAGCGTGGGCTAACATTTCTGGCTGAGCCCCTGGGCTTCTTTTAGCTCATTTAGCTATGCTATCGTTGCGCCTCAATCAGTTTTCCACCCACTTATTTCATACCCTTTCAATTATACAGATTACCGAAGCTGCTAGAGCTTATTGAGCTGTGCTTTTGATTCAAAGGCAACCTGGCCCGTCGAGGCACCAACACTGAGAGCGATACGCACGCAAACAGAAGTGCACGCCACTTGATCTGCATATCATTATGCGTTTGATCGGATGCCAAGGTTTTGCTGAGAAAGACATCAGAGTCAAATGGAGCGAGCGTGTACACAACACCTGTAGGATTTGTGCGTGCGTGTGTGTGTGTGGGCCTGTGAGAGAGGCAGCTGTGAAATCTGCACCTGTTTAATTCAATTAGCTCCGTTAATGTATTCACGCCGCCTGCCAAAAAAAAAAGCGTGGCATTAATGAGCTCGTTAGACCAATTAGTTAATTAATTGTCTGTATAGTGGCGGCTTCCCAAAGAGCTGTGTCTTCATTATCTGATGGCTGCCTCCTGTTGGATCACTGGGTGAGAGCTGATAATGCATCGCTGTCACGCTGCACTCACCGGCACGCGTGCGCCCGTCTGCGTGCGCGTGTCCTCAAATGTCACATATTTCTGCATATACAGTAGGTATTTGTCTGTCTGTGTGCGGTACACTCAGTGGCACAATATGGTGGCCAATATCAGTGTGCATATTGCAGTGAAAGGTTATGTGGGGGCCGTCACTCCCACAGGTAAAGACAGAGACGTCCTCCTACCCACTTTCTAATCTCTCTTTTATTAGAAGTTAATATCTTGCCTGCTCTTTCTTACTCCACACTCCCACCTGCTTAGAAATGGCCCCGCTCCATCTTTTTAATTCAATTATATTAGCCACCCTCTCTCTCTCTCTCTCTCTCTCTCTCTCTCTCTGTGCCCATAACTCCACAACGCGCATCACTTTCTCCCCCCCCACCCCCCTTGTCTCTTCTCATCTCAGCCTCCTTCCTTTGTCCTCAAATGTTCCATTTCGAGTTATAATCCTAGGTGGAGGATAGACTTTGGCCAATCAAGGATTTGTGCAAGCTGTTCTCCTTTTTCTCCTCTGCTGCCGCCGGCTTGGTGGCAAAAAAACATATGATGGCGAGAAGGAGAGTAAAATGAAAAGATAGAAAGAGGAGGCAGGAGGCTGAGGGCAGGAGTTGAGAAGAGGACCCCAGGGGCGGAACTTTGATTGCTAAAGTAATGAGACTTGATCAGATTGAAGTTTCTCTCTCAATAGGGGCTCTACTAATATGAAAGTCTAAGGCTTAAGCACTCATTTGAAATAAAATCACAAATCTGATAGTCTTTCTTCCGGACTTCCAGCCGAGGTCCTATATACTCCCCCACTGGAGAATTAAGACCTCACACAGACCACATGGGAACTTTTAATCATCTCTGATGGTGTCAGATCTGGAGCTGAGAAAAAATCACTGTAATGAATTAATTATGTAACATACAGAGTTTTGAAAGTCAGCGCTGCACAGGTTAGAAGAGAGGTTTTGTCTCTCTGCCCGCTGCAATGTGGCATCATAGAAATATGTTTAGGAAACTATTTTCCATTAAAAGTATTTTCTGTTAAAGTGATTAAACATTTGTAGACCTTTAAGGCTTTTAAATAATATGGTGTTAATAAAACTGGTCACTGGACACATCATGGGAAAATCTGAGCCGCCTTTGTAGTAGCGATCAGCTGCGTCATTCATCAAGTCAGTGGCTCTCTTTGGTGCTCTGTTGCATTATTTAAGAGAAACCTGCTCTAAAACTGTGCATAAATAAGAAAAATAAGTGGATTTTTCCTCTATTTACTCTCACAAACAGTACACTTTCCCTTAATCTGTAAAAAATGGCCTTTTCCCATAGTGTACGAATCTGGGCGTAGAATACTTATCTCCTTTGGATGCATAAACAATTTCTTACAGCTAACAAAGCTACTCAGCGCTCGTGATCTATTCTTAATCGTTCTATTACATGTCTCTACAAGTAAGGTTTGTAATGTACAATGTTTACGTTTAACATAAATAAAACAGGATCAAATAAATAAATACAAAACAGGAAATATCAATACTTATACTTGTTTAATATTCATGGCAATAATATTTAAGATTCGCACCATAATCATTTTTCATCTGAAATCCCTCCTGCACCGTTGTTGGCTTAACGTAAAGAAGACGAACTGTTGCCCACATACTGTTTGCGCCTTTGCAATCCACTTGGCCGAAACTCTGGAAGTCACACATTTAGTTATTGTCTCCATTTTGTGAAACTTACTTATTTGCCAGTAGTCAGGCTAAAATAGTTGGAATATTCACATCAAGGAGTCATTTCCATTCAGTGTCATAACACCGGCTGCTGCTTCGTTGCTTGTAACAGTTGCCATCTATTAGCTTTGCTGTAGATGAGTTAACTGCATAAAAGATCACCTTTAGCTCACTGTTACAATACACTGGGTGATATATATACTCCACAGTCTGGCACGCTGTGTGAAGGAGGCAGAGGTGGTCTGCGCCGGTGCCAAGACACGACCACAGTCCAGAGCTGATGTCTGCCGTTAGAGAGGGATCTGTCGCTGTAAGGCTCACTTCAGGTTCAGCGCGTGCTCTCTGTTTCATCACCTGACGGAAATGGATCTTAGTACATAAATGTGTATATAGAGTTCAGTTCCCTCGCTCAACCTCTTTATTAACACCATCTTGGCTCCATAGATGGTTGACTCATTGTTCCTAAGATGTCCATAAGTGGAACAGGGGTTAAATTGAGTTGGTTTCTTTATGGCGTGCCCGTATTATTTTTTATTTAGATCATTCGTTTTTGCGTTCTTCTCCTGTTTTTCCCTCACGTCTCTCTTGTCCAGTATCACCTTCATCCCAACGAGAACCGTCGGTAATGAATGGGAACATTAAAGAGTCATATGCGTGATGGATGGAATGGCCTTTAGGTTTCTCTCTTGTTCTTTCTCTGTGTTTTTTTTTTTTTAATTCTCTCTCCCGCTGTAGTTTGTCTGTCTTCTTTTGCTCCTCCTCCTCCTCCTCTTCTGCTCTCGGCCCTCTAGGTATAACAGACTGGCGCGTGGCACTGATGTGTTTTAGGCTTAAATTAACCCATTTACTGTGTCCTTGACCAAACCCAGCCATTCGTCTGCTACTAGTGCTGTTGTGTTACAGCTGTCTACCAGCCAACTAAATGAAGTACATTCATAGCGTGAAAGCGCGTTGGTTACGTACTGGACGAAGGGGACATTTGAAACAACCCGTACCACAGAGGCTGACTTTGTCCTGCCTTTACGATGTTCCCTTTCACTGCTAAGGATACAGACAAGGTGCAGGCATCCCTAAATTCCACTCTCCTGCTAGATTCCCACTCCTCTCTTGATGGGCCTGTGTTCTCTCTCTCTCTCTCTCTCTCTGTCTATCTTTGCCAACCTCTCAGTTGCAAAAGAGTGAACGCATGTTGAGCCACATCAGCGAAGCCCTGGATCAGACCAAAAGGAGTCTGAAGACGGAAAGACAGGAGAGGCAGCAGATCCAGGACCAGTTGCACCATAGTAACACAGAGGTACAACGGCTTCAGAAGGAACAAGCTCTGGTGCATCACACAACTGAAAAGAAGGTAAATTGCTTTCTCGTTCAAGGTCTGTATTCAAATATCACATTATGAATCCTTGTAAAACCTCTCTTGTCCAATTTTTTTTTTCTGTATCAATTAATCTGAGACGAGAGCATTTGACTTCCCTGGGTTAGGCCACGTATTGTTGACATCGATACATTATTAGCGAGTTGCTCACGTGGTCAAAACACATTTCCTACACAAAATGGACAATGTCAGTGGAAATATGGTTAAAAGGAAAATACGCACGCTGCAGGTGAAATATAATATTCACTTTCATGTAATGCATTGTCTTTCGCCACAATGAGCCTGATAAGAGGGGTCGACCAGGTGAGGGATTCATTTAAATATTCTTTTTTTTTTCAAATGTAATATTCACTATGACAGGCATTGTCTACTTCTACAATGGTGCTGATAATAAGGTTTTAGATAATGGTTAATGGGACGTTCAGATATTTAGAGCCTTAATAAAGACGCTTTTTTTTTTTAATTGCATATTTCAGCTAAAATAAAAATTCTCTCTTCAACTGGCGCAAGGTTCACAAACGTTGCCTCTCGTTTGAGCCGCTTTCATCAACGGTGTTGTACCAAACGCATATGTTGAACGGTTTGTATTTAAGGTTCACCAGGTTTAAACTTGCTTTAAGCAATTGGGGAATTTCAAAAAGAAAAAACGAAGCTTGCAACGTTCCTTCTTTTTCATTTGCAAGCCAATTCGAATATCTTTTTTTAAGGTCAGGGTTAAGGTCAGGATTTTGTTGTCTGTCATTGAGGCCATTGTTGCAATAGTCACTCAGTTTATATAGCACCCATTTAAAAGATTACATGCTCTGTAGCTCATGTTATGCAGCAAATGGACTTTGGTCAAATACCACATTTTAATTAAACATTTGTGAGCATATGTTTGACTTGAAGGAGGGAACATTAATTACTATGTCATCTGAATAGGCCGATGTTAAATAGTGGACTGTAATATGGGCCCATTGCTGCTGATGTATAGCGTGTTAAATTACCTATGCGTGTGTGCGCACGTGTGTATTTGTGTGTGTGAGATTGTGTCTTTCATGTTTGGGCTGGATGGACCATTACGTACTGTCCAGGGATCTAGTTTCTGCTCCACATCTGGATCTGCTTTGTGGACCAAAACTGCTTTTTCTCTGATCTAATGCTCTCTCTCTCTCTCTCTCTCTCTCTCTCTCCCTCCCTCACCCCCACATGAACACACACTTACTTCATGCATTCACTCATGCACACTTCATTCCACCGTTGCACGGGCGGCGTTTAGCGGTAGGTGTGTGTTGAGGGGAGCGAGCGTGCCTGCTTCCCATTGAGTGTAAGTGAAACTGAGAGAACGTTATATTAAGTATTTTCCTCTGCAGCTCTAAATGTCCTAACATTAGCACAGCTGAACAAACACTCTCCCCTTCATCTCAAATGTACTCTGCTGATTCATTCTCCCTCTCACCCCCTCTCACTTCAGATTCTTTGCTCAGTAGAATAGAGTAGAAGTTTGCCTTTAAGTTTTTTTTTAGTACTGGTATGTACGATCAGCACTAGTCAGGCTCGGGGATCCAATTCCCCACTGCTGGATTTTGGACCCGTTCTGTATTTCTCTGTTTAGCAGGTTGGTTCTGCTTGGATCCAACTCGCAACTAAAGCAACAGAAAAAAAGATATCGGAAGTTTAGTCGTAGTACATAATAGATATTACTGTCGTACAAATAGCTGCATATTGTATAAGTGTAAACATGTTTGAAGTGTGATTGTGGTCCGAACTCCCCCACTGGGGAACTTGAAAGTGGTTAAGTCATTAACATGACAATGGGCCCGTTCTCAGAAATGATCTGCTTCATCTCCCCAAGACCAAGAAACAAGACACATGGATGGTTCTCTGGAGGCTCTTCAGCCAAAAGCTCCGGTCGTAAAAGTCCCCAGAAGAAGGACAATGGTGCAGTGGAGGGCGGTTCACGCCTTCGGGGTCGGACTTGGACGACCGCTGGTTCTGCTCACTAGGCTTTACAGCTCTCCGCATGGCTTGCTGATTCTTCCCTCTCCCTCCTTCCTCGCTTGATCTTGCTTATTGCTCATTTCTTTTCTTTGCCTTGCAACTTCTTCCTCACCCCCGTCCCACTACTACCCCACCCCCAACTGTTCAAATAATACTCCCCCCCCCCCCCCTCCTCCTGTCCTCCTCTCTCTCCCTCTCTCCCCCCCTCCCTCTCTTTATCTTGTCATTGCCTGTCAGTAGGGATTCTGTCTGAGCGTTGTGTGCGTGCGTATGTGTGAACACATTGAGACTGAGATACACTTAAGAGCTCATTGATTTAAAAATACCTTCGATATTGGAGGTCCCCTCCTGCAGATTTGTTCAGGAGCTTATCACACACACGCGTAGACATCCACGTAGAGATATGCATAAACCAAAGCACCACTCCAAAGTTTCTGCTTAAACTTTGTGATTGACCTAGTTAGCGCCTCGTTTTGACAACTTGTCTGTTTTGACACGACATCCTCCAGTGTTTATCAACATCCATTCTGCCTATCACACGCTCACATTGGGAATTCATGCGCACACACGCACACACACGCACACGTGCACATATTCAAAGATAAATCAAGCTAAGATTTAAAAATTGCCAAGGCTCAAGAGCTGCATTTGCGGAGTGTGTTGCATTTGTAATGTGATCAAAACGTTCTGGTCATTTATCAGAGTGTTTGCTATTTTATCTGGCGTCGGAAAGAAAACCTGTTTTATTCGCGTCCACTGTGTGAGACTGTGTTTAAACGAGCGCTCGTTTGTGATTTAGCTGCTGTGTGCACGGTGGTGCGTATGAGGGTGTGGGGTTTTTTGTTTTGTTTTTTTCCGCACTCCTCTTGCCATAGCTCAGGTTTAGTGTGTTTAGTAAGCCCGGCTGCTGACGGCCAGAGGTGAGAGGTCAAAGAGCCAAGTTAACTCCATCAATCCCCATTGGACAGTTACAAACGAGCCCTCAACTCTGGTCAAAACAACCCCTGGATCATGCGGGACAGGCAGGAGGTGGGGAGGGTTGAAGGAGGAGAGCACAATATTTGACTCAGTTCAGCATGAAGGACGAAAAAGGGAACCGTGTTAAAAGTCTGTACTGGTACTAACTGTGCAGTACAAATAAAGCAAAGAACGACGTCTTCCACTCTTACCGCGATCGCTCGTTTTCTCTGGTGAGCCGCTCGTCATATCAGCTTCTAAAAGTTTGAAGGGGGTCTTAAACTCATTAAAACAATGTTATCAGTGACAAAAAAAAAATATGTGGGAACTTTATTTACAGTAGCTCCGAATAAACAGCACATAACGGCAGATACCTGGCCACAGGCTAACGGACCTCAAACACAGAAACAATATGACGGAGCACAGGCTCATAGAAAAGATAAAAATGTTTAAAACGTTTTCTCCAGCCAGCTTGTGAGGAATCACACCCACATGACAGCAAGCGCGCACACACACACACACGTGTCTTTGGCGTGAAACTAAATAGGATAATTAATATCGGTCACCATGAAAACAGACAAACACATCCAACTGTCAGACATACTTTATGCTTCCAGCAGCCATTTCTTGTCCTTTCATCTGCCCACCGCCGCCACCATTACCTTAAAAACAAATACTGCAACGATAACAACCCGAATATTTTATCTCAAGTTATGTGAACAGTGACCTACGTTCCTCTTCCTCCCGAGATGTTGCCAGCAACACAAGGAGATATAATTGTCTAAATATCATCAATCAATATCATCGTCTGTGTTTTTGAAGTTTAAAAAAAAAATGTATCTGTACAGCAGGAGGACATATTTTTTTTTTGTCTTTCAGGTTCAAAAGAGAGAGATAAAGATGTGTGCGCTGGCAAAGGAGCTCGCAGAGAGTAAGAAGCATCACTCTGAATGTCAGGAAGAGGTAAAAATAAGAGCTTTATTCTGCTTTATTTTACCATAATGTAACATTTATTGACAGATTATTTTATTAAATAAATGTGACATTTGAGTGAAAATTATCTTATAATGGGTCAGTTTGTGATCAAAGAGATAAAATATGTTTTTTCAGTCAGTGCTGTGATTTGTTTAAATAGTTTAGATGGAGCATCCTAACTGACTTTGCTGATTTTACTGCGTGTTTCGTAGTTGCTGAAAAAGGAGAAAGATGTGGAGAACCTGCGCGAGGAGAGGGACGAGCTGAGGCTCAAGTTGGAGGCCCAGCGCGGGGAGTGCGTCCACCTCAGCCAGGCCAGCGAGAGGCTGGAGGCCGACTTGGCTCTGAGCCACGAGAAGCTCCACACCTCGCACCTGGAGGTCCATCCCTCTGTCTCCTCCTGCGTGTGTTTGTGCGCGTGCGTGCAAAAACTCAACTCAACTCACGTAAAGGGCTAAAACTGCGTTTTCTGTGCGCTCAGGTTCGAAGCAGAGATCAGCTAATTGTGCAGCTACGAACTGAGGTGACGGCAGCTAAACAAAAGCTTCGGGCCACACAGGGACAGGTGCTTGTATAAACAGTATCTATATTGCTTTACATTTTTAAAATCTTTTCTGATTGGAATTCTGAGACTTTCACATTCATTTGCATGATAATGTATTGCAATTTTATAACTATTGCTGAACAGTGCATGATTTGTTTAGTGGTCTCACCACTTTAAACAATGCAGATATATACTTGTTTGTTTTTATGTGTATTATTTTGAGTTTTTGTTTCAGGGCTTACAGTAAATTCAGATCAAGGTGTTACAAAAAGGGTATTAAAGCTGCCTTACTATTTTTTATTTTTTTGCTTTTATATGCAGAGGCTAGGTTGAGTGAGCACCCTTGTGTTTGTTTTTTCAGCAGTGCTTTACACCCACAGAGTTGCACACATCCACTCGAGGGAAGTGCCCAAACCAGCAACAGTCTTCTACTGTTGGCTACCGAGCAGCAGTGGGAGGTGTAGCACCTTTCTCAAAGACTCCTCAAAAGTTAGAGTGAAGGCAAGGGGGAGTTGTTACTCATTCATGTCTAGTGTGTCCACAGTCTCCCAGCTGATCCTGAGACTAAACTGGGAAACGCTCTGACTCTAGGCTTATTCCCTCATTTTAGGCTACTGCCGCCCCCTCGCTGTCTTTTCTTTCAGTGTGTGCTCTGTATTTCTACATGAAGCTGTTCCATTTCCTCTCTCCATCCTGTTTTGTCTTTGTCTTTCATCTTGCTCAGGTGGCATCATTGGAGGATGAGGTAAGACATTTGAACCGCGATGTCAGAGGACACCAGGAAGAGGCCTCTCAGCTAAGCAGAAAAATCAGAGATATCGAGCGACTCAAAGACCAGAAGGAGAAAGAGCAACAGGAGCTGAACGATCAGCTTCGTATTAGTCAGCAACAGGTAAGGAAGTATTCCCTTCACTCTCCCGCTGCTTCTCTAGGCCTCGGCTTCAGGCGAGATCTATAGCTTCGTCGAACTCTGACCTGGAAGCTGTGAAACTGCGTCACAAGATTAATGCAAAACTACAGAGGAGCGTCATGCTTCGCAGCCGAGCGAAGCAGAACAAATCTGAGCTCAGCCGAATGCAGAGCAAGCTGAAGGAGGAGAATCGAGGGGTCACAAAACTCAAGGACGTTTTAAGTGTGGATTCGGGTTGTTACTGCAATTCAGCCTTCAATTCAGTCTTTGCACTGGTGTTAATCCAGCGAATAACAGTAAAGAAGAACCAAGCATCTACTGTACGCATCAGAGTGTGAGACAATTAAGGTGGTCAGAGTTTGTATCACCAGCTACAGTATATCATCTAAATGACAAGATGAGGCCTATTTTTTTCTTCAACCTCTCACATCCAGCTGGAACCACACATGAATACAGAGAGGGAAACATAAAAGATCTCTAATAAAAGGAAAAGGAGAATAAAGTTATTATCAGTTGATGGTTGACTCGGGCAGTCAAGTGACAGTCATGAATAACTCAAATGGCAAGCCAAATGAGGTTTGTCAGGTCATGAGGGTCAAAGCGATGTGTTTTCTATCAACTTTAATGAGGGTTATTTGTTTCCTTAAAGCACAAGCTACTGATTATGGTCACAAGAAAGCCATGGTGTTCCCATTAAAGCTTGTTACAAGGCCTTTCATCCAGCAACCGAAAGAAATAGTAAATCCACCATTAGTGTTCGTACTCTGATGTCGTTGATACATTAAAGGGAAACAAATACAGCCGCAGATGGGAACAAAGTAGTGCAGTCGGGCCTAAAGGGTGGAGTTGGCACGTGTACCGTCTACTGTGTCTGTGTGGTTCACGGTGTGACCTTAAAATGATTTCGCTGGGTAACCTTGGGTAAAACATGCGTTGCATTCAAGTGTTGAGTCAGTTGTTTTAAATAGTCCACACCTACACAATCCTCTCCTCTCCTCTGGTTGTGTCTCTTTCTTCCTTCTCCTCAGTCATGCTACCTTCTGCCCAGCGTTAGTCCCCGATGGGCTCGGTTAAACCAAGTCGCGGTGAACCGCTGAAATCTAACTAGTTGGCTGTCATTAGCTGTAAACCCTCATGTTCTGATCCAGATTACAGCAGGATTAATGTGGATGAACTCAAGATGAGTGTTAGAGTGGGTTTAACTTTCTCAACCCTCTCCCCTTGAAAGGTGAGCTACGGTAGGAATCCCAGTGTAACACCAGGATTAAGCGCGGTTTCACTTCCTGGGTCCCGCTTTCATTACGACAGACGTTACTGTAGAGCGCTGCCGCGTATGGCACCGTCTTAGACAAACCAGCCGGTCTCGTTTAGGCGCGTTTAGTCACTACAAAGCATCATGTAAAGTATCCCGTTCCACTGTTTGTAGCGGCATGATAATGATAATAGCGGCTGTTGCCGTAATAGATTCAAAGTTTATTTATTCCTCGTTGCTCGTGCATACATTAAGGTTTCCCACTGCTTTATTCATCAGCTATTTGCAACACATCAGCAGCTGAACGGAGCCAAGGAGGAGCTGAGAAACGCCAGTTTGCAAACCCAGGAGCACAAAGAGGCACTAGCCGGTTTGAAACAGGAGCACGCAGCAGCATTAGAGAAGCTGCACGTGGTTCAAGGACAAGTTGAGCATTTGCAAGCGGAACTATGTTATTCACAGCAACAGGTACGAAAAACATCAGTGCATTAATTTTCCATTTGCTCCAGACATATTTTTTTACCAGTTTTAAGTAACCTGTGAAAATATGCCATCGCCCTATTCACTGTGTACAATATCTGACAGCTGAAAGAGTCTCAATTAGCATCTCATTCAGTGGAAAAAGAGCTAGTTGAACTGGAGCGGAGCTACCAGGAAAAGGTTGGCCAGTGGGAGAGCTCACGGGAGGCTCTTGACCAGCTGACAGATGAGCTCCAGGCCAATCAGAACCTGCTGAGGGAGAGTCAGCATAAAGTGGAGCACTTCAAAAATCGGATAGAATCCCTGCAGGCGCAGGTGGACACACTCAAACAGCAGGTCAGGACACACATTAGCTGACACGGACGCACGCACAACACAAGTCATTTATCTCTTTGAGCAGATCCAAATGGTTTTTTTTTTATATTAACAAGCAACAATCCAAACCTTTGTGTGTAAAGTATCGGCTCTGAAAACCTTACAAGTCATGTTTCATCTAACAAGTTAAGTCATTGTAATATTCAAAATATCAAAGCATTATTCCAATATTCATATTGTTTCTGAGGATTTCGATTTTATATTTGAGACTCTAGGTTACCCCTCTGTTCTTGTGTGCACCCAGGTGCTTGCCTGCTGCATCCCCGTCGGGTGAGCCCATGCGTGGGTATATATTCGTCCGTGTGCGTGGCACCATGCGTTTGTGCATGTGCGCAGTGGCCTGTGTCGCTTAATCTTTTCTCCTTTTTTTTTTTTTCTTTCTGTTTTATATTTACTGCGTCAGGCAACAAATGAATCATCTTTATTACGGAGAAATTTAATTTGGATGATCTTAACTGCTGCCGCCAAGGTCAGACGGGCAGAATGTCATTTTAATCCAATCAACTTTAATCTGTTGGTTATAAAAGAGTTAGGCTGTTGAAGAATGGCTGTATCTCTGGCCCTTTATTACACTAGCTAATGACTTTGATTGTGAGGCACCTATCAAGAGGTTAGGGGTTCTTATGGAGCTTCTCGTCCTGCTAATTCTCTCCTTCATGCCACTGCTGGGTTCAGCTAACCCTAAAATGCACCCATTTGCATTTACAGTGACATGAATTATGGCTTTTCTGAGCAGTGTTTTTGTTTATGTCTATATCTAGCATTAAATATGTTACCTGTATTTCTCTTTGCCCTTTCTGGTCTTAGAAGCTGCTGTTGGAGCGAGACCTACAGCTGTTTCAGCAGAGTCATTCTCATTCTGATGATGAGTACCTCAGCCTGGCAATACACACTCAGCAGCTCCAAAAGGTTTATGTTGTACTTCTCCTACTAAATAAAATGACATATTATGGGTCAAGAGAGCAAAGATATATCTGATATATTCTTATAGTTAGATTCAAACCCATTGCCAAAAAACCAAAGCAGCATACCAGCGTTCACATTTATTATTGTGTGTGTGTGTGTGTGTGTGTTTTCAGGACTTTAGTGAGCAGGTGGAGCGCTTTGCGGAGTGTGAAAAGGCTATTCTTCACATGAAGTCAGAGCTGGAGCGACAGTAATAACAGAGTCTATAAAACTCTCATTCTCCTCTGCTGATCCTGTTCTTGTCCTTGTCTCTCCTCTCATGCCCTTCCCATCTGCCTCCACTCCCTATTCTGTCTCATTCTCTTAACAGCCCACTTACCAGCTGGCACGGCTGTAGCGTACTATGTGTTGCATGGAAAATCTATTTCAATCGTTTCTTTTAATTTATGGAGTATGTTATCTGATTTAATTTATCCTTTCGTGGTGTTTATTGCGATTAAGCGCTCCCGACAGAGGGACGCGGACCAGCTTGTCACTCTCCTCTCTGCTGCCCGCAGAGCCGAGAAAAGTGCGAGTTTGATGCGAACTCTGGCGTCGTCCCACCGCGAGCACCTGAGCAGTCGCAGCCACCTGGAACAGGAAGTGTCCGATTTAAAACAGGAAGTAGGACGCTTAGAGCTGGAGCTGGCGGACTCCCAAAAGGTATTTAAGTGACATGTACAGCATTGTACAGAGCTTTTTCCTCCATACTTTTGAATTTTGAGTCCTTTAATGTTTCCTATGCATGGATCTCATGCTAGGAACATGAGTTAAGGATTCAAGTCAAGCTCCCAAAGAAGAGTACTCAACTTGCCCCCGTCAGCACCACACACCCACCACTTGTGATTGTTCTGTGATTACTTGGCAGAAACAAATTGCCTCACCATTAATTAAAGCACCAAATGGTGCCAAGGCTGGTAAAATTGACTCCAATTAAGAGCTCAATGGGACACTAAATATTCAAATTACTCAAAGTGGTGACTGTAGCCTGGCAGAGTGCCAACATTGTTGGCAGTCATAGGCACATTGTGTGTGTGTGTGTGTGTGGGGGGGGGGGGGGGGGGGTGTTTGTGTGTGTGTGTGTGTGTGTGTGTGTGTGTGTGTGTGTGTGTGTTGGGGGAAGTTGGAATATTAGGCTTTTCACATTACACGTGGCCTGTCGACCAAAATTCTACTCAACAGGGAATCAAACATCACTCACATGCGTACTGTAGCCGTGCGCATGTGGCGAAAGTCCCTCATCCACCGTCTCCGTCCGACCCGTCTGTTGTGCCGCAGGTTGGCACGGACGTCCTCAGGCGATCCGAGGAGGAGCTGAAGGGAGCCCGGCGGGAGGTTCTACGCAGGAGCAGGGAGGTGGAGGCACAGAGAGGAGAGGTGCGGAGACTTCGGGACAAGTTGCAGGAGGAGGAAGACAAGTTGAGGTGTGCTGTCACAGAGAAACTGAGTCTGAGCACTTGCATCAGGCAGCTGAGCCAAGAGCTGGAGGAGCTACGCAGCAAGCACCAAGTGACAGGTAGCAATCAGTCAGTAAATCCACCAGTTACTTATTTTGTCCATCTGTCTTTCTATTTGTCCATCAACTAATATATTTTCAGTCAGCCCCATAAACAAGTACAGTATATATACCAGAGTGCTCTTGTTTTATTTTTAAACCATACCTTTATTTATTTGTACATTAGACTGATGAACCAACTAGTTTTTCAAATGCACATGCACCCGCAAGCAAAACCATGAAAGTTTTCAATGTTCTGTCACTGTAATATTATTGTTATGCTACTGTCGCTAAGCTTTGCATTATCTCAGAGGTTGCGATACAGTGGCCCCTGCCTTTCGTCACAGAACAAGCCGCACTGTGTTGGCTCAATCAGTGAGCTCAAATTAGCCATCAGTGGTGCGGCAATGTTGTGTTTCGGTTGCTAGCTGTCCGCACGTAATAACTCAGACACAAACACACGCACGCACGCGCACACCCCGTAGATAGGGGTTTGATTTAATGGCGCACTGCTTTAGCTGTATGGTAATGATGTGGTTTATGTGTCTGTGCGTGCGGATGTGCGCGCGCCTGGCGGTGGCCTTTGTAGTAGTGCGTCAGTGCAGGAATGGTGATGGCCGGGTCTCTCCGAGCGCAGAAATGTCTCATTAAGAATTAACGTACACATCTACAGTCACGCCAGGCAAACACCTCTCTCACACACACACACACACACACACACAACCGTTTCACCCGACTCCCACTGCCTTAATTAGCACATACACACTTGCTCTCAGAGGTACAAATACACACACACACACATGCGCGGAGTCACCTATTGTCCGCAGAGAGATGAATCTGAGGTCTCTCTCTGCGGCAGACAGTGGCCGGCTCGCTCGGTGAACACTGCTCATTAACAAGATAGAGACAGAAGGACAGCGCTGTGTGGCTTGGCCTTTGTCTGCGATCAAAACACATTCCCTCAACTCTACGCTGCACACAAACCCACATATTATTCAGCTTTTACCTTCAGCGAACACAATCCAGCAATGTAGAGCCTATTGTAATGAGTTAAGAAGAATCAAGATGCATTATTATAACAAAGGAGGCATTGTTTACCTGGGTAGAGCGGTGGCCTGAATAGACTGGGTGAGGAGTCAGTTTGAGAAATTACTGTCATGAACAAAAGGCCTTTTTATTAACGTGAAGTCACTACCAAGGTTTTTCTTTTTTAATGTGTTTTGAAAACACTGTCCTCAGTGATGTTGAATCTTTTACACGATGACAATACAGGATGGAGTAGATTGTTAGACTGGTACTAAGCGTACAGATGCATAAGATAATGAGGAGAAATATGCTCAAGTGGCAGTTGCTCATTATCAGACAATGTTCCACAATCATTTCTTATTTATTTATTTATTTATGATTTATTTTGGTGGTGCTTTGCTTCAGAATAATGTTATCTCTGCGTGACATAGTTGTAAAGTGCGTTTTTTCTTTTTATATTACCATTTATTCTTAGTCTTTTAAATGAATGGAATTATCCATCTGATAAATAAGACGGCAGTGAAATATGAATCAATGGCAGTTTTAAAAAGCAATGGTTGCGGCCCCATATCATTTTTACTGCTGATGTTTTAAATTATTGACACTTTCGTGGACATTAAGCAGTTTTGCTTGTTGGAGGTGGTTGGTTTTCTGTGTCCTAAAGTTCATTTGGCATATACATAACTGTAGCAGGGATTTGACGGCTATTATAATAAAGCGTCTTTGTGGTCAGACAGAGGGAAAGAGAGGAGGATGGAGGGCGAGGTGGGTAGCAGGCATGTGTCACAGATTAGATTGAAGCCTCTGAAGGCAGCTGGATTCAATCAGCCTGTGTCAGGAGAGGATGAGTAGAGGCGGGGGGTGATTAAAAAGAAGAGGACAGAAAGTCCTTAAACTTGGCGTGAGACCATATGTGTCAAATCTTTTGTCACCCCTCGACAAACGCGGGTTCTCTGCTCTCAGCTCAGTAGGTTCCCCCGAAATCCAAGAGCATGGATCACAGAAAACTAAACAAGCTGTATAATGCGCTACAAGTATACAGATGTGTCTACACTGATGTACACTGTGTAGCTTATTGTGACTTGTTTGAACAGATAATGAACAGAAGACTCTTCACTGAAACTGTGTGCTTTAATCTAAATGCCTAGTTAGCGAAGGAGTTTTCATTGATCAGCCTGTTAGATTTGAACGCGACAACGTCGTCTTGTGTTGTCATCTTGAATAAGATGCGTTGTAAGGATGCGATGCAATGTGATGCTGTGTGACAGCAAATGAAATAAGAGCACAAACAAAAACACAATGTCCATATTTCCACACTTCCACTAAAACAGAAATGTGATATTACCACCTCTCTGTGTTGCTGATGTGCATTTGCCTAAAGATGATGAAGTCATTATGTGTGTGTGTGTGTGTGTGTGTGTGTGTGCGTGCGCATATGCATGTGTGTTTGTGCGCTGCTATCCAATCTGGATCCTTGGACGCACACATGCACAGGCCTCTCTCCTCCAATTCACCTCTATTACTAGCTATAATCCCATTTCACACTCTATCGATCCCCAAAACTGTTGTTCACCGGAACCAGCAGAAAACACTGGCATTTCTCCCCATCATTTCACCACCATTGTTCTTTATTACACAAAGAAGTCCCCCTTTGCCTCAGATCAAACTCAGCCCTGCTGAAATATGAATTATAAATGTATGGCTAATAAAAGAGAAGGGGGGAGAAAAGAGAGAGAGAGTGGGGGAGAGAGATAGAGATAGAGAGAAGTGGTTGGTAGAAACATCAGAGAAAATGACTCCTTTACAAGAGTCTATTGATCAGTTTCTATCAAAGGGGGATGTCAGACATGAGATTACCTGGCAGTTTGAGCATTAGGTGCCGTGTGTTATAGCCCCGGGCCCTTGTACCACTGCCAGAGGATTGTAAATAAAGCGGAGAGGAGAGAGCAAGAGGGGAGTGTGTGTTGGGGTGTATGCGCGTTTGAGTTTTAGATTTTATGTGTGTGTGTGTGTTAGTCTTTGTCTTTGTCGGTGCTCGCTGTTATGTGCATACTTCTCTTTCTTCCCTTCCTCGTGGTGTATTTGTGTGCATGATGGTGTGCGGCTGTGTGCTCGCACCTTTTGGCTTCTACCCAACAGCAGTGTTGCAAGCCCATGAAACTTCACAAAGAGAGAGAAAGAGTCTTGGGAGGCTTTGGGACGTCTCACGGGAGCACCTTAGCCCGTACGAATCCCCCAACAAAGCCAAAGGAAGCCCCTATGAAGCCTTATGAAGCTTTTATGAGGGCCAGGCAGGGCCCAGCCTGGCCCCAACCACTGATTCAGGGTTAGCTGGGTTTTCATCCTTCTCATGTTAAAGGTTAGCTGTGAGAGCGGGGTAATCTGACCGCAGATCTGTGATTATAGGCCGATGCGTATGAGGCGCTTTGAAGTTCGTATGAAGGTGGTGAGAGGGAGATTGAGCGAGAGTTAGATTATGGACTAAAAGACAGTATAAAAGGGTCAAGAAAGTGTGAGAGTGAGAGACCCAAGATCTTTGATTGTGGACTAATGTCATAACTTAACTCACCAAGCCTCTAAAAACAGGCTGTAAAAGACCCCAGAACTCAGTTTACAGGTCTGGTGTTCATCCCTAAGCTACTAAGAAGTGTTGAAACACAGAGAATCCTTTGCAGATCCTTGTTTAACGTGCAGTATTTGCTCAGGAGTCCCTGCTAAGCTAAATATACTGCGTACAATATCTATTGTGCAAAGTAAACGTGTTTGTGCCACTGTTTGTTTTCTGCTTTAGTGTCTTTCGTGTCTGCAAAGGGGAAATTATAGAGCGAGACGTGTAAAGTTAGATCTGTGTGTGTGTGTGTGTGTGTGTGTGTTTCTCTGCTTCTGTGTGTTTCTGCGTAAATAGGAGAGTTTGTGTAAACGCTCAGTCCGTGCAGCTAATTGCCCTCTCCGTGGCCTCCCCTGGCGGGAGGTGTCACAGAGGTCACCCCAAAGCTAATGCCTTGAATACGAATTTGCTCCCATGTCTCAATTTTTCCACATCCTTACTTAATTGATTATTGAGATTCATAGCAAACTTTCACCTTGAGCTGCAAGTGAAGCAGCCCAGGTAGGGCGCGCACACGATTGGGCGTCGTTAAATATTTAGAAATTCCACTCGGCGCGTCAATTTTCCTTGGGTTTCAGTTTGAACAGTTTGGATGCCGTAAAGCTATAAATTAATCATGGTTTTATTAAACGTAGATTTTCTTTTTCTGTATTCATTCCTTTCTGGTATTGGTTTTATCTTCCTCCTAGTCAGTCTGTACCACCACTACATCACAGCGCAGTGCACGGACGCATAAGCATCACAGAGATGCACAAAATGTTTCTCTATTCCTAGATCGCACACCACAATACGCGTGTGCACCAACAAAGTCAAGGTCCATTTTGTAAATATTCAACACACACCCATGCTCAGGAGCGTACACACCTCTACATATTCAGCGCTCACATCTTCTCAATATTCACCAGCCTTGGCCACTGATGGCTGACAGTTTATGTTATATTCAATGAATACTGAATTTAGTGAAAAGGTTTTAAGAGCTATGAAGAAACATTGACTCACAAAACAGGATACACACAAAAACTGCATGTGGTGGTGGTGGTGGTGGTGGGGGGGGCAGGTAGTAGCAAATCCTAAATTTTAAATTCAAACTGAGAAGGGCCTGCAAAAGCAAACCGAAGCGAGGAACCCGACTAGTGGTTTATTATGCATCCGCTCAGTGTGCTAAACTATTAAGTGTAGGACAATGGGGTTTTATTGCATGTAGACGGAAGAGAGGGCTGAAAAGGGGAATGTGATTGAAGGGCTGGAGTCAGGAGGACAGACTAAAGTGGTGTGCTCAAGGTAAAGAGTGCCATCTATTGACCGAGTTGGGGAGCGCTTCTTTTGTCTCTCAACAAAAGGTCTCCTGGCCCATCTAAGTGCAGCACGTTGATTCCTTCCTCCTTTGCGGCTGAAAGGCGTTCAAAGCGGCTCGTCTGCGGCACGGTCCCTCGTTTTGCTGTGAAGGTGACTCACAGTTCACATTTTTTCTGCTGCTGAACTCCACGGGAATCAGTATCATGAATTGCGTGCATGCATGTTCTGCAAATCACCCAAGTTGAGATCACGCTAGAATAGCGGTGCTTGTTTTCGCTTTTAAGTACAATACAAACAAAATCAGAGAACGAATAAGGCCGGTTCTTAAACCAGCGCTAACGTCCGATGTGAACTGTTGCTCTTTACCTCACACGTTATTTCTCTGTCTCCCCTGCTCAGTGGAAGACTTGGCAGCCCGTGCAGAGGAGGCGAGGCAGATGGGGGGGTGCCTGAAAGAGGGAAAGCTAGCGGAGGAGAAAATAAGGTAAGGATGGAGAAAAGTGAAACAAGCTTCCTCACTTCGCCGTTTTCCACCGTCTGTGTACACACACTAATCAGAAACATTTGGCTTTTTCACGTGCAGCGTGCAGTAGTGTTTGACTGAACATGTGTTGAACAGGACAGCCCTAAGCTCTATGTACGGAGTGAACAGACTCTAGGAAATATCACAGATTACATTATTCTTTTTTCCGTATCCCAATACGTCGACCGTGCATTTCTGCTCTGCGTTGACGGTACGCAGACGGATGCTGGAGGTCACGGAGTTCACAGTTCAGAGGCGAGACCCCTGCTTGAACCCTGTGTGTCAACAGGACTGCGGCGATGACATCAGCAAGCATGTATCACCCAGTGAGAGAGTGTGTTTGTGCGCGTCTGTTTGTGCACACATAGCTGCGGTTGCGGCTTTGGCTGCGCCGTGACCTCACTTGCGACGGCCTCCGTCTCAGGGAGTTTCTCGGTTAGGTCGAGCCATGGAACATTCTCATCGTCACCCGGCAATTTGAAACTCGGCGTGGAGCCTTTATAGGTCGCGTTTTGAATTATTACGTTTTATTACATGTTAAACCAGTCTTTGGTACTGTACGGTAAAACAATTGCAGCGTCTGCATATTATATCCATTTGCAGGATCATGCTGTTTACTGTTAACCCAGTATTATCTAATAACTGCAAAGACATGAAAGGTTTTTAAGCAACAACACATACTAATGGCTTCCATCTGTGCTGTGGGAAATCCCCTCCTTTCTCCACAGGATGCCTCCTCTATTTCTTCCCTTTCTCTCTCCTGCTCTGTTCATCCTATCATGTGTTCTCTCCATGGACCAATCTATCAAGCATTCTCTTTCCTTTTTGTTTTGGCTGTTCTGCTCCTGCTTTAGCTTTTCCTACTGCTGTGTTTCTCTATTAATAACAGTTTTAAGTTTACTGCTGCAACATGTAGTCAATTAATCTGTGTGTTGCGCTCCGGACAGATTGTCAGCTATAATTTGTTTTCTTAATGCGTTTTAGAGTTTCGACATTAAATCGTATTAATCATTTGAATAGATGATTACTAGTTATGCCTTCGCAACTGCTAAGATGGACTTTCGTGTGCCGTCGCGTGCGTTTAGCTTTAATACAAAAAATACATCATCTTCCGTGTGTAACAGTGGCCTACGAAGCGCTGCTGGAGTGTAGCCTCAGTGCATGTCAGTATTCATCTCTCGCACTCTTCACTGTCTGTATACATTGCCTTTACCATAAGCTGTAAAATAAAGACATAACAATAGAAAAATGACTCAGAAGCAAGTACAACTGTGAGCCATGTGTCAGGTTCTTTGTTGACAGACAATGGAGAGAGATTTACAGAAAAGATCCAGCTCCCCAGTATATGTATTACATGGGTATCTTCAATCATAAACGTAAATATAGTTGTAGGAAAAAAGAAATAACTGTAGAGAGTTGTACAGTAACTGTTTTAAAAGAGAAACAATTCATAGTTGCAGCAGGGTCTGAACAGATAATGGGACGGAGTGAGACGTGTAAATATTGGTTGTTTTATTTGTGTTTGTCACAAATGCAAGTAGAACCAAAAAGTTAATTTATGCATATAGACATTTTGTAACACTAACTTGTCCCAAAACTTTTGCCTCTAGCAGCCATAAACACTTTCACTGTGCATAAGTAAGTAATTTCTCTATTTCAGGGTGTGGGTCAAGCGTGGGGTGGGGGTTTGTTTTGGTCCGTGTGAGTGGGAGCGTGGAAGGGGCTGGTGGGGCTTTTGAGGCTCACTGAGCAGCCAAAGCAAGGCAGTGGAGGGAGGTTTGTGGAAATGGTAATCATTTGTCGTATTGATCCCGCTGTAGCCGGGCCGCTCGGCGTGCACGCGCCCCAGCCCGGCGCGCCCGCGCACGCACACACTCGCGGACGCTGACTGACTCACATGCGCACGGACGCACGGTTGCGTGGCACGAATAGACCCCTTCATATCGATCCCCTTCACATTCCCTTAGCTCGGCTGCCACACACGCACACATACTTACACTTGTGCGCCTGCAGATGTGGATTTTCAGGAAGCTATATAATAATTTTCAAATGTTTTCATTTGTTTGTGTTTAGGAACATGTATGTTAATAAAAACTCAATTAAGTAAATTTTAAAGATTTACATTTACAGTAAAAAGGAAATGTAAGATTTAGAGGTTAATCATAAAAAGTGACAGATTAATAACACACATGAAGCTTATTTTAGCGTAAACTTCTCATTGTTTTTTGTTTGTGTGTGCAGATCAATGGCCAGGAGCCTAGAGATGGAGGTGGCGGAGCTCAGGAAGAACCTTCAGGAGGCTGTCGATCAGAAACTCGTGGCAGAGAGGGAAAAACAAGATGCACAGGACCGGGTGGGTAAATACACACCAGACCTGAGTGACACAGCCTCTGCAAATAATTGAGAGTGTTTGTTTAAAGCTCACTGGGGCACAGCACAGGTGAGGTGTTGGTTAGCTGAACCACTGAGATTCTTTCTGTACTTACAGTATAGAAAACTAAAACAATTCATATCATTTATATGCTTCTACTGGTAACTGTATTTTGTAACTCCCCCTGCCAGAAATATCTGAGCCAGCTCTAATGTACCACATACTAATATACTGTACATATGTTGAGGCTTCCTCTCCTTTTCTCTCATGCCCTCCAAAGCCCCCCCTCCTTTTTGATGATTAGTGGCATATATCCGGCGCTAGAGCCCGGATTATCTTGTCCAAGCGAGGGAGCGGTGTGTGCGGGACCTAAACCTGGCAAGGTGATTTTGAGCGTTAATTCCTGGGTGTAATATTCCCTAATGTTCTGCCTAGGAGCACGGGGGAACCTCAGGGGAGAGCAGTTGTCAGAGCTGAGCCGCTGCTGTACAAAGGCAGAATGGATAATTAAGGGTAAAGCCAGGACGAAGGGAAGCGATGTTCATTTAGATTCGACAAACTCCGAATCCAGTCTTAAACGTCCTTGCACTGCGGTGCTCCCTCCTATCTTGATGCGCCTATCTTTTGCATTTTATTCAGTGTTATCCTAAAGTGATTCTTTCTCTTCCTTCCTTCCTTCACTGTTTAATAGTGATTGCACAGTGTCTGTAAGAGAGTAACATGTGGCCAATCGATTGGTCAGTCAGTACCTAAGTCGGTGTTGGTGAAACACTTCCTCAGGCTGCAATGGAGGTGGTTGAATTGTTGATATGGATTCAATCAGTGTCACAATATTAAGAAGTGTATATTAACTCGAAACTCTCCAGGCTCGTGAAGTGAACGTTTAAGTAGCTAATTATAATCTAGTTTAGTTGTTGCCTTCGCTTTGAAAAGTAATTTTGTGGATAGATGTTTTTTGACAGATGTGTTAACATGAAGCTGGAGCGAATGGTCTCTTAGCATAGTGTAGCAGTGAGGCTACGCAGATTAGGTTCAAGGCAACAAAAAATTTGTGTGTGTAAAAATGATAAGAAAGGTCATTTGATCTTATTACATCAGACCAAACAGTCAATCACCCTTCTTCTTTCTTTCATTAAACTGTTGCGTGTTGTTGCCGACTCCCCTGCCATATTTCCCCTTTGCATTGTGGTTGTCTTCCATCGTTTCAGCTACAGACGAGCTTTTCAATGAATTTGACTCCAAAAAGTGTTTAAACGCCAGCGTGATGGCCGTTCCGACTAGGACTCTTTCATTAGGTCCCAATCGCTGTTATTGACCAGCAGAAGATGAATTATCCACCGGTGAAAAAAATCAAAGGGTTTGAAATGGTAAATGGTACACTACAGTGGCCTATAGAGGAAATCTATATTACAAATTGCCTCAGTGCACAGTAGTTGAACCTCAGATAGCTCTTTTCGTTTTCTGCTTGTATGTCTTTGTATTACCTGAGTGCGTGTGTGTGTGCGCGCGTGTGTGTGGGGCACATCAGGAGTTTTGTTTGTATTGTCTGTCTGTTAGTGTCTCTGTTCTGAGATGAAGAGGATTTGCATGTTCTCTGCTAGTCAGCAATGTTCCTGCACACAAGCTGCTCACACACACACGCGCGCGCACAGTCGCTCAGTCCTCTCCCTCTGCATGAGTCCAGTTCAAATACGAGACACGTTTTCATGCCTGATCATGTCACCCTCTCTGCTCGTTTCCCTCTTTCCCCCCCTCACCCTCTCTGTCACACACACGCAATCACAGTCATTAGTGTGTTTACCACAAACTTCTTTTATCACAGAGTCAAAGGTTTCAAACCGTTTTAATGAGATTTTGCAGAGAAGTTTTCAAATGGCAAAAATGTTTATGAGTGTGTATTCATACGCATGAACTTTTCGCCCGATCCCCACAACCAGTGATGTCATTGCAGAAACACAATTAGACAGTGGCCTTTAATCACTCGGAGTCAGTGGGGTGCCTGTGGAGGGATTAGGGAGTCAGCTCTGGGCCCTGCTGCAGTATCCCAGACCAAGATGCTCAATCAGAAACAGTTCTAAGACGTCGTCGAAGGAGGCGACGCTCACCGGTCACCACTAAGAGCAGCTTTGCTGAGTCTAAGTCTGTGTGTTTGTCCTTATTTGAAATGAGTCTACGAAGCCGAAACTGGCAAACGTACAGTAAGTGTGCAGCATTTAAATTTTGGGCGATGCCAGAGAGGGTTGCTCTCCGGAACAGGCTGATCTGTTCATTGATCTCGCTCATTATACCTGATAGAGGCCCCACGCCTGGCCTACTGTAATTAGCTTGGAATGAGCCGTGCTAGATCACTGCGTTCGCAACACACACACACACACACACACACACACACACAGGTCTGATGATGGAGCAATGAAGAGAGACAAATGAAGCCCATTTGTTTGGTTGATGAATCAAAAGAAGGGCTCCAATTGTCTGACTGTTTACCCATGGAATGGAATTTGTATTTGCCGAAGGTGTGTGTTTGTGTGTCCTTGTGTCCCATCCCCCTCAAACACAGCTCGTTAGGCCACAGTGCTGTAAGTCATTTGGTCAAGCAGAGAGACTAACCATGTTTGTTTTTCCCCCTCGTGTTCTCTCTGTGCATCTCTGTGCACTTTTAGCTGTCCCACACCGTTGTGTTTGTTTTTCTTTTTGTGCGTGCGCAAGGATGTAGATACCTACAGGAGCTCGATACCAAACCATCTCTAGTTTTTTTGCAAGATGCCAAAAAGAATTCTTTCCCCTTTTTAACTACCTGTTTGTGACCACAGTTCAGATTCGCTCTCATTCTCTCACCTGCTGCTCAATATAACGCTTGATTCATTCGTTGCTTCACAACTCAGTGACGCTATAATTACGTTTGCCACTAAAGAGTAATGCTATTTACAGTTTAGATGCAAAGGAGAATCATTTCATGGATACAAGCAGTAGTGTTTAATCCCATAAATAAATCGCAGAGAAAATAATTATTTATATGTAAACACCTCCCGTGGCTTTTTCTTTTCATACAGTTTACAACAGGACTGGCAGTGGGTTTTCTAAATCTGCTGTATCAGCACATCACTAAACAATGCATCAACAACTGCAAATGATTCTTTTGTGTTGCTGCTCGCAGGCCAGTCTCTGGGCTAAATGGGAACCGCTCACATCCAGACCACATTCACGGCCTTTACTGCTGCAGGTTTCTCCACATACTGTACAGTATACACGGCACGACATGCTGCCATCAGTTCATAAGAAGTTGATCAAACACATCTTGGACTATGTCGATTCTGTGAGGTCTGAGAGGATAAGAAGCCATACAGGGACATTTCGTCTTGTTGCAAATTGAAGTGGCAGAGAAACATCTACCACGACTGGTAACGCAGTTGTGCTCATGCAGGTTAGATCCACGATGAGGGATTTCAGTAGCGCCATCTACTAATAAACAACCCAGCGAAAAGCGTATAGGACAGTGTGTGATGAAAGGACTTTGGGGAAAGGAGTCCAAGCGGCGGCAGATGAAGGTAATTAAAGAAGCCATCATCAGCATCATTAATATGCTAGGTCTGCTGTGGCCCACTGACTAGTCTAATGGAGAACATGTCATCATCGTCACCATTAGGGACAGCGCGACACACACAAACACACACGCACACACCACCTTAATGTTGGGTCACGCCATGATTATCACCATTAAGCCAAGAGTGAGAAGACCTGCTTAGGAAATCTCATTCTGCCCTGCACATGCACACATACACACACACACACACACACACACACACACCTACGCACCCACACACACACACACACTTGTAGATCTTTAATTCAGACCCTGAGAGTGATAAGTATGCATATTTAAGTGATGTCAGGCCTGTTGGGTCTTTTAATTAGACAGAATGAATGAATGTTTTATAAAAATGTGTTTAACAATAAATGTGTTCATTAATTTGATGAGAGGATGTGCCCTGATGAGCTCAGTGGAACCGAGTAATGGCTCACATTCAGCTCAGGCCCTTTGATTTTGATGGCGATGGTAGCAACAGCCGGGCTCTCGCATCTGCGTTTAACTTTTCCCTCCATCTCAATTTTTCTTGCTTAACCCCCCAAAAAGTTCACTTTCAAATATGTTTATCCCACAACCTTGGACAGTTTGGGCTTCTCTGCGGAGGTGAAATGCACTTTTGTCCTCTGCAGCTAATGTGCAGTGTGATATTAGTTCACATCTCTATGGAGAATAGAAAAGTTGGAAAGTCCCCCACAATCATATATTTTTTTCGGTCTGTAGGTGGGATTTGTGGTTTGTCATGACAGTTCATTCAGATGTGTGAGTTCAGAATAGAGATTTCCCATCTTGCATCTATTATCAATAAAAAAAGAAACGGTGCTGTATCAACAAATACTGCAGCAGCTGTAACTCTTCCAAATCCGTCACCAGCGCCACAGCAGTAAATTCGTATTCGGTGTCTCAGGCCCTAAAAGGACTGGTGATACCACCAAACTTGGTTATAAGTGTGTCCCAAATGCATTTTGTTGCCCCTTTTAGCCCCCATCATCTGCTAAAATATTTGTGCAACAAAACCAATCTAAATGTTAAGCAGGTATGCTGCGTTACACCCCCCCCCCCCCCCCCCCCCCCCACGGCCGCACAACCTACCTCCAGTCATTTTTCCCTTTTCCCTAAATGCCCTTCTCTCTTCCTCACACTCTCTCTCTCCCCCTCTTTTCTCCGACACCCTTTCGCTGCCTCCCTTGACACCGGTGGAAACAGAGTGATGGTGTGTAATTTAGTCCTAATCACAACATCAGACTTTGCGCTGCGATTTACATCCCTCCACCAGCCGAGCCAGTCAGACAGTCAGGAGGGAGATGTTAATGTGAGACCGCAGGTAATTACTGTCATTACGTCTCGCAGCACGTGCACGGCTGCAAGCGCGCGCACGTGGACGCGCCGCAGATATGGGGCCATTTTTGGGATGGCGGGCTTTGATATTTTTTGGCGTAATTAAAAGGTTACATTAAAGTGGGGTTAACGTCAGCGTCTTTCATGCGATGCATGGGGCAACACCAGGACGAAACAACAGGGCAGTCACAATATTTATTCCATTGTTGATTAATGTAATTACAATTGATGCCTGGACTCTTAACTCTTCTAATCTGATTGATTTGCTTGATGTGATTTCATTGTCTCCACCGTTCTTTATTGCCTTATGTGATGATTGCTTCCTATCCCTATTCCTTTTTTCAGATGTAATTAAAAGTGTAATTCTTCATTGGGTTAGGAGCTATAGGAAAAGCCAAGCTACCGATAGATGAAAACAAATGGTAGTGCTCACGACTGGCACTCGATTCTATGTGGGAGTTGGTCTTTTCCACAGTTGATCAGAGGCCAAGAAGAAAAACAGCCCAGAACTGAAAGATTAAATATTGCAGACAACTTGAAATGAAGCCTGATGAATTTTGGCTGCGTATACCGTACTTGGGTCATATGAAACCATTTTTTGTCCTCCACTCCACATTCTTGGCGTTGTCATCTTTATTGTCCCCTTCTATTAAAGCCATTGAAGGATGACATGAAGGATAATTGTTCGTATTAATCACTTTTTTTGTGATTACACCAGCAAAATCTGTTTTCATTGAGTTCTGATTCAGCAAAGTCGGGTGTCTTATTATTAATTCCGCTGTGTTTTCTGATATGCATCAGCAGGAAGATGCTTTGGCAGACATGTACACACAAACTGACACACACACACCTCACACAGCAGTTATTTTGACATTTTTGGTTAATCATATGACATTTTTGGATGCTTAAATCATGGCCCACACATTGGAAACTTTTTTTTTTTTCATGTTTGCCCAAGTCTTTGTGGGGAAAAGGTATGGCATATCAAGGTGTTTCCATGGCGATAAGAGTAATGTGTCAGGGTCCCCAGAGTTTAGGCCTGGAAAGGTCCTGACTGATAAG
Source organism: Macropodus opercularis (assembly GCA_030770545.1). Taxonomy (NCBI): domain Eukaryota; kingdom Metazoa; phylum Chordata; class Actinopteri; order Anabantiformes; family Osphronemidae; genus Macropodus; species Macropodus opercularis. The sequence continues at coordinate 8,580,023 of JAUCMP010000028.1, forward strand.
CAAAATGAAAAAGTCAGCAGTTTGGCCAGTGCCGTCCCGTCTCTGTCTTCACCCCACACCTGCTCCACCTATCTTCTGCTCTTTCCAATCCTGTCCTCAGTCTTCTGCCCCACCCCCAACCCCCCCATCCTCCATCATTCTCACCTGCTTAATGCCTCATCCTGCCATTTACACCTGCGTCTGTAAATGCCACCTCTTTCTTTCCCCATTATTCTCCATTTACCTAATTTCTCTCTTGTGTTGCTATTATGTTCTATGGTTGACATTTATTTTCACCCCTTCTTTGCTATCATCTATTAGAACCTCAATTATCCCTTTTTTACCTCGTTTTGTTTTACACCTTTGCCTCCTATCATCCCATATTTATATTGTATGTGATTGTGTGTGTGTGTGTGTGTGTGTGTGTGTGTGTAAGCAAGGGAGACCAAAATAAAACCTTCTAAATTTTGGAAGCAAATGTTGGATACGTAATATTGTACCTGAAAGGCAGCAACATTTATTTTGCATCATGTGCATTACACCAACAACACAGTGAGTGTCAGAATAACTAATACAGTTGGAAAATGTTTATCTATGCAAAGCTTTTCACATCATTAATATCTATTGTTTGTAGTCGTGGTCGATAATCTTTAACATTTTCCCCCCTGTAGGTGGACACACTGCAGCTGGAGCTGGAGGGGGCACAGTCAGACAGAGCAAGTCTTCGTCACGAGAGTCAGATGGTCGTGACTAATGTCAACCAGTGGATTGCTGAACAGAAGTATGAAATGAGTCGTTTCTCGTTTGGCATAGGCCGATAAAGTAATCATGAAGGAGACGTTTTTCTAAATGTTATTTCCATCTACTTTGTTTTCAATGCAATGACCATTTAATAAATAGTAATAGAATAAAACTAGTATTAGTCTGCTCTGGATGCTGAACACACTGTTCAGCTGCCACGCATGTTCCCATGAAGGCTTTGCCTTGTTAAACTTTAAAAATAGAAGTCTGTCTCGGTCTTTCAGGGCTTCTAATGAAAGTCTCACAGCGCAGATGAAGGCCCAGAGCAAGCTGCTCCTCATTGCCACTGAAGAGAGAGAGTGAGTACTTCTACAGAGCGAGACCTTTAGGTTAACTAGTACAAGCATATTTGTGAATGGGAGCGTGTCTGCGAGACTCAGACCTGTGTGGTGCACATCTCGGAGGAAAGAGCAGTTCGGCGAGACACCAGCAAACCAGGTCACATTTCCTACTTGAATAATGTTGTCAGAGTGGGTCCGTTTAGAACGTGTGTGGCTCTACATGCGTTGAAGGGATTCTGCCCTCCCCCCCCGCATGTCTTCATCTTTATGACTCCTGTGCGCGCACACCGTACACACCCAGACACGGACGTGACTTATCCCTGGTTCTACAGATCAAAGCGGTCTGGTCCCTCTTCTGTCGTCCCTCCTCTCCTGCAGCGGCAGACCGTCTCCCAGCCCCACCCAGCAGCACGCCAAGCGACTGCGTGCCTCCCTCCCTAGCTCAACTTAAGTTGTGTGTTTGCAAACGGGTTTAGCGATGGCAGCCGACTCACCGCACCTAGAACACACCGGCTAAAATGAAGCTGTGTTTTATAGAATCTTCCTCCTCGTATTCAGCTCCTTAATATAAAAATTTGATTCTACTTCCCCTCCCATAAAATGAGACAATTTCATGCTTCTGATGTTGTAGCCTAATAGTGTAATAAGCATTTAAATGAAAACTTGTTTTAATATTTCCGGATGCTGACAACTGGTAGCTTAGCAACATTTTGAAATACATGACCACAAGGGTAAGTGATAAACACCTGCACCTGCATTACAATGCACCATGATGCGTGTGTGTCAGAGATAATGGCTGAGCTGTTTGTTAAAGCCTGTTCTGGAAACACAGGCACTGCTGCAGAAGCTTGGCAGAATATTTTGTCTGTCTGTTAACAAGAGCCTCTTGATGATAATGGCTGTCGGCCGTTGTCTGCGTCTGCCTCTCTATGTATATTTCCCTGTTTGACTCTGTCTCCGTGTCTCCCTTACTTTGTCAGACATCTTCAGGAGGCTAATGACACGTTGAAGGCGGAGGTAAAGAGACTGAGAGAAGCGGTGGATGAGAGGGAGAGAGACGCGGAAGGCTTCAAGGTGAACAAGTGCAGAGTGGGGAAAGCAATGAGCGGCAGACGGGGAGAGTAAAAAGGAAAGCAGATCATAAACAGGTTTGTTTTTCATTTTATAATTGTTTGCAGGCCCAGATCCGAGACCAGAGCGTGCAGCTTGGCAAGAGAACGTGAGTCATGTGTTTAGGCTCCTGGTTGATGTGTTTGTGTGTGTGTGTGACCGTACATACAATATAGGTGTGTGCATCCATCAGCTGATCAGATTTTAGCATTCTCATCCGACAAAAGCGTTGCCCGCCACGTTTCGCTCTTTCACACACAATCTAGCCTGAACAAAGCTGATGATGATAATAACAGCGGGAGTGCCAAGTTGTGAATGAAACACCCTGCGGGCCCAGCCACCTGTGTGTGCCAGCGCGTGCGCGTGTGCACACGTGTGCACGCCGCGTCTCGTCTCCAGTGTGAATATGTTATTCATGCTGGGCTTTTAACAATGATTACGCTCCAATCAAGGGCCCATCCTCTCCCGCTTGCCACCCCCATGGCTGTCAAATAGCATTCATCAATAGAGAGGAGATATATTCATTATGTTCATTAGGGCAATGAGAATGAATGTGGCACAGATGGGATTGGGCGTAGGATGGAAGTGAGAAAGGAGAGTGTGTGCACGTGGGAGACGGTGTTTGTAGGGGCACCTGCCTGCAGCAGGGCTCCCCTTGCCCCCAGTGTAACCCCCTAAGGTCTTTCTCATTAACAGCCCCCCCCCCCACCTCTTTGCTGTGTTTTACACACGCGCACACGCCGATGTTGCACCCCCTACCCTAACGAACCACCTCTGTTTCCAAAACGGATCAGATTTGTTTTGACTGGAGTAGGTTTCCAATTTTATTCAAAGCTGTCAGTCATTTTAATGATATCATTAAGGGGCCACGACAGAAAGATGAATCGCATTTCTTTGTCTTTCCCTCATAATTGCGAATGAGCGAGGGGGGGTGGGGGGCTGTGCTGAGCGAGAGAGGCAGTTCATATAGAAGTATGCATAAGAGGGGTTTTGATTGAGCGAATATAATAACATGGATCGAGATAAAAACAGTGAATGAAAGCGTCTTCTATAGTGTCTTCTCTTTTTTCTTTCGCTTTATTATGAGGATTCGTAATTTATTTTATTCCATTATTGTAGGCCGCCACACGCACACACACACACACACACACACACACAACTAACTAAAAATGCCATATGTATGAATATCATGCATCTACTGTATAAGGCAACTGATTTGTTATGATATTTTCATATACATTCGCTGTTTAAACCTTATTACTGGTGGCAAAGGGGGTTTTCTCTGCATTGTCTATTTACTGTCACTATCGCTGACAGAAATCCACATGGCATGAAGGCTTTGTCATTAGGTTTGCCTTTATTAAAGAAATTTATTATGATAACATGCCCTACTGTTCCAGAGCAGCTGATGTCATGGCCTCACATGGTGAATATCATATTATATCAGATATGAGGAGGATATAAGTTTGATTTAGATAGAGGCTTGTGCTATAATGAGGTTAGGTAAAATGTTTAAAGATGCGGTAAATATGTGACAAACTATGGGCTTTTGTAAATGTGAATTAAAACCTGTCAATAGAGGATTAGTCTCACATGATCATCTCACAGTTGAATGGCATCGGTGGCCTTGTTGGCACAATGCACCCTGTTGCAATGCAGCACTTTAAGGACATTTCAGCCGTGTTTGCTTTATTAAAAAGACAGAGGAACAATATTTTGGAGCCTTAAGAGCTAAACACAGTTTCAGTCTTAATTGCATAGAGGCAATATCTGAAATAACTTGTTATTGATCAGCAATCAAACCCTTTCTGCCTCAAAGAATGTTATCTGTGTTCCCTCCAGGGGCGTTTGATATGAAAAGCTGGAAGAATAACAAAGTCCTGCTTAAAGTTTGCTATGAAATCTAAACGACTCAACAGAAATCATGCGAATAAATTAGAGTGCAGTGTTTGTTCCTTAGCCGTAATTACACACCACTCACAAACGAACTGTTCACACTTCACAAAGTATCTTTATCTGGAAACATTAAAGTAGCCGCGCACGTTCAAAAGCACTGAGTGGAGGAAGCAGAGATCGATTCGATGCCGCTTGCCACCGGCAGCACTGACTCGGTGACGGTCTGAAACAACCCATCTGGGAGAAACCGCTCGTAAAGACTCTGGCTTCATCAGCTGCACCACTAATGATGTACTTCCAATTAACAGCAGCCAGTGATCACAGCAGAGGATTTTACCAAACCCAGAGAACCACAGTGACAGAGACACAGAAAGAGGAGACCGTGTGAGAAGAGAGTTAAGTCTTGCATAAAATTTACAGCAGTACGAGAGCTGTAAATAAGAACGATGAGAGCGAGATTAGGGCGAGAGGGGAAGCGTGTAGTTTATTGCCTGGTTTAGAGAGCATGGCAGCTTGGCTTTGACACTAATTACTGTAATTACACATACACTGATTGGGTTAAGCCGCTAATTACCCACATCTGCGTTTGCATGTAAACAGAGCAACACATGTTTCCACAGGCGTCACGCCAAGTGCTCGGCGCATCGCTGCCTTCACACATCGGGAGCATAAATCTCACACAGTTGTCTCAGCGGCAATGATGTTTCATGATCTGCTGAAGACCACATTACCGTCTAGGAAGGAGTTTAAATCATGTGAAGAATCTGCGGAGATGTGGATTTTATGGAGTTGGCTTGTGCTTAAAGTTTATGCCTCCTGTTTTTCTAGCAGTGTAGTAATGGGAACTCGTGGAGACTGTCTTTTAAAAGGCATTTTCAATTTCAAAGATCAAAGGGAATGTCAGCATTTCTCCTTATTAATGTTCTTTATTGCATTATTATGTTGTGGAATTAAAATATCTGGAAGGGTCACATGCAATTATGATCAGTTTATTAATGTCATTTTCAGGAAATTAAGTTTCCTTTGAAAAAAAATTTTATTAGTCAAGTTGGTTTATATACTTTAAATTAGATTATATTCCATCTGCTGATGTAGCTATAGATTAATATCACATGATTAATTAAAAAATCCTGTCAGTCATACTATGTTTGTGTTTTGAGGCCGTGGTGTGTAGTTAACATAGTTGTTGTGTCTTGTCGTGGTTGAGGTTTTTCAACTGTTTTAGTTGTAAAATATATGGGCGCAAGTTTCAATAATGAATCTAATAAACTTTTCAGACAAAAATGTCAGTTCTCATATTAAAGCATTTGAGGTCTGAGGAGACACTGGAGGCAGATTTTAAGTTGTGGCTAATAGGCCCAGGAAGTTTGTGTGGGCGCGCGACTGTGTGTTTGTGTGTTTCAGCTCAACCCACACCAACGAGAACAACAGTGGCATTTGTTAGTGTGCCGATGTTCTCAACTGAAGCAAAATGGGTCCGTCTCCCCACCCAGTGCTACGATAGGACATCTCAGCTTGTTCTTCTACAAGAAAATTAGCATTGAAGAAGTACAGTGTTACTTTAATGGGCTAAAATGTCTTCAAAAAAGTATTTAGAGGGCCCCCCCCCCCCCAAATGCTAACTGAACAGGTTTACTGGGGCATGAAAGGAAGAGCATAAAGCGGGGGCAGCGAGCTCCTCAGTCCGCACAGAGCACCATTATCCACCGTCGTTAATTTAATATACATTCCTTAGTCAGCCCTGGGTCGAAATATAGCAGCCCCTAACATTTGTTTGTCATTTCCCAAAACGTTTTTAATAAACAGTTAAATTTTTAAATGGCTTTGTGTACTGTTAATGTTCCCTGGCTGCGGTTGCCTTCACTGCTGTTTTTGTTATGTGTGGAGTATATATATATATATATATATATATATATATATATTTTTTTTTTTTTTTTTGGGGGGGGGGGGGGGGGGGGGCGGTTGTTATCATTTTTATATGTTCTTTTATATACAATTTAATGATTTCTGGAACCCATTCGCTCAGCCATGTTTGACTTTAATGAAGATAGTTATAATGAAGATGATGCACACCATCTCCTCGCCCCAGATTTTCAAGGACAGTTGCCAAGTATACGAATATACGCAAATAACAGAGTTTAAAGTTTACCACAGTAGGGGAGAGCACGTACTACTTATTTTTGTAGTAAACTACAGATGAGCCTGTAGCTTATGTACTTGTATTTTGTCAGTGCTGCGGGGAAAAAAAAGGCAAATTTGATATCTGACCTGTTTGTTATATTTGTACATTTTGTTATAGCCTGGAAAATCAAGGTTGTGTGGCTTTAAACCTCAGCAAAATCGAGGACATGCAGACCAGAATGCGAAGCAACCTGGAGGCCATTGGGATGTTAAATCAACAAGTAAGACACACACACACACACACACACACACGCCAGGTCCTGACAGTCCTTTTACCCGACAGATACAAACACACACCCACTGGCCCACCTGCTGTTGAGCTCACACAGAAAAGGAAGCTTTCATGCGTCCAACTTCAAACACACAAGCGCACTTGCACACAGACGCACGCAGACATCCATTTCCTCTTCCTACGATAAAAGTCAAAACTAGGCAGCAGGGCGAGGGAGGGTGTGTGTGTGTGCGGCGTTGGGAAGGGGGGACAAATCGTATCGGGAAAAGGCAGTGACGTTTCTTTCCACTGGTAAATGATTTCCCTTTCATGAAACTGAGAGAGGGAAGTATATCAATACAGCTGTGCTGATCTCTTCATGACAGCATAGGGAAATGGCCCGCTGTGATAAAACAATGTGGGGGGAAAAACACAGAGGAATATTCTGAGGAAAAGCTGACATTTTTTTACTGTGTTGAACTTCACAAGAGTCAACAAATCACCAAAAGAGGGAGGAATCAAAAAGTACTCCTCAGCCCCCTCAGTTCTCCAAAACTCCAGAGCCTGGGGAACAGCTCACCCGACTTTTGTTAGTGGTGGAATAGCCCGCTGATTGACAGGGTGCGACGAGAGGTGGTACTTGTTGAAGTTTTGACGCGGGGCTGTTTCGGCGGAAAGCAAATGGCATTAGCTGCGTGTTCGAGATGGAGGAAGATGGAGGCGAGGAGGAGAGAGAGAGGGGAGGAGAGGTGTTGTTTAACAGGTCAGGTGTGTAATAGCACCTCTTAATCTCTAGTGTGAATCATTACACACATCGATCCAACATGGGCAGCTCACACACGCACGCAAGCAGAGCCGATATAGGTAGTTCATTTACACAAGGATATTCCCCTCACTGTCCGCTGCACACGGACGCATACTCAAGTATAGGCTTGCCCTCCCATACAGATGTCAATGAAAGGCACCGATCTCATTTAGATCGGTCGCTTTTAGTCATGCTCACAAACTCTGCGTGCTGCTGTTACACAATTCCTCTCCGTCTGTTAAACGAATCCCACGCGCACCCTAAAAATGTCACACAGGTATTAAGTGAATTTCTGTTAATTGGGACGAGGGCAGGCATCAGATGAATCCGAGCCTTAATTAGCATTAGGCAAGTTTTCCATGTCAGTTATTGTACAGTGTATGTACATGCTTCCATGTAAAGATGACAAAGAGCAATATTAAGCAACATAAGCTTTAGAAGTGGCTGCATGTTTAAAAGAAATCGAGCTACACAGACAGAGAAACACACTCGTGCAGCGGCATTAAAATAACAACCCCGCGTGTGGGTTGTGTTTTTTTTTTTTTTTCTTTTTCCATTACTCATCTTTCATCCCAACATATGCACGGCAGTTCACTCGCAGTATGCGAAGGTTGAGAAGACAAGCTGTGATTTTTTAATTTCACCCCCCTCTCTTGCAATTAGGAAAGCCACCAAAGATGGGGGAAATTAAACAGGTCCCTCTGAATATACAGTTAATTATAAATGTCAGCCTCAGTGTGTTTCATGTGGGAACTCGATTGCTTTTGGCGTAACATAAAATGAACATGCTGCAGAGAGTAAATACTCTTTAAGCATCTTAGGAGAGTTTTGACGAGTCGTGTCAACATGTCATTGGCTCCTCAAGGGTTAAGCCTGAGACCTAGCTACAGCATTTCTAGTCTTCAGATATAATACATTTGTTCAGATTTATTGAGCATCTGTGTGTGTGTGTGTGGTGTCTGGAAGGATGTTAGCGGGAACCATCTGGAATTGTGTCTGTCTCATCTCCGTTTGCCTTTCTTCCCTGTACACACAGAGATACCCACACACATGGCCAGACATGTCGCTGTGACATCATCCTGAAACCGCAGCCCACTTACATGCACGCTAAAAAAACAGATGTGGATGAGTGCAACTGTCATTACCCGATGTGTCTCTTTGTCTCCCCGTCCTTTAATTTCTTATGTGGCTTTTCCTCAGAGCTAAAAATAAATGAAGTCTTTCATTCTCTTTTATCTGCCTTATTACGTTGCTTTTTTTTTTTCTTAGACTGGCACATTTTGCATATTTTTCCCACACGTTACAACTAATGCAAATGCAAATAGTTTTTGCACTTAAAGCCGTTTTTTTTAACTCACAACCTTTCCTGTTTTTACACAAATGGCCTTGTCAAGCAAAAAATTTAAAAAAAGACAGCCTCAGTTTAGCTAGTCTGTAATTGTATTTCGGGAGCCCAATCATGTTCTGACGACGTGCGATTTGTTTTGTGTCACAGATGATTTTGTGTCAAATCGGCCTCTAATTATCGCCGAAATTGACTGTTTTCATGTCGAAATTTACACCATCGCATGATCCTCACTCGCAACCATCTCAAACTGTGAGCACAATACTCCTGAAAAGCCATCACAATTTCCATTTGCATTTCTGTTTCCAGAGGCATGAAAGCGACTGTGAAAGATGAATTAAGTACATAATGAGGTGTTGGCTACTTTATCACCACGATAGCTGTTGACTTTTGATGCTTGATGTTTATTGGTTACATCCAATTACGTTTTGTCGTTTTGTAGATTGAAGGAAATCAGAGGGATGTTTTAACCTTTTGAAACTTTGGCAAAAGTCGGGCCATCCTCGGCACAAATATCTACCTCAGTGTCTTTGTCTCCCTTCCTCCAGTTAAACACCCTCAGCAGGGAGAATAAGCTGTTGCGTAGGCAGCTGGATGAAGAGACGTCCATGCGCAGACAAATCGAAGGACTTCTTCTTCCTCCCACCTCCCAGCGCTGCTCCACCCACCTCCCCGCCTCCGTCAGCGGCCACCCACCTCCCAAGTCCACCTCCCCTCCTCCATTCCTTTGCCTACCTCACCCACTAAGCTTGAATCCATCGACAGAGGACGCCGATGAAAGTCATACCCAACCACAGCTGAGTGGAGTTGAGCCAGAGAGACCAGGTGAGTCCCAGCGTTTGCGTGAAGCACTCTGCTCTTCTGGAAGACATTTGGTCTGAGTGGACAAGCAGGGGACCAAGTGAAGCCCACTGAAGACTTTGACCTGTCACGACCTTTTGACCTCCAGCCTCTCACTAGGGAGCTTCCACAGTATGAGGTTAATGTCCTGCAGGTCAAAGTCAATGCTCAGCACCTGAGGCGAGGACCAAAACCAGTGAATAATGCAATTCCCTCAAATAATCAAAAGTTAATTTAAAAATATCTTTACTACTGCAGCACAGGGAGATTTTTTACTTTTTTTTTTTTCAATTTTAAATGTGACACATTTGAAACCAAATGTTTTACAAAACTGCAGCACTATGCACCGAAACACGTCTGCACAGAATTCCAACAGCTTAACAGACTGACAACAGCATTCTACAAATATTACATAAATGTAATTTGTTCAATTGACTTATGTCACTTTTATAAGGTTTGCAGCGAAACAAAGAAAAGACACTGAAATGATTTGAGTGCCTCTAAATATCGAGCTTCAACTATTCTTATTCCGCCTTAAAGGCAAACTAGGAGGAGACATATTGTCGTCATCTGATTGATGCACAACTCCCACAGTTTATGCAACTGTTAAAAAATGCTAATAAGCTTATTTTTGTGTTCATTGCTAGTTAGCTACGACAACTTTACCTGGAAAATACATATACTGTACTGTAGGCATGTTTAATGCAAAATGATTCACTCACCTGCTTATCAGCCGCTGTTCATGGGCCTCCCTGCAGTTGTGTTGCATGTTAAACTAGACTCAAATATTAAAATGAACATTTCTGTCATAATAGATGATATATTTTAGCCTATAAGTATAGCAATGGGTGATGCGAGTGAATGAGTTTGTGAAAACTTCTGTCTGCCACCGGCGAAGCCTTTCGGACGGAAGGTGAAGCTAAAATCAAATCCCGCACGTTTGGGGCGAACGCGACCAGGATTCCTGCGGAGCTTTGCGGACAGACAGCCACGCTTTGTAAAACCTAGTCTTCAACTGGTCAGACCTGAGCCATAAAACATTCTCGAGCATCTATGGACAATGTGTGAACCACATCCACGGCCGTCTCCCCAATTTTTGACGCCACAAAGCGGAACTGTTTCCCCGCACGACGGATTCTGGGCTCTGCTCCTCGGCTTACGCTGCAGCTGTGCACCATGTGTCCTGCAACTACTGCAGCGAATGTGGCCATGTGTCTTTAAGCGGGACTGCGTTACTGTCTGTGGGCGAGTGTGTGCTTCTGTTCGAGTATCTTAATATTCCACTGTACTTAGAGTTGAGTTTTACACTTTTTATTGATTTTGACGTTGCGTGGTTTGAGATTGTTGTGTTGCGAAAATGAAAAACAGACATAAACGTGTTTTTTTTCTGTTTTATTTATATATGTAACATGGCAGCAATTGTAATAACTTTAGCATAGCAATAGCATAAGGACAGTTGTCATAGTTTTAATAAATAAATGATTTTGAAGTGTTTCCATGTGCATGGACAGGTGAGTTACGCCTCTTTATAGCTTCTAGCGGTTGAACAAGTGTCCTGCCTATTCCCACAAGCAAAGACGAGGAAGAGGCACATGCATACGACTAAAAAACAGCGTTATTATACTGGCATAATGAGAATTCTAGGGAAAGAAGGTCTCAGACCACATTGGCCTCCCTTATTTAGCTTTTTCCTCCTAGTGTCTGCCCCCACCTGTCTCCCACGCTCCCCCACCTGTCACCCCCCTCCCTCCCTTTTTTAAAAATCTTGATCATTGGCTCTGTATACCGTATACATAACTATTGTATAGCTGGTCAGGATTTTGTTCATTTTAATGATTTCGAGCTGAACCGCATGTCCTTGTTAGCTTGGTTTTCCTCATTTGCCATGTCGCACTCAAAATACCCTCCTTTTATGTGCAAACACACATGCGTGCGCATTCACACGCGTTACATATTCTTCCACAAACACACACACACACACGCTTGCACAAATGGCACAGTCATTAAAAATAAGACCACAGTCTTTTTTGAAAACTCCGTGGACTGAGGGAAAGTCAGCGGCACGCAGCGGTGAAAAGAGTCTCCCTGGAAACAATGATCATTTGTTGTTCTTTAAAACCCGGTGAGGTTTCACAGAGGTTAAGCTTTTCTTTGATGTGTTTTTAACTCTGTGGAGGGATTAGTCAGCCTTTCACACACACACACACACACACACACACACACACACACACACACACTCGCTCACACAAGCACATACAGGCTCTTAATTTCCACACCATGAGCTCTTTTCTCACAAAGAAGAAAAGCACTGAACAAGCTCCTTCCTAACCTAATTTTACCAAATGAGCGTGTGTGGTACTTTACCGCTTTATGTGTGGTCCTTTGGAAACCTGTGGTAAACCAGAAGAATATTGCAAGTCAGTATTTTCATTTTATCCCAAATTAGCATTGGCTGTTTTGTGAACAGTGTGGGCCATCAACCGAGAGAGAGGCAGGCGCTGATCATCACCACAACATTCATTACAGTGTTTTCAAGACATCACTGGTCCTTATTTCATTACGTTAAGAACGGAGGCGCGTGCGTGCGTGTCTGGGCTTCCCTGTAGGTCTCTGCTAATAACCACACCAAACACTTGATCATAGACCATGTTGCAAGCAGCTTTGCAACAAGTAGCTAAACATAGCAGGGCAATTAATAATTATTTGCAATGATATGTGTAATAAAGCCACCAGGAAAAGGTGTTTGTTCAGTTTGTGTAGAAAATGTTTTTGCAATATTGTTTAAATCTCTACATGCTCTGTCTGAAATGTAAGAACGTTACAGCAACCACTTTCGTTCTACAAACGTCACAAATATTCAATCACGCCGCCCCTTTGTGAATCGGAAGGCTTTAAATGAAAGTATACATGCGACACGTGCGTCAGCCCCGTCATGCGAAAATGCTTTGGCTGGGATCGGATCGGTCTTGTGCCACTGTTACCGCAATGCCTTTCAGCGGGAGAGAGGCTTCTGTCACACCGCAAAACAGAAAGTGACAGAACAGCAAGAGAAGGCCAGAGAGAAATCAGCTGACAGGAGCGCTGGCAGTACGTCTCTGCTGAAAGTTAGGTCACTCAGACCTAACCCAGAAGAGACTTCTGAAAAGGTTGTTTGCTACATGATTGCTTATAGACTGTACAGTAACAGTATGAAGGTGAGATAATGTGTCATCGCACGTCAACGTCTATCTGCATAAATTATTACTGCGATTGTGAATATTTTGACATTGTTACGTTTAAATGTCCAGTGCCTGCTTTTGTCATGTTGCCTTTTCGTTTATTGGACAGGTGTGAAACATAACATAGCGCGGAGGAGTGAAAAGATACAAGACAGACAGTGGAGATGGTGGCAGAGTTAAAGTGAAGCTATAAGCGTTGACTACGCTGCTCGGGAACCAGGGTTCGGCCTCAAACGTGGTTCAGCGTGGGCTCGTATGTAGCTGTAGAGGTGAACGAGCGCTTCCTGTGAGCTAAAAGGTTATTAAACCATCAAAGAGCATCTATGACGAGATGACGATGTATTATGGTATTATGGTTAAATATGATGGTGTACACAGACAAGCCCAGCTGGAGCTTCCAACAGGTTCAAACTGCAGCTCACGCCTGCGGTCGTGTGAAACAGCGCTGGCACAGCTCTAATCGGTTTGCGTTCCTTTTGAGTACTCGTTGACTTACCTAGTGTGCGACGCCTAGAAACGCATTCAGTAATGTTTGCAGTTTAAAAGGCAGAATCAAAAATCCAACACAATCCCAGTTGCTTTTGAATTTCTTATGGTTGCATCTATAGAGTCTGTACTTTTGTGTCTGTGCTGCCATCCTGTAAGGGATAAATTGACCATCAGAACAATTTCTCAACTGGTTCCCTCAAGGGGTAAAGCCATAGGTAAGAAGAAGAGGGAAAATGGGACAGTTTAAGACAGTGGGAAACCTGGAGGGAAGAAGAAATTACATGGCAATTTGAGGGAGTCGAAAAGAAAAGTTGTAATGGAAGAGTTGAGGGCTATAGGGAAGGAGGAAAGGAAATAAAGTGGAGGAAGAACGAGAGCGTGTGGAAGAGACTTGAAGAGCATTGTTGGGGATTTAGGGAGTAAGTTTGGGAATAAAGGAGGGAGATGGCAAAGAGAGAGATGGATGCGGGGGTAGACTGCCAAAGGAAGAGAGTGAAGGGGGTGTAATGTGTGATTTAGACACTATAGAGGTTAAGATATGAAAGGAGTACCAGGACATTTAGGGAAAGGTGGCGAAATGAAAGGAAAAGTAAAAGATGAGAATAGCCTGTTAAGTGGAGAATAAGAGAAGGAGGGATGAAGGAAGGCTGGAGATTTAGCAAAGGAGAAGATGACGAAAGAGCAAAATGGGAAAGAAAAGAATGAGAGAGAAGCCGGGGATTGAGGGTAAATACGGAAGAGAGGGTGCCAAAGGAGACCACATTGTCCTTATCGGCCTGCTCCAGAAAGCCTGCTCCCTAATGGGGCCGGTGTGAAGGGGGAGTGCGGACTAGGCCTGATGCTACCTGATTAGCCATTGACTCAGGCGCACATCAAAGTCTCGGAGGGGAGGGAAAGGAGGAAGGTGCGCAGGGCTCGCGGGCTAAAGGTGAGTCACCACCCTGTCCTTCAGTGAGAAGCGCGGATGAAAATCTGTTTCACTTTCCTCCTTTTCATCAGCCTTAAAGAGGAAAGCTGCTCTGAATAAGGAGATGCTCTGAATGGGCGGCGGGGGGGGAGAAAAAGAGAAAGGGAAGGAGACGTTAAAAAGAGTCATCATGCTCTATTTGCCTTTTGGCTACATATAGTAAATTACAGGCCGGACTGCATCTGTTACTCGATACCCGGCACCGATGTGTATCCCTTTTTATATCCCACACCCTGAATTCATTACTGTCACACACAATCGCACTCTCGCAGCATAATCATATTCATCATACTCGCCTGAGTCTCTCCTAAATTTCTCTCCAAGGGAGCCCCAATATGGCTGCTGATGACCTTCATTAGTCCCCTCTCTTTCTCTTCCTCACCCCACCTACTCCATTCGTTTTGATCTCCGTCACGCTGTGTGTACATTCACGTGCGAGCCCCTTCTCTTTCTTTTATTTGTGCTCTCCCTCACACACTTTATTTCATCTCTGTGTTTCTCCTTTTTGTTTCCCCCCCCATGTGTCACTCACTTCTCATTACTCCTCGTCTCCGTTTCATTAGCATACAGAGTAAGAAGATGGCGCTGGGGGTAATGTGCGTGAGTCGCCGGTGACAAAATGGAGGGCGTCATCAGAGGTTGCGGCGCTGTCACCAGCCGCCAAACCGGCGCTGATGTCTACCTGTCACACGCTCGCGCACGGGGGAGAAGGAAGGAACCACGGATCCGTAATCAGGTGTGACACATCACAGCATAAACGCTCCGATCTCACCTGACAGTCACATACACACATGCAATGTTTGCGTTGTGGACCACAGCAACAGAAACAGATGCTGACAGAAACAGTATCTGAGTTTATTTTGAGATACACACAACAGGGGCTTTAATGAACACAGATGTGTGGTTTTTTTTAAATATATATGTCGTTGAATTGATCAGAGTTGGGCGGGTGCAACTGTGGGCGCTGTACAGAGAGAGATGAACTACATTATTTCCATCTTTAAACAGTTCAGTAGACTCACATTGACAAAAAAAATATATACATTTGTGTATAATCATCTACTCAGCGATGTTTATAGTTACAGAACAAAGCTTATAACCACTACCCTACATCTGCTTTTCCTATTGAATGTATTCTTTAATGAAAATCCTTTAGAATTCATCGACATTTCAACTATGAAACACCATCTTATTGACAGAGTATGGAACCGGAGAATCACAGCAGCGTGATGATGTTTTCAAAGGCTGACAAAAGCAGATGACTTCTTACAGTAAATTGAAACTATTGCAGCTACTAAGCCAGAGAATGCGCTGTAACAGTAGATTATACAAGTAACGAAGAGTGTGCACTGTGTGTGCGAGTTGCTTTTCCATCCTCACCAGGGAACGAACTTCATTGTACCGTGACGCTGTAGCACTAAACTAAAATCCTGGGCGTGTGTTGATGAGTTGATGGCCTCCTACTCTGTTCTTGATTAGAAATCGTCCGCTTATTAATATCTGCGCTCGCTTGACAAGCCAACGGTGTCTTAGCGAGTCGCACATCGAGGGCGGTCGTGTCTGAAGAAGACGGACGACAAGAAGGGAAGGCGCCGCTAAATGGTCCTAAAGCGTGAGGAGAGCAGAGGAAGAGGGGGAAGCAGGAAGCGGAGAGGACAAACAGAGAGTGAAGGATGAATTCCCAGGAGGCAGTGTTAAGTTGTATTGGTGTGTGAGCTTGTCACTAATAGTGTCCCTGCCATGCTTATGAGAGCTGGAAATACTTTGATGCTAATAGACAGATTATGGAAAGAAACGAAGCATGTCCTGAAATCCTCTTAGCAAGACTTCACCTTTTTATTTATTTATTTCCTGCCAAGTTCTTTTCTTTCTCTCTCTCTTCCTCTCCCTACCTCTGTGGCCTCGGCATTGTCTCGTTGAACGCGTTTCATGTTTTGTCTGACGCTCGGCGCGTAGTGTCGTGTCTCTCTCTCTCTCTCTCTCTCTGTCTTTTTCTGTCTCACGTTTTCAAAAGGCACTTTATTTATTGTCCCGGGGGAGCACTACATTATGCATTAACCTGTTCAATTATGCATTCATTTATGCAGCCGTTGCCTTATGTAAATGCACTTCATGATTAAACAAATTGTTTCGCTGTTTGGCCGCGTGTTCCCCACGTTGAGTGTTTGCCAGTGACATCATGCAGCAGCGAGCGACTCCATGCCTGTACGCGACATGTGTGAGCGTGTGAGTCCCATTTGTGCTCTATTAAACTGGTGAAGGGGCCTTGGAGACTGCGAGAACGCTCTGCGGGCCTCACGCTGAACAGCAATGTACCTGTTGGTTGCTTTTGGATGCTGCCTGGCTGTAGCGTACGTAAATACGTATATATATGGAGCAGCAAACTCCGCATTTGCGACATCTCTGTGGATGCATTTATCACCTTCTGCTGGTATAGATTCAGACAGGAAATGAGAAGGAGCAGCAAGACGTGTCCTAACACGAGGAATCCAGCCCGGCGTCGGTTTGCATCTCACCCTTCCATGCGCCTACCAAGACGAGCCGACTGCACCTTTTTTCTTTTTCTTTTTTTTTAATCAGACTTGAACAAACTCCTCTTACAGGCACCGTTATGCTCAGCGGAGGCCTTGGAAGCCTCCTATTGACTAAGAGTTGCTGCAGACATCTTAATCACAGCTATATATAGCCTTTCCTCTATCTGACAAGAGAAATGAGCAGTCATTTAAGACAGATGAACTGTGTCTGGATGGCGGGTAGACTTATCTAAACCGCACCCGCAACTTTGATCTACTCTAAAATCTTCTATTGGCTTCCATCTGATACAGGCTGGTATCTGATTTGCCCACACCACTGAGGAATGAGAAATTTCAGTGGAGAAAAGATGAATGGAATATGCATTAATACACCTTCCATCGCTTTGCTCTGCCCCCACCCCTCATATACAGCTACCCCTCAATCATGCGGTTGCAACACTGTGACAGTGCCCCAGTCCACCACCTCTTTCCTCATCCTCTCTCTTCACCTCTATCTTTCTCCCCCCTCGTCCTCGCTCTGCGCGCTTCGCTCTTGCTCCATCTCTCTGTCTCTGGCAGGCTGTGAGTGAGCGATGGAGTTTTAGTGGACCCTCTGAGCAGCCCTGTGGTTTTCCAGTGCCACACATCAGAGGCCGAGCATTAGCCCCGTGCATGCTTCAGGAGTTTGGCTTGGCAGAGCACCAGGCCCTAACTACCTCCTCTCCAGGACTCGCCGCTGCCAGCGCAGGCTAGACAAAGCACCCGAGCCCTATTTGCAATCTACATGAAATTATGCTCATGTCCCACTGTTTATATTTTTATTCATTAACCTTTATAAGGACGTGTGTGTGCTTTTATTACATTAATTTTCTGAGCGTATCCTGACACGGAATGAGTTAAAGCAAGTTTATATTGGCGGTTTTGAAGGAAAGTGGGTCCCTATCTGCATAATGTACAGTAAATCTTCATTATCCAAACCTCAGGAAGTCTGCACAGACTGAATGGTTGAAGGAATAAGTTTAATGATGAGAATATGAGCAGCAATGCAAACTTATAGTCTGGTAATTGTGTGCATTAATAATAAAAGGTACCTGAGAATTGCACCGTGGAACAATATAATTACGTGAGCTTTATAAGACACTCGGTCCTGGTGGACTCACTGGACTGCATGAAGCATGAGAAATAGAAAGAAAGGATTGTGTTCGTACCCGTGTTCGTGCGTTACATTGGGAGAAATCCGCTTCGAACCGGGTGCAGTACCTGTAATAACAAGTGCAGTAACTGTAATTAAAGGCAGATGAGAGATGGTAAGGGGGTCGCGACCCTGGATGAAATCGCACTTCCAGTAGACATTCATTTATTATTTACCGCCTATGAAGTAGTGAGTGTGCAGAATGCAGTCAAAACGGCAGCTTTAACAGTTGACATCCTCTCCGGCTGCTGTGTGTTTTGAAGCTACAGGTGTAATACAGGTTTCGCCGTATAAAGCAGGACATTTTGGGGATTGAAAAGACCCTGGGACATTAATTATGCTGCTGTATTAAATAGTAATCACTGAAATGCTGCATCGGCATAATTTATTACACTTCTAATGAAAGACAGGGAAACATGCGCAAGCCCACACATCATGCACCAGCTAATTCCTGGACATTACGTTTGGCTAATACGCATCTGAAACAACTCTCTTGTGGTGTTGCAACAGAATAATTTATCAAAACAAATGCTCCATTTTATGCTGTCCCTCAATTGAATGTGACCAGCACTAAAAGATGCAATACTCAGCCATGCAATATGCATGGCATTATGCTAATGCACTGCATTTGCATTCATATATATCATCTGTTGGCAAGAGTGAAACAATATTCAAATAAAAGACTGGTATTAAAGAAACACATTAATCCAAATTAACTGAAATGTGTATGAGTTGCGCTTAAAAAGGATGCACAAGCATTAACATATGCAGCGATTCAAAACATAATCTAGAACTTTATACAACTTTGAAATTGACCTTGACGTACACTTTGAATATGACTGTGCAACTATTTTGTATCTGTGCTGTGCATAAATCAGCGAAGGGTTTAAACCTGCATATTTTTATGGTCCACGTCATTTATTTTTTCCAATATAATGATTAAAAAATACGAACACACGAGGCAGTTGGTAAAACTATTGCATCACAGTTTAGAATAAAACATCTCTGAGTGGAAGGATCAAGCATTTGCAGCAGGAAAGTTTTAGTCGGCTAAAGCTATAGCTTTATGCTAATACACCCATACACCACACGCATATACATATTACAAACATTCAATATGCTGATGACACCTCTTCAGTCACACGCGTAGCTATTTATATACAATAATGGTTACTACGCTGATGATCATCGTCATTATGAGTGAAAAGACTGACGGTGATGAGGGCATTGACAGATATATTGCCGAGTGGGAATAGGTTGGTGATGATGAGCCCCAGAAGTGCACTGCTGTTCCCTGCTTTCATTTTCTCCTTGTGTCTCTCCACCTCATCGTCGCTTCACCTCTTTGTCCTCTGGTTCAATTTTCGAATCACAAGTCAGGAGCAGTCAAGTGCCGCCAATCCGCCACACAACGGCGTGCCTCGGAATACTAAGAGAAGACACCGGGAATGTATTAGTTACACAAAGTCCGTGCTGTGTTTTTATTGAATTATGAAGAATTTATGATAGCAATTTGATCTGGTGTATCACTTTCAGCGGGGCTCTTGTTCTGCATGTATAAGATACAGTGTGGCACTTGAGTATCTGTCTCTTTGGGGAATTGGCAGGGAGCAGAGCATGCTGCGTGATGCTCCACTCATTCCAATCACAGCTTTAAGTCTTCAAAGAAAATATGACTCAAATTTGTATTCGACATGGTAATAATAAAACTACTTAAAACTATAAAGTCTCTCCCAGTTCCCCTATTTTATAAGCCCATGTTTATCTCTTCATTTTAATTAGTACGTGGCATTAATTTCTGCTTTTGCTTTTATCGCCAGTCATTTACAGGCACAAGGATGATCATGTTAATATTACAGAATTATGGAATACGATTCCTAGGTTAATTAGGTTGTTCTTTTTAATTAGAATGTAATTGTGTGAATTGGTGTCTTTTCAAGGGGAAATGCAGGCTATCAGGCACCACGGGCGGTTCAGACTTCCAGCTTGGCCGAGACTGTAGGCAACAGTGCCCTCTAGATGTTACACGGGGAAACACGTTATTGTTCCTGTGTGCTACAACTGGCCTTTCTCAGTGTTTATATGTCTAGTGTTTCTTTGTGTACCTAATAAAAAAAAAAAGAAGATACTATCCCTTCTGGAAAATGATAGCTTAGTAAAGAATTACACACCAGATTTTAAGCCATTTACTTGCAAATCACTTTTGTGTGTCAGGCTTATGCATGCGTCACGGAGACATCTTTTCCCCAAACTGAAATCACACAATATCTCCAAACGGTCTACCGCCTGGGAAAGTTTCGAATGGCGACAATAGTCCATGTGTGTCACAGACACGCATGGAAAAAGGAAAGCCAGAGGGAGGAACATCTGCAAAGAGGATGCTTCATGGCTTGGGCTCGTGTTTAGACCTCAGGGTTGAATTAGATCCACAAGTTGTTAGTAGCGTTAAAGTTAGATAAATTCAGGTTATGATAAAGCTGGTGTGCAGCTGTAGTAATCTTAAGATCAATACCACCTTCGTTTCGTTGATTAAGGTTTTTTAGTAAATATCTTGCAATTTACACCAGCATTGCAATAACTTCAATGCTTCAATGTGAATATCCTGCAGT
The DNA here is from genome assembly GCA_030770545.1 of Macropodus opercularis. NCBI lineage: Eukaryota > Metazoa > Chordata > Actinopteri > Anabantiformes > Osphronemidae > Macropodus > Macropodus opercularis. The sequence goes on from JAUCMP010000028.1 coordinate 8,600,460, forward strand.
GTAGAAAAAAAAAGGCCTTGAAATAACATTCAGACTGTAGGGAAACAGTTCAAGCAGGTGCAGAAGTCATTTTATTGTCATGTGTCACATGTGCACTGCAGTCATGTCCATGACCGTGACAATCTCTCACAATAGGTGGGCCACATAAACATTTGGAAGCCATTCAGTGCGCGTGCAACGGTCCTGAGCTCTGAATCCTCGCTGGCATAAACCTCCCTGACCGTCATCTGCGCAAGCACTTAGTTGCGTCTGAACTCCATGTTTTCTTAATATTTCTGGATGTGCGTTGTATGTTTCTGTATCTGTATTTGATGTCGTGCCGGAGGGAGCCCAGGGGCTCTGGGACAACCTGTGCCTGCCCAGGCGTCACGTGTTTATTTACCGCTAAATACAGTGCACTCGGAAATACTGGTAACGTTTTATTTTAATACATAACATAGAAAATCATATGATGATGCCGTGTAAAAATGCAATTTCCCTCCTCCTGTGTTCAGCGTCTGCGTAGACACTATCCTGTACCTTTGTCTGACTGTACACAACATTAGCCGCCACCTTAATCATTCAGTTATGTCCCTTTCCCTCCGTCACACTCACAAACATTACGCCATAGCAGGCCACAGGTAAACAGCACTATCTCTGGGCCAATCCTTCACGTGGGGTAAGGCAATTACAAACTCAGCATGTCACCCCACCACACCGCCGACGTTACACTCGCTTACACACACACACACACACACCCCTCCGCACACTGGGCGACACACCCCTCAGTCTTGAACCACTCTCCACACTTTATCACTATTTCATCTCTCTCATTCCGTCTCCCTCCCTCTCTGCATGTCATTCTCTGTCACTCGCCTTGTGCAAAATTGCACTGAGGCGAGCTGCCACCGTATTGAGGAATAGTGTCATATACTGGCAATTTCCTCCCTAGGTGTCAGGCATACTTTACCTTAATATGTCTGCAGCGACTCTTAATAAAACAGTCTTGTCTATATACATATCTCCACCGCAGCCCGGCCTGTGCCACACTGCACACGGCACTCAGTAGCATGCTGTTAAATATTTACCTCCTCAGAATGTCAATGGAGGAGGAGCAGGGGGGGAGGAGAGGAGACAGAGGAGAGAAATGGAAAAATGTGTCCCCGGTTGGTGTTTTAGCTGTCTGGATCTGTTGCAAGTTAGTCTGGGAGAAATTCCATATCAGCTGGCGGAATGTTTTAGGATATCAGGACGCTGTATCAATGTAGTCTGCTTTGCCTCGAGTCGGGAAAACATATATATTTATACGGCAGGATGTGGAAATTGAAGCCTAGTTGGGTATTTGCGACTCAGACAGGGAAGGGGAGGTCTGTGGATGCGCAATAATTTACCGCGTCTGTCTGCCGTGTGCTCGTCTCGTGTGCTTCCAGACGTGCGCGTTGTGTCAGAGCCCAGTGTAGTGAGAACCGACGAGCCTCGAACAGCCAACACCCCCCCCACCCCTCGCAGAGAGAGGCTGGACAAAACACATCTGTACGAACCCAAGAAAAACCGTTGTGGCTTGGGATGGAGCCACACATTCCACGGTCTCACTTCCAAACCCTGCTCCTTTTAGCCGACGTGTTTTTATTTTGACATCTGAATGTATTCAGGGCTGTATTGTTTTTGAGCGTCGAGGCAGGTCCTCAAAGCCAGATTGAAAAGCAAAGCAAACATGTTCCCGTTGTAGGGATAAGAACAAAAAAAAAATAGACGTTTGACATGTGACCTTAACTTTCTAAATTTGTGTCAGCCATGTTGAATGTCACTAATCTCAGATTTGTCTCGGTTTATGGCTTGTTTTAGCTCGACTCTGGCTTTCTTCAGCGCTGTCACTTGTAGAGAACTGATAAAAATGCAATTTACGGCATGTGTGTTATAGTCGAGGAGATAACACAGGAAGTGCTGACGTATGTGGCTTAGCTTTTGGAGCCACTGGTGCACTGAAATAATCCTGCTGTACATACAGTAGTTACCCGGGATAATCGCTAATGCTGTGAATTATCAGTCCATTCTGAGTATTTACCCCGGTCGGCCCCACGCGGCAGCTGAAATCTACTGTGCGACCCTGCAAACTTTATCACTTAGCGGCAGCATTCATTTGAGTGAAAGTTAGAAAACTATCTCCTGAATGTTAACTATGTGGCAGGTGATCCTGATAATAATCATGAGCTTGAAGGAAGGAAAGCCAACATCTCCTTTAAGTGCAGATTCTCCAGCTCAGACTTAGAGGCAGAAATATTCTCAGCGTAGGGCTCCGGAAAAAAGAAGAAAAAAAAAAAAAACAGAGAGAGAGAGAGAAGAAGAAAAACGACGGCAGGGTTTTTAATGACTTTCTGCGCATTAGAATAATCTGTCATTTCAATTAGTGGGATTGTCATCTATGAGCTGTCTCCCGCTGCACCCACACGCAGACACACCCTGGCGTGCGCTCATCCACACACACACACACACACCTATACCTTGAGGTTGTCATCCGTACCCCTCATGGGAGAGAATCAGGGGTGTCAAAGCAACCCCCGCACCACCACCACCACCACCACCACGATGATACATACACATATCACCAACACCACCACAACTACACACACACCATCCCGAAAAAACAAAGCGAGGTTTCAAGGGAAATTGCTTGACAGCAGCTTAAAAGCCAGTCAGGAATAACTTATCAGGCGAGGGCTGCCATCGTGCCTCGCGGGGTCATTTCATTACGATTACCTTACCCTCCTTAACTCAAAGAGAGTGAGCGCGAGAGAGGGGGGGAGGGGGGGTGCAGGTGGTGGTGGTGATGGCAGGGAGGGGGTAAACTCTTCAAGAAAGAAAGATAGAAAGGGAGCCGAAGTTTCAGAAAGTGCTTGACTTTTACTTTTCTTCTCTCTCACTCTCTGGTTTTTGAACTTGTCTCAGTAATGAGCTTACATCTTCTTTTTTTTTCTCCCTCTCTCTCTCTTTTACCTGCTTCCCACCATATACAGTATGTCATCCGCTGTTTCTCCTTCTTGCAGGTATTATAGGATACTTCAAGTCGTGGCGAATGAGAGAAGGGGCGAACGCTTTATTCCTTCCCTTCCCAGTTTTTAAGGTCAACTTTTATATACGGTGGGACGTATTTGACCCAAGACCTTATTTCCCTCAGGGGCCTTTCGCTGTCTTCAGTACAGCATGTGCAACAACTGGGATTTTAAGCAGCGGAGAGAAACGGACTCGCCCTCAGTGTCCACTGCAGTAACTTCATTAAACTTTTTTGTTTATCGGGATTACTTGACCCACTTTAAAGCTGTTATTCCTTCCATCTAATTATGTTTTCTGCGGTGAAGAGGCATTGCATTTCTACTTTTCTTTTCTTCTGTACCTCAAGGCAATTAAGTGGCTTCCAGAAAATAAGGGAGTATGGCATGTAGGGATGATGTTATGATTGCTAATTACGCTCTGATGCGGCCCTGAGAAATGCTCCGCGCTCTGGCTTTTGTCTGGCCGACTTTGCCAGGCCCAGATAATATTTATGAAATGTAGACATTCTTGGGGCTAAGGCCGAGTCTTTATAATGGGAGACAGATGAGGTCTGCTTCAGATTAAGAACATCGACTCCACTATCTGTGGGAACACCTTCTTCTATTCCTGTCGTGTGTGTGTGTGTGTGTGTGTGTGTCTGCCCAAATGTTTGCCTCAGCACATTTGCATCTGTACGTACGAGCTCCGCCGTGTCCAGAGAAACTCGATTGTCTTCGACGGCCACGCTGTAGCTGTTTTCTTATGCATTTTTGCGTTATGATAACCATCACAGTCTGCTCCTTCCACTGGCTTATGTATCTGACAGTGGAAATGGGAATAATTGTAGAAAAACACATCTCAATACCAACAAAAATCTTTTACAATTACATAGCTGGAGTTCATTTAGGTCAGAACTTTGTTATTGCCAGCGACCAAAGCTATGCTTCCGAGTAAATGTTTCTTCAATTCGGATTCATCAAAACCAATGAACCTCCGGTACCTCGCTGATGAGGAGATATGCAATACAAAGCAAATTGCAGATATTATTCCCCTGACAGGCGCAACACACTAGAGTGTATTGTTTACCTTGCTAACACGCCATCCAAACGACATCAAACTCACACACTAATGATAACGTGGTAATTCCGAAAGCGCAAATGGTCTTTTATGCTGTGTATCATTTCTAGTTATTGTCATTTAATTGCGTAGATGTGATTCCCGCAAAGGATGAGCGCGAGCAAAGGCATCGTGTGATGTTCGGTGCCACGATAGAACAGTGTAATGTTCATTAATTCCGGCGTAACCATAAAATCAGATGACTTCTCAGGATTCATATACAGTAGGTGTTTTTTTTCCGTGGCACTGAGGATAATGGCATCAGGATATCGGCTACATGCCTTTGTCTGGCGTGTTTCTCTTTCTTTCCTCTCCTTGTCGCCTCTCTTTCTTCACCTCTTCAGCTCCTGCTTTCCTTTCCTCTTCTTATCGCTCATTCTCAAACACATCTCCTCCCTCTGGAGCTCAGGTTGACAGGATAAGAAAAATGTTTCAATAAAACAGTCCAGGATAGGAAAGGTTGATACTGAGACAAAGGGACGCTTTACTGCAGTGTATACTGCGTACGAAGAAGCGTGCATGTGAATTACATCTACATGATCCTGTCTGAGCTGTACACTCAGGTCTTTCAGCCAGAAGAGACAGAAAATGGAGTCAAATTTGGATGATTGCATTAGCATTGAACGAGGCTCAGTTTCAACTAGCAAAACACTGCTTCCATGAAATACATTGGCTGAAATTCATAAAGACACTAACACCCCAGACCCCACCAAAGGAAATCCATATTGCTGAAACTCCTTCTCTCATATTTGAAGTACTTTAGTCCCGGGCTTCACTTTACATGCACAACAAGATAAGATGCCGAAAGCGTAAAAGCTTCCGATTTTATTTTTCAGATTTGTAAAGTCCGTGCCTTCGTCTTCCTTAGTGCAAAGTGACTCCTGTAGTATAAGGTTTAAGGCACAAATCCTCACGACTGTTTCAAAGACAAGAGAAACAAGGTTGAGTCAAGTCTATTTTGCCCCATATTAATGCTCATCCTCTGCCAAATTGAGCAGATGGAAATTAAGTGAATCTATTGAGGCCATATTAGTCCCATTTGGGTAAGTGTCATTGAAAAGATAGTGAACTGAGCTCAGTCGAATGACACTTTCAGCTCAATGAATTAGGCACAGTTAGGGATTAGCCCACAATGGAGGTCAATTGATTACCAGTGTTAAATACAGTGTTAAACACTGAACTTCTTTTGGGTTTTAGTTTTTTTTCTTACTGCTTCCCATCGCAGGTCAGGTTTACACAATCTCATCTCAGCTGCTGTATTTTCTGCCCTGTTGAGACTTCGCATTCGGAATCTCAAACATCTGCCTCCTTTTTTTTTTTTTTGTTCTTCTTCTCCCCCCTCCACCACGTGCTTCCTGTCATCTTTAGCCTTCTTGTCGTTTGAGAATTACGTTTCGGTGGGAACGTTTCACGCCGCTAAAGCTCCAGCTGGCGCAATCGTGGTTTTGTTTTGCTTTTTTTTTTTTTATTTGCTGCACTTCATGTATGTAAATCAGGACAGTGATGCAGACCTTCTGAGGCTGATGTGTGTTATGCTGCTCAGAGGGACTGATGCAATGTGTGTGTGTGTGGTTTTACTGCACATGGGAATCTGCCTGTGTGTGTGTGTGTGTGTGTGTGTGTGTGTGTAGGCCTCAGTATAATCTAGGTGGGATGATACTTCAAAGTACCTGCTGACAGACATTAGTCCATGTAAACAGGGCGTACGCTGCCTGAGCTGGATGTGCAGTGGTACTGTACAGTAAACGTGAGCTTGTATGAGTTCGTGTCACTTTAGTTCGTGCATATGAAGGTGCAGCGGCGTCCGAATGTAATTATACACAGTTTTATGTCTCCGTGTGCGGCTGTAAAATTAAAAGCACGCCGTGCAACTCCCGGCCGGTTCAACGCGCCTGCTCGAAGCGCGTGCAGGGGTGTGTTTGCATGTCATGTTGCCTCGGCGGTGGCAGGTGAGGGAGTCAAATGTAATGAGGCTGTGTCCCTTATGGTTTAAACATGAGCACGGGAAAAAATGGAGACAGAGAGAGAGAGAGAGAGAGAATCGCTTGAGTTTCTCGAGGCAGGGAAATTAAGAGAAACTGAGTCTTCAGCTGTGGAAGCGTCTCTCATATTTTACCGCAAGGAAAAAAAAATAAAAGGTTCATTTATTATTTATATCTTTGCGTGGATTCATTTTACAGACTTTTATACAATCTGTTTTATGCCTTCATCATATCTTGAGACATTTAAGGCTCACAACAACACACCACACGTCACACATACACTGTGGATACGACGCCTGCTTTCAAACCAATCTACGGACACGTTGACTTTCTGCTAATTTTTCATCTTTTTGATCTCATTGCATCTACAAGTGAGAAGATTCCAATCCCCTGACGTTTACTACACTCTGCTGCTTTACAGTTGTTCCAAGTCATGGTGGTTTGACATGATCATCATCATCATTATAGTGCGTGAAAGTGACCAGCGCTGATGCATAAAGCTGAATGTGTTGTTATTAGGCAATTCTGCACATGCCGCGTGAATTGATACGTGTGTGGACATCGTTAGTTGTGTTACAGCGTTATGTAGCTTTCAGGACACAGGGTCTTGTTGAGACAAGATTGTGTCAAATGAAAAAGTTTTGGGTTTTTTTCTCTTTTTCACAAAAACAAGAAATCCTGAGGCGACACTGCATCAGAGACCAATCAAACGGTCGCACGTCTGCGTGATTTATTTCCACTGTTTTTAAAGAGAAAATTAGATTTGAGCCTCAATATGAGTCACTGACTTAGATAATCTGTAAAGACAGATAACGTCAGAGTCCGACACCTTTACCCTAGACTTCCCAGTGCTGCTGACAGGATATATATCAAGTGCACTTATCAAACACTATTATCACACCTTTGGTTGCATTGATGGTCACCCAACCTGCCTGAACCAGCCGGTTCATCCCTCACCACATCAAAACACCATATGATTTTTTTTTTTCCCCTTGATAGAAATATGAGAGCAGATGAGAAGAAGGTGTAAAAGAATCACCCCTGCACACATCATTCCCACACTGAGACCCTTCTTTGTCATTTGCCTTTGTGTGTGTGACTTCCAGCCAAATGTACTTTTGCACTTTTCTCCCTTGAATCCTTCCTCTGTTCTTCTTTTTCCGGTCGCTTCTCTCTCCCCCTCCATGTCCTGGCTCGTCCCTTATCATTTCATGTTTGACACAGGCTGAGGGACTCCTCTCTCTCTTCCTCTGTCCTCTCTCTCTCTCTCTCTCTCTCTCTCTCTCTCTTTCCTGCACGCCCCTGCCAAGACAATAGGCAGGCAGGATAACCCCTTACTCTAGAATTAATTATCTGCCCCTTTAATTCTGGGCCACGCTGATTAGCTCTGTATGTAAAACTGGAGTCCATATTAACATAATATTTGGCTATCTCCTCTAAGCTGAGGTCCCTTGACCTTTTCAGCCTTCTAAGCCTCTCTCGCTCTCTCTCGCTCTCTCACACTGTCATCTTTTACTCTCTGGAGGTACCTGACAGTCCCAGGCTATGAATGTGATTTGAAGGGGTAAATTAGATTTAGCTTCTCTCTCTCTTTCTATCGCTCACATTTCCCATCCCTCCCTTCCTCTGTATGTATATGAAACTAACGACAGTTCATTTCAAGGCCTGGGTATAATTACGTGTCCTTTTCTCTCTCTCTCTCTCTCTCTCTCTCGTTCTCTCTCTCATTGACTGCTCTGATGGCAAGACTGATACGCTGTGTTAATATAAACGTTTAGCCGGGTTATTATGAGGCCTGAGAGTCGTAAAGGACAGCCAACCTGCGCGCTGATTGTCTTCCTTACAGGACGTCCGCGGTCGTCCGTCTGCTGCTGTTCTTGCCTTTATCGCTGGCCCCCCGTTTCTTTGTACCTCTATTTATCGCCGTCTTGTGTCTTGTCCTGTCTTTGTCTCGGCCTGTTGTAATGTCTTCATGGCGGAATTAGAGGCTCTGGCTAATGGTCGTTAATGGCCGGCGCACTTGAAACGGCTGCTGTGTGACGTCATTTGTGGAAATGAACGCTGGTGTGGTGCCATTTCATTATATAGAATCCAATATTAGATTTGAATCCAATATAGATGAAGTACATATTTATTACTTTGACTAGTGGGGGGGGGATAGGTCTTTTATATTAAACAACATTTTCTTTCTTTCAGAATAAAATATAAACCAAATAGTACTTATCAATCCCCTGCTACTTGACACAAGAGCCCAAGCTGTGTTATAATTATTTATTTGCCAGTCAGTCATTTTTTTTAAAGGCGCCACCTCTGTGTTGCTTTTTGAAAACGTGGATCAAATGGAACTAATTTGAAGTCCTGAGTATTTTGATTCCTCTTCATTTTTTTGGGAAATTCCCACGAAAGAAGCCAAATTCTTTTGTGTTCGTGCCTTTATTTGTTGGTATTTTTACAGTAGTATTTACAGTATTCACATTTTCTGAGTTTGGCAAATGCGGAAAAATAATGAAATCTTAAGCGGGACAATAGAGTAAGAAAGTTTTTCAGGTTGATTTTTCTTTTTCCCCATTGAAGAAAGAAAACAGTGCAAACTCTTGACCACGTTGAAGGTCCACGTTTGTCAGGTGTAGATGTTTACTGTAGGTCTTGCAAGTCAACAACAGTTCATGGGCACAGAAAGATCTGCTCGCAAGAATGAAGAAAACTTTCTTGGGAAATAGCTGCAGCATTTCAACAGATCTAAAGAATCACAGCTGTGGAGTGAAGCAGGGTTTATTATTCCAAGTAAAAAGACCTTGGGAGAAATGAATAGATTCATGCCTGCCTGTTTTTTTTTTTTTGCCTCATCCTATAAGTATGTAAAGTATCAGCAAATGGCCAACACTTACTGAATGAAGGCACGGATCCATGTCTTGCTAGTGTTACAAACACGTGTTAGTTAGTGTGAACTGTTTTGAAATGTTGAAGCATGTATCCATGTAAAGTATTACTGTTTTGTTTTGTTTTATTGAATCACACTCACGTTAACGAACCTATCTCGATTTAATAGCCTGAACTATTGCTATTAAAATACTCTGTTCATGTAGGGACTCGCTTTTACCACAGGACTGGTGGAATCTTTTATTTATAAAGATTAATAAAAGCCTCCAGCAAGCCTGGTGCTAAAACAATTTACTCCTTTCAGGACCATGTGCTCCAGTAGAAAGATGTTGCTGTTGTGTATTTAGCAGCGAAATCAGAATTTAGAAATTGCTACGTTCCCGTAATCGCGCAGGTAGCGGGGTTGTTGTGCGTGGGCACGGAGAGCCTTCCTCCTCCTCCTCCTCCTCAGGTCATTAGATTTGTTGTGTGTTGTCTTAGCCGTGTGCAGGTAAACAGTCGGAGGACATTAGCTTCTAATCAGGTTCGGCTAGAGCACCTGAACGTTTAATTAATTTGAATCCACAGGGCATGCCACGTACGGACAGTCTGGATTTCTCTGCACGTGTGTGTGTGTGTGTGTGTGTGCGTGTGTGTTTGCCTGTGTCTGTTTCGATTTCGCCTCCCCTTCAACCCTTTCACGGTCAGGGTGTCTAAAACTGCTGGAAAGGTCAGCACATAATCACTCTCTTTAGCCTGCCTCACATTTTAATTGACTGGCTCTGCCTCCCCCACCTGGCCACGCGCTCATGTTCTGTACACAGACACACACTCCCCCATCATTACGGCAGGTATAGACCCCGGTATGAATTGATGATCTCCCATCTAAAGCCTAATCACTCTCCAGGACCTCAGGGAGGCTCAGCGATGCGTTTCCTTCGACTACTCACACTCGCACACTGAGCCTGTTGATGAGTAGAAAATGAGCATTCTGCCTGGTTTAATATCGTAGTTGATCATAAAGTCCTGTGAAAGATTGAATTGGACATGAAATGGCACTGGGTGACAGGCGTCAAGTGTGGAAGGTTTGGTGGAAGTGAAGGATTAATAGTAGCATGCAGAGGCAAATTTAGATCAAAAATCTCATAACGATTTCACTTCTATTGGCCAGTAATCACATGTGGTAGCTGCATATACATATATATATATAAGGTCTATGAAGTAAGATAATGGAAAGACAGATATTTATATCGGGAGCTGCCTTTGATCACTGTCTCTCTTGTTAAACTCACAGTGATTTGTGGGCCAACAAAGCACAGACATGTTGAAAACTAAGTGCATAGGCAGTACATCACAAATTTGCTTTGGAATAAAATATTTATTCTCCATTTTTATTAAAAAAGCACATAGAATAGAATGTTTGCAGACAAAGAACTTTTGAATGACAGGCTGAACTCACAGCCAGCTGATAATTTCATTGGTCCCTATTCTGGTATCAGCTGGTGCAGTTTTTTGTTTTTTTTGTTAAAGCGAGAGGAAGGATGTTTAAAAAAAATCCCGTAGTGGTCCTTTAAACCATCTAACAACACATCTTTGTAGGCATAAGGGTTGTAGTCGTGGTTTTTGAAATCTGTAACTATTAAGACAGACAGAGAGAGAGAGAGAGAGAGAGACTTAATTATGGAGACCCAGATATACAGAGATCCTGGGTGGCAGCTATTCAGACATCTACATAAAGCCCACTGATGCACTGATTTCCTGAAGGAGCAAGACAGCACCTCCACACACACACACACACACACACACAAACAACATTGCAATAACACAGGCCTGCTTTTGTCTCAGGCTTTTTGAAGTGGAGAAAAGGGGAGTGTGAAAATGAGTGAGCAAGAGAAAAGAAGCCCAGGATGAGGTGTGTTATTCAGCCTCGCCACAGGGGGTTAGGACAACTAGGAGACTAGGAGAGTCTGCCCATTGTCCACACATGCCACACGCAAACACACACACACACACGCTGGACAGAAAGCAGGCTCAGGCTCAGCACAGCCCAATATGTTGCAACATTTGCCAAAGAAAAGTGAAAATGAGTGTAAATTGAGGTTATTTTCTCCAGCTCTCCCTCTCACTTGTTATCCAGTCACCCTCGGCTGTGTTGGGGGTTCGTCCTGCAGCCCTCGCTCCGTGTCCGAGGTTCAGCCCAGCCGCTATACACAGGTGCCACTTGAAATGTAAGTAAGGAACGAGGAGCTGACGTTACTTCTTCCTCAAGCTCTTCTCGTGCAGCGCAAAGCAAATGCAGCATCGTGCGGCATCACCCGTCCGCAGGGGAGACTGGGCTTGTCAGGCATGTATGGTTCACCGGCAGGGTGAAAGTTTGACACCGCACCTGAGGAATAACACTAGCGTAGCTGGAATGGGACATTGGCTTGAATATGCATGTTTTCATTTTCAGTTGGAGCTGCTTTGGCCAAACGGAGACAACGTGTTGCTGACAACTACTAAACCCCTAAAAATAACCAAAACAAGCCAAAGCACTGAAACGGTCCGAGCAGGTGTCCTCGCTTTGTTTCCGCGTCAGCTACAGTCGCGTCGTTTCGCAGGTTCAGCCGCTCTTTCGCTGTCACGTCTCACTCAGTTTCCCACGAGAACCGAACAGTAGAGCCAAAATGTTGCACCTGTTAGTTACTGCATGGAAGTGAACACAACCAAACGTGACCCATCACATTACCTCTCATCCGTTCATGCATGATGTTATATGATGAATATCACATTCAGCGTTTACTACATTAAATATTGTATTATGTGTACTTTATTGATAGTCATCTTTAAAATAGGTTTAGTCTGTGCCCCATCGAAACACGTGTGCAAAATATTAGGACTGTGCATTTCCTGATCAAGGGCTTCCACTTGAAAGCTTCGATCCTTTATTGGCTTCAGCTTTTAAACTGCATCTCTCCTGAGTATTCGATTCCGATTATGAGAAAGACACAGGTCAAGCAAGGATTTACAAATTGACACATGGATGGTGAGTAATCGGACTGAACTCATTATTAAAATGCCATTCCTAATATTTTGCACGCTCAGTGTTTGTTAGTGAATCTGAGGTCGTAATTTCAACTGTCTTCACGCATACATCATATTACAAGACACCGGCTGCTTTTCCCTTTGGTGTATGGTTTCCAGTACAAAGTGGGGACATGTATCACATCTGACTGCTTTGAAAACAAAACAAAAAAAAAAAAGTTTATAAGGGTTGATGATGATGATGTAGAGACCTGCAGTAGAAGTGTTTGTTCTTTGTGTAGCACCTTCCTGGTTTCACAAATCAAAACGCCAAACCCGAGGCTCTCCATATGTCTCCAAGCATTTTGATCATTCTGCTTTAGCAGTTTCAAAGACTGATATTTAAAAAAGAAAAAAAAAAAGCTAAATGTGTCACAGCAGCTAGCCAATCGTGACACTCGGGAGAGAAAAGATGGAGCTTCGACGGAGGTGCTCATTGTTGTTGAGCGTCAAACGTGTCGGGTTGTGTTCTCACTCTGTGCTCTGCTTGTGGCTGAATACAATTTGTAAATGCAGACTATGTCGGGTGCGTTTTTTTTTTTTTTGTGTGATTTCACCACCTACGTAAGATTAGAAGCATTAGCGTTGTTAACGTGTACTGTACACGAGTGTCAGTGCTAACTGCACGTTGCTGGTCCTCTGTCAATTCAATGTATGTGCCATTTTAATTTGTTATGGGGTGAAAGCAAACAGTTTATGGGAGAGACACAAAATGATTTCTAGATTAGTCAAATCAGTGAGGTGGAACATTAGAAGAATTGTGACATTATGAGCATGACTTAAACTGATGCACATTATGTGCAAATGTTCCATAATGTGCTTAACTGTAATGCGTTCATTACAGGTTGATGTGTGAGAGATGGAAATGAGGAGCTCGCGTTCAGGGGAAGACCAAGCTCAGATGCCCAAGGGGAGAAAAGTGATGATGTCAATCTTTTTTCCCCATTTCCTTGCGCCACGGCAGCCGTTCCGTTCCTCCTCCACGCCGCGCCGCACATGTGTTGTGTGCTGTATGTTTATGAGCACGATGTAATGATAAATTCACAGGCTGCCCCGACTGGACTGCACCGCCTCTGACCTTCGACCTTGAAATCTCCAGTCAGGTTTAATGATCCAGTCGTCTCACAGCCTGGAATATGTTACCGTGGAAACATAGCCACCCCCCCCCGCCCCCCCAACAACTCTTAATGCAGGAGAGTTCTCCATCCGTGTCTAATTCAGTCTCAAGCCAAGCCGGTGACCTCTGAAGAGATGTTTGCAGTCTGATCAGTAGAGCCACAGATGTATTGTTTGTCTCCCTAAAGTTAACTGTTAGGATTTCTTCTGGTTAAATATTGCAGTTTATATACTGTGACCTCTGCTAAAACATCCCACGTTAGATATTTGCATGAAATGATTAATGTACGTCCAAAGAAACACAGACTGAAACCTTTTAGTCTAAAAAGTGCATAATATACATTGCTATGCATTAAAAAAAGGGGTTCTGTTTAATCTTTTGTGGTGAAATATATATTTACTTTAGTAGTATGTAAGTAGGCATTTGAAGTGATTGCGCTGACGTATTTCATCTTTGCTAAAAACTCCACCGCCCTAACCATTAATATTAATGTTCATCTGTGCATGGCTGCATGACTAGATTAATATTACCTTCGTATTACACCAGAAGCAGTAAAAGCTAAACGTTAGCTTGATAAAGTTAACAGTGTGGATGGTTTCTGCGTGTCCAGCGGAGGGAATGGTCCCTTTTAATCAACGTGAGTAATATTGTGAGCTGGGGAACCGGCCACGTTATCATGTCAAGTTACAAATTAAAAAGCTTGGCCGCTAACAGACTGGGATTATAAATTGGCCATCATGGCCATCTAAGTGTTCTAATGACATTTTTCGCTCGCCAGACAATTAATTCTATCAATCTGCATAACCTTTCCCAAAGCCCGGAAAACAGCGGCTCTGAATGAATGCAGTCCGACTGAAAGCTATACTTAGACAATCATTACTCTATTTAACACGGGTGCTTAATTGTGTTTTGATGCCTCGGTGCTGGTTCTGGGGCACCGAGGGCCAGTCCACTGACTCCAGCCGCGGCTAATTCAATAGGCTAAATGGAATCACTGGAAACACTCTGCAATCATCACTGCATTAGGACGCTCGTTCCCATCATGTAAACATTGCTCTGAGCTATTGCCATTTATCTCGTAGTCTCTCTGTCTCTGTTTCCCCTTTATTTCCACCACTTCTCAAGACATTCTTTCATCCTCTGTTTAATGAAAATTGAGGATGAGCTCCATTTTGGACTCAAGTGAATTCACAAAAAGCAATTTACCAAAAAGCTAGCACTTCTAGACGCATGAACTGCTTAGCTCCTCACTTTTCATAAATTAGGGGTGGAAGGCTTCCATCAGACACGGTCTCAAAGGGAATGAGAAGGTGCTAAGCATGTCTGCCTTTAACGGAGGTGAAAAACAGACTAATTCATTAAGCATTGATCACCACGAATGACAGCAAAGTGCTTCAACATTTAGCGGGCAAATAACTGACAAATTGGCACACAATTTTTGTACATTTCCAACTCTTTAATGGCTAAAGTATGGAGCGAAAAGGCAATAAAAATGTTAGCAGACAACCCGATGAACCCACACCCAGCCCATTACGCTCACCACTCCTTGTGGCTAAACGCCCTTAATGTCTTAAACTGTGGGCAAGGGCTGCCCTAATGATGCATTTTGGTGAGTGTTTCTTACTTTTTGATCAAAATTACATGTTTTATTTGATTCTTTTAAATGCAGTTTGTAATAGGAGCCCCATTATGCAGTGGGCGAATGGACCCATTATGACGGGTTAGGCTTAAAGTACCTGAGTATGTGTTTGAGTAAATGTGCTTAATCTTGGATGGCCTAATATCATTTTTATCAACACTCCACCCTGTTCCGGTGTGTGAGATGAATATCAATATGACCTCATTATTGTATTATCATCGGCTGGGCTGCTTGGTCTGTAGCGAGCGCCCATGCGCGCGAGCTTCCGCCCACCGTCTTCGAAGAAGAGCAGCGTTCAAACGTTTTGTAGCGGACACGCGTGTTCTGTGCTGCACCAAGTGTTTGGGTAGTTTGAACAGATGCGGCCCAATTAAAAGGGGTTAGGTCGTGTCGGTCAGCACCGCGAGCTGACCTGAGCCCCGGCCAGGCTTTATTAATCAAAGCCGGAAGCATGCGCGACCCCTCGAGTCTGGCCGATGACTCCGCTCGCTGTCTTCCTGTGGCGCCTGCATCTCTGAAAGACAAACGCTCTTCCTCGTGTTTATGTGTTGTCTTCCTCTGCCTCTCCTCTCGCACGGTCCGCTGATAAATTATGTCTCTGAGAAGATCAGATAGCAGCGCAGGGATTTCTGAACCAGTGCCTCCTCAACCGGGGAGTCTGAAGGATAGTAACATGATTTACAGCGTCATACCGTACCTGTGGAGCCCAGAGAACCCGCGTGTCTTCGTGATTCATCTGTTTCATCTTCTCATTACGTGGCCACAGACGGATTGATGCCCGATGCTGCTCCCTTAAAAACCTGGTGTCTGTGTTTATTCCGACCCATGTTGGGCTCATTTGCAGTATTTAGTGCTTTGTTCTGTGAAATTTTACTATTCGGATCTTATCAGACTTTCTCTGTGGCGTTTAACCATTTTTGCGTCAGCTGCGATTGCTTGTGTTATGCAGTCCAGACATTTTCTGTAACTCTTGCTTCCTGTGACATTGAACTGCTTTAAAATCTCATTGCTTTGCATGTGTATGTAGATATTTACTTGAGGATGAGGTGATCAACACTGGTTCTGTTAAAAGGAGTACACACAGATTCAGACCAGAATCCATTGCAGCTCTTTTTTTCATACCCCGATGATATGTCTTGAAATTATTGTAGCCACGATTTACTATAATTAACAAAGGTATCGCACATAAAACCCTGGAGCTTAAGTTTGAGCCCTGCTGCTCAGCGCCCTCGATCCCCAACTAATCTGACTTCTTTTCTCAACGAAGAAACCCCATTGTCAGCCCGAGCAAAGTAAGAGAATAAAGAGAAGAATAGCCTTGAAAAGTTACTTTCTTTGAAACTCTGCGAAATCTAATGGCACTTATCAGCGACTATTGCTCTGACTGAATGTTGCTGACATGGTTTAAGCACTATGCTGTCAAAAGGATATGCAGAACCAGATGTGGCTTGTGAAGCACATTTCACTTGGGGTCTCAACATTCCCTGCGCCAAATGACGCAAATAAGCCGGCGGAGAATGATTAATGTGATTGCATGAGTGATTGCAGGATTGATTGATAGTTGGCCTCTTTTAATAAAAAAGTGTGTGACAAATAATGTATTTTTCGTCACAAGGAAAGTCGGAGAAAGTACGGCAGAGTTGGGAGGAAAGTACCCAGACAAGTTGGTGCAATATTGACTGTGCCATCTGTGATGTGTGTGACTTCAAAGCTACAATTACTTCGAGCGGTTTTAATACTGATACCTGCTCGTGTTAAGAGGCAGCCTCTCACCTCCGGAGAGCTGCCTGCCAGACGAGAAATAATTCATTTTTTAAGGAAGCAAGGGCAAATTCTGCCACGCAGCTTTCTTCACATCCGTCTTCAAAGGGAAAGTTCCTATGTGAAACAATAGAATATTTTGGGGTCTTACTCGTCTTGTGTGTTTTGTTTTGGCTTAATTCTCCTCTTGTTCCCAGAAGGCCCTGCTGAGTAGGCCAGAGAGGTTTTGTAGAACCCGCTGGGCACTTAAACATAGACCCATAGACGTTCCCTTCAGGAAGCGTGGGGATTTTTGGTATCGGGATGATCTGCGTCTTTAGAGAGACAATAAAAAGTCCCAAAGACGTCCTGGGTGTTTCCACAAGAGGCCATTTTGTTCGCTGCAGCTGTTTCTTCCTGTCTCCTAAATGACGGCTTTGCCATTAAAATGCGTGCCACTGTAAGTATTATAGTTTAATTCCTACCATGAAAAGCTTCCAGAGGCAAAAGGAAAACGGAGCCATATAGATGGGAGCAGGGAGCGGGGGGGGCAGACAAGCTCCTGAAGTCTCATTGCTTGTGTGTTGCGTTGACTTAATGGCAAATGGATGTCATTGGAATTTCGAGCGAGGCAGCAAGATCTTATCGTGTAGATAAATGAATTAATATTTAACACTTCAGCTGGAATTTTTTATTTTTTTTTTATGTTACAAGAAGGCTAGAGTTGCAAGGGGAGTCAAGTAAATTAGGAAAAAAAGAAAAGAAAATGAGAAAGAATAGGAGCGAAATAAGAGCTCGGGATGTGAACTCCCCTAATGTTATTCAGAGGCAGTGAGTCATGTAAAAGAAAAGGATCTTTTCTTGTACCAGTCAAGGACATTATCTGCTCCTGCTAGCAGTTATTAGCATTAGCATTTATATATTCAATGCAATTTTGAGGTCTGGTGATACTCTAAGGGGTCAGGAGAGAAAAACGAAATGAGGGAGGAAGGATAAAAAAGGTCTTTTCTCTGTGTGCAATTGGCGCTAACCAGGACAGAATAAGCAATGAGGTAAGACACAAGGATATTTCATGCTGGAATTCAATCTGTGATCAGGGCACGAATTCTCTCCATCAACAGGAGGAGGCCACAGCTTGAAACAAAGCAGAAATAATAGGGACAATTTCAGTATAATCAAGGATGTCGTAGATTGATTGCTCTGGTTCCTGAGGTAGAGTCTGAGCCTTCGACATCACATACAGTAGACTAAAAGCATTTTTGTGCTTATTTAATGAAATGCATTAATATCTTGCATTTATCAAATTAAATCCATCTGAAAAATCCACACTCTGGAGATACGTGATAACGTTTGTGGGTCAGAGCAAATGGTTTGAATAATTGAAGATTGGATGTTAAATTGTGTTTTCCCACAGAGAAACGTTGGGGGGGAGGGGATTCACTTGATAGACGTTTGCACACACACACACACACACACACACACACACCCCCACACACACCATCAGTGGGTCAAAGATCACAAGCTCACGCACTCAGATGGTTTGACGCAGTTAAACGTTAAATCTATTCCATCTAAAGACAATAGAAGACAATCGAATGGTTCTCAACCTCACTGACGATGATGATGCTGATGAGTTTATCTTCTTCGGAGATAAACTTTCGCTTTCAAAGGTTCAGCTGCTCTTTATATTTATCTCAAGTGCAGCTCAGACGTCGTTATTGGTTTGCAAATCTAACAGGCTAAAGCGGTCGGGGGGAGATGGATACACTGGGAGTCTACCGCACTTGGAAAATAAATGACTATATTTACAGACAATACCAATAAAAAAGATGTAGATTTATTCAGTATACTTTTATTTACCCTCCACCAGCATCTTTGTTTCATCTTCCTGAATAATGCTTCAGCTATGCAGTTGCAACCGTACGATTCCATTATTTTATTTAATTCCCCAACAGTAAATTGTTGTGCTCTTGAACATGCCATTTCAAATGTCTAAGCACTGCTATATACTGTAGTATCTTGGACTTGAAAGACGATAGGTGCTCCTGCCTCGGCGACAGCTCCGCGTCTCGTGCTCCTACATCATTACGGCGGCAGATGGGACGTAATGCCCATCATTTCCACCAGCGATGTGCATTAAGGAAGCGCCGAGAACGATATGAGCTTTTTGCTGTAGAGACAACAGACACACGCGCCAAAAAAAAAAAAAAGGCTTTGTGACTAAAACTGCCTCAGTACTTCATTTTAATATAGAGCAGCCAGACAGAGAGAACGAGGAACCGCAACCCATGAATCTTTTATTGACATTCATATTTCAATGTAGCTTTTACGTACAGTAAAGCTTTACCACCTGAGTGAAATATCGCCTTTACCTAAATTCATCTCTTTGTGTGTCCACAAAAGTCATCTAATCTCAGATATAATGAGTCCCTTTATTCTTGTCATCTTCGTGTTTGTTCCACGAGTAATTTGGAAAGCCCTAAGTGTCACAATTTGCTCCCCCCCCACTCCTCACACATACGCACCCACAGCCCACTTTGTCCTAGACAGTCATTGTGCAGTTGTATTAAGTGGTAGGGGGCAGAAGAGGAGGGGATGGGGCACATTCTCTTCTGAGGCTGACTTTGAGATTGTTATTATCATTTTCAAAGCATCAAAGCTTTTCTCTCTCGCGTTCTCCAACTCTCTCTCCATCCAAGCTTAAAGAGATGAAAGTTTGCCTTTGTTCCATCCCCTGCTATATTACCTCTATGCATTAGGCCTCCTCTTTATCCGTGAAATTACCTTTTAGCTTTCTCATTCAGCGCAGCCAGTCTGCATGCGACAAGATGGCTCGCACTTTTTCACCACATCATATCCCCCCTGCACACCTCTCTCGCTCTCTCTCTTCTACAAAGATTGTTGCATTTGCAGTTTGATTTTGACTACGCCTCCCTCTCTCTCTCTCTCTCTCGCTCCCTCTCCTCTTCATATAAGGTCCATCTGTCCCTTCATTATATGGTTAGTGTTGTTCTTTGATCGTTCTATCTCCAAAGCAAACACAGGGGTCTGCGTTGTTCCCCTCATCACGCAGATGGCTCCACGCTGATGGCTCACATGCTTCTGTTCTCGCCGCTGTTCAGAGAGCCACTTCCCCAGCCCCTTAAAGCGCTCTTTGAAGCTGACAGGAAGCACTCCAAGAGAGAAAAGTAGCTTGATCATCATGCAAAAACACTTTCCTCCATCCTTTTTGGTTATGTGTGTTTTGGGTTTTTTTTGGTTTTCTTTCCCCTCGTCTTTGATTGAGCTGATCTTTCAGTCTGTTGTGATATCTACCGATCTGTCAATCTATAGACTGAAGACCTGGTTTTATATGTATCCTACAAGCGCCGGTGAAATATTCTAAAATCCCGAACTGACAGCATTACAAGCGATGAATGGGAAGGGGTCAGCGCCTCTGCACCCGGTGCCAAGTCAACAGATTCAATAAATGTTCCCCTGTCTATAAAATACTCATATCTAAGTCACCGGTTTGCCCGTGTGTTTGCTTTGCAGGGCAATTCAAGTAAAGCTTCCTTCCGCGCTCATAAACTCATCGAGAAGCATCGTTTGGCTGCAAGACAGAATTAATATCCAAATGAGCAAAACTGTATATGTGTAAGGATGGGAGCTACACACACACGCAGAGATAGACACACACACACACATTCTACACAGCTGGAATGACTCTTCGCAGTCTAATGTAATTAATAGCTTTTTATCCATGTAGAATTTGAAATGAAGATGTAAATTGTTCGTTTAATATAGCCATAGGACATGGAGGCGTCTGCTGTCAAAGTCAATTACAGACTCAGCATAGTCCCAGACTTTATGAAAACCTAATCAAGATGTGATGTGGGTGCGTTCGCGTGTGTGTCTGGACACAAGATGAGCGTGAGGTTGTATGCGTGCGTGTGTGTGTGTAGCTTCTGGCTTTGAGTAAGCAGAATGTTTTACACTGGGCAGTTTGCTCTGACATAAAAATATCTACAAACCAAATCTTATCAGCAGGGAGGGAAGCTAACTGCGCTGCAGCGACTGTGGCGGGAGGGAGGGTTGCATCTTCAAAACGGTTTGACTTCTACTCTCGCTGGAGCGCTGGTCTTTCTTCGAGCCGCTTTAGGGTGGTAAACTGAGAATAGCAGCATTTGTGCAATCGTAACTTTATAAGTTAAGGAGGAGTCTACTCTATGTTTATTATTGAGGTTTTCTATGTCATTTCTTGTTAAACCGTTGATAAGTGACATGAATGAAGTACTCATCGATTACTCATCGATTACTCAAGTCCAGTTCAGTCTTTCATCGTCCGACCATCAACCGGAGCTTATTTCCACCGACGTCCCCTTTACACCAATAACAACACTGTTTATTACTCAAAAAACTCAAGAGAACAGTCTCGTCAAACTTTCTAATGCGACTTGTCGTCCCAATGAAAACGGACGCAAATTCTTTTGACAGAACTCAAATAGCCAAATGAGCTCAGTGGAGTAAGCCATGCAAGCGGAGGTTTGCTTGTGTGGAAAGTCGTTTATAAACGCCAAGGGTAGCCATTCATGCTCAATGATTTAGGACTTTCAAAACACATTTCTAGCTCATTTGAATAATAATGGTCATAAAAAACATTGCCTGAGGCGCAGCAAGCATACATCAAGCATCAACAAATGCCTTCTGAAGTTGTCGAAAGGCCCACAAACATGAAAACAATTACAACACACAACTTAATTTGTGTAGGGTATGGTTCTCTTGTTACACCATGCTCATTTTAATGAGTCTGAAGGCAGCGGTGTCCTGTAGTTTGTGCTTCTGATTGATTGACTTTTGCAGCCGTTCGGCGCTCATGCGGACCTCTGGCGAAGCCCGTTGTGCACGTAGGCGTACGCGCTTGTGCCTGTTTACGCACGCACGCAGAAAAACACATTTCGCGCCTTCCCGATTCCTTACGCCTGACTTAATCGCGCCAGGTAGTTGATGAGAAGACAGTCGAACAATACCACCCACGCGGACTCGCACAAAGACGGATCAAACAAAAGCTATCCACTTCAAACAGATGACCCCGTGAATCCCTTACATCAAAACTAGCGCGCAATTAGGCCTGAGTAGCGTTCATCAGCCCAGCATCCCGAGGCTTCATTGTGCGGCAACACTTAGCAGCGGAGATCAGTGCAGAGAATCAAAAGGCGAATGCAATTACATGTCGCCAGTGGGCTGGACACAAATGAAGCTTTAATTTCTGAATACAAATGAATTTTGATTTTAACATGCTGTGCATTATTGCATTGCAGCTGGTTTGACCCCAATATACACAGTACAACACGGGAAGACTGATTTTGTTACACAGTCTGCATATAGGAAGCACTTTTTGGAAGTAACTCTCTTTAACGCTTTTCCTCCACTTTTCAGGGACTGGTGTGTAGAAGTAGCAACAAGAACACAACCCAGAATCACTAGGATGACATCAGAAGGCCGGTATGTAGAAACCCAGAGCTAAAACGAACTGGATTAACGTCTGGTCGCACATTTCCCGTAATTACTTTGATACTTTGATTTTGAAGATTTCCAAAATATGACTTGAATTATTATTGCACTTTTGCACTATTACTGTACTTTGCAGGGGTCATTACTAAGTTAAAACTGCCAACTGAGAAAATATATTGCTTCTTCTTGAAAAACATTTTTTGCAAAAGTGAATTAAGCTTTTTTTTTTTTTTATAAATATTCTGTTTTGAAAGCCGTTCTTTTTTCATAGAGGTCAGTGTAATGTGAATTTGCTATTTACTGAAAGTGTTTGCATTGTCAACTAGAGTGACCAGACAACCCCAGTCAACAATTACTATGTAGTTAGGTTATTAAATAGGCGGAAAACTTTCAAGGCCAATGCTTCATCAACATGCCATATACATACATTTTCATTTTTGCTATGTGTAATAACAAAGAGCAACAAGAACAAATCAAGTAACGAGACAGGACCCAACTTGCCAACTTGTTTTTCCAGACAGATTTGCCGCACGCTTTCATAAAGTTTGAGCTGGATTCACAGATTCTTTTTTTCCCTACTTCGTAGCTTTTCAAACACGATGCCCTCACTGATTGGCTTTTATTGTCTCTATAAAAATGACAATCACATATTGTCTGTCTCCACTGGAGAGCATGAGCCCGCTTCCAGACAGTACATGCATCCTCACATGAAACGGCACGCAGAGACACGCGTACCCTGACTGTGCACAGAAGACAATACCCACCGCAACCTAGGTGGAACTGACACAAACAAACACGCTCAGCTCGCTGACTAAAAAGGCTCCCAGCAAACAATGTAAAGTTAAAAGATATTAATATTTAAATAGATCATTTGCAAGATTGGTATAATTAGCGGCTCATATTCATGGATTCACTTCGGGGATATCACATTGAGACATGTCTACTTATTCAAATAAGATGCAACATGTCACAGAGTGCATATATGCAAATGGGCATATGCTGCTAATTACATATTGCCTGTCACGAAGAGAGAGAGAGAGGCTTTCAGGAAGAATGTTCAAAGTTTCCTATGAACTGTTCAACCAGGCTGCTCAGGCTGCTTAGGTCTAATTAAAACATGCATGTCCCCAAGGCCTTATCAAAGCACAGTAGAAATATGTACATCTCAAATAGAGGAGAATTAGCTAAATAAAGGACCTCCCTGGTGCTTTTGTCCTGCTCAGATTTCAGACTTCACACTCACAAACTTTCTGATTGATCATGATAGTCCACCGCAGGGATTTGAGGAGATTTTGACCTGAGGCGGGGGACTTTTATTTTGACATCTCCTCCCCTAGCGCAATCCCAGATTTGACACTCTACTTGACACCAGCTGTACTGAAGGCTGTTGTGATGCAGATGGATGTTTTAATGAGGTAGAACTAAGAGGTAAACCTTCTAGTCCACGTTTGCAAATTAACCAAATGATTTGGCCTGTAGGGTTGGCCACTGACAAATTATATATTATGTACCACACAGCACTGATAACAGTATTTATTTAAAGACAACAGAGGACAGAGTCTGGTTGAAAATATCATTTGAACTGGGTTTGACTTAATGCCAGAAAGAATGGAAAATTACTTAATTACTTTAAATGATAAGAACCTATTTTAGTATTAAAACTTCTACTAAACGTTGTTTGCTAAATGAACATACATAATAATTGTACAGTACATGTAAACAGATTGTAATTTTTTCTTTTTTCTGTATTTTTGTTTAGCTGTCGCTGTTGCAGAACTAGCACATAATACAAGGTGGAAACCGATCCTCTATAAAGCATAAAGAGCATGTAAAGCAAATGTTATAGCCCTCACCTAGGTGCGATGTTTTGCAGGATTGCTGCTTTAGGCTGCTTTAGTTTTGCTTGGTGTTCCTAATAAATTGACAGTTGAGAGCATACATTCACGTTAACGTGCAACACAAAGTCCACATCATCCATTCTGGGGAGCTCGGGATGCAGAGCTGTCCACAAATCTGTCTGTGTGAGGAAAATGTATGCAGCTCAAATCAAAGCGATGTTGCACATAGTAATCTTTCTCTATTAGGGATGTCACTTTTTGCAATCTTTTCGCAATTGCGGCTTAATATCCTTTGCCACTCCACTGCGGGGCTGGCGAGTTCTGCAGGGCGCGCGCACACACAGCCACGGTGCGTAGGTATCCCGCTGAAGGAGGCAGTCATGCGGATCTTTCAGATAGAAGCTGAGAAAGCCCTTGATTAGGACAGGAAGTCATGTGTGTTAAATTCACACATTTCTCACCACCACTGTTTCTCCATGCATAGGGAAGGTAGCGCCTCTTTGTGTGTGGGTTTGTCTGTGTGCGGCACACGCATCTATACAGATCATAATTAACTGACGTAAAGGTAAATAGGAGTATAAAATTAATTACACGCTTACAGTGAATTCCTTTGTACCCTTTAAAGTGAGCTCAGTTCTAATTTCGGGGTAAAATAATTAGATCCGCAGCTGTTTTGGAAATGAAACGCCTTGCCTCTGCTATGAAAGGCAAATTATTTACACTTGGTTTGCTCCTGATGATAAAATTCAAGCTGGAGATCCCACAGTTTTGTGAAGTGGAGATAAAAGTAGCTATTGTCTAATTCTACTGATCTTTCTCATGTGCACTTAGCTCTGTTTTCTTTATTTATTTAGAAATGCTCTGATTCACTTTGATGGCTACACAGATTTTCCTCAGCAGGCCAGTTATTGACGAGCAGTTTCACTGAAGCGAGTGGCGCGACCGTCGCAAGATTAAAAAATGTTTTGTAACGGTGTTTGATAAACTGAGAACGGTGACAACGAAAGCTGTGACCAATAGCGTGTTGGCATTTAGACTAGAGTCGGTGGAGTTTGCTGAGGGCCGTGACCTTTGACCTTTGAAGTCTTTTTCAGTCCTACCGTACCTACAGAAGCTTTGACTCCACGCGTTTACGTGAGGGCAGTGTTCATGCGACCTCATTACTGTTTGATTTAACCTCTTATAGGTCCATAGGTGCATAGAATTTAAGATAACTGTGCTTCACTATGGGGTTTCTGATTACAGTAGGTGCTTTGGCTTGTGCTGCAAACATTAGAGGCGTGAAAAGGTGAGCGTTCTCTCAACGCAGATGGACTTTTGTGAAATCATGGCTCTAATATTCGTCTCTTTCCCATCCTCCTCCTCCTCCTTCCCTGCTTTACTCGCTCGCCCCTTCTTTCTCAATTGTGTCCCTCGCCCATGGCAAATGCGGATCATTTGTTTGTGTGAACTTCCCATAACCTGCAGCACGTCAGACACTTATCATTCAGAGTGTCGGGGGTGGCTTCTCTTCTCTTCTCTTCTCTTCTCTTCTCTTCTCTTCTCTTCTCTTCTCTTCCTCTTCTCTTCTCTTCCTCTTCTCCTTCTTCCTCTTCTTCTCCTTCTTCCTCTTCTTCTCCTTCTTCCTCTTCTTCTCCTTCTTCTTCTTCTTCTTCTTCTTCTCTTTCTCCTTCTTCTTCATCAGAAATGAGTCTCCATCTTTTTTTCTATTGTTTCACTCACCTTCTTACTCCCTTCTCCCCCACTCGTCATTCCATTCCCCTTTCCCTCTGTTCCTTCTGTCTCTCTCTCTCTTCCCATCTCATTCCCCATGTAATCTCGGGGTACACTGGGCTGTTTTCATTACACACTACTCATCTTAACATCCCCCCTGTCATCGCCTCTGTCTTTTTTATAATCCTTTATTCTAACAAGTCTGCTTCTCAGAAGCCATCAGTGGTCCACCTCTTTTCATTTCCCTAATGCACCCAACCAAATACACACACACACCTTGCATGGCACTAACCCCTAATTTCATTGCCCTAACCTGGTTCCCATCTTCATGATGTAGAGCACACCCCAGCTCCCTGCAACCATGTATGTGTGTGTGTGTGTGTGTGTGTGTGTTCTCTGTGTGTATTATCTCTACAGTAAAACGAATAGAGGCAAAACAAAGCAGATAACCTAAACAGGGGATGACAGGATAAAGGAAGAGGAGAAAAATAAGATGGAAACGGAAAGAGGGGCGAGATAGAGAGAGAGGCCGACAGGGAGAGGGAAAGAATGATTTTAAGGAGGGAAAGCTGTCATTGAGGGCTGAGGTGAGCCCTAACCCCCTTGCTTGCTTTAATCCCTCATTTATGTGAACTCAGCTTTGGAAATGAAGCTGTCACTGTATTTCCCTTCCCTCCACCCGTGCTGTGGTATAATCAGAAAGCACACATGCATGCAACCCCCCCCACACACACACACACACCCACACACCACACACACACACACCACACACACAGTGACAGGACAGAGACGGAGAGAGAGACACAGAAAATCACTCAGGGGAGGTTTTCAATTCATTCCAGGGTTGGAGGCAGAGATTCGTACAGCCTCACCTTGTCTAAAGGAGGAATCATCGGATATGTTGGAGACAGAAGGAATTATGGGTAAATGCACTGGTGAGGAATGATAGTCTGCAATATCCGGCCCTAATCTGGGATCACTGACACATGCCATTCATTTCAGAACGTACAAATCTTCCCTTGCGTCGTCTCTGCCTGTTTTCAATGCCTGGACGCAGCAACGTAAAGCAAAATGCTGAAACGCTCTCACGCGCATTCGTGTCGTGATAGTATAACAAAAAGATATATATTCTTAGGCGTTAACTTTTCCAGAAAAGGTTGGAAATAAAATGACAGGAATACACCGTGGGAGAACTTAAGCGCTGCAGCTAAGTGAGCCGTGCTCGCGCCATTAAAATGTGATTAATGACTTTTTTTTAAGTTACATTTAATTTTTACATTCATCGTGTTATTTGGACTCAGAATGACAGAGGAAGGGCAAAGTACATTGATAACAGCTATTAAACGGCAATTTGTTAGTTGGAGACCACAGGCTTGTACTGCCATCTAGTGGTCATGAGAGAAAAGGGACGGATGACTGCATCGGTTGTTTGATGGACTGTATCCTCAAAAAGGCAAATAAACATCTGTCCAAGGTAGATGTTTATTTAATAAATGAATAAATATACGCAACGAGAAGTCAATCATTGCCTTGATTACCCAAACACTCACTGCCATAATCACTGCAGGACATCTACACAGTGCTGTGTGTTGCTGGACATTTCATTATGTTTGAAACAAAATGATCACATATTGGTAAATATTAATAAAGAGTTTATTATTTATTAGCACCAGCTCATTTGAACTAGGTTTAGATTTTAACTTCTCCTAGAGGGCAAAACCAAAGCGCAACCAAACCATAAAAAAAACCTCATCGCTGTCCATCCTTTGCTCCTCCACCCTCCTCTAACTCTTCGTCCCCGCGTTTCTCCCCCCTCGTCGTCCTCCTCGGGTGAAGTGAGTGTCATACCGGTGTGTAATAGCGTGCTGCCAGTGTGGGCCGCAGCGAGGTGTGGGGAGGAGAGCGGCGCGTCTCAGATGAGATATGTGACTGGCATGCTAACACGCAGTTTTATCTAAGGTAAAAGAGAGAGAGAGGGACGGGGCCCCCACATCTCCTCAGTAGAGGGCTTTGATTAAAGCTCCCTGGGTACACACACTTCCCAAAAAAAAACACATATAGAAGCGTACGCACACGCACCTGAACAGATTTTAAATAAACTTTCAGGTAGGTGCATACACATACGATCCCGTTGTGGGTGGTGTTGTTGTGACCTAAGCCTGGTAGCTTGTCCATTATGGAGTTGATAGGAGGATTTGGCCATGTTGATTCTAGACAGCATCATCTTCTCTGCCATAAATAGCCTGAGTGGTTTCTCTGAGTCA
The DNA here is from genome assembly GCA_030770545.1 of Macropodus opercularis. Lineage (NCBI taxonomy): Eukaryota > Metazoa > Chordata > Actinopteri > Anabantiformes > Osphronemidae > Macropodus > Macropodus opercularis. Next base: position 8,628,293 of record JAUCMP010000028.1, read on the forward strand.
CACAACATACACATTTACTGCACACAAAACCCTAAAGATGGTGATTGTGTGTGTGTGTGTGTGTGTGGACAAAAGTCACAGGTTTAAAAAGTGCACTTGGTTGATTCGGCTTGATTTGGCTGTTTTCATGTTCGCGCTGCTGTGGCTTCAGCGTTTGTTTCAAAGTGTGTGTTCTCTGACAGACGGCTGAGGAAACTAGTTTGATTTTAGATGAGCAGCATCATCCGGCAGCGCCGTCGCAATTACTTGCCAGCAAAGCTTTAAATACGAACTTGCGTATCCCTGACTAGTGGAACTGCAGGAGACCATGATGACATCCATGAGGGAAGTAATGAACAAACCACACTGAGTATTATTGCATGTGGGGAAACCATACTGAAATACATTTCTGTCAATTTGTCATGATCTGTCTGTCTAAGCTGTTTCCTTTGATGATCAAATAGCCTATAAAAATGCAATTTTTTTTTTCCTTTTAACAAAATATTTACTAATATTACTGGGCTACAGAAACAGATAAATTGGAAGTAAATAACTTATCACACAGTTTACTCTGTCCTATTTAAAAAAAACAAACAAGAAAATAAATGCGTTCTACTCAATGATGCGTGAACAGAATGTGCGATAAAGGCAGTTTACACTTTTTCTGTCTCGACCGCAAGAGGGCGCTGATGCATCGAACAAACAGGTGTTTTGAAAGTAGAGAATCCATTTCAATTAACTTATTTAGACACAGCTGTCGAACATTCTTCAAAATTGTAATTTATTCTGTTTATAAATGTACACTTTATTACCAACAAAATCAAAAATTCACAGTCGATTAAGAAATTAAATAGGAAAAACTCAGGAATCCAATAATTTACTTGACTATGTACAGTAAATTATTTTCCACATTTCTTCTTGCCTTTAACAAGGTTATATAAACTAAAATTATATTTCTCATATGATCATGTTACCTTTTGTGACGTGCCCATTTATATTATTTGAAGCGGCCAAGCAAATATATTCTTATATCGTATTTAATCCTATAATTTACAGCAGTATTAAATACGAGCCACTAAATATACATGTTACAATGAAAATGACTTTTTCAGTAAATGGGCTTTTTCTGTTGATGACCAGCATTTTAATGTTGTTTAATGCAGACGATAGTACAGATTATAGATGCTGTGTCCAGTGACGCTACATTTTGCTGAGAAACATTAGTTGTCTGAGAAGTTGACCTGTACAGTTGTAAATGTATTTTAATATATTTTAGTTTAAAACAATAATTGAAAATCATACTTTAGTACAACACAGGTTTTGGTGAGCTCTAGTTACGTTTGTGCCCCACATGACAGTTTTAATTATATTTTAGTGACCAGTAATACCAGATGCACTGAACAGAGATGGTTTTCATAATAATAACGCCATAGCTGGGATAATGAATCTAGTGCAAGAGAGCAGTTTGCAACAGGAGGTCAGGGGTCTGTCTGTGAGGGAGGTGGTGGACTGGCTGGGGGACAAAGCGGCTGGGAAAAGTGCTTATACATCTCTGGAGCAGGTCCCCGTGGGGGTGAGGGGACGGGAGTGTCTGGAGAAGCTGGAGGACGGCAAGAAGGGATTTGTACAGTGCTTTAGTTTTGACAATTTGTTTGTCTTTACGTGTGTTTTGAAGGCCCGAGGGTTCTCACCTGTGTGTGGAGTGTGAAGCACCGGCATGGCGCTGATGACCAGCGTGTGTCCAGTCACAGGGTCCGTGGCCAGCTGAGTGTGCGCCGGGTGGTGACCGTGTGCGGGATCCGATGTTAGTCCTGAACAAATACAGCCACACCCCCCCCAGCTCATCATCAACGTCAACAGAAAGCGCTAACAACAAGCCGGCTCTGGAGGGAAACCTTTTATTTAATCAGGTGACATTTAAGAGAGCGACACACTTAATGAAACGCTCCAAAACACAGCTTTCTCCGCGCGCTATGTGACATTTCACCTAACAAGCCCTTATCAGACCGAAAGGATTTCCTTTCACAGCTGCAAGAATAAATCTCTGTTTTTGTAGCTTTTGATTAATTGAGCAAGTTTTACAAATGTATGCAGATTTTATTTCGCGCCCTTAAAAGTGCGCTGACACGTGTGCCTGTTTTCAGTGGTAATTGTGTTAGGCCTCATGCACGGAGAGATGCTTAACTGACCTAGTTTTAATAAAAACTTGTGAGTTGTTGCATTTTAAAGAGTCTGAGATTTAAAAGCGAAAACAAAATCCCTAATCTTTGGTTTTGCTAAAATACAAATTCACGTTCCTTAAGTATACATGCACAACCACATCATTATTGATATTGTACATTCTGTGCTAAGTATAATATCATCTCAACGCTATCCAAACAGTGAGGGTTTGTTATTTTAGATTCGTATTCCTACAGGATGTTAAAAAGTAAAACAAATGCAGATATTTCTGTACACGGGCCACACAGTCAGCTTGTCACATTCTAGAGTTGTTCTCAGCATGTATTGTTAAAAAAAAAAGATGATTCATTACTTTATTTCTACATTTCTTCCTACCCTTGAGTTGTTTATCGCAGGGCTGCTTGGAATATATACTGTATGACAAACTCTAGCTTTCTTCAGTCCTCCTTGTACTCGCTTAGATGTGTTTGCTGGAGGCGGCTCGCGTACAGCAGCTGGTGGTCTATTTCGGCTCTGCCTGTTTGCATTATTCCATCCTTCCCGAGAACTTCGGTTTATTCGCGTTGCTTCGCACTTGCGAGTTCAATTAGAACCTTTTTCTTTTTGCGGTCTTGCTGAGTGGCTCTCCGTTAGTCCTACTGGTTTACAGACTCACCTCCCAGCAGCATCTCGTGCAGCAGGTTGTCTATCTTGGCCAGGCCGCAGAGCTTAATGAAGTGGAGCTGTTCGATCATCTGCCAGGTGATGCTCTGCAGGGTGGGCAGGAGGAGCAGCAACTCTCCGAAACGACCCCTGGAGTCGTACTGGCGGTCGTTGATGTAGTCTTCCAAGCTCATCTGAACCTGCGAACACCAGCGCAATTCGTCTTTAGGTTGACAGACATTAGCGGCCACGTTGACAAGGATGATAAATAGTGATAATAAAGCTTTGACACTCCTGAAAAAGAACAGTATCTCTGGTGCTCGACCTACCTGCAGACGCAGGGCCTTGATTTTCGCAGGGTCACGCAAAGACTTTGCATCTGCAGATGTGTAGGCAAAGAATGGAGGAGGGAAGGTGGATTAAGGGATGGACGGGGTGATGGAAGGGGGTTGAAGGGTGTGACAGATAGGGAAGAAAATACAAATATCAGGCGTGGATGTGAGGATATGAATGGAATTGATAGAATGATTCTAGTCAAATTGGGGCATGAAGCAAAATGAGAGGATGCATGATGAGGGTTTTGTTTTGCAATCCTCTTCTACTACCTGGATCAAAGAAGACAATAGCCTTGAGCGCCGCATACTCGTTGTCGTCTATTTGAATGTCTTGAAAGGGCTGAACCAGCTCGTCCAGCACGCGGTTAGCGACCCTACAAATCTCTGCTTCAGGACTGTTCCTGTGGATCACACAGTCATTACCTGCAGGCAAAGACAGTCCTGGTCAGCAGCTGTGGTGTGTGTGTGGGGGGGGGGAGGTTAGTGTGTGGTTGGATCTAGTGGTCAGTTTGTACCTAAAAGCAGGAAGTCTTTGAAGGCCATTGACCTTTTGGCAACCCCGAGCAAAAGGTGTTCACCTGCATGAGCCCTGAGCAAGCTCACCTGGAGACCAAGACAGAAGATGATGAGATGGTATTTACATTGTGGCATTTTATATTTTGGTCTATGGATTCATTCAGAGAAGAACATGATACAGGCCCCAACCTGAAACGACAGATCGAGCATCACGTCTCTGTTACCTGGTCGTCCAGCGGCAGTTCTCCGAAAGCGGGTATGTATTTGGCCCATTCCACCAACACCAACAACTGCTGTCGCATGGAGTCGCACACATCCCCAACAGTGGCGGATTTCTGCTCTGATATGTCTGTTACTCCAGCCGGAGTAGCGACCTGATGAAAACTGAGGCTCAGTGTCATGTTCACATAGCAGTAAACAAGACGTTCACGTGATAGACCGTCACCTGTTGGGAGAAGGATTCCGCTTGGGCCAAAATACTAATGGTTGGCAGGTCTTGGGAGTCAGGGATGCTTCTTCTGGAGCTTATACGGTCTCTCTCGTTCTGTACAGCTGCAATACAGACAGACAGCTGGAGTTACCGCGTGCGTGAAACTGAGAGGAAATCGGGGCTTCTGCTTTGCTCGTTCCAATCATTAATTATCAGCTAATCAAGTTCCTGGTTTGTTGTTCAAGAGCTTCCTCAAACCGGCGGCCGTGAGTGCTGAGAGAGATCCTGAATGCTTCACGCAATAGTTAATATTTAGGAAAAGAGCCGTACAGGCTGGCATCTGCGACCGGAGTCAAACGTTAACCAGTTGCAATCCTGCACATAATGTTTGAATAACACATGATTAGGTGTCATAAAACTCTGTGTCAAGGTTATACCCCTCATAAATACACAAACACACACAAAGTAATCACTTATTTTATGGCTGCGTCAATTGCAGCCATCTTGATCAGCTTTAAGCCTCTCTGACGGCAGCTTTCGGTTCTAGTCTCCGTGGCAAACATGGGAAATACATGACATGACACACTGATCCAGGGTCAGTATGAAAGTTTCCATACCTTCTTTTTTCATGCCAGCTCTGAAGCACTTGTTAAGACGGCAGAAACGGCACTGATTCCTCTTATCTTTATCCACAACGCACTGTCGGCTGAACCTGCAGATCGCAAACGTGATATAAGTGGCATCACACAGCGAGACAACAGACGACGTGATTTTGGTGGCCGAGCTGAAAAGCCCAGCATTAATGCCACGCGTGTGAAGTTTGACTCGGCTGTAGCTGCGTGTCCTGGTGTGTGTCCCGGTGTGTGTCCCTACCTGCAGGTGTAGACGTGGCTCTTCCTTATGGAGCGTCTGAAGAAGCCTTTGCAGCCGTCGCAGCTCGAGGCTCCGTAGTGTTTCCCCGTGGCTTTGTCTCCGCAGATGGCGCAGTTGCTGCTGAACCCATCTGACCCGGGCAGGCTCGGCTCCGTCGGCATGCTGTCTGCAACACACCGACCCCCTCACAGGTAAACGCACACACATAGAGGATGCCTCTGCTAAATATATCTCATGCATTCAGCGGTTACCGTAGGTCAGAATAGTCCAGTCTACAATATAGCACATAAGCGACACATTTTGTGTAACTAGGCCAGTCAACCATCTTCCAAATGATGGAGGACGTGTCAGCTTCTTCATTTTAGTATTGTGAAACAAAACATTTGAGCTGCTGCAGCGAGTACAGCACAGCTGCCTGCCACCGGTGTTGGGCTTTCAGAGATAGTATCTCTGTAAAAAAAAAAAAAAAAAAACTCTAAGTCTTAACTTTTCTCTGCAAAAGCTATTTTTGCTTTGTTTTAATAGGTCAGTGAAAGAAAAAAATGAATTGCCGGCACTGTAAACAGACATTTCAGTGTGAAGAACGTTATTACAACAAAGCCAAAAACAAGTGTATGTTGTGTATTAAACGCGTGACCTTGTTTGGGGGTTTGCATGGCTGGAAAGTCTCTTATGTGGTGGTTGATTTTTGCATTAGAGGACATGTGTCTACAAAACAACACTGATCTTCACACACGTTTTTTTTTATCAGTCATTGTGTTGCATCCTTCACAAGAAACTATTATCACTTAATGTTTGGAAGCAGACAGATGATCTGGTTTCACGCAGTCGTAGTCAGGGGTGGGATCTACGCATAGCTGGTCAAAATGCCACATGTTTCCTCATCAATGGCTTTAGACGTATGCATGTGCGTTACAGTATGTAAAGACAAACCCCTTTGTTCATTTCCCTTTTCTGTGAACAACAGATCATTTGCCTTCCAATAGTCTCATTTCACGTCATCAGTGAAATGTCTAGTCTTTCAAAACGCCAACTCACTTGCCCATGCAGTTGTGAAATGGCTGACACAGGTTACCCAGCCCTGAGAGGGCAAGTCTAACTGGCAACACTACTACAAACGCTATATGATCAGCGAGGCAATTTATTAATGGGGATATTCATAATGCCCCTAATTGCATCTAACAGTAACTTGACGTGTTTATGTTTATATGCTGTAGATTCATGCTAAAGAGGATAAGCAAGTGCAAATGTATCTCACTCCCACAGCTGTTTTCAGTAGGGTCTGTCCTCTATGCACACACACACACACTTACCTCCTCCTCCATAAAGCACCTCAGCATTCTCAAAACCCAAAGTGCTGTATGAGGGATCCAGGCCTTCGCAGTAGTTGGCTACCTCCATGTCTAACATAGATTTACTCTGAGGAGCAGGAGGATACTTCATTCCTCTTCCAATCCAGTGTTCGCCACACCTCTGTCTTCTTCTCTCCCTTTCAGGCTCTTCTCTTCTTTTTTTCCTTCTTCTTTTGCTACATTGAAATCTTACGGACATGACAAAGGGGATCCCTGGAATAAAAGAGCTATATTCCCATCTGATTGGAGCGGGAGCGAGGAGAGGGGAGGAGTTGTGCCGAGGACTTCTCACCTTGTCACACATTACTTATCTGTCCTACTCACTCACACTTAATCACTGAGATGGATCAACAGTGACGAGGGGGGGGGGGGGGGGGGGGGGTGCATTTCCCTTCTCCTGCATCTCTTCTACTTTCCCCTTTTTGTTAACAGGAAATGGATTTCATCACATTTGAGACGACAACTTGCATTTTAAGTGCAGCTTGGCCATCATCTGCTGAATGATGGGAGGGCTGTTTTTACAAGCACATACAGTTAAGAATGTGTGATTGTGTGCGTGTGCGTACATGAGTGTGTGTCTGTGTCCTGCCAAGGCTTCCTAATCTAATCAATAGTGCAATAATAGCATCACTGCCTCAGCAGATATAATCTATAAAGACACAAAGTGAAGTGGAAAACACTGATAGCTACTATTACCTCTGCCACAAACACGGTCTTTGGGTTTATTTCCAACTATTTGTTCGTAAAACTGTATTCAACGCTTAAAGGTATTGGCAATACAGTCTACCTTAAACATCTTAAATAAAATGTTCCCCTCTGATCATATTGCAAGTAGGGAATTTAGAGATTTACCACAATCTAGGTTTAGTTAACGCAATATGTAGATTATCATAAGCGTATTTTTCCATATGTTTTGTGGGCGACATTACATTTGTTGTAGTTTCACTTTTTTGTGTAACGCAAGTAACGAATATGTAAGAGATAAGTGCATTATCGGTAATAAGAGCATCAAGTGGGCCAGCGACAAAAGCAGCGAAGTGGTGTTATGTTAACTCTGTGGGGACAACGCAGCAGGGCACGCATCATTTACAACAAAGAGAAATTATTGTCCACGGTCACAGCGTAGTAACAGTGTGTCTGTTGTCGGCGTGACAGTCGTATCAGTGAAAAAGAGGAAGCTGAAACGCAGGCGCTGAGAGATGTGAGAGGGAGAGAGACACACAAAGTGACACAGAGATTACTTTTTAACCAAGCAGTGAGATCAGGCCGCCTGGCTCAACAGGTTTCCACAGCGTGAGGACACATGTGCTACTGTACGTGTGCACTGCTGACCTAACTACTCAGTGTAGTCTACATGTAACAGGCTTCTTTGAGGCTTAGGGTACATTTGGTTTTAACTCATGGCTGTTGTAATGGTTTCAAGCTTTAAAAGCTCTAAAAGTGCAATGACAACACGTGCACAAATTCAGATGTTTATTATGACACAGCTGACGAATCATTTGACATGATCGAGATTAAATATTCAAAACGGCTGTTGTTGACCATATGGATCCGCTCGCTCATTCACACGAACACCTAAAAAGGCATTTATGATTTCATAGGCAAGCGGCGCATAAGCGAGAGACCCTGCGTCCACCTAGCAACCAAAAGCTATTTGCAGCCATAAAACCCAGCGCTTAGAGTCTTTCTCTGCGTGAACTAGCCATAAAATTGTCTACTCTATTGAGAGGAGAGGTTTAATAGTCCCAAACGATGATCAGCCTCCAAACCAAGCTTTACTTCCTGATATCTGGCCAATAGTAAAAAAAAAAACGCAGTTCAGTAACATTTTTTAAAACCCAAAACATAAACAGCAAGTTTGCTGGTTATAAAATCAACTTATTAAGTTTTTAAACCACAACAGAAGTATTTTAACAAGTCAGCTTCCTCGAAACAGACCCAATCCTATTCCTGGAACACTCTCTACTTCCCACTAATATCATCCACAGTGAATCAGTGGAACACTTGGTTAGTGAATATACTGTAAACATTTATTACACAAACCGATGCTGCCTATAACTGGGATGCAAAGGTTTTGATTGCAAGTTTTTCACATGACTTGATATTTTCATGTACTTAACTAGAATTAGTGTTAAGCATCGATGACGATTTCCTGTTCGGCCAATCTGTCGCTGTTCAACGCTGCTCTTGTTACAGATAATGTCTCCTACCAAGCCTGAAATCGATTATCACATGATCTTTACAACACTACATGTGTGACAGACGCTCTTATCGGCTTATCCACAAAACGCTGCCAGAGTGCTACGTTTGCAAATAAGCTTGAAAACACACACGTGAGCGAAAAGACGCACTTGACGATGATGTTACAGTGCTTGAGTTGTAAAGTGTACCTCCTTCAGGGATCGCTGTGTGTGTGTAAGCACAGTGCACCAGTATATTGCCAGAAATAGTTTAAAACAAAAAAAACACACACACACACACGTCATTTAGCAGAACACAGCAGCAAACTGCTCAGAGAAACTTGCATAACAAAGCCAACGTTACACTTTACTCAAGTCTTACTTTTGATGTGAATATGTTGCCTTTCAGCGAGGACGCGTTTCACGGGAGAGTCCTGACTTACCCTTGTTTCTCTTCCTGTCTGAGATGTGCATTTATCCAGGTGCACCTCCGTACTCCAGCGGCGAGCAGCCCCCTCAGCACGACATTATAGCCCGAGTGAAACTAAATGGCGAAGGTGCTCCGCGACATTAAAAGGGAAGGTTGAAAAGCTAAGTGGCCTATAATTCATGAAGCGACAAATTGGATGGCGCCACCATAGCCCTGTCATTAGATCGATTTACTAAACAAACTCAAACTAGGGTGGGGATGTTAAACAGTAACCCAGCGCCATAAAAACCAAAAGGAAAAGGATCACCTGTGTGTGTGTGTGTGTGTGTGTGTGTGTGTGTGTCAGCCAGGCCTCCAACCCCACCTCCAAGGGCAGAAGTTAAGAGATCCCAGACATCCGAGGTAATGTTTTACAAAACAATGGTAAAAAAGTAACGATTTTTAGACATTTATTTCTCTTCCCAACAATGAAGCAGCATATTTCAGCGTCGTATACGTGCAGGACTGGGACGTTAGCAAACACAAACATATAGTTTGAACGTTCAACAGTCTGTAAACCTCAGATGCATTTCATAACCATCTTTCCTAATGTTTCCTGTTTCCTGCCTGAAAAGTAAAACGTAAAAAGTAAAAGTAAGAGAGTCTACATTATTTAATACATCATAGAAAGTGTATTGTTTGCATTGAAGGAGCTACAGCAACACTCTGTAAAGCAATAAAGAACAGCAAAGTAAAAAGTTGATCCTATGTTGTTCAGTTGCTTTTCCTTGCAGCTGCCCCGCAACAGCAACATTGGGATGAACATAAACCAGATGCAGGAGGATCTTGATCAGGAGAATTTCTTAAATAAACGGACGCCTCTCAAGCATCCTCGCGTATTCCCACCAGTCAAGTGTTTCTCAAGAAGCACCTGTAGCAGGTTCCCCTCCCCAAGAAAGTGAGCATGTCCAGGCAGTTAAAAGTAGTCAGACCAAGAAACACCTCGTTGATATTCTCCAGGGAGCTGTCCTGTATGTAATAAAGGCGAAATATGTGGTAGGGAATGAAGCAGACCATCATGATCAGGGCAAAGCCCATGCTCTTCAGCTGGACCCCGAAGTCCTGCTGAGAGGTGCATCCCTGGTGATGCTTCCTGTACAAGACCCTCAGCACATTGGCTTGCAGAGCTGTCAGCACCGCCACCAACACTATGATCACTGTGCTTATGATATAATTGATCTCCTTGTAGATCTTTACGTTTTTGCCAAACGTGAAGCAAACTGTGGTGTCGGTTTTGTTCTTGTCCCCGTAGTAAAATGTGGTGACGCACGGGACGGCAATGAGCACCACCAGCCACACCACACCACAGACGGCGAGAGCGTGGATTCTGTGGAAGGCGTCCGTTTTCTCGCTTTTGTGGTAGAACGTTCTCAGGCGCATGCTGAGGATGATCACATAGAAAATAAAAGACATGTACATGTGGATGTGGATCATGACGCTGACTAAGTTACACCACCATGTACCCAGGGTCCAGGAATCACGTATGTAATAGTCAATCCTGAAGGGGACGGTAAAGAGGAAGATGAAGTGGGTGAAGATGAGATTGAGTACGGCAATGGAGGTGATGGACATAGAGCTGGACTTCATGATGTGCATCATCAGACTCAGGCTTATGGTACCGGTGAGCAGAACCACAGAGTAGATGGCTATGAGAGCAACCCTGAATCCCGATCCGTTTTCTGTGGTCGTGTTATTGAACATAGTAGCCATCTATAGAAGAATAGAAGAAAAAGGGAGGATGAGAGAGGGGACACATCAGAAGAGCAACGAGAGTAAAAGGTGAGAGTCATCTGAACAACTGTATGTCACATGATACGATATGTACTGTAAAAGAAGAAGTCAGTTAGTTAGTAGCAATTAGTAACTACTGGCAGACTGAAATACTTTACGACTTTACAAATCCACATCAGATTTACTTATGCTATATTAAATACATACATATGCTCATTTTTGAAGACATGATGTAGATCAAGACAAAAACCGTTGCATACAACACAAGAAATATATATTTTCTGTTCTGCAGGATACAGGGCAACAGTAAAATGAAGCCATAAATACACAACTTTTCAGAATTATTTGCATTGTGAGTGATCATTCGCAAAGCACCGCTGCAATGGGTGCTGAATAGTCAATGAAGGCAAAGTCGGGCTCTTCGATCAGCACCGGCGTACGTACCTTTAGTCCGAAGTACCGTCCGACGTCTGCCCGAGCACTGCTGTGGAAGGAGGTGTGCGTCCTCTGCATAACATCACTTCATACTCATCAGAGCAATGGAGGTGGTTTTGAGCCGGGAGAGGAAATGCTCAGTGAAGTAAGAAAAAAAAAAAAAAAAAACACACACAAACCTGTATATTGATCAAGCGCAACGTGTACCAAGCTTCTGTTGAAGTCAGGGTTGTGAAACGTTGCGTGTTGTCAGGAAGCCTCGTCCAGTTTTGCATATAAAGTGTGTGTGTGTGTCTGTGTGTGTGTGTGTGTGTGTGTGTGCGCCAGAAACAGGAGGTTCTTGCATATGCATGTCAGCATAACCACAGAGTTGGCTGCTTCCTCATTTTGGCCATCTTGCTAAAATGGCTTTAATCTGGTGACTACACAAACCAAATACATGCAAACTTTGCTAATGGGACTATTTACAGCAATACCAGTGAGAGAAAAGTAGTAGTTGGATGCAAGAGTCCAGGGGCATGTAATACAATACATTGTTCAGTTAGAGATTTACTCAACAACTTGAGTATTATTGACATAATTCCTGCTACGTTGAAAATGACTCAGCTGGTTTTCAGGGTCCCCTTCCAGTGGAGTTTGGCTTTTTCGTTTTATAAACAGGTTCTTCGCTTTATTAAGCATTTGTTTTGGTGCAGGATGGAGCAACTCATTTCTGTTACTGCAGGTGTTCTGTTTAACATACAGTATTTAGTACAAAAGTCCGGAGGAACCCAAAACAGAAAACAAAAGTCATGTTTGAAAATTTACTTGCTACTCTTAAAGCAGCAGACATTTTACAACGTTAAGTCAAAGTATGATAAATTCACAAGAAGAAGTGAGAAAGGATGTGGTGATGGCTGTGAGAGCAACTCTAAGTCAAATTAAGTTGACAGGCAAGCTAACAAATGCTTGGTTAAACACTGCAATTCCAGCAGGGGAAAAGTAATTTTTATTGCCATAATCAAAAAAACACTTTCTTACATTTGCCAACAAACACCCAAAGAGCATAAAAAGACCACAAAAGCAAGTATCACAGAAGGATCAGCTTGATCAGTACCATACGAGCAGCAAATAGTAGCCTGATCTCTGTCTGATGTGCTGATCTGTTATAGAATCCCAGGTTATCAAGTTAGTGGTGGATAATAAATCTGCCCTCTTGACAAACAAATATTCAAGTAGCCTTAGTCAATCAGTACATTGGAAACAGAGCTAAGACATTTTAGGTCACAACACAGGAATTACCTTAATAAAAAACACCCTATTCCTATTAATTAGGAAATAAAATCATTCAGTCATCAACTAACATTCAAGTCAAAATAAGTCATTAAAGTTACTGTCTGTAGTGGAGCTTTATGTCGTTTTCACTGGTAGTCGTGCAGCAACTTGTAGAAGTTCTGTCACCTTACACACATATATAACAGGAATAATAATAATAAAAAAAAAAGTCTAGTCCAGTAGTTTTTTTAATGGTATATTCAGTGCTAAAACAATATGCCAAATATTTTATAAATAAAAGTAAAAATCATCAATTAGTTACTCTATTACCATTAGTTGGTGTCTTTATTGTTGTGGTGTACAGGGGGTCAGCGCAAGCATCCCCCACCTGCAAGATGCTGCGTTTGCTGTCGTGACTGGCTGGAGTTTGTCTTTTTGTTTTCACACCTGACCTCTGTTCACCTCATCGAAAAACCTGCATGGGGGTATTAATGTTGTTGTGGCTGATTGGTGCAAACAGTATCACAAACACGTTTATTTAGGGAAAGTGCATCTTTGATCTCCACAGATGAAGTCTTCGCGAGGTGAGAATGTGGGTCACCACACTTAGCAACATCAAAAAGATGGTCATTGACATCACTATCACATAGTGGCTAATGCTGCAAGAGACAAAAACATCATTTTATTGTCACGGCAATACTTCATCGCAGGTACCGTCAAAATAGTGACTGAATTTAAGAAAGGAGAGACGGTCAGCAGGCAAGTTATTAATTAAGATCTAGAAACGAGATAATTCCTCAGTTCACTAACTTTCACTAACCTTGTTCCAATGTCCAACCAGCTGCCCTGATCCTGCACCAGGAAGAAAAAGTGCTGAGGAGAAAAAGAGCATGAGGTAAAGATTTCAAGGAAAACACACACACACACACACACACACACACACACACACACACACACACACACACACACACACACACACACACACACACACACACACACACACACACACACACACACAAAAAGGCAACGCATTCTTTAAAGGTGGTATAAAACCACTTACCAAAGCCATCAGGTCTGAAATTACCAAGACAATGAGGAACAAACTAGAAAAGAAGAACAAAAAGTAACCGAAAGTAATGGAGCACGGGAAGTTTTATAAAGCGAGTCACAGTAAAACACCCACCACAAATATTTACTCTGTGCACATTCTAGACTGCAGATTTACACCCACTTCACACAGACTAGTGACATATTCCAGTCTTAAAAGTGAATGATTGTAACCTATTTAAACCCATTGTGTTCAGGGGTGCAATCAAAGAGCTTGACACCTAAAGAGGGGATTACCTTCTTGACGAGAGCTGTGTCACGACTTGGATGGTCTCAAATGTGCACATTACTATTATGAATGGAATTATAACCTGGAGAGTACAATTAAGAGAAGAATTAGGATTCCGATCAAAGAGACGTTTTATTTGTGGAGGTGCTGGTAACTTATATTATCTACACACAGTAAATAGAGTAGAGGGACAGTTTACCTTCCACATCATCAGCCCTCCCATGATGAAGGGGTTGAAGACAGTCAAGAAACAGTAAACGGACGCTGGGTCAAAACTAAGGGAGGAGAAGGAAGTTCAGACAATCAAACAAACAACCTGAATTGTTTTCATTTAGAGCAAACAGTCCGCTTTTGGGACACTGCTGGTTTTGTCATGATCCTATAAACTGATAGTGTACAGTAAGTTGAATGTGAAGTCTGATCTCTTGTTTACTTCAGATACTGAGGGGATGATAACTAAACCCCCCTGTGTACTACAGCCAGGCTGAACACACGCAGCAGATTTCCTCTCACCTACATTCACGACTTCCTGTCATGTACCACTTATACTCACGCTCTCTTTGAAGCTGTGCATACCTGTTAATAGACGCTATGTTTCCAGTGCCAAAGAAAGCTGTTATTATAAAAAATACCTGAATTATCAGTCAAGGACCCGTCGACGCTTGGAAATGGGGGTATTTTAGCTAAAGTCACCGCCGCAAGGATACAAAAAAATAAGATCGCCTTATGTCATCCAACTTCAGCTGTCGGAGCTTGGTGATGTCGATGTGGGCAGAGAAATCGAAAGTTGAGAGCTAGAAAAAAGAAATAAATAAAACAAAGGCAAGACAGCATGTTTATGTAGTTTGAAAAGTCAGTCAACAAAAGAGTATTAAATGTGAATGGAGTCAGATAAAAACCACAAATAGACCATCTGGCTATTGGCATCTTTGTCTAATGGGCCATTTGTGAAACTCAGTGGTTTTTACCTCTTGCCTGCTAGACACACTCTGGGCATGTATAGCTTCCTGTTCTATGTTGATCCACGCAAACATCAACCAAGATAACACAGGTGGGAACAAGGCCTCAGACCTGAGCCGGAAAGATTACACACATTCCAAACAAACCATTTTGTAGTTTTGCTGTCATTAGTAAACTCTACACATTTGAGGGCTGGGGAAGTTTTACTATTTGGATGTGTAGCATCACACCTTACCCAGTACTGAGCAGCAGGTATGTGGCTGTGAAAGAGAGAAATAGGCTGAGAAGTCGATGGAAAAGACGAGTTGAGCTCATCAGTGGAACCAGCATTGATGATGCTGAGGGAAGTGAGACAGAAAAAATGAATAACCATGATAAGAGGCGATAAGGTGATCAACATTAGCTCGCTCTCTCACTCACACCTGCCTACCTAACGTGGTCCAGCTGACGAGCTGACTAAAAAGTGGCAGTCCCCGTTTCTTTTCCAGGCTGGAGTGTGTGAGGGTCGGCACGTACGCGCACACGGCCACATGGAGCATCTGTCGAGTCAGACGTGACCATTTGCAGTCAGTGGCATCAGGACAAGCGCAAACGCACAAAATGACATAGAAGTAGTGGTCACCTGGATGACAAACTGGTGTCTGCCGCTAAAGTGCAGGGGTGTTTTATGTCGTGATGACCAGAGGTAGGAGGCTGAAGTGAAGAGAGTTAGCAGACCTGCACAGGTACTGAGCAAACAAACAAAGTAGATAAGATATGTTTATAACAGGCAGCTTTATTATCCACATGCATATTAGTTTAATATCATGCTTCCTAGTTATATAACACTTGTTCTGTACTGTTTATTGTAAACACAGAAAACTAAGTGACACATATTCTGAGGTTTACGATTTAAAGACCTGGTGGTAAACGTTCTGAGAAATTTAAACAAATGGAGGAAGTACTCACACCAGATGTATGTTAGACTGTCTGCCCACAACTGGCATCAGTGGGAAAGCAGCCAAGCACAGACAGCCCAGAAACCAGCTCAGTGATCGGAACTGCACAAAGATACGCAAAATCGAGGTGATTACACGTTCACCGTAGTTTCAATCATTTTTAAGAATCATTTCCTGCTCTGTGACAATTTAATAATCTGGTTATCGCTCTTTATTTCTCGTTTCCAAATATTAACCAATGGCCTGAAACGTGGTTAAAGACACATGGAACTACTCGTTTTGAAAAGAAAAAAGAAACATAGGTAAATCTGAACGACAATTTATCATGTTGTTGTTTACTGTGTGTAAGTGTATAGCCAGGTGTTTTTCCATTTTTTCCATTAGGTTTATGGCAGTTACATGATTTAAAGGTTGTGTGTCCATGAGGTAAGAAAAATTCCAGATACTGAAACCAAACTGATTAGGAAAATAATAGGAAAATATGCTGTTTACTCTCCCTTTATAGGAATCTCCACCTCCTATTTTGCCGTCCTACTTCCTGGACACAATCAGTGTTAGTAAAAACAAATATTCAAATATCATGACTCATCATGATATAAAGGTTACCTTGGTCTTGCCAAAAAGTCCTGACAGGAAGGGCCAGAGAGAGAGCAAAGCCAGGCCCACGGTGAGCATGGCGCGGTGGAAAAAACTGACCACCTGGGGGCAGCAAAGGTGAACTGTCAGCGTAACCTCATACTGTGGAGGGCCGTGTAATTTCTTCTGTTCAGTCTACCTACCAGCAGCTCAACTCCAAACGCCACCAGAACAAAATACCCCAAACATTTCCACAGCGGTAGAGAGGGAGCGGAGCGAACCAAATCTGTTAGAGTTCCAGACCTAGAATGGATTTTTAATGAGTAAAAGAGAAAAAAAACAAAGGCTGCGCTTTTATCCACTGTGAATGGATACAACACCACTTCAAAAGGAGCTAATTAACACCTCACCACATCTACACCACACAAGCACGACCAAGCGCGTGCGAGGTAAATTACCACCACCAGAAAGCACGATTGTTCTTTTCTCTACTGATGTGTTTTGAAGTCTGCTTCTTTTGCGGCGTTACTCGTAGCAAATACATGCATTGCACACATATTTCACTAGACTGTAATGCACGTGTGCAGGATGCTTCTTGACTCACTCTTTGAGGACTGAGTACCACACAGGGACGGGCAACAGGCAGTAGATGTAGTAGGTGACAGGGCTCCTTTGGACAAGCAGGAACACGGTGATAACCACGGTCACGCACAGGCACAATGTCTTCAGGATGTAGCTGAGATTCTGCAGAAGGACAGTAACAGAAATGCAGCTTAGCAAGACATTCGAGTTTTAAAAGACGTGTTTGGGTAGAAGCAAGGAGTTATTACAGAATATGCCCAAACCTGTTTGAGGAGACTAGGGTGTCTGTTGAGGCTGGTATGAGTCTTCAGTATGACTAAGACAACATGTGAGGTCCAACCTACAAATCCCAGCACCACACTGCAACCCAGGAAGAACCGGTCATAGGTGTGGTAGTACACCAGGCCGTCCAGGGAATGGGATATCAGAGACTGGCAGAGAGAGATCTGACAGGAGAAAAGGAAAAAGTGTGAATTAGCAAAGTTTAAGGAATATAAATCTGTTGAGATTAAAGTGACAAAATCCAGTATTTGATGATTTAGGTCATTATTTATCACATCTGTTATAAATAGGGTTCATCCTTACTCGATGTCCATGTAAGTGTGTAATTATTCCTATATTATACATATACTGTGTGATACTCACAGCATCCTCATACTTCTCCAGCTGAATCAGTATTCTTGCCTTCTGGCTGAATTCTGCTTGTTTTGGTTCAGTGAGGAGTCTGGGAAAAGAAAGAAACAAAGTCGTGAGTGTGAGTATAAATTTGACTACTACACATTATTTGTCACAAAGTACTGTACAGTATATACAATGCATTACATTTGCCTAATCTCTTCTTTCAGCAACTGTCATGTCATCATTGTTCCTACCAGTTACCAGTTCAGTTTACCTGAACTGAACCTGTAAGATTTGTTTCTGTTACAAACTCTTTTTCACTCACTGATAGGGGGTGAAGAGAAAGGATAAGGTTGTCTCCTTTTTCTGCGTCATTTTCACCTAGGAAAATAATTCATATAGCTCAGTCACCCGAGATTATAATCAGCATTATTATACGTATGCACAATTTACAATTTAACAAGGGTCTCATACCTTGAACTGCTCCAAGACTTGAATAGCATTAGTGTACATGCTTTCTGCCTTGAACCGGTTACTGTTGTTAAGGTACAAAAGAGGTAACACTCCCTGAAGAGACAAAAGTGCAAATGCAGCTTATCATGAAGTCACAGTCACAATTTATTCACAGAGTAACATTCGTGTACTTGAGCTAAAGTACAATGCACTTAATGAGTACAAACGATTTAAAAGGCGAAAATGTTTCCCTTGTAGTTTAATCAACTTACAACCGAGTTGACGGGAATGGGCACGCCGATAAGTGAAGCCATGAGGGGAGCAATGTCAGCCTGAAGACAACAACAATAAAAGATGTCGGTTATTACAGTCTTTAGAGTTATTATAAAATAGGCCTATTAGTTTGCTCAATGTGCTCATTACGCTTGGACAACTTCCTAGTTCCAATGACAGGCTCTCTCTTACCTGACTGACATCAACCCTGCGAACGTGCTCCAGTTTCCATTCTAAAAGAAACAACAGGTTAAAAAAAGAGGAAGGTAGGCCCAATAATTCATGCTTTATAATGCAATATATTTTCTAAACATAACTTGTTTTTCATTCAAATTGACAGACGAGCAAAGTACATAAGTTTAACACCTTGTAGAAATTCATCACTGTATGGTTGGGGTCCAGTGGCCCTCTGTGCATTATTAACTCCAGCTCCCCATGCTACTAAAGGGGTGAGTGTCTCTGAGGGGTGGCCTGCACCGTGGGAACCTGATAAAGACACATGCATGCAAACAAATATCACCTTACAATAACTGCTATAAAGGTTTTTGTATATTTAGTCAGAAACCACAGACACAAACGTCAGTATTACCCCAGTCTGTCATGCCGTGATCAGAGGTGAACACGTAGGCTGTTTTACCATCAAAACCAAAGAACTCTTCTATTATGGAAACCACTTCAGCTACACCAGAGTCCACGAGACCAATATTATCGAAGTACTCCCTAAACAAAATGAAAGATACAAGATACAAGATAAAGGCGCATAATGAACAACCTACGTGTTAACATCTTATGTTACATTTTAACAACAAGAAATCCTATACTCTTACTTTGACATAGGTCTGTGAGCATGTCCATTTGTGTCGATGCCAAGGAGGTGCAGAAAGAAGATGTTCTTATCCTCAAGCAAACTGGCTCTCAGACTTGAGTTAGACTTTGCTGACTGAAAGAAGGACTGGCACGAAAAAGAAATAAACAGAGTTGGGTTTACTCTAAATACTGTAAGTCTGATCTTTTGTACCGTAGGAGTATAATCTGCTATATTGACCGGAGTGTAAACACATTATTTGGCCTTAAATAACATAACATAACTACAACACCCCATCTTGTATCATTTTGTATTAGTCAGGTAATTATAATGACTGGAATGATATTCATCATTAATGTTAGTACTTCCACCGCCATACTTTGACTTGATTGAACACCCAGGTGTCCAGCTTGGAGGCATCAGTGGAGGCAAAGTCTTCCTCCTCTGGTGGGTATGTGTAGGTGTGAACATGGTCTCCACTGGCACCTGGAAAAACCACAAGACAAATCAAGGTTTATTTCTAATATTTTTATTTGAATGTTGATTTAAAATAATATATTTTAAAATGTGATGGTGTTGATGATAGCTTGACATGACAATTTTTACCGTATGTGTGTATGTAGGTGATTTTGTACCTTTAGCAAACATAGGAAGAATATCAGGGCTACCCCAGCACCAGGTGTGTCTGCTCTCATTAAACACGGAGTCAAACTCTACTGGATTCTCCTTCCAGCCTGAACACGCAAACACAGAAACACTCAACGTATCTGCATTCACAATCGGCATTCACTCAGACCCACACACACAGAAAAGAGCACACGGGGGCTCTACTGGACTTGTGAATATGCACGAATGCAGACTTACCTTTAGCAACAGCACTTACATCCTCATAAAAGCCAGCAATCAGAGCAACATGACCAGGCCGAGACTCAGTGGGCACGCGAGTGTGTGACACACCCCAGGTGCCCCTCTCCTCTATCACACGTCTGATAAAAACAAACACAAACACCTTTGTCAGAAGTTACCAATAAAGCACGGAACAGTATGCACAAAAACACTAACCTCAATGCAGATTTTGTGTATACATACTGATTCCAGTAAAGTAATAACTGAAAGGCTACTAGTTAGTTTCAATTTCTCAACCTCAAGTATGGAGTCCTGGATGATCTGTTGCTGAGTGGGGTGAAGAGGCTGTCTGCTCTGAGGCCATCGGCTACAAATAGTACTAGTCTGGAGGCAGGGGGTTCCAGCGGTGTGGTGTGGGGTGTCATGCCATGGACCAGGGGAGAGGTGAAGTAGATGTCAAAGATAGAAAGGAAGAAGACCACGTGGACGGTCAATCCAACCAGGAAGAAGGCGATCACATTCATTGTGACTATCCACACAACGTTGAGCCTGCAGAAGACCTGGAGGAGTTGGTTGAGGTTTGGAGAGGTGAGGTTATCAATTAGTCGTATGGAACGAGGTATTAAAATGTAGTAAAGGCTGTTTGCCCTAATGTACTGCTGTAAAGACTGTTTAAGGTCTGGGTTAGTCCCATGACTGTCTGCCATTAGCAAAAAATAAAAACACTCTGGTGTTAAAATCATTTGCATTTTTAGGATAAATCTTACCTCTACGGTTTAACATCAAGATCTGACCACAAAGCCGCAGGGCAGGACACAGTCCCGCTGGTGAATGAATGGGCAAGCAGAGCAAGAGAAACCATGTCACCATTCACCTGTTAAAAACACTGTTTAAGCTTCCGTTTTATCACCGTTGGGGATGAGCAGATGTTTGTCCCGTGAACCCGACGCATTAAGGCTTTGCTGGACAAATCATGGTCAATGTTACCATTAACTACACGGCTTTACAGAACCAACTCCAACTGTAAATACTGAGATTAGAAGGCACCATGAGCATCCACTTCCTTGTTGAGACGTTTGACGTATGTACCACAGAACTGCATTGTGGGTATTGTAGTTAAAACAATTACCCTCGCCCTTCCTTTCTTCGTTATTATTTCTCTTGTATTTTATGACTACTTAAATGAAATTGCACTTTGTAAAATGTTATTTTTTAGAGTTTAGGCTTTTTCCTTATGGTTCTCTTGAATTCTTATGCTGTCAAATATCCCCGTGCCCAGATGTCCATTATGTGTGCAGTACCCAATCATTTTTCAGCATTCCGTGACAAAGGCGGGCTTATGGAAAACGTCCCTCAAATTCGACCAATCGTAGTTTCGCTTTCTTTTCCGTAAACCGTAGCTACCTATCAAACTGTAGCTGCCTAGTCTCCATTCAGCAAGAAGCAGAACTGATTAGCTTTGCTAGCTTGGATTGCTTTAAGTCTTTACAGTACAAAAATGGCGTCGGTCAACCCGTTTAATCTCAGTGATTCCGAGGAAGAGGCTGAGCGGCGCCCCAATGAAACAGTTGACACGGAGAGAAGCCCGAGTGACGGGGCGCCAGGGCCACCGCCGGGCAATCCTTTCTCTCCTCCTGCGGAGGCTGAGCGTCCGACGCTCCTGCTGGCTAGCAACCGGACCAGCCCCAGCGGTGGTGAGGGCATCTCGGCCCCGGCGTCCTCCGCTATGGCAGGCTCCGCCGAGACGCGAGTGTCAGTTGATGTCATTGCTGCTCAGCTGTTACGAGACCAGTACATCCTCACGGCCCTGGAGTTTCACACTGAGCTGCTGGAAGCGGGCAGAGAGCTCCCGAGGCTGAGGGATTATTTCTCCAACCCTGGCAACTTCGAGCGACAGAGCGGCACTCCGCCTGCCAAGGACCAGGCGCTCGGACCTGGAGGACCCCTCAGTAAGTGGCCCTTCCCAGTGTTCTCACGTTAATGGTCAGCTAGTGGTCTGTGCCTTACACACAACGCTGCGTTGACACACGTTAGCCCACGAGCTAACGTTAGCTTAAAACATTGCACTAGCGTTGATCGATTTTGAGTTATCCACCAGCTGCACCTGCTCCCTCGGTCCAGGGCCCACGGGCAGCAAAAAGGTTTTGCGGGTCAGATGAGCTGGCAGACAAACACAATAGAGCATCACATAATTGCACAAATGCGGAGACGTCTGCGATTTGTAGCACATCATTTAGCGGCACAAAGAGGCATAATAGTGAAGATGAATACAAGTTAGGCCTCTAATGGTCACATACAGTAATTGGCTTGGTAGGGAATTAGGCGTTTTCTGTTGTTTAGGCCACGCAGAGGTCAGACTTCAGGATCAGTTACGGGAGAGAGTAACAGAAGACGCACCCTGCTTTCACGGTATTAAACCCATCCCTGGCCAAACCAGTAAAGTCATTTCTAATTTGAAGAGAAGGCTATTTTTCAATACCCATAAACTTCCATAGAGGTTAAGGTTATCAATCCATTCCCCCCCCCCCCCCCCCCCCCCCCCCCCATTTAGCACAGGCCTTTGTGTACATAAGCAAAAGATACAGGCACAAATCTAAAACTGTCTACATGACATGTGGTGTTACTTAAAGGACCTACATTTATACACCGCTGTATTAACACCATTAGCTTTAGCCTATATCAACTCAAGAGTTGCCAAAATGCAGCCAGTCTGAAATCCAACAAGCCTAAAACTGGGCTTCTTTCTTAACAATCAATAGTAGAATATAATGTACACATTCAGAACGGCTTTATTTGTTTTATTTAGCTTTAGTTAGAATAACAATTCACAGTTTTATTCAGTTGTATCTCACGTCAGTGTATATTATAGTTACTAATTATATAACTGGAGAAGAAGCATAAGAAGGATTAGTGTGAGCCATATAAATGGTTACACACCCACGATATCTTTTAAATAATCTGAGACAGGAGGAAGCAGGAAATGCTATTGGCTCCAAATTAACATCAGCCTACATCCCTTATTCAACACCTTTAAGAGAAACTGCTACTGGGCCTTCCTTGGTCCAACAGTCTCTAGAAGAACAAGGTGTTTGTGTTTTGATGATGATTAAATATATATATATTTTTGCATCTTTTTGATATTGTAAATACAGTGTCTCTCACAGACGGTGGCTGTGATTTGCCTCTTGGATTACATTGAAGTGTGTAAAGACATTATGCAGTGAGAATATAGGCAGAGCCTATGTTAGACTATATTAAACTTAGGTTTTTGAGCTTTTCACCTGATAACTTTCAATAGAATAGTTAAAAATTGTGTCATAGTTTATGAATATTGTATAATTGCAGCACCAGAAAATACATTTTTATTTTCCTGATAGGGCCTGAGCAACAAGAGCAGATTGTATATTTTCATAGTTTAAATATTAAAGCCCCCTTCCTTTTGGTGTGTATCTGGTCTGAAGGATCCAGAGACTGGCCATTATTTCTGTGTGTGAGTCTGGGCAATTGGCCTGAGGGTAGTCCTTTGTTTCAAAAACCTACCTAGTAGTATTCTCATACAAATCCCTAAAAGGTTTGAGGCATAGTACAGATAAATATTTTATGATTGTGTCTCTGAAAAACATGAACAGACTGGACACCTTCTCCGTTATGAAACTAACAGGAAGGTCATAAAGAAACAGCGAGCAATAGTCTGTTAGATATCGATATGTCCAAAGAAATATGAAATCCTGGGAAAGCCAAAGAGGAAAATCTACCATATGCATACATACATACATACGTAAATAAATAAGCTTACTGGAGTTGATGGGATAGAAAATGAAATGATGCACTCAGCCCAAGGCCTCACTTTTCTTTTCAGCATAATGTAATGGATAAGTCCCTGCGATCTCCAGTATGATCCCTTTGCTCACACTTGATAGACAGGATTCCCAGTTGAGAAGCATAATTTAGTTTTAAATACTTTTAGAATTGCAAAACACAAGTCTTTTGATCTGCGAAAGGTTTTGATAGAATTCATGGTTCAGCAGATGATTATATATTGTATACTGAATGCATTTACAGGCACTTACAGGCAATCGTGTTACAGTCAGCCTTTTGGAGTAAGCAACGTGTACACAAGAGTTCTAGGTTTCATAAACTGGGTTACCTGACTTCCTCAGATAGATTTCTCATGAAAAACAGAGATTCCCCTGCCGTGCACACACAAGACCAAATTCTTAATCAGCTTGACTAAATACTGCCGACAAGGAAATTACTGGAGCCAGGTGACTGGATGACGGGATCACCACGTGGAGCAACTCTTTAGCTTCTAAGTCAACCCTGCCCATGGTGTGACTAAAACTAAGCCTAACATAATTATACTCTGTCTTTGTATTTGTCAAGAATCAATGTCGCAATGAATTTAATTGTCATCCATGCCTCCAAAATATGGCAGAGGAGAAATAAAATCACTCACTGTTGTCCTCATCACATCACAGTTAGACATAAACACCCCATTCATTACTTGTGTTGTTCTCTACCAAACCAAAAAGTAACCATGTGGTATTCAGCTGACCAACCATGGTGACATTTAGCTGGAAGTAGTTAATTGCAGTGAGCACGTGTGTGAATAAGGAATGTTTTACAAGCTGCATCCTAGCTGCAGCTGTTGATCTAAGCCACATGACACAAGGCATCTCTCACTATTTTGCTAATTGTCAGCTAGGAAGCTCGAAATGTTCTCACTCCGCCACCTCGTTGGATATTTGTGTAGTGATGTATCTGTATCTAAGGACGCATGTGTTTCCACTTAAGTAATGTGCGACACCAGTGGCCTTATAAACTCCGGACGAGTATCTGAAAGTTAATTTGTAGTTGCAGATGCGCCTCGTCAATTTATAGCTTTGCATAATAATCTCTAGGTCATGTTATTTTCCATTGGTGTTTTGTGCTCAGATATAGTATAGATAGTTATATAGTATATCTGTAAGTCATCCACACAACTCACAGCCCAGGACCTTTGAGATTTATAACTCCGGTGGAGTCCATTTCTGTCAAGTTTCAGCTGTAGCAACTATATCTTTCTCTGAGAGTAACACTGCCTGTTACATTATAGCACAACCTCACATGCACTCTGGTCTTGGCAATTTTTTCTCACTTCATAATGTCTCTGCAGTCTCCCCTTGTCAGTAGCAGGCTGTTTGCCTTGTGTGACAAGGTGATTAGTGATATGGGGGTGTGGGCCCTGCTCCATGTAGTTGGATGTAGGACTGGCTCCAAGTCACGGCCTGTTCGTTACCGTGCCTTTCGCTGAGTTGTTTGTTAATGCAGCTGCTCCTGTTCATGTGCACATTATCGTTTATGTGCACCACACAAGGTATTATTGTTTGCTTTACTGGCACTGTTCCACGTGCGAGTAGGCTGGTTTTAAAGTATGAGTACTAGAGTGTTACGTCTTTCTTGGACATTCAATTTAAAATGGAGGTTTATTGCCTACTCGGTAACTAATCATCCTGTCTTCTCTCGTTGTCTGTATATATCCACTTTTTTTTATCAACCCCTCAACCCCTGCAACTCTCACTGTCTCAAATGTATCTGCTTTGCTTTTACATTTGCCAAAGCTGAAAAACTATCAGCACCTTTTCTTTCTTCCTCTCTTTTTAATGGGATTTGTTTTAAACCACAACATAACAGGCATATAAAGAAGCTTCCTTCATTCAACTCACTGTTTTAAAGTTAATTTGTACTGACAACAGGACAAGAGGTGACACTCTGATGTGTCACAGTTTAGACAATACACACAAACACACACAGATGGTTTTGTCAAACTAGGTACACACACAAAAGATGTGTGTGTGTGTGTGTGTGTGTGTGTGTGTACATGCTGTGGTACATCATGCACCTGTGCAAGCAAACTATTGCCTACTGACATCGGGCAGTCGGGAAATAAGACTTGTTGAAAATGTCCTTGAAAGCTTAACAGGTTAACCTGATGTAATCATGACAAACAGCCACTGCACAATCAGTGTCTCTGTAAAATCACAGGTCTGAGTGACTCATTTCTCCCAAAGCAACATTGGAAAAGTGTCCTGTGTATTAAAAAAAAATTCACAAAGTCACAGCACAGTCATAGCTCTAACGTTGACATGGCCGCATGCTACAGCACATTTGTTTTGACCTTCTACTGTATCCTGATATCAGAGAGCAAATAGGCAAATGTCATGCTGGAAAAACCCGACACCACTGGGCTGCATAATGAGCATTTACAGTACGTAAAGGTCTCAACAAGTAAACAATGTGTTATTGATTAGATTTTTCCATCTGCAGTAAATGTTGTCTTCCCTTTCAGTCTGTTTTGCATTATAAAGTTTCCATATTTTTAAGGTTGATGTCATGTTTAGTCCCCCTACTTCAAACTAAGCCTGATGTTCACAACCTTCCAGCCTGGTTAGAAGACCTCAAACTCAAATACTCATTCTCTACCACATTGGGGTTTCTGTCACTGTATGTCATTAGGATGGAGCCACCAGTTTTCAGTTTCTCATTTAACTACCGTACTTATGTGTGTATGCAGTCATACAGTATATGTGTCTCACTCTTGTCTCTGTGTTCACGTTCAGATCGAGCAGGCAGCATCAGCACCTTGGATTCCTTGGACTTCGCCCGTTACTCAGACGATGGCAACCGAGAGTCGGACGAACGGGTGGCAGGTGAGATGAGATTCAGCTTGGCAGAGGTGCCCGTGCTACTGCCAGCTGTCACACTGTTGACTCAGCCTGTGGTGTTTTGGTACAGATCATGTATCAGCATTGTTGGAAATCACACTCTCTTCCCTTTGTGACGCCATCAGATAGTTTTTTTGCTAAACACTTTATCAGTTGGGTCTGACGCTGATGGCGCCTCACAGAACACTGGTTTTAAGAGTTTAGATGTTCTGTAACGGACGTTTTACAGTGTTTAAAAAAGCAAAGCAAACCGATGAGTAGGCTTTTTACTTTAATTGTAGGTGCGGTGTTGTCATTTAGGGACTCTTCATGTGTCATTAACTTCACTAGCCTCTGGTTTCCATCTTTAAATTTTTATAATGAATGACATGACTCTTTAGCCTTGGATACAATGCCAGAAAAGTGGTGAACAGCACATTACGTACGTTTTTAGTCGCCCAGCTATTCGGTTGGTATGCGTTAGCCAAGAGTGCCGAGAAGCTCGTGTCAGCTGATGGGAAAAACAGAAACTACAGTGTAATTTGAATGTACGGTAACAACCATGCAGCAGAGATGTTGGTTTCCTCGTCCCAGCTAGAAATACTCTTTCCAAACATCTTCCACTGCCCACTTTCCTTAATTGGCACCTTCCCCCTGCTCCCCTTTCTCCACAAACAACCCACCCACCCCTCACTCTCGTCTTATCCGACATGTTCTTGCCAAGATGTCTGCCCCCAGCTGTCTGACTCTGGGTTTTCTGGTTTTCTCCTGACGTTGGTCAAACCCCAGTGAACAATCCTGGACAAGTCACTCCATCCAGACTAGCTTTTTAATTTAAATTTTTTAGTTAGTTTTTTTTTTTTTTTGGTTTTCATTCTCCTCGTTATTCTGTTGTTGTTTTTCCACATGCATCCTGTGCACTCTAAATCTGCTAAAAGGTTAGGGATGGTAGAGTCGGAAAAGCACCTGCATTTCTTTTGAAATGAAATTGAAAAGATAGAAGTGTTTGAAACCCTTTTCAAAACACTTGATAACGAAATGATGGCAACATTAAGATAGTGACACAGATACAGTAACTGCTCTTCACAACAAGGAAATCTAAACCATAATCCTAGACACCAAATTACAACAAGGATCAGCTCAGACGGCAGATTTTCAGTGCACACTTATGCAAGATAGTATTCCTGCTTCATTGCATCTTAATTTTTTTGCGTTTGGTTTTTATCTGACGTGTCTAAGATCTTGTGTGTTCTTTTTCTTTATTCACACTTCGTTTAGCCTTTGAGTTTTCAGTCAACAGTGGAATTTAAGTGTCTGCTGCTTCTGATAGTGTGTGATTTTAGAAACAACTTGGTTGTGCTATTTTTAAAGTCAAAACAAGTCTTAAGTGGTAACACATTCCAAATGCCATATGGTATCGACTCATGAGTTTACGCTTAGATTTTGTTTTTCATAGTATTTTGGCCCAGATTATTAAAGTGAATCCTCAGCAGCGTCCTTTGAGTGGCTTGGAACCAAACAACTAAATTGCTTGTTAGTAAGGCATTTGCCTGGAAAAATCCTCTGTCAGACAGCTCTTATATGATCAAGGCTGCATTTCAGTAGCTTGAACAGATTTGCTCACCTCAGGTACAACTGAAGTAACCTTGGACTCCCAGTCTTAAGTCAGAGACGTGTGAAATGGGAGATAAACAAGGGCAGGAAATCTGGAGATGTGTCTCATACATTAGACCCACTTGTCTAACAGATCGTCATCCAGCCAGCTTTACCATGAGCCTCTGCTGCATGCGTTCCTTAGACCCATGACTTGCATGCATTCTTTTATTGTTTTGACTTATGATCTTTCGTGTGGTTGTTTTGTTTTTTCATGCCCATCTTTGTTTTATTTCTTTGTTCCCTGCATTTTGTTGGATGTACTTCCTGTGTGGGTGTGTGTGTGTTTGTATCTGCGTGTGTGTGGTGTGCATTGTCACTTCCTGTCCAGTGCTGGAGTTTGAGCTACGGAAAGCAAAGGAGACCATTCAGGCTCTGCGTGCCAACTTGACTCAGGCAGCAGGTGTGGCGTACTTTTGAATTCTTCTCCACATGAACCCTCTTTGGCTTAAACTTTTGTCTTTTGATCGTAAGAGAATTTGTCTAGTTCAGTAAAACTTGGCATCTTTTCATGCTCATACGCTACTTTCTCAATTTTCTCAGAGAGTGAGGTGCCCTCTCAGGAGAGAAAGAACTTCAAGTCAAGTCTTGAAACCCAGGTGGGGAATCTCTTTAAGTGTTGAAACTGCAAAGATATGTGATTTTTGGTTCCTTTAAACCTGTGTGTATCACTGTAGGACTTGCATTTTACAGCTTCTCTGTCTTCTCTGCCTTAGGAGCCTATACGCCCACTGGAGAAAAGAGCCTTAAACTTCCTTGTGAATGAATATTTATTAAAAAACGAATACAAACTCTCATCCATCACCTTCTCTGATGAAAATGATGATCAGGTAAAGATTTTTCTGGCTGACATGGATTTTGTCCATGAAGCATAGAGCTTGAATGAGGTCGCTGCAGAGAGCTGTCGTGGTTTAATCGCTCCAGAGAACACCTCCACTCCCGACAAGTCTTTTCCTTAATAGTTATTTATTTTCTGTGTTGGTTTTCAGGACTTTGAAGTGTGGGATGATGTCGGCCTCAATATACCTAAACCCCCAGACCTGTTGCAGCTGTACCGGAACTGTGGCACTTCTCTCCGTTCACCTCGGGACACAGTTGATGTATCAGTAGGAGTTGATTTCAGTGATCTTCCAGGAAACTGCATCACCCAAGATCCCCCAAAGAAGCTTGACCTCTCGCAGCAGGTACAACATGTGCTGTTTTAGCAAGAGCTCAACATTTAACCTACATTGCATTTCTGAAGATGCATTAGGGGACGCACAAAAGACTTATTGTGACTAGAGTAATTGTGATAATAAAATAATTTTTTCTTCCAAATCAAGACAAACAGTACATTACAGGAACACAGTCTGTTTCTTTAGGTGTGTTGGAAGGAACTGTATTTAACACTCTCAGAGAGATCATTTCAGTGGAGCAGAACCATAACAAAGATATTAACAGCTTAATGACAGACAATAAAAGAACATAAAAAGTAATTTAGCTCCTTCATCACCAGCTCATGAAGAGTTCAGATTCCTGGATTATCTGTTCCTGAGCAGAGCCTGTAACTTGTTGCGTTTGTTTGTTCTTCTCTAGCAGCAGACAGAAGTTGTGCAAGAGTTGGAATACCAGATTAGTCTTCTCAACAGCGAGAAAGAGAGCCTTGCTGAGCAGATCAAGAAACTGCAAAGGTGGGCGCCTAAGTGCATGTTTATGTACTTGTAAATGAAAGTCTAAGACTGGCTGAGACACTGGTGAGAGTTGTGTTACATATTTTATTTATCATATGTCCACTCTTAGTCTCTTAGGTCTCCTGTGTGTGTATATTATGGTTATGTATTAATGCAACAAGAACATTCAACCCTACTTCTAGTGAAATATGAACAGTACCCTTTGGTTAAATTTAGTATAACTATCAACAAAAATTAAGTGAAATAAGAAAATAATCACTTTACATCCAGCCTAAATGAATAAGGCAATTACTGAGAATTGTTCTTTTTTTTTTTTTTACTGACTCACTTCACTCTTTAATTTATCTCTATTACAGTGAAATTCAGACACTAAAGAGGACCGTCTCTTCCCCACCTCCAACCATTCATGACTTGGGCACCCAGAACACACCCAACTCCTCCTCCTCTTCCACCAACAACACCTGCACTTCCTCTTCTGACCCTCTCTCTGTGGTATGCTGCTGGTTTGAATTTGTTTTGGCCATATGGTTCATTTATGAGAACACCGGATTGTATCCAGTGAGAGTGTGAGGAAATTATTGGTATTGTTCCAGTTATTTGCACATATGTGAGTGACATTGATTAAAGTCAACACATTTGACCTACTAACTCTAACTTAATTTACTTTCACCCTCAGCTTCCTACAGATAACGGTCAGTATCTGGATATTAGAGGGGCTTCGGAGCCTGAAAGGGACTCACATCCTGCCTCTACACACAATACCTCACAGTCCCATCAACAATCCCACAGCAAGATTAAGAATCAGACTCCTGTTAAATTTGATCAGCCAAACAGGTGAGTGGAAATCCAGACATAGGAAGACTGTGTAATCATTCTGTATATTGCCTAACTGAGTTAAGAAAAAGAAAGTAGTGAAAGCTACTGTCCAGCCAGTCTGGTCACCTCTCTGTAGTTCTTACATGTGTCCCCTAGATGGCGATATTTAACAGACTACGAAGCCACAGTGAAGAAAACAGGATTTATTGGGGCATTGACTGCCCCCTTGTGTAGAAATATGTGTTTTGGCTTAATCTCTGCATAGCAGTTCTGCAAAGAATTATTCCACACACAGTCATGTTTATTAATTATCTGGTGAATGTTTTATTGTTGTCACAATTTAAGATGATTGTACAATTTCACTCTCTCATCTTCTGCTGCTCAGTCCTTGTAAGGGTTGTGGTGTACAGTTTCAAAAGTAATTAATAATCAGCTCCCACTAAACAGGCGTCTTATACAGTGGCTAGTGTCCATATATAGTGTTTGCATGGGAGAGTGGCAGCACCGTATTCTGTGGCAGGGAGGCCCAGTCCTGTTCTCAATCATTTGGGTGTTCAGGGAAATCTCTGGGGTTTTTGTGGAGTGCGGATTAAGTGGTACAGACTGTAGTGACTGGACTTGGTCCCTTGTCATTTGTGGTGTCTGTAGGAAATTATCCCCAGCCTTCCAGCAAGCCCTGCTGTCCTTCTGTAGAATGTGCTCTGACAGTCGGCTTGGAGCAGAGGTCAGGACACACACTGTTTCATGTCAGCAATCAAAATCATAAAGTTGATTGATTTATTTTTGACTACATACCGTGTGAGTGTAATATCCCTTTTTTCCAGGTGTCTCGTATAGCTGACAGTGAAGAGAGCGTAATGTTAATGCTGGGCCGTTGTCTGCCTCACATCGTACCCAACGTCCTCCTGGCTAAACGAGAGGTAACCCCACGCCTCCTGCTCCTCTCCGCCCGCTATCCTCTTCATTATTGTCACCATCACATCATGCTTGTTCTCTTAGCGTGCAATACATACACACAGCAGCAAGCTAAAGCATTGAGATAATAAATGGGCATTAAACTAATTCTGACTGTTGCCATTGGTTAAAGATGCTATTTGTTGATAGAATTTGTCTTTTGGTTTATTTACACACCTTATCAAACTGATGCCAACATGGTGTCAAGATAAGATATCGCTTCCAGTGTCAGTTAATCTCTCAGTTCAGTGCTAAATAACTTCATACTATAAATCAAGCCAAAACAAAACAATTTGAATGCTGTTATTTAGTATAAATTTTACTGTCTTTTTTTCTTCAGAGCACATGTCATGCTAATTATTTGTAAGTGATTCACTCATGTAACCATCTGCTATTGTTTGGTTATTTGGTTATGCTTTATACATTTATACAACCCCACCCTCTTCTTGGTTTGTGCCACAAGGCCTTCCCCAAAGTCATCTGGCAAGCAGTGTAGTGCTACACAGTCTGTAGAGACTGACAGGTTTCTAGCCAGTACCTTAAAATGTGTCCCATTTGTTTATGAAGGACAAATTCTGCAAGAAGCATCTTTACCCTTGTTGTCCCTTGGATTTGACTGTTAAGAGTAAACAGGCATTCGTAACCTGCACAGATGCTGCTGACTTGTCTATTTATTGGCATATTTGACTTTGTGTGTGATGGCATTTGTTAGTACCATTGTCATCGTCATTTAATTTCTTCCTTTGCTGTTCTTACCCTCCTTCCACTCACATTTTGCCGTCCTTATTGCCTTCACTGCTTTTCTTTTTCTCTTTCCGTCTCACTCATTCTCTCACTCTCACGCATGCCTCTCTTCTAGAGAATGGTTGCACATCTTTGCCAGGTGAGTCTTTCACACACCCATCTGCATGGTTCTCACATGTCCTGTCTAAAAATACGTAGCTATAATAACTGCTGCAAAAAAAAAACATACTAACATGCAGTGTTGACCACAGATATTCAGTTTTAGCCTTAGGTGGACTATACCTTATAATCTTAAACCCAGTGTATTTTTATCATATCATTAATTCATTGTTTTGTTTGCTGTGACTTTAATAACATTCTATCCTTTGAAATATCTCATGTTATACCACTAATTGTCAATTTATTTGTTCCGACTCCTGGTGAACTCAAACCATCTTCTTCTCTAAAACTGTTGCAAAACATTTCTTGCTTTTGTTTTTAGTGAGCCAGATGTTAACACCTTAATAGGAGTAAAGAGGAAGTAGATATGGCAAATAGATAAGCTATTACTCGTTGCCAGCTTTATTGGAGACACCTGCACAGGTGTCCTCATTACAGCTTGCATGCAGCCTGTGTTTATACAAATGATATGAACATTGGCATGTTCAGTGATGAAATTTGACCCAAGACACAACATGGAGTGTTAAGCCTAAGTCTGGTTGGTGGCGTTCTCCAACTGCTTTGCATATGACCATGATTGTGGAGTTAAAATCAACCACTGACAGTTACTGTATGAAAACAAAAACAAAAGGAAAATCTAGCAGGAAAAGAGCTCCGGGTGCAGCACTTCTTGAGTGGCGTGTACTTTGCCCCCGTGTTCGTTAGCTTCACCGACCATGACACGGCATGCACGGCGAACGACACACACAGCTGCTCACACTTCCCTTCGTGAAACCTTGAGTTTCCTAAGTACCACATGCTTGGAGACACACCTTTCAGTTGTTTGAATGTGATACCCTCTTAGGAGCAAAAGGTTTTAACTTTAAACGGTGGAATGATGCTTCACAACTCCAACCTGCCACCTGGCTGCATTATCAGACTGTAAATCATTAAACACGATTTGTTCGGGAACATAATGTCATAAATTAACTGCCATTTAGATTAAAAATTAAAAATTGGCAGCTTTATTTTTGCAGGTCACATTGATTGGACTGTTATGTTTACAAATGTGCATGTTAGTCTTTCCAGAAAACCCTTTTACCGGTACTTAAACTTTGTCCTTCAATGTTTGAGAATAGTTTTTTTATCCAACCCGACATGTCTCAGACATTAACTTAGTTGTTAGGATTCTTTGTGCGGTGACCACGAATGTCCGTACATAATTTCATGGCAATCAATCATCGTTCTCATTAGTCATCAATTTAGTGTTGACCAAAGTGGTCAAGTGACTGACAGACTTTGTGTCTACCGTGGCACGTAGTAAAAACTGAAAACAATAGACATGCGGAGGAGTGAAGTCGATGAATATCAGTGAATATCACGGACTAGCATTTAGTGGTAATTGGACTGGAAAGCTCTGCTCTTTGAAGTAAAGCATCAGCCTCCCTGGTCTCTTGAGGTCTGGCGTCGCGCTGTCCGCTCAACCCTCCTGAAGAACACAGACGTGGAACAGTCGACACGGGGTCCGTCATTTTAGATCTGTGTTCATTAGGAATTTTGTTTGTTTTATCAGTCATGCTGAGCCTCCAAAACATGTCTCCTGTGAAGATGTGCTGTGTTTTTACTGCCATACACTGGCCATTATCCAAAGCGACGGATGGAATGGGCAGTTAATTCGTAGCCTTTTGACTCCTGAAGTGAGTCCGCCCATGTTGACCTCACCGTGCAACCACCTAAAATCACCCTCTGCTACTTAAAAGTCATATATTAAAGGAAAAACATGGCACTGACTTCAGAGTATTGGACCAACATTGGGCAAGTTACTCATTACAACCTATCTTTACCCACATCTTCCTGGCAGGTCCTTCTGTCCATCCAGTGCTGCTGGGGTTTCGCTCGTCTTTCCAGCACTTGCCAGGAAAACATGATATCTTCTTAGAAAAAAAAGTTTGTTTGAGTAAAAATCATATTTTTAACTCTGTGTGCACTCTCTAATTTGGGTGTGTGTGGCGGGAATGTAGGGCTGACCGCAAGTTGGCTGTGCTAGCCCTGAATCAAGGGCAGCTGAGTTGTCTCTCCTCTGACAGGAAGAACCGTGAACTCCCTCTGAACCCTCAGATGGAGCTGTATATTTGTATGGGAACTTGCGTAGCATTCAGGTTTCTACATATAGCTTCCTAATCGTGTGTGTGCGCACGTGTCACACATCAGCCGAATGAGCCAAAGCATAAAACCAAGAAAGGTATCGATGGTAAGTGTATTTTCACCAGCCTTGATCGTCCTGTTGGTTCCAAAGGTGTGACCCACCGTGTTGTTTTTTTTCCCCCTTATTGTGCATTTCCCGTTCTTTCTTTGTTGATGAAGCACCGTATCCCACTCTGCCTTCCCTCAGGCCTTAAAGCTCCACACCTGCTTGACTGCTATGGGCATTTCTTCCCCTGAGTGTTGTAAATGTGACTCTCTTGAAGTAATCTGAACAGATGCCATCTCTGTCTTTGTCTTTAGGAACTGATTCCACTCATCTTGTGCACAGCCTGCCTTCACCCAGAGCCTAAAGAGAGAGACCAGCTCCTTCACATCCTCTTTAATCTAATTAAGAGACCAGATGATGAGCAGAGGTCTGTACTAGTAGGTTCTCTTAAAGGGAGATGAACCATTTGATCCAGCAGTGTGCTCCGATATATATCTACATGTGTGTTTCCACAGGCAAATGATCCTGACGGGCTGTGTTGCATTCGCGAGGCACGTGGGTCCCACTCGTGTCGAGGCTGAGCTACTTCCTCAATGCTGGGAACAGGTATGGTCCATAAAGTACAGGTGGCCTGTTGTTACATATGCCACTTACTTTAACACCTGCTTTAAAAAAACGGACTCTATTTGCAATTGGTTCCCTAAATCAGCTACCAGCACTGAGATAGAGATGACTTTTGATGGATTGTCTTCTTGCTCGTTAGTGCTATAAAATTATTTTGAAATGATGCTACAAGGCATAATGTAAAAATATTTATATGTAGAATAAAGAAAAATCTTGCTTTTAGTGAACATTTTAACGTTGTAATTGCACTTAAATGTTGCTCTCATCACATCCATAGTGTCCCTGACTTAAATGTGATATCAGTTTTGTTTGCGTAGCCACCTGCGCCACCTCATGCAACATATTTGTGCTAAACAGAATCTGACGCACTGGTACCGACAGCTGTCAGCAGATTGGAGCCTGAGAATAGGCCTAGAAAGACAAATAGTGGTTTCCACAGGGTCAGCATGTTGATGATACTTGTGTTGTTTCCATTCCACGGTGGCTGCACCTCGTCTGCTTCTCTCCTTCCTTTCAACTGTTGCTGCCGCTGTTCCTCTCAAACATTCTTCCCTCTTTTGTTTCCTTGTGCTGCAGATTAACCACAAATATCCAGAGCGAAGATTGTTGGTGGCTGAGTCCTGTGGAGCCTTAGCACCATACTTGCCTGTAAGTACATATTACTGTGAGAAATATCGCTAGATGAAAGCCAGCGATTAACAACGTCTCTGTTGTTGCAGAAGGAGATTCGTAGCTCCCTGGTGTTGTCCATGTTGCAGCAGATGCTTACTGAGGATAAGGCTGACATGGTCAGGGAAGCTGTGGTCAAGAGTCTAGCAATTATTATGGGTTACATAGATGACCCGGATAAGTACTCCCAGGTATGTGTTTCAGGGGGTTGACGTATGTTAGTATGCAAGTTCTTTACATGCTAAAGGCATATAATGCTCTTCTGTGCACACACATGTTCCCTCCAGGGTTTTGAGCTCATGCTTCTGTCTCTTGGGGACCCATCAGAGCGGGTGGTCAACGCAGTCCACCAGGTCTTCATTCCTGCCTTCGCTGCCTGGACTACAGAGCTTGGCACTTTGCACACTGCTCTTATTCCGTCTTTGTTAGCACGGATTGAGAAACTGCTTGCGGCAAGTACCACTTCACTAACAACAGCACTTTTTGTTTTTTGTCTCAAATTCCCACATTCACTAATGATCATGTGTATGGATCATCTTTTCTGTAGCAGGGAGAACACAGTCTGGATGAACACAAGCTACATGTGTTTCTGTCGGCCCTCCAGTCTCTCATCCCTCCTCTGTTTGCTGTGGTGCTGCAGAATGCACCCTTCACCAGCCGAGCCAAACTCCACAGAGACGCACCTGCAATAGAGGGTAGGACAACTGAACATGCACATGTAGAAATCATTTACTTTAGAGAACAAAAACTAAACATATTGTAAAATTTCTCTCTGTTCTGGCTCTTTCTGCAGTGACCCGCTTTCCCAGGCCAGCTTCTCCTCTCCAGGACGTGGCTACCATCATAGGCAGCAGGGAGCTGCTGAGTGCCCTCCTGTTGCTCTATGACCACCAGCTGGAGCATGAAGGAACCACCAGCTGGGACAGCCTGCTCTGGGTGGTCAATCAACTGTGAGACATGCACATGTGCAATTGCATCAGATAAATCTAAGAATATTACGCACACTTACTGTTTTCTATTTCTCTGCAGCCTTCCTCAGCTCATAGAGATTGTGGGTCGCATCAATGTGACCTCCTCGACTTGCGTACACGAGTTTTCTCGCTTTTTCTGGAGGTTTTGTCGCACCTTTGGCAAGATCTTCACTAACACTAAGGTGAAACAATGGGTCTCTTCTGGAATCATTCTGTTTTCTTTAGCATTACAATTACTCCTTAAGATCGGTTGTTTGCTTGTTTGGGTATTTTCAGGTTAAACCCCAGTTTCAGGAGATTCTCCGGCTATCTGAAGAGAATGTTGGTAAGAGCAGCTTTTACCTGCACGTGCATAAACACATCTTTCCCAAGTGAGTGTTGGTAGGTGGAGTTCAGACACAGACGCTGTTGATGTAAACAAGCTATTTGGAGTCAGAGGGTGTTCCCCTCTGTTTTTGTTCCGGACATGCTTCTGTAGTTATAAGAGGTGCTTGGTCTCTTATGGCTGCCAAGTAATTTAACTTTGGTATTGTGGCCATTTATGAAATGTGTTTTGTGTTGAGGCCCGGCCTGCGTTTAGGTCATTGTGTCCTTCCATCACATCAGAGTCCTTTCCACTGGATTTTTATACAAGCACATCTGTTACACACACACACACAGTGTCCTTATCAGATGCATAGAAACTGTGCAGCAAAGCAATGGAATCCACGAACAAAATTAAAACATTATGGCATTTTTGCACATAATGCAAAAGATTTTATTGGCTGTAATTAAGTTTAGGATGTTTTGTATTTTTTGGACTCATGTTGTTCTTTTACTTCTCTGTCAGATGCTTTAGCAGGGAACGGCATTCTCACCAAAGCCACAGTCCCCATCTATGCCACTGGAGTGCTGACATGTTATAACCAGGTATCCTAATAGTGCGACAGCATTTATCATAGCATCTATCACAATAGTGTGGCACTGTGTTATTTACACGCTTAGTTACTGTGTCATAAGTCGTTGAAATTCTTTCCTCCACAGACTGTGACACTGTACTGTGGTTAATTGGCTTGTACGTACTGTAACAGTATGAATATTGCAAACCACTTTACGCTTCGACTTATTGTTGCATGTATATGTATAACATCACATGCCGCTGTGTATGAAATGTGATGTACTGTATTCAATGCCTATATGCTGTAATGTACACTGTTCTTTTATTATCCTAAAGGAAGAGGATCGCAAGTTGTTGGTTGGTTTCTTAGAGGATGTTATGACAACCTTATCACTGTCTCATGCACCTCTCGACAGTCTGAAGGCCTCTTTTGTTGAACTGGGGTAAGTCAAAATATTCAAATGTTAAAATATATGACGCACGTAAATGAAACCGGTTTACTTCATTGGCATTATTATGTTTTGCTGCCATACAGTGCCAACCCTGTGTATCATGAATTACTGCTCACTGTCCTGTGGTACGGAGTGGTCCATACGTCGGCGCTGGTCCGCTGTACTGCAGCACGGATGTTTGAGGTACGACACCATGAAGTTGTTTTGAATTAGAGGCTGCTGATCTGTCACACACTGCCTGGCCAAATACAAATGTCAACCCTTGGATTTCTCTAAGCAAATATTTACAGTAAGAGTAAGAGCCTTCCACTGATTAGTGCAGTAATGGTATGTTTTATTTACTTTGAGTCTGACTGATGCAGAGAGTCGCTTCACGTGCACTACACAGTCCTGTTCTCACAGAAAAGTTGTATCTCTGCTTCAGAAGAGTCAAATTATTGACCTACATCA
Source organism: Macropodus opercularis (assembly GCA_030770545.1). NCBI lineage: Eukaryota > Metazoa > Chordata > Actinopteri > Anabantiformes > Osphronemidae > Macropodus > Macropodus opercularis. The sequence goes on from JAUCMP010000028.1 coordinate 8,666,949, forward strand.
CGTAAAGAGAACAGATGTTTGTGATTGAAGACTAGGCAAACATCTGGTGAAATCAAATTGTAAAAACTCAACAGTAGAAAATCAGATCAAACTAAACTCAAAGCCAACGGTGGTCCAAGAAATATTAGTGGCCAGTCAGTGTATTAAAGGCCAATAGAAAATAAAAACATACTAAAGTATCTTTGTTTGTGTTTAGTTCTGTGACAAAGCATATTCCAGTAGACTGTAGTAAGAAATTCTGGTTTGTTATGTATCTTGTAATCTGTTTCTTTATCTTGCTAAAGCAGTACGTTAGAGAAACTTTTTCGATGATACTTATGCCTTTGCCAGCTCTGCTTGCTACAGTGCCGCTGCTGTTTAACATGCATTTAGCTCCTGAGTGTGAGTCTCTTTGTAGCTCGTTAGCTGTATCCAACTAAATGGCTCCACCTTCTTACATTGGACCTTACCGTGCACTAGTCTGAGAACTAACTTAGAAAGAAATACTCACATTGTTTTAGTATTTTACATTTTATTACATTACAAGTTTTAACTTGCTAATTAATTTTACTGATTCGAACTTTTCTGTTTTTAAGCTAAAGCAAAAGTCTCAGGGCCCTGGCAACAAAGTCTCCGTTCTTTGAGATCTGTGCACATTTTAAGGTCAAATGTTTGGGTGAGGATTTAGGCATAGCTGTAGAACTGGGCCTGCATTGACCTAAACCTGTGGGAGGAGGAGTGGTTGGCTGTATTCATGTCCCTCACCCACCCCTACCACATTTCGTGAAGTCTTTCCCAACACCTCACTTTCACCATTCCATAGTGTATAACTGTCCACCATCGTCAAACATGTGGGTTGAAAGCTGGTCCTCTACCACATATCCCAGATCAGATTGGTTTACTCTTGAGCATTTTAGTAAGTAGTCGTTTGATTTGAATGAGCCATTGAGCCAATGTGTGGAGCCCTCAGCTTTATGCTCACTGTACTGTGAAAGTATTGTGCAGTTTAACTATGTTAGCTTTTGTCATTTCTCCTGCATACCTGTGTGTGTGTGTGTGTGTGTGTGTGTGTGTGTGTGTGTGTGTGTGTTTGTGTGTTTGTGTGAATGTGTGTCTGGCTTGAAACATGCAGTGCCGTTCCGTGCCTTGCAGCTATAGTTCTTGTCATTGTATATCACTTTCTTCCTATCTTTTTGTGTTCTTTCTTTCCCCTCCTCTTTTTTGTTTTGTGCCCGTTTTTTTTCCCCCCTCCCCTTTCCTCAAACTCTATTGCCCCGCCCACCTCTGTGACATCACGGCTGGCTCGTTCCAATCCGATCAGCTGCTGGTGAAGGGGGTTAATGAGACGCTGGTAGCTCAGAGAGTGGTGCCGGCTCTCATCACACTGTCCTCCGACCCGGAAATGTAAGTGGAACCTCAGCAACAACGATAAACCGCGCCGCGTCTCTCTCCCCCTTCTCTTTGTCAACTGACAACCATCCCAATGGATCAAGCCTTTGCCTTTCAGGAGCAATATTATCACGAGACAATCTCATTCCCATAGATCAGTAACTGACATAGCCTGATGTTGACTTGACATTGCCTCTTTATTGTTCAGTGTAGTTTGAATTTGCTCCTGTTGAGGTCTAGTCTTGGGCATGTGGTGGTTCATCAGCATAACTCATGTTAGTACTCACACTCTGCATGTCACCGCCATCATCATTCCGCAGCACTAATCCACGCTAATGGTTGCGCCGTCACTCTGCATCACTAACCAGTCCCTAGCCAGATTTGTGCTTGCACATTGCGCATATGTGGCAACAGCACAATCCCAGCATGCTCATCTGTAACCCATCACCTCTTCCTCCCCACCCCCCTTCGTTGAAGCAGGACCCCTCCTCCCGACTGACCTGTCAGCTGGTGGTTGGTTATCTTCACCTCTTCTGTCTTAGTTTTTTCCCTGTTCTTTTCTCTCTCGTTCTCTGTTCTCTATCATCCTTTCTGTCTTTACCTCATCCTTTTTACTACTGGTTTCCCTCCCTCTGGTTTTTCCTGCCTACTCCTGTCTCTATCTCCTCCCACCCCGCCCTCTCCCTCTCTCTCATCCTGCTGTGTGGTGGGTTTGCAGTTGGTTCTCCGAGGCATGAGTGAAGCATTAGTAGATCGCCGGGCGGCTCCGGCCCTTATAACTCTGTGCAGTGGGCCTGAATTGTGAGTCAACCGACACAAGACAACCTTCTGTTTACATTGTCATTTAGTGGGCTGCATCCTTACAGCGTTTTCCTAGAAGTCTACAGTGAAATTAAAATCTTTTAACCACGTGGCATCAAATCCTTCAGTGTAGCTGAAGTGCAGCTTCTTTGACCACCGCAACAGGAAGTATCATGATCAAATCATTAGCAACACTGTGGGAATGCAGCCCCATTTCATCTCATCATTTTCTGTACTGAAACTGAAAGCATATATTTACACACACACTTGTCCATTTAACATAGGTTTATTAAAATCCTATGCTGTATTTACCTGCTGCTACTCATAGCGGAATGATTATCTAAAAGCAAAGCATTAATATTGCTCCTTTAACAGTTATCATCATAATGACTTTTTTTTTAAATTCCAGATTTGCAAATAAAATCCTGCCCCAAAACATTTTAATTCTGCTATTTACCTACTAACGCCTGCTATGATCATGTGGTTTATCTTGACGTTGTTACACAGAAAGCAGAGATTTTAAAGAGGGGGCACTACTGTAACTTTTAAAAGCCTACGATCTAGTCATTCACAAAGTAGTGTCTTCTCTACAGGCAACGTTTGACTCATTTTAAAAACCCAAGAGTCTGTTGTGGTAACTGTGATCTGTAAATTCATTTTCTTACGCCCCTGCTGATTTTAGTTCAGTGAGGATATCCACCATTCCTGCTTTTGGTACCATCATGGAAACCGTCACACAGAAAGAGGTAGGAAGCCAGTAGCTAATCTGCACATGGTTCCATCAGTACCTTTACACATAAAACATAGATTTTTATGACAGCTGTTGTTTCCTGTTCACGCATAGCTGCTGGAGCGTGTAAAAATGCAGCTGGCGTCGTTCCTAGAAGACCCTCAGTACCAAGATCAGCATTCTTTGCACATGGAGATCATCAGGACATTTGGGAGAGTTGGACCGAATGCAGAGCCGCGATTTAGAGATGAGTGTATGTCGACGCATAAAACGGCTGAACCTCATCTACGTTTCTGCTTCTGACTCGTATTCTCATTCACTGACCTTGTGTCCGTTTCTTTTTTTTTATCCTTCTAGTCGTGCTGCCACACCTTCATAAGCTGGCGCTGGCTAACAACAGCCAGGCAATAGAGAGCAAGAGGATTGACATTGCCACCCAGCTGTTTGAGGCCTACAGCGCCCTGTCCTGTTGTTGTATCCAGTGAATTATTTGCCATAGTCAGGCAGCCTTGAGAAACCTAGGGTTAAAACACGCAGCCCACCTTTTCCAAGACCTCGGCTCATGTACACTTTAATAACAACTGTATTGTATGTATTTCCAAAGGATTTAGTAGAAGTCTGTTATAACTGGCTTAGCATCTGGGTTGGCTATCGTAACACTGAGTCAGTGGGAACGCTGTTAGAATAACTGGTTAAACGCTCCAGAACGTGCCTGTGTGCTGGTGGTGTGGCGCATATCACCACTGGCCTCTGTGCCCGTGTGTGTGTTGGCAGAGCACGCCTGTCATTTGGCAAGAGGAGAAAGGGAACATAAGCTCCATTTGCCTCCGTTTTGGGGCTGGAGGTAATTACAGGGTTGGTTAAGCAAAGGAAAGGATGAGAAAGGGAGAAAGCATGAAAGGATGTAGTGGTAACAGTTCCCAGGATTGGTCTCACATTCGTATTACCTCTGCTCTGTCTCTCATTCCTCTCCTCTGCTATTCTCTTCTTACTGTCTCTATTCTCACATGCTTGTTGCTGCTTTTGTTCCATCTCTTCTCTGGCAGCCGCACCTCACTCAGATCCAGTATACTCCCACGTACTGGAACTAGCTGGTCTGAAGTTCATTCCTGTGGCTCTTTGTCAGCCTGTGATTTCACAGAAGTCTAGTGTCCAGGAGGGTATAGCCCTAACCTCAGATTTGTTACCTCCCACTGCTCTTCTTTCTCTTGTAATCAGTGTGACAAACTCCGAAATTGTACATTCTCATTTCTAAAAATACACGTGTAGATCTGGGCACTGTGTCATCATAGCTCCACAGGCTGCGACAGGTGGTAGGACACAAGTGTGGCTCAGCGTTAGCTTGCCAATGTGGCGGTTTTTCCAAGTATTTCCAATTATTTTCAGGTAATCTTCATCCATCTGGTAATTCCTGGAAGCATTGTCTCAAAATGTATTTGCACTGAAGTTGCCTTGAAGACAGCAGGTTTTTTTTGTTTTGTTTATATGTCTATACATGTAAGAGGAAAAACAAGAAAATCTAGTAAAGAGAAGGCTTTACAGCCGTGTTCTAGGAATTATGGATAAGATGGGTGTTCTCAGAGGCTTTTGTTTTCACTAATAACATCAAGATTTGTTTCGCCAACCTGCCGACCTAGAATTCACAAAAAAAACCCACAGTTGGTAACTTTATTGTGCTTGCTTTAATTTCATGTACACGTTTAAAATGAGCTTCCATTTGCTTCTGCTGTTGGTACAGCAGGCGGCTCGGTGGCGCTTTCCACTGTAGTTGTTGCCCGTTCTGTTCCTTAACTTCCTCTGCAGTCATTTCTGAAGAGGTGATGGTCAACCACTTCCTGCCTGGCCTCCGATGTCTCCGCACTGACATGGAGCAACTCTCTCCTGAGCATGAGGTCAGGAGACACACAGACATGTGGGGATTTCACGCACCTATTCAGACACTGACGACTCCACGCGTGTAGGCAAATATAGCCCATAATCTGCGTAGACGTGCACCGATCGTCTTATTTCTGCATTTTAGCGCCAGGGAATCTCATGCAGTAATGCTTGCCAGACACTTGAACACACCTCCAGTGCATTTCCTCACATGATTCATTTCGTGTGAGCATTTTCTCAAGGTGACTAACGGTCAACTGACATTCGCCTCGTCTGTAAAGTCGACACGCCAGATCCCAAGATCTTTTTTTTCCAACCTGGAACATTCATTCAGAAAATGACCTTTCTCTCACAAGCCTATGCTTTTTTTTAAAAGACATTCTTCCATCTGTCTCTGTCATCCACAGGTGATTCTGAGTTCCATGATTAAAGAATGTGAAATCAAAGTGGAAAACAGAGCAATGGCAGATGCACAAGGGTGAGAACAACCACGTCCTCGGATCAAATCACTGAAATCATTATGAAATATTGTTTTGGGGACTTTGACAGCAAGTGATCACTTAACAGTGTTTGCTCAGGACCTGTGTTGTGAATTTATTTCTCATTGGAGAGGAGAACTGTTGCAGGATGAGAGGTGCTATCAAGTACTGTATCCTTACAGGGACATGGGCCGTATTGTGTTAGCATGTTTGGGGCTCGTTAAATCTAGAGTGTCTAGATTTAAGAAATGTTTTGGGTGCGTTGTCCTTAAAGCTGTCATTTAATTTTTTTTTGTGCTTGTGCCAAGAGACTTGTTTTTCTCTTTCATTAGGCCTCCTTCACTTCTTTCCAGCCATCATTGATTATTTGGCTCCTTTTATTCACAGCTGAGTAGATTTCATGCTCTGAAACCACGTGGGGTTTCGAGGAGGTGTCACAGGATTGTGCTGCATCAATTACAAAGTCTCTTACGTATAATCTGCACATGTTGTAATGTTTTATGCATTCCATCACAGGGATGTGTACACTTCACAGGAATAAGTCTTTTCAGAAGAGATGAGTGACTGTGGTAACAAATTCCTGCGGTATTCTCGCAAGCTGCAAATTAGAAGCCACGTAAATTCTCTTAAAATGATATGTGCAGTAGGTGTGATGATATGATGTTTGCCCTTCTTTTGCAACAACGCTGCAGTTTGGCAGAGTCTAACTGCTCCAGTGTCCCAGTCTGAATCAGAAGTAACGCAAAAGAGGAACTGCAGAAGTCGTTGGACTGTAAAACGTCAGGCCAGGCTGCGGTGGCAAACATTTCCCCTCTTGTTAACAGATAGCAGAGCGTTGTTTTCTCTGCTGTTACGGTCCTTGCAGGTTTCTTTCCGTAGATAATTCACTTTTTTTTCTCTCTCTATAGCTCCATGTCCATTGCCTCCAGTTTGGTGGGTGAGGACGCCAAGACCAAGTTCCTGAGCAAGATGGGTCAGCTGACCACGTCTGGCGCGATGTTGGCCAACGTCTTCCAGCGAAAGAAGTGATAAACGTTGAGGCACGCCACAGTGACTGACAAACCCCTGACGAACAGCAGTTCGGCCTAAAGTAGGAGAAAGTCGGGTGTATTGTTCAATCAGTTTCAAGAAATGACAGCTTGCTGACAGTTCTCATTTGAAATCTCCAGTGCAGCACATTCTTTTGATTTTTTTGACATTTTTCACAATGGAAGCTTAGGTTTTTCCATCTGCTCTTTTTTTTTTTTTTTTTCCCTCTCCCGTAATTTTTGCTTGAGACAAAAACATCCAGGAATATGTTTTCATGAATCACTGTTGTTAACCGTGTCAGAAAAGAGGGCGATAAAGAGAGAGAATCCTCAGCACTGAAATTCACCCAAAGTGACGACGGGGAAGTCGTTTGCTGCATTTCTCTGGACTTGAGCATCACTAACTTTAAATTTACATTTCAGAGCCTCTGTCACGTCTCGGAAGACGACGCTCCGACTGGATGCTGGATGTCAGACTTTTATTTTTTAATGCCACTCGCACCAGAGCGTTCTGTGGTGGTGCCGTTAACTTGCATTTGTTTGACAGTCGTACTGAAATGTTGAACCACAAAGTTACTGTCTGTTAAGAATGCACTGAGTTGTACAGTCTGTACGGCTCAGAAGCGTCGCCTACTTGAAGCTATAAAAATATTCGTCTTGCCTTTATTTCTTCTAAATCTGTTTGGTTTTTGTTTCTTTGTTTTGATAGCTTCTATTTTATAACTTATTTGTCTTAATGAAGGAAAAACATACTTTATTCCAACTTCCAAAGAAATTTGCACTTCACTTTATTATATATATATATATATGTTTTAATTCAGAGTCTTCTACATAATGAACATTATCACTACTGCTTATGGATTTTTGTGTTTTGGCAATGTGAAGATGAAGAGAACACTGGTCACACGTATTCCCTCCGTCCGTTGCATCGTCCGTCTCTCTGTGTTGCAGTGTCTCTGATAATAGTACGTTTGTTTTCTAAAGTGGTTATTTGTTGTTATTTTTTGGTTTTTCATTTTGGACATGCTCTAAAATAAACCGTAAATAACTGTATCATACACTGGACTGGACACGATGGTACTCATGTATATTTGAAATTGGTGTCATGGAGTAATAAACGATGGACATCTCTTGTGTATTTAAACCCAGGCGTGGAGGCTTTAATGGAACGCCGGCGTGTTTGCAGGTGGCTTCGCTGCATCCCATGAACCTGGAGCGTTGTGTGTTCAGGGGTCGACAGGTGTTGAAGGCAGTAAAACGCAGACTAGCGCACATTTCTGCTGTCCCGCTCCCTCACGTCTAATCCTTTGATGTGATAAACAGCCTGGTACAACAAAACCAAAGTCCATCTCATGGGACATTCCCAACATTTACCCCAAATTAATCTGATCAGTGCTCAAGATTATTTTACGTCTTAGTCCAAGTCCCTGATCAAACGATGCTTGATCTAACACAGCAAATAATACCCGCTGTCATTTAGTGGCAATAGAAATGATGTGAATTGTGCTAACTCTGCGCTGGCTTTACAGTTTAGGACGATCCTAAATGAGCTGTTGGGGAATTCAGTACATTGATTATTGAATTTGGGCGAGCCAATAAAGTCGCAGTGATTCAGTGGTTGAACTTTACATTACGTGTTAAGCAACACCCTTTGATAACACAATTTGCATATTCAGGCTAATATTCAACCATCATCACTGATAACATTCCAGGTGGACAAATACAGTAATTCATTCATGTGAGTAGACGTGTGTGTGTGTGTGTGTGTGCGCAGATATGTGTGGTTTAAGCTTTTTTTTTGTCTTTTATCAGAGCCCTATTCTAATGGCCAAGACCCCTGCTTATCTTTTTTTTTTTTTGTTGTTTGTTTGTTTTTATTTTGTCCTAGGTGTTTGTTTATGCTTATGTTCAATTAAAAACAAATCCTCCTGGCATTTTGTTTGTGTGTATAAATGGCAGCTATTACTCACGTTGGCGACTAGGGTGACTCACAGATCACATCTGTTTCCAAAGCCAGCGGAGGCAGCAAAGGCCCGATCCTAAAACCACCAGAACATAGTGGCTCAGTTTTAATTTATTATTTACTTCTCCCACTGTTTGTGTGTGTGTGCGTGCGTGTGTGCTGTTCAAAGGAGACCTTGCATAACCCTCGTAGCTTCCTCCAGAATGTTGGTACCAAAACAGGCCGTGGCTGACTTTCTTCTATGGAAGGAGTGTATGTTGGATTAATGGGAGCCATTCACTGGTTTATGGTGTGTGTCTGTGTGTGTTATGTGTATGAGCTGTTTGTAACAGGCCTGCCTGTTGAACCTTGACTTGCTAAGCAACACAACCCACATGCTCTGCAGTTTATGCTCTGAACCAGGTCATTTGAAGTGTGATGCTTGTAAACCAGCATGGCGTCTGCCGTGGCTCTACATTTTTATACATCAAAACGAGCGACAGTCTGCCTGAAGCAGGGCGCGACGCGGGCTTGTCCGCGCTGCCGCTGCAATTCTGTCCTCGGCGTGAATGTGAGTCAAGCTGCGGTTTCTGATCGCTACCAGAGTTTAATCCGGGTCTTAATAGGTACTGCGCAAGCTGCAGCGGGGGGGCCACCACAAATCAGTTTCCCTCAGCATGTTTTTGCAAGAAGAGGCAGAGAGGGAGGGCAGAGGTCCTCTGAGGGCTCAGCTTACAGTCTTCATCACTCTTCCTCTTTCTCCAACAGTCTTATGATTTGTGTCTAATATAAGATGACCAGCTGATTTCAGTTGGACATTACTGAAAGCATCTGGGACGCTCTTGTGGAAACAAACTTTTATATCTGAGACCATATTTATGACATCTTTTCAAAGTCAACCCCCCCCCAAACAATTGATATTTGCATAACTGTCACCTTGAGAGGACATATTCTCCGTTCTCTCAGACCTTCTCTGTCTTAACTTGCCAAGTTAAGCTGGCTCTAATCTCCCATGCAAATTCAGAGGGAAGTACAGCCAGCATGTTTTTTCTCTCAGTCTTTCTCCCTCTCTTTCCCTGGAACAGGTTGCAGATTTATTTCCTGGTGGCATTCAGTCTAAATAAACGGCTTTTGCGATCATCACTGTTCCAGGACCCATGCTCCAGGAACTAGGCCGCGACCAGCCTACTCACTTCCATGATGAACGCTGCGTGCAGGAAGTGACGTCTTTGAAACGACCACATGTTTTGCTTCAGGTATGTGGGGTTATATCTGAGCTCATCACTGGCATGACATCATAGGATAACTCCAGTTGGGGACAGGGACAGTGCCACAAGCCTTCAACATGAATTCTGCATTAAAATATGGTTCTTACACAAACATCTCTGTCACCATAGTAACTGGAAATCAGTGAAAACAGTTATCGGGTAAATGCACATTTCTTTTTTTTTGAAAAACATGCCAGTGCATAGAGGCAGTGCGCAGGGAGGGAAGGGGGGGGGGGGGGGGGGGCTTTAGTCCATAGAAATTACAATGTGGGAGGAGTTCTCGCTAAGTTTTTACAAGCTGCTGCATGCAACCCTCTCCACAACGCGTGGGAGAAGGAAGATGAGATGAGAGGAGAGGTGGGGACGTGAAGCTGCCGAACTGGGAATGAAGGCGCAGGAAGTGCAAACGCCGAGGAGGCTCCGCCGCATGTAGGAGAAGCGACGTTTTAAAGAAGCGTTTTGTCGGTGTTAAAAAAAAAAAAAAAAAGTCTCTTCTTTAGCTGTGAAAAGAGAAGTTTGCCTCAGAAGTTAAGTCCAACCCAGGCAGCAGAGATGAGGCTGAACCTTTCTACTAGCTGGATATTCCGCGGATGGATAACGTGTTTCCTGGTCACCTTTTACGCACAGGTAAAAGCCTAATATGTAAACAGTGTCACGTTTCATATTTCTTCTTGTTTAATGCCCCATTATTTGTTCAAAGATTAAACCAGTGCGAACGCAAAATGGTCAAAGTTTGTGGCTTAGTTTCATGATGTGGTGGATGAAGTGATGCGTAACAGTAAACCATTTCATGCGCGTCAAGCTGGTTTGTATGAACAGAGGGAAAGTTGGAGAAAGGAGTTTAGTTTTCCCCCCCCCCCCCCCCCCCCCCCAACCCTGGACACTGACTGGAAACAGTTGTGTTTGGGTCGAGTCCACCTCCCCTGATTTGACCGCAAATAACGCCGCTGGAAACTGGATGCTCTTCAGCCTCCACCAAGTATTCTGTCCCGGTCCAGGGGGCAGCGTCTCTGGCCAAATGGCTCAACCTCGTTAGATCCGTGTGAAGACCGATTTTTGGTGAGCAGGGACACGGGAGGTAGCCAGTGGCTTAGTTCACCTCTAGTGAGCGTTTCTGTGTCACTATTTCCCAAACGTTATTAAAAAAAATGACGCCATGGGTGCACATACAGTAGCATCCGCTTCTTCCTGATGATTGGTGCCTAACTTAAAGCATCAGTGAAGGCCTTGGCAGCTGAAATAGTACAGAATGTCTCAGCTGATCCTGACACTGTTTAATTTGAAGGGTGGGGGGGAAAGTGAATGGCACATGACATGTTGTTGTTTAGTCCAAGCGGCTAACTCTATCCAGGTGGAGCAGTTTATAAGATGTGGCTTTAGTGGTGCGACTGCTGGGCACCAGTGATCTATCACTGCCTGTTTGCCTGGGTTACTGTAAACCAGCATCGTTATGACTCTGACTGGAACAGAGGCTCCCTCTTTCCCTGTTTTTCTTCCCCACTTCACCAACATGTGTTGCAAGACCAGAAGAGAAGGCGCTGCGTCTCAGCCCTGCTCTGATCCGGAGACGTCGTGGCAAAGAGGAATCCTGGTCATGCTTTTTTTGTGTGTGTGTGTGCAGTGGTAAGAAAGAGTGAGCGAATGTAGATACGATGCCCGAAAAACAAGTCGGTGTGTGAGGGGGAAAAAAAAGTGCGTCTGTCCACGTTTTAAGGTGACGCTGCAAACCTTTGGCTTTGGTTTGTTCTCACTGTGGTCTTGCCATTATACTGACTCACAGTATCCCCAAAGAATTTCCCTTCTTTCTCTTGGTTTTCAACCGCTGCATACAATCCATTCCAACTTCCTTTCAAACTGTCTTTATGACATTGAGCAACACAAGATTATTTCAAGATGTCAAGAGCTTCAAAGTGCCTTCATTTGGTTTAATTTCTTGCCTGCCTACAGGACAGTACATGGCCTCTGTGCTTTTTATCAGCCTGCTTCTCCGGCCATCTATGCATTGGTGCATCTGTCCTCCTCACTGACCCAACACCACTTTATTTCCTCGCCGCCAACCAACGGCCGTGTGCTTTTAATAACGTTTTAATTTGTCTCTCCATTCATGAGAAATCAGTGTCGTGTTTTTCTTGGCTTGAGCAGAAGCACTTGCCTCTGAGCGCAAACATCAGAGGCTCGGTTGATAGATGCAGCATGCGGCCTCTTAATGACAATAGGGCCTTGTGTGGAGACAGGAGATGGGATTTAAATTGTAAAGGTTGTTAATGTGTCTCCAACGCAGCAGGGTTGCTATTGCTGCAATGGAGACACAGTTAGCACAGATTACAGTCATCTGGAGCCTTTTTTTTTTTTTTACATAATCCGTTCTCACCTGCTCAGCGTCATCTCTCTACTGTGTTTCCTTTCTTTCAGTTTAAATGCTCTCGCTCCATTTTCTTATGCTCATATTCTCTGCTGCATTTCTGAAATATCTGGATTCCTTTTGTGGCAGAGAAACCACATCCAGCAATATGAATCATGGGATATCAAGACGGTCAATCAGACCAAAGAAAACAACCAATAGTGCTTCAGAAAGATGCAGAAGAAAGATTTATATAGCGCCAATTCACAACATCAGTTAACTCAAGGCACTTTACAAGTAAGGATTAAGACCTTACACAATTAAAGCCTGTTGTTATATTAAAAAAAAAAAAGGGATAGAGAAGAGAGAAAACAACACAACAACAACAAGCAGCGACCGACACAGGCAGGATGGTTGGACCAGCAGCTCAGTGAATGAAGGAGGTCCCCCAGCATCTAAGCCTATAGCAGCTTATCTACGAGATGGTTCCGAGTGACCAGAACCATCTCTAACTATAAGCTTTGTCAAAAAGGAAGCTTTTGAACTAGGCTCCTCGAGAAATAACAGGTGCAGCCATCGTACAGAGATCCGATTGTTTTGCAATCTGCTTTTACGACATCTTATCGGCGATCTCTGAAACCCCTAGAGGCTAAAAAGTCACACCGTGCTCCTCTTGGCTCCGTGCCAGTGGCTGCAGCGGCCGTTATGCAAATTCTTTCATACTCTGGCAGTGAATGGAGAGAGCTCTGTGTCCCGCCCCTGTTTGTTAGGATCAGTGTTTTAAAGATTAAGCAGCTGGGAGAAGATTACTGTGTAAATGAGAGTATCTGTCTAATTATCTGAAGTTGTTAACCTCTCACCATGGGAGACTTTCCCATCTCTGTCACTTGTGTCTGCTGCAGCACATGGTCCTCATTACAGCTGCGGTCCGAGCTCGGAGCCCTGTGCATCATTATCCCTCTTGGTTAGATTATAAAACAAAGACTGACTGATGTGCAAAAGGGCTGAGTGGATGTAATTAAACACTTTTGCAGCGTTCATGTTGTTCTGTTGTTGCCTGAGGCCAGACAGGCACCGAGACTAAACACAGTTTAAGGTGGAGGTGTGAGAAGGAGAGGGGGAGAAAGATGAGGAGAGCGTTTTAAAGGAGGGAGAGTCGCAGCCCAGTGTTTTCTGTCTAAACTGAACTGTCTTCGTTTTTAGCTGGGCGCCATGAAAAACAAGGACGACTCCAGAATTGTATCGTTGGAAACAGAAACAGGAGAGTTGACGGCCCTTTATCACAGAAACAGGAAAAACAGAACTGGGGTTTTAATGACGATCGCTCATTTTCAGAACCAACTATAACTCACTAAACCATCCATGTGGGGGCCAGCGAAGACTTTTGCAGACGGACCAAATGCTCGATGTGGTTGGAGCAGGCGAGAGTTGTCACATTTCACTAAGATGGAGCTTATTTTTTTCTGAATTGTCTGTAATTTCGTGGGGGCGGGGGAAAAGAAAGCAGCATTAAGAAGTGCTGAGTGAGAAAAAGGAGGAGGTTGGTCCAAGTTCAGGCTGCAGTCAGGCCTATATGTTATGTTTCTTCTATGTATATATAGTCCCTGTGGCTTTGGCATAGTTTCTGTCATAACAGCCAGATTCTCTAATTCAGCAGTGTGGCGAGGAGGTCACCAGCGCCCTTATTTATGCTGGGTGGAGGGTGTGTGTGTGTGTGTGTGAGTGTTTGCCTGCATGGTGGCTTATCTTTGTGGTGTTTTTAACCAGAGGTTCCCAGTTATTGTTATAAACAGGCCCAGATGTTCCACCATTCGCGTCCATGTGCCTTCCAGGAGCCGTGATATTACACCGCAACGCCACAGCCTGAGAGCAGGAAGCTAATGAACCCAACCAGTCAGTACTTCAGCGAAAATATATGAATATATGCTAACTAATTGCTTGTCTTTGTCTTTGGGGCAGGAGGTGGCGTCCAAATCGCTCCAGTGTGATGGAAAACACTACCTGAAAAGCAACAGGTGCTGTGAGAAGTGCGGGCCAGGTAATCACGCACGCCGGCAACCGGCCTCAGCAAACACGCCGCGTCAGCATATCGTAGAGCTGATTTAGTCAATGGAAGCGACTCCAAGTAAAAATAGCATTTGCGTTGACGAAGATCCTAAATTAAAAGAGGAAGGATGTTTTACAAAAGCGGAACATTCTTGCCACACATGCACTCACAATTTCCAACTGACATTTGATCCACTGGCATAGCAGCTAATCTCTAATTATGTCAAAACACTTGTCTTTGTCCATCACTTTGCGGTGGTTGTTGTGATTATGTACGGCTTGTTGACTGCCATCTGCCCTTCTTCCTCTTTTTTTCCTCCGTCCGTCTCTCTTTTCTGTTTTGTCGTTAGGCTTTCACGTGTTTCGCCACTGCAACGAGTCCCAACAGACCAAGTGCATGTCGTGCAGCAGCGGCGAATACCAGCCGGGCTGGACCGCGAGCACCCAGTGCCACCAGCAGAAGTTCTGTGATGGAGGTCAGTACTTCTAGATTGGCCCGTATGTGACTGTTGGGGCACATGTGGAACTCGTACGGTACTCCCTCGTTTGAACCTCCAGGTAAGGGCTTCATGGAGAGGGTTGACAACCGCGAGGCGGAGGAGCCGTGTCGCTGCCAGCCCCACCTCCAGTGCTCTCCCATCAACTGCGAGTTCTGCGATAAGATCCCCACCTGCGGCGCTGGGTACAACCTCGACGTAGACCCTGGTGAGAGCGCACAGCCGCAAAACGTACCTTACTCATATTAAACGTTATTATTATACAGTGTGTTTTTACTCCCAGACTCTAGTAATGGAAGGAAGATCTGCATTTCCTGTAAGACAGGCTTCTTCTCTGACAGTGGAGGACAGTGCAAGCCATGGTCGAAGTAAGTGTATAAACACACGCACACTCAGAGGTTTCAGACTGGAATCTTTTGACGTTAAGGGGAAAATGCAGCCGTGTAGTTGTCTGAACCACTAACCAGCTGTTATGACTAATGACTTCCCACTTCCCGTGGAACCCTGGACCAGACGCCGCTCTTATCGTTTCGTCTTCTTCCCCAGTTGTAAGGCAGAGGGCAGGAGTGAGATACACCCAGGCAGCGCTCAGGTCGATGCCGTGTGTGGACCACCCGTGTATGGTAAGACGTGGACATATTCGGTGCACGGCACGGGGAAAGCGTGGCTGCTGTTGTTTCTCAGGGTACAGAGGTGATCTCTGAACTCGTCTTTGTTGCAGTGGTGATGCCGTCCTGGGTCATCGTTTCAGTTCTGTCAGTCATCACCGTTCTGTGCCTCCTCATCCTGCTCCTCTTCTGCTTTAAGGACAAACTGAAATTACTGTCTGGTAGGTTATTGTCCTGTATTCACCTGGAAACTCTCCTCCAGCTACAGGATATTTATTATGGTGTAGTTCATTATCATCATCTTTCTGTGTATTACTTTCGGAACATGATCGTCAAGTTTTATTTCGGTATGAAGATACAATGTGATGTTTCTTTGTCTAGTAAATCTGCGCTCCTGTGTTCAGAATCTGAAGAGGACTAGGATTCAGCAGGTAATGTGAAATTTCAGTACTTGGAAATGAAGAGAAAACAAATTTATTGCAAGTATGATGCTTATAGATCTATCTATTTGGAATGTGTATATATATATATATATACACACATTTCCTGCTTTTCATAAACTAAAGCAGGAAATGTGCTTTAGTTTAGTATTATACTAAACTTAAAATAAAGCATTTACTAATAATTTTACACAGTGTTGGTTGCAATGCGTCTTTCTTTGTTTCTGTGGTTTAGGAGACACTGACCCCTCTTTACCAGAGCGGAGGTCCCAAGTGTGCACCATGCGAGACGACCAAACTCATCTACCAAGCTTCACGTGGCTCCTCGGAAGAGCCCCCGTGCATCCCAGGCCCCACCTCTGATCCTGATATCAAGGTCTCGCTGCCCGTCACAGAGGAAACGACACAGAGAAAAGAGACGCTGACGGAGGATCGTGGTAAAGGGTCTGGAGAGCCGGTGGAGGTGGAAGAGGAGGTTGGGAGTGTCTCTCCTCTTTTGGAAGGGTCTTGTGTATGTGTCATTCCTGTTTGCGAGCCGCTGGAAGTAGGGGAGAATGAGGACTGCAGCCAGGCTGTGAGCGCCGGGACTTCAGGCACCTGCTCTTGTGGAGGACTGGATGGGGAGAAAGATGGAGCGGAGAGTGGGAAGCAAGGGAAGAGGGACAACGCAAAGTCGCCCAGCGGTGGACAGAAAGGCGGCGAAAGACTAGAAAAGATGGTTTTATCCACGAGTGAGACGCGCAGCGCATCTCTCGCCTCCCTGTCTCCTCCTCTCCTCCATATCGCCTCCGTAGTCCTTCCATCCAGTCCGGTTCCTGAACACTGCCTGCCGCTGGCCCAGGCTCAGACAGCACCGGAGTTCAAACCTCACGCGACTGAGCAGTCGCTGTTAAAACAGGGTGAACTAAACCGACGGGCGCGCACGGACTCCTCCTCAGCAGAGTGCAGCGCCACGTCTGTGATCACCTTGGCCAGCCCCTTGATGACTTCCTCCTCAGATGGAGACCTCTACCTGGATAAGCCCGCCGAGGCCTCGAGCCGGGAGAAAGGAGAGGGACTATTGTGGGAAGATAGCAGTGGCAGCAAGCTCTCTTCCGGGGAGTCGGCAGTGGAGTGCTCACCCGAGAGCCTCCATAGTCAGCTGGCTGAACCAACTCTTACCTCAGGTATAAAACAAATAGAAATATATAGAAGAAGAAAAAAGAAAATATACAAAATCAAAGTTAATTATGTGCGCAGGTCAACTCTTTATAGTAAATGGCGTCAAAGCAACCATAATGCTTCATAATGGCTCATTAAAGGAGGCCATGTTGCCAGGTTCTGTGTTCATTGTTTGTGTATTGCCTCAGGGCTCACCCAACATGATGATTTGATACTCCACTGTACTGTACATAGCCGCGTTCCCTTCCCGCAGAATAGGTGGGACTGGCCACCAAGAATAACACCGCGTAATGTGCGCTGGTTTGAATGGAAAGTTTTAGTGTGACATGACTGAACCGTATTGTTCTCGTAGAGACCCTACACACACACACACACACACAGCCAAGGAGAACACTCTGCGGGAACTGTATTTATGCACGAGTGGTTACGGTTAGTTGTAAAAGCAGCAGTATCAGAACGGTCCGATTGGGACGGTGGTTCATTCAAACTTAGGTGAACACGCTGAACCCGACTTGTTAAAGACAACAGGCTCCAGCAGAAGAATGTGAAGTTTGTCTGATTGTTTCCAGGAACCATGTATTATTAAAGCCAGTACTGATAGTTGGAGTTGGAGTTGGAGTTGGAGTTGGGGGGGGGGGACGCACACTCCATCTTGCGCTCTTGTGTGCGTCAGTGTGAACTATGCCATCTTAAAAAGCTCCTGTTTACCCAGAATTCCACTGGGTTGCGCAAAGTGGCCGCAGCTTTAATTGAAGCAAGATGTGAGCAGCTTGAGCAATACTTTTATATTCCTGCCCACCCAACAAAAACACACATGCACATGCAAACTTTTTTTGGGACTCTCACTGATGACTGGGTACTTTAATTACACGTTGGCCCAGAATGAGCACGTTTCCCATCATAAAATAATGATGCTGCGTTTAATGGCCATCCTCGTGCCCTATTTAAGGGGAAGCAAAGGTCAGAAGTTTCACCTGTTCTCTCGGTAAATATTTTTGAAGTTGTCTGAAAGTTGAGTCATGTCCAGTTGCCGTGACTTCACCTCGATGACTGAGAATCTCCACAGGCTTATTTTTGCAAAGTACTTTTGCAGCTCGTTGCAACGTTGCTGATAACCAAGACTCATTCGGTTACTTTGGGACTTTTAACTGCATGATATAATTATGGTTTCAAAGAACATTCTGTATTCTGCGTGTGGTTTGTTTGAGATTAAGTAGGAGAATTGTTCAAGTTTACTCAAGAATTGCTACGATTGTGGGGATCCAGTAAAAAAGAAACCTGCTCGGCATTAAGAACGCGTAAACAGAATAACTCGAGCAGATTCCACAGAGCTTTGTTTTTAAAGTTGCGGTGAAACTGACATAGTTTTATACTAGACCTCTCAGACTGGTATTCTGGGAAAAGCTCTCAGCCGGATTGGGGGGGGAGAGCAACTTTCTAGGTCTGCATGTGTCTTTTAGTGTGTGTGTAGGTGTAGCCTGTTTGCTTACATGTATGTGTGCACATGGACATATGCGTGAACAGATGAGGCCCAAGCTGTGAGTCACAGAGGTCGACTGGAAACCCAGACAGGCTGGATAAAATAGGAACTGGAGGCTTAATGTGGTGACGGAGATCTTACAATACAAACAATTTCTTCTCAAATTCCCTCTGCTGGTGACTAGGACATGTATAGGTTGAACAAGGGGCGCGACGTGAGTGGAGGTCAGGAAGAGTCGAGCGCTATATAATTTATCACGTAAATCCTCAAACTCTTGCGTGCGGCTTGTCTTCGGGAGGTTTCAGTGAGGTTCTCACGCTAAAAAAGGTTGAAACGGAAACTCAGAAATGATATGATATGGTGATCCATGTACTGTAGCTGTGGCCTGTGGTCATCCTGCATGGTCATTACACCCACTGCCCCTTTGTCATAGAGGATCAGCCAAGATGTGGTTCTTTCCTCATTTCTACGTCACAGGAGGGGAAGTTCTGTCTGCCTGTGTGCAGTTCATTACACAGTCACACTGTATGTACATGTTTGTGTGCAACATGGTACATTTTCCTCACATTTCTTTCTTTTTTTCCCACTCAGGCCAGGTATCGGGGAGCCACAACACCACCTTCATCTCCAGCGGTCAGGTGATGAACTTCAGTGGCGACGTCGTTGTCGTGTACGTCAGCCAGACGTCTCTTGGCGGCGACGGGACGGGCCAGGACGACGCCTTCGGGAGCCCTGTCCAGGAGGAGGCCAGCGAGACGGCTCCATTTTTCCAGAGCAGCCTGAGGTCACAGGGGGACTCCATTTCCCACAGCACCTTGCAAGAAGAGACACTACCAGTCCAAGAAGCGATGGTGGAGCGGCCAGTGAGAAAGTAAAAATGGTGGACAATGACACACGCTGCAGACGTCAGAGATTTGTGACGTTTTACGCCTTAGTTCTCAGTGAAATCAAACACAATTTGTCCGTGTGTGTAAATGATGTAATGTTTGAAATGTAATCTGAAGTAACTTGTCCCATTTCATATATTAGTCACACCTGTCTCAAACATGTCCTATGTTCGTTTTCTCGGAAATCCCCTTCTCTCCAGACAAGACTGGGGAATTTTGTTGGGATTTGGTTGTGGAAATAGAGTTCACACTGGAAGAACATCGTGTTTTTATGGCTGAATAGAAAATGCATTTGGGTTCTTGATACAGGCGAACGTTTGGCCTTTTCAAGCCTTTTCCAGGTTAAAGATTTTACACAATGTAAGTTGACACTTGGATGATTTCAACAGTTTTTTTTTTGTTTTCTTTACATGAGGAAATATCCACCATGTGGAAATAATAGTGTGCTCCCACAAAACCGTGCAACAACAGTAGATATATTTTATGGGAGGAAATTCAGTTCATTATCTGTCACTGCAGATTTCAAAGTTTCTAGAAATATGATGGATGGTTTTTAAAAGCATTTCACTGAGTGAAATGTTATCTTTTACATTTTGGTGGTTTGCAGGGTCTAACAAAAGCTATTTTACAGTAAAGAGACAGATTCAGCTTAGGTGCAATGCTTGTTTATTATTTTGTGGTTAGATTTGTTTCTCTTCTCATTGCACCACAGGTGCAGTTTGTGACTAAGAAGAAAATGCTGTGCATTTGTTAAGCTATTTTATTATTGTTTTCCTTTCTTTTGGGGTTATTTTGTTTCTTGATGTTTTAAATTCTATGGCTTAATGAAGAAGAGTAAAATCTCAGCCTGTTTATAATATTTTAAAATAATTTTGCAAACTAGATCGTTTACATAAGTTTAGAATGCTCACGTGGGATCGGTGTTTGTATATATTTCCAGAGAGAACAGCATGAATGGTTGGAGCATTAGGGAGGCTATTCCCTTTGGGCCTCCTCTCATTTGATTAGCGGTGTGGCTGTGGTGCTGCAGCAAGCGATAGCTGCCAAAACGCACACTCTCTGTGAGTTCAAGGGTCTTGCTCAGTTACAGCCTCGTCATATGTACGCAACTTTGCAATAATTACACACATATCAATCAAACTTTTCCAAATGGATGATTGAAGATGTTTTAATTGAAATTAAATATGTTTTGCATCTAAACCTTTCGGGCATGGCTGTCGTCCTGCATTCTGTGGTTTCTCTCTGTAAGCTTTTTTTTTTTTTTTTAAGCACATTTTTATTCCGGGATCTACAAATTACAACGGAGGAGGCATTTATCTCCCCGGCGTGATCTGTAATCTTCGTGAAGCTATGCTAATTACACATGTGGCGAGGCCTCTCCGTCGCTGTTGCTGACAGACGGACGGACAGGCAAGCTGCCTTTCATCAGGGCTGGGGATGGCGAGCAGCTGTGAGGAGAGAAATTAATGTAGCAGTCAGACCAGCCAGCGTCAAAGAGAGACCACATGAGAGGCGCTGGCAGCACTCATTTAGGCTCGGTTTGGGTCAGCAGCGGTATGTTTATATATACACACGCACACATATTTATATATATATATATACATATATGTACTATACACACACATACTGTATATGTGTGTGTGTGTGTGTACATATTGTTCCAGCTCAATTTATGGTTGTATATGAAAACAGGAAGTTGTGATTGGCTTTCACATGGTTTACATGAGACCTGGCAGTAGATTCAAATTCTTTTCAGAGCAGCCTTTCATTTGACTGAAGAGCAAATCGTATTTTGCTACAGTTCGCCCTCTAGCGGTAGCTGCTTGTTATGACGCCAAGTCGCCCGCAAAACCCAACGCTCCACCCTCCATACTGTGGTCTGTTGTCTCATGGGAAGCATTAATGCAAAGGCATTAAAGCCAGACACATATGTAGACCCCCCCCCCCCCCCTTCCATACAGTGTGCAGAGGCCCCTAAAGCCGGAGAAACCCTCCGCTGAATGAAGCATCGCCTTTCACGCAGCTCTTTAAAGGATCAAATAAACAGTTCATTGTCACCGGGCTCAGTAATTAAAATGGCAGCCTGACATGGCTGAAGTGCTCACTTAGACTTTCCTGTGGAAAGCACCAGAAAGTCCAGAGTATTGAAATGCTGAAATTACAGTCGCCTCACCTGTGGATCCAGGTTTTGAATTTCATCTTGGCCTCCTCCGAGGGCCACAACTGCTTAGACTCATTTCTTTGCTCCGCTTCCACTGTGCATTTAACAGATAAGGCATGTTTTTTTTTTTTTCATGCAAGATATGCAATTACCTTATTAGACACAATACCAAGCAGTAAAACACACAACGTGTACGAAATCACATCATTTAGTCTGCTCAGTAAATATGGGTCAGTTTGGGAAATATACAAATTATACTATACTAAAATAAAAAATAGCTATTTTTTTAATTAGTCATAGTGGAAAGCTGCACAGCATATCATGTGATGAGGAACCATTAGGCAATAGCTTAATTGATTAGTACTATTACACACTTAAAACAAAGAGAGGCTTGTGCTGAAATAGAACTAAGAAGTGTTTTAAGGGCAAATTATGCCATTCTGCGTTTCCTGTCTTTCTGATTGTCATTCCTCTGGACCTGAGTCTTGAGGCAACATCACTGGAAAACGGAGACGGTGACGGCAGCTTTATCTCACCAGCTGGAGAAATGCAAGCGCTGAGGTAAGAAACTACGAATTTATCCACCATTTAGCTTCAAGTCAGATCACACACACACTGAAATTTCAGCGAAAAGCTTGTGACTTTAAAGTACTTTGCAGTACATGATGGTAAACCTGTTACCAAAAGAGACATTTATCTATTCCCCTTACTTTTCCTATTTGTTAATCGCAGTAAAAGTGTATCCTTTCATTCCGTCTTCCTCAGGTCTCTGATTTTCCCGAAGTGGTCTTCAGATGTGCGTCTGGATGGGAAGACAGCTATAATAACGGGGGCCAACACTGGGCTCGGTAAAGAAACTGCTAAAGACTTGGCTGGCAGAGGTGAGTAAAGAACCACTAAACACGCTGTCAGTACTGCTGACATATATTCTGTGCTTCTAAACATATGCATGGGATCATTCAATCCCTAGAAGCTCATGCAAGAAAACAAAATAGAGCCAAAAACATATTAGACTTCAAGGACCAGTTTGTGACCGTATCGCTTTACCTTGATCCTATTTCACCCTGCGTGTACACACAAGCATTAAGCGTTAAGAGGCATTCATCTCCTCAGGTGCGCGGGTGATTCTGGCGTGCAGAGACATGGCTCAAGGAGAGCAGGCTGCTCGCGACATTGTGAGGGAGGCGAAAGGAGCCAAAGTAGTCGCCAGGCAACTGGATCTGGCCGACACCAGGTCGATCTGCCTGTTTGCAGAGGGGGTCTACAACAGTGGGTGGCACGTGGTGAAATCCAAACCCCTGTACGGACCGTGAATGCTTTTTAGGATGCTGGTTGAGTGATATCTGTTCTGCTTTGCAGCTGAGAAGGCTCTGCACTACCTGATCAACAATGCAGGTGTGGCTCTTTGTCCTCATGCCATGACGGCCGATGGGTTCGAGCTGCACTTTGGAGTCAATCACTTGGGTGAGAGTTGAAAGTGAACGCAAAGCAGGTTTATGGATGAATGATGAATCCTGGGTCTGTTTGTGATTAACAGCACAATTTAAAATGTTTGATTGTCTCCATTTAAGCTTCTGAGGTTCTCCTCCTCTTCCACTCACTCTCTTCCTTCAGGTCACTTCTTCCTGACCTTCCTCCTGCTGGACTTGCTGAAGCACTCGGCCCCGTCGCGGGTCATCAACCTGTCATCGGCAAGTCACGCCATGGGCAAGATCCAGTTTGACAATCTGCGTGGTGAGAAGGACTACCACCCTGTCAAGGCCTACGCGCAGAGCAAGCTGGCCAACGTCCTGTTTACCAGAGAGCTGGCAAAGAGGACGATGGGTAATGTGTGTTTGTGTGATGCAGACAGACGACTAAACTGTGCACCATGTATGTTTGTCTTTGTGTCTGTGTGTTATTTCATCCTGCATGAAAAATGGATCTTCATTTCTTCCCAGTGTGAGCGTCTCATGCCTCAACCGCAACTGCCCTTGGCAGGGAAAACCGTGTTTAGTCAATCTCACTGTGATCCAAACAAACCCCAGACATTACAGGCGCATCTGATGTTAACTTCACTCCTTTCGCTCCAGGTCTGGGTGTAACGGCTTACGCTGTGGACCCTGGTATGGCGAATACTAAGATCATAAGGCACATAAACCGCCATCTTGCGGACATAATCAAGACCTTTAGCTTCATGATTAAGAGTCCAGCAGAGGGAGCCTACACCACCATCTACTGCACAGTCACTCCCGCCGTGGAGCTCAGCAATGGGGGATTCTACAGGTCAGCTGGAAAGCAACGCTCAGATGTGGTCAATCAAAGTAATCGAACTAAACGAGCCACCGTACTGAGCCGCACATCTACAAAAGCTTGCAAAAATATATTAGACATCCTTATTATTCAGCAAACATAGCAGCTGGGTCTCTTTTTCTTTTTCTTACAGAGACTGCGCCCTCGCTACACCTTGCAGTGCAGGCCGAGATGAAGGCACTGCCTTAAAGCTGTGGGCTGTGAGCTGCCACCTGCTCGGCATCCGCTGGCGATAAACAGACATTAATACACTCCCCTGCTTGCTATGAGGCAAAAATGTGCTGATACAGGGGGGTTTACCTGATGCTGCAGTATGAAGGAAAACAAAAATGCGAGTCATTGTAACAGTCATTCCATAAAGCAAAGCAACTGAAAATAAAAACACTATTAATATGCAAAATGTGTGTTTCATTGTTTGACTTTTAGCACATTTAAAGTAGAAGAAGAACACAAACGCAATACTTAAAATGCTCTGCTAGAAGTGGAAGGAACATTTTAATGATTTACTTGTTTATTAAACTGTAATATAATACATGTCGAAAATGTAAGCGGCAGTGAAATATTGTGGAGAAAACATGGGCTACAATACAATGCTTGTGCGACTCGCGGCCACCAGGTGTCGTTGTCGCATTCAGACACGCCTCTTACGCTCCTAGTGTACTTGCGCACTGTAGTTTCACTTGCGCATGCGCCAGGTCAAACGACCAAGGTTTAAACGTAAAGAAATGTAATTATTTCGTTTGTTTATTTATTTTTTATTATTGTAGTATTTTGCCGATTTCTAACAGAGCTTTGAAACACATGGTCATGTTTTATGTTTCAAAGCAAACCAGACTTGACACATCACGTGATCCAGAACGACAGCAATAGGGACGACGGTAAATGTAGTGAAAGAATGATTACCCGAAATGCAATAGCATCAGGGAAATACCAGGCGGGCAATAGGAAAATTACGAGAGTTTGTCCTTTGCTGTTTTGAATGATTAACTTTTAACAAACCAAACTTTCGTAGGTAAAACTACCACATACAGATAAATAGTCCGAGGTTATATGAAAGAGGTGAAATTGTTTCCTCTGTGTAAAGAAGACGGTGAAGTTGGCCCTCGCGTGGGCATCTTTCACGACTAGCTAACGTGCTAGCTTTAATGCTGCGTTGCGCGCTAACTTTGTTGAATGGGTAAAATCCAAACAGGTAGTCGGAGTTAAATGCGTGCCTAAATATGTCTGGCTTTAACTTTGGATCGGGGACCCTTGGTCCCACCAGTGCGGGCGGAGGATTCTCATTTGGGGGCGCAGCCAGGTAAGGCATTTCAAATAGCCGTCTTTGCTAACTCCAACGTAGCCACTGTTGCGCTAACCTGTCATTAGCCGTAGAATTCATCATTATCCGAGTCTTTTTACGCTTTCGGTGATATTGTCTATGTTCATAGTGAAAATCGGACTAACGTAACGACTTTGCTAGTGTAGTAAACTAGACCGTAGAAGAATTAAGTACTTGTACGTGCAAAGTTTTTGTACTTGTCTCGTGCTGGTACCCACTGAGAAATGTGTCACCGCTTATACCCGCTAGTCGACAAATGCAGGAATTAAGTTGTGCATGGAAACGTTGCATGGGCCATCGCGTTATATTAAGTATTACAGATGTTATTATTTGACTTAAACCTTATTTTTTTCAAGCACATTAAGAACACGTGTTGCTTTTAAATGCGTCTCTTCAGTGCACCCGCAGCCAGTACTGGTGGCTTCTCCTTCGGGTCTGCTCTGGGTACAGTACCTGCTGCCCCTGCCTCCACCACTAGTACCACCCCATCTCTTGGACTCGGAGGAAATCTCTTTGGACAGAAACCTACTGGCGGTCTCTCTTTTAACACACCTGCCTCAAGTAATGCCTCCCAAAAAAGTCCTGTGCAGTTGTAATATCTGCCAGCTGAAGTCACATTCCGTGTATGATGTGCTGTTATTTATTTTTCAGGTGCTGCTGCACCCACTACTGGCCTTACGTTAGGTATGTTTGTGTCTTTGCAACCTGTCTTGTGTAGTGTAATGTTGAAAACTGTTGATTTGATTTATATTTATGCTTTCTTTCAGGTGCCCCAGCCACTAGAGCTTCCACCACTGGCTTTAGCTTGGCTTTTAACAAGCCTACTGCCTCTGCAACACCCTTCTCCCTCCCTACCACTGCTACCACCTCTTTGCAAGCCCCTGGTGGGACAGGTTTAACATTTGGCTCGGGCTCTGTCCTGAGCACCACAGGCTCTCAGCAACCTACAGGCACAGGTTTTACCCTTGGTCTCGGTGCCGCAACAACTACAACCGCAGCAGCCTCAACAGGCCCATCACTGGCTGCGGGTCTGTTCGCCAGTGCCGCTTCTACAAGTAAGAAAAACAGTCAGCCCAGTGCAGTACACAATGACAGTTTATTGTGATATTAAGCCTATAATTGAATAACATACAAATTAAAATATAGATTAAATCTGCAATTGCCATGTTTCAAATTGCAGAAAGTGCAGTGGTTTTGTTCAACCTATCCATCTTCACTGTGGTGGTGGTTCTTATTCCTTAATGGTGTTCTGCTATCTGTTGTTTTTCTTTGTGTTTCAGGTTTGGGTCAGACCACTCTTGGAGGGGGTGGGCTGACACTCAATTCTCTCTTGGCTACCTCCACCACAGGATCATCAGCCCCTGCCCCAAGTATTGGCCTGGGTGGAGTTGACTTCAGCACTTCCTCTGAGAATAAGAGTGACGCATCATCTGGAGCTAATGCACAGTATGTCTTGCTACCTGCCACGCACCTGTTTTGTTTATGTTATTATATTGTTTGTGAGGACTATTCAGTTTGTTGTACTGATCACTCTCTTGTTACTCACTCAGGGACAGTAAAGCTTTAAAAGATGAGAACCTTCCTCCTGTGATTTGTCAGGATGTGGAGAATTTCCAGTAAGTCTTGTTCTTGTGTGTGTATGTAAAGCCATGTTATATGAATTTTGTTTTGTAAAGAGCCTGGGCACCATGCTTGTATATTGTGCCATATTTGTCAGCAGTACACACACTTGAATAATTGTTGGTTGTGCCTTATGAACAGATTGTGTCGAATATTTCCCCTAAGCTCTGCCAAATTGTCGATCTGACAAATGACAGATGTGTTGTCTGTCGTTTCTAATGGTTTTTCTTCCTCCTCTCATAGGAAATTTGTAAAGGAGCAGAAACAGGTTCAAGAGGACATCAGCAGGATGTCATCCAAAGCCATTACGAAAGTCCAAGATGATATCAAGAGCCTTAAACAGCTTCTTTCCGTTAGTGCCAGTGGATTGCAGCGCCAAGCTCTGGCTATCGACAAACTAAAATTGGAGACAGCACAGGTAAAAACACTGTCTGCACACAGTTGACATATTTTCTACAATGATAGGTTGATTATCATAGAGTAGTTACCAGTTCTTGTGCAAATATGGTTATAATTACTAACAAATGTATCTTTTGGCTTAAGGAGTTGAAAAATGCTGACATATCCCTGCGTACGCAGAAAACTCCACCTGGACTCCAACATGAGAACACTGCTCCCTCAGAGTAAGCATGCTATCGGTAATCCTGGAGCAAACAGTTGTAACTGTTTACACCATGTTTAATAGTGTCCAAAAAAGAAAAATGTTTTGTTTTTTTGTTCCCTACAGTTATTTCCGTAGCCTGGTAGAGCAGTTTGAGGTGCAGTTGCAGCAGTACCGGCAGCAGATAGAAGAGCTGGAGAACCACCTCACAACGCAGAGCAGTGGTTCACACATTACTCCTCAGGGTAATTTAGAGGTTTAAAATAGGCCTCATGAAATGCATATAACGTATATTTATTTAAATATTAATGACTGAGTTCATTTAATTGACTCATGATGGCTCACTTGCCATGTGTATATGCTCTTATTGCCAGATCTAACCTTGGCCATGCAGAAGTTGTATCAGACATTTGTTGCACAGGCTGCCCAGCTCCAGTCAGTCCATGAAAATGTCAAGGTCAGTTTTTTACCTTTTTGGTTTTTATGCAGCGTCATTTTTGTCTTAGACTTTTATCAAAATGTCAAAGAAATTGTAATCAAGCTCCTAATTAAGTTTTTTGTGAGTATAATGTTTTTCAAATGTCTTTTCCTCTCTCGTGCCTTTTATCGCAGATCTTGAAGCACCAGTACCTTTCCTATCGTCGAGCCTTCCTGGAAGACTCCACAGATGTCTTTGAGTCCAAACGCACATCTGGGAGGAAGTGGCAGAGTACGCCTCGAGTCACAACTGGGCCTGCCCCGTTTTCCAGTGTGCCCAACGCTGCAGCAGTTGCAATGGCAGCTACGCTGACCCAGCAACAGCAGCCAACTCCAGGTCTGACTGCCTACAAGTTCTAGAAAGTTCGCCTCCTCTTCACCTTGTGTAAGAGAACAAAGATTCAGAGAGCGGATGAAGCATGTAAAGAATCTTTGGAGAGTACAGGATGAATTTGCTTTAAAGTAGATATTTTATATCACATAAGTTTGATTAATAAATTAAAAAATACAGCCTTAGGCCGGGGCGGAGCTATTAGGTCTTTACTTTCTGTAGTGCACAGAAGGAAACTTACAAGAGGGAGAAATCAGATAAACCTCGATAGGAAACCTTTATGCTGCCTTAACATGACTTTGTTCAGGAGTTACTTCTCTAATGTAACAGAGTGAGGACATTATGTGGCCCCTGATAACCAGATTCTGGCAGTGTTAGTGCCAAGCCCGTACATTTCAGAATGTAGTCCAAACAACCTCACTAATACCAGTGACTTCTAACAAATCCCTTTACCCAGTTTCTCTCGGTTTCCTCTTTAATGAGAAGTTGGAGCAGATATGTGAGGTTGGTGTTACTGGAGAAATGAAAGTCCAGCTATTTCATCTTAAGTCACTTGAATCTTCAAGTTGAAGTGTTCTCTCTGGGGGTTGGACTATTATTACATGGATGCTTAAATGAGCCTACTCAGTGAAGGTTATTGTGTTATAGGCTTAGAAGGATGAGTCTTTTGCTGTGTTATTTAAATATATATTTAAACTTTCCCTGAATAATTTGACTGGATTGTGAGCATAGTTAATATTCTACTGGTCCAACTGATGGAGTTTAGGCCAAGACCCATATGTTAAAGAAATTTTCTAAGTAACTTGTTAAAGGCTTAATTCAGCTTGTAAAACGCCTGTCTTACTCACTAATCAAGGAGTGTAAGTCAATGTTTACTATCACTACGTTTTTGCAACAGTAGAAAATGATTAATAGTTATTACTGGTATTACTCTCCACTGTATTGATATCCAGCATAAGACGGGTGAAGACTGACATACTCCTGCAGAACCACGGTACACTAATGAAAAAACTGAGCAGACTATACTTTAGCTGTAACGGCACGAACGTTTATTCAACAACATTCTTGGAGTAGTGTCCGTTATGGTGGTCGCCACATCTCCAAGGTGTTAAAATGCCAATCAGCCTTTTTTGTAGGCCATTTTCCTGGCATATGAGGACACCCACCTACAATTAACTACGCTGTGCATACCAGCATGATTGCACTGTTGTTGTTTTTTTTTGTAGATAAAGTTAAAGTTTAGGAAAGACTTGACTCAAACCAAGCAAAAGCAATATTTCAAATTGGGTGGGATATAAAGGCAGCGTGGTGTAAACATTTTCACATGGAACATCACTGAAACCAGACGTTAGCCTGGTTTAATTTTCACATTTCTGCTGGTTCCTTTTCACAGCAATCATCAAATCCATGGAAAGTATATGTTTTGGTGGCTGAGTGTGCAAGTAGGGATGGAAATTTAATGAATACATTTCAGAAAAATGACTTCATAAACACACAGATTACACTTAGATTGACTTTTAGCAGCATCTGTGCCCTAAATGAAATGTTTTGGTACCAGGTTCTGTTGCTACGTTTGGTCAAATTGCACAATGCCTTTGTGTCCATTGTAGGTATTTTTGTCTGGCTTTTTAAAGCCAGATTGATGTTTCTTATAGTTTATTTTCTACAACCCCATGTGTTCTGGGTGTTAAGGTGACTTTGCACTGTTTGAAAACACAGTATTTCAATTCATAGCATTGTAAGTCTGTTGATCGTTGAGTTGGCCACTTGGTTAGACGTTGGCTGTTTTGAATAAACAGTAAAATTTAGTAAGGTTTCCTGCCCTGTATCCAAAACAGTCCTTGTTCTTTAGTATTCAACTCATTAATAACCAATGCACCATAATCGCAAGTGAACTTTTTGTATTTATTTACATATTTATTCTAGTTTTTCTGAGGTTGACCAGTATCACAGCATGAACAACACTAACCTCCAGCTCGGTGGCACTTACTCCAGGCAGATATTTTTTTTTTTTTTATGATTCATATACATGTCTGTGTGGTAGTTGATTGTTTGGGCTAGAGGCTTGTTTAGATTTGTGTCATAGTGGACATGAAGTGAAAGGTGCCAAAAAGTTCAACACTGAAAATATCCATTCGTATGTACAGTAATTGCATAAACTGTCAATTTAAACAATTTTTCCAATACTGCACTTACTACTAGTTCTTTGAAGTAGAAACGCGGCAGATGATGCTGCAAAATAGCCCAGTTGTCTGTCACCTATTCTCACACGACCCTGTGTGTGTGGGCGTGGTTGTTTACAGTACCAAGCTGAAGTCGGCCATTGATGTCGGGCTTTCACGCGGCAGAAACGACAAACACCGCGTGCGTTCTGTCATACTACATACTACAACTGCGGTGCATTCGAATGATTCGGTTGCGTGAGGCCATAGCACTGTTACTTGATTTAAGCTTTAAGGGCTAGTGTCAGCGCAATAGGGCTGAATCACTTCACGTTCAGTTCGGTGAAAATGCAGACATAAAAGTGCTGTTTACACATTGTAATTTCAGGTATTTCATCCAAGGTGGTGGTACGTTGTATGGACCTTTTATGACTTTGTAGAAAATCTCGTATCTTTTGGAGCCTGATTATGTTGAGTGTTCAAAAGAGAAGAATGACTTTTGCTGCTCTCGCTGGTCCTGCTGTACCAGAAAGATACATTAGTGCCAAACTAAACAGTCAAGTGTGATCTGATTGTGTTAGCGTGCTCTTTATTGCGTGGGGATTTATATTAACAGTGTTGGTCTAGATAGTAGAGAAAGCTAGAGAGAAAACGTAGATTAGAAGTGTTCCATGTTCTAAGCGGCTGTCATGACATCCTCCAGCACTCATCCGTTATATTGCTGCTAGGTATGGCCGTGCTTGGGGAATCCTAACTAACTGGTAATTGAAACTGCTGCATTGGACGTTGTGTGTTCTGTTATCTCATCATATTGGCCTGAGCTGGTTGTTTCTTACTGGATGCTAAGCTCTCCAGACATTTCACTTTTATGTGGTTGAGCTTTCACAGAAAACAGTTGTCTTCCAAAGTTATACTGTCATGATGGCAACAATAAAGTTGGGTGATAATTGGTCTCTCTGAGCTGTTTAGACTTTGAAGGTGTCAGTGGAGATTTAGCTGCCCTACCCTCAGTAATGCAGATGTTGGCTTCTGTGTTTCCTTGAATGCCTTTACAACAGTAGGAACGATCCCATTTACCTCTGGCTTTAAAAGCGGGGGCGAGATGAAGGATTTGCCTCCAGATGCTTGGAACAGAGCTAATTTGAGTTAATCTGAAACACAGTCATTCTCATGTGCGTTTGTTTGTGTGATAGCTCACCAGATTAGAAAATTCAGAAAATCTTTGACCTTCTTAATAGTTTCCTTTTTACTCTTTATCACACACATCTTTTTCCATAGTGTTTTAGATTTTGGCATAGTTTGGGACAAGCTACAAATTCTTTAATGTTTATCCAAAAACTAGACCATTATTTACACACTGATAACCAGACATCTCACCTAACACACCTACATGCTACAAACCCTTTTTTTTGTTGCATTACGTATGTGTAGATTTATGCTTAAAACCACTGGTAAACTAATACATTACGTTTAACACTGGTAGAAATAGTTTATACAAACACGGGTCATAAGGCTAAGCCCCTTTGCTTTTGGAAGGACGACCCTCCGGAGACTTGACCACACTGACTCCACTGTAACTTTGTATCAAGGGGTTATTTTGACCGGTTTACGCTGAGAGGCAGCCGCAGATGCCAAATTGACATTTCATATCTAAATCTCGAGTGCTGTTACATGTAGATGAGTGTGTTTAAACCTATATAACCAATGCCTGTTGATACAGTATATTTAATATATAATCTGGTGTGCCTTTGAGCTATAATCAATAATTGTCATGCATTTTCTTTGCTGTATGCTAGTTCATTCACTCTCAATACTTAAAAATCTGGAAACTTGTCAAATGCAGTAGCAGTTAGCAATTAACAATCAATCTTGTTCTAAACTGTTTGTGTTTTATGTAAGTGGAATTGCATATTAAATTGACAATAAATCAATTTTTAAACAAAGAAACGTTCTTGTCCTTGTTTGTTTTCAACTGAAGTTGTTAAACGGTGTAGAGTAATTGGATGATTTGCAAAAGTAAGAATAAGAAAAAAAAAAGACAAGTTTCTGAGTGAAAGAACTAGCAAAATGTTGCGTTGTTGAGATTTTAATGAACATGCAGTATTCACTTACTGGCCATGTCTATCTATAGCGGAAAATACAGCAACCCTGTCTAGAAAATGCAGTAGTTGTAATATTTAATGTACATGTAGCTTGAAGTGAGAAGTGGGTGTATTTGTTTATGGATTTGTGTGATGCCTGATCACTGATTCTACTCGAGTTTACATTGTGTGTAGTAGAAACCTCATCTTCGCTGCAAACACACCTATGGATTACTTAATTACCATGAAGTGGACTTATTATCTCCTATCGAAGCCTGTTCCTATGAAAATGTGAAAAGTACTGCAAGTTAAAGTTGTGTCCTCGTCAGAGTGAATGCATTCACCACCCTTTTCTGTCAAAGGACACAAAGAACAAATGCTCACAAGAAACAACTCATGTTCATGTGAGTAAATGCTTTCTCTCCGTGCCTTAGGGACCCAGGCACCCTTGGGGGCAGGGTTCGGGAACCCTTTTGCCTCAGCTGTGGGCACTAGCTTGGGCTCTTCTACGCTTGGAGGTATTACCTCAGCCTTTATTTTTAGATGAATTGTTTAATTTTATTGTACTCTGTTATGCATTAATGGTTTCTGACGCTGTGTGCGTTGTGTCTGTGGAAAGCAGTGCAGTCGATGCTTGGCAGTGTTTTTTTTTTTTTTTTTTTTTCCTGTTCTTCCCTGTGCGGGAAGTGAAGTGCGTTCACGCCACGACAAAGACCCAGCAAACCTCTCTTACAGGCTACCGTATTAATCTATGCACCTGATGATTTCGGTGGCTTACTGAGGAGAAATTTGGCTAAAATATGCCAACAATCTGCCATTTGCCTGGTAAATCCACTTCGTGTGAACAAGTGGTCTGAACGCACACCATGAAGCCGTCTTTGGTCAAATCTCATTTCATATTTCCTCTTTGTGGCCTTTGCTTTGTTAGTCTCATCCCAGCTGAGCTGTACATGCCCTCTCTGTTCATTACTTATGCGTTTTCTCACTCTACATATGTGTTGCTGCTGCAGACTGTGCGACTTGCCCCAACTGACTTTCGCGTCACCTTTTCCCCACAGGTTTTGGTGGTGGGCCAGGATTTGGTGGGGTAGGGACTGGTGGGTCTTCTTTTGGCTTCTCCTCTGCCAGTAAGCCCACAGGAGGCAGTCTAAGTGCAGGTACATGTGTCCTGTTTAACCGCCCCCTTCTGCTTTCCTATCCCTTTCACTTTGTTAGATTTCTTTCTCACCTTGCGTGTGTTTCCCCCTTTTGTATTTCTAGGCTTTGGTAGCAGCAGCAGCTCAGGCTTCAACTTCAGCAACCCTGGCATCAACCCATCGGCCGGCCTGACCTTTGGCGTTTCTAACCCCCCATCTGCAGCCTTTGGCGCTGCAGGGCCCCTTCTCCAGCTCAAGAAGCCCCCTGCTGGTAATAAACGGGGCAAGAGATAGAACCAAGCAATGGTCTGACCAGCTTGGGGTTTTTAGCCGGTAAGGCCGGGTCTCCCAAATGCAGTTATCAATGCGCAACAACACAAAATCACCCATTTAAAATAATTTAGAGGTAAAGACAACGTTTCTGAAATGACCCAAAAATATGCCCCCTTTTCAGTTTTTCTATGTTGTCAAATCTACATTGATCTGATAACATATTATAGAGCCCATAGCTCATATTACATGTCAGAGATGATACAAAAGAAGTATTAGTAGTCCATGTTCATGTTTTTATTAGCTCATCTAACCACTGAAATTGTATCACACGGGTCTTACTAAGCAGTATCTGAATCATTATAGAATCCGTGGCACGTATGGATAACTAACTGTTCGCATAATTTGACTTTGGTTATTTGCTGGGCCTCGACATGCCGCCTGCTCACTGCAACCTGTAGCGCTACAATACGTTTGGAGACGTCAGCCATGAAACGTTCGTTATCTGGGAGGATTTGCTTCAGTCCGAATATTGTACAAGACGGACTGTTTTTTCTGGGCTTTGAGGTGGCCGGTGCAGTCGGGTCCTTTGTTTTAAATTAAAGGCCAGTTGTAGAACTGCACTTTCAGGCCCCTCAGACAACGGATTTAGCCGAAGTCTCGTCCATGAAAGGGTTAGATAAGGTAAAGGGAAAGAGGATTATGGGGTAATAATTGGTTGGGAACAGCCGGGAGGTGTCAGTGGGGAGTATTACCTGGTCCTAGATAGTTTTATAGACACAACATGATGTCCTGGGTGGGTTTTGGGGGGGAGCACAGTTTTATTTTTCTATCGAGTGGAGAAGGAGATTATAATCGAGATGGGTCGAAAGCCCTTTTGGATCTAGTCCACCTAACCTGTATTGTCTTTGCTAGCCCATAAGTCCATTTATGAATTGCGTTGTAGGCTTATTTTTGTTTGTATTTCGCTGCGTCTTTTACTGTCTTTTTATTGTAAAAACACGTGAGAGGAGACACTGAGCTGTTTGTGTTTCATGGCTTTCATTAGATTA
This sequence comes from Macropodus opercularis, assembly GCA_030770545.1. Lineage (NCBI taxonomy): Eukaryota > Metazoa > Chordata > Actinopteri > Anabantiformes > Osphronemidae > Macropodus > Macropodus opercularis. The sequence continues at coordinate 8,701,404 of JAUCMP010000028.1, forward strand.
GAATCTGAAAGGGACTTCACAAGCGGATTCGACCTACTCACTTTATACATGTGCTTGCCAGTGTATGTGACCTGACAGTGACTGTGAGAATATGCATGTGTGCCTATTGCACAACTTGAGTTTGTCTCTGGTTTGTCATAGTCGCTGACTTCTTTTTCGAGCGTTGGGTATTCTGCTTTTTTGTCTTTTTTTTTTTTTATTGTCCATGTCAGTTCGGTTACCAAATACTGGTTGTATTTTTATTTTCTAATCAAAGTCTGTGTAAACTTGTATTTTCAACAAACTGTTTATTAATAAAAATTTCAAATTGATGTTTTGCCTGTTCATGGCATTATTTCAATAAATTTGTGTTAACACAGAATGATGTTTGTTGTGATGTATCTGACTGGATGGCAGTTGTGGCCCCTGCAGTATTTGTACTTTCACTCTTCTACATGACTACACTACAATTAAAAGTAAGTACTATACATTTTTTAAATTATTCAATGTACTCCAGCTTGTGTGATGCGTTTTAAGTGGTATTTGATAGAGTAATGAGTGAAAAGTCGGAATTAATTGAGTTAAACAATCCTTCGTTCGGCCTCCTGACCAGAAGGGGGCGACAATGCACGTCACCTCCTTCTAGTCGCCCCTTAGCAACAGAAGAAGATGTCCGTTGCTATGCGACAGTCCTGCAATATACACAGTTGTCATTGGTGCTATTTGTGCTATCGCTAACCATATTGTATCCCAAGTTTTAGCGGATTTTCAATTTGCGCTCAGCGACCAGCTGTTTAGTTAACGTAACAGAGAGATAGAATCAAAGCTAAATACCGCAGGTGAGAAAAGAAAATAAGTTGGGGGTTTTCCAAATTAAAATGAAAACGAAAGCCGCTATCTGTAGCGTTATGACTTAAATTACAGTTGAAGTTGGTGATATCTTATATATATATATATCAGCTTTTAAATATTCTTTTAAACCTGCAACCTCGTGTGATAACTGTGATATTGTATTGTTTTGTTTTGCAGCCATGCCTCTTCCAGACACAATGTACTGTGCCCAGCAAATCAACATCCCTCCTGAGCTGCCTGACATCCTCAAGAACTTCACGAAGGCAGCCATTCGAACGCAGCCCAAGGACGTGTGCCTGTGGTCCGCGGCGTAAGTCTTGACCCCTGAGAGATGTTACATTTAATTGTTTTATTCCAGTCTTGATCTTTTAAGCAAGGCTGTAAGCAGTGTCTCCTGGCCTCATCATTGTGCAAAAGCATTGCTTATCTGTATTGACGGACTATAATTGGATCCCATGCACAAAGCACTTTAAAAGGCATGGATGGAATTTGATATATATCAAGATTTGTGCGCCCCGAAGGAATACTATATATTTTTTGTTTTGTTTGCCAGTGTTTACATCAGAAGACATTAAAGTGGGCCACATGGTGCAATGCAAATGCCTCCTGGGGTACAAGATGTTCATATGATGCTAAATGTCCTGTTGCCTCAAAGATAAATCACACTGTGCCCTTCAACATTTTAAAGATTGGTAAACTTCAGACAAATTCAACTAAAACACATGATTTATTTAACTGATGGCTGTTGCATTGGACTCTTGCCAACTGTAGTTCACATTTATAACTTGATGTGTCTTCTTAGAAGTCATGCGAGATGATTGACAGGCAGGGTGAAGCACTACTTAATATTATATGTGTGCTAATTAATGTTTATGTTTATCCACTTCCAGTTACTTCAGTGCACTGTCTAAAGGAGAACGTCTGCCTGTCAAGGACAGACTGGAGAGTAACGTTGCCACTCAGAAAACGGACACTGGGCTGACTCCAGGTCTACTGAAGATTCTCCACGAACAGGTGTGTTTTTCATCGTACCTTTAACCTGTGTTTACAGTAGAAAATGTGGAAATTAAAGAAAGGTCTGGCTCACTACCACTTATATAATATTGTTGTTTTGAGGCATAAACAATTTACCACCAATTATACCTTCAAACAGGAAGGCACATTTTCCACAGTAGGAAGGATGTCCTAATTAGACTTATATGTAAATAGAATCTCGCTGATAAACAGATCATCACTTCTAAATTCCCTACATTCAGTGTATTTCTGAATAATACTGAATTATATATTTTACACACATCTGGTCAACTAGATAGGAGTATTTTTATCCTTAAATCTTCTAACCCTCTACTTCATCTGCTAAATCATAGCTCTCCCCGGGGCAAACATGCAGCAAAGAAGAGCTGCAGAAGAAATGGAAGGGTCTGTGTCTACCCATGGATAAGCTGGAGATGATGCTGGCGCTAGGCTGCTTCACCTCAGAAATCATCTGGATAGAGTTTTTCGCCCTGGGCTGCAGTGATCTGGGAGGGGTGAGATGTTGTTGAAGACCAGATATAAATGCTAATACCACTTTCTTTGAGCTTTAAACCTACTCTGAGCGCAAACACAGCTGGAGATCTGCAAGCAGTGAATTTTAGTTCATCTTACAGTCTGGTCTTCTAGTGTTTCGTCTAGATCCAACTGTCTGTAATCCAGACTTCTCCCTGGAATTCATCAGGCTCCAAAAAAAAGAAGACGGGATAAATCTCTTCTCTGACTACGTAAAGCTTTGCAAAGCTATTAGGCCAATGAGTTTGCTCTGTAGATGCAGATAGAGCAGCAATGGCAGATCAAAGAGAATATCTTTAAGCACGGAGAACTTTACAGATGAAATGCAGCTTAGCATTGAAATTATGTGCTTAGTGTCAGTAGGTTGGAAATGACACTGCTGTGAGTGCGTCTAACGCACATCAACCACATGAGGGCAGTCATGTTGCTTGATTGTTAGCGGCATGAGCGCTTGTGTGAATGTGTGCGGGGAAATGTATTTGCAGTGTGTACTTGTGACAATAACACGGGGTGTGTATGTCCTTGAATGTTGTTGTAATTTTGTTTGCGTTTGTCGACCCAATCTGTCTTCCTTAGACCCTCCTGAGTTCTTTGAAAATAGCCTGTGAGATCCTGACAGAGGACGAGGACGGTGGGGCTGCGAGGATCCCATTCAGCACCTTTGTCAAACTGTACACATTCCTGGCTGAACTGGATGGAGACATGTCACAAGAACACATTGACAACTTTCTCAGCCGCCTGCAGCCAATAGTGTAAGTGTAGTGTGTGTGTGTGTGTGTGTGTGTGTGTGTGTGTGTGTAAAGTAATTACTTTAAAAGATGATCTTTGTTATTATATATGTGTGCGTTTCTGGTCCTGCTGAGCTGTGGTGGAAGAAGTGCTTAGATGTTTTACCCCATGCTGCTGAGCATTTAGCATTATGACCTTCTTATTATATTGTACATACACAACACTCCATAGATGCACATTTTACCTACAAATATGCAGGGAATGCATTCAGATCCTGGCAAATGTTTTGCAGTGATGACTCTGCATGTGCTTGAGTTCTGTTTGCCACAACATTTCTGCCAGTCAGAGTTGGTAGGTTAAGAAGCACAGGCACTTTGAAAAAGCTAAGCCAGGTCCCCTAGTTTCAGATGATGTTGTGAGATAGTGCATTCACTGTTGTGAAAATCCTGACGCTGCTGAGTTGTGCTGTTGCAATGATGTACTGGTTTCTCTGCCCAACAGCAACAAGCAGAATGGCATGATTCAGGTTTCCAACTTCTACATCAGCAGAAAGTGAGGAGGGAAGACACAGTCAGGAACAGGAAGGGAGGAATAAAAGATGCCAAATTACAGCCTTCAATTGAAAAATGGACGTAGAAACGCTCCTCCAAGCACAGGTGTTGTTTTCGTTTTCCAGAAACTCGTAGCATCAGGCGCGGCCGGTTATTATTCATCGCTCTCGGGCTGCTAAAGCTGCAGGTTGGAATCTTTTAATGAGCACCAAGAGATACACAAACTGTCAGGTCAAGTTTCTCTATGCTTTTCATTACTCGTGCCCTTATGTCAGAGTTAAAAGGTTTATTTATCATACACACAACATACCAGCTTGCAGCTTCAGCCTCTTTTCTCCTGTATTGACTTCGACAAAACAGGAGAAAGAAGGAAATCTGTGTGTGTTGTTTACGCTTTTTTACAGCCTTACTGAATGAACAAGTAGAAAATGTTGAAGACAGGTTTGCACTAGTCACATAACCAACATAAATAATCGGAGCTACTTTGTCTGGACTTGAACATGTTCACATTTTTAAAAGATGCTCTCAGTGTGAGAGCGTAGCCTGTAGTAGGTCACACAGGCACGATATGACATTTTTCCTCGTGGTTGTGTCATTTCCACACTTGAGCCAGTAGGCATTACACAGAAACAAACACTTTTTCCCCTGAAGGACTACACCCTGTGGTTGAGTCACAGGGGACCCAAGGACAGATTCAGGTTATCAGAATCCCTGGTATCACACAGAAAATGTGTTGAAAAAGTCTAAAAAATACACAGATTTAGAGTTGGACACTTTACTGAAACCCAGAAAGATTATTTTAAGGAAGCTGGAACTTCCAGTTTTGTCTCTAGGGCCCCAAATTTTCCCCTCTGTTGGTACTTCCCAGGAATTACTAGAATTAGATTTGCAGGTCTCACCTTTTAGACTGCAGCCGTGTGTGGACAGTACAGTTATGTGAACTGTAAAAAGGCGCTGACTGGTGCTGGGAGCATCAGAGGTACTTTTATGGGGATTTTGTAGAGTTTTACTTTCAATTTACTTTGTATTGTTGTCTGAGTTAGAAACAGTGAACAAAAGTGAAAGCAAAGCATGTTCATGTTACTGTACGTGTTGCAACATGAAACAGAAAAATGTAGGCGCTTATATTTACTCATCTCATATCATCTTTTTCACAGCACCTTTGAAGGCCTGAATTTATATGAAACTACGATGTATTGTTAGGTGCCTCCTTCAGTGAAAAGGTTATCCAAGTGCAGCTCCTGGACTGTGTGCTCCATTGTTTTACAAGAGGGGAAAGTGAAAGAAGCATGATGTCATTGGAAAGATGTCAGAGGGTTAGGAATCTCAGCTCCAGGGTGGACCTTGTTGCCCAATCTTTACTGTTTCTTCAGTTTGTACCCCATAACATCACATCTCCAGGGACACAACGAATGTAGCAGAGCAGTGTGAAAGACAGAGGAGAAGAGACGGCGGACACAAGGGCTCTGTTCCCCCGTTGCTCTCTGTAGCTGTTGTGTAACAGACATCAGGGTAAGAATGAAGAGAAACGTGAAAGATGCTGCATTTGGTTGTAGCAGAAACAAAAATATTTGTTCCCTTATTTCTTGATTGGAATCACTGAAACATCAACGCGCTGTTTGACATTATTCAGACAGAGTAGAGCTCGTTGCCGTAGTTGGATCAGTAACGATCATAAACAGTGTGGTGCGATTTGCACTGCGATTAACAGACATATTTGTAACATCAAGCTGAATGTTTCAGGGAGCATCAGCATGGATTGATAAAACCTCTGGACTTCATCCACCAAGAGGATACGGCCTCAACTCCATTCACTTCCTCCAAAGCCAATAATGATGTACAAATACACAGTACTTGACACAGTACTGTAGTAGAAGTACGGCTCCTGGATAAATGTTCTTTCCACCTTTGACAAGAGGACAGTATCCTTGCAAAGACTTCATTATTGTAGTCGTCTATGTTGTTTCTGTGTAATGATTTAGTGTTGCTATTCATTAATTAAAGCGATTTTGTGTGTAGACAGAAGTGTCTTTGTGTGTGTGTGTTTGAAAAATGGTAGCAAGGAATGAAGTCAAACTGTCCAGACTGTATTCGGAAGTATTTACACACATGAACACGCATCACAAAGAGATTAAGGGCCCTTGCAGGCTGATTAAAATGAGCTAATTAACACTTTATACACTACTGAGTGTTTCCCATTCAACTCTCTGTCCCTACGTTTTAGCTACAGAGTGGTCAGCGTTGTCTGTCGCAGCCTCATTAACTGATTAGGCAATAACACGACGATTAAGCAAGTGTTTCTAATCAAGCTATTAATAAACAACACGTTTGCCTGTAGAGGGGATAAAAAAAACACTTTAAAAGTCACTTATCACACACACATGCACACGTACACAAACCAAACAGTTGAGAGCTTGTGTCAAGTAGAGACTCATAGAAGAGCTTTGTACGGCGCTGCTGCTGCTCCAGGTTTGCCATAGAGGAGACCTTGGTGCATTGGGGGTGTTTTGGCTGTTTGTGGTTTTAGGAGGACTAAATGAATAACTCACACAGGAGCTTTTCACAGCTCGCTAGCAGCGAGGCCACGTGGTTCTTATGCGGTGCATGTGGGATGCAGGCATGTGAGATCAGGAAATAATGAAAGAACTGTATTTATGTATTATGAACTTAGGACGTATGCGAAGGGGACAGGGTCTCCATATCAGTAGGCATCTGCCGTTGGGAGGTGTCCCACCAGCTGCGCCGCTGACCCAGGATTTAGTTCTGGAGTGAGCCTGTGAAGCTGAACAGTGCTTATCCTGAAACAGTTGCCAGCCTTCTTAATCAGTATTAATCATTTCCCTCCAATTCGTTGCAGCTAAGCTGAGCAGTAGCCCCTCTCACAAAGTCCCATAAACAGCCCCGAGGAGTAGAATTATGAATCAGTCTAAACAACATATCATTTGAAAAACCTAGAAATGATGAGATTTAATATTCTCGAGTGGCCTTTTTGCTGTAGAGTGTCTGCCATGCTGCGAGACATTCAAAATTCATGCGGTGTATTTGACGCCATTTACTCAGCTGTACCCCTCGGAACGCCAACTTATTGCTGAGCAATTGTAGTTTGTTTATTTTTTACATGAACGTTGCCTACGTGCCAGATCAAATAAGAAATACTGTTACGTTCACTTCTTGAGATGTTAAATATTAATTTAAAATGTATTACTAATAACTTCCCCAGAGGCTCTTTAACAGACTCTCACACTGGAGATGAGGAAATCTAATTTATGATCCATTGCTCCTGTGGCTGGAGCAGAGTGAAACTTTTCACAGCAACAAGTGTCATACAGCTGCTAACGCACACACACACACACAGCAGTAGGACGACACCATAGAGATGACACAGCCACAGGAGAGCAGAACTCTCGGCTGGAGAGGTGTATAACAGGCGCCCACTGGGGCTGCTGTGCACTTGGATTTTCCACAGCACCGTGATCTCAGCAAAGCCGCGTTGTTAATTACTGAAAGAAAAAGGCGTTAAGGATCGTTGTCGTACTTGGCCACCGCAGATGTTAAATGAAAAAGTGCAAAAACATCTCCTATAAATTGACCAGAGACCAACCCGTTGCATCAAACAGGATGTGGAGGTCAACGCAGAGGTCAAACGTCTTTCCCAGCTGGTATCGGCAGTGTTTGATTAACATGGTTGGTGTATTGATCTGGGTGAACCGACCCAGCCCATCCTACAGTGAGTGCGATGCTGCTCGCAGAACTATTTCCCCTCTTTCTGCTGTCCATGTAATATGATTCCCATTTTCATATACATATACAGTTTGAATCCTCTGTTTTCGAGTTGGTGTTGTGGAAGTTATATATACATTTCTTTTACTACCAGTGATCATGAATTTTCCATGAGTCAAGATGAGTTGCGCACATGTTTACGCTCAACTGTGTAAGCGCCCTGTTCCGTGTCTCTATTATCTCACCGGGCCAGTGGCCAACAATGAGAGAAAGAGAGAGAGAGAGAGAGAGAGAGAGAGAGGTAGCGGTCCTCTGTAATCGGATTAGGAGGAGTAGGTTAGCAGGCTGCTGTCTCTACTCTCTGCTGGACATTGCGCGTGTTCTTTCTGCCGTAGCTCCACTTTTGGGGAGAAAGACGCACAAAAAAGCGCACTTTGGATGCACGTGCTCGTGAAGCGAATAGTCTGATTCAGCGTGGTTTCGCTTTGGAGGCGCGCGACAGAGCTCGCTTCGTGGGACGTATAGACACATGTCACTCTCCAAAAAGATGACTGATAGGTAGTTGGCTTTTAACAACACGCCTCGTGTTTTAGCGGGTTGTGTGGTTTTACGTTGGGGATGTAGCTGACTTGAGTTTGTGAGTTTTGTGAGACAAACAAACAAACAAAAAAAACAGCCAGTTCCATGCCTGTACTCTACCACGAGGACAGAGCCCCAGACTCGAGGCGTAGATGGTGCTGATCACCGACAACCGGGATGGAGGAGGCTCCTCGTCGCTCCGGGTCACGCAGCAGCCGAAAGTCGTCGGAAACATCGCCCAGATCCAACCGACCATAACCGAGGAGACGCTGACGAACTCGGACGTGGAGGCGGATGGAGGAGAGGACGATGACGACTTCGAAGAAGTTGACTTCGAGGACTTCGACGACGGTCGGAGCATCGCGTCGGACGACTCCTTCTACCCGCCGGATGATGCGTTCGCGGACTCCGAGCGGTCCCCGTCCCCGGACAGTCCGGAGCCGCTGTCGTTTTTCAAGGCGTGCTGCACCAACAACGCTGCCATCGTCCGGATCATGATACGGCACGGAGTGACGGAGGAGGACGTCAAGCAGGCGGACAGGAACAACAGGGTAAGGAGCACAAAACAACACAAGCCACGCTTCATGTACGTGCAGTTAGTAAGTGACCCAGAGTGAACCATCTACAGAAATAATTGGCAAGTTATGCAGGAAATTATCTCATCTTCCATCACCTTCCTGTGATCTGGTGCAACAAGTTCATCCATAGCTTCCTAAATAATGCTTTGACAGTTTTATTTAATACATGTGAAGCAGATCATAGTTATCTTATTTGCAGTAAGTAATCCGATTAATTATCAAATGAATTACTGAAGATAGTTAGTCAAATTTTTCCACTAAGTCCACAGCTCATTGGAAACTTCATCTGCTGTGCCTTCCCTTGTGGATCCCGTCAGTCCTGCCAAAGACCCGCAGCCCGGGGCAAAGAGATAAATCCATACGAGTGGAACGCTAGACTCACTTTTATTTGTCTTTGACGTTTCGCTAATTAAATGAGTTGACAGTGCTGAACGGGAGTCACATGCCTATTATCACGCCATGCAGTGTATGTTATTCACAGTAGAGGTTTCAGCGCCTTGATTCATTATTGAATCACTAAAGTCCAGGCTGATTTCATGTCCTCTTTTATTCCACCTGCTCTGTTGCGTGAACCTATATTTCTTGGTTCCTCTGCACGTATGCATTGAGGAAAAGGCTGGAATGTGGCTGGAATGCTGGGAAAAGCTCATCTCACGCCAACATTTCTATCACTACAGTTTGCATGTGTGCGTTTTCTGTTGTGATTGTTTTTTTTTGTTTTTGAGACATGTACACACACAGATATACACACATCCTGCACTAAAAGTCAATAAAGGTCAAAGGTTCTAAAAGCATTAGTTTGGTGACCTACACAAAATACACACAGTGAGACACACAGAGCAGACGGATTCTCTATATAGTAAGAAGGATGTATACCAGGATATTCACCACTTACTTCATTCTGTCCACGGATACAATGCTGTTTAGTTTATTCAACAGATCCGTTAAAACATATGAATCTGGAAAGCTCATTAATGTGTGTGTGTGTTTAACACCCTGACATAGGAGCTTGACAAAGTGTTGTGTAAGGCAATGAAGGATGTTTCATGTCGGATCTGGACTCCACCTATAGTCTCTTACACGATTTTCTCTTAAGCTCATCATGAGTTTGTAAAGAAATGTTCACTATGACTGGTCTAGTTTGAACATGCAGATTCAACCGCTGCAGAGTTTGTTGATGTTGTTGCCTAGCTTGCGGAAATACCTTTTGCAGGTCAAGCAGGTTAAATAAGCGAGCTCGAGATGAAAAAGCGTTGACATACAAACTAGAAGGTCTGTTTGAAAAGAGAGGAATGCGTTCATATGTTGCAGAATACATCGAATAAATGGTCACGGATTAATAAATCGTTATCATACTGTTTTTTGTGACGGGTTGTGTTTGCTTGTCGTTAAATTTGACTTAAGGCCAAAACATACAGCTGAATGTTGCCATTTACATCCAGTTTACTTGACCAGACCAGTCTGAGCCTGTGGCAATATCGTGTGGGTAGTATAGTCATATCTAAGAGGGCTAAAAGGTTTTGACTGGAAACAGATGTGGTGTGATGTGTTGACATTGAGGGCAGCAGCTGTTATACACCTTTGTGGTTTATAGTCTACACTTGTCACCATCATGTGAATCCAGAAAAGTGAGTAATTATTCCTCAGACTTTGAGGAATTTGAGAAACGCAGCATCAGAGCTGCTCCACACTGAATCCTACAATTCATGTCCCATTCTAACTTATGAATATGTGGCAAGTCTTAAAGCATTAATCTCCCATATTATTTGTTGTCATTTAAGTTTGTTTCAAACTCATTTTTGTCAGAACCCACATTTGTAAAAAACTATAAGATTGCATTTTTCACTGCCAAGCAGCACATATGCTAAAACAGGATGAACTGGAATCACAATTACATTATAATAGGCCCGACAAACAGTTGTTGACACACACAGGCAGCGTCTGTCCTTTGTACTCAAGGTGAAACAGTCCACGTTTCTATTAAGTACAGTCTTAATGCTACAATTAAAATTCTAATTTTCTCTTCAGACTATTGATTGACTATTAATATCAGTATCCACTGTACCCCTGGTGGGAACATTGTGCACTCATCTTTCTGTGAACTGGATGAGCTCCCATGTTCTCATGAAAAAAATAAACCTGCACACACACACAAATACATGCTCTGAGTATCCAATCAACTTAAATGAGGACACCCTGCCCGTCGTTACCTTCTGACTCTGTCCCACACACAAAAACACTCCATTTTTAGAACACAGAGTTATTTTCCACAGTGATTATTTATCTGATGATAAATCGAGACACAGTGCAACAGGTCTCATCCGCGTCTGCCAAGACAACAGATGACAAATTCAACCACCAAGCGTCCGACAAACAACAACTGACCAACATGCAGATGCATCATCGGCAGACTGTGCCCATGCGTGGGGAGAGGCAGAGGTTTGGCAAGGCAGATGGTGGCGGGTGTGATTCTGTTAGCACATACAGATGAGTGGAAAAATCAAAGTGATGTTGATACTCATCTGATTTGATAGAGCCACGTAGGGAAGCTATTGACAGGAACATGGCCTGTCCTGTTCTGGTGGATGTGACTGAGGGTGGTTGAGAATAATATGGTTGAGGTGGCTGGTCAGAATATACACGGTGAAATACTGTAAAATGCTTAACCAATGGAATTTCACTTTAAAACCAGTGTTTGCAAGACTGAGCTTTATGTACAAATATTAACATACTATACGTGTATGTTATGTTGTATTTTTCACTGCCAAGCAGCACATATGCTAAAATAGGATTAACTGGAATCACAATTACATTATAATAAGCGAGATGAACAGTTGTGGACACAAACAGGCAGCAGGCAACTGTTTTTAGTACTAACATACATGTTTTTGTGCCCATATTTACAGAGTTACACAAACTAAACAGGCTGCACGTCCTGCTGTGCATTTGTATTATTGAGCTTTGACTGGGAAGTTACGGTTGACTGGTTCATAGCAGTCGCATTGGTTTGAAAAAGTCTCAGAACAGTCTCTTAGAGTCAAACAAAGGTTCAGTACGTTGGTATTAAATTGACTGTTGTGATTATTGAAAGTTTTCCACCAGTTGCAGAATGAGCAACAGAGATAAACAGGAAGTTCAGTGAACTGCGTGAGAGCCTAACTTCTGTTTAGTTTCATCCATTTTGGGTGAAAACAGTTAATTGATTATTGGTTATACAGTTGTATGTAAACCGTTAATTGATTATTGGTTATACAGTTGTAGCTTCAGTCAGACCATGTGTGCCTGTGCGTAGATACTACTATAGGTACTACTTACTATGATGTGCTTTGATCTGAGTCAAAGTGGAACACTGGCTGGGAAGCTTGTATTTATTTTACGTCCAGAGGGAATATTAAGGGTTTTGTGTCGTTATCACTGCAGCCAATTATTACAGCATTCCCATAAGAACTGTAGATACACACTTACCCCCCCTCCCCTCCCCTCCCCCATCTCTCCCTGTGTCTCTCTCACTGATAAGACTAAGCCTTTCTATTCCTAGCTCTGGATATTCCCCAGATTACTTAGTGTATGTGTGGCCTAATAATACACTGACCAAATTCTTATGTGTACAGTGTGTGCCTATGTTCAGACTACATCGCAGCCCAGTAACCCAAGTGACAGCTTATTAAAAGTATTTAAAAAAATGTTGGCTAAGAACTGTTCTTCTCTTGTTGATGTGCATTTAAATAATCGGTCAAAATACTCATAACCCTTAATCAGGTCTTTGATAGCGACCACACATCAGTTTCTGGTACCAGCTGAGAATGTAGCTTTTTAATGTAATTATTCATACATCAGTGGAGGGAATTATTATTATTAGGGCATATTAAAAAGGTTTTCTACCTCAAAACTATTGTATTTCTCTGGTCCAACAAATCTATAATATTGAAAAAATACATCTTTACTGATGATTTACACATAATAGTATAATTAATACAAATGTTTAATTCATAGTGCTTGAGGGAGCCCTGAACTGAATGTGGTGCTTTCGTGCTCGTTGCTTGCTGATGTATTGTCTTCTATAGAGACAGCAGAACAGGAATGAGGCTCCTTTTCATGAGAAATCTGCTGACCTTTCCCGACCCCTCTACCCTTGTACATCTCTCTGTGTTTGCTTGCTTGACCTGTTGCTTCTCCTCTAGCTGGTTTCATCCTCCTCCTCTGCATCTCTATCTTCATTACCTACAGCTGTCTCGTTGCTTTAGCTGCTACTAGAGCCGTGGCTGAAAAGCCGGGAAACTTTTAATACAAATGTATTAAATAGCTAATGGCCACTGGTCAGACTGTTCAGCTTTCTTCCTTGTGTTGCTGCTCCAGTCTGTTCTTTACTTCATAAGCTCACTTATGATTTATTGAGAAGACTACTCAGTGAGTTTCAGCTTGTTTGGTGCTGATGCTGGGCTTCAATGGAACCAATTAGCTGGAACTTAATAATGGTGGAGATTAGTTATCTTACTTTTGATGCGTTATTCAGAAGGTCCAGCAGGTACACTATGCGTAACGCAACAGTTTTGGCTTGAGTTCAAATCTAATTTATACTGTGTGCACGACGTTCTGCTTTATCAGCTTTTATAAAAGAAAAAGGTCAAGAAAAAGTGCAGTGCCACCAAGCCTGGGTCTGCATTACCGTAACGAGTAAAAACCTCAGTTTATGAGTGTGGCTACAGTCCATTGTGTAAATGGAACAGAAGAGATTAGAGTCAGGGAGGACATAAGTCTACATCCATCAGCATAAAGTAATGGAAGCTTTAAAACTGCTGCATCTTCATTTGGCCTACATACCAAAATAATCCTGTGAAAACTATTGGTTAGGTTTTGCTTATAGTCCTTGTTTACATTTGACTACATATAGCTTTTCACATACATGCACTGCACACAAACATGCCAGTTAATCTCCCAAAGAAGCTGCCTTCATTGTTTCAGGCTTATTGTATTGCCAGACACAGATATTTTTTATCCATTGTGCCTCAGGCGGAAAGTAATTTGATTCCTGTGTGTTTCTGCTATTGTGCATTTCAGCTGCACTCTTGGATTCTTTAATCACCGCTGCTGCACACAGTTGCTCGTTAAGTGCTTCATGTGCGTACGGGTGACACCTATTCCTGCATGTACAGTATGATAAGAGAGAATAAAGTGAAAAGTGTATTGCATGTGTGTGAGAAGGTTCATAAGCATTGTCTGATGACTGATATTTCCCTAGACGTGCTGTGGGGCATGCTGTTAAAGTACATCACGGCAAAGCTGAAAGGCTGCCAACAATGGTGTGTGTGTGTGTGTGTGTGTGTGTGTGTGTGTGTGTGTGTGTGTGTGTGTGGGTGTGTGTGTGTGTGTGTGTGTGTGGGTGTGTGTGTGTGTGTGTGGGAGCCTGCATGCGAGTCTAACCTGATAGAGGTGTCTGGACCCGAGCCAGTGTAATGAACTTCTTCCAGACAATCCATTTGTTACTCCCCAGGACCTCTCTCCACCTTTTCCCTTTAAAACTCTCAGGGCTGACAACACTAGTGTCGCTACATCTTCAGCTGGCTGACAGCCGGTCTCCTTCCAGCCAAAGGTTCAGTTTGCTTTACAGGTGGGAAAAAAATCTATTGTGTGTAAAGGCGTTATTAAAGGCGAAAAGTTGTTTTAACTAAGCCTGTGATGTGGAGTGAACCAGAAATGTACTTATTATATGTTTATCGAAAATACTTATCAGCCATAAAGCCAAACAAGGTCCAGGGTGCACACACTTTGATTAAAGGCTGTAATTACAGGCTTTTTCAGACCACCACATATTTCGAGTATTTCTTGTAAGATTTAATATTATGTATAATAACTCAAGATATTTATATAAAGCATATACTTTGGGTCCGGGGCTTAGAAACGTTTTTACAAAATGTTGCATGGGAATTATGTGTTTCAGTTTTGAGTGATACAGATATTGGACTTATTAGATTTACATGTTAAATGTTTCACATGCGTGATTGGGTGCCTAATTTTGACGGCATAGTATAATAAGGTATATTTTTGACCACATAGTATATTAAGGTCTGATTTTGACCACATACTTTACTAAAGCATATTTCTCACCTCATAGTATAATAAGGTCTTATTTTGACCACATAGTATACGAAGGCATATTTTTGACGACATAGTATAGTAAGGTCTTATTTTGACCACATAGTATACGAAGGCATATTTTTGACGACATAGTATAGTAAGGTCTTATTTTGACCACATAGTATACGAAGGCATATTTTTGACGACATAGTATAGTAAGGTCTTATTTTGACCTCATAGTATACTAAGGCATATTTTTGACCACATATTATACTAAGGCATATTTTTCACATCATAGTATAGTAAGGTCCTATTTTGACGACATATTATACTAAGGCATATTTTTGACCTCATAGTATACTAAGGTCTTATTTTGACCTCATAGTATAGTAAGGCATATTTTTGACCACATATTATACTAAGGTCTTATTTTGACCTCATAGTATACTAAGGCATATTTTTGACCTCATAGTATACTAAGGTCTTATTTTGACCTCATAGTATAGTAAGGCCTAATTTTGACCTCATAGTATACTAAGGCATATTTTTGACCACATATTATACTAAGGCATATTTTTCACATCATAGTATAGTAAGGTCCTATTTTGACGACATATTATACTAAGGCATATTTTTGAACACATAGTATAGTAAGGTCTTATTTTGACCACATAGTATACTAAGGTCTTATTTTGACCACATAGTATACTAAGGTCTTATTTTGACCACATAGTATACTAAGGTCTTATTTTGACCACATAGTATACTAAGGTCTTATTTTGACCACATAGTATACTAAGGTCTTATTTTGACCACATAGTATACTAAGGTCTTATTTTGACCACATAGTATACTAAGGTCTTATTTTGACCACATAGTATACTAAGGTCTTATTTTTCACGTCATAGTATACTAAGGTCTTATTTTGACCACATAGTATACTAAGGTCTTATTTTGACCACATAGTATACTAAGGCATATTTTTCACGTCATAGTATAGTAAGGTCTTATTTTGGCCACATAGTATAGTAAGGCATATTTTTGACCACATAGTATACTAAGGCATATTTTTCACATCATAGTATAGTAAGGTCCTATTTTGACGACATAATATACTAAGGCATATTTTTGACCACATAGTATAGTAAGGTCTTATTTTGACCACATATTATACTAAGGTCTTATTTTGACCACATATTATACTAAGGCATATTTTTCACGTCATAGTATACTAAGGTCTTATTTTGACCACATATTATACTAAGGTCTTATTTTGACCACATATTATACTAAGGCATATTTTTGACCACATAGTATACTAAGGTCTTATTTTGACCACATATTATACTAAGGTCTTATTTTGACCACATATTATACTAAGGCATATTTTTGACCACATAGTATACTAAGGTCTTATTTTGACCTCATAGTATGCTAAGGTCTTATTTTGACCACATAGTATAGTAAGGTCTTATTTTGACCACATAGTATACTAAGGCATATTTTTGACCACATATTATACTAAGGCATATTTTTCACATCATAGTATAGTAAGGTCCTATTTTGACGACATATTATACTAAGGCATATTTTTGACCTCATAGTATAGTAAGGCCTAATTTTGACCTCATAGTATACTAAGGCATATTTTTGACCACATATTATACTAAGGTCTTATTTTGACCTCATAGTATACTAAGGCATATTTTTGACCTCATAGTATACTAAGGTCTTATTTTGACCTCATAGTATAGTAAGGCCTAATTTTGACCTCATAGTATACTAAGGCATATTTTTGACCACATATTATACTAAGGCATATTTTTCACATCATAGTATAGTAAGGTCCTATTTTGACGACATATTATACTAAGGCATATTTTTGAACACATAGTATAGTAAGGTCTTATTTTGACCTCATAGTATACTAAGGTCTTATTTTGACCACATAGTATACTAAGGTCTTATTTTGACCACATAGTATACTAAGGTCTTATTTTGACCACATAGTATACTAAGGTCTTATTTTGACCACATAGTATACTAAGGTCTTATTTTGACCACATAGTATACTAAGGCATATTTTTCACGTCATAGTATAGTAAGGTCTTATTTTGGCCACATAGTATTCTAAGGCCTAATTTTGACCACATAGTATAGTAAGGCATATTTTTGACCACATAGTATACTAAGGCATATTTTTCACATCATAGTATAGTAAGGTCTTATTTTGACCACATATTATACTAAGGTCTTATTTTGACCACATATTATACTAAGGCATATTTTTGACCACATATTATACTAAGGTCTTATTTTGACCACATATTATACTAAGGTCTTATTTTGACCACATATTATACTAAGGCATATTTTTCACGTCATAGTATACTAAGGTCTTATTTTGACCACATATTATACTAAGGTCTTATTTTGACCACATATTATACTAAGGCATATTTTTGACCACATAGTATACTAAGGTCTTATTTTGACCACATATTATACTAAGGTCTTATTTTGACCACATATTATACTAAGGCATATTTTTGACCACATAGTATACTAAGGTCTTATTTTGACCTCATAGTATGCTAAGGTCTTATTTTGACCACATAGTATAGTAAGGTCTTATTTTGACCACATAGTATAGTAAGGTCTTATTTTGGCCACATAGTATACTAAGGTCTTATTTTGACCACATAGTATACTAAGGCATATTTTTCACGTCATACTATAGTAAGGTCTTATTTTGGCCACATAGTATAGTAAGGCATATTTTTGACCACATAGTATACTAAGGCATATCTTTCACGTCATAGTATACTAAGGCCTAATTTTGACCACATAGTATAGTAAAGCATATTTTTGACCACATAGTATAGTAAGGTCTTATTTTGGCCACATAGTATACTAAGGTCTTATTTTGACCACATAGTATACTAAGGCATATTTTTCACGTCATACTATAGTAAGGTCTTATTTTGGCCACATAGTATAGTAAGGCATATTTTTGACCACATAGTATAGTAAGGTCTTATTTTGGCCACATAGTATAGTAAGGCATATTTTTGACCACATAGTATACTAAGGCATATCTTTCACGTCATAGTATACTAAGGCCTAATTTTGACCACATAGTATAGTAAGGTCTTATTTTGACCACATAGTATACTAAGGCATATTTTTGACCACATAGTATACTAAGGCATATTTTTGACCACATAGTATACTAAGGTCTTATTTTGGCCACATAGTATACTAAGGTCTTATTTTGACCACATAGTATACTAAGGCATATTTTTCACGTCATACTATAGTAAGGTCTTATTTTGGCCACATAGTATAGTAAGGCATATTTTTGACCACATAGTATAGTAAGGCATATTTTTGACCACATAGTATACTAAGGCATATCTTTCACGTCATAGTATACTAAGGCCTAATTTTGACCACATAGTATAGTAAGGCATATTTTTGACCACATAGTATAGTAAGGTCTTATTTTGG
Organism: Macropodus opercularis; assembly: GCA_030770545.1. Classification (NCBI taxonomy): domain Eukaryota; kingdom Metazoa; phylum Chordata; class Actinopteri; order Anabantiformes; family Osphronemidae; genus Macropodus; species Macropodus opercularis. The sequence continues at coordinate 8,719,525 of JAUCMP010000028.1, forward strand.
CCACATAGTATAGTAAGGCATATTTTTGACCACATAGTATACTAAGGCATATCTTTCACGTCATAGTATACTAAGGCCTAATTTTGACCACATAGTATAGTAAAGCATATTTTTGACCACATAGTATAGTAAGGTCTTATTTTGGCCACATAGTATACTAAGGTCTTATTTTGACCACATAGTATACTAAGGCATATTTTTCACGTCATACTATAGTAAGGTCTTATTTTGGCCACATAGTATAGTAAGGCATATTTTTGACCACATAGTATAGTAAGGTCTTATTTTGGCCACATAGTATAGTAAGGCATATTTTTGACCACATAGTATACTAAGGCATATCTTTCACGTCATAGTATACTAAGGCCTAATTTTGACCACATAGTATAGTAAGGCATATTTTTGACCACATAGTATAGTAAGGTCTTATTTTGACCACATAGTATGCTAAGGCATATTTTTCACGTCATAGTATACTAAGGTCTTATTTTGACCACATATTATACTAAGGCATATTTTTGACCACATAGTATACTAAGGTCTTATTTTGACCACATATTATACTAAGGCATATTTTTGACCACATAGTATACTAAGGTCTTATTTTGACCACATATTATACTAAGGCATATTTTTGACCACATAGTATACTAAGGTCTTATTTTGACCACATAGTATAGTAAGGTCTTATTTTGACCACATAGTATACTAAGGTCTTATTTTGACCACATATTATACTAAGGCATATTTTTGACCACATAGTATACTAAGGCATATTTTTGACCACATAGTATACTAAGGCATATTTTTGACCACATAGTATACTAAGGTCTTATTTTGACCTCATAGTATACTAAGGTCTTATTTTGACCACATCGTATACTAAGGCATATTTTTGACCACATAGTATACTAAGGTCTTATTTTGGCCACATAGTATACTAAGGTCTTATTTTGGCCACATAGTATACTAAGGTCTTATTTTGGCCACATAGTATACTAAGGTCTTATTTTGACCACATAGTATACTAAGGCATATTTTTCACGTCATAGTATACTAAGGTCTTATTTTGACCACATATTATACTAAGGTCTTATTTTGACCACATATTATACTAAGGCATATTTTTGACCACATAGTATACTAATGTCTTATTTTGACCACATATTATACTAAGGCATATTTTTGACCACATAGTATAGTAAGGTCTTATTTTAACCACATAGTATAGTAAGGCATAATTTTGACCATATAGTATACTAAGGTCTTATTTTGACCACATAGTATAGTAAGGTCTTATTTTGACCACATAGTATAGTAAGGTCTTATTTTGAACACATATTATACTAAGGCATATTTTTGACCACATAGTATACTAAGGTCTTATTTTGACCTCATATTATACTAAGGTCTTATTTTGACCACATATTATACTAAGGCATATTTTTGACCACATAGTATAGTAAGGTCTTATTTTAACCACATAGTATAGTAAGGTCTTATTTTGACCACATAGTATAGTAAGGTCTTATTTTGACCACATAGTATACTAAGGTCTTATTTTGACCACATAGTATAGTAAGGTCTTATTTTGACCACATATTATACTAAGGTCTTATTTTGACCACATAGTATAGTAAGGTCTTATTTTGACCACATAGTATACTAAGGTCTTATTTTGACCACATAGTATAGTAAGGTCTTATTTTGACCACATATTATACTAAGGCATATTTTTGACCACATAGTATACTAAGGCATATTTTTGACCACATAGTATAGTAAGGTCTTATTTTATCCACATAGTATAGTAAGGCCTAATTTTGACCATATAGTATACTAAGGTCTTATTTTGACCACATAGTATATATAGTAAGGTCTTATTTTGACCGCATAGTATACTAAGGTCTTATTTTGACCACATAGTATAGTAAGGTCTTATTTTGAACACATATTATACTAAGGCATATTTTTGACCACATAGTATACTAAGGTCTTATTTTGACCTCATATTATACTAAGGTCTTATTTTGACCACATATTATACTAAGGCATATTTTTGAGCACATAGTATAGTAAGGCCTAATTTTGACCACATAGTATACTAAGGTCTTATTTTGGCCACATAGTATAGTAAGGTCTTATTTTGAACACATATTATACTAAGGCATATTTTTGACCACATAGTATACTAAGGTCTTATTTTGGCCACATAGTATACTAAGGTCTTATTTTGACCACATAGTATAGTAAGGTCTTATTTTGAACACATATTATACTAAGGCATATTTTTGACCACATAGTATACTAAGGTCTTATTTTGGCCACATAGTATACTAAGGTCTTATTTTGACCACATAGTATACTAAGGCATATTTTTCACGTCATAGTATAGTAAGGTCTTATTTTGACCACATAGTATACTAAGGCATATCTTTCACGTCATAGTATACTAAGGCCTAATTTTGACCTCATAGTATACTAAGGCATATTTTTGACCACATAGTATACTAAGGCATATTTTTGACCACATAGTATACTAAGGCATATTTTTGACATCATAGTATAGTAAGGCCTAATTTTGACCTCATAGTATACTAAGGCATATTTTTGACCACATATTATACTAAGGCATATTTTTCACATCATAGTATAGTAAGGTCCTATTTTGACGACATATTATACTAAGGCATATTTTTGAACACATAGTATAGTAAGGTCTTATTTTGACCACATAGTATACTAAGGCATATTTTTGACCACATAGTATACTAAGGTCTTATTTTGGCCACATAGTATACTAAGGTCTTATTTTGACCACATAGTATACTAAGGCATATTTTTCACGTCATAGTATAGTAAGGTCTTATTTTGGCCACATAGTATACTAAGGCATATTTTTCACGTCATAGTATAGTAAGGTCTTATTTTGGCCACATAGTATACTAACGCCTAATTTTGACCACATAGTATAGTAAGGCATATTTTTGACCACATAGTATAGTAAGGTCTTATTTTGGCCACATAGTATAGTAAGGCATATCTTTCACGTCATAGTATACTAAGGCCTAATTTTTACCTCATAGTATACTAAGGCATATTTTTGACCACATAGTATACTAAGGCATATTTTTGACCACATAGTATACTAAGGCATATTTTTCACATCATAGTATAGTAAGGTCTTATTTTGACCTCATAGTATACTAAGGCATATTTTTCACATCATAGTATAGTAAGGTCCTATTTTGACGACATAATATACTAAGGCATATTTTTGACCACATAGTATACTAAGGCATATCTTTCACGTCATAGTATACTAAGGCCTAATTTTGACCTCATAGTATACTAAGGCATATTTTTGACCACATAGTATACTAAGGCATATTTTTGACCACATAGTATACTAAGGCATATTTTTGACATCATAGTATAGTAAGGTCCTATTTTGACGACATAATATACTAAGGCATATTTTTGACCACATAGTATAGTAAGGTCTTATTTTGACCACATAGTATACTAAGGCATATTTTTCACGTCATAGTATACTAAGGTCTTATTTTGACCACATATTATACTAAGGTCTTATTTTGACCACATATTATACTAAGGCATATTTTTGACCACATAGTATACTAAGGTCTTATTTTGGCCACATAGTATACTAAGGTCTTATTTTGACCACATAGTATACTAAGGCATATTTTTCACGTCATAGTATAGTAAGGTCTTATTTTGGCCACATAGTATACTAACGCCTAATTTTGACCACATAGTATAGTAAGGCATATTTTTGACCACATAGTATAGTAAGGTCTTATTTTGGCCACATAGTATAGTAAGGCATATCTTTCACGTCATAGTATACTAAGGCCTAATTTTTACCTCATAGTATACTAAGGCATATTTTTGACCACATAGTATACTAAGGCATATTTTTGACCACATAGTATACTAAGGCATATTTTTCACATCATAGTATAGTAAGGTCTTATTTTGACCTCATAGTATACTAAGGTCTTATTTTGACCACATAGTATAGTAAGGTCTTATTTTGACCACATAGTATAGTAAGGCATATTTTTGACCACATAGTATACTAAGGCATATTTTTGACCACATAGTATACTAAGGTCTTATTTTGACCTCATAGTATACTTAGGTCTTATTTTGGCCACATAGTATACTAAGGCATATTTTTGACCACATAGTATACTAAGGTCTTATTTTGACCACATCGTATACTAAGGCATATTTTTGACCACATAGTATACTAAGGTCTTATTTTGGCCACATAGTATACTAAGGTCTTATTTTGGCCACATAGTATAGTAAGGTCTTATTTTGACCACATAGTATACTAAGGTCTTATTTTGACCACATAGTATACTAAGGTCTTATTTTGGCCACATAGTATACTAAGGTCTTATTTTGGCCACATAGTATACTAAGGTCTTATTTTGGCCACATAGTATACTAAGGTCTTATTTTGACCACATAGTATACTAAGGTCTTATTTTGACCACATAGTATACTAAGGTCTTATTTTGACCACATAGTATACTAAGGTCTTATTTTGGCCACATAGTATACTAAGGTCTTATTTTGGCCACATAGTATACTAAGGTCTTATTTTGACCACATAGTATACTAAGGCATATTTTTGGCCACATAGTATACTAAGGTCTTATTTTGGCCACATAGTATACTAAGGTCTTATTTTGACCACATAGTATACTAAGGTCTTATTTTGACCACATATTATACTAAGGCATATTTTTGACCACATAGTATACTAAGGCATATTTTTGACCACATAGTATAGTAAGGTCTTATTTTGACCACATAGTATACTAAGGTCTTATTTTGACCTCATATTATACTAAGGTCTTATTTTGACCACATATTATACTAAGGCATATTTTTGATCACATAGTATACTAAGGTCTTATTTTGGCCACATAGTATAGTAAGGTCTTATTTTGACCACATAGTATACTAAGGCATATTTTTCACGTCATAGTATAGTAAGGTCTTATTTTGACCACATAGTATACTAAGGCATATTTTTCACGTCATAGTATAGTAAGGTCTTATTTTGACCACATATTATACTAAGGCATATTTTTCACGTCATAGTACAGTAAGGTCTTATTTTGGCCACATAGTATACTAAGGCATTTTTTTGACCACATAGTATAGTAAGGTCTTATTTTGGCCACATAGTATAGTAAGGCATATTTTTGACCACATAGTATACTAAGGCATATTTTTGACCACATAGTATACTAAGGCATATTTTTCACATCATAGTATAGTAAGGTCCTATTTTGACGACATAATATACTAAGGCATATTTTTGACCACATAGTATAGTAAGGTCTTATTTTGAACACATATTATACTAAGGCATATTTTTGACCACATAGTATACTAAGGTCTTATTTTGGCCACATAGTATACTAAGGTCTTATTTTGACCACATAGTATACTAAGGCATATTTTTCACGTCATAGTATAGTAAGGTCTTATTTTGGCCACATAGTATTCTAAGGCCTAATTTTGACCACATAGTATAGTAGGGCATATTTTTGACCACATAGTATACTAAGGCATATTTTTGACCACATAGTATACTAAGGCATATTTTTGACCACATAGTATACTAAGGCATATTTTTGACCACATAGTATACTAAGGTCTTATTTTGACCACATATTATACTAAGGCATATTTTTGACCACATAGTATAGTAAGGTCTTATTTTAACCACATAGTATAGTAAGGCATAATTTTGACCATATAGTATACTAAGGTCTTATTTTGACCACATAGTATAGTAAGGCCTAATTTTGACCACATAGTATACTAAGGTCTTATTTTGACCACATAGTATAGTAAGGTCTTATTTTGAACACATATTATACTAAGGCATATTTTTGACCACATAGTATACTAAGGTCTTATTTTGGCCACATAGTATACTAAGATCTTATTTTGACCACATAGTATACTAAGGCATATTTTTCACGTCATAGTATAGTAAGGTCTTATTTTGGCCACATAGTATACTAACGCCTAATTTTGACCACATAGTATAGTAAGGCATATTTTTCACATCATAGTATAGTAAGGTCCTATTTTGACGACATAATACACTAAGGCATATTTTTGACCACATAGTATACTAAGGCCTAATTTTGACCTCATAGTATACTAAGGCATATTTTTGACCACATAGTATACTAAGGCATATTTTTGACCACATAGTATAGTAAGGCATATTTTTCACATCATAGTATAGTAAGGTCCTATTTTGACGACATAATACACTAAGGCATATCTTTCACGTCATAGTATACTAAGGCCTAATTTTGACCTCATAGTATACTAAGGCATATTTTTGACCACATAGTATACCAAGGCATATTTTTGACCACATAGTATACTAAGGCATATTTTTCACATCATAGTATAGTAAGGTCCTATTTTGACGACATAATATACTAAGGCATATTTTTGACCACATAGTATACTAAGGTCTTATTTTGGCCACATAGTATACTAAGGTCTTATTTTGGCCACATAGTATACTAAGGTCTTATTTTGACCACATAGTATACTAAGGTCTTATTTTGGCCACATAGTATACTAAGGTCTTATTTTGGCCACATAGTATAGTAAGGTCTTATTTTGACCACATAGTATACTAAGGTCTTATTTTGACCACATATTATACTAAGGCATATTTTTGACCACATAGTATACTAAGGCATATTTTTGACCACATAGTATAGTAAGGCCTAATTTTGACCATATAGTATACTAAGGTCTTATTTTGACCACATAGTATAGTAAGGCCTAATTTTGACCACTAAGGTCTTATTTTGGCCACATAGTATACTAAGGTCTTATTTTGGCCACATAGTATACTAAGGCATATTTTTGACCACATAGTATACTAAGGTCTTATTTTGGCCACATAGTATACTTAGGTCTTATTTTGACCTCATAGTATACTAAGGCATATTTTTGACCACATAGTATACTAAGGCATATTTTTGACCACATAGTATACTAAGGCATATTTTTAACCACATAGTATACTAAGGCATATTTTTGACCACATAGTATACTAAGGCATATTTTTGACCACATAGTATACTAAGGCATATTTTTGACCACATAGTTTAGTAAGGTCTTATTTTAACCACATAGTATAGTAAGGTCTTATTTTGACCTCATAGTATACTAAGGTCTTATTTTGACCACATATTATACTAAGGCATATTTTTGATCACATAGTATAGTAAGGTCTTATTTTGGCCACATAGTATACTAAGGTCTTATTTTGACCACATAGTATAGTAAGGTCTTATTTTGACCTCATAGTATACTAAGGTCTTATTTTGACCACATATTATGCTAAGGCATATTTTTGACCACATAGTATAGTAAGGTCTTATTTTGGCCACATAGTATACTAAGGTCTTATTTTGACCTCATAGTATACTATGGTCTTATTTTGACCACATAGTATAGTAAGGTCTTATTTTAACCACATAGTATACTAAGGCCTAATTTTGACCACTAAGGTCTTATTTTGACCTCATAGTATACTATGGTCTTATTTTGGCCACATAGTATACTAAGGTCTTATTTTGGCCACATAGTATACTAAGGTCTTATTTTGACCACATAGTATACTAAGGTCTTATTTTGGCCACATAGTATACTAAGGTCTTATTTTGACCACATAGTATACTAAGGTCTTATTTTGACCACATAGTATACTAAGGTCTTATTTTGGCCACATAGTATACTAAGGTCTTATTTTGGCCACATAGTATACTAAGGTCTTATTTTGGCCACATAGTATACTAAGGTCTTATTTTGACCACATATTATACTAAGGTCTTATTTTGACCACATAGTATACTAAGGCATATTTTTGGCCACATAGTATACTAAGGTCTTATTTTGACCACATAGTATACTAAGGTCTTATTTTGGCCACATAGTATACTAAGGTCTTATTTTGACCACATAGTATACTAAGGTCTTATTTTGACCACATATTATACTAAGGCATATTTTTGACCACATAGTATACTAAGGCATATTTTTGACCACATAGTATAGTAAGGTCTTATTTTGACCACATAGTATACTAAGGTCTTATTTTGACCACATATTATACTAAGGCATATTTTTGACCACATAGTATACTAAGGCATATTTTTGACCACATAGTATACTAAGGTCTTATTTTGACCTCATAGTATAGTAAGGTATATTTTTGATGACATAGTATAGTAAGGTCTTATTTTGTCCTCATAGTATAGTAAGGCCTAATTTTGATGGTATAGTTTATTAAGATATGTTTTTGACCACATAGTATAGTAAGGTCTTGTTTTGATGACATAGTATATTAAGGCCTCATTTTGATGACATAGTATACTAAGGCATATTTTTCACGTCATAGTATGCTAAGGTCTTATTTTGACCACATTTTATAGTAAGGTCTTGTTTTGATCACATAGTACACTAAGGTATATTTTTCACATCTTGGAATACTAAGGTCTTATTTTGATGACATAGTATATAGTAAGGTCTTATATTATGGGTTTCTCATAGTATACTAAGGTAATATGCCTTAGTATACTATGTTGTCAAAATTAGGCCTTAATATACTATGAAGTCAAAATAAGACCTTACTATACTATGAGGTCAAAATTAGTCCTTATTGTACTATGAGGTCAAAAATATTCCTTAGTATACTATGTCATCAAAATAAGACCTTAATATACTATGTGGTCAAAAACATATCTTAATATACTATATCGTCAAAATTAGGTCTTAGTATACTATGTCATCAAAATTTGTCTTTATTATACTATGTGGTCAAAAACATCTTAATATACTATACCATCAAATTTAGGTCTTAGTATACTATGTCATCAAAATTACTCTTTACTATACTATGTGGTCAAAAACATCTTACTATACTATACCGTCAAAATTAGGCCTTACTATACTATGAGGTCAAACTTAATTAATTGAATAGATAGTATACTAAGGCATATTTTTGATGACATAGTATAGTAAGGTCTTATTTTGACCACATAGTATAATCAATAGTATCAGTATCAGTGTCATCAAAATAAGACCTTACTATACTATGATGTCAAAAATATGCCTTACTATACTATGTGGTCAAAATTAGGCCTTACTATACTATGAGCTCAAAATAAGACCTTACTATACTATGTCATCAAATTAAGACCTTACTACACTATGTGGTTAAAAACACATCTTAATATACTATACCATCAAAATTAGGCCTTACTAAGGTCAAAATGAGGTCAAAATAAGACCTTACTATACTATGAGGTCAAAATAAGACCTTACTATACTATACCGTCAAAATCAGGCCTTAGTTATACTATGTCATCAAAATGAGGCCTTACTATACTATGTCATCAAAAACATATCTTAATATACTATACCATCAAAATTAGGCCTTACTATACTATGAGGTCAAAATAAGACCTTAGTATACTATGAGGATAAAATAAGACCTTACTATACTATGTCATCAAAATTAGGCCTTAGTATACTATGTCATCAAAATAAGACCTTACTACTATGTGGTCAAAAACACATCCTAATATACTATACCATCAAAATTAGGCCTTACTATACTATGAGGTCAAAATTATGCCTTACTATACTATGTCATCAAAATAAGACCTTACTACACTATGTGGTTAAAAACACATCTTAATATACTATACCATCAAAATTAGGCCTTACTAAGGTCAAAATGAGGTCAAAATAAGACCTTACTATACTATGAGGTCAAAATAAGACCTTACTATACTATGAGGTCAAAATAAGACCTTACTATACTATGTCATCAAAATGAGGCCTTACTATACTATGTCATCAAAAACATATCTTAATATACTATACCATCAAAATTAGGCCTTACTATACTATGAGGTCAAAATAAGACCTTAGTATACTATGAGGATAAAATAAGACCTTACTATACTATGTCATCAAAATTAGGCCTTAGTATACTATGTCATCAAAATAAGACCTTACTACTATGTGGTCAAAAACACATCCTAATATACTATACCATCAAAATTAGGCCTTACTATACTATGAGGTCAAAATTATGCCTTACTATACTATGTCATCAAAATAAGACCTTACTACACTATGTGGTTAAAAACACATCTTAATATACTATACCATCAAAATTAGGCCTTACTAAGGTCAAAATGAGGTCAAAATAAGACCTTACTATACTATGAGGTCAAAATAAGACCTTACTATACTATGAGGTCAAAATAAGACCTTACTATACTATACCGTCAAAATTAGGCCTTAGTTATACTATGTCATCAAAATGAGGCCTTACTATACTATGTCATCAAAAACATATCTTAATATACTATACCATCAAAATTAGGCCTTACTATACTATGAGGTCAAAATAAGACCTTAGTATACTATGAGGATAAAATAAGACCTTACTATACTATGTCATCAAAATTAGGCCTTAGTATACTATGTCATCAAAATAAGACCTTACTACTATGTGGTCAAAAACACATCCTAATATACTATACCATCAAAATTAGGCCTTACTATACTATGAGGTCAAAATTATGCCTTACTATACTATGTCATCAAAATAAGACCTTACTACACTATGTGGTTAAAAACACATCTTAATATACTATACCATCAAAATTAGGCCTTACTAAGGTCAAAATGAGGTCAAAATAAGACCTTACTATACTATGAGGTCAAAATAAGACCTTACTATACTATGAGGTCAAAATAAGACCTTACTATACTATACCGTCAAAATTAGGCCTTAGTTATACTATGTCATCAAAATGAGGCCTTACTATACTATGTCATCAAAATAAGACCTTACTATACTATGTGGTCAAAAACATATCTTAATATACTATACCATCAAAATTAGGCCTTACTATACTATGAGGTCAAAATAAGACCTTACTATACTATGAGGATAAAATAAGACCTTACTATACTATGTCATCAAAATTAGGCCTTAGTATACTATGTCATCAAAATAAGACCTTACTACTATGTGGTCAAAAACACATCCTAATATACTATACCATCAAAATTAGGCCTTACTATACTATGAGGTCAAAATTATGCCTTACTATGTGACACAGTACTAAAGCATATTTTTGACTACATTGGCTATACTACACAGTTTAGTAAGGCATAACTTTGGTCATATACTAAGGCATATTTTTGATGTCATTGTATGAGAAGGTGCCCTGCGACAGACTGGCGACATAGTGTGAAAAATATGTGAAATGTGAAAAATATGCCTTGGATGGGGTAAAAATTCTGCCTTACTATAGTGTGTGGTCAAAATTAGACCTTAGTATACTATGTGGTCAAAAACATATCTTAATATACTATACCATCAAAATTGGGCCGTACTATACTCTGAGGTAAAAAATATGCCTTAGTATACTATGTGGTCAAAATTAGACCTTTCTATACTATGGTATCAAAATTAGACCTTACTATACTATGTGGTCAAAAACATACCTTAATATACTATACCGTCTAAATTAGACCTGTGGCGACCTGTCCAGGGTGAACCCTGCCTCTCGCCTATTGCCAGCAGCTCCAGCATGCCCGCGACCCCTGTGCGGAAGAAGCAGTAGAAGATGAATGAATGTATAATAAAGCTTAATTTTGATCAGATAGTACAGTAAGGCATATGGTAATAAATAGTATAGTAAGGTCTAATTTTGATGATGTAGTATACTAACACTTTTTGATTACATAGTCTTTTAAGGCATATTTTTTACGACACAGTACTAAAGCATACTTTTGACTACATAGTCATACATAAAAAGGCTTAGTATTGACAAAGGTATATTTTTTGACATATAGTATTATAAGGCTTAAATTTGACCACGTTATACTAAAGCAGTTTTTAACGACATTATCCACACATATTATTATGCCTGGTTTTGTACACACAGTAACATACATGTTCATATACACATACTATCACACATTTGTTTTTGCATGCATACGAACATACATGTTTATGTACACATACTAACATACGTGTGGTTTTTGTACACATTCCAACATCCATGTTTGTAAACATTTTCTAATTCATACATACATAGTAATATGTGTCTGTACATACTTACTACTACATACATACATGAGGTACATCCTCATTTACACATGTTAACAGTTTCCTTTTGTTTGACTACAATTGCAATAGAGCCTCAGACATTATGTATCTCTTTTGCATTGTTAATTTGCACTGTGTGGAAAATTCAGAAACTTATTAGTGACAATGATATTGTATTTTACTTTACATTGCAAAAACTCTATTCTATGTAAATCCACAATTCAATTTGGGGTTTTAGAGGGAGACCAGACATCTGTGATAACCACTGAGAGAAACTCTGAGGAAAAAAACTCCCGGTTCATCTGTCAATGCATTGTGTGACATATCTCAAATGTTTCCCGGTATAATGTAACAAATTGTGATACATTCATCATTCTTAATAGAAATCTACAGTACTGTGCAAAAGTTTTAGGCAAGTGTGAAAAAAGGCTGTGAGCAAAGAGCGCTTTCTGCAATACTTGCACAGTACGGTATATAAATGTAAGCGCTGTATATTTATCACCTAAGAAGCTGTGTCCATGAATTCCACTCTCAGCTTTGTGCCATCTCACTTCTTCTTCTCTGGTGGTAAACATGTTTGTCTTGGCTGAAGTCTGCTCCCTGTGGGAAGTACCCAACTTTTACAGAAGTTTTCCAGGACTCACACACACTCCTCACTCAATAAACTCGCCTCTACAGACCAGCATTTACACACTTCATCCACATACACTTACTGTAAAATAAAACAAATGCTGGCATGAACGCACACACTAACACACAAATGCAGTACACGACAGCATCAAATGGAGAGACAAGGTACTTTTCCACTGAGTTCAAGACAGTTCAGCTTATAAAGAAAACAAAACAGATGTCATATTTAGTCATGAATATTAGTTTTGAGGTTCCCTGGACTTACAGAGACATTACAGAGATCACATTTTCCTCCTACAGCACTTTTTTTTCAGTTTGGCTTTATGTATTTTGACAACCTCTTGATTTTGGACTTAAGCCTCTCTCGTCTTGTATTTTAACTCCCCCACCTTTGCCCCCTGCCCTGTCACTTCTGATCTCAGACAGGACTGTTGGTTGCATGTTACCAAGGTTATGTGGACGTTGTCATAGCGCTGTCCCAGTGTCCTTACCTGGATGTAAACTGGCAGGACAGCGAGGGAAACACAGCTCTCATCACTGCTGCACAGGCAGGTAAGTACCACAAATACACACACACACACAAACACAGTTGGCCACAGTAATAAATCACACACTGGCTTAGATACACAGCTGACAGACTGGTCCACAGTATTATTGAACACACCAACAAACATAAACACAGGCAGCTTGGCACAACTGCTGACACCAGCTCCACTCAAGCTTTGTGAAACTCTAGCAATAATGTGCATGAAAGCTAAAAAAGAAGCCATCGACATGTCTCGTGTCTGACCAAAACACTGTGGACAAGCATGAATCGCTGTTTAGTACGTCTTTTCCAAATCAACATTATGTTTGTGGTCCTGTGCCTTGTGACCTACGGTAACTTGTGTCCTCTCCTGTGCTGCTTTAGGCCACATAACCATCACCAACTATTTGCTGAACTACTTTTCTGGGTTGGACATAGAGAGGAGAAACTGCCATGGCTTCACTGCGCTGATGAAAGCTGCCATGCAGGGCAGGGTGGAGTGTGTGCGCGCACTAATGATGGCAGGTACGAATGTACAAATATACAGTTCACAAATGGAAAAAAATTTGTAGAATTTTGCTGAAGTAGATTTTTCTGTAGTGTTTCTAAATCACAACTATAAACATGCTATTTGTTTTGCAGATATGAACAGATTTCACGTATTTGGCCGACAGATGTTAAAAAAAAGTTTTGTCATTGATCCAGATTAATGTATTTAGACAAAATTATTTTAGCCATAAATATGAAATCGGAGGGTTTGGATTATTGCATTAGCTGGAGAGAAGCATCTACTATAAATTACATTTGCAGCGCAGCTTAATTATGCAGGTAATTTAGCAGTTTGTTCTTCGGTGTGTCCACTAGGGGCTGCCCTGAATGCCAAGGACTTTGGCCGCAACTTTACTGCCAGGGAGTGGGCCTTATTTACTGGTCGCTATGAAACCGCCTGGTTGATGACACGTCTGATGGAACGGCCCTGCCCGCGCCAGTACTGTGATACATACAGGTAAAACGTCTAACTTTCGTCTTTGAAGGGCTGTTATGTGCTGTAGTGAGGATGTACTGTACCTTCACACCTGTTTTTTTTTTCTCAGTCTAGAGTGGGCACCGCTGGCATCACTGGTGGCCAAAGCCCACGAGCCCCGTGGCTGTCTGAAGCGCCTGTCTGATTCTGTAAGGAACATTTTCAACATTGCAAATGTGACCAACCCTGAGGATGAAGGCGTTATCGACCATATGGTTTCCGTGACAACAGCCCTGAGGAGCCCCTTCATTGCTGTGACATGCCATACAGTGAGTAATTAAGACAGAAGTCATAGAGTTAGACTGGATTTTCAAAAACTCTCTGGTCTCTGGCAGTAACTAGACCTTGACACCTTAACATCTCCTATTCTCCTGTATCTTCATTATTCATGTATATTCCTAATGCTACAGGAGCATTAGTAGTATTAAGCTACTCATATTATAATAGTGACAAACTGCTGATTTTGCTCCAGGTGTGCCCTGACAGTCCCCCAGGTGTGGGTAAGCGACGCTATGCAGTACCTGAGATCATACGCCAGCACCGCACCAAGGAACTTCGCTCTGTCGACCCTGACAGGGTGGAGAGCCACCTCAAACTGTTCGAGAACTCCCGGGTCACACTAGTGGCCAAGAACTCTGTGGACCGCAGGGCCAGCCTCCAGCCCCAGAGTCTCGTGCCTCGACACAGGAGCGCCAGTCTGGGTGCGGTGGCTTATAATGAAGCCCTGGAGCTGCGAAGAACCAGTCTTCTTCCCGTGCACATGATGCTGAGAAGGAGCAGCGTCAGGCCAGGATTCACCGTCCCTAAAGTTAGGGTGTCCAAGGCACCTGCGTCTTCTTATGAACCGGAGAAGATTCGGAGGAAGAGCAGCGCCAAAGACGGGGGGAGACACCTGCTGCAGATACCAAAGTGGAAATACAAGGAGCTAAAAGAAGAAAGGAGAAAAGCTGAGGAGGCTGAACGAAGGAGGCTGGAGGCTGTAACCAAGCGACATCTTGCTGCTGGGAAAAAGAAATAAGACCATTGCCTCAGCAGAAAAGACAAACTGTTCAGTATAAATTGCACAGATTTGGATCCAGTGTTTTTCTAAAATCTTACGAGCTCAGGGTAGAGTCTAGACTTACCAGTAATGTTCCTAAAGCGGGACAGAGGCTTTATGTCCTCAATCTGATGACTACATTTTTAAAGCTCTGATGATGTCAAACAGAAAACACCCAGGGGAAACGATACTTGAAATGTTTTTAGATAACTGTTTTTGTATTTATGGCTTTTGTTATGCAAAAAGATGAATCAGTGTTTTTATAGTATGTAACACACCAAATGTTATAGTTCTGCTGAATGCATAAAATAATTGCAAATCATTTCATATGTCACGGAAAACTGTAAAAAAAAAAAAAAAAAAAAGTAGGACCTATTGGCTGTGACAACTAAACATACAGCACAGTAAGCTTTGTATAGAATCAAACGCATTTCACAGCAGTTTCTAGATGCTTTTGTTTTGCTTTATGACAAACTGTTGAATGTACTTTGCTGATACAAATAATAGATATTTTAATGCTTTTTGAAGACAAACTTTATATTTTTTATTTTGTATTGCCTTTTTCAGAAATGCTGCACATTTTCAGTATATTTAAGTATATATTTTCTAGTTTTTATTGTCAACACCAAGACTGAAACGTAGAGCACCCACCAGGTGTGAACAAAGCTCCAACGTCTTTCCCAGATTGTTTACGTTGCAAAACCCTATTAACACTGGTTCTATGACAGTACAGACTGAGATTTGTGTTGGTTGTGTATGAATTTTGCAGGGTGTGGAGGTGTGAATAAAATAAACACTTGCGCTAACAAGAACAGTGGATGTGGTTGTGATTGAGCCAGTAAGTGATTGTTTTTTTTACAGAACAAGAGGTTCGAGCGGCTCCTTGTTTTAAGATTAAAACAATGACACGACTGAGATGAAATAGCAGTAATATCCCATTGTCTGGATTTTTAAGAGCACAATTTCACGGTCGTAACTCCTCATTGTGACTGTAGCTTAAGTGCTGTCCTAGAGGGTGCGTCTAAGATATATGGTGATGAGTTGCTAAGGGGTTACAAGAGTACTGCATGGGCCAATTGTTTCTTGAAATAAACTTGACTTAGTTTGGAGGGGCGTAGATACTGGAAGTCAATTGGACATGACAATAAATTAGGAAAAGAAAAGCACAACTCCACACCCAACTAAGCTGAAGTGGCTGCAGAATTTCTGAATTATCTCATAAGATAATGAATAGTAAAGCAGCATCACGGCACAGCTGACGGCACCTACTTGGTCAATATTTAGCATCTCTTGCAAACGCGACAACAAACTCAGCATTTAATCTGTAATCTTTGGGTGCAATCCAACAAGGTTTCTATGAATGTGATCCCACGGATGACATTTTAGTTGGACTAATGTGCAGCTGTACTGTGAAAGCCCTGCACTGGTCACACATACTGTATGAATCACATAGGTGGGGGGTGGAGGAGTGGGGCTATTGGGGGGGAATATTCAGGTCACTGTTGTAGCTTCAACAGCTGTTGGTTTAGATTGTAAACTGAGATTATGAAGCACTACAGCTTAGTCAGCGATTCCTCTGGTGTTCCTCCCCCACACTGACCCGAATCCCTCACATAAATTAAAAAGTAAATTAAGCAATATTATATCATGCCGTGGTGATACGAGCGGGGATGGACAGGATGACCTGATTCTAGATTAGCTCAAAAAGCTGTGAACTCTGGGCGGGAGTGTTCCCCTGGGCCCTCTGCTGGTTGGTTTTAGTCCTCCCGCATGTGTAAGTTAATGACGTACACATGATGATGATTGTGATGTCTGTCTGATTAAAGCAAATTAATACCTTAATCCCTGCAAAACAAAATCATTTTCTGTTGAAGTATAACATTCAGATAGGAATATTAGTATAATATAAATGAATAACAATATTATTAAAAAAATAAAGCTGCTATTTATTTTACTATTTTCACTGACAAGTTGGTAAGAAGTACTGATGCAATAAATGTACATTTATTACATATAATAAAATATTTTTAACAAAATTTCACTCTCCAAATTAGCATTTGTCTTACTTTTCCCCTAAAGTTGGTAAAAAACAGACGTTACATGTAGAATTTCTCTAGGTATGAGAGCTATCTTATTATAATTTCTTTTTAGTATTCTTGAAGATGAAGAGATATTCTGATGCAATCAGCGATAAAGTAGGTCTTTCCTAATGAATTCCATTTATGTAAATCTGTGAAGTATGAATAAATGATCATGTCTCACATTTGAATTGGCATCACAATTCTCAGTGTGTGAACTCAAAGTGAACTTCGGGTGACAGCGCACACACAAAAAAACGAGGAACCGTAAAAACTCGACAGCTCCCGTCCCCAGAAATACCCAGTCCCAGGGGAAAAGGTGCGCTGCTCTATATTTTCTGTTGGATGTTTTCTAATATCATAACATACCATCCAACAAGACACTGTAGGTTCGTTTTACAAGGATTCCTCACAATGCGCTGCCTGAGCTGTATGACAGCTGGAATACGCCCTGGTTTGGAGAGTGGACTGGTGCCAGATCCCTCCTCTATGAACTAATGTTATCAGGCACTAGTGTGTCATCAGTGGTACAGTACAATATGTGGTATAGGCAGGTACAATAGATAGCTAATTAAAAATACGTATTTCAGTGCTATCCACTTCCCACTTTCAGCTACGTCTCTAACTCTTTTCAGTCTAATAAGGCACGGCAGAGGATGAGAGGCCTGCCGCGCTGATGGAACTACAGGCGTACACAGACCGGGAGCTTGTGCCTGCTGCAGTGGGGTGTTTCTGCTTGCTGAAAGACTGCGCTGGCTGGTTTATTGGGCTAACATAAGCTGACAGGACACCTGGTTGCAGATGCGTGTGTAAAGATGGATTACATGCACCAACACCTGGTGCACACTACGTACGTGCGCCCAAAGAGGAGAGAGAAAAAAAAAAAACAAGAAGAAGAAGGGGGAAAACGGCAGACAGCTCTTGGGGAGATGCTCGTTTCATTTCAAAACACCACCTGAGCCCTAATCCCTCAGCGCTGGGTGTTTATTCGTTATGGGATGCTAAAATACTAATAATACTAAATAATAATAAACTGTAGGACAAAATGTGTCAAGTTTGAACTTTGCAAAAGTAAAAAAAATCTTGAAAATGTTTCAAACATGCCTCACGGCAACATGCATGTGCATTGAATCCATTCAATTAAAAAACAAGCTTTTCTCAAGATAATCCATATCTTTATTTAATATGACAACACCACCTAATACCTAAGTCCACTCAATGGCTAAAGATTTGTACAAATTGAACATTTTACTTGAGAAAAACAAAAATAAAGCTCTTTCAGACTTAAAGTTAACTTAGGAAATCATTCTGTTTTGGCAAGATAAATTTCTTTCTCTTCTTTCTGGATCCCTGAACATTAGTGTTGCAACAAATGACACTTTAGTGTAAGGAGAAAGGTGATTAAGGAACAGGGTGCGAGTGCTTTTGCATCTGTTGGTTTGTATCATTTGGTGGGAAATGCCAATCTGGATTTAGGGACTAATGGAGATGTCAGATGCAGTGCAGCGAACCGTTTCTGCATATACCTTAGCGAGAAGAATTACGAGCAAAGCGTTTTCCTTGTACACTGATGAACTGACACACATTGACATATTTGTTCTACACTTTTCTATGACGTAAAAAAAGGGTTATTCTCCTGATATGCTGATGTTTTCACCTTCATTTCAAAGTTAAGAGCTGCACTAAATACTAAACTGCTTCTGTGCCGCGTTTAGTTTGAACCGTCATAACGCACAACGAGTTGTCTGAGCTGATGCTACTGTAAACACCAACTATCATGCAGCTGCTCTTTATGCTCCCCGCCCTTTTTGTTTCCGTTCCCATTATGGGCGTTCACCTCGAAACGTTGAGGAAAGAAGTGCTGCGATCTAAGTAGCGACACGCTGCTGGGTGCGGTCGCGTTGAATTCAGTCGAGTTAAGTGCCAGGAGAGCAAATAATAGAACATCACTCCTCTCAAAAGTAATAACGACATAAGAGACTGCAGCAAAAGCAAACCAGCATTAAGTATACCCCAGGTCTAATCTTCTGATAAAACCGTAGCTAGTTATCTTGAGGCATGATATTAAAAACCTGAAGTAGCTCTTTGGGTAATAGCAGCCATCGTTACACAGAAATCGTGTTGAGTGTCTTGACTCATCTAAATCGAAAGGTCTAATTTCTTCTCTGGGGTGAATATATTTAAACATTTCAGCTCTGGGCCAATCAGTCATAAATGTCTAGCGCTCGTGGGCATATGTCCTGTGGAGTTTGGGAGAAGTGTCAAATGGAATGTTCATCAAGCTGCGGTTAGGTCAGCGTGTGGCCTGATAACTGATCAACTCTGTCACGTTATTGGCTCTGGTCCGTGTTGTACCTGTGCAATTCAGCAAGTCAAGCCGAGTGCATTTTCCAAGCTGCTTTCCATATTGTTTTTGTTTTTTTAATTAATGACTACTGTGATTGGCCAGAAGCAGAATTGGTCAGTGTGTTGGTCGAGTGGAAGTTCCCCCAGACTCAGACCTGAGCTGTTTAATACTAGAAAGGTAAACCCTCCACCCATTTAAAGCGTCTGAAGACTACACAGCTGTCAATCCTTCTTTAGGAGAGGACCCAAAAGTGCAGAACCAATAGTGCAGCACCAATGCAGCAAGGGTGTAAAGAGTAGGACTTCTACAATGGCTGTATTGGCATTAGGTGTCTGTTGCTGACAAATTACTTGTTACATGTAACACAACAGGCAAACAAAAATGACTCTGATTAAAGAGGAGATCTGTGCCTGGTGGGGAAACGACTTCGTTCTGTGTGTTCCGTTGGTGAAGGCCGGCCGGTGGAGATAGTATAGCCGTCGGAGGCGGATGCCTGGCTCACTTGCGGGGCTGGTGGATGTGCTGGTTGATGTGCTGGACAGGGGGCAGTTTGGGGACACAAGGCTGAGGCTTCTGGTGAGCCACCTGAGCAGCTGCCGGGGTGAAGTCCTTATCACCCTAAAGAGGAAAAAGAGACGCTGACTAAAATTTAAAAGCCACAAGAACAAAGGGAATTTACTAAAGTTGGCCCCACGCGTCACGCGCCCGTTAAAACAAAACTGCAGCCGAATGGCATTTTGAGATGTGGAACAACCCCATCACAGTCTAAACTCAAACAGCTGTTCAGCGTGAATGCATTTGTTAATTGTTTATGGGAGAAAATAAAAGCAAACAAATGCCACAAAACATCAAGTCATTTTTGGAGTTTTATGACAAGCTTATACTTGCAAGATGTGAAGCTCAGCAGCAGAATCTAAACTGTTAGCTGGCGCAGCCCGTAAGGTTTATTATAAACCGACCTATTTGATTCACCTGGACTCACAGACAACAGGCTCACAATCAACGCTAGGCACCGCAGACTAATCCAGCTATTGTAACCACTGCTCTGGATTTGTCTCTGGTAATCATAACAACAATGAGGAAATCTCCAGTGTGCGCGACGCGTGCGGTACGAAGCACCCCGTCTCCAAGAAAATGTACATAAATACACCCATCTGGACTAGATCAAAGCCGAAATGGCGAAGAGTAATGTCCTTATCTCAACAAGCCTTCCCTTGACAGATTCTTCCTTCCTGTTCTGTTCACAGTTTTTTGGTCCTGGCACTAATTTACACATTTTCATACTCTCTCTTTACTCACGCATTTGATCATGATGGAACGGTTGGATCAAGTGAGAGGGTGCACTGTGAGTGAGAAAGTGAGGGTTCAGCTACCGAACGGCACAGAACTGCTCGAAGCCAGTATTTGTGAAAACCGCATATATTAGGTGTCTGAATTTTTAATGCGGCCTGCTCCAAAACACTGGGTTTTAGTGAGGGGCTGTGTATTGGCAAGAATCCGGTTTATCATGACACAGAGGTTACACTTCAATATATGGTGATACAGTAAGCAAAGATATATATTGTACTTTTTCTAGGAAAACTGCCACAGTATACAGTACATACTTCCTGTACTTGTGCATCGACCACATGATGTGAAAGAAAACGTGATTCTTGTTGCTCTGGGAGCTTTTAGCAGCAGACAGGGGTCAGTGTGGGTTTTAATCTGCAGCTATGCAGCAAGCTGGCGTTTGAATTAGTCTGGCAGCTGTCAGTCACGGCTGCCATTATTTTCTTAGCCACTTATGATGTAGTAGCCCTTGTATGGGACTCTTTACTCCCCACGGCATCGATGAGCCCTGGAGCTGTCGCCAGCTCACCAGGAAAAGCAAGTGCGACAAAAAAAGGAAATATCTTCGTTTAAAAAAATTCCAGCAGCACCAAAGCTCCACAAACGGACTCGCATTTACTGAAGTGTCTCGCTTAGAAGCTCCTAAAAGGCTTTTCTAAGGCTTTGTGCAGTCCCAGCCTCCGGGTGCGATGGCACTGATAGTGGCCGAATTGGACGGCTAGAGGAGCATAGGGGGATAAATGGGATACCTGCCATCTTTCTGGTATCGCTGCAAATCTTCCACAAACAATCTGCCTGGTGTGACACACACAAGCACACCAAGAGACAGGCAAGGTAGGCAACAGAGCCATCTGTGGAGTCAAGGACGTTTTTCCACCCAGACACATTCACACACAGACTGTGTGCGATTTAACGCGGTATCCTGTATTATTTGAGTGAACACAGGTACGCGCTGCATCCACAAATCACTTTACTATGCTGCGCAAGCTCGTTTAAGATGCACTGAGGTGAAGACCAAGTGGAAATCGGAAAATTCCTTTTGGAAGCAACGGATGCCGCGTCCTCCAGGGTAAATGGGAGACAGACCGTGCAGTTTGTTATCAGCGCTCAGTTCAAAGCCAGCATCCGCGATGGCACGAGGGTGCACAAGTCCACATAGTGTGATAATGCGCACATCAGGGGAAGGCCCCATTAATGCAAAACTATATATTCAGGCTTTAGAGCAACACATGCTGCCCTCCAGAAGACGTGTGTTTCCGGTAGGGCCGTGCAATGAACACATTGCTATAGCAGAGGTCTGCAACGTAACTGGTCTGTCTGCAGTCCAGGCTGGTGGACCGTGGAAAAAAAAAAAACTAACTTGGTACATTATAAAACTAATGTTTTTTCAAAAGCGGCGCTTGCATCAAATTCAAAACGGGCATATGAGCAATCACGGCCTCCCAATGAGCTGCCTTTTTTCATTTGATCTGGTTCTCCCTGTAGAGCTCATGTCCCAGATATAAACCTTATAATGCTTATTTTAACACTGCTTGTGGTCTGTGGGCGTGTGTGTGTGTGTGTGTGTGTGTGTGTGTGGGTGGGTGCTTTACCTTTGTAACCACTCCAGAAACAATCACAGGAGCCTTTGGTGGACTAAAAAAAAAGAGAGACACAGAGAGAATAAAAATACAAATTAGTCTGGTTCTTTGCAATATGGTATAGAGAACAGTATGCACAAGTCTATTCCATTGTAAATATAAGTGTGTAGTATTAATACAAATGTATAGTTTATAACAGTTTACCTTTTCACTACATATATCAGAACCTGCAAATATAACACATGCCAAAAGGCAAGTTGCCACACACACGCACACACAGACACACACACACCAGCAACTTAAATAGCTGCTATTCATCCTGGCTCACAGCTCCTGGATGGAAAGCATGAGTAGTGAAGGGTGGGGGAGAGATGAAGGTGGGGGGTGGAAGTATGAGAGGAGAGGTGAGTAACAGAGGAGGATGATGATGATGATGAAAAGGCTTTGGGGAAGGAGTGAGGAAGCAGAGCACGTGCGGGGTAAAAGCAGGTCAGGGAAGATGTAGGAAGGGGAGGAGGAGCAGAGGAAGTTGGACAGAGAAGTAAAACACCTGTGTAGTAATGATAGGCTGAAAGAGGAGCTCTTACTCAGACGAGGAACAAGGGAAGGGACGCAGGAGGAGGAAGGTGGAACCTCCGGTAACCACTGACCTTGACATGACAAACGAGCGGCGTCTAATTTTACGGCTTGGTCACCCCCCGGCTATAGAGTACAGTTGTGGTAGCCACCTTCAAAACTTTACTCAAAGACATGAGCTTACTTCTTAAAAGCCTAAATATTTATTTAGAGAGGCTTCTTACACAGAGCGCCAGCGAGACTCTCCGCACTTACGAGCGCATAACATCTGAAACATCTGCTACTTACTCTTACTTCTCAATATTCTATGACCCCTGCCTGCACAACTTTGAAATCACAGTCAGGTACCAGTCGTGGATTCTCAAAACATCTGGCTAACCTCCACCTCTGTAATCAACATCTTGGACCTCAGCAGTCCTCTGCTACTTACCTTAATGAGAATGTTTGCACCCTGCCAATAAATTAAAGCTTGGATGTGTTGAATTCCACTGATTATTCCTCACTAGCTACTTCTCAAAATGCCAGCTGAGGCCGCTCTCTAGGTTATTACCAACTGAGTAAATATAACATATTAGCACTGCAAGTGTCCCTCATTCAGATTAATGGTCTGCTACTCTCACGTGTCTCCATTTTAATACGAATACAGCCTGAAAGGTTCCGAAATGTGATGCGAGGGAAAAGGAAGCGTGGACTTGAGCCGCGTTCGCGTCAAACTCTCGGCTCGTCGCCGTTGCTCAGGCTGCGTGTTTAGAACCAGAAAGAACAGAGGGCGGGCAGATAAGAGCAGGCTGGATAACAGGCAGACATGGGTAGAAGCGTGTAACGCTGTCAGAGAGACGGACAGCTAACAAGTATCGCACTCCTTCACGTGTGTAAACCACCTTTTACAGTTAGACAGAAAACAAGATGGGGCAAGAAGCTTTTCACCTGACTGGCAGCTAAATACACAAATCTTGCAGAGAGACTGACACAAATGACAGGTTATAGTTATGGCTGATGCTAAGTTGTCAGAAAGAGTTTGAAGAGTTTTAATCGCGGATTAGTAGACGTGCACGACCACATACCTTCGATGTGGCACAACAGAAAACGCATACAGTAGATATTGACAGGAGCTGCCCAGAGAGTGGCACTCAAAAAGGAAGCTGAAGTGACAAACTGCTCCGTGGTGAGAGGAGGCGGCTGCGTGTGGAGACAGAGACAGCCTCCAGGAGGCAGTAAAGAGCTGTGAAGCGATCTAGGAGAGGAGGAGTTCCTGCTAGCAGAGGAGTGGAGTTAGACGAAAGAGAGACCACAGGGGGAAATACAGACAGACACAACTATTTTAATTTTAACTGATGACCAAAGGAGTGAGGTTTGCTTTAATGCGTGCACGGTGCCATCTCCTCTGCTGTTAGCTTGAAAACCACTGCCCCACCCATCTCTCTCTCTCTCTCTCTGCTTCAGCGGAGCAGGAAGTTTGTTGCCGTGGGCGAGGTGGTGGTTGCCATAGAAACTGATGCCTGTTGCCCGTCTCCTGCTCCTTTTTTTTTTTTCTTTTTCTCCTCTCAACTTTTCACCATGAGCTGTCAGCTTACAGCACATTGCACCACAGTTCCTATGTGCAGTGATTCAGTCAAGCTTGCGCACATCGCAGCCCCGCTCCTTTTCAGAGTTTCTGGAACACATCCACCTCTCCCCAAAATATGTGGAAAAAAAGCCCCAGAAGCAGCAGCGTGACCGAGGTTAAGACCCTGCCCTGCTTCCCGTTCGTACACATTCAGCTGACAGGCTCGACCAAACCACACAAGGAGTTCGCAAACCACTTATTCACTCTAATGAGATGCAACCTGTTGAGTGATGAAGCCACCATATGTTCATTTACATGTATTTAGCGCCAACCCTCCTGCTTCTTCTTCTCTAACTTTCATGGAAATACTTGACAGAATGTTCAGTTGAGTTCCTGCTGACGGACGTGACAAAGACATTCATCTGAAAGTAAATGAGCAGGAACCTCTGCTGGGTCACCAGCTTGCCTCGGATCATTTTTCCCCTTCATGCTTTTATTGTACGCCAAGCTCCTCTCTATTTCTTCTTCTTTTCCTGTTAAAGTTTAAAACCTTCTTCTCATCTGTATGTAACCACAGCATCCCTTTCCCCACATACCACGTCCTCCTTGCCATAACCCCAACCTCACATTCCTCCATCTTTGCATCATTTGTCCATTTTGGTTAGATTGGGTATGGCAGGTGTTCCCCTGACTGCACCGCTTCACTGGCTGCTACTAATGTGAAATTTACCCAGTAGCCACCTGCTAGATGTCCATCACCGTGACATAAAGGGAGACAGACAGAGTGTGTGTGCGTGTGTGTGTTTGAAGGGGCTCACTCTGCAACTCCTTTTGGATGCACTGGCAGGTAATTGTTAGTTAGAGGTAAACTGACAGGAGGAAGGTAAGTCTACGTTTACACAGCCAGGCCAGCAGCTAAAGGCTGATATCAAAATCTAAATGATTGCGAATTTAAATTAACCAGTTGTGTAATTTATTTTGAAAGCACATACAAGCAAAGGGCAATTACGGCCCACAAAAATCATTTTCTGTTGGGCGTCCTCTATGCACTGGTGATGGGAAGTCTGTTTTATTATCGGACAAACAAATTCATTTCAGAGCTTAATGAACGTATTGACTAATAAACACAAATACTTCCTGCTTCTCTGTGCTTCATATGGATTGTAAACCGTGTTTCGTTAGATTTTTAAAACATTTCAAATAATCAGAAATGTAATTCTGGTTATGGTCCTAATAAGAAGATCAATTATGATTAGAAATCATAGTTACACTGTGCGCTGCAGAGCTTCCTGCATTGCATGTATGACTGTGCAGGAAGTGCATATTCAGCAGGCTAGAATGGTGGTCACACCCTTTTCTAAATTTAATGCTGTGCTGAGTGTTCAACCACACGTTGATATTGTTTTGCATAAAATAAAGCACAGAGAGGCCTGATGCTCCAATCCATACTGAAACAAGGTGATAGATGAACATGCAAGACATAACGTGTGCGAGAGGGAGCTTGCGTGTGTAAAGCACGTTTCATGACAGTTGGCAATGTTCTTGAACCTTGTTCACTGCTTGTCGACTCTCATTTATCACCTTTCATTAACACACACGCACACACATAGATATGCGGCGTGAATAGGCCACCTGTACCGATACGCTCGGAGCTGATGTGTCCTCATGAATATTGAGTGGATGTAAAAATGTAGGCGTAGAAGAAAAAACGCATGCACCGGTCTGCGAGGACACTCATTTTTCTTCACCCAAGCCATTGCATGTAAAAGTAAACTGACCTCACTTCGAACTTTGACCTTTCACGACCAGCCACAATTATGGTTTTAGTCAAATCTGTCACCCACAGTCACAGTGTGCGCACGAAAAACAATGGATAACTCACAACAACTCCACCACAGAGCACAACGACCCCAGCGCAAACAATACACCGAGCATCAAAAGCCAAACACGCTAATATGAAAACAAAACAATTACGCTACTGTCGCAGGGAAATAAGAGCCAGCGTGATGTAAAACATGCAAAACCAAGGCTGCTCGTAGCAAACAATAGCGACTGCTGAACGGGCTGTTGAAGTTAATGCTGTAATTATACAGTAATTATGTTGTTTACTGAATTAGCTGGCAACAGTACACAACAAGTCTGCTGCAGAACTGCCTACAGTATGGCCTTATAGAAACGTGAAAGCAGCTAAAGTGCTTAGTTGGCAGTTGGCGGGGTGCGCGTTTGAGTGTGTGTGTGTGGGCACGATCCAAACAGCCACGGAGTTGTGCGTTCCACAGACGGCCTATAAATCCAACTGGTGCGCGTGCGCTTATGGGCTGTAAATAGACAGCATGCGAGCAGAGAACCTGTTTTATGTGTTAAGATACACGTGGAGCGTACAGTATCTAGCAACGAGCAGACCGACCCTGATCGTTTATGTCTCGCTGTGGCCGTTTAAGTGTGGCCTCCTAGTTCCACGGGCCCCGCGCCCAGCAGACGACCCGCCCCGCTATCTCTCCATACCTGCTGCTGACGTACTCCTCATCGTCGTCGTCTTTCTGTGGCGGCTCCGGCGCAGCGGTTGGTGGGTGCTTCTGCACGATCCTCTTGCCTCCTGCCTTTACTGCAAAACACACACACACACAACAGATGAACTAAGACAATTACGTCAAGAGATCATAGATGACTAACGTGAAAAACACAAAGGTTGTAGATTTAACACATATGCACTGGGTTTGGAGAGTTAAATACAATTTGTAGTCTCGTATTGCAGCTTGTGAGCCTGAAATCTGTGTTGGTGAGCAGGCGCCTTTTTTCCAGGCCTGCTGCTGTAAAGCTGACGCTGACCTGTGCCTTCCCTGCAGAACAAACAATCATCGGAAGGCTGTCTACCATCTAGATTAACGTTGCTGTGCCTTGGTACAGCCTGACGTGAGCCAGGGCCCTGCCACTAATCACAGACTGGGTGCGTGGAGCATTTCTTATCTCTCTGTGCTCTGACCCTGTGTCCTTCTCCTCTGCTCTTGTCCACGTACACCTTACCTGTTCCTCTCCTTGCCTACAAGCACGAGCCTGGAACCTATGACCTCCACGTCAGCAACAATAAAGTGTAACACGGCAACTGCACAAACACCGCCACTGGTAAAGAGTCACCAGGTTTAATTGTGCTGCCAGATCTCGGGCCAATCAGGAAGTAAGGGACTTTGCGAAATGAACTAGCTAACTAGCCTCGGGTAATGCTAAAGCACTGTCAGGCGCCGCGTCTTACGCTTTATCGTGACCATCATATGACTTTTGGTTTCAAACAGTGCAGGAACAAAGGCCTGCAGCTTGTTAGGGAGCGCTCAGATCAACATAACAGCGGTCCAAGGAGCTTTACCTGCGGGGAGATGGCCTCCTTTGGTTTCCACTTTCTCCTTCGGCGGCGACGACATGTCTGCTCCGACCCGGAGTGAGCAGCGAAGCGGAACCGGAGCGTCTGACAAACGAATCGCCGCTTTATTCTGCCTCGAATTGTGGACTTCACTTCAGCGTGAACCGTCAACGTGGCTTTTTCCTGAGCATTGTTTGGAAACCAAACGCGGTGACGTCATGTCGTCAGGAGCTGGAAGGACGCAAGGAGCGCGATGACGTGGCAGGAAGAAGAAGAAGGTGTTTCTGTACTGTGGAACCATGGGAATTGGTGTAGCTGACATGTTTCGATGTTGTTCGATTTTTGTAACAACAACAACAACAACAACATCAATAATAATAACAATTTATTTAATATAAATACTTAGTGTGATTGTCATATACGAGCAAACATTAAAATAATAAACAAGATGGTAGTAGTTCAAATATTTAATTCTTTGATACTTTACTTTAACTTCAGTCAGGAACCTACATATAAGTGGCTTCTGACAGAAAAGTACTAATTTAAAAATCAAATTAGCTAAGAAGCTTATGTCTGGCAAATGTTATGTTATAGTAGGAGTACTATAATACCAAATATCAAATTAATAGAGTTTATATTTTATTTTAGAATATTTTAGAGCACAGACCACAACTTAACAAGACACATAATTAAGTGTCTAATGGTTGTCCACCTACACAGCCTGTGATGATGAAGCAGTTATTAGAAGCCTTCTTCTAATGAACCTGCCTCCATCTCCCACCTCCGAGCTCAGTGGAAGCAGCAGCAGTCTGAGCAATGAAAAGCCGGGCAGACAATCCATCTGAGAGAAAATCAAACCTGCACCAGCAGAGTGTGTGACAGTGGCCTCAGTGACCACCTACTTTCCACAGTCCACAGCGGTGTGTTAATTGGCTGACATGACAGTGTCCTTGGGCAGACCTGAAAAATGCAGTGACAGCCTAAAGGTGTAACAGAAAGGACAGGAAAAAAAAAGACCAAAAGCAGAGAGCATGTGTGCAGAGTATTCTTAAATATGGGTTATATGGGTTAAAGGTATCTACAGGATTTTATGGTTGTGGAGCAGCTGTTGATTTTAAAAAATGTGATTTTAAAGTTGTCGATTTGAGACAAAAAAATCGGATAACATGCATTTATCTGTTATGCTCATGTATCGGTGGGCTGTGCGAGTGTGTGTGTGTCAGCAGGTTTGAAGTGTGAAGTGGCAGCTGGGTTTAATAAAAGATGTGATGTTCACTGTAGTTCTCACACACCCACACACAATTTTTTTCATTTGAATTATTAATTAAAAACAGACAAGAAGGAAAATATTGAGAACATTGGTGAAATCTGGGATTCATGACCGGAGTGGCCAGAAATCAAACCGCCAATCCCTTCCTCCTCACTGGGGAACGACCGCGCTATGTCCAGGATCCACAGCCGACACGCTCACGAGGCTTGCACACCAGCAAGACGCCCCCGATGAGCAGTAGCTGTTGGCAGCGCAGAGGTGACTCCAGCATCATGTTTATCCTCAAAGTGCAACAATCTGCTGCCAGGCCATTAGTGTCCCTGAAGAGGGCTGTTGACAACCGATCAAAAGGCCACGGGTTCACTCGCCGGTTAAGATGGAGTCTGCTGGTAAAAAGATGAATTCTAATGCGCAGTTGAGACATCTGGACTCGCGAATCCTGCTTCTTAAAACTAATTCATTTAGATCCCAGCAGCCTCATTGGGAAGCATTTCCAATAAAGATGAGAGACACTTCATACCTTTCTACATTATCTCAGTGCTGTCCTATTATATTATTTCTATCATCATAAGCCTCAAGGAGTCATGTGAGATGTGTCCCCCATGCCCCAGAAGGCCTAGATGTCTCCCATTGATAAAATACTAATACGCTCTCTGCCTGAAAATCACATCTGCCTGATTCAAAGTGACGGTTCAATTTATCGTTGTACTATAGATTTTAAAGGCTACATCATCATGCCTCTTTACTGCTGTGATGACAAAGCCTAAATTAAACTTAATGCGTCCTCGTCCAATAAAAAAACACATCATGGCTTAAAGAAGATTTTTAACTTGAAGAAATCCATGTGGACTGTTGGATATTTCAGCAGAGAGCAGATGAGATAAAATCATGAATTAAAAGAGCACCGAGCAAATTACTTGTGAGAGACATTAAAGAAATTTCTGTCAGAGTGGCTCTAGAGCCTACATTTCCCACAATCCAATGTGACAGATTATTCTTGCCTATTAAACGTCCGTACATTTTCCTGGATTGTAAACATGTGTTTTTTAAGAGAAATATGTCATCCCTAATCCACAGCTGGTGGAACCCTGCCAGCTGTCATTATCACATAATCAGAGTTACTTTTAGGAAAATGAATCGACGATTAGCGATGAATATAAAATTTAGTTTCAAACGTTTCAAAGCAGACTTTAAATTTGCGGGTCACACAGGTAATGAGTGTGAGCCGCTGTATGGAAGAATGCCGCTCACATCAGTGACGTGTCTCCTGCTTTGTGTCCTGCAGGATTCGTCATCATTGTCACTCCAGCGAAGCTTGGCCCAGAAAAAAACTAACTCAAGAGTCATGACAGATACTGCGCCGAAAGAAAAGGCAAGTACAGAGCGGCGCATTTAGTTCATTTGTCTCCTCACTCACACACATTCTTTACCCTGTCATTCTCCTTCCACTCTTCTCTCTGATCCTCACCTTTTTATGCTCTCAGAGATACACACACACACACACACACACGCATGCACACGCACATGAAAGAGACAGAGAGAGAGAGAGAGTAGAGCATCCGTTACTTAGGGTGAAAATTCAAGGCACACATTCAAACAGCCATAGGTGAAATCCTCTTCTGAAATCAGTGAACTCAACACCTGCCCATGGCTGATATCACCATGTGTGTGTGTGTGTGTGTGTGTGTGTTGCCTGGGCCTCTGAGAGGAGCACGCTCAGTGACGGCTTACAGAGAGACAGAATGAGGACATCACAGGTGAATGAATATGCTCAAACTGACAAGTGTAGACGCTGCCGCACGTGTGCCAAACGTTCCCTCTCCTCACACACGCATGCAATCATGCCTCTAACACATACGGACTATCCATTTCTCTTTCACACACGCATTCACGCATGAATAGGAAAAACCGCGACCTTCCCTCTGCTCTGCAGCATTGATTATTCAGCACCTGACAGGGTACCTTATGGTGTGTGTGTGCGTGTGCGCGTCATTGATGGAGAACCACCTATTTGAAGTACACTTATTTGCATGTGTCTGTGTCAATCACCATCAAGCTGAAACAGGGCGGAGGCAGAGGAAAAGCAGATTGATTAACAATAATGTGACGCTTTATTGATCACCACAGGTTTACTCCGTTTGCTCTAATTCTCCTCCACCAGAAAGCCGAGGTCAAATTCAGTTAGGAAACTGCAAATCAGAAGCTGATGTTTTTCACAGCTCCTACATAAAATCAGATACTTTCTGTCAGGGCATTAAATACCCACTCGTTTCCATCCACTCAGCTGTTGTTAATGACGTCTGTTCTGCACAATGGAAGATAGAACTCAGTCCACAGTAAATCAGTCCAACACTGTGATTAGGAAATGACTGTTAAAGGGATTTACCATCCACTGGCCATCCCACAATGGCTTCTGTTTAGACAGTTTGCAGGCATTCAACGTTCAACAAAACAGCGCTTATGCTTTTAATATTTATCCATTGTAAGAACACACCTGAATGCTACCGACCTGAGAACTGCAGACGCCTACTGATGATTGATTAATCAAAGGCTAATAACGCCTAAGGAAGCGGGGGGGAACTTAGTAGCGCCACATTTTCATTCATTTTTGGGCTAATTGTTGTTAAGTAAATAATGGCTAAGAGAAAAAAATCATGTTAATGTTGTAATATGTTATATTGTATCTGTATTTTATGTAAACCTCAGCAACATCTTGTTTTGATTTAAGTATCTTAAGTGGGATTCTTTTGGTGGTGCTAGATTAGCGGTCATTTTATTCCATTTCAGAGTTTTTCCTTCCAGGTTTTCCATCACCTCTGTTTTTCTGTGTCCGTCTTCAGCCATATTAATCATCTGCTCCATCTTATTGCCCTGCGAACGAATTCTTGGCAAGGATAAAATTGAAACATCCTGCCGCTTCCCGCAGGTGTAAATGAACCATGATAACACCCATGTCAAACAGCACTGAACATCTCGCTACTGGGAGGCTTCCCGACACTTTTTTTTTTTGCCTGCCGGTAAATACAGCAGAATTTATGACAGCAGGGGAAATGAGAAATGAGCGGTACGTGTACTTGATTCAAATAAGTGGGGATTTGGGAAGATTGATCTAAACCCTTGTTTGTCTGCAGAAGCCTGTTTTCTCTGGCTTCTCATCTGCTGTACCTCATCTCTTCAATCAGTTTTTTCCTCACACCTCTGTAATTTTGCCTTCACAATCATACTCCATCATTCTCTTTACCTGTCAGAAAGTTGGACACACCCTTTCTGATAGCGGCTCACGGATGCCATTTGTAACTACTCAAACCAAGCCATTATTATCTAACGTTTAACGTAATAGGCTACAACAGTTTTGCCTGTAGTGCTGAATTTGAGATGGGCTGTTCCCTACGATGCAGCATCTGCTGACGCTCGACTTCAGCTACATGATTCAATTTTGGATGGATACGTTTGGAAGCTGTGGTGAAAGCAGGTGTGACTCACAACCTCCACTAAAACAGAAGTAGTGGAAAGCCAGGTCACACTTATTTATTGACCGTTCACCAACTGTTGATTTCCTGGCTACCAATCAAAGCCAAAGGTCAAAGGTGATGATGTGTCAATATGTTACTCTATGCCAGCTATAGTTGTAAAATAGGTCAGGTTTTGTGGTCACAGTTTGTTTCTGCTGCGTCCAAGGGACCAATTGGGAGGTTTATATAGATTTTCAAAATAAAACGAATCTTTTTAAACTAGTGAATGCGTGTTTGCCTTTTTTCACTTTTGGTTTAATATGCAAATTGCACAAATGTTTCCAGTGACGCTCCAGATGATGTAAATGTTAGCAAGCCCCTCTAATTTGAGGTGCCAGATGTTGCAGCAACCATTGAGAGATTGAGCTCAGCAAATAAAATAAAAAAACAGCCAAGAAAGCTGCTAATCTGAAAAAAACCCCAAAACATAATCATGAACTAATCTTTCTAAAATCTCTTTGTCTCTTCTCTTCTCGATCTTTGTCTCCCTTGTCCATCCCACCTGTGCCATCTTCTGTCTCAGTAAAGGTCCAAGCTTCTTTTTCCTTTCCCTTAGATAAGAGCTTTTATTTCTCAGGGTCTATCTGTGGCACACAGTAGCCGATCATGCAGCCTCACTTCTCCTTAAACACAAATTGATTTCATGCTCAAATCTATAAATCCCAGACCCTCCACCTGCTCCCCACTACCTTCCTGTCTCCCTCTCTTCCCCTTACATTTTATTCTGCGAGCCCCCCACCCCCCAGCTTCACATCCTCCCCAGCTCTGTGCTGACGCGCACCTGTGCACACATACACACATGTTTGATTCCAGCCTGAGGTGCGTGACGGCTGAGTGGGCAGGGACTCGATGAGATTTAGAGCGAAAGAAAGTTAGGAGGGAGCAAGTGAAACAGTGAACAAAGTGTGCATAGGAAAATCGAGGAGCTATTCATGCCACATTAAGTTACACCAGTCATCCACTATGGCGCTGTGCTCTGACAGAGGAGGCTGGCCTCTATTGTGAAGGCTAATAATCAACACAATGGCGTTATTATCCACCACTACATTTCACAGGCCTGACCTAGACAGCGTCAAAGTAGTGGAAGGTGGGGAAAGGGGAGGGCGGAGAGGGCGAGATGAATTCCAGAGGGCTGTAACAAATGCAGCTTCATTCTTTTAGCGTGTATCACGTTTAGTTCGATGGCTATCTGAGAGAATGGGATGAAAAAGTTGGAGGGGAAATTAAAAAAGGGAGCAAAATGACGTGGGAATATGCAAAACGGGATTTTCTGTTACTACAACCAAGATGTGGGTCCACTGCTATTAACGCGGCAATAGAAGCCGCTGGGTGTGGCTGCTGTCGCTCTGGGGCAACATCACGATGAAAAATGAATCATCCTGTCATGTTTCTATATGTCTGTCTATGCTAAAAGGTGCGGGTACATTAATGACATGGGGTCGTTATCAGCGTTAAGTGTGAGGAGGGCTGATATCCGAGGCATTATCATAAGGCATGTTCACGCGCGCCTGTCAGTCAAGCCCCCAGCGAATATGTTTTGTGTGAACAGATGATGGTATCAGTATGTTAACATTGTTGCTTGTCAGCCAGGGGAGACAACAGTGGTAAATTGTCTGTGTAATAGCGATCTGACAATGTAGCATTGAACTGGGTTGTTAGGGTCTACAGAGGGCCCAGGAAAAATGGAACAAGTGGAACAGTGCTCAGGCTGGCGCTCATGGAGATCCTATTAAAATAAAAAATAATAAGTGACATTCTGATAGCACGACTCAGATAAGATCCAGATATGTGCAGTAGTTCCTGCATTTGGTTCAGCCTTTCACATTTGCAGCTCCTTTCTGTTCTATTTTTCACACGGCACGCGTCGTCCTCTCTCTCCGTCTGCCTGCGTTCTCCTCCCCCGTCCTCTCTTTTCACTCAGGACGTCTCTCCGTCTCTCCGTCTCTCCCCTGACTGTCTGTGTTTCATTTGCAGATATTCTGGATGTGGGTCTGTGTCCTCCAGGATTCCCAGCCTCCTCTTCGTCTCTGCCTCTCCTTCGCATTCATCCTGTCCTTGTCGCTCCCTCCTCTTCTGTGCTGTGACTCCAGTCTGTTGGTGGAGCTTGGTTTACAGGTTTTAATTAATATACATTTTATATTAATTTGATTGTACATATTTGGAATGTTACTCTTTTTACTTGTGATATTAAACTATTTAAATAAAATCAGATTTCAGAAAGTGCTCCTGCTGGTTTCATTGATGCAATAGCTCTAAAACGCATGAGGACTGTGTTCACGTGAAAAAAAAATAATCTAACACTAACTAATAAAATGACAAAAACCATAGCTTGATTGCAAAGAGTCTTTTTATTTTTTTCCTTGTGTTCAAGTACGGTCCTCTCTCAGCAGGGTCATCTAAGAAGCATGGACACACAATAACACACAACTCGCACCAGAGCCTGAGCATTTTCAGGTGGGATTTCTCTTTTGTCTCAGTCGGGAAAAAGGGGGGGGGGGGGGGGGGGGGCGATCAGCAGTCTTCACATTTAGGTCAAGTGAACAAGAGTCCAGTTGTTTACCACATAATCATTTTTTTTCTCTGTGAACATCTGTTGCATTTAGTGACACTGACATCTGCACATAAAAATTCTATATATATTATAGATATGTATATATTTATATTCATATATTTATATTCGTCATTCTATGTCAACGATTCATTCTAGCGATTTTTACCTTGGTTTTTCTTGTTGTAAAACTGGACAACCTGTCAGTAGGAATGCCTTGTTTGGACATTGATTTATACAGGAACGCACACGCACATACACGCAACAGTGGCATACACACGTTACTACACACATGCATGCATAGATACGCTCGCTCAAGTTACACACACAGTGTACACACACGGGCCAAACATTCTGTCACACACGCACGCTTGTGTCTCCACACTCGCTCTCACACACACATGCCCACGCGTACACATGCTCAGCCAACACAGAGAGGCAGGTCTGTACATCTATGAGAGGGAGATGTTACCCATGATCCCCAACGATAAGTACGGCTTCACCTGATCAAAACACAAGAAAATAAAAGTTACAAACAGCAGAGGGAGTCATCCAGTCGTTGTCTGTAAACTTCAACAGAATGTCCCGTTATAGTCCTCTAGGACTGGTCCACGAGGTGTCAAAGTTTGGCACGATGTCATGTCTCTCTCTTTCTCTATGTATCTCTACTGTACACTGACATGTACATTATTCACGGTGGCTCCTGCTGGACAGATCAGTTTGTATTTGTTATAAGGTGATGATGAGAAACCATTGAAAACATACTGGCTCACCGGAAAGAAAAAAACGACGCTTTCCAATGACAGAGCGTGTGCTTTAAACATACACATATATTCCGTAGGCAGTGAAAAAGCACTTTTGTTGACGGGGACTCTGGAGCAATGCGCCTCTGCCAGTCTGATGCTCTGGCAGCCTTGAAGTGCTCCTGACGTTTGCACGTGTCCACAACAAACTTCACTTCACGGGAGAAAGAAAAACACAGGATTCCCTCTCCAGCTGGGAAAAGGGGCAAAAAAAACAAAGGTGTCCACTGATGTCTGTCGTGGTGATGTCTTGTCTTTTCTGCTTCTTGTGTCTGCACTTTTATTTTGCTTTTTTTTGGTTTTTTTTTTGTTTTCCAGCAGTCATGAGGGAAAATAAATATTTGGCCCAGTCAAAAACATGTGTAATATACACACTGTATCACCTCTGAACTGTACACAAAAAATAAAAAAAATGCTTTTTTAAAAGTAAAAATGTAGAAAAGTACAATACAAAAAAAAACGTGATGTAAAAGAATGGTGACAAAAGAAGAAGTCTCTTGAAGATGACATTCCTTAAACAAATTCAGAAGCCTCTGTAGGCAGCAAGGACATTGCAACAAGAACAGGGGGGTGGGGGGGATAAAAGCAGTGCTACGTTTGTCACTCGGGTGAAATGGTAAATATCCACTACTTGCATTGTGCCTGATGTGCTTTCATCTTTCTCTGTGCTTTTATTTTTCGTGACCTCTCCGAGAATCCTCTGTCTCTTCTCTCTTTTCCGCCGCTGACGCTGACAAAGGTCGAGCCACCTTCTGCTCATATTAAGTGAGAGCTCTGCCTCCTCTGCATCCCATTATTATTTATTTGATTGCATCGTTCACTTTCTCTTTCTCTCTCTGAGCCTCTGCGGACTCTCTCCCACCTGGTCATCATCTCTCTTTCTGCAGACTCCTCTCTCATCTCTACTCCCACTTACGCCTTATCCACTCACTAGTGCAATGGAGCTGACTTTGAAGGAATAAAGCAGCCTGGAAAAAAAAAAAAAGGGAAAATGTCGGCATGCACATGCACAGTCTCTCTTCATCACTCGACCTGACTTCGCTTCTCAACCCCACCTAGCCCAGTGTCCCTCCTGAATTTAGAGAATGCTAATTTCCATTTTCAACATGCCGTTTGCTATCACCTTGTGTTAATCTGCTGTTGATCGCTTACAAAAATAATCCCTTTCACACACGCACACACGGACTCTATTCCCCCCCCACCACCCCCACCCCCATCATTGGAATCTAACTAGACCCAGGAGTCAGGCGAGGCTGGGTAGTGGCTGGTCTCATAGTTCAGTTCGCTGTATGGCCGAGAGGCCGAGTAGAAGTCTACGTAGTTCCCGGTGGATTTGAGGCCCAGATGCATGCGAAGGTCCTCCCGTGGGTCTCGAGGGGGTCCAGTAGAGCTCGGAGGCTGCTGGGGTTGTGCCTGTGCCTGGACCTGTGGCTGTGGCTGAAGCGGAGGAGCTGGGGGTCCCTGTCCCTCGTAGTAGGCCTCGTCGAAACCCTGGCTCTGACTGTGAGGCGGCGGCTGCGGCTGCTGAGGCTGAGGGAAGGTGGGAGGGGGAGGGTAGAGGTCGTAGTCTTTTAGCACGGCGGCTGATGGGCTCTCCTGCTGGGGCGGGGGGGCCACAACACAGGGCTGGACTGGGTTCTGGTGGGGAAGCTGTGACATGGGTGGTGGGGGGGGGGGGGGGGGGGGGGTAAAGGTGGGGAGATGGAGAGAAAAGTGGCAGGTGGATTGTGAGCACATGGGGGAGAAGAGTTTGAAAAGCAGGCGGTATGGGCAGA
The DNA here is from genome assembly GCA_030770545.1 of Macropodus opercularis. Lineage (NCBI taxonomy): Eukaryota > Metazoa > Chordata > Actinopteri > Anabantiformes > Osphronemidae > Macropodus > Macropodus opercularis. The sequence continues at coordinate 8,757,692 of JAUCMP010000028.1, forward strand.
AAGGCTCAGATAGGAATCAAGTGGAACGGGCGACATGCTGTGAAGTCTCCATACATGCAGGTACTCAAGGGGGGAATTAACTTTTTGTGTGTGTGCTTGTAGATGTGTGCATGGGAATATAGTGATATGTGCAAAAAGCCTGTGTTAATATGCCTCTTTCAGTTCTTATCAATATGAGATTAACTTAAGGCATATGGATATAATTTGTGTATTTATATATTTAATGTCAGATGCATCTTAAATGTGTAAATCTACTCTTCTTAGTCAAAGGCTGTTTCCCTCTTCACTAGAGTCAATACACAGAAGCAAGTAATGATGATTTCCCACTGACTTAGCTGCGAGCATGTTGCCTTTGTTCACCTCTCGCGGGCACGTGTGTGTGAACCTCATCCATCCTGCTGTGATCTCTCCTCATAAGCACTTTGGCATGACAGCATATGTCGCTAATGTATGAGAGACCCCGACTTGGCGCACGCCCTGCTAAAATATGCAGTGTTATTTATTGCGTGACTGTGTGCAGTTTACGCGTGTACTGGTTTTAACGCGTATGGATTATGAGACAACGAGGCACAGGTACAGGTAAGCCCTGGGTCAAAATGACTGCACCTGCTGGAAAAGCCTTCCGTACTATTAACTAACCTGGTTTTGCTTGAGATCATCACTGGCGGTAAGGTAAGAGTTTCGGAACAATGTCGATGTCCCACAGGATACTTGAACTGGATGGAGGGAAGACACAAATGAAGAAGGGAAAGGAAACAAGTGGAAAATATATTAAAGATAGCTAGTGGCAGTATGACTGTTAAGAGCTGTGGTGAATCCCAAAGGTTTAGTCAAAAGTCTGCTCATTTAAATTCAAATCTTAGTATCTTAGTCATAATCTGTGGTTATCAGTCTGAGGAAAACAGATAAACAGATAATAAAAGAAATTGCAATTACATTGTGTATGACTGAAACAAGAAAGACTGACGAGAACAGAAGCAAAGATAAAGAGGTAATATCACAGAATGATTAAATTCTTCTCTGTCTCTCCATCACACACACGCACACACACCTGCCATGCCGTCTTTCCGGGACGTGTGCTCCCCTTTGTTGCTATGGAAACCAGCGTTGGTTGCCGTGGAATCATAGTCCATCTTGCGTTCCTTCAGACTCATCATCTCTCTGGGGGAGGCTGGAGCGCTCGCTACATGAACATGAGGATGCAGACATGCACGCACACGCGCACACACACGCACGCACACACCACAGAATAATGAGCAATAAACCTAGACCAGCATGAGCTTCAGAGGTGCAGGTCATTACTCTTCATTTAGGTTGTCAGGCTAAGAGGTCACCTCCAGAATGGAAAAAAAAGACTCTGGGGAATACATACACAACACAATACATTCATATCAACGTATGGACACATTATTTCAATATCAGATTTCAGATCAGTAATTCTATTTTCTTTATGGGCCTGAAGATTTGATCACACATCCAGCCCAACCACCCGTTTGCTGACGGCTATGGATGCAGGGAATCCTCACCACAGGCTCGCGGCTGTGGATGCCAGTCTGAGTTAAGGTCCCAGGCAATTCCCTAACGGTTCGTTTCACCTCTGCTTTCCGCACACAGATCAACAGCAGCTGGCGCACGGCTTGTTGTGGAGGCAGGCTGTTCTGTCCGTCGGTTATTAAGACAGCATCGAGAAAATAAAGTAATAAAGTTAAGCCTGTGATGGTCAAACTGAGCACTATTGGACTTTTAAGTGGATTTTTTCCTTGTACACCAGATTGGGTGGTACAACAGTGCTAGTGTGCAACTACACATACTGGACAGGATGCACAGACTAACGCATGTTCTATACATGCAAGGCCCCTCTCAGCCTCTCAACACACACACTCAGCATGTCACTGTGTAATCCCCTTATAGCGTACTTGAAGTGCTTACTCAGTCCTTCTTATCTTTACTCGGAGTTGCCAGAATTCTGCCTACCTGTGTATCATCCCCTTCAGTCTGCTTAGCTACACATTCCTGCAACTATCCATCATACTTACAGTATAATTTACAGTATTCGATATAAATATATTTATATATTTACCCTCACAAGTGGTGGCCATTCTAAAAATACGCTCATTAAACCTCTGCAGATTCATGTTGCTAAGTCTAGATTATTATAACGCTATAGCCACTGCAGATATTCAGTGTGTACATGCGTGTCTGTGTGTGTGAACCAGCACACGCATGCACAGTTGATAGAAAGCACCACTCTCAGTTGCATAAGTAGAAACATTTCCTGCTTCTAGACTAAAAAAAAAACTATAAAAGGCTTTGTTCTCTTTGGCTCGTCTCCTGTGCCATGATACCAGCAGTAGGGCCAAACACTTGCAAATCTAATAAGCCAAATAGAATAAAGGCTTTTATAGTGATATGTTGGAGTGCCTTGAAAAGGACAGCGTTTTTAATCCAATCCGGTGTCTGATGTTAAAAGCAAAGCAGCACTCTAACCCTTTGTCTGTCTCTAAGCCTTTTCTGGCTTTTAGCAAGTCACATAAATGTCTATAAATAGGCACATACACATAATTGGTGTTTTGAATAAAATTACGAACCTTTAACAAAGCACTGGGAGAATGTTTTCACACGTTTGATTCTTAAACCTTTGACACCACTGCCCTCTGACTGGGGGCAACCACTAGTTGCTTTACTCTGGACACAAACCCAGTGGAGCTCACGATGTGTCTTTTTTTTAAACTAAAGATGGTTGTCATTTCCAGCTGTTCTCTGTTTTACCCTGACTTCCTCCACCGTGTTACTGACATCCGCAATTTTGTCTGCACACTATAATGTCTAAATTTCTCATTTTCAATGTCACTGACCAAAGTCAAATCCTCATCCCTCACATCCTCCGCCCTGCAGTAATCGTCTTCCGAACCCCTAATTCTTCCAGCCTTCTTCCCTTTTCTCTTTATCTCCCTCTCTGTTTATCGCCCCCCCCCCCCCCTCTCCCTCTCCTCACCCACGCACATACACAAATACACACATTCGGTCCCTCTCTGCCTCCCCGTGTCTCTCTCTCTGTCTCTGAGCAGGGTCCTTGAAGACCTCTCTAAGCTGCGAGGAAGAAAAAGTACTTTTCTGCCTCATCAGCTCTCTAAGCCTGGTGTGGAGAAAGCACAGCTGAGGGCTGTTCTCCTACTGATGCTAACAGCTAATGCTAATGTGCTCTTTGCAAAGCATGAAGGCCAGTGGGCTCAAGCTACGCGCAAACTAATAATAATCAGTATTAGCTTGTAGGTGGTGAGATCTGATGCTACTGTAGCAGCTATTTAGCTTCAGCGGAAACACTGATCGGCTGGTAAATGTTGATGCTACAGGCGAATGTTTGAATTACTGCTCATTACTGTCCACGTGTCTTTTGTAGATTCGAGTCTGCATATCACGCATGCATTTGCACATCATTTATTAATCAATTTTTAATTAGTGATGCGGGAACTCTTGGCAGATTTTGCATCCATAGGAAGCTGAAGAAAATATATCAGCGCATATATAAACAACTGATATTTGAGGTGAAACTAGATCAGACAACAAAGAAAGAAAGAAAGAAAAAAAGGAAAAAGAAACAAACAAACAAACAAAAACAAACTAACTAGCTAAGAAACAAGTGGATATCTGTCCTGTGAGGGATGTGTTTCTCACCAGAGCGGTTATTTGGGGATGTCCTGACAGGGGACACAGAGGGAGTTCGTGAGGAGGAGTAGGGCCTCTGTCTGTCTCGCTCTATCGTTGAGGCAGAGCCCACGAAGTGATACTGGGAATAACCATCCTGCGAAACAAGCACACACACAGAAACCGGTGGTAAGTAAAACCAGCAAGTATGAACGTGTTAAAACATTGTTTTCTATATAAGTGTGTGAGTGGTTTTCCTTTCAAAATCTTCAAAGAACTGTTTGTTGCCAATTATTTCAGGCATTTTAGGCTGATGCACAAAGTGAGGCCATGAATGAGAAGGTTGGAATCTCCAATAGAATGGAAAGAGTCACACTTGATGGGAAATATTCAAGGGGGAAACATTTGTCCTTGCTGTCTTTGGTTTGTCTGTAAGAAAACAAGCTTTACTCAACTTTTTGACACAGTTCAATAAAAAATAGTAGTAATAACAAACATGTGATAGGGAAGTAAAAAAATTAATTCTAGACACTGAAGGGCAAAGACAAAAACACCCACACACGCACTGACAAGCATCCGAATACCACAAATTAACACATCACGTCCGAGCTTAGTGAACACCCCACCGTCCCTGTCAAAAAAAAAATTAATACTTCTAACAACTCCACAAGCATAATTACCACCAAGCCAGTGACTTTGCATCTGTATTTGTTTAGTAGTGATTGGAGCAAAGCCATTTTCATAAAAATGGATTAGAAGAGTCAACAACAATCATGGCGCTGGAGCCAAATTCAATTTAGCATTAAGATAATTGGATACCTCTGAAAGCAAAACATAAGCAGATGATAAAAGATAATGGAGACATGTCCCGTTACAGCTTGACTGCCTGGGGACCGTGGATCAGCAGTGGGGAAAGTGGTTGGACTACATGGGAGAGGCGAGTCGCTCCAGCACAGTTTGGCTGGAAAGGAAGAGACGGAGACGAGATGAGCCAGAAAGAGAGAGAGGAGGAGGGTCGGATAGGGGATGAGGTGAGAAAGACAAAAGATGACAGAAAGTAATGAGAGCAAAGAAGAGGCGGGAGACGAGGAGCGTTATGACAGGGGAGTAAAGATAGCGATAGGAGTGAGGCAACGAGAGGGTGAAGGAGAGATGGAGAGGCAGCGAGCGAGGACTAGGCTGGAGTGAGAACAGTCCCACGTCCCCCTCTGACTCCTATTTCCTGGCACAGCGCTGAGGACTAATAGAAAACTAGATCCTCTGACACACAGCAGCTCAAAGGTAGCTCGCTTCCACTGTCTGCCATCCGAGGTGTGGGGGGGGGGGACCCTGTTATTTATCCACCACTCCCACACTTCGCTCTGCAACCTCGTCGTGGTGGTGCGCCGGGACGCTGAAGAACTGCCATGATGCTCAGACGAACACAGCCAGTGACTGACTGAATGATAAATGCATTCAGAGTCTGTGCTCTCTGAATGTGGGGAACTAAAATGTGTTCGGGAACGATCCATTAGGGCCCTCGAGGGGCCCCTCAGAGCAGAATGAACGCTGGTTAAACTAATACTAAGCTATAATTGAAGTCAGAGAGTATAGAGAAACGTATTACAATGGAAGCCATAGCCATAAATTTGACACTTATTATCTCTTCATATAAAATAATAGACTTTACGCCTCAATGTACAGTTTCCTCGTTGGTATTTCTTTTAAGGAGCTTTGAGGTTAGAACTTGGAGAAAATCCACAAGTCATTTCAAACCCAGCTTAGTTTTCAGTACTTGGCACACAAATGTCTTAATAAAATAAATATTAAATCCAACATTAAAAGTTCATATGAGACCAAACCGAGCAGCTCCAGGTCCAGGATTGCTGCTATTAGTTTTGTGGCACTGTGTCAAGGCTGAGCTCTCTAAAACGTTTCGAAGCGAGTAGCATGTCCCCTCTCCTACAGACATCAACCGCATCAGCTCCGAAGTACCTCCCTGTTCTAAATCTCACCTACTCCCCCTGCATTAAGAGTCTTCCTCTTCTTCACACCCACTTTCTTTGTCTAGCACTTCTTTCAGCCTCAACAGAAAAAAAAGAGAACGAGACAAGAAAAGATAGCAGGTTACTAGGCAACCATTCTGCCTGTTGCTCTCACCGTGAGTTGAAGGTCGTGGCCCTGTGAGGTTAAAAGTGATTACTGCCCCAACAAATGAGATCTGTGTGTGTGCGTGTGTGTGTTGGCACTCATGCCAGACAGCAATTATAGCAAAAAGGTTAGACACGATGAGTGCTGGGCTCCCTCTGGGCCTCGGCAACTGCTCAACGTTGTCATTTTTTTATTTTTTTTTGGTCTGTCGACCCTTTTCTCTGTGTCACTCATTTCACACTCTGATTTCCAGATTTACAGTTGCGAGCACTTCACTCACACGCTATCCATCAATCCTAACAGGAATAATGTGCCTCTGACCTTTGCATTCCTCATTTTCATTGCTCCAGGTTCTGGTTATTCAAGAATTGACCTTTATTCGACGTACCAGTGCATTTTGTTGCAAATAGCCCACGATACTGTGAGAGCGCGCTGCAGCGTTGCCTCGCCGAAACGCCGTCGGTAGGCTGTAGACCGACGCAGCCCGAGCACACCTCCGTCTCCTCTGTCTCTGTCTTTCTGTTTATCGCTGGTGAACATCAGAGAGAAACCAGGCGAAACACAGAAATAGCTTCTAAGGCTGAGGTTGGTTTGATGTCTACTGAAGTTTTTCAAATGCTCATCTCCATCTTGCTCTGTTTTCCTGTTGATAGTGCAGCAGCAGATGCAATATTTTCTTTTCACCGAGTGGAACAGTTAAGTTCAGTTCAGTTTTTCCACCGTCATCTTATATTAAAACAGCAAAATAAGTTAGTCATTTAAAATATTTCTTGTTTTTCTGAAAGGACCAAGCACTGACCTTGCACATCACAGGCCATTTTTTTTCATTACACACACACATCCACACATCCACACAAACACCCACACAGCGATTGCACATCCCTGGAACATATTGCAAAGCTGTCACATGTGTGACAAACACGGCATCTCTCTGACCCTGAACTCCATCTGTCATCCGTGTGTGTCTATCTGTTTTACTGATTTGTGGCGATTTGCGATGCATGCGCACAGCGCTGCTATGATATGTGTGCATGTATGTGCGTTTCTCAGAGAGTGTGTCTGATTAAATTCTCAAACCGGGGGCATTTATCAAGGAATGAGGCACAGGAGCCCGATAGAAATTCCCCACTGAACGGCAATATGACAGAAAGTGTGGAAATACAGTAAGAAACCCGACGTCGAGTACGAGGCAGAGAGGCAGAGTGAATACAGTGTGGGTGCAACTCTTTATTTGGTCCTTCTGGTCCTGTTAGAAATAGATTTATTTACAAAGTGACCATGTTTCAACTCCTTGTTTTCTTACAGAAATCCCTTGTCGAACAGTGCTGCACATTTGTTGTTTACTTAAAAGATGACCTGTGGCTTCCCTCCTAGGAACTGTGGATAAAACGCTACGCATACATGCGCAGACGCTGAGCGGCGACACATCCTGTCACATAATCCAAACAAACCCCACTAAAAGTAGAATTTCACTGCACCCCGAAGACTAATATGCATGATTTATCTCAAAGTCAGTGCAAGTGTTGCTACAAACAGATTCTGGCTTTGGTTTATTAATGACTGCTGCACCACTGATCTTTTAAGTCATCACAGATGCTATTTTCATACAGACTCACTGTTTATTTATGGCCCCTCAACTTTTCTCTTTCGCATGTTCAAAAATCTGCCGGGCATCCCAGCCCCACTACGCTGCTGCAACCCACCCCCACCCCTCGCTCACTCAGGCTAGACTGCTCCCATGGCAGCACCATAGGAAGCGATTAACTCTTCTCAGTGCGGTTTCACAAAAATAAAACATTTTCAAAGACACACACGCGCGCGCACACGCCGAGCAATTAACATATATGTGCACCCACGCTCGTGACTTCCACACAGCAGAAAAGGATGTTTCAAGTCAGACTTCAAAGCGCCTCGAACTGACTCATTATTGACCCAACACTCCTCTCTGCTTTCCAAAAGTACACACACAGAACTCAAGTATCCTTATTTTACTGCAAAAAAACCCCCAAAACATCAAGTATTCCCCTCACTTCACTATTTCTTCCTCCTCATTTGCTGTCTGTTTCTCCCCCTACTGCTTCTGCTCGCCAACGTTTTCACAGAGACATTCCACTTTCGTAAATTGTATGCTAATCCATGTTTGGATTGGAGGCTAACAGGATTTTTTACTGCACCTAACACCCATGACCTAATATGCCACACTGGGATACTAGCAGTAAAGTCACTTATTTCGAGCTCTGGACTCAGGTGATAAAGTCAAAGTGTGAATCCTCTAATGCAACAGTTTCCAGTTATAAAATTAGACTGGCCTTTCAGTAACCACGCTGTCTTCATGCGATTCAGGGAAGTGAAGAGATGTGCGTGTCATTTAAAGTCTTTTTTAGAGCGACTGTATTATAATGCAGCAGCTTTTTAAACTAGGTAACAACTCTACAACTAAGTAACAACTCTACAAACACTGCATTTAAAACAAAATGTTGCTCTTTCAAAGATTATGATAAAGTAGAGATGAGGATACAACTGAAGATGCAACAACAGGATTGACTGCAGATCATATCTTGTTTCAATTTAAGGATGATGGATGAGTTGTTTTGTTGTTGAGGAGCTTGTTTTTTTAAACTATTTTTAATTGTTTTTTTTTGTTTCTGTCTTATTAGATTTAATGAAACGGATGCTAAATGAATTCCGTTGCTTCAACGTGCACATCAATCTTAAGAAAGTTGATAGAATTTGCTTTTATTAAATCACGGCCTCTGAGGCAAAGATCGGTCGGGCCTGGCTGTTTTGTAAAGCCAAGGTCCTTCATGTTTGATCACTAGAGTGCCATCCGGTTGAGTGTAATGCTATCCAGTGGCAATGATTAGAGAAGCGTGAAGCATACTGAGGCTCCAAGGGGCCACATGGGGATAGCGTTCTGTGTAATACTGGCAGACGAGAGGGTGACGGACGAAGAGAGCGACACAGTCGTGAGGATGAGGTGGGGCCATGGGGATGGCGTCTCCCAGTGTGTCTGCAGCGACCACCGGTTGTCTCGAACCCGGAGAACCAAAAACAAAATCATAAAAAAAAAAAAATGTATTTGCACTAACTTCCTAATGTAACTTGTTTGAACTAGAGCTCTTGAAGCGATGTTTTTTTGAGGTTGTACAGCATCTTTGAAAACTGAAGTGCAGGTACTTGAAAGTCTGAAAACCTCATGTGAGAGAAATTAAACAAGATGAAATGACTTGTTTATGCGAATCATATTTTGGTATTCTACAAACTGGATTTCATTAAAGATTTAACATAAGTGGGTAAATATGGAGCAGTAATGAATAATATAAACATCTACCCCCTATTCCAAGCGTCACACCAGGTACAGTTTCACCTATTGCTGCTTAGACTGACGCTTAGGCATAAAAAACGCTGCTCATATTAATCCTCAGCTTTATTCTTCTTTGGTCCCTCTGCACAGACGTAAAAGCAGATCCATTTGAAGTCAAGGACGCCTTCCTGGAACGCATTGCTTAATATTTCTAAACACCTCGCTCAAACTCGTCGATTACGCCTCTAAAGTTTCAGCGCGCTGAATGGCAGATAACCTTGGTGGCGGCGATTCGCTCACCAACACTCATTACTAACAAGTGAAAGGAACACAACATCTGTCACTGCTTTTAATCAAGTTGCCAGGGTGTGCGGGGTGTTTGCTGTTTGAAAAGAAACAACAGAGCCGGAGGAAGAGATTGTGTGTGTGTGTGTGTGTGTGTGTGTGTGTGTGAAGGAAGAAGAAAGATAAAAGTGTGTGTGTGGGTGAGACAAGAACCCAAAAAACAAGTGGCCATGTGGTTATGGCCACGTTGTACATGTCTTAAGAAACGAACCACCAAAATCTGTTGAATTATGAATGAAGTATAAAATCTCCTGTAGATGTTAAAACAAATAAATGAATGGATGGTGTTAATGTCTTTCATTATTCAGCATTATTCATTTAAAGGAGCACAGTTTAAACTGAACTGTGAGTTAGTTAGAATATCGCGTCTCCTCGGCTCGAGTGTATTTAGTAGTCGACTTAACATGGTACCAGTGAGGGTTAAATTTAAGATTGTCTTGGAGCTACTGCGAGGAAGAAACTGAGATGGCGATGTGGCAACATTCATTTCATATTTATTTGTGGGAGACTTTAAAAAGACAAAGGCAAACATGGGCACAAGCGGCTTTAGATGATTTGAAACCCCTCATATGTCAGTGTGAGTTGTACATCTTACCTTTTTGTAGAGGGAGCGCAAGTCTCTGTACTGCCACATGCTGCTGAGGACCTGAGAGGCTGCCTTTACCACCTTCGCTGAATGTCTGGAGCGAGACGGAGACAAAAGGCATTACTCCTCCGGGCTTTTACGTCTTTGGATAAAGTTTCTATGGTCTGCTTTGCCCAACCTGCATAACGCACGTTCAGGCCAGTGGAACTTGTCACAGCTTTAAGCGTAAGAAGCTCTTTTCATCAGAGAATGATTTTCCTTTTGCAAAAACTGAGTTTCCAGATGAGTTTAAAATGACCCTCTTCACCATGTTAATGGTCCCGTCCCTGCCACTTAGCTGAAGAATGACTCTAGTAGGAGTCAGTTCATGAGCCCTTTCCTGCTATTAGCTACAGTGCAAGGCAGAGGGGACACCTACTTTCCATTTGTCGACTAAAATTAGAAAAATCCTTGCAAAAACAGGCTTGGGTGTGGGTTTAATTCGTGCCCCATTGAAAGTTTGACAAGATTGAAACCTGGAGTAATTGGATCTACAAAGGCAAAGGCATCACAGGTACATAGCGCTCAGCGTCTCTATGGTTCATGTTTACTGGTATTTACTGTTTAAATGGAATATCAACGTTTATATTATCCCCTTTTTCTTTTTACTGCCTGTTTTAATAGACGCTGGCAAACAATAGCTGTCTACCGCTGATCTGTAATGAGCCTCTTCCCAATTCCAACGTGTGTAATTGCATGAATGCCGCAATAAGAGGTATTTATCCTCAATGCACCTATCCTGAGAAAATGAAGATGAGTGGGCTATTAGCTCACCACACTTACTGTGGAATCTGCTCTCACTGAGGTTTCTTCCAGCGCCTCATCTCTCTCCCTCTCACTGATGGTGCCCTTGAGCACATTTCCCCAAATAGACTGAGACTCTCTCCATAACTATAAATCAACGTTTGACCTCCGTCTGATAACACGCCGGTGCCATGGCAACCCGTGACCTGCTGGTTACCATAGCAGCTCAGCAGAACACCCTGCTCGGTCTCCCATGTCGATGGGAGTTCCAGCTGCATCTTTGTTATTGTTCTCCAGGCTTCTTTTAAGAATGAAGGATATTCAGCCAAAGCAAAGCACTGGTCACTGGTGATCATAAAAAGTGTTGACAACTTGACTTTTTTTTTTACTTTATTACAAAAATCCCTGCGTTTCGCTTTAAATCAAACTATTTGAAATAATTATACTTTATTAGTACGTTCTCAAGGCTTGGCCCACTCACTTGTCTCCTTTGCTGCGGACGATGCCGATGAGTTTTTCAATGCCTCCTGCATCGCGAAGAGCTTTGGCATTCTCCATGTTCTTGGTGATGACTTCGTGCAGCGCGCAGCAGATGGCGGTTACCGTATCATCCGACATGGCCTTGCTGGGAGGGCCTGCGGTTCCGGAGGTCCCGCTGCTGGTGGCGTTATTGTTGCTGCTGCTACTGCTGCCTGGTAATCGATGGATCAAATCTCTCATGGCATATTTACCTAGAGTGTGGAGAGAAAATAAACAAAAGGGGACGGAAAATATTGGTCAGATGTCATTCTGCACGTTCTCCTGTACGCAGCCAATTTGCTGGAAAGATCTTGGACACTATTGACTGAAAAAGAATGTAACAATAGAAAGAAGTTAGAGAGAAGCTATAGGCAGCTTTTACTCACTGATACAATAAACGAAAAATCCAACCCACTCTATTAATAGCACACATGACAGACAGGCCTCCAAATAATAAATAATATTAACCTTCAATAATGTTCTTGTTCAGCCACTGATCCTGTCAGATAAGAGACCTATAGCTGGAGGGTGGTGCTACAAGAAGGAAGTACTGTACATGAAACCTGGGTCTTAGTTCCAGGGTTAAAGCTATTTTTTACACAACGTTTACTGTAATGTGTGGCGCATATGGAGGAAAATTCATTTGCTTTCTGATTCAACTACTCAGATCAAAGTGAGAGCCCTCAATGTAAAGAGGAAATACGGATCAATGGAGGAGAAATCGGAGCAAGCAGGTTAAGAGCAGGAGCAATGAAGATAAGAAGGATGCGGTTCATCAATCATGAGCATTGGCCAAAGGGCGAGAAACTCTTCGGACGTCATGAAAGCAGTTGCACTTGAGCTCCTGCAATAAGGGAACACGGGTTGTTTCAGTCAGAGAACTGTTGAATATTGAAATATGATACATTTCTAACAACAACCACTCAATCCAACCGCTGGGATGAGCCCTCGAACCTCCACGCGGGCTAACGCGGCGCACTTCAATCAGCTGAGCATCTCCACAAGAATGACTCAGTTCCCTCTCTGTGACATCTGTTGCGGGCGAAGGCAAAGCAGTGCGTGTACACACAACTGAAGAGCCGCTCGGTGTGAGTCACCGTCTCCTTTGGAATTTTACAAATTCGAGTCCGCCGCAGAAGTGCTGGATTAGATAAAAACAGATGAAAAACAGGAAGTGCTAGTTTAAGCGTTAAATCGCCTTCAAGTGGACCATTACGTCCTCTCTGGGAGCGGAGAACACTGAGGCCAAAATACTCAAGTCACAATAAACGCAAAATACTTTCAGATCTCACAGACACCTTTTCTGTTTTCGCCGGTTGTAAAATAATGTTTCAGAACAGCTCAACCGTGCAAACCTACCAAATGCTTATCAAACTGCCACTTTGCACCAGAAATACTCCTTCAGTCTGTGGTGCTACTTTCTTTAAACTTCTTACCTTTGTGTTTTCCCTCTATTGCATTCACACATACCCTTCGTTCAATCTGCACAATACTGAGGTCAGGTCAGCGCATCGCATCAGATTACAAACATTACAGCAAATCTAAACAGAGAGCGGCAAGTTAAAGAACTCCGTCAACCTCCAAATGAGACGCAGATACACGGGATAAAGGCAGACCCACAGTGCATGAATTGAATCACACGGACTCCTTGAGCCAATCCCAGCAAACAGATCACCTGTAGGAAGCGTCCAACCCAGACAGACAGACAACCATTCACACCTCTGCAGCTTAAACAAATGATTATTCCCAATGTTAGATGTTGGGAGGAAGGGAAGCTGCGCACACACTGGGAGCAGGCACCAGCCCAGCCAGAGGGTTCACGCAGCACCGTGCTGCCACACACTGACTTATTTCCTAATTTACCAGCTGATGTCTGACTGATTCATTGCTGCTTTTTCTTTTTCTCTTTAATGATATAACTTATGAATGACTTACTGAATTATTTACTGTCGAACTGCCAGATAATTTACTGCTTGGATGGTTGATCATTTTATTGACTGACTGATTGAATGAGCAACAGATTTACTAACTCACTGACAACAGTACATGCCTGTTGTATAAATAAAGGGAATGCAGTATTTATCTAAAGATGTGTAAAAGGTAGCTACATCTCTGTCTACATGTTTACAGCTCACAGACTCACAGAAAGATGACAAAACACGCTTGTGTAGAGAGGTGTGCGCGTGCATATCCCTATCGGCCTGTGCGACGTCATCACATTCATCCCACAGGGGGTTGAGTGCACAAAGCAGAAGATGATACGGCAGGAAGGAGAGGAAGAGAGGCTGAAAGGGGAGGAGGGAACTGTCAACACATCACCTTGAGACTCCGCACGTATGCAGCCGGGGCGTGTGCGTGCGCCGCAAACGCACATCTCAAGCGCACACACAGAATTTTGTCTTCGTTATCCTGTTTGCTCGCCTCAGTTTCAGCTTCAGTCTTATTGTTTTTTTTGTTTGTTTTTTTCACTCCTAGGTTTCACAGAAAGAATATTTATAGATATAGAAATAAATGGCGAGTATGAAAGCAAATTAAAGCAAATATACGCTTAGATGCAACTTTTTTTGTTTGTCAATATGCAGATACTGTGACACCCTGGGAACATTTTTTTTACAAAGTTATTTTTAAGGCTAAAACTTTCAACGTGCTCTTTAAGCTCATGAATACATCAGCCTTCAGAGGTGGTTGGTGGCTCCTACCTTCTCCTCCTACCGTGACAGCATCTCCACGCGCTGTAGTGCAATCTCCTCTCTCCGGTTACTTCTACTTTCTCTGTCGCTGAAATGTGAGCTGCACCTAGAACATGTCCTTGAGGAGGGAACAAGCCCTGCGCTGATCACCGCACAGTCTAATAAACCTGTATTACACAACTCTTCCAATATAGTCATCTTCACCTGGGAGGCAGAGACGGTAATGTATTCCTGTGCCGCATTCCCTTATGCGTCGCTAAACTCCCGCTGAGCAGGGCGTGCTTCATCAGGGCCATGATGGCTGATTCGATTTAAAGAGATCCAATTACCCTCAACAATGGAGTGATTTGATTGTTTACTGACGGAGAAAGGAGAGTGGTACTGAAGTAAAATTGGAGGTAATTGTCTGAGGGAGATGTGGGCTTGATTGGTTGTGGCGTCCGACTGTCTGAGAATAAAGGATGGTTAATACACTGTTATCAGTGACTGGGCTCGGGTCCCTAAGGTGGACTACAGCTACTGGAATCAAAAGCTTGAGGCGATAATATGTTTCAAAAGCTTTTCTGGGTTATTTGAGTTCTGGGCTGAGGAAAGCACTGAATTCAAGAGTATTCAGTAATAGACAAACATCAGCTGCTTAAGACTGTGAAGAGGATTTTTAAAGGTAGATGCCGATGTATTAATGTGACTCATGGATATTTAGCATAGTAGAACATAAACTCACATTGCAGACGCTTGTACGACAGCCAGCATCACGAGTAGAAAGACTGGTATTATCGTGTGCTTTTATGCTGTAGCTGCTAATAAAATATTTACTGACTAAATCAGCGTCAGAGCATTTGTGTTTCTTACTCCCAGAGGTGATTTCATCAGCAGTACATCTCATCATCATGAGGGGGCGCCAAATTCCAGGCGACTATTCTGTGCAATTACTCTGAAATACTAGAAAACAGTCAAGGGATATTTTTATGGCGCTTGTGTGTCATAAGAAGATCTGTGATCCTAATCTAATACATAATACCACACACCAACGTTACACAAACTTTGGCTATAAGCTCACAAATCAATATGGTCCAACAATGAGGAGTGTGGTGGGAGCGTTTCCCTGAAATCAGATTTACATATTCTGTCCATACCATAAACTGACAACAAATCACACTGCACTTTCAATGAATTCTGGATTATGGGATTAAAGCAGGTACAATATATCGCGAGAAGAAGATAAAAATACACAGTACTTTACTGTATATACTGTACACGCAACACACACACACACACACAGTTAACATTCACATACACGGTTGCATCCTTATCAAGCCACGATAGATATGTGAGACAGACTGGATCCTCACTTCAATGCGAGGTGTATGTCTTTTAACTTGTGAATAAATAAACACATAAAATGGAATGAAATGCAGAGGCAGATGGAACAAAGACAGTTTAGAGAGAGATCAAAACTAGAGGTAAATTGGGAAGTGGTGTGCCTCTGTTTCTCCGTCATAAATTATTCTCCCTTCCTGTGTTTGGTGCTTTTCACACCAGTTACATCTCAGCGTCAGTGTCTCTCTTTGATGTCTGTGGGTAGCGGCGCAAACTGCAAACGAGGGGAGAGATGCGCGCAGAAAGTGAAAGACGCGGAGAGGGAGGAAAGGTGGGGAGGTATTTTTCCCCTGAGAAGAACCTGTGGCTTCATTACCGATATTCTCCTGACATGAAGCAGAGGCCTGCGTGTAGATCCACTGTAATTATCCACCCAGTCACTGCCGTAGAAAGTAGAGATAGATAAAGCTCTTCAGTGACGATCAGTTAGATTCATACAAGTGGAGAACGTTTGTTGAATTAAACCACTTTGAATTCATTCACAAATACTAGTTGTTACTCCTTTTGAGGAAAGGAAATAGATTTGTGAACCTCCCAAGATCACCTGAACACGAGTCTAATCCCAGAGGGACAGCTGTAAGGCCGAATATATATCTCACAGTATGACAGCGTTTTCTCTCCGCCTTTCTTCTGTCCCTCTTTTTTATTATTCTCCCATTCTATTTCTCTATGTGACGTGCTCCCAGTGTGCCACAGTGGAGCAGAGGACAAAGACCGCCAGCGAGAACAAAGTGTGCTGATAAAAGATATGCCAGACCCTCAGCCACAAGAGATTCATCCCGAAGGCGAAAACAGAAATGACACCAAGTCGCGCTCCAACGCGGGACTGAGTGCGTGTCAGGTCCCCGCGAGCCGGTGGACGAGGTCGTGCACCGGCGTCTTTTGGGCCGCTGCTCTGTGAGAATACATTCAACTTTGGAGGACAGAGAGCAATACGTGGAGAGTTGGTGTAGATGGTGAAAAACACAGATCGAATCACATTCTGTTGTAAAACACAGGAAAAACAAATGCAGGTTTGGTTTTGGGACAGTGTGTGTGCAGAATAAAGTGCTTTGATCAAAGGCTTATAACCAGTGACTTCTCCTAACCTCATTTGCATCTGCGTACATCAGTCCCTGACCTCTAATGAGCACTGGCTCTCAAGCACACACACACACACACACACACACACACACACACACACACACACACACACACACACACCCACACACACACACACACACACATCTGCAATCACAGATTAGTGACATCCCTGTGGCGTACTTCGGTTCCCACAGTAACACTCCTACAGCGCTGATGTCATCAACGCGAGACACAAAAGAGTGAGAGACTGCGAGCAAGGGAAGGTGAAGCATTATGAGCTCATGTCTGAAACGACACAGGAAGGAGACAGAGAGGAGGGAGGTGAGGGTGTGGGATCGATGGGGGAGAAGACAAAGGAATTAGCAGAATCAAATGGGAGAAAGGTGTAGTCACATTAGAGAAAGACAAAGAAAGGAAAAAAAGACGTAACAGAGGAGAAACAGACAATAGGTGAAATATAATTGGAATTATTAATCAACGCGTTTCTCTGGTTGACTGCAACATTTATTTTCATTGTATTTAATGTACCAATCCAAATAAAAGCGATCATCAACTTTGTCATCAATATTCTGAAGGTGATTTCATCCCACATGAGGACGACCTGATAAAACATGTGCAGGGACTACAACAAAGCGTCCCCTGTTTCAAGCGAAACCACAGAGAGGACGTGACTGGACAACAGGTTTACAGGAAAACCAGTTTCCATAACCCCACAGGTTATGTGCGTCAGTTTTAGCTTATCTTATGTTTCTGTAGTTTCACATCCAACTTTTTATTATTATACTGTACTGTACATCAAGTTTTTCCATCACCTGTTTTCATACTAGAATTTAAATGAAACCCTTCCTGAGGAATCCAGCAACTCAATTAGATTTTGCATTTGGAGCAAGTAAAAAAAAAATCTATTAAATAAATTAATAAAATGACCTAAATTAATACAGATTTTAATATTTTCACTAAGCACCAACTTTGGGTAGCAATCGATGGCCAGTGGAGCATGTGTTTATAGGAACATCTCCTAAAATGATTCCTGTATTTGAATAAAAAAACAAACAAGTAAATGAAATACAGCATCATCTTTTTGGCATTCAAGTGCTGCTCCCAATTCATGTGTATCAAATTACCATCTGTAAGTAAATGGGGAAGAATTGCCCTGACAGACGGTGTAGCACTGAATGAGACTCATTTATTGCTATACAGGCGTACAGTACATTATGCAAATCAAAACCTATGAAGGAGGTGAAATCAGGAGAGAGACAAAAAAAAAAATAGGCTGACAGATGAGAAGAATGATTCTCAGTGACATAAATATGCTACAAAATCACATTACAGAGAGACTGAAGTCTAAGCGTATGTATATGTGGTTGGGTCTTTAACTGTCACCACTCCCTCGTGTTCCATCCTCCAACATATTGAGGCTTCCTGGTCTGTCGTGGCCTCTCTGCTCCTTTTTTCTATCCCTCTGTACCCTCGCGCCCGTCTTCCTTCCTTCCGTCCAATCGCGCGACGCTTTCCGAGAGGATATGACGCTCCCGGGGTCACCGTGTGCAAAAAACGATCCTCGTGCAGTCTGCCATTCCCCCGGCACTAACAACTTGTGACACGCTATCGCACGAGTTTGAACAGAGGGAGATTTGGTTTCTTGCTTTTCAGAAAGGCGTGATTTCTCTAGATTAGCCATGCGAAATGATATTGTAATTAGGTGGAACTGGGAATTTTACAAAGGCCAGCAAACGGCTCTGTGACATCGCTTTGTCGCTTTGGGTTAAACTGTTGTTTCTGAAGAAGTGTCAGGTGTGAAGAAAAATGTGTTTGACTCGCAGGTTAGAGTCACTGTGGGAAATAAAGCTTGCGTTCGTGGGTCAAACGGGGCTTGTCTCTTTGGAGAGCCTGGCCCTCGACCTCTTCTCTGTCGACACGTATCATCTCACACCTCAGGCTCAGCCCTGACTGACACGCTTTCATCCCGCCCTTTCTTCCGTTTTCTCCCCGCTTCCCGAGATTGTTTGCCTGAATGTACAGCGCATTAAATTTCGTTTGCTAACAAGCTGCTGTTGACAATAGATCAAGGCACAAACCAAAACAAACATTAATTGTAATGTTAGTGAAAACGTCAGCGATATTCGTCAAGATCACAGTCGTCTTGCCCGGGTTTATTTAATTTGAACCATACCTGCCAACACATCTCGACGGTGCCAGACACAGTTGCTATGGGATAGTGATGATCTCCAACGCCCCCAGCGCTCTTTATCTCCAGTCTATCTCCCTGTCTCTGTCTTATTTCCCTTCTTCTAAGTTAATCACTGGCAGGATGGAAGTCGAGCGTGTATTCAAATGAAAATGCCAAACAAATTTGAATTGATTTTTTCCCCGTGAATTAGCAAGTAATTACAGTATTCAATCAGTCTCTGTGTTTTGCTTTTCTCCCGAAGAAGCACACGTTCGTAACAGCATCTACCTCCCTTTTCGAAGCGCTCCCTCTTTATCTGTCTCGGCAGTGGAAGCTAATGGCTGTAAAAGACTAAAAGTAAAAATGGAGCAATTACTGCTAACATTTTAATCAATTAGAGTACATTTTACTGATTTTCTGAGCAAAAACACTGCACTCTTCTCATTTTTAAAGGTCAAATGGGAAAATTTGTGCCAGTGTGTGGACTGTTTCTTCCTTTTTATTCAAATGCAACATTTATTTTGACTACATAAGAGCAAAATTACTCAGCTAGACGAAATATAGCTGCAGCTGAAACATTTTAACCTAAGAATTTCATATTATTCTATTCTGGGTTATGGACGCGTTGAACTTTGCCAGGAGCTCCCAGCTTTCTCCTGCCATACAGTTTAAACCCTGAGAGGTTCCAGGCCGAGACTGAGGATAGCAGGGTTGCTATAGAAACCGCAGAGACCCCCACCAGGAGGCTGTGATAAGAGGTACTAGACACATAAAAAAGGGTGATGTCACACGCACACATACAGGACCCAGACAAACATACACGCGTGTCATTATTTGCATGTTTCATGCAGATGTGGCCACAAAGGAAAAGGATCCATTACCACACGATCGCTCACACTCGCAGTATAAAAGGGTCTTCATGTGTCAGGGTAGCTAATGATCCCCAGTCTCTAGATGTGGTAATGGTGGTAAGTCGGTAACCCTGAGGCTCATTCGTTACTCAGTTTGCTTTTCAAAGCTGAACACCAGCGTTTGATGTGATCGTCACTTCTGCCGCACATCTCTCTCATTCTCTCACCTGGCTCTTTCTCTCTCAAACGCATCTTAACTACCTGTTTAATTCCCTCTCTCTCTCTCTCCTCATGCATTGTCTCTTCTCTCAAACCCACAAATGCACCTTGGCCTCAGTTGGAAAAACAAAACACGCTGTGTTTCGCACGGCAACACCACATCCACTTCAGCGATGTACTTGTGCATGGCAATAACAGAGCGCTGCAGATATGAATGCCAGGAGCGTATGTAAAACCTCCAATTAGTGATTCTGTAATTAACTCGATTATCTCAATTACAATCAATAACATAATGGGTCGAAATCACACATCCAAGCGGAGGTTTTATCACATGGTCAAGTGACCCATCACGCTACAGGCAGAATCTGGCATCATAGCTTTCATTTGTTTCTCCACCTTATATTATCTCTCCCAGTCCTTTGTACTCACCAATGAGCTCCTTGTTTCGGATGTCCAGAGCCATATTTCTAAGAGCAGTGGCCACAGCACACACCACCTTGTCATTGTCTATCCTCAGCAGCTCCACCAGGATGGGAAGGCCTTTCTCCTTACGGACCGCCGCCCGGATGTACACCGACCACTGACGGGTAGAAAGCACAGGTTGAAACAGATTATTATTACTGGTTGAATCTACAATGGGCAACCTCACTGATATTTAACCGGTCAGCAGTGCCCTTCTTATGGCGGGTGCTCGCATAGCAGAGACATAACACACACACACACACTCATGCAGACACATCAGTGAGGGTTAGGGTTTAAAAATAGAAATACGATTTCCTGGAGACCACCTGCCCCCATCACTTCCTCTTTCTCCCTCGCTGTCCTGTGCAGCCCTCTCATTTTTCACCTTGCGCACACGTCAACGTGACACCCCTCTCGACTCGACAATCCACAGCGAGGCTGCCCGACTCTTCACCCCTCCTGGGTTTGAGTTTTCACAAGCAGCAACATTTGCATCGTTTGTTGACGCCACACATTTAGAACAGCGTTGATGCAGTCCTGCGGTTTTAAAGTTCGCCCCAGGGTCACGTTTTCTGCCTTTCATCCCTACATGTGGCTTCCCTCAAGGCTAAAGCTGCACTCAACAACTTGACTGCATATCACCACACTCCTCAATACGACCGCGTGACTTATACATTGACTCACTCAGCTGCTGTGGAACCATGACCTTACTTCCTGCTGTGTTCGAGCTTGGAGTCTTTACATTACATTACAGGAACTGCATCGCTGATGGAAAACATTGTGTGGTATAAAACATTTAAAAACACATAACGAGTGTTGTGATCAAAGCATTTAAAACGAAAAACAAGTTTTATGTGCACACTTAAAGAAGGATAAAGAAACAGATGAAAACAAAAGCAGGATTTGAGCATTTTAGCATGTGGCCCAGAGAAATTTAGGCTTTCAGTGACCTAGAGGTCACTAGAGGTCACGTGTTCCTTACGTTCTGCACAACATAATAATATCATCTATTAGAATTGTTACTAAGACAGTACACAGTGGCTGGTACAGGTTGGTAACCTGTTTAAACCTGTTACCTTCCAGCTGCCTGCAGCCAGGTTCTGCAGAGCTCCGGCTGCTCCCTCCAGGGTGTCAGGGTTAGAGCATTCAGACAGGAGCGTGAGGTAGGGCTTGACGATGGTGGGATGCCATAACATCTGAACCCCTTTGGGAGGCTCCGCTGAGTCTGGGAAGGGGCCCACACCATCCCACTGTGGACGACAGGGACACATTTTCAAGGTAACATTGATTGGTGAACAAACAGGGGAAGAGAAACTCTAAACTCCTTTCACATTGTTGTATTTTTCCTGGGGAATAAGCAAACATACATTCTTGTGCGATGGGACATATATTGTTAACGCAAAGCACCAGACACAAGCGACAATTACTGCTAGTAAGTCCAGCGAGCAGCGTACGTCCGCATTGACCCTACTCGCGTCCTTGTTGGCAGCCATGTAAGGTGGCTTTTTCCTCGGACTGTTTAATTTCTCCATGTGTCTGTCCATCTGCAGGCTGCGGACGCACTGGCTCTGAGGCTGCCTGCCTGAATCCTGGCTGAGGGTCTCCCTCAAACTCTTACTCAACTCAACTAATTCACTTTGTCTGATTCGATCAGATCAGTCAGACTTTGAACTGAACTGCTGGAGACAGGATTCTCATTTTCATCTTCTAAAGTGGACATTCATCCAACATAGATCGGAGTCAGTTGTATGCTCTTCAGGAAAGAGAATCTTTTCACTATGCTTTGTCTCTTAGTGATCAATAGTGGTAAGAAGCCACAGAGGTCCGCGGTTAATCTACTAAAAACCGAACGTGTGCTACTCCTAATAAAAACAGTGAATCATAAAGGAGCAGTGCTGCTGTACTTTCACTTTTCCGACTCTCCCAGTTTGATTTGATCCACATCTGATTCATGTCTGTGATATGGATGAGGATGAATTTCAGCATATCTGCAGGCATGTCTGAAGGCGAACTACACCTCCAACCTGTGCACCCTGACCTATTAAAAAGCGAATCGCTCTCTGTCGGCCTGTTATGTAGGAGAGGACGATGATGGTGGCTGATTGAGGGCAAAACACAGGAAAAGAAGCGTGTGAGGCGATAGAGACGTCTCAGCAATAAACCTTTAGCTTCATCCCTGCTTTACCTCCACCTTCCTCCTCTCCTCTCCTCCACTACAGTGGAGTCCCTTGATGTTTGAAGAGTGACAGGCCCACACCTCTTGTACCCACAAGACTATTTTTCTCTCTGCTTTTATTAATATTTCTTCTTTCTCTGCTTGTCATTTATATCTTGCCCCGCTTTTCTCTCCTGTTGATTCTTTCTCTCTGCCTCCTTCTTGATTTAACATTCTCTTTCTTTCTCGCTCCCCGTTTTCCTATTCTATTTCCATCCTTCGCTCTCCACTTCTCAGTTTTTCCTCTTCCCAGTCGACCTCCTTGGTTTCGCTCCGCTGCTTCCCCTCTTCCTTCTCTTGTCTCAAGGTAAACTAGGCTAGTCTGCGTCTTGAGAGAAATACGGTTCAGTGTGCGCATGTGTGCATGTTTTTCGTCTATAGATAGATTCTCTGATCATAGAATCAAAGCCTTCGTGTAGTTTGAAGTGTGTTGAGGCAGTAAAACAAGAGGCACCAACTCTTTCACAGTAGATCACTTTGTGTTGCCTGGAGACGCCTTGCATACAAATACAAAATACTCATTTTCACATAAGCGCTAAAATTAAAAGTATGTAAGCTATTTTACAATGTATTTGCGTCATTACTTAATAAACAGCGTTTACTCTGAAGGTTTTACAGCCAACAACCAGGAAAAGAGTCTATGGGCGGACTCCTTTATTGGGGTTGAGGGACATCTGTGTTAACCTGCTACCAGCGTGACCCAGCTTCTAAAAATGAATGTATGGCTATGGAAAGGTCACATTACATTACTGTACATTAAGTTATAGAGTTAAAAGCTTATCAATCGACAATTCGTGTGCAAGTTGCTCCGGGTGAACATCTGGGTGAACCGGTAGATCAGTATACGGATTCTACTCTACGGATTCCAGTAGTCCAGTGGCAACGGACACTTCATCCCACGTCCATTATGTTCTCTGCTAACATCTGCTTACTCACCTGGTCTGCTCCCTTCTTTTTCTTCTTCTTCTTGCCCCAGCAGCCCGAGCTCTCCCCATCGCGGCCGTTGGCGTCACAGAGCAGGCCGTCCAGCTCCTCCAGTCCTCCCTGCTGTCCGTGGGATGTCTCAGCAGCCAAGCGGTACGACAGGTTCCTCAGGATGCAAACGCAGTTCTCTACAGTCTAGAGATAAAATGAGACGGGGAAACAGATGAGAGATCAAGGGAGGCAGAGAGCGTTGGGGAGAGGGAAGATGAGATTAAAAAAATAGATATAAATGAATAAAGCCAGAAAGCTGAGGTTTGGAGATTTGTGTTTGATAGCGTTTAATGAAACATCTCACTTCAAAACAGAGCAAAAAAATAAAAAATAAATATATATATACTCTCGCGCTACCTCAGACCTTCTACCCCAGCCCGTGAGCCAGACAGAAGGAGAAGGTGAGAGACAGTCAGAGGCAGAACAGAAAAACAGACGAAGAAAAGCAGAAAGATAATCTTTATGGTAGCACGCTGCTGTGTTTTGTTATCTTTGACTTTGAAATGAAATGAGATTAGAAAATACTTAAATAAATGGGGAAAGATGACAAGTTTAATATATTGTATTACACCCCATTAAACAGCGAGCTTAGAGGCGAAGCCACTAGCCAGGAAAAGTGCGCGTGCGTCTGAATAAGTGCTAATTTTCACTGTGTGCATTGTGTAGCGTTTCTTCGGTCCGTGTGTATTACACGTGCATGTGTGTGTGTGTGTTTAGCATCACTGGAAAGGGGAGTCATCAGAGTGGAAATTAACAAAGACGAATCATCAATCTTCTCTCGCTCACTCTGACCGTTGGTTTACACAGGAAACAGTGCAGGAGTGTAATTGAACAGCCTCCAGAGATGCAACAAACAAAACAAAGTCTCACTCCAGCGAGCTGCAGTCATGTCTGAAATTCTATTCACACGCTATTATAGGATCATGTAGGAGAAATTATGTTTTATTTACAATTCACTGTGACATTTTGTATTTCCATTTGTTACTGCGCCTTTATTTTAGCGCCCGGTTCTTTCCAGCTGCAATGTCGGAGGGAATAAAAATTGATTTTGGTTTTAACATAGATTACGTGGTAATTCTCGTCTGCACAGGAGGGTCAGGGTTTCCCAGAACAGAACTATGTACAGGGAGGGATTCGAGTGCCTTCTGACAAAACCGAATAAATCCACTCTGCCAGACTGTGTAAGCACAAAACAATCGCATCCAAGACCACTGCAACTTTTGGCGTAGTCTGTCTGACCTTGGGCTACTTTCCACACTACTCCGCTTGTCTCGCTTGCACCTCTCCCTGCAGAAGCAACCACAATTAAAGCCAACCATTAAATAGCACTGTCATAAAAGCCGTGAAATGTCAGCATTACATTAATTGTGTATGTAAAGTGATCTGCTTAGTCTATTAAGTCTTGCACCATCATTTTAAATGACTGTATCTTTTAAGTTAATTGGCTCTTAGCTGGGTGATATCACATACTGTAAATGTCTCCAGAACTCGCACTGATGCGGTTCCTTACAGCAAAATAGCAGTGATCTGTAGATTGCGCTTAATGAGACAATTGGGTATAAAATAGAATTGTCACAGTACATTTCGAGAACATTTCTCAGATCCAATGCTTTTCTGTCAGGCAGAGAGAAGAGAGACCTAAGACTGTCTCCTTGATCAAAACGCTTAGCGCTTTTAACGATGGACATCTTGAATCAGATGAGCTGCAATGTGAAGAGGAGGCAAAGTAGGTTAGCAAAAAAAAAAAAGCCGTGCATCACTACGGTGACCACTTGCCAATCAGTCTTTGTTACTGTGGCGACAGCAGCACTCCTCTGGCGAGTGCAGTCAGACATCGGAGAAGGGCGGGCGGTTAAACAGTGATTAAGGACGGCCATTTACAAAGGATGGAAGACAGGGAGACCTTGAGAAGTCAGCTAGAGTTTATGTTGTGTTGATCGGCCCACAAACACTGTGTCGTGAGCCCGTATGCAGTATATTTACACCAACGTGAATGTGTCCCCACGTAGGAAAATGCAATCAGAGCGTAAAGCCGCTGAATGTTAACAACTGGCTGAGTTGGCACCAGGAAGGGCTGCAGCTACTGTATGAAACTGACCAATGGATTTAAAAGCTTTAATTTCTTAAACTAATGCTGCTTGTTCTTAAATGAAAGTAACTATTTTAATGTTATCTAACTGTTAAGTGAACACAACAATGAAAATTTATGTTAAAGTTTGACAAATTCTTACATTATCACTAAACAGCTAAGTTTTTCTGACCATTTGTTTGTCTAACAGATTAATAAACTAAAAGTTGTTAAGTTTAACATCAGGTAAGCTATGATACGTTTAAAACCTTAAGATGAAACATTTAATTAACTTTACAAAGTTTGACTTCAGTAGTTACAGTTCAAGTTGGATAAA
Organism: Macropodus opercularis; assembly: GCA_030770545.1. Lineage (NCBI taxonomy): Eukaryota > Metazoa > Chordata > Actinopteri > Anabantiformes > Osphronemidae > Macropodus > Macropodus opercularis. Next base: position 8,783,454 of record JAUCMP010000028.1, read on the forward strand.
TTAAACTGATGTATGGGTATCTCACTTAGATATTTAAGATACTTAGATTTAAGTATTTCTAACTACTGTATTTAGAATATTGAGCTTATTTAAACTTTTAAAATTCAAGTGTAGACAGTTGAGCTTTTCTAACTTTTCATCTCACCTCTAACAACTGAGGTTAATAACAATAACTACAACCATTTAAGTTCAACTAAACAAATAGTTATAGACTAATAACCTACATTTATCATTCAACTTGCACAACTTACTTGAGTGCAACATTGTGTTCAAAGTTCATGTTTTGAATGCACCCACACACACACACACACACACACACCTTGCTGTCGATCTCACTGCTGCCCAGAGAGGTTTGGATGACGTAGAGCAGAGCATCCGTCAGGCCGTCACACTCCCTCATCCTTCGTCTCGCCTCCTCACCTGCAGAGCTTACATTCCTGCAACACACGCGAACAAACAAGCAAGCGCGTGCGTTAGTAGGACCACGGGCAAGTATGCGTGTGTTTGCCCAACAGAAAGAGAAAACAAATGGAGAATGAAGTCGAGCTGGTGAGGAGAGAAGATAAGATGGGAAGACAGACGAAAAAAAAACAAAACAGAAAGCTGGTAACGAGAGGTGTGGAGAGACGGCGACGGAGGGAGGGGAACAAGCGAGTGAGAGACAACCTGGCAGCTCTCCCTCAACTAAACAATTGCAAAGAGAACATTAAAATTCTGGATACATCTCAATCCATGCCCTGAAGACTCACTTCAATTTAAAGCACTTGACTTCAGTCCAAAAAAAAAAAAAAGAAAAAGGAAAGACAAAAAAAGCTCTTTAGTCAAACAGTTACAAACAGTTAGTGCCTGAACTTCTTAAGCAACGTTCACACCGACACTGATAATTTGACAATATTGTTTCATTTATAAACGGCAGCACAGATGCACAGAAATAACAGCAGGTTTTTAATTAAGCTGGAGATACGAGTGGGTGGCGTTATGTTTCAAAACGGAGCTATCTGTGACGCTGGATAAAATCGATATTAAAAAGAATATTTAATATATAACAGCCTTCTTGTAGTTGAGTCCAAACCTGCCAGCTTCACTTTGCCATATACATGAATAAACGTATGAATCGACAACGAGGGTTGCTGGAGCTTTGCTATAAGAAGCCAGAATTTTTATTTGACATATATAATAAACAGCTTATATATTATATTATGCAGCACATTTCTACAGCTCCACATGCTGAGATGTTTGCTTTCAAAACCACATACATTTCCTCGGTCAACCTGCTGCTCAGGAAAAGCATAAGTAGCATTCACTCAAATAGAAAATGAAACGCTCCTAAGCGCGTTCACGGCGTGTAGACAGCCTTTGGGGAAATCAGCGTTCGCACACTAACAGGCTCGGTGTAGTACGGATAATAATATGAAAAAGCAAACCTATGCACGCGGTCTTGGGGCCTCGGAGCTTGTTTCCCCACAGCACAGCCGCCATCAACAGAACGAGCTCTTGGCAGTTCATCTGAACAGTAATAATGATGTCGGGGCATTTGGAAGTGATCTCCTCTAAAACGTATTACACTTTACTGTCACTATTATGCTAATGGAAGCCGCAGAATAGGACTGCAGCGGATTTAAGGTTTCACGTGACCGTTCCCGATGTCTTTATAGCGTTACACTATATATTTATTTAAGTACAATACTACAATGAGCCATTAATGTGTTGTCTTAGCAAGTGTCAAAAGAAGTAAAGCAAGAAATCATAACAATGTACAAACCAGTTGTGGAATTTCTATAGAAGGTGAAATGTCACTGATAGAGGGGTTGAGGTGTGAGTGGGGAGAGAGTGTGATGGTATTAAGGAGTACGTTCATCCATCACGCGGCCATAATAAAGAGATCACAGCTGTTTCTTCAGTCTGCGAGATTAGGTCAATCACTTATTGTACTGATGAGAAAGAGGAACAAAAAGAGAGTGAGGGGAAGACACAAGAACTCAATTAAAACTTTACGTTCATGGCTCCCTGCTTCCAAGAGAAGGTCAAGTCATTTTTATCCGCTTTGAATGCTAATAGGCAAACAAGCACATGATGGAAAACCTGTGGGCTGGTGAGAAACTGAGACGGTGGATTATTTATTGCTCTAGTGCTTAGCCTTGAATGTGCTGACTTCTGCTGCAGCCTCCATCAACTTTTTATCTGACGTCTTATCGTGGGCGGAGGCGAGGGAACATGGCTGTGCTAAGTGAAAGTGCAAAATGGCAATATTTGCCTGCACAGATGTGAAAAGTTGAGATTTATGCCCGGATAGAACAGTACATAGATTTTAGCCGCTGTACTTGACTCAAGCGTTTGGCAAGTGCACGTTTTATCTACTGTGAATCTTGCAAAGCATTGCTAAAATGTTAAAATGCCACCTTGATGAAGATTAGATGTAATAAACCGATGATGTGTTTTCATCTTTCTAGAGACCCACAGTCGTCGGCACCTTAACGTACCTTATGTGTGTTCTCGTGAGTAAAAGAATCAATCTGAGCAACCTCACGTGTCATGTGACAGCTGGGATTGACCCACAACAGGAAACATGGTCATGATGGACAGATGGATGATCCAAGGTATTAGAGTCTATATTTGACCTAGAAATTGTAAATCATAAGGACGCCTACATGCTCACAATCATTTTAGGCATGTTGTGATTTGATAATAAAAACGATTCTGCTTCATATGTTTGTTATGTGTGTCCTAAACTACACTGCCTGTCTTTTATGGAGCGTTTTAATGGCTTGTACCTGTAACGACACGCTGCTGCTCTGGAAAAGCCCGAGCACAGGTTCCCCGTGGACTGGAGAGGGACGCTGGCATCGCGCGTGCTGGTTTGTGCGACAACAAACGAGAACGTGCTCGCGCAGCGTGCTGTCTGTGCATTTGTGCTTGTTAGTCTAGTGGTTCTGTAATGAAGCATGAAATACCGTGGCTTCCTGCAACATGCCTTTCCTTCTGTGCTGGTTGAAGACAAACGCGGAGAGGCCAGGGTTTCTACGGCCTGCTCGGTCCTATTTTGTGTCCTCGGATTATTTCTGAATGCGCTGTGTTGCGGCACAGTTTTAGCCTTGTTGTGTCACTGTAACGCAAACGTGTGTGCATCACTTAGAAGGAGACTAATATCAGATGGCGCATTTTATAAGATGAAAGATGAGTATACAAGGTGACATTTCACGCAGTGTGTGTGTGTGTGAGACAACCACTCGCTGGTTTTCAATTACCTGCATGTGTTTAAATAAAAAAACTGGTTTCCAACTATTTACAAGTCTATTTCAAGCTCGTGCTGTCATGCTGTGTCATGCTGCTTATGTGATGTCACCCCTCCTTAATTCAGTCCAACTCATTACCCTGCTCCGTTAAATAATTATTAAAATGACACTTGATTAAGCATCCTTCATTCTGACTGGGATTCAGTTATTTCACCACCAGGTAAGTAACAGGAAAGTGTCAGTGAAGCAAGGCCTGAAGACTGAAGTCGTTTTGTTGTGAAAATATATTGCATACTAGTCAAGTAATGGTAATGTTTGCCATTAAAAGGTAATATTCAGTAATTCTCCTCTACTTGGAGTGCAATAAACAGCATTTGGCTTATTCTAATGGGACGTTTTGTGAGGAACTACAGAGCAAAGTGTGCCAGTCCACGTCCACGGAAAGAAATTAAAAACAAATTAAAATATTTATTGGAGCGCTGCCGGGCCAGCATCATTAAAGGGACGGAAAGACACAAATATGTCTTATTGAAAAACGTGAAAAACCCACAGACATAAACAGGCTTTTAGATCACGTGCCATTTTTTATTATAACATTTAGAACTAGTGACAAGTTACGTTTCAGTAAAAGACTTTTTTATTTACCTAGTGGCTCAACTCACAGCCCATCAACATCCAGTAATTCTTAGTTGCTAAAAGTCAACTTGCTTTTACTCAAAAATGGCAAAGATTTCATTGCCAGATTGAGGAAAAATATATTGTAGAGTTATTGACCTTTCTTATTTTGCTTTTGGAAATGATTGTTATAATAAAAGAAACAATTACAGAATAAAAATGTGTTTCACTGCAAATTACTGGTCTTAACTGTACAAACGTAGGAAGGTTTGCAGCGTAAACATCCTTAAGTGTCTTTTGAATGGTTAATGGTTTTCTGAATGTAGCATCGGCACCTACTCACGGGGCAGGACTGAGAGACACTAAAGTTATACACCCTTCAAGTGCCACAGCGCAACTCTGCAAGTTTGTATTCTCCTCGGAAGTTTCTTGAGAATTGATGCAACATGTATAAATTTGATTTGAACATGAGAGAATCTTGGGCATATGGTTCTCTAATGTTGCTGAAGAAACAAATGACCACTGAGTGGTCGGAGCCTCCAAACAGCTGGTGTGTGGTGGGTCTACACAAGTGTGTGATGATGTTTGTGTGTGAGAGAGAGAGAGAGGGGGAGAGAAAGGGCACCATCAGCAGAGGGTCATCACCAGATGGCACACACAAGCCTAGAAATGCTTATCGATGAAATAAATATGGAAACAGACTTCGCACTACGTACTCTTCATTCATCTGATAACTCTGTATCTGAAAGGAAGCTAATTCAGAATGAGAGTGTGGAGGCAGCAGGTAAATTCTCTTTGGCAGTAAACCAACAACCCGCAGGGAAGTAAACAGCCCCTGAATGGAGGGGATGGAAACCCCTCCACAGGTCTGGTGTATGGTCTGGTAACTCTGTATATAGATAAGAATAATAAATAATAATAGAATGAGGAACCACCTGATTAGACAGCATACTGGTCCATCTGCTGATTAGCTGCTTAGCCCATGATTACATACACACTCACGCACCCATAATGGAAACACTTAACACCAGTCATACCCATCGTTCCATGACGTGTGCAATCCCAGCATGCACACCCGCCCCGAGACTCCCTGACACAGGGGAGTTACTGTACTGTCTGTACTGTACATCTAAATTTGCAAGGATGTAACATGTCGGTGATCCACGCCCATATCAAATCTAACAGAAAGTACACACGCGCTCGTGCAAACAATAGACAATAGACAAAGCGAGACAAGCAACTCGCAGACACACACACACAGCCAAGGTGTAATGAGAGAGGTGAGAGGTCTTAAATTGAGCTAGGACCTGAACAGTGCAGCCCTGTGTCCCTTTAACCTCTCAGATAGCGAGATAGCAAACAACCCTCGAGAGCAGGTGAAACACCTTCATTACACTCTGTGTCTTGGCCCCTTCCTTGAGATCCCGCCGGTCTGTCCCTCTCCCTGTGTTTGCCACTTCCACATTCAAGTTTTTTCTGTCTGATCCATGTCTGCACGAACAAGACAAAATGATAATTCAGTTCTAAGCGTAGCGTAGTCCTATTAAGTATGTGAAACAATGATCAACACAGAAAATAATACATACACGACAAATGATTCTGCAATATATACTATATATTCACTTCTTCTTTCTCAGAGTCATTTTTAACATTCAGACAAAACATATGTCCATAATACTGCACTAAAGGTATAACCAAACATTAGATATGCAAGATATATACTGTGATGAAGAATCATTTAAGCTCATTTGGCCTTAAAAGAGCGTGTTTATCTCAGAGTTTTAGAAATTGCAGCTCCCAGGATACGGAGCCCAATTAAAATTCAAAACTCACTCTGTGATGCACAAGCTGCTTCCTGTTCCATCTGAAAAGGAGAATTATTTTCAGATGCTTTAGGTTTTTGCTTCATGCTCACAACTACTATATTCACACTTGCAAAAGTGAGAAGGCAGATTATTTTTTGCTCATGGATTAATTATTGCGTATTGAGAAGGCAAAAGCGTGCCGGTTGGTAATTTCTTATGATTCACGATTCACATAGTGAAATTCCCCGAAAAAAAAACAAACAAAAAAAAAACATCTGAGGTACTTTAGCACAATTTGACTCAGCCTCGTCTGAAAGAAACAACCGCAACAAAAAACAAAAACATTTTTCAGACTTCCCACTGGATTATTTATTGAAAAAGCAATGCTGAATTATATTTGTACTGATGTTTGTGATATCGAGTTACTGTGCATAATCACCTTGCCCCGTATCCCAGGCCCCCACGACACTTCCTGTGCTGTTTCATTAGCGGAGCTGACAACAAAACCCAAATAGGTTTGTAATAAAAACTAAACTCGTATCTTCCAAATGCTCGTCTGTGCTCTACTGCCATTCAAAGCTTATATTAGCCGATGCAAAGAACACTGGAGCAGCCGAACATACATATACACACACATGCTGCGCAGCACCTAGCGCACGACAGCGTTTCAATATGTTAAACCTGTTTGTTGTATCTACACAGCGGCTTTGAAATGCTGCTGAGAGACACTGAATAGCTGGAGATAATCTTTCAAAACAGATTGAGGGAAGTGCTGCATTCAGTGCGGGGTGAGGTTTAATCCAGAGGCTGCTGGTGGTTGATTGAGTACACAGCTCAAAGAGAGACAGCCAAGTGGACAAGGAGCTGTTTTTGTTCAGTTTTTTTTTCTTCTAAACCATCTTAGACCTCTGTGGAGTTGGCTAAAGTGTGTGTATACATAGAAGAACAAATGCTGTTTAGGGGATCGAGGACCCTTTCAAAGCTAATAACGTCCAAGTCAGATGCTGTACACACAGAACTTCTGAGTACACAAAAGCAGCGTCATCACTCATTTCTAAGCTGTTCCAAAGGCAAACTACATAGCAAGTATGTGGTGAACTTACCTTAATGCTATTACTATTTGGGACATTTTAAGAATCAGACAGAAGAAAGATGCATATTATACATATTGAACATGAAGTTCAAACAAGCTCTCTGCAAAAAAGTGTTACGTCAAGGTTATAAAAGCATTTATGGAGCTCGGAGTGTTCCCGCAGGTTCGGTGTCCTTGATAACGGTTAAAAAGTGTGGAACCAGCGTCCCTCTTCCTGAAGTTGGCCATCCAGGAAAATAGCGGAGAATTCAAAGCACTATTTCTTCTCACTACGCGCTAATACCACCCCTACAGGCAAGCATGATGGAGACAGCACTCCGGTCAGAACTGGATGAAGAATAAATGAACGGGAGCAAACGGGAGCAAACGGGAACGTTTTTGAGGGCTTCCAACCTGAGACGGCAGTGAACTGTTCACCTAAAGCTGCAGTGGCTTTAGGACAAGTCTCTGACTGTCCTTAAATGGGCCGACCAAAGCCCAGACTGCACCGCACATCTGTGGAAAAGCCCGAATATGGCACTTTAGTAACACTTCCCTAATCTGACAGAGCTTGACACGATCTGCCTGCGACAGTGGGATAAACTGGCCATTCCGCAAAGCTTATAGAAACTAAACCAGGAAGACTTGATATTTGTGACGGGCTTCTAAACTACTGACTGCGAGCAGACAATTTCATCTCTCTATAAGAAAGACAACACAACAGGATTTGTTCACGATGCAAAGTGGTCTGGCTGTTTCCTGATGTCACTACATAAGCAAAACGGTCACGTTACAGCATGCGCTTGTTCTAATTATTAGGAAAATCCACGCAACGCCAACGTTTTCAAACCAACCAGCACATCAGCGATGAACTTCTACTAAGCTGAACGCAGTGATCTACAAAGCTGCAAGATGTCCTTCATTATGTCCTCAGCAACAACTAAGGAACATATTTTATCAGCACGATGCACCAAAAAAGTCTCGACACACACACACACACACACACACAAAAACTTGTTCAAGTAGAGGAGTTGTTGCTATGGTTACCAGCACACATAGAGAAAGAGAGAGATAACTGTACACTGGCTTTTTGTGTTTTAAAGAATACATACATCTACTGTCACAGTAGAGATGACGCCATCAGGGACTGTATTAATACTTAAACAGAATTAATACGCTAATTAACTTTAATGACTTTAGGGGTGATACTGTACAGTGTGTGTGTGTGTATGTATGTTTTTACCTGAGGCAGCCGGTAGCATTGCGCAACACCTGGGAGGTATGGAGGTGGAGCTTGCGGTCCACATGGTGATTAGGGGAGGAGTCCCAGTTCGACTGCGGTATGATGACGCTATTGGTCAGGACGGCCAGGGCATCCTGGATGATCGGCATCTTCAGCGCATCGCAAGACGACAGGTTCCAGAGAACACCTGCAGTCACAGGCACGCAAAGATGAAAGAAGTGCGATGGAGGACAAACGCACACACAGTATATACACGACTGCACACGTGCAGAGATATGTGGCGCCTGTGTGCTAACACAAGGGAGTTGGCAGAAAAATTTATTTGTATGTACACAGAGATACACTCTATCACAAGGACATATACTGTACTCGCACAGTCACCTGTTACTGTACTGTAAGACTCGGTGACATACAGTATGCGCACACACACACACACACACACGCACACACACACACACACACGTTCCTTCTTCTTGTCAGACGGAATACCAGATGCCTCTTCGCAGAAGGGTGACAGCACTAGCTTTGCTGGTCAGCTGTGACACACTCATGTTCATGCCAACCACATGTGCGTATACACACACACACACACACACACAGGCTTCATCTGTATTTGAAGATTTTAAATATGTTATTTACTCCCTACAGTGGTTATCTCGACTGTCAGAGCAGGAGATACATAAACAAAGATGATATATTTATTTGCAGGGCACAGATGCAAACATGAGGTAAAGCTCCAATGACCCTACTGGCATTTCTAATTTGAGTTATCGTTTTATTATTCTGGCAAATTTGATGGACATAGATTCAGTCACAAACCAGGCAGCAGTTTGTCCTTTATGTTAATTTATGGTTTTTTTCTTCAGGTTCTATTGTCAGAGACTTCGTGTAAATAATTAATGGAGCTGTGCAGACTGACGCTTCTGCAGAACTAGGTAAGAAAAGGGCAGAGACTGGATTTACTTGTGGGTAAAGTCATTGTAACACTGCTGTCAGTCTTTTCTGACATCTCACATTACGCTGTTTTCTGTGAAAGACACATAAAGCCCATAAACTGACGCAGTATTTGCCATTTCATGGAGGCTGGAAACATGAAAGTCCAGCATCACATTCTGTTGATTCAATATCTGATACTGTAAAACTGACAGCAATGCATTTGAAATCGGGGGGGGGGGAACATCTCTGACAACACTTAGTAAGAAACACCCTAGCTGTCATGAGTCTGAACAGAGAATGGAGGAAAGCTGAGTGCAAATGGAAAAAGTCTGCAGAGTGAATATGAGATGTCTTAAGAATAGCTCACATTAACAACTCTTTCTTTTTTTTACAGGAATATCATCAACAATAAAAGAACAGATTGGAAATAATTTTCTCCATGTTGAAAAAGGAACCAAGCCACTGCAGAGGACGTATCTTGTATCTTAGTTCATTCGCCTTCTGTTGTGACATATTTATAGGATCAAATGCAAATAAACCTTTAGACTGATTTCAGTTTGGCTCTGGTCGACATCACCGCAGAGCGAGTGCGCTGATAAATGTGTTTAATGTGCCTTAACACAGACTGTAACTGTAAAACGCCTCTGAGCTGAGGAATGATCAGCAGGTGGACTCTGGCCAGAGGAAACATCCACTAGTAGAGTTACAAACAACAAATAAACAGAAGCAGAAAAACAAATGGAGGCAGCCGTCTGTAGCGCCACTGTTGTTGGTGGTGAGAAATCTGAGTGGATCACTGTGACATGAGAGGTTTAGACTCTATCTGTATTTATACAAACCAGGTAGATAGTAATTATATTAACTGAGACTTCATCTGATTTCAAGGATTTAACTTCTTGTCCAGAGACAAACCTGCTGCTTGTTGCTGACTGCAGTTTCATTTTCAGCATACATTTAAATAAATCTTATATAGTTTGTCTACCACAACATCCAACAACTCTTCATACAGTATGTCTGAACTGGTTTCCATTAACGTCTGTGTCTTTCTTATACGCCTTCACCCAGGCCTTCGCTCATTTTCACCCATTTTACTGCAAAGAATGATGTCTGGCGCTCATGTTTATGTTGTCTTTATCCATTTGAGTCCGTTTTTTTTATTGGCTATTGTTCTTAATGTTTCTTTAATGCTTCTTTGTCTGTGAAGCACTTTGAACCGCCTGTGAGAATGCAATTTTGTGCCAAAATGAGCATGAAGACAACAGTCAGTCTCAGTCGTGCCTCTCCTCCCACACTGGCGCAAAACAAGCTTTGTTTGGTGCCAGGAAACTCCCAAAACAAGGCCAAGACAAAATGCAATTTTCCTTGGGTGCAAAAACACAGACTTGCGCAAATTGCATAAAAAAAACAGCATTTGCCCTCGCGCTGCCTCTGTCCTTTTTTTTTTTTTTTTTTTTGAAAAACGATGCGCTAAACACGTGCGAAACACACGGCGACCGAAACCGAACGACACACAAATAGAAAACTAATGAGAGGGGAAGAGAGCTGGAGGAGCTGAGTGATGGCTGAGGAAAACAGGAACAGATTGAGACTACAGAAGAGACACGCAACACATTTTAATATCACAAACTATAAAAAGCAGTGGAGTTGAAGGTCACTGTCTCTCGTGCATTTGGTGTCAGACTCCAGATGTCCCAGGTCCCAGATGACAGATGTCATTCATTTGCACAGTTACCACAGAAATGAAATATGAGCGTGAAGGCTGTCGGCGAGCTAAAATCTGGCCATCCCACAATATTAATAGGCATGATCCTACTTTTTGCTCAGCTCTTGTTGTTGTTGTTGATAAAATAAACACACCTGGATCTTGTGATTAGTTTTACATTGTTACATCCTTTATTTACATATTAATAACAATACAAATGTTAGCAAGATAAAAAAGGAAAACAATCTCAATACCAAGTTCACTTGGTATTGAGATTGAGATTTTGTTTTTGAGATTTACTCACATTTACTCACAACGAAATTGTTCCAAGTAATTCAAAAAGGAATTTCTAAGCATCTATATTACTATACCTTCATGTAAGAGCTGAGAAACGGCAACATTTACCTTCATCTTTACTAATCAGCTTCTTGTTTCCCATCGCTAGTTTTCTCTTCTCACTTCTCTCGTGGGCTCCTTTCAAACCAAGGTAAAAAGCCCAGACACGCTCCAACAAAGACGCACTCTGTGAGGGCGAAGACACACACAGCACACGCATGCACACATAAACCCTTCCCGTCTTCCGCTCTTCTTGCTTCTCTGCTCTTTCCTGTGTTTATTTCTCAAGTCGCGAGTGTTGTCAGCATGCGATTGCAATCATGTTAAGACAATGTTTTCTCTGATGAGCTGACAACATCCTGTCTCCTGCTTTCTTTGGGTTCTTTAACCATAAGCTCACACAGGCGCAAATGAAAACATTGCTTGATGATGATAATGAAGAGGATGTTTCGTGTTTCGTTTTACAGAAGGAGAGAGAGATAAACACTTTGAAGGACAAATGGCACTAAGAGAGAAAAGTTGCTTGATTATGCTCGACTGATTTCTCGGGCAAGGACACGGTGTCTGCCGCTGTCTACCACAGGCCACATTCAAGGCTCACACACACATACACACACCAGCTCCAGAAACATTGATCTGTAATGCTTCACTAAGCCCACTGTCCCTAGGAGTGACCAAAAGACAATGACATCATTCTGGAAGGTTTCTGGGCAGCTGCATGTGTAAGAAGCCGTTTTTTTCCTTTCCTTTCTCAACCAGCGCCTTCAGACGCTTGACGGACAGTTTTCTAGGACCTGCCTGGTTTGGGGGAAACGGGGAGATGATTGCATGAATTCATGAATAAATGAGCGTATGACTTGTAAGGGGAGAGTGAGGCCTGTTGGGCCTCAAGTGGCTATGTTTTATTAAACAGCCTTCATCCGCGTGGCTCGATGTGAATTAGTTAGCCGTGGGGTCAAAACCTGGTGATGAGTAAAAGCCGACAAATTACGTAGCTAATGTGTCCGCGAGAACCCGTGAAAGACAAATCAAAAAAGAAATACTGATGCCGGATGATAATATAGGGGACAGCAGGTTAACAACTGCTGACATTACCCCAGGGTCATACAACCAATATTCTACCTGAACTAGGTTTGTGGAAAACATTTGTCAGCACAAGGTAAAGTCCCACATTGTGGCTAAATTGTCACTGCCTGTGCTGGGGCTTTCAGTCCTACTAGGGCCTCCCACCGTGCAGGTTCTGCAGAGATATTCCTGCAGGGTGATTTTACAGCATATTAGCTGCAGATAAAAAAAAAAAAGTCATCCTGAAAGGTACAGTACAGTATCTTGCTCCCCCATAGAAGTCCCTGTAATGACTTCGAAGGAGCTTTGTCCTCAAGCATTTCTGAAAACATGCTATGAGCTTTGACTTAAATTGAAGAGGCTTTGGAAAACACTGTAAAAGCGGTGGAGTTTTTTTCGGACTTGGACGTCGACACGGAGCAATGATTCATGGCCCGAAGTAACAGCAAACAAGTTGAAGAATTTCCAGTAAAGCTTTGGAGCAGTGATATTTGTCAGTGGTGGTTGTGCAGGTAACGTTGCACGGTGTGTACACATTGACTTGTAATGGAGTCTCTATTCTCATTCAGATACTGTTGCGCAAACAGAGATGCACTGAATATCAATCAGCACTTTGAGTTCTTCGCCATTATGCACACTTGGCCTCATTTTCCAAAAAGCCACAGACTTTAAGCTGTACTTGTTTTTACAATAATTACAACCTTAGAATTACAAATTGAACGTGTCTGCGCCCATTTTGACACGCATGACTTTCTGCAGCAGTTCTTCTCACATCAACAGCCATTTTTAGACACAGCAGGAGCAGAGCTACAGTACAGTGTGCCACGGTCCGCTGCTTCAAGGTGAGCTCAGGAATAAGGATGGCGCCGCCTGAGCCTCCGCATCGACCAGGCTTTGATCGACAGGCCCGGAAGCCTAGGCTTCATCCTATTTACCTCACCCCAAGAAGCCAGTAGACCATGTCTAAACATAAACTTCACGACCAAGATGGAGATTGGGTAAAATGTTGGGGAATGGGGAACTACATTCTCACTTGGGGAGGCTGATTTGCTACAACTGCCATGTGCTTGCCTTAAGATCATTCAAGCACTAATGTACTAATGTGTAATGTAAAGATGCTCAAGCTTTAAGTACAAATCAGCTAAAAAAAAAAAAGACCAAGACATCCAGCGCCTTCTAGTCCAGAGAATCTATCTTATCTTATTCCAAAGTGCTTGGTAAGTCATTTGACAGACTCGCAGCAGTGGCCTGAGGAAAGACTACGTTGCCCTCTGGTAGCTGCACTTCACGACTGCTGTACAGTTAACAGCTTTCAGAGGCTCAGTCCAACAGCACCACTGTACATATATGTCCAATGAGGACAGAATGTGGCTTTATATATTTTCAGGCCTGTACAAGGCTGCATTTCACAGTTAAGGGAAAATCATTTTGTCACAAGCTGGGAGCCATCACACTAAAACACTGCGAACCTGAACCTAGAAACAGCTGGAAGCATCCGGTCATGCAGGAAGGTACAAGCCATCACCTGGACTAAATGATCAAGCGTTAAAATCAGCGTCTGTACTTACTGAGCTGCATTTCATTAGTCTTTACAATATGATGCTGGACGGCCGTCGCACTAATTCCGTCTTCTATTCCAAAAGCATAGCGCCAATTAAATTACTAAGTGAGTGACAGTTTCAAACGACAGGGCGTTCAACGAGGCAGATGGAGAGACTGACGGCGTATTAGTTTGCAATGTAAATTCTTTATAGCATACAGTATAATATAAACGAAACAGAGTTGATCTTCAAAATGTAGTAAACAAGGTTTTCCAGAACTATGGTAACAAGTGTTTATAATTTAATTACTTCCCAAAAAAGTTTAATTAAAGTTACATTTATTGACCCATTGAACATAAACAAGAAAAACAAAAATGACAACACCTAAACAATTAGAACAAAAAAGTTCCTGATCAATCCATCAGCACTGAACTTTACTTAGGGGACTTTAATGAGCAGGCCCAGTGACACTTGAATGCTTGATTAAGAAGGAAGACGCTTAGCAATCTAAAGTAGTTCATCATGGAAATGAGTAAAGGCATCAGTCTGGAAGTAGTGGACACTCATCTTAAGAACGGAAGCTATGCAGAGCTTTCATGTACAAGCATGTCAGTCTCTAGAAAAGCTTCATCATTGCAAAGTAGAAGGAGACAAATCCTGGATGTGAAACAAGTCTGGTTGTGGTGCAAGATCAAAATCTTTGAAGAGGAAAATAGTCAACGATGTCAACAAACATCCCAGTATACCAAGATTACTGCTGCCAAACTGGCCTCTGCTGGTCTTAAAATTTTCAAGCGAGACTGAGATGAGGGTCATGGTGGGTTTAAGGTCTTGACAAAAAAAACAAAGCACAACAAAAAAACATCCACTACTCACATAGGTGTGCATCAAAGGAAACGGAAGCTTGCCTGTAAACATTTGAAGCATGGGGATAAGCTGTGGAACCTTGTGCTCTGGTTTAATGAAAGCAAAACTTTCTGCTGCTGATGTCGTTCATGCTTTCGCTTGGAGAAGGAAAGAACCTTCCAAACCCTGTCTCATGCTAAACTGTGATGGTGGGAGCATAATGCTGTGGGGCTGTTATAGGCTTCAGACACAGGGAGTGTATTAAAGTTCGGATTCATATTTGCTGTTTAGATTTTGCACAATGGTAAAATATCTTTTATTTTTTTGCCTTGGTTCATCTTGAAGTATTGAAACTGTGTGTCCGTAATGTGGAGACTCTTGAGGCTGTAGAGATCGTAGTGGCAGTGTCTACCTTGTAACTGTGTCATAATAAGCTAAGGTCTTCTTTGCAGAGGGTTGTTATCAGTGTTTGAGGGGTCTGGTCCTCTTCTCTTGAGGACCAAGTGACCTACGGGGATGTGTCTAGGGATGGACGTGTGTGAGTGTGTGCGTCTGGAGAGGGGCTTCATCCCGTTGAGAAACAATGGGATCAGAGATCAAGCTGAACATGAGGAGACCCCACTGAATTCTTCTCACTGACATTTGCGTGCGCGTGTCTGGTTGTTACGTGTGGTTTTCTGTGTTTGTGTGTCTGGTTGAGGGTATCTGCGTGTGGTATCTGTGAAAATGTCCACTTCCCACTGCATAAGCTTGCATGTCTCTCTCATCTCAGGGCTAACCCGGTAAAATGGAGACGGCTTGTTAGGCAAAGAGGACGAAACAATGGAGGCTGGAGTAGATGTGACGCGACAGAAACTAAATAAATGTACCCAATGCCAAAAAACAAAATTGATATTTCTTACAAATAGTCAATTAAAATAGAAATTTCTCATCATTTTGACACATTCACTGCCAAAAAAGTAATATTTAAGCAAGTATGTTTCAACTTTTCCTCTCCTTAAAATTCAAGGACAGGATGACTTTAATGTTTGACACACTCGTTTTCAAAGGTGAAAATATGCAACGAACTCGTTCCACATTCGCGCTGTGAAACCGAAAACATTTTCAAAGGTGAACATGTTCTAGTAATTAATAAAAAATTCAACAGCAGCCAATTTTGTTGCTTTTATCGTCCGAGTCCAAGCGTGATGTGAACTCTCTCTGCTTTGATCAGTGCAGCCTCTCCACTATTTGGAGGAGAGCTGATTTATTACAGGAAGTTAAGTACACACTGTTGTTCCATACAGCATGTATGTGTAAGTGTTTGTGTAAGACACTTAGAGAAAGATGTAATGATGTGTTCTTGTTTTCTGCTGCCCTTAGTCGATAGAAGTAGAATGTGAAATTCTTAATGGGAGGCGTATTGCAAAAAATACAAGAGGGAAAAATCGGGAGCGATGGAGTTTGACTTTCCGGCCCATGTGTGCGTTTATGGTTGCTTTGAGTTAAGTTAAGTGTGTTTATGCAGGGAGGATTCGTAAGTTCACGCGTGGGTGTATGTCTGTGCCTCGACTTGCTAACATGTACTGGTAATTCAAGGTCGAAACAGCACTGACAGCACGGACTACGACGTGATAACGTTAATAAAAAGACACATACCAAGTTGGACCGTATCAGGTTGATTAGTACGTCAAAAGAGACATTTAAAAAAAAAAACCTGTCTGATTTACAATGCTGTTGGTTGCCTCTGCATTCTCTCCAGAAGTCACACCTTAGGGTCCCATTAGACTATTGAGGAGAACTGTGAGTGAATGTTAACTATCGTTCAGGGGAGGGTTTGTTTGGCATGTGAAAGAGCTCGGGATGAACAGCCTTGGTTTCTGCGGCGTGAATAATAATCTTTTCTGAAAAGTTTTCCGCCAGTGAAAGTGAATGTACTGTATAAAGTCTCAAAGAAGTAAAACGACCGAGCTAAAACATCAACTAGAACCGTCAAGGCCGAGTGAGAGAAGCCTCTGGCTTCACTTCTAGGTGCTGTACGTTCTTGTGTGTGGGGTATTGTGTATATACTTGTATGAGTCATAACTGGACACTAAAGGACTGAATGTGTTGCATTTACTAAACTATGACCATAACTAGACTGGAGGCCAGAGAAAGTGTCTTATCCTGAAAAACAGCTGCAGCTACGAGCAAAGAGGAAAAGTGCGTATCTGCCACAAACACTGGACTCTACCTGTGACCAGTTCTCTGATCTCCACGTCTCCGGTCTTCCTCAGCAGGCGAACCAAGGCAGGGATGCCGCCACAGTTCTTCAGGGCCACTTTGTTCTCGTCGTTGGCCTTGCCGTACACCAGATTCCTCAGGGCCCCACAGGCGCTGCGGTGAACCTCGCTCATCCTGTGGTCCAGCAGGTCAACCAGCAGCTGGATGCCTCCCTGTCTGCGGATCTAAAAATCAAAGAAACCATGTCAGTGAAAACTGCACTGGTTTCCTTCTTAAATGAATTAGAGATCAAATTAAAAATGTATTCATTAGATCAACAGAAGACGATATAGACATAATGGAACACTAACACTAACATACATCACTACAAATGGCAGAACTACGTTTCTTTTTAGTGCATTGATGTGATTGATTTCATTCTAAATACTATTTAAAATACTCAAATTTGTTCTAATATTTATACTTATGATTTTGATGCATGAATATACCAATTATTCGCTTTTGCCGTGCAGCCTAAACATGATGTTTATCTCCCAACGTATAATTTTGTTGCATTAGTTGTGTATGCCGCTGCATGTAAACACGCACAGAGAACAACAAGGCGATCTTTGTAGATTTATTACTACATTCCGATTACGCCAGTAAACAAAGCAGTCAGGGCTGTTACCCAGTGGGAATCACTGTGGTGTTACACATAATGTCTTCCCCTGTGGTGGCGCACGCATTGCCCTCTCCCTACGCTGGTGCTTTTAAAAAGGCGGCCCCTCGCTCTTTCTCCGCTGCAGGGGTCTTCCTCGCCTCAGGGAGCGGCCTGTGTTTAGTCCAGCAGACAGAGGTGTTCAGCTAATCACAGAAATACTGCAGGGTCGCTGTGATGACCAGGAAATCAGTGGAGACGTGGATAGTGCAGGTACTGTGTGTCGTATTTGTCAGAGAGAGAGAGTCTTTCATGCGTCTATGTATTTGTAATCTCTGGACTACTGCAACTAGATAACTCAAAAAATCCCAAAGGTTTCAAACATAACAAGGCCTGAAAACTTCTTATATTTATTTATTTACGTGTTCTCCTTTAGACCTGGGACGTGAGGCACTGAGAGAAATTATTCTTGCACCATGCAAAATGGCGTTTTCTCTACACACAGGTTGTCATGTATTATCTGTGTCACGTGTTGTTTTGTGTCCCATTAAAACGCCGCACATCTGGCACATATAAAGTGCACACCTGACAATAAGCGCTTACGGTACGTGAGCAGTTCCAGTTCTCAGGTAAAGAGACACAACGAAGGATGAAAGGAGCGAGAAAAATGGCAAACATAAGGAAAGTGCGGCGGGTGGGGGAGGAGGGCGGAGGTGTGTGATGACACAGCAGTAGTTTATCGAGCAAAGTGGCTTTGCTTATCTTTTCAATTAAAATGGATGAAGGAATGCAATGAATGGCAAACTGACCTTGCTCCATTGACCACACAATTTCCTAAACCCAATTCTTTTTTTGTCCCTCTCCTGCCACTTCACTCCTCACCTCTACTCCTCTCCTCTCCCCTGCGCCCCTGTGCTGATCCTCCTCCTTTTCCACTCTCCCTCCTTATGCCTGTGTCACAGTTAATCTGTTATTCCATAAAACCACAGCACTATTACTTTGTATTGCCTCTGAGCCGCCTACCAGCCTTGCCGGTACCTATTCCGACCCATGTACAGAAGATTAGAAGCAAAGATTGATTTGTCTTTGTCTCCCTTTGTTCGGAGGCTGTCACGGCTATTGGTAACCCGTAGTGACAACACTGTCGCTGCAAACCGTTAGCAGCGGTGACACCTGGGATTGTGGGAATCAGATGTTGCTGCTGGTGTAAAAAGCAGGTAGCGGGAGTCCTGGCTGACGCGTACGGTACCTGGGGTGGCGGCATGTAAAACCAGTGCGTACGAGTCACCACATATGGAACGTCCACATTAATCACCGCGGATGGTTTACTCCTTGCATGTGAGGAGAAGACAAAGCGAAACTGTGTCACACCTTTCAGGAAGGCACACACGCAAGGCCTTTTGTTTCTACCTTCACTTAGCCTAAGGGCAACCGCATTTTAGAGCCTTTCAACCCTCAGCTAATTGAGTTCTTGGCCGTAGGCTAAGATTTCCCTCTAGAGTATTTTAAACTGGGCCAAACATGGCATTAACCTGTAACGACCAAATATTGTTCGGAGGCAGAAACACTAGCTAATCTAAGAGCACTATAAACAGTACGACTCCCAGCTGCCGAGGATGTGCCATGACCGATGTAGCAGAGGCTTTGATATATAATCCCAGAGTGGCAATATGCACGTATAGGTCATTGAAAGGTTGGTCCCTGTAGTTTGATATGATCATATTACTAACATTTTACTACCAGTTTGAAGTTTGAACCATGCAGGGGCACTGAAGGTTAACTAGAGGGCAGAAAAGCCCCAAGGTAGGCGATTAACGACGGTTTTGCTTCAGGGACAAAAAGACAGCATTGATTAAAGAGGCTTTCCTCTAACTAAAGCTGGCCTGCTTATGTCAAAAACAAAAAAGCTATGAAAGTATTCTAATTAAAGCAGGCACTGGAAAAAACCTGCTCATCTTATGCACTTACATAATTTACACTGGGATTGAATATATGTTATTGCTTCTACATTTAACACAGTTATCAGACTGCATGTAAAGAGTAAAGATGGCTGTAATAATGTTATAGTGTTTGCTGTGGATCATTTGCTTTGTCTGTCTATTTTGCTTTTTCCTGTTAACGCGTTCACGGCGGCTGCTGGCCTCGTCATCATCGAACAGCAAAGAACGCTGGGATGGAAATGTGAGGAAAGTAGCGGATGAAGGAAGAAAAGAAAAGATTAAAAAAGCTAACGAGAAGAGGAGGAGAGCTGGAGGAGGTGACGGATGGTTTTAGGAAAACAGGAACAGACCGAGACTAAGGAGAAACGCAAGACATTTTTTAATATGACAAACTATAAAGAGTTATGCTGTCAGTTGTGTTTTTGGTGTCAGACCCCAGATGTCCCAGATGGCACACGTCATTCATTTGCACAGTTACCGCAGATATGAAACATGGGTACAACTCAAGAGACTTCTGCTCAGCGGTCAGAGGCTGTCAGACAGCTAAAATACGGCCTGTTCAACCCAAAATATAATATGCATGATCTAGATTTTGTAGATGTGAATGTAAATGAAACATGCGGGTGGCAGGAAGCTCCCAGTCCTGATTATAGAGTAGATCCTGTCATCTGCAAACGCTCCTCAGACGCTGTTCTGTGGTTAGATCTGACTCCTGGCCTGCGTGGTTATGAAATGACATAACTAGCATGCGCTGCATAAATCCACATGTAACACCACAAAACGCTTAATCTGTGATCACTGCATCTAGCTGACTGCTGGGCAAACATTCACCAGGAGCCCCTCCAACCAGCGATCATCACACTGAAAACCTGAAAACCCAAGAAACGTCTTTGTCATGTTTGGAACAGCGTAATATGAGATTTATAAAAGTTACGGTGGCTTGGGCACATTCAAGCGGGAGTCTCAAGGAGAAGAATTCTCCAGCACACTGCTGATCCCAAACACACAGCGAAAAGGAGCGAGGAAAGGAAATGACAGAGAGTCAAGGGGGCACGTCCCTCGCCCTCCAACCTGCCCTGCTGGGTAAATGGATATCGACAAGGCCGCTCCCCAGAACGAATTACTGATGTGACCGACCTTTGGTCCAATGTAGTTTGTGTGTGAGTGTGTGTGTGTGTGTGTGTATTTTCACGTCGGTGGGTACATGAGCTACCTTGTCAATGTGACTATCGCAGGCGACTGGTTGATCATGTATCTATCTGTCTTACTGTGGGTGTGTGGAGCAAACTGTAAATGAAGCTGCTATCTGCACAGCTGACAGGCCACGGGCGCCCGTCACACGCACCTCGTCCAAACACACACACTAACGACACACACCGACTCACACTTCAGGCTGCAGCCAGCAACCCTCCGGCTAATGACATGAACAGAAGCTAATTGGAGTCAGGAGTTTGTAAACCAAGGGGTCAATCAATACAACAGGACTCAATGCTTGAATCAGAGACACTCTCATAAAAAATAAAATTAAAAAAACACTTCAACATTGTGAGTTTGACAGTGAGGGTTGGGTTTAAAATCATTGATTTGCATACACTTAAAACAGAAGCTTAAGTTTAAAAGAGTCTTGAGGTAGTTCATCCAGTCGCTCTGCACAAACCTGCTCCACCTTATCGCAAACGGCGATTCCACAACTCCCTCTTCTCCTCTTGACTCATTCCAACTATCATCCTATCACCTGCCCTCAAAGCCATTCGCGCACCCTCTGCTGTCATTCAGTTGTTAGACCATAATAGTGCCTAA
Organism: Macropodus opercularis; assembly: GCA_030770545.1. Classification (NCBI taxonomy): domain Eukaryota; kingdom Metazoa; phylum Chordata; class Actinopteri; order Anabantiformes; family Osphronemidae; genus Macropodus; species Macropodus opercularis. The sequence continues at coordinate 8,804,427 of JAUCMP010000028.1, forward strand.
ATGAGTAGCGGCGAGAAATAAATAATAAATATTAATTGTTCTATGTCAACAGAAAAAGCTATTCAAGACCCGCGTTTGTCTCTTAGTGTTCAGCAGAAACGTCAAGACTTTTTCCAAAGTCTGGGAAACTAAAACAAAACGGAGCAGTGTTGCTGCTGCTTTGTTATGAATCCCTGGGTAATAAAACTGTCATGTAATGTGCCAGTGATGTGCATATTCAGCTGCTGCTGTCAAAGGTTAGTGCACAGAACCCGGTCAACTAAGCAGCACTTTAAAGAACGCGCGATATGGGGGAATTGCTAGAAGGCTTATAGAACATCATGACTCTAGGATACATAAGGTCTATTAAGTGTGGGCTATTATTAGACTGGACACACCTTATTACAGGCACCATATCAGAGTTTTGTTCTGCACTCTGCACTAAATTAATTAAAACAACAGTTTGACAAGGTTCAAAACATGACTCACTTATTTTGTTATTTCAGAAATATAGTGTAGTTACTGTAACCTTCCATAGTTCTGCCCTTCACACTTGTCACACTTCACCGTTGGCTGATTGGAAAAATGCCTGTGTCAAGCAAAGTTAAACATATCTTGCTGACTAAACCATCATGGAAGTCAATAGGGACAAGTAATGGATGTTACTGTCAACCTGCCCAGGGAGCTCGGTTATAAATAATTGGATGCACATTTTATGTGAAGTAAACAACAAAAAGAATATTGATCTAAAACAAATCAATTAACAGATTCTTGCTAAGAGCGACTGAAAATTCAAAGGCCTGATGAAGACAAGAAAGACTCATCGGCGACTTGTTACAAGACTCTATTAAAGGGAGTCCCAGTTCTCCTTAAAAATAACAACAGCAACAAAAAAAGAAAAGTGATTATGATGTTGAAAAATAAAGAAATAAATAAGGAAGCTTGAAGGAAATGCAAAGTCAGCAGCATGGCATCCATGGAGGACCCCCGTGAGCTAACATAGGTTATTACGGTGAGAATGAGCAAGTGAGGAGGAGAGACTGTGCACGAGAGACAGAAACCTCTAATTATGCTGCTGATTATAATGACCAGCACAGGCTGCGCTCGCACCGTCTCCTGACCTTGAATTCTGCTCTGCCTGTCTGTGCATTTTGGTGCAAAGCGCTGCACAGATGGAAAGACACAGACAAACAGGTGGGAGGTTTATTCAGATAAAGCGGCGTAAAGCGAGGTGTGGCGCTGCCTAAATTAGGGTAAAGGTTTAAATAAACATGTATAAATGAATGTGGTCGACAGTGATGGTGTCTGGTGGCCACAGCAGCTCCACGCTGCATTGAAAAGCTTCATTCAAGCTCATCTGAAGACAAGAGGACATGCGTTCACAGCGCCATCATGGCCACCAGCACACAATCCCAACATACACAATAATCATGAGCTCAACTGAGTCACTAAGTACGAAAGCTTCACTGAAATGAAATGCTGTTTAACCAAATTAATATCCCGTCTCTGACTCAAGCCTCATCTTTCAAGTTTAATTCTCCACAGCTAAATAAGAAATCTGGGTCTGCGGTAGAGCTTTTTCGTATTTCTGCCTGTGAATGTGTATTTTAGCCAGTGCGGCTGTAGAAGTATCTATTGTGAGACTGTAAGGACAAAAACTGTCCGTGTCCTCGCCGTGTACTGGTAAATTGAGTCTGAGAGTGATATAAGGTGGGTGTGGGTGTATTTGAAGAAAGAAGACTGTGTATGTGTTGGTTTGGGTGTGAGTGCTTGTTCGTCTGCCATTACGCTGCAGAGTGCCACTCGCCTTATTAAAGGCTTTATTAGAAAGTCCCAAAGGGGCTTCCTTCCCAAATTGCTTTTTAGAGACCAACTTGTGGCAACTCAATAGAAAACATAGTTTAGACTAAACAAAGTTGGGAGACTGCGGCGAGTTTTACCATGCGGAGCATCACTGTGGAGCTGGAAACCACTGCTTGTTAAACCCAAAGCCAACACACACGAACACACATAGACGCATGTGCTGCACAGACCTCAGCTTTGATCTTGTTGTCGCCAAAGCAGAGATGCTGTAGGTAGGCTGCTGCATTGGACTGCACCGATGGGAACTGGTGCTGTAACATCTGGATCACCTCTGGCAGCTCCGGATCTCTCCATCCAAACTCTCTGCAGAGAGACACACAGTCAGAGACACTTTGAGTCCATCAGCACTTTCACAAAACATCTACAGTACAAAAACAGGTGATTATTCTTATGGGTTTAGAATAGACAGACAATGCGGGAACCTTTTTGAGTAAAGGGGACAACAGTTTTAGGAATTGCACCGCACAGCGTTACCACTGCAGTGTGAGTTATCTTCTACACTTTGTATCGTTAGGGGGTTTGCAACATATGAGCACACTGGAAAAAAAATGAAATAAATGTTTTGTCCTGTGGTAATACCCAGGAAATGGTCTCCTTTATTACATTATCCCCAGCTGATAATTGTTTTGCAACAGTCCCCTAAATGAGGAAATTATGAGCGTCTGAGAAAGTGTGGGCGACACAAAGTGTGGGTGTGCACAAGCAGAAGTGTGTGTTTCCACCATCCACAGTCATAATTTCTCCAATAACCCCTTTTCTTCTTTTGGTTGTTTCTTCTCCTTCTCTCGGTGCTTTCAGAGAACTGTCAGCGCCGAATGTGATCTGAAGAAAACCTACGTTGGAATTTTGTGGCTTCCATCGATTGTGGTGTTTGAGGATTGATTTTGTTGTTTCTGCCTTCATGCTCACTGTTCTGTGCCAAAATGCGGCTCACTTTAATCCCCATCAAGCGATTGTGAAAAACGATTTATTTTGCCCGCTTGCTCCAAGCTGCCCCAAACATGAAAATGCGGTGAATATAGGATAATTGACCTGCCTGAGGAGTTTAAATTGATGGGGTAAAGGATTGCGAGTGTGTCTGAAGTTGCCGTGGCAGAAAATGACGCCTTCAACGCCAGGCTCTCATCGCTGTCGGATCGAGTGAACGTGGTTTATGAAACATCTGTGGAAGGCAGGGAGTAAACATGGGTCCTAAAGATAAAGCTGGCTCCAGCGTGGACGGCTCTTTATCGGCCGGATGATAAGTGTTCATTCAGCCAGAAAGCAGGGCTGAAGGAGAGAGAGAGAGAAAGAGAGAGGGAGGGAGGAAGAGGCAGGGATTCCCCGGGCATTTAGGGGATTTAGGAGGACAGACCCTCAAACAACGCTTCTTAAATTACCGAGCTAGATACCATCGGGGCAGTTTGTGTATGTGTGTGTGTGGCAAGGTTAAGACAGGATGTGTGTGTGTATACATGTGGACAGATTTGCTTGTGTGAGCGTGCACACTCACACAAGGGTATTCATTCAGTGTCTGTTCTTCAGTACAAGGATGTATGAGTCTGACCATGTTTGAATAGGTCTGTGTGTGTGTGTGAGTGTGTGTGTGTGTGTGTGTGTGTGTGTGTGTGTGTGTGTTTGTGTGTGTGGCATCCATCCCCTGCAGTCTCCCAGCTCTGTCAGTGTAGTTAATAGAAAGCAGTGATCTGCTGATAAGATAAGCATCATGGCTCGCCATTAATTAAAAACCCCTGGTAGGGAGAGAGACAGAGGAAGAGGAACAGAGCAGTGAAAGATGGAGAGCAAAGCACAGAGGGGTGTGGAAGGAGACTTAAGGAAAAGCCAGAGATGTCAAAGGAAACCGGGTACGGTGGGCAGGAGGCAAAACCCCACGCCATCACAAAAAAAAATAAAAACCGAACAAAGAAAGAGGGAAACAAGCCTCAGATGAGATGCCAGTCATGTCAGCACAGGTGCTAATGAGTGCCACAGCCCTGCTAGACACACCGCCAGGCAACGAGCCAATGACGTGAACCAGCGGGATGCAAGCAGACAGGAATATAGCCTGCAAAAGAGGGAGAACTGATCAAAGAGGCAGTGCCAACAAAACTGCAGGGCTCACACTAAATACCCACACAGCTCTTGAGGAATCTGCAGCACAATATGCCGCAGCTTATGTGCCACATTCTTTACGCTACATTAGTTTTATTCTTTGGCCTTACGTGTAACGAAGACGGCGTTGAATTTGTTGGCCTGTTAAATCTGAACTACAGGCTTGTGAATAAATCGGGTGGCGTTACTCTCTCTATGACTGTTTTGGTTTTTTGGGTTTTTTTTTTTAAGGCATGATGCAGCAAAAACACCTTCAGTGGAAACTCTTGATATGACGGCAGAGGAGCGACATACTGAGAGTAAAGGCAGGTGGCGAGGGGCTTGGTGCGGAGTGGAGGCAGAGACAGAGTGATGGAACTGGGACAGAGGAGACTGGGGCTGTGATGGTACGGATTTGATGCAAGCACACACACCAGCAGATTCGCTCACATGTGGGACGGAGGCAAAAAGTACAACACTGGAAACGTTCGTAGTTACCAAACGATTTCTTATTTTATTCACCACCGCTGCACATTATAATGTGTCAGTATTGTTTCTCCGCCCGACAGAGGAAGACTGAGGATGGAGGCAGTGACAGAAACGTCTCATGATTCATTGTCATGTTCCCGACTTTCCTGGGACAGTGTGCAAACGTGGAAGGATGAACTACGTAACGGAGGGTGTGATAAATAACAACACAGCCTAAATCATCAGAATAGATGCCACCAGGTTACGAAGCTTAGGGTTGTGTGTCTTTCCAGAAGTAGAGAAAGGCAGCTGAGAGAAACGGCCTTGGATGAAGTCATTGCCTGAGATCCATTTATACCTGTCCCCAGATACGCAGGACGTTACAGTAATGATACAAGCTACAATGCAAACAGCTATGAAACCATCCTTCAAGTAAAGAACTGTTTGACATACAAAATGTCAAACCCACATTTGTATGAGCGATGACAACAGCCTGTAAATATCAAGGCGCTGACCTGCCTGACCCTCTCCTGTCTGCTCCAGACGCTATCGTACTTTACAAAGATTTAGGTTTTAGTCACAAACTAAGGCAGAATATGATACTTGACCATAGAAATCTGTATGATTGCATTGTATGATTTTTCATATATATGTTTTCTGGTATGCTGTAGAGCAATTATAGCAGGGCACACAGTGGAGTCACTCCCACGCCACGGATAAAAGGTCACAGGGCTGAACCTGCTGGATGACTGTGGTTTCACTGGAGTTTTCCTTGCGCGTGTTTCCTCCCACAGTCCAGGGACACACGGTCAGGCTAACTGGCAACTCTAAAACTGCCTGTAAGCGTGAGTTGTCTGTGTTCACGTTACACGCTGCTCTGCCATGCGTGCACGGATTTAAACTCAATAAGTTGACACTAACTGAGGAAAAGAGGTACAAGAAAAAAACAAGGTCTCTCTTCAGTAACATTACTCTGGGTCCACCCAGTCCCACGCTAGACTCGGTTTCTATCTTCATAAGTTCATATAGTGCATGATGGCACAGTTTTAAAAATGCAAGAGTACACAATTTGGGTCTTCTAGCCTAAATCCCATCCATCAGCCTGGGCCCATAAGTTATCTGGAGTGACAGCTCCACACAGGAAGCCGGTCCCACTGGCTTTAATCTGACTGGACAAGACCTGTCATGTCTAGTAACTGATTGGAGGGTCAGGAATGGACGGACTGGCAGTGTGCATACCGAAGCAGATGCTAATTAGAACTTGAACATCAATCTTCATCACTGTGGTGGGACGGGGAAGTGAGACCTGCGTCGGATGAAGCAAGAAAGAGTGTAGAAAAAAAAAAGAAGAATTGCCAAAAATATACTGTAGTAATGAGTTTTATGAAGCAATTACGGTCGTGCGTGTGCAAATGCTCCGCTCTGCATCCTCCTGATGGTGTCCACGGATGGAGGCAAAGCTTCTTCGATGAAACAGCAGCTGCAAAAGGAGGCAGGTGAAGAAACCAACACTGACCTGTGCAGCTTGAGTCTCTAATTGGAAGTGCCACCCAGTAAAACACCCACAGTTTCTCATCGCTCACACAGCCACCGCACCAGGATTCATTACAAGTGCGGCAGCAGTCGCCAATAAACATGGTCAAGAACGTCGGACGTCTGTACCTGCTACCTCTCATGGACTCTAATCTCGACTTGAATCAAAGCATTTGTAATATGACCCTGTCATTCCAATACCAGCGACGTCATAGATCAGTGGACAGGTAATTGTCCATTAATACAGGTTGTTGACGGAGAAGAAAGATGTTTTTATACAGTCTCTCTGCGACAGCAACCGTTCTCTGCGTTCTACTGGCCCTTGCGTTGCTCATGCTGAAAGATAAGTGTCATGTGGAGCTTTGCTGTGGCTGAAAGAACTGAACACAAAACCTGGCCACAGCAAAAAGGGATCAATGAAAGGTGTGTGGGGGGGGGAAGTGTGGTGCTCGTAATAGCTAGGCAGGAAAATGAATGGATCAGGATGGGTGGATGGACCCTGGGATGAAACGCATCCCGAAATAAACTGTAAAATAAAACACACACACACACACACACACTGGTGAGTCAGCTACAATGAAAACACCTCGTCTTCTGTCATCCTCCTCCTCCTCGTTTCCCACTGCTCCCCTGTCACTAATAGGCAAATGGAAATGATTCTGGTAATCAAAGATCTGCTCTCCACACGAATAAAACACTGAGCTGGAGCAAGTCATTCCACATCGAAGGTAAATCAGGAAGAGGGAGACAGAAGAAAGTAGCATAGAAGAGAATGAGACCAATAAACTGTGCAGAGGAATGAAGTGATGAATGGGCTGGACTCTCGTCTCTTGCTCATCACTTCAGCATGAGAAGCCACATGTGGCTTTCTCCCCGTTATTCTCCTTCTTTTTGTCTGCACGTACCACCAGCTATGTCTTTCATTCTCTCTCTCTCTCCTCCTTTTCTTAGACAATCCTGGCGTTTTTCCATCCGGGGCCCGTGCAGCAAGCGCACAGACGGAACGGAAAATCAATATGCTTTTCTCTATGGCATCCTCCAGCTGGGAATAGGAGGCACAGCAGGTTGAATAAAAGCGAACAAAGGACGGAGCGAGAAGAATGAAAGGAGGTGAATGAGACGAACACTGAATGGGATGGAGAGACACATGACGGCGGGAAAGGAGTCGAAATGCACTGTGCCGCGAGTCGCCTGTCTTTAAACGTGTAACGAGGAACATTAGCGCGTTACCATGGCGCGGACCAATCGCACGCTAAGGCCGAGACTAGTCCTTGCAATTAGCTGAGCGCACAGAATCTGAGACTTAATCGAAGAGGACATTACGCTGACATACAGGTGTTCATTTATATGTGCACTCACCGAGTACGAACACGCACAAGCATTCAGTAAAGACACACACACACACACACATACACACAGCTCTTATTGCACATTTGCTGATCGGTAAGTTTCAACCCAGTGGCACTATTCCCCCGTTACATAGTGCAATTACTGCATGTTTGCACAGCTAAACAACAGACCACTGCAACACACACTCAGCGATCAGATCGTTTTATATTACTTGCATTTATGGATTATTTTCAAAATAAAAGACCGCAACGGCAGGTACTTTATGGAACGGATGGAGGGGGGCAAGCCTGAGAGGGATCACCCTAGGTTGCACAACCATGATACAACACAAGTGAATAAATTGACCAATCAAATCCCCATCCACTACACTCAACCAATCAAATTGTAGCCGGATGATTAAGCTGGTGGATGAAGGAGAGCTTGCTGAAAAATTACTGCCCCATTGTCTCTTGATTTGCGAGCTCGAGATGCAATCATGTCAACGAGTCTGCGCTGGCCCCTGAATGACAAACAGGAAAGGTGAGCTACTTTTTTTTTTTTTAACTGGGATCATGCTAATGAGCATGCTAGCCGTGACCGGCAAATGCACCTCCGCGGCTCGCCCCTAATGAAGGCGCCGCGGTAACCACGGACTGTGTCGACGTGACATCGCGCCACCGCAAATTATTCTGGCATGTGAATATCACACTGATAAGGTCAAGCTTCATATTAGCGCCGTCCGCCTACTGTAGATGTGTCGACATGTGTGCGTCTGACAGGCCTCTCTATGGAGGTCAGAGGCCTGCCCTGACGTTAAAGAACAACAAGGACTTGCCAGATAACTCTCGCACACACACACACACACACACACACACTGGCCTCCTCTGTGTGGATTTGCTCTCTCTTCTCTCACACACACCTGCAAGTGCTTGTGAGTCCATCCAACTGCCCACACACTTTAAACAGACTAAATTCACTTCAGCACTAAGCCACCCCACTTACACAAACATTTTTCACTGACCTTGTTTCCATTTCTCTCTCTCTCTCCCCTGCATGTGTTAGTTTGCGTTGCTTTCTGTGCAATTTATTTATTTTTCCCTCCTGTTTCTTTTACACTTTGTTGTGGAAAAAAAAAGGTGGAAAACGTTCACAATGTGCTGACGGTGTAATGGGCATATACTATAAATAATTACAACAGTTTGTCTCGTGCGTATTGAACCTCTTCTCCCGTCAGATTGACATGAAGAGTCATGTGAGATCAAACATTACATAGTAAGAGGATATGAAATGATTAATCAGTGTTTGGCAGCGTATTTTCTGTGTCTGTGGTCGTGGGTGGGCTGTAAATCAAATGACCACTGGGCCCAGACGCCTATTATGGCGTCCGGGCTGCGATTTCAAAACATAAATGGTCATTAAATCAAGCCTTTCCGATAGAAATCCAGCTCTGTTAATAGTGTTTCGCTAACCCTTTGCCCCACCATCAGAACTTATTCTGAACCTACGGCACCACTAGTCATAGTCTGTCATTTTCCACATCTCAATAAATAACTTTTGCAGCCATTCATGATCACACTTGCATGACAAGTTTAAAGCTCAAGGTTCGCAGCTGCAGATGTTCTGCCATGTTTCACCTCTGTCCGTATATCACAAAGTCATTTTAAACTCCACTGACAAATCACATTCACTCTCCGCGGGCATAGCATATTAACTTCGGTCCTGTGTGCAGTGCATTTGCGCGTCAGTGAGGTGACACACGAGGGAAGAAAAACTAATAAGCCAGTGATTATGTTATGCACCTGCTATTCTCATTAGTCCACTTTGGGGCAATAACACAGCAAAGAAGCGAGAGCAGTGCAGAACTGGGTGAAAAGCTTTGTAGGATAATACAAAGAAAATGCTGATAATAGTGCTGACTGTGAGGATGATGACATAAAGGGTAAGAACATGGTACTGATCAAATATGAATAGGTCTCATTTGTGGGAAAACTACTACTGTATGTGCATCATTTCAGTACATGGAGGCAGATTACGATGAAGGATAAGATGAAATAAGGTGCAATGACGATAATAAAGGTGATATTGATTGTTGTTCATTATTATGTTGATGGCTATCAAAAAAGTACATTCACAGCTACACAACTGCATCTTCCAACACACACACACACACACACACACACACACACATATATATAAATACAGTCTTCATAAGCGGATTAAGTGGGGGGAAAAGCAGTCGTGCACCTCAAATGAGACAAGGACGGAGGCAAGACAGGGATAAGGAAGCGAAACATCACAAGTCCAAGCACCAGTTGAATCCACTGAACATAAACAAATATGATCTTTTCAGGAGTATATACTTAGAGAGACCAGCTCCTTTCCTTATGGGAATGTAGTCGACAGCCACGATCTTTTATTTTTCACCTTTTTTAATCAGGCTGATCTGAGGTTGGAGTTTATTTGCTGCCTGAGATTCACTGAGCAACATTTCAATGACACACATGGTTGCGTTCTCCAAAGTGGTTTAATTTGATAAGAGAACTTTTATTTTCCACATGTTCATCCACCCTTGTAAAATGATGCATGACACGACATGAAAGTAAAACCCATGATGGAATAGAAATGAAATGATTGCATAGCTTGAGCCAAACGTGGTTGACAGCACTGTGGCTGCTACAAACAATAAACCCAAAATATATGCACAGTATAAAGGAAATTGGCCAAAACGGGGATATTTTCACTGAAGACTCCTCGTTGTGGTTCAGTTTGTGGTTTAATATGTTTACGATGGGAGCTGTATAGTAACTAAGCCAATTAGACTTCCTTTGTTTCTGAGAATGACAGTTAATAAAAACGCGACCGTAACCAGGACTTGACATTAATAAACGGAATTTCAAAATCAGTGAAGTGATTCAGATAAATAAACAAAAGGTACAAACCGCACACGAGGGAAAAGCCAACATGGCCGCGCATGAATGCTCCTGCCCACACACATGTGCTCACCAAACGCACACTGTTTCACTTAGAGGGGCGAGACAACACAGACAACCTTGTCGAATGGCTAACACGAAGTTCATACCCTGCACCTATCTCTCAATTCTCCCGGGTCTCTCTCCCTCGCTTGTCTCTTTTTCCGTCTGTATCTAATTTGCACGCCACCTTTCTATGAAGATTGACGTTTTATCTGAATCAGCGTCAGAGAAGCGACGCGCCGTAGGTGTGGACAAGACGTTCACACTGCAGGTAAACGTACTGTACCGTACACACGGCGCGCTCGTCCCAGCCGTAGAGCACGGCCTCACGAAATATTTCATACTTTGCGGTGAGAAAGGTGGGAAAAAGAGAACGAGAGACTTGAAGTGATTAAAAAGAAAGAAAACAGACAGGACGCTTTAATAGACAGAAAAGAAGGGAGTGTAAGAAAACTGTGTTTAAGCTGAATGAGGAACTTAACACATCTGATGAATGATGAACGCTTACACCTGCTGCACCAACCTATTATCACCGTCGGGCCCTAAACTCAACACCGATAAGATGAATAATTTTCCTGACAAAGAAAGTACTGAACTGAACTGCAGATCACAACCAGCCTTCTTAGGGTTTCTGCGATAAGTAACCTGCCACACACGCTGTAATGTGGTGTTCACAGAGCTTCACAGGAACAGGTGGAGAGTCAGGGGGCCTCACAGGCAATACAGTAATGGGTGTTCATGAGGGAGAATCAAATGCTGCTGTCATGCTTGCCCATCCAGATTTATTCTGACAGTCTGGGGACTAAAGCAATGACCTTCTAGTCAGTAGCCTGCTTCTGGGCATTCTACAGCGCTGGCCCACTCGGCTAGATGGTATTGAGTTTAATGCTCTTGTGATCTTGCCAGTTTGAATACAGCTCACGGAGTTTGTCGACTTTCTTACAATATATGCTTTCGCACTCTCTGTCCTAGTGCAATATTGACAGTGACATTGCTTTTTAAGGGCCTCAGTGGAGAATTTAAACACTACATGTCAAACGTGTCAGAAATGTTATTTGAAATGTCTTCTTCAAAGTTAAAGCTCACAGAGGCAAAAGGAGAGCAGTAACTTACAGTACTGTCTTGTTTTTCCTTTTTTTTTTGTGCAGTAAGCTGCTGCTTCTCGCTCTTCTATGACTCGGCTTCCTTTAATAAGCACATCATAAAAAAAGAAAATGTAGATGAAGAGCATTATTGGTTTGGGTTTCGGGTTCTGACGACGTGTTGAGTAGCTGAGTATGTAAAGATTTTTATTTTGGCCAGCACACTGTAAAATGCAGGGGCTTGTGTACTGGAATTAAACAGCAACAGCAAATCTGTACATTTTCTGTCTGTTTTTTTTTTTATTTCTGCCTTTGCAGAAATCATTTTATTTAACAACTCTTTCTCTCTGTTCCATTCATCAGCTTCCTTTTCCCCACGTCATGCACCTCTGTGCTTCCACTTTCAGCTTTATTTAGGTTCTATGTGTACTGAGACCCGCTGGGTCCAATAACAAGCACCCAGTGCTTGATTTCCTGCAAGCAACTCAGCTGAAAGGTCAAAATCCCTCTTCTGCACAAGACGCATACAACTCATTGACCTTAACTTCCGCGGCCCCGCAGAAGACTGAGCCTCGTGCAGAAATGGCAGCGGGATGGAAAATGAACAGCTACTTGACGTTAATGTCTTTGGTGATTGAGTGAAAACGGTAATTAAAGACAAGACTCATTCCTCTGTTAATTTGATAGTGCTGACTTCATGCAAGGCTGCCCTGACATCCAAGGCCAAATAAAATCGTAGCACAGTCCCATTAGGGCCATTACTCTGATGTAGTCACCGGTATAGTCACACTGAGAGACAAAGTTAAAAAAACGCTTCTAGAACATTTTAATAATAATAAAAGTCCAAAATAATAATAAATAAGATGTCTATGTGTCAACATTACTTAAATCTACACATAAAGGTGCTGTAATAGCAAAAATGTAACCATCTGAGGATTAATTGCTATACGTTTAGTAAATTTGACAGTAAATCTGAAACTTGTTTCCATTGGTGAGCCATTAGCTGCACGGATTGAGTACAGTATAATCAGGCTGTGCTGTCAAGTATGAGCTAGAGGAGAGGCTGAGGTGAAGTGAGGCGTGGGGAGGAAAGGAGATATACAGTAATTCTGCTGCTGTGACATTTTCCCATAATCCCTCCCAAATGCCACCAATATCGGAAAACGGAGAGGCACAGAGGAGGTGGGAGGAGGAACAGAGGAGCATCTATAATGTAATAACAAAACTACACTTCTGTCAAACGTGTGCAATGGAGACATCGCATGATATTAACACTTCTTCCGATTCTATGGATTAGTTTGCTTTGGCGATGAGCCTGTGGAAGTGTTTAAAAGGCTGGATGGATGTTACACAAAGAAATGTTAGTGGCAGTAATTAACACTGGGAAGATTAATGCAATGATTGGATCAAAAGAATAGAGAAGAGCCATTAGACTGCACATTATAACGTGTATACGCGTTTTACTGAACATACACACAGTGAGAACGTCCTCCAATCGCTGCATTGTTTCATTGTCCATCAGCTGCTTAGGTGCATGGAAAAATCTACTGGACACTATGCCCTGTTGTTTTCCATTTATCAAAAAGGCTAAATGTTGTAAGTAATGTATGTATCTGTGTGACTGCCCAGCAGTCACCAAATTGTATTTATCCGTCTCCTTCCCTTTGATCTATCCCTTCATCTTCCAGGCCTCTGAGTTAGGATGACGCTCACTGTAGCAGAGAAGAAAGCCGATACACACGGCTATTATTATCCTTCCCACACACACACACACACACAAACAGATAGGCCACCTCAGAAAAGCAAAATAACCACAATGGGCAATTTACCCAGAATGGGCAGGGATGATGGCCAGGGCACAGATGCATGCACGCACACACACACATGCACACACATGCACAGCTGTGCCTCAGGGCCAAGGTTCTGGCAATGCATCATTACCCTCCCTTGGAGGTGATTCCATATCCCAGCATGCATTTCTCATGTGGAGAGGAAATTACCCCTGGGCCGTGCTGAGAGCCAATAGAGTGTGTCCTCTCTCCTCGATCTGTCTCTCTTTCTTTCTTCCTTCCTTTTTCTTTCTTTAAATCCCTTGCTCACCCTGTGACTTTGCCATTCCCACCCTCGCTGCCCCCACTCTCTCACTGAGTCACTCACTCCTAACCCCATTTCTTGTTGCCTCACTTTATCTTACTCTTATTGTCACTTCATTTTTCCTCTTTCTTTGGATTAATAAAGAAGTAGTACTAACGGGCCCTCACCCTTCCCATCAGTCGGTCAATTCGTGGTTGGGATTAAACATTTGGGTTCTCCTTCTGCTATGATACATCACGATCCATAGATCACAATGAAATAATACTAACATGCACTGTAAGTAGTAGCATGGTTGAATCAGTGAAAAACTGTGGCATTGTGTTTCCACATCAATGTGTAAATCGTAGGGTCTAGACAGAAATCGACACAACAGCTCAGTCAGAAGCCTTGTACATATTCTAAGTCAAGAGTAAAGGCAAGAACAGAAGATAGAGTGGGTTTTGTATTTAAATTCTATGTTGGTAAGCTGGGAAGGTGAATAGTGCCATTCTGTATTGTGTTGATACTGAACAACGGGGTCTGGTACAGTAGCAGCAGAGGCTTTAGAGCTTTGGTAATAGTAGTAGTAGACTCGTACTCCTTGTCTCTCTCCATGGTGCTGATGCTTTCCAACCCCGATTGATTTCTGCGCCTCTGTCCAGGGTGCTGAATGTTCCAACCCTGTCTTTCTCTTTTCGCAGTGATCACGTTCAAGCTAGTTACAGCAACGCAGACCGTTGGCCTTTCTGTTGTTATAAAAATGCCGGGCTTACGCACGTACAACACAGACACACACCCACACACATTATATCATATATTTTTTATCTACACAGCAACCTAGCCATTCAGAGTAACAGCAGAAAAATAAATACAGCGACGCATTCAGGCTGCGAGTCAACAAACACTGACAGTAAATTGCGAGAAGTGACAATGACATGTCGCACCAGATCACATCGTACCAAGGAACTAAAATAGTAATTTCATGTCAGCAGCTCTATTGTATCTAACAAATAATAGAGACATGGAGTTATTCATTTTACCTTTACCTGTGCAAAGTGTGTTTACATCTATTGTCGCAGTGTTGTGGCTTGGACCACACGGAACCTGGTATCTGATTGGAGGTCCTGGCATGTTTCAATATGTTTAGTCAACGTTTAACCTAAATGTCAAATGTTAAACATAAAATGTTTATATATGCATTACATACATGCATTACATTGCATTACCCATAAGCCCCTCTCACCCTATTTCGTAACCCACCCTGAGATACTGAGTAATGTTCACCTCCCTTAATCCAACCATGTATCAATCTCTTCCCTCGTTTTAGTTCAATCTCTCCAGCTGTGACTTTCTTTGTCCTGTTATTGTATATTGCCTTGTCTTCCTTTTCTTTTATTCAGCCGCACAATAAAGGGTAACGTTTAAGTACATTATGCTCTGAATTCTGCTCTTTCTGTTCTCTACAGTATTTATTCACCCTGCTCTGTGTTGATCATCATTTGTCTCCCAACCTCCATTTTCCCCTTTTCTACCAAATTCCCTCGCTCCCTTTATTTCCCACCCACTTCTTTCTGTGCGCTCACTTGTCTGCAACTGTAATGGCCTCTAATTGAGTTACTGGCTGCCATGCACGCACACGCACACACGTATGCACAGACACACACATACACAGACGCATACATATATGTCAGTACCTACTACCAGTAAGGTGCAACACTGGTAATACAATATAGAGCCGATTTAAAATGAACAAACACACACAAACACACACACACATGCACGCACACACAGTCTTTTGCATACACTAACCCACACAGACGTAACCTCTGCCATCACTCAGACGGCTTCCTTGTCTCTAATAGCTGCTAACTCATTTAGCACTTCATGTTAGCACAGCAAGATCCAATTACGGCATGAGGGAAAGTGAAGTTTGAGTAGGAGGCCATTTAACCTCACAGCAAAGAGAAATGTAGCACATAGCTCCAGTACAGTGATGTCTAGTAGACTGCAACACTACATATATCTAGCAGCAGCAAAATTATTCATTAAATATTTGATTCTATATTCTAAATTGTTATCACTTAAATATGGAAATAAATTGGCAAACCAGTTTTATTTCCAAATTAGCATCTTGTTACTGTAAAGTTGAAACTGGCAGAAAGGCAGAAGGCATGACATGGAATCAATTTCTGGATTGGACAGCTGTAAGACTATTATGTGAAATTTACAACTGTACTGTAAATGTGTCTGCATCCCAAGTACAGTAATGTGTAAGATTACACTAGGAATATGAAACAACATGTACTATTGTAGTCATACTTAGACAGAGGTTTGGTATTTGGGTATGTCGCTCTGAACCAACTATTCTAAACCGCAGCTACTATATTTTACAAGTTCTATGCACATAGGCAATATGCAGCTTCCACACCCCAGAATCATCATAATCTGTTAGTAACTAACCTCAACTAATGAAGTAGACTTAACATACAATAAAAATACATTTAAATCTTTCCTGCACAGAGTTATGTGTGATATTTATCCTTCATCTGAAATACCTCTTCCTCAAACTAGTCCAACTTTCAAATGCGTGAGGCTCCCACAGATGAAAAAAACTATACTATCAATATCACTACATGACAGAATGATGAGGAGGAATTATCAGGGTGTGCTACGGACAATAAGGACATGGCACAGTGTGTCGGCAGAGTCTTTCATTTTGACATTTTCTCCCACTGTCGTTGTTTAAGCAGATTAGACAGCGAATGCAGCAAACCTTTTAAGGCTGTCTCCCATATCGCTCTGCTAAATTAATAGATTCATAAATTAGAGGATCATCCTTTAACAAGCGTTTAAATGTAGGCTTTCTAATGTGGGTTGACATTGTTTGGTTTCACTGTGCTCAGCACTCTATCGCCATCATTTTCTCTTTTCATACCAGTAGCTACAGTAAATATTAGCGTCTGCTGCTGCTGTGACCCACACTCACTCCCTGCTTCCTCTCTTTCTCTCTCTCACTGAGAAAACAATCTCTACTAAGTGTTGGAACGCATGTTGCTGTGTGACTGACGTTCTTTTGTTCTAAAACTTGCTGGATACACCTTCCAGACAACACAGCGC
The DNA here is from genome assembly GCA_030770545.1 of Macropodus opercularis. Lineage (NCBI taxonomy): Eukaryota > Metazoa > Chordata > Actinopteri > Anabantiformes > Osphronemidae > Macropodus > Macropodus opercularis. Next base: position 8,820,913 of record JAUCMP010000028.1, read on the forward strand.
ATAGTGGATTACTGCATTTCCACACTGTGCATAAAAACAACAAAAGCTTCACAAATTTACTGTGAGTACGACAACAAATGTTCGTCTGCTTGTACGGAAAATAGCTTTTCTTTTCCCAGTTGCTGTCTTTTTTTGTTTGTTTTTTGTTTTGTTTTTCTGTCAATAACTGACCAAACTTTTTGCAGACCAAACTGACTAGACATTCAATATAATTTCCAAAGTTTGTATGAAACGTGAAGCCTGTCTTGAGCCAGTCAGTGAGACTACATTAATACTAAACCACCATGGCCTCATTATCAGTGTGATAGTTCATACCAACTTTACACCCCTGAGGAGTCTTGAGGAGTCTGCCATCATCATGTCATTCTTATTATTTTCTTTTCTTTCTTTGCCATTGTTTTTAAATAATTCTCTCCCATCCTCTCTTCTTTCATCTTTTCCACAGTCTCTCTCTCTATCTGTGATTCTTTCTGTCTTGCTAACTCTTTTTGCCTCTTTCTCCCGTGATTGACAGCTGCTGCTGGGATTTGATCCATGCACGTCTCTATAATTAAAGGAATTATACATCAAGAATCCTGTGAAATATATATAAGTAAAGAGGACAGAGGGAGCTTTGCTTAATTGCAGAGACAAGAGGATGGAAGTGATCACAGCTCAGTAGGACTCGTTTACACACAGCGTGTCAGTAAAGGGGACAAAAAAGAGAAGTGGTGTGTGATTGCAGTAAGTCCAGCTTCTATTAGCTGGTATTTCTTTACACATTTACAGCTAAGATAAGTAGGACTAGTGCTGCTGGGAATAATGGAGCATTATGACCAAAATCCGCAGTGGGCGCAGAGGGCTCCAACAAGAAATAGGAACCTGGCTCAACTTTTGTCTCAGAGCAATGTGATATAATCCACCAATTGGGCGAATAAACTGAGGAAACGTGTGCGAGCACTCTTCTCCGGTGTCTTACTTTGAAAAGTAAACATGTTAATTCTGCTGTTCAGCTTTTAACGGTCTAGACGGTGGATGAAATGCTCGTCCCTGAGGTGAACTTTTGAGAACTTCCAAATCCTCCCTCGTAGTTTGGTTTGTGACCAGAGGGAGCAGACAGCGGCTCTACGGCTGTTTCCTGTGTGACAAGAGGCCAGTTGTGTGGGTGGTTGTGCGTTGTGGCCGAACTGGCTACAGTTACCATTAAATATCACACTTTATTATGATTTTGTTCTTAGAAAATCAATCCAACGAGGCAAACCGAGGCAACGAGAGAAACCTGCCAGTCAAATGATCAGTACTGTTATTCTTGCTCACTCAAAATGTCTGGTATTTCCCAAAGAAAGGTGCCATGTTCTGTTATTCAATACAACTCGTGTTGTATTGAATACAGTACAACGTACACACCCCACGCTTCTTACCTGGGATCTTTCTGAATAGAGTCGATGGAAGGGGAACGCTGTAGGCTGCCTTCAGGCGGCAGCGCTGGTCCTGACTTGCTGTAGGGAGATTCCACCACTGAAGGGCAGTACTGCAGGGTGCGGTAGGGGTCTGCCACATAAGGATCTGAGCCATACACATCTCCTCCCCCGCCACCTCCACCTGAGGTGTAGCCTGGCCCCACTGTGGCATAGTTGTTGATCCCGCCACGACCGTAGTTTCCCGTCCCTGTGCCGTGACTTCCTGTGCGCTGCAAAGGGGCGGAGTCGACACCAGGGGAGGAAGGAGCTAGGGTAGGAAAGTAGGGACAGAGGACATAACTTAGGACCTGGTCATGGAAACGCTGGGAGAGGTCTGCACGGCGAAGGACGGTGGAAAGAGGAGAGGAGACGAGAGGAGATGAGAGGTGAAACAGTAGAAAACAAAGGTGCGTTGGATGGATAAATATTGGCCACATGCCCAGGATTGACAAGGACCGATGTTCAACAGAGGGAAGGAAGAGAAAAAAGAGAGAAATGGACAAAAGTTTTGTGAACACAACTTTGCGATCACATTAACGACTTTCGGAATGGATCTACTACAATCAAAAAACGTATTAACTTATTATATTATTTCAGCGTGATATGTTTCACGGTGCTGCTCAGACTCACAGTGACATCACTCGTTAGCGTGCTACTGTATTTCTACTGTGTGAGTGGCCTGTCTGCAGGTAGATGAATGAGATATTTGCCTTGTGAGCCATAAAGAAGGAAGAACATACATAAAGTCATAAAAAAAAATGAATAACACAGAGCTGTCTCTGTTTAGAGTGACATGGAAATTGAATGGGGATTTGCCCAGGGAAGACAGAAGCCTGCAGGGGCACAGAAGCTGTCGCCGTCCCTCCCTGTTGCGCTGGAAGCTGTTTGTCGGTGATACATCAAGGTGTTAATGTGAGTCTGGGGCCCTCGTTCCTCTGGCTGTAAAAACACTGAGACAGAAGGAGTGTGCGACACACAAGCAAACACACCATAAATGTGTTCGTCATAAATCACAGAGCCTTGAAATCAATATGTATATGCTCTTGAGATTGACTTGGGTTTTAACACAGGCCAACAAGACTCAAATAGAATTAGCCTTTAAAGCGGTGTCCGGATGGGAAAACGCACACAAACGAGATTCACGCGGTGCTGGACACCGAGCCACCAAGTCATTCACATGTACAAGGTGGAACACAAATAAACGCACATTTACGCGTTACATAAACGCCGAGGCTGTGTGAATGTGAGCGTGAGCCGAGGTTGAGCGTCTCATTGTTATGTGACCAACAAACTTGCTCTTTAGTGCTGTCTTGAGTGGTGGCATTTACTTGACCTTCACAACCCTCTTATCTCACTTTCACACTCCCACTCACACACACGCTCGCACACATGTGTGATCTGCCGCAGTTATTTAGTACGACCAATCCTTGACAATCATTTGCCAAAGCTCTTATTTAAATTCTTCGCATCAACTCCCGTAAACTCCATTAGTCGGCCCACCAGAGGCACGCGGAACCTTTTGGATGATGTAACCACATTAGCATATTCATATTTCCTGACTTTGAAATCAAGTTAACGAAAATCCTCTGCCAGCCAGACAGACAGTGAAGAACTCAAGCCATGCTATGCCCATGATGTCAAAGGCTGCGCAAGCTCCTCTACTGATGCCCTCAAGTTTGACAAAGATCTAAAGAATTAGGCAGCGAAGGAGAAGCACTGAGCGAGCCTGGGAACCAGAGAGAGGCGAGGGAGGGAGCAGCACCACAGCCACATACAGCAGAGAGTATAGGAGGGTAATGAAGCAGAGTTACTCCCACCAGAAGCAAACCCCAGTCTTTTCTGTACTCTTTAAATCGTGTCAGTGCTGCGTCTGTCTTTCTGAATGTCTCATTAGCAGCTGGAGCTTTACACTAACGCCACCGGTGTCAGAGCAGCACTCACAGAGACTCGGCGCCCAAATGTGGTGAAAGCAAGAGGCGATGGAAGAACGGTGTGGAGGGAAGGGAAAAAAAACAAAAAACCCTGACGTGTCAAATTATTGTTATAGCCATGAGCTTGGAAAGGGACAGACGTTGAGATGGCAGATTGTATAAACACCCAGAACTCCCCTGTCCTTTAGTTTTCAAATTCTGTTCCTTCCCCACTTTCCTGGCTCTCTCTAGCTCTTCTTCTCCAACCTTAAGCAAATGGAGCGCTGCACAATGCACTGTATCATTTGCTCTTGCTGTGTTTGACTGATGACTTGACCTTTTAGGCGACTATTGCCAGCGTGTGGGTGCCTGTGCACGCATGACATTGCGCGTGCGTCTCTGCGCACGTGTGTGTTGTTGCATTCCCGTCTTTATGAGAACCAAACCTTTAAGACAGACGTTGATCATTGCTCAGCAACGATGGGATTTTTAAAGGCCCTATGATGAAATTGCTACTTTTTCGGTCTATGGTCACAAGTGGCTGTGACTTGCTGTGTTCGACTATTTCTCAGTGTTTTGGAAATTCTAACATGTGCTTCAGCCCCGACAACGACAGAAGGCTGGCAACCGAGGGAAATGAAATCAGCTAGACACACTCAATTTCCCTTTAGTTTCCTCAAAAATATTATTTAATTAATTTAGCTTGAAACTACGTGAAACATACAGTATATGTGAGGATGTCCCTCAGTATGAGATGGTTTTCCTAGCACCAGCTAAACTTGCTCGCTGGTTCATGAATATTAAACAAGTTATGAAATGTGATGCATGCAAACACATGCGCGCGCACACGCACACACACACCCACATGCACATGCATGCTCCACTAATGGTGTGAAATTGTGTTTGGGAGGAAATAAAAGGGCGGGTGTGTCTTTGTATTCCCCTGCTTCGGCGCAGAGTAAACAAATCGCGGCTGTGCTCCTGCTGGCAGATTAGTGATGGGAAGGGAAACTCTATTAGTCATTTGACACAGTGATACCTCTGCAATTAGCCAGCCGGCATGAGGGGTCGGCCAGCTCAGAGCGGGGCTGACTTTTTCTTTGGGCTGCTGAGATTGGGAGAGCCCTCGCTGAATGTACAAGAGACAAAGGAAAACAGGGAGGGAGGGAGAAAAAACTAGACGGAGATCAAACCATCCTCCTTTGTCATTCTTTCATCTCTGCCTCCATTTCTTTCAATCCTCCTCTGTCACTGTCAGTGCCTTTTTTTTCCACGATTCCCTTGCCCTTTCCTCTGCTTTTTTTATTTCTGCCTCCCTCTTGATCTGTCTCTTTCTCTCCATACCTCCATCAATCTTTTTTCCTCACCCATCTCTTTTTCTTCTCTGCTCTCCTCTTGAAGTTCCCCCACTCTCTGCGTCTTCCTCCATCCATTCCTTTTTATGTGTTTCTCTCCCTCTTCCTTCCCTCTGTCTCTCTCACTCTCTCTATTGTGGTTGTAGTAGACTATGTGATTAGAGCCGAGGACATGTCCTTTCTCTCGACACGCTTCAGTGCTTCAGCACGATTACACAAAACCCCTCAGTACAGTCTCTATCGCTCTCATACACACACACACACACACACACAAATGTGGACTTCTAAATATGCAAGTGATTGACATGGACTAAACATGCGTGCCTGTCACACATCTTTTTCTAATGCCCTAAGATTGTGCCACAGCAGGCACACACAACCTTGCCTACAGCAGCTCGGAGCGAAGCGCACACACTAACACACTACTGGAACGTCTAGGCAAGCAAGAAGGAGTTTCTCCCTCGCGCACGACACACATCTTTTTTGTATTCCTGAGCTGAAGGACACACACGCGCACATGGACGCAAGTACAAAGTGTCCCCTTTTTTTGCACTTCCAGTATCACGTAAACAACGTTTAACATGTGGGAGCTGTAGGACACGTGTTTCAGTGAATCAAGGCACAAGGTCCACTTTGACACATCAGGGGCCCAAGGCCAATGGCTGCTGCTAAATGTTCGTGGTGTGGGAGGACAAGCAAAGTCATAAAACTGTGCTCCGCTTATAGAAGGCATGTGATAACCTATACTGGAGATAATTCATTTAAGCACAGTAGGCAGGTTGGTTACATCTAATGCAACATTGTTTTAAGTTAATGACTAAACATTTCCACATATGAACTCTTTATTGGAGATATGCTGCTATTGTCCTGATTTTATGTGGTTAATATTTGTTTATGTGATCTCTGTGGACAAAGCAGTTATGAATTTATTACTGCTGAAGAAAATATGGTAATCATGTAAACGGAAACATCACAGGACCCGACTGTGTGTGTGCGTGTGTAATGCCAACTTAACTTAAACCTACATTTAGCCATATGGTTTCACAGAGGGAAAGGATTTCTGCTGATCTGTAAGTAAGTCAGATGCTTTGAGCTGGTAATTAAAGATTTTTGAGGCTTCAGCAGAAACTCACTGTAAACGGTGAACAATATAAGTCACACAGATTCAGAGTATAAGCTGAGCTCTTGTCCAGTAGGTTGAATAGTAATGTAGGTCACAGCTGCATCCTTGTCACAGTCCAGTTTACTCCTCTGAAAACGAATCTACTGTTCTTCTGTAGAAGTAAACTGCTCGTCTGACCTCCCCAGCACCATCTTTTTTTCCTGTTCTTGTTGTTTCTGTATGTAAAATATATTAATATTACATAATGGTCTGGAGCCACACAGTAATATCATGACACATGCAAATGTACAGTACAAAAATAACGTAGAAGGATGTAAACCAAAACTAGATGTCACATACTGTATCACACACAGCCACAGCCCAAGTAGCAGATGATTAGTATTGTAAACCACATCTGGACTCAGGAGGACATGCGTCAGATGAAAGCAGGTCTTTCCTTTTTATCATTTCGCTTTCTCTATTTAAGGTGCTGTGAACCTTTCCCTCCTCTGACACACAGTAAGTGCCGCATCTCTCTAGTTCCTGCTGTCCTTTCCCATTCCTTCCTCCGCTCTTGGCCTTGCTTTCCTCTCTTTCATCACTCTCTCTGTTCTGTCCCCCTCATTAGGACGTCAGATCTCATTACAGAAGGAATGCGGCAGATTGAAAAGGAGAAAGCCAACTGGTTTAATGGTTTGATGCTAAAATCTTTCTCTCCTTTTAACTGTGCGTATGAATGTAAAAAGGTCAGAGGGACAAGTGTTATGAAGCTGCAACCTCAAGCATTAATAATCCTAGTGTTGTTTTGCAACACATACAGCACATAGACACACAAACCCTAGCGCTTGTCCTGGAACAACTGAACTGGACAAACCTTCTTAACAAAACATGTTATAGTAAAAGAATTAATTAATTAATAATGATCTCCCCTATGACAGCAAATTGTCATACACACCTCAGAATAGCTAATCAACAAGTAAAGCTTAGAAAATCAGAAATTATGCTTCTACAGTATTAGCAATGCAGTAAGAGTGGATCCAGAATGAAGCACTGTCCATGGTGCTGCCTGTTGGCAGGCGATAAGGTAGTAAACACTCGGTTCTGTGCTGTATAATGTGTGTATGCCACAAAATACACTTTCCTGTTTCCCCATACAACTTAGTAACATTTGGATTCTGGTTCTGTTAATGGCTGAGAAAATATTGCACTGCTGTGGCTTAGTGACTGTCCAGGACCGTGTGTCTGTCGCCTCCAAAGATACTGCTTGGGAGCAATGTTAAACCACACAACTCCCCTTATCAGCAGCAGTAGTTCAACTGGCGACTAGATGCACCTGACAAATAGCCACAGCAGTGAATCTAGCCATTCTCACCACTGCCACTTTAGCTACGCGCAGGCCTGATGTTCAGCTATTGAAAAGAAAAGGTGCCACATCCATTTAAAGCCTGTGTTTTACTCAGTGGTCAGAGCCATTAATACGGGCCGAGATAGTTTTCGTGACATGAGAATGGTACAACGACAAAAAGAAGTAGGAACAAAGGCAGCAAGGAGGAAAATAAAGGCAAAGAACAAGGAGAGAAGAGAAGGTCAGTGAGTGTTGTGTCTTCTCAAATAGTAGTAGAGTCAAAATATATGTAAGAATAAAATAATAAGAAGCATTAAGAGAGGGAGGATAAGGAGAGTGAGAATGACGTCAAATGTAGGACGAGTATAACCAAAGAACACAAAGCGACAGAGTGTCGGCTATTTTCATAAACACACTGTTTTGGGAGTAAATAAACAAATGTGTAAACCACATCCTGAGGCTTTTTTTTTTCTCTGCCGTGGCTCTTATCTGTACCAGAGCACGTATGCATGCGTGCGCTCGAGATGCTGTGACCATGCGGGAATAATCACTTGAAATAGGCCACATTAACCTGCAGTCCTCTGGGGCGCTGGCCTGGTTTGATCCAAGAATGAAACGTTGCGTGTCGATGCCTACACATGTGCAGTGCATAGCGGAGGAATGCATGACACGCTCACGTCTGGAGGGTAACGGCGATGACGAGGGAGAGAACGCACCGCAGACGAATAAGCACGTGCGCATGTGAGGAGCAACGGAGGAGCAGATGTTTAGCGGCAGCTTATTTTTAGATCCCCCCCCCCAGCTGTGAATAGATGACATCGCTATAAATGCAAACACTCTGGCCGCAGATGAAGACTGAACTGACAGGTGTTCGAAGTTTGTTTACACCTCGCTTCTCGGTGTTCCTACTATGCCAGAAAACGGAGGTTTTCTCAAAATACAATACTGAGTAAAAGAGCACCGTTGTCCTGTTTCTCAGCCCTTGGGGCTGAACTGGGTCAGGAAACGGACCCTTTATTGGCAACGGAAGCTTTGAACTAGCCCGTTAATTTAATCAGATTAGCAAGTGATTCAAATGTCCGGCTCTGGCGCGGTGGTGCAACAATGATTTTACACATTTCCAACTGAATCACACCTGCCCGAGCAACAGACGACGTGTCCTTCCAATCACTGCTCTTATGGCCAGAGGACGCCTGTGTTCAACAACGGACAACTTCATTGACAGACCAAATGTGAATATGACTTACAATCAGGTGTTAGGACCCAATTTTTTATTGTTACCCACTCATACACTACAGCTTTGCAATTTTTGGTGCAAAAGCCTCATACAAATATCTCCCTCCCTTGCATCAAAGGAATGACTTATAGCATTAATTACATTGATCCATGGCGGCTTAATGAAGCAATAATGTGATGCTGCCATTGCCAAGAAAAGGCACTATGACATAATTAATGACTTGCTGCTCACCCATGTCAGCACAGCCTTTATCAGTTGATTCGGTGCTATCGCTCTGTGCATTATGAATCCTCATTAGACAGCCTTCTCGCCACGGCAACCGGCCATTCACGCCGCGCTCGAAACAGCCCTGTGACGTCGAGGGGGGGCCGTTCATCTTCGTGGCCGCTGATGTACCACCGAAGGTACGTGGGCCAAGGGCAGCGGGGGTTGATGCAGGATTTAGTTCCGAACAAGACGAGATAATCTATTAAAACACTGCATCTTCGCAGAAGCGTATTGTAAACCTCAAGCGTTGCAATTAAATGTACACAGTCTAATCCACAGTCTATTGATTGTCGTAGCTGCAGTGCACATTTCCTTTCCTGAGTTTTCTTATACTCATCTATTGAAGCTACACATACAAGGCGCAGTAAATTATAGATAACAGCGGATCCTCTCCCTGCACTTGTGAAGCACAGTAACTAACTCTTGCTTGCCAACAATAGCCTATCGCTGTGTGTACCACATAGCATCTCACCGACAGCCGTGCAACCTGTGGCACGTGTGTTCAAAGCCTTTTAAAGCTGCTTCTTCTTCCTTTCAACTGAGTCCAAGTGATCTGGTCTAGAGTGACATATTTACTGCTATGATTCTGACCCAAATGCTAATGATAGCTATTAAGGCTAGGCCGTTAACGACGTCGAGAGAGCTGTGAACGTGGCGTGACCGACTTGGGTGTTTTCCTGTGAGTATGATACGGTAATGGGATTAACATGGCGTACCTAAACCCACCATCAGATAAGCTCAATGAGGCCCCATTAAAAATACGTTGTTGGCAACAATGACGTTTCAGAAGGAGTGGGAGAGAATGTGGGAGTCAGCCTGTGTGTGGTTTATAAAAAGTAAGTAATAGGTTGTTGATGAACTATGTTTATTTCTCTCCAGGCTGGATGCAGTTATGGAAATATGCTGACTACACAACATAAAAAAAACACACACCTCACGAAACATCTTAGAAGCATAATATCTCACAATCAAGTACTATACCTGTCAGACAGGTGGAAACAAACCTTTATGGGTGTTGTCAAAAACTAAAGGCAGTTATATGTCAAATCAAACACGTGCTGCAATATGATATGAATAAGGTCTTAAAGGAAACTGCGTAGCCAGAACATTTATACTCAAACAGCAAGAGCCTTACCGGTGTTGTTGCGATAAGGGCCTGTGTCCGGCCCCTGGCTCTGGCTAAGGCTCCTCATGGGGCCTTTGTTGTGGTAGACACGTTCTTCATAGATAGGATCGATGTGCTGCTCTGGGGACCCCAAGGGCCGAAGGGGCTCCTGACTGTGCTGACTACTGTAGGATCCACGAGAGCCTGGATAAGAGAGAGAGAGAGGAAGAAAAAAAAAAAGATGTAAGGGGGGATTGGAAAAGGTTGGAATGAAAAGAGAGGCAAATACAGGCCCCATACGATTCAGGAGGTGAGGAAAGGTGGTGCTGTACACAAGGACGAAAATGGAGAAAGGGGTGATAAGCTACAGACAGCAAGGGGGGAAAAACTGTGAGACTAAGAACCACAGAGGACCAACAACAAAAGAGAGGACAGAGATATTTGAAAATAAGGACAAATAATAGGAGGCGATAAAAGAGCAAAGATAGAGACCAACAACAGATTTGTGTGTGTGTGTATTTGTGATGCATAGTGACACCCGGCAATTGAAGAAAGCGGCCGAGACAGGAAAAGGACAAAAGAAACTGTGTTTATGTTGTTTGTTTGTTTTTGTCTCCACGCTGCTGATCATCAGCTATAAAATAATGAGATGCGGTGCTTCTCTCTCGGCGCTTGGCAGGACTCCCGCCGACACGGGGCAAGGAAGACATTGACAGCAGGCCTCTGTTCATTACACAGCAGAACAAATGTAAGGCGGGAGCCTCCCTCTGAAAACACAGAAGCTAAAATTAAAATCCGGAAAGAGGAGAAAAGCAGAAAGGGTTTATCGGCGGGGCTTAGGTGACACGGCAGAAGGTAAGGCGATACGACGTGCCGATATCCTAGGATTTGAAAAGCCACGAGGAACCGACAGGAAGAGAGATGGTCCAGCGGAGCTAACGTCGCATCATATCGCATTGCCTCTCGGTCGATGTCAGGTCGCGTGCAAAGGATTTTCCGGCGAACTAAAGGGGAAGAGTGCAAAGAGTCTGCGTTGTGCGTCATCAACTTAACACGGCCCGAACTCCTTAACCCTTCAAATCACATCATAAATCAACGGTGAGGCTCTGAGCTGCATCAGTGAGGTCACGAACTGTACAGTACATACAGCACAGTCGTATCTGATTCAGCTGTCGTGTCCTAACTGTCCAATAAAGCCTAGCGTGCAGGCCAAAAAGACGAATCAGTGTGAACCCACAGCTGCAACCATTATCTAAAGCCTCTGTGTGGAACAGGCTAAGTACAGTACCAGGCCCGTACAAATAGCCTGAGGTATGACCAAGTGCCAGAATACACCTCCTGCACCGCTCTGGCAAATGATAAAGCAGTGGTTTGCCTCATTATGCCTGTCCTCGGCACGACCGCAGCCACCGCTCTTCACACAAGCGTGTCCTCCTTTCAGCAGCGTTGTTAACTGACTGGCCTGTTTACCTCCCTCGCTGTGGTCTCACCGTCACACTCTGGCAGCCAACGGCCAGCCAGGTAGAGGAAACAGGAGGTCAGGAAGAGGAGCGGGGGAGCAGAAAGTCAAAGGAGACGCGTTGCATTTGCAGTGCGCTCTGTTGGGCGTTTTGTGCAACGTGTTACAACATCCTTTGAGATAAACTGAAATGAGGTGAATTTAGAAGGAGATAAGAGGCAAACAGAGGCAAGAATGAAACAGAGACAGCCAAAATATGCGTGAAGCAATGCTAATTAGAGTCGCCCATTAACAGCATTACTCATCCTGAATCTCTCTCGGCCTGCATCGCTCTCTCTTCAGCTTACGCCTTTTATGTTTGAAATCTTGGCGAGTCAGTTTTATTTCTTTATTCGTGTACTTTTTTTAAACTCTTTTTTTTTGTTTCAGAATTGTGCACTTGTGGAAGCGCTGACCTCCTTCTTTCAGAGCGAGAGGGAATCTTAAGAGGGGACGACAGAATGAAGCAAACGGGAGACCGCTGCCCTTCCTAATGCTCCACTCCATATATTGCCATGAGTCCCATGAGTCATTCTTTACAATCCTGAAATGCAAATGAAATATCAGTAAAAAAATTCAATCAATCACTGTTGTACTGTACATAAGGCTCCAATATCAACCACCAGCTAATAAAAGCTGGTTATTAGGGTTTAATTATTTTTTAACTAAAATATCCTGATCATAAATCTCCCTCAGCTTAACATCACGCTGTGTGACATGTGTGATCAGACTGTATCGCTCAGGCTCTTCATGCAGGAAGCACAGGGAGGGAATGTATTTTTTTTTTAGGTGGGCTCTGTTGTACGTAGCTTAACTCCACCGTGGAGTAGGTGCTGCAGAGCTGCTAAGTGCCTCTCCAAACAGACTACTCGCGCGAACACGGGCGGCTTTTTCCGCCGGGAATGAGCAAAGCGGCGTCCACAAATAACTGTTGAACAGTCCGTTCCTTGGATTTCGGGTGACCACCAGAGTTCCAGTCTATCACAATGCAAATGTCGCCGTGCTTCAATTGACCCGACACAGCCAACCACAGCGTAGTAGTCCAAATGACCCGGTCAGCTAATTGCTTTGACAGGCTGAGATCTTCTTCCCACTGGAGCTGATTCGTGCACAGTCCTTTCCTTTTTTTTTTTCCTTCATTGAAAGTCTTCGGGAGAGATAAAACCCCAGGCATGGCTTCAAGATCACAGTTATGTCCTCAGGGTAAAGCATGAAGGTGATGTTCTTCATCAGCGCTGCTCCAAGTTTAAAGCGCTAATCAATTAAACCTAGTCCTGAATTTCAAAACACTGCTGCCTGGTTTTCCTGTCACATATCTTGTTAAATATTTCATTCATGTTGCATGAAAAGTTAAATCGCTCAATCAGTAGCAAAGTAACAAAGCATTTGATTTGGGTTTTGCCGGGGCTCAAAGACAAGACTGTCCCAAAACTTCTAAAAGGCCTAGAAACTTGTGGAGCTTCTTTTTTTTGTGCTTTAACAACGCAAACAGTTTCAGCTTAACAACCTTGAATCTGTAGACTAACAGCAGTTTTTATATCCAACAGGCACAAACAGCCAACGTTAAGTGAAGTTTTACACTGAACTACTACGGACTATAAACAGCTGCTGCAACACATTTTCATTCTGGGCTGACATTCAGCCAACTCAATTTCAAGTTGTCAAGAGAGAAATCCATTAAGTAGTCAATGCAGCCTGAATGCTGCTTGTTCCACGACCGGCGTCGCTCAGAAACATTCAGCACCCAGACAAAGAAGTATGTAGAACTGAAGCCCAATAACAGACATCCCCGTACTGCCCTGCACTGCTCACACAGTTGGTTTAGGAACTTGTTTGGGTTCGTGTCTAAGCTAATGTGAAACTGCATGAGTGTGTGAAGTCCCACCTGCCAGACTGCCAGGCCTCTGAAGTGTAGCAGTAGCGTAGAGCTCGTGGGAGATTTTGTACTGGTCAGAAGCGTGATGAGCTGCCAGCCGTTTGGGAGACAATGTGGCATAGCTCCCTATGCCTGAACTCATCTGCAAAGACAATTGTAATCTACTATTAGAGCGCGCTGGCAGACAAATACGCGACAGCTGACATGTTCGATATATTTGAATGCCGTGTTTCAGACGCGAAGGCGTTTTGTTTCACTTTGGTGTCTGTGTCCAAATGCGAAACGTTTGTAGAATGGGCTCATGAATGGAAGCTGTCTGTGTGTGCAAACGCTGTCCAAACCGCTTAGAGTTAAAAAAATAAATAATTCCTCACTGAGGACACACAGATGTAAACTTCAGAAACGTACTGCATGGATTTCATTTAACTACTGCACACGGCTTGCTCTGAAGCTGCTACAGCACAGTATATACCGGCTCTATATAGTTTTTCCAAGTCAGCCTCATGGCATCAGTCAATGCAATGATTAATAGTATGACTATGTAACATATTGTGCGTATGGCTAATGCCAAATAGCTTTCTAAAAGTAGCCTGTGCAATAATTCTCTATGATGATTAATACCCAACAAAGGCTATTGCCAGACCGACTACGTAGAAGGAGGCAGGTGTGCTACAAGCACAGGTTTTGTTAATGCTGTGTAAATAAACTTCCTGTGTGCACGCCAGTGTCGTTGCGTCAGTTCCTCATTCATAAGCGACTAAGTGGACTAAGTGGACATACTGCAGTTGCCTTGGTTACATTCAACGCACTGCTTTATAACTTGACGCACTTTCTTTCAAAGAATAAAGGTTCATATTTAATGTTTCACGAACGCAGAAAAAGCATTTCTTTCTTCACATTTTATGAAATTTGACGTAACGATTAGTACCTGGTGAAGAGGGGACGATGATGAGCTGGCCCCTCCCCCTGCCGCTGTAGAGTTGGGAGGAGATGCTACCCTCAGAGGAGACCGTCCTCCTCCTGCTGTTGTCACGGGAACTGCAGTACTATAAAGCAAATGGGCAAAGGAACCTAATTTGTCTGGAAAACTATATTTCTGAAGGAAACTTAATTACACATCAGCATAAACAGGAATTCATCAAAATCCATATCTTTGCCATGGTCACTGTAGCTGTACCTGTATGACTTGGCCAGTCGATTGGCTGGAGACTTGTTGGGAGAAGAGGAGGAGGAAGGCAGGCGTTGAGTGGTGGAGTACCCCGAGGCATCAGAGGCTGATCCCAGGCGTTGAAGCTTACTAGGAGAACCAGACCCTGAGCCTCCTCCTCCTCCTCCTCCTCCAGAAAGTGGGGAACTGACGCGCTGAGCAGGCAGTGTGGAGCTGGAGTAGTAGATACCTAGAGAGCAAGCGAGACAAGCCTATTAAGCCCAGAATGAGGTTGAGGTCTGAATGTAAGACGCAGAGACAGAAACTCAAATGTAGTCTTCAATCAATACGACTTGTAGACACATGTTACATACTTGACCAAACCAACTTAGTTGGTTCATAAATTATGGTGGGGAAGAACTAACAAGAGACAATCCTACATACTGCAGGCACTGACGACGTCCTGTAACTAGAAACCTTGTTATTCTGATTCTCGAACATGTCCGTCAGTGTCTCCAAATGTCATTTCTGTGCATCCATGCTACAGTACGTCAGACTAATCTATTATAAAGAATCTCCACGAGATATGGAGAGGAATAGATACGGAAAGGAAGGAGAAGTTCTTACCTGACCCGGCCCCGGGTTGAGACTGTTGCTGCTGGGCTGCACGACTGGATGTCACCTGCAGGGACGTGGGCGTGGGGGGGGGCAGGTGTTGAGAAGAGGGAGAAGGAGACAGAATTTAAAAACATAAGCTATAAAAAAGAAATGACCATCAAAAACTTTCAGGCACAGTGAATCTAGTCAAGCCGTTGAGTAGCCTCGAACAAACCTAGACGAGCTACTAATGGAATCCCCACAGAAAACACAGGGATGATTCAAATTCACACACACAGACTATAAAGTCCTCAACACTCAGACGACTGAAATCCCTGCTAATAAAGCCTTGTTGCACCACCCACTCAAAAAAAAAGGATTACACACAGTCCATAGTATATCCATGACTTAATCTCTATCATCTGTTGTCGCATAAACTGCGATATTCACCAATATTTAAAAAGACTCAATCTCTCATTAAAATCAGATACAGTTAAAGCCTAACTTAATTCCCTTTAGTAATCGAAGACACGTCACACGCTGGTCTCTTGGTCTATCCTACTATATCCTCCTCAGCTTTAGAGGCTAGAAACATATGCAAAGGCTCCACTGAGTCTCTTATAGGCTGTTGTTGTTGATGTGAAGAGATGTAAAGGTCATTGAAACGCATTATTACTGGCCTGGTGGCACAAGGCTGCATTATGCAAACGCACAGACACAGAGTCACCTTGGGGCCGTCACTGTATATACAGTAGTCAAACGCCAGAGGGAAAACACAACTTTATTGCTTAGCATTCAAGATGTTGTCTGAAGGTTGAGTCATGGCAACTGGACTTCTTCTAGTTAGTAGAAACGTTTCACCACCTATCCAGCCACCTATCCAGGTGGCTTCTTCAGTCTGTGGGAAGTTGGTCTCCACCAACTTCCAGTTGCCATGACTCAACCTTCAGACAACTTGACCTGGATGAATGAGAACCTTCACAGACATTCAAGATGTTATTCCAAAATATAAATCAGTTCTTGAATAAGTTTGTTAATTGTAGACAAAAATCAGAATCAAGTTCGCCTGAAATTGGGCCAATTGCTCACTCAGAACACAGAAAAACGCCTGATAATCCATTAATCAAAGCATTTCAACATGCAAACACACACACACACACACACACACACACACAGTCTGTGGTTGTGTATTCTAAACCAAAGTCAGTCTGCTGAAGACAACAGGCCTTTGGTCACAGCACTGCTTTGTTTGCATGGGGTCAGAGAAGCTGATTTATCTCTGGCTGAGTGGATTAGCTGTCTCTTCCCAAACACACAGTTTATAAAGACAAACAGCCAGATGGGCAGGTAAAATAAATAGGACGCTATGGGGCATCCGATCATACTGTATAGTATGATCTAAATTCAGTGTCATTCCCGTCAAAACTAAAAATAACCATTAAATTCAGACCTTATTCAGTTTTGCTTACATTAACCTTTCTGTCTTTCCTGTAGAAATGGTTTATCCCATATTTGTTGTTAACAATGTGTTCAATCTCAGCATTTTCAGTCTGTAAAACATAATAGGACAAATAGAATGTGTCAGACAGCACTTTGCCACATATTCTCTCATAAATTCTGTCTTTTAAATGTTGGTGTATGCTGAATGCACATATAAAAAGTGCTTCATTTGCATAGAGTCACTTGTAAAATGCTAATAAAGAGTCGATTACTGAATGTGTGGCACAACAGCCAGAGAAAGATCCCAATCAGTATGGGAGAGAGGTTTGCGCCATAAAAGCCTGCTATACAAGTCCCCTGTGTTTGTTTAGGAGGTTTACGAAGCTAAGTGAGGAACGAAGCTGGTGAGAGATGGGCCACAAAACTCTCTGGGTCTAAAAACCCTGTTAATGGTGTGTTACTTGATTGCGTTCATTGTGAGTCGTAAGGATGCAAAGTGAGGCAGGGTTGAACTTCAGACTGATGAAAAACTGAATAGATGAAATGTAGTAGAATCACAACTACAGTAGGTAACTGATGCTAATAGGTGAAATGTTATCCGTAAAGTAACGGAGAGAAAGCCTGAAACACTGCGAGACTCTCCTTTCTCTTCTCTTGTTCCCTCTCTCAGGCGTCTCACGATGCTGCTTCTCCTCTCCTCCAGTAAAACACTGGGATGTTTGAGGTGCCATGTCTCCATGCATTATTAAAGTAAACCTCTCAGGGTTATAAATACCCAACAGAGAGGCAGCAACACGTAGGCCCCCTTCACTTTTCTCTCTCACTCCCCCTTGAACAGTCGCTTATGTAAACTTTAAACACATGTGCACGGTTGAAAGAGCGCACATAAAACACCCTGAGTGAAAAGGCATCAACTGAACATGCATGTACTCCAGGCATGCAGGCACGCTGCACCTGCCTATCCAGCAGCACTGGCATGTGTGGAGCTCCTCATGAGCAACAAGCCTGGCTGACAACACTGGCCCCATTACACTGACAAGCCAAAAACATCAGAGAGGAGAATGTGCGCACACACACACACACACACACACACAGGCTGATGCAGACAGAGAATGCGAGCAGAGAGGACGGAGGAGGAAGGAAAAGAGGACAGAAGCACCCAAATGCAAAAAGAAACCGAGGAAAGTTTACAGAGGCAGACATCACCCCCTTCACCATTTTTCTTTCAAACAGACACAAGCACAAAACCAACCATCCAGCCCGCGCAGCCGCACACGGACGCACACTTTTACACAGCGAATGACAAACAAACACGCAACTGAACAAACGCGCGCTCGCTTCAGAGGCGGAAACCTTACTGAAACAAATGTGCAGGTACTTATAATGAAACAAATCCTTAAAGGCTTGTAATCCCCATTAAATAATGATTGAGAATTATCGATGTAAAATATCTCTTTTTTTCATTCAATTCATAAACATCCATTACAAACAGAACATTTGCCCCAGACACTGGCAATATCTTCTAATGAAGCACTGCAGCTGTTCAGTGATTTAGCAGATGCGTGGGTGTGTGTTTGATTATATCTCGGGGTGTGTGTGTGTGTACAGTATATTATCACTGATATTTTAAGAACATAAAAAATATGAAATAATAGGCTCCTGTAGGCTGGAAAGTATTTTGGTCACATATCTCTATTTATCAACACACTACTGTGATTACTGTGTGTCTTTCTCTTGCGTAGCGTTCAATCGCCTCCTCTTCTTTGGTCCATGAGTTGCTGATTAGCCGTCGCCTTCTGAACAGCTTTTAAGGAACTCGCATGACAAACGGAGCCGCATTTGATGAGAACAGCAAGAGTCACGTTTAGCTGGGGAAGCGCAAGCCAGAATATAAAAATGCAGTTCAGGGGAAAAGAAGAGTGATGTTTGCTTAGTCTGTGATGTAAAACTGGAGCAGAAGCGAGGCATCTGCAAATAAACAATATTCAGTATCTGTCAATACTGCATCGATCCTCAGAGGTCTGCATGCCTTTAGGAAGCGCAACAGCACAAATGGACTTGTAGTAGTAAAATGTGGAGAAACCACTCCAGGGGATTTTTTTTATGTCAAACTCCTCTGATGTCAACTAGTTTACAAGTTTTGCTCAAGCAGAAAGTAAAGTTTAAATTGCCTCAGTTACGATTTCTTTTTTTATGCCTGACTGTCTATTTCATCATCGTCCACACCAGCCTCATTATCATCTACGTTCATCGGTGTTTCCTACCTGGTTGTAGCTGTGCACAGCTCCTCCAACCTGTCCGCTGCGCTGAGGAGTTGCTGCGGAGATGCTGTCGCTAAGGGCGAGGGTCTGGTTGCTATGGTAGCTGGCAGAGTACTGGAGCGAAGCCTCTGGGGTGGAGTTGAGCTGCAAGGAACTCTGGGAAAGAAGAGCCGGTCCTACCAATAGAGACAGAAGTATGGTTGGATGAGCGGAGGGGGGTTGAGTTGAGTTTGTGTGTATGTGTGCGTGTTCATGTGTGTGTGTGTGTGCATTGAGAGAGAGTGAGAGAAAAAGCAAGAGAGTAAGGAGAGAGAGATTAAGAGGGAGAAAGAGAGGAGGCGTGAAGGGGAGAGATTGAGAGGTGAAGAGTGAAATGGGGAAGAGAGAGGGAGCAGCAATTTAGAGCAGATAGTGCAGCAGTGCAGCACTCCGTGAGTTAGAGTTGGCATACATAATTTATTAGCAGAGGGAAAGAGAAACAGAAGAACAGAGAGGATGGGAGGAGGAGGAGGAGCAGCGAGATGGAGAGGACGGCTGAAAAGAAGAAAGTTCTAATGGATGGAAGCTACCAACTTGAAACATCACCTCCCCAAACACCTGAATCCTACCTTGCGCCGTTGGCCTGACCTGAACTGCACTCGGCCCCTTGTGAAAGTCACCGTTTGGAGGAAAAGGACACTTTGCCATCAAAGTGTTAATTTAGACGACACTATCGACTAAATCTGTCAGTTCACAGCAAGTCAAGGCTGTAACAACACACAAAAGCCCCATGAAAAACACTCTCAGTTCAGGAGCGGCACCACTGATACCACCTGACGCTGTTGCTCCTACATCAAATAATCTCTCTCATTCTCACGCTGGGCACATGCAGTGTTTATTGATTGGGGAGTAAGAACATCATAAAGACGTTTCTAAGGCCGACTGTGTTCTAAACTGTGTATGGAGCTGAGCTGAAGGGAACTGCTACAAAGCAGTCAGTGCTTATATAAGTTATCTGTGAGTTTAGACGCGTGGCTTGGTTTTATAGCAGTTTTGGCCTGTGATCTGTTCACTCATCGGCATATGCATATTTCATCAAGCTGCTATTTTAACTCCTTCCTGAATATAAAAAGCACATAGTGAGAAAATTCCTCCAGGATGTTGCACAGATGTCACTTCCACCTACCAGAAGCATCTGCTGGAGATTATTGCTTCCAACGGTGGTTGACGTGAAAGCCTTTTTTTATATATCGTGCTAAGTTCTAGACTCTACAGAAAGTATCTTTCCAGAGGACGCTGGTATAGCCACTTCCTATCCCACACATACAGTGTTGCCCTTTCTCCCTCCATCTCTATCTCTTTCTCCAGCATCCGTCCATGCGCCCTGAATCAAGATCAGCTCCACTGTTTCTTGTCTCCACAGAAGACTTGTCTCATCTCGATTCAACCCATGTTTTTGGGGTGTTTTTTTTTTTTTTCAAAATGAAATATTAAATAGCAATTTGTGTTACACAGACTGAGTGGGAGCTCCCACGCTCATCACTCAGCCTTGCCGGTTGTCGTGCTGCGTGTTCTGCTTTACAAAACACGGGCGCGTTTGTGCCGATGTTCATACGTGTGACACAAACCATGTGGCAGCGGACAGTTACATCATAGCGACTCAATACATTGCTTTCTTTGGAAATTGTTGCATGTGTGTGTGATCGCGGGGGCGTCCTACTGTATGTGCGACTGGGTATGTATATGTGAAATAAAAAGAAACTTTAAGTCCTTTTATGTCTCCGTCCCACATGGAAAACATGATGATGATATTTTTCAGTGGATCACTCAAATTGTCAACATCCCATTTTTACTCACTGTGAAAAACAAATATGCTGCACATATAAAGCCCGTGTGCTGCACAAACTTGTCCCACAGTCGCCAAGACAACGGCTTCCTCTCACTACACGCGCAAATCCCTCCAGACCCTTTGATTAGCATGATCCCAAAACACATTATGTATTCCACAGCATCTTTGACAAGGACATTTTAAAATATGGGACCTGAAACCACTGTAGGGGTTTTAAAACAAATATGTGTGACCAAATCAGAGAGACAGAATTTACAGCCAGAGGGATCCAAGAGTGAGAGAAATCAGGGTTGTGTAAATCATGGATGACCTCAGGCATAAGTTTTCTCCCCAAAGGCACAATGAGACAGATTATTACAGCCTGATCCACGTGCGCACACGTCATTCAGTTTAAAAACAAACCCCAATTTTCTGCACAGTTACATTTCATGACTGTATAATAATAATAATAATATTCCCTGGGATCTTTGGACATAGTTCTTAACACACGAAACCCTGACCAACTATTGTGATGTCATGTGTAATAATGATAGATCTGAAAATCACCCCCTACAGTATCTATTTTAAATTCTTGTATCTTTTGCTTTGAACATTTTTTCGATTGGGTGCCAGTGCATCAGCTGAAAGCAAAACAAGCCTCCCTGCTCTGTGCAGCCCTTCACTGCAGACAGCAACATGTCACTATTGCAAGTATTTACCTCTTACTCTAGCTGTTTATTCGGTTTGTTCTGGGGGAACACACACAAACGCACACATCCACTAAAAAGCTATTCTGGATTTATTTGCACCTACACGTCATTATGCAAAGTGTCACCTGTAAACAGCTCTTTATAGATGACAGTGAGCTCTACAGTATTTTGAAGATATTTAAGCCTCGTATGTCCATTCAGTAATATTACTGAGCTCGCTCTAGTATCTGGAGTAGCACATAGTAAAGTTTACTATATAGGGTTACATAACCCGAGTAAATTGCTCCCATAGAAAATAACTGAGCAACAAATATGGAGCGGGTTCTCAAAATGCCATCCATTATAGCCATATCAACGATCAAAAAGGTCAGTAGACAATAAGTGAAATGGAAATGCAGTGCTTCAAAACCAGTGACCTGCAAAGAAAATGCCAAGCACATTTAGTGCGTCATCATACACTGGACCCCTTTCAGTCATTGTTTGAATTTATTTATCAGAATCCAAGACCCACGGGACAGAAAAGCAGCTGGGGACCAGACGGTTTAAGTAAATCCAGGAGTAGGGTGAACAGAATATTCGAATGTCTCTGTGATCAAAATCTGATAGAAGAACGTGTCTAGTTATGAACTGTACCTAATGTCTAATGTGCAACACTACGCTCCCTTGACTGAACTTACTTACTGTTAGAAATTAAATCTGAGAGAGATCTCGATATGAACACAGGGAACGGCTGCACTTGAACAAGATATCTAATTTCCCCAGTGACTAATACAGGCACATTTTCTCAGTACACACCATAATCACTGGGTATTTAAATCAGTCACCAGTGTTATTATTAAAACTGATGAGATATTTTCCCATTGCAGTCATTCACACATTCACACGTGACAATTAGAAAGCTTAGCTTCATATTTCTTTGAAAGGAGCAACAGGTTTGTTTACGCTGACTCATGTACTCTGCTACAACAAAGCCAAACCTGGGTTTTGAGCTGCAGTATAATTCATTAAGGTCCCACCAATGAGCGCACACTTACGTTCTCCGCTGTCAAGTATTCCTGATTCCTGGAGGGAGCGAATGCAGGAATCCACTAACTCCAACCCTGTGGTCAACTCGTCTTCAATGTCTTTCTGTCCATCAGCTGTGAAGGAGAAACGGGAATGAGAGACGGTGAAATACAGTGTATTCACAATCTATAGGTAAAGAGAAGGGAAAGGAAACAAGGGAGGGAAGGAAAGACAAGAAGGAGATCTCTCTGAGCTATAACCTCAATCCTCTCCTCTCACAGTCCATAAAACCTTACATGTTGCAACCAGGCTACGAGCTTCAGAATATTTTGATTATACGCTGGAGAAGTATCTGATAAGCAGTTGTTTAACATGCAGATTAAGACGCAACGCCAGAATCAAGCAACGCGTTTGAGTCTGTGATGAGGTTTCTGTGTGTGTGTGTGTACCTGCAATCACCTCTTAATCTATCAGGCATCGCTGTTTGCGTCCCTGCCTGTAAATTACAGGACCACAAGTATAAGTGTTCCCTGACATGCCACAGTATTTTCCCAGTACGTCAGTCAGACTCCACGCAGAGCAGGTCATGCGTGCGTCATAATTCCAGCGAGCCAATCAAGGCGACGGCAAATACGGTTGAAGCATGAAAGTGGAATCTGCTTTCGAATTGGAATCCTATAGGTTTTGCTTTTCATTTCATGCAGTGAACCAACAAACATGCTGTAAATATTACCTTGGGTGTTCCAGCGAAACTGCTCATCGGCCGAACTGCAAAGAAGAAGAGTCCACTTAATAAAAAAGTCACACGTTTTCAAAGATAGCTGACATGTAAAACAGATTGAAAAGAAGGTAAAAGCTTATAAGTCACAGAAGGCCAAGGATATACACCACTATGTGTGCGCACATGGACAAACAAGCAAACTTTTCCATTCTATTGATCGCTGTCAATTGATCGTGCTGGTGGGGGGGCTGTGCCACGAGACAAAGCATAAGACAGAGATAAAGCCAGACGGAAGGAACAGGCAGAGAGACTGAGTTACAGACGCCTATTGAGCCGCTTGCCGTGTAATCAATGCACACACAGAAAGACTAGCTGATACATATACACTCCTTCATCTCACTTCATCTAAACCATTAGACTGGCTGTCTGGGCTGCTTTGCTCCTGTCTGGGTTTTTCCCCCACTCAGACTGTTTGGTATTCCACAGCTCCACTGTTTTAAGCGAACTTCTGTGTGAAAGTACATCTACTGTGTGTGTGTGTGTGTGTGTGTGTGTGTGTGCACTTGTTAAGGTATGTGAGAATAAGCGCATCCATTTAGACGTGCCTATTTGTCAGATGGGCTGAAATGGTAATGATCATTTAGGATCAGGAGCTTTCCAAATAACTTCCATACACGGATCTGACTGGTCTGATCACTCTTGGTTTTTATACCCCGTGGCCTATTTCTGGAGGATCAGTGCTCCTGAATCTTGCTGCTCTGCCAAGATTTGCGCTTTGTGGCTAAATACCTGCACGGATCAATAACCTGTAGCCTAAAGCCTCTTGTTTTGTATGTCTTGATATTTTTGACTTCATCTGCATGATTTCTGTTTCTCGCGCCTGCAGGGTGCAACTCTCCCAGCTTTTAAAGCTTTTTCTTTAAAGAGAGATCAGATCAGTTACAAATTACCCAAACACAAATGCAATTACCCAGTACACAACTCATGTAAAGGTAGGAACTAAATCCACATGAATTAGGATAAAATTGTTAAATACCATTTTTAGATTCACTGCCAATGAATCTCTCGGAGTAATAAGCAAGTTATTACTTTCATTTTGACTTCAGCTAAATTCTGTTTTTGTGTTGTAAAAAAAAAAGCAAGATGACAAAAATGTGGACCTGCTTGTCCAGCACATCCCACAGATACTTGATTGAATTAAGCCAAGTTAACGCCTCGAACTGCAACGCGACCAGCATGGACGGCTGCATCCGAGCATCACACGCTGCCTCCGTCCGTGTCATTCCCTTCACTCACATTATGGCTGATCGATGCGAATCACATAGATACTGTACATATTTAAATCGAAGCCATCGCTTTGCGTTATATCAAGTTCCATAAATGTTGTCAGCGTGTCCAAAGTGTAGCTGGTCATAGAAAATAAGACAGGCACATAAGCTGAAGAGGAAAAAGAGAAGTTAGTATGACACACTTGTGGAAGATTGATAAGCACATTATTCCACACACTTGCCTCCACTGCATCCAGTGAGATGCATTTTTTACAGCGAGTGTGTATTAAAGATCAGTTTAAATTCACTACTCCTCTCTCATACGACACGTGGCTTAAGTCAACAGACAGCGTCCTCTGCCGTCGCCGCTGCAATCCGCACGCCTAAAGCCTGAAAGACGGGGTGCTCCTACATGCTGGACGCATAACTAATGTTTCTGAACGAACGCATGCGCAAAACAAGGTAATGTTTTAATAGCAAGGTAGCTTGTGTCACACGGGGCAGTCAGGGTCAGCCTACAACAGGTAAACGCGTTAATCACGCACTGATGGTGAAGGTAGGAAGCCATCTTGACAGGAATCCCAGCAGCTATATCCTTCATGAGTCATTAGTCCTCAGCTTGTCGAGCATTGCTCTGAAATAGTTCCACACTGCCACACAAGGGCCTGCTCAAATCCCCAAGCTGCCTCCCTTCACAGATAGCAGCACTTACTGTAAGAACACTTGCCGATCCCGATAAGGTTGTCAGAGTGGATGTGCGGCTGTACGCTGAGCGCGCACACATGCACAAGCCCACATGCTGCAAGGTAAACCATTCAGCTGAAAATCCTGCACAAAGAACATTTCGAACGGAAAAACAAAACTCACGTGTAAGCATATGGCGCCAAACTCACTAACACTCAGCTAAAACCCTTTACATCTTTGATAATTGCTATGCATTTGACTCAGAGAGGAATAAATGACAGGCTTGACATGATGTTCTGGGCTATTTCATTACTGCCAGCACTAAAACAGGATCCTAATAGACCATAATGCCCTGTTGATGTTTACTAATGCCTCAGCAAGTAGTAGCTCTAAACACAATTTAGTGTGGCATGCACTCTAGCACACGAGCACACAAGCCTGGCACATGACAGAAAGAGATAGAAAAGTTAAAATTGGCCAAATGAGGCAAAACTTTCTCTGTTTTCACAGTTTTAAACCCAGGGATACAAAGAGGAGTGGACATAAAGCAACACAGAGACTGGCCTCAGTTCTAAAACTTAAGCAATTATTATAATCATGTACAATATGTAAACATTTTAAGTTAAAATAAAAAGGTGCAAATTCATTCATAATCCCTTCGAAGGTCAGAGGTCAAGGACAGCCAGTCAGGAAGCTACAGCTACTCGAATTCGTTTAGACATGTCTGCATGAGTCCAAGTTGTCCAGCTGGGGGGTGACTGCCTCTTAACCAAGTCCCAGCCTTATTTGTAAAATGTCAGTTGTCAACAAGCTGCTGCCGTTCATCAGGGTTGAAATAAAGCCTGCAGTAAAGCCTTCGAGCCAGACAAGGGAGAAGCTGGTCAATATAAAGCAGTCCAGTCTGGTTAATGGGACTATTCATTATGCTATAAACCCAGTAATTAGTAGAATGGAGTTCAATGATTGCATCTCCCCCTAAACAGATAATGTATATACCCAGCTGAGAAAACATTTCCTTCCCTGCAAAATTTCACTTTGGCACAGAACAGTACTAAATGTTTAGTGGCGATGACATAAACGCAAGCAGGTATAAACATGAAAGCAAAGAGTTTCCAGGTTTCTGTAACAGTTGTGCACTTAATCATTTTTCTTGCGTTCATGTGACAGTGATCAATAAATGACACACCTGATTCACTTAATTTTGATGAACTGAATCGTACTAATTAACATTTGAGACATAATCAGTTCTGCAAATATGCTGTGCTTTGACTTTAAAATGTCAGTTTTTACACATATCAAGGGCCTTCAAAACCCTCCGTGCGCGGAATAATTATTTAACCTGTCAGCATTTTAGTTTTAAAGATGTGAGAAGACTTTGAAATTCAGCAACGATGTGTGCACTGAGAAGTAAGCACACATATGTCTACAGCGATCGCGTTTTCTCTTTGCGGCTGTTTGTTAGTTGACGCCATTGTTTACAAGTGAGCAACTTAAATTCTGACCCGGTAAGATTTGCAGGGCGGCACAGAGCCACACCGGCTGAACAGCGGCTGACTCCAGCCAATGTTGGAACCGAACTGTGTCTCGACACTTTCAGGCGTGGCTCTGGTTTGGAATCTACTCCGTCCCCGTCTTGCAGATCTATCTACCCACTGGTGGTTGCCTTGACAACGGCGTTGCACTTTATCATCATCAGCATGACAGTGTCACGGTAATTTGTCAGTCAAGACAGAGGAGTGGGCTTTTATGCTCAGCACAAATGTGGAGGCAGACAGTGTGTGTGTGTGCGTGTGTGTGTGATTGCCTTTGTGTTGAGAGTGGGCAAAATGACAATGTCGATGAACAGAATGAAATCAACACAAAAACGACATCACATACCCAACTCAGCCGACACAAAATATGTCAAAACATTGAGCCTGGAAAGCAAAACGTATTTTTGTTTATGTGGATGCATGCGTGCTGCGTCTACTTTTCACTGATATGTACATGGGCGCACGCGCGTCTTCGTGCCCGCCGCACGCTTCCGGATGTTCTATTCACAAAGCGTTGAGCATTGTGCTCACAACAAGGCCGAGGACAAACTTTTGTGGATATGACAGCTGAATGACAGTTCAACAGTGCGGCTGGAAGAGAATTGTCTAGTCAAAGCGTTCACTAAAATAACTTCTAATGCCTGAGTGCTGACAGCTGCAACAACCCCCCCCCCCCTCCTCCAAAATAAAAGCAAGGAAACAAGAAACAACGCCGCATGGTAAAGAAATCAATCGAGATGTTTCCAACCTGCAGCTTTACTCTCACCCGTTTATCATGTTTCCTGTATGCACTCATGAAGATGCTTAGTCTTCTACAGGTGTGTATTGTAGTCTTTAGTGTTAATGTATAATATAATTCATTGGCTACAGACTAATATGCACCACCTCTCAGCTAAATGTTCAATCCTTTCTTTGCTTAAAGGCTAGGATTCAGTCATATTCAGCGTTTTCAATATCTTGTGAAACAAAACGAGCATTTTAACAAAATCATCAGCAGTATTAATTGGAAGACACGCACTGTCAGCTCCATTAAGGCCTCCTTGAGTAAATCATAATCACATGTGACAAAGTGGCCCTAATATTAGCATTTCAATACACATTTACATATGAACAATAACAGCAGAGGCTGCTAAGTACACCAGCCAATTAAAGGGGACAGAAGGACAGATGATTTATCGGAGCACTGCTGGCCCAAACTCAGCTAAATTCAGAAAATAGTCAGGTCCCAGACACTCAATCAACCGTACAACTACAGCCTGTGGCTTTAATACAAATCAGGTTTAAACACAGGTCATGGAGTTTTCGGTGGAGTTGTACAAGAGATGTATTTCCACAGAGAATGGATTTCTCACAGAGTCACCGATGAGTCTGCAGCTCTCATTGGAGGTCTAGAAGCTTTTTGAAAGTAGCTGCGATTGTAAAGTGAAATAAAACTACAGCTTATGCCGAGGTTGTTTTTTTTTTCTTTCTTTCTATGTTCTGTGCTTTCAAAAGAGAAATAGTTGGTTTGGAGTAAATGTGGCGCCACTTCTCTTTGACACATCATTTCGTGAAGTGATGGAATGATTCCCAGCCGAAAGAAAACACACATTTGCGCGTTTATGGCACACTCTCTCCTTCCATTCATGTCTACACTAAAGAGGAGCATCCGACTGCACCCGTTTACGCAGCCACGCCGTATGATTGCCAGCACCTGAACTACCTTACTGTCTGTACCAGCTTTACTGGATACAGTTGCACCAGGCATTGTAGTACCCAAAGACAGACACACACTAATGTGACTCACACACATACAAACTCACACTCAAGGGCACTACTGTGATTTCATGGGTGGATAGGACGTCTCAGGGCTCTGGGGGCTGAAGCAGTCGACGGCCTAAATCACTCATCCCCCAGAGGATAATCTAACCAATGATTTAGTGGGAGTCACAGAGTCACTCTCAGCAGCTTCCACTCCAGTGGATGGATATAGTATATAAGTGTGTGTGTAAGGGGGGCAGCTTATTTACCCTACACTGTCTCTGTCTTTGAGGCCAATTACCACATACACACACTATAGTAATGTTACACCATGTGAAAAGCGATGTGACCAGTAAAATGCCCCAATGTGAGCATCACACTGCCAAACATCATGGTACGGTGAAAACCAGCGCATGAAACACAAGTGGGAGATATTGAAGAAGACGCGTCATGATGAGAAAACCAACGTACTAAAAGCTTCTGTATTTCCACTGACACTTACACTAGTTTCCTACATGAAGCTTCTGGACGCTGAGCAGTCATTGATTACTCACTCACTCACTCCCTCAATATGTCATTTGCTTGGATTTTACGATGCTGCAAGTCAGTCCAGTCCCACAAAGTCAGACAAGCTGTGTCTGAAAACAGTGAAGTGGACTTGTACTGTATACTTATACCCTGCTGGGCCTGTCACTCATCTGCCTCACATTCCTCGACTGCAATTAATGCTATAGACAGCTAATGATTCACAAAGGGTAAGACGGCATAGTGTAGGTGTGTGTGTGTGGGGGGCATATAAGATGATGAAGCAGTTTAAACTGCCGGCATGATGACATGCATACAGTATGTGGGAATAAACACATGCATATGTGTGATTGATTGACGAGAGCGATGTAATGTGACACGAAGTGGTTTCCCCCGCAGCCGAGGTTTTAATTAACTGGTAGGAGAAGAGCCGGCTGATCCAGCTCTCACAATATATCACCACGTCTGGTCTGCAGTCACTTAGCAGTTTCCATTCGACACGTAAAACACACACAAACACACACACACACACACACACAAAGGCCATCTGGATGTAGCAGGACGCAGGAAAACTCATGAGTGATTTCACTAACCCTCTTTTTTTTTTTTTTTGCCTGGTGGCATTTTACAGCCTATTACTAACAGACGCCGAATGTGTAAAAGTCAACATTTGCGAGCATCTTGAAACGACGCAAAAAAAGTATGTTCGCATTCGATGCGATGACTGGGTAAAACACGAGGCTTGCGAGGGGAAAATACGAGCGCGGCGACTGCTTTTTAGTGTTTTCCCATTAGCTTTTCTTAGCGTTTCTGTCCATCATCTGCAGTAACACACACAAACACACACACACACAGAAATCACAACCCTCCACTAATTTAGCATTCACTCCCTGAGAAGGCATACGAACAGATGTTTAAACTGACGCCTCTAACATGTAACAGCAGGAAAGAATATTTCCTCCATTCATCAACTCGTTTACTGTTTGATTGGAGCGTTTCATCACATAGGTTTATATGGACGATATATATTCAGTATATATCTCACTGTCATGGTGACAGCACTAATCCACATCCAAATACTGACAGATCTTGAAGACAGCGCAGCAGACAGACTCTAAGTACAATAAATATTTACAATATGCGGTAATATCTAAGGGCTACATGGAATAATGTGGATGCGCATGGGATTCTCTGGACTGCTCACATACAGACAAATTTCATCTCAGCTCTGAGTCATCGACAGACTCTCCCCACCCAGCGTTGGCGCCCGACTCAGTGGGCTACAAACGTAAACAAAAATCAATTTGGGAGCATCCAGATCAGGTGATAAAAGTCACAATAAAAAGTGTAAGCACAGTATCTAGTAGTAGCTCCTGGGAAGCCTGTGACCCCCGAGGAAATAAACTTGCCAGTTTTATTGTGTAATCTAAATCCTTGGTGAAATCTTAGCGGGAATATGTTTTGTTCAGTAAAGCGCGGTAGCACAGGACACGCGCTGCTTTACGTTTCAGCGAATGATCCCGGGGAATCATTTGTCCCGTTTTATTTTGTATTTTTTTAATCAAACTACTAAACTTTAGTATTCATGTAGGCACCGGAGGTAATGATGCAGAATAAAAGCTAAACAGACGGTTTGACTTGTTTTTTTTAAATGAATTTTTGTCCTTATCACAATGTCAGCACATATTAATGGTAAAGTTTTGATCAGGTTTGCAAAGTTAAACCGAAGAGGCCAAGTTCACGAGGCCTGGGGGTGATTGTGTGCATGCCGGTAGACGGTGAGGCAACCCGTCCCTGGCAAGTGACACAAACACAACCCATCACCCACTTAGCCTCCATTCTGCACGAATTAAAACCTCCTTAAAGTGCAGAGTACATTGATTCCTTTAGCCTCAGGCTCCGGGGCCTCGAGAGGACAAACTCACTCAGAGTCTTTTTCCTCCTGCTTGCCCTCTTGGTCCCAGTCTCTGAGTGAGCCCCCTCAAGCGCCGACGCTTTTAAGGACATCAGCAAAAAAGGAACACACATCTGAAGGCAGCCATTTGTTTCAGCTCTGCCTGTTAATGGCCACGTGACAAGTTATTAAGATCATTTTTCCATCTCTCAGCTTGACTTTTCTTTCGTTAAATATTCTTTAATTCACTTGATCTCTCACCTTCTCTCTCTTTTATTTTCTCTCCACTCCCATTCCTGCCTGGTCTTTATTACATCTCTCTCTCTCTCTCCATCTAATTTTCTTCTGTCTGTCTCCGCAAGTCTCTGGACATTATCATTAACAAAATTGCCTCCGGTAATGGATCCAAAGGTATATATCCTGAGAATGCGAGTTTCTATATTACACAGTGGAAGACAGAAATTGAATAGCTCTTGATGAACCGAATGTGAAACGATTCGCATTTGTAGCAATTCTCGGAACAATTATAAATCCCAACATCATTCTTGCCCAGAGAAAAACTTTAGAAATAACATATTTGCACAATATTAATGTTATTTATGCTAATGTAACAGCTACTGCCACGATGACATGAATGTTGTGTCTTGGATGCTGTAACGCAGTAGCTCAGAAACACCTGGAGAGAATTTCATTACGTCTGGCACACACTTGGACTCATGGATGAACCGATTAGAATATAGGTCTGGACGAATACGACTGCACCGTAAACCTCAACCTGACTGTTTGGCAGAGGCACACGACCGTGAGGCACTAATTCTCCCTCTTTAAAGCATCTTTCTTTCTTCTTTCAACCATACAGTACCTATTCTGCCATTCTTCTTTGTAACCAGCTTACTTTAATCCTGTTAAATGGAAACCCCTTCCTAACGAACACCGATCGCGCTCGCCACCGCGTATATTCAAACGCAGGGAGACGCACGCGGACGGGAGACGCAGGCAGGGCAGTCATCAAGCAGACGCGCACGTCGCAAACGCTGCATATTAAAAAACACGGTAATAGCCTGTCGGGCATTTTTGAGCGTGTGGTCAACAAAAAACCTTGGCACCTCTGTATGGATGAATGCACACACTGCTCTTCCTTCAGAGTTTCTTGTTGAACGGACACAGAAACAGACGCCATAATCCCACATAAATGCATACTAATAGCTGCCTTCTTCAGAATAATTATAAGTGCCAAAGTCAAAAGAAGTGCCACAACAATAACTTCAGGGTAACTTACAGAAACAAGTGCAACACCTTAGGCACTGATAAAGGCAGGAAGACATCAGTACTGAAGACACAGACTAGCAAGGATGAGTTTTTCTTCACAAGACGGGTCCCCTTAGTTTGACCTGTAACGCAGCGCTTCCCTGGGGGAACTATCATGATTTAGAAAACAGGAAAAAATGAGATGCATCGCAATTTAAAGTTTGGTTGAAACGGACTGTTTGGTAAGCGAGTGATAATCAGCTTTACAAAAACAAACAGAAAACACTACTAGTCAAAAACAAAAAGACAAATTCAAAGCTATCAGGTGTCCTACTACATAACCTCCGGGGAGACTTCATGTTCGACCGTGTTTGTTAATAAGCTCATTCCTCCTCTGTTTCTGTGCCTCTCTCCCTCCTTCACACCTACAGTAGCTTTCTGGAATCAATCTCTTGCTCCGTCTCCATTTTATCTGCCTCTGTCTATGTTTTGTTCCTGTGTCTCTGTCTGAGTTTCTTTCTATCACACACACTTTGTCTGTTTCTCTCTCTCTGTCTGCCTCACTGGCATGGTTTTGTTGGTTCTTATCTATTCTCACCACTATCTAGTGTTGGGGGAAGATAAGCATGCATTTGCATGTTTAATGAACCAAACACCCCCGACTCCCCTCAGCATGGGTACGCGCGCATGCACACGTCGGTCCTTCCATAGTAGCGAGGACACTTCACTGACATGACGTATTCTCAAACCTCTTAACAAATCTCCATCACAAACTGCACAACCCCAGCACTTTGAAGTTGTGAGTCCTCACAGAGATGCTTTAAAAGGTGAGTCTATGCACACGCACGCAGGCTGCTGCTGTTGGCCCTGAAGGCCTCAGTCTCCTTGTCGCTGACACCAGCTGCTCCGACAGGAATAAACATGGCAGGAGAATACAGACCATCCAAGTCATTGCATAAGAAATGACGACATGTGAAAGGAAACAGTGGAATTTCATAATTTTGTAGAATAAAGGGTGAATGTCTGATGACCATCTTCATCATCAGAGTTAATGTTAACTTTAACTCAGTCAGTGATGGATGGATGGATGGGTGGATGGATGGATGGATGGATGGATGGATGGATGGATGGATGGATGGATGGATGGATGGATGGATGGATGGATGGATGGAGTCTCTGCTAATTCACGCTGCCTTATCTCAAGAGTAACTAAAACCAAACTGCACTTCAAGTAAGCAGGGAGTCAAAGGTAGGGTCTTTTAGGGTGAAATAAAAATGCAGACACTGAAATAAAAGTCACAAAGTAATTTAAGAGCAATGGCGAGAAAGATGAGGAGGGATGAAACAAACACAGAGAGGGGGGAGACAAGAAGACAGACAGTGGGGATGACGCAGTGTGAGAGATGCCACCACCTGCCACCATTTTTCTCCTCTCCTCTTGGAAACGCATCATCAGTCATCAGTTGGGGGGGGGGGGGGGGGGGGCGCATGGGGGCATGACTCGCAGTATCATCATCACTCACACAAATGCACGCGCACGCAAACACAGGGCGTATTTTAAGGTGTAATGCGGCAACCTATAATTTGAGTTCTCTCTATGCAGCGTTTTGCTGAGCTTATAAAAACGCCTGCAGCTAATGGTGTGATGGATCCCTCTATTATCACCCAACACAGGAGACGAGAGTGGGGTATGGTGAGATAAAGGAATGTAATTGGATAGTATTTTAGCCGTGGCAAAAACAGGAAGGCGGTCAGGTACAGAAAGAGGGCGCAGAAAAAGAAAGCTGTAAATGATAACTGCATGATGAAGTCTAAAAGCTGTCTAACTGTGATGGACCTGTCCAATGAATTAAAGCCGACAGGACACAAATCAGCTCGAGGCGTAATGTGTGTCTGCAAATGTACTTTTCACTCACATGATGCAAAAAATTCTATACATTTGTGTAGCACAAGACGATCCAACGTTGAAGGAATCAATCGAGATAATAAGACAACGGAGGAAAGACGCGATACCGTAATCAATTGTCCACGGGGTACCTTGAACACGCTTGCATCCTCTGTGGTCTAAGTGTGACGTCGAAGAGGTTTTGAAAACAAGACAAGCAGATTAGAGAAGAAAGCAAAGTAACAGAAAAAAGGAGAAAATTGGATGTGTGAACGTTTGGCGTGAACGTCTGCTCCTCCGGGTGGGACGACGTGGTGGCGTTTGCCCCCCCTGAGAAAAGTCTTAGGCCCGGGGTGAGGAAATGTGTTGGTGTGCGTGTGGATGTGTCCGTGGCACAAAGAGTGGAGCCGCTCCCCGCTGGTGTGGAACTAAATGTCACAGCTTGATTATTATAAATAGGCCTATACGGGTTCTAGCACTGGGCAGCAGCAGCACACAGCTGGGTGAATATGAGTGCGTGTGCGGTGACTCATGGCTTTTGTTCCCTCGCTCTGCCTCCTTCCTGTTATCTGTCCTGCACGCACGCACACACACACACACACACACACACACACACACACATACACACTACAACTTCTCAACACCATTTGAAGACGTCTCGCCGAAAATGTCTTCGCAATGATGCCGTCCGCTGGAATGTCTTCACACAAGCGTGGAAGGACGTGCACTCACAACCCTGGACACTCTGGGTTTACCTGTCTCTAACCTCCCCGGAGGCTTCAGGACAAGTCAGAACAACACAATAAGAAAAGTGTTACTGCCTCAGGACATGAACTTTACACCTCACTCTCCCTGCCTCTTTCACTCTCAGTCTATTTTTCACATGTGGACACGCATGTTCTCACATACACACACGCACGCACACACACAACCGTTCTGATAATAACAACGGTATCTTGACAACTCTGCAGTAACTTGATGCACCTCATCACCTATCCGGTAAAATTTGGTCCTTTGCCAAAAAGCATATTTTGACGATGTCGGTTGGGAACAAATCTTGCAGCGTTTTCACACGTAACTTTATTAAAGTAATGTGGTTTCATCTTTCTTTCCATTCTCAGTTACATATATAAGCCATCAACGGCAGCAGAAAACACCAGTGAGGCCTGAAGCAGTGAATCTGCGTGTTTACAAAACAGACATAATCCACACGCGTCAACCCGTGAGCTTCGTAAATACGTGACAGCAGGGTACGTAAATAATAAGGCAAAGGGGAATTTCAACACTGGCACGTTGTTATTTTGATACACACAGACGCAAACGACCTGTAGTTGATAGAGTTCTGTTTATTAGTACAGTGAAGTAAAACATGTGAATGAAAACTAGGGAGGATGAAAGGATAATTGCATAAAGATGGAGGAAGACAAACATGAGGAAGGAAAAAAGGCAAGGGGAGAAAGTAGAAAATAAATCAATGAACCTATTCTCTGGCTGCCACAAGGTAATAAAAACTATTTATTAGCCATCTCTGCCTCCATTGTCTCCTTCCTCCCTTCTCTCTCTGTCGTTCCCTTGCTTTCTCTCTCTCCATCTCTTTCCCCTGCTCCCATCACTGATACTCCCATCTCTCTCTGCAAAAAGCTAACAATTCCATTAGGTGCAACCAAACACTCATTTAGAGGTCACACTTGCTTCGCCACACTTGCCTTGTCATCTGCATACCAAGTGAGGGGCTGCCTTGGATTCTTGTTATCTGTCAAGACCTTTCTGTTTTTAAATAATGGCCATTTGCACGCCGTTCTTTAATGACAAAGATTTCCTAGGGCAGCGCTCAGTCTGTTTTTAAAGGATAACTTCTATAATATCCAAATGTCCTGATCTGTTGGATCGTATATTCGTAAATACTCCAAAATACAAGCCACAAGCCATGAAGTCGGTACAACGTTTGCTCATAGCCAGTGGAATGGGACAACAACATAATTTAATTTAGCCAGCGAATCCATAAGCTTACGTGACATCTCATATATGGCCTCGATAATCTACTGCCCCAGGTCGCGATTTGCATAGTGGCCGGCTTAAGTTCACAGACGTTGCTTTAATGCGGGAATAATGTGTCCCGGAATGCCCAGCAAGTTAACTTCAAGGCAGACCGAAGCCGAGGGGCCTTAAATGATTCGAATCTGTCCAGTAATTGTGCTCCTACCTGGCTTTTATCTCAGTGAGCTGTAGAAATACGTGGAAGACGCCAGTTCTGCTACCTGCTGGTCTCATGAAGGATTTATTTCATAATTAAAGTAACATATGTCGAGAAATCGAACAAATTCTAGAGTTTGACAGGCTGAAGCCAAAAAGACGTTATGCAAGAATATACCTTCAGAGCGTCAAGTCAGCAGTTATTTACCAGTTCTACTTCAAACACATCAATCTGATTATGATTTTCACATGATTTGATTCCACATCGTTTGTTCCCAATGGTAAAAAATAGGTTCAATGAACTGTAATGCATCATACATTTACTGGAGTACCCCTTAACAAAAGCACTGAAAGCTTGAGCTGCACAGCCATTCAGCCAGAAAAGACAGCAGGAGCAAATGTTTCCCACTAGCTGCCACTTACCACTAATGTTAGAAAAATAATAAATTAGTCTCGGCATGATGTTTGTAGTCCACGGGTCTGGATGCACACGTGTGTGTGTGTCTGTGTGTGCTAGAGCGTGTTTCCTTCCTGTAAAGTGATGTGTCGTGTGCCAGCAGTTCACAGTGTGAACAGATGTTAGTCAGTAATGCCTTGGGTTTCTGCACCACAGTCAGGTCCCCGACTCTGACGAGTCGTCCGTGGAGATGCCTGAATTGTTTTATCAGGGGGGGGAAACGCAACTAAAGACACACGAACACGCAAACACAAGCACTCGCTTAAAACAGATGCTTTAGAAAGGCACAAACACAGGGGACATAAAACCCCACACGTCTGATATGACTCTACATAAAACTGCTGGCTACAGTATGAGGTAGCATTTCTCCTGCGTTCACATGAATCTAGACAGATTTCTGATCGATTGAGAGTGCGACTGTGTGAAGAGACTGCAGCAGGGCTCATGGAATATATGCTGTAATAAGAAACATACTGTAACTTCTCTTTTGTGAAAAGTCAAGCTTGGATTAAATAAAAGATTTCCCCTCCAAAACACCTAACGTAGCCACCTTTCTTTTTCCTCTGTGTTCTCTCAACACCTCGTCAGATGCTACACTCAACTAAATTTAGTCGCTGCCTGTCACCGGGGCCTTGATGAAGGGGATGAAAATGAGCAGTGATGTTGGAAGCCGTGGGAAGGGTTAGCACTGTCTCTTTGAGGAGCATAACACTCCCTCTGATCAGTCACTTTTATATTGCAGGCTCTAATATCCATACTTGGGCGTTGACTAAATAAATAAAAGTCTTTGTTTAAATTTAAAAAAACGTGTCAATCCTGTCAAACGTGTAGATCTGAGCCTGCACAGGGATGGATGTGGACTCGCTGGCAGATAGTGAGCTGTCAGCAGGCAAACGCTCGGTTAAGTCAACGTTCTACATCTGATGTGATAATCACGAGGTGACGCAACCGGGAGACAGCGGATGACAGCGGGCAGGCGACTGCTGGCACAAGCGCATGCACACGTCACACGAGCATGAAGCAAAAACGAAGGCATTGACGACAGCAGGTGGTGTTAACGTTGTGGTGCACAGGGATCCTAGAAGGTCTGCAGCTGGACATCCTTGGCTGCAAGTTGGTTCACTAAGGTGTGTGGTTAGCGCTAAGCTTTGAAAATAAAGTGTTAATAATGGTATTTATACACACTGCAAATAGGTGAAAGATAAAACAGTTGCTTGTCAAATAAAAATGTAGTTGCTTAATTTATCTATGGATTATTATATTTTATTGCACTCACATACTCATTAGTTGTAAACATAGCGGACGGATACAGTGACGTAAAGCCAGAAAGTTTAAATTCTGACAGGAATAGTCAGGAGCGACAGGATGAACGGAGCCGCTTCCTCGCTCGTCTCACTCCTGTGTGCTTATGTCACAAACTGCCTGGGGTTACAGGAGGGATGCTGAATTTATACGAACCTAACAACAAAGTTCGTACTAACGCAAACAAGCACACACGGCACATGTTACACATACTCACAGGTTCTATAAAGCGTAAATAATTCATTCCACTTGATGCTGAAGTCAAGTTTTGAGCTGTTGGCATCACATTAATAATTAGCATTCTAGTCACACACAGTGCATGTCCCCTCCTCCGTTTTTACTCCTTCTTTATGTTAAGAGCTCTCGTTCCGTCATCGCAGAATAATTTCGGCTGCAAAAAGGTCAGACTTATAATTGAGGAACCTAATGAAGTTCTTGAAGAGTTTCAGGGGTTGTGGCTTATATGCTAATTATTGCTGTAACATGAGGAAAGGGTTCCAAACAGTGCAAAAAAACACGGCCTGACCCAAAAGCAACAACACAAAGCAACATCTACGCGAGGAATTTATCGTGCAGTTAATAGGCTCAAAAGTGCATTAGGCTTGACTGCACAAGACATCTCAGTGATGGTGAACTACACTGTAACACTGATTTTATTCCGCGGGATGAGAGATGAATGATGAGAGCGATGTGATAATTGGATGCGGCCTCTTCCATCGGTTTCAGGCGTCCTGTAAACCATACTGTGTGATGTCATTTGTATTGCGTTTTAATTTCTAAAGAGAGACACAGAAGAAGACGCTGGTGCTGAAACGTTGGCTTTAAAATGTTTGTTAGGTGCGTTTGTGCGTTGCGCTGTTTGTGACTCTGCTCGTGGCTGCAGTGTTGTTCCAATGGACCCAACACGACAGAGAACGCCACTCGAGGTGTGTCCGCGTGTGTCTGTTTGATAAAGCTAGGGAAGCCGATGGCACCCCCCCCCCCCCCAACCCCCCCCCCCCCCCCGCCTCTATGCTATCTCACGTATGAACACACGATGCATCACGTGAGTTACCTGACAGAGTAAAACAGGGTGCGGATGATACCTGATGCTGCTCATGCTGCCTGCCTCTGATCCCAGCTTGCATCTCTCCAGCTGTGTGGCGACAATCTGACGCTCGGCCTCGAGTTCTCTGGTCAGGCGTTCGAACTGAAGCTCCTGGAGAGATTGGGAAAGATAAAGAGCTTGTTACAAACAGAGAGCCGGGATTCTGCCGTTTGGTGTCCTTTACTTCAGATACAGTATCTGATATCTTCGGATACAGTGACTCATAAAGGCAGTTCTCCTTTCCCACTTTGGTTTGCCCTCACATTGGTCACTTGGTGAGAGCAATGGCGGAATATAGTAAAACCATGAATCTATTTTTTTTAAATTTATGATTGTAACCTTTTAAAGCCACCTGACAGAACTGGAACAGTATTTCGGTATGAATAGTGCGTCGCTCTGGGACTTCTGCCTACTTGTCGTGGGTGAAGTGAAGCACTGTCAGCCGCGGGTCATGGAAACAGCTTAGGGACGGAAGACAGCGAAGCGACATCTGAAATGAAGTGTCATCATTAACATGAATGTGATTGACAGGTGAGAAAAGGCGCGAGGCAGATAGACTGAAGTGTTCTAAATGTGTGAGCGAAATATACATAAAAAAAAGCTTCTAATCTTATCCTCTATGCTGTGCAGGAGGGTTTTCACCAAAGTAGTGATGCACTCCAGCTAAATCTGGGTTACACAGTGTGTATCTGTCTAGAGATGATATTCCTTCATGGATACGTCACTCGCTGATGACACACACACACACACACACACACACACACACACACACACACACAGGTTCCTCCTACTCTTACCCAAGATTTGATTGATCAGTTACTGTGTCTTGCCTAAGAAGATGAATAAGAACAGAAATGGACAGATCGAGCAATTATTAAATCAATTCCAAAACCATAACTATACAGTAATTCTTCTTTTTCGGGCATTAGCTTCTAACGTCAAATACATCATTATTACACAGCCATTCCGGCTCTAAATACCTGAGCTGGAAGTCATGTTGCACTATTCTGTGCGTGCCGACGCATTACCGATAAGTGGGTTCACCCATACACACGAGTTGCTTTGCTGGCGCAACGCATCCTGTTGTATGATTTCAAATACCTGACCAGACACCTGCATGTGGAAGCAGATCTACTGTAGAGCACAGTGAACGCTGCTCGTCTTATAATTGTGTGCTTGTTTGTGTGTGTGTGCGCGTGTGAGTGCATGCTGGTTTGATTGGTTTTCTCAAAGCCATTTGAAGCTCTGAATGGGTTGATCCCCAGTCGCTATCTCAAGTCTCCAAACTCAATCCCCTCTCCTCCCCAGCACAACTCAGCACAATGAAAATCACCCGCCACCCCCCCCACCCCCCTCTTTCATGCACACTTATAACAACCACTCACTGATAATTTTGCACACTCTTTTATTCCTCTCTCTCTCTCTGCTGTCCTCTCAAACACACATTTACATCTTTCCTTTCCTAAGTCTCTGTTCATCCTTCACACACACACACACACACACACACATCACATACACATGTAGCACTGATAAAAGTACATTACTGAGCCCACAATAGGACACGTTTGTAGCGATACGCGACAAACTAGGCGCACTCCGACTCCCCGTCCACTCCTCTGTGGCTCCACACCCTGTCACCAAGCCTCCTTCCAGATTTCCATTTGTCTAACTGTGACAAGATGAATCTCACGAACATAAACAACAAAGTAGCAGGTTCAGTCACCTCTATGATTTGCAAAGCGAGGTGACTCGGGGAATTTCAGAAGGGTCTATTAAACTCTCTGCACCCATAAATTTAAATTACGGCTTTGTTTTACAGCAGAGTGGCTCAGTTCACAGACCTGCTCTGTGCAGGCCTGCTTTGTCACCTTGTTTGCCACAGCTGCAACACTTTTAAATCCCAGTTGTAAAAATGCAAATCCAGGCGCCGTAAGTATGATAACTGAAGATATATAATGCCCCGAGTGGCAAATAGAACAGCCACACCCTTTATTCAGACAAATCGCTCGGCCTAAGGCAGCGCAGTGTTGCTGATATGATTACAGATGCCTATCAGGATGAGCTGCTACTGGCAAAGACTTTTCAAAAGTGCCTCCATGAATCGCCTGCGAGATAGCGCCAGTACTTTTACCGGATGAGTGAGTTTAACTGACCTGTCCAATTACATGCCGCTGTGCATTTAGATTAGTGGAAACAAGCAGTCAGTGAAGAGCCCAACTGAAGCTATCATGACTAATGTAATAAGAACCACTGAACACCACTTCTTCAGTTAGGAAACCCCCCACCCACCACCCCCCACCCCCACCGACACACACTCTCATACACACACACACACACCTTCAAAAAAGCCTTCTGCTATTAAAAAGAACTCGAATTAGCAGCGCACATCTGCCCGCTCAGTAACATTTCACTCAAAAGCTTAAAAGCTTGAAAATCTGGAAAAATGGAGCACAGCAAATTCAGCCTGACGCAAACACAAAAAAAAAATAAAAAACCCACAAGATAGAAAATGAGGCATTAAGTGCTGCCGGTGTGAGTATGTGTGGAAAGAGAAAGAAGTAGTTGAACTTAGCAGGTTACAATGAAAAGCGCGCGAGAGAGTGAGTAATATTAAAACGACACAAAACAGGAAGGTGTAGCCGTACGACGCTGCTACTAAAGGTCACCTCAGTACTACAGCATCTTTCTACTTGGACAGTAAGTATTTCTACTATTATACAACCAAGTTGTGTCTCAGCTGGAGGCGTTTTTTCTTCCCTAGCATGCAATAAAAGGTTACCTGAATGCCATTCCTCAAAGAACCGCGGCCCACCGTGCAGGTACAATCACCATATAAACTGAGCAATCCTATTTCGTTATCATTCCGATCAAAGGATAAACACTGTGGGATGTGTCACGCCCATTATTACGATACGAATTTATTTATTTATTACCTTGAAGCATGCGTGGAGTTCTGCAGGTGCGAGTTTCAGCCGGCGCACCCTGTCCTTCGTCTGTGTGCTTCTATCAAAATGCAGAAGGTGTTGGATTCCACTATGTCGTGTGTGTGTGTGTGTTTGTGTCACTGCTTCTCTCTCAGGAATGAATAGGAGACAGAAAAGCAGCCCACAGCCACAAATGTCTCTATGGCAACAGTGCAAACCCATCCACCCCCACCCCGGCATTATAAATTAGGTCCTGACTTCTCCCACACGCAGTCTGTAGCCTTTCACATACCTGCACCGCTCTCACAGAGGTGTCTGCGCGCTTCATTCATTAAAGAAGACATAACTACAAATAGTCGGATCATTCTCCAACCTAGAGTAAGCGGCTCTGTTTTTGTTCGCTAAGCTTGTGAAAACATGGAGCAAAATGCGTTGTGTTCAAACACAATCACCCACGCGCCTTCGTAATTTAGCCAGCAGTGGCGACACAGTACAGGACCTG
Source organism: Macropodus opercularis (assembly GCA_030770545.1). Taxonomy (NCBI): domain Eukaryota; kingdom Metazoa; phylum Chordata; class Actinopteri; order Anabantiformes; family Osphronemidae; genus Macropodus; species Macropodus opercularis. Next base: position 8,862,976 of record JAUCMP010000028.1, read on the forward strand.
GGACGGTCTAACCTGACTAAAACTGAATTTTTGTCAAACTAAGTAAACAATCCACCAACACCCGAAGGAAAGTGGCCAGTGCTCCCTTCAGGACGGCAGCTCCAGGAATACAACGGCTGCCATACGAGGGCAAGGGAAAGAACAGATCCACCTGTTAGAATCCAAAATCACATTATCTCATTATCTCAAATGAGTTTTTTTTTTTTTTGGGGGGGGGGTGGGATAAAAACAAAACCAAACTACAGCGAGGAACAAAACGAAAACAATAAAACACTTTTGGCTAAAATGAACCCTCCATTAAGAGCCCTCCATAATGTCCCTTCATTATAAAACTTCACATCTCGATAAACAAACAGCATCTATCTCGTTAGCTCCTGTACGGAGGCAATGAAACAGACAACACTGGGAGGCAATAAATAGTGAGCTAACACACTGAGACATAAGAGAGGTACTGTACCAGAGCCCATGTGTCACAGCTTTAAATGGGATAAATGGCCGCCATGACTAATTTTATTCCTAACGTCAGCATAGTTCTTCCACCATTTAAGCTAAATTTCCCCACTTGCCACTACAAAGAGACTGTGTGCTGTCTGTCTGCGATTGTCTGTGTGTGTGTGTGTCTAGAGATAAGGCCCCAATCATTTTAAAGTGGCCTATGGGCAGCTATTAACAGTGCTGTTCTTGGATGGGAGACAAAGGGCTATCAAATAGAGCTATGACCTTCTAGTCGAGAAGCAGCTCTCCTTTGCTCTCTCAGACTTCCGCCGCTCTCCCTCAGTCAGGAACGGACAAAGACGAGATGAGTGGAATGAGTGAGAGGAGGAGAAGTGTGGGAAGGCGAGCCGCTTAAAAAGGTCACTCCCCCCCCCATCACTCCGATGCGTATTAAAATTCCCCCCGTGCAGCAGCAACCTCCCCCTTCGTTCATGCTTCTGAGCCCACAGCTGCGGTTCACGTACTGTAGGTATGGGTCAAATTTAGCTACAGCCCATCTCTGCCCACCCCCTCCCACAAACCCCCAACCCCCCCGCTGCTTGTCTTGTCTGTCACTTTAACAAGTGCGAAAAGTCAACCACAAGGCGGGAGCAGGAGTGGGAGGAGAAGGACTCGAGTGTCTCTGTTGATGAAAGTCACATGAGATGACAGCCTGGGGAGGGACACCTTATCCACTCCCACTGTCCAAGACAGCCAGAAGGAGGACGGAGAAGCAGATTGTGTTCATGTATAACTCCTGTTCGTCTTCAAAATCATCGAAAACCCCCCAAAAAAGAACTTATAATTTCTATTTTGTTCTTAGGTAACGTCACGCGCGGCCCGTGTGCGATGGAGAAAGCGGAAGAGCGGGTGTGCGTCTGTGTGCACGCAGGTGCTGTCGCCATCTGCCAAAAGCTGGTGATACTAGACAGAGAAATATTACACAGCTCGGTCTGGCTTCATTCCGCATTAACTTTGCTCATTAACACCCATCTTTCTCCACAACACACGATTCATCATTGTATTACACCAGAGAGCCCTTCCCATCACATGACGACTGGCCTTTTCCTCATCGGTCTGCCTCTGACTAAATTTAATTTGCGTTAGCAGCAGTACCTGGAGGGGTGTTATTTAATGTGATTATGGGTGCGACAGTAACACAAAGGACAACACATCAGCACAAACTATGGCTCGTAATAACTTGAGGGTCATCTAATAAGAAGGTTTGCCCACAGTCTGCAATAGAAGATTCTCAATTGGGCTTCACTGAAATTATGCTTAGTTGGGTTTTGGAGCCAGTTCCCTGACGGTGTGTTTACCGAGCAGGCAGCCAATGTTTTTACAGCATAAGTATCGATTCTAGTTGCTTGGTGATGTCATTCATTATCACAAGAGACTTCCCCGAAGTGATAAAAGAGTGCAAAAATAGAGTTCCACTCAGATCTTGAGAGCAAAGTGCGATGCTGAGTAGGTTGTGTTGTTTTGTTTGTTTATTTGTTTTCATAAATATGAGCCCAAGATTAAAAATAACCCTGTTCCAGGCCGACACACATTTGCAAAAGCAGCTTCAAAGAGTCACATCACAGACCAGCTGAAAATGAGCTATTCATGAGGCTGGGCCCAGGCTAATGGTTAGTCACTAGATGAAAAACAATAAGTACAACCTCCCAACTCTGACGCCGCACTACTAGGCTGCTAACACCGACCAGAGGAACTGCATTTGGATTTCGGATTCTAACGGCGAAACTGCACAAACCTGTGACGTACGAGTGACAACAGCTGGCCCATAACAATTTCCTTAGCTTTATACATATTCAACACAGCCATACTCTGACAGATCTCTTGCTCATTAAATTATTTAGGGACTCAGTGGGCAGAATTAAATCATCTCTCTGTAAGTGTGTGTGTCTCTTTGTTTTATTGCGCGTTTGTGATATTGGGAGATATATATATATATATATATATATATATATATATATATATATATATATATATAGAGTAGTTTGGTGTTTTACAGTGGGATGCCAGCCGGGCTCACACATATTTTACATGCTGACACATGCATAGCTCTCCGTGTCCCAATTATGGCCATGTATTAGCATATTTGGTGTGTCAACATTACGTAACAGCATCCAAACTAACTTTGTAGAGAATCTTTTCAGGCATGATGTATGTGTGATTTGTAAATAAAATCAAATTTAATATGCAGTATGCAGACGAATGAAAAACCAGGAGTAAAAATAACCACGTCCAATTGTCATTTCTTAACTAAGAACACAGCTGACTAACAGGAAGTGCAGGTGTGGACAGATGATTAGATAAAATTGAATATCTTTGTATCATTTTGCATTGTGTATGCACCTGGAGTGTGGGTTTTTTTCTGGAAGTCACACTTTCAGTACAAAGAACCTACAGCGTGAGTGAGTTTTAAAGCGAGCGGTTACAGCAACGAGAGGTCGGCAAGGCAACTTTTTAAAGCTGGTTACGACCGACTGGTGTCACAACAACATCACAGCTTGGCTTTGTAGCCGCAGACCACAGAGAGCTTGTGTCGTCCCTCCCCCCGTCTAGCACAACATTAACACTGCCAGGTCGTGGTGATATTGTGGCCGATTGCTGCATGAGTTCAGTTCAGAGTTTTGCAGGCAATAACAGGTGAAACCGGAGCCATGTGAAATCTGACATTTATGCTTCAAGGCAGAAAAGATGGGTGACGGAAAACCTCACACATCACACCAGCTACACTGAACATAAAGAACAAGTAAAGTTAATACTAGTAGTACAGTAGTTATTATCATAAAAAGTTCTTCTGGCTTTACCAACCGACTGCATGCGCAAATGATCCTTTTCATTATTCTAATTTTCTACAGCATGTATCTATGAGGTAACGCTCAGTAACTAGGGGACTGTAAAGAGAAGAGTTACTCACACTTCTAATTATTAGTCCGTTGAATACTCGCTTGAGTTGCAGCCACCTGGTTAAGCTACTTGTATTCCTCCCATCTCCTGAGTGTCTGTGTGTTCGTGTGCGCGCGCTCACTGGTGCATGTTTGATTGAATGTGTGTGAACCCGTTGACGAAGGGCTACAGTGATTAACTCCTCGGTGATTGACTGTCTGGGGTAACAAACTGTTTAGTTTCCACACGTGGAATGCAACCTAATCTAATTCTCTTTGTCTCTGAGTAAGGATTTCTTTGTATTTAACTTGTGATGTATTGTGTAATTACTGTACATTATATATAGAGGGCTATACTACTCACTACACGGCGCTTGCTGCTTGGATCTGCTCGCTCTCTGTCCCTTGCTCCCTGAAAGCTGGTCCATAGATAAAGCGCTGTACAGTGTACGCACCTGCGTTTGGCATGAAATACATTACAGTGATGAAACAAAGCAGTAAGTATCATGTATGACTAAAGAGAGCCAAGTGTCTCAGTAACGGCATAATCTGACAGCCTGATGTACTGTAACTTGACACTCAAGGAAAGAAATCTGTGACTTTTTTTATACTTCTTCTCAGGCTTAGACAAAGTAAGCAGTTGATCCACGTTCAGATTTAAAACCAAATTGAAAAAGCGCTTTGCAAACACTACTTGATCCAACTCTTATGAGACACTTGATACAAGGAGTGAGAAACACAGAATATAAAGTCTCGTTTATGGTGTCAAACGCTCTAGCTACAGCGGTAGGAAGCAATTCGATGCAGGTCCTCTTCCAATCACGGAGAGAATCGTCCTCCGTTTGTCTTTGGTCAGTGTCAGAAGTTTTTTTCTATCGCTATACAATTTAAAAGCGGTTTACATAAAAAAAAAAAACACACTAAAAAGTATAACAGCCTTAATCAGCCATATTGGGCCAAGTTATCGGCTTCATCTTGATCCATCATGTTTACAGAAAATCTATAAAGTAGAGCCAGGCTTTTAAATAGTCAGATAAATATTGTGGAAAATATAGATATTCAGAATAGATACATTTGTTATGGTTATGGCATCTTGGTATTTTATCATAAAAAAGGTTAAAAGTGTAAAGCGTTGATCCCAACATGATATTAAAGGTTTGTCATATTCTCAATCTAACCTAATGATTGTGGTGATATTTGGGACCATGTATCGCTGCTAGAGGTTTTTAATCTGGCCTAATTAGGTTTAAAGCATTTGACAAGCACCCGTGTGTTGGTGCGTCTGCATTCCCTCGTGCGCAAGGTCACACACACACGTGTAAGTGTTAGCTGTTGGCTCGATGACAGTATGAGAGACAATACGGCTGGGTTCACACTCAGTGAGTCTGGGTTTGACCACAGACAAAATGTCACTCGGAAAATGTCACCGCCTAAATGCCATTGCGGCTCAGTGTGTGTGTGTGTGTGTGTGTGTGTGTGTGTGTGTGTGTTTGTGTGTCATACCCTCATAAAATAGCCAGTAAGCAGATGTGTACAAGGTATCTACAAGCTCTGAGTTTGCACAGTTGGCAGCTGGCGATTATTACACACACACCCAATTTAACCATGATGCACAGAGCAATAACACAAACACAAAACCGCTCTCGGTGCCCACTAGAATCTTAACCAGAAATTATTATCTTTGTGGGGGAACAAAAACAAACAAATAAGAACACTCAGAAGAAGCAAGTACAGAGGCGGAAGAACATTAGTGTACGTTGATGCTACTGGCAGTACAATTAACACTGCAGTTACAACATAGAAGTCTGCATCATATGTGATTGCCCATGTGTGCTTAGACCTGGACAGTGATTCCAGTCAGTTTGGGCATGAATTCCAAGAATTAATCCACAGTGGTCTTCAAGTGGCCTGAAGGGTTCATGCGTTAGAAAGCACACACACACTTCGCAGGTTCCGCATCCACTGAGCAAAGGAGCCGTTGGTCGGCTAGAGGAGGTTCAGCTTGGTGCTGTGAGGAAGATGGCTGTTGTCTGTTTTTCCATCATGGATGAATCTGCTGTGTGCGTTGGCAAAGAGACACAACATCTGGCTCCAGCTGAGGTCCCGCTGAGTTCACGTACTGCACACTTTGGCATGCATTTGAATGTTTTTTAATTTGTTGCTCATCTTCTCCCGGATTGTTTTGATATGAGATTGTTGCTGATGCATATGATTTTTAGGACATTTTGACTAGACTAAATTACTGACTGATAATACACAATTAGGAAGGTAGGACATACTGAAATTTCTTTAGTGCGGAAAATTGATATTTTGTTATTCAAGAGATGAATCTTATGCACTTAGTCAGGGATGGTTGTAGAGACATCGCTTGTTATAAAAAGGCTGCAATTTTTAAGCGCACACCAGCAGAAGTGTAAACACACTCGCTCAACACCTACTGGCAGTGTGCCCTTGAGCAGGGCACTGACTCTCCACTGGCCCTTGTGAAGCAGCTCTGTTATACTGTATAAACTACAGCAGTAGACGGCTGAGCAGCTGCCAGGTGAGACTGTGTGCGAGTGCATGAATATGAAGCAGGGTGATTCTGAAAAAGAGCAAGCGTGCTCAGCAAAAAACCCTTCTACGAACAATGGATTTGAAAAAAAAAAACAACACACACTTATTTACACACAGAATTTCCCCATTGCGGGATAAATAAAGTCCTATCTATCTATCTATCTATCTAAGTGCCTTCCCTGTATTCTTTGTCAGCTCTTTCCCCTCCTGTCCTCTATCGCGACCACACCACAGCTCCAGGGGGCCCCCAAAGGTCATCCATCCGCTGGCAATCACAAACACTTGTTTTGATAGATTAGCTCGTACAAGCACACGGAAGACCTTGCACGCTTGCACGGACGCGGGCTGACATATGCAGACACAGACACGGGCACTTGCCCCGACAGTCCACAGACTCACCCAAGCATCTTTTGCAAACCAAGATGGTTCGAAGGAGAAAAACTAAGTTCAGCAAAATGTATAAAGGTTAAAAAAAAAACAACAGCAAAACTCGTAGTCATGAAGTCAACAATAAAGCAGGTATCAGCCCACAACAACAGTTCAACAACAACATGTTCCTAGAGTTAACGGTTAAGGTGCTCACACACACAAGGAACAATAGCAGCTCTGGTGCTTTAGATCTGTCCAACACAACTGGAGTGTTGTTAGCTTTGCTAAGTGAAGAAGACGAAAAAAAAAGGCTGTTGGCTGATGAAGTGAATGTTTTGTATTTATGGGCTGTTCAGTCTGGCAAAGCTTTGTGCTTTGCAGTTGAACGTAGTTTTCTTCTGCTGTGAAACATGCAGATGCACATGTGAATGCATGTCTGTGCAATGTGAACTTCATCAAAGCAGACACAAAGCCACATGCAAACAGAGACCTTGAGTGTGAAACGCTTCCTCATACCCTGACCCTACTGGAGGGTAAGATAACGCGATGGGTGCAAGTGTTGATTTTTGTAATACGGTAGCAGACATGTCAGGATCTGGACGATTTGAGTGTCGACAAAAGTTTCACTCGGCTTTAAAGCTCAGTGCGATCGGTCACCACATTACCGTTATAGTGACAACGGCGGTACGGCGCTAGAGCATGTTGCATGGCCTTGGCACATGGCTTATGTAATTTGCTGTTTGAGTCACTTTAACACATTTTCACATTAGATTCGGGCCTCACCTCAAGCTGTTAAAAAAAGCTATATATAATTAGCATATGCTCTAGGTATCCGATAAAAAAACACCTTCTCTACATACACAATATATAGATTATATATGGCAATTTGAGGTTATAAGAGCACAGATGTATTATGTTGACATGTTAAATATATAGTATATAAACACACAAAGATGGAGAAAGGCTCAACTATTCTGGGTTATTCTTATGAACTGTAGATAGAATGGGATTCAATCAACGTGGATGTGAGCTTGCATGTATGTGTGCATGTAAACACTCATTTATTCATGCTGTTGCTGTACTGAAACACCCTACACGAATTACAGCATTAATTATGCATGCTAATACTATTTAAACCTGTATTAGCTCATTTCAGTGCAGCTGCTAGATGGTCTGGTGAGATCCCGTCCAACTCGTCCTGAAGATCCCCTCCCCCCTCCTTGCCTACTATAGAATTACCTGTGAAACGCTATCGTGAACAGATGTCTAGTTGTGACAGAAATAAATATATGGTATATGTATATATGGTCTTTGAAGTATGTAATTTCGCTCTTTCAATGAGGTTGGCAGTGAATTTGTTTGGATTGTAGGTCTTCTTATGAAAGGGTAAAATGGATATGAAACAACAAAACATGCAAGCAGGCACGGCTAATTCACAGACTATAGCTAAGCAAACACAGGCCACTCTCAACAGAAGTGCTGTAAGTAGCAAACTGTGCTGGATTACAGTTGCTGCAGCTCATGACCCCGCGTCCTTCCCATTTTCACAGCCCTATAAAAAAAAATTCAGTTAAGAGTGCTTTAACTAAATTATACCGTAACATAACTCCATGATCCACAAAAGACCAAGTCTGACAACTGTATTCTGCACCTTCATCTTTTTTATTGAATTCCCACATTAGATTATTAGAAAAAGATTGGCCAGGCTTACTGTACGGCGCTTTCAGCTTTCCTGGAAAGCTCAGCTAGATCGTTTGTCATGAGCGCTGTCCATGTTGCTGATTATAGGCACTGCCAGAAATGCACAAATGTAAGAAAGCAGTTCATTCAGCAGCCTTTCTTCTGTTTATTACTCTTTATCAGCACCACTCGGATGTTTGTTTGTTTGGTTTTTTTCATTTTAGTCACCACTAAAGCTGCAGCACTGTCCTGAAATGAATTCTCTACCTGATTGGTCAATTAGACCAAGAATCACTAACGTACAGCTTGTGTAACAAAAAGAAGAATAAGCCTCGGGCGCCTAAACGACTGTACAATTTTCCTGTTTGAAAGCTTGAATGTTGTGAAAGCTGTGCAGTAATTCCTGTTTTCAGGACAACTATTTCTGCTTATTTGTGCCCTATTACTCCTCTTTTGGTGTAAACAGTATGATCAAGGTGACAGAGTGAGCTGAAAAAAATGACTTTGGTTTAGGTTTGCGCACCACCACACTCTGCTGAATACAAAGACAAGCTGGCACAGTACCACAAGGAAAGCCTTCTGCTAAAGACAAGCATTCACACAAAGACACACTCACACACACACACTCGCGCCTCCCTATACAGTACATTTGTTGACTAGATCTCCGGCCTTTGAGTGGATCGTCTCATTTGTGGGTTGTGTACACAAACAGAGATGTAATCTCCCAAGGCAAACAGAGAGCTGGCGACTCCAATGCTAATTGGCAACAGAGAGGCTGACACTGAGTGGAAGAAGAACACTGTAGCCATGTCATCTCATTAGAATGGGAGAAAGTCTGAGCTTAGAGAGAGGAAGAAAGAGAGAGAGGGAGGAAAAAAATAAAGTTGGAAGAGTAGAGAGGACAGCAGGGCTGAACAAGCACAGAGAGAGGCAAAGAGGTGAGAGAGAAGAGGGGGATGAGATGAATTGAAAGGAGAAATCTACATGCAAATTAAAGACATGCAAACAATCACAAACGTATAAACGCACGCGCATATGCATAAATGCATAAATAGTCTGTAAATCAACGAGAGCTTCATTTTCATGCGATTGAGTCAATCAGAGAACGCAACACAGAATGTTTGGTGTCCCACACCACATACTGTACAAACATCTGTCTTGGTTCTCAGCCTCATTTTTAGATAAAAACAAACATTAACTACATTCACTTATAATAGAACTGCTTCAACTAAATGTCACTCTTGACCATTTCTGGACATGCAAAATGTTTATCTGTGGAAATACGTTTACAAGATGGGGGTTTATGAAGTGGAATCTTGAGTCAACTCTGCTGTCCAACCATGGAGGGAATCAAATATCATGTCTAATAATATAAGTATGAGATGGGGAACACCCCCCCCCGGTGTGTGGTTATAAAAGCTTGGCCATGTAAGAGGAAAAGGAAAGTGGGCTTGTTTGTCCATGTGCTCTTTATATGTATGAAGCTGTGTTTTCATGTGTTGTACGAGTCTGTATTTACAGTTTGTATACGTGTCAAAGTCACCCAAGGGCCAACTCATTTTATGTGATGATATTTGCGAAGTGGTCCCTGACGCGTTGGTGGCTGAACTTTGGTTCAGTGTGAGTCAGTGTGTACATCTCAGCACGTGCACATGTGTGTATGTGCGTGCGTGCGTGCATGTGTGTGTGTGTGTGTGTGTGTGAGACGGGGGGGGGGGCGGGGGTGGTGTATTCCACAGCTCCAAAAAGAGCAGAAGGAGGTTGTTAACCATCATATTTTCTCTCTTTTCACCAATGCATCATTAGGTAGAAACATGGCTCCCGGCCTCCCTCTGAGCAACATGAAGGCTAGGAGAGACTGACAGCGGGAGGAAAGGAGGACGACAGAGAGCAAAGGACGGAAAAAACCAGAGTAGAGGGGAGGAATAGCTGCAATGGATGACAGCGGGGGGGGTTTATGCAAGAAAGAAAGACACAAACAAAGGCACTATAGCCGGGGAGCCAAAAAGGGAAAAGTGAGGTCGTAAGGAATTAAACAGCCATTGCGAAGAAGCAAAATGATGGAGTGATATGATTCATATTTGATTTAAATCTCTGATTACTAAAAAAATTGTGACTTGTCTCTTATACAAGTTCTTCCTCACTGAGAAAAAGCTGCTTGCTAGAGCTGACACTGCTCAGACTGCAGCACACAGTTCGATAAAATGCAGGCAGAGCAAATGTTTTAGTGTGTAAAACCGATATTCAAATTCAGTGATTTTCATATTCTGAGATACGGATATAAGCCTCGTTCCAACTTTACTTTTCAGATAAGTTCTTTTTGTGGTTCAAATGCAAGTCACTCTGTTTGTATGTACATATAAATACAGTCTATGGGTGTGCATGTGCTTGCTTCCGGTGAATGCAGCACATACTGTGTTCATGCGTGTTCCTCTGCATGCGCGTGTGTGTGTGTCAGCCTTTTGTGATGCTGTCGCCCGCTGACAGAGCTGTTCGCGGTGGAGGTTACCCACAGTGCAATGTTCTGTCAGTAGTCATGGGGGTGTTGATGAGTCACTGTCATCTCTTTGATGCACAGCATCACGTTGCCTTTGTCTTTCTATTACTGTGTGAAAGCAAATGATGGATAAACAACTACAGGGAAACAAAGAGGAGGGAAAAAAGCAGAACACAAAAGTACTTTAAAAACCCAGTACTGATCCACCAGGGGTTAAACTGGGCTGGAGCCCACCAGTGCTGATCTCCAGCAGGGTGCGATGCGGATGTCAGGAGCCGTCAGCTCCATCTGCGTAAGTGTAACCGCACTGGCAACGACTTTTGTCTCAAACGTTGCAGATTCCAGACACTTGCATACCCTGAGCAAACAAATGTACACGCTACTCTTTTCTCGAACTTTATTAAATAGCTGTGGCCTTTACACGGCGCCAGGGTCGATACGTGCGTCCCCAAACTGAAAGGGACTGTGGAAGGTTTATGAACATAGCACAGCAGTAACTTCATTAGATGTTTAAATCCTGTGTATCTACAGTAGATTTATTAACCTAAATGTTATTTCTGCACAGTAAGCAGGTTATCTGCAGCAGGATCACGCTGCGTTCCAGCAACATCAAAGCTGTCCCTACATTCTTTTTTTTTTTTGCTGTCAGCAAAAGTCCAACTATCATTTCCTTTGGGAAATCACAGTATTCTTTTCTGATGTATCGGATCATGTTATAAGAGAGGTTTTAGTTTTTATTTTTCATAAATAAAATTTGCAGCAGTGCTGCGACTTCCTCTGCATCATTCTGCATCCATTAAGCGGATCTAAACAAGTAAATCAAAACAAAGCAACAGATAGTGAGAAATATAATGACAACACAGATTTTATGTTGAATTTATGAGTTGATTTGAGAGATGAAGAGGACAGACAATGATGGGGAGATGGATGAAGGGAGAGAGTTGGAGGAGGGCTGCACACACTATAAAGAATGTCTCCTTTAGATGCAGTTTGTCCCTTAGATTTGTCATCTGACACCATGCCTCACACTCAGCACTTTTAGCAGGGAGGGGCTGCTGAGTGGTTCCCCTCGAGACAACAGTCCCAACTGTACAGAAACACACGCACAGATGCACAGGTTAAATTTGTGTTAAACAGTGAACAACAGTTTCAGGACAAGTCGTTTTAAAAGGACGTAGAATTGTTCAGAGGACTTTATGAAATGCAAGCCCATTTATTGAATTTGCACAAGCACCAAAATATAATGTGACATCTGTGAGCTGAGAACGATGCAAGTCTGGTCAGAGAAGCGAAAGAGACAGGTCAAAAATAGCAAACGACAGCCAAACCAGAGCTAAACCAGAGATTTGTTCAGGACTCTATCATGGAGAGTTTGCCTGCAAACCAGCAGCCATGACAGCCCACCTCTCCTCATCTTAGACATGTAATAATCCTTTTCATATGAAAAAATGAAAAAACAATCGAAACAATTGACAAAATCAGGAACAGCTGGGGCAAAACATGGTGTCAGAAATAACGTACAGCTTAAGAAAGTGATTTATCTATTTCATCGCTCTCCTCCAGCAAACGGAGAGAAACGGTCTCCGCGTCTGAACAAAGTGTCATCTAATCATTTTATTTTACGACTTCTCATATATCTTGCGACTTGCTGTAGGTGATTATAGTATTGATCACAGCTGTCAAAGCCTACAGGAAAATTACAGCTTGAACACTTCCTCAACCACCTCTTGAGGGGAGGTGTGAGTTCAAAAACCGCTTCATACTCTCTGGTTCTTTAGCAGACTGTCTCCTCACAGTTCAGCCCGTGAGCAGACAAAACGCGATTTCATAAATCTTCTCTAAATTAAAAGGTGCGTATTGACGGAAGTGAGTTAATCCTTCTGTGAATGCCGACAGGGGTGGGCTTTGGAAATTCTTCATAACACAACGGAACACAGTGGACCAAACAAAGGCGGTGTACGCTGTCACAAATTAAACAAAGCTCACTGCCAATCGATACCATTCAAAGCACTAAAATGTGCATCTATGTGAAGGTTTGATATATGAGGGTCTATAATTTCAAGTAGCTATGAACAGACACACAAGCGGACATTGTATGCACAGAGAAACAATCACTTTGTCCTCTTCCTTTGTTCTTGTTGCTGTATTGACCTCAGACGTGCACTCACACACTAAATATTTATGCTTGGTTCGACTCCTCATCCCAAATCTTATAATATTCTGTATCTCACAGCATCTGAAGAGCAAAAGAAACATCTGTTAAGTAAAATGTTACTGTCACCACCATCGATTTGAGCCAAAGCTGAAAAAGGCTTCATGCGCTCATTGTGCGCCTTGTTTATTTTAGACGCTAAACACATGTGCAGCCACTGACTGTAGGCCCCAGGCTAGTAACTAACTTAACAAATCCAAAAACATGTTTCTCATTATGACAAGCGGCTTGGCTGAGGTTTTTGTTTGCTAAATTTATTAAAGCGCCGGCGTTTGCTTGGTCTTGCGTGGGCACGTTTAGATGCACGCAATAATGGCAGCCCTGCAAATGTGAGAAAAGCAATAGACTTAATCTGTTAAGACTAATGCCTTTCTCGGCGCTTGTAATGATCCCTCTGCTGCACCACTTCACCCACTGCAGTGTGAGCAGCTTCAGTCTGAGCCACAAAATAACCCAACGCCAAAGAAATGCAGACTCTATGAATAATTGGAAAATTGCACTGGTAAACGTGTTCACAGGAACATCTTGTTGCTTAGAGATATTTCTGTGGCCCTTACCTTGACCAGTTGTTTGAGCATGCTTGGAAAACATTTACTTGCTATTCATTTCTTGCTTTTTGTCTATGTTGAGTGTGGTGCACACATGAATACCAGTCTGAAAAGGCCAAACGACATTTGCCTGAAAGATCACTACTGTACGCTGCACTTATTTTTCAGCTCTCCTAAGTGGTGCCAATACAACAGTTCAGGCCATTGTGCAGCATCTTTGCGGGATGAGCTTAAACTGTGGTTCTTTTTTTTTTTTTTTTTCGGTGGTAAACCAGACGTTTTGCAGATGTGCACCTTTTAATGCGCTGCATCGAGAACGAAGCGTTGTTTCAACGAGTTGTGAAGGCCCCCGACACTTCCAGCCACGTTGATGTCTGCAAGATGCGCTTTGGAGGAGCAGAAAGTGATTAAGGAGTCGACTGACACGATTATACCCCCCCCCCCCCCCCCCATTCACCCGTCTGCTGGTTTCATGTTAGGTGGTATTAGGTGCAAGGAGCAGCCTTTATGGCCTCGAATATCTAATCGAGAGCTGGACAGTAAGCACTTTAGCTTTTAGAACAAATGGGATAGGGCGCTGGAGAAAACATGTGAGGGTGAACGAAAGATGCTTTCACACTTTCTATTGTGTATTCTACAATTTTTTTTTCTTTCCGGAACAGCTTTTTCTTTTAGCCACACTTCTTTCACCTTTTCACCCAGTTCCCTTCTGACCACCTGTATTTCTCTCCGTCCATTTATTGATCTGCTTTCTGCCGTTACACACATTCAGCCCCTCACAGAACCTATTTTGTTTAGCGTTTGTCTTTCTTTGGCAAGTGTTAAAAATCATTTTGGATGGTTTCCATATCGTTTCTTCATTGCGGAGCGTCCCTTATATTGAGCGACCAATTATAAAATGATGAAATATAGTCAAGCTCCAGATGGTTCTTTCCTGCAGTAGAATTCCTGGAAGGTTTATCTTAAAAAATGTAAACTCTGTATGCATACATGTGTATGTGGGGAACAAGTTAGTCAACGTATTCCCAAACACTGTATAAAAAGAAACATGTGCGTGTCCATCATCTAAACGAATCACGGTTAAGGCAAACGATTTCACGAGGACAAGATATTCGTTTCTCGCGGTAGTCCTGTTTGTGCGTGACAGAAAGGAAGCTGAGAGAACCTAACAATAGTGACGGGTAAGCACCGAAGGAAATGAGGAAAATAGGAAGAGACCAATTGGGTACTAGGATAGCGAAGATAATGACATGCAGCGGTATGAGAGTGGAACAGAGGTGAGGAAAGGTGAGGTGTTGTTACCGTGCTTTCCTCACATCCCCACTGGAAGAAAGGACCTCAGCTCATTTTAGGATCAAGAGTACTTTTGTGAAGGTGGTCACGCAACAGTGCGCGTGTGTGTGTACACATGTGGTCAGGGAATGCGCCCGCCGCTGATTGCTCTACTTCCTCAACGTGGCGTAATTGGCTGTTTCAATGACAACGGAAATTCTAGGTTAGAGTTAATTATCGGTGAGTGATCAGTGGCAAACCTCCAATTACCGCTGGTTCATCTGCAGTGTGCGCCATCTTACTGGAAATCCACTTTATTCTGCATGATTATCAAAACAGCAAATTGTGGAAATGTCTAAGTAAAAAATTACCTGTTAACCCGTTGTTTTTTAAGGCGGCTGCTTGACGGAACAATTTTGAAGCCAGTTTCGTTTGAAGCTAAGCTAAATGTATGTAGAACAAAAGTGAAAGGACGCCTGTTGACAACCACCTGATGCAATACTTGATTGAAACGTGCACCTTACACGTAGTAGGGGCCTTTTTCTAGTTTTGCCCAGAGTTGTCTGGCTGTGACTGGATAAGGCTGGAAGCAGGCACTGTCACTACACACTCAAACGGATTTGAAACGACCCAAAGCAGCAGAAGCCGGTATATTGTATTGTCTCTACTCTTGTGTTCCCTTAACATGACAGCAAGAGTTTTTGGGCCTGTCTTCCATTTTTACTGCCCCCTGATATAATTTTTTGTCATTCTCACTTTCCCCTGTCTATTTCCCATGACTACTTTCTCCATTGCCATGCTTCCAGTGATCTGCAGCCCGAGTTCTAAATGTTTAATGCTGTGCTGACAGAACCAGTCCCTAGCCATCTATCCAGGAGGGCCAACACAGGCTGGTGCAGGGTGAATGCTTCACCTTTTAGAGGCAGATTATAGATCCACACAGACCTTGATCAAGCTCCCAGCTCTAAAAGGTGAAGGAATAAATCTCCAAAGACAGGAAGGTTGTGTTAGCCTTTACAGCCCACATTGCAATGAATGTAAAGGGGCAAAGTTGATCTGAGCCAAGCCACCCGAGGGAGGGAGCGCAAACCAATAGGGGGAGTTAAAATAGTAGCACTGAGGAAGATAGCGAGAGTAGGAGGGGAAAAAACGATGTAGAGATACTGAGAGATAGAAAATAAGAGGCTGAGGAATGTGAAGAATAGGAAAAAGATGTATGTGGGAAAAAAGGACAGGGAAAAGAAACACAACGGACGTTAAAAATGCAGAATCTGATAAGGTCATGGAAGCAAGTATAAAAGTTCCAAAAGTTATTCCAAAGCTTGGAGTAAAGTCAAGAGAACCCAGCAGAAGAGGCTGAAACTGGGTTAAGCAACACAACTGACAGATGACAGACATGTTACTGGCATTCCACCCAAGCAGAGTTGTACCAGAGAGACATAAAACAGATGGAGAGTGACAAAGGGAGGGACGAGAGGTAGAACAGGGAGCGAGCAGAAAAGGTAGCGAGCTTTAAAAACGTAAAGATGGGTATAGAAGGTTATGTGAGAGGAGGAATAGGGGACTTGAAGAAAAATAGTTAGAAGAGAAATTAGGAATGGAGTTATATAGAAATGGGGAAAGCTGTTAAGATTTGGGGATGACATGAGGGGAAGAAATAAGGAATGAAGACAGAAAATTAACTGAGAGAGACAGGAAAGCAAATTTTTAGAACATCTGACATTTCTATTTAGGCCGAACGGGGTAGAGCCGCTACCAGGGGCTTATCCCACTGACAATATGACATTTCTACCACAAAGTGGGAGGAAGAAAGAGGGGAAAAAATAGCAAATGAGGTTTCACCCCCTACCGCCACTTAAATATTTGAAGAGTCGGTCCAGAAGCAGAGTGCAAAGCAATTCCCGAATGGTGACGTGGCTTGTCAAAACTCAGCTGATGTGTCATAGAAGGATGGAAGCCAGGAAGTAAACTCAACACAAGGAAATTGTATTGTTAACTCTTATAAGCACGTTGAATGGAATATCTAGCAACTAGATCCTTTTCAGATGTCTACTCATATGGTGGCACTGGTATTAAAATAAAGAAAAATGAGTTGAAAAAGAAACAGATACTGTGAAAACTATATCAAATATTATCCTTCCGTTGCCTGACCATGTGTCTCCAAGCTACTGGTAATGAAAATTCTAAGCATAAAATAATGATGGGGACTGTGAGAAGAATCCGTTTCTATGGCAACCACTAATGACTTGACAGTAAACAACAACAACAACAACAACAACAACAACAGTGGCAAGCAAGCAAGTTAATTAGCGATGGTTAGATGATCTCCAACTGCTGCAAAGCAATATGGGAAGGTGCGGAGGGTGAGGGGATATGATGCTTTTGAAGCGGCAAAACCTCATTTACAGTATTCCACAAAGACAAAATCCGACGAGAGAATAAAACACAGGGAAGAATAATGGCAGTGCGGGGTGGCAATGGAGCACTACGGGAGTAAAGGATTAAAGAAAACAACAGGAAGACTGAGAGAAAGAGAGATGGAGTGATCCGCCTTATTTCCGTGACAACCACATTGACAGAGTCATTCTTCATTAGCCAGTCTCTTTACAGTGTATATGTCAATCCTGGCGGCCAGACAACAGCAGAGGAGTGCGATCATAATTTATCTGTTCAGAACGCCGAGGGGAGAAGGCTACGATGCCGCGCGAAGCTGTTAGCCGAGCGTTCCCGCTGCGCCATGCAGTGTAAGCGTGGTGACATATTACACTGAATGTGACTGTGGAGATAACTGAAGTCAAAAATAAACTTCACAGAACAGCATATGGAGACGTAATGTCGCATATAGTAGGCACAAAGCCATGCATCATATGCTGGGGACAGAATGCTGTATAATACATCAAGCGCGGGTGCATTTGTTTGCCTCATAAAAACAAGTCTACCAGTGCGTGAGGCATAATCGTGCAGTGACTACAACTCCCTTCTACTGCGCCTGCATCACGTCTGCTTTAAAATGTTGCCGTCATCTACTGTATGGACTGCTCCTCTTCTGTACCAGCCTCCACCGCCGGGATCACGTGCAAAGGGTTAGCAAAAAGCAGGTTTAGAACCACGAAGCAAATGAGTAACACTCCACGCTCCGATCTACAATTATCACAGAAGTACCCTTGAGCTTGGCACTCGACCCCCCACCGACTGTATGCCCGTGGAGCACAGTTGAGATCTGCGTAGAGGTCCCAGGTGCGACCCCGTGGCCCCAAACACTGAGTCAGACTCAGACTGGCTATGAATTGGGTGCCTCCTTCCACAACTGATTTGCCAATAGACCCACTTACTACTGATCGACCAGAACTATCCTCCAATTTCAGGCAATAGAAGGCCACATTTCACTGAGCTTTCCAAGGCTTTATGACATATTTAGGCTATAACACTGCAGTCTTTGAAGGGTTCCGTCCCAGAATTAGAGGTTCTTAAAGCCTGCACGATCAGCAGCCTTGGATAAATAAGGTTAAAACATGCCAGTGAACTGATAAATACTTGGGCATTTTCAGAGCTCTTTGCCTCCCCAGCTTTTTAATGGCTCTTTCCATCACGGGGTAATCTTTCCATTTTCTCATTTTGAGATCGATAGGAACTCTTGGAGAATGAAAGGCCCGTTTCCTCTCGAATGGGGATAAAGATTAACCACACAGGGCTGTCTTATGTTTTCTAATCAAGTCAGCCAGACTACAGGACCAGATCAAGTGCCACAGATTGCAGTGAACAAGTGAATTTTATTCCGGTGACAAAAACTCAGATGATTCCAGTAACAGCACAGGTGCACATGCTTCAGGGATATAAATAAACTGTATCGTTAGCGTGGTGCATTTTTAAAGGCAGAGCGGGAGAGCCGGTCGACAGAGAGCAGCTTCAGTGAAGTAGTAGCCCACACAAACTGATGAAAACAATAGAACTTGAAGAGTGAAAGCCGTGTGGCGCCTGCTTGGGAAAGGTACCCTTCAAAAGCTCACTCAGCGGCATCTGCTGTTGTCTGTGGCGGTTTTGTGCAATAAGAAGAGATGACGGCGAAGCAGCTGAAGGGCTAAGCAATAACGCTGCTCCGGTTCCATCCAACAGGAACGTGTCCCCCCGGTGTGTGGGCCCCAGCGCGCGGTTTCGTCTGTAAACAAAGGCCCCTGACAGACACATTCAATTAATCAATGCTTTTCTCACACATTTTTTCAAGCTTCACTCGTAGCCCCGGGGGTCTATCTCACTCAGACATTACCACAACACAGGCCTATATCACTTTAGACTTGTTGAACCCTAGAGGGCCACTCACCCCACACACAGGCACAGCGATAACAAAGGAATTTTGACGTAGCAAAACTCTGACTGTGAGCCAAACTTATTAGTCACTACATTAGTTCAGATTAGGTTTTACAGAACTGTCATCTGAGACGACGATCCAACGAGGCACGCTTGTTTAAGGAGCGACAGTCAATAAAGGCTGCGACATCTACAGGAGCAATGAGCATGAAAGCTTTACCGTATTATTAGCATTCTTACACATTAGGCCTTTGGCTACTTCAGCATTAGAATTCAAGATTCTGCTAACAAGTTCATCAGCATGCAGGCAAATGGAAGCCAGAGACGAATTCGGGGGCTCAGGGAGCATTAACATGCAGATGGTGGTGGGAATGCGAGGTGGGGATGGAGGTGGGTGCAGGCTAAGTGATTAGCAGGAAGAGCGTTTGCTTCACATGCAAGATCAGTGCCGGGCTCCGTCCCAGCGTTAAAAGGCTAATGAAACAGAGCCGGGCTGAGAGACTACTGTATAATGTGGGTCTCACGGTCCCTCCCACGCTAAAATCATCCACATCATCCACAAACACATTTGTCTATTTTTGTTTTGTGCAGGTACGGACACACAGTTTACTTCAATTATATAAAAGGTGATCACATCTACACAGACACAAAAACACACACCTCTCAGGGGGTTGTGGTACTTTGGCAGTAAGCAGCCTGTTTACGAGTGGATGTTCCAAGGTCCCTGTGATTAAAACAGCTCCAAAGTGCTCCTGACACTCCATTACCCAGCATGCCCCGGGTGAGGCAGGATTGTACATATTGATTTCACGCCTCATTAGACTTTCAGTCTAACAATGCCATTGTTCTTCCTGGTTCTACAGGATTCGGCGTCGTTCAGAAATGACTAGGTATAACTTTGGGAGGAGACGGTGGACACATAACAAATGAACGCATTAATACTGAATCTGGGCCTGGCGGAGCATCGTTGGGGAAACACTGGCAGGCTGCAGACTTCTGACCCAGTTTTCAGTGTTTTGTATTTGCTATAGACAAACTGTAGCTCCCTCCACAGAACAACCTGCCAGTACTGGGGAAATACTTTGCATTATTTGCGTTCAGCTTCGTCGTTCTCCAGGAAAATATCAATACTGGAGAAGCACAGTAGGTGTGTGTATGAGAGTAACGCAGAATAGATTTTTCCATCCCATTGTTTTCACGCTATTCTTTATTTTTTAATTCAGCTTTTCTGCCTCATTTATTTATGAAAATCAAAGCTGTGCAGCAGCAAACAGGAAACCAATTGTCACTGTGCTGGGAGAACAATTTCTCCAAAGTTCTATCATTCTGGATCATTTATCCTCACAACAGAGAGAGTATAAACAGCATCAGGGTTTCCCTTATATGCATTCAGCCGCTGCACTCATAATTCAGCAGCAGTGATAGATCATTAATATTTGAGATTAAATGTAACCACTGCGACTTAGGCTTTTACACCATGCGCTGCTGAAAACTAGTACAAGATGAAAGGGATCCTCCAGACGCGCAAACAAATACACCTATACACACCAATGTTCTCCTAACACAAAGTCTTACAATGATACCTTCTTTGAATGAATATACAATATGCACCGGATAAAATAACTCTACAGCTACAATACAGCGTTTCATAGAAGCCGAGCTCACCACAAAACGCACCAATTTCACATGAATTAATGAGGGAGACTAATTAAGCACAAGGATGCACATTATTGGTGGTTGTAGTAAATACTACTGCAGCCTGTGCTCATCCTACACCTCTTTGAGGTTCGCACCCCGCGTGATCAGGATAAAAATAAAGTGATTTTATTAGTAGTAGTGTAATTTTAACATTAATTAGTTCTCTTAATTTCACTGATCCTTGTGGGTTCATGTGTGTCTGGTCTCGCACCCACAGCAAGAAAACGCATGATTGTGCTTCATTTCATACTTTAATCTAGACTAGTTTTGGTAAATGTGAATCGACCAACTATATTAAATATTCTATAACAATATTCTTTTATCTCCAACCAACCTCTCCTTTCTGTCGCACACATATATACGTAGCACACTCTTGGTGTTTGATCTTCTCACTCCTTGCTCTCTCCGTTTGGCTCAAAGCATGGCAGCTGCAGTAGCATGTATCCTGCCAGCTGCCAGTTATAATGATGGTGACAGTACAGTGGGGGTGCTGGCTGGGTGATGTTGACTAAATGGAACATTGTAGCACCACTGGCAGACACAAACTCCAGCTCACGCACACACGCAAACACTCTACACACAACAACAACAGCGCCAAGGAGCACAACAGCCTTCGGGCCAGCTAATAATTCTTCCCCAGCCGCAGCACTTTTGAGCCAGGGTGAGGCAGCTGAACACCCGCCCGTCCCTGCCCCGGTCTCCCACAGATGCTCTCTCGGTGAGTAAATGGCGAGAGGACACTTCTACCGTGACATACCTCCCACTCAAGCTTGCATAAAAATCATTCTAGTCAACTTGGCAGCTTTTATCTTAATCTAAACGTCACTGGAATTTGGGAGTGATTTGTGCACGGAAGGCTGCGGAGAAAGGAAGCACACGCAGCACTGGACGGATGACAGAGAAGGCCACCTCTGGAAAAAGGCGTTACGGTGTAGTCATATATCTTTGTGTGCACATGTGTGAGTAAAAGCAATCCATGTGCCCCGTTTTCTCCTGCTGAGACTGTTTACTGGTGGCGCTGGGCCACGCCGTCCCTTCCTAACGGACAACCATCTCTCAGATTACAGTGTACTCATCCACACACACACGAAAGCTATGCCGCAAGCTAGATGAGCCCTTGCTGTACAAACTGTACAATAAATATGGATAATTGGTCGAGTCACACATGCACACCCACAGTGTCCAGAATGTTTGCCTACTGGCCAGATAATCTGTTTCGACACCAGCCCAGAGAAAGAGATAAATGTTGAAGGACAGTGAGGACAAACACTCACACAGTGAAAGATGCACCAAACCCCATTTCAGTATAAAAACCAACAGTAGAGCTGTTCAAAGCACAAAGGCTATAAAGCAAATATTGCTAATAGCAGCAAAACACACTGTCTTCTACTTAGATATAGATTTCTGTTCCAATCCCTTTCAAATATTATTAATAACTCTAAATGTATTCCTATTTGTTCATTTTGTATTTCAGGAGACAAGATTTTTCATCAGCTGTTCTATTTAATAGTCAAGACTGTGTGGGAGGATTCATTTCATCCTGATCATTCTGAACCTGAGGCAGAGTTAATTTATAAACAGCGGCAAAACAGAGCTGTCAACCCCAGTAATAGACAGGGTATCGATAAAGTGGAGAGGGTGGGAGAAGCAGAGATGAACGACGAGGCAGGGAAGCAGAGAGGTCTATTAAAATACACACACACACACACACAGCAGACACTTTCCCAAATTTACTTTCAGAGAGAACTGTAAACAACACACAGACACCTACACAAAACCAATTTCAAAGCAACTGCTCTAAGTTGAAGAGTGTCAAAGTGTTGAGAATATGTACAGTCAATAACCAGAGCAGTAGTCAAGCTTAGTGAGAACATATTAGCCAAAGGAAAGTTTTCAGCTCACTCTAAAGGCCAATAAACAGCACTCAAACCCCGGCAAAGAAAAGGAGTCTAGAGGATGGAATACATTACCCTCTCAGCTCTGAAAGACCAAGCTCCTTTGAAATATGCAAACTGAAAGCCCCCATCAGTTGTGAAGCCTTGGGAACTCGAGTGGTTTATGGATATGTTCACCTCACATGTAAGTAAGACTGTAGTTAAACACAATGCAGGAAAAGCAGCTTTTACTGTAGAGGGATTTTTTTTTTAAAGAGACAGTGAGATATGACGGATGACAGCACCGATGGACACGATCCCGACACTGGCAATGACCCTGAAAGCACCACGAACGCTGATCTTGCCGCAAATGACAAAAATCAGGCGTCGTCGAACGCGAGAGGGAAGCGTTTTAGATCACATAAACTTTTGAATGAGGCCCAACGTTTAGACATTACCAGTATCAAACTAAACTTCTACCCCAGTCAGACAAAGCCACACATACATACTCTCCAGTGTGAGTCATCCCTGTATAGTATATTGATTCATACATCACATTAACTCCATCCCCAAATCTAATATTACAATATGATGCAGAGCCAAAACACACGCGCTCACAAACACTGTGGTTTTGTAAACTGATACACTGTGTGCGCCAGGAATGTCTTAAACCCTGCTGTTGTTTTTGCAAAAGGTTTACTCCTACACTGAAGGAGCAATAACTGATTTCTAAAGGTCTATTGAACCAAAACAGTCTGTGGACTAGTAAAATCGTATGATTGCTTGGTCTTCTTAACTTCTGCAGATTCTAACCTCATCTTTGTAAACATCAGTTTTATTTCACTAGCTTTGGTGTAGCCCCTGTACTCGCGCTACATAAAACTTGCTCATCACAAGATAATCAACGTTGAAACTCTTGACACTGAATGTCAACAAACTTTAGCACCAACTACAATTTCAGCTTTTAAAATCAAACTATAATCGGTAGTGTGGAAACGCAGTATAGCACTTCTACAGTACGTGCAAATGCTTCCTTATTAGGGATGCGGGAAACCAATCGCAGCTGTCACTAGCTGAGAGACAGACACACCATTCACACCTCCAAGAAATGTAAGGTCATCAGTTAACCTACTTCCCGTTTCCAGACTGTGAGAGGAAGCTGGAGTAGGCACAGGGGAGAACATGAAGTCTCCACAAAGAAAAGAAAGTAACTACTACTCACTACTGTGAGGCTGGAGATCACTACCCCACTGTGCTGCTGACAGTAAATGTTTCCTCTGAAGTTCAATTTCATTCTAAACATATTAAGTAGCTGGTCCTGAACAGGGCAGCAGAAAAAAAAACTACTGCTAACCTGAGCTAGTGACAACAGAGGTGCATTTTGGGGGGGATTACACTGTACAAGGAGGGAAAATTTCAGAAGTTATGCATTGATAATTATTTATATTTAACACAGTGTCTCCTATTCATGTGATTTTATGGATTATGGGTGGAATCATATAATCACACCAAGTAAGGAATAAAGCAAAACAGAGCCGTATGTTAGTGTCGGCTAAATGAAAACACGCACTAATGGGTGAAATTGGTCTATGTGAGCCTTCCTGAAGCAAACTGAAAGATGATGCAACATAACGCAAAGCTTCCTGAGGAAATCGCATGTTGCCAACAGCAGTGCATCAGCCATCAAGCCACACAATGGAATAAGGGAGATAACCAGGTGAAATGCAGCTACAGTGTTGCTGATTTAAGGTTAAAGTTCAAATAATGATGATTCTTCTGCTGTGTGTCATTGATGACTTATTGTGCATGTCCCCAAACGTTTTACAACAGCTGTCGTGATTTCTTTGATTTTCTGTGATGTGATGTCATGTTAACGTGTTATGTTAATCATGGATGCTTTTAACAAGTCTGCTAGTAGTCGACGTTCTTCATAAACGTACGGGTAAACTAATTCAAAGCTCTAATGGTGTCTAACTCTTCACATTTCTTTATGATGTACAAGGCTAATAGGGACACACACACACAACTTCACATCCTCACCAAGGCAGCACTTTGTGGGGAGTTGTCTTAGGCGCGATGATGTGCCGCAGTGGGAGTGAGCCAGCTGAGTTACTGGAGCAATATGTTCATGTGCATGGACAAACACACACACACACACACACACACTGCTACAGGGATACACACCTGGACAGAGGCGGGAACAGAAAGGGTGTGTGAGAGCTATTTATAGCGAAGACCTTTTATCACACGTTTACATTATACATCTACCACATACTTACACATGCACATGAAAGGTATAAATCACAGTCTGGATACAAAGCTAAGACAGATTGTAATATTTAACACATGCTGACACATGTATTTAAACTGTTTGTCATGTAATTGCACTCTCGTGTGCTTTATCTGTGAGGCCCTGCTGTTGACGTTCCTTCTATCTCATCTAGTGGCTCTATAGAACCAAGGACATTGCAAAATAAGCGTTAGCAAATAACTAAACATGTTTATTTGCAACTCCTGATTCAGAGGAAATGGCCAGGTAATAAACACATCCTGGTGAGACGTGCCGAGAAATGGCAGGACAATTCAAACGATGCTGCCAACAATAGATTCTCTGCCTCTCGGGTCTGTTTAGTTGAATATGTGCTGATTGTGTTTATTTCTGAAACGCCATTTATAAGGAAAAATGATTTTCTGCACGTGGATGGAGTACTGAGTGTGCAGGCTCTGTCTTAAGCTGCAGGCCACTAACCAGGCAGAAGCAAATGGCTGAATAACCCCCACCAGTATGGAAGTTTATCAGGCTCGGAAGTCAAATGGCAATTCATCTGTCCATTGGAAATTCAGTATCCATTTTGGTCAGTTGATTTAAAAATGCATTTCGCAATTCAATATGCAATTTGGTCATGTAGTTTGGAAATGTTTTGCAATTTTACAATTGGCAATTCAATATCAAGAGTCTATTTTTTTAATAAACAGCTTAATCAATTGCATTTCATATCGCCATGTTTCACTGTGGTCTTTATTCAAATGGCAATTCATTTTACGATTGGCAATTCCATATCCAAAAGTGCCGCTTCATTAAAGGTTTAAATAAAAGCTGGATCGATTTCTTTTTTTTTTTTAAGTCATGGTTTTGGGGTGTTTTTATTCAAATATGAAGAAACATTCTTTTTCAGATTGGATGATCAAATAGCACATTGAACTGTCAACTGCAACATGCATTGCCATTTGAATAAAGATACCAGAAATCTACGAATATATGAAATGCAATTAATGTAGCTTTTATATTTTTTTATATAATGAAACTGGGTATTGACACTTTTTATTTTGAATTGTGAAATCCATTTTCAAATTGCAGATTGCATTACCAAATGTGTTACTTGAATAAAAACGACAAAAAACCATGACGCTTTTATTTAAATAAATAGAGAATTGATATATGACTTTTGATAGTGAATTGCCAATTCGACAAAATGCATTTTCAAAGTAAATGACCAAATTCGATACTGAATAGCCAATTGACAAATGATTTGCCATTTGAATTATTAGTCTGATAAACTTCCATACCACCACATTGCAGCACATCGTGTTGGTTATGTTTTTCACATCCTTAACATATCAAATTTGCATTAGAATGATGTGAGTGGGTAAAGGATGTGGATCTGACTAAACCGGGTATGCTTCAAAGAGACATTTTGACTGATGGGGGAAAATACATCCCAGCAGTGAGTGCAGCCTTTACCCTCCAGTGTGCTGCTATGTAGAGCTGATTAGGCTTATTGTAACATAAAACTCATGTTGCTCAAAAAAAATAAAAAACCCTGAATGCAGAGGCATTGATGTTGCCTTCTGATGATTGAACAAGGAGTTTTCAGAGCTGTTGCGCTGCTGAAGAAAATAAGACTTCAACAATAGCTACATTTCTGTGATGTATTCCCTTTTGGGTAACTTCTGTGAGTTTGCGCTCCCAAAATGGAAAAGGGGGGGTGGGGGGTTGTATGGGTTCAAACCTGGCCCAGTGCATAGATCTAACTAAACTTGCATGCTTCAGTGACTCAGTAATGTAAGCGCGCGCAGAGTTTCTCTGGTGGAGGAAAAATAATCGCAAATGAATACCATTTGTAAGTGGGGGGAAAAAAAAAGCTTAAATTGCCATCAGCACTTGTCCTTCACTGGGTGAGGGTAAATGGAATATTCTGTGGTATTAAATTAAGGACTTCAGTCGATGTAGATAGGCAAAATGATAAATCCACTGTATGGTGTATTTCATTTGCTGATGAGCTAAATCCAAATGAAACTGCATTCTGTTACACAAAGGAGTAAGTCCAAGGATAAACACAAATCACTGAACTCAATTACTGGGAACTCAAGGTGTTTTTTAGGCGAACTCTTAACTCTCAATGTATTTTCATTGTGCAAGATCATTGACGTTTGTCTGTGAGGTTTTTATGTTTTTTTTTAATAGTAACACACTGAGAGTTGATTTAACTGTGTAAGTTAATACAAATGTGACACACTCCTACTTGGATCCATGATGTGAACCCACAGGACTTCCCTCCAGCGGTTACCTTTTCCATTCTCCTTGTGCTTCTCCTTTCTCTCCTTCTTCATCCCTCATCCTGAAAGCAGTCCCCATCGTGACACGTCCTGTCCTCGTGTAACGTCGAAGCTAACTTCCCACACTCCCAGTCGAGTAATTGCTCGATTTTAATGACTTTTTCAATCATGTCTACTTGGCTACAGCTCTCATGCCTTAATCTCCATCATTTCCATCCATTACACTCTCACATTCCCCTGGTACCAATCAATCTTTGCTTTCCTTTAAACCCTTAAAAGCAGCAGACTGGCTTTTTTTTTCCTGAATAACACTGATGACCTTCTGAACCGAACTCATATTCAAGCTGTTCAAGGACTATGAAGAGGGCGAAGGGTGAAGAACACGCGAGGCAAACAAATGCAAAATGTGCCTTTGTTGTCAGAGTTAAAACATAACACAGGTGGCACATACACAACACCAGCATGTACAAGGGAGAGTTCCTACCTGCTCTTTGACAGAGGCGAGGATGGAGGAGGTCGTCTCTGTCTCAGATCTGTCTCCATTGGAGGCTGGCATCACAGGGGGAACCATGGCCCCCTTCTCCTGCTCAGCGGGTTGATCTGGCACCGGCATTGCTAATATTCATAAACACACACAAAAATATTATCGATAAATGTTTTTTTATACTGCTGTGGTGATACCTGTCTGCACGATATGGCCACATCATGAATACAAACTGCTTTCTCAGCACATTTTAACAGGGCCACAGTGTATAAAACACAATGTTTAGTTCCTCTTATTTTCAACTTATAGTCAAGTAGCTTGAAATTTTGATTTCACTTTCTGTTTCCCCCACCACTAAACTCCACCAAACACACGCACACCAACTCACAGTTCTCACCTGTGTCACTGCCTGAATGCCACCACACGAACAGTGGTCCTTGTGGACTCATTAAAATGTAATACCCCACTTATCATGATTTTAATTACTTTATTCAGGACAGAGAAAAGTCACGCGTGTCTCTAACTGACAGTGCATTTCAACTCAATGAGCCTCCTGCAGTTAATCTCTTTTAAAAAAGCGTCACGTTTGGCTCTTCGATCTTCATCAAACACCTCGCCGACTGTAACGAATTAACATCGGTCATGAATGGATCTGCTTTTTCTTCTTGCTGCACTTCATCATAAGCTCTGGACACACAGAGATTGATAGTAAATGCTTAATTTGATACGAACTGAACCATGTGTGAAAACCAAGCACTATTTAAAGATCCTTTCTGCTGCACGTACATATTCGTACTTATTATTGAAGCTAAAGATTCTCAGTGCTATCAATGAACCACTGCCTTTAATTGACATTTCAGTGTGGCTTCACAGCCCACAGCTTAATCATAAATGAGACCATTATTTAAAATGCACAGATTCTCTCTCTGCCTAAAATTACACTGCAGGTCAGTGGTCACTACAGTGCTAAAAATGTCATTAACCTCATTAGCACCTAAAGTCATTATTCATGCTAAACCAAAAATGAAATTTGCCAAAAGACAGGTTAGGTTGTTGTGAAATAATAACTGGCACCTAAACAGGAGCTGAATATAAATGTCAGAAAATTAATATGGAACTTTTGGTTACAAGAGACACAACCCATTATATTTTTTTACCATTTTCATTTAACAAGCGGCACATCTTAGGCAGAAAAATGTCACAAAATAGCAGGTTGAGGTGAGCGTAATTTAGAAACATTAGGGACATTAACTGGAAGCCGTTTAAATCATCAGTGAACGTATCTGCACCATGTTCCTGTCTGAGCTAACAGCAGAGAGAGAGAGAGGGAGAGATAAAGAGTCTGAGAAACCAGGATATTGGTCTGGGAGAACAGACCAGAGGGACGAGATTTTGTCAATATGGCAGCTTTGACTTCAGTCAAGGACTAAATAATGAACTGATACTGAGTGTGATCTGATCACGGAGTGTCCTATTTTACAGTTTGTCACCTCTCTGCTTCTGTTTTAACATTTGCTTTATGGATCCATATGTCCTGTAAATTATTTGCCCACTGCTGGCGGAACGTCATTCATAGGTTTTCAAGCCAGATTTTAAGAGTGAAATTCAGTGACAACAATAGAGAGTTAATCAGACAGATGCTGAGGGTAAGTGAGTCATTAATGTAAAGTGTGTCATTGGGCTTACACAAACCGTAAACAAGTCAGTGATGATCCAGACAGCCTGCAAATCAACCATCCAGTCAGTCAGCTAACAGGCAGACAGGCTGCAGGCCAGACAGAGCGGCGTCGGTAAATAAAAGAGGCCAGAGAAATGGCCTGCAGATGGTTATTTTCACTCTGGCTGACAAACACCACTTCTGTGTCTGGCATCTCCTCTCCTTATTGGAGATGAGTCACCAAAGTCTGGCTCCTGAGCAACCAGAACCCCGGCAAAGGCCGTATTACACCAGCTGGCAGAGTGCCGTATTTCTCTTGAATGAGAAATCCAAACAGGCAAAAGAGTGGGCAGAATAAACACTCGCCTCACCTTCGAGTCCTGCAGCAGGGTTGTTGTAGGTAGTTTTGGGTTTTTTTTACACTAAAACCCATTGGCAATGAACTGGAGCCCTGACCTGACACAACGTAATGAACCTGCGTAAATATGTGCCCATCAATAATTTAATCTGTGGCTTCTTGGCAACAGCTGAGCACTGTGGGTGTTTGGTTTTGGGCCCACACTAGACCAAGCACAAAAGCTGTCTGCATTTTGAAAAACGTTGCTTTCTCAATGCAAGGAAATCACAGGTATAACACAGCTCAGTTCCATTTAGCACACGCCAGTGGGTCAGTGTTAGTAACAGTCACTGACTGTGCTTTTTGAGTTGAATAATTGTAGACAAAAGGCAAATGGATCATTATTACCTTCCAAATGCCTTTTTTTCCATTTAATGACACTGATGAATTGTGCTTTAGGGATCACATACTACACACTACTACACATTATGACACATTATTCACAGTAATCACTAGACTGGCAAATAAAGAAAACAAATACAATCGCATTCAATAGCTAAAGCACGTTTAGAATGACTTTTATATATCCACCGTTTTATACTGAATCATGTGGTTCGTTATAAGGAAAGAATAATTATCTAAATCCAAACAAAACCAATGTAATTTCTGGACTTCAGCATGCAACAATATGCATCATTTTGGAAGCCATTGTCTGAAGAAGCCAGTGATCGTGTATAAAGAATGACAAAACGATTTGTAATTAGTTTCCAGACAGGTGCTATGTTCAGAAAGCACCAAAGTTGGGCGACTGTATATTGGCTTCTCCACAGATGATCCCAGTACCAGCACATTTGCCATCAAATGCCAGTAGTTCACCACTACTCCAGTGCATTCTTCTCAGGCTATTGTGAGTCAGCAGGCATAGTTGAATTGCTATTGCATTGATGTGTTACATCCTTCAGAGTACAATGTAATAAGAACCTCAGCTTAGAAGGGGCTTTTGTAACTCTGGGGATGTATTTAATTGCAGCGCATTCTGGCTGATTTAAGTTGTGTGCGGCGTTGCCATTCAACTGGGGAGGCATGATGGCCTGACATTTCATTTGGCTTCGGCCGAGATAAGACGTGAAAAGCTCAGACAAAGCCTCCTGTTTTTCACAGTGCGGTGGTGGACCTAGTGTTTAGTTCCAGTTCCTTAGAGAACAAAGAGTAAACAAGGAAAGAAAAGCTGCCAACTATAAGAACAACTGCCAATCAGTTTAAAGTGTTACTACTATTAATTTTCCAAAAGCAAAGTAAAGTTTATAAAACACTGCAACCAAACAGGAGATCACTGTAGAGTACTCACTGCAGGTGGTTGTCTGCACAAGACCAAAAGAGTGGCAAACAATAAAATATACTGTACACGAAGTGACGATTGTCCACCCGCGTCTCTTTCGTCTGCAGTTTTCCATCATTTGGTCCATCATCCACTTACCGCATCAGTGCTTTAATTTATTTGTTTAGTGTAAATTCATTCATTCTGTCTTACACTTAGGTGGCATTTATTTTATATCTCGCTTTTTTGTTTCAAAGTGTTGACTGAGACTCTATTAGTAAGCATTGTTGTTCTATTACAGCACATTGTAACATGCTGTAAAAATGTCTTAAAGCTATAGCCACAACCCCCCACCCCCCCCCCACCCCCCCACCCCACCCCACCCCCCACACACACACCCACCCAACACATACACAACATAAACTTAAAGATTTTAATCAAAACATCCACTTAGCAACGAGTCACTGAAATTCGTACTGTTACATTACATACATGTTCATATTTGAATTGTTTGCTTTGTTGCCTTGGCTGCATGTGTCTAAAATCAAATGTTGTCCTCATTGAGTGCTCCTCTGGACCCGTGAACACACAGTTTTTTGCGCTTTCTGACGGATACTCAAAAACTTCTGGAAAAAGCTCTGTTCGCGAACAACTTTGAACTGCACTATCTGCAATATCTACTTTATTTTATTGTTACGCAACAACAATAAAATAATTCATCTCTGCAAGTGATTTAACACTGCAAAGATGGCTTGTCTTTGGAGACTCTGGAAGGTGCGTATTACAATTTATTAACACTAAACTTTTTTGTTTAACTTTGTGCATTGAGAAATCCTGATGTTTTGACTAATTTCTCTCATCAAATATATTTGTTTGTATTTTGAACAGAAGAGGCGCCAGGTTGGCGTCTCTGTTGGAGACGAGCCAAGCTCCACTTCCAGCATCAGGTAAATTGACTGTTCATTAACTGTTTCATGCCCATATGTCAATCAATATTTCTAATAGTTAAAAAAGTATGTAAAATATATATAATATTTAATATATATATACACATATTCACCCGCGTCTGTTTGCTCCTTCTCAGCAGGAGGCCTGTCGACTACAGCATCTTCGCGGCCTCAACTTCAGCCGAGGCTCCTATCGCGGAGGTTCGTCCGCAGCCGGTAAGTCGACTCATAGCAGCTAACGGCTAACGTGGCTAACGTGGCTAACGCTACCTTGTGTATTAGCATCGCTCAGAAACGCAGCCACGAGCGAAGAAGGCAGTGAAATCCCGCGTTTTACACAACTGACGACTGGTCATAGCAAAGTATTGAGTTATGTTTTGTTATTTGTGCAGCCCGAGCTAAATGTTGTGCGGGTTGCTGCCTTTTCCCCTGCTGCTACAGCTAGCGTTAGCAAACGCGTTATGCTAATTATTCGTTTTATCAAGTAGCTGGTGTGGAAAAAGCTGTTTTTCATTCCCCCTCTTGAGTAATTAACAGAATAACATTTACAGTCGGGTTTTATAAGTATGAGTACACAAGGACGGTATAGTTTCAGACTTAGCGGGTAGTAAAGCTGAAATGTGTGTATTTGTTCTGGTGTTTAACTGAGTCTGTGTGTTTGTAGCCGGACACCCATCAACGGTCTCCAGCTGATGAAGCACCGTCCACCTCCACCACAGACCACACGTAAGTTTAATTTTCCTAGTGTAACCGACTGAATGCATTATGTTGTTGTTTATGATGGATGAGTTCAGTTTAGTAGAATAAAACGTGCTTGTTTCCCTTTATCGCCTATGACAACTTTCACAGCCGGTCTAAGGAGGATCCCCCCACACATGCTGCTAAAGGGGTTGCAGCTCCATCCACATCCCTCACACAAGAGGAGCTGGACTGTCTCGGGTACGTCATAGTGTCATATACACATCTAATCAATATACGTGTTCTGTATTTGAGGCTGTAGTTTATTGTAAGTCTTCATTTGTGGGAAACGACTGGAACGCGGGATGTTTTTGTGTTTCAGGTTTCCCAACCTGGGTAACACCTGCTACATGAACGCTGCCCTGCAGGCCCTCCTGACACTGAAGCCTTTTATTGATGAGTTCGCTGTTCAGGTGGAAGTTGCCAGCTCCAGCTCCGTCATAAGGTACAGCAGCTAAGTCCACACCATAGCACAGACATTGGTTTGTCCACTAACGTTACAGATCAGCACGAGGAACATCCTGATTTCTTTACTTTGTTCTCTGCAGGGTGTTTGCCGACGTCGTCTCATGCCGCTGCTCCAACGATGTTGCTGAGAAGGAAGCTGTCCTGTCCACCTTCAAGCAGCTCGTTGGTCAGTTCGACCCCAAATTTGACAATGCAGATCAAAACGTAGGTGCACTTCTTGTTACTTCTATAGAGCCAGCATTCACA
The DNA here is from genome assembly GCA_030770545.1 of Macropodus opercularis. NCBI lineage: Eukaryota > Metazoa > Chordata > Actinopteri > Anabantiformes > Osphronemidae > Macropodus > Macropodus opercularis. The sequence continues at coordinate 8,896,110 of JAUCMP010000028.1, forward strand.
GTAAACCAAAAAAAGTTTTTGTAAGAAAAAAATTCCACTGCCTAAATCACTGTTTCTGTGCAGGACGCATGCAGATTCTTAATGTCTGTGCTGAACATGCTGCGGTTCGCTTCGTTAGATCTTCAGAGAACTGCAACAAGCCTGGGCCTTGCTTATGCCTGTCCCGTTCAGACACACGTAACTTTTCGGCTCGCGCGCATCTTGACCTGCATTCGGTACGAACTCAGTCAGAAATATTTGTCTTACTTATATATGAAAGAATTAAGCCTATGACTTTTTTTTAAAATTGTTTTTCTGTTGTTTCTTTGAACTGTCATGTTATTGTGCAGATGTGGGTTTACGTCCACCACTGAATACGACAGAACCACATTTGAGTTGCGGACATTTCGTGGACCTTCAGTCAGGGACTCGCTGGCGATATACCTGCAAGTATGGCTAAGCCCTAACATTCAGCAAACACAGAAACCAAAGGTGCTTGTGTGATCTATACAAAGATTTCAACTAAAACCTGCTTCTTTCTTTCTTCTTCCTGCAGGGTTACCTGTGCCCCCATGTGTGCCGCTGCGGTAATGGCATCTCTGTGCAGCGCTGGTTGTTCTTGTCCCTGCCAAAGTGAGTAACATCACATTCCTTGTCCTAAATATCCAAAAACCACATCATAGCCGCTTCTTCCACTTCACTTCCTTTTAGAATTAGTGGTCTTACCACCTCTCCTCTGTCTCTTTTGATCCACAGCATTCTGATCCTCCCACTGAAAAAGTTTATAAAGAGGAGGAACGGGACAAAGCAGCGGAGGCAGCCGGTCTCGCTTTCTCCGCATCTGGTGATTTGCAGCAGCCATCAGAACGTAAGTATGAGCTTGAAACGGCCCAGTTCATTATACAACTATCTGGCAACTATAATTATAGTAACACAGTCAGAAAGTAACTGGTAAAATACATTCACTGCGATATTGAATTTAATTGTAACTGTGCTGTTTTCTAGTTGACTCGCTATTCACTGGTCAGCGTCATCAGCCATCTGGGCTCTTCAGCTGATCAGGGTAGGTGTCTGTTTGCGATTAAAAGCCACACAAGTGACGCCAACTGAAGCTTTACAAATCCATAAACAAGTTTTCCCTCTCTTCTCAGGCCATTACGTTTGTGACGGTGTGTACCGAGAGGAGCACGGTCGTATGGCGAACCTCTGGTTCAATTACAATGACGACCGCGTCGGCCAGAGTTCGGGCTCCTCGGTACGTCGCAGATGCAAAAGAGATGCTCGCGTGCTTCTTTATGAGAAGCACACAGGCTAAACATTTAGCCTCTCATAAATGGCCTGGTTACAGCAAGTAAAGCAGTTTCTTCCACTTCACTGTTTGTTTGAATTAGTGATTTGACCTCTTCTCCATTTCTTGTAAGGTTTACCTGAAGTATGACTCAGCCCCGACACTCAGCAAACACACACTAAAGGTGACATCAGTCCAAAAATTTTAACTAAAACGTGCTTCCAGTGCTTCTAAGGATGCGGACGTGTTGGTCTGCCGTCATCGGAGCACTGGTCATTCTTGGCCCGAGCAAAGTCGGTAACATCACATTTCTCCTCTTTAATGTCCAAAATCCACATCGCAGCAGCTTCTTCCACTTCACTGTTTGTTTGAATTAGTGATTTGACCTCTTCTCCATTTCTTGTAAGGTTTACCTGAAATATGACTCAGCCCCGACACTCAGCAAACACACACTAAAGGTGACATCAGTCCAAAAATTTTTAACTAAAACGTGCTTCCAGTGCTTCCAAGGATGCGGACGTGTTGGTCTGCCGTCATCGGAGCACTGGTCATTCTTGGCCCGAGCAAAGTCAGTAACATCACATTTCTCCTCTTTAATGTCCACATCGCAGCAGCTTCTTCCACGTCACTGTTTGTTTGAATTAGTGATTTGACCTCGCCTCCATTTCTTTCAGTTCTGTTTTGATCCTTTCTTCATAAGGGTGATAGACATGAACAATGGGACTAAGAAAGTGAGGCTCCCCTTCAAGCTATAACAGGAACCATTGATTTCCACCAGTCATCAGAAGGTAAGGATGAGCTTCAGTAAACGAAAGGCCCAGTTCATTATACAACTATCTGATAACAACAATGATAGTAACACAAGTTTGGGTGAGACGCTTACGTGCTGTCTTTTGAGAAGCACGTCTGATAAAGATCAGCCTCCAAACACCTGTCATGTTTGTGCTCACATCACTTGTCAGTTGTTTGGCACCAGGTCCTTACATCAGTATGATTTCAGTCAGATAAATCTGTCTTCCTACTGTGGCGTGGACATGTAATAAGTTAACCTGTGAATGAATGATTATTAGTTTTGTTGCTTTAACCTGTTGTGTTATTTTGCAGATGTGGGATGCCCGTAGGTGTGTGTGTGTGTGTGTGTGTGTGACTGTTTCTCATTTTCATGAGAAAATTTTGGAATGATTGGATCAGAGTAAATGCTTGCTTAATGTGGGATTTGTTGGGTTTAATTGTATGTGGGCTTGAAGCTTAGTTTGTAAAGTGTCGTGAAATAAATTTGTAACATCTGTGCAAATAAAACTCCACCTCCTGTCAAATGATCTGCCTAGCTTCATTTTATTTGGTCTGCAAGACACACAAAGTGGGATTTTCCTCTCCTCTCAGGCCAGTACATATGTGACAGTGTCTAAAGAGACTAGTTCGTCATGAGCTGAAGAGCGATGCTTACGTGTGGTTTCATGAGAAACGTAAAATAAGATTAGAGACAAGAGAAATTGGTAATAACGGGTCATGTCTTGATGCTCAGCAGCTTGTTTTTCATCTTATTGTAATATAATGTATAGAAAGTAAACAAATTACTCCACCTTTTGGTTCAGCTCATTAACACTACATTACTAACTACAACAACATGCTTTGCTCACTGACATATTCACTGTACATATGCTCATATTGACGAATAACCTTTCAAAATAACAAGTGTTGTATTATTATAATAAGAGTTTGATACAAATACCAAAAGTCAAATTATAAAATAGTGGCTGGACACTGGAAAAGCTCAGCACCGGCCTGGTCTTCTTCACATTAGTGTCCTGCTACAGTATTACACATACACGACAATCAGAGGTCATAGCGTATGTTAAAGCTGGTTATAGCATCTGTATCTTGAAGTCTCTGCCAACGACTGTGCTGACACACACATGTTCAGCAGACTCACACTCTTTACTCTGGGGTTCAGTGAGGTGTCCTCTCTCCTTTCCCTGTCCACCGTGACCCATCCGCTGTCTGACTCCAGGCCTCGTTGGACTCTGGCTCAGCTGCATTTCCCTGCTCTCCCTCTAACCTTATCTTCTCTCCTTGTCCTCTTTGAACCTCAGATGATTTTCTTAGTCACTGACTTTTTGTTCATTCTCTCCAGTTTTCTCCTTTTCCATAACATGACATATCATTGCGTTAAAGGTTTTTTCTTGTAGTTCCTAAATTATCTTTTCGAAAACAGTTTTTTGCACCACAGGGCCACTGCAGCAATCTATTTGCTTAAAACACAAGCTAAAAACCAGACAACTGCCTGCTGCTCAACAACCACCAACAATGTGGTTTTTAAAAAATATGCTGATGTCAAGTTTTGGGCAATTTAAGGCCATACCAGTATTACTGCCATATCAAAATATTTTATTTCTCTGTCATCAGCCTGGAATGATTTAAAACCACAGTGATCAAAATTACCGTGGACAAGCTAAACGCTGCCAGGTATTAATTTATTACTGAGCTGCACATGGTGTACAGCTTGCACTACCTAACTGATCTGAGAATTCAAAGGTTTGTTTCGCTGTAAAACAGAATGGTATACAGCTATAGCTATTTGAGCAGTGGCCATTACAAGAATAAATATATAAAATAAATATAATAAATAAATATATTCATCTAAGGATTTGCTTATTATGCAAATGAGATGTGATCCCAGCGCCTCTATTTGGAAGCACATACCTGTATGACGTAGGTCGGATGGCAGCATCATTCTTGTCGTCCTGGTAACGACATCCCTACGCATACTGCCACAGTTGCTACATTAATGGTGTAAAGAATAAAGCTGGACCTTCATTATACAACCTGCAGTCGTTAGCCTAATATTTTGATCTTCACTGCAGCTCTCTCCTCCTGTATATTCACAAGCAGACTGGCGATGTGGTGTGATTTATTAATGCCTGTGGAATAGGAATATAATGAGAGGTTTTATGCTCACAGCTAAGCCCGAGCCAGTCTTTTGTGTATAATGTAATGTAATTTCTAAATGAATGAAATGTGGCTGCAGCGTCATGCTGAAGCAGGAAGACCTGCCAAATGTCTGTCTTTTACAAGTGTCCCTTTCATTGCCCAGTCTGCTGGCGGATGCTGAGGGAAATGCTTCTGCTTGTACATGTAGGCTGACCCTGAACTAAGCACCGGGCACCGTCATTAACCATATGGAACAGTCAGTGACTCCTGATAGTGATGGCAACAAGTGTGAAAGTGTGTCATTAAAAGGGAAGAGCAAGCCTGGATTCCTGCTTTACAGTTTTCACCACATCCACCTGCCAATGTGATGCGGTTTTCAGGGGGGGGGGGGCGCACGAAAGCAGGCACGGGGCAACCTGCAACTCTGAACCTGGACATTACCCTAAACAGCTGTACGATAAATGCTAATGTCCAAATCAGCTGGACCCAACAAGAAATCAGCTTCAGCGTCTGGAATTTATATGAGAATATACACAGCAGCGAAAGATGAAACAGAGATTCAGTAAAGTGGAAATTGTTCCCACCCTTTCTGCTGCTCTCCCATTTGTCTTCCCTTTTTTCATCGCCGTTCTCCTTCTCTAATCCCAGACCCAAATTTCACGTCTTATCATCTTGATCTCTTGGCCTCTTTCTCCACATTGCATAGTCTCCGTCTTTGTTGATGTTCGGAGTGACTTACTGCTACCTCCCGTCTGTCTCGCATCTCGGGTTTCCGAGGTGCCAGTGAAATCTGTGGCACGCTGCCTTGCTGCTGACAGCCCTAGCTTAGGGAGCTGACAGTATTATTTTAGACGTGTTAATGAGCCACAGTATTCATTATCCTGCCAGTCAAGGTGATGAAACCTGCTTATGAGCGATCATTGCTTCCAGGCACCAGCCAAAGTGTCGCATTTGTAATCACCTGAAGTCTTATCACCATTTTCTTTCAACAATGTTTTGGTTAAGTCACAGCTTATGCTCTAGGTACCATCTTTGTCAAGGCCTGGCTTCCAACACTTTACCACAGTGACTTACACGCAGCTTATCAGATCCCCTTAGTTCAAAACCGTTACAGCCTGTTAAGTAACCCGCTCAGAAGTTGTCTGATACATAGCAGAAAAAAGTTGGAGACGTCCGACTATGCATGCACAAATTTCGCCTGCATGTCTTCATACTCAACAACCAATCTAGGTCAACCATCTCAACGCCTCCCAAGCCGCCTGACTGAGCTGTGCGTGCACGTGTGCTGTGCTTCCAGAGCTCCAGGCTATAACCAAAAAAAGAAAACAACAAAAAGATACAAAAATGAAAATGTATTTGTTTTTTCTCCCTTAAAAGAAATCCATTAAATATTTAATCCCACTTCCAAATAATTGGCGTAGTTAGAGTAACAGTAGAGTCTATCATAGAAATGCTACAGTAGCAATAGCTGCAGGTATTGATTGAAATAATCAATGCTGCTGGCTCTGTTGACTGGGCTTCTGAAAGCAATCAAAACAGGCCTCGGGCATCAGATCCCAGTTGTTTGTGACCAGCCTCTTGAGCCACTGAGGCTACTGGAGCCACGAGCCAAACCCTCCACCTCCACTGTTGTCAGGTGCCACCTTTTCTATAGATATATAGATATATTCTATAGATATATAGATATATGTTTATTTCTCTAGAGGGGCTATAGCCTAACAAACCACCAACACATAGGACAGGTTTTATATTAGAGATTTATGTTTATGGCGCATGTATGGAAAATCCAAATATGGGCACGTGGAGACACGCAAATACAAATTACACAATCATTTTAAAGTTGTACATTTCTTTTCAAATTCACTTTGAGGATTAAAACGGCAGATTCCGATAGTGATAAATCCACACACCCCACTGCATATCTAGAAATTGGATGCATCAGTTGAGATTTAATAATGGAGGTTATTAGATAGCAGGGAAGTAACGTCTGAAATGTGAAAGATGAGCTGACGTAAACCACACGAATAAAGGAAAGAAGGCACCGAGATTAATTTTTCCTAATTTACTTTGGTGTCCCGTGTTGCAACATCTCTGAACTCACACAGGCCATTTTATAACCTCATTGTAGATTCCCTGGCTCGACTGCTTTCAGACTTGATTAGTGGATGTTTAAATAATATATGATCGCATGGTTGTCTCCCTGAGTGACTATTCGAACTGCTTTACAATAACAAAAAACAATCACACGGTTGCCATTCAAATACTAAAAGAAAACACATTACTGGCCACTTGTTTGCCGTTCGGCTATTAAATTCATAACAGTCCTATGTATGTTTTTGTGTGCACGTGTGTACTGTGCCCTCTCTCCGTTTCTCAGCAGTGGTAACTGAATTATGCATTATTCAGAGTTTAATATAAGACATTACATGGAAGGAAATTTGAGCTATCAATCATCCAAGGCATTCATATGTGCCAGACTTTGGGAATCGTTTATGAAAGGCAAAGCTGTCTTCGCAAATCAGAAGTGATTGGCTTGGGAAATTGGGCGTGGAAATGATAATTATTATTTCTTCATTTTCCCGGCTTTGCTTCATTCTGATGACATTAGCGTTATTACACATACAGTATGTTAGGATTGATTATTATTTCAGCTCTTGAGGACGCTGGTGAAGTGCATGCTGGTAATGATTTATAATCTCTTACAAACACCCAAAGCCGAACATTTATATCAGGTCCAATTTTCATATGCCTCATTTTACGCATTTAAGAAAAACGGAATATGACATTTGTTGCCATTCCGTGTGAGCAGGTTTGATCGCTATAAAACTGTGTTTGAACAGAAAGTTAAATGAACAGATTGGTGTCTGTCAATTTTAAATAGCCTCCACGGCTCTCAGATGAATGTGAACTGCACTTGTACCCAGCGGAATACATCCCAAACAGCTGTGTGTGTGTGTCTGCGCCGTGTGCTCAGCTGTGCGCGGTTTACCATGAATGCAATGCGCAAAAAAAAAAAGAAAGGCACAAAATCCCACTATTCTCTAAAGAGATGGCAAAATGTCTGGTTTTTTGCACAAATGTTTTATCAAAACATAAGCATATGAAATGGATTTGCTGACTATTATTACTAAAAAAAACATGTGCATTTAATACATTTATTAAGTTAGGAAAGTAAAGAGGCTAATTATTAGCAGCTTAATGCTAAATTTCCAATTTACAATACAGGAGCAACTGTGACACCAAACACTCCCATCACACTTCCTTTCCACTTCCAGTGCAACAGCCCACCCTTTATTCTTCTCTTTACTTTTCTTTCCTTTAAATAAATCTTTATTTATACGCCTCATCCAGCTGCGTCCTGCTGGAAAAAGAAGCCTCATTACCCTTTTGCCCAAAAGCGCAGCCAAATGTGCCTCGTTCAGGCCTGGGCCACCTCGAGCTGTTTAAAAACCTTCATTAATGTAACTGAAAAGGCGAGTCTGGCTCCGCTGCTGTGGGAAAGCACTTCTAAAGTGAACCTCTGTAATTTTGCTATTTGGAAAATTGATATTAATAGTGATGAGCAGGCTCTGGCTGGCTCTTTGAGACTCTGTAGTGGAAATGAGGGTGGCGATGCCCGACGCCGCTCGTAAAAGCTCCAAATATAACCATGGACACCAGCTTTTTGGTATGAATGCATGTACTTGAGCTGTCGATGTTGCTGAAAACCCCTGAAACGCCCAGTGATTCCCTCCCTGAGCTTAATACAACTTCAGCTTATGACATAGTTAGCTCAGTTTAAAAGCCTCTAAACACTGAAAGCCATTCAGGAGCCCACATCATTTTCATTTCATAAACTAAGTACAGAAAATCAGCTGTGTTTGTGATTTCGCTCATTATTTCTCTCCTTAAAATGATTAAATTCCAGTTCCGTAAAGCTTTACTTCTTCTCGCATATTCACATATGAGTGAGGGGAAACCGCCACCGTGCATCACTCTTAAGTCATCGCTCACTCACATCACCTGAGCAATTATCACGTGAGCCACTTGGCTTCTGTTAACGCTGGAGGTGACATGTGCCGCCAGCGCCTCCTGACAGACGGAGGAATAGCCTGTCTGGCCTCGAAGAGCAGCACCGCCGTGTCCCATATTAAACACTTACCCCGAGAAACTGATGAAAAAGCCAGGACGTGTATGACAGAGAAAAAGATGTTCCGCAGACAGAGAACAATGGGGGTGTCGCGGGTTCAGCCGATAACCTTGACCGCGACTGTCACCACGTGCTGCGCCGCACATGAAGATATGATTGGCATTCAAAAGGGGAACAGGGGCCAACGTTTACCTGTGTGTTATCTCTGAGACAGCAGCTGTGAGCCGGCCTGTGATCAAACGAAAGAGCGCGTTCCTCTCTGACAGGACCAAACAAAAGACAAACGAACGGGCATTTCCGGTTTGTATACTTTGCACGTAGGCTGCAGCCGACGGACGAACGTGTAGATTCGAACGGAAAATGATCCACTCAGCTCTTTAATAAACCTATTCTCTTTGCTAATCCCCGCCTCTTTGTGACGTCACGCCCAGATGTTTTCCTTCTTGTTTTTCAGTTCACTCTCCAGTGATGTCACCCCTTGCTCCCACTAAATAAGTAGGCCAAGCTACTCGGAGAGTGGGAGAGTGGACAGAGGAGGAGGAGGAGAGAGACATGCTAAGATGCTATGTCAGCCTGTGCTTGCACACACACACACACACACACACAGACACACACACACACACACACAATGTGTTGAAATCAGTTACATAACTAGCTGTTTTATAAACCAAAATAAAAATAGTTAACAAGTGATAAGCAGATGTGGGAACTGTTTCAAAGCTGCTGGAAATCTCTCCAGTTATCTTTGCGAAACATTTTTGGTATTTCTAGTTTCAGTGTTTTCAGTATTAATCCACATAGTATAAACTGATTCCATTTTAATACTAACCGGCTCGTTTAAAGAACTTTGTGCAAAGGATGCTCAAAGCAACTTCACCTGTGACTCATAACAAAACACAAATTGCCGCTCGTGTCCAATTACTTTTTTTTTTTTCCACTTTTAGCTTAACCCAATACGAAGTTTTAGTATTCGCGTCCACAGCGACGTGGGTTGTCTGGCTGCAGCGCTCGACACAGTAAAGCTCTAGCGGGAAAAACCAGTGTGGAGGCTGTGCTGCGGCCTGATAGAATAGAGAGTATATCCCCGAGAGCTGAATAAGAGGCTGGGAGCTGAGGGGAGCATGGCTATATCAATACACTCCTACACAACCCATCCTTCACAGCCTTGAAGGATAGGACGTTTAATTCATACATAATTTATATCAGGTGGCAACACTTGCAAGCATAAACCCACAGTAAGTACACACACATGCGCGCTGCCACCACTAGTGTATGTGCTGTAGGATACAGTATAGGCTTTGGAAGTACAGTACCTGTGCAAAGAATAAATCACTGGCTCTCTGTATATTATATTGTATTAACTGTCAGAATTCACCAATTGAACTGAATTCAAAGAGAAAGCGAAAGATATCGACTGCTCCCCTACTTGTTAAAAGTTCGCCCGTAAACCACAGTAAAACCGCCTCCTTCTGTGTAACTGCAGTTCATTAAAAGTGATAAGGCTGAGTGCTATAGTCCCGTAGAAACATTTTAGAAATCACATTCCTTATTATTTAATAAAGAGCAGAACAAAGCTCCAGACAACCACTGACCGGTTAGCAGCTCCACGGGAGCCATCACAGTCAAGGGTGGGGATGGGAGACTCCCTTGCCTCACCCTGAACCCAGAATCCAATCGCAAACCTTCGCTCTCTATCCATGAGGCGACTGTGGCCCCAACACACACAAACGGGCCCAGTAATCCATTTTGGTGGGCAGAGCGAGGCCCACCAATAGAATCCATTATTTATGCGCACCTACCCCTCCGGCGATGCGGTATCCATGGTCACGCCAACCCAATTGGAGTGGGTGCTCACGAATAATGTGTATATTATGTTAATGGTTTCAGGAACTGCCGGCTGTGGAGCAGCAGGGGATTCTGGGCTATCTGGAAACAAATCTAAATTTATATTTTATTTCACTCAGGGCTTTAGCACAATTTAAGTTTTTCCACATCGCAAAAATGCTCCGTGATTCGTTGCATATGATGCTTTGCAGCACAAAGCATTGCAGACAGTCGCCCCCATCGTTTCTGGATCAGCGTAACGTTGACGCAGTGTGCAACATTTCATCTTGTATACGTTCTGCTGTACTCTCAGTGAGTTTGCTAACAATCAGACGCACACCCCTGCTGGCTGGATTACTAATACGAATACCTGAATATATTAATTCATCAAATGCGACTCTATTGCATATTCTATATCTGAGATATAACGCAACAGAAGAAAGAAGAAGCCATGTTGAAGAGACTCAGACGACACTGACGCTGCTTCCATGTGAGGCGCGGTGCACGCCCCTGAACAGCTGACTCCCATGAGCACAAGCACACACACACACGCACCCCCACACACACACGCACGCGCACAAGGCTTGGATGTTATTTTCATGCTCTTCCAGCTGCTCGGAGCTGAACGTCTACCTGCTGGTTGTGTTTGATCCCACTGAGAAGCTGTACATCTGTCAGAGGTAGAACGATCCCACTGGGACCTCGCCGCCTCAGTACTACCAGCATGACGTCATCCCCTTCTCACACACTCCTCTCCCCCACCCCCCCGTCTCTCGCTCACTCTCGCCCTTCCCGTTTGCATTCACCAGCCTTCGTCAGTCCTCCTCTTCCATAGCTGCTGAAGACATTTTCTTCTGTGTAGAGCTCAGTTGCAGCACTTTTTGGTGTTTTGTAATGTAAATCAATAGGCGCCATGGTTTTAATTTCCGTCATGTCTCTATAACGCACTTTGTTTGCTGCTGCACCAGTCACACAATGTCTCTCTCGTCATTACCATTAATGCACTACCAAGATTCGGTGTGTGCAATGTTCAAATGTGCGGGACAGGTGTGTTTGTGAAAGGCTTGCTGCTGCGCTGGCATTTTCTTTTTTTAACGTTGTAGTCCTATTCTCTTCCTTATCAGCCCCCGAACACATTCGCGCAGACACAAACGCTGGAGGATGCACATGCGTGCAAGCGCACGCCATGTTTTAGCCGTAATTGCTGTTGTTTGGCAATGCCCAACTAAGTGCGTAACATTGTCACGCGCAAGTAAGTGTGCGCGTCCGTCAGCGAGACGGCGAAACGGAGGGAGATAGGGTGACCAGCGGAGGAACAGAGGGAGAGAGGATGATAAGGGCTCGCTCGCTCGGTCTGGGTGCAAAGCTCTTGGGTGTCATAAGAGAGTTCCATTGTGTTAATCTCTGTGTAATAACTGAATCACATAGAGAACAATGGCGCTCTCTATGTCTTTTCACAAGCCAAAAGGCCTTGAGGCGGCTGGTTAGTCTGTCTAACTGCGCGAATACAGACTCTGCATGTGTGTGTGTGTGTGTGTGTGTGAGTGTGCCAGACAGAGAGCGCTGTGTCTGATTTCAATAAAACAACTGAGGTTTGGAGATGTTTCTGCCTGACTCACACTCTGGAAACACAAAAACAAAGATGCACGAACGCAGACTGAATGGACCGTACGATTCATTATGTAACTGATGTATTGTGTTGAGATACAAAGCGGAGAGATGATCAGGGCGGACTGTTCGCACTGTGACTTCTGGTGATGCTTTGTCAAATCGAATCCCTGCTCTTTTATTGTCGCTCATTAAAAACATGCAGGGTGTGCTTTCTTATTTCTTTTTTCTATTTTTTTTTTGTCCCTTTCCTCGGTATCAGCTGCTACTGCGGGAGACATATGGGACTCTGTGAGTTGTTAACCTCCAGGCTTGACTGTACCCTCTCCCACTGTATGTGGGTGTGTGTAGGTGAAAGACAGGCAGAGTGGTGACGGATGGGCAGAGACAGACGGATAGCGAGAGGGTGATAGATGGGCAGAGAATAACGAAAAGACTCTTGGCTTCATTTAAAGACAGAAAGCTAGAGCATCATTAGCTAGAACTGATCTACTGCTCCATCTCCCGCTTAAATAACAGAACCAAACTATTACTGTCGCTTGGTGGTTGGTTAGGTTGAGAACACGGATTCTTCAAATGCTTTTCTTACAAGAACGGCACAGTTTAACACATACAGAGACAAAACACGTCCGCCTCCATGCACAGCAATGGCTGGTGAGTCTAGTCGCATTTAGTGAACAGTGGTTGTCAAGGACAACAAATGGGACTTGGAAGTAAACACAATCGAGTGCGTTGCCAAGTTAGAAAGGTGCAAAATAGAATGAAACCAGTGTGGTCACAGTATTAACTACTTCTACTGCTTTGTTGTCTGGCTATATGTCTTAATACTCCAAATGAACGGGCGTATCAACAAATGAAGACTCTGGGCACAGTAAAGCGATGTGTCAAATGAACTAACCCAGTCAGATTGTGAGGCTGAGAGTTGGCCAGCTACCATCACAAAGCTGTTTGGTTGGTGGGAGAAATCCAAATTAGAACATCCAGATTGCCAGATTCCCTTTTCAGCCATTCGTCCTTGTTTTTGCTCAACGGGACGAAACTGCGGCTGCAAAAAAGATCACGCTGACGATCACCTTCACACACACACGCACACACACGCGCCGCTTTTGATCAGTCAGGCGATTATTGCCAGCCGCAACAGAAAGATGTCTGCGGCCACATCAATCAATGCCTAAAATATCACGACAAAATTGCTACATGTGCTAACTTAGTTTTAATCAAACAGCCGCTACTGTATATACAGTACGTCTTGTTCATTTTCACAGAGATAAATATCTGTTTGTGTTTTCCATGGCCTGAAATCGATAGTGATTGGCTGGAGGGTGTTCATTATGTTTGGTTAACATCAAGTGGAATTGGACAACCCTGAATGAACGCATTTACTGGATTTACATCAGGAAGCGCATTGATTTTTTGTCTGCTCTGTTGTCTTCTCTTATTCACAGCTCGGCAAAACAGAAATACTACAAAAGTACTTGCAGTGTCACTGTACACAGTGGATACAGAGATACTGTATTTGTCCAATTTGATCCAACACACTAGGTTTCTTCTACCTGCTGTAGTTGATGTTCTGTGCAGGGCACAAAGTCTAATCATGTCTAACTAGAGGCCCATAATATCACTCCATCCATGCAGTAGGCTGGGGATCCCTATGCTGCCATAGCAACCTGGCTTATTGTTACCATGGTTTCTTAACAACTGGCACCCTGGACTCTTGCTGCTAACCTGCTGACCCCTGAATTTGCCCTGTGGTGTATGTCACAAAGACAGAAAATAAGGCAGTGGGTGTATGTTTGAGCATGAGCCAGTCACAGCGAGGACTCATCTCCACTTATGCCTCACCAGCGTCCACTGCTGGGCGCGAGGCTGAGGGCGGCGAGTCTCCAATCGAGAAACTAGTGGAGAGCCCTGTGTGCTCTCTGGCCTCCTGCTGTCTTAGTGAATGCGCAATAATGGTAGAAAGCATAGCAGCGACCATCCAGCCATAACAGAATTCAACCCAATGCACAGTACGACGACAGAACATCCTGCGCTGTATACACAAAACCGTGTATTAGCGTGTGTGTGTGTGTGCAGTCCTCGTGTCTCTTTCCACTAGTTTTACTTGACCAACCCGTTGAAATGTCTCTGTATGGATATAAAATGGAAAACAACTCTTCCTAAAACAAGGTTTACTGCAATATTCCCCCCGTTAAAGATGTGGAAATGATGTAATGCTTTGAAACCCTTGACGAGATCTGAAAACTTCCGCTCCTGGCTCAAACCTCCCATCATAACAGTTTAAGGCTCGGCGTGCTGGCGGGCTAAGAACCTTCCGAAAGATCAAAGTCAGAATACTCCCTTTGCTTTTGGTCTCATTAGACCTTATGATCCCAGATTATTCAACGGTTCATCAAACTTCTCACGCGTTACAAGGAGAAGCGGCTGAAAATCACTGATCCATTTTTTTTTTAACCCTGGCAGAAGAGAATGTTGCGCTGTATAAACTGCATTTCTTATTCTGTGAAGACTCGGTTTCCTTACACACCAGGAAATGATGGGTCCTGGGGATTTAGATTAAATTCAGTATAAAATGTGTTTTCAAAAGACACTGACCGTGTTCTCTTCATGGGGAGGCTGTTCTGTATCCAGACACATCTGACCCCTGGCCTTGTTGGAAGTGCAGTAGTCAACAACAAATGTACAATTTCAAACTACTCTTGAACTAGCACACAACACGATTCATAAATAGCAAATGCCTCACAGTAAAACCACAACTACGTGCCTTAAAAGTGAGCTGATAAGTTGACCTGTGTGCAGTAAATATAATCCCTTGCCTTTCCTGCTATGTCAGCGAAATCAATATTATTTTTATTTTTCTCTGTTCAGGGAGACCTGCTGTTTGGCCTGTTGTCCATTTCACAACCTGCTCCTGTGCAGAGACAAACTCTTGAACATTTCTCGTCGCCCTTCGTCGTCTGCAGTGCAGGTCAAATTAGTTGAATTAATATCACATAAGCGAACCGGGAGCAGTGCGGCAGGGAACTACGTAGGACTCAGACATCCCACCTCCACAGCTTTGAGACCGAGCCAGTGGCTCAGTCTGTTTTGCAAGTGTGTGTCTGCAAAGAATGAATTTAATCAATAGTTTGCTTCCTGGTTTTCAGAAGAGGTAGTAGTGTCTTGTCTATCTGCAGTCCACAAAGAGAGAAGAGAAAGATGAGAATGACAGAAATGGTACGTGTGTGTGTGTGTGTGTGTGTGTGTACCATTGCACCATTGCTTTGCATTGCTGGGAATCCACGAGTCTTTTTCTCTCAATCCTTTCAGAGCCTTCTTTCTGACACATAAAGATTTCCACTTCAAATCTCTGGCCAAGCCCAAATCCAGCAGATTTGGAACCTAATTGGCCTGAAAGTACAGAAACAGGGTAGCTTGTCTTTGCAAACGTCTGTCGTTTTATTATTTTTTTTTATTTTCTTTGCTCGAGCGCTCTTTGTTTGGTTTGTTTAAATCTAACAACCGTCCCCAAACACAACGGAAACATCAAAATCAGCACAGACACGCGTGTGCCATATTCTGCCAGCCAAAATAAATTACAAGCGATCAGGAAACCGACCAACAGGACACGTTAAAAACCAGATGGCGTCTGAAAATACCAAGTCGCCATCGCTTTGAAAAGTTTCTTTACAGAATGAAGGGTGGCCCACGCGCCCACGCGCCGCTCTCCCTGCCCGAGCGTGAGGCCAGTTGTCGGCTACAGCGATCGGACAGTGATGACGCCGGCAGGCCCGGGCGGCGCTACTCTGCCTTTGGTGTCTGCTGCTAACATCTCCAACAGGCCCAGCAGACTCCAGTCATAATTAGTACTCAAAACAGCAAGGGGCGGCTCTGCTTCACCAACATTTCATGAAAAGCCTGTGGGGGCACTTTTTTTTTTTTTTTTTTACCCCATTTCACAATACAAAACAATCCAGCACACAAAATGTTTTTCACTCCATTTCTCAAAAGCAAGCAGAGCTGATGTACAACTGTGGTGCCACTGTGTACATACGCCATTAGAAATTCATGAGCTGCACAATATCTAAGTTAATTTATATGCGGATATCAACAGAGAGTTACTTGATGAATTATACATAGCAGATGCAACTCGCACAAGACAGATGAGTGAAATTAACGTGCACTTGCAGTTCCAGAGCCTGGCTGCAGCTGGGATTTGTACAGTACACTACACCCATGCAGGGTATATCACAGAGAATGAGAACGTAACATCAAATGCCTACACTTAACCCCCTGAACCCCCGACCACCTCCACCAAATCCTGTTTTCAGACCACCGAAACAGAATCTTCGCAGTCCCACAGCGAATAGATGGAGATACAGCCGGAGTTTGAAGGAACAAGACGCTCGGTGCTCGAATTGCTGTGCTGACTTCCATCCACCGATTCATACGCTCAGATTCCTCCCGTTTGCTCCTTCACACACGTACAATTTGCGGCTTCAAATTAACGAATCCAATCGTCCTTGTCCCCTTGACAGTGGAGCCTTCTATGGTTTTATTCTGATCTGGGACTGAGATATGTGGATGTGGAGCATTAAACAAAGATTGCGTTACATTTCGCATCCCTCAGGGAAGGCGCATTGCTGAGCCGTCTGCAGCAAGAAGGAGGGAAATTAAGGGATCTGAAAACGCAGATAAGTAATTTAAAGGTAGAAATGGCAAAACCAAGGGAAACATACAGCTATATGTGGAGCTTGTGATTAGTAATTTAAACAGGGCTATTTGTACTAGGGAACAAATGACATGAACACTTTCTCGAATTATGTCTCGGTTTCCGGGCTCTGAGGAGATGGTAATAAGGTAAGAAAAATTTATTATTTCCCATCAACCAGCCAAGCACCTTCAGAATCCAGGGGTTTTTACATGAACTAGAGAAGCAAGGGAGAGAGGGAGAGAGCAATACGCAGTGGTTCGCGGTGCAAACAAGCAGAGACTGAGGAAACCCGTTCACCGGCGCTAGCACGGCTTGGGGACAAATCCCAGAGAGTTCCTGACTGGCCCAGCTAAAACCCAGATTTACAATTTGGAACGGCCAAAGTGTTCACAGGCACTTCCCTTCCAGCCTGACGGAGCGTGAGATGATCTGTTCACAACAATGGGATAAACTGCCCAAATCCAGGTGTGCAGCACTTGTCGAGCCTCACTAAGCAAGACTCCGAGCTGTAATTTACACCAAAGGGGGGGGCTTCTACACATTAGTGCTGAAGGAATCTGACAGATTTTATGAACTGTAATTTGTTTTATTAATTAGTTTAGCATTAATAACTTCGGTTATTAAGTGCAGAGATGGACGGGGGAAAGGCCAGATTCATCAATATTAATTCAATCTTTAGCTAAATAAAGTGTGCAAACAGTGAAAGAGTTTGAATACTTTGGGAAGCCACTGCATAATTCATGGCCGTCCACAGGCAACACAACAAACACATCCTTCATCTTTATCCTTTTTTTTTTTATTATTATTATTATTATTCCTGAATAACTTCATGCTTTTGTGGCTTTCTGCCGTCCATCGGAGATTCGCTCGCATTTTAATATGAAAACACCCAATAAAAAAATAACCTGTTCTGTTTATTGTTAAGATAAAGGAAAACATTTGGTTGTCAGACATGCTCTGTGACAAAGCCCGCCTCGGGAGGAACTCGGCATAAATAAAAATGCTGAATATCAGGACAGAGCATATAAAACTTGCACTGACGTGAGCTTTGTTCGGAACAAGCGAAATGTGTAGCTAGACAGAAAACCTGCCTTTGTTAGCTCAGGGACTGTGAAATGAAATCGAATAATGTGGACAGGCTCGACTGTGGCTGTACCTCTCCAGTGTCAACACACATCAATAAACAACCTAATAAAATGCCCGTGGTTGGAGCATTATTTCGGCTTCTTCTATCAGACAGGTTTACGTTCACAGCCAAATCCTAAATCTACCTCACAGCTCATGCAAAATGTGCCGTTGAATGAACACGAGCTGTACTGTAACTCAACAATCAGCTCGCTGATGTGTTGGGTTTCTTTTTTTTTTTTCCCATCAGCACCCCTCACCTTCTGTTTTGTCGTCTTCTTGTCGACCTTTTCTATTTTGCTGCCCCTGATCTCTGATGTCACTCTGTCCCTTTCTCTGTCCTTTCTTCTTTCCCTCTCCATTGATCGAGGTGGACACTAAATCCACACACACACACACACACACACACACGAGCACAGCAAGGCAATAAAATAAGGCGGTTCGATCCGTACAGTCAACAGGCCCTATCTCTTTCTGTCGTTTCCATCATTTCCATCAAATCCTTTTCTACAGATGTGGGGGAGCATTTGACTGACAGTTTGAAGTAGCCACAGCAATACGCAGCTGATAAGCATCAGTGTGTGCCAGCTGATGGGCTGTCTGCTGATCCAACCACAGGCTGGTGTGACATTTATCCCACTCGGATGGCCCCGAGCTTTTAAGATAAAAACACCTGTGTGTGTGTGTGTGTGTGTGTGTGTGTGTGTGTGTGTGTGTGTGTGTGTGTGTGTGTGTGTGTGTTGGATCATGGCTTCCCCAAGTTAAGTAGAAAATAATAACGATGATACATACACCGGCTTAATAATCAAACATTCAGGTTACAATGCAACAGTACGTGTGCAGAGCAAAGAGGAGCGAAGCTCGATTGCCCGACTTCAGGCTAATATTGCAGCTCATGTTCGTCATAGTTCTGAAATGGATTCCAGTGAAGGCTGGGGCTTTACTGTCGGCTGGCTCCGGGGCTCGCAGAGTAAACATCTTGACTCATTTACTTGTTTATGATGCTAAAGATGGTTTTAAGTTCTGAACCGAATGCTTCACGCTCATTATCAGACACAGCAGACAGGCAGCTCCTTCCCTCGTCAACATGTTTACATTAGCTTCTCATTCATAAATTCGTTTTCAAGGAGTCTCTTTGTGTAGACGTGCACATTAAAAGTAGTCAAACGCACGTAGGGCAGTCGCACACACACACACACACACACACACAGTCACAGGTGTTCATGTCCCATCAAACACATTATTTTCCACTTGACCAGCCAGAAGGATAATACCATGTTTTCTGTGCTTAGAGCAGAAGATGAAACCAGCAGTTTACCTCCTTTCTCCCTGACACCGCAACATATCATTATGCCACATCTTTATTTTCACTCCTCTAACGCTTTCACTTAACACGTATGAATGTTAACAAAGGCAGCTAATGCGCGTGGTAACCAACCCAGACGCGCGCGTTGAGATGGATGAACGAGCGCGCGGCCGTAACGTGCCGGAGCCAACTCTGGCCGGATTTTTTCCTGGCTAAGCAACCGTAGACGTGCTGCTCTCCCAGTGGGCCCTGAACTAAACACATACAATTAGTTTTTAATTTCAGTTCAGATAGTTTAGATTTGGACACCAGGAAATGCAGCAGAGTGCTTTTCCTCATCACGTGCCACTGTGCTGCTTGTTCTTCACACCTTTCTACCACTTCTAGCATTTGATGATTCCTCATCTCTCGCTCACTCAGCGTCTCTGCTTCTTCCACTTGTCCCTGCTTTTAGGACTCCCTCTATCTGCTTCGTCTCCTTCCACATCTGCATCTTTCTTTTTTCACCCCAATGTCTGCCATCCATTTCATTTTATCCCTCCTGTGAATCCTCCTCTTCTTCTTCTTCTTCTTCTTCACACTGTCGTTTTTCTTTCCTTCTTTAGTTTCCCTTGTACTAAACACTGAGAAGAGAGCGGGAGGATAATGGAGTGGAGGAGGGCAGGGGCCTGACAGAGGGAGTCCCATCTGCAGCGAGCTCATTAGACGATGGGAGGGGACTCTGTTGCAAAAACACACTAGTGGATGTCCACACACAATCTCTCTCCTTGTCTTTCTCTCTTTCACACACATAATGTTGCCTTAATGGACTCATTCCACAAATACCTCCTCTATTGCAGTGTCATCTTCCTGTTTCCCTCCCCAAAGTTCGTCTTTCATTAATCACTGCACTACACAATGCACAGCCATTGGTGAACGGTTTTACCTTTTACCACCCTCTGCTACTCTGCTACTGTGATGCCATTTATTTTTACTGCATGTGGCATCAGTGCAAATCGAGCCATAAATCCAAAGCGCGACAACTTCCTTGTTCTTTTTCTTCTACAGACAATGGAAAAATCTAAGCCTGCTGTACGTACATTTCCCAGGTTGCACAAAAACTAAATTTGTCATTCAGATTTCCCTGCCTGCTAAAAAAGAAAAAAAAAGGTCAAAGGGTCATTGACAAATCAAAACATTTTGTGCTGTGAAGGATTTCGTGTCCTGCTCCAGGGCAGTGTAGCGATAAAGACGAGGCCTTGAGCTGATAAATGGAGCGTTCCAAAAACTACACCACAATGTGGACAGGCGCATATGAACACAAACATCACTCAGAGCGTAGATCTCAACCCGAGATTTAAAAACAAAGCTGCTTTTAAAAAATGCATCTGTCTTTGAAATCCATCAGGCAGCACATCACATCCCTAATTTCTTTCTCCTTAACAGTAGTTGCCTCAAGAATGAATTAACGTGACCAGACGTGATGTGTATCATCTTAAACTGTAATATTTAAAAAAAAAAAAAAAACATAACATTGGCCATTAGCAGCAGCACATCAGTGTTTTTCACACTGTTATACAAGCTCATAAGCATCTAGTCGCTAGCGCCACCAGCTGAAGTTAGGGCGCGGATAACCTACATCTGTAGAAGCAGTTTGTGTGTTCAAGGAAAAAAGGTCAGAAGTAGAACTTGATTTCATATCTGAGATAATTAGATTGCTAATAAAAGACACTCTCCATTTCTGGACCTGTAAGTATGACAGGAGCAACGTCATAGGTTCACCTTTTGGCTTGTATCACGCCATAAAGAGGCGCCGTTTATGCCACGTCACACACTCACTGGACGTCTTTCAAGAACATTTCAGCTCCGGAATGGTACTTGAACATTTGCAGAGTGTGTCTGCTAGAAAGAACAAAGTGGAACACTGCGGGATCGTGTCACCCTGTATCTACAAGAAGCTGAAGGTCAAAGGTCAGGTTGAAATGTGAAATGTCCTGGCTAAGCAACCGTAGACGTGCTGCTCTCCCAGTGGGCCCTGAACTAAACACATACAATTAGTTTTTAATGTGGAACATTTTCAGATTTGGACACCAGGAAATGCAGCAGAGTGCTTTTCCTCATCACGTGCCACTGTGCTTGTTCTTCACACCTTTGTACCACTTCTAGCATTTGATGATTCCTCGTCTCTCGCTCACTCAGCGTCTCTGCTTCTTCCACTTGTCCCTGCTTTTAGGGCTCCCTCGCTCCACGGCAAGCTTTGTGCCTTTTGTGCCTCAGCTTTTTCCACCTCTGCATCTTTCTCAGCCCCATGTTTGCCATTTCATTTTATCCCTCCTGTGAATCCTCCTCTTCTTCTTCTTCTTCTTCTTCACACTGTCGTCTTTCTTTCCTTCTTTGGTTTCCCTTGTACTAAACACTGAGAAGAGAGCGGGAGGATAATGGAGTGGAAGAGGGCAGGGGCCTGACAGAGGGAGTCCCATCTGCAGCGAGCTCATTAGACGATGGGAATACCACAAAAATCCACAAATACCTCCTCTATTGCAGTGTCATCTTCCTCTTACTTAAACATGGGATTGTGTCACAAGAAGTTGAAGGTCAAAGGTCAGGCTGAAATGTGAAACAGATCAGATCTGGGTTCTCCAGGTGTCGCTGGTGAAGGTGACCGTAATCATGCTCACTGTGATGTTTTACATGTCAAGATTTTATGTCTCACTATAAAGAAAAAGTGAAATCAGACGTTTAGCCACATATCAGCATCAAGTCTGACGTATGACAGGGGAGTTCCCTCCTAACTCACGCCATCATTTCTGTGCCTACTCCTGAATTATCCTTCGGTACCAGTGTGCCGTACCAAACGTGGGTCCAGAACACCGTACGCAGCAACAGGAGGAGTATCTGATCCTCCTCCAACGCGCTAAACTACAACCAACTTTCACTCTTTTGATTATGCAAAAAATCAAATTCCTAACAGTATTTTAAATCCTCTCTGACCCGGCTCTGCCACAGGGAGGATCATTATAATTCAGACTCTTCCCTTCTCATCAGCAATACTCTGTGAGGCAACTGCCGGGCCAGCTCATCCCGGCAGCGCTTTGGACTGTCGTCAGCACTCCAGCCAGTGGACGCCTGCCAGTAGCCCCTCTATCCGATCAATCGGCACCGGCGGCTAGCTTTACCACTTTGCTTTCCCTCTCTCTCTCTCTCTCTCTCTCTCTCTCTCTCCCCGTCTCCCTTTCTGTCTCTTGGCTACCACTGTATAAAGACTGCTCTGTTCTGACGGCGCAGCACGGCGATTAGGCATTAGGCCTGCACAGATGTGTGAATTAGCTTAATCTGTGTCCGCGATGAAGGACGAGGCTTTTCTTGCCCACCGGAGACATTCACTGGATATAAAGGAAGCTAATCTTTAGGATATTTAGAGCGTGTGCGTGCATGCGTGTGTGGGGGACAAGAATGCACAAGAATAGCTGAGGCGCTTCTTTTGTAAGATTGCTTATCCAAAATGATTGAGGTTTGTGAAGATGCGTGGCTCATGGGCTGGGACACTGTTATGTCAACACATAAAGTACTGGAAAAGAAAAGTGGATAAGAGAGAAAAACTCTATCCAAAGATTCCTGCACCAGAGGTCAGTTGAAGGAGGAGCGATAGAGGGGACTGCATTTTCCCTCTTCCAAAGCCGTTTTGCAAAGAACACATCCTGAAGTTGTGCGACCTTAAGCCGACACACGCCTAAGACGAAGATTTTAAACGTGACAAGCTGAGCATGCAGCGATACCCTTCCTCTCTGCGGCCCATCATGCACCTGTCCAAGTGCTGACATGCAGTACGCTGACCATGTAGCCTCAGGACGCCTAACAGCAGCCCAGCCTTCCTCCTCCTCCTCCTCCTCTCCATCATCAGCTAGATATATTGCGTGCCCTTGACAAACTGCCGGCGCACAATCCCACTCCCCCAAATGTCTATTGATCAAAGCACATGTACAAGTCTCTTGGTAAAGGTGTGGAGTCTTTACATATACTGTACTCGTCAGCCTTTGCCGCCTCTCACACTCCAGAACGGCACAGACAAAAGGCAACGTCATACAACTTTAACAGTGGCCAAAGATACTCATCCAGTGCTATATAACAGTGTTTGGTCCAGAAATCACACACCATGCTGAACCAGAACTAAATATAAATAACTAAACCATTAGCAAGCCGTAGAAATAGGAAACAAAGCCTACATATTTTGTATACAAGCTGCTTTTCGACCTTTGGGCCACTTTTACGCACGACAGAGTGGACTAAGGAACCACTTGGAGCCTAATAGCTGTAGTGTGTTTGCTGATCTGAGGACAGCTTCACTCTTGAAGGGAGTGGATATATATTTTTCAAAAATCGCTCAAAACGATCCAGCATGCACGATCCGGAAGTCATTAAATGCCCATCGACGCACGTTCCACCCCGATTCCCGATAACCGCTCAAAAAGCAAAGGCCTTTGAAAACACCCCGTCACCCCCAGCTTCTCTGTTCGATCATTAGAAGTACACGCCAGGAGAAATCAAAGCGATAACTTACCGAAATGAGATCCTGGCCACTGTCAGCGACCGACTTCTCCTCGTTTCCCTTGTGCTCCCCTCCTCTCTCTCTCCCAAGTCAATCCGCTGTGTGCTCAGATCAGATCAGAACTAGAGCCTGTGCGCCCTGTCGCTGCGTCCTGCGTCCAGAGTTGCCGGGGATCTTGCGACCATTTGCCGGGATGCTGGAGCGAGCGGGTGCAAGGTTGGAGGCATCCACAGGGAAGAGGAGGAGGAGAAGGAGAAGGAAAAGGATGTGGAAGAGACAGATGAGAAGGGGTGGTGGGGGGGAGTAGAAGAGGAGGAGGGAGAGGAAAAGACGCTGGGTACGAAAGGAGAGAGAGAGAGAAAGAGAGAGAGGAGAGAGCAGCAAAGCACTGCAGCGACGGGGAGGCAACAGCACCGATGAGGAGGCAGACAGTAGCTGTGTCTCGCTGTCGCTCGTGCACGTGCTCGGGCGTGCGCAACACCGGTTTCCTGGAAGGGTATGGAGCGCCATCTTCAGGCGCTGTGCGTTTTGGGAGTCGCCACATACGCTTGACGCGCGTCCAACGTGTGTGTGGGCGTCCAAGGGTCCCGTTTCGCCGCTGCGTCCAGGTGACAGAAGCCTCATTCACATAAGCAAACACGCATCACACTTGTGTTTTTTCCCATTCAGAAGTTCAGACAGGCTGTAACCTTAACCTGCCTCTGCCCGTGTGCAAACCCTGCTCACATGAATCCAGAGCCGAGTTAGTATGTTACTCACAGACTTTTAGATCCTGTCACTGAGATTAGTTTTATTTTCACCACTGCTACCCCCACCTATGTTAATGTATCCCACCCCGCTGCACACTACACACTCCATGGCAACCACATCCCTATGGAGCCATGATGATGACAATATCACCCAACCCACACTCATATTTCTAGCCCCTCACCTCCTTTTCACTCTCTAGCACACCCCATGGTTGCGAATAGATCATATGTTCTGCTTAGTCTCCCCTGAAATAAGACATGAAAGAAAAGAATGGAAAAAATAATCTTGTGTTTAGAACAGTGTACACAAATGTACCACACACACACACAAGAGAGAGTCAGTCTGTAAAGCATTCAGACTGTAATTATAAATGGAAAAATGCGGCCAGTGCCCTGACTAAGGCCCTGACCATGAACCGACGCTTTATCAGTCCTCTGCAAAGACGGGAGAAGCTACGGGAAGAATCTCAGCAGTCGGTGTTTAGACAGAAACAGCCGCTCGTTTGCCAAAGAAAACGCACTGTACGACCAAACTATTTGGACGGATCTACACGTTTGTTGTCTGCCAAACACCAGATTAATGACATGAAGGGTGATGCACGGTGACGGCCTCATCATGATGCAGAAGGTTTAGTCTCTGAGAATCCCTGCATGGACCAGTATCCAGATGTCTACTGCAGATTTGGAATAGTTACTGATATTTTTGATCTTTTTTTTTTTTCAGTTTCTAATTAAAAACACATTTTAAGTAACACATGGATTAAATATTGTAGTCAACAATAAAGAAACATCAAACACTTTGGGCCTAAGGTTGAGTTGGACAATAGATCTGCAATATTCAACACAATGGTAACAACAACACACTGAAGCTAAATGATGAAAGCAGTAGATTATTTTACTATTTTTCACCAGTTGATGTTTAGACTGTGACCTTTATTTTGGCGTTACACAATCTAGCATTGTTCAGTTTGCTGCAAACTAACTTAAATAGTTGTTTTCTCATCTGTAATATATACATTTGTTTGTGGTTTCGGGGTTTCATTCTAAAATCTTTCATATGATGCAAATTAAATCACTTTAAACTTGTACATCTCTACCAGCTGTTTTAAAGTTTTTATTGACTGGGAAAAGATTTTTTGTGAGCTTTGAATAAACAGTAATGTTAAGTAAGTTAAATAGACTTTGACCCTGGAAAACATAGTTTCACCTGCTTTTTTTTCCACTGTACGTGCCAGAATAGCCACTAGATGGCGCCACAACGTTGACACACTACTTGTAATCAAAACCAGGTGATAAAACCAAATCTTAAGTGACTGCATTCTCCTGTCACTTGAAATTTTGTTTAAATCAAGTTGTGAAAACAAACAGGTGTTCAAAAATTGCAAATAAAAGCATCATTTTCCCCCATTTACCTGCAAAATGTCACACAAACAATAAAATACAAATATTAGACACTATATAGGAAGATTTCAGTTTTCTGTCTTTGCATTGCACAGTTGACTTTCCACCTTAACTGTCCAGTTTAACACATATTTGTTCCATGACATAACAAAAGAACAGAATCCCCCTTTTATATGAAGTGTTATATAATAACTTTTTTTTTTTTTTTTGTCTTTTCATTGGCATGACTCTGCTGATTTTCTTTTTAGAGCTCCAATAAAGACAGAGGAAATTTCTGAAGGCCTGGACAGAACTGAGGATAGTGGAAAATATGACCAGCAACTCAGAGCGCTTGTAAAGATCTCTGGCGAAGAAGCAGTTGGGTAAACCACCTGTTAGCCTGAAAAACAGGAAGACTAGTTGAAGTTCGCAAAAAAGAAAAAGCGTGTACGAAGGCTGCAGAGCACAGACACAAAGTCCTGCCGATCAGCCGGCGACGCACAAATGTCCTGAGTCTGGCTCTGCAGAAGATTCATTCCACTAAAGCTTCTTCCCTCTTCACCGTCACAAAGTCTTTGCTCATTTGTGTGTTGCTGCTGCTGCTAGAGAAAACTGGTTGCGCTGTATTATCTGTTTAGATACAATCAGGTTCATGGCATTTACTGTCATGTCTGCGCGTTCACTGCTGTGTCCAGGCGACACAATACATACAATCAAAAACATATCGCAACGGGTTAACAAAGCATCTACTGTAATACTACTAATGTAGGACAAGGGAACCATGCATGAGACATTATTGCACAAGTTTGTTTCTTCATCCTCTTCTCTTTTTTTTTTTGTTAGAAAGTTGCCATTCACAAAATGCATTGCAACAGAGTTTATGGGAAACAGCCACAGGAACTGTGATTTACACTGAAAGACATTAAGCAACTCTGTTACAGGATGTGCTTCTCGTGTCTGTCGCTGTGACGAGTCTCACGTGGGCGTCTGCCCAAGATTAAAGTTAAAGTTGACGGCGGAAGCAAAATAAAAAGTGGACAAATGAGTGTCAGCGTCTCCACCTGTCAGTTTACCCATTGTGTTCACCTGCTCGGTTTATCTCAAATTCCTGCCCACCGCATTCCATCACAAGTCATCATGTCATCACACCAGCAACATGTAATGCAATAATATTCCAATATACAGGCCACATAACGAGAAAATGACATATTAAACATATTCCAGGACTTGATGTGACATTTAGCTTTATAATAAATAATAGAGGTGTGCTATGATTTACTAGCTCACAAAGAAATGAGACACACCCAAATTTGGCATTCATGAACGGTGGTTTATTAAAGAAATATGAAGAATACATTCACATATATTATCTTAAATCTGAATTAAAAAGGTGATTATTTATAAGTCTAGTCTTCCTCAAAACCACGAGTCAGCGCATGCGTCATAAACTAGCGATTCCATGGAAGGTGATCAGCTCAACACGTGCTGTGCAATAAATGACCCAGGAGTTGATGCGGTCATTTAAATGGTCCAATGGAATTACAACACTTTTTTTTTTTTACTTTTCCCACCAAAACAATGCAAGATTTGGAAAACCATGTTCGATAACAGTGGCTGTCAGTGTCGTTTCATACAGAAACACGTTCACTTAGCCACAAACATTTCTGTAGTCACTTTGACTCAGCTGTGGGTTTTGTGAAGCAACGTTGTGGTGAAATTAGTTTTTATATGAATCAGTTGCCCGCATAACATTTACACAACTCAAATTGTGTGACCCTGAGCCAAGAACGCAACACGGCATTGCTACGCACGGAGTTTAATTTGTCTTATCCTTGTACTTTAGTCTCTCGATTTGTCAGATTGCCCCTGAAGCGTTCTACCAACATTATTTACGATAAGTGCCATAAATTATAAAGCTAATTATATTCAGAGGTAAACTACCGATCGCCCAAATTGAAATGTTCTAGAGAGTAAACTAGAGGATCTGTATGAGCTGCACGGTGTTTGTGGAGCGTTAGACAACCCAGAAATACCTGTCAGCGCACGGAAACTTCACCCAACGAAAACACAACAGCGAACACAAACGGGCCCTTGTATCACTCCGTGCGTTTATTCCACATCAACAACATGTCCTCTCGACATGACAGATTAACCAAAATGAGAGTAAAGTTCACATTAGCGCGCCGGTGCGTCTTTATCGTGTCGCATTATAGCGTCGAGTCTGCATGTGAAGCGCGTTCTACCGGGGAAACACGAGGAATGTTTGCTGTGAAATATAAACTGTGTGTTTGATTGTGGTTGCCACGGTTACCTCGTCCTATCCTGGGTCCCACGACGCAGCGCTTCCCGGCAGAACTGTCATAATCTGATGGATGTCTTTAATTAGTGCCGACTCCAAATCTGTAGTGCACACACACAGACACACACAGACACACACAGACACACACACACACACACACACTTTAATACCAACTTGCACAGATTTTTTTTAAAGGAAGCAAAGCACCAACTCAGGCTAAAATAGTTTTATGCAGTCGTCTAATCTTCAATCTGTTTTGCTTGCAACGAGGTGTGACAGCACTTACTGTTGCAAAAGGCGAAAAGAGGCAAAACCAGGAAATTCAGGTAGACCTCTCTCATCGAGCTGTCATCCATGTTGTTATGAGAACTGAAGTTTTGCATATGATTCATCTCTCTCTCTCTCTCTCTGTTGTCTCGTCCTGGTTATCCAGACGTGCGCTTCTGCAGCGGGATAAGTCAATAAGCTGTAAATCGTGCAGCGTGGGCTCGTTCCACAATCATCCCTTCACGAAAGTTAAAGAACCAAGTCTGTGCCGTCAGATATTCCGCTGAAAATGAAGATTGTTTTGTTTCATGGATTTTTTTTAACACACTGTTGAACTGATTTTGACTAAAACTCTACCGAGGAACTAAAGTTTATCCAACCGGACAAACTAGAGTCGGTTTCCGGGTCATTTACTGCTTCAGCTCACTTCTTATCTTCGTATAGTTCGGTGTAGGTCAAATTAAAGACTAAAGGGGTTTAAGTTTGCTTTATTTTCTATAGCCAACTCTTCTTTTTGGGTGTTTTCGCTGTTCTGCCGTGTTCAAATGTGCTTTAGGCCTATAAACCTCAGGATTAGAAGTATATTAAACACTGTAACAGCTGCGTCTTCAGCCAAACAAAAGATTGACTCAAATACATCAACCCTGTCATCTGCACTCAGTCTTTGTTAAATGAAAGTGCTTTAAAACAGGATGTGGCGCCTGTTTATGCTACACTTCACATCATCAATCACGGCAGATAGTTATCTTTTACTATAAATATATACCAAACTATGAAGAAAGATGAGAAAGACCTGCAGAAAAACAAAAAACAAAACCCCCAACATGACACGTATTAACATTTTCTCCATCAAAATCAATGTCACATGTTATAATAAAAACGCCACGAGCAGGTGTTCAGGCGATTTGCATTCCTGAACTGCACCAGCCTGCACCTCTAGTTGGAGGGTTAATTACTTGATTCATCACTTCTTCCTGCCTTTGATGTTGCAAGTCTGAGATCTGATTAGTCGCTCAGCACGTAGCCTGTTGGTCAAAAACACAAAAAGGCTCTAAAAAAAAAAAGGATCAATGCTTCTGCACGATGTGTTTAAATCCCCCCGTTTGAGGTCATTTTCACAAATCTTCCCACTTTTTGCTATGTATTAAAATATGTACTAACAGGACTGTTTATTATAGGACACACTGACGTTTATTACTGCCGGATGTCCCTTTGTTTGCAAAGTGAATATGGAAATGTTGAGGCTCCATTTCCTGTGAAGTATAGACTCAGGTCTGTAACATCCACACACAGATTTCTGTCATTCCACAGATGTCTGTGACAGTAAAACACGCTGCAAGCGTGACAAGCAGGTGCATTTAAAAAAAAAAAGGGGGGGACACTGCCTAATAATCCAGCTGCTCGTTATCACTGATCTGTGCTCGAATTTACTGGAAGTGGACTCACTCCTTACTAATGTTAGAAGCAAACTAAGATAAAACTAGAAAAGGCTGCGGTCAGATTCAAAGATTAGATTCTCTGGGGCCTGAGATTTTGTGGAAGTTTCTTAAACAGCTGCATCTTACGATCCTTAAACTGACACCAAGCCGAACCCAACCCTGTCCAGCAATGTCTGCCTGCACCTCGGTATTAACAAATACGAGCAGTGGTGGGGGGACAGTTTGACAGACCTGAGCTTGTTTGGAGGACGATCCAACCTCACACAAGCTCAAAACTCCAAACCTGGAAAGATGACGATCCCTGGAATTAAGGTGAACACCTTTGTGCTGCTGTCGGGTTATTTTACTGGAGCTTTTCTTGTGATCCTGTTCATCCGTGTGTGGTACAGACAGCATTTATTTTTCTTTTTTTGAATGAAGCACTTGAATGAATGGATGGCTTCAGCGATCAATCATCCTCCTGCAGCTCCGTGGAAAAAGTGGCCAACACATCGACGCCTAACGGGTAAAAACCCGGTTCGCCTCCATCCGTCATCATGACGGCGGCAAAGACCGCTTGACGGGTTACTATTGACTCTTTTTTTTTTATACGTTAATTCATCTGCGAGTAAAGTGAAACCTTTGCTGGTGAGGACGGAAGTAAAATCACATGCTGCGGTTGCCGAGCGCAGTTGGGAAAGGACTGCAAAAGCCACCAGAACCGCAACGACAGCGAGAGGACGACAGTTTGGTGGGTTTTTTTAAAAAATACGTGAACATCCAGACAAAGTGCGAGTCTGAGCAGCAATGAAGACACACGGGGGAGAATCGATCCCAGCTGTCGCCCGCGGTGAATATGAATGAAGAATGACCAATGGTAAGTGTAGGAAAGCGCGCTGTGTGCAACTTGGCGCAAGTGGCCTAAAATGGTGACGCGCTGAATTAAAGAGACACTAATTTCGCAACGTTTGAGCATAAATCAAGCCGATCAGAACCCAATGGGGTGTTTTTTTGCGGCCATGACACATCATTAGTGCAACGTGTGTAAAGCGGCGCAAAGTGAACTTTGCCAAACTTACCCGCGAGCCGACTTGACGCGCGTCCGTTCTCCTGCCGTCTCCGCCGAGCGACTGGCTGGTTTACTGTACGTTAGACACTTGAAGGCTTTTCCAAAGGGGAATTCCGCGTGAATTACTTCCCATCTGCCCGTCAGAAGGAAACTGAAATAGGGTTTAGGATTTACGGGAATTGGCTTGTGGCTTTTTAAAGGAATTGAGAGTCGAGGAAATTACGCTTAGATAAAAGTTTACGCCCAGGTTTGGTTCGGACAATCATTTATTTGTATAATATTGGCAAACACGTTAAAATACTACACCAGAGCTGGAGTAAACGGTTAACATGGGCAGATGAACTAAATTATGTAAGCAGGGCCATTTACAGTGTTGAGTCATTCATGTGAACCTAATTGGGGTGAGTGGGGCCTAATTTTTTTTTCCAGTTACTTTATACACAGGTAACTTAATTTATACCAAGGCATCATCATTTTTATTGAACTTCTAAGTAAATATTCTAAAGTACTCTAATAAAAGTATTTTAGCAAAGGATTTCCTTAAATTGAAGTGAATAATCTATAAAATAAGCAACTGCCTCTCTGTCCCTCTCTGTCCCTCTCTGCCTGTCTCCCAGCCTCTTTTTCGCATCAGTGTCCTTGCTCTTCTACTTCTACCTCTACCTCTATCTCTGTCCTGTGACTGCAAAAGGTCTCCAGCAGACGTTAGGAGTGATTACAGTCCGGTCGTGGAAACAGAGCTCAACAACACAGTAAGCAACCACGTCTACCATTTCCTCCCACAGTGCACGGTTTTTGCTGCAGTACGACAGACCAGGGAGTCACGGCTCACTGTAATGTAGAGGGGACGAATTGACTGTGCAACTAGTTTTTTTTTTTTCATTAATCACACTCAGAAGTTTAACTGAGGTAACAGCCATAATCCTTTAGTATCTGTTGTGAAATCCTCTGGCCAAAGACAAGCTGGAAATGTTGCAGGCAAGTTCGAGCAGCGCTTCAAAAGTCACTGCAGATGTGGATCACACAATGCAGCTGCAACCTGAGAGTCGTGGTTTCCCTACTAGTCGCCGTAGGAAAACATTACCCGCTTTGTTTTTACTGCCTCAATGATCTGTTGAGGTTGTAAAGATGCACCAAGTTGTACAAGGAAAGCAAAGAGCAAAACAAGCGCGCTGACGTGAAGCCAAAGCTTCGTAATTCCTCGGAAAGCCCAGTTTCCTTCCCATGTCGGTAACTGAGCCAGAGATCTTTGGAAGCTGACCACGGCCTACTACTGTACACTCACAAGTGGATCCCAGTGGACCAGAAAGGAGGTTACAGGATGACATTTGAGCCAAGTCGTGTTTTGCTTTTATATTAATCTACTTCTCGATAGAAACCTGTCTGTAATGTTTAAACATCATGCACATTGTAATCATGCATATTGTATTCAAATAATCCTGACTTCTGTCATATTGTCTCACTCATTCAAGAAACGACGCATCACAACCTTGCTGCACAATACGTCCTGTAACGAAACAAGACTGAAGCACAAGGTGCCTAAGTACAAGTCCAACTCCACGGTGAGTAAGAATAGTGCAAATAAATGTACTAGTAATAGCAATAATACATATTTATTTACAGTATACTATGCAGTAAGACAACCCAGACTCAGCTCTATGTTTAGGCTTCACATACTCCAGTTGTGCACAATATTAGCATTACTCGGTTTGTTACGGTGGATGAAGGTCACCCCTGACCCCCACAAAACTAACACCACCAGGTGGTTTAATGTTGAGGCAGGTTCCCCTAAGTTC
The DNA here is from genome assembly GCA_030770545.1 of Macropodus opercularis. Lineage (NCBI taxonomy): Eukaryota > Metazoa > Chordata > Actinopteri > Anabantiformes > Osphronemidae > Macropodus > Macropodus opercularis. The sequence continues at coordinate 8,928,496 of JAUCMP010000028.1, forward strand.
CCGCCTTTGTCCAATGTGGAGCATTCACCCAACATCCTACTGTGCAACACACAGCTGAAGGTTTTGTTCATATATGAGTTATTAGGATGCTAGGAAGCTTTCAAGGACTAACGTGCCTCTATTCTGCAGGACATTCTGTTAACCTTGCATAACCTAACCCACAAAATGAAGAATTTAGGAGCGCCCCATACTGACGAACTGGCCGGATCCATCCTAAACTCCATACGCTGCCATTGCGTCCCTAGACCGGTAAGTCACACGCCGACCTAAACCCCGATAACATGAATGTACGCACTGTGTTTTAGGAAAGTGACAAACCTAAGACGCTCACTCTTTCAGTTCCTCTGTGTGGGATTTAACATATTCATTAATTGACAAAGACATAGGAATGTTGGCAAGCAGCGCTGCTTCCTTCTGCTACATAGTGGGTGACTCACCGATAGCTTACATAGCTGGTTTGCAGTGTAAATGTAACCAAACATGTGCCTCTTTGTTTTTATTAGTGCCAGGAAGACAAGATGAGTGAGATAAATGGGTACACAAGGTACTCACACAGTGTCTCCTTGGCACCAAGTTGTATTTGTAATGTACGGTTCACAGGAAAGGCATCAATCTTAATCATACCATAATTCATAGATCTGATCGTGATTCCAGCTCATTTCACTAGTTTTCTAAACACATGACATGCTGCGCAAACAAGTCACGTTGGGATTCCCACCTGCGCCCTTGTTTTCTCATATCAGTTGTGTGCCGTGTACCTGTTCGCTGTGAGGAATGTAGGATCAAAGTCAAATCTGATGACTCAGCTTCATAGTGACGCGTCTGAGTCACACACCAGAACCAGTCGTGACTTTATTTAGAGCCTCGTCGCCTAACCACACCAGAGCACGTTTAAAATGTTGGCTCACGCCGTAACACGGTTTTGCCTCTGTGTGTCGACCTCTGTTGACTAGACTGAAAGGACCAGGAGGAGGACGACGATGAGACGCAGGAGGAACGAGCAGAGCCCGTCCAACAAGGAGACAAGAAAACTTTGCAGAGTCATGGCCATTCTGTCTAAGATAACCAAGTGCTACCAGATACTGAACACGCAATTTGCGGCCAACTGACTGGGCTCGGGCACATTGTGCCAAACAACAAACATGGCTCCTGAGTCCTTCGCTGGATTATGCAGGAGGAAGCTGACACTTATTAAGCTATTCTGTCAAGTATCAGTATATTTCTCTTGCCGCTGCTTTTGGTGTTGTATGACTAAAGACTCTTTAGATTTTAAAGCTACAGAGAAACAAGCTATTCAGCCAAGAGGAGGAAAAAAAAAATTCCCTGGCCTCCCACATACTGGACAAGCGCACAGCGTGTTTGTATTATGCATCAGACGAAGTTCTTGTGTGCCCCAAAAAGGCAAATATTTTGTGAGCTCACATTAAAGTGTGCAGCAACAAGGACTGTTTCCAAAGCAATTGGATTGTAATGAATATGCTATGACATTTACTTGCACTTAGTGATGACTGCCCTAGCATGTCTGGGAAATATTAAGGTGCTCAAATACAGTTTTGCTTTCACTTTGGTTTAGAATTACTAGCCCTGTCACATCATTGTTATCTAAAGCGCCTCTGTTCTGTGTTTAGAAAAAGGCTTTAGGCTGCGCGTCAAGCCACTGGTACTCGCTTAGATGACAATGTGTGTCTGTGTGATTGATATTTTAAAAGCACATTCTGCCACAGATGGCTGAGTTCGCCTCAGAGCCGACTCTATTCTGGGATATATATATGTAAAAATGTTCTTGCCATATTCAGTTGGTGTATTCATTAACTATTTCTGTTTAAATGTTTAATTTTCGTACAAGAAATGAAATGCATGATTCTATATATTGTATAGTCTGAATATACTTCAACAGACACTCCCACAATCCCATCACAGCTGTCTTCATAAAAGTTTATTGGTAATGGAGGATATACATGGCGTTAAGTGCACATATCCAGGCTAACATTTGTTGTATTTAGTCCAGTCTGTTTAAATATTTTCTGTCATATAACTTAAATATAGCTGGCTTCATACCTAATCCCTGTCCAGTGACAGTTTGTTGGTTAATGATTATTAAATATGCACCTAAAATAGAGGGCTTTCCCTCTTAGTGCCCCGCCTGTAAATTATTGTAACTGTGTACGGTCAATAAATAGAGAGAGTTAGTTCAGCACAGATCATGGACCGTTTGAAATGTTTGTAGTGTTACTGTACATATGGTCCGAAATACCTTGATTTAACCAAACACTAACTCAAACCATTTGAAGCGAATAAAGCAACTGGAATATGTTTGGGTGCAGATAGGTTTCACACAAATTCAAGCAAAGACACATTTTGACGCTGCAGTGCATTAACAAAAGATGCAGTCAGTGCATTCAGTAAAAACGAAGGAATAAGAAAATAACCTCACTTCCATGTATAAAACGAGAGGGAATCGAAAGGACCGAGGAAATGCTACATCTGCCTATAATGTTTAAGGGAGCTAAAAACCTACTACCTGTAAAGTTTCAGAAAATCACCTGCTTTTCCTCCGTAGCGATATTGCACTTCAGTAGAAACCTGTGGCAGCAGAGGCAGGTGGCATTAAGGAATACAGTACAGGTGATAGTTGACAGGGGCGACCACAGCCACCTCTAAGGAGTCGTCCAGCATGTTTCTTTTACCTCTGTTTGCACAATTCACGACCGATATCTCAGCTTATATTTACTCCATCATCTCTGTCTTCTAACGACGCAGCAAGATATTGTCGACTGCTGCTGCTGTACAGTCCAGGTTTCTACAATAATAATAATAAGAACTTAGACCACATTACTTCCCGTGACCAAAACAATAATCTTAATTGGAAATGTTTATTTTCCTCTCATTAAAATTCTTAATATCTCTCTATCACCAGCACTTGTTTCACAGCAGTAATGTTGATTTGCGTGGGTAGAAACAGCTGCAGTGCCGTGGGTGAATCCATCAGTAAGGAGAAAGCCAATTAAAAATAATGAGCTGCATGGGCTGTTTCTGCTATCAAGAGCCTTATCGCTGTTTAATGTAACTTCATTTCAAACCAGTTCACCAGCCAGCTAGCCTTAAAAGTCTTTTTTTGAGGGGGGGGTTTACCTTATCTGTATTTTGGTCCATACTGCAATTAATCGTTCATCTGCCAATTAAACAGTTTGCTGCTTTGACCTAATTGTGACACACAAAGAAATTTTACAAAATTATACAAGCTTTGGTGAGTATCACTGATGACAGCTCGAGTAATGGTGCATCCCTGCCTTCCTATACTTCCTCCTGTTTCAGACCTCCGTCAGATACGCATCCTTTGGACCCCACACTCGCAGCAGAACTTGGCAGATTCAATAGGGTACTTTGTGCCGCAGGCGTGACAGAACTTGCTCTTCATTCCACCGTTGCCGACCTCGTTCCCGCCATCGACGTCGTTCCTGGGAAAATCGGCAAAGACGAACAGAGTTCATATTCATGAAGTTGAGTTTGGTTACAGTTCCCAACAGATACGTGTTAGTGTTGTGTGATAGCGTTAGCAACGGCGGCCTCTCGTGGACCAAGTAGTTTAGGGCTTTTGTCATAGTTACCACAGACTGGTAGAGTGAGGATGACAAACTAATCTGCTTGAAATAACAATGTGATGCACCTTCATTCGTCACACATATCTATGTAACATTCAGTACACAGGTAGTCATTCTGCTGGATAGGACAAGATGTCGCAAGAAGGAACACCACTGTTCTGTACAAACCTTTTCTGGTTGTGTAATTTACAATCATAAAGTATTTAAAGAGAGCTGCACTGTTACCCTTGAGATTATGTACTATACACGGTTTCGCAACCACAACCTGAAGCTATGGTTCACGAAACATAATTAAAAACAACCTGTGGAGTTCTGTGTTGTTTGAGAATGCTAACGTCTGCGTTAGTTTGCTCACCTGGATATGTAGGTGTCCACCTTCTTCTTGTTGACACCTATTACAGACTGCGCGTTCCTCACAGAGCCGTAGCCAGAGATCGCTGCCCGGCTCTTGTTTCCCACGCTGACAGAGGGATCGCAGAACAGATGAAAGAGTAACAAGTGTGTCAAGAGTGCACGCGTTCTGGATTCTCTATTTTTGCAGAGTGAGGCTCTGTAACAAATGCTTAAAATAAACAAATGTAAAAAGAATCCACTGACCCTGATGGTGGGCTTGTGAGGCCGGATGGATTATTCCTCACTGAAACGGAAGAAGACACCTTTGTAGAAGGGATCCCTAGAGTAATAGATGGGGAGAGAATAAAGACAATATTACTGTCAATAAGCTGAGCTGGGTCTATGAGAACGTTCATTTTCCAGGTTACTTAATTTGACAGTCGCATTGAAACAAGGGCTAGCTATCGATCTCACCCGTGGGCTGTCCCAGGCCTGATCTCTGGGGTAGACGAGAGGCAGCTGAAGGGATGCTTGACACAGCAGCAGCGTTTGCCTTCTTTACAGCAGCGGGAGGCTTGTACTGAAGATGAGGAGGAAGCAACGATAAATAAAAGCCTCATATAAGTCTTGACATGCACAGCAATACCACAGATGCTCTTTTGATTTATTAGTGGGGCACCGCCACACAATCAACAGTGGCCACCACATACTGAGTTTTCTTTTCCTGTGGTTTTAAAATGGGTGAAATGTTACTTGATTGTAGAGCTGAGTGCTACACATAAACTCTTTTCTGTCACAGAGACGGTTAAGCTATAAAAATGGAAAATAGGAAATAACAGAAGGACACACATTTCTTGGAAACATAAACCAAAAAGATTTTGACAAAATCTTATCGCAGAAGCATTCCCCAGTACTGTCTATGTGTGTGAGTACCTGTGTGCGACCAGGAGGTTTCTTGGACTCTCCCAACTTGCCCTTGTTGGGCATCCGGGCAGCCTGCTCCTGACAGAACTTGATGTGTCTATCAGCCGCGCCCTCGTTAAACCGCCGCTGACAGTAAGGGCACTGGACATAGTCTGGAGGCAGACCAACAGTGGTTAAGAAGGATTCACTGTGGAACTGAATATCAGAAGCTGTTTGAAAGTGTGTTTTAAATTGTGAAAACTTTCTTAGTTTTGAAACCTTTGTAGTGCAACTAACAAAATTAGAGGAGGAGGGAATCATTCAGAAATATGGTGATGCAATATGATGACGAGGAAGTTTAGGAGCACGATAATATTATCTGTATACTTTAGGCTCTTCAAATGACCATCATTCCTGTAATTTTCAAGGGCTGTTACAGGTTACAGCCACTAGATGTCACTCTAACTGTCTTGTTTGAGGCCCATCCTGAATCAGCCTTTTGTATATTGTGTGTACATGAATCACATCCACTATATCATTGTAATTCTTATTAGTTTCTTGCTGGAAACCACACATTACTTGTTACCTGGGTCATAAGTGGGGGGAGGGGGAGGGGGCAACGGCCCCCCGTCTTTGATGACCTGAGTGACGGCTTTGGCAGCACGGATGGTAGCGATGAAGTCCTCGTGTTTCTTGCGCCAGTTGGACGGCTTCTTGGGTGGCTCTGCCTGGCAAGAGGTAAAACAGATGCTGTCTGTTCCACATCCAGCCAGAAATTCTAACATACTCATTAGAGATATTTTCTGAAAAAAAGTGTTCTCTGTGCATCCGGAAAGTAGCAGCGGTTGAAAGACGATATCCGTGATAACTTCATATTTCCTACATGATTACAGTCTTCTTTCAAGAGTCTCATAAATGAGTTGATTGTGAAAGTTTTCTTTAACTTTTTACAGTGTCCCTGCCAAACCTCCAGACTTCTAAACTGCCAACAATGAGGGAATGTGCATCAGTTAGTAATTAATTATTAATTCCAAAAAATTATCATCTGGGATTTGGAAAAAATGTAGCAGTGTGACAGAAACAATAGAATTAAGAAGTGAAAGATATTTGCATACTGTCAGTTGAAGATAAAAGGTAGGAAAAGAAAGAATCAGTGTTCTTTTAAAATAAACACCACAATATGTTAACACACCTCTAGTTTGCCCAGTCAATGAAATCAATGCTTAACCGAAGCCAATCACCTCACAAGACAAACTGTGCAGCTTTACATAACGTACACAGAAATAAAGAAGAAAGAAAACAATTAAAAAGGCAAATCAACTTACTTTCTCAGTGGCTGATGAACTTTGGGACTGAAATACAATTAAAAGTGGTTGAACATAATCTACTATCACAAAAAACAGAATGTCCTAGATGGATAAGCAAAGACTCAAAACATTTCCTCTTCACCAGCCTGAGCCAGGGCAAAGGTAAACAAGTGTATGGATATGGCAGCGATTTGTTTTTCGGAGCCTGTGTGGCCTGAACTTCTGCAGCCTGTGGGCCCGTGATTTGATCTGTTTAGTTTTATACATGCAATTTATATTAGTGCAGTTCAAACCACACGTTTTTATAGGAATCATTGAATGAATGACAGTAGATGAACACAACTTTAGCCTCGGAATAATGACAAACTATACTTAATTGTATCATTGAATGAAGTGCAATGGTTGTTGATACTGCTGCAAATTCGTGGCGTGGAAAGTACGGCCCTACCTTTGGTTTTACAGGTTTGAGCGTAGGGATGTCTGTGCCCTCAGCTCTCTGTCTACTGGAGTCAAAAACCCTCCTCCGCTTGGATGCTGACTTCTGGCAGATTTTAGCATGCTTCTCCTGTAAGAAAAGAAAACATGTACAAAGATCTACACACCATGATCTCTCTAGATGTGTTAATAGAAATACACACCTTCAACGCTTTATTGAAGCCTTTAGCTTCCCTACTTAGACCTCACGATTGGATCCTACTGGATGTTTGAACAGTGGCTAATGACATATTGTTTGTTATCCAAACAGTTCTCTGCTAGACTCACTGTGAAAACATATTACCATCACTGGTTTATCAGCAGGTCAACACGCATCGACACGACTCACTCACGCTTCTAGCACTGCATATAGACCAGGAGACCCAGCTCTAGCCACCGCCTATCAGGGCTGAGGCAGGTCTGCTATGAAGGACAGAGAACGGGAGCTTTACCAGGACTTTAGGGAAGAAGCGCCTTTTACAGATGTTGCACTGAACCAGAACCTCAGAAGGAGGAGCGTCACCATCTGTAACAGAAAACAGTGAAGAGCAGTGCGGACAGGTGAACGTCACGGAGAGACGTGGATCATCTTGCTGCGCTTCATTCATTCGGTCTTTAATGACACGTAGGCGTTTTATTCGTGTGCTTCACGTCTAAGCGTACGTTTCGACGTCCTTAACATGGGGCAGTTCCGGGTGTTAGTTTATTGATTAGTGAGCAGGATGCTAACACCAGCTTCTGTGGCTATCCCACCCATGCAGGGGCAGGGAGAAGCTAGCTAACGCTAGTCACCCTAGCGTCACCTAGCATTGCATGGGCTAAATCCCAAACAACAAAAAAAAGAGGTCGCTGGGAAAAAAAACAATTCACACCCCTGCATTTGGCTAAATTAAAAGCCTGTGTGCTTTATTGACAAACACTGTAAACAAACACATCAACGGGATTTCCCCTCACCTTCGAATTCTTCCATCATTAGGTTACTCCGTTGTCTGTGGCCGCTGTTGTTACAAACATCCAACTGTAGCCTGAGGACGCAAGAGCACTCACCCCCGCTCACTTCCGGGTTTGCCAAACACGGCGAGGCGTCTGCAAATTGACGTTAACCTCAATTTTTACCTCGTAAACACAACGCATTCTGAAAAGACGCGGGCGTATACGGGCTTTCTTAAATGTTACTAATAGCGCTGTGGCTCGCTATTAGTAATCCGTCTGTGGCCCATGGACGATGTATTATTCTTGCTTTTTAGACGCTTAGTTCACCTGGGCGTCATCGTTTGAGTGTGAGCGCCATCTTCTGGCCAAAACGCGCCACTCCTCCAGGTTTCAGAGACTGAAATCATAAGTAGAGAGGGTTCTTTTGAAGATGAGAAGAAACTGTAGTCTGACTTACACAAAGCGTGATGCCACGTTATAATATAATTTATTTCTGACATGCTCCATTTCTGTAAAAAGCCTACAAAACCTTTAATTATGGCGTTACTAAGTCTATAATTTAAAACAAATTGGCAGGAGATCTTAGTGGTTGCCTTCATAAGGCCACGGAGAAGAAGAAGAAGAAAAAAAAAAAAAGGAATGTATGTCCTTGTTTGCTTGTTAGTTCAAACACTTGCCCAGAGGAAACACTCGGAAGTCCCCATTTCAGCATATTGAGCACGTATCAGCTGAATGGAGTGATTCACAGGCTCAATCACAAGATCTCTTGTTCTCCGTCTGTTTCGCTCTCTCTCTCACACGCACGCGCACACACTCACATACACTCACACACACACACACACACACACACACACACACACACACACACACACACACACACAACATTCATAATGACATCCCTGTCTTGTTCTAACATCATGACCTCTGGGTTTTATTTAAAAATATTTTAACTGATTTTGGTTTTGATGTATAAACTGTCTGTAACGTGCACCATGTTTATGTAATTTCTGTTGTATTGCTGTCAAGTGTGTAAGTAAGATAAGTTGATGAAATCGTAAACAAAATGTTTAATTTTTAGTTCTAATTCAAGAGGTATGAGCAAACTGTGGCGTCAGCCATTTTCACTTCTGCGTTGATATGATATTTCTTTTCTTTTCCCCTATTTCTTTTGTCCATTTTTGAATATGTAAACATTGCCTGACCAGCTGTGACCTGTTCCCTCATTACTCCCTGACTAATCACGCAGATAAAAAATAATCTCAACATGAAGTTCAGAGTGGTTTCATGCTGGTAAAGAAGAACATTAACACAGTGTTCCTTGCATAAAATCAGGTTTTATATGTATGATATTAACTATAATTACTGTATTACACACCCAGATACACACTTGCCAGATTGTCTTTGGACTAGTTTCCAGTGTAATCTAAAAATCTGTTGCCTATAGTCATTAAGTGTTTGTCCCTGGACTTTGGACTGGCTGTTTGCTCTTATGTATGGACTTTGCTTACCTGGAATCTGCCTTTATGTTTATCCCAGTCTGATCCTGCCAGACTCTGTGTTTTGGATTTTGACTAAAGTCAGTTTTGTTTGCTCTGCCTGGTCATCTGCGTCACTTCACTAGTGTTTTACTGCTACTGCTCTGAACTCGCTTACCTCTGCTGGACAAACTGGAGCAGTTTAGTTCATTTTCTGAGCTGTGATAAACCAATGTGACTTGTTGCAGAAAAAAACACACGGTACTAAGCAAAGGTTTTAGGCAGGTGTTTAAAAAGCTGTAAACAAAGAATGCTTTCAAAAATTGAAGTGTTAAACATTTATTATCATGAATGAACAAAATGCGGTGAATGAACAAAGGAGAAATCTAAATCACATCAATATTTGCTGTGACCACTCTTTGCCTTCAAAACAGCAGCAGTTTTTCTAGGTTCACTTGCTCACAGTGTTTGAAGGATGGGAGGTTGCTCCAAACATCGTGAACTTACCACAGATCTTCTGTGGATGTAGGGTTTCTCACATCCTTCTGTCTCTTCATAATCCCAGAGACACTCCATGATGTTGACGTCAGGGCTCGGTGGGGACCGTGCCATCACTACCAGTACTTCCAGTACTGACGTAGTAAAACCAAAGACTGATTTGATGCAGTTCTTTCTTTTGTTCGCTCACTTTGCATTTCGTAAATTGACAAAAATAAACAATCATCATTCATATTTCTGAAAGCATTCTTTGTTTACAGCATTTTTTCACAGCTGCCTAAAACCTTTGCCCAGTACTGTATCTCAAACAGAAACATAAATCAGCTTTTATTGTGAGTAACTAAAATATGCATATCAGGACTTAGTGTAAAAACATAATGATTGCTGCCTTGCGGTTTGGAATATGAGAAATATGTTTTATTTGACAATGAGAATAATAAACTATAAGGTTTAACAACTGTAACAGCAGTACAGTAGAGTAGAGTAATGTGGACTACACAAACAAAGAGATATATACTGTGTACTTGCTGACATGAGATTTTAGTCAACACAAAATCAGTAAGTCTTTCATCTTTCATATTAAGAATTGTTTATATTATATTGCTATAATTTGACAGAGAGTGTGCCTCACTCACAGAACGCAGGTCAATACTGTAAAAGTCAAAAAATGATTCCTGTGCCTTCCTTCGTATTTGGCATCAAGGCTTTGTTGTCCAGCGTTTGCTTCCTGTGCTTAACTTTCCTGTGGGATGAAAAACCCATGCATGTCCTTGTGCAGCTCCGCACTCACATGCGCCCGAGCCACTTCTTTGAATGTCTTGCCATCAAGAATCAGGATGAAACCCAACTGGTCTGGGCTCAGCGCGGTAATAGATGATAAGACTACGCCTGAAATAAAAACAACAACGACAACAACATGTCACATCAGTGATGGTACTTCAACATAGGGTGTTAATACAACAGTAAGTCATCAGTGGGCAATTTAATCTTATCTTCAATTTTGTGCTCCAGCTGATAGCATAAACACACCACGCAGTAAACTATGAAGCGAACAATGCTCCTTAGTGAACATTCAAATAAACTTTTTTTTTTCACAGAACCAATACAGTTAAATTAAAGGACATTTGGGAACGAACCTCCACCTTGACCTCTAACTTTCCAACCATAAATGTTTGGCTCTACTGCCAACCTGCATAAAGAGATTTTACTCACAGGCCAGTTCCAAAGCATAGACTCATTGCCTGGGGGACCCTGCTGCACATCTAGGAGCCACTTCTCTAAATTCCTCTGTTGTCTAACCCAAGATGAAGATGTTTGCTCTTGGTTGAATTTATTTCTGGTGGGAAATGCGTTTTAAGCGAAGCACTTTACCAAAGATCTGTGCAAGCTATTACTTTGAAGCCCCGCTATGTTTATCGCTTCCCTTTATTGTTTATGTTGCCTTGATGTATAACTATGCCCAGTGGACAGGACATGTGGGCATTGCAGCCAGAGACATAAAGTGTTTAGGTGTTTATTTCCTTTTCTCAGCTCCGCAGTCGGCTCCTTCCTTCTGTAACAACACGGCAGCCAGGAACTGTCTGTTTCCTCAGCCTCGCATTACAAAAATACCTTTTTCATCAGTTATATAAAAGCCACGCTGAAGCCAAGAAGGAACGGGACACAGAAGATTCCTTAACCCAGCTCACAAAGACAAAACTAGTCAAGCCCACATATGCTGTACTGCCTTCGTCAGATTCAGAAGGACGTCTCCTGAGTTGTGTCTGCTCACCATCATCTTCTGACTCTCCATTTGGCCTGGGGATGAACACTGGTTCAGATGGAAAGCAGTTGTCCTCATGCCAGTAAACCGTTTCCTTGGTTTCTGTGTCAAGTTTCCCAATCTACAGTAAGGACACATTAATTGCACGATTAGGATGAATTCAAACACTCATCAGCTCAGAGCAAGTTATTAATCATTTGTTCTAATCATCATCATCCATATGGTTACACTCATAGCATTAAACGTGACGCACAGCTGTCCCTGTTGAATATGACAAGCGTGGGAACAGTAATTAACGCAGAATAACGAATAAAAGAAAAGCAGTATGTTTTCCGATCAGCGGCTATTTTAAGGGCCAAATCATTTCTTCTCTTACACGTTTAGTTACACAAGCGAGACAAATTTATCTTTTAGCCTGTGACTCATTGCCTTGACCAAACTGTGGACTGTGAGCTGCTTTGTGGTTTGTTTGGGTTTTTTTGGGGGTCTGATATTTTATGGTTTTGCTTCTGTTTCTGCTCAGTCAGCTATTACGGCTGTTGGGTTCCGTGTCGTTTAATGTTAATGTCTCCAGAGGCACGTGGCATCAATGTTTCAGCCCAGATGTTTCAACATCTTACTTACAAATGCTCCTGAAGTAAATCTGGGATAATCGGTGCAAAGTCAGCATGAATTTCATTACTGTCGTAAAAACAGGAAGTATCGCAACAAAAGGTTCAACGAGGTTAAAAGCGGTTGTCACAGTGTTACCCCATGATCAGTTTTCCTGTGTCACGTGTGAAGTGGAAATGAATACAAACGCAACATTTGATTTTTTCCGTGGCACGCACTTGGACCCTGCCCCGGCAGACACCTTACCCACCCACCTTATCTTATCGCTGCAAATTACTTCAACAATGATTATCTTTTCTTTTGTGAGCACAGCTCTCTTGTAAATGGGATCCACATTTTTTTCCCAGCATATTAATAATAATTTTAAAAAAAATCCAGTCACATCCCACAGTCTGTTTTTGTTTTGCTTGTTGTCTTGCCAAAGGCAGTTAGTTTGACTTTAGGGAGTTTCAAATTGTTGCCAAAAGAAACCCAACAATAAAATTTAAATTATCTTATCTTAATTGTCTAAACCAAGATGTTTCCTTCTGTACTGTTCTCTTGGTAGACTTTACTTATGAATGATGAAAACTGAGTGTATTTTATTGCTTCCCTCTATTGTTTACGTCCCCTTGACGTATAACTACACCCAATGGCAAAGACGCGAGTGTTGCAGCTGGAGATATAAAGTGTTTAAGCGTTTGCTTGGACAACTGGTGTTTGACGCAACACAATGTTTCCTCGCTTGCTTGTTGTCTAATTCTCAGGCCCGCGGTAACACTGCGACCGGGAACTGTCTGCTTCCATAGCTTTGCATCTAAAACACCTGTTGTTCCTGAGTTGTTGGGTTTGTTTTTTTTAGGTTCCTCTCGGAAAAAAACACTTGTAAGACCCACTGAAAACAACAGGGAATGTTACCTTCACTTTACTTGAAGGGTTTGAAGGGTCCTTAGTGCAGTTCCCATAGACAAACCTGTGCCTCTTGCCGTTGAAGTCGTAATTTATTCTTGGCATATCAATGTCTGGGGGACATAAATACACAGTATTGTGTTTGAGCAAATCAGGTAAACTGTCACAGATGCAAAGCTCGAGACTTTTACCTTCATGCAGCACCTCTGCCTGGCACATTACTTTGCCCTCTTTCTCCTTCACAGCTCTGGCTGTTGTGCATTTGAGATTTACCAGGTTTTCTCCAACTGCAATGCCCTGCAAATTGACGCCAAACTGTTAAATTCACTCTCAGGTCATTGCTTTCTCTAAACTTGGTATGGTAATAAATCCCACCTTGTCTGGTTGGACGGGAAGTGCAAATCTTCTGTAGCTTGATTTGGAAATAATTGAGGCCTTTGTCTCACCAGCCTCAGGGCTTTTCTTCAGGTAGAACATATCGTAAAGCTTGGTATCATCATAGGCAATGACATCAAAGATCACGTGGCCGGCTTCTTCAAATGCGTTCACGTGATGGTAGACAACCATTGTTCCGGTAAAGTACTTGGTCTCCACCTCTTTGCCAGTTTTTCGGTCTATCAGGTGGATAAGAGTCTGAAGAAGAAATGAGGAAAAGAAGAAATTTAAGCAGCCGCAGAACAAACATAAAAACAGGACATATAGAAAATATAACAAACACGGCACGGATTACATTGTCCTCGGCGTTGAACTTCAGGCAGCTCGCCCAGTTGACTCCCCTCATGTACGCCGTGGCCATCTTGAGGATGTCCAGTTTGAAAGGCTGCTCGATGAAGATGAAGTAACTGTCAGTCATTCCGAAGCTGTGGTAGTAGCTGGGGGTTAGCAGGGTGCGACAGGGGATTGCGGAGATGATCTCCACCTTCTTCAGTGCAGGGACATTCTTGGCTTTGTCTGAAACACGAAAAGCCAACGTATTTATTAAATAAACAGAGTTGAAATCTATATGGTTGACGCTGATTATAGTGATGTGCTGATCTGTTTCAAGTGCAGCTGAAGATGGACAATACAGCAGGTCACGGGGGTCACATACCTTTCTCTGACAAAGCAGGGACTTTGAACAGGATATATTTAGTCTTGCCCTTCTCTGCTATTGAAGTTCCTATGTTGTAGGCGTTGCCCTCCTTGTCGTAGTGTGGATGGGACGACGCTAGATTCACAGGCAGGTACTTCATGTAGTCCACCTGTGTGCAACAGAACAGTTTGGTAGCACGCAAGCTCAAAAAACCCGTTTGAGAATTTGTAAAGATCAGCAGGCGACGTTACTTTGTCCAGAGTTTCCAGGGTCACCGGGTCGATCTTGCGGATGTAGTTGGTTTCAGAGGTGGCAAAGTATTCGTTGCCGTATTTGATGAAATTGCTTGCACCGTTGTCTGTGAAATCGGGCACGGTGTGGTTAAAAAAGGTAATTGCCCTGAAAGTAAGACAAAGACATTTTAATCTCAAAACACAGTCCGACGGCTCATCCAACACTGAAGACCGATGACTCCCGTAGAGAAGCTACAGTTAGTTTTTCGCAATTAAAAAAGGAAAACAAATAATACGAATACGAGGCAACAAATAAGCAAACAAACAAACTTACTTGACAATTAGGCTCTTGCTGGAGTCTGGATACGCCATTGTCCCCATTTCAGACACGACTATTCTGTTTTCAGTCATGTTAGAGTTATAGGTGTCACTTCTGAGGAATCTGCTCCTGTGGGTCACTTCACCTGGAATTACACAAAATGAATTATTTGTTTACATATGCAACTTTTTTTTTATCATCCCCACACACTGATGTTCCTCACAGCGACGCCACTTCTGGGATGGTGATGACACTTGATTTTCTGGAATATACCCGAACGCTATTCAGGTATAGAAGTTCAACACCTACCGTCTTTAAAGGCGAAGCTGTGCATGATGGACAAACCATCAAACCAGTGGTTGTAGCTGGTGTCCCCCACTGAAAAGATGCCGGGACCGTTGCGCAGCAGCGAGCCTCGCAGCCAGCCGGGGATGTGCCCTGTTTGAATTGAATTGAAGATGCATTAAAAAAATTAAAAAAAAAAAAAAGATTCTGTCTGGACTTTCAGTCAGTCTTGAGAAGTCGACCAGTACCTTTGACTTCTGCCTTTGCGGGCTCCGGCGCCTCCACCGCGTTCTTGGGGAAGTCCTGGAACATGTTTTCAGCCAGAGAAGCGAACGCGGAGGTGTCGGAATGACACTGCAACCCGGCTGCAGACGGAACCACTCCCTTTAAAAGCTCCTGTCCACGCTGGGAGGTGGCCAAGGGCGGTTTATCTTATCTATACGTCCAGATTGTGATTCCATCCAAACGCCAATTCGGGGAAAACCACCGTGAAACTGATTCTTTTCCACTGATTTTTGTCTACTTATGGGAAACGAAAAAAACACAAGGTCGCTTATTTTTCCCTTCTCTTCTGATGAACAATCGTGGTTTAAAAGCCAAAATAGGATCAAACTGCAGTGTCAGCTTTCAGCGGCGTGTTTGGCCTCTTTGACCCCATTACATAATCTTCAGCGCACTTTTATTGATTGGTTTAGTTCAGTTAGTGGTTTTGTAGTAACCTAGTAATTTAAATAAACATGAAGCGCTTTCCCCTCACAATTCAAACTACAGCAGTTATTGTATTAATTCCTCTGTTATATTAATATTCATGCAGGCTGTTGTGTATCTTCAAGTAACTTCTTTTATCTGCTTTGGTGATTCATCTAATACCACTTTATGGCTTAATATCAGCGGATAGCACAGCCTTTTATCACATACACGGCTTTTTTTGTCTATAATAATTTTTCCTGGAAGGAACGTGGAGCAGCTCATTACCCCAGATAAAGCATGTGCACCTTCCTATTATTCCTTTTATGACTTTCGTGTGGTTCTCAGAATAGGTAAATGCTGAGAAAGCACTGCACGTAATGTGACAAGCGGAGAGCATCTGCAGACTAATGCGAAAAGGTCATACTTCTTATATAACCTGCTCTGCTGTAATGGGGATGATTGTTTCATTCAAATTCCATCAAATGTTGTTAAAACACAGCCGTGAAACTGCACATTCACCAAAAAACACCAAAACAAATACTCAACGTTACATTTATGTGACATCCAGATTTTGATTCAGATCAGCCCGAGTAGGTCTTTAGGATTTATTGCTTCAACATGTAAACTAATGTGAAAAGTAACAAAAAATTGAAGGCTGTAAAATAAATTTAGTGAAGTAAAACATTCACTATTGCAACATGAAATGCAGAGCAGTGACAATCAGCCGGTATCATTTGACTTCATCCATAAACCTGCCACTGGATTCACTGGAGCTGTGGATGGTCAACAGCTGAAAAAATTCAAGGAGTTCAATGGGAGCCGAACAAACAGAACAACACTGACTCCTGGTGGCTTGTTTGAGGCACTACACGGGTTGTGTGAATACGAAAAGGAAAAGCTTTGGAGTTTAAAAAAAAAAAGCTACAGGGACATGTGAT
This sequence comes from Macropodus opercularis, assembly GCA_030770545.1. Lineage (NCBI taxonomy): Eukaryota > Metazoa > Chordata > Actinopteri > Anabantiformes > Osphronemidae > Macropodus > Macropodus opercularis. Next base: position 8,944,820 of record JAUCMP010000028.1, read on the forward strand.
AGGTCCTTATCTAACGTAAATACTCTGTTTACATAGGAAAACAAGCTTTGACAAATACAGTTTAATATATATATATATATATATATATATATACCAATATATGCTGACATTAGGCAAACGGTTCCACCCTGTAGAAATGACTTTAATGGTGTTTCTGGCAGTAGTACAAAATAAATGTGCTTCAAAGACACATCGACAACATCACATCAGTTAATTTGGTATTTATTGTAAAGAAAGAAATGAAAACGCAAATTTAAATATACCCTGCAACGCCACCACACGCCGTCATCCCCGGTACATTCACGTCGCTAAACACTCCACCCGCCCACGTCGCGTCGTGACGCGTCCTTCTGAATTAACGCGTCACACAACGGTGCGCTCGCGAAGCAAGACGCTCACGTGGTTGCTCACATTTTCGCGTCACGTCACTATGACCGTGGTCTGTGGGTTACACTATGTACACGTCCTCACAGGAGGCTAAGTTGATCTACAGGTGTCAAATGTCATTTTGTTTAGAGTGCAATACTGCATGCAGGTAGAAAAGGTGCGCGGAGACCGTGTTGGGAACGTGTGAAGGTGCAGCCACAGTTCCACTTAACCCCCACGACATGTGTCCACGAAGTCCACTCACAACTCACACGTTCAGCCCCATCCTATACTTCAGATGCTCGATGACGCAACTGAAACGCCCCCCCCCCCCCCCCGGCAAAATGACTGCAGCCTTTTTCTCACCACTGTGGCCACGACGCGCAGCCTGGACAGAATTCAGTCAAACGCAGCCGCAAGCCGCGTTAACATGCTCACAGAAATGAACAAAACAAATAAACAACAATAACAGCAGCATCATCTTATGATGACACAAGATTTCAGGATGGAGTAGTAGTAATGGCTTAACCACTGGCACGTAAAGAAAAATGAAAGACAATTAAAACAACAAAAACAGAGCGTTATAACAATCAGCCATAACAAGCTTGCCCCCCCCCACATTTATAACTAATGAGGGGGGGGGGACTAAATGCTCACTGTGCGATGGCAGGTTGTTTCAGAAAGGCAACAAACTCAAAATGCTGAAGGCATAGCGTCAAAACAAGCGGTCCCCGTTTCACAAAACGTTTGATGTACAGCTCATAATAAGACACACTTACCATGAAAGTTCAAGTACATGGTTGGTAACTCATCGATGAAATATAACTTTTAATTTGAACAAGTGACATATACGTTTATTGTAAAAAAAAAAAAAAAGAAGCTTTGAACTGGGTCGCTCCTGTGTTCAGTGATGTGATGTTTACTCAGAAGAAGATACTTAAGAAAACAATTACAGCATGTGAAGTAATTTCACTGTCCCATATATTCATAAGCACTGAAAACACAGCACAACCTCTGTACCATTTGAAGAATAAATATGGAAGTACATATTATGTCAACAGCTGAGTGGAAACTATATATAACATGAGGCAGAAGCTATGTTTATCACAATGGGTGTTGACAAATATTTTTTGACATAAACTGAACTTTTACAATATGAAACACTGTTTGTTTTTGATTTCACATAAAACTAAAGGGGGAAAAATACAGCTTGGCTAAAAATCTTCAATTTCCTCATGGAAAACAATCACAGCAGCAGTGGAGTAAAAGCAGTTGCAGTCAAAAATAGAAAATATGATTATTACTGTATATAAATAAATGGTGGGAAAAAAAGTGAGTTGATCTGTGTTTTGCTTAACGTTCGGGTTTTCTCGGATTCCAAACTGCACCTCCAGCAATTAGTCTGACCCCTTAACGCGTGATTAAAAACGACAATGCCGGCTCCTAGTAAACAGTGTAAGGAACTCATTTGTGTTTATGCAATATCAATTTCTGTTCTACACACAAAACTGTGGATCAATCTGATGTGAACTGTTGCTTCGATAGTTCCTGTCCTTCTAAGCGCCTGCATTTCTCAATTCCAGTAAACAAACACATCGTTGACATTCACGTTCCCTTTTAGGTACTTTATACATCAGTCTCTATCGCGTTAAAAACTCTTAACGGTTTGCATCTTTTATAGTGTGTTTATCTTGACTCCAGCAAGACAAAAGAAACAGACTCTTGAAAAACACTTTCACCCTTTTTACCCAAAGTAATTTCAACGAACCATACAAACACAAGTGCATTACTCTTGTCAGCGTCATGTAATCCTGTCTCCAGCATGCACAATTATCTAAAAATGGGGGAAATGATGCTTTACCCGTCTCCCTGAACAGACCTGGCAATGATGTTATGGCACTAACCATTGTTGTACATTTTTGTGGTTCAGAAACACAAACATATCTTTGTCATTTGGATTCTGGGACTCTGGCAGCAATAATAATACAAAACGAAACATCTGAAAGTCTTTGTGTAAAGTCGTACTAGTTGCAAAGAACGGTAAACTTTTGACAATTTGTGTTTGGACTTGGGAGTCCACCTTCGCAGGATGACCTCTCTTGTGTAGTGCTGAATTGTTCAAGAGAAAAATAATTGGCCATGCAAACAGGAGTATTGCTAAGAGGTCATTTGATGGCTTAGGGATGGCCTGCTCAGTGGTCCATCGGTAGAGCTCAGTGAGCGTGCCCACTTAGCATAGAATAAAATGGTTTCCCCTCCTTACATTCGGTCCTCTGATGTCCCAAGTATCCTGACGTGCAAGGGTCCGACTTACTGCTCGTCGACGCACTGAGACTGAGAGCGACGTCTTTTTGGCTCTATTGCAGTGTTTCTCACCACCGATGCCCCGGTCCCTTTAATCCGTCTTGCCGTTCTCCTGAGGTGCCCCGGCTTTCTTCCAGTGTGGCGAACGCAACACCTTGTAGCAGCCGCGAGCGATCTTGTGCATCCACATAACGTTCATGATGTCCAGGCAGATACTGGAGCCGATCCAGGCCACGCGGCCACCCCAGGGCACCAGGTAGAAGGCCTCAGTGCCGTAGACTGCATACATGCGACTGTAGTAGACCGGCATGACAGCGATGCGGACCATAAAAAAGACCACCGCCATGGCAACGCCGTTTGCCATGTTGGGCCGGGACGACTTGGGATACCCTAGTACCTCAAAAAACCAGCTGAAACACAACACGTGATTAAGAAGAGTGTCTCGCAAATATGAAGAAGATGAGTAACCAGACACACTTGTGTGACTGTTTTAATGATATCATTAAAAAGTCCTGACAATTATTACAAATTCTGAATTTAATGTCCAGGTCATTAGTAAACAGGTACATACCGCTGGTTCACACATGGCGTGGAAAACTCAGCAAGCAGTCGGAAGTTAGCAAAATAAGGCAACATTCCTTGGCCCTGGAGGAACACGACAAGAGCAGGAAGACAACGAAACAAGACCATATAGCAAAACAATTCCTCTAAACAGAATCTCCACATACATAAATAATGAGCAGATATTAACAGAGCACAGGCATTGGTACGTACAATCATATATACATACACTGGGCCAGCCAATAGTTGAAGGAGCAATCGAAAGCCATGCAGAGTCAAAAGTGACATGTTTGACCACCAACCACTGTTTGGAAGATCAGGGCCTGAATTACATCACCTTCCGAGACGTAAGATCATCTTCTGCACCGATTACCCACCCTGTACCTGGGTGCACAGCTGAATTATGGGTATCCGGTACTATGACCAATGACGCCGCATCTGTGAAAATGTCTGTGAGTGGCTCTGAAGCCCTTAACCATTCCACCGTAGCAAGGATCTACAGTATCTCGTGTCATTATCATTATAATTAGAAAGGTCTGATGTTATTCGTATGGGACCTACTGATTAAATTGTGCTCAGGGGGAGCTAAATCAATAACCTAACATGAGCTTACTCTGCCTTTTTGAGCCCAATTCCATCCCTCTTGCATGAAGATGATCCTAAAAATCAAAATGCTTTCAGGAAACCTGATCTTCGACACTGTTGTCGCCGCCTACCTTGCTAAATCGGCTGGAACCTTTAAACATCAAACACTTGGTCTAAAATGATGGAGGTAAAATTGTGCCATTAGCCAAATAAGTTGGAATAATGTATTCAAATGGAAATGTGCATTAGAGAGACTAAGGGCTGCGATTTGTATCTGACTTTTAAGTTTTATTTGACTCTTTTCATTAAAATGTTTGTCAAATTACAGACTATTCATGTTTAGAATGAGTTCAACTAAAACTTGAGATAAAAAATCACAAAAAACACTCATTCAAGGTTATTTGGCGAGTGGCCCAACGTTTTCCATTTAAACCCAGACTTACCGTCAAGAGCTGAAACAAAAGCCGGTAATTAAATGAAATACAAACAAGGCGCGTCTGCATTGCAGTTTTTGTACCATATGACGTGAGCTCTCCAACTTGCAAGAGCATGCTAGTACCTCTAGGAACTGGTAAGTCCATACTGTGACTGGGCATCATATCTGCTCAGTGCAACACAACAGCAATAACAGCAGACAAGACAGGAATGAAGAAGTCCCCATCTAGACCAAAACCCCCTTCTTGCTTTTCTAAATGACACCCACTCCTTTTGGTAGTTTTTGCATGTACGGGGATGACGTAACCCAACGTGATGTCGGCACTGCAGTTTTAGGGTATAAAGAGGGGGCCGTCCACGTTAAGAGTCGGCAGAAAACACAGACAGACACACAGAAATATTAGAGGAAAAGAAAAGCCACCACAACTAGAAGAAAATAAGAAGCAAGAATGAATAGAAAGCATGCAAGTCGTGTTTTCACTCCGGTTATTAATTATGTTTCCACCCTTTGATTAAACTGTTAATACACCCACAAAAGACAGATTATGCAACTATAAAAAAAAATTAAAATCAAAAACACTGTTTTGAACAAGACATTAGTGAATGACTAATAAATACTCAAAACATAAGAACATGTTGATGAATACTGACACAAAGTTTTAAGTACAAGTTTCCCATTTGGGTTAAATTTAATTAGGCCTTGAGGTTTAATAGTAGGTGTAATACATTTTACATGTATAACTTCAAAACATTAACTAATAAGACTCTGACAACATATGACAAATTTAACTGAGTACAAAACTGAATAAATGAACATGACATCAAAGCTGGCCAAGTCTACTTGTGTGTTGCTGCAAACATAATATGACTAACGTGGCTTAGTAAGTTCAGTCGGGCAAAGAGAAGCGTCTTCTTATCATAATACATAACAGTCATGAGTGTCCAGTAACAGTATGGCCTGCTGTGTTTCATTCGCCTAACTGTGTTAGATACAGGTGCTTGCTCTGGTTTCCCAAAATGAAAGGCTGCATTTACAACCCAGGGGCTAATTGTAAATTTATTCCGCCAAGTGACGCAGTTTATTATTCGTCTCCAATTTGAAAACATTCCTCACACAGTCACATGTAAGTCTAAGAAGAAATCTGTAAATCCAGCCATTTCAGGACGAGGGGAGACGTATATTTGAACTGTTGTATTTAGCCAATCATATCTAGTCTTTGGGGGGAAGCAATATTTTCTGAGTAAATTATAATTCTATGCAAAGGGGAGTTAAAGGCAGAGCAACACACACTGCATTTTACTTTTTTCTATATAGCAAATACGAAACGCCTAATGCAGGGGGAAACTAAAATAACAAAACTAAACAGAACTGGGTATAAATGGTTACAAAGGAAAAGACTGACTCTTCCAGCACCATTTTAGAATTGTTCCTAACTCAAAGCGTCCACCTGACAAGTAATATTCAACATTGCATTGTGGGGGGAGAAAGAAATAAACGGCCTAGTTGTTTTGTGGAGCACTTTCTTGCCTGCGGTCATGCGTACGGCATTAATTGAGCGGCTCTGTCAGTATTCTCTCATCAGAACGTGCCAAACGGAATGTAAGGAAGAGAAACAGGAGCCAGACAGGAACTAAGCTCGGGCACAAAAACACACAAGCGGAGGATGTCGTTGAGAGGCAGGTATGTAAATTAGGAATGTTAAGTACTTCTCGTTGGCATGCACGGTGCCCTTGCGTGTGGGGGGAACGCCTTGGAACTGCGAGCATGCACGCTGGTTGCAGTTCAGCATTCAGACGCACTAAGCTCTGGGAAGTTCAGCGGGCGTCAGATTCACAAGACATTTAAAGGGGGGGGGGGTGGAGGTGGGGAGGGAGGAATGGGGGGAGTTCAGTAAAACAAACAGAAAGCACATTGTAAGGCCAAGGTGAGTGGGACGGGAGACGGGGGACGGGGAGGGAGGGGGGGTCATCAGCCAGTACCATCATTGAGCATTCCATGCAAAAAATACCATAGTTGAATGAATATCTATAATATTTATGATCCTGGCGACCTACAGGGTTTCAGACAGAACCAAGAGTGAACAGCGCTGCACAGAGATGCTGAGCACACACACGATTCTCGGACGTGGATAGAAGCAAAGTCTTTACCAGCGGCAACCAGTGAACCACTAATTAGTACTTCACTACAGGTTATTACTACAGGTCTGATGTTAGAACCCACTGTAAAAATACTAAGAAAACGCCTCTCTTGCAAAATTAGACGGGTCAGCCGTCAACGCAAACGTCCACAGAAGAAACAACCGGCGTCTACGTCTACTGTATGTTCATAACGGCAAAGCTGGACAGGCAAACAATGACACACACAGGTTCCTTATCTCGTGTGTTTGTGCAGTTTTGGGTGCACAACTTAAAACATCCTGCAGTGCTGACCTTGCTTTGTGTAAACCGCACTGACCTACATGATTAGTTCAGCTTATTAACTGTGTGGGTTAGTAAACGGAACCAACCGTGAACTCTGTTACAGCTGCACGGGGGCACTTCCAGCTTGACAGGACAGAGCTGTTCACCCTTGGTTGTCTCCTTCCCATCTTGCCTGCACGTTCTGCTATTGGACAATAGGGCACTCACCAGTACATAGTAGTAAGCATACAACGCTGCCAGATGGTGAACTACAAAAAACTTGTCTCCTATCGCCTTCCAATAGTAAAATATTAGCAGCAGATCTGGAAATCAAAGGGGAAAGAGGAGAAAATACATCATTAAAGCAAGTGGAACATTTGAAACATTGTAGATACTCGTCAGGTTGCTTTATCTCTGATTATAACTTGTAAGCTTATCATGCATGTCTCTCTTCCACAAACATCACCTGGATAGATTTTCTCTTACCAGATATGAGGTAGCCTGTTGTGATGGCAACGTTAGTCTTCACCAGTGTAGGATCTCCCCTGTTGGAAACATAGGTTTGCTTTGAACCGGTTTTATAGTTAGGAACAGAACGCAAATGACCAGAATGAGACACAAAACAACGACAAAGAGAAAGAAATAACGTGGCCACAAATGATTGGTTAAACTCACGGGTGCTTTTGAGAAATTTGAAAATGAAAGTCCAACAGTCTGATAAGATAAAATTAACATATGAATAATCGTTTCTATATCATCTTCAGACACTACAGGTCTTGAGTTTAGTGAGTTGGAAAACACAGCAGGAGTCCAACTCTTTATATCCCAGCGGAGAGTAAGCGCCTGGTCAAATAACGCTAACATTTGATGAAGAGAACGTCTAAGGCATGTTACAATCTAATCTAAAAGTTCAAGCCCAACTCTCACCAAACTGGGTCTTCGTTGACGGCGTCATCAAAGAACAAGATGCCGAGGCAGAAGATTCCCACCAACATGGCGTGAAACGTTGACACCGTCCTGTAAAGAGAAGCGAAACACACACGATGGATGCAAATGCTGACAGATGACAGAAATGTGCTGTTGAATAAGCTCCACAAATGAACAATGCAACATTTATGTCTGTCGGAGGTTTGGAGCTGCTCTGCGTTTTAGAGCAGTGAATCTGTATCCTTCACAGGGAATTGAATGATTGCCTGTCGGGCCTCCACACAGATTCAGAGCAATTAGACAAAGAGATTAAAAACTGCTGAAGGGTCGCGTCGAGCGGCGCACAGCTGCAATCAGTCATTCAAGCGGCGAGACAGTCTTCAGTTCTCAGCCGTCACTCAGACAGCCACACTGGCTCTAAGACTTCAAATTGAATCTGCAAACTCATGGGTCTAAGCTCCCTTGGCTGGATTCTTGCTCGATAACCATTTATTTGCGTCGGATCATAAACCATGTGACCATTTCGATTTTACAGGTGCACTCAGGAGTAATAAACTGCGTACGAGAGGAGATTAAAACGGGTGATTCACACAGGTTGGTTGGGGCCGGTTTCCTACAAGCAGAACGTGGTGAACTGAACGGCCAGTACCAACCACGTTGGACCGTCGCCACCTGGCCCACCTACTGTAACCGGGTATAAAAGATTCTGGCATTCTGCTGCTGCCTGATCAAACTGTTCATTTATTATTTGCTCTGAAAGTCCTACTTGCCTGTTTATTTGCAACAGTTTGACTGAAGCTAATCTAGAGCCACTGAGCCTGAGAAGGATGATCATGGATGATGTTCATTTATTCAACTATTGCTTCAGTCTGACAGATGTAGCAACACACCGTCAACACACAATAAAAACAGGTCCTTGTCGCAGATGAAACATAACCTTAGTTAAATTACTAAATAATCCATTAGTCTAAATTTGTTTTGGCATGTCAAAGTCTAAAAGTTTTATTTTTCTTCTTATGTCCCTGATGAAAGGTAAACAAAGTCTGATTATGTCGCCGTGTCAATGCATAGTTGCAAATAAACAAACCAGCCACAGTTCCCACAATGCTCGGTGTCAGTGACCTTGAAGGCGAGTAAACGCTGCAAAATCCACAACACATTCTGCCCGTGAGTCACATACTAGCGTCAACGATGCGGTGCTTGTGTTTGGATGCAGCCTCGCGCTGCTTGCAAACATCTATCACAATTGCAAGTTTAATGTCAGGTCACCTTGAGTTCCATTCCACCTTCTGCTTGTCGCTGAGGCCGAGGAAGCCGGGGCTGACGCGCATGGAGATCCAGGGGCTGACTTTGTGGAAGAGCCACTGGAAGGTGAGGAAACTGCTCACGGAGATGGCGAGAATAAGCTGGCTGAATGGGTCCATGGCCACCCGACCTCTCTGTGGCAGGACGGAAACAGGGTAAAGGTTGGGAGGAAAACTGAAAAGTCAACTTGGCGGCACTTGGGACGATGACCTGTAACTGTAAACAACTGTTGAACGACTCTGTGCTTGGCTGAAGCTGTTAGTAGTATAAACAATGGTAGAGAAGACACACAAATACCATGAGGGATGAGCAAATCTAGCTGGCAAATCTGGCTTAGAGGGAACAGCATAGTACGATCAGGTTGTGGTGTTGCCTGTCGTGTCCTTTTATCCACCTTTTGGTACATTTTACTCTGTATCGATTACTTTATTGCTGTATGATCAAAACAAAAAAACAGCCCAGAAGATGACGTATTTGCTCTTTGTTGAACTTTGGACATTTCTACACAGCCGCCAGAATCTCAGCTGTCAGTAAGGCACCAGTTAATTTTTACTTAGTCAAGCTGCCATGACCTCTAACAGAAAAACAAAGATATCGACAGTTACTGTAGCAGCTTCACTAGCACTCACCAATTTCTGACTGCTAGATGTGTCGTGAGGTTTACCTCACAGGGGAAGGACATGTAGCCTGCTAGAGGAAACCAGTCGCTGTGGTTTCAACTCACTCACCTTTCCCAGAAAGAAAAGTGAGTGTGTTCACAAGAGACACAAACCTAACCTCTTTTTTATTCATGATCTGTTTACATACGGCATTTTTTTATTTACCCATAAACAAAATCAACGCCTTTCACATATTCACGTCGCTTTAGCAACACACACAACAGAGCACAGAGGCCCCTGAGCGCACAAAAACACGCACCCCTGCTCCCTGGAGCTCTGGCCTTGGAGAGTGTAAACCTGCCTTTGTTGCCGTGTTATGAGACGTCAACTGGGACCTGAAAGTCTGATTCCAAGCATCTGCTTCCTGTTGCCCATTAGCAATGCATTAGTGGGCATTAAGCGCCAATATCAAAACGAAGTTAAAGCATCTTAGAGGAAGTGCAGTGCAAGATGACGAAGATGAGAAAATGAAGCCTTACATGCATATGTTAATTGAGCGTATTGCGTCATTTTTCATGTCCAGTGAAGGCTAAGCAGGCGATTATGTCGTTAAAGTCAATACAGAACAGGCTGTTTGAGATAAGAGCCTGCACACTTTCTGGCGTTCTGCCGTTATTCTGGCTTTTGTTGTCCTTTACTGGCTTTAATTGTAATTAAACCTCGACCCAAGTGTCGTTGACATGTATTACAACTGCTTATTATCATTAAAAAACATTTTCCTTTGCTGCCACAAAAATCGGTTCAGGCGTATTAACTCCAAATTAATTCCATCGCTTATGTTAAGAGCACTGGTGCTTCGCCCCAGGCATAAGTCGTGTTTAGGCCTGCCTTAAAGATCAGGCTGGACGAAACATTCCAGGAAGTGTTGTCTATTTCTAATGCACAGGAATGACAATAAATAAATCTTCCTGGAAGCTGCAGTTACCAAGTCGTGTGTATACTCTGCTGTCTGATTTGGTTCTGACTTCCTGACGTAAATATCAGGAAAAGACGATCCCATGTGCTGCAGGTTCTTCACGATAAGTTCAATACCGCAGGGCCTGATGGGAAATGTCAGCTCTAAGAACTACTTAGTGAAATGTTGGATTAGCAGGAGCAAATTGTTTTGTGGTAATGAATGGTAGTTACTAGACATAGACAACAAGATTCTCGGTTAATAACTCAGCGTACAAGAAATTTCTTGTTAAACTCTGACTGACAAACCTCATATGAAACTACTTTATTCACTGTTTTCATCCAGGCCAGATTATAATTTACGAGCATTGACAATGTAATTCTTCGTTAACTCATGAGCAGGTTGTTTTCACTTTTATTGTAAAGCGATTTATTTTCCCGAGCATCACAACTTTTTGGTGATCACTGAGCATAGGCACAGCTGCACAGCCTTAAGAGTCTAATTATCTGATGTAAAATAAATATATAACTGAGCATTATAATAAGTTAATTATTGGTCAGAATGAAAGTATGTCACCTGAAATCAACTTTGGTCACATGAAGTATCTGTTGCCTCGGTAATGAGCTTTGATGTGAAATATCTGGGTTAGATTGTAGACGACCATATAAAATGTTCTTTGAATGGTTGGGGCATGATTCTAACAACTGAACAGATGTGTATGTTCCCATTTCACAGGATGTGACAGTGTCTGTGATTTCCTGCACAGACTGTGAAGTGAAGGCTGTTGGTTGAAAACTATCACCCCATTGCAGGTTTTTTTTTTGTCACTGCCCCCTGTTGCCATATGTTCATATAAGGGCTGGCGTGAGGTCAATGCGCTTGCGTGTTGCACTTTCCTTTTAAGAGAAAAAGCAGGGCGATCGTTTCATATGCATCACCGATGTGGCCTAAATCGATCGCTAGAAGGAAACGTGCTATGTCAGACCGGTGTTGTTTTGATTAAAGCCGGAAATAAGGTATCAAACGGAGCGCACAAGGCCAATTCACGTCGCATCGCCTGGAAAGCTGCTGTTATGTGTTAAGCAGGAAAAAAAAAATAACACTGGCCTAGTCGCGTCCAATGGGCCAGGACCTAATACCGGACCTGGTCGGCGAACGCGAGCTCTGGGACGGTCTTACCTTCTGACTTTCATCAAGATGTTTTTGCGCCTCACTCTCTCAGCTGCTTATGGTTGCCAGGGTCGCTGGCGAAGCCGTGTGCGTTGAGTCAAACCAACAGCCATGTCGAGTCATTTTGGATTTCTGCACAGCACAGCCCGCCTCCTGCTCCAAACACACACACACACATAAACACACGCACTAGCAACTCGTGGGCGATGCGACGGGGTCGGAGCACCGTGGCCGCGCGTCGTTCGCCGAGGTTCCCATCCAAAATGAAAGGCGCATCATTGCAGTGGTGCGGATCGTGCAGCTCGACGCTCGATTACAGAAATGACTGAGGAGGGAGTGTGTGTGTGTGTGTGGGGGGGGGGGGGGGGGGGTAGCTGTGCGAAGCTCTCTCTCTCTCTCTCTCTCTGGCCTCTGTAGGGCTCAAATTACAGCTGAATTCTTAAAGACACACGCGCAAACACCAACACACACGCGCGCGCGCGCACGCAAACCACCAGAATAAACTGCCCAAGAACACACTGCATCTATTTATAGCCTAGATTTGTCAAAACGGATCCATCGTAAATCAAACAACGTCGCAAACAGCAGCCGTGGCCTAGTGATCTTAATATCATCAAATCCCTGCAAGTGATCCTGTGAAGCTGCCTCTTGGATGTCACTCAACCCCATTATGTAACATTTTGAAAAGTAAATGCTTTCATCAGTGGCCTACTGGGAAATGTGCAACATTATTAGGCTCCTGTGTAAGAAGTGGTGACAGCATTACATGACTGAGTCCACCCTCAAATAAAAAAAAAACAAATGAAGGAAGGACACAAGAGAAGACACGATAAAACGGGGGAAGGGTGTTAATAAGCATTTAACAGCAATGTGTGAACACTCATTGTTATGCTAAGCAAACCGTGATGGGGTCTCTTGTCATTTCCCTGGTGTTCCACCCTTACAAATAACCCGATGGCAGATGACAGACTGCATAACCAGTGTGTGCGATATTGCACAGCATCTATAAATTGAATGAGTTTGGGCCACTGCAGCGAAGCAGCGTGGGAAGACCTGGGTCAAAGGCGGCGCTAACATATGCATAACGTGACTGTTAGTGTCTGGCACGCATCAGCGTAGTTACAGCAGCTCTCATTCAGTAGTAGTTTTGACTGTGAAATGAGTTGTTGAAAAAGCGTTGAACACAGTTAGTAAACTTTTTGTTTGAACGGTCAGTGTAGCATTCAGTCAAAAAAAAAAAAGCCTTCCCTAAACCTGGTGGTTTATTTTTCATCCAGCTATATCCTCGTAGGAGGTACACAGAAGTAAACCAAGCACTCTAGACTGTGAATGCATTATTTTGGAGACTTGAGGCGATATCAACACGAATGTCCTCCAAGTTACAAGAAACACATAAATGATGAATTCAACTTTGAAAGCATTGTTACTGAAACTTTGTTCACCTTTACTCTTTGTTAAGTCTTTAAAATGATCCCATTTCCTTGTATGTATATTGAGTGACACTTCCTTTTCACAGAAAAATGTAAAAGCCACAAAAGAAAGTAAAAGCATTAACTTGACACAAACAACGTTCGTAATTAGCAGAGTAGACAAACACAACTCTGGCAATTAGGCTGATAAATACAACAGCGTGGTGAATATTACTTTTCACCAGACAATTAATTATCCAGGTATTAGTCTATATGACTTCATGCACTCATATTCTCAGCCATAAACTCATAAACATTAAAAAGGATTATACGTTGTATCAACAGAAGCAATGCTCTATATGACTGTTCACCAGTGCAGCACTTGCTTTGTCAGTACAGTGCCAGCAGGGGGAGATTCAACAACTTCATCATGTGACAACCCGCCCTCCGGCCACTAGAGGGCGCACGCGTTCACCCTTTGTTTTTTGTTTCCTCTTGCTTCCTGTTTTCAGTTCATTAGTTTTCAGCTGTGTTTGATTTCCTGTTTGTTATGTATTGTATTTGGCCCATATGTATTATGTTCCTCGTTTTGTGTCCCTAGTTGCTGGCTGATTTGTAGTGTTACTGTGTTCGTGGTTGATGTTATCGTACGTATGACTGATGTATGACTGATGGTATGTTTGTATATTGAAGTACAGAGTATCAGAGTTCTTGAGGGCATCCTTTGTCTAACACCTGGTTTGTTTGTTCGTTTGTGATATGTTCAGAGACTTGGAGACTAGTTTTGAGATTAGCTTTGACTTACCTAGAGACTGGAGACTTGTTTAGATATTTGGTTCGACTCACCTAGAGACTTAACGACTTGTTCTGACATAGTGCTTAGAGACTTGATTATTGACGTAGTGACTAGTCAAAAGGAAACCTTGAGCCTTATTTTGATTCTACTTAAGACACTCGTTTTTCGCCTGTATGTGTTTTTGTTGGTGGTTCCTCTACGTTTAATTAAACTTCATTCTATTATACTTGTTTGTGGGTCCTGCACTTGGGTTCCTAGTTTTGTAGTCGGGGCTTTTTAAAGTTCAGAGTGAACAGCCCTTTGTCAGCTCTGGCACCACCACGTAGTGACTAGGGGTAGTACCGCAGTCCGTTGTAACACATCATGTTCGATCATTTATATCTAAAACGGTTTTAGACAACAAGGTTTTAGTAAAACCTGTCGTGGAATATTATTATGAAGTAATAAATAAAACACTGCACAGGAAAATCGAAATGAGTTCATGTGTAAATTGCATTGCATCAAGTACTATTGTAATAATTAATGTCCTAGGTAAAAAAAAAAAAAATTTTTTAATTCTACAAGCTTTTTTTCTCAAGTTTTACTTGATTTGTATTTTAACAAATGCATGGACGCATATATCAATATACGATATAAACATACAATTATGTTAAAAAAAAAGAAAGCATTAAAAAATTCTAAATAAATTCGCTTACATATCTGTCTTTATCGCACGTGCACATGCGTTCACCAGTGACTGTCATGGAAACAGAACCATGATGCAGACGGGCTTATATAAGGCCTGCAGACGCTGGGCCTGCCCCCGCTTTGCTTTTGGATCTTGACCTGCTCAGACCTTTAGCAAAGTTCCACTGCTAAAGCTAACGCTAGCATTAGCTAACAAACGCACTTTCACGCTAACCTTTTTTGGGAAAACTACCAATTGGATTTACAACCATCTGGACAACCCTTCAACCGGAGCAAAGGTTCTTCTGGGCAGCACCGGCGAGTGTCCGATATCCGCCTCCGCTTGGCAGGTAAGAATAAGACTCGCTGCGTTTTATATTAGCCTACATGTGTCAGTAAGTTTTCTGTATTTAGGCTTATTCCGTGAAAATTGGTTGTGTGTCGCTAGAATGACTTTAATGTGTGTAATGGTGTGAAAAGATACAGTATGTGATCTGAAAAAAATGGACAATAGTGAAAACTGTGATTTTAAATTTTTCTCATGACCCCAAACGACATGTTACATTAACTGTAACGTATATGCAGTGACAGTTACTTAAGGCTCCTGCAGTGTCTTAGTGCACAACTCTGACTTATAACTATTTTACTCTGTCACAAACAAATGATGTTATGGAGGGGGAGTCATGTGAGTATGTGGGCATTCCTCCAGTCATCGACGTTGAGTCTGAGGTAAGTGAGGAGGAGGTAAGTATAGTTCAGGAATTTCTTCCTAGCTTCCACGAGGAGGAGGAGGTAGGTTTCTTCGAGCAGTTCATCTTTGAGGCAGGTGAACAGAAGGTATGTTTGATGGGTGGCACATACTATGACCTTAATAACATTTTTTTCCCTTCAGACGATGACGATGAGGACTTGGATGTGTGGGAGGCTGCCATCGGGTGGGGCGACGAAGACTCTGGTTATAGTTCCATGAACGAAGATGAAGACGTGGAAGAAGAGGACGACAAGCACCCCCTACCCTCATCCAGCAGCTGCTACCAGACTTGGGTCTGGAACAGAAAGAACAGGGTGTTCCTGAGGTAAGTGTGGAACAGGTGGTTCCTCCTGTGGCAGTTGCTTGTTCTCATCCGGTCGTCACATCTGGGTCACCTCTCTCTGCTCCCTCGACATCAGGACTTCGGTCTGCGATGAAGAGGGGCAGGGAAGAGAGTAACCTGGATCAGGTAGGTACTGCAGGTAAGCGACACCGTATGGATGCTGAGGACTGTCTCGAAGAACCACAGACATCGACGGGCCTCAGATCCTCTATGCCCTGGACACACTGGATGGAGCTTCACCACTCAGGCTGGGCTAATGACAGTGACTCTGACTAGGTGTGACAGGTGCAGCCGTGGAGGCTGGAGAACTTCATCCAGGGGTTCCTTGACGACAGAGATGAGACGATCACCGTAGGATCCCCTGGAGAGAAGTTGTCATCGGTGGAGGCTCAGTGCAATAAGTAATCACCTCAGCAGTCATTTATTTGAGTAGTACCAGTGACATAAAGTGGTGATAAGCTTAAACCGACAATGTATGTTCACAAGATGTCTCTTCGTGATGTTTCTTTCAGCACCCTGCACCTCTTCGCTCCCTCCAGCCTACAGTCTGGACGAAGAGGAGCCTCCCCATCCTAACCACATAGAGGCAGTGTCTGTATGGCTGCTTCCTCTATGCTGTTGGGTCTGGGAAGCTCTTCACACAAACAACGGTGACTCCCCGTTCGCCTCCGTCTGTGAGTAGAAGACATTGAAGATGAGACGTCGAGTGTCAGTTTTACAGTTAATTGAGTGACATCAGATACAAGCTTCAATAAATACATTTAAAGTTAAACATATGATTTACTTTGTAGTGTTTTATTTTCCGCTGTGAGTTTGTGAATATTTTTGGTAAAAATACTCATACTTGATATATAACTTATGATATAATATATGAACTGCTAAATAAAGCAAAGAAATCCAATTGGTGTTGTAACAAATACTCAGATACAAGTGAAAACGTTGCAGGCATTTTGCTTGTATTAGATTAATTTTCCATATTACCTTTCAGCATTTTACACCAAGATCTGCTGATGGTTGACGCTTTAACTAACCAACTTCTGTCATGTAATGGTGTCGCCTCTCCATGAGCTAATCCCAACTGGGTGATAACGTCAGGAGATTCTGGGAACTTCCTGAACAGCAGATTATTCTATATATAAACAGAAACAAGGTTATTGCACAAAATATATGTTTTGTTTATTTTTGCAGAAATGTAGAAATGCAAAAAATAGACACACATATTGGTATGGTCATAAATACAACAGTATATACTTAAAACATAAAAAAAGCAAGCTAATAATGCAACAGCTTCTTTAGGTGAAAGCATTAACTAGTGGTAATACAAGCATTGTAATGAAAGCTAATAGACCAAAGCAGCACACAATCAGTAAGGATTCAATACTAGGCCTCTTACGTGTGACTGTAACTGCAAAGAAAGCGATGTTGCAGGAGTCAGAACTAGAACAACAGATGAAATCTCTGGAAATTAGCTATGCTGCTTCCCCACATGACGACATCCTGGGAGAACTAAGAAATCTAAAATTAGAACTAAACAAAATTACTGACAGGAAAACTCAATTTCAAATAGAACAACTATGTTTGGAGAATTTTGATCATGCCAACAAATGTGACAAATTCTTAGCCAACCAATTAAAAAATAATAAGGAAAAACAAACCATCCACTCAATTATTACAAAAAGAGGGAACATCACTCATGACCCTCACAAAATAAAGAATACTTTTAAGAACTTTTATCAACATTTATATACATCAGAAAAACAGCCTCAGCCATAGAAACGTTCTCAAATAAACTTGAATTGCCAAAGTTAAACCAAAGACAAGTTGTAACTTTGGACTTACCGCTTTCCCTGGCTGAGCTACAAGAAGCCTTGCAGCAGATGCCAAATAAAAAAGCTCCAGGACCAGATGGTTTTCCAGCTGAATTCTATAAGGAATTGTGGACTATGCTGGCACCCAGCTTTACAAAATGGTAGTAGAAGTTAAACAGCAAGGTTCAATACCAGCTAACATGAACTCTGCCTTTATAAGCCTGCTTCAAAAACCAGGAAAAGATCCAGCTCTCCCATCAAGCTACAGACCAATATCATTAATAAACGTAGACCTAAAAATAATCTGCAAAGCCCTCGCTAGAAGAATAGAGAAAATTACATACATTTGGTATTGGAAAATCCTTTATAGACTGGACCCAAATATTATACAGCTCAGCAAATGCAGTAGTTCGAACAAACGGTCAAATCTCTTCAAGGTTTAATTTGTGTAGAGGAACCAGACAAGGTTGCCCACTCTCTCCCTCACTATTTGCAATATTCATTGAACCACTAGCGACGGCAATTAGACAAAATGAAGGGATTACTGGAATACTGACTAAAACAGTAAATCATAAAGTAAGCCTATACGCTGATGATGTTTTACTGTTCCTCCTGAAGCCACAAACTTCACTTCCCACAACCACCACCCTTATCAGCGAATTTTCAGCTCTTTCAGAATACTCTATCAACTGGACAAAATCGACAGTGTTGCCACTTAACTATGACTTCCAAAGCGCTCCTTCTACCACACTCCAGTCAGGGAACATTAGATATCTGGGCACTGAATTCTCCTCTAGGCTGTCAGACCTCGTAGAACTAAACTATTCCCCCATTACTAAAAGAAATAGAAGCTAACCTCAACAGATGGCAGTCCCTATCCATTTCACTCATGGGAAGAATTGCCACCATTAAAATGATGGTCTTACCTAAACTTAACTACCTGTTCTCAATGATACCAAACCAGTCATCCCAGGTGTGGTTTAAGACTCTAGGCGCATGCATCTCAAAATTTTTATGGAGAAACAAACCACCATATAATCCTTAAAACGCTTGAAAAATCTGAAATGCTGCGGAGGCCTGGAACTACCTAACCCTTACCAATATTTTCTTGCCAATAGACTGAACCACATTCACAAATGGATCAAATCCAGTCCAGCAGACTTATCCTGGTTAGACATTGAACAAACATTTTGTGAAGACAATAAAATTGCAGATTTACCATTTAACAGCACCAAAATCAAACATCATAATTGTTACCGGTACACTAGCATAACAACACATCATAACACATCTCTGACAGCCTGGTGGAATTTCTTAAAAATAACTGGCTCTTCACTTACTCCCTGCCAATATACACCACTTTGGAACAATTCAGACATCCTACAAAACAAAAAAATTATTAATTTCCCAATCTGGTATAACAAAGGAATAACACATCTGAAACACATTTTCTTAAGGGACAGATTTACCCCTTTTAAGGAGCTAGTGTCCAAATTTGGAATTACTAATGGCAACTTTTTAGAATATCAACAGCTAATAATGCAACAGGCTTCTTTAGGTGAAAACATTAACTAGTGGTAATACAAGCATTGCAATGAAAGCTAATAGACCAAAGCAGCACACAATCAGTAAGGATTCAATACTAGGACTCTTAAGTGTGTACTATAAAACACTTCCCTTTCACAGAAAAATGTAAAAGCCACAAAGTAAGTTACTTAAAAACATTAATTTGACTAACACAACGTTTAGTGTTCAGCATACAGCTGAGCATAAAACTATTTTAGCCTAAACTTTCATTGAATGTTGGCACCGAAACGCTTCTTCTCCGTTTATTGTGTTGCTAAAGCGATAGAACTAATTCATGAAGTAAAGGTTCCACCACAAATAATTTATATGATGCTTTTGCCAATTTGCATGATCATTAGCAGAGCAGACAAACATAACAAACACAAGTGGGCTAGTTTACTAGTGCAACACTTGCTTTGTGAGTACAGTGCCAGCAGGGGGGGTGGAATATTATTATGAAGTAATAAATAAAACACTGCACAGGAAAATCGAAATGAGTTCATGTGAAAATTGTATTGCATCAAGTACTATTGTAATAATTAATGTCCTAGGTTAAAGAAATTTTTCTTTGAATTAGCACAACCACAAGCTTTATTTTCTCACAGTTTTACTTGTTTGTATGTTAACAAATGCATGGACGCATATATAAATATACGATATAAACATACAATTACGTAAAAAAAAGAATTCAAAATAAATTCACTTAAATTTCCGTCTTTCTCGCACGTGCACATGCATTCACCAGTGACTGTCATGGAAACAGAACCATGATGCAGACGGGCCTATATAAGGCCTGCAGACGCTGGGCCTGCCCCCCTTTTGGTTTTGGATTTTGACCTGCTCAGACCTTTAGCAAAGTTCTACTGCTAAAGCTAACGCTAGCATTAGCTGACAAACGCGCTTTCTAGCTAACCTTTTTTGGGAAAACCACCACTTGGATTACAACCTTCTGGACAAACCTTCAACCGGAGCAAAGGTTCTTCTGGACAGCACCGGCGAGTGTCCGATATCCGCCTCCGCTTGGCAGGTAAGAATAAGACTCGCTGCGTTTTATATTAGCCTACATGTGTCAGTAAGTTTTCTGTATTTAGGCTTATTCCGTGAAAATTGGTTGTGTGTCGCTGAAATGACTTTATTGTGTATAATAATGTGATAAGATACAGTATGTGATCTGAAAAAAATGGACAATAGTGAAAACTGTGATTTTAAATTTTTCTCATGACCCCAAACGACATGTTACATTAACTGTAACGTATATGCAGTGACAGTTACTTAAGGCTCCTGCAGTGTCTTAGTGCACAACTCTGACTTATAACTATTTTACTCTGTCACAAACAAATGATGTTATGGAGGGGGAGTCATGTGAGTATGTGGGCATTCCTCCAGTCATCGACGTTGAGTCTGAGGTAAGTTAGGAGGAGGTATGTGTAGTTCAGGAATTTCTTCCTAGCTTCCACGAGGAGGAGGAGGTAGGTTTCTTCGAGCAGTTCATCTTTGAGGCAGGTGAACAGAAGGTATGTTTGATGGGTGGCACATACTATGACCTCAATAACATTTTTTTCCCTTCAGACGATGAGGACTCGGATGTGTGGTAGGATGCCATCGGGTGGGGCGACGAAGACTCTGGCTACAGTTCCATGTCCGAAGAAGAGGAGGACGAGCGCCCCCCTCCCCTCATCCAGCAGCTGCCCCCAGACTTGGGTCTGGAACAGGAGGAACAGGGTGTTCCTGAGGTAAGTGTGGAACAGGTGGTTCCTCCTGTGGCAGCTGCTTGTTCTCATCCGGTCGTCACATCTGGGTCACCTCTCTCTGCTCCCTCGACATCAGGACTTCGGTCTGCGATGAAGAGGGGCAGGGAAGAGAGTAACCTGGATCAGGTAGGTACTGCAGGTAAGCGACACCGTATGGATGCTGAGGACTGTCTCGAAGAACCACAGACGTCGACGGGCCTCAGATCCTCTACGCCCTGGACACACTGGATGGAGCTCCACCGCTCAGGCTGGGCTAATGACAGTGACTCTGACTAGTTTGTCAGAGTCTTGTCGGTGTAGTCTTGCCCTGGGAGGTTGAAGTGTAGAGTAGTAGCACGAGAAACCTGAAGATGTTTTCTCCTGCTGCCACTCCACATCCACCAGTTTCTCCATGGCCTAGAGAATTTGCTCCCGCAACGTCAAGGCGCAGCACCGAACAAACAGGAGCAGGTCAGAGGGTGGTGAAGAGGCAGTCCTCAGATCCTTTAGATAGTAGTAAGATAAGATGAGTTAATATAAGTTAGGATGTTAAGATACTTTAACTTAAATTAAGATACGTTTTCATTTTATAATAACTAAATAATTTCTACACTTTATTGACCATATTCTTCAGTTTTTCTGTTTTTTTTAGCTGCAGATGATGGAACCATGCCAAGGTAAATACAACTGAAATGTACTTCAAGTCTTAATATGACTCTGACCTATTTATTTACTCTGTATGATGATGCTTTTACTCTGCCAGGAACACTGAACCAGACCAGAAGCAGCGCAGATCCTAGCTGGAGATGACACTCATGGGATAAGCCAATCACATGGACCACTGCTGCACTATGACTTGTAGTAAGAATCACATGTCAGCTTATTCATAGTCTGTGCTCCACTTCATGTACTACTGAAGCTAAAGTTTTCGTTCTGGTTGTGACAGGTGCAGCCGTGGAGGCTGGAGAACTTCATCCAGGGGTTTCCTTGACGACAGAGATGAGACGATGACCGTAGGACCACCTGGAGAGGAGTTGTCATCTGTGGAGGCTCAGTGCAGTAAGTAATCACCTCAGCAGTCATTTCTTTGAGTAGTAGCAGTGACATAAAGTGGTGATAAGCTTAAACTGACAATGTAGACAAGTATGTTTACAAGATTTGTGATGTTTCTTTCAGCACCCTGCACCTCTTCGCTCCCTCCAGCCTCCAGTCCGGACGAAGAGGAGCCTCCCCATCCTAACCACATAGAGGAAGTGTTTGTATCGCTGCTTCCTCTGTGCTGTTGGGTCTGGGAAGCTCTTCACACAAACAACGGTGACTCCCCGTTTGCCTCCGTCTGCGATTAGAAGACATTGAAGATGAGACGTCGAGTGTCAGTTTTACAGTTGATGTAGAGACATCAGATACAAGCTTCAATAAATACATTTAAAGTTAAACAAATGATTTACTTTGTAGTGTTTTGTTTTTAAGTTCCACTGTGAGATTCTTAATATTTTTGGTAAAAATACTCATACTAATGAACTTTCTAGTAATAATCAGATTATGACTATTAGCATAAGGGTGCAATATCTGCTTCTGCCAAAGTTGAAATAAAAATGTTGATACTGAAAAAAGCAGAAATACTTTCAAATTTTAATTTTTAAAGTTTAAAATACAAGTAGTAAATAGAAGTAGAACACTCTACTTCTACAGAAGGCTCTGGTTATAGTTCCGTGACTGAAGATGAAGACGTGGAAGAAGAGGACGACGAGCGCCCCCCCCCTCCCCTCATCCAGCAGCTGCCCCCAGACTTGGGTCTGGAACAGGAGGAACAGGGTGTTCCTGAGGTAAGTGTGGAACAGGTGGTTCCTCCTGTGGCAGCTGCTTGTTCTCATCCGGTCGTCACATCTAGGTTACCTCTCTCTGCTCCCTCGACATCAGGACTTCGGTCTGCGATGAAGAGGGGCAGGGAAGAGAGTAACCTGGATCAGGTAGGTACTGCAGGTAAGCGACGCCGTATGGATGCTGAGGACTGTCTCGAAGAACCACAGACGTCGACGGGCCTCAGATCCTCTACGCCTGGACACACTGGATGGAGCTCCACCACTCAGGCTGGGCTACTGACAGTGACTCTGACTAGTTTTAATCCTATAAGCTGTTTTTGTCATAGTTCCCCTTGGCATTTTGCATATCGATACATATAGCTATTTAAAAAACATCATATGCCTGTCAATATACTGTCAGATTTTACCAAAGGCACAAAGAAGAATCAATACACTAGGATAATGGAAATAGCTAAAACTCCATGTTGCCACATGCTACAAATATGACAATTTCTGGCATATCAAGAGTTATTTTTTGTTCCCCTCTGTAAAAGAAATTACGGGACTCTGACAATTCCTTAGGTGTTTCTCTCTGATGGTGACACAGCACAAGGATTCGATATGGTGAATAGCGTGGTGAATATTAGTTTTCACCAGACAATTAATTATCCAGGTATTAGTCTATATGACTTCATGCACTCATATTCTCAGCCAAACTGACTCATAAAAATTAAAAAGGATTATACGTTGTATCAGCAGAAGCAATGCTCTATATGACTGCGTAAATTAGGGACATGTAGGAGTCTTTCCATCCAACTAAGTGGGCTAGTTGACCAGTGCAACACTTGCTTTGTGAGTACAGTGCCAGCAGGGGGTGCTGTAACAACAGCACTGCTCGGTGGAGGTGATGCTGAGGCTTGAGGTGCTGACGCTATTCTCCAACTCAGCTCTAAATGCTACTACGCCCTTTCCAGCCTGCACACGTTTTTGGATTCAAGTGGTCCAGAGAGATTTCTGAACCCCGTTCAGTTCTGAACCTACTTTTTAGGCTCTTTAAGGTTTTCACCTCACATGATCTGCCTGCTTCTCCTATGTAAGACTACCAGGCCATTTTCAGGTATGAAATAATACAGAAATAAAACCCAGGCTTGACTGTCGTGATCTGAATTTGGCTGTTAGGAAAATGTAGCAGCAGTAATCATTTACTTTCAGAAAGAAGTTCAACAACTTCATCATGTTCGATCATTTATATCTAAAACGGTTTTAGACAACAAGGTTTTAGTAAAACCTGTCGTGGAATATTATTATGAAGTAATAAATAAAACACTGCACAGGAAAATCGAAATGAGTTCATGTGTAAATTGCATTGCATCAAGTACTATTGTAATAATTAATGTCCTAGGTAAAAATAATTTCTTTTTTTTTTGAATTAGCACAACCACAAGCTTTTTTTCCGTCAAGTATTACTTCATTTGTATTTTAACAAATACATGGACGCATAAAAAATATACCATATAAACAATTATGTTAAAAAAAAAAAAAAGAATTAAAAAAATACAAAATAAACTCGCTTAAATTTCCGTCTGTCTCGCACGCGCACGTGCGTGCACCAGTGACTGTCATGGAAACAGAACCATGATGCAGACGGGCCTATATAAGGCCTGCAGACGCTGGGCCTGCCCCCGCTTTGCTTTTGGATCTTGACCTGCGCAGACCTTTAGCAAAGTTCTACTGCTAAAGCTAACGCTAGCATTAGCTAACAAACGCACTTTCACGCTAACCTTTTTTGGGAAAACTACCAATTGGATTTACAACCTTCTGGACAACCCTTCAACCGGAGCAAAGGTTCTTCTGGACAGCACCGGCGAGTGTCCGATATCCGCCTCCGCTTGGCAGGTAAGAATAAGACTCGCTGCGTTTTATATTAGCCTACATGTGTCAGTAAGTTTTCTGTATTTAGGCTTATTCCGTGAAAATTGGTTGTGTGTCGCTGAAATGACCTTAATGTGTGTAATGGTGTGATAATAGAGTGTTTATTTGACAGCTTTGTTATTTTGGTCAAGGTGTAGAAATATTAGCATTATTGTCGGGATCAAATATGGCGCCTAGTTCAAAATTCATAAAATGCCAAAATGCGTGTTTCGTGACCCAGCACAGAAACATTAAGCGCCGGCAAATAAACTGGTGTTATTGACGGATGCTTGAGCTCAATTGTGTTTTTAACAGCATGTTGATCATAATTAATAAATGCACTATAGAGGTTTAATGAGTTTAATGCAAAGTTTTAGCTTTTGGTGAAAAGTTGGTCAAAGTGTTACAGGATGTAAAAACAAGGCTGTTGTGTTTATTTGTTTCACATGAGCTTTTAATTAATTTAATAATTGAATGCACTTAAGCTGTATTTGATGTGGGGGGAGACTAGAAATGATTTATTATTTGATATGTTTTGTTTTACGGAGCTTTATGTCCTACACACATTGTGTATTTTGATTTGGGCCAAAGCTACAGTATGTGTGTTCTGACAAAAATGGACAACAGTGAAAACTGTGATTTTAAAGTATTGTCATGACCCCAAATGACAATGAACATTAACTGTAACGTGTATGCAGTGACAGTTACTTAAGGCTCCTGCAGTGTCTTAGTGCACAACTCTGACTTATATCTACTTGACTCTGTCACAAACAAATGATGTTATGGGACATTCCTACCATGCCATGCTAAGTGTTCTGGTGCTTTGTGCCTTTAGGTGACCCATTGTGACGATGGCCCGTGGTGCAGGAGCTGACCCCCCTGTGGTCATCCTGGTCGACGACGAAGAGGAGGTCATCTGCATCTCCTCCTCATCGGAGGGGGAGTCATGTGAGTATGTGGGCATTCCTCCAGTCATCGACGTTGAGTCTGAGGTAAGTGAGGAGGAGGTAAGTGTAGTTCAGGAATTTCTTCCTAGCTTCCACGAGGAGGAGGAGGTAAGTGAGGACTTCGAGGAGGAGGTAGGTTTCTTCCAGCAGTTCATTTTTGAGGCAGGTGAACAGGAGGTAGGTTTGATGGGTGGCAGTTATTATGACCTCAATGACATTTTTTTCCCTTCAGATACTGACGACGACGACTCGGATGACGACGACGACTCGGATGAGGACTCGGATGTGTGGGAGGATGCCATCGGGTGGGGCGACGAAGACTCTGGCTACAGTTCCATGTCCGAAGAAGAGGAGGACGAGCGCCCCCCTCCCCTCATCCAGCAGCTGCCCCCAGACTTGGGTCTGGAACAGGAGGAACAGGGTGTTCCTGAGGTAAGTGTGGAACAGGTGGTTCCTCCTGTGGCAGCTGCTTGTTCTCATCCGGTCGTCACATCTGGGTCACCTCTCTCTGCTCCCTCGACATCAGGACTTCGGTCTGCGATGAAGAGGGGCAGGGAAGAGAGTAACCTGGATCAGGTAGGTACTGCAGGTAAGCGACACCGTATGGATGCTGAGGACTGTCTCGAAGAACCACAGACGTCGACGGGCCTCAGATCCTCTACGCCCTGGACACACTGGATGGAGCTCCACCGCTCAGGCTGGGCTAATGACAGTGACTCTGACTAGTTTGTCAGAGTCTTGTCGGTGTAGTCTTGCCCTGGGAGGTTGAAGTGTAGAGTAGTAGCACGAGAAACCTGAAGATGTTTTCTCCTGCTGCCACTCCACATCCACCAGTTTCTCCATGGCCTAGAGAATTTGCTCCCGCAACGTCAAGGCGCAGCACCGAACAAACAGGAGCAGGTCAGAGGGTGGTGAAGAGGCAGTCCTCAGATCCTTTAGATAGTAGTAAGATA
Organism: Macropodus opercularis; assembly: GCA_030770545.1. Lineage (NCBI taxonomy): Eukaryota > Metazoa > Chordata > Actinopteri > Anabantiformes > Osphronemidae > Macropodus > Macropodus opercularis. The sequence continues at coordinate 8,971,109 of JAUCMP010000028.1, forward strand.
AGATGAGTTAATATAAGTTAGGATGTTAAGATACTTTAACTTAAATTAAGATACGTTTTCATTTTATAATAACTAAATAATTTCTACACTTTATTGACCATATTCTTCAGTTTTTCTGTTTTTTTTAGCTGCAGATGGTGGAACCATGCCAAGGTAAATACAACTAAAATGTACTTCAAGTCTTAATATGACTCTGACCTATTTATTTACTCTGTATGATGATGCTTTTACTCTGCCAGGAACACTGAACCAGACCAGAAGCAGCCCAGATCCTAGCTGGAGATGACACTCATGGGATAAGCCAATCACATGGACCACTGCTGCACTATGACTTGTAGTAAGAATCACATGTCAGCTTATTCATAGTCTGTGCTCCACTTCATGTACTATTGAAGCTAAAGTTTTCATTCTGGTTGTGACAGGTGCAGCCGTGGAGGCTGGAGAACTTCATCCAGGGGTTTCCTTGACGACAGAGATGAGACGATGACCGTAGGACCACCTGGAGAGGAGTTGTCATCTGTGGAGGCTCAGTGCAGTAAGTAATCACCTCAGCAGTCATTTCTTTGAGTAGTAGCAGTGACATAAAGTGGTGATAAGCTTAAACTGACAATGTAGACAAGTATGTTTACAAGATTTGTGATGTTTCTTTCAGCACCCTGCACCTCTTCGCTCCCTCCAGCCTCCAGTCCGGACGAAGAGGAGCCTCCCCATCCTAACCACATAGAGGAAGTGTTTGTATCGCTGCTTCCTCTGTGCTGTTGGGTCTGGGAAGCTCTTCACACAAACAACGGTGACTCCCCGTTTGCCTCCGTCTGCGATTAGAAGACATTGAAGATGAGACGTCGAGTGTCAGTTTTACAGTTGATGTAGAGACATCAGATACAAGCTTCAATAAATACATTTAAAGTTAAACAAATGATTTACTTTGTAGTGTTTTGTTTTTAAGTTCCACTGTGAGATTCTTAATATTTTTGGTAAAAATACTCATACTAATGAACTTTCTAGTAATAATCAGATTATGACTATTAGCATAAGGGTGCAATATCTGCTTCTGCCAAAGTTGAAATAAAAATGTTGATACTCAAAAAAGCAGAAATACTTTCAAATTTTAATTTTTAAAGTTTAAAATACAAGTAGTAAATAGAAGTAGAACACTCTACTTCTACAGAAGGCTCTGGTTATAGTTCCGTGACTGAAGATGAAGACGTGGAAGAAGAGGACGACGAGCGCCCCCCCCCTCCCCTCATCCAGCAGCTGCCCCCAGACTTGGGTCTGGAACAGGAGGAACAGGGTGTTCCTGAGGTAAGTGTGGAACAGGTGGTTCCTCCTGTGGCAGCTGCTTGTTCTCATCCGGTCGTCACATCTAGGTTACCTCTCTCTGCTCCCTCGACATCAGGACTTCGGTCTGCGATGAAGAGGGGCAGGGAAGAGAGTAACCTGGATCAGGTAGGTACTGCAGGTAAGCGACGCCGTATGGATGCTGAGGACTGTCTCGAAGAACCACAGACGTCGACGGGCCTCAGATCCTCTACGCCTGGACACACTGGATGGAGCTCCACCACTCAGGCTGGGCTACTGACAGTGACTCTGACTAGTTTTAATCCTATAAGCTGTTTTTGTCATAGTTCCCCTTGGCATTTTGCATATCGATACATATAGCTATTTAAAAAACATCATATGCCTGTCAATATACTGTCAGATTTTACCAAAGGCACAAAGAAGAATCAATACACTAGGATAATGGAAATAGCTAAAACTCCATGTAGCCACATGCTACAAATATGACAATTTCTGGCATATCAAGAGTTATTTTTTGTTCCCCTCTGTAAAAGAAATTACGGGACTCTGACAATTCCTTAGGTGTTTCTCTCTGATGGTGACACAGCACAAGGATTCGATATGGTGAATAGCGTGGTGAATATTAGTTTTCACCAGACAATTAATTATCCAGGTATTAGTCTATATGACTTCATGCACTCATATTCTCAGCCAAACTGACTCATAAAAATTAAAAAGGATTATACGTTGTATCAGCAGAAGCAATGCTCTATATGACTGCGTAAATTAGGGACATGTAGGAGTCTTTCCATCCAACTAAGTGGGCTAGTTGACCAGTGCAACACTTGCTTTGTGAGTACAGTGCCAGCAGGGGGTGCTGTAACAACAGCACTGCTCGGTGGAGGTGATGCTGAGGCTTGAGGTGCTGACGCTATTCTCCAACTCAGCTCTAAATGCTACTACGCCCTTTCCAGCCTGCACACGTTTTTGGATTCAAGTGGTCCAGAGAGATTTCTGAACCCCGTTCAGTTCTGAACCTACTTTTTAGGCTCTTTAAGGTTTTCACCTCACATGATCTGCCTGCTTCTCCTATGTAAGACTACCAGGCCATTTTCAGGTATGAAATAATACAGAAATAAAACCCAGGCTTGACTGTCGTGATCTGAATTTGGCTGTTAGGAAAATGTAGCAGCAGTAATCATTTACTTTCAGAAAGAAGTTCAACAACTTCATCATGTTCGATCATTTATATCTAAAACGGTTTTAGACAACAAGGTTTTAGTAAAACCTGTCATGGAATATTATTATGAAGTAATAAATAAAACACTGCACAGGAAAATCGAAATGAGTTCATGTGTAAATTGCATTGCATCAAGTACTATTGTAATAATTAATGTCCTAGGTAAAAATAATTTCTTTTTTTTTTTTTGAATTAGCACAACCACAAGCTTTTTTTCGTCAAGTATTACTTCATTTGTATTTTAACAAATACATGGACGCATAAAAAATATACCATATAAACAATTATGTAAAAAAAAAAAAAAAAGAATTAAAAAAATACAAAATAAACTCGCTTAAATTTCCGTCTTTCTCGCACGCGCACGTGCGTGCACCAGTGACTGTCATGGAAACAGAACCATGATGCAGACGGGCCTATATAAGGCCTGCAGACGCTGGGCCTGCCCCCGCTTTGCTTTTGGATCTTGACCTGCTCAGACCTTTAGCAAAGTTCTACTGCTAAAGCTAACGCTAGCATTAGCTAACAAACGCGCTTTCACGCTAACCTTTTTTGGGAAAACTACCAATTGGATTTACAACCTTCTGGACAACCCTTCAACCGGAGCAAAGGTTCTTCTGGACAGCACCGGCGAGTGTCCGATATCCGCCTCCGCTTGGCAGGTAAGAATAAGACTCGCTGCGTTTTATATTAGCCTACATGTGTCAGTAAGTTTTCTGTATTTAGGCTTATTCCGTGAAAATTGGTTGTGTGTCGCTGAAATGACCTTAATGTGTGTAATGGTGTGATAATAGAGTGTTTATTTGACAGCTTTGTTATTTTGGTCAAGGTGTAGAAATATTAGCATTATTGTCGGGATCAAATATGGCGCCTAGTTCAAAATTCATAAAATGCCAAAATGCGTGTTTCGTGACCCAGCACAGAAACATTAAGCGCCGGCAAATAAACTGGTGTTATTGACGGATGCTTGAGCTCAATTGTGTTTTTAACAGCATGTTGATCATAATTAATAAATGCACTATAGAGGTTTAATGAGTTTAATGCAAAGTTTTAGCTTTTGGTGAAAAGTTGGTCAAAGTGTTACAGGATGTAAAAACAAGGCTGTTGTGTTTATTTGTTTCACATGAGCTTTTAATTAATTTAATAATTGAATGCACTTAAGCTGTATTTGATGTGGGGGGAGACTAGAAATGATTTATTATTTGATATGTTTTGTTTTACGGAGCTTTATGTCCTACACACATTGTGTATTTTGATTTGGGCCAAAGCTACAGTATGTGTGTTCTGACAAAAATGGACAACAGTGAAAACTGTGATTTTAAAGTATTGTCATGACCCCAAATGACAATGAACATTAACTGTAACGTGTATGCAGTGACAGTTACTTAAGGCTCCTGCAGTGTCTTAGTGCACAACTCTGACTTATATCTACTTGACTCTGTCACAAACAAATGATGTTATGGGACATTCCTACCATGCCATGCTAAGTGTTCTGGTGCTTTGTGCCTTTAGGTGACCCATTGTGACGATGGCCCGTGGTGCAGGAGCTGACCCCCCTGTGGTCATCCTGGTCGACGACGAAGAGGAGGTCATCTGCATCTCCTCCTCATCGGAGGGGGAGTCATGTGAGTATGTGGGCATTCCTCCAGTCATCGACGTTGAGTCTGAGGTAAGTGAGGAGGAGGTAAGTGTAGTTCAGGAATTTCTTCCTAGCTTCCACGAGGAGGAGGAGGTAAGTGAGGACTTCGAGGAGGAGGTAGGTTTCTTCCAGCAGTTCATTTTTGAGGCAGGTGAACAGGAGGTAGGTTTGATGGGTGGCAGTTATTATGACCTCAATGACATTTTTTTCCCTTCAGATACTGACGACGACGACTCGGATGACGACGACGACTCGGATGAGGACTCGGATGTGTGGGAGGATGCCATCGGGTGGGGCGACGAAGACTCTGGCTACAGTTCCATGTCCGAAGAAGAGGAGGACGAGCGCCCCCCTCCCCTCATCCAGCAGCTGCCCCCAGACTTGGGTCTGGAACAGGAGGAACAGGGTGTTCCTGAGGTAAGTGTGGAACAGGTGGTTCCTCCTGTGGCAGCTGCTTGTTCTCATCCGGTCGTCACATCTGGGTCACCTCTCTCTGCTCCCTCGACATCAGGACTTCGGTCTGCGATGAAGAGGGGCAGGGAAGAGAGTAACCTGGATCAGGTAGGTACTGCAGGTAAGCGACACCGTATGGATGCTGAGGACTGTCTCGAAGAACCACAGACGTCGACGGGCCTCAGATCCTCTACGCCCTGGACACACTGGATGGAGCTCCACCGCTCAGGCTGGGCTAATGACAGTGACTCTGACTAGTTTGTCAGAGTCTTGTCGGTGTAGTCTTGCCCTGGGAGGTTGAAGTGTAGAGTAGTAGCACGAGAAACCTGAAGATGTTTTCTCCTGCTGCCACTCCACATCCACCAGTTTCTCCATGGCCTAGAGAATTTGCTCCCGCAACGTCAAGGCGCAGCACCGAACAAACAGGAGCAGGTCAGAGGGTGGTGAAGAGGCAGTCCTCAGATCCTTTAGATAGTAGTAAGATAAGATGAGTTAATATAAGTTAGGATGTTAAGATACTTTAACTTAAATTAAGATACGTTTTCATTTTATAATAACTAAATAATTTCTACACTTTATTGACCATATTCTTCAGTTTTTCTGTTTTTTTTAGCTGCAGATGGTGGAACCATGCCAAGGTAAATACAACTAAAATGTACTTCAAGTCTTAATATGACTCTGACCTATTTATTTACTCTGTATGATGATGCTTTTACTCTGCCAGGAACACTGAACCAGACCAGAAGCAGCGCAGATCCTAGCTGGAGATGACACTCATGGGATAAGCCAATCACATGGACCACTGCTGCACTATGACTTGTAGTAAGAATCACATGTCAGCTTATTCATAGTCTGTGCTCCACTTCATGTACTACTGAAGCTAAAGTTTTCATTCTGGTTGTGACAGGTGCAGCCGTGGAGGCTGGAGAACTTCATCCAGGCGTTTCCTTGACGACAGAGATGAGACGATGACCGTAGGACCACCTGGAGAGGAGTTGTCATCTGTGGAGGCTCAGTGCAGTAAGTAATCACCTCAGCAGTCATTTCTTTGAGTAGTAGCAGTGACATAAAGTGGTGATAAGCTTAAACTGACAATGTAGACAAGTATGTTTACAAGATTTGTGATGTTTCTTTCAGCACCCTGCACCTCTTCGCTCCCTCCAGCCTCCAGTCCGGACGAAGAGGAGCCTCCCCATCCTAACCACATAGAGGAAGTGTTTGTATCGCTGCTTCCTCTGTGCTGTTGGGTCTGGGAAGCTCTTCACACAAACAACGGTGACTCCCCGTTTGCCTCCGTCTGCGATTAGAAGACATTGAAGATGAGACGTCGAGTGTCAGTTTTACAGTTGATGTAGAGACATCAGATACAAGCTTCAATAAATACATTTAAAGTTAAACAAATGATTTACTTTGTAGTGTTTTGTTTTTAAGTTCCACTGTGAGATTCTTAATATTTTTGGTAAAAATACTCATACTAATGAACTTTCTAGTAATAATCAGATTATGACTATTAGCATAAGGGTGCAATATCTGCTTCTGCCAAAGTTGAAATAAAAATGTTGATACTCAAAAAAGCAGAAATACTTTCAAATTTTAATTTTTAAAGATTAAAATACAAGTAGTAAATAGAAGTAGAACACTCTACTTCTACAGAAGGCTCTGGTTATAGTTCCGTGACTGAAGATGAAGACGTGGAAGAAGAGGACGACGAGCGCCCCCCCCCTCCCCTCATCCAGCAGCTGCCCCCAGACTTGGGTCTGAAACAGGAGGAACAGGGTGTTCCTGAGGTAAGTGTGGAACAGGTGGTTCCTCCTGTGGCAGCTGCTTGTTCTCATCCGGTCGTCACATCTAGGTTACCTCTCTCTGCTCCCTCGACATCAGGACTTCGGTCTGCGATGAAGAGGGGCAGGGAAGAGAGTAACCTGGATCAGGTAGGTACTGCAGGTAAGCGACGCCGTATGGATGCTGAGGACTGTCTCGAAGAACCACAGACGTCGACGGGCCTCAGATCCTCTACGCCTGGACACACTGGATGGAGCTCCACCACTCAGGCTGGGCTACTGACAGTGACTCTGACTAGTTTTAATCCTATAAGCTGTTTTTGTCATATTTCCCCTTGGCATTTTGCATATCGATACATATAGCTATTTAAAAAACATCATATGCCTGTCAATATACTGTCAGATTTTACCAAAGGCACAAAGAAGAATCAATACACTAGGATAATGGAAATAGCTAAAACTCCATGTAGCCACATGCTACAAATATGACAATTTCTGGCATATCAAGAGTTATTTTTTGTTCCCCTCTGTAAAAGAAATTACGGGACTCTGACAATTCCTTAGGTGTTTCTCTCTGATGGTGACACAGCACAAGGATTCGATATGGTGAATAGCGTGGTGAATATTAGTTTTCACCAGACAATTAATTATCCAGGTATTAGTCTATATGACTTCATGCACTCATATTCTCAGCCAAACTGACTCATAAAAATTAAAAAGGATTATACGTTGTATCAGCAGAAGCAATGCTCTATATGACTGCGTAAATTAGGGACATGTAGGAGTCTTTCCATCCAACTAAGTGGGCTAGTTGACCAGTGCAACACTTGCTTTGTGAGTACAGTGCCAGCAGGGGGTGCTGTAACAACAGCACTGCTCGGTGGAGGTGATGCTGAGGCTTGAGGTGCTGACGCTATTCTCCAACTCAGCTCTAAATGCTACTACGCCCTTTCCAGCCTGCACACGTTTTTGGATTCAAGTGGTCCAGAGAGATTTCTGAACCCCGTTCAGTTCTGAACCTACTTTTTAGGCTCTTTAAGGTTTTCACCTCACATGATCTGCCTGCTTCTCCTATGTAAGACTACCAGGCCATTTTCAGGTATGAAATAATACAGAAATAAAACCCAGGCTTGACTGTCGTGATCTGAATTTGGCTGTTAGGAAAATGTAGCAGCAGTAATCATTTACTTTCAGAAAGAAGTTCAACAACTTCATCATGTTCGATCATTTATATCTAAAACGGTTTTAGACAACAAGGTTTTAGTAAAACCTGTCGTGGAATATTATTATGAAGTAATAAATAAAACACTGCACAGGAAAATCGAAATGAGTTCATGTGTAAATTGCATTGCATCAAGTACTATTGTAATAATTAATGTCCTAGGTAAAAATAATTTCTTTTTTTTTTTTTGAATTAGCACAACCACAAGCTTTTTTTCGTCAAGTATTACTTCATTTGTATTTTAACAAATACATGGACGCATAAAAAATATACCATATAAACAATTATGTTTAAAAAAAAAAAAAGAATTAAAAAAATACAAAATAAACTCGCTTAAATTTCCGTCTTTCTCGCACGCGCACGTGCGTGCACCAGTGACTGTCATGGAAACAGAACCATGATGCAGACGGGCCTATATAAGGCCTGCAGACGCTGGGCCTGCCCCCGCTTTGCTTTTGGATCTTGACCTGCTCAGACCTTTAGCAAAGTTCTACTGCTAAAGCTAACGCTAGCATTAGCTAACAAACGCGCTTTCACGCTAACCTTTTTTGGGAAAACTACCAATTGGATTTACAACCTTCTGGACAACCCTTCAACCGGAGCAAAGGTTCTTCTGGACAGCACCGGCGAGTGTCCGATATCCGCCTCCGCTTGGCAGGTAAGAATAAGACTCGCTGCGTTTTATATTAGCCTACATGTGTCAGTAAGTTTTCTGTATTTAGGCTTATTCCGTGAAAATTGGTTGTGTGTCGCTGAAATGACCTTAATGTGTGTAATGGTGTGATAATAGAGTGTTTATTTGACAGCTTTGTTATTTTGGTCAAGGTGTAGAAATATTAGCATTATTGTCGGGATCAAATATGGCGCCTAGTTCAAAATTCATAAAATGCCAAAATGCGTGTTTCGTGACCCAGCACAGAAACATTAAGCGCCGGCAAATAAACTGGTGTTATTGACGGATGCTTGAGCTCAATTGTGTTTTTAACAGCATGTTGATCATAATTAATAAATGCACTATAGAGGTTTAATGAGTTTAATGCAAAGTTTTAGCTTTTGGTGAAAAGTTGGTCAAAGTGTTACAGGATGTAAAAACAAGGCTGTTGTGTTTATTTGTTTCACATGAGCTTTTAATTAATTTAATAATTGAATGCACTTAAGCTGTATTTGATGTGGGGGGAGACTAGAAATGATTTATTATTTGATATGTTTTGTTTTACGGAGCTTTATGTCCTACACACATTGTGTATTTTGATTTGGGCCAAAGCTACAGTATGTGTGTTCTGACAAAAATGGACAACAGTGAAAACTGTGATTTTAAAGTATTGTCATGACCCCAAATGACAATGAACATTAACTGTAACGTGTATGCAGTGACAGTTACTTAAGGCTCCTGCAGTGTCTTAGTGCACAACTCTGACTTATATCTACTTGACTCTGTCACAAACAAATGATGTTATGGGACATTCCTACCATGCCATGCTAAGTGTTCTGGTGCTTTGTGCCTTTAGGTGACCCATTGTGACGATGGCCCGTGGTGCAGGAGCTGACCCCCCTGTGGTCATCCTGGTCGACGACGAAGAGGAGGTCATCTGCATCTCCTCCTCATCGGAGGGGGAGTCATGTGAGTATGTGGGCATTCCTCCAGTCATCGACGTTGAGTCTGAGGTAAGTGAGGAGGAGGTAAGTGTAGTTCAGGAATTTCTTCCTAGCTTCCACGAGGAGGAGGAGGTAAGTGAGGACTTCGAGGAGGAGGTAGGTTTCTTCCAGCAGTTCATTTTTGAGGCAGGTGAACAGGAGGTAGGTTTGATGGGTGGCAGTTATTATGACCTCAATGACATTTTTTTCCCTTCAGATACTGACGACGACGACTCGGATGACGACGACGACTCGGATGAGGACTCGGATGTGTGGGAGGATGCCATCGGGTGGGGCGACGAAGACTCTGGCTACAGTTCCATGTCCGAAGAAGAGGAGGACGAGCGCCCCCCTCCCCTCATCCAGCAGCTGCCCCCAGACTTGGGTCTGGAACAGGAGGAACAGGGTGTTCCTGAGGTAAGTGTGGAACAGGTGGTTCCTCCTGTGGCAGCTGCTTGTTCTCATCCGGTCGTCACATCTGGGTCACCTCTCTCTGCTCCCTCGACATCAGGACTTCGGTCTGCGATGAAGAGGGGCAGGGAAGAGAGTAACCTGGATCAGGTAGGTACTGCAGGTAAGCGACACCGTATGGATGCTGAGGACTGTCTCGAAGAACCACAGACGTCGACGGGCCTCAGATCCTCTACGCCCTGGACACACTGGATGGAGCTCCACCGCTCAGGCTGGGCTAATGACAGTGACTCTGACTAGTTTGTCAGAGTCTTGTCGGTGTAGTCTTGCCCTGGGAGGTTGAAGTGTAGAGTAGTAGCACGAGAAACCTGAAGATGTTTTCTCCTGCTGCCACTCCACATCCACCAGTTTCTCCATGGCCTAGAGAATTTGCTCCCGCAACGTCAAGGCGCAGCACCGAACAAACAGGAGCAGGTCAGAGGGTGGTGAAGAGGCAGTCCTCAGATCCTTTAGATAGTAGTAAGATAAGATGAGTTAATATAAGTTAGGATGTTAAGATACTTTAACTTAAATTAAGATACGTTTTCATTTTATAATAACTAAATAATTTCTACACTTTATTGACCATATTCTTCAGTTTTTCTGTTTTTTTTAGCTGCAGATGGTGGAACCATGCCAAGGTAAATACAACTAAAATGTACTTCAAGTCTTAATATGACTCTGACCTATTTATTTACTCTGTATGATGATGCTTTTACTCTGCCAGGAACACTGAACCAGACCAGAAGCAGCGCAGATCCTAGCTGGAGATGACACTCATGGGATAAGCCAATCACATGGACCACTGCTGCACTATGACTTGTAGTAAGAATCACATGTCAGCTTATTCATAGTCTGTGCTCCACTTCATGTACTACTGAAGCTAAAGTTTTCATTCTGGTTGTGACAGGTGCAGCCGTGGAGGCTGGAGAACTTCATCCAGGGGTTTCCTTGACGACAGAGATGAGACGATGACCGTAGGACCACCTGGAGAGGAGTTGTCATCTGTGGAGGCTCAGTGCAGTAAGTAATCACCTCAGCAGTCATTTCTTTGAGTAGTAGCAGTGACATAAAGTGGTGATAAGCTTAAACTGACAATGTAGACAAGTATGTTTACAAGATTTGTGATGTTTCTTTCAGCACCCTGCACCTCTTCGCTCCCTCCAGCCTCCAGTCCGGACGAAGAGGAGCCTCCCCATCCTAACCACATAGAGGAAGTGTTTGTATCGCTGCTTCCTCTGTGCTGTTGGGTCTGGGAAGCTCTTCACACAAACAACGGTGACTCCCCGTTTGCCTCCGTCTGCGATTAGAAGACATTGAAGATGAGACGTCGAGTGTCAGTTTTACAGTTGATGTAGAGACATCAGATACAAGCTTCAATAAATACATTTAAAGTTAAACAAATGATTTACTTTGTAGTGTTTTGTTTTTAAGTTCCACTGTGAGATTCTTAATATTTTTGGTAAAAATACTCATACTAATGAACTTTCTAGTAATAATCAGATTATGACTATTAGCATAAGGGTGCAATATCTGCTTCTGCCAAAGTTGAAATAAAAATGTTGATACTCAAAAAAGCAGAAATACTTTCAAATTTTAATTTTTAAAGTTTAAAATACAAGTAGTAAATAGAAGTAGAACACTCTACTTCTACAGAAGGCTCTGGTTATAGTTCCGTGACTGAAGATGAAGACGTGGAAGAAGAGGACGACGAGCGCCCCCCCCCTCCCCTCATCCAGCAGCTGCCCCCAGACTTGGGTCTGAAACAGGAGGAACAGGGTGTTCCTGAGGTAAGTGTGGAACAGGTGGTTCCTCCTGTGGCAGCTGCTTGTTCTCATCCGGTCGTCACATCTAGGTTACCTCTCTCTGCTCCCTCGACATCAGGACTTCGGTCTGCGATGAAGAGGGGCAGGGAAGAGAGTAACCTGGATCAGGTAGGTACTGCAGGTAAGCGACGCCGTATGGATGCTGAGGACTGTCTCGAAGAACCACAGACGTCGACGGGCCTCAGATCCTCTACGCCTGGACACACTGGATGGAGCTCCACCACTCAGGCTGGGCTACTGACAGTGACTCTGACTAGTTTTAATCCTATAAGCTGTTTATGTCATAGTTCCCCTTGGCATTTTGCATATCGATACATATAGCTATTTAAAAAACATCATATGCCTGTCAATATACTGTCAGATTTTACCAAAGGCACAAAGAAGAATCAATACACTAGGATAATGGAAATAGCTAAAACTCCATGTAGCCACATGCTACAAATATGACAATTTCTGGCATATCAAGAGTTATTTTTTGTTCCCCTCTGTAAAAGAAATTACGGGACTCTGACAATTCCTTAGGTGTTTCTCTCTGATGGTGACACAGCACAAGGATTCGATATGGTGAATAGCGTGGTGAATATTAGTTTTCACCAGACAATTAATTATCCAGGTATTAGTCTATATGACTTCATGCACTCATATTCTCAGCCAAACTGACTCATAAAAATTAAAAAGGATTATACGTTGTATCAGCAGAAGCAATGCTCTATATGACTGCGTAAATTAGGGACATGTAGGAGTCTTTCCATCCAACTAAGTGGGCTAGTTGACCAGTGCAACACTTGCTTTGTGAGTACAGTGCCAGCAGGGGGTGCTGTAACAACAGCACTGCTCGGTGGAGGTGATGCTGAGGCTTGAGGTGCTGACGCTATTCTCCAACTCAGCTCTAAATGCTACTACGCCCTTTCCAGCCTGCACACGTTTTTGGATTCAAGTGGTCCAGAGAGATTTCTGAACCCCGTTCAGTTCTGAACCTACTTTTTAGGCTCTTTAAGGTTTTCACCTCACATGATCTGCCTGCTTCTCCTATGTAAGACTACCAGGCCATTTTCAGGTATGAAATAATACAGAAATAAAACCCAGGCTTGACTGTCGTGATCTGAATTTGGCTGTTAGGAAAATGTAGCAGCAGTAATCATTTACTTTCAGAAAGAAGTTCAACAACTTCATCATGTTCGATCATTTATATCTAAAACGGTTTTAGACAACAAGGTTTTAGTAAAACCTGTCATGGAATATTATTATGAAGTAATAAATAAAACACTGCACAGGAAAATCGAAATGAGTTCATGTGTAAATTGCATTGCATCAAGTACTATTGTAATAATTAATGTCCTAGGTAAAAATAATTTCTTTTTTTTTTTTTGAATTAGCACAACCACAAGCTTTTTTTCGTCAAGTATTACTTCATTTGTATTTTAACAAATACATGGACGCATAAAAAATATACCATATAAACAATTATGTAAAAAAAAAAAAAAAAGAATTAAAAAAATACAAAATAAACTCGCTTAAATTTCCGTCTTTCTCGCACGCGCACGTGCGTGCACCAGTGACTGTCATGGAAACAGAACCATGATGCAGACGGGCCTATATAAGGCCTGCAGACGCTGGGCCTGCCCCCGCTTTGCTTTTGGATCTTGACCTGCTCAGACCTTTAGCAAAGTTCTACTGCTAAAGCTAACGCTAGCATTAGCTAACAAACGCGCTTTCACGCTAACCTTTTTTGGGAAAACTACCAATTGGATTTACAACCTTCTGGACAACCCTTCAACCGGAGCAAAGGTTCTTCTGGACAGCACCGGCGAGTGTCCGATATCCGCCTCCGCTTGGCAGGTAAGAATAAGACTCGCTGCGTTTTATATTAGCCTACATGTGTCAGTAAGTTTTCTGTATTTAGGCTTATTCCGTGAAAATTGGTTGTGTGTCGCTGAAATGACCTTAATGTGTGTAATGGTGTGATAATAGAGTGTTTATTTGACAGCTTTGTTATTTTGGTCAAGGTGTAGAAATATTAGCATTATTGTCGGGATCAAATATGGCGCCTAGTTCAAAATTCATAAAATGCCAAAATGCGTGTTTCGTGACCCAGCACAGAAACATTAAGCGCCGGCAAATAAACTGGTGTTATTGACGGATGCTTGAGCTCAATTGTGTTTTTAACAGCATGTTGATCATAATTAATAAATGCACTATAGAGGTTTAATGAGTTTAATGCAAAGTTTTAGCTTTTGGTGAAAAGTTGGTCAAAGTGTTACAGGATGTAAAAACAAGGCTGTTGTGTTTATTTGTTTCACATGAGCTTTTAATTAATTTAATAATTGAATGCACTTAAGCTGTATTTGATGTGGGGGGAGACTAGAAATGATTTATTATTTGATATGTTTTGTTTTACGGAGCTTTATGTCCTACACACATTGTGTATTTTGATTTGGGCCAAAGCTACAGTATGTGTGTTCTGACAAAAATGGACAACAGTGAAAACTGTGATTTTAAAGTATTGTCATGACCCCAAATGACAATGAACATTAACTGTAACGTGTATGCAGTGACAGTTACTTAAGGCTCCTGCAGTGTCTTAGTGCACAACTCTGACTTATATCTACTTGACTCTGTCACAAACAAATGATGTTATGGGACATTCCTACCATGCCATGCTAAGTGTTCTGGTGCTTTGTGCCTTTAGGTGACCCATTGTGACGATGGCCCGTGGTGCAGGAGCTGACCCCCCTGTGGTCATCCTGGTCGACGACGAAGAGGAGGTCATCTGCATCTCCTCCTCATCGGAGGGGGAGTCATGTGAGTATGTGGGCATTCCTCCAGTCATCGACGTTGAGTCTGAGGTAAGTGAGGAGGAGGTAAGTGTAGTTCAGGAATTTCTTCCTAGCTTCCACGAGGAGGAGGAGGTAAGTGAGGACTTCGAGGAGGAGGTAGGTTTCTTCCAGCAGTTCATTTTTGAGGCAGGTGAACAGGAGGTAGGTTTGATGGGTGGCAGTTATTATGACCTCAATGACATTTTTTTCCCTTCAGATACTGACGACGACGACTCGGATGACGACGACGACTCGGATGAGGACTCGGATGTGTGGGAGGATGCCATCGGGTGGGGCGACGAAGACTCTGGCTACAGTTCCATGTCCGAAGAAGAGGAGGACGAGCGCCCCCCTCCCCTCATCCAGCAGCTGCCCCCAGACTTGGGTCTGGAACAGGAGGAACAGGGTGTTCCTGAGGTAAGTGTGGAACAGGTGGTTCCTCCTGTGGCAGCTGCTTGTTCTCATCCGGTCGTCACATCTGGGTCACCTCTCTCTGCTCCCTCGACATCAGGACTTCGGTCTGCGATGAAGAGGGGCAGGGAAGAGAGTAACCTGGATCAGGTAGGTACTGCAGGTAAGCGACACCGTATGGATGCTGAGGACTGTCTCGAAGAACCACAGACGTCGACGGGCCTCAGATCCTCTACGCCCTGGACACACTGGATGGAGCTCCACCGCTCAGGCTGGGCTAATGACAGTGACTCTGACTAGTTTGTCAGAGTCTTGTCGGTGTAGTCTTGCCCTGGGAGGTTGAAGTGTAGAGTAGTAGCACGAGAAACCTGAAGATGTTTTCTCCTGCTGCCACTCCACATCCACCAGTTTCTCCATGGCCTAGAGAATTTGCTCCCGCAACGTCAAGGCGCAGCACCGAACAAACAGGAGCAGGTCAGAGGGTGGTGAAGAGGCAGTCCTCAGATCCTTTAGATAGTAGTAAGATAAGATGAGTTAATATAAGTTAGGATGTTAAGATACTTTAACTTAAATTAAGATACGTTTTCATTTTATAATAACTAAATAATTTCTACACTTTATTGACCATATTCTTCAGTTTTTCTGTTTTTTTTAGCTGCAGATGGTGGAACCATGCCAAGGTAAATACAACTAAAATGTACTTCAAGTCTTAATATGACTCTGACCTATTTATTTACTCTGTATGATGATGCTTTTACTCTGCCAGGAACACTGAACCAGACCAGAAGCAGCGCAGATCCTAGCTGGAGATGACACTCATGGGATAAGCCAATCACATGGACCACTGCTGCACTATGACTTGTAGTAAGAATCACATGTCAGCTTATTCATAGTCTGTGCTCCACTTCATGTACTACTGAAGCTAAAGTTTTCATTCTGGTTGTGACAGGTGCAGCCGTGGAGGCTGGAGAACTTCATCCAGGCGTTTCCTTGACGACAGAGATGAGACGATGACCGTAGGACCACCTGGAGAGGAGTTGTCATCTGTGGAGGCTCAGTGCAGTAAGTAATCACCTCAGCAGTCATTTCTTTGAGTAGTAGCAGTGACATAAAGTGGTGATAAGCTTAAACTGACAATGTAGACAAGTATGTTTACAAGATTTGTGATGTTTCTTTCAGCACCCTGCACCTCTTCGCTCCCTCCAGCCTCCAGTCCGGACGAAGAGGAGCCTCCCCATCCTAACCACATAGAGGAAGTGTTTGTATCGCTGCTTCCTCTGTGCTGTTGGGTCTGGGAAGCTCTTCACACAAACAACGGTGACTCCCCGTTTGCCTCCGTCTGCGATTAGAAGACATTGAAGATGAGACGTCGAGTGTCAGTTTTACAGTTGATGTAGAGACATCAGATACAAGCTTCAATAAATACATTTAAAGTTAAACAAATGATTTACTTTGTAGTGTTTTGTTTTTAAGTTCCACTGTGAGATTCTTAATATTTTTGGTAAAAATACTCATACTAATGAACTTTCTAGTAATAATCAGATTATGACTATTAGCATAAGGGTGCAATATCTGCTTCTGCCAAAGTTGAAATAAAAATGTTGATACTCAAAAAAGCAGAAATACTTTCAAATTTTAATTTTTAAAGATTAAAATACAAGTAGTAAATAGAAGTAGAACACTCTACTTCTACAGAAGGCTCTGGTTATAGTTCCGTGACTGAAGATGAAGACGTGGAAGAAGAGGACGACGAGCGCCCCCCCCCTCCCCTCATCCAGCAGCTGCCCCCAGACTTGGGTCTGAAACAGGAGGAACAGGGTGTTCCTGAGGTAAGTGTGGAACAGGTGGTTCCTCCTGTGGCAGCTGCTTGTTCTCATCCGGTCGTCACATCTAGGTTACCTCTCTCTGCTCCCTCGACATCAGGACTTCGGTCTGCGATGAAGAGGGGCAGGGAAGAGAGTAACCTGGATCAGGTAGGTACTGCAGGTAAGCGACGCCGTATGGATGCTGAGGACTGTCTCGAAGAACCACAGACGTCGACGGGCCTCAGATCCTCTACGCCTGGACACACTGGATGGAGCTCCACCACTCAGGCTGGGCTACTGACAGTGACTCTGACTAGTTTTAATCCTATAAGCTGTTTTTGTCATATTTCCCCTTGGCATTTTGCATATCGATACATATAGCTATTTAAAAAACATCATATGCCTGTCAATATACTGTCAGATTTTACCAAAGGCACAAAGAAGAATCAATACACTAGGATAATGGAAATAGCTAAAACTCCATGTAGCCACATGCTACAAATATGACAATTTCTGGCATATCAAGAGTTATTTTTTGTTCCCCTCTGTAAAAGAAATTACGGGACTCTGACAATTCCTTAGGTGTTTCTCTCTGATGGTGACACAGCACAAGGATTCGATATGGTGAATAGCGTGGTGAATATTAGTTTTCACCAGACAATTAATTATCCAGGTATTAGTCTATATGACTTCATGCACTCATATTCTCAGCCAAACTGACTCATAAAAATTAAAAAGGATTATACGTTGTATCAGCAGAAGCAATGCTCTATATGACTGCGTAAATTAGGGACATGTAGGAGTCTTTCCATCCAACTAAGTGGGCTAGTTGACCAGTGCAACACTTGCTTTGTGAGTACAGTGCCAGCAGGGGGTGCTGTAACAACAGCACTGCTCGGTGGAGGTGATGCTGAGGCTTGAGGTGCTGACGCTATTCTCCAACTCAGCTCTAAATGCTACTACGCCCTTTCCAGCCTGCACACGTTTTTGGATTCAAGTGGTCCAGAGAGATTTCTGAACCCCGTTCAGTTCTGAACCTACTTTTTAGGCTCTTTAAGGTTTTCACCTCACATGATCTGCCTGCTTCTCCTATGTAAGACTACCAGGCCATTTTCAGGTATGAAATAATACAGAAATAAAACCCAGGCTTGACTGTCGTGATCTGAATTTGGCTGTTAGGAAAATGTAGCAGCAGTAATCATTTACTTTCAGAAAGAAGTTCAACAACTTCATCATGTTCGATCATTTATATCTAAAACGGTTTTAGACAACAAGGTTTTAGTAAAACCTGTCATGGAATATTATTATGAAGTAATAAATAAAACACTGCACAGGAAAATCGAAATGAGTTCATGTGTAAATTGCATTGCATCAAGTACTATTGTAATAATTAATGTCCTAGGTAAAAATAATTTCTTTTTTTTTTTTTGAATTAGCACAACCACAAGCTTTTTTTCGTCAAGTATTACTTCATTTGTATTTTAACAAATACATGGACGCATAAAAAATATACCATATAAACAATTATGTAAAAAAAAAAAAAAAAGAATTAAAAAAATACAAAATAAACTCGCTTAAATTTCCGTCTTTCTCGCACGCGCACGTGCGTGCACCAGTGACTGTCATGGAAACAGAACCATGATGCAGACGGGCCTATATAAGGCCTGCAGACGCTGGGCCTGCCCCCGCTTTGCTTTTGGATCTTGACCTGCTCAGACCTTTAGCAAAGTTCTACTGCTAAAGCTAACGCTAGCATTAGCTAACAAACGCGCTTTCACGCTAACCTTTTTTGGGAAAACTACCAATTGGATTTACAACCTTCTGGACAACCCTTCAACCGGAGCAAAGGTTCTTCTGGACAGCACCGGCGAGTGTCCGATATCCGCCTCCGCTTGGCAGGTAAGAATAAGACTCGCTGCGTTTTATATTAGCCTACATGTGTCAGTAAGTTTTCTGTATTTAGGCTTATTCCGTGAAAATTGGTTGTGTGTCGCTGAAATGACCTTAATGTGTGTAATGGTGTGATAATAGAGTGTTTATTTGACAGCTTTGTTATTTTGGTCAAGGTGTAGAAATATTAGCATTATTGTCGGGATCAAATATGGCGCCTAGTTCAAAATTCATAAAATGCCAAAATGCGTGTTTCGTGACCCAGCACAGAAACATTAAGCGCCGGCAAATAAACTGGTGTTATTGACGGATGCTTGAGCTCAATTGTGTTTTTAACAGCATGTTGATCATAATTAATAAATGCACTATAGAGGTTTAATGAGTTTAATGCAAAGTTTTAGCTTTTGGTGAAAAGTTGGTCAAAGTGTTACAGGATGTAAAAACAAGGCTGTTGTGTTTATTTGTTTCACATGAGCTTTTAATTAATTTAATAATTGAATGCACTTAAGCTGTATTTGATGTGGGGGGAGACTAGAAATGATTTATTATTTGATATGTTTTGTTTTACGGAGCTTTATGTCCTACACACATTGTGTATTTTGATTTGGGCCAAAGCTACAGTATGTGTGTTCTGACAAAAATGGACAACAGTGAAAACTGTGATTTTAAAGTATTGTCATGACCCCAAATGACAATGAACATTAACTGTAACGTGTATGCAGTGACAGTTACTTAAGGCTCCTGCAGTGTCTTAGTGCACAACTCTGACTTATATCTACTTGACTCTGTCACAAACAAATGATGTTATGGGACATTCCTACCATGCCATGCTAAGTGTTCTGGTGCTTTGTGCCTTTAGGTGACCCATTGTGACGATGGCCCGTGGTGCAGGAGCTGACCCCCCTGTGGTCATCCTGGTCGACGACGAAGAGGAGGTCATCTGCATCTCCTCCTCATCGGAGGGGGAGTCATGTGAGTATGTGGGCATTCCTCCAGTCATCGACGTTGAGTCTGAGGTAAGTGAGGAGGAGGTAAGTGTAGTTCAGGAATTTCTTCCTAGCTTCCACGAGGAGGAGGAGGTAAGTGAGGACTTCGAGGAGGAGGTAGGTTTCTTCCAGCAGTTCATTTTTGAGGCAGGTGAACAGGAGGTAGGTTTGATGGGTGGCAGTTATTATGACCTCAATGACATTTTTTTCCCTTCAGATACTGACGACGACGACTCGGATGACGACGACGACTCGGATGAGGACTCGGATGTGTGGGAGGATGCCATCGGGTGGGGCGACGAAGACTCTGGCTACAGTTCCATGTCCGAAGAAGAGGAGGACGAGCGCCCCCCTCCCCTCATCCAGCAGCTGCCCCCAGACTTGGGTCTGGAACAGGAGGAACAGGGTGTTCCTGAGGTAAGTGTGGAACAGGTGGTTCCTCCTGTGGCAGCTGCTTGTTCTCATCCGGTCGTCACATCTGGGTCACCTCTCTCTGCTCCCTCGACATCAGGACTTCGGTCTGCGATGAAGAGGGGCAGGGAAGAGAGTAACCTGGATCAGGTAGGTACTGCAGGTAAGCGACACCGTATGGATGCTGAGGACTGTCTCGAAGAACCACAGACGTCGACGGGCCTCAGATCCTCTACGCCCTGGACACACTGGATGGAGCTCCACCGCTCAGGCTGGGCTAATGACAGTGACTCTGACTAGTTTGTCAGAGTCTTGTCGGTGTAGTCTTGCCCTGGGAGGTTGAAGTGTAGAGTAGTAGCACGAGAAACCTGAAGATGTTTTCTCCTGCTGCCACTCCACATCCACCAGTTTCTCCATGGCCTAGAGAATTTGCTCCCGCAACGTCAAGGCGCAGCACCGAACAAACAGGAGCAGGTCAGAGGGTGGTGAAGAGGCAGTCCTCAGATCCTTTAGATAGTAGTAAGATAAGATGAGTTAATATAAGTTAGGATGTTAAGATACTTTAACTTAAATTAAGATACGTTTTCATTTTATAATAACTAAATAATTTCTACACTTTATTGACCATATTCTTCAGTTTTTCTGTTTTTTTTAGCTGCAGATGGTGGAACCATGCCAAGGTAAATACAACTAAAATGTACTTCAAGTCTTAATATGACTCTGACCTATTTATTTACTCTGTATGATGATGCTTTTACTCTGCCAGGAACACTGAACCAGACCAGAAGCAGCGCAGATCCTAGCTGGAGATGACACTCATGGGATAAGCCAATCACATGGACCACTGCTGCACTATGACTTGTAGTAAGAATCACATGTCAGCTTATTCATAGTCTGTGCTCCACTTCATGTACTACTGAAGCTAAAGTTTTCATTCTGGTTGTGACAGGTGCAGCCGTGGAGGCTGGAGAACTTCATCCAGGGGTTTCCTTGACGACAGAGATGAGACGATGACCGTAGGACCACCTGGAGAGGAGTTGTCATCTGTGGAGGCTCAGTGCAGTAAGTAATCACCTCAGCAGTCATTTCTTTGAGTAGTAGCAGTGACATAAAGTGGTGATAAGCTTAAACTGACAATGTAGACAAGTATGTTTACAAGATTTGTGATGTTTCTTTCAGCACCCTGCACCTCTTCGCTCCCTCCAGCCTCCAGTCCGGACGAAGAGGAGCCTCCCCATCCTAACCACATAGAGGAAGTGTTTGTATCGCTGCTTCCTCTGTGCTGTTGGGTCTGGGAAGCTCTTCACACAAACAACGGTGACTCCCCGTTTGCCTCCGTCTGCGATTAGAAGACATTGAAGATGAGACGTCGAGTGTCAGTTTTACAGTTGATGTAGAGACATCAGATACAAGCTTCAATAAATACATTTAAAGTTAAACAAATGATTTACTTTGTAGTGTTTTGTTTTTAAGTTCCACTGTGAGATTCTTAATATTTTTGGTAAAAATACTCATACTAATGAACTTTCTAGTAATAATCAGATTATGACTATTAGCATAAGGGTGCAATATCTGCTTCTGCCAAAGTTGAAATAAAAATGTTGATACTCAAA
This sequence comes from Macropodus opercularis, assembly GCA_030770545.1. Taxonomy (NCBI): domain Eukaryota; kingdom Metazoa; phylum Chordata; class Actinopteri; order Anabantiformes; family Osphronemidae; genus Macropodus; species Macropodus opercularis. Next base: position 8,992,562 of record JAUCMP010000028.1, read on the forward strand.
AAAGCAGAAATACTTTCAAATTTTAATTTTTAAAGTTTAAAATACAAGTAGTAAATAGAAGTAGAACACTCTACTTCTACAGAAGGCTCTGGTTATAGTTCCGTGACTGAAGATGAAGACGTGGAAGAAGAGGACGACGAGCGCCCCCCCCCTCCCCTCATCCAGCAGCTGCCCCCAGACTTGGGTCTGAAACAGGAGGAACAGGGTGTTCCTGAGGTAAGTGTGGAACAGGTGGTTCCTCCTGTGGCAGCTGCTTGTTCTCATCCGGTCGTCACATCTAGGTTACCTCTCTCTGCTCCCTCGACATCAGGACTTCGGTCTGCGATGAAGAGGGGCAGGGAAGAGAGTAACCTGGATCAGGTAGGTACTGCAGGTAAGCGACGCCGTATGGATGCTGAGGACTGTCTCGAAGAACCACAGACGTCGACGGGCCTCAGATCCTCTACGCCTGGACACACTGGATGGAGCTCCACCACTCAGGCTGGGCTACTGACAGTGACTCTGACTAGTTTTAATCCTATAAGCTGTTTATGTCATAGTTCCCCTTGGCATTTTGCATATCGATACATATAGCTATTTAAAAAACATCATATGCCTGTCAATATACTGTCAGATTTTACCAAAGGCACAAAGAAGAATCAATACACTAGGATAATGGAAATAGCTAAAACTCCATGTAGCCACATGCTACAAATATGACAATTTCTGGCATATCAAGAGTTATTTTTTGTTCCCCTCTGTAAAAGAAATTACGGGACTCTGACAATTCCTTAGGTGTTTCTCTCTGATGGTGACACAGCACAAGGATTCGATATGGTGAATAGCGTGGTGAATATTAGTTTTCACCAGACAATTAATTATCCAGGTATTAGTCTATATGACTTCATGCACTCATATTCTCAGCCAAACTGACTCATAAAAATTAAAAAGGATTATACGTTGTATCAGCAGAAGCAATGCTCTATATGACTGCGTAAATTAGGGACATGTAGGAGTCTTTCCATCCAACTAAGTGGGCTAGTTGACCAGTGCAACACTTGCTTTGTGAGTACAGTGCCAGCAGGGGGTGCTGTAACAACAGCACTGCTCGGTGGAGGTGATGCTGAGGCTTGAGGTGCTGACGCTATTCTCCAACTCAGCTCTAAATGCTACTACGCCCTTTCCAGCCTGCACACGTTTTTGGATTCAAGTGGTCCAGAGAGATTTCTGAACCCCGTTCAGTTCTGAACCTACTTTTTAGGCTCTTTAAGGTTTTCACCTCACATGATCTGCCTGCTTCTCCTATGTAAGACTACCAGGCCATTTTCAGGTATGAAATAATACAGAAATAAAACCCAGGCTTGACTGTCGTGATCTGAATTTGGCTGTTAGGAAAATGTAGCAGCAGTAATCATTTACTTTCAGAAAGAAGTTCAACAACTTCATCATGTTCGATCATTTATATCTAAAACGGTTTTAGACAACAAGGTTTTAGTAAAACCTGTCGTGGAATATTATTATGAAGTAATAAATAAAACACTGCACAGGAAAATCGAAATGAGTTCATGTGTAAATTGCATTGCATCAAGTACTATTGTAATAATTAATGTCCTAGGTAAAAATAATTTCTTTTTTTTTTTTTGAATTAGCACAACCACAAGCTTTTTTTCGTCAAGTATTACTTCATTTGTATTTTAACAAATACATGGACGCATAAAAAATATACCATATAAACAATTATGTAAAAAAAAAAAAAAAAGAATTAAAAAAATACAAAATAAACTCGCTTAAATTTCCGTCTTTCTCGCACGCGCACGTGCGTGCACCAGTGACTGTCATGGAAACAGAACCATGATGCAGACGGGCCTATATAAGGCCTGCAGACGCTGGGCCTGCCCCCGCTTTGCTTTTGGATCTTGACCTGCTCAGACCTTTAGCAAAGTTCTACTGCTAAAGCTAACGCTAGCATTAGCTAACAAACGCGCTTTCACGCTAACCTTTTTTGGGAAAACTACCAATTGGATTTACAACCTTCTGGACAACCCTTCAACCGGAGCAAAGGTTCTTCTGGACAGCACCGGCGAGTGTCCGATATCCGCCTCCGCTTGGCAGGTAAGAATAAGACTCGCTGCGTTTTATATTAGCCTACATGTGTCAGTAAGTTTTCTGTATTTAGGCTTATTCCGTGAAAATTGGTTGTGTGTCGCTGAAATGACCTTAATGTGTGTAATGGTGTGATAATAGAGTGTTTATTTGACAGCTTTGTTATTTTGGTCAAGGTGTAGAAATATTAGCATTATTGTCGGGATCAAATATGGCGCCTAGTTCAAAATTCATAAAATGCCAAAATGCGTGTTTCGTGACCCAGCACAGAAACATTAAGCGCCGGCAAATAAACTGGTGTTATTGACGGATGCTTGAGCTCAATTGTGTTTTTAACAGCATGTTGATCATAATTAATAAATGCACTATAGAGGTTTAATGAGTTTAATGCAAAGTTTTAGCTTTTGGTGAAAAGTTGGTCAAAGTGTTACAGGATGTAAAAACAAGGCTGTTGTGTTTATTTGTTTCACATGAGCTTTTAATTAATTTAATAATTGAATGCACTTAAGCTGTATTTGATGTGGGGGGAGACTAGAAATGATTTATTATTTGATATGTTTTGTTTTACGGAGCTTTATGTCCTACACACATTGTGTATTTTGATTTGGGCCAAAGCTACAGTATGTGTGTTCTGACAAAAATGGACAACAGTGAAAACTGTGATTTTAAAGTATTGTCATGACCCCAAATGACAATGAACATTAACTGTAACGTGTATGCAGTGACAGTTACTTAAGGCTCCTGCAGTGTCTTAGTGCACAACTCTGACTTATATCTACTTGACTCTGTCACAAACAAATGATGTTATGGGACATTCCTACCATGCCATGCTAAGTGTTCTGGTGCTTTGTGCCTTTAGGTGACCCATTGTGACGATGGCCCGTGGTGCAGGAGCTGACCCCCCTGTGGTCATCCTGGTCGACGACGAAGAGGAGGTCATCTGCATCTCCTCCTCATCGGAGGGGGAGTCATGTGAGTATGTGGGCATTCCTCCAGTCATCGACGTTGAGTCTGAGGTAAGTGAGGAGGAGGTAAGTGTAGTTCAGGAATTTCTTCCTAGCTTCCACGAGGAGGAGGAGGTAAGTGAGGACTTCGAGGAGGAGGTAGGTTTCTTCCAGCAGTTCATTTTTGAGGCAGGTGAACAGGAGGTAGGTTTGATGGGTGGCAGTTATTATGACCTCAATGACATTTTTTTCCCTTCAGATACTGACGACGACGACTCGGATGACGACGACGACTCGGATGAGGACTCGGATGTGTGGGAGGATGCCATCGGGTGGGGCGACGAAGACTCTGGCTACAGTTCCATGTCCGAAGAAGAGGAGGACGAGCGCCCCCCTCCCCTCATCCAGCAGCTGCCCCCAGACTTGGGTCTGGAACAGGAGGAACAGGGTGTTCCTGAGGTAAGTGTGGAACAGGTGGTTCCTCCTGTGGCAGCTGCTTGTTCTCATCCGGTCGTCACATCTGGGTCACCTCTCTCTGCTCCCTCGACATCAGGACTTCGGTCTGCGATGAAGAGGGGCAGGGAAGAGAGTAACCTGGATCAGGTAGGTACTGCAGGTAAGCGACACCGTATGGATGCTGAGGACTGTCTCGAAGAACCACAGACGTCGACGGGCCTCAGATCCTCTACGCCCTGGACACACTGGATGGAGCTCCACCGCTCAGGCTGGGCTAATGACAGTGACTCTGACTAGTTTGTCAGAGTCTTGTCGGTGTAGTCTTGCCCTGGGAGGTTGAAGTGTAGAGTAGTAGCACGAGAAACCTGAAGATGTTTTCTCCTGCTGCCACTCCACATCCACCAGTTTCTCCATGGCCTAGAGAATTTGCTCCCGCAACGTCAAGGCGCAGCACCGAACAAACAGGAGCAGGTCAGAGGGTGGTGAAGAGGCAGTCCTCAGATCCTTTAGATAGTAGTAAGATAAGATGAGTTAATATAAGTTAGGATGTTAAGATACTTTAACTTAAATTAAGATACGTTTTCATTTTATAATAACTAAATAATTTCTACACTTTATTGACCATATTCTTCAGTTTTTCTGTTTTTTTTAGCTGCAGATGGTGGAACCATGCCAAGGTAAATACAACTAAAATGTACTTCAAGTCTTAATATGACTCTGACCTATTTATTTACTCTGTATGATGATGCTTTTACTCTGCCAGGAACACTGAACCAGACCAGAAGCAGCGCAGATCCTAGCTGGAGATGACACTCATGGGATAAGCCAATCACATGGACCACTGCTGCACTATGACTTGTAGTAAGAATCACATGTCAGCTTATTCATAGTCTGTGCTCCACTTCATGTACTACTGAAGCTAAAGTTTTCATTCTGGTTGTGACAGGTGCAGCCGTGGAGGCTGGAGAACTTCATCCAGGGGTTTCCTTGACGACAGAGATGAGACGATGACCGTAGGACCACCTGGAGAGGAGTTGTCATCTGTGGAGGCTCAGTGCAGTAAGTAATCACCTCAGCAGTCATTTCTTTGAGTAGTAGCAGTGACATAAAGTGGTGATAAGCTTAAACTGACAATGTAGACAAGTATGTTTACAAGATTTGTGATGTTTCTTTCAGCACCCTGCACCTCTTCGCTCCCTCCAGCCTCCAGTCCGGACGAAGAGGAGCCTCCCCATCCTAACCACATAGAGGAAGTGTTTGTATCGCTGCTTCCTCTGTGCTGTTGGGTCTGGGAAGCTCTTCACACAAACAACGGTGACTCCCCGTTTGCCTCCGTCTGCGATTAGAAGACATTGAAGATGAGACGTCGAGTGTCAGTTTTACAGTTGATGTAGAGACATCAGATACAAGCTTCAATAAATACATTTAAAGTTAAACAAATGATTTACTTTGTAGTGTTTTGTTTTTAAGTTCCACTGTGAGATTCTTAATATTTTTGGTAAAAATACTCATACTAATGAACTTTCTAGTAATAATCAGATTATGACTATTAGCATAAGGGTGCAATATCTGCTTCTGCCAAAGTTGAAATAAAAATGTTGATACTCAAAAAAGCAGAAATACTTTCAAATTTTAATTTTTAAAGTTTAAAATACAAGTAGTAAATAGAAGTAGAACACTCTACTTCTACAGAAGGCTCTGGTTATAGTTCCGTGACTGAAGATGAAGACGTGGAAGAAGAGGACGACGAGCGCCCCCCCCCTCCCCTCATCCAGCAGCTGCCCCCAGACTTGGGTCTGAAACAGGAGGAACAGGGTGTTCCTGAGGTAAGTGTGGAACAGGTGGTTCCTCCTGTGGCAGCTGCTTGTTCTCATCCGGTCGTCACATCTAGGTTACCTCTCTCTGCTCCCTCGACATCAGGACTTCGGTCTGCGATGAAGAGGGGCAGGGAAGAGAGTAACCTGGATCAGGTAGGTACTGCAGGTAAGCGACGCCGTATGGATGCTGAGGACTGTCTCGAAGAACCACAGACGTCGACGGGCCTCAGATCCTCTACGCCTGGACACACTGGATGGAGCTCCACCACTCAGGCTGGGCTACTGACAGTGACTCTGACTAGTTTTAATCCTATAAGCTGTTTATGTCATAGTTCCCCTTGGCATTTTGCATATCGATACATATAGCTATTTAAAAAACATCATATGCCTGTCAATATACTGTCAGATTTTACCAAAGGCACAAAGAAGAATCAATACACTAGGATAATGGAAATAGCTAAAACTCCATGTAGCCACATGCTACAAATATGACAATTTCTGGCATATCAAGAGTTATTTTTTGTTCCCCTCTGTAAAAGAAATTACGGGACTCTGACAATTCCTTAGGTGTTTCTCTCTGATGGTGACACAGCACAAGGATTCGATATGGTGAATAGCGTGGTGAATATTAGTTTTCACCAGACAATTAATTATCCAGGTATTAGTCTATATGACTTCATGCACTCATATTCTCAGCCAAACTGACTCATAAAAATTAAAAAGGATTATACGTTGTATCAGCAGAAGCAATGCTCTATATGACTGCGTAAATTAGGGACATGTAGGAGTCTTTCCATCCAACTAAGTGGGCTAGTTGACCAGTGCAACACTTGCTTTGTGAGTACAGTGCCAGCAGGGGGTGCTGTAACAACAGCACTGCTCGGTGGAGGTGATGCTGAGGCTTGAGGTGCTGACGCTATTCTCCAACTCAGCTCTAAATGCTACTACGCCCTTTCCAGCCTGCACACGTTTTTGGATTCAAGTGGTCCAGAGAGATTTCTGAACCCCGTTCAGTTCTGAACCTACTTTTTAGGCTCTTTAAGGTTTTCACCTCACATGATCTGCCTGCTTCTCCTATGTAAGACTACCAGGCCATTTTCAGGTATGAAATAATACAGAAATAAAACCCAGGCTTGACTGTCGTGATCTGAATTTGGCTGTTAGGAAAATGTAGCAGCAGTAATCATTTACTTTCAGAAAGAAGTTCAACAACTTCATCATGTTCGATCATTTATATCTAAAACGGTTTTAGACAACAAGGTTTTAGTAAAACCTGTCGTGGAATATTATTATGAAGTAATAAATAAAACACTGCACAGGAAAATCGAAATGAGTTCATGTGTAAATTGCATTGCATCAAGTACTATTGTAATAATTAATGTCCTAGGTAAAAATAATTTCTTTTTTTTTTTTTGAATTAGCACAACCACAAGCTTTTTTTCGTCAAGTATTACTTCATTTGTATTTTAACAAATACATGGACGCATAAAAAATATACCATATAAACAATTATGTTTAAAAAAAAAAAAAAGAATTAAAAAAATACAAAATAAACTCGCTTAAATTTCCGTCTTTCTCGCACGCGCACGTGCGTGCACCAGTGACTGTCATGGAAACAGAACCATGATGCAGACGGGCCTATATAAGGCCTGCAGACGCTGGGCCTGCCCCCGCTTTGCTTTTGGATCTTGACCTGCGCAGACCTTTAGCAAAGTTCCACTGCTAAAGCTAACGCTAGCATTAGCTAACAAACGCGCTTTCACGCTAACCTTTTTTGGGAAAACTACCAATTGGATTTACAACCTTCTGGACAACCCTTCAACCGGAGCAAAGGTTCTTCTGGACAGCACCGGCGAGTGTCCGATATCCGCCTCCGCTTGGCAGGTAAGAATAAGACTCGCTGCGTTTTATATTAGCCTACATGTGTCAGTAAGTTTTCTGTATTTAGGCTTATTCCGTGAAAATTGGTTGTGTGTCGCTGAAATGACCTTAATGTGTGTAATGGTGTGATAATAGAGTGTTTATTTGACAGCTTTGTTATTTTGGTCAAGGTGTAGAAATATTAGCATTATTGTCGGGATCAAATATGGCGCCTAGTTCAAAATTCATAAAATGCCAAAATGCGTGTTTCGTGACCCAGCACAGAAACATTAAGCGCCGGCAAATAAACTGGTGTTATTGACGGATGCTTGAGCTCAATTGTGTTTTTAACAGCATGTTGATCATAATTAATAAATGCACTATAGAGGTTTAATGAGTTTAATGCAAAGTTTTAGCTTTTGGTGAAAAGTTGGTCAAAGTGTTACAGGATGTAAAAACAAGGCTGTTGTGTTTATTTGTTTCACATGAGCTTTTAATTAATTTAATAATTGAATGCACTTAAGCTGTATTTGATGTGGGGGGAGACTAGAAATGATTTATTATTTGATATGTTTTGTTTTACGGAGCTTTATGTCCTACACACATTGTGTATTTTGATTTGGGCCAAAGCTACAGTATGTGTGTTCTGACAAAAATGGACAACAGTGAAAACTGTGATTTTAAAGTATTGTCATGACCCCAAATGACAATGAACATTAACTGTAACGTGTATGCAGTGACAGTTACTTAAGGCTCCTGCAGTGTCTTAGTGCACAACTCTGACTTATATCTACTTGACTCTGTCACAAACAAATGATGTTATGGGACATTCCTACCATGCCATGCTAAGTGTTCTGGTGCTTTGTGCCTTTAGGTGACCCATTGTGACGATGGCCCGTGGTGCAGGAGCTGACCCCCCTGTGGTCATCCTGGTCGACGACGAAGAGGAGGTCATCTGCATCTCCTCCTCATCGGAGGGGGAGTCATGTGAGTATGTGGGCATTCCTCCAGTCATCGACGTTGAGTCTGAGGTAAGTGAGGAGGAGGTAAGTGTAGTTCAGGAATTTCTTCCTAGCTTCCACGAGGAGGAGGAGGTAAGTGAGGACTTCGAGGAGGAGGTAGGTTTCTTCCAGCAGTTCATTTTTGAGGCAGGTGAACAGGAGGTAGGTTTGATGGGTGGCAGTTATTATGACCTCAATGACATTTTTTTCCCTTCAGATACTGACGACGACGACTCGGATGACGACGACGACTCGGATGAGGACTCGGATGTGTGGGAGGATGCCATCGGGTGGGGCGACGAAGACTCTGGCTACAGTTCCATGTCCGAAGAAGAGGAGGACGAGCGCCCCCCTCCCCTCATCCAGCAGCTGCCCCCAGACTTGGGTCTGGAACAGGAGGAACAGGGTGTTCCTGAGGTAAGTGTGGAACAGGTGGTTCCTCCTGTGGCAGCTGCTTGTTCTCATCCGGTCGTCACATCTGGGTCACCTCTCTCTGCTCCCTCGACATCAGGACTTCGGTCTGCGATGAAGAGGGGCAGGGAAGAGAGTAACCTGGATCAGGTAGGTACTGCAGGTAAGCGACACCGTATGGATGCTGAGGACTGTCTCGAAGAACCACAGACGTCGACGGGCCTCAGATCCTCTACGCCCTGGACACACTGGATGGAGCTCCACCGCTCAGGCTGGGCTAATGACAGTGACTCTGACTAGTTTGTCAGAGTCTTGTCGGTGTAGTCTTGCCCTGGGAGGTTGAAGTGTAGAGTAGTAGCACGAGAAACCTGAAGATGTTTTCTCCTGCTGCCACTCCACATCCACCAGTTTCTCCATGGCCTAGAGAATTTGCTCCCGCAACGTCAAGGCGCAGCACCGAACAAACAGGAGCAGGTCAGAGGGTGGTGAAGAGGCAGTCCTCAGATCCTTTAGATAGTAGTAAGATAAGATGAGTTAATATAAGTTAGGATGTTAAGATACTTTAACTTAAATTAAGATACGTTTTCATTTTATAATAACTAAATAATTTCTACACTTTATTGACCATATTCTTCAGTTTTTCTGTTTTTTTTAGCTGCAGATGGTGGAACCATGCCAAGGTAAATACAACTAAAATGTACTTCAAGTCTTAATATGACTCTGACCTATTTATTTACTCTGTATGATGATGCTTTTACTCTGCCAGGAACACTGAACCAGACCAGAAGCAGCGCAGATCCTAGCTGGAGATGACACTCATGGGATAAGCCAATCACATGGACCACTGCTGCACTATGACTTGTAGTAAGAATCACATGTCAGCTTATTCATAGTCTGTGCTCCACTTCATGTACTACTGAAGCTAAAGTTTTCATTCTGGTTGTGACAGGTGCAGCCGTGGAGGCTGGAGAACTTCATCCAGGGGTTTCCTTGACGACAGAGATGAGACGATGACCGTAGGACCACCTGGAGAGGAGTTGTCATCTGTGGAGGCTCAGTGCAGTAAGTAATCACCTCAGCAGTCATTTCTTTGAGTAGTAGCAGTGACATAAAGTGGTGATAAGCTTAAACTGACAATGTAGACAAGTATGTTTACAAGATTTGTGATGTTTCTTTCAGCACCCTGCACCTCTTCGCTCCCTCCAGCCTCCAGTCCGGACGAAGAGGAGCCTCCCCATCCTAACCACATAGAGGAAGTGTTTGTATCGCTGCTTCCTCTGTGCTGTTGGGTCTGGGAAGCTCTTCACACAAACAACGGTGACTCCCCGTTTGCCTCCGTCTGCGATTAGAAGACATTGAAGATGAGACGTCGAGTGTCAGTTTTACAGTTGATGTAGAGACATCAGATACAAGCTTCAATAAATACATTTAAAGTTAAACAAATGATTTACTTTGTAGTGTTTTGTTTTTAAGTTCCACTGTGAGATTCTTAATATTTTTGGTAAAAATACTCATACTAATGAACTTTCTAGTAATAATCAGATTATGACTATTAGCATAAGGGTGCAATATCTGCTTCTGCCAAAGTTGAAATAAAAATGTTGATACTCAAAAAAGCAGAAATACTTTCAAATTTTAATTTTTAAAGTTTAAAATACAAGTAGTAAATAGAAGTAGAACACTCTACTTCTACAGAAGGCTCTGGTTATAGTTCCGTGACTGAAGATGAAGACGTGGAAGAAGAGGACGACGAGCGCCCCCCTCCCCTCATCCAGCAGCTGCCCCCAGACTTGGGTCTGAAACAGGAGGAACAGGGTGTTCCTGAGGTAAGTGTGGAACAGGTGGTTCCTCCTGTGGCAGCTGCTTGTTCTCATCCGGTCGTCACATCTAGGTTACCTCTCTCTGCTCCCTCGACATCAGGACTTCGGTCTGCGATGAAGAGGGGCAGGGAAGAGAGTAACCTGGATCAGGTAGGTACTGCAGGTAAGCGACGCCGTATGGATGCTGTACTCATACTAATGAACTTTCTAGTAATAATCAGATTATGACTATTAGCATAAGGGTGCAATATCTGCTTCTGCCAAAGTTGAAATAAAAATGTTGATACTCAAAAAAGCAGAAATACTTTCAAATGTTATTTTTAAAGTTTAAAATACAAGTAGTAAGTAGAAGTAGAACACTTCACAGCCTGGTAATCTGACACAGGATAACCTTACATGTCCATGTGCAGTCCTTCAGCTCAGACCTTCTTGAAACACAGACACTGCTCGTCTGACCTCTCTGAACCTGTTGTTGAAAAGCAGAATTCAAAATCTCATAAACGAAAGAATCTATTGCCATGTTGTTTAATTATGCCTTAGTATAAACAGACTGCAAACTACTGTGGGCCTAACCAACTTCTGTCATGTAATTTTGTTGCATCTCCATGAGCTAATCCCAACATGGTGATAACATCGGGAGATTCTGGGAACTTCCTGTACAGCAGGTTATTCTCATCACGGTAAGCGATATACCCGTATTTAAAAAGGCACGCTTTAAGACAGGGTAGACATCATCCACTTCAAATATGATGCTTCTCTCTGCTGAGATGTCCCTGCATAAAGTGCTTTACAGTTAACAGAAACAAGGTTATTGCACAAAATATATGTTTTGTTTATTTTTGCAGAAATGCAAAAAATAGATACACATATTGGTATGGTCATAAATACAACAGTATATGCTTAAAAATAAAAAAAGGAAGCTAATAATGCAACAGATTCTTTAGGTGAAAACATTAACTAGTGGTAATACAAGCATTGTAATGAAAGCTAATAGACCAAAGCAGCACACAATCAGTAAGGATTCAATACTAGGACTCTGAAGTGTCTACATGTACCATAGAGCTTTTTTAAAAACACAAATTAATCCTATGAAGGAGTTTTTGTCATATTTCCCATTGGCATTTTGCATATGGATACATATAGCCCTTAAAAAACATCATATGCATGTCAAAATACTGTCAAATATGACCAAAGGCACAAAGAAGAATCAATACACTAGGATAATGGAAATAGCTAAAACTCCATGTAGCCACATGCTACAAATATGACAATTGGCATATCAAGAGTTATTTTTGTCTCCTTTTATAAAAAGAAATCACGGGACAATGATGATGCCTTACGTGTTTCTCTCTGATGATGACACAGCACAAGAATTCGATAGGACTGATAATCCCCATGTTGACTATATAATTCTACCGCTTGTATAAAGTTATATTAGTCATTCACTGTGGATCAATAGCACCTTGGAGCTACATTAGAAGCTCAGAGTGAATAGACACAAAAAGCAGGCACTTCTTTAGTACGAATAAAGAAATATATAACATAAATTCACACATTCTTGTATGATTCCTGAGAAAACCACGTTAATAGTTCATGAACCTAAATCTAGATAAGGATACTATCATACTTTAGTTTACGCCTACTTCTACTTTACTCGTCTGTATTCATTATTATGTACACATGCACTAGTCTAATAGTGATGGTTATACTTGAAATAATCTAACGCAGAGAAACAGCATATGACATATTTAATCTCTTATGGCACACTGGCCCAACATAAGGCACAATGACATGGTTCATTTCTCCTAAACGTGATTACCTCGTTTAGCTTGAGAGTGTCTACACATGATGCTCTACATGATAACATAAAACCTGCCTAAATGAGACGGGTAACAATCTGAGAAATGGTCCATAGTTACTGAACTCTGCTGTTTCAACACAACAACCATTGTTCAGCATTGATGCGATGCGTATTCATCTGGACTGCAAAGTTCAACAAATAAAGAAGAAGATCTTTATTGGTTAAAGACGTTTCTTTTAGTTAAAGAAGCATCTTTAACTGTGGTATGCTGGAATCGCTATCATCCCTTTGCTACACCATGAACTGGGTGTATCCCTCAGCGCCTGTGACGATCACATCCATCCAGATCCTCATGGCCTCAGGGGACGGAGCAACCATGTAGTAGACTCTGTCATGAGTTTTTACGCTGAAGGTCAGTGAGGGGTTTGGACTCTGGGGGACAGAAGCAGAAGGTTAAGATGATGTTGAATCAAACACATACAGATATATCCACAAACAAGCGTGTATTCATACCTTATGTGCGTTCTTCAAATGATCATAATATACTTCCTCAATTGCCTGGAAGTAAATGACTCCTTTTAGCTTGGCTTCATGCTTGTCTAAAGAAGATATGACACAAAAAGGTGTATTAAAATAAATGTTTGCATGTACAGTGGTGAATTCTGTTTCATTTTTACTTAATTAATTTTTAAATAAACTAAACTAAAACTCAAATAAATGAGTGAAATCTACATATATGAACGTATGTCTTACCTGCATAGTAAGACAGAGTGCGGCGGTTGCGGTCAAAGACAAACCAGCGTTTCTTCCACGTTTTGATTTTGCCTCCCATCTTAATCAAGTAGCCTCGACAGGTCTTTTCAGAGATGGACAAGTGGAAGCATGTGTCTGTGCTGTGGCCCGCTGACTCAATGTGAGCCCGCAGGTCGAAGTCGTCCTTTCTCACTGGTAGGTACCGTGTTAGAGGCCGGGACTGGAGAAAGAACAAACAAACAAGAGTTTATTACCAAGGAGAAGTGTTTCGGTAAATTAAAATGGTTTCCTTATAATTTCCTTTGAGTCACACAAATCATGCAGATCTACACAAATAAATTACAGTAGGCTTCCAGTAGAAAGGCAAGAGAACGAAGGTTGATTGATGAAGCTTATATTCATTCAGCATGAATGTAATTGAAACCATGCCTGGAGATGGAAGTGTATACATAAACCCAAATCCTTGAGTCTGTCCTCTTTTTCTGTCTTACCTGTGCTCTCTGTTTCTCTCGCAGTTTCACCTCCCGGTCGATGAGTTTCTGGCGTCTGCTCGTCTCCTCCTGTAGCTTTTTCTCCAGCTCCTCCCTTCTTCTTCTTTCCTCATCGAGCGCCTGCTTTCGTATTTCCATTTCTCGTTCCTACGCCACAACAACATTATTTGAATTGATGGACAGAAACAACTAGCTATAATAATTAAAGCATTGTCACAAGTAGCCTCAACCTGCTGTATGTCATGTTGGCTTGCACTACCATGTACAACAGAACTTTATACCGACTTTGTACTCAAGCAGGCGGCTCTTCTCTGCCTGGGCCTCTCTGAGCAGACGTTCCATCTCCTCTAGCTTGGCCACATTGGAAGTGCTTGCGCTGGACATGAACAAAACACACATGAGAAAAAGGCTGGATTAAAACTAAAACAAAGAAAATGTTCTAAAACTAAGCAGCTTCCAAGTAATTTAACCTGCTACAGCAGCAAAGAAAAAGCAAACACTGAGTGCACACAGAGTCCTATAGTATACAGTTTTGATTCTCGCCTAAAGGCTCCATTCTCCTGATTATTATATGTTTATCCAAGCTTGGATGCTTAATCAAAGGGGGAGGTTATTAGGAATGGAAGTCCAGATGTAAAGGCATTGAAAGGTTGGAGAACAAGCCTAGCCTTGCTCAAAGTCTTCCAAGCTTTAGATGGTCTACACATGACAAGAATTCCTAACCGACATCAGAGGGATTTGTGTCTGTGTTGTCATGTTATATAGCATTTTCCTCTTGCTCTCTAATTTTGGAGCTTAATTCCCCCCTTGCTCTGTTTTAAACACCCAAACATACAGACATACACAAATTCTGTCTTATCCAGAGCCAACGGGAAATGGACACCCCGTGTTGATGCCATAACATTGTTAAGATGAATGGCATACATTAGACTCAGTGTAAACAACACATCAGAAAGGAAGGGAGGGCGAGAGAGAGAGAGAGAGAGCGCGCAAGAAGAAGAGTATTCAAAATAACCAAAAAAAAGAGGGAGGTGATGAAGGAATGATGAGGAAAAAAAAAACTCAGTTTCAAGATTGATGTTATTTCAGCACCATAGATGTGACTCTACATTCTGCCAGTATTTAGGATTATTAATGGATCAGTTCGCTGAAATAAACTCTCCATTAAATTAATTTAAATTTTTCATTTTCAGTAACTTTCATCAAAAACCTCAGAGATTAAAACAGCACGTCAGCTAATGTTACTAATACAGCATAATGAATAATCCAATATAACTTCAGCCTCATTATAAAAGCCTTTCCCTTCATCTGATCGCCACGCTTACCTCCGATAATGAGATGGGCTCACACTCATAGTGAAACAGTCCAGTTCAAATCTAACAGTTCAAGCAGAATAGGAGAACTTGTGTCTCAAAAAAGTAACATAGCTTCTACCATAAAACTACTTTTTTGTCAAGAGTTGATCCAGGTTCCACCACACGTAATCCAATCCAGCATATACTGGAATAACACAATCCAACCTGAGCCATACTGAGAGTCATACTGAGAGGCAGTCCGCTCCAGGAACACTAGAAATGCAGCGGGGTCAATCTGCAAATGATTTGCAGCTCTGCAAAAACCTATGTGCAGAACAAAGACTAAACCATTTAGAGCTGGTGGGGTGGTGACAAAAGACAGATGCATCCAATGTGAAAAGCAGAAGACAGAGCAGGCACACTTGGTTTAGTCCAGACGGGTTGCGGGAGCCCCAAATGCACCTCCACATTCATGGCGGATCGCTCGGTTCATCTAAACCTGAGGGGGGTTCACTGTGAGCGCGCACATAACTTGTTTTCCGTCTTCCGTAACCTGACTCCAAGAACACTAATGAAGAGTTCCCCTCAAACCATAACACACAGTTCTACAGATCCCATTCTCCAAGGAGGGACCATGAAAGGCGGGAAATATCTCCACACACTTTTTCCATTAACTCAGTTCTACTCATTCTTTGTTGCTCCATCAAGGGACATTTTTGTATATATGTGTATATATTCGTATTTTTCGTATGTTGTCTCTTCCCATTATTTCTCTCTCTTAGTTTTTCCCCCCAGCTTGTACCAACTTAAATAAAATTTACAGAGCAATAAAAGTAGTAATAATTCATATTTGTCAGATCAAAAACATACCTGGAGATGTTGTCGGGTGAGCAGGCAGAAATGCTGGTTTCAATGGAGTCTGTACTATCCAGACTCATCGTGTCGAAGGCCTGGTTGTCACGATACCCAAACGTATCGAGGTAAATGTTAGTTTGGGAAGATGCTCGGGGAGCGGATTGACCTGAAAACGCATGCAAACAGAGAAAAACATCCTTAGTAGTAACTAGCATTACTTACACTCCACCGTTCGTCTGTATGTGCAGCGGCTGTGTAGTACCTGACTGTGTCACATCCTCTGGGACAACGTTTTGCCCAGATGGCTTGAATTTTGGATCACAGTGCCCTGCCACTGCAAAACGTGTCTTTATACTTTGAGAGAAAAATACAGCTAACACCTTAATGGTGCGACTACTCTAGTCAAAATGTGTCTATGAAGACCTGAGCGAGAGCTACGAATAAAGCCCTAGAAGGAGGAATGAGGACAAAATTACAGGAAAGATACTGTGAAGATAGACTAACCCAGCCTCTGGATACAGGAAGGAACACCATCATACCATCTGTCCAGTGCAGCAGAACCAACCCTCTGATGAGCTAATCAAGTAAGGTAACTGTACTTTTGAGAAGACTTTTGTTTGTTTGTTGAATTGGTGATCTATAAATAAAACTGACTTCTGCGTAAAAAAGTATGCTGCTTGATGGGTTTGGCAATCTGGTAAGTGATGACCACACTTTGTTCTTTCTACACCATTCTTGACTCTGCTTGTAACCTTCCTATCTCTTCTGACTGATAAACAAATGAAGTGCACACCCACATATGAACCCCTCTCAGGAATACTGTTACCATATAAGGTGGATTCACGTGACTGATCTGTGAGGGTGTATGTTAAAAAAACAACAACTTTCGGTTAAAGTGAAATGACAAAAATATTTTTGTGGGTAGCTGCATTAAATTCTCTGTGGAGCACGTAGAAAGGCAAATTATCTGATCCTGGAGTAAAACCATCCCAAGGTTATTCAAGTTTACTATAAATTACCGTAATATAGAGTTTGGTGCTAGTAAATATGTGAACTAAGACACACTTTCATGTGTATATACGTACCTTTATGTGAACGGCGAGAATCTGTTTCCTTGTTGGATAAAGAGAAAATTCTAGGCAGTATGCTGCCACAACTTGTGCTCTGTACCAGGGGCTGGTGGGACTATTAGGGAATAGGAAGAAACAGCATTTTAGGTCCCAAGTACAAAAATGTATACAGATTATTTTGTAAAAAGCCCCAACAAAAGTATGTACTGCAACAATTTTCCGTTAGTTGAAATAGAAAATGCGTAACAATCCACATTTGCGTGTACCTTTGTGGGGAAATTGCGTCCAAGTGTGGCACATGTGAACTGGGACATCATAGTGGGAGTGGTTTTCTTCCTGGGTAATGTGTCACTTAGATGGGACCCAGCTTCTTTCTCAGACCTCTTCCTCTCCTCCAACAAACGGAAATGCTGATAAACACACACAAACAAAGGAAGAGTTGTGTTCATCAATTCATTACTGCCCTTAATACAATTATCTGGCACTGGTCATAAAAGATCATCAGTTACAGTAAACAGAATATGAAGGGTGCAGCACAAAATCATTGAAGGTGTGTGTGGCACACAGACACACATTACCTGCCTGTGTCGGTGATGATGTTTTTTGACAGGGAGGGGAGGTGGGGGAGAGTCAGGAAGGGGAGAGGGGTATCTATAGGACACCATGTTCTCTGGCCAATGCACAGAGGGTGTCTTGGGGAGGGGGCGAGACTTTAGATGGGAGGAGGGAGAGGAGGAAGGAGAGAAGTGGCAGTCGCCAGGAGAGGGAGAATAACAGAGCTTTAAAAAGAAAAAAGAAACTTGGTCAAAATGAAATAAGGTCAAAGGGAAAAGTGATATTGGGGGAAAGTACTTTCTCTTACAAACATAATCCACTGTATATTCAACTTCACAAGGCCTTTACACCACTACACACACACACACACACACACACACCTCATCCTCTGCTGGTTTGGGGGTGTCATCTTCAGGGGAGGAATTTGCCTTGAACTCGGGAGAGGCATTGGCCAGAGTGGGGAGAGGTTTAGGGTCCCCCCCAAGCTGTGAGTAAAGCTCACTGATTTCACTGACTGTGACATAGCCCTGGAAAGTAGCATGTGGAGAAATAGGGGAGAGATAAGGGGTGAGGCAAAGCATGAAGCGAGTCAGCCATATTAAAACGTTTTGACAAAAATTAGTTTTAAGAATGATGCAGAATTTAGTGGCAATTGGCAATTTCAGTGCAAAAATACAACCAGAAGTGTTGTCAGTCGGAAACAAAGTTATTCAAGTTTATGGTTAACATATATTTAGAGGAGTAAACAAGTCAACGCACAAGACAAGGTTACTTCACAAGTATTAGTTGAGCATAGAATTAAAGATTAAGTGTCTCCTTTTTCTACTTCTGCAACAGAGGGACTGACAGCTACAAGGAGAAACCGGAGAGCAAGAATAGATAATAGAAAAAGTATATTAAATGGACTTAGACAGACAATTTAGACCACTGTGCAAAAGGACAAAATTACCTCAAGATTCTTGAGAAAAATAGAAGAAATCAAGGACGAGAGGGTACACAAGTTGACTGAAGAAGGAGAAATCGTGGCAGAAGTGGTGTCATGGCAACGATCACTAAAAGATTGACACACATCAGCCAGAGAGGCTGTACCCTAGGAAGCAGGGAGGGAAACCCGAACCAAAAAGAATGATGACATGACGAAGGTGCAGTGGACTTCAAGAATTAGAAAGTGTCCAAGGAGGACGATAGGTCTCATACTGCCTTCTGCAATGAGTCAAACCTACCTCTCTTAGTGTGAAAGCCCGGCCACCGGTGAGGTTAGAATATTTCTTTTCAAGCGAGGCAAGGTTTTCTTTCTCCTACAATTAAAAAAAAAAGAAATGAAATAAAAAGATCATCATTCTTTCAGAGAAGCAGAACACAAAGAAGGTTCTTCTCATACCCTTTGCAGCATCAACTCAAGGTTGGTCCTCTCTTTCAAAAAGCTCTCCTTTTCTCTCTGTGCCTGCTGGGTAATCTGTGCTGCCTGCTTCTTGAGAGTCAAAACTCGCTCCTGAAGGAAAAAGACGACAAGCTTATTACTGATTTCTTGCTCATATATAGAGAATATTATTGACATGTGTAACTGTTGCTAACAGGGAATGTCACCTATTACGTGGCAGACAGCTGAAGCTGCATCTTTGTGCAACGACTACTCTTGCTGCATTGTTTTTAACAGCTTTGCTAAACTTTTGACTTCTCGTAGCTGTGTCGTTACCACAGACTCAACAACTACCCGTACAAAAAAGTGGACCTGCTCTAACAGAAGGACTTGAAAAGCATATATATTTGCATATACAGTGATCAAAGAGGTGTATGTGAATAGGAATGTTTTGCTGCATTTTTAAGAACCTGTACACACTTTTTTTTTATCCACATTTGATGGACGAAGAGATTGCTCTTACCTTTCGTGTGACCATGCTTCGCTGGTAATCGGCGATGTCCCGGAGAAGCTGCTGTGTACGAGTCTCTTTCTCTTCATCCAGCCTGCTCTCTTTTTCCAGCTGCTGAAACTCCAGGTCCTCAAAATGCTTCGTCTCTGCCTCAAGCATCTCACAATCCTGGCAGGCAGACACATACATAATGCACATTACAACTGGCAAGACAAAACAATACACACATTTATAATGTATTGGACAAACATTGTGCACTACACACAAACCTGAAAGAGAATGTTGTCATTTAGGTTGATAATTCGAAGATAATTTGTTCAAACAGACTGTTTTAACCACTTGCAGACCAACAAAAATACGCAAGCAAAAAGCACCTTCTCATCGCATAACACACTAACAAATACAAAGCAGACACTCCACTAACTTATGAACCAACATGCAGACCAACAGACAATCAGTGTCTTAAGTGAACATGCAACATGACATGTAACACACACTGTAAGCATTCCCACAAAATACAGCTCTCTTGAAAGTTATTCTTCCAAAAAATGTGTAAACAACATATTGTGTGTCAAACACAAAGAGTACCCACAAACCTTTGTCCAAAGATAAGTGCATTTCTGTAAAAGCTCAACAGGTCTGGAAACTTTTACCTCGATATCCTTTTAACACGCTTATAGAATCAACCTTTAAGCTAAGACAAAGCAATGTGTAGACAAAGAAACCCCAAAGTCCACAGTCAGAGGAGAGAAACCGTACAAATTAGTGGCCAATGGGTGGAAGGGACGTTAGATGCATGCATGCATGCATTTTCACATGCAAGTTCAAGAATGAGAGCAGCCTGGATCTTTGAAGTCACGGCAACACCTGCGTATACTGTCTGAGAATATATATATATGAATATGTGCACATAAGTTTATTCTTACCTAGATTTTGGGTATTGTCTGCTTTGGTCACACACTCAAATGTATATCTTTCTGTGCATGTGTGCGGTAGAGATGAGGGTGTTTGTGTGCGTGTACTGACCCTGGCTAGCTGCTCCTGCAGGGGCTCCTTGGTGGCCTCAGGGCAGCTGTCCAGCTGGGAGCGCTGCTCACACACAATCTGAGCCAACCTCTCTACTCTGTCCCTTTCTGCCTGCAGCAACTCACTCGCCTGGCACACGCACACACACGTTCACACAAGGGCGCACACACGTTTGTTTATGTGTACGTAGAAATACGCCCACGCGCGCGCGCAAACACACACACACACAGGACAGAGAGAGGATGGCAGCGTTAGTTGGACTGGGGAGGCACAGTTAGTTACTATGACAACCAGGTCAGCAAGATCAGACTAGAGGCAGGGGAGGGAGGGAGGGGAAGGATGGAGAATAAAATCTGCAGGGGATGGAGAAGTAGGGGGTGACTGATTAAAAATTAATGCAGGAGGGTGGAGTGAATAGCATCATGACCTCTGTACCCTAATATGTTTTTCTGCTTGTTTGAATGAAAATGACTCAGGGTTATGATTGGTGAGAGAAGAGAACATATAGAATGGCTCAGACGAAGATTAAATGATTCTCTACGAATGCCACAACATACACAGGTGCCAAAAAAGTCTCTCGACTTTTCCTACTCTTCCTGAAAGTTTGTGTGACAATCAGTCTCTTTGCCAGATGTCCTGTCTACTGTGAAATGTAGACAGACAAATGCACTTGTACAGTTGTTCTGCAGCAGTGTGTGTTAGGATGTGATTACTTGGTGACCGCTATATCCTGGACAATATTAGCTGATTTATATTTGGACCACAGACAGCATGAGAAGGATTAACGCCTACCAGCTTGGTCACATGACCCCTACGCATACCACAGCTTCCTGGTGTACGTAGTTTACAATACCACCAGCAAATGTAAACCTCAAGGGATTACAATGCACACTCCTGGTTAAAAATCATGCTTTAACAAGAAGTTTACTGAATCTTCTTTCTCTCGATTACACAATATTTTTTCTTAATCTTTATATTACATATAAGTTGTTTAGAAGTATTGTTAAACAATTTGCAGAAGCATCATCGTGCCTTACGCTTTTGATTAACGCATTCAAGTGTAACGTGTGCGTCATGAAACATTAAGCATATTTGTGTACACTTTGCTTCTTAAATACCTTTTCCTTTTCTTGTTGGGACTTGGCCTCTAGCTCAGCCATTTTGTTGTGAAGTGCTTCCAGAGCATCTTTTTCCTGCTGGAGAGCAGCTACCTCTGACTCCTGCTCAGCCTCCACCAGAGCTCGCTCAACCTCCACCTTGGATAAATGCACAATAAGAAACTCGTTGTAGTGATTTTGGCTGTTTGATTTACTTTTTTTAAAACCTGATTCACAGCAACACTTTATAGCGTTGTTATTTATCCTTCTGCTCTCTCACTCGCTCTACCTCTCGGGCAGATTCTTCTATTTGATTGTCCAGGTCTTTGATTTTTCGCTCCAGCTCCTCCATGTTGTTCAACACCTGGATCCTCTCCTCCTCCACACGCCTCACTTCTTCCTCTGAAGGCCTCACATCCTGTCCACGCTGACAAGATGCATCATCTAGAGCCTGGTAAGAAAAGATGGAATGTTACCAAACTTCTCTAATGTCATGGGAAATGGTTTGTTACAAGCCAAGTAGAATATGATAAGCTTAATATTAACATATATGCACCACCTATTCTATATTTTTGTGATCACAAAGCTCACACGTGGATATTAATGAACACCTGAAAAGATTCTCTCCTATACCTCTTTGGTCCTCTGTGTACGTGGAGATGGTGAAGGTGCAAAGCCTCCCAGGCTGATGACAGGTGATTCCGCCCTGTTGTCTCTTTGACCACTTCGGTGCCTCTGTTTTACCTGTAGATCATCATCATAGTAGCCGTTCTCTGATCCAGGGGAGGTTGTGTGTCCATTCCCAGATGTTTCAATAGCCAAAGAGTCCGAAAAGACAGAGGTCACGTCATCATCATCGTCGTCATTCACTTGGAGTTTCTGAAGTTCTTGGTTGAT
Organism: Macropodus opercularis; assembly: GCA_030770545.1. Lineage (NCBI taxonomy): Eukaryota > Metazoa > Chordata > Actinopteri > Anabantiformes > Osphronemidae > Macropodus > Macropodus opercularis. The sequence continues at coordinate 9,014,664 of JAUCMP010000028.1, forward strand.
TTTTTGGAGATCTGCAACAGCTGACGTGGGACTTGCAGTCGTGCCACCTCCATCCCTCTCAGCCCTGCCCAGCTCTGAGCACAGAGATAAGATTGTTTCTAGTCGCTGTCGCTCCTGGAATAAGCACAAATATAGACACAGACAAGGAAGTTACATTATACATTTTGGCAAAATATTTCAGGTGTAGTAAACCTTTATGAAACAGTCCCACACGTTTCCACCAACTGAGACTAATCTAATCTAAGACACAGCAGTCTGGTGTGGAACAAAAATACTGTTGAGTGTTGTGTCATGCGGCACAGTGGTGTGGTGGTTAGCACTGTTGCCTCACAGCGAGATTCCCGGAGGCAACAGGGGGGCTTTCTGTGTGGAGTTTGCATGTTCTCCCGATGTGGTGGGTTCTCTGCGGGGTCTCCGGCTTCCTCCCACAGTCCAAAGACATGCAGTTAAGCTAATTTGAAACTCTAAATAGCCCATAGGTGTAACCATTACTGGTTGTGTGTCTATATGCTACAGCTGGGATAAGCTTCAGCTGAACGTGTGCATATTGGAATATTATAAAGACAGTCATGGATCAAATAGGGATCCGTATGCTTAAAACTACCCAAAACTAGCAAACAATAAAAAAAGTCACACAAATTCTGTTATGTTATTAAATAGAGAGATTCACAATTATTATGTTCTATACTAGAGATAGAATCCCAGTGCTCAGGTTACCTGGGGAAGCATTGCAGAAGCTGATCTCTCCTTGTTTAGTCCAAAAGGCAGTCAGTGATATCCTAAACTAAATGCACTGTCATGTATATACTCCAGTTTACTGTATCTAGATAGGAAAGAAAAGGAAGTTTTTCTTTCCAGACTTGCCTGAACGTGAGATGTACATGAGCCACACAGGAAGCCTGTGCAAGTAATTTTGGAGAGGGAAAGAATGAACCTAGAAAAGGAATGTGGGACAGACGTGTGTATGTGTGTGAGAGAGTGAGGACGAGTGAGCTAATAAGAAGGCGGGCAGCTGTCAGCGGTGATCGGAAGCGTGCGCGGGAGTAAGCCAGGACTCCAAACATAGAAATGTGTCTGTGTGTATCACCTCTAAGGGAATACAACACTTTCCAGGGAACTGCGCTCTAGGAAAAAATCTAAATCATGTGATGTTACGATGGGTAAATGCTTGAGGCAGTCATCTGCATGTTTAGGGATATTGATGAGACGTGTTGGTTCATATTTAATTGGTCAAACATTGAAAGAAATATAAAACCTTTTGGGAATCACACACACAATTACACACCACATAGTAGTGTGTGAATTGAACTAGGTGCTGAGACAAAACAAGCCAGTGTCAGTTTGTCACCTTGTTCTTATAAAATGACAATGAGCCTCTTTGCAGCCCTGTGGTAATCAGCTGTCATGTAGTGGAAAAATAGACAGACAGAGGGCAAGACAAGCAACAAGGACAGTGAGTGTAAACGGAAGGAAAGATAACACGAGGAAACCAATGACTGAGGACTCTTACAGAAAAGACAAAGATAATTAAAATATTTATCATTTTTATACAAGTATACAAGCAATGGAAAACATTCTACCTTCTGATCTAGTCTGTTTACTCCTCATGGTAACTTTTTTCTCCTCCCCATTTTATAACTTTCAAAATGTTTACAGTAACAAGACATGCGAGTGTGTGGTTATTTACTAGCAAACTAAATGCCCACTTCTAAACTGCTCATATGCTACTTGTATAAATTGCCCTTCGGGGACAAATAAAGTTAATTGAAGTGAATTATAGGTCTGGCTGCACAGGGTGCGTTTCTGTCGCTGACCACTAGAGAGCAGAAACAGCTAAAACACTGCTTTGTGTTTGACCCAAAGATACAGTACTGATGAAGGGTTATTCTAAAGAAAGTTAATGCAATAAGTTACTTAGAAGACACACTACTAGCAACAATAATAACTATGATCATGATAGCTAATAAAGCTATTAAAAGTTGATGGAGCACCTAACATCACAGCAATCTACTCAGCAATGCTGGATCGCTGGATACTTACAGTTTGCCAAAGAGCAAACCACAGACTCTGGTCTGAACAAGAGACATGGGTTCACAGTATTTCTGGTCAAATCTAAAATATTGTGGGGTTAGCCACCACCAAGCTTGTGAAAGCTGGTTTGTAGAGCAGCCAGAAATCTATTTCCCACAGTTAAAGGGCGACATCGTTCCAGATTAGACTATTATGGCTGTGTAAACAAGAAGGACGAATAGGGAGAAAGGAACAGTGCGATAGTGAGTCCACTTGTCACATGTTGAACATCAGTGGGTTTCTCCACCTGCTACGCTACGTTGCTACCCTCTAATCTTCATGATTTCACTAACCCACATCTGACCGATGTGTTCTGTGGTTTTTCAGTGGTTCGAACCACACTGGGCACTTCTCCAGATGACTGACACAAACACACACCACACATACACACACACACACAACCTAAGCGCAGGGTTAAGAATAGTATGGGGTAACTGCCAGAGGCATCTGTGAGCGGTGAACCCCTGTGTGTATGTGTGAGTTAAGCCTATTGGCACTGATTCAGCTTGACGAAATAAACACAATCATTAGGTTCCATGGTAACGAAAAGTGGCTGATTAGGTCATCATGGGATATATTACATTTTATATCTACATATGTATATAGTGACACATGACAAAAATGACTGGGAATTTGAACAGTCAGATAGTCAAGTAGTAGTTAGACAAATGGAGAAAAACTAACACTATCTTACCAATCTTTCCACCTCTTGCTCACGAAGTCTCTCCTCCTTTTGGCGCTGGTGGTAATCTGTCAGTTCTTCTTTCCCACTTAGTGAGCTAATACTCCCTCTTCTTTCCCGGAAGCCCCCTGGTGGTGTCACTCCTGCCTTTCCAAATGACTGCCTTCTCTCACCCAACCCAAACCCAGGTTCCACACCTGCTTTCCCAAACGAACATCTCTCTCCAAGTCCGAGCCCCGAGGTACCACTGAGTTCCATGTTTACACCTTGTCTCTCCCGCTCCAGCCCAGACAGCTCCATTTCTACTATCCCATGGCTGACCCCTCGCTCGGTTTCTGGAGGGCTGGAACTTGCAGAGCTGATGGAGCCCACTGAACTGGTGGAGGTCAAGCTGAGTTTTTTTGCCACACGAGGTGAAGAGGAGCCTCCTGCTCTAGATGGGATAGTCACATCAGGGGGAGTGGTTGTTGAGGAGATGGAGTTCACGATTTTAGGGGAAGACAGGGAGATAGAAACAACACCTTCCGCCTCAGATGTGTTCTGGATTACATTCCTTGAGGTTTGGTGCCTGGCATTATTAGAGTGGTAGTTGAGTTCAGGGTTGGTATTCTGGCTATTGTTGAAGTAATGGTCTTTGCTACATTTGTAACCACCAGCTACGTCGGTTTTCCATGGGGGCAACGTTGACAAGGTTAGCCCTCCATTATTATCGCGAGGTGATGGGGACGGACAGAGGCGTGGCAACGAGCGGCTGTGTGCTCCTGCCATCATCCCACTCAGCGAGCCTGCCGAGTATTTCCTGGTTCGATTGCTTTGTGGCGGCTCTTGGTTTCCAAGGCTGCGTCGTCCAAGACGGGGGCTCGAGGGCATGCTAATTGTGCCTCCGACCGACGGAATGTGAGATGATGAGGACGAGGGAGGAAGTGAAAGAAGAAAGCTGTCGCTACCTGCAACAGAGGTTGAAGAGCCTCCACCGTTCCATGTGGACAGCAGGGGAGAGGAGCCCTGACTGTTTAGCCGCCGGCTATCACCAAAGCTGTCCTGGCTGCGACCAACTGAGGTGCGGGTAGAAGGATCGGATCGCCGCCCAGGAGCAGATTTCAAAGACACCGGCAGGCGATCTGAGCCATAGAATCGTCTCGCCTGTTCTTGATAGGCTGACGAGGATGTAGTAGGGCTCGTGACAGGTGTGGTAGGAGGTGACTGAGAGAAATAGAGATAGGAGAAAAGCATTTTGCATTTGATAAAACTGAAAAATACCTTTTTTCCATTAACATTATATAAACTGTTTAAAACACTGAACCTTTGCAGTAGAGCCCAGAATAATGGGTAAAGGCTGATTATGTTGTTCTTGCAGTTAAGGAGTAGATTATAGTTACTCCAAATTAGAACACTCAAGGCCATCCCTCACTGACTTCACATGCTCTGGTAAAGCGTGCTGTAGACAGCTGGATAAAAAGCCTTGTTCTCAACAATTGCTAACCTGTGTCACACTGAAGTACGAGGGGTTAGCATTTCCATTGGCTCTCAGGCTGTTCTCAAGGGCAATTTTCTTGCGCTGCAGGGTGTCCATCAATTCACGGAGTTCAGAGGCTGAGCGCATGCCCCTAGCACTGCTGGTGCCGCCAACCACTGCATGACTGTAGTCACTGCTGAACTTCAGGTAGTCTGGATGGAGAGAGAGAGAGAAAATGGAAAAGAAAATACGCGTTTAGGTACACAATACAATTAATGTAGTTTAAAACAGACCGATAAAACAGCACTTCACGCTCAGTTCACACAGGTTTTAATGTTAAAGTTTTGTTTTAAGAGAGAATAAGAGAAAAAGAGGGAAAAGGAAAAGAACCATAAATCATAGCAGAAAAAAGTTGAGACAAGATATATATACCTGAAGCTGCAGCTATTCATAAACTGAGCCTTTGGCAGAACAAACCCAGCCCAAACAATCCACAACTGGCAAAGAACCCCTCAGAATTGGAGTCGGCACACATGTTCATACAAACCTTCTGATCCAAGACAAACAGTTTAACTCTAACTAGAGTTCAGTTCCTTAGTGTAGGAGTTTGGGAAATGAAAAAGACCACAAAATATTCTGGAACACCCTTGAGGCCCCCCCGTGCTTCCTAAAGCCTTTATTTAAAGCTGTTTCAGCAGTGAGGTGATCATTTTCCAAACCTCAGCTGGGTCTGATTTTACTTTGTTCCTACTAAATTTAACTAAGAAATGGCTAAAGCCATTTTCACTGAGTAAAATGTTGCTAAGTTGGCAGTACGTTTGATGGATAACGCTGGGGATATGTTCACATTTCAGGCCTTTGAGCTAAGTTCCAATTTGGGTCACATGTACCCACTGTGAACACGGTTGAGGCGCTTAACTGTTAAGTTATGCAACAGAGTTTTGACATGAATAATAGAGCCCCAATTACCTAATTCATAGTCTTGTCCACTAAACTTTAAACGTCCTCATCTCTAACGGCCATTGCCATCATCCATGCATTTGTTTTTAATGGCGTATTAGGTTCCTAAAGTCAAATAGTAAAAGAACCACACAAATTCCCAACCGACAGCACTTTTATAGCAATAGGTCAGATATGGATCATATCAAAGATCCCGCAGGGACCTAGACGTACGAGAACAATAAAATGAATTTGGTTTGTTTACTACATAAAATGTGGGTTTAAGTTGTGATACACAAGTTGAGGAAAGCAATATATGAGAAACACGTTCAGTTCTTTCAAATTCATCTCTGGATTTATGTGGAAAAATAAGCTGTTACAGTGTTCAAGATTAGACCACCCACTGTTTAACTGCCATACACACCCACAAGACTATCCTCCAACTGATAAATGTGGCTCCTTGTGAGAACGACACTTAAACGCGTACATTCCTTATGTACATATGACAAGAATGTAGTCGTGATAAAGAAGTTGTCAATATTCAACTACGTTGTAAGAGGAGCTGAAGTAAGTAAAACTGCTCGTTACAGCTGTATATAAGCCTGCGTGAGAAAATGTCAAACCCTACATGGTGGAGAGAAATGGGGCAGAAAATTAAAGACATCAGCAGATCTAGAAACACACACCCCCCCCCCACACACACACGCACACACACACACACCCACACACACACACAGGGTGTTTGTCTCCTTACATGGGCAGATTAATACTGCAGGCCTGGTGTGCGTCAACTCTCCTTTATTGTGACTGCTATGCCCAGCTACTGATGCTTGTAGTAGTCCGCACTTTAGATGTGTCTGTGTGAATGCTGCTAACATGGAAGATAACAGTAAAGATTTACTGTTATGACTTGGCTGTAAAAACAGTTTTGCCCACGGTGAATGTGAGTGAGCATGTGAGCAAGTCATTTTTCTGCAAACATCAGAAAAACTGGGAGAGGAGAGGAGCACATTCCTTGTGTCTAAGAGCTTAAGAAGCTAGCAGTGCACCAATTATGGCACATAAATCTAGTTCCCAGCCCCTCCATTAATCACTGAGCAGAGTCCACCGTCACCATGGTGGTATAGAGGTACCATATGAAGACGTTTTGTGTGAAATTAAGTGTGTGTGTGTTAAGTAAAGACATGCTATATGAGAGGTCTGAAAAAAATACCCACACTAATATTAAATCTCACACACACCCGTTTGAATTGTGTCTACCTGTAATTTTACCCCAACAGTGTCAGTGGGGGAAAAGATGTTTGTGGGACAGATGTTCTAGTGGCAGAGGAGCCTGATGATATTCTTAAGGTGGAAGACGAAGTGAAAAGCAGCTAAGTAACAGTACCTGTGTTGTAGGCTAAAGCGGACACGGGGCTTTTCTGTGGAATCATGCTCTTCATTCTGCTTGCCTCCGCTGGATGATTAAACCGGAAGAAGTAGGATTTACCCAGACACAGTGAATAACCTGAGGAGAAAACAAACCAGAATAGAATGTAAAATAACACATTTAGTGAGACAAAGGACAACAAATCTACAGTTAAGTATAGAGGAGACTTGTTGCTGGGACAGTCGAGTAAATCTTGGCATTGAATTAGTGGGACGCAAAACAGTCCTGTGGAGCATAAAACTACACCAAATGGTGACATTTGCAGTAACACAGTATCCATGATGCACCATTTAAGAAGAAAGAGTCAACATGTGCTGCTTTAAACCAGTACATGCCTGAGATAATGTATATATTAACAGCCAAACACACATTTGGGCACAGTCAGCCATCCCAGACCACAGTGTTTGCTCTGGCCATCAATTAGGTTTAGAGGGCCAGGTATTAAACAAGATGTCAGGGTCACAACCTTAGTAATACACACAGCCAGCCACAGCTGTCCAAATACTTCAGAAGGAAAAAGGAGAAAGAAACCGAGAGGAGGTGCAGGGAAAACTTAAAAAGGCGGAGGAACAGCACGAAAGAAATAAAGACCAGTTGAACAGAAAGTTGTAAGAAAAGAAAGAGTTCTCATCTCCTCTTTTTGTTTCAGCACACTTGCATGCAGTCTCCTCTGCTCTGTTGGCTCATCTGACCTCCCTCCCCGAGGGTAGATAAGCACAACAGAAAACCCCCACAACGTTAGGATGTGTGTAAGTACCTCCTTGATAGCTCTGTTACAGTTACGTCAGATTTCTTGGCCCTGAATTCAGACACAACCACGAGACAGAGGGGGAAGAGAGTGGAAAAAAGACTCAATGGAAAAACGTTAAAACCTTTTTTTTTTCCATCTCTACTGTATTTTGTCCTTTACTTTCTTGCTCTCTAGCTATCGTCCAGTTCCATAAACACCTTTACCAAAAACGTTTATTACGCGTATTAATAACTTAACTTGAGATTATAGTTTAGCTAATAGAGGTCATACCTTTGTAAACATCGTCTCAGAGTTGCCACAGAGCAGAACATTTTTGCCTTGAAAACTGCAGACCTGACTACGGTGCTGAGGTGGAGCCAACACCACCCGCGTGACAACAGCGTAAGAAATGTTTAGTCTGCACAGCTGGTCTGGACAAAAACACAATCCTGCAGGTTTGGATGTAAAACTGCAAGGACGTGACATCATAAATGTGTGTCTGTGAGAGAAACAAAACACACTCAAGTTACCGTGTCAGCTACTGTAGTGTGAGGGCAATCTGATAATAGGTGGTTTTCATGGCCAGACATGAGCAATGTGTGTACGTCTTCAAAATAAGCCTGCTGTAGCTATCTGAGAGTGCCTTGTTACAGTCTTACTAATGACTAATAAAAGCGTGCGCACACACACACACACAGCAGTCACCTCTTGTAAAAATCTCATTTCCTACACTCCATAGTCACACCATGTGCTGCCTTTAAAGTGGAGGGTAAACTGTGTTGCCCTGATTTGTTCACATCCCCCGCTCCCCTCCTCTTTCTAATTTCCTTTTTACTCCTTAACAAATAAGGGCCAGCTACGCATCTCTTTCTTCCCGTCCTTAGCATAAACAAACACTGTGTATTTGTTAGTGTCACAGTGTTTTATAACTTGTTGATTGAATCATTTTAATTCCTTTCATTCTTTTCAAGCAAGCACACATATTATCATGGTTGTGAAGAATAAGCAAACTCCTCTTTACCACCTACTCCTAAAATGCACATGTGACGCAAGTACGGTGTCACACAGCATCCTCCACATCCAATCGCAAAACCACATCAACACATTTAATCTCATTCGCATGTTTACTTGTTTGACACAGAATTGAGTTTGCCTCCTCAAAGCAAGCTCAGTGCCCCCCACCCCAACACATAAGCAAGCACAGACATTCGCCACCATCATAACTTCAAATTAGTCTGTATATACATTTACAGGATAATTTTAAGTCTGTAATCTACAAAGTCCGACCTCAGAGTCTTTGAGGACACAGATGTAGAAGCTGTATCACGTCTGGAGCCAATTTCTGTTCCCATGTAGATCTGAGTGAACCAAACTACACTCTCACCACAATGTTATGAGAGGGGAAACTCAAAACTGTTTCTCTATTTGGTTAACATAAGTGAAAGAACTGCCAAATGTATACCATTATGCTAGAAGGGAAAATAAACCAACTGCGAAGGTCCCATGTCCATCATGTGTTTGAAATTCAGTTACCCACTAATTGGTGAGGTTGGATGTGCGCTCGCAATCAAACATTTCAAGTGCAGGCAGAAATAATCTTCATTCATACATACACATCATTTAAAAATGCTGTTGTCTTGTTTAGATCTGTACTTCATACAATGTGCATTGTATTGCACTAGGGTTGGATATTCTCATTCACAAAAAGTTACATTCACACTTTTGCCCCAGTGGGAGTGTAGATTGCCCTCAAAACCACAAATTAACCACCTCTGGGGCAAAGGGGCCCAGCAGTAAAATTATTTAAAAAAAAAAAAAACAGACTGGTCTTTCTCAAGGGAGTTGGTGCAGATTAGGTCACTTACGCAAACACACACAAAAGTGTAATCTGGCTCCTCACAAGCTCTGTATCTACTCAGCTCTATTTCAAATCTCAGCCTCTCTCACTTATCTTAATTGATGGCTGCAGGCCTGGAGACAATCAAAAGCATATTAAATAAACAAGTCCATGAGAATAAAATGTAACCTCAAATACTTAATACACTTTTAGTTTGAGACCTTTTTCGACTATTAAAAGCCCAAAAGTGTCAAGTTTTGTCTTAGGGTGTCTGGTTTGTAGCCTTTATCACGTGAATGCACACTAGTCTGTGAACTTGGCAGCTGATTTACGAGTCAACGACGCACATCAAGATCATTCAATCAAAAGGTAATGTGCAATATGTTACAAGCAGCAGGCTGCGATGGAATATTGTTACTGGTCTGTGGTCGCACCGGTTGACAACTCTGTTCCTGCCATTTCCATTGTTGTAAAGTGCCAGATGGTTCGGGTGTTTTAGTGTCGCTCAGAGAGGCGTCTGGTTTGAAAAAGGGAAAAATCAATCCTCTCAGATCCTGAGCTGTTGCCAGCGGCTCTGGTTCAAACGACACGCGCGGCGACAATCTAAGCAAATGTATTGATTCGCGACGTCGCGCTGCACGTTCAAAGTGCACGCGAGCCTAGACTGAAAATTGTGTCGTCATAACAGACGCGCGACCGGTTAGTAGCGTCAAGGTGAACCGGGCATCACGAGCAGCCGGAGATAAGAGCGAACGAGCGACTATGAGCTCATTAAACAAACACCGCACACAGGTTTCATTTAGGGAAAACGGCCCAAGGAGGCTGTGACATAGAACACAACAGAAATACAGTGAAGTAGATCTTGCGTACGTTTGTGAGATAAGGTAACAGATGGATGTGCGTTACAAACCTTTAGACTCCCAGCCGGGGCGGAGTTATCACGATAAGCAACTATTTTATTAATTCTGTCAAACCATTATAACATCTGAAAACGACTTAGCGTAGAAACAAAGAGGAAAAACTATATATCTACTCTACTGTTGCTGCTGCTGTTGTTGTCTGACTCCCTCCCCAGAGATGCGACGCCTCCTCAGCCGCCTTGACTCCGTGTGGGAGAAAGTTCAGCTCACTGATTTACCATCCGCGAGGCTGAGCACCAGACCGTACCAACTCTCTGGGTGCAAGGGGTGACACGCTCAGGATGTAAGACACTAAATCCCTTGAATTACAAACGGGAAACGAAATATCTCTGAAGCAGGTTAACGATGACAATTTATGTAGCAACGAGAAGAAAAAAAACAAAACAAATGTAAGTAGTTTTGTATAGTTAAAATGAGCGCAATTCGCCGGCACCCCTACCTGTAGTTTGTAGGTTTAGAGGCTATTAGACAGAGAGGTATTTGGTGAACGCCCCCTCCGGTTTTCTTTGTCTACCTGCCTAGTTTCATTCTTTTTTAAATTATTATTTAAAACACATCAGGCCATTGATATCTCAGCAGTGTGGGTTATAAAGAGATGGAGTGGCTGTAAACAAAGAATTTGATTTGGAGAGATAACACTGAGAACAGACTGTGCCCAGCTGGTTAGATGTCCGTGTCTTTCAGACGGTCAATAAACAATAAACCTACTGACAGCAACTGGAGTGTGCAGATTGTGTATGTGTGTCTATCCTGAACGAGGAGAGAGAGAGGATATTCAAGCAGAGCTGTTTTGTTTGGCAGCTGGATTTGCATTTGCCTCCGAACACTGAACGCTGGGAGATTGACTTTACGCATAAACTTATACTCTAAAGTCATCTATTCTTCATTAACGATTAAAATGTTAAAATATTGCTGCTAGATACAACATGCAAACAGACAGACAGACAGGAGCCTTAATGCGCGTTTATCCTTGTTTTTGCCAAACAACGGTTTATATTATAGTTGTTATTATTACCATTTGGCTATTTCTATTCACATGCTTTCCAGTTGTCCCAGAGAGTTAAGAGTGAAGCTGATCTGAATTCAATTCCCAAATACAGAACAGATTACTTCCTAAACATAACTAATCATCTCCAGACTGTTCTACTATTCATAAGTGTGTTTGCGTGTGCGGTTGGACTAACTCAATCCAGAGCATCTGCCACCAGTAATTCCTTCTTTTCCCTCTAGAGGATAGAGATGTTCACCCTCCTGTGTCCTCCTCCAACATTTTCCAAACCATGGCCTCATCTCCACAACTGCTACATTACAATGTCCTGTCCCCACATGTAGACGCACCAACATATTGTCAATATTTGAATCTGCTAGGCACAGTGGGAAGATAGGCCTGTCAATATTTAACTTAAAATGCTCAGTTAAAAAGGGAAAAAGCATGCACAGAAAGGACAAGCATGTTGAAATGTTAAATCTATTCATTTGTGCTCTGTGTTTTATAAAACAAGAACATGTAAACAAATGCGTAACAGGAGGCAAACTGTGAGATACTGAGGACTAAGAAATTTCTGGGTAATTAGAAGGAGAGAAATAAGAACAAACTAATCAAAGAAAAACTGTTCAAGATTATAGAAAATGAAAAGCAGGTCCACACAGGCAAAAGTCAAAGAGATAAGGAAAGAAGTACATTGGAATGTGTGTGTGTGTGCGCTACTCTACATTTTTAAGAGTAGACTGGAAGCTGTGACTCATTGTAGCAGCTTGCAACTCCAAACCACAAAGAATTAAACTAAACCAGAGGACTACGTCAACCAAAGCACATACATCAATTTAAAAATGCACACAGACACACACACACACACACACACACACACACACACACACACACACACACACACACACACACACACACACACACTGTACACCCAGTTTCATGTAGAACGTCAGCACAACGTTAACTGTGCACACATGACTCATGCAAGTTATCGAACCACAAACTAACCATTCTCACACGCAGGCATTATGACATACTCTACAACAGCTTTGTCCTCATGCTGTACTGCTATTGAGCAGTAGGTGGGGATATCTCAAAGTGGGGGGGTATCTTACCCTGTGTGAGTGGTGTGGGCACGGTGACCTGGACTCCATCCAGACTGCACAGGTGACCGCATGGGTCCAGGGTCACCACCCCTCCTGTTACATAAACAATGGACACAGTCAGAATTGAATCTGTTACAGCTGGTTACAGTTCAGCTGTACATTATAAGTCACTTCTACGTGCTGCATGAACCACTTCTCTCTAAAAACATTTAATCTGAATGTTTAAAGTAATGATTAAACTAAATTCTACAGCAACATTAAATGTATTCCTATATTTTCAAGGCTTAAAAGTTTATGATTGGTTTAACCTTTCTTTGTAGTTACACTCGCTTTTAAATAAATTTAGTCGTTTTCAGACAATTATGCTTTCAGGAACATACACAAATCTTAAATGAAACGCTTTGATAAACAAAAGGGAGGTCATCTGCCATTCCATATGAAAAGATGCAATTAAACCTTCGTTTATGATGAGACAATGCTCTGCTTCTATTCCAGGCCCCTGGATAGTGATGTCTTGAGGAACTGGAGCATCTTCTCTGCCTATGCGGGTCACTCCTGCAACAGAAACAAACGCAGATGTGATCACTTGGACATGTGAAACCAAGTATGTAACACAAGCCTATTTAAAACCATTTTCCCTTTTCACTGCACATGTGAGGAAAAATAGACAGTCTCACTCTCCCTAAAATGGCCTGTTCACATTGTTCACATTCTTCACTGAAATGGAAAGACACACCAAACTGAGCGATTGTGAAAATGTGTGGCAACGGTTATGCAACGAGAACGGATAAAATAAGAATGAAATGTCAAAATGCTGCTTATGCCATCACAATGAGCCCACTAGTGTTGAGTACTAGGTTTATCAATCTCCTTAATGACATCCTGGTACATACAGCATAAATCCATCCATTTAAAGGCCAGTAGTAGTTTTCACTGCCCTGTTCTCACGGCAAAAATGACACAAAACAAAAAAGTGTCTGTTTCTCGCTGCATTAGCAACATAATGAGATCTTTGTAACACGTCCAGTCTCCAGTATGTAACAGTCTACACTGTTTTCTGTTAAGTCACATACTTGCTGTGTTATAATACCATTCACTTAAGACTGTGTGTATCACAGCTTCAAGTAATAACTGCAGTCTGCAACCAGCGCGGCTGCCAGTCTTATCTTGTATCCCGTCTCCTCTATCACGTGTTTGGCCAGCTAGACAGAATAGTAATGAGGCTGAGGCACCTGTGACTTGCTGAACTGATGCATGTATGCGTGAGTGAGTGTAGGAGGAAAAAGAAGCCGATTGATTGAGGTAGAACAAATGCAACACAGCTAGAGGCGCCTGACTAAAAATATACCACCATTATGTCATCAACAGGAAACTTTGATCACCGTGTGTGTGTGTGTGTGGACACACAGGAAGGTTTTATGGCTACAGTGCAATATGCAGGCCAATATTTGCTGGATGAAACTTGCTGAATTGATTTGAGAACTAACTGTATATTCTACAAATGTAATGGTTTTTCAACCTGAAAGTTGCTATGGATGGAAGTAGTGCCTACTTCATGCCTGAAGTTTATTGTGAAAAATCAGAATATCGCTTTCTCCCCTCGCACGTCCACCAACCCTCTTCAGCAACCATGGAAATAAAGCAACGTAAAGATCTGGTTTCACGTCAGTCGACGGTTTTACAGGGCTGCTAAGATATCACTTAAAGATTGTGTCTTTCGTGGTATTGGGGAGGGAACGTGAAGATTGACAGCTGCTTTATGATCTAGTAATCCTACCCCAAGGAGTAAGTGTTTCTATGTTGTGCATGTGTGTTACCTTCTTTCAGTGGCAGCAGGGTAATCGCCACACTCAGTCTCCCACTGCCCAGGCTAACCAGGTGAGGCGTAGCTGTCTGGACCTTCAGCCCTTTCCCGGTGTCGATCAGGTCCAGGGGTGGAGACTACAAGCATCAGTCAGACTGGAAGGGTCAGTTTTACACAAAGTCGATAGTGCTTACATGTGTCTGTGTGTAGATACATACCTTGGGTTCTCCTGGAGACATCTGGTCTGACTCTGGTTGGAACATCATCTCCGATTTCTGCAGCAAAGGTGGATGGAAAAGTATTTTATGCAACATGGCCAGTAAATGGACGTGCAAAGGCTCAAATTTTCAGAGCATGTAAAAATGTATCTTCTATAAGTGTTTTGGTGCAAATCTATATAAAGTCAACTGCTCTTTGTGCAGTAATTATCTAATTTGTCCAAGTCTAACTCCGTTAGATTCACATTAATAACCTATACTTCTTTTATACTATATTATCTGTTCCGATAGTTGCAGGATAAGTGCATGTAGTTTTTAATACTTTGGTCGCACTAAGAGAACTAAAAAGGCCCGACTGAACAAGTCAGCGATTATTGCAGCGTACGAGAATCTCTCCCCTTTTGCTCTACGCCATTTCCTCGCCTACTTAGTTTCCTGCGTCCTGCCTACTCTCTCTGTTCTCGCCCAGTAGTTTTGCCTTTCTAATGTCCCTCTTCACTCTTTTCCTTTATTTCCTCCAGCCGACAGCACCGGAAACTCAAATCAAAGTCCGTTCCGCACCACTTCCTCGAATTCAGCACCAGCTTCCTTCCTTCAGCTCTTTTTATTATTGCAAGAAGATTTCAGGACCTACATTCCACTGATTCCCCCCCCTTGCTTGTGTAGACACAGCAAACACACCATGTGTCATGGCAACATCATTTAAAGAGGCGAGAGCAGACCACCTTTAATCACCACATCCCTCACAAAAACCTTATTCCTTCTCATTGTGTCTTTGTTGCCCTCTATTTTTCTCTACTCCCCCTCCTTGTCTTCTTTCACCTGGTGTGCTCCAGCCTGGGCAGGTCAGGACAAGTCTTTGTCCTTGTTGTGCTCCAGTAAAAGCAGATCAGTGAGATCAGATCAGTGTGTCAACACCCGTCTTTTTAAATTTCAGGATTGCAGGTCTGGCATCCTGGGGTTCCCCTAAATCTCAGATCAAAAACATCAAGCTCGATTTCATCAGGGACCTGTTTAAGACTAAACTGGACACTTTAGGTTTGCGTAGGTGTGAACAGTGGCGAGAAGAAGTAAGTGAAAAATTAGCAGTTTCCTAGATTCCCAAATAACTGGGTCAAAACTGATGAAATAAAAACACAATCATTATCTTTTATGTTTCTGTAAACAAAGTGATGGTGGTTTGCTGAAAACTAACTTTAGCAGCAATAACCTCAAGAAAATGCTTTGGATCAGACCTGCTCAACATCCAGGATGTTTCTAAGTGTACGTGAGGTACTGTATTAGTTCTACAAATCAAAGAGTAACCACTTCTTTCAAACTTTCAACTCACACCAATGTTTAGCAAACTAAGACCAACATATTTAAGATATATTCCGGGAAATATGTAATTAATAGGAAAGGTATGCTCCGTGAGGGGAAGAAAGTCGAACAGTGTAAACATTTCATTCCATCCTAACTCCTGAAATAGAGTTATACTGAAAGGTTGGAAAGGTTCATGTTTTCCTTTTATGGGAATTTTGGCAAAAATGGAAAATATCCTAAACATGCAGCTGTGACCTACTTTGAATAATTACCTTAATTCTTGATTTGGCAAACTGAACCAACCTATTAAATAGTTGATGCCCAGCTCTTGGAACTTTATAAACATACGACGATAAAAAAAAAAAATCACAAGGATGCAATTGGGGAAAAAATCTCTTTGATCCCATCTGTAGAACAGCTGAGACTCCCCCAAAACGATGAGTTTACCCTTCATCTGAAGACTGAGATCGAGCCGGAGAGAAGCGAAGAGAACAATGTGGTGGTGGACGAAGAGAAAGCAATGGAAGAAGGACGAACTCGTAAAACTAGAAGGAGAGATCCCACATTCTTGAGCTGCTTCGTCTTAACCTTTCATTTTGATCCTCTGCTTTCATCCACGCGTCTACTCGCCTCCTCTGTGTTTCCTCCCCATCTGTTTTGTCTTGCCCTCTGTTTCAGTTCCATTCAGTAACACTGCTGCCGTCCAATTCTGCACTCTCGTAACCACAGCAGCTCAAATCCCATTGTTTTATTGCTTTAACATCTCTGATCTCTAACAGATTTTGTACACTAGACGGAATACTTTGGTTACTTGCACATGCAAGTATTTTTTTGTCCAATAAAAATAAACACAGCAAGCCAATGTGCTCTAAAGTATTTTTTTCTTTACTCCCAAACACTGCATTGCTGTGAGCTACTGAAGTGAGCAGTTTTTCAAATTAAAACAATGAGAAACAAACCCTCTTATTTTGACATAGTGATCGATGTATCATAAATATGCAACCTGGGTTTTTCTATTAGGATAAAGACAAAAACAAAAACAGCAGAACGTGTAACAACATGCAGCAGACAAGTTCACCTAGATTGTTCTTGGTTTTCTTTCTGCAGACGCTCAGGATTGTCACCTGCTTTGCCAATGCATGTGTTTTTTGTTGACACTAAATACTGTGGTCTGATGGCGTTTCCAGGCAGACATCTACTCTGAATGATGTCTATAGCAATGAGTATGAACCTGATCAAATAATGGAAGATGAGGGGAGGTGGTAATTACACATCCAGCTGCAGCCATGATGAGTAGTACAGAAAAAAAAAACGTGGTTCCTTCCGCCAAGTACAGAATATTTTTGCAAAAGACAAAGTTGTGGCGTTTAAAACTCCAACTCGCTGGTTTTGGAAACAAGTGGAATATGTATGTTATAAGTACAACTATGTCCTTTGTCACATTTACCAAACTGAATAACACGACGCTCATTAAAATGCGATTGAACCAAGTCACTTCGTAAGAGTTTGCTATTTCTCTTTAATTCTGATGTTTTGAGCTTGGGCTCAGTTTAGCACACACAGGTTTGGAGGAGTGGTCTTTGTTTTGACCTCGCAGGTCCCATTTGTTGTATTTTCTCTTCGATTTCTTGCACTTTTATGGCGTTTCTTCGGCTTGTAGCTTCTCGTCACCCCCATCTGGTTTCCTCTCCTGTGTGTTATCTCTAACTTAACAACTTTGTCTTGTCTGTTTCTCAGCTATGCCTACTTGCACCCTTCTGTCTGTCCTTATCACAATCTTTCTCCATCCCTCTGTTCCCCCCCCAACATCTCCTCCCCTTACATTCCAGCGACGCTCTCTTCTCCTCCCACCTGACAAAGCCAGCATTGTATCACAGATGCTGTTTAATATGGAGTCCTTCTCTTTGTGTCCCTCATACAGGGCAGCTGCTGACGTTCCTGCCATGAATTTCCAGAAATGTCCTCACTACCAGAGTGTGTATGCATAAGCAGTAAAAACTGGCACATTCATAATACAATAGAACAAAAACGCTTAAACACTCTGTCGTGTGGTCATATGTGTGTTTGTATATTTGATTGTGTTTTGTTTTCTGTGCTTGTGTGTTCTCTAAAACACAACTTCACCTTGAACCCCTGCTAAACAGTACATCTCGCCACTGGCTCCATGGTTCCTAATGAAACTCTCGCACTTTTAATTCATTTAGGGGGGAAAAAAATACAAAACACATCCTCCCAGGACATTTTTCCATTGTTATTGCAGCTGACTCAGAGGTGGAGGAAATCAAACTTGAATTTCTACAGTGGGCGTGTGTGTCTTTGGGAAAAGCCCAGATTACCTTAACGGAAATAGGGAGAGGATAAACTGATGTTTGGGTTTCCAAGCGGCCGGATATGACAGAGACCCGAGGAAAGACAGAGAAGCGGTAGACGAGCATATATGTGACCCATACGGTCAAATGAACTGTGCTGGACAGATTTTGACATAACGAGATTATGGATGCCGCGAGAGAAAGGAAAAGATGTTTTTAAAAACACAGACTAATCCAGAACAGATATTAGAGGTGGATTTAAAAACAGAATTCTCTCCTAGGCCCAACACCTTAACAGAACCCGTCCATTTAATGCTGAAAACGCCCGTAGCGCCATCCTTCACATCTGCACTGTTTATTATAAGATGCTTCCAGAATGATGTAGGAGCCTGGAAGCTGATGATGACATTGCTTCACGCTTCTAAAAGAAAGGTTGTATCCTTCTGGTTTCCAACATCATCACTAAAGTTGAGGTTGAGAAACCAAGCACAATGTTCTTAAGATTAGCTTAGAGCGAACATTTAAAGGAAAGTTTGAATTAGACTGGACTAACTGTTTTTTTTTATATACACAACATAAGTTTCGTGATTGTGTTGGTTACATATTCGGTGACCTACACAAAGTAAAGCAGTATGTTGTTGATTAGTGTGGATTTATCATCTGAGTCATAGTTTAGATACCAGCTGATGTGACAATGGGAGAGACTGAGCTGCTGGTGTGAAATGTTTCATATGTGAAATGAGCGGACGTGTGTGACTGCGACAGGTTTGTTTACCTTCACAAGTATATTTTTTTCACGTTTCACCGGCAGCTAGGCCAGAAACAAGCAAAACGTTTCCTGTGTTGCATTTGCAGGAGAAAGAAAATCTGCAGTTGAAGCCGGATGAGATTTAGCTTACGGTTAAACGGCTCACTTGAGAAACGCACACGGCAAAGAACTCCGTGCGCCGCGGATTAAACACCAGTGGCTGCTAGAATAACATGAAAGGACTTTTTTTTTTATTAAGTTCATAAAAGCAAACGAATTCTGCATCGCCCTCGTTAAAAGAAAACGAAAATGCTCTCACCAGCACCGAAGCGGGACCGGCGACTTCTGTCATTCTGCAGGAACGGCTCCAATTACGCAGCTGCTCCAAAATCCACAATTATGTCGCCTGACCGGACTCCTGAGATTATTGTCGGTCCTTTCACGCACGGTCACAGCCCTTATCTCCTTCAGTCCCCCCGCTTCCTGCAGAGGTACATTCCCCGCGGAGGTCTACGGAAAAAGGCTCCTTCTCCTCTGTCACGGTCGCACACGGAGACGAGGGCGCGCTCCAAACATAGCGTACGCACAAAAAACGTGGAGAAAAAAAAAAAACCGACGGCTCCAGCCAATCGCGACCCGGAGAGGAATGTAGCAACAGCTGGAAGGAGAGCGGGTTCACGGAGAGGGAGGCTCTCTCCCTCCGAGCGCAACGTGCAGGTGCCCGACGCAGCGCCTACGTTCTCCCTCACTGGGTCTCACTGATGATAAGAAGCCACGATAGGACGCGTGTTTTCCAAATGACATTACGCCAGGAATGCAAGTCAAGTCTCCTTTCACAGGATACAGGCCAGCAAGGCTTGGCTCGTTAGATTAGCCCATATAAAGGTATCAAACTGGTAAAAGTGACGTCATGCAACAAATGCTACAAACGCGTAAAGTGGTCGTAAAAATAAAAACAACATGAACCGGGTTTCTTTGTAAACAGACAGTAAACAAACCTGCAACACGTGGACACAAAACCAAAAAAAAGTGACGTTTGTTGCCCACCTGACATAGTCAGAGGCCTAAAAGTTGAGGGGAGGGTGTGTTTGCTGCAGTCACTCCACATCAAGTGTCACAGAAAGTGTCAATCAAATTCACAGTCTTGGCGGATCACCCACGTCGCACGTTACCACCATGTGGCCAGAGTTGGTAAAGGCAAGTAAACCTCTGTCACCGCCACAGTTTCACACAACACACAAATAACAGTGTTAGAGTAATAAGTTGAGGAAACAGAACTTTGATCGTTATTACAGCGAGTTTGCGAGCTCTCCCTGTGTTTGGGAGGGTTTTCTCTTGGGACTCTTGTTTCCCACCTGCTCTTTGGGCATTTGGTGTCTCTGCGTAGCCCGTTGGTGTGGTTGTCTGTGTCTTTTCACTATCATAGAGTCCCCTGCCTCTCAGCTGGTGACAGCCGGGATTGTCTCTAACGCCTTAATCCCTTAACTCTATTTAGAATGGCTATATTCAAAGCCAACAGGTGCTCTTCACTTGAACATGAGCAGAATAAAGCCTCTTTATTAGAATGGGGGTTTTAAAGGCATTTGGTAGTAATTACCAATAAGTTTAACACTGAATCAGCCAATTTCAAATTGACACGAGCTGACAAGAGGAGCTTATGTAATCTCATGCCGCAACAGACTTGCAGAGGCTCAGACATGAGGCATTACCTTCACGTTTCAACAGAAGGTTTGCATCTATTTATTTTTAAGGTATTCTAATTACAACACATAGAATCTCTTTGTGGATAAACAGGAAGTCAAGGAGTCCTCTGCTCCAGAGCCTGTGCATCAGGGAGCTTCTTCGTTTACGGCAACAAATCTGGGCTCAGCATCTTAAAAGCCGAGACAACAGCTTAAGGTAATCAGGACACTGCTCCTGTAAAAGTGTCTCACGGGCCCTTTAATAAAGCTGAGCTTTACCCAGTGACATCATTCCAGAGCCCGTGGGTTTGATAGTTCAGCCGAACGTCTGACAGCATTCCTGAGTGAATTCCACAACTCCCATGTGATCCCAGGAGCCTGAGCAGGAGCTCTGGAGCAGTTTGGAGAAAGATTCTACCCAGACTGAGCGTTTTCATTCAGACAGATTTGAATAGGTGTGATTACTTCTATGTGTACAGGCCCTCTCATCTTCATATATGCATGTCGAGTTTGTCAACATTAGTTTTAGTCAGTGAACATCAGGCTAAATGAGCACACACTTTTATGCATTGTATGCTTGCATGCATTACACTGGATGCAGATAAAGCAGGTATCTGTGCATTTAGCCTCAGATACGGTCCAACTGAAAATCCACCGAGCAGCTGGGATAGAATGGAAACACTGTGCATGTGAGAGAGGCTCCAAACAACCCAGGGATGCATCCGTCTGCCGCTCTCCCACTTGCCTGCCACGGTATGTGTAATTACTCCGCAATTAAAGTGCCTGTGCTTGTGAGTTTGTGCCTGTGTGACCGCAGTCGACCGTGTCAACAATGTGGCCTGGAGTCAGTGAAAGAAAAAAGAAAAAGTTGAAAAGAAAAGAAAACATCTTGGGTTTCTGTTAGACAATGAAAAAGCAGCTGCTCATCAGCTGTTTTACCTCCTTTACTTTCTAATAGTCCAGCTGACTTCAGTTCTACCCTGAAGAGAGACAGTCCCCCTCACACAATCAAAGTCCGTCTTTTTTTTTAAATATATTTCTTTTATTTATTTACTTTTCTGTCCACTCTGCATTGTAAACATCCTAACATTACATTTCTTCTCCTGCTTTCTATCGTCCTCCCGCTTTCTCTACTCTGACCAAAGGAATGGACGACGCCTGTCACTGGACTACCGTCACGCATAGTAATCACCGGGTGCACAAGGAAACACACGGACGCACTGATGCCAAACACACAAATACCCCGGCAAACGTTTTCAAACTATACAGAAAATACATATTTTTAACGGCCAGAGTTTTTAACATACTGTAGATCTGTTCTTCTACAGACATATTGCAAAGTGCCATATATCCATCTGTGCATTTCCTTAGCATGCGTCATTAACTGCAGACTATTTTCCCATGTCTAGTTTGAAAAAGGAAAAAAAGAAACATTTTACCATCCATAAGCAGTAGGTGTAAGTTCCAACCTTCTTTCTTGTAATTCTCACTAAAGGGTGCCACTGTTTGCATCTATATACTGTAGTAAAACCACAAATGTTGAGACAGTGTTAGCAACACTGTGCTTTTACAACGTGTGACTTAGCAGCTTAGGATGGTAACAAAAACATGAAGACAACCACGCACTCTCGTTTTCTGCCTCACGCTCATTTCACTACCAAATAAACAAAGTTCATAACTGAAAGCACAAATTCACTCACTGGCCACGTGTTCACAGACAACATTAAAATGTACGTACAGTAAAGTCTCTAATTTTAAAGGTGAAATAGAAAAGGTCTATAAATAAAATACGCCCCACACTCATATAAAAAAAAACACTGTTATACAACACACAGTGATATCATGACAAATTAAAAAGTGTAACTAAAAAATAAAAGTCTTTATTTTTGTGCCACGGATGTAAGATACATTACTATTAAAACCTAGATGAGAGGAGGAGATAAAAGCCAGTATCCAGCTGAGGGGGGGGAGAATGTACGCGTGTCATCTGACTTTGTGGTCCCGTTCGGATACTAGCAGGTTGTTGAGTTTGATGACAATGTTGGCAAAGTCTGTGAGCTCCACAAAGTCAGAGGTGATGATGTTGACCCCGTCCACCCCTGGTCTCTGAGCCTCAACCCAGGACATGATGGTAGGCAGGTTTCTACAGAATGAGATATGAAGGTTAAAATAACAAAGTCTGTTTAAACGTCTTTAAATTTTCCACTACTATTTAGTGGCCAGTAGAACAAAACCAGGAAGTGAGATTGTTTATCCAGCACGGATAAACAATTCCATTTCCTCGGAAGTGCAAAATTAGGCCACCTCCTGTCTCCCCTGGAGCAGCTGATCAGCAGTTTCAGTGTCTGTTTCACTGTTGTCATTACCGCCTACATTTTGAAGGAAACAAAAAGGTTTGCGCAAATAAACGAAGAATATCTCGCGAAGACAATGTGCCACGGTTTGATTCTCCTTGGGTTAGGAAGGGATTTCGGAGATTCCAGCTAATCCTCAGTGGAATAAAACAGTGAAGTGCAACAAAGGCAAACACCAGGATCCATGCTTAGATGCTTAGACACAGTTCTTATACTGTATTAGACCCCAGTGAAACACATTTATCCAGCCCCGTGTTGCTACAAGACCAAAGCATGTTCTAGTAGCACCAGATCATCTTGTTTTCCTCTTCCTTTTTGAAAGCATAGACTGGAAATCTGCTGTATTGCAGGCATTTGCAGCAATTGCTGTCCTGCCCCCTGCTGGTTATAGATTTAAGTAATATAATTGAAGTCAGGAGTGACGAAGAAGATGTGAGATATGCAACCGCGTTATATATAATTATACAATATTATGCATCATATATTTATACACCAGTTAGTTACTGACCTCTCAACCAGATAGTTTCTTAGCCCCCAGACCAGACCCTTGGCCACAGTGTTGACTCTGGGAGTGAGGATAGCCTGGGACACGTGGAAGGAGCCCTGCTGGGCTCTTTCCTTCAGAGTAGTTTCCAAGAACTAGACAGACGAACGTTACTTTCAAGCGCTGACCTCTCATTTAGGAAGGAATGCGAGGTATGAATGGTTTTCGTACCTAGATTATCTCCTCCCACAAATAAACATTAATTCATAGAGTTCTGCACTGACTGCTCACTGAATCAATGCATAAATTGCTCTTCAAGGGTATTAGGGAGAATTTAAACACTGCTTTCTGACCTGTATGAGCTTGTTGGGTTCAGTGGTGTTTGCCCAGGGAGCAGGGATCTTGTTTCCAGGCCACATGACAGGGACGCCCCGGGCTGAAGGATGATGGTAGAACACAATTACCTGAGGGAAGCAGAAAATGTAAGACACTGGATAGATGTATGGATATATATATATATATATATATATATATATATATATTCTGTAAGACATATACTATACCATCCTGTAACCACAGTTTAAACATTTAAAATAAAATAAAACCCAAATAATAATAATAATAATAATAATAATAATAACTATCACGTCCCTCTTCATCTAATTCCCACTTTTCTGTTACTATTGTTGGCCTCCTCTGGTTTCTCTCTCTCTCTCCTTTGCCAACTAAGCCAGTCACAGATTAAGGTCATCAGAACAGGAATGGAACCGATAGTTGGATCTGAGTAAAGCACCCATAAATAAGTATAAACATAAAAGTATAGTATAACACTTTGCGTGCGTAAAACAGGAAACAGACACATTTGTGTGTGTATGCCTGCTATACATGTCATCTCCACGTGTGTGTGCGCCTGCATAAAATGAAACAAGTAAGACGGTGAGGGAATGTATGAAATAATGTAAAGGTGGGAGAGGAGAGTTGGGGATTTAGCAGGAAAAGAGGGGCGAGGAATAGGCGCGATAGAAGGCAGAGGCCAGTTGGATGGTGGAACGAGTGCTAATGGGATGATGCTCACCACTAATTCCTGCCCAGGAGCGTTACAGGCAGCAGGGATTACCTGGCAACAGAGGTTTAAGTGGGCCATCCACTGCACATCTTCACACGCATGCACGTACACGTATACAACTCACGATCAACGCTTTTAAGCCCGGGACTGGGAGATCTGGTCTTTTGGCTTTGATTCTGACCTGGTATTTCTTCTCCCAGAGGTAGTCCAGGGTGATGCTCTCCACCGCACAGTCAGTGCACAGCCTGCTGCCAAACACTTCCTGAAGCATGCTGATGAGGTACACATGGTGCTGCAGGTCCATCGCGTAGTAGTGGTTGAAGTCCAGAAAAACAACCTAAACCGGTCAAACATCATGCGGTTAAAAGTCCAAATATATCAATATATGGTTGTACATTGAGTTTTAATGGCGCTTCACAGATATGCTGTACTATTAAAAGCGCTTTTTTACCTCTTTCCTGTGTCTGACCAGGAAACAGTTGATTTCTAATAAGCCGTCTCTCACCTTTGGGAGAGAAGTGAACAGGAGCTGCTGATTTATTTTAAAGGACTGAGGGGTTAGATACAAAAAGAAGATTCCGTTGGCCGGGCTCGATAAGACAAACTCTGCGTATCCAAATCTACAGAGTACATATGTATCTGTAAAATGCCACAAAGAGGCGCTTGTCAAAACGACCTTTCAAAACACAGCTAAACACACAACCTTCGATCTCTGTTCAGGGCCATCTCTCATATCCACCTAACAACGCCAGCAGCTGGAAACTGAACACAACAACAACACTAGAGGAAAACACGTCACAACGCAAAATAAAGGACAAAACATTTCAACACTGAAGCGCCATTTGGATAATTTGGGGCATGGAAAAGCATGACGACAAAGAAAAACATTTTAAAAGTCAGTCGTGTCTACTCACCTTGTGTCCAAACAGACCGTGGATGAAGTAGATCTCATTTCCAGGCTCATCAGGTTTGGAGGAGACCCTGAGGTCAAAGTAGCGAATCCCTGCATCCAGCTGCTCCTTGAAGGTTAAGTTCTAGGAATATGTATGACGTGACAGTGAACATTACGCGTCTGCTACATTATATGTGCAAAATATGTCATTTTCAAATGTAATTCTGTTACACTGACTTCAGATCAGTACCTGCGTCATGGACCATTTCACCATGACTTTTTTGGCTAAAACATTAAAGATGGTGGCGAGGTATTTAACATAAGCTTTCTGGTCGGGGCCCACGGGAGCATGCACATCCACCCAGAAGGTGAAAGAGTCATGGGAGCCTGGAAAACGATAACGAAGTCACACAGACGAGAGGATGAGAACATGGCAAGTGATGGACAGCGGAATACGCACAGTGCATCGTTACGCACGGCAAACTCACCTGGCACGGCGAGATGTTTGAGGGGCATGGCACTGAGCTTGGCGGGCAGCGATCCCATCCAGTCGGCGTGGACGTTGCCGATTCCCGCGGGTCGCGTCTTCATGTTAAAAACAGCCTCAAGGAACCGCGCGCAGGTTCCCTCCCGGAGACGGATTCCCGTGCGCTCCCAGCGGCGTTAACCTTCTAAAGGTCATTTTGTAAAGTCAGTGTGAGAGTACATCACTTTCTACGCGTACCGATGGCTCAAAAACGCCACAGGCAGGCTGCGGCATCCGTTCGAGCGTGATATGTTTCCGCGCCCGGTTTCCGGTTGCGCAGTGAACCAACCGGCAAACCGGCATCCGTTAACAAGACCAGCGGGTGTGGCGATAATCCTCTTAGTGCAACATTCCACTTGTTCTCCTGCTTCTTGGCTCAACCTGCGTGCGCAGGAAAACCACCCCGTGCCCACACACAAACGTTACACACTTGCTCACGCGCACAGACTAACACCAAAGGGGGAAACAGACAGATGGGAAATTCTGTCTTGGTTGGAATTTAATTAGAGTGCGAAAACCAGGTTGCTCAGGCTTTGAGGACGAATGACCATTACGCATTAATCAGCTGCACGGACAATCTTCCGTGCGACCTCTAAGGTGATGGACGTTTTACTTATTTAATTTTACTTCGATGCTTCATAACACATGCGCTTTGACACGTTTGAGACCTCGTCATGTGTTCGCAGCCCCGTGGCTCCATCTTATGGCGCATCCGTTGAACTACCACATCTTTTTTTACATTACCGCAGTTGCAGACGCGCCTCTCCACAGGACAACAAGTCCCAGAAAGCAACGCGATCACCCGAGCGATCCGCTTGTCACCTGGCGGCTTAAAACGCGCGTCGCGTTTTGTGTGTACGTTTCCATGGGGAGCAGCGCAGCGGCGCGCACGCGTGCACCTCACGGCAAGAGCTGAATTTTAATGGATTTAAGGCGAAGAACCTCGGGGCTATGAAAAGGCGCAGACAAAGAGAAGAGGAGAGCGAGGACAGCAAATGGTGAGTTTAAACCTGCCAGCGTGGATGAAGAAACTAAGAGCACAGCACAGAGTCTGGCCTGAACAGTGGAGGAGGAAGTAAACTGGTATTTGACAACTTTAAGCTGATTGTCAACACTTGTAAATGACGATTTTAAAACGTTCCATACATTACATTTATACTTCTGTAATTCAGATACTTCACAATAAATATAAGTTGATTTGGTATCAACACACTCAATTAAGCTTTTTTTCCCCCCTCACCACTAGTTTCTTTTCCACGTGTGCTGTCAGCACCTGACCTTGAAGGACGTCTTAATGTCAAGTGGCCTCCTTAATGCTCCATCTTAATTCCCCTTAAATCTCTCCTCAACAGATTGTCTTTAAAGCTGAGCGCAGGCCAGCAGCCCTCTCACCGGCCTCCCTGCTTATCCCACTCATGTCATTGCACCTCACGCATCAAGAGAAATTGTGTAGCGCGGAAATTCTCTTTGGATGGTTCCTGTGCTTTATCGTTCTTTGCGTCTGACTTTGGATCTAAACCCAGGCTTGGTAGAATTCCTACTTCCACCCCCTACACACGGAAACACCCACTGAAGGAACTAGTTCATAGAGCACGCAGAACAATTCAAACGACCAGAGCAACCATTGTTGTCAAACACTAAAAGGTCAAAGGGTGGCTTCTCTAACCTGCTTCCAGTCTGTAAGACGTTCGTGCGAGCGTGAGGAAAATAAAGTACATGAAAGCAACCAACACATTCAAGGCAACGTGTGCTGAAATTTAAAACAGAGCAGAGGATGAGTTGTTTTTGCTTTAGTTGTTTTACACATGTGACATGTGCGTCAATCCTTCTGCCAGACAAGGTGCTTGGGGAAAGTAGTGGATGCCGGCGTGATGTAACACCCTACTTAGATCCCCCGTGGCCTAATCTGCCTAGCCCTGGCGATGTCATCTCCCTGAGGTGCCTCCTACCCGCGTGACACACACTTCTCGTTCCTCGCTGAAGGAAAAACAAGAAGGGCTTTTTGCTTCCCTTTCGCCTTTAAGTCTCTCAGAATCCTGTTTAGTTGGAATTTATCAACGGATGTTTCTTTGTAGTTGGAAGTGATTGTCTGTTGGTACTAATAATTTCTTTTCTACTGTCAAAGGCTTGAAGACAAATTATTTCGACTGACCTGCATCAAGATGGAAGATGGACGCGTTAGCTGGAGATGAGTTGTGAACATAGTGACAACACTGGTTCATGGGGAAGGAACAATTCAGCTGTTGTTTTTCAGACGAGGCAGGTGAAACACAGGCCGAGCATTTGTTCAGCGCATTAGCGTCGGAAACAATAAGGAATCTGTCATCGGAGATTCGGGAGCGTCCCATCGCCAGAGTTAAGAGGCCGATGAAACCAACTTGAGAGATGATGAATCGCTACACCACCCTGAAGCAGCTGGGCGATGGCACCTATGGCAGCGTGTTAATGGGGAGAAGCAACGAGTCTGGAGAACTGGTGGCTATCAAGAGGTGAGGATGGTGAAAGTTCAGATTAAGTTTTTATGCTAATGCAATAATATTGCATTAAGGTGCTATATTTCCAGATGTCTTATGAATCATAAATGCAGGTTAACATCCTCTGACACCGTCTCTAGCACTAAACTGTTTTACAAAGATGCTGTGCAGAAGTATTTAAAATCTTTTGGCTAAATATAACTATAAAATGTCCCATTAAAACAAGGTCCCAGGCTGGACTAAGAACTGGTTACTTGCCATCACTGGGGCAAACAAACAAGCTTACAAGCCTTTCTTTCAGCAACATGGCAGCAGGGTTCAATAATAGATGAGAAACTGGAGACGGATTCACTGCTTGATCATTTGGTTACCATGCAAGGTAATATATGTGGTGACGGACGGAGGGACGGGGACGGGGATTGGGGGGGCAGTGAAAGTAGATGGTGGGTGTGTCAGGTTGCTGACACCGTGGAAGGGACGACTGAAAGTGGCTCGCGCCCAAAGGAAAAAAAACAAAACAATTTACTATCACTATTAACTATTTATATTTACATGCAGCCTTTGCAACCTTGAGCTGAAAACCTGAGTGACTGATGGAGGTCCGACTTCTGGTTGTTGACCTTGTCATTTGCAGGATGAAGAGGAAGTTTTACTCCTGGGAAGAATGCATGAACCTCAGAGAAGTGAAAGTAAGGGCGGTGGCACCTTGAGCGGCCTGCGGCAGCGGCACTCAGAGCGCGCGCGCTTTACGTCGTGTTCTCTTTCGCTCTCCAGTCGCTGAAGAAGCTGAACCACGCCAACGTGGTGAAACTGAAGGAGGTCATCAGAGAGAACGACCACCTGTACTTTGTCTTTGAGTACATGAAGGAGAATCTCTACCAGCTGATGAAGGACAGGTCAGACGAGAAATGATGCTCTTCACAGTTCAAACGCTTGGATATGTTATAAGCAAACAAAACGTATATGTAGATTGCAGTTTATTTACTGATGGTAACAACTAAAGGCTGATGAGACTTTTATTAATTTTATGTTTCCAGAAGAAAATTGTTCCCTGAATCAGTCGTAAGAAACATAAGCTTTCAGATATTACAAGGCCTGTCGTTCATTCACAAACATGGTAGGTGTACCGTGACCCCTATAGTGCATGACTTTATGGTGACATACTGCAAGGTTCACTGAACAATTGTACATTTTCAAAAAGCGTGTTAAAACGATAAAGGTGGGAGCTTTGAATTGACCATGTATTGACTCAATTCTTGTTGCATGTGAACCCTCCAGAGCAATTAACTCTCTGCTGTGATGCGCCGCCGTAATAAATGGCTGTGTGGGTACAAACCTATCCTAAAAGAACAATCGAATCCACGAGACGTGGTTTTAATAAAAACACGGACTTCCTCCTCCAAATCTGCGCTTCGGCAAACGACAGACTCTTGTGCCGCCACACATCCAGCCGGGCGTGCTGCTCTGCACTTCCTTTTCTTTTAACTGCTCGTCTTTAATTTCCTGCTTTTCCTCCCCTGTTCTCTCTCTGTGTTTGGACGCCCGTTAGAGAGGATAAGATGTTCTCAGAGAATGAAATTAGGAACATCATGTTTCAGGTGCTGTCTGGGTTGGCTTTTGTGCACAAGCATGGTAAGAGGCTTTTCTCTGTCCAAGTAGTTGAATCTTGCTTTATTAGTCCGGGTGTGTTTGGTATCTTTTAGTGTGACTCTTATAGACTGATGGTCCTGCATTATATATTAGTATTCCTCTTTTTTTACCATAAGGTCCATAGCATAACCAGTTTAGAATTAATCTTAACAAAACTCTTTGCTTTTAGAGATGGAAGTCTCTGAAACCTTGATGTGGATTTTCCTGCAGGTTTCTTCCACCGAGACATGAAGCCAGAGAACCTGCTGTGCATGGGTCCAGAACTGGTCAAAATAGCCGATTTCGGTCTGGCCAGAGAGATCCGCTCCAAACCTCCATACACAGACTACGTTTCAACCAGATGGTAAAAAAAAAAAAGCCCATAAAATTAGTTACGGTTTGCATTCAATGTGAGTTTATTTGCTACTAAACGTGCTCCATTAAGGTACCGAGCTCCGGAGGTCCTGCTCAGGTCGTCTACCTACAGCTCTCCTATCGATCTGTGGGCTGTGGGCTGCATCATGGCTGAACTCTACACACTCAGGCCGCTTTTCCCTGGTAACAGTGAAGTGGACGAGATCTTTAAGATTTGCCAAGTTTTGGGGACGGTCAAAAAGGTGAGAAATAACCGAATAGAAAGGTTATATCATTAATATTCCAATATATTTAGAGTTTAAAAAGCGTATAAAAAAATAAAAGCGTGTAAGTAGGTCAGGAGCAGTGTTCCTGTGTGCGGTGAAAAGCAGCTTAAGTCTGCTTCATGCTCAACAGGACGCCACTTCATTTAAAAGGCTCTGCCCACATCCATCCATCCCGATTGTTAGGCAGAAATCCTTTAAAGCCCATATTCAGTTCAAGAAGAGTCTGTTACCTTGTGTATGTCACATTTGGACGCATCTGATTCCTCGTCTGTCTAGATGGACTGGCCGGAGGGCTTCCAACTAGCTTCTGCTATGAACTTCCGCTTCCCCCAATGTGTACCCACCCACCTCAAGACCCTGATCCCGAACGCCAGCAATGAGGCCGTCACCTTGATGAAGGACATGCTTCAGTGGGATCCCAAGAAAAGACCTACTGCTGTACAGGTAGGCAAACCAGAGATTCAGCATATTCAGAAGCACAGGCTTTAAAGATGATGCTTACAAAAAAAGCTACGTGCATTTCTTTCATTCTCTTTTGCTAGGCACTGCGTTACCCGTACTTCCAAGTGGGTCAGGTCTTAGGACCTCGCCCTCAAAGCCAGGAGATGAAGAAGGTCCAAGCCAGGCCGCTGGCCCAGAAACAGGCCTCAGAGTCCAAGGTTGAAGCGCAGCAGTCTTCCTCCGAGTCCAAAGCCTCCACAAGCTCCTCTAAAAATCAGCAGGAACAACAACATCAGCCTCTTCAGCAGATCCCTTTACCCCAAGCTGAAAGTAAAGCAGTAGACCTCAGCCATGCGGTGAGCTGCTGTTTCTCATCCTCATCTTAAGAACTGTCTAGAATGGTAATACATAGACGCAGAGTCTTTCTGGACGCTTCTTGTGTGAACACACGATGTCTGACCTGCAGAAAGCGTCGTCGCTGGGCAGCGAGAACGGCGTCCTGAAGAGCGGCCGTCGCCGCTGGGGCCAGATGGTGTCCAAGACCTCAGACAGCTGGGAGGAAGTCGACCCGTCTGAAACCGCCGCCTCCACCTCTAAGAAACCCAGTCTGGGAAACGTAGAGGAGGAGAAGAAGCTCCGGCCACAGTAATGCTGCTCTGCCACGCCTTGACAAAGCACTTGCTTTTAAAACCGAGTTTCGTTTTGACAATTGTCTCTGCTTTCTGTTTTCAGGCCCAAGGAACAGAAACCTCTGTATTCCTACAGCACAGTTACTAAGCTACCCAACAATATTAAAATAGACTCTAATCTTCCAGGATCTGCTGCACGGCAGCACTATCTCAGTCAGTCACGGTACTTGCCAGGTAAGGCACAGGCAGTGAAACCAGCTTTATTATTTCAATTAATTTATATTACAGACGAACAATAAAGACAAATGAATCTGGACGAAGAATTACAGTTTAAATTGCTTTAAATACTGTAGACATCATTTGAATCGCTCACTAGGTATCAAGTAAAATATTAACTAGTATAAACAAGCAAGTGTGAAGTAGTGTAAATGAAAATAATAGTAAAATATTAATTATTATCACTCAAAAGTGCAGTAGTTATGTAAATAAGTTAAGTAAATGTGCCACATCCCATCACAGCTGAACAGCATGTACAGACTGGGGTTTGGGAATAACATGTCCTAGTTTATAATTCACACAGATAAATGATGAGTGGTTCTGATTAAGCGAGTGAACTGAGTCAAGTTGATCAGACTGTGGTGAGTTTTTCTGGAAAGTTTCCCACATCGGGGTAAATCAACTCTGAATGGAGGGTAAAGTTCAGTGATCGTTAAACTTGCATTTTAAAACAGACCCCTGGTCAGTGATTTAGATCGAAAGGGGAAGCATAAATATTTATACAAGTGTTTGTTTACCACCTTTTCTGTCCCTTAAGGCTGTATCAGCAAGAATCAGACGTCCTCGGCAGATAAGGAGTTGAGCGGCATGACGTTACGGGACCTGTGGGAAAACTCCACTAACGCTGTGAATAAACCGCTTGCTCCCATCGGAGGAGGACTGTCTGTCACCAGAGCCAACGCAGGTAAAAGCAGCCCGACGTCTGTCGTTTTATGAAAATTTCAACATGTTACAAAAACAATAACAGCGGAAAAAGTGTTGGCAAAGATTAGAAACTAGCTTTTTACATCAAGGCCATTTATTCCAACTCTTACAGAGAACAATCGCACAACTTATCCCAAATATACTAAACTTGAATAAAAAGAATACTAGTATTATAAAAGTATACCATTTGTGTGCTTTTTATAAACTGTACTTATGTACTAATGTACTTATCGCAGATGTGCCTAAGAAAAGTATAGTTAGACACAAATTAAATACAAAAAGTGTTTCTGTTGACTTTTTTTAGTTGAAAAAAATAAATAACACGCTGACTTTCACTGGGAGCCTTCACCTGCAGTGGAAACCTGGCGGCTGTCGCTGTCACCTGCTGCTACACTATGTGACACCGTCTCCTCTGTGCACAAAGGCTCTGAATGCTAACGATGCGGCTAATGTCGCTGGCTTACGGGGCCACGGACAAAAGCGACGCTTGGAGTGAGCCCGAAGTGTCTGCGACTTTCGAGACAGGAGCCCTCTATGAATCATTTGTCATGTAGACAAGCACACGGCGTGCGCTCCTGCTGTGCTCCCCTCCTTCCTCTGTACTTTCTGAGCTTTGTCGTTCACCTTGTCTTGGTGACCCCGTTGCTTATTCATGAGATCAGGTCTGTTACTTTAAGATCAAATGCTTCTTAAGTGGCCCTGCACTGCCGCTCGTGTGTCCCATCCCCCAACACACGTTGTTGTATTTATTTTCACTGAACTGATACGTATAAACGGCTTCTCTCAATATTTTCTCTTATGGTTTCCTCCTATTTGTTTTGCTCATGCATCTCCATTTGTCTTTGTCTCCTTTTCTCTCGTGTGACTGACATGCACGCTCTACTGTTTTGCTGTGGCACTACAAGAGAATGCCTCTAACTCTGAGGATAGCCCACCAGAGAAAGCTATTATGAAAGAAAGAATACTGGAGAAAATTGATCTCTCCAAAGGTACTTGATTAAGATGAGATATGTCTGAACTGTTGGAGGCAGAGGTATGAGATGTAAATGTCTGACTGCTTTACGGGTTATTACTGTAGTCGTGGTGAAGCTGTTTTGTGTTGTCGGTAGAGTAGCTTGAGGGGAAAAAATGAGATAAACTAACAACCAGCATGATGCGACAAGCTTTCAGGTATTGAAGCCAAAGATTTTAGCATGTGAAAGATTCTGGCTGTTAAAGGCTCTGCAGGTGACACACGCACAAATACACACAACAGAGAACGGCTGTTGCTAAGTAGATGGTAAATTGCGCCACAAGCACAACATCTTCATGAGGGGAACAATGGGGCTTTTGGCTAATTATGCTGATAAGAATCTGCGACTGCTGCTAAAACAAGTCGACGGTGTCGTGTAAAAAGTTGAATGACTTCAAACACGCGGCTTCATTCGTGTGCTTGGGGCCTCGGCATCTGTTCTGGTTGCACCAATTGCAGTGATTCATCTGCGTGTTTGCTTCCGTTCGTATGTTTTTGGTTTAAGCTGATTTTAAGCCCATGCTGGTTGGATATGGGGTGGGAGCGACAATGAAATACCGACAACATCAGAATCAGGTTTTGCTGTTTCGTCTCGTACAGGGAACTTTATAAGCACCAAGTACAACCTCCCCAGCGGCTACATCCCTTCATTCCAAAAGAAAGAGGTGGGATCGGTGGGACAGAGAATCCAACTGGCCCCTCTGACTGGACAGCACGCAAGTAAGGAGACAAGACATTATTGACACAGAACTTTCCACTACTCCTCATACCTGAATGTCACATAAACATTGCTCCTGTGATCGGTGTGCATGCCTGCTTTCTCTGCCTGCTTTCTGTGCCTGCTGTTCACTTTCCCACTTCCGTTATTTGCACCCCCCCCTGCGACAGCTTTCTCCTCTTCATTCACCCTTTCAGCCAGTCTTTCTTCTTCTCCTGATATTACAAAAGACAAACCCAAATCTGCAAAGCCCAAGTCCACATCCAATTCATCTTTGAGTGAAACGAATGAAGGTATTGTCATCTTCTGCTAGTGTAGCGTGTATCTAAAAGGCCAAAGAGTTTCCTTTTTAAAACTTGTTAATGGTCTTGAGTACTTTCTAAAGTCATTGCAGCATATGGGAGATCATATAAACTAACTAGAGTGTTCCTCCAGATTACGAAGACTGGAAGAAGAGGAGCGATAGGCCTCAGATGAAGGGAAACAACTACTCGGCTCTGGGAAAAGCCTCTGGGAATCTCCTGAGCAGAGCTCCCGCTATACAACCCGTCCACGGCCGGGTGGACTGGACATCCAAGTATGGTGGAAATCGGTAGTTCGGGACAGACGGGGTTGCCATACACTGGATGCACAGAAATACACCAAAACCGGATGTTTCCAGAAGAGAAATATCATCCATGTGCATGACGCATCCTATGCACTCTGCAAAGACGGTCTTGTGTTTAGATGTGCAGGCTCATCTTTCAATGCGCATGAAATCTCAGTTTCAGAAATGGAAGTTGCCATGATGCTGAACCAAGACCCACTGGATTCCCGAAGGAAACGGTGTGAGCCAATTGTTCTGTTGAATAGGGTTAGGATGGGTGCATGAATGTGGCGTAGCTTTTCCAAACTAGTTTTTATTGTATAGTAAACTTTCACTACATATGAAAACTTTAAAAGCCTTTTACGAATGGTTCTTGCAGTGCTACAATCCCTATGTGTTTATCCTTTATACTGTACAGTAGAGGACTTGTGCTTCTTTTTTTTAATGTTTGAAGTTACTCTGGATGTTGTAAACTGCAAATGTGTTTGCAATATGCAATAAAAACTGAACTTTTGTAAACCTTTTTTATAAACAGACATATTAAAGTCTTATAGTTATAGAAAGACAAGGCAAGTGTTCTTATTATTTAAATATTTTACTATTTTGATTCCACTCACTTACAAAATGAATGAGGACAAAGCTGACAGGTCACTCCTGAAACATGACGGGATACACATCAGTATCTTCGCTGCCATCAGGACTCTTGAGGCTTCTGGAGCAATGTAAGACTGAGCTTCCCCACAAGAAGAAGACTGGAACACAACAATAACATCAGACTCAACTCACAGACCAGCAGAAGTAGAATAACCATAAACAACAAAGCGCTGATAAAATGACTAAAATAAACATTGCATTGATATTCTTTGCTTTGAACGGCAGGACGTTGTCACTAGTCATCACGACGATGAGAGTACAGTATGTTCTACAAGCTATATCTGTTCTCTGTGAGATGCTACCTTGCTCCAGCCACCAGACCTGCTGGCATAAACTTTCTGGATGCGTAGAATCTCTTTCCCATCAGGCCAGACAGGGCTCCTGATGTCACTGGAAAACAGCACGTGGGGAAAAACAAAACACAACATTGCATTACGTTGAATTGAGAGTAGAGCTGTGCTGCTGTTCTTATTCTGAAATGATTCATCAAGATCAACAGACAACAACAAAGCACCAACCGAGGGAGACCCAAACATTACTGGGGTCATTGGAGATCTGGTAGGCCCCATAACCTGCGAGTCCACCAAACAACAGGCCGGCAGCGAGGGAGGGGACACTACCTGAAGGGACCAACACATAGGAGGTCAGATCCACACCTCTGACATCCAACTGTATTTGTTTATAGTACAGTACTTAAGTAAATGAGTAAATGACTGTAACTATTTAAACCGCAGCTGAACAGCACGTACAGGAATAAACATATTATAGTTTATTATTCACTCAGGCGCCCACTGGAGAGATCTCCCAGAGGATTGTATCTATGTGACATTCAGGACAAGCTGATTAAACTGTAATCTTCCCGTCACAAGCTCCTAATGACCTCGGCGCTCACCTGCTTTCACGTAACCGATGACTCCCCCGGACGCGACCAGGGCCGCGTATCCATACCCCACCCAGTCCACGGTCATGTTGGACACCTGTCGAGAAGCAGCGAGCAGTAAGCGATCAAACACGAGCGCGCCGGAACTTTTAAACCCGACTTTTACTTACAGACGCGAACAAGCCTAAATGTCTGTCTGAGTGTTGCGGCACTGAGCTGTTCAAGAAAAGCAGCGGCGCCAACAGAAGACAGGGCAACATCGTGTGTCCCACATCAGGGATCGTTCGTTTTTAATCACAAACCGTTACATGTGGCCCCACCGAGCAGTATCTGCGTTTGTCTGGCTTCTGAGATAAGACTAACCGCTGCTCAGAGCCTTAGCTTCAGCACTAGCATCACTAGCTTACAACACCACACGCAAACGGACACGTTTAACAGAAAGCGCCACTTAAAGGAAAAGAAGCAGTAATGTGTGTGACAACTTTATCTTTAAACGTCTAAAGTGTCAAATGGCAAAAGTCAGGAACACAAATGTAGTTGTATACAACCTTGTTCCTGGAGTTTGTCCTCTGTCGCTACAAACAGCAACGTGTTCCCGGCCGGATTCAAATTACTGTTGCACACTGATCTATGATGAGGCAGATTGCCCGACGGGAAATGTAGGCTGTAGCGCGTTAGAACGAGTGCTGCGTTCGTTAGAGGCGGATTTTTTGGTTTGTGTTGATAAAAATTAAACGATTTGAAACAATACCGTGTGTGAATGATCAACGAACGTCTTTGATAAATTATTTGATTAAATTACTCTATTTCTTGCCTATTAATTCTACATCGAACCTCAAAATTGACCTTCTCGTGGCATTTTGGATTCAGTGTGTTTGACTATTATCCAAATGTATTTAATTCCATGCTAGGCTAATAACAAGGAGACATTGGTTCGTTGCTCGATCTTTAAATTACACAGCTCTCAGTTTAATCAAGGCCACTGGCAAAAAACCCTTGATGACAGCTGCTGATTCTGCGTTGGTTTTTATGACCACTAGGTGGCATCACAGGATCAGGTTATGTTAGACTTATGTACGCACACGTTGCCTAAACGTCCCCAGGCTTTAAATTGGAATTGTTCTTTTTTTTCTTCCTTCAAAAAGCGCAGACACCGAATAGCTCTACCAAGTCCAAGTCCAGTGACCATCGTCTATTTAAAATGCTATAGATATTTGCCTGAATTTTATCCCCTGACCGCGTATTTTGCGCGTATTCTTAACGACCACCTGCTTAGTCGACTGGCATTAACTTGGCAGTTTCGCTAACCGGAATGCTCCCTGCGCACACATTCTCATTTGGTTTCAATTACCTTCATCGACGTAAATCCACGGGTGGCGCGTCCACTCTTCCTTTCTGAAGCAAGGTGGCGCTACAAGACAGCTTATCTTCACTGGGAGCCGCTTTTGGGAACCCTCACAGTCTGCAATCACCAATTTCATTAATTTCACAACGATACACGAAGCTGTTGTACTGTGACCGCCGGTGACGGGTAGTTACTGTCTCCAGCAGTCGGACACGTCCGTCTGAAGCCCAGAAATTCTATGGGGCAAATCAATTTTCCAAGTTTCCAGTAACTCGGGGCAAAGGAATTAGTCCCATCACCGATCAATATTTCAAAACTACAAGGGAAGGAAGAAAGGCAACAAGGTAAAAAGCTTCCCAGATTTTTGGCAAGGGGGAAGGAGGCGCGTAAATTACGCACGAGGATCTCCATTGCATCGCTT
This sequence comes from Macropodus opercularis, assembly GCA_030770545.1. Lineage (NCBI taxonomy): Eukaryota > Metazoa > Chordata > Actinopteri > Anabantiformes > Osphronemidae > Macropodus > Macropodus opercularis. Next base: position 9,052,617 of record JAUCMP010000028.1, read on the forward strand.
CACAATAATAATAATAATAATAATAATAATAATAATAATAATAATAATAATAATAATAATAATAATAATAATAATAATAATAATAATAATAATAATAATAATAATAATAATATGTGTGTTTTTGAGTTAAATCTGAATGTCTGGATGTCTGTAAAAACTGCTTAGGGTGCAGCACTATTAAGCACAGATCGTAGTTTTAGGAGGCTGAACGTTGCCGGAGGCTCGGTGATGTGGAAGTGGTTGAAACCAAGCCCCAGACAAACAGGCCGAATATTCAAAAGGGACCCCGCTCCTCAGTAACCCACTCTCAGACAGCTTTGCTTTAAAACTTACTCCTCCCTAGTGCGCAGAGCCCCAAACAATATTCCCCCCACCTCCCTTTCTTTTGTCCAGGCCTAGGAAGGTCTACATAGCTGCAGGTATTGTGTGTGCGCATAAAATGTGCTCGCCTTTGAAGTCAAACATGAAGGTTTGTTTTAAATATTAAAACCACAGAAAATCTATAGATTCTGTTTGGATTTACGCACAGGCAAACAATACACTATGAAGAATTTATTGGGGAGGGGTGGGGGTGGTGGAAACGAAGATAAATATGTTGTTTGTTTGTTTTCGCAACAAGTTTTCTTTCAGAAACCTTGCATTAAGTGGGTTTAATCCAAGTGTGTGAAGTAGTGTAGGGACAGAAACGTCCATGCAGCAGCGTGCACCGAAACTCTGTGCGCTTGGACAGTGCTCTCACAAAAAAAAGAACTTGAAAGGAGGTCTTAGTCGAAACCTTCAACCATTATCACCTATGTGAGTGCACGCGTTACACTTTCCTCCCTTTTCTCTGTGTGAATGTGTGTGTGTGTGTGTGTAAAAGGGGGGGGGGGGGGGGTCTCATTCACTCTTGGCCCGAGGGGTCTAACTTATGTATTAGAAATAAACAGTGGATAAATAAATAATGACCCTCACAAAAGCAGGGCTCTTTGCGTAGAAGTAATGATGTCGGCAGTTAACCTTCAAGTTTTTTAACTTGACACAGTTTCATTTGCAGTGAGAAATCTTTTTTTTATTTTCTTTCAACACAAACAGTGAGGGGGAAAAATGGAAACGTTAATTGACTAATACGCAATTTCCATGTGATCAGTTAAAGACAAACATATACAACCTATTTAGCATGAATGAAATCCGTACCAAAAACATATTCATTTCATGTTATACTTTCTCATAAGGCAACTTTATTAATACGTTTCTAGCAAGGAAGTGGAGGACATGTCTCACGTGAACCTGCTTTTTATTAGCAATTTACTTTGCTCGTGTTTCTTTTATGCAAATTAACATAAACATCGACTTTATGACAAATAGATGAATTCAATATAACTAAAGTGTGCCCCCCTCCCCAGATTGTCTCGTTTCCTGGCCACATCCGGGGCAGTGCGCATGCGTCACCAGGTGGGTTCGCACCCGCTGTTTTTTTTTTTTTTTTACGGCCAGGTGAGGCGATCCGGGTCCAACTAAAAAGCAAAGGTTTACTTTGGAGGCGACGGTTCAGTGAGACACACGCTGCACCGGATCGACTAAAACAAACCACCAAAGGCAGCAGAAGACAAAGAATGTCAATTATGGGGAAAATGGGGGAATGGCAGGTATGTGGTGCTTTTCCTTTAGACAAAGAGACGGCTGTTAAAAAAAAGAATCCATGAAAACTGTCAAAGTGTCGAGTTGTTGTAGAATAAGTCAGCACAGGCACCGCGAAAGACTTTGTTTAAACCACAAGCCTATATATATTTTTTAACCAAGGAGACGAGATCAAACCAAAAGTGTTAAAGACAGCATCTTATTTAGAAAAATCCTCTTTTACACTGATACACCCTCACTTGTCAAAATGTCCATGTCATCGCTATGCTTTGAAAACCTGGTGATGTGCGTATCGCGTGTTGCTGAGCTGCAAAGACAGATGTGTACAGATGTGTCGTACATTAGGGTGTGGAGACAGACCTGGGGTTGTGTAGCGTGTTGAGGAAACGCAGCCCTCCTGCTTTAAAAAAAACAGTGTATTTGGTGTATAATTGAACTTTTCATAAATCTATTCAATATTTCAACTGTTGAAACGAGGTACAGATAACATGGTTTGTGTTTAATCTTATTCGCTGGCTCGTTGAGGCTCCACTGGAAGCCTGGCCTTGTTTTGCAACGTGTGATTTCAGACACGACCTGAGATCTTTGCTGAAACTACAGCTTTAGTTTGGTTGTTCATCTCCACAACTAGTCCGGGTCTCAGGCAGTCTGTCCGCGTGCACAGCTGTCATTGTCAGCCGGTTTCATGCCTGCCTTTCTCATTAATAATGGTGAAATAAAACACACACACACACACAAAACAAACACACACACACAAAAACCAACATAATGACCCTTCTCCACCAGAAATGGTAATCCGCGTTGTAAACGAGACTGGCCAACGCCTTTAGAGGTGGCGACCTGTCTGCTGACCCACGGCCTGCTGAGGTGGAGGCTGTGCCGTCCGCGGGGCAGAATCGGGCTCCCGTAGCCGGCCATTGAGATGAAACGAGGCCATGTTGTTGTGTTAATTATTTACAGCCCCCCCCTCCCAAACCCTGCGCCCTCACAGGTAGTCAATGGAATGGCTCACCTTTTTAACATAACAGTGAAAGAATAGGCTCTAAATGTCTCCACTCTCAATGGGATTAAAATAACAGTTCGGGAGTTTCACAAGAAAAAAAAAAAATCAAGATTGGCGACTGAATCTGTGACAGGGTGATATTTACATAAGCATGCTGTTTTCATATTCAAACGATCGAGATAAAAAAAAATTTAAAAATAAGCACTGGCATGAAAAAAAAAAAATCCCTTCATCATTTTGTCCGGACGCTTAAAATTGCTTTTCTGGAGTTGGATGCGCGTTTTGTCCTGCGTCGAAAAAAGAGGAATGTTTAGTAAAACTCGTCCCAGGTGCACGCAGGTCCCCATGCACGGAAATACTCTCCCCTCAACGAACACACACACCTGACTGAACAGTAGAAATTATAAGCGTGTGTAGCGTCTTGCTGCTTTAGCTTTTACCTGTGCGCTGTCCATTGGTGTTGTGCGAGCAGATGGGGGGAATCAAACGGCTGTTGATATGCTAATGAGGCCCTGTGCCAGTGGTATTACAGAGCTGCTCCAGCCTTTCACTTCCACCATTAGAGGGAGACCTCAGAGCGCAAGACAGACAGCAGCCCACAGCTTCAATAAAACTAGTTTTTTTCTGAGCGGGGGAGCACAATTCACTGAGTGAAAACAAGACTCTAAGGCGATACCCATACTCAATATCCACCTCAGCAACCCATGAAAATGCTTTGGAAATTAACTGATAACATTAAATATGAAGATTGCGAGGTAAGGGGCTTGTTTTATTTGATTTGATGAAATATACTTTTTTTTAAAGTTTACTGAGATAATTATTTTAGACATGTTGTGCTGTTTTGATCCAGATATGTCACTGTTTTGACAGCTGCTAATGAACACATGTAACTGAACTGAGGGATAAATAGATCCATGTCGTTTAGAAATTTTATTTTGCGTTTCTTTTAGTGCACGTGTGTGGAGTAAATAATAATAATAATAATAACAATAATAATAATAATAATAATACGTCGTATCATATTGTTGCTATTTAAAATATAAGAGTATTTCTTTTTCAATTCAATTTCAAAATTAAATATTTCCAAATACTAAATGTCATGTAGAAATATAAATATAAACAATAACATGCACTTACCGTGCTTTTAGTTATGGTTATTATTTTCTCTACAATGGCAGGTGTACGCGTCTCTGGCCTGCTTTATTCACTCCTGCAATTGAATGTTATTGAATATTTATCTACGCCTCAGCTTCTATATCTCTGCAGTCTGGTTCCATTAGATGTGGCGTGTGTACAGTATGAGTGAAGTGCGTACTCTTGGGGATTGTTGTTACGAGCATAGACAAAGTTTGGCGCTAATGTGAGGGACTCGTTTGGGAGTGGAGAAGCCAGTCGGACGTGTTTTCAACCCGCATCCTGGGAGGATAGGGACGGCCGGGAGCAGCCAAACAAAAGCTGGGCACCTCCGAATTTATGTTGTGGTGATTGTATTAATTAGCAGGCAAATGTTTTCCCCGCTCGTGTCGATGAGAAAAAAAAAAGTAAATTTGCAATCGAAATTCAGTCGCAGATCTGCGTCTCAAATTGTAAATGCGTAATTAAACAGGAAGGGGAGTGGAGCTGTTTTAGCCGTGCGTAAAAGTTGTCTGGAGCGGCGGATCCGAGCGGCCCTATCAGGGACCGGAGGAATTTATTTTTTCTCTCCGTCTTTCCGGGTCGAAGTTAAAAGTTAGTCGGCGTGACTCTGGGCTGGGAGTCGAGTGGGAACTAGTGGATTAATTCGGCGCAGACAGAGGAGCCCCATGGAGGACAGCTCGCTGTCGAAGTCTGACGTGGAAAACAAAGGGAAGAGCGATCAAAACGAGCCGATCGGAATGCCCATAGCGTCCTCTGTTGGAGTTTCACCCAGTTCAGAGGTGAACAGCGTTCCCTTCTCTCTGGCTTCTTCTTCTCCCGTCTGCGGTCAACCTCCGTTCATTCCTATATCTTTCCTTCACTTTTGCGCTTTGGCCTAGGGATCCTTTTAAAATGCCCCCTCCTCCTCCCTCTCTCTCTCTGATTCGTCAGACTAGAGTGAATGTCCCTCTTTTTGTGTCTCTGTCTCTCCACTCCCCCCTCACACTCTCTCACTCCCTCTCTCTCTCTCCATCTCTGATTAGATATACTGATTCCTCCTTTCAATGGACGTCATTTAAGCGCAGACTCCTGCCTTGAGTTGCGTCCTCCGCTTCAAGCCCGATTTCAGACTATTTTTTTCCTTCTTTTTAAGTATTGCTGCGACATTAATAGTCATGAATGCCTTCTATTAGGAGTGCAAGAGGACAACGAAGAAGCGGCTCTTTTGATAATATGAGCTCGTACGAGGGGACGGCAGCACTGTGATAGAAGCCAGGAGAGGAAGGGAGAAAAGAGGGTTTACGAGAGAAACTTTTCGACCAAAATCCACCGACGCCGACAGATATCTGCATTTGTAAAGCCAAATGAAGGGCAGCGGGGATCTAACTATTTATTTCTGATGGATTATCGTCCTGCTTTTGTGGCACATATCTGATCGCCGGGGCCATCGTGATCTTGCAGGAGAGAAGAATATTTTCGGGGGGCTGTTTTTGGGGTTTTTTTGCTGGTTAATTCCATCTGGTCGCCCCCCCCCTCTCCCCAAACACGTTAAGTGTTTCGAACTGATAAATCTTTTCTTTAGTTGCAGCAAAGAAAATACAAAAGCTTTTCAAATGTTAGTGCACAGTTTTTCCGCGATGGTAAGTTTCTGCGGCGACTCCATGCCAGATATTTCTAATTTTTGCTGTGATATCTCTTTGACTTTCGTCCAAAAAAAAAAATAAATGTTTTTTCCAAGCTCTAATGTCTAAAACCTGTGGGGCAGCTTGGAAAAACGCCCAGATGATTCAAGCATCGTTTGTATAGCTGAGGGTCGTGCACCACCGGAATTTTTATTTTTCTTATTTACGTTTTAACCTCATATAATTTAATTTCTCCTAAACGTGTGCACGTTAAGCATTTCTTGTTTAAATCCAGGACGGAACTCTCTGCAATAATTCGACTCCGCTCTACTCTTAATTCCTGTCATTCACTCAGGCCATATTTGATAATGAGCCCAGAAGCGAACACAAAGAGGAAATAAACGCTCGTTTATGTGGTGTCCATTAAAAATGTATTTCGGCTAAAATACGCTTTTGTTTCTTTCCGTCCATGTCAGGATCGCCACGATGGCACCAGCAACGGGACAGCCAGGCTACCTCAGCTGGGCAGCGTGGGCCAGAGTCCCTACACGAGCGCCCCACCGCTCTCCCACACACCGAACTCGGACTTCCAGCCCCCGTACTTCCCTCCGCCCTACCAGCCCATCTACCCGCAGTCTCAGGACCCTTATTCTCATGTTAACGACCCGTACTCCCTCAACTCTCTGCACGCCCAACCGCAGCCGCAGCACCCGGGCTGGCCGGGCCAGAGGCAGGGTCAGGACAGCGGCCTGCTGCACCAGCACCGTAGCCTGCCCCACCAGCTGTGCCGGGAGTACCGCAGGGAAGTGCTTCTACCGTCCGGTCACGGCATAGACACGGGATTGTCGGACTCTATCCCTATCCATGGAATACCTCACTCTTTAGAAGACGTTCAGGTGAGACAGCGTTTGTCTGGCTTTCGTCTCAGATTGTAGCTCACAGTTAAAAAGCAACGCCGTTATCCAACAATATTATCTGATGAACTTAGAGGAACCAACACTGTTATTATAATTCATGGTAATAACAATACTAACGGTGCTATTTTTTAAAATAACTACCATTGCAATTTGCATAAAAACCCAAGCCCTTCATAACGACTAATCATGTGTGTATTTTATAGCATAAATGTCTTTTATGATTATTAGTGTTTGAGAAATGACACGCAACAAATCCATTCATTCATTTATTATATGTTGGCTCCTAATAAAACAATTTTATTGTCTGGACGCATAGCGTGGAAAATATTTTAAGTGTTGTCAGGATGAATTTAAATAAGACAGCTCAAATTTTCCACCTTTATCTAATTTATGAAATGTAGATCTCAAATAGATATTTTTTTCTTGCGGTAAGTTGCCAGATTCAATGTGGTTTTATTTAACATTATTGCGTAACTGAAATCAAATAGATTATACAAATACGTCTGGATTTCCGCATGGTTTCCTTCATGCGTTCTGACTTTATTTGATTTCTCTGGTAGAAAAAAGGCAGGGCTCAGCGCGCCGTTCTTTAGGAACAATACCTCTGGAATACGTTGCATGCTCACTAACAAGACAACTGAGTTTGCTGGATTGAGTTGTGATAACAGCTGCCATTGCCAAACGTGCGCGAGGAAAACGCATTGTCAATAACCCTCCTACTTATCGAGAGTATTCTTCCCAGTTTTTAATCAGAAACAAACACCAATAATCCTCTAATTAGTTCATAGACCTTTAATAGGCTGCGCTGCCGTAATTACTATCCCATCTAGATTAGAGGCTTCCTTGTACGTACAGAGCCAATCTGATGGCGAAATTAGGTCAGGATTATGGCGCGACACCGCTTCGTTATTTAAGTCTGAGTTTGTGATCCAGTGTAACACGTCCATCAACGTAGTCCGCTAAAAAGCTACCCGTGGACAATAATAACAGGTATGGGCCTCTGGAGTCTCCATGTTGGGTGCTCTCCACAGCCGCTTAATTGCGCGAGGCTTTGTTCGCGCACAGCTCATCCTGAAAGTGCCTTCATTCAGTCCCTCCTCAGAGGTGACGCTGATATTTTTACGCCTTTGTGCTAAATTTGTCCGTTTTTCTGCGTTTGTGTCACAGCCTGTTGAGGATCAAGGAATTCACATTCCAGACCAGACTGTAATTAAAAAAGGTAAGCAATTTCCTCCCGAGATATCATGCATGTTTCTGCAGGCTGCACGCACGCATGCAAGCACACACACACACACACACACACACACACACACACACACACACACACACACACACACACACACACACACACACACACACACCATTCTGCTCCAGAGAACTCGATGCAATGCGGTAATGCCTGACTGATCCTAATACGCAGTAGCCTATTTTTCATTACATGGTTTCCAAGTGCATCAAACTGGCTGCACCTTTTTTTTTTACCCCCTCCTCGCTGATGGAATTTACCGTCAGCGTTTCAGAGCAGCGGGGAGATGAGCAGAGCTGGTGGGGCTTTGTATTGGTGGTCAGGGATACTACAGGCCTCGTAGACGATCCTGACACTTAGGCGGTGGAGCCAACGTAGCCGCAATCAGCGCTGCATGGCCAGAGCTAAAATGGAAGTTGGTGCCGCTGCATGGAGCACAGGGCCTAGTGTGCGCCGCTAATAGACTGTCATTTAGAGAGAGTCAAAACGGCGACGTTGAAGGCATCCCTGTCTGGTTATTACCACATCCAAATGTACGCGTCATATTTCGAGCATTTGGGTTAATGTTGCAGGATTAGATACATGTTGTGTTTTCTCAGGCTGATTTGTATTGTTAATGATACACAACCACGATGAGGTCTTTTTCATTGTCAGGTTTAAAAGCGTTTTGTCAGGTCACATTAGACCAGAGACGCTTCACAGCGATTTCTTTCTTTCTATCCTTTTTTTTTTGGTCCTTTATCTCATTCTTTCTTTTTGCCTCTATCTGCGCATCCACATGATAATTGGCTTCTTATATTAGTAATCTCAAGAGTTCGTTTAACCCCTATTGTCTCTATTAGGCTCCCATGAGCCATTAATGTCACAAGTGATCTATCCGAAGGCGCACAGTCCCCTTTGTCTCCGGTTACTGCACACCAAAAACGGTGTAAGGCCCAGTTGTGCTGACCCACCCCCCCTCCTCCTCCATCCTCCTCCTCTCCTTCGGTGTGAAATCACACACGGGCGACGGTGTTTTGCTGGATACCGAGGATGTGTCAAAATAGCTAGACTTTACTAAATCTCACGGTTGGTGTGGCTGCTTATAGCGGAGTCGATGCACGATGGGGCGAGCGAGCGCAAAAATAGGTTGTAAGAGCGGTCAGACACTGGAGAATGTCCCTGTCTGCTGCTATATATTGATATTAATGGTGCGTAAAAGTGAAATACACAAACATTATTATTATTATAATTATTATTATTATTACTGGGCTTTTCATTTGCATGTCCATGTTGCTAAAAGGGCTCACATGTGGTGCTTTACTCAAAATCCGGGGCCTAAATCCCTCCTTCTCATTTAGTTAAGAGTCTTCTTCGCATGAAATTCACTGAGCACGGTCTCTCTCTTCCTCACCCCATCCACTCCCTCCCTCCCTCCCTCTCCCTGGCTATAGGTCCAGTGTCTTTATCCAAGAACAACAACGTCTCGGCCATCCCTGTAAATAAGGACGGTCTTTTCGGAGGAGTGGTAAACCCCAACGAGGTGTTCTGCTCGGTTCCGGGTCGCCTGTCTCTCCTCAGCTCTACATCGAAGTACAAGGTCACGGTGGCGGAGGTGCAGAGACGCCTTTCGCCGCCCGAGTGCCTCAATGCCTCTCTGCTGGGCGGGGTGCTGAGGAGGTGAGTCCGGCTAGAAGGCTGCAAACACCCCCCCCCCCATCTCTGTCTCGCTATACCTGCGTGTGCGCGAACGCGTGAACTCTCTCACTCCACTTTTTTCTCTGTGAGCGCGCATAGCCCCCCCCCCCCCCCCCTCTCCCTCTCTTTCTCTCTGCTCTGTACCAAGAATAATTAAAATCGACCAACCATGACACCTAGCTTCTGCATTTAAAGCAGGAGGGGTCTGTTAAATTCCATATTAACTTCCTTAGCGCTCTGCATCTCTCTCTCTCTCTCTCTCTCTCTTCCTCTTTCTCTCCCCCACTCAAATTAATGTAGGCCTAGTCTGTTTCAACCTCAGCTCTATAGGCCCAGTGAAGGCATTACACATGAAAACATTGGTCTCCAGTGAACTGTCTACTGAAGTGCTGCAGACACGCAGCCAGTAATAGTGCTGCCTATTAAGTAGGGCTTTATTTATTCATTTTGTACAGTATTTGTCTGCTGGGGAAAAGGCTGGAGCTCTTTTACCATTATTTATAGTTTGTTTCAGCAATGTAGATGTAAAGCAGCTCAATTCAGCCCAATCAACTTTTAATTAGAGACAGAGGAGGCAAAGCACGTTTATTGGGTGACATACGATTATATGATGCAAGGATAATTAAAAGGGACAAAATCATAAAACACTGACGACCTATAGATTGTAAGATAAACTAAAGTCCACGTGTCACTAAACGCACCATTGTGTTGTAACATTTGTTTGATATTCATGTTCATTTTAAAGAGGAAAATATTCCACCTTAGCCCTCTCACAGAAATTCCTCCTCTCTGCACTGCTGCACTACAATGAATTTCCGTTTTGTTTTATTGTCACAGGGCCAAGTCTAAGAACGGAGGAAGATCCTTAAGGGAGAAATTGGATAAAATCGGCTTGAATCTACCTGCGGGCAGACGCAAGGCAGCCAACGTCACCTTGCTTACGTCACTAGTTGAAGGTAAGTTGGGTTGCTGTGAATCACGTTCCCACTCTTGTTGCTCCCGCGATATCAGGTGCTTGCAAACTGGGTTTTCTGTCTCTTTCTCTCTCCGTCTTTCTTTCTCTGTGTTGGAAATCAGCATATGCGCTCATCCGTGTAATGTGGACCGACTTTGCCTCGCAAGTAATAAAGCATGAAGGATGTGTGTGTCTGTGTGTGTGAATAGAGAACGAGAGAGAGAGAGAGGGAGAGACTGGTGTTGGTAATTCCAGTGACTTTGCAGCGCTGGCCTTCGCTTGCAGGTCCACGGTTGGCATAGTTTTATACACTGGGCGAATTTGTGTTGAAGTCCAGTTAATTATTGAGTGCTGCTTGTTTATTAGGCACCGCTGAGCTGTTTCACCTCATGGATGAGAAGTCGATTGATTTATTAACTCAGCATTGTTTCAAACACGAATCCAACCTAGATATGGCAGCACAGGGCTGATATATATATATTTTTTTAAAACGATGGTTTAATTCCTTCCCTAATAGCCTCCAATGCTTTTGGGTTTCAATGAAGATTTCTGAAGATAAAATAGGATGGTGCTGACCTATCGGGAGCTATATGTTTTGGGCCTATTAAAGAATAAATTAACCAGTTATGGCGCGCTGAAATGACGCCTTCTAACGCGTCTGGATAAATCCATTTTGTTTTCACAGCTCAACCTTATTATTCAGTGCAGTGGTATTTGGGTGTGCTGTGGGCTTCCAAAGGTGAAAGCCTGCGATGGTTCATTGGTCCCTGTTAATCATTATTGCAGACGAGGGCCGAATGCAATATTCATTGGGCTTCGTAGAAATTTGGTACTGTATTATAATGAGCCTGGAGAAATGTATGATTCTGGGTAATAAGGGGGTGGTGGCACGTGGGGGTGCATGGCAGAGGAGGAGGAGGAGGAGGAGGGGTGGTGGTGGTGGTGGAGGCAGCCGGTTGTTTAGTGAAGGGACAGTGCGTTTTCTGGAGCGCTGTCATTGTTTATGATCCGCTCCATTTTATGGAAACGAGTTTACTGGACTTGAGCTTTGATGCTAATTGGCGCATGCCTTCTTCCGGAGCAGAGGCTTATGGCCAGGAAGCCCCGCAGTAAAATCTCAACTGCTTCAGGAAATTAAAGCCAAAGACTCGGGTCGAAAAAAAGAAAAGAAAAGAAAAGAAATTCAACCAACATGAGAAAAGTCAGCTCAGACTCGACACCCGCGATTCTCTTAACTATGGAGAAATTGAGATGCAGTTATAGCCCTTTAAAACTACTTCCCCGTGCCTCTGTGATCTGCTGGACTTTCAATAACGTGCAAGGCATTGGTAATCAATGACACGGTGTTAAGCATGACGCTGCGTTTATTTTTCACACCCACTTATTGGTTCTCCTCCATATTTAAGCGTTCTCACGGTGTGAAGGAGCAGAGCCTGACGCGTATTGACAGCTCGCTGGGCTGTCTCGTCATTATTACCACACTGTTAATGCTGTTATTATCATCATTAATGTTGTTGGGAAGGCACAGGTGCCATAACCCTGCTGCGTGAGCGCGTAAACAGAGTGGACCCTCACATCGAATTAATCACGTGTTAGCCCAAGCAGGGGAGTGTGAACTGCGCTGAAATGGATGGGACCGTGTTTAATAAGCAAACACATTCAACCTCTTCGTTCCCCCCCCCCCCCCCCCCCTCCTTCCTCTCTTCTCTTCCTCTCTCAGGCGAAGCGGTACATCTTGCCAGGGATTTTGGTTATGTATGCGAGACTGAGTTTCCAGCCAAGGCCGTAGCTGAATATGTAAACCGTCAGCACTCCGACCCAAACGAACAAGTCCAAAGAAAAAACATGCTCTTGGCCACGAAGTAAGTGCTATTATCACATTTCACCGTGCCACAACAAATACACTCCGGTCTGTGCCAAGCGCGTGTTTGTGCGCTTGTGTTTCATTTGACATTTTACGCGCAGATTACGTTATTAAAATACCGTTTTTCAGACAAATCACAAATATTGATATTGTATCTCTGTGTGTTTGTGTTTGGATACACGTTTCACTCACTCTGTGTCTAACGCAAAAAAATGTTAAATATCTGTCTCCACTACTAACATGATATTAATTAATTAACTCCTTCTAATAAGTCATTAAGTATAATTGTCTTTTGGATGTGACTGAGAATGAATTAACATTTTTATGTGTTTATGTTGGTCTCTGTTTGCAATATTTGATAGTTTACACTGTAAAAATATTCACTTCTGCATCAATATGTCGCCTGGCTTCATGTTTTCTCTTAAATTTGTGTTTTTTTTTTTAATAAAGTAGAAATATCCTGCCACTGAGCTGAGAGATTAATTTCCACCTGTTTGTAGCTGCAGGACATTTTCTTTACCCAAGTGTTTGTCTGGAAACAAAGCAGAATAGGAAACAGAGTTTCATTACACTAATAGATGCTTTAAAAAAAATAAGTTGATTTTCAAAGAGAGAAACGTGGAGCCAGCTCACCTCAGTGGCTGTTCACACTTCACTGGCTTTAAGCTCATTTCCAACCGGAGACACCTGCACACATGACTTGGCAATGACTGTGTTTGTTGTTTGTTTATCCACATCAGGACCTTAAAGGACACGCAGACATTTCTGGTGCTCTTCTTCTTTAACGCTCCTTTTTTTTTTTGTATCATTTTAGGCAAGTCTGCAAAGAGTTCACGGACCTGCTGTCCCAGGACCGCTCGCCGCTAGGAAACTCACGACCGCAGCCTATTCTTGAACCGGGAATCCAAAGCTGTTTGACCCACTTCAGTCTAATCTCGCACGGTTTCGGAACCCCGGCACTGTGCGCGGCCATCACGGCCCTGCAGAACTATTTGACCGAGGCTATCAAAGCCATGGACAAAATGTACCTCAACAACAACCCCAACAGTCACTCAGATAACGGCACTAAAGGCGGAGACAAAGACGAGAAGCACAGAAAGTGACGTGTCCATCCCACGTTCCCCCGAGGGCCAAACCCCAAGGCCCCTCTTCCACACCGACCCGCACACCCCCACCTCGCCCCTAACCCGAACCATCCAATATAAATATTATAAATACCTAATAAATACTATTGATAAATTTAAACGTGCCACTTCCTGATCTTGCGCGGTTTTACATGTTTTTGTTTTTACATCCCACTTTGGATTCATGGGGAAACGACGCAAGAATCTTCTACTTCTTCTTCTTCTTGTTCTTCTTCTTCTTCTTCTTCTCCTCCCAGCACCTGAACCATATGAAATGTTATTTTAAAAAACAAAAAAGGACGTGAAAAAAATAAAAAAATAAATAAAAAAGCTGCAGAGGAACAGCTCCGGGGGGCGAAGAAAAAGGTGTACTGCCTCAGCCAGAGGACTTTTTATGTACTCCCCTTGTTTTTTTTTTATGAGCTGCAACAGAATGGACTGAAATCCAGCGACCCCCCCCCTACATCTCAATTTTACGATTGTGACAAAAGCGAAGCTAAAAAGAGGATGAATTCTTATCAGTATTGTGAATAAAAAAACTTGAAAAACAACGAGAAATTCCACAGAAGCTCCACGCCATGACTTCAGTTGTAGACTCTCTCTCTTTCTCTCTCTCTGTCTCTCTCTCTCTCTCTCTCTCTCCAAGCGACCAACTTGAACTTTTTGAATTTCAACACGATTCACGGTTATATAAGGGAATCAGTGTTCATGTATGTATATATTTATTTATGTGTAATTTAATGGGAATTGTAAATATGGTGCGTCTGTTGAAACTTCTTTTTTTATTTATCTGGTGCCTCCTGTTTTAGTGGGTTTGAATATTCGGTTAGTTCTTCATGTGATTTTATGGTTCTTAGAAAACAGAAGTTTGGGGTTATTTTTTATTTCTCTGGGATATTTCAATTCAGCCCTCTTGTAGCATGTTGAGGCGACACTGAAGCAAGTGAACAAATTAATTAGAAATAAATTTCAATTTCTCTCTCTATATATATCATCCTTATTCAGTTTTTTATTTGAGACAGAGCATAAGTGAGACCCTGAGGACAACTGTTTTTTTTTTTTGTTTTGTTTCTATTTTCGTTTTTATACAAGCTTTTATGTGTCGTGCCAATCAAAATACGTTTCACCTCCTGTTCTCTCCTTGAAGCACCATAAAAGCAATAAATGGAATATTGTCTTTTTTTTTTTTTTTTAAATGTTCGAAGTCATTCAAAAACATTTTTGGGACCACCTGATATCTTGTTATGTCCGATAATGTCCAAAAATTGGAGGCGGTTTTAGCTGTATTGTATAGACATGTGCTGGCAATAGTTCCCATGCCTGTCAATGTATAGTCCTTTGTTGCCCAGAAAAAAATAAATATTTGATACGCTTCATCTGGATTTTTATTTGTATTTTTTTTTTTAAATTCACCGCCCGGGTGTATTTTTCTGGTTTCTGATTTTGTTTTGTTTTGAATTTTTTTTTCTACTCTGAACGGCAACTGTAATTGAGTTTAAGTCTCCCCTGACGATTGCTCCTTTGCAATAAGCAGCTGAACTCGTTGTTTCCCTCTAGTATAATAATGATAATAAAAAAATATCTTACTTTAAACCCCCCAGTTTAGCGCATGCAGGCCAAATGGCTCACAACAATGGATAGATGTTCGCGTTTGAAGTGTGCAGCGCCACCCCTCCAGCTAAAACCCTCTGAGATGTGTGCAGCGTTTCGTTGTTACAGGCTATATTTGGCTTCTGCCGCGTTTATTCTGCGCCGGAATCGCATTGAAAGACGTGCATCAAATATTTGTTAGGCTGTGTTGTTTTGCCTCTCTGTGTAATCAATGAACGATCAGTCCTCGCTGTGCGGGCTTCGCGTCGACGTTTCCTGGTGCAGCCTAATCATAAGAACTATCCTGCAACGCATCTCCTGGTATTTAGGCTCATTTCGCTGGGGTTTGGCTGAGCGGCTGTAATAGAAAAGCCGACGCATGGCCTTTGCTTGGTGTTGCGCCTCGGAGCTGCGGAGAGCAGGCCGTTGCATAACATTCGAGTTGAGTTTGATTGTGCATTGATGGTGTGGCACCTATAGCTCTTGTCTGGAGCATGAATCAGTCTAGTGATATATGCATCCTGGTATTGTTTCTTGACTTCCCTATTTCACTGTCTGGCAGCCATGCAGTTTAAATATTGTAACACTGGGAGATAGAGCACTGAGCCCACCCCCTCCTTCCTCTCCTCCTCCCTCTCCTCCTCCTCTCTCTCCCTCTCCCTCAATCTCCTCAGCAGCCATATTTATTATCTGCATGATTTTTCGGGCCCTGGTTTAATTCTGAGGCAGTTGTTTTGCAGGAGGGTGAATGAAGCCCAACTGTACATGTCCTTGGCATAATTGCGATGCACAGTGCTGGAGCAGGTGAAGCGAGGCATTGTCTGTCAGGCCCTGTTTTTGTTGACTCAGTCCTCAGATTGTGTGTGGGATCCTGTCCTCAGGCACAATAGCTCACTCATAAAGGGGAGAGACTAACCGGCTGCTCCTGCTATGGTGGATGTGAGGGGGGGGGGGGGGGGGAGAACAGCATAAATAGTCACTTTAAGGGAAAACAATCGTATTAAAACAGCATTATTGGTATTAGCGAAGAAGGAAGCCCATCGCGTGTGTCATTAATGCTAATGTTATTTAATAAATTTATCGGGGTTTGCTTGAATGAAAACAGGTTTTTGAGGGTGAGACGAACGCATTACAAAATATCGGTATGCGTGACAATGGTATATCTGTACGTATTATTAGTGTAAGATGAGGTTCGCCAGGCCTGTAATTGTGTCTTTACTGTGTAATGGAATTGGAGTGTTAAAGAAACTCCAAATCCCATTCTCCCCGTTGTTTGTTTACACTGATCCCAGCCTATAATTTACATACCTTTTTAATACGAAATTGTCATTTTGCCCTAATTTGATCCTGTAAACAGGTAGAGCTGCTTTCTCACAATGCCCCACAGCGCAAGCCATTTGCAAAAATCAGTAAATAAATAAAAGGACAATGAGGCCTGATGTTTGAACCAGCCAGCAATACCCATGTGAATTTGGCTGATTCCGTTTGAACTAACGCAATTGGAGCTGATTCACATGTGGTCATTAATAAGTTATCAAACAAAGTAGAGATTAGCGGGAATAAAACTCGTAGCAGTGATACTTTCTTTTTTTTTTTTTTTTTGCTTGATTACGCGTCTACTGCAGGCAGATGCTGACGCGTGAGCTGGGTATGTGCGGAATGTTGTTCCATTTGATTTCATGCGGCATGTGCTGGTGAGGACGCTTTGAGTTGATATTTATACGTTGTGGCAGAGATGTAATGACGGACACGTACAGTCAGACTCAGTGCAACCACCTCGGTGCGTGCGCGCTCCAGCCCTGACACGGTTTCCGGGTAAAATCAAAAGCTGCAGCATCAAATTCAAACGAACCGTAAGGGGGGGGGGGGGGGCACTGGGGGATTATTTGAAGGAGAAATTAATGCTTGTGTGATCACCCTCTAAACATGTTTATTTTTCATGCTTTGCCGTCTTCTATTGATCACTGTCTGTCGAGCACATCCCGCAACTTTTCATCTGCGACCAGCTGCACGTCACTGCTGCGCTCATCAGTCCTGTACAAATGTGTCCCATCCGCTTCACACGCTAGCAGCCATGTTTGTGGTCAGAAAGTATTAACTTGACGCTGTTGAGATCATTCCTTGGTGAAAGGACTGTCTGCATGGCCTAATTACCCTGCACCGCCATTACTACAACAGTCTGCACTGTAACGCTTGGAGGCAATGCTTTGGAGCCGCTTGCTTGGGATGATATAGGGCAAGAGCCTACAACGCCCAGATTTGTTCACTGTGCTGCTACAAATGTTATATTGGTATGAATGGAATTTGATTTAAGCTCAGCGCCCCTCTTGACATTTCCACAGAACAACCGCACTGTCTGCTGGAGGTTGAAATGCTTTAAGATGATCAGTTATTACGCAGAGCTTTAGCATTTATCCAAAGTTAGCCAACTTTCCCCCTAGTAGTGGAAGAGGGGCGTTCGATGGAGCATTTTGTGGATGTCCTGGAAATACAAACAGAGACAGTGTCTTAAAAGCGATAGGAACCAGATGTCAACCTGACGGACCGAAGTTGCACAAGCGCACAAGTCGCTG
Organism: Macropodus opercularis; assembly: GCA_030770545.1. Taxonomy (NCBI): domain Eukaryota; kingdom Metazoa; phylum Chordata; class Actinopteri; order Anabantiformes; family Osphronemidae; genus Macropodus; species Macropodus opercularis. The sequence goes on from JAUCMP010000028.1 coordinate 9,069,924, forward strand.
CGAGCTGCTTGCATCTCAAGCTGCAGGCCTAATAATAAGTGGCTTGGACAGGACGCAGGGTTCCTCTAAATGACATTTGATACGGTTTTTTTGGTGCAATCGAATTATGTGACTTTAAGTTTGCAATGAAGCGCAAAATGGCTAATTGTCCTGAACTCTGACATCAGCCGTCATTTGGAGCATTGGACCCCCGCTTTGGCCTCCCGCCTGGCGCTGACCGCTGACCCCTGACCCCATATATATATATATATACATATATATATATATATATATATATATATATGTACAGCCTATTCATACTTTTCTTTTTATATGGTGTGTATTCGTGCATACTCATGAAATACATTCCATGATAGAAAGCTGATCAAAATTGTGTTAATGTTTCCCCCCTCGGTTAATACAGTTTATATTCCAGTTTCAGTCTGTCTCTCTCCCTCTCTCCCTCTCTGCCTGCATCCTCTGCAGTCAGCCGGGGGGGAGTGTCGCCCCGGGCCAAACATATGCTTCTTTCCATTGCACTAATCCAAATGCAGCGTGGAGGAATAATTGCTCGAGTGGCCGTGGCTTCGCAGGGGCTTTGTCCCTCACTGCTCCCGTCAGCCAAGCACACGCCATTTCAATCAACTCCCTCTCTCTTTCTGTCTGTATCAAACCCCAGACCTTTTCATCAAACCAGACCCTCACGCTTCATAAGCACGCAGCCACATCCCTTTAAAAAGAGTTTTTTTTCCCTTCCTGTTTTGCCCTCACGTCGTTGCTGTCGGATCACCACATTTGGAGCAACCATCTTCATTAATATTGACAGTGGCGCGCATTGGCTGGCTTTATTGGCAAAGCGGTCGCACGAGCCATGACTACAAATGAAAAGGAGTTTTTCGGTGACTTTTGTCAGCGCCTCAGACTATTTTAGACACGTTCCTCCAAAGACCCGAAGCACCAGGCATTATTCAGTCGAGAAGGGAAAATCAGCTTGGTCCTCCAACCAGAAAGTTAAGGCTGATGTGCTGTGCTGCTGTTACTCATGACGTACAAACATACGGTGGCTTTTAGCAGTAGTTTAGTTTGGAACTCTAAAACCATTAGGGAGCAATTAACAGTAATAACAGTACTACATCTATCAACAACAACAACAATAATATTATAAATACATGTGTAATATAAATTAAAATAACATATTAATAGTAAATTAATCTACATTTAAATTGAAGAAATACTGCTGGGTTTTGAGTTTGAACCCACCTCCTGGGCCAAGTTTTGCTGTGACTTTAAATATCTGGATTCAATTCAAGAGATGCTTCGATTCGAACAACACGAGCTTCCGTTTTCCTGAGGTTTCAGCCACACACGCTTTCTGCAGCGCGCGCGCGCGCATGAAGTACATGAAAGTGAACACTGGCCCCGCGTGTCGTGCCCCGTCCACGCAGACTCCCGGTGCGCTTTAAGGCCCCACGTCGCCCTTTGCCTTATTTTCTGTGAATCAACGGTGGAAAAAAAATATCACTCTAGTAAAATGGAGCATTTGCTAGGAAATCACATATTTCCACGGATAAGAAATGAAAGAAGACAGACAGAGAGAGAGAGAGAGAGAGAGAGAGAGGTGGGGGGTAGGAGGTGGCAGCGCAGAGCCGTGGATGTCTGACTGAATTAATAGACATGATAATTTCACACTATTTCATAGTGAGCTATCTGTTCCATCACAGCAAAATAAAAGGGTCACTGCGCAGCTGTGGCAAACCCCAAGCGTTATTATGAAGTTTGATGATAGACCCCCCCCCCTCCTCCCTTTTTCTCTTCTCTTTCTCTCTCTCTTTTTCTTCTCCCTGGTACTTTGCTGCGGGCCAGCAATAGCTCGGGGCCACGCCGGTGCCTCCCCATGATAAAGGACTTATACTCTGCGCGCAAAGAAAGCCGCGGCAGCTTCTCTCTCCCCCGAACTAATCAACTCACTGGCTTGGCCCTTTAACGATTGGTATACAGCCCCCGCCTCTGTCTCCCTCTCTCTCTCCATTTTTCTCTTTCTCCATCCTTCTTTTTCCCCCCTTTCTCTTTTTTACTGAGAGTTACTGCACATTTTGTTGGGCATTTATATGTTTGTTGGTACGCCACATAACCCATTATTATTATTATTATTATTGTTATTATATTATTATTATTATTATTATTATTATTATTATTATTATTATTATTATTATTATTATTATTATTATTATTATTATTATTATTATTATTATTATTATTATTATTATTATTATTATTATTATTATTATTGTTGTTGTTATTGTTATTATTATTATTAATAACACCTATAAAATACCTACAAAGAAATATATTTATATACAAAACTAGACTCTATTACTACTCTATTACACTATTAAAATCTATTGTTGTTTAGATTTAAAAGTACTTGAAGTTGTTGTTCATATTGTTTTTTTCCCCCTCATAAACTGTTTACTTTTTAACTTCTGCTGCTAAACTTGTTTTTTATGGCTTCTGCAAACTATGTTATTATAAAATATTGTTTTTATTTACTTCCAAAATGAATGTTGGCTGTTCTCAAAGTCTCAAAAACAAAGAACAAATATTCCTAAAAAATAAAGAAACAGGTTAGGACACAAACAACTTTAACTTTATGATCAAACACTCATGCAGTGATGGCAGACAGATGTTTGGTTTTTGAACATATCTTTCAGGTTTTTTATTGAAAAGTGCACCTATTGTGTCAAAAATAGTTAATTTTAATGGGAATGAAGTGAATATTGTCAAATCCAAGTCTAACCGCTGTGCACATCATCAGAACAAGTTTTTTAAATGTAGACAGTTATATATATATATATATATATATAGTTTATTAAATATATGTATTTCCTTCTCTTATTTATTTCACATGCTTTGTCTGGCACATTATTGAATGACATTTGTGTTCTAACTGTATGAGGAGTGGCAGGGAGAGATGGAGAGAGAGCGTTGGGTCTGTGACATGTGACAAAGGTCATGAGCTAGTTTCAAGCCAACACTGCTGAGAGCACATGATGTGTGGAGTTTTGGAGCTGACAGGAGGAGGCGGAGCCTGCTTTCCATACAGTATGACAGCAAATGACCCTTATTTGTAGGTAATACTTCCAAATAAATAAACAAGGATGCAACTAGTCCTCATCATGACCAAATAGACCTACATGCAAATGAACAGGGACTCGTAAACCTAAAATATTTAAACATATATACCTGATCGTCATAATGTTGATGCCAGGTCCTTCCTTCAACATGTATTCAATGGTTTTTAGCTTTATGTCATGCTAAAAGTAATTTAAAGCTTTTATTATTAAGTTTAAAATTTCAGCAGTGAAGTGCTAAACAGCATTCACATTATTGTTTAAGGTGCTTTTACCCAGTGCTGGATGAAACTATTTATTATTTTTAATCTATATAAAATATAAAACTGTCCTCTATTTCTTAATTCCTTTGTATAATTTCTTTTTTTTTTGGGTACAAAAATCAACACAAGATTTATTTGGTTATTTTAATTTTAGAATTCACTTAAGCTGTGATGGAGTTTAAACATTTTCATCATCGCTGGTAAAAATCATGAACTAGAATGAACCCAATCCTTAAAGATGATGCTTCTGATGCTAATGTAAGGCAGAGAACATTTTGCACTCGTTTCGCCTTCACTGATTTTTTATTTCTTTTAACCTGACTGTTCTTATGGACATAAACTGTGCTTGTTCGTGACCTGCCGCAAATTGCACCAAAGTTTCTGTGACCAGCTGATGATAACATATTAACTTTACAATAAACAGCCTCTTTATTAGCTTAAAGGAGAGGACTGCGCGGTTGAGAGAGTTAGAGAGCTCGGTCTGGCCTCTCAGAGCCTGTAAAGAAATGGTTTTGATCTCACCACAGGCTAAACATTGCCAACAGGACTTGACATTGCAGAACAATTTCCCAATTACCTTTTGACATGCATATTGACACAAATGCGCAAAACTGTAATTTTCTCTCTGAATTTGTTAGCTTGAGGGGCTCACTTCCATTCCAGTGGACTGTCAGATGTGCTGCTCTCCTTCTCCCTGTCTCTCCCTTACTATCTCTCTCTTCCTCTCCCTATTCTTGTAAGCCAGTGTCCAAAGGAATTCCCTCCTGACAGCTGTAAAATCTCAAAGACCATTTTGATGAAAGAGAAGAAAAAAAGGGTGAACTTTTATGATTCTTCAGTACATTTTCTGCCAATATTTAAAACGAATTGAAGTTTGCATTTAAGGTGTGGCTCAAGCTTCATGTTGTTGTTGTTGTTTTTTGAAAGCTTCGTGGATGTAAATGTGATCTGATAGTTTGCATCCATGAACACATTTCACCTAATACAACTGAGCACTCGTGTGCCAAAAAGCTCAACCTTTTGCAAAAAAACTTTCCAAATCTCACAAACACCCGCCGTTAAATCTCGAGGTTCTGGGCAAACAGAACGTGCCAGATGACACTGAAATGCCATAATCACTGGGATGTTTCCTTTGCCTTGAGAAGTCCAGGCAGCAGGGATGGACGGAGGACGATGGCCATGTCATCACGAGCCTGTCATCGCGTCCGGCGTGATTGGCACGTGCTAGGCCACATTACAGGAGCCGGTGTTGACGGAGGGCTACCCTGAGACTTCCTGCTACCAGGAGCCCCCCAGAAAACTGGGTCAGACTTGGCTCTGCTCCGATCCCCTTTGCCCCGGCGTTGGTTCCAATGCGTGTGCTAATGGATGAGGAGGATCAAGCCCCAGGCCTCGGATAAAGGCCCAATCCGGTATCTCAGCCCTCCCACACTCATTTCCCAGATCAGAATCACATATTTATAGTATTTGGAGCCTCCTTAAAAGCAACCGAAATACCCAGCATTCCCTCCAAGTGAAGCGATAATTGATGACACGTTTGGTGATGAGTGTGGGTTGCATTGTTTCTGACAGTACAGGCAGTGAAATGGCAAAACAGCATTTAATTGTTCTCAATAAAAACAGTTCAATGTTAATATGTTTTTTGTAAATTTAAATCACAAAATCAGCTCAGATTATTATTAAACAGGTTGGGATATGAGGAGAATCAAGGAGAATTGAAAGGAACCAAAGGAGAGGACACATCCCAGGCGTGGTAACACGTTGAGCCCTCATGAAAACCAGTTCATGACCTGTTTTGAGGTGTTTAATAAACAGCCTTTCAGCAAATAAGAAAACAGGGTTTTTTTGACGTTGTAGGGTAAACAGTTGGTTTAAATATGGATCAGAGGATTCCTCGGTGAAGAAGTCAAGCAACACCATAAAGTTCTCGCTCCTCTTATTGGAAAACCACATTAATGACTGCGGCGACAGCGTTGTTGACATACAGCTACACAGAGCCACGAGACATTTAAAGCACAGTGGCGCCATCAGAAATGTTTGACACGTATTATACAACAAATTCAAACAGTTTGAATTTGAGTTTGTTTGATAAGAGGAAGCGTGGAAGCTCCAACGCGAAACCTGAACGTCAAACCTGAACTATTTTCCTAACTCCCCCACAAGTAGTTGCAAAGTAGATGTAAATGAGAAAAATGTAAATGGTGCCTATGTGAATTCACTATGGGCATCCTCTTTATCCTCTTTCCATGGGGCCCGGTGCACACTTTCAAAGTGTGCAACCCAAATGAGCTCCGTCTTCATTCAGTAGTCACCTAAATTAAAGCAGCCACAACTAAGGGCTGGGGCTGAACGCCAAGGCTTTGCAGTCCATTACTACTACTGAAGGAAACGATGCCCGGGGCTTCTCTAAAGTGTTGCGAAAAACCTCATTGATAATTAAATGTTAGTTACCCCCGGTAAGCGTCGTTCTCGCACTTTGCTTACCAATCAAACGTACGCCCACCGCTGCTGCCATTTGCTCTCTCGCTCTCTCACTCTCCTCCGTGTTTATCAAGGAATCATGCAGCCTCCTAATAGGTGCCAATTAGAACCAATGGGGGCTCTGGGGTTAATTATTCCCAACACATTATTTGATTGAGCGTATTTAGAGGGGTACAGTGCTGGGAAAAATGGTGACAGGGGTAACGGTAGATAACGCCTTAGTCTCACGGTAATGGCCAGACACACACAAACGCACTTATTAAGCAGCTGAGAGAACTTTCTTACACTTTTTACACCATTAAATATTAATTTGATTCTGTGTCAAAGCAGCACAATAGTAAAGGTTTCATGTACGTCCTTCATTTTCACACCCAGGCCAACTGATTTGATTAGGATCCTCATATCATATTATTCAAAGTCTGCTTCATGCTTGCTCTTAATGGCTTGTGTTGATTTCTCAAGGTAGCGCGAGACTACAGAGAGCATGACAAAAGAGGGAGCTTGTTAATAATTTGCACTGTTGAATAATACCCACACACGCACACGCAAAAAGAAGAAATGCCCCAAATGTATTAGATTTTCGCTGCTGAAGCAAACAAACCAAAAACAACAAGCAGCGAAACAAATCATTATTTTTCTTTCGCAGGTTCTTTTCAAGTGCAACGCAGAGTGCGCGGCCATCAATAATACAATATCGTGTGAAGAGCGAGAGAAACAAAACGCGGATCGGAGCAGCTCTCCTTGAACAGTAAACACCGGCAGGAGAAGAAAGTCAAGAAGGAGCACGATGGAGAATTTGAATACACAATGAGCAGTAGGTATCTGATTTATGCTGGGCGAAGAGATAATAATCATTACGCCCAAATAGCGCCTCTCTTCAGTCACACAGCAAAGAGGCAAAGACATAAAAGTAAGTTGAGAATGAAGCTTTTGACAGGTTGCTAATGGATCGCTGTAGGCCCATCTGTTTCACTGCAAATAGAGAAATGGTGGGGTTTTGATTTGGGTGTTGAAACTGTTACCACTGTCACTGTAAACAATAATTGTCAAACATATTTACCCCGCAATCGCTTTAGCAGATGTTCCGCTTTTTGTTTCAAGCGGCTTTTTTGTGTGTTGTATCTCCCCTCTGCAGACGCACCACATGCCCCACCACCACTGCCGCACCCCCCAAGTGGAATACTGAGCAGGTATTTGCACAAAAAAAAAGAAAAAAGAAAAAGATGCTTCAGGGCACAGTGTGCAGGGGATTGGGGGTGTGGTGGTGGGGCAGCGGGGATAGGAGAGGAGGGGAGAAGAAGGGAGAGGGTGGCGGGAGGAGGGGAAAAGGGCAGAGAGACAGAGGGAGAAAGAGGGAAGGAGAAGGGAGGAAGAGATTATCTGGCCCTTCATCAAGGGTTCAGACCCCCCCTTCCCTCTTGCTCCTGCCCATCACGGAGCCCTGAGGGTCCAGTCAGGCAGCCCCCTAAGCCTTGCAGCCATACTACCTCTTTATCACCCTAATCTGTTAATTGTAGGCACTCAATTGGCACAAGGTGGCTTTTTATTAGAGCCTCCCAACATTAACTAGACAGAGAAGGCAGAAGAGCTGGCCCTTGTCTTTACTGGTTTACGGCCTTGGTCTAACATTTAAAACCGAAGTAGATTTTGTTCAACAAGACTCGATGCCTTGATGTCTTTACCTCACAAATGGAGCCTCTGCTCTTTAAAGAACACAGGCGTGATGCTGGCAGCAAAGCTGATCTCAGGTGTTCGGGCTCCCCTTTGTGCAGCTTGTTACAGTAAACCCATCCCCTGGTCTGAGAAGACTCTGAGGGATGACTGCTAGAAGGCCAGAGGTGTTGCTCCTGTCCCGTCCAGGCTTGTCTTTGGTGAGCCCCCCCCCCCCACAGCAGTTTCTCCATCTCCCTCACAGTGGTTTGTGCATCATCGACGGAGTCCGATTTTTTTTAACGCTTGCATATGTGTGCGTGCTCTGTGATTGATGCCTTCAGGTGTTTGATGTCAAAGTAGCAAGAAGGGAGGGGCGTTACACTTTCAACAAAGTTTTACCTCATGAATCCCGCACAGAAATGCAGGCCTGCGACGTGGTGACAGAACAATGGAGTGAGCGATTTACGGCTGGCTATTAACAACTCCTGCTTTCAGGCCCCCATACTGCAAACAGGTGTTTTACGAGTGAGCCCCCCACACCGACACAAGCGCCGCTGTTTATTTCCACTGACTTTAAAGAGTTTACATTTGTATTCCCTGACGAAGGGTTAAAAAAATTAAACAGCTCGGTGGATGACAGCTTGAAATCACATGGCTCGTGCTTTCTTCCTGTTTGCTTTCATATTTGAGTGAGGGGTGGGGGGGAGAAGAATCCTGAGAAGAAACATCAGTCCCCTTTGCAGCCGAACGATCAATATTTGCCTTGTTGTTACTGACTGAGACCCTTTTGATTGGCTCGCTACTGCAAAGGCAGGAGAATTAGTGCGGCACGAACATTAGCATCACAAAAAGCATGATGAGTACAAATCGATTTAAGTAAAAACATGTCAGGCTCGCAATCATCACCGCAGCAGTTATTCCAGCGACAAAGCCACCCAGTGTTCTTGACTGTGTCTTAATTTTGTGTCTCTCGCTGTGTCAAATTTCAACATCTTTTCACTGGTGGCAATAAACAAGAAAAAAAAAATATGATAACAAATTCGATTTGGACAGGCAGAGATTGAAGTTGTTTAACACTTAGGAAAAGCCTTCGGTTCGCTTTTAATATTTGGATTGTGTGAAAACACGGGCGAGAGAAAACAGTTTCTCCATACAAGTGGAACTGTTTGCGCCACGGAGGAGAATCGGTGGGAAATATGAGGCGTTTCCTGAATGGATCCATTTTCAAGTTAGGCCAGAAGACAGGGACTAACTCTGCCGTCCTGCATGGAGCGAAGCTAATTGAATTCGCTTTGAGGAATGTAAGTAGGCCAATGCGTACAAGGTGTGAGGAGACAGCCTGTAAACAAAACACTCGAAAGGTTTAATTAGAAACTGAAAGGCAGTCAATAATTCTGTTGAAAAGCTAAATAGGCTCAAACTGGTACCTTACGTCGCCTTATATCTATGGTTTCACTGTAACACCCCATACAATATAACTTATTACTATACAAAGAGCATGCGAGCTTTCTGTGAGTTTCTCGGCTTGTTGTTTGGACGCAGTAATTAACACACAGGTTCTTTTGTTAAGCCATCGAGCAGGTGACCCAGCTGCGACAACAGTGCGCAGGTGGAGGACGGTGATCGTGCAGGTGGACGGATGGTGTCACAGAAATAACGAAGTCATTTCCAATAATACTCAAACGATGAGGACGAGGGCGCAAAGGTTCAAGACGTCTGTACGGATGTAGGAGCTCGGGACTGATTCTGACGGCGTCTCGCATGCGTTTTCTGTTGGCATCGTCTTCCCCCAGCAGCTCATATTTATTCTCATAGGTCTCATTATTCTCAACATGTTTTACAGTATGGACCCTATTACATAATGACAATTTGCTTCGGCAGAATATTTGTAATTAATATAAGAAACATCAGGCTGATGTCATACTTGACTATTTATCTTATTCTCTAATTTAGCAACCCTCAACCTCACATCTCCCGCCACCACCTACGGCTGCAGCCAGTATTTGCATCAAAGCATTTCCTTTGTATCCTGGCACCTTCTGTTAGTTGCTGCTGAAGTTTGAAACCCTTGCGGTGGAGCAGTAGTCACTAAGCGGGTGACTTTAACAGCGTCTACACGCGAGACAGCCTCAAACTAATTGTCTGTGCGGTGAAACATTAGCTGTTTCCTGTTCTGTTGACAGCTTTGTCACTGGCGGTCAGACCTCGCAGTCGGGCTAAGCATGCCACGCTCCAGTTAAACGGCTTTTATTAGGTGACTTTTTCGCCTGGCTAAATGGGGATACATTTTACCCAGAGTGTTTGGGGGGGGGGGGGGGGGCCCGAGGTGTGTGTACGGTCAACATAAGTGGAAAGGCTCTGCAACTTAAAGGAGGCCTTACCTTCCGGCACTGTTTTATTACAACTACTGTTTACATCTCCCAATACATCCTAAGCATTTCCATTATTAAGTTTGGACAAATCATTTGCCTGGGGTTCAGGGTAGTATGCCATTGAAACATGATCCTACTGTTGATCTTATTACTGCCAAACCAAACAAGCAGAAATCAATTTCAGCAGGAAAGGTAAAGGAAGAAGAAGAAGAAGAAGAAGAAGGGGAGGAAAAAAAGAGGAAATTAGATCAAAACAATCAGAGGTGGTGGTTGCAGCTGTGGTGGTGGAGGAGGAGGAGGGTCTAGCAGGTACAGTACAGTATATACGCCACGAATGTTTGCTCACTGCCCTAACAAGACGGGCCAAAAGCGAGCTGTAATTTTCATGGCTCTCCACCGAGCTGCCCGCCCACCCTGGAGGTGAAATCAGACACCTTGGATTATAGGGTTGTTGTTTTTTTTCATATTCATCACACACTGAGCTCGGGTTTTAAGGACTCGCTCCACACTGTGAGAAAGTAGGTTCCAGCTGCTCTGGTACTAACTGCACCTCAAGTCTGATTATTTGACAGTTTACACACAGGCTTTTCATTTCATAGATCAGCTTAATGGAGTGTTAATGAAAATACACACGCTGTTGTTGTAGATTGTACATCCTGTATTTATTATTTACTGCTGGGAAGAACTCTCATGCAAATAGTCGGAGTTAATTAAACATAAAAACCAATGTTCCAGTAGCAGATTTTTACTGTCCAGGGTTTGCGTTGATCATCAAAAAGTCAAAAGTCAGCATTGAGGCCTATTCAGTAAAGAGGGGGCAAAGGGCAGCGCCGTGACCGACATCCTGGTATCGCAGCAGTGGTCCATTCCAGCAGAACTTGCAGCACCCCTGGAGAATAATGAGCGACAAGAGGATGTGACGAATTAGCCCTGAGAGAAAATGCAAAGCAGAAGACCTGGCAACAGGCCACCTGGAGCCCTAATAAACCAACACCGTGTACAGTCTCTGCTACATTTCTCTCATCTGGGTGGCACTGGAAAAAAAAGGGGTGGGGGGGAAGCGGGACGACATGTTAACACTGTTAATACCAGATGAGTGATGTCATGGAAAAGTTAGCCGTGTTTTGCAGCTTTTTACCACCACCTCTCTCCGCCGCTTCCTCACACATCCTCCACCGCCTCGTTTGTCCGCACATGGGGCCGGCGGTTCGCAAACGCACGGGCTAATTGCACGCAGTGTGTTGTTTGTGTACCAACCTCCGCGCGTGTGCTAAAGTGAAAATGCGGACGGCGAGGGTTCCCGATGTGCTTCTCCAATTAGATTAGCCGGCTTTATTTCTGAAAAGCGAGCGGAGCGTGCGTGCAGCATCAGAATCTTTATTTACAATGCATGTGTGTGCAGAGTTTGGCAGAGTACTTTGCCATGAATACGATCTACCTATGATGAACGTGAACTGACAAGCCTATGTTAGAATTCCACTGCAAACTCGTAATTCACTAAGCTTATTATACTAAACATTACAAAACAAACGGGGGCATTTGCATTCTGCTTACACATGGTTAAGCCCATGGTGTGGAGCCTGCTACTAACATATGGCATATTCCTTAAACATCATACATATTTCAAATGTGTTAATATGCCAACGAATATGTGCAGCGTGAAGCTGCAAAATGTCCATTAGAAAGCAACAAATTAATCCAATGAAAAATGCAAACCTGTCTAATTATTCGCTGGAACATTCATCAATATTAAAAATAAGTTTCATGCTTAAAAAAAAAAAGCAAACGTGCTCCTTTCTCTGCGTACATTAGCATTTTGTGTCAAGCAGTGTCCCGTTTCCAGCACTGGTCAGTCGTGCAGGCTGATCAGACCAGAATTCCCAGCGACTCTTGCTCGCCTCCGTCACGCGGCAGAGACAGTGACGAGTGAAGAAGCTCTTTTGATTTTCTCTGTATGCAAATCTCGGGGAATGTACAGAGGCACTTAATGTTACACGCAGTTGATTTTCCAGCTTTGCTGCTTTAAATAGCTTTTGAGAGTGGGGCAAGGATCACCAGCAACGCTTCTGCACATGCATACTCACAGTCTTAAAGGATCAGCGCTCGCACACACACGCTGTCCTAAAGAACAGGATCACGTCGGCATGTGGTAACTGGTTCTGGCGCATTTGCATAAAGTATCAGCGGAAAATGTTTGCACACAAGCGGACATAAATCAGGCGGCGCAAGACAAAAACAAGCTACTGACTTCGATGCTTTTCCCGAGGATTAACCTCTAACAATTCAGAACGTTATTACGTGCGTGCGTGGAACAGCGAAGCTCCACTGCTGGGGAAGCGCTAATTGCCTTGTTGCCTTTGCAGGAAAGCTAAAGTCTGGCTTTGATTACGTTCTGCTCTTTATGGGGCTCTGCCGTGGAACTGTCGAGGCAGTCAAGTCGTCTGCTCGAATCTGTCACTCAAAGCGGTCAGCGAAGAGAACGGCATATGCTCCGCCAGGAAAAAACAACAACAACAAAACAAAACAAAACAGCTAAAAACATCTCCCATGTTCCCGCCAACAAAATCACAATGCAGGAGGTCGCGTCGATTTTTATTTTTCAACAACTTCCGCGCGCGAAGGCCTAATACTGTTTATTACACCGGCGGCGGAACAACACACCGCCGACTTGTCAGAGTAATGTATCTCTCTACACTCCAGTCAAAACATATTTATCTTAAAAATTTAAAGAACAGCTGCATTTCATCAAACGAGAGCTTGGCCTTAAAAACAGTGCTCTCACCACTCCTTTACCGCTGACAAATCTCAGGGAAGACGTCTTTGATGCCAGACAACCTAAACAGCAAACACAACACTGTCTCAAAAGTGTGAATGTTTGTATCTTCTTCTTTTTTTTCTGCTTGCCCTGCTTTTTTTTTCTTTCTTTGCTGTTTTGCCTGTGTTGTTTTGAAGCGGTGAATAGATTTAAAAGATGCAGGATGACAAGACAAAGAGCTCGGGAATTGCCCCTGGGCGCTTGTGCTTTAAGTCATGCCATTTCCTTGCATGGCAGGCAGCTCTAAATAAGTTACTTACAAGCATTTATTGATGCACAAGTGTGGCATCTGTTCTTAGGATGCAGTTCTGGATGTAATTAGCTCAGAACCTTACGCACTTCAATCAAGCGACACATTTAGGGATGCAAGCGACACCCCCCCCCCCCCCCCTCCCCCTCAGTGTTTCTTCCACATTCCCCTTTTTCTGTTTCTTACTCATTCACACTGGGTGGAATCCTCCATGCACAGTAATTACTCCACGATAACCTCCATCATCATTTATCTCTCCAGTGCGCGGAAGCCAACGAGGTGCTGCCCTAGCGCGGGGGCTCGTTCTGATGACATCATCACGGAGAAAAGGGACACCGAGCAAGCACTCGAATTCAGAAACGGGTTCCGGTCTTGAACTATTTCACAGAGCCAGATTCAAAACGACCCCTGAAATTCGTTTATTAGGGTCTGTTTCGCTGTGCGCAGCTCGCTTTGTTGCCTTGTGTGCACACATACTCACACACACACACTCGCACACACAGATCTGTTTGTCCGTGTGCAGGCACAACGCAAAGAGGATTTAAATTTGATTAATTTCAGATGGATTTGGAAAATATAAACTATTCATTTTGTTATATAGAACACAAGAGAAGGTTTAAACCTAGCCCAGGGGTAGAGCCTTTGTGTTGAGTCTCCCTTGATATCACGGAGGGCTTTTTTATTGAGCGCTTGACATGATAGATAAACCATACAGTGGATTGAATGGCCTGCCTCTGCAGCACCCAGTAAATGCCATTTGCCATTAACAATGCTGCAGTGGGGTACATAAACCATTAATACAACCTTTATGACCACGCGGTCTAACTGAGCATGTCTCCTATATGCTGCTCCTCTTCTGATGGACGTGTTAGCTGAGGCCTCTTCGCAATACCTCTAAAAGAGGAATTTAATTGCGCCAGACAGATGAGATGACAGACATTACCTTTTTAAAAGCTGTCGTAAAACGAGGACGGGATGAAGAAAAACAAACAATGCGGCGCTATACCTATCTCCTGCAAACTCGAGCCAATAAAGACTGTACATCACTGCGGAGAGAGAGAGACGCAGCTCGTTGCCTCTATGTGGCCTGACAAAGGCAGCAACAAGGAGTCGGCCGCCTGCTGTGTCGGTGTAATTGTGGGGGCGAGACGAGTGCCTCTTCCAGGCCAGGGGTGTGGAGAGGGTGGAGAGTGACAGGCGATCAGTCACAAGATGAGTGGGCCCAGCACCGAGACCTGTGGGGTGCCGCAGACTTTCGGCAACTCCATGAAGGGCCGGGCCATTGTTCATCACTGGGGGCCTATCGAGGGAAGGATGGGACTAAAGCAGGCATGCGTGGAACAATGCTCCATAGTTTGACCGACGTGCTTAAGCAGCTGGGCGTCAGTGCCTTTAATAGAAGGGGTAGACTCCCTCTAAATGCTTCACAAAGCATTGTCTATGTCCCACCCTTGGACAGAAAAGGTGGTTTCCTGCAAGGCGCCGGTCCCACCATCATGCGGTGGCTTCTTCTCCCCCCCCCCCCGTAAGCGAGCAGTCCCCATCAACTGAATGCACTTTGTGGCTGACACGATGTGTACATGTATATTTGTGTGTGTGCGTGTGAGTGTGTGGATGGAGGAGGGTGAAGAAGGCGAAGGAGAAGAAAGCAGCCCATTGAGTCGCTCAGCAAAGTGGTGGGGGACACACACACAGCATATCACAAGGGAGCATCTGGTAGGAGGAATGTGTACATGATGTCAAATGATAGTCCAAAGATAGGCCTCCCATCATAAAAACGGGAGAGGGGGAATAAAGGGAAGCTCTGACAGGCAGAGTCAAGAGGAAGAGAATCTTGTTTGTGTTGCCTCATCAGAGCGTTTTTTTCTTAATGGGGTTTGTTGGTAAAGCAGCACAAGAGCGGGGAGGTTTTTCTGTCTCATGACACATGAGCAGGAATGTTTCCATGACTAAGTAAACTGTCTGACGGAAGAACAGACAAATGCTACAGTTTGTTGCCCTCCCCGCTCCCTTCATCCACATCCACACCTAACGATGTCTGGAAGATAAAAGGTTCCGATTCTACAAATCCCCCCTCGATCCGTTCTATGAGCGAACGCTTCCTGTCCGACCGTTGGCCGGGGCATGTTCAGACACACGGCAGCCGTGACGCATCCTACCAGCACCTGCCGTGATCAGATCACCACCTTTTACATATAGCGCTGAAGCTTTGGGTGC
Organism: Macropodus opercularis; assembly: GCA_030770545.1. Classification (NCBI taxonomy): domain Eukaryota; kingdom Metazoa; phylum Chordata; class Actinopteri; order Anabantiformes; family Osphronemidae; genus Macropodus; species Macropodus opercularis. The sequence goes on from JAUCMP010000028.1 coordinate 9,085,085, forward strand.
TGTTTTTTTTTTTTACATTCCTTGAAAGACACATCACTCCTCTTATATCAGCCTCGGGTTTGTGTACAGGAGAAGAGAAATAATTCCTACCTGAAACCACTTCAAATGAGCGTTTGATAAAGTTGCGCTGCAGTTCTTGCCTCCGTGCCGCTTCTCCATCAAACTGCGACACTATTAAAGCACATCATAGGAGAATTAGAAGTACACACATGCCGCACGCCTGGCAACAAATAGCTCTGGTACCAGTCGCCCCACCACAGAGCTTCATTCAGCCCGAGTGGAAGCGGGAAAATGGAGACTCAAGGAACCATTTATCATGCTTTGTCACATCTTGACCTACGTACCATTAGCAGGCAGATGTTGCCCGTGCAGCATTTATAAGCGCTATGTGTCTCTGAATAACCAAGGCTGTGTACACATTCACACGCACAACCAACATTTTTGTGCGGTAGAAGCGCGTCGGTAGCAAGTCACAGGGGAACACTCACCTCGGCTCTGAAGCCCCTCGCTGGTTGACCTATCTGCCTCGCGCTACTTGTGTATATTTAAGTCTGTCTCGCTTTTCTCTCTCTCTCTCTATCTGTCCCTTGGGGTCCTACAGACGGGGATCATCCCAAGGGGGTCCTTCCTCAAACCACCTGACTGTTACCTGTGGACTGAGCTGTCAGGGTTAGCTACCTGCACAGGGGAGATACAGCACACACACACACACACACACACACACACACACACACACACACACACACACACACACACATTTGTGCACTTTGATACACACAAACACACACCCTGACACCCTGAGGGAGCTTTGTGGTGGTGGTGGGGGGGCAATGAGACTACCAGGAAATTCAGCAGCTCAGGGGGAAGAGAGCATGCCATCAGTCAAGAGCTGGTCATGTGCTGGCTGCGACACAAGCAAGATAGTCGTATGGGCAGCAAGCAAACTGTGTCTTACAGTGATACGTGTGGGTATATTTTGGCAGCAATGAACAATGAGTGCGAGCCACAAGGGCACTGGGAGCAATAAGCAAAAAAAAAAAAAGAAAGAAAGAAAGAAAAGTTTTTGGAGCAATTCAGCAGGCGAGCATCCAAAACTCCAACAGCTGATTGCTGTTAACAGCGGGAAACGATCAGTTTCAGAAATGGTTTGTATTTACATTCCGCCAGACTGACATCATTGTTTTTGCAAATACTGGCCCCAAAACAGTTGCTTACCAATTTTATTTATTTACTGGAGCACAGAGTCTCTTATTTTATTGTTTTGACATGTATTATCACACAGTGCTCTTATCCAAAGTCCCAAAGACAAACATAGCAAGCAGCAAAACAACAGACGTCCTGTTTGCTGTATATATACGACAATATATTTACGGGAGATTTCAGTTTGAGCTTTTCACTTTCACAAGCCTTGTGATAAACACTCGGTCTCACCAAGCAAAATCAGCATACGCACGGCAAAAATATAATAAAAATAAAAATAGTAACAGACCCACGTACTGAACGGTTCGTCACCGAGGGCCAAGTTCTTCAACTGCATTATCTTATTTGGGCCTTTCGCACACTTACGGCAGAACTTGTTGTTCTGCTCTTCTCCCTAAGCTTAAAGGTTGTACCCTGACGCAAATCACTGACCAGCAGGGTCTCTAGACGGCGGAGGATAGAGAGACACAGAAAACAATCTTCTGCTTGTTTCGGCTTTACCTCTTCTGACATGGCCTGACCCCTCCATCGATCTCCTCCCCGCACAATAGGCTTCCTTCTGAAGACTGTGTGTGTGTGTCTGTGTGTATGTGTGTGTCCTCTTTCCTGACAGCATATTTTGTTCTAACCAACAAGCCCAGAACTCTACAGGACAAGTCTCCAAGGTGTTTTCCAGAAAAGCTGATTCTGGTGTTCATACAACAAAACATGCTCTTTTTTTTGCACATCATTGAAATTGTATCCAAAAAAAAAAAATAGCTGAGAGAAGGAAGATATTTCCTGTTTCTTAAATAGAGCGAAAACACTAATTTCCAGTAATCAGTCATCACCTGATGCGCTTGTGGTAATCTTCAGAAGCGCAGTTGCCAACGGAGAGAGCACGTTTGAGTTCATGCTTGTCAACATCCGTGACAAAATGCCAAACTGAATCATCGCACCACACAAACACAATCACACACGTGTCACAGCACAGAAACACTGCCCACTCATCTTATCGTCTTATTGGTTGTTAAAGTAAATACAGTACAGTGAATACATGAGTACTTCTGCCAAAGGACGAGAGGAGAAATCTAAATGAAGAACAGAGGAAAATGAAATAGTGAGAGGACGAGAGAGAGAGAGGGAGAGAGGGGGAGAGCACAGAGGGACAAAGAGGGCGCCATTTGGGCCCAGAAAGTGACTTCAGATAAAAATAACTAGCTAACGCACGACACAGAACAGATCTGGGCGCTGCTTGTCTTGCCCCAGGGCTCAGGCCTGTCCAGCCACTGCTGTGAGAGAGAGAGAGAAAGAACGAGGGGAGGGTGAAAGACGGGCAGGATGAAGAGTTGATGGCAAATGAAATGAGAGAATGGGATGGACAGAAAAAAAGGTTGTAACCTGTTACAGGGAGAGAAAGGTGAGTTAAAAATAAAATTGAGAAACTGGCATCTATAAAGTTATAGAGATATTAAATAAACAACTGCTGTGAGCTTACGGGACATGTCACACAACGATGAACTGTCCACCTCAATCACTGAAGGGGATCTTGTTTTAAAGTCCGTCCCTAACAAGCAGCTGGAGTGGAACATCTTCGGTCCCGCCTTCGCAACATCATAAAAACCTTTATGTTTGTCTCTGTCTATGAGCAACTGGCTGACAACAGTGCATTTCCATTCTGGCACCATATGCCCTCCATGCTGCTTAACAACCTCGTCAACGAAGTCTGCAAAAGACCATAAAGCATAGGCGACCACGGATAATGCCTGATGGCCATTCTTGGCATCGGGAGGGGGTCCCCTCCTCCTGAAGCACGGCTAATTAACCGACAGGATTATCTAATGATACCCCTATCTCTCTCTTTCTGTCTATCTCTCTCTCTAGACATGTCGCCCTGCATGCTGATATTGTTTTCTGTTGTTATTCAGGCACCGATGCCTCGGTAAGTAGGAAAAGAAAGCCTCTTGACCATTCAGTGGCCGGTGGAGAAGAGAGTTGGGGCTGTGGGTAATTAGAAATTCCCCAGGTCCGGGGGCCCCCCGAGGGGTTGAAAGAAGAGTGTGATGGGGTTTGAGGGACTGAAACAGGGGCCCTCAGTCGAAGTGATGTATGAATCACTCTCCTGGGAGGGGGCTGCGTCATCACACCAGATTGGAGAGTCAATCGAAGGTCTTGAAGAAAGTTACAGATGTGTCTACCATACTGTCCCCACCAGTTGGCTGAAACCACATCCAGAAAATGGATTAAAAACTCGCTGCTCAATATGTCTTTAGTCTGGGCTATTTCCTATACATCAAGTTGGTGTCATAGTTACGTGTTTATGGTCATCACGGTCAAAGTCAGACACATTTTTAACGCATAACAAACGACGCAGTGAAGTCATAACACAGCAAGGACTCTATCCACAGAACCCCTCTTTTCTGATCGATCAGCTGATTAACCCTCTTTACTGATTGGCTCTGAGGTGATTGGATCCTATTGTTAAAAATCACCTCTAGCCTGCAGGCATGTGTGTGTATGTGTGTGTGTGTGTGCCTTTGAGTATATGTGATGGCGGCTGTCACAGCTCACTCGATTACTAGGAAGTGAGGACGGGAGGGGGATGGTTTGACCATCACAACTCACACATTCGCAGAAACGAACACGCTCTCCAGGGTCAAAGAGGTGAAAACGAACAAAAAATCATCTTGCGAGAGGGAGATGCTATGTTTGTTTTTTTTTACAGGTTCTGACCACAAGTGGTCATCTGCTTCTTCTAGCCTCCCTCCGTCTCATTTCTTCCTCCTTGTTTCATCTTTTCCATCCTCGTGCTTTTTTTTGGTGGCGGATTTAAGCCGGGTCAAGCAGAAACGCTAGCCCAGTTTCCACTGCTATGGCCGATAAGGCATTGTACCTTGGCTCAGTAAACAATGGGATGCCATCTGTCCATTAGCGAGAGCACAGCATGAGGAGAAAGGGAGAGAACCCATTAGTGGGTCCAATGTTAGGGCAACTTAAAACACATGAAGGGACAGAGAGATGCACTCTTTTCAGCGAGGGGTCAACCAAGTTGGTGCAATGTTAAGGCAGCGGGTGATGAAAAATACACAACTTTGGGATTTTCCACAACAATATCTGGTCTTAAAATAAAAAAAAACAAACAAAATGGCTTAAACAGACACATTCATAGCGTCACGTCTCTATGTGCCTGTCAGCTTAAGACTTGAAAACAAAACTGGCCTGGGGGCAAAACATGTCTGCCTCCAGCTACACCCCCCCCCCAAAAAAAAAAACCCCACTGCAATATAGACCCAGAGGGTAAATAACAAACGTAACTAAATGGAAAATTCAAGTCAAACATATTCCATCACACTAATGCAGCATACATCAAGATAATTCTCCCAGCAGTCTAATGACCATCAGCCACGTGATTCTTTGGGACTAGGAGGTGTTGGAAAATTTTAAACTGGCAAAATATTAACAATTAAAGCATCAATTTAAACTGTTCAGATAATCTGATGGGTTTGAAGGTGAAATTGTTGTTGTTGTTTTGTTTTCATTCACAGATTTTAATCTTACACCTCTTATCGGTTTCATTGTGGTTTCATAATCGGATGGGGGCTCAGGTTGAGACACTGGTCTATGAGTCTTTCCTCCTTTCTCTGTCGACTCCTTGTCTGCTCGCACCCTGCACCAGAAGCAGAAGCATCACACCCTCACGTCAGACAGAAGCTGCGCCAGGTACAGTCGTCTGCTCTGTACGTGACGCGGTGCCGTCCCGACCCTCTGAGGAAGCTGCAGAGGTGCTGCAGAAGAACTGATCTGAAAACAGTAAGCGCCTGCCCGTGTCTACGTACGCGGACGTTCATGCATATGTAGCGAGCTTTGGACAAACTGTGGGGGGTACGTACACGCATTTCAGCTCCATCCCTTAGGCAAAGTAGTTCTTCCAGAGTGTTTTCACTAAACAACCTGCTCCGTGATTAGGTTGTAACTTTCTCACCCCTCCTCAAGAAAAAAGACAGGAAAAAAGTGTTGTTTTCAGCTGCTAAAATTTGACAGGGTCTAGTGGATGCTTGAGTTGCAGCACATTCTGACAAGGCAGGGGTTGTGAGTGACTTGAATTGTAGGGATGTCAAGCTGTGTGGCACATGCTCAGAAATTCACCGGGTGAACGGGAAAGCTTTAACGAAATAACAAACAAGAAAACGCACCATAATAAACAGGTTCTCTGTCGCCAGAGGTACAAGAACAACAGCAGTTGAATAAAAAATAAAAAATTTAAAAAGTCATTTTTAAGTAAGATAAAATTAAGCTCTGTTTTTTTTTTTTTTTTTCGTGTCAGCGTAAAGCAACACGAGTCCAACTGGCTGCTGGAGCAGAATGAGCAGATATTCAGAGAAATGTGTGGAGAGAAGATGGAAAGAAAAAAGACAGGCTGACAGAGAAAAGGGGGAGAGGCAGAGAGCCTGAGGGAGGACGATGAAGGAGGGGGGGGAGGAGAAAAGCTACCTGCTGCGAAACTTCAAAGTCCAAGCTGTCCCCTACATTATTTGACCTTTCACCACCCCATAAACCCCATCACCATATTATTGTTAAGCGTCCCCGAAAAATGAAATAAGGAATCCTAACTTCACCGAGGGGACAATGTGGGATGTGACGATGCATCTCATGCTTCCGCAGACTTACATCTTTCTCTCGCCAGCTCTCTTGCTCAGTGTGTCCCTCTCCCTTTGTTGTGTTGTGTCTCTCTCACACTATGCTTTTAACTCACTTCTAGCCATCTAAAGAGAAGATGCTTGAAAATGATTAGACTTAAATAAACGGTGGCGGGGGCCTCGGGGGCCTGGAGGCAGAGTTGATGTGAAATAAGATGCTATCAGTCAGGTGAAGCCAAGGGAAGCAAGCTCACCTGGCTCCGCAACGACACGGATAACAGCGACGCATGCTGCTAAATTAACAGAATTTCCATGCATTTCTCCTTAAAACCAGGACACGGATTTGGCAATGCAGACAATTAAAAAAAAATTGCAAGAAAGCTCCTCAACACAACCCGTTTAAGCGTCTTTACTTAGATTCAAAGCAGTAACACACACACACACACACACACAAACTGCACATCAGCCCACATCCTTTCACTTTGTCAGTGTAAACGATATGTTGGCGGAACGGCATCATTAAAAACGATCAATCCACCTTAAGTGTGTTTTGTTTTTTCTCAAGCTCCGTTTTGGGCTTGTGGACGCATTTGAAGATCGCTTTGATAACACGGCAACAGGCTACACGGCCGTTTACACAAGGTGCATTTTACGGAAGGTTAAAACATACTTGCATTAAAGTAGAGACACGCACAGGTTTCAAAACACTTCAAGCAGCTGTTTATTCCTAGAATAATCACTGATGACGTCTGACATCGTGCCGCAATTGTCATACATACACTGTGTGTATGTGTGAGGTCATGCCTGGATGGCTATCTGTCTTTTTGTGTAACAGCGCCTTAGGGAGCTACTGACATCTGATAAGCCAAGCAGGAGCGTAAATACCTGGCTACTTTAACATCACCGCAGAGCGGACACACCTTGTTGTGTGTGTCCGTGCACATAAACGCTAATTGTGTAAGCAACTGCTGAAATGCTAATCGGAACGTATAAAGTAAGTAAACAATGATAAACAAACCCTTTAATCTGCCGTCAGATGTTTTTCTATTTATACGTATTATTGGAGCAAATCCATATGTGCTGTATTCTTCTCCAGCTCACTTTGGTAGGGCATCATTTGTTCATCGTTGCCGATTTCATTAAAACACTATTCTTTTACAGATGAGCTTGCGGTTCTTGTGGGTTCTGTTTGTGCGGCCTGGCAAACACACTGTTTCAGGGGGGTTTGTGCGCGTACATTGCGTGCCAGTTTGTAAGGTGCATGTGTTTGAATGTGTGTCACATAAGCATAAACCTATCTGTCTTTTTGTTTATCCCCCGCTAAGTGTCTAAATCCAGAAGAGCAGGCTCGGGCAGGCTCCCATGACGAGGCCTTTTCTCACTCAATCATCATTGGCCACTTTGAATCGTGACCCCCCTGCTCCTCAAGCTGGAAAAAAAAAAACAAAGAAGAAGAAATTACCATCCACGTGACCTGTTAGATTCTTATCGCTTGTTATGTTAAGTCACAATACATGTTAATGCACGTATTACCCACACATATGGCTCAGCTTCACACAGCTTTTAAATGTAATTATAATATTTGTTCTCTAAGCTCGTAAACATTAGCAGAATATTCAAACAACAACCCCCCCAAAAACTCCTTAGAGCAAGTAGGTGAAATGTTGTTTAGCATCAACTAAACTGTTCCACCTGGTTCTCTCACCTCTCGCAGGTGAAAAGGTCATATTACTGCTGCATGAAAAAAGAAAAAGCTGAACTGATCCTCTAAACCCCACCAAGACTCTCTCAAAGCTGCAGTCATCAGTTTCTATCCAGTGACTAAACACTCCTATTCTTCTCTAAGACGCGTAGATGCATCCAGGGTTTTGGCGGCAGTGGGTTATTGCTGAGTAGGTGGGATTTGTGTGGGGTGGGGGGCATCTTTCCCATTCTGGTCTTGGGACCAGAGCATTTACCGCTGCACTTGAGCGATGCAACGATGCTGATCCGCTCAGAATGTGAACCCATGACCCTCTCGCGCCCCCAAAGGAGCATCATCCCTTTCGGGGGGCCTATCCCGTGACACATCCACGCACCAGTGTCGGCCTGTAATCCATCTTGGAGATCTCTTAAGTAACAGGCGTGGAAAATGTTTGGAGCAGCGCTGTCCTACTCCAGCTACCTTCATCTACTTCTTATATGTTTTTTAGTTGTCAGCTTTACTCTCTCAGGACTGGACGGCGTGCGTGCGTGCGGCTCCGTGTTGTCGCAAGCTGTTTCTTTGTTCCAGCATTACTTAAGGATTTAGGGAAAAGAACCCAGGGATGCCGCTGCACTTGAGCTGTTATGGAAACACATGTGTGTAGCCCATGTGGCCAAGAGACACCGCTGAATTTTGTTTACATCGCCGCAGATGCCGTGAGAAACAGTGGAGGATCTATTAAAACCACATTGTCCGTACATCGCGGAGGATGTTTTCAATACTTACCGTGCGCGTTCGCTTTTCATCCAGCTTTGTCTTAAACGATTCCCATATCTGGCCCCACACAAAGCAATGGGACTACTTCTGTGTTGAAAACCTTAACTGCACAGTACTATTTAAGGGCATTTAGTGGTTTGTGGCAACTGACTCTAAATTGCAAAAACATTTGCACGGCTATACTCCCTCGCCTCGGAAAGTAGCTTCTAGATCAGGGTTTTATTGTGTTTGTTGATGACTGCTGTCTTTTTATGTGTTTTGCTCCATTGCTTCACTCCCTGCCCATTTTGGAGGATAAAACAAAGGGAAGGTGGAAAAAAAACAACAAACCCAAACACAAAACCTATTCCACTTGTTAATTTCGCTGATCTCACCAACAATCGATTGAGATGCGTTTGTCACTGTTGCGGCAGATTGAATGGCCCCAAAAAAAAGAACATGGAGGCAGTAAAAGCAAGGGGAGTTTAATCTGAAGTTGTGAATGACAATATTGATTTGCCTTTTTTTTTCTCTGACAGGGCAGGATAACTGCTCAGAATCAAAGGTAATGGCGACTATAACTGTCACAACGTGCTGTGTTTTTTTTTCTGTCCCTCTGTTTCCCATTTCTTTCTGTATCTGCTTTTTCTTCCTGTCTGTGGTGTGATAAATGTTCGATAGCACATTTATTGTTCGGCAGGGCGGCATCAGCGCCGTTTACATTTGGAGAAGTGTTTAATATCCTGTTTTGCAGTGAGAGAAAAGGTCTTATAAAATAAAATTATAATAACTGCGTATTTTAAACATGCATGGTACCTTTACTGCTGATGTCATTACTCCAACACAATAATCAACAGTCACATTGAATGCGACCCAAGTTTAAATGAACGTTGACTGAAGTGTAATTCTGCTGAACAACCGAGCTGAAGCGGAGCAGCTGCTCCAGAAAGGAAGCTCATCTCAGTGGGAGCGGAGGTATTTGCCGTTAGAGGACCTTGTGGACACATTAAGGTCTATTTGCACGTCCATAACGCCGACGCAGAACTCTCTGCATCTCCGCGCTTGGGCTCAGTGGAGCCGTAGCGTTAAATATTGTAGAGACGGAGCCCGGGCCTTTTCCCTGCGACGGCTCGTTGTAGATGAGTTAAAACACTGACTGTCCTCATCAGGTTTTTCCTTCTAATACTTGATGTTATTGATTTAGAAACTACATCCAGAAATCAGAGATGATGTGATTAATCAACTTCCAATGGGGTGGGGGGCGTCTGTCTCTTGTCTACCATTATGCAAACTCTGACCTTTCTTGACCGTTCACCGAGCACCTCCCCTGTTACTTTTAAGAAAAATGTTACCTTTTTTCCTTTTGTCCCGACCACCACAATTAGGGGCCACGGCTCTGAATAACAAAACCGGGGCCCCTCCTTGCGTGGTAGCCTTAGGTAGTGTTTACACTCCGGGACATCAAAGGAATTGTTGAACTTTTCCAAGCCCCACCTGCTCAGGTAGTAATCCCAAAGTATAATCTCTTTAAAAACTGTAAAACCTTTTAGAGTGACACCGTTTTAAATCCTGACAGAAGGAGAAGAGAGAGTAAAAAAAAGAAAAGAAAGAAAAACAAATAAAGCTGAGGCTCGCAGGGCTGTAAATTGTGACAGGAGCCCGTGAAGTGGATGCATGAACGTGGCGAGGCAGAGGAAAGATGGTGTGTTTACTTTCAAAATTTCCTGGGATATATTTGCGATAATTGGCTAGATGGATGGTTGCTTCCCGAGCAAACATGCTATAGGTGGTTTAAACAACATAATGTGTGTTTGAAGAAGAGATGTAATGGTGTTAATTTGGCCTAACTGACTCTAAAAAAAACAGTCACATTAGTAAAATAAACAAATCTCCTTCGCTGCCCTGCCTTTAGGGGGGATTGAAAACATGATTCAAACTCAAACAAATATTACAAAACGTCATGATGTTACTGCAATTGTGACTTTAATACGATCTTATCAAAGATTTATCTCTTATGGCTTCATTCCAATGAGATGTTTTTACAATATGACACAATTACGCGGCTGAATGATCCCCGTCCATAACACTTCCAGATTAATTGTGTTTATACACTCTGTGAGTGAATTTACATGTTGGTTTGGCCTGGGGTCACAGGCAGATTATGGGTCAGAGAGGTCACGTGGAGGGGTGGAGGAGACACCTACCCACTCGCTTCTTGTCCTGTCGTCCTTTTTTCATCTCTCTCTCTCTCCTTCGCTTTTATCGCTTCCCCTCTGCTCCAGACTAGCACCCAGGCTCACCTTTCCCGTCCATTCCCCTTTTCCCTCACAGCACACGCACACACACACGCGCACACACACACACCACAAGCGCACACCCAGACACTGTCCAATCATCCACACCACATGAGGCGAGCAACTTTCTGAAAGCCATAAATCCCGGGGTGAAGAAATATTCCATTTCTACGGACCCTTGCTGCGTGCCGTCCCCTGGCCCCGGCTCTGCTGTGCCATATCACAATCAATTCCATAAGCTAAACTGGGGTGTAAGGTGCTGTATGAAGGTCAGACAACCCACTTTGACTGCCATCTGAGCGTGAAGCACTTACCCTCCACACCGTACCCAAAAAAGAAACCTTAATATACCACCTCCCAGCACTGAAAGCCTCTCTCATAGGGTTCATTCATACTAGATACTAAAAGCAGATACTCGGTGCATTTATGTATTGATTTTCGTTTTGTGTATCATTAAATTTGACCTTTCTAATGCCAGTAGAATTTTATTCTCATCGGCGTGAGGGCGCCTTCCACCACCCCACATTAATGAAATGATTTCAGGTGGGTTAGCAGCTGCTTAAGACAGGCTGACCCAGCCCATTTAGAGAATTGTCAGGGAAACTGTGGGATCCATTATTGCCTTTAGATGAGAAATTAATTTACAAAAGACATTGTTGAATAATAAATGAATAGATGAAATGTGAAGAAGAAAATTTAAATTGAATTCAGGATTTTCAAAGTTTTTTATTTAGCTGCATTCAGAAAAAGAAGCTCAATGATTAGATGACGTTTTGATCAGGTTATTCTAATATCTATTATCTGTTTCCCTCCTGTCCTTTTGTTCATTTGGACTCTCAGCCTCTCCGTCTATGAATCTATTACCCATTATCTCCGCCGGGTTATCCTGCAACACGACTATATGTGATGGAACGGGGCACTGTTTACCTCCATGTTCTTGATTAAACTGGGCCACAGAGAAAGGGAAGGAGATGGAGAGTATTTTATTTAATGAGCGTGACAAACGCAAAGGTGTTCTCGTAAATCATCACATGGTTTACAAACTCAATAAGTAAGGGCATCCTGCCTCAGCCAGGCAAGCCAGCACACACCTAAATTATTAACAAAGCTGGGGGCCCCCAGAGGCACAACTTTGATGATGTTATAAACAGGGGAGAGGACAAGGTGCCTCCTCAGCAAAAGATTATAGGACCTCCTACCCCCACCCCCCCTACATCCCAGATCCCCACATACTCAGTCCTAATTACCCACCTCCAATGGTGAGAGGGAGGGATAGAAATGCAGGGGGGGGCTGCAACTACATAGACCTGACACATTCCTTTCTTCCACATTGCTTCCTGCACAAATATTCAAGAATAAAAATCAATTTATTTTAAACAGATTAAATATTTGTAAATCGTGTACAGTACTATTATGACCTGTACTGAACGATCCGACTTGGGGGTTGGAGTGTGGCCCTATTAACCGATCCACAGTCTATGTAGCCTCCCTCACTTTGCCTTTTAAGGTGTAATAGGTATGGATGAAGTCACAAGAGGAGAGGGCTGCTCCTCTCCAAAGTACAGAACATCTTTTATGACCAAAATCATCATCGCAGACAGCTTCAAGTCACGCCACTACTGTTTCCAAAGCAACGCAGGCCGCGCTTTACGTTCCCAGCGTGCACCATATACCTTATGCAAAATGTCAGCGAGCAGCAGGTGGGCGGGGACGTCAGGTGATGTAGGTTATGGGAACACAGAGGTAACTGCGGGACACGTGGGAGTGGCTGTTGCAACACAGCAAAAACAGGAAGGGACTTTCAATGAAAGTCGACGACAACAAGAGGCCGGTGAAGCAAACGCAGAACCTGGTGCGACTCTTGCAGATTTTCCAGGAAGCCGCCTTCCATGTCGGATGGAACCAAGCTAACTTGATATTGAATACTGTTGATTGATGAACGTAAGAGTATCCAAAAGTAGAATTTAGCGCTAAGGAAACAAAGTATCAATTACACTGAACTGGTATATCATGTTCCTCTGTGATGGCATTTCTCTTGGCTTCCTCACGCAACATTCCAGCCACTAAAATAAAAGGGTTCAAACGAACAAATGTTGCCCGTTTCTCTTCTGCAACGTCTATCTCTGGAAGTGTGGGGAGGCAGCAGCAGCCTTTGCTCGGATCCGACCACCAGGCCTTTTAATAAGCACAGAGTGTGCTCTCATGAGTGTCACATCACGGTTGAGCAGAAAATTGAGAACATCGCGTCAAAGACAAGGGAGCTTCCCTCCAACCTTTGGTCTTGAACTGTGGCCCGACTGGTGGGGTGGGGTATTATGGAGTCATGCTCATACACGTGGCCTGAAGTCTGGAACGCCGCAAAAAACCACACCGACACCCTTAGGGAGAGTTTGGTGGCATGTACAAGTGCACAACTTTATCCTCTCCCATCTTCTTTCTTCAGGTAAATAAGTGTGGCTCCTGCAAAATCGTTTCAGAACACGCTGCTTAATTTTTTTTACACTTTTCAGAATTTCTCAAGCTTTAACATTATGAACTCCACTTCCTCTTGTGGTTACGCGATCTAACAATGTTTTGTGAATGTTTACATGTTTATGAATTTGTCTCCTCATGTTTTTTAGGCTGGCTTCAGTTTTGCTTCATCCTATACAACAGTATACACAAACCCCTACTGTGAGATCACTAGTAAACAACAGATTTAAGAAAAGCTCAAATGTTAAGTTTGATGAGGTTTAATGCTCAGAAACGCTGTTATATATAAAATGATTAACAGTTTCTTGGGTTCATTGGGTGTTTTCCTGGGTGAGATTTAATGTCTGGGCCATAACGACCCCCAGACGTATATTCTCAGATCAAGACACACATTCCTACTGCAGCAAGTCACTGAATTCCAAAATGAGGCAAAGGATGCAGTGTGAACGGGAAGTGATGTCACCCCTGCCTACTAAAACTGTATCTGTTTAAATCCAATTACATGTATGGCGCCCTGGCACATTCAATTACCCGGAATACCCCCAACTGAAAAAAAAAAAAAGCCAAAGCTTTGGCCACAATTTGACATCTGCAAGGATAAATGGGCTGCTAATAATGTCTCTCGCTATTTGAGCAAGTCAGACAAGTGGACTCACTGTCTGAACACAGCAGCAGACTTTCTCCTTCATCGCTGCTTCAGAACAACTATACATGCCATGGATGGACTTTGAAAACCCAACGCAATTTCTTACAAGAACGTCTCTACACGAAGGGAGTTTAAGTTATTTCATAATAGCATGTTCTATTTCTTCTTATTATATTGCATTTGATATTTTGTATTGCTAATGCAGATCATTATTTCTGGCTATGGTCAAATATACAAAAAGGTTTTTGTTGCTCTGCTTAACAAATCAAAAAAAAAAAAAAAAAAAGCCACTGACATCACACAGGAAAAGTTAAATCCCTCCCTTCATCATCTTTATACATGGATGTATTGATCTGCCACTTTCATTGTAGCTGATTTGACTTCTCACCAGCGACTCTACGCTGGACGGGGTTAGGCGTGAGCGCTCCACGGCCATAATTAGCTTGCCATCGAGGGGAAAGTTAATATTTCTCAAGTTGAAGTGAAGCTTATTGGTTTCCTGGACAGGATGTAATGCATAACTCAATGAGGCCAGCACACACTGTGAGCACACACACACACACATGAAAACACAAAGGCACACGTCCACTCCCCGGGAGGTCCAGCAGTCACACAGACAGTGACATTCCCCCTTTTCTCAGCACGGCAGCTGAGCAGTTGCCTGATCAATAGTCATCAGTGACTTTGTCCACTTGGCTGTCACACAAACCCCAAGCATAAGACACACAAATTTCACAATCGACACATTTTTGCCCTCCTTTGTGCATGTGTGTTTGCGCCGCAGTACAAAAGTTCTGAAAGTGGACGTTTCATAGGCGCTTCAGTGTAGAGCTAAACAAAATGGACTGCGTGTGCTTGCGCGTCAGGAGTATTGCTAAAGATGCATTTTTACAGCGAAGCTAATAGTGTGTCAAAATACGGTAATCAATTGCTGCTTGGGTCACTGATTAATTGTCACACATGCCAATCAAAATGTAATTATTCATATTTTCCAGTTATTGCAAAGACACTCAAACCCACATGTGCAATACCAACCGCTCAATCGCCCACAGATTCCATATGACTTACTTCAAGGCTGAGAATGTTGTTTTTAGTATTTTTCAACGTGTTCTAGCCATAACGTCATTATGCAATAACGACTGAAGCAAATATTGCTCAAAAATGTTCTTTAATGCTCTTAAAAATGCGGCCAAATGCTCCTATGTGTACAAGTTTTCTTTCAGCATTTGTCAAACGAGTTGTTGCTTATCCAAATGTATGTATAATTCTGTACAATGATAACATAAATAGTCAGAGGTGCAAAAATAAAGCGCCGTCGATATATGAGCTCCAGCAGGCTGCAGGAACCCGGGGAGCTAGCAGTGCAACCGCCACCATCACCACCACAACAACAACAGACAAATGTTTGCTGATAAATAAAACATATTCAATCAAAGCATAAACGCTAATGAAAAGGAGAACCTGCAATCACACACGCTTGTACGCGTGAGCTCTGGCACACACAAAGTGTGAGAGAGAGGTGTTAATTGCTGTGCTAATTAGGTCCTGATTGCATTGCTCTTGTTTTGCACTTGCACGTGATTAAAATTTCAACAGCGCACATTATTTGGCGCCGTTAACAGGTGCCAAGCGCAACACACAGCACACAAGCACAGAAATAAATACAGCACTCGGTTCCGAAGCCACGGCGACGCGCGCGCACTTTAACGCCAACAGTAAATGATGCTATAAAAGCTCAGCAGCATCTTCCTGCCAACTTCAAAACGCTAAATATGAACTTACTTACTTGCCTGTGTTGTTTATTTACTAATCACTGCGACAGTGAAGCTGCGGGACAGATTGTTCTCTGTCATTCTTTGGGGAAATGCTTGAAAACGTTATTCTGCGGAACTAGTTCTGATGTGTTCATTGTAGACATTTTTACACATGCTGATGAGCACATTTCACTTTGTATTTCATCCAGCTTCCAGAGTGCGTGTAATGAAGCTAATCTGTAGCATCCCCATGTAATTTACGACCACGATAGACTATAGGATGCACAACACCACATCGCGCATAATTATGTTTATATTGCGCTTAATTGCTCCCCATTCCCTGGCACATTAGCATTTAATAAAATAACTCCAAACCAATTGACACGAGCTAGACTGGGAGCCTTTTGGGCCCCTAAACAATAATGTAAGGAATGAAAAAATAAATAAAACCAGTCACACATGATTAAAGTGTTGCTGGTCAGGACACTGGGATCTGCCTTTGCTGCTCGGTCCCACCGCAGCCGCAGCAGGCTGGATGTTTGAATTCTGAGCAGGAACAGGTTTTGGTACGGTCCTGTTAGTGACATGACAGCGAGCGGAGAGCGTGTGATGTGTTCTCTTCCAGAACAGTTGAGCGGCTGTCCCCACTGACAAGAAAGCCTGGGAAAATCTGCATCTGTTACTTGTGTGGGATTTCTATCTATCTATCTATCTATCTATCTATCTATCTATCTATCTATCTATCTATCTATCTATCTATCTATCTATCTATCTATCTATCTATCTATCTATCTATCTATCTATCTATGACTGACACAGATATGTACATGTATAGATAGAAATAAAAGCATGTGGACGGACATAAAAGCAGCAGCATGAGCAGACAGACATGCTGTGAGGAATACGGACAGATAAATATGACTTCATGAATGACATTTGTTTGTTCTAAAGGACACGGCCTGAAGCGGCAACCTTCATCATCGGTGACAGAAGACTTACTCACACAAGGAACCTACCAGGAGGCCCAAATCAGCAAACTTCAGAGGAATTCAGTTTTAATATATCAATATATGCAGCGTCCTCCATAACTCAGCCTTTGGAATGAAACAAAGTCAGAGCAAGTAGAAACTCCAACGCAGGTGATCGATGTGGTGTGATTAGTTCTGTTATGAATATTGATTATGATATAAATAGCAAACATTTAATTTGCAGGCCTCATGGAGCTGGAAGGACATAAAATTCACGGATGTATTAAATTTACTACATTAATAATCAGTCCTAATTACTTAATGTGATGTGTTTCATGAGGGAATCAATAATGAATACACAGACTTAAACGTATGGAAGGACAGCCAGTTAAACACACGTTATGCAGAGTAATAATGGTCACGTGAGTCAAAAGCAGCTTTTTTTTTAGCTTTGAGACCAACAACACTTCAAGGGGAAGCTTCTCTCCTCGGCACAAAATAGCAGACCCAAGTGCATTGTGGGTGGTAAAAAAAATATTCACATCTGAGCAGGGCGTCAAACGTCCAAAAGTCAATTGTAATGATTTAGTTTAACATTTAAATGTGTTTCTCATATACTTAATTGATCCTAATGGGAAAATGGAGGTGGACAGCTGCTGCATTTGAGGCTTTATTAGTTGGGGGTTTAGTGTCTTGTCTCCAAAGACATTTGTACAACTGGCCAGAAACCTTCGTCCATTTCGATGAGTGACTGCTCTGCCAGCCGACCTCCAGTGGACTAAAACTAGATTAGATCTATCATAATGTTGAATGAATCACTAATTAGTTTATTGTTCACAAATATATCTACACTCACTTACGGTTGTGAAATTGTTTGGGCGAGCGAAACGGTTACGTTTGCAGGATTCAAACAACATCCACTTGCTAATCAAAAGCAGCTCATCCTAGGCTTGTATTTATGTAACACAGTCACGAAGCCATATGTTTAAGGCTGGATGCATCTCCTTTTCACCAGATCGCCCCCCACATTCACCCTCAGTTCTCAAACCGCTACTGTCACTGCTATCAAGTCGTGACATAAAGCAGCTGAGTTGCAGACTTACATTGTGGCAGCAGCACCCCCCCCCCCTCCTCCCCCTCCAATCCCAAACTGCCCTGAGGTCCCAACCAGCTGCTTTGTCTTCCATGGAGGCCACAGAACTGGACTGGGACACCTGTCATCCTCTCACGACTGAAGAGGGGACTGGTCACGCCGCTGTTACCAAGACTACCCACGTCTGACAGGACAACAAAAAAACAACAACAACAAAAAAAACGTCTTTGTTTTACTCAAAGCAACATGTGGGTAGATAAAATAAAGTATTTCCACAGCTGAAATACTATTATGTAGAAAGTATCTGCTCCTGCGTGGTCATTAAATGTTTGCGCGATGCTTCCATCGCTGAAAGAAATGGGAGAAGCCATGAGAAATAGCTGCCCTGCTTTTGCCCCAGAAACTTTTAACCGCTGATAAAGATCAATGACACTGCTGATGATATAAATTCTGAGCTGCTAGTTTGTATTGATCTGGCCCTAATGCTTTTGGCTCTTAGGATGGCAGATGGAGCCAGCAAAGAACTTCAGAAAAAAAAAAAAAGATTAATGTTGTAGGACTACTCATCTATAGTTTTGATAAATAATTCTTCAAGCCAAATATACATGGCTGCAGGACATTATGGGCTTCAGAGAGGTGTGACCCTTTATACAGAGAAATGATGAGGATATGCTGTTGACAAGTTTTACTTTAGTTGAATTTTACATTAGCTGTATTAGATGCTTGAAATAGAAGCGTTCGCTGCTGCAAACCTGCTGTCGGACAGATTTGCATTTTGAATATTAGTCGCAGTATTAACCTGATAAAAATCACGCTCGACACAAGTGTCGTCCTCTCCTTTGGCTGGTTCCGTTCGTGGATGCTCGCTGGTAAAGGTTAGGAGTCATTATGTCGTACACAATCAAAATGTGTACAGAGAATAGCTAGAAGCAGTTTTAGGCCCCACAGGTCCCGTAAGGCCAAAAACACGTAGAAAAGGAAAAAGTCTGGACTGCTATTCCCCGAGCCCATTTAGAAAATAGCACTCTGTGCATTTAAACGTCTGTGATTTGTTAACAACGTCCATTGATATACACACATGCGCAAACTGCAGCAAACCCCACCCACACCCACGGGTCAATGTTAGTGGCGTTGCAGTTTTGAATTAGCGGGTCATGGAAGCCTATCCCCAGCGAGGGTGTTGCACTATAGCGTCATCTCATTGCGACTCTCGGGGCTTTTATCTGCAATCGGATAAGTTAATTGGCCGCAGAGTTCGCTCGCAAAGCAGATGTAGAAACTGCATGTTGTTGAGAGCTGCATATGTTGGAGAGTTGAGTCCCATAGCACACACACACACCTGAAAGCACACCTGAGTAGTCGGCACTGAGGTAATCATCACCGTCACCACCCACTCGCTTCCAACCCCCCCTTGTCTTATGTTCAACGTCTAAAAATCCCGTCAGAATTCCGCATTTGAGATATTCTCTCTTATACTTGACGTAACAGGTTGAGTTTCCCCTAATTGGCGCCGAATAATACCATAGGCGATTTACGAGCGCTACACCCCCCCCGACAGATTCTGGTTTCATCCCGCCAGTGGTTTTTGAAGGTATCATTTCTCTCGACTGGAAAAGGCCCCTGTTGAGTTGTCAGGCTCATTGCTCAAGGTGTGCGCTGGGTTTCAGGAGGGCCCGTGCTGACACATTCATAAATATGACACCTTGTTTTGTCCTTCTGGCGTCTTTTTGGTTGGCGATGGCCTTTGAATTGGAAACAGGTAAGCTAATAGGGCTGTGTCTGATGCATGGGAACCGTGGGCTTTGGGAGAAGGCAGGGTGGCCCCGGGCGACACATGACAGGCAGATAATGACTGTATAGCTGTCAACTCAAGGATACCTGTCTGCCGGTAAATACAGATTTGCCTTTTTGACATCATTTTTCCACCTCCTGGAAGATCAACTGAATGCAGCTTTCAGACTATTTCAGACTTACTATCAGAAACATTCACTCACACAGCGCGCACACCCGAACGCACACGCATGTTCCTGCGCACGCGCGCACACGGATCCCGGTGTACACACATATATGCTGACAAACACACTTACATAAACGCGAGCAGAAGCAGGAACAAAGGCGCTCGAAAATGCGTGCGCTTCTAATTGTGATTTTCTGCGCCGTCCAACGTTCCCACGTAATTCTGTGTGTTTGGAAATGCATGGAGCGAGTTAATATGATTCTATTGTAGTCAGGCATGAAAGATAGAGAGAGGGGCGTGCGTGTTTTTTAGTGTATATATGGACGTGTGTGTGTGTGTGTCCATGCATGAGTGTGTGTGACTGGCAGGCTGGCTGAGGCCTGTGTTTTTGTGTCGCCTCAGGGAGTGCAGGTGAAAGCAATCTTGGTCCGTGAAAGCCGACGAGATGCGCCTTTCTGCACCCAGAGAGCTGGCAAGCTGATTTCTTTTTGATAGGCTCAGGCCCTGACACCCACCCGCCCCCCCTACACTTCCACCCCCACCACCACCCAAGACCCGTCAAGCAAGGCCACGCCACTGGTCGTTTAGATCCCGGGCATCTACTTGCTAGTTGTAATAAATTCTACAGTGCATCTGTATCACTATTCATATCCATAAACTGAATGTAGTATGCAGAGGGCAGTTCGTGTGCACACCTTTCTGCACGCACACACACACACACACACACACACACACACACACACACACACACACACACACACACACACACTAATCTTCTCACCCCCCTTCTGTCTCTCTTCACAGCTGCCCACAAGCCGAAACAGCCAAAGCGTTTGGTGCACGGCTAAAATGACGAAATGCAACCTAAATATACCTCATTTGTTTACCATTCAGTCACATTCCCTGCATGCAGAATGATTAGCAGCAAATAAATTTTGGGTTTTAATCAAGAGGTATTTATGGCTTGATGCGTGTGCTGGGATGGCGTGTGCATTAAGGCCTAATCTCATAATAGTATGATTGTTTCGACTCTGCGTATGGATCCAGCGCTGGCTGTGATACAAAACAAGAGTCACTCCAGCGAGCAGCGGGCAGCTGGCCATTAGGACGTGAATGGAACTCATCAGACTGGGGTTTTTAGCGGTACTGTAAGAAGAGCTTTGGTCTGAATGTGTGGTCCCGCATGTCTGCGCGGCTAAAGCGCGGGAGCGTTTTGCAGGCTGCTGGGTTCGTTGAATCATATACTGTTGTATTTAAATGAAAATGCAAGTAGCGGAGAGAAAGTGCAATAACGTCCTGTGAGCTGCCGTGGAGTAAACGTTAAGAGTGAAATCCACTGCCCTGGTGAACTGGTGAGTTGTTGTGCAGCGCATTACATGCAGCGCAAACATATCACACACACACACACACACATCCCTAGGGGTGAACACTGACACTGACAGTTTATTATACAGTGACACAGGCAGTGAACGAGCCTGGGATTCACACAGTAGTTAAATCCAAACAGAAACATTAAAGGGTAGCTCTGCATTTTCTAACTTTAACAACTCATTTTTAATATCTTCAAAAATTATATTATGCGGAAGGACTGGATTGAACTCGAGGAAGTGAAGCTTCAGCCACATTTTTTAAATAGTTTTGCTCCGACTGATGTTGATGTTTTAAATTCCAGTAAGTAACTAATAAATCACTCACAGCACTTTTTTTAAGGACATTTGAGAGGTGGAGTAGTTGAGTCCTTGTTATGTTAAAGTAGATCTCTATTCATGCTGTGCAACTTCTGATATTACGTACAGTTTAAAAAAAACAACAAAACCACCCAGACGACCTTTGAGTCGTCTTTCTTATAGCCGTGGGACCAAGTCACTCACCCTCACTTGCCAGACAGTCGTACAATATCAGCTGGCCTGGTAGCTAAAATGGAAATGTGTGTTAGTGCCAGCAGACTTAGCCTTCACATTGTTGAGATAAAGTAGCAGGCCTAAGCCTTGCCTGGTGAAATGACCCCCCCCCCCCCCCCCCCCCTCTTTTTCCTGTACAATCGCCATAATATTGTGTTTCTATGCTGGGCCTGTAACCTTTGATTAAATTAGTCCAGTATTGCCTGGGTCCTTTTCTAAACTGTGGGCACTGGAGAGCTACTTAACGGACCCTGTCCCTCGGAGGGAAGAAACTGCTTGAGCTTACAAGTGTACGGCCACAGAAATATCAGCCCCTCTCACTCAACTCTCTCTCGTTCTGTCCCTCTCTCCTTCCTTCTCCTTTTTCTTTCTCCATTTACGCACTTTACCTTCTCCTCTCGTCTTTTTTTTCCGAACTTTTGCCCCCCCCCCCTCGCATTTTGTGCGCGTGTTCGTCTGTAAGTCGATCCATTACGCTCTGTCACTCTCCAGGTGAGGCACATATTACGAGATGTCAAAGAAAGAGCAGCAAAATGACATTTTGCTGTTGTTATTTTTCAAATCTATGAACTATTGGTGTCGCCGATGAATGACAGCATAAATGAACAGATCAAAATTGCATTTTGCTCAAGAAAGTGGGATTAATGTGGAGAGAAGGCAAGAGAGACATGGCATTGGTCAAATGTCACTTGTAGGCCTCAGTTAAATTAAATGGCACTTCTTGTTTTCACTGTGATATTTACTGTACTGTTACAGCAAACTTATCCACAGGGGCCGGAAATTTTCCTCTGTGATGTTTTGACTCAATAAATTATACTGCTTTCCATCAGCCTTTCCCTAAACTCATCATATACCTTTAAAAAAAAGCCTTCATAAACTTTTGTGGCGTGCAACACAGTGGACGACTGTGTCGACGCTTGACTGAACCACGCGACCGACCCAGAGGGTGGAAACTTAGGCTGCGGACGTCGGAGCTGGGAACAATGACTCGACCATGTTTCGGTCCCAGCTTTAAGTCAAGAGTCTATAAAAACAGCTGGATTTTGGTGCATTCTTCCAATAGCGCTGTACAACTCAGTATTTATTTATTTAGCTAAGAGGTTTTTTTCAATTGTTCATGAAGTTGTCAGTCTGGCAAATCCACTATTCATAAAATGAAAGTTAACACTGATGCAGAATTAATAATTATCCTTAGCTCAGTGAAAGCTTCCTTGTATCTGTCATCGTGGTTACAGTCAGCAACTCGCAGTTATCTTACTGATGAGCCCCTTCCAGAGGTCGGTTGATACAGGAAGAAATCTCTTCTCGAGAAACCCTCTGAAGTGCCGTGCTGTGTGTGTAAAGGTTGTGTGTGTGCAGAGAACTGGTTCGTCTCTGATTAGCTGTGTGTTTGTATGAGTCCCTGCAATTAAGGCGACGTGCGAAATCTGAAACTCGAGCAGGATCTGCGGACGACCGACTCGCAGCCAGCGCTGCTGTCTCCGGGTGAAATGAATCACCCTGTCAAAGTGTGGTGGTACACGGCTGATAGTAATAACAACACACAGACGAAGACGCACAGAGTCAGATTTACGAGATCAGCGGGGGGCAACGTATCACACAGAGACGCTGTTGACCTGGCGTTTTCTTAAAAGTTTCGGAGATGAAGCTGTTCCATGTAACACAACCCCTGTAATCCACTGTCACTGCAAGTGCAGGTGGGTATACATGTGCACACGCTGGGGACCCGGTAGAGTGAGATGGAGCACCACCCGCCTACACACCACTAATGGGAGAGCTGTGCACCTGGGTCCACACACACACACACACACACACATGCTGCTCCCACATCATATTTCATGTCACTGGGCATTTGATTGCAGACATGGGATACCACAACATGACAAGGTGGAGCGAGCTTTTCTACAAGGTGACATCATAGCGCGTAAGAAGATCCGCCGTGTGTGTGTGTGCGCGCCTGTGCCCGTGTGCATCTGTGTCTGTATCCGTGCCCTCACTTTCACACATGTCAACACACAAAAGCCACATGGGAGTCCATTGAGAGCCGTAGCAGCTGTGGAATATGTTATTCAAATGGCGTGTGACTGTTTGTGTTTGTGTGTGTCAAAGCGTTAATATGTGTATGTGTGAGTGTGTTGTCATCGCTGCTTGGAGGAATAAGCGGCATTCACGCGTCTCTGCGGGGAGCTTATAGAGAATCACTTACTTCTTTGCATTTACTGTAGCGTAGCAATCAGTGACTCAATTCTTTTTGCTCGGTATTAAGACCGACCCGGAAGAATTAAATAGACCCTGATTGCTGTTAATCATAGGATTTATTTCTCATATTGTAAATAAATGAATAATAGCACATGCCCTTTTTTGTTATATATGGCCCCTATTCTGAGCATAAAGAGTTTTCTCTGAAGGGATATTTCACTTTAAAATAGCAGAAATGTGATACAATACACGCACGCCAGTCGCACAAAATGCAGCTTTGTGTGTCATTGTGTTGAGATTACAATAACTAGTTACAGCTTTGTTACTAGTCTAAAGTAATTGCTGAAAGATTTGATGTTTTGTTTTGTCTCTAAATTTTCAGCAGATTATCCACAAGCCTTTTGGTTCTTGCCATGATGAGATCCACTGTGTGTCACTTTGCAGCAGGCTGGGTTTGCTTCCTTCTGAAATGGGATGTGTGTGAGTGTGTGTCTGTTTGTGTGTGTGTGTGTGTGTGTGCATGGTTGGCTTCCTAGCCTGTGACTAGCCTTTGCAGAACAGGCCAGGGCTCTGCGGCTGCCCTGGGGCCACCATTGTCCCCGGTCTCCACAGCCCAGTGGCCACAGATGTTCCCCGTTTGATACCGTGCTTCTCACACATACTCCCCGCTCCTCTAGATATGTGGGTGGCCAAGCAGGGTGCCCTGTTGCACGCCCGCTTCCGCACGCCATTGGCTGCCTGGTGCCTGCACGTGACTCTGAAAGTGGGGAAGCCATTGCGTCTACAGTTTTAATCCTGCCACCATGCATAATGGAACAGAAGTAGCCCCAAGTGGGGAAGGAAGCTTTGCATGAGGAGGTGTTCATAAAAGGATCATGGGAGAACAGGGTGCGAGAGGATAGAAGGAGAGCAGCGGCACACAGAGTTGTTGTTCAAAGCACCTTGAGCGAAAGAAAGGGACTTTTGGAAGACAGCTGACATCTTTACCCAGTCGTGCTTCCACGTTGCACGTTTCTACGAGTGTACAAACCGTTGAAATTAAGGACACGTGCGACAGTGACCGCCAAGAGACCTTGACATCACAGCTGAAGCAAACGCGTCGTTACGGTTGCTTTCTAAGCTCAAATACGAGACACTTCCTCCGCAGCATTATGCTGCTCAGATAAAAATGCATGCTAAAGCAATAAAACAATTTATTTTCTTTGTTACCCAGCAGCACCCAGATTTATTTACGAAGATTTCAGTATTGTCTTACACAATTTCAGGAAATCATTTTAAGAATGGAACGTAACATCCCCAAACGCGGAGCAGTGTCCCACAGTTGGAGTGGTAATTGGACAGTTCGAGCGCCGATGAAGCTGTTAAGTTACGTCTTATCTTATACAGCGTTTGTTCAGCCTGTCAGGCTACAAACGTCACATTTCCAGTTAAACAGCTGAGGTATGTCGTTTGCTGCGGTCTCATAAAGTCAGCAGCATCTTCTGAAAGCATGGACGCATCTTCCTGCCTACATGTGACAGACATGAAACATGCTCCACCAGTTTGGTTTGCGTAATACTGTTCGCTGGCCTGTTACTTACGGAATTAAAAAAACACATACCACAGAGGCCTGACACACCAACAGAGAGTGATGACAGCACCTGTTTACGGGACGCAAGGCATAACTTCAAAAGGTTCAAATCCCACTGAGGGCTACGATCGTGTATGGAATTATTGTACTTTAAGGATTTAAGTCAAAAAGTTCAAACAGCTTGGAACAAATGACGAATGAAAAATGACACGAGGACCAGACGAACGCAGATGGAAACGCAGAGAGGAACAAGTTGGAATGGAGAGCAAAGAGCCACCATTTCCCCCTGCTCCAAGACACAGCCCAGTCTTAATCAAAATCCCACACAGGAAGAACACTTGAGTAGCTTAATCAAAGATCAGCCCGCTCGGTATTAATAATAGAGCAGCGTGCCCAAATGGAGTTTTACTTATTCAAGACTGCACTTATTTGCCCCATATACCTTTGGCGTGTGTTACATCCTGGGTGTGGCAGACGCTACCAGCTGGCAGAGCTGAGAGTATGTATACATACAACTTTTAATAAAGATAAAGCTGCACGATAGAAATGCTCAGTACACGACAGGGTGCAGCGGTGACTGACGTGGTTTGTCTGTAGTCCGTTTAGATACTGTAGGTGGGCGAGAGCAGCTGTTTTCACACACTCTCCCAAATGAATTACTGACATTATCAGATAATCTGTATCCTTGCCTTTTCCTAATACCCCCAGACCTGTTGGAGAGAACTGAGGTCTCTTTGCGACATCACACCTGCCTCCCCCAGGGGCAAACGCTGCTTGGGAAAATATCTGACATACGTTCGACTCTCTCTCACTCTCGCTCTCTCCACACCTTGCTGTACTAGAGGTGGTGTGTGTTTGTGGAATGTGACCGGAGAGGTCAACCCCACGCTCGGAGACGACTTGGTTTTAACTATTTCAAAACTCTTTTTTTTTGCAAAAGGAAGCGAGGTTCCCTGCCGTCGCTTTGAGATAATCTTTCAAACGTAGCTTTAAGGCACGCAGGAGTTCGGGCAGGGAACACAAAGCTACTTACGACCCATAATTCCTCTAAAACACAAAGGAAAAATGGAGGAATTCAGACGAACTCGGGCGCTGCTTGTGAAGCCACGTCTGGTTATGTCACTTCGGGACTTAACGTCTAGAAAGCTGAAGACAAAACGAGCGGGCGTTACACAGGATTATTGCAGAGAACCTGAGCAGCATCACTTGTGCTGATACAGTGGCGCAGATTTGTGCAGTGACAGCAACAATGGACATGTGTGGTGCGTGGAGATAGGCAGGCGTCGGCTAATTAGCTCAGTGGAAACACCCCATTGTTTAGGGTTCGAGGCAACTACGCTTCAATGGCGCCTCACTTGTAGATTGGTAAGCTGCAGACCGGGTTTGATGTGGCTAGGCCATTGTTGGGCTAAATGCTATTAACTTTTAAGCCGAGCAACACATAAAAGTGAAGCTGGTGTAAATTACAATTCCCCTGCACATAATCCACTTGCTGATGGAAGACATTACAGCGGCCTTGTGTCTTGACAACAGATTACGGCGACGGCTTAACTCCGCCCCGCACAGAAACGGGAGAAGCCACGGGATTTCGTTTTTTTTTTTCATCCAGCCCATCCCTCCTTCATCTTGTGTCTCTCCCCGTTCCTCTCTTGCTCCCTCCTTTTTTTTTTTTTGTCCTCCTGTTCTCCCATTGATCTCACTGTGGCATTCACTGTGTGCCAATGGCGCATGCCTGCAGGGGGGCCACCAAATCCATTATCAGGTGGGACAACAGCTTCCACGCTGCGTCGCTCGCACTGCAAACCATACAGGGAGGGAAGGAAGGAAAAGGCTAACGTCTGCAATTGTGCTTTAAACAAATGTATTTACCAATTATGACCCGATGGCAAATTAAACACTGCAAACAGCAGGTTTGAACATAAACATATTTTACACCATACATGCTCCAGTGTTATTCACATATTTTCAGAATTGAGCAAATTACTTGAAAGTAATATATTATCAAGACGTGCCAGGACAAAACGTTGAATGAGATCAAATTACTTCAAGAGTGCATGATTTACTCTGACACTTGTGCAACTCAAAGTATTACTTGCGTGAATGAAGCACAGGCGAGGTATTTCACATGAGTCACTTTTCCCACATTTGCACTCCAGTAACCAGATATTAGAGTCTTTCACAACGCAACTATCATGAAACAAGACAAAGCATATGCACAGTCCCTTGGTGAATAGGTCTGTGCCGTCCAGGTGCACGTATGTGTAAGTCAGGACGACAAGCCAGACCTGCGCTAATCGCGAGAAACGTCTCTTTGCCCAGACAGAGAGCTGCATCATAGTCTGTTGTTCTTGAGCAGCGTTGCTTGTCAAGACTGGCCGGAGACCGGAAGCACAGAAAACACCACTAGCAACTGGCAGCGGTACTAGTTTTCACATTTACGCACACACCCAAAATCGCTGAAAACTAAACAAGAGGCCAGTATGTTTGCAAGCGATGGCCAGTGTACCAGTCGGGAGCGGGAGTGTGTCTAATTCCTGACTAATGCCGTCTACCCCCCAGGTCCACTGTCCTTGGCTGTCTGCCACTCTCTCAGTACTCACTATGCTGCTTTAAAAGCCTTTCAAGAAAAAAATAATAATAAAAGAACAGGAGCATAAAGTGAGATAAGAAAGAAATGCAGAAACAGTGCTTTTCTAGATCTGAGGCAGGTAAAATGACTGAGCAACGATACCCACTCTAGTAGTTTGGTTGCTTTAAATGTTGCTTTCTGTATCATTTACATGTACGTTTATGTGTATGTGTGTGTTGTTGCATGTGTACTACTCCTGAAGCCTTTCGGGCCCGCAGCGTAGCGAACGTGGCGCTGGAGGCTGCCCCGTATGAAACCCGACGCTCGGAGCGAAAGCGCGCAGATAGCTGGGTTGGGTTGGCCTGTGGGCGTACGGCAGCCTACCACAAGGTGAACCAACCAGTCAGGCCTGTGTGGCTTGTTGATATGCTGTGTTTTCGACGCGTGAGAGTGAGAGACTGACCCTTTGACACGTAACTCTCTCCCTCTCAAATGCCCCCGAAAACAAACGAGCTTGATAGTACAGAGCCCACACAGACACGGCGATTTATTATTTCGCTTGCATCTGGCCCTGTGCTAACAAGGTGTGTCCAGACACCCATGGAAGTGTGTCATCTACGACACCCAGGGCCTTTTAAATGTCTCACTCTCCTCCCTCTTTTACTCTGGTTTGTTCTCTCGAGGAATCCAGAATAAATATGCCCTCTGTGCTATTTGAAACACATTGTCATCACATTCACCCCCCAGATATGCATTTCAAGTAAAACACCACAGGCATCTTTTTAGGAGATGCCAAAACATAAATGCTTCGCTTCAGGTAATGGAATAAGAGGGATAAATTTAGAGCAGTGAGATCCTCTGTGGAATTTCAACAGCCTTTTTTTTTTTTCCATCTAATTTCACTGTCTGTTATGTACTACTTGGTTCTAGGTCACCTAAAAACACAGACCATCTACACAGACATAAAGTGTTTTTCTTAAAGGGAACTGGCTAATTTAACCGTGATAAACATTGTTGTGGAAAGTGGAGCAAAGCAAATGTGTGCTTTTTTTCAAGACTAAATGTCAGCTTCACACTTATCAGTGTGTGTGATTTGTTTAGAGAACCCTAAAGAGCAGCGTCAGCCTCCGAAAACATACAAAAACACATTTCACCAACAGCGTTTTGTGATATTTAGAACCACAATCATGCAATCTCTACTTTCCTAAAATATCCTGTGATTTATGTAACTCAAATGCAAACGTTGGTCGTCTATTCTGACAGAGCAACAAACACAGGGATGGATACTGTTCACGAGATGGCGAACTGTCACGTCTTAAAAAAAAAAAAAATAAAGCCTTATTCACATCATTATACCAACTGGGCATAAGTCATGTTGTAAAGATAAAATACTAGAATGGTGTATTTAAAGGTTAATGGCCCTGGGTGTTCATATGCACACACACACACACGTGTGTACGAAAGTGAATGTGTCTGCTCACATGTGCACATATCAGGCAAGACAGATGAGGATGACAGATGTGAGCGTATTCGTGCATGGCTGCGTGCGGTGGGGGGTGGGGGGGACGTGCGTGCGCGTGATGGAGAAACGTCGACTAGACATGAGAGCACAGTGACGGCTCTTTGAGTTTCATCCTTCTCCCCGTCACTGGCTGCGTCCCTCCTTCCCCCGCTTTCCTAAAGGCACAAACTCTGCCAGTTGTCACCTCAGAGTATTGCAGGCCCCGTTGAAGCACTCCACTCCTCGGGAGGAGAATGTCAGCCCAAGCTTGGGGCAGTTTTGACAAACAGAGTATATATTGATACATGATAAAGTATGCTAGAAATCACCCGACTGCTGAGGGCTACTATAGTTTTAATATCATCATTTGAATTAACAAGCATTCTGTGGAGAAATAATGAGCTTTCATTATTCAGAACATCATCCTTACCCCGGCGGAGACTCGCAGGGCTATTAGTGCTTGAGAACTTAATGAAAAGAAGATAAAGAAGGTTTGAGATAAAAGTTTGAATGGCCACACTCGGTAACCAGAGTTAAAATTTAATGCGGCCCCAATAGATGACGGATGAGCTTCTTATCTGGGGCCTGGGGAACGAGTAGACAGGGGATCTGCTTTGGAAGGTGCCATTCTGGGGAAGGTGAAGAATGTGCCCCCCTCCAGATTTTTCTGACAGACTCAGCGTGGTACAGCAACCCGGGTGGACCCCCACCTTACTGCTCAGTGATTTATGCCAACTTATACATAGCTGCATGTCCCAGACTCTGAAAGACCTCTTCTAAATTCAAAACCTTCTTTCAATTCAGGACATTGTTTCTTTGTCAGAATTATATGCTATTTAATTAATTTGGACTTAATTTCAAAAACACGTCTATCGCTGTGCCCAGAGTTAAGTAAGTGCTTGAATTCCAGTCTATAAAGTACAGCAAGTACATTGCGTTATGAAATTAATGATTATCAGCAAGAAAAGATAATTGATGCCCACAAGTATTGGTAGTTTAAGCGAAGACAGCTCAGCAAAGCTTAGGGGGGGGAAAAAATGTTTCAGAAATTGCAAAAATCTGTTCATTCCATCAATTTCATAATAATACATGAGCGCCTTAGGATAAAAAGCCTTCATTCGTCTAACCCTGTGGTGACGCCTTTTCTCCTAAACAAGCAGTGTGTGCTTCATTTCACCCGTGCGCTTAGGCTGCAGTGTATTACATAACATACACAGAATTAAAAAACATCAATAAATAATCCCCCCAAAAAGTTTATTGTTCTCCAAATTAAGGTAATTAAAGTGAGCAGCAATTGTGCATAGTGCATTCTGACAATATTTACTATCACCAGGACACTACAGTGCATTAACACTTATACCATAGATGCACAATACACATTGAAAACACGCCAACACATACACAAGCAGAGGGAAAAAAAAGAAAAAGGCAGCAGCGACCACTCCTGGAGTCCCTCTGCTTGATGCTGTGTGTGTCCCAAGGGCCTTAAGGGAAGTATGTTTGCTTGCTGAACCGTCGTGAAATCTCCAACAGACATGTCTAGCTTGCTGCTGCGCTGGGCTGTCATGTTCTCTGCTGGAGGAGATCTCTGTGAATGGGAGGGGAATGCATTGATTTGATGAATGAGTGCATATTTGTGGGTGTACTGGTGGCCAATGTGCAGCCTGGTGCGAGAAGTTATTTTTGCAGCTACAACTTGACAACAAAGCCTTTAGCTCCGAGCACAGACGGCCAAGAGTCGCGGCTCGGTGGAAGGACGGCACAGGCGCTACACGCTCACATTTATTTATCTGGAGGATAAGAGTCGCGCAGCGTCACTTTTCATGTACATTTAAATGCTTTCAGTGTATTTCCTTTAAGATAACCCCATCATCTACATAGAGAGAAACATTTGAGATTTAACTGTTAGAATAAGAAATCTTAGTTCTTTAATACTGAAGTCCCCCAAAAAACGTTATAAATTTAAAACAGGCGTCTAATCCAGACAACGTTTGGGTTTTATAGCGTCTGTCTTTAGCTGATGTGCCTGAACCCAAAGTACTGTGTGAGCAACACAAACACATTACTACGATAATATAGACAAAAATCCAAGTGCTTTGAATATCAGCAGCAACTTTGCAGACCAGTAGAGTGGGCAGCTCCCATGAAAGCTTAGCGCAAACACCTGTAAAGCTTGGAGCTAGCGCTTGGTGTGTTTGTCTCCAGATGCCTTTTTTGAGGGTCATTCTCAGTCAGTAGTCTCAGGCCAGTTTTTATTCCCACCTCCAACTGTGTCGAGCTACATCTGCTGCCAATGTGCTTTTCAGTCTATAAAAACCCCAAGTTGGCAAATACGATCTTTTTTAAAATAACCAATTAATACTTCTACTAGGACAATAAAGTTTGACATCAGTCCCAGGTGTTTTATGGGAAAAAGTAAATATCATTTGAATGGATTTTACTTCACATCTTTTACAATTTGTAGCCATGATGTGGTTCATACTTCAAAGAAACTGCTTAATTTTTTTTAAGTTCCCATAAAGCGTCCTTATCCATAATGGCAACTCCATTTATGGCGGCTATATAACTTTAATTAAACACACCCGTCAGATGGTACAGGCACTTAACATGAACAGCAACTATACAACCTGTTAAAGAACATGTGGGGGAGAAAGATGGAGACCTCACTGGGGCTTCATGGTTCGGCTGGAATTCCAGTCCCCCCCCCAAAAAAAAAACTGCACCTGCACTGAGAATCTTTAGAGGTTAATGCCGGTCAAATTTACAATTCATATATTTTTTATGTCTTCTCTTTTAGCTTCTCTAAACACTAGCGATGCCCGTCAGAGTAGGGATCCATATGTTTCCTATTGTGTTTGCTTCTCCCACAATGAAGCAATAGGAGACGTTTCATTTATTTTGAAGTTACTACACTGATCTTATGGCTTAGATAGTGGGAGCGTATCTTCCTTTTGTGCCTGTTCTGAGTCAAGGTTGTTTAAATGGTAAGCTACAGTAAGTAATCCTTCAATTAGTCATGATGTGTATCACAGAACACCGAAATGCACAACATGCCTCACGCACTGGCAACGTTTGTATTTTTGGGATGGATCATTGGCTTTTCCGTTAATAGCCGATGTTTACTTCCATTAATTGTGGTATTCACCTGAGACGTGAGAGATTTTAATAACTCACTCCAGGTATTCAGACGTTCATTCACGGTTTTCAGCGACTAACCGTCACTAAACCTAAAAAAACACTCTCAGATGCAAAATAAGAGTGAAGGAATTTATTGGGGGTACAGTGCAGCTACATATACAGATTATCTCAGCCTCTTTAATTCAGTTCTGCTGCATCTTTTTTACGGGACAGGGCAGGGATAACTCCAGGCAAAGGCTGTGGGATGGAGACGAGTGCGGTTTAAGTCCTGTGCAAGTATCCGCATGCCCAGAAAGCAGGCAAGCTTCATAAATGTCTTTTTCTTTTTTTTTTTTTAAATCTCGCTAATCATTTCAATGCGACACCAAGGCAAAAACGTTTCAGCAAATCAGCAGGTGGCGTTTACTGTGACAACATAAGATTTGAGTAAAAGAAAGAAACACATAAAAAAAAAAACTAGTTGTGAGGTACAGGGAAGCGAATGAGCAACAGAGAACAAGTTGGATTTGTTTTGTGTTTTTGTCTTCTGCATTCTGATCCACAGGAGACACGGGAAAGTCTGAGAGATTAAGTGATGTAACGGCGTCGCACATCAGAGACCGGTGAGAAGCATGCAGTGTGTTTTTACAAGGTGAGTGAGCCTGAGATGTTGAGACACCTCATTTAGATAATTAGAGTAGTGAGCCGCTGTCATCTCAAGGGGAATCTCGCTCTTATTTTCCCTTGGAATCACAAACAGCTGTTGTTTAAACTAGATCACATCACTGTCATATGGCTGCAGGGGCCTGGAGAAGTAGCTGCACCGCTACTCCCAACTGTCACCACCCGATAGCCATTTTTAACGCTGATCCTTTTCAGGTACTTTAATGTTCTCACCGCCTCATGAGACGTTGGGGGGGGGGCGTAAGACGCTGCAAAGTGAAGTCTGAGCATGAGATATATGCATTTCTTCAGCAAGTCCTGACCCAAGCCCAAGAGGACATGTAAGCACGCTAATAAAGATGGGATCTATTTTGTCGTCTGTATTCTTTTCCCGTTTCCTTCCCCAGCCCGAGATGTATGGGCCCCATCGTTCTCCTTTCCTTTCCCAGGATGCCATGCTTGAGCCATGTGTTGTGGCTGATCATAAACACATGGTTCAATTTCTGCAGATGGCGAGCAGACATAACAGCGAACACAGACAAACAGTCAGATAGTTG
Source organism: Macropodus opercularis (assembly GCA_030770545.1). Lineage (NCBI taxonomy): Eukaryota > Metazoa > Chordata > Actinopteri > Anabantiformes > Osphronemidae > Macropodus > Macropodus opercularis. Next base: position 9,118,602 of record JAUCMP010000028.1, read on the forward strand.
TTTTTCTCTAAATCTACAACTAGAAAGAGATTTACATAAAGAAATACTTTTGCGTACTGTAATTAAACAGACATATAAAAAATGATTTAAATACAGTTTGACTGGATCTTTATGAAATACTACAAAATACCTTATTATATGCCGCCACTACCGATGTTCCAGTATATACTTGCACATAACCTCTTAATTCAGACTAACAGTCAACGGTTTTGACTTGGGTAAATCATGACTCAACATATCAGACGTCTTTATTCCCCTTGAATCATTTTTATAGACATTCCATTGCACTAACTTTTCACTCCGACTTAGCCGAGGTTGTGTAATTGCAGCGAACATATAGAAACATGTAGCCAATCGACTTCCTCGTGCACTAACGGACAACAAGCAGTGAACCTTGTAAATCTCTTTGAGACACGTATATGTCTTGAGTCGATTGTTGTCCCATAAATCACAAAAGCTGATCCTTTGCCAAAACGTGATTCTATTTGTGTCATCATTGCATCATTCTGTGCACACAGAAAACCTCACCCCAGTGAAGATGTTTCTGCTTTACCTCAGTCAAATAACAATTTTAACAACTGCATCCTCTAAACAATTCTCCACATAATTAGGCTGTAGTCTAGTTAGCCTCAAGGCTTTCCTAGAAGCATGGCTTGTATTTACACATCTGTCAGTGAGAGATGCAAGACAGTTACAGAAAGACAGACAGAACACAAGTCTGTATATGCTTGTGTGTGTGTGTGTGTGTGATCCTCTGTAGACCACTCTTCAGCAGACAAGCACGAGTGCACGGAGGCAGAAATGTAAATGAAGACAACCACCCATCCAAGGCCACGCTCAAAGCTTTTACACATGTGAACTTCAAACACCACCCACCCAGCCCTTTCCCGTTGCCCGTCCTGTCAGCGCCCGTCTTAAAATACAGGCAACGGACTGAACTCTTTAGTCATTGATTATGTGATTAGACCGACTTGGTGCATAGCTAATGTCATTCTGCAGCAGGCCTCACGAGAAGCTCTGTGATGGACTGTGTGTGTGAGCGAACGTGCATGGGCGTGTTTGTCTCATATGTTTGTGTGTTGGATTGGCTTCTGTTCATTTCACATGTGGCAGCTCTTTAGTGTCAGTATGTGCCGTGAAAGGCCACCACCTCCTTTTTAAATCTAGGATTAAGAACGTGCATCTTAACTGTTCATAGTCTCACTTCTGCCAATGAATTCACAAACGAATAACTTTTAGCTTTGTTTGTATTTATTCTCCAACCCCTGCAATAAAAAAATATAAACAAAACACAAAGAAAAAACATTACTGTTGTGTGTTGCTCATGGCTTTACTATTGTGTGTCACAAAGTACTGTAAAGGACAAATCACCAGGTGAGTCAGAGGGAGCAGCATTCCTTCGTCAACAGTTCCTCTGTGAGTTACCACATCGACTCACAGACGTGAAAGCACACACACACACACAGACACACACACGCCCACACACCACACACACACACACACACTGCAGGTGTGCCATAAATTAAGCGCATGAGAAACTGTCTAGGAGAAGAAAACCAGTGTTATAAAGAGACATGAAATGGCAGCTCACTCTCAGATGTATAAAGATCTCAGGGGTTTTACCTACTTCCAGTTTTACAATAACATATGTACAATGAAAACAATAAGAGGTATTATACAGGTCTATGAAAACATGGTTGTCTCTAAATATCTTAGTCAAGTTAAGAAGATAAGTAAAATTAAGAAGAACTACAAACACCTTGTATATTTTATTTAGGTCAATGTGTACTATGGCACTACACATATGTTTGATTATTGGCTTATGACATATATTACTTTTTTTTTTTTTACATTTATGACCTTTACAGGCAGACCGCATGTGCACGTTTAGTTTTCTGAAAGCCTGCACCAGTGAGTGACTTTGCTTTGACGCAGCCGGTACAGTGAATTACAGAAGTGATTCAAAAACGTCTGCGAAATGTGACAGAAGCGCTGCTGCAACTTGACCGTCCGGTTCTGTGTCAGCGTGTGACGAGCCCGACCTAAAAGGTCAGAGAGATCAAAGCTTGGAAGCAGCTTCAAAACAGAGCTCCGCACCCTTACCAGCAACACGGTATGTTTAGAAGTGCATACCTGAGCGAACGCTCATGTTTGGAGTTATGAGAAGAGGAAATTTTGAATTGTGGCTTTTAGATAACACGCTTTGTGTCGATGGGGCAGTCGAAAAACACACACACACACACACACACACACACACACACACAGATGATCAAGCGTTAAGGGAAGCAGATGCTTAAAAAGAAAGACCAGAGTGTGAGATAAAATTCTGTAATGAGGTTTTTAAGAATTAAGAGGAAAAGGAAGGATACGGGCTGAGGTGCACTTGACACCCAGTGACCTGCTGCAGGGTTGGCAAGCATTTCCTCTTGAGAAACGACTGGAAGGAATGTGAATCTGTAAGAGTCTGTGGGTCTTGCATGTGCGTGTGAAGGTAGCCGCTGCCCAGATGTCGCCGCTGACGCGCCTTGTCTCCGAAAACTCTGCAAAGTCACTCCTAACTTGGGCCCGCACTTTATTTTTTTGGAGGACTCTGAGAAATTAATTTGTGAGCCTGACACAAATAAACAGCTCATGCATAAATATGCCGGTAACTTTAAGACAAAAGGAGAACAGCTCTATCTTTGTTGCGAGGGTGGGGTGGGTTGGGGGTTGCTCTCCTTATCAAAGCAACACAGGGCAAGATTAAGAGTCAAAATCCTCCCCACGTGTGTACGGTGTGTGTCTGTTTGTGTGTATTCGCTCCTGCACGCCTGCCCCCGGACGTTCTCTCTCCTTTTCCTCCCTCACTCTTGTCACTCTCCCCGTAGCGTTACGAGCTAGCTGCCAGGCTCTCCTCCTTAGCATCCATCCTTACCCCTGGAGGAGTCTGCATTAATCAGTCCAATTCCAAGGAGGTCTTGCTACAGTGGCTGTTGTGTTTCCTCCCATTTGCTTCCATGCAGATGTGGCCCACTGCGAAGCCACATCAATCCTCATACAGTAGAACTGGACAACCGATCAATAACGTTCAATAGCGGCAGGTCCCTTTGCCCATCAGGCCGTCCACTCTTTCATCCCGCCCTCTGACCGTGGCCTCCGCTTTGTATGCACAGTGCATGAGTTACAGACTGCGAGTGGCCACGAAACCCCACATATTCAGCAGTCAAAGCAAGAAAGATGAAATACTTCACGCTTGAGCCTAATTCTAAAAATATTGCAAAAGCCAAGACTTAAATTAAAGCAGAACACATGTACAGTACGTCTAAGTAATTCAAATGAAATACTTAGGGGAATAATAGGGAATGGTCTTTTTGTGTATTTATTAGCAACGCTGCCTTTGGTCTTTGGTCACTAATTCACACAGCCTTACTGTACCTGTTGCTGCCTTCTGCATCGACTGTTGAATCTGTTTATTTATTTTATTAAACTATTTTTAGATGTGGTGAATTTACTAAATCAAGATCCCGATAAGAAAAATCTTAACACAAATGTATGACACACATTTTTCAGATAAAATCTTAATTCACTGAGTACATTAGCTTTAAGTGGAAGGGACTCACAGTATATTTACATCAGTTCGTCAGAGAATTTGTGGATATGTTTTAACACAATCATCTTTGGTCTGTATCCAGTTCTCCCAAAAATAAACATATAAAATCCTCTCAATGTTGCCTGGATATGTAAATTTACAAGCTTTCTAATGCTTGTCTGCTTCTCTCTGCAACACCGGGTCCAAATCAAGCTGTCAGCGAGCGTGCCAACGTGTCCAGAGGGCGTCACCACACATACTGTACCGAGCTACAAACAGACACCACTTCATGTGCAGCGGGTTTACAGTGGCTGCCAAAGGCCAGAGAGAAGAAGCAGGGAGGGTGTATGAAGAGAAAATATGGGACAGAATAAAAAAAAAAGAAGAGAGACAGAGAAAAGACCAGCAATAGGGAAGGATGAGATGGGAGGTGGAGGGTGGCAAGAGGGCAGCATGCAGATTGGCCAGGACCTGACTGGCATATTCTTGGATGGCTAACAGACGAAGAGAGAGCGAGCGGAGGGAGGGTTTGGAGAGTCGGGGAAAGTTAGGCCCCTCGGGATGTTTTGTCGCAATGCCAGCCCCAGAAGTGTGGCTAGGAGATAGCAGGCCCACGTGCAGTGGTGCAGCATTCACACAGGCGTAGACACACAGGCGCTACCGTTGAAAACGAGAGGACGGAGCAATGCATGGATGAAGATGGATAAGAGGAGATCGTGCTGTAAATGTAGAACAAATTGAGCGCGAGCACACACACAACAACGGTTCCTGTTTCAGATCTGATGGTCGCTTATTTCAATTTGGTGAAGCCAAAATGCATCTTTGCACAGAACCCTGTGTGCGGCTGCCTCTTCGGTCAGGTCAGCTGTCTCTCTCTGCTTTGCTTTCTCCATCTGTACCCTCCTCTCTCTCACTGGCAGCGTGGAGTGGAGCCGCTCGGGGCCATGTGTGTGCAGGTTTGGGCCAATTACAGGGATTCTCATCAGTGCCGGGCTGCCTTTTCGCCGCAGGTGCAGAGCACACAGGCCAGTCGAGGGTCCATGCGGGTCAACCCTGTACCCCCCTTTGAATCTCTCAACACAAATGAGCACACCTGAGAGATGCAGTGGGTACAGCTGGTTCGGCAGATCGGATATATAAAGACAAAAAAAAGCAAGGACGAAAATGTGATCATGGGATAGAAAATGTTTTATTTTGCAGGTTGTAGAGATCTTCTCATATTTATTTTCTGCAAAGCTAACGCAGACACACATATGCGTACTGTACTTAAGCATTACAGCTGTGCAGCGGATCGAAACATTCATGAGACAAACGTGCTATAGGGGCAGAATTAAAAAATCTGCCATCCTGTCAGCCATGAAAAAGTAGTAAATACTAAAGTGCTCAAAGCTCTGATGCTCATGAAGGCATCACACTAGTAATAACAGTATTTTAGACTCAGCAGGTGACTGTACTGATAGGGAGACATATTGACCTTACTCTCACCTCATAAGATGCACACACGGACATTAGTATGAGAGCAGATGTTCACACTGCGGGACTAAAGGTGTGCACTCGCAGGTGAACGAGGGAGGCATGACACCCAACGCAGGGTCTTTGACAACAGCAACAACAGCATTACTTCAAGTATATACTTTATTCAGCCATAATTACCAGCTTGGGGGAAAATACGGCTGAGAAACTGGATTAAGCATGACCGAATCTTCTTAAGTGGTTAGAAAATCAAAGCGCGCTGAATGTTTGCCCCATACACATTGGCTTCGGGATGAAAGGCTTGGCCGAGGTTTGTGAACCAGCACAGACACCAGGAAGGTTTTTCTCTGTCAAATTATCAGCTTTTATACTACCAGAACTTTGAACAGTGCTGGTCTGCGTGTTTGCTCCTGAATCTTAAACATTGCCTGGAACTCTGTGTCTTGCGGAAGGGAACCAAACCTGTGGCCTGTTTGGCGCGGTTTGCAGCAGCGCAGCCCTAAAAAGAGGATTGTGCCGCTGTTGTGGATTAGCAGAAGGCGGCAGGCAGGCAAGTGTGTATGTGCACGGGTGTGCGAACAAAGTGCGGGAGCGTGTCTGTCTGTGCGTTGGCGCTCGGGGCTATCCTGTGGTGAGGAGGGAGATTCTCACCTCCGTGCGCGCTGCTGAAAACCTGCTAACCGTTGCATTTACAACTCTCAGTATGGTGAGGTAAACACATTTTTAGCGCAACACCATCTCTCCCTCCTCTGGGTGGGTTTTAAAGGAAAAGCGGCGAAAGCATACTGAAATCAGCACAGCTACCGAGGAGGGATTGTCTCAGCTCCTAAAACAAACATTTTGGATTTGCCAAATGATGCTTGTCATCCAAATGCAAACACTCACTGATACCATCACATGGACTTAAGCCTGTTGACAAAATGGAAAGCAAAGTCATGTGAAGTCACCATCGCTGCAGAAACTAGCATCCACATCAAAATGCACCCGCTGAGATTGCTGGAATCCTTTAAACACTAATTTAAGTGCTCTCAATTTTATTGAAACCATAATATAAATACTCCTGGGTATTTTCTTTTTCTCTTGAGAAGAAAAATGAATATCAGACCCAGATTTCTATTCCACAAAGCATTTGGGGTTGTTAGTTGATGAGGAGGAAAGGCAGACAGAGGAAGCTTTAAATCTGTGTCAAAAAGAAAGACATTAGCCCCGTGCAAGATGTTCATTTAAACCTGGTGTGAAGGCAGGTACGTCGGTGGCCCATTAATTACAATAATCACATCGTAGGTGTTAGAATAATTCATTAACTTAGATTTAGTTAAGGCTTCATTTAATACGTTCTTGTTGGTCAGGAGAATAGGAGACAGGAGAGAGGAAGAGGTGGGAGGGAGACAGAGATAGAACGAAAGAAAGGGAGGGAGAAGGCAAAGAAATAGAGAGAGAGAGAGACAGGGTGCCGATTAAACCACAAGGTCTGTCAATTTGTGTTTGAGTGTTCCACTGGGGGAACGGTTACATCCTTTTTAAGAGATATATCATTTTATAAAAGACCAAAGGGAGGGAAAATGAGACAAAAAACTGAGGGGGTGGGGGTAGAAGAGTAGTGCTGATACAAGGGAGGGATGGATGGAGGGAGTTACGGAAGAGGGGTTGGTTGGTTAGGGAATCGGTTTTGCTTGCTATATTTAACTGACCCATAAATCTGTTTTCAAATTCCCCTCCATTAAAAAAAAAAACACACACACACGCTCATCCCTTCGAATGGGAGAGAAGAGAAGTCAAGGGAAGGGAGGAAGGGCTAGTTTTTCTTTTATCGCGCCGACTATTAAGTACCACAATCCAGGCATAGCTGCTGCTACATTTATCCCAACAATGTAATTGGTCCAGCTCCCTTGGCTGGTGGCTCAGTTACTGGCCCTCCCTCAGGCCCCCCAGTGTGTGTGTGTGTGTGTGTGTGTGTGTGCACGCTCAACCAAAGGCCCTCCATTCACAACCCCAGCTAATACTGCTAATGCTAACATAAACTATTATGACCCGCTCAGGCCATGGATGCGTGCGTGTGTTTCTGCATGTGCATTTGTGTTGCACTCAAGGCTGCAGATGAAAAGCGAAAATGGCAGCCACACATAGACAAACAAGCCAGCACAGACCCCTCCTCTTGACCGACCCCCTCCTACTCTCTTTTTTGTCTTCGCAATGATGTACTGTACACACACACACACACACACACACACATTTTCATAGTCAACCACACATACGCACTCTCTGGATTGAGCCTAAGTGCAATTACGAGGAAAAGGACAAAAGCTTCGCAGACAGAAGCAACATAAGGGTCAGCTGGCTGTTTTACCTGGAGCTAAATATCGAAAGCGAAGGGGAGTTAGAGAGAGGAGGGAGGAAAGTGGGAGGAACAGAGGGGAGGAGAAGGGTGAGGAGAAGGCAGAGCAGGTGGTTAATTGTAACTATTGTAAGCTGAGTTGGGGAATTTTTCACGTTTGTTTACAGTTCTTTTGTCATTCGAGTTTTAACTTGTTGAGATTGCTTACAAGGCCGAATTCCAAAGTGCCCGTTCAATTCTCAGCGTCAAAAAAAAAACAAAAAAAACAAGCATCATCTGCATCATGAGCCCCGTAACATGATCGTGAACGGAGTAGTTGATGATGTTTATCATATACTGTCGGGGAGGCTGATTTCACCCTGGTGCGTGTGGCATACAGGCATGAAACGGTTGTTTGTTCAGGGAGCGTCCACATACACGCCGCCAACTCCAGATGCCATCAACCCTCTGCACTGTTTACTTTTGGCTGAAGACAATATACTAAGGAACGAAATCTAAAAGTTTATAGCGCGCAAAATAGAAGGAGACACAAACGTCGCTGTGTGAGCACCTTACAAACAGGTGACGTTTGTCACTCACATTCAAATGTTATTTCCCGATGAGCAGCGTTGGCAACTGCCGCTGTTTGCCATCAACATATTGTCAACCGCATCGTGAACCTCTGAGCAAAACACGGAAATTCCTTTTCTCTTAGGCTACATCGCAGTAATGGCTTAAAACACAGCTGGATTAGAGCCTCTCGGGTTTACAACCAATAAGGTTTCCCATCTGCAAACCTCAAGCCTTTATGATTACCTACGGGTGGCTCAGGGTGATGGCATTTGACTTAAGACTAGAGCCAAAGCGAAATGCTGACTAATCTGTAACATCTGGCAAACTTTACGAGTGAGAGGGAAGAGAGGAGGAAAATGATGCCAGGTTGGCAGGTGGAGGAGTGAGGAGCTGTTTCCATTACTGAGGGTGTGGTGGCTACCGATGGCAAGCAGCTTTGTCTGATAAGTGACCCGACACGCATTCAAGTCAAGCGAATACGCGGATTAACAATGTGCGCACACTAAACTGTGACCTGCGTTTCAGCCATCGCTCAGGCCGTCACTCCCGAGGCGCCGCGCACCCCAGACCGGGAGCTGTCACCAACTTAAATACGCTAATAAATAAGTCAAAGAGTGTGTGTTAGTCAGCGCAAAGCAGCTCACATTCAGGAGGCCGTTCAATAAAGTACAAAGCAACAGGCCCCAATGAACGCACAACGGTAATTACTACCCAAAATCAACACATAATAAACTATTCATATTAAGGCCAGTGTTAAGGGGCAATATTGTGCAATAGTTCTGGGTTCTACTGGGTAATTACACAAAAGTTTATTTTTCTAAGAACAGAATTTGTGCAGCATCTCCTCCTCTCCTCTGCCTGGAACGGTTTGTTTTCGCTCCTGCTCCTTCCTCAACTGCTCCAGTTCACTCAGGGATGAAGCCTCAGCCACATTCTTCCTCCTCCTGCTCCAGAGCGTGTTTGTCTTTCAAAATGCAAAACTCTATCCTTTTAGCGCAACTCCCCCAAAACCCAGTACGGCCACATATTGCAGAGAAGAGGAAACTCTCTAGCAAGATCCTTGTTGTGTAGGAGAGCAACAAAGCAGGTTTCCTGTGAAACCTGAAAAGCGGGTGCGTATACGAAAGGCGTAAGACGAACGGGTCGGAATGTGGCTAACAACCAGGAGCTCATCTACTTCTGAAGACGCTAAATTACTTAAAATATTAAAAAAAAAAAAAAAGATGACACATGATACGCAATAAAAAGGCACAGAACACGGGCAACACACATTAGCACTGAATTGACTCCATGTTCTGAGCTGTACCACGCAGCAATCACACGTGTGGCGAGAGGAACAGCAACAAATTGGATTTTCAAGGATGATGGTGTGATGAAAGATTGTGTGTTTTTCTCATCTACCGCCAGTGCTGTTAGAGCACGGTGTGATTAAATAAAACCTTGCCCAAGTTTCAATAAACGCATTATAACAATTGCATTTCCTTGACAAAGATTTAGGGACTGGCGTGATGCGATTGGATTACTGGGGAACATTGAGCTTTTTTAATGCCGTTTTTGCCCTGACTTAAGTTGAATGTACACCTCCACTTGAGCAAGTTTAAAGAATTTACCCCCTCGTCTCAACATGTGGTTAGGGACACTTTGATGGAGATGATGGAGATGGCGTTTGCCCCCAATGGACGGCCAGGTTTTCGCCAGGATGATGTCAGAGGTGTATGGAAGCATTTTGTCTGAATATGGACGGAGAGAGGAGCCTCATCGTGCAACACAGAGTTATTCAAAACACACACAGGACTTCATCGTAGGTAAATGGTGAGAAGTTTGAAACCTGCAAAGCCAGACGCCAGACATTTACCCGCCTCAACTTGCGTTTCACCTGCTGAACAACTGGGGGATATCGTTGAGCTGCAGGCTCAAAACAGCGATTACGGATGGATTTGTAATTAAATATAACTGTTTTTTTTTTTCTTTGCAACAGCAGACGCATTATAGTGTCACTGCTATGTGGACAAAAGGCATAAATAACAGTGAATGAATGGTTGATACGCTGATGACTAATCAGTGAAAGGGATATACAGTGTACCTGTGTTCCTACTGCGGAGAGAGAGTGACAGGCAGCCAATAAAATAAAAGGCGGAGACGAGTTTGCAAAGTTGTGTGTGTGCATGTGTGTGTAGCTGTGTGTGCCACCACCATGGGAAGATTGCACAAAGGCTCATCTTGATTTAAGGTCAACTGTCAGCCTTTTCATTGATTTAACCCCCCGATGTCAGGAGACACTCGTAAACATACTCAGGTATGGCCCAACGCTACACATCTGTGATTCTGGCAGGTGGCAACAAGCCGGTTAATAACGCCACACCTCTGTTTTCACCCACCACACCTCACGCCCTCCACACAAACGCAGATTACACACACAGATAGAGAAACGCTCCGCATTCTTTTTTAGGAGGTTAAAAGAAAAGGTGACAATAAGCAGCCAACAACAAATACAGTCTCTCACCTCTCAGTAGTCTGATTGACTTTCTAATTAGTTCAACATTTTAATAACGCAAAAAACCATGCAGCTCATAAAACAGCGTAACAGCACTAATGATTTGCTTTTTCTTCACAAATCCTATGATTAAAACAATTAGCCAATGCAAACTACTGAACTGCTTACAACTTGCTCCATCCAAATGTCAACACAGCCATTTTGTGCCTAGGACAGAATTCAGGTAAACCCGAGGCAACGTATTCTCATCCATTAAACTGTCTGGCACACGTCGCCTCCTCCACTTCAGCATATTCGAACAGTCACGAGGAAGGAGGGATGATGGAGTGTGGCGTGTGCGAGTGAACGAACGCTAGAAAGTCAAGAATACAGTAAAGTTTGCAGTAATGCAATAAATGCTCACCGCAAATAGGCCGTTCACATGATTACGCTAAATGAAACACGATCTCCGAGGAAACTCCCTGGAAGAGTATTGATATGTTAGATAATGCGCGTGTAAGCAGACTCACAATAGCCCAGTTTCACCACTTTCAAGTCTAACTTGAAGAAACAGAAACCGTGACAATATGCAGCTGTTATGTGTATTTCAACAAGCAAATATGTGACATTATTGAATGTCATAAAAAGTGACATTGAGCGGTGACAAACACGCGCACTGTGACATGTTGCTGTGTCAAATCATCACCCAACCAAAGTGACACGCAGGTTTCCTCAATGCAAAATAAAAATAGAAAGCTGAACAACATTATAATGAGAAGACGCTGTTTTATTAATGTGCTCTTTCTCTACGTCGGAGGCATCCCTGCGTTCTCCTCAGCGTAGCTCACAGTTCCCTCCCCTGCCTGCACTCTCTCCTTGGAGGGGAAAGTCAAAAGGTTTTTCATTTATCTTGCGCCGAAGACGAAGCGCAAAACACGACTCCCTCGAGAGACCCAGGAGGAAACCGCGAACACCTTGCCCCAAATATCTGATCTTGGAGGTGCAGAAAATAGCATGCGCGTATTTGTTTGCCGGGACGAAAACTTCCTCCCGTTCCCCAGACGCCGTGTTGTCATTGAACGCTGCGCTGCTTTGTGTTAGGCATATAAAAATACATTTTGATTTTTATTGGGGAAAGAAAACACATCTCAAGAACAAAAGATAATTGTATTGATTTGTTGAGCTTGTGCAGCAGTGCACAATGTGTCTGTTGGTAATATTTTGGGCTTGGAGTGTGTGTGAATGTGTATTTTTATGTTTGCATGCATTTGATTGACGAACTGATGGTTTGGTCTTTGAGATCCTTTAAATGGATGAAATTTTTATTGGTTTTATTTTTGTACAGGTTTCTATATATATATATATATCATGTGAATAGGAAACCAAAACATGTCTTGTCTCCCTCTTTCACCTACAGGCAGACAAACGGTGAAACACAGAAAGTTTCAACGCCGTTATCGGCCTTGGTCTCTTGGCTACAGGGCTTGTGGGATACCCCTGCTTCTTGGCAGTCATTTCAGTTCTAACACAAGCTGGAAATACAGGCTTTGGGTTTGTGTGCGTGTGTGCGTCATTGCGTCTGACTCATTCTGCATGTCAGCGTATGTTTTGTTTTTATACAGAGTGATTTTTTTACTAGATTTTTGTTTTGTTTTGGTGTGCCTGACATATGCAGTCACCTAAATCAGTTTTAGTAGCTTATCGTAGTCGTTAGTAGAGTTTTAAAGTCTCATTTACGGTGAAATGCAACCTCTTCATATAGGTTCATGTTCACATTTACACTATAATTTCCATTCAGGTCAGAAAATGCAGTGAAAGGCAAAACGGGCAAATCTCCTTCTCGCCGATGCCAAATTTACTTTTTACTGTGTGTGGAAGACTCGAATGAAGCCCCATCGAGGTTGACAAAGAAGAAAGTCTTGGTTGATTTGACGAGAGCCATTATTGGAGGATTTCAATGCAAGGTCACGTTCATGTTAACATCAAATTCAAATAAAAGATGAATATGCTAACTTCTTTTCATGATGAGTCTTCAATTAAACATGCAATTTGTTTGCATAGAAACAAATATAACTTTTTTTATATGAAACAAATGCATAGGTCACATATCAGAACTTGATGATGCAATTAGTACCTAATGCAGAGCTTAGACCTTGCGCATCCATATCCATAGAGAATGGGGGCAAAACATTTCAGCTACATGTATGCAGTAGATTCATGAATACTAACATTCGATTTAGTCTATTGTGACTTCTTAAAATGTAGGATTCACATGCAAATGAGGAGTCTATTCTCAGGTTCATAAATTTAAAAGCTGGGTCATGACATATTTATGGCTTTGAATTCATACTCCAAGCATCATAAATAATGTAGTTAGAGAAAGAATGCTATGAAGTGCTCAAAGGTTGGATCATCACAGGTCTGGACAGGCTTTAATTTGGAGAATCCTGATTCTGGTCCTTGGAAAAAAAAAAAAAAAACTTTGCATATTTAGAATCATTTTGAGTTTTCATACATATTGTGCAGTATATCTCAGAATGTTTACTGACTCTTCTTCTCCCCATCTCTTTCTACGTTATGTCCTGTTTCTCTCTCATAATCCATGCCGTCATCAACAGATTCAGACTTAAGCTTCCGTTTCATCCTAGAGGCCAACACAGATTAAATATAGCAGCTAGTTTTTGCTCAGAAAATGTTTGGCTAAGTGCTGGTGTGCCAGAAGCCCTTCTTAACTGGTTTACTGCTGCCTTAGCACACATCCCCGCTCATTTCTTCTACTTTGTACCCCCTTCCATGAAAAGCAGATGGGTTGCTTTCCGATTTGATTTCTCTAGAGATAAAATCATCGCTATGCATAATGTTAAAGGGGAGAGGGGATTGGAAAAGGCAGGGATGGGAAGGTAATCTTTTTCACCAGGTAGTCAGCCAATGAACGAGTCAGCCAGAGAACTAACATTGCTCAAAGGCAAAGAGAGGAGACTTGCTAATCCCCCACCTGCTTGTGAGGAGATCTACAGGTACCTGGTGAGGCAGCCAGCTGCTGGAAGAAATCTTGGAGCGGTTCCAGTGTGTTTTAACGTGTGTACAAATGAACAAACCAGTAAGTAAAAACACAGTTTGTGTTGCTCCAGCATAAACTCTTAGTTTAATTTCAGATCTGATGTCTAAACCAACCTCACCAGACGCTGTTGACACAAAGAAGTATTGGGTCTGTGCTGTAAGTGGCCCCTGGATAATATTAAGCATTAGTATTATCACATTAATCCAACGTTCCTGCATTTTAGACACAATAGAAACATCTCTGTCCAAACTTACAAGCACCGCAGTCTGGATTTGAAGATTCTGGTGAGATATGCGGTCGCACGACGCTCCTCCCCTTTCCACAGGCCAGGTTAGTCTGGAAATTCTCGACTCGAAGTTGTTTAATGAGCGTTTCTAACGCCGCTGTGCACTGCCCCTCTCTTTGTCTCGTCTGCGTCGCCAGCCTAATCGCTGCTGACAGTCAGCTTTGCTCTTTTATTAGCTCTGCGTCGCTTGCAATCAGCGACAGTGAAGTCAGGCAGCAGGAAGGGCTTGTGTGAACTCAACACCCACTTGGGTTTGAACATTCAAAACATGCCCACACACACACATACGTCCTCTTCCTAAGTCGTACTTGCCGTCATACATGTTCAGAAAATTTAAAAGCACACATTTATTTGTAAGCATACTAATGAACCGGCCTTGACTAGGCAGCCCGCCTGTATGTGGGTCAGGCCTGTATTGATTTTCTGTGTGCCGGACTGTTTGCCCCCCGCGCTAGAAAGGGTGAAAAGGCTCACAGACGAGAGGTTCCGCGGCCTGCTAGCCTCTTCTTGTCAGTGCCCCATGAATTGGCAGACAATGGACTTGTTTGATAAAGAGGAGGGTTGACATTCGAACGGGCAATTTGTGAGCGACGGGGCGGGAGGAGGGGGAGGCGGACGGGGCGGTGGTTGGATGGAAGGGCAGGGTCAGGAATTTGCTTCACTCTCTTTAAAGAATGTAGCGTCACCCATATGTCCGCCTGCCCTGGTACGTACTCGATGGACTGGAAGGGCATGGATGCGAGAGTGCTCTCTCTCTCTCTCTTTCCTTCTCACTCCATTTTGCACGACTGACAAGCCTTCCTTCCTACTGTGGAACACAGCAAGTCCTTTTTTTTAGTTGAGGTGAGAGCAGGCCACAAAAACAAAAAGATTCCCAAAATAAAACTAAAACAGCCCTCATCCTGACAATCAACAACCACCTTCCCCTCTATGTCACAGCTCGCAGGTTAAATGCTTCTGAAGGAATCCTTATTAATCCCCTTAACTACAGGTTTGGGCCGTCTATTTACTGCCGCTGACCTTTTGACCCTTAGCCACTGGCTGATTTCTAATGTTTGAAATCGGCTAATTTGGGAAATTGCAGAATGTGGAGCTAAAGACCACTTAGAGTTAATGGTCGGCTCATCTGAATGTAAGCGCCATGCTCAGGGGAGGGCAAGCGCAGGGCGGCGAGCGGCGCTACCAGTGCTCCCAGTGTTGGTGAGGTGTATTTGCTGAAATTGCTCATTTCGGAGGAGCCAGATATTTTCTCCCTCTCACATCAATCTGAATAGCGAAGACTTTCACTGCTTCCATTATCTTGCCATTCGTTATCCTCGCACGCTGTAGGCTTTTTTCTCAATTACATCCATTTATGGTTCCTGGAGTAATTACATCAAACTTGAGTCAGTTACTTCTAAGGTGTGTTCTACTGTAAATTAATTCGGAAGTTTCGGCCTTACTTCCTTTTCATTTGGTAGTAATGGGCTCTGCTTGTTCTCATGCGAGAAAACCAGGGGGCTGAATTCCAAGGCAGCTGACCTCACAGAGGAGGAAAAGGGAATTTCAAATAAAAAAGCTGGGAGACAGAACATGATATTTGACAGACGATGCCAGTACATTGGAGTTTACTGGTTCTGAAACAATTAAACTGTTTAAAAAATCATTTACTTTTGGATCATCATGTTCATTAATTGCTAAATAATTATTAATTTTGATTATATTCAGCATATTAAATATACTATAACTAATAGTCAGACACAAAATATGGATGCTTCTAATACTGTACCTGAGAAAACCAATTTATTCCTCGCCTCTCTGCTCACTGTAATTTGAGCATAGTATGTTTTACTATCTCTGTTACCTTCAGCATATTTAGCCAGCTCTTCATTTGCACTCGTCGTTTAGGCTAACAGCTTATTCAGTCTGTTTATATATGGCCCCTCAGAACTAAATTAATAGAAGAGGCTTTGGGGACCAGAGAGGAAAGTCATAAGCAAGACTGTAATACTCATTTGCAACATAGAGGCTAATTACCAATTTGCCACTCTCCAATCTTGTTTCATAATATGTTCACGACTCAACTTCTTTTTGTGTTTTGATGCCTGCCAGCGTCGTATGACTTTTGCACAACAGAGGGTTGCTTTGCCGCCGTCTTCCTCGTAACTTCACGGGCTCGTAGACTTGCCCCAACGCGGGCGTGCGTCTAGCAGCCAGTGGTGTCAGAGCGGGGGGACTGCGATCGCCTTCGGCTTCGGCGGAGAAAGAGTCATACGCAGTGTTTTTTAAGTGCATTTTAATAAGATTCAGGAATTTCAAAACACACATGCCACGTCCAAACAGAAGACTTTAAACCTTACGTGTGTAAACATGAATATAATAAGTAAGCAGGACACTTTCACTTTGCATAATCAGGACTTCTTTTCTATGTTTTCAACAATAGGTACTAAAACGTCAAGTGCACGCAAACAGTTACATAACCTGCCTTTACACAATCAGTGAGATTTCCTTCTCTGTTAAACCCATGATGACAGACAGCGTGTGAGGCGCTTTGCAGGGTTTACACTATATAAACACATTCATTATTTACGGGGAATTTTCCATACAAGCCAACCAGATAGTTAAATATTTGCCAGTTCTTAACGCAAAAAGGTCTGAGCTCCGAGGGCCGAATACGTCTCAAGTCCTGCCTTTTATGTACTTTTCACCTCTGCTTCAGCAAATTTCACAGACGTTAATGCTGCTCATCTCGCGGCAAACAGAGATAGTCTGCGGATTATTAGGCTCTCGAAGCTGCATTCTTTGAAGTCTGAGTGGCTTGAGTGTTTGTTTTATTTAATTTTTTTTGTATTGTGATCTTTGTGCTGTGTTTGCAGAGAGACTAGTGAATAGCAACTGATAAATCATTTAAGTGTGAAGTGAAAGCTGATCTTCCGTTTAGGACCCACAGATGCCGGTTAATGGGCTTGAAATAAAAACGTGGCAGGAGACCAACCAAGGTGTTTCTAAAAAATAAACGCACGAAAAAAAAAAGCAAATAAATAAATAATCAGTCCTTATTTATAGGATTTACTCATTTAAAACCAAAAGCTGATGATGCAGACAGAAAGGAATACGCAAGTTAACGCGCTCATCTAAATGTGCCCTTGTTTCGTCATTAATATGTCAGTGCACATGCACGGTAGTAAACTTAGTGTTGAATCATTAACTGTAGGAAATAGATCATTAAAAGTTCAAAAGAGATCTGGGTTAAGCTCACAGAGTGAACAGTATACCCTTTAAAAACTTAAAAGGCGAAAGGCAGAGGACACGCAGTCCATGAACAGGCCAACGAGCTTGCTACTGCCCTACAGCTCAGCGATGCGTGTCCGCCGAAGACAAGCCGAGCGGAGTTGGCCATTGCAAACATTTACATTTCAAATATTTCCTAGATGTTCACGAACGCATGTGGGTTAGTTAGTGGCCTGGGAAGTCACCTGGCCAACCATTTCCTGCAATGTTAACTCAAATGGGCTCACGTCCTCGGGAGCCAACACAAATGAGCGTTTTTAAGCCACAAAGAAGCTCATAAATCTCGTTCTGGGGTTCCCTTAGTAGACCAAAAGCACAACATAGCCCCCTGTTACTGTTGTCACCACAGAAGGGATCTTGGAAGAGGTCGGGGGAGGATGAACGGCACATGTATAATGAATTAAAATATAATAGACATAACATAAATTAAAAGACTCCTGCAAGAACAAACAGGCCACATGGAAAAGTTCAGAAACAACCACTGCACCAAATGCCAGTATTCCTGCACCAAGTGTCAGTACAGCCCCCCTAGAGAATCTGTGAAGCCTGCTCGACCGATGGTGGATGGAACAAACACAGGCTTCTTTGTCGCGTCAAAAAAGACGAACAGAGCTGCTAATGAATCTAATTAACTTAATAATAAGTTTTTCTCGACACTAAAGGCTTTTTGTCCACGATGGAAAGATGCCAGCTGCCACTGGATGTCAGTGTTAATTTTGACTTGATTGGTGATTTTAATTAGAATTTTTTTTTCTGGTCTCTCTTTTAAGGTACCTACTGCAAGAAAAAGGCCATTTTTTGCTGCCACAGTTTAGTACGAGGACGGCGGCGTTGCTCCACGGCACAGACGAACAAGCTGAGTCAGGTCCTGGCATCACAGATGGTGCCGTGACTAGATGCAGTTCCTAGTTGGTTTTAGTGTTTTTATGGCATCGGTTGACAAAATAACAGAAGAAGAAAGGAAACGTAGATAATCGCACTCCTTTAATGGCTCTGTTAGTGATATTACCCACACGCCCGACCCCTTTGAGGCGCTGACACCGCCGCCGCCTGTGGCCTCTTGGTCTTTAACGGGCATGAGCATCGCCGTCCTATGACGTCAGTGCATCACAGAATAAATGACAAAACAAGACGGAAAAAGCATCTGCGGCTCAAAGTTCTGTTTCCAGGACTATTGTGGAATCTCCTCTAGCGCTTCGGGTCCACGCGGGCGGGCGACTCACTGCGTTTCAACAGGAGGAGTCACTCGTGCCCGTGCTGCCCCTTGTTGGTCAGCACGCCTCCCCCCCGCTGTCAACTTTTCTTGCCCTAATGATGACCTTGGGCTCACTTTTAATCACTCTTTGCGTTGCCCTTTTAGCAATTATTCCACTCTTCTGCACATTTTTTACATTAGAAGCAGAAGACGGAATCCTGTTATCAGGAGCTGCCGTGTAGACACACAATAGAGTCTTCTTCACAAATTATAACGCATTCAAAGAAACTGATGGAAGATTTGCATCCTATGGCGGATTCCATGTAAGACTCACTAACTCTTCCATTTTTCACTGAAGCAAAGTTGAGGCTTTAGTATGAGCCTTTACTTTCTTTCTTTGTCACTCACTCCCACTCTTACAGGCCTGCGTGAACTTCGTGGTCAAAGAGGAAGTTAAACAAGTGTGACAGAAATAGCAGGAGAAATTGAGAAGCAAAGAGTCAACCGAGCAGTCGGGTCCGAGCGAATGACACAACTGACTCCTGGTTGGAAACAAGAATGCAGCCACAGCAAGGACACGAACACTAATAAGTGGTATGTTGGATTATTGCAGGGCGCTCGTGTAAATGAAACAGCGCACTCGCTGTTATTTTCAGCAGTAGTTCTAAAGCAGCAAGCACAGGACAGAACATAATTCATTTATTGTACAATTAGAACAAATTAGGTGATCTGACTTTGATTTGAACAATTTCACATAAACTCAGTCCCAAGAAAGAGGAAGTGGGCTGCTACGTCACATAATCTACATCGAAATACCTAAGCAGACTTCATCGTGATGTATTTTCCTCTCAAATGTGCTCTTATTAACAGCCTCGTATTTTTCTTGCCATCTTTAACACTGGATGACGCAGTTTGACGTGTCCATAAGCAGGAGGGAGGGAGGGAGGGAGGGTCCAGGCCTGAATAAGCATTTGTTTTAATGAATCGTTGGATTCTGAATTCAAGGTAGCTTTACACCCCCAGCGGCCTTCGTGTGAAGCTCTGACATCACCTTAAGTCAAAGCGTCTGCTCCTGCTCCTGAGAGTCACATCTGCATCTGTTTAGGACGAGATAAACTATGTTGGAGCACTCAAGGATGGCTCTCCTGTGTTTTCTTTGACCTTGTGCGCAGACAACATAAAGTGGAGCAATCGATCGCTACCCTCTGACGACGCCGCAATATTTGTAAGGAACTGAAAAAAATAGAAGTCAAACCAGATGAACAGCTGTATTGAGATAAACCGTCACCCCCATATGCTGAGGGAAAAACAATCTCTGCACATTATGGAGACTGAAGATGAAAAAAAAAATACACTTAATCAGCTAACATTGATATTACTTCTGGCAATTAGGAGCATGCTGGTAATGATATGAGTTTTCAGCTGTAAATAATTATGCTGCCTGCGGGCCATGCTTTAATTCTCGGCTGTATCTATAAACAATAATCAAACCAACAGCAGCAGGCTAAAAGTTGGAGATTTGTGGTTTTCAGAGCAGCAGTTGAGGAGCAGCTTATTGGAGCCCCGTGGTGATGCCAGTAGTCAGGTGCTCTCTCATCTGTACACCGGCTCTATTGATCGGCGTGTGTGCGTGCGTCCAACGCGCATGCAGGTGTAGTCAGAGCGCACGGATCTGGGTTCACGGCCTTCACACAGGGAGTGTTGTGCATGCAAAACCTTACATACAGTACTATAGGGGACATGCTTTACATACACAGATAGATGCACACTTTGGCCTGTGCACTATGCAGTAAACACAGACAGAAAGCGATATTTTTTTATAATTATGAACATTAAACAATGTGGATTTTGTTATTAATAAGGTAACATTGATATAGAGGATTCAAATAAAAAAAATCGCATAATTTTACGTCAAACTTTTAATAATATTACATTATCTCTGGCTTTTCTCACTGTACAAAGAGCAAAGAAAGAATTGGAAACATTCTAATGCAAGTGTGACAGCTGACAGCTAACTTTTACTCACTGTCAGACAGCAAGTAGTGGCTTGCTGACGTGAAAGGACTAAGATGAAGTGTGTAATTAAGGAAACATATGAAAGCCGGCACTGGGCCCGAGATTAATTAGGTGCGTGTCAATACCCTCATCAATATCCGATTAACTAATGATACATGGTCCAATGAGGGCTATTGATCTGCTGCAAGTCTGCTGTGTTAATAGGTTGAAGCCGGCATTCAATGGGAAAGCTGACAAAAAAAAAAACCCAAAACAGGGAGTTTCACAGCAGGCAGGATGCGGAGCCCCGAACGCGGCAAAATCTGAAATTACCCCTCAGTCATAAGGAGTCAAATCACATTTGTGTGATGTGGACTCGTGGGATTCCAGTGATTGCTGTGACCACAACTGAACTTCTTCAGCTTTGCTAGAATTCCCATCCTTTTAGTGATAATTAAAAATGACCCCAAAGGATCCCCCCTCCCCAGAAAGAAAGGAGAAAGACTCAATCTAGATTAATGGCGGCGGATGGATCGGCCAACATCACAAGTTAGCCCCTTTATGATAATGATTGTAATGATAATAATGAACACTTGGATGAAGGATGAACAATCCCCTGTCCTGGAGTTGAATCCCTATACAGGTTAATTAGGTAAGATAACATCATTAGCCACTCTCATGCCTGCACCGAGTTGGATTAAATTAATTGGATAAGATGGAGATTTAGGTCTATATTTAATCACATAAACGATCAACGACAGCTTAGGCAGGGAAATGGGAGGTTCAAATCTTCGGGCATCTTATTTGGATCAAATTTAACCAGCTTAATGAGCAAAAAGGATCCCAGTGATTTGTAAAATAGATGCTGTACAAGATTCACTTTTCATGCAAGGCATTGATTAAAATGCGCATTAATGACGCATTATTGTGCCTTGTTAACTTCTGATTGTTTTTGAACGCTGTGGGATAATATATGAGGATGGTTGGTCACTTGGAACGGGGGGGGGGTTTAACAGTAATAACAGCAAACTTTAGATCAAGGACAACACTTGACTCGATATTCTCCAAACAAATGAGGGCTGATACACATGAGCAATCTCTCTTCCTCCGCTGAAAAGGCCACCGATGGCCTGATGGCTTTGCAGTCATGAATAAACCAGAGTCTGACTGTTGGTTCTCAGGGAAGCATTACCGTGGGTCATTATCTGTTTTAAAAGGGACACACGTGGAGTGTTCGTGTTGCCTTATGCCGTGTGGAGAACTGTGTGGAGTTCTGCCTAAATAATGCATGGGAGGGAATTTTTTTTGCAGGAATTGTCTGTTCTACATAATTGATGCTTACAAAGAGCGAGCGCTTCACCTTCGGTTGAGAGAGTTCGTTGTGGTCAGCGCCGAAAGGTGACAAAAGCTGCCTGTTTTACTAGTAATGTAAAAACAACAAACAGACACGTCTCTGAACGAGCGATAGGCCACGCCCCCCCCCGTTAATAATGCAACGCCATCTTTCAAAACACAAACGGTAAAACCATCTGGTGAATGGAAAACGTCCCACAGATGAAACTTTATCTTGGCGCATCTCAGCACAGAGCTAAACAATGGACGTTGTACGTTTAAAATGTGTATGATTTGGCCTATACTGTCTCTCGTGTGTCTTATTTCAGCAAGTGAAAGTAAACCTGAGAATGTCACCTGAAACTGTGTGTGTGTGTCTGTGCGTGTGTGTGTGTGTGTGTGTGTTAGGAGCTGCATCACGATCTCCTTGACAACCGGGTTTAGCTGAGCATGGAGGGGAAGAACTCAGACCTCGAAAGGTAAACACACTTTCTGATCCTGTCTAAAAAACTGTTTATATATATTTGAATACTGCTGTATTTGCAATAGATTTTGTTGAGAATCCAGCAGAATGATGAAATAACGTTCATTTTAGTTGACCTCATGTTCATGTGAAGGGGCGCCTCTGTCCACACACGATAAAATGTTACAAGCTTGCACGAATTCCTTCAAACATGCCTTTAATTTGCAGAGAATTGCTGATATTTATGCCCTCGTAGGTGCAAAGACAATGTGTATAGACTAAATACGATGAGCAGGCAAAATGCCTCCATTTGTCCAGCGACAAAGAAAGATTTTGGCCTTTTTCTACTCTGTTTGTCAGCTCCGTGAACTCCATGTCTTGAGGGATACTGTCTGTTGTTAAACGGCAAGAAAAGACCTCTGTCCACAAGCGAATAAAATATTCTTTTGCCGCACAGTGCCCCTGTCCCCGCTGACTATCGAGTTACATCCCTTATCCGTGTTTGTGGAAAGGAACAAAAAAAAAAGAATGTCAAGCGAAGATTTCAGGTCGCACTATGCCATCGAAGAGGGGAAGTGCCTTGTGTGGCGCAACACAGACCCCACTGTCATTCTGGATTAAGGGTTGATGGGGCTTAGATGACTAGATGACAGAAGAGATGGTCAATCTCAGGGCAGGCGAGGGAGATGGGGGGGGGGGCGGGGGGTGGTTGGAGGTCAAATAATGTATCATGTCATTTTAGATGACAACACTTTTGCTTTGGTAGAACTGTTGTGTAATTCTCGCAGGAGGGTCCGTTTTTACACTCGTGCTCTAGACTCACACTGCGGTTTATTGTCTACTTCAGGTTACATTATAAATAAGTGACCTCCTCATTGCTTATAGTTTCTTACTATGCACAGGGTCTGATTCAAAGGCCAAGAAACCACTAAGCGAGGGCAACAATATGTGAAAACATAACGTAGAAGAAGTCAGAGGCGTCTTTGTGACCTGAGATGTCTGCTTTCTATCATTAACACTTCTGTGGCATGTGGATCTATTGTTTCTCAATTTGCAGGTTAG
Source organism: Macropodus opercularis (assembly GCA_030770545.1). Taxonomy (NCBI): domain Eukaryota; kingdom Metazoa; phylum Chordata; class Actinopteri; order Anabantiformes; family Osphronemidae; genus Macropodus; species Macropodus opercularis. Next base: position 9,141,667 of record JAUCMP010000028.1, read on the forward strand.
ACTGCGACTCTATCAGTAACCCAGAAAAAAAAATTAAAAACAGGAAGGAATTTGATTCGGCGACGTACACGTGTAAAGGAAATGCAGCAAAATACCTCCTCTCTCTAAGTATTATCCTTCTCTCGTGCAGCTGGCGATAAGCGCCGTTGGACACAAACACGCACAGCTGGAATTATACCTTAAGAGCTTTAGTCTCCGCACTTGTTTACACAATCAGGTTTTTTGTGGGCCGTGATAAGGTGCATGGATATCCCGTGGTCTTTTGCCTAGTTAATGCGCACGGACCGCACACTGGCTCTGCTTTCACTGAGTTATTACGCCGAGTGTAATTTGAAACAATTACAAAAACACTGGCCCACTTGTTACAACACTCATTTTCCCCTCGCATATACAAACCACAGATTCAATAGCTTTACATGTTTTTCAATCACACCCAACGGAGCAGCGTTCAGTCTGAAAAAGTGTAGCGTTTCATCCCGGCTTGCATGGTATGGGATAATCTTTCACATTTTGCCCGGGGTTTGTTTTGCTATTTCAGCAGAAACTTGTGCGAGCCATGTGAATTAACCATCGGAAAAGACGATACAAATACCAAATCATATCGCGTCCGATGTAAATGAATCAACTATTAAGGGCAAATCGTTTATCTGTGGTAGTAAAGTGTTTATTGTCCTTTATTCTCAGCGATGCATCGCAAAGATAAGGACGCAACAGTTCTGTTGTTAGAGCATTGTAATTATGAGGTGTATTGAAAAGTTTTGGAGTAAATCAATACCATATTCTCCTCATGTGCAGTTGATATTCTTAAAGGGGGGGGGGCACGCTGCAGTACAGTTGTGTTATTTGTTTTGACACATTTCCCACCGTATTTTCACACATTCTTGTTGTGCAGGACTTGCCGTTGTTCAGAGATCAGGGTCAGCAACTGATGATCTTTTGCAGTTGGCGGAGATGGACACCTTTGGCAGTGTGAGTACAGTTTCACTTCTGGCTCTCGTAGCAGCGCAGCCGAACGCAAGGAGGTCAGGCCTCGTACCTCCGTGTCTCTCCCTCTCTCTCTCTCTCTCTGAAGGTGCTGGTGCAGTATGACCATTGACATTTAACATTCCTCCGCGCTGCCTCTGGGTTCTCAATGGGGGATTGAGGGGTGCGCTGCCTGGTTCTCAAGGGTAAAAACAAAAAGGCTCTTGAAAATCCCAAGGAGTTCCCACGATCCCAGGAAAGACCTTGATCCGACCTGTGTTAGATTTCCATTCCACGGATCAGGGCGCACAAAATGTACATATTTAGCTGATTTATTGTGTTTCGCAGCGGATTTCAGGACTCTCGTAATAAACGCAGTAATAATGGGCCACTAAAATAGTCACCGTGCAGCATTTTGCAGCACTACAGAGTATTTGTAAAAGTTTCTGTTTCATAATTATTCACAATTCACAGGCTTCACTGACATTTCTCAGTCCGTGCAGAAGCTTTTAGTGACATTTTATGGTGGAAAGTTTTCAAAGTCATTTTTCAAGGTTTTTTTTTCCCCAGTAACATACATAATCTGTTAGCATCAAAGGAGCACACATGCATAAATAATTGACTAATTCACTTAAAGGGGGCCAGCGTAGATTAATTAAGCTTGAATACTAATTATGTTTTCTGTCTACATCTACTGACGTGGTTGTTGTTTAATAAGAAGCTGTTTGGTGGGTGGAAATTACCGTGCACGTATACGGCTGCTGTATAAATTAAGGCGGTTTCACATTTTAAGGGTAGAAGTGGCTTTGAAACAAAATGCTAACCTTATCTTTCATTATTCAAATAAAGATGCTTTGTAGATGTTTTCATTATTGTTATGACATTTTACTGATATGAGCATTTTTAATATGTTTAAAGATAAAAGGAGACTATAAATGTGAAAACACAATCAGCTTACGTATATTACAGTATAGAGGCCAGTCTTATCTTCATTGTGATTATTATTCTATACCTACCTTTGTGGTGTATATTCCCACATTTTATACGCAGTCGTGGTTTTATTCATATTTCATATTTGTGTGTGTGCTGTTCAAGAGAGTAAACTGATATTGTGGATTCTTATGCACAATTCAGACAAAATATACGAAGGAATCTCTGTGTAAAGCTCTTACAACTTGACGTTTCCGGAAACACCGGTGTCCTTGACTCCCTTGCCTCGCGCGCAGGGTGCTTGTCTGGAAACGGTAGCTTTAAGCTCTGTGAAGATGAGGTTTTGCTGTCTCCACTCCCCTGGCAAGCTGCGCACACAGTGACAGAGGAAGACAGCTCAAAGCTGGGGCCTTGTTTACAGCTGCGTGGGGAAGAAAACAGCAGACGTAAATGAGGGTTGACAGTTTCATGAAGCACAATTGGTTGACGGCAGATTCAATGTGACTGGGCTGAACTGGGCGATGATCCGTACAGTATGCAAAATTCACTTTCTAGCTGGTCTGTGCCCACCAGCCCCTAGCAGCGAGCGGTCTTCCCCAAGCCCTTCTAGCTATGCCTTTGAATGCAACGAGAACTGAACGAGGCATCGCTGTGCCCAATTCCTTTCGACAACAATCGCATTTGAAGACGAGAGAAAGAAAAATGAAGTTGCGGATTGTTTTGTCACCAGTTGGAAATGATTTTCGTGTCGACCGCAAAGCGAGCATTTTGTTTCAAAAGGGGCGTGTGTGAAAGCATCCGGAGAGCAGGCGAGAGCCTGATCTCCGGGGCTGTGGCGTCGTGCTACTGTATGGATGTTGTAATACGACAAATGCCTTAGCACAAAAATTAACAGATTTACATCCATGAGTGACATTACTACAGTTTTTCTTTTCTGGCTCGCACCGCGTCTCGTACCCATCAGCCGCTCCTGCAGCACCTTTATTTATGAAGCTTGCGTTGTCATTTATCGTTTTAGAAAAGCAACATCTGCATGTTCCATCCGGTTATGGCACATTAAACAACACAGTCCTTCTATTACAAGAAGCATGCTGTCAATGTCAGTGGGGTCTAGGGAGCAAGATGAGAACCAGGCATTTTTCTTTCCTAGCTCTCTAGACACAGAGGCTCACATGGTGCTGTGTGGATTAGATTTTTAGTGACAATGACCCAAAGCATCAGGCCTGGGGTGTGCGTGCTGTATTCCTCCTGTGTACTATGTTTCCCCCCCCCCCCCCCCCCTCAAGTATAAATTTGTAGCAATCAGAAGACTTATTGACATTTGCAAGACATGGAGCTTATTCTCTTTGCAAAGTGAGAAATATTGGCACTGTTATAGAAGCAAGGCTACAAGGAAAATGTGCCCAGAGGAGAATAAATACGAGCAGAAGAATAAAATGAACGTTTCAAACTTTTACAGTTGTTTTGATTATTTTACACTGCAGCAGTTAATATGTATTACAGCAAAGCCATGTTTACAGTATGAGGGAGTTGATATTCTAGATTATAATTTAGGTGATAAACAAAATGCATTTGTTTACCCTGAGATAAACCTCACTGGGATTTCTTCTCTGGTTCGTCTTTCTAAAGCACCTTTAGTGCTACAGGCCGACATTAATTTGACATATAGGAGGGCTGTTGTTGTTCTAATTTGATGAGTAATCATATTAGCGAACAGCCTTCGTACTGTAGCATTGTGTTGTTTAATGCCAGTATCCAGTAAAAATAGGATTTGCTGGACAGGGACGTGATTTTGAATGTATTCATAACCGTTTTCACAACAGGCTGCAAGGTTCCAATCGCAACCAGCATTTGGTGGTTTAGCTGCACGATACTGTTTAAGTGTCCTGTTATAATACAAAACAAATGGTGATTGGATGTGTTTTTTTCTCATTATCTGGATTAGCTGATTCATTTTGCCATAATTGTTTCAGAGAGATTCTCATCTTGCTGTATGTACCCAAACAAATGTTTATCTGGCAGACAGGTGCGTAGAAGTGTCTTGACGACAGGCGAGTTAGGAAACGAAGAGGGAGAACATGGCGGTAATGGCACCACGGGAGCGGTATCTGCCAGTCTGACACTCCTCAGTATGTGAAATTCAGAAAAACTGATTGGTACCCAGTCGAACAGAAAATGGTTTTTAAATAAGTTACAATTAGATAAGCATTAATCTCAGTGGTATAAATGAATGTCTTGCTGTAGGGCTTGTTGAATGTAAAAACAGCTTTACAAAAACTCCTCTTACCAGATTGGTCTGGAAGTAGTCCCCCTCTATTTTAATTGCTCTGTCATTTAGAGTTGAAATACGTCCCCCTCCCATTCTGCCCCATCATTTTTGCCTTTGAAATTAAATATTGTATACAAATACACGCTGTTCACGGGCATGAGAACAGTTCATCATTGGAATCTGCATAAAATTATGCTTAAAACGGTCCATACGCTTTGAGCAGCAGCGCTCTTTTATACGGTGCATTCTTATATAAACATATCCATAACGAAAACAACTACTTATGCCTCTTACCCCGGCGTCCTCGCTGTTCCTGCATGTCTGCAGAAATGAGACAAACGTGGGAATGCAGAGCTTGTTCCACATACGTTGGACTGAACGCAAACTCACACTAGCTTTTGTAGATCGCATACAAACTGAATTCACATTTATAATATCCTCAACGCATAGATCTTATACCTGTACTAAATATGAAGAACCTGCCATGGAGATATGAAAAAAAAACAACTTTTTTTTTTTGTTTCTTTAGAGTCTTTTTCAGTGGAGGTCATTGCAATTTGTGCCAGGTTTTCCATACTCTGCTGTGCAAGCCTGTGTAAGAAACACATCATTTTCCAGGAGCTAGTGTTGTTGCCCATTCATTTTAGAAACAAGGAGGAAGTATTTTAATGTGACCTTCATTACACAGTCGTGTCAACTTTTCTTATCTATGTATGATTAAATTCCTTTCCACTCCTGTTGTTCAATTAGTGCTTGACCCCTTTAGCGGCGATGTAAATTAAATGACATTTCAGTGTCGTCCCATATTTAAAATACTGCGTTAGTTGCGGATCATAAATGATGATCTTCATTCTGCAGCTAATTTATTCATTTAACAATTTCCCTCCAGAAGTTACAGCAGAAGGCTCTGCAGCAACCTAAGCAGAAGAAATCCAAGTCGGCTGAATTTCTGATGGGTGAGTCCTGCTTGATGAGTTATTGCTCATAATTTGTGTAAGGATTAATTAACTAATTACAGACAAATGGCTTTGGGCTAAATTTTGCTCTTGCTTGTCAGGGCGCAATTTGTAATTATTTTAATCATTTCTTCTTCTTCTCTTTTTTTTTCTCCTCCTCCTGCAAGATTCTGGTTTAATTTTAACCTAATTGTGTTTTAGTGTCATTCGAGGAGGATGCGCTTGAACATTTCGGGGCAGAGGCGTCGCCAGTGTCTTTGGTTATAACGAGGCGTTTTGACCTGACTGTTGTGCTGCCCTCTTCAAGTCGCCGTTTGTTTGTTGTTGTTGTTGTTTTTTATTTCGCGTTTCTGCGTTTATTTTGTCAGGGAGAGAAGCCAGAGCCGCCGCGGTGGGCATAGAAAACCCAGCCTTCGACGGAGGAGGAAGCGCAGAGCTTTCCGTTCCTCCGGTTTGGCTGGGGAGAGAAATTCGAGGTGACAGGCCAGATAGCACCCTTGCAGCTCACCCAAAAAAAATGGAGCTGCAAGCCCCTGCCAAAGAAAGAGGTGAAGCTTCATTCTTCATTAGCCTCAAAATTGTTGACAGTAGATGTGTTCCTGATCTAACCTTTCTCTCGCTGCCTCTTTCATTCTTTTTCTCTCGCTCTCCATCCGAGGGGGGGGCCTTGGTCCCTGCATTCCGAGGCGAGCGTGTCCTAACAAGCAACCCTCGTATAACTTCTTCCTCTGCTGGAGAACGCTAGAGTAGTGGGTGTTCTATCTCTATCTAGAAGTACCCTCGACACAATCAGCCTTGACTCCCACTCTCGGCTACATGCCTTGTGGTGGGCTGGAGTCATAGGAGAGTGTATTTACATACGCTACTATGCTACCAAGCCGATCCGCTGTCTGTGTGGTGTACTCACAACGCCCCCGAAACACGGCTTAAGGCCAATCAGGCATACGAATATGCCCCCTTATAATTCACTATGTCAGGGAGAACTCTTGAGGAACGGGATGGTAAATTAGGATGCGTTCAAGGTTGCGAGCGTGCCAGTTTTTTCCAGGGATGAGTCACATGTTGGATTTTTTGATTTAATGTAGTTTCTTTTGCTTTCGCTGTGCATGGCTAGTAATTATTACTAATTATTGTCATGATGTTTCATGGACAAGACGTAGGATTACACTCCTTGATGGTGTGTGGTCAGCATATAAACAAAGTAAACATACGCGTACGACGTAGAGGAATCATTTTAGTAAGTAGTACTTAGGAATATTTTGACAGAGGAAAACATTATTCATTACAATCTTGTTCGGCACGAGAGCCGGTTATGGCGAACGTCATCATTTGTTGCTTATTTAGATGTTGAATAAAACCCCACGTTATAGATTAAATAAACAAAACAAAATACCATCTGAGACTAATAATCTACTGTAAGGTCATCTGGATTTGACGAATCGTGTTCATTTACAGGAAACTTTTGTTGAAGGGTTAGGGTCAATACAGTAAGTGATTACTTTATGATTTATCAGGCTTCTGTCTACATCTTCAATTAAAAGAAAGATCTAAATAAGACAGATAATAATAATAATTAAACTGCACCATGTTGTCTAAGATTAAACTAGATGACGGCAGTTGTTGGTGCACATTTAGTTTGACACATTTCGATGTACCACTGACTCGTTTTCTTTTTTTGGCCTACCTATATGAAATATGAATTAGACCTCACTTAAAGGACACGTACGTAAATGTTTCTCTGCTGTGAATCAGTGGAACGAACACAATGGTCCGTTGTTCATCGATTCGATTCTGTTTGTGTTTCTCCATTAGCAGCGACTACGGCTGGCAAGGAGATGCTAGTTACTGATGCTGCGCATGCAAGAAGAGAGGATTGAAATTTTCATTAGAGCGATGAACTGGAGGACAGCCAGACTATTTAGGTAAATCACAGATATGATTCAAAAGGAGATCCACCAAGCTACCATCATTATGCAAATGTGCATTTGAAAAAAGGGTTTCATAACCTCAGAGCTATTTGTGGAGAAATTGTTCAAACTCCCTGTTAACGATGTAGAGAGATTTAACATGTGAATTTCACAGTCAATTTATGGCGCCGTTGAGGAGTCACACGGCTGCTCCTTGTTTAATTTCACTCTGCCTGTTTAACTCAGAGTACGGACGTGTGGAAACCTCATGCAGATATTAAATATGAGCGAGGAAGAATCCCAGTGAGCTATTTTAGGTTTGGCGCTTTGCAGCGTATCCAAACACACTTACTCACAGTTTTGTCTGTTCGAGCGCTGAATAACAAAGGTGCTCCTTGTGTAAGAGGAGGATGTTGTATAGGATGCATAACATGATTTAATGCGTGGGCTTTTTTTTTTTTTTTTTTTGCCTCGCAACCTGAAAATTCAAGATGGGAAATAAGTAGAAATATTCCAGGCCTGTAATGAGAATGATTTGGGGTTAAGAAAGCTACTCAGCGAGGTGAACCCTTAATAGAAAGAGCCCCGGAGCAATCTGATTCCTATAAACTCTGTGGAGCAGACTTGATACCCACAGGTCAGTGACTACTAATAAGAAGACAATGAGACATGGGTTCAGGTTCTTTTCCTTTGGATCTGCTCCTCCAAACCTGCCCGGTCCTCCGGGCCCCTGACCTCGCAGTATTTAGAAGGTATTGTCTTTGAAATTCCAGGAACTTTTGAGTGTGTAGACTTTCTCATTAGTTTCTTTTGAACACAGCAAACATATGGCAGTCGTATTTAAGAGATTGCCTGCCGTGACCTTTTTGCAGCATGCTAAGTAGGCCCCAGAGCACCCCAGGCCATGGAGAGGTGCATGGAGAGAGCTCAGTCCCTCGCTCATTTCTCTCTCTCTTCCCCTGTCTCATCTTGGCTCTGCCTTATCTGGTAGCAGCCACTGCCCCTGCCCTCCGACAGTGTGGGTTTCAAAATTAACATTTTGCTTCATGTGCTTCTAATAACCACTAACCTGAACCTGTACAACACCCCTCTTCACTCCCCCCCCCAGCAGCAGCTCCCAACACGTCTTTTTCTCATTCTCTCTCCTCCTTGCACTTTCCGCAGGAAATGAACGTGCCCAAAATTACTTTGACCCTCTGTCGGCAGAGCAGACGGACCCAAGGCATCGCAGGACGGCCGGGGTCAGCGCTGAAGATGAGCTGGAATTAAGTATGCCATTCTCCGCCATAATAGTTCTCCTCGGTTCATTAAAGTGAGGTGAAGGAGATCACTGGTAGCAGGCTGACATTTGCGACGGCAGAACAGTCTATGTAAATACACTAAGTGATGGCATCGCCAGATTGGCCGGCCCGCTCGCTGTCATTGACGAAGGTCACGTATCATTGGTCAGTTTTCATTCCACCGTGCCGCTTCTCTCCCCCGCCTCACGCCACGCACGGAGTCATATCAATCGTTTGCAGCCCCCCCCCCTAAAGTAGGCCTATTAAAAGCGAGCTCATGGGAGCCAAGTAATATGCATGTTATAATGAAACATGGCTATTAATGGAGAGGCCATTTCACCTGTATCTTTTGGATATCACTGCCATGTAATATCAGAGGATTGGCCAAACCAAATCTCATCACATGATGACAGGCCGGCTAACAGGCATGTTAATGCTCGCTATTTCATTACCCCTCCGCATATACAGCACTTGATTTGCAAGCCCCTCCGCAGCCGCGGCTTAATGTGTCTGCTTTGCATGTTGAGATGTGGTTTAGATTGACTTGGCTGATAAGTAGAAGGTAATTTTGACGTACACAAATGCTCAAGCGCTGCTAAACGGTGTACTTATTTTACGGTTGTTTGGATTTGCAGCAACATTAAATGCAGATGAAAACAGGCTGTATCAAAGAATGACTGCACTGCTGGACGAGAGCGATGCCTTCATAGACATCCCGGGTACGTACATATGTTTCGCTAATCTGGAACACCCTGATGGAAATAACTACTTCATACAACTTTAGTCAAATCGTGGGAAGTCTGTAGTAAAAAGTTCTTCATTTACTCCCTTGACTTTTTGACTGTGTATTAAATTTTCAGGTGAGATCCTTTGATTTGACATGATTTGCTAAAGATAATAACACATCGAAAGCATTTGCATGTTTTTATTTACATGCTGGAATACAAAGCTAGATTTGACATGTTGGTACAGTGCAGAGCAAACAATGACGCCACAGAGGATTACTGCCTTTAGGTATGGTCCTTACAGTACAGCGCAAAAAAACAAAACAAAAAGAGCCCAGACAAAATTAAGACGCTACGTTTTCCTCTAACACTAAAAGCAACACTTGCAAAGAACAAAGAACGGCACTCACAGCGGACCCTCGCTACCAGACAGTGCTTTCCAAGCACAAACAGCCTTTTCTCATTAGCTGGGTTTCATGTAAATAAAATGTAGCCAAGCAGGCAACACTGAGGTGGTTTAAGCTCAGCATTGTTCTGGGTGAAGACAGTCGCACCAGATCCTGTTGACATGACGCACATTTCCCTTGTAATTCCGCTGCACAAGTGATGGGTTTAGGCTCGCTTCAACACGGTAGAATTTAGCTGGCTCTTATTATTTCCCATTGTCTCGGATTTAGCTGTACCACCAAGATTAGCAGCCCCATCCATTGTCTTGGAATGTTCATGAAATCCCGCAGAAAAAGTAAAGAGGATCCTGGATTAACAGTTCTGCCGTGGAATAGGCTGATAGACAGGGAGGGGGAAAGAAGGCAGCTCTTACTCCTGTACTGGCGGAGTCCAACTGTAGCGGCTGCCAGTGAACGCTCCACCAAGCTACAGTAGACTTCGAGACAATCACCTTATGCTGTTGTGTGGATGCCTCCCACCGGTGTAGGCCGCGAGTCTTCTTTGCCGCTGTAGAACTGGCTCAGTGTGTGTCGGTGCTGATCCTGACACTTTGTGAGTGCATCGTCGGGCTTTTCTCTTGGTTTTCACAGCCTGCCACAAAAGCGCCGTAGACAATCCACAAGAAAAGAGTATGAATGCAACACAGTATTAATGAAATGGACAGTGGCCAGAATCCTGGAAAAATCCTTTCAGTCTGTCTAAGATTCTGCTTCAGTTACTCCTTTTTGTTTTTTATCTCGATAAACGCTGTTGCTTTGGCTCGGAGATGAAAGACTGGCGTTCTGTTCATCCTCTGTAAGGCGCTAGGAATTGATATCAGCCTCTATGTGAAAAGCATTAGGCAGTGATAACCGCGTTGGCTGTTGCACATGTTGGACTGCACACGTTGAAAACACAGATGCTCGAAAGAATGCCTCATGCTTTCTACCAACAAGGCGGGAAAGCAGAAACTGCGGAGCCATTCATCAATCAGGTTAGCTGCTGTAGATGAAACTAGTTCACGTACTGTATCGTGGAGGAGACAACTTTATTTTCAATCCTGGAACAACGATGAGCACGAAAGCAATGAAAACAGAGACTGATGTGGATTTATTTCCATGGCAGCGTGGCTCGGCGTCTCTGTCCCAAGTCTGTTCCCGAATACGATGCCCTCCCTTGGTGACGGACTGGCTTCGTGAATGGGTTTTGTGATGGCTAGTGTTATTGTTCTCACAGCTACGAGGATCTATGGGTTTGATTATATCTGGCTTCCTGTCGGTGTGAAGTTTGATGATCTTTCTGTACCTGCGTGGGCTTCCTCCAGGCATTTTAGCTTCCACGCAAAATCCAAATCAGGCAGTCAGGTGACTCTAAATTATATGTGAAAGTGAATATTTGCCTTGTCAGCTCCGTGATGGACGGCTCGCCTGTACCCTGCCTCTCGCCTCTTTTCAGCGCGGGAAAAATATGCTTCAGATAAAGGATGGATGGGTTTGTGAATGTTCACATTGTGCGTTAGTTATTGTTCAGAGTTCTTTGTCCACTTGCATGAACGTCTGCATGTGCATACACGCGTTTGTGAGCGTGTCTGTTTCTGCATGTGGTACAGTAAGTACCCTGTCCATCAGTATGTGCACGCGTGTGCTGATATTCATGTGAGCAGGCCTCTGTGTGTGTGTGTGTGTGTGCTTGCGTCTGTGCCTGCCCACTGATGCGTATCTCTCCAGGTATGCCGGTAGCCTCCAGGGATGAGGAGGTGTTGGAGGTGAAGGCGGGTGATCCGGTGCTTCAGCAGCGACTGCTGCTCCATGGTGGTGGTGATGCCTCGAGCTCTAGGCGATCCCAGGCCCACATCATTCCCAAAACCCAGGCTGAGGCCAGCGCTGGGTTGGGAAGTGAAGCCGGACTTGGAGTGGGGAGGATGGTAATGAGCCGAGGGAGCGCTGTGAAAAGTAAATGTAGCCTGTGTTTTGCTTGTTTCACATTCGATTCCTTATGTGATGGTCTTTTCTGCACAAAATGTACAGTACACAACGTAATATCAATCTTTAATTCAAAGAAAGAAAGGTTACCCACATATTTGCATACTTACTGTGTCTTTGGATTCAGTTCCCACAGATTCGATTAGAGTTATAACATAAATGTAAAAAAAAATCCATAAAGATGCTGCAGGAACATTACATTTAGGTAAATATTAGACATCCCTTATTCCGCTGTTTCGTTTCTTGCAGGGATGATGGCTGAGGGGGTGATCCCCCACTACACTCAGCAGCTGAGGGAACGCGTGCGGCCTGACATGATCACGCTTGGCAGCCTTTCACCGCAGCAGGTCAGGGCTACAAAGAGGAATATCTGTGTCATCCTCCCATATTCATCAGCCACGTCCATTAGGCTGTGTGTCGCTGGCGTCGGCTAATGGACCCGGCGCGCGTGTGCACGTGTACACGTCTCTGTTTTTTGTCCTGTGCATGTGTGCTACTCACTTGGTTTACTAATTTCCTTTTCTCTCTACGTTCGCATCCTCGCGCTCCTTTTTGTCCTTAACCCCTTTTTTTTCCTGTTTCTTTCGAGTGCAGATGGGCTAAATCACATCTGAATTCATTTGCGCGAAATAACTTTTTTGTGCAACATGCATTCAAGGTATTTCGGGGGTTGTCTAACCCATTGATTCTCTTCTCTGAACGAGAGCATAGATTTTGATTTGCATGCCGCACCGGATATCCCTGCACAATTAATGTATTTGTGGAAACTGTTTTGTCTTCGAACTTTGTGGTGCATTATTATGCATATTTGTTCCTGTAAGAAGCGGAATTTCCTTGCTTCTCTCCTCATCTTATGGTCTTTTCAGGAAAAAATAGAGCGTGACTACTTTTTATTTTCTTGCTGGGGAGTAGGGATTTTTGTGAACTACCGCTCAGATCTGAAGCTTCTTTCAAAGCAAGTGTTTGTGTTTCGCGAACATGGGGTTTTCTTTGTGTTGGCGACTGTAGATTGCAAAAGAAACCCAAACATTCTTGCATATGTAAACAGTATGCAGAATGTCTATCCACCGTATTTTTAGTTATAATCTTACTTGAATAGAGATTGGAGGATCGCATTATATGAATCAAAAGTAAACGTAATTGGGAATAAATGGTTCAACAATGTCCTACCATGGGAACCACAGCAACAGTTGACTCATCCTCTCTTACTGAATAATCAGAGGCACTGACTGTGTACTGTATCAGTACTGGGATCAGTGTTATCTCATTCTTTCATAGTATGTATGCGCTGTCCCACTGTTTCCACCCCCACCCCCCCACCCCCATTGAAAGCACATTATCCCCCAGAGATTTCACATCTATTTTAAAAATAATAGCGTTTTTTTCTTCTTTCTCTATTCTGCCGTACAAAAGCCAGTACAGGGTGAGACGCCGTCACTTAGCAGTGTCAATGCGTCTGAACTGGGAGCGCGAATGTGCTGACTGAATGCAGAAATACTCATCAAATGCTAGATGTCTGTAGGGTTTGGCTCGGTGTCGATTGCCTGCAGATTGCGTTACAGTCGCTCCTTGTGCTCAATTTCCGCCATTAGGGTGCACAGCGCCGTTTTATAAAATGGCTCCCCGAGATAGTGCACTTGTGTATTTATTTATGTATATACTTTTTTTTTTTTCTTTTTCAGCAAGCAGCTCAGAAAGGACCACTGCAGAGGTGTGAGTGGGCAGAGAGAAAGAAGCGACTGATGACCTTCTTTAAAGGGAGCGATAAGGTAAAGGCCGGTTTACTGTTACATCTTTACAGTATAATTCTATCCGAGAGAGTCGCTTTGGGAATAAATGCTACAGTTTGGCACGTAAACGTAAACCTAATTTCAAGAGGTGTCGGTACAGACATGTTTTTTGACCCTATTTCAAAGGACACCGCAAGAGAAGCATCGCAACCTAAGATGAACACACTGTTTCAGAGGTAGGTCCAGGCCTGGTTCTCTTCATTAGTACACAAGAGTATTAGTTTTAATACTTAAAATGCAATAATTCAAGTATAGAACTTTGAGTTGTAATAAGATGCAGCTAAATATTTCAGTTTTTGCTTACGTGTGTATAAAATAACCATTCGTGTAACTATATGCAATTGAATACATACTTACTATGACTCAAATTAAAAATAAATTAGTAACATGAAAGTGCTTTCCCAATCCAGCCATTTTTATCAGACATCTCATATGACGTCTTACAGTTAGAGCCCCGTGGGCAACAAGATTAGCGCGTTTGTGTATTTAGTAATCGCGGTCAGTCACGCTGGCTGACATGATGAAATCAAGAGACTACTGTACACGTCAGTATCTTCTCTTGTGTTCGGTTGCTTCACGGGTGGGTGGTAGTCGGACACCAGCCCTGTCAGATGAATGTGGTTTTGGAGTTTAGCGAGATGACCTCCTCTCGACAGCCTTGAACTCTGTAAATTCCTTCTGATATCAATGGTGGGTGGCTATTAGACATGGGAGACTTTCTACGCATCACCTAGGGCTACATCTGCCTGAAATTGAATGAGAAATGAATCCACTTTTTTCTCTCCCCATGCCCATGAAAGGCAAATAAATAAATAAATGAAGGAGGAGAGACACGGAGCTGACTTGTGGTTTTTGTAACAAATGTGTAATTCATTTGTTTCGACTGTTTCTGATTTAATGGAGGTCGAGTAATTGCATTAGGAGGCACATTGTGCCTTGTTGTGAACTGATGAAAGCACATGTAATATTTTTGATGGGCAAACACAGAGGAGGGAGAGGAAGGCAAGAAAGACCCAGTGTCTGCCTTTGATGCTGAGCGTTTATTTGCTGAATTATCCTCCCTTTTACAAGCATCTTATCCCCAGTCACAGGCGAGCCAAGGCCCCTGTGATATTGCTTTATTTTGAGGAATTAAGAGAGGTGGCGAGGAGACAGAGTGAAGCAACCGCTTATTACATTACAACTGATAAGATTGAAAGGCAGAGAAACAGAGAGAGACCCAGTGGAAAGGGTTTTGTTGTGGTGTTATTAGATTGAGCTGCTGTTGGTGGAACAACATTGTCCAAAATGCATGTGGCCGTTAACAGGGTTAGCTTCTTGCGTGTGTGTGTGTGTGCGTGTGTAGCAGCAGAACCATGGGAAGCCCATCGCTCAGGGCGCTAGGCGAAGGCCAGGACGAAGTGACGGCAACGTTTGGCCAGATGACAGAACTCCCAGAGTCCTCCTCTTCAGGATCACAGCCGCCGTGGCAGGTGAGATCTGTTAGCCAGCTGTGGATTCAGGAAATAAATGGGAAAAGACACTGGAGAATCACAGGAGTCTTTTTCCAGGAGGAGATACTGATCCTGAAGTATTTACTATAAAAGGGCAGTTTGTCTAAAAACCGTCAAGTGATGTAATTATGTGAAATCGTGTCATGAATGGAATGTGTAAGGGACTGAGAAAATGCTTCTTTCCTTTACAGTATGTGCACATCCCGACATAAAGCCACATACATTCACACAGAAACACTTCCAGCCGCATTATTTCTTTGCTTTGTGTGGATGACGGCAGGTTTTTTTGTTGTCGTCTTTTTTTAATCTAAGTGGGAGCAAAAAGAATCTTAGAAGATAAAAACGTGTGTGTGTGTGTGTGTTGGGGGGTGCAAAACTAAATGGAGGAGAGAGAAGGAAGCTGCAGCTTTAGCAGTAGCATCCCCAGCTGTGGGAGGACTGAGCTGTTGTGCTGCATCTGGGGATGAGGCTGCCATGCCACCGTGCTGGCTTAAAGATGTAATGAATCTTCAGTCGGGGGCTTTCCTTCCAGGGTGACAACTGGCTTTGAGGAAGGTTGTAAATGCAGGGGAGATTGTGGTATAATTCCTCAGACTGGCGTTTGTGCCCCCCAGTCACCATTCGATTATCTCCCAAATTGCTGTGTTTCACTGAGATAAAGATTTTTTATGGCTTGCTGACTTGAAACAACCGGCACAGGCAGAATAGGGGGCAAAAAAAAAAAAAAAAAAGGGAGAGGGATGGAGAGAAAGAGAGAGAGAGAGGGAGAAACCAATGGACAAACCATGCCATGCATAGCAATTTCCTTTGGTGAATGACAAAATCTTTGTTTATATGACATTTCTCTAAAATTACTGCAGCGAGATGAATCTGAAATATAAAATGTCACATTTGGCATGCAAAACTATGAAAATATATTTCTGTGCAAAATTCATGGAGGCATTTAATTTAGAACGTGTTTAATAACTAAGGCAGCCTGCATCAGTAATCCTGCCCGGAGGTCCCGAAAAGATTGTCATATTTATTCTCTCCGTTCTTCACCCCCCTCCTTCATTCCAAAGCCAAAAAATTTTAAGGGTGAATGTTCATTGTTAATTAAGATTTACTAATTAAAATGAAAATAATTAACGAGAAAGCTTAATCTCTGAATATTAGCCCATACTTAGAAAGAAAGGAAGTTTTTGTATGTGGCATTTCCTGTCTCTATTAAGAATGCATTTTGTGTGATCAGTCAACGTGTGGAAAGCCCTTAAAAGATGTTTCAGCGAAAGGACGGCGGCTTGCCAGCAAAGCCACGGAGGATCCCTTGCTGGAGCCTTTGATCTCATCTGTAGGAGTGCTGTAATGTTATGGCACTTTACTCACAACTCAAGCTTGGGGCAAACAAACCACCTCTGATATGGAAAATTTGCTCACTTCACCTTTTACCTTCGTCTTCCTGTCCTGGCTGGCTCTTACGATGCCTGTGCAAGAATATGGGCCAGATAATAACAATAGCTCTTAGAGACGTACGTAGCACAAATTGGACACCAGCGTAGCACTGTTCTTTTTTTTCTTCTTTGCTTCTTCTCTTTTCTTCTCCTTCTCCTCGTCTTCTTTTCCAGTCTGCGAGCATACATCCCTCCAGTCTGGAGGGTTTTGAAGGCATCCATCACCTCCTCCCAAATGTAAGATGTGTGGGCTAAACCGCTTTGCCACCAATTATACTAATTTCATTTCTGCATAAATTGTTTTTTGTTGTTTTGGTATGCAAAGATGCTCACAGAGGGGAGATTGAGGGGCATTACTGCGGGGCTCAGTACCCCCCCCACACCCCCCAGTCCCTTCACAGACAGGCAGAGGAATGGGCACTGCCAGTTGCTGGTAGCTGGATATGTGTGTGTGTGTGTGTGTGTGTGTGTGAAAGGTTGCAACACTGTCAGAGTGGCTGTCCTGTAAAGCAAACATGGATACAGTGTGTGTTTGTGTGTGTGTGTTTGTAAGCACATGTATCTGTTACGTCATTCCCTGAAGCATATTTATTATTATTTTAGCACTGAATTTATTATTACTGTTCATTTGATTTTATTTACAACTGAATAATGCACTGACTGGAGAGCACTTAAAATATATAGTACACATATATATAGTACATGTGACAATGACAGTAAAGACCTATTCAAATATTCAGTTATAGAAAACAGGTAAATGTTATGACACACAACTTTTAGGCGTGTGGACCTGAAACGCAACATTCATTTAATTCATTGTATTCATATATTAAGTATTTCATTATTAGCAATAAAAACGCAAATGTTGGGAACAATAGAGTTCAGAGGAACTAAACTATTTCTACGAAAAATCTATTCAATAGTCAATATTTGTGCTATAAAATGCAAACAAACATTTCTATTAATTCAACTTAAACCATCCAACTTATTCACTGTTATGTAACTTGTGAAGGTGGGTTTACTTTTCGTAACTTTCTTATTGCATTTCTCAGAGTTTGCACCTGAAAATGATTAACTTAAGAGGAGCAGTGGGGGTTAGTGACCGCGCCACCGCTGGATAGAGTAAGATAAGACGCCACACGCTGAGGTTGCTTCGTGGGAACGATCCACTGAGTAGCTTTATTCTGCAGTGAGGTGCCAGTTGGTAACGCGTCCTGTTAGCGTAGTTCAGTCCATCCCGCTCTTTTGTCTGTGCTGAAGTGTGGGACAGACCCAGACAATGGACCAGCACCACCACTGGAATTAAGAAAAAAACATTAAAACGGTGACAAAAAGCGAGTGGCTGTGCTTAAGCCAGATTGACTCCTCATTCACTGCTGTTCAACAGATGCCATAGGGGACAAAAGCCTGAATATGTATTTATATTGTTCTCTGATTATGTTTATTAAAAAACCTAAACTGTCTAGCCGGCTTAGCCTATTACTCATTTTAAGCCGTAAAAAAAAGAGGCACATGTCAAAACAAACAAGCAAACAAACAACAAGTGGGCTGATGTAGCCTGGAGGTTAGTGGGATGAGTTCGCTAGCAGAAGGTTGGCGTTTTGAAGCCTTTCCTCTGAATGGCCAGTCTAACCAAGGCTAATAAATGTTCCTATCTACACGGGCAGAGAGAAGAGATGGGACATCTCCGTCTGCAGCTACGACGGCAAAAACAAGTCAACTTTATTTACAGTACATGCAAAACGCAGCTATGCACTGGTTCTCAAAAAAGAATGGGGGGGGGTGTTTACTTGACTTGTTCAGATTAATGGAGAGTAAATACTAACGGAATGTTTGTCTTAGAGGTGGGTCAGCTGTTGTTTAGTTAGTTTATCCTGTAGGTGTTACATATAAACAACAAGCTCAGCTCATATCAGCTTCAAGATTGTGTTTTTTTTTTTTGTGTATGACAGGGGAAACAGAATGCGACGCCCCAGCCTGTGGATGTGTGTGTACGCTGCCTAAGGTCCACCAGAGACAAGCTGCCCAGGGGCCTCTACGCCGTCAGCGTGGCCCTCCACAGCAGCCTGGGCGGCGCCGCCCTGGCGTGGTGCAGTGACAAAGGGCGGCGCTGGGCCGCGTCCACCGAGCCGGTCGAGCATCGGGGCCGGGTCCACGACACCGACCTGCACGTCAACCAGAACCTGTTTATGGTGAGGAGGTTTTACTGAGATGCCAAAAAGAAAAGCTGAATGGTGACAATTAAACAAAAATACAGTAAATAGAAACATACACAAGTTTTGCTTCTAGTTATATTTAAATGATCGTTCTGAGAGTTATGCAGTTCTTAAACTCCTCATATATAGTTTTCTGTCAGAATTTCAGTCAGTCTCAAGTCTCAAGGGGGGAGAAAAACTTTGCAAAGGTCTGCATTAAATACTTTAATTAACAGAACAGAATCAGATATCACATATATAGAATATATCAAATATGCTCACGTCTTATGAGGCGTGTGGTTAAAAGTCAATTTAAACATTTGGGTAAAAATACAATCTTCAAAACAAACAATCCTCTCAGACAGAAGTAAACATTAAGTCACGCGGTGCTAATACGACACACTGCACGTTAAATCCCTGTATTTGCCACACTGCATTTTTTCCTTTCCCCTCTTTCTGTTTCTCGCGGTTTCATCAGTTGCCGTGGAAGACGGAGCAGGTTCTAGATTGAAAGGGTTATGACAAATTATATTGCTGTAAAAGACGGCATATGAAAATATGCCACACGCAGCCTCTAGGTTTTTCTCCGGGGATCTCCATATGAATAAAACAACAACTTTTCAAACATGACATTTAATCCATGCATGTAAATCAAACCCAAGATCAATTATTCATTTATATAAGAAAGTAATGTTTTATTGGAATGAAAATAAAGTACAAACGCATTGGAAAAATTCGGCATTTCTTCTACATGTCTTTCAGCATCTGTAACATGGTTGAGCTGGAAAGAAGGAGACAGAAAAGTTAAATATTATATTTTTATGCCTTTCCAGTGCATATTTAAGTGTTAAGATGTTTTTTTTTTACATAAACCA
Organism: Macropodus opercularis; assembly: GCA_030770545.1. Lineage (NCBI taxonomy): Eukaryota > Metazoa > Chordata > Actinopteri > Anabantiformes > Osphronemidae > Macropodus > Macropodus opercularis. The sequence continues at coordinate 9,160,888 of JAUCMP010000028.1, forward strand.
ACCTCAGTAGATTATATTAGATAAAATCCAAGCACGTTGCACAACGACTTTCCTAAACCTCTTGATGTGAAGTCAAACCTCCTCCATATAGAAGCTGCACTAATCTGCACTAAAAAACCCACATACTCGCTTTTGGATAATCAATGCTGACCAGTGGAATCTAAAAACCGGTGCTTACGTTGATCGTGTGTGCCGTTTAGTATAAAACGCGCTCAAAAGAAAACCCTCAAAGAGAAGCCACTTAATCCAGTGTCCCTCCTGATCCCATAGAGTCCCGCCGAGGCTCAGACAGGGCTTCCTTCGCTGTTCTGAAGGCAACTCTAAAGGCCTTAGCTGGAGCATTTAGACACGTGTGGACACTGCCAACGTGCTGGTGGGCGTATTCACTGCGCGAGAGCATCCTGATAATATTGTCTCCAGCTCCCATCAGACATAAAGGATGGGGTAGAAGCTGGCTCCAACTGAATGCAGACCTGGGATCTGATTCAGAGGTAAAAACGGTTTAAGTACCACATGCTAAATGGCTCGTGTCACTCTTCCTTCGCTCACTCTTCTTCGTCTGCCCAAACCCTCAAACCTGTTGTTGTCGTCCTCAATGACAGTGGTGGAAACGCTGATCAGATTTGTCTGAAACTATCAGGATTGGCTTGGATGTTCGCTCTCTCTCTCTCTCTCCTCTTGCCCACACTGTAGCGTGCCGTTTCAGGAGTGCTTGCACTGCCTTCTAAGGGGAAATGAGGAATTAGTGCTGGTAGAAAGAAGCCAGGAGCTTATTTTCCTTTTCCTCACTCCCGTTCTCTTTTTTTTTTTTTCATTCACTCTTTTGCTTTTGTGAGTCTGGATTCGGATTTAGACTGAAACAGTGCAGTTCAGCTGGAGATGCCTTGGATATGATGGCGGGCGGTGGGAGCGCTTCACAACAGTCGGGCCCACGGTCTTTGCACAGTTTTATACTAAATATATGTAGATTCCAAAGAAGAAAACTGTGAGTAAAAGGAAGTATACAGTATATCGGGATCTGTGATTTCTCCCTGTTTCTGTTATCAGTCAAAAATGATTTGAATGTTTAAAGATGCGTTTCTGGCAAACACAGTTATCGTAAAAAAAAAAAAAAAAAAAAAAAAGCACATGAGCTGTGAAGCACATGAGCCCTGCTGCCGAACGTCACGGTAACGTGGCGCCAAATGCTCGTATGCAAACATTCTCTTCACACATCCTCGCACCGTGCTCACAAATGACTATTTACCCAGGTCATATTTCTTACAGTAAATGAATAATATGAAATATCCTCAATATCCATAATCCGTGATATTATGCCATAAATTTGTGTCCTGAGTCAGACACTACTACCCATCATTTCACAGGTGCATACCAAAAGCAGATTAGCAGAGGGGGGGGGGGACATGATTTATGTGTTAAAACAAGTCCTCTGCGTTTTCCATTACAACTAATAAAAGGATAAAATATTTCCACCCGGTGATGGATGAAGTGGCACACACCTCACTGTCAGTTCATTTTTTAAGCAAACCCACTGTTCTCCGGGTAAATAAGAACGCACGTGTTTGCCATCGACCGCTAACCACTAACACTTTTTGCTTCGCGCGAGATACCCTTAATATCATCAGTTTGATTGATGGCGGCCTCGGCGCGTCGCAAACGCAGTAACTGTCAGCTCCCAGGCTCACAACAGCCATCTCAAGATCTCCTCCACCCCGCGTTGGATGCTGCCAGCCTTTATCAGGGCGAACATCTTCTTTTAGGCAGCCTGCTCACTTGGACGGGTAGAAATGACAGTTAAGAAAGTTAGGAGAGTAAAAGAACACGGACATAGGTTAAAAGGATTCAGGTCTAGGATGTTGATTAAGTGACTCCCTGAGGGCTCCCGTCCCGTTTGTTACTCGCTGTGGTGTGTTTGTCATTGGCGCGCAAGTCTATGCGCGCTTGCACTACTTCAATACGTGTGTGTGTGTGTGTGTTTAGATACGTTTTCTGTTTCTGCAGATCTTACCTGCAGCATGTGAGGTCATCCCCTCCACGGTGCTGATATTCCAGCTGATTGCGGTACCAGCAGGCAGCGGCCACACGAGCTCCGTACTGGCGTGGGGGGCGTTTCCTGTTTGTGGCCCGACACTCGATCTGGTCCAGGGCAGGTGGGTTCGGCTGCAAATCAGAGCAGATCCACTTCACGAGCGCCACGTCTACTTGTCCGTGTCCGTGACCATCGCGTGTCATCACACCAGGTTCAGAACCCCTCTCCTCAGGAGCGAGCCCAACACGCAACTGGACCAGTTTAAAAAAATTGAAGCCCTCATCTCCTCTGATCTGGACCACTGGCTGTGCAACCTGTACTTTGAGGTGTGTGCTTGTGGTGCGGGAACCAGGAGCCATGTTTCTTTTGAACGCTCTTATCTGTTCGATTTTGGCCTTTCTATCGATAAAAGTGTTCGCTCTGAATGTGAAACCGTGTGAGTTTGTGTTTGTTTGTTTGTGTGTGACCCTCCGCAGAACAGCAGATCTGGGGGCGGGATGGGGAGTTGGATTTTTTATGATAAGACGATTTTACAGAGAAATTGGAAATTGGCCCCAGAGAGCAAACGAGAATCGCGTCTGTACCCAGCAATTCCGGATGCTGATGCATTGATTAGATTAGTAAACATCTTAATTAAATTAAAAGCCAAAACAAAGCTCTCCGTCTTTGTTTTTGTCTTCATTTGTCCCTTTGTGACATGTTGTTTGTATTATTAGATTATCATGACGGTCCACAGTTGTTTTGATTCCTGAGGCAGGTAAATAGCCACGTTTGAACATTGCTGTGGATGTACAACACGCAGCATTTATAGTTTTAGTGTTACTGGGCACTGGGATGCTAATGGTCGCTAACACCTGTGGAGTAGTTACACACACGTGCTGCTGTGGTGATAATAATATATTAATGGTCACTAAACCCATGTGTACACTTCTCACAGGCGCATCTATGTCTGTGTTTGTTGTGTTTCAGGTGAAGAGACTCCCACCTGGAACATGTGAGGGGACGGAGCATTGCGTCACTGTGTCAGTACCCCCTTCTTACCCCACTATCATCGAGGGTCATTATGACCAACATCAAGGCCAAGATCCAGAGTCTGGATCGCAGTCGCATCTTCGCCCTCAGCCCGCGCATCCCCACTCCCACTCGTGCCACCACGCAGGCCCCGGCAGCAGAGCAGCGGAGCCCGGCGTGGCGCCGTCTCAGCGGGGGTCTCCGCTGCACCTGTCGGCCGCTTCTGCTTGCTCTTCCTCCTCCGTGCCAGGTACGGTTCCAAGGTTAGAAAAACAACAACAACAACAAAAACACGGTTATGCCATGACGGGAATGTGACCCTAGTGTCAGCTGCGACGGGATGAGAAGAAGGGCAGGCCGCGCAGGCAGCGAATGCGCTCGAGGGAAGGGTTGGGTGGAGAAAGTGGGCCAAGTTTAAGAGAAGTTACATCAAACAAAGGACGTTTGATGTAACCGTTAGAGCATATGCAAAAACCCAACAGATACATAGTGTTAGGTTCAGGCAAATATTTAAGCATCAAATAAAGAAACATTGATAAACCTTTTGATAATGAGTAAAGCATGTTCACATTGACACTACCACAAATCATTAAATGCAAGTTTTAAGTTTATAGTGTATATTTTATTGGGCTGAAAGAAGGAGGGCTGTAGGAGCTTCCACGCATTAAAAAATCTTATTTTATTTAATTATTACTTTTTTCAAGCACTTTATTCATTCCAGTGGGAAACAAGCAATTCAAATCCACACACTGTCGCTAAAGTAGCTAAAAGTTGTCGTTGCATTCTGCACAATTCTGGCTTTCATTCCTTTTTTGTTCTCGGTAGACGTGGTTGCGTGATTGACAGCTAACTGGTGTGTAAGTCGAGCCGCGTTGGCCCTGCTCCTCTAAGCGGACGGAGATCCCAACAGTTGGCTTGGAAATGAAGAGTCATTATGCATTTTATGCAACTTCTTACCTGTGTGTAGTTTCAAATCTAATTGGATTACGCTGATTTGTACGTATGTCACGAAGAGACGGAATGAAACGACTGCAGAAAGCGCGCGGACTGGTGCAGCGCCTGCCCAGTGCTTCTGCGGTTAGTGGTTTTTGGAGAAAAGGTCTGTTTGTTTCTGTAGCGTTCACGCGACTTTGCTCTGGCTGCTCTGGTTTCCTGCTGCCAGAAATGCAGCTCGAGTTAATCTGAGACTTAACATTAGGTGTGAAAGGACTGTTTTTATATTTTCAGCCTTTTGCACTTTGTTTGCATCTTACTCTAACTAGTCGGATGTGCACAAATAGATTCCTAATAACGATAATATGTTTCCACTTACTCATTCTATTATTGTTTCCTATCTACTGTAATTTGTCAGCCAACATCTCTGCCATAACAAAGAATCAAATACAGGCTCATTTGGTATTGATCTACTATGAAGACGTCAGCCTCGCGTCTTTTTGTTATTAATACATGACCCTGCTTTTCCTTTTTCTTTCCTTCCTTTTTTTTTTTGCAGGCACAGCTCATCTTTATTTAACAGTTCTCAAAAGTTTCTCTGGTGCTCTGCTTTAAACATCACACAGGCTTTTTAATTACAAATGAGTTGTGACAGGTCTGCTGGGTAGCACCCTGGCCCATTTTAAACGTGATGCCGGCTGACAGCTTGGCAGTGTTCTCCCAGCACTGAAACATGTGGAAGAAATTGGTCTTTTACATTTCACAGCTTGTCGCTTCCTCCGCCGGCTGACCTGTGACCCCCCACAGAGATCCTCGACACCCACAAGGGAAGTGTCCCCAACAAACTCCCTGGCTTTCCAGAGAGAGAGGGGAGAGAGAGGGGAGGTACTCACTATGGGAGATTTATGTTCTGCCACATGAGGTAAAAGGTACCAGGTCTCTTCAACGCGCACGGCCGCGTAGTCAGACTCGCACGCGGTCAAGATGTCAACGCACACGCACGCATCCTCGCAGCTAGGTGAAAGGGGTTGCTCGGGAAGTGAACCCGATCCGTAAGTGAAATAATGGATCAAAAGGTGTCCTGCATAGCACCTCAGCCGCGCTGTTCGCTAAACCAACCTGACATTTGCGCCTGATTTGCATGCAGATCCGTTCACGTTGCATTACGTCTTGAGTGAATTATGGCCTTCAGATGGGGAGATTACGTCAAGGTTGAAGGCGGTGATTGGACGGACAACTTTAACCTATAGCCAAAAATGGAAATCCAATTCAGCGAGGAAAAGAAGAACAAATTATCCACCCTTCCTCGGTCCTCTGTCAAGTCTGGGGGGGGGTTTCAGACGTTTGCTTCCCGTTCCGTGACTCTGTGTCTGGTGGTGCGTGCAGCGTGGAGATCACTTTCACCGCGTGTGGGACGGGGAGGATTTTCCTCATTACCCGTTTTAGTCTCAGATTTAGGACAAGTATACGGAGACCGCTTGTCACCGCGATAAACGTACACGCGTCGGAAACTGACATGGAGACGAAGTTTGAATTCCTGAGGCCTTGAGTTAATTAATCCCCACAGAAAAAAAAAAATAAAAAATCTACGTTTCTGTTGAGGTGTCCATTACAGAATAAAACCTGACATCCCAGTCTGGCACAACAGAGCAAAGTATGAAGTATATACTGTAAAATCTGATGATTCCTCAAATTATTCTTGTGTAGACTTGATGATTTCAACGTCCCACTGGATGACTCTAAATGTGATTTACCTCAGCTGACTCGTCCAAGCATACTGGAGTGTATTTGGCTTTTTTAAGTGGAGATTAGCTAGAGGCGCACTAGGTTAAGTGACCTTTCACATTAACTGAATGATCCAGTTACACTGGGTTTGTTTGAACCGAATGACTAATTAGATTAGCGTTTGTTTCGCAATCGCCCTTCAGTGGATCACTGCGAGCACGCAGATAATTCTGCCATAACTGTATCGTTGCTTCATTTATTTAATTTTTTAACAGACGCATGGTAACATCCATCCCCTTGAGCGTGGTTGGTGATTTCGAGGATTCCTCGTCTAATTTCTTCGTTGGACGGCTGCCCTGCACTTTTAGGATGCGCTCCCCTCCAGGCTGGTCCCAGTCATCCCAGAGATTCAGACCACACTGTTACGTCATAGCCTCCCAATCAGTTGCATCCTGCTTATTAATTTAACAACGTCCGGATTCCAAATGGGTGGATTCAGCCTTTAAAGCTTCTTCGCAGAAATAGACAACAAAGTCCTCAAAGTGGTTGCATTGGACCACACGCCGGGTCCAAATGCATCCAACAGTGACAGACTGTTGCCTCCAACGGGCTCTGACAGTGCACAGTTGCTAAGAAGGAGACATTTGCAGCCGATCTGACTCTCATTACTGACTGGCTTGGGTACTGAAATGAAATATATTATAAGAAAACAAACTCTCGCGTGAAATGACACCTAATCCTCACCATATCGTAGCAACCTTAACACGAGAGCCTCGCACGGACCCGGCTAATCCAAGAGTCACTGACCTCAGATCACTCTGTAACGCCGGACCAGTAATCAGGCAAATACAGGCCAAGGTAAGCAAGAACCGCCATCTCAGCGTGGTTGCAACTCGGCAGTAACACAGAGATCAGGTCTCGACAGTGACCCCGGGCTTTCTCGCTGTTCGCTTTTTTTTTTTTTTTTGTGCGTGTGAGCAAGCGAGAAGAGAGGCATGTTGAGTTATGCATCCTTACACTCGTTTGTATTTCTACCCTGGAAAATGTTTGTGGACGTATGCGAGTGTCTTCATATTCATATTTTTGTTTGTATGCCTTTCTGTGTGGGTGCGTTAGTGCAGCGTGTGTGTGTGTGAACACAGCTCAGAGCGCAGGGGATAACAAGGAGTTTGTTGTTGGCCTTGAGTGCCCGGAGAGGCTGGAGTTGTGGCAGCTCCAGCGCTCCGAGTTCACGGACGTAGCCCTTAGCTGTCGAAGCTGTCAATGCTGCCTCCGCATTCATTCTGGTTCCGTAGCATCTGCACATTAGCAAGTGGTGCCTGGTGCAATGAGTGTGTGTTTGTGTGAATGCGAGGTTGAAGGAGAAAAAAAAAAAAAAAGCATCCAAAGCCGTCATGGTTGGTCCAAGTCTGCGAGTCCAGAGTTGCTGTTGTTGTGGCTATTACAAGATTAAGGCGTCTGTATGTGTGGGTGCGGGCTGCAACTGATCAACTTTACAATTTTGTATGTGCGACACAATGGGCTCCATGTGTCAGTTGTAAAACTTTGTACGGATTTATTTTTAATGCGCCTTTTGATTATGTGAAAATATATGAAGCTGTGTTTACACTGTGAACTGAGGATTTCTGAGCGATGTGACTTTATTGGAATCTTAACACTGACATAAATATGGACACAAATATGTTTTATAGTTATAGTAATGTCATAGAACTATAGAAATATGAATGATTTCTCTCTGAGGTTTGATTTTAAGCTTCTTAGAATAGCAGAACAGAGCTTCCCGCCATTCCAGAAAATTATAGCTGTCAGAAGGATTTCTGATGTGTTTCTTATATTTAAGTTATTATTACTGTTATATTTAATCTCAGAGCAAGAGAAAAATTATATGACATTGCTGAGGTTTTCTATATGCATTATATAGATGTGACTGATTCCACAGGGGAGAAAAAGTTTCACATAGAGAGATTTTTACATGTATCAAGCTAAGGTTTACTTAATTACAACCTCCAGGCGACGCAGGAACCCTTTTTTAAATTCTGTGACTGTTAATATGCTAAATAATGCAGATCTCCGACTCTTCAAGCATGAGACACACATCTGGTAGCTTACCATTTAAATTACAGCAAAAAAAAAAAAAAAAAAAAACGAGGGGGGAGAAAAAAAACGAGACGAGTGAGATAGATAGAGAGAGAAAAAGCGAGTGAGGATGAAAAAACACTTCAAAAGTAATTTTCCAAAGACGAGAAGAATGGGGGGAATGTATTACAACCAAATGTAATTTCTTTTTCGATTTTTCATCATTTCTAATTGCATACATTAGAGCAGTGACGCTGGGAAGGTGGCTGTGCAGTGGAAGCTCCGTAAGCTAACACTCCTGCTCCTCTCTGTCAGGTCAGCGACGTTATGACAAAATCAATACTTTTTATTTTATTTCACTTCCTTGATGCGCTGCAAAAATACAAAAATCATCTCTATGTTAACAGTCGGACACTTTCTGATTCACATCTAAGTAGATTTTTTTAATTATATAACTTATTATTAACCATATATTGTTTATTTTTAAATTAGACGAGTGCATAATTTAGAACATTTAAAATTTTGTTGGTTTCCATCATTGCTTTTTTTGCATATTTTATTAGTTCCTTCAAGAATTGCACACTGCTAATCACTCAGATTCCGTAATATAAATATTACTCAACCGCAGTTGAGCGTCGCTATGATTGCCAGATGTGGTTTGCGAATAAAAACAAACCTTTCTTTCTTTTCCACACTCACTGCTCGTTACTTTTCCTTTTGGGACGCAGGGAAGAATTCCCCCTCAGGAGCCATTTCTGGAAACACAGGAGAGAAGAGTGATCCATGCAGAGGGACAACAGAGGGTGGGATTCACTACAAGGTAACGCTGTGATTTAAGGGGAAGTGTTCCCTGCTTTTCTCCCCCCCCCCACCCTTCGCTATCATTCCCGCCCCTGTCTGAACACACCCCTGCAAACACCTCCCTGGCTTATTATCTGAGATTTGTCAAAATACATTTCACACTAACAGGTATTTTTCAGCCTTCAAAGCCAGTTTTGATCTGCTTGACAAGCCAAAGCAGCTCAAATTCTGTGAAATCAGCAGTGCCAGCCAGGCCTCCTTTCTTTTTTTTTTTTTCTTCTTCTAAACACGCCTTTTCCTGTGCTACAGAGGACTTAAGCTAAATTAATCAAAGCCCGCATGTTACCTGCCATACTTTGAAGTGGTAATTGCGAAATGACTTTCTGCGCTGATCTCGCGTTGCTGCCTCCCGGTCCACCCTCTGCCATTGTGCCGCTGATGCGACCTTTTAATGTCTTGCGATGCTATTGTTGAGGTAGTTAGAAGCCTGCGAGCAGCACCGAGCCTCACACAGACACGCTCTCCCCTCCCGCTTTCCTCCTCCTTCCCTCAAAGTCTTTATCCTTACTAACCTCCTTCCGCTGATGTACAAGTGGCTCTTCAGTCCGCCATTAATCAGTGATGACCTGTGAAATAAATGAGTTTGTTGATATGAGGTTTTATTTCTCTGTAGCCTCTGTGGACTCTGTTTTCTCCTCTACTATTGGCCCTATCTTTAAAACCTCGTGCAGTCTGTCAGATGTCGTGGTGTGGAACCCAGTTGTCTAATGATTAAGTGGAGTGATCTCCAAGCTGCCCCAGCCTGGGAGTGCTACGGATCAGATTTCAACCCTTCAACCTGCAGTGCAGGCCTAATTAAAATGAATTTTCTCCAGGCGACTACTTTGCCCACAGGGCAGGAATCCAGCTATATACGGAATCTGCTCTTAAGGTATTGCATTAAATTTATTGTGGAGAGACACTGGAGAACATTGCGGTTTATATGCTGCATTTTTTTTCCGCCCCCCTCTCTGCTTTCTTTCCCGCGCCTTTCCACCTTTTTATTGTGATCATCACTCTGGAATCCAAGCTAGCTTTGGCAAAGATTGCCCTATGAAAACGGATGGCGCTTTTATGGGGCCCTGCACATTTACTACTTCCTGGGCCTAGTTTGTCTCAGAGGGAGAGATAGAGCAATGGAGGAGAGGGAAAAGGTAGAAGAAGAAATTAAAAAAAAAAAGAAAGGTAGAGCGAGATGGGTTTGGATGAAGGAGAGAGGTTGCTTATTCCAACCGTGGAGCTCATTAACATACATCAGTAAGTATTTCACAACTTCAAGCAGAAAGGCACTAAGCCCACCCAAGGGCAACACAGGCAGGGCTGACAGGGCCAGGAAAAGCAAGCCGTTAACATGTTGCCGGCTTAACAAATAATATCTGCTCCCAAGTACCTTGGTGAAATATTTAAAATCTCACTTCCTAACTCCATTTGACTGTGTTTATGATGATGACAGTAAACGACTTGTGTGGAAAAAAACAGTGCCAGCTGCTTGAATATCACATATTTAACACCGCGTCACTGTACGCATGTTTCCCAGATGAACACAACTTGAATGATGGCGTGCCATATGCGATTTCGGTGTCATTCTCGTCTCGTGTCAATTGAGGCGCGGTTGCGATAGGAGAGGCTCCAAAGTGCCACGCACACTGTCACTGTCACCGTGTGCATCCCCCAAGATAAATTCAGAGGCCCGTTTCCTGCTTTGATTACAAATGACATCCGCATGTGTTCTCCCCGATTTGTGCTCCTCACAGAAGAAGCCAATCAAGAAGACAAATAGCCGCGGCCCCAGCATGAGCGGCAGCAGCGCACCGCCTCGGCAGGCAGACAAACACAAGATGCAGCCTTCAATGGAGAACCTCTCCACGGAGGAGATGGAGGAGTATACATTCTCCCTCAAGTGAGTCTCACCACTCATTATCCTGTCTCAGCCTTGGAAAACTCAAACGTGTAAAAGGGAAAGAGAAGGAAAAAAAAAAAAACGTGGGTGACAACTGGTTTCTCACAGACAGGGATCAACCAGACAGGCAGTGACAAAATGTGCCCAAAACGCCTCCTGTACACACATAGATACAGTAGTCAAGGGAAATCCTAACCAAAATAGACTTTACGTCTGGTATTGCTTTATCCTTATACACCTCAGCTTTAATTTCGTAACATAAACAAGTCACAAGCAAAGTAATCTACAGATGCTCATGGTTTAATCTGTCCTGGAACAAAGACGCCACATTTTTGCACAACTTTGTGCAAAGCGGGTAATTTCTCTATTCACTGGAAGCTGAATAATAGGTTTTTTTTTCTTTAATACTTGTGTCTTTTAATCAAATGCCACAATATTTGCATTTGACTTAATAAGGACTCAAAGAATTAGATAGTAAATATGAGCTTGTGTTCATAGATTTCACGCAGAAGAGGTGTTGGTATAGTGTGAAATATTGCAAATCAAAGCGCTCTGCACAAAATCAAATGTTTCTCCTCTTCCTGAAATGAGAATAAATAAATAAATCCATGAAATAGAAACAAAGCAGCAAGCACTGGATTTCAGACACCTCGGTCAAATGTGTCAAAAGCAACAAGCTGTAGCATCGGAATACGCTGAGAGCAAAATTGCTTATTTCAACAACAACAAAAAACAAAAGTTACAGGTATTTGTTTTTATTTGAGCGCCAACTAAATTAAGGGGAGGGGATTGCCACACGCTGCTACACTAGGGGGAGAGAGGGAGTCTGAGGAGTGTGAGAGCGAGAGAGACAGAGAAGGAGCTCTCCCTGGAGATTTAGAAGTACCCATGTTTCCTCATTTCTGGGAGTTGGTAATTTATAGCTGCTGGTCACATATTAAACAAGATCAGAGACTACTCCCTGACATCTTCTGCACATACTGGGGGAATTCAAATGATTACCAGCGTATCCTGCCAACAAATGACGACACAGGGACTATCTTGAGGGAGAGCGAACACAAAACGAACACAGAGCCCCGGCAAGCCGCGCACAAAGGGACACAATTAAATGGTTTTCACGATTATTCATAGTGCCGCTTTTTACCTCTGAGCAGTCGCCGGGTTGTGCGAGATGAGACATTTTCTTGTCAGTTATAGGTACGGATTGCACTGAGTTAGAGCCCCGGCTGTTCCCCGATGCCCTGTGAAGGTGCTGCTGTTATTGATTCTCATCTTTACAAGCACACATGTTGCAGTATCTCCAAGCTAAAGGCTTTTTTTTTTTTTGCCCTCACCTAATCAGAGCATGAGAAAGATAAAATGCCTTTCACAATGCACTTAAAGACACCGCAATGTCACACTCATCTCTCCCACTGTGCTGTTTGACTTATTCAGGGCTTTTCTACATCACCTGAGGACTGACAAAAAAAGGGATTGTTTACAAACACACACACACACACACACACACACACACACACACACACACACACACACACACACACACACACACACACATATATATATATATATAATTTAATGTGCCATAATGATGTCACCTCCATCTCTTCTGGCATTCCAGCTCTGTTTGCATCCGTGTGCACGTGTGGGAGTGTGATCGCGTCCTGGCTGTGCGCGCGCTTGATGTGGGATGAGGTTTTACACGGTGATTGAGGGATATTACTGCCATCTATTGAGGCACAAGAGACTGAGCTGATTGAGATTTTCTTTTTTTTTATCTTTTTTTTTTAAAGTGTCCTGACACAAATGTGTCAAATCAGAGGCTCGTGCAATATTAGGCGAACGTTAAACAAACTGCATGATTCAGTTAAGACAAGACGAGAACGCTACAGCACAATGCATACGTTTTCAGAATTTACTTTATAGACCAAGTTAAATGACTGCATAAGCATATAGACATAAATTAGACTAATAGAGCTGCACTGTCCCGTATTCGATCTTAATCTTAAATGAGAATATCACAGGCACGGTTCATATAAACGCAACCAACGATAAAGTCGGTTAATTAAGTTTGCATTGTTCATCACTAACATAAAAACCACGATCAGACATCTGCAGGATAGAGGAGTTTAATAATTTGATATTTTAGTTTTCTTCTTGTGTTTATTTGCTTTGTAATTGTTACATTTTGTTATTGTTAAATCATTTTCACTTCATTTAAAGGACAACAAAAAAAGTCACTCATTGTAACTGTAACACAGCACCTTTCATTGCAAGTATTTCAACTTGCTGCTATCTGTCGGAACACGCATGAAAGACTGGCGCTGGCCTTCCTGCTTATTTGATGTCGTTCTCATAAAATCCACTCCAGCTGTTGTAATTCAATAGGGACAACTGAGTGACTTCAGCAGCGGCTATTAGCGAAAAAGGTAAACTCGGCGAGACTGAATTCACTTTAGCACAGTGGTAAGTTACTGCTGCCCACTTGAACTTTACAAACTGCTTTGCATTTAACACTCCTACGTCCACCCCGACAGATTAATAAACAGTCTGAACCTAAAGAATAGAAAACAGATGTGGCTCATCAATGTCACCCCACTATTTTATTATTTTTTTTTCTGCTGTGGTTTTGAGGAGAGAAACCTGTTTTAATCAAAGTCATTCTCACATAGCAATTAGATCTAATTAGTCCAATTATCACGATTCTAATTACATTGAAATATATCCCCTAAATCTCATATCAATTACGGGATGTGTGACTTGTCCTGATCAGGAGACATGAAGAGAGTGAGAGTAAAGAAAATGAAAAAAAGCTCGATGGTACTTAGACAAGAAGAACATCCTCAGCCTCCGGAGGCAAAACTGGCTCCACCTGTCCCCAAAGCTCTTATTCCAAAAGACTGTGTGGCCACTGGGGGATTAAACTTAACCTGTAGTCATTTGTTTCATATTGAGAACAATTGTGTTACTGATTATGATGGTATGATTAGTTACATCCTAGTTTTCACTTCCATTTAGAAAAGCGATGAATAATCAAAATAAATACGCCTTTTGACCTTAGACTTAGTTATCAAACACCAGATTAAGGCGGCGCTTGTAACTGAAGTCAAACTAATTACTGACTGCGTTGACGACAGGGTTTGGACGTTTGATAGCCGCACTTCCTCTAACGCCGACTTGTGGCAGGCACAAATGCACAAACAAGCCCAGACCTGCACGGTGTAGTGGTGCAGCGTGGCACTGTAGGTGCACCAGCAATGCAAACACACACACACACACACACACACACACACACACCCACAGCCTGTTCTTGTTATGGAGTCAGAGGGAACACACTGACCTAATTTCCCCCAGTTAGCTCGCCTCGTTGGGGACCAGCGTTCCTCTCCACCCGTTTCCCCCAACTGAGCCTATCAGAGCCCTCACTCTGTCTTCCTCTGCCCTCCATCTGTTTGAGGCTGTGTACAAGTGTAAGATTAGCCGTTAAAGCGTACGGCTACAGCGTTCACGGCTGCTCGTCTGTACGGGGTCTGTGGCGCTAATTACACGGGATACACACGTGCGTAAAAAAACAAAACACCACTGATAGCGCGCACCCTGTAGAGTTTGTCTCGTTGCTGGAGAAAAGAGAGTTTGGCCTGGAGTAACGGCAAGTTCCGGGCTGTCAATCCTCACTGTACCGCGGCTTCGGATCACAGCTCGGTGCAAGGGTCAATCAATTCTGATGTAATGCTGCTAGGAGAGGTGGGTGGAGATGGCAGCGCTGGTCACCCCCTGGGTCCATACTTCTTTTCAGGTCTCTTTCCTGTGCTGAAGGGGCAGGAATGCGTCTGAGTGCACGCATGCATGTGTGAAACAGAGGCTCCTGGCTACCACGACCCAAGTGTGCATGTGGTGGTGGTGGTGGGGGGGGGCAGACGCCCAGGGTCACTTCGGCTCTCACAGGCACATACATTTATGGAAATCAGAGCTGTCAGCTCCTTGACAGGCTAACCTTGCAATATGATTGGATAATCTGTGGTGATGTGGGTGTCAGCAAGAGCCTGCTGCAGTCCCATTGGTGGCTCAGGTCAAAGGAACGTGTTTCCCACAGAAATGTACTGTAAGAGAGAAGCGTGTGTGTGTGTTGGGGGGGGGTGACAGGGACTTGTATGTATTAGATTTTGTGTGTGATTGTGTGTGTGTGTGTGAGAGAAAGACAGAGCCAGGCCAGAGGTGACTGCTGACCGCCAGTAATCTCTTGTTCTTCAGTCTGATATCAACATGTAAAAACTATGGGAAAAACTCAACAAACAACAAATCCACGACTGCGCCAAGGCTCAAATGCACCAGACCATGTGCAAATAAATACGAACTTTTAGGAAAACACGACTGAGTGGCAGCTCCGATAACACAACTGACAAACTGCAGGAGTCTGTGGAATCAGATTTGTCAGTGGAATCTGAATAAACACACGTGGCATCATGAAACCGTTTTTTAAAATATGCGTTTCCTGTAATGACTAGGCAAGTATAAGAGATAAAGCGAGAGAGAGATGTGAGAGACGCTCACGCCACATCTGCTCTGTGATGCTGATGGCATTTCAGGTCACATCTTAACACAGAAAACTTTATTTTTTTCTTGCTTTCTCCCCGCTTTGGGTCCATCACTCACTTAATTGCGCTTCGCATACACACACACACACCACATAGTTAGTCTCTCTGGCTCATAATCATTTCCTCTCTCTCTCTCTCTCGCGCTCCCTCCTGTTAATTCTGTCTTTATTGCACTTTCTCTGCTTCTAATTTTCTCCATCTTTCTCTCTCCACCCTTCCCTCATTCTCTCGGTGTCTCTGTCTCTCTCTGGTGAAAATGTCCTGCAGTTATGAGGCAAGGTCAGCGAAGTGAAATCCATTTAAATACTGATGCAACTCTCAGGAGGCCCAGTAGCACTCCTCCCTTTACGCCTCACCCAAATTGATGAATGGATGGGTGTCCTTTCGAACGTTTACTATTTGTACGGCATTAATCAGTCAGTGGATTACACATTTCCTGGCACCATGTTTTGTGTGTTTTCCCAATGTTCCAAAAAAGGTTTATAGAGAAGAAAACAACCTGTTCTTCATTGTTAAAAGCTATGGTGGTGGTAGCTCTGTGTGTACAGAGTGCCTGGGAAGTCCCTGTGTGTTTGTTGATCCCAGGTGCATCTGCATTTGAAATGTTTCCACCCTGTTTTACGGCGCGCCAAGGGACCTGCCATTTCCACGTTTTAATCCCTTCTCGTGCAACGTTAGGCGCTCCATAAAAACGCCACATGTTGCATGGCAGCGAAACAGCTACCTCATGTATTCGTTCGAAACTACTCCAAGGTGTGCGAGGAGACCCGGACGCACTTTAGCAGGAGGTATTTGTTTGGGGGGGGATAACAACGTGGGATTATTGCTCGTGAAAGTCGTGTTCTCGGATGGTTCGTTGGCTGCGAGCTTTAGAGGTTTGCTGATGAACAAAGGCATTAGTGTCGTTGAGAGATTTCATTCACGGCCATGTTGTGGGGTGAAAAGGAGACTAGACTAGTAGTTTTGCTGCTTTATGTACCGCACATCAGCGTTTATTATTTATCTGTCACCACAATCCTGGAAACATGCTTAAACAAGGCCCTGGATGGGATGGCAGCAGTGTGTAAAAGATATTGGCTGACACTATGTAGCTAGTCTTGAAAACAGTTTGAAAACATCTTTTTTTTTTGCACATCTGCTAAATTTCAACATTTACGTCATTCACTTTTAGTGGGAGTCTGTCGAAATAGGTTCCGATCCAGTCGCCCCTGACGTCCTTCCTCGCTTGTGTTATACCTGACGTGGCTGCTAGTGCTTTTCCCAGCTTTCATACCTCACCGTTGGTCGTAACAACCTACTGGCACAAACGATGCATTAACTTGTGTTTTATGAGCCGCTGTTTGCGTCCAAACAGTCAATCGTCAACACGTTTCAATCAGGTTGGGACACCGTGCCAGCATCACATCCAGCACTTGAGGTCTTTTCCACGTTTGCCTGCCTGTTAGAACCTCCCCGGTGTTGTTAAAGTCAAAAGCCAACTATTAGTCAAAACGAGGATTTTTAATCAAGTGGAACATATTTTTTCGCCGCTTCTGATTATGCTCTCCTCCACTCCCCCCCGTCAGCTGCAAATAATTCTGATGATTTGATGGCGCATCGTTATACTATTTTAATTACATGATGATGGACTCCAGTTCTGCAGCTGAGTCACTATTCCATAAATCTCATTTAACTACGCCCCAAATATCTGCCACTGTGCTCCCATTTCGTCAATGAAACGTGTGAATGTGTATTCTTTTTCCACCAAAAAAAAAATAAAAATAAAAAAATGCTTATAAAGCCCCCAAATGGAAACATAATTGTAACAAATACAATTAAAAAACATAAGAGGGGAGGGAGAAGGAGAGAGCACAAAGTAGAATGTGAGGCATTTTTTGGTTGTTTTTTTTCCAGTATAAATAAAACTTCTCACAAGATGTTATAAGAATGACTCAATTATCTAAAGGCCTTGAAGGCATAAAGTGCTGCTCTGTTCAACTTGTTTTTTATGCTCACACACACACACACACACACACGCATGTACAGGGTGCTTTGGAAAATGATAGCAGCTCAGTAACCAATGATTATCATTTAATACATCTTGTGGGAGCGGGTTTCATTGTGATTTCCAGTTTGTGAGGTTTCATAGCTTCCTGCTTTGTATTTGCCCCACCTATAAGCTCTGCTTATGTGTCAAGGCTTTATGTACGGCCTGTGTGCTTCTGCTACAAATGCAGTAAACTGGCATACAAAGATCTCAGTTCGTCTGCAATTAGTGCATTAAACACGATGATAATAAATCAAAGCAAATGTTTGTTATGGACCTGCCCTGTAGGTTGTTGCAGTGCAGATGACAGACACTGTCACAACCCAGAGCGACTGCATTATCAGCGTTCGCCATGAATGCAGCCTCGACAAAGCTGAGGTGTCTCATCTCGTCACACCTCAGATAATCACGCCGGGATAATCGCGGCGCATCTGGGCCATTAAGGAAACAATCGCATTATCTGTCGGCCTTTCGAGCGTTTGTTCACGGCATCGTTTGGTTTTGTTTTTTTCTCTCTGTTGTTCCATGAGCGCAGCGTTCTTCAACTATGTGGGGCAAATGTTTGAGATCTAGCGCATTCGCGAACGATGCCGTTGGCCCAAATAAGAAAGCGACAGAAAATAACTTAATCCTCAACATAAAGGGATAAGTCCAATACTTTAAATGGCCTTAGACCAGAGGGTTTAAGCCATCAGGGCGACGCAGAGGGAGTTTGAGGGTTACCTTTACTCTCCGAAGCCCTGGAGCCCTCCCTGCTATTTAAAATATTACACCCCCCTCCATCTCTCATTACCTATGCCATCTTTAGGATTTAATACTTGTCTGTATTTGGCATTCACTTTTGTGCTATTTTTAAGAGCCAAGCTCCCGTTTGTTGTCGAGCTGTACAAGCATTTAAGGACACATCCTGGAAAAAGCGGTCCAGGAAACGGTTCTTGCTCCACTGGTTGACAGATACACGCTAGTTAAATCTGATTTAAAGGCAACGGCGCACTCTGGCAAGGTTTGCAGAGCATGATGAGTCCTTGTGCAATGTGCTTTGATAACATGGGAAGGAACAACAAACACATCAGAACTAAGATAATGAGGGGGACAGCTCCTGGCCCAGATTTCACAGAATCATATAAACTCCAATTAAAATATAGTATTATGTGCCACTGCACGCCTGTTGAAATGGTTAGCTTCATCTCTGGGCTGCTACGCCACATGCTATCAGTCGTTCAAGGGACAAGCTGTGATATTGTAATGAAACATCCTTCTTTCCTGCGAGATAAAAAAGCCCACACCTCCACCCCTGTCTTTGCCTCGTTTTCTATATTGTACTTTTGTAATTGGAGGTGCCATAATGAAATCAATTCAGTGGCGATAACAGATTTCACATCATGTTACCGGCTTCTTTTGGAAGACGCTGCAACATGAAGACATCTATAAATACTCCCCTCTTTCAAGCATCATCAATATCTTCATTATATGAAAGACGGGTGTCGTGTCGTGTTTGCCGTTTTGGTTTAATGCCGAGTGACAGGGTAGCATCTTGCCTGTGTCTGTGACGCGCTGCTTTTTGTCTACTCCGTAATTCCACTTTTGCAGACGTGCGGAAATCAGCTGTGCCGCACGCTGAAGCAAGTCACGATAAAGCCTGGAACAGGATAGAAGTAGCTTTGTCAAAATCCTCCACGGAGGAATGGAGACGGACGTTTGCTCGGACGTTATCGTGGCTCTGTTGCCATCACGCTTCGAAATCTCGCATGAAGACACCCTGATATCATTTTTAACACAACGGGAACATTTCTTTAGTCAATAATTGGTTATTATGACTTGATGCATGCAACTTTGTCACTATTTCCTCTAAGTCTTTATTTCTCAAGTGCAGCTGTCAGTGATCAATTAGAAAGGAGAGACTGGCTCCTATTTAAATGTATCAATAGCATCGAAGGTGATTAGACTCCGTATGATATCATTTACATGTAATGTACTTTTGCTGACAGGAAAATAAACATTACATGACAACAAACTTGATAACTTTATATAATTTTAACACCCGAGAGCACGAGGAACAGCAGCTATTTAGTGTTAAACGCAACTGTGTGACTTCAGCAGGCAAACACCAAAAAAATAAATAAAAAGTCAAGCTTGTAAGTGTAGTCTAATTATTTGGAGAGAGAGAGAGGGAGAAAGCAAAACAATTGATTGTTCTCATTTTTCATCTTTAGGCCATGCACCTTTTTTCCCCTAGACACGCACTACAAAGTGAATTCTAACTGTGCTCTGGGACGCCGTGGCGAGACGCAGGGATGTCCACAGGCTGAGGCCCTGAGTCACACTCTGGGATGCTAACCGTTTGCTGTGCCGCATACTAACATTATCCTCTGTCTGACTATTGTCAGCCACATGACAGGGCTTATCGCTGCTTACTTGGGTAGACAAACTGTAATACACATATAAGTAGTATTTACCTTCTGTCCAGTATCGTAATGTATGTTTTTTTTAATTTTTTTATTACCAGTGCATTCTAACATATTTTGAGTCTCTTCTCTCTTCTCCTTGCCTCCACTGCTCCATCTGTGCCCTCTATATGAAAGGGAATAGTTGATCAGGCCCGACAAAGGGCGGCACAGAGGAGGCAGAGGTGCTGAGGGAAGCTGAGCACTGCTGGAAGGGATTCCTATCTGTTTTTGTGTGCATCTGTGTGTGTGTGTGTGTGTGAGAGAGAGAGGCAGCACATCCGTGTACATGTGTTTGAATGCTACTATTCTCCTCCCTTGAACGTATACTGGATATGAAGACGCTGGACAAGCCACCGCTCTGTTAAATCCTCTTTACTAGCACTGCTACCCATCATTCTGTGTTAAATGCAGGTTTATCTTTAAGACCTATTCATATATGATGTGTCTGAAAACCAGATCACCACTGACTGGACCGGGTTCCCGCCCCTCGCGGCTGTCGGCCCGAGCCCGCCTGGCCCTCCGCATGCTGCCGCCTGAGCTGGGTCTGCCGTTGCCGCAGCAACTACGACAGCCGCACACTGGCTGGCGTGGCTCCGTTCGGCAGCTAGGCCTCATTATGCTGCTGCTGGCTTTGATGTGGTTTGTGAGGCTCTACCTGCATTACTGCAGCCAGTGGCTTTACCTCCAGGCCATAGCAGTTCCTGTCAACAAGTGAGTTTGCTTCCTTTGATATCGCCCTTCACACACACACACAGACACGCAGGGGGAAGCGTACGGACACACACACACACACAGTAATAGAGCAGAACTACACAGCATGCATTACTTTATACGGACGACTGATACATTCACAGATTAGTACGGCGTACATGCAAATTCCAGAAATGAAATAGGATGTGGAAAGGGTGAAAGGCAGAGGGGAGAAGGAGGATGTGCGCTGTGTCTGAAAGTGTGTGTTGGCAAACATGCACCGTGGTTATCCCCAAATCATCCGTTTGGAATTCTCCCATTAACATTTTAACAAGACTCTCTCAATATTAACAAACCATTGCTGGGGGAGTTTGTTGATTCCACCACACGTCCCAAAAGGCTACATTATTTGGAAGGAATTTATTGTTATTATTTGGTACACAGCATTGATAATAAACAGCAATAAGATACCACAGAATGCTTAAATCACATCTCGGTGGCATATGGTGCTGATTTAATTCATCACAATAAAAAGAGCTGGCTGCAAACACGCATGCAGGCAAGTTTTTTTTTATTGCAATGACATGGGGGAGGAAATATCACACGTTGAATTATGGAAAGTTAGAGATGAAGACAGCGAGAGAGAGAGAGAAAAGTGTAGCTGGGTGTGAAAAAAAGAGATGGACTGAGGGGATTAGAGGTGGAAAAAAAACAAAAATGCAAAAACAGAGGGGGTCAACGTTGGATGACAACTTCCACATGTCCGAATCTGCTGCTCTCCCTCCGAGCATTTCTCTCTCCATGCAACGGCCAGAGCTGGTGGTTCCCATAGAGGGAGACTAAGTGACAGTGGCTTCTGTGATGACAGGCTTCCCCTTCCTTTTGTGCGCTTTAGTCTCACACTTTCTTTCTTATTCCTCTCTTTCTCTCTTGGCCTCCTATCAACACTCAAACACAAGCAAGAAGGCAAACCGGGTCCTCGGCGAACGTGCGAGCTGCCGTTTGTTCTTTCTTGTTTTTGCCGTGAATTATGACGCGATGTTAAACCACCGCCTAAACCGGTCATCTAGAGCTGTAATCGCTTGCGCTTAAGCAGAGAGTCTGGAGGATTGAGCGCGTTAGGCGTTTTGCCTCCGACAGAATACCAATGGACCTCTACTATCAGATTAATGGACGGAATCTGGGAGACGCTTGACTCTTGGAGCAAATCAGATGGAAATTAATGAGCAAAAACTGGACCTCTCCTCTCCCACCACTGGCTCTACCTCTTCCTGATGGGAAGATTAAGGAGCTCATGAGGCTTGCAGTAAATGGAGAGTCTGTTTTGAAGTAGGGCGGGTGGGAGACGCTTTGTCATGTAGCAGCACAGGTGTTACAGGACAGTACTTGTCTATCAGGTCCCTCGTTAATGCTCTTTGAATAACCTGTGTATCTATAACGTCCCACTGCTCAGATTGCCAGTCAGGACAAAGTCTAGTCATCGAGTCCAAGGAGCTCTCTGTAGATCCCAGATGTAAAATGTAGGGTTGAGTCATACCGTAGTTAAACGCCGCTTCGGGGGCGTGCGACCTGACTCGCAAACATCTGTGGAGAGACTTGAGACACCTCCAATCTAATGTGATGGAGCTTGAGCGGATCTGTCAGGAAGTATGAGAGAAACCGTGTGGAGACTGACACGAGAAGACAAATGTGTATTTGCCGCTAAGAAACTGAGGAGGTTTTACTAAAAACGAAATGAACGACTTCCCTCTTTTACGTAACCTTTTCCTGTCCAGCTACAAATTACCAAGCAACTACTACACACCATGTTTCCTCTGCCATTAGATTCCAGTTCCATGCGCACACAGTGGACCTCATATACCAGAGTTCTTTGCTCCACACGCGGGAGGAGCTGGCAATGGTGGTTGTGGGTCCCATGACCTTGAACGCTGTAACGTTCCTGCTGGTTCTGATCAGATGGGGCTGTCAACAGATATTTGGCTCACTCCCTTCCTTCACGTCAAAGTTTATCATGGCTCAGGGAGTGTGGACAGTCCTCGACCCCCTGGCAGTCTTTGCAGTGGACGCCGTCCTCGGGGTAAGTCGCTTAAAAATAACTTGGACACTTTAAATAGTTCACTTCATCTTGGCAAAGTGACTTTAAAATACTGAAAAAAGGGGAGGGGGGAGGGGCTGATAAAGCAAGTGGCAAGGTTAGCTGGGTGCCTTTTTTTTTTTTGGCAAAGAGTTGGGTTTCGTCAAGGCTAAAAGTAAATCCTTAAGCCAAATATCATTTGATGGTTTTCCTCATATGTCTCATCTTTGTGGCCGCAGCATCTCACCTACAGCCCTGACGTGCCGGTGGGCGACGCGGCCAAGCTTTACTGGCACTTTCGCCGAGCCGACCAATCGGGAGTGGCCGGGGTGGTCATCACTCTCTTCCTCTACGCCGTCCTCTTCCTGCTCTCCGTCACCATCGTCTCCGTTTACCTGCTGAGGTAAGACTGCGAGACGACAGGAATCAGTCGACTGTATTTGGTTTTGACGATGACACACAATGACGGATAGGGTCAAAAGAGACGCTGTGAGTTTGCAACTTGTCGGGCGGATAGATTCTTCAGGCTCGTGCTGCAGCTAGCTTGATTCTCAAAATTTTAATTAAAACGCATTTATTCAAGTAGTAATTTAGTTCCTGGCTGACAAGGAACTAAGCTTCACTCAGGTTTGTTCAATTTTTTGCTGTAATTTTTATTTTTTTTCCCTTTGATATACTCATATTTTCAAGCTGCGCACAGCTGTCAGTACTCTGCAAGATGATAGGTTGACATACAGTACAGTGAATACTGGTTAGCATATTTCTCACATTAAACGCCTAGAAGAACATTATTCTGAAAACCAAGATGACTTATGTCCCTGTCATTGCGGTGCTGTGTACAACAAGTTTTCTTTTATGAGCTAGTCTTTTTGAGCACAACTAAACACGGCCAATTTGGCTTCAGAATCAGGGCTCTGACAACCACCGATCAACAATCACGCTGGTGCCAGCATGAAGAATTACCATGTGCCATTCAGGCAAATCATATAAAAGGCCTGCTGCCATAGATAAGCCTCCTGGTTCTGGTTGCTACGTGTAAGAGACATTAACGACTGACGCCGAGCTCTTCGTTTGACCTTCCCGACAGTGAAGGGAGCCTTCACCAGCCTTATAGTCTCAAGCACCTGCTCAGGGATGTGGCGGCCGCAGCCACGCGCACGTCGCACCTAATCCGCCGCTTCCCTCCCTCCTCGGTCCGCTGCGACGCACCCAAAGCAGCAACGAGAACAAACGTTGATCTAATCCATTCCGATTGCACAGTCGCAAGGAATTACTTATGCGATTTCGCGTCAACCTCACACGTCTGCGCACACACTGAACTGTCAGACGCAAAAGCAGAAATAGACCCACGCGCCACGCGGTTGCCGGCAATCGGCGGGGAACACGAAAGTTCGAAAGTTAGATGTGTTTTGATACAGCGTGAACATGTAACCCCCTCGCTTTATCCGATTAGGCCGAGTGTTTTGCACGGTTGGTATCACTGCGGGTTTCATACATACTGAAATGGACTGCGCATACGTGGTGGTGAGCACAAACACTCCCGTCTTAATTCCACTCGAGTCTTGCAGATTGAGGTCAGTCATTCTGATGCATTTACTTGTTGAGTTGAACACCTCATGCAATTTTCACACGTTTGTTTAGCGATGCATAACATCTATTCCTGTTTAGCGAGAATGGGAAGAAAAATCTATGCACCATTCTAGGTTTTAATCCTATAAATCTACAGATCAGAAATGACACTAGACATCGCAGCTTGAACATGCTTTGCAGAACCACTGATCATGGTTCATCTTAGAAGATAATTATTCAAATGTTTGCTATAGAATAAACTACTAAAACAGTGAATTAAAGAATGCAACTGATTATTCGTTCAAGGTGTGTTCTTCCACCGTCTTGAAAGACCAAATTCCATGAGCAGCTAGAAATGTAAGAAAAGCCTTCTTAAATTAATCAGTTTGCGATTGGCGGGCGAGGAGAGTTGCCATCTAATTTCAGTAAGCGGTCCGCTTATCAGGCTCCAGCTAAATGGACAATATTAAAACAGCAGCTGGGAATAATGACTTCTGCCACTCAACCGCCACACGGGTTTGCAGTGAATGTAGGCCACAAGGCTGAAGCCAGGCTGATAATTTTATGGGTTACAGTTTCCCATTGGTTGCAAGGAAGGGGTTCTGACACAGACCATGACCTATTTCTAAAAAAAAAAAAAAAAAAGCTGCCCGGGGCTATATGTATTGATAGAATAGACTGTTATCCTATTTTAATTACACGTTAGGTAGCCTTTATTCACTGGCTGCAAAAAATACACATTTTACACCTCTGTCCTCTTTGAAGCTTCATAAACAAACACAAACACACACACACACAAAAGTGATGTTACATTATCACATCCAACTGGGCACAAGGGTAAACAGTCCAAGTTTCTGTGTGTGTGTAATATATCAATAAAATAAGTCAATAGGAACCAAAATCATTCAACTATAGATGGCGTTATCCCAGTTATCCCACTGCCAACCAAGCAAACTGAAATTACATCATAGGAACTCTTGACAATGTTGTGTGGTGGGTCTCCATTGGTACCTGCACTGACTCCATCCAGATCTCTTTTTATCCACTTTGCTCGTTGCATTGTCCATAAGTCAATTCACGTCCTTATGTTGACCCCTCCACTAAAAAAAAGTGAAAGTATGAGTTTTGTCATCCAAATCATACTCCTTATATGAGCATTGCATACTTACACTTCCAAAACCAATGAAACGAGCCTGACTCGAAACTCAAAGAGGCAAAGATGGTGAATTCCTCCAAGTGAAAAAGACGCATAAATGAATGAGAAGCGCAATTCAAGTGTAGGATGAAAATGAATGCATGCTATTCCTGTGTCTGAGGTCAAGATTCTACAAACATCCCGCTCCCAAGAGCGTTGAGGAAGGATGCTGAGTTCAAAGCTCCATACCAGCTCCTTGTATAAATCCCTGTCTCCTTGATGTTGGTTTTATTTGAGAGCTGATTACCCTCTGACTGGCTAGAATCTCTATGGAAGGGCACAAGGTCTGCTGGTTTTGATGGTCAGCCAAAGCATTTGTTTACAGACATGGTGATTCTTTTCTGGGGGTTGGCTGCATGCACCCTTGTGTGGTAAAAGGAAAACAACACTTTGGTGATCTGCGCTCATCTGGAAGCATGAATCAATACGCTTTCTGCTGCGCCGAGCATTTTCTTGTGACTCAGGCTCTTGTCTCCGCAGACGCATCTGCAACCGGCACGTCATTTGAAGTTCAGCATTAACGCCGAACAGCATCCCGGGACTGGACTCCCACACATAAACGGATACGCAGCCGCACAGACGCGCAGCCGAACGCAGACGTGGCTACAGTCAGCCTGTGTTAACAAAGTGCTTCCCACTCACAGGCCAATTTTGTTTGATTCCCTTTCCTCTTTTATTGAGTTGGAATTGATCTATTAGACTTTTATGGAGCACTACACTGCCACTATGCTTTGTGTAATCAATAGACGTTTCATATGTTCTTCCAGCAAGTTGGGATCATTGTGATTTGACCTGCTCCATAAAATGCAGCCAACATGTTTAAAAAAAAAAGAGGACATGATGTTATTTAACATAGATCTAGCCACAGACCTGCTTAGTTACAGTTACCAGGTGAATTGCTATCCTTCATACTGACTTTTGACCTTATGTGACCTGACCTGAACAGCGACTCCGTGCAGTGCCACTCCTCCCTCCTCGCTTCTGTTCTCACCCCCCTTCTCTAGATTCCACAACGATGGCCGCATGCTGGACGTCTTCCAGCGGCTGACAGCCAAGGAGGGGACGTACTTTGTGCCCGAAGACCTAGAGCTGTCGAATCAGGAGCTGAGCTACGTCGTAAAAAAGGCGGAGCAGTGGAGAGGCTTCAATGGGGAGAGACGCAAGGTGAGCATCAGGATTGTGCCACTGAAAGTGGTGGGAGTATGATGCAAAGAACAGTTACTGGCGGCCATGATGTCCCTCACTGTGATCCTTCGTGAAGTCGCTCTAACCAAAAAGTGTCCGATATAACGTACAGAATGGATTCATTTTCATATGAATGCATTTTCTTTAGTTACATTTCAGAATTCATCTCAGAGGACTTTAGTTTCCTTGTAATTAGTACACGATAATTACCAAAACAGTAAATCAGCTAGTGGGCCTGATTAGTTTATGGAAAACAATTTCAAAAGATATTTCATTAAAGAAAGGCTGTGCATAAGCTACTGTATACAGGGGCATCTTGGTTCACAGGGCACACATCAATAGGTTATTATTATTATTTTTTATTTTTTCAGTTTTCCATTAAAGTAAAACTAAATGCTTATTATTATCTCCATGGCAGATATTTTAAACTGTCTGTTTTATCATTTTTACCTGTATCAGGTAAGGTAACTCCTGCTGTTCTAGAGGCTCTGCTACCTGGGGCCTTATACGTGTCAACACAGTAAACATTTACTTTATGTTGAAGACTTACAAAGTCTGTTGTATGTTTGGTTGTAGTTTTTTTTTTTTACTTCCTGTTTCTGTTTCAAGTTTGTGTGATTAACTGTGTTTCTGTTGGTAAATACGTGAACGCAGTCAATAAATACAGGATGCAGAATACAGGATATTCCTCAGTTCCTATATTCAGGTGACTGTGAGCAGATAGCGTCTGTTAAAGTTAAAGCCACAAGCTTTACTGATCTGTGATCATAGACATTGCTATGACGCAAGCGTGTCTGGTGACTATCTTTTTTTTTAAAATCACTCTGAAACGCTTGCATCAGAGCAACCCTGGCAACAGGCGTGGTGTCTAAACTCCAGCTAATGGGCTGGTGATAGACCTGTTTATTAGGAGAAAATTGAGCTTCCCAATGTTTAGAGATTTTGAAAGACATTACACCCTCAAAGTTTGTGATTAAGAAAATGCTTCATTTAGCTGCTGATGGCCTCTTGCTGGGGTGGTTCTCCTAAATCATCTCGCATTACTGCAGATCTCCCTCCACAGCAACAATTACTGCATACTTCATATTGTCCCTAATTTGCTGTTATTAAACTGATAAAATGCTAGCACATTACCACTCCGACATGATGAAACTGTACAGTTATTGCATTTTAGGATCTGTACATTATTCAAGCAGACGATTTGTCACCAAAATAAGAAGGCCTTGCCATTATTGTAACAATTTCTCCTGTGTAAAGGGTCACTTTCCTAACTCAGCAAAGACGTTTCTCTATCAGACTAATTTGCCTACATGCAAATTTTGTCATTTTTCCCTCATTAACTATTTATCACAGACAGGGAAAAAAAAAACATATTCATGAGGGCGAGCAAAGGAGCAGCCCGACAGAGCTGAAACTAATATTTTGCAACTCTAATGATTTTTTTGCATCCTTAATTAGATAGAATAAGGTTGATATGATTAGGTCAGGATGTAGTGTTTTTCATTAAAAATACATTTCAGAAACTGTATTCCAAATGTGCCCTTGCAATTAAATAATGAATCCGACGCATTCCTTATTATGGACCCAATTAATATCAGAGGCAAGGGCATAATTTTAATAACGGTGGGCCACAAGGCCTTCATTAGCTGAGTGAGAGGAAGGAGGGATGAAGAGAAGGAAAACAAGGCGTTCACAAGAGCAGCGGCGGTCTCATATGGA
Organism: Macropodus opercularis; assembly: GCA_030770545.1. Lineage (NCBI taxonomy): Eukaryota > Metazoa > Chordata > Actinopteri > Anabantiformes > Osphronemidae > Macropodus > Macropodus opercularis. Next base: position 9,188,899 of record JAUCMP010000028.1, read on the forward strand.
ACCAGTTTTAAGGTTTTGAACAGTACACTGTGAAAGGGACAAAGAAAATCACCAGTGAAAGTCTTTTAAGGGTAACTGACGTGTTAGGTAGATTATAAACAGACTGTCCATCCATAAAAATAGGACCAGTGGTCGATTGTGCCATCACGTAAACATAAGCGACGGATTACAGGGCATGTGAGACAACGTTAACCTTAGACTCAAAATGGCGGCTGTGTGAAATGAGTCCATATGTTGTTAATGGAATCCTAGGAAGTGAACACATTTGGACAATTAGTTAAAAGGTTTTTTTTTTTCTAGATATACAATATTGTATCACGTGTTTTCATCCTGAGACATGATTATGTATGAAATAATAACATGCGTGAAATAATACCAGATAACCTTCCTCAGCGCTGGACCTTCCCTATAGTTACTGTTACCTCTGGGTCTCTTATAACTGTTAGCAGTGGTTTGCATCCCCTTCAGACAGCAAAGTCAACACAAGTAAACAATCAGAGATTATTGTCTTCAACTAGGTTAAAAACTAGTTTTCTGAATATGCTCTGCTGTAACTGAACTGCTGTCTCTCCCTCCAGCACTGAAACTATTAAAAAAGAATTCACATTCAATAACCAAGCTGTAAATGGTCTATTATTATCAAACTTGTAATTTTCACAAGGAGGTCATAAAACATAATCTAATTTTTACTTTCTCACCAATTAACTTTATATTATAGATTCCTTCTTGCCATATGATCATCTGCGCAGTTTCGTGGTTTAAATATCATTCTCAGGTTAAGAAGACCTGCATGATCTTTAATTTATTCTCAGAATAAAGAATTCATTTCCATCAAAGGTCATCAGCCTCGAGTCATAACTTATACCAGCTGAGCATTAGGTCAACCACCAATTGTGAATTAAAAATGAAATATGTGAAAAACGGTTGATCTGGATCTGATTACTTGAGATCTGATGAGTTCACACGTCCTCAGTGTCAACTGCAACCGAGTAACATTAAGCTTGCTGTTCCATCTGTAGGGCAAGGTGTGGTTGACTGAGTTTAACAGCAAACACCCAGAGCAAATAAAAAAAAAATGTTACTTTTCCAGTGCTTTTCTCATGTTATAAGCCAGAAAGCTAACATGCACCATATCCAACTCGTGGTTCAGTAATGAGCTCCATTAATTATGTAAAGGCAGTGACACAGATGGACCTAATTAATTGTCTCCCATCACGCCCTTGATTGCGCTACCTGGAAGGAAGATGTTCATTTCTCTAGTACTTAAACAGATATACAAACTTTTGCACCACCGCCATGACAGTGACGGATTGGGGGGGACCGGCTTACCCGCCGCACAGCTATTTCGCTGCTAATTCACCAAAAGGAAACTTTCCCAGTGGTGGTGGTGACATTGTGGTAATTGAAGGAGAGAGGGAGAGATTAACAGAAGCACAGAAGGTGGGAGAGAGGAGAGAGGGGGTTTGACTGGTGGCCCTGGAGATGTTTTCACAACCTGATTGCATCAACATTTGCGTACCTTCGTGCTGTATATCTAGGTAATGGGTTACCAGCGGGCAAGTTGGGGAACACCCAGGGTGCTTTGCAGCGACTGTGTGGTTGACGGGGAGTAAACCTGTAGACAAATTGGTTGACTGAGATGCTGGCTGTTGATTTAAGATTTGTTCTCCCTCCTAATCAACACACACATACAGTGTCACCACTGGACCCCAGAATGGTCTTAGGTTAAAAGTTAAATATCAAACTGAAAAGTTAAATATAACAAAATAATGGTGATAATGATGTAGACTTGATCCTTTTTGAGCATATGGTGCATCACTGGACAAAACATCTAAATCCCAGGAAAGTGACTCCATAATATAGTAACATGAGCGTCAGGCCACCGCCGACGCGACGCCAAACTCAGGTAAAAGAGGATGAGGCTTTGGACAGGAAGTGGGACACAGGGAGCAGCAGGCTGTGACAGGATACACAGGATGCGCTGTCAAATAACAATAGAGCTCTCCGCTCCTGAAGAGAAACCCATAATAGCAACACAGGAACACCAGCGCAGGAGGGGGAGGAGCCAGGAGGGGAGTCAGAGGGCAGCTATTGGTCTGTGGTGTGTGTGTGTGTGTGTGTGTATATGAGCGTATGTGTGTGTGGGGTCACTGGAGTCGTTCCAACCTCCCCCTCTCACCTCTACCAAACAGTGATGTGGTCTGTGTGTGTGTGTTTGAGTTCACGTGCTTGGCTGCATGCGTATGAATGCGAGACTGTCCAGATTCATACAGTACAGCACACAGTGCATTTACACAAAATGCTTATGCATGCGTGTACAGTATATCATCGTGCACATTTGTAAGTGTAACCTTTCTGTGCGCCTGCATGTGCATGTCACATTAGAGTGGCTTCTTCAATTACAGCGGATGCGTTTTTTTTTTTTTTTCTTTCCGTGGACAGCGCTGAGGGCCCCAGTGGCCCGGGGGCGACGGCGAGCAGGCAAGCAAGGACAGGAGCGACGTCGGAGAGCAAAGCGCAGCGTCCACAGTGAGAGCATTAGGGAGCTCAATATGAGATCTGACTGCAAAGGCTTGCGTGCCTGTGCTCCTGAAAAGGTCATGGACTTAGCTGCGCAGTAATGTGTGAAAGCGGTGCACGGTGGTTAAAAACGAAGAGTATAAAAACATGTACAGATAAAAATAATAATAATAATAATAAAAAAGGTACGCTCTCACCTCATTGCCAGGAACACACAAGAAAAACAACACGTTTGTTCCAATCCTACTCCAGTTAAAACACATCTTACACCTTAATTCTGATGGATCCACACCGATATGCATAAGGCTGGACTGTGTGCAATAACCATAACCAGGCCAGCACATTGCATGGAGGCAGAGTTTAGGTTGTGCGACAGCTGTGGGTCATAAACACAAACAATGACTCACTTCGAAACAGGAAATAAACTGTTGTTCCCCAGCCTTAACGTCCAGGCGGCTGTTATGCCTGTCATCCACCCTAACCTCCTAACTATGTGAAACACAGAACACGTTGTTGCCCGCGACGTGGTCTCGCCCTTTCTCAGATGGGCCCACAGTCGCAGAATTAGATAACGAGAGAAAAGGAGAATGCGTTCCAGTATGAACTCGCCGGTGTGAAGAGTTTAATTACAGGGAGTGTCAGCCCCGTTGCTTAATGTGTCCCTCGCAATTAATCCAGGGAGAGAATGTCATTATCTACCAATGCCTGGGCCTGGGCAGACTTTTCTGTCTGAGGGAGGGAATGAAAAAGTGGAAGAGAGAGAGAGAGACGAACGGTCAAGTAAGATGCTTCGAGAACATTCAAAACATCGCGTTTCGGGAACGTTTTAACCACTTGCCTCTTGTGAATCCATTGACGAGGACAAGCTTTTTAATTTAATTCCTTCATAATGCGAAGCTTCGCCCGTCAGCTGTCAAAACACGTTCAGCTGGGTAGAGTTGAAATTGAAACCAGGTTTTCACCGCTTCTCAGGCCCTTTTCTGTTCTTCCCTCCTCATCCTCCACATCCTCTCGTTTTCCTTCTTTTCCCCCCGTCAGGCCAAGTCCCGAGGAGTCCTGGCCCGCTGCCCCCCCCCCCCCCCCCCCCCCCCCCCCCCCTCCACCCCCGTCCCTGTAATGCGAAACAGCAGGCAAAAAATGACGAGAATGAAGAGTGAGAAAAGCTTTTAGCAGGAGCTTTCCAAACATGGAACGCGAATTTTGAGAACTCGTCTTAACTGAGTTCCATGGGTTTTGCGACCAAACCACCTGGCTCACATCTGCGTAGACTGTGGTTTAACCAAAGAAATGTGATTGATTAATGTTACATGTGTAGACCAGTGAGATGTAATTACTGTGGAAACAGAAGTTAATTATGTCAGCTAAAGAAATGTTGGAGGCCACGCATTACGTACGCGCAGTATTAACACATGCTTTGCGTAGATAAAAAAGGCCGACGCTGTAGACACGCATACAGAATGAACATGCACAGCCCTCGAATCAGACGTTTTTACAGCTTCCCGCTTGGTAGATCTGATTCCATCTGACTGTCTGTCGTTAGTCACTTCTGTTCCCTTCTCTCACTTCCGTCCCTTTAAAAAGTTTGACCTTGGCCACTTCCTGGACCCAGAGGGGATGAGGAAGGTCTGGTGACTGTGACAGGTGTCGCGTCTTAACAGCATCACATGACACGACTGCGGAGAGATGAACATTTGGAATTATGTCGTTTTTTGTTTTGTTTTGTTTGTTTCACTCATAACCTGCGCTCATGTAAATGTACAGCACTCACTACACTACACTGCTACTCGCCTGTTAGGCCTGTTAGGTTGCAGCTACTCCAGAGTTAAATATTAAAGGCAATACTCAAGTATAATAAAATACTGAAATATGTGTCTCTCCTCTTAGTTTGGGCGAGATGATTAGTTTGAAATATGAAATGTTTGAGGTATAATTGGAAGGATGGATGGATATTTGTTTGCTACATGTTGAAAAGTCCAGTTTTGCCTGTAGATGCAGGTTATTACATTCTTTCGAAAGGAACATGCTGTAAATATACACAGAAGCGTGCCCTTTGATGTCAGTGGCTCCTAATTATGTCTGAACGTGTGAAGTGAAGTTGAAGGTAAAGTGGAGTCACATTATCTTATCATCTTGTAATGATATGTTTGAAAGTTGATTCAAAGGTAACTGTCTGTTAATAGAGACAATTGCAAACATTAATCCGTGGAAGAGACTTTTTTTCTTTTCCCCCTTTGTTAAATAAAGTTGCAGGTAAACTTCTATATGTGCCAAAACAAACCTGGAAAAAGTGATCTCCTAAGGGCATCGGGGTGAGTCAGACATGGCATGGAAGCAAAAAGATGGGCTATCTGAGATGTTTACTGCCGGCTGGGAGTAGGCTTTATTTTGGTAAAGGAGATTAGTAACAGTGAATTATGCATATCTTATTTTCTGGATTATCGCAGGCACTCAGAGATATTATCATGCCGGATAATCGCTTTTAAAGTCGTTCAGTTTATTCTGACTGTAAACACGGTCATTGTTGCTTGTTTAAGTTTTCTCGAAGTCCAATTTGGTCTGAGCTGCTATTTAATCCCGTATATTATTGCGCTTTAACGGGGATTAATCGGGTTGAAATATTAATGGACAGAGATCCTTGCTTTATAGGCCTGCTAGTGTGTATCATCCTCTGCATTTTGTCTTATTGTGTGTGTGTGTGCATACAGTATGTGTGTGTCCCTGCATGCAAATGTGGCCTGTCTTGTCCGCTGCGTTTAACCAGACACAGACCTCGGCTTCAGCCAAATCAGGCCCAGTGCAGAGTGTGCATCCATGCCACGTTCAAGCTGCGCCAATTATATCAGCTGACTGTCCACATATTGGCAAATTTTGCAATAATAGCATATCTATTTCCATCCTAATGACTTACATTGCTTGGCTTATCCATGCATGTATGTTGTTGGCTTTTATGCTTTGTGGTTTAATCTGTTTCCAGCCATGTGCAATCTTCTGTATATGTTGCATGAGCCCAGTGCATGTACAGTATGTGCGCACATTAATATCGCTGTGAATGAGCATCAGCAATGAGTACATTGATGTGTAAAGCTTATGCATCTGCCCGGAAGTACGCTGTATGTGCTTATTGTTTCTAATCGGTGAGTGTGTGTGAGCCTGTGTTGGCGCATGTGCCCACTCACAGTCTGTGTTTTAGGTATGAGCCCAGTTCTGAGCAATAAAAGGCCTTGAACCTGGGTCTGCTCTGACAGACGGTGGGTGGTGGTGGTGGTGGAGGAGGAGCGGAGTGGAGGGACTGACCCTCTAAAGCTTAGAGAGTCTCTGCACAGTGCACGCTCCTCTCCCTCCTCCTCCCCACCTCCCCCCCAGCCCTCTGCGCCCTCCCTCCCCCAACTCCCCGCTGCCTAGCCCAGAGCGCCCGCAGGCGTCGGAGATGTACGCATGCGTTTGCCTCACAGTGTGAGGCTTTGTCTGCTTTGCGAGCGTGGCTGTGTGCGCGTGTGTTTTTTAGCATGTACTGTAGAGGAGTGTTACTGTTTCTATCGGTGTGTGCGTGTGCGTGCGAGTGGATGAGAGTCTGTGGACAAAAGAAGCAGACACTTTCTCTGTTTTTGGTTAATGATCATTGACGCTCCTTCCTGTGCTATTGGTTCTGCTGCTGCCGCTGCATTTTCATGTCGTGGCTGCTTTTTTGTTGTTCTTTATGCAGCCACATATGAGTTAAATGTAAACACGTAACTGCCATGATGACGATGGCTCCAATGGAAATACCAGGATATTGAAACAGTGGATACTGATATTGAAATCATTTGAAAAAAAAAAAAAACAATACTGATGAGTTTCTGTATTTTTCTTTGTGTCTGTAAATCACAGAAAATCCCATGACCGCCCTTATTAGACAGATTGATGAGAGATACTTTATTTATCCCAAAGGGAAATTCACAAAACCCAGCAGTGTCCATAATGTCCAAAGGACATAACAGAAGAATACAATAAGTAAAATAATACATTTTACAATAAACATTAATAAAGATACAATAAATATTATTATTATGGCTGCTTTACCATGTACAGCCATACCTCTTCCCCGCTCTCTCATAAATCTAATCTCAACAGTGTCAGATCCAGCCCCAGCCCCAGCCGTCGGATCAGAACCAGCACCATCTCGCTTCGGTCTGAACCACTGTCCTTCACTCCACAGGGCTCCAATCTCTTCCCTAGTCTGAGTCCAAACCACAGTTCCAGCCACAACCGGGGCTTCCATGTGCAACTGACACATAAATAACCAAGCCTGTCCGCCACCCAGGCAAATTCAAATGCACCTGTCAAAGTGATGAAGCACCCGCCCGCAGGGAAGCATTGTTTACATTTTCGCTCCACTCTTCAGAAAAGTGAGATTCTAATTATTTTCCCGCTGTAAATTAAAGCCAAGTGGGACAGAACTACAAACCAAAAGGATCACGGCAGCGGCGAGACGGAAACCCCACGTACGAAGTGCGCGATGGGTGGGAAACGGCTGAAGAAAGCGTGTGGGTGGTAGACAGAGGGAAGGTCAGCAGCTTTTGTCTTCAAGAAGCGAACGAGTGAGAGAGGGCTATGTAGCATTCACACGGGCTGTGAAGTGAGTCTACTGTTGTGCTCATTACAGACGGGCTCGACAGAACTTCGCCCAACTGGAATACATTATGTCCCCACATTTCATACATAGTAATGTGCCAAAAGTGCGCTGCATTATTTTTCATACCAATGGACACAGGGAGAGGAGGGAAAGACAACGGGGGAGACAGACAGAAGGGAAAGATTTAATTAGTCCATGGCAACATGCAAATGAAAGATAAAATTAGATGGAGGGAAGGAGACCTGGGGAAGGGAGAGCGTGTGAATGGTAATGATGGCTATCTAGTTTGGATCAATCATTAAGAGATCAGGGGGACTGGAAAGGCCTGTACGTGCCCACGCCTTAGGCTCCCGTCCTGGACAGTTGCCAGCCGGGGCTCAGCCCTGCTTGTTCATAGAGACCTCTCCCTTACCCCCTTACCACACACACACACACATTTTATATATTATTCACAAATGAAAACAAATGCATTCAAGTACTAACTTACGTGGACAAGCTTAATTTTTAATACTTATGGATAAGTCACTGTGGGAGCTTGTTAGTTTGTGTTTAGCAATCAGTCATGCATCCGCCTTATGGCGGTGTTTTCACAATAGTGCATTCGGGGATACATCAGTTGCCTTCTAATTTGCACTCGCGTTTACTGACGCGGTGTTTTGATTGTCGGCAGGGAAAGGCAAACGCTCTCCGCTAAGTAATGAGGTCAAGTTTGGGGAACTGTTTGGGATGTCAGCGGGAACATGCCAGACGAGGGTCACGGCGGAAATGTCATTTGTTCACAACGGTCCGTTCTAGACGCCGTGTTTATAAAATGTCAGTCACCGATATGTGCGGCAGTCATAGATGTGTCAGACAAATATACAAAATACTGTATCTCTCCCAGACAAATCTATAACTAGACCAGTCCATCACCCAGTGGAATATGGGTGTCTAATTCCCAGAAACGGTCTGCCCTCTTTTAAGCAGTTAGATGCGAGTTTAAATCCTAAATTAGGTATGGATATGGGTCACTTTTTAAATATAACACAGACGACTAGCATTTTTGGAATGTGGCACATGTGTCCCTTTTAATCTCCCAGTCAGTGATGCCTTTCTTGGCCTCCAATGAACAAACCAGGAAAGTGTCACGATATCAGAGAGTAAAAAAAAAAAAAAAAAAAAAACAAGAATCCATTTCTTGACAGACCTTTCATATGCAAAAGCAATGATTGACAGGTCAGTGAGATTTTATTACGAGTCACAGTGGATTTCTAAAAAGAAAACCTTTCCACAGGCGCCTGTATTTAAGTCCTGATTGCTTTTATTCCGTATTCATACGCGGCGTAGGTGTGAAATCGCATCTTCTCCCAGAAAGACGGACTATATCTGTAAACCACGGTGCCATGTCTGCAGCTGTGTCATCCTCACTTCCTGTGCAACTGGCCCTCCTTTCCCATTCTCCGTGTGCATTTGCGGTAATGTCTATAAATCCCCAAATTTATGTCCCTACTGGAAAACAGGGTTTGCCGTTTATAGTCCTCCACTAAAAGAAATAATGCAAGTCAAGGAACTAATGCAGACTCTATCAGATTTCTAAATACAGACCCCAACAATAAATCCCAGCTTGATTGGGTTTGAATTGGGTTAGCTCACTTGAATACTATCTGCTTAACCCACAGCTGGCCTGTCTGCTCTATGCAGGCATTGAACCTAAATCAGTCACTTAGTGCTATCAAATGGAACAATGGTGGAGTGGAGAGAGCACTCAAGCTAAGGCTAGAAGCCAGGCTAGCACCATAACGCAACCCAGCAGACCCGAACAGAGTGGTGTAGAGCCGACAGGCCGCCTAATGCTCTTTCCCTTTCCTTTTTCTTTTTTTTGTTTTTGTTTTGTCTCGGCAGTGATGCATCCTGAGAGCCATGGTGCATTGCATGAAATGGCATCACCCGCAACCCAACGCACAAACACCTTTTCAAGCTTTTGTTAAGTCTTGTCAACTGGATTTCACGTGCTAATCGGCGTAGGACGGCGGCATGGCTAACATCAAACAAATCTATTTTCATGCAAGCCAGGATGCATAAACATACACCAAACGGGGGGGGGTTTAAGCAGGTGTGTTTAACCGGAGTGGTTCTATCACACGGGTACAGCTTGGTTTCGAAACGCCTGGATTGGGGCCTTTGCGGGGTCGTGGGCACGCTCCCGAGAGCCGTCGCGGCGGGGACGCTTGATCTTCGGCGTCTCTTTCTCACCGCATGGCGATTTTCGCCCGTGTTTTCCTCCGAAAGACATAAGGCAGCAAATCAACTTCCACACACTAACCAAACAGACTGATTGCTGCCTCGCAGAGGTGCTGATTACTTAACGGATTCAGGTAATCAGTTTCGCTGAGTGTGGGCCGAGGCCAAGCTAGAGGCAAGGCGCAGTTGAGGCGATTTTCACTAATGAGCGTCTGAATTAGCGCTGAGGAGACGCAACCCCCTCCCATCCCATCCCCACCTCTCACACACACACACACACACACACCTTCTTCAAACGTACTCGGCCGGGCTTCCTTCTCTCTGCGCTCGTGACTCTGACATTTTGACAATGAGGTCCTTTCTCCTCGTGCCTCTGTCTGCTCTGCAGTTTATGCCGCGTCTCTAATTACAAGTGCGGTAATGGCTCTCGCTGTTTTCGCAGCGAAGTGCCTAGAGTTGTGTTTGGCTAACCATTTATAAGTGCGGGGTGATATCCACACAACACCAAATTAAACCTCTCCTTCAGCTTGACCCTGCCACTCACCGTCCGCCGAATGAGTTTGCCTCTTTCCTTTTTGTTGTATTTTTAGACGAATCATAATTATGCAGCCAATTAGGAGGTCACCTTGAGTTTTACTAACAGCTTGAACAACTTCCTCCTCTGTGTATGTGTGGGTGTGTTATACATATGAATCCTTCTCTTACTACTACAATGTTTGGATTTATTTATAACTAAACAGATGTAGATGCTTTTACTTCTCTGTGTGCTGTGATTCATGGTCAGTAGGTACTAAAACCTTTACCGTCAGACACTATCAGTGAGGGAGGACGCTTTCACGCTTTTCACACATGGATGACTTTCCGTTGCTTGACCTATGTAACACGTTACACGCTCTGCTTGCTCCCAACATCTCAGCCTCATAGCGAAGGGTTGCAGTGCTTTCCAGGTGTAGAAACCACCAGCACGCACTCTCAATGTGTCACCAACAAGACTGCCACCGTGATTAAACGTGTCGAATGTAGAGTATATTAAAACCTACAGACGTTGTCCCTTTTTGCTTTTTTTACTGTAGGTGACAGTTTATGACTATATCTGGGCTGCAGAAGAACCTCAGCCTGGCTCCGCAGAACCCAGTGAAGACCCTCCAAGAGAGGATGGACATCTACCGCCGGGGGAGACCAGCACACACTTGGCCGTCTACACTTTGTACCTGAGTGGGTTGAAACAAAGATACAGGCACTTCCTTCGACAACCGGATGGAGCTATTGTTGAGGTAGGGCATCAACATATTGAATACTGTGTCAGGGAATGTATTCCAGTGTGGGGTTAACATATGCGATTGAGGTCAAGACATTGTTTATCAAGTAAGTCATAAGATTACTGTAATAAATGCCTCAGCCAACCGCGATGTACTGTCGACGTAGTTCACAATCGCTTCCTGCCATATAGCGTTACAGGAACCTTGACCTCTGACCTCCACAAACTTAACCAGTTCAACCTTGATTTTAAGTTGATGTTAATGCCAATTAAAGTAAAATAAAGTAAAATATAAAGTAGTGCAAAGCACAAAGAGAGAGAAAAACGAGGTGAGGTAGGCTTGAATTCATCGCTTCTTTGAGTCAAGTAGGAGGAGAGGACAGAAATCAGTGAAGGTTTTTTTTACTTTTCAAAACAAAAATAAACTTATCTGGATTACATAATGGAAATGTATTTATCTCTGTGTCCCCACATTGTAATAATTGCAGTTTATATTTGATGCCTTGTCATCCATGGCCTTGCAAGACAGGCAGGTCAGAAACAGATGGATTAACAGGTTGTTATCCTAATTAAAACTATTGCTTTGTGACAACTGCTGCAGCAACAAGAATCATTTCCTCCATCATTCTGTCATTTCCCCCAAAAGCGACCTGGATCTCCTCAACAAAATTAATATTTTGAAGTTTGGATGTCACAGGAGTGAAGAAGGGAGGGAGTTATATGCGTTAACAATTAGCTCTGAGGCTTTGCCGCGTTCTAATGGTTCTCCGTCATAATTTGAGTGATGGCGAGCTTATGTGAGTAAACACACAGCGCGATATATTTATTACTGGTGTCACGCTGTCTGTGTGCGTATGTGTATGTGTGTAGCCTCTAGACCTGTGCATAGCAGATGAGACATCTGGGCAGATTTGTATACAACCGCACACAACACGCTCACATGGAGACACACACACAGATGCGTACACAGATCTTCACCTTCTGCGAAGAACAAGTACACAACAAACGTACAAGATACCTACATGCATACATGTATATAACCCAGAAATACACACAAACTTCACTTCCTGAAAGAAACAGAAATAATATGTGACATTGTTGCTGTGAGGAAGCATGTCTACTGCTGGCTGACCGTTCTTTAAACTGCAGAGAGGACGCCTTAAATGAAAAGATAGGTGTTACTGTCCTTGGGTGACACATACACACACACACTGTAGCTGTCACACTGTGTCCCGTGGGTGCTGCTGTCTGTTTCTTCCCGACTTAACAGGCGGGGGGGGGGGCTCCAGTAGCAAGAGGCACCCTCCTTCGCCCCCCGGAGGTGAATCCCACCCAGAATATATGACTCTTGGCTTTTATGTATAGAGCCATACCAACGGTAGGAATCTCTGAGAGAAATAACAGGCATGCAGGCAAAACCACAACAATTAAATAGATAAGAAACAACCACCGCCAAGGTAAAAGCTCACTCAAAGACATCATTAGATAATTTCATTGCTTTCTCTGCATTGCCCTTATTCTCTTATTCAAATAATAGCATGTTTATTGTTTTGTGTTTGGCTACAATATTGTGTATAGCCGAAGGAAGAAACATGAATCCTGTTGTACTGATAAAAATGATATTATTGTATTTAACAGGGTTGTGTGTATTATAAACAATATGTCATGAACAGTAAGATTAATAGATTATGGTTATCGTTATTAGTATCATGACATATGTTTAATATAATGTATTGAAATAGCAGTTTTATTTAAAGATGACATTTGAAGCTATAAACATTTGACTTAATTTGACCGTGTCCTAGTTAGTTAAACGACTAAATCCACTACTTAAGAAGCCTGTTTCCATTTACTGAGGAAATATTGACGGATGGCTCATTTCCTTTCAAGAGCTCTGTTTTCTCAGGCAGGTGTCCTCGACACCATCGCCCCGGAGGACTCGCTCCTCCCTTAGACTAACATGACCACTGCTCCGGGGGCCGGCGGCTTTGCATAATACCCGAAAATTACATAGGAAATTTGTCTAAACGAACACCCTAAAAAGCAATTCCTGAATGAACTGCCCTGAGGTATAGACACTGTTAGACACTGTTTGGAAGAAACAGAACCACGAGGTGTGTCCTGTTTGATTTGCTGGAGAACGAGAAGCTGAGTAAGAGTCATGAGAAACTAAATAATTCTGTTTTTCATTCAGCCATTGATGTTGTGGGTGTGTAATAAAAAAAAAAAAATGTCACAATAATGAAGTCTTTATTGACTTGCATAGTGATCTCTGTTTAAGGAAGTTAATATTAATGATACATCACATGTCCTCATTCCCTCCGTCGCCCAAGGCGGGCGTCATATTGACCATGTTGACGAAAGCTTCCAGCTGAATCACAACAATACGAAAAAAGTTAAAGCTGCAACCCCATCAGTGAGCTCCAATAAAAGACATTAAAGGTAAAGCGAGGTGTAGCTTTTCAAACGCTCATTACCTATAAACAGATGTTCCCCAGCTGCCGACTGACAAAATGCACTGCTGACAACAACTGTTAGGGATGAAATTATGCAGGGAAATGTGTCCATATAACCTAGGACCTTCAGAGAGGGGCCTCATAACTACTCTGTCTGAAGAAACAAGATGGCTGATGAAGAAATTAATGCAGGAAAAGTCATTATCTTCACTCCTAAAACCACAGTGGGTTTATGTCCCCCTGTGTCGCTTTTTCTCCGGGGCTAGCGTTTAAGTGTCGATGGACTTATAAAAAGATAGGACAAACCAACTGTGCTCCTTTTGTCTCCTTTCCTCCATATGGGAGGCAGCAGCATATGCAAGAACTGGCTCAGCTTCTGTAAAACTTCCATTAAAGATGCACAACTAAGGCTCTGCCAGCTTGAATATTACCTCTCTCCTCAAATTATTTATGGCTCGGAAAAAACGCTGATGATGAGCATCTCCAGCGACTTGTATAAATAAAAACACTTTTTTTCTGCAATTTCAGCTCTGTTTTTTTTTTCTCGTCCCCCCCCTTTTCTTTTTTTGGGATGCGCTTAACTGTACGGAGAAACACAAGGTATGCAGTTTCTTCCCAGAGCATTATCCTAACCTCAGCAGGGATGAACGTGTTGTATTATGCATGGTTTGTTTAATTAGGTGAGGATATCCACCCTTGTAGATTTTTATATCTGTGATAAAACTAATAAATGTGATGATGGTGATAAGAAAAGTTACCGATAAGGATAACTGCACAATTGGACACATTGCTCTTTTTATAAGGGACATCTCAACAGAATGATACGCCATCAAATCTCCCATTAATGAGATTTGTTCCGGCGCTTCGTGACTCAGCTCCACTGTCCACCTGCACGCGATGGCGACCGATATTAACCTAATTTTGCTCACTGAGAATATGAAGAAGTTAACCTTTCGAGAAAACAAAAAAAAAAAACAAAAGACCCCAAACACCTTGCAGCAACATTAATTGACAAACCGCATCAATTCTCCCTCCTGTCCCTCTTTTGTAATTACTCCGCCGCACGTTTGATTGCCACGGCGGCGCTGAGGAAGCTCGCTTCATTTGCCGTGAGGTCGTCGGCAGCCCTCAGAAACGCGAGCGTGATTTATACAGGAAGCGAGTGGGCCTCTGCGTGCGTTGTCTGTTGTCTGAGACGGAAGAGAGAGAGAGAGAGACAAAAGAGAGAGGGGCATGTCCTTGGCCAGTACAGTATGTTGCATGAGGAGATTAATGCTTCCCTAGCAGCCATATCTGCTTAGCAGGAGGACTTCTCAAAGTACACCGCATGTTATTACCTGGCAAGTTTATACTGGTTGTAGATAAAGAAACACTCTGTGGCACGTTTTTCAAGTTTTCTCAATCTGATCAATTTGATGATGTGCACAATAAATTATTTTGTTTTTTATTAACACAGTAGAATGTTTTGACCTTTTTTAGATGTTATCATTGCACCAGTGCGACTTTGTGTTGTATTTCCCATCTCAGTTCATAAGTAGGCCAACTCGGAGACGTGAGAGCTTTCCCTCCCCTCTGGGACGAGAGGTAATGTGTCATATAAAGTCTCCATTTTTGCTTCTCCTCGAAGTTCCCTCTAAGCACCGGGACAAGAGGTAGAGACTATGCATGACAACACTGCTCGCAGGCCTCAAGGAAAACAGCCGCTCTCCCGCCAGTCTGTCATTCTCATCCAAGTTGGACCTGCATTTTGAGATGTTTGAGACAGATGTCCCAGGGGTCTCCTGAAACCTATCGTTGTTGTTGTACTGTTCATCTATTGTTAACTTTCTGCTCATGCGTGTGTTTTTTATTTTAAGGTGATTGGCGATGTGGACGGGGTGGACAGGATGATGTCCCGCCCAGGACGGAGCTCTTCCAATCAGAGAGAAAAGGAGGAAGGCGCGGGGGCTTTGCATCAGCTACGGAAACGGAAGAAACTCTTCGGGCGTGAGTGTCAACCTAACCACATTCAGTTTCTCACAATCTGAACGCACGCCTCATCCAAACCGCGTGACAAGCCTTGAAGAGCTGCTGTTTGCTTAACAGCAGAATTTACAGTTTCATCAGGTGTTTCGTTCCCTTAGGGTCCCATCGCGTGGAGCCATTAGGAGGAAGCGGGTGTGGCTCCAGCTTTGCACTGCAAGACCTCAACCAATGACATTAAAGATAAAGACAGTTGAGACTTTAGACAATGTAAAGTATCCCATCAGCCATCTGTTCGGCTTAAAGACTCGCATCAGTGAGGTAGTACGGTCACACGCGTTTCAGTGGCATAGCTTCAAATGCGCCTTCCTCGACTATTCTGTGTCTGTCGTTAGACCAGACGTCTACTGAGTTTACATGTGACATTTTATTTTATATGATGTGCTTGTGTCTGTTTCTTTTGTCCCGCTGAGATGAAAACATAAAACAACATGCAACTGAAGCCAACAACCATAAGCTACTTTGTTCCACCTCATGCTTCATACATTTTGGAACTTAGTACTACTTAAACATATTATGATCACATCAATAAAATTAAATAGTACTGTACAACACCCAACTAAGGATGAGCTTTTTGTTTTTAGGACGTGCTGAGTGTAATATTATTCTCTAGAATGTGATCTTCTTTGTTTTCAAGCCTTTGTTTATAGGTAAATAGGATGAACTGTATTATTTTATCAGGATGTGTTGCACAGGTAAGATGAAATCATGTAATAAACGATAAAAAGGCAAATAAATAAAAAGATAATTTGCAGGGTTGTGTTGAATATTTCTGGTGGAAATGAATAATGTTCAGCCGCACTTGTGACAAATGCAAGTTGTTAAGTGTTCAGCGCTGCCTCAACACAGTGAAAAATGACGATTCTAAAAGTCACCAATCAGAAGACGAGTGATAAAATATCAATATTGGCCCCACATTAAGCAGGATAATATTCAGGCCAGCTTGATTTGTACTGAATATGTGTCTGCTAGCCAGTGCTCAGTGTAATGAAATGGCTCACAAATCAGGCCGTAATGGCTGCCTACTTACACATATTGCTTAATTAAAGGTTGTGAGCTTATTAGCATGTGTCTCTGGCACAGGGCACAGGGAGATGAGGATCGGGGACTGATGTCACTGAGGGCCAGGCTCTAAAGGTTTAATAGATAGCTACTAAAGCCACGACACCCCCCCCACCTCCCACCCCAAAAATCTAATCTTAATAACCTGTCATTGTCATTGATGATGATTCTCCTTTATGGCCAGTCATTACGGATCAAGTTCTGGTTCTCGTCGGTCGCCACTATCGGGAGCGCACCTTACTTTGGCCTTGAAGTTGCTCCTCGCCTCCGTGTTTAAGCCGTCGTACTGTAGCCGCGGCCTCGGGGCGTGACGCACGTCACACATCGACGTGCAAAGGCCCATCGCTCTCATCCCTCCCTCGCACACACACACACACACAAACGCAGACACGCACAGATCAATTCCTGGCCTTAGAGTCTTCACACAATAAAAAAAATAATGTTTTTACTTATGCAAAACACTTAACTGTGTCATTATTCTGACGGCGGTCCATCGATTGTCTGCCCGCCCCCGTTCGCAGACGCTTATGGCCATTGGTTTATTTTGTGTGCTGCACTTTTAGCATTGGCAGGTTGCGGCAGACTCTGGCTTTGCATCCCGTCCTTCCGTCTGCCTTTGACACTAGCCAGAACCTATAGAGCTAATGCGCTCCAATTAGAGATCACTCCATTAACAGTGACAGCGCTACACCCCCCAATTCAATCAGCCCGCTAATGAATATTAAGCAGAGACGCTGCCTCTTGGAGACGACAGGAAGCTCTTCTCTCTCTCTCCACCCGGTCTTTGTGCTTTGTGCCACCATTTGCTCATGGTCGCAGCAGAAAAGCAGAAATATTCCACCAGCCTCTTACTTTTATATAAATCTATAAATTCTGATGAATAGCTTTTGCTTCCTCCCTTGCTTTCGCTCTGTAACGTGATGTTTTGTGGGAGTATCGCCAACTTTTGCGATTCATCATCATCAAAACAATGCCCCGCGCAATCATTTCCTGGGGGGGGGGGCTGCAGATGCACGGGGGATGCGGGCGGGGGAGGAGGGGACAAAGGTATTTCAAGGTTCAAATATTTGATTGTTAATGACAAACACCATTTCACCACAATTTAAATTTCAAATCGATCCCTAGGAGCAACTATTTCTGGGTGAGAGAAACACGCCGCCAGGTCTCTGCTCCACACATTTGCTGATTTAAGTTAAAAGAAAACCTTTTTGCAGAGCTATCATAAGGGAGCTGCAACTTTTTTTGAAGTCGGTGTCTGCTTCTGCTTAGAGCGAACCCAACCTGGGCAACGTTGCTGGAGAGAGCGAGAAAGAGGGGGCGAAAAATACAACATGAAAAGAAAAAAATAACACTTTACCTAATTCTATATTTATGTAGCCCCGTGCTGGAGGTTTGCGCATAAAGCGGTTTGTATTCAGAAGTGCTTTGGTGATAGCTATGCCGCGTGTCGAGATCGGCGACTCTTCAGGCGCGGTTGCCGGGTGCAGCTCAGCCTGATTCATTTGAATTTAAGTCGTCCAGCTAAATAAAAGCACTTCACATTCCTACATTTACAGCTTTGTTTCTTTTTCTCCCAATTTCTTTTCAAACCTTTTTTTTTTTTAAGAGGAACACAGGAGCAGTTCTTTTGATGAACAACTTTGTACATTTAAAGTCTTTGCATACACGTCTGAGTTCGCTGTTTGCCCAATTTTCATTTACGGCACCTTGTTTGATCTCGAAATGTAATTGTGTGTCTTGCAGAGAGCGAAGGGAGCTTTTGGTTTTCCGATACTTGTTTAATCGCAGAAAACATACAATAAACATCAAGGATGTTTGAAGTGTGTTTGAAAAAGAAAGTTTTTTCTTTGCAGAAGAATCAAAATTGTAGCGGTTACACAAATGCTTTAGTATAAACATATCAATAACAGACGTTTCTGCCTGTTTTAGTTGGTGCGCAACCTGCAACACCAGGGTTACGGCAGCATCTTTGCCACAGAGCTGGAACAACAATATGTAAAACGGCTATGCATTCCAGACCTCTGCCAGGTTTTCTACCCAGGCTGTATTCTTCTCCGCTGACCCCGAACACGATTTCCTGGTGCTTAAGCCGTGGAAAAACACACACGTTCGGCGATGTCAACTTCGTGCCATATTTCGGCGACATCTGGATAGATCATGTGCCTCCCTGCATCCATATTTATTTATTTTCCTCCTTCCAGAGCAGTGTCATGGAGGCAGATGTCCTAAAAATAATAATTTGCACTGAAAAACAGGGGTGGGGTGGGGGGGGGGGGGGAGAGTGAAGGGAAAATATATGAATATGCAAATCTTGTCACAGTGTGGAACCTTGTGAGTGGGGAATGTTGTCGCCATCTTTCATTATGCAGAGGTCATTGCTTAATGCCTGGCAGCTGGGCCCGGCACCCCCCCCCCCCCCCCCCCACACACACACACACCCCCCACACACACACCCCACACGCACACACACACCCCACACGCACACACACCCCGCCTCTTCTGTCGTCTTAGACCAAGTTGAACCAAACACGAGGCAACACCGAGGTGATGGACACACCCGGGAGACAAAACACCTGATGATGTTGCTGTTGTGGAAGAAAAAACTTTGGCTCCAGTCATTATTTAAGACAAACTTCTGTCAGCTGTGCGCTCCGTGCAAACAAAACCTAAAATAATTAGCAATAAGAAAATAAAAAAACTCGGCTCAATCCACCCAACAAAACTCGTGCGGATGCTTGTGTGAGCGCGTGTGCCTGTGCCGCTCGTCTCCTGAGCGGAATCTGGGCGAGTCTCTAAGTTGTTGTTGTTGCTCCTTCGCTCTCCTTTTGATCGAGCCTCTCGCGTCTCGTAGATTGCTGAGACAGCTCGCTGCTGTTCTGTCTCCTCTCGCAACAGCTTTCCTGAAATTTCCACTGGCGTCTGCCAACGTTGAGCTATGGGGCTAATCATTAGGTAAACCCGTCTCCCTCTCTCCCATGCACTCTTCAAATAATCCTGGGTTTGAATGCTAAAAATGTAATGAACTTCACGGTTCATTGTGTCTGACATTGCTTAATTAATGGGTGCATTTAAAGTACATAGCGCCCCGGTAATTGATTTATATGCATGATTTGCACATACAGCTGTTGGTTCCTGTAGGAGACTAATCACTCAAAAGTGGCTGTGCTGATGATAGACTAGCTAGGCTGGATGTGCTGTTGTCCCATCTAGCCTTGGGAAACTACATAAAAATTCATATGCTGGCATATTCTCCCTTAGTATTAGCAAACTTTTGACTTGGGCATTTTAAAACATTATTTGCAGTCGCATATTAAAATTAAACTGTTATCGAGGAACATGGCCGTTAAAGCCCCCCTCGTGCCAACAATACTTGCTTTCATGTTGCGGACCTTATTACAGTGGAAAGCCTTAGTTTCTCCTAATGCTGAGCCAGCGTTGTTGCAGTGTTAACATTTAGCCTTCATTGACCGTGGCCTTTATGCTTAGTCCAGGCATACCCAGTGTTTATAATTATTGTTTTCTTGTGCAGATCTGGAGGTCGCTGGCCCTTAACCATTATTTGGTTTTGGTCAGAGCCTCTGTGGAGCCCAGATCAATCTCTCACCTACAGAACATTTCAGCATATTTCTATCACCGGCATATTGATTTTTCCATGAGCAGGCCCCTGTTGTTGTGTGTGCATGCATGCGTGTGTGTGTGTGTGTGTGTGTGTGTGAGGTGTTTTCATGCACGGCACAGCCTACAGCACACACACATGCACGCGCAAACACGCAAACTTGTTCATTTATTCATTCCCGCAGACACCCATAGGCATCTCTGTATGTAAAATGCATGCATCGGCATATTTAGCGGCTTTAGATCTCAAACGCACACTCTCACACACTCATGCGCTCCTTGTTAAAGCAGACATCAAGTGAACCATGTCCTCTCTGGGGCCTAGTGTCTCACTTTCTTTATTACACTCACTAATCAATACAGACTGGCCTGATGTTGAGGCCTACTGCCTTCCCTTCTTTCCTCCACAACCTCCTTCTCTGCCTTCTCATCCCTTAGTTTCCTGAATCACGTTCCATCATTCATCTTTCCGTTCACTTCCTTTATTCCTTTGTTTCTTTACACCTGAAATCCATCCATTTATCCATCAATCTGCTCTTTCATCTATCAAACCTTATCGCTGCACCATCACTCCTTCCATATGATTGGTTTGGACACCGGATGGGGGGTACAGGGTGAAAAAGAACATAAAGGATCAAGTGTGTGTGTGTGTGTGTGTGTGTGTGTGTGAAAAGAAAAAGAGAGAGAGAGGCTGCATTGTTGTCATCTATAACACGGACAGCGAATGATTTGGATTTAAATAATGTATTAGTTTTTCAGACCTACCATCCACAATGCCTCACAACACTATGAAGCATAATAATTTAAAGGTATGTGTGTGTGAGCGAGAGAGAGAGGGAGGGAGAAGGGTGAGGCCCAGTACTACAACACCGCACGTCTTCTAAATGCAAATTGAGCTGATGCCGACTGATTAGATCAAATTGCATTTATACTATTGTTTAGCAATAAAACAAATATATTCTTTTATTGTCAGAGTGTGGTACAAACACACACAAATGTCATCTTGAGGAGTGGAGCTTTGGCACCTGTGCTTTGGCCCAGCAGAACAAACGCAGGGCGGATAAAAGATTGTGCGGGAATTTGTCAAAAGCCAATAATCATTGCGGTGCAGGAGAGGACAGTATATCAGCGCAGCCAATCAATATCACATTACTTTGACTATGGGAGTATATACAGGACTCATCAAATTGATGCCGCAAATTCTGATGCTGCGATGGCAGTTTCATTTGCCGGGAAACTCGACAACAACTACTGTTCAATTACCGGGGCCGCGTGTGAATTGACAAAAACAAAGAATTACAACAAGACAAATGGACATTTATTTGACTAAAATAAAGCCGTTCCTGGAATAGGAGTGAGGGATGGAATGTCACAGTCAAGCTCTGGTTAAAAGATGACTTGCTTCATCGGACATTGAAATTTCATGAATATATTTTCCAGCGGCCCTGGAAAAACAGAATTCATCATGAAGTTTGTACAGGCCGTAATGTCACGGCAAATATTAGTCAATTTCCTAATGTGTTGTGAATGTATCAACGGCATTGTTAAGCACAGGCCTCCCCTGACTGGGTTACAGAGTATGATGGTTGCAGACAGGGTGCAAGGGTGAACGTCGTTTGTTAAAAGTATAATTTGAACGTCCGTCAAAATCATTTAGAGCCGCGATGAAAACAAGATGTGCTCTTTTAAGGATTGTATATTACTTATATTACTACTCTTTGCTGTATTAAAACTTCCCACTAGTAGAATCGTCAGAGATTGCAGAGATTCCCTTATGCGTAGCCACACAAAGCCCACTTCAGGCCAGTCTTAAGCCAGCCAGTTTAAACTTTACTCACTGATTCAAGCCAGTCTTTCAATTCAGTTTAAACTTTACTTATTGAACCCCCGTAAGTTGTCCAACTGTTGCTAACAATGGCCTCTACCAATGAACTCGTTCTCCTAATGGCTCTAAGTCTTCAATATGGGGCTATCAGGAGAGACAGGCGCAGCGGCTCCTTGGATGATTAAAAAGTCATTTCCTTAACTGTCCTCCCGGGATTTGTGAGCTTTTTTTTTTTTTTTTTGTAAGAAAACATTAAATTGCTCCAATCAAGCATAAACGTCTCCTGCTTGTGGTGTAATTTGTTCTGCTGTTCGCGTGGTGGGCTCTTATTTGTCATCCTTTTCCTTTGGCGCTTTTCCCAAATGTCTTGATCAACAATTCATGGTTGGAATTGTTACTTATGGCTGTGACGCCACGACTCCAAAAAAAAAAAGAAGAGAGAGAGTTTAATTGAACGAAAACAGCAATATAATATTTCAACAGCAATATAATTCCTACTTTTCCATTTGCACAGTCGCACATTGTGTTTTTACTGAAATGCTGTATCACAACAGCAGAGCTCGGTCGTTTCCTTCCTGTCCACTCACTGTGTTCTTCGCTGCCTCTCTGCTCTTCTGTCTCTCGCCCTCCTCCCCAGCCCCTCTCTGTTCTTTTTACACAATGACCTTTAGTGCTCTTTTCTTCATTGCGGGGACAGGCCGGGGCCTGGCATCTGATAGAATCAATATTCTATTATGATAGTGCGTGGAGCGTGTGGGGCTTTACAACTCCGCTGTAATAGTCTATTTCATCCTGTTGCAGCCATGGCCTGAGGGATCATCCAGGCATCTCCGGGCTCTATGCTCCCAGCGTCACCCCATTACCATTAACGTTGCAGGCCCTCTGCCTACCAGGGGACAATCTGTGTGACTGATGGATTGGGTTGAGAAAGAGTCCAACCCGGGTGCAATGTGTGTCAATAGATTGTGTAATGGCCAGACCTGGGTGAAACGTTAGTTAAATGGCTTTCCAGTTTTAAAGGAAACAAGAGGCATACTTGTGCTATTCCTCCTATTTTATCTTGGTGCTTTTCTTGCACTATTAAATCTCCCCGGAGGTGATATCAAGTAATATCTGAAAACATTATATGACTGATAGGTGGGAAATATCCAGCACACATGATGATTTTACCTCAGTGAAAAATTTGCGATAAATTGTCCTAACAGAATAATCGTTTCTCACTCTCAGCAGGAGTAATGTTTCCTCCTTCGTGCTATTTTTTTTTAAATACACAGGTTGAGAACCTCAGTGCCACATAAGGGCAGCAGAATGTAAAACAGTCGGAGCACACGACACGACACCAGGCAGGCCTGCATAAAAAATTCATGCCATTACAGCTGCCTTTCTCAAATAATTAACTAATGCGAGTCATTTACTCAGCCAAACGCAGTTACGGTTTAAATGTCATTTGGACATGCGGTTTATATGTGAATTTTTAATCCCGGGCAATAAACATTATGAGGTTAACAGGGCACGGTGAAGGTAGTGAAGCAATGTCATCCTGCGATTGCTTTGAATCCGTTTCACCTGAATGTGACAAATGTGTATGTTTA
Source organism: Macropodus opercularis (assembly GCA_030770545.1). NCBI lineage: Eukaryota > Metazoa > Chordata > Actinopteri > Anabantiformes > Osphronemidae > Macropodus > Macropodus opercularis. The sequence goes on from JAUCMP010000028.1 coordinate 9,212,081, forward strand.
CTGGAATGCGTCATATTTTGTAAAGTCTTAGAAGTTAACGCAGAAGTGCCCTTTGGAATTATTTGACCTATTTTACATCAATTTTCATCCTCACACACCTTCACTCCATTTTGTGCCCGATGTATTTCTTTTCCTTCCTGTGGAGCGGTTGTCCCTGACAGCATTCCTGTTCCTCCCCAAACTCCACCCTCGCCTCTCCACTTGATTGAGAGTTGGGGCGGCTGGAGGTGCGTGATGAGGCCCCGCTCGCCTCATATTCATCATGATGTAACCGTGAGCAACCAGGATCTAAATTACCTTCGCCTGGCATCATTCCAGCACATGCTATAAATGAGGTAATCATCCTTGACTATAAAATTTGCATTTTCAAGACTTAATTGCTATCATTACATTTTTTGCCTAATTCTATTAATTTAACAGAATGGGGGATCAGAGGCTTTTTTATGGTTATAATTTGCAGTTAAACAATGCGTTCGGTAAGAAGAAGAAAAAAAAAAAGGTGAGCTGAGCATCAGGACCAGTCTGGCCTCTCACTATGACTCTGCATTCAGACAATGAGAGGAACAGAAATCAACAGCAAGTCCTTATAACAAATGCCCTGTAGCATGAATGTGTGTTTAGGCCAGAATGAAAAGCTCTTCGGTGAGAAAAAGTGAGAAAACCCATCAGTTATACGCCGCCGCCGTTCACTAACTCAACCTTGGCTGCTTTGTTTGCACATGAACACAATGTCAGCTGCGCTCGGCAGTGCCGTCCTCCAACGGAACGCTGGCGAGAACGGCGGATGACACGGAACAACGGAGCCATCAAGTCCCATTTACACTTCCCGCGGTGACCTTGCCGCAGACGTCTGTGAGGTTCAGAAGTGCGCCGAGCTAAGTGCCAGCAACATTCTGCAACCCGCTGCACTTCCCCGCACTCTGCTGACCTTAAAAGTGTGGCCTCAATATGGGGCAAGGCTGAAAACACCACACAGGCATTCTGCTCCTCCTTCTCTTTTTGCACTTCGCTTGCAATGGCCTACTTTAATCAGACTGTAAAGGCTCACAGTTTTATTTCAGGAGCTAGTTCTGGATTTATTGCAGATGCTGCAAATCAACTAGCGGCTTTGCAAACGGGCCTCCTCCCATTAAAAACATTGTGCACCATAAGGAAATGCAGTCGACTCCAGCTCCACTCTTCTATTATGCATTTACATAGCTTAGATTACACGCACAACCACGTTATGATGCATCTAGCCGAGAACTAAAACTATTATCGTTACATTTCAAGCCTTTACAGAATACAAGCAGGGGCGCAGCTTGAGTGATCAATAATTAGTGGGCTGACACAATTAATCTATTTTATGTATATAACCTGTTAAAATGCACAAAAGAAAACCCCTGAAGGCATATGTGGGTCTCTAGCATCAACATGGAACCATTTGAAAATATCACAAAATAAGCAGTGGGAGCAGACGATGGATGGGTCCTTTTTACCTCCCAACTACTGTAATTGATGGAATAGACCCCCACGCGCTTTCCTGCAAAGTAGGAATTATGACTCTATGGATATGTAATAGAACAAATGCAATAAGCAGGATTGTTTAAACTAAGGTCAGTCTAGCGTGAAACTGTACAACAGTTCTGCAGTAAGAGGACACAGTGCTGGTTTCATCCAGGCCTCCCTCTCTGTATCTCACCACTCACGCTGACTTCGGCTGACACTGACCAGGTGGCGTAGTCACACTGGGTCTCCGCGGAGCAGACAGGTGCTGTGGTTAGGTGAGGCCTGGCAACGCCGGCCTCGATGCTTAACGTAGCGGGCGAAGAAACACAGAGCTTTGTTTTGACCGTGTCAGGCGACATCAGCTCAAGGCTCCGGCGCGAGGCGCGGATCACGGTGTCCTACCCCGGGTTTCCGTTTCAGCATCTGGAGCGTGAGCGTGCGCGGTGCCCGTTCGGCCGATGCGGCTGTGGGGGGGGGGGGGGGGGAGCTGTCACATCCATGTGTTCAGTACTACGTGTGACATTAGTCATTAACGAGCTGCTACCTCAGTGGAAACCCAGGCTAAGGAGTGATAATAAAACCGTAATGTGTTGTTTTTTTGATACTCTATCTTTCAGAAGGTTTATTAATGTCAGAATTAAGAGCTCATTTGACTTGGTGAAAGCCCAGCTCATTGCACGCTCAAGCAGAGGAGCATTTTGTTGATGAAGCACTGTCTTTGACATTCATCTGTTGTGCAAATTAACATTTAATAGCCATGCGCATTTGAATATGTTCTTTTCGTGACACAGCGAGAGACCCCCGCAACATCGACTGCGCACGCACGAGCCGAGGAGAAGCGAGAGATGAGGTTTTGGCCACGAGCGCTTTTGCCCCACCGCAAGCGACATTAATTGCTTTTCGCGAAAAAACTAACGGCGGCGCCCATTTTTCACCATTGTTCCTTGTTTTGTTTCATCCTGTAAACAACTCTGGCCCTCACAATGTGTTCATCATAACTCTGCGTTGGAAAGGAGAAAGGAACATTTTCCATGCCCTGGAGTAACAACCTTGGGAGAAAAAAAAAAGAGCTAAATAAAAAGGACCAGTGGGAGGACGATGAAGGCAGAAGATGGTTTGTGTTTTGCCACATGTATAAATTAAAGATGTGGTTGTGGAGTTGACCAGGAGAGTCTGCCAACGTGTGTCTCCGTGCACTTTATCCAGCCAATTCAGCGAAACCCTCGTCTGACTACTGAAGGGTGCGCACAAACAAAAGACTAACAAGTGCACACACGTCCAAACACACACTTTCCACGTTGTTATACTGGCAACCTGTGCGATTTGGCTGCACCTTCCATGTTGCTTCAGCGCAGCAGCGTGCCGCCATCTGTCCGCCGGGCGCCGGTGTTTGTTCGGCGCTGCTTGACTTCAACTTGAGAGGAATCCGTCGTGCCACTCCTCAGGTGGCGCGCACGGCGCTTTAGAGGAGTTGTCACGGAGCGTGTAAAAAGCGGCGCCGGGCCAACGCGATGCCGTCAAAGAGTTTTAGTGAGGAGAGAAGAGAGGAGGAGAGCGATGCCACCCCCCCACTCCCCCCCGAGTGTCCAGAAAGGCAGCTCCTGCTCCCTTAGGTGTGACAGATGTGACAACCAAGTCAAACAGTACTTAGCACCTGGAGGTCAGGTGGAGTAAGAGCTAGCCAAACCATCCTCCTGGTTAGGATCAGGTGCTCACCTTGGGGTCGTGGAAACCCTGATACCAGTCCTGCATCGAGTACTGTGTGTGTGCATGGACGCCAGAGAGGGGGCATCTCCTCCTGATTGAGACTGATGCATGCCGATCGGTTGCCAGGCCGTCCTCAGCAGCGGCTCGATGATGTCAGGTGAAATTAGCGGCCGTCAATGGAAGACCCTCAGACCTGGGGGATTCATTAGGGACAGCCTCCCCCATCTCATCGCACTGACAGCCCTTCACACCCACACACACGCACGCACACGCTCTCCATTCCCCTCTGATCCCACAGCTCCAAATCATGACTCCCAGCAAAAAGTCTCACCAAGTCCAGAGAAGTGTCTGTTCATGTGTGTGACCGTGTTCTCGTCAGTGCCTGTGTGTGTGTGCTGGCCCTCTCTGTTTCTCCCCTTTGTGGATATGTGATGCTCCAAGGCCATTTTAGCAAGCACCACTCCACTCAACAACAAAAACATCATTCATCATTCGTGGCCCAAGTTGCCCATGTTGTGAGATGCCACCACTCCAAGCCAACGGAGCCGAGTGGACAAATATGACCCAGTTAGAAGTGATGAAGAGCTTAAAAAGAAACAAAAGGCTTATATTTCCCAATCAATTTGCGGGACTTTAATTTGTTTTGTTGCCTTAACTATTCTCTGTAGTGTCACTGGTTTCTTCTGTTCCTCCTTTGACTCAAGTCAGAAATGTCGCCCTCATTGTAAAAGTATCAAAGTCATACATTCAAACGTACTTAAAAATGCGTTCACAAATTCTGTAGCGTTTCTGGTACACGCGTTTTATTTTGGTAAGATGAAAGTGAGCGTGTGCGTTCGGCGACAGATATAAAGTTCATCAGTAGAACCATTCCACACAAGCTTTTTGTGCCAGTGCGTGCATCTGCGTGCCAGATCAAAGCCGGCGACTTTGAACTTCAATCCAATTGCCCCCATAAGAACTCTCTTAATCCAGAGCTTCCCCCAGCTTAGGAGCATGTAGCGGCATCGCAGTTCAGCATCATCATTAGAATTAGAGACATTAGTTCCGACCAAAGGAACTCTATTTCATGCACATCTACTCGCCTGAACTAAATGAAGCTGTGCAAATCCTCCACAGCTTTTAATAGCAGCTTCTAATATTACAGGTCACAAACGATTGCTCCCCGAGACTCCGATTTGGCTGATCAAACACGGGCTGAGATTATCAGCGTTATTTACGCTAGCGCATCACTCTGGCATAGACACACGCTGGAAATGCAAAAGCATTCTCCATGGTAATGCGCTTTGTAATATTTCATACTCGAACAAGTGAAAAACGCAGCAACGCGAACGCCATCAACCCACCATCCAGCGTTGCCGTGCACCCGCCATTCGTCCTCCGTCGTTCCGGCAGCGCTGACTCTGAGGCACCCGTTTGTGTTTTAAGAGTCACAACAATGGCCTGCACTGCAGCACAATGGTCCCACCTTTACAAATCAATTATAAAGTCTGGAGTAAATAATACGATGCCCGTCTAATTACTCAACAACCCCGAACCTTTTTGGGGGTCTGGCCAAGAAGAAATGGAGCAAACACTTGTATTAACACTTGAACACACGCATCTACACAAATCCAAACATGTGGAATTGTAGTCAGACTTGCGCACACACTCGCAGGTACTCAATGTATGGACCAATTAAAATAAGGGATTACTATGTTTACTGCATGTGTGCTTCTGTGTGTAGATATGTGTGTCTGTGTGTGTGTGTGTGTGTGTGTGTGTGTGTGTGTGGGCACCGCTTCCATGCACACAGGCAGGCCTCACATTGCCCACAGCTACTCGGTAAGGATTCCCGATAAGGAGAATTAGTCAAAACTTGGGAGCTGCCAGTCAGCGCCAATTAAACTTTAATCTTGGGCTGAAACAGGCACAAATAAATTAAACCCTTGTGAGCGGCAATGTGCGCTCTCCTGATAATAGGTGATTGAAGTCATCTCGGAGCGAGGCTGCATGTTCCCCGAGCTCAGCCAAAGCAGGCAGCGGTGCAGGGGGAACAGGGGGTAAGGCTGGTGACGGCGTGAACTGAAAGGAACTCTAGAAGCTACACACACACGCACATCGGCAGAAACACACACATTACTGGAATCATTGATGCTGGACTGCAGAAAAAATAAATAAATCTCATCTTGCAAGCGCTTAAAAAGTAATAAATAGACAACAGCAGGCAAATATTAACGTCAAATCATGCAACTGACCTCACAGGGTCTGATTTTTATTTTATACTTCTTGCACAAAGCCACTGTAAATACTGTAAGTGTCAGCCAGAGGAAATAGTTTCACTGTTGCAATAGTCAAAGTGTGGCTGTCTCTATTCACGCTGTGTAGAAGGGGATCTTTCATTAATATTTTTTAATGAATTAGCCCCCTTATCTCCATTTCCTGTGGCCGACCTGTGCTAGTGTGGTGTTTAATTTCAAAGTAATTTTCTTGCTATGTGAGCATGCCAGTTATGTATTAATGTCGTGGGCCTCGTCAGCCAACGCCGTGATTTATTCCAGAGTAGCGGTCACACACATCCTAATATCTTAAAACTAAGCCCCAGAGAAATGCTGTAATGAGAAAACAATAACATTAACAATATTAGCGACAATAATGAAAATAATTGCCGGTGAAGCAACAATGGTAATCACACATAGAGAAATACCTCCGCGTTTGACCGAATCATACACAATTATCATGCAAGTGTATATAATATAATTAATTCTATGTCTGAGCCTCTTAGCCCGGAGCGATCGGCGTAGAATCAGTTTTGTATGTATAATAGATCAGAGTGCAGTTCATGAATAAAACAAACGTGGGTAGTGTGCAGCAGGGACTGTGAATGTTTGTCTTTGGACAGCAGAATCAAAGTGAACATGTAATATTGTGATAATCCATAGTTGATGAATTTAAGGGGCTGACTTGCCTTAGCTAAGTTCAGCTAATTTCCAGACATGGCTTGCCTCCGTAATTGAGTTTCCAATAACATTATGATTATTCCAGCCCACATGATAATTGAATTCAAGGTATTTTTTTTTTCTTAACGCTGCAATATTGTAGATGTGTGATTATTAGGCATTTGCATGTAGATTTCAGTGCCTTCCTGAAACTCATCACTTTTCTCCTAACTGGATTTTCTATATTGTAGCATACATTTGGCCCCATAACAAATGACGGAATCCCCCCTCGTTATGAGCACAGAGTCAATTATTCCAAAAAGTAGATTTTTATATCAATTTTAACCCACATAATGGTGCAAAATACCCCCCCCACACACACACACACACACAAACACACCTCCACCGGAAAACAGTCTCCAAAAATCCACCTCATCCCAACCTGTTTGTCATTTCTCATTATGTGTGAAAAGTGAATATTTTTACAGTTGAACTCATCAAATTCACAACACTCTCAGTTTGATCCTGCCTAAGAAACGCTATCAAACACAGACGCCCCGGCACCGATGCTCATCTGTTGCATAATGTAATCTGTATAGGCAGGAGTGGCGCGGGCGTGGATGTAATTTTCATTAGGCTGGCAGAACCCACCCCCACCACGCAGACCCAACCTGTGCATGGAGGCGCAATGCAGCGGGGCCTAGAGCTGAGCAGAACCCGGGAGGACTTTCCTCGCAGCATCTTGCATAAAAGGAATTTTTTGACAATGCATCGACTAAATAAAAAGCAGACGTTAACGAAGGGCAGTTGTTTAGTTACCACGTCGCTCTGAAGGGCACCGCGGCCTCCGTAGCTTCTGAGCGTCTACTAGTCTTCGCTTTAAGCTACACTGGGCGTGCATGCATGGCTGTGAATGGGAGCTCTATCCATTCTCATCATTCAGTAGCCACGGGGCCTGTGCAGCGAAGATGGCACCAGCCAAGACATTATGCCAGAGTTTAGCTGTTGTTTTGCATAAATGTTGAATCATGCCAGTGTCCTTTTAGTGTGTAACAACAGCCTGCATTGATATTGATTTAATGCTCACTAATATTTAAACTACCCTGAGGGATCGATGCTGTTGAACATGATTTACTATGGCCTATGAGTGCAGATATAAATATAGCCACATAGCACAGCAAATTGATTATTTGGTGTTTGATTTAACTTGTTTAGATGTTGGTAAAAAAGACATCAAATTCTATAAGTTTGATTTCAAAGTGAGATTATCCACGGATTACTTAAAAATGTCACTCGAACTACTACAAAACACCCAAGAGCGTTATTTCCTGATATGATTCAGTGAGAACCGCATGTATCCTTGTGTTTTAGTTTCACGAGCATCAAACTAATTGCAGATAACGTGTTTCCGCGCCTTTATGGACGCGAACCGGTTCTGAATCGCTGGTGACGAAGAAGAATTGTTTAAGCAAAGGCAGGAAGGTGAGTTTGAAGCAACTTTTAACAAAACATGACACGCGAATGAGGGCTGAGTCCTCATTTACATACGCTGACATTTCGCAGAGAATATTTCAACGTGCGGCTGAGCTGTAATGAACTCCTGCCAGGGAGCAGTCAAGGAATAATGTTTCCATAAAGGTAACCTGTCCGCATCTCCTCCAGGAGAATGATGTGGAGGAGGAAAAGAGACATTTTTCTCCCTCTCCTCTCTCTCTCTTCCTTAGCGTTGGGTGTTTAGTAACAAAGCGGTATTTTTCTCTCGCCGTGCTCCATCTATCTTGGCCGATACTGATTTAGTGTATTTTTCCACCCTTTTTACAGGCTAATTGCACACAGGGACGGTGAATTTGTTAGTGGTGACACCTTGCCTACCCATTGGGAATGCATCTCATTACCGGACGCGATGTCCAGAAACATCAGATATTATTAGCTGTCATTAATCTGCCCTATATGGTGAAGGGGGAGAGCGGGGTAGAGAAGGGCAACGGAGGACACAAAGGGACAAAAATGATGGCTAACAAAGGCTTGTGGGGTGAGGTCAAAGTTCACAAAGGTTAGCAAGAACCCAGGTGGGCAAGAGCAGGTGGGAACTATGAAAAATGACTGTTTGAATGTTGGTTTCAAAGTAGAACTTATTCAAGAACTGATTTAATAAACTCAGAAAGGAAGGAAAGACAAAAAAAAGCACATTATATATTTATATTATAAAACATGAACATTGCTTTGTACATTATTTGATGAACCTGAGCTTCATCTGCAGATATCAGCAGCCAAACCTGGAGCTAGACGATAAAACAGTAATACGTGTAATATTCTCCAGCACGTTCCAAAATCACGTTTTGATTTAAGCAGCTATGGACTTAGTGTCCTACAGTGTGCGCAGTGAATCGGGTTTTTGTAAACAGATCAACTACTGGGTCTGTTTTTGTCACGTTTCAGACAGCATTTCGTTCACAAATCCCATTTAATCGAAAATGAATATGACAACCTTAAACTAGATTTTCAGAAGAAATTCATTCTCTTTCAATGCGGACCGATTGTTGCCCAGAAGAGTGTTGTTGTTTTTTTTTCCCCCTTTCACACATATGTTTAATTTGATACAGCATCTTTGGCTGTTTTTCCAGCACAGCCATGCCTGAAGACTGCTACACGCATACTAGATAGGATTAGACCCTTCTAAGCAGATTTCGTTGAGGAAGGGTTAACACAGATCCCCCTGCTTTGCTGAACAAACAGGACACCATCTGAAGACACAGGAACTTACTGGGCTCTCATTAAGAGATTTTTTTTTCCTTCTTTGGAGCGGGAGGGGGTTCTGTCCTGTTTTTTGTTTTGGTTTTTTTTGTAAAAGAAGCACATTGCGGCCTCCTGCCGTGTCGCCTGGCTCTTTGAGAGAGATGGAGTATATGGCCTATGACTAAAAGTTCCTCTATAAAAAGTATACAGCGCAGCTCCCTGCAAATTGAGTTTCCTCTTTGTGCCAATTGAGGGTGGTTTATGTAGGCTGCGGGGAGTTCCTTTGAACTCTGAGTCCAAAACACTCCAGATTCCAGGGTCAATCCCCCCCCCCTACTCCTTTTCCTTCTTTTCTCCACCAGTGGTTGAAACAGAAGAAGAGGAGGCTGCTGTCTCAGACACCTAAATTCATGCCACATTGCACAGAACCCTTTCTCCAGACAGAGTGACAGAAAGAAAAGAAAACAAAACTCGAGACGAGGTTAAGGTTACATGAAGCAGGTGGGGTTTTTTTTCTTCTTCTTCTTCTCATTTATTGGTAATAAATGACTTTGTAAATTGGACTTTATTAGATGAACGTTTCAAACTGCGCTTACGTGAGGCCAAAGTGGCGTAAAGTCATTAGACGTACGTAGCGCTGGTATCTTTATAGAAGCTCACTCGGGATGATGAAGTTTCTTTACTAGGGGGTTTGATAAGGCCCTAAGCTTTACTAGCTTACACAGATGAAAGCTGTAACTCCAGGTTCAGATTTCAGACTTTCAGGTGTACAACAGAGAAAACACACTGTATAAAAGTTTGTTTCAGTGAATGAAATGGTCTTATCTCAGTCACTTGAAATGCTATCCTGGTATTCTAATGTGAAGCGATGGTTCAAGATTATTCCTTCACTAAAAATCCCTTTTAACCTAAATAATCCATAAGGCAAAAACAGTGATAAGTTTAAGAAAAGCTTGGTGCTTGAAAATAAAAATTTGCCAAGAGGTTCTTGCTCTCCGTCTTTTGTCCTCAGCTATCTTTATTGCCAAAAGTGAATGTTGGCGGCATCCCATGTGGAAGCAATGGGGGCCTGGATGCCCAGGACTCAGCCAAGTGGCAGCGATTGTTTTCCATGTCGGGGGCATGAAAGCTGGGCTCGTTCTACACTAATCGAAACCCCCCAAAAGGTCTCAGTATAAATCCCAAGATTTTTTTTTCTTCTCTCCTCACCACCATCACCACAACCACCACCCCACCGCCATCTTCGCAATTATGCACACACATTGCCATAAATCTAATGCGCTTTCATGATCTGTGGGAGCGGAGTACATAAAACGTGTTTGCCGGATTTGCATACAAACATACTTATTCTAAATCCCCCTCAGAAGTTGTAAATGATTGTCTTTTCCTGAAATACATCTCAGCAAATTGTATTTGGGCGTGTTTATGAATCCTATTATAGCATGGGTTTTATCATATTTTGTGGACAGTGATGGCTTCTCAGCATAGCTGTTAAGAAGAGAGAGAGAGAGAAGGGCCTTGGGCGATAGACTTTGTCATTTGTTTCAGATGGGCACTGGATTCCCCTCCACTGCTCCATGACAGGTTCACACCACCAAGATGGATCTTTGCCTCTGACTTTGCGCGCAGAATTTTTCAGCAACTAACTGTCTAGCGGGTGAAATAAGCCGCGTTCGGCGTTCATTTTCGTCGTTGACGCGACGCTGCGAGTTATTCTTTAACGCCGGTACAGTTACAGCAGAATATCTTTTTGATTACGGCCTTTTTTTCCACTGTTTATAATCGCAGCCACATAATCGAGTCGGTTTCATAATAAGGCCAGTGCGGCAGTATTTATCAAACTGCTGGCCAGGGTGAAGGACTTTGTTACAAGTGCCTAAGAGGCCTGAGCTGCCAAAGAGATTAGAATATCTCTACATGCTGTGCCTTCCCTGTGGCAACTGAACGGCCTCAGTACTCATGGCATATGCGCTATTTGTGACCAGGCAGTTTGTAATCGCGACTAAATTAAAGTAAGAAAAACACCTCCTTCGCAGGTGATATTTCCAAAGTTCAGTCGTTAGTCGCTGCGTTGTCAGAATGAGCCGTTTATTGGCGAGACAAGCCGCTGAGCGGGGAGGTCGGAAACATTTCTGCAGTTATAAAACTTTCATCGGGTTCTCACGATATTGCGCCAGTAATTGACCCCTCTGCTCCCTACATGTCTGTTTTGTCTGGGTGGCATTGAAGAGGGGAACGATTGCGAACAAGCCGTCCCTTTGTGGCCGACGGAGCCTTTTTCAAACTGTCTCAGCCTCTTGACTCGTCCTAAGCCAGAGATCAGAGCTTGGAAAGTGACAAAACAAAGGGTCAATTTAATGAGATTGTAAAACAGGCTGAGGGGAGGGGAGGGGGGGGTTACCAAATAGCCAGACTACCAGCTTTGGTCCATTTCAAAAGGTCTTTTGAGGATCTCCTCTAAGCCGTCTCAATTTGAGCAAAAGAAAAAAAAATCAAAGGACTCGAAATGCTTAGACTGATTTTGACATGAGGACGATGCGGATATTTGTCTGCTGTTTTCCACCCAAAAGCTGCTCCGTTACTGAGAGAGAGTTTTGCATTTCCTGTGTTCGAAAAGTGTTTTATTCCCTTGGAATCATAACTGGTCATCCATAAAAAAAAAAAAAAAAAAGTTCATTTCAACGTCCAGACAGTCACATCTCAACTTTACCAAAACGTGAGAACAGATCTTCGTAGTTTAAAGCAGCCAATCCATGTAGAAGAAATATAAAAATGCATCTGCTTAGTGACCTTACAAAACATAAATAAAGCAGCCAATTATGATGTTGTCTAAACACACACTATAAATAGTCCAGGCACACATGACACAGGAAATAACAATCCCATTCACGTCTCTGGCTTCTGAGTTGTTGTTTCTGGGTAACAGAGCTCTTTTTTTTTTTTTTAAACGTTTATCGCTTTACATCTGTCCTGCTTCTTCTCCCCTCCGAAAACCTCTGTGGAATTAGACCATTTAACCCCTCCTCAGTTGTCATTAGATGGGGATCGAGGGGGGACGGAGTGACGGAAGGAGGGGGCGGAGGAGGAGAGGAATGAAAACAAGCCAGAGTTGAGGAGATAACCATCAGGGCCCTAAACCCATTATCTGGCCCCTGTCCACTGCTGAGTGTCAGGAGTCACACCCAGGTCCAAGTTAGCCTGGAGCTGTTGACCCGATGGACTCCGCTGACATTTCCATTCAGACGAATGGCTTTTCACTGCGTGCTAGAAAGTGCCAAGTTTGACCCTTACCTGCCCCAAGACTCCCTCCCTTATTGACTGGGACCAGTGTCTAACCTGTATTCTATTGCCCACCACCCCTCAGAGGCTCTAAAGGCTGAGCCGTCTTCACTAATAATGGACGACAAATGAACCCAGCCGGTCCTAATGGGGTAAGGCCCTAATGACGCAGAGCTTTTGTGCGCTTTTCGTTTGGACGTCGAGTGAGAAATGGGGCCAAAAAAAAAAAAAAAACCACACACACTCGACGCCCTCGTTTTAAGCTTATAGGACACAGTTAAGTTCCTTCCGCGGCGCAAGCAGACACGTCGGTTATGGGCTCGTTGCAGGCACCGCGTCGTACACAGCTGTTTCTTTTATGTTCTTTAATTTGCTCCGAGGAGAAAATAAAATCGTGGACTTGAGAGACCAAATACCAAAAGGAACTTCATAGGTGCACTGTAGTTAACCAATGTAATTAGCAGGAACACAAGTAATCAGTCCAGGGAAGTGTGTCATTAAATGCCCCCCCCCCCATGATTAATTTGCTGCTCGTAACGACAAAATGAACCTTCTCAGTGTCCTTAATGACCCTGGTTAATCTTTTAAAGAAACAGGCAAGAGAAGAGGAAGAGAGAGAGGGAGGGATGAGCGGGAGAGAGAGGTGGGGTGGGGGGGGGGGGTCGCATCAGTGGAATCGTTTGCAGTTATGCAAGTTTCCAAACATCGCCAGGCTGATCTAGTGACATTTTTTCGGGTCTAGTCTCTTCGAGTGGCTTTGGAGAGCGGTTAAGTGTCAAGGGACACATAACAGACACGGCGCACGGCGATCTGTTCTGCGGGATAAATCCTCTGTCGGAGCCATTACAGAACAGAGGCAGCACATGGCGCCCAGCATCTGACACCATGCTTCTCTAAGTGGACGCACTGAGGAGATTAGTGTGTGGAAAAGAGCCTCCATTATACGCCCCACTGCATTATTAAACACACCTCTATGTAATTCCTCCTTCGGTGGGGTATGTATTTGTCTTGGTAATTTTTCTTAAGCTATGATAAAGCAGAATTAACCATTTGAATTAATCATGGGAACTAATGCTTTGATACCAGCCCTCGCGTCCGGCCAGCTGCACTGGCCGCGGCTCCTCCGCCTGCTTAACACCAGAAGTGCCAAGCATATGCTAGCGGGGAGGAGGAGGGCAGATAGGGAGGTCTGGGTGGGCAGGGGAGGAGGTCCCTGTGGAGCCCTTCACAATGAAACACAATATCCTCCTCCTCAGACGCGTGCAATGACTTAAACACTCCATTGTATTAAATATGAATGAGCCTCCCTATTGTCCGGGTGCGGGCGGGCAGGGAGACAGTGTTGTCGATTAGCCACATGATTAAGCAGACGACACGGCAGGGGCCACAGAGGTAAATAAAGGCTGCCTTCTGTCATTTCCTTGTTCTCGAAGGGCCGCCCCCCCCCCCCTTCCCTCGTCAATGGCTCCTCACAAAACATAGCACGGTTAAAGCCAATTGACGAAAAAAGTGATAATGTATGAGTGTGAAAACAGCTGAGTGATAGAAGGGAGGGAGATTAAAGGGCTAGAGGAGAAGAGGATGCGGAGGATGGAGAGAGAGACGGAGAGAGAAAGGGGACCAACAGGCAAAAGTAAAGCAGGGGATAGAACAAGTGAAGAGGAAAGGGAGGGGGGGGGGTGAAATGAAATTATACAAATCGCAGGGTGATTTTAAAAAAGAAGGTAGGCAAGACTATTGGGAATAGCAATAAGCAGCACAGTTGATTAAACAGGCAGTTTAATTCAGTCATGCTCCGTGTCAGGTGTTTATTATCACATTGTAGCATTTGCATGTGAAAGGGACGCCGGCGCTCGCTGGGCCCGGGCCCTTCTGCGCCGCCTCTCGCCGTTGACCGACGCGGGCATCTGCGCTACACTGTCGCAAAGCATCCACGCCCCCCCGTTAGGAGTCCGTGAACCCGGTCACGGTTGTTCACAGGGCGTCCCACGTGTCAAACGGTTATTATTGGCGAGCATTAGCCAAGAAAACAAATGGAGGCGCGGCGGCCCATCAGGAAAAAGGGAATAACTTGTTCAATTGTTCAATCAATTCTCCTCATTAATCAATGAGACCCAAATGTCAAAGGCACAGTGTCAGCTGATATTGCTGATGAGTCAGTAATAGTGTTATTTTTCCACTTCTTCAATCTATTGGACTTTTCCTTTTACATTTTATTTTGTTTTTATATTATTTTACTTATTTATGAAATTATTTCCTCACTAATAACCACGACACACACACACATACACACCACGCACACACACATGCCCAATACCCTCCAGCTCCTGTCTATCCCATCATGGGACATTCAGGTAACTAATCTGCCTTTAAATATGTCTTGAAGGAAGCGCAGCTAATTAGTATCGGAATTTACTGCCTTCACTTTTATTGACTTGTCCTACTTCTCCAATAATTAACTAATGAGTAAAGTAATGAGCTCTGTCGTTCAGTAGTGCTGTTCAATTAGGGAGCGGAATCAATTATTGAAAATAGTTTCTGATGCCGGGGCTATGACGAGTGAGAAGCGCATGCAGAGCAGGGACTGCACCTCCGTGGCCAGCGTCGGCCTTGAATCCAGACTCAAGCGTCCTTGTGTCAAATCACTCGTTACCTACTCGTTAAAGCAAGGATCCTGCTTCCTACGTTGCGTTTATGGAGAAAGAAATGATGCAACCAACCAAAAGACTAATACCTACAAACCTATAGGATTCTGTAGTGTACATTTATTCAAATACCGCACTACTGTGCCATAAATGCAATATACGTGTACAGCATTTTTACAGTATGGCATCAGTGTTGTCATTTGCACTACACTGAGTAACTGCTTCACTTTTCCGGTGACTCTTATGTCAAATGAAATCAACAAATACACAATAGCGTAGGAAACTGTCTCCTCATGATGTGTCATCATGTCAGCTTCACTTTCACCAGCTGTTGATTTTCACAGCATGTTTCTATAAAACAAGTAGCAAGTCTTTAATCTTATTATTCTTAATTAATAGAAAGCATTTTGTTGTGACGCATTCAGAAAAAGTTTATTTGAAATTTTGGACAATGTCTAATATAGTATACATAGATGTAGTTTAGATAATGTTTTAAATACTTGATTTAGGAATTTTTAGTGATAGGTCTGGGCTTTTAAGTATTTATTTTATTACTACCACCTTTAGTATTGTGTAATGTGTTTATAGTCCTCTGTCCTTTTGTTTTTAGCTGTTAAATGGGATTAAATGCACTAAGGAGATGCCAAGTGAGCACCTGCTAGAGCATTAAACTGCATTTTTGTCTTTTACTTTTTTATCATAATATTCTTTTACTCTCACTTCAACCGCCCCTGATGAAATGAAATTCCCAGGCCTCCTCAACACAGAGGCAGCACAAGCTGTGGAGGGTGAGGTCTCACAGCAAACAACCTGTCATTGAGGTATTTCCAAGCTTAACAAAAACACTGGATTCATTATAGAAAATTAATTAGAGTACACACTCCCAGGTGTTTTGGCTGATAATGAACTCTCTATCTTGTCAGGCCAATTTAGTCACAAGCTCTTTGATAATTATGTTTACATCAAAATGAACGTCTCCCGTGATGAAGTAAGTTGGAATTTACCGTAACCATGCTACAAAATATACCATGTGTTAAATATGCTATAAATGAAATGCAGCATTTTTTGTTTTCTTAAGAAACAAATTTCAAATAAATGATACGTTAAATCCAATACATTCCTCAGAAACATAAATATGTATCATGCAGCTGCATTTCTCACCCAAGCAGATGGTTTGTAAATATTCTGAAGCTTCGCCACCACTTTACGAGAGTCGAAGCAAGCCTGGGAAAGGAAGCTACCATCAGTTAAGTAGTATAATGAGCGAATTTGAAACCTCTCGCGGGGTCATGCCAGCACTAGTCGGTGTAACTGCAGTGGCGTAAACATGAATAAAGATAGCTTGGATGGGCTCCCAGTTTCTTCATAGCTGAGTGATTGTTTTGAAGAAATGCTTCATGAATGTACATGCACACCGTGGCTTACGCAACAGGCGAAAGGGGCGCGCGTGTGTGAACAGACACCTTTACCCTTCAACCCAGTCCGCTTCCGCACCTCTTCTCATAATTGAAGCTGTAAATACGCCGGTGTTTTTGCTTCGTTAATTATTAATTTAGCAAGAAGAAGAGGTCGTAAAAAACGCTAATTAATCGGATTTGGCGTCTTTTTTTTTTTTTGCTCATCAAAAGAATAGAGGGGACGTAAAAGCATTTAGAGAAGGATAGTAATAGGGTTAAAGTCCTGTACGGGGGTGTAGAGAATCCCACCACTGTGCTCTGTATCAATATTCTATTAATATTCACAATGCCAGAGGTCCCAGCTGGTACGGCAGTCAGTGCTGAGCCGATGTGACAGGCTCCCAGAAAGATGCTAAAGCCAAGGACATTAAATTCCCCCTGACAGCAACCTTGGACAGTGTCCCAGGCACACGTTGCTTCGACTGCGTTAAATCCGAGAAACAAACTCAAAAGAACATAATGGCGGCGGCGCTCATCACTATTATGACAAGCAGGTTTATTAAGTATACAGTTGGCTCTTTATGCGCCTTTACGTTTGTGTGTGTGTGTGTGTGTGCGTGTGTGAGCTCTAGCAACACAACCAGGGGGTGACTGTAAACTGTCAGGAAACGGTAAACAGAAAATTGGAATGAGATTCAGATGCGACTCTAGGAGGGAAAGACAGACACTGAACGTGTCTGTGTACCTCAAACGGGGTAGCATCCATGTCAAACTGATGAATTAAATGTAAACACACATGAAGGGCTGCTCAGAGTTGCGCTGTGGTTTAACCTGAGGTTTTTGGTCGTTGTTCTTTAGATCCAAGATGACACGCCCCCCCATGGAGCATGTAGATCACGTGTTGTATGGTTTCAGGAACGGGGGGGTAACCCTCAGACCTCCCTGCCATCTACGTACTGATTTTGTTCTTCTGATTACATCCACAAAATGAAAAACAACACAACAGCTTATGGCACGTCAGACAGCCCGCGGCATGCTATCTGCGGGCCCTCTATCATCCCAGTCTTCCACCCCCCCCCCCCCCCCATATAGGCGACACAACCAAAGCTTATCATCATCGCTCGCGTTTGAATAGCATTACAGACACACTGGCCATGGGAGATGGAGATGTCATAAAAAATTGTATTGATTTCATTTTATTTTTTCCTACTTGTCGCCATACGTTAATATCACCAAATAACTGCACAGCTCCTGTTTTAAAGCCTGGCTTTTGTGTAACAGCTCGTAACAGATTCCGGTGACGTTATCTTTCCGGCGCAGCGTGACTGATCCTTCTGCATCTTGTCAGGCTTTACAGAGAAAGGCCTTCTTGACATGCACGGCCGCGCTGCGGCAGGATTTGACGTGGTGTGATGAACGGCAGACTTTAATACGGGTGACCTCGCAGTCCCAGGCGCTGGTACGGCGGGAGGGTTTTCGAGCGCGTGCGCGGTTTGGCGACGTGTCCTAGTGAATCTGTTTGCCTCGTGTGTGTACAGTACGTGTACAGAGCACGATGCTCCGTAATGACAGGCTCGCACCTATTGCAGACAGGGACGATGTCCACGCGCTTGGGTTGTCGTCTCCGCCTCTTTGTCTTCATTACGCCTGACGCGGGCAGGTGACAAGCATTTGAAGGCGTGAGTGTGTGTTGAGCCTTAACACACATTTGCTCAGGTGTCCCTCAACAGAAGATTTACACAGAAACAAAACAAAATAGTTTAGATCAAGTATTCCCCCACGTGTGTGTGTCTCACAGCTTCAGAACAAGCTGCTCAGCTCACCAGCGTCTCCTTTTACTTTTTAAATCCCCTCTGAAATTAAAAACTCAGCACAAATTCACACACATGACACAAAGAGACACCGATGAGGAAGTCAGCAAAAAAAAAAAAAAAAAAAAATCAGAAGGGGTCAGCATATGTCCAGTCGGCGCATGACACCTCACAAAGCTAACTGTCCTAGCCAAGCAGATTGAGTC
Source organism: Macropodus opercularis (assembly GCA_030770545.1). Taxonomy (NCBI): domain Eukaryota; kingdom Metazoa; phylum Chordata; class Actinopteri; order Anabantiformes; family Osphronemidae; genus Macropodus; species Macropodus opercularis. The sequence continues at coordinate 9,230,268 of JAUCMP010000028.1, forward strand.
TCTCTCGCAGCTTTGGCACAGTATGTACAGGAGATGTATGTGTAAGCATGTGACGCACCGAGCGCACAGCGTTTGTTGACGCGTGCGTTTGTGCGCTCACCCCCTGTCACGTGCGATAGGGCACAAGTGAAGATGGGGCAGAATAGCAGGAGAGCTGCATGGGCACATTTGGGTGTTGCCCCCGAGGGTGAGAACTGCAGTGTCCCTACGTAGAGACGTGACAGGAAGCAAACCTACATTTTTTTTTTATGGGGGGGGGGGGCTCAAGAAGGATGGTACTGAACAGGAGGTTTGATTTATACTAAAAAAAGAAATAAGTCAATTCTTACCTTTAAAACACACAGTTGTATTTTAGATTATTGTCGTGACAATACAAAAACAAGTCGATTTGGCTTCTTTGGTTTTCTTCTTTGCCGAAAGTCTTAAAATAATACACATCATGAAATACCTTATATGCAAGAGTGTGTGTCTCTTGTGTCTTTTGTGTTCTTAGGAACCAGTTCACATTTTCTGCTCAGTTTCAAATAGGGAAAACATACGATGTCACTCGAGTCAGTGCCGGTTGGGGCTGAGGAGGCTGGAGGCGAGTCACTCGAGACTACAGTAGCCGCTACTAACAACACACCTGAAACTGTGACCGAAAGGTCGGCGGTCAAGTCGCATTGCGAGTAATGGAAGTTCCAGGTCTTGACAAAGAAGTAGGCAAGGAATAAAAAAATATTAAGAAATATATATAGCCCACGTTTTTTCAATGTGGAACAAAACCCAAAACGAAACATAAAATGAACAACGTGCAGAACATCGACTGTTGTGAGTCTTTGTCTCTCTGTTGCTAATAGAACCTGAGTCATCAGATTTTATCAGCGGTGGCTGTAGGATGCTGCAGCCGTGGATGCGGCTCCCTGTTTGTTGTTTGTGTGCTGCCTTCCGCCACAGCCACTGATCCATCCAAAGTTAATCACTCCAAACAGCATTACAATTAGTGCAGTTTGGAGTCAAACATCCATCTCCTGGTCTATCTATCACAGTTTTTTTTTTCCTCTATGTGGTAATATTCCCCAATTAAAGCATTATTGTAGCCTACTTCATCAAGGGCTAAAGTAATCAAGATTAATCTCCGTGAGCTGACACGCGCTGTTTGCTAAGGAACACACAGAGCAATTGCTCTGGGCGAGCATCATTAGGAAATGCAATAAAATTAGGCAAACTGATTATATTTCAGAACTGGGGAGCAAAATAAAACACAATTTGGGGAGGGCTTCAATTATGGTGGCTGCACTTGCTTGAAACCACTTTACAGCTGTAATGCTTGGGCACAAGTTTGACTTGTGTGCGTGTATACACATGTATACAGTACATGCGTGTACGTTTTCCTCCATCATGCGTGTGCGTGTCTTTTTCTTGTTGCTGGGAGTAAGGTTGTCGTTGCAGGTGGAGGAGAGGGGAAGCCTGTGGCTACAGACTCTACACCGGCTCCCAGCCAAGCTATTGACACTAACATGCCCAAACCATATTAGACTTTGTCGTCAAGCGGTATCTAATAGGGGTTAAGTGTTTTGAATTCTGTCTTTTGAGGAAAAAAAAAAAGCCACCAGGAGGCAAGTTTTCATTTAATTATAGCTCAGATGGGAGATGAAATATGTGTTTTGTATGCTGTGTGTTGGATGTGCATTTTTTTGTTGTTTTTTTTTTGTTTAATTTATGCGATTGCCAGGCTGGATTTGAATGACATAGGTGCAGTTAAAGTAAGTACAAGTGCTTTGTTTATTTATTCGTCCCTGCCGTCAGCAGCGTCCTGGATCGTGCAGTATACTGGGCCAATCTATTTATGTCATTCATGGCCACTCAGTGGTGAACCATGCTCTGAAACACACTGTGATTTGCCTGTTAGCACCGAAACCGTTTTAAATGCTTATTAATCCTGCCTGGGGCCATACTCTTCCTTCCCTTTCCCCAAAATGGGAAAATCAACGAAGGTACGCGGAAATATGAAAAATACCTTATCTTCACGTGGAGCTAATATTGTGTGATCTCTCGCTGAAATAGCGCCGAACATACTATGAATATATTTTGAATATTCCCGTCCTGCTTGTGTTTGAATCGATGTCCCGTGTGCACGCGTGTGTCATCTGTCCTGTGCCACGAGCATCACAACGTATCGCCAATCAGTTCTGACAAGGAGGAGCAAAACGAAATGGTTTTATTGTTCCTCCTCTACAGAAATGTCCTGGATTCTCTGCTGCAAGTCAGATCACCACAGACAGAGGCTGAGACGAGCTGACGGACCGAAGTGATCACAGGCCGGAGTGTGTGTTTATCACATGTGCATGTTTCTATGCGTGCGCCTGTAAGAGATAGACTGAGGTTTACGCTTAAAATGACTCTGAGCGTTTCTTTAAAGTTTTGCTTTCCCTGTATGACTTTCTTGAATGTTGTACATTTATTGAGGTCAGTTTTATTGCAGGCCACATATGGATGAGAACTCACCAAATCAATTCCATAACACACACATATGCCACTGTGTGATAGTCATTGTTCTGAAAACATAATCAATATGCTCATAAAAACATCAGGCTGACCTTTTGACGCTCCGTGACCCTTTTGCTTCTGATTAACCTCGTTCACATTGCACCACTGACCTGCGCCTATAGACATTATGAATTATAAATGCACTTCATTATCATAGTCTAGTCATTAAGGGCATATCGTACCCGGAATGTAAGTGTTTTCCTTTAAGTCCCACGTGAGCTTCCTCTCTCCCTCTTTGTCTTTCCTGGGTTATCATATGCAATTTGTCCTCTACCATCTTCTCTCCCCCCCTCCCTCCCTCCCTCCTTCCCCGCGTTTGCATATTGCCAGACCTACAGCGTGAGGATGGGGCGATAGCAAAACGAGGCGACAAGGACCGAAATAGTTAACAAACTCTGCAAATGATTGATGGGCTAATTTCAAGCATTGAATAAAGCAGTTTCCTAAGTCTGTTGATTCTCCATTTATTAGGTAATAGAAACATTTATCAAAAAAGTCACATTTTTTGCTTAAGCAATAATTGCATTTTTAAGCTCTCATTAGGCCCTCCATGCATACATAATCCAATTGAATAAATAAAGTGTTGGAGTGAAGAATTAATACCCCTCCTCTCTCCAACTTTGAAAGTTGGAGATTCTGCAGCTTGACTCCAGTTTACATGAAGTGTTACTGTGCAGAAGTGTTTGACACAGAAGTTTAACTTCTCACTGCTGCTCGTTACACACAAAACTCTGCCGGTGTCAGCACTGAATCATTTCTACTGTCACACAAATTTCAGTTTTTGCAGCAAATAGTATAATTATATAAGCGCAAACCCATATGTGAATATAAGGAGAGAGCGCATGGACTGGGCGAAGGCTTTTAGAGCCGTATGCAGAATAGCTCCACCGTGCACAGTGTCACTGAGGCAGGTTTCCACTTTCTGCTTTGCCTGACCAGGGACAGAGGTTTTGCACGTGCAGCTTTAGCCCTTTGTGCGTGTAGCCACATCAAAACAGCAGTCATGTCTTGTTACCTGGCAACAGTCCTACTAGCCAGCGAAGGCTCCTGTTCCTGCACAGAGAGCCAGTTTTAATCACCTAGCAAATTTCCAGCGCTGAAAACAGACAGGGCCTCAGCTTAATCTTGTTAGCACGATGAGGCCGTTTTCAGATATCATTGCTAATCAAATCATCCCAAAGGCTTTAAGACCAGAGGTTGTTTTTTTTTTCTGTGAGGAGACATGCTGGTAATAGCGATGATGGTCGATGCAGGAGATGTGTGTGTGTGTGTGTGTGTGTGGATGGGGGAGGTGATGAAGCTGGTGTCTCTGTGTGTTTGAGTGAATGCGTGAACTGTATGTGTGCATTTGTACAGCTGGAGGATGTTTAGTAGTTTCACCCAAGGCGGTGAGACAGAGACTTCCTCTGCATCAAATCCACCAACGCTGCGCGTATACACTCATACACGTGCATCCTGGTATCTGCACGCATACTCATCATCATAACCAACACCCCACTCCCCGCCTTCCCCTCCAGTCTCCCTCTTTGGTTCTGAGCTCTCACTTCAATTTGAAAGGCTCCTCCACTTTTCCCAGTAGATAACCTGCATTTTTTTAATAGCCCAAAGCCACTCGCCAGCACCCAGAGAGACATCCCAACCCAGGGCCCAGGAGAACCCGCACAACACAGAGAAAAGGAGAACAAAGCCAGCTCGCGAAGTCTTAAAAAGTTAAAACGCGTACTTTGATAGCCTCGGCCTACCTTTTCGCAGCGGTGCTGAGCCGACCCCAGGGAGACTGACAGCGCTGCAGTGAGAGAGGGAATACAGAAGAGAAGGAGAAGAAGAAGAAGTGGGCCACGGCAAACCCCAAACTCTTCTTCTATTTTCTATATTGGCAGAACTGATGATTTTTCTGGTGTTTTCTCGCACCGCGAGTGCATCAGAATAACACCAGCGCAGTCCGACGACTTTCCGCATTAGCATATCTACGTATCTTTGAACAGCGCAGTGAGTGAGAAGCACGAGTTGAGAGACTGTGCACTGAACAAAACACAACATTTAAATGTAGGACTGCCCCGAGGGATTTCCACTGGCTGTCACCACTTGCATTTCCTTCTACAAATCTCCCACAGACACACTGATATTATGTGGTGACATAAGCACAAGTCTTTCTATCTGCGCATGGAAGCTGCAGGAGGGTGTTTGGAGTTTCTGTGATGAGATGCGACTGCTGCTCTACACCTGGACAGTTCCCCATATGCAGAGAACCAGAAACCAAAGAAATATTGCAAACACAAACATACAATGAGCAATATCTCACTATAAGCGAGGATCAGGATTATCCACCCATACAAGTAATCCTAATAATATTAGCTCTGTAATATGTGTCTATGAACCTCGTTGTCAAAAGCCGATGGAACAAAGTTTTTGTTTATTGTTGTGTCTTTTTTTACTGTGTTAAAAATGAGCCGGATGTATTTCATACCCGCCTCGTTAGATAAGAACTATAGTTACACCCTGGAAGGAGGTGAAATGTCGTCTTTATCTTGCAGCCGGTGTAAAAATGCACAGGGTTAGAGGATTGCTTGAATCGGCTGCGAATACTTTCAGAGCAGCAGTAAGTACGTAATCCAGACTGCTTTTTTTTTTTTTTTAAACCCAATGCTTATCTCTGCGATCCAACAGGCGGGCGGGTACTGGAGCAGCCATGTGATCAACGCCGAAGAGTGACGCAGCCACATCGAACGGACAGGAAGCCGTTTCGGTCATTAGCTGCCCTGTACCTTCAGACTGCAGCTCCTTGAATGACCTGCAAGTCGGCTGTAGCTTCTTCTTTTAAAAAGAACATTGCTCATTAGACATTATATAAAAAAAAAATTCTAATTACGCCATATAAAAGGTACTGTGGAAAATCATTTAGGAAATATGATTTGTCTTATAAAATACAACATAAAGTCAAATGTTTCTTCATGAAACCTTTTGAATATCATCAAACATCCATGTGCAGAGTCATTTTTATGATTGGCCATGAACTGTCAATTTAAAAAAGAACCACACTAAGGTCCAGTAATTACTAAGGGATGACTTGACATCAAATGTGAGGAGTTATTGCCCACAGTGTGGCAATTTATTGCCCTCACTAAACCTGTTGCTGGGCCTTAAATCACTGACCTTAAGTGTCAGAGAACCCGGCTTGATGAGTGTCAGTAGTGACAACGAGCTCGGAGCGTTCCTCCTTTACAATAGCAGGGGGTGGATACAATCCCGCATGCAAACACACACATACAGTACACACCCTCACACACACTGACAAAGCTCCTCTTCCTCCTCCTCCCTGTTATTAAATTTGCCTGTTAATTTTCTCTAAGGGTTTGGTGTAATTAATGGACCGTTTTAGAATGGCCACCAAGACCCAAGCCGCCGTCACGATCACGGTCCCCGCGGTAAGTCGTGAAGGGCCACCGCAGAGGCCCACTGCCGTCCCCTCAGCGTGGGCGCCGGGCCCTGTCAGTCAGATGCCCACCCTGGGACCAGGTTCTGTCCATCAGGAGCTGAGTGATGGAAAGAAGGAGGCAGGGAGGGACAGTGTGGTTGGCGATGGCGGTGTTCCCCTCAAGTGACTGTGATTGTGCTCATTACTGCCCATTTACATTTCATCAGCGGGTTAGCTGGCCCTGCGCTGTTAGCACCACCAACTCATTAGCACTAAAGGAGGAGGGAGGCAGGAAGAGTGAGGTGTGCAAGGGCCCCGGGCATCCGGGGGATCTAAAATACAGAGGGAGGTTTAAGAAAAAGAGCAGGTTTGTGGCCTACATGTCTGCTGTCACTGCACTAAAAGATGTCATGCCATGTTAGGTAGATATTAATGCTTCTGATGAAATATGGATCAGTCCTTTGGTGAGGCCAGGGGTAAATAAGTCAAACCACTGGATGAAAAACTAGCATCACATATGTCATAAAACACCTTTATGCATCCATGACTCCATAATAAGTGTGAGCAGCAACATAAACTAAAGCTCAAACATAGCATGTCCACTGCACGTACAGGCAGAAGTAACAAGGTTCTATTCATGAACATGAAAATCACTTAGTATATGATTTCACCATCATCAATCATTTTAAATGCTAAATATAATATATTTTAAACCATGATGTTCTATAAAATGTTGTATAAATGCTTCTGATACTGTTCAGTTCTAAAATATGACACAACAACAAAAGAATCCCCCAAAGCCTCCATAATGTGTCAGTTATGATGCAAACTATTACTATTACTGCTATAAACGTTAACACGAACGTGTGAACTGAAAAACAACCGGTTCCAGTGAGGAGTACAGGTAATGACAGTCAGCGCAACGTCAAACAATGGATTTGACATTTCTTGTGTTTTGCATATTCAATGCACAGATCACACACATGATTTTTTAATCTGCCTTTGTGCACAACCTGCCGGTATTCAGAGAAATCCATGAAGCCCTCGGGTCAGAATTCTCTGAAAGCCAGTTTCCCTTCAATTCTTTATCACATTTCGACTATAAAAATGAAAGCGAAACCAGTATCTACATGAAAGATCCATATGAAATGTTCCACATTTGACACATCCATTATTACCAATACGTCTGTGTGTTTACCAAGAAACAAGGCCTTGTGTTCGCACGAGTCTCACCAGTCACCCTGCAAACGCAGGACAACTGGCTGGTATTTAAGGTGAGACCGAGGTGAGCGCGGGTCAGAAATTCCTCTTGATTATTAAAATACAGACTCCAGAGAAAGAGACAGTTGAGAGGCAACCAGTTACTGTAGAGAAGAGACAGGGGGGGAGGGGGCAGAGAGAAAGAGATGTGTTACGGGATATGAGATTAAATACAGTATGTCTGCCCTCTTCTGGTCAGCACAACCATCATCCACACTCGCTGTGGGTCCCTTGCTCATGCGTGCATGAAGGGGAGGGGGATGTGGGGGGGTGGGGGGCAGGACGGGAGTAGATGCCAGAGACAGCGGGATGGAGGCCAGGCGACAGAAAGCAAGAACAGATGAGGATGAGGACGAGGATGCAACTTACTCTACTTGTGGAATGTGGCACACGCACTTCTAAAAAAAAAACAACAACCAAACAAACGATGGCCTACTGTACAAATAATAAAATCCCACGGAGCTACCTGTGATTTTGTGCAGCGTTCATCATAACATTCACGATTGTTTTGTCTGTGCAGCAGTTATTATCCTATTCCCCTGTCATGTTCACAAGGCAATTATAATTTCATCTTATGTACCTCATTTACTGCTAATATTAATCCAATATCATATGAAATGACATTTCCAAGCGACTAAAAACTCAATGATATTCAAAATGTAATTAAACAAGTGCGGCCATAACCGGCTATTTTCATGATTATTAAACCAATCGTTTGATTACTTGAAAAAACAAAATAAGAAAATGGAAATGGTTTGCGACTCTTACTTGACTGACAGCATTGTTTCTAATCTCATTAGCGACAGGAAATTGACTGCAAATGGCGCACACACATTTCTAATATTCCTAATTCAGGTATTTGTTAGCCGTGCAGTAATTGCTGAAGCTTTGGCAGAAGTACAGTCAGTCGGTGACATGTGCGTATGAATGGGAAGGTGGTTCACGTGCTTGTGACGGTGAGGCGCCGGTGCGTTTGTGCGCACGCATGACTTTATGCCCCTCTCAGGGCCCACCTCTGCCCCCGGGCGCCGCCGGGTCAGGTGCGTAGCCAACAGGCAGAAGCCGCGGCTAGTTAGCCAACTGAGAGGTCCAACCTTAGAAGAGTTAGTTGGTGCTCGGCAGGATTAAGCTCCTCGTGTCAATAGCACCTTAACGCCTCATTCTTGTGTGTTGGTTCAGGTTTGTTTTGAAAAATTCCAAAATTGGTCCCACTGTGGCGCGCACATTTTGTGCTTATATCTGAGCCTTGGGCAACAATTCAAGGCATTGGGGTGTACATAGAACAGTTTGTCAACCATTATTGCGATGTTTGCTTGTTTTTATTTTGACCCCAAAATATTAATTCATATATCCACATTTGTCCTCAGAAATGAGCCAAAGACAGCAAACATCCACTTTTTCAAGAAGTTCATTTATATAAATTTATTGCAACTATGACTATAACGATACCCAAACTATTTACAAAGCTCCTGTAAACCTCCTTTTAGCAGATGTATTTTCAAACCAGACAGCGCGCTGAACTCGCCATATTGTTTCCATTCATGCCGGTTTCTCTATAATGCCTCCATTGCCAGTGTAAAAGAGATGTCAATCCTGCTGTGACATATGGGTAAATAAAGATTAAATATTAGCCAAAAAAAAGAGAGAGAAGATATCGATTTGGTACAGGGTTTATTTCTGAGAGTACAGTTGCGTGTTTGATGCGATAGCGAGTAGCTCTGCCAGGGAGTAGCAGCAGGTCTGTGTTCGGGTCGGTCCGTGGCTTACTATGCTTTTGAAACGTTGCCAGTCTCTGTGTAAGTTTGCCAGTGAATGAGAGCATCCACCTGCTTTTGTGTCTGTTTGCGTGTTCATATGTTCACTGTACATGTCTGGCTGAGTGAGCCTGCTCGTCTTTTGTGTATGTATCTGTGCTTGGCTTCTGTGTATCTGTGTGTGTGTGTGTTCCCCTGGGCTTTCAGGGTAAGCCTTTGTGGCCTTGCTCTCCTCATCAGATTGTGTGTCTGGAGGCATGGCTGTAGGGTGGGCCTCTCTACCGTGGGGAACCTGGGACTGATGGAGGGGGGGGGGGGCAATCACTGCTGCTTCATAACTGGGAGGAAGGAAACACACAGTTACCACAATGATGAAAAGACAGAAAAAAAGCATCACGAATCATATTTACCCTCCTAATTTTGTCATTTTCTTTTTTTTTTCTCTTTCTTCTATTATCTATTAGTAGATAACTACTATTAGTAAGCAAGTACAATGTCAGTTTGACACGTGAGGCCTGCAAAGAGTTTTCACAAAATCAGTTTGACCCGTGAGGCCTGCAAAGAGTTTTCACAAAATCAGTTTGACCCGTGAGGCCTGCAAATAGTTTCCACAAAATCAGCTTTCACAAAATTGTGTTTTGTGTATATACATGTGTGTTTTAATGGAATCCTCTGTCAACGCTTCCTCGTCGGTCACGTGATCTGAGTCTGTCCCACGGATTCTCAAGCTTGTTTCCTCCTGAAAGAGGGAGGTAAGGATGAACCTTTCCTCCCAACAGGCCGCACACACTCACAGTTTACTTACTTAATGTGTCACTCAAGCACAGACAAGGTAGATAAGGACACTTCTACACTGCTGCTGCCTCCTTAAGTAACTGCCTGCTACAGTAAAATCATTATCACTTTTGAAGAAATCGTAGATGATAGAAAGCTGGCAAAGAAGTTGTTTTCACTTTTTATGGTGTCTAAATTATTTCAACATGCTGTGATCATTCAGTTTATGTCTGTGCGATCCAAATATCTGCCTTTCTACTTTTTCCGTTCATGATTTGAGGCTGGAAAATATAATTAATGTACTGTACTGGAAACGCAACAAAACAAATAAAGGCCTAAACCAGCATTCGCTACTCGGCCTCCTTCGTCATTGTTGTGTATAAACAAATAAACTACAGGCAGTTGTTCGTACTCTCTGGCATGAGAAATGACTGTTGTGGCTAATGATGTTCTATGCAAACAATGTAATAAGGCAGGTTAATCAGGCCGGCATGATTTTCTATTAGCTTTGTTTACTCAGTCTGCAGAGACTTCGGGGGGCTAGTTTCATCTTAATAACAAAGGATCAGACTCAATGCTCTGACATTTGCTGCTGAAATCCACAACAGAAGCCAATGACAAACTCTGATAATCTGCAGGGGATGTTCTTACTCTGCTGAGAGGAGCGGCGCCACTGATTTCGGAGTCGGAACACTTTGCCCTAGTGTTTCGTAACGTGCTACGTAATAATGGGACACAAGAAGTAGCAAAACCAAATATGTAAAGTGTCATCACCTTAAATTGTCCTTTAGTCTATTCAATGACTTTTCAATGTAAAGTCTATTTACAGGCCATGACGTCGTTTAATAGTCTCATTTCAACCTCTCTGGCTTGTGAAAGCATTTCAGAAGTAACAGTTACAAAGGCCTGCTCTGTGACACATGACAGATTTAACCTCACACACTCATCAATTCTCCTTCACACCACACCCTGTGCAATGGATCCCAAAATCTCAGCCGGTGACTTCACCTGGATTGGATTTCCTGCTTCCCCTTCTTCACTGGGAAGAAAAGTAGTTTTCACCTTTGACCTCTGCAGTAATCTGCAATGTACAGTAGCTTACTGACTACCAGCTCACTGCTACCTTTGTGCTTTCCATTACACCCTGACATATTGGTATTAAAATGCTAAAAAGTGTGATGTAATGTGTGGGTGTGGGAGGGTAGAGGTGGGGCTGAAGCGGGTCAGTGAGATGGAAAAACTCAAAAGACAAAAAGGTGTGTGTCATGTGCCATAACGGCGGCCGCTCTTCTGCTTTTGGACGGTGGAGAAGAGACGGCAGAGACACGGACGGACGAGCCGGCAGAGATGATCAAAAGGATTCCAGCCGTAATGATGAGGCCTCTGACTGGACAGACGCCGTCTCCATCCAGTTTGCTCCCATCAACGTCAATTCTCCCCTGACAAGACGCCGCGCGCCGAGCAGGAGATGGATGCCTTGTCTGTCTGCCTACGCATACGCACACAGACACAGTTTTGACGTGTCACAGCGATTCCTCTCTGCATAAATGCAAAGCTGATACAAAGCCAGGCTGCTGTCCAGGTTTGCTGGGTGCATGTGTTGTTTCTTACTTCTGAGTGTTAAATTTAATATTTCTAATTCTATTCTATCATCCCAATCAGGTCGCCGGTCTCACGAGTGAATCCTAAATTCTTTCCAGCTACCGTTTTATCCACTTCTTCATCTCTGAACTTTAATGCACCCATAAAGATGACAACAACAACCCCCCCCCCCTTTTTTTTTTCAGAAAGGATGTTAGTAACCAGATCTTGTCTGTTGGGATGACACAACACAGTAGTATCATGCTTCTCTCCCAAACTTGAGCCACAGTCCCAGACTAATGGGAGCAGATTCTGGAAATCCCCACAGATTCCCTTTTGCTGTCATAAATATCCGCAGCCACAACCTTTACGCTTTACAGCCGTGGCCACAGCCCCACAGTCCCACTAAGTAGAAGCAATTTCTACCTGTTGCAAGACTTCCAGCTGATGCTTCTTGCAATCAAGTCATTTAAAACAGATATTGCATAAAACAACACACAGTATGATCCAGAAAGCCCAATAAATGGCGCAAAGATCGTCTTAAATCCTTAAATCATTCTTCAGTATTTAGTATTTAAGGGAGATACTCACATATGCACAGTCCCTATGAACTAAATGATAGAAAAAGGTCATTCGCATTATTTATTCTTTAAAAAAAAAATATATTATCTCCATTATTTAAAAGTGCAGCTCAACAGAAACAACCATATGTTTCTTTTTTAGATGTCCCAGACACAGGCCGCTCAACGCAAAACACGCCATCGCTGTTGCGTTTTATGCGCCGGTGCCATCTCACAGTATCAACCCAACATGCTTGGATTCAGGCCGTTAAAGTTCAACAGCTTTTCAAGAGGAGATTTCCCAGTTCTGATAGAGCCCTTCAATAAAGTGCTCTCCTATAATGAAGTGCTGTTTAGAATTAGCCATTCATGGCTTCAAGTGGGAAGCATAATATCCCACGGGTTGCTTTCACTCTTAAACCACAATAATGGCACTTTCATTTAACCCCTTAATATATGTTAATCCAGGAATGTCAATGGGTTCTGTTAACACTCATGCACAGGCCGTCGGGGGCCGAGAGGCCAGCGAGGAGTGAGCTGAATAGACAGACAAAGGCGGGCTTGAAAGACAGCCCCGATATTTGATTTTATAAGTGAGCCTTCCTTAAAACAAAGGCACATTGTTGGCTCTTGGCTCTGTGTTTAGTGTGTGTTTTGTGTGTAATAAAGGGGCGGTGTATGGCTGCATTCGTGAGTCGGTGAGTTTTTATCCACCCACTTGCTGGTCTAACCCAGGCCCCTCGATTCTCCTGGCTGGGCTGGCAGTTTGGGAGACCCTGTGCCTCAAACGGCCGGCAGAATGGTTGAAAGATACAGTAGAGTGGGGAGAGAAAAAGTGATGAATATTTAGGGCCCATTGAAATGAAAATCCCAGCCGTCCCTGGAGACCAGGCTTAGAAGTCATTGCCAAAGGGATCTCCATCTGCTTGCACATCCATCTATCTATCTGTCTATCTGTCTATCTGTCTATCTGTCTATCTATCTATCTATCTATCTATCTATCTATCTATCTGTCTATCTGTCTATCTGTCTATCTGTCTATCTATCTATCTATCTATCTATCTATCTATCTATCTATCTATCTATTTGTGCACACCTGCATGCAAATCCATGCATACACTGTACAAGGCGTCAGTGTGTGTGTGTGTGTGTGTGCAGATGTGCGTGCTGCACTATATGTCTGAGTGGTGCCTAGCTTTGACAGAGGCTGCCCACAAATCAGGAGTAAACCAGGACCTGGGGGCATGCCGGCTTCACTGAGGGGGAAGTGAGACATATTCACTGAGACCAAATCAGCCTCAATCGGGCCTCAGCGAGCTCCGCACACCACTGACCAACAACCAACCCGACCACAAACCCATGTTGTGTGTGTCATTTGCGTAGCTGTGGATGCTCAGCTCTCGGACGGGCACCGGATATGTCATTATTGCTTTTGTTTTTATAGCTTTCTAAAAACTGCAGACTGGATAGTATGAGCTTCACTTCCATGGCGGCCTGATTAATTCTGGAGGTCTTTGTTTGAGCGCGAGATCGAGATTGAATTAGCCAACATCAGTATCTAGGAAGTGTGTGTGTGAGTCTGTCAGACCTACATTCGGTTTCTTGGAAAAACCAAACACGCTCCACGTCACGGTGATCGCTTTAGTCACTTGGATTTTTTACCCGTTAGATGCTTAACGCGCTGATACTAAAGGGGCACAGCATAACTCCTGACGTAGCAGAGCCAGTTTGTCGTTTCGGTTGGACGTCAGTTGGTTTTTCATTGAGCCAGGGGGCATGTGGCGAATCTGAAGGGCCTTGTGTTTGTCTGCTACCTCTCTGCCAGACACGGGCCATCCCAGGTCACTGCCACTCCACAACCAATCTGTGTCATCACCACCACGTTCTCCCACTTTCCTGACAATGTGTTTTCCCTGCTTCTTCTAAATGTATGTATCCATCCTCTCTACTTGCTTTATCATCCTCTTCAGCCTGGTAATTCAAATTCACGTTTTTATTCTCTTCCTGAACCTCCACTTCCTCTGTTTTCTTTCTCTGTATCTCATCCCCATTCCTGTCCTCATTACTCTCCCATGTTCTTCATGGTTGTGCGATCCTTCCTCCCTCTCCCCGCTCTATCCCTCCCATTCTCCGGTGCTCTCCTCACATCAAGTGTTGGATTTTGACATCTGCCTGCAGGAGCAGTGACCCATGAAGTAATTAGAGGAGGAATCTCGCCTTCTCTTCCTACCTCCCCTCCTTCCCCTCCATCTTCTCCGCGCTCTGTCTGCTCTGAGCCGGGGATCACATAAAAAGCTGGTTATGTTTACTCCCTGATCCATCTAATTTCTGTAACGACGGCCGAGCCGGCCTCATCTCCTTACTGCGCCACACTTAAGCCAAGGCGTTGGGCTGGAGAGGCAGCCCAGGCCCCCTCGGGGCACTGTGAAGCTTCAACCACACCGCTCAGCTGCGTAGACGAGACTGGGACCTAACTGGATTAACTCTCAACCAGCACAGGTGGAGGGACCCTGCTTCAAATACACACTCACACACACACACGTACTGTAGATGCGCAAGGGAGAGTGAGATGCAACTTTACACCATTTAATGTATCATCAAAAAAGTGCTGGGATGAGCATCTGTGATTATGTGCGTGCGTGTGTGTGTGTGTGTTAGAAGAGATAAATAAATAAAAAAAGTAAAAAACGTCATATGCTGCAATATGAGATGAACGAACACAATTATGAATTGCTCCAGAGCTTACGGCCACTCTGATCATAACTCTCAAGTGCTGTCGAATTGCTGGAGCATAGAATCCCCCCCCCCCAGCCTCCGCCACCCCCCCGACCACAATTGAAAATATTTGCCCCTGGATTGCAAATGTAATATCTTGGGTAAGGGTTGATGTATAATGCAACAAAGTGAAGTCTGAAGGCCTTTCCAAAAACATGACAGTCTAGGATGTTGGATGCTTCGCTGGGTATTATTACCGTGTTTATCCATGTCCTACTTTACAAATTATTCATTTAGAGATGTGGTGAGGGATTTTGCTGGTCGCCGTCTTTCTGTGCTGGTGGTAAACGCGTTTCAGGGTGACTAATCTGTCAGTGCGCTGTTACCAAAATATAATCGTGTGGGTACAAAGTGTTCGCTTCTTCTAATGCCGAGATCCTAGAAACAGTTTAGGAAGCAGTGACGGTGTGTGTGTGTGTGTGTGTGTCCGTTTGTCCATTCTGACAGCTTCAGGCCAAAGACACTGGCCAGAGTTAGGCCACTCTAACCCAATTGGACCACCAATTACTACTGATTAGACTCACGGCAGCATCTGTCCCAGGAAGCATTTAACCAATATGTTCTCCATAGTGACATACGGCAGCAGAATTAACTGTCATATGTCAATGTGGTTTAATAGGCTTATTGGATTTTTTCACATGTTCAAAAGCTCATGATTTGGCTAATGGAATGGCAGATGACACAATCCAACAGGGCACCTGCCATCTGCACGTTTTGCATGTCTGTTTTGAATTGATGCTGAGGTATACAGTATAAAGAAAAGCTGAGAAGATTAATTTAATTTCTTTATGTGTAAGGCCCTAAAATGAACGCCATCAGTGATTTCAATAGTTAGATAGATTGATATTCAAAACAAAATCTCAGGGTACGTTAGCGAAGCAATGAATTCCTTCGCTATCTGTCTATCCTTAAGGTAACAACGTCATTGTGGGACAGACTGGTGTGAGTCACATTATAGGAGAAACTCAATCATGCATTTAGATTTTACAGCAATGATAACGAAGCATTTAAACCATTGCTTCACGCTATTAGCCAATGAGAAGTTTCAGTTCTCACTGTGCTATTGCAGGTCAAGTGCCTTGCTCAAGGGTACCTCTTTTAGTAATTGTTTGGGGGGGGGGCAGAGTGTTTCTTAACCTACAGGTTGGGAACAAAAATGGGTCAGAGGCCCGTTTTCTCGTGGTTCCCCTGTTGACAATAGGGCTAGAAAGTTTCCCCGAGACGTGGACCCACGTTAAGGATAAATTTTCTCAAATTTCAGATCCGGCCTGAAAACAAGCCTGATGTAGAGTATTAATGGTTCAGTAGGGGATGCACAAAGTAATATAAACCCAATGTTTGAAAAGAAAAAAAAAACGGTGGTTTTCTCTTCTGCCTTAATGGCAGTGGCAGGGTGACATAACATAACTCTTGATTTATAAGGCTATTTGAAATGCCATCGCTCGCGGGGCTGTATCCACAGAGCAGCCAGTGAGGATCGCTGACAGCTCACTGACTACGGGGTGTGAGACAGAAACGCCTGGTGCGTCTGTCTGCCTCCCGATCTCCCGCTCGAACCCGCCTTTTGTTCCGTCTGATCTGCTCGGTGCGATCTTCTGCACGTCTCTCATCTTGATCTCCTGCTTTGCTTCCATTCCCCCCTTCTCCCCACTTTTCCAGCGCGAGAAAAAAAGGAAAAAATAAAAGTTTAATAGCGATATTGGTTTCCTCGCGCCTTTCACAACGCCCACTTGCTGCGAGCTACAGGTAATTTCTGGACATTTTGTAATATATAAGCCTGCTATTAGAGTGACAGCTCATATAGGCAATTTAGGTGTTAAGCTGTAGGTGTGTTTGGGTATGACAGTAATGTATTTAGACTCACACCTGCTTAGCCTCAAGGACTTAAATGTAGTGAAGACAAGAGTGAAAGCAATCCTCAAAGAGTGTTTCCAAACGCACTACAGCCATCAGTGCAGTGCGCGTGTGTAGAGCATTGGCAAGTGGAACGTGGAAAGTTTTTGTTTTTTTTCCGTGCGCGTACCGCCAATATCGGTTCGCAGATATGGTCAGGGGAATTTTAAAGGCCGTCACACGAGCTGTCGCACTGTGAGACTCCAAATTTTCTCCAGCAGCCAAGACAAAAGGCCAGGTGGGGTCACCCATTGTCGCGCACGTAAGTGGACATCAGATACCTGTTTGTACGAATGTTCACAAAGGCATTTTGGAAACAAACTGCTGAAACGCGATCGGCGAGAAATAGTAACGAACACAATGTAAGTCACAAGCGGGTTTGACTGGGTGGGAAATAAAGGAGCTGCGACGCTATGGGGAATTCCTGAATGAAAACAAATCTCGAGTCTGTCAAACAGGGTTCGGTGTTTGTGTGTTTAGGTATGTTTGAAGAATGTTGCCACTGTATATTGTCACTGTTGACAGGGAAACTGAATTGAGCGTTAAGCAACAAGGGGGTAATAGGAGGGGAAACAAGATCGGCTTGAGGAATGCGGCTCCTGGAAGAAAACCGCAGCAGCGCCTAAAAGCTTGGTTTCGCTGTTTGACACAACGCACGTCTTTGCGATCTCCGTGCTCCTTGTCTACGCGTTACAAGAGTTAGAGACATCTTCAGGTCCGAGGCTCTGGTTGTAGTAGCAACCCGTGGGAACTGTGGGTGCGCTGCCTGGAAGTGTGACTCACGCAATCTAACATTTCTGCGGTTGGGCTAAATGCTCTGACCCCAGCATCAGTCACGATCAGGCGACTCATTTACCCGATTCAGCTGCTGTAAGACTGTTCTAGATGAATTGTAACCAACCATAATCCCAAATAGTTTGAATGAATATTGAGCAAGAATATGTGGCTACAATATTATTTTTAAGGTCTAGAGCCAGTGGCCAATTCCTGCGATTTTAATTATTGTTTTAAAACTAGAAGCCACAGCCAAGATGAAAGCAAATCCCTACACAGCCAAACACTGTCAGCGACTTTAAGGTTGTGCCGTCTGACTGAAAACTCTGCTGGCAGATTAAGAACAGAAGTGCAAATTAAAGCACGTCCTGAATAAATATGCTAAATCAGTGCCAGTCGCTCGCAACATCTTAATGTCAGCGTCTGCCGTGAGTCATCGCCGCCTGGGAGAGCATGTTCCAGTCAGATTAGTAGTCACCTCTCGAATGACTGTTTTCCCACTTTTAAAGTCCTTTGGCACTTGGAGTTATGGAGCTATATCATAAATTATATATAAGTAGTTGTTTTGTTTTTGCCTTCCATCCATAGGAACCCAAATAATGTCAACATCATCTTCTCAGTCTGTGGCCCTCTCATATCCAAACATCTCTCACCCTTTGCATTCTCTTGCAACACGAGGTCCCGTTATCGCCACAGCTTCCTTCCCACCCCCCTCCCTTTTTTTTTTTTAAAGCCTGAGAACAGGGCCGGGCGATTAAGAAATCCTAGCCCTGGCTAATCACCCTGGACTGGCGCACTTCCGTTGCGCTGATTACTGAGGAAACCATTAAGGAGAAGAAAGTGGCTGGATCTTTCATCCTGGTCGGCTGGGCTCAGGGGAGGTCAGAGAGGGGTGTGTTTGATAGGCCATTTACCCTTCCTGTTCCTATTACTCCAGCATTTCCTCTATCTGGACTCAACATGACTGCAGCGAGTGGAGCCCGGACCCGTCTTCCCCTCCCTCCTACCCACCCGAAGGGCTGTAATCATTGCCATACTAGTGTCCTGGACGTACACATGACACTACGCGGCCTCGCACCCTCGCGCACGCATTACTCTGGTACCCTTAGGTTCACTTGAGGCTTTCTTCGCCATTCCTCCATCAATTGCATCTAGTTGAGTGCAAGTGACCCTGGTTGTAAAAAAAACACACAAAAAAAACAAGGCACGCACATACACACACACTCCTCCCCCCCTTCCCAAAACAACAAAACCAGCGTATTTGCGCGTACCGAGGCCTCATGGGTACTGTCACAGATGGTGCTAATGACATGTGCCCCGGCAGAGACAGCGCCCTCGTTCGCGCTAGACTGGTGACATATGCTCCGTTGCAGGGCCATCAGCGGAGCACAGCCGCCCCCAGTGTCCGAGAGACACCCACGTAACCCCTCTGCTGTGGTGACACAATGACAGAGACGGACCCTAAACAAACAGAGAGCTTCTTTCTCTCTTCATTGTATTTCAATCTGTTTCTTTCTCAGTCGCCCTACCAACCCCTCCCACCCCTTGTCTCTCCTTGTTACTTCACCCTCCCTTATGATGTTCATCCCTCTTCTGCCTTTTTTCCCCCCCTAATGTCCCCACTGAGCCCGACTTGATGGATGACCCTTTGCTTTAGCGATTAGGGTCCCCACGGGGGCCCCTTCCCTCTTCCATAGGAATCCGGCGATGGCAAAGTGACGGAGCAAGTTCAGGGCGCTGCCTGCGTTTGAATGTTAGCATGTGCGCGGAGGATTTCTGGGGGATTTGTATTGAAGGGTGACAGTGTGTATCAGCTGAGTGGAGTCTTGCGGTCGATAATGGGCAGAGCAGTAGCTTCTGCCTGTGTCCTGTGGTCTCCTCCTGCGCCCGAGCCGTTTGTCCCATGCTGTCACAGAGGAACCGAGATGAAGCCAGATGTGTTGCAGTGTTATACATTTATTTCTCCTCCAGGCTTTTACAGATGTTGAATTTCCTAAAAGTCATTTAAAGCAAGTGTAAAACAACATTTGAAAGTTGGAGTCAGTGCCTACAGATCACATTTGATTGATTCGTTTATTTACAGTGTAATGTTGCCATATGCGAGGATGACATAAATATGGTGACACTTGAACAAAAGAGCCACAGTAGAGAAATTCTTTCAACGTGAGGGCAACCAAAAATAAAAAAAAAACAGTCATTATCCCTGAAACACTACCTCCTCAGCAGTACTGTAACTTCACACTGATGCACCATGGGTACACTGTACTGGATGTGTATTGCCAAATTTTGTACAACAGCATTCCTCCGGAAAGTTGTACCAATGCTAAAAGGTAGCTGCGGAGAAGCGACCACATTACACCTGCGCCCCTGGGGGAGCTCAGTTTGGAAGCAGTCAAAAGTGTTGGAGTAAAAACACTGTGTCATGTTTCTGTAACCAAGAAGATGTAACCGTAGATTTTCTTTTTTTGTTGTTGTTGTTGTTGTTCAGGATGAAGCAGAAAACCAGTTATCTCATTTGTTCCGAGGGGATGTTTTAGTTGATGAGCTCATGCGCAGATTCACTTTTTCATATAAATGGATTAGAGTCATTCTAACTCAGTGTAAAATGTTTCGAGGGAAATTACTGGTATTGATAATTGTTCATTTACGCGCAGTTGCATAAATGATTTATTGTTGACTCTGCATTTTTAGAATCTTGCCTTGCAGATTTTTGCCTGTGTGTCAGCGTTCCACAAGCATTTGACTCGCTATGAGAAAACATAAAGGTGGCATTTTAAGAAATGAATAAAATTTCACTGCAGTATTTTATTTTTTTTTAATATGTTGAAATTATTTCAACATTGTAATTGTTACATATGTCCGACTATTCGTAACAAACACACACATATCAAAGTAACTGGAAGATCATATATTGTGTACTTTCTGATTCCAGAGTGTCAAAAAAAGAGACAAAGTTGTTTTTTTTGTTTTTTTAATTTGTGGAACATTGTGGCAATCAATCAATGTAAAGACAATTCTTTTTTAGCAGAGTATGCATGAGAAATGTCATGTGGAATCCAAATCTTTATCCCACGGGACGGCGTTCACCATTATATTTACATTCTAGAATGTATTTTTTTTCATGTACTCCCACGAGCATCCAAATAAACAGCCCACTGAGAACGCTTGCATCGTCATGTTTACAGGAACTTTAAATCTGCAAATCCACATCTGTTAAAACTTAATGAAGAAAAAAAAAAAATCAAACCAAATTCAACTGTCAGAATAAAAAATGTGCTGGTGGTCTTAACCATTCATCATTTTCTTACTTAATGATAATGGACACCATGTGAGGAACCTTCTGGTCCCACAGACAGAGCAGTGGTCTGAACGAACGAGAG
The DNA here is from genome assembly GCA_030770545.1 of Macropodus opercularis. Taxonomy (NCBI): domain Eukaryota; kingdom Metazoa; phylum Chordata; class Actinopteri; order Anabantiformes; family Osphronemidae; genus Macropodus; species Macropodus opercularis. Next base: position 9,250,963 of record JAUCMP010000028.1, read on the forward strand.
GGAAGAAGAGGTTGAATATTTATGTTGCCCAGAGAGCTCACATCCGGAGGTAATCTTCTCTATCCTAAGCTAATCTTTAGTAGCTTGTAAACGCCATCCGAGCCGTAATTACTGACAGGGGAGCGACGACGTGGTGACCCAGGGATGTTTGTCCCATCCCAACTACCGTCCGTTTAACGGCACACGCTGGATGGAGCCAGTCGCATCTTCCAGCTTCTATTTATCAGCATGTTCTACCTCTTCTTTTACCCACAGTTGTATCATGGACATACAGGACTTCGAAGTGAACCGTGCGATGTAAACACAACCATCGCTTTGATATAAAACTGTCAGACTGTCCTCAGTTAAAGTCTGTGTGAGATGTGTGGGAACTCCTCGCTACAGTTCCCTGTCATGCCGGCTCTGGTGTCTGGCCCCTGTCATTTTTCACGGCTGACACTGTCGTGGAAGGGGAGAGGATGTGTGGGGTTGTGTGAAAAGCACACCTGGCGAAGAAGGAGACCTATAACCCCCCCCCTCCCTCTCATTCCCACCTTCCTCCCTTCACCCTAATTCCCAGCCCCTGGGGCGAGAGAACGGATCTCTGTCTGGGGCTGGTGATGTCACCATTGGCCAACCTGAGGTTTCAAAGTTCAAGAGGAGTGAGCTGGTGAAAGTTCCTCTCTTTGTTTACAGGGCACAAAGATTCTGATACATGCTCAGAAGAGGAAGGTTTTCAGTCTTTGTCTTTGGTAGAGTTTATTTTTCTTTATTTTCTTGGACACTGGGGATGATGAGTGGGGGAAAAAAAAACAAGCAAACAAAGCTTAATGAAGACCAGGAAGGACATGTGTTTCCACATACCGGGATTAAACAATTGACAATCAAACCTGCCAGCTGGGCCAAATTTTCCCGAGGAGAATAAGAATGTAAAATACGAGCTACAGCGACACATCAACTCGCACAGGGCGAGTTTGTGTACGTTTTTGATATGTTGTTATATTACTCAGAGACCTTAAAAGGAGCGTGAGCATTGTTGATGAGTAATCGGTTCAAGATAGCTTAACATGTGTACCTCCCCCCTGAGAGGGATCCCAAAGAGATACCTCATGTGTGCTCTGTATACACAAAAGCCAGACGCGCACAAACTGACAGACAGCCCCACCGTGGCCAAGATGCTTCATGTGGCTGGATTCATTTTTGGAGGATTTAGGCCTCGCTCTGTAGAATCGGGCGAAGACATGCGATTGAAGAGAGCAGAGCACATGTCACCGGAGTCATTCCGCTTGAAAAGACTCGTCTCTCTTTCCTCAGTCCGGCCGTCGAAGCTGTGCAGTCATGCCGCAGAAGTTTACAGATTTTCAGAGTCTTGACATTGTCCCATCAATTACGGGACACTGATGTCATTTGCGTCTCGGAGTCTCTGTGAATACTTTCGATATACGCGGTCAAAGTCAGAGCAGTCAAAACATATTCCAAGCTAATCCTTTGACGTCCACAGTTTCTCCATAGAAGTGTCAGAAGCTCGGTGAGACGTGGATGTAGCAGCATCGGTGTGTGTGCGTGTGTGTGTGTGTGTGACAGACAGACAGAGCGTGCACGTGCTGTGATTAACACTCCCTTCTTGATGTCAGATAAAAGCATGAAAAATGGTATGAAGTGGAAAAAAAAAGGGGGGGAACGTCCCTCGCTAGTTGTAGCTTTAGTTATCTGATCGATACTGTGCAATTACAGAGATTTATGTCACCCGACATTCCAGGGTGAGTTCGTCTCGCAGCCACCTGTGGAAATATGATCTGTTTTTAACTCTTCCACCATCAGGAGACGAGGAGCAGGGGAAACGCTCGCTGGTGTATTACTATAACCAAGTTTTCGCCCTATTAATAAATCGACTGTAAGTGCCCTCATCCTTCAGGACAACGGAAAACAGAGCCGCTTCACGGTACGCCAGGCGGTACGCATTTCCAAAACAACATATCGTTATACTTTGATTGACGGGGTGTAACTGTGGCTTCTGTTGGCGTCAGGTTCGATAGGAATCTCAAAGGAGATCGTTTCAAGTGTGACTAAGTTGTTCGGGTTACACAAAGTTTTCGAGATCTGCTTCTGTTGTTTTAGTCATAATAAATGTTAAAACCACTTGAAATTCTGGCAGTAAACAAAGCGCAAGAGGCCTCAGTAGTGACCTGAGCATGTAAATATGCCAGAAGAACGCTTGTACAGTATTTTAATGGCTTTTTTTTTGCTTTTCAAGAAGAAGCTAATAATCGACAGGGAGCTGAAAACCGTGTAAGATATCAAGGGTGTCGCTATCCAGTCCACTGGCCCAAGCAGCTCGTAATGTTCACGGTATGAGCGATGGGCTCCTGTTTTAAGGCTCATCCTCTGAGGCGGTTTCTCGCCTGAGCGCCGTACGTGGTAACGGTGATTTTGGTTCCACTACATGGGCTCTGTAGGAAACCACGTAGCTGTAAAGCTCCAGTCCTGGCATCTGGCTGTGAGGGCCTCTAACACTCGCAGCTCTGATGGAGAACGGACTGATGTCCACTTAACATTTCCAGCGTTTTTTTTTTCCTCTTCTACCTGACTTACTTTTTCTTTTAGTTTTGCTCCAAGAAGGCCATCAAACCCTGAGAAATGTGGGGGGCAAAACTTGAATGAATCATCTGGATTTGAAAATGTGTTTTGTGTGTCCGTGTTTTCACGTTTGCTGACAAAAGTGCGAGGAGCGCGCCGATCTGCTCGTGAGGGGAAAGATTTCGTTGCAATAAATTGCTGTTGCTGACGCGCTAAAAGGCTTTGTGAATCTGTCATATTCAAACATTTCATCAGACAATGGCATTAGGACATGATGACACGTCTTAGGTCAAATCATTCCAGACCTGGTAACTCTATCTATTATTTTCTCTCCCGACAGAGCTTCTTAACTGGATTTACTGCAATGTGATACAGGAGCAAGAGCAGAGTGTGAGGCTGGTGGCCTGTGGTGTACATGTGCGCTTGTGTGTAAGCGTGCACGAGGGGGGGGGGCGTAAGAGATCAGATGTTTGCCTGGTCCATCGCAGAGATGGCGGATGAGCAGAAGATGCTGGGATATGCCCGGCCCGAGGGCATTCTTCTCGTGTGCCGAATGGAGCCGAGGAATGCCACCATAGACAAACACGCTGCGAGCTATGAAACAACCGCCGCACAACTGAAATCAACACTGCTATCCCGACACAAAAGGAAAGCCAATCCAAGAAACTGAAGGAGAAAACGAGGGGAAAGAAACAGAAAGAGGAGAAATACAAACATTACGAGGGTGCCCAAAGGGGTTTCAGTGTAATGTCACAGCGATGCTATGGAGCACAGTAGGCAACGAGGTGATTCAATAATAAGATGCGCATTTCTCTTTATTTACAGTTTCATATTGATTTTTGTAGATATCTCAAGCATGCAACACGCAAATACAACTAAAGCTGCAAAGTAGTAAAATTCCTGCAGCATAAATACTGCAGCTCTATCAACCATCTCACGTTATAAACAAATGGGCTTTTGGGGTGAATCTGTAGATTTTACGTGGTAATATGACAGAGCTGCACTTTATAAATCCAGGGGGATAATATTTCTGTCCACGGGCAAGAGCCTGTCAAGTGGACATGCAGAAAACTTGTGGATTTCAATTCTGTACAAGAGCTGGCAGTAGTTTTTACCTGCAGACTTGGTGGTTAGACCCCTGAGCTTTTTGTGTCAATTTGCTGTCAAGCGAAACACTGAACCCAGAATTTGTCTTGAGTTCATGTGCGCATATGTGAGTTTCTTCTGTTAAAAATGCAAACAAATGTATAACAAAAGTCAGTTTTAACAATTTATTATAAACATGTCAGATTTCGTGATGATCTTTTTTTGAACCCTGTCCATTCTGAAGGCATCTTGGCTGAGGTGATGTATCCTTTATTATTTATTTATTTTTTGATTCTATAAATGATGAAAGATGACTTGTTGCACACACAGGAAGTGAAGCCGTTTCGGGTCTCCCCTCCTCGAGGTTCGCCGCGCTCGCCGTGGAGAACACCCACGGTTCAAAATGCCTCTCGCGATCTGGAAGTCGGTGTCGTGGTAGAACGCAGGCTCGTGTGTGGGAATGTAAATTGATTTATTTATTTTATGACAAGGATGCAAAGCGTGAGATTTGCCACGGTAATGCGGCTTCGGAGAGAGAGACGGGGGAGCAGTCTTGGGATAAAGGTGGGGGAAGGTAGCGGGCCCTCGCAATCCTTCAAAACCTTCCAAGAACGTTGATAAGCAGATCCCTGGAATGAAATCTTCCCCAGCACCAGGCTGGATCTGCCCCTAATCGTTTTATTTACAGTCACTATAAAAGACGCCTCCCTTTTAATGGCGCTCGGAAATAATAGGCAGCTAAGGAACAATCGGTACAGTCCTAAGCGCATTCCCCCCTTCCATTTTCACATTAAGCTAATCGAGGCGAGGGGAAGGATATAAAGACATCAGTTGGATGAAATGAGTGTAATCGAAGAATAATGTAGTTAGTTTGCTCTAATCTTCCGCATAATATTAAAATGTTCTCAATGCAACCCATCTGCAAGTAATCACTCTGCTCAGAGCGGAGGAAAAACCTGGGCGACGACGCGGGTGTAAGATTGAAGGGGAGCTGTGTGAGCGAGCAGCGAAAAACAACTGCGAGCTTCAGGAAGAATTCCAAGAAATTCGCCTACAGAGGCCTTTACCTGAGTCAAATGAGCCCTTCCCTCTCTAGTTTTCCCATCACGGAGAAGCAGTCCCAGGACACAGGCTGGCTAATTTGTTTTTGAGGGGTTTTGGTTGCCAAGACTGGTTATGGCGCTGTCGAAATCAGGAACAGTGGGGGCTCAAACTGTAAGCACGGCTATCAGACGTTCATTTTCTCCATGCTGAGTACAGCCTGGTACAACCTGGCTGTTCGCTGCAGCCAAAAAGCATCCTGCAGCACACCGGCTTATAATGGAGCCGATAAGTACTCGCGCCTTATACTTTCCTCGTAACCGGAGCGTCATGTACACGGAGAACCTTTATTTGAAACGATTAAACATCTACTCTAGGTGTGACAACGCCTTCCGCTACATCTATTACGTTTTGTGCAGCTTTAATGGCCTTGAGATTGGAAAACGAGAGGTCATCAGTCATTCGGTTCAATATACCTTCTTTAAAAATGACTGTTGGCTCCAATGCGGAGCCAAAGAGGCTAAATAAAGTTCTGATCATCCCCCCTTCTATACAATTAGGTCTGCAGGGAAGTTGCAGCAGTCGCAGCAGTAGCCTCACAGTGGAATTAAGGTTGAGGTTTATTAGTCCCCCTTTGGCTTAGCCTTGTCTGTGATTTCAAGGCAAAAAAAAAAAAAAAAAACTTGCTCTGAGGCAGCTCTTTAACTGGTATTATTGTGCAAGAAAATTGTCATTAGACAGTGGAACAAATAACCTTGATACGTCATGGGTGTCTTCGCAAGGGATCTAAAACAACAACAAAGAATTAATCAAATTAAAAACGAAGCCTTGTTATGCGATTTCAATTTAATTTCCACAACCAAGCCTTCTGTTTTGTGTTTGGGAACTAAAAAAAGGGCAAGTCACAGTTTAGAGGCTCAGTAACAGTTTTATATTAGTGAAGAATTATCAATCCTTTAAGCTAATTTGGATAAGTTGGGAAGCCATAAAGTAGGCTAAAAATTGAGTAGCCTATTTGTTAAGCTCCCACCACCTTCCACACTCTTTTTATGCCACAGGGACACTAATGCACTTTTGTTTTCCCTTGTTGATCATCTGCCATTGAAGGCACATTAAATCCTGCAAATTAATATAAATCTATGAAAGCTATTAGTGATTTCTGTCCCGTATCAGGCACCCACACGGGCCCACGCTATAAGTCTTTGTGTAGGTCCTAAATAATTATCGCTGAAATCCTAAAATCCTGCCATCTGCTCCGAGGATTAAAAGGCTCTGGAGTTGTTTTAAACAATTGTTTCATTTGCAACAACAGTTTAAGAAACTTCTTCCCTCCTCTCTGCTCGTTCCTTCATCTCGTCAACTCTCCTCCGACCCTTCTCCACTCTCTCTCTCTCTCCTCTTCCCTCTCTGTTCCTCATAGCCAAGCAGTTTACTCAAGTGCCATATGCCCTGATTAAAGCTAGCGGCAGGCCAAGGAGCACAGGGAGGCAGTTTTGTCATTAGCCCCTCGCGCGGCTGAGGTGGAAACTCATTTAGCCCCATGCTGGACCTTCATTATGATAGACTTGTATCAGATGGCATCTCTGGCTGGGATCTCTGGCTCCTGGCTAACGGATGGGGAGATGCTGCGGCTTTAGCCTCTCACCAGCCCCAGCAGGGAAAGAAAAAGGGCTTTAAATGGGGATAGGGCTGGAGGAGAACGCTTGTGGTCGAGTAATGTGAAGCGAATGGGGACGGAGATGGGGATGAAAGGCAGAGACTGGTGCCTAGGGTTAAAGGTCAGGGGTCCTTAAGGTGGGCCTGGTTAAGTATGGAGGTACCAACGTTGAGACTGGAGGTTATTAAAGAAAATTAGAACGAATTAGAAAGAGTTATCCTAATACTATAGTAATCTTGCCAAACTACACAGCAACATGTTTTTAAACAGATTCAGTTGGAGTGGAAGTAGTGAAAGTGGGGTCATAACAAGCAGCTATTCCCATTTTATGGCCTATTGACCATTAGACAGTAGCTTAAAATAACTAAAGCACGTGAAGGATGAAATGCCAAGAACATACTGAAAGGGTTTGTCCCTAGGATCCATCTAGTTTGTCATCTAATAAGTGGCTCAATAAAGATATACTGACAACGTAAGAATGAATTAAGTGGCCTGTGGAAGAGGCTGATGGAGAAACGTGAAGTTGGAGACAAGACAAGGTTGATTTTGTACCAGAGGAAAATGAGGGAGCAGAGCTGGCGTGAGCTTGAAGTGGAGGTGGAAGAGGAGATGGAGGCCTGAGGGTCCTGACTCAGGGTTACCAACTTTGCTCGGTGTGAAGACAAATAGGTATGGGGTAGGAAGAGTAGAAGAAGACAGCTGGGCCTGGAGGAGAACGCAGCTGATGGGGCTCCGGGTTTGAGATGGGGCTGCGGAAGGATTTGGGTCTTGCTCAGCCTGGTGCCTCTCTGGCAGATGCTGCAGCAGACTGGATGAGGGGACCACCACTGACAGACTGCTGGCGGCTAGATCTGTGTGTTCCTGGTAGACCGAAACCACCTCTATGTCTGGCTCTCCCTCCATGAGTTCACCCCTCCCACCTCCATCTCTCTCTCTCTTCAGTTCTTCCTCTCCCTCCTCATGTTCATTGTACGCGCCACCATCGCTGCTTACTGCTGCACCTCCTACACACAAAATCCACATACATGTCATCACACACACACACACACACAGCAAAAACATGCTTGCTGCTGACAAACACAAAACTGTGCAAAAAAAAATAAAAAACGGTGGGATACAAAAATGATCTGCTTCAAATGTTCCAAAGCAAATGGCTGAAACAAATTTCTCCCTATTTGCTGACAGTTGTGCTACCTCCTGTAATAAAAAGTCAATGAACCAAGGGTAGTCAATATATTCCAATAACACAGACTGAGAGATTTGTCATTTTCCCACTCCCTGCTTTTTTTTCGTCTTCTTTAACATGAGAAGAACTGTGTGTGTGTGTGTGTGTGTGTGTGTGGTGGGGGGGGTAAAAAAACGCATTTGAACGCAGTCAGGCTGTTAGCGAAGGAGAAAGCCGGGGAGAAGGCCTGCAACCCCCCCCCCCACCACCACCACCACCCCACCTGAAGAGAAGGCATCTGAGTAACCAAACACGCTCAGTAATAGAATTCTCCATCTCCGCAAAACGGATAAGGAAGAGAAAACAACAACAACAGCGAGTGGCACGTATCTGAAGGAGGCGATTTCAAAGAACAACACTCAGGCACTTCAGCCGCCTTCTCTCGCCGCGATCTTACATAAATATGCCGTTAAGCAATATGATGTATTATTATTACCTGGAAACATGCTATGAGCCCGGGTAGGAAGCGTATGAGCCCGAGCGCCTTAGCTCCCCAGAGGAGATTGTCTCGACACCACATATCAGCCCGTGCTATTGGATTCCCTGACTTTTAACTGGGTTAACCCACTTCCTGGTGAATACAAATTCAATTTTAACTGCCGTGGTTTTTTATTTGCCATGCGTACACCCCCCCCCAACCACTTCTCTTCCTCACTTGCCTTACTCTCAATAGACTGGCATAACCACGTGAAACAATTTCCCTCTATTGAGTATACACAAAGTATAACACTAAAATGAAGTGCTATTACATGAGTAAGGGGGGGGTCTCTCTCTCTCTCTCTCCTCCTGTTCTTCACATCTTCGCTGCTACATGTTTACATCTCACATATTCTGTTTCCTGGTTCAGGATGGAGGAGAAATGCACTGTGGATATGGACTTAAGGGTCTTCGGGGGGTGTTAAAAGTTTTTTAAATCTTATTTTTTTACAACTTGTGTTTTGTCGAATGCAAAGTAAATTCTTTACTTTATTAGTTGCGTGATATTCATCATTCAGCACTTAAATGCATAAACAGCCTCTGCACTGTACCATTATTAGTACATTGTCATCTTATGTCCTTTGAATGTCCTACAGAGTTGTTTTTATTTATTTTTTGTGAAACAGTGCAGTCCTGTCTTCTGCAGCCCGTGTGACTGTCTCCTCGATGGGCTAATGGCTTTCCTCGAGCAAGGGGGAGGGAGAACGGGGCCTAAACAATACCAGATGAGGAAGTCAGGAAACTTTTCAGGACTTCATTAGGTCTTCTCTCTTTGAGAGGGGAGGTTAAAAGCCCGGCAAGCTGGTACTGTTTAGCTGCTTAACGACAACAGGAATGCTCACACAGCTGCCCCGTAGACCCACCGACAAAACACGCAAAGGACGCGGCACTGCAGAGCGAACGCACACTTACACGGGAGCCTCGCGGTCCCACACGTGAGCGAGGAGGATGACGGCGAAGACGCACGCACACGCGGGCAGACAGACACTGGCTGGTTAGCATGAGTAACAGGCCACACAGGGACTCAAACAGCCTCTCCCATTGGTACAATCATACCGTCGCTACAGGCTCCACACCCACACGCACACACACACACACACGCACACACACACACCATGAGGACATTAGATCGTTGTCCTTATGGAAATACACTAAACTGATATCCTAGTCAGTTCCCCTCATATGATGCTCTATCAAACATGCACAAGGAAGTACATTACAAAACAACATTTATCATTTATTAGTCACACGATGTGTTGAGTAAACAAGTACTGCGGCATAAAAACAAGACCAGACCAACGATGCTTAGTCTTGAAGCCTGAGTGTATTTGAACTTCATCATATTGAATCAGAAATACCTCACTGTGCTGTGTGTAAATGGGCCAGAGCTGGTCACGATGTGTAAAAGATTGACAATTGTAGAGTGTATGGACATTATATTTAGTGAAAATCAATGACAGTGTAATGGCACAGATTCCTGCTCATAGTGTTTTTGAAGAATATACTGGTTGTGATTAAAGAAATGTAAATAAATTGTGTAGCACAACAAATACCCACAACATGACAGCATTAGAGAATGATGGTTTCCTTCTGATGCTGTTCTTTGTTTACCGGCAGTACACACACACACACTAGAGGCCGGACAGGCGCTCATTAGAGAGTTTGACCAAGAGGTTTAATACGCATGGATCAGTCTTATGTGCAGAAACAATGTGTGCGCTTTCACAAGTGTTGTGTTGCAGCTGGTCGTCTGCCAGTGAGCACACACACACAAACACACACACACACACACACACACACAACCCCAACCCAGTAGTCCTGAAAGGAAAGGCCAGATGATTAGATGGATATCATAGCTTTAGACACGTGTAGCCGAGACCCGATGAGTAACACAGAGACATGTGTACTAGTGAGTTTGCGTGCGTGTCTGCATGTGTGCGATAGGCAAAGAGGGCAGGGCGGAATATCGAATGAACAGTGAAGAGGTCTGTAAGTCGAGCCTCACCTGCTTTGTGTGCGTGCGTGAGGGCAAAGGGCGGATGGGGGGGGGGGTTGTTGTCTCGCTGCAGTGAATAGAAAGGGAGCTGACGATAGTGAGTGTGCAGACAAAAAAAACCCAAAGCAAAACAGGTGTGTGTCTGTCTGTGCGTGTGAGGGCTGTGTTCAAGCACCACCTAGTGCTCGACAGCGGCACCTCACCTGAGAATTAAAGCACAGCCCCTCCACCGACCCAGTCATTAACGAATTGCACACTGATTATAATTGATTGATATCAATTTAGTCAAATATTTAGAGATTGCTAATTTAGCTGTGCTGCATTTAAGTGATAAAAATAATACTGAGATGAATAACCTTTATAAAAATGTATACCATATTGAATGGAGAATATATTGCAACAGATCAGATAAAGCATGAAAACTTATTTTATAATGTGCTTCGGTGCTAATAATGCTGCTGTACAGAAGCAGTACTGATGTGACATGGTCTTTGGACCCGGGCTGGACTACAGTACATGTCCCCACCTAACACCTCCCCAACTATTTTGATATTTTTTTTGGCGGGGGGGCTATTGTGAGGCTGAGATAATGTCACAGTCGATTTTTCACTCCTCTGACAATCACCACCAGCTGCCAGATAAGAGGCACGAGGAGCGCTCGGGATAATTACGGCACACATGGCTTAGCAAACTCTTCCCCCGTTCGCGCCCGCTCGTTTCAATGTGCCCTTGAATCCAGCGCACTGTCAACACACATCCATCGCTCGCCTCAACTTAGCACCGCAGCCCCATCAAGCCTTTTCCAAAAACAGGCTGGTGACAGTGATGTGAGGCTGTCGTGCTGCATCAAGGTAATTCAGTCTGAGCCCCCCCCCCCACCACCACCACCATCACTTCCACCTCCTCCCCCACCCCACTGCCTCCCCGCCCCGTTGTCAGACGAGTGCGCCGTGACCCTCGGGCCCTTCAGATTCAGCTCCCCAGACCTGTTTATTTTTATCGCAACAATGAAAATTAGCATGATGCTGAACGCCTATGCACACTGCACGCCTCCGAGGCTGTTTGTGTGAACGCGTGTACAACTGTATATATGTGTGTGTGTGTGTGCGTTTACGTGATCAGACAGTGTGTGTGTGTGTGTGTGTGTGTGGGAGTGGGCTGGAGTGACAGTGTCACCTTCTTATCACGGGGCCAGTGTTGTGTAGACAAGGACATTTAGCCGACTTACTACTGTGCGCTGTGACAGGTATCACCAATACAAGGATTATCAAAACAAAGATTCTATAAAACTGTCCCAGTGATTGAAGTGTCCTGTGGCGCTTTTTGCAGGAAGATGCCAAAATTACTGATCGCAGTGTTGGTGTGTACCTTATCTCATTTGGATTCAACGTCAGACTGATTTCATTCACATTCAGATATGCATCGTGGAGTTTGTTTTGGCGTGCACGTTTGAAAAAGTTCACATTCCGATGGGTGTATTACTTTATAGAGAAGTAGGTTAAAAGAAAATCTGCGTTACCTTTTGTCTTGCTTTTCATTTCCAATACACAAATAAAGTGTAGCCAGACAAGTAAGGCAATTAGAAGTCACGAGAATTAACCCTAGTATTCATTTTATATTTCCCCATGATGCAATTGAGCTCAAAGGCTTCAAAAAGACACGTTTACGGGACAGTCGCCTCTTTTTTTTGTGCAGTGCATTGATTGATACCACTTCAAACATTTATCCTAAGAAAAACGAGTTCACTAGTCAGTCTGGTTGGGTGGATGGAGTTGAGACAGATGTTAAACGCTTTGCCTGTCTGCACACACACACACGTCCGGCACACAGATGTGACGTGCATGAGCTCATGGATTCGTGCTCTGCCTCTTTTTCCACCGTACACACATACAGAAGCCTTTTTTCCAGCGTGACTGACAGCCGTGATGGAAGTGAAGATAAGCCTGATTAATTGGGAGGATGGGGTGGGAGTGGGAGGCTGCGCAGAGGCGACCCAGTATTTCAGCAATGCCTCCGTGGCACCCAGCGCTGCCACTCCAACCATTTGTCAACGCCGCTGAACAACATTTATGCGACTGCACCCGTGGTCTCCGTTTTTGGTGTGGTGTTTTGTCATAGCTGAAAAATGGGCCGCGTGAATTTACTCTCGGCTTTCCGCTGTCCCCAGTGTGACGGGATAGTGGCTCAGAACATCAGGCAGCCAAAGGTCGATGCAACACACTCCCCTTAAAATCAAAGGCAGGTAGGACATGTCCTGCCTCCCTGTGTCTTCGTACTCTTCTGCTTTAACAGGAACTGATGATAAAGTTTGACCTCAACTCAACCTCCAGGTGGGATCTCACTTCCTCACACAGTTACAAAACCTACAAACCCAACCAACACAACTAATATTCTTTTAATTTTACAGTCCTACGTGTTGGTTAGAACTGATCCCAGAATCATCAGCATAGTCTATTTACATAACGCGGCGTCGGCACATGCACCGCTCACTCTTCACTGTCATCTCTTTCAATCCAACATTTAGTTCACGCAATCAGCGTTGTGGAAAAGTTTCCCCTCTGAACATGTGTCCGGCAAACTTAATCCAGTTGTGCGGTTTCACCGAGAGTCGGGGGGAGGGGGGTGGGGGGCAACGCCTGAGAGCGGTTGTTTGAAATGGCGAGGGGAAACACAAGCGGATATGGCAGAGCAGTGAATATCCATTCAAATATGATTATAACTGAATTAATAGACATTGATGTTTATGTTTGTTCCAGTGTGGTGAGCAGCCCAGCGTTTCCTGCCAATGGGCCCATGGGTGACACTAATACCGTCTAATCAATGGAAACGTGAAGAGCTCCAAAGCCATTGCGTTCGGATTTTGTGTCTCTTGTTTTCTTGCTTCACTCTTGTTTGTTTCGGTGCAATGCAGATCGGTTCTGGGTTTATTTTCTGCCCTCAAAGCTGACTCTTCTTTTTGATTTGCGGTGGTGGTGGTGGTGGTGGGGGGGGGGGGGGGGGGAGCGTCCCAGTGAAATTACACCCACATGGCAGAAGCTCAGAGTTTGCACTGTAGGTTGGCGTTGACAACAGCCACACCACGATGACAAAACAGGAACAACTCAGGAGCTGTTTTCCAAAACACTACGCTTCTATTTTAGGTACTAAATTATTAAACGAAGGCCATTACTCATTACGTTAACATGTAGAGCAGGAGCGTCTGATTCACTAATGCTCTAATACTCCAACTCTTTTCCATGGGTGTTAAATCAGCAACTGGCTGCTACCTAGATCTGCAAAATATGAAAATCAAGTATAAATATGTGGAACGGTGCTTCCTGTAAAGTGATTCAAGCGATGAAAAATATTCTTTTAGTGCACTGTTATGAATAAATATTTGTTACCAAGTGCATAAAAGACATCACAGTTTGCGAGGCACTCCCCACTTAGTCATTCATTGTGTTGTCTTCACCTCAGGATGTGGTTGACTTGGCACAAAGGGATCTAGATGCATTCTCATATCTATCACTGAGTGACTTTTCTTCTTTCTTTTTTTCCCCCCTCTATAATGACTGTGAAGACAGTTCACCCCCGGGTAAAGAAGCAGCTACGTTTTCACCTCTTCCGCAAGCAAAGCAGGGGGAATTAAGCAGTTGAAAGGTTACGTGGTAAGTCAACATTAGCTTTTCGGCTTACCTCAATGAGTCCTTTAATTACGTGACACGGCCTTGAACCTGCAAGTGGTGGAATCCCGGTTGTTTCTTTGACAGGACAAACCTCAGATGCGACTTGCTTTTCTTCTTTCTGTGTGTTTGAGATGGTAACAGTTAGTTTTCTGGTTGGGCCAGTTGGGAAATTAAAATCTAGCGAGATGAAATGAGGTGGTATTTTCCAGTATTTGTTGCTGTTCAGCATTAAATTAAGTAGAAACAATATTGAGAAATTTTATAAAGATTATATTTGTCTGGGAGATAAAGCCACAACAAAAACTTAACAATCGTGACCTTAATGATGCCTTTTTCTGAACTACAGCCTCTATAATAGAAATCTTTTAGTAGATTTGCTTTATGACTATGTAGGATAACTATACAGCCTGTACAAAGCTTTTTTATTTTGTGAAAGCAATGTTGTCCATATTATTATTGTTACTCCTAATATTATCCTTATCCTGACAGTAATCCACAATAAATTAGAGTCTCTTCTGTTAATATTTAAGTCACGAACGAAATAAGTCGCTGTCCATCTGGATCTAATAAAGAAAGGACACACAGAAAGATGACAGAAACCAGCTCCACCATACAATAAAGACACATTTGTTTGTTGCACATGTCTACATGATGAAGGGACACGGGAAGTTCTTTGAGTTCAGCATTAACTACAAAGTCAAAGATGATCGCGGTTATGCCAACAGGAGTTCATCCCAGCGTGCAACGAGCACAATTGGGTACAACGTGCGCAGGTTGCAATCTGTTAGTCATTGCACTTGTGAACACTTAAAGGAGACGGTTGTCAAACAAAATCCACAGCGTGATGAGGTTCGAGAACATGTAATTATGATATTTTATGTTGTCATCACGGTGGCAATAAAAATAAATGTACATCATATGTCAGTGCAAACTTAAACCAACTTTTGGACGTGTTTTCAGGAGATTCTCGTGTGTTTCAGATTTGCCACAGCAGACAATGTGCAGTCAATTGACTACAAGCCATTGTCTGCTGGAGACTTGTACTCCATTACCTTCTTGCCGTTGAACATAGCTCATTAAATCTCACTTTTCCATACCACTTGTCCCAGTAAATAAAGTTGTTGTTGCATGCTGCCTTCATGATTTACTTTCTCTCTCTCTCTCTCTCTCTCTCTCTCTCTCAACGCAGTGTTCGGAAGTAATTGAAAATGTGATCCATGAAGTCACAAGTGCAATTTAACTCAAAGCCTACCCATGTTAGCACTTCCACTAGTAGCAGGTCAAAAAATGAAATTAATTTTTAAAAAGGCAACCCATGAAATTGCACTCATGATAGATGGGGTGTGAAGGCAATATTTTAATACATTTACGGCCATATATTTCCCAGCCCTCTTGACGTTGGCAACAGTGCTCCTCTGTGTTGAAAGATAGAGAGCTACTTTGGTTCATTTAGAGAATAGGACTGTCCTGTAGTATCCGTATGGTTCATGGTTTATGGTCCAGATTTCTTATATATAATATATATGTCTTTATCTCCTATATAATATATATAAACATAATAAATTAAACGTAAAATAATAAGGTAGCAAACATGAGCTCTGGGATGATATTTGTGTCAGTTTTCTTGTTGGGCATCTGCGTTTCATTGTTCGAAAATAGAGACTGAATGAGGACATTGGAAGTTCTGGCTTGTTCTGACCAGAGAGTGCTCTAAAGTGCTGTTCCTACCTCTAGGATCATTTCCTGCGTACCAAACCTGGCCGATACAGTAGAGTGAGAGCCAATCAACGGCTCTCTCAAAGGTCCCTCACCAACTGTCACCTCCACCCCACGGAGAGGGAGCCAGGCCACCGTGGACGGTTCTGAAGGAAGACCGAGGTGCTGAAGGGGCAGCTGCCTTCGCTTCGGTCTGAGTCCTCTGACCCACTTTCCCACCTCTTCCACCTCCCACAAATTCCCCTTCACCATTTCCTCCCCCGCTCGGCTCGATCAAGATTAATGGTGTGAACCCAAACCTGCTGGCAAACTGGATGTAAGGAAGATGTCTGAGGTAAGGCCTGACAGAACTTTGGATTGCAGGATAAGAGGGCTGTGTGGCCGTGCATGGCCACTTTATGCTCAAATAAATATGGCAGGTCCACGGGGACGGTGAAGACATCTTGTTGCAAGAGTGAGCGAGGGGGCCGAAGCTCATATTTCACTCTCTCTGAGCTGCCGAGTTCTCCGTCTTTCACTTTTCTGTCTCTCTGCCTCAGTGCCTTGAGGGGGGAAAAGGCAAATTTTTCAAGGCCTGAAAGTATGTGAGAAGACTTGGTTGGACAGAAGTTCAAGATGTCATAGGAGAGAAGTTGCGTTTCGACACGAAGCCTTGTTTGTGCTCATCAGCAAACCTGTCAGGAGGCCGTTTGATGTTGTATTTGGGTGATGTCCTCAGGCGCTGTGTTTGTGTTAGCTTCCATACGGATTAGCTTCATAT
The DNA here is from genome assembly GCA_030770545.1 of Macropodus opercularis. Lineage (NCBI taxonomy): Eukaryota > Metazoa > Chordata > Actinopteri > Anabantiformes > Osphronemidae > Macropodus > Macropodus opercularis. The sequence continues at coordinate 9,267,142 of JAUCMP010000028.1, forward strand.
AAGTTGACCTTGCCTGAAATTATCCATCAATAGAAGATGCAGCGATTCCGGTGTCAGCTCATCCACAGTTTTATTTCTGTGAGTGTGTGTGTGTGGGGGGGTCTTCATAGGAAGTGCAATTAATGACAAGGTCCAAGAAGAATTCGTCAATAAAATTACTCCGGGGGGAAAAAAGTTTTCAGCAGAAAAGAATTTTTCTGAAATCACCACCATACCTCCACCTGCATAATTAATAGAGTTCTCATGATTAAACTAATGAGTCTTAGTCCTATCCAACAGCCCCTAATTACAAATATGTATTATCCCCCCTCTGCTTCAATTAGCATTAGAACAGAAGGTTAAGAGTCATTTAATATTCATGCGGACGGTGAACTTCAAGGTTAAGGAGACTGGTCATTTAACCTCAGCTTTAAAGTAAAAGTCATTTTCTTTAATTGTCTTTGATGAGAGTCACTAACTCTATAGCTGTGGGAGGTTCTTCATCATGTTTTAGCCAGATCCGACGAGGGAGGAATCTTCCGCGGTAGCGCTTGTGTCTCCTCCACTGATCTTACGATTACACCGGACTCATCCCGATTCATTTGTCGGCTACTATCGTTGCTGTGTTTGATGGTTTAACGGCCAACAGGTGTGAAGGTTCCCCTTGTGCTCCTCTGTTATTTATCACTCCACGTATTTTTTCTTTAGAATACCTGAGCCAAACAGGTGTGTGACGTAAGGCGCCCAACCTCCGACTTGTGGAGAGGTAGGTTCAGATTGACACCCCCCCGGAGGCCATGGGCAAAATGGTGCATCATGGGAAAGCGCTTCGAGAGCTTGTAAGGACCTTTTTTCTTATGTGGTGAAGGCTTGGAAAATAAAAAAGAGATCAAATGGCAAGGTGTGTGTGCGTCCGCAGATGGTGGTGGTGGAGATGGTGTGTACCGCACTGTCTTGTACAATATATAGGTGCAGTGTATTTGTGCTTTGTTCTTTTGAAGCCTAGAGGCACATTCAGATGTGTGAAAAGAGCATGAAATATTATAAAGCAATGTATGAGTTTAGCAGGTGTTCTTAGTCTGAGCTTGGATGTTTTTTTTTTTATTATTATTCATCTATTATGGCAGTTGTGGTTTCATCTCCTGGCTACAGCCGTGAGAGATAGTAGGAGCTGCATGGATCAGGAGCTTTAACTTTGGTCTTGCTTGAGTCCACCTACACCAGAATGGCTCTGACCATTGACTGGTGGTTTGACAAGGGACTGCGTTGGCCTTGTGTCAGCAGTGGAGACCTCAGAGCTGGGCCTGGGACTCAGAGACTGGGCTCGGAGCCCATAGCCTAGAGGCTGGAGGCGCAGCGCTGCACCCGCTAGCCTAGACCAGCCCAACCCAGCACAGCCTAGACCAGCCCATCCCAGCTCTGCTCGGCCCCCTCCTCCCCGTGGCCTTCCTGCACCTTCACCAGCTGCGCTTTTCTGGCTCCAGCTGCTAGGTGTATATGTGTGTACCCCCCCCGCTCCTTCCCCTCCATTTCTTCTTTGGTTTTCCCTCATTCGTTTATTTTCTCCTTCCTGATTTGTCCTCTCACTGCGTTTCGGGCTCCGTCCCGTCTTTTTTCCGCGTCTCTCTCCTCTCATCCTTCTCTCCCTTGCCAGACACAGGGGTTGTAATAGTGCCCAGCAATTACTGAGTTGGCATGTGCTGCATTGTTTACTCACAGTCCTATTCCTACTGGACTTTATTAAAACACCATCTGCCGTCAGCTCTGGAATGGTAGAAAAGGTGGAGGAGGAGGAGGAGATGGAAGAGGAAAGCAATGGGAGAAAAGCAATGGATTTGGCTGCAAAGTGGGAGGAAAATGGCTGGAATCACGTAGAGAGCGCGGGCTGCCACTGTGGTCTCTTGTCAGAGGGACATCGACAGTACACAAAACGGAGGAAGCGGCTAAATTAGTTTTTCGCTTTGGAAACGGGCATTAACGGAGTTCCAGGAAATGAGATTCCAAGTTTTTGAGATACATTATGCAGTTTTTTTTTTCAAAGGCCTTGAAAGTGCACAACAACGCAAAATCTGTTAGCGAATAACCACATTAATCACATGAACCGCTGAGTGGATAGTTTCAGGAGGAATATAAAGGCAGATGACCCTTCATCTGCTCTGTCAGTCAACTCAGGAGCGAAGCAGCATGTGGGAAAACAGTTTGGACTATTTATGAACACCATGTTAACCTTTTTCTCACTTACACACACACACACAAAAGCAGCCATGATACGGAATAATGCTCTGTCCCACCCATGTAATGACATTCTGATGGTTATTTCATTAGCTGTAATTTGCTATGGGACGTGTCATTTCGGACGAGAGCCTGGACTGATTGGATAAGTCGTCGGGGGGAGTTGGGCTGGACCCACCACGAGCTGGATCAATTACTCAATTATTGCAGTGGCTCTGCGTCCAACAGTTCTGGCACATTGTGAGCCTGCATCTCTGTGCTACCAGGTGCTTATCTATTGTGCTTTACGTACTCAACATGTGATGGCAAATGATAACTGCTTTCTCAATTTGATTTCGGCTACAATTGCCGCCCGTAGGTGGAACCGCCCAGGAAGAACCAGCTCGTTACGTTTTGTATTATATACCTGTTACCGGACCAATCGTTGTCAGGCTGTTAAACTCATGCTGGTCAAAGGGGCAAGCGAGGGGAAATAAATACAAAAGGACTGAAGAGATATCACACGTGCAATCACGAGCTATTCATGCAGCAGAGATATTGTGGATTGACGGCACTATAATGGCGGAGGGTATTATGCACCAGCTACCATGCTGTGGCCCCTGGAAGAGCACAAAGGCTGAAGTCAGAGTAATGTGAACTCAGTCCAGCTGGAACAGTGAATACTAAAACCAAGTTGCAGATACAAAAAGATGACAGCTGGGCGAAATCGCAAAGTCGCATCTGTTCAGTGTGGGAGACACATTCCAGGAACGTCTGAGATCTTAGGTTGTTGTGAACGTTGAAGGGGTCGCCATCGTCAGCTCGTACTTTATCTGTGATCATTAAAAAAAAGTATCTGTGTTACAGGTTGGGGAAAGCAACGTATAAAGTGCGTCTGTGTGTGTGCCGTGCCACACAAGCAGATCCTCTGTGGCAGCCCTCAGCTGGTGATGTAGTGCAGGGGGGGCGGGGTCAAAGGTCAGATCAAGGTTCATTAGAGCCTGCCATGTTTCCAGCCTCCCCAGACGCCAACACCCCACTGTCAGCAGCACTGCACGACTCAGAAAGATCAAATGAAGGATTATTGTCATTTAGACAAAATCCATTAAGAGTTCCATTAGCAGAGGGGAAAATGGGACGTTTACGCCAAAATATTTTCAGTGTGCAAATCGTTTCCAAAAGATTATTAGCGTCGCTCGTACAGTACTTACATGTGCTTTGAGAGCGCTGGTTCAATAAGCACTGACAATGAATAACTTTGTAAGGGAATTAGTTCTGCCCGGTTTTTGTCCCTGTCCCAGTTTATCAAATGTTCATTTACTCCTTCTTGATCGACTGCTGCGTCACTCCTCAAAAGATGATCATTCTAACTGATATTAAATTGAAGTTCCATTCTCGCTGTGTCATAAAAAGCTGCAGACATTTTGACGATAGAAAAACATAAACGCAGAAGGTTCATATGCAGTAGGTTGTAGTTGCAGAAGACAATATTAATTTCCACGTTGTAGTGAGAAACATAAAAATCCAACTTCGATTCAATTACCGCCCTGCCGCAGCTCATAAAGTGGTGCGACGGGGAGTTAGAGTAACAAGGCCGGGGCGTTGGAAGGACCAGTTGAGGATGGACTCTTATGGCCTGGGACGTGTTTCTCCACCCAGCCGCGTCCTCCCCTCCCCTCCCTTTGGTCCCGCATGCTCTGCCTCCTACAAGCACCTTTTGTGTGGGTTAAATGGGGCTGGATGCACCCCTTTAACTTTGATTTCCATTTTCTATTGTCCACTCATTGACGGGGAGGGTGACTCCATCTGTGCCTGCCCTGCGTGGTGCCGCTCTTTCAATAGGCATATGCTCCACATGTAAGAGCCCTAAACTTGCGGAAAGAATGGGTGGAAGAATTAATGACATACAAGACAAGCTCCTCACCTCAGAGCGAGCCTAAGAGATCGGGGAAGCGAGAGAGAGCCGCTCCATTCATCAGCTCGTTGTATGGCCCTTATAACTCTGCGGCCTTTTTTTTTTATGTGTATTCAGAAATGCAGAAGAAATTTCACAAAGGCTCCTGCTGAACTGATGGCGTTTTAAATTGCGGTCAAGCTGCTTCGCTCGCCTCCTGAACCAAAAATGTGCATGTGTGTGTGTGTGTGTGTTTTACATGGAGGGAGACGCAGCTTGCTCTACCACGGGCCACAATAGAAGCCCCACCGAACAATTGATAACTGTTAACCGAGGTGGCGCGCCGGGTTAGTTTTGACTTGGAAATGTGCAATATGCTGTGAAAACAGCCCCTTGTGTTCCCTCTGCCCCTTCAGATCTTATCTCCCCATGTGATAACACCACTTAAGATCTCATACAGTAACACACATTAAGTCATTTCCCTCTCCAAACAATCTAAGGCTGCAAGTCTGGGAGAAAATATTAGATGAAATTTGTTACTATAGTACTTAAGCCCGTGTTTTTTAGTTGATTTTTATCTGAGCGCTTGAGTTTTATTTTCAATATTTGCTCTTGTTTGGGTTATTTTTGTCTTGAATCCCACTTTAACAGAATTAAGATAGATCCAGGTTGAGAGGAGGAGAATCTCATGGCTTCATTTGTCTTCCATTCCACTTCATTCACTGACTTATTCATTCATTGCCTCTTTCTCCCTGTCCATCAACCTTAACCTAATCTCTCTCTCTTTATCCTTCTCCTCCTACTTTTTTCCTGACACCTGTGATGCTCGCCGGCCCCGCGCTCACCCTAACGTCGTCTAGCCCCGCCTCTTGCTGTTCCCCCTGTTCAGTCATAAGCCTCTATCGATTACAAGCCTGTCGTACAAAACGAGCTAATGGAGGGTCAGCTTTAATGTGAGGGGCGGGGGGCCCCCGTCTTGGTAGAAGCCGAGCCTGCTTTTAAGCTCCCCTTCGCCTTCCTTCTCCTCATCCTCTGTCCCCCTGCTCCCTCCTGCTGGGCTCCACCTTGTCCCTCACAGCCCCTTTCCATTGCGGAGAGGGGGCCATGAAAAATCAACAGTGGAGCCATCAATCCCCTCACCCTCCTCCGCTCCCTTTATAAGGCCCACCACCGGCTGCAGCCGCTGCCCATGTGCGAGGGTATTTAGAGAGGGCCTGAAAGCTGAAAGGAGAAGCGCTTGAATCAAGTGTGTGTGTGTGTGTGTGTGTGTGTGTGTGTGTGTGTGTGTGTGTGTGTGTGTGTGTGTGTGTGTGTGTGTGTGTGTGTGTGCGGGGACGGTGAGGGAACAGAAGGACCCCTCTCAGGAGGGGTGCTGAGGCCCTGTCTCGTTTTATAGACTCCCCTGAAAGAACATGATTACAGATCATTATTCAATTGAAGCAGATTGATGGGCTGGGGTCAAAGTAATATAGCTCATGGTAGCTGAAGGAAAGGGGAGGGGGGGGTGATAGGAGAAGGACGGAGGCCAGCGCAGAAGTGTGGGGTGGGGGCGTGTGCAGACGGGGTGTCGATGGTATAATGACCGGATTGTCACCACTGAATGGGGTATGTGAAGGGGGGGGAAGACCCAAACTTGTCAAATGAAAGACTAGGACTATTCTTTTTGAGGACTGGGTTGAAGTAACACAACAAGTGCTGATGGAAAGGAAAGATGCTGGATTGGCCTCGTCACTTCAGAGGGCAGATAAAGAGATCTTTATGTGGAGGGGACGCAGGAGAATGTGGCAAGAGTGGCCCGGGCCTGTGCGTGTCTCAGTTCCTTCGATTTCATTTCAAAAAAGAATCAAAACTGGCTGGATTTCAGTCAAAATGATTTGATACGTATGTGTTTGGTCAGAGTATGAATAGATTTTGATTTTCTGGAAAGGTAGATGTCAGAGGCAAGGTTGTGGTAGTTCTTGTTGGAACTACACAGAAACCACTAACTTTCAAATCATATTTAACCCTTGTGGGGCCTTCGAGGGGTCAAAACTGTAATATAGGGGGGCGCTCTAAGCTCAAAAACACACAAGGGTTGGACAAAACAGCCTCCGTGGGTGTTACATCCAAGCAATGAACACGTGTGGGTCAACCGTTCATCTAGATAAAGCGTGTTGTGATCTATCATCTGTCTCCGGCAGTTTTATCCAACCCTTGTGGCGGTTTTTGAGCTCAGAGCGCCCCCTATTTTTCATTTTGACCCCAGCGAAGGCTGCACGAGGGTTCATAGGAGCACACACAGCTCCTTCACAGCACATTCCAGCAGATGTGAATCACGCCAACATGCCATGAGGCCGTGTTATGTTGCATCCATGAAACTGATGCATTCATTTACGGGTTTGTCAGCAGGAGCATGCTTGTAGACGCTGCCAGTAGACGGGAGTCTTGTGACAGGGAGCGTCTTCATCCACAATAGGGGGCTTATGGGTAATGGCCAAAGCACTGAATGGGCTTTTGATATTGGCTGAGACAAAGCGCCCCCAAATTTTCCTTGCTTTCAAGATTTGCCGATGTTAGAAAATCCCTTAAAGATGAACTTGTGTCTGTTTTGGATCAAGCTTGACATTTTGTTCTTCTTCTTTTTTTTTCTTCTTTTGGGTTATTTCTAATGAAAGGACCCTAAAAGGACGTAGGACTCTACAACTTAAACTGAACTTTACAGAAGCTCGTGCTGTCCACACAGCAGTGAGTGTGTGGGTCAGTCCAGCTTTGGGGGAATCTGCTACTTGTGTTACTAATTCTATAATACTAGTCTACTGTACACTCTTAATATCAACTAAGTTAAAATAAGTGCTCACTGATTATTCAAAATTTAAAAGTATCTTGTTCTAACATTCCAAAACAAAGAAGAGCCACAGTTTCTCTTTCGTGTATGGAACATTTCTGTCTGCCTGAATTGTTGCTTGGATGGATTAAAGCAGTTGATTTGTGCTTAATAACACCCATCGAATGGCGTTGATACCACTCAAAGTACCAGACATAGTCAAAGTGTTAGACATACTGTACTTACATGTATGTATTCTGAAACAGATGGTTTGAGTCCTGCATATGCTCTAACCTGTGTTTACTTATCCTTTTACAGATGATTGAGTTGATTATCCTTGATCATCTTGACAACTCCTCGCTCCATTGTAAGGATCTGAGATGAAGATTCTCAGTAGATCTCATCTTGTGCAACCTCACACGCTTTCAGACCACCAACAGGACAAAGTGGATGGGAGATTACTGAGCAAATAAGAGCGTCTCCCTCAGTTTGCAAACCAATTTAGTAATTATCTTGTCATTTTTAAGGTTAGTTGAAAGCTGTAAATTATTGTTAATATTGGAGGAAGGTCAAGATTTCCCCCCACTGTATGGAAATATGAGTGAAATTGCCACCTTATCTAATTCGCGTGTAAAGTAAGTAGGTAAAGTTCTATCTTTATTGGATGTTGATACTCGCATCATAATAGATTTCTTTTTGAATAATTCAGACACAGAGGATTTAATGGAAATGTTACATTTTTTAGAACTACTAATTACATTAATTTCAATAGTGGCTCAGTGTGTGAGTACTTGACATAATAACCTGAAGTTATGCTTTTTATAATGTACAGTATATGATTCATATGACACAGAATTTGCAGAATAAATATTATTCTTTTCCGTCATTTAGAATTGTAGCAGAAAAGCAAAACGTAAAGTTAGTCAATGTGGTAAGTCAATTAAACCACTGCGTAAACAAGATGTCTTTGAAGACACCACACACTGTAGCTACAGCTCTGCGACCTGCATGCTAAACCCAGTTACAGGCAAGAGAAGAAGCCCCGACTCCCTCTGCGCTACACTTAGTCAGATAATTGGAAATGCGAGGGCATTAACTGCAACGGGATTAAGAAGGGGAATTAAGTATGTTAATCCCCAAAATAGGTAAATAGCCTCAGTGATACAATAACCAATTTCTAGGGTTTTCCTCCCCTGAGGACACGTCTGCCTTTGAACGCAACACACTCACACACAACTACACACACACGTACCCTACTGAGCGCACAAGCGTCACAGTACACACTTGCACATGAACGTGAGCACGCACACGTCGCACAGGAGAACAGGGAGATGGTCTCGAGTGTTCCCAAAAAGTTCTCCAAGGTCACGCCTGTGGTGTTGCGTGGCCCCGTGGCTGACTCCTGAACCTGTTCTCCCAGGTCTGGCTCTTTGTTCCAGAGATCATTACCTCTGTCGCTCCGCTTCGCTCTGCACCCCCCCTCCCTCCCCCGAGACCCCTTTGTCGCCATGTGTTCATCTGCCTTGTAATTATAGCACGGTCCTGGATGTCATGGTTTAGGGACTCTGCCTGGATGTGGGAGAATGTGTGCGCGTCAGGGGACCGAGCATGTGTGCAAGACGTGGCATTATATTGTGTGTGCAGAGACTGGATGCACTGCGGGCGACGGCGTAAGGACGCTGGCGTTTGCGTGCGCGTATGTAATTTCTATCGCCAAAGAAAGGGCAAAGTAAATTGAATGTAGTGCAGTTTTCTCTTTAAACTATTCACACAGAGGCATCGCCTTTGGAGATGGCAACAGAGGTGGGTTTTGATGAGCTCCCCTACTTGTGTCAGAGACATGAAACAACTGAATATTCAAAAACACTGACACGTGAATCATAAAGTCAGACTGCCAGGGCATCAGTTGTAGGCAAAAATCAAGTTAAAGTTCCCCACTGAGTTCAAAGTATATTTTTATACATAATTAGTGGAGTACAATTTATGTTGGAACTGAAGCAAAGCGAAACAAAACCCCAAGGTCAATTGCTGATCGCCTCTGAGAAGCGTTATTTTTTTTTATGTGTCTGTGTGTCCAAAGATGAATGTCTTAGAGAAAATAAGAAGAAAAGAAAATATTAAAAAAGAGAAGTCAATCATTCAAGAATGCAAGACTGTAATACACCACAGTCAAATTCAATAAAGCCATTATTCCTGGCTTAGCCATAGCGCTAGTATTTTTCCTGGATATCCTACACTGCTTATCCCAATTCCTTTCTCTCTGCCCCCTTTCTCTTCCTCTCGCCATTTTGCTTTTCTGGCTACAGGGCATGTGGGGCGGCTTCAGGACTCCTCTCGTTTTTTGCAACACGAAACCCGCTTTACTTATTCTACGAGTTTCATCTGCGATGGACTTAACCGCAACCCCTGACATCTTCCATTAGGCCGATCACAAGTAACAATGACCAAATAAGCAAGGAAGGAGTAACTAAGGAGTTGTCGCTTGCCTCCCCAGTGGAAAAGAGACGGAAAAAAAAGTTTCTTATCTTGAACTTGCTGAGGGAGGAACGACACACACACGTACGCACGGTCCAAGCTGTACTTATCAGTCATTAGGCATTGAAACGCTTGCTCAGAGAGGAATTAGATTTCTGAAGAGTTAAAGAGACAACTACTCTCAAACACTAACGTAGCGTGACGTTACTAAAAACGTTCAGCTGTATCCACTGGAAGTGCAGCAACCAGGTGATTATATTTCAGGGGACTCATGTATTTACTAGAAACAGACAAGAATAGTTTTGCATTAATGACAATGCAGCAACAATGTTGAAAGAGCTAAATATAAGAGTACATATACTGTATTGTTCATCTTCTCTGTTAATAACTGCAAGACAGATACATGTAACACCACCAGGCTCACTGTGGGTCAGTGGAACCAATTGTTGCGCATTTGCCAAACTTTTATTAGTTGAAAAACATGCTGTTCTGTACATGTGGGCGAGGGGAATTTAATAATTTAGGGAAATGAGGGTAAATAAAAGCCGTCTGGTTGCTGTCCTAACAGGAAATACTACGCAGGGGAGCAGTGAGGGGAGGTGGAGATGAAGATGGGGGGTATGAGGGAGGGAGGAAACAATTATGATCTTATTCAAGAGTCTCTCTCGCTCTCTCTTTGCTCCCAGGCGGAGATCGGAAAGGAACGGCCAGTTTCGAAACCGCAAGTCACCTCTGAACATGGGAGCATTCGGCCTAAGTGTTTCCTGTTGCAATAAATTTAAAAAAAGCGAGCTTTAAGTCTCAGCACAGACTTTATAAAAGCAGTGTGATCAGCCCGAGCGTGGGGAGAGTACTGGAAGTGGGGCTGTGTGTGTAGGAACGGGTGAGGGTTACTGTGCGACGCAAACCTCGCGCCATTCTGGAGCCGGGCTCACGATAAGAGTTTGGGAAGTCGATAGCCACGGGCGCAAATGTGCAAAAGGGGCTCCGAGTGCTAATTTCATTCATTTACCTCCCTCTCTGGATAATTGTTTCTGTCAACCGGCGACGGCTTGATAAAGGATTTCACGCCACTGAAAACAGTTCCACGGCTACTTTGGAAGGTGATCACCAGAGACGATTATATTTATCACCTGCTTTAATATCCATAGTGTGGTGCAAATTGATTCATTCTCAGAGGATCGCTGTCACACGGCGCAAGGTGGAAAGTGTTCTGCACCTAATTAAGACATTTGACATTTGGTGCATAATTCTGCCAAATGAGGCCTAACACTTCTTCTTACTTATGTTGGATGAGCATGGATACATTAAAATGACCATATAGTAAAATAACCATGGTGAATGTTTGTGTGTGAAAGTACTATTGTCACAATAAAATAAAATCTATTAATGTTGCAGTACTTTCATTCTTCTTAATAAGTAAAAATGAAAAACCTTGTTGATATTTCAGCTGGGACACACACAACAGCCTCCTAATGACAGAGAAAAAAACGTCTTTTTACAGAACCAACCATCGAGTTTGCAGATTTTACAAGACATCTGTCAACCCCAGTTGAGAAATGTCTCAACAAATCAATCAGCTTTGGCCAATAAAAAAAAAAAAGTCACAGAGCTGTAAATCCCTCACGACACCTTTACCTCCGTCACTGACAGATTCCCACCCATTCAGCAGAGTGTCCGGCCTGCCATCGTGGCTCTGGCCGCGCTCAAGGAAGCATCTTTTCTTCCACCTCATCAAAAGAAAGAACGTCAAGGCGTATAATAATAATACACAATATTTGTCCCAGCCTTCATCTTTTCAATGCACTCATTGAATTTGTGTGTGTATGCGTGTGTGTGTGTAGGACTGTAGTGACAGCATCTGCCCTCCAAGCTTCGATGGACAAATGCACTGGCTGGATAGAAGGTACTCAACCATCTCATTGTTTTGCCTCCTCTCGCTGCTGCCAGTGCACAGACAGGCACATCAGTGGCTCTGCCTGCACTAATACTCACTAATACTCGTGATCAGAGTCACAGAAAACAACGTGAAGGTGTCACCGAGTCGTATTTTACAGAGGCTCCAGCTTTTAGAGGAGGCACATGGGACGAACTGAGATAGTTGATGGAATATTTTGAATTAAAGCTGTAGTGCATTGTATGGGTGTGTGTGTGTGTCTGTGTCTGTGTGTGTGTAGCAACGCCTTGTTAAAACACTATATGGTGAAGTAGCTCAGGTCCCTTTGCTCCACTGAGTCCTATGGAGGAGGAGGTGATGGCTGTGCAGGGAAAGGAGGAGGTGAGGTGGATTGTTGAAGGGCAGTTCCCTCCGCTGACTGGAATGAATGGTATGGAGCAGTAGTGACCATTCATGCATGCTCCTTTACTTCTCCCCCCCCCCTGCTCTGATCCCCATTTGAGGGTTTTAGGTGCAGCAGCACAGAGCGAGCGAAATGGGAGCCAGCGAGAAGAGAGAATGAGGCAGAAGATTGAGAGGTATTACGGAGAAATAAAAGGGAAAGCGAGGGAGCGAGGCAAGTTAAGAGAATAAAAAGAGAAACGACAGAAGGTGAAGAGAGACCACAGAGGACGGGGAGAGGAACGAGGGGGGGGGGGGGCGACTTCTAGTCACCGGGCCACTGGAGTTGGTGAGCAGCGCAGCGTGAAATAAGGGAGAGGAGCAGCTGAACCAGAAAGAACCCAGGCTGCTCATTACAAAAGGCCTAGGCCTGACTTCTACCCTGCACACACTGTAGAACACTCGCACACACGAGAAGTTCCGCAGAGACGCACACCCACAGCAGGAAGCACAAAAAAGAACTCACACACACACATATGACGTCTTTTGGATGCTTACACCCAAATTCGCCGCGTCTCGCTCGTTCATGCACAACATGAGAACGGTTATACACGAGCGTGGACGCATACGGTGAGTGTGCAGTATCCAAAAGTTGCAGCTGCATTGAAAGCAACAAATGACGATCTGTTGTTTTTTTAAATTTCTGTTTTTTTTTTTTTTTGCCAGGCTGTTTGAAAAAGCAGAGGAGGAAGTCTCGTGACAGCCCATGAAAACATTTGGCGCAACTCGTTTATTCGGATTTGACTTCCTCCTCTAACGTTTGAGCAGCTGCCTCTCGATACATGGTTCACAAAATATCTCGTTCAAGGGCACAAATAAGTGTGTCGCCAGTCTGGATGAGATTGACTTATGAGCAGCAAGCGTGAAACTGATATCAGATCGCATCACTGTCAGCGAGCAAGCCGCACAACAGGAAAAAAGGCTGTTTTTAATATAAATATCTATCTATCTAACAGCATGTGTGTTATTTCTTATGACTAAATAAACCGTTTAATTGTAATAGTTGATGACTGCTGTTTGTGATAAAAGATTGAGTCATAATCTGTCTCAGTAAACCCAAGACACAGGAAATGGCTCCATCTGTTTAGCAAATAAATTGACTCAGATTCAGTATATGACTTCATCAACATTTACAACTCGCTTTTTTATTTATTTTTTTTCTAATCTTTTAAACACACACTGGAACTGAGGGCCGGTAGCGCTACTCAATCCAGCTGGAAGATGTAAATATTAAAAGGAGACATATAGAGATGTGGCAAGCAATGGGACGGCGATATTCTCCTTAGATATTCCTTTACAAGTCCTCGTAAGACTTTCCTCACTTTTTCTTTTTTTCTACTTCACACAGATGAAGCTGTAAACCAGTGGCGCTGCAGTGGCTCCTGCTAATCCACCCCCTCTCCCTCGCTCCCTCCCTCCATCCCCGCCTGCTGCCGCATGTTCTGTGAAATACTGCCATCTCTTGGCGTTTCGATTAGCAGCTTTTACACAGAGGGGCTTTTCTTTGGTGGCCCAGATGACTGTCACTTCAATCATACGCCAAAGGCCACCGCAGGTCACGTCTCTGCTGGGCTCAGCGGATAACATTTGACCCCGAACGCTGCATCGCGCAGGGACGGTTCCTATTCAGAAAGACGATGTCCACAGACGTATGACAGTAAATAAAAATGGGAGTTAAGTTTTGTGAACTAGTGGTTAATTATTTTAAACATCATATTATTCACATTAGGTGGTTAGCACTGTCGCCTCACAGCAAGGAGGTCCTGCGTTCGATTCCCGGAGGCGACCGGGGGCCTTTCTGTGTGGAGTTTGCATGTTCTCCCCATGTCTGCGTGGGTTTACTCCGGGGTCTCTGGTTTCCTCCCACAGTCCAAAGACATGCAGTTAGGCCAATTGGAAAGATGCGTAAATTGCCCATAGGTGTGAGTGTGTGCATGAATGGGACTTGTGTGTCTATATATGTGGCCCTGCGATGGACTGGCGATCTGTCCAGGGTGTACCCTGCCTCTCGCCCAAAGCCAGCTGGGATAGGCTCCAGCACGCCCGCGACCCCTTCGAGGAAAAAGCGGAAGAAGATGAATATTATTCACATTATAAACATTTTTTATCCGATTAATCCGATTAATTGAATCGATGTTGAACTAAATGTGCAGCTTATAATAAACCCGAAACTGTTGCGGCCTTTGCCGTCCAGCTGCAGTAACCAGTCGTGATCCGCAGGGTCGGGTTCGGTGCCGCAGAACTGATTCAGCGGGCCGTCTGCTTCCAGGTTGAGGCGCGCAGATGAAAGCGACATCCTCTGAAAGCGGAGCAGACGTGTCTTTCTCCCGCTGCACAGCATATACTAGAGTTGCAATTCAATACTCCCTAGTCAGTGCTTTCGCAGGGTTTCTACAGAGGACTGTTGTGTTTCACAGGATGTATTTCCAGCACAGAACAGGTTGTTCATCACAAGGTCTGTTGATCTTAAACACACACACACACACCGAGCTGGGAACTCTGAAGTGTGAAAATAAACATTTTCACCTAACCACTAATCTTCTCTCTCTCTCCTCCCTCTCTCTCTCTCTTTGCCTCCCTCTCTCTGATCTTGAGAAATTTTAACCTGAGCTTCATTTACAACTTTCATTTCAATTTGTCCCATCAGCCCATTTGTTATTGTAGCGGAACCAGCGCCAGGGCCTCTGGTTAGTGAAAATGTCAGATTCTTTGATTTGATTTTATAGGATTTCATCGGGGGACTGAGGGGGCAGCGTGGTTCTGGCCCTCTGAGCTCAGAGTGCGCTGACTACTGTTTGCATTTAAACGTCCATTTGAGCCGGATTCCCCTGAGGATTCATTTGTTTCAAAAAGGGTCAATTACATCCCCCTTTCAAAATAAAAGAAAAGAAAAGAACGGCCCATTTTTCCCAGCTGCAATTAAGCAGATTTCCCTGTTTATTTTAGGTGTAGGAAGAGAGTGTCTGGTTGAGGTCACTGTTTTAATTAGGCACTATTTAAGACCAATAACAACGTGATTATTTGCCAAATGCCATTTGTGAACTGAGAGGTTTGATAGTTGGCGTGTTGAGTGCTCCTCAAGTGCTTTTCACCCCCAACTGCTTTTTGAAAAGCGCCAGCGACTGCGAAGTGAGGTCACAAATCCACTTTGATTGAGATTTCTATGGCTACGGATGCGTCCCCGCTGACTTCTTTCCCTCCTAACCTCCCTCTCGCTCTCTCTTTTACCCCCTCATTGCCTCGCGCTAAGTAAACACGTGCTCTTTATGCTCCTCGTTGTCTTTCAACGTTCGGGCGTGCGTGGCAGCGGGGGATCAAAATGTGTGCGTCTGCTAAATGTCAGCGGGTAAAAAGGGGGCTGAGTTTAGAACAGCACACACCATGAAGCACCTGCTGTAAAGAGAAGCAGCAGGGGGGGTGGGTGGGACGGGGGTTTCATCTCAGTTTGATCCAAAGTGGAAAAGGCTATGAGCAACATGTCGACATCAACAGCAACACACACACACGCATCGAACCCCTACTTCCTTAAGTCTATTTTCAATTTAGCCCCATTCAACAGATGGTGGTAGAATGCCTCACCTTGGCATTTTAATCAGACTGGAACACTATTTAAAGCCATTACAGAGACGTGTGCCGTAATCTAATGCTGTAATTGATTATCGCCTGCCTAAATATTGTTGTGCATTCTAACATTAAGGTGGATATTTGAAGCCAAAGCAGTGAGTCACAATTATTAGTATTTTAAACCCACGTTAACTTATCTCTAATCAGATTAGGTTTTATGGAAGACGACCCACTGAGACATCTGCGTCTACTTAAACGACCGCTGTGGCTTAATGTATTAAAAAATGCACTAATTGATAATAATGCTGAAATCTGAAATGATTGTGGGGATTTTTTTGGATGGGTGGGGGGGGGGGGGGGTCTGTTGCGGTTTCTCTCGGCGCAAATAAGATCACTTTCCGTAAAGGCATCGCTCAGCTGCTTTACGGAAAAAAAGCGGGGAAGCAGAAGAGGAGTGTGGCTGCTTTCGGTGCTGCGTTTGACATCAAATAAGGTTTGAAATTCTGAAACGGTCTGGACGAGCGTGACCAGCCATGGGAAGTATCTTTGGCCTCCAGGGACTGGAAGAAAAAAAAGACAGGAAGCCCTGAAGAGCCACTGCAGGCCATGTCCTCCTCCTCCTCTATGCCATTTGGCCTTTGTCTTTACTTGGCATGTGTGTGTGTGTGTGTGTGTGTGTGTGTGTGTGTGTGTGTGTGTGTGTGCAGCCCTCTGACTGAGTTTGCATCTGCATCCTGTCCTTGCTGCCTGTCCCTGGCTGCACTATTGGAGGCAGCTGATGCTATCTCATGGCAGTACTGTGGCAGCCCCTGCTACGAATAATCAAAAACAGCTGTTTGGAAAATACCAAAGATGCCTAATAGGAAGCACTGATGGCCTGGATTCAGTCTTTACCCCAGAAGCCCCTCAAATGAAATGCATCAGATTGAGTATTATTATCAGAGCATGTAGACTTTATCCAAGACTCACATATCAATCTTGTGTTCACATTGAAATGAAAAGTTTATTGTACTTTGAAGTGGCTCTGATTTTTCCTTTCTTAGCATAATTACATCTGATAATTCCTGCGCTATGAGTCGTATTCCTGACTCTTTGTGGGGTAAAACTTAAGAGGAAAAGAGCTATTATTTCTATTATTTGGATTGTGCGCCGAGGCAGCTTTGGGGGTTTGATTGTGTTTTGTTTGAACAAGTCGGTTAATGAACGCCAATCGCTGGATGCTGGTAGTTCCCGACGCATATCTGCTGATCTGGGGGTCCCAGCAGATCTTGGCAAAACACTAGGCAAGGCAAAAACAAATCTGTCTGTCAGTAAAGGGTTAGGAGTCTTAATTAGGGGTCCTGACTCTCTGTCCGCGGCTCCAAGTCAAGCGTCAGCTCTGTCTGATTGGTACAAATCTCGTTTTTCTAAGCCTCAAAGGTTCGCGGAGAGGGTCAGCAGCTCGCTGCGATGGTGATTTGCTTGTACCTTTAAAAGGCCATTGATTACGTAATTAGAAAGGGAAAACGCTGCACCGCTCTGGACTAAAAGGAGGGGTTGAGCGGTCGGGGTCGCATGATAAGTGGTGGGAACTTTTGTGCGTTAAATGTGGAAGAAGTCAATTCGCTCCGAAAGTCAGCAGAAAATCACACGTGGTCGTTTACTTTTGCTTCATTTGCAGCGTCTGCAGCTTTATATGAAAACAAACGAGCTACCGTATGTGCTGTGCAGGAGTTTCCCCTCAAATTCCACTTCACTCTTCCTCTTTTGGTGAAATAGTCTGATTGAACAAAACACCAAACTTCACACAAGGTTCTGGTCTCACAGATCATTTCTCCTTTAGCCCTGACTCGCAATGGAACAAAATGATCAGGTACCTCTGGGAGACGCAGCTTGGCCGTTTTTCAACAATAACATCATCACCTTTACTGTAGCGAAGATAAGATCAGCGGGGAAACATTTATGGGAAGACAAACTGTGGTCATGTGCATCAGAAAAATCTTCAAACTGCATGAAAACGGTCAACTGCAGGGCGTGTGGTGTGTTTAGCGTTACAGTAAACCTGCCAGAAATGCCACAGTGCTTTTCGGTAAAGCCAGCTGCATGTCTCCCTCTGTCTGTCTGTGCGTTTTATGGATGATCAGATCCACGAACGGAGAGCAGAGGCCTCACGTACAAAAGCAAAACAAACAGCGAAGGAAGGAAGTGGTTAACAAGAATCCAATAAGAAGATTAAATGTGAAACGCTGGTGCTGGCAAGTGATGTGTTCTGAACTGTGTGTGTCTGTACAGGTGGATGTATATGTGTGTGTGTGTGTGTGTGTGTGTGTGTGTGTGTGTGTGTGTGTGTGTGTGTGTGTGTGTGGACATAATTGCTCCCAGATCTGCTGCATAAGTCTTGTGGTTGATTAGCAAACGTCTCTACTGTAAATAGCTGCCACTAATCATGCGAGGCCATGACTCTCCCGTAGCAGAAGTGAACAGAGGAAGAAAACGGGCCTTTTCATATTTCTTTGGAAGGTCGGGTTGTGATAACGCATAAGTTGTCGTCCCATACTTTTCAAATTTTGCGAGGAAATGGAGTCGATTAGCTGAGTGGCGCTTGTCATCGTTCTTATTTTTAGTTTGGACGTGATGGAAAGAGAAGATAACAACAATCTCCACGGTTCATCTCCTCATCCATCCACTAACCTACTGTATGCAACCGATATCACGAAACACTCAAAATTATATTTGTGTCGAGCTTTTGTAAAGTTACGACAACATCTGTTAACATCTGGTCAAGTTAAGTTGAACAAACGACATTGTGTAGGAGGAATTGGCTTTTCTGCTGCTTTTTTAAAGTTCCGCATACTTAATTACTGGCAGCATAAACATATGTTTTTAATTTCAATGCGCATAAATACTAAGCTGCTTTAATTAGTTTTTCCCGTACATAGAAATAAATTCACTACAGTCACGTGCAGGCAATTATTACAATTCTAAGCAAACAAGTTAACAGTCAGCTAAATATCAAGTTGGTCAAGTTGTTAGACAATTAATTTTGTATTTTATATGCGTATTTAAAATGAATATGTGAATAATTATGACAGTCCATCAAAAGTATAGGCTTAAACAATTGTAAGCCAAACGTGTAAAACACGTCATTCACACGTTTTAATGTCACATCATAAAACACAACCATTTGCAACTATTTGGCCCACAGCAAAAGTATTCGAATAGAAAGACCAGCACATTCGAGTTTTCCGTTGATGAAGCCCAGTTTTCCGTTTGGCAGCTCGTACTATCAGCCTGTGGTGCAACTGAAACTGTGGTACCACCTTGGCCGCGAGCCACAGAGCGACACGTACGGTTTGGACAAGGAGCAGAAACTTTAACTGGCCCATGTAGGAATTTAACCTAATAACAATGTTACGCAAATAATAATCTTAACATGTTACTATACTTCTACTTATTTCTAATATAGGCCACGTTGCAATAAATGTTCATGAAACAATAATTTATGTCAATCAATGTGCTAAGAGTTGTAGAAACTAGAATAACCTAGTGCTGGATGAAAGGTCAATGGGCCATTTTAATCACAGCTGTAACTGTGACTAACAATAATAATTCAAGTTTCAAAATGTTTATCAGCACTAGTTTACTAATGTACTAATGTGTTTATGTGTGGAACATATTTGCAACCGAATAACATTTTCTAGAATATCATAGAAATCACAAATATGTTGGTAGTGGATACTCTGGAACATGGGATATGGGACATAATTCATCCACTACTTTACTGTACATGTAGTAATCATGTTTGCACATTTTTGACGTGAGATTGTTTGGATGTTATGTTTAGTGACATTTTAGGCCTTTAATGAACAGTCAAGTGTGTGTGTGTGCAGCTTAGAGCTGAGCTAAAGTGTAATAGCATAAATCCTGGTTGCACATAAAGATCCCAGGTGCTGAGTGAACCGACTTTAGCATGAAGCACGAAACAGCAGCTGCTGTCAACTGCATTCATTAGGGTCATCAGCCCGCTTTGAAATACACCTACAGTAACCAGAGTGGATGCTTTAGTGCTTCTATTGCTGTGAACTACCCGCCGATGTAAACGCAATGCTTTTCATTTCTCATAAACGACCCGAGTGGCGCGCGCGTGCGTGCGTGGTTACGTCGCTTCTACCGTGCTGCCACTTTCAATGCTGCGTTCAATGACAGAAGCCCAAGGCGTAGTGAAAAAGCACTAAATACAAGCCACAGTGCTCAACAGATCGAACGTATTCCAAGACACTCAAGAGATTATCTTTTGAGACGCTGTCAAACAGAGACAATGCGCGCCATCGCTGTTCCACATGCGCTCTGCGTTACTGTAAATCCATACGCGTTTGTGTGGCAAACAAAGACTGAAATCTGGGGTAGGGTAAGGATAACCTAAGTGTAGGACAGGTAACTAGTGAGTATTCCACTTAATTTTTGGAACGTTAATAGTTTTCTTGAACGCTGCATTTACAAACAATGACGTGTTTATTTTCCCGTTGATGGCAAACGCGTGCGGAGGATGAGCGGTGGAAACGTTTACGCACGTCTTGTAAAGAAAACCATAGTAACTGATTATTCGGAAATTATGGAAACATCAGTCTTTGTTTGTTGACCAGCACAAGAGTTGTTTGTTTTGCTTATTAAATGAACGTGACCGAAAAACTCGTACAACTCTACCAACTGGACTGGGAGCAGCAGAATAAGCGTGGTTTATAATTCTGGTTGCATCGCATCACTTGCAATTAACACCGTGTTTCTGGCTTATGAGTCATTTAGTGCGTTTGCAGGATTAATATCTGTTTATTGTATGGGCTTCAGTAGACGCACTGCAACTGTGTTAATTGATTTTTTTGTTCATCTTGAGCTCACGTGTGCCTCGGCTGTGTGTACGTATTAATGGCTCTCCGCTGAAAGAAAAACTGGCCATGGCATATTCATTTATAAACCTGTCCCCAACAATGGCTCGTCTGCCGCCAGTCGCCAAACATAACGCGTTTAACCTTTCGCTCAGGATTGGCCATCCTTGCTTTCAACTCAGCGACACAATGTCAGCCCAGTAGTAATGAAGACAGGGAAATCAATTGATTGATGAATGAAAGATTAGTCTATAGACAGAAAGCTAATTAGAGCCGTTAGGCCAGAATGAAGAGCGAGCCCAGATGGATGGCTCACAGCTCCATAATCAGGATATACTTCATTTGACACCTTCGAGGAGAATAATTGAAATAATGACTTTATTGATATTTTGGATGTCTGTTGATTTGTGAGAAGACGTGCAGCTGGGGTGCGTGCTCACGGACTGGCCTTCGTCTTGTGAAAGTGAGTCGAGCACAAACTACACGCTCATCACACCCACATGCTGAATGACTGACTTCATGCTTTTCAATGAAAGTGTATGATTAACTATATTCTAGCTGATCTGCAACACGGGCCTCTTTAGCATGAGTAATTGATTAGCGGGAATTATGGATGTACACTATCTTTTGCCCGTTCATTAATCATACGGCGTTGTTTGAGTAAAACAATGTAGTGAGTAATTATATTGATGAAGTCTCGTCTGCGCACAGTTGTCTGGGGAAATGGAAATATAAGCTTAACCAAGCAGATGTCTCATAATACCGGAATTAAGTGATTAGAATAATCGCTTTTGTGCAAATAATCTCAAACACTAACATCCGCTCTGCCACAGCTGATTGTGCGCCGCCGTGATGCCGAGCCGAGGCAGAAACACGCCTGTTTTGTCGCCGCTTCAGTTAATTTCCCATAATCCCCTCTGATAAGGCCCCATGGTCCTCATCTACCTATGCTGCATAGCGATGTGATGCACATTAGTCAATTAATAGTGTGTTAAACGACAGAGGTTCCAGTCAATTGAGTTTCTCTCGGGAAGGGGCTTCGCCGGTGTCCTAGAATTCGAAACGGGAGGGAGACGAAGACAAAGACAGCGGCGTGGGGAGAACCTTTGCTACGTTTCGATGTCACTGCGCACACAAGACGTATGTCATGTCCCAGATAATTGATGTCTCCTTGTTTTAACTAATGGTGCAGCGTCTGCCTTATATAATTATATTTTAGCACAACAGCGTTATTTACGTCCATGCATCCACGTGCATGTAAGTCATTTTTAATACGATGGAGCTTTTGAATACTACAGTACGTAAAACACGATTTGCATGCACAA
Organism: Macropodus opercularis; assembly: GCA_030770545.1. Taxonomy (NCBI): domain Eukaryota; kingdom Metazoa; phylum Chordata; class Actinopteri; order Anabantiformes; family Osphronemidae; genus Macropodus; species Macropodus opercularis. Next base: position 9,288,593 of record JAUCMP010000028.1, read on the forward strand.
TACACCCTCTGTCCACCCGCACAGCGTCAGTCAAAAGGGTTGGCGCCCACATATCAAGTGGAGATCTTTAAAACCCGACCTCTCCCGCTGGAGAAAGAGGCGAAAATGGCTCGCTTATTATGCGACTCTCAGTCAAAGCCTTACCTCCTGACAAGGGTATTAAAATGAAATAAATCAGCCATTAAGAAGCGGGCCGTGGCGATTGAAACCCTATTAATGCGGCAGGCGGCGAGAGGTAGCCCCAGCGCGATGCGACAATGGAGCACCACAGTGGCCCTTTAATTGCATTTTGGCCAGGCTTTAATGGCGTCGACTGGGCGAGGATGACAGGTGTATGTATGAGACGAGCGTGCGTGGACAAACAGTCAGACAATTGTCCGCATGCGTTCTCATTTTAAGACCTTTCACACAAAAAAAACTAAACGAAACCTCACTACTCCCTTTGTCCGTTTCATATACCAGAAACACCGTTAACAGCCATGGTCACTCCGTCAGTCAGACATCAATACCACTGTCCGCGTGTTGTTTGTCGGCCAGGCCGCCATCAATGTTGCATAGGCTCCTTTCTCATTACCTTTGCTGTTAGACCAGACAACGGGTGATGGATCATGGCCGCGATTGGACCTCATTTGGGTGATGTATCGCTAGCGTTCCCCCTGTGAAGTGTGCAGGTGATTATACTCAGACACAAAGACAAACACAAACACTCACACAAGCTGAAAGACAACAAATTGGTCCCCGGCAACTGGACGCGTCCACTTATGTTGTCCTTGATAAAAGCAAATTGTAAAGTTAACAGTTTGGTGGTCGCCTGAGTGTAGGCAGGGTGGTGATGTCCAGCACTGGCGACATCAAACAAATAAATACACAATCAGTACAACACAGACCCACAATTTAGTGGCGAGTCATGTAAAGACAGGGTCGTGTTCATGTTTATGACATGACTTTGCTGTTAATTGCGTTGTTTCCTTGCTAACCTTGACAGAATACGCTGCAGCAAAACAAATGGAGGCAGCCAGTAGACACCTGTCACTGGTAATTGATACGTTCATTAAAGCGCCCTTTTCTCTTTCTCCGGTATCAGTTTCTCTTGACAATAGCAATGTTGACAACATCAGTCAATGAATCACTTTACAATTATGATTGTTGATGGCCCAGAACACAAACTTGGACGGGATGTCATTATATGAACATTAAAGTCATACCCAGGGATGGAGGGCGGTGAGCAACCCACCCCGCTTCCTACACCTTCATTTAAAACAAGGCCTTCTCTTGTGTGTCTTTATCCGTCAGAGTAATGACATTTCATATTCATTCACTCTCTCTCCCACTTCATCACAAACCAGTTTATGTAATGAGTTCATGAATAAATACATGGATTTGTATATAAATCTACATTAATACCACTTTTATTGTCCATTGTCCCATACTTCTCATTATCCTGTACTGTACTGTAAGTGCTTGCTGTAAGTAAAGTAAATGGTGCACATGTGCTGTAATCGGCGAGGAAATGGCTCCTTCTTCTACTTCTGTGATCTAAAGTGAATAACCGCAAAGCGTTGAGCGAGTCCTAAAGGAAGCTCTGTGAATCATTGGGACCAACCTTTGGCCTGTCATCATCATGTGCGGTTTCTGGTTTTCCATAATAAAGATATGAGCTTACCAGGGTTGGTCTCGACCAAGTGTTAATCTTTCCAGCGTGTTCACCCGAGACCGGGATGCTACATCCAGTTCAGAGGGGAAATGGCCATGTATGTAAACATAATCAGCGTTGTCGAAAATATTCGCCGGATGAAAAGTTGAGTCCATGTGGTCGACATGTGATCCGTCTACGGTGTGTGTGTATATTTAGCCCTGCTACGGCTGCCAGTAAATGTGAAACCCCTTGAGAGATAGACTATCATCTCCTTTTCACATTGCTGTCCTTTTCCCAATACTCAGCGCACAAATATAACACACACACACACACACACGCATGCACACACAGAAACACATGTGGCTGGCCTTGTTGTCATAGCAGGCTAACGGGCTGCTGTAGCGGCAGACTTGATTGCCTGCCTGGCGCTGAAGTGAAGAAGAGGAGACAGGACTAAATGAAACTCCATCCATCTTAATGAAACACAATTATTTTCCACTTATTAATCATTGAAAAATCAATATGTCTCTTCTCGGTCCAGTGTCGGCTGGATTTGTCATTTGAGGCTGAGCTGTTATGTATCATCCCGTGACGCCAGGACAGTCATGGGTTCAGTCACCTGTGTCCTCTAGGAAGGGAGGGAAGGGAAGGGAAGAGGGCAGTTAGACATAAAGAGAGAAGAGGACATAGCGGGAGATAGATACAGACGTTTGCTGAGGCTGGAATGGAGAGGAGTGGATTTTTAGAGGTAGGGTAAGCAGAAGGGACAAAAACACGAGCGGAACAAAGGAATAAATGAATGAAACAAAGAGAAGAAAGAGGGATGAGGGACCACTCGGCTTTCGCTGCCTCTTCCCCAGTCTGAGACAAATGGAAACTCATTAGCGGCTGTTGGTGATTGTGTGTTTCTTCACAGATCAATTTACTAAACACATTGTTTAATGGCTCATTATTAAAGTCTAAGGCCTCCTATTGACTGGGATAATGAATGCAAGGGTGAAAAATGAGCTTTTGTGATTAAATATGATTTTTTTTTTTATTAAAATGCAATTGATTTAGTAGAAAAACCCAACCTGTTGTTTAGTGTTTTAATGCCAGGGCTCAATAGAACCCTTATTACCTTGACTCAGTATTGTATTTTAATGCAGGGAAATGCACTAAACTAAACAACATCATGTTGTCTCCTAGACATTACAAAATACAGTATACACAGAACGAAAGTCATCAGGCCAGTGATGATGCGTACTGTCATTTGTCACTGTAACATCAATATTGAGAAACTAACCCAGTTCTGTTATACATTAAAGTTTTCACTGACTGTAAACACATGTTGTGTTGTTGGTAAAGAAATATAAAAGGCCACCCTCTGCTCTGTAAACCCCAAACTAGAAACAGTGGAAGCAAGTTGAAAAGTACGTATGACTACGAGGTAAGGTACTACTAAGGTTTACGTTTCAATCTTAAGGGGATCTCTTCTTTTACATTACAGTCATGAGAAAACGACTGGAACATTTCTGGAGATGGAATAAGATGAGAGTGAATGAGAAGACATGATTTCCCAAAAGTTAAATCCACAAATGATTATTATTTCTTCTTCTTCTTCTTCTTATTCCATAGATGTAATGCAGCCTGCATTTCTGAGGTGTCTCTCTATTTAATCAATTATTTGACCTACATCCATTTTTCTAACTGCTTCTCCTCATGAGGGTTGCAGGAGTGCAGCATCATATCCCAGCTGTCATTGAGTGAGAGGTGGGTTACACCCTGGACAGATCACACAGAAACAGACCATAAGTGTATATCTAGTTACTATTCTAGTCAATGTCCATAGAAATGTCCAGGCGCGTGTCTTTATCAGTCAAAAGTAACTTTTTCAAACTCTCAAAACATTTTTAAAAAACGCTACGTGCATCCTTGTTTTTCTGCAGCAGAGGAATGAAATCCATCAATCTGCCATTCATCAATTTTATCGCCCGTTCCCTCTTCCTCAGCCACCCCAAAAACCCCAAAAGGAAAGCTTTTGGTGCTGGTGTGAAAAATCGTCCAGAGAAAAAATGATTCCGACCGGCTCAACCCTCTGTTTTCCCTCTCAATAAAGCGAGCGACAAGGCCGGCGCTTGATGTACGAGCATTGTGGGCGCCGGGGTGTGCAGCAGAGTGCATAAGCAAAGTCATGTTTCACAGCGAGCGGAGTGTTCTTTACAGTCACCACGCCACCCGGATGAGAATATAATGTTCTACAGCACATAACTGCTTCAGGTCAATACTTGATTTGCTCCAGCATGTTGTAGAGCCTCTGCTCGCGTCAGGGTCGGGGGATGCATTAAGGGCCCCAGAAACAGGACACAAAGGTAATGTTGGGGGGGGGTGTCAGAACAGGGGAGTGTCGACTGGGCCACATTCCCTCGAGTCTCTGAAATCATTTCCAGGTATGCGAGGCTGCATGTGTACAGTTGGTGTGTGAGATTGAGATGTACTGTCGAGATCTACGCGCACGTTACGGAATGTAAACCCATTTCAAACAGGTGATGAGTACGCGGAAGGAAAAAAGGCGAGAAACGTTCCCCGGTGGCGAAGGAAAATATCATCTGATCGTTGCAGCCAGGTAGAGGGACAATTAACTAAACGGGAATTTGATCATATCGCACGTAGCCAGGTAAAAATGCAAACCAAACTACGTGCTTACTTCTGCAGGTCCCCCACCAGGGGAAAGAGTCATTAAAGTAGCAATCACGGCTAACTCCGCTGAGAATAGAGCCGTGAGCGTCTCTGCCCTTTCACTGTAGATTTGGGTGCTGCCCAAACTGAAAGCAACCAAATAATGGATGAGGGCGAGTTGCATTTTCTTAAATATTAATGTTGGCGAACTGCATGACACAGTTCTGAAAGGAAACCACTTGCCCTTTCAAAGATAGAACATATATTCTCAATATATCCATGTTCATGTGAGTAGATAGATGAATGTCATTGTGTTATTTGATGACTCCTTGCTGCTGAGGAATCATTAATTGGGTTTTAAGTTAAGGGCTCTGCAGGATGAGGTACAGGCCTTTAACTCATGCCGTGCGTTGATATTTATTCCTTCTGTCTTTTATTTTTATCATTATCATCATACAGTACAAAACCACATTTTGTCCAGTGGTGCTACATTTCTTGTAAAAATCATGAAACATGAAAAAGAGCCTTAAAATAGGCTCTTAGTATAGAATAGCTCCTGCTATTTTAATGCTAAATTAATGAGCCAACTCTGGAACAAGTTTGCCTTCTGGAGGAAACTATTAATTTGTGGTGTTGGCCTGTAAAGCTTTTTTTTTTTTTCTTTTCCCCCCTTTGGCTTGCTTTAACGCAGGCTGTCACTGTGGCGAGCTGGAAGCTTGCTAAACCAAGTAAGGGAGCTTGTTTTTATCATGGCGCTTATCCAGAGCCCCTGGGTCCCCTTGCCACATTGACCAGATGAAAGGCCCTGCCCAGATGTTTACAGCCTGTGAAAGTGGCAGGGAGCTGGTGTCGGATGCTGGCACGGCGTACCGACAGACAGAAAACAAGGCCGTAAAGCCCCACGCTGTTTATGTGGAGTTTAGGAAACAGGAGGAAAGAAAGCGAGTCAAGGGGAAGTAACAGAGTCATAAGGTTTGGAGAGCATGCAGGTACAGTACAGGGGGGGGTCATATCTGTCTGATCGACACAGAAATGCACGTAGGTTTAGTGAACGAGCTCCGTTGGCTCAGGTCACAGCTCCTCGAGGTGTAACCTTGACCCCAGCTTGACAGATGGTGCTCACAGTGGCACCGCCATGCTTCGCTCATCGACCTCCGTGGCACTGATGAGAAAAGGGGCCTGCTCGAACGGACGCGCCTCAGTGTGTTTGTCTGCGCGCGGGGGGCGGGCGAACGCGGCGATGAGGGGACCGCGTAGCCACGCCAGTCCGCGTAAAGCCCAGGCCATCTGGAGCCCGAGGTCTGGTCACAGCCGCGCTTGAGTCCAGCACAAAGTCAGCTTTACTTTACTAATACTGTACCGCAAACTGCTAAATCAGTTCACTGACCAACAGCAAACAACTAAAAACCCACTATTCTCACATGAAACGGTAACTAAACATCCATTAGAATATAATTTACTGCACACATGAGAAAAAGCATGAATTGGTCCAAACACTTAAAGAAATAAAAAAAAAAAACTACTTTTTTCATCACATTTGTTTTTTTCCTTTTAGCTGTATTTAACTTGTAAATGGTCTGAATTCATAGTTTTCTACTGCCAGAGGATCATTTTCAAAAGGGCCTCGTCTCCAGGGTTAAAGCACTGCAAATTTTGCTTTATTAATATGACTTTCACAATAAACAGGTTGTATTGTTTTGTGACGTAGCAGCACTTTGGTGCTACTTTGGTGCTGCTGACCTGCAGATCAGAGGGTACAACAGGGCTTTAATGAAATTGAAGTTTCCCAAGCAAATATTCAAAATACGACCAGAAGATTCTAACCTTATTAACCCCAAAGCTATTGATCTGATCTTGTGATCTTGGCCTCAGGGCCTTGTTAAGTGCAGAATTATGTAGATGTTGCTTGATAATTGCGATAATGTCTTGTGCACAAATGAATCAATGGTCTTAGGGAGGGATTCTGTGACTAGCATTTGCACCCTCGCACCAGCCCCAATTAGAAAACTCCTCTAAATAAATGTGCCGTGTGTTGCTGGAACTGTGCTGTCTCGTGACTTAATCTGAATTGAGCGGAGCGCCCTTTTATTAGGTTACGCGCGGCCGCAATGTGTCTTGTCACTTTGCGGAGACAGCGGCCGATAAAATCTGTTGAACACAATTAGATTGTCATTGATGTGTCGGTGGGATCGCGGGAACAACAGATCGATGGCCGAATCAACGCGCTATACGTGGAGATGCAGATGACGTACAGCCGCTGTCTGCAGCTCTGTCCCACACACACACACACACACACACACACAAGCAAACAGGTCTTTTCTCACACTTTAGCTTGGAGCGATCTCACAACGCTGAACAACAGAGTCAGTGCGAAAGGGAGGGAGAAAGAAGACAAACCAATTCCAATACAGCACTAATGGGCCACATCATGCCAATACAATAAATAATGGCCCTTTCAGCTCAGTCAATAGTGAGTAAATGAAAATTTAACCTTTCATTAAATGTGGTCGTATTATTTCCCCCGCTTGCTTTCCAGCTCTATTTCCCTCTGACACTTTTTTTTTTTTCTTCGACTGTGTTGAAACAACGTGCAAATGTTATGATGTCGCGCTGTACACGGGTGTTAAGTGGCGGATTGCAATACGCTGCAGTTTACCTCTGCCTACTGTGAGGTGCTGGCGCCAGAGAGATGGGGGATCGGACTCTTGCTACATTTTGAAAGACAAAGTCTTCATTACAAAAGCATATTCCCTGTACAGCATCGTGTTCATATGCAGCATAGTAAGTCTCCACTGATTTGTGGAATCTGTTCCGTGGCATTACTGGGAGAGGCGGCGGTGAGTCTCTAGGCGTCCTGTCTGGTAGCAGATGAAAAGGCTCTGGGCCTGCTCTCCACTGTGGCCAACCTGCCCTCTTAATTAATTAGTGCTAGCAGGAAGTGCTGGCCCGCAGGGGGAGAGAGGGCCCTCCAGAGGACTGGACAAGGTGATAATGTCCTAAAGGAGAGGCCAAGTCCTGTATGCTCAACTAGGTAATAAAAGCTGGCTCGATATGTACAGCAGGGATCCGGGTCTCAGCTTCCTATCGTGCGTGTATCCTGCATCTGGTGCACAGCAAACCAGCAAACTTTCTTTTGTCTTTGTGCGCGTGTGTCAGGAAAAAAAGTAAGGAACTACAAACCAGTCCAATTACAATTTGTAACTAAACACAACTGGGATTGTCCTCCCTGCATACAGTGCTTGAGGGTAACATACAACACACAGGACACAGAAGTTGATGACTCGCACTTGTTTCCCGTGTAAATACACTCCTGGCTTCACTGACAACTCGTCCCCAATAGTCTCCAGACCTGGATTCGGCTACAGGCGTGACATGTGTCACCCAAACACATAAAAAAAAAAAAAACGATGCCGTCATAGGTGTGTTTACTGTGTTGGATCAAAACAACTTGGATCAGGACTTGAAAAGAACCAGACTGGAATAGTTCCCAGGGACGTCAGAACACAGCGAGGTAGATAGACCGAAAAGTCACATATTCGAGCCATTACTTGAAGTTCTTGTACAGGTCTTCATGACTCATTCTTCGTTTGTGTGCTATTTGGTTTGAGTGCGCATGTGCAAACTTCTTTCACTCTTTTTCTCTGTGTGTCTCCAATAATGAGCATGTGCACCTTTTCTGCCCGGGGCCTTCATACACAATTTAGCCAGAAAGCCATAGCTGATCATGATTTAGCTTTTGACACGGCTCGCCCCGAGGCAGGTGGGGACTAATACAGATATCTGACTCCCAGACCGCAATGAAGGGAAGGAGAGAGAGAAAGTGAGAGGCCTTATATTGACTAAATGATAAAGAGGCTGGTAATGATAAATAACAGTCATTTTATTGTGGAATTCCCAGAAAAGACACATTCTACACAATATATAAAAAGAGAAATAATAGACGAGGGAGTTGCTCGCCGGGGTCTCAACACCCTCACTCCCTACAGATCCACCCATTCTTGAACTCCAATATTCCTTTTCTGGGGTGGAGGACACAAATTGTGTTAGAAGGACCTGCTGCTATGAATACTACATAATGCTGATGCAGAGTGGCAGCGTAATCCCTGTCTCCAGCACCGGGGAGGAAGGCCCAGGCAAGACGGCACTAGTCTTGCCCATGGACAGCTCTATTCTGTGATTCTCCGGCAGGGGAGCCCACCCCTCCCCCCCGACGAGGCCTCTGCTGTCGCTAAGACAAGATGGCTGACCCTCTAAGGACAGATGTGCAGCATGAATGACATTTCTGCCGCTAATACCGTCACAGATTGTGTGAACAAGCTAAGATTGTATCACCTTTGACCTACGATGGACAAATAAACGTATAAGATCTTGACCTTACATTTTATGCCGCTTTATTGGTTAATGTCACACAAACGAGATGGTTCTACTTAAAAATAAAAAGTTCCCTGCTTTATTGGTTTGAGAGACTGGTGGCAGCTTGTGTGCTTGCCTCAGGATACCGCTGCAGTTCTTGAATACTGAGCGGAGAGTGGCCCAGAAATGAGCAGTCAAATCCAATTAAATTACTCAGATTAAATTGTACAATGGTTATGGAACACCTGATCGAATTACTCACATTCAGGGGATTTCGACAGCAACCAATTAGTTCAAAGTACACACGCTCAAATTAACGCCAAGAGAGGACAGGGCCTTTATTTGAGCGAAATGATACATCATAATTACATCATATTGGAAAAGTCGCAAATTATACAGCATGAATTTAATAAAAAAAGCTGAAATGGTTCGTAGGTCTTGATAAGACAAATCTAGTCCTGTCGACGGCCCACTGTGGCTAGGTTGTCTAAATTAAAGAGAAGTTATTATTGTTTCAAATGAGCTTAGGGGCTGATTGCTGCACAGTCAAAACATTGGACGGTAACGTAACAGACAAAAGGGGAAAAAAGCATCAGACTGTAGTTAAATTTCCTCAAACGGTAACTGCTGGTCCAACAGTTAACAGGGTTTCATTTTGATCTAGGTCTTTCTAGTGAAATTGGCCAAAATAGACACTTAGTCATTTCCTCGATAATGATGGAATTCTTTAGAAACTCCTGGCTTAATTGTGCAAGGGACTTCCTGACCTTTTTTACATTTTAAATTTAGCTTCTCAAGGTGCCTCTCCAAGGTGAAACACGTGAGTAATGAGATATAAAATCAGCCCGTTAATTGACTTTCAGCAAATTTAGATCCGCAAGACCAACATATACATTTCCCTGTTTTAAAACGGAACCATTTCCGCTAATAAAGTTATTAATCTTGCCTGTACAGTAATTATCTCTGTAATTATGCTGTAATTGCACATACATCAAGGCCACCTTTACATAGTGAGCAGGCTTTCACTTACTATTGATGGGTCTCAGCACATCACGTTAAAATGTTATTCTTACTCTGAGAAATCAAGACGAATTTACATTTACATTCAAATCGGCATCGTTGAATTTTAAATTTCTAATGAGGGTTTTTTTTTTTCTTTGTGTGAGCATCAGAACATTGCCATGATCCCTAAAAGTTGCTTTGGCAGCCATATTTGTTCTGTCTGTGGGTATTTTTGACCATAGCCAATGTCCCATTCAGCATTTTTTTTTTGTTTGTTTGTTTGTTTTTTCTCCACTCTCTTACTTGTTGCTAGACGCTCCTTGCATCCCCCCCCGCTTCCACGGACGGCGTGCAGCCGCAGAAGCACCATAAACAGCGTAACATGATAATGCTGCTTTAATTACCCCTTGGTCAGCCCACTTACAAACCTATTGCCGCAGCAGTCAATATCCCCAAAGATCCATTCATGCCTCGGCTGATGGTTAACTTGGGAGCCTTTGCTGAGTGCTTTAGCCTAATTGATATCCTTATTTAGCAATGAGCCAGTGGGAGTCGGAGGGGAGTTAAATGGAGCAGTTTACCAGGCAGCAAGCACGCTAAACCAGAGCGCTGACACCACCACCACCACGGTTTGCTGCAGCTCCGGCGATGATTTATGCCAGCTAATTTACCGTTTCCAAACGAGCAGCAGCAGTTTTGTTTTGTCTTAATAATTCCTTTGCGCCATTATATTTTTAAACACAACGCAGAGCAGAGTTTAGTCTCAGATGTTCAGCAGCTGCTTGAGAAAAATAAGCTAGAATATGCTGTATATCTGCCTTTGTCCTAATAAGATATCGCAACAAATATTGAACAAGCGCTCGCGCCAACAAATGACACACAGTTGTTTCTAGCACCCGCAACCTTGCTATAACCAACACTGTAAATGTTTTCAGCGCACTCGATGTTTTTATCTGCCAAACAGGTCGGCAACAGTTAATTGCATCAGTTGTCCAATTAAAAACTCTGTTGCCATATAGTGTGCGGCATCGCAACACTAATTAAAGTTGGTGGGATCCTTAAAGTGTTGTACAGGAACATCAAGAAATATATAACTATTCCATTTATTAATTTAACTTTTGCAAATTAGTGTGATCTGAGCGATACATTCAACAGTTAACTCAGTCTCATTTTTATAAAGTTTATCTTAAATTACTTTTGTGGTGGATTGTGTTGATTCTATTATTATACATTATATTCTACACAACTCATTGCGGTCTTTCAGTGGTTACAGTTCCCAGCTAGTCCAGCTATGGAAAATAAGATTATCCACTGTGTCCAGGATATTTTACCCATAATGCAGCATTTCAAACACTGCCTCTAGGATGTCACACCTTCCGGCAGAGCAAAAAGAACAGGTAAGCCAAACGAATTGGGTGTATGAGAACAATGCATATCCAACAGGTCAAACAAAGCCACCGGGAGCAATGGGAAAATCAGATTCTTCTTTTAAACTGGGTTTGTAGGTCTCTCCCTCCTGCCTGTCTCCCCAGATATGTCTCCCTTAACAGCTCAAAGTAATTAGCAACGACCACATGCCAAAGGTAGGGTAGCTACCATACACAGAGTAGGCAGACCTTATCTTTAATTTGAAACAATGAGATGCTCTGTGGGGGCTTGTGGAGAGCTGGGAGCTATAAGGTAGGCAGGCAGGTAGCCCCTCCCAAGGTCACTTTACTGAAAAGAGCTAGTCTGGGGACAATAGCTTCTCATTGTGTGCAATATGACAGTTTAATTATCAATTTTTGCGTAGTTTCACTCGGTTTGGCAAATTAAACTAAACTAAACCACCTTCACCGTGTTTGGATTAGGTACAAGCATTTAAAAATGTATGCTGCCAGTGTGCATCTGGAAGAATAAGCCTCTTTCTCACTGTTGCAAACTTTGTTTTTGAGTGATACCTCTGAAGTTCCTTCAGGGCTTCCCATTAGTCACATTGTTGACCACAGAGCTCAGCGCACGAAATGGCCTCCGAACTTGGAAGAGCGCCGTCAGCCCATTCTTTATGCTGACAGGATGAAGAAGAGCACGAGAACTCCGAGTCAATAAAGTCATATGAAATGCTTGATATCGAAACACGGCGCGTCCCAGTGACTGATTAAGTGTCCGGGTTCAGTGGTGATGCACTCGCGTCTCGGAGGGGCGAGCGGGGAGGGAGGAAGAGAGAGAGAGAGAGAGCGAGAACGTGTGATACAGAAACGCTTCTGAGCCACTAACTTACTAAGGTTAAGCTTAGTAATGTGTTTGCTGAATGATGGATGTTATCTCTGTTCTAACATCCACTGAGAAGGATGAAACGTGCATTTCAACAGGTCCAGATGCTGATATTTTAACTTCTCTTCTTTTCGAGCCCGGAGACAATGGAGACAAAGGCAGTGTTGAGAAAGCGGATCGACCGAGATTAAAAATAAAGGAGCGTGCAGACAGGTCTCTATAAGTTAAAACAGCTTCCAAAATACATGTCTATGCTTAGGTAAACATTGACTAAGGCACTTTGAATTAGTCTCTGAGCAAACATTGGCTTTGTGTGTGTGTGTGTGGGGGGGAATTCTTGTGTTTTAATGAGCCTGAATCAAATTCGGCCTCCACCTCAGCTTGAAACCGCAGCTCTAACCTATTGCAACACTCTCGATCTGATGCCACGAACTGATAAGTGGGAACTCGGCATCACCTTCGCTGCCGAATGGCACCTAAACTCCTCAAAGTGCGGCGTACAAACACTCTCCAGCTTCGGCTCCAATTTGACATTAACCCACAGAAGCATTCCTGACATGACTGAACCACCAACTTGACATGAATGTAGTTTTTTCTTTTTTTTCTTTTTGCACATGCAGGAGGGGAAAGAGGAATGAGAGAGAGAGAGAGAGGTGAGGTTTTGGACAGATAGTGTTAAGATCAGTGCTCGGGGCTAAGCAGGTTGCTATGCGCTGAAATGCTAATAAGCTTCCTGGCTCTGGGTGCAGGTCATCTAGCCTGTACCAACTCGTCTTGACACTTTACACACACACACACACACGCTGCCTTCCACCCTTTTTAATCACTTTTGATGATGCCCCTCCATTTAATTTGAAAAGGGTTGAGCCACCCCAAACATTTTCACCATCTTTAAACTGAGCTGCGTTTCGACACGCCGGCTGCGCTGGGATCTGACAAGGTGGAGTAAAAATGCTGTTTGGGTTTGAGAGGATAATATTAGGCCAGCAGCGGTCGTGACTTGAGTGATGCTGTGCCGGGTAAATAGAAGAGACAAGGTAATTTTAACAGGTGTGGATGCAGCTCCTCGAATGTCTTTGCTTAACCACCTAAACACATCATAGGTTTTAAAATAAATGTAAAATAAATCTGGGATCTGCCCTAAACTCCAACTCAACATAATAGTGTTTAAATATTATACAAGTAGCTTCCAAATCAATTTGCAAAATCATTTGTGCTGTTGAGAAACGCCGAATGTGTACAGCATTCCCTGGGAGAGTTTAACAACCACTATCCTGCTCTATATATCTTATAATTCTCTCTGAAAAATCTCAGAGCCTGCAGCTAACGCAGTATGGTCAGAAATGAACCCAGGCCATGTTGTATGATTCATAGAGAAGAAATAACATATTTTATTGGACTCTGAGAGATTTATTTACTGGCATTGCGGTGGATGTGTAAGGAACACAATAGCCAGGGATTTCACCATCCAATTTGCCAGTGTTCTCTTTTATATCATCAGTCAATGGAAAGGAGACAAATTCTTCTGAAAATAATCATAAACAAACCATTACATCGCACTTTGGAAATTGTCAGGAGACGCTCCTCTATCCGCTCAGAGTCGAGGGAAGAAAAGCCCAAAAGGCATCTGAGGATGTCTGCGTGTTATATGATATTACCATGACTCTCACGATAAAGATATCATATATTATTGGTTTAGACTGGGCTGAGAGAGGGAGAGAGCGGCACAAACAGACAGCAGGGCCGAGAGGCGGACGTATAGACGGAGGGGGGAGAATGTTCAGATGTATTGGCTCTTAGCGACGGCACTGATAGCTCTGAGCCTCTTGATGTCCCCTTCTATGCGAAACAGCTGGAGCCCTTGATGAAAACCACACTCTGCTCCAGAGCGAGCACTGCTTGTTCGCTTTTAACAGCGACTGCTCCAGCTTTACGCCCTCCCCGTTTCGCTTGCACCTTGAGCAGCGTGTACAGTAAACGTTTCGTTTTACCCGAGTCTCATTTCCTTGTGTGCTTTTGCATGCAGAGAGACGCCTTTTACAGATGCAGTAAAAAAAATAAATAAATAAATAATGCAACATGCCCACAAACCAGCATGTAACCAAAAGCTGGAGGAAAAAAAAGGAATTGACATAATTATTAATTAGTCGATATTACTGAATGGAAAAAGTCTGTCTTTGGTTTCCTCCCTTGAGCTTAATCCAACGCAGCCAAGATGAAGCTAAGCTAAACAACAACCAGGCAGTTAATCTCCGCTAACATACAGTTCACATGCTGATAATGTTCATGGGCCTTAAGTGGGCGAACAGGCCCACGTTTTTTTGATTTACTTGTTTGCTGTTGTTTGCTGTCTCTAAATGGCCATTTATTAAATCCAGCCGTGTTCCGTCTGGGCCCCGAACACATTTCGCTGTTCCGATGCTAATGACGGCCTAAAAATGCATCGCTCAGCATTTGTTGCGTTTTCCCGTGAGCCCCGAGTTGCGACTAACTTGTCCTGCAACCATTAGAGTCGGGGGGTCGCGTAAAGTGTGCGCCACCCGAACCGACATGTCGTCCGTGTTAGTGTAGTGCTTTTCTAGTGTGTGTGTGTGTGTGTAGGCTGAGGAACTCCCACTGACCTGCTGTGTGTGTCTACAGCCAGACAGCTGAACTGGACATATAACTGTTCTTACCCTGCCATCTGCTGGCTCGCATCATTCCAGGCCTTGCATCCATGCTTTCGTTGTTGTTGTTGTTGTTGTTTTGTTGCACGCGCTTATCTTCCTCTCTGTTCACATGTACCTCTTGTTCTGCTCCTCATTTCATTTCTCTTTACACAAGAGCGTCACCTGCCCTCCACCTAGAGGTAGACAGAAGGGAGGGAGACAGAGGCTGAGGTGGACGGGGTTGGGGGGGTGGTTGTTATCAAAAAATAAGCACAGTGTTTGAAAGGGATTTTAATTGAGGCATTCGTTATATTTGAAAAGGTGAACTCCTGCGGGGACGAGGGAGAGGAGCGGCGACCCTATTCATATCCTCAGACATTCATAAAGAATGGCATCTTTTGCCTTTCCTTTTTAAAACCCGCGCAACCTTAAATGACCTAAATATAGAGGAGGGAAAAGCAGACACGGTAATTCCCTGCACCTTCGGGGGGGCGCCACCAGAGTACGGGACGGTAGGATACAGCCGAGGACTTCAATTAACAAGGAGGGAGGGTCCAGCCACCCAAAATAGAGGGGAAGTGTCCTCTCTCTCCTGAAGGGGATGTCAATCCATCTATTTCTTTCCCAACCACCCTCCGTCAACATGTCCACCAGCGTCTTTCCTCAGTTACTCTTTCGTTTTAGGCGCTCACTCCTTTTCTCCCCCCCCCCCCCCCCCCATTCTGTCTGCGTGCAGTAATTATGTCATTAATAATGCGAGAGCCCGATGATTGTCCCACTAATGCCAGTTGTCCGGTCTGTATTTCTCCAGCTTAACTCAGGAGGAAGTCCACAGCGCTCGTTTGTTGTTGTTTGCTAAGGTCAGCTCTTTATGAGCTCCGCTTCCAGTAAGCAGCCGGTCCCTGGTGTGTTTGCTTTTTGTTATGCTTCGACCGTCTGGCCAGTGGGTTAAACTTAGACTGTTAGTTTATTATAAAGTTGTTGTACATGGTCGTCAGCTCGCGACAACATGCAGTAGGTTTTTTGCCTGTTCTCACCCTTTAGCATCAGACGTCTTCATCCTGTCACTCGGTGTCTTACGCAGTTGTGCTGTGACCAAAATGATGAAGTCTCCCAGTATTATTAGTAAAAAGTTTTATCCTTTACACTTTGGGAAATACCCGCAGGCGCTCTTCTGTGTAAGCATCCCTGATGATTTATGCAATGTAACCAAGGCGGTGTCTTTGATGATGAAGTTATAAAACTTCGTTGGGAGCGCCATACCCACAGAAGGTATTTATGGTCCGCTTTCATTTTTCATTGTCAGAATATCTACAGTATCACACAAGATCTGTGAAAACTCATTAAACAAACCGCTGCACGGCTGTTAAACGTGGTAACAGCCACTTGTTGATAAATGGAGGTTCTTTGTCCGTTCCTTGATGGTAAAATTGCGATCATATAGCAGTTCACAGTGTTCACAGTGCCGCTTGACATTCTATTTGGATGGGACGAGGCCCGTTCAGCGTCGTGACAAAGCTGTGACTGACTGTGGTGGAGCGTCAGAGACCTACAGATATTCTGGAAAATAAAAATATAAAAACACGGTGCAAGAGCAAATATATGAATCCACAAACTAACAGACATAAATCATTTCCCCAGCCTTTCAAAATCCTTGACAACAATCCTCATAATCATCACAGCTTGGTCGTAATCATGAAGCTGTCCTCGGATATTCACGGAGCTGCTTGCCAGACAACATCCCCTTTTTTGTTGCGTTTAATTTGAAATTTTACAATGAGCCATAATCAAAAGCTTCGCTGTCCAAATCGGACACTGCTGATACAGAGTGAGATGTCTCATGGACGCGCAGACTATCTGGAGTATTGCAGACTAACCCAGGTCTTCCTTTATCTTTACGTGCTTTATTTTTATACTCATCAATCTAGAACAGCAGTCATATTTATACATTATAGCTTTAAACCCCAGTGCGCTTTCACGACAAAGCAAGCCGCCATACTAGCTTGCACGGAGGCACTCATTTGCAGTAAAGGCACACTTCCAATATCAGAGAGCACGTTCTGAGCAAGTGACCAAGTTGAGGTGTGATCTGTTATTTAGACAGGTTGGATGCACTTCCTCACAGCCTGAAATTTCCCTCAGGGCTCTCTTCCATTTCTCACTGTCATGGATTTGAATCTTTTTACCACTGAACTCTTACAATTACTGAACATTCATCACCTGCCTACCTTCTTAGCTACCTTAGATACTGCATGGAGACCAGAGATATGGGAGAGGCCGGTGCGGCCGGGAATACCAAGTGACGCCGCAGCCATCGCAGTAATGATTTCGCATTTCGTGCGATGGAGCTAATTTTCTATTTTTTTTTTGGTATTCGTTATTTTGGGGTCGGATTGTGCATATTTTACAGCGGACTAAAGGTTTTATATGCACATCATACGCTTAATTTAATTAGCAGAATCACCTTAAAATAAACTATAAATCTTCTAAAATAACCCAAAATGATCTTTTATATCATTCATGCCCTGCTGTAACTACAATGACTCATATCCAAATGCTCGCTGTATATCTCTGCAGCCTTCCCCTCATGAATAAAAGGTTTTGCCCCCGTGGCACTCCCAGTCATGGCCTCCAGTCCCTTGTGTTACTCATGCTCACTTGTAGAAGTCCCTTAACACTAACCCAGAAAGCATAAATATATTATAATCTCATCAACTGTCCATTTATACAGGTGTCACCCTGCCTCACAACTTGATTTCCAGGAGGGCAGCGGTTTTTCCTGTGGCAGCGATTGAAGTCGCAGCATTATTATCAGGCAAAGTGTATTCATGATAGCAGAGGTCCGAGAGCCCTGTGGCTTTGTAATATAATACCAGACCTCTTTATCAAATTTAACAGTTTATTGGAAACAGCTTTTACACATGATTTAGGCACGGGGGTGGTAAGGCGAGGCTCCAGGTATCCTCCAAACACACACCTCGGTGCACATCTACACTTTATGAAAACTCACAAACACGCAGCGTGCACCGGCGCACACAACAACACTTTTTTCACACATCTCTCTCCTCCTCCTTATAACGTGTATGCATCATATACGTGTGTTTTTTTTTATTTTCATTTTATTTTGATGAAGTTTCGTACACATTGTTGTTCGTTTCACAAAAAATTAAAAGCCATAGTGAAAATAATCAGGGTTTTTTTTCTATATCTATTTATATTTTATCACTTTAAACAGTCCAGGAACTAACTAAAAACAACACACAACCAGTGTCACCATATTCCCGTAATAACAAGTCGTCCTCCTCTCTGTAGGATCTCCTATGGGGGCGGTAAATAGGAACCATCAGTTGGCCAGCTAATGATTTAAAGGGATGGTCAGAGGTCATAGGCAGGCTATTAATGATCCCTTTTAACAGAAAGCACACACAGGAGCTGACCAATCAGAGGAAGTCCAGGAGTCACCTGGGGCCCGCAGACGAAGATCTGTCTGGTTAAGGTTAAACTGAGGAAGAGCAGAGGCTGCTCTGTGTGTGTGTGTGTGTGTGTGTGTCTGGTAACTGCCCAAGTGTCTCAGCAGCACAAATACAATTAATACAATTTAATTTCTATACAATTACCATATTTAGAGTAGATCTAAAATGTTTCTGACTCGGTAGCTTAAAGGTTTTCAGTATGTAGGTATTCAACAATTGCTTGCTCTGTGACTCTATATAAGGTAATCTGTGCAGCAATGAATACGCTTCGAGCATGAGTAACCCAACCTCTGTCAAAGCTAATCTTTGTCTCTGCAAGTCTCCTGCAATCTTTGCACCTATTGTACTCATTCGTGTTTTATTTTCCTTATTACACCCGTTGCCTATGAATATGACTCCCGTTAGTCTTGTGGAAGTTAATAAAGCTGTTTTTCTGCACGAAACACTGGATATACACCAAGTCTGGCAACGCCACCGAGCATCGTCTGCCATGATAAAATATGGGCGGAAGTGCTGCTGGGCGATTTGTTTATCAGCCCGGTTTAGCATGTGCGTGTTGAAAGGGGAACACTGTGCTCTCTGCATAGGCAGCTGATGAAGACCTCACCTATTTAGCAATTGCCTATTTATATAATAGACCCCCTTAGCAAAGAAGGTCTATTATCACTATTACATGTGACAAATTTCTTTAACTTCACACAAAACTATTATTATTGTTATTGCACAGTTATTACTACACAAAATTGATAACAGGGATACAGTGTTGTTCATAGTTGTGCTGCAACACAAGAACAGCTTGTCTACGTTTAGAGGCGCGCTGTGGTCTGGTTTAATAACACAAGACCTCAGACATAAAGTATTTTCATTTTACCAAAATCACGAACCTTAACTGAAGTGTTTGTGTTGCCTGAGTTTAACCACAAATCGACTGCGGTGGCAAACTCGGGTCTTGGGCGTGACAGTTTTGTGGCGACGCCATTGTCATTAATAAATGTAGCTCTTCATTTAAAACAACAACGAAAAAAAAATTGCTTTTGGACGCAATCCAGACAGCAATTATGTTGCCACCACAACATAACTGGGAGTTGAGTTTATGAATGTAATTTCTAGGAGACAGGGTTGGGACAAGTCATTATATGGAGCATGAGCTGGCATGTTTGCGCTGTCACAAAGCGGCCTCTAAAATAACTCTGCATGCTCAGTTTAGTCTCTCGTTCCCAGTTTGCCTTAATGAGCCAGTTCAAGCTGTCAGCTGCGGAGAGAAAGCCTCTCTGACGACTGTCAACCTGCGGTGAGCAAAGGGGAAGACGGGGGTTGAGTAGATGGAGGAAGGAGGGAGGAACGGAGGAAGGTTTAAGGAGGTAGAGAAAGGTCAGACGAGAGATTACGCTGGCAGTCACCAGAGCTTCAGGCAGAACTGAGAAGAAAGAATGAGGAGTAAGCAGTCGTGCTGTCGATGGCTGGTGTTCCTGAGATAAACTGTCTACAAGGACTTCAGTTATTAAGTCTTTTTAATAGCAGAGACTCCTGTACACACAGTAAACATTCAGAGGCATAAATAACAGACAGACCAAACCAACAAAGCAACATGTAACACACTCACTCATCGCTTTACATTTCCTTTTACTACGCTAATGACTTGATCAATGACCGAAACAATGTCATTCTCATTAAAAGCCAAATTCCCAGTGTTTTTGTCAAATGGGGGGGAGGGGGGGGGGGGCTTTAATGCATGGCTATTAACAGGTAATCAGAAGAGGTGCAATAATGAAGAATGCCCTTCATTTTGGCAGAGGGCAAGGTAGTCACCAGTGTCCAGCCCTCGTCTTCAGAGGCAAATATGGAAGGAACTTAGGTGTTTGATGATGCGTTTAATTCACACAGGAATGCATTAATATGATAGTCAGCAGAGCGGCAAAGCCCTCAAGTAAAGTTCTCTCATTAGTATGTTTCACTATTTCTTTTTTTTTTTAATTATTCAACAAAGAAAAAAGAAAAAAGCCGCATGACAGATGTATTGGCTGTGTCAAGAGGGAATGATTTGAATTTGAATTGTGCATAAAATCGCGCAATTAAAGGGGCTCATTTGTGTATGTGAACAAAGTGTTTGCTGCTAATGACTGTTGTCTCAAATCGCAGGGTGTGTTTGAATGTAATATTTATTCGCTTTTCAAGTGGACACGCAGGGACGCGTGACACACTTCAGCGGCGGCGTGATTACGCAACGCGGCGAGGCGGACGGGCCTTCGACAGCGCGGCAGCGAGCCTCGTGCTTGTGTTTCTGGGATGTGATCAGACAGAAGCCGATTGTGTGAAGTTCAATTACCGATTGTCAGTCAAACAAGAAAGAAAGGTTTTCATATCTGAGATAAAAATCAGAGGTTGGTATTTTCTCATCGCTGATAGAGGAGTGAACAAGTCAAGACAACCGAACTGTACTCGCTTAGTTTTTACTTGACGCCTCAGACTCACTAATTGCAGTCACCCTCCTTTCAAAGCACAGGGTCTTTTATGGATTCTCATTATTGTCTCTTCTTAATTTTCCTTGACACAGTTAACCACTCTGGGCTCCACTGCTTTGACTTGAGGTTACAAAAAAAAAGCCTCCCGCTAAAGGTTACGCAGGTAATTCATTGCTTGATTAGGCTCA
This sequence comes from Macropodus opercularis, assembly GCA_030770545.1. Lineage (NCBI taxonomy): Eukaryota > Metazoa > Chordata > Actinopteri > Anabantiformes > Osphronemidae > Macropodus > Macropodus opercularis. The sequence continues at coordinate 9,309,266 of JAUCMP010000028.1, forward strand.
CGTTGCAATTAATCACGCTTAAATGCGAACCCTCGCAGACTGATCATTTAGGAATGATGATTAATGAAAGCGCCAAAGCATTTCTCGCGTCGCTCCCCACCTTGGGCGGCCGCGTTAATGTGGGTCACGCCTGTCGAACAGGTACGGCGGACACGTTCGACAAAAAAAAAAAGTCTTTGTGAGGTAATGTCTTGTATTCGCCTGTCCTCCTGTCTTTGTTCCTCCAGCTGCAGATGCGGGCGGGAACGCGACGTCTGGGAGGCAACGTACAGGTGCAAGGTCGAGAGGACGAGCGGCGCGGTTTTGTGAGCATGCGGGGCGAGGTGTGAGATAGTTGTGTGTCAGTGATTGTTGAGTCAATTAATTACTGAACTTGGCATGAGATCAATCGTTCCAGTAAGGTGATCCTATCTCCAACTGGCAGCATATTGAGACAGTAACCTATGACAATATTAATCACTAGCACAACAGCAGGCTAATTCCCACATGTAATTAGTCTACATTTTAATTCATCCAAAACTAGCACTTTTCTAAACTCGCTTAATTATGTACTTACACTTAATTATAGTCCCCCCCTTTGTTTTCAGTGCCACAGATGGAAAAACATATTTATTTTGGGGAGAAAGAGATAAAATAAGAACTCCACCTGGGAAAGGAGCGGCGGGTCTCTGCTGAGTTGTGCTGCGTCTGGTAGGAATTTACTGGATTAGCTCAGTCACAAAATGTGAGATGAACCGCGTTGTCAATCACCCTCAGGGCAGAGCAAGAGAGGAAGAGCTGTCAATCAAAGCGGGTCTTCAATCGTCCTATTCACATCGCCTCCTGGAATAAGTCTCTCCCGCTGACTGCTCTTTGACATTTAACGCACTGGGGCCATGAGGATGGAGAGGAAAAAAACATCCTCAGATCCTCCCTTCTCTTCCTTTCTTCCTCTCTCTCGGTCGGTCTCCCCTCGATCTTTGTGCTTTTTGCGGAGGCAGATGTGTGTGTTTAAAGTAATGGCGCTGCTCGTTCGGCGGGATCCAGAGCAATAGCTGGTAGCTGGTAAAAGTTGCGGGGGAACTCTTAAAGTGCAACGTGCAAAACCTGTGCACCACGCAATGAAAGCAACACGGGCCCGACCCGGAAATTGCTGCAGAGTCATGTGTTGTTTTCATTCTGATGTGAATATCAGCTGTGAGGCTGAAAACTGAACTGTTTCTCTTCCGGGCTTCTCCCTTTCACGTCCCATTAATAACATGCAATGCATTTGGTAAAACTCAAATAAATGCCCTCCATTTACTGACTTGAAAGAGAAAAGGGGGGTAAAAAAAAAAGACACCTGAAAAAAAAAAATGCTAATCTGCCGGACAGATAATACCCCTCACACACACACACACCTGAAAGATGCTGCGGGATGAAAAATCCCGCTGCAGTTTGTTGTCGTCTTTATGTGTTTTCTCGCCCCTTGTTTGTATTCCGAGGCAGCCACCTGGCTCCGAGTGAGGTATACAGAGTCATTGCTCTTTTGGCTCCAGCACTGACACCTCGTGCCCTCGAGTGCGGACTCCTTAGCCGCGATCTGATCAGCATCTTTATAGTTTATCAGCCTTGGGGTTCAATTTTGGCTTGGATGCTTTTACAAATGAACGCAATCACTGGTGAGCCTTCGCATCCTGATTGCATTGAGAGAAGCGGGTGGAGGAAAGTTTAGTGGATTACCGTGCCACTTGAGGATGGAGCACAAACACACGGCGGCAGCCACATAGGGGGCTGCCAGTGCCTCCTCCCCTCCTGCCTGAGCTATTGGCACTTGCTGCTTGTACTCTGTCTTATTTCACTAAAATAATATAATTGTCTCCCATCTTATTGCTTGTAAAGCCATCTTCTGTCCGCAGGCGATGTTGTGTGATCAATGTACTATCTAACAGAATCAATTCTTCCAGGAATACCTTGTGTTTGTGAAATGATCCCAGCCAGCTGCAGCGAAAAGACGGGGCTGGAAGTGGGATGCGGTGGTGCTAGGATTAGTTTAGCGACTTGGACCCTCCAGTTCACGCTGAATAGTACGGCTCTTCACCCATTTCTCATGTTCAGCGAGTGTGTGTGTGCGTGCATGCGCCTGCATCTGTGCAAAACAGGCGGCTTCCCAGGGAATTCACATTCATATTGCCAGTTATGTGCATCATTCCTCAAACATCATCTAAGCAGTTTATCCCACTTGTAACTGCTGCAGTATGGCATCCCCAGAGATGTCTTCAGCCGTGCTGGGAAGTGGTAATAAATGTCATGTCATGTGTTCGGGAATATAAAACAGATTTCCAGAGTTTTACAAGAAAGGGAATCTATTCCTATCACATCCAGTATTTATAGGTTTTTATCACTGTGAGTATTTATTTCATCTATCAACAGTGTTATCATGGCTGCTGAATATTGTACTTTAAAAAAAAAAAAATCAAATAATTTCGTATAGAAGCAGAAACAAAAACTGTATTTTTAATAATAAAAATCCCACTATTGCAAATTTGAAATAAATTTAATCTGAACAAACTGATCTGAAAACTGTACAATTCACGGTTGCAGTAAATGGGTCTTTATCCCAACAAGCTACGATGAATGTATTAATGTCCCACTGCCAATCTTGATTGCATGTCCCCAATGTGCTCCCTTCCTAATTCTAAACAATGATATCAAAAGTGAATTATTGGAGACCTCTAGGGTGGATGGGAGATAGTAATATGCCAAAAAAACTATTACGGGGGGAAACTGTGGGAACAGACCTCACTGGAGGAGCAAAAAAAAAAAGCGGAGAGGAGAAAATTGCAGACTCTAGACAAAAGGGAAGCAGTTGACAGATCAGATTGTTAGCAGTCGTCTTTGTTGTTGCGACAGGTTTGTGTTACATATTTCACGTTGTTGCAGATTCACGCAAAGAAGGCACCGCGGTCGAAGAAGAGACCTCGTAAAGCAACCTAATGGATGTCGCTGTATTATGGCGTAAACTACTGGCTTGGCAAGCCTTCAGCAAAAGCAGTTTCTGGCCTAATAAGCGTGGAGAATTTCCCAGGAAGGAGCATGGCATATTGAGTTACCGCTCAGCGCGGGAAAAGGAAGAAAAGAACGCTTTATGCAAATGCAGGTTTGCCTAAGCAATTGTCATTCAGTTGTTGAGTCCGGTGGTTTAATTCGATTTAGGGGAAAACAGCAATGCCAAATGATGCCGTTTGATAGCATCGCTCGCAGTGATTGAGTTACGCGTTATTGCATTTGTGACTCGACTTCGGTCTGTTGCTCTGCAGTTTTCAGCCTCTACCTGAGAACAAGCTCCACCAGCGAGAGAAGTCAGATCCAAAATCCTTTCATTTCCTTTGCAAACCGCATGCTATGTTCTGTATTAGCCGGATAAAGGACGCATGGGCCTTCATGTCTGTGCACCTTAGATGTGGCTCAAGATGTCTTCCTCCCGCTTTGTTTACCTTCCTACAGTCTCATCTTTGTTTCGTCTTTCCTCCTTTATCTCTCCTTCTCCTTCTCTCTCTCTCTTTCTCTCCGTTCGCCCTGCCAGCCTCCCGCAGCACCGGCGTCCGTCCGATCTTTGGGTAGCACAGGAAGTAAAACTGTAACACAGAGTTCACTAGTAATTGGCCACGGTCACGCTAACCAAACAGGAAGGAATCTGCAACTGATTAGAATTCTTCCTCCTGCAATAATAGTCCCCCGCCAAACCCCCAGCCCCCCCTCCTCCCCACGCCACCCCTCCACCCCAACGAAATTAATTACATTCCGGGGACTATTCCCACTATTGGTTTTCCTGTTTTGAAACTGCATTATAAAGGGACAAATCCCAAGTCAACACAGTCTAGCTAGTTTTTCAATTACAGAGAGACAAACTAAGTCATAAAGGGCTGAGAAAGCACAGGCGGGCGTCTGTCTCTCCATCCCCTTTATCCGGACGGAGCTGCCGGCTGGTCAGACCAGCGGACGGACTAATCACGTCGTGACCCACACAGTCGCAGACGTGTAGGACACAGACATACACCGAGAGGTTTATTTTAAATTTAGTTTTTGTTTGTTTTTGTTTGTCCACCGCACTTTTGCAGGCACATCATCTGTAGGATTTATAGGAATTACGTCAAAAGTTTTTAAACACAGTTTATCTCTTAACAATTTATATACAATTCATTAGAAATGCCAGAAATTATATAGAAATAAGAATTACTTTATCCTGTGTGTGTGTTATCACTTGTAGCGTAAGACTCTCACTTCAAGATATTCTGGTCCTGAAAATGAATCTTTACTCTTCCTGTCAGTCAATCTCATGCATAGTGGCTTTGTGAGAGGTATTTTCTATTTCAATAACTCTAAATACCTTCAAGGTGTCTACAGTCCACGTGGTGACAGCTGCTACTATCGCTACTACGACTAGAGACAGGGTCAGGTCTCAGTTGACAGAACCTATGGGAAAAGCTGCCCATCGTTATGAACAAGTGCGTGTGATTGATGTCACATGTGTATTTCACAGAAAAGGTTATGTACACAAACGTGCGTGATACCGTGGTGCACATAAAACACTCAACCGTCGCCGTCTTCCTTTCACAATAAATAGAAAATAACATTGAAGACACGGATCTTCACCGAAAAACACACAAAGCCGGGATGTTTCAAAAATAAATGAATGCCTAACAATGTTTTTGATGTCCTATATTTAAATTTGTACGCTTACTTACATTACTCCTACTTCCCTGGTCTTGGAACTAATCCGATTGATATGGAAATGGGGCGCTGTGTTTCATGACAGAGATGAGATGGGGAGGGAGAAGCAGAAACAGAGAGAGAGAGAGAAACAGAGAATCCTCACGTTCGTGCCTTCTCCAACTGCGCTGAAAGCAGATTTGGAGAATCTACTTGCTCTATGGTATTAGTTAGAGGAGATTACACAAACCACTGGGAGCCTGACGAAGAGCAAGAAGTCCTTCGCGCCGGACGCTGTTCTCCACGTTGCGGACGCTTTGAGTCAATGTTGTGATTGCGTTGAACACCATCAAGTTTTTACCTTTAAGACTTGGGCAAGCTGCTGTTTTACAAAAAAAGGAATTAATGCCAATAATTTAAATGGATATGGAATTCATAGAGTTTCTTATATGCAAATAACTATAGTTAGAAATGCAGCATCATTTGTGTTTTGATTTAATGTACCTTGTAAACAATTATTTTTCATTTGAGACAGAAAAAAAGTCTAATAAAAAGTATTTTTGTTTATTACGACGTGTGTAATTTACAAAGCTTTTATTGCTGTAAGATTCTCAGAATTAAAGTACAAATCTACAATTTTTGTCAGTTTTACATTGTTTTCATTCATCACACTCTTTATTAAACACATTCAGATTTCTCAATAGCTAAACGTCCGCTGTGGTGCAAAGTCTGCGTCTAACTATCTGCAGCCTAAAGCAATATTTCCTCAACAACATAAATCATACCGTCACTGTAACAGCTCATTCAATATCAGCATCTTCAAGCCTCCCGCTTTTCACCCAGTCAAATCCTTATCTGATGCAAACTCCCCTTTTTTTTTTTAATCTTAAACAGCACTTAAAGTCATCACTTACCAGCTCCCTTCTGTAGCTAAACAGCCATTCCTGCATGTGTTGCCTGTCATTGGGGTTGAAAATTGGGGAATGGGTTGGAAATTGGAACCATCAAGAATGCTGTCCTGGAAAAAAAAAAAAAGAAAAAAAAAAGAGGAAATCAAAGTTAAATGAGATCATGCATGCCAAGAGAATGTTTAACCAAAGGGCAAAAAGGAAGCTGGAGATAACAGAGAAGAAAAAACTGCTTAATGTTGTGTTACTGCAGTCTGTTGTGAGTCGCGCATGCTTGTGTGCGAGTTTAGAGAGAAGAGGGGGGGGGGGGTCTCACTTGTCAATACACATTAAACTGTCATCCCGCACGTCTGCAAATGTGTGTACGCATAACCGCGTTAGTGTATTTTAGTAAATGCATGACGAGGTTTTTGCATTTGATGACTTGTGAGGTCAGGAACTTGTTCGCGTGCACGAACGCCTTTGTCACGAGTGTGTGCAGGTGGCGCGGGATGTAGGGTTTCGTCCCCACGATGCAGTGTCTCCAACGTGTTTGAAGTGGCGCGCCGCAAAAGAGCTCACGTTGAGCCCGTGATTGCGCCCAGCGATGCAGGTTTTCCCACGACAAGTACACTTCAAAAGACTCCAGTCCTGCCCCACCCAGAGCGCCTATGGTTAGATGATAGACAGGCAGACGCTTTGTTTTAACATGAGAGACATAGGCAGCGATGAAAAGCAATGGGGGGAGGTTCCTCTTTACTTTTGTGTTTAGGCATTTCTTTTAGACATGCGACACTTACAAGGGCGCAGGCCAAGAAGTGATAAATGTGTAGTATTGGCAATTAAAGTCCATCGCGAAGGCCGAGAACGCTCTTTTATCTGACCATCCAATCGTCCGTTGTTTCGCTGATAGGATCGGGGGATGTCTGCGTAAGACAGACAGGCTGGAATGTTTATTGAGTTTAACTGGGAATTTCTCCTCCAAGGTATTGTTGTGTGTGAGAGAGAGAGCTGGGGAGGCAAAGCGCCGTCGCCCAAGCAGACGCGGTGGGTCGACGGGAGAACAGTTTGCGGAGCGTGAGCCGAGCGGAGGGTGCACCGAAACGGGAAACGCGGAGCCAGGCCCGCACACGTCAAGGTCAGACATACTCGTCCAAGGAATGTGAAACAAACTATGCGAAAGACGGAAGGGTCCAACAAATCACAGCATTTCATAATTAGTACATCTGTTGTCTGCAACTTTGTCTTGAGAGGAGATTTTTATAAACTTATAAACCCACGAAGTTCAAAAAAGGTTAAAAAAACACAAAGTTGTCAATTTTGCACAGGGTGATGTCATGTGAACAGAATACCTGTGGGTGTGTGCCATCTTTTCACTGAATCATTTGGCACTGTGCTTTATTTCTTAATTCTTATTGCCATGAAACACTTCAGAAAGAATATCACCCCAGAAGCGATATTTTCTGCAAGCAAAAACTAGTTCAAAGACATTTTTTCCCTCACTCTCCCCAATCTTCAACTTACTGTCCTGGCATCCAGTCAATTTCCCATTGAAAAGCTTTTTTTTTTACTGACTTTGTTGCAGCACTGAAGCCCCCAGGCCGGTGGGTCATATAATTATTATGTGCAGAAAATGATAAGCATGTTTTAAAAGTGAAAATTAGCTTTAATTGTGGTGTACGAGTGCAATGTGAGCATGAAATCACAAAAGTCTGACTTACAAGACTTTTTTTTGCATTATTTAAACTATTTGGGCTGTAACTGATTTATGTTTGCTATGATTTTCAGTGACTCATGCCGTTTCCGTTCTACCAGATGGCCGTGATAATAATCAGGACATATGTTAGAATATGAATGGTTTAATTTAACTTCGCAAAAAAAAAAAAAATCCCTCCTATCATCTGTATCTTTGAATGTTATCAGACGCGTCAGACAGGGTGAAAATGAGAAGCAGCAAAAACACTGCTGATATTTAGATTTGTGCACTTTTTTTTTTTTTTTTGACACAAAACATACACACCACCTCTTTGCTGGACCAAACCAGCGTCAGACTATTATCAAATACCCCACAAAGCTCCAGGTTTTGCCTAACACCCTCTGGTCCCCAATTTGTACATCACAGCCAATCAGAGCAGCCGAACAAAGACGGGAAATTAAAACGAATATGCAAGGTGCACCAGGAGTAACCACAACAACTGCGACTCCAATTTCCTCCTTTGTCACTTCTTGTAGCTCCACGCTCGCTCGGAGAGCAAGCTGAGAAAAGACCGTGTTGTCGGCCTGACTAAAACACTGGCAGCTCTCCTGGCCATGTGTAAAGCTGACATCCAGTTTCCTGAGTGAAGTCATTTCCTCTGTAGACATTTTGTACAAACACAGCACTAATGGGGGGGGGGGGGGGGGGGGGGGGGGGGGGGTGTCATGGGTACTTGTCTTGGAGAAGAAGCCTGACGGCAAACATTTACCTTTAAATTTGATTTCATCCTTCCGTCGTCGAACACTGATAACAGATTCAGTAGCCACGTCCTACTGGGAGAATATGATCAATTTTATTAGTAGTTTTCCCCATTATTCATGACAATAACAATACAATGTTCGCTGGTGGTAATGGTGCATGTGTCTGGCTGCATCGCTGACAGAAATGAAGGCGCTTATTATGGAAACTCTGTTATGATGAATGTGTTCGAGCAACTCAAACTTAATCTAAACTGCATTACATGTTGTTTTGAATATACCTCCATCATGTGCCCGTCTTTAATGTACTATCAAGTGTAGGGAGCAGAATTGCTTTAGTCTCAAAATTCAGAGCGGTGGAGAGAGAGAGAGAGAGAGAGGCTTTAAAATACTGTCTGTGAGAAATGCAAAATTTATGAATACCCCTCCCTCACATCTCAGCTTGATTTATGTGAAATAATAATACACTATTTAATGCTTAAACATAGCTAGGAGCAATCCCTGGCTATCAAGATGTACAATGGAGTAATGGGGCTGGAAGACAAATCACCTTGTGGACTTGTGATGCTTATTTAAAGGTGCTCAGGCAGATATATTAAACTATATGTAATTGTACACTAACTCTGTGCTGTAGGCAGAGGCGGCAAACACAGGAGGAGGCCAGTCGTGATGCAGATGGAGTGGTGTAATCAATTTGACTCCAGCATCATCCACAGCGGAGAAGCAAAGGAAGGGAGGACTTCCATCTTCTGTGCTGTCGTCCGATTTCGGCTTTTGCCTCTATTCATATACACATCTGCACTTTTAGAGGTTATGTCACAATTTTTGCAGTTTAGGGTTTAGGAAAAAGAGAAACTAATGACTGATTGAAAGGCTAATTCCCAGCAGTGGATTCTGTGTTTGTGGAGGTTTTAACGCAAGGTGTGTCCGCTTTAAAGAAGATGCCAGGTTCAACTAGAGCTGGGTCACACCAATAATGATTTATGACGCACTGATTGCCTCATTTAATTAAAGTAAATGGGAAAGCCAGGCCAAATTGTCCTGATCTGATGAATTGGCCCCCGCTTGCCATCAAAAGCATGTAGGGTAAATAAACAGGGTAATTACAATGGTAAATGAAGCCTCTGTGAGCGAGCTATGTGGGCGACTCACCCAGGATGTACTGAGAAGTGAACAACAGACGTTCCCGTAAGTTCCTTTTATCACCTTAAAGTCAGCCGTGCCAAGAAAACACACACACACACACACACTAGATGTACGCACTCTCGCTCACATATTCAATGACACACAAACCACAACCCCCCACCCCGCCACCCACCCCATCCCGGTGCAGTTCATGTACAATTATAGCTACGGTGATCCACAGGTGTTGAATTCTTCTGGCAAGCCATAAAACATGATATGCATGATTTGTGCAGTCAGCCAGGTCTGTAATTTCATTCTCCTTTTCTTTCATTTTCCCTTCCTGGGCCACACGATCCATTTTCTTGCTTTATGAGAGTGCAGACACCCAGAGAGACTTTCAGGATGATTACATGCTCTGTGCCATGGGGGGTCTGAGGAGCCAACACGCCGGCGTAGGAGCCGTGTTAAACCTGGGCGAAAACATCTATTTGAATAAGGTTCGGAATATTTGGGCTGCTCCGGGTGCGCTTCATTTATCCCGCCAGCTCTGTGCTGATCTGATCCTCGAGTGAACCTATCAACTTCCAGGCATCCTATCAGGAGTTTGTAACACATGTATTTTTTTGGATCTACTTAAGATTTCAAACTGTTTTGCTCAGGTGTTGCAGCCTGCTGTCACCGGGGCAGCACAGATTTAAGGCCAAGGACACAAGCTCTAATAGGTCTGCAAGCGCCTGGCAAAATAAATCAAGCATCCCTCACACGGCTCATGTATTTAAGGTGATTTTCATATACACAGTCGGGCCTGATGTCACAGCTTGTCGGTGGCAGTGAACTGCAATGTCCTCCAGGGGAAATTGAAAGAGGTGAAGTACTTCCTCTGTCTCTCTGTCTCTCTCTCTGAAACACACACGCGTGCACACCTACAGTATAAATGCCAAAGAAGTAAAACAATAAATTGACTTTATACATATTAAAACCAATTCATTAGTATAATCTGATGAACACTCACATAGGCGCGTGTCTAATATTATTCTGACATTTACCATGAATACAAGGTTAATATCCATGTAAATAACTACCACGTGTGAGTAAAGATGAGGTCATGTTAGTAAATGGGTGCAAAGGGATAAACAGCCAACTAATAACACAATTCTGTTATTTCTGAAAACTTGTGAGCCGGAATAACTCTCCCAGCCTGGATGAGTGACTAACGCTGAGACTGAAACCGCAGCGTTAATCTTGTTGTTTGACTGACATTTCGTATCTGTGATAATACTCCAAATAATTAAGAAACGAAATCTTGAAAGGTAATAGCTCCTCAAATCCATTAAGTAGTTAAAGGTTATGAGGAAAAAAAAAAAAACTGGATTATTGCTCACAGCAAAACTCCTAATTAAATGACACTATGTAATTTGTTTCTCAATCCCGTTCTCTTCAGAAGCACAGCGCAGGTTAAATGAATGTGGGTCATCTACCGTCACTCTAAGGAGACAACAAACAATTGTTTTTTTGTTGGGGATTTTTTTTCTTCAACAATTTCCTGTCTATATGTATTAGAGCAAAAGCAATTATGGTATATTGGATAAGCAGGCACACAATTGCTGGTAAATTGTTTGCTTAATTACTTTTTCTTTGCTTTTCTTCTAAGTACACATGCAAAGAGGGATGCTTCCCCCTCCTGGCTGCTAAGAAGAAAAGACAAAGTCTCTCTGGGCTCCTGTGTCTGCCCTGAGAACCATATTTCACTTTGATACAGCTTATGACAAGTCAGTGTGTTTGTCTGTGTTTGCGCGTGTCTGATTTCTCGTTTGAGTTCTCTACACGCACTCGTAGTATGACACATCGACTTGCGGTGCCTGAACTTTTCTTTCATAGACAGAGAACAAACTGAACATCCAACACTGCAGTTCAACTTAAACTTCTCATGGTTCATTATATGGTTAAAAAAAAAAGCATGAATTACTTTAGGAGACACAGGTTCGAGCATGAAAGCTTTCTTCAAACTACAGAAAAGATTTAACGTGTCTTATATTCATATCATAATATGGTGATTATGTCAGAGCATTGAGTGAACGCATGCAACTAACACTTTCAAGTCAGAGCAGCTTGTGTTTATAGGTCCTGGCAAATTTAAATTTGAAAACCTAAGTTTAATTCCCCTTAAAAATGTAAAATGTAATCAGAAATATCTCAATTTAAATCATCAGTGTTCAGTAAATCATCAGTCATGTTCATAAACAACTGTATGACATAAATAGGTAAACAAATAAGTCTATCGTAAAAAAGAACTTGAAAAGAATATAAACACAGAAAGAGTATTAATGAAAATTAACTGTAACTAATTCCATTATTGATTGTATCCACAAATGGTTTTGTAAACTGACTAAAATCTAAAGTTAACTCACAATATTTTCCCTGGGGCCACAAAATTAATATAACAAAAAATAAATAATTCGCTTCCAATTCACAAGTGACTACAGGCAACAAGATAAAAACATATTTTAAGAGGGTCAAAGGTTTATCAGTGTATTAGTACAAATGAAATTCAAATGTCTGTTTTGAACTGAATGGACAGTTTGCTGGATGTAAATTGACCCTCAACCCTCAAATGAAGAACTCCTCAGACAGCAAAGGCAAATTAAATAGAAAACACAAGAGCTCTGATCTACCACGAACCTCTCACCCTCCGAGGACAGACAACAGATGAGCTACACATCCATGAGTCAGCCTGGCTGGTCTGGTCACTGGCAGAGAGGAGAAAATGAAGCGTTAGGGATGGGGAAGGGGGGCCACAAGACGAGAGAGAGGGGAGGCGTAAGAGCAGCGAGCCTAGCGGATCAAAGAAAATAACATGGGAGAGGATATGAGTGCTTTGAGAAGTAATATAGCCGAGATGGCATCTGTTTTCTGTAGCATGCAGGAGGCTTGAGACAAGCCCAGGAAAAAGACAACGGAGAGCGAGTGCACTTTAGCCGAGGATAAGACGAGACACAAATGGGTTATTAAGAAACTCTCAGTGTAATATATGGCTGATGTTAAAGAGTCTCTCTCTAAAATGATCCGCAGATGGCGATCGGGGGAGGGGGGGGCTTGTTAGGATAAGACATGATACTATGATGGTAAATAAATATTATCAAACATCATTATAAAAAAAAAAGCAGGTGTTCAATATCATCCAACAGCGGGACACGATCTTCCATAAAAGAAAGTCCCAAACAAATATTTTTGCAGACTGTTGATGATTAAACAGAATCTGTTGGTATTTCCTGAGTCACATCTCAGTACCACAGTTTAAAAGGATTTAAGTGTGGAGAGAATGAGGTGATGACTAAAACTTAATTACACCTGGCAACCGCGCTGCAATGTAACTGAATGTTAATGTGCTTTCTAAGGTGTCCGGTCTCAGATGTATTCCCTGGGTCCATTCAAAACATTTGAACCCTCTCTTTAAAAAAAACTTTAAAACTATGATGTCTTTCTTATTTTTTTTTTTTTTACAAACTAAAACAGATATGATGGTTCAAGGATAACTGAGCTAAAAAACAAAGTGCAGGACCCAGTTGTCTATTTTAATATCTGCGGTCCATAGACTATATCAAAACCATTCATAGGTTATGCTCCCATATGAGCCTCCTGAAGATTGAATAATGTCCTCTCTGATCCGCGCTGCAAGAGGCCGTATTAGATCCAGATTTCACTGGTTCAGAAGTCATTTCATTCCCCTTCATTTCTCTCTCCCTCTCTCTCTGCTTTATTCCTCCCTGTCTCTCTCAAACACCCTCTCTGTCTGATTTATTTATTGCAGGTCCACTGGTGTGGTACAAAGCTATTACCCGCACATACATGTATGTACCTTTTTGAATAATCAATAAATAATTATTTTATTATTTAATAGGGTGGTATAGGAAAAGGAAATGGGTTTTATTACATAAATCTATCACGCATGATGAAGGGGTGCACTTGTAAAGTTGGATGGGATAGAGGGGCGAGTGGTTGGAAAGCCCTGTGCCCTGCGAAATCACTGAGCACTTTCTCCGCGCGAGGTTGTAAATATGACATTTTTTGTCTCTTTGGGACTGTCAATTGGAGTGCAGGGGAAACACGGGTAGGGGGGCTGTAAATTCACAGAGATTAATTAACCTTTTACATTTGCGATTCAGCCCCGCATCTTTTTCCGCAGACCGTGACCCCTGTGAGTCGAGGGGTGAGAGACCTGGCCGCACGCGGTCCTGGGAATTGCAGACGGCTCATTCAAAATGAGTTATTAACAGATTTTTTTGAATAGATGGAAAAATTGTAGCCCGGCCATTTAGTGTCATAAAGGCCAGGTTGGTGAGGCAGCAGGGGCCTCGCAGGGACAGGAGGCAATACCATTACAATCAAATCTGAGATGGAAGAGGGATTGAGCTGTCCATTCTGAATTTTTATATTGTCAGAGAGTCAGGGAGGAAATAATGCCATCCTGGAGTGTATTAACCTCTGGCTGAGAAAAGCGAGAGAAAGAGGGGGAAGTGAAAGAAAGCAGGGCTTTGAGATTGGACAGTAGGGAGAAAGTGGGGATGAGGGGGGAGAAAACGGATGAGGTGGGTGGAAGCGAGGGTTTCACGCCTTACACTGGAAAAGCCAGAAAGGGAGGAACCAGGGATATGAGATGGCTGAGAGACAGAGGCAGGACGGAGAAGGTGGAGTGGGAATAATACAATAAGGGAAGGCAAGGAGTGACGAACTGTAAGGGTGGGATGGGGGAGGAGGGCTTATATGGACATAACAGCAGACTGGAGGGATGAAGAGGGATGATGGGAAAAGTGGAAGAAGATGGAAGTCTGGAAGGAATGTGGGAATGACAGGGATGGAGAAGGTGTAGCCAGCAAAGCAGACAATAGAGGAATTACAGGCCTGTGAGCTATAGACCTGTCCTACAGTGCTGAATATTGAGATAATACCTAAACATGATAATAATAGCAATGTGCAACTTTTTTTATTACATCACATAACTCTCAGATTCTAGAAGTCTCAGGAAAGAAATTTTTAAGTGAAAAAATATGAAAGAACTGACTTGAAAATGTCTTAAACTATTATAATACATGATAATTACATCACATTATATTTATTTTGTAGCCTCCCCGTTTGGGCGACCACGGCTCAAAATCCAAGGATTGGTTCAACTCCCAGCGAGTTCTGGCCACACGTTGACGCCTCCCTTCAGACAAGACACTAAACCTTCACCCACTGCTGCTGTGACGACATAAGAATGCCCCAAAATTAAAATAAGTCATCCAGCTGATAGATATCGTGTTTACGTTTTGGCCGAGTGGGGGAATAGGTTTTGAGCCTGTTTTGGTTTTTGATCGACCATTAAGCAAAAGAACAGGCTGCTATTGATGTCATAACTGGTGAAGCAAAAAGTCTCAGTATTACCCACTAAAACACAGGTTGTTGTGACACGGAAATGAACTTGTGAGATGTCCATGTAATCGTTGGGCTACATTTTCCTTTTTAAATGTTATCCATATGATCCATTACTTATATTCCATACGTGCACACACACATTGAACTGAACATGCTCGGCAGGAACCGGATTTACCAGAAGAGCTCGTACTTGTCTGGTGATGTGGACAGAGTCGAGAGGTGACAGCTCAGCGTGAAGACTGAAGATGGACTCTTCTGCTCAGGTTAGGCTCATCCTGCACCCAGTGCATTTACTCGTTTGCTTCTCCTGTCGCTGACTTAAACCAGCAGTCGTTGAAGTCATAATTACACGAATAGATCGGATTGCAGGCGTCTTTGCTCACCCCGTCGTCTCTTACCTGCTCCAGCGCGTGTCCGCGTCGACCAATCGCATCACGTTTCACAGGTCGGGAACCGAGCGGAAGTTGTTGGCTGCTTCTGCCCACTCGCAGCCAGTGCAGGTAGCTTCTTAGCAGGCTAACAAGCGTCTGCCCATGTGTTTCTGTGGGTTGTCGCTTCGAAGGGGGAGCGTGAAAACGTACCAGATGCGCGAAAGTTGAAGCTGACGCGTCCAGGGAAATGATTGTCACCGACGTCGCCTCTAAAGGAGAGGATACACTAACGTAGAGAACCCCGGAAGTGGTGAGGGTAGCTAACATCTTGCTACTCTAGCTAGCTTCTTTGGCTCAGAGAGCAAAGACACTGAGTAGATAAGTCGCTGAGTGTGACCGTGTCATAAGCTGACATTGACTCTTAATGTCATCACTTGTCTTTAGAGGCTTAGTCTGGGCTGGTTAAGGTATCGGCAGCCTCTACGTCAACTACCAAAGTCGTTAGCAACTGGCTAACGCCATGGGTTTTTATAAACGCACATGCTACGGTAATATCAGGCTATTAATTTGTATAGATTAGTGAGTTTGTAGGTGAGAGTAACGCGTCGGTTTGGTGTCATTTTGTCGGATCATAACAACGTTGGATAACACAGGATTAGTGCAGTTTAATGTTCGTAGATGTGAAAGACTGCCGCGATATTGTGTATCTGAATATACAGATCAGATACAGCAGATTGTGTATTTGTTTTATCAGATGCAATACTGTAGGCTGATCTCATGTGAATGGTTATTATCCATCTCATATATAAACATTTAATGATTTTTAAATCACAGTCGTAATTTGAAATAATAAAAGTGGTTTAAACACTTCACCACAAGGTAAAAGGCCTTTTCTGCTTTTACTCTGGAGGAAACGTGCTGTCGCATCCTTGCCTAATTGTCTTCTCGTGTTCCCAAAGCTTCCCGCAGCCACCGACACGATGAGCGCCAAATATGGACTGGTGGGCTTCAACAGTTCGCGGAAGCACATTTCAATCTCCATTCCATCGTCCACAGAGGTGATGTCGCCCCACATTAAGTCCGTGGAGGAGCTGAGAGTCCTGGGCATTAACCTGAGCAGCTTCAGCACTCCTACGCAGTTCTTCATCTGTGTGGCTGGAGTCTTCCTCTTTTACCTCATCTATGGATACCTGCAGGTAGTTCGGGAGAAAATGATCTTGTGTGTGTGTGTGAAGGCCATTTGTGTCTATTTGTGAGTGTATACTACTGCAGATGGAATTTACAGAAAGATGTAAAAGCTTCTATCTAAGCCCATCTAAGTGAGGCACTAAAGGCTGTCAGCTTAATGATTTTTTACTCCGTCCTTTTAAACAGGAGCTGATTTTTTCCATGGAAGGCTTCAAACCATTTGGTTGGTACCTCACTCTGGTCCAGTTTGGCTTTTACTCCATGTTTGGTCTGGTGGAGCTTCAGCTCACACAGGACAAGCGCAGAAGGTATCACGACGATCTCTTTTTCGCAGAAAGCAGCATTTACTACATAATGTTTCACTTGGGTTCATTGTTAATTGAATACACTCATAATTATTCGCACACAGGTGAGGTTTGGTTTTCAAAGATTAAGTAATTGGTCACACTTTTACCTGTTGTTAATTGGTAATCTGTTACAGTTAAGGATGCAAATTAGTGTCTCTTCTTTGGTTTTGTTCTGTCCATCTTTTAGGATACCAGGGAAGACCTATATAATCATAGCATTTCTAACAGTGGGAACAATGGGCCTGTCCAATACCTCTCTGGGCTACTTGAACTACCCTACGCAGGTCATCTTCAAGTGCTGTAAACTCATTCCTGTCATGATTGGAGGTGTTTTTATACAAGGTGGGTTAATTCTACTGTGATCTATCACAGAGGCAACTGCAACACTGTGCTTTCATGTGCTGAAACAAAGGTTTAGGGGTCAGGATTTTGAAGTCCAGCTTTTCTGTTCCCTGTCATACCCCAAAGTCTTAGTTTTTTGTTTTTTTTACTGACATGAGGCCCTTCAAAGGTGAGACAGGGAATCAAAGCGGACACAGCAAACCAGACAATCTGATGCTGCACCCCCTTGTCAACCTGAAGGCATCTGTCTGTCAGATGCTCCATTTTTGGAAGACTTTCATCCTCTTGTTTTTTTTCATGCATCTTTTTTTTTTAATGCATTTTTATATCCATGACCTCTGAAACTTTTACTTGTAATGCCAGCCAGTTTATTATCAGTTAGTGCAGTGTTGAATTGTAATTTTCAATATCAGGCTTCATTTTTATGGCAATTTTAAAAGAGGATTGCTTTCTTTGTTTATGATGCGTTTCAGTAAGTTTCCATATATTTTAGTTTAGTAATTTTTTCTTGTGTAGTTTCTGAAACATTTAGTATTTCATTAGCTAAAGCAGAACTAGATTTAGGACATTTTAGGAGGTTTAATCTTCAGATTTTGAAATTGCTAATTAAATACATATTAAGCTTTCGTTGTTTTTGTTGTTCCAGGTAAACGCTACAATGTGGCTGATGTGTCTGCTGCTCTCTGCATGAGTTTTGGCCTCATTTGGTTTACACTAGCTGACAGCAAAGTGGCTCCAAACTTCAACGTCACCGGTAAATCTTTCAAGGTCTCCTATCAAACTGCAGTAGTTGTTCCCGAACAGCCCAGAGACATTGTAAAGCACTAGCTTTTTAGTAATTCTGTACTTTTCAATAATGTGTTTATATCAATGATTGTGTTGCACGCAGGTGTTCTCCTCATCTCCCTGGCGCTGTGTGCAGATGCCGCCATTGGAAACGTGCAGGAGAAGGCCATGAAACTGCATAATGGCTCCAATTCTGAAATGGTAATACACGCATAATGTGTATACATGTACACATGACGTTTATAGTGTTATAGACGTGTGAACAGAAATACTAGAGGTGAATGCAGAAAGTGTTCCTGTGTCCTGAGTTTTGGCTGAGATTCCTGTGTGATGTCACTGACCGTGGCGTTGTGTTGACAGGTGCTGTATTCTTACTCCATTGGTTTTGTCTACATCCTGACAGGCCTGCTCTGTGTGGGTGGGCTGGGGCCGGCAGTAGCATTCTGCTCAGAGGTGAGCATAACCTAAGACAATGCTATTTACTGCAGCTGTGTTTAAATTAGAATAATAATTTGAATCTTGCAGTGTTCAGTGTTACATTTGATTTGTCCTCTTCTCTGTTCTAGCACCCTGTCAGGACGTACGGTTATGCCTTCTTCTTTTCTCTTACGGGTTATTTTGGCATCTCCTTTGTGCTGGCCTTGATCAAGCTCTTTGGTGCCCTGGTTGCAGTAACAGGTCAGAGCGATTTGTCTAACCATAGTATTCATTGCTACATTGCAAGTAACTGCTTTTTATATAACTTTCTTAATTGTATGATAAATGAATTCATGAATATTTATATGCTGTTTACCTAGGGTCAGCAGCAATTTATGGTACTAATGTTTGTCCCCATTCTTATACAAATCACTTCATCCTTGAGTCTAAGTGGACGCTAATAAATTTGAAGAAATTCCCTCACAAGAACAGTTTTTCGAGTTGTGTAGCACAGAGGCATGATCACTATACTGAAATTCAAGATTAGAAAGTCACACACATTTGTTGAACCTTTTGTTGTTTTCCATAAAACCTAATGTAACTGTGTGTTTCACTCTTTTGCAGTGACCACTGGGAGGAAGGCCATGACTATCGTACTTTCCTTCATGTTCTTCACCAAACCTTTCACTTTTCAGTAAGTATGGCTACCTTTTGACTTTGAGCAGTCCTTTTGTTTAAAGTCGGAGTACAGTGTGGCTGCTGACCTCCGTTGGCTAGTAAAAGTTTTGGATTTCCTGCCCCTGCTTTCCATGTCCTCAGTCCATATAAATGACCTTGATGACTAAACTGGTCTTTCTGCTTGTCCTTCACCCTGCTGCCCAGCCTTTCACCCCTGGGTGCTGTCAACGGGGTCTCGTTTAAAGCTGTACCTCTCTTATTTGTTTTCTCTGTTGTAACCTTCAACGTGCATAAACGCACAACATGGGAAAAGACTCTCATTATTTTGTTCTGTTTTATTCTCCCACCTCCGCTTTGGCCCACATGCATAGTCCTTTCACGACTGTACTTTACATTTTTGCAGCTAAGACAATTATTATTTATCGTCTGGTTTATGTCTGTGCTGTTCTTCCAGTGACCTTCTGGCTACTGCCCTTTTAAATATACCTTTCTCGCCATCTCTCCTTCCTCAGGTACATCTGGGGCGGCCTTCTGGTGCTCTTTGGCATCTTCCTGAATGTTTACAGTAAAAACAGAGACAAAATGAAGCTTCCCTCCATCAACGACCTCAGGAGCTGGCTGCTAACAGGAAAGAAAGTCCGATTCCTCTCACAAAACGTATAAGAGGCAACCGCAGTCCATCACATGGAGACTGTACATCTGTACGGATGTAGTGTTGATCCAAGGGATATACTAAAGCATGTGCCTACTCTACTGGCCTCATTTGAGCCAAGGATGGGTATACAGGGTTTGACTGCTTCTGGACCACTGGTGTACCTGGAAGTACTTTATCTGCAGGGGAATCAATGGCTAGTGGGCTCTGTTAAAGCAGTGCCGAAGAGGCTTTTGGACACACATTCATCATGGACAACATAGACAATTTTAAGACTCTGTAAATGGAATCCAACGCCTTAGCACTGTTTTGCACTGGAATGGACTTTAATCTGTTTGTTTGTTTTTTTTAAAGAAGGAATACAGAGATATGTTTCATTGCCACCACCTCAATTGAAAAATACATTTGAAATATTTGTCACTTGCCAGAAGGACATAACAAGTTGGTTTTACCTAATCATTGTAATTTGTAATCATTGTGCTATAAAATGGCCTTTTTCATAATGTATTTGTAATTTGTATCTAATTATGCCCAAAGTCAAGAAAAAAAAAAACTGCCACCTCTGTCATCACAAGGTGACATGTTGGCAAATCTAGAGAAATGTGCTCTACAGTTTACATCGACTGCCACCATTTAATCATGTTTAGGTGAAACCATACCAGACTCTTGACAATAAAACAATGATTTCTCTTAAATGTTTTCTCTCTAGACTGTACTGTACATGTGTGACACTTCAGTTCACTTACTCTCTCCACTTGCTCTGCTCGAGAAGCTGAAATGTTGCCAAAATGTGTGTGTGTGTGTGTGTTTTAGCCATCCATTGGCCTTAGGCATGTTTGATTAGGAGCCCTGAAAAACAGAGAGCACTGTTAGACAGAAAGTGAACGTCAGTCTTCGCTGTCCTGTTCGTGTGTCTACCACTCGCACGAATCCCCGTCTGCATGCTGTGCGAATGGCCATGGTGATGAAACGCACTCCTAGCTTCAGCTTTGGTGAGATTTACAGTATGTTGTATTCCACATATTTCATTTGGATGTTGAATTTGTTTATGTCGGCGCTGCTACCGGTGTTTGCATTATTTTGCCGTTGCTCATACCGAATTCAAGTGCATCAACGTCTTTCTCACGAATCCCTTCTTTTAGAATAATCATCACTGTACATCTGGTTTGAATTGGATAACTACAATGCAGCGGATAGCTACTCATTGCCCTTGAGATCTGTGCTTGTCCAACCATTCTCTGTTTATAGTTCTGGTAAGAAACAGTGGAGCTCTTTGATGTGTTGCTTCAGATAAGATGAGAACAATGCCAGTATCTTTTTTATTTATATATCTTTATTTGACCGACTGCAGTGCGCTAAAGTTTCCAATGTTATTTTTTTAAATATTCGATACATGCACATAGTGTGATTGCAATGAAGTAGTGAACTGGTCTTCTTATGGTGCACTGTTGCCAAGTGATTACATGTAGGAACGCTGCTTTTTAACCTTGGACCCAGAATCCTCCCTGCTGAAGTGCCCTGGAGCAAAAATCCAGACTGACCTCTCAATGGACATTTGCAGGTAAGAGGAGTTCACCGTAAAGGTCAAGCATGTCCAGTACGGACAGATTTCACCGAGGAAATATTGAAGTGGTCTTGGAATACGTTGGAAATCGTTTGTCTTCGGTGATCTTCCTGCGAACGCGTGTCTCGGTGTGTGTTGCCATAGCACGGTGTGAAATGACAGAGACTTGCTAGCTCAGCAGGAGGCGGCTGAGCGTGGCTCTCTCTGTGATCCTAATAGAGGCCCTGATATTACAGTCTCACTTCCAGGCGGGAAACCTAACGCTGGGCCAATTAGTAATTTGGTATTTCATAAAATTTGGCAGCTTGTGTCTGATGACAAAGTGACAGGGATCCTCTCTCCTCCGGGAAACCTTTGGCAACGGAGTAACACACACACACACACACAAGCACAAAGTTTTACTTCCAAAGCAAAGTGACAAGTGTTGCACAAAATGGAAGCTTGTAACTCAGCTGAAAATAGCCAAATGCATTTATGTTGGGTTACAGATTCAGGTTTTCACACCAGAATGGAATGGACAAAAGACTTTTTTTTTTTTCAGGAGGCCTTTTTTATGACACAGCGCCTCGCTTAACTACTGTGTTTATATGATTGATGAACTATTAAACCGTCCATTATAGGTCGGGAGGTCATGTTGCTGTGTTAAAACATTAGTTTGCCATTATATACACCTTTGATGTGAAATGTACAGCACTGCCTCATCGCTATGGGAACTGCTGTTCTTTTCCAGCTCCCCGAAAGGTCATTATGGGATGGGAAAGCCCAGTTGACCCAAGGCAAAGTACATCATTTGTCTTTTAGCACCAGGAGAACACACCTCACAGAGCAGACTGACCCCTGTTAGAACGCCGAGGATTTTGACCATTTTTCAAAGCCACGCAGGAATTGGCCGTCCACTAAAGTCAGCTGTTTTTTATTGTTTTAGACAAACATTTATCTTTTTTATTTTTATCACAAGTGACTTTAGGTTTGTCTTTGGTAAAGCTGTGAAATGGTACAATATGTTAAACTCACCCCTGTATGTGAGTATATAACACAAGATATAATAGAGACCATACAGAAATGGATAGAAATCATTATTCACAATTTATATCTACACTATTAAAATACTAATTTCTTCTCCCACTTCCTCCTTCAGCCCTCCACTCTGCTAAACACACACACACACCTGGTAACTTAGGCCACCCAGCCTCCATGCTCACATGGTTGCAGCCCTTCCTAATAAATAATGGGAGGTGTCCAGAGCTTATCATCCCAGCAAATAGGCCTCTATATTATATGCTGTGCAATGCTCAGATAGGTTACTATATAATATGTGGTCAGATGGCCACAGCAGAGAGGGCTGGCAGCTCATTCATTACCTGTGCATTCAGTTCATGGGGGCAGTAAGGAGGCTGGGTGACTGGTAAGGAGCCTTTCTGGTAGAAACATGCACAGTACACAATCAGTTCCTGTTGGTTAAACCAGAAGTACACAGACATGACTAACTTGCATGTCCTTTGTGAATCGAGCATCGAGAGGATGTAATTTCCTTCCTTCACGTTCTTCTTTCCCTTCCCTATTTCCTACCCCATCTACAGCAGCCATGCTCCCTACCTCCTCCTCCTCCTCCTCCTCCTCCTCCCACTATCTCAGACTCATTACACCCCACCCACCCGTAACCCAGCATCGAGAAGCAAGAAGCTCTCCTCATATAATATGATGGCCATCTGCTAGGCTGAGCCACGCTTTCCCAAAAGCCCCGGGGCTAGATGTTTATCTGTCGTCCCCCTTCTGAAACTCCTTTAAGGATGCAAAACATATCAGCGATCAGCGCCGCTACAATTATCACAGGTGCTGCCGAGCTGTAAAGTGATCAGGAGAAATGGGAGGAAACATAATTGAAGTGGATTAGAGCGAAGAAGTGGGAGGGGGGGAAAAAATTAAATAAAGATTGTAGTGGTTTGGACAGTGGCCCTTCTCTATACTGCTGTTTGAAATTCACTCTGCTGTGATTAAAACTGGTGCAGAGCAGTAGTGGAAGTCCTGGCACGGAGTTTACCTTTTTAACAGCTGCCTAGTGTTTATCTTACCTGCTGTTTCACTGAATGTCGTCCTGGCGAGTTTAAAGTTGCAGTTAGAGAGTGTGATCGTGCTCTGTATATCCAATTTCTGGGCTTTTTTTTAAATATATATATATGTGCACTCCGTGTATTTTTCACTTTGACCTGAGGAACTTGGTGTGTGTGTGTGTGTGTGTTCATATTTCTATTTTGTGTGTCTCACACATGTTCGGCCAAACCTTCTTGTATTCAGCTTATCACCAACCTCCGACAAGCTGGCAGCAAACATTTGAGTACACACATGCAAATACATAGAGACACTGTACAGAAGCACGCGCACGCCCTCTCACACTCCATTTTGGCAGCACGAGCCGGGCCAAAATATTCTGCAGCAGTCACTCATGAAGAGAAATTCTTAATAATAAATATCCAGCCAATAATGAATGTGCTGCTGGCTGCAGTTGTCTTGAGGGCATAATATCTAATTTCCTCCCAATGTTTCATATCCCTACTCCAACATGTCGACACAGTCCATCATTACACCCCAATGCAGGTTCCTATCACTTTTATTTATTTTTCAAATCACTATATAAATCAAAGCCCGGACAGATGAGATCCAATAAATTACAGAGTGCTGGACAAATGCAGAATTTTAACTGTGTACCAGGAGAGGAGATTCCCAAGGGTGCTGCCTGGTCTGCACTCGAGGAAAATCTACTAAATGTCATATTAAATCACGGCTAACTTGAATATTACTCCCTGCTGTTTTTAATACAAAAGCTTACTCTCATCTTCAGTCTTATCTGGGTTTTGTAGATTTCTTATTTCTCATTTCTTCATTTCCTTC
This sequence comes from Macropodus opercularis, assembly GCA_030770545.1. Taxonomy (NCBI): domain Eukaryota; kingdom Metazoa; phylum Chordata; class Actinopteri; order Anabantiformes; family Osphronemidae; genus Macropodus; species Macropodus opercularis. The sequence goes on from JAUCMP010000028.1 coordinate 9,333,049, forward strand.
ATTTCTTTCTACCCAAAAAACATTTACCTATGCTAATGAACGACACAATTTTGCATCCCCTCCCCACCAGGTTTTCTCTTTGTACAAACTGGGATGCAAAATAGAGCAGCAGATCCTGATCCTATGTAAACCAACCCTGGTGTGTGAGTCACCCCCCCCCCCCCCCCCCCCCCCTTCTATTCCAAGCTCAGCTGTGTGGAAAAATAGGAGGGTTAGTGGAGGAAAGAGAAGAAATGAGGGCAAGAGGAAGGAGAACCAGGTGAAATAGAGCATGGAGAACAAGGATGGGGGCTCTGCAGCCTCACGAACCTGCACCTGCCATGCTTGAATCCTCACTACGGCCTCACGTAGGTGCAGGTGGCTAACCAGTCAGCTCGGGCACAGACCCATAACGTGAAGGCCAGGCTCAAAGGACACACTCGGCTCTATACCTGAGTATTGCAATCATTGCTATCAGCAGGGAACATGCTGCCATCAGGACCCATAACATCAGAGTGCACCTTGGCGCTGACACCACATGACACGCATATGTGCAGAGGCAGCGTGAGGCAATGCCAGGGCAGGCAGCAGCAGGGGTTTGAGGGAGATTCCCACTGACAGTGGTCCAATGGGGGGAGACCTCCACAGCACAGGCAAACAGCAGGCATTCTTCACAACATGGCAGAAACACAAGCAAAGGAACAGAGCCATGCGGCTACAGGAAACGAGGGGAAATAGTGAAAATATTGTAGTAAGATAAAAATAATAATAACTATATAGCGCAGTATTAGCTTATGGGATGGAAAGCACATGGGACTGAGAATTATCTGCTGAGTCCTCCTTTGCTGTCATATTCCTGCATCTGTACGTCGAGAAGTTTTCATAACAAAGCGTTTGCCCTTCTGTATCCAAAGTGATTGGTCTCTTACAGCGTCAGGCCTTTTATCACAATGGCAATTACGATTGCTGGATATTTTACAATATGGGTATTAAGGGCATTTTTATGGACTTGTAGTATAAACTAACTTTTCATTGTCTTTAGATAAGGTTAAACAAGTTTTGTGTAGAATGTTCGGAGCTAGTTTTAGCTACTGAGGTCATGTGTACAGTTACACATAAATATACAAACTTAAATATATAAACATAATATGTTTCCTAGAAAACATTTCTAACACTGAAGCATTTTTATCTGGCTTCCTCTGCAGTCGCATCATACAGGATTTTGTTAAATTATTTCTAAATTTGACTAGACTGGAAAACTGAAGGCAATTATTATTTTTTTTATTAATTGTTTGGATACAAATTTGTATTATATGACAGACTAAAGAATAGAACTGAATATCAAACCTATTGCTCTGCGACGGTTTTGAGCAATTACCAACAGGATCTTTTAACACTACACTCGGAGACAAAATCTCATTTAAAAACAATAGCAAAGCAGAAGGCAGTTGTTCTAATATGGAGAATAGAAAGAATAAATAATCGAGTTGTCTGCGCTGCCCAACGCAAAGCAATTTAATGCATCAGTGGCAGCTGCCTATTAATTTCCTGTAGTAGGAGAACAGGGGGAGCCTGCGAGCGCTGATTGGCAGGACGACACAGCTGCATCATGTATCACTTCAGAGAATAAATGCGTGCATGTACTGTATCCACACACAAGCAAACACGTGTGGATTGTAGTTGTATCCGTGTGGCTGTTTCCCACAGTATCATTGGTTGCACGAGAGTGAGGTGGCAGATTACAGTCTAGCTAATAAAAATGAATTAATTAGGAAAGCCTAGGGATAGAGAAGCCCATATGTGACTCTTGTCCTTAGGGTGCTGCATCAATAATAGGCCCCCCAGGCAGACCGTCCTCGCTGCTCCTCAAATCCCAGTCTGATTTAATTGGATACCCAGTCACTGACCCCTCCCCTGCTTCCCAAATATCTAAAAGGGGGCGTGGCAACTCCAGGCTCCCTGGCATTGACCCAAGCAACAACGCCTTTTGCCACTGGCGAAGGAGAAGGGGTAGACCACGGGTCTATAAATCCACGCATATTTGGATGCGGGCCACCGCTGGTCCCAGACGACCACTGCAGTGGAAACAAGCAAACAGGGGCCACGGCCAGGAGACACCAGAAGTGTGATCGGAACCTCATCACCTCTGAACTTGATATTGTGCATGCAGAGGGAGGGGGGTTGTGCAGTGAAGCGCGAGGTCTCCTACGCTCCACAAAATCACCACGTCCCTGTTTGCGACAGACAGATTTCATATGAAAGCTTAATATTCACAAACAAACGTCGCCATTCTTGGCGGCACTGGACTCTCCATTGCTGCCGGTTTGCTGGCTATTCATTTGACCTGTCTCGTGGAATCAGTGTATTTTGTTTGATGCATGGTTTTTCATTATCACTATGGCCCATCATTACTTTCCTCTTATTATAGTCTGGGGGACATTCGAGACAGTTCAGAAGAGCTGTGGATGAGGGACAACACACACACACGCACACACACACTTTCTTTTGGGGGAAAAAATGTGCCCCACAGACATAATGTCTGTGTTTTCCTGCAATTAATTAATGGGTCCCCAGCTAGTTAGCAGTAGGCAGCACTTGTTTCACCGTGGCGACTGAGAGAGGGCAAAAGGGGTTGGAGCCAGGCTCGCCTCGGTAGCTGCAGGCTTTTAGTTGTGAGCCACTGGATTTGGACTATTTTTAACAAAATCCTTTTATGGATAGATAAATCTGATTTTATGCAAGAAGAGTCTCCTGGGTTTCAATTAACTGGGGGTCACGCTGTAGATCTATCACAAAAAGAAAGTAGGAAGGGGAGAGAGAAATAAGGGGAGAGAGGAAAAGATAGAAGAAAGTAAAGGAAGAGGAAAGCCTTTAATTAATGCTGTAATTAAACATTTGTGAAATGCATTGTCTGCAGTGCCTTTGTTTTTTGTTTTTTTTAAATTTTGATGAGTATTGGGGGATTTGTAGAGAATAAGCCAACTGTGACTAATTCTCTGTAAACCCCCAATACTCTCCTGAAAGTTGTTTTGTTGTTACATCATGATTGTTAATAATGCAAAACATGCTTTGGAGTTCTTTTTAACTACAGTTTGTCTTTCCACAATTGGAGAAGAAAATATGTAATTGGTAATGCTGTGTTCCTCGCCCTTCAACAAGAATCCTCTGGGTGCCTCTGGAAAACATTTGACTAAGTGCGAAGATGTAGTGGCAGAGACGGGGAGAGGCTGAAACCCGCATCTACAGGAGACTCTGGAAACTAATTTGATTCCTAAAACATGCGAGATGACAGTTTCCCGCTGCACGGTGGAAGGTAGATTTGACTTTGACTCACGACGCGCTGTTTTAATCACGGGCCACCAGGCATGGCAAGTCGCAAGACCCGAGGAGAGTCGCATAAAGAGTGTCAGGCATGTGGGGTGAGAGATAGAGAAAGGAGGAGAGGCGGGCGGGGAAAATCCATAACAGTTTAAGCAGTGTTTGGTCAAAACGCACAGCGTGATATTGCGCATCTATCACCTCGGCGCTGTCTCTGTTTCACCGCCATGCATATTTCTTCGCAGCTAGCCCGCTCGCTCATTGTTAAACTACCCACAGGGCACTTCTTAATGTGAAGTTGATCTCAGGTTGTAGTCACTTACACACACACACCAGTTCCACCCCCATTGCTGCTGTGACATTTCCCTCCCCATTCAATTCCCAGCGTGTGCAAAACATATTATGTCCATCTTTTTTTCTCCTTTTCTGCATAGAGAGAAAATGATTCAGTTCATCAGAGCACAGTAACATACTTCTATACGTTTGACTGAAACACACACACACTCATGGATCAGCATGGATCCAGTTGACATTACAGTTTGATTTCTTAATATGTCGTCTCTACTTCTTGCACGAAGACTTCTCCAGTTTTCTAACGGATGTCTCCTGAAAAAGTTGTGTCTCTACTAGCCCGCGGGACCTGGTCACCTAACACTACAGTGTGGTCTGCACGGAAACCACTTTGAAATAAAAACTCATGACTCATCGCTTTTTCTTTTTTTTTTGGAAGGGGGTATTTTCTTTACACGCGTCCCTAATTGCTCCATCGCTGCTTTCCCCACCTGAGTTTCTGCCTACATCTCCTCCTTTCACTCCCCTTTTCCTATTGTGCCCTCTACTACCCTCCTTTCTTAAGCTTGTCATCTCTGGTTCCCAAGTCCTCTAAGTGGCAGCTAGCAGGTTACGGGCAGTGACTGAACTGAGCATGCCCAGAGAGCCCACCTAACTAATTAGATATCCAACCTTGATGTGTGCGCTCTCTCTCTCTCTTTCTCTGTCTCTCGCTCTCTCTTTCTTACTCTCTGTCTCTTACTCACTCACTCATATACATAAGTCTGTGTACTTGGGCCCAGAAATGACTTATTATGATATATTTCTGGTACAGCAGGAGGAGGGCGTTCGTTGGAGACAAATTATCCAAATTAATTTCTAATTTAAATCTTAGGGCTTTTTTTTTTATAAGCTGCGGGCACCTTTGATACCAGAGAGACGGTGTGAAAGAGGAAATAAAGGCAGCAAGAGGACGGAATGATGCAAGGAAGAATAAAATGATGCTGTAGTAACCATGGCAGTGTGAAGACAGGAAGGATTTAATCCAGCTGAAGGAAGAGGAAAAAAGAAAATGACTCTATAAGTTCGAGGGCCTAATTTGTCCTTATTAGTGGCCACACACCTCGCTACGCCTGAGAGGAAGACGAGTGGCCTACAACCACGGGTTAATCTTTGAAAAATTATTATTAATCTGCACACAATAACCCCAAGTGCTTATGACAAATGTAGCCCCCCCCTCCCCAAAGCATGGCCGTGCGAAATGGTAGAGGAGATCTTCAGATGCTTCAAATGAGCAATTAGGCCGCCTCACTCCGATCGGACAACGCTCTCTGTTCACGTGCGTTAGCTGCATCTCACACGGCATGAAGTTTTGGCATCTGCCGTGGTTTGTCAGGAAATCCTCGTGCACTAAGGTGAGTCTCGTGCACATACTACTGCACGTATACTGTACATATAGGTCAACAGGCACGCACCAAATTTGCAAAGCAAAGGTGTGAATCCACTTGAAACAGGAGACTGAGAGATTCATGGTCTACACTTGAAGATCACCGCGGTGTGTTCATGTCAGCCTCCTTTGCTGTCATATACAGTACTTTCAGTGCCAGAATCCATTCATCTTAAGATTCCCTTTATGAAGAAATAGTAAGGCTACACAGCAGCGTGGAAGGCTTCTTGTTAAGCTACGTGGACTTGTCACTGCGTGTTTAATCACCAATCTACCCAGGAGCCTACAGCTTGTTTCAAACAATATTAAATAATAGCACTGCTCACCGTGGCACGAACAAACACCCGCTTGCCTACACAAAGACGGGCACACACAGCCTCGCTGCTGCACCCTCCGCGCACGCCGCAGCAGAGCGGCCGACACGGACATGTGTCTTCTATTTTGGCTCTTGGGGACGAGGAGGTTTGTGGGTTTCAGAGGGGGCTTTTGTGTGCGACTCTGGGTGCCGTGCTGGCTCGGGGAGAGGCACGGAGTTGTAATTAAGGACAGAGGGAGGAGGATGTTCGTTAGATGTAGTGTCCTCATTAGAGTGTGTTCCACCCGGAGGTGGTGCTGAGCAACGGACACCTAATGAGACGCATATTGTAATGAAAGCTGGGAAGCAACAACGGCATGGACTCTCAAATCAGGGTGTAAGGAAGACTTCTGATATGTGCTGCACACTGGATATGTAAGTCTAGCACTTTAGGGTCTAGTGTTAGTTTCTCAAAAGGAATGAATCATAGCAACTTTTATCAAAACCGAAATAGGCATCAGTGCATCTACATGTGAGGTAAAAGACCACGAGAGGCTAATCTGTTCCCCTTCTTCACTTATTGTCGCCAGTTTCCTTCCATTATATTAATTTAGGCCTCAGATGATACGCATTCGGATGAGGCTACAAATCATTTTTACGTACTGTATGCAGCCATCCATATGAACACTGTAGGGGTTTCTCTGCCCTGTGGCTAAAGACAACTGTAGCTACTGGATCCCTGCTCACACACTCACTGACAAACTACCTCACAGCGTGCGACTCACGACAAGTACCGTACAGGTAATCTCACTTAATCATCTCAGAGGTCGCCGCAAAGTCAGCTGATTCCTGTGCTGAGCAGTAAAAAGCGAAGGGGTTGGGGACCGGAAGGCAGAGATGAATGGAAGAATGGAAGAGGTGGAGGATGAGAGGACAGAATAGGGATGGAGCAAAATGGGGAAAGTGTGTGTATGTGTATGTGTGTGTGTCTGTGTGCGTGCTAGAGGGCACCCTCACAGAGACAACGCTTACAGGCAATCCAAGGGCGATCGTCACATTTGTGAAATAATCCAAAATGAACATAGTTGTCTTTCAAGTCTTTTAATAAAGAAATTAATACAACATTCTTACAGTTCATTTCATCCTGGTCCACGACAGTTATGTATACGAGGCGTGAGAAGAGAGAGATGCCCACAAGTAGGAATGGCAGAAGATGGGGGGGGGGGGGGGGGGGGGGGGGTAGGAGGGAGAGGCGGTCTCCCCCGAGGCTGACAGTGGCTGGCCTCCCTCGGCCTGTGACAGGCAGCCAAACAGGTACGCTGGGAGATGATTTAAGGCGATAATAACCTCCACTTTGGCAGATGGATGATGTGGCTCCCGCGGCCGCTGACATTTAATGAATGAAACATTAGTAAACACTGCTAAAAACATGATTAGAGAGCCCCCCTGCCGACAGCAGACGGAGAGGAGAGAGAGTAAAAATCATCATCACCACCTCCACCCACAGACACGCACACACACCCTTGTCACAATGACAGAATTGTCCAGTCCTTTTATTGCTGCTCAGCACTTTTGAATATAAGATGAAGGTGAGGACCTCGGGAAGCAAATATGTATGTGCCTGTACGTTTCTTCTGTCTTCTGGCTCTGTTGGCATTACACCAAATGATATGTGTAGAGCAAAGGTGTGCCGCCTGCAGATATTCACAAAGTGGCCTTATATAGGCAATGAGACAAAGCTTTCTGGATGCAGGGTGAAAGAGGCAAGGACTCACTAAAATAGATATGCGCCGTCACTGCCCTACCTGCTCCACCGGACTACGATGAAGAGGAAGGCAGTGCAGCTACTGTAGCCATGCGAGCGCCAGGAAATCAAGGCTGTGACATGCAACACTCGTTAAGATAAAAGAACGCTTCACACATATGTATGAAATTAAAGGGAGCAAACTGTGGATGGACGCAACGGGGGAGAGCATCTCGTTTGAGGGTCCTAGCTCACACGTTAGAAAAGAAACTTATCATCCAGAAACACGTCAGATGCAGAAAATGTGCTTTGTGGTCAGGCAAGTCCATGTTTCAGCTCTTCTTTCTTCAGTAAAAATGTGATTCATCTTTCTTTCTATCAAACGTCCAAAGGAAAAAAGAAAAAAGAAAAAGACCAGATGCATCAGTGCCTGCAGCACGGGTGACTAAGAGTGAGTGGTGAGAGCAAGGTACCACTGATGCTGAAGTTTCCCACTCATCCATCCCCTTGACCTCCATACCCTGGTTTCCACCTCTACCAAACAGCACCGGTACAGAATTTGGACAGTTAGAGGTTTGCTGTTTATTCATACACAGCAACATATAATAACCATAAAACCTCCTCAACACTTGTAACAATGACTTAGAGAGGTACGCGTTCGCAGAAGGCCAGGCTATAAACCACAAACCGTCTGGGTGTGCAACAAGGTCGGCACAAACAGCAGTTTTACCGACACCAAGGGGAAACGCCGGAGTGATACCTTTGGCTAACGACACTAAATAGGACAACAGCAAGTCAGAGGGGACACAACTAGAGAAGTGCTCACTCACCTATTTCTAATCACGGACATGTCTTTGGCATAAACAGAGGGACGCACAAGGACACACAAAGAGGCCAGACCTATCTCTGACTGTGGAAGGGACGGTGAGAACAAACAAGGGCAGGGAGAAGCCAGCGTGAAACAGAGTTTGGAGTAAACTGAGTGAAAAAGAAGAAATAACATGTATTGTTATTGCTGTAATTCTCTCTACGTCACCACTGAATCGTCTGAAGTTGGCGTTAAATAAAACAAGGATGACGAGGAGTTAATTTGCAGAGCAGGTGAGGCACTGCTATGGTTTTCCACGAGGTGTCACAAAGCTTTAATGGCCCCTCTCCCTGCACCTAATCTGTGATTATTTATGAGCTGACGGCCGTCGTGGATTTGAAAATTCTTAAAAACGTCAGGGGACATGCAGACATAGACTGATGTGAAGTCCCAAGTACAGCAGAATTAGCACCAAATCCATTAATAACATCAAAGATGAAAGATCAATTTCAGCTCAATATTGATGGTTACCATAATGTTCATATGTATTACACAGTTTGACTTCAGAGTCAAATTAAGTTCACTGGGCTAAATTATGCCAGGCTGAATTTACCCATTTATATGACTCTTTTTATGGCTGATTCAAAGCCGCCTAGCTAATCAACGCTCTATTACAAAGCTTCTCCATGGTGGCAGTTTGATTGGCTTCAATTTACATAATGGTGGAACGCTGAGAAAAGTGAGGCCTCGACTGCTTTCCATTTCTCCGCCGAGCCGATTAGTTTGTGGATTTCAGACATGTGCGAGGCATCGGTTTTATTTATTTCATTATTCGTTCACTGGTCTATTGCACCTGGACTACGCTCAGCGCTGGAAACCAATTTGTGTTGGGAATGAGAAAACAGTTTCATTTGCAGGTATAGACCTTTAGTGACACAGAGACACACATGCGAACACACCTACACAATCAGTATTAGTAACTTATGCCATCTAGGATATTACATACATTCAAATGAGCATCCACATCAATCAGATCTTAATTTTTTATTTTTTATAAGTATATTTTTATCCATAGTGATAGTTTTACTACAGTCATTGTGCTGCTGAAATGGGATGAAAGAATAATAATAGTCGACAGCAATGCTACTGGCTCTGTGAGGACGCGTTTAGGCCCAGTTTGATCTAAATGCTAATGTCAGCGTGCTAACAGGTGCCTAATAACCATGCTAACATACAGGTACGCCATTATTAACTGAGTTTGTGCTTTGGTTTGTCACTAAATCTAAGGGATCTAATTTGTTAAAGCAGATAAGGTCTAATAATGCAGGATGGATGGATGTTACATCAGTTGTGACATCGCCCTGTCTGGTACCCTCATGTTTCCTCTCATCTTCCCAAAAAAAAAGAAAAAAAAAGAAATCACATCTTTGAATAAAAATGTAAGAAATGATCAGGTTCTTTAAGCCAAGGGGTGTGGGAACATCAAGTCATTACTAGTGAAAGTCTGTACCAATCATCACATCAATCCATTCATCTTTATTATTATATTAAATCTGAAAGTATGGATAAGATGAATTAATTATAATTCAGTCCCACCTAAGACATTCTGGCTGATCTTCATTAACTTCTGCATTATTATGTTTTAGTTTAAAGTGAGATCCAGAAACGCTAAATATTTAGATGCAATATTTAAGCAGTACCAGAATAAATGATGTCAAACTGGAAGCCATGGTCATGGTTTACTGGCTACCTCATCAATCACGAGCATCCAGGAGACTGAGTCCTTTCACATTACTCAGTACGTGTGATGTGAAGCTTTACGTGTATCTCACTCCAGCATCTTCAGCTGTTTGTTTAACTCCTTTAATCTCTTGCAGTAAGTTCTCTGCATTTCGCCACAAACACATGCACCCACGTGCGCACAGAGACGCCTCGAACGCAACACCCCTCCTTTGGTCTGCGTCTCATGAGCAAGCCTGAAAGTCAAGTGGTGGAGGATATTAAAACAGAAAGAGGGAGAAGATCAAAATTACCAGAGCAGCAAGGCTGGGGGCACACAGCCCCGATGTGATTTCCCCTTTCTCCCTCTCACTTTTCCTCTCTCATCTGACACCGCATGAAGCCTGGCCCAGGTAACTGCACTTTTTAATGATGCCATTTGCCTAATGCCTTCCTGTGGTTGTCAATCTATCTCACATTATCCCTCATCTTGCCTGTCTCACCGCATCGCCCGCACCCCTTGACTGCGGCACACCAAAGAGCCTCGCCCGAAACGTCGCTGCGTCGGCCCATTAGGAGCCTCCTCCAAACTAATTGGTGGGAGACGCCGCGAAAAAAAAAAAAAAAAGACAACCAGGAAACCACAACAACAAGGAAGCAACAACAAAAACAGGGGAGCAGAGGACGGTGATGGGCACGTCTTTTATCCTGCTGCTTCTCTAACTTCTCCTTTTTGCTGATCTTGGAGGTTGCGCCGGGGCACAAATTGGGATGAAGGGGGGGAAGTCAAAGGGGAGAGTCTGTTAAACCATAAGTTGGCAGACGTAAGTTTCTCTGTATTGCTACACTATGTCTCCATCTCTCCTTGCCTTGTCCTTGTCAGTCTCATGTGCCCTCACGTTATCTTAACCACTCTCTCAGTAATTGGTAAAACCAAAGTCTTCCTGTCTGATAGTAGTAGTTGCATGTATCCAAATATTGCCATGTAAGCAAGGCAAGCAAAGTTTTATGACACATTTTTTAATTGCTGCACAAGCTGCACTAGGCTCGCTGATATCTCTACTACTACAGATACCTATCGTAGCTCTGTGCCCCACACGCAAACACACACATTCCTAGCACATATATTCCAAGAGAGGCTTTTATGACAGGGCCAGGTGACGTGAAGTCCACTGGATGAATAGCTTGGTAGCCTGAGGCTGGGGCAGGGGAAAGGATAGGCCATAAATAGGATTGAAGCTTAAATGGAATAATGCAGCCTGGAAAAGAGCTGGGCTTGGAGTCGGGGGGCGAACCCGGAGGTAACGTAGAGGTGACGAGTTCGCCTGGAGAGCAACTGGAGCAATAATAAGACAGATTTTTATTTTTTTTTTGTTGTTAGTAAATGGAAGTGAGAGGAATTAGGCATTTGAGACTAAGTTAGACTGAGATACAGGCAGCGGCATTTACACTAACGCAGGCTTCCTGTTTGCACAACGCAAAAGGCAAAGAAGGAAAAGGAAGCACAAAGGAAATAATCGTCCCGCGACTAACGTGTTTTGAACGAGGAAGGAAAGTTTGTCCTTTGGAACTGATGAGTGGACGGCCCAGTGTTCAAGTATGGGGGGTCGATCCCAGTAGGCCCACATTAAGAACAGAGCACTGCCTTCGTTACGAGTCATTAGACAGGCTTAAAGCTGATGGCATGAGCAGGGAGAAGATTAATAAGTATCCAACAAGAAGGCCATTGGCAGGATGTTTGCGTAGCGTAGTGCATGCAATGGGCTGTAGACTTGAGTAAACATGGTAGTGGGGTTTCACTTACACTATGGCGTGTGATGTGTGCTTCTTTTTATCTTTCACGTGTCTTGAATATCTGTTCTTTTCCTTCAAATGGTATATTTTTTATCAGATTCTAGCATCTCTTGTATCAAGGACGTTATTAAAACCTCTTGCGTCCCATAATTATTTTTTTGGCGCTGAATTCTGAATTTCATGTTCGCTCAGCTCTCTCTCCTAGAGCAGTTACATTGATAAATAGCAAGCACAAAAGCTATTAAACGTCCTCCTCCTCTAACTGTGGCCTGGGATAAGCTTCACAGTAAATTAGCTACAATTAGCTCTGCAGCAGATGTAGACAAGATCATCTCACGAATGCTGTTAAATGCCCACCCAGTCGTACGGTGTCTGAGTTAGTACCGTGGGGATCATTTTGCAAATCAATGATCTCAGTAAGTGCTTGGTAAAACAACAACAACAACAACAATAAGGGCTATGCAACGTACACTGTAAGCTGAATGTGGACAAGTAGACTTTAGTTGTGGGAAGATCCTGAGCTGGCGCAAACAGTAACCCGTGGGTGAAACGGTGCTTTGCTCCAGGGCAATGCGAGTCGTTTATTATGCAAGGCTGCGCCGCACCACCTTGGTACACGGTGACAGCAGCAACTTCAGCGTCTCTGCATGCAGGTTAAGTCTTTTATTTGAGTCATTAATTAACTTTAGGAACCATTAACCCCCCCCCCATCAAGCAGTTTGGGGTTGGATTTTTTTTTTTTTTTTTTTAAGGATTCGTTTTGCCATCTTGTGGCATCTTGTGTGCGCTGTTTCTTCATAGGCATATTTATTTTTATTTTTTTTACTTTAATGTGGTTCTGCTGGAGCTGTCAAACTGATGCTACAAAAACAAGCAGGCTAGGATTGAACCTGAAATGTCTAGGTCATGCAACAGTTTCAGGCAATATGAGAAGCAATTCTTTGGCAATTTTGGCATCAATTATGACCAACTTTACTGTATACATTTCATTTTACCTTTACTTCTAAAATCCAATCGTGTCAGCTGCATTTATGCTTAGTGTAAGTAATGCTGTCACGACTTTTATTCCCAATCACACGTATGTTAAATCTATTTAAAAATACATTTCTAATATTTCTCATTCTCACTCAAGGTAGATGTGAAACTGTGCGTTCATGTTCAAACCGGCCCCCTGCTCACTCACCCATGCTGCCCCAGTGCCAGCCATTGCTACCAGGTAATGGTTCTGCTGTCCAAGCAGCGTCGGCTAGTCCTCACCTCCATGAAATTAAGCATAAAACATTAATAGAGTCAGATTAGGCCTCAAAACCAGGCTAATGTAGCATGAAATGCCGCAGCCATGCTCTACCAATCAGAAGCTCGCAGAACTGACCTATATTATTATTGTTTTATTGGCCACATCCTCGAGTGATGCGTGTTGTTTAATGCAAAAAGAGATACACGCATACGTGTATTTTGGCATTTTAAGACTTGTTTGCAAACCATTAAATTACTTTCTGTTTAAAGTACTGCATGCTTGTTCATTTTTTTAGAGGCTGGCCCAGTTGAGTGGAAATAAATGGTAAAGCAACTATTGGAACAGAGCTGCTTCATATGTAAGGAATCACGGAGAAATACATTACAACAGACTTCAGATGTTCTAAGGGGAAACAGTTAGACTGAAGAAGGTCAAAGGTTATTTATTTGTATGTTTTTATTTGTCAAGTGGATGTTTACTGTGTTTTACTTCAAATAGCTTAGAAGCCCCATGTAGGCAAACTGAAGAAGGACAGTGAAGCAGGCATGCACACACACACACACACACACACATCCTCGGCAGTAGACAGCAGGGCCCTGTCTCCGATCACGACAGAGCATGGATGTGCAGCGTGGTGAGAGCAAACGATCTGAGGCATATGTCAAGTCCTTGTGGATTCAAAACAAAGCATTGTCAAGAATGCTCTGCCTTGCTCGGGCAGCCTGCTCCCTGCTCCGCTGTGCCCGGCGTGCGGCGTGCGATAGGAACCCAAGTCCAAGACGAAAGTCATCATCTTCCTTTCACATCGTTCTGTTCCTTGCCCCTACAGACTGCTGTAAACTCCGTGTGCGCTGCTCCCGTCTGAGCGGCTGTCGCAGATTTGCCTGCAAGGCTTAGAGAGGGGGGCCGCAACACCCAGGAGACTGAGTCCATTCACATTACCCACTGTGGGAGAAGCTGTGTGGCGGGCCAGGGACAGGAGAAAAGGAAGCTCGGAACGAAAAAAAAATAAAATGCATGTGTGCTAAGTAAACATCAACAAGCAGATGATTAGTTTAGCTTAACACTGCAGAGAGTGAAGAATCCTCTAAAGTCTATTTCCTGCATGGCAAAGTTATGTCTTTTAGTATTACTGATTACAGTCATTCTGTTATGTATCAGTTATGTAAAGCGCTTTCTGTTTTACACCCCATCTATTCAATAGACTAAAGCCATTTATTACAACAAATAATATGGGGGGGTGATAGCGCATTAGGGGGTTGGAATGCAATTTATGGTACAATTAGTGGCTACTAAAAATTATTATGGATTAAGAGATGCAGGCCCTACTAATGACACTCTCTCTGCGAGCTGCTTAAATGAAAAACCCCGTCTTATAAAAGAATTAAATCATCTCTAATGGCAGTATCACAATCGTCTTAAAAGTCTAATTCAATTATCAACACAAGCAAGTGTAAAAAGTACTGAAGCAGGGGGAAGGAAATCTTATTGAATGTGCAGTGCCATGTCAAATGAGTCTCCCCATTATCTGGAGCTCTTTTCTGTCTGACCCTTAAAAAACCCCAAAATACTAAAGAGGAGCTTTTTTTTTTTTTTGTCTGGTTTGCTCCGGGCTTCTACAGTTTGTAGCTTGCTAAGCTCAATACTCAGAACATAACATTAGGAAATATTCTGTATGTGAAATCAAACATCTTATTTGACATTATTTCCCTCATGATTCATTGGAGTCAGTTTAAACCATTGTAATATCTACCAGAATGAAAATTAAATTCTAAAATTAAGACCAAGACAGATGTGATATATGAGTACATGTAAACAACAGAGAGCAACAATTAATTCTAATCATATAATAATATATACGCTATTTCGCCAAAAGTATTCGCTCACCGATCCAACTAATGGGAATCAGTGCACAAAGCAAGGTCCAGAAAGACATGGATGACCTTTGGGATGAATTAGAGCAGAGACTGAGAGCCAGGCCTTCACGTCCAACATCAGTGTGTGACCTCACAAATGCGCTTCTGGAAGAACGATCAAAAATTCCCATACACACACTCCTGAACCTTCCCAGAAGAGTTGAAGCTTCGAAGGGTGGACCGACATCATATTGAACCCTATGGATTAGGAATGAGAGGTCACTAAGTTCATGTGTGAGTCAGGGCAGGTGAGCCAATACTTTTGGAAATATAGTGTATCTATATAAAGGAAGGAAATGCTCATTGCTCCATTGCTTGATTTGCTACAAGCGTTAAAATACAAAAGAAATGTTGTTTCTATATAAAACCCTTGGATTTAATTCCTCACAGCAGGCAGGAAGGATCCATTCAGCGTAGGCTCCTTGAACCAATATGGCCGCCTAGACTTTCTTTCTTTATTTGTCACTCCGCGGTTTCCAGCGGACCAACAAACAACCTTCGAGTATGCGCGTCTGTCAGGAAGACGTCTAACTGTCCCTTCACATGGCACACAAACACGTGTACAGTATCCACATCCCACTTCACATACACCGACCCCCCCCTGCCCGCTACCACCCCCCAAACACGCTGCTAATGGTACTCTTCTTCTGTGGTCTTTAGTATGTAAAACCCATATGATAGATGATCAGGGAAGGAAAAGCGTTGGCTGAAGCTCGCTGATAATACACTACGCCCGGTTCGCATCAGAGTCGACCCAAGGCCCCTGCTAACGACTCCTTGCCAAGTAAATGATGATAAACACAAGCTCTCCTTCCACCAGTGAGTGCGCATTACCTAATGATGTTCAATGGCAGTGGTGAGTGGTAAAGACAACAAATATATTATACCAATGCATCTTAAATGGGAATCCCTAAGGAAACCCATCTGAATTGTAAATTCATGCATGGGCCTCATTTTTCATACGCGGGCAAGGGTAAAATTCCAAACAACTGTGTACTTAATGTGCAATATTTTTTTGCATTTTTACATCTTTATGGGCACTTACTGGGGTGTGTATGTATTTATTTATATGAAATGTGCGGCACTTACCCGTTGTCAGAAATGGACTACGTTTTGATTGATGATTCCGTGCAGTAGTACGCCACAGGTCAAACACTTTGTAACAATGAAGTCAGGAGAAAACAGAGATATTGAAATGTTGTGTTTATTTGTAATGAATAAATCTTAATATTTTTAGGCTGTACAACTGTCACACTCTAAATCATCCACTAAGGAACTCCATTCATTCATGCTTTGGCTTCCAATCGGAGAAGCAAATTCTCCTTTATTTTTTTGCCATCGTCTCAGTTTGCCAGATAACTTCTTACATAGCTTGTGCTTCTTAGTTTTTTTTTTTTTACCTCTTTAACTCCCATTACACAGTATTTTGGGGGATTTTAAAGTCAACTTGTGTACAAAAAAGGTTACAAAGACTCTTTATATACAGAAGCCAGTGATTAGCGGGAACCAGAGATGTTCCCCTTGCTTCAGTATGAAAAAATACCTGGCATCAGGTCCGTTACTTAGAAATCAAGACACAAATTGCAAAAGATGACTGGCCAGGCAGTGAATGGATGCTGGCCAAACGTAAGATGATTGTGAGATGGACACCTGGCATGTGGTTTTGGTGCTGAGACAGGGGGGAGCCTGTTCGGATTGAGAAGGAGTGGAGTGGAGGCGAAATCACAAACGTCCCAAAAGTGGAACACGATCTGATAAGCCTGGAAAAGATTTTGGTCTGGTGACATCTGTGCCAAGGGTCTTTCAGCAGCTCCCATTTAAACTGCCTGGACCAGCAGGTCTCCTGGGAGAGCTGGAATGGTGCGCACACACACATTCACAGACCACACACACACACACACCAACGTTATACAAATACATGACAAGTGCACCTATACACACTAATACATAACAGGGGAACCCACACATCGTTGAGACTATTGACATTTAAGACAATATTCCTTTCTGTTGTTTGTTCAATATATTCAAACTCCAAGTCGGATCATTCACAAGCTCATAACCAGGAACTACAACCAGGAAAAAGACTGAAAATGAAACAGCAATGCAAGAAGATGGTTTGGTTCCCTGTGGGCCCACCTATATTCGCAGCATTGTAGGGACTGTGGATGAAAGCATCCAACAAAGGCCACATACAGCTGTTCTCTGAGTCAAACTTAAGAGCGACTGAACCTGGTCTATTTCTGAAAACGCGAACTGCGGGTTGTCTGGGTGGGTGTAACATAGAGAGCTTCTAATGGGAAGGTTTAAGAGCATCTCATATGCACCCCGGCTTATGGCTTCGCAGTCAAACACAGGAAAATAACTCGGTAATAAAAGGAGCTCACACGCTCAGATAAACTTATATAAGTCTTTCTTTAAAATGAAATCACTCATTTTGTCTACAACTATTGCCATTTTTCAGGAGCCTCCTCCGATTCTCGTGTCCTGGCTCAAGAGGTCGCTCATAATAATAAACTCAAAACCAACTCAGCGCTTGTGCTCATTGTTTTGGTTTTCCATACCTTTACCGCTATAGTTGTTTTGGAAGCTGTAGGCAGCAGGAAAAAGAAACAATGAAACCCCAATGGACACTACAAGCCAAGAGCCATTAACCATTAACCAAGGTTAGCAATTGTGTTAAGACTCAGACTCGTGGATTGGAGGAGACCAAAACAGAGAGCTGAAAGGAGAGTAAAACATATAAATCACACAAATGTGCAATTTTAATTTGTTCCTTGTTTGAAAGGCTAAAATGTGCAAATAAACATGTTAAAAGCTGTTGTAGATATATAGATTTCACATAAAGTAGGATTAGCCATTTCGTACCAATAAATAAAGTAGATATTAAAATAAAATTTTGTGAACAATACACATACACAATAACACAGATTTGTCATCACAGGGAGCTGGTTTGTCTTCTTTGATTTTAAGGGCAACTGCAGGGCTACTGTGGCTCCATTCACCAAACAAATGAACACACACAGACACACGTGTGCTTTTCATGATTCTCTCAGCTGAAGGTTTGTCAAACTATGACCGAGGGGCTAGCTGCTAGCGTGTCACCAGGGTGGACGTTAGCTGTCACACACACACAGACTGATGCCCTCTCTGCTTACAGTATGTCTACGAGCTGTATAACAGGCAGGTCTGACAAAGACCTTTAAACGAAATAAAGGGAGGTTTCAATCTTTCTGTCACTGAGATCGTTGTAACATGGAAGGAACCTGAGGAAACCAAAGTGGACGAATAATACTACTGATAAATTTCTACTCTTGTACCAAGGAAAGTACCGACATCAGTTTGATGATGTTATCCTCTAATGAATTGTTGTAATTGGTCAGGTCAAGAATGAAATAAAGTATCTCAAATATGCCTTAGGTGAAACTATTAAACAACATGTGAGGGGTAAACAAAGGTTAATGAGAAGACCCCATGACCAGCAGTTTCCATGCCAACGCTTACTTCTTCTGATGCCTGAAACATCCCCAGATAATGTTGTGTTGTTCTATCTACGCTTCCATCTCATTTCGACAGCACTACACCCTGGTTGCCTCAACCTCTTTCACCCGGCACCCTATGGCCCCTGGTTCTCCTCTACAACCCCTCTATGGTCCCTTCCCACCAGTCACCCAGCAACCATGTGTCCACGCATTCGCCTCTAAGCCTGGCTCATTTGGCCGCTCAGTAGGACCGTGACTATTCTTCATCGCTGGTGAGCTCGTCTTACGGAACCCATGCGGTGGGCACTAATTAGTCAGTAGGCTTTTGGAAATGCCTGGTGGGTCCAGGAGCAGCCTGACATACGCTGGAACTGGGGTTAAGAGGTGGCCAGCGGGGCCTAAGAGGTGGTCCGCTCAACCCCCTCCAGCACAGCAAAATGGAAGTAGAGCAGATGGATATGGGGAGCATGAATATTCCATTATTTGATAATGAAAGAGTGGTGTCGAAAACGTTTCCTCTTGTTGGACCAATATTGATATATTAATGTCTGTTTCTTATTGTTGACGGTGCTGTAATTGGGAGCTGACATTGTCCACGGCACACAGAATGTGTTTCTCTGCCCTGGGGCTGCACAGAATTTGCGCAGAAGATGCAATTTTTGAACAGCAAGTTACTGGAGGACAGTTAAAAACTTCAGTTGTGTTTGAGTCTTTGAAAGAAAATTCACAAAGCCTCCCTATAAAAACCCAAATAAACAGTCTGTAATCTCCATGTGCCCCTTGTCTGAGGTCAAAGGTCAAGAGCTTTACTAACCAATAAGGTTTTACCCATATAAACATACTCACCAACGCATACACCTTTTAACCTGCTACTACTACTCACGCACGTGCTTCCCGTGGCTGCGGCTGGGGGTCAGATTTGAACTCTGTGACACGCGGTGATGACAGAAGGGAGGAAGCTTGAGGGAGAAGGGAACAAGGACGACAGGAGGGGCTGGGTCGGCAATAAAAGTTTAGGAGCAGTTAAAGCACAATAGGGGAAGAAGAGACGAAGCACTGGGAGTAATAGAAGATGAAAATTATAATAGGATTTGAAAAGAACAGAGGAAGGTGTGCATAGAGGGAATGAACTGACTTGAACAATTAGGTCGATTTATTGAAGTGTGGAAGGGGCTTTTGGGGACCGTTTCATGCACAATGGCATATTCATACATGTTCAGGAGGATGTGTGTGAAATATTTTAAAGACACTCCTCTTTTTTCCCTCCTTTGTGTATCTTTGAAAACACGAGTGCTGCAGGATCATCGTTAACCTTAATGTCTTTCTTAGGCAGGTTGCGGTGGAGCCATTTTCACAAATAAGGTAAAACCATTACCGGTATTTGTTCTCTGATCTTTGACAGATCATTAGATACACATGCGCTCATGCAGGTAAACACGCTTCTTTTTTTTCTTTTTTCTTTTTTTTTGGTCTCAGCCAGTCAGAACTGTGTTTGGCTTCTCTGTGACACGGCCCATGGTGAAATACAACACCGGTGAGGTAAATTAGAGAGATGAATGCGCACGCTTTCCCCAACTTGCCGCCACCGTTCACGTGGCTTTAGGTGTGTTTGTTCATGCAACGAGGTCGTCCAATTAGCCTCCTCTCTCCCCTCGCATCTTTGTATCTGCTTCCATCTCTCTCCTGCTTCTTCTTCTTCTGTTCTCCTAAGGCCTGTGGGCAAGTGATTATCAGAGACCAGTTCCTCCAATTCTGGAGATTTGAAATGAAAGATGACTGTGGCTATCAAGTTATAAGTGATTCCTTCGTCTTGGGAACAAGCGACGGGTTGTTTTGAATGGGACATTGTGCATTTGTGGTAGTGGTGATAAAATGATGTCATGGGAGATGCTGAAGGGTGAAGGTGCCCATTATTTTTTTTCTAGGATCTTTGTGTGTTATAGCACGGTAGAGTAAACAATTACAGTAAATTGCAGTAGTTTCTTTTATGCCGGGTGAAGGTTTGTTATGGTGTTGCCAAATCAGCACATACATACATGCACTTGTGCTCAGGGCAGTTTTCCTAGACTTTACTCGCCCTCTACGCCCTCTTTTCTCAAACCCTTCTCCTCTGCACTGTGTAAAAGTTTGGTTTTTCAGATGTTTAAAGATAAAAGAGTTACGGTGATGGTGAGCTTTAAAGAGACTTGGTAGATTTTACCTGAGGAATGAAAAGATTTCTTACACCTCAGCTGTGGAAGCTGCAGATATATGAAGGACACGGAGGCGCCGGGCTGGTGGAGTGGGGATTGATTTGAAGGGAACGTCTCCCCTTTCAAGCTTTCTCTTCCACAAACACATGCAAACATACACAGGGACTCTCTCACTTCGCACACACGCACAGCAATCTTTCAGCGGAGACATGTGCAGGTGGCTCTGGAGAGGAGGCAGAGAAGAGAGTCAAAAGCCTGACTTAAATGAGAGAGAATGACCGCTGGCGCTACTATATGGTGTCGAGGTTTGACAGCAGCCTGTCCTCTGGACTGACTAATTGGGCTCATTTGGCAGCAAGGGAAGAAAAGGAGTCTCAAAGGCCCTAAGTATCTACTCTTTTCATCATCGTCTCTCGCCTCGACTGAACCCCCCGTTCGCCAGCTCTCCGTCTTGGTTCATTCGCTTGCTTTCTCTGAATCTCTCTTTAATAACCGACCCTCATCTTCCAATCAAGGGACAGCCGAGCCATCTGAAGTTACCTGCCTGTGGAAGCTGTCCCCTATCGTTTTCATACACGTAAGGATATTCTGCTTGTAGTACATTGTTGGAGATTTGTGCTTATTTATCCTCCTCTGCTTTTTGTTTCTCCAGAATAAAGCTGCCAGCATGGCCTGCAAGCTCTGTGTTGAGTGAAAGATTAGCATGGCCAAGCGATCGAGTGAAACATGATACAATATAAAAACACACACACACACACACAAACAAACAAACACACACCCTCCTGGAAAGCAAGCACCATGCCAAAGAAAAGATAATCTGCTTTGTGAAGGTTCCTCAAGGCAGCGCGAAGACTATTCTCCTCCAATATCAATAAAACATACAGGCAATACATTACACAGCCATGCTCGGCAGTGGTGCTACTCTGAATTTAATGCTTTGTGGCTCCTCTTCTGCGTTTTGTTAGGGAGGATTCATGTTATTTTGCTCCTCACTCTGAAGATGAATGATAGTCTATGTGACATGTTTCCAGAACACTCTCCTCTTCCTCTTGCCTTCCCTCTTCGTCCCTCAGCCCTTGGCACTGGCAGACTCACTGGTCATCTGCACCAGTGGGATAATGGGAAGAAGGGTGAGTTTGAGACACAACATATGTTATTTGCTTTTCCAATAGTGTGATGCCTCGCAGGGAAATTTGTGCTATCGCATTATGACACAGAAAATGAAAGTTTTCATTGTGCCCCAAGATGGAGTACGGACAGCCAGAAATAATATCTAGAATGTAGACATTGGGGGCTGGTGACAGCCGGACTGCATGAAGACATCACAAACAATATATCTGACTTCAACTTCAAAAACAATCATAGCAAAGATAGAGAACGATAAAAAAAAAGAGCACTTGCAGAAATATATGTGTCTGTTTGGAGTCAAGAAGGGATAGAGAGAAAATTACAAACTGAGTTCTTTTGTTCCTTTGCTCTTCTGATATGTGTCATTTTGAATTTGTATATGGATGAAAGGAAGAAATACATATCAATATGAGCAGGAGAATAATAGATGATGTAAGGTTTTGAGATAGGGCTGGAAAACGCCTGGAGGATGTATTCCCAGCCCCAGCCAGTCACAGTCTCTGGCAGATTGTCACTGTTTGCTATTCTTAGTGGCCGCTTCTCCAAGAGGCTACGGAAGATTAGCCCACTTAACAAACAGACATGGCTGTTTGGAGAGAACCAATTACTACATTGAAAGCAATAATTAAAAGCGCAGTTCATACACCAAACAAACATAAATAAACATGTAACTATATTCATCACACAAACATTGACATGTTCTATTCTACTTTAATTCCAGCCTCAGTCAAAGAAACAAGAGAAATTTCAGAGTCGAATAAAAATGGCAGCGTGCCCGTGCACGAAAAACTGCAAAAGGCCTGCTGCAGTACATGTGTAATCCCTGTATTTATGCACATATGTAATTGCACAGATATGACACATATGTGCTACATGTAGGGATTTTTCGGGATAATCACTCATAATCACCCCTGTTGCAAAACATGCAATTACTTGTCAAGGATGTATAGACATGAGCATGAACTTATTCATGCTTGACACCCGCTGTGTGTATGAGAGCTCACGGTAAGACTGACTCCCACCTGATCTGAATGTTATCACATCATTCATTGGCCTTTACCGGTTGTTATGGCTACAATAGATATGGCTCAGGAGACCCCTACTCCACCTTAGCTGTTATTGTCAGCTTGGCACAGAAGGCTCAGACATTCTCTGGTTAGGTTTAGAGAAACATCATGACTTAATAAAACAACATTTGGTCTCTCTTCAAATGTGCTGATGAAATGCTGTATACAAACGTCATATGATGTCGTTTATTAGGCCGTGAATTGCACTTTGTTACATCACTGGCACAGAGGTCAAATGGGTAACACATGGTAGCGTGAGATGGGCCATTTGTTTGCCTCTTGTAACACCCAAGTGTTACAATGGCCCACTGAAGATTAGTGGTAACACTGAACAGTGAATCATAACGCCCATGAATGTACAATTTGATATATTTATTGATACATTTAAAATATGCATGCACACAGAAAAAAACAATACAAACAAAAACACAAATTGACTGACATGGTTAATTATCAAATGTAATAAACAATTTAGTATATATCCATATTGTTTTTCAATAAACTACGTATGACTACACTGTGGGTAGACAACAAAAAAAATGGAAATGTGCCAAAAAGGACATTAGATTTCTGTCCTAAACAAAAACTTGCAATAACATGTCAGGCAGGGTAGGTAAATATGTCAAGTAAGACACACACAAACAAAAAACAAGTAGAAGCAGTTCGGCAGCGATGCAGGTCATGTGCAGCAGTTTCTGAGCCGTGCGGCCGCGGGTTCCTGCAGCAGGGGATCAGCGGGGGCCTGTCAGGCCTCTGTAAACGTGCTGCGCTGCCAAAATCCTTCGCTTAGTGTCACATCTCTGAATATAGCAGAGTCAAACAAGCCGGAGAGAAAGGAAGGAGCGAGTGGAAAGGGGAGTAAAACGAAGACATGGACGCACGAGCAGACTGGTTTTACTGTCGGCTCATGAAATCAGGGCTGTTTCTTCGTTATTCCGGTGGCAGAATTTTACCGACGTAAAGAATCAAACATGCAGTTAGAATAGACTGTAGTTAATTAACAGAAGCCTTCTTAACACAACGAGCCACGAGTGAGTGAGGCTTCTCGTTCCAATTACCGAGGCTGAATTTGGCTCTTCCATATCAGTGCGACTGGGCTGTGCTGTAAAGATAAAAACCTGCGAGATCTGGAGACAAAATTTGGCTTCAGCCCCTCAAACAACGAAGGCAATAAGTCAGGAGAGCAGAGGTGCAGATGAACGTAACAACAAAAGTATAATGAGTAATACAGTGAATAGTGCTTATGCTTGAACTGACATATTCAACCTACGCATTCATTTTAATGATATATTGGGGTAAACGTCATCTTATTTAACACCCCATCTCCATCCTAACCACCCATCCAATTACAAAATAACCATAGCAACAACACCTAACGTCCTGGCGTGTGTCACGACATCGCAGGCCTTTATAACCTATAATCACACATAGGCATGCAGTGGCTCACACGCAGGGAGACCCCCGGTCGGTCCGATCCAGGCAGGTCTGGGTCACCCTCTTGCCTGCCTCAGCGGAGGCGAAGGAGATGAATGTGATCTGCTGTGACACATCCTTGACAAGTAATTGCTCTAATCACCCGATGACCCCCCCCCCCACACACACACACTTCTATCTATGTTTTAACCACTCCCCAGTTTGCTTGGTCCTGCCATTATTAAGGCTTCAGCGTTGACACATGTACATAAACATGACCTATTGAGATATGGTACTAAGAGTGTCCCCCTTCCCAAGATTGTCCCTCTCTGTCCTGGAGCCCCTGACAGACAAGACTAGAGGCAGGAACTGTGGTACTGAGAGGATGAGAGGTATATTCAGAAAAGCTGGTCAGCAGAGCTACAGGGGGTGGAGTG
The DNA here is from genome assembly GCA_030770545.1 of Macropodus opercularis. NCBI lineage: Eukaryota > Metazoa > Chordata > Actinopteri > Anabantiformes > Osphronemidae > Macropodus > Macropodus opercularis. Next base: position 9,357,292 of record JAUCMP010000028.1, read on the forward strand.
ATGGTGACAGGAATAAAAGAGGGGGTGTCTAGATTTCTAGCCACAGCCCAGTCTAAACGCAGCCACCCCAATGCCTTCTCTCCTCCTCAGATCCACCCTTCCCGGAACAAGAGAGCATCAATTAGGGCCAGTGGGTCCGAGACCGTCTCCGAGCCTCCCCCGCCGCTCCGCTGAGCCGCCGCTCAAACCGGTGCAGAGGGGATGGATGAGAAAAAGGAGGAGGAGGAGAACCATAGGTGGGCCTCTCGCTGTCAGCTCCACTCATAGGTAGCGCTACGTTCATGGAACTTAATTATATATGGGTTGTCAGCGCTGGTAGAAAATGCAGCCACTGAATGAGTGAGAGAGTGAGCCCAGGCTGCGGAGGAGTAGTTAGTGAGATTGGCGAGCGTGGACGAGACAGAGATGACAGGCAGGCTACCCGCTCTGCTACTGTGGCGACTCCTCCGTCCTACAATCCCCCCCCACTCTACTCCCGTGCCATTCTCCCTTATTTTGACTCAGCCGGGTGACAGGGAAGGTGAGGTGGAGGCTCCCTGCTCCATCTCGCTGGGTAATGACGGGGTTGTCTCAAACCTTCAAAATGCCTTCAAATCAAAAGTGTCCAAAAAAGAAATCAATATAATGCATCGCCATTTGATTTGATTTTTTTCTCCTCCCAGATGATTTTGGTGCACTTAGTCACGGTCACTGCACACATAGTCTGCTCGTCTTCAGACAGGTTGCGCTGGGTAATATGTTGGATTTTCTGGTCTGTTGTTGCTTTATCGCTTGTAAATCACAGCGAGGTCATCGTTATTATTGTTTGTCGCTCTTCGCCTCATTACATATACACAACACTGGGAAATGCTTGACACACAGCGCACATCCACAATTGAGGCCAACATTGAGACCAACCCATTGACCAAGAAATATGAGAATAATGAGCCTGAATTAAAAGTCTTTAAAGGATCCAGGATCCAAAACCGTTTCACTTGCGCTTTTGCTTGTTTCTAATTCCTGTAGTTGTGTATTTCAGAATGTATAATAAAAAAATTAAACGCTTAAAAGAGTTTAATCTGAATAATACATTTCACAGTATTTCTTTAAAATAGATACAAATATCAAGTTTTAGCCTCACAAATTGTACATAAGAGATAAACGCTACATATAATGTAGTCGGCAGCTGACTTTGTCAAAAAATAAGTTGCGCGATGTCAGAAAAGAAAGTGAAGGCGAGTTCACTGCAAAGCAAAAGCCTTAAATACACAACAACAGTGGCGTCTGGAAGTGCTTCAGCAAACAGTTTGCCATGTTCTGCCTCAGGTAAGTCAGGTAAACACAGCAAGATTCTATTGAGAGTGACCGGTGTAGTTTTTCCACCTTACGATAAATCTCAGTGCTCCCCCCCCACCCCCCCAGCCCAAACAACAGGCCCCCTTACAGTCGCTGACATTGACCCTGATAGAGTCAAATGAAAGTTGTTACTGCCGGGTCATTACACTGCTAAACTGGGGTGTCACACAGAGGACTATAGAGGAGATGACACGAGGGGACGTCTTTATCTCATCTATATGTCTATGTATCTATCTACACATTGAAAAACAAACATAACAATCATTATTATTTCATCAAACCCATCAGATATTCAGTGCATGATTATAAGTAGACATACTAGATATTACACATCACAGAGATCCACATTCAGCAAATATTAATCCTGCCTATAGAACGTCACCTTATTATTTATAATTTCAAGTTGTTAATTAACATTAAAAACTATTCTGATCAGGGTGGAACATCTGAAAACAATGATATTTGTGAACCCAAATTAATCTCCAATTTGCTAAAAAAGCTAGCAGGTCGTTTTATTTCTGCTATTACTAAACTAAAGTGGTATGACCAGTATTTCAATATCAGCTGGACCAGCACATACTCATTTTACTGTACATTTGCTGCTGTGTGTTTTAAAAAATGTTCAAGTCAGGTCAGCTAAGAGAAGTTCGGTGTCTTAAATTCAGATTCCAAATCAATAAGTCATACATTTTACTTTTGGCTATTGTATAAAAAAGACTTTTCTCTCCGATGTGTTAAAAATCTCTGATAACAGAGCAACAACTTTCCAAGGGCAGAGAATTCCTCTGTTTGCGTTCTTTCTCACTTTTACTTCTCCTTACCATTGTTGTTAGACTTTGGTAGCCACCCCTTTAAAGCCCTCAGCCTGTTGGCACTTCCCAGAATAAATCAAGACCGCTCAAGATTAACGGTGGCAAGTTATTCATGAACCCAAGGTCTCCTGGACAGGAATAGCACAGAGTGGCCTAGGCGACGTGTCACAAAGCATCAGGGTTACAGAAAATGCGCACATGCAGAACACACACTCAAACACAACTCGTGTCTTTGAGGCTACTGATGGCGCCAACATTATTACCATAGAAATATTTTGGTTATTCAGTATGGAAACGCCTTGCTTTCCCAGCAGTAGAAGAACCAAAGGTCAGCAACACTGAATGCTGCTACTTGTGTTTTTACAAGCATCTCATGTGCTCACTGATAATCCTCCTCAGTTTGTGTAATCGATAGACGGTGCAGTTTGGTGTGAGACCTGATTACCAGCTGTCCGACTGTCTGATTTGTCCAGATGCGAGAGCAGCAGCCCCAATAACTGAGTCAAGTCAAGGTGGGGTGAGCACGGGAGTATCCGTTTAGCAGTGACCAGCCTCGGTCCGCGCTGATTCCCCCGTAATAGGCTTTGGGCTCAGCTCCCACCGGAGAGTTTGGTTGACAATCTGACAAAGTTATCTCAAGATAAATGGGTTATGGGTCGGAGGCTGCGGGAGGGGAGAGAGAGCGAGAGCGACTTGACTGCTTTGTCAGTGATGTTTTGATGGAGGATGTGTGTGTGTAGCCGCAAGCGCCGACGCTGGCAGGTGCCACCAGGTGCTGTAGATGGCGTGATTGTCTTTGGTCGTATCTGCGAACGCAAGCCTGCCGTGTGCGTGCGTGTTTGTTTCTGTCTCTGTTGGTAAATCTGATAGCTTTATTAAGAGGGAGATTCGCAAAGACAGAGCGCAGCGCATGTGAAACGCCACCAGCAAGTCGCGGCAAACCTGAGGCAAAGGGCACAAGTTCAGCATTTTAGATGGACAGTGTTAAGGGGCCCGAACGAACGGACGCTTGGTATCAGCCTATATCGTTTAAGTAATCACTGGGCCTGTCTCTCACACACACAAACACTGACACACTTGTACACAAATACAAATATACAAGCTCAAGTTCACACACACACGGACAAGCATAAAAGTTCACCTTACACACACACACAGTACAGGAGGATACCTATTACCAAGCCAGGCCTCTTTTTACCCTTTAATTCCCCAGATAAACAGACTTTTCTCTGATCCTGTCAGTCCGCGTTATCTGCAACGCCGGTCAGCCGGTCCGCTACCGTGGAGCAAATTAGGCCCCTAAATGTCAAAATTGCTACACTTTATTAAGTTAATTAGAGGCTGAGTGAACATGGAGGCCGGGACAGGAGCACAAACACGGACAGACAGAATGACAAACACAGAGGAGCGCTGACAGCCAGTGCAGAGTGCACAACACACTGCACAGGAGGTGGTCATACAAAAAACGGATATATAGAGTGTAGTGTACATGCATTGACTTGAACTGTGCACAGTGATGCAGGCTATCGTAAATACTGTACATCACTTGCAATACATGCTGTAAATCACACAGTGTAATGCATGCATGTGATATTTTTTTTAATCCAATTCCATACTGACATGCACCTAGTCAACGATCAATCAAAACGAATATTTCTTGTATTATATAATATATGTGTGTGTGTGTGTGTGTGTGTGTGTGTGTGTAGGTATGTCGCAATGTTATATCAATAAATCAACGTTAAGTGCGTGGTTTTAATGTTTCTTCTATTGTCTTTTCATGTTCCGTGGCTGTACTTTATTCAGAATTCTGAATGAAAATATTCTCCAAACCCATAAAAGCGTCCTTTCTAAACCTCTCCGCCATCCCAGCACTTGAAAGCGAACGTCTGATCTGTGCTTTGCAGACTGTGCTAATCCATTAGCGGTGAACAGAGAGAGGTGGTTGTAATGGCAGGTCCTGACTAAACAGGCCTCCTCATATGAGAGCAGTTGCTCATTGCCGGGCTATTTCATGGTGTTCGTCACTTTGCAAGCTTCTGTCTTTCATTCAACGGCGCGTTGGATGGAGGAATGGCCCCGGGATATATCGTCTGCTCAGAGCTTGAATGTTGTCATGCTAGTTCCCAGTGATTTGCCTCATGCGTCTCAGGACTTTGAAAAATGGGAAATGTGTTTTGCCGACTTGGGAGAGGAGGGCTGAATGCGATATCGCTGCTGCTCAGAGCAGCCTGTAGAAGAACGCGATGTGCTTCTGTTCAATCAGAATTTTTAAAGTAATTCTCAATACTTTAACGTTCTGTTACGATCGGCCTCGCATCCAGGTTTTGGCTCAGGGAGAACTGTCTTCAGCTCAGCACAGACGGTTTTATATGGTTCTCACACAGTGCAGCACGCGTGTTCAGCAGCTGTGCTACACCGTACAAGCCACAAGCAATAAGTCACGGACAGACTCTTGACTGTTGCTCCGAGTTGAATTATTTACCCTACATTTCAACAATATGTAAAGTATCCAAAGCATCTCAATCGAAGTCTGCTTGCAACACAGCGCAGTGATTGTCTCCATACTAAACAGAGACCTCTGGGCATGACAGCAGCCATACATTATTTCTACCACACAGATACACACTCTCATGACTCATACATCCACGCGCCACACAATGCACATAGCTGCACATATAACCTCTGATGCATTATTTCTCTCCGTGCGAGAGTCACAGGTGAGTCCTGGGTGCTTTCATCATAGTCTGGCTGTCCGGCTGGCTGGCTGCAGTCTCATCTGTCCCTGGGTTGAAATTGCCAATAAAGAGGGTCTCATATAGATCACCCCCAACGGGGGCTGGCGACCTGTCATGCAGACGATAATTCCTGGCTCTCAGAGAGGGGAAGAGGGACAAATGGCCCTCTGAATGTCCCTATATCTGTCTCTGCCCCCTCCCCCTGTTACACTTTGTCTTCCTTTTCCGTCGCCCATACACACATACAGTACGTGTCCCTTCTACCCCTCTCCAGCAAGGCCATAAAGCGCCACGCGAAAAGGATATAGTGGACACAAGCATAGGGGAGACAAGTGCCGGACTGAGCTTTCACTTTCCCGCTCCAGAGGTAGTGAATCAAACTAATGGGCTAAAGACATGAAGACAGATGAGCAAAGAGGATTAGAACGCTGGGCAGAGGTTTCCCAAACGCGTTCTCATACACCTGTGATTCTTGAACATTATCAAAGTTCGCAATAAGACGGATCAAGTCGCTTTTTAACCTTTTGAAAGAGCAAAGAAAGCAAATGGATGAGATTCTGTGCAAAGCAGGCCGCTGAAAGCTGCTCACCACACCACAAGTAAACCTGGATCTCATTTGACACATTTCCTTGTCAAAAAATCAATACATGTTTTTGATTTCATGAATCGATTATTTAGCTATTAATTCTTTATTTGGTAATTAATTTGTACTTACAAGACAGTGGCTTACTGCCTTCTCAGAAAAACTCACCGGTTTCATTCTTTTTTGACATATTGTTATAGTGATTTCAGCAATCATATAAGTTCTCTGTGATCCCAGCTTTTTTAATAGTCACTTTCTTTTTTCAGGAAAAAAAAAAAGTTCAATTTTACAAGGCAGAGTCCTGGTTTAGATGTAGCCGGACTGTGAGGAGAGCAAGACTTTGTGATTTGTGAAAGATCCACAGTGCTCCCTGCTGGTGGAGGTCAAAACAGCAGTTTCGTGTGTGTGTGGGGGGGGGTGTAGCTCTGAGCGTGTGTGAATGTGCACGAAATTCAACTTCGCGTTAGCTGCGTGAGTTCAAGCCTCCAATAACACGGTAATCTCCCTTATCAACCTCTCGGCCACAGCATAACTGTTTCCTCCAAGAATTTGTCTGAATCATGGACAAGAGGCACGAAGGGGAAAGTGAGACAGAGAGAGAAAGACAGAGAGAGAGAGAGAGAGGGAGAGATGAAGTGAAACCTGCATGGCCACTGGGCAACTTCAGTAAAAGACAATCTGACTTTTCAGAAGCTATAATAATCAAGATCCTCCCACTGAGGTTGTTTGTCTGAGGGGGACACGGATGGCCACGGGTAAGAAGGAGGAAATTCAGAGCGGTAATTAATAGTCCTAAGTGACTGCTGCTGGATGGGAAACAGGGACAGGGTTTGTTGTTACTGTGAGCTGGTACTGTGTCCCCCAGCATGTCCCACAGTCTTGTGGGCTGGCATGTAAGCAGAGGAGGAGGAAATGGAGACACTGCCTTTTGCCACTCGTTTTTTTTTTTTTTGGGGGGCCTCTCCCCATGAGCCAGACTCTCGTGAACGCGGCTTCCAATGCTAATCTCGTGTCACAAATGTTAAGGGAACGACACGAAATGCCACAAAAATATCGTCACTCCACCCCTTTCACTAGATCATATCCACTCCCCCTTGTAACCATATGGGAACATACACTCATTTGCACATCTGTGTGTGTGTGTATGTGTGTGTGTGTGTGTGGGTTGTGGGTACCAGCAAGTTGTTTGGTGTGTTTGGGTTCCTTTCTGTAATCCCATCACTGTTGTTGTCATAGAAACCACCTTAAATCTTATTTATTATATTTGTAGACTACGTCCTTTTTCCATTACTGGCACTATGATGACTACTGTACCACATGTTATACTGTTTGCTGCTCTGGTATTTTGGAAATAGAAAGACATCTCATGGTGATATAAGCTTTAAGCACCTGAACATCAGAGACGTTTTTAGTAAAAACTATTAAATAGACTTTGGTTCCATCTGCTCCAATGTGTTTCATAAACTCATATAAACTCTTAGTGTGACAGACATTTAAACACCATCATTAGGAAGGTTTTTTAATCATTTTATGGACAGAGTTTCTAGCTATAGTACACCAACTATTTTGTGTAATGTTTCTTTAAAGTCAAGGATGCATTAGGCTCTATGGCTACGATAAAAGCAAAGATAAAACCTGACAGAAGCTGACGGTGCAGGCAACACCCCCCCTCCCCATCCATCTGTCTGTCTTTATCTCACAGCTCCCCACGTTTTCCCAAACTGTCACCCAGCCGCCCGGCGCCTGTTCCCATCTTCAATCCAACCTAGCACCAATATGTAATTTCACCAATCCATACTGACAGCTTTCACGTCAACTACTCACAACCGATTCCTCGCGCTCTCCTCGTGCCAGCATCTGCGTAGTTAAAACGCGGTACTCACTGTGAGAGCTTTCACAGGTCGTGAAAGGTAACAGAGGAGACAGGCAGGGCTGTGGTCCTGCACCCCAGCCAGACAAATCAGTGTAACAGCATATTGTAAGCTACACGCTGGGCCAAGGGGGGGATGTATCTACCAGGACTGAGGCTGTGTTAATGGCTATGCCTGCCTCAGGACGCCCCACGGCATTATAGGTAACCCCCCACTGTAGATTTCCTTACTAATATGACCCCAGATTGTGTATCCCAATCGGCATGAGAAAACTCCCACAGGCTACAGTTAGTCCTGAGCACTGGAGATCGTTGTCCTCACCCCGCCTGAGTACAGACAGGATGTGGCAGCTTCAAGGCATTTAGTTAAAGGAGACGCACTTTAACGCTGCAGGCATGCATTTATAGAAGCCCTACTAGGGTAAAAGTGTATGACGTGCTGGGGTCTATAAAAGAAACAGCAAAAATGGAAGCTTAGATGAAAAATCCTGAATTACCCTTACCTTGTTCCATGGCATCTAATCATTTGTGATAGTCTGTGTACTCATTCTTATAATTAATTTGTTTTCTGGGACAGCTTTTTCTCAACAAATTAGGTTTAAAAATATCATATGTTCTTTTATGTTAAAAGCACACAGTGAAAGTGGAAGATGTGGGTACAGTGAATGTGCAAAGCAATAAACGTCAGTAAAAGTAGTTCACATGAAAATACTATATAACAAATCACCTTATGCTGTGTGAGGTTGAGGTTTTCATCTGAATGCTAGATATTCACTGACATACAAATAATGCATATTTTAGATACAGTATTAGGTTGATTGCTCAAGTAGTTTTGTTTTCACCATATCTCCAGACTGGTTCTTCTAAATAATAAAATATTATGGCTCTTGTCACTGGTATTACCTCAAACTATGAACCAACACACATATACACACGGACAGCATATAGTTTAAAAGGCGTTTTTTTGACTGACAAGTGACATTTTGTTATGTTGAAATTTAACAGGCTCAGTACAAATCCAGGCCGACACGACACGCACAGCGTCAAAGCCAGGACACACTGCAGAGATGGAGAGACGGGACGGGGAGGATTTGCTGCAGGACTTCAGATCTTCTGAGAGTTCAAAGCTCTCACTGTCATTTTGATTGTATTTTGCCACAGACTCGCATGAAAACAAAAACAGGGACGCTTCTATGAACTGAAAGGTTGTGATGACACTCAATTGTGATCAGTTCAGCTCATGCTACTAGGAAAATAACAAATACTTTAATTTAAAGAAGTACTGTTTTGGGGGTTTTTTTTCTATTTTAGTTTTTAGTCATAATGGGAATATGTACGTTTGAATGGATTTTATTTTATCTTATTTATTTTTTTATTATTATTTTATTTTATTCGATCGCTATAAAAATCGACGCTATAAAAAAGAATTGTATTTTAATTGCCTCAATCCGCCGTCAATCAAACTTCGGTGGGCGGAAGTTGAGGCTGTCACCCAATCAAGTCACACGTACGTTGCATAGTATTCAGATCGTCACAAACATGGCGTTGCGGGAGCTATCGTCGCTGGAGAAATACTTAGGGCTGAAAAAGCCGAACAAGTACAGTACACAGGGGGATAAAAAGGTGATATGATGGCTCCTTGTCGTGGCGCTGCCAGTGTTGGTTTATTTGAAAAGAAACCCGTAAGCTGTCGGAACACGATCGTTGCTAGCAAGAAAATGCTAACAAGCGGCTAACTATCGCGTCCGTTGTCGCTATTTCTCATTCGTATTGTCAGTATAATGTTAGCAGGCAGTGATTTCGGACTCGGTTAGACTGATATTCCGTCGGGCACATCTCATAACAGCTGCTCTACTCCCAGAACTCACCAGGAAAAAAGATCCCACGTGTGCTGCTTTTTTGTAAATGTAGACAAGCTCGTTCGTTGAATGACCGTGTGGGTTGGAGGAAGCTTTGGGCTCCTCCCATGTGCGGAGTGGGAAGAAGGTGACGAGTGGCTGTAGCAATCGGCCTAATCAGCTGTGCGATGCCTGATCAGCCTCACCCTTAAGGAAACTGTTGAAACCCGTTTCACCTCTATGTTAAGCTCAGCCACGAGCGTGTTAATCTGCTTATTCAGTCAATTCATTTGTTCTCAAGTGAAATCTTGATTGTTGATCATACGAGACTCAGTTTAGTTTTATGTGTGAAGTTACCAAGTTAACATGTTGTCTCACCACTCAACCACCTGCTCTTTGTCTGCAGGTGCCTGTGTTACAGACCAGTGATGGCCCTCCGCTGTCGGGTTTGGTGACCATCGCCTGTCACCTGGCGAAAGAAGCCAAGCGTCCGGACCTGCTGGGCGAATCTGCCGAGAGCAGGGCCGTGGTGCAGCAGTGGCTCGAGTACACAGTCACCAAGCTGAGCAGCAGCACAAGAGAAGACACTAAGACTATCTTGAAGGTACTCTCTCTCGGTTTCACTGAGAAACAATAGTGATGATGATCTTTTCTTCTGAGATTCTAGAATTAAAAGAATCTCTGTGGTGCACAATGTGGGATTATTTCCAATTTGTTAAAATCTTGAAAACGATTCACTTTTTAAGGTCTATCATTCCCTTTTCTTTTTCTGTCCACCAGTCAGGCCAGTGTATGTGCATGTGTTTATCTTGTTAAGGCATAAGCAACATGAATACAGTCTGATGTATGGCCCTTCAGTGACATGGCCCCACACAACAGAGAAAAACGCTTTAATGTGCCTGACGCCAGTCAGCGTGAAATGGATCGTCAGTCGCTGGTCTGCTGGACACTAGGCGCCTCTTGGCACTGTCCTGTCAGCGTGAAGTGTCTGTGTGTTTGTGTGTGTGTGTGTGTGTGTGTGCGCGCATGCTTATCAGCATGACACACTGTTGTGGCAAGGCTGAGGAGCCGTGCTGTGCGGCAGCATGTTCTCTGGACAGGCCTCTTAAATATTTTAATGGTGCTACTTACACAAGGAAGTCGCCCTGAGCGGCTCAGCTCTGGTGCCCGGTGGCCCCCTGTCCTGTCCTGCTGCTTTAGCGCCATCCTTAACACTCTGCTTTCAAGGACACTAGTCATCTCACATTAAATTATGCAGAATTACGAACTGTCAAATGTAGAAGTTGTTAAACTTTCTCAACCTCCGATGTGAATAAGAAAGTAATAATTATTCAAGATGACTTGTTTCGCAAATCAAACTCTTGTCAGTCATGAAATGCAATGATAAACAAACCAGGCTGATGGCAAGAATGCAATGTTAAGATCAGTATTGGGACAAGTGTAGCATCTTATGCTCTACTGTAATATTGGGGAAGCTCTTTCTTTTCTGCCCTTTTCAGTTCTGTTGAAATCTTATCAAACAATGAAGTAGAGGCTAAACAAAGTCGGCAGGAAAATCTTGAAATCCCTGAATCCGCATGAGTGTTTTTCGGTGTCTCCCACTCCCTAAAGCCTTGTTCACACATGCACTCTGTTGTCTGTTGTATCATGTACAGACAGACAAAAAGCAGAACATTCATCAGATTAGATCAATAATCAGATCATTAAGTTGAATCTGCCAATTGACCTTTAGCCAACTGCTACCACATTACATTTTGTTCTAATTGGATTTAGGATAAAGAGCATAAAATCCATTGAAGGGCATCATTATAAGGATGTGAATTACAGCTGTATTATAATAAATCTATATATATGTTATGTATAATAAATATGTGTAATGTGTGTGTGCACATATTTATTTATCATCCACATGGTAGTAACATTTTCAGAAGCAGTTCAGATAAATTTTTCATTTATCATACTCTCTAAATATTCTATAGTGACTACTTACTAAGCCATTACTTAAAAAATACTTTGGCTGAACATTCTCCTATAGTGCTAAGTTGGGGGCAGGTAGAAAGGAACCCAGGTTTGGGGCTCCATCTGTGCTGCTTGGGAGTGGCAGGAGAGCTGCCCCTCCTCTGATGATCAACCGGGCCTCAGCTCTAGAGCTGTAGGCTAAGAAAGGCACGAATCTGATTGTGCAGGCAATCTGCAGTCTTCATGCCTTGTTTGGCATCACCCACTCTTACTGCACAATGACTCCATTTGCCCCCAAGATCCTCTGTGTGCACGGAGTGTTCCCTTCACACAGTGTACAAGTGCTAAAGATGGTCCCTTCCCCTGGGACCAGCACTTCCATGCACAACATTGCACACAGATCTGAACTGAGAAATACGCATTGTGCCGCCCAACTTTAGGACAGCTTCATTAGATTTTCAAGCTACAGTTGCAGTCATTTGTTAGTGGAGTAAACAAATGGTCTGTTCTGTACAGCATCTGCTAAGTTGCCAGTCATGGGGAGGGGTTCTATACCCCCTCAGGATACATATTATTTCTATCCACATAGCACACGGCACATACACGCAAGTTCCAAGATCCAGACTCGTGCACATCACGCACCCACAGATATATAGGTTAACGAACCTGCTGTTACATTCTCTTCAGATCCTTGGTATCCATTAAAATGTAACCATTAGGTAAAAGAGAATAAATTACAATTTAAAAATTGCTAGTAAAAATTCTATAATTAGTAATTCGTGTGATTTTTTTTTTTTTTCTTCTTCTCTGGTTTGTAGTTTATTCTTCTGTTGTGTGAAGATGTGTATTTACGTAAAATTCCTTGTCCAGTCTATTTGCCATCTTAAGTAGTTAAACATGACCAAGTCTACTCTGCATCAAATGTTTATAGCTAATATATGAAACTACTACTTATTAAAATCTATTAAATGTTGTCTGCTCTCTTGAAAGCATGTCACTTGTTATTGCTTGCATTCATTGAATTTCTCAATTTTGTTTTTCAGGACCTCAACCTATACTTGCAGGACAAGGTCTACCTGGCTGGAAACCAGATCTCCTTAGCTGATATTCTCTTGTACTATGAAATCCATCCATTGATTGTAAGTTATCTTTTCTAACTCTTGAACGCTGTAACAGTAACAGAGCAATTCCATTTTCAGATGAATTTGAACATTTTACATTTGTGTACTGTTCTCTACCATTTACCATCCATCCGTTCCTTCATCTTTCTTTTTCTGTCAATTCTCACTTTGGTCAAACTACTTTAATAAGCAGTTTGTCACAGTGGATAACACACGATTAGACCAGTCATATCACCAAAGGGCATGAAGAACGAGTTGACAATAAGCACACGGGTTATAAGCTGTCTACGCTTCAAAAAAAAAAAAAAAACAAGTGGCACAAAGTGATGTCTTTAGTCTCATGCTAGGGACGAGTAAGTTTACTGCGCCTTGGAGGATAAAGTTGGAGAAAGATAGAATGAGATGGATGGAGGGCGGGGAATGATCACATTTCAAGAGATGTCAGTGGCTGTGGCGGAGAAGCAAGGTCCCCCCCGCCACCAGGCAGAGGAGCGTCACTTTGGTTTGCAATCAGTGTGCTTTTTAACCTCTGGGACAAAGGGTCAGCTGGCTCAACCAATAACCAGCCTGTCCCGATTTTCAATTCATGGGAAACAACATGCCACAAAATATTAACCCTGACTGATGCTAGAATGCTTTTAGGGCTCAGACTGTGGTTGTGCCGAGACTTTTCACATTTTAGTTAATTAGATAATGAAAACGCAAAGCAGCACACGCCTAATAAGATTAAATTTCCAAGGACATCCCAACGCACCCTGCTGTTTTAGTTGTTATAATGCAGTTTACCACCTGTATAATGTGAACACAGGCCAAAGTGTCAGCAGTGACTTTGCTAGACCACTGTCTCGCTCTCATCATCACACAAATTGAATTCCCCAAACCACTGTGATTAATTTCTTTATATTTCTAAAGCTTGACTCATGCGAGCCTTATTTTCCCACCAAATGGGTGGAGGATTTTTTTTTTTGCTGCATCATAGGGCACAGAACACTTCAGGACAACTGCATGACGCTATAAACATTTGGAAAAATGGATGCAGTGGGAACAGAGGGGGGCTGGAAGATGGCAGCACATCTTGTTCATGTGATGAACTAAACTACTTAAACTACTAATTCCTCTATCCTTCTGCAGCTGGACTTGTCCATTCAGGAGAAGGAGCAGAACGTCAACGTGACGCGGTGGTTCGACCACATACAGCACTACCCCGGCATCCGACACCACCTCCCTGTCATCTCTGTACTCAGGAACAGGATTTACACCAGCAGGCACCACTGAGACCTAACCTGGTCCCACTTTCCCCAACCAAACCGAACCGAACCGGAGTCCTCACAAGCTCATCTGTCTTTAACCCCTATTCTCCCAAGTGTGATTCACATCATCTTTAATGTTTCCACACAGTCACGTGTATTCACAACGACCATTGTATGACAATGTTTAGATCATGTTTTCAGCCTTCAAAAGTTACTTCTGTTCACGTACAGATCTAGTTTTTTTTAATTAGTTATTTAAAATGTTTTAAATCAATTAATCAGTCAAACATTTATTTGTTAATAAAAATATCAGTTCTGCTTGAATTCTGTGAGGATTGGGCTGTGAGGTCAGTTGTAATCGTCTGAATCATTCAGTTACATTGGTACAGTATGCTGGTGACTATTGAGACATTTGTATGTTGGCATTTAAAGGGAAACCAGGATTGGTTACATTTATATGAAATGCAAGTGCTGCTAGCCTGATGAAAATGTGTTTCTATTTATTACTGGTGCGATATTAGTGGTTTTGTTTGATGTGGGCCTTAACACACCTTTAAAATATTACCGATTCAAACACAACTTAAGATGTTACATACTTACATGACTGGCAGCATGTTTTTCCTCAGGAAACGCAGCTTTCTTCATACCATAATGATGCAATGTGCCCAAATAAATGTGGTTGCTGGCTCAACATCATAACCCCAAAATGACCACAGTTATTGTCAAGTCTACACTGTTTATTTCTTTCTGCTGTCTCTCTGGCCTGATGAATTAAGTCTGTCCCCATCAGCGAAGTGTTTGGTTTTTATGTTTTCCATATGCAACGCCATGGTTGTGGCTCTAGTGGACAGTTTAGTTTCTGCGTGTGTGTTTCTGATTATATCCACGCACCCTGTCCCACTTCCTCACCACCAGTCATGTGGGCAGCAGTGAGCAGTTGAGCGTCAGCCCCAGAGTCAGAGATCAGAGTGAGGCTCCAATCAGTCCCACTACCACCACTGTTGATGCTGCAGGCCAGAGAGAGGGCAGCGGGCTCACCAGCTGCCACGCAGATCCAGCCAGCCACGGCCAGAACCCAGGCCCCCTGGGCGACAGCCAGCCACTGTGTGTCATTTCAACCCTTACGCTCCCACGGGGCTAGTGCAGAGAGAACGACGAGGGGAAGGGGATGAAGGAGGTCACGGAGAGAGGGAAAAAAGAGCACCCAGAGGCCGAGGGATCTCTCTGTGACATGAACATTGATCCATGCTGCTGAAAGCCTTTCTGCTGCTGCATGGGTGTTCGCTATTAGCACCATTAACAGACCAACACACACATTTTGGCAGAGGTGTTAGAACCTGTAGATTAACATGATGAAGGTAACGACACACAGCAGACACAAAACAACTGTACAACTTATTGAAAATAGTAGCAGTATATGATGCTGTAGTATTTGTCCTGTCTTCTGCTTTGTTGACCACATTTTTTTATTTCTTCACAATAGTTTTTTTTTTTGTTTGTGTCTGTGTATAAGCAGGACCAGTTCATCCTGTCCAAATAAATCAAAGGGATACACAACTTGTGACCTCTGACCTCTTGGCTTCGTTTTCCAGCGTGTAGTTTTTGTATTCTCCAGGAATTTGTTTTGCATCAACCAGCCAGAAGACAGAGCTATTGTTCGATTAAGTTCCGTAAGACAGCCCCGCTGTGTGTTTGTGGCAAGTTGTATGAATAAGATGTGAAGGCTAAAAACAGCTCGCAGTCATTTGAGCAGACCTTGTGACTAGCTGTGGCAGCTAATGGTGTGATCTACTATTAAAGGAGCCCTTGTGCTCTTGCTTATGTTAACAACTGGAATGCTGTTTTGAAAATGCAGCATCAGACTAATTCTGAGGTAGAAATAATCTAGTGTTGCCCACAAATGAGTCTAAATTTACTCGTGTTTGTTATGGTGATTGGGTTAAAGGCCATACAAGGGCAAACACAGAAAGCTGTTGCAATTTAAAATAGATCATGGCTGGTAGAGAACATCATTTCTATATGGTGAATCCAGAAAGAGTGTTATCCGAACCACAGAAAAACATTTAAAGTTGTTGCAAATGGAGGCCAGGTCTGCTCAAATGTTTAGAGGTTTAAACCACCTCAGCTGAATTCCAGCTGTTTAATCTCTGCCAGTAAGATTCTCTTCAAAGGGATTCTTACACAAAGGTGATTAGTCAGTCAGCCTGGAATCCCTCTGTACTCGCGTGGCTCTGTTCTGACTGCAGGACCGAAAAGCGCTCCAGCGCCACCGCCCTCACAGCCAGGTTCCGTCCTGATCACACACGAGTGCAGCTTAAGCCAGACGCAGCGCTGAGGCCGCAGCAGGTAACCGGGACGGAGGCACCAATTAGAGGCGACCTTGCCACCAAGTTCTGAGGACGAGGAGAGCTGAACTCCACGGGGGGGCGTGTGTGTGTGGGGGGGGGGTTCTGTTTCTAACTGTGGCTTCACCCTTTGGCAGCAACATAAAGATGCAATTTAGCCCACTGCCTGGTTAGGATGAGGTCAAAGGTCATCATATGTACGTACTAATAGAGTAGCTCTCTCTTGGATATACATCTTAATAATATAGTGACCCACCACACTGGATAGGATTTAAGGTCAAGAGTTAGATTCATTGAGCCGAGGAGAAGGACTCATTTCTAGCAGGTGTCAGACGTAGCTGTTACCCACGTCCTCCCTTCATCACCTCTCAACACCTTTGTCACCTTAAGTTTACTACTGTGACCACATATAATGGACAACACACACACACACACCACCACCACCACCTCCATCCAAACCTCTCAGGCAACAAACAAACATTGACGCGTCCACCCCCGCCGTTCGTTGGTTCCTATTAACAGCGTCACGCAGAGCTAAGAGCAGTGCTCACCGTCTCTTTGCTGACGGATTCGGTGACACAATCAACAGCGTGTGGTGGCGAGGGCCGGCGTCATAAGCTCTTCTGACAGGAGTTCTTGTGGTCTTACGCGGCGTGACAGATGCACCATGCGCCGGTAAACGCAGCGTTTCATTGTCTGTTGCAATTACGTACGAGCGTACGTGCGAGGATGCAGCCATGAAGGACGCAGGGAGGGAGGTAGAGGGGGAGGGAGGGCCTGTGTTTTTCACATGTTCTTGGAGGAAAGTTATTCGTGTAGACGTGGGGGAGAATACGCAGCGAGGCTGAGATGCTTTTCTGTCCAGTAGCACAACCAGCAAAGTAATCATCACTTTTTTGTTTTGTTTCTGTGGCCAACACTATAAAAGCACAACACGTTTCAATGCAGTTGTGATATCGGTGTATTAAATTCAACACTATAAACCAAATATTTAGGTCTCCAGTGAAATCCTGATGTTTCTGTACATTTACATTTATCCAAATCAAATGAAACAGGTTGTATTCATTTTGAATTATCAGGCCAGTGAATGCTGAGCTGATGGTCTCTTCTTTCATCAGCAGCTGTCAACACTTTACCCTCAGACCATCTCAAGCGGTTTGATATCGTTATTTTAAATAACACAAATACAAGTTTACTGTATCTGCTGTGTGTGTTAACGTCAAATGAGCTCCAGAAGTTCTTGTTATTGTGTCGTTCTTTATCTCTTTCAGGACGCAGCCTCACCTTGCGTTGCGTAAGGATCCCAGGTGTGCAGCAAGGCCAGAATTTTACAAGATGCAACCGCTCAGCCCATCAATCAGAGAGATGGGTGGCTGATTCGGCACGTAGGTGCTAAAGTACATGTGTGTGACCCGGGGCAAGGAGATTGCACAAGACTGCAGCTTAAGTTTTTTTTTCTCTTTCTCTCTCACACGCAGACACGCACACACTGCCGCAGATGACTGTGCTTGAATTAGCCACCTCCATCGCTCCTCACGCCTTCTGCTGATACCTCAGCTGCAGCCTCGAATTGTTCTGTGCATATATATGTGTGTGTGTGTGTGTGTGGTCATGCACCCATTCATGGTTATGGGTTTGGCCCGAGGGGAAGAGGTGAATTAAGGGTGAAGAAGGCAAAAAAGAAGCGAAAGGGTCAACCCACTCGACCGAATCCACTCAAAAAATGTTCCCTTTGTTGGAAACTGTGTAGAATATTGCATTTCTGGCGATGCACAGATTCAGAACCATTTTAAACGTGTAACTGTATTTTCTGCGTTACAGCTCTTGAGGCCTTGGCTGCTCCAGCCACGTCTCCTTTGCCTCACCATGTGGCCCCATCACAGTCACTCACCTCTTTATTCAAATGTTCCACAAATTAGCCATACATTTACACCCAGGCACCACTCTCCCCCAGCTCCATCCCACCCACAGGTCATGCCACTTAACTTCAGCCTGCCCCCCTGCTGTAATAGGTTCTGATAGGAAGCCTCGGGGGGAGTTGACTTCTCACTGAGAAGTGATACTAAAAGTAATTGCAGCTGAAACCCGGTGACAGCGGAGGGGGGTGAACTTTGAAAAACATAATGGAGAATCCAGCACAGGGAGGATGGCATTTGAAATAACCACGGAGGATATTTGGTGGGGAAGAGAGGGTGAGGGTAACAGACAGAGAGCAAAGAGTACTGCCCTCAGCCATCTCCTGTAATTTGACCTCAATGAGGAACCAAAAAAAAAAAAAAAAACACCAACAGTCTCCTGATTTGCATATTTCTCCAACTCATCTGCATATGTCACCAGGATGGTATTCCCCCCCCCCCCCCCCCCCCCCCCCCCCCCCCCATCGTTTTTTATTATAACAGTTTGGTTTTAATTTGAGATGACTAATTTATTTAAACCTGGAGTTAAAAGCAGAGCACGCTCGCTGAAATGAATCTCATTTCCCTAATGATAAGAAAAAAAAAAAAAGAACTGATGACAATTTCACAGAAGTTACCCAAGGATTCATATCATTAACTTTGACTATGATGCTATTGCTGCTACCTTTACAACCTCACTGACTTTATTACTGTTTATTAAACCGCCACAATTAAAACGTCATCCATCACAGAAAGGGGTTAAATGTGCGACTAATGGTACGTTGGTGTAGTGTGGAAGGAAATGACTGTCCACTGAATCTCTACACCTGTAGCATAGCAGTTTATTTCAGATCATATTATTCACTGCTATGTTCTTTTGTCAAACAATTACACTGTTTCTAGGCACAAAAACAAGTAACACGAACAGTTTGTATTGTTATCATACTCTAAACTGAACAATGCAGCCTTTTCTGATAGGAATAATTAAGGCCAACCTGATGTGACCTGTTTTTTAAGTCTCATGTTTTGTCTGGTCAGACTTTTCTATATTTAGTCTCCAAACCTCCAAAATTCGACTTAATAACATCTTGTTAACTGGACTAAATTAATTAATCCAACTTCAAATTTAATATAACCCCCAAACCACAGATGATTACTTTCCCCTTTTCTGATCATTTTCTGAGTTATCGCGTCATAATCCAAAATGTCTGTCCGAAATACATGTTGTTTGTAGCTTTACTAGATCAAATATATCATACGGTATGGGAAAAACCTTTAGCTTGGGTTTAGAGCATGCAGGCACGTCTTTGTTTAACACTGACAGATACTGTTGAAAGGTTAATTCAACAATTTGCATAGTTCGCTGTTGATGGCTGCTTTTATTTTCTCCTGCCCATGAAATGAATTACAGGCTGTCTATAAAGTACAATAGCCAGTGGGTGGAGGGCCAGGGGCCTCGATTAACACCCTTGAGTGATGGCTGGTTGTATGTCTGAGGTAGACAGTCAGTGAAAGGAATCAGCATTGGACAGATAAACGGAAGTCATTAAGTTGAAACGTCTGAAAAACATACGGTCTGAAACAACAGTTAAGGTCCTGCCTACAGCAATCCAGACTCAGATTTGTGCGTCTTTGTGCACAACATGTTAAAGTGGCATTTGATCTTGAGGAAAGACTAAAAACACTAGTTGTTCAGGATAAATTTAACAGCACATGACACACAGCTGATCAGTGGCCCCTTTGAAAAGCAACCCGCAAACAAGGGCGGCGTGAAATCGACATTTGGACAGCGAAACACGGAGTCATCTCTGCATCTCCTGATCCTCTAATGTTGCACTGCTGAGGTTTACACACACACACACACAATGCACGATCTATCCAACGATCCATCTCTACGACGCTACAGCATTTCACAAACTTTGACCCATTCCCAAACCACCAGTCTTTGAAATGAGCTCCCGAGGGCCACAATCGCGCACTGCATCCGCTTTGGGGCTGAAGGTGGGAGGGTGCGTTGGCAATAAAAGACGCCGTTGATGAGACGGAGGGATGTGCGAGGGGATGGAGGTTACACGAGGGGGGGGGGGCGCTGACAGACTGCAGATAAGCTCCACAAAAAAACATGTGTGTGGCATTCGGCGCACACAAACTTACAGAGGCTGAATAGCACCCACGTGTTCAGCCTTGCTTTTTTTTTTACCACGCACGCACAGTATAATACCAACATACGCTGTTATGTGTATTCTATGATCTCACAGGCATATTTGCTGTATGTCTGAGCACACGCATGCACGCAGGTCGTACCCGGAGGGAGGGAAACTTTGCCTTCTTTACAGCACTTGAGGACTGCCCTTGTGACTTTCACAGCTGTCATGCTCCTTTCTACGGCCTTCATTCATCGACTAACCTCAGGAACAAGGGCATGTGATGCTGGCTCACACCCACCCACACACACACACACACACACACACACCCCAACGCACCTACACACACACTCACAGTTTATGTACACAGATGCATAGATACTGTACAACCACATAGGGCTGATAGGCTTTTAATGTGGTTTGTTTGTTGTGTATGGTCATTATTATTATTATTATTATTGTTGCTGTAAAAGTGGATGGTGAGCTATAATTGATATAAGTGGAAAGCAGACAATTGTGTATGTTTGTCGTGAGTCTTTTAATCCCTGTAAGCAAAGTATTGCTCAAATTAAACCATCCCTACATGGTAATAAAGCCATCACATTCCTCCTTGTAGCACAGAAACAAGACAACATCACCTCTTTCAAAGCTTTACTTTCTAAAATTCCCTTCCACAGTTAATGGAACAACGTCTTTTTCAGTCTTTCAGTGGGTTTCCCCCTCCCTGTCTACGCTATCTCTTCTTTCAGTCTAGCTGAGTAATTAAGCGGCTGCAGCGCAATTTCTACGCCTCTCCAGTCGTTATTCAGATGAACGTTTTGCACGCTTTGCCGCTTAATGCAATTAAGAGAAAAAATGTTCCCATGAAACTAACGCGATAGGTCGCAACGATGGGGTGAAACAGTTTTAGAATGAAAATCGGAATGATCTGAAGTTGAAAGTTGAAGTGGAACAAACCTGAAGTTAGATCCAGAAGCGATTCTTTTCTTAATTGTGTGATTCTTCTGTTTTTGTAAGAAAACTGCACTTGAGATTTACCCAAATGACCATGAACAGAAGGTCACGTTTCCTAAATCCCCCAAAATCCAAATACATAACTTTTTCTAAAATGCTCATTTCAAACACACTTCACAGGCCAGAAAAGAAAGCTCATCGAGTTAGAACAATCCCACATCCTCTCTCATACAAACATAGAGGAGTGACAGCGTGTCCCTCAAGGAGGAGCCGCCGCCGTCTCTCGCCGTGGTGGTCATCAGCGCTAAACTCCTGTCAAGTTCCATCTTACGTCGTAACGCGCTGATACACACTCACACGCTGGTCTGTCTCAAGGCGGGACGGGTCCTCCAGAGGGGTCAGCGCGTTGTCACATACACCAGGGAGCAGCGTTGTTCTTGGCAGCCCCTATTGTACCTCTTCACTGTCGTCGATGTCGCCTCACCACAGAGAAACCAGCTGATGCCATCAGCGTGGCAGGGACACAGGGATTCACAAGATAACATTTCTGGATGTTCAAGTTTCTGATAATTCTGTCTAAAACATATATAGTGTGTCTGTAGTTCCTTTTGTGGGCTGAGTTGTTCACCTTTGAACTTAGTTTACTTAGTCAGACTTAAGGAATTCTGACTAGTTTTAAAGAATAAGAACAAGGATCTATAAACCTAATTTACAAGATTTAAATGGAGGCCATATTGTTTTGGTCAATTTTGGCAATTGATGACTTGTTTTGATAATTTATTATGTTGTTTTTTTTTTAGCATTTTTGAAATATTTTCTATTCCTAATTGATCGTGAAAACCACAGACACACACCTGTCAATTCGGGCTTTTCAGCGTGTGGTTATTCCACGGACTTGCCTGAAGTTCGTGTTCACTTCAGTTAACTTCAGAGCAAAACAAACACGTAGGCTAATAACACACGTCCTGTGTTTTGCACAAAGTGACAGAGGAGAAAGAAAAAGTGAAAGTGGTCACGGCCAAGAAGACAGAATCAGCATAAATCCAAGCGTCCACATGGCTCAGGAGACGTTGTTCTTGCTTCTGGCAACCATGTTGTTGGTTTTGTTTCACTCCACCACTAACGTATTGTAACTACTTCCACTATATATAACTAAGCAGCTTTTCACACTGTTGATTGTTGTTTTATAGTCAGAAATTAATAAAAGAATAATTCTCTTCACTCCAGTCAGTTTTTTTTGGTCATTTGTAATTTTTACAAAAGAAATTATTTTTTTACAAAAGAAATTAAAAACCTTAACTCATACGTTCAACAATTTTTAAATTGATAATGTTGACATTTAGTGTTTTGTCGAATGCCGTTCCGCATTCACAGCCGCCTCGCAACTGGGACGACAAGAGGTAAGAACCTCGCCCGTGGCTCCGTGAATGTGAGCCTGCGTGTGTCCGCGGTGAGCTGCATACACGTACGTCTGCTCTCTGTGTCTGAGAGCACGCATCTGCTAGTATCAGCATGCCCGTGTCCTGGGTGTGTCGAGGTGGAGGAGAGGCTCCTCCGTCCGCAGGTCCACTCCAGTGGCTCCACCTTTCCTGATTTACGCTGTGGGGGGGGGGTTGAACCTAGTTGCCCAACAGGGGGGATAAATTAATAACATTTTTAATACCACCCTTCCTATCCTCCACTTTTTGCTCTTCCACAACGAGGGGCCAAATCTCGTCAGCATTTCCAGCCCTGTGAGCTAATTTGACAGCTCACGGGGGTGATGCTGATTTCACTTCGCAGAGACAGGTACCCTAGGGCTAGCCAGCTGGATCGCAGCGGATGCTTACAGATTTGGCTTTAGCTTCATGCTGGGTGTCATCTGTCTCTTTGGTCTGGCGCGGGATAATTTTTGTGTATGTGTGTGTGTGTGTGTGTGCCCTGACATCATGTGCCTGAGCAGTTTGTGCCTGGCAGGCCTTGTCTGTCCAGGTTGGCCATCAAACACAGCCAGCATGGCCCTAATCTGACGAGGCACTGCTCCAAACATGCCACAACAGCCCGAGAAGTGTGTGCGTGCGTGCGTGTGTATATGTATGTGTGGTCCCAAGGCTGATCCCCCTGTTTTTTGCTCCTTGCCTTTCTGCTCTGTTTTGCTCCAACATCACCCGAAAAACACTCACACAAACCGAAAGAAAAACTTCAAGAACCATCAAGTGGAGCTCTGTCGACGCGTCTCCTGAAACTCACAGTCCGAACTCCTGTGCACGTGTTTCACAGTGTTTGTGTGTCTTTAAAATGCCACCGCCAGAGGAAGGACGGACTGAGAGATATACTCATCCAGCGCACCCCAAACCCCCCCCCCCCCCCCCCCCCCCCCCCGCTCCACTCCACATCTGTCACTTTGGATGTGGCCACTTTGAGGGACGCTGTTCCTCAGCCAGTTTGGAGGCTCTTACAGCCCTGAGTCAACTTCAACAAACCCACACACACAGACACACACACACACACTGTCCACCCTCAATACCTGGGTGCTGATCGCGGAAAGGACAAAGGGCAGTTGACCACACTGCTGTCTTGCTGTGAAAGAGAAAAGATCTTCTTCGCTGAAAAGCGCAGGATGACAAACACATATGTTTATATTCAGGCTGTGAGCCATGTGCCGCCACTGCGTCTTCCCATCAGGCCTTGGGACCCGGTGACAGTGAAGGTGTCACGATACACAGCGACATGTGAGCTACCACTTTCCACAGTATTATTTTCTTTACCTTTACCTTCCTGCTGAATGACCCCCCCCCCCACCACCACCTCTTTTTCGCGGTGGACAGCTCTGCACCATCAGCGCAGTGGTGGCATCGACAGAAATGACCTGCTTGCTGCCCAGGGACTGAGAGAGCAAGAGAGAGAGAAGCCGTAAATGATATAAAGAAGTGGATTCTGAGCATGTAGGTGGGCTGCTGGGCAGCAAGTCCTCCCATAGCACCTCTCTTCCACCCCCACCTCCACCTCCCCTCTAGCCCAGAGGCCTTGGCATCCAGCGAGTAACACCCCCCCTCCATCCGTTCCCTTTCCCCCTTTCCCTTCACCGCCCCCCCTCCGACCCGTTCAGAGCCGCGGTGCAGTGAGTAGCGTTCAGTGTGTTGTGAACACAAAGCAAGGGGGCCCTGCGGCCCTCCGCCTGGACCTCGGTGTCAAGACTCAGCCGGGCTGAGAGAGACAGAGAAAAGACAGAGAGAGAGAACGGAGAGCAGCAAAATACGGAATAATTATACCCAGTGGGTAAAGCGAGCACCGCTGTTACAGGGGCGGAGTGGTCAGGCTGGGGAGAAGAGACACACAGAGGCAGGAGCATCACCGGGGCTGGCTTGAAAGGCCAGTGGGCATTTTTGGTAAACCACACTCCTAAAAGACCTCCTACTGCACTGCCGAAGCTCCGTTTGTGGGAAGTGCTGCAGGAGATCGTCTGGCCACTGAGCAATACAGTGGGCACTCAGAGCCCTTCTGTTATCACACATGTTCCTGGGTTGTAGGTTTCGTTTTAAATACATAAGACCATGTTTGGCACAGATATAATAGTTGTACCTTGTTTTCCCATTTTCTTAATAAGTTAAGTGAAATAAGTTAATTATTTTGTGTGTCTTTCTAAACGAGCTCAGTTTGCCACAGGCAATTCTGAAAAAAAATAAATAAATAAATAAATTTGATCCACAAAGGATCTTTTACAACTTTACACAGAGGAGATGTCAGTTGACAGCATGTAATACAAAGAAATGAAATCACGCAATAATAGTAAATTGGATTTAACTGTGCAGAGGAAAACTAAAGTTACTGAAAATAAAGCATGCGCTGGCATATTTATCTGAAATGGTGTAAAGCTCTAACTTTATACATTGTCTCTCCTCGTAATGATCTTTGACAGTGTGCCAGACAGGCTTTGTGTTGTACGCAGGGGTGTCAAAAGAAAAGCAGAATTCACTTAATAGAGAAATAAAGAGAAACTCACGATCTTGCCTGCATGCAAACTGCAGGCCCACGTCACATAATAAATACGCGGGGACGGATATTTTCTCGTTAGGTCGATGTTGCCTCAGCATTCTCTAACATTAGGCAACTTCACTTGTAGTCATAAATCTTTATGGGTGATATGTTCATTTATAGAAAGTTATGTAAGTATACAAAAAATCTAATTAAGCTTCATTTAGGTTTATGAATTTTTGACAACACTTGTACTGTTTTAAATATTTAATGCAGATAAAACAAAAGGGGTGATTTCACTGACTTCAAATAAAATCACTTTGAATAATGTTCATCTGTTTTTATTGATCATCAAGGACTTGTATGTGAACACTATTATAAAAAGTAGTATGATAAAATATGCAACGTGCAAAAACTAACTAATGAGATCATATTTCATAGTTTAGATCATAAGCTACATTAATTCTTTCATGATAATATTAATTGGTGCATTTTAACTGACATGTTTACAATTTCCAGAGCTGTTCCTAATGCTTTTAATTTCACCCTGAAGAATAATGAATAAAGAAATAAACAACATGCACGTTCCAGTCACAAAGGCTTTTTCTTGTTCGGACATGTGTGCTGTCAGAGATCCTCTTTTTCAGATAAACACAGTATTAAGAGCCAAATCAAGACTAATGGTGCATGTAATAAGTGTTTAACCAAACAACAGTGGGGACTTAATAAGTGCCTTCATTTCATCTTAACTGAGCATGACATTTCTAATGAATTCAAGCTTCACAAGCAAACTTTTGACAACTAATGTGCAGCATTTGCCCCAAAACACTGCCTCTTCTGACTCAGACTAAATATACACATATACTGTGCCCTTGTGCCGTGAGTGTTGTGTTTATTAATACATTTATGCCAGTACATTTGCATTTCACGAGGTCTAATAAAAGCATTTGCTAATTCTAGATAATTCATTCACAGAGGTTTTGCCACAGCTGAATAGTAAAAACCAATTTGAGACGTTCAGGGCCATCTTGTGGTGACTGCGGAGAAGACACTTCCTCAAGTAAAAGTTGACGAATGCAGTTTTGTCAGCTTCTGTGGGAATGTCCAAAACATATGGGTTGTTGTTGTTATTTCTTTGTTTATTTGTTTTATGTTTCTGTGTTTACCATTAGGAACAAAAAAGTGACAGGAGGCCCCAAGATAGTGGGAAAAAGCCAATGTTTCACAAATTAATCTCCTGAATTTAAAATGTAAACTCTGAATGAAGTACGAAAGGGTAATGTTCAACAATGTTTAATTTGAGAAGAACAGAATAAAACAGAATAGAATAGAATAGAATAGAATAGAATAGAATAGAATAGAATAGAATAGAATAGAATAGAATAGAATAGAATAGATGCGTTCACGGGTCCATCGCCACTCACAGCTCAACACTGACACCTGCTGTCCTCTGTCGCCACATAATGGACTGTGCCTATTGACTTGGTATGTCTCTCAAAAGCTTGCAGGTGTTTAAACGTTTCAAAGGAAACACCACACCGTCTAGCCCGTAAAGTTACATTCTAACTTCGAATGTATTTGAATGAATTACTCAAATGGGCCATATTGTAGCTTGTAGAGAAACTTGGGACACCCCTCTTTCAAACGCGTTGGTTCGGTCCACAACCTCGTACCCGGAAGTAGATACACGAGCAGTAAATACATTTCAGTCAGCTGATCTGCTTTCGCCTGACTGTCATTAGTATTGCTTGTACAGTTTCGTCGTTTTTGCTAGAATTTTATTTTTGAATAGGCCACGTTAAGGGTTGTCTTGTTATTTCGTATTTAGCTCAGGATTTCTTAGTTTTTAGCCGCTAATTAGCAGCCAATTAGCAGCTAGCAGGCAGAGACCTGTGGATTAGTTCTTCCTCAGGCTCATACAAATACTGCGCCGGCCTCGAAGGAGATTTTGGTGTAATGGAGAAGATTGTTAAAGGTGAGGGGGAAATCATCAGCCGCATGCTAGACTAGACCTTTTAAACTTATTTTAGATTGCTAAACTTGCTAAACTTTACAGATGATGCAAACCTTTGTAGTAAGTGTAGTAGCGTGTGCCAAACATGTTCCTGTAAGCCTTCAATGTAACACAGCACAATTACTGTATGTAAACAAGGGAGCACACTGTGTCTTCCTGCAAAACAACTCTAAGATCTATAAATGTGTTGGTCAATAGACTGTTTAATTGTGACATATGGCTAAGTCAGCTTTACAGCATATGTTAGTGATTTGTCTACAAGATCGTCCAAGTTTAACTTAACATCAGTATAATGACTTTATAGCTGGATTTGCTGTGTATAAGTGATTCTGTAAGCTTTCAAAGCCTTCACTTACTTGTTATTTGTTTCTGTGTTGTACATTGTAATGTGATTGTAAATTTTGCTTTTCCTGTGTAAACTGAATTAAATATGAACTATGCTGGTTTTGCAGATGTGGGCGACATCCAGTCCCGACTGTTAGACCAGAGACCAGTCATCAATGCAGAGATACGTTACTTTGTGAGAGAATTTGAGGTACTTGATGAGGTCTACACACACACACACACATGAAAGAAACTGGTGTTTAGTGTAGCACAACTCCTCTCTAAACCTTTCCTCTGCTGCCGTTTAGGAAAAGCGTGGGCACAGGGAGAGCCGACTGCTGGAGAACCTCCATAAAATGGTGGTGGAAACAAATGAGCAAATGCAGCCCACAGATTTAGAGAACATTAATCAGCAGCTGTCTGACATCATTAAGCAACGTAAGTCTCCTCTCTCACGTTTACATTAGAGGCTTTATGTGTGTTATGTTATACGGTTTTAGTTCATCAAAACCTTTTGTTATATTTGTCTTTGTCACATAATGATATGCCTGAATCAAACCAATGTCCACTTGTCATATTCCAAGTTAATCTACTGTGGTGAATTCATCATACAATTGTCTATATTACCTTAGAGGAGCTAACACCCATTATTACAATTTATGTAGTTTGAAATTAACTTAATATTGATCTTACTGAGTCTATATGAGTTATTTTTCGTCTTGCAGTGGAGGCTGCTAATCACATGGCAGAGAGAGTCCAGCAGAGGGAGCTTGTGGCACATCAGGTAAAACTACACCTTGGGTACAGTTTGAATACTCTTTCGCAGCCCATGCCCTCAAAATGAGGTAATCTATAATCTATAATTAATTATCTCATCTAATTATGTCCTTCCAGAGCACCCAGCTGCAAACCAACATGGAGCTTATGAAAAACGAGTGGGAAGAATTTCTGAAGGAGCAGAAGAGGTTGAAGGAGGAGGTGGATGAGGAGCACGTCAAAGCTGTAGCACAACTCAGCATTAAGTACAGTGAAATGAAAAAGGACCTGAGCAAGTAATCACCCATCTAAGCAGCTGATGTGTGAGGGGCACAGCCAAAACACTTTTGCTCATTTCAGACATGGACGTCTGTTTTGGACATGGAAAATGAAGCTGTTGGGTTTAATTGACGTACTCAGAGGTTGGCAGAAAAGGAACAAAAACATTTTAAGCTTTTCCTCTGCACAGGAGTGAACATTTTCCAAAACATAAATATGAAAGTGTGATTAACAATGTGGCAATTTCACAGCCCATCAAAGTCACAATTTGATGTCTTAAGCCTGTGGAATGTGCACCGCGCGCAAAATGCCTGGAAGACGTATGAAAACAAGCAGCCATTTGATTGTTTTTTGGCTGTGAAGGTTTTCAACATTTCAAGACTTTCAATGGACGCCTGCCTGAAAAGAAGAGATGATAAATCTGGCTTCTAAGCATCCTGGGATTTGAACCAAAATAAGATATTAAAGTACTAAAAGACTTCAATTTTATGAAACACCTTCTGCGCAGGTGCGTTTAAAGCACAGGTTGTAGGAATGAACTAAAATGTTGCTGAAACCAATTTGAAGTTGTTGTGGTTTGTCTGCACTTCCAAGTCTAATTTTTAACGATTCATAGGAAACTTTATTTCCACCGAAACAGATAAACATAAATCAGATTTTGTCGATGGATGTAAATTTCCTTCGTCAGTCATTTATATATTTTATATATACATTTCCTGTGACTATCTTGCCTAAAGAACCTCAAAGACATGTTAGAGCGTGCACAATAAAAGTGGAAACCTGGAAAACAGTAAGATCGTCTGAACCTTCCCTTGACTATTAAGAAGAACTTCTAAGTCTGATGTCGGACACAAGTGTTTTTCTCTTTTCACACAATGGCGGGTTGTTGGACAGGTTAATGGATGGGTGGGTGCACTGGGCACATTCCTGGCATGACCGAGCACAGAGATCATCTCCACCAATGTAACAGAGCAAACCTTTAACATACAGGATTGGCCATGTCCAACGTAAACACAATATGAAATGCGTCGTCAACAGAACAAATCGCCACCAGAATTCCTCCGCTGAGCGCAGACCCCTCACAACACAGCTGAAGTAAACCCTGTGCAGACTTGCCTCTCACTGACCTGCGCTGCTCTCGTGCAAGCCCCTCGTCCAGCTGCCATCAGAGCAGGTCGGTAGATGCTGGGAGGCAAAGGGAGGCATCTGCGTGTGTGTCTGTGTGCATGGCACCCCCTCGGCCGTGGTGACTGGCTGCAGCTGTCCAGCACAGAGACAGACGGCCCATCACCAGCTAACAAGGAGTGACGAAATGAAAATAATGACCGACCTCTGCTGGCAAGACACGTTTTTATTGGCTTTTGATTATTTTTTTTTCAGACTAAAGTCACAATTTTAGTTTCCTTGACCCCCCATTGCAAACTAAGCTTATTGGCAAAGATTACAAGCTTGTAATGAGCTAAAGTAAATTTTAATAACTGCTGCAATCTCAAAAACAGTGAGAGTAATCATTTCTGGACTTTTCATACATATGACATGACACTTCAGGATATTTAGGCAAGTCCTGATACTGGACAACGCCCCCCCCCCCCAGCTAAATCTATTTAATTTATTTTATTTAATAATTATTACATTAAAAAAAACATGTGTGTGGCAATTATATCCAATTCATCATTTATGAGTCCGCCGTCAGGACAACAACAACAACGGTGTTCATGGCAGACTTACAAGGAGGAAGCCAACAGTCTCCCAAGGAAAAAGGCATCCGTCTCCAGTTTGTCCAAGGCCATAAATCAGTGAACATCAACAATTAAAAAACAAGACATTCTAATGCTCTTACAGTCTTTCAAGTGTCAGTGTATGACGTGGGACCAGAGTTTGACACGTACGTTTTCTGTCTGTCTAATTGCCAGGCCTGCTCTGGGGCTGAGGCTGAGACGAGAAGCTTTTAGATGAAAGGACTACACCACCGTCAACAATAACGTACGCCCTTGCCAAGCTAAATTCACATTGAGCAATCTGGGATTTAGATCCACATCTGTTGGAGGATTGCAACAACAACACATCTGACCATTAATGGGAATTTAGTTCTAAGTAGAAGTGCAGAATAAAGAAAGAAGCCAGAAATCTCAGCACCTGGTGAAGTCATTTTTAAGTCATCTGTACAGATCAACAATCTTATTCACTCCCTATTTAGTTGTGTAGAACGGGACAGCTCATACTGTAGGGTTACATCACAGCCTGTAACCTTGTAAGACGACTGCACATGTTCCCCCCCCCCCCCCCCCCCCCCCCTCAGCTCCTCATGTGTCTGGACATTGCGCGGCGTGTTTTTTTGTCTCATGTGTCAATTGGAGAGCAGCGGGCTCTTCCTGTTTTGAGCTCTCAGGCTCACTGCGCTGCCGTTCCTCGTGCCAACATAAATGGCCAAGGAAGCAGCGGCACCCTGCTGGGCAGCGGCGGGAGAGATACGGGCTGTGTCGGTTAATGTAATCTGATGCTGTGTCTGAAAACAAGGATTGTCATAAATGAGGGTCATATGAGGACCCTGGTAACCAAGGATCAACCCAGTACTGCAGTATCCAACAATGGCCAATAGAGATATTCACTCACCCTCACTTTTCTGGCTTCTTTTGAGAAATATTGACCTGTCTTTCTTTTGTGCTATGTGATGTGCCCCTGTTACTTAATTACCGAGGGGTCCAAGATGGAAATTCCACTGAACAAAAGCTCACTGCTTAAGTTAATAACCCAACATAAAAACACTCCAGGGTGTCGGTGATGGGTTCTGGGTGGATGCCGGTAATATGAATTCTTTGGCAAGGTTAACTGTCACCCAGTGGACTGAGGGAAAGCTCTCAAAGCTGCAGTAAAAACAAATATGAAATTGATAGTTTGCATGGTTGCAAGGCTTAAAAAATGAGCACAGGGTGGCAAGAATAAAAGCAATACGAGGAAATAAAAGACATGAAAATTAAACCTGCCACCTTTTACTAGCAGGGTTTAATTCAGTACAGAGAGCAGAGTCAGCGTCTGAACCTCGCTGCTGACTCTTCTGGAGCGTACAAGGTCTTATTAGCTGAACTGTGCGTGCTGTTGTGCGTCTGTTCAGTTTCATCAGGTTGCCTCGCTAAGAACAGGTCCAAGAAACACACCTAGGAGCGAAAGAGCCAAAACAAGCGCCGTGCTCCGTCAATCACAGGTTGAACAATAGCCAGGGAGGATGTGGAGAACAGCCTGTCATCAGCTGGTGGCCACCAGTCGCAACAAAGCTGCTTGTCGTCTGGATTCCTGAGTCTGAGAAGAATGTCTGGCCTCACTCCCAAACACATACCTTCACAATGACTGTGAATTTTCCTCCCTGTGGTCCACACTAGGCAGCCATTCCTCTGATGTTGTCCCCTTAAGATTTGTTATTATTATTATTACAAATTATTACATTGTCGGTATCTAAGTAGTTACATTTATTTTGTCTCACCTTGTACAGTCTGTAAAAAACTTCTAACCCTAAATAACAGCTGCAGATGCCATTTGCCCCACAGTCTTTTCTTCTCAGGTTCTATTTGTTCAAATGAAAGTCATAAAGTAATGTCATAGTAATGTTAGGAAACAGTTTCCATAACACTGCAAGACATAAAGTCACACACAGTTTTCAGCATCTCTCAACTTAACATTGTAACATTGTTAGAATAATACGTTTAATTCATATATCAAAAATTATCATGTTTAAGCAAAATTGTCCAAGATAACTACTTGCCTGATAAACTTTTTTTTTTTTTGCTTGGCTTTAGCCTTTCGATAAAGCATCAGAAAAACCAGCAACAAGCTGTTCTTCTGCTTGAACTGTTCAGCAAAGGGCAGAGGAACGAAGGGACAAATGTCACAGGCTCCTGTGCGTCATCTGTGTGTATATGTTTATAGGTTCTTATGCGTTTTTATACGTCTAGGCCCAAACAAACCACACAAGTGAAATTCAAACAGTTCAGTTCAACCGGACTAAACATGGCAGGTGCCTTGTGTACGTTGTGGATTTCAGGCTCCTCCTCCTTTTTATCTTTAGCTACTAAACTTTCCACAGTATTTTGTTCCTCGTTGTAATTTTGTGTATTTTGGCTGGAAATTACACAATTTTCGCAGTAAGAGTGAACACACACCAGTGAGTTTCCGGCCAGCT
The DNA here is from genome assembly GCA_030770545.1 of Macropodus opercularis. Lineage (NCBI taxonomy): Eukaryota > Metazoa > Chordata > Actinopteri > Anabantiformes > Osphronemidae > Macropodus > Macropodus opercularis. Next base: position 9,389,637 of record JAUCMP010000028.1, read on the forward strand.
CACTGCCCTTTGGATTTACATCTTCTTTCCTCAAAATGTTCTTGTTTTGACATTGTGAAGTAAAGGATGTGATTAAATTCTTCTCCTGAAAAAAAAACAACATTTTTTCTGATTCATTTTGATTAGTTGTGTGTAAGTCATAGTCTGGGTATTATAAGGAAAGAGGTCATGGAACAGAGAGGGGAAAGATAAGCCCTTTAAACGATGATTCAAGGTCTTGGTGTTGTGCGTCCTCTGTTGTGATTGAAGTAGCAGACATGCAGGAGAACAAATTAAAAAAAACAATAACATCAATATCAGAGAAGGTGAGTCATGCCTAAGCGGCTTTTCCCGAAAAATATTTTTCATTTTAGCACTGTTAGGAATGTTATTGAATAAAAACGGTTACACTGGTGCAGTAAGAGTCTAAATACTCTCTTAGGCCAGACACTATTCTCTGTGAATGCACGACATGTGGTTTCCTGAACTGGTCAGCCTGTTCATATGATGGATGAGCTTGTGATCAGTGATTAACTTTCTAGAGAGGCTGAGCATAAAAAAAAAACTTGGAATGAATGTGGACCAACAGTGGAATTGCTCCCCACTGTTCCCTCTGCTCTCACTGAATGGTCTCACGATACCATCTCTGAGAAGCATCTAATATCCCACCTACCTCAGCCCCTGAAACCCAATAAGTCAATCAGTCGTGCCTCTGCGAGCCCGTGTGTGTTACCTGTTCAGGGAATGGAGAACACCTGCTGTGGCTCACAGCTAAGTAGTCATCCTGACTGACAGAACAATGAGGGAGACAGGAGGTGGAGAAACAAGGTGCATATGTGCGTGTGTGTGTGGTTGGAGATGCTCCAGTCCGTGAACCCCCACGTGAATCTGAGTCAGCTTTTCATCCTAGCTTTCTCCAGGGAGGCCCGGGCTCTTGGCAGAGGAATGCATGGGAGTGGACTCCTTCATTAAAGGCACCTCTCTCTTTCAGGGCCTGGGGACGGCCCTGGGCTTCGCTGCTCGTGGTTTCCCTTGCTGTCCCCTCTGAACCCAAGCAGGCTGCAGCTGCTTCGTTTCAGGTGTAATGGCTTTACCTTGAGGCTGAGGATGAAGAACAAACAGAGAGAGAGGGGTCCACACTTAATATATGACTGTCTTAATGTATGCTTATGTTATCACTGGGCGTCATGATATACAGTACTGCGCAAAAGTTTGAGGCAGGTGTGAAAAAATGCTGTAAACAATAAATGAATGTCAATTTACAAAATGCAAAGTGAGAGAACAAAAGAAAAATCTAAATTAAATCAATATTTGGTGTCACTATGTCAGTACTGGAAGTGATGGTTTGGCCCCCACAGAGCCCTGATCTCAACATCATTGAGTGTGTCTGGGATCTGACAAAACACAAATAGCTGTGATCGTTCATGTCTTTATTGAAAACAGGACGATTCAGTTTTAGTTTCAACAGTCCACAAATCCTTTTGCCTCTAGCTTTGTAAGGTGTCGCAGGTTTTTCACATGTGCTGTGATGTTTTTCTTGGATAGGAACCTGCAACACGTGTAATATTAAAAAAAAAACAGCTATGCAGCAACATAAAAATATCATCGCCACTGGGAAGCGTCATGCTCCAGGGGTCTCCCGCTACTTTTGGATCTGGGCAGCTTGTGTTTGCGGTAGGGAGGATGAATTCTCAAGGGTTCTTGCCGGAATCAAGGTGCTGTTCACCAGCTGAAACTGATGGACACGGCAGTAGACCTACCACAGGAAGGAAACAAAATTTCTCAAAATGTCAAATTATTCCAGGAAAACAAGCAAGAGAACTTGTTTTGCGCACCTACCATGCACTTGTTCTTTTGGAGGAAACCGTCTGCACAATAAATCATCATCATTTCCTTGTTAACTACTTCCAAACCTTTGCTACCTCTCTGTCAGCGAGCCGTTGGATGCTCATTTAAACTTGGACCGGTTGCTCTGCACCTGGTAGTGTCGTTGAGGTCTAGCAGATGTGTGGCTGGAGTACAGCTAAGCTCTTTAGCATCTATGAATAAGGAGAAGACAGAGTAACTGGATGGAGTAGGAGAAAAAAAGATGCGAAGAAAATAAGGAACAATGGGAAAATGGGAAAGAGGAAAAAGCGCAAAATAAAAATGGAACAAAGTAGGCGAGAGCCGAAAAAGGACACATTTAGCAAATAGTAGCAATGAGGTAAGGTAAGAAAAGAGACAATGAGAGAGGAAGGAACAATGGCACTGAAGAAGCAAGACAGAGATGAAACGTCAAAGGAAAGGAAGCGCAGTCTTTGGCCTGCAGATCAAAGCAGGTGCTGAGCAGTAGCTCCAGGAAAGTCCTCCCAGCACCTGCTGCTGCTGCTGCTGCTGCGCTGCCAACTCAAACACATTATTCCAACATGCCGACGCCGTGCTTAACGACTTCTGTGGACAGACCTTTACAGGGCCTGTGGCTGCCTCACACAGAGACACACGCACAAGGAGGCTTTCTGCTCACACAGCGTGTCACAGAGCTCAAACAGATACAACCTTCCTAGGTGTGATCCAGCAGATCGCCTCTAGACACCTGTCAGAACCATAAGCCCACCTAAAATATCCACAAACTGAATAAGACCCACTACAATTAAACACAAACATCTGGTTCACACATTATGCCCCCGTCTGACCACTTCAGCACGACGTGCTGCTACAGGGACCTGGGTTGTGGTTGGACCCAAGTCAATATTAAGCAGAGAACAAATCATCCTTAGAAAAACAGTAAACATCTGTTTTGTGACTTGGCCACTGGCAATGTCAGCCTGACCTCAACGAGGCTGGGCCCCTTTTTACATTTTCCACGAGGCCAAGCCAGAGTACCAGCAAGTGGGTGACAGCGACTGTAATTTCTTTTTTCAAAACCAGAAAATAAAAATCTTGGCGCGACGAAAGCAGGTACTAAAGCTCTTTTAAAGTGTCTAAATGTTCAAAAGCAAATTTAAAAAAAACCTTTGCTCAGGGAAAGTTAAGCCACGTTGGTTATTCATGACATTCACGACTTCTTCATGTAAAATACTGCTTAAAATAGCTCTGTCCCTTAGTTCCTTGCAGCTTTAATGCCTTTAAATCAAGTGTTTTTCAATAAATTTTGAATTAAAAAAATGCTTTTGAGTAAGCATCTAAAACCAAATCCTAGTGTGTGTCACTCATCAAACCACAAATGTAGTATAATAAAAACATAAATATATAATATAACTAAAACAAGATTTGAGGGTTACTGGTAAATGATTATTAATTATTATCATATGATTAAGATGTAATTATTAAGAATAGTATTACAGTAAGTACAGTATTGACCGTAATAGGCTTTGTAATAATCAAAAATGTTATCAAAAATAATGGTTAAAGGTTATGGTTAATACTGGGATGTGAATCCATTCGTTCTGCATCTACTGAAGCTAGAAATGATAAGTATTCTGAATATGTGTTTTGAAAAAGAAAGAAGCCTCCAGTGTTTGTCCCTAAACTCTAAAATCTGCATTTATTTACAGCTGTTACAAACAGATGAAGCTGATGCTTTGTTAAGTGGTGGCCACATGGTGTCACTGTAGGACATGGATGAGGACATTACTTTTGATGTTTGTTGGCGAAACCGGTTTTCTCAGCTGGTAGGAACCCAGGGACTGTAAAAAAAAAAAAAAAAAGAGAGAAAACCACAGGGATAAAAACGTTCCCACTGTAGCACCAACAGTTGTGGCGATAGCCTGAAGTGCTGGCATTAAATCTGGAAAGATCAGGATGTCCAAAAACCCAGACCTTCTTTTTTCATCTTCTCTCACTCCGTGTTTTCTTCGCTCGTCTTCCTCTCTCTCTCTGCCCCACCTCAACCCCTCACACTCTGGCAAGTATATGCTGATGGCTTTACCAGTAGGAAGTGGAGCTTTTACAGTCAGGGCCCTGGACCAAGAAGTGTCTGTGAAAAGCAGCCTTCGAGTCGAGGTGGGTCCTGTCACCACCTGTAGTGTTTCACCTCAGGCGACATGTTTGAATATTCACCTGAGGGTTGGTGCTGTGCTGCGTCCGCTGGTGTGTAAACAGGATCAGAGAGTCAATGTGTTGGCAGTTTATACAGGAAATGAAACTTACTACTGTAGAGATGATCTGGTCGTATATGGTCAATCTGGTAACGCAGCCGTGCAGAGGAGTCTTCGGTCAAGCCTATTTTCATGTTTTGTCACTCAGTTCACACTTTTGCACAGAGAGGACAAAGATGCAAAAGATTGCGATTTGTGATTTAAGGGAAATCCAGGATATTCTATATAAAACCTAAGATAATTTCAACATCCAACGTGTTCACAGATCGTCTGCTGCTTCCTTACTGCCAGTGGGAAAGCAGCAGGAAGACGCTGTAAGTACAAAAGCTTACTGGAAAATGACGGTAATTCCTGTGTTGTAGATATTTCAGGAGGCCTGGCACCACTTTAGTCATCCACCTGAATCCAGCAGAGAGCAACGGGACGCTAGGGATACAGCGGGGTTGTCATGGTAATCCACAGCCAGCCGCAACCTCCCTTTTTCCATCTTTAGTTACACACTTGCTCTTTCTAAGCTTTCCTAAATGGTTTTAACTGTTTATTATATTTTTTCATTTATTTCCTTCATCCCTCTGTTAGCCACCCAGATGCGAGGACGTGGGGCTTTCCGTTTTTTATACCTCAGTGTTTTCATGTGGGATTGTTCCATTCAGGGGGCGGTGTGAGCCCTTTTCCCCTCTGTCTGCTGCCAGCACAAGTGGACACTGCAGTGGCTCTAGTGAGCTGTCTGGTAATGACATCGGTTACCCGCCGTTGGCCACATCCTGCGTCTTGGATGTGATACGGACACAACTCTGTGTTTCTAATGGAAACACGGCGGCTTCTCATTACGTGCTGTCCAGCTGAAAGTGCTTCTGCAGAAAGACAGCAGGGTGAATCTCATGTGTTTGCATAAAAGATTACGATATGGTCAAAAATAGCCTCTGAAATATTCCAGAAGGCTCCCGTAGAGGTTTTGTCAGCATGTTCCTTGGCAGGACAGAAAAGCAGACCCCAGTTTTAAATGGATTTGTAAGAGACGGTCTGCAGCTGTCATGTGGAGAGTTTTCTGTTTTTACATGATCATGATGTCATTATTACTTTGATACATGCGTTTTGTCAGCTAAAACAAACCCACGACCACAGGTCTTCGCCCCAGTACTACTTTGCACCTTGCCCTTCCAATCCAGTTTCAGCACAACTTTGCTCGTTGGTGGACATGGTTGATGTGAGGACTGTAGCAGCAACACAACAAATGATGTTATTATTAATAGTGGAATAACAAAGCAAGACCACTATGTAACCCTGAATCAACAACTAAATTATAACACCTAATCGACAATGCATCCTTGTTTTCTTTAACTTAATTTCTTAGATATTAATTTCAGTCAAACATGGGGTATTTACAGACCCTTAAACGTGTTTCTTTTCATCTTTTCATGTTTTTTATTTCATCGTAATTGTGGTGGAAGCCCCAAAAACCTGCTTTGGTCCCTTCCTAAAATTAAAGAAGCATTCAGACTGTGTCCATGTGTAAAACAGGGGAGTTTCCGTGGTTGTCCAGCACTGATGCATCCATCTCCGCACAGAGCACCTAATAAACACCTCAGCCTCTAGATATATATGTCTTACTTCAAACACTTGCTGCGCATGGTAGGATCATTTTCGCCCACTGTTATAATATATAGAGACATTAAAGGAGGCCTGGTTATGTGAATAAACTGTGACAGTCTGGAATAGTGTTGTAAAGCACATGGTACCATAGTACTGCTGTGGGCGACATCTCTGTCTGTTTCCATGCTGTAACCTCTTCCTTTCCTTTCCCACTCTTCCTGTTGTCAAGAAAGGAAAAGGGATGATTAAAGAGAAATACTGTCTCCATTTTATGAACTCATGACTATATTAAAAGGAGGTGAACACCTGCCAAAGGGCTTTTAATCCAGTGAGAAAAGCAGGTACTTGCTGCTCTGGGAACGTACAGAAAGACACTGTGTTGTGGGAATAAATGCATGATTTACACACACATACATACACACACACACACAACTTTGCCATTACGCAAGACCACAGCCCCCAACGGGAGACACTACTGTATTTATCCAATGTAATAAATTGGATTGATTATTTTTGCTTAAATATGTTCTCACTCTCCAGCACCGTTTCCAGTCATGATGAGGAGGCAACTCTGACTCATATCTGACCATCAGTGAAGAAAACTAACAGTCCATCTATTCTGTGGACCTACTGCGGAACCCAAGCTGTGTTGCATGTATTTTGCAGTTGAAGCAACATGTTAACTTTGTATTCTCAGAATTCAGGGTTTAGTTATACATTTTATTTTATTATATTCATATTATTAGGTATTAGAAGAGGTTTTTGTTAGAAAGACATCCTTAAGTGTGAAGGAAACTTATGTTGTCTGCCAAAGTAGTTGAGTGGAACTAAGTGGGTCATTTATAATCGACCAGCTTGGCTTTGCCTTAAACTAGACGTTAACATATTTGTCCACTATGTTTCCCTAAATTAAGGTTTTTCTCACTGAAGTATGATTTTACTAGCATTTATTTAACATTGTAAGGAGTATTTTATATTCTGTAAAAAATAATGCTGTTAATATGAAGGGGGTGCATAGACATGATGTAGACAAAGTTGATGCTATAGATTCAGTCCAGGATTTAGTTTACCACTGTTTTATAGCTTTTGAAAAAGTTCAACACATTACACGGACTCAAGTCTGTGATAGCATGGAAAATTGTGACAATCGCTGAGTACTTTATCTGACAGGAAGACCTTCCAGCTGCAGCTGTTGAAGCCACTTTGTATTAAAAATCAGTAGAAAAACATGTGTTTTCCATGACTCTGTTAAATCATCTTGATCTCTGTTCAAGTATTTGGGAATTAAGGCGAAATTCCACACCTATTGCAGGTAGCGTTCATAATTTTCATCAAATACAGAAATGCACAGAAAGTTTTCAGAAACACAATCACAAAGGCATAAGATGCAGATCATCATAGAGGAGTATTTATTTATGGTCTGTTGTATATTAGTGACATAAAGTTTAATAGTGATTAGGGATTACAGTATTATTCTGCCACTTACTTACCAGTTACTACTAGCTACCAGCTATACACACAGTTGTTGTTTTTAAACACAGATTGTATTTCTTATTGTAAAAATACATCTATATTAAACATATATTTATATTTAATATTGATGATTACAGTGGCCAGATATGTTACCTATTCGGTCTCAGTACAGAAATACTGAGTCTTTCATTACACCTTAAGGTCAGTTGTCGCTGCTAAAACATAGCATATTACGCTAATCACTAATAAGGAAAGTGTTTATCAACTGCATAATTTAAAAATCAAGTTTCTTTAATATTTTTCCAGAGTGGGACAAAGTACCTAACGCACCTAGCTGCGCGTAAATGCGCACCTTAGGCGCGTGCGAAGCGCTTGCGGGCAGCCACAGATCTACACATCATCCTGATGGCATTGCGCACCTGCAAACCCAACGAGCTGCCATTTGCACGTAACCAATCCAGAGTCCGCATTCCTTCACACACACAGCCTCGTAGCGGAGCGCCGTGCAGAGCTGCGAGTCGGTCTATTCAGTGTTCAGCCAGAGAGCTTCGCCATGGCTTCAGCAAAGAGCTGCACACCGCTCATGTTGGGTTTCATTCATTTGTCGCTACTGTTAGCCGGCGTGTTTGGCGACGCCGAAGCAGAGGAAGACGAGCACGCAAAGCACACGTACACGGTGGAGATGTTCAACGAGGCGGTGCCCACTGCGCCCCACTTTGTCATGTTTTACGCGCCGTGGTGAGTAAAACCAGTTTGTTTCAGTCATCGTGGCAAAAAAATGCAGTGACATGGCCTCGGTATCACTTTAACGCCTCTGTTTTAATCTGGAAATAGGAAGAAACAGCCTGTTACAGCGGGATTAGAACTAACCGGCAAATTAGCAGGCAAGCTAGCAGGCTAATGTTGCTTAGCCTCCTTACTTTGGAGGGGGGCGGCGTGGCTAGCCTAGCTGCTAGGTAGCATAGCCCAATAGTTAGCTAGCTGCACTTAAGCGGATGGGAGACACTTTTCACATTCTGGGCCTCCGTGCTAACAGTTTACGTGTTGAATCGTGAATCAAAACACTTACCTAAACACAATTCATGACTCCCTGCCCCCCCCCCCCCCCCCCCCCCCGTTTTTCTCCTCTTAGTTGTTGCAGAAAGTCGTCTTCATCCCAGGTTTAAGTTAGTTGTGGAGGCTGTGCTTACGTGGCACACACTGATTGTGTCAGTGCATCCAAAGTGGGGTCTACCGCCAGAGGTTATGAGTCTCACAATAGAATGTAGATAAGATTTAATGTTGAAACTCTTCATTTTATAGGTCATTCAGAGGAGCGCGGATGATTAAATGTTTGAGTAGTTCTCATCATCAGAGTTTATATTTCTAAGAATACAGAACCACGGATTCTCCATAAACAGTCATATCTTTATGGAATTCTACATTTACTCCGAACGTGTGTTGAGTTCCGAGAAGTTGTGTGCAAACGGTGGCATTTAATTACAAGAACGATTTAAAAGATGCGTTTGACCACTCGTCTTGCACGCTTGGACCATTTTTATATCTGTCCAGGTGTGGCCATTGCCAGAGGTTGCAGCCAACGTGGAACGAGCTGGCAGACAAGTACAACGGCATGGACGATCCCCCAGTGTATGTGGTGAAAGTAGACTGCGTCCAGGACACCAAGTTCTGCTCCAATGTCCATGGGGTTAGAGGCTACCCCACGTGAGTACAAGGCCTTACACGTTTAAAATGAATCCGTTCATTTAATGTCAGGGGCGTTCCATTTTCAGCCAGCAACCTAAAGTGAAAATCTTACACATCTCACCAGTCTTTGTTGCTCATTGACAGATGTGACTTTGACCTTTATTTAGTTAAATATTGTGTCAGTGTTTTAATGACATCCTCTTAAATCGTGGCTATTGCTCAGTGCAAACACAGCTGACTCTGGGTAATGATTGACAGACAAATTCCAATGTCCTGTAATGTGTATTGATGAATAAATGGAAAATTGTCCATTCGCGTCAACGAGTTTAAGGACATGAAGGTGTCTCGTGAAGTTTAAGATGTGTATTAAAAAATCCTTCATGACGCAGTTAAACAAGTTCACTTTTATTTTTGTAGGCTAAAGTTGTTTAAGACAGATCAGGAGTCAGTTAAGTACCAGGGGCCCCGAGATCTGCAGTCTCTAGAGACGTGGATGTTGAAGACACTCCAGGAGGAGCCCTCAGTGAGTGCTGTTCTATCCTGTGCCTCAAATGAACAAACTAGTGACTCTTAAAGTGCAGCATGTGATGTTTATAGATATTTGTGTGTCCCCAAGGAACCAGAGAGTGAACTGGAGCCTCCCAAAGCCCCAGAACCCAAACAGGGCTTGTATGAACTCACTGCTCTCAACTTTAAGACCCACATAGCCAAAGGTAAAGATGTAGTATTCAGATAAGCTGCACATTGCTTCTTGAAAGTGTTGTTGTACGTAGGCAAATGAGTGCATCTTGTGCAGCTGCATCCTGCTATAACGGATCAACACTTTTCTTCTTAATTTTTTAACATGCTTTCAGTTTTTGGCCACAGTGAGCACACTTTCATACCTTTTTGTCTTGGTTTACATAGCATTTCAATACAGGCACCTGAGCTACAGTCCATGAACTCAAATCAACTGTCAACCGACTTATTTAATGACAAAAATAATTTGAAATTATGGCTGTTAAACTCTGTCAAGTTTTCTGATTTTTGGAAAAAGGCTAAATCAAAACAAAGACTGGGTATGACAAGGAATTAGACTCTTGTTGTTTATGTTGTTCAGGATTTAAACTGAGGATCTGTTCTTTTTCGTTCATTACCCTGTCCCTCTTTTCGCAGGTGCTCATTTTATTAAGTTCTTCGCTCCGTGGTGTGGCCACTGTAAAGCCATGGCCCCAACCTGGGAGCAGCTGGCCACTACTTTTGAGCACTCTGAAGATATCAAGATTGGAAAGGTTAGTCCTTCACGTTGCATCTAGGTTCATACTACAACTCAACTTAAAGAATCACATTGCATTATGTGACATGGGTAGAATCTGGCTGCAGACGTTTTATGTGCTGTAATGTTAAGCGGGGCTCTGTTAGCTTTTCTGATGCAAACAAGGGAAGTAAAACGTTAGTCACAGGACCATCCTGTTATCTGCCTGACAGAACAGGATTCTCTTTGTGTGATTACTCATCTGTTTGCATTGCATTAAACACCTCTTAAGTATATTCTACGGTTCAGTTTCAATATATATATATTTTTCGTTTTCGCTTATTGACACATGTTCATGTGTTTAGGTGGACTGCACGCAGCACTATGAGGTGTGTTCTGACAACGGCATAAGAGGGTATCCCACGCTGATTTTCTTCTACCAGGGACAGAAGGTATGGAAGCAGTTTTGGGCCAGGATGTACTGATATTATGATTTTTATATTGAATTAAATGATGAATTCAGATACAAATTATAGTATTTTACATTATCTGATGTGTTTTAAAACCAATTTACACCAAAACTCATGTCATTGCCTTTTGTTGCCACTGTAGCAAATACCTTGACATGTTTGATGCTACTGCTTTTGATGTTGACGCAGCTGCCAAAATCTGTTAAGAATGCTGTAGCTAAAATGGTTTGAGTTATTCTCTAGGATACAAGATTGTTCGCTTTCTATATGTTGCATTTTTTTGGGATAAAAAAATGTTCTTACCATTATCCAACACTACAGGATCTTCAAGTTCCATAGGTCATCGGTGTAAATTCCTGTGTGTGTGTGTGTGTGTGTGTGTGTCTGTAGATAGAACAGTACAAAGGAAAAAGAGACCTGGACTCCTTTAAAGACTTTGTGGACAGCCAGCTTAAGGCTGCTACTGCTGAGGAGCAAGAGCAGAAACCTAATGAGGATCAAAACACAAATGAGATCCCCACTGAAGAGCCAGCCAAAGAGGAGGTAAAGGTGGGTGTGAAATACAGAAAGAAGAAACATTTGCTGTTCCTTCTATGGTCACTATGTGCTTCTTTGGTTCTGGAGGTGCATCTTTACACGGTGTCCAACACTAAACTGCTTCTATACAAACTAAAGAACATATTTAGGCAGAAGTTCTTTAGACTAGTTAATACAACATCAACCCAACACTGATGCCTTTTCCTTTGCTCTTTACAGTCCAGCGTGTTGGTCCTGACAGAGACCAACTTTGATGAGATGGTGGCCAAGGGCATCACCTTCATCAAATTCTATGCTCCATGGTAAAAAAAATTAATGTGCTCTTAAATTAAGTACATTTTACAGCTGAATTCGTTCAGACTTGTCATCATCATCATGAAATAGGCCCTGTATTGTATTTTTTACTTTCTTTAAAATATCTATCAGTCCATTTCCATGATGTAATTTATGTTTATGCTAGGTGTGGTCACTGTAAGCACCTCGCACCAACATGGGAGGATCTTTCCAAGAAGGACTTCCCAGGCCTCTCCGATGTCAAGATAGCCAAAGTGGACTGCACAGTTGAGCGCTCGCTCTGTAACAAGTACTCTGTAAGTATATGCATGTCATCAACTATTTATTTAAGTGGTGAAAATCAATAAATGAAAAATGTTATAAGGTATTTCCTGTTGTAGTTTTAGAGATGTTTGCAGTTTCAAATGAATTGATCATTAAAGCAGTTTTTACTGTATTTAAGACATGTTATTGGCAGAATAGCTCTGATTGAAGATCATGATTCTCTGTTGATTTAGTTTTTGACTTGACTGATGACAATAAATAAAATTCAACGTCACATCTCAAAGCCTGACTGGTATTTGTCTGTAAACGCAACCTGCATAGTCAGCACCTTTTAAATCATTTGAGCATATTCCTGCCATTTTATGAAGAGACAAAATTACTGAGAAAATATTCCACTGCATGATGTGTTTAAAAAGGGGGGGTTTCTTTCCATTCAGGTGCAAGGTTACCCCACGCTGATCGTCTTCAGGGCGGGGGAGCAGGGTGACGAGCATCACGGTGGCCGGGACCTGGAGAGTCTGCACAGCTTTGTGATGAGGCAGGCGAGAGACGAACTGTAAAAACAGTCACGCCAGCACTCGTTCGCCACCACTCTGCTCACACACACACACACACACACACACACACACACACACCCTGGAGCTGCGGACAGTGAGCACCACTCGCTCCTACACATGCCAACTTTCTCTTACTCTCTCTCCACTCGGGTTATCTTCAGAAAAGAGTCAGCCAGCGATGGACTGTAGCCACTATTCTCTGGTGTTCAAAGATGAACTGATTCAGTAAAGTATTTGGGATGTGAATGTATTTCTCATTGCTGGTGTCTAACCTCAGATGTCCTTTTAGGAAGAATACTGTTTTGTTGGTTGGCTGTGCAAATGAAGTAAAATGCCTGACAACCACTTTACAAGCACTGGTCAATCAGTCACTGAATGACAAATATGCTAGTTTCTACAAATTAAAAAAAACATTGTTTCTGACCTAATTCCTGTAGCTGATTATCTTTTTTTTTTATACACAAGATCCGTTGTTAAATCCTTAATCATGACTATTATGGTACTGCCACTCAAAAGATTGTTTTGCTTTGTGTTACCCAGGTGTGAAGTTAAGTGTGACGTTGGGGTTGAGTACTTCTTGTCCACGCCACTGATGGCCTATCAGACTTAATTCTCAGGGAAACACCCACGCAATGACGGGGGCTTCATTGTCGCTCCAGGAGTCTGTCATGCCAAAGGGACATTACGTCAGATCAGAGTCATTTTTGTCTTTGTCGCTTAAAGATCCTCTGGTCCAGTCAAACAAAAAAAATTAAACCCCCAATTCTATAGATCAAGTGCAGCATTAATTCACTTGGTGGTGTTAATGTTAACTGATGTGTTTTTGTTACTTTTACCTTGCTACGGGTTATGTAGAACTAAATCCTGTGATTGATCCCTCCCCACTCCTTCTGGACTATGTCACTCTAAATTTCTATTACAGAGTTTTCTTTTATTACTTCTGGTTTATTGTCTTTTTCAGTGTGAAATGTTCAAAACAATGTGACTGCAAGGTTTAGTGCTATGTTTCTCAGACTGAGGTTGGATTCACAGGTGCAGCAGGAAGGACGTATGGGTTGTTTTATTACATCTAATTAATGCAGCAAATGTTTTGGCTTGGTCATGTTTTCAAGGAGAGAAGATTTGCCAACTTGTTGGACATTTTTCCGATAACTTTTACGAACTCCAGCTCAGGGTCAGGAGGTCATTGTGATTTTTGTGTCTTTTTTAATGCAGGACATAGCTGGTTCATACAGCTGCTCTTTGTCAATTAATATTTCTAGATCTTGTACTGATAGTTGCTGGAAAGTCATACCAATCAAAGCAGTAAATGAAATTATATGAGGGGGGGAAGCATTATTTACTAAATGCACTCCAATCAAAGCATTATTGGCCAGGTTTTGTAAATATTGCTTTGAAATTAATAAAATAATGAAAACTAACAGTCTTATTGCATCAACTGTTGGATGTGTCATCCAACTTTTACTGACGTTCTTTGACCCAGGTTAAAAGCTCCGTGCAATAAGTCACGTCATATATTTCCTAACCCCAGACACACAAACAGTCAGACACAGCATTTCTTTTGTCAAAGTAAAAGTTTTTATGGATATTACATAGTCTAAAAACTCCAGTGACAGTGTTTTTTTTTTTCCTTGGGTTGTGCACTACCCGTTGTTTGTTGTACAAAAAGGCTGAGTAATAGCAAATTGTAACATGAGATTTCATACTTTTTTTTTTTCCAAAAATAAGTTTGTATGTTCATTTTTGTTCTGTTGCATCTGCCTGTTAATAAGGTACGTGATTTTGTTTTTAATAAAAGGTGCAATAAATAAGCTGAGAATGTACAAGTATTTACAAAAAAAACAGTCTAAACATGATCACAAATGTAAACAGCAGCTTACCAGAGGTATATTTTGTAATTTATGATGGTTAGGCACATAAGCTACTTTGATTCTTATTGGTATTAGTTTGCCATTAAAATATGCTCTTTAAAAGACTCCATGTCATTCAAAGCTCACAGTAACAAAGATGTCGCCACTGGACACAGATCTCACCATAGATTCTACCTTGAGGGTTGAAAAAGCAATGGGCTAATTTAAGGAACTTGGCGCGGGACCCGTTCTGACGGCTGTTTTTGACTCGCTAAATGTTTTTCCACGATCTCTTGATTGGTTGTCAGGGGTGGAAACGTTTGTTAGCCTTGTGAGTACAGCAACATGGAAATGGCCGTTTGTGGTATGTTGGAGGGATAAGGCTGTATTCTTCAGTTCTCTGGAGAAAAACACGAGTTTAGCCGCAACATGCATCATGTTGAATCAGCTTGGTGAATCGCAGCTCAACATGAGCCTGGCAAATATTGACACTGAGGATATTTGGAGTTGTGCACTACTAAAATAGTCTGTGGTCACTTTGGTTCAGTCCATATTATATTTTAGGAAGGCAAATATGGCTTGAAAAAAAAATACAAGAGGAAAGACGAAGGAAATATGAATCTACTGACTCCAATGTATTATTCGTTTAGTATTAGACTCACACTGAAAACTAAGTTTGTATTTTCCCACCTGACAAACATCTCTATGCATTTTTTGTGATTTGACCTGGTGATGTCATTGACGACTTGGCTTTCAGCGTTATGATTACCATCCAGGGCCACGTGCTGTAGGCACGGTGTTCATCTGAAGTTATACGAACCTCCTCTGAGAACTGAGGGGAAGAGAAAGAAAAGCAGCACCCGGACTGGTCCCACAAATGTTCAGTTTTGCCTTCGCCCTCTCGGTTAGGGAGAAGGTGCAGTAGCCTCTTAGGCGTTCATACACACACGTCCATAAACACATAATATACAGATTTAATGGCTCCTTCCTCCGCCACATAGACACACACACACACACACACACACACACACACACGTCATTCACTCTCTCACAGACCCATGAAGTGAAGACACCGCTCCACGGCCAAAAGAGAAGTTGAACTTAGTGGCTCAGCAGTGGAGTGGATAAAGTTGCCTCTAGTTGACACCCGTTCGGTCATTTTTACGATGGCAACAGCCTCTTGCTTTGTTGTAACGGTAGAAGCCGATCTTAAAGAGTAGATAATCCTTGTAGGTTGAGAATTTGGGCCAGAAACTGGGTTCTGCCTGAAGTCTACCTCACCCACGAGTCACTGGTGCAGTCACAGACCTTTGCCAACTCATCTTTACGCCAAACATTATCGGTGGTTGGTCGTGTCAGTGGCAGCCACAGGCCCGTACCACCATGTTCTTGTATTTCTTCAGTATGACATTGGAGTTGTCGTCGAAGTAGAGCACTGAGATGGCGTGCAGCTTGGTGGGGGCGCAGCACGGCTTCGGGACGTTCTCGGGGTTCATCAGGTGTACCTGAAAAAAAAAGACAAGCTTTGTGTAACAAGGTCCCAAGATCGCTACGCTGATGACATCGCTTTAACATGTGGGTGCGGCCTTACCAGCGTCTGTACAATGGCGTGGTTGGTGGCGTTCATGTGGGCGTTAAGGGGGAAGGAGCACTCGCCATCACAGTAGTTGGCTGCGTAGCCCTCAGGAGCAATGATCCAATCCTTAATATCAAAAACAATCCAAGCATAAGAAATTAAATAAATAAATCATACTGATATATTAAAAAAAAGAGGCAGTATTGTCCTGTGGGGCAAATCGCTGCTCACGCACATTTCTGTAAACTCTGTCCTCTTTCCTCTTAGTATCTTAAACCTGTCTTGAATGTCCATGTCTGTATCTCTCGCTGTCTTCTTCTTGTCACGTCTCCTCTTGTGCCTCTGTTCTTGTGAGTGTGTGTGTGTTTGTGTGTGTGTGTGTGTGTGTGTTTGTGTGTGTGTGTGTGCCGGTGGGCTCCCTCTAGATGTCAGTGCTGCGTTAACGGCGCACAGCTCGGACTGATGT
Source organism: Macropodus opercularis (assembly GCA_030770545.1). NCBI lineage: Eukaryota > Metazoa > Chordata > Actinopteri > Anabantiformes > Osphronemidae > Macropodus > Macropodus opercularis. Next base: position 9,405,695 of record JAUCMP010000028.1, read on the forward strand.
GCAGCACGCAGGCCCTGCTCTTCCACGTTGCTTCCTCCCCCTGCCTTCCACACGGATTACACTGTCAAACTAGCACCTTTGACCTTTTGCGTGGAAAATAAAACAAAACAAAACACGGTGATCGTTACCTGCCAGCCGAGCTCACTGAAGCTGACGTAGAGCTCGTGTCGCCTGCATGCCGTCTTCTGATCGCTGCTGTTATAATCTGCAACAGACCAGTAAACAGAACTTTTAGCACTCAAGCTGGATTTTATGTGGACCTCGGCGTGTGAACGTGCCTCTTTACGCGACTGACGGAGTCGCAAGAGACGCCTGAAACGCACTCAGCAATTAAACCACGCGAAAGTGACGCATTGCATCCAGAATCCAGGAGTGCAGAAGAATAACAGAGTACGCCTCGTGTAATGCACTGGGTGGAGACACATGCGAAGGGTGTAGACCCGAGCACAGGCGCAAGTGCTCATTAGAGCGGCCGCTGCGCTGGACACTTTATTCAAACGCGGGGACGCGCTTCCATCCTGCAGCAGCAGGACGGACAGCTGCAAACAGTCCCAGGTACAGGTTTGGTTATTTTACAGCCATGAAGGTCACTGCTGGCTGAAGTCAGGACGGTGACACTGACTTTCCACTGACTTCTCTCACGCTTGCTTCTGTCTTTCTTGCCTCGTTGATTTTATCCGGATTCTGTCTTCCTTAACAAAACCATAAGAGAAAGACAGTGACAGGAATAATGTCATCTACTGTGGGGCACTGGTTGACACTTAGTGGCCCCGGGAAGCCTTAAGTAATCCTTCAGCCCAGCGAAATGTAATTGCAGTCGGTCGTTGGTCTGCACATTCTCACGTCGCAAAGTTAATTATAAAGCTGTTAACCAACTGTTCTGGCAGAAAACCTTGGAGTAGTTGTCTATTTTAGTTGTTGTTTTCTGTTGCGTACAATTAGGGTTACAATATGAGCTTTGGATTCCTTTTCCATCCCTGGCAGGGGCTACAATAACTTTACACAGCAACTTGTAGCTCGGATCCAATAAACAGGAGCCTCTCATTTTTGCATCTGTCACACACTGAACAGCGTTAAAACCAACATTGTGTATTAATACACACGAATAAGACATAGGCTTATATCCATGCATGCAAAGCACATGGTGTGTGTGTGTGTCTTTTTTTCCACAGAAGTGTGTGTTTAGTCCTGTCAGTGACTCAGTAGAGTGTGTAGACAGGGGTTTGTCACCCACCGCCACCACCCACCCACTCACCTCACTGACTCCCCAACAGCAGCCTTGTTTAGTCAGCTGGAGCTGGACACTGAGACACTGCACGCACGCACACAAACACACACACACACACACACACACAAACACACGGTATATACCAACGCATTTTGAGTTATGCAAGATTTATTTGCCTCCATCCATTACCAGTGACACTTACCACGCAAATACGCACGCACGCACTCGCAGACGCGCACAAATGACTTGATGTTCGTCTGGTTAACGGCCCAAACCACTTAGCCACTCATTAAAAAGGGAAAGTTGCAATTTCAGTTCGCCAGCGCTAGTTGCATTAAGATTTCATCATCGAAGTCGAATTTCATTTTGAGCAGACACGCAGACTGCACAGCCCAGACCCATGTGTTTTATCTGGACTCATCTCAAGCATCTAAAAGAGACACAGAGAGGAGAACAAGCTGGATTCGTATCTCGGGTTTATCTCGGCTTGAAGTAAATGAGAGGAAATGGAGCGCAGCACGAGCGCCGTGGGTTTCTGGGCATAAAACGCGCAGGTGTTCACCGTAATGTTTAAGAGCATCTAGCCGACACGTTGTAAAGTAATACGAGAAATTAAAGGCGCGGCTGGTTGTAACAGTTGGTGGACGAGGCGAAGTCAAAGGGTCGTCTGGAGCCGTGGGATACAGTCAGGTGTTTCCCCCCGTTCCTTCCTCTCCAATAGGAAGGGCAGCTCGCTGGGCGTCTGCCGCTGTGGAAATATATGATTGACACAGCGTGTGTGTCCGGCTCAGTGGCGTGCGTTGGCTACGTCTGCTTCCCTTCGGCCGCGCGTGCACGGATGATGCACTAGTATACCTGTTCACGCCACGATCCCCGCGGACCCGCTGACCTGCTGACGTCAGCAGCAGCGGAGAGAGGTTAGATTTTTACAATACAAAAAAAAACCCCATCTTATTTCTCTCTGCACATGGGCAGCGTTGTACAGTGATTATATCCAGGAAACGTCCAAGGAGAGAGGAAGCGTGGCGCTGAAAGGAGAAACCTGATTGGCTGAGGGACTCGGCTGACCTGACATGAACTGGAGGTGAAGTTCACAGACAGTAGAGTGTCGCAGACTTGACATCACCAAGTGGAATCGCAACTTAAATAAAAGGCTGTCGCTGATAATTTGATGCTTCACTTAGGCAACGGTTTATTAGATCCCAGCTCACATTTAGACAATATCCTCTTCGCACAAAGTATAGCTTTCACAAACATATTGCCTTTTCATCTTTCATATTTCCTTGCACCTCTCTGTCTTCAAAGCCATGACCATTTACAGTCTGTGGGTTTCCTTAAGAGGAATAAAGCTGATATTTACTGTAGGCTTTCATTGAGTGTAAAAGCCCAGATCTGTGGTGCCCATAAACCACATCTCCCCTTCCTGCCTGTAAAATTTAATGCCACACAGCTACTGCTGAGCTCCGGCTCCCATGAGGCTCCCATTCATTTCTTTTTCCTTTTCCTCGACAGAGAGCAGAGGTGAAAAACCTTCAGTACATAACATTATGACATTTATAACATTATGATTACTCAACCAGTTTATTTTTCATATTAGAAAGAAAGAAGTATTGACGTTTTTAAACATATCAATGTGAATGGAGTTCTGATCCATATTACAGCTTAACTAACAGGGTTTAGCCTGGAAATGTAGACAAATAGACATTTGATCATGTGACACTAAACCGATTCATACTGATTGAGGCGCCATAGCTCTGCAAGACTTTCTATATACTTTCTTTACATGTCCTGGACTCGTGTTAACTACACTATCTGCCATCCATTAAGCCCTTAAAGAACTCTATCGAGAGAACATAGGCTATAAATTCGATTTCTCGCAACACTCATGTGGTGTCATATTGTTTGTCATACCCAGGTGAGGTGTCCCATGTAGGAAGTGTGCGTTCGTGTGTGCTATTTGCATGTAAAGGTCATTTCAACGCAGGCCATAATCTCTCCAACTGCTTCTCCAAGTCTATAGTTTCCTCCAGTAATTTCTTAAATCAGGACTCGTTTTGGAAGCCAAAAAAAAAAAAAAGATTGCAGCGTTTACAGTAGCAATTACGCAAACTGGCCGTGGTGGCGACAGAATAACTTAAGGATAAGGGCGACGTTTAAAGTAAAATCAGGGACCTCAACCCAGAGCCGGGAAGGAGAGAGTCCCAACGGCCAACGAAGAGATGAAAGCAGAACGTCACTGTTGTCACCGACGTTGCTCTTCCCTCCCACCAGCCACTTACTACTGGAGTTTATCTTTCTTCCTGTCTTTCATCACAGAGGTTATTAAACCTTGCGAGGGGAGCTCTGCTACGTCTAATTACTCCAACGGTAAACAAAAGGTCGGGCGGGGAAGGCGGTTCAAGAGGACGAGGGAGGAGAACAGAGACAGATGAAAAAACAGAGCTGGCCAGAGCAGCGCGTTATTATAATTCTTTAAGCGATACTGGTAGCATGGTCAGTCTTTTACTTGTGTAGCTAATGACTGGCTAGGCCTAATTACAGGCCGCCTTTGCTGCAATGGGATGTGATATTCCTTCCCAGATGGTTGTTAACTTCCCCCACACCCAAAGCCCAGCCCGACTCCCATTACCTCCCTTCTTCGCCCACAAAACCCCCAAATTACCTTTAAAGGTGTCGTATTGTTCTTTTGGCAAAGTACACAGCAGCATTTTCCACTGAGCTCACATCAGACACACCCAGAGGGGTTGGAAGCATCCTGCTGACAGAAATATTCATGCATGCTCCTCATAGCTTCACATCTGAGTGAAAAGAAAAAATTGTAAAAGCCCACTTTGCCCGCCAGTCGTATAAAAAGGCGCGAGAGCCAAAAGTCCCTGGATTCCAAATCGTCTGCTCCTAGGAGTGAAAATAATTTTAAGAAGGTGATTTATTGCTGAGTACAGAATGGTCCAATCGCACAATTATCTCAAAACTAATAATGCAGAAATGTATTTGGCTGAATTTTTCATCCATAGTCATCTGGAAGACATTTGATAGCACATGTCGTACAACTGTGAAAATGAGAAAATAACAACCCGAAGCTCACAGGGAATACAGTTGGGAAAATAAAGTTTTCCAGTTAAAGTTTTTTTTTTTTTTTTGAAGATTGAATAATTTATCAAATCTAAATCTTATGGGACAAAAATAGCTCTGGTATCTTAAAAGGTTGGAGGTGGCACTGAACCGATAAACTGGCGCTAAATCCGACACCTTTCTTAACCAGACAAGTCCGCAGTGTGCAACCTGGGCAGCGGAGGGAAACTATTTTTAGAAAACACACAGATTAAATCAACTCATGCTGAAAAACTGCTTTAAAAAAGCTCCTATGTGGAAGTGAGTGCACTCTAGAGCAATTAAAAACAAACACGCTGCTGCTCTCTGGCCTTAGATCTGATGTTTTCGCTTCTCAAAAGGCATCAGGGTGAATTATCAGTGAAATGTTCCTTTTAGCCGGGGCCGCGGTGGCCTGAATTGATGTACTGTAGCTCTGCACCAAACAGAAATAGGGGGGGGGGACAACGTCCACATTTTGTTTCTCCCCGTGAGCGCGCGGCGAGACGGATGCTCTCCACATCCATCCTGTCCTCCTCCCTGTCTCTGGAGTGAGTGATGCAGTATTGAAACCATATGCCCTCCTGAATTCCTCACGGATCCTCCCATCCCATCCAGCCCCAGCAGGCCGCTGCTGGACGCGGACACTAGGCTGTCGCGAGATTGGTGTGTGTGTGTGGAGGGGGGGGGGTTCGCTGCTTCCTGTGTAGGATCTAAATATTTACACTCCCCGCCGTCCCGAGTGGCGAGGCGGAGAGGTCTTGATGTTTTGGGTTATGTAAAGTCCAATCCTCCAGGATGCCTATTTAACAGATTGTCCTTGTTAAGGCGTATGTTTTAGCACATTCACTTCACAGGAAGTTTTGCGATCCTCCTGTCGCAGACCTGGACACTAAAGCACATTGCGGACAAGCTACGGTACCATCTCAACTTGCCTGCAAAAAGCAGTTGAGGAGCAGATGGTTTTACATCATCGCATTTCTCTAAAACGCGAATAGTGCCTCGTACGCTGGGAGAGCTGAGATGACATCCATTCCAGAACCACTAACCCACATTGCGAGCACATGTGTGTGCCTTCGCTCTCTGATCCACCGGTGCACCGCAGCATCACGGCATCTTCAAAACAACTCAAGCCAAAGGTGACAGCTGGGTAGGGGAGAGTCGGGGTCCGGAGCCAAAAGCCGAACATGTGCTACGCTAACCGTCCTGGAGCATAACAAGTGACGAGTCTTTGTTCTCTGTTATGTCAAGGGAAGCTTTCATCTAACGCAATTACTGAGAAAAAGCCCTGCAGGATTTCAACCTACAACCTCCGGTAGAGGAGCTACTACCAGGAAAGGCAGAGAAGAAGAAACAGTCCTTCCTTTTATAGTAACGTGAGAAACTCTAAATGCACTCAGACATACCCGTAATATTTGAAATCCACAGAGGTGTTTGGCTGCTGCAGACACGCACAGATCGCCTCTCACACGCAGCTTTGAAGCAAAGCTTTGAGCGGCGAAGGCTTAACATTAACACGATACTTCATGTGTCAAATTAGCCGAGGATCAGGCCGATATTAACAACGGGCTCGCTGAGAGCCAGCTTTATGCACTGCAGCGGGCACACAATGAAGCCTCACAGAAGCAGCTTAACTTCCAGCGCTGTAAAGTCTGGCCAGAGCGCCACAGCAGGTGAGAGGCGGGTTTAATTTAATGCGAAAAACTTGCAGCTCTTAATAACGTGAGCCCATTTACCTGCCCGTTACATCATCTGCTGGGGAGAAGGAGGAACAGAGGATGAGGTCACCCGCTCAGACAGATTTACCATCTGTTTGCTATGTCTTGTAATCTTCAATATATATATATATATATTTTTGCACTTCTCAGCCTAATAGCACTGTTTGTTTTTACATTTTCTTCTATTGTTTGGCTAGAAGAAACACTATATTGTCAGATAAAGATGCAGATTGAGAGCACACCTTTAATCATCAGCCCAGAGACATCATCTCTGGGCTGGGATTTCTGTCTGATGAGGGCTGATTATGAAGAGACTCCGCTGAAGTCAGGTCCAATTTATCAACGTGTCAAAGACGACTAGTCACACAAACGTCAGACACGTGCTGCTCATCTCCTGATCTCTTAGATGTGCGGCGAGATAGAGCTAAAGTCAGATTTCAGGTCCGATCCGTGTTCCATGCGTTGTGTAATGAGGTCGGTTGAGGTTCTGTGATTTTGCGGTGTGCTGACCTGCTGGGCCCGGCCCTCTGGATCCCTCCTGCGGTTGCGTGGATCGGTTGCGATTCTGCTGCCGGCGTTTGCCTCCGGTCGAACGGGCCGCGCGGACGCGCACTTCGCTGACTTTGAAGAAGGCCACCATGAAGGGCTGCTTCTCCAGGGGACCGTCCCGGCCCAAAAGCCCCACCTCCTTGAAGCTGATGCTCTGTCCTGAGAAAACACAAAAACCCAGTGACGTGTTTACTACTAATGTCAATACAGTAATACAAGAGCATGCAAATTAATTTCTTACCGCTGCTGGTCTCCACGCTGACCTGCAGGCCCAGGTTGTGGACTGGGCTCATCACCCACAGGTTGCTGGTGGCAGTGATATCAAACTCCAGCCAGCCCTCCTGAGCTGCCCATAACCTGCGAGACTCCAGCAGGAACAGGTCTGCCTCTCTGGGAGGGGCAGAAAAAGAGCTCTGACTAAATATCATAATTCATAACATACATTTATATAACCATCTAGTTAAACAAGAAGAGAAAAAGAATGCAGCTGCTACCTCTTTAAGAACTCAAGAGGAGCTCTTAGTTTGTGTCAGGGTAACCGTATCATAACAAAATGACAGGAAGATGGATAACTGCTCTTAAAAAAATCCTGGGATACACTTTATTGTACTCCGCTGTAGATTTGACCATGTGCTCCACCTCTCTCTGGGACGGGGAAAAAGGAAGGACTTAAAGCTTTGGGATCAGGCCACATGTATGTTAATATCATTTACAATGTTTTGCGTCACTTTTGTCAGGGAAATCGGGCAGAGGCAGAAGTCAGCAATCACGCCGTGGAGTGTTTAATGAAAAGGGAGGCGACGACGTGAGGAAAAGACAGAGTGTGAGTGATAAGAGGGCCCGTCCTCCCACCGTCCCATTACAGTAGTAATCACGCAGCGTTGGCTCCGCGTGACCTCCTCCTCCCGGGCCGACATCAAAGCCTCGCAATCATCCAGGTGTTCGGAGAATGCCCCTGCAGTCATGCATCAGCAGACCCTCTTTATTGCTCATTAATGGGAGTTTTTCTGGCTGCTACACTCTGCTCTAACACACACACACACGGGCGATCGATATTTCCACGCATTACTCAGCTGACGAACCAGCGGGAGGACACCGGCACGTCACAGAGCCGCCTGCAGGGCGACGGCTACCTGGTGTAAAACTTACGGCTCCTTAAATGAACCGGAACAATAAGGTTATAGGTCAAAGTTGTGTTTTTTTCTGATACACTAAATCTCCTTTATAAGTCTTGTCAGTGGCTGTAAAAAAACATTTTTAACACCAGGTGGGAGAGAGGGCTCAGGTTTTTACATCTGCTTTTAGGTTCAAGCTGCTGAAAAGTGGTATTTGTACTGTAAGACGATGAAAATGGACTAAAAACGCGTAGAAAGGCGTAGATTACCACATGTTAAAACCATACACGTGAAAGTTAACACAATAAATAAATGTATATTCCTAAATGCAGTATAATAAAGTACGACGGCGTTAAGCTAATTAAGTGCTCGATCATTACGGCTTAGAGTCAAAACAGAGGGGGGGGGGGTTTACGAGAAAAGGAGGGACGGGAAAGTTAATGGGCTCCCCGCTGCGTGACGGATTACACGGCTTTGCAAAAGGTGCAAAGTGGGAAAAACAAGTTTTAGGATCATGTCTGATCATGAATTAAACTCATCTTTATCACGACTGATAAAGGAGGACGGGAGGAGGAGAAGGAGACTGATTATGTCAAATCAAAACGGTTACAGCCAAATGTTACGTAAAAGTCAATGCACACACCGACATGGCCCAAACCCAGAGCAGCATGTTTCTCCACCTGATCGTGAAGCAACCAGGGTGTAATTTTCTTCAAGGCAGAAAACCTGTCCTACAATAATACTGAAATTGGAGATATATGCACCCTTTAATCTCAGAATATCTCCAAAAATAAAAGGCTTTACCTTCAAGGCTGCCGAGCACAAACCACCCCTTGTAGGAATAAAGGAATGCAGAAAATAAGTAGCTCTTGGTGAGCATGGGACCTAGAAAAACATCCAAGCATCCAGAACCTCACGTTATTGATCTGCAGGGTTTCGTTGTCATTTTGCGACGTGTCTAGAACCCGACTGTGACAAACAAAAGACATCGCACACTGATCTGATATCTGTGATAACGCTGTAAGCAGGGCATGAATCCAAACAAAGGTATAAAACCTTTTTTTAGTGACTGGGAACTGGGAAACTGGACAAGAGGGACCTTGGGTTGGGACAAAACCTGACAGATTTGCAGAAGGAAGGGCTTGAAACACTTCATCAGTTGATCTGCTAATGATGGATTGGCTGGACGGTAGCCTCAACCTTTTGGAGGAGATCAACACTGCTCACCAGGATGCAAATGAAACGTGAGTGTAGCATAGTGTACGACGCTCCAGACTCCAGGTAAAGTGTCCAATATCCCACCTAGACGCTCTAGTCTGTAGCCATTGATAAAGTTGTAGGACTTAACTTTTTTAATGTCAGTGTTACTTACAACACCACTGGGCAGGCTCAAGAAAACTACTTTTACTGGATCTTTACCTGCCTCTGGACAAGACATCGGACTGCATTGAGGAGAGTTTTTCTTTTTTTTTTTAAATTCAATTCGCGATTTAACCACAGCGCAACCCAGCAGTGGTTTTATTTCACCCACCCGACGGCGTTCAAACGCAGATATGTTTTACTTGGCCAAACACGGTTAAAACCCAAATCTTCTCAATCAGATCTCGTTTCAGGCTGAATTCCAACAGACGTAACTGCATCCCACTGACAAAACCGTCAAATGTTAAATGGCACAGAACTACAACCGCTTATAAAAGAACATTTCTTGTTTTCACTACTGGACGCTGATCACTATGTGTGTGTGTGTGTGTGTGTTCGTTCGTGCGTTACCTGTCAGGGTGCTCCTTCACCACCTGATAGACTTTAAGCAGGAAGGTGTCGTTGTGAAAGGCATGGCTCATGCACTCCTTGTAGAGGCGAAACTCGGCCGCAGTGACGGCCTCGCCCTCTGGGATCTGCGAGGGGTTGAACTTAAACTCTTTGTGGTGACGCCGCTGCGGAGAGAGCTCCCTGTCGTACTCCACTGTGGGATGGAAACACACACAAACACGTAGCGTCACGGCATTGTCTACACAGAGAGAAAGAAATAGAGTTAGGAAATGTAAAGAAACTAGAAAACTTAATATTTTAGGTTGTGCTTTGATTATATTTACAATTAGGCAGCATAGTCATTGTTTTTGACCTTCACTTGGCTTTTAACAGCTGAGGTCGACCGTAAAAGCCTTTAAAATGTGATTTATAGTTAAGGTCTAATAGGTTTCGTGGCTTCCAGTTTCCCTAAATAAACCCGTGTTGTCATCATTCCAAAAGTAAAAGCCCGTGATTTTTCTTTTGGTGGCAGAAAATGTAAAGACATTCTTCAACCACTTCTAACAGCGTGAAATGACAAAAACCAACAAATGCGCTCCCTCCTATGTTTTAAATGCAATATCAACCATAATGATAATGTGCTTTCGCTTCCTGTCTCAGCTGGAGGTTTTTCTCCCACAGCAAAGGAGCTGCAGAGGCAAAACACACACACACACACACACAAAGGAGAGGGAAACGAATAAAGAGGGCCATGATGAACACAATTAGAAGGCTGTGTACAGAAATATCCGAGCAGACATAAAGTAAACGCGAAGCCTCAAGTATGCGCTGTATCCTGCAAAACACACAAGCATGAGGAAGATAATTGCTCGAGTAGCCAAAGCGCACATCAAGGCAGCCAGCGCTATTCTTGCACTGTCACACTCTCGCTGATTTGAACACTTCATCATATGCTGCGCGCTATCATCATCGTCGTCGTCGTCACTCGGTGCAGTTTTACAGCCACAGGCCGGAAGTGGGGCCAAAACTGGGAAACATGCGTGGATGCTGCGATTAGCACAAGATGAAATGTACACACGTCGATTCTCCGTTCTCGAAACCAGACTGAACATCTGATAAACAACATGTTTGCTTCATTTTAAGTGATATTTTATTTTATTTTGAAGCTGTTTGATACTCTCACAGCCCAAACCTGAGGTAACATTGAATTTAGTTCTTGTACCTGGGCCAGGCACGTTAAAACTTTCCGGTAATTTCATGATGTGGGGACCCACCCAGAATGGACCAATGACACATTTTGTTCCCCGCATCATGGCTGAAGAGAAAATTGTGTTGATGTGAGAACGCTGGAACCAATCAGGCTCTCCCAGAAGTGCCAGCCCCACCTCATACCCACACCCAGGAAGGCCGGGTCAAAGCTCGCCTTATCCCCCAGATGTTTCAAAATTACTTAAATGCTGAACGTAAGTAACAAACGGAGCAGGAGGGCAGGGAGGGATGACGCCGCTTACTTGGATTCCTGATGGAAACTGAACAAGCCGCTGTGACAAGGTCATATCAAATGAATGTCACTGAAGTGTCTCCGTTTACGACTGAGCCACTTCTGCCGCTCAGCGCTTCAAACGCTTTCCACCGAGCAGAAGGACACCACCTATAGAGAACAACATGTTATTCACATCAGCGTCACCGTGACTTCTATCACATGTGACAGTGGCCATTTCATCATCTCGCTCTCACAAGCTGCCCACACACGCACAGATGTCACAGTAGATGTGTGTGATACGGAGCCCGGGCTTGTGTTGACGGGTAAATAGATCAGCTGAGCTTGTGTGTCTGTGCGTGGAGGCCTTCGGCAGAGGTCACGGTACTCCAAATGACTTTACAACACTCGCTTCAACACCCCCGGGCTTTAAGACCGACAGCTAGAAACTTTATATTCCCTGTTTGGGAATTTACTGACTTTTTTTGGCACGAAAGGTCTTTGATAAAATGTAGGCAGTGAGGAGGTTTTACGTATTAAATATTTACTACATGTGCTGCGAACGCCGGAAGAGCTAAGGTCCAGTTTTTCTGCTTTCACTGCCATTGTTTGGTTTGTTGATGTTTCTGAAACTGATTCTAGTCAAGAAGTGAATAACGTAGATGTGGAAAATGTCTGACTGTGACTGAGCTCAAACCAATGACCGAGCATCCACATAAAGAGTAGCAACTGAATTAATGAGACCATCCACAGTCTCGCAAAGCAGCATGAGAACCGCTGTAAGTGAGTCTCTACACTCTCAGCTTGAAATTCAATTGAAATCCACTGAGGCCTCGCATCAGAATCAAAGGCAAGTGCTCGCACGACATGTACAGGGAAGAGCTTAACCTCTATGCTAATCTACCGTGATGTGAGCTTGGAGACAGGAACACACAAAAGGGAAAGTGCAGTTTGATTTGGATGATTCGGAGAGGAATTCACGCGAAGTGATTCCAAAGATGGGAAAAGAGTGATTACGATAATCATACCAGTAGTGGACAATGGAAAGTACAGGAAAAGTGTTTATGTGTCATACATGTGCGAACACTAATATGTAGGCGTAGTTTATGGCTTTGTTTTTATTACTGGACTTTACTGGAGTTTATTGAGTAACCGCACAATAACATAATAAGTGGTTACGTCAGTGTTTGCTATTTATTCTTTTTTCTTTTCTTTTTTTTTTTTTTGCTTTACTGAATGAAACTGAGGAGAAACTGAAAACCTGGGGAAAGCAGGGAACTGCTCTGACGATTCACCTAAACACCGTGGGGGATTAACAACGACACAAACACTGAAGGAAAGAAAGAAGAACACAGGCGAAGGAGGCCCTCAATTAGAAGATGACTAGACCAGACGACGACAGACCAACGGGATGAAAACAGAGGGAGAGAGAAAGTCTGGTGAGACAGAGACGCTGAGATTTGCAGATTGACTTGGACGCTCTGATAGGAGCTGGTCTCTGATTTCCACCTGCGCAACATCTGTCTCGGCTGTCCTGCCCCTGCTGCTGTAGGTATTATAGTAACCCATAAACGACATGGAAAAAACACACACACACACACACACCCTCGGAACCATTTACGTATATTCATTTGATACATATTTATACATGGAAGACAAGAAATTTGGGCTTATCTTTCCACAACAGACAGAAAAAGTAAAAAGGTGCTGAAAGAAAGACAAGTGGGAGAAAGTCAGAGCCAGTAGCCTGCGTTGTGCAGGCAGAGCGGACAAACAGGTGGACAAGAAAGACGAGGAGACAAAACTGAACATGACAGTGGCTGATGACCAGAGCCTCTGGAGGAAAATTAAAAAACAGCACATGCCACGTAATAAATTCGGAGCGTTGCATCGGCGTCCTTCCCCGATCCAGTTCAAAGATTTACGGACAGAGGTTGTCGCGTGCTGCCCTGTTTGTAATTGTCATTCTCTGGTTTACTGTCCTCATATATTGGTCAGGAGGAGATTACTGACCCGGTTGGACTAACGTAGGCAAGAAGCCACATTCGCAAAGATTTTGTCTGCAGTCCAGCAGAGACTCCAGTAACTTCTCAATAACCAGCATTTGCCAAAGCTGGATCCCAAAGACCCTCATAAAATTCTCTCTGCTTTCTAATTAAATCTGTAATTTATTGCGTCCTCTGACCCATAATGCATCACATTGCAGGAGAGGCGAAGTGGGTGACAGATAAAGTAAAAGTAAAAGAAACTGAATTATAACATTTTCACTAATAAACTTCAGTGAGATTTGTGCACACCAAGAATCTGTCAACATCGCTAAAGACATAGCGAATGGCTTAACCAATAAAAAACGTTCTGGATGTCCGAAGCATGAGAAAAATCCATCTGTGTTTATGTAATTACAGCCCATAATCTGTCTGGTTTCTCTCTCAGTCTTGACGGTTTTTGAAGATAGGTCAGAAGTATCCAAATCTCCCATTTATCGTTAATTCCTCCAAAGTCCCATCTAATTAATGGTTTGGCCCGTCAGATTGACTTTCTCTGGAAACGTCTGAACTCGATAAAAGCCACTTCTTCTTCGCCGATCGCCAATATTTCATTTAAAAAGAAAAACATCTCATTAAGTGGAAGTCTTTCTGCCAAAATAACAGTATGTCTGAAGCGCAGATTAAACTTGGAGACAGATGTTACACACACACACACACACACATATAGTGAGCCTGAGGTGTTGCCATTACACTTAGCTGCCAACAGAAGCTGTTAACACCTTCTGGTTAGGATTCGATTCTGGCCCTTTGCATTCAAGCAGCTGGTAGGAAAGCTCCCACCGTTGAGGTATGGATGAAGGAGGTTGGAGTCCAATGGGAGTCATCATTAGCGGAGATGTGTGTGTGTGTGTGTGTGTGTCTTTGGAGACTCATTCGGTGCTCTGATCTCCTCCCCTGACCCGGCATCAAAGCCTGACATACTGAGCACCACAGGACCAGCCAAGGGCCACTGGCAAGAACGAGAGAGTTTACGTCTATTGCGTGTGGGCACACACACCTGGACATTTCATACAGATGTGAATATCAATCCAAAGAACTAAAAGGCACACGAAAGAGAAGTTGTGAGCTCATGAGGACTGAAAGACTTGGGCCCCCAATAAGAGTTGGGTCTAGCACGCAACAACATCCACATTCATCGGGGCAAGGACGTCTTCAGAAAACAGGAGGAAGGTATCACTTCATTCCATCAGCAAAAAAACATTGGAAATGTCTGATACAAACTGAACTACAGATAAACGTAACGTTAAAATCATCAGTGTCAGGCTGCGAAACCCTCCGTGAGGCAGGAATGGCACAAACAAATCCAGCGCTTCCCCAAAAGTCCGATAATCCTCTAGCAGGCACAGATGTACGCACACACACTTCCATTACCTCCCACAGGTTACACTACATGATGACCTCACTAGACAGGCATTCCCAGGAACAAAGGGCCCATTTGGAACCATATAATCACATCTTTTCTACAGCCTCCGTATAATCCTTGAACAAACCACTTTGTTTTTTGGTTTTTTGTTTCTTTCAAAAAGACAAAATCATGACACGTAACATCAGGCGCACGCTAGTTCGCTTCCCACCACCTCAAGCTCCATCACCGTGAAATATGCAGATACCGAAGGATGAATACAGATCTGTTGTCGAATTTTCAGCCTTTAACTATTGCGCAGTATGCGTGTGTGTGTGTGTGTTTGCGTGTGTGTGTGTGTGTGAGAGAGAGAGAGCATAGCCCCGTGGGCAGGGGAAGGTAATTTGCTCTAATTGCGGTTCTGCCTGGGATTTGCTAACAGATAGACATCCTCGGTATGGCTGTTGGACGGTGTAATATCGCCGTTCTCCATCTATAGACTGACAGCTGCAGTCATCGGCTCTCCGCTGAGTCTGCAGTTGGACTCCGAGTCATACCTGTGCGTTACCAGCAGATTTTGTTATTATCTTGTCAAGCGCTATTACTTAGGATTACAAATTCGAGACTGTTGTTCGGCGACTCAAATCTAAGAGTCCTAGAAAGACAAGCGTGCGAGGGTGGAACCCTGTGTGTGTGTGTGTACATGTGCAAACTCAACCTTTGCACTTCTGTATATAATCAATCTTTATGCAGCACATAGTTCTGTCCAAATACTTATAGGTATAAATGGCCAAAGACAAATAGTAATTGACATTAATGGCCAGATGTGAGTTCCCGTAAAGCCCCTCGTTTGTTTTATTGAACACCAGTTCGTGCCAATGAGCTGTCAGCGAAGGACGGTGCAACATCTTTTTCGTATTTCTAAAGACGTTCCACAAAGTCAGGACAGAAATGAGCTGGAAAATAAACAACACGGAGATGTTTTTTTTTTTTTTTTCTCCTCATTTTATGGGATGTTAATAAAAATGTAGATCTACAGTAGAGCAGCTGTCACAACAGCCTCTGGTCAGACTAATGTTGGCCTACACTTCGCTTCAGCTCGCATCGGCCTTCCTCGTACAAGACGCCGGCCTTCGGAACGAACGAGCCACGTGACTCAGATCCTCAGTGGCAGGAAGAGCTCCACCCACAAATTCAGATTCAGTTTGAAGTCACTCGGTTACTGTTAGAGGCGTAATTAGTTAGCTCCGATCCTGACAACAGATTCGGATGCACTTAGTTACTATGATTAGGAAAATAACGTACCCTGCAACAAAACAGGATTCTTCTCACTAGTCTGTCGATAAAGTTTTCTGCTGGGGTCCCACATCCATTTTGTTCCTTCTCCAACATCTTGCCGGCAGAAAAACTCACGGCTGTTTTGTTTAGACGCGGACAAGAAAATAAACACGACCAAACACTCATAAACAAAAACCAGCGACACCAAACACCGTGCTGTGTAACGTATGCGACTGAGAACAACAATCCGAAACCATAATCATCAATCTCTCAATACGCTTAAAAAAAAAACAAAAACGCACTGTTTGGAGTTGGTCAGATTATCAGGGTTTGCTGGTTGCCATACGATACAGAGGGAAAACATTGGGGTGGCCAACGGAGGAGGGTTAAACTGGGGTCTACAGCTCGTTGAAAAAATAAAAAGTATATGCTGCTTCATCACAAATTGAAATCCCAAATGCTGGATAACAGGTGGACTCGTAGTAGTTTTCGAACATACAATTAAAGTCCATATTTATTGAGGAATTCACTGACCGCGGCAAAGAGGTCTGATTATTACAGAAAAAGAAAGCCCTTGTTCCTTCTTCCAGGAGGAGTCTCTGTCCTTGTTCGGCTCCATTTGCTCTGCGATTTATTTGGCCGATGACGGCTACTTACAGGACGGCTCTCCCCCCTCGGCCCGTGACCACAGGCCCGCTGTAAAGCAGCTACCTCAGCTGCTTTACAGATCGGCCGCCGTTCGACAACGCTAAGTGAATGTTCCGTAAGCAGAGATGTACTCCCGTGGTCCGTGACGGGAGTGCATTCTGGGACGTTTTGGGGGGAAACGAAACATTGCGGTTTGAGTTTTTACCAGGAGGAGGTTTTTATTTATGCCGTGTCAATGCGAGGGTGATGGTCGTCAAGAATCCCGTTTCTCTGGCTCCTCGGGCTTGTGGAAAACCATCAGATGATGAATCCACAGGCATGTGTTTGTGTGTATCTGACCCTTCTTGGCCGCACAACAGCAGTTGTCTGCTTGTTCGTTATTTTTCAGGTCGGTTCCGAGGCTGTTTCTGTCAGTGTGCAGCGAACGGGCTGGAGCACAGGCTGCAGGGACGCCTGCTATAGCGATCGACTCTTAATGTCTGCTTTCGGGCAGCAGGTGTGCATGTGTGAGAGCGCGTGTGTATATATGTGCGCGTCTGTGCTCGGCCAGTCTGGTCCCAGATTTAGAGGAGGAAGCCGGCGTCAGGGCCGGGAGATGGATCTCTCCTGAGGGATCCGATAAATAAGGAAAAAATATCTTTGAAAAAGGTAAACGCAGCTGTTTCCAAAGCGGAGGTCAAAATATTAGTGGCTTTGCATTCCACAGCCACAAGATAGAAGGCCTGCCCGGTCTGTGATGTTGCTTGAGACTCCATTTTCCCTCCTTCTTGCCGTGAACACCTCTTTTCTCTCTCTCCGTTCCGTGCCTCTCTGCTCTGTTTGGTCCCTCTGTATCTCCCGCTCCTCCTCACCCCCTGCCTGCGTTTCTTTCCTCCTCACTCTCTCCGTCATGAAGACAGTTGAGCCTCGCCGCAGTTCCCTTCGGAAAAGTCCATAGCAACCGCAACGCATTTCACTGATAACTCAGTCTAGCTCAGCTTCATATTCCCCCACCTCAGGCTGGTTTATGTGTAAGACCCACTTGCTTGTTTCCCCCGCACAGGCACGACTCCAACAACAGCGATGGCAACCGGATACCTGGATATTCAAAAAGCAGGTGAGCCTTGAGGAGAGTCCAAAGAATCATAATCAATGATTCTAATAATACATCTGTCAACACAATATTAGAGAGATGAAGGTGTAAAGATTTTTGACTTTCCTCACGTTTGGTGAGTTTTTTGCTGGAAGCAAGAAATGCACAACGGAACGACCTCACAGAATTAGGTATAGGAGACTGAGCCTCACACTATTCCCTCACTGTTTTGAAAAATGCAATGTATTATTATTATTTGCCTATGATCAATGCTTTTCTGATCATTTTTGAAATGTCATTAAATCTTAAATCATAGGACAATATATCGACCTGCACAGCACAAACTAATGGCTTTGGATTAACTACAGTTTTATGTTTACATCTTTAAAAGATTGATTGCATATAGTTACATTTGGAACATATTCATTTATGATATTTAATGATGCTGAATTGAAAAATCCTATTGGTATATTTGTAGTATATTGATTGGATTTTGTATTTGTTATGATTTGATTGACGGAGATGTCAAAGTTGTTAAAGACAGTGACAATGACGACGGGAAACGCGGCATTGACGTACACGACTGAAAAATGTGACGCTTCCTGTTTCATACTGGACTTTCAGACTCTCAGTGAGATAAGGTATCCAGGAGACTGGCCTCTGGAGGTGTGGAGAGCGTCCGTAAAGGAGGAAGGACTGGGCAGAGTTTCCCCTGCACATCCTTAGCGATAAGATCCTTTAATCCAGAAAGCCTAATGGTACTGGGAGTGTGTAGGTTTTTATGACAACCCCACCACATCTGGACATGTCTGATTTCTATCTACCCTGACTGTCTTTGTTGTTGTTGTTGTTGTTGTTTTTATGACAACCTTATCTCCTGCTCCAGTCACTCCAACGTCTCTCTCCGTCTTCCACCACGCAGCCCGTACTCGCTTCTTCTCATTTCTCTCTTTTCCTCTCTGCCTCCCTCCATCCCTCCTGTCTCCAACTGTTTTCCTGTCAGCATCATGTTTGGAAAGTCAGCCCGCGGGTCAGCCTAGAGCTCGTAAATTTGTCAGTGGCCAGCGTGGTTAAAAGGGAGGCTACTTGCTCGGGGAGGGTCAGGGGCGTCGGTGCTCACGCGGGGGCCTTTTTTCTCGCTGTGGGCTTGTTGTTTCAGGCACGTCCTCTTAAGAGAACCCACCAGCCTGGGAACGTCCGAGGGGCAGTGGGGTATGCAGCTTTCTCCGTAACGTTAGTGTTTGGGAAATCCTTCTTGACAAGTCACCTCAGACGTCCCCAAACACATATCTTACACATCTTGTTTACCACTGGCTGTTGTCCGCATATACATGAAGTATTAAACGAAAATTCCACAGTGTCACATTATGAAATAACCTCTAATTGCAGACACCCAGCTCAGAATTTCTCAGCCCTTTAGCAAATTCTCAGTGTAGTTTGGCTTCTGTCACTCACTCTTCCCTCTCCTTGACTTGAGATAAATCCCTGCAGACCCTCTGGATTCAAAGCAGAGTTTTGACATTCGCGCCATGCTTGTCATCCGCAGTCTTCTCTGTTAAGAGAAGAAGCCTCAAACGATGCTCGGGGTCATTGTGATAATGGTTGGAGGTCGGCGTGCACATGAGGACGTGACGAGTCCGAGTTCAGTGGTTCACAGCCTTTTTTTAACACCAGGGCTCATAAATTCCAAAGGCATAGCTGCCAGCGTTTACTATGAAATATGCCCCGTGAACTGTTCAACCCGTCGTGACATCGATCATCATTACGGGACCTAATGAAGCCGTAGTAGTATCAAAGCAAACGTAAACTGTATTATCCTGAGCTTCTCAGGCAGCAGGTGTGTTCAACCAGCGACAAGTTCCAGTGACATCAATAGTAGAAAACACACACACACACACACAAAAATCACAGGAAGTGCACAAATCAAAACAAAAGAGACGTTTGTTTGCATCTGGGCTTTTTGGTCTCATACGGTTTCATCTTTCACATATACACAAACACGGCCGCACACAAGCTCGCAAACAATAACTCCTGGTTAATGACCTGCTCGGCGCGGCCTCCTCGCAGACGGCTGCGCACGAGACAACGGCTGACAGGTTTATGGCGCTTTTAGCAGAAGAGAGCAGTGTAGCATTCAAAATACACACACATGCTTTTCTCTCTCTTCTATACCCAGAGACAGATGTTTACGTTTACCTGCACAGACAGTAAACCGGACGAAATTCACTTTATCAGTTTGCAAAGATGTGTCAACATTCAGCCCGTTTGCAAAGACACCACAAGAAACAAAGTCCTGTCAAAATCCATGTTTCTGTAAACAGATGCAGGTTCCCGCTTTACAGGCTGGATACTAGTACTATAATCAATAAGGTTATGAAGCCACAGATCCATAAATCATGTGCAGTATGTTTACAGGAGGTCGGCGTCATATCAACCTGTTTCTGATCAGCTGCTTCTTGCTGCGCTGCATGTGGTCAAGATTCTTTCTGTGGCTTTTCTGGGCTGGTGTTTGAAATTGAGTGATTGCAGCAAGATGAAATACTGCAACCACGTGAAGGCATGGCAAAACAAAAGGGATGAAAAATGTAAAGACAACACGGAGAAGGAAAAACAACAGATGTGAGGGGACGGCCGAGTTCTGTCCTTTCCTGGCCGAGGCACGGCAGAGCAAACAGAGCAAATTCCTCCATGCCTGCAACCAGAGGTGATAAATTCCCTAATCAGATGTTCCACTGGGGTTATCTGCTCGGTTCAATAGATTGTCACCAGCCAGGAGTCCGCCACACATCACTGTCTTATCTCGTCGCACTCCTCCATCCCAGGACGCTATCACTCCGAGCTGGAATGTCCAACAGAGACATGAGAGTGGACAGAAGATGAAACGGAGACAGGGAGGGGAGAAAAAAAAAAAAAACCTCAGCAGGGAGTGTTATCTCTGTACTTAGCTCCAATCTCAGCTGCCATCTCGTCAAGTCTGAGAGTTATGGCGTGAGAGGGGAGCGATATCATCGGGGTTGAGCGGGCGTGTGGGGTGGAGCAGTGAGGTGTGGTGCTGAGAGCCGGGTGTAAGTGACAGAGATGATTTCAAGTGTAAATGCGAGGCTCTCTTATAAACGGTGATCCGCCGACCTGAGGGTCACGCAAGCATGTGCGTGTGTGCGTGCGTGTGTGTGTGTGTGTGTGTGTGTGTGTGTGCGTCCTCAACTATGCACACACCCACAGGAAAAGCTTTGTTGCGCCAACCGCTCCAAGGCCTCAGATGGACAATAGAGACGTCCCATAACACCTCATCTTTTATGGAAGAGACAAAGTCGGACTGGAAAAGACATAGTCTGGTTAACCGGAGATGTTGCCTCCTCAACCCTGTTTGTTTCTAAAGGCAGCTGTGTGTTTTGCCAGAGAGCCTGACAACCAATACAATCCAAACACGAGAAAAAGGAAGCGCTCTAAAACACTGTAACTCAATAAGCAGGATTATCTCCACATCTTCAGATGTTCTTGGACATCACTACAAGTTCAAGTGTACTTGTAGCGGCAGTAAAATATCTGGTACTGTAAACAGATGAAAACAAACAGAGGCTTGTAGTTTGTTAATGTAATTTTTCTCACCATTACAGGAAGGTCTCGCCTGCCAAGTTTATGTCTGAGAAAAGATCCTTCATTCCGCTGCAGCATATCTTGAATTCTTCGCTTCACTTCGGGCTAATACTGTTTACAGTACGCTCAAAGCTGAGGTGAAGTGATGGGTGGTCTTCTGTTCTGGTCCATGAGGCTTTGCAGGAAGTGTTTCAAGACGGTTTAGTGAAGTGTTGTTTTTTTTTTTTTTCCTCTTCTGCATCAAACAATTGACTCTTTGATCGAAGCCACATTTCTGCGCTAAGGGAGAGGCTTACCTGAGCTTAGGCCCTGAGAAATGCACCCAGGCATCATAAGACAAGGAAAACAACAGTTTAATACGTGCAGCTCATTTGAGAATAAGCCCAGGGCTGTCTGGACCCGGCTAATCTCCTGAAAACTCGTTTCTTAAAGCTCACTGCCTGTGGGAGGTCAGTTGGTAGAAAGTTGGGCTGTTGACTTAGGTAAAGAGCGCGAGCGAAAGCTCAGCTACAGCCACGCAATGGAGTGTGCAGAGCCTTAGCAAAGGACAAGAAGGAAACAAGGGTGATTGGAACAGAGTGCAACAAGTGCATGAAAACATGAAATAATTTTATAATATTCAGGCTAGAGGAGGAATGTATGATTCAGTTTTCCAGACATTGGAACGGGCTTAAAAAGCATATCAGATATCACAGATATCAAAAAAGCCAAACGCAACTGAAAAGCGCTGGTGGCTTGTGAAAGTCGAAGCCCGTGGAACACGGCCACTGACAGCGATGACAACTCAGCCCGACACAGAGGAGCTCAGCTGGTAATCACGAAAGGTTGCTCAGAAGGAGAGGAAAAGTACAGCGGCAGTAATCTAAACCCACGGACGAATTTTCCTGGATTATTATGGGCTCTTCCCTTTGGACTACGACCCTTGAAGTCGCATCCATTTCTGTGTAACCCTGAATCACTGCAACCACAAAGACAAAATCCAAACCCAAGGATGAATAACACTTCTACTCCTTGTATTATAGCCCTCAAAGTGATTCTGATGTCTGTCTACCTTGTTAATTAAGAGAGCACTGACCTGTCGTATTTGTTTTCCACTGTGATGCACGTCACTGTGATACACAGAAGGTGCGTGCTGACCAGAGACCTGAAGTGAAAGGGACAGAGCTGCAGTCACACAGCCCTGAGTCATACAGCACAGTGTGTCACTTTACCAGGCCTCAGTGGAAAGCAGGACGTCCCGCAAGGCAAACAGTGATGAAGGTGCTATTCTAGGAATGATGATGAAAAAGGAGCTGGAAAATATGCTCCTGCCTCTCCAATCTGAAGTTTTTCCGCCCCTTGCCCTGCTTCGGCCCTTTTTTGTTTTGTTTTTTTGGAATGGGTCATTTTGAACATGCTAAGGAGAATGGATGCGTGAACAAGAGGTCTTCATTAATCATCCGTGTTGGGGGGGGTGTATGTGCATATGGTTCAGCACACTGCGCACTCGAGAATGGATGTAACGCAGCGGCTCTTAAATCTATCTGTGCCCCGTGGGAATACTGAATAATAGAGAACGCGAGCTCTCTATCTGTGCTTCTGCGCCGCAGCTGGCTGTGAAAGACATCAGTTTGCGCGGAAGCTTAAATCACTGTCACGGTTTTTATTTGCCACGGGTCAGTTTCAAATCTGTACTTCTTTCATCTCCACACAAGGAGGGTCTGTTCATGCGAACAGGTGAGTCCAGTTTGAAATCAGATCATTAGTGTAAACGCAACTAGGACTTCTCCACTTTACGCACTGATTAGGACGGGAAAGCGCGTTTTAACGCGTAATTCTGCTTTAGACTCCGTCCTACTGTTCCAGTCTCATATTTTTCTAATTGTTTCAAATTGTTTACCTTCCTCACTTTTCTTCCTTTCATTTGTCTTGATTCTAATTTGTGTTTTCGCTTTGGCCACACATGATAGCCAGATTTTTTAGGCCAGTTTCGCAACAAAGAGGACCACCCAGGAGCGTTTCGGGCCTCTTTCTACTGTAGCTTCCTAAACTGCTCCATACAAGCTCTTCCGATAGACTAGGAGACGCATTAAAAACTAATCGGATGGCGATGACACACGGTAGTCGTGCAAGGCCTTATTTGTAAAGCAGATGGAAAGCCTTGGCCTGTCCAACATTAATTACAATCACATTCGGGGAGGAAGCCGTCCCTCCTCCAGGACAGTTAGGACTCTGTGTACGACTGGAGGAGATGGCAACCTAATCCCCCGGTCACCGCAGAAATCTGAGGGAAAGAGACGCACAGGACGTGATTAATCAAAGTGGAGAGCCAGATGTGCAACAGCAGAGGAGCAGAAACTTAGTAGAAATTGACACAACGCAGGAGGACCAGAACCACAGACGCGCAAACACCGCGCGGCCACCATCACACTCCCACACGTTCGGCTGCAAAGGCGCTTCGATATCTGAGACAATGCGGCTGCCTCCTTGTGTCCGAATATCTGGTTTTCATCACTGCACGTTTCAACGCAAATGCTCAGAGGACCAATGAGTAAAGAAGCATTTTATAACCTGGCCGCTCCAACTTATTTCTCCTCTTCGTGTGTGGCATTATGTGCGTATTAACGGTTTTATAAAGGTGTTGGCTAAAATATTTCTAAAGGACTTCCTGAGTACCCGAGACTCCCATAAAGCCAAGAGGCTACTTTCCTCAGCAGTGACGCTTTCACATTGTTCTCACGAGTTTCCCTTGAGTTTCTGACAGGCTGGATTTAAGTCTTCTCGCAATCCGGTGTCTGGCTGCGCCTCTGTTTATCTTCGGGCGCTCTGTTTAGAGTCGCCCAGCAAAAGACGTGCGCTGCTAATGGAAGGAAGGAGCTTGGGGCTTTTATGATCCAAACGAGTTGTGATTAAAGTGTCCCGTTTTATCGTCACTGGGGCTAATTAGAGACAAATCTGTTTGGGTAGCACAAACAATGCGACGCAATTTACGCACAGAAACCGCAACTGGCTGCTCCAGGGGTCAGCAGCAGGAACAGCCATTTATATACAAATACCAGCGGCGGTGGTTGATGTTTTGTTGAGGATATAGGTTTATTTTTTTCCCGCGAACACATAAATCATTGAGCAGATTGCACAGCAGTAGTGACCACAGAATCTCGGTCCTATAAATGAGCCGAGGAGGGCCAATCTACTCGGAGAGAGGACGCGTAACAGTAAATTACCCCCGAAACAATACAAACCTCATCAGTCTTTCTAACCCACAGAGGATATGAGGGAGGTATTTGGCCCTTGTGCGGTTCGCACAATGAGCCTGTCGGGTCCTATGGTGTTCAGTAATGGAGTGGTAAATTAAAATGAGGGTAAATTAAAAGTGTGGATTCAATATGAACCCCAGGTGTCGTGCACAGGTCCGCAGTGAGAAGTTGTTGCATTTTCAAGGAGCAACAGCCCGAATCCGTGCGAATCCTCCCATTCCCTTATTTTTTTTTAATTATTGTCTTTGTCAAACGTTTTCATTTCAGCCTTGTTCACCTCAAGACCTGTTCACACTTCACTTTCAAAATAATACAAACATATAACAGAAGCGCTTTTAAGAAGTCATGACATAACTTACCTAAATTAACGAAGCTCATAACCATATCAGCATCATTCAGAAAAGCGGTTTCTTGATTTGTGGTCAAAGGGGGGCTCTGGGTTGTCCGCATGGACTGATATCGGTCAGCCATGCCCTCCGCTTGGCTTTTCTCCTCGCTTGATATGGTGTTGTATAAGTCCAACATAAAAAGTGGAGCTGAGTTGTACTTTCCACGTGACAGATGCGGTCTCGGTCTGTGCGGTAGCCCGAGGATGGACAGGATCTCCTTCTGCATCTCCCTCTTCTCGTGCGTCCGCAGCCGCCGGTGCATGAAACCTGGGTGCACTTCGTTGTTCCCGTCCAGTGAGTAATTGCTTCCCTCGACCAGGAAGACGCAGTAATAAGCGCTCCACCACAATCCGACCAAGGCAAGCCAGCGGCTGGTCATGGTGTTGTCCCTGCTGTGGTTGGTCTCCGGAGTCCCAAGTGTGTCTGGCCTTAAGTCGCCTATCCAAACGCGTAAAGTGCGTAAAGGACAACCAAAGTCCGCCCGAGCGCGCTGTAATCTGTCGCGGCCACAGATCAAAAGCGAAAAACGAGTATGAAGAGTGTGTCAAGCCATTTGAAATAGTTCTTAAAGCTAAACGCGCATAATAGTGTCGGCCCTGATCTCATTTCTGTTTCCCGTAGCGTGTCGCGGTGCTTCGGGATAAAGTGCACCATGTGAACTTTATTCTGACTTAAGTCCGTCAAAATACACTGTGTCCTTTTTGACTCAAGTCCGCCAATAAAACAATAATAACTCCGCTAAAAGAAGCCATTTCAAGCCAACGAATATGCCAACTCTCCGAAATATAAACTCGCGTCCTGAACCGGAGGCGTCCTTCTGTAGTTGAGCCAGTCTCAGTGACTGTCACTTAGTCCCCACAGGCTGAGTATGAGATTGTAACAGGAATGAGCAGGTTGCAGGCAATAATATGCGTGTGCGTGCGTGGACGCCATCTCTGTACGTGTGTGTATGTGTGTGTATGTGGGTGCGCGCCTTCAGAAACCTCCCACTCCGTGCGCACTTAGCCAGAGGTGGAGCTCTTCGGGACAACTCTTAACATACGTCCATATCTCGTTCGCTGTAACAGTAACAGCTCGTCCATTCCACTCAAGTTGAGTGCGACTCCTCCATTTTCTCACACTACGTCATTAACCTTCATATAAACATACTTTACGCTAAATAGTTGGGATAACTTCGCACCGGCCAGTTGTGAGTGACTGTGCTTCGGAACACGCAGCGTTACTAATGACTATGTCGCTTGTCTATACGCATTCTAGTGTTTTTTTTATGTCCAGAGTGCTGTGGTTTAGATGGATTACATCTTTACGCATCCAGCCTGGCGGCGTGTGCCTGTTCTGTTTGAACAGAACAGAATAAATGTCCAGTTGACGACCCCTGACGATCAAGTGCGAAACAGCAAGTAACGACACTGAAGTGATTCTAAAATTCATTCTAACAGCTATAAACAAAATCCCTCAAGCCACTGATTTAAAGAAACTAATGTAAAACAAATACTGTACTATATAATGCAGGTGTATAAGGTATTCGAAATTTATAGTAGAGCCATCGCAGGCCACAAGCTCCAGATACACATCAGTGATCTCTTAACATCCTTCTTTCCCCTCTGACTCCTGCCGTGTGTTATGTCTTCGCGGATCCTTCAGAACGTGATGCTCAATATGATAAGACTCAAAGGCGTCTATATCTGCTGCTGCCAGAGCAGATCAGATGCGAGTAGTGAGAACCAGCAGCACTGATACCAGATATATAAACACAGAAACGCTGCGGTGAAACTCCCGGAGTAACACTTTATGTAAACGTTGAATTATTAATTATTTACACGGTTCTGTCGTGCTCTACCTGTGTCTATGTCCATGTGCTAGAGAAGTGACTGGATGATTGATCCAATCTAAAATAACAGCTGGACTAGTCTGAGAGCAGCACATGGATCTCATTTATCAAGCTTTTACAGTTTTTCTTGGACTGCAGCATCCATTTCTTTGAGTGAGACCATATCCTTGATTTATTAGTCCATTCAGTGCTTAAGTTGAGTGTGAAGACTTTTTTTTACTATAGAAAGATACATGTTCTAGCTCTAAAGTGAGAAACGTGAAAATAGCTATTTCACAGATACAAATCGGACAGAAAAGCCACGATTTTTACCATCTTACACCAGACGGTTTAGAGAAATTGTGGAATCCGTTTTAACCACATCATGGCTCATTAACCTAGTTTATGTGTCATACTATTAAACAAACCCTAACAAAGTCACAGAAGGCAGATCAGGTGATGCGTGTGTGTAAATTGGAAGCCGAGGGAGGAGGAGGAAACATTAAACAGAGGTTCTGTGTCCTGTCATCACACTGTCTAGACAGGACACCTCCTAGACCTAATGAGGTATTTGTGTATCTGTATCAACCCCTTTTACTCAAACACATGCACAGCCACACATACACACACTTGAATACGTCACTAAACATCTTGGGTTTGTTCATCCTGCGAGACATTTTTATTAAAGCACAGTTAAAGGTCACCGAAAAGTTCACAGGGAAGGATTACGCACACGTCCCTCCAACACACAAAATGAGGGGGGAGTGCGCTCCAAAACCGTAGGAATGCTTACACCTGGCACGGCTCTGACACGAAGTGCTGAATCTTCCACAGTAATTACATTGCTTTGATTGCTAAGTTTCACACACACACACGTCTTATCTTAGTAATCAACTCTTTTCACTCAAAGTCAAAAGGAACAAGGCAGAGCTGCTGCAGGTTTACTGCTTTTGATGCCTGTGTGGTATTTTGTGTTGGCTTTCAGACAGCTCTGCACTGCCCAGCACACAAAGGTATTGCAATAATTCTGCCGAGTGATGATTTGCTTTGAAATAAATTTGTAAACTCACTGAGGTTTGTTTAGTAAAGATGATATAGGTCAGTTGTATGTTCGCCAAAGCATTTATTCTCAAGGGTTCTGCTCACAAAATCCTAGAATTTTCCTTTTCTTCCTACTCCGGCGGTGAACTTGGCTGCCCCGGAAACGGCCTCTGATTGGATGACAGGGACTCCACGGTCGAACTCATACTGCATAGCCTGGGCAGACGCAGAGAGATTAAAACCTGCTTGATGATGATGAGAGCCTGAGAGCGTTAATGCCACAAATCAGAAGAAAAACACGTCAGGGTTACCTGCGTGAAGGAGGGCGCGTCGTAGCAGCTGTAGAAGGCTGACGACCGGTCGGCCCGTAGACACTGCTGAGGGAAGGAGCTGATCTGCTCTGCTAGCTCCAGCGCTGCCTGTAAAGCTGCGGTTACGATATAAAGTGAGTCCAGAGCGGTGATCCAGGTAACCGCATACACGATATCCTTACCATACACATGGGACAAATGCACCATCGGAAAATGCCTGTAACGCGATTTGTTGTTAACCCTATTTTATTTTACTGCTCCTGAATCCGTGAGCCTCCCCCACCTTCCCTACACCACTCCGCCTCGTCATCCACATAAAAGCAACGGACCACATCCAGATTAGTCCTATGGAAAAAAAAAAAAAAAGCCTCATGATGCCACACTTTGATGCCCTCCACGTGTGCGTATGTGAGCTGCTACTGCTCCGCTTTCTTCTGATGTTAAACCCGCGCTAAGCGATCATCCCTCAAAGAGGCCAATTAGGCCAAGGCTTGACTGTGGGAAGAGGCACTTCCTAAAAGAATTAAGCTAATCTTCTACTAACATCTGAGGAGACAGGGGAGGGACTCGCAGATCAAGCCTAGAGGAGCACATGGAAAGGCTTTTTGGGGATTTAAGGATAGCGCACGTTCAGGCATTGAAATAACACAGGAAATGCCATATAGAAACGCGCGAGCGAACGGGAGACGGTAATAAAGGCAGCGCTAATGTTGAGTTACAGCCGCGCTGTGGCGTGGGAGCAAAATAAAGAAAACAGATCCACTGGAGCTGATTTAGGTCGTGTGTGATTCTGACTAACATTACCTACAGGAGAGTTTCCTAAAACCTGCTTCCTGAGTAAAAACTGGGTCACAGGCCTGTTTGTGTTCGGTGTCTGCACGTCTGTTCTTCGCCAGTGAGTAACGATTTTGACTTTCCCCCAACAGATGGGGAACTTCCAGCCTCCTCCATATCTCCCCACATCTCTTCCACTCGCCATCAGATGTATTACATCACTAACTGCAACATGCTGTTAACACATTATTAACATCCTTGACAGGTCGCTGGAAAACTATTGACAAAACTGATTAAACATTCAATAATGTTTTCTTACTTTGTCTTTAGTTCCCACTTTTCGGCAAGTTCTGTGATATCAATCTACACGTGCACTGACGATATAGAAGTTGCAAGACTTGTTTCACTCTTGCTTACATTCACTTCAGTTAAAAAGGTCCTTAGGAAGTTGAGGATGAACAAAGAATTGAAGTCATCACACTCGTCTTTAGCTAATAAACACCTTGTATAATCTCCATTACATCACAGAAACCCACTCCCCTCCGGTACCTTGGCCATCAGGAACCACTCTGTTAGCCAGTCCATAAGCCAGAGCCTCCTGCGCGCCAACGGGCCGCCCCGTCAGGATCAGGTCAAGGGCTCTCGACAAACCGATGAGACGAGGAAGTCGTACTGTGCCTCCATCAATGAGGGGAACACCTAGAATGAAACAAAGCCGTTCAACGTGCCAAAGTCAAACACTACGGTGCAATGAAAATACCACAGAACCCTCAACGCAGCATCTAATTACATCAGCTCAACGAAGCTGTTGGATAGAAAAGGAGGCATCCAGAGGTCCATGAAAAACTACATGGATACTTTACTGTAACAAATTGTGAAAACAGTGACACTTTGTCGTCACTACTACAGTCATTTCTGTTCCTGTGTGAGGATCTTCTAAAATGACCTTCTGTCAAAACTTTTTGGTTACTTAACTGTGCAAAGTCAGAGAGTATGCAGCACATTGTGCCAGAATATTGGGTTCAGGTCACTTAAGCTGTGTGAAAACAGCTGAAGAAACATTTCAAATGCATAATATACTGCTGGCACTGATCTACATTACAGCTGTCAGGGGAACAAAGTTTTGAAACAATTTCACTCCTTAACCGTAACTCTGCTTTGTTTCCTTCAGTATACGCAAACCCAGACTCCTCCTTACTCCTAGTCCCACCGGACGCATTTACATTATTATTGTGCTCACCGCAGAGAAGGCGTACGAGACGGGAAGGGAGAAAGGCAGAAAAAACAAAGGGGAGAGAGAGTACTGTGAGGTGCGGTAAGCTCCTGGCATCTGTCCTAATTTCTACTGCGCACCAGCTGCAACTGGCACACTTTCTCCCAGGTTCCACGCCTCAATCTCGGCTCCCTAATTCTTCCAAGCCACTAACTCTATTTGACCACCTCTCACTGAAAGCACATGTGTCGGACATGTTTTCCTAACCTCAAATCACCCCCCCCCCCCGAACGCCCCATTCTGTGGGGAGTCATGGAAATACTGTGATTCTATTGATACTCGGCAGGTTACTCTCTTTCTCCATGTCCTTCGAATAAATTAAATCGAGATACATGGAGCACCAGCGCGTGACCAACCCAGAGGCCTGGCTTGGGTTCGTAAAGTCAGCGCATATGGTGCTCTGACAGGCAGAAACATGTGCAGCCCGCTCTCCACTGTATGCAAATACGACATTTCACTTGTGTTCCAGTCACCCCCCATTACAGGAGTAAATGAGATGTAAATTACAGAGAGTATGGCTGAGCCAAAGAAATGCAACTTTACACCTAGATTCCCTTAGAGGGATAGCAGAGGTCCTTGCAGGTGTGTGATTCAGGATCCTCAATACAACCGTTCGCTGATGACATCCCGTGGGAACCTGATGATATCATTTCAGAAACAGGACAACTCGCAGTGAAAACCCAGCCTATGGACTTTGTTGCTAGTTTGGTTGAAAGCATATGGTCACATATTTCAATCTCATACTGGAAGGCCAGTGGGGTAAAGGGAATGAGCCACTTTTATGTGTTTTGGGGATTGGCCTGGAATTTCCCATTTGTGAATCATAATTAGAGACAGCACGGACAAGGATTTAAATAATCAGAACTGGGCAAGACGTCACTAAATCTGCTTAAATTAATTGCTTAAAAACAACTTTCTCCAACAACTGGTTAGAGAACCACCGACAGTATGTTGATCAAACGGGTTGTATTTTAAATATGTGTAATATGCCTTTGATTTGTTCATTTTTTAATTTAAAGAATGAATAAAGTGAGTACTTCTGAAATCAAATATTTAAACTATTCTCTAATCTGTGGTGATGGTGCACTGGCTTCAAGAGCTTCTCTATCGGTGTCCAGCACTCTCACCTTTGATTATAAGACATAAAAAGGATGATAAAGAAGCAACAGACAGTGACAGGAAGCTGACTTGAAAATGCAAGACAAAGACAGATCCCGGCTCAAAGAGCGATAGATAAAGAGCCAGGTTTGACCTCCAGTCTGTCTGCAGTGCTGCTGTTGGCACCACCGCTATCAGCAACCAGAAGGATCTCCGCTCTTATCCGAAGCACTCGTCTGCGGCACCTCCACCCTTCACCCTCCTCTCTCTCTCTCTGCCTTTGGCAGTTCTGCCTCTGATGTGTCCCGTTTGCGAGGAATTTGCACGGACCTGTACTATGTCCCACATGGACTGGAGCTGTGAGATCGTGGAGCACATCCTTGAAGTAGTTCAACTTAAAAAGCATGGGCTGAGACATAGAGTGATACGGCGATCCTGTGTTTGGCAGTTGCATAGAGGAAAATGTTTGGCGGTGAATCTGATACAAGATAATTAGGCAGCATCTGCAAAACAAAAGTGTCGATTTATCCTCTTTGAGCTAAACATTTTGGAATCCTGCCTTCAAGTACAAAACAGATAAGCCCATTGTTGAGACTGGGGCTTGTTAGTAACAGAGTGGTACATGAGTCAGCAAAGCCCATTGTTTAAAAACTAGATATAAGAACATGTTCTTCCTGCATCGATGGGCCATCTCAGCGTATCCTACTGACAAAGAAATAAAACATGCATTTATCCTATGGCTACATGATGCGATACCATGTGTGCTGTGCAGTTTAACTTTTGTATTTATTAAATATTAACTGAACGAACGAGAAAGCCAGTTTGAGGTGGGTTTGAGGCCCTTGTGAGATAGGGAGCATGTGAGTGAGCGAAGGCCATGCTCCTTCCTGTAGGTGGGCCACAGCTGTCAACCTGAGGGCAGAGTTAAAACGTCACACGCTTAGGTGTTGCTGTTCCGCTGCTGGGGCTGCGGGCATCCTCACCACATCAAAACAAAACCAACTACAATGGGCTCCCATGAGGGCAATGGGATTAGGCTTGATGTGGATTAACTATTTCCGGACAACTGCAGGCTGAAAGGACAGAAGAGGAGAAATGAAAAGGCAGACTTTGAATAGAGGAAAACGGCCTCTAACTTGATTTTATGCATTTTGTGCTTTGCTATCAGGGCTGTGCAATGATATCCTTACAGCGCAACATTATCTGAGGACACCGAGACTGCAAATACATTTTTAAAACACACGGTAGAGGAGCCACAAAAAGCGAATTCTCTAACAAGGACAGACATACAGTATACGCTAGGTGCTTTCACCGTTTATGGAAGACAGAAGTGGTGCGTTTGAGGTGAGATGATGGAATCGCTGGACTATGTCGCTCAGTTTTAGCAGGTGTTTGAATTGGCTGAATGTTATGTCAGCTTTGGAATGAGGTTTGACTTCAGTTCAGCATGTGGCTTCTTCCTCTCTGACGCTCTGCATCTGTCCCTCGTCCAGGTGAAGTGACACGACTGATATTGCAAGATTCCGCAAATGAACTGTTGCGCGTCGGTTAATATTGTTGTGTGATTTTGAAATGTATGTATGAGAAGAATCTGTTTAACAGGTACGACTTCGGTGGGTAGTTTCAAGAAGAATGTGCTGAAGTGTGCCACACTGAAAAATCATAAACCTCTATACTGTGCGTTTCCATTTTAAGAAAGAACGTGAGTTAAGTATTATTGCAAACTATTTCAAGCCTCCCTTCCTCTGGGGGTAATTCTTATTTTGCTTTGTGATGTTCCTCTAGTTTAAGGGACTAAAATAACATTAGGGAATTAGGTAATCATTAAGGTTTTTAATTCAGGTCTCCACATTCGATGGGCAAAAGACACTAAAACCAGACTCCAGTGACGCAACCATCTCCTCCTTCTCATTTCCTCCCTGACTGGGCAGAGGGGCCCCAGACAGGAAGCCACAGTTTCGGCAGCCAATCACGTGCCAGAAAGCTGTCAAATCCTTGTGGTCGCCATTGGCCCACATCAGAGTGGTGCAGTGAGCAGAGGTTTTTTCAACTCCAAAGCCACCAGGGATTCCCTCCGGCTGCTGCCATCTGTATCCAACCCAAAAACGGTTGCAGAACACAACCAATTAAAGGCCAAAATTCACATTGAATCATGACAAAACTACGCTCAGGTTATTTCTACTTATTGCTTGTTATTTTAAGGCACTGCTGAAAAACCTCATATGCTACAGCAATCTCGTTTGGCCTGATGACTGTCTTTTTAAGCAAGACGCCAGGTGTCTTGCAAGGTGAAGATGATGGCCGTTCAGAATATAACTATACAAGTATCGTTTTAAAAAAAGCACCCTAAAGCAACAGCCGCTCTGCTAAATGTGCAGCTGAATTAAAACCACAGCGGTTTCAATTAAACTGGAGGAAACATCGCAAACGCGTTGACAAACAAGTCTGTGAGGCAATCAAGAGGCTGAGAATTAATTACAGGGAGGAAATGTGCAACTTGATGTGTTTAAACCGCAGTAATGCTCTTTTCCTGCCTCCCAAACATAGTTTGGAAATGATGGAAGAGGTCTGAGTTCAAGTTCTGGATAGAATTTGAACCCGAATGGGACATTCGGAATGCAGACCCGAGAACATGGGTTGAATTGAAGTTGGCCATTTTGAAACAGCACTTTAATAATAAAAGGAGACTGAAGCGCGGCCTGGCAGCGAGGACTTGCTACCAGACAGTCTGGGTCGACAGACAAACACACAAGGGCAATGCCAGGATGCTCCTCTGTTAAATTACATGTCTGGGATGATAAGCGCTGCATGTTTACACTCTAAATCTCATACTGTCAGTAAATTATAGTACACGTTTATAAACACCATGCCTGTATTTTTAGCCCTTCAGCAACATGGCTGAAACTCTGACAGCTATATAAGAGATGCTGCAATGGTCCAACACGGGCCAACTTTGCACAGCGAAGCCAACCACCATTTGCTGGGATCAGGATAAGCTTAAAATGTTTACAGCAGGAGATCCAAAGGACTACTTGTGCTTTTCAAAATACACCAGAGTCAGCAGTCAAACTACGCCAGTAAGCAACAAGACTGCGAAAGAGGAACATGTTGTTTATGAGGAAATTGTGTGACATAAATAATATGTAAACCCTGTTTGGTCCTGCAGTGGAAACCTGGCAGTTGGACGTGCTTCCTCTTCTACTTATCAAGACTGCCCAGCAGACTGTGGTCGTGGTGCCAAGAGGTTACGGTCACTGGTGTTATCATGTTACAACTCCATCCTCACACACAAACAGGAGGAGACGGGGGTGATAACAGAAACAGCAACAAAAGTTGAAAAATAGAAACGTGGGCGACTTCCTGGCATTAGGAGACAGACTGCGTGTGCGTTGATATACAGAAAAACAAAAGGATCCATCAATGGACAGATATAATTAGCCAATCGCAAAGAGTGAGAGAAGTACAGCTATGAAGGCGAAGGATGGATAGTTTTCCTTAAAATAAACGAAACTGCAGCAACAGAGGAATTATATCCTACTATAACAGCATTAACAAAAGACTATACTGGTACTTGTGCGACGCAGCGGCGACAGGTACAGTGTGAGACGTACCAAACCTGCGACAGAACACGCCCATGACAGCGCTCTCCTCCACCACTCTGAGATCTGCCAGCAGAGCCAGCTCCAGCCCTCCAGCCACAGCGAACCCACTGACTGCCGCTATCAGCGGCTTGGAAAACTGCAAACGGGACGGACCCTGGAGGAAAACACTCGATTAGACAGACACATTATACATGTAAATGAATTGGTGTACACGGATACACATTTTTATTATCCGTTTCGTATTGTTCTGCCTCTCTTTTCGCTAAGCAAGTTCCAGATTTCTACTCCGGATTCATTTCTCAAACTGCCAGACAAAAGGGAAACGAGTGATCCGAGCTCTGGCTGCTGCAGCGAATGAAGCCGTGTGTGTTCTGTGTGAGATAAAGTGCTATAATTTTCAGCACAGGAGGTCCACTCAAGCCAACGCACTGAACATGCAATTCAAACATATTTTATGGAGGCTCCAGTTTTTTTGTACTTCCTGCTCACACATTTAAATACAGATTTCCAATTGAGGAATTCCACTCAATCATTGTCACGGGCTGACAACATCACCGTCATCATCCGATGTCATATTTTTAAACAATTTTATAAAAATATTTATCTCTCCATAACATCATATGGAAATAAAGACATAGCCCTCACTAACACAACACAGACCAAACGGTGCTCACCATCGGTCCGGGACCCTTGGTGACATCTTGCTCCAATTTGAGGGAGGTTTTGTGATTGGCCAGCTCTTTTAGATCATAACCAGCGCAGAAATTCCCTCCTGGAAGAGACCACAAAATTACAAAGTATGGCAGCTGGAAAGTCAGAGAGGGAAGGAAAATGATGAGGATAAAAAAACAACAAGTTGAGTTCGAGTCTGAGGGCTGCAATTTGGATCGAGGCTTGCGTCGGGCCGGCTGGCACACAAATGCTTCTCTTCCCTGAACAGCTTAAATCAAATACGAAGACGCATGATCACGCATGTGCTCACACACACACATATGCACATGTACAGCATTCTCATTAATCTCACTAACCACAGCCCCTTTCTTTGGATTCATGTGCTAATTACAACATTACCCAAGAGACCTACAAACACTATGTCACAGGCTCAGGCAGGGACTCATAAAATCCATCCGTAATGTAACAGTAATGAAAATGATTATAATAAACACATGTCCCAACAACACCCATCAGCCGAGAGCTTTGATTACAGCAGGAGCTCATCACGGGGCAATAACAGAAAAGCAGCGTGTCATGCTGTTTATGGGAGTAACAATGTGACAAAGCTCCCCAAAACGCCATAGCAGTGACAGTCCACTCATGCAGAAGGTTTTAATGTTTCATAATGGAGGCGTTTAAATGAAACTTTAAAAGGGGTTTCATCCAAGTTCAGCTAAACATGCGCCTTCGGTGACACAGCTGTGTTGACATCTAGATTGTGCCCGACCGCAGAAATATGAATCCCAAACGCTCCAAATATGTGTCCGCATATTCCAAAACCTGGAGAAAGTGATTACTCTTAATGTCAAAGAAGTGAAACAGAAAAACACGAGCGCTGTAAAATGAGAGCCGAGCGAGTGATCCTGTTGGTGCTAATTTGAACAAAATTGATTCCTTATGTTTTCAAAAACACCACATCTCAGCTCGGACCTTCGTGCTTGTCATTTCATAACTCGGACGGATTGTTCATCGCCGCTGGAGGTCAGTCGTCTTGAGAGGAGTCAACACAACCTGCTGACATGACGATTACAGACACTGTTGCAATGGCTCAGCTGCCAGTTTTGCACTACTAACCCACCTAATTTGTGTTACTATTATTAATTACTCACACAGTGTTTTCAGTTCACAGCGGTGAAGTGGGCATTAGTTCGACCTCTAAAGTATATACTATGCTGCCTCCTGAGGCTGCAGGGCACTTTGTATAGCAGACAGGTTGATCCAGCTTGAAGACATTATTTCCACTGAAGTCAAGGTGTTCACTTCAGTGTGTGTGATGATTTTTTTTTTAGAGGTATTAGAAGTCAAGGCATGATTCTGGTTTTGGACAGCTGAGACAGAGCAGGCTACCTTGCAGGTGTGTGTCTGTTTATGTGTGTGTGTTTCAGATGAATCTAAAGACTCACAGGAGTATTAGATACCGTGGGAAAAAGATGTAGAGAGAGAAAGCAAATGGGATAAGAGGTAAGAATACAGAAGACAAATAGATAAAACAAGTTGAAGCTATGAAGCTAAAGTAAACGCGTAATGACACATAAATGATAACTACAACCTGTCATGGTCTTTTTCTGGTCTGTAAATGTTAAACATTGTAGAAGACTCATAATTTATGATCCTGCAAATGTACAAAAGCAAGGGGCTCTTGTTTTTCTGTCAGCGATGTGTGAAAGAGGGAGAGGTTCAGGCTGCATATAGTTAAATGCTAAACCTCCTATCAAATGAGTATGGGTCACCCCTTTAAGAGTTCATTTGTGACTGGTTAGGGGTCTGTGTACATGTCACTAAAATTTAAAGAGCTCCCAGGACTAGAGTTAAGAACACGTTCTCAGTCATGTATTGGATCCTTTATACTCCTCTAACCTTTCCCATGCAGGACAGCAACATTCAAGTCTGGGTCACTGTCGAAGGCCTTCAGCTCCTCCAGCAGACGCCTCGCAGTCTCCTGGTTGACCGCATTACGCACCTCGGGCCTGTTTATCGCCACAGTAACCACTGCCCCCCTTCGCTCTGAAACCACAGTGTGACCTGCAACTAAGGAGAGAGAATGAGGATGATGCACAGACATAGACCACAACACTTAGAAAGAGGCCAACTGAGAGTCATTAAACTTCACAGTAGGAGGGAAAGTAAATCCTCTTATGTGGCTGATAAAATAAAGACAGAATGAAAGATGAGATGGTCTAGGTTGAGGTGAGGGCCTTGGCTCATACGCCGGCTCTGCAAGTCGGCCGCAGCAGGCAGATGACATGATATTATTTCAAGTGTAGTATAATACAGAATTGGATTAAAGTCTTGCCAGATAATCCAAATGTCAACGGCATCCAGAGAGAAGAGTAAGGAAAACATAGCTGCTAGACACATTACCCGCTCTAACAGACGCTTTTCACAGGACACAGAGCAGCTAAACAAAACTCGGCGAGGCGAGACAACAAAATGAAGGTAATTTGTCTCAGTTAGGCTGTTCTACTCTGCTACACCTCAAATAAGTACTCACATAGTGAAGTGTGTGTTTTTCCCACTTTTAGGAAACGTGAAACGTTCATTTCATTGGGTATATTAAGTAATGTTCAAGTACATGTAAAGTTTAGTACTGCAGTTGTTGTAAATTTAGAAGTGGTATTTTGATAGACCTAAATTGACCAAGTTTAAGCACAAGCCAAATACAGTACCCGCCAAATATACTTAGACCTTTCCATATACTAAACCATGTCTCTTTTTAGTCTATAAGTATATTGAGTACACTTTTCACTGGTCCTTCTTTTCTTTTCTTGTTCTTCTTTCTGTTTTCAGTCTGACTGCAGTCATTTCTCTTGTTTTGGGTAATTTTGTCTCTTTTAAATAAGATGAGCCCTTTGAACAGAATTAAGAACACATTTCATACACAGGCTCTGTCTTTTTCCTGCCTAGTAATACATCAACAACTGCTTTAAGTCGTTTATAAGAAAAATAAAAATCCCCCAAAGTCTGGTTTGAACTCACATTAGTTTCTGCTTTGGCATTATTTATAACAACATGACTTGAAAGTATTTTGTTTTTAAACTGCCAATCGAGTAAAGCAACTTTAAAGCAAGACGCTTTAAAGGA
The DNA here is from genome assembly GCA_030770545.1 of Macropodus opercularis. Taxonomy (NCBI): domain Eukaryota; kingdom Metazoa; phylum Chordata; class Actinopteri; order Anabantiformes; family Osphronemidae; genus Macropodus; species Macropodus opercularis. Next base: position 9,443,938 of record JAUCMP010000028.1, read on the forward strand.
ATGTAAATTTCACTGTAGTTTATCAGTTCGTTATTATAATTTAAAAGTGAAGTAGAAATAAAAGCCAGAAAAGCAACAGTAATGGCTTTAACAGAGTATATGTATAATGTAATATGTCCCATTTAGCCAGTGTGTAAATTATAAATTATTATTAATTATAAATGAGCCTCAGGTGTGTAGATGAGCGCTGACATTTGCTGCCGCCTACTGTTACGTCCCGGTATGACGTCACCGCCTGACTTCACACGTACCTGTTCCCGAGTCTTCGCCTCCGGTTGCGCTGCTGTAGGATTTTACTGACACCAAACTCGCCTTTATCGTGTGTCCAGATATTCTACTGCTTTGATAGACACCTGCTAAAAATGCTGTTAACGACCGTATATGTTTCAGAGTCATTCTTGCCACTTAAGAAAAATAAAAAACTACTAAACACTCAACAGGGTTTAAAGCTACTAAAAATGTTTGGTATATTAGTTACCAGCTGTGCTATGTACGTGTAAATAGTCTAAAACTGGTCTTTTAACGGATAAAAGGTGTTTGTCCTTTGCTCATGTTTACGTTGATTTGAAGGTGCAACACTTTATTCGTACCTCCGGAAACAATAACAATGCAGACGGTTCTGGGACACGTTGGTGCATTGCAGTGGTAAATACTATGAACGTACAGCAGAGGGCGACATTGAACCACGTTCAGTCAGTGATTTCCATCCGCAGTGTAATATCCAACTGGTTTCTCCAGTGGTTTCACGTGTGGCATCAGTGTCCTGTTCCTTACTGACAGATTTTTACTTTGTACTTTGTAATCCAGTTAGTAGAGAGATTGCATTTCTGTTTGTACAGGCACAAGAAGGTTGGCTATGTGCACAGTCTCCAGAGTGTGGACATGATCTATTACACCAGGAGAGCTGGATCAGGAGACCCGGTCTGTTGAAGGGCAGTAGCAGGTATCTGCTCCTTTCTATACGAAGCACTGAGACTGTCATGCATGTTTCTGAATAAACTGTCAGACGCTCACTGATCCAAGTCTTGGAAGAAAATCCCCAGGAAGCTGTGTGGACCCCTCAGCGGCATGATCAGATTTTGTCGGGTAGTCATGCAGACAAATGGGAGACACGCACAAATTTGCGCCTCAATAGAAGTTGTTTTTGCAAAATTCATGCAAAGACCGTAGGATGGTAATTTTAGCATGATTTTAAATAGTGCCCTCTATAAGCTTTTTATTTTGCTATGAACAATTTACATTATGAACTAGAATATTTTTCACTAATTTCGATGCGTAAATAATGAAAGCAGACTCGTTAGATTAGATTTTTTTAATAAAAGATTTCGCTTTTCTGTTATTTTTACACAGTTTAAGGCATCATGCACAAAAAATAAGCCATACTAAAAGGCAGTTTGCTTACCCTCTACCAAAAATTATATGTTCTAACATTTGAGGATTTGCTGTTAAATTCGTACAAACATGGCATGTAAGCTGGCATGTCAGTGAATCTCAAAGCAGAATACCTGCTTTCACAGTTTTTGTAAACATGGCTTTGAGCAAAACAGGGCTGAGGAAAAGACAAGAAAAAAAAAACGATTGCATGCTTCAATGTGGGTTTAGGTTTCCCTGAAAAGCATGCAATGCACCATAAATCATATTTACAATGCATTTTTACTCTCAACTGAGATTTTTTTATTTTTAAATTGTATCCATTAACATTAAGACATTTAAAAGTTTGTAGACAATAACAGACAAGCTAAAGACATGTGTCCATAATATTCCCCCACCTATAATCGCCAACGTCGTTCAAGACAAAAAACAAAACACTACAAGATTTTTTTTAATACATCAAGTACTGTTGTACTTTCAGACAAATACTATTACAACCTTATTAAAGGTTTCAATATTTCTCAGATCAGCTTTATACATTTGCATGAAACAGGCCAACTGAGGCCAAAACCTAAGACTTAAAAAAAAAAATCTTGTAGTGTTCACTATGGCAGACATCCGGGTGGTGCCGGTAGATTTGCCACAGTTGTGTCCAGTTGTGCTCTTCTGTGGTGATCAGTGTGCGTTATACTATGTTAAAGACCATGGATAGATACTGTTCATATGAAACCTGAATCCAGCCGTCCTGGTCTGTATCGTACCGCCTGAACACATCAGTCAACCTCTGTGTAAAGGAGGGAACATGGTGACATTTCCAGCAATGCAACATCACACATTATTCGTACAGACTGGCTGATCAACTTTAAAGTTCAAGAGTTTGAACGTTTTATTCCGTACTTAACAAAACTGACTAGTACTATTTAAATTCTTTATTCTAGCAGATGTGATTACTGATGTGATCACACGGTCAGTCATTTAAAGCAATATGAATGGCTTCCCTGCTTAAAAGCTGTCCTGATGGCAAAAGCAACGCATACTGACAGTGTAAGACATTGAGACGGGAGAGCTGCAGTTACACTTGGTATTTTCCACTATGATTGTATGAGTATGAAATTACAGAGTACAGAGTACAAATGGGTTCAAGAGGAACTTCACTGAGGTATTAATAAATGGATAAGGACATTTCTAATGCATTTCATACATGCACATAAGGAAAAACTTCTGAAGTGATTAAAAGCCTAAAGCAAAGGACATAGTGTCTTTGTATTTGCATATATATTGTAAACACTATATAGTATTGTTTAAAATGTGTTTTCAAGTGTTACCTGTAGTACGATACAGCACTGGATGAAGTCATCAAAGGCCACCTGTCCCTTTCTCTGGCGATCAAACTTCTCTATCAGCGTGCCGTAGAACTGGTCTGATAAACGATAGCCTGTCCACAACAACAAAACAATCATCACTTTTTATTATTTTTTAGGATTATGATTAAGATTTTAGCTTTCTGGATACTTCCTTTAAGGCGCTAACTGTACGCAGCAGGGGCTGTGGCAGATAGTGGTAGTAGCTGAGACATGTTAAGATGTAATACATAGAATTACTGTACCACTGTCTATACAATACTGTAAATCAGTTTAGAAACCATAGCTGTGTGCCTCTGTATGCAAATGTCAGTTCATACCAGTAGACTGTGTAAGACTGTTACAAACATAAACGCATACTGTGCTGCTCACCAAATCCAGTCAGTGCCTGTCTGAGCTCGATCTTGTCAATGAAGCCGGAGTTGTCTCTGTCGTAGGTTCTGAAGATGTTCTGCCAATCTGTGATGTACTTCCACACGCCGGCAAACTCGTTGAAGTTCACCCCGCCTTTATTTTCCCTGTCGAACATGGCTGAAGGAAACACAGGCGAGACTGTGAATACACTAAAAGACAACAGGGATGATGTGGTTTTCAGCCCACACAACAATACGGCACCAGACAGGTTGTAGTTTTTAAAGCATGGTCACAGAACCGTGGATCGTGAACAATGGGATGGATTTAGGCTGCTCACACTTGACTAACTCCTCTCTCACAAGACAGAAAACTGCTTAATACAACCTGCCAATACTCCACTATTCACCCCCATGCGGGTCAATCCAATTACCTCCCAACAAAGAGAGTTTTATCACAGGATATGCTTCTTGCTGGGGGACTATTAAACAATGGATTCAAAGATTATGGTGCAGTGGGAAAGCGAGACGAAGGAATTAGAGGGATTGTGCAATTTTGAAAGTCACACAACAAACACAGAGAAAGTACATATGAGACCCAGATAAAGACATTTTTAACTACTACTGGGTACAAGGGGGAGTCTGACAGTAAAAGATTAGGTGCATACATTAGGACCAAACGAAAATATGGCCAAATAAATGACTGTTTGTTAGTGTACAGTCTGACCTACATACACATTGTGCAGTAGAATAGTTCCCTACTGTTGTACTGTTTTGTTTTTTTTTTTACTTGAGCTACATATCGTAACTGTCTAAAGAGTGTAAAACAGACTTATATTTGAAGTCTGAAGCAATCAGCAGCTGCCTTTCAAGACGCTTCTTCTCATTTCCTTTCTAAAGCTCTCTCCTGCTCCTTATATTGAGGGTTTGCTGCAGTTTCCACTACATCAGTGCTTAATGAAGTCAGAAACAAGTTTGCCTGTGACCTCACGCTATTCCAAACGAAATTGCTTTACCCGGTTGTCATGGAGAAGAGGCAAACAAACAGCACACAACATACGCGGACAACAGGCAGTTGTGTTAAAAAAAACAGCTATGTCATCGTCAGCACATACTTACATATGATGGAGCGGACGGTTACTGGGTTGAAGGGAGTCCATGTGCCTGTCAGGCAGAGAAAAGAAGCCACACAGTTACATACCACTCCAATAAGACATGTTGAGATGTTTTCAGTTTTCTTGTCATTGTGGCCTAATTAAATAAATGTTTTCACGGTAGACATACTGAAGTTTCTAGCCCATGACAGCATTCATTTACTTTATCACAATATGTATGTAATTATTATGGTCATGTGAACGGTCATCTTGAGAAAATTTTATGTTATTGTATGGGCTGTCAGGAATAACAGTACTGCTGTCTACTGTACTACTGTTCCCTGGTTGTTTAACGTTTTTAGATGATTTATGTTTTCATGTCCTGTCAAAGTTTATAGTACCAGAAGTACGCACATGATCAGTATTCATACCAATTCATCCTCTGTTCCCAGTAATATTTTGTTGTTATCACCATAAGTTAAAGAAAAATCTTCACTCACATATGGTCAAAAAAAGACTTTGGCACCTTTGGTTTAATGGGGTGTTTATACTTTACAGCCTTCCCTGTTCTGAAGACCCTGAGATTTATCGGGGCATTATCAAAAGGAAGTGCCTGCTGACTCACCACCTCACTTTATTACGGACAGGCCTTTAGTTCAAGACTAGAATAAAGAGGAGTAAGCGTGGGAGGATGCAGCGAAGAGAGGAGACGAGATGAGAGAAAGAAACATGAAAGAGAATGAAAGAAATGCGAAAAGCAGCGAAATAACTAGGCAACAACAGAAGAGACGTGGTTAAACATTGCCCACTTAGTAAACTATGGTCTTTAGCCCACTTATGCTGATCTAAGCCTTCTCTTTTCAATCCTATCTGCAGACCAATAACAGAGTGTAACAGTGCAGTATTTTAACACTTTGTTAGCGCTGGGTGAAGGATTTGAACACTGTCCTGTTCCCGTCTGTCAGCAGAAGCAGGTTTCCAATGAGAGACAGAATAAAGTGCTCCTTAAGAAGCCACTTCATATGGAAGATATTCGTCAAAGTTCTTCAACAAATGATGAAGACATTAATTATTTTTAATACGTTTGGAGTACAAAATGCTGTATTTACTCAAGCTTTTGTTTTACTGTGAAACATTTATTGCATCTGCCTTGTTTTCTTTTATTTATGGGTGAGGCAGTATGGGACTGTGGGTGGGACTGTGGGTGGAGCTGTCCTGTGACCAGGCCTAGGATTATTCCTGGAGCTGAACTTGAAGCTAGACATTAGATTCCAACAATTTCTACTAGATCTCTGATCTGAAGCACTTGTATAGCTTTTCTACCTATCAGTACTCAAAGTGCTTTGACACCGTGTCTCATTCACCCATTCACACCGCTGGCAGGGCTGCTATGCAGCTTAGGCTGACACACTGGGGGGCGGCTTGGGGTTCAGTGTCTTGCCCAAGGACACTTCAGCACATGACTGGGAAAGCCAGGAATCGAACAGCTCTACCTCTGAGCCACTGCTGCCCCTAAAAAAAAAAAGAAATCCTAACAGCTATATTTTACAAACACATTAGCAAATGGAAATGTTTCAGTGTTAGTGCATTAGTGATGAAGTCTGCAAACGTGGATTTATTGAGTCAAACTCGACAGTACACTTTGATCAGAACCGCACTCTCAACAGGAGCCACAACAGAACTAATGAATAATGCATTAATCACCTTATTTGTTGTGCTCTGATACAAAATCCCACAACAAAACAAGGTCCTGTCTTTTTTTCTTTTTAAGTTCCCTTACGTTGAAGCTTGAGGCATGACTCTGTCAGTGAGCCGGCTGATAAAACTGCTATCATCACATTAATCTAGTCTGAAACTCGATGCAGACATTCACATCCCCGTGGGCAGCGAGGCGAGTTAGTGCTGTCACCTCACCGGTCTGACACTCTGAACTCCACACAGACAAGTACCCCAGGTTATTCAGAATTTTCCACCAATTCACCCTCTAACACACAAACACACACATGCATATGTCACACCAGTAGCTAACCAACGTGTGCAGGGCGGTCTGCGGCGGCTCCGTGTGAGGCGCTCAGTATTCGCTGGCATGTTTATGTACGTCTGTGTTTGCATCTGACTGCCAAGTGGGACAATACACTCCCTGTCCAGTCCACACACTGGGCTCTCACACTGGGGCGCTCCGCTGCCAGTAGTGCGGTGGAGAGATAGCAAAGACTGGAGGCGGGTGGAAAACAGTCAAAATATGTACGTACATGTAACAGCTATGCCCAAACTCACTGACCCACGCGACACAGACGTTTTTTTTAATTAATTTATTTTATTTTTTTTACACACGAAGCTTCAATGAAAAAGGAGACAAGGGACAACCGCTGCCATTCAGATAACACACAGCAAGCATGTGCTCTCTCAGTTGTGTCCACAGTTTTACTGGCTATTACTGTTCCTACACACTTAAACAAGTAACTCGAGGAAAAGCATAAATCTGTATGTGGGTGAGTGTGAGTGCATGACAGCAGGACGGTGCAATATCTGTTCACTGCTGCGTGACGGGAGGATAAAAATGATATACTTATAGCAAATGGTGCAACTACAAAAGGTATATTACACATCAGATCCAAAGCCAATCAAAGTCTCATTTGTGGCTGTACATTGCGTTAGAGGGATGGAGGAGAAGACAAATGGAGAAAAGAGGAGGTGCAGCAAGAATCAATCTTGAAAGTCATCCAGTCTCACAAAGGAAGTAAGTGAAATAATAACCTGCCAGCAGAAAGAGATCCTTTGAAACACTAGAAAAAGTGGCATTATTTTACCAAGAACCCTACAGTCTATCAAAACATTAAAGTTGCAAACAGTTTTTAAATATTCTATCCTGCTGGCAGATCTTTCAACATGACAACAAAAAGATTTAACACTCAGCGAAAGATAAGAGGACATGTTACAGTGAACACGGTGAATGCAAAAATACAGGCACCGAAGGCAGAGCACTGGAAAGCGAGATAAGAAGAAGGAAGAGTGTGTGGTGCACAATCAGCAGAGGATGGAGGAGCGTAAACAGCAACAACCTCAGCCTCCAGGGCTTTGATTCTCTTGGCTCTATGCAGAGGGGAACAGCAGAGGCAGATGATAAAGAGCAAGGTCAAGAGGGACAACAGCAGCCCTTAAACAACACAAGGCTAACGGTGTAAAACCAAAGGAAAATAAAAAGCAATTGAGAGGCAGTGATACACAGCGGCAGTGTTTGGCAACTGTAGCGAGTGAACTGCAGGACAGGATGCAATGCAGCATGTTCGGCTTCGCTGGCTCTGCTTCATGTCACAATGAAGCCTAATGAGCTGGCACGGACTGGACCGAGAAACCTGCCGTTCGCCATACACAGCACGGAGCATGCGAGTCCGCGCAGGTCTGAGAAAATAAGAGGACGACCTGCTGGCTCCTGGCATTAACACAGACGTAACAACCCACGTACAGTAGAGAAACGCACGTTCAAGCATTTTATGCATGAATAAATGTCCGGACTAATCAGTATGCCGCGCCAAAGCCGCTGCGCAGTCAGATATCAGCTTCCCTCACTGCTGCCGCAGGCTTCACACTCAGAAATATGGGTTTCTGTAAAGCAACTTGTCCAGGAGTCTTTAAGAATCTGTCCTGGTGTTGCACTAGATAGAAAGCACATTATATTTTAATGAGAATACAAAAAAAACGTTAACCTGTGCTGCACTTTCTGGGCAGCGTGTGCTCTGAAATATACACCCCATTAATCATTACCGTATTTCAACCCAGTGGACCTGTTAAAAGCAAGGTTAAGATGCGATGCTGGGGAAGTTTTGTGTGTGTGGGCATGGAAATGGAGATTTTACAGCTGTGCTATGATGCAGCTCTTCTCAGTCCACGCAAGTGTAAAAATGACTCCACTTGCCAAGATTTGAACAGAGATGATGACATGTATCATTTGCTGAATGCTGCTCACTAAACTGCTTTATAGATTCATAAATCTGAATTTATGTTTTAGCCACAGGGAAATTGACCTTTAAACTTATTTGCCTCCTTCTCAGCACAGATTAAACAGGAGTCGGACCCACTGCACTTTTATCACAACTGTAACCCCCAAGTTATAAATCCTTGACATTCTTCTACCAATAATTTCACAAAAAAACACAACATTTTAAAAACTGAGTGCTGTTTGTGGTAATGATGTTCATGTTTGCATGCACCGAGCTGCACTACCTCTGTAAAAGGACAGTGGAAATACCTCAACATCTACTGTATGAGTCTGAGCTTTGAAGTCAAACTGATCAACTTTTCACCTGCTTCTTTATTGTCACGGGACGAAAATAAAAACTTTACTACATCTACTACTCTGGGATAAAAATAAGACCCCAGTGCATTTTCTCCTTGGGCGTGGCTAAATCAAAGAGAGGCACAGTAGCAAGGAGACCGGGGCGCCAAAAAAGAAGGCAGAGAGAATGAGAAACACGAGGAAGCAGAGAGGAGAAAAGACAATCAAAGATGAGGGAGATAAAAATCCAAACACAAATGGTCAGAAATAAGAAACGTAATTAGAAGTGGCAAAATTTTAGAGAATAGAGAAACGAACCATTCGATAAGGCCTGCTGAAGCTCTGAGTCTGATATCACTCCGCTCCGGTCCTTGTCGACCCTGGGGAGGAAAACGGAGATTAGATACAGGCTGCATGAACCACTTCACACATCCACACACTCCAACACACAAAACCAGCACTCGCCAGCTGAAACTTTATCCTCTTGCTCGTGTGTTACTATTTCAACAGTCCACTGAAAATGAATGGAAATACGAACAAGTAAACATGGGAGAGCTCCCGTGAGACCAGCCAGACAAGCACAGTGTGTGTGTGTAGGTCTTGATCAGGAGGCAACAAAGTAAAAGTGATAGTTGGTAAACACACACATACTGTGTGCATAGTGTCAGCTTTAAAAAAGTGTCAGTGTAACATATTTCTAAAATGGTGTGATAACACAACATTTTCCTTTAAATAAATGTTCAGCAAAGAAGCAGTAGACCTGCAACACTTCATAAAAGGATTTCCACAACTGGCTTAGTTTGTTTAGTAGCTATGACCATATAGGAGCAACGTTAGTTATTTAATAGAGGAAAACATAAGCGTTTATTATATTAACTGCTGGAGTCAATCACAGCCGTCACTGAGTAAGAGATAAAATAAATGAAAACACTGTTAAATGTGCTTTGATACAATGATGATGATGAATTGTTGATGATGTTCTTACAAAATACTGTCTTTTAAAATGAGCGTTTAAAGGCAGTGTACTGTAATACTGCACTATACGTTATCCGATGTTTGTTGGAGCAAATGCTAAAACATTTGTATTGATTAGTACGGTAATTATATAATAAACTCTGTTTGACCGGTTTACTTCTTTGTTGAACAAGTGTGGAAATACTTTCCAGGTACATCATCAAATCACATTGAACAGTTTTAGGTCATGACCTCATTGATTAATCTGTTCTTGTTTTAAAAATTATACAGGAAATAAGTAAAATTACTTACTAAATATTGTCCATTTGCCAGTGTATGTATGATGGTATGTTTATAAGACTCAATGAGGGTTTCTGAGTGACAGACATCAAAGCATTAACAGGCGTGGTTATGACCCACAGAGCTGGCTTCACAGTTATGACATGTAGCCAAACGTCCAGTGACTCAGCTGTTCCTTAGCAACCTGCCTGGGCCAACATGTCGACACAGAGCACACTCAACAAACACTTGTGAATCGCATCAGAGAAGAGTAAGGGAAAGAGACGGGAACCCCCTCCCTGATGAAAAAAGGGTCTGGGTTTCCACTCACAGCTGTGGCGTTTTATGTGCAGTCATAAGCTCTGTCCACAGCCTCCATTTCTAAATGGTAATCAGCTTTAGGCCTGAGTGAATAAGGTATATAGTGTAGAGGTATGTATAAGGAGACCTGCCTGTGTCCTTGGAGAGAAAACAGCTCTGCACATTGCCGCCTGGAATATAATAAGAGCGTTGTCACAGGGGAAGTGAGGGGTGGTTGGGTTTTTGGGGGCAGTGGGCTACACAACCTTTAACAAACACAGATTAACTAAAAGAAGCCAGTGTGTGCAGTCGAGGCTCTCTTCCTTCCAGTGAAGGATTCACACAGCCTCTAGTGAAGCAGCTTTGTTAAAGTTTTACATAAAGCCAGTGCAACATCATTAAAACTCTGTCTTGCCTACAGCACGAGAGAGTTAACCATCTGGTGTATCCATCTTTGTGCTGTGAAAAAGAAAGTGCCTGCAAATCAGCAGCATGAACATAAAACCATGGCCGAGTCACTTATTCTGCCTGGATTTTCCCATGACTCAAAGTTTCCTACTAAGTAATCAGGTTGGAATATGACTTGGGGAAGAAGGCCTGTCCTACTTTCCATATTAACACAAAGAAAAAAACATTTCTAAATTAAGGCAGCATTCGCCAAACCTTGCCAGTTGCCCAAGTGTCCGTTTCCACTGTCGCTTCGCCTGTTTGGGGCTAAGTTTTAAGCTGTGAAGTGAATCTGTTTCTAGTTATACAGCCATATGTTTCAGTGATCCTGAGCCCTGAAAGCAGGTTTTCTTTATGACTGAACCCATATGACAAGCATTCATACTGGGTATTCTCTGGTCATGTCATGTTCTTGAGCTGAACATGCAACTCAGATGTTTATCAGATCAGCAAAATATAGAAATACAAAACGTTGGGAATGTGTACCTCATGATTCCTACACTGTTCTGGATTTGAATATTCTGCAAAAACTGCATTGTAACATCACACTGCAGTTTGGGAAAAGCGTGTTGACAATGAAATCACTGTGTTCACATCCAGTAACAGGATAAAACAAGATTTGCAGTGTGTGGCTTGAGTTGAATAGATTTCCAAAAGCTGTGCAACAGTGAGTCACAGGCTGGAAGGTATGTGAAAAAGAGAGAGAGATTGAGAGACGTCCTCGCTTCATCACGTGACTGAGGGGATTCCAACAGTGCTCTGACAAATAATGACCAAAGGGCGGCAGATGAGGCCACACACTGTTCGTGTGAGAGATGACTGTGTGTTCACATAAGTCATCATAACTCTCTTGGATGAAGTGATGATGACTCAGTGTGTACACAACATGATCTCCGTCACGAGAAGCACTGTTTGTGTGGCTCTGAGTCAAAGATGATTATGAGAGGAATGATGAAACAGGCAGAGAATCAATAATAAAATGCACATCAGGACAAACGTTGACCTGATTTTTTGCAGCCTATATAAATAATTCAGTTAGCATGTTTCAAGCCATGCAATGCCTGCAGCATCTCAGTGTTGTGAGAAAGCAAAGCAGAAGAAAACCGCTCTGCAGTATTACGTAACTCCAAAGCGTAGCCCAAGCCAAAGCACATCAACTATTTCATTCTCTGTCTGCTACTATGACCTTCTCAGATGCTGACACACTTTTGACCCAGGCTGCAGTGACACTGGGGAATCCAACTGTGAATGGCTGCCACTGATACAACCACTGAACATGGATACAACATTTGAACATCTTGTTTGCATCACACAGATTGTCTGATATTTGTTAGGAAACTATTTTTTTAAAGAGGATGTCGTTTGCTGACAGAGGGAGAAAAGCGGGAGTCACGTGAAAATATTCTCTCACACGTCTTCTCTGCACTCTTTTGACAGGAAAATGTGAGGCGTTCAAGGACTCCCTGGACACCAGTTGTGAAAGTCTTTCTGGCGTAAGAGACAGGTTCGCTGCCTGCTTACCAGCGAACGTACAATAAAGCTACGCGACGCTGTAACGTTGTGTGTCTGAGAAGTGAGCTGCTGAGTGACGTGTACTAGCTACTGTACGTCGTGTAGAAGTATTTCCAGGAAGCTCCGCAACTGAGATAAATCACTAATGTCACTGCGGAGCTGTGCTAGCGGCCATAAACAGTTAAAGGGACATAACATAATACAACATAACATGAGGCGTTATGATTAAAAACATTCGAGCTGTCAGGACGAGCCGCCACCCAGCCCACTAACAACGACAGCACTTTTTATTGCGGCGAAACACACGCCGTGTTTTTTACTCACCTCTGGAAGATATTCCACAAAAACCCTTGGTCCGGAGGAGCATTGATGTGCGGGGGGGCTCTGTACGGACTGTGACACGCCATTTTAAGAGCAAAAGCGCCGTCAAAATTGTGGGGGGGGGAAAAGACCGAGAGGCAACGTTCCCTCCCGCTGTAGTTTCTCCTTTTAGCGGCTTCAGTCAGACTCCACCGCCCTTCCTTCCAGGAGGAGGGGCCAATGGCTTAGGCTCCTCCCCCACAATGACGTCTTATTTCCACACTTAAACAGAGTAAAAATAGCTACTGTCACATTTAGGCTAAACCAGGTGAAGTGAAACACTTTTTCAGATATTTTATTTTTTAAAAATCTTATTTTTTAAGGAAAAAAATATTAATGAAGACATGTATATATATAACCATAAAATACTTTTGGTATTCTGTAATTGATTTTTAGCACAGTTAGTTAGTTTTAATTAGAACAACACATAATTAACATATTACAGCTGTGTATTACAGCTCACATGTGGAAGAGGTAGTGACCGGACCTATATAGTGATAGTAGATAAATATAAATAAAGGAAGCACCAAAGAAACTATTGGTTTGTGTCACTGCCATACATACTTTTAGTAAAGGATGAGTAATCCTATTTTCTTGTTTTTCAGCGAATGCATCGCGGCTGTTTACGTTCAATACTGGGCATCTCGGTGTCTGATTGGTCGAGTGCGGCGTCAGGGCGGGACACTCGTGGTAGATTCAGAAGCAGTAATATATTATTATAGGAGAAAGTCATTAACATTTTCCTTCAAGTGTCGCCTGCAACCATAAACACTGAGAATGTTTTACTACCCAAATGTTCTTCAACGCCATAGTGGATGTTTTTCCACAATTTGGTGAGTTTATAAAAGAGTCTGATCGTCTGTGTAACTAGTTACAATTGCTAACATTGCATCCCTCTGACTAAATGTCTTAAATGTGCTTTGGGATCCAGGTTGGCAGCCACCAGAGGCATCAGGGTAACTCGCAGAGAGCTTCTCAAAGTCGAAGTCAGCCGAACATGGTAAGAACATATTAGACATGAAAACGGCAAGATAATATAGTGCTATTATCTTTAGTTGCTAGCAAGTTGAATGTGACGTACAAAAACGCACCACTCAAGTCGCCGTGCATGTGTTTTGTTATAGGAAAATACTGCATTAATCATCATCTAAATTCTACCTCAAGTACAAATGTCAAAATAGTTCACACAAAGGAAAAGACTGTACAATAAACAGTGTTCTGTTTGTGCTAACATAATTGCAGTCCAGTCCAGATTTGTTGAACAACAAACAGCAATGCTTGCGAAACAAAAACAGCAGCCAGTAAAGGTCATTCTAATTTTAATCATCCTTGTGTACTAACAGAATGTTCATCCAAAAATAATTAGCATTGTAGTGGTAGTTTTAATCAACTAATACAGCAAAAAGTAACAGTATACAGTAGCACAAATGTAATTGCCCTATTATATATGTAAAATATGTTCTCTAAGTCTTGTGGAATAAAAGCACATCTATAATGATACAGGTAATAAATTGTAATTAACTACAGTACTTGAGTGCTTTTGTGTATTTTTTCGAATTTCTCACTTTTAACAGCATTATATTAGATAATAATTCACATTTAAACGTAATTTGTGGTTTTACAAACAAAACTTCCAAAAAATATTGGAGGGATCAGTCTGAAAGATGCACACAGTGATGTTTTATAATGTTTAAACAGATTGTGTTCATTTCTTTATACAGCAGGGATATTTTGGACTATGTGACAGCTCAGGTTCCTCCACCGCAACCCCATTTGCCAAGGCCTCGGTTCTCGCTCTACCTGTCATCGCAGCTGCAGTATGGAGTGGTTATAGTTTTCCACAGGCAGTGTGGCTTCGTTCTCGGTGAGAGAAAAGGAACGAGCACAAATACAACCACCAGAAATGGTTGTAGCTCTTCTTTAGGTTTCATTGTCTACACAAAATATCCTGCAGTGAGAGAGAAGAAGGAGACATAGCAATGTATGCAGTATAAATCCCACATACTGTGCATCTAGTAGTCTGATTTAACATCCTATCTCTGAAATGAAGGAGTAAAGTGAGGGAAGGGAAATCTTGATTATTAATACTACTGGTAGCATTAGACAGACAGACAGACAAGTCATGTGTGCCGGCTGTGCAATGTAGAAGGCAGAGTGATGCTGTTTTGGTGTAAACACAAGGCTGTTTTCACACATCTCCATAATGCGTGTTTCTTAAATGACCCTTCTAAGGGTGATTTAGAAGCCAATAAAAACAGGGAGAGAGCGATATCATCACACCCAGCTCGGCAGTCTCTTTTCATCTGGTCTTGCATTGCACTCCCACACTGATATTGCATCCGACAGACTCGCACTTGTGCTGTTGTCGCGGTTGATGAAAACAGTGAAATACAAATGCAATATGATAAGCTTTTGCAGAAGCCAAGAAAACAGCTTTGTTTATTCTCAGTAGCAGATCTTGAATATAGCAATGTCATTTAATTGAATCCATCAATAGAACTTCCAAAGGCTGTGAGTAGCAATTGTGTGAATGTAATATCTGTGTGCGTTAAGTGATTAAGACAGAGGTTTGTCATCTCAGTCTCATATATTTTTAGCTTTTTAAAAAAATGTGATACAATTTCCTTTATGTGATAGAACTTTAATTACGCAAAGACATTTGTAAAATACTAACTAAGGATGCTTTGTATTGTATATGTACCTTTGAGTACAGAGGAGGCAGAACGTTCATGCATTACGTTTGTCAAAGATAAGATATGTGAAAACTCATTTTTTTTAATCCAGAGGAAGCTCAACAGACCATTGAGAGGCTGCTGCGTGCCAAAACATGCATTCACATCGACATGGCTGACACTGACAGGTTTGCACACACATACATAATGTACGGCCTCTCATGTTTGCAGATTCCATAAGTGGATTACTTTGAAAATGTTGTAGAATAAATGTTTTGAAGGGCTATTTTGTCATATAAAACCTAAGACTTAACAGTGCAGATAGAAGTATATAGTGTTATAATCAACATAACATTGATATATATTTATATACTGACGTATATGACTGTGTTGTGCTTTCTTTATCTGACAGGCACATTTTGGATGTGCCTGACAGCCTGCACATGATGGAGGAGGCTGAGGGAGCTCAGGACCCGTTCTTCGGTCTAATGAAATTAGACCAACTACCCAGCCCCTATAAAATACATCAGGTAAAATGAAACATTATTATTTTCAATTCAGGGTTCAAGCGTAAACTTTCCTTATCATTACGTTTCACACTTCATCTCCAAAACAGCAGTTATGCACTGAATAAAATTAAAGTAAAGCCTGACAAGCGTCAGAGCAGCAAGTGACAGGATGTATGTCAATCATATGACCCAGATAGTTTACCACCAAAAACATCCTGTTTGAGACACAGAAAGTTTTTTCAGATTTTTTTTAGTAATGACAACTTTTACTATGTTTCTCTTCGTGTCTGTAATGTTTATTTCCAGGCTGAGTTTGTGATTAAACAGGTGGGTTCACAGCATCCCCTGGTGCCCAGTCCTCACGCCACAGCCGACATAGAGGGTGAGAGAAATACATGAACATTTGGAGGGGTTAGAGTTAGGGTTAGCTGTGTTTAGAGGTTTCTGCCTTACAGGTTATACAACTTTTTATAGATTGGTGAGCAAATGCACACAAATTCACCACAGTCAACCCTATTTAGACTCATTAGAGGAGGATTTGTTTTGTCTGAAAGCAGTGAAGGTGAAATGAAACACAACCTGCTGTTTAGCAACTCACACAATTCAAGGAAGAGTTGCTGGATGCATCCAAATTGCTTATTATTCGTTTGCCTACTATAAGTAAGAATACAGATGATCTGATTATGAGTTCTAGATGTACAACAATTACACCTCATTCTTCCTAAAGCCAAAAACCTGAAATTCTTCCTGAAATCCTCCTGCTGTGTTAAACTAGGTTTCAGATCTCCCCCACCTGCCATCACCTTGGCCGAGACAGAGCAGTTCGTCATCACTACTGCTGAGGTACGATGTCTTCTCGTGTTTTGGCAACAGTCATCGAAGAGCTCTCAGTGACTCCGGCAGTGAACTCCCTCTGCAGTGCTATCATCAGCTGATCGAGCCCATTTGGACTTAATAGGATTTGTTCTAATTACATCTGCCTGCACTCAGTGTTTACAGAGATTCTTGGCTCGCGTTGCTGTTCTCTGGCCGTGCTCTTCTACTGCTCTGTCGCTTGGGATATTTGTCACTGTAGACACTAACACAGACTCAACCTTGCTCATTGTCTTTACTCTTACATTGTGACTCTCTATCAATACTAGTATTTTGAGGGGGATGATCTTCCTGAAGCCACAGCCAGAGAGATAGACTTGTTGATGGACCAACCAGACCAGTTTTGTAGAGGTATCTTCTTTTTATTATGGTAATATATTTGCACCAGTCAATTTATTTAAAGGTTAATAATGAAACTGCGTTTTCTTGATTCTTTCTTGATACTACTTATAAATGTCACATCATTTCTCTGTACACGTGCACGCTCAGCAGAGGTGGAGGAGATGCGGGCGGAGGAGAAGATCAGGGAATGTGAAGGACAAATGACCTCTATTGACCAGTGAGTTGTCTAACTTGGAATTGTCCTGGTGCTAGTCTGTATATGTTAACAGTGTAATGGCCAGTCTGTGGTTTAGATTCTAAACAAACGTCTGAACTCATTTAGTTAGGGAGGGTAAGATGCATGTGTTATTGTTTTCAGGCTGAAAGAGACAGAAGTTGGAGCAGAGCAGGGCAGCGTGTTTATCCTGGACGTGGAGTCAGGTCAGCCTGCGGGGGTTCATCTGACAGCTGGTGATCTGGAGATGACCCCGCGGGTCAACATGCCAACGTCACCTTATGCAGCATCTGGCAAAGAGGGAAGCCAGACATCAGAGCGTTCTTATGGAGAGGTGAAACATGGCCAACGCTGCCAACCGCTAGTAATTCGGTGTTTATGCTCTGAAAAAATGCGAGGCTTAAACTTAGGCTTAAGATATCTTTCTTTGTCAAAACGCCCATTCGCTGCTATCTAAAGTCTAAGAAAGCCAAACATTTGATGTGACATTACACAAAGTGGCTCATGAGCACCTCCTTCAGTTTTGGAAACAAGCTATGGAAACAAATGGTTGCGTCAGCACATAGACTCATAATTTCCGTACGTGTCCTGGAGTTGTGATATTCTGTAATCATTCAGCAGGTGATCGTGCGTCCTCGTAGGAAGCCTGTTGGAGGTCGCAGACGTCAGCTGGTCTTTGCGGACCCGCAGGTCCAGATAGACAACAGAACAATGACGGACCAGGTTGGAAACCCGCTGGCTGAGACGCGGAACCTGGTAATTCAGCACAATTATATAGTGTCAGGCAACCACACAATGTATCATTGCTTGCTTAAATGCAGTATTTGTATTAGTAAAATATTCCACTAATTTAAAGTGAGGTTTGGACCCAACTTCAAGGCTCATCTGCACCACATGGTTCTGGTTTTGTCTGCCCTCCTGACTCCCAGTTTTAAGTTATTTAGACCTTTGATCGCTGACATGTATCATCTCATTAAAATTTTGTATCCCTCTCCATTATGTATCAAAGGTTCCCTGACACTGACCAACACCGTGTTAGGTCTTCTGTCAGCCTCTGTAATCAAAGTTCTACCATCAAAGTGTTTTCACTGGAGTGTTAGTTAATTAAATCCAACTCTCCGACTCGCTTCCTGATCTTTAAGCCCACTGCGACAGTGCTCATTGAGTTTTCTTTTCTTCTTTCTCTCCACTTTCATCCCTTCATATATTCCTCACATCTTTCTTTAATCTCCTCTGAGACACTATATTTGGCTTCTGCCCACAGTCTGCTGTTTTAAATGTATCACCAAGCCAGTGTTTTGTTCTGTCTTTCAGTCGGAGGTGTTGCTGGACTTACCTGCCTCAACCAAGCAACACGCGCCAGCTCAGCTCTTCAGCACCTCCTGTGGATGCAAGTACCCAACACGTGCACTGTTGACTGATAATCTAAATGAGCAAGTAAATGCAGCTCTAATAACAGCTGAACCTGCAGAGGATATTTTTGTAGCTGGTAACGAGGGGGGTGATTCTGGTGGCATTGAAACACATTGCTGAGGTTTCTCATTTTGGAAAGGCTGCTTACTTTCACACAAAATACATGGGGCTGGTCGTGGATGTTATCTAATCATCAGCTACCCTTTAAGACCTGTGGAACTTTAGATTAAAACTCATATGGCATCTGTTAGTAGTGCAGGAGGAGGAGAATACAAAAAAAAGTGACCAAAACCATCCTTTGACCCCTCTCCAGCCCTTTTCCATGCAGACCTTCAGTCACTATGGAAACAATGTGCCTTCCTCACCGTCTTGTCTGAAGATGGGGAAGAGCAGAAAGGGAAGGAGGAGGAAACAGAGGTGCAATCTGAGCAGGACAGAGAAATACTGAGGACAGAGAGGAGGAGGCACTCAGGCATGAAGGAGGTACGTCTGGGTGAAGGTCATTTGAAGAAAGCAGAGTAAAGATTTTTACCAGCGGTCACTTGCACGCAAAGCTGTAGTAAGTAAAATGATAATAATAGCAATAGTTACACTGCAGTAATTACCAGCCAGCTGAGTGTGTTCAGTTCAGTGGTGAGACAAATTCGATTATAAACCTCATTTCTATTTCATGTAACTCTGCCTCCTCAGATATCCAGTGAGTTAGGGCTGCAACCCGTGGAGGGCTCATGTAGGAGTTTCCCCCTTTTTTTCAGACATGTTCTATTCAATTTCCAGATAATGCTTCAAAAGCATGATAGAAAATAATTTTTTTAAATCAAAAGAATGTTTCTCAATGTCTGTGTGTGTCATGCAGCGGCATTAGATGCCATCCTGGACATGTCCAAAGAAGACAAGTCCGCAAGTGATGTAATCACACCAGTCAGCAGATGGTGAGTCTTTGACAGACAGAGCAACAGCTAAAGGGATAAAGATATATGAGTCATTGTGTATATGTGTGTGTGTGTGTGTGTGTGTGTGTAGGTCTCCACAGGCGGAGCCCCAGCCACCAATGGAGCCAATCACAGAAGAAAACATCGAGATGCCTGAGGCTCAAACCGAGAGCGCAGACATGCTGAGGTGCTTTATACTTGAGCTCAGCCTTTACGTTTGCAGGATATTCACTGTGTTGACACTGGATGGTAAAATCATACAGAGAAATTCAAAACGTGTTTGTAATGCTCCTATGGTCTCTATAATTTTGGTTTGCTCTGGAATTACAAATGCTCAAAACCTCCTCCACAACCATTAAAAGTCATTAAAAGGGTTATGAAAGGTCTGAGGGGCATTTTGAAAATCCTGTTTTTACACATTATTTTTGGCTAAGCCTTTCTATTCACTGTTCACACTGGGTAGGTTTTTCAGCTGGGTCTCCTCCAACCTGCAGCAGTTTGGAGGAGTCACCTTTGATTCTCTGCTGCCCCCGGAGGCCAACCGCAGCACTGCAGCCCACGCTCTCTACAAACTGCTGGGTGAGGAAAAAATGCACATCTTCTCTGCAGTATTGTGTATGTGCCTGAGCTAGCATTAGTGAGTCTCTTCCAAGAATTCAGAATTGGCTGAGTGATTAACGACGTCTCTCTTCCTCAGTGCTTCTGTCTGCTGGACAGGTGACAGTACATCAGACTGAACCCTACAGTGACATCACCATAAACCCCCCAGGACGCAGGATGACTGCCTGAACACGCACAAGCACTCGTAGATCCTATAGTTAGTCCAGTTACATAATTCACGTATTGTTTTCTATACGCACCCTGTGAGGACGATGAATTTCAACCTGTGCCTTTTCAGTAACACGCAAGCTCATTAGTCCTCACACTCGTGTGCCAACATGTGTTCCCATGTTATTTTCATCCCGTGTTGATCAGAGGTTTGCGCTGATGTTTTAACTTGTGACAAGGGTATAATGTAGAACTGTGTTTGCGTGCTTTTAACAACATATTTAACCATTTTAACCTGTTTTAGAATTTGTAGTTGAAATATTTACAGTTAATAAACTAAAATCTCTCATACTTTCTGAAAGTGGATGGAGCTTGTCTTGTTTTACTAATATTGTTATATTGACTGATCCTTTCTTATGGATTTTATAATAAGCACGATGTATACTTTTAATGCTTTACTTAACTTTAACTAAGGAGAAATGCAGTTTACTAACCCTAACCCAATACTAAAATTACAGTAATGTCATGCACTGACCTCATGCTTCTACAATATTACACACTGAAAGCATTTTGTTTAGTTAGAAACGCTGCTTCTGCTGAGTGTACGCGCAAGACTCCATGTATGTGGCACCTCAGTGCGACTCAGAGTTTGATGTGAGGTCAGTGCTGCTGTTCAGGCAATGGAATCATCCCTTTCCACTGCCTGAAACTGGAAAAATAAATACAAAAAAAAATGTGGTCCTTGTGTCTTGTTGCCTCATACGTGTACTTTCAAGTCTCATGCTGACTTGCTTAAATGCAGCTTTATATTCCCCTCCGGTGTAATTTCCATCACAGTGAATCATTTTAAAATAAACAATGTTCATAGTTTATATAATGAGATTTTAAAAAAAATTGCCATGGCCATGCATGGAATGTGACGCGCTGCCGCCAAAGTGCTACAGTAGTTCAACAGGAGAAGCGGCTGTAGGCCACAGGACAACACGTCGCATACAAGTCACAGTAAGAGACCTTGTTTGTTTTGTTTTTAAACCACTAAGAACATGAACCTCCTGACAGGCGAGTGTGAGAGGGCACGGGAGGAACGCAGCGATGAGTGGATGTTGGGGAATAGATCATTTCATTACACAGTCATAGACCTGTGGCTGAACCTGAAGTGACCTCTTGACATCGTTAGGCGCCAAGTAAATTTGTTCGGTTTGAAATAGTAATTATTAATTCTAACTGAGGATTGATACAGTTCTGCTATTTGTTCACCGACTGTGCTTCCATCACTTACAGACCAAAAACACAGACTTATAACAGCACCACCATCCATCCATCCATCAAACCCTTGACAGTCTAATAAACCTAACATCCATGTGAAACATAACACATTCAAACCAAACCAGGGGGGCAGGACATAAATATGTATGCAGCAGAGGCACACACACTTTCCACAGACTGTCATCATCAAAAGAGGGAGTGCTCTGAATCATCAGTTCCCCAGAGAAACAGAGCAGACCAGTCAGTATCTGCAACAACACCCGTTGCAAATAAAGAACGGGGACAAAAGGCGCAGATACTCAGCATCAGTCAGAAAGATAAGACGTTTGTGGAAAGGGACGCATCACTCTTTTCTGAGACACTGATTTAAACTGTCAAGCTGGCAGCAGACGAGGCAAAAGGCTTTTCAGAAGGCGAGGCCATCGAGGAGCAAGACCACAGAAAACCGGACAGCCCGGCCGGGACAGGGTCCCCTAGGCCACACGGGAAGATGGTCCGCGTTGAAGTAGACTGGGACATCCCTATGTCGGTGACTCTGCCCATCCAGGTGCAGCCTGATGCTGCACATCAACCCTTCCCCTTCCTGCACACGACACTCGCCGACCTGGGCATCGAGGAGTGAGTCTGCTCCCAGTCTGGAGAGTATTGAATAGCTAAGTAGTAGATTTAATAAACAACTGTTGTGTTTATTAAATTGTGCTGGATGTGTGTGATCAGGTCAACCATAAAGGAGAGGGTGGTGTGGGTGGACACTAAAAAGACTCAAGTAAAGAAAAAAACAGGGAAGATGAAAGAGAAAGAAACCACCATCCTGGAGGTAAATCTGATTTTAGCCTCTTTTTCTTCAGTCTTGATCTTCATGAATGTAAACAAAAGGATGTTTGACGCAGTGAAACAGAATAACAGCATCCTCTCTTCCAGGTGAGGGTAAAAGCCCAGAGGCCTGGCGATAAACAGATGCAGGAGGTCCTGTACAGCACCGAGGCCCACACTGACCGCTCACTGTGCCGCACTGGAATGGACATCCTGCCGTGGAGATGTACAGGTACGGAAGCATTACTCCACCTCTCTTCAGCTTTACAAGGAGATGCCTTCACTCTTATTTGCTTGATTTGGATTGTTCTTTTTCATTTTCATGTCACCATCAACCTCTAAGAAAATAAATAAAAAGGTGACAGACTGGCCCTCGGAGTAGCTATTACTTTGTCTTAAGTTATGTCAATGTGCTTAAAAAGTGACATACATATCAGTAATAAATATGCTAACAATGTGCATTCCTCTGTATGTGTCAGGGGACAAGGTGCTCCCCTCAGTGCAGGTCGCAATGGCACTGGACACGGAAAACCAGACGGCTGACCGCTCAGAGGCTCAGAAACAAAGAGAGATCTGAGGGGCAATAAGGCATCTCCAATAAAATATTGCCCTCTGTTATTAAATCGTGCTTGTGTTTGCTTTCAAAAGCTGTGACTGCAAGGTAAACTTTGAGTTTTAGTATCAGTTTAAAACATTTTTTTTTAAGTCTTCTGGACTTGTGCCGTTAGGATGTAGTTATAGTCACAGTTTGACACTAACAAAGGTTCATGCTGAGTTTACTGAGGGTAAACAAGTGTCTTTTAATACCCGTTGAATACTTTACTGCTGTAGAGTTCACAGCTCTGGTTTTCGACCCATTAAAGAAATGCCTGTTGTAAATGTAGGCAGCAGATAAATCTCTCTGTGCTGGAAGAAAATGCTTCTGAGTTTATATTACACTTGGAAATAGGAATGAAATATTCAATTTATCTGTAGATCATTGCTACATACTCAGATTGCAAAGTCCTGCTGTCAGACCATTAGCACTTTAAGGAATAGGAAAAACTAAATTCATTAGTAACAACACAGGATGGTGAACTCTTAAAATAATAAAACTCAAACGACATGCAAAGAAGCAAATAAATTAAAGGTAAATACCCCAAAGCAAAACTGCTGGTTGCAGTAACTATTAGACAGGCTGAAGTGCTGTAGAGAGATAATTGTCTCATTTTCTGCCTACAGTATAAAATGTTAATGTTCTGGCTGGTTGTCACACAACAGTGGAAGGAGGCGTGTGTGCTACTAGGCTGACATGGCCGCACTGAGCTTGGCCTGTTGCTCAGCAGGAAGTGAGCTCACAGCTGCTTGGAAGTCTGCCAAGTGGTGCTGGGCAAATTCTTTCATCAGCATGGCCAAAGTGTTCTGGTTTTCTGTGAGGATGAGATGTTAAAGACGTAAGGACAGAGCAAAAATTACAATTAGATTACAATATATTGTGTATTGATGGGGAACAGGCTCCAACTTTTTCATTTTGTTCAGCATTGTAGGTTCCTGCTTCAGTGTATCAACAGGCCACTACAAGCCGCTGTCTGTTGTAAAATACATCTCAAGTTTAGCTATGACATTTACCTTGATCAACACTCTTGTTGCCCAGGACATGACTTGAAGCAGAAACTATGGGCTTCATTAGCTTAACAATCTGAAAAGCAAGTGCACATGTCACAAAGAATGTATCCGTTATCGAAAGCTAATTAGGTTTGATTGATCTAATTTACGCTACAATTGGAAATAAAATATCACAAACATTTTGCATTATGCTGTATATTGCAGCAAAAATACAGTATATGATAATACATAAAATACACATGATGGTTTGGTAATTGGTAAAAAATATATAAACTGCCAGGATTATTTAAACCTAAATCCAATGTTTTGCTTTTGTTTTTAATATCTTTTTTCGAGGGTTACGGTTACCCTGTGAGACACGACTGAAAAAGACAACCTTACTCCACGCTGTCTCACAGAAAACTCTACATCTCAATACATATTATTTCTATGCTTTGAATGCATCCAAGTGAAAATGGATTGTATATTGTACCAAAGCAGGACTGTGTGTGTAGAGCATAGCCAAGCATTTGATCACTGTCTTGTTCTCCTCCATGTCCTCTTTGAGTGGCAGGCGCGTCACCAGAGCAGGCACAACCTGTCAGACAGTACATTGTGTGATTTGACTGAATTGATCGTGTTTAAGTTTAAGATAAGCAAGAGTAAAGATGTATTTTGGTGGCAGGAGGGGTGTGAGCTACATTAGAAACCCACCTGTTCGAGTGGGACAGCATCCACATTGCTCAAAATCATCCTACAGAGCGCAGCACACAGGTTGTCGATCACCCGGAGATCGGACTCTTTAGTCAGCAGGTTGGAGAACACAGACAGCATCATAGGATAGTCTCTGAAACACATTCTACTAAGGAACAGCTGCTTGTATGGATTATGTTCAGATGTATTGAGACACAAAATAAATCCACACGGCACACAAATGCTAAGTATGACAAGGATACGTTACAACGATGGGTCCGGCTGCTTGGGCCAGACATCCGAGTCCAAACACACTGTTGTTGCGAACCTCAGGATCACTGTCTCTCACACCGCCTACCAACACAGGAAGTAGACGATTGGACAGTCGACCTGCCAATCTCTGGCCACCGGACACATTGACAAGAGCATCAAGGATCTCTCCAATAGTCCCCACAGAGAAGGATCGGTCTGCCACTGTGCAGGACGATTTCTTTAGAGAGAAAACAGAAAAAATGTTTGTGCGACGCTGACTAATAGAAGGATATACTGAGGATGTTACACCGTAGCTGATTATGAAACCAGAATTCAGTCTCTCAAACACAGCATGTAACCACAGTAGTCAAACATTTGGCTTTTGCACCATTAAGATTTACATCATTACATAAAAGAATGAAAAGCCTGCAAAGGATCATTCTGAAAATCAAATGTCTTGGAATAAACTACTTCCTGCAAAACAATGTTCTTGCCAGAATGCTCAGACTCACAGCTTTGTTCATGATGAGAGGAAGCAGGTCATTGAGGAAGGGGGCAAAGCTGTCTGCAGGGACAGAAGCGGCCACCAGAGGGATTCCTTCTCCAGCAAATTCCTGCAGCATGGCGTCATATTCTGCCTGAAACAGACAGTGTATGAACAGAACACTTAGTTCAGAGGAATGTTTGGATATTGAGCTATGTTCTATGCATTTACTTCTGTAGAAATAAACACATTACAGCCACAATAATGCTCCTTCATTTAAAACGGTTAGTTAAACATTACTGGTATTCAAAAAATGAGTTCCAACCTGTTGATCGTCATCATCAGCTTCATCAGCTCCACCATCCTGACAAACAGTCTAAACAAAGAGGAAACAAGAGAGAAAGTGATTGTTAGCATCACACAAGAAATATTTACGTGAATTTGTTTTCTTATTCTTGGCTTTAACAAATGAAGACAACCCCTTATCTGCATTAACCTCTCCTCTCACCTTTTTCTTAAGTACGTCCCGGATGACATGGCTGATATCCTCAAGACGTGAAGGGTTTCTAAAAACCTCTTCTTTGCAGGATTTAATGATATTGTTCATGGATTCCAGGACACCCATCACAACCTGGCGCTCTTGCTCTGTCCGGACCGTTTCCAGGAAGCAAGGAATTACCACATCCAGCAGCTTCAGCAGGGCTGAATCAGAGACATGGCATATAAAAGAAATAAATGGGATAGGAAAGGTTTATATGAGCCACAGGCAGCTGCGCTGATACGTGTCTGACACCATTAAAATAAACTCAGCTTGACTTTACCAATGTAGATAATCTTGAAAGGTTTAAATGCCTACTTAAAGCCCACTTGTCTAATTTCTATTCAATTTGTTTATGACCGCTGCCGTTGTGCCCATGTCTGGATTTCCTAAACACCATGGTAGTAGATTTACCCTGGTGATTGGCCTCAGTAGGATTATCCTTCCACACTTTGTGCTGAGCTCGGCAAAACTGGCCCATGGCTCCAAATGCTGCCCTACGGACGTCCTCATGCGGAAACTAGGAATGGACATCAAAGGCATCAAGTTAGAGCACAATAGGCAGAGTTGAAAAGCCCAAACATGCATTGGTTCAGGACCTGCAATCATCAAAACCCATTCATTCACAGCAAACAAAGCAAAGGAATCATTGAGTAAAGGTATCAAACACCAACTTACATCTCTCATCTCATAAACCTGCTGGAAGCTGGACTCCAGGAAGGGTTGAAAAGCAACACTGTCGAGAAAAATCATGGAAACACACGTGTAAATTAAATGACGGATCTTCAGTGAGTAGATTCTGAAGGGAAGAGAAATGCTAAATAAATAAGACTAGATGCTCCGTAAACAGCCTTTACCCAGTGCTGAAGGCAATCTCTCCTAGTGCATCACAGGCATCCTCTTTCTCATCAATGTAGGCATTCTCAACACTGAACCTGACAAATGGGAAGATGTGATGAGCATAGGATCTATTATCCGTAAATGGTTAGACGATACCACATCCATGCATATGTATGCGTGTGTTCTTCACCCTGCAACATCGTGAACATCTGTTTCATTCTCATCTTCCTGAAAGTCATCAACATCTTTTTCTTCTTTGTCGTCATCGTCGTCATCATCCAGTAGAACAAATGTCTTGTCTTCCTCAAGGTGCGCCTAAGCAGGAGAGAGCAAGAAAAGTGACACTCTGCATTACATTTGTATCACTGATAATCTGTAATTAGGCTTTTGAACGTGTGCCTTTTATACCGTGATGCCCTCGTTAGACTTCAGGGCCAGCAGCATGACTGTTGTAATGGCAGTAAAGTGGGGAGTCAGGCAGTCGGGGCTGACTGTGGACACCGCAGAATAGAGACTATACCTGACAGAGCGGAAGGCAGAGGAGTGGTGAGTTAAATGCAAGGATGAGGAGAAATATAAATAAAAAAGGACCCATTAGACTATTACAGTATAAGATTACAGTGTATGGGATATTATTAGTATATATTTATCATTTCTAATTAATCAAACTAGTAGTTTGAAAGATTACACACGTGCAGCGCCGTAAATCAGGGTCATCAATGGTGTCGGTGAGGTTCAGACCCAACTGAACACACTCTGCTGCAAGCGGGCTGAATACATCTTTGCCAATCATACGGGCCAGGACAGAGAGCGTATCTGACAACAATGACAAAGAAGATCAAGCAGTTATTGAGCTTGTGTTTAATTCAGAAGCAAATACCAATACAGAGAACAGAGTAAATGGCAAAAGTAATATTGGGGTGCACATACCTAATGACTGAGTTTGCAGAGACCTAAATTCTTCGGTGGTGTTGGTCAAGAAGCCCTTCAGACTTTCAATAACTGGAGTAAAGTAGGGCACCAGCAGCTCCTTAGCAGCATTGGCTGACGAGACAGTAAGTAATTCCTAATGAGGTCTGGCTCATTTCAGGTTCACTGAAGCAGTATCAGATGCACCAAGTCTCATCAGGTGGCCACCCAGCTGGGTTATAACTGACCGCATTAGCCACAGTCACTCTTCAACTCACTCACTGTATACTGTATAGCTCTGTGCCAACATATCAGGACCATTTTTTTTTTTAGTAAGTGAGAAATTTGGCTCATAACTTAAACACTGAACTTACATAAGAAGTAAAAACTGTGCTTTAATACTGCATAAAAATTTAATTTACAAATAAAAATAAAAAAATCAGACAGTGTCCTACCTATGGCACCTATGGCAGACACAGCGAGCTCTTTAATTTTGAGGTTTTCAGCA
Source organism: Macropodus opercularis (assembly GCA_030770545.1). NCBI lineage: Eukaryota > Metazoa > Chordata > Actinopteri > Anabantiformes > Osphronemidae > Macropodus > Macropodus opercularis. The sequence goes on from JAUCMP010000028.1 coordinate 9,471,852, forward strand.
TTGTTAAGGGCCGACAGCATAGTGTCCATCAGGGTGGGGAGGTAAGGCTCGATATCGGATCCTGTTTAGAGGGAATACAATTTTAATTTTTCATTGGAAAGTACGGATTTTAATTCATGTCACAGAGCATTAAGTTTGTTCACATGTTCTTCTTTTTTAACTTACCTAGATTCTCCATAAAGTTCTCTAAAGCATAAAAGGCCTTGGTGACATGTCCAGGCTTGGCCTGGCTCAAGGATGAAAGGTATTCCAACAGCAAAGGCATCAACTCTCCACAGTATTTACTAACTTCAGGCTAGAAAGCAAAAGAGGACAGCACCAAAAACATATCAGGCTATTAACATATTATTATTAATTGATGAGTGGTTGTCATAAAAATATATTATGGGATTGGAATTCTTTAAATATAATAAAACACAAGCTACAGAAACAGTATATGTATTATCATAAGTTTTTGTTATTCATGCACTGCCTCACCTGTAAATGTTCAGAGAACTGTCCGAGGGCAAAGAGGCCAGCACTTCGTACCACTTGATTACTGTCAGAAAGACTCCGGCACACTGTCTGCAGCATTGATGACAGCATCCTAAAACACGTACACCACACACACACACAGGTAGAGTTATTATTTATTATTATGGTTATTAATGTCAGCCAACAGACCACAAACACAAGACTCTTGGTTTAAGAGTAAAGCACAGTTTAAACCTGTGCATATTACTTTGTGCGTATGTAGTCAGCACATCCCTCAGCCAGCACAGCCAGACACATAAGACCCCCCTTCCTCTGATATGGGTTATCACTGGCAAGGCAGGTCTGGGCGAAGGGCATCTGATACACAAGAGAATAAAATACACTGTAGTGAGGGAGGATGTGTACGTTGAATGAAAGTAAACTTTGAATGACTAATGACAACTTAATAGTGTTAAAACATTCAATGTCCGAAATACCTCCCCAAGATGCATATTACAGATGAAAAAAATTTAGTTCAATACAACATAGTATGAACTTACCACTTGTTGAAAGAGCTTCTCAGGTGGCATATGTAGTGCCATTGTGTCAATGATCTAAAAACAACAATACAGCTGCTAAAGCTGGTGAAGTGCACATGTTGTCACACTACTGAAGAACATATTGTATATGATAACAGTGTTACCCACCTGAGCCGCGCAGTGCTTGGGATTGTCATTTGCTATGCCATCTCCACTGTCATCCTCCACATCCTCTGGGTCCTGCTCACCAGGTGGAGGTGCTGCAGTCAAGATGGGGAAAATGGCCTGCAGAATGGGGTTCAGTAGCTTCTGCTTCAGCACAGTCTACAAATGACAGGAAAAGATACAGGTGACCTTTTTTTTAATTTACTTAGTATGTTACTGTGTTTAGTACTTTTCACTGTTTGGAATATACTAAAGAAAGGGGGAATTTCTCTTATTAAACCCTTAGATAAAGCCTAAAGTTTGAAAAGCTCATTTCAACATGTCTAAACAAAACAACATTTAAACAGTTATTTGTTAAAAATATTTGTTCTTTGTTGAAAGTCAATGCAAAACGTCCCTTTAGTTTACCTGGAAAGGAGACGGAAGGACTGAAACGCACCATGACAAATGTACACTACGTGCTACGCAGTAAAGGACAGACACAGACATGTATAGGCAGTGGCTGAAATGTGACTTTACCTTGCCCTTCAATTTGATGAGGAAAGCAATGCAAGAGAGAGCTTTCACACGCAGAGAGTTACTCAGAGTGGTATCACTGCCAACCTGACACAGACATTAATATGGAACACGTCATTAAAACCCATATGTGTAACCTTGAGCTTTCAGACGTGGAAAAAATGTGAATATGAACAAAAAGAGATAATGCAAACTTCTACCTCTAAGAAAAAACGAACAATGTCAGCAACGTGAGGGACAATAATGGAGACCTCACTTTCCATAAGCTCATTAAACACCTCCATGGCCTCACTGGCTTGGTCCTATGCAGACACAAACAAAAAAAAACATTAAGCACATATGATTAACCTATATTCTTAAATAGCATACTGTTAGCAGAGTGATTATTACTTCTCAATGTACCTGGTCTGCTATAATGAGGTGTTTGAGGGCAACAATTAGACTTGGGATGATAGAACGCATTTGATTCTGCAGAGAAGCAAATCATCACTTCAGTCAATAAAAAGATCTCTTTTATAGTAGTTTAATGTTTAAACTGTGCACTTTCTGAAACTCTGTTACTAATCCAGCAAAACTGGCTCACCATCTCTTCTGAGCCAGTGTATGGAGTTATGGCAGTAAGGGTGAGGATGCAGTAATACAGGGCTGTTTGGTTGTTGTGCTCCTGCAGCACTGTACTAAACAGCTGCAGCAGCTGGCAGTAGTGAGGTTTAAAAGGCTCAGGGTTGGAATCCACCACCTTATTTAGCAACAACAGACCGACCTGTTGAGACAGAAAAATGTTACAAGTGCTAAAGCTACACTGAAGTTTAGTCAGTAAATAAATCTTATGTAAATACGCAGTTTCCAGAGAGCACTACCTGTCTGTCATGAGGGTTGCTACTCTTCGTAGATTGATTGAGGAGCTGCAACAGGGCTGGCCAGCGATCTGGTGTCTCATGTTTAACCATCACTGCACAAAGCTGTGAGAGCGAGTGTTGCACTGTGTGGCTGTAAAAAGAAAGTTTTACTTATTGATTACATTATATTTTAGTGTCAATAACTAACACATTCGACATGGGCACAAACATTGTCTGCATCAAGGTGATTTTGTGTGTGTAACTTAAAGTAAATTATATTTACATAGACTGAATCGCTTACTCTGATTCCTGCATGAAGGTCTGCAACACCACTGCCTTTAGGCTGAATGAATAAATGGTAATATCAGACTCACAAATCAATTCCAACTTCATCATTTCAACATTAAGAAGCTGGCATGTTATTATTAGCGTAAATATGTTTAGCATCAAACAGCAAACCTCTCTCTGTCATTAGGACTAATCTTCTTCCAGTGTTTCTTCACTCTCAACCTCAGCATCACTGCAGCTGACTGACGAATCTAAATGGAGGAAACCGATTAATGAACACCAAACATTTCAAAGCAGTGGTGCAACATCAAAATGTTTCAATTTACTCACTACACCCAGCCATAAAATCATCTCTCAACCGCCACTAAAGTTTATAGAGCTATCGCACTGGTTTTGATAGTAGCATCGCAGACGTCTCATTCTTCCAGTTATTAAAAAATGCTGTTGTGTGTGACCTGTACGTCTGCATATCAGTGACTCACAAGACCCATTTCAACAGCATCATTCTGCATCATTAGCTCAACTCACTCAACCATGCACACACACCATACCTGAGGGTTCTGGGAGCCACTCATCACAGCACACAGGGCTGGTATAATGGCTGGGTCTTTGAAACTCTCTTTCAGCTGAGCAGTGGCCTAGAATGGGATAACAAAAGACCCCATTAGGCCTGGCTGTCAAAACTAACACCAGCTACATTCATATTATTTTAATGCTTAATGTTAGCAAAATCGTGCTGTCAATCAACTCCATTCTTCTTAATTTGCTTCTCAAACAGTAATGTTAGTCGTTTGTTAGCTAGTCTTACTACTTTACCACATCAGCTTTTAACTTAGCGGGGTCGAACAGCTTGATCCAACCCCGTTAGCTTTAACAGCGAGTTTACACGGCTGTTATTTTTGTTAGAAACTTTTAAGATTGAACAACGTCGTTACCTGCTGGATAACGGTATTATCAGGCTGCGTCAGCTGTAAAAGTATTTCCTCTAGTTTGTCTGTCATTTCGACGACGGGGCGCAATTCCAATAGGTTAATGTCGTGACAGTAAACGTTTATATTGGCGATAAACGAGGAGTTGTCAGTTCGCGGTGTGATTATCTGCCGTGTTGTTCGTATTCTACACCTGTCAAGTATGTAAACACCACCTGCTCTATGACTAACTACAGACTGTCGCAAAAGAAAATACTCGGATATGTGAGAAGTTGTCAAAAGACGAGTCCGACAGATCCCAGTTCGCACTGGTCCGTAGACGCTTCCACCAGCAGCACGCGGGACAGAACCGGCCAAGGGTCCACGTGAGCTCTGTTAAAGACAGAGGCAGCTACCGGCTTTTCAGAGCGATGGGAACTTAGAGCGCCTCCACACGGACAGGAGGCCACGGTGCAACATGTGTCAGATTCATACTGGATTACTCCACAAAAACAACGCGTTTTATGTAACATAAAAAATTAAGCTTTGCTAGAGTTTGGGATTTTAGAGTCACTGTATAAACCAATATACTGTTTTCATCAGTGTAAAAACAACAAAACAATACAATAAAAAACACAACCGTTGGTGCAGGCAACTGCTTCAGGCAAACATTTTCTGCCAATCCCAAGTTTTGGAGGTGGGCGGCTGCATTTAGCCTTAATCACCACTTCACACCTTTACTGCTCTATTGCAGAGTTTGATTTTACCTGTGGTGCTGGTGGCTGAAGGTGTTGATAAGCTGGGGGCATTTCAACACAGTGCTCGGTGTCGATTGTGGAGATAGTTAATGTACTAGGACTGTAAAATGAAGGAAAATACTATTTATACAACAAACAGCTGCTGAAGCTTCTGATTTAAAACAAAATGACAAAAAAAATTCAAAAGTTTTTGGAACCACATTACGTAGACACCCAGTCCCCTCCGATTGTTCAGGTGTGTTACAGACTACATCTTTGTAGAAAAAGATTGTATTCCAGACATTAAACGTTTGTTTGTTCTGTCCTCAGTTTATATTGTAAAAAAGGGGTAAGACAGTGTTACTAAAATACAGTTTCATTATTACAACTAGACCCGAACTACAGTTGTGTTGATGCAATAAAAAACTCACACAACACCTGAGGCCCTCTTTGCCTGCAGGCCAGGAGGGACGTTGCTTTGCATAATGATCATCGTTTGCAGTGACAGTGACAGCCCCGACCCATGTAAGGACGACATCTCTCATTCTCTTTGTAGGGTTTGCACAGATTTCAGCCAACTTTCCTCCAGGGGCTCGCTGCTTTACTGTCATGTAAATTGAAAATGTGTGGTCTGTAACCAGAGTAGGGGAGTCACAGCAACTCAGGCTCCAGTTGAAATTTCTGAAAGTATCAGAAAACAAAAACAAAATGTCGAAAACTACTACGAGTCGAAAACCTTTCATCGGTTCAACAGTTTACTTATTTGGAGCAAATTAATCATCTAATTCATTATACTTGAATATATAACTGACCCAAATAAAGGCATCTGATGTACATTCTGCTGTCTGCTGGTTAGAAGGGGAAATTCTCATCTATGGTGAGAAAGCAGCCACAGGTGAGATCATTTTAAAACACAGCAAGAGAAAGAAAGGACGTTTTTACTTTCACTAAATTACAGTGAGCACATCTTGAGTGATTAATTTGCCCTTAGGTGATAAATGAAAGCGAAGAAAAGTCATCCATGATCTGAGGGCTACAAAAGGGGTTCAGTTCAACACAGCAGTGGCTTAGTGGTGTTTTTTTACCTTACAGTCTGCCTACAATCATCAAAGGTCTCACTGCAGTTCTCTAAGAGAATTGCAATGCTAATATGCCCACCTGTGTACCCACCCCCACGTAGACAGCAACAACATCCAGTCCTTTCTGTACAAATTGGCCTTTCCAAAGTGACGGACCCTCCCAGCCCAGATCAGTAGTAAATGCTAATGTGTCCATTAGGGTCACTATTTACACCATCCCCACGCTGAACCGGGTATTATCATGTCAATACAGATTAGGATGGGGAGCATGTAACATGGTAATGCGTCACTAATCTAATTCTTTGTAAATAATAGTCGCCATCTACATGTCTAACCTACAGAACGCTGTGAAGGAAGGTGGGAATTTCGAACCACAGTGCAGCACACACACAAATGGTTACAAGATTGGTTTCAATCCAGCACTGAAGCAAACTATGATTTCTAGCTAACCTACTGCAAATAAATGCATCCGTGGTTGCTGTCTGTTGATTAGAAGGTGGAATCAGTTGAGAAACAGCCACATGTGAGATCATTTGAAAAAACAGCTATCTCACCACATATAAAAATAATAACCATAAAGAAGCAGTGGCATTTGACAGCTTCAACTTAAGAATTTAGAAAGAAAAGAACGTATAGTAAACCTGCTGTGTTAGATTAGACTAAATCCACCAGTGCATGTTTAAAACACTTGTAAATACTCTTAGAAATATTTAAAGTATTCATGACCCAGTTACTATATTTAGTCTGAAAAATCGGATTCAAAAACAATTAATCTAGAACAAATGCTTAGAAGATGCTGTATTAAATTATTTGATTGGAATTATTTTTAATCTTAAGAAAAACGAAACACAAATGATTAATTGTTTTAGATATAGTAAACAGTAGGGCTGATAATAAAAAAGGTTTGTGCATGTATGTAAATATTTATAATACACACCTTTACAGTGTTGTACCCTAGTAGCGCTTGATACATAGAATACAATATACACTAATATATAAATTAATGTTGTGATAGTCTTTTACTACAAATCATTATCAAATCCACCAGTAATCAAACATAAACTATACACAGAACGTTTGGTGGTTGTTTTTCCTAATTGCGGATTGTGCTTTTAAACTGTAGAAAGAGGAAATAAATGACCTTATCTGTCCTTTTGATACTGGGGTATTTTGTTTTGTGCGTCTAAATTGGTTATTTATTATTAACATGAAAAGGGAAACGATTATGGAACAGAAGTGCGATGAGTATAAACCCTTCTCTCGGTCGAAGAGACCACAAACGCAGCGACACAATCTAACAGTCCTCTGGTCTGGCGTCTCCATACGCGCGCATCTGTGGCACAACCTCAGAGAGCAAGATCCAGATACCTGTTCACCGATGACCACTGACCAACAAGCCAAAATCACTGATATCACAAATCATTTAAAATGGAAAGAGTGAACACAATAGGTGCGCAGAAGATCAAACCGTTCTGAGCGCCGCACAAACAAGAGGCCCCAGCTTTGGCGTTGCCACCAACAGCGGCACATTTCTTAAAACATCTAAACAATCAATCTACTCTGTGACCACCAATTTAATACGTCGTAGGATTTAGACTATCGACTTTGCTGTCGCCCTGTGGTTTTCGGGTGAAATTAAGGTTTGTGGCAACCGTACTCAAAATCCACTCCAGCTATATGAACTCGATTTCTCCATGAGACAGAAGACAAGTGGGTGACTGGAGTTCATGTGGTCAACGTGTTTATACTTCTGTCTTAACACATTTAAAAGAAAAAAGATCACGCAGCAACGCGTGCATTTTAACGAAATGTACCACAAATAACAGAAAAATAGCAGAAAAAAAGAAATGAAAAAGGAGAGTTTATTATTCCAGTGTTTCACACTGTCCACATGGGTGAGGCTGCAGCTCCTCATCCTTACAGTATGACTAAGATGGCGGAGGACGAAACACAGCTGGAAGCAGCCCAGTCCTCATTCAAATCATTTTGCCCCGTGAACACAACATGCGCAGGTTACCAAGGCCATGTGTGTGTTTTTTTGCATATAAAGCTGGGACTTGTACGTCAAACACAGTGTCCCATAAAATAATTTCAGTAAAAAGTAAAGGGGCCCTGACACAGTTGGCAACTGTGGCTCTTTTTGGTCATACAAATGAAGTAATGCTGTGTGTATATTACAGTTACACATCATTTCACAAATAAAAATAATACAGATTATTCTCTGCATTTCATTACTTATCAACAATTTAAGAATAACAGTCACTCACATTTTTAGCTACTTTCTAAATGTAACTGCGTTGTGTCCACATTTTTAAAAATGAGTTTAAAAGTAAAGCGTCAATTAACGTAGCCAATAAATGGTGTCGCTGTTTCCCCGCGAAAAACGACCCAAAGAGATTGGCTCAAATTTGAAGACCCACCTGTGTCCCCGCCCACACCCAAACACCTCCTTATATAAACAACCTCTGAGCGGCTCCACGCAACTTTCCAAGTGTATTTTAACTTCACAGGTAGCAACTTTTGTTTGACTGCTGGGGGAAAAAAAATGCTGACTCGCCTGTTTACTTATTAAGCTGTTTTTGCGGCCGCACTTCTTCGTTCAATTCACACTCTTTTACACGTGTTTTTTAACAGAATCATGGAAGAGTGGACCAGGCTGAGGAATCACAACATTTATCCCTCTTATCATGCCTACGCACTGGGTTTCCTCCGTCAACACGGGGCCGAGCCGACCAACGGGAACCTGAACAACTGGGCCGAAGCCGGCGTTATGGACCTCAGCAACTACAACGCCGGGATACCTCAGGCCTACTACCCGGTCAACAACGCCAAGAACCTGGACGAGTCTCCCCCGGAGAGTCCCGGGCAGCACGCAGTGAACGGGAACGATCAGTACCGGGGCCCCGGAGTTGTCTGTCTCGGAGACACCCAGTCAAGCCGCCTGATTCTTGCTGCACCGAATCAGGCCGTGTACGACGACCGGGGCAGCGAGGCCAGGCGGGCCCAGAGCGAGTCCCCCAGTTATTCCGACGCGCACACCTCCCCTGGTAAGCAGCTAGTCCGCTAAACCGAGTTAGCGACGCGTGTGAGCAATTTTTTTTAACTTACAATAATCAGGGCTTCTTCTTCTGGGTGGACGCTAAAAGCAACATTTTCTTCCCCCATAGCCGACTGATTAAAGCTCAATTCAGTGTTGTCTTGTCGCTCCCGCCAGTGCGTTTGCAGTTCAAACGCAAAATGGCGACATCTCGCGACAGAATATGAGACTTGAGTATTTGTAATCTGTGTCAGAATATCTGTTAGAATGAATGCGAATAATTTATTTATTATTTATTCCTTTAGATTCATGGCGATCTGACAGTAGCAGAGAGGAAGGCTTCCCCCAGGTAGACCCTACTACTTGGATGAGGAAGGAGCCCGATTATGGAGTGTGTGGCAGGGGCCCCATTGGCAGCCAGGACGCGATCCCACTCACCGAGCCCACTTGCCTCATTGAGGATCCACAGCCTCTTGCCGTGACTGGAAAACAGAGCTGCGACGTCGCCTATGCACATGCCCCCGTACCGACCCCAGCGAAGCAGAGCACCACTGCTCGGAACGCCACCAAAGGAAAGGTCCGGACAGCTTTCTCAGAAAGTCAGATGGGTATTCTCGTTCAACGCTTCAGTGCTCAGAAATACCTCACTCCAGCTGAGATGAAGAACCTGGCAGACATGATTGGGCTGACTTACAAACAGGTATGTGGGGGGTTTAACATTAACTAATCATGTACAAATCGTGTACAGTATTAAATTTCTTCTTCCTTGTGTCTGTAGGTGAAGACTTGGTTTCAGAACAGAAGGATGAAGCTGAGGAGGCACCAGAAGGACAACAACTGGATGAGTGGTCGCTATAACACCAACAAAGAAGCCACTGTTAATGGAAATATGTACAGTCACAGCCCCCCCAATGTGCCACCGGTAAGCTGAACATTAGCTGTATTTAATGACGATTATCAACCATCATTATCATCTAACCTTTGTCCTGCCCAGGTTTCTTGTTGACTAATAACTAGAAAACAGTGGTTTGGACATAAAACAAAACATTGATAATGGAGGTCTTACCATAGTCTGGTTATGACCTTAAAGGCAAAATGTAACAAGGTGTACATATCATGTTTGATAGATAGATAGAAGATGCTGTAAGCACACTTACATACACATGTTTCTTATAGTATCAAGACGTTCGGCCTCAGGAGCATCACAACCAGCACATGATGGATGCAGCCTACAGGAAGCCCGTCCCACAGAACCTGGCATTTTATATGGCTGCTATGGGCAATGCTGCTGGACCTGCTGGCTACCCTGTCTGGTCCCCACAGCCTGCAGTGCCCCACAGACCCCATGTCTCCGGCTGGTGTATCCCTCAGCGTGTCGGTCACTATGAATACAACGCCAACACGTTTAACGCAGCTGCTGCAAACAATCCTGTCAACGATTCCAGCTTTGAAAGCCAGGATGGGGAGCCTGCCAACAGCTCCGGGTCTTTGAGCACAGGTGTCGTACGTAATCCCAGCCAGTAGTTGGCAGCTGAGTTTTAAGCATTTCTGTAAATGTTCCCACGTTCACATTTCCTGCTTGTATTTTATAATCAGCTATGGTCATTTTATCAAATTTGGTGTAAATATGCCATGTTCATATTTCTGTTTTCTCTCTCTCAGAGTTTTATTTTCTATGCATCTATTTAATGTATGTTGGCGCTTTATATTGAACGGCTCCACCCTGGAGCCATTCTTGTTTTTGGAACAGTTTTAAAACAAAGTACTGATACAAATCTCCTGTGCATGTAATGTCATTGCATTTTTTCCTCTAAAATATAGTTTTGCTTTGACATTTTGGTCTTGGTCTTTTTCTTGTGACCTGTTCAATGTTGTTTCACTGAATATGTACAGAACTGATGGTGTAATGGCAAGTGCACTGGTTTTTGTTTTATCAACCACTAGATGTCACTATCACTGTATTTTTTGCAGTTCAATTTTTTGGGGGCCTAGGTAAATAACCCTTCATATCACTAGGGTGGTTGTCTGAATAGAAAAGGAAATTACATAATTTAGAAGTAATTAAATGTCCCCCCCAACTTTGTATTAAAATGTTTTATTGAAAAGTCTACTGTATATTTACAACAAAATCGGTGAACCATGACCATTTTATACAATGACACTATTACTCTTGTCACCAATGTTTTAGTACTGTTCCTCTTGGGCCATGTGTAGCTTGACAGATCCAGTGCGAGTCATTTTGTGTTAACAGGGTGCCACATGTGTGGATTGTTTAGAGTAGCAATATAATATAACCAAAAACTACACTATGCTTCAGCTGGCTTAATGGGTATCCAGTGTACTACTGGAAAAAAAAGATGCAGATCCTGTCAAGCTCAGATAGACCATGAAGTAACAACCAGAACAGATGTACAGTGAATAGGCTCAACTTTTTCTTTACCCATTCAGCCTGACTTTTGTCCCATTTTAACCTTTAATATAAGAACACCCATTACCAACTCAATTATGTCCATGTCCATTTATCCTCCCCCCCATTTGTAATGTCAGATCCAGTCCTTCCATTAGAGGTCATCAATCAACATAAAGGCCCCAGTTTCTCCTCCCATTAACCCCATAATATATATGTATGCGAGTATGACAGAGCAGGGGAGGAGAAGGAAGATTGTCCATGTGTGCAACGAAGAATTATTTTTTTTTATAGTTGTATGTTTGTGTGCATGTTCAATATTTAGTCCATCTTGAGGCTACGGTAGATGTAGCGGATAAACGCCAGCGAGGCCCAGAACGACACGCTGCCTAGCATCAGCGAGAAGACCAGCGCTGTGAGCAGGGAGTAGCCAAAGAACTCTGTACTTTGCACCGGGCCGCTCATGGATGAACGGTTACGGTAGTAGAAGCCGGAGTAGACGAAGATGAAGATGCCGGTGGAGCCTGTGCTTAGCACACTCCGCCACCACCACCGATAGTCCTCGCCTGACAGCAAGAAGTAGGTGAGTGCCACAGAGATGCAAGCGCCCACTGAGAGCAGGATGGCAAAAACACACAGCAGGATCCCATACAGGGTGTAATGCTCTCTGCCCCACACTGTGGCAAATATGTAGTACAGCTCCACTGAGATGGCACTAAGGTAGAGAAATGAAGCAAACAAGCCAACAAGTGTGATCAAAATGGAAATAAAGAGACCAATACAAGTCAATAGATTTTGGCAAATCCCTGGAGATATCTTAATAATTAAAGCTGAAAATATTCTCACTTTAAAGAATAAACCCTTGCACCACTAACCTGAATGGTAGGAATCCACCGATGGCCATGTGCACAGCTGTGTGCTTGTACCACGGCTGTGTGGGTATCTGTCGGGGGATGTTGCGAGTGCGGCACGGTGCCTGGAAGCTGCCGGCTCGGTTCTTTCCCATGATGCCGCCGATGACAGTCAGTGGGAACCCCACCAGCACCCATGCGCCAAGCAGAAGGAGCACCGTGGTGGCCGGCAGTGCCTGAGTGGAGCCGCTCCACCAGTGGACAGAGTTCACAACGCTCCACGTCAGGAATAGAGGAGCTGTGGCAAAAGACAGTGTTAGTCTGTTGCTATATAAAAATAAACAATGGATCGTGTAAATATTTTATTGACCAACAATATATACATAATCCCAAACCTTTCCTATCCAACTCACCAGAGAAGAGTGATGACGTAAGTATGATGTTCCACACCCAGCGCTGGCCATTGATCTGCGTGTAGAAGCTGCACGAAATGTAGCCTGACACACAGCTGGTCAGAGCGTAGAGGACGATGGCTGCTGAGTTGATGGCGCCATGGCGATGCACATTGAACGTTCCCAGCAACGCCATCAAGATGATCGCTACAGCAATGGGGAGACACACATCAGGCTCAGATGTTAGGCTCACATCCTAACATCTGAGGTCTGTCCGTCATCATTTCAGTAGGCCAGAGCTCTTTAGACTTGTCCGCTGATCTATTTTCATTAGTTTCAATGATAGCCTGCGATACTGTATTTCTGAATAAATGCTTACCTGTAGCAAGGGTGAGGAACTGTGCACCCACTCCCAGAATGGCGCAAAGCAGGCTTTTATGAGGAGGGAACCTGAAGACTTCAGTATGTATGATCTTCCAACCATTGTCCCCCTGGTCCAGATCATCACAGCCACCCTCCTCCTCCACATTGTACCTGCACAGGAACAATAGTTATACAAGGTGGATGAGATCTGTGTACATTCCCATGTTGGAGATCATTCCTTCTTTCTATGGTTTATACATTTATTTATAACTTTGTTAAGTATCAGTGATAAAGCTATGATTGTCATTTTAATTTGTATCTTTACATCTATGTTTACAATGACCGAGACATAACCACGTCAGCTGATCTGCTCACTGACCTGGCAAAGTCATTCTTAAGGACCCGCATGAGGATGATGATCACGAAGCCCAGCAGCAGCACCACCAACACCAGCGAGTTGATGATGGACAGCCAGTGGATCTCCAGTGTTTTGGGGAAGAAAGAATAGTCTCTGAGGCGCTCGGCTCGCCGAGCGTATGGTAGGGAGGACTTGAACCAGTGCACGCTGTAGGTGTGGGTGACCGTCAGACTGCCTCCGCCCACTCCAACTCCTCCAACCGCTGCACCCGCCCCTTCCTCCAGCTGAAAGGGTTTGACATCCTTCACTGAGACATTGGCGAAGATGACAGAGTCGCCATTGTACTCGATGTTGAAGTCTAGGTGAGTCCACAAACCCACCTGGTGGCGGAGAGAGAATAGGTTGGGTACAGAACCAAAGAACAAGCAAGGAGTAGATGAGGTGAAAACTACATTTAAATAATAGTAAAGCAAACAATAATAAATAAATAACACATGCACACATAAAAGGTCTACAACACAAAGGCTTACCTTGTGGCTGTGAGGCAGGAAACCGTTCTCCTCTATGTATCCCACAAACCCCCAGATTGGAATATCATCCAGGACAAATTCAAAGTAGTACAACTCCTCAATGGCTTCACGAAGCTGGTCCACCTGAGACACATAAAACATATAAAACTGTCTTCTAAGGCCACAGCTTTCAAAAAGCCATTTAAATCTAATTACAAATGTGTGATGAACTGCCTCTCAGCTGTGACAATGATAGTAATAATAGTAGACAAACTACACACACACCTGATTCTCTGAAAGCGTCAGCTGGCAGACAGTTTTTTTCTCTGTGTTCTCATTAAACTGGATGTGATATAGTGACTCTGCCATCCTGTCACCATCCAACACTTCTCCCAGACTCAAGGACTTGTGGTGCACCTGAAGTGAGAGCGTTACAATACGAGTCACACGGTGTTCGCGATGCTGTCATGCTATGACAAAGTCCTTTTGCATGCTGTGCTGGGAGGCAGTCACAGCAGACAAACTGCAAAATAAAAATACGGCTGGTTATAATCACTCTTGAACACTGCATCCTATGTGTAATCCAACCCCATAATGCTGAGTAGTGGTTTACTGCTATGGCAGATTTGGGCGTGGACCAACGCAATCGCACTTCCAGTAATGACTTTTCGTCAAGGCCAATGTCATGAATTAAATGATGACACATGGGTGGATAATTAAATTACACAAAAGAAAGGGTTTCAGGACATTGGGTAGTGTTGTTTATACTATACAATGAATTAGAGCAAAATATTTCTGCTTTAAATTATTATGGCTTACAGGTCATAGGTTAAATATACATTTAATGAAAAAAAAAGAGGTTATGGCCATGAGCCCTTGTTAAAAATTATTTTTTGACTTGAAATCATCTGTATTCACAGTTCTTCTGTACTTTTGATCTTACACCATACGTAAGCGTAAGGTGTTTGCCATTGCCCGGCTGTTCAGGCACCATGTCAATATGCAAGTACTCCATAAAAAAGCCTTCAGATTTTAAGCTGTGCCAGTAAAAGTCAAAGAAGCCATTATGAGACTGTGGTGGTGGGTGGCTAAAGGTGACTGGTTTACTTTTAGTAAACCAGTCATCTAAACTCAAATAAACACAACTTAAAAAGTCAGGTATGATGATTCAACACTTACTACGAAGTAGCATAACTACATTCAAAAGTTAAAATGTGACCTTTAACTTCTTGTTGTCATCTCCTATTCCTGAGATTCATGACCATCTTGGTCTTGGTGACCATCTCCACACATCTGTGTCTCTAGATTTACTTAGCATCGAGTATCACATCTTTTTCCCCCCCTGCCTGTTGATTACTTGGAATGTCGTATACCTGGTTACATGACGGCACCTGAGACAGCACAAAAATGCCAGTTGACTGTGTCAGTGTGGAATGAAGCTGTAGCCAGGAAATTCAATGAGTGGAATAGGAGCTGTGCCAGTTCAGGGATGGCCACGTGCAACGATTCAATTTTAACCCTTTTATCAGGAGCTTTAATTTCAACTGAATACATCCACTCGTGCATAATTCTAGTAGACACACAAACTATGGCATGAGTGATAGGTGAAGGGCTTTCAAACTAACACAAAGTTAGGTGTGTCCTAACATTATTGAATGCATTAGGATCAGAAAATAATCCCCAGTTCCTCTATGTTAGAGCAGCCTGGTTACACACAGTGACAGAACAAAGACTGACCTTCTCTGGCCTGCACACAGGCAGGGTGTAGTAGTGATACGTCTCCTGGGGGTTATGATAAGGGCCCACTTTGTTGACATACAGAGGCACGTTGTCCCCCTGTTTGTAGCCCACTGCCCAGCCTGAGAACATCCACAGAATCAAGACGCAGTGCAGGCCCATTGTCCTCTGGCAGGCACCGGGCAGGTGTCCTGTTCCACGCCGCATATCCTCTGTTGCACAGAAAGACAGTTCATCAGTTCACGAGGGACAGGCTCGGTTTAATGCCAGCTTACCTCTCGTTTCAGCCGAAGAAACGAGCACATGTCCACAAAACATAAACACATTACATCAACCTTGTTGAAAACTTTTCAAGAAGCAGACATTCTCATTAATTCTTATGAGTGACAGAGTAAATATAAAATTATGAATGAAAAGTCTGATCCTCCATCAGTCTTACTGGTCAAATGCCTGCCCTTTAGTTGCAATTGACAGCTTCATGTTGACACAAGCTTGGCGAAGTTTAGCATCAGAACCATCCCAGGACACTAATAACTTATCAGTCAGCATCAAAGCTGAAGGTCTGCCATCTGATCCTCAGAACCTTTTCATAGAGCCTCTGGATCTTTTTTTAGGAATGATTGAAGACAATCATGGCAGCTGGAGGCGGGCAGACTAGCTGTCAAGGTGCACAAAGTAATGACAACATTACACACTGCTATCAAAATAACAGTAGGGTCGAGTGTTAGTGTCCCAATCCGCAAATACTCTCGATAATAACGGGCCTCGATGATTCGTGTAAAATCAAACTTGACCTAACGCACAATTGCGCTGTTTTATCGCGTTTTCATCGCGGATCGCACAAATGTTGTTAGCCAAAATATGCTCTACCGGTATCGCCGGAGTGCCACTTCACCCAGACACTGCGGATCCCACAAAACCAGTCTGTCCGCCGTAGTCCTCGCACTCCAGGCCCCGGTATGCTCCTCTGGGCTCCGGTGCGCACCGACGCTGGAGCTCAGTGTACGGACTTACAGCTGCACATCCCGGCGATCCGCGGTGAACAGTCCCAGCGTTTTATGCACACGGCGCGTTCATATCCGGGTACGGGGAGAACTGTGGCGACAGGAGACAGCGTCGAGGAAGAAGTCCTGCTCCACGTCACCTTAAAACAGAAACACATCGACGACTTGCTTGAGTTTTCCGGAGTGGGCGGGGAGACAAAAAACAGCAGCCTCCAAGATGGGCTAACAATGTCTGACAAGCTGATTAAAGTTCAACATCACCGAAAGCCAATATTCAACGCGTCTGAGCATCTACCTTGACGACTCTATTTTTTTTTTTTTTTTGCTCTATTGACCGGATATCCTTCCAGCCTCTATGAACCAATCATTTTTTTGTAATTGAAAAAACTTTATTGAATTCCAAAAATGTATAAAATAACCTAGTGAATAATGTAGTGGCGTAAAGAAGCACAACGCCAGCATGGTTATGTTTATTTAAGCCTACTTTAACCTTTACTTTAAAGAGTATTACACAGGGCTGCAGCGGCCACAGACTGAGTGAGTCCATCCACAGCTGGGGCTACTCAGCAGACAGCGTCATTACTGCTAGCACTACTTTACACGTCCCGACAGCCGTTTGAGAACACTTCCGCTAATTAAAAAGATATTTTCTTATTACTCGTAGACTTTTCTAGCTACCCGGGATATAACGTAAACGTAATTTCTGCACAAAACCAGTATTTTCGATCTGTTGACTGGATAGAGCAATCTATGAAAATGAAATGCTCGAATCTGCTTTACCAATTATATGTTGTTGTTGTTGTTGTTGTTTTTTCTTCTTCTTCTTCTTCTTTTGGGTTTTACGGAAGCCAGCATCCCATATACTGCCATCTTCCGGTTTTAGTCCCTCACTACATACGCTACCTTTCATAAAAATCCAGTCCTCTTCATAAAATTGAATTCTGCTCTTCAACACTCAATTTCCTTCATGGATTACGTGAGACTTGAGCTAAAGAATATTAAGAATATTAATATTTTAGGGCTCAAAATCAACTCTTTGTGTACATGCATGTACAGTTGTTGTTATTTTAACTCTATATTCCTAAAGAGATATTTTTAAGTTTATAAATATTTGTTGCTTAACAGTAATAGTGTAAAATAATAGAATAGTAATCAGAGGAATTTTTTTTTTCAAACTTTATCTGCTTCATTCTGTTCAAAGACCTTTGACCTCATCATCCAAATCCCTTTTCATTTTTGCTAATAATGTAAAGCATGAAAACTTCTATTTGAGAAAGTCAACTCTGCCCTCTAGTGGCCTAATAAATTATAATATCTGGCTTGGGGGGAGTCTCTTCCGGTACATCCTTCTGAGTTTGTGGTCCATCTTAATCAAACTCGCACTATCGAGTTTGTCGCGGCGTTCATATGAGCTTGGAGCCTGCGTTGCTCGACAGATTGATAGGTAATGCCTGGTATTTGATTTCCCGCGCAAGAGGAGCGTAACCTCCCGCCTGACAAAACGGATTGCGTGCCAAACTTCCACAGTAGCAACTAATCCGGGGTGAGTCCATTATAAAGTGTTTCAACCGAACTGTGCTTCGCTCCAGGGATGTTAACAGAGATGTGTTGACAGCGGAATATATGTATGGTTTAGCGTTACAACTAGCAATTCGGTGTTTTTTTCTGGCTAGCGACGTGCCAGGAAATATCTCGCATCCCAGATCTCTTAAAGAAAACAATCAATTTTAATGTCTAACTGTTTTACTGTAATTGTATACAATTTACTTTAGATGCAACTAGTCTTTAGGATCTCATATTGTAATCGGCGTGAAACCCAAGCAGTTAGCAGCACAGTCGTAAACAAAATGGGACGTTTAAGGCCAGGTCGTATTTTCGTGCTTCATTGTTCCTTCGTACTCAATATTTTATCAGAAATCATGACAACCATTGCACTGTTTTTCAGACTTCATATCAGAATGGGAATACACGGACTTGCTAAGCTGATTGCTGACCAGGCCCCTGGTGCAATTAAAGAGCAGGACATCAAGAATTACTTTGGTAATTGTCATATATCCTCTTTCCAACATTCCATTATAGGGTCGATCTAGAATCAAACATGATTTCGGTTAAAAGTTTAATGAGATGTGCTATGTCAGGTGATATTAAACAAAGAAGAATAATATAAATAAAGCAAATTTACACCCCTATACTGTATTAAGTAATTTTGCAAACTCATTCTTTTCTAGGAAGGAAAATTGCTATAGATGCCTCTATGTGCATATACCAATTTCTGATTGCTGTGAGACAGGATGGAAATGTTCTGCAGAATGAAGATGGAGAGACGACGAGGTATAGTTGTGGCAATAAGTATCTCAGACACAGAGCAGCGTGGCTGTAGAGTAACCTTACAACTTCTTCCTTAGCCATCTCATGGGAATGTTCTACCGGACCATCCGCATGTTGGAGCATGGCATCAAACCTGTGTACGTGTTTGACGGCAAACCCCCACAGCTCAAATCAGCAGAGGTCAGGATTTCTTTCCCTCCCTTGTGTCTTTGGGACAACTACAATGGTCTGATATTTTAAGACTGCTCATATGGTTAAATAATTAAGTTGGTCATACAATTTGACTTCCTTGTCTGTCTTGTTGCATTTATTTGTATTTTTTTAAACCTACGTCATCTCTTTGCTTCCTCTTGTCTTTACTCACTTACTTATTTTCTCTTGTCTTCCCCCAGCTGGAGAAGAGAGGAGAGAGAAGAGCAGAAGCTGAGAAGATGCTTGCTCAAGCCCAGGAACTGGGTAAATTCACACTTTATTTAACAAGAATCTGGATTAAAGTTTTTTTCACAACCATAAAATCTGTTTGTTTGTTTTTTGTCTGATACCAGGGGAACAAGAGAACATTGATAAATTCACAAAGCGTCTGGTGAAAGTCACCAGGCAGCATAATGATGAGTGCAAGAAGCTACTGACCCTGATGGGAGTACCTTACATTGAGGTGGGATCACAATTTGCTCAACTAAAACACACACTAATGATTTTTTTTCCTACTTTTGTTATGACAGTAATTTTGCTAAATGATTTTACTGATTTCTCACAGAATATTTATCTTAAAATAAAAAATTTAATGCTCTTTTGATCACCTACACCCAAATAATTTTTAATGTGTCCTTCTCCATACTGATAAAAAAATGGTTTTAAAAGCAGAGGCGTGTTTGTTGTAGGCTCCGTGTGAGGCTGAGGCCAGCTGTGCTGCTCTCGTTAAATCAGGGAAGGTTTTTGCCACAGCGACCGAAGATATGGACGGGCTGACCTTTGGCACAAGCGTCCTTCTCCGACACCTCACCGCCAGTGAAGCAAAGTAATGTTGCACCTTGTTTGATTTGGTTAACGTCTGGTTAATTCCTTTTAATATAATTAATAATTCATCAGGCTTGATGCATCTTGTGTTTGTGTCAATAACTTGGAAATGTAATGTATTGTAGGTCTGAAAGACAAGTACTCACAAAATATACTGCTTTTATTCCAATATTAATTATTATATTCTTTCAGGAAACTTCCCATTCAAGAGTTCCACTTCAGTCGTATCCTGCAGGAAATGAACCTGACTAATGAACAGGTAACATTTCTGGCTTTCAAGTACATTTCATGTAACAGGTTTTTATATTTGGGGTTTATTGCTGACACTGCACTCTGCATCTTTTCACTCCACACAGTGTAACTGTACAAACAGTCATAGGTAGTTCAGTCATGTATTAACCCCTCGTTTTTGCTGTCCTTCTAGTTTGTAGACCTGTGTATTCTGTTGGGCTGTGACTATTGTGGGACCATCAAGGGAATCGGTCCTAAGAGAGCCATCGACCTCATTAAGCAGCACGGCTGCATTGAGGAGATCCTAGAAAACATCGACTCCAGCGTAAGCTTTTGTTTGATTCACTCCTGTGGATCAGTCCTATCACAAGGCCCACTGGCTCTAAATCTGTCTGTATTTGTCTTGGTTGCTTGCATGCAGAAACACCCCGCTCCAGAGGACTGGCTCTATAAAGAAGCCCGGGGTTTGTTCTTGAAGCCAGAAGTGGTGGACGGTTCCTCGGTGGAGCTGAAGTGGAGCGAGCCAGATGAGGATGGGCTGATCCAGTTCATGTGCAATGAGAAGCAGTTCAGGTGAAGCATCAGCTCTGTGCCATGTGCTGTTGGTTTCATTTGCTTTACCTGCTTAGTTTGCTTCCCTCAGTGATGGATGTATACAGCATCTGATCAGTAAATTGTGCTTTTTCTGCTTCCAAACACTGAAGGAAAGCAGGTTTGATATAAAGCAGCTGGTAACTGATTAATTCATTTGGGTCTGTATTCAGTGAAGACAGGATCCGTAATGGTTGTAAGAAGATTGTGAAGAGCAGACAGGGCAGCACGCAAGGACGACTGGACTCGTTCTTCACTGTCACCGGATCTTTGTCCTCTAAACGAAAGGTATATTTAGGAAACAAAAAGAGCATATGTTTGCCCTGGTGCAAGCTTTTTACATGGTGAACTCATTCATTTTATTTCTTCTTTCATGATTAGGTGGATAAACCTGATGTTAAAGGATCAGCAACGAAAAAGAAGAAGACTGGAGCCGCGTCGGGTAAATTTGGAAAGGCTAAATAAGACGGAAGCCTCAGCTCCACTGACACTAAATTATTGCTGTACCAGCTATGAAATAACACAAACAGCTCCAGGTGACCGAGGAAGAAGTTGTGGCACAACAGGTGGTTGTGTGTAAGAGTTAATTTGAGCTTGTAATAGCTCAGCACAGCAACTATAATGTACATTTCCAAACAGGATGTAAAATAAATCTGAGCAAGGGGTGTTTTTCTTTTAGTAGTGTTTTATTAAAGTGTATTTTCTGTTGTGGAATAAAAAAAACAAAGTCTTGTACAAATGTGCAAGTGTGTATTTTGTAGCTTATAATGCCTTCACATAAAAACACATCCTGGAATGTAAGACTGGGAAGATGAGCCACTCTGCCACCAGAGGTCGCTGTGCTTCTGTTTAGCGTCACTCATTTAGCAACACAAATAAAGTCCCAGAGCTTCATCGATCCAACACAACCATTTAAAGTTTATCTCCAGATGTTTAAAATTCCTTTTCCCTTGTAAACAGTCTCTTCTTGGGGTGTGTTAGTGGATGGAGACATATAAACTGTATATTCCCCTTATGGGCCAAAGATTTATAATCTGGGCTCGTCAAAGTGGAAACGAGTGTTTACATCCCGTCCTCAATATTTATTTAATAAGTGGGAAAACCATCTAGTGTAGTTTTTAAAAAATAAATAAGATATTTCAAATGAAGAGTGTTTCTTCCTGACACTGTATGTTAACAATGTAAAGACATTGCAGCATAATGTTTGAATCACAAGGTAATTTCTACTGCTGTTTATTATCTTCCTTTATAATATGCTAGATGTTGTGTTTTGAGTTTGTTTTACCGCCTGTCCATATTGTGAAATGACAAAATTCTTGAAATTCTCCTTACCCCATTTTTGGTTTATGAAATCGCTTCCCCCGGCGAACATCTTGCACTGGATGCACTTCGCTGCATATTGCCAAAAATAGAGATTTCTTTGACCGAGTTTCACTTCTCTCAGCAACGTCTAGGGTTCTGCGGTCAAGGGGACAAGTGGTGTGAAACTAGTGGCAAACTTCTCCATTCTTAAAAATAAGGACGGATCAGCAATGACTGAGACCTTGATGACACTGAAGCTTGATGAAGAGCCAGTAACCCATCACTCTGACGATACAGAGTCAGCTTCCAGTGGCGAAGTCGCTCTAAATAACAAGTAACACAGAAAGTCTCATCCCTCCCAAAATAACATCTCTAAACATCAAAAGAACTAATCTGCATCCAATAGAAACAGAATCAATTCAAAAATAGCAAAAATATAGTCCTGGTAGTCAAATGGTAAAACACTTCATGCTATATATTATATATTATACCATATGGCACTGATGGCAGCTTCTTTATTGGTTGATGATGACGTTAAGATGGCTTTTATATCTATATATTAATATATATAATAATATGTAATATGTATATTACATATGAAACATTTGTTATGACATCCATGAATTTTCACTACTCATTTCTCATTTCTGAACGCAACACTTAACCGCTTGCGTCAGAGGCGACGAGCTTTCAAAGCCACTCCAGCTCGTGCTGTTGACGCAGCTCAGGGCAAAGTCCCCAAGTTGGCGAAGCCATGAGACCCTGAAGTGGCCTAATACTCGATGCGCATGACGTGGGTCACGTCTGAAGTCGGAGTCATAATAACAGAACAACTGAAAATCCCATTGCAGGCTGTTCATCCTTAATGCGCCTCCCGTGATGCATTTAAGGGACTTTGCCACACATTAAACTTTGTGTGTCTGTGTGTGTGTGTGTGTGTGTGTGTGTGTGTGTGTGTGTGTGTGTGTGTGTGTGTGTGAGTAAACAATCTGAACTGAATGAAGCTTAACCAGCAAAGCCAATACAGAGCAGAGGAAGTGCGGCTCATGGCTGCTCTGCATTGGCTTGAACTTTCAGTCACACTGTTTCAATCTCAGTCACAAACACAAACGCGAGCAATCGTGGGAACAACTGTCAACTAAAAGCAGGATAGTGTGTGGTGTGTTGTTTTACACAACCACCCTATTTTGTTCATTTCCTTACTCATGCACTATGTAACAGTTAACTCTGATGTTTTCCTGACTTCGCCTAATGACTCTTTTAATTGTGGAGTATGTTTTTGTTGTTTTCCAACCTGTCTGAAGCGACGTTTCACGCACTCGTCCAAACACAGGCCAGGCCAAAGCAAACCTCCTTCATTCTTCATGTGGATCAGCTTCTCCCAGATACCCCCGGCTAAAAAAAGACTTTCTTAAATACTTGCAAACAGTCTCAGCAGCGTGTCAACAGGATACTAAGAGCTTCACAGCATCCCACCCCCTTCCCTGAGGGCTTTTCCTGTAATCTGACATAGCTTTCATAGCAGGCCCTGTTGTTCCAGATGTTTAATTCTAAATGACCTCTGACCCCACAAAGGAGAGACGACAGCTGATGTGCGAACGAGAACAGAGTCCAGATCATATCAGGGATCGTTCAAATAGCTCGGTGACTGTTTTGAGAGGAACCAGATGCAGCAGTAGTCCAGACATTTAAATCATCAAAATTCTCAGGCTGTCATCTAAGCATCTAACATCTAAGCGGCTCATTTAGACGAAGCCAGGGCGGCGGGGCTCTGCTTCATTGCAGCGTCTTCTGTCGCTTCTTGATCAAGCTTTACTGTAAAATATTACGTCTAATGTCTAATATGTCTAATATGCTTGGTTTTGATAGTGGAGCTCCCTCCAGCTCAACCCTGCTTAACCCTGCCCTAACAGGAAGTAAACAAAGCAGAGTTCTCCAGGGATGATTAGATACTTATTAGATGGAATACTTTAAATACTTATTAGATAGAATGCTTTTTTACCACCTGGTTTGAGTTTGAGTTCCAAGTCGTCCAGCGAATGGACCACTGTGATTTTTTTAACTTGATTTTGTTGATTTTTTACATATTTGAAAAGTTATTTCTGTAGCTGCAATCGTTATTTTTTATATGGAATCAAAATTGATCTAATTTTACTTTTACTACCGAAGTACAATTACAATTCTCTAAACTAACCGACTCATTATTCTGTTACAATTGTCTCATTTTCACAGATGAGCGTTTAAAATGGAAGAAGTACAAACAATGTGATTCAATGGCAGAACATTCAAAATTGCTATAACAATAACAGATAACTGACAAATTAGAAAGATCACTGTATAAGGCAGGAGAGGAACTAACAATTTAGGAAATGATAAAAAGCTAAAAAGCATTGCAAAACAAGCAAGATATTTATTACCGAACAATTTAAGGAATAACAGAGGACCCAGAAGAACGAAGATGGTCAGAACAGAAGTAACAAGGGAATGAGGCAAAGATGAACCGAATCAATAACAGATTCTATATATACAACCAGGTGTGAGTGATCATGATGATCAGTCCAGCGCAAAACAGGAAATAATGGCAGCAGCAAAATGTAAGTCAAATAGTTTGTGCGTTTTAGTTTAGAAGTTTAGTATCAAAAGGTGACATAAAATAACTTTGATATCTGTTCTTATAAGGTGGTTAAGTCTTAAATATCTTTGTATTATCAGATATTACTTTAAGTAGCTGTTACACCTGTTAATAAATGTCTTTGTCTCATGGTAGATGTCTTTCTTTAATATCATATAGTTTAGGTGTAACCTGGTAACAAAATGAAAATTATGTCTATCAAGTATTAACATTTATGTTGAACACAAAATATGGCAAAAATATGGGCTGTTGTTTTGGTGATTAGAATTTTCCTTTGGTGCTTTTTCAATGTGTCAGGCAGTAAATGGTTTTAAGGAGATGTAAGAAGGAGTCTTTGTTACAATAATGTATGAACAATGCACTGTGCCGTGCCAGTGTGACTGCACCGTGCTAGTCCTACACAGAGATTAGGAGCAATATGAATAATCACTCATGAGCGGTTTTGTTATCTCACATGATAAGACTGAGGCAGACATATGAGCAGAGGTTGCAAACAGAGGATAGTGACACGTCCAAGGTGTGCATCCTGACCGGTTGAGCTGAGATATGACAAACAATGAATCATTTTTCACCCAGGGGTTTGATACTGGTTGCGTTTCCTGTGTGGAGGATGTTACTTCACACAAACTCCCCAGTGTTTCCGATATCAAAGTGTAACCATTGCGCTTAGTTTTTTCATTTAAAGCGCTTTACATGCTCATGAAACCAAAGTCACCCATGTTGTAACTTGTTACAATGTTTCGTGAGCTTGATTCATCTTCAGGCAGGTTGTGTGTCTGTGGGCAGTTGAAAAGGCCTGTGAGCTGTGGAGCCCTTATACAGTAGTTAAACCTTTGGGTAAACTCTGGTTCCTGGAATTCCTTTTGCAGCTCCCTCTAATTTTAGCAAAGTCCATTTGTCGTATAATATGTAAAAAAAAAACAACAACATTCATATGCGTCACTTGTCCTGTGATCACCATCACGTCACTTTCAAAGCATCACGTAAGGATTTCAGTTGAAATGTGAAACAGTCAAATAATTTGAAGTCTGCTACCGTACGTCACTGTCTGACCACGTAAAGCGACCACAAAAAGCACGAAACATGAAACTTTTCCATGTGGAGGCCTAGAATGTAGTTTAATGACCCCTGCAGATGAGTAGGGTTTTCCAGCGCCGGTGGTCTATAAACCAAAGGGACTCGTAGCAGAGACACTTGTGGAAGTGGGGAATAAATAAAAAGAGGATAAAGAGGCTGTTCAGTTGCTATTATTGAGTCAGACCGAATGATGAAATTGGTTAAATATTGGGAAGTTACAGTAAAGCCGTAATAATTGGCAGGCTTTTATAAGACTAATCACTGTGACAAGGTAATGTTGAGAAATTAAACACTCCCCCAGTGTTATTTTTAGAGGGATTTCTTTCTCAAACGGCACGACTGAGTTGTCTATTATCGTTTAGTTTCAACACCCCAACCATTGTCTTAGTCACATCCGCTGTGTCAGGAGTTAGAATTAAAACCAAGCGGCGTTCCCAAAATAAAGGTTCAATGAAGATAACAAACGGACGTACTGCGGGGTTCACAGGTGTTATCTGTCGGCATCGGCGCGCTCCTAGACAGCGCAGCCAACACAACGTGCGTATGTCTCCCTTGATTAGTGCCTTGATATGGCTGCAGACACACCTGAGTAAAATAACCTCCTGTTCCATAAAAGGGAACTTTTAGCCCTTTAGTTGACCCGCCGCTCCAGACGTGAGTCACCAGGGCCGGAGTTTAAAGAAAAGGTCGAGGGTCAGTGCTGATTGCGATTAGTTTTCAACATTATTACAATCACAGATGAAATTTGCTACAGTACATAAATATGTGACAGTATCAGTAGCTGCAGATTTTCTGATTTGATGCTTAAGATGGTTACACGTGACTGAAAGCCAGGTTGCATGATGAGGCGCTGCCAGGGGAATGTCAGGGTTTGTTTAGGCTTGAAGTCTGGGGAAAAGAAAAAATCATGGTTGGGATTTAATTGTCTACCAAGCAACACTTAGGAAAACGCCCTGGTTTGAGTTTATATGAGTAGGACTTTGATTTTAGGGTAAAAATGTAAACGTGTAAACTATAGTTTTAATCTATCCTATGAAACGAGCTTATCGTTTATCAGCTGCCTGCTCCTTCATCCCATTACAAAGGTGCAGCCTGCTCTCACTTCCCCCTGGAAAAGCTCCTTCTGAATTCCTGCACGCGCCCTCACCACCGTACCACCGAGCTCGAACGCCAGGTTCAGACGGTCGTGTTTCGACAGGTGAATGTTCAACTTCTGTGCTTCCCGCCGACACACCACACTTTCCCTCCTCCGCATTCCAGGACAAGCTCAGGCATCGCGAAACACCGCCCCTGGTATCCAACAATGGGAATTCACTGCTTACATAGTTCACTGCAGAGTTTTACAGTACGACGTGTATCTTCATGACCACAGGGCTGTTGTACACGCTGCTGATAAAGCAAAGCTACTGTTCTCTTAAGCACAGTGAGTTCCCTGACACTCGAAAGGGCAACTTTTCCAAGTATCATGTGAAAAACTGTGTAGGTCAGGTAGGTGTAGGTGTTTGTGTGTCTGTCTGGACAACGGAGCGTTCTGAGCTTTACCACTTCAGGAGAGATAAGATGGGACGTTTCATCTGAGTCATCTTATATATATAAAAAAAGAGCAACTGAATCTTTTGTTTTTTCTTGTTTATTGTGACTATAACTGTTTGAAATGTAGTTTTTATGCTTACAAGAAGAATTGACATTCTAGTATGTCACTTGAACAAAAAATTCCAGAGGAAACCTGGTCTGTAAACACTTCAGAGGCCACTCAAACATCCCAGTGAACTCAAGGAGCTTTCAGTCGGTCTCAGGTGCTTGAAGAAATGCCTGAAATGACTTACAGTGCCCCAGCGCTGGCTAAAAAAACCTCAATCTTCACTTACAAGACACATCCAGCACTTTAAACTTTGAAGTACTGGTATGTAGAAAGAAGATATTGTGTTCTGACACCGCGATGCCCTCTGAGACTTTCATTGTTCTATGTAATCTTTAGACCCAGAGTACAAACTATGTGAATGAGACACAATTTAGCAGACTGTAAAACAAGCAGCCATCAAGGGAGTTTGCAGTGTCACAATAAAGCTATGATGCTTTCACTTACAGTAGGACGTTAAGTTGAGTATTCGGAGGCGAATCATATGTTGGTATTTTAAACACACGTTCACAAATGTGCAGGTCCAAAACAATTCTGAAGATTTGTCCAATCCGTTTGCTGAAAAATGTCCAATTGAACATGTGGCTGACAAGAGGAAAACTGGACAAAGTCCTAACGAGGACGGATGAGTAATGTAAGACGTTCACACAGTTCTCCACTGTTGCAGTACAACAGAGATTTGAATCCGGTCGTTATTTATCTGCAGGGAAATCTAGCGTTTCCAATTTCGCTGGAACAAGGCCGGGTGTTTCTCAGCGTTACCCCTCCCTTCCAGTGGCGTTGTCTAGTCTGAGCCCGGCACAGAGCAGATCGCACCAGAACACGGCTGAGCTTAATTGTGCGCGTCTGAATCTGAGCCCCAAACAGTTCACGTCACGCTGAAAGGTTTGAATAGAAACCTTCACATGTGGTGCTTTTAACAAACTACTTCCAAATGTGTGATCATGTGATAAATGAGCCTTTGGTTCTTAATGAGCTCAGATTGTCCAAAAAACAAACAAACACAAACATGGTGTCGGCCAGAATCCACTGGAGCTCAATAATCATTCTATAATTTCATATCTGGGTATGTCATGTCATCGACCTGCCCTTGATCTGCAAATATTTCCAGCCTGCTCTTTCTCCCACACAGCTTCGCTCAGTACCAGAATCAGCCAATAAAAAATAAAATTGATTAAAACTATTAAATATAAATGTGATATTATTGATTCATGGCAAGGAAGTGGACATTAACGTGTTTGTAACACTCTGGTGGCATCCGCCTTCCATTTCTGACCTGCAGTCTGAAAAATATTACTACAGTGAGCAGCTCCTTCATTTGTGTCCAGCTTTATCGAGTGCCGGCTGATAAGACGAATCGCTGTAGACACTCCCGGGCGTTGCCTGACTTCCAGCAGGCCCCAGCTGAAGACATTTCAGAATGAGTGCATAGGATTCGTGATTGAGATCGGCAACAAGAGCTGAAGTGCAAGTTACAGCCTCAGTTTTACCTTGAATGTCAGACGTCTGAGCTCTGAATGAAATGTTGTCTATATCCAAGAACGGTTGAAATGTGTACATATCTAAACTGTGCTTCCTCATATTTTTAGTGAACTGACACCTGAACTGTATAAAAGCGACAACCAAGATCAGTTCACACGAAATCCTCCCGAGAACTGGAGACGCAAAAGAAACAAAGGACTTGTCCGATTTTTTGTGAACGTTTTAAAATACAAACAACCAAAACAAAGTGTCTTATTGGCATCTGGGGGACGAGGGGGGGGGACTTATGAGGAATTGATAAAACAATGATCTTAAAAGAAGCTGAAGTGTGCTTGCGAGAATTTTGCTTTCCTCTGTGGCTCCCAACAAGAATCAAGGAAGACATTTTCTTTTCCTTTCCTTTGAACCTTTAAAAGGTAAACAATGCCTGACAAAAGTGTTACAATAACACAATGTGGCATCAGTTATAGACCTTGACTTATTATCAAAGTATTTCGAGAATGAGTTGTTTTCTAGTGAACAAATATTAATCATACAGTTATATAACATGTTTCATCTTACTTTTGACTTATATAAACCTATTGAATGTAGCAAAATCGTTCAGTTGGTCTCGTCTTGTGGAGACTTTGTCAGAAACGTCAAACCTTAGAGCACGACTGAACTCTCTGAATTCAGGTACAATTATTCAAGGTGACGTCCAGAGAGAAACCAAACAGGAAGACTGCAGCGCCACATAAACCTCTGCAGAGCAGTGGTGGATCAGGGATCCAGTCGGGTTTAACACAGAAACGACCCAGACCGTACCTAGATTACCACAATAAAGTGTCAGCACCCAGACATGCTGTATGGCTGCTCCTCTCCTTCCTTCCAGGAACAGGCCTGGGAATGTAATCAGGGCAGAAACCCAGGACAATGGACAGAGAGGCCCATTGATCTCACACTGTTATATACATAATCCACACAGCCAAGGGAATGTGACGTAGTGCGGTAGTTTAGGTCGCTCTACGTCTTGGCAACACTTTAGTTTAGACTTGAGTTTTATAAGGTGGGCGACATGAAAGGCAAACGGCCAAAGAAGTTTATACTGGTTGGTTTGAGCAATCCATCCACCGGATAGCTGAGGTTCTGCACGGTCATGTTAAGAAAAGTGTTAGATGTACCACAACTGTGTGTGTAGGGTGGGGGTTGGAGGTTTAACCAATGAAAAAAAAACTGGCAAATTCCCTGCATTTGCATTTAGACCTTCCCGTCAGAGGGTTTTTGGTATTCACAGCGGAGCGCGATACAGCCGGGGAGGGAGGTCCAGGGAGGATAATGGAAGCGAGGGGAAAGCTCTGACACGGTGCCAGATAGAGATTCCCAGCCAAATATAGAAAAAAGAAAAAAAAAACACATGAAAGGACACATAAAACCACAAGTGTTTTTACTTAGCTTCTCCTGTTTACTACAAATAATTTAGGGTTGTCGTTCTATAAATTATCCCTTAGCGCTGTACAAAAATGCTACGGTGTTTTATTTGTTTTTCCAACTGCCCCCCAGGCTGCTTTCAGGTCCTTTAAGGTCCATGGGAAAATCCACTTGTTCTGCCACAGAACTCCTTGCGTGCTGACTGAAAGAACACTTTTCTGTTTTCAGCCAACCTATAACCATTTAACGATTGTTAGTCCGTAAACAAGATGAATTAATTTCCACTGGACCCTTAGTTTTCCCGCTAGAGCTGCTCCATGAGTGGACGCCCTGACTCACGCAACGAGCTGAGTTGGCTTGTTTGGAACTTGTGTCAAACAGTCAGGTCTGGATGTCCAACCACCAGCCCACTGTAACTGGATGAGCTCATCTCTCCTGTAGTCAGTTCAGAAACTTCTCTGACTGTGGCCCTGACTCAGTTAACGTGGGGTCAAAAGGAATTAGTGAGTGTCCGGGGCACGACATGACTACTCTCAGCTGAGTTGTTGTTCGAAATCAGACCAGAAAAGCTTCTGGAAATAATAATTAACAAAAGAATTCAATTAATTAAATCTTGACGTAATCAATTTAGCTTGTTGAGTTTTTAGTCTTTACTCTACTAACCTCCTTCTAATGATGTCACTTAGAAACAAATCTCTGGAGACATAAACAAATCAATGGGAATAAGTCAAAAATATATAAGGTTTGGCCTGAACAAACACTTTCTATTAAACTGTTAATGTTAAAGTAGGTTCACAGTTGAGGAGCAATAAATGAACCACTGATGCTGGG
Organism: Macropodus opercularis; assembly: GCA_030770545.1. Lineage (NCBI taxonomy): Eukaryota > Metazoa > Chordata > Actinopteri > Anabantiformes > Osphronemidae > Macropodus > Macropodus opercularis. The sequence continues at coordinate 9,502,571 of JAUCMP010000028.1, forward strand.
ATGAGCTATACCACTGCAGCGTGAGGATAAATGATCCCAGGCTGTTGTGTAACTAGTTAAATTTGACTGGCAGCTTTTTTTTGCAGAAAAGGATGAAAAAAATACACAATCCGGAGGTTTCTGAATTGTAAAAATGTATCATTCACTGGGAAATGCTCCAGCAAGAGTCACATTCGTGTTTCACATAGTCCGTACTGTACCGGAACACATCAGACATTCAGCTTCTCCAGCTGAATCAGCACTAGAAACAGTGATCCACTTGAAGAAACGGGGTCGAGCGGCAGCCAGCAGTAAATCCTGCTGCAGAACTGGCAGCACGCATGAAGACAGCAGCCTTTTGAAAATGTGGATGACAAATTCACTTTACTGCAACTGATTACTGTAATAAATAAAGATTAATAAACACCTGGCTCCAATAGTGCCTCCACGTTTGACAGATGATGTTGGTCCTTTTCTCCTCCATCTTTTTATCTTCCCATCAATCTCACTGCACAACTTCCGAGCCTTTTTGGGTCACGGTCTAATCTGGCTGATCGGTCTTTGAACATCACAAGTGTTTTGCACCTTGTTGTCAACTGCCTGCATTTACTGATGCATGTACCTACACTCTGACACACTACATGTACATCGTGCACAAAAACCAGACAGAACCGTGTGATCATCCTCTTCCACTGAATGTTGAGTGTTGTATTGGCGTAACCCAATCTTTTATTTCCCTCTGAACGGGTTTACTTAGTTTAATCATGGCATCCTCCGCTTGCACGGACACGTCTTTAGACATCATGTCGACAGTTCCAGTAAACAGCAACTAAATGCAAATGTAACACTCACAGCCTTTTCCAGGTTTTTAAATCTCTTTGACTCATCGTGTTCATGCATCTGCTTGTCAGCCGTATGTTTTCTTATTTATGAGCCCACAAAATGAAAGCATATTTAAGAACAACACTAGTAGAATTATCACAAAATTAGAAAAAAATATATTTCAAGAACTACAAGAGGAGAATATTGATAATGTCACTGTACCGAAGATGTATTGCGTGTGTTACTTTATAACTAAATTAAGAAAATCTTTTTGTTGCTGGTGATCATCACACGTCACATAACAATTGTTGCAAACATATTCAAATCATAAAACAACATTGTTATAATTGTTATAATTATAAAAGCAGATTACTTAGTGATTGAATACGCCGCTGGATCGAGACGGTGACCTCACTGGGAATGGAACGCGGTGTGTGCGGCGTGCGGCTTCAGTGCGGTGACGTCAAAGTCGGACGCTCCTAATATGGTCAGGGACCGGTTATAACAGCATCAGCGCTGTGGCGGGGTTTACAGCGACGCGCAGTTTGAGCGGACTAAACATCCGGACGCGACTAGAACCCAGCGACTAGAACCCAGCGACTAGAACCCAGCCCGACCCGAAGATGCCTGCAGCGGCCCTCTGTCTGATCCTCTCTCTGTGCGCGTGCTGTGCCTCGGGTAAGCTCGCGCGCTCGTCTTAATGAGCAAATGCAACTTCTGAAATTTGTTTATTTGTTTGTTGTTGTGTTTTGTTTATTTTGAGCGCTTACATGCGAATAGACTAATTCGTAAAAATCAATTCAAGTCAACTTTATTTATATCATTATGTCATTTATATAAATGACAAAATAAGAAATGTAGATAAGAGTAAAATATGAATGTAAAACTGCAAAATCGTGTGAGTGTGAATTACTAATCGTTTTTATTGTTGCAATAACAATGAGACGACTTTGCAGCAAATGTAGCCGAAGGTCACATGTAAACAGTTTGTTCTGTAACATATATGTGACACAACCTTTGGCTGCATCACTGCGGGATCTGCGTCTTTGCGTTTAATGATAAATTAATATATTAATAATAAAACACTTTTGCGCCTCCATCTGCTCCTGGAGGCTTTGAAAATAGGTTTCTTCAGGAAAGTGTTACGTAATCTTGACTGTGTGTATTTCTACCATATCGTCTCAAGATTACCTGGAAGTCTTTCATGTTCAGGATACTGTGTTAAATACCAGCATCTAACTGTTTTTTGGCCTCGTTTTAAGTATTGAAATACATCAGATCTCAGCCTGATCCTGTAATTCATTCAGCGTCTGTTCTCCCACTCTTTATTTGAGCACATTTGAAAGCTTTTAACTTACATCTTCGTGCTCTGTGTGTAGGCAGCTGTGTTTGGCTACTTTGCCCACGAGAACCAGTGAGCAATGCAACATCCTAAAAGCCCGATGTTTACATAAATGTCTGAAACGATGTGAAGGGAAATCCTGGAAACTATTTAGGCCAAAACTGCTCATTACTGGTAGTCTGGAAAAATAAACCAAGTCTTTGAGGACTTGTGGCTGCGGCCAAACCGAACAGTTAGTCTGTAAAATGTACGAACAAGTATGTTTTATTACTGTTGATAAGAGCAGTTCCTCTCATTATAAGCCTGAAGTTACACAGAGTGAACGATCAGTTTTTATTAATCAGCAGGACATAGTTTACACGAAGCTGGGCGCCATCCTGTATAATAGGTCTAAAAGTTTACTCTCTGTGTGTCTCTTACTCCAGTGTTTCGTTGTAACTTTATAAAAACGTCATAATTTTACATTTAGCATGAAGTTTGTTGTGTTTCATTCACGCTCCTTATTTTTGCAGGCTCTTACCCTAAAGCCCAGAACATCAGTTGGCAGTCAACAAACTTCAAGACTGTGCTTAGCTGGGAGCCCACGCCATCAAAAGATTTTTCCTACACAGTGGAGTACTCCAAGTGAGTACCTGAGTGCAGACCCTCATCTGTTTCCAACTTATTCATGTTACTTTGTTCTTGACACAGGTCATGTTGTTGGATGCATCCAACCCGTTAAATTACCCCCTTTAAAACCTCGGAGAAATGGTTAACGACAGCAGGGCAGGATAAGAATCTGTTTCCGGCCCAGGAAAGGAAGGAATGTTGATTTATGTTTAGAAATCTAGGAGCAGAACATTGTAATTTAAACATGCAACAAATATCAGCTGCAAATCGTGATTCAAATCTTATTCGAGCTGTCCAAAAAGATTATTTGTTCCATCGGTGTATTGGAGACCTTGAAAAGCTAATGGGTGTAACTGTCAATCCGTTACAGGATTGGTGCGGACAGAGAGAGGAACATTCACTGTATCCGCTCCTCAGCCACGGTGTGCGATCTGACCAGTTTCCTGACTGACTTGAAAGCCAACTACACAGCCGACATTTTGTCTGAACCCCCCCTGGGGGTGGCGTCTGACCTCAGAGAGCCGCCTTACAGCACCTCTCCACGATTCTGCCCCTACAAAGACAGTAAGTTCCTTTGCTACCGAGTCTCCTGAGGAGAAGATCGTTCCATAGTTCAGACCTGTCTCCAATTTAACCACTGGGAAAATAATTTCAAGCAGCCAGGCAACACAGTCAGAACAATATACAAATTGTTTGGAAGCATGTTTAGACAGGTCAGCAGTGGATCAGAGCCAACGCGCAAACACTTCCATTGAAGGAGACTCTGTGTCGTGTGTCTGGTGAGGCAGTGAGCGAGCAGATTACTTCAGCGTCCTTCACCTTGGGTCCTATTTTTATCCTTATTATTAACAACTCACTGTTCAAAAACGTGGGAACATGGGAAAGGTCAAAAAGGTCAAGAAAACACGAGCAGTCCTACAATTCAACCAAAAACGAAGACAACGTCCATCACAGTTTACAGAATCGCTTCCTGCTTCATCTTTGACCTAGTGCCCTTAACAGGGCATGGAACACAGCAGAGATATCGTATGGAGACTTGGAGAGCTGCGATTGGTCAGCTTAGACTTTCCCCTGCGTGTTCTGATGGGTGTAAAGATAATAAAGTGTATATACAATAAAACCACAGTGATGTCTGACTCTTTTGATCCTGTCTCTACAGCGGACATAGGCAAGCCTGACTTCAAGGTGGAGGTCAATGAAGATAAAACTAAGATCACCTTGCACGTGACTGATCCACTCACTGCCCTGTTTCAAGATGACCGCCAGCTCAACATCAGGGACATCTTCTCTGACGATCTGCAGTACATGGTCACATATCGGAAAAGCACGAGCACCGGCAAGGTGAGCAACAGCACTCGTCGCTGCTTCCGCTCCACTTCACTTGCACGTTCGCTGGAAATGATAAAACCGGACGCTTTCCTTCATGCTTTTCTGCAGAAAGTGCACAAGTCTAAAGGCAGCGTGATAGAAGTCCCAGGTCTGGACAAAGAGGTGAGCTACTGCTTCACCGTCCAGGCTTTCATCCCCAGTCGCGCAACCAACAAGCAGCTGGGAGAGATGAGCCACACGCGGTGCTCCAGCGATGAAACGACATCCATCACTGAAGGTGAGCCGCCCTGATGAAATTACATACACACAAGTTACAGAACCACAAGCTGTTGAGTGTGGACTAAAGGAACACATTAATATAGGTAACACTGTAATATGCCTTGTGTTTTTCTTTTGTGCACCTAAATGAAGGTGTGTGAAAACACTAACCAGACTGTGCTGGTATTTCTGTGTTTATTGGGCCACACCATCGCGTTCCTGGCAAAGCGAAGAGGCAAACAAACGTGACAGGAACAGGACATGACTGTATTACTGTGCGATGGTGTGGGTGTGAAGCAGATCGTAGCTAAAACACATCAGTCAATGTCAACGTACCTTCCGTGGATAAATAAAATTGTTGGCTTAATAATGTTTGGCACATTCCCATATCTTCTGTTTGACGTGTTCTTTCAGACGGAGCAAAAACAAGTTCTGCTGTAGCTCGAGTCAGCAAACACATCCACGTTGTAGAGCCAGTTCTTTCAACTAAATTTAATTGTCACTAAAGCTAAATTTTACTGTTCTAACAAAGCGTGAATACTCTACTTGAAGGTTCAGTTAATGCATGAGCCATAAATTGACTAAACTAAACAACTGTGAGCTGATGATCAGTATCACATTGCAAATATTCTAGGAATGCTAAGGACTAATAGCACAGGGACTAGGAAATCCAACAGCTCCCTCTTCTGGAAGCGACACTGCGATGCTATTCTGAACTCGCTCTCACATGTGAACTCAGCCCTTTAATGCAACGCGTCGTTTTGCCCTCCACAGTGTATTCAGTGGGCACGATCGCCGCTGCTGTCTTCCTCGTGCTGCTGCTGATCGGCCTTGTGGCCGCTGTGGTGGTGATCTGCTACAGGCGCAGGCAGAACGCGCAGACAAGTGGACGGGACAAAGTGCCACAGGATGTATAGTGTGTCCCATCACACACACACACACACACACACACACACACTGTGGGAAAAAACGGTACAACTGATCTACAGACCTATACCCTACATCTACATCTACACTAGTTTAAATTTCCTCTGTCAAACACTGGAATAAAACCTTTTAGTTTCTGTGAAACTGCTCTTGAACACGTTAGAGATATTTCATTATTTCACTGTTTTATGCTGCAGATAAAGAGACTTTAGGGAGCACTGTTAATAACTGCTAGTATTATTCCGCCACCTTGCTAAAGTAGTACTGTAATAATTCATTCCTCTGCCTTCCTGTTTGGTGAGCGGTATGTTGACTGTATAGAAACACTACCAGCTACTTTTATTTATTTTATTTTATAGTTTTACTTGAAATGATCTCCCTGAGGATGCTGATGATTACGAGGCTGGGGAAAGCTACACTTTATAGAATACTATTTTTGTACCTAATGCCTAATTTATTGTTAAATTGAAACTAACTTTTTTGTATATAATGCTTTACACATCAAGTTGTTGCAAAATCATTTTGTTATATGATGAAATATTGAAGAAGCAATAAATATTTTACAGAACTTGGCCTGTGACCTTTTTTTTTTGTTGGTGTCCTGTTTGCATTCCCCAAACAATACGTTGCTCTTTCAGTAATGATAAATATGAGCAATATATATCCACCATTGATTCATCCTTTATTGGAAATGCTGGTCAATGCAGAATCAGTTTGATCTGACCAGTCGCTACTGGTGAATCGATCAAGCGACTGATCACTAAAGTGTTCAAATGGAGGCGCTGTCCCAACCAGAAGTTTGTCTGCAGTGTCTGACTGCTCCAGCACAACGAAAAGTAGATTGTCACCCTTCATACCTCACATACCTCAAGAGTATACTGTAAAATCTCTCCTGTTCAGCCTCATAGATCAAATGTTAGTTACCAACATCTGTGTATATTCACCTCTATATTCTACAGTGGCCCATATGCACATATTTGCCTTTTTGTTTTTCTTGTATAGCTCATGTGAAAAAAAAAATATTATTCACCTCTTTAGTGCCATTCAATCTCTATTTAGCCACGTTAACGAGTATATTGCACCTACGGCAAAGCTAAACTGAAACCTCCAGTTGTACTGGTTTAGAAGACAAAGAATGTTCTATAGGAGGCAGCGTATATGGCTCCATTAGAACTAAAAAAATCCCTCCTTCCTGCTCTGCAAAGGACAGTTGTTGGCTCTGGGTGGTGCAGTGAGTAATGTGGTGTGATGCCTTCACATTCTTATTTCCATGGATGCAAAAGAAATTTAGGACATGCACAGTCAAGCCCAACGAGCAGTGTTTGAAGAGATACTGACACACCCACACCCAGACAGACAACAAAGGAAAAAGCCTTTTCATGAAAATTCATTAATCTTCTGTTTATTATTTAATGCATAGTGAGATCATAACAGTATTATTTTTCATTTAAAAACATGGATATAGCTCGGGCTCCTTCTTTACATTTGAAAATATATTACATTACAATGACGTTACGTAATAGCTGAAGGACTAGAGAAGGGTCTGAAAATTCTTGTACCAGTGATTTACTGAGAGAAGCCATGACTGCACTTTAAGACCCAGTCCACAGGTTAATAAAGTTCACATAAAAGTTAGACATGTTTTTCCAACAACCAGAGAAACTTTCAGAAAAGGACATGGTTCATTATCGGATAAGAATAAGAAGAAAAAGAAACAAGTTGAATCTGATGGCGCGCTAAGTTTTTAAAAATGCTGAAGAAAATGGCCTCTTTGAAATGAAAAAACAAAAAACAAAACTGTTGTTCAAACCAAACCTGAGGAGTCTGTAGAGCAGACAGCTGTCTTCTGACTGTGGAGGAAGCCCTCCTGCTGTGGTTTGGTCAACATCGGTGCATGGTAACGTTTATCAAAGCTGGACTCAGTGTGATCTGTCCTCTCTTAGCAAACCCCTGAATTACCAAGATGCCAGTGAAAACAGGCGACTTTGTTCCTGACGGACAGTCTGGCTTTGATAAATGTAATACAAAAACAAATCAACAATACAGACACCCTGGAGCTGACAGCTGCCATTAATGTCAGAGGTCTCACTAGCCAAGGAACCGTTGTCTGTTCTACTGAGGTCAAAGCTGGGCAGGGGCACTACAGTTTATAGATCATCTTTTGGGCAGACAGGTGAGTTCATACCACTCTCGGCGCTGCGGTGCCTAAGTGTTGTCCCCAGACAGTCATATGGAGGACGGTGACTGACTGGGGTTGCGCTCTAGAGTAGCAACTCCTGTCAAACAGAACGGACCTGTTCTGTTCTGATGAGCACTTACGCAGGACGCTTGCTGTACTTCCACAGTAACAGAACATTCAACAGCGTCTAAAGTTGCCTCTGAACACTTCATTCCGTTCCAGTAATTACGGTTCGTTTTATGGCTACAATGAGCGGCTGAGTTCTCAGCACGGCGTAATCACAGCCTAAGTAGAATATCGTCTTCAGAGAACAAACCGTGCTCAGGTTTGACACGGCCGTTACTAATTTCCCAAATCTTTAAACGTGTCTGTCTCCGTGTCTCACGACGATAACATCTCTACTTCATCTATGTGGTTGTTATCATTAGTTAAGAATCAGTCTTGAGTAAACTGACAGTGGAACAACCAGTACCGCTACATGACATATTTTAACCACCGCTTCTCCTCAGGAAAGGTTATGTCTTTTTGTACTACTTTGCTTACTGCAGGTGATATTCAACCATTTACTTCAGCCTACACTTACTTGCTGTTATTTATTGCATCAGGCCTGAAAATGATTCCTTGCCTGGGCTGCTCTCTGTGGATGTGGAACCTACAGGATCACCGGTGTGTGCATGCTCAGTTCAGTACTCTCAGTGTTATTCTGTGCAAGACGCGATGCCAGACTATCACGGCATCTTGCTCATCTCTCCAGACTAACTACTGATGTCAGGTATGAGCAAATGTACACAGCTGATTAAAACAGTATCGCAGTATAGTTGCACCAAATGTATGATTAGACAGGACTTAGTGCTTTAAATAACAAAAAGCATAAACAAGGCTTACAAAAAGTTACAAATGATTAAAAACATTTTCTAGCTTCAGCTTTAACGTCTGTCTAGAGTGCAAAGGATTAATGGACTGGTTTTGTCAAAGCAGTGTATTTGTGGCTAATGTCAGCAGACACTTATGAGCCAAACTCCACAGTTTCCTCTGTGATGGGCTTGAACTCGTAGTTTCCCCTCCCGTCCATGTGGAGGTAATACTTCATAGAAGGGACATTAAAAAGATCAAAGTCAGAAAACTGGGTTCTAATGAACAAATATCTGCCGAATTACAGTCAAGTCTGTCAGACATAACATAGATACTGTATGTCTGACTGTAGATAAAATATAAATATGTAGATAAAAGATAAAATAATAATAATAAAGTGTTCAGCCAGGCCTGTAAAACCAAACGTGTAAAAACAGTATGACTTACCTCATGGTGCTTCCACAGAGACTTTCTGTGCGACACTGTGAACAAGGTGATGCCAACCTGTAAACACAAAAAGAAAACTAGTATTTTGAGTTCATGTCAGATCCGTTTTATATTATTCATTCATCCTTAGAGGCTGCCACCGTAAGCCTCACTATGACGAAGAGTCTCTGAACAGCACGGACATATTAAAGAACAGCAGGTGTTGTTGGTTCATACCTTCCTGCAGTGGCTGTAGATGTAATCTTCGACATCCACACTCACTGCACTGGTGCACTCGTCCAGAATAGCAAACTGGGGCTTGTGGTAGAAAAGCCTGGCCATCTATGTACAGGAAGGGCATAAAATCATATTATTCTCTAAGGCCAGGGTGGTTAATTTCAGATGGAGTGGCTCTATGACCTGCTGACAGAGGGTGAAGGTTTAGTACTCACAGCCATCCTCTGTTTCTCTCCTCCACTGAGGATGTCCATCCAGTCCTGCACTATGTCCCAGCTGCCCTCCCTTTCAAGGATGTGGCCCAGCTGAACATTGTCCAGGTACTCCTTCAACACCTGGACACGCACCACGACGGCCATCATTAGAAACACACAGTGAGAGTGTGGTGTATGCGCACGGGAGTGTAGTTTGCCCCACCTGGTCAGAGATGCCTTTCTTCATTTGGGCTTCATGGGTGTCCGGGTATATGACTTGGTCCCTCAGAGAACCCAAGGTCATGTAGGGCCTCTGGATAAACACAACATAGCCAGTCAATCTAAGCAGCTCTACCTGTCTATACTTAATGGATAAAGGTGTAGGTGGAGCAGAAACCACTGCCTGTAGAAGAGTTTTACCTGTGGAACATAGAACAGCTTCCCTCTCTCAGGTTTTGTCAGCTCTCCTCCAAACAAAGGCCACAGCTAAAAACGGGTAAAGGTTTACAAACCAAAGTCAAAGCATACTTCATATAACGGTGTTAGTTAGTCACCATAAAGGAAAGGGACTCTCACCTCCCCGAGGACTCTGAACAAAGAGCTCTTTCCACAGCCATTTGGTCCACATACAAGAACATTGGTTCCAGACCTCACCTACATCAGAGGACACCGCGCCAACCACATATTAACACACAGTCCTGCATGTATGCATGTGAATATCAGCTTAGCTCAGCTGGTCTGTAAAGGAGAGCAGAGCTTTACCTCAAATGTGAGGTCTCTGATCAGGACGTCTCCATTAGGTGTTGCCAGTGGTGTATGGTCAAATCTGCAAATAAAAGCATTTGCTTTATTTAAAAGCACATAACTAAAATCTAAATCAAACTCAAATGAGGAGGTATATGCAGCTGCCAAATGAAAGGACCTACTTTATGATGTTATCTTTGTTGATGATTTGACCACTTCCGGGCATCAGGATGAGATTGTCTACGGCCGATTCTAAGATAATAAAAATGCATGTCAGTGAAGGCGTTTGGCCGCACAGATCCACTTCTCTGAGATGAAAATGTCAAGAGGTGTTTACCCTTCTCCTGCTGGGACACCATGGTGCGCTCATATTTGCCTTCATTCAGCTCCTTCAGGACTTTCATAAGTTCAGTGATACGAGCCGTGAATCTGCAGCAAAATGAAGCGATCACGGAAATTAAAAAGTGATTTTACTTCTAAATAGGAGTTAAATAAAATTAACTGAATTATTATTATTATTACCTGAAATATTTCATTACTATTGTAGAAATCGTTTTTGTGTAAAGAAGAGTTTAGTATAAAGAATAAAGATTCAGCCTCTTACCCTGAGAGGCGGGTCATCTCTCGACCAGCTAGTACAATCCTGCCCAGGGCCTGGGACAATCTCAGAAGCATCCTTCCACTCTGGTAGTAGTCCTATAGGTCAAACAGGCACAGTCACATCAGTTAAACGCTCATAGCCCCAAACCAAAGTTAGTGATGTGTGTGTGTTCTGACCTCCAGCAGCTCAGAGTGTGTGCTGTGCAAATGTCGAGGGTGGGACAGGTTGAGGAATGGTCGACTAACCACCAGGTAGCCCACCACAGTGGCGATATCTACGGGGGAGCAACATGTGGACACATCAGAACTGAAAACAATCACACAACGCTGGTAATAGCCTGGAGCTTCATCATCTATTTATGAATCACTGTAACTTAAATAGTTGTTTTATTTTCCATTTATCATTTCTATTTGCTATAGTAAAATAGAATGACAGAACATAACTGGGATATTGTTGGTCAAAGAAAAGAAAATACACCTTACATTTTGCAATTACGCTGTCCACAAATCCCATAGAGAAGCGAAAGAAGATGAAGTTATGCAAGTGGTCCACCTGGAAGAGCAAATCATTCTGATCAGATACTGAAAATGCACAGGGAACTTTGTTCTGCTAGAATAATTATATTTCTTATATAATTATAAGTATCAGATAAGGTCCATTTCTATTATTTTGTACAGCACATCATGTCTCTTTCTTCGTACAGCACAGAACCAGAGCAAGTGGGAAATGTAACATAACAGCCTTTTAGAAAAATACCTAATTCCTGAAAGAATTACATATTTTAACGTAACTTTCATTCTAAGCGATGAAGTACACTAGGACAAAGTGATCGCTGTGTGAAATTACAGGTATAACTAAACGTACTCTTGTCTGCGCCTATTAGACAAACTGACTGCTGGCTGTGATCAGAGTAATTTTAATTTTTTACTTTTAATTATAATTCCTTTGCGGACTAACAAATGTTACCCACCAGCTTCTTGAACGTTGCGTGGATGGTCTGTTTTTCCCTCATGTTCCCATTATAAAAGGCAATCTCCTCACTAAAGACCAAGAAAAAAATTAGTTATAGTAAACTGATGTGGGGTAACGAGTCAGGCGAATAGGCGTTTGTGTGCTTACCTGTTAGTTATAAGGCGCGAGTTGATATAGCGATACTCTCCCTCGTAGCGCTGCTCAGTGACCGTCATCTTGCCTATGGGCCTCCTTAGTCTGGTTAGGAACAGCCCTGAGATCACTAAGTAGGTCATCATGATGGCTGGGCCCTAGGTAGGGCAGAGGAGACAGACAATGAAGTGACTTCCTGTTCGGCAATTTGATCATCAAGATCACAAGTCCTCAAATTATGATTAAAAAGTTATGGGGAGGTATTTACACTGTAGCAAATAAAAGTTTGACCAACATGAAATGATGCTAACGTGCGAATCATAATTTAACCTTAACCAAAGCCTCTGCTGAATGAAACTGACATGCAGGGTTCCCAAAGCTCTACTCTCATTACCTGAGCACCAATGGCTGTTGCGAGCTTGAAGATGTACAGACCGATGTCCAACAGAGGCTGCAAAACAACAACAATAAATATTAATAAATAAATCCACAAATATTTAAATTTTGTTCTGATCACAGAAGTATTTGACAAGTGAAGTCACGTGGCACCAATACTGCACCAGTAAGTTTTGTACCTTGCTGAGGTTGGAGTACAGGTCCACCACACTGTTGCAGAATTTCTCTACATCCTGTGTCAGCAGCTGGTCGGCGTTGGCTATCCGGTTGTCCAGGTTTCCCATTTTGTAGTATGTGAAACCTCTGAAATGTCAGAACACAATGTCAGGCCGCAAATAAATCAGTAAACTCACAGAACATATGCTTCTGCCTGATAAACAATCTCCTGATCGGTCTAATTAAAAGATTAAATGAGAGAAAGATGAATTAAAGAATTAGCAGCCGCTTCAGCAGCTGTTTTACTTACTGGAGATATTTGTCATACAAGCTCTTTGTGAGTCTTTCCCGGAATCTCAGCTTCAGTTCGTTTAGGCCCAACTTTAGGAAGTTATTCACCAAGGCTATCTGGAATGACCCAGTCACACAGAACAAACATGTATCCATCTCTCACAGGGAGCTTAGCTTTAATAGCACAGCAGAAGTGACAGTGATTCTATAATGGTTAAAGGTTTTCATGCTTAGTTTTAGAAGTGCAGGAATAGGAACGATGGAAACATGCAGGACAGTTAGTGAGGCCGGAAATATATATTGCTCCTGTTGTCAACAAACCCACATGGAGAGTGTGCAAGTCTGAGTTATCATTGTTACTCTGGAAGTCACTTTGTTGCCCTAGTACCATGAATCATTGTTCACAATGAGTTGTTTACTTTGAATCAGTGGCACACATGCATTTTGTCTTTACTGGATTTGTTAACAACAAAAAAATATATATGAAACATAACGAGTCAATACTGACCCACATCGAACTACATTTGCAGTAATGATTGATTGCTCATGTCTGCCATGCAAAATGAAAGCAACTTAAGAAATATTTCAATGAAAATTACCTATGTTTGAGAGGAAATTAATTGCAAAGTAGAAGAAAGAAATGTTTTTTTACATAAGGTCTCCTCTGTACACTATTCACACTACAGATATGTTACAGCACAATATACAGATTGTATAGCGTGACACAATTATAACAAAAGAAGACACTTACAACTGGCATGAATTTGATAAAGCTGAACAAGAAGGTCTTGAAATCTTTTGTTGAGCGACCAATAATTGCACTGCAAACCACAACATGCACAGAGATGAGCAAACATTGCCAACAGGTCAGTAGATAAAATACTGAGGCTGGATAAATATTTGGATATTTGGAACCAAGTCATCCTTGCTAACCAGCCAAAATAAATACAAGAACAATTTAACTTTGAGAAGAGTGGAAAGGATTTGACTGATGTGAATCCTGAGATGTTTAAACACTGGAATACCATTTAATTCATGTCACGTTTTTTGTTATCATTACTCCACCACCATCATTACTCCACTAATAATGCTTCAGGAGTTTTAAATTCATTTTTAAATCATAAATAATTATTGATCATTCATTTGGCTATAGAAATACCAATTTTCTGTCCACATAAATTTAATGGAATTCCAGTTTTCCAGTGACTTTATACCAACAGTATTAACTATACCACCTGTCAGTGTTATGGCTTGAAGGGGAAAATGTAGAGCTCACACAATAAAGAATGGAAAAAGCACAACACATTTACAAAAGCAAAAACCACAGCATTAGTGGTTTAAAGCTGGGTTTCCCACATCTAAAGGAACCATGTGCTTCAAAGTTACCCCTGGTATCACTGATATGTAGGAATAAAAGTGCTTCTTGAAGAGACTGATGTCCCTGCTTATAATACCGCTGTGGAGAATCAAAACACAGAAATCAGTTCCTGCAAAGAATCAAAAGGCAGCATAATGGCACACCCTTTCTATCGTTATTCAGTTCTGCTGCATGACTGGCCTGATATGAATTCACTCCTCATCTCCACTTTTGATCCATGTGACCCTAATGAGTCTCTGCTCAAGGACATGCCTTGAATCATTCTTTAACCCAGTGTTGACCTTACCAACTACCTACCGCTCTAATTCTTTTAATTATTACGTTATTATATCTAACCTTTTCCGGACTACAGAGCGTTGTCAGCACACCTGTCTACCCATAATTATTGCTTAAACGACAAAGGTGTAAATTACTTTTTGCTTAATCTTGCTTCTGTGTTTTTCTTACTTGATCTTAATGCTGTGTTGACACCACAGATCACTGTGTATCCCAAACTGGGGACTCTGGCCTGATACATCTCACATGTCGCTAGTCTGATATGCCTGAAATAACACTAATGTCTTCACAATAACACCCCTAGATTTACTTGTACTGTAAATAGGTTTTGAGAGATGGTTGTCCTTTTCACTGATCTGCCTGAACACAATGTGGGGTGGGCACTGCTGATTTAAATGGTGCTGTCCAAGTCCTATAGCTGGTCTTACACAGCAAGACACTCCACAGTATGGCTGTAAGGTTAAGGGTTTTCTACAACATAAACCAAACTGCGATGTTTTGTCTTAGGCCTTCACAATCACACATTGTTGAACATTGTTTTGGGGCAAGAAATACTATTCACAATATATTTTGAGCAAAGAATATCAAACATCAAAAATATTTGTTCACTCTCCTCCGTTGTTGTACATCCACCGTGCAAAACAAATAACTGGGAACTGATAACTGATCCAGAGTCTAACCTTTCAATCATGGTGCCATTTTGGATCATCCATACGTCACAGTAAGTCCTGGCCACCAACATGGTTGCAATAAGGATAAGGTATCCAGTCTGAGGTGAAGACATAGTCAATTAGTTAGTACAGCCTGTAAAACACTACGGGTCATACAGTTCTTTATCACCCTGTCCATGACTCCACTCATATCTACTGAGGGAACCAGATAAGACTGACTGAAACCAGAGGTTCCATGTGATTGTGGCCTCGGCTTATGGACCCAACGTATCTGTGTCAAAGGACTTGTGTTTACAGTTAGCATTATTATTTTCTTTTTAATGATTTAAAAAAATGTGTGTCAAATGGCTCCATTATGTTTACAGTTAGTAAGTTATTTAATATTTTTATGTATTAATTTTTACAGTTTAAGTGCATCTGTGTCAAAGGGCGGTTTGGTCTGTCCAAGCGAGGTCACCACAACTGCGGATTGCAATAAAAGACGGTGCAGTAACACATAACTTATAATCCTCTCTCCACTCTGTTCCTCAGTATCAACGCGTGATTTAATTTGAGCAAGTATCGATCTAGATGAGCGCTAGAAACACAGACAACGTGACAAGAGCAAACAAGCAGCTCGGTAGGTTGTTGCCATACCTCCATGCAAAAAACACGAGGAATCATGAGCCGCAGAATCCGAGAGATTCTGAGGAAGAACACCTTGTCCACTGCTGCACGGTCTTTTTTGCCATCTTTCTATAGGACATAAAAGTAACAAAGCTGACGTGTTAATCAGCTAATGTCAACTATTATGCATGTTTTAACAGAAACTTTACAAGCTTTAGATGCTACATAAGAAGACCTACATACCTCAGTGTTCAGCCCTGGATCTGACGCTCCCTTCCTACTGTAAAGGAAAAAATAAGAAGAAAATCAGACTCAGCCTTTCCCACTGAACTAAAGGAAGTGAGAAATTCATAAACAGTTTGTGTCGTGTCAAAATTTTAAATCGTACTACAGAGCTGTGTATTTTGTGGCCTGTGTATAGTGATGGAAACACATGTGTCATACGATACTCATTAGGTGGCTGTGGCACAAAACGTGGAGTAGGTTCTCAATGAAAGCCAGTGGTTTGCTCGCTGACTCCTGCCACAGTGAACTACTCAGTATTATTCATTTATAACTTCCTGCCAATCATCTGGGACACCCTAGGGCTAAGTGACACACAAAGCATCACTATAAATTTCTGCCCTATGGTAGTTACATGGCCAAAGTACAACGCCACAAGTGAATATTTAAAATCACACAGCGGCTACAAATGTCGTAATGATGCTTTGAACTCTACTTGCAGTAGAGCACCTGTATTTCAAGATAACATGTGTCAGGGCCATTTCAGCTTGTCTTTTATCTTTTGAATTCAGCTGACAGATCATTTACTAACTTTTATCTTGTACTTGTGCTATATTGGTTTTACCTGATTTATAAAGACTTTATAACTGTTGTGCGGGGTTGGATTCTATCGCCGCTGAAGTAACAGTTGTCAGATCTCTAAGGAATCGCTTTTTAAGAGATATATCAAATACAAAGCATAAGTGAAAACCAACGAGACCACAATTTACTTAAAGGCCGAGTCAACATTAAGAAATGACCCGGTAGCGAATGACTGTGCAGCCTGTTGTGGTGACTTTTATTCCTAGCTGGAGTGAATTCAGCAGTCAAAGGTCGCTTCCCATAGCCCGTCGCTAGCAGATGCTAACTGACGTAGCATCGTGACAGCCGCGACAGACTCACCTGCAGCCCAGCTCGGCACGGCACGGCACGCTGCCATGGCGCTTACCTGTTCTGCCTGTGCGCCCGTCGCCTGTGCTTCAGCAAGTATAACACGAGCAAGACGCCGCCTGCTATCGAGGAGTTCCTCGCTGTCAGGTATTTACTGAAAGCCGCCATGTTTGTGACCCAGCGACCCCGGTGTGGCCTCCTCGATGCCGCGACGCTCCAACAATAGGCCCCGTTCAAACGAGCCAAGCCTGCGCAGAGTCGGTCACCGGCGAACACGGGAGCACGGAGTGTCGCTCGCAGTCAACTTCCGGTGTGACGTGGGGCGACCAGCTCTGACGTCACACCAAAGTAACCAATTGATAGCCGTGCAAACAGGGGCCACAGAATAACACGAGAACATCGTATGATCGTGGCAACTGCGACGTTTAAAGCACGAGCGTATTTGACGTATTTATGAAGCCCTGTCACTTGGGTCCCCGCTGGTCACGTGACTAAAATGCATCTTCCCCCCACACACACTCACTGAAAATTAACAGCGGTGACATAGTTTACACATATTTCACAACCGTCACAAGCCTCATCATTGTTCTTTGTTAATATTGCAGAAGTATGGTTTATTGCATGCTTGCTAATAAGCAACCGGAAGTATTCTTGTTCTTCTACACATTATCCAGGTTGTATAATACAAACTAAAGGTAATTGGACTCCATGGCTGAATAATAATTGGCTTGTCCACAAGGTGGGGTAAGAGACATATGATTGATTTCTGTCACTTGAAGGAGTATATTTCTCTAATCTGTCTCTTAGTTCCCTGGTAAAGGACAAGACATTTGTCCTTTACATATAATAAACATAATAAACATATAATTTATTGCTTTTTAAAAAAAAAACTTTATTCTGTGCACCTCCAGGGATGTCCTTCTCTATATGCTCTGTCTTTCTATATTTTTATTTCACTGCTTAAGAGTTGTTAAACATCTCTAGTATTTTTTATTAATTTATAACAAATTCCCAAAAGACATTAAAATAAACAATGAATTAAATGTAGTCAGTAAGCTCCAGAACATAATCATAAAAATATGGAAAATTACCAGCAGTTTGAAATCAGCCCCTTTAACCATCTTTGTTTACTTGGAATCAAAGGATTAGTTGGTCTATTGGGCACAGTCAGTGCAATGTATACGAAACCAGTTCCATTCAGGCTGTTCAACACAAACAGATGCTTCCACTGTGTTTGAACATTATTTTTCTGATTCCAGATTTGATGGTTCTAGAGCTTAGTATAGAGTAGTGATCATTTATATTGTAAGGTAGATGAAGGTTTTTGTCTGTAGCTCTAACAAAAACACAGTTGCTCCTTTTCTAGAAGTACTTGTGGAGCATGAGGTTTATGCGAAACGTTTGTAGAATTTTAGAAGTTGATCAAAGAGGGTAAAGAAAGTAATCTCCACATTAGGATGACAGTAAAACTGAATTCAGATGAAGTCGAAGTTCTCCAGCATCTCCTGCAAAGTAAGAATCATATTGCTAACCACCATTGTTTTCTATACAAAGGTCTTTTTCAGCATCGCTGAGGGCATAGTTGAAATAGTTGTTGTTCCTGTTCAACTGCTTTTTATCAATAGCTTCAGATAATTCTGCCATTATGGTGCTGACATCAGTAAGTGATGTGATGCTCAGCCTTGTGACTTCACACTGCTGAACAATTCCAGCCTCAGCAGCAGTGTTACAAGTGTCATCTTGGTAGCAATACAGCATAAACAGTAAAAGCTGTATTATGTTGGGTTGCCTCATACGATATACCATTCTCTACATTAAACATTTTACATGTTCAGGATTAGATTGGGACCAACAGATTATTCACAAACTAATAGACTCTCTGACAGCAGCAGGCAGTAGGAGGTCTGATCCAGGCTCTCAATGGGCAGAGAGAGAACACACAAGTGAACTGAAGCAGTGAAAAAAATCCTCTGACGAATTCTGTGAGGACCAACAGGTGGAATCCCCACCAAGCAGATAGAACAATTCCCAAAGAGCAATTTGTATACTTTCTATACATTATATTACAATAAGATGAAAAACAAGCTGCTGAGCATCAAGACATGACCCGTTATTATTAAACCACACGTAAGCATCGCTCTTTAGTTCTTGACGAACTAGTCTCTTTAGACACTGTCACATATGTACTGGCCTGAGAGGAGAGGAAAATCCCACTTTGTGTGTCTTGCAACCCAAATAAAATGAAGCTAGGCACATCATTTGACAGGAGGTGGAGTTTTATTTGCACAGATGTTACAAATTTATTTCACGACACTTTACAAACTAAGCTTCAAGCCCACATACAATTAAACCCAACAAATCCCACATTAAGCAAGCATTTACTCTGATCCAATCATTCATTAATTTTCTCATGAAAATGAGAAACAGTCACACACACACACACCTACGGGCAATTTAGAGTTTTCCAATTAGCCTAAGTGCATGTCTTTGGACTGTGGGAGGAAGCCACGCAGACACGGGGAGAACATGCAAACTCCACACAGAAAGGCCCCCGGTCGCCTCCGGGAATCAAACCCGGGACCTTGTTGCTGTGAGGCGACAGTGCTAACCACCACACCACCGTGCTGAGCCAATCAATAACTTTTAATCAAATTTATATGTAAAGTCAAGGCCAGAAATAAACACCCTTGGAATTCTGTCATAAAATGAACCCTTCTCTTAATTTTCTCTTTTTCCCCCTTTCTCTTCCTGTTCTGAGAGAAGCATTTGCATTTACTTACAGAACTGCAAGGGTGTCAATATCCATAACTGTACAAATACATACATACATGCAGGTTGGCTAAAAGACGAACAAAAATGGGAAGGCAACCTGGCCAACCACACAATGGGCCGTCGGACCAGGGAACTTTCCCCTAAACCTGAACCACCCCAACTACACCTAATTCAAAACAAAAACACAAAAGAAGTCACGAAAACAACTCTGTCAGACCAACCGTTACACTAAAACTCACTTACGCACTCACTCACTCACTCACTCAACTGCTTAGTCTTTGTAAAGGTCGAACATGCAAGCTCCACTCAAAAGGCACCTGGGAATGGAACCCAGGACCTGCTTCCTGTGTTGACGCCGGGGATCACAACACTGTGAAAGAAATGGAGGAAAGGTGGTCAAATCACTCATTTAAAGTGCAAGTGGAAGAAGCTGCTGTGATGTGGATTTTGGACATTGAAGAGGAGAAATGTGATGTTACTCACTTGAGTGACCAATGCTGCGATGATGCTGTAACACAAACCAGGCCATTTTCAGTCTCACCCTAAATCCTGGGCAGTGATGTTTTCTTCGCTGGTTACTGGCCACAAGTCCCTATTGGTTCTCACACCCAGATACCCAGACTCTGCCACAGGATGGTGGTTTGACTGGATCAGGCATTCTTCTGGTCCTTAGCGTCTTGTTACAGTGTGTTAGTTGAATCCAGGAGGGCCTTTCACAATCTTCATCACATTTTGGGTCATCAGGAGTGCCTGGTACTGTGCCTGTTGGTGGTTCCTCTAGTTGATCTGGAAGAGGTTTAACAGATTGCATTTTAGTCTTACATCATTTAGATTGCCTTCAGTCAACATCTTTCTAAAGCTAAAATGTCTTCAGCAGCTTCATCTGTTCTTGAAGTTTCAAGTATGGCATGATGTCCTGGAGACCCCATCTCAATTAGAGTTAGTTAATAGATCTTTATCGTACGTACTTCTCATACGACAGCCCGTAAGCGTCTCTCTTACTTGAGTTACCATAATTATTATCAAATAGTTGTATAATGAACTAGGCCTTTTCTTTACTAAAGCTCATCCTTACCTTCTGATGGCTGTTGGAAATAGCTTGTCCCATTGTTCATGACCATAAGCATTATGAGTAGGAAAAGAGAAAAGAAAAGGAGAGGTGGTCAGATCACTAATTCAAACAGAGTCAAGTGCAAGAACCTGCGGGAATAATGATTTTGGACATTGAAGAGTTAGAGAAATACGACGTTACTTACTTTGCTCGGGCCAATGATGACCAGTGCTCCGATGACGGCAGACCAACACATCCGCACCCTTGGAACACTGGTAATCCTGTAGCAAGGAAACATAAAGAAGCATGTTTTAGTGAAAATGTTTGGACTGATGTCACCTTTGGTGTGTGTTTGCTGAGAGTCGGGGCTGAGTCCTACTTCAGGTAAACCTCTAGAATCGGTTCCATTGAACCTCCAGGAACCAGGTAAAGGCAACTGCTAGTGCAGTCGCAATTCATCGTGCACGGCATCCCACATCTGCAAAATAACACGACAGGTTAAAGCAACAATACTAATAATTGTTCATTCACAGGTTAACTTATTACATGTCCACGCCACAGTAGGAAGACAGATTTATCTGACTGAAATCATACTGATGTAAGGACCTGGTGCCAAACAACTGACAAGTGATGTGAGCACAAACATGACAGGTGTTTGGAGGCTGATCTTTATCGTACGTACTTCTCATACGACAGCCCGTAAGCGTCTCTCTTACTTGAGTTACCATAATTATTATCAAATAGTTGTATAATGAACTAGGCCTTTTCTTTACTGAAGCTCATCCTTACCTTCTGATGGCTGTTGGAAATAGCTTGTCCCATTGTTCATGATCATAAGCATTATGAGTAGGAAAAGAGAAAAGAAAAGGAGAGGTGGTCAGATCACTAATTCAAACAGAGTCAAGTGCAAGAAGCTGCGGGAATATGGATTTTGGACATTGAAGAGTTAGAGAAATACGACGTTACTTACTTTGCTCGGGCCAATGATGACCAGTGCTCCGATGACGGCAGACCAACACATCCGCACCCTTGGAACACTGGTAATCCTGTAGCAAGGAAACATAAAGAAGCATGTTTTAGTTAAAATGTTTGAACTGATGTCACCTTTGGTGTGTGTTTGCTGAGAGTCGGGGCTGAGTCATACTTCAGGTAAACCTCTAGAATCGGTTCCATTGAACCTCCAGGAACCAGGTAAAGGCAACTGCTGGTGCAGTCGCAATTCATCGTGCACGGCATCCCACATCTGCAAAATAACACGACAGGTTAAAGCAACAATACTAATAATCGTTCATTCACAGGTTAACTTATTACATGTCCAAGCCACAGTAGGAAGACTGATTTATCTGACTGAAATCATACTGATGTAAGGACCTGGTGCCAAACAACTGACAAGTGATGTGAGCACGTAAGCGTCTCTCCCAAACTTGTGTTACTATCATTGTTGTTATCAGACAGTTGTATAATGAACTGGGCCTTTTATTTACTGTAGCTCATCCTTACCTTCTGATGACTGGTGGAAATCAATGGTTCCTGATATAGCTTGAAGGGGAGCCTCACTTTCTTAGTCCCATTGTTCATGTCTATCACCCTTATGAAAAAAGGATCAAAACAGAACTGAAAGAAATGGAGGGAGGTCAAATCACTAATTCAAACAAACAGTGAAGTGGAAGAAGCTGCTGCGATGTGGATTTTGGACATTAAAGAGGAGAAATGTGATGTTACTTACTTTGCTCGGGCCAAGAATGACCAGTGCTCCGATGACGGCAGACCAACACATCAGCATCCTTGGAAGCACTGGTAATCCTGTAAGAGGAAATATAAAGAAGCACGTTTTAGTTCAAAGTTTTGGACTGATGTCACCTTTAGTGTGTGTTTGCGTGAGTGTTGGGGCTGAGTCATACTTCAGGTAAACCTTACGAGAAATGGAGAAGAGGTCAAATCACTAATTCAAACAAAAAGTGAAGTGGAAGAAGCTGCTGTAATGTGGATTTTGGACATTGAAGAGGAGAAGTTTGAGGTTACTCACTTTGGCAGGGACTTGAGTGACAGGTGCTACGATGACGTGTGACCAACACACCTGCAGCTACTCGCTGTAACCAGGCCATTTTCAGTCTCACCCTAAATCCTGGGCAGTGATGTTTTCTTCGCTGGTTACTGGCCACAAGTCCCTATTGGTTCTCACACCCAGATACCCAGACTCTGCCACAGGATGGTGGTTTGACTGGATCAGGCATTCTTCTGGTCCTTAGCTGGTGCAGGTGTAATTGGTCATGGACTTCGATGGTAAGTCCTGGTGAAGGCTAAATGTTTAGCCTGCGTGCTTCTCATAAAGCAGCACGCGAGCATCTCTCTTCCATTTGCGACGTACCGAGGAGCCCGACCTCCGGCCGACGCGGTCGTCGTTGTAACTGAGCCAGAGGTTCGCCATACGACCGTGCTCATCTCGGTACACACCGTCGCAAACGTAATGGCCTGAGAAGAGAGGGAAAACTTGTTTATGGATTTGTAAAGCTTGAGTTGGCGTCACTTGTGTGGCTTTTAATCGCAAACAGACACCTACCATGATCAGCTGAAGAGCCCAGATGGCTGATGACACTGACCAGTGAATAGCGAGCCGACTAGAAAACAGCACAGTTACAATTAAATTCACATTCAATATCACAGTGAATGTATTTTACCAGTTACTTTCTGACTGTGTTACCATAATTACAGTTGCCAGATAGTTGTATAATGAACCGGGCCCTTTCAAGCTCATACTTACGTTCTGATGGCTGCTAGAAATCACCAGTTGCGGAGAAAGCAAGACCGGCTGCCTCCGCTGCTTTGTCCCGTTCCTCCTCTTCACAAACTTTGTGAGTGGGAGGATCAGAATGCTGTGGATCAAAAGAGACAGAGGAGAGGTGGTAAGACCACTACTTTCTAAAAGGAAGTGAAGTGGAAGGAGCGGCTATGATGTGGTTTTTGGATATTTAGGACAAGGAATGTGATGTTACTCACTTTGGCAGGGACAAGAATGACCAGCGCTGCGTGGAGATGCCACAACCGCAGCGGCACACATGGGGGCACAGGTAACCCTGCAGGAAGAAGAAAGAAAGAAGCAGGTTTTAGTTGAAATCTTTGTATAGATCACACAAGCACCTTTGGTTTCTGTGTTTCCTGAATGTTAGGGCTTAGCCATACTTGCAAATACATCTCCAGAGAGTCCCTGATAGAAGGTCCACGAAATGTGCCCAGCTGAAATGTGGTTCTGTCGTATTCAGTGGTGGACGTAACCCCACATCTGCACAATAACATGACAGTTCAAAGAAACAACCGAAAAACAATTTAAAAAAAAGTCATAGGCTTAATTCTTCATATATAAGTGAGACAAATATTTCTGAGTTCGTACCGAATGCAGGTCAAGATGCTTGAGAGCTGAAAAGCGATGTGGGTCTGAACGGGACAGGCATAAGAAAGGCCAAGGCCCGTTGCTGCTCTCTGCAGATCTAACGAAGCGAACCGCAGCATGTTCAGCACAGACATGAGGAATATGCATGCGTCCTGCACAGAAACAGAGATTTAGACAGTGGAATTTTTTACTTACAAAAACTTTTTTTGGTTTACTGTGAATGCTGGCTCTATAGAAGTAACAAGAAGTGCACCTACGTTTTCATCTGCATTGTCAAAGGTGGGGTCGAACTGACCAACGAGCTGCTTGAAGGTGGACAGGACAGCTTCCTTCTCAGCAACATCGTTGGAGCAGCGGCATGAGACGACGTCGGCAAACATCCTGCAGAGAACACAAAGTAAAGAAATCAGGATGTTCCTCGTGCTGATCTGTAACGTTAGTGGACAAACCAATGTCTGTGCTATGGTGTGGACTTAGCTGCTGTACCTCATGACGGAGCTGGAGCTGGCAAGTTCCACCTGAACAGCGAACTCATCAATAAAAGGCTTCAGTGTCAGGAGGGCCTGCAGGGCAGCGTTCATGTAGCAGGTGTTGCCCAGGTTGGGAAACCTGAAACAAAAAAAAAAACATCCTGCGTAAACTACAGCCTCAAATACAGAACACGTATATTGGTTAGATGTGTATATGACACTATGACGTACCCGAGACAGTCCAGCTCCTCTTGAGTGAGAGATGTGCGTCTGCATGGAGCTGCAACCCCTTTAGCAGCATGTGTGGGGGGATCCTCCTTAGACCGGCTGTGAAAGTTGTCATAGGCGATAAAGGGAAACAAGCACGTTTTATTCTACTAATGCGCCAGTGATGAACTCATCCATCATAAACAACAACATAATGCGTTCAGTCGGTTACACTAGGAAAATTAAACTTACGTGTGGTCTGTGGTGGAGGTGGACGGTGCTTCATCAGCTGGAGACCGTTGAGGGGTGTCCGGCTACAAACACACAGACTCAGTTAAACACCAGAACAAATACACACATTTCAGCCTCACTACCCGCTAAGTCTGAAACGATACCGTCCTTGTGTATTCATACTTATAAAACCCGACTGTAAATGTTATTCTGTTAATTAGTCAAGAGGGGGAATGAAAAACAGCTTTTTCCACACCAGCTACTTGATAAAACATCTGAAGAATTAGCATAACGCGTTTGCTAACGCTAGCTGTAGCAGCAGGGGAAAAGCAGCAACTAGCACAACATTGAGCTCGGGCTGCACAAATAACAAAACATAACTCAATACTTTGCTATGACCAGTCGTCAGTTGTGTAAAACGCGGGATTTCACTGCCTTCTTCGCTCGTGGCTGCGTTTCTGAGCGATGCTAATACACAAGGTAGCGTTAGCCACGTTAGCCGTTAGCTGCGCTGTGAGTCGACTTACCAGCTGCGGACGAACCTCCGCGATAGGAGCCTCGGCTGAAGTTGAGGCCGCGAAGATGCTGTAGTCGACAGGCCTCCTGCTGAGAAGAAGCAAACAGACGCGGGTGAATATGTGTATATATATATTAAATATTATATATATTTTACGTACTTTTTTAACTATTAGAAATATTGATTGACATGTGGGCATGAAACAGTTAATGAACAGTCAATTTACCTGATGCTGGAAGTGGAGCTTGGCTCGTCTCCAACAGAGACGCCAACCTGGCGCCTCTTCTGTTCAAAATACAAACAAATATATTTGATGAGAGAAATTTGTCAAAACATCAGGATTTCTCAATGCACAAAGTTAAACAAAAAAGTTTAGAGTTAATAAATTGTAATACGCACCTTCCAGAGTCTCCAAAGACAAGCCATCTCTGCAGTGTTAAATCACTTGCAGAGATGAATTATTTTATTGTTGTTGCGTAACAATAAAATAAAGTAAATATAATAGCAGGTGTGCAGTTAAGCAAAGTTGTTCGAGAACAGAGCTTTTTCCAAAAGTTTTTGAGTATCCGCAAGGAAGGGCAAAAAACTGTGTCTTTACTGGTCCAGAGGAGCACTCAACGAGGACAACATTTGATTTTGCATCCAAGGCAACAAAACAAACAATTCAAATATGAACATGTATGTAATGTAACAGTACGAATTTCACTGACTTGTTGCTAAGTGGATGTTTTGATTCAAGTCTTAAAGCACAGCCTGAAGTTTAAGTTGTATATGTATTGGCTGTGTGTGTGTGTGTGTGTGTGTGTGGGGGGTGTCTTCAAGTCCCACTTTGGTAGGGACATGAGCACAAACCAGGTCATTTTCAGTCTCACCCTAAATCCTGGGCAGTGATGTTTTCTTCGCTGGTTACAAGTCCCTATTGGTTCTAACACCCAGATACCCAGACTCTGCCACAGGATGGTGGCCTGTTAGTGGTTCCTCTAATCGACCTGGAAGAGGTTTAACAGATTGCATTTTTCCTTTAGTCAACATCTTTCTTATGTAGTCTGCTAAAATGTCTTCTGCAGCTTCATCTGTTCTTGAAGTTTCAATTATGGCATGATGTGCTGGAGACCCTATCTCAAATAGTTACGCCTCCACTGTTTGGAGGGCAGACAGTATACAGTACAGCCAGTTCTTCCCTGTCTCCTCCATGACTTTTCGTAGTTTGGATTCAATTGTGCCATTAAGTCGCTCTACTAATCCAGCTGATTGTGGGGTGGTCAGAGCAATGATTCCTCAGTTCTATGCTTAAGCTCTTTGCCATTAATGGCAATTAGTGCCGTTATCGCTATAGATTCTCCTGGGAATTCCATATGTAGGTACATTTTCGTTTACAATAGCTTTTGCCACAGTTTGAGTGAGCAAATGGAAATACCTCAACCTATCTGGCGAACATATCAGTAAACAATATTTCTTTCCTTCACATTTGTGTAGTTCAATAGTACAAATGAATTGAAACGGGTGCTCAGGATTTGAAAACTGACCTGTTCATGGTCAGACGTTACCCCGAGGGTTGTGTTTTGCACACACAGTGAAGATCAAGCAAAAAGTTTTAGAGTAGTTAGTGAATCCATAGACTGTAAATACCTTTTGTATTGTCTCTACCATCCCTTCTGTTGAGCCATGGACTTTGTCATGGCTCAATACAACAGCATACCTGTCTAAACTTTTAGGGAGGATGGGTTTACCCTCTGGTCAGTTGTATATGTGTTGCGAGTTTAGATTTTCACCCTTCTTTACCCACTGACCTGTTCCGTTATTTCTTGGTCTATGTACATATCGTCTACTATTTCACGTACGAGTATGTCCTCCTGTTTCTGTACTGCCACACGCTTTGCTGCTTCATCGGCTTCATGGTTTTCTATAGAAACTGGATCTTTGCCTTTAATACGGATGGCGCATTTGCACATAGCAAGTTTTTGTGGCAATTGTATAGCATCTAAAAGAGCTAAGACGGGATGTGTACAGTTGAAAATGTGTATTGGCTGCCAGTACGGACAACTGCTTTCTTTCCTTGTGCAATCTTGCACACTCCTGTCAGCACTACTAGTGTTTTGATAATGGACCTGACTAAGACTTTAGCCTGTGTAATTACAGTGAATCCAGTTGATTAACTGCCATTTGGAGTCTTTTTTACTAGATTTGTCTACAATCATAGTAACGTCTGCATCCTGAAATGGAGTGCGAACAAGGTCAGGTCTAGGTAGAACAGTCTCAGTGATCTGTTGCAGACAGGTATGAGCAGTGCCACCGTCAGCTCACAGGTATTAAAGTTGATGATTTCAATGTTGTGCATCTCTCAATGGTTCAATGTGGTTGAGATAATAAAACAGTTATAGTCAGTTATCAGATAGTTGTATGATGAACTGGGCCTTTTCTTTCCTGAAGCTCACCCTTACCTTCTGATGGCTGCTGCTGGAATTCACCAGTTCCTGCGATAGCTTGACGGTATTCCTTACTTTCTTTGTCCTGTTATTCATAACCATGAGCATTACGAGTGGGAGGATCAAAAGAAAAATAAGAGAGATGAACAGAAGGTGGTGAGATCACTAATTCAAAGAGGGAGCGACGTGGAAGAAGTTGCTGCGATGTGCATTTTGGACATTTATGATGAAAAATATGACTTTATCTACTTTGCTCGGGCCAAGATTGACCAGGGCTCCAGTGACAGCAGACCATCACACAGAGGAAACATTTAAAAAGCATGTTTTAGTTTTTTAGACATAAGACAAATATAACAGGTGTTTGGAGGCTGATCTTTATCCGACGCACTTCTCATAAGACAGCACGTAAGCGTCTCTCTCCCACTTGAGTTACCATAATTATTATCAAATAGTTGTATAATGAACTAGGCCTTTTCTTTACTGACGCTCATCCTTACCTTCTGATGGCTGCTGGAAATAGCTTGTCCCATTGTTCATGACCATAAGCATTTTGAGTAGGAAAAGAGAAAAGAAAAGGAGAGGTGGTCAGATCACTAATTCAAACAGAGTCAAGTGGAAGAAGCTGCTGCGATATTGATTTTGGACATTGAAGAGGGGAAATGTGACGTTACTTACTTTAACGCAATTATATTTCATGTTATGGAAAAGGAGAAAACTGGAGAGAATAAACAAAAAGTCAATGACTAAGAAAATCATCTGAGGTTCAAAGAGGACAAGGAGGGAAGATAAGGTTAGAGGGAGAGCAGGGAAATGCAGCTGAGCCGGACTCCAACGAGGCCTGGAGTCAGACAGCGGATGGGTCATGGTGGACAGGGAAAGGAGAGAGGACACCTCACTGAACCCCAGAGTAAAGAGTGTGAGTCTGCTGAACATGTGTGTGTCAGCACAGTTGTTGGCAGAGACTTCAAGATACAGATGCTATAACCAGCTTTAACATACGCTATGACCTCTGATTGTCGTGTATGTGTAATACTGTAGCAGGACACTAATGTGAAGAAGACCAGGCCGGTGCTGAGCTTTTCCAGTGTCCAGCCACTATTTTATAATTTGACTTTGGTATTTGTATCAAACTCATATTATAATAATACAACACTTGTTATTTTGAAAGGTTATTCGTCAATATGAGCATATGTACAGTGAATATGTCAGTGAGCAAAGCATGTTAATGTAGTGTTAATGAGCTGAACCAAAAGGTGGAGTAATTTGTTTACTTTCTATACATTATATTACAATAAGATGAAAAACAAGCTGCTGAGCATCAAGACATGACCCGTTATTACCAATTTCTCTTGTCTCTAATCTTATTTTACGTTTCTCATGAAACCACACGTAAGTATCGCTCTTCAGCTCTTGACGAACTAGTCTCTTTAGACACTGTCACATATGTACTGGCCTGAGAGGAGAGGAAAATCCCACTTTGTGTCTTGTAACCCAAATAAAATGAAGCTAGGCACATCATTTGACAGGAGGTGGAGTTTTATTTGCACAGATGTTACAAATTTATTTCACGACACTTTACAAACTAAGCTTCAAGCCCACATACAATTAAACCCAACAAATCCCACATTAAGCAAGCATTTACTCTGATCCAATCATTCATTAATTTTCTCATGAAAATGAGAAACAGTCACACACACACACCTACGGGCAATTTAGAGTTTTCCAATTAGCCTAAGTCATGTCTTTGGAGTGTGGGAGGAATCCAGAGAGAAGCCACGCAGACACGGGGAGAACATGCAAACTCCACACAGAAAGGCCCCCGGTCGCCTCTGGGAATCAAACCCGGGACCTTATTGCTGTGAGGCGACAGTGCTAACCACCACACCACCGTGCTGAGCCAATCAATAACTTTTAATCAAATTTATATATAATTATATATAAGTCATGGCCAGAAATATCAACACCCTTGGAATTCTGCATTATCTGTATCTGCATCTGTTAACCATATGAATTATCTGTAGCTGTACTCGGAGTGGGTGTGGCCTAACACGGAAGTAGGTGGAGTTTGTCTTGTCTATACTCTGTATCACTCATTATTCTGTATCACTGATCATAAGAGGGAGAGAGAGAGTGTTTGTTTGTGCGTGTAGCTTAATTTGTAATATTATTTATACCACTACTACCTTTATATTTTATGAAATACAGCAAAAAAAGTGTCAGACAAAAAAGTGTGAAGTAAAAAAAAACTGGTTAGCCAGCTGACTTAAAAATAAACTGACAACGGCAGAGAGAGAGACAGAGAGAGAGTGTGTGTGTAGCTTAATAATTAATTTGTAATATTTATAACACTAGCTTAAGTTAATACCTTTATTTTTTATGAAATACAGCAAAAACGTGTCAGACACGTGTCTGGTTACTGGTTAGAGACAGCTGAAGGTTTAAAAAAGAAAAAAATTCTCAGATCAGAGACGCAATGCGAGTCGCATTCACGTCTGAACCCACGTTTACCAGAACTCTGCTGGTTAGTACGTATTACAACCCGAAGTAAAAAGCTGAAAAAAACCCTAAACATGGAAAAGTACCGCGCTGTACTTTTGTTCGCTGTTACTACTAGCCTATCACAGAACTCTGACACAATCAGCTACCCAATGATGATTTTCATGTAATCCGAGCACACATATTGACTTGTATTACTCGTTTAATACTCGTACTCGGCAGAAGTGCTTTATCCGTACCGGATACTCGTTTCAGCCGAGTATCCGGCTCATCTCTAGTACAAATACATACATACATACATGCAGGTTGGCTAAAAGACGAACAAAAATGGGAAGGCAACCTGGCCAACCACACAATGGGCCGTCGGACCAGGCAACTTTCCCCTAAACCTGAACCACCCCAACTACACCTAATTCAAAACAAAAACACAAAAGTCGCGAAAACAACTCTGTCAGACCAACCTTTACACTAAAACTCACTTACGCACTAACTCACTCAACTGCTTAGTCTTTGTAAAGGTCGAACATGCAAGCTCCACTCAAAAGGCACCTGGGAATGGAACCCAGGACCTGCTTCCTGCTGGTCACTTGAGTGACCAATGCTGCGATGATGCTGTAACACAAACCAGGCCATTTTCAGTCTCACCCTAAATCCTGGGCAGTGATGTTGTCTTCGCTGGTTACTGGCCACAAGTCCCTATTGGTTCTCACACCCAGATACCCTGACTCTGCCACAGGATGGTGGTTTGACTGGATTAGGCATTCTTCTGGTCCTTAGCTGGTGCAGGTGTAATTGGTCATGGACTTCGATGGTAAGTCCTGGTGAAGGCTAAATGTTTAGCCTGCGTGCTTCTCGTAAAGCAGCGCGTGACCATCTCTTTTCCATTTTTGACGTACCGAGGAGCCCGACCTCCGGCCGACGCTGTCGTCGTTGTAACTGAGCCAGAGGTTCGCCATACGACCGTGCTCATCTCGGTACACACCGTCGCAAACGTAATGGCCTGAGAAGAGAGGGAAAACTTGTTTATGGATTTGTAAAGCTTGAGTTGGCGTCACTTGTGTGGCTTTTAATCGCAAACAGACACCTACCATGATCAGCTGAAGAGCCCAGATGGCTGATGACACTGACCAGTGAATAGCGAGCCGACTAGAAAACAGCACAGTTACAATTAAATTCACATTCAATATCACAGTGAATGTATTTTAGCAGTTACTTTCTGACTGTGTTACCATAATTATAGTTGTATAATGAACCGGGCCCTTTCAAGCTCATACTTACGTTCTGATGGCTGCTAGAAATCACCAGTTGCGGAGAAAGCAAGACCGGCTGCCTCCGCTGCTTTGTCCCGTTCCTCCTCTTTACAAACTTTTTCATTGGGAGGATCAGAATGCTGTGGATCAAAAGAGACAGAGGAGAGGTGGTAAGACCACTAATTCTAAAAGGAAGTGAAGTGGAAGAAGCGGCTATGATGTGGTTTTTGGATATTTAGGACAAGGAATGTGATGTTACTCACTTTGGCAGGGACAAGAATGACCAGCGCTGCACAGAGATGCCATTACCGCAGCGGCACACATGGGGGCACAGGTAACCCTGCAGGAAGAAGAAAGAAAGAAGCAGGTTTTAGTTGAAATCTTTGTATAGATCACACAAGCACCTTTGGTTTCTGTGTTTGCTGAATGTTAGGGCTTAGCCATACTTGCAGGTATATCGCCAGAGAGTCCCTGATTGAAGGTCCACGAAATGTCCGCAACTCAAACGTGGTTCTGTCGTGTTGAGAGGTGGACGTAAACCCACATCTGCACAATAACATGACAGTTCAAAGAAACAACAGAAAAACAATTAAAAAAAAAGTCATAGGCTTAATTCTTTCATATATAAGTAAGACAAATATTTCTGACTGAGTTCGTACCGAATGCAGGTCAAGATGCACGAGAGCTGAAAAGCGATGTGTGTCTGAACGGGACAGGCATAAGCAAGGCCAAGGCCCGTTGCAGTTCTCTGAAGATCTAATGACGCGAACTGCAGCATGTTCAGCACAGACATTAAGAATCTGCATGCGTCCTGCACAGAAACAGTGATTTAGGCAGTGGATTTTTTTTGGGGAAGAAGTGGCTATGATGTGTTTTTTGGATATTTAGGACAAGGAATGTGATGTTACTCACTTTGGCAGGGACAAGAATGACCAGCGCTGCGTAGAGATGCCATAACCGCAGGGGCACACATGGGGGCACAGGTAACCCTGTAGGAAGAAGAAAGAAAGAAGCAGGTTTTAGTTGAAATCTTTGTATAGATCACACAACACAAGCACCTTTGGTTTCTGTGTTTGCTTAGCCATACTTGCAGGAGGAGGTCAAATACACACATTTCAGCTTTACTACCCGCTAAGTTTGAAACGATACCATCCTTGTGTATTCATACTTATAAAACCCGACTGTAAATGTTATTCTGTTAATTAGTCAAGAGGGGGAATGAAAAACAGCTTTTCCCACACCAGCTACTTGATAAAACATCTGAAGAATTAGCATAACGTGTTTGCTAACGCTAGCTGTAGCAGCGGGGGAAAAGCAGCAACCAGCACAACATTGAGCTCGGGCTGCACAAATAACAAAACATAACTCAATACTTTGCTCTGACCAGTCGTCAGTTGTGTAAAACGCGAGATTTCACTGCCTTCTTCGCTTGTGGCTGCGTTTCTGAGCGATGCTAATACACAAGGTAACGTTAGCCGTTAGCTGTGCTGTGAATCACTTGACGCCTCTTACCGGCTGCGGACGAACCTCCGCGGTAGGAGCCTCTTAGAGTTAATATTTTTTTATACTTACATAACATTTTGAAATATAAATGGCTATTTGTGGTAACATCTGAGCATGAAACAGTCAATGAACAGTTAATTCACCTAATGGTGGAGTTCAGGGGTGTGGGAAACAGGTAATGAAGCCATAATTTCAAGCCACTTGAATATAACGTTAAATAAAGGCAGCAAAACGTTGAACCAAAAGCTTTCTTTTAATACTGTGGCCCTGTTAAAAATACGCTGAGAATGCAGGTTGTTCATGATGGGTCCATATTGTGCAGACAACTTTTATCACGTTGCTGTAAGGAAATAGATTGATTTTTCAGTTAAGTCTTACAGGTACCGGGCTACAGCACCTGTGGGCAGTTTATTTATCCTGAAATACAGGAGAGAAATTATCAGACACGGGGAGACGTGAGTGACCCATGCAGCCACAGCTAGCATGCTTGTGTAACCTGGTTATACTTGTACTTGTATACTTTTATTATAATTACACAGAATGTGTTTGTAGCGTTGGTTTGAGTGTAATACCTGATGAAGCATAGAAGATGTCTTTTTTTTTTAAATTATTTCTTCTTCGTTGGTGTGTTATTTCATTGGCTATATATATGGGTTGCAGCCCCTGACTCTCCTCTTTCTGTATGATCGGTGGGAGCTGCTTTAGTCGTCTCTTTACATTTTCATACTTTTATATTAATTTGTGTTACTCAATTTCTTTCTTGTCATTAAATCTGTCATTACTGTTTTATGTGAATATGTTGATTTATTTTAGCATCATTTTCTGCCACTCTGTAACTTGCTGCCCTCCGATGCTGTTAGCTTAAAAAGTTAGTCAATCAAGCTAACTTCGGTCTTGCTGTTGTAGGAACTGGAGCGGGCAAATGTGTTTTTCTTTCTTTCTGTGCATCAGGTATGTAAACTTATACACTTTATGTATTTTTATTTTATATTTGTCACAACGGGCTGCGAGTACTTACTGTGCTCGCGGCTGTACGCGCTGCCCCCGCCCTTTCTGTACGATCCTGCGGTGGGAGCTGCTTTAGTCGTCTCTTTACATTTTCATACTTTTATATTAATTTGTGTTACTCAATTTCTTTCTTGTCATTATATCTGTCATTACTGTTTTATGTGAATATGTTGATTTATTTTAGCATCATTTTCTGCCACTCTGTAACTTGCTGCCCTCCGATGCTGTTTGCTTAAAAAGTTAGTCAATCAAGCTAACTTCGGTCTTGCTGTTGTAGGAACTGGAGCGGGCAAATGTGTTTTTCTTTCTTTCTGTGCATCAGGTATGTAAACTTATACACTTTATGTATTTTTATTTTATATTTGTCACAACGGGCTGCGAGTACTTACTGTGCTCGCGGCTGTACGCGCTGCCCCCGCCCTTTCTGTACGATCCTGCGGTGGGAGCTGCTTTAGTCGTCTCTTTACATTTTCATACTTTTATATTAATTTGTGTTACTCAATTTCTTTCTTGTCATTATATCTGTCATTACTGTTTTATGTGAATATGTTGATTTATTTTAGCATCATTTTCTGCCACTCTGTAACTTGCTGCCCTCCGATGCTGTTTGCTTAAAAAGTTAGTCAATCAAGCTAACTTCGGTCTTGCTGTTGTAGGAACTGGAGCGGGCAAATGTGTTTTTCTTTCTTTCTGTGCATCAGGTATGTAAACTTATACACTTTATGTATTTTAATTTTATATTTGTCACAACGGGCTGCGAGCACTTTCTGTGTTCGCGCTAGCGGCTGTACGCGCTGCCCCCGCCCTTTCTGTACGATCCTGCGGTGGGAGCTGCTTTACTCGTCTCTTTACATTTTCATACTTTTATATTAATTTGTGTTACTCAATTTCTTTCTTGTCATTAAATCTGTCATTACTGTTTTATGTGAATATGTTGATTTATTTTAGCATCATTTTCTGCCACTCTGTAACTTGCTGCCCTCCGATGCTGTTAGCTTAAAAAGTTAGTCAATCAAGCTAACTTCGGTCTTGCTGTTGTAGGAACTGGAGCGGGCAAATGTGTTTTTCTTTCTTTCTGTGCATCAGGTATGTAAACTTATACACTTTATGTATTTTTATTTTATATTTGTCACAACGGGCTGCGAGCACTTTCTGTGTTCGCGCTCGCGGCTGTACGCGCTGCCCCCGCCCTTTCTGTACGATCCTGCGGTGAGAGAGGAACTGTAGCGGGCAGATGTTACAGGAGTGTGTTTTTCTTTCTTTCTGTGCATCAGATAATAAAATGAGATAATTCCAATGACCGACTCTTCAATAACACAACGCAGAAGTACACCGGTCACACTTGCTAACGAGACTAGCAAACGTCCAGCCGC
This sequence comes from Macropodus opercularis, assembly GCA_030770545.1. Classification (NCBI taxonomy): domain Eukaryota; kingdom Metazoa; phylum Chordata; class Actinopteri; order Anabantiformes; family Osphronemidae; genus Macropodus; species Macropodus opercularis. Next base: position 9,537,792 of record JAUCMP010000028.1, read on the forward strand.
CACTGCGGCTACTTTCCGGACTTTACAATTTTATGTGCCCGCTCATCTCCCAGGCTTATCTCGCCTGCATATACAGTTTTGCAACGTGGTGCGAATTACTGACCTGAAATACAGGAGAGAAATTATCAGACACGGGAGACGTGAGTGTCTTTCACCGAGTTCTCCTTCGTTATGAAGGGCAACAGCAAAACTCGCGTTTCAACGACCCACATCCTCAACTGCCACCTAGTGGGCAAAATACAGTACTGCCCTGGACCACAGTAAAACACACTGCTCGCAAATGTGTTCACACTCCTGTCGGTATCACAAAAGCTAAATCATAAAGACAGATTTTTTTTGTTTGAAATTTAAAATATTAATCTAAGCAACAGTTATGAGTGTGGGCAAAGAGCTGAATATTGACACTGATATGATCATTCTGTACATTTGATATGAGTTTAATTGCAGTAAAAAAAAAAAAAAACATTTACCAAAGCATAAAAACCTCACATATGCCAATGATCTTGCACAATGAAAATACCTTTAGAGTCAAGAGTTCCTCTGAAAAACACCGTGAGTATTGGTCAGCACAAATCAAAACTTTCATACAATTGCCTCGTTATTCTGAGACTAAACTAAATTTAGACTAAACAAAATTTTCAATGTCTGTAGATTAGATTAGTTTAGATTAGATTCAACTTTATTGTCATTACACATGGACAAGAACAAGGCAACAAAATGCAGTTTAGGTCTAGGTAATAAAAAAAAAAGTGTGAGGTTATAACTTGCACAACTTGAAACTTATTTTAGATGCAACATTCCAGTCAGTCATGTGTGTGGAAACTGCAGAGAAGCTTTCAACACATCGGAGGGGTGTTGGTGAGCACGAGTGAATCCAGTTTACTGCAGGTACAGTGTAGGGATTAAAACACAATGACTCAGTTTATTGTTCTTGTCCTATCGCTTCATAAAATGCCTTTAGAAAAATCTGCCTTGTCACGGCGCAGACGTCACTTACTGGCACTGCTCACACACGGGCATGTGCATCATTCTTCTTGGCAACATACCTAACATCCTGTGTTATGGTTCATGAACTCTGGTGGTTTTGGCTTTCACCCATTATTGCATAACTTCACAATGGCACAATCTACAGGACAAAGATCAAGATTTTAATGTTGATAATTAAGTATCCTAATGCTGTGAATGCAGTGTTGAGAGTAGTTTCTTTATTATTAGCATTGGTATTTATTTTTTTTTTTTCAATATTTCTCTTTTTCCTGCATTTTTTTCCCTTAAAGGGAAGAGAAGAGGCAAATACTCATTGTCCCCTTTCTTCAGCCTGCTGAGTCTTTTCTCTGTCAACCTTGAAGCCCAATTTGGGATTATTTAGTTAAACATTTCTGGTTTGTAATCACTTTTGTGTCCTCTTAAAATAAATGCACAAAAATTAGATCTGAAAATTTGACCTTTAACTGAGGGAGATTATTTTACCTGGCTCGTCGTATGAAAATAAGCATGAAATTGTAAAACAGTTGCCAGTTTTCAGGTTTCACTCGCACACTGTGTTTGTCCGGTCAGACAATTACCACAACAAGGGGAAGAGAGACCACGAATTCTAACTGATCACACACAATTTAGAAATAATGACTGAAACTGGATGTAGCGTGTTTCAGGTTTTCTCCACAATGCTGCTCCAAACAATTCAGCGTGATTTGGCTTTAACTTTAGCTTCGAATCAAACATGTGATGTTTAATAACCCCCCCCCCCCCCCAACATAAGTCATAAGACTTGGTACTGACCAATTAGCACACACATGGTATATAAGTCCCTCCCTGCCATGAGTCCTTCCTTCCTTCCTAATCACCTCAGGTAAAATAGAATGTGTAATATGAGTATTTGGATGTCGTCAATCTTGATGCTGAATCTCAAACTTATGACGTAAGGTGTCACAACACAACTATGGCACATGTGACTAATCTTTCACAATAACTCCTAAATGCAGTGATAAGATGTGTGGCGTGGATAAATTGTGTCCACCTGAGGTTTCCACCCACTCTTCTATAAAACGGCCCCTTCTCTGTCACAGACACAGGCTCCACTCAGCTGAACTAAACAAACCATCTGGCAACTCTTCATTTGATTGCAATGGGCCACGTACTGCTGCTGCTGCTGCTTGTGTGCTTTTCTCCAGTAGTCTGGTGCTACAGCTCTGGGTTAGTCACGGCCAGCTGTGATAGTATGGTGCCCAACCATGGGGTGAACCCACAAACTGGATCGGCGCCCTACACCGTCACAGTGAACCGCACCAGCTTCAATCTTGGAGATCAGATCACCGGTAAGCATAAATTCTGATTCCTTTACATAGCATCTCTGAGATTTGGCTGAATTTAGACATATGTGCAATGTGTATTTGGTGGATTAAAGTTAATCAGCCAGATGGATAAATGATTTTACATAATGAAGTGCAAAGTCAACTCATCTTTTTTCCCACTACTTGTTTTAATTCTAAAATTAATATAGACAGTTTTTTAACCCCAAGATTTAACTGAGAAACAATTATGTGGTATTGCTCTTATTCTGCAGCCTATCACTCATAGATCTTGCCCTAAAGTGTCCCCATAATTACATGAATTATTAAATTACACATCAGCAGCTCTAATGTGTGCTGTAGTGAAAATGTGCTTTGGGTGTTTTATAATCTGAATTCGTTGACAGCAGGATATTCTTGGATGTTAAAACTAAACTATATCATTTCATTTATTTACCCCCAACCCCTTCCCCAGTTCTGCTCCAAGCTACGGGCTCCAACTCCTTTAAAGGCTTCCTGTTAAAGGCTACGGAGGTGGGAAGCCAGGCGGCTGTGGGCTCCTTCACTGTTCCAGCAAATGCGCAGCTTCTCAGCTGCAGTCAGAAACCAGTAAGTTTATTCTAATGTTAATATGATGCATGTAGAAATTAGGGCTTTTTTAATGTTCTGTATATCCTTAAGACTCTTCTTTGCATTTGCGCCTAAATGAAACCTGAGCTAAAATCCATGTGCGTAACACTGTGTTGTACATTACGTAGTTACTTTGGTTTCATTTGTAGTCTTTGCTGCCTGATATGGGTAAGTGCTCACGTTGTGTGTGTGTGTGTGTGTGTACTCTGCCACACACAGCTTTATAGCCCTGTGCCTTGATGCATGAAAACAATCAAGTGGTAAGCATTCAGGTAAAAGAAAGCATGACCTCCTTTTGTCTTTTTGCACGTGTGAATGTCCAGAACTCTGCTGTATCTCATACATCGTCATCCACCAAGACTTCAATTCAGGCGACGTGGACACCAGATGCATCGGGAAGCGGGAAATCCATTCAGTTCTCGTAAGGCTGTTTTTATTGCCTTTTTTATTGAGGTAACTGAAAATATTATTCATGACTGCATAAACATGTGACTAGCTCAATTGTTTGCGTTTGTCGTCTCCGCAGTGCAACCTTTGTGCAAACTAAACCCGTGTTCTGGGTTGACGTTAAAAGTTCTGTCCTGACCTTTACTGGGAACGCTACGGGTGGACTTGCTGGTTCCACACAAACAGAAACGCCTGCTATTGTCAAAGCACACGGTGAGACGCAGCACTAATGAAAATCAACAATGGCTATGGCTTATGTAAAGCCCTTGGTTTTCTTCTCCTGGCACATACTGGCCTTGGAGTTAAGATGAGCATCTGTCTTCTAGGGCAAATATGCCAAAACATACAGTATATAATGTAGGAGACCTTTTGAATATTGAATGAGACTGAGTGAACATCATCTGGCTTTCTTTTTGTTTCAGGAGCGCTGATGTTGATATCCTGGATGACCACTGGGACCCTGGGGATGATCGTAGCCCGGTATCTCAAAGGAATGTCCAAAGGAAACACATTGTTTGGCAAAGACATGTGGTTTGTGGTGAGAGAGGGTTTCCTACATTTGATCGTGGTAGTGTTTCATATTTTATTTGTGCAGAAATTGTTTAATTGAAGTTTAATTGAATCTCAAAATCTGGACCGTTTTCTCTACAGCACATTACATGTACAGGTTTCAAAATGAGTATACAGGAGAGGCACGAACCTCTTTAACTTGCATCCAGTTAAACATTTTGTGAAATGTGATGTGTGGTTGTAAGAAGACTATCAAAGATTGTTACTGTAGCACCAGCTTGGTGTCAGGTGCTGTGGATCCTGAGTTCTGCTGTTTGACTTCAAGATCATGTTGTTCGTTCTCTAGATCCATGTACCAGTGATGTTTTTGACGGTAGCAGCCACCATCATCGCCTTCATCATCATCTTTGTGTACGGCCAGGGCTGGGCTGGGGTCAGTAAACCAGCGCTGCTGGGTCTTATGAATACAATTAATATTTAACTGCCATAAAACCTAACTATATTTGAGCTTTCTTATGAACGGTTATTGTCAGAGGTACACAAGGGCTCAAAGCATGTTTATTGTAGCTCAGCATAAAGACTGGAAGCGGCAAGAAACCAAACACTTAGCCTGACTCTGTCCAAAGTTCAGTCGCATCACTGAGTTGACAGACGGGCAGCTATATATATATATATATATATATATATATATATATATATATATATATATATATATATATATATATATATATATATATATATATATATATATATATATATATATATATATATGTGTGTGTGTGTGTATATGTACAGTATATATCTAGAATATATATGTGTGTTGTTTTTTTTTTCCCCCTCCCTCTCATGTAATATACCATTGTTTGCGGAATGACAAATATGATATCACCACAGTATTAAACAAAATACATTAAATGGTTTAAGGTGTAATGATGAAATTGACTTTTTTTTTTTTTTTTTGTACGGGTTCTTTCAATGACTGTCAGTGTTGCTATGTGGTTTTCAGGGAGCTCATCCTGTGTTGGGCTGCCTGATTATGATCCTCTCCTTCATCCAGCCCATAATTGCCTTGATGCGCTGCGGCCCACAAGATGCAAAGTACGTACTCTGAAGTAACTGTACTGAGATATAAATAAGAGAAAACAGGTGCACAAATTCAGTAGTTTCATCTCGAGCCAAGTAATTTATTTTTGGTGAATTGTCAACCATCTAGCCTGTGTAACCTCATAGTGAAGATGGCAATTGCTCCCGAAGCCAGTTAAATTTGTCCAACTCCATCCTCCTTTTGTTCTGAGGTTATCAAATGCAGTGTTATAATGTAAAATGTCAAGCTGGCTATACAAAACCTCAGGGCGTAATGGGAAAAGCCAGAAAATCCTTCTGTGTACCTTTGCAAAATGCACCAATTTGCATGTTTGGAAAAGCTGCACACGCAGTTTTGTGAACCATTAGCTTTTTGATAAATATATATATATATATATTTTCCTCCCATGCATGTTCAGTAAGATATTAGAACCTCAGCCAACACTGTCAGACTAGTATCTCTTTTCTTTGACAGGAGATATGTGTTCAACTGGACACATTCCTTAAATGCTCTGGTAATAAAAATCTTAGCCGGTAAGTGCTCACCTTAATGTTTACGCTTGTTTTATTGGTTACGGTCAACTCTATCTTGAAATGTCCTGTTTTATACGCTTTCACGCAGTGGCGGCCATTTTCACCGGCCTGCAGCTGATTGACGGCAGCGGCAGCCAATGGCTGGTGAAAACGATGAGCGGCTTCGCTGCCTGGGAATGTTTGTTCTACATCTTCATGGAAGCCCGTTTCAGATGGAAGCGTCACAATCCAGGTACAGCACATGCACCTTTTGAGTTGACTCGAGATTGGTGGCTCAACATGGAGTTAACTTTTTATTTAAATTTAATTTTTTTTTATTCTAGTTGCAATGGAAGCTGAAACGGTAAGATAAGAATAAAACCTGCTAATTGACACAATGCTGCATGCTTCTAATGTAAACTCCCTTGTTTTGTCAGACGAACGTGGACGGCCTGCTGGTGGGCATATTCTTCCTGGGAAACATTGCGTTTTTAATAGCACTGTTGGTTGGAATTGGTACGGCAACAGTGGTGCCATAAAACAAGACCACAACAATTTTAAATTAATCTGTACACGGACGCACCATGTTTTAATAGATCTTTAGTTTTTTGTAGACAACTAGGGTTTCCTTTGCGCCTCGGCTGTGCACCCTTTTAGTAATTGTACTGTCGTATCTCCAAATGCTTAGTTTTTGCTTTCACTCTAAATAAATTTAGTGCTGTGGAGATTTTACTAGAGCATATACGTTACAGCTGTGTGGAAAATCAGATCACTTTAAAGGCTAAGTAAGCCAAACCACCTCATTACTTTCTCTAGCCCCAGAACAGAGCTGCTACTGTATGTCTGTCATTTAATGGCCCATGTTTGTTGGATTATGTATAAAATAAATACACTTGAATAAAATACATTTGTGTTCAAAATAAGGCACTGAATCTCAGACTGGATTAAATTGACAATTGAACGGACTTTAACGGCCATATTGTGACAAATATTAATAAATAACTTGAGGGAACTGAGACCTAATGGAGCAGGGGTGGGTTCAGTGTCAAAGAGAGGTTGTATTGCAAGTGTCTTGGATCATTTCCACCTCCTACTGTATGTATTGTTTGTTAGTCACTACATTGTCTGAGTCACAACTGTTTTACCCTCGTAGTGTTTTCAAATTAAAGATGTTTAATTTTTTTTTTTTTACCATCCACCATTTATCTTTCTCCAGAATCCGATTTTCAAGCATTTTGTCTCCTTTGGTTTGTCCTGAAGGTGGAGTAAGAAGGAGAGACATTCATTCTGCGTGTTAGACCCTTGGTAACATTAGGGCAAAGTGGGTGCGGATGTGTGTAGATCTGTGCTAACTGCCAGGATATTGTGATTTATTGAGAGCTCAGAAACAGACACACATTCTCTCTGTGAACCAAAGCTGTGGTGTAGTTACTATTTATTTATTTATTTATTAAATGCAAATTGTCATTTTTGGCCTGTAGCTCTAACATAATCTCACAAATTGGATTTTACGCTGACTCTGATCATTTGCAATAAATGCCTGTCATGAAATGGTTGTGATTTTGGTTGTATGTCCCTGTTGTTAATGATAAGATGATGCATAGTACGTTAAGTGACGTTAGGTGATTTACTGCCGCAATGTTCCCTCAAGCATTAAGAGTGTTGCTCCACCTATTGCAGCGCTTGAGTAATGCCTGTTTTTGCAGCACACGGACTAGTTCTGCCAGTTTGAAAGGCTCATCATACTCTAGGAACTAACATCCGTGAGACAACGTTTGTTGAAATTTCTTAAGGACAACTGCTAGTAAAACAGTCTGGGTAGATCTAGGAAGATGTCGCTGGATTCTAGAAGGCAAGGAACAACGGGTCTCACAGATTGGATCTGTTGTAGCTCACACAGCAGCGTAATACGATCAGTTGCTTCCAGTTGAAGGTGGAAAACATATGCAACCAGAATTGTACAGACACTTATATTTTAACACAAAGGTTCCCTTATACAGCCTTTGCAATGATGGCAGATGAGTAACATGTTGTTGGATACATGAACAACAATTGTTTTCCTGTTTCCGTGCCTGCAGTATTCGAGTTCACATCTAAGTCAGACACTCGTATTTTGTCTTGAACTTGGCAAATGCTTTAAAGGCTCAATTGAAGCCAGTATTTCTTCCTTGAAATGAATTTCCTCCTTAGAAATGAAATTTAAAGAAACTTTGTTCAGACAATGGAAATGTCTGAACAAAGAGATTTTGACACATGTTGATCCGACAGTGTGGCTGCATTTTATTTTTTTTGGCGTCATAATTATAGGTCTTCTCAGGGTGGAGGGGTTCAAGAACTTTAAAGACTAATAAGTCACTGTCTTGATTTTAAACTCTGAAAGTTGCAGCATGTTCAAACAAACGTGTACTGTATGCTCTCGGAGAGTGAGCATCAAATTTCATTAGAAGGCTGTCATCCTGTATGAACACACCCAAACAACATACAAAGAAAAGAATGTTGGCCTTTTTAAGCATGTGACTAGACAGTGGTTTTGACATCACAGGGGAAATATCAATACCATTGTCTGAAACAGCACATTCCCAGCTCTTAATCTTTCTAACAACCATGTGGCCTAGAGGCTGTAACTACTCACTCACTCATCTTCAAGCGCTTTATCCTTGTAAGGCTTGCAGGTGTGCTGGAGCCTGTCATTCCAATCCATCACAGCCTAACACACAGACAAACCACCACTGCATACCTACCTACTGCACAGGTGAATATAGTAGGTTGTCATCTGCGTAGCAATAATTACTCCGTGTGTAATGTGAAGATGACTTAACGCAATATGCATCACATGTGATTAGACCAGAACCTATTTACTGTAGTTCTTTAGATGTATGCAAGAAAAACAGCTCAGCAGGAAATGTATGTTAAAGAATTTTCTGACTCATCGCATTTGGTTCACAGGGGAAACTGACTGTTGGCGTATCTGTAGTTTTTTTTTTATAGAAAGCAAATTTTCCCAACACGCTTTCGTCTTGCGTATCTGAGACAATCCTACCTAGTGAGGTCAATAGGAAGAAATGTTTGTTCCTCTTCAAGCTATTTTAAGATGTGAGCAACATTAGATGGCATGATATTTGTCCTCGTGACTCAACTTGCTGAACAATACCAGCACAAAAAGCTGAGTCATAACGTGATGTAATGTAGTTTTTGTTCATGTGGCATCGTGTAATAGTATTTATTTGACCCCCTAATGCAAAATATACAAATTTTCAGCTGAAAATTAAAAAAAAAAAAAAAAAAGCGATTGCTCCATATTCAACATAATGTTACAACACGCTTGATGATGAATAAGTATTTACAGTAAGTCCTAAAATCTTATCCTACCTAACAGGCACCATCAGTCGTATTACATGCACATCTGTAAGATTTAGATGGAACAACACTCAACACTGTTACTCTTCTTTATGTTATGCTGCATATTTTACTTTGCCTACAGCCTCTGTGGGCTAAGAAACTGTTTGCGAAAGAGGGGAACATACAGTCACACGCTTATCATTCCTTCTGGAGGCTGTGAAGGTCTTTTGCGACCAGAGGTTGTTCCACGAGTTACGTTAACATCGTTGACATTTCCACCATGACTCTGTATGTTTAACAAGTGTGTCAATAGAGACAAGAAAGGTCACAAATGTGCTTTATCATATTGTGTTTGTTGATATTTGTTGAACTTTGTTTTGGACCAGATCACATCAACAGCACATATGGTACATTGCTATAACATCTGGACACTTATTTCTTTTATTTCCGTCGCCTCAGAGGAAAGCTGCGCCCTGGTAGGAAACTTAATGTCCAACGCATATACTGATTAAAAAAATAAAAGCATCAGTTCATTTCACTCTGCCCTGTATGCAGAGTTAAGATAAGGATGTTTTTGCCAGGGTTTGACGCATGTTACAGGAAGCTCGTGATTATTTACTTAGTAGTAGAGGTCTGTTTGTAAGTTTTTATATAATTTTAATTCTCATGACCACCCACATGTCAGGATACTGACATTCTTCCTAGTAAGAAACCAAAAACTCTAATGTGATCTCATCTTAGTTTTTGGACAATCTGAGAAAGGTCTGAATGCCTTTAAAGATCAACTTCCTCCAGGCCCCTATAATATTTACCGTACAGTAAAAACTTAAAAATAGTTAATGTACTACTGTAGATATTTATCTTTTTTTTAATTTTTGTAAAACAAAAAAAAAAAACGTAAAGAAAAAACTAATAATAAATTAAACGTCAATGTTATTTTGTAAAAACCTATAATACGGGCGAGCAAATGGAAATCACATTTTTTTTTATCAGTGTATGCATTAAGGTACCAAACCACTCGCTTGTGCAGGAATGCTAGAGAGCGTCTCACCTGGAAGTATGGTTTTACGCACAATGTGTCAGCAGCTTCGACATGTAACAAAGCGTGTTTGTTTGCAGTTGTTCTTCAAGTTCTGCTACTTTGTTCCAAAGATCTTTAAAAAAAAATCTACCTCTTCACGGTGTAGACTTCATCGCTTGGCACTTCTCCCACGCTTCCTCACCGCTCAGCTCAGCAACACCCACACTTCTCCCTTCCTGTGTTCTTGGCACAGTTTAAATTATTCTTACCGTACTTTCATGCTGATAAATCTATGTGCAGTACGTATTAGAAATAAAAAGTCAGGAGAAGCAGGGACGGTTCTTTCTTAAACATACTCTCCATCAACTGTCCAGCCTCTGTCTTTTCTGTTGCTGCAGGAAACACAACAGTTGCTATACCAACAGAAGCATGAGTCAAAGGTGCATTCATCCACCTGTCGACTCCGCCCACCCTTCTACGAATCCGTCTGTCCTTCCTTCTTTCTGTCGTTTATATTTCTACCACAACGCAAAACTGCATCACAAGTCACAGCATCTGTTGCCCACCGTCTGAACTTCTGCAGACTAGAGACTCACTGCGATGGAGCGTGTGGTTTTGCTGCTGCTTTGCTTTTCTCCTGTAGTTTGGTGCTATCCCTCAGGTCTGGTTACGGGGAGCTGTGACACCATGGTGCCCCAACATGGGGCAAACGCACAGACTACATCATCGCCCTACACTGTCACTGTGGACCGTACCAGCTTTAACACTGGAGATCAAGTCACAGGTACAGTAACCATTTAATATGCATGGGACTAAGTAGCCAAGTACGTTTTCATAATTTAAAACATACTCAAAATAAATCGATCAAGACGTGATTGAATTGATTGAATTCCAGATTTATTTTGACATATTTCACACAAATATGAAACTCCTTTTTGGAGTCACAGCTGTTGCAGTGCATTGCATCTGTTTCCAGCAGCTCAAAGCTATGCGGTACAGTATTTGAACAATTTACTGGCAGGCAAAACAGATACGTCTGCAGTTGCTATTTGGTAGATGCTTCACTACAGCAATAAAGCAAACAAAGAAGACTAATATCAAACTAAAAGAACAATCTATAAACTATAAAAGAGATGGAACTCAAATGGCCAGATCAACAGCTGAAGAGAGAAGTAGACTGTAGATAGTGGTGGGATGGCTCAGATCTGACTTCACTGTCAAAGGTCTTTCTTGGATGTTAACTCTAAACTCTTTTTAACACCCTCACAGTTCAGCTGCAGGCCACGGGCTCCAGCGTGTTTGAGGGTTTCCTGCTCAAGGCTACGCCGGTGGGGAGCCAGACGGCTGTGGGCCACTTCTCAGTGTCAGCACCAACCGCTCAGCTTCTCACCTGCAGTCAGAAATTGGTGGGTTTATAGTAATGAGAACATAACACAATATGTCTGTGTTAGTTACTGAGAGAATGATGTTGAATAATACTTTATTCTTTTTGATCAGAACTCAGCTGTGTCCCACACCTCGCCGTCTGCTAAGTCTGTGATTCAGGCGACATGGACACCAGATTCGTCAGGAAGCGCGAGTTCCGTTCAGTTCTTGTAAGAGCGGCTACTTATTTTCGCTACGGAGCCATTTTTGTTCATTTGAAACCTGTGCGTTTAACTTGCCTGTTGTCTCTGCAGCGCGACCTTTGTTCAGTCCAAAACCGTCTTCTGGGTCGCAGTTCAAAGTCGTGTGCTGACCTTAAACAGTAGCAGAGCTAATAATGCATCCGCAAATGGCACAACATCAACATCAACAACAACCACAACCACACAAACTCCCAATATCGTCAAAGCACACGGTGAGAGTCTTAACAAAACATCGGCATTATGCTACATAACACTGGCACCTGCCGTCGTCACAACAAAGCAGAAATAGCTTGAAATTCTTCCATCAGCGTCAGCAGCGTTCCAAACATTCCTTTACTGTTGTAGGATCACTGATGTTGATATCCTGGATGACCACCGGGACGCTGGGGATGATCGTAGCCCGATATCTCAAAGGAATGGCCAGGGGACACAAGATGGGTGGCAAAGACATCTGGTTTGTGGTGAGAAAATGTTTCACTGAATTTTTTTTCAACGTATTTACCATATGTGTTATTTAGGAGGGATAATGTGAGCCATAATCCATAATTGTGCACATTATGCCTGACTGGTGCAGTGTCATGTTGTACTAGATCCATGTGCCACTGATGTTTTTGACGGTAGCAGCCACCTCCATCGCCTTCATCATCATCTTTGTGTACGCCCAGGACTGGGCTGGGGTCAGTGAACCAGCTCTGCTGGACTTTAATATTAATCTTTACGTATTGAAATATTCTTGGTTCTATCTTGTGTGCTTGTGTGAATACAAAAAGGCTCTGAGCATGTTTACTGGAGTTTAGCTTAGAATGGAAAATCTAGCTGAACTGGTCCAGGTACACGCCCCTGATGAGTCAGCAATTTTTAACAATAAGACTAACGTGAAGAAAACTGTCCTATCAATGACTCAGCGTTCTGTTTTCAGGGAGCCCATCCTGTGTTAGGCTGCCTGATTATGATCCTCTCGTTCATCCAGCCCATAATTGCCTTGATGCGCTGCGGACCACAAGACGCCAAGTGAGTACGGAGCTTTTATAAAGCAGGGAGCACTCGCATGCAGACGCACTAACTCACGTGGGAAATAATCACAGAGAGAAAACATATGATGAGAATGAAGCGTAAATAAAATAAACAGGTGAAATTAGTTTAAATTTAAATATGCTGCAACCAAGGTTTCAAAACATCAATTTTTGGATTTGAATATTTATTTATCGTATTATTAAGTGTAATTAAAATGTGAAAGCAGTTCTTGTAGACAGCATAAAAACAGGTCTCACAGAACACGTTTTCTCAGAGCACTTTCTCCACAATGAATCCAACGAACGAGCATCACTGTTGTTCTTAGTGCGTTTCAGCTGCTCATTGTTCTTGTCTTTCACAGGAGATACATTTTCAACTGGACACATTCTCTAAATGCTCTGGTGATAAAAATCTTAGCTGGTAAGCTCTTCGGTCTTGATGTCATACAAGTCTGTGCTCTCACTGCCTAATGCTGTTGTTTACTGAAATTCAACTTCGTACTGTCATCGTCCTTCGTTGATGATGTGCTGTCACGCAGTGGCGGCCATTTTCACCGGCCTGGAGCTCCTTGACAGCAGCGACAACCAGTGGATGCTGAAAACGATGAGCGGTTTCGTGGCCTGGGAATGTTTGTTCTACATCTTCATGGAAGGATATTTCAGATGGAAGATTCATGCAAGTAAGAACAGATTTAATAACAAATGTTAAATATTTACCATTAACATCTCGACGCGCCCTATGGCAGTTTTAACGCTGCTCTTTTCTTTGGCTTCTAGATATGTTGGAAGCAGGAACGGTAAAACAAAACACTTTAAAAAGTCAAATTAAAAGCACTTCACTACTGTGTTCTAACCGAAACTGCTTTGTTTTGCCAGACAAACGTGGACAGTCTGCTGGTGGGCGTGTTCTTCCTGGGAAACATTGCATTTTTAATAGCACTCTTGTTTGGAATCAACACGGCAACGGTGGTGCCATAGAACAGGACCACAACGTTAACATTAATATACCAAAAACACCCCATGTGACATTCGTTACAATCCAGATGTTGGAAATATGTGCTCACAGAATGTCAACAACATGTCTCATTTGGAGGTCATACCTTAAAATTATATAGGAACGTACTGATTTGGTTTGTTATAAAGCCACTTATGCTGCACTGCAACGTGACTGTTTACATATCTAAACTTGACTGTGCTTTCTATGTTGTGTGATAATAGACAACAATGACCAAGGATAAGAATCGGCAGAACTATTTATAGAAACTATGTCATTGTTAGCTATTCTACACACCTTTTTTGTTTTCCCTGACACATCTAATTTGTTCAGGTACTGTTTTTACTGGCTGCAGTCATTTCAAATAGACTAAAAACAGAATCCCACCCAGTGAAGTTCTGGTTGTAGTCCATTTAAAATGTTGAGAGCTTTACGGAGCGTTCACAGTGCAGTGCGACCCTCCTGACAGCCAAGAACCTGCGACTGTGTCGTAAGCAGTGTGAGATTCTGACCATGATGCTGACACTTTTATACAAGTTCAGACCGAAGCATTTTATCATGTCTTTTTAAAATTTAATCGTATGTAAGCTTCTGCGTGAACATTTAATGTGTTAAGTTTAAACAGTATGTAGGACTTTATGAATATACTTAAAATAAATATTGTGCATAGTTCTCAGGAACCTTATTATTTCATATTTGTGTTACAAATAATATAACTGGGTTCTATGTTTTTACAGGTTGTTTTAAAATACGTGCAACAAATGTATTAAACATTATGATATTTAAAAGGCACTAGTTTTGTTAACACTGGTAATAAAATCTTTATGTACAAATCAACAAGTCAACCTAAACGAAGTGGCAGAAAGTACAGTATTTATGTAAAATGACGCTACAGGCTGTGACGTGTGTATGTTGTATGTATGTTTTTATGTATTTGTGCATATGTTTGTTTAAAACTACACAACGAAATAAAACAAACTCTGTAGGGCAACAAAACAGCAGGTTCCTCATGGTGGGGGGTTAATTCATAAGAATAATGATGCATTTAATAGTTAGTGATAATTTTGTTTCAGTCAGTAACAATCAGTTAAGGCTGTAAAATAAATTGAATGAAGTACAATAAATATAATTTCCTCAGATTTGTTGGGGAGTAAAAATGAAATTAATAAAAGAAGCTTGAGAAGTTCAGTGCTATAATATAACATAATTAACATAAATAATTAAAAAAAACAAATACAACAACAGCCTCCCTTAAACCTAATGTATGTACATAAAATGATCAACGTCAGGACTCTTAACAGACACAAACTGACCTTGACTGGAGGCTATGGAGAAGAACACCCCACTGGGCAGAAGGGCGGAGTCCACCAGTCCACCAATCAGGAGCGGGCTGTGGCGCAGCATCGCTTTGCGTGCGTACCTGACGTCAACCGGGGGTCATCCGCCAATCAGAAGCGCGCACTGAAACACAGACAGGCCACCAACACCAGGAGGCAGCAAGTCTCTAGGATTTCAAAATCCGTTGGTACAAACCAGATGTTCAGCCCTTTTCCTTGTAATAAATTAATATTTATTAATTCAGAAAGGCATTCACTTCTTCTATCTATGATTTTCTTTCAGTTGCTTTGACAAAGTTATGTTCACTCAGGTCAGTTCACACCTGCTGCTTAAAAAAGACCGCATGGCTCAGGAACAGGTGCATTTTATTTAACGTAACTTTTCATCTGTATTAATAACACGGATGTCTTTTCCAACAATTCTTCATCATATTCCCTTTTAACTCTGGAAACTAATGGTCAAATCTCCAGAACGTTTAGTCCCATGATAAAATACTGCGGCCTAACGTCAAGTGTCACCTATGGTTTGTCCAGAAGGAGGCGAAAGCGAAAGAGCAGAGACCTCCAGTCAAATCTGTTTAAACAAGTAAAGTATGTGGCGCAACAGGACGATGTCGCTGTTTTAAAGGAGCGTCTGCCCAACTGTAAACAAACTCAAATCTTAACTTAACGTTAAGTTATAAAAGCGACGGCTCAACCTGTAATTCGAGGTTGTGTTTGTCACCTCGTTGATTATAATCTGCGGTTGTCATGGCGCCAGCTGTTCAAAGAAACAGCAGAGTTCCATAGGAATTTTAAAGACAATTCTGTGAAAGTAAATAAAGTTAAAAGTAGATTTGCAAAAGCAGCTCAGATGCTTTGATGACTCATCGGGTAATTTCCCAAACATATATGACAGATGTGAGTTTTGATGGTTACACATTTGACTTTTTGTATTTAAGCAAAAAAAATGCTAGTTAGCTGGTGCAGTGATGTAAAGGACCCCAGACTTCCGTGTCCCTGGACTCTTCCACCTGCTCTTCTGAAGTGATCTTTAGGCAGCTGAGAGACACGATCCCTCCGCCGTGTTCTGCGTCTCCCTCTGGGCCTTTTCCTGATGGGACACACATGGAACATTTCTCCAGAGTAGCGTCCCAGAGGCACCCAAACATCCTGAGCCAAACAGAGAATAAAATATCTGAACACAGCACTTGCCTATTTCAGCAACGCAATAGACCTCACTTAACGCCTTATTATGTCTTATGCCATGTGTTATGCCACAGTGCTTCAGTATTTCAAAATGAGCCCATGTCCCAATTTGAAGTTTCAACATTTGATTTCTTGCCTTTTTACTAACTGCAATGGATTTACTGTATATCAATTTGCAAAATCACAAAGGAGGTGGAGTCTTTCGCTGCAATCAGTCTCTGAAACAAACGCCTGAATCACCACGAGGCTGCTCCCCATCTGCAAGATTTTAGCTTGACGGTGCCTTCGTTAGGCTTCATTCAAAGACGAGCAACGGAAAGGCTGCATGTTTACATTCTGACCTCAGTCCCACCTTAAATACGCACAGGCTGCAGCATGTTGACGTGCTGCAAGACAGTGGTAAAGCAGCTGGATGCTTTGGCTCATTCAATGCTTTATGATTGAGTGATGTTAAAAAAAAAGAAGGAAAAAAGACACAGGGTGAGGGAAGGGCCGAAAACTATAATAAAACTATATTTTTCATCATTATGGAGACTTTGGTTTGTTGTTTGTTTGGTTTAATCCCAGACTGATCGCGTCAGAACGTGAGAAAGATGAAATCCTCATTTTGTGCGGGTGCCACAAACACCAGGACGAACACATCCAGTTCCAGGTGACTTCGTTGAGGAGATTCTTTGTCACTTAATACCAGAGGCTGCTGAGAGGAACCTTTAAAACGGTCACAAACTGACAAGCAGTGGAGCGGTTGGATAAAATGATTCAGTTCAATTCAGTTGCACGCAGGAACCACTTCCCCCTTTTTCTGTTTGAATCAGAGGAAGTACGAACAATGCTCACACACATACATATGATGGAGTTGTCACATCAAACAGGAGGAAATGTGTGAAATTTTAAAAGCAGTCAGTAAACGCGGAATGTGGTAGAAAAACAGTGTCTTGAGCGGAGGACAGTAAGACTTATGTTCTGTCAAATGTATGTCAGACTAACAGACTGAAGAGAAAAGAAACACACGAGTCACAGGTTTCGCAGATTGTTAAAACCCAGACAAACACACCTGCTAGATAAACACTAAGTCTCTGATGAAAACACTGGATGCACTGACACGTCTCTCAGTCTCTCTACATCTCTAAATTATGTCCAAAAAGACAACAACTAGAACCGGTGACAAAGGGCAAAATAGGTTTGTGTCAAGCCTACAAACCCTGTCACCGCCAGACTGCAGGGTGTGGTTTAACCTGCCAAAGCAAACCCAAAGCCTGTTTGTGAAAGACAATCCAACAGGGTGGATTCACTGCCGATGACGGATGGGTGTAAACGGCAAAGTCGGTGACACCACGTTCCTGTGCACATAACATGAAACAACAATACAACCTGATACTGAGGTGCTGTTGGGGGAAGGCAGCGCCGAGCGAAGCGTGGAAAACCACAGCGCTGTTGGATCTCAGCTGGTTTATTAAGGTGTTTCCCAACTCATGCCTCAGCAGTTTCCACATACGACAAACTGCGGTGACCTCGGCTGTTTGCCCTCTTCTACTACCTTGGAAAATCTGCCTTGTCATGCTGAAGACGTTGTTTATGGGCCCTGCTCACACACGGATCAGCAACGCCCACATACCGAGACTTTTGCCCTGTGGTCTACAATCTGCAAACAGACACATGTTCATACTCATACATACTATATGTAATTGTATAATACGAAGCAAAATAAGAGGAGATGATGAGCAGGACGTGGACAAATAGACTTCCCAGCTTTCTCTGTGTTTTCTGTCACTGCTTAGAGGGAATCCACGGCACAAGTTGAAGTCAGAGGTGTAGTTGTAGACTCCGCCCACTGTTCTATGCGTCTGTCTATCCATCCTCTCTGTTCTCAATCCTAGTCCTCCTCTCGGCTGAACAGCACCACTAGCAACCTCTGCTCCTCACCATCTGAATTTACCACTTCATAGCCATGGACCACGTCGTTTTGCTGCTGCTTTTTTTTGCTCCTGCAGTTTTGGGCTATCCCGGAGGTCAAGTTGCGAGCAGCTGCGACTCCCTGATGCCCCAACACGGTGCCTCGGCACAGGTTACAACCCCGCCCTACACAGTCACTGCGGACCGCACCAGCTTTAATATTGGAGATAAGGTCACAGGTAAGTGTCAAATGAAATTAGTCAGTAAAACGACTACATTTTCACAGTATTTTTAGTCAATTTTGACATATTTGAATAATCATGTCTTACTGAACAAGAATATCTGCTGCAAACACTGGAAGAATAATTACTGCATCTCTATTACTGCAGCAAGACATTATCAGAAACAGCAGTAAGATTTCATTTCTCTAGTACAAAAGCAACTATTTTAATGCGTCTAAATTCAGAGAAGGTTTGAATGTTGAGGATATTAATGAATATTTAGCCTATTTTTGCAGATCACCTCTTTTGTATCAACTTTGACTGTTGCAGATATTTTATAGACAAACATACATACATAAAAATAAATTGAAATGATAAATCATGCAAAATGGCTAATCTAATGTTGTTGTTGTTTGTTTGGATTTTTATACATGTTATTGTAGGTAACTGTATTTTTTTTGTGTGCCCTCATCCAGTTCTGCTTCAGGGTACAGGCTCCAAGACCTTCCGCGGCTTCCTGTTGAAGGCCACTCAGGTCGGGGGCACGGCGGCCGTGGGCTCCTTCTCTGTGGCCACACCAAGCGCTCAGCTTCTCTCCTGCAGTCAGAAATCTGTGAGTTTGTTGTAATAACACAACCTTTGCTTAAACGCCTAAAAAGTTCCTCGTTTTGAAGGTTCTTTAAGTCGACGTACATATTATATAAGTACCTTTCTGACATAAATCATACCAAGGTCAGCAACAGCCTCAGGCACCAGCAGGCCACAACAACACAAAGGTTAAACTTGTTTGTCGTTAAATGGCACAGAGATGACAGTGCACTTTAGACACATCATGTTTACTTCCTGTCATGGGAACAAGCAACTGTTTTAAGTTGGGTTTTGAGCAGTTGTTTTAGCAGTAAAATACACAAAAAGCTTCCTATTCCTTATAGCTTTCGTAGAATGTTTCTGTTCAGGCATAAATGAAATCCTCTGGTGCCCAAATAAATCCCGACAATCCTGGAATTTAATATTCATATGTGTGTTTGTGTTTTGTGTGTGTGTGGACAACCAGAACAGTGGCGTATCCCACACATCGGCAGCTGATAAGACAACCGTTCAGGCAATCTGGACGCCAGATGCATCAGGAAGCGGAAAAACCATCCAGTTCTTGTAAGGTTCTAAAACAGGTTTTACAACAACCTTTATGTCACAACTCTGAGTATGAAAAAACACGTAGTTGCCTCAGCTGTTTCCCTCTGCTGTGCTTTCAGAGCAACATTTGTGCAGACCAGGTCCGTATTCTGGGTCACGATTCAGAGTCCTGTTCTGACCTTTAACGGTAACTTTACTGGAGGATCTTCTGGCTCCTTACCAACCACGCAAACGCCTTCCATTGTCAAAGCACACGGTGAGACCCTTCACAGGACGAACGTCAGTAAACCCAGTGTGTTGTGAGACCTGAGCATCACTTCAACTTCTAACGTTTGTTTCAGGAGCGTTGATGTTGATATCCTGGATGACCACCGGGACGCTGGGGATGATCGTAGCCCGATACCTGAAAGGAATGTCCAAGGGAAACAAGATGTTTGGCAAAGACATGTGGTTTGTGGTGAGAAAGTGTTTTACTCATAAAAATCAGTTTAGCGCATGAAGAAGCGTGTGAGGCTCTTCTCAGCTACAAGTCTGTCCAGGCCCATTAATTCCTGCAGCTGCCTGTGTCTGGTGCTGTGGATCCTGCAGGTCTCCTGACTTCTGTACAGTGACGTCTCACTAGTGAGCTGTCATGTTGCTCTGTTTGTCTAGATCCATGTACCAGTGATGTTTCTGACGGTAGCAGCCACCGCCATCGCCTTCATTATCATCTTTGTGTACGCCCAGGACTGGGCTGGGGTCAGTGAACCAGCACTGCTGGGTCTTATTAATATTTATCTACTAATATATTCTTGGCTCTACCTTGTTTGCACATAGTGTTGTATAGTAGCATAATAAGCCCTGATGCTCATGAGTCAACAAGCAACACACAATTTTAGTTTAATTAATGGACTAATGTGAACATGAATGAATGAATGAATGCTATGACCCTTATGAGGACCAAGCGGTAGAAGACGAGGGTGAGTGTTTCCATCGCTGACCTCCTGCTGTGCTGTGCTGTTCTCAGGGGGCCCATCCTGTGTTAGGCTGCCTGATCATGATCCTCTCGTTCATCCAGCCCATAATGGCCTCCATGCGCTGCGGCCCCCAGGACCCCAGGTACGTTCTCCCAACGGCTAGCGCGTCCGTTTGTCGGTTTCCTCGCGATGCCAAACATCTCAAAATTCATTCACCATCTGACCAAAGAACTGAAACTGTTAAACACATTTGCAGCTTTCTTCTTGCTGTTTTTAGAAAATTGTGCAAAAATGGCCACATATTTATGTATTTCCACTTTTAATGTTTTTATTTCTTGTCTTTGACAGGAGATATGTGTTCAACTGGACACATTCTTTAAATGCTCTGGTGATCAAAATCTTAGCCGGTAAGCGTTCGCCTTAAAGTTCATTCATAATGTATAAGTCCACATTTCAACGTCAACTCAGTCTTGAAATGTTGTTTTTAAAATATTTTTTTTACACGCTGTCACGCAGTGGCGGCCATTTTCACCGGCCTGCAGCTGATTGACGGCAGCGACAACCAATGGATGGTGAAGACGATGAGCGGCTTTGCTGCTTGGGATTGTTTGTTCTACGTCTTCGTGGAAGCTCGTTTCAGATGGAAACTTCACAATCCAGGTACAGCAAATGCACCTTTTATTTTGTGGGTTACTGACACACAGTGGCAGACAAACACTCAACACAGACTAAGTTTCCAGCAAAGCAGCTTTAACATTAGTCTTTTGTTTGGATTACAGATGGAACAAGATCAAATAAGGTAAGAGAGAAATAAAAAAGTAAATAAAATTAAAAAAATAACACACTGCTGTATTCTAATGTAAATTGTGTTGTTGTTTCAGCCGAATCAGAACGGTCTGCTGGTGGGTGTGTATATGCTGGGAAACGTAGCATTTTTAATAGCACTGTTGGTTGGAATCGGTACGGCAACGGTGGTGCCGTAGAACAGGACCACGACCCTTTTAAACATCCACAATAATAGATATACCAGGGTTTTACCAAACAGTTTGAACGTTAAGGGTTAAAAACTATGTGTAAAATGTCTTAACAAATATCAGATGTGTAGGACCTATCTGAAAATAAATAGACGGTTGTTACAAAGTCTGAAACTTTTCACTATAAATGTACTGTATTAATCTCAAAATGTTTACATGTACGACTAAGCATTTGATTTGGTTTTGCACAAGTGAACATTGCAAACGATGTCACAGTCTGAGTTGAAATATGTGAGCGCGCAACAAATACGCTTAATATGATATAGACTTTTAGCCAGCACTGAAAAATAAAACATTTATACCAAAGGAATCAGTCATGAAATAAGTCAAGAGAACAGTTGAAAGTGCAGGAAATGTAAAACTTTACTTGATCCGCTTCATCCCTCTGGATTGATGAGTGTGGCTTTGTGGGTCCACGTTGTTCTTGGACTCTCTGATCTCACTGATTGATTCTGTCCTGTCATTTTTGCTCTGTTCTTTGGACGCATAGTGATGCATAGAAACAGTTTTTATGATATTTCTTTCTTTACATAATGTATTTGAAATAAAAGAGTCAAGCTTGAATAGAAGTGTCGACTCTCATCTTTATTTGAAAGTATATGGGATGTAATTGTAAATATAACCATACTTTTTGTCGTTGTCGCTGCTTGTTTTAGTGTTTTAGTGCCCTCTAGCGGTGACTTTGTTGTAATGCCAAAGGGACATTTATCACACCAAACCAAACGGTGAAAATTACGGCAGAGTCAGTATATTGTCCGTAAAGTTTAATGATCATTAATTCATCGGGCTAAAATTAATTTGCTCCCATTCCTTAATAACACCAACAGTAGGTGGCATGAGAAACAATGGCAGACAAAGATTTGTCCCCTAAAATCCTTGAGAAAACAGAAAGTAAGAAAAAAAAAAAGGGCTTATTTCAACAACACAAAGCCAAATCTCATGCTGTCAACAAAGAACTCTGGGACATTACTGGCGATTAGCACATGCGTGCGAGTGACAGTTCTCTTTTACGGCCGAGAAACACACTCTAAGAGGGTTTGCATCCATCACAGTCTGCATCGCCAAGCAGGTTGTAAAAGCCTCGGGGAAATCACAGCCACATCAAACGCACCTGCTGCATGTACATTAATACCCAGGATAACAACACAGGCCATGTTGTTTCATGCTGATATTTTCCCCATGCAGCTCTTACACACACACGCAGATGATGTGGTTGCTTTGGCCCATGAGCTGTTTTACTGCATACTACTTTTCTCCCCCCATTATTGTACTAAAAGTTAATCTAGGTCTCATTGGCATAAACAATCATTAAACCATATTCCAGAACTGGTCAGGTGTTTAAAAGCCTAATCTTGCTTTTCAGTTTTGGACCCTGACCCCAACTCTAACCCTTTGTTGCACTTTGTTGTCCATCCAGCTGCTGTGTAGAATTATTGGTCCAATATCCCCCCCTCCCACCCGAGTTGTTGTGTCTACGCCCACACCTGAGCTCCTTCGACCTGAATAGCGATCTTATACCGACGTGCGTTGCCTTTGTTTGCCGCCAGCTATTTCGAGTAGCAGGAGTGGTTTCGGCCCCTTAGAGTGCTTTTTGTCTAACGCATGGTGAGGGTCCGTGACGTTTGGAAGCTGCTGGCGTTTCTCAGGCAGTAAGTCCAACAAATATATATATAATAAATAATAATAATAATATTAATAATAACAATCACATGCTTTTCTGGTCACCTTGCTCCGTGTGCAGGTGTAAATGATGACATGTTTCAGCTGTTCACTCATGAAGCCTGTTTCCATCATCTATTTTAATACGGGCTGTAATCAGTCGTCATATTTGTGTGTGTTTTGTCGTCCGTCAGTGAGAACACAGTAACTCCAGATCCGCAGCCTTTTGAAAATTCTGCCTCGTCACGGTGTTGACGTCACTTACCGGCACTGCTCACACACTTGAACCCCCACCGCTCTGCTGCACACAGCTCGTGTTTCATGAACCGTGGCGTTGTTGTTGTTGTTGTTGTTTTTGTGTGTGTGGAACCTCTTAGTACGACTCACTCCGCTTAAGCTTTTTTTTTGTGTGTGCTTAGAACTATTTGCGCAGAACAAATTCCTTACTTATCGAGATCAACAACAAGCAACACACACACACAAACAGACTTTCCAGCATCCTTTGTCTCTCCTGTTTCCACCGACAGGGAATATACAGCAGTTGCTACCAACGGAGCAGGTGTGTGTTCGTCCACCTGTGGACTCCGCCCACTGTTCTGTGCATCTATCCGCCCACCCTCCCATTTCTGGCTTTGACACAAACACCTGAGCTCCTCTTAGCTGCACAGTATCACGAGTCAGAGCATCCGCTTCCTACAAGCTGAACTTCATTTCGTCGCGATGGAGCACTTTGTGTTGCTGCTCGGGTGCTT
Source organism: Macropodus opercularis (assembly GCA_030770545.1). Taxonomy (NCBI): domain Eukaryota; kingdom Metazoa; phylum Chordata; class Actinopteri; order Anabantiformes; family Osphronemidae; genus Macropodus; species Macropodus opercularis. The sequence continues at coordinate 9,561,432 of JAUCMP010000028.1, forward strand.
CTTCCCCGTGGTTTGGTGCTATCCCTCAGGTCTGGTCACGGACAGTTGTACTGACCTAATGCCCCAGCATGGGGCATCTGCACAGACTACATCAGCACCTTTCAGTGTTACTGCGCTGAGCAGCAGCTATAATGTTGGAGACAAGATCACAGGTAGGTATCAGTAACATCTATACCTATTCTATAACTATTCAGCCAAATGATCACATAGTCCCCAGTATCTTTCTTCTATTTCTGTAGAGTCTACAGAGGTTCAGATAATAGAAACATACATATTAGTGAGATATGTTTAAATAAGTGGGATATTAAATGGCACTTAACTTAGTTATTATTGTAAAAGGAAGGTGAAGACGGATCTATTACAGTAAAGAGTTGTAACACTTTTAACATCATTATATTTTAATATTTAAATTATAATAATGGTCTATTTCTTAAATCATTGCAGGTTTTGTGTAAGATCTGATTTCACTGTTTATGCCTTGTCTTTCTTTTTCATCCTCATAGTTCAGCTGCAGGGTACGGGTGGCAGCACTTTCCGTGGTTTCTTGCTAAAGGCTACAGAGGTGGGGAGCCAGGCGGCTGTGGGCTCCTTCACTGTGTCAACATCAAGCGCTCAGCTTCTCACCTGCAGTCAGAAATCCGTGAGTTTATTGTAATGAAAACAAAATGCGGGCAACACAATACTCTATGCCTAAATTACAGAGCACCCAACAAGTCGGTTTCTTTTCCTTTGCAATGCAAAGAGGTAATCAGATAATCCCCGCACTCGTATTTCTGTGCACTGTGAGTATCAGTAGAAACTGGTATTTGCAAATACAGCCAGGAGTTCATTTATCACGTGCTGCCATTAATTGGATAAATAGTTTTTCATTTCGCATTAGATAAAGACAGAAATTTCTTTTCGAGAATATCACTGACTTGCAAAAATGACAGTGTACGCAAAATAAAAAGCAGTAAAAAGCATGTAACAATGCACATGTTTGATTGATTCATGTTCATTTGTCGCAACGCAAAGTCACTGTGCAAGATGATAAGCGTTGATGATGTGTGTGTGTGTGTGTGTGTGTGTGTGTGTGTGCGTGTGTGGACTCCCAGAACTCAGCTGCGTCCCATACGTCATCATCTTCAAAGAGCACAATCCAGGTGACGTGGACGCCGGATGCAGCAGGAAGTGGGAAATCGATTCAGTTCTCGTGAGGTTCAATTCAACCGTTTTGACAATGCCAGTCTGTTTTTTTCTATGCCAAGCTCAAGAAAACTGAGAAATGACTCGTTAAAGTCATTACCTCACCTTGGTTAATCAAAACTGCTTGTCTCTGCAGTGCAACTTTCGTGCAGTCCAGTAAGACATTCTGGGTCGCTGTTAAAAGTTCAGTCCTGAACTTCGCTGGTATCAATTCCGGATCAGCTGGTTCTTCCAGTGGTTCTTCCAATGGTTCTTCCAGTGGTTCCTCCAGTGGTTCTTCCAATGGTTCTTCCAGTGGTTCCTCCAGTGGTTCTTCCAGTGGTTCTTCCAGTGGTTCCTCCACTGCATCTGTAACTATTTAAGTTTGATGAGTTGGTATAGTTGGCCTTGAATAACCTTCCAAAACTCTGTATTATGTTCAACTTTACATTTTCTTTATCCTGCAGACAACTATCTTCAGTGCAGGGTGCGGCGTCACCAAGAACTGCCTCAGTAAGCCTTCCAACTGTGACCCTTCGGCCAACGCAGGCTGTTACTTCATGTCGGCCACGATGTTGCCCACCAGCAGCAACGCCATGCGCTATGAGATGACGGGCCCCTCTAACGGATACATCGCTTTTGGGTTCTCTAACGATCAGGAAATGGTAACGTGACAGTGTAGCGCTCAAATCTGTGAACTCTGCCAACACATGCCAATTTTTTCTCCTGTTCTGAATCTGGGTGGGTGACTGAATATGATAAAATAAATCAGAGTACCACAAATAACAGAGAATGGACCAATTTATTCTCATTTCAGGGAAATGATGACATTTACATCTGTGGCGTGGACAGTAACAGCCTGCCGGCGTTGCAACATGCCTTTTCAACAGGAAAAACAACCCCAACAACATCGTCTCTGGTACTGAAGTTCTTCTAAAAGGCATCACGTGACACACATTATGATCTGCTAAGTATTATTTGGTGAAACATTTTCCAACTGTCCATCAGGGGGCTGTGTCTAATCTAACGGCGTCGCTGCAGAACGGTGTGATCAGCTGTTGCTTCATTACCACCAACACCATATCCACGCAGAGATCCAGCTCCAACCAGTCCTACTACATCCTGTTTGCCTATGGACCCAGCGCCAGTGGTAAAGTGACTTTTTATACGTGAACTCACTGTACAACGTGTTCTCCGCCGCATCAGGAGGCAGCGGGGTCATATTTCTGTCGTATTCATTCGTTTCCTTTCTTTCAGCCTTTATTTACAGCCAGCAGAAACAGCAGAACACACCCGAACCCTCCTTAAGGGAATCTGTTGAGATTATTGACATTAAACAACAGCTTTAAAACTGCTAGAACTCTGCAACTATGTGAATTTTGGTTTCATAAGTGAATATGCTGTTACCCCGTGAGATTATTTTTTGTCTCAGTGGCTCAACTCAAGAAAGAAAGAAAGAAAGCAGAAGCATCAACATCATTTAAAGATTCTAAACTACACTAAGCTCTGTGTGCTTTATTCGTCTCTCCTACAGGGCAAATCAGGATCCACACAGACACCTTCACCAGCACTGCCAAGGTCGACCTGACCACAGTTCAGCTTCTCGAAACAGCGACAGAGACGCCCGATATCGTCAAAGCCCACGGTGAGACCGTGCACAGAGTGATGTTCATAGCCCTCATTCAAACCTTACTGAACAGTCTCCTTTGGTCCTTCTAGCAGCAGGACACAAACAGTAGCTACTCAAACATAGTGATGCTTGTTAGTCGTCCAGTTCACATCTGATTTGAGTTTTTATTTTTCTGTGTCATGTATTTTTGTTCGTTTTTTTTTTTTTTTGGTTGTGGCTCTTTTTTTTTTTTGAAAGGAGTTGTACTAGAGCAAAAATGATATCTCTCTAACGTCAATAAAGTCTTTTGAACCTTGAATCTTGTTAGTTGATCTGTTCAACTCAGATACACACAACTGCAAAATTTAGTGGATAACAGGGTCATCAGGGGTGGAGTCCTCGTGACTTGCGAACACCTGACATTGCGTTACAGTATAGAGTGTCGTCAGGGGAGAGTTAAATATCATCTTCAAGCTGAAGTTGCTACTAACATGCACAATAGTGGAGTCACATGGGACATTAGTGATCCTCATGGGGGTCACGATAACTTAGTGTTTAAGCAGATTATAGCTCTGCACCGGAAAAACTATGACACACTGAGGAATAATTGATTACACAGGTTATTTGGATTTGTGACTTTGCTGTCATCTATCAATTGTTATCAGTCAGCCTATTGGTTAGTAGGATGGGTATTGTATCTATTTGAAATGTGTGGAGACCCGAGCATCATTTCAACATCATATTTTTGTTTCAGGAGCGTTGATGTTGGTGGCCTGGATGACCACCGGGACGCTGGGGATGATCGTAGCCCGATACATGAAAGGACTGTCCAAGGGAAACAAGATGTTTGACAGGGACATGTGGTTTGTGGTGAGTTTCACAGAATTACACTGAATTTTATATGTGGGGCCTGGCTCTGTACAGTGTGTCTGACGTCTACAGTATCACGTTGTGCTCTTTGTCTAGATCCACGTACCGGTGATGTTTTTGACTGTAGCAGCCACCATCATCGCCTTTGTCATCATCTTTGTGTTCGGCCAGGGCTGGGCTGGGGTGAGTGCAGCTTGTAAAGGCTCTGACTATTGTTAAGGCTCTGTCTACAACTGCTGGACTACAAAGGCGTTCGCAACATTTAGTTGTTGCTTAGCTTATGAACTGGAAGCAGCGGGAGAACAAACATTTACTGTAGCTCGGCTCAGTCCAAAGTTCAATCACGCTCAAGAGACAGTAGACACTTTCCCTCCACAAATTATTAGTAATCCATATCAACAATGATGAGATTCTTGGAAAATCAGTAACCACAGTAATACGTTTTATAAAATATATTGTTTTCAGGGAGCCCATCCAGTGTTAGGCTGCCTGATTATGATCCTCTCGTTCCTCCAGCCCATATTTGCCTTTTTCCGCTGCGGACCACAACATTCCATGTAGGTAACAAAGGAAGCTGGTAACATTTTAACAGCCATGTCCTGCTTTTTACCACAGTAGAGGTAGAGATATATCTTTTGGACTGTCAAGGTAAATTCTGTTCACCGTATCAATAATCTGTTTCTCTCTTTTCTTTCTCAGGAGGTATCTGTTCAACTGGACACATTCTTTAAATGCACTGGTGATAAAAATCTTGGCCGGTAAGCTTCGAAGTTCTTCCATGTCTTGTGTCCACACTTATCATATATCGTACTGAAATTCAACAGACTTTCTAACTTTACCGACGTCTTTTACACACTGTCGGGCAGTGGCGGCCATTTTCACCGGCCTGCAGCTGATTGACGGCAGCGACAACCAATGGATGGTGAAAACGATGAGCGGATTCGCTGCCTGGGAATGTTTGTTCTACGTCTTCATGGAAGGACATTTGAGATGGAAAATCCGCAATACAGGTAAGAACGAACTCTAGATGGTGAAAAATACAATAAAATGTATTCATCATGGAAAAATGTGCACCTGGAGCTTTAACGCAGTTTTATTTTAATAACAGATATGACGGAATCAAAAACGGTAAGATTCTAAATTGAAAGTACTGTAAATGATAAGTAATAAACATGCTGCTGGTTTCTAATGTAAACTCCTTTGTTTTGTCAGACAAATGTTGACTGTCTGATGGTGGCTGTGTTCTTCCTCGGAAACATTGCATTTTTAGTGGCACTGTTGGTTGGAATCGGGACGGCGACAGTGGTGCCATAGAGCCACCCTTTGAAACCTACCCAAAAATGATTTGTACAGTCAAAATTGTAGCTGCATTTGTGGTTACAAATGTCAAAAATGGTTTTGTATCTAACCGTGCCTATGCTTTTATTTTTGTATGCAAGTAGGCAACAGTGATCAGAGATAAGCAAGTTCTGTTTTAACAGTATAGCCTGTGCGAACGATCCACTAAGTTCTACTAAAGAGATGTTCTTTTCAACGCGATGCACTCATTGTATTCTTGATTTGTTTTCTTAATACGTGCAAACCTCTGTAACAATTGATGATCTCCCTGTGAAGCATCGTTCAATGCATCTAGTTTACATATGTGATGAATGTCACTTAATATATACGTACAATATATATGTATTTGATGGAAATATCAGTGTCCCAAATGTATTTTCAACATAACGCTTCAATAAACTATTTCTACAAATTCCTTAAAACATGTGACAACCTCATTCGGTGTAGCTGAATTTTTAAGGCACGTAAATAAATACCTAGAGTGGAAAATTGCCAGCTGACCTAAATACTTCACCAGTTTGTGCTCTTCAAGGATTATGGCAGCTATGAAAAAAATTAAAGTTAAAAAGTAAAAAATATTGTTTATATTAGGGACCCAGTACACAGTTTGGAGAGAACACAAGTGATAACTGAGTCTCTGGACACTAAAATCATGTATTTATTATCAACAGTATGATATTATTATTTACATTGGGTTGTTTACAAAAATAATAAACAGTAATTGCATCTTCAAAACATGATTAAGCAACATGTCAATAAGTGTGTGTGTGTGTTTTATCCTTTCAGCTGCTCCAGGTGAGTCTGAACCCTGAAGGCAAGGTGGAGTATTGGGCTTGGAAAACAATGTGGACTTGATGGGAGGAGGATGTGAACGGAGCGATGTCAGTTTCCTAAACAATGGACAAAGAGAGGAGAATAAACGGTCAGCTCAGCTACAGCACAGGATCCCACACAACACTACTGTGGCTTTTATGTCCCTGCCTATGATCAAAGGTCAGTCAGTTTCTCCTGAGCATCCACTGACCCAAATAATAATCACAAATGGTTTGTGTCTTGATTGTTGAGTACAGGCTTTACCCTGTGTCTGCCTTGCTGGAATACATACCACTCCACAGTACGGTCCGACTGGTGCCGAGGTGCTGTCCGGGCCGTCATACAACTTTAGGAAGTTGTTCTGGCAATCTCCAGGGTCATCAATACTGATCTGAGAAAAGGTGATTGTTACCACACGACCTCTGGGAGCCAGGATGCCCCATTCACAGTGGGTGTTGTTAGGATAGGTGCCGGGGTAGTTGGGACTTGAGAATGATCCATGGTCTCCATACAGGGTGCCACCACAGCCTAATACATAGAGTGTATTGAAGATAAAAGAGTAAGAAGACATGATCCATCTGTACTGTTAAGATCATCAGTAGTAAAGTTCTCACCATGAGGGGAGGATGTCCATGTGGCGTCAAACCCGTTTCGTGCGCTGGAGAAGTCAGTCTTGAAGCGTAGGTAGAGCAGGTTGGAGTGTGGGAAGATGGGGCTGGGCAGGGCGCTGCCACACAACTTGCCGATCAGCGGAGAGTCTGCTGTGCTGCCGTTACGGATCTGAGAGACAAAGCAGCGTCACTCGCGCATCGCAGATCAGAGTTCAGACAGGTCGCACGCGCTGCTCGGAGCAGAATGTCACACGCTGACTCATGTTGACAGTCCTGTCCACGCAGGTTTGCCTCTGAGCTGTTTGATCTTAAGCGCACGCTACAGTAACACTGCGCACAGCAGGAAATGGGTCTGTTTGCTGTTTCACCGCGATTATGCTACAGGAAATTATAAATGTGGTCAAAGTGGGAGCTCGTCGGCACCTGCACTGGTTGTTTACCTCCAGATAGTCAAATCCACAGTCAGGGTGGTTTTCCACATCGAAATTGTTAAAAAAGAAGGAGATGGTGTTGTTCTGAGGTGCCTTCAGGACGATGGTGCAGTCCATGTTGTGGGGGTAGACGTTAGGCCAGCCTGGGCTCTTCAGGTAACCAAATTCCTGCTCGTAAGTTCGGCTACAGCCTGAAAAAGACCAGGAAGTCATGGAAATAAATCCTCTGCAAGTAATACTAGATTAAGGTATTATGATGTTGTTTTCGCTACCTGCGATCTGATGGGTTAAACTCATCCCATTTCCTGTCATGAAGACGTCCGATTTGAAGTACACATGGACAGTTCTGCCGTAGCTGTAGAAGTCTGGTGGATGAATGTCTGATGCACAGAACTTATGAGACTGTCCATAATCTCCCTGGAAACACAAGCATCACCCCATACAGAATAGAGTGTTTGTAATGTGAAAGGCAAAGCACCTTATGCTGCAGGATTAGCTATGGAATCACTAAGAAGTGATCTTATAAACACTGGGCTCTCTGAGCTCACCATAGGCCAGTCTCTCATCTCCAGGTAGTTTGTGGAGCAGCTCTGACTGGGCTGGAGCGCAAACGTCTGGACTGAGACTTTGACAGTTTCCTGAGCTGGAGCATCCAGGATCCAGCGACAGTGAGTGTAGGGAGGATAGGCGCCAGGGAAGGAGGGCGAGGTCAGGGTCTGGGCGGTGGTCGAGGCGTTCACAATCCCACCACAAAGCACTGACAAAAAGGCAGAAACATTATTTATTATTTGAACACTATTAAATGAGGTGAGTGGAGGACGCTGATTCAGAGCTGTAGAGTTTCTCACGTGGCACAGATCTGTAGGTGGCATTGAAGCCTCCTCGCTGTATCGAGCTGTCCGAGACAAAGTGGACCGTTAGGAAGTTTCCAGCAGACACAAAATAGGCAGGAACGGAGTTTCCACAAAATTTCCCAATCAAAGGAAAATGAACGCTGTCTCCATCATATACCTGTCAAAAGAAATATCAAACCCATTGTTGCTACAGCTCAGTTACACTACAACTAAATAAATAAATGAATAAGTGGCTGAAAGTTCTTTACATTGACATAGTCGAAGCGGCAGTTAGTGGAGCTCTCCAGATCAAAAGAGGTGAAGGTCAGGTTGATAGCTTTGTTGACGGGCATCTCGATGGTCCACAGGCAATCCATGTTGGGTTCGTAGTGACCGTCCAGGTTTGGATCCGGAGAACCAAGCATGCCCATGGGCATGGACAGGTAGCCTCCGCATCCCTGTGCTGGACCTGCAGGTGGTTTCAAAAACAGACACATCTACTGTTCACTGTGTCATACTGTATTCTCCAAGTAGAAAAGTAGAAAAATGATTTCTGATAACCTACCAAGGGTCTGACTGTACGTGGCCCTCCAGCCAATCCCGTCTACGGACGAATCCGTCACGAAGACAAGGAAGAGCTGGTTGGCGGAGGAACGCAGATCGGGTGGGAGCACTGTACCACAGAATTTCCCCAGTAAAGGTGCCAAAGTGTCCTGTCCATCGTAAACTGCGACGTAGTCAAAGTGACACAAAGACGACGCCTCCAAATGGAAAGTGTTAAATCTACGAACAGAGAAAAAGAAGGAAACAAACCAGTTTGTTCATTCTGCAGCTATAACCGCAGTAGAACCTCACCCCTCCCTAAAATCCAGACTTACTTGAGGTCAATGACTCTGTTTGGAGCGACCATGATGTGGTAGGTGCAGTTGATGTTGTGGTGGTAGTTGGTCATGGAGAGTGTCGGACTGCTCACCGTACCCATAGTGCTGTTGAAGAAACCCCCACATGCTGTAGAAGAGAACACACAGCCTTCACATCCTCACCTTGTATTGTTACAGCTGTTGTTCAAGACTTAATTGAATAAATATAAAAATAATAATAATATCGGTTGTTTCTTATTCAACTCACGAATGGCTCTGTATTCTGCCATAAAGCCACCGTCGGTCACCACAGAGTCAGAGTAGAAGTGGAGTAACATGGGGCCAAAGGTGGAGAACGGCCCCGGGATGCTGGAACCACACAGCGTGGCAACAGGAGGGCCCCCAGCCAGGCTGTAGATCTTCAGCCCATCGTACAGGCAGGTGGAGTGGGCTAAAGAAGATAACAGACAGTTACTTAGTAACAGCAAGGAGAACAAACCAAAAGGAATTTATGTTTATCAGATACTATCTATAGATGTGAAGCTTGCCTTCTATTTGGAAGGTCTGAAAGATGAGGACAATCACAGTCTGTTCTCCAGCGTTGACCGTGTAGTTGCAGTTGGAGTAGTTCGGGTAGTCCGCCGGGTAATTTGGAGAAACCACACGACCTTTGGCAGCCGTGAAGTTTGCGCCGCAACCTGAAGGATGAAAGAAATCAGACCTTTATTTGGCTTTTTGATGAGACTCTCTTCGCATCTTGCATGAGAACAGACAGATTCAAAGAAACATTTAGCACTGTAGTGTCAACAGAAAGCTGGTTTTAGGAGCTTGGTTCTTACGGGTGCTGAAGTAGGCTGAGAAACCTTTGCCAGTTGCATCGGTGGCTTGGAATCGGCTTGTGACGATGTTATTTGGGGCGATAATGGGGTTTGGGGCCACGGAGCCACAGCCTGTTGATAACAGAGCCTCATTGTTCTGCGTCTGACCTGACCACACCTGTAGGAAAACAGACACTGACTCAGAAGTTGTTGAGAAGCGCAGAATGCCTATTACTTCTCTTCAAGGCATCCTGGAAATGTACATTTAGTCTCTAGTACCTTGACATAGCTGTTCTGACAGGTCCCAGTACTGTCAGGAATCTGGAACTCATTGCTGAAGGTCATCTCCAGGTGGCTTCCCTCGTGGGCAATGATCTGCCAGGAACACTCCACGTTGGCTGGGAAGTTCTGGGGGTAGTTCGGTGACTTGATTATTCCCGTATCGGCATGGATGATGCCTCCGCAGCCTGGCAGAACATAATCATGGGTGATACAATTCATGTAGAAACAAAGCGATGGAACAAACACAAATGAAGAGCTGATAATTCTGACCTTTATTAGGGTATTTGATGAAATAAGGCTTAAATCGTACATTAGATGACACCTTTTTTTTATATCTTCTGAGTTTTATAACTCATCAGAGCAGTAAATAGCCTGTGCAGACCTTTCATACAGTCAGAGCACACACACACCTGAGGAATCAGTGGTCCATGATGCTCTGAAGCCGCCTGCAGACACACTATGATCAGCCAGGAAGACTATAACAAGCCTGTTAGATCCTGACTGGATGGTTCCTGGGGAGGTGTTTCCACAGTACTGGCCAATAATAGGGGAACCGGGGGATCCTCCATTGAAGATGGTGACAGAGTCCCAGCCACATGTGTTGTGGGGCTCCAGATGGAAGTAGCTAAAGGTTAGCTGTGGGAGAGAGGGGAGAAGATGGGAAGTTTCATTTAAAGATATCGATTTATCCATCTATGGTACGATGATGCACACTCACCTTAATAGTGTGGCCCACTGGAGCTTCAAGAAGCCACGCACAGCGACTGGGGCTGGGGTACAGGTTGGGGAATTCAGGACTGGCTAACACCCCTTCCTCACCCGTCTGCAGGCCTCCACACTCTGTAAATGATTCATATAATGATGTGATAGGACCCACATACTGTATAACTTAATGAAGCTTTTAGTGTCTGTCATACCGGAAAAGAAGTATCTGGCCTTGAAGCCCAGGTCACCATTGGCGCCGTCGGTCTGGAAATGAGCCCAGAGCTCTGGGGTGGACACCACAATGGGAACTGTGGGGATGGTGTTCCCACAGAACTTGGCCAGCATCTCCCCGTTTGCGTCACCTGAAGTAAGAACTAGAAAATGTATCAGCAAGTACAGCAATACATGCACTAAAGCAATAAATCATAAGATAAGTGCTTAATATTCATATCTATTGGCAACTGAAATGCACCATGGAAACAGGGAAGGGATACGGTAAAATAAATATGTATATTTCTATAAATATATTCATATTTTTATTCTAGGATCACACGTTCCAGATCGTTTCGGACTGTGTTGTACTCACCTAGGCGGAACTGGAGGTAGTCTAACTGACAGTTCTGGTGCGCCTCCACATGCAAGTCCTCTATCAGCACCACGATAGAGGAATTGACATGTCGCGGGTTCTGGATCAGCCACTCACAGTTAAGATTGCTGCTGTAGTTGGACACCAGGTAGCCGGGGGAAGTGAAGTTTCCACCTGCTGGGTTGTCCAGGACTCCGCCGCACACTAACAAAAGACCAACATCGTATGTCCGACGTTGTACATAGAGATGGATATGAATTAGCTACGTGTAATTAGGGAGCTGACCTGCCGGCTCGTCCGAGGAGTAAGAAGCCGTGAATCCGCCGTTGGACACAGAAGCATCAGTGCGGAACACAACAGTCATGGTGTTGCCAGAGGACCGGACCTGGGTGCCTGCTGGTACCGTACCACAGAATCGCTGAAGGCGCGGGGAAGTGTCCGACAACCCATTCAGTACCTACGAGACAGACGAGGCTGTCAGTCATCAAGGAGAAACATCACCACCACAACAACATTATATTGTCAGTCGCTGTCTCTGCTCTTTTATAACCTGCACAACTGTGTAATATAATAATAATTCATATTATTCCTCTGCCACCGCTTTTTGTGATAAAAAGAATGAATGAGGAGTATGAATAAAGATCATAGTGGCTTGTTATAAACTTGTAACTGTTAAAAAGTGCACGATAGTTGACTCACATCGACGTAGTCAAATGAACAGGAAACACCAGATTCTTCCAGCCGCAGGTCGTTAATGGTGAGAGTGACCCGGCGGCCCGGGGACACCACCAGCTCCCAGCGGCACACCCGGCTGTGTGGGTACAAGTTGGGATAATTTGGAGAGGAGATCGTTCCTGAAGGAGCGTTCAGCTGTCCGCCACAGGCTGCGTAGGTAAAGCAAAGAGACACTCAACATAATTTACGTTGTAAATGTAATCTAATAATGTTCAGAAAAGCATCGTACCTTCAACGCTGGCTTCGAACGACAGGCTGAAGCCAGGTGCATTTCCGCTGGAGTCACTGACAAACCGCACGTAGGCAAAACTGTCTGACGTGTCAATGGCAGCTGGAAGGCTACTGCCACAGTGTCGGCCCAGAGGACGCCCTGCACGCACAGTACAGAACACAGCATCATGCAAAGCTCCAGTCGAACGGTAGCTCTGAAGACAAAGAGAATAAATCTGAACCTCACCTGAGGCATTGTACTCTCTGATTTCCACATAGTCAGCTGTGCAGCCTGCAGAGTCCTGCAGGGTGAAGTTCGCGAAGCTAAGAGTCAGGTAGTGCCCTGTGGGCCCCTCCAGGTACCACTCGCAGTTGGAGCTGTCCGGATAGTTGGTTCCTGGGAAGCCAGGGCTGTGGATGGAACCCCTCTGACTTATGTAGGTACCTCCACATGTTGCTGTGTGGAATTAAAGATGCAAAATGAAAGCAGGGTAAATGACAATTATCTTTTAACTTCCCGGACCTGAGTCGACCACATTAGCTTAGAACTCAATCAATTTCCAAAAACAACCCATCCTGAGCTGATGTGAAGGCTGGGACGTGCTTACCTATGGAGTACTTTGCCTTGAAGCCTTTGTGCGTGACGCTGGTGTCAGTACGGAACCTGAGCATCATGGAGGAACCTTTTGAATGCTGGGTAGATGGCCGCGTGTTGCCACAGAGCCGAGAAATTAAGTCTGCATTGGATGTAGAGCCGTCACGCACCTCCAAGTAGTCGAAGGCACAGCTGAGAATACATAAGTGAAAGTAAGTTTTGATTTGTATAGTTTAAAAAAAAAAGGCATTTATTGAAGTCTCTGGAGAATATAGCAGTTGAACCTTGCAGAGGGCTCAATGTAAAAATCATCCTCAAAGTCAATTTGTACAGCTTCTCCTGTGGGCACAGTGATGACCCAGATGCAATCAATGTTCTGGGGGTAGTTCCCAGGATACTCAGGTGAAGTGATGTACCCGGGAGGATCGTTATCGTTCAGCAATATAGAACCACCACATGCTGCACGAAGACAAAGAGAAAACATTTGTTCATCAATATTGTAAAGTAAACACCAACACTTTTATTGTTATAATGGACATTAGACAAGAGAGGGGGTGGTACCCTGACTGTGGGCCTCAAAGATCAGCTTAAAGCCGGTGGCCTCATTACTGGCATCAGTGACAAACTGAATGAAGAGGTGGTTATCAGTCGTCTGGACGTTGGATGGGGCAGTCGCACCACAGAGACGCTGCCCCAGTGGAGGGGACGAAGCATCTGGACCGTTTCTGAGCTGCAGAGGAAACAATCAGTGTTTGATTAAAAGGCTGAATAATCTGTTTGTTCTTTTTCAATACAGACATGTAGCGAGCTTCAAAGCAGACTCAAGAGACTTGATTGGCATTTATTTGTTACCAAGCAGGTTTCTCTGTCCCTTTGTTGTTTACCTGAACGTAGTCTCCCGAACTGCACCCACTTCCGTAGCCTTGAACCTGGAACGGGCTCTGGAAGGTGACAGAGACCCTGAAGCCAGGCGTCACCATCACGTGCCAGTTGCAGTCTAGATGGGGCAGATAACTCTGGGGGTAGTGAGGGCTGCTCACCACACCTCTGTCCACATGCAAAAGGCCGCCACAACCTGAAGTGAAAAATAAGTATTATTTCACGATTAAAGGACTTGCATGAATAGCAAAGATGGTATAATGTTTATTAATTTGCCTCTGGAGTAGGAGGCGTTGAAGCCTCTGCCCTGGATGACGCTGTCTGACGAGAAGTGGATGTACATGGAGTCTCCTGTTGAGTGGAGAGAACCAGGAGGCTCCCGACCACATACAGCAGCCAGCAGAGGTGATAAACTATTGTCACCTGGGAACACAAGCACGAGGAAGCTGATAAGAACATTTTAGAGAACAGCACACAGGTTTTGTGATAGAGCATGTACCGTCTCTGATGACGAGGCTGTCAAAGTAACAGCTGGGGAAGTCCTCCATGTCCAGAGACAAGATGTTAAACTCCACAATCGAGTTTGGAGAACGTATCAACCATGTGCACTCCTGGTTTGAAGGGTAGTTTTCAGGCCAACCGGGAGAAAAGAGGAAACCAGGAGTCTCCCCTGTCATTAAGTATCCACCACAAGCACCTGGCACACAAAAGAAATCACGCATAAGATCATTTAGATGATGCACGATATAACGGCGTAATTATTAAACCCAGGCTAAATGACGTTTCTGACCTGGCGGTATAGTGGGCGGTGGTCCGGTCTCTTGGATGGCGGTCCATTCCACGAGGAAGCCCCGCCCCCCCACGACTGCATCGGACTGGAACTGGAGGGTGACAGCGCTGCCAGAACTTCTTATGGGAGGGGGCAGAGACAGACCACAGAATGTCCCAATGCGGTAGTGATAGACGCTGGGACCATCGAATATCTGACAGACAGAGAGCAGAATGTAGTAACATCTCGTCAGGACACCTGTCTGGGTTATCAGTGCTCACCAGGATCATGTGACACTAAGACAGTGATGTTGAGGTTGAGGCTTTTTCTACAGTACATATTTAGATTCGTTAAGATGAACATTACTTTTTATAGACCATTACATTGTTAAGATGCAATTTATTCAATCCTCTTGCTTAATGTTCATTCATTTGTCATTCTTTAAAGATCCTTTACATTTTAACATATCTCAAATAATCTGTAATTTGACCTTTGAATCATGTCCTGTACAAGCAGCTTGTCATTTATTTACGGTTGATTAAGTTTCAACCAGTCTTCAGTGACGCACTCAATGCACCACTGTGGACTCGTATCAGTTTCATGGCTACACAACACCCTTCAGGGACTAAGTGAAAATGTGACACTTGTGGGAAATCTATAACATTCTACATAGATCTGGGCGCGTACCAGTAACAACAAAAAGACGTCAGAGGCAAAGAGGATCTGAATGGACGGGAGCTTTTCGACAGTGGGACATGATACAGAAGATTTACAGGATACTTCAGCTCTCCCCCCCAGGGAAGGCAGAATGCAGGAATGTGCTGAAACTACTTGCAATACTGAATGATCTAAATCAATTTCAAAGCAGAATAAAATGAATAAATATGACTGAACTAGTGTTGGTGAAATGAAGTCTCGTGCTTTCTAGCCAGAAGTTTCACCAAAAGGTTAATCCCACGATGCCTTGAAAAAAAGCTCTCATCAGGCCACTGTTTCGGTTTCATAAAGCTCTCATCAGGCCACTGTTTCGGTTTCATAAAGCTCTCATCAGGCCACTGTTTTGGTTTCACAGAGCTCTCATCAGGCCACTGTTTCGGTTTCATAGAGCTCTCATCAGGCCACTGTTTTGGTTTCACAGAGCTCTCATCAGGCCACCGTTTCAGTTTCTTACACATAAAGTTGTGTGTGAAAGGGCTTACGTAAGCGATGAGGAGATTCTACTGTAAAAAAAATTTACAGTTGTGATAAAGCTTGTTGTAATTAACATTAAAAGGATAAAAATAGGTTCAGTCTTACTTTGAGGTTGTCATAGTAACATTCCCATAAGTCCTCGATGTCCATGTCCAGGAAGCGGATCTGGATGAAGCTGTCTCCTGCCACAGTTATGGTCCAGCGGTAGTGGGAGTTATAGGGGTAGGTCCTGGGATACAGTGGGGATGCTATCTGACCAGAGTCTCCTGTCACATCATTACCGTACACTGACAAACATGAAGAAGGTCAGATGTTACTGTAGGTTTCATTACACACAAAATATTAATTTGATATTTACAATGCAATTATCACATTGATGAGATATGCCAACATAATAAGATGTGCGTAGGTGACGAGGGGTCTTTAATCACACACTCACAGTGGGAGAAGGTGGCTCTAAATCCCGCTGCACTAATCGATGCATCAGAGACAAACTTGACCCAAAGGATGTGACCGATCACAGATGTGTAGTTGGCTGGAAGCCTTGTTCCACAGAAGCGACCGATCAGGAGTCCTGTGGAGTTGCCCTCTCTGATTTCCAGGTAGTCGTCTTGACAGCTGGCATCTCCCTGCAGGTGAAAGGTACTGGACAAGAAAACAGCACAACGCTAGTTTAATGTTAACCCTCTCAGGTGTCATCACATGATTAGTCCAACAAATTAATTAATCGAAACAAATTGTTATTATAACATGTTAAGAATATTTAAATACAGACTTGTACAGTACTTGTGCTAAAGGTAAAGAATGAACTAACACACGCGAACTGACTCACATGAATGAGAGCTGGAGACGGTTTCCTGGTGAGCTCCTGATGGTCCACACACACTCCACGTTAGGCGGATAAGCATCTGGGTAGTTAGGACTGTTAAAAGCACCCGTCTCCATCACCAGATCTCCTCCGCAACCTGAGCAGCGGAGGGCAAAGGAAATGGGTTTGATTGAAATGTTTGTCAAACGTCTCTACTACTACGCCCCCACTACAGGTCTGGCGTGTCACGAGATGTCTTACTAGAGGTAGATGCTGAGAAAGACGCTCTGAATCCTTTTCTGGAGACGGAGTGGTCGGAGAGGAAGTTGACCACTAAAGCGTTGCTGAAGGACGTCACCGGGTGGGGAACGTCGTCGCCACAGTAGCGTCCTGGCATAAAATCACATTCACTAGCATGAGCATTAGTGGATTTATAATTTTTTAACATAATGTGGTGAAACTGGTTAACTACCTATAGAAGGCGCCTGGTAGTTGTCCCCGTCCAGAATCTCCACAGCATCATGGGAACAGTTGGAAGTGACCATCTCTAACTCAAAGTCAGTGAATGACAGGGTCACATGGTTGACTGGGCACAGAAAGTAGGACAAATGATGCAAGGTTAACAATGCACAACAGCATTTGTTGCTAACTTGTCCCAACTTCAACTAACTCACATGGTTCCTGTGCTTTGATGATCCAGCTACAGTTCTGATTGGGTGGGTATGGTGAAGGGTACCGCGGTGATGCAATGGCTCCACCAATGTCATCTGTTATGATGGTGGTGCCACAAGCTGTTGACGACAAACGTAGAGATTTTGTATTGAGTTTCTTTAATATTATTTTCTCAATGACTGAAAAGTGTTTAAGTTATTAAGGAAAAAAGTTTATTCAGGTTAGTTACTAAGTTGATCTCATAACATTCAGGTGGTGTCACTGCTCTCGATCAGCCTCAGCCCTCTGTGACCTTCATTCCCATCAGTATTAACAACAAAATTCTTGTGTTGCTATGGAACAAGGTAGTTGTAAAGTAGATGATGAACTTGAGTCAGCGCAGACTCACCCTCTGAGAAGCGAGCACTGAAGCCACGGTGGTTGAGACTGGCGTCAGACCTGAAGCGGACGTAGATGGTGTTTTGGGTGGAGGTGATGGGGGAGGGAAGAGCGGTGCCACACACACGGGCAAGAAGAGGAGAAGACATGGTTGGCCCATCATGGATCTAGAGAGGAAGGGAGGGAGCCGTGTGGTAAACCTGTTTCAGCAACAAATGTTTTATTCAATATTCTGATATGTATTACTCACATCCACATAGTCCAGGGAACAGGTGCCATGAGATTCAATGTCCAGGTCAGAGAAGTTGAGCAAGACACGGTGGTGGGGATCTACACTGATGACCCAGGAGCAGTCCACGTTATTAGGATAGCTGTTGGGATACAAGGGAGAATGGATCTCCCCTGATGGAGCTGTGACTGGTCCCCCACAGCCTGCGTGAAGGGGGACAGTTAAATAGAGGTTAGTTAAGAGTTACGCACAGAACAAACAAACGCAGCTGATGGAGCATGGTGCATAAAAACAACGGGCGATGTCCACCCACCTCCCTGCACTTCAGCCCAGCTGGCATTGAAGCCTCGGCCGCTGACGTAGGCATCGGTCTTGAAGCGTACTGTGATCACGTTGCCTGTGCTGGACACCTGCATTGGGCTTGATGTGGTGCTGCACAGCCTGGCCAGCCGAGGGGCCGTCATGTCCGGGCCCCCATACACCTGAGGTCACATCAAAAAAATAAAGCACTGTGTTATCACTGGTGCCTGAAACATGGCGTCCGCTAGACAGCCCAGCCCAGCACACACGTGCAGATCTTACTTCCAGCACATCGTAGTTACAGTCTTGATGATACTCCACGTTAAACTCGTGGATGGTGAGGGTGATGCTGCTGCCGGCTGCCGTGGTGATGTACCAGATGCACTCCCTGTTTGCTGGATACTGGTTGGGGTAGCCTGGGCTGTTGAAGGATCCACTGGGACCCGAGTACTCCTCACCACAACCTGCAGAAACACACCTCCAGTCAGAGGGAGGAGCTGAGATCTAGATTGATGTATTTGGCACACCACAGGAATGCTCTGTCTCTCTTACCATTCTGGTACCACATCATCCGGAAGCCGGACTCAGACAAAGACGAGTCTGTTCTAAACACCATGGTGAGTGTTGAGCTGGTGGTGGTGCTGGCTGGAGGGGGCGTGTTTCCACAGAACGTACCAATCAGAGGAGCCTGATCGTTAGGCCCGTCATAGAGCTAGGACAGAAATATGGAGAGGAAGTGACTGATGAGTATAATACACAGTCAGAATATATAACACCTGTTCATACTGGACTTAAATAACAGTAACGCCTATTCTATAATTTTGAGCCTGGATGTTGTTTGTTTCCTTCTGTGGGAAACAGGGTTGTGTTATGTGGGTCTGTGTACCTTGACATAGTCAAAGCTGCAGCTGTTTAGGGTCTCCTCCACGTCAAAGGCAGAGAAGGTGTAGTTGATGGTGTTTCCACTGCTGCCCTGGATGGTCCAGCTGCACTGGGAGTTGTGTGGATAGTTGTTGGGGAAGTTCAGAGACTCCACCACTCCTCTGTGGCGCCCGGAGATCAGCACGCCATTGCAGACTGAAAGCACACGCAGACGTAACACACTGTGATGCACTCACTTGATCGTAATTTCCATTTTGCGCGTGTTTCTTCATATGTTTGCGTGTGTGCGTTTTCATACCTGCTGTGTATGATGCGATGAAGCCTCCAGCATTGACGCTGTGGTCAGTGCGCAGTTTGACATAGAGCTCATGCCTAGAAGAGTTGATGGTGGTGGGTGGCTGGCTGCCACACAACTTGGCCAACTCTGGAGCACTGCTGCTGTTACCATCATGCACCTTAACACATACAGACAATGAATAATGAAAGAAGTGATACAGTATTGCCTTGGTTAGATTGCATTCCGTCCCATGTCTAGCCTGCAACCTAAGCACATTAAACTATATAATGCACCAACACACTTTGAGGTGTGTACTTACAGCCACGTAATCAAAATTGCATGAGTAGCTCGCTTCCAGGTGGAATTCAGAGAAAGTGAGGAAAAGCAGGCTGCCTTGGCTGGTCCTGATGTTCCAGTAGCACTCAGCGTTAGGGTGATAGGGCAGGGGGTAGTTAGGAGAAGAAAAGCCCCCAGAGGCAGTCGTCAACGTCCCTCCACAGCCTTAGAAAGAAGGAAAGCACATAAGCATCTGTGTGTGTGGTGAGATTGTTGACGAGAGAAAGATACTACTCACCAGTTGTTGTGGCATCCCAGTGGGCCGTGAATCCACGACGTGAGATAAAGGAATCGGAGCGGAATCTCACCCAAAGTCGGTTGCTATGGGATACCAGCACCGGTGGGCTTTGACTGGCACAGAACTTACCAATTAACGGGGAGGTTTCATAGCCACCGTCCCTTCAGAACACAAGTGGAAACAATGTGAGACCGATTCTCACTTCAGCATGTATTATTATGACTATTAGTTGTACTATGTACTTCTCATCTCACCTGATCTCCACAAAGTCAAACAAGCAAGACGGAGGGGAGCCCTCCAGTTCGAAGTCAGTGAAGTTGAGCATTATCTGCAGGTTGATTCCCACAATGATCTTAAAGACACAGTCTCTGTTCAACGGGTATTCGTTAGGGTAGTTAGGTGAAGTGAAGGACCCTGTAGGGGAGGTGAACGTCTGGCCACAGTCTGATGAGAGAGAAACGCTTCAACAGAACCTTCCAATGTGACATTTTATCTGTATGAAAATAATAAACATCTCCTGTTGTGTATTGCACCTGTAGTAGCGTTGATGGAGACATAGGTGGCAGAGAATCCCTCAGTGGCTAAACTGACGTCAGTCACAAACAGCAGGGTCAGAAAGTTGTTAGTGCTGGTGATGGAGGGAGGCACCGCACGACCACAGTACCTATACAGACGAAGCATCAGGTACAACAAACAGGGCTCAGTGCTTCACTTTAAAGTGTGAGGACTGGATGATATATCTGGAAATATATTGGCAAAGTTGTAGGATCACATTGCATTGACTTCCTGATTTGCACAGTACCTCAGCAGCACCTGTTCCAATGGTTTTATCCATTTAACATAAAACAGACGCGTACCTGCCAATCATGGTTCCATTCTGCATGGTGCCACTGTCATAGATCTCCAGGTAATCAAAGTTACAGTTATCGTGGTACTCCAAGTTGAAAGAGTCAAACGTCAGTCGAATCAAGTTGCCCGGAGCAACATTGATGTACCAGGTACAGTTGGCGCCGTGGGGGTAGTTGGTGGGGTGGCCGGGGCTTGTGATGGCGCCTGAAGGACTGGTGAGAGTTTCACCACAGCCTGATTTATGAGGAATAAAAGGAGAGCAGGTGGCTTTACAAATCCACACCTTTGAAGGCGTTTTTTCCAACTTGAGAGGGAAGTGAGTCAAATCTTTGCTAAACAGCGATGCTGGTCTCACCTTGCAAGGCAGAGTCGTAGGCTGCTTCGAATCCATGGTTGCTGACGGAGGAGTCTGACCTGAACTTGATGTACATGGACCTCTGAGTGGACTGGAGCCTGGAGGGAATCTCAACACCACAAAATTTTCCTAGCAGAGGAGAGCTAGATGTAGACCCATCCCTGACCTGGAAGACAGAAGAAATATGCATTATCATAATATCATAATAATAACTGGCCCATATATAATATCATGTTTAATGACAAGGACACACTAGTAAGAATGTCTGGACAGAATGTTTGTATACCTCAACAAAGTCAAAGAGACAGGACCCTCCTTCGACGTCAAATGACAGGAAGTTGAGGGTGACCACGTAGCCCTCTGGCTGGTTGATGACCCACTCGCAGACCTTGTTGTGGGGATAGGGATTAGGGTGGTAGGGGGAGCGTAGCTGCCCAGTCCCAGACAAGGTGCCTCCACAACCTGAGGAGAAAGTGGTAAAGGTTGTTTGGTAGATGTGAGATACTAAATGACATAAGCTGGCGGTTTAGTCAGAATAGTTTGCCCAGTGTACACAAATCTGTGGAATCTCACCAACGGTGTAGACGGCCCTAAAACCGGCTGAGGTGACTGAGCTGTCCGACCTGAAGAGAATCCAAAGGAAGTTGGTGGATGAGAGAATGGGAGCTGGCAGGGTGCTCCCACAGTACCTCCCGATCAGA
This sequence comes from Macropodus opercularis, assembly GCA_030770545.1. Classification (NCBI taxonomy): domain Eukaryota; kingdom Metazoa; phylum Chordata; class Actinopteri; order Anabantiformes; family Osphronemidae; genus Macropodus; species Macropodus opercularis. Next base: position 9,582,756 of record JAUCMP010000028.1, read on the forward strand.
GCATCAGTCTCCATCCTGCCGTCACGAACCTATGGGAAGGAAGACAACAGGAGAATAAGGAGAAGTGGTGCAAAGAGGCTATGAGGTTGCTTTTAGAAAATAAACAGCCCGAGACATCTCACTTCAACGTAGTCAAAAAGGCAGTTGCTGTGACTCTCCAGAGTCATGTCGGTGAAGTTGAGGGCCACCTTTTCTCCCGCTGGCAACCTGATCAAATACAGACACTGGCGGTTGTGGGCGTAGTTGTTGGGCCAGTTGGGGGAGATTATTACACCTTCACTGTCACTGAAGGTACCACCACAGCCAGGGTCACCTAAGACAAATGTGTAATTTGTGCATTTATGCATTAAATGTGCCAAAAGTGTCGCATGTAATAGTTCAGAAGCCATTTTTAAAATCCAATGACAAGATCACTGACACAATTGAAGCTCAAAGCTTTCCCGCCTTCTTTCGATAAACCTTCATAGTCTCATTCTTAGTCTTGCTTGTTCCTGACAGTTCCTTACTTGGTGTTGTTGTATACGTAATGTGGAATCCACGGTCTGTGGTGGTGAAGTCAGAGTGGAAGTGGACCCATGCTGACGGACCAGTAGTCTGCAGTGGTGGAGGTGACCCAGTACTGCAATATCTTCCCAAAACTGGGTCTTCGGGAAGAAGACCATCCCGGATCTATGACATTCGATCACACGAAACAATAAATAGAGGAACAACTGCAGCTATTCTGTTTATGGGTTTGGCGAGGAAAGAGCTGTTTTGTCTGTTTAATTCTGTGAATTTGGCTGCTTTCCTACCTCTAGGTAGTCAAAGTTGCAATCAGGGTGATGCTCTAGGCTGAGCGTGCCAAACGCAAAGGTGATGAGCAAGCCAGGATCCACTGTGACTCTCCAGTAGCAGTCCCGGTTAGGTGGGTAGTTTCCAGGGTATCCAGGTGAGTTAATGCTGCCGTATGGGGCAGTTAGGTCGCCTCCACACACTGGGATGAAACGCAAGAAGGAGTAATTGTTTTACAACTACGGTTCGTTCCTAGAAGGTATTAGGGTCAACCATATTCTACTTACAGTCATCTCAGTAGACATAGTGTAAACATAATCTGAGCCGTTTTAAAGTCTATCAAAACTTAAAACATTTGTAAAGATCCTCTAAGAATCACTCATGACCCAAAACAAAATGAAATACCGGCGCTTTACCTGGGTCCTGAGACTGCCAAGCAACTGTGAATCCACCCGCATTGACGGTGTGGTCAGAGCGAAACCAGAAGTACAGGGAATTGTGAGAGCTGAACAGCTCCGGTGGGTTATTTTGGCCACAGTACTTTCCAAGCATGTGAGCAGAGGCGCTGTCCCCATCGTGAATCTGAAGGAAGTCGAAGTTGCAGTTGGCGCTGTTCTCTAGATGAAAGTAAGGGAAGGTAATTCGCAGAATCTAAAGAGAGGGCACATAAAGAAACAAAGTCAGTCTTACATATCTAAATATTTTTAAACATGACTTTCATTTCACTTCGTTTAGCTTCTCTACATTTCAATAAAACAAACATAAACATATCTTTTCAACAAAATTGATGAAAGTCTGTGATATCAGTTGAATAAGGGATCTACTACAAAATATATCTACAAATATTTTCTTTAAACTGATTGAAGTAATGTACGTTAATAACAAAAACTCATGTGTGTAACGGACCTTGTTTCCATCAACGCGGATCACCCAGGCACAGCTGACCTCGTGATCATACTGATCGTGACCTGGGGTGTTGGGGTAACTGAAGGAACCTTCAGGGCTACTCAGGAAACCGCCGCATGCTGAAACACACATTCAGCTCTTGGTGACATCACAGAGTAGTTACACAATCTGAAACATTAAACTCAACACATCTTTTCTCATCGCATCCTAGTCACAAAATAAATCATTTTTGCTGTCTCGCTGGTACCTTGCTGTGCAGTCTGGCAGAGTGCGCCTGTCCACTGTGACGTGCAAGTGCATGTGAAGCCATTATTGCCATCATGGCAGGTCCCTCCATTTTGACAGGGGCTGCTTGCGCATTCATTGATATTCTGATCACAATTTACTCCTTGCCAGCCAGGGTTGCAATTGCAGATGTAGCCAGGCGATGAGGTTGTGGCCTATGACAGCAATAATGTACTACATTTATGAATTTGCTGATAAAAAAGAACTGATAAAAGTCCCATGAACGCTTCTTAGTCTGTGAAGCTTGATTGGTAAGTATATGAAGGCACAGAGTCAAGAAAACTCACCACACACTGTCCATTGACACATGGGTTGTTGGTCTGACAGATATTGCTGGTTTGGGTGCAACCCGTTGGTCCATAACCATTACCTGTATAGCCTGGAGGGCAGGTACATATAGGAAGGCTTGATCCTGGTGGACGTGAAGAGAACAAGAAGAAAATATGGTCAAGTGCCACAGTGCACGTCACTCTTAAATTGCATTCCAGTTGTTTTACCAGGGCTGGAAGAGCAAGTGGCTAATGGGTAACAGCCTCCATTGTTGACAGTGCAGATGTTGATCTGGGTGCATGTTCTTCCATCACCCTCATAACCTGCACACAGAGTCACAGATGCCTTTAATAAGTCTTAGACCCCTTTACGGATCAAGCTCTATTCCCACTGTTCATACCTGGAGGGCAGGCGCCACAGTGGAAAGATCCCATGGTGTTTAGGCATTGCACCATGGGAGTGGTGGAGCAGCCGCCATTATTGGTCAGACACTCATTCACATCCTGACAGCTGTAACCATTGCCTTGCCAACCTGAGACAGAACATCGGACAAAGAACAAACTTCATCAGGATACATTTATGGCTAATTTAGCGATTTCGAGGGTTTTGTTACTGAGCATTACCAGCTGGACAGGATCCACAGTAGAAAGAACCCTGAGTGTTGTAGCAGGTGACAACAGGGTTGGTAGAACATGGCTTGTTGGGAAGGCTGCACTCGTCAACATCCGCTACGCAAGCTGGGTTCCCAGCTGGGGCCTGCCAGCCGCTGTCACAAATGCACTGGTATTTAGGCTGTTGGTTGGGAAAATAGACACAATGTGAAAAGTCTGTCAGACAAAACAGGCAAAACTGAATCATTTCAGTTCAGATGCTACAAGTAAAAAGGTTTTGTGATATGCTGTATGCATGTATGTACAGTATGCATGATTGGTTACCTCTCCAGGCGTAACCCGGTCTGCATCAATACATGTGCCGTGTACACACAAGTCCTGTCCTGCATTCCTACAGTCATCGTAACGGACAGTGCAGAGGGATCCCGACCATTCTGGAGAACAGGTACAACTAGACAGAAAGACAAATATGTGTCTTGTTTGATCCATAAAGGACAAACAAACAAACTACAGCACTAAACAGAGAACCTTTAAATGAGATGGGAAACTTAAGACATACCTGAATGATCCTGGAGTGTTGACACAGGTTGCACCATTCTGACAACTCTGCACCGTTCCAGCATACACCTGACATTCATTCACATCTGTTGCACAGTTGTGACCCTGACAGAAAGAATTAATTATTAAATAGCCAGCTGTAATAACTACCACCAAAAAAAAAACAAAAAACAAAAAAACAGTAAGGGACTCACAGCCCAGTTGCTGGGACACAAACAGTGGTATGAGTTGAGTAAGTTCAAACATGTTCCTCCATTCTGACAGGGATTACTACTGCAGGACACCCTCTGGACTGTCTGAGCGGCGAAAAGAGAAGAGAAAACTCAAAGCACATGGTGCAGCGTTGAATTAGAGACATTTTAATAAACACTTCTTCAGCGTTTTACCGTTTCAAGTGAAGTTACTTTACTCTCAAGTTCCGTCACCTGGAAAGAAAACAAAATCTGTTGTATCATGCTGAATACTGTACTGTCCAATCTTTGTTGTTAATTATATCATATTAAATCATTGTTTTTATTTTTATTGAACACACTGAGCTGCTTTATTTATTAGTGTAGTGTTTTGATATCTGACCTTAGTATTAAGATGGTTTAGCTGGGTGGTGACTTCAGGGGGAACTCCGCCTCCATGGTTTTTAATGTTATCAATCTCATCTCTGTTGGTTTTGATCTGAAATCAGACACATCCAGATTACGCTGTAGCTGAGGAAATTCTGTGTCTAGTTGAAAGAAATTAGCGTGTGATGCTCTGTTTTTCCACTTTGTAATTGTAAATGTTGCTGAATCTAGTTTATTTACTGTTTATTGTAATAAAAAATATCAATTTTAACATTTCAGCTATCTGATAGCGAGGCCTGGGAACATTTCAGCAACTATCTGTTCACTTAACGCCATCTTCAGGTCAGTCATATAATTTTTCTATTAGTTTATGCCATGTACAGTATATACTGTATGCAAAAATTTAATTTTTGGTGAAACAATTCTCCACCGGTCTTGCAACGCATGCAGTCCCAGATTTAAATATTAAACACCAACTGCTTTAATGCGTTTTATCATTCACACATCCAGTAACCAGGACATAAATCTGATCAGGAGATTATCTGTGTTGGTTTAAATTCCTGACCTGACCTCTGACACTCTCCAAACTGCTGCGTGAGTTTCCTTTTGTGTTAATCATTCATTCGCTCATATGAGCAGCAGCAGCTTTGAGAACTGTAAAAGCTGATAAGAAGTTGTAATGGCACACTTAGAGTGTAGGGTAGCGAGTGTTCCCTGGGTTGTTTGCATTAGCTAATGACTTTAGTGCTCAGCTGATGATGTGCTGGAGTTTAATTTATCATTTAACCAGGCAGCAGCTGGCATTTACAAAACTGATGACAACTTCAGTTTTAGTTTCCACATCGTGTTGCTTGAAAGACAATTTATAAAGCAAAAAACATTATAGAAAACATAATACTGTTATATTATGAAAATGCTGAACAATAAATAATCTTTAAAACCAGCACAGAATGTCGTGTGTGCTGCTTTTTTCAGCAAGTAAGTAGCTCACCTGGCCCAAAAGCTGTGTGAGGTCTTCATTATTGACTTTAACTTTGCCTGATGTTGACGTCTGGAAACGGATGTCTCTGCTGTCAGCGGTTGTGAACACTAGGTGACCATTGTCTGACTGCATACGAGGCCTGTGGAGCGAATTTGCCAGAATATTAAAAACACAGTTCGTTCTTAAATCAGTCAGTGATTAACACATCGTGTGGAACAGCTTCAGTGTGTTTTTAATAAATATGCACATTCCATTAGAAATGCGACATCAGTTGCAACAAACTCAATTTAAAAAATCTTGCTAGATAAATAATGTTCTATTAACATCGCAAACTAGTGTCACATCAGTACTGGTGGAACCTGCTGCTGACCTGAAGTGAGGTTTAGCTTTGTACAATATATAGAAACTTTTATTTTACTATTACTTAAGTTAGTATCTAAACTCAACTCACTGGTCAATGTTAGTGCTCCTCTTGCTTCGTCTTTGCCCAGTGTCGCTTGGTTCTCCCTGAAGTGCCACCAGAAGGAAAAGCAGCGTGAAGAAGAGCCACGAGAGCCTCGGTGTCCTGGCCATAGATCAGCGATGTGTTGGGCTGGACGCTCGGCACAACTACCCTGGGCTTCGATGTGCTGCCACGCTCTAATGCTCACTGCCAAGACTTTGACCTGACAGTACCACCATAAAGTCCATTTGAGTTTCCCAAACCGGTTAAGTTTATTATTGAGTGAGAATGGTGCTCACATGACTGTTGGAAATTAGTAACTGGCTGTGTTTGGCACCGTGTATGTGATATCAGATGTGAGCAGCTAACATGATTTTAACAGTATACAAAATTTGTTTATTTCAATGACACGTCTTTTATCCAAATACACTTCCAGTGTGGTGTTACAGTACATAACAAAATTGGTTTAAGTACTTAATGCAAAATGTAAACATTTCAACAAAAAAATTTACAAACAACAACAAAAATAATTTTAGATTAAACTCAAACCTAATGTCTAAATTTTGAAAACATTGATTACTAGTATTAATGGTAGCAACATAATCATGGGACTTGTTCAATCCTGCTAATTCAGACTTGACTGCAAGGTACAATAAAATAATCCTGGCCAATGTGCAACGTGCTTTTTACTGGATGCGCTTAAACTGTTTTATTAGAAAAATCCATCATATCCAAATCTTTTATGATGCCTTCTGATCATCTGCACGTACTAGAACGTTTAAGTCATGGCTTCTTGTAATAGGCATACAGTTCGTGAACTGTCTTTGCGATCTGAAATCATGTGAGACAACCAATAAAGTCAAACTCAGCTGAGCAGTGAGGTTTTATGGCGGAAACACTGGACTGTGGCATTTTAAAGATCACGGTACTGATCGGAGCTGGAACACAAAGTTTCTGTTCCAACAGAAACTGTCAGTTGGTGCAAACCACTAAACCACCTTGGTGCCCAAACAGAATCATAAAGAATTTATGGCCATTAGCCGTGAAACCCGAACAAACAATGTACAGGAGACAACATCTGTACCAGCTGATCTACAAAGTTCCCTGAGGAACAAAAATGAAAACTCTCACACATTATATTGTAACCTTTGGAATAAACTCTTTGGAAGTTCAAATGGACTCAGTTTTAGTTAGTTTATAACACAGTTAACACGTATCTAGTCGATGATTTTAACCCCTTTAAATAAAAAGTGAACTGAATGAACTTTTTGTGAGCTGCATAGTGTGCTAGAGACATTTTAAACGGAAAAGCATTGGTAAAAGCAAACAGCTTTTAACAGTTTAGGTTTTGCTTTTTTTATTTTTGTGTTAGAAATATGTATAATAGTTCTCACAGAAAACATTAACGTTCCACCAAGGAAACAGGAGAGAAAGCATTTCCAGACGAGTTCATGTTGCATTTAAATTGATGTTGCAAATATACAGGAAAAGCAACACGGTGACATATAAGTACTTTAAATAGTCTTATTACAAAATCTGAACACATGTAAGTCCACACATTCTAGAGTCTCCTCCTGTTAGGAAACGAGCAGCTGAAGGAGTCTGGACACAACCACAACATTGAGGCTGTTTCCAAGAACTTTGTACTGTTGTTTACTGGAGATCTGCTCTGGAAAGGCTGCAAAATACATTGAAATAAAAAATATAATTTCCTATAGTTATGATCTTATGACAAATCTGAAGTAAGAAGCCTGATTAAGAATATTTGAATAAGAAAATTATAAAAATAAATAAATCTTTGACCTTTCAGGGGTCAACAGGTGTTTGACTTACAGAAGCTTTGAGGGAAGCCCATGAGATTGGCAACTTCTCTGGGAGTGAAGTAGCGGAGCTTTAATCTTGACAGCCGCTGGAGTTTCTCTTCTTCAACGCACTGGTCCAGACCAGCAAACACACTCTGCAGCTGCATCGCAAAAAACACACTATAAGTAAACACCAACCAGTAGAAATCAGTCGAGCAGAGCTGGGATGTGTTAATCATGAGATATATTCTGCAGTTCTTCTGTTCTGCAGCTGCAGTAAGTAGAATTAGAATTCAGTAGAAGAGGAATCCAAACCAAAACCCACCTCTGTTTGCATGCAGCACTGCAGGACGGAGCCAGTTCCCTCCACATACCGTCCATAACTGGAAAAAAAATTAAGAGCATAACTAATTTATCATTTCAACAGTGATCAAGTCAAGAACAGATGGACACTAGAGTTTTAGAAGTCTGTAACACACACAGTGGTTTCTGCACCTACCCTTTGGTAAAGCAGGTTGACCTTCTACACGTGGGCTGAACAATGTCCAAGATCAGAGCGTAGCGCAGCAGCGTTTTAGGAGAAAGGAGATAGTGTTCCATGTTTATGTCCACCTGTGGCTCCAGGAAGTCCTGGACCATCCTGACAGACTGGACACTGTTCTGCTTCATCTTTCTCTGGACATCTATCGTTGTCTCTAGTTTATACAGGACAGGACTGTCTTGCAGTTTCTTCTCTGGCTCGCAGGTGCCTGGGGGGGTCGAGCTCAAAACTGCGGGCTGCTCGTAGGAGTTGTTCTCAGCAGGATGTGGAAAGGCATCTAATATCTAAGATCAAACACTGAATCTGAAGAAACAGTACATGCATATACAGTATGGTACTAATATAATCAAATACTCGTAACATCTCTTTGGTACAAGTGATCTGTGGATTGCTGTGTGGAATATTTCCTGTGAGGAGGTCTCACCTTCTGGCAGCTGAAGCCTTCTGTTGAAATCTTTGCAATTAGAAAATAACGTAGTCTTGAATTTGGGATCCCAACCTTATGAAAAGGAAACCAATACAAATTTAACAAAATACGTTAAACTGGCACAGATGAATACATGTAGCCCACAGGGAGACTTTCTTACACTTGTGGGTGAAACCATGACCTCTTCAAAAGTGTAACCACATTCCGTTAGGGTTTTCACCAAACGTTCCCTAGAGAGAAGAAGGACGACGGAAGGGTGACTTGGACAGTTGCACTATTTTTGGCTGTGAACAACAATAAATCTGACATTAAACAACCTAGTCTGCTTCATTACAATAATCACTGTAGTGAAAGCAAAGAACTGTTCTACTTTATAGGGATTTACACATTCTTCCCCCCACTTATCCACTAACTGTATCTGTCTACAGCCTGCATGCTGAAATGGTGTCCATCAATACCTGGCAGCGGAGCTCTCAAAGCCTTTCACGTTCTCCAGCAGAATGAAACGGGGAAGGTTAGACAGCCTGGCCACACATCGCCACATATGAGTTGGGAAGAAAGGATGAGTAAACTGTATATATATGTGTGTGTGTGTGTGTGCACACAAGACATTCAAAAACTAATTTTACACATTAACAGTGTAAGGAAATTGAGCACTTTCAAAATGTGATTTGATAAACAAACATTTTTTTCATCCAGGTCAACCAAAAGGCTAAAAGACAACTCTAGAATCTAGGAACCTTGGCAGGAGATCGAGGATATAGAGGAAACTCTTGGTTCTAGAGTCACGAACGTCACCCTGAAGTCCTAACCTGCACAGAATAAAAAAAACCAAAAGCAATACAGTTGAAGGGTACAATTTTTATATTTAGGGCAGTAGAAAAATCTTCTTTCTGAAGAGAACAGATATTCATCATTAATATTAATATTATTAATACATATGCAGTGTCACATCAACCAACAGAAAAGGACACTATAAGAAAATGTGAGCAAAATGGAGATTCTCATTCAAGTTGTAGTTTTGGAAGCCAATTGATGACCTGAGTGGAACAATATTGCTTTCACATATTGTTAGCTGTTATTGAAGTTGTTACTCCATAGTTTGCCAGTGATGAGCTATGTCATTTATTAGATGAGAGTAAACACCCACCTGGTGAAAGGTTGACACGGAGGGCTCATCAAAATCATGTCAAAAGACAATTTATTGAAGTCATCTAGAGAGATACCCTAAAAACAAACAGGTGCTATATGTTAACATTTTATAGCAGTGCAGAGCGTCTTAGAGGTTGTGCCTAAACACTCCACTCTCACCCACCTCAATGGTCTTGCTCCAGAGAGGGGTCTCGGGGAAATTGTGCTTGTAAATCTGATTGGCTGTGGTGTTTATGTCGATGGCAGCGACAACCTGGGCAGGGACGCCACTCGCTGAAAGAAAGGAACAGATGCAAATGCCAGTGAATAAAACTGAATCGTTTACAGACTCCACATGGTTTGCTTGACTGCTCTGTTCTTTAATAAACTAATGCTGACCAAAACTGGATGTGTAAGAAAGGCTCAGTTTTGCTTGTAGACAGTTAGTTGTTTCATAATGATGCAAAGACCAAAACATTTAAAGCTCAGGTGGTAAAGGAAGCTGCATGACACACGGAAGTAGTATAATACACAATAACAAATAAACAAACAACAACAAAATCCTTATTTCCAAATCGTCCACTTGACCATTCTCTCTCGCGTTTCATATTAGTTTGTTTTTTGGCCTCTCAAAGCCACCGTTGACATCGTATTGTGTATGTGTATGTGTATGTGTATGTACATGCTGTAAAAAAAAAACCGCGTTGATTCGACAAACGACGGTCACGATGATCAGAGCGTGTTTTCATCATATACTTCAGCAATACTATATGCTGTAGGAGCGACCACGACGCAAGTCACTAGGAGTCACCAGGTAAATTAGTCGCTAGAAGTTCTGAAACACATGGGTTATGATTACAACCAAGCCCACGCTGTTTGTTGCTCCCTCTTGTTTTTTTTCTTATGGACACTCCATCTTTGATCTTAAATCAACGCGTGTTTACATCACTACTTACTTACTTACCTTTTAAAGCACAGTGCATCCCACCTATCCCACTATAAAGCTCCAGCACCCTCAGAGCCTCCATGGCACACATGACAAGCCGCGACTTTTCTTCTTGACTGTTATGGCGCTGGGTCACAGTGTTTGGCGCATTACCGCCACCAACTGGCGAGGAGTGCGAATTGCGATAACACAACGGATGTATATACAGTAGATGAAAATAATAAAACACATGTAGATATACAGGGAACTGTTCAATAATTCATCTACATGTTTTTTAAATTTAGGTATACATTTAAAACCCAAGACAGACTTCAATATTTGCTTAAATCTCATTCATAGTATGTAAATCACAGCACCAAGTGTAAATCATATAAGGTGATTTCCATTCGTTCTATTTTTCTGTTTATTTTTACATAAGTCTTTAAGCACCGAATGCACTTCAAATTTAGTTTGAAAATCAATAGCCAGATCTTAAATTATCTTTTTATTCGTAGAGTTCATCTCCAAACAGCAAACAGCCAGCACAAAAATACTAAAAAATAAATAAAATTAAAATATTTGCTCCTTTGTAATAAAAAACAAACAACCAAAATGTCAATGTCTTTCTGTCCTGACACTGGACTTGTTGAAGATGAACTGTTCGTCTCCAGAAAAGTAGACGAGAGCAGGTGGCAGCAGCAGCAGGGGACCAGAGACAAAAGGCAGGAATCAAGATATACAGTTTCCATCTTGTCTATCAGTAGTAAAAAGCCCGCCTGTGTGTAGGGGGATCCTGTGAGGTCAAAATTCATTGGAGTTATGTGTCGTACACTGTTAACACCAACAGCCAGGTCCGTGTAGGTTATTACTGACAAAGGACCGGACTAACAGAGGAGCAACACACCTTCATTCAGAACTCTTAACTGCGCATATTTGTCCATTTTACGTAAAGGCCAAAATACGAAAAACTGAAAACAAAACAACACAAGAAAAAACACAATTCATTATTTGAACGATCACCTTTTATTGTGTTGTATATTTAAGCCCGTCCAGCTGTTGCCGTCCAGCTGTGTGCACGCGAGATTTGGGAGCTCGCGGAGGAGGGGCTGAACGCATCTAGGAACAGGAAGTATCCTATTATGGAATGGAGGCTCTCGCATAAACTTCCGCTAGGGTGTGAGCTTGAAACGAAGTCTCTGTCAAGAATTTAAAAGCTGTTCTTCTTTTCATCCTTCTTTTTTGATTCGGTAAGTTTATTTCCCACTAACCCATTCGTGGCTTTAAATACCCTGTGGTTGTTCTTTTACGTTAAGCGTGCGAATAACGACTTAGTAACTATGCGCGTTGCATTTCTTGCTCCAGTGTTTTCAGAAAGAAAAATGTCCAAGTCTCTGAAGAAGATAGTGGAGGAGACTCGGGACAAGAACCTCTCAGAGGTGGAGATGTGCGACAGGGGTATTTCCAACATGCTGGACATCCCGGCACTGTGTAAGACAGTGATATAACCTTTGCAATAACATTACTTTGTAGTTTAAGATTGAGAAACACGTATCGGACAATACAAATACACGCAAGGCTCACATTGATGGTAGTTATCTTTTTAGAGAATAGTTTCTTTACGTAGGCAATAAAGGTTTAAACATCTACTGTACATACTGCTGTAGTGTTAGTGGTGTATGTTTAGTGGGTGTTGGTCAACCAAACACACACACAAAACAGCCCCTTGGCAACAATAACTGGCTGACAAATCACATCATTCGTAATCTGCACAGTATTTTTCACATCAAATGGATTCATCTTGTTCACCGTTTATAAATGAGATGATATGAGCTTGAATGAGAAAGATATGTAAACACAGGTCACACATGAATTGATGAAATGAGTCTCACTCGTATTGAGATCAGCCACATTTGTAGTCTTTAAGTCTATGATGTCGTTTTGTCACATGTTAGTAGTAATGAAGCAATTCTAAGTAATTTGTTCTATCTATCTATCCATCTATCCATCCATCCATCCATCCATCCATCCATCTATCCATCTATCCATCTATCCATCTATCTTTCTTTCTTTTTCATACCAGTGTATATTAAGACATATAATTAATATTAATTGCACACCTGTAATCCAAATAGTTTGTAGCAGTAATATGCATGAGGAAACAAACTACATGGCTTAGTGTTGACTCGATGTCCCCTGTCGTTGCAGTCACTCTGTCTAACATCACTCAGTTGGTCCTCAGCCACAACAAGCTGACAGGTAAGCGACTCCCTCTGTCCTCTGGTCTCTCCCAGACACCAGCTGTCACACAGTAGTGAAAGGAGGCTGCGGAAATGGCCACAAGATGTGACACATACTGACAAGTAAATGTCGTTTTAATTTATCATATTGGTCTGTGAATAAATAGCAGTGGAAGGTAAATATCTGCGTCCTTGTGCAGGTTTTCGCAGGAGTTTTCATATGTTTCAGTTTGGTTGGAGATTAAGATCAAGAGAAAAGTGTGAATAAATAATACCAGTAACTAGTTGTTAGAGGCTGTATTCACATCCATTCTGTCACATATATAGAAGTGGCTGTAAGATTTTGTCAGTGGGTATTAAAAAAAACACTGTGAGGTCTGTTGGCATTTAGGCAACCTGGACCTCACGGATTGAATTTCGTGTCTTGTACACGGCACCTCATAATCACAGCCCCTCACGTTGTTGTATTGCAAGACTGATTTAACTCTGAGCGTCTGAGAGTCACAGACAGAAAGTCTGGCCTCCAGAGAATTTGGGCCTATAACATGATGCAGTCATAGCCAATCTCTATCGTCACTGTATTGAATGAGTTAGTAATGTTATTTCATAATTAGCCTGAAGAATGTATTTCATATGGTATAATGCTGTATTATCTAAAAACTGCCCCATGTCAAATTTATTGTTAAACCTTCTAAACTAACTATGGATCCAAAATAAATAAGTCCTACTTTTGTAGCTTTCACTTGCTGTTTGGTCTTGTTCAGTCAATAGAGCTGTAATTTGGAGCTACCGGTAGTTCATGTGTACATATATATTTGGGAGACCGTCTGTGGCTTTGGAGCCTGCGGTTACCAGCCGGCATTTTATGGTGTCAGATAGTTTTCAGTAAGTGCAACTGAATAAGGGATTCCCACTGGGATACTCGTCATGGCCTTCTGATCTTCTGCCAATGGTGTTTAACACCAGCAGAGGTCACCACAGATTCATCAAAACACCCTCACTGACATGTTTAAGGTGTGCCTTAATATTGGTGTTTAATAACATAATATTTCTACCATTAGAATACTGCATATGAAGGTTAATATGTTACGTTGAAATGAATTAATGACCTGTCACGTTTTCCTCTCAACACTCTGCTGTGAAGTTTTACTGTTTTAATAATCACCCGTTTAGCTATTTTACTTAAACAATTTAATTTATTTTTGGTAGCTAGAAACATTTTGACAACACGGTATAAGAGAAAAATAGAGTGCACACGTCTTTTATTTCTCTTGTGAAACTTTACTACTTTTGTTAATAAGTAAATTTTGGGTTGTTCTTTTAATATAAACCTTCAATAACTCATTTGTATTTCTATTTATACTCATTAGAGGAAACTAAAAGAAGCACCATTTTTTCTGTGATAGATTCAGCTTCTGATACATTTTCTTATCTGCTGCTATAGATGAGAAGATTACAATCATCTCACTCTTATCCAAGTTATTTATAGTCGATATCAGACAGAAAACAGGATAACATAATTGGCATAATTAAACACCTGCAGGTGCTCTAAAGATATGCTCAGTAGCTTCAGAACCTGTAAGAAAACTCCCAGTTGTCCCACCCTGCAAGTGACATGTGAACACAGCACGCGGTTGCACTGTGTTTTCGCATGACTGAGATGATGTTGCGTCTGTATTAAAGTGTGGCCAGATCAATAGGGTTTATTCTATGGATGACCTTGTAAGTACTGTCCACCTGAATGGGAGGCTGTGTTGCTCCATTGACAGAGAGAGCGAGACAGAGAGAGAGCAGGGGGGAGGGGAGGGGGGGGTACCTTAATAAAATAGATTTCTGACATCCTCAGTGAAACAATAGGACCTTTAAATCAGTCTTTACTGACTCTCAGACGCACCACAGACCAGACTATCTCTGCACGTTCCATTGCCACCCAGAGGTGACGGGTGTTTTCTGTAGAACATCGTGTGACCATTATGTTATTTATTGTATTGTACGTTTATGTTATTTTATTGATTTAAAAGCTAATTGCTAATTTAATATATTAAATATATTATTATATATCAATAATTAATATATATATATATATATATATATATATATATATATATATATATACAATTATTTAATATAATGTAAATGTTTTATTTCCCCTCATTACGCATCAAAGAGCGAGTACCTGTAGCCAACGGTACATTCAGATTGATGCAGCTTAATAGCTTTATTAATAGTTTCCTAGTTTTTTTTTTTCCTATCATAAGTAGATATGAGCCTGTTCTGTTCACATCTGGGCACATCATTCACATCAGCTGCTGTTATATAACTGAAAGTAACTGCTATTTATATATGTTTTGTGGCTCTGCAGGCCATTCCCTCACATGCTCTTCTGTGTTTCGACAGAGCACAGTGGAAAGGGTTTGACAGCTGTCACTCTAACATCAGGCTTCATAGTTGATCAGCTACTTCATAATCAACATGTCAGGTTTTTCCTGCCACTGGACATCAGTGACTTTAATTCCACGGTGTAGATCAGTGTTTATGGGCGATGTGTTTTAAATACACTCACTCACAGACTGTATGGCTGAAGTTTAGGACATAGGCCAACCCTGAAGTAGTCATTTAAAAATATTTGTAGTGAACAAAGGCAATCTGATTATTTGTTTATTATCTGTGGGACTAAACGGCAAAGAACGGGAACCGGAAAGTATGACAGTGATCATCGGCATCTTTACAGGCCTCTCAGTATCAGAGCTTTGCTGCACTATGAGGAGAATTTTAATTGCTTAAAAGTCTGACGGGATGGGAAGCCACTGGACATTGAAGTTAACGTCTGATGTTAATCACAGGAAATGCGTTCACCCCAAGTCCTCTCTTTTACCTAGAAGCAGCCCTCCAGGGTGCTTTGCTCCAATAACTACAAATTGTCTGGCTGTGATTGACAGGTGTTAGGACAAAGCATATCACAACTTCTTGTGAATGGCCCAGTGCCCCTGCTGACCCCCGTCGACCAGAAGGTGTCAATGTTATGACTGACTGATGTAAATCTGATAGATAATGTGCCTGCAACACTGACCTGAGGGTCTTTTTTGATCTTGTTTCCAGTGTAATCATACATGGTTACTCGCCAAAAGCTGTAAATAGTGAAACCAAATTAAAATAACTTGCATGGACATTTGATGTCAATTTTGTTTTAATTTGGTAAAAACTATTAAATGACACCTTTTTCTCTGCACGTTTTTTGGCCACATTTTCTGCTTGATTTCTAATCTGCTGTCTGAAATGATAAGATTACACACATCTCACTCTGCTTGAAGGCTAAGTTTGAGCTCATCACCTCAGTTTTCCTTTCTTTTTATGTAAGTGCACTTAGTGTTTTTCCTCACACCTTTGCCTAAAACTGTTTTGACCCGGTAGATATGAACCAGGGGTCATAATGAATACACGGAGCTCTGATAATCCTCTGCTGATGCTTTCAAAGGCTGTTGATTCTTTCCCACTTGTATACATGTGGTCAAAAAGTAGTTGTATTTGCTTCCACGGTTTGATTGCTTTGTCAGAGTTGTGCCTGTTACTTTACCAAAGAAAGTCCGTTCTCATCCTGTCTTTCTCTCCTCCTGGGCCTCGTCGCTAACCATCTCTTCCATTCATCAGCTCTTCACACACAAAGGTGGAGAGTTGTGACTGTGTGTGTCCACACACAGCAGCTGAGCTACGCTCTCTTGTACAACTCTCTTGGCACACGGCCTGTCCACCAAAATGTCAGATTCTGAAAAATGTGAAATAATTAACCAAACAGATAAAGAACACCAACATACACACACACACAAACACTCACAGATTGAACTGATAACACATCAGTGTGCCCAGACCTCACCCCTTCAACACTCATCCTCTTGGCAGCATTCAGGTCAGGGGCTGGTTAGTTTACTCTCCTCCTTTTCCTCCCTCTTCTTCCTCTAGCTCTCGCTCCTTCCATTGATCAGCGTATAATCCGATAAACTTCCTGCTCTTTGTTACCTTTCCATTTATCTGTGTCCGACTCTGTGGTCGCAGATCACAGGGGAATAAAAAAATTGATGGTTCTGAGGGGAGAAATTATAAATATGTGCGTCTGTTTAAATGTCAACATGTAGGAGCAGGGCCAACACAGCAGGTTTGTCAGAGCCCCGCAGCTAATGGCGACAAGCTGGTTGTCAGGAACTGGGGCTGCTGATGAGTGTTAACCACACACTCTGCGTGATGCATTAGTTCTTGGACAGGTGCTCTTACGCATGTGTGATATGCTTGTCACTCCTCTTTTCCAGCTGTGCCTGCTAACATCTCTGAACTGAAGAACCTCGAGGTTCTGAACATGTTTAACAATCAGATTGAAGAGCTGCCCACTCAGATCAGCAGCCTCCAGAAGCTCAAACACCTCAACCTCGGGTATGTGGACACACACAAAACCTCCCTTTTTTTTAAATTCTCAGTGGGTTTGTATTGAAACACAGTTGATAGTTAAGTTGCTTCTTGTTTGTTTGCTGCTGCCCTAAGGCCAGACATGTGTGAAAGCTGATCTCCGTCTGTTTTCGTCACACACAAGCATCAGTTCAAGTTCTGCCTCTGTCACTAGGTTCCTCTTTCCATGTTTGCTCTCTCTCTCTGCATTGAGACCTAAATCATCCCCTCAGGCTGTTCCAGCTCTGCTTTGGTTACAGAAGTAATTTTGAAGCTTTCTGCCTTTCTGCTTGAATTGGTTAATTAGACTGGCAGGATTTCAACCAACAGAGATTGTTGGTGATTTAACCAAACGTTAGTTTACTGACATTAATGTTGTCACTCGTGTTTTGTGTACAGCACAGAAAATATAGACTGATCCAACCTTGAAATTACGTGTGTATCCAGGCAGTGAGGGAGGTTCGGTTTCTCACCTGTTGGCTGGAAATGCTCTATGTGTGTTTAGACATGAGTGCAGGCTCACACAGCCAGTGTGTCAGCGACAGCAGGATTAGGAGGCTAGCCCTGGTGTGTATTGATCCACAGACAAACATCATCGGGATAGCGTAAGCCGCATGCTGCTATTCAGGCTGTGCGTTCCCTTTTCCCTGATTGTTTATTTTTGTTTTGGCTGTGTTTGTCAGTTTGAACCTGAGTTTAATCTCATTTGCCAAATACACGTAATAGAATAGAAATAGAACAGTTGTCCCTTTGACCTGTCAGTTGCATGAACAAACAAGTGAATATGTGCGTAAACTCAGCTGATGTCTGCTATAGCAAAGAGTCTGGCCTGGAAACGGTTACTGGATTGGGGTATGAGTATTCCGCAGTGATCGTGGCAAACATGCTAAGTTGGAATTTGTAAAAACATAAGCCAATAGAACAGAGGTTTATGAACTGATAAGAGCAAGATCTGTGTGTGATTCCATCCATTTCAGCTCACTGTGATGAAGGAATCATAGCTTGGGCTTGTATGGCTGTGTCTGCAACAGACTGACTACTTCCAATGATTTAAGACAGACAACCAGCAGATGCACAGACATGTCGTTTTTTTTTTCAATGAGCTTGTGTGTGAAAGCTATGTTTGATGTCTGTGTGTGTTTGTGAGAACAGTATGAACCGTTTGAGCACCTTGCCCAGAGGATTTGGTTCTTTGCCAGCCCTGGAAGTGTTGGACCTTACCTACAACAACCTGAACCAGAACTCCTTGCCTGGAAACTTCTTCTACCTAAGTAAGTGCTCAGTGAACTAAAGAAAAAGAGCAGCATTCAAATCTTAAATGCAAGGATTAAGCAAAATGTGTGGACAGCATATTATCTTTTTTTGCATATTGAGGGATTTCTAATTGGAACTTTCCATATCCACACACAATTCTTTATTTACTTATTTCTCACAGTTTTTGTACAAACTAAATGTGATCAGAACAATTACAGTAGTGGCCCAAGTTTACCTGGAACACCTGGACAAATACAGTCGTTTACCTCAGTCAATGTGAGCCGTAACTCATTCAAACCTCAAAACACGTCCGCTGAACTTCAACTTCACATTTGTACAATGTTTGCTATCGTTATTTTCAGTTGTACAGTCAGCATCAGCTTGCTTTATCTCAGCTAATATGAGCACTTTTCTAGTAGATGTCTGCCAACAGGCCTACCGCTCATTAAAATGAACTTAAACCCATCTCAGCTTTGTGAATTGAATCCACTGACGCAGAGAAACAGGTGACCTTGGGGAAGCCACTTCTGTAATTGTGCAGCCGTGCGTGGCAGCCAGAGGCTTTCAGAGCAGACGGCGGGTCAGGAAGGGAGATGCCCGCTCCCCATGGATCCATGTCTCTCCTTAGCATGCAGATCAGGCTCGCCGTTGTACAGTTACTACAGCAGATCAAGGAGTTCGCTGCTAGCAAGTATTTTTATTCCCTTGCAGATTGGTCAAGTTTTTAAAGCCTTTATCTTGTCATAAAAGCAGGGCACATAATTCTGCACGTCAAAATGTTGGCAGTGATGAAGAAGTAGTAGCTCTCCGAGGCACCGGTGTATTGTTTTAAGTATCACACCAGTAATATTTTGGCTACTCAGGAGTCTGAGGCTGTCTAATTAGCGCAGTCAGCTGATAATAATAATCTGACAGTGGCAACAGAGGTGAGGGGTCAGCGAGCTGGAAGCAGGAGGCAGAGGGTGCATGGCTCTGGCTACTTTAGCTTGTTAGTCATGTACAGTGTATTATGGATTTCACATTAAAAGATGAATAGGAGTCAGCAGATATAGCTTTTGGCTCTATGTAGTAACACTTACATGAGTCAACACAGTCAGCTCATTTTGTGAATTAGTTTTTTTTTCCTCCCAGCTGGCTTTTTTTGGCAGCCTAGACAAAAATTGTTTGTAGAAAAAGAAGCCGTTTGTTTTAATCACGCTAGACTGGTGTTATCGATTAGCGTCCAGACAGGGTATTCCAGACAGGAATAACGTGGACTCTGATCCAATAACTGAATCTCACGTTCCTGAACAATTGTACAACTCTATCGGCCCTGAGAGAGGTGAACATACCAGTACACACTCCCACACAAAGGGACTAAACAGAGATGGTTGTTTTGCAGCGACTCTCCGTGCTCTTTATCTGAGTGACAACGACTTCGAGGCCTTGCCTGCCGACATTGGGAAGCTGACCAAGTTGCAAATAGTAAGTTACTTGAAGGAGTCTGGCAATCATTCTTAAATTGCCTTTATATGTAGCTTCATCAAGGTTTTAGAATTTCATTATAGATTACACATGTTTATTTGTGAAATACTTCATATTTAACATCATATGTAGTGTTTTAAATCTGCGTGTCCTGTTTTTGTTTTCCTTCTGTTCAGTTGAGCCTGAGAGATAATGACCTCGTCTCGTTGCCTAAAGACATTGGGGATTTGGGTCAACTGAAAGAGCTTCACATCCAGGGCAATAGACTCACTGTCCTGCCTCCGGAACTTGGTACTGGCGCCCCGCTTCAAACTGGCACACACCTACACTCTATATGTGCAATTGTAAACAGATTGCTAAGTTTAAGGGGTTATTGCCCTGTTTGCTTGAACACATCATTGGTGTGAGATAATTTTTCATTTATTTTTATGTTTGTGCCTCTCTGTTTGTAGGTAATCTGGACTTGACTGGTCCTAAACAGGTGTTTAAAGCAGAGAATAATCCCTGGGTCACCCCCATCGCAGACCAGTTCCAACTGGGTGTCTCCCATGTTTTTGAATATGTTCGCTCAGAGACCTACAAGTAGTAAGTACTAATACACGGTGTGTGTGCACACCGTTGAATTAAAATTGAAACACTTTCTGCTTTAATGACATCATTAGACTTTGTCTAAAAACCTGGACTAAGATTATTTGCCCTGATGAAGCCAAGAATGACTTGTACCAATCATGGAAAGAGAAAACCAGGAAACGAACAGCTCATGACCCAAAGCACACTGGGTGATCTGTCTAGGATGAGATATGCACATGAAGGTGGAATATGCTAACAGGTGTTTGTTGGCCTAATGTAATTATCAAAATTCTTGCATTTGTTCTGTGGCATAGCTTCATGTAATGCAGAGGTAACTGTAGAGGTTTGCAGGCACGTTCAAGCTTTAGTCAGCCTGCACTAAGATAGCCTACAATAGTAAAAGAATGAGGAAACAAGTAAAACATCTGTAAGCAGGCTTCACTCTGGTGAAGAGCGTGGCCTGGACTGCACTGTGAAAGAGAAGCCTGCTATTAATTCTTTGTTCCAGCCAGAAGGAGATGCAGCAAATCCTTTATGTGAATTCTTCAAACTGCAGCTCTGGGGCACGCTCTGGAACTGATCCCTGCACTGTGCGACAGTGTGCGAGGGAGGTGGCAAGATGTTATGCGATGTTATGTTTGCATGCTCTCATGAGCGTAGTGTGTAAGTGATTGAGCAATTGTGGCAAATAAACCGTTGTAGATTTCACTTCTTGTGCAGTCTCACATGAACCAAAGTATTCACTTACAGTAGAAGAGTAAAATTAATCACGTTTTCAAAATCACGTGTAGAGCCTTGTGCGTCAACACTTGGTGATGGTGCTAGAGGAAAAAGGTCAGCAAAATTATTGGTGTTAAGGCCTACTACTATGGATGAGTGAATGCAATGCAAGCAAGAAAAGCTAAACCTGTTTCAGGTGAAGGCACTTGAACATGGGTAATGTCAGGCGCTACACAGTTCTGTGTAATATCTAATGTCTTCATTTCAATAATCCTCTTTCCAATATTATGACCATACACAGTCCATTAGTGATATTTAATAGTGGTGTGTACTGTATATGTTTTTCTCCCTCAATCACTGGACGTCCCCAGACTTTAAATGAAACTGTAACTTCCAGTTTGCATTTTGAGAAAAAAAAAAAACACATTATATTTATGGATATTTGACAAGCAGATCAAATTGGCGACTCACCCGTGTCTGTCACGCTGAATGATGGAGAGCTGAACTGCTCGGCGTGATAAACTGCCACGCTACCTTTGTGATCAATCACTGTCAACATGTGCATTTATGTATAGCTCTGCTGCCAATAGAACACGTGAATACTCGCATTCAACTGGACTTGAACAAAGTTCCTCCCTCCACTGTGGGTCACGTGAGCTTTTTTTATTTTATTTTTTCCAAGGTCTTGCCACTTAACTATCACGTTTCTGTATATATAATATATACAAGCTTCCCAGTCAAGTACCCATAAATGTTTGAATCGTTTTTTTAAAGGGTAAAAGTTTCCAGTCTGTTCCACCCGATCATGGCCAGCATCACTGACCTGTAACAGTGGAGTGATGAACACTAAGCAGGCGTCTATTTTGCATTTGTTCGCCCCAGTGTGTTGACCATCACAGCGAGGATACACCCGCAGTCTGTGAGGACACGTGAGAGTGAGAAAGCTGAGGTTTCACGTGAGGAAGTGCAACAGTGAAAGACACATACGCACAAGAGCAGCCTGGCTCTAGACAGGTGTTAAACTATTTCTCACAGAGACCGTTATTTCTTCGCAGCTTTATTTACACCTGACTCAATGTCCTTCACCTTCCACCTCTGTCAACACGCTCACGCACATCTGTCTGCACCTCCGTTTTCTAATTTAGTCGCATAAACCCTTAATTTTGAAAGTGAGTGGTAATAAAACTGCACACTTCAAGTTTCCTAGCTTTAAAATGGGATTTAATGAAGGAATTAATTTCATCTAAAGTCAGTAAAATTATCAATGTCAGCACAGCACAATATATTAATCAAATCAAGATTTGAACTGTGGAAAGTTGCATTGTGTCTGCATCTCTGTGACCTGATCAGCAGAGTCAGAAAGCCGGACGTTCTGTCATTATAGAGTTAGAATGTGTGTGTGTCTACGTTAAGCCTAAGGTAGATGAAAAAAATTATTACTCATCACACAATTTCAGTAAGTTTGATTTAGTGATTTCACATGACAATAAATAAAATCTGCTTCATATACGACCACAGTGCGTGTATTGAGGTGTTGTAGACTGTTCATACAATCCATGGAGCAGATGTTGGTAGTTCACGCCGGGCGCTTCCAGAACAACAGTTTACCTCACAAGTCTGCCAAGCGCGACCAAAAACTGTGAACAAAGCGAAAAAAGACCGACTTTAGTGATGGAGCAAATTCTAACGTAGCTAAGTGCAGCGTGGTGCTCAGAATAGCTGTTCATCGCCCACTGATGCTATGTGAGCACTAAACTGTCTGTAGGGAAAAGAGAGAATAAGAGTGGGATAAAAAGAACAAGACAGAAGGATTGTGTTACTTGTCAATCATGTTTGATCAGCCATCTTGTTACCCTGACAGGTGAGAGATGCTATATGTAGCTCATGACACATAACATTCTGTCGTGAGACATACTTTTCCTCCACCAAAGACTGCTAAACTGTATGAATATAGAATAAAATAAAACTTTTATGGCCTTTATGTCTGTGTCTATGCAAAACAATGCAAACAGTGTGAGTTATCTTAGCTACATTGTGGGAGGTGCAGACCTTCATTTTTGCTTTATAAGCAGTTTAACTGTGCAAAATGTGTGTTAACCTCTCGGGCTGGTCTCTAGCACTGTGTATGTATTTGTACACACATTTCTTCCCAGTTGCAGTTGAATAAAATGAAGGCTAAGGGCTCCCCGGACTCTCGTGTCCTGGCAGTTTGTGGGGAAATTATGAAAGGACAATACTTGAAATATGCAGACATATATGTGCACAGGTGATGGCGGCTCTAGGGTGACTTGCGGTTCCCAGCCTCCTGTGAACCATTCAGGCTTTTAAACTGGTCCCTTGTACTGCTCATTAGGGAACAACTGTGCTTCCTGTTACCTTTTCTTATTTTTTTCTTTGCACGCCCCCTAAAATGTGACTGTATTTGACATGTTTATTTTCCTTCCACTGGCATCACCTCTGACCTCTGTCTCTCTCTTATCTTACAATAATAAGTAGGAGCTGGAGCCTAAATGCGCCTCTCGGCTGCAGAGCTTGTACAAGCTACAATGAGAGGTTGACATTTCAGTTACCAGTGATGGTTTGTTTCTTTCAAATGTGTGCGTTGGCTAGGTCAGTGTCTTACCAGGGGTTTGATGGTGTGCAGCATCAGGCGCCGCTGTGCTAGCTGTGACAGGCTGAGGTCTCTCTGACCTCAGTTTATATTGCTATGACTATATTGTCTACATGCTCAAAAGATTTTAGTCCAGCAGGCTTTACTGATTGGAGTCAAACTGAACTTTACTGTAACTGCGGCAGAATGTAAAATCTAATATACCACCACAGTACAAACAATTAATTTATTCGCGATTAAAGAATAATGAACAGACCACATTCAATCACTGTCAAGTGGCACAAAAGCACGAATAATAATTAGCCAATCACCCAAGACATATTTCAAACTTCAGCACGTACTGATCTGCGGCCAATTGATTATCCCATCAATAACTGCTGCCTTGCCCGGTTAGAAATGCATGATGGTCGCTGAAGAGCCGTGGTCTTCTGCTGCCTCAGCGCCAGCAGACACATTAATACATTGTGCAGGTAACTAGCAGCAGCGCGTTTGTTCTTCGCCACGGCGTTGTGGAGACAGTTTTCCTCCTCGTTCCTTTTCTGATGTGTCATTTGCTGTTTCAGAGCATCTAATACCTCTGCAATGTGATCAGTGCTTTACACAAATTGAGACATTTGACGGCAGGTTAGCCGAGACTAAAACCTAGACAGCCGAGTTCATCTGTGTGCTGCCTGGGAGGTTAAGTGCGGGCAAATGCTGCAGAACGACGTGGAGGGTCTGCACCTCGAGTGTGGTTAATTGAGGTTGAGGATATTTGTGTTGACTTCAGTTATGAATAAAGTAGTACTCACCTCTCCCCACACATCCCTGATGGTATTTGTGGGTCAGCAGAAAATGTTACTATCTAATGATAAGGGCAAAGAGCTTTGCCACCATTGGCTAAAACCCCTCAGTTGTTTGTCATGAATCTTAATTAGGATTTTTCTACTCCTCTCCACTCCTCTCTCCGTCTTTCCACTCCTCCTTTTCTATCTTACTCGCTCTTTCCTCCTTCGTCTCTCTCCTGCTAATGTGTCTCTGCCTGTAAAGGAAGTTACTAAATTGCTTGGCAGCTCTGGTGAAGATGAGGTGGTTGCGAAGAGGAAGGACCCCATCAGATCAATGGCCTTTGGCCTCCCTGCACATTTATCACACGCGCACCCACACATACATATTTTTTTCCACACTCATACACACATGGTGAAAGTAAAGCAAATAGTAACTTTCAATTTCTTCCTCACACGGAACTTCGCTGTGATTAATTAAGCCGTGAGGAATAGCAGCACTTCTATAAAGACATCATCAGGAATCTGAATCCATTCGCCTCTTTTCTTCTGCATTTAATTGGCTCTAACAGTTCATCACTGTACTTACACACACACACACACACACACTTACACAGATCTTTATGTTGATCTGTAGCTAGAACCCTTAGTGAAACTGCTTTAGTTGGTTTTCTTGCTGTACGTTTGAAATAAGTACAAAATCTCACATATTCTACGATTTAAAACTGCGTGTGGAACGATACAGGGACACAATGTGCATGTGTTACAGGATAATACAGCAACAATGCACAGTGCACAGCACCATATTTGGAACAAAGCTAGCTCTACTTTGACAGTGTGTAATATATGAAGAATGGATCAGCTCAACAGAAAGTCACAGTGTTGACTATATTTTTGTTAACATGATCATTTAGCCTCTTGATGCAGTAGCGTCATCATCTACCTACTACAGCTCTGTTTTTCTAGGGGAATTAATAAAGAGTGATTCTCATCACTATTATAATTAAAGGCTGAACACATAAATCATTTCTAACTGTTCAAAACTTAGCAGTCAGATAATATTTGAGTCCAAATAACGACCGGAATCAGGCTCATGTGATAATATATGAAGCTCGGCATGATGTTCAATCTCTTTTTTTGTTTTTGTTCTCCTGATTTTATTCAAGCTCACATCCATGTCAGACGCAACTGTACGACTTAATATGATAGCAACACATACTTATATACCACCAGAAAATAATTGTCGAGGCAACGCCACCATCAATTAGACTGCGTTATTCTCTCTCTTCACATTGATTTATTTTTCCTTCTGACTGATCATTGTTCTGCTCTTTCTGCCCCTCCTCTCCACGTCCTTCTCTCCTCCACTCATCCATCAGTGCTGGGATCCCACAATTATGCTAACACTAGCTTGTTATGACAGCACCAAGTGGGCTGCACTGGCCACTTATTGACTAAATGAATAATCTTGCTTTTCATGAAAGGAGCGCGTGCTATCAGTCACCACAGCTCCACTCACTGTTCATTACTATATAGTCCCTCTAGTGACCACTCTCACTGTAATAGCGCAGCAAACTTTCTATCAATAAACCATAAATAAGCTCAGTTTAATATTTGGTTTAACCTTAATCTGGCCTTTTGTTATTTTCTGTGCTCACGAATTGTCCTGAATTTCAGCCGTTTCATGTCTGTGAGCAATGTCTGGATACATGATGGAGGAACCGGGCTGAGGTTTGGTCTCTGTGGCGTCTCTGGGCTTCTTGAGCTTGATGAGGTGGGCTGCGTGTCAGCGCTGACAGATGCAGTGTTAACATGACTAACACCATGTCTTCGGCGTAGCGGCAGCCTCAGCACTTCATCTGTATTCACTGTTCTCTGGAGCTCATTGAATACTGAATACCTCTCTCTGCTTTAGGCAAAGAGTCACTGGAGTTACAGTATGGTAAAAAAAAAAGCTCTTAGATGGTTGTAGAGCTACTGTAATACCAACTGTTAGGCAGTGTGTACAGAGGCATTTTTGTGGTCGTTTGTCACCTCTTCATTCGGACAGGAATACAATTGAAAATGCTTGAGTGACATTGATTTTCTTCTTTCTGCTGTGCAGCAAGTTGTTTGCAGCAGCAAACATCTCTCTCGTGTGATCGGAGTTGGTGGGAGGCTCCGAAGCAGTTTTAGCACAGTGGCCAAACTAGAGTAGTGCATCTTCAGCGTTCATCACATTGACACGTTCCACGCGAGGTGGCACGAAAAACATCGCTGTAATACCTGAAAGATGATTGTTGTCACTGTGTTGAGTTCTTGTTGGTCTAATACCTTCAGTCCTTTTAGAAGTAAGGTCATATGCAGAATTAATCACACCTGATTTAGTTGCACAACATGAACAACATGTCGCACAGACTAGTTGTTTTCTGGCAAAACCCTGCTAATTGTCAATGTTGGCACACAAACATTGTGACAAGTGTTTCCATATTAGGAGGAATATGAAAGGGAAAAAAAACAACAAGATGACTGACAGCCACAGTTAATTATGGGCTATGGTCAGCTTTTCAAAGGTGAACGATTGCTACGCACGAGGAAAGGAGAAAACTGTCCCCCATGAAACCAGAGCTCATGTATATATGGAGAGATGTTGCCTCTTATCTGTGATTCTCGATTCTTCTCCTTGTTTCTGTTCCCTGCCACACGTCTGCTATGGTTTGATGGGCAGAAGATATTAGGAGATTTGGCAGCATTTAATTCCCAGTAGAGAGTGTTGACATGGGATACAGGCAGAGGGAAGACTGGGAAATACAAGACACTTCAGACAGTTTTTTTTTTTACGATTGTGGCTTTATATGTATTGCTCTATATTGTACTGTGTGTGTGTGTGTCTGAGGGCAGCTTCCCTTTATTAGTTCACCAGAAGCTATCGTAATATTTTGTTAGCTGTAAGACACAGTCACTCATTTCGTAACGGGACGTATGAGCAGCATGGACACGGTCAGGCCCACCACTGACATGCTCCAACATTCCCCTGGTTTTCAGTTCAGGGCACGGACGGAGTACAGGAAGAAACAAAATGACAATTATCTGTAAAACAGGCTGCAGGGAGAAACACAGAGAGGCCGAGCTGTAGAAAAGGTCTTTTCCAGTCCACTGAGCTCTTCAGCTTCTGTGCGAACAAGAGACACCCATGGGAGTGGAAAAGTGGAGACCAGACAGAGATGGGGTAGCAGAGTGGGTGGGTTCAGAGAGCTGGGGTGGGTGTAGATGAGGACACTTTTTCATACGTCCATTCCTCAGCGGCAGTCAACACTAATAAGTGGACCAAACTGAATCGTGGCCATTTTTACTGAGCTGAAGCAGCCATTTTATGTGAAACTTTAAATTATGATCAGATTTAAGCACGTATTGCCTTGGATCATTCAATCACTTGAACTCATTCAGTGTCTTTCTTTTTGATTCTCTTCTCTCCTCTACAGTCTCTATGGCAGACACATGCAGGCCAACCCAGAGCCTCCGAAGAAGAGCAATGACAAAAGTAAGAAGATAAGCCGCAAACCACTGGCCGCCAAGAACAAGTGATGAGAGGAAAGTGTCACCAATGGGTCACTCAGCCAGCCAAACACTGCATGTGCCTTTTTTCCTCCCTTCTTTTTCTTTATTAAAATATTTTATGGTTGTTTTTAAATATGCAGTGTCAAACACTGCTTGGACTGAATTCCTCTGAACCTGAGTCCACGTGGATCTCTACCCCGTTCGCTTCCTTGGTGCTACATACAAGATTTACAGTGAGTGGGGGTAGAGACATGAGAGGTCATGTAGAAGAAAAGTTCAAAATGTTGTATTTCCCGAAGTTCCTCCGAACGATTGTTTAAGCAGAAATTGTTACTATTATCTGTCAGAGTGAGGAAACAGGCTCAGCAACACCTGCCACGCGTTCATTCCACTGGTCGCGACTCGATTCACTCATCATGTTAATTCTGTTTAATTCCAAAGTTTCCTTGTTAAGTTATTTTTTTAAACTTTAGTATTAGTCTGTCACATTTCAGTCTGTCGCAGGTAGCAGTGAATGTAACTCAACATGCTTTTCTCACAACCCAGCGTATGCTGAAAATCATTGTGCATTGAACATATACAGTATATATTTAAATAAAACTGTCACAGCTAACACTATGCTGCCTGGAAATGTGTGTTTTTAATCCCCTTAACATATTATAGATGCTAAATATTGAGAATCACCTGTGAACAAAACATGTTTACATCAAAAATATCAGCTATTACTTCAACTAAACACAATTGGTATCTCTGTGTAAAAATACCATTTCCAGCCCAATTAGCATCAGATGTGAAGGCCGTCAGCCGCGCATTGTCCTGCTGAAGTGTCCATCCATTAATCCACGCCAACTCTGACCTCCATTGTCCCTCGACAGCAGCCGCACAAACCTCCTCGCGCTGGCTCGTGTTGGAAATTCAGTGGACAGAACGGCTTGTGTGATGAATCAAAATTGTCTTGATATGGAAACACACATGTAGTTATTTTTTAATATGAGGCTTGAAGCTGATTATTGTAGTTTTAATCAGCGGTGCAGAAGGTAGCGCTTCCTAAAGACGAAACTTTTGGTCCGATTGCTTTAGTTTAAGACCGTCATTCATCTCGGAGTGTGACGGTTTGGCCCTCCAGCCCCTGGAGGGCGGCCTTGTTCCCTGTCCTTCTTCCATGGATTTTGTTTTTCGTCCATTTCCTGTTTATTCATTATTGATTTCAGCTGTTTGTCATTTCCTGTTTGAGTTGTATTTAAGTTCCGCCCTGTGTCATCTTTGTTTGCTGGCTGATTGTTCATGTTGCAAGGTTTCGTATGCATGTAAGTGTTGGTGTGGTTAAGATTAGTTACTTGGGTTTGTATGCATGTACTTTGGTTTGAGTGTAGTCTAGTACGCGTTTGTCTTTAGTTAGAGTTATCAGTCCACTTAATGTATTAGTATTATTCAGCATATGTCATATCCAAGTTTTGGTTTAAAGTTTTATAGCTCCAGGTTTCGTGTTTCGTTGTTAGTTATCGTGTCCGTATTTAGTTCAGTGTAAAAGTTTGTAGTCACCCGTGTTCGTTTGTTCATGTTTGTCTTCTTTTCATTAAATTATTATTTAATGGTGTTCCAGTCTTGGGTTTGTGCAATTGGGTCCTATCTTGTCGGTTTGTCTTAGTGGGCACAGGCTCTAGGTCGAGCTGCCCTTTTGGTTAGTGTGGCGCCATCTAGTGGCAATTTGTGGTAGTACCAGGGGCTCAGGCGTCTCCTACCCCTGGTACTCTTAGTTTAGTGCAGTGCCGTTGTAACACGGAGAGTCTAAGGTAATGGCTCCCTGACTCATCCCTTCTTTGCTAAAAGTTTCGGGTTTTTGCCGTGAAATGCTTCATTGTGCAAAAATAAATTCTGGTCATCTTTGTGAAACCACAGATGAGTCAGTGAACTATCACCTCCATCCTAAAGCTCAGGTTAATAGTGATTGCTCCACTTTAGTGTTTTTCTCCCCCGTCCCCTTTGAGTGGATGTTGTTCCTGTTTTGTTCCCATTTCATCTCAATTCATCTCACATTTTTCCAAGGACACAATGAGTCCCAGGCTAACTAAAGCCCATTGATTTTCATGAGGTGATTTATAGGTGGCGTGTGTGTTGGGGTAGGCTTTATCGTGTGAGGGAGGCTGAACTGTGCCACTTTAATGAGTGTGGTTACCCCGAGCAGAGAAGAAAGCAGGATGGCCTTCTAACGCACAGCTACAGATACATAATATTAACAGATTCTGTACTTGATCATCTGTATTAAAACATTTAGTTCGAGCTTCGGCTATGAAGTAACGTTTATATATTTATCACAGTCATGCTTCCATGTTAAAATAAATCACTATATGTTAAGTTGTTATCGCTCAAACAAAGCTGATGGTGATGAGGTAGAAACAACAAAACACATTTTGTTTATAAAGCTGAATTATGATTTAACTCTGGAAGAAATAAATAACTATGGTTGGAGACAAGTGCTCAAACCAAATGTCCTTGAAATAAATGCGGTGACAATGCGAATAGTGGTTCTATATATAAATATCAGAGGACGACTGACGGAGACAGTGGCATATTTACACCAGTCTATGATCCATGCTAAGTGGAAAAAAATTAATTCCAAAATGTCATGTCAAACAATAAAGCAATAGCATAGTCAGCGGCGATGTCTCTTCCTCTAAGACGCCATTTAATACTCCAGAAACCTTTAGATTCCAAGTGAGCAGCCGCACAAAACTGCAGCAGCACGGACATTAAACCAAGCACACAATAAAAGCAACAATTCATCTGAATATCCAGAGAAGCGCATCTGAACCTCTGATATGAGGTTTTAATCCGCCCGACCTCTGAGGAGACTGGTATCACTGCACAGTTTGGTGAGTGTGGGTTGACCGGAGCCTGAAGGACACCAGTCAACTGGGTGGAAAGTGTCACTGCACATTAACTTTAAGTCCAGTAGGCAACTCATCCACTGCCGAAGATAAGTAGCTGCTGGCAGGTTGATTGACGGTTGAACTCGCGTCCACTTCCATTAACACTGTACAATGGGGGAAAAGATTTAAGGATGATGAATATTTCATGTTACCTCTTCCTCGTGGAATTTGTCATGACGAACTCAGGTAATGCTGCTGGACTTGTTTGAGGCCGTACAGCTGTATTCTTCTTTTCAGAATTCATGGACGTCATAGATTGAGACGTGTCCTTTGATCTCATCTATATCATCCTCCTTACTCTGTGGAGCGGCAGAGGTCAGAGGTCAGGTACTTTGACACGTAGACAGATGAGAGCTGTTTTGTTTTTTCTCCAGGGTAAATCTAGGAGCTACTCCTAAACTAGAAAAAGATACACAAAGTAATATTGTTACAACATACTGTATATCCTCTTAATAATTTCCTTGTAAAATATTGGATACTGTTTTCCCCTTCGGTTTTTTAAAAAGTTGTTGAAATGAAACTATCCTAGGCTTTTAGAGAGGAAGTGTGTCTTTAGAGGAGTTGCTAACAAATTATCATCATCTGATTGGTGCTGATCAAACCTGTGGGAACCTTCCTGAGTTGTGAAGCTGACATCTACAGACTGAAAGAGTAATACAACGTATTTTGCTTATTGTCTCAATACGCTGATTTTGAAAAACGGTTGCATTTAATTTTTAGTAAATGTGGATTATGTTTGACTCTGAGGGGAATAAAAACGAGAAATGAATCTTTACTGTCCACCAAACAAAGTACTGTGAAAGATAAGTGAATAGGGACCTGGATGCTGTAAAGATGCTCTGAACCTGCGCTGTTGCTATTGGAGGACACCACATCCGAATCGTCTCTCTCTCTCTCTCTCTTTCTCTCTCTCTGTCTCTCTCTTTTGCTCCCTGGCTCTTGACTCTTTCCGCGCTCTGTTTCAGGGGGGACGTGTTAACCGGTCCGGTATAGCTGCAGTACGAACACTCTGGTTCGGATCCCGGGGATCACAGAAGGAGCCAGACCCAGTGTCTGGGTGTGAGAGCGTCTCAGATATGCAGCATCCAGTGATTCTGGACATCACCGAGCAGTAAAAGGCTGAACTTTCAGAAAGACCTGAGTAAGCAGCGCAACAGCAGAAAAAAAAGTGTGAAGAGGAGACACACGAGGACGCAGAGGGGAGGGGGCTCTGTTTAATAAAGTTAATTAACATTAACTAGGTGTAGCTCCGCTACATTTTTTTTCTTTGAAGGGTTTCCTTTCCAACCAGCAAAATTTCACCCAAAAGCAGACAACCGGATCATCCTGCGCTGACGCGGCTCGTCGGCAGGAAGCGGCTGGTGGCAGCGGGGGTCCTGGGGGTCGTTATGGTTCTGGTTTTGGTCATCCTCATCCCGGTTCTGGTCAACTCGGCGGGGACAGCGGCGCACTACGAGATGCTTGGAACCTGTAGGATGGTGTGCGACCCGTATGGCACCAAGTCCCCGACCAGCACCGCCACGGCGGACACGGTCCGAGATAACAGCCTCGTGCAATCTTTACCCACTTTTATCCAAGGTCCGAAAGGGGAACCGGGTCGACCGGGAAAGACAGGCGTAAGGGGACCTGTTGGTGAAAGAGGTGAGCCCGGGCCTCCCGGTCCAATGGGGCCGCCTGGAGAGAAAGGTGAACCGGGTAGACCTGGTTTGCCAGGACCACCGGGATCCAGCGCAGCTGCCGGCGCAATTAGCGCGGCCACGTACAGCACCGTGCCCAAGATCGCCTTTTACGCAGGGCTCAAAAAGCAACACGAGGGATACGAGGTCCTCAAGTTCGACGACGTGGTGACCAACTTAGGAAACCACTACGATCCGACCACTGGGAAGTTCACGTGCTCCATTCCTGGGATTTATTTCTTCATTTACCACGTCCTGATGCGCGGAGGGGACGGAACCAGCATGTGGGCTGATCTGTGCAAAAACAACCAGGTAAGACCACACAGACCGAGTGTGTGAAGTGAAAGTTATGCATTTCATGTGTTTTGTAGCCTGCGTCGCCATCAGATAGTGAACCACTGAGCGCACAAACATTTAAAGAACAGGAAAAGGCTAGATTTAAAGGCTTAGGAAACGGTGCATGCTATGTAGGAGAACATGTCTGAGAGCAGCACCCTGAGCTTCTCTGCTCAGAGAAGTTATCTAAACTTCAGACAGTGAAGTTTAACTGAGCTGTCTGGACTGTAGATCCTGACAGCATTGCTGCAGAGGCCAGTGGACTTCAGGACCTCTGCTGCATTATCTGCATTTGATCTGGTTTCTTCACAGGTTTTTCAATTTTAAAAGTTATTCTAAAGAGTAAATCCCTCTAGGAGTGTAAATAATTTGGGAACTTAATGTATTGCTTGTTTTTTTTTAAAATGTAAAAACAAACTCAATCATCAAACCAAAAACTACTTCTACTAATGATATCATCAAGCAAAGATAACACTGAAACACCTGAAGACCCGCAGGCCTGTTGCCGTCTCCTGTCTCCTCTGCTGGGTTTGTTCCATCTTTGTCCTGCTCTCTGTGCGTCGCGGCAGTGATCGGGCTGTCAGCAGGAGATCTAATCCGTGGGGCAAACCGGCGTAGCAGCATCGCTCCACCAAGCACATCCCTGCTGCCTGTCAGCCTGCTGCTGCTGCTGTGCTGCCTGCAGACCGCGTCGAAACGCAGCAAACATATCTGGGATTAGCCCAGTGGAGCTGCACTCTGCGACAAATCAGATGCTGAGAGACACGTTTCAATTAGACCCGCTGCTTCTGAGACTTTTAAACATGTTCTGAAGGGGAAAAAAACACACAGTTGCTATCCACTGTCCAAATGTATGATCCATCACACATAAAACATGGCTTCACTTGGTTTAACTGGCTTAAGTTGGCTACATATTACTGTATCAAGTAATTTTGTGTTACTAAATTCTTATTTCAAAATTCAAAAACATCATGACACAAACTACGTCCTGCTATATTACTTTACCAGTTTGTAAAGCAAGATCTAGATGTGAATCAAAATGTACACCCAGTGCCATATTTTTCACTCATTTTGCAAAATGTTACTGAAATTTTGTTATTGTTATGAACATTATGATTAATGACATCTGTGGAAATACCTTTTTTTGAGTTGTGTGAAATTGTAACGTCAGAAATAACCGGACATTAGTTTAGTAAACTTCCATAAAAACACAAAACGTCACAACCTCAGGAAAAGATGGGGGAAGAGTAGAGGAAGCATGGTGGCCTCACTTTGTGGAATGAAAACCCAGGGTAATTACCTACACGTCTACACACACACACGAACTACCCCCACATGCTCTGGTTCATACGATGCATCCACGGTTCGAGTCCAGCAGCGGTGGACGAGGTCTCATTTTTCTCCTATGTCTGTTCCAATCTATTTCCTAAACAGCAGCTACAGTCCAACGTTGCTTAAAATGATGCTCATATTTCTTTTTATATTAGTTATAAGAATGATGATAGTGAGGATTGTGCTAAAAAGCTCCTGCACGTTTGAACAACATTTCCCTCATAACACATACAGGACTATTTTTACCTTGCAGTGGTATATTTTTAACCCCACTACCTGAATACAAAGTCAGTAAAAACAATTGATCGCTGCCCTAAAAGTTAATAAAAGGATGCAATTATATCGTTTTTGAAAATGTGGTTGTATACAATATGCAGGCTGTAATATTCACTTCCATTTCATGTAATAACTTATTTTTTCTCTTGTATTTTGTTAAATCAACCCACTGTCCCTTTGAACTAAACACCTGCTGCTGAGGGAAGACTACACACAGACCTTTGATACTAACCCTCACTCTTCTCACTGCATCATTAACTGTGTGCACGTTCTTTTGATTACACAGTTTTGTACAGGTCATATAATAAAATGGTCACTGCAAAAATTAGCTGCTTACTTTGTTTCTAGCTATGTGTAGCACAAGTTGTACAAAGAAGGAGAAACTGCCAACAAAAAACCCCCCAATAATAATAATAATAATAAAAGGCCCTAGATAACAGAGATATTTGACAGGTTAAATTGTCAATAATGTGTTCATATAACTGTAACAGAATAAGAAGACATTAAAACATTTGTCATTAAAGATTATAATTGAGATATGGATATAAGCAAAGATTATTTCAGGGTTCTTAGAATGAAGAATCGGGCTGAATGAGTATGTTTTTATCTCTTGTCTGAAAACGTGAATAAAACACATGCAAGTTATTTAGGTAAACGAAACTGATCATATAATCTGATGTCCTCATGTGACTCTGTATTGTAGCATAGCATCTTATCCTCATGATAAATTCACTTAGCTTGTTAAAACTAAAGTCCCTGATTTGACGTCAGGATCCTGTAAGGATGGCGACTTTTTTCCAGTGATCTGATTGGTTCATATTTGATCTGATTCTCTGAAGTTAACCAGCTCGGGAGGATGCAGCATAAGTTACCATGGTGATCTACTCAGACTTAAAGTGAGCCTGCTTAGTGATTGTAGTGCTGTACTGTGCTGAACTGTTACTGTAGAAAGGGTTAGTTTGTTTTTTTTAAATATATATTTACAGACAAAAGATGTCAGCATGAGCGCTGGGCTGTAACACAGCAGGCATCATTATACTGTATGTGACACTGAACGTCAGTGTCTCTTCTCAAACTGTATTTTTTCTATATTTCTTTTTATCAAAGGTTAAAAACCACAAGCTCTAGTTTATGTAAGGGTTTTGAAAATTTACTGACTGTGTGACCGTTTCTGGTAAGACTAACATGCAACATTCAATTGAAGTACGTAGGATAAAACAGGTCCTGGAAAATATAAAATATAATAAAATATAAAAACCATCCTATTCTAGCTATTCTAGCTAAAAACACACAGCACCACATAAATCATCCACCACAGAGTTTACAATAGCATCTAATTCAATCAAAAGAATCTACTTGACTTCTGGTGTTTTTGACCTAAGGGCTTCTTTAGTGTTAACATGGTCAAAGCGGCCTAAAATACATTTTAATATAATATTTATTCAAACCTAAATATGACCAAGACATCTTCTCTAACACTGCCAGTTCTACTGCACTCTCTGGCATTAATTTGTATAATTTCACAAACACGCTGTGCTTGCTCTCCACTGTGGCTCATAAAGATGAGGAGAGTAGGTCCATTGATTGCCTCTTACTGAAAATTTTTCCAGTATTGCCTCATCACTTCAGAGGGAGCTTTTGGGAATCCCGCCTGTCAGCTACAAGGTCCCAGGACAGAATGGCGAGTTGTGACAGTCTCAACTTTGTTTAAGAAAGTCATAAATGATCAGCGGGGGAAAGACAGAAATACTGGAGGGTGTTTGCTGGATTGTAAACAGTTAATTGTAAATAACACTTCCCTCACTTCCCAACAGGAAGTCAGCTGGTGTTCTGTGCTGTACCAGGACATTTTGATAAAATAAAAGCTACAGCAGTATAATTAAGATAAGTTGAACCAAGTTGAGGTTAACCTTCGAAGTTCAAAGCCAGTAATATATTGAAGAGAAGAATGTGTGAATTTGTGAATTGCAGCAGGATTTTACAAATGGCCATGAATATACACAGTAGTTGTTTATTTGTTTTTCATTTGTTGGTTGTTGTCATGCAGTTGTTGCCACGTTTGCTTCAATGGCAGCATAGTGCAACTATCACAGAAAGTTGAATGTAAAGCAATATAATGAGGTACATGACCCAGGATGATGTCTAGCAAAAACGGCTTCTGAAACGCGGTTATTGTGGAGGTGCAGCCCCGCTGCCCTCTTCCTTTCTGTGCGTTTTATGTATTTATTTATTTATTTTGCCAAAAAGCAGGACTTAATTGGAGCTCCTCTTCTTTCCTCTGCCCCTCTTTTCACGTGTCCTCCTGGTTACACTTTGCACAGCGAACAGCAGAGAGGAATGCTCCCAATTAGGTGGTGTTCGCTCCGGAAGCAGGGCCGAGCATCACATCACTGTTATGTGAACTTTAATCCTGGCTGGTTGAAAATAGTACAGTCATGTGTTTATTGTTTACTCAGGTAACTTGTCTCTGTGTTCATACAGTTGATAATACGTGTAAGTGCTTAGCGCTTTGGATGTGCAGTCTGAAAACGGCGGCTCAGAGCCGTTGGTGAAACGTGTATTCTGTCTGTGCCGTCCTCACTCCGGTCCATCACAGTGAGGGCAGAACCTAGGAGAACTTTGATTGACATGAGCAACCCCAGTGTGCGTTGAGTGACAGGCCAGCCTGGACACACTTACAGATGCTGAGGACAGAACGCAGCGGGTCATACATGCAAAGCGTGCATGCTACATCTCCTTCTGTGCTTTCTGCATGTTCTCCATTTAGTCTTGTCTTTGACATAATCTTCTCTGAGTTATGTTTGGTAAAAAAAGCTTCTTCACTGCTACGACCTTCCAAACTGCAGCCACGGGGGCTCTGAGCTGTCACAGCAGCAGCGTTCAGCCACAGTAGCCATTCCTCTGTGAAATAAAGTGGAGGTAACCATTTTATGATCTGTAGGTGGTTCCCACCCAGAGGTGGCAGCAGTTTAAACGATTTCTGAGGTTGAAGTTTTTAAATTATCTTCCACATACATAAAGTTTTTGCTTAATTAGGTTAAAATTTGTGTAGCTATGGCTGTATTTGTAGGAATCAACATATCATTTAATTCAATTCAATTCAATTGTAACATTATTTCAACTGTAGCGGAGTAGCAGTAACACACCTTGGTGTCAAATAATGCTTACAATAAAGCCCTGTGATCAGTTAACTCATGACAGCTAAATTACCTTCACGTGAGGCTCGTCTGGCTTCTTGTGTGCTGGAGCTTTGATAATGTTGACTGTTATACAGAAAGGATGGTTGTTTGTTGTTCTGTGTGTGTGCTTATGAGTGTGCATTGAATGCATCGTGTGCACATAGTGTGCGTTGAAACCTGTTCATGTTCTCGACATGATCTGCACTGGCTGCACTGGAATTATTTAAAAGCTTTAATAAATTCCAGTGTTTATACTGACACACTTTCTCCAGCACCACTATCCATCCATCATTGTCTAATCCTTCACAGCTTCATGTTACTCGTGTCTTGGGAATCAATGTCATACAGTTGTTGTCAGTTTTGGAGTTTTGATACAATGGACAGGCTGGATAACTTACACGCTGTGTGTGTGTGTACGTGGTTGTGTGTCCATTCCAGGTGCGTGCCAGTGCCATAGCTCAGGATGCGGACCAGAACTATGACTATGCCAGTAACAGCGCCGTGCTTCATCTGGAGCCCGGGGACGAGGTCTACATTAAACTAGACGGTGGCAAAGCTCATGGAGGCAACAACAACAAGTACAGCACCTTCTCTGGATTCATCATCTATGCCGACTAAGCACATACTGGTGCCCTGGGTCCAGTTCTTTTACCGATCTTCCCTCTACAAAGATGCTTAGACTTCACACTTTTAAACATGTTTTTAGAAACCAATATAAATCAGCCATTTTATCCCGTGTGTTATTTTATTTTACTATATGTTTTCGCCAGCACTGTCTTCAGTGAAAGTGACTTTGAAGAACCAATACCACCAAGGAAATGGCTGAACTGTCAGAGTGTGGGATCAAACTACTCTTTATATTATTTCATCCCACTTGAACTTACTACTGGTGTCTTCGTGTTAATGTAGTGGGTTCAGAAAGTGACATGAAGAGGAAAGAGTTTGTTTTACATGTGTGCGTTTGAGTGGGGCCGGAAAAGGGAGAGTACAGTTACTTCAGTCTTAAATCTGATTGGGCAACGAGCTGCCAGTCGTCAAATCTTTCTACAAACACCATTTAAATCAAGAACCTAATATATAAGTATTAATGACATAGAAATACAGCAGGTACTTGTTTAGTCATGTCTTCGTCGTATCCTCTTTTTCTATGAGGGTATGTTAAAAAAATTGACCATCAGCATCAGAATAAAATGTTGAAACGTTTTGTCTACACACTAACTAGAATATAAAATAAAATATTGATACATTTACACACTGACTCTAGAGTATAATCAAAGACAATGTTTTAGTTAGATTTAGACTTCCGGGACTTGACCAAGGGTTTGAGGAAGGTCTTCTTCCCAATAAGCAAAATGGCAGAATTTTCGTACAGGCATTAAAATTAAAATCACATTTACACATTAGTGTAATTTTTGGAAGACACGGTTCAGTGAAAAGCTGCCACTTACTGTCAGGTTACTGACACTTTTTTTTTGCAATATCTTCTGTATAAAATAAAAATGTATGTGTGTGAGAGTAAGATAATATGTATTATAAATGAATACTTGAATCATTTATTTTGATTATATGTAAACCAACCTTAAATAGCATTTTGCACAATATTAATATAATAGATTATTTTCTCACACTCACGCTTTTAATATTAGTTTTGATTCCATGTCGCCCTAGAATCAGTTCTGTGTTTAATATTTGAAATATTTGTTGATTGAAGTTTTATTTTAATAGGAATGCATGTTACATGACTGTAACTGTGGCCCTGATGAGGACGTGGAAAAAAAATGATAAAGGAAGACGCTGACCCAAATGTGAAACTGGGCTAAAAGTGAGGATCCGTCCCGGTGCACACACTTCACATGGTGACAAGCTGTAAACAAATGTGTCTTCACTTGAATAATGAACTGATCCACGCACCGAACGGTTCACCTAGTTAAAGAAACGATGCAACGCTGTGTCTGCTCGTTTGAACCTCTAGAACGAAAACGAAGCATTGTTCGAGTGAAATGCCAAAACCAGGAGCTGCTAGTATCCAAAGCAGCAGCTTTTTTTCATTATGCACATAGACTTTACTTTTATCAACAATTTTCTGATTCCGAGCTTGCACGTTGTCACATTTGATGCATTTTTTTAAATCGCAGCTACTGTGCACTGACGACAAAAAACAATTTAATAGAAAAAACAAAAGCAGTCTAGACAAAAACTTAAGGTTCATGTTACTATGAATAAATAAATGCACATAAACAGAGTTATGTATAGTTTCCATTGGGAACACACAGCTGATGACTTTGGGGTTTGTGTTGTTTGACCTCAACATGTATGAATCATGTACAATATTGTGTTTGGAGGTAAAATTTAGATGGTTCAGAGTTTCATGTTTTACTAACAGCCTTGGCCGTGAATACGAACATGTTGGTTTTGTGATGACATCTTGAGAGATATGTTGTTTCAGGTGTGTTCATTATTTAGTTTGATTCATTCATTTGTGTCTTGGTTCTCCTTCATTCTACTTCACCCTCCCCAGAGCTTCGTCCTTCTTGACCAAATTGAGGTTTTCTGGGTCTCGTAATGAATCATATGCAGATCCTTTGAGAAACATCGTATGCTGTGACACGGTGCCTGTTTTACAGCATGTCAGCGAGTATCACGTGTAACTTCAGGATCCATATTAGTAGGACTCTGGCAGTATCAGCCAGCCAAGTACTCAAATCCACAGCCCCAGGGAGTTGGTTTACTTTGTGACAGTCCCAAAAGTGGAATTACCTCTGGTGTTTGCATCTTAGGTAAAGTTTTAATAATCAGTTTCGATGCATATATCGCTGCTTTTCCTCACCATTACCAAGCTATATACAGTATATACATTTAAAATGTGAAGTATTGCAATGAAGTTGTAATGAAAGTGTAAAATATCACAATCTGAACTGGTTGGACTATGCAGAAGAAGCACAGAATAATAATTTATTAATGTGAAGTGTTGTGATTGTCAAAGAAGGAAGATGCGAATGGAATCATGTAAATACTGTAGCGATACAAACTGTTTTCTGATGTACATAGAGCAAGAGATCGCGGAGGAAACGTCTGTAACAATCGAAATAATTAGTCAGCGCATTACTTCAGTAACCACTGATTGTCTTGACGTTCCGGCCTTAAAGTACCAGTGTATTGGTGTGAAAGGCTAATGTATGGTCGATACGGTTTCAGGTGTGCAATACTAAACAAATGTAGCCTATGTAGTCTAACAACGGTCACTTGTGTGCTGATATCTAAACAATGTCTTCATTAAATGGACACAAGTACATTTATGAATTGTGTCGATCTGTTTCATGTCCTCAGACAATGTGTGCTTGTAGTGATGAGTCTATATTCGGTTTCATATCGCAGTAACCATCAAGCTGTAATTGCAGACACATCTGAGCCCCGACTTTGTTTTAAACTGACTCATGGGTTCTTATAGATCACTTGGACTTTATCAATAACACAAAAGGCCATAACGGTAGCACAAGGTTTTTATTTATTTATTTTTTTTCATTAACAATTTGTTCTGGTACCACA
Organism: Macropodus opercularis; assembly: GCA_030770545.1. Taxonomy (NCBI): domain Eukaryota; kingdom Metazoa; phylum Chordata; class Actinopteri; order Anabantiformes; family Osphronemidae; genus Macropodus; species Macropodus opercularis. The sequence continues at coordinate 9,623,830 of JAUCMP010000028.1, forward strand.
GATTTGCAATTTTCACGTGGATAAATCATTGTGCTACCGTACAAATGGAATGTGTTTTTAACAAAAACAAAACAAAATCTCAGTAGTCTAAGTATTCAGAATGCAAGCTGTGGTTAAAGGTATCCTGTTTGCGTTTATTATTCTAAAAATAAGTAGTAGTTTATTCTCACAGCATGTCAGTATAAAAAAACTTGGAGACTTATTCTGGTGAGGGAAGGATATACAATCGAGATCACAATAATGATTGTAAAGTATGAGGTAAAGTAGGTTGGAGAGGTGGTCACGTCCACACAAAGATGGAATGGCGTTACACCAGGATAAGGTCAAGAGGTCAAACTACAGCTGGAATATTTGACACTGCATTCTAACAAGGCCTCTAACCCTGCTGGTTATTGACAGGACGTTACGGTATCTTCCTCCGGTTCTTATCCTTCCCGCTCATGAGAAGTGTCTGCAGGGCCACTTTTTATCCAACCCCTCCGTTTGATCGCCCCGTTTACAAGGTTTGTTTCCGGTGTAGTTCAAGAACTACAGCAGGTATGTGGGGCTTTATCTGGTGTGGAGGAGGAAGAGCTCTACAGGTGGATGAGCTAGTTGTGAAAGAGTATCAGACTAGAACAAGGTCTGTTTAAAGGACACTTGTTGATGTGCATGTAAACACTCACCCAGCGACAATAATGCAGCTGTTATATGATAGGTACACATCGTATTACATCACATCATTTTCCACTTTCAGTTTCCTGACCTTTTCGATTCTTTTTCCGAGTTTCCCAACCCTTGCTATGAAGAAACAACCCCATAGCAGGCAGCTGTCAGCTTCAGGTAATATGATAAGATGTGAACTCAAATACTCAGTTTGAGGTTTGTTGACTAGCAGCTAAAGACAACTGTGAATTATGAATTATTAAAAGTTAATTAAACGACAGGCCTATATTAATAACAGCTTTAATGTGCTTTTAGTTATCTGTTCAAAGTGCAGAAAGTCTTGGTCAAACTACTAATTACCAACAAAAGCCATTTATATCTACACACCTGTTTATTTTATTAAATAGAGAGGAAATAAACACAATTTCTGTTATTAGTTTTTGTGTGCAAATGCAGCAAAGTGCGACCAGTGGTGAAGGACAGTGAAGGACATGGCTGAGGACGATGTTCACACCTCTAGTACCGCACCAGATGGAAGCAGGGGCCCAGCTGTCAGCACAGCAGCACAAGGGCCTGCAACAGCTCGCACCGGAGACGTAGCCGATCCTCTTCCGATCTCTGATTTTAGACGTCTTCTTAGAAATATTGGTTTCCATGTATATATTTAACGTCTGGATCTCCCAAGAATATCTGGGTGAAGAGAAAACGCCGCCTGGTTCTTCCCAGCAGGCTTCACTTTTACTTTCTGCGCCTCCTGCGTCATGAAGAAATGACCCAAGCCTCCACTTTGATATGATTTGATATGTCAACATTCTAAAGCAGGCAAAACTAGGATCCTGTGTAACATTTATGACCTTTTGCTGCCTGGAAAACTAAACACCATGTACTATAACTGAGGAATTTTGAGTTCCTGATCATTTTGGAAATTAAGTTAAACTTTCATTAACTACTCTCAAAGTGCAGCCGGAGACAGGTGAGACTGGAGGAGAGTGGAGCGTCCTGTGCTCTCTATTACTAAGACTTTCCAGAGTGACACGTCACCTCACAGTGTCTCACTCAAAGGTCCACCTCTCTCCCTGTTTCAGCGCCTCTTGTCTGCCTTCATCACAATCACATACGAAGGTTCAGTGTCCCCTTCCCTCTCGCCTGTGAGCTCTCTCCACTGTCCAGTGACAGGTTGCATGTCTACTGTGGGCCAGCAGTCCAAAATGACTTTGTGTGTCATGTTCCCGTGCGGAAGAGTCGGACAAGACGGATAAAAGGGTGAAGAAAGGGGAAAGCAGGCAGGGATGCAGTGCTGACACCATGACTAGATGTTCCTTTACCAGTGTGTGAAGCTCAGCACTGACAGTGGACTTTGTCAAGTCAAGTCTCTTGATGGAAGAAACCAGACTTTCATTTAATAACGATTTAAGATTTAAGAATGACGCTGCCAACGTCTAGTTGCTGAAACAACATCTAGTCAGATATCAATTTTAGAAAAGAAAATCTCCAATGGGTCAGTTCTGGCAGTTGCGTTAAATTCTATATAACTGCATTCATCAGGAAACATTGGATCAGTTGAGTCATTTGTTTAATCATGTGCTTTCTCAACTGCTAAAATAAATTACTCTTACAGTGACTTGATTTTTCAATACATGGTCTGGGTTGAAGCTTCTCCAGAAGCTCCAGGGTCAAGGTGCTGATGCTAAAACCCACAGTATTTAAACACAACAATATCACCCATACACAACATTAGAATTATATTTTAAACCCAATATTAACTTTCCTAACACAGGTTCAAGTTGTGTGACGTAGCTGATTGTTGGCTAGTTTCAGTTCCACTTTTTGGCCCAGATGAACAGTCATCAGTTGACCTACAGTAGTTACTATATAAGAGTTTATGCACCTTCTTTAACACATTACTAATTTAATATGTTTAGATTATATATTGTATATGGGAAGTATCTAGGAAGTATTCATGCAGGGTAGATTCACTTCAAAGTAATAAAAGCTTTCCTGAAAATGAAGTACTGGCTCCTACCAGAGGGAGTTAAACACTATGTGATTCCTCATTTGAAATCTTCTGTTGTTGTGACACAAAAACTTGGCTTGTTTTTAGTGACCTCAGAGACTCTGGAGCAGAGAAAGACAATCCTGTTTAAGCTGAGAGGGCTAGGGAGGGTTTAGAAAACAGGCTGGGGACACGAGGGGGTCGCAGATGGGATCTCAGATGGGATAATTACCATATGTCCCAAATCCTGCCTGACTCCCTTCTCTAATCCAGAGAGGAAGAGAAAACACAGAGAAAGTCCAATTACGCTCTGAACCTCTCTTTTTCTTTCCAGCCACCACTCGCTGCTCGTACTTCTCACCGCGCGGAGGTTTAGTGTGTCAGAGTCAGTGCTGAGCGCGGCGGCTGTTATGAAAGGTGAAGCCTTTTCTGCTGTGTAATACAGGTGGATGTGAATAGTGGTGCAACCTTAATTAACAAGTCAAAGAGCTGAAATGAAGTTTGTCCTGCCTGATTTAATTAAATAAAGATAGCGGGAGTTCTTGTGTTTTTGGGGCTCCATGAGGACGAGATGTTTAGAACAGACTTTCTTTTTCATAAACCAAAATTATTCTGACTTCTAAGTAAAAAAAATGGACAAACTTCTGGGTTATATACATACATGTAGGGGCCTTACCTAGGAGCAAAAAAACGTAATCAACTAAAATGTAACCAAATCTAATTGTAACAAAATGACATAGCAAACTAAATTTTACTGCAGTTGAATGTAGATGATTGACAACCTTGGTATCAGGTGTAACTAGATATAGCAGGACTGCTTGAGGAGAGGGAGGCAGTGTTGAATTTTTTTTTTTTTTTTGTTGGTTTGTTAAAGCTCACGAAACAGATCGGGTAGAAAATAGACCAGCTGCAATGTGCTGACTGAAAAAGGCCAAGTCTTTACCAGCAGCAGGGTGCACCTCTCACCGGCGCTGCAACCTCACTCAGAGATGTTTTTTTTTTTTTTTATGAATGTGAAAAAGCAAAAGTGGGGATGATGACAGTTATAAGATCTGCAGAAAGCTGGTCCGAGGGTTTGAAGCACATTTGGGTTTATTCGGTGATGGATGATGCGGCGCTAACAATAGGATCGGTCTCCGTGTTTTATTCCTAACGAAAAGGTGTCTACCGGACAAGCGAAACCACGAGAAGAGAACAAACAGAAGCTCCTCTATCTGCCCGCAAAGCCGGTTAGAAGCGTCTGTGCAATGAGGCCACAACACCCTCAGTGGGTCACTGTGTTTCAAATCTGCCTGTTGTTTAGACCATTCAAGACAGCAAAAGTTAAACTGAACTAAAAGTTACTTCCTGACTCTAAATCAAGAGCACCCATCAAAAACAAACAAACAAACAAAAACTAGCTGATGCATCACCTCAATGACCTAGTTGTTACCTGATCATATGTACTACACATATGATGATTCCATTAAGGCTGTTTTTATTATACCGTAATGACCCAACAGACTCAACAGTACCAAGATGTTTTGTTGTTTTGAGTTAAAGACTTATCCTTATAAACTTTAAAACAAATGTGGTCCTGAATGACGCTGCCTTTTCGGTCATTGCTGGATTTTCTTTTTCCCGTCTGTGCACATTGACATTAGGATAAGTTGTCCCAGAAATCTGTGCTTTAAATAACGGGCAAGTATAAATAAGAAATAACAGTTTTGTAGAGAGTGGTTTTGTTGCTGTTGATTTGTTTATACGCTTTTAGAGAACTTTGGATAATTAACTTTAACTGTTTTGTTTGAAGTTATTCAGCTGCTCGTTTCTGTTCATCTGGTGTGAGGTAATTCAGGAGAGACACACACAGGCTGGGGCTAAAGCCAGCAACCGTTCTGTATTGTGGATGAGTACAGAGGAAATCAGGTGAGCCTTCAGTACCTCCCAGACCCTTAGGGACAGTATTTTTGAAATAATTGGCAACTCTTACAGTAGCATAATGTCAGGCAATGAAGCCTGGAATACACAACAGTACAAAAGGCTGGCACTCGCTCCACCAACTACACACCTACACAAGTACATTTTCTCCTGCACAATTGGGAAACGGTCGCATACGTTTGCTCATGTGGACAGTAACCAGCAATAAGCAGTGGCCCTAACGAATACAAGTAACTTATCTGTGATCACTGCGCTGTTAGCTCTAATATCAGTGCAGTCCACGCGGTCGGCTCTGTTTCATCACCGAGTGACATTGTCGTATCGTGTGATGAGCCTGTAGGACCCGACCAGAGCCGGCGGGAACATTTGTGGTACTGCAGGCTAAAAAAGGAAGCGGGGAACCGATTGACATCCACATGAATTCACTCATTATGAGTATGATGGGTGTTTATCATGCTCACAGCGGTGTCATGTGATGAACCTAACCAGTAGTTGTTGTCTTTGTATCTTTTTGATGGGTGAACTTGATAAGTTACTGTCCTTTGCTCTGAGCAGTGAAGCTGCTGCTCCTTCAGTGACACAAGACGTTAGTGTGGTGACAGAGTGAACAATGTACTGTACATCGATGCAGTTAGTCATAGTCACAAGCAGAATCAGTACTGATGGATGAATAAGAACAAGCATTACTACAACGTCAGAAGAAGTTTTAATGCTATATTTAATAATTCTACAAACAAGTTGTTTTGCCTTGGCTCCACCTTGATTGATCACAATTTACACAGATAATCTTTAGGGGTAGTGGCTGGAAAAAACTAAAACTCCATCATGTGACAAGACAAACTCTTTGATTCTCTTTGAAGACAATTTCAAACCTAATCTCTTTGCAATCAATAAAAACAAACCAGTAACCATTGAACTAACCGCAGGCGGAGCATTGTGTTGGTGCCCAGAGGGACGTTTGGTTTATTTAAAATAGTCACATATTGGCGCTGCTGTGTGGCAGATAAGGTCGAGGTGTATTCAGGCTCTGCAGGAAGGCGACGGGTCTGTCACAGTGGATCACTTTCAAACGCTCTGAATTTGATGCCTATCTGCTAAATCTCATGTATTGATACTAGAGATAAAGAGCTAACGGAGCACACCTATCTGAAACAAGCGCATATTTTAGTAGACAATATGTTTTATTAGTGGGGTTTTGCATTAAGAATGTAAGACGTGATCTGAGTTTGTTTATGTCATTGAAAATCTCCGGGAGCATAGTGTTGATTGGGCAAACGACAACATCAACTACAAAAACCAAGTTGAGCGTTTTTCTTTTTGTTTGTGTGTGCTGCTGAAATTCGCAGTCCTCTCCGTTAGCAGCAATCTTCCTCCCCCCTGAATTAGCCCGGTGCAGCGGAGGCTCTGACGCGATGAGAAGTGACAGCTACCGCGGAACTGTTTGGACTGGATGTGATCCACTTGGTTCGCTGCTGATCAAATCTCCACCAACATACTATTAACTCCGAGCAAATTGTGCCAAGTAGGTTAAAGGGAGCCTTGTCTGTTTTAATATCACTGATATCTCCATTTGTTGTCAGGGTGTAAAACGACTCATCTCGCTTAGCAGGCGCTTGATAGCAAAAGCGCATTTGTCACAGTCACTTTCCCCCTTTTTTCTGCTCTCTCTCTCTCTTCTGCTAAAGGGAATCAGCTTGTGTTATTTTAAACAACATTTTACAGACCAGCGGATTTTGAAGCTCTTGAAGATGTAACCGTGGAGACAACAGTTTCCCCCTTGTAAATCTATAGATGGATCCAAAATAGGCTGCTGGATTTAGATTCAGGAATGACTTGACTAATATTTTACACACTTTCTGAGAAATGGAGTAAGACATTGGATGAGACGCGTTGTCCCTCAGCTGTTCTAGTTCATTTCAAGTTTCTGGGTTACATCCCAGTACTTTACTTTGTGGTATTTAGCTTTGACGCTTCTTCCACATGGGGGGGAAACATTTACATCATGGTTTTGATGGATGTCTTTTTGTTTGTGACAGTGAAATCAACGCACTGCTTATGTTACTCTCTGACTGAACAGCAACTGAATTCATTATAGCAAATGTAATCTGGTGCAGTAAGTATTCCAAAACACGACAGAGTTGAAATGTTTGTAATGGTAGGAACATCAGAAATCTCTCAGCATCTCAAATCCTACTGGTTTGCAGTGTGGTCCAATCAACCAGTGAGAGAAATGATGGCGGTCACTAGAAATTGTACTCCTTGTTTTTAGTGAGGTAGAAAATAGTCACACAGCAGTAGAAAATTAGGGTTTGTTAACAAAGTACGGGGATTTGTATTGAATGTGCGTTTGTCATTGGGGGGGGAGGGCAGGGTTGCCGTCGGAGGGTCTCTCAAAATGAAATGGCTCCCCACTTCTTCGGAGGAGGATGAATCAATTGTGACATTCTCCAGACAGTGCACACCGCATTTAATTAGGAAAGAAACACGTGGGAGAGAGCCAAACTATTCAATAAATGAAGGGGAGATTCTGGTGCGTTAGGACCGAGCAGGCGGTGGGCGAAGCGATGGTAAACGGGAGATAATGCGGAGGCAGCGGAAGGTGGGGGGGGGGCAAGGTGAAGTGGAGGTGAAGAAGGGAGAGGAGAGGATGAGGTGAGTGAAGGCAAGAGGAGATGAGGGAAGGAAGGAGAAAGACGGGGGGGAAAGGGGGGGAGGGAAGACAAGCAGATGAGAACGCGTTCTGTGGGGGAAGCGCACGTCTTCTGCTCATTTAATTTGTAGTTGTAGTCTAATTCCTCACTACAGATGCCAGTAATACCTGACAGCGGCTCTGAGGCTAATTGTGCCATTCGCTGTGATAGAGCAGCAACCGTATGCACTGGCTCGAACTTATTAGATTCTAATCTTATATGGGGAAAGTAAACTCAAGCCTGAGAGGATGTGATTGAAAAGGTTGTCTTCTTTCGCTTTCCACTGGAGTCACTGGTCGCACAAAATGTTGAGCTGTGCGTTTGTTCTCCGGTTAAAAAAAAAAAACGATGTTTCTGTCGTTATTGTGCAAAAGACCTGTAGACACTTATTTAAATTTCAGGTGTTTAGAACAATTTCTGATGAATATTTATTGTTTTTAATTATTCACATGCTGTGACAAATAATCAAAGATGAATTAAATTTGGCCGTAGGTGTGAGAGCACGTGTAAAGGGTTGTCCTTCTCCATCCTGACTGGATGGACTGGTGACCTGCAGTAAACCCCAGCTCCCCTTAAGAGGCGACGTGGTTCAGATAAGTGACTGAGTGAGGAATGATGAATGAATTTCACGTCACAAAATGTAAATATTGGTGGAGACTATGCTTCACCTTTTATGTAATCTTCTCTTTTATGTGTTCAGACCTAGATAAGGTTCCTCTAAGCAGAGCAGGTAAAGTCTGACTCACTGCAGCTAGAAGTGCTGGTAGTTAAGACTGTTAAGTAGTGAAACCTCAGATGCTCAGATGATACTGATACCAGCTTCCACACACTGGGTTTAAGTAACAGAATTATTTCAGCGGTTTATTGTTGCCTGTTTTGTGTATTTGCTATGTCTAGTAAAGTCTGTCACGCATTACAGTACCTGCTGCACCAGTTGGACCGATCACTCAGCTGTAAACCACACCCCAGCCACTGAACCCGCCCATCTCTGTCTCTCTTTCTCTGTCTCTCTTTCTCTGTCGTTTTTTCATGTCATCATGCGCTGAGGAGACGTCTGACCCCCCGGGACTACGCAGCCGTGAGACAGAAGAGCAGCGGATCACTTTACAAACGCGTGAGAGAGGAGAGAAGCCGCAGGTACAGATGAAGCTAACGACCACATAGTGGTAGAATCGTTTCAAAGTGTTTACCTGGTTGGTTTGTCAGACTTGTGGATATTGTACTGTAGCAGCGATGCAAATTTGCCACAAAAACTATATATTTTTTAAAAGAAACAATGATTTACAGTTAATAATTCAAACATCCAACATATCTGCTGGATCTTCAACACATTTGCTGCAGTCTCGGTTAAACGAAGGCTCCGTTTTACACAGAATCAATGTAATTGTAATGATGTCATTAGCTGTTTGTGACAACTAATGACACGCTACAGAGGAGCTGCTTTTGTTTTCAGGTTGACAAACCTGATTCCTGTCTACACCCACAATGGGTTTGCTCCATTAGCATTGGAATGAACTGATAACATCCAGGTCAGATGTTCTAGCAGGTCTGAATTCTTTAACAGCAGGCCGGAATATTTTCTTTGAAAGCACCAGGCGTTGTCACATTTCAAAGAGATCCACATACTCTGAGATCATCATCTGGGATCATTAGAAAGTAACGACTTTAGTCATTTCTAATCTTACGATGCAATAACATATGTGAAAGATCATTGATACAGTCAAAACACGACCATTCATATATGTTGTTAAAAACATAAACATTCCTAAGTATAGAACGTTTGAAAGAACATCTCTGGAGAAAGAGCAGGGTTGGACAGCAGGAGAGTGAGAGCAACGCTTCAGAAACACCCAGACATGTTTATCCAGCGGTTTCACACCAATTCACACTTTTATTCATTCTGTCCCGCAACCTCAATGGCCGTTTGTGCGTCTTTCTGCGGTCTGATACAAAGCTCAAATGCTCTGAATGGTTAACTCCGCTCCCTGAAAGTAAATATGTTCTTAGAAAATGGTCCAAATACCAATGAGTGACATAAAAGTATATAACCTAAATAAAGCGCTTACAGTACTTTACTATTTCCTTCTCAGAGACACTGAACAACTGCATTCACGGGTTGATTAGCATTTAGCTTCGCGGTCCACGTTAGATGACGATGCTCTTTGACCACATGCAATTAATCAAGGCTGTCAATCTGTTTCCCTCCCTGTGTGTTTGTCCGCTGCGGCTCAGGATGGGGTCTGGAGAGAGCAAGGAGACGTTACACTGTAACCGCTATCTGGACCACAAGGGTCCTCCACCACTGGAGCAGCAAGGTCCTTAACGAGCTCACACAGCTTCTCGGAGTCTGTGAAGCTGGACATTGTTCTTCGTGCTTTAATTCTTCTTTTCATTATTATTATTAAGAAAATAAAATTGGTCTGCTTCCTGTGCAGTTAACGACGCTGTGAACGGGACTCACTCAAGCATCCAGCCCAACGGACAGATGACCTGGGTGGTTCTCCACAGAGACCTGCCTGGATACCCTGACGACAAGACCCTGCAGGTCAACTTCATATTGAAAGATGGAATACAGACAGTAAGTTTGGTAACCTTGTGTGAAATTCAATAAAAGCTAAGACGTGGAATTTGTCAATTCACTGGTATGTTTATTTATCTGATAAAAGTATAAGTATCATATTTTTAGTTTTAATGAAAAAATTGCCAAAATAGTTGGGGCAGTTAGAACAAGTGTCTTCTGGAAATGGGTTTGTAGATTGTTAAACTATATGCGAAATATATATGCAAAATATGTCAAAAGACAAATTTTTAATTCTTCATCGTCAACCAAAGAAAAGATCAGGAGCCAGTTTGATTTATGGAACAAAAGGCCAAGATATAAAGTAGACAATTACACACAGCCTTGAAAGAGATGAAAACCACAAGAGAAACTTCATCTCACAGTAACTCAGAGTTTACTTTCAATCAAAGTAAGAGAAACTGAAAGAGCTCCAAGAGCAGGTTTCTATGGAGACTGGCAGCATTCTTTCCAATAGGAGAGCTGATGATCAGGTTAGTCTGGTTATCAGGGCTACAGAACGACGAAAACCCGAAACCTGAAAAAAGTGAGAGAGCAGCACAGCTTTTAGGCTGTAAGGAGAAGATATGAGTTAGTGTGAAGACCACTCACAAACTCGAAGTTCAATCATTTCAGAAACATCCCATTGAATAAATAAAGAATTGTTGTTCCTGCCACAGATGACGTGCTTCTGACTATTTAAACCGGGTAAAGGGTTTTGTGGGTTTGGTTGGTGTGTGTGTTTACTGTCCCACTAACACTTCGCTTTCCTTCCTGTAGGAGAGACACCCTCACCCTGGCCAGCCGTATTCAGGGCTGCGGCTCTGCGCCTACCTGCCCGATAATAACGACGGCAAGAAGGTTCTAATGCTTCTACAAAAAGCCTTCTACCAGCAACTCGTGTTTACCGTGGCCACGAATTCAGAGGGAGAAGACGTGATCACAATGACTACCATCCCCCTGAAAACTCAACCGGACGGAGGAATCGGAGCGTGAGTATATTGTATATTACAGTAGTATTCATAGTATAGTATTATAGTTACTGGAGGACGGAGTAGGTTGTATGTCGAAGATTAATACCTCCGCTGCCAAGAGAAAGGCATCATAGAGTGACTGTATATTGTAAACGATTTATAAAACCCATCTCTGTTTTTTTTCAGAAATGGATACCCAGACCCTGAGTACCTGAAGACTGTGAAAAAGGTACTGAAGGAAAAAGTCATTGAATAACATGCAACACTACAATAAGCTGCTCAATGGACAGATGAAGGCAGAAAACTGAGAGCGAGAACGTATACACCTTAAAAATGTCCTCATTTTATTGTGTTATTCATTCAGGTTGTGTGCACCTACCCTGAAAACTGTGTAAGTGGAACTAGGTGCTTTTTTTTAAAAAGTAGAACTCTCTTTAACACTCTTTATTTAATGATTTAAAGGATCTCTAAAGTGTCAGCCAGCTGTAGTAATATATATTTAATTCAGATTGTTTTGCACGTCATAATGAAAACAGTCAATAAAGAAGATTTCTTTCAATTCTGAGTGTAATGGATCGTCACCAAAGCTAAATATTAATATTTGATCAAACATAGAAAAACTGGCCCTTTCATACTTCACATTGATGAAGTTCTCATCATCAAACTGACAACCTATGGCGGAAACAGATGTCATTCTGAGACTATCAATGCCACATTATCAATGCAACCTTTAAGAGACATTCTCTCCTGTGCCTCCTGTGAATCAACTGCACCAGAGGCAAAGAGGCTTTCACATCCAGCGGAAAACCTAACGGTCACAGTCGCCATTTAGAAATAGAGCCCGATGTGTCATTTTGGACAAACGATCATTTACTGTGCGATGAATCCATTGATATGAATCTGTGCAGTCAGTGTTTTCTATAGGATACGATTACAATACTTCAAAATCCTCCCCAAAGATCTCAGCACCGTGTGGTTAGGACCCGTTAGAGAACAAGAGCGGTTTCCCTCCAATGGTTCCAGTAGGAGGTGGTGGGAGGAACTTTTTCCGTTTATTGGTCTTATTTTTCTCTTCTACCTTTATGCCCTACTTAAAGCTTTGCTTGCTAGCTTATTGGTCCATATTGCCAAGTGTGAACTTTCCCAGTTTAATGCAGGCCTGATGTTCTCTTCAAACTGAATTACAGCCAGGTCCTAGCACTCACAATAAAGTATAATCTCATTTGGGAGGCCTCTGTCATCCAGGAGCCTCTTAAACCACTTTCTCCTGGACGCTCACATACACACACACGCACTCATCTGTCCACCACTGGCAGGTCACACAGCCTGTCAAATCTGTCTTCAGCACAACACACAAACACACACACACACACAGACACACACTCGTCAGGGATTCACTTGTCAGGCTCTAGTATTGTTTGTAGCTCCAGGGGCAGTTCTATACCCAGTCCCAGCATATTTTATCTGAGCAAATCTCTCAAATGTGTCATAATAGTCACAAATGTATAACTAGAGGCACCTTTTAGCGACACTACATGGGTATTTTATGTGTTGGCTTACTTCTTCCCTCTCTGTCATCACTGTCCTTTTGTTACTGGTGATGAATGGTCCCCACCAGTGTTTCATTAAGCTCTTTAATTTGGCCCACAATTAGAGTCTATCCCGTTTGGAAGACAAAGCAGATTGTGTGCCCGGTAATTACAAGACTTGGTGATGGTGGAAGATGGATGTAATCTAGATATCCATCTTTTGCACCCAAAGAGAGTCAACACACGATTTGTGTACAGGTATAATGCGTATGTTTGTGTGTGTGTGAAATCTGAGAAGGGATTGGAAAGGCCGTAGACCCTTTAGCGAGTTCAGTCACCCGGGCTTCCTTTACATTCATCCTCTCAGTCTTTAGCCCTCAATAAGCAGCTCTGGACCGCTCTCTCGTCACAATGCTATCAGAGCTCAGGCCACAGTCACCTTCCTCTGTGCTCCCGCTCTATCCCCTCACAAAGACGCAACAATGGCTTGCCAAGCGCTCCGCATGATCTTCTGTTATGCGTGTCGCGAGATAGGATCTTCCCCCCACCTTTGCTTTTTTTTTTTGTGTGTGTGTTGGAAAGTTGCGATAGCGTTGCCCGTATGAGAGCGTCCGTCCTGTCCGTCGCCTTCCCTGCTATTCAAGGAGCGGAGCTCGGAGTTTCAGAATGCTGGATCTCTGCGGACAAGACCATTCATCGCGAGAGAAGAAGATAACTTTGGTATTTGCAGATTATAAGGAATGAGATAAAAAGGCATTTGTGTGGGAGTAAAATAAGAGTAAGTGAATGTGAGTGGATGAGCTGATGTTAAATCTGATACTCCACCATTTTTTAAATTATTTTTAGGCTAGTTTGAATCATTCACATCAAAGCAGAATTTCATGCAATTCACTGAGAGGAAACTCGTCTTTGCTTTACTTTGCGTTTTTATAGACATATATTTCAAAACGTTTGGTCACGATTTAAAGAAGAACTACACCTTGACTTTGAAACCCTCAGTGGTTATTGAGTGTAGGTAATTGTCTGTATGCAGATGAGATCTAAATGTAAATAACATTTTTGACTAGACGGACTTAAGTGTCTAAGAAGTATAGCAGTGTGCTCTGAAATCAAACGGTTCTGGAGGCCCAAGCCTGACGTTCAGACGTTTGATAGCTTACCAGTCCACTAGTGTTTTAGCTTGAGGGTTACAGTTTCTAATTGTAAGAGCTTCCAACTGCGGTGACACTAACTTTGTCCCCATATGAGGGACCGCTCTCTATGTTGGCCTTGATCTTGTGCCTCAGGGTCTGTGTGCGGCGTCGGGATCTCGGTGTAGATGGATGGGTGGTCATGTTGTGCCTCTAAACAGCACTCCTCTGCCCTCCGACTCTGTGATTAATGGTCTTTTAGTTGACAAATCACCCCTGGGGCTCAAAGGACAGAGGCTGCTAGGCAGACAATGGCTGCTAGACAATCAATGCCTCAAGTTTTCTCTTTCATCCCTTTGAGTCCGAGATGTGTTTTCTCAGAGCCTGGTTGTTTCACTTTCATTAATTTCAATTTTCAGATCTTTGCGTCTGTCTCTGATTGTCAGCCAGTAGGTTTAACAGATACTTTCACCTTCACTCTAATTAAGCACTTGTAAATACATTCATATCATGTCATGGTCTTGTTTCATACGTCTGTTCACATAAAGCAAAAGCAAAATTATCTATTTGCTACGTGATTGTGACGGAACAGTGCAGAACCTGAGAAGAATGAAGCTATGGAGAAACAAACTCACCAACACTGATTTTAAAAACTCCTGCACACGCCAGGTGAGCGCACTGAAGGCTATTCTGAAAATCAGTGTTATATTTCAATGCGTCCTTGTGGCATTGACCAGTATTGAAACAGAGTCTAACAAAGAATCCTGTTCAACAAGTCTGGCAGTGATGTTGAAACAGTTGTTTCATTTTATACTGTGGTATAAACGTTGATATTTAATGACAGGATTTGATCAGTTATTATGTTTGCATATAGGTTCAGCAATAAATTATTTCAACTCATAAATCTGTGGATTCATTTTACTCTAAAATCCATTTTTTTTTGTTTTTTTTAATTTCATGCCCACCGGTTTTCGTGTTTAGTTTGTAAGTTCTTGAACATACTGTAATTTAATTTGACGAGTCACCGTTGATAAACTGTCTATAATAACATTTTAGACGTGTGAGAAGATGCTTGAAATACTTCCAACTACAATCTGTTGTGTTGTGACAGTGAGAACATTAGCCACACCTTAAAATGCCTTTGAGTGACAGTCAAGAGTGGTTTTCTAGTCCCCTGGAAGTGTTTTATCTCTTGTTTGAAGCACATCTAAAAGAGAAAGTGTGAATTATTTTCTCAAGCCTGATTTAACAATCATTATTCTAATCATTTCTGCAAGATAAATTATGTTTTTGCTCTGTTGTATGTCTCCATCTCTTATTTTTCAAGGCAAACTCCAGCTGTATTTCAATAGAAGAAATCTTATAATAGAGGAAGTTTTATTTGTGTTAAATTGCACAGTTATGCACAGTTATGGCACTTTACAAAATTGTTATAGCCTGGTAAATGCTCTGCTAGGTAACCTTGGCTTCTCGCTTTCATGTGGCTGTTGCTGTGACATGTACAATAACGTACAAACGGCAAGTACACACCTTTACTCCCCGATGGCAGCGGCCTCTTTCAGCAGGGTAATATCCCCTGTCATGGCCCGAAAATAGTTTTAGAAATGGTGTAAGAAACAAGACAAATAGTTCAAGGTGTTGCCATGGCCTCCGTATTCCCCAGGTTTCAATTTGAATGAACAGCTGTGGGATCTGAAGCCATTTTACAGACACACATGTATTTTGAAGGGTTTGTAAATAACAATAATAATAGTAATAAGTCAGTTAAGCAACGTCAAAAGGCCTGAACGACCACAGAAGACAATAAAGCTCTTAAGGAGATAGGCAAGTTATTTATTTTTTTAAATTAAATGATGGGAGGAGAGAAGTGTAGAGAACAAAGGAACAGGTCATGATCAGAAAGCACATCATGTGTCATCTAATTAGACCAGCACAAATCTCTGCACTGAAACAAACTGTTGTGTAATGTGCCTGGACACTGACAGTAACAGGGAGGATGGAGCAACTAATTGTTTCCTTGGCGAGCATTGATTTTACTCCCCTTTGGTTACGACAAGGAGTGGATTTCTGAACAAGGACCTCTCTCTTCATTCTGCTGCTTCATTCTGGGTACTTGGAGAAACTCAAAACCAAAAATATCTTGTTTACACTCCTTGTGAAAAATCCTGGACGTGGTGATACAGACAGTCTGCAGATATGAAGCTGCTGCTGAAGAGGTACAGCGCTGAAGAGACATTGATTGTTAAAGACAAATTCAAATGTTTTGGACTTTCTGTTTAGATTTGGGTTTCTCCCTAGTTGTTCTTTCCTCTGCTTTGAATAAACCTTCTGCTGCACTCGAACCCCACCTTAAGTCACTGTGAGGTATTTGCAGTAAGGGTTGAACGTTAAAAAAAAACCACACCAGACTTTAACATGCCTAGAGGACCACAGAGCCTACTACTGCTTGCTTTGTATTGATTTTTAGCTTTTGCCTTTAATACTTTCCAGCCATATCTTTTAATTCACATACCAACAGAATTGACTTTACTTATTAAAGGCTATCATTTGTTTTTAATGGAAATCAGTGGGTTAAAGTTAAGAGTCTGTCACAGATAAAAAGAGATAAGTACTGTAGGTCACCAGTTCTCTGCACACTTCACACAAACGCTGGATGATGGCAAGATGGAAATCTGGTAAAAAATAAAATGAATGCAGCGTGACACAATAACTATTGTGGTTGCCACAAACATGTGCTCTTTCCTTGTTTTTCGTGATATATATTAAGTGTTTTGCTAGTGTCCTTGTCACTAACCACAGTCAGAAACAGACTCTATGAAGGACTGATGTCCTCTAATACAACATCTTTTGTCAGTGCCCAGAACCCTGCAGTTCACACCAGAGTAGAAAGATCTGAGAGGTAAGCGTTTAGAGAGGTAGTGATCTATTATTACCTATTATCTTTTATTTATGTATTTATTTATATAGGACCAATTCACAACATCAGTTATCTCAAGGCACTTTACAAGTAAGGTTTAAGACCTTACACAACTAAACCCAACATATCCCACATAGAGCAAGCTTTTAATTGTAGCCAATGGATAAATTGTACATTTTAATAGCAACAGTGGAGGAAAACCTCCAGCAGACCCAGGCTCAGTGTGGGCTTCCATCTGCCTTGACCGGTTGGGGTGAGGGGATAGAGAAGAGAGAAAAGAACACAACCACAACAAAACAAGCAGCAACAGACACAGGCAGGATGGTTGAACCAGCAACTGAACACTGGAGACACACGGCTCAGAGTCTGACGATACCTGGAGATGAGAATAGAGAGAGAGACAGAAGGTGAGAAGCACAACTAGGAGAGAAAAGAGACAAAGTTAGTCACATGTGGACATGGAGGCATGTTAGTGGATAGAGGAAACCGAAAAGAGCTCAGTGAATGAAGGACGTCCCCCAGCATCTAAGTCTGTAGCAGCTTAACTAAGAGATGGTTCAGAGTGACCAAAACCATCTCTAACTATACGCTTTGTCAAAATGAAAGGTTTTAAGCCTAGTTTTAAAACTAGAGAGGGTGTCTGCTTCTCAACCCTGAACTGGAAGCTGGTTCCACAGGAGAGGAGCTTGGTAGCTAAAGGCTCTGCCTCCCGTTCTACATTCAGAAACTCTAGCAACAACAAGCAGACCAGCGCTCTGAGAACCAAGCAATCTATCTATTTATGTTGCCTATTACAGTACATCATCAAACGTGATCCATTTGGGGGAAGGCCCAGTGATGACCTGGCAAAGTCCTTGGAAGGCCACACAGAGCTCCATGTCATATCCAGCGGTTCCCCTTGAGGTGACTGCGAGGAGGTACTGGGATTCAAATTCTTGGGGCAATTTGTAGATCATACACTTAGGGAATGCACATGAAAAACAAAACAGCAAGCACAACTGGTCACCGGACCGTCATATCAATTTTTGTGCAGCTAGTCATGGTTTGTTAGCACGAAACGCAGCTATGGCTTCATGGCTATTCTAGAGATGCAACCGCCTCCTAAATAAACTGATTTTCGGGAGCTGCTGATGTCAGTGCCAAGGAAAAGAAAGGGGACATAATGGAAAATGTCACACTTAAGCTCAATTCCCCCCATATTCTTTTATAAGAAAGGTATTCTGCCTCGCCCCTTAATGGCTGATGGATATTTTATATTTCTCATCTGCCTGATATAGAGGCAGAGAGGAAAGAATGATGAAGCTAGAAGAAAGAAGAAAACATTACAAGGATATATTTTAAGGCAGTTGGTCCGTCTCTGTAATGATAGAGGTCTCACATTAATGTCAAGAAAGCCCAGTTCCTTGTGGCTTACTCACTCTTATCTTTCCGTTCTCCCTTTTGCGTGTCTTTTTGTCTCATTTCTTTCACCCATTTGCCGCTCTTTTCTCCTCTTTTCTGCTCCTTTCTCTCTCGGCTCTCCGTCTATCTGCACATTCTGGTCTCTGGGCTCCAATAAACGTCAAACTGCATCATTCACCCTAACCGGCGGCCAATTGCGAGACCAGATGACTCCGCGATGGCTTGTAAGAGGCTATTCATCCTATCTTGGCCCTCACCATTTTCATCAGAGTCTCCCGTCTTATCCTTTCTTTAAATCTTTTTATTTTTGTCTCTTGCCTTTTTACATATCTTCCTCACCTACATTAGTTTATTATAACATTTCTGTCATTTACCCTGTTCAGCAGATAACTGTAGCTGTAGATTGCCAGCACTGAACTGTTCCCAATCAGCATTTTCAATATCCCTATTGAAATATGTATTTCAAGCTCCCTCTGTTTATCATTTATGTAAATATTTCACATAAATGTTACAGAAAATACCACATATCTGAGTTCCAGTCATTACCTATCTACAGGGTCTGTATAGGGGCCCTCAAATAGTTGTATCTTGCAGCAAGCTTGCTGAGTAGTATGTTAGGCCTGTAAATGTGATGTAGCCTTCTTGTTCAGTGACACAACACTTGTCAAATGTTTTATTCATTGCACTTGCAAAAAGAATTTGGAAATTGAACGTTGAACCTGTTCTGTCAGAAACCCGTGAGACGCACAACAGAAAAACACGACGGAAGCATTTCTCCGCAGACGCGTGGAAGCAAAAGGAATGCAAATGTTGTAATGTTGACCCGCTTACGTTCAGCACGCACCCTGTCCGGAGTACACGCAAATGGACACAGCTAGAGAGCACAGACACACACTCACACACCCTCCTTTTGTGTGACAGGGAATTACTATAATTTGTCATTGTAATCGGCTGGGTCGCAGAGGGGTGTGTGTGTGGGGGGGAAGGGGGGTTGAGAAGGCAATCAAATAGGAGGGAGAGAACTAGTAAAAGATTTTGATTCATCGCTCTGTCCCAACAACAGAGATTAATATTTGAATGTAATTATTACTTCCCTGGCTATTACTGACCACACTAAATGAAATCATCTGTTTAGGAGAGAGAGATCGAGGAAGACACAGGTATTTCATTAAAGCTTAACAGAACCGGAGGAGGCGGCATCCGTTACCGGCCCAGTGAAAGAATGATTGCGTGTGCTGAACAGGTTAGAATAGGGAGGCTCTGAGCCTCCAAATGAGGACAACTGTTATTATCTTTAGCAGGTGCTCTGTCTGTGATTCATATGGCCACTTTCCTGTCATTTGGCTAAAATCAAACCAGGCTTAAGCTAATGGCAAAAGAAGATTGTTCGGTGTGATTGAATTGGATTTCATACAATCGCTTTCTAGAAGCTAGAAACTAATCACAATGATGAATGTGAAATGTTTCACTTAATCATTTTCAGAAATTCTACATTTTTAAATTAAATCAAACCTATAGGAACATCTGAAACAGTTAAGGCCTAAGACCTCATTTGACCTTGCTGACCTTTCGTACATAGATCACCCAGTCCCGCACTAATACACACAAAAAAAGTCTTTCTGCAAAAAAGTAATTCAGGAATGTTTTTTCTCCTTTCACTTTTTGAACACTTTTATTGATCCTCCTGAAGAGATTGTTGCTGTACAGCTGCACAGTGAAAAGCAACACTGCAGGATTATTCAAGGGCAGAGTGACTTGAGGCCAGAAGGGTCTTGGAATCTAAACACCAATGACAGGCAACATGCCCATCAAACGTCCCAAGATGCCCTAACATTATGAGCCTTGTAACCGAAGCGCCACGTTTGCTGCAGGTTTGTTTGTCTAATACTTTCCCGTCATCACAGTCAAGAGCTGAAGTCTGGCAGCAGCGTCACACTACTTAAGCAAAATGTCTGTTTGGTCTTTGGTGACAAGACTGGCCGCACTAATACAAGCGTTCTCTACTTTACCAAACAAAGCAGCTTTATACTCCATACTTACACACATACCAGGCTGCTCGCGCCGCCTGGCAGCGCCAACGAAGGACGTGCCAGCCGGGGGGAGGGGGGTCAAACCGCCAACCCTGCTATTACAGCTTTCGGCGCTTGAGCACGTGACTGAATGTGCCATCAGCTGCAGCTCGTTACTGAGGTTCACCCTTGAGTTTCACGATAATTACAAATATTTGGACAAATAACATGAAAGCGGACCATAAAAAACTGCAATTATGGTTTTGTACTGTATTTTTCTGTTGAGCAGTAAGCAGTTTTGTCCCAAAAGTCATATTTTGCGCTGTTGCGCTCAAAATTTAATCAGTTCATGCAGGAGTCTGACTGGGCATCAGTGCCAAATTTGAATTGTCCTGCAATGTACATACAATGTTTGTCATTGTCACCAAAGAAGTTGAGGCTGACATTTCTCCTGAATCAAAATGTTTAAATAGACTAAAACAATTTTTTTCACATTTCATTCCAAGTGTCACATTACAAAAGCCTGTCAGTGAACATAAACCACTCATGCAGAAAAGCGATATGAATCAGAATCATAGGAGACAGACCTTCACCAGACTGTCACAGCGTGCACCAGCGAAAAAGCGTACATCACTTTCAAAATCAGATGCAGAGTGATATTCACTACTGGCGCTCATGTGCAAAGACTTGCCGTGAACACAGAAACAGTCACTGGGTCATAGTGAAACATCATCCATCTGATGATCCGCTCCCTCCCGTCCCGCTTTCCTCAGCCGAGCTCGTGTTCTGTCAGGATTAATGAGCTCGTTGAGGGTTGAGTGATGGATCAGAGCTGAGCTGTAGGGAGGCTGACAGTGTAACTCCCCTGCTTGTGGTCCAATAAAGGGCTCAGGCATAATGAACACAAACCTCCTCACACTATATTATTCACACTAACAAACAAGTGCACAACCTTTGCCACGGTAATTCACAAAAACATCAAATGGCGGTAAAAAACTTTGCTATGGGCTTTTGATATAGATATGATGTCTGTTCTGTAGCTGGAAATGAAGGGTTGCTATTCAAGTTGTGAGATTTTAACCCAAGGTTGACAAGGAGTGTCGGGCTACAATGTGAAAAGCAGAATACTGAAGAAAATGTGCAACTTGACAAACACAACAAAACAAATCAAGAGAACGACTTCAAATCTCATTTTAACGGCTTATGGATTAATTTGGTTTTATTACAGGAAAGTAGTCAGAAAAGTAAAATGGAAACTACTACTTTGTTCCCATGTGCGTCTGAAAATATGTGCAGAAGGAGGAGATGCCCCCCACACCCCCACCCCACCCCATGTGTGCAGTTCCGTGCAGTAGACCATTAGTTGGATCATTGAGTGGTTTCTTACCTTCTCTGTGGCAGGTGATGATGTGGAAAATCTACCCAACACACGCACAGCTGGATGCAGATGTTAGCGAGGGTTAAGGCTTTGGCCGCCGAGGAGCGACTCACGTGAAAACTCGGCTTCCGCAGTCAACGCTTCTGACTGGAGACCTTACAGCCACTATTAGTGGTTTCAGCCTTCCACCTCCAGTTAGAGAGGAAAGAAGCAACTGCACGACAAGACCTAGTTATGTGTTAGCATCCTGATCCAGAAATCCAAGTCGTTTTCTGGTTTATTTGTTATTATTTCTTTAGTTGCTACAAAAAACACAGCGGTATTTTTTTCCTTCTTTTGCTGTAAGGTGCAAAACTAAAAAATATTTTTTCTTAATTCTCATAATTGAAATCTGTTAAACATATATGGTTTAACTGTCTTCATCTAAGCGTGGCCTTTGAATAATGTGCCCAGGATGTGTAATTATATCGCAGACATTTCTGCCAACGTGCCTGTGTGCGGCTGCTAAGGCCTGCTCTGTTCTTGTGGTTTGCTGCTCTTTCAACCAGCCAATATTCTTGTCTCCCCACATCCAGCGAGTCAATGTCTATTCACTGTTCCAGGGCTGATTTATGACCTGCTATTGTTGTTGCTCTCTGATATTGTTGAATACTGCAAACTGTGATAGCCTCTTCAGACCCCTTGCCACTCCGTATCGTGTACTGTCACCGCAGGGCCCCCCTGAGGACCTTACATACACTCTAATTGGTTTGGGAAGGATTTGGCAGCCTTTGAACTAAAGAGAGACAGAGAGGAAAGTAAAGAGTGAGGCTGAGAGATGGAAAAAAGAATAAGAGTGAGGGGGGGGCAGTGTTAGTGTTGATGGGTGTGTATTCTCTTAGTCCCTTCTTTGTCCTGCTTCTTGTTGTTGTTTGAAACGCACATATTAAAACTGCAGGCATAAACAATATTGGCATGCGCAGTAACGCACGTCGCATGCAAAGCAGTCCTCAAATTGGACAGATCAGGGTGGAGTGAAATGCTTTCACGTCGGACACAGAAGGGGCAGATAAAACATGTCAGCCGGACAGAAAACTGTCAATTAAAAATGATTTCTGAGAGCCAGGGCTATTTTGAAGTCAGACCTACTTCTGCCCTCGTCCAATGTAAGTCTGATGAGGAGAGTTAGTTATGAGACATAAATCTCTGTTTTATCATTGGAACCTTTTAATGCGACAGAAGGTAATGGCGCATTGTGGGAAGAATTAGTGCAAGAGAGTGTGTTTAGCATCAAACGCAGGACTTTTGCATGTTGATGTGATGTGCTGTGATTTCAGAGACTGGGGCAGCAACAGACGTTTTGAGGGACGAGGCTGATTAAATACCATATTGTGAAAAGGGGGGAGCGCTGAACTGACCATTTGCTGATCGATTTAGTGTCAGGATTATGGCGGAACTTCTGCTTCTGATGAGAATATTTTGAAGCACGGCAACAGTACTTTTAGCGCAACTTCCCCTTCAAACAAGTATCAGCTTTTGAAAAGTTAACATTATTAGTATGAGGGAAATGACTTTTATATTTTAAATGTTACCTTTAAAACAACTGTGATTCGCTTTCTTGCTAGTTTTGTCGCAGTTAAGACGTGACAGGGCCTCAAACACAGTTGATGTGCGTCACCTGCAGCATGATTATGGTCACAGATTTCATTTTCCTTGTGTGGGTGTTGAAAAACTGAAGGTACCATCAGACTGTGCCTGCTTGCCGCTCTGGAGTGGGACGAAATGGATGGATGGAGTAAGACGCTGGCCACTAAGAAGAAGATCTACACTTTATTTATTTTTCATATACTGTATAACATCAACTGGAAGGATGAAATCAGTGCTTGATTCTGATATGATGGAAAAAGGCCTAATGTTTTGCTCATCATTCTTACTATGTAAGCATTAAGTTTTATTATTGTCCATATGATTTTCATGTACAGTACTTGTGTGTAAATACAGGAAACAATGCTTATACTGCATCATTGCTCATGGCTGTGGTCTGTTACGATGCTCTGCAGGTGTCTGGGATGTTACAGGTGCCTGCCAGTCATTTGTACATCTCTGACAAAAGAGACACCAAAGTCCGCCGTTCTCCAGCCACAGTAAGAGGGAGGGGCAGGTCTTAGTGATGGATGGCAAAGCCCAGCTGAGCATATTGCTCCCTTAATAAAAGCTGCCCTGCAATCTACACGCAGCTAAGGGTTTATTTTTTCCTCTGCGGTATCCCTCCGTCCTCCTCCCTCCACCATCATTTTTAAGAGCGAAAACCAGTTTAGGTGTCAGAAAGAATGATGCCCCTCGTCAGGCTGTGACTCACCTCTGAGCGGTAGCCACAGCTATATTCACACCAAGTGGCTCTCTGTTGGCGTGCACTGTTTTCTTTTTGCCTCTTGTCTCTGCCAAGGGCCCAGAACAAAGGAAGAAGATTGAAAACACAATCAAAATTTCACCTGTTGACTTAAAATCCCAAATTCTTTGCCAGCTTTTGTTGGATTGGAAAAAGACCTAATCACACAGGATATCTTGGGGAAAAAAACAGTGCTTTCTGTTATGTGAGGCATCCTACAGTACCTCATTGTTATTCAGTCGGTTGGTTGTACTCAGTCGTCATTTCTATCTGACAATGAGGCCTCTATCAACGTCCAGTTTACCTGATTGAGTTCCACATCTAAGTTCACAGTAAAGAGGCAGTTTTCCTCACAGCCAATTACAGCGCGTGCTCTCAGACGAGCCTCCGTTCCAACAGCGAGCAAATTCAGAAATAACCAGTGGCAAGGCCGTGACTGATGCACAGTCCAATAAAATTTGTGAAATGCAGCTGACAAAATTATTAAAAAACATTAGTGGATTATTTAGAAATTAAAAAGTGAAAGAATATTTCATTGTATTTATTGTACCATTATTGCCATAAGTAATAGTAATTAAACATTCCAACTAAGCTTATGTGATTCTTTAGAAAACACACTATAACAAAACAAAAGCCAAACATCTAGAATGTCCAGTGATGCCGTTGCTGGTTACTGGTCAGTTAGTAGACCGTGCAGTTTGCAGAGGAGCGCTGGGTACACAGGAAGTCACTGGTGACCTCTGTATAACCCCTGGCTTCAGTGAGACCACTTCCTGTTCAACAGATGACAGAGGAGACATGTACAGTATAAGAATCTGTCCACAGATGAAGACGACTGGTGCAACTGTACATACAGAAATGGATCCTCCTGAACTGTGTTTCATTTCACTGGTACCTGAAGCAGCACCAGTGCAGCCTTTATTTTCCTGTGCTAATCTGTGCATTTAAAACTGAGCCCACTCACTGACTCTGGAAACTGTGAAACTGCGCAGGTTGTTTTTTTTTTTTTTTTTACCTTCCATGAGGTTGTAGAGGTTGCAGTAGTTGGTGCCGTGATCTCTGACGGCATACCAGGTCTCAGAGACGGACATGGCCTGCACACAAACATACAGTTATATGTGTTCCGACGATTCTCAATCTGGGCCAAACTGTGAGACAGGAACAGGATTAACAAGAGACAGAGGAAGTGTTATTGTTATTATTTTTATAATGGACAGTGGAGGACAGTCAGTGTTAGGTTTCTTTGGTAGAAACTGACCGAAACGTGGCAGCAAGTGAAAAAGCGATAAGAGACCAGTCGGAAGTTGATGTCATCCACATATCTCTTAAAAGGAGTGGTATGTTTGGCTGCTATGAAGTGGACAGAGGCGGACTGCAACTGTAGAGAGACCAAGACACGGTTGATTAAAGTCACACACACATATATTTTCTCTGTTTTCAACTGAATGTGTTATTTCTAAACCCCGGAAGATGAACGTTTCTATTTATATTATTATTTGTATTAACGTCTGGTAAAAAAGCAATACACAAAAAATACTTTGAGAAAAAAACGTTTTGGTCAAAAAACTTGTTAAAACAAGTTACAGACCGATTCATTATAGAGACAAATAGGCTGTCAAGACCGTCCACACAGATCAATGAGGATAGGAGGGTGAAACGTAGCAGGTGTGAACCCATCAGCCGCACACTGAGCACAGAGTACACCAACATGAATACGAGCTCAGATATGGTCCCTAAAAAAAGCTAAGCATAATAAACTAACAAGAGTATCTAAGGTCAGCATCAGGGTCAAGCTGGGTTTATTTTAAAGGAGCAAGAGGTGAGCACATTCAACGATGATCCGGTTCTGATCCCGTCTTCGTGTTATGTCTCCATCCAGAGCACCTGACAACCTGCATCACTGCCCGACCCGGGGACTGGAAGGGCTCTGATCGTGAGACCTTGAGACAAACCGTGAGCGCAGCAGAGAGGATAACCGCTACCGCTCTTGCTCCCAGCTTGAAAGATCTTTGGCTGCCCCCTGCCTTCCATACGCGACATTATAAGACACCATTGCTCTGTCTACTCCGCTGCTATAAAAGTTCGTCTCACACACGCACACACCTTGTACAAGCACCTCTGTCCTCCCATGGTGCAGCCAGCCATTGTCCTCCACTGCTTAATCTGCGAGACCAGAGATTCGTAAACCTCTTGACATGGTATCTCAAAGTACCTGCATGACAAAGACAAGCACAGTCAGTGAATTTGCTTCTGGGTCCAACTCGGTCCCCTGGTTGTCTCGTCTTGTCTTGTCTGCCATCTTGTGGGCGTGGTGGTAAGTGCTCTTCTTAGTCCTAATAACAATGAAGCTTCCTAAGGCTGCTAAGGTTAAGATTAAGATTGCATTTGACTGATTATTGTTTCTAAAAAAAATTCAGTTAGATCCATTATTGTTTTTACTATTATAATGAAAAATGTCAGAATATTTCCTGTTAAGATATGTAGTAAATGAACACAGAGTTTAAAAGCATTCAATACAGATGGCAGATTGCCATGCGCTTAACTGGTAGGCACCTCCTGCTGTGGTCCTGGAGCGCCACCTAGTGGAGTATAACCTTCAATTGAGTGTTTTTTTGGAGCCTGACTCTCAGATTTTTCTTTTTTTTTAGATCCAACATTTGCAGAATCAGCCACAAACAGATCAGGTAAACAGATCCTGCAAAACTCAGGAGTCAGAATGTGATGGTGGTGCACAATTCAACTGTTTTGGCAGAGTGGAGCCACAGTCACATGCCGACTCTCTCAGTGATGGAATGATCACTAGAGCCTAAATCCAAACCTACTGAGATATACATGAATCACCAACAGAGAGCTGAAAACAAAGTACGTTGTATTCAATACATAGTCTAGACATGAATTATAAAAGAACAAGTAGAGGATTAAGTAGAGTGATTAAAGAATAATAGTTTAATAATAATTAACTGGACTGTAATTAATGCAGATTTGTCTATTATTAAGCAGATAATTTTAAAAACAGTAAAAACCTAATACAGCATACTGTACCATTCCACTTTGCACTGGGCATGGAGAGGTCCAGCACAGGAAAGCTCAGAGGCTCCAACTACCAGGAGAACTGCCAGGAACCAACGGACTGAAGGCATTCGGCTCATCGGGAGATTTTACACTGGACATAACACTCAGACTGACTGCAAGATAAAAGTAGGCTAACAAACAAATCACAGGATGATCATGTGTTCTGAAAAAGCACATGACCACACAAGCAAATTCAATTAGCTTCTTTAGGAGACAACAAGGCTAGTGAATTATTAGATTTTCAACCGGTGACACCGGTGGGAGAATTGATTGGCTGACTGACGGTAAGCGTATCGCGTCACTTCCTGTCACCGAGGTTTCCTGCTGGTCTGTTGCTGGTCGCAGCAGCGTTTTTTGCTAAACAACTCTCCTCACTTTTATCTCTTTACTGTTGTTTTTCTAACTTACTTCGAGTGCCTAAGGGTCGCACGCTTGTAATACTCAAGCACCTTATTCCCCTCTCATTAAAAGCACTGCTAATTTCGTAGCTTTCTGGTCTTTTCGGCTAAGCTAGCTTAACTTTCTGCCATGGCTTCCCTGTCTTCTCCTTCTTTTTCTTGCTCGGTGTGCCTTATGTTTAGCTCGTCCTCTGCCTCCATTAGTGTTAATGGTATCTGTAATAAGTGTGAGATAGTGGCAGCGCTGGAGGCGAGGCTGACTGATTTGGAATCTCGGCTCCGCACTGTGGAAAACCAGTCAGCTAGCCAGGCCCTGTTAGCTAGTGCGGAGCCTCCTAGCTTAGCTGCTACTCGTCCCTCAGTGGGTCCCGAGCAGCCGGGATGTGACTGGGTGACGGTTCGTAGGAGTCGTAGTTCTAGGCAGTCGCCCACGGTTCACCACCAGCCGCTTCACGTTTCAAACAGATTTTCCCCACTCAGCGACACACCCGCTGAGAAACCCACCCTGATCATTGGTGACTCCATAGTCAGAAACGTGAAGTTAGAGACGCCAGCGGTCATAGTTAAGTGCATCCCTGGGGCCAGAGCGGGCGACATCCAGTCTTACCTGAAGCTCCTGCATAAGGATAAGCGTAAATACAGTAAGATCGTAATACACGCAGGAACTAATGACTCCCGGTTACGCCAATCGGAAGTCACTAAAACTAACATTGAGTCGGTGTGTTCGTTTGCCAAAACGATGTCGGACTCCGTAGTTTTCTCTGGACCCCTCCCCAATCTGACCAGCGACGACATGTTTAGCCGCCTGTCGTCGCTTCACCGCTGGCTGTCTAGGTGGTGTCCAGCAAACGATGTGGGCTTTGTAGACAATTGGAGCAGTTTTTGGGGAAAACCTGGGCTGATTAGAAGAGACGGCGTCCATCCCACTTTGGATGGAGCATCTCTGCTCTCTAGTAACATGGCCAAGTTGATTAGACTCCCTAAACCATGACCCAGAGTGGAGCCCAGGACGCAGAGTCGCAGTCTTACACGCCTCTCTGCAGACTCTCAGCCGCCACCCGCTCGTAGCTGTGACACTCCCATCGAGACTGTGTCTGCTCCCCGACCACCTAAATTATATAAATCACAAATAAATAAAAGAGGAGTGATTCACAGGAATCTAATAAACATCAAGACAGCTCCTCTTACAGAACAAAGTAACAATAAAATAATTAAATGCGGTCTATTAAATATCAGATCTCTCTCTTCTAAATCTCTGTTAATAAATGACTTGATAAGTGACCATCACATAGATTTATTTAGTCTCACTGAAACCTGGCTGCTGCAGGATGAATATGTTTGTCTGAATGAGTCAACTCCAACCAGTCACATCAACCATCATATTCCTAGAAGTTCAGGTAGAGGTGGAGGAGTAGCAGCAATATATAACTCAGATTTATTAATTATTCCTAGCCCTAAACATAACTATAATTCTTTTGAGAGCCTCACTCTGAGCCTTTCTCACTCAGACTGTAAAACCCAGAAACCAGTTGTGTTCTGTGTTGTCTACCGTCCTCCTGGTCCATATTCAGAGTTCTTAACTGAATTCTCAGAGTTTTTATCTAACTTAGTTCTCAGCACAGATAAAGTGATTGTAGTGGGTGACTTTAACATTCATGTAGATGTTGACAGTAACTGTCTCAACATTGCATTTAATTCACTACTGGATTCTATTGGTTTTAGTCAGCATGTGAATGAACCCACTCACTGTCTTAATCATACTCTCGATCTTGTCCTGACTTATGGGGTTGAGATTGATCATTTAAAAGTTCTCCCTCAAAACCCTCTGTTATCTGACCATTTCCTAATAAAATTTGAATTTACCATAACAGACCTGGCAACAGTTGGAAATAAGTTCTATTACAGCAGATGCTTATCTGATGATGCTGTTGTTAGATTTAAGGAGATGATTCCATCATCTTTTGTCTCATTCCCTTGTAGCTACACAGAGGAGAGCAGTCATCTGAATCATGAGCAGGTAGATTGTCTTGTTGATGATGCTGCAGCTTCACTGCGTACAATTTTAGACACTGTTGCTCCTCTGAAGAAGAAGCCAGTGAATCAGAGGAGGTTAGCTCCATGGTATAACTCAGAGATCCGCAGCCTTAAGCAGAGGACTCGAAAACTAGAAAGATTGTGGCGTTCAAACAAATTAGGTGAATCCTGTCTAGCATGGAAAAACAGTTTAATACTATATAAAAAAGCACTTCGGGTTGCTAGAACCACATACTATTCATCATTAATTGAGGAAAATAAAAACAACCCCAGGTTTCTTTTCAGCACTGTAGCCAGGCTGACTAAGAGTCATAGTTGTGTTGAGCCTAGTGTCCCTTTAAATCTCTGCAGCAACGACTTTATGAATTTCTTTACCAATAAAATCATAACCATTAGAGAAAAGATCTATCAGACTCTGTCAACAAAAGCCATAAACCGATCTGCAGATCCAACAGCCTTGGATCTGCTGGTTAGACCTATGTCTTACTTAAACTGTTTTTCCCCCATAGATCACACTGAGTTAACTTCAATAATTAACTCTGCTAAATCAGCTACTTGTCTCTTAGACCCAATCCCAACCAGATTACTCAAAGAAATTCTTCCATTAATCAGCACGTCCATATTAAATCAAATCAACCAATCGCTGGTTACAGGCTACGTACCACAGGCTTTTAAAGTTGCTGTGGTCAAACCTTTATTGAAAAAACCTACTCTTGACCCTAGAGAACTTGCAAATTATAGGCCTATATCCAATCTGCCCTTTATTTCTAAAGTTCTTGAAAAAACCGTAGCTAAACAATTATGTGACCACTTGCGTAGAAATGACCTATATGAAGATTTCCAGTCAGGATTCAGATTACATCATAGCACAGAAACAGCTCTGATTAGAGTCACTAATGATCTTCTCACAGCTTCAGACAATGGTCTAGTTTCTGTCCTTGTCCTGTTAGATCTTAGTGCAGCATTTGATACGATAGATCACAAGATTCTATTGCAGAGACTGGAACATAGCGTTGGGATTAAAGGAAAAGCACTGGGATGGTTTAAGTCTTATCTGTTGAACAGATTCCAATTTGTCCATGTTCATGATCAATCTTCCATCCGCACAGGAATTAGCTTTGGAGTTCCACAGGGTTCTGTGCTTGGTCCAATACTTTTCAGTCTTTACATGTCTCCCCTTGGTAATATTATTAGAAAACATTCTATAAATTTCCACTGCTATGCAGATGATACTCAGTTATATTTGTCCATGAAACCAGAGGAAACAAACCAATTAGTCAAACTTCAGACTTGTTTAAATGATATCAAATCCTGGATGTCCCATAACTTTCTACAACTGAATTCAGATAAAACTGAGGTTATTATAATTGGTGCTAAAAACCAGAGAGACTCTTTATTGAATCAGATTGTTACTCTGGATGACATAACGTCAGCTTCAAGTTCTACTGTCAGGAACCTTGGTGTCATCTTTGACCAAGATCTGTCCTTTACACCATATATTAAAGAAATCTCTAGAACTGCCTACTTCCACCTGAGGAATATTGCTAAAATTAGGAGCATCCTCTCACAGAGTGATGCTGAAAAATTAATCCATGCATTTGTTACCTCTAGGCTTGACTACTGTAACTCCCTACTCATAGGTTGTCCCAATAACTCTTTGAAAATCCTCCAATTAATTCAAAATGCTGCAGCCAGAGTTCTGACTGGACTTAGGAAGAGAGATCACATCTCTCCTACCTTAGCTTCTCTGCATTGGCTCCCTGTCAAAACTAGGATAGAATTCAAAATTCTTCTCCTCACTTACAAAGCTCTTCATAATAAAGCTCCATCTTATCTTAAAGACCTCATGGCTCCTTATGCTCCCAACAGAACGCTTCGTTCTCAGAGCGCTGGTCTGCTTGTGGTTCCTAGAGTTTCTAAATGTAGAATGGGAGGCAGAGCATTTAGCTACCAAGCTCCTCTCCTATGGAACCAGCTTCCAGTCCAGGTTCGAGAAGCAGACACCCTCTCTAGTTTTAAAACTAGGCTTAAAACCTTTCTTTTTGACAAAGCGTATAGTTAGAGATGGTTCTGGTCACCCTGAACCATCTCTTAGTTAAGCTGCTATAGACTTAGACTGCTGGGGGACGTCCTTTATTGACTGAGCTCTTTTTTCTTTTTTTCTTCTATCCCCTAACATGCCTCCATTTCCACATGTGACTAACTTTGTCTCTTTTCTCTCCTAGTTGTGCTTCTCCCCTTCTGTCTCTCTCTATTCTCATCTACAGGTATCATCAGACTCAGAGTCGTGTGTCCCCAGTGTTCAGTTGCTGGTCCAACCATCTCGCCTGTGTTCTGTTGCTGCTTGTTTTGTTGTTGTTGTTGTGTTCTTTTCTCTCTTCTCTATCCCCTCACCCCAACCGGTCAAGGCAGATGGCCGCCCACACTGAGCCTGGGTCTGCTGGAGGTTTCTTCCTCGTTAGAGAGGGAGTTTTTCCTCTCCACTGTTGCTATTTAAATGTACAATTTATCGATTGGCTACAATTAAAAGCTTGCTCTATGTGGGAATTGTTGGGTTAGTTGTGTAAGGTCTTAAAACCTTACTTGTAAAGTGCCCTGAGATAACTGATGTTGTGAATTGGCGCTATATAAATAAAGTTGAAGTTGAATTGAATTGACACACGCTGCTCTCTGCCCCTCCACTAACTTTGTTAGAGCTAAAATATCCCATATGATGAAAAGCACGTTAAAAACTTGTCTGCAGTCTCATGCAACCCGTTCCACCTGCTCTTCTCCCAAGGCGGCGCCGCTTCCTTTCTGCTCGGTTGCTCAACGCTCTTGACAAAGTTGACAAGTTACACCTTGTCTCCTTTCTTCTGCCGCTGGACTGACTGCTGTCTTTCACTCATCACTGAGCACAGACATAATTGCACCTACTGTATTTACAGATTAGGTTTATCTGCCACAGTGTTTTTCTATTCTGCTTTTTAAAATGTTGGTATTATCATAATAAAAACGTCCTTCTCGTTTTCAGTAAACAGTGCCTCCTAAATATCGATCACCTCAGTGATCAGTCGGCCTCAGTGACCCCTATAAGGGCCGATCTTCTATAGCCAAGGCTTCTTAGCGTCTCATTCCACCCTATCGTATATCCACCTTCTATAATTTGACCCTGCAGCCACTAACTCCTCTATTGTGATCCAATCAGGCATGCTGCTTGTTTCCTAGAATTATTCATTGTCATCATACTCACTTTAAAATTAGGCCTTGAAGTTTTATATTTTTTCCACAGCGGCATGATTTCTCAGAATAAAAGATTGTTGGGTTTCAAAATACATCTTTCTGGGAGCAGCCAGGACCCTGGGAGCAAGCTGGTAACTATTTTGAAATAAACTCTTTTCATTTTGCTTAAAGTACTTTTGGTAAAACACAGTCGCCATGGAAACACGAATAACTAACTAATGGATGGATCTACTTATTTAATGTTTACACAAGAAAAAAAAAAGTTACAAAAAGGGATTTGCAAATAAAGGAGGAAATAAATAAATAAACCTGGGAAGAAGATTTTAGTCTTCTTCTTTTGTCTTGGTGTCACCTTCACGTGTTTCACATTGCTGCTGATGGGAGCTCAGATGCTTCAGGAGAGAATTACTGATCTGACACACAAAAGCTGCGTGCCAGTGCACAGAACAACATATGAAAGCAGCGCATGGGTCCTTGACAGAAGAAAAAAACAACAACCTGCAAATGCCACAGACGCTCACATAACAGGCTTTACCTACGTAGAGTCTGTAGCTCTGATCTGAGGACACACACACACATTTACTGTAAAATGAATTAACCTATGTCCTTAGAGTCCTCTGTGAGGGACCACACACCTCTTGCCCATTGACAGCTGGGATTGGCTCCATCACCCCCAACGAGTCTTTTGAGGACAAGCAGTTAGAAAAATGGATGTACAGGAAACATGGAGCATGTTCTGTATTCATGGTACCTGTAAATGTATGTATTAATTCTTGGTTTAGCTGATCACTACACATGATGTATACACATAAATATTCACATTGTTCAGAGCTGCCCCAACAGAAATAATACAGGGAAACAGAGGGGAGGGAGGAGAGAGGGGGGAGAGAGGGGGGAGAGGTAGAAGGCCGTGAAGGAGGAGGAGACACATCAACCAGCTTCAGGATAGAAGTAAAGATGGCCATAAAGCAGTTCACAGGGGAAAAGAGAGACACATGTCAGCTGTGAATGGTGGCAGCAGGAGAGAAGCAGGCGAGAGACAGAGCGAGAGAGCTGCCTTTGTGCGCACGCCTGCAGGATCACAGTGGCCTTGAGGGATGAAGAGCAGGGAGGAGGAGGAGGGGGGAGGAGGCCGGCATTCTTCCTGAACATGACTGCTGGAAGCTCCGCGGCACCTCCAGTCTCCAGTGGGACCACGAGCACTGCCAGGGTTACAGCCACTCAGGGGGGGGAGCAGCCTCTGGGTTCACTCTTCTCCGAGGAAACTGTGCTCTGCTCTTTCCACACTCGTCCACTGACAGACACAGAGCAGGAGGGGGTGCGCGTCAAGAGCCACCATGACAGAAGCCACGTTTAAAAAACAGGGATTTAAAAAGTGTCGGAGTGCCACTTTCAGCATCGATGGCTTCAGCTTCACCATCGGTAAGACCCGGCTTTTGCTCACGTCCCGTGTGTGCGCTACTGCGTTGCTGAGCAGATGTTGGTCTGTACTTAAGGTTTATTATATTTAAATGGCAGGTTGTGTAGGTGTTTGTGTTCCATGTTCCTCCGTCCAGCATGACCATTATAAAATTGATCGAGTATGAATGCGAGACAGCTGCATGAGCAATGAGACAAGCTGAGCTATTCTTCCAATATGTTGATGAAGATTCATATTTTAACAATAAATTGCACTATTTTTTTTCCAGCTGGACAAACTGCAGATGTCATGTCCTGTGGTACCAGCCCACTAGAATTTGTAGATGTGGACTGAGCTACTGGACAGTGTCGGAACACAGACATTAATTATTATTATTAATGTGCTCAGCTACTGTAGTTACTGTAATCTATTAATTTTCCAGCTGGCTGCTTCATCTAGTTTATCTCCTTCTTTGCATGCAGCCATGCTCCAGGAAGACTTTTCTACAGCAGGAGCGACTTCCTGTTTCACTCTCCGGTCCTCAGGCGGGGCAAGACCCTGCATGCAAAAGCTAGTTTTACTGAGTTTTACTGCTCACAAGCCAAGTATTTTTGTAAACTTAACTAAAAGTTACAGGGAATATCAACAGTAGGGCATCAGCAGTGTCAAGGCCTCATGGGTATCAACCAGATTGACATCTGCGTGAAAAGTATAGATATTACTTGAAACCAAAAGCATCTGAAGCATCATCACGAGACTTCGCAGACTTGTTAGGGCGATGACGGCGCTCTGCAGTCGTCCTTTTACATCAGCTGATGACCAGGCGTCGTTTTGCTGTGCGTCTCTCTCTTCCTCTGTGCGCTGGTCCGAAAAACGCTCTGCGAGTGAAATCCAGAACATCCGAAGGAGCGACAGATAATACGGCAGTAAATGTTTACAGAGGACATTACGGCCAATCAGGCGTCTTGTCTCTGCTCACATTAGTAGCAGAACAGAAGGGCCCGTCGTTTTACAGTGTATGCCTGTGTATTTACAGGTTGCTGTCTCTATGGGAACTAGAAAAGATAGGAAATGGCTGTGACATCATTTTGACTGGTGCAGATAAATGAGGATGTGTGAGTGTGTGTGTGTGTGTAGTCAGTTGTTAGGGTGCTGAGCTCAGGGAGTCATTATTACTAATGAAGTGGCCTCTGTCAGTGCCTTATTTGCAGTAGCACTGCCCATCCCCCAAGCACTTATGCACTGCACAGGTATTACAAGACAAGGATTTCAGTTGATAAATTGGTTCTGAGATGGTTGAATGTCTGTTTAGACCTGCATGGATGTTTTCAGCTATTCTACATGACTGGACCTCTAAACTGGTCCCAGGTCTCACTTTAATCTTTAATTATGAAATGAAAGAAACTCTGAATTGTAAAAGTACTTCTAACTAACTTTTGTCTGCAGTTGCCAATGAGGCTGGGGAAAGCAACCGGCGTCCATTAGCCCGCATAGCACGTGAGTTCAGTTCAATACTTACTGTATTATGACGAGATGCGATGTATACGCATGCATAAGTGAGCAACGGCATTTGTTTGCGTGGAAATCGCTCAGGCTCACAGTCCCAGAATGCACTCTGCACCGCCGTGACAGCCGGCGTTGACGTCACCGACCTCAGAGGTATAGTCATCGACCCCCGCAGTCCAGAGGAGATCCTGGCCGACGCGCTGCCAAACCCGGAGGCACCTGATGCCATGGAGAAAACTGCGATAAGGTCCCACACAAAAAAAAACTCCTGCGAAGCATACCGTAGCATTACAAATAATTCATTCAAATACACACGTGTTTGCTGATGTGTTGATGCTGAAATGGGTTTCAGGTTGCGATGTCTCGTTAAGCAGCTGGAAAAGGGAGAGGCTTCTGTGGTGGACCTGAAGAAAAACCTGGAGTTTGCTGCTACGGTCCTTGAAAATCTGTACTTTGAGGAAAGCAGGTAAGACCCTTTCCGCCTAGTTCTGCTTATATCAAACCGTCTTTTTTGAGTTGCCTTTCAGTTCCTATTCAAGAAAATGTCATCTCAAAAACTTTAACAGGTTAAGACTAAAACATTGTGCTTTACCTGGCAAAGTGGAATCAGCTGAGCAAAGGTAATGTAGTGTACACTTACTGTTTGAGTCATTTGGAATTTTTTCTTTCCAGGCGGCTGGCGGAACCAGAAGATGAGTTGAGCGACATCCAGTCGGACACGGTGCCGTCGGAGGTTCGTGACTGGTTGGCCTCAACTTTTACTCGGCAGAGGGCCCTGATGCTGCGCCGCAGCGAAGACAAGCCACGCTTCCGCAGCATCGTCCATGCAGTGCAGGCCGGCATCTTTGTGGAGAGGTTTGGTTGTTTGGTTCGATGTCGTAGTTCTTTGGGTTCTTTGGGTTGCATATGCTGCATATTTAATGATGTCCATGCAAGCTCTTTGCCCTGGTTGCAAAGATCTTCATTTGTGTCGACAGTCTGTGCTGTGCACCAGTAAGAGCAGTTCGAATAAAAGAAATGTTAGATGATATTTTCTTACCATGCTGTAGTCGTAGTGTGTTTTGGTTTGGTTTGACACTGTGGTGTGGAATGTGTCTGTGTGTGTATGTGTTTGTATGTTATGTCTGTGACAGGATATACAGACGAACCTCCAACACAGCTGGTTTCACTTATCCCCCAAATGTCATCACTGTGCTCAAGGTATTAATGTTTGTGTCTGTATGTTTGTGTATGGTGACAAAAAGAAAAAAGACTTTTTGTTTAATTATAAAACATACACTCATGCGCTAATGAAACGTCCACGTGTCCCGTTCTAGAACATGAACATGTGGTCTTTTGATGTGTTTGCGCTGAACGACGCCAGCGGAGACCACGCTCTGAAATTTGCCTTCTATGAGCTTCTTACCAGATATGACCTCATCAATCGTTTCAAGGTAAGTCAAGAGAAAACCGTGTATTGTTTTATTTCTAATATTAATTAATACTAATACTTTTCAGAACAGCTGAAAGGTTCTCATTTCCCAGATCCCAGTTCATCTGTGAAAGAGGATTATGTTTGCTTGGCTTGTCTGTTTTCTAAAGAGGAGGAGAAATAGTCGTGAACAGTTTAAGTATTACACATGCAAATAATAAATATTGTTAGTTCATGCTTGAAAATGCTGTAAAGGCAAGTTTCCGTAGCATGGTGGTAAATTGAAATTCATCAAAATACTTTTCATCATCCATCAAGTCAGATCTGATCATAATGGTTGACCATAATTGATCTGTCTGTCACTGTATCAGGTTCCTGTTTCCGCTCTCCTGTCGTTTTTGGATTCTTTGGAGGTGGGCTACAGCAAGTACAAGAACCCCTACCACAACCTTATGCATGCTGCTGACGTCGCACAGACCATCCACTACCTGCTTCTCAAGACTGGCATGGTGGTATGTGGCTGCGGATTGTACGATCGCTTCAGTTTTAAATAATCCAACACAAGGAACGTTACATTTCTCAAACTGTCAAACACCATCCATTATACTGAACACGGAAGCTGGAGAACGCTAGGTCAGCTCGGGTCAGTGCTAACCAGCACTTACAATACAACGAGTATTTCATCTTCTCTGTGGCGCGGGAAAAGGTCTGTTCTCTTGGTAAGGAGTAACCAAAGCAGAAACATTAATCCTATGCTCTGAAGTTAACCTGTTCCAGAGCAGGGGCGTTACCATGGTGATCCACCCTGAATGAAAGCCCGCTTTTGGAGTCAAAGCCAAAGGTAGCAACCGGCAGCAACACACTGACTGAGAGTGTGTCTAAAGTGGCTGGTTTTGTGCTCTGTTCCGGTTACAAACCGAAACACGCGTCTGGCAGGAAGAAGCGCTGATGATTAAACGGAATCCTAAATGAGATTTTAATACGTGTGATCTGTCTCGTTTTTTCCCTCTCAGCACTGGCTTAGTGACCTAGAGATCTTTGCCATCATCTTTGCAGCTGCCATCCATGACTTCGAACACACGGGGACCACCAATAACTTCCACATCCAGACCAGGTAACCGTCACTCTGCGTCGTTCGTGATGTTTTAATCAACGCGTCAGCTGAGTATCATATAGTTGAACGTGGCTGTGTGGCCTTTGCAGGTCACAAACAGCCATGTTGTACAATGACCGAGCTGTTCTGGAGAACCACCACGTCAGCGCCGCCTATCGCCTTCTACAGGGAGATGATGAAATGAACATCCTTGTTAATCTTTCCAAAGAAGACTGGAGGTGAGAGGCCAAGGGGCTTCGTATTTTAACCATGCACCGTCTACAGAAAACATTGATACGCGGTCGAAACAGCCTCTTTAAAGGCTGCTATGTTAACGTGACCACTTCCAGCCCTTTCATTGTCACTCATTGCTCCAGGGAGCTGCGGACTCTGGTAGTGGAGATGGTTCTGGCCACTGACATGTCCTGTCACTTCCAGCAAATCAAAGCCATGAAAAGCCTTTTACAGCAGCCTGACGAGTGAGTTGGAATCATGAAATCTTCTTTTAAGCAGTTAGGTTTGATTTAAGCCACTATTTTGACATTGACTTCACCCAATAAGTGAGTGAAAGCTAATTTAACGTTTGTTTGTGAGCGCAACTCTTCCGTCTGTCCTCACGCAGCCTTCTTACATAAACTTTAATGGCTTCAAAGCCTGCGGAGTCTCACACCAGCAGGTTGTGTGATTTGCAGTAACAGAGTCCTCTGTACTTGCAGGATCGACAAACCGAAGGCCTTGTCGCTGCTGCTGCACACCGCTGACATCAGCCACCCTGCCAAGCACTGGGAGCTCCATCACCGCTGGACAGCATCCTTGTTGGAGGAGTTCTTCCAACAGGTAGCCCGCAGCTTTTTCTGCCACTGCCGGACGTCCGCTCTGTGTAATATGATGATGATATTCAGTTTGTCTTCAGGGTGATAAAGAAGCAGAGCTGGGTTTACCCTTCTCGCCTCTCTGTGACCGCAAATCCACCATGGTGGCCCAGTCCCAGATTGGTAAGATATACTAGTACAGCTCCTGCTACTCTGTACGTTTATTCATTCAACAACTTTTACCTTTATGGAGACAGTTGTACATGTTCAGCAGATTATGCTTTTAAACGATATAGTGGAACAGAGTTTTATGAATCTACAAGCCCTTGTAGCTTGGAGACAGCTACTGGTTTTAACAGGGTGAAGTTGGAGATTAGTCTGACACGAACGCTGTATTCTGCAGGATTCATTGACTTCATCGTGGAGCCAACGTTCACTGTGATGACGGAAATGATCGAGAAGATAGTGACGCCGCTGATCGAAGAGGCGTCTCGCTCTGGACCGGCAGGCGTCGGACGCTCTAGGTGACCCCGCGCACTTACAAACAAGTGTCCATATCCGGAAGAATTGCTTTTTTTAGTTTATTTTTTATTAGCGTGGTCATGATGTGTCAACAGCATCTGTGGGAGCGATGGGAAGCTTTCCAGCGTGACGAGTCCAGCGTCAGAGGGCAGCTGCTGTCTGACCACCGTGGACTTCAAGAGCTTCAAGGTCACATGGAATGAAGAGATTCATCATAACAGGGAATTATGGAAAGGCCAGGCAGACAAAGGTAGTTGCACTGATCTCAGAGATAAATAGGCTTTGGCAGATTCATTTTGAAGCCAACTACAAAATGTGATCAGTGCCTTTTGTTTATTGTGTTTGTATGTTGGTCCAGGACGCTTACAGTATATTTCACATTATGTTGTGACGATAATCTGTTTTCATTGCATATGATGGCTCTGTCTTTGCTGACAGACCTGGACAAAAACACCAATAATGAGACCGAAGACGGGAAAAAGCCACGGAGAGCCCTCAACAGAGTCGACACACGGCAGGAAGAGATGAAAACAGATAAAGCAATGGCAGCAGACGGTAATCCAAGAGGAGCCGCGGGT
The DNA here is from genome assembly GCA_030770545.1 of Macropodus opercularis. Classification (NCBI taxonomy): domain Eukaryota; kingdom Metazoa; phylum Chordata; class Actinopteri; order Anabantiformes; family Osphronemidae; genus Macropodus; species Macropodus opercularis. The sequence continues at coordinate 9,663,388 of JAUCMP010000028.1, forward strand.
CCTCAGCACGAATCAGACCGACGTGAAACGGACAAAAAGAATCCTGGCAGCCGCACAGAGCGTCCGCTGCTAAACGGTACGCGTCTGTCACCAAAATGAACATACGCTCATACGAAGGTCATTCCTTGCTAACTTCTGTTCTCTCTGTAGACCATCAGACTGACTTCCCTCTGATCAGCTACTGCAAAAGACCCAGCTACTGCGCCGGCTACTACCGGCTGGTCAGGCCAAAGGTCACTGAGATGCGGCCTATCGATGCCAGGGGGAAAGCCAGAAGACTGCAGCGCATCTCCCTGCGTCGTCGAAAGTAGTGTGTGATGTGTTTTTTGTTTATATTTGCATTTTGCAGCTGCGTTTTCTAGCTGATCATAATTTTAATATTGTACAGGTCACTTTTGCTACATGCCCCATTACTGGTGATGTCTCCCCTTTACTACTGCCATGATTCAAATATTCTCTTAAACTTTGTTTGGTGAATCTTTGTGGATTTTTGTTTCGTTATTTCAAGAATCACCGATGAAAATAATTATATGACTGCGGTGTTTATTTACTGTCCCGTTGTATTCATTTGCTTGGTTTTCCGCTCCTGTCCAGCTGACAGTATTGAATGTTGACTAAATCCTTACAGCAAGTGGTAGAGAGCAGCAGGATGCGTTTTATGGTCACCACTGTGATGCTGATATGTTACCTGAACAGATACAATGTCTCAACCAGTCAGCATCCATTTTAATACAGTTTCCAACAAAGTCAGCACATCCTGCAGCTAGTGAGTGTCAGACAGAGACGATGGTAAAATAAGACTTTAGGTCAAAGCAATAAACAACATGCAGACATGTAAACAACATTATTAAGGAATGTTAAATGTCCTCCTTCTCCTCGTCCTCTAAGTGAACCATCCGCTTCTCCGCCTTGAGCAGTCTCACTCCTACAAAGAACGATAAATGCAGTCAGCAGGAGCAAATACAAAACACCATAAGTCATTAAAGCTAAAGCAGTGAATGCACGTGTGTAACATGTGTTTGTGGCCAATTTTCACGTAGTAACTACTGTTAATATCTAATATATTAGATAATGTTTGCACTGGGGCTGCTAGTCTGTGGCAATGGGAAGCAATGACAGAAATGTGCAGGATGTAATAACTTATTGGGCCACTAGAGGGCACTGACTTTCTCAAATGGAGGAACTTCTCTCCTACTGCTCAGTATGGAGTCTTTATTCCAGACAGTTTGCCTGTTTACGTGTCATGGCTGTTCATTAATCTGTACTTCAAGCTTTATTCATAGACATCAACATGTTTATAACCCTCACCTGACAGGGATACAGCTGATTGTGCTAGTGCATAATGTAATACTCATCTGAGCCTTTAAAGTATTGGGTATCTGCCAGTTTAGGGTCAGATCCCACAAAAGCTTTAAGTTGCCCTGATCATAGTTATTAGCAAAGTGGTTGCGCTCAAAAGGTTAAAGGTCATTGACCAGGAGTCAGCAGATAAAGTTTGAAAAGGAAACTGTTTTTACTACGTGAGTTTTTAAGTGAGTGTTCTCTTGATAACCTGGTATATGTGGAGGACAGTTGAGGATGGGTGTGTCCTTTCTTCTAGGTTTCTTCAGGTGGTCTTCCTCAAGATTCTCTGCACAAACCTTCTTCTCCTTGCCTTTGTCATCCTCCATCACCGACTTCCTCTCCACCAGGCTTTCCAGTGCCTCCTGGTCTGTTACAAAGCCAGGCAAACCAAAACTATTGTCAAACAGCTGCACCGTTTTGGATGTGTCTCCATTTATGAGAAGGAAGGACATTACACAGTCACACCTTACATATGAATGATACATAATACATAAAGTTGGCAAAAAACATTCCAACAAACCATGAGAATTTTACTTATCTGAGAGGGAAGTTTGTGCTGAAGAGACATTAACAAATTAAATCACTGTATTCACATAGTTCTTTTTAATCAAATGCTTACAGTGCTTGTTCTCCTGTGTCAGTCGATGTTCACTGTCCGGGGTCGACCTCATATAGTCAGTCGTCATCTCTGAGACCCCTGATCACATAACACACACACACGATCTATTATTCATGAGAGGACCTCATGACACTAACAGCAGGATCAAACACTTCCATGAGTGTGTATGGTTGTGTGTGTGTGTGTGTGTGTGTGTGTGTGTGTGAGTGCGTGTGTGTGTCTCAGAGACGCTACCTCACAGTTGACTTTGATTTGCTTTATTTAACACGAGTATTTATTAAATCACTGCATCCAAACAGCAGTTCGTCGTCTGCTGAATAAGGCCTGCTTCAGCTTCACTCCCTGATCATATGCGATTATCTTATTCCAAGAGAATCAAGAGGATTTTAACATTTTTGCCCAGTAGATCCAAGAGGAAAACGGAAACGGTAAAGGTAAGTAAGGTAGTAAAAATGCGGCTGCAATTAAATTTGACCAAACCAATGGAAAGTATGGGCTGAAAGAGAAATACAAACAAAAGAAGAACTAAACATCCAAGGTTAAAAAAAATGAAGAATTGAAGTGTGGACTTACCTCAGTTTCAGCAGTGGCTCACAGACAGGCGGAAGCAGCCTGACTCTGGGTTATGAAGGCTGGAGGAGGAGCCTCTTCTGTCCTCTGCATCCACCCCCCTCACCCCTACCACTCCTCCCTCATCCTCACCCCTAGATGCTTGAGAGCTGCTGAATATCAACAAATGTTAATCAGCTTCCTTGAAGTTCCTTTTGTTTTTTTTTTCATATCTGAATGTATAACTATAATTTGTGCATTTAGATTGATTTAGTTGATTCAAATAAGATATTGAAGCTACGCAGTATAACTTGAAGGTATGTTTGTTAATTTAGCGAAAATATTATTATACATTTTCTCAAATTGTATTTATTCATTTTCTTGGATTTATTCTTTTTTTCTGTTTTGATCTAAATGGAGAACATACTATACAGTAGAGCTCAATGTTTGACCGTCTGACACAACAAGCACCGAAGTGAGCTTTGTATAAATGTCCACAATAGTCCTTTAATAAATTATTTGAGATAATTTAAACTTTCCAGGCTATTTTGTTGCATTAAAGCAGCTAGAATGTAGATGCAAGTAGTTATTAAATGGCCCGTACAATATAAAAGCAGGTGTTTGCTATAGCAACCTTTTTATTTATTATTTGAATTTGTTTTGAAGATTTGTTTTCTTAACATTAATGTGAAGAAGAATTAACAAGAAAACATACAAAAGAATGGAGAGAAGATGAATAAAGAGAAAGCTCAACAAGCTCCACATGTAAATGACACATTTATATGTTAATGTGGTGCTTGTTCTAAAAGGCCTGTGCCTCCTCACAACAAACACACACTTTACATTAGGCATCGTGACTCACTGCATGGCGCACACATCACAGTTCACTGCTCACTCCTGGCTGCTTCTGAAATTGGTTGTGAAAAACACACACTTTCCATGACATTTACGCTGAGGGACTTTGTTGTGTATTTGTGGTTCTTTTGTAAGTTACATAATTCAATGTATCTCTTGCTGATCCTCTGTAATGTTTACCACATGCAGCGTTTCTTCGATAGTTAATCTGTTTCACAATTTCAACAGCAAACATCATCAACATCCAACATCAGCAAGTTTGATGGCAAACACTGCTCCTCACTTCTGTTATGATGAGGTGCTGCACTACCCACAATGCTCATCATCTTTTCCTACTGTCTCTCGTTTAGGTGCTGAGGCTGAAACAGTTACAGCCAATTAAGACCCAACTCGAGTGACAGGACAGTTCTTGTCTCCGACATAATTTATTTACAAAGTCACAACACTATGCACAAGCTGCTACTTTTGCGCATTTGGACATATTGAGCAGCAAGTTGCTGCTGCTGTTTTGCTGGCTCTCCTGTCTCTCTGATTCATACATTTGCTCCTCTTCTTCGTCTTCCCTCTCCATCCCTCTCTGGCGTTGTAAGACGCCACGTGGCTGCAAGTGACACAAGGTGAGAATCGATAATGCAGAGATATCAGATACAAGCTTCAATAAATACATTTAAAGTTAAAGATATAATTTACTTTGTTTCTATTTGTTATTAGACACAAATTCTTACATGTGTAATGTGGGAAATTGATACTGTGGTAAATAATAATAATATGCAATAGAAAATGTTTCATTCTGCCAGAATAGAGCAACCACACACTTCCAGCACTGAATTACACACAAACAAATTGGAGCCGAATTGCAAACTACAACAATTTTGGAACAAACTCCATGAGGTTAATTAGTTTATTGAACAGGTACAGGTCTGTGTTTTGTTACAATCGATAAAGTATAAAATATCATAAAACAGGAAATTTGTTATTAGTATTTAGTTTGTCGTGTGTATTGTGTTTGTACTGTGTGTTAATATTGCAATGAAGATACTACATAGCAACTATATTTTTATTTACAAAGTCACAACACTATACACAAGCTGCTACTTTTGCCATCTGCGCATCTGGACATATTGAGCAGCATAAGACTGCCTGCTGTTTTGCTGGCTCTCCTGTAGCTCTGATTCATACATCTGCTCCTCTTCCTCCTCCTCTTCCTCCTCCTCTTCTTCTTGTTCTTCTTCTTCCCTCTCCATCCCTCTCTGGCGTTGTAAGACGCTATGTGCCTGCAAGTGGCACAAGGTGAGAGTCGTTAGGGTCACCTTAGTCAGAAAGCGGAACTGAGGAAAGTTACATTCGCACACCAGGACTCACTCTCCTGGTTGTGATCGGGTACTGGCTGTGCTGTAGCCTGTGATCCTGCCCCGTGGAGACCAACGTCGTCCTGAGGCTTTGGCTTTTAGGGGAAGGCAGAACAGGACTGGAATAACGGTTCAGGAGAGGAGATGAGCGGCTGCTCAGAGCGGCTTCCATCCCGGAGTCAGACATCTTGATCCGGTTACTGAACAGCTACGGTGACAGGTTTATACCAATAATTAGGTGAGACTGAGTCTGGTATCTGATTGAGAACAGAGTTTGACCTTATATCACATAAAGAATGTCATTAAAAAAAATACATAAACACGCATACTGTCCAGACTAAAGCCACTAAAACAGGTCAGGAAAAGACTCACTTAACACACACTGATGCAATTTTATTGTGCGATCATTTTCAAAAATGCTGGCTTTACTGCCCTCTAGTGGTAGAATGATGAGTAGCACTGTGGGAAGTAACGGCACGGCAGAACAATGTGCTGTAGATACTGTGTAGTATAGTTTAGAAAACTTTTTCTGTTACTTTGGTTTGGCGTGTTATGCTGCCATTACTTTGTTGAATTTATGTATTTTTCTTTATGACCCTTATAAGGTTGATATGTTAAATATAGGCACAATGTATATTATATATACACGTATTCAGCAGACAGCATCGTTCAGAATTCTTCTCTCCATCTTTACACAACAGAGAGTATAATCGTCTGTAAGGTACCTCCAGATCCTTCTGAGTGTTTATGGCCTCCAGGTTGTGGTACGTGTGCGTGTAGACTTCAAGTGCCTTAGCATGGAAGAGCATCTCCACTGTGATGAAGTCTGTGAAAATCGTCTGGCAAAAAACAACAACAAACAAAGCAGCCATTTTTATCTCTCGCACTCACGTACTGAGACTGTGGTGTCACGGCAACAGTTTTGGCAGAACTGACTTTGATGTCCACCAGCTTTTGCCTCTGGAAGTCTGTGATGCTGTCCTCCAGCTGTCTGATGCTGCGCTGGGCGTTGTTGGAAGACTTCTGAGCATTTACCTCGGCCTGTCAGTTAACACAGCAAACAAACCTTTATACCTCACCGTCAGTTTGAGCTTCCTGACGTCTTGTGACTTCAAGATGGTGATGAATATAAAATTACAGATGTTACCTGAGACTGAAAGTTAGTGTTAAGAAAATATTCCCAAATATTTTTGTACATAAATTGATAAGATAACACTTTTATCATGACAGTGACTATTCACATGCATCCTGTACAGAATACAATATTACAATATTTATTTACATTAATATGACTTCTTGTCTTTGCTAAGATGGGGACATATCTCAAAATATAAAACACTTTTATCAAAAAGAATCTGCTTTAGATATGTTTTCAGCTACTCTGGATCATAAAACTAATTGAGTGCACTTTAAATAAAGTTACAATAGTTTGGACAGTGTTTGTCCGAACATCATAACTTTGTACTGTAGGGTTGGTTTAATTGTGTCTTTGTAGTTTGAGTGAAGGATACAATGCTCTGTCGATCTGCCGGGTTCCTCAGTCTGAGTTTCTCCAGTTTCTGCAGCTCCTTCAACTCTCTGTTCAGATCAGTGCTTAACATCTTCAGATCAGCCTAAAACATGGACACGCTAACATTCAGACGATACACAAAGCAGTTTAACACTGTAATATGCTATTTGATATCATGTTCACAAAATTACTGTAGTAACAATAATCAAATATAAGCATAATAAATACAGTAATAAAGATCTAGACCTTCAAAACATCAAACTCAAGCATTATTGGATGATGGATTAAATCATTCGATCATCACTTTGCAACTCACCCTTTTATTCTTGACTATGTCTCCATAGGCCTTCAAGGGAGCAACGATTCTCATCTCCAGTCTCTCGACCTGCAAAAACAAAGAGTTCATCGCATGTACAACAATCACCTGTTAAAGACACGGAGGAGGATCGCAGAGCTCTGCCCCTCACCTGAGCTTGCCTGTAGTCCTGAACCATGGCCAGGTCCTCAGCCAGGTTCTTCAGGCCGATCTGTAGCTCGGGGTCCTCTGTGCTGGAGAGGTCAAACAGCTGAACCACCAGCAGGTCTGCCTTGTCTCTGAGCTTGGCTGTCTTCCTGGTGTAGGATGCCAGCAGGAAGCAGATCTCCCCCATGTACTTCTCAGTATTTTTCAGAGTCTGCTCTATGGTTTTCATCTGCAGATCCCTGTTGGAGAAAAAAAAAAAAAACACGCATACAATCCTGACAGGACACATTTTGCCCAACAGCTCCCCAGCGTTTATCTTCCATGTGATACAGCCTCCATTTGTTTTTCTCTTTTGACGGTGTAAAATATACAGTTCTGTCTCCTACCTGGAAAAGAGGTTGTTCATGTTTGTCCAATACTGTGTTGTTTGCCTCAGCTGTTTCCGTCACCTGCACCAGGTAACAGGAGAGTGTCTCCAAGGAAACACCAACAACAGACGGTGTCTGGTATTTGTAGAAGCAGCGTGAGTGATGGTCTTTACCACATGATGGCAGCAGAGTAGTACCATGAGAGTCTTTATGTGTTTTCCGGTGTGGGGCACAGTAAAGCAGATTAAACCTCTTTATTGCCTTCAAACGATATGATCACATGTTATTAATTAGGGCTAGATGAGGAAACAGAAGAAGGCAGAGGGAAAAATGCAGTGGATTGCAGAGTTGGCTTGTTTTACGTGTCTCTTTCACTTGGACACCAAGCAAATTAAAATGTCTCATGTACAGTACGTATAAACAACCAACCAATGGCAAGAAGACAGTAACACCTTCTGTGTCTAGATTTAAGTTATCATTAGTAAACATTTATTTGGACTTTACAAAAAGTTCATTAGTTCTTCAACATACTTCAATCATGGGTGGAATACATGTGCAAAGATGAAGCGCGTCTAATCATGGTCAGTGTAAATGATGTTCAGACTAACCCTTCTATCCTCCTGGTTCTCGATCACATTATTACTCACCTGTTCACTAATCCTTCCCGCCTCTATTGGTCACCTGACCCGTCACCTGACCACCGTCCCGTTTCTCATTTGTTGACACTCGACCTGCCTTTGTCTGTTTTGAGTGTGCTGTGAGTTCAACCTTCCAACCTGTCTGTGAAGGTGAACTTGAACTTAAACCTGGTAAGACAAGTTATTTTCTCCATCTGATGACTTTGCTTTAGAGTCCTGCATTTCCAGGAACAACACCGTGGTCAGGTTTTTATGCAAATATTCACATTTCACAGACAAACTCTCACAATGTAAAAAAAAAACTAAAATGAATAATTAAGACACATTGAAAATAGTTTTGATATCCATGCTAGAAATCACCATCCATCAAACAGCCCGAGATCACAACCTGTAGTCTATCCCCCTTAGTGTCAGCATATTTATGTCACATTACTGCCACCTGCTGATGGGTTCTTAGTGATGAAACATATTTATTATACTGTTTTGTATTTCATATTTTGTAAAATATGATGCAATGGTGTCCATTCTTAGGTCATTAAGCTGATTTAAACACAATTTGCACCTGTTGAACTGTTGTCAGCTGAGATAGGATCACTTGAAGTACAAATCATAAGCCCTGCGATCAACCACATCCTTATCAGGAAAGAAAACAATACAATATAATGCATTTATGAAAATTGTATGACAACTTTGCTATTTCAGCTTGAAGAATGGACTGTGTATGTGTTTGAGTAAATTAATATCCATCAATTGAAAATTTGTTGAAAAGTCTTGTTGAATTTCTTGTTTTTAATTTAACTGCCATAATAGAAAGCGGAAATATTAATTCAATTTCATGAACCAGTAAATATTTTAGGTAGATTCTACAGAGTAGAGAACTCACATGTACTATTTTCTGCCATGGTAAGTAAAGGCATCACAAGTCCTGTCCTCTTAAGGCCCACGCGTCTGCATTCAGACACACACAGAGGCTCAGCGAGGACAAGGTCAAGGTAAGTGCAGGAACATTTTACGCTTCAACACAAAAGTCTCAGGTCTCTTAAAGCAACACGTGGTTTTATTACCGTCAAGAAAACAGCAGTTTAGTGAACCATGAGTCATGAAAAGTGCTATAATAGAACCATATCATTTAAACTCCATATATATGATAATAACCATTCACACAACCATTGAATATTTGACTACATTTCTCTTCAAAACATATCTTTTCTATATTTTTGTAAAGAAACAACATCCATTCTCTTTTTAATTTGAAAGAACTAGATTGAGAAATGTTTTACAATGACTACTTTCTTTGCCTCACTTTCAAATTACACTTCTGAGCTTCTTCCTGGACACAAACATTCAGTTTCAGTTTCTGGCTTGTTATCTCCGCGAGCGTGTTGAACTCCGTCTGATCTGCCGCGGACTGATAACGTTTGTTGCGCTGGTGTTAACGCACAAACTGATGACAGTTTGTCAGCTTCAGTCCACCCTGTTGACAGTGAGTCAGCTGCACGTTGGAGGTCAATCGCGACTTCCTGTTTATCCATAAAGTACACTTAAAGTCTTTTCTCTTCCTATATAGGTATTAATTTATTTATTTTCAGCTGCATCATCTCTATGTTTTGGATTTCTTCCGTCCTCGTGCTGCAGGAACCAGAAATGTGGCACTCGCGCTTCCTGCTGGCAGTGTTGACTGCATGTGTAGACCCAGTCAGAGGGTTCAGTAACGGCAAGGTGTACCCAGCCTGTGGCGACATGGTGCCTCAGCATGGCTACGAGCCCAGCCCAGACCCTCCTCCATACACCATCACTGTGGACAAAACCACATTCACTCCTGGAGACAACATCACCGGTACACAGTGAAACATTTACTGCACAGTCCACCATGAGGACTCGATCATCTGTTATGTTGGTTACGATCTCTGTCTCCTCCTAATGTGCAGTATCTCTACAAGTGGCCTCCTCCAACTCCACTTTCTTTAAGGGGTTTCTGATGGAAGCCAGGGATGCTGGTAAATTAGACTCCCCAGCGGTGGGGATCTTCCACCTGACCGACCCGAGTCGCTCCCAGGTGCTGCAGTGTGGCCGACCTCAGGTATGCTGCAATTCACCAACCTGACCTGAGCATGCTGGGTTAATGATGTCATGAGCAATTTATTTGTGACAGACACATGTTTACACCAGTGAAATTGACAACACAGCATTTATATACACACCAACAAACAGGCAGCAGGCGGTAACACTTTCCCAGCGTCTCCTGTGAAGACGGACGTTGTTCCATGAAGGGAATGACTGACCTAGCAGATATAGAAGTGGCATAAAATGCAATAAAGAAGGGAAATATGTCCAGTATTAAAAAAAGAGGAAACAAGAGCAACCACCATAAACATGCTCTGTCCCATTTTTGCATAAAATGGAAAAACCTGTGGATATACTGAACATAATGTATATGTACAATACAAATCCACATGGGACCACGTAGCAAACAAAAACGAAAGGAAAGAAAAACAGGCCTTCATTAAAGACAGACTTTAAATTTGCTGATGGGCCAATACATACTTCCAGTGCAAGAGTTACATCAGTGCAACAACAGGGTCACGTCATACGTGCAGTTTAAGAGCTTAACGTGAAAAGATGGGTCTAACACCGTCAGGAATCATGGGAATTGAAACACCTGGGTGGGAAAACATCAGAACCCTGAATCCCTGTCTTCTACTGATGATGTGTGAGGCAAGATTGGGAAAAAAAAAAAGTCTTTCTTGAATAAATGCAACGTTTCTCGCCTCTGACGTTATCGCGAACGCTTCTATAAAAGGCCGATGACAAACGGAGAGAGCAAACAAGTGTAAACGGCGCCTGGCGGCCTCCTAATGCACATAATTACTACCTGCTGCGCATGTAAGTATGGCTAAACATCACAGGCTTTAATGAGCTCCTTCTGTGTGTCTCTACTGTGTGTGTGTGTCGGTGCTGTGAATTCCTGACGTCTGAAGGGATCTGGGGTGAGCCACACCAGTGGCGCGAGAAAGACTCGCGTTCAAGCTGTGTGGCAGTCATCAGAGAACCCTCCACAAAGGGTTCAGTTTCTGTGAGTATCTATTCCGAATTCAAACCCCTGGAGCGGGTGACAATCGCACGCAGTCACTGCAGAGCATCTGTGACTCAGTAAAGGGATTGTGTGGCTTTCATTTGTTTGCTGCAGTGTGACAGTGGTGCATAAGTATAAAGTGTATTGGGTGAGGATCGCGGGCCCTGTGGTGTCTCTGAGTGGTCCAACGAGCAGCCCCTCTGCTCTGTCCGCACCGGTCAGTGTGTAAATGACTCAAGCTATAAAAAGTACAGCATCATCTGTATTCTACCAGAATAACGGCGAAGGAAATCTTTCTCCATTTGTCTTGTTTCTCCTCAGTTTAGCTCAGTGGGGTGCGGCCACAGCAAATCTTGCCTCAGAGACCCGGCGGGCTGTCGGCCGGAGACGGATCCCCACTGTTTCTTCCTGTCGTTTACCCCTGATGAAGCGGGGCAGAGCGTGATGTTTGAGCTCAGCGGACCCGCTGAAGGTTACGTGTCCTTCGCCCTGTCGCTGGACAAATGGATGGTGAGAATCAAGATGATGATGTGGGGGGGGGGGTGAAAGTAACATTTTACTGGTGTATAGAAAGACTTCTATCATTGTGCATCATGTAAGGACGTGTTTCTGTCCGTATAGGGGAATGATGATGTCTACCTGTGTGTGGATGATGACGGCAGTGTTGCCATCAGTCCCGCTTATGTCTCTGGAAGAAAATACCCTGAAATGGCAAGAGAGGTACCGCACACTCATCATCATCATCAGTAGCAGTGAAAAATGTAATTTGTAATTTAGGACAACTATCCTCTGAGTTGACTTATGTGTTTCCAGGATGCTCTGTGGGGTAAGGCTTGGAGGCTGGCTGATGGGGTCATCCAGTGTCGTTTCCATAGAAACACCATCCTACCCAACAGGTTCAGCTTAAACCATGGCTACTTCCTGTTTCTTGCTCATGGTAAATCTGACCAAGGTAAGACCTGTTTTTTTTTTCTTTGTACTTCAAATAAAACACAACATGAAACTAAATATGTGTAAGTAAATAACCACAACATTTATTATCTCAAAGCTCTTTTCGGACAGAATATTGATGCGTAGGATGTTAATCAAAACGTTTGGAACATTAACACCAGTAACAACCCCTCTGCTTTTTATTAAAATGGATCAGTGTGACATCAGTAGTAAAGCGTAGCAGACAGCTGCGGTGAAGAAGGAGCTGAATTGGAAAGAATACTTGTTTAATTTCACAGGAACCTTTCAGTGTGGAGTTTGCGCGTCCGCTCTGTTTGCATGTTTTCTCCAGCTTCCTCCCAAAGTCCAAATGCATTACGGTCAGGTTGATTGGAGAGTCTAAACTACCTATAGGTGTGAGAGTAAGTAGTCAGAAGTTATCTCACCTCCTTTTTGACATTTTATAAAGATGCACAAAGTTTGGTAGCAACACTTTGTTTTCTCCTACTCAGAAACTCCGTCACGTCCTCCCGTCGTGACCAATGCCTGTTTAACCTCACACCACCCAAAATGACTTGTTGTTTGATTTATTTCGGTTTTGACGGTGCCCTGTTGAGCTCCCTCGCCGTGGATCAGCTGGTGCTCTCTATGGGTGCGAGCGTTTGTATTCGTGGAAACACTAAGGTGGCTCTGGTCGCGTTCACACCTCCGGTCATGCGCGTTGCGCTCTGACGACTCATGCCTACTTGCATGAGTCACGTCCCTGAGAATAGCGTACATTGCTTCCTCTTAAACTACTGAGGAGAAACAATGGGGGACCAAGTACAGTAAATTCTTTTTGTGTATTAAATGTGTGTTATTTTTATTTGTGGTTGCTTGTTGTCCCCTCCAGGTTTAATCCACAGACACAACCGTCAGCCTCTCATCTCCACCAGTCAGACTGTGATTACTGGACGTGCTGAGGATCTAAGTGGCTCCCGTTCACCCATGCTGATCAAGTTTCATGGTTGGCTGCTCATCCAAGCAATAATTATGATAATCTAGAGTTTGGTTTGGAAAGAAAATTTCATTTTTTAAAGGTGGGCTCATAAAAAAACAGAAGAAACCAAAACTGCTTTAGGGGATTCATTGTATTTAGTTCACTGAGGTCACGGCTGGGCGTAATTACGCTCTTTGGTTTTCTAAAAGAATAAAAGAAATCCGCCATGTCTCCCGTCGTTACCTGTGTGACTTTGTGAGGCACGTCCTCATCAGTAAATACCTAAAGTGTGTACCTGCGTTCTGCCATTGCAGGTGTGCTCATGCTCACTGCCTGGATGTGGATGGTGAGCACGGCCGTCTTTGTCGCTCGCCACTACAAAGACTCGTGGCCTGACGCAACCCTGCTGGGACAAAGGCCCTGGTTTCAGGTGAGATTGACAATAAAGACACTTGTTAGGTCATGATCTACTATTCATTCGCGTCCTAAACAGTCCCACTTCTGTCTCCTCTTCTCTGTAGGTGCATCGGACCGTGATGATCTTGGCTGTGGTCCTAACTGGTGTAGCCTTCACCCTGCCTTTCATATACAGGAGGGGCTGGAGTAAAGTAAGTGTGTGGTTGCACCCTCCTCCCCCCATGCTTGTCCACCTGTCTCTCCATCTGTTTCACTGAGTGTTTCCCACAGAGCCTCAGATCTCTGACCTAAAGATCAGTTTTCCACACTAGATCGTGTCTTCCTCTGTAAACTAAACTGTTTTTTTCCAGAGAGCCACAGTTCGGCCTCTCCTGCTGTAAACAGGCTTGTAGCTAACACAACGCACCGTTGTGCGCGCGTGTGTGCCAGTGACTCAGTCGTATTAATCACACGCTGTTCTACGGCACGAGTGACACAGCGTTGAATCCATCCCAGCGTTTGTTCATCCTGACTCACCGCGTTCTGGACAGACAGACCTTCATCTGCCGGCTTTTTTTCTTTTTTCCCCACCGGCTGCACCGTTTAATTATGAACGTGACGAGAGCGTGTTAGATGTGCAGGTATGTGGCGCAGCACCATTAATGCGCTGGCTGGACTCGAGTGTAAGAAAACTGGGGCGTGGAAATTTGAGGATTCCCAGCTCTGTGAGAAGTTTTGCAGAAAGGTCACATCTAATTTCAAGTCGGCGCTTTTCAAGTTTTTGTCCTAGCAGGGATCAGACATTAGTATCGCTTGTTGAGAAGATGTTTTTGCATTTTTCATGTTTGATCTTTGAATCTTCCCAAATGTTAAAATACCGGATGCTGAGTTTTAACAAGGGTGACTTTTAGACCTTTGAGAAATATATGCTCTAGTTCTGAAGTTGTTAAGCTGTCTCCCCCACTGTCTCACAAAAAGATCTCTTCTAACAATATGTAGTTTATATCTTATTTATATAGTGATTATCTATATAGATAATAAGATCAAAGATAATATAGATATAAGAGGATGAAAGAGGCTAAGATGGAGACAAACTAGCTGACTAACATCGTCACGTCTCTTCCCCCGGTCGGCCTCTAGGTGTCTCTCTTTCCCCATGACACCCTCCAGAATGACTCTAGTGCCAAGAAATCAGGATTGTTTCACACAGTCTGATTTGTTTTCGTACAAACTGCCATCGTTAGGGCCTTACGACCGCAGGAGTGTGCGACAGAACGGTTCGCATCTCTCATGACGCTGTGACATTCAGGGACCACCTGCTGCCTCGTCTCCTGCCGAGTCTAGTCTTCCTTACAGAGCCTCTAACACCAACACAACCTCTAGTAAAATTATTTCTTGGTAGATTTTGCCAGCGTAGAAGAATTAATATAACATCCAACGTGTGTGTGTGTCTCCCTCTCTTTCCTTGTAGCGTGCAGGCTCTCACCCCTACGTAGGCTGTGCTGTAATGACTCTGTGCCTCATCCAGCCAGTTATGGCAATTCTCAGACCAACCCCACAATCCCCCAGGTCAGACCTCAAACCAGATTTTAACAACTATAATGCTTGCTCATCACTGCCTTCAGAGAAGTGCCTTTTAGTTTTACTGTATGTAGTAAAGTGTCTGCTTGCATCTACAGGAGAGTCATCTTCAACTGGCTGCACTTTGGAGCAGGCACTGCTGCTCAGATCTTAGCCGGTAAGGACCGTAAACAGAAAATATATAGTTCTGGACAAACTGTATTGTAGTTTTAAGTCGCTTCTAAAAGAAAATCTTTCTACAGGATGAGAACAATTTGATGATGTATAATTTTTCTGTCAACGATTGCTGTGAAACCTAGACACAGTCAGTCTGCGTCTCAGCACTTTGACCTGCCTACGTAACAAAGACTCACATGTACAGTGTGATCCTTCACCCTGGAATTTTTCCAATATTTTGATTATATGATAATATATATCCTATGTGTCAAACTCTGGCCCGTGGGTCAAATTTGGCTCGCAGAGTAATTTTATTTGGCCCGTGAAGCCATACCAAATTACTATTAGAGCTGGCCCGCCGGTAATATACAACGCATGTAATGCTAATACTACAAATCCCAGAATGCTCTGTTGGTGTTTTGGTGCGTCAATCACGACAGGACTCATTAACACCCTCTCCTCTGTTCACTCTGACTGTTGATTTTGCATATAGTGTGCAATATTAAGTTATATATAAGTTATATAAGTTATATATTGTAGCGACCCAGCAAGTGGTTAGTGTGGGGGCTGGTGCAATCAGCCCGGGGGAACTATGGGTAATAGGCCACGTAAATAGCTGTGTGTGTGTGTAAACTGATTAATATGCATGGTTTACATAAAATTTGTGTTATTAGGTGTGTGATACAGTCCAAAGTCAAATTTTAATTTTTCACACCCTCTCTCCCTTCCAGCGGTGTGCTTGTTCTTGGGTGCTGCTCAGCAGGCCTTGCTGTTGCCCAGCCCCTGGTCTCCTGTGGTGCTGACTGGCTGGCTGCTGTGGATTGTGCTGTCAGACCTGCTGCTGCTGATCCACTCCCGCACACTCAGAAGTAGAGGTATTAAAGCGAACGACTGCTGACTGTTGACACGCTGGAAAACGAGGTGCACTTGAAACAACGCACTGTTTGACAAAAATAGGTTTTAATGAATCTCGGGTGAACGTAAGCGGCCTGCGTTGTTCATTCCCTCTGCTGTCGCTGTGGGTTAGTTCTGTGTGCGTCTAGTAAACTGGTGGTAGTTAAAGTGGTGCTGCTGGAAAACCAGTTGTTCTTCTCTAACACATTATGACTAAAGTTAAAAGGGATTATGGTGTGTGTGTGTGTCTGTGCGTATGTGTGAAATGATGTGGATGTATGTGAATGAAAATGCTAAGTACCCTGAAAGCATCATCGTCTCCATTAGTCATCAAACCTTGATTATGCAGTAAGATAAATAAATAATATGAATACAATAAAGTTATATATATTATCTGTATTTTGTCTTTGCCTACCTTCGATTTTTTTCTTTCGTAAAAACCTCACTTACTCGTCCACAGGAGACGACAATGAAGACAAAGAGCAGATTTTGTCTGCGCAGTCTGAGAGGCGGCAGCACGGAGAGGTGAGACGTGAAACCACAAGTCGCTTTCTGTTATGCAAAGTTTGTTCATAATTACCTCCTTAAATCTTACTCCCTGGCTTGAATGCGTTTTTTTTTCTTTTTTAGACCTCGCATGTCAAGAAGATGGTGTTGGTGATGTTTATAGTAGGAAATACAGGCTTCTTGGCTGCATTTATAACAGCTATCGGAGGCCTATAACAATTACAAGCAATCATACAGTATGGTCTTGTATATGAATTCTTATAAAGTACGTCTGCTATGTTTTTGGTTTTCAGAGGCAATATCCATAACTTTTTTATAACACACATTGGTTTGATTTCTGTCGCCCTGTTCACGATTCTAAATGATGCATGAATAACTACAACACAAACCTGTTTGGTAGTGACGGCATGTGACAATGAACTGGTGTCAACTCAGCAGGGCAACATGCACAAATGTCTAATGCATAATTCAGTATGTATAAAAAAAATTTATGAAATAAAGTAGCACTTTGTGAGCTTGGTCTGTACAACTTCATTAAAAATCTAATAGATATATCAGGAAATTACAATGAGAGACATTTGAAATGTATCATAGCAATAATGTCTGGCCTTAAATCTGTCACTGCCACTGGGTGATGGTTAGGTATTGAAAATCTTTACTTGACAGGCTGTCCCACAATTATTATTGACCTTATAATGCCGATCTGATTCCAGGCACATTTTAACACGCAGGAAGCCATTTCCATTTTGGACAGACAACTTTGTGTAACCTTTTCTAGTGCCAAGCACAAAACAAAACTGTGTTTGTAAAATTGTTTTCAGATGCGTGTCTTCCTACTATAGGCCATGCAAATACACAAATGAAAACAGCCACCGTTATTCATATACCACTTTTATTGTTGCACTAATCTCTTCAGTACTTGCATTAGGAACACAAAGTGAAAAGCCCCTGCGTATTCTGTCATTTAGAGCCCAGAATCCCCCAGAATCCGCGGCAGGGGCTTTTTACAGATAGTTTAAAACACTGGCAAGCGATCCTTGAGATTTGTAAGCTTTACTTTACTGTAACAATGAAGCGTACAAACATTGAATGTAAAACAATGCTGTTTAAGGTCCAGTGAAAAGGTCAAGACAGTACCAAGCTCTTACAAGCTGCTTTTCAGTGTAGCTGGAAATATCAAGGCTTTGTAAATAATGATGAATCCCTGTAGTAGACGTGGCAGAAACCTGTGTCCGTGATCAAGACAGTCCCCTTTAAAAGTGTCTTTTTCATATTTTGGGACTCCTTCCAAAAATACTTATTAAAGGATTTGCTGAATGTTGAATAAAATCAAAATTTGATTAAACATTTCTAAGAGAATATTATTCTCTTCCTATTTTAATGTATGGGAACACTTTGTATATTGTGCTGATGTGTCCAGCTCACCCTGAAATATAATTTGCAGCAAAAGATCAAAGTAGGAAAATACATTTAATATACACTGAGCAATGTAGCGTTTGCTTTATCAAGACATACAATTACATCAAAATATTGTTTCAAATTTCAACTTTACATTTATGTCAAGAAAAGGTTTAGCAAAAAAGTGGACTCAACAGTACAGTTGTTGAACATTCAGGCATCTTTGAACAAAACCATTCTGCAGATACTTTCAGGTTACTGTCAGCAAATTCTTATCTTCATATAAATGGTACGTTCAGACTCACTCCTACTGTCACTGTAATGAAAGTGGCCACAAAGTAGCTCAGTGGATGCAATCGTTCCTCCTCACTGCGATGAACGTGAGCCAATCTCTTCAAATGACAGTCAGACTGTAAAGAATTAAGTTTCACGTTCAGTTTTGTTGCTGGTGCTGCTTCCTCATAAATATGTGGTCTAAGCGCTGCATTGACTGACCACCTGTAAAATGCAAATAACTGTAAGCTCTTGTCAGACATGCTGTACATATTGCTGGCATAATCAGCTAAATCGTCTCTTTTCTGGGACATTTTTTTACCATCAAAACCATTAGGTCCCGGCTTTTAAAGTGCCACAAATTTACATGACTACGGTGCAAATTTGTTTTCATCCTCTATTGTAATTTAATTGACTTCTGCCAATCATGTGTAAATGTTAAGAGGTCTGGCCTCTCGTCACATAAAGATTAATGGGCAGCACTGCATGTCTGAAAAGGAGCTATCGTGATAAGCACACAGAATGACTGTATCACTTATTTACAGATTTAGAATATTTAATTGTGAGGACTTTATATTATATTCTGTCTCTCTCTCTCCCTCTCTCTCTCTATATATATATGTGTATATATATATATATATATATACTGTGTATATATATGTATATTGTATATATTATATTCATAAATATTCTCCTAGTGACAGTTCTTTCTTATTTTTTGATTTTGGATTGGACTTTTTAAACTTTCACATGTAAACATCTATTATTATTGCATGACACATATAGTTAACTATATGCCCTGTCTTTAATACCGGCAGTGATAGGATTGTCATTTATGGCCACTTGTTACAGTGCGTAATATTTCCAGCTAAAGACTTGACTGAGGGCTTTATGCGTATCTGAAAATGCACACTGTCCGTCCCAGAATCAAGTATTGACTTCAGCCATGAAAATACTTTATGTATAATTTCTCTTTGTACTTTGTCCAAACTAATGTGTCTACAACATTCACATTGTCTTGCTAAATTTTGCCCAAAGCATCACAGAAGCAGAGAGTTTAGGTAATGTCACGACATGAAACGAACAAATTTGCAACGCTGTATCTAAATTGAATGAGAATAACACTGACGCTCGGATGACTTGTTGCTCTTCAGTTGTTTTTGGTGAACTCGCCGGCCTCCCAGCGCAGAGCCATGGCACTCTTGCGTCTTCCGCCTGCGTAGGCCTCTGGAAACTGAAAACGACAGCTGGTTGTCTACCTGCCTTTAAAGCACTTCCTCCACCACCTCCTCCACTTCCACTTCCTCTCCCCGGTTATCAGACTGAACACGGAATATAGCGTATCAGTTTTGCATGCCAGTATTGAAATTTAGAGTTAGCAAGCAGCATTCATCCTCAATCTAATGATTATAAAATCTTAAGAAGGGATTGAGCAAGAACTCACTCTGTGATCGCAGGATAACACAGAGCGATCCATTCTGTAGGCTGTTTTCATTGGTGATGATGGAGAAGACTTGCACTTAATTGGCACATCAACTAAAGCAAAGAACAGAACACATCATTAGCTAAAACGTAAACATGGTAGGAGTTTATCACGTGTGTAAATGATTACTATCCAGGGGACCTACCTGAATTGTCAAATGTCAAAGTGTCCATATGGTTTGACAACCTGTCTTTGCCGTAAAGGTTCGCCCTCTCTTTCTTCATCTCCTCCTCCCTCTCCTTCACCATCTTAATCTCCTCATCCACCAGCGATATTGTGCTTCTTGAACGCAGCTTGAAAAAGGGATTGTTCAGGAACATTTTTTCCTGGGGTTGCTCACAGGCTTTGTTAAGGGAGAACTCGGAGGCACTGCGAATGATCAGGTTGGACGTCTCTAGAATGATGACGTTGGAGCTGTTGTCCTCAGAGCGCCACTCCCCGGACCGAGCCGCTCCGTTGTCTTTGCCGTGTCTGGGGCTGGAGGTGAAATCTTTGCTGGGATCGAGAATGATAACGTTGTTTGCCGTTACGTCATGTTTCAGCGGTTCCTTGGTGGGTGAGGAGGTGATGATGAACGATGGCGTCAGCGGAGTGCTTATGGATCTGGGCATGCTTCTCGATGGAGCACAATCAGTGGATTTCCCCATCCTGGAGAAACCTCTCTCTCTCCTGAAGTTTTCCTCCCTCTCCATCGATAGACGAATCTCTCTTTCAACTGGCGTCTCCGGGTCCTCGTACGGAGACCTGTAGCTTGAGTCATCCAAGCCAGAATCCTCCGAGCAAGGGCTGAATTGAGTGTGAGTGTAATCCCCAACCAGATTCAAGTTTTCTAGCTCATGGGCTTTCTTGTGAGTTCTTTCAATATGTCGGACTGGTGTGTACATAAAGCTGTGGCTGCCGTGGAAGCTGGGCTGCTTGGTTGTGGGTAAGAAAACCTTGTTCTTTGTTTGTTCTTCCATTTCCCGCCACTGTTTACGGGCTAGCTGAAAGTCCACATGTTCTGTACTAACGTTCTCGCTCTTAGTCTCTTGTATCACGCAGAAGTCTTTAGGTAATTTCTTGTTTGGCTCTGCATTGGTTTGCTCTTGGTAAGTGGCCAGGTTACGATTGACATCTCTGCCATTTTCACCTTCGTCTTCAGAGATTTTGGCCAAACTTTGATTGCCTAAGGGGTTATATTTAACCTCTTGTGAAGGGGAGGGAAAGTACATTATGTCCTCGGGTTGTTCCAGAACTTCTTCCACTTGTGGAATGTCAAAACAGGCCTCTTCAAAGTTGTGGTCTTGTTCTTCGTATTCTGTCACCTCAACTTTTTGCACGAAGAGCTCCTGGGCACTCAGTTGAAGACTGTCCAAGTACGAGTCATCGTCTTCTTTATTTATAGATGAGGAGAATATTGTCCTCCATTTTTCATCACTTTCACTATCTGAGGAAGCCGCTGCGATTTCAACCCTCAGGCATTCGTCCATTTCATCAGGGTCAAGGTCATGGTAGGATTCATTGGACACATTTGATATTACCTCTTCTCTAATACACTGCTCTAGAACTGATTCCTGTGTGATGGGTGAGTCAAATAGGATTTCATGGCCCTTTGGGTCTTCATCTGTATCTCTAAGACTTCTATAATCATCATTGACTGGATTAACGTCATTATCGTCAACCTTAGGCTTTTGTCCAGGATGTAACTCTAGCTCATCATGTTGCTGTGGTCCAGGATATAACTCCAGCTCATCAAGTTCCTCTGGCCCAGGATATAACTCCAGCTCATCATGTTCCTCCGGCCCAGGATATAACTCCAGCTCATCATGTTCCTCTGGCCCAGGATATAACTCCAGCTCATCCTGTTGCTCTAGCCCAGGATATAAATCTAGTTCAGTGTCTTGCTCTGGTCCAGGATATAAATCTAGCTCAGTGTCTTGCTCTGGTCCAGGGTATATCTCTATCTTCGTGTCCTGCTCTGGTCCAGGGTATTGCACAAGGTCAAGATCATCTTTGGGCTCAGGGTATTGCTCTGGTTCTGGCTCTGTGTATTGCTCTGGTTCAGGATCTGGGTCAGGGTATAGCAGCTCTGGCTTAGGTTCTTGTTCTGGCTCTTGCTCCGGATGTGGTTGAACCTCCTGCTTCTTTGAATGTGCTTCATTCTCACAAACACTGTCAGCGCTGGAGAGTGTGTCAGACACAGAGGAGGTGATTGACTCATTCCTGTTCAGTTCTTCATGCCCTGGTTCTATTATCAAAACTTCCTTTTTATCCTGACAAGGCATTTCTGTGCAATCGGTACTCTGAGAGCAGTCAGGCTTGTCAATTTCAGTCGTTCCGGCTGGCAGGTCCGTTAATAATGTACCTGCCATTTTCCCTGGAGACACAGAGGAGTCCGTCTCTAAACAAACTTGCTCATCATCTGCACTGAAATCTTTCCCCTGCACAGGTGAATCAGCCACTGCAACCTCCACTTCACAGTCCATCAGCAGCTCTGATTGTTCAGTGGTTTCCATGGTGATACAAAAGGAGTTGTGATCCTCGGTTGTGCTGCAGCCTTTATTCAGTTCTTTTCCATCTGCCTCTTTATCCACCCAGGTAGCTTTCTGAGAAAAGAGAAAACAAGGAGAAGAGACATTTCATTTAACAGGTGGGAGAACGGGAGTGTTGTTTGTGGGGTGAGTGTGGTGGGAGGGGCACTTGCAGTTGCTGACTTTATGATCATTAATCATAAATACCCATTGTAAAGAGGTGTCCTCATCTACTAAACAAATTAGCTTTATTACTGGAACATTTCTTCAATATTAGATTATTACATAAGAGAAATCAGTGCATCAAGGTTTTCAAGTTGTAATCCATAAAACAAAAGGCTGAACGTTTGAATGAAATATTTCACATTGGCTTCAGAAATCATTTTCATCATTTCAGAACTCAGAATGGTCATCGAAGCTTTCATCATCAACACTACAGACAAGAGCACCGGATTGCTTCAACAGCACTCCAGCGTGTTATTGTGATTGTAATCACACCAGTGTGCCTTTGGCAAATCCCCCAAAAGAATTCCTGAAACGCAGTAAACACACCAATGTTGTGCATGGGCAGCATTTGCATGTTCTGTGCCAGGCGGAGAAACACTATTATAAATGTGGAGGAATGGGGGGGTGGGGGTGGTAGTGGTGAGGACGGTGTGTGTGTACTGTAGGGTGGGGGGTGGGGGGGTTGATTATGCTTCCCGTTGCTATCGTGTGTGAATTTCTCCCCTAAGTGGGTTATGTGCAGAAAGAGAGGAAGCACATCAAAAGCAGCTGAATTAGAAGGCATTATATCTGTTCTTATGTAAGACTGCGGGACTGGGTCTGCCTCCCACACACTGCTGTGTCCCTGCAAGATGATTAGCTGAGCCCCACCATCCCTTTGAAACCCCCAAAGGACACATACACACACATTTGAATTGAATTACATTTTTAACACAATCCCAGAAGGCCAGTGACTCTTCTCCCAGTTCAGAGTGGGTGCCTACAGTAACAGCGGGATGTGAATTCATCATTGTGGTTTTATTGTGGATACAGCAGCCAGGTAATATTGTTTATAAGGTTTAAAATATAATTACAGAGCATTATTAGAATCCATCATTTGAATATCAGATATTTTAAACTGTCACATTTAGATGCACTTGTCTAAGTCTAATACAATCCAATCCCTGGCTTATCCTTAAAAAATGACTAATCTCTCAAACAAGCGAGCCCAGATATGCAAAGTTAGATGATGCTGCCTAGTTCATGTTATTATTATCCTGATGTTGTGTCCATTCATCCGCCAACCAACCAACCAACCAACCAACCAACCCTAATATAGACAGTTTACAAATACTGTATGTGACAATATACCTGCAAGCAGACAAACATTGGGCAAGTTGCTCTGGTTCACACAGCAAAATCCCTCAGACAAACAAAGAAAGAAATGTGATCTTACAAGCAATGAAGTAGAACCATCACAGCAGGGAAGCACTCTGTATATTTACTCTTTGCTACCCTGACACCTTTTGCTTCATTAGGCTCCGCCAACACATGGTCAGCTATATACTTTTCCATATAAACAGTGCAGTACATGGGTGGATTGTAACCATATGGTCAATTCTAGTGAACATTTCTGCCCTGAGCAGAACCTGATGATTATTTATGTAATCAAAACAAACCAAGCGACAATTTTTCATGCAATCACTCCAGAAGGAATACTTTAGTTAAAGAGGTTTTTAATGACACAACTTATCACTGTGGATCATTTAGTAGTGGGTATTTGTAAAAGAACCCTGGATTAAAACTGCACATAACTAGACTTACAGAAGCGTTTAGCGTCGATGAATGTAAGTCAGTGTCAGTATCTGATGTGTTTGCAGCAAGATTGGGCTAAAATACACACACAACAGTTTCTTCTGATACAATTGTGAATTGGAAAATAGTTTTTAAGCATCATGAAGTGAAAAGAATTTTTCATGCGAAGTGGATTTTTTTCCAGGTATATTATAGTATAGGGCAGATAATTTAAGCGTCCTGCTTCAGTGTCATTGAATTTAAAACTGTGGACTTATTTCAGTTTCAAGTTTGCGAAGGGGTCAATTAGTACAAAATGACTCCAGCTGCCACATGTTGGCCCAGCCGCTCGCCAGCGTCTGTGGGCCACGTTGACTTCAAAGTTCATAGCGTGTAACAGGATCAAGGAACAGACTCTGAACATCAAATACTACCAGGGCCCATCCCCTCTCCATCACTTTTCTAATCCTTTCCCTTCCCTCTTTATCCACATCTCTCCAATGGAACGGACGCAGCAGGCACATTCCTTTCATCAAGGCAGTTCCCGGCAGAATGTGACTGAGCGGAGTCTAACCAGGGACGGGCGACAGAGTCTGAGCTGCGAGCGAGTTTTGTGATGATTGCATACAAATCTATATAATCATCTTAGTGCATGAATTACTCCAGCAGGACGGGACGATTCAGAATTCACAGCTCTCTGCACAGATTGATTTGGCAGCAACAGCAGGCCACGTCTTTAAATAAAACACAACTCCTGTCATTGGAGCTTTTATCGCAGTGTGCAGCCTGTCACTCTCTGCTAATCACAACATTACAGATTGATTTTAATTTCCCACATTTATGTTCCTTTAATTGTCGTTACTGGAGAGGAACTTGGCCTGTGGTGTCCCAGAGTGTAGACAGTGTAGTGTGCGTCCACTTGAACGTCTATTCTGCCCACTTTGATGTGTATCAATGAGACAATCCTCTCAAAAATGAAATCACAGGTTTGGTTAAGGGGTTTCATGAAAGAGCTTAATACTAAGAAAGGTCGACTTTAAACAATAAAAAAAAAATTTCCACAAATTTTTGCTTTCTGGAAACTTATACTGCACAGTTCGAGCTATTAAAACACGCACACACAACTGACCAGACACGCTCCCTCGTTTGAACAACACACACCTCTACAAGGACACGTGCATGCGACAGACTGGGTGCCATGGCAACCATTCACAGGCCTGACACTTAGTGCACTGCTCAGCTGTCGCCTCCTCCACCTCCTCCTCGCCACCTCATCAGCAGACATTTAAATATGACGGGAAACAGTGCAGCATTTAACATGTATGGGAAAAAAAAGGAATTAATAAAGATTTCCCAATAAAAAATGTTCTACGTTGCGTCTTTTCTTGTTTTTCATAAAAACAAACAATAAAATCATTGAATCCTAAATGCGACACCTTTTTTAATCTCATGATTGAGAATACAGCTGCCGGACAGCAGCCGCTTATGTGGACAGGTGATCAGCACACAAGTGGTTCTTTGTGTTGCTTTGCAATACATGAAGAACTTTTTTGTTGTTGATTGTTTTGTTTTGCACATCTGGCCGGGACAGTGTCATCAGATGCGCTATTGTGCAGTTCCTATTTACTTTACACACTAAACATTTGGAGCCCGAGCGAGTCGTCAATTAAGTGATTACGCCGTTTATCTAAAACAGTAACAGCAGCTGGTGACTTCGCGTTGTTGTTAGCGTTGATTGCTTGTTTCATCTTAATGCTTTGCAGGTGCAGGTGGCAAAGCTGGACTTTTTTAACAGATGACTGTTGAGCAGTTGAAATCTTATATCAACAACATGCGAACATTCCACATGCAAACCTGCGGCAATTAATTGAATCACTTCTCAATTGATTAAAAAGTATAATTAAAAGATAAGATGATGAGACTCAGTAGTAAACGTGATGTGTCCTTTTCCCATCAGTCAAACTTTCACACACGTCGTTTATCACCAATGTACCCATTATTGAAGAAAACCAGGTCATAATGTTTTGCATACTGTACATTTTGGTCATAACTAATGCAACACCAGATTTATCAGTCCTACTTATTTATTCATTGATGTTAATGCCTCCAGAACACGAGGCAAGATCCCTAAATAATTCACAGCATAATACTGTACAGAATATTCAGGTGTGAGTGGTTGTGTTTTTGAGTTGCATAACTGTACTTTGACATCTTCACATGTAAACATGGCTCGTTGCAGCGTTGAGTCATGTCTCTGTTCGTTTCCATTAGAAAAGACGAGCGAATGCGTGACTGTGAGCTGCGGTATTGTAGCAGGTTTGTGAACGCATCACAGTGAGTGGGCTGCTCATTTATTGTATATTTGAATTATTTTTTTTTACATTCAAATCAATGTGCTGTATGTGATTACATGTTATGTAATAAGCAATGTCTATATGAAAAATGTCATGTCATATACAATTTGAGTCTAACCACAACCAAGATAAATCGTCGTTTTGATTTAATAATGAAAGAAAACAGAAGACATGGAAGAATATTTATTAATTGTCTGTTCTGTAGGGGAACTACATCTTTTAC
This sequence comes from Macropodus opercularis, assembly GCA_030770545.1. Lineage (NCBI taxonomy): Eukaryota > Metazoa > Chordata > Actinopteri > Anabantiformes > Osphronemidae > Macropodus > Macropodus opercularis. The sequence continues at coordinate 9,689,619 of JAUCMP010000028.1, forward strand.
TTAAATAAATGCTAATGGAGTGCATCCATTGCACCTCTATCCAATCGACAGGCACCATAAAGGTAAAGCATACGTACCGTCTGCTTATATAAATGGAAGATAATCCACAGTGAAATCATATCCAGCTTCGTGGTAACACAAACTAGACCAACCTACTGCTGCTACTGTTTGGTGGGCTGTTACAGTAGTGGAGTGAAACCACAATTTAATGGAGTTATGTGGAGAGACACCACACACACACATACGCACACATTATTGACAGATCTGTCATTAAGATTAAGTTAGGAGAGGAGATGAAGCTCCTGGAGGCAATTTCCTAATGACAGACACGCACTCTGCGTGACAATCCCGACACAGAAGTAGGTGTTTCCTCTAACTGAGTGATATTCAAAACCAAGTATACACCACAGAAAGTAGTCCGGATAAAAAATGTCAAACGGGAGGCTGCAGACGGTGGAACGGTAATAAATCAAACTATGATTATGACTATGAACTAATGAAATCAGTGCACTACGGTGCATTTGAACTTTTTGCCTCAAAATGTTCTCAAGGGACGCTTACATAATCATTTCGTGTTATGATTTCATCTCTATGCAGAACAACAGCAGGCTGTGTGCACCACGTGTGCACACGAGAGAGGTAGGTCACAATCACGGTCGTTATAGTCATGCTGTAAAAATCTGGATTCAAACTGTGCTCGTGGTTACTGAAGTGAGGAAAGAGAATCATGAAAGGGTAAAAAAAAAAAGCAAACTTCACACGGCTGCTGGAGAATGAAAAATATCAAAGTGATTATCCCTGCGAGGGTGTCGCTAAATACGAGAAAGACAATGACCTCGCAAATTAGCCATGAACGTCCGCTTATCTCCGAGCCCGGTGAGGAGGAGCAGTTGAGAAAAACTCAGCTTTTTCCTAATATGTCACGTTGAAATTGCGAGGTAGCACACGTGCCTGCGTTACTGGAAGCTTTTTTTTCTTCTCTCCTCTCAAACACACAGTCTGACAGCTTTTTGGAAAAAGCTTGGATGGTTTAAATCTTGGTGGGAGGAAAAAAAGAAAATGACCTTGAAATAAAGTGTCTGTTTTGTCAGTCGTATAGAGTTTATCTAACAGCAGGGGGAGCCTGAAGTGTATGACATGTTGCATTAGACATGAAAAGCTTCTTTCAGCCTTTTTAAATAGAAATGAATACGAATGCTCCTTTGTCAGTGATGTATAGTTAAATGTTCAAGTTCAAGCCGTGACCAGGGAAGAGACAAATCACCGCAGCACTGGTTTCTGCTCTGTGTTGATTCCATTAAACTCCAGAAAAGAAAGGTGGTGAATTGTCGTCTCCCATTAAAAACAATGAATCCACTGATGGTGTTCAGTCTTCATCGCAGTGCTCTGTCAACAATAAATGAAAAGACGTGGGCTGTCAGGGCCCTGCTTTGTCTTCAAATCAGCCGAAAGTGAGAAAGCAACCGACGCACACATGCAACAGTTAGATGCCCACGGCACAATTGTCCTCTGTCGGCTTTACCGGATCGTTATCCATTACTCTCTTGACACAGAGGATGAAGTGCAGAGTCGGGCCATCATCTGCAAACCAGAGTGGCTCCAGTGTTGTGTTTGCCTGCATTCACCTGTGTTGCGAAAAGCTTTAGTCTAACAGACGAGATGAATGTGGCAAAGGAACGAGTGGAAGTTTACCCAGAGATAGATAATAGATAATGTGTGTGCTACCCTGATTGCAAAAGCCTTGAAACCACCACCAACCACTGCTGCAGGTGGCTATACCAGAATATGAGTACGACCTGAGTGAGTGTTCGAATTCAAGGCTGCGTTTAAGCTGACCAACAAACCACTATCACCACTGGTCACAACCACTGGTCACTTTTAGCAAAAACGACATATTGAGAGGATCTTAAAATTAATCTGACCGACAAATGGATTGTTTGACTGGCACATGGTGCAAAACACGGTGCGGCGATAACCAAGATGATGATATACCAGGTAGTAATAATCATACTGTACACTGACCACCAGTGGCTGATTTACATAACAACATCTTCCTTTTTTTTCCAAATCAAAAGATGTCCAAACTCCAAAATGAGTATTTCTCATTCATGCAGACCTTACAAGGACAGTTTAACCTCGGTGCTTACTCACACCTTACACACACACACACACACACACACACAGATACACAGACACACAGACTACTGCAGCTAGTCGATACACAGCATATTATCTACCCAGTAACTCTGCTGTGCTGGGAGGCTTGCAGCATCCGTCCGTCCACATCAATACCAACCACCACGACATGATTTCTGCATTAGCGGATGAAGCAGACTGGCTCTGTGCTCGCACACGAAGGAAAATCTTTACAAACTTTTTGGATGCGTGTATTTCTATGCGTGCGTGTTCATGGACCTACCTGTGTCAGTGTTGGCGGGCTAGCGCAGAGGGCTCTGCTTGGTTTCTGAGTGCAGCCTCGCTCTGGCATCTCTCTGACTGCATGCTGCTGCATCTGATTGGACGGCTGGTGGAGGGGGGGGGGGTGTACCGGAGAGAGCCAATACTTGAGCTTTCTCTGATGAACACTCAGGCAGAGAGGAGCTCATCTTGTGTCCGTACACACATTCTGTTCCTCAGCGGGATTGATTCGAGCTGCCTGCTTATTTCTCTCTGCTTGCGCTTGAAGGACTGCATCAGATTGTATTTGTTTGAAGTTACACCAGAGGTTATAAGTTTAATTGAATTTGGATTATACCTGTAAAACTGTGGCTCTATTGAATTTTTCATGTCAGTTCTCTATTCAGAAACACTCACATCAATTTTGAGTAGGCCGAATGAAAAACATTTACATTCTGACCTGACACAAATGTTATGTTTCAATCATATGTTATATTTAGCAGGACGTGTAGACACGTGTTTTACTAGAGGACTGTAAATAAACAAACAAACAAACAAACATTAAATAAGAAAACACTTATCCTGTTACGATGTGTTACTGATAATCAAACCTGAACCTCATAACAATATCCTAGGATTCCTAGTGTGTGGAAAAATGGGGGCATAGTTTTAATGTTATACGTATTACTGCTAATAATTATTGCTTTTTATTTTATTAAATGCTCAGGTAATTTGTTGCATGCTATTCTGGAATGTGTTGGCTAACTGAGAAATCGTGCCAGTTTGTTTCTAAAACCAAAGCTGACGTCCCTGCAGGTTCCCACGAAATATTTTAATTTAATTTATCTCAATTTAGTTCATTTATGACACCAGATAGAAGTATTTACCGTTTTTACATGCAGTGTTCTGAGTATCGCATGTAAACTGTGACATTGGTTTAAAAAAGGGGTTTGAGCTTTGTTTTCTTGTAGCTTTGCTGTAGTTGAGCGTTTTCCAGTGACGAGATGTTTAGAAACGAACTTTCGCAAGCCTGGTTGTGGAAGCTGCAGCTGATCCAAGCTCTCACTTGATTTACAATGTTGAATTGTGTTCAATTTTCACGATTCGTGCTATATATATATATATATATATATATATATATATATATATATATATTGGTGATGAATATGACTCATCTCATGAGAAAAACCAAGATGTCACAGTTTACTGTAACATGGCGTGTGTGTTCCTGCTAGAGGAGGAGTAGAGTATATTCACACAATGGCTACACTCTTACACCAGCAGCGAGACAGACAGAAGTGTGAAGATTGCGTTTCAGTGACAGCAATGACAAAGCTAGACCCTGGGCTTCTCACTGCTCAGGTTTGGGTCTTACATAAGGAATTCCAGTTACATAACTCCATCCTGTAAGAATGATGGCTAAGCTGCCACCTTGCTTTTGTTTCCAACCCTCCTCCGTGTTTCTCACATTGCCACAGACAGACACAGAAAAGGAAGAGAAAGCAACCAAGGGCTAGTGTTTTACATAAGGAACACAACAACCTCAGCCTGTCGGTGGCTGCGCCCATGCGGGGATTCAGAGCCCAGCTTTATTCAGAAACCTGAGACGTGTTTGATTCTTGATTCGACGGTCAATAAAACTAATCGCACAGGTTAATGAAGACGCCACTAAAAAGACAAAACTCAGCTCCAGATTAGGAGGAAATGTCTTTAATCGTTAAGGACACAATGTCAGTTTACAAACAAGCTGTGTCTTATTCTGAGCAACAGGATTTACTTCTTTTTAAAGAAAAATCTATTAGTAGTAAATAAATATATTATATATATATTAGGCTTTTTACAGTGATAATACAAGCAGCTGAATCTTACACTGCATGAACCATGATTAGGCTTAATACTAGTGTAGTAAGTATTATTAAATAAGCAATGAATGATATGATGATTGTGTAATGACGTTAATTTGCCAGGTGGTGGCAGCAAAGGTCTGGTTGTAGGTACAAGTTGTTTCTCCAACTCAGGAGAAGTGTTTTTTAATTAATGGCACAGAGAATAACGAGAGAATTTTATTCCTACCGCTGACATTTATCATCTTCATTATGGGCTGTGCTTTCCGGGCTTGTGGATGAATGTTGGCTTGTGGAGTCCTAAATCATCCCATTTTATGAAGTCGTCAGCACTGTCTCTACACCGTGTAACCTTGGCTACGCCCACTTTGGGTTGGAAGACTTTGCTCTTGCATCCCTCCGGGTGGTATGAGAGGTACTCCTCTCTGTCGTCTCCCCCTGTCACGCGATGACCCGCGCTATCGTCACGATCACCTATGACCACCAGCTCAGCCTGAAAGTCTTCTTCCTCCTCGTCTTCAGCGTTCTCATAGCCCATGAAGATCATCGTGACGGGTCCTGAGTCTAGCTCCTTGGAGAGGCTGTCAACGAGGTTTGGAGAGGACGCGCTTTCTCCGCAGAAAGGCGAAGTAGAATATATCTCACATGGGTAGTTAGCTAGTGAAGGACTTTGGCTACCTGGAGCCCTGTAGACTGGGTCTATGGATGCTGGCATTCCTTCAGACTTGGCTTTAACAGAAACTAGAGTTGGACTGGGTGTATCCATCCTGCTACTGGTGATTCCCTCTTGAGTTTTGGCACCAAAGTCAGGCTGTGCAATCATATTCCTATCACTCTCGGATTGTCTTGGAATATAAGGCAGCTTGGGTTCTCCTCCAGATTTCTGCACCTCTGTGTCTTGCTGGTTAGAGCGTGTGCTGGGGTTCTGGATATGGGATTTCTGTCCCGTTAGCTGATTTTCCTCTTTGGGAATTTGAGCCCCATTTCTGGATGAGACTCTGCTCTGAAAGGGGCTGCTGCTGGGTGTTGGGGTTTGCCTCGGGGTTTTATTCGGTGTCCTGGGCGTTGATGGCCTGCTGCTGCCTGTGTAGGGCACAGAATAGACCGGCTGATGGTACTGCACCCCGGTGGGGACGTTCTTATCCGTGGCCTGAAGCAGCATCTCTTCTACCTCTGTGGGCGACAGTTCTCCCACTACTCCATTGGGCATTTTGCATCCGTCCGAGTGAAGTGCATGTACAGACTTGCGCCCATCATCGTAGACCTTCCACCCCCTTTCGTGGATAGTTCCCAGGGTGAGGTGTGTAGCAGAAACCACTTGGCTTTTGCCTGTCCTTTTATCATGTTCCACACTGATCTCCATTGCAAATGTAGCTGGAATGAAAACAAAAGACCTGGATGTCAAATCTTTGTTTTGCACCTTACATCAGATTATTGCATGGTTATGGCATGATGCATAATTAGATTAAATCAAGTGCACACTTCTTTTGAGACTCTAGTTTAGATGCTTCACGTACTGTACAGTATGTGTTCATTTTAACTCTGATGATGGCTCAGATTCGGCAAATCTCACTACGCTGTGCTCTTTTTTTCCTCTCCTTCCGATCAAAAGTTGCCTTTTGACTTTAGAAAAGTGCCACAGTGCTAGACAGGGAAATGTTCTGTTCCCTGCGAACTGGAATCTAATTGCTTCCTAATTTGCATTCTTGTCAAATGTTAAATTATAGCTTTTAAAACAGCATAATGGAACCAGGAGGCATTTTCAGTCAGAGGGGCCAATCTTAAGCTGACAGCTAAGCCAGGAAAGCACAAAACTCGTGTCTTACGCAACCATGAAGCTACATTTGCAGTGACGAACACCTAAAAACTGCCTACATCTTAAATGATGCCCACTTTCTGTCCCAGAACAGTCTAATGACCAGTGAAGCCAAGTAGACGCATCCTGTTTGTACCTTTCTTTGGTTCTCCGCTACTAGGCTTACATACAGGATGCTTTTTAGCTGGTGTCAGTGGGATGAACGGTGGAACAGGTGGGAGAGGAGAGGGGACGTGGTTTCTCTCATCTGAGGAGAGAAACATGACCAGTGTCACAAAATTCAAAAGCGATGAGTCAGCTGCTGGTTTGTGTGTTTAGTAAATCTGGACTGAACGTTTGTTAGTCTAGCTTTGCATTAACTACGGAAAGCTCTTCAAAGCTCAAAGTTAAAATAGTGTTTTATCTTTATATTTAAGGCTAACACATCAGAAATGTTACTTACTGTAAACTTGTGGTGATAAAGCCAGACTGAAAAAGTCCCGTTATCATACAATACATTCATCAGACACCATATGAACTCAATCTGGTGGTTTTAATGCGGATCAGGGATCAACAAAGAAATGTGTTTAAGTTAAAAACCAACAGCTTGATCAATGTAAATTACATTTAATGATGGTCAAAAAATGAATAAAATCTCATTGTTGAATGATTAATTGTGAGTTTAGTGATACAAATAGGTGCAATACAAACATTTATGTTAATTATGTAAGGATACATGAGTTTTATATATTAGTAATATGCAAGTTTAGTCTTTTACTGTATATTATGTTAGTTAAAGAAGAACAGATATAGAAGATGACTATAAAGATATGAAAGCATATCTTAAGCATATAAACAAACGAGAGCATGCTTTAAAGTGTTTACCTGGCTGGAACTCTGCGTTTATCTCCTACATGTGAAGACAAAGTGGTTGAGGATCAAAGTGACGAGAGAGCAGCTGGAAGTCAACATCACAGCCGTGCTAAAGATGAACAGTGCTTGGCATCAGCAGTCGGCGACTATGTCACCTTAAAGTCACAGTTATATCCACCACACAGCAAAAAACATGCATATTAGTCGCACACCCACCATGTGAGCTGTTCATTTACACGCCACCCCCTTTTTTTTTTTTTTTCCTTTCTCTCTCGTGAACCGCAGCCCGCCCACACAGTCAACACCGAGCGCATCTTGTTAGACGACAGCGGAGATTAAAGGAAGGGCCACAGGCAGCACCGAGCCGGTAGAAAACAGCAAGAGTAGAAAAGAGCACATTCATAGAAAGCGCTTTAATCTGATCATTAATTAACATAGCGCAACATCTGAATTCCTTATAACCTCCAGGAGCATTGTGAACGCAAGTTACTCAAACTATTGGTTGTGTGTTTTGATGAAGATACGCGTAAGTGTAAAACACTCAGCAGTGGTATTATACACAATAACACAGGTTCATGAGCACATCATCACATTTCGTAAACCTTACTTTGACTAATGTAGCATCATCTGGAAACAAAGTCCTTTGAGCTCGTCATGGAGATTTCGAGGAACTTTGCATTAAGGTAAACACGGACCTGTGTGATAACTGACTGTACTGGACCTTATTTTAACGTTTACTTCTGAGCATTAACACAACCCAGAAAACAACAGTTGGCGACACGCGGCCCTGAAGGAGCCAGAGAAGCAAGCCGAGGCGTTAGAGATGCGAGGCGGTTTGATCCTACCTTGATGATGTCCTCTGCTGTCCTTTCTACCTCCTTCAGCCGCTTCAGAATCACTTCCTCGTTGGCAGAGATGCTGAGCTCCTGCGCTTCCAAGGCCTCGACCTCCTTTTCTATTCTGCACAAGAGAATAATAAACGGATGTTGACTGTTGGAAGCAGGCAGTTTCTTGGCCAACAGCAGCAGTTAGGGGTGTATTGTGAGAGGTTTTTAATAAGCCAGCACAGCACACTTGCTCCGGGCTTGTTCCCTAGAGCTTGCTCCTCTTATTCCAATGCTAATTTTAAACTTTTCTACTGAATGTAACAATTTTCTAAAGCAGGCATGTGTGTTAAATACAGTTAATGTCAGTCTTTAGTTTAAGCGCATTCTATAAGCCCCAACTTTAAAAGTTCTGCTTTAACTTTAGTTTAGAAACACACTCTCGTGTTCAGTGAGGACAAACCTGCAGAGCTCACCAGCAGCTCACTGTCTCATTTCAGCTGGTCTTGTGGCCTATAGGTACATTATATTCAAGTCGCGGCGGGATCAGAGTTCATTTAGAGGCCTGGCTGTGAGCTGATGGCTTGTTTGAGACGGGGATTTAGTCCACGGATTGCCCGTGTGACTTTAGACGACCAGCTTTGATGCAGCTGAGCAGACTCCCACAGTGAGCCACTAAAAGCTGAGCCAACAGGGTTTAGCTGGATCCAGCTCTGACATCAACACTTATTAGGAATCCCTTTGCTCTCTCTTGATGGATATAATAATAGCTCTTATTTTCCAAGAGTTTCTAACTTTCAGAGGACAAAGCGTAAACCACAAGCAATAAAAATCGACAACAATGTTCAGGTTCAGTTTACCTAAGGATGTTGCTCTGCAGCTGATCACTCTGCTGCTGCTCATCCTGCGCCTGCAGCCTCTTGGCCTCCTGTTCCTCCTCCGACTGCTGACTCAGACCATCCATCAGCCACTGATCTCTCAGGGCTTTTTTCTGTTCAGTCAAACACACACACACACCAACGCAGGGATATTTAGTGTTCTGTTCACATTTGAAATGTTTGGGTGTGTGTGTTTGCCATTCGGTCTAACAGTCTCCCTATTACCTACAGTAAAACAGACCTTTACCAGCCTTTCCACTAGATGCCCTCAGAGATTCTCCTTCTTATTCCACAATGATATTTCAGAGTTGACTACAGCTTCAATCAGGACGACCTCAGTTCTTTACTGACATCTTTTTACGCCCTCTTTTATTAAATAGCCGTTATAATTAAATGCCATCTGTCTAATTTAGCTGTTGTTTCCTGTATTCTTCTTCACCTGCACTGTACAGGTGAAAATGTGCCCATATTCTATCAAACGAGGCAATAGGAACAATATTATGACCTTATATAATATTACTGCACTGGGACTCCAAGCAATTTAAGTGAAATGAAGATTTGTCCTCGTCTGTCTGAGCTTGTATAAAAATGAGGCGGAGATTGTTGCTGTGTTATTAGTTTTGAGGCAGCAAATGAAATCACAGAGCCTCCATCTCAGTGTTTCCCCCTGGGAGACTTTACGGTCTCTGTTCAGCATCCGCTAGCGAAACCTTTTCACTGTCTCGGTTCTTTATTATGTGGCGTAAGACGTTAAATCCACGCTTTCTTCCAGGTGCATACCTTTATGTACTGGAGCTTTAATTTCTCCTCTTCGATTCGTCTCCTCTTCCTGGCGATGTCCTCCTGGATTCTTCTTTTGTCCTGTGGCGACACATTAAACACATGCTTGCATCATGTGGACGTTTGACAGCATGGAAACTATTCCACCTGTTGTCTTCTCCAACCTTGAACTGACAGCTGGACCCCAGCAGCCATAAATAGCTACAGTAAAAAGCACCAGCACCTTCATGCTGGGACCCAACCTAGTTGTCGTTTGTTTGTGTCCAACTGTTCACTACAATCACTGCATACTTTTTTGTTTTCTGACCACCTTCTGTTGAAGAATCGCACATTAATCTTAACTATAATTCCTTTGTTTGCGTATTTGACACATCTTAGCTGGATAAGCAGAAAACAAACTACTTAATGGCATTAATTGTTAACTCAGCCTAAAACACAAGCCCTGTGTTCTTGGATGTCAACGCTGAGGGGGTCACAGTGGGCTAAAATTAGCCTTTGGATCCTGGATCAATTCGGCACTAAGCCCCAGTGAAAGGGGATCTGCCTCATGACCTCTGCTATTATTTATAGTCCGGCCTCTGTCTGACTCAGTGATGTCACTTGGCTGAAATGTCTGGACCTTGAAAACCATTTCAGAAAACAAACAACTGGGAGCATGTGGATTAAACAAACTGATCAAATCCCCCACACTGTTAGGTTTAACATTTCAGGTTCCAGATGTCTTATAGAGCTACGGAGCACCACATAACGCGCGGCCGCTCTCAGGGGAACTGAACCCGCGTGGCTACGGCCTCAGCTAGGAAGCTTTTCCTCTACAGCTCTGTCGACCGGCAGCAGCGCGCCCACGCTGTATTTTATTTCCGGATTGTGCTTAGAAACAACTCCTGTCTCCGTGCTGCATCATGACAACCTCCTCAAACTCAGCATACAGCAGCATGGACTGAAACGTTGGGTTGCTGTTGTTTGTGGTAGGATTACGAATAAAACATAAAATAGCAGAACAAAACTAATTGAGCTAATTTTCTCAACATCAATATATTTAATTTAAATATATAATAATACATTTTACACATACTGTAGTCAGAGGCCCAAGGCTTGAGATGAACTTGTTTTTGCCTACTTTACTGATACTCTGAGGCTTTTGCTTGCTTTGCTTTTGAGAGTTTTTTTCTGACCCTTCTGACCTTTAGCAATATCGGCGTGTTGCAATTCACTGTGAAGCCTCTGTACTAACATTAATGAAGCTATATCTTGACTTGCAGACCTGACTAGATGTTATGAAAGGGTTCTTCTTCACTGTGGATAGAAATTAGTGGTCATTCATTTTAGTCGTCCTTCACGTGCTTTTGCCACCAAATGCAAATTTATACAAAAGCACTGTGAGTAACCACGTATGGGGACACGCACATGTTTGTCCATTTTTCCAATTTTTTATAAGCCACCAATGTTTTGTCAAACTTCATGATTAAAGCTGAAAGTATTTCACAAACTTACAAACATGATTAATAGGAAGTTGGTCATTATTGCATTATTCTTGGACCTTTTCTATCCGTTAAGGTATTTCTTTGCATTGTGATTGTGATACACTGTGTGAGATAGTGACCACACTCTACTGACCTGAATGGATATGAGGCTTTCACAGAGCTATTGTTGCTTAAATTAAAGCGCTGTCTGACTCAGCCTCAGCTGAACTGGTGTACAATCGAGTGAAGCATTGCGTTAATAACCGCAGGCACGGGACTGGTCCTTACCGTTATCGCCTGGAGCCTCTCCTTCAGCAGGTCGGCCTCCTCCATGATGACCTACGGGACAGACAGCGCCATAGTGAGTAAACCACAGAAGCAGGAGAAAGCAAATGACTAAGCCCAAATATTATTTCACACAGACTAATAATTAATCTCACTTACAGTGATAGTAATTAAGTAATAATTAATTCTAATAAGTATTATTATGTTTATAAGGATGTAATAAAATTTGCCACAACGTTCCAACTAGTTTCTGTTTTATCTATGAACACTAGAGGAGTTTTAAAGACTCAACTGACTGTACCCACATGTACACAAACCTACAAAGTGACCCGAAGTGCACTCAGATGTAATTATCCTGTCACTATGATTCACTGTGGAACATTATAACACACAACACGGACTCTAATGTATCATCCTCGACAGGCAGATAGACAGATGGATATGTAACACGTATGTGTCACACGTCACAGGGATGATTAATCGTGACCTGAGGAATGGCGCAGTGACTGTCAGGAATGCGGCGTGGCTGTTTTGGTGCTCTGTGTTAAAGTACATACAAAAGGAAACGAGACACAAAATGGAAGGAAAGCGGAAAGTACGTAAAAGACATAACAACAGAATTCATACATCAAGCAGATCAGTCTATGCATTAGTCTCTGGCAGATTTATTTACTACCAAAACATGAGACTTTAAGGCTGAAGCTGATTTACTGTAGCACAGTTTTTAAAAATATTCACTGGCTTTTACTACATCTACTACATGTACTGTCTCTGTATTTCACAAATAAAACTCACTTGACTTGATAATACCTCATAATAGCAAATTAAGGAACAGAGAAACTAGGGAATGCAACTCACTTAGTGCTAAACAACCACAAAGGAACCGTAACCATAAAAAGATCTCACAGAGTTTCAGGTCTGCATAGATTCAATATCAATAAAATATGAACAGCTGAGTGGCAGCGAAATGGCAAGATGCTGGAATTTCATTCTGTAGGAGGTAACATGTTTATTTGCGTAGTCCTCGTGTTCACGCTGCTAGTAGCACCTCAGCTACGGGTCACATGGCAAGTCAATGCATGATACAGTTACAGTACGAGTAGAGTAGTTAGGAGCTAGAAGGTTATGTGCGTGATCTCATGGAGTTGACTCTAACTTGCCCAGAGGTGTGAATAAGAATGTGAATTTTTGATGTCTTTATGTGGCTTAATGTTTAAATTTGTACAGTAAAGTACATTCTGATCCGTCACATCACTGCATTGAGATGTCAGGTATGAGTAGGACCGAAAAGACCACACACATACAGGAAAAGGTAAAGATTTGACATAAAAAATCTGATTTGGTGCATTTTGGTCCAATCAGCATGTAATGAGAGTATTACCTTTGTATGGTCAGACCGCCTGTCCAGCCTGCACCCCGCCCCCCCTACTGTCACCAATGGACAGCTGGCCCTCCCACAACCCAAATGAATAATTCAATATTCCTTCATAATCATTAAAACGGCCCCAAACTAAGTCAGTGATTTTGTCATCTGCGCATTAAAGACGGTTTTCTGACCTGGCACCTGCAACATCATGTGCGATCACATTCCAAAAGCAATGAATATGACTTGCAGTTGTTTCTTCATCTTCACTATGATTCAAATTTGGTTTGCTCCAAGCACAAAACTAATCAAGCTCAAGATCGCAAGAAACAATCTTGGTTGTTAAACAAGATGCTCAGTGATTGTGGAACAATCCCTATCAGATACTGTGTACTGTTGCTTAATTTATTCAGATTTTCCATCTATAAATTCAGTTGAGTAAATAATTACAAGATGAGAACAAATGTCTACACTGTTGGAAAACGGGGGATCACACGATCTCCAGTCATGTCATGTTCGAAATATCATCGTATTGCATGTGAGCCTTCTCACATAAGAGCCTTCTCTTATATTCCACACAGTCCTCCAGTACTTAGCCCCCTCACACCTACACACATACTGACGGAATCAGCCTTTCACCCACACGCAGCAAACCAAGGCACGGCATTCATGTCACACAGGAAATGCAGCAGGTTTCCCACCATGCCATTCACCTCAGCCGCAGTCAGAGCGTGCGTAGGAATATCGTGCACATACGTTATTATGCTAAAATGTAATCAAATGAAATTGTAAAGGCCGTTTTGTCACATTGTCTGCTTTTACGCATGAAAATGCTCAATTGCTGTACAGTGTTACCTAAACCTGGTTTATGTGAAAACAGAATGTTTCTACCTGGATTTAAATAATGACTTTTTAACATTTTATTCTTGAAGCAATTGAATCAAAAACACCTTTAGCTGAAAAAGAGTTTTTCCATCATCAGGGTCTGCAGAAAGCCTGACATGAGTCCAAACGCTAAACCTTTGCATTTACTGTTCTGCATTACTCTGCTTTAGCTTATTTAGTCTCCACGCGGTGATGTGACATCATTTAAAGCATGCGGTACAGGCATAGGGAGGAAAGAAGGAGAAAGGGTTGCATAATGTCAAGCGGCTGGTTTTCTTCTCCACCTGTTGACACTGTGGACGTCTGCTGAAAATAGAGCCGCTGCCCGGCTCACAGCTGGACCAGCATGAAGCTATGCGCAACGCAACGAAAGCCATCGGTGGGAATTAAATCCTCAACGCCTGTCAGTCATGTGGGATGAACAAGGGGTCACACATGAGCGACATGGATCCACCTGGACCTGCTGTGGTGCCTAAACCGCAACGGGCGCTTGATAAAGGAGGACGAATCCGTAGGATGCAACCCCGGTCGCTGGGTGCCAATACAGCACCAGTAGTTAAAATTTATTACTGGGCTTTTGCTAGAAGTGCAGCCACTGGCATTCAGAAGGTACTTGGGCAGTTTCCAGCAACCCTTGGCTTGTACACTGTCATTTCTCACCCCTCCCTTTATAAAGCGACAGTAAGTTTAACACAAAACAGAGCAGACAGAGGATTCACTGGTGGGGCCGTCAAATTACTGCTCATCAAATAATTAAGTGTGTGGTTAATGTAATATTTTGAGTTGTTGAACAGAGGGGTCAAAGCCAATGAGAGGTGCTGATTCATCACATCCACCTCCCAGTGTTTCTCGCAAGAACTTGTGTGATTTTATAGCCCTGAGCCTTGAACCAAACCAAAGCCGAGGACGACCCCTGCCACATATTTCTCTATAGCGACTGTGTAAAATCCCTTCAGGTCTTGTCACTTGTGTTTTGTACCGGATCAATACCAGACTTCAGTCCCAGTGACTTGACCCCAATACCTCTGTGTCTGTCTGGCCCCATTCAGCCAAGGTCCTCCTGACTTTTAATCCCTTGCTCCTCTTTACTTAATCTGATCTCTGATGGATTAACAGCGCACAGGCTTGCAGTGGATGCCGTCACTACACTTGCAGTTTCTCAAGGTGATTAACATGTAGGTGTATTTATTTTCATGGATAAGGGACTGGTCGTGCTACTGTGTCACCTTGAACACGTGCATTTGACCATTTGCTGTATTCCATTATGTTTTGCCTGGGTTTATAAATTGTACAGAAAAAAAAAAAAGTATTTTCAGGTAAGTATTTCTGCTAAACATCTTTTTCTTATGTTTCTGTCCTGTGAAGAATATCTGTAATATTGCGAAATGTCTTCACTCTGTTTGAGCTTCTGTGGGTATTTCATGGCTCAGTATTGGTTAAGTGAAGCAGACTCGATTAATATCTCATGATCTATACTGCGGCTCCTCATCTGGAGAGTCTCCACGCTTTTCCCTCTACTCCTCTCTTCTACACAGATATTTGAAATGAGCTACTCGCTGAGACACGTGATGTTACCCAGCGAAAGAGTCAACCGCAATGACAACCACATGTGCCATTAAGTCCACCAGTGATGAAGATGCCTGATAAAATAAGATGATCACAAAACTGCAGGAATGTGATATCGCCATTTTGCCCAAAACATTTTCTCACAGTGTGAGTATACGCCGACGCAGTTCTACAGTTTTTGTGAATTGTAAGTGGCCTGAAACCAAACATTGCTGCCGTGTGTTACTAATTTGACATATCATATGCAAATCTGAAGAAATTGCAAAAAAAATAAATAAATAGTTTTCTCCTCTGAAAGGTGAAACGAGCAAACCAGGAACTGTAGAGGTGATCATAGTATTTTTTTCCAGTCTTGTTGCTACACTAGGCTAACACCAACAAAAGAACCAAACAAAACTACATCTATATAACTTGAATGTCTATATGACTTGACCTGCTATATTAGAAACCAGCAGGGTGGTGTCGGATCTGTTAGAGGTGTGAAAACGAGCTCTCCACTTCATTAGCATCTTTCATCTTCAGCTCTGCCTCGTGTGCTCAAATGTTGACCCGACTGAGACGAGTAGGAGGAAAAGGGGCGCGGGGCGACTTGTTCTCTGCAGGCGGCCTGGCACAACAGCATGCACGTGGGAGTACGTGTGTTATTTCCTTTATGTGTGTGTGTGCGTTTGTCCGTACGTTAATCAATACGACGTTCTGTACGTGGATTTTCAGGTTGTACAGATCTACTGTACACGTTATTGTGACAGGATGCTCCCTCAACTGATCTGCATGTGTGTGTGTGTGTTTGTGTGAGTGGTGTTCTTTATAGTCAGCTCCAGACCCCTTGCTGGGAAGCTGCAAACAGTCGACAGCTTAAAAGAATTAAGAGATTATACAACCGAGAGACCCTTGTGGCTTGTTTTAGCTCCTTCCCAACAACAACCAGTTATGTCTGGATAACTGATTACCACCTAAAGTGTGCGCAGAGGGTTGGTAACCTCTGTAGTTAGTAATCCACATCCCCCCCCTCAGCTTTGAATTCTAACGTACAGTATCACAGACAAAAGCAAACACTAGCAACGGAGAGGTCTACCTACCGGGTTTGTACTGTGTGTCTTCGAATAGGGGATGGTACAGCGCGCGTAGAGCTCACTCTCACAGTGTATCCAACATTACTGAGCCCGAGGTTGCGTTGGGAGACCGTGTAGGCTGAGAGAAGAAGACTCCCTCCCTCTCTCCCTCTCTCTCTCTCTCTCTAGCTCTCGCCACGTCTTTTTCTGCTCCCTGTGAGTCTGTCAAGGAGCTCAAGCATGTGCCTGAAATACCCTGTGCCGCACAATCGCTCCACAAACATCCACACGCACACAATGCAGATGTATTTCATGCGCATACATTTTAATTAGACTGCCAGCAAGTTGTCAGTTTTGCTACAGTATATTGTAGCTGTTTCTTTGCTGGATCCATTACGAAGGCGAACGCTGTTGCGTGTGTGGGTGAAAGGGTCAATAAGAGGCAACGTAAAAACATCGGTAAAAAACATTACGTAACAGCAGAAACATCACTGGGTAAATACAGCAAGCCTCATTATTTACATCACTACATCAGCTGGAAACAGGTTAGAATCCTACCGATGACGTATTTTGCCTGATGTAACAAAACAAAACAACAAAAACAAAAATTAAAATCTGTACTGCCTCCAAAAAGTACTGTTCTGAAAGTAGTTACCTTGTGCCGTTTCTCCCTCTGTCTCCCTCTCTATCGCTTTCTCAAAAAGAAAATGTCACAGGCACTCGTGGGAACTATCGTTTTTGTAGCAGAAATCTTTGGTTTGGTTTGGCTTTGGTCAAGACCATGTGACAAAAAAATCAATAAATGTAAACAATTATTTTAGTTTACTCACCAGTATGACAGTGTTAGTTCAAAGTGCTTTTATGGCAAAAACATACATAGAACTAGTTTAAAATGAAGTCATGTTATAACTTTCATTATGTCTACGTCACTATAACCTTGTGTTGTGTATGGGTTAAGAAGTTTTGTTGTAGTACGACTTTTTACAGTAGGTTGGAGACAAACAATGTAAAACAAATAGTCTGGTGGTTGTACTGTCAGTTGTACTGAGTGAAAGTGAGTGAGAGAAGGTGTGTGTGTGTGTGTGCGTGTGTGTGTGTGTGTGTGTGTGTGTGTGTTCAGCTGCCGATGCCCGTGACAGACGCATGCAGACATCAGCGCTGACATACAATTAGCAAACTGCTCTTGTCCATTTTTAGCTTTAGAAGGCGACCAGTGAAGCAGGCATGTATGTGTCTCCATCTCATTCTCACTGCGACTCAACTGCAGCTATCGGCGGGACAAGCACGCTCACGGTCAGATAAGTGGTGGACTCTGTCCGTCTGAGGCTACTTCATAGTTACAAAAGGATGCTTTTATGTTTTTCTGGTGTTCCTTTTGAAATGCTGCTCTACTTAAAGGCTTTAATTGGAGAGGTGGTTGTTGCCATGGCAACGTCGCCCCGGCTCCAAATTTGCACACAGTTGGTTAGACAGACGAGAGAAGGGAAGCCTAGTGGTGGTGCTGCTTTTCGGTGAGGATGTGCTTTCAGATTGGCAGAACGACTGTAGGTTCAGTGTCACTGCTGAAGACTACGGACGAGAATCAGTCCTGCAACCTGCGTGGTTTGACCTTATACTATTTTTCTATATATGTATCTTTTCAGCTATGGAATATCACAGAGCCTCTACACAAGAGCTTCAGATTTTTCTGCAAATGTCATCTACTGTAATGAGGCGACCGTTTGCCTCACTTTACTTGGTTTCATCTGGTCCAAACATCCAAAGATTCTGGAGCTAAAACTAACCGCACGAGTGAAAAAAACAAAACGAAACGGGGACAGGGAACAGAAGAGGAGAGTTGTGAACACAGGGATGAAGAAGTTATTTTGGTCCCTTTACTCCACCTGTCAAGTGCAGCAGGGCACATCAGAGCGCCGAGGCTGCAAACAGCCACCATTCACAACACACGTTTTCACCATTATCCTCATCGTCGGCACACTTGCGCCCCTCTAGTGCCGTTAGACCGGCACTCCCGTTCCCGTGGCAACCAGTGAAGTGAAGTGGTGCGTTTTAGCCGCTTTAAGTCTAAAGATAGAGCCCTCATAAACACAGCAGCTGGGCATCCCGACCACAGTGATCGCTTTCAACAAAGACAGAGTGGGAGTGGGTGCAGCCAGGAATGAATGAGGCTGAATGCTAAGTGGTGCATAGGCACACACAATGAAAACGTCTGTTAGTCCTACATGTAAAAACCAGCAATGCGGACTGTATGTCAATGAAACTGGCTCCGATAACGATGGTCCTTCATCGTGTTGAACCGTTCGTGTTGAATATCAGTACCTTTGCTCCTGTAAGACCATATAACGTCTCTGCTCTTAAAAGCTACCTTTAGGTGTTAGTGCCTGGTGCCAAAGAATGTGGCACTTTTTGTGGCTGCAGCGTCTACAGTAATGCTCGAGTGTCGCCGGATGCTGATGGGGCTGCTTTGCGGTTCGTAGGCGATATCAGAGAGACATATTAATATTCCCTTGTAGTTATGATTGTGTCCACCTGACATTATAAATATCTGGTCCTTTATAAGTCTCCTGAACAGAATAGAATCAGCTTTGTTGATTATGCAGACACCCAGGACACTCAAGCTGATTGTAAGCTTGTAAGTTCAGAAGCTACATAATTCTTCCCTGAAAAACACCAGCCAGCTGCATATTTTGTCTCCTGCTCAGCTGCAGAAGCTTGTAGCTCTTACAGCGATGTCACGAGGGTCTCTGTGACCTTGGTGTCTAGTTGCCCTCTTGCACGGTACCACTTAACCTCAGTCTTTGGATGTAGAAGTACGTAGATGCAAAATGTCTTAATCACCAGGAACAGAGATGGACAGGAAAAGATGACTTCACGCGCGCCACATGACCGCGCCACATTCTCCACCATGCCTCTAATGAATGAAAATGTATGGAGCATCTGCGCTGGCGTCGTCGGGCCCGATGCAAGGCTGCCAGTCTCTCCGAAAGAGGCCTTCATAACACATCCGCAGCCTCCCACCCACTCACATTCTGTCGCAGAGAGGAATTATGTGGCACAGCAGAGCAGAGATGGTAAATGCATCGCAGGGCGCTTGAGTAGATGCAGACAGTGGACAGAGGATTCTTTGGTAACAAGGACGCTGGCTAGTTGAGGGGATGACAGCAGCTCAGCATGTTTGTTTGTTGGATCTGTTGATGTCAAGGCAACGATACTGTTTTATATTTACTGTCTACTTACATTACATCAGTCACAGCACTCGGGTAAATGTAGTCTATTCCTGACATCTACTGGCTGCACAGCATTTTACATTTAGGATATTGCATATTGTAACTGTCAGATTGAATTGCCTAATTATTTTATATCTTTTCAGACATCGATAATCTCCTGTGTTTGGATATATTGTTCAAAATCAGATAAGTTCCTTAATCTTACTCAAACATCACAATTGAAACGGACGCAGGAGATGGACGGGTAAGTAGAAGAGCAGCAGATGGGTGATGTGCTGTCCAATGGCACACACTGTAGCAACGGGACATCTGAACACCCAGCTGAGTAACAAGCTGCTGCTGCCACCACAAAGGATCCTGAGTGCAGATGTACCGATAATCAATACAGTAACTACATTCTCGAATCAATAGATCTGTTTACAGTTTATCATCTTAAATACAGATTAAATACTCAATGCACTACAATCACCTGCAGCGCCCACTGCGACCTCAATAATAAGCATCTTAAAAAATTGGAGAAATCCTAACATGGCCGGTTAGAGGATGTTCCTGTATGTTAAGCACATTTCATGGCAATTTAGTTAAAATAACCTTTCCTGAATGCATCACACGAACGCACACACACCGGGTCAGGCTTCACGCTGTTGACTTTCCACATGGAGGCAGTGTTACACTATATGTGACCCACAGGAGCATCCAGCTGGAGTCCCTCCCCCTCCCTGTGACATCTCAGAGACTCTCTCTGTGCACCTGTCACACTCAGCTGCCTTTATAGGGAAAACACCCGTCCACACACACAAAATGAGACTGCTTTAATTACAGGATACACATATATTAGCCATCGAGATTCCTCACTGAGAGGATTCAGTCAAACACAGCACTGAGATTCAAAATAATACAAATGATTTATTTCACATGAGTGGTGTAAAAGATATACATAAGGCAGTTATACGAAGTCACCTGATTCCTCCCTGCAGGGGTAAAACTCGCTGGTGCGCGGGCAAGGCTGGAGAGAGCTGGCTGGGATACACAGCACAGCACATCTCCTCTCCTCATTCTAGGGAGTTTGGTTTTTTAAACCCTCGACTTGCGTCAGTCACAGAAAAGCGATTGTCCAAATTTGGTCTTCGTCCTTGATATTTTAGACTAATGACTCTGTTTACATGAAAGTTATCAACAGGTCACTTCGACCTGGCGTGTTCCCGGAGCAGCCGCACACGCCAAGAACTTTCCAGATGTGGGAGAGAGAACATCCAGTTGTTGCCAGAACAAGGGGTTCAAATCCTGGACACAGAAACTCTGTAACTCATGGCCTGACTGTCTTACTTCATGCCTGCACTTATGAAAGTCTATTCCTATCAATACATACATAGAGTACAGATTCCATCCTATACATCCTAAGCATATATTCCATCCCAAGTACACACATTTTCCACTACAATATCACATTCACAATTTACAAAGAAGCAATAAATTAGCCTAACAGCTTAATGAAAAACACCATTTTCATAACTTTATAAGCCCCGACACTGATCTTGTTACGCCTGCGAAATAAAGAGGTAGACAGTCTGTTCTAGAAGTTGATGTGGAAGCAAGAACATGGAGTAGCATCAGAGAAGTAGAGTGAGCCAAATCATGGAGCCAACTGGGTCAGAGCATCTTCCAAATGCTAATATGTTTATCTTTATAAAAAAAAACAGTTGCAATTACGCTCCCTACAGAAATAATGATTTCAGTTTTGTTGGGTAGGCAGGTGATTGTAGGAGAATGTGTCAGCAGGTCAAATCCAGTCTTCTGGAAGCTACTGTAGAACAAATGAAAATTACCTCTCTATTATACTAGAAGTGACATTACATCATTCAGATGATTATTGTGACGATCAGACTTTCTCTTCTATATGTGTTTTCCTGTGAAATGATTAAAACCCATTTAGACGTAACTGCACTAATCCACTGCAAATCGAATTGATCCCTGGTTTGTGGACTGTCAGTTATTAAACAGTAACTAAACATGACCATAAGGTTGCAAGGCTGGTGGAAAATACTTGTATTATTACTACAGCAACGCACCGAAACATCCTGTGCTGAGGACGCTTGGTTTTTGCAGCGGAGAGTGTTTCCCCCCTGGTCTAATGTGGGTCAGTTTAACTGGCGAAGAGAGAATGGGAACAGCTCTGTTAAAGGGAAAGCCAATGCAAACGTTCTCTGACTCTGTGTGAGGAGCTTTCTGGGGTGAGGGCCTGTTGAAAATGGGTCAACAGTGTAATGAAAACACGCTGAAAAATGCATAAATATGCATATATTACACATTGCGAGCATAAAACAAACTAACAATATGTGATCCCCACAAGAAAAAGGCTCTGGCCTACTTTCAGACTAGCTGAGAGAAATCGAAACATTTCGCGATTTTAGTTGCTTTTGCTTCATCAACACCATTTTGACGTATTACTTATAGTTCAAACACATGTTCTAAACAGCGTCACTCTTATCCTGACTAGTGGCGTCTTTAGTGATTAGATTATATTTATTTCTGAAAGAGGGGTTGAAAGCAACAAAGATGATATTGAGCTGATGAATTTATAAAAAATGTGGCATTATTGAAGTTCCTGGAGGGCACAGGTTTCATTATTCTATTATATGGGGGTTTCTTCTTCTTCTTCTTCTTCTTCTTCTTCTTCTTCTTCTTCTTCTTCTTCTTCTCCTTCTAACGTTGACTGTTTTGAGAAACTGCACCCCTTTGGGCACAGTACTTCTCCCGCAGGTGAAGGTCGGAATTGCAGCTCCTCATTGCGCCAAAACCTGTCCAATTTTCTAGAGGTCGATGCTTGCTGAAAAAAAAATTATAATAACGTACCCAGTTATATTGAATTGGTTACGTTCATCACCTTAACAATAAGCCAAGCAGCGAGTGAGAGAAAACAAGAGGTTGTTCAAAATTCCCTAATGAGACTTTCTCTAGCTACACTGTTGATGTGGGTCTACTCCCATGTGTTAACGCCACCGCTGTGGCCTCATCCTGTAAAAACATGCATCGTGGGAGGTCAGGGGTGCACTGTACCAGTGGAAGAAAGCTGTGAAACATTTAGAGAAAATATTGATGATTTATATTTAAAGTAAATGTCATCTTGACCAACAAGCTATTTTATGATCTATCTGGCTGATTCCCTTAAGATTTACTGAGCGCATGATTTGATTTGAAGCCTGTGACCTTTCCTTCCAACGCCATTACACTGCAGGGTTTTAATTTTATTTATTCTTCGAGACGTTTGCTGCTTCACTGATCAGCATATGTCCTTTCGTTCCAACCCTCTAGTCCTCCAGTGGTCAAGTAGAAATGATCTAGCTTTTCTTTTTTTTTTTAAGATGCTTAAGTCTGAACGTATCAGGCCGCGGCGAGAAAGACAGAGCGCCGGGATGTCACTGCTGTTCATGAAAGCTTAGCGAGGCGTGTGAAGCCGAAGCTCTGAATATTCAATATGTTCTCTCAATTCCTTTAAGGCATGTTCCTCTGAAAAAAAATGAAGTTGTCACTAAAGCTACAACCATGTGGGTCCCAGAGTGTGTGTGTAAGTTATACCAGCATATCCTCCATACTCAGTGGATGACCCACTTTGAGACAACATGAATGGATGAGAATGTACTGTAGGAATGAATGATACACTTGGATTGATAAGCGAATGGATGGAGCCTTGTTTCCAACGAATTCTAGGTGATGTGGTGATGCTCATTTGTGCATTGTGACGTTAAAAATGCGCATTTATTTGCATTGCTTCTGCTTTTAAACTACACTCATCTCCCCTACGGGTTCCATCACACACAACCATACAGGGACATAGTTGGCACCTCAGCTGAACCCGCTGAATTGTTTAACAGTGACGGTGCAAGATCATTTCCAGAGTAGTGATTTTATTTCATTGTTTGTAAAACCTACTGTTCAGTGGAAGGTGCCTCACGGATAATGCAGACTGAGAAAATGTTTAGTACATGTTGGCTCATGAAGTGTATGAAAACAAACTTTTTAAAACAACTGAAGAAAGCAAATTGACTTATTTAAGCTTTTTTTGGGGGGTAATCGTGACTTAGTTACTCAGGCAGTTGGTTAGATTCCTAGTTCCCTCTGGTATCACTGGACAGTCCACTGAAAACCCAATTAATTGCGGCTGGCTGTCCATAAATGTTTCTCCAAGGGGATTAATAAAGTATCCGTTGATGTGGTTATTGTAATTAGTGGTACTGTATAATCCATATTACATAATTGCCAGCATGAATCTCCTGGATTGCCGCTCTCCACTGGGCTCCTTCCAGACGATTCCAGGCATGCAAACAGTGCAACGGTTATTGGAATGGGCTGTAAGGTGGCCTGCTGGGAAATATGACTGATACAGTGAGGGCAGCTCCAGTAAGACCGAGCTGCAGTACAGTCGTTTTTGCAGTGCTCTATGTAATGTGACGCTGACTCCTGCATGATCATTTTGGTTGCATTTTTCTTTTCTTGCAGCTGGCATTTTTTAAATACCATATCTTCTCAGATTCATCTTTTGACGTCAAACACAAATGTTATATAGTGAATATAAACAAAAATGATGTATTTGTATATATCATATTTCTTACACATACACATATACATATATAATGTACAATAACATATTAAACAATATTTTTCTTACCTAGGTGTTGGACTCTGACAGTTCAATGACATTCTGTTAAATTGTTTTAGGTCTCACATTTTGTTGGCAACAGCTCTCTGAGCTTTCGCTGACCTCGGGCAGCGGCTTGGTCGACAAATGCCAGCTGCTGTCAACAGCCGATGAGGTGTGAAACCCAGCTCTTGTTGACATGGGTGAGTCTGACCCTGCGCTGTTCTGCCTTCTTGAGAGTTGGCGCAAAGGACAACTTTTGTCAGTGGATGATGATGCCTTACGCATCTGAAAAGCCACACGTTTTTCCACACTATACCGTTTTGCGGTGGCTTGGTGAGCTCGGTCGGCGGGATAGGTCCCACCTTTGTTGCGTTTTACAGCCAACCTTTCCAGCTCAGTGCTCTGCCATTGATTGTTGTTCAGCGTCTTCGCAGTACTGCAGTGTTCCTGTGCTCCTCCTTGCCTCTTCATCTGCTGTCCTTGATTGTCCCGGAGTTTGGCCGTTGGGAACGTATCCAGCCTCTTATCTCTTCTCTACTTTGCCATTTCTCTCAGCAACACTCATCCTGTCAATACTTATCTTACTCGTCCGTTCAGTGGCCTGACACCTGCTAGAAGAAGACCCTCACCTGCCAAACCAACCTATGTCCTCTTTGTTTTTGTTATTTCAACTCATACAAGCAAACTACATACATACGTACTATAACCTGCCTAATCCCATGCACAGTTTGTGCAGAATGATTATTGAATTCAGTTCGACACCAGCAGAGGTGGTTTTTTCGCTCAGTATGTTCAAACAAAAAATAAATAAATGCAGAACTGCAATAAAATGTGTCACAAAACGTCTTAATGAGAAGTGGGAGGAACCCATGTTCACATAACAGCCAATATATCCCCAGGTATCTTCAGAATCCGCTATAAAGGGAACTTTCTCATTCTCGTAGGTGTTTGCGCCCTGTCTCTCTGGACCCATTGCACAAACTAAGGCGGAAGAATCAAATATTAACCTGAATATTAACCTCCCACTAAAAAAAAACCAAAACAACAAAGCACACTGAAATACCAAAGCAAAGAAACAGACTCTGTCTCAGTGGCTTTGCTCCTCTCACCGCTAACTGGATGGGATTTTTAGGCATTGCACCTACCTGACGAGACCCCGCTGAGATTTAACAACGCCGTGTAATAGGAAGTCTTGCTGCTGCCATAGCCCCTCTTACATCTGACAGAGGAAATCCTAATTCTCAGTAAAATTGAGGCAAATCCTGTTTGGTCCCGCTGACATACTGTAGGAAACTGTAGAATTTACGAGAACACGACAGCTAGGCAAGTTTTTTTGGACTTATGTCAAGAAATGAAGTGTGAAATTGTATTTGCCACTTATAGATGAAACAAACAAAGGGTCTTGAGGCAGTGTGTGCCAAGGTTGGGACGTCGAACCTGGGAGTGTTGGCTACTAACACAACAGACAATATACAAGTACCAGTGTAAAAACTTATTTTGACCATGCTGCTTCATTTTTTTATTATTATTACTCTGTAGCATTAGCTTGACCTTAAAGACAACCGACGTTTGTACTGACGAGTAAAACTAGCTGTGCTTATATGTTCAACATCACATTCTCCTCCTGGTGTCCCAACATGGATTATCACAACAGTCCTCTCTGTTTGTGAATCCCAGAAGAAACTAATCTATTTATGAGCGAGAGAAATTACAAAAGCACTCACTTCCACATTTGGTTTCACTGGCTTCGAAATGAGAAACATTACAGCAATGATGCTCTAAACTACATATTAATGGGGGACGGATGATCTATGTACATGTAAGAGAGACATTAGGCATCTGGCAGATGTGTCTGTGGGCTCTCCCGTGTTTTCAGCCCTTTCTTTCTTCTGTCTTTCAGTGAGAGAAAGTGGGACAAGGCCAGCAGTTGTACTGTAAAACCCACAGGAGCTTCATTCTCCAGTCGCTCTTGATAATTCACTTGGACACAAATGGTTATTTAATAAAAATACATTTTGCATTTTCATATTGTTTAATCCTTGCAGCATTTATCATTTCCAACTGGTGCTAATTGTTTGGTTTTCATTGCCATTGGGGGGGGGGGGGGGGGGTATGTGTTACATAAATGAACTTAGTTTCACCTCTGTGCTGTTTAAAAATGCAGCCACTGCATTTTGTGCCACGGTTGATCGAAGTGGGCACTGTCACGTCTGTGCCGTATGCGCTTCCAGCTCAAGGTTAGGAGCTTTTAGGTTTTCATTTTAGAGACAATATACACTGAGACAGGGATTCTGTTGCTATGGCGACCGCGGGAATAAAAATGGAGGTGGCTACAGAGGAGAAGTATAGGGCTAATTAAAATAAAGATTGAATGGGCCACGAGCGAGATTCGGATATTTGCTTCTAGAGTGCGTCACCTGTCGGCTCACATCTCTGTCTCACGCTGTGGCACTTTGGATCAAACTACTTCATAGGTCTGCAAAGTGAAACTAACACCCAACAATTTGCTTGAGTGCTTTTAAGCAAAGATTTTTAAAAAAAGCAGCACGTTGACAAAAGAGTGTGACTAAAAGCAGTGTGAGAGGACACATGACACTCATTCTCACACACTTGCTTATTATCATCTCTGCTCAGTTTTAATTTGTCAAACATTACGCCTTCTGGGTAATATTACAAGTTACATCTCAGGGACTTTTTTTTTTAAATCTTAGTTAATTCATTACGTTTTTAGTGAGTAAATAGCAAATTAAAATAGTTCTACAAGCCACTGCAACATGTGATTAAAACTACTAGTATAACTTCAGTGTTCTCTAAAACGTTATTTAGGATGTACTGTGTACATTTATGCCACTACACAACCTAACACACAGTACACACACGGCACACACACCTAAAGACCTTTAGACCCACTCACATCTAAAATGTTCCCCTGTTGTTTTCTGTATGTTTGTATCATAAATCAGATGCTCATTACATATAGTGTCATATTATACATTCACTGTAGAAAAGATATCTAGATGTTATTTGGGTGACATGTAGACCCTGATTCATGTGGTAAATCCTTTTTTTTTCCTGAAGGTTTACTATAATGTACTGTAACATAACACTATAATACTGCTCACTGTAGTTTAAAGCTGATTTGACGTTTCCGCCCTACAGGCGTCATTGTAGGCGGCTCTCATCAGGCTTAGCACAAGTAACGCTGGGTCAACACAATTCAGTGCACTAAAATATTATTAAAATATCATCCACAGTGCCCAAAATATCCTAAACCATACAGAATACAGCAGTGTACAGGATGACTCCTTTTGGCAGCGTTTAAATGAAGCCTAACCAGCTTATTTGGCGCACAGACACGTTGCGTATGTTGGAGAGAACAATCTGCAGGCGTAACCTTTAGGTGCTGACAGCTGGGACTGGAGCTACTTGAAGAACGACGCCCATTAGAGCATCTATCTTATCACGGCAGGTCGTCCTGAGTCAGTGGCCGCCCGAGTCATCACCTAGATGACCGATCGGCGCGGGTCACGGGTCCACGGGCTCTGGGTTGGTGGGTTTAATGCAGCGAGAAGGTCAGTGAGCAAATCACGGTGACAAATGCGTAAGGCTCTACTAACAATACGTACAACTCATATTTATGTTATGTTTATGTTCAGGCCAGTTCAGTGATCCATCCATACAGATAGGAACCGCAATCCTAATCCTCTTCTCACGGAATGGCGTCAAAAACACCTCCCAAATCAAAAATAAGAATCACATTTTATACTGAAAGAGCACGGCCTGCCTAACAACACAAACCATGAGTCTGGAAGCTACTGTAAACAATGCATCACTTCCCTTTTGCTCAATCACTGGAGCAACAATCTCTACAGGCCCAATGTAGGACACCGCGCAATACACCTTTAAATTATTTGCAAGGCTTTTTCGTCCTTTTTGAATCGAGACGGCTTTAACATTTCCAGTGTGTAATTTTAAATGATTGATTGCAGCTATTTGAATTATTCACGGTTAACCTGACACGAGGCTGTCAAGCTCTTAAAACGCTGCTCCTTAAGTTTTGCTTTTCTCCAGTCTCTTCACTCGCAACTTTAATAAAATGGAGAAATGAAAATGGAGAGACTATTTACTAATAGATACAGTTTTTCGTACTGGAGTTCAGCCCATGACACTGGGTTATTTTGTCATTTCTGGTGGTCATGTACTCCTTCTAGAAAGTCCACCATTTTGCTCCGTCGCTAACCGACAGATGTGTCAAAACATCTCAGTCAGAAATGTAAAGTAAATAGACATTAAGTAGGTTTAAAGCCAATGTGAGACAAGAAAACCTTTACGAGATCACCAGACGAAATGAATGCGTACTATGAATGAACTAGGAATACAACAACTACTCATTATGATGTCATCATATGTCATTGATTATTAATTTGTCCTTTACTTGTTCCTCAGAAATGACTCAACTTTTTTTGTGAACCAAGAAATTTTTGCACAAACATGAATCACCACAGCAACTACAGTGAAAAGAAACCAAATGGGAGATATACACGTCCCACAGCATTACTCAATAATAAATAACTGTTCTCCTGAAATAGTCTCAGTTCATATTTATGAACTGCCCCACGTGTCCAGGTTCCCTGTGAAGCAGGATTTAATCCCAGATGACTTTTCCCAAAAATGGAAGCGCACATCTTCCTCAGCCAGACTTCGTCCATCACATTTAGCTTATTGCTGAGGCCAGAAACAGGAGACTGTGGTGTCAGGTTGTCAAGGCCAGGCCACATACGCAGTCAGCACAGACTCAATAAGTTGGCTTGGCAGTTCAGTTACAGGATGAACCTTGGTAATGGTTTCACTGTTGTGATGGGCAGAGGTTGACTTGGGAAACATTTAACACTGTGCAACTGAGACTAGAGTCAAGTTGTTTGGTTAATATTTAATTTATTTAGTTGGGGTTGCACCATAAAAGCAACGTGTCAACTGTTGAATTAAATTATATTTTAGTTAACACGCGCACACACACATCTTGTCACATGAAACTTACAGACTCACACCAAATCGTCACAGTTACATGCCCCCCCCACCAAAAAAAATAAAATAAACCGTACACAGCATCCACCTGTGTCCGTCACGTGTTCGCACATGTACAGTGACTTAGTACTTAGATAAAACAGATTGTCATGAACTCTCACTTTGTGACATATTAAAAGAACGTATTTACTAACATTTATGTTGATGCAAAACAAAAAGCACATTTAGGATCAAAGTATTGTGAGAAAAGTGACCATGCAAATGTTTTGGGAGTACAGAATAAATCATCTCTATAGCATAATGCAGGCTTGGTATACAAATACTGAAAACCATACATACATCTCATGATCACATTTTTATTTCATATGAAAACGTCAAGCTTTGGCACGGTTCTCACTCTAGTAAAATATACTTGATGCCATTTCTCCAGTGTGTCTATTAAACTTTAAATCCAGAGGGTGCTTATTTAACCACTGGAGGTACTAACGTAAATCACTGTACACGACAGAGTTTTTCCAACGGACATACAGCACACTCCACATTTGACGCACACTGTGTGTGTTCATGTCAAAACAAAAAAGACGAAACTTTAAATCTTGCTGGTTCTTTTATGGCACAAAACAAAATTACAGCACAAAACTGGTGGAAGGTGCCGTTCTTCCAGTGCACATGATGGGATTGAAAACCATGACAGAAGGTTTTCATTTGAACAAAATTTGAATTATGATAATATTACTGAGGTATTACAATTTTCCAACAATATTCCATATTTATATTCTTGTGGGAAAATGTCCATGTAAAATTAGGTTTCAGCGATTCACATTTGATTGAAGCTACTAAGGAGAGCACAGTGTAGTACAGACTATTCAAATTCTAAACTTAACAGATGAAATGCTGATGAAGAAGATGTAGAAAGGAACATTGGAAGAATTTTACTGTTTTCTGCTTGAGCCAGAGTTGACAGATTTACTGCAAACCTAGCTGAAAGAAAAATGGGTAGCTACAGTATCTGCGTGATGCAGTCCTAACACCACCCTAACCTCACAATTTCCTTCATTAAATAGACCGAAGCCGTCTGCAACAATGAATATGGCACCTGTCAATCTAACATCTGTATTGGTTAGACTCAAGATTACTCCAGAGCATCACACTGCCCCCACCAGGGTCTGAGCCTTTCACAAGAAAGACCAGGCTTCGCTGACTTGTTGTGACTTTCACCTGCCTTTTGTTGGGGTTTTTA
Source organism: Macropodus opercularis (assembly GCA_030770545.1). Lineage (NCBI taxonomy): Eukaryota > Metazoa > Chordata > Actinopteri > Anabantiformes > Osphronemidae > Macropodus > Macropodus opercularis. The sequence continues at coordinate 9,719,755 of JAUCMP010000028.1, forward strand.
GAGGTGGACATGGTTCAGCATTATCATCTGGCCCATCTCTGGCAACACAACCCCATATGCAAGCAGTGAGCTGTGATGCAAAGTGTGTTCTGACACATGCCCTTGACAAAGCTGCTCGCATATTCATTTTTTTTTTTTTCTGCTTCCAATACATCAACTTTAACTGCGGCCTAGACGATCCCACTCCCTGACGAGTGCCACTGTGGTGAGATGGATAAATTCAATCAGGTGGTTGTAATATTATGGCTGACTATACATGGATGCTTTCAGCATAAGTGCAGATACATATGAGGTTAGTTGAGTCATGCCGGCTGAACTTCCTACTACTCATCCTACCTACTACTACCGTACCTTCTTCAGCATCATTTAACTTTCAGGTCTGTTCAGCATTTTACAAATCTTGGACCAAGAACTCTTTGGCACAAATATTACGAGCAGCTACATCTTTGAGATAAGCTACAGCATGTAAAACAAACTCCCAAAAAATGTCCACAATATTCACTACAATATCCATCAGCTGGGCTGGTTGATATGCTCCAGGATGTATCGCTAAGCACGTTTTCTTAATCCAAAAGACAGATCTTCCATTTAATTCAGTCCCTCTAAATAGATGACGGTACTTTAGGACTCTTTCAGCGTTAATGGGACCTAATGAGACCTTATGCATCCTATGGTATAAAGATGATATAAAGAGAATGATATGCTGATCCAAATGTTAGTACAAGATAGAAAGATAAGGTCAGGGTTTACTGTATACAATGTACAGTAAACACATGTTTCAGTGCAAGTCACAGCATATTTGACTTCGTAGCTACAGAAGGAATGCTAAGCACACTTATGGTTCAAAACAGTATTCTGTTGAGTATGTGGTATCTGTACAGAAAGAGACGAAATACAAAACATATCTCTGTCACATACTAATATTATTATAGTTTCTCACTCTTTGTAAAATAGTTCAGTCTTTATCTTTTCAACTTTTACATTTTTCTCTATAGTAAATTATTATTTTGTGGTGTAGCACCCTTTTAAACCAACAGTGCAGGGAAGTAAACACTGGTTTCACAGCTATACATTTATTTTGCATTAGTTTGCTACAGTTTAAACATCACTGTGCTACTTGGTTTTTCTTCTTTCTTTCTTTTTTGTGATGATTTATATCCAAAACATGTTTTAAAAAAATTTCTCTGGTCTCCAAAGCACTGTCACAGCATCAATGTAACAATAGGTTTCCTTGGGGGTGACCACGAAAAAACACAGTGATTATTTCTACAACACTTAAAAGGTTGTGCTTTTAGTGTAAACACGTACAAAAATCTCATGCTGAATAAAATCTTTTCTTGTTATGTTTGATGTTATGATATATACAACGGTATTCAGGACTAGCAGTTGGCACAGATACTGTATAGGGTGGTGTGAAAATCCAGCTTGGTTGCATTGTACGCTACATCGACTCAGCCTACAGTTTTATTTATTTTATTTTAGTCCTTGAAAACAGGAGTTATGGACGTCCCCTTGTAGAATATATTCCGAGCGTTATCAGGGCTGTTGGCTCTCTCCGGGATCAGAATAATATTATTGCCTTTTCTCCGAAGAGTGGACTCACGACTAGAAGTTACTGAGGGGGTTTCTGACGCGCTCTCTCCACCTCTGCCTCCTCCTCCAGATCCAGAGCCACAAGCATCCCCTGGAGTGATCCTAATGGTAGAGTGGCCCTGAGGCTGAAGCCTCTGCTCTGACTGGCTAGTGTTCTGGGTGTGGACAGTAACTATGGGTGGGGTGCTAATGGTGGCGGCGGTGGTAACGATGTGGTTGGCATGCTTCCTGTCAATCGACCCTTCACGTATCGAGTCTGAGCTTTCTGAATCTCGGTTTAGATCATTGAGCTCAAACGACTGCCTTAAACTCCCTCCTCCTCCTCCTCCTCCAGGTCCACTCGTGCCTGCACCCCCACCTGCTCCGGTGCCGTGATCCAGAGAGCGCCACCTCCATGACCCGCTTCCATCTGTTGATGGAGCTTGGATTACAGGCCTGTTGTTTTCGGGATGGGCCTCTATTCTGACAATTGCTCCGGTACTGCCTGAAATGCTGCCTGTGGTGCTGCCCAGAGAGCTGGGCCCCGTCGTGCTGCTGGGTTCTTGATCAGTTAATGCCCTATAGCGAGCAGGGCCTTGACAACTTCCAGTGGTGCTGCAGCCGATGCTGCTCTCATCTAAGCTCTTGGAGTGGGTCTGCAGCAGGCCCTGCTGCTTGGACATAGCAATGACTTGCATGATTCGTGGCTGGGTGTTCTGCCCGTTATCGTTAGTCCTGCAGCCTGTTGTCTTCTCAGCTGCTCTTTGCCAGTTAGCCTGAACTGTGCTGTTTACCGTCGATATCCCGTCACTTCCTCCTCCAACAGGGCTCGAGGAAGTTGGGTTGTAAGTCTCATGAGCCTCCTCTGGTATGTGGACCAGCTGTGAGGATCCAGGCCTGGACTGCATGGATATCCGGGTTCCTCCAGTGATGCCACTACAGTTACTGGGCAGGGTGGTACTGGCACCTGTTGCCAGTTTAGACATGTACGCAGGAGCATCGAAACCTCCACTCAGACTCATAGCCGAGGGCTCAGAGCTGGATCGGAGCTCCATGCTGCCGTGGTGATGAGGATGCTGGGAGGAATGGCCAGATGATGAGTCTACAGAGGAGGAGAACGAGTCTGGGACCTGCAAGGAGCATTTATGGTTATTGTTTTTACTTTTCCATTGAGACAGGAGTTGCTTGGATCGACTAGAATCCATGGAGGCATGGTGGAGAGTGGCTGCGTGACGTCTGGCTGCTTCCTCATATGCTGCCATGGCCTGGGGGGTGTGGACTCTAGGAAGAGTGTGGCTGAAGGTCATTATGGCATCTTTGCTCTGGGCGCTGCCGGCGGACATCACTTCCACATCGGCACTAGAGCACTTCATGCTGTCTTCAGGTCTCGGCTGCTGAAGGCCTCGGTGGAGGAGACCCTCAGAGTGGGAGGTGGGCATCCCTGGGTCCCGGCTCATGTTGGCTTTCATTTGCAAGTGGTGGAAAACAGCCTCCTGGCTAATGTGAGGCAAAGAGCAGTGGGGTCGATGAAGCATCGTAGGTGGGGGGGTTCCAGCCTCCTCGTGCGGCTGGAAATTTCCAACTGCATACAACCCCTGGCAGGAGGTAAAACAGTGTCATTACTTTGAGTACAGCATATAAACAAACATATATAATGTGCACCAATAACTAGTCCACCAGCAATGTATATCCAGGTTTTAGATCAGATCGTTATGCTTCCAGACAGTGATTGATTCTCAGAGACTCAAGCTGCCCCTTCACCAACTGAAAAAAGATTCAATATTCAAACTTTAAATACAAAAACATGACCCAGGAGTGTTGAGTAACAGTGACTGTATATCAGGCATTAATGGGACAGCGTTCCTCTCCCAAATCCCCAGCAACCGCTGTCCCCAGTTCAGAGGTGTTTACATCCTCTTAACCAAAAAAAACCAAACAAACAAAAAAACAAAACCCCAAAACATGAAAGCTACGTCTCAGACCCTACAGGCTCTGCGACTTCTTTATTAAAGTGCATGTTGTCCAGGAACACTTCCAGCTTTCTTCTTCGTCCAGTTTCTCAGTCCAACGTGCAGACACTGAGTGATACGTTATGAAACACTTGATACAAGTTCAATCTGGCTTGTTGATGCTTTGGGTTAAATGTCATTTAATGTTAAGTCTTTACAAACGTCGGCAGCAGCCTGTCTGAAAGAATTAATTTAGCACACGCAGAATAGAAACATGCTGTAAATGAGCCTTTGTTGGAGACTCGAAGATGCTTTTAGTCTACTTTTTAATTCCTCTGCTATTCAGTCTAATTTAATTTTTACACTTTAAACCTCTCATTAACCATTTAAATAAACCAAGCTAATTAAAGCTTCCTTTTTTAAGGACTCTTGAACAGACCCCCCATCATCAGTGAAGAAGAGAAAGGTTTTGATGGGACTGAACCCTTACCAGGTAGACAGCAATAGCCCCTCCAAGCAAGAAACCCAGGTAGACGTCGATAGCGTGGTTCTTGTATTGAATAATCCTGGTCAGACCACAGATTATGGCACAGATGATGAAGGAGAAGACCAGAAGGGGCTTGAGCAGTTTGGATGAGTCCGTCAGCATGCTGTTGAAGTACATCTGCAGACACATGACACATTTAATGATTTACTTCCTATTGTTCTTTTGTGTTCGTTCTGTGCGCTGCATTATTTGGCCTTTAGGAAGACACAGCACAGAGTAATAATAATCTCTGGAAAGGATGCTCACTCCAGTTGTTGGCAACGCTCCACAAAAGGGTGAGTCACCGTCTTCAGTGATGTTTTATTCAGGATAGATTAATGTGCGTTAATGTGCAAACACAGACTGTGTTTGCATTGGTGTGGCCAGTGAAGTGTAATTATTTGATCGACGGCTAACATAAAATTAGGAGAGACACATTATGGTTCTTACTCTAGTCACTGGTGGATCCAGAACATATTTGTTTTATGTTTTGTTTATGTTTACATGTAGGAACTAAAATGAAAATATGATGATGATCAAGATAGCGCTTCAAGAGTGATTATCCAGGTGATGTGAAAAAGATAAAAGATCTTATCAGTGAATCGTCAGCTGTGGCTTCCTCACAGCGTTGGCGTCTATAGTGGCACTTAAATCTGAGAGGGGGAATTTAGAGGCGCAGGCACGCGGACCATTACTCACCGAAACATAGACAGCGCCAAAGGATGCGAGCGTAGCGTGCTGCGATGGGAAGGATTTTCTGTAAGAGATGAAACGGTATTGAAAGTGAACATGTGACCCAGTTTCTCAGCGAGCTACAGCCCAGTGACCTACTTCTGACAAGTCCCAGTGTTCACTCCTCCAACCAGCTTTCATTTATACTCCTGACTTTGCATCTGTGTGCCTTGGTGCATGTAAGCAGTTTGTGTGTACCTTGTCCATGTGTATGTCTGCGTGTGTGTGTGCGCGCGCATTACAGCTGTGTGTGCATATGCAACATCTGTGCAGTCATAAAAAATTCATCCGCGTATGAAAGCTCGTAACACTGCCTCAGAATAAATGGTCCCAGTTTTGCAGTAAAATAACCAACATGCATATGGATCAGTTGTCTGATTATACATAGCATATCGTTATGAATTTGTATCGCAAAGCAAAGACGCAGATTACACTTTGCATTAAAATGTTTTACTGGACAGTAATACACCAGTAGCAGTGAAAGTTCGGTTTGTGAACCGTGGTATAGTGTCTGAAAAGCTAATTCTCAGATTTTTTAGTTCATGGTCCTCAGAGGATGATTCCTCACGGGTCAACCCCAACCCTCTCCTTTTTAAAGCCACACAAACGTAAACTCACACACTCACACACATTCTATTAATTCTTGTGCAATCCAATCTCCACGAATGTTCCTGGGTTAACTGGCGACTGTTAGGTTTAGAAGGGAAAGCGACTGAGAGACGTGTCCATCAGAGGACTTGTCACTCAGGTTGTCTCGTTACCCCTAAGTTGTATCTAAGTAAGTTAGACAGCACTGAATTTCATTTGAACTCGCACCATTAATGACAAGCGAGGTGAAAGCTGCGGGCAGTGAACGGGAGAGATTTAAATGTACTGGATCTGACTCTGTTCTATGTAAAATGAGTTTTCATATTCCAGAGTTACACTCTTTATAACCGTTATGCATACATTACATCAAGGATGAGGTGTTGGAGGCGTCACGCATGAAGTACTGTGGAATCCAGCCGAAATAAACAGTTGGAACCACTTTGCTGCGGCTGCTTTCTGCTACAGTAAGTGCTCTGGTGCTACTTGTGCTCCGTTTTTCTCTTTTTTAGTTTTACACCCTTTGGAGATTAAGCTAACTTATGTAAAAGGAAGCGTGAGGAGAAAGAAGCAGCCCCGGGGACTTTCTAAGTAAATACACCAAATCGTGCAGAGTCACCGAGATTCATTTAACGGAATTAAACTCTCGGTTTTTGAGCGTATGAATTCATGCGGTTATTCTGCGGCTATATCTGGGTTATTTTACGTAGCTTGAAACAGGTGAATCAGCTTCTATGAACTCTTCTGCAAATAAGCCAATAAATAATATGAATTGCAGCCAACAAACAAAAAAACAATTCCTCTCTTACGCACCTGCCCTGGTTGATGGCTGCAGGGTCGGCCCCTGAGCAGATGTCCTCCATAACGTAAGGGTTCTGCTCGCAGCTGACAATGAGCGTGGTGTAGTTTGGTTTGCAGACGGTGAGGAAGTAAGGTGTTGGGTAGCCCGTCATTAGTTGGAGGACGTCAGTGATTAGGGCCGTGGCACAAAGACCAAACGCATGAACACCTGAGGACAGAAAGTGATAAAAAAGGCAAGATTTTAATATTGGCTTTAGTGACTTTAGTTGGCATAGACCTTTCAGCTTAACTTATGTTAACTGCAACTGTCCATTGCTGTGACTGTGCAGGAAAAAAAAACCCCAACAAATCTAAACACTGCCGTACCAACGAAGCGGACCGCTCTGCGAATGAAAGAGTTGAAGTTGCAGCCAGCAGCGTTGATGTTGGCCTCGGCCCCGATTCCGCTCTTCTTCCGGGACAGACAGCAGAACAGGATGGCCTCTCCGATCATTATCTGTTAACGCAGGAACAAGGATCTCACGTTTAGACATCTTTAAGTGGCGCGATCTCTTCGATTTGACTTGTGTTTTTGGGCACATCAAGATGTGGTGTAAGCTACGCACACAACTACACCCCGCTGCGATTATATCGCGGTGCACAGGGATATCGGGCCATCTTCAGATCGCTGATAACTACGGAAAGAAGAGGATGTAGAAAAAAAAATGTGTAGTCTTTGGGGCTGGATAGAAGAGAAAGATACAAACTAAGGGTGGAGAGAAGAAAAACAAGCATCAGTTATGCAGAGAGAATTAAGAAATATTTAGAGAGGGGCCTAATAGTCAGAATGATAATAAAATTACAGTATGAGTCCATTAGGTTAGATCTGAAAAGGCAGTTTCTATGTTGTTCCTCCTTCTTGTTTTTCTGACGTTTTAAGAGCTGAACCTCTTTACCGTAAAGACACTTAAACGCAAACTTGCTATTGTCCACGTGCAGTATATCTACATCAAATCATGACACTATCAAGCTGTCAATCAGATGTAAAACTGTTATTTCAGTCAACATATTCAGAAATGTGAAAAAAATATAGAGTATTGACTGCGAGTTGGCCGTCAGTCTGCCTAGCAGCAGCGCTGCTGTCATTTTATGGCCATCTGTCTTATTCATTAATTCGCTTTAATTAAAGTTCATTAGCACCTTGTTTACCAGTCTGACGATGTCTGATTGCTCTTTCTGTCTCCCTGTTTCTAATGGACTGATGGTACGGATGCGGTTTCGTAATGTAAACCAGCCCAGAGGGCCCCCGAAAGAGCAGAACCTTTGCTCGAGCTTATAAAGACAACACAGTCTTCACTAACGCTTCAGTTTGGAGTTTTCACATTGTTTTGCATTGCATTACATGGTGGTGTAAGCTCACCAGCCAACGCTGACCTGTGAAGGGTCATATTCTGTTTTTTTAATTCGTCATTTTTCTAACGTGTGACTGTAAAGACCTGCGTTGGCAAGCGAACAAAGAGAAGAATGTATACAGCGCTATAGGCCAAGTGCTATAAACAGTATAGCACTGAAAATATCAAGCAGAACTAATGACACCCTTCTGTGGTAGCTGCGCATATGAAAGGTGGCAGCGTGATTAGACATGGTAAGCTATTGGTTTGATGTTCCCGCTGGTGGCAGTCCTCCCACTGGTGCCTGTGAGGCAGAGAGGGCGCTGAGGATAGCATGGTAATCGCTCCAAGCAGCAGGAGTGAACCCTGGAGAGCGCTGCAGTGTCATAACAGATAGCGCTAAGACACGGATCTCTGGCAGGTAATGCACCTGAAGGAGAGAAGTCACGGGGTACGGCCAGGAAGAATCCGAATTGCTTAGTCATCAGACATCAGACGGCCAGTGATCGGTTATTTTCGATAGACGGCATGTGTCGTTTCAATCTTCGCAGCGGTTAGAATAATATCAACTAAAGTCCACCTCAATTTCCTTAAACACGGAGTGACACTCGAAACACGCTTCCTTATGCAAAGACAGGAAAGTCGTCCTTTGCCCCACAGTCTCTGAGGAAAACTGTGCTATCGCCTGATAACAGCGGTCTGAAGCTAATAATGTCTAATGGTAAAAAAAAAGAAACTGTCTCATATCTGAGGGAGTCGTGTGAGATATTCTGAGCTTCCTCTCATCATGCTGCACGTCAAATTATGAGGAGGTTTTATCTCGTTCTGCTGTATGTCGGCTGCCAAAATCTATGCTTTTTTAATACAGAATCAGCCAAAGTGATGTGTCTGGCAAAGATGGAGTTCAAGGCAGTTTTGGGTCCTGTCATGCTGAGACCTGATGCATCTGCCATAGGAATATGTTACTTTACTGTACATCTCCATTTGTGCGTCATGTGTTGAGGGCTCAAAGACACAGAAGCGTGAGCATCGCCTGCGTCACTTCAAACCGTTGAATGAATGGCCGAATGGGAAACGGCAGACGACCTTATTCTACAGGGATCGCAAACGTTTGGCACCACCTGGTTATTATAGAACATTTTAATCAGAACAATTGGCGTGAGAGTGTGTAGGACGACGTTCACATCTTCAAAGTGCTGTTAGATTTAGATTAGGATTAAGGATTTGGTTGTGATGGTTTACATTATAGTGAAGGAGGGACAGTGAGTGCATTATGTGAATCATTTTCAGGCGTGAGCTCAGAATGACTGTACTCCAGCTGTGTCTGCTTGTAGATTATAAAGCTATATCTGTATATAAAAGACGTCAACTGTCAACAGAATATGAATAAAGACTGGGAAGATGTCATTATCAGTGCCTCTAAAACTTCATTGTTGAAGTAATAAGAATCTAACAGTAGATTTGGATTCAAATCTTTCTGGCATCCCATCCCATGAGATAAGTTTTTGGATAATAAATCCTAGACTCTGCGTATTCGTTTCTGCCCATTGCGACATTCCTGCATTTTGGTATCTTTACCGTGATGGCAGGTCCAGCGAAGGCCAGGCTGAGAAGCATCAGAAGGGGAATGACTTCGTGGTTGGGGTCGATGTAGGGCAGACTCAGGCTGCGGTCATGGCAGTTGAAGCCAGATTTCACGGGTTTAAACACGTCCGTCCACTCCAGGAAGTACAGGCTGACCACAGACGACACCAGGATCGGCAGCTACCGGATACACACCAGAAAAAGGATCGTCAGAATCATAAACAACGGAGGCGGGAGAATCTCGGACAATTTGACTATGACTACATTACCAGATGAACTTGGTGGATGCTGCGAATGTCCCAATAACCTTATCGTTCAGTGACCAAGATAATTTGATTAGATACCGAGGCGTGAAAAGACAGCATGTGAACATCAACTGCTCTCACTGATCTCCGCTCAGATCTAGACTTCATCTCAATAAACCGGTAATAAAAATTAAAAAAAAAAAACAACAGTTCATTTCCAACCAGCAGTGTATTGTACAGCACAGAAAACTCATTGTTTTCGAGTCAGCTTTATATGTTTATATGTATTTTGTACAACCAAAACTGCTGTTTTATAACCTCCCATAAGAAAACATCATACATCATATAACGAGAAAACGAGAAATGGCACAACTGAGTCGAGCAAACGAGACCTACAAGTCAATAAAAGGAACTTAAAATGGCTCTGAGAAGCTTCTCATTGACAGGGCGAGATGAGAACTCTAATATCGGCAACTTTAAACCTCCCCTGGTGTTTTTCTAAAGAATCCCGTAGGCTCTGTGGCGTCCCGCTGAAGAGCACCACCGGAGAGCGAGAGGGGGCGTGCGCGGCCAGAAAACGTGTAATCGAAGGCAGCACGGTGTCCACAGAGGACTGCAGAGTGTTGCGTCAGTGGGAGTTGAATCTGGCCCGGAGGTTCATGGGCTTTATCACGCGGCTTAATACCCCGATTCCCTGCTAGAGCGGCGGCAGGCGTTCTTGCTCGCCTCAGCTAATGAAAAGTGGAGCAGAGTGATGGAGGGGCACACAACAAAGAAGGGATCTCTTCAAGTCAGCTCGCTCCTGCTGAGAGCTGAGCCACTGATACATACACACCAAAACAGAGGGCTTCTGTTTTCAGACTTCCTTCCTGGCTTTCTGTCCTCTCCTTAAAATCTGCCAGTCTTCAAAGAACTGCTTCCACAAAACCATTAAAAACCATTAAAACCATTAAAAAAAAATAACCTGAAACTACTCATTGAGCCTCAAGGTTTCACAGCCTTTTGTGACAAAGCAAACATTATTTCCAGTGAGTTTACCTTTAAGCAGATATCCTAAGTAGAAAAAAACAGGCCTCTCTTTTGTTTACTATGAGCTATATTTATGTTCAACAAAATCCTATGGAGATGATGATGATAATGATGATGAGTTCATGTCTAAATTGCTCCTGGCACGAGTGTGTGTGTGTGTGTGATCTTCTTAGGCGGTTGCTGGAGAGTGGAAAGACAGCAGTGGCCCGTGCTCCGAGCGATCATGGCGTCAGCGTGACCAGCCGTGTTGTCACACGTGTCTGATGAATTAACTTGGAGAATGACAAGATCACCCTCATTCCAGAGGATGATGCATGATGATGGTGTGAAACCTCCCCCTGCCTTCCGTTATATATATATTTAAAAAAATCTCCTCTCTCCTTTTCAACTGAGAAACTCTTTACATTCCCCATATTTATATTAGAAGCTGACGTTTTTATCAAATAAGAAGTCCATGTCAGAGCCGGCAGAACTGGGGCTGGGCAGAGCAGCAGATTTGAATTTTTTGCGAGTTCATAGTTTGGCGTGCAAGCCGTACTAGCTGCTTCGTTTGCCATGGAGCATTTTTTTTCCATTCTCTTCATTGACCAATTTAAGAAATTTCTTTTACGTTTGCTTGTTTATGTTGCATTATATTACATCTCTGGCAGACGTTTTAATTATGACAAGGGATTGAAATGATGGTGCTGGCGTTGGGAGAAGGTCCAGATGGATGATTGGGTTACAAAATCCTGTGCCCTTGACGTTGGAGTCCAGTTTGAATCACTGTGTTTTAGCCATGAGCAGTCCACAACGTTGATATTAAGGTGGGTTTATTTCATTTTCAACACAGTCTCATCCTGCTTTTCAAGAAGAGTCAGACTACAACACACGATGTCTCACGCACTAAGTCCAAATTATAAAGGTGCCTGCAACTTGAGAAGTACTGTAGCAAGTGAGAAGCATCAGAGTGTGATGCTGTGGGATTCAACCATGTGCCAGTTGTTTTGATGTCTCAACATATTCATAACCTCATATCTGCACTTATGTCCACGCCACAAAACCTGCCATTATGGTGCTACTTTAAGAGATACCTGCTGCCACAGCTTTTGCCTATCAGACAGGAAACTTTAATACCATCGGCTGGACTCAGCTGTCTGCAGACAAACCACCTCCTCCGTTCTTTATCTGTCCCTCCCTACAATTATGCATGTGATTTAATCTTTTGTTTTTCAGATAACAGTTGTTCAGCCCTCATCATGCTTCTATTTGTTCCTCTTAGGAGGAAAAGCTGCCCGAGGCTTCACGGTGAGCCTCGCTCCGCTTCACAGTTAAACTAAAGTAGAACAGCCAGCCTGTTACAGGGAATACACAGATCATATCTGTAGTTTCTCCTTCGTGGCACATCAAATTTGAATCTTATGTGGGAGAACCGCTCCTTTCTTCTATGCTATCAGCATTACAATTGTATATGACAGCTGAAGAGCCAGGCCTCCTGATTGCAGTTATTTCAGGGACGGAGGATACATGGTGGCTGGGACGCTCTGATGTCCTCTGCTCATCTACTGTGTGACGCTGTAGTCACGGCTGACAGGAGAGCAGGATGGGATTGAACGGAACGGGTCACCACCTCAGCTCTCTGGAAACCAGCCACAGACACACGAACACTCGGGGAATGAGCCTGAACGGGCCTAATTATATGCGCAAGTGCTGTAGTTCACTGAGTAGAATTAACTTTGAGCACTGACCTAGTTTAAATGTCTCCTGCTGTTTGTGAAAACAGAGGGCAAAAAAAAGAAAGAATCCTACAGCAGCTTTAGACATTTGAAAAGCTCTGACATTTGTTGTTTAGGGATTTTCACTTTATTGAGGGTGCAGTGAAATGTGAACGAAAGACTCCAAAAGGGAAATCCCTCGTCAGAGTCACCCATGACAGAAGAATGCATGGGAATTAGATGATCAGCTGAACTGCGTCAGCAATAAAGGAAAAGAAATCCCATAGAGTGATTTCATAAAGTACTGGACATTGGACATGCATTTATACTTTACAAAAATAGCCATATTGATCAAGTTGGCAACTGCATTCATGTGAATTGTGATTACATTTAATATGAAATCTGTTAACTGGATTCCACCTGCAGCGTTTATTTTGGTTGGGCACAGTTTAGAAAGTCACCACAAGAATAAATCTCATGATTGAGAGTGCAAGGAAGTTAAACTATTTCAAAAGTTTGCAGTGTTCCCAGGGGCCAGTAATGCCTCAGTAATTGGTAATGGACAGAGCGTACAACCACCAGAACTAGATGTACATACAACCTTAAACAAGTCAATCAGGCCTTTACAGTTATTAAAATTACTGCACTTGTCATTGGTGCTACATCTTTAAAATACTAATAATATTAATATCACGTAGCATAAGTTTCCAAAAACATATATTGACTATTACGGGATGGACAAACTGATTCTCTGACCAAATGTGAATGGGTGTGAATACTTTCTGAAGCCAGTTTCATAGCAAAGCCACAGGCCAGCGGTGAATTGGAGCGTGTGTAAAGCAGCACAGCAGGAGAATGAGTGACAGTCACCACAAGCTGCATGCGATCCGCACTTGAATGTTTAAAATCAGCAGTCAATTAGCAGTCAAGCTTCCCATAAACCTTTCATCCCAGATACCCCCCCATCAAACAAAAAAAATAAATAAATCCCAAGAGGTGTCAAGCTCACTTAGTCTGTTTGTGTGCGGGAGTCATTTGATGGTGCTGCAGCCAACTACATAACATCCTAATAATAGAGGCTCAGTCTTGTTTCACGTATTAAAGGTTGTTTTAATGACTGAACGTGATGAATGCTGCTACTGTTTATCTTGCTAATATACTGTATCCTCACATGCTGTTTTTGGATATTTTTAAATGCCTTGAAATAAATCGTTTATGTAAAACAGTTTACATTGTGTTTGCTTTATGTTGAGGACATTTCTGGATTGCTCTCCGCGACCTCTACAGGCTAAACACTTCCTTTTGGGGGATATAGGGCTAAACTAGGTTTGGGGCTTTCGCGCGTGAAAGAATGCGTTGTCTAGTCTAATAGGTAGCTTCAAACCTCCAGAAAAATGTGTGTGGTCCAGTGCATGAGAGTCACACACAAGGCACAAACTTCAAGTGTACAGGCTACATATGTGTATAAATATTCTGGTCCAAAGCAGCAATATTCATCTTTATACTCTTGTAAACCCATTTATACTGTATATTAGAACACACCTGGTTATACTATAAATCTAATAAGATGACACGTCAAATTACTACATGAAAATCATTTGAATATGGCGAGTGAACATATATTTAGCCGAATCCAGTTGCACTCCTTTTAATGTCTACACTCATTTTGACCTACATATTAAAACAGCGTTATTAACCAGATATGAGGCTGATCTTCGCGGTCTGACCGATATGAACGGATATTAGGTGCTATAGTATTGTTTTCTGGCCACGTCAAAGAAGCAGCATGAACCCACCTCTACAAAATAAAAACAGGGCAGCAGGCTGACGCTGTCTTTGGTCAGGATCCCCTTCTCTCTCGCAGACATGGTCGGGCCTCCAAATGTCCAAACAGATCCAAGATGTGACGAGGGGGAAGAATGGCTGAGCTATTCCAGGCGTCCTGCCGGGATCAGGAGCGCACCATGGCGCTGTCTGTGTGAAAGCAGGATGCTCGGGTCAAACAGCCACTCGCTATCCGAGCCGCACTCCCCGAACAGAGACTCACCCGAACCTTTTTATCCCTGCCAGCGGGAAGGACTCGGTTCCGTGCATGTCTTCCAACGAGCCGTCAGGTACAGAGCGGAGCGACTCCGAGGGAGGGAGGAGAGGAGAGGAGGAGAGGATGAGAGGGAGCGCAGGCGCACTGGGGAGGAAGGTGGTTGATGGCATATGCTTCCGACTGCTGACACCAAATGAGCAGTGCGCCTGCAGTGTGGACGACCACAGAGGTCGGTGACAAAACACTGCAGTCCAAATCCTTATTTATTATTATTATTATTATGAGTCTTTATTGATTCTAAATAAAACTTAACTGTTAAGGTGCTACATTTACATATGGATTCGCTCTGGGGCCTCAAAACCTTGTTAACCTTCTTATGTTTAGTTAGTTGAACCCTTGGGAGCTTAGCTGACCAAAGTCGACTGTCATTGTTGTCTAATTATTATAATATATGTATAATTAGACAGTTTTTACTTCACATTCAAATTGAGAAGCAAGTTGCGTGTTGTGTGCAATGTGAGTAATGCAACACAAATTTAGTACATATTTAAAGTAGACAAAAAGAGTCTTTTGCTGTATTTGTATGGGGGATTTCTACACACGTTTAAAGTGGGCAGTGATTTGTTTTGATATTGTCTCACCATGGGATCATTAAACTACCAAAACAGACACCTGCATGCGAACATACACACATTATGTTGACTTATTGTACAGCACAGGTGCTCAATAGTTTCTTCAGCAGACTGAGAGATGCAAGTTCAGCAGCAGCAGTCAGACGGTGTCCTGTTTTTTTAAGCTTACGACCCGTGGCAAAAAAAGTCAATTTGGACTTGCCCTGCACAACATTGACACGTGCTGATTGAATGGACGTATGCTCATTATTAATTCCAACTGTCAGCGCTACAGCATGCATGCTGGAATGATAAGAGAAGCTGCCAACGCGAAGCCTATGTTCCAGCGTGATGTTTAACATCTCAGATTTGACACATTAACAGCTCGCCAAGGTTTCTTCCCGCTGCTCCTCGACTGCTGGCCGAGTAAGTGGACACCACATGCGCAGTAAGCCACTGTGTGTGGGAACAGGTCTCCCGTTACTGCTGAGCACATACAGCATTAAATGTAATGCTGTATGTGCTCAGACTTCTAAACTTAAAAGGTCAGATGTCACTGACAGCCAGGCAGAGCCAAAGTCACTGCTTTCCACAAACTGTATACAATCAATACAACCAGAATCATACATTGCATTTCCACAAACACATAGAGTGAGTCAGACAATGAAAGTAAATGCAGCATCTGACCATGTTTACCTTTCAATTAATTTTACTGCCTCATCATAAATTAATCCAGAAGCAGCTTCATAATGCTTACAAAATCAGCTTGTATGGTTTGGATGATCAAGTCTTTGTCGTTTGACATTATTATTGACCTCATCAGTCCATGAAGCTTTGGTCATTTCTGGACATTTTTTTGCAGATACTAACCAAACCAAATTTCTGATAAGAGATTTAAACTTGTCATATAGCCGTCCTCAAATGCAGTGGTATACCTTATGTTATTAATGATGTCACAGACGGTTGTTTTCGTGTTTTTCTTCACAATGATTAATCTTAATTTTTCACCTGCTAATGTTTAAAGATGCCACGTTTTGTTTGAAATTTCCGATTGGGTTATTTCCGACATTCCATAAAGGCAGCATTCCGCTCGGCCCAACCAAGAGCAACCTGAGGGGCGCATGCGTCTTGGCGTCTGAATCCTCGCGCGTGCACTGCCAAGTATCCGGTAACAATGAAGATGCGGAAAAGTGTGAAGCGATAAGCGGCGGAGGCGAAATACCGGCAGCCGCTGTAACCGGAGGGAGAGCGCGGCAGCTGCAGACGCCGAACAGCGTGGCTGTCTTCGGTTAAACTTGTGCCTCCTGCCGCTGATATTTAACCGGCAGAGTCTCCAGAGAGGCGGCACAAACTCCTGGGGCTGTCCAAGGTAAGAGGCTCTCCCATCGGGTGCCCTTGAACTGTGTCGCCGCTGGCCGCAGCAGTGTCTCACGCTGCGATAAAAATGATAAATGAGCATAAAGATATGAACCAATTGTTTTATGCTTATAGATAGATAGATAGACAGACAAATGCGACGAGGTGAAAGAAACAATGACACAACAGTAAAGACGCAATAATTACAATATTGACCCGTCAAAATGTCAACTACAGTAACAACTCAGACGAATAAGCCAGTTTTAGCCTATATAAATATATTTTATTGTTTTCTTATTATAAGAAACTTTTCACATCTAATAATACTGTTTAAAGACACCATTACCATCTCACATAACACAGTAGTGTCGTGCTGAACTCCCTCTGCCTCCTAAAATAATGGTCCTACTTATCTTTTTTTAAATTACACAACAGGAGCTTAGTGCATTAAACAGCAATAAGAGACGTTACAGTGATATTTAACTTGTTGGATGGTTAACTCACTCATTGACTCACTCACTTACTACTGCTTTGTCCTTTTTAGAATAGCGGGTGTCTATCCTAGCTGTCAATCACAGGTCTTTATAAACTGTATAGACAATCAAAGTGAATCACCTGTGAGGATGCTTGGAAAGGCGTTTCCCCTGTCACTGGACATGTGATCATGGACACATAAAGGACACAGGAGCTAAGGAGGAATAAAAAGTTTTTTGTTCCAGTCTGTGCTCCACACTTTGGACTGCGTAGACTACAACAATATCAGAGAGCCTTTAAAGTTATTGGCCAAGTGTTTGTTTTACGCAGGTATCGGCATAGCCGATAGCCTCGTGAAACGCCGGGTAGCATTACTAGTGGACTAGTGACCACAAGCCCTGGAAGCCCAGACTGAGCTTTATTACTTATTCAACATATCTGTGATGAAGGCCTGTATTTCACGGCCGCTGCTCCGTCTGTGCCTGGATAGTGAGGTCAGAGCTTGTCACAATCTATATGTAACTGCATCTGAGCCAGGTGTAAATGCAGCACTAGTGGTCTGACCACAAATTTACACCTGTATTAAAGGTTGTTTTGGGGCATTTGAGGGCAGCATAAACAAATTCTGAGCAGCAAAGCAGTTTGTTTGATGCTTCTCGTCTGTCATGGCTGTAAAAGGCATTGTAGGATTGTTTTAAACTACATTACACTATTTTCAATGATGACTGTGAAAGACTGACAGGATACATTTGTTGACCTAAAGCTTCTGTTGAATGTGTTTGCTGCTGATCTTACCTCAGAGATTGTGTCACAAAGCCACATAGTCTTGACTGTCATAAACAGGTTATAGACTTTGTGGTTGCCTCCAGCTAAGGCCCACGTGGGTACTAGAAGTTAAAACACTCAGCAGTGTTTGACTAAAATAACACATTCACAGGGATCTCCTGGAATAGACTGAGCGCTTTGCTTTGCTGCTGTGTAATGAGGGCAGTCAGGCTGCTTCTCAACGTGCTACATGCTGTGCGGGAGTGTTTGTTTGTGTGTGTGTGTGTGTGTGTTTACAGTACAGGACATGTGAGTCTTTTTGTTCTGTGATAATTTAATATGAAACCATTATTGAGTCGCTGTCACAAGAAATAAAATTTTGTCTTTCACATCATGTTGTAGGTTACATCCTGTACAGGTACTTTGTCGTTATCCCATAACAGCTCCCTCTGCAGTAAGAGCAAGTTTTGCACAGAGAGCCAACAGCTAATGGAAACTTTGATTGATTATATATATGTATATATACAGTATTATGCCCTACTGTAGAGTCAACCCAGAATCCTATTATTACTGCTTTCTTCAAATAATTTCCCATAGTCTCACAGTCTGTCTTTGATTTTTGGGTTAGGCTAATTTATGTTTTTTTTTCTCCACCTTGCGTGCCTCTGAAGATAACTAGACAATATGCCTTCAAAACAACTCAGAAAGCAGCAAAGGAGAATCTACACATCGCTGGCCATTGAGGTAAGATAAGTTCATAAAGGTTTCACCACACAGATTTCCATGGTTCAAACATGTACAGCCACAGTGGTTCTCAGACATGGCAGGTGCTTTTTTATTAACAATGGCAATCTGTCATCACCTAGTGGCAAGAGAGTTGAATTGCATTTCTGCTACAGCAAGGCGTCAACCAAATATTTATTTTCTTTACCCCATCGTAAAGTATTTAAAAATGATTTCATTACATCTGTAATTAATGTTAATGTTAGTGTGCCAGGTCTGTGTTTATAAGCTGCATCACAAAACAAATCTTTTTATTCCAATAGATCCAAAATCATGAAACACTAGGAAAGAAATGTCATCTGATCATACTGCATCATGAGCAACTGAGCATCTTTTGTATAGAATTTTTATTATCTAATTTCTATAGAAAACTATTCAAGGTGCTGAGCTGCACTGTTCCAGTAGTTATTTAAGTCGAGCTGTGAAGAGCTATGTTCCTCTATGCTGTGTTATAAACGTGACTTTGACTCAGTCTTTGTCAGCCTGTTTTAAGTGTTGCCACAGAACATTATGAAGGTGAAAAGAGGTAAAATCTTCCTATTGTACTCCCTCCCTTGTCATTTTGTCCATTTGAACAAAGCTCATTATTATTGCATAGCACCAAGATGTGAACTTCTCTGCAGTCTGAGACAAAGCAAAGTCACACTGAGGTAACAAGTCAGACAAAGCATCTAATGAAAAGGGGCGAACCAGTAGACTAGAACTTGCTCCACGCAGAGCCTTCAGTCAGGCTTCATTGTCTGCACAGTATTCTGCATACAGTAGTACACCATTAAGTTAGCGTGTACATTAATAGATGCATCCTGTATACAATCATACATTAAAAGTAAATTTTGCTTCTCTTCTTTTCCTGTTGCAGTCTCCACTCTCAGCTCTTCTAACATCAAGGTTACTTATCTGTATTGTCTGTTCGGTTGTTGTTATATCATTTTCAGAATGACTCTGTGGGTGCAGTTTGGATTCTAAGTTGTCTATGTGTGGGTGGTGTATACAGCTCTGTAGACAGGTGCACACACAATCATTATCCTGGACCATTACTACTTTATACGAGACGGATGGATTTGAAAGTTGGTATAGATTGATAGATAGACAATTTGTAAATATCCAGCATTTGAGTTATATCATAAAACTGGATTGGTGTGATAATCATAAACATACTTTCAATCATTCAGCTCTATTTTCTTGTTCTTTTTATTTTTAAGTTTATTGTGGAGTTGTCAGAAGAATTCTGTGTACATGCTCCGCAAAAAACAAGCATTTGTATAGGATCTGTGTATTATTAGTGCATGAGCAGTGAAACAACCCAGAAGTTACCCCAGAAAGCATTTAGTCGCCAGGTGTCCAGGTGCTAATGATAGTTACATCGTACGATGTGCAGAGTTGAGTCTTTTTGTGAGCTCAGCTCCTTCTTTCCTTTTTCGAAGTCACCTCTGCAGAGTGCAATGAATAAATCAACAGCCATTCTGTCAGTTAAGGAGAACCGTTTTTTACGAGCATGTGCTGTATACTGTACGGCTCGTGTTATACTGTAGGTGTACAACAGCTGTGTCCTATTTTGAGGTCTCCTGTGACATTCTAACCTAGTCCATACTAGGATGCGCTGGGTCCAATGTAGACCCAGACTCAGAGAGCATAGCCTGACACCGTTCAGCACATCTTTTGGCCATTTTTTATTTCTTCTCATGTCTAGTTGATGTTTTTTTCCTGTTGTTAGTGGGATAGATTAATGAGCTAATTATTGGTGGTACTGTAGCCATCATTATGCTCTAATATGAACTCATTTTAAGCTTCTACTCTGATTGCGTGTGGACAACAACAAGGATGAGGGAGAATAATTGTGTTGCCTATTGTCTGGCTGTCTAATTACCAACCGCTGTGGCCTCCTCCTGCTCTCTGGCACTGAAAACACAAATGGGACTTTGCCACTGTTGTACCGCATTTCACAGTAACTAGCACAAACAATTTGTCTGTTGTATTCCTTTGTGTTTTAAATGACAGGCGGCCTGAGGTCTCCAAGGTCGTTCAGGGATTAACCACTGGGTGGTGCAATGTGTGCACGTCAGTAAGGACACCATGTGACGATTGTTCCTTTTTAAGTCTAAATAAACTTTAATAAGTGATCAAATAATCAAATATAACATACATTTCAGTTCTATGCGTTCAGACATATCAAACTGATGCTTTTATATAAAGTTAATGTGTAACATTAGTCATTGAAAGCATCTAGTTTTGGCCTGGTGATGTGTTCACTGTGTTCTCTGCCTGTAGGCTGCAGCCTGTCACAACCCTAAATCACAAAAACAATTTGGAAACTTGCTAGATGGATGAATGAAGACAAACAGCATATCAATGTAAAAACAAACGTCATAATAAAACAAAGGCATCTGGTTTTCTGGGCTGAGATTTTCATCACCCATTTGAACATGAGTCATTAGCCAGATGTACATGTAGCAGAATAACACTTCCCGTCTTTCCTGTCCAGATGCCAGTTGCTGTTTACGTCCTGACATTATTGTCATCAAGTAATTCCTTTGCCCTTGTGTCACCTTGTTTTTTGCTCCCAGGCATTTGTAGCTTGCTTTAAATAGGTCTGTTCTCTAAAATAAAAAAAATAAAAAAATTTTCTCGCTTCCAAGACTTTCTGCAGAACCTGACGTAACCTCTGCTTAAACATAAAAAGGCATCAAATTGAAAGAGCATGATCAATGTTGGTAGAGCAGCACCCAGGCTTAGTTGAGGGAGATGATGTCTAATCACTTGTCTAATAAGCTAATGATATTAATGATCTAATCGGCTAGACAACCTAAGAGCTATGATCCCTGTCATAAGCCTCTGAGCTGCAGCCACACTAAAACACAGAGCTTGGGCCTGTGCTGCTGTGTGATCAATGCCCCCCTAAGATACGTTTCTTGAGTAAAAGCCATATTTACTTACATCATAAGACAGATTATATGGAGATTTCATACACAATTCCTCAAAGGATATAATTAAATATATTTTTGGCCCCTATTTAACAGCTACTAAGCCAAACGTACTTCACTGCAAAGTGCTGATTCTGTGTTTTAAACAGTAGTTTTCTCCTACCCAATGTGTTCCAATAGAATTCTCTTTGTACTTCTTATAATCAAAGCCTTTGTAATGCACGAGTAAACATGCAATGATGATGATGATTATGTTGACGTTACCCCGTTAGAAAATGACTCTATGTCATTATACACATAATATATTACATTGTAGGTCGAGCAGAAACTGTGAAACATACACTTTAAAACGTATAATGTTGTACAAAAGCTGAAGCATCTCTGCCATTATAACTAAGTTATTGGTGTGGTGCAGACAGTGGCTGGGGTCTGATGCAGCAAAATGTCTCCATGTTTGGAGGAACTCACTGTTTCTGGTTTTTAAATGAGATGGTAGAGCAAGGAGGCAAACAGCAAAGCAAGCCTGGGAAGCACAAAGCCGTTATTCGGCTGTATCATTAATTGAAACACTAATAACTCTATGGAGAGTCTTGATGTACTTTGTAATTATCTGCTCGCCAGTTGCCAGAAGCGCGGCTCCTCCTGAGCGAGGGAGAGAGAGAGGCATCGACTTTTTAACTCAAAGTAATTGTGTACCAATATTAATGGAGATGAATGAGCAGCCATTGGCTCATACAACGCAACATGTTGGGCCTTTTGTTCCAGAGTCTTGCTAGAGTCAGGGTGGCACACAGATGATAAATATCATCATCAACATTTTGGTGTTCTGGTAGAATCTGAATTGAAAAGCTTGGTATCAATGTTGTATTTATGGTACTGCATACTGTACAGCCTAAGTTAATAAATGAACAATTTAACTGATCCCTGTTGTCGAGGCAGATTAAACTCTGAACAGGTCACCAGACTTTGGACTGTAGGAGGAAGCCACACAGACTCAGGGAGAACATGCAAACCTGTGTGACCTGGAATTGATCCAAGGTCCTTCTTTTTTATTACGCCTTCTAAACAATAAGTAGTATATAAATTGTTTTAACCTGTTGTTGTTATATTGAGTTTATCAAACTGGTAGATCTAATAATATTTGTTTATTCTCATACTCAAATTACTACTATACTATTTTAAACCTATTAGAGCAGAAGTATATGTAATGTTAATGTTGTTTCGTTCGGGGTCTTACTTACAACAGGGATTAAATCTAGACATAAGTTACATTTAGTAAAGTGTTTCATACCCTTATTAGTTTGTCTCTTAATAGTTTATCTTCGCCAACAGTCCATGTCTTATAACATTTGCTCTTCTATTAATTTGTTTATTCTCTCTAATTGGTCAGTGCCGATGTGGAAGCTGTAATAGCGTAATTGCCTGGTGATTTTGCAGGTGTCAACAAGCACAATACCAGCCGTGCTCGGTACTTAGAGGTCTGGCAGCAAGGTAACTCATTTTTAGTGATGCGCTCGCGTCCTCTCTGCGGAGCTGGCCCAGCCTTCAATTTCCACTTCCTCCCATGCCTGCCACAATTACTTTCGTTCAAGAATAGGGGCCTGCAGGAACCGCCTTCAAATCAGCGGCTTGTGAGAAAGACACCGCATAAATTTCTCATGAAGTGTGACATGCCAGATAAGACCGGGCTGCTTGAAGCATGCTACTTTGAAGTTTTCTACTCTGCCGCTTTGCCTTTTAATTTAGAGATGTTTATTCAGACGCGATGATGAAATCAAATCTGCTGTGCTACACTTGACTCCCCTGTAGAAATCAGAAAGCCATATAGTTTGGACTGCATCTGTGATAATTAACATCTTTAAAAAAAAAAAAAAAACATTCCCAATTATGGCTGTTGTGTAGTTCATTGTAAAAAGATCTTGGGGTTAATTAGTGTAGAATGACAGTGAGATGCATTTCAAAGTGATGTGTGCGCCTGTTATCCAAGGTATTTTTGCTTTTTTTTGTGATGTATTGACAGTATCTGGGTCGCGCTGCTGCCTACAGCACAATGCTGTAATAAAACACAATGTTAGCGTTTCTCATGTCTCAACCACAACACGCATATTTGTAGATTCTCACTCAGTGGCAGCATGCCATTTCATTTTGAGAGGTCGCATGATTTATTTATTTATTTTTCAGTCATTACAGAAATCATTCTGGGAAGACACTGGGAAGCCAATTAAAATGTAAAAATGTCTTCCTCTCACCTGATGAAGGCTGTGAGCCCCTTAGACAAAGTAGAAAAGGTGTGATTTTATATCTATAAGTGGATGTGTTAGTGTTATTATAGTGCTATTTCTGAGCTTTACTGTATTTCATTGAAACAGTCATTTTGCAATGCACAAAGTAACATTAATAGATTATTCCACTATTATAATTTTTGTCTGGGGCATTATTTCAATAAACTGTGGAACTTGTGGGCGGTAGACTCTGCAAGTACAATGGACGTTGATATAATACATGTCTAAATACATGAAAAATGTAAACATCACTTAAAATAGTTTTGTATTGGATTATTGCAGCAAAAATGAAAAGTAAAGTTGTGTAAATTAGAATCTGTTAATCTGCTTTGAACGTGGCATGACCTGATGCAGTATTAATAGAGTTTTAATTCAGGTCTTTGAGAATAATTTGAAATTGGAGAAAAAGAGAATGAGCAGCCCTTTGTTGTTTGGTGATTGAAGCTGCATGTGGGGTTTCATTCTGTTGTATTATTCTGCTCTGGTCTTACTTTTAACATGTTGTCTAAAGTCTAAGATGTGTTTGATTGTGCTTTTATCTTGTCTACAAGTGTTTTGCTTTAATGCAGCCGTGCAGTAAGACACCTGCATTCAGCAGACACCAAAGCTTATTAGTCGCTCCTTAGGGAGAATGTAGAAACATCTGCGGTTCCTTATGAGAAAGAGGGAGATGACGAAGTAAATATGCTCACCATCGTGCTTTGCTCTCATCTCATGTTTACTCATACGCAACTCAGCTAGTTTTGCTGTGTGAGGCACATGGCATACTGTTAACATGATGATGTTTTAAAACCTCATAACCTAATATAATTTAGAATCTTCTAAAGGGTCAGTATACCCATCATCCCTCCAGTGTTATTTTTGTGGCCTCCAATGGAGTTAAGCTGCTGCTTTAATACAGGTTTACTGAAATGCCCACTGCGACATACGGGCGTTCTTTCTTTCTTTTGTAATTATAGCAATTTACTTTTTTTTCTTGCACACCAGACTGGTATTGCTCAAATAATGACCTGTAAAATGAATGCGATTGCTTATTGTGAGTTACAATAAATTGTTCTCTTGGTTTATAGCTAATCTATTTGCACTTTAAATCTATATTTTGTTATGTTTTACTCACAATTCCGTCTCTTTGAAAACAATGTTGCTAAACCCAGTGGACTTTAAAGCTCTTCATGACTACAGTAACACTGAATTGACCTCAGCTTTACAGGAAAGTAAGACTAATTTCTGTCTTCCCCCAGTTTTTCATCAATTTGTTCTACTATCGCAGCAACAGCTTTCCCTTCACTCGCCGTGCTCATCATAGAGCCTTAGGTATCAGTGGCCCTGTTCCCAGTTTACTGGTGACAGTTTGGCTCTTGTCAGTTTGTTACACTTGCCCATTTCTCATGCATCTGCTACATGAGTTTCAGCAATGGTGTCTAAAGTGTCCACTTGGTGCTTTATGTATCCTTCAGGTGCTACTGAAATGAGGTAATAAATGTTATTCACGTCACCTGTCAGGAGGTTTTGTGGCTAACGGAGTTCACGCCTACAAAATGGACTGGCGTGAAACATGTTCTCGTAGAATCAGAGTCCTGAACGGGTCAAATATGCAAACCCATAGGTAGTGTTCCGGCAGTAGAACTTTGGGATGAATTATTATCTCTTTTTGGGTTAATCAGATATTGTTCTAGCATAATTTAAATCTAAATACTTACATAAAATTTTAGAAAGCTATCAATAGTCTAATCTAATACAACTGTATAGTTTGTTTAGTGATAATTAGCTTAATAATAAAGATTAGTGATATGACGTGAGTTTTCATCGTGAGCAAAATTACTACAACTATAGTAAGTAGACTTTGTGGGGCCCTTTGATAAACTGGTGACCTGTCCAGCATGTACTCCACCTCGTGCCCAAATGGTTCAGGCTCCAGCAGCTCTGTGACCCTCTATACAATGGATATATACTGTAGATGGTGTAGATAGTAATGAATTCTGAACAACAAATATGCAAGCAAAGTGATTTGCTGCGGTTTAGACACAAATACAGTTGGGTTAGGTTTGGGCCTTAGTTCTTATAACTGCTTGCTTAACTGTACTCTACCCTCATCACATGAAACATGACCGTGATGTTGGTAACCGTAACAAATACATCAATAGGAGGATTCAAAGGCTGGAGTCCTGCGGCAAAATCTTGTGCTCTGTTGTGCTGCCATCCACCCCAGCTGCCTTTTGGCAAAGTTTGAAGGTTAAAAATAGTTGGTGGTCATGCAACGTTCACTTCTGCCGCTAGACGTTGTCAAACAACAGACGGTGTTGTTGTTTTTTTGCTGCTCTTACAGTCAGCTGTAATGTTGGATTTGACTGCAGGGCAGTCTTACTTTATCTTTTAGATATATAATGTAGAGTAGTTTATACAGGGTGAGAATAGAAAATGGAGTCATAATGAATAACGTGAATGATCATATGATATGATCCTGGGTGAGAGAATGCATCATAATCATCATATCACAGATTTCTTGGTAGGTTCTGGCTATGAAACCAACAGCACTTACTTTTGACCTAGTTAGTATTAAAATGAGGAGTAATGACAGAGTGACACTGTAATGACAGCCATTACTCAGAGCTGTCAGGGTGTACCCACCTGACTCCTCGCACCCTCTGCATCTCTATCTCCATCTATGTATGCCTGTCACCGCCATCCATCCCTTCGTCTCCTCTGACAGCTTTCACTTATAGATTTCATCGTGTCAGTGAAGCAGATAAATGTGTTTCCAGGGTGAAACAGAGAGAGTGAAGAGTATGAAGTAAAACAAGGCTTCATTGATCCATTTGGGGAAATGGGGATGCAACAGAAGCAAAAATTAGAGAAAAGGTTAAAAATAACTGCAGAACCAGTGGAGGGTATTAAACGTGATACAGTCATCCCCACATGTCAGGAAGTGGAAATAATTAACGCACTATGGCAAAATGATGTGGCAGAATAAACAGTAGGATAACACATTTAATGAGCAGGTTTGAAAGCTATAATAATTATTAATAATTAATATTGAAGCCTGAAGTAAAGAGTGAAATTCCATGCTCAAGTAGGGTGTTGCACAGAATAAATGAAGGCACACATGTATGGTATGTTGCAGCTAGAGAGCAACACATTTACAAATGTCCTTTCATTCAGAGAAAGACTCATTTAAACTTTTTAGTATCCCCACCAATCGAATGCTTCTGCTGTGTAGATGTGAACACCAGGAGGAAATATTTGCTTTGCAACACAAGTCTGTCTTGAAACATTTCTCCCATTTCTCCTCTGTTCGCCTGCTGTACTCATTCTTCCTGTCCATGCGGGTTGTTGAGATGTCCTTTAATGGATTTTCTGGGGTAAGAAATGGGGGAGCTTCGGTGCAAGAACGTATTTTCTCTGAATTTAGAACCAGACTTCAGCGATCTGAGGTAGGCATAGAAAGTGAGTTTGCTCTTCTAACTAACAGCATCAAGCTATCACACGGTAGCACGACAGGGAGCTACTCAGGAGCTTTGTGGGCCAGCAGCGGCGTATGGTATAGTGCCTTTATGTGCGGCTGTGAGGGGATTCTAGTTGTGCAAATTGTGCCAGTCCGAGTGGCCACTGGGGGCCTCCTTTTCCCCCACATCTCCTGATGGTGATGACAGAAATCCTCTTGCTTTTTCAGAAAGCTGTTGATTTGCCCCCCCCCCCCCCATCAAATTAAATTCAGTCATAAGGAATATGATGTATATTTCAAACACAGGTTTCATCATCATGCTGCAGCATAGGGAAAGAGGAAACGCTGCTTCACCTCAGATGGTTTCTTTGCGCGGGTAGATATGACATCACGAGGCTTCTGCTCCTTCAGTTTTATCTCTGTGACTCATTTCTCTGATGAAATATGAGCAGATTCGAGCAGTGTCTCAGTGGTGGTCGAGACACGTATGACATCCATCCTCCCCCCCTTCCTTCTTACCTTTCATTTTCTCATGCTGCGTTCTTCCTGGCTTCTCCTAAATTGATTAAACATGGCAACGCATGTCCAGTTCACACACACACACGGGGGAGTGGGGGGGGGATTTGCTTACATGTCTCTCTAATCTGTCTCTCTCACTCACTCACTCACTAATACACACTCAGACATAGGAAGGGGGGGTTGGCCAAGCCTCCTCATCTCTTACACGCTTACACACCCTCTCTCTCTCTCTCTCCGACACTCACGCAGTCTGTAGTTGCAGTGGCACAGAGCAGAGAAAGGAAGGTCGGGTGAGCTTCTACTGCAACCGTAGAGCGGCTCCTCGTGTGCAGCTGAGCCGTCATGAGCCGGTCAGTGGGAGTCGGTACCGCCGGGGAGAAGGAGGAAGCTGGATAGGAGAGAAAGAGAGGGACAGAAGGGTGAATAGGCTTTATTCTAATTAAATGTCTCCCGCTCTCCGTTTGCAACATGCTGTACTTCCAGCTGGTGATCATGGCCGGGACCGTCATGCTGGCCTACTACTTCGAGTACACCGACACCTTCAGCGTGCACGTGCAGGGCTTCTTCTGCTATGACACCACCTATACCAAACCCTACCTGGGACCGGAGGACAGCAGCGCCGTCCCGCCTGTCCTGCTGTACGCTGTGGTGGCCGGGCTGCCCACGCTACTGGTGAGTGGACACTTTCATCAGCAAACTTCACCCACTAGACCTGCAGTTGAGTCAATTATTAAACACACTCTAGCTCACTAAACACTCAGACTCATAAATTCTTTATTTCTAGATATTGCTTTCAAGCAGGTGATGAATTAATTCAGCTTTTTGCTTCCTCTCCAGATTACATAATAATTACAGCACGCAGAGATATGACTTTGTTCACCAGTGCACCTTCAAGTGGCCATAACATCAGAGCTTTGCTGATCGAACTCAAAATGTGATCTTTATAGATGGCATCATGACTTAATGAAATAATGCATATAAAAATTCATAAAATTTGAAAAAATGTAAGACAGCTATGGTTGCTGTAATGTAAATTACTGCATAATTTGCCCGTCTTCAAACATAATGTCAAAAAAGATGAGCTTAAATTTGAAGGATTCTGTTTGATCTAAACTGACAAAGGGAATTACTGTAACTCCTAAAGCCTTATTAGCGGTTTTTTAAAGTTGCAGTTTGCAAGTTATGACCACCAGGGGGCAGTATAACAAGCTGTAAACACATACAGTACTTTGAAGTTTAAAGCCACCTGATGATGACGGTGAATGTTTTAACTCTTACAACACAGACATGAACACGTGTTGATGTCACCCTCCTGCTAGCTCTGATTCTGGTTTCGACAAAATCCCAAAAGAGAAACATTTTGCTCCTTAGCTATTAATGTTACACTATTATTCACCACCTGCTCTCTCTAATTCTGTTGTCGGTTGCCATCTGCTGCTTGGTGCTTAGCAGATAGTGTACAGTTGCTCTCAGTGTTTATTCTTCTACTGAAAACCACTGCTTATTGTGTCTGGTACTAATTAATGAGAGTTTGAGGGTAAAAAACCAAAAGAATGAGTTACTGTGGAAGATGCTTACTGGCATTCACCGGTTTAGTTAGTGCAGCTTTAAACACATGTTATTGCGGATTACATCAGATGTTTGCACGCGCATCGCTCTTTGATGTTATAGCCAAAATGACAATGACAAATCTAAAAAGACATGATGTTTCTGTGTTTGAGCTCAGTCAAAAAGATCAAATGTGAAATCTTCCCGTTTACTGTAAATGTATTGATTGTGTACAGGCTGGAGCAATGACAGGATGCCTTTTCTTATTTCATCAATCTGATGACTTTCTAGTCAGCAGGCTGTCATCACACAGGCATTAAATGTCTAAAACACACGTTAAATGATTTGTCTTTAAAAACAGTCTCTGCCTGATCTCTAACTCTTATAATAATCACCAAATCGCAGGATCATATTCAACGTGGACTGATGAGATTCCCTTACTTCACCCTAAAAGCTCCATGTTTCTGAAATAATTAATGCTTGAATTATGTTTCACTGTACTTTCATTAGCTCTGCCAATTACAAGTTGGTGATGTGAACTTCTGAAATGCAGACAACAAGCGAGTGCAGCGCACCTTGAATGTTAAGTGCCGTGATTACTGCTGCAGTAGCTGGTCTGATGCTGAGAGCACACGCTGAGCATTTGTGCACAGTGACCCTCCCCAGGCATCGTATAGGACTGTCTGTAGTTTGCTTCAGCTGCCACACACGCACACACGGAGGTGAGATCACTGCGAAAAGTGAACGCCCGGTTTCAGCAGCACGAGTTTCCTTTTATCACCTCAGCTCTCTCCTTCTATCACATCAGCTCAGCTCAGCACAGTCTTCATTATCTTACATACTACTTTTTCATGTCATTAAGTAGGTATAGTCTCATTCATAAATGTACTTTATCCCATAATGTACTGTAGAAGTAGTGCAACACAAACACAGATATAGACGAAGTATTAGATATTTTGATAGTACAGAATATTATACTGGCCCTTACTAGACAAGCTAGAAGAATAGGTTTAGGATAGGCTGTTTTTACAGTGCCTATATAGAAGCTTGAAGATAATAGAGGATATATATATATATATATATTTCTGTGTATTATATCTTGCATCTCTTCAACTGTATGGTAATACACTTGAATGCTGCATTTAAAGAAGGAGCAAATGTTATTGGAAGACAAGGGAAATGCACATTTGTTAAGGATTGTTTACAGTAAGTGGTAGATTATTCTAGATCTGTTTTTTGTTTCAAGTCATAAATTAGCTGTTTCCCTCCAGCATTTGAAACAGGCAGTAGAATACGGTAGCGGTTCCAAAAGTGCTATCAAGCAGCTATTCTGTGATTGAAGAGAGGATTACAGTCTTTATACATTCTAGTACGGAATCAGGACTGGTGTATTGTTTGCCAAAGAATGTGATGCCTTCTTTTTACGTTGAGAATGAGCACATTAGTAGTTTTACTTCAAACTATAAAGGCAGAGAGTTATTTGGTGCTAAACCTTTTTGGCCTTGCTGGCCTTGCATTAGCTGTTTTGGAGCATGAAAGCGAGATCACAGTCCTGGTTCATTGCAATATCAGCACAAAAGTAGCTTTAAATTAAACTTATTACATAAAACTTACTGTCAAACATTCATGTTCATACATGGTCCTCTCACCCCTACTTTGCTGTGCTTTCACTGTGATGTTAAATTAGATGTCAATGCACAGCACTTTTCACGGTTTAAAATTTAAAGGCAGCAGGAAGTATTTTGAGTTACCGGAAGGCTTTTAACGTGTATTTGAATGTGTCTTATGTTGAGTTCCAACAGCAGCTCGTTATAATGGCAGTAACGTCTGGATACATCAGATAGAGAGGAGAGTGTGAGCGTTGCACAGTACCAGCCGTTCATAGCTCCCACTCTTCATTTCTCTACAGTTATTGTAGAGAATTACATACATATATTACCCAAGAGATTCATATTTTTCTATGTTCAGAAAAAGATGAACTACAGAACAGAGGAACGCTCTAGAAATAAATACAGTGGATTTGACTCAAAACCCCAGTGCCCCAGGATCCTAGAGCTCACTGTCACTGGACTGCTTTCCACTGAAGCCATATGTATGTCTGCACGGAAGAAACATGTCCTTGAAAACTGTGATAGCACTTGTTGATCAGTGATTCACACAAAGACTTCACTTTAATAATAACGTGGTGTGTCACAGAAGCGCTGTCGGCCACCTGGACGCCTCAGAGCCTCTGTCGAGCTCAGGCGGAGAGTTTTATTAAACTAGTTTATTCATTTAGGCTTTTCTCAGCTTCTGTTGTGTATCAAAACAGGCCCAGTGCCTTTTATTACCTCGCGTTATATACACAGCACAAATAGAGCTGAAAGCAAAAAGGTGTTGTTGCTGTAAAACTCAGTTGAGAGGTTGTGAGGATCAGAGAATTTTCACAGTGGAGCACAGGATCGTCAACCACCAGCCTTCAATTTTCCTCTGCAGGCTTCTGCTTATGTTACTGAATTCTGTCACTCAGTGAAGAAAGACAATCTTGTTTGTCATTTAAGCTTGATTTTCAACGGATTTATCTCTTGAATGTTTGTTTGGTTGCATAGACATTTTGTTAGGTAACAGGGTTGGTGTGGGGAGTTAAGTAGCACTTGTAAATGAATTCATTGTTCTAATTTATATGAAGTATATGCATTTGACATTTGGTATTTCACTAGTTAAAGTAAAGGGTGTTATCCCAGAGGCAGAGGTGTTTTTTTATTTACTAAAACAAATGTACATGAACTAAACACAATAACTGTGCCGGTATGTAACCTCTATATATAACCTGCTGGCCTGGGGACCCAATTAGTGAATTTAGATTAAAAGAGTCAAACAACACGAATGCTCACTGTTTTAAAATGTGCATTTATTATTGCAAACTGCATTACACATTTGTACCCCAGTGTT
Organism: Macropodus opercularis; assembly: GCA_030770545.1. Classification (NCBI taxonomy): domain Eukaryota; kingdom Metazoa; phylum Chordata; class Actinopteri; order Anabantiformes; family Osphronemidae; genus Macropodus; species Macropodus opercularis. The sequence goes on from JAUCMP010000028.1 coordinate 9,751,515, forward strand.
CCGAACAGCGGGCTTCCTGGAAATATTAGCTGAACATTGCAAACGCAAATAAACAGACCCGCAAATCTCTAATTATTACGCAGTATTTCGAGCAGCGTGGAAGACAACGGGGCATCCACATCGTTTTTCAGCGCCACTCAAACCAACATTACAGTGAGTTACAGTGTATCGGTTTCCACTGTTCTCAGTAAACCGTTTTCTTTCCAAGAATGAAAGTGCCAAGATGGATGTGCATCTGCACAGCAAAGGGTTTGGCAGCGAGCCTCAGCCTGCAGCATCCAGCCACCGAGGAGAAAATCCATCTTAAAACTGTGTGACATGGCATCACAACACAGCTAATAACAGAACACACTGGCCCCGTTTGTGTAGTTGTTAGTGTTGTTGTCTTACTGTATAAATACTCAGACATGTGTTTAGAATCCCTTTCTCTATTATTTTCTATTATTACTATACTGACGTCATACTGAAGGGTAAGTCTCAAATGATAATTAGAAACAAAAAAGTTTCCAAAAGATATGATTCAAAAACATGATTCATCTTGGTATCTGTTTTCAAATTTGTACTTTTATTAGGTTTGGGTTTTAACTTGAAAAGACAAAAATGAGTCAACAGTTGAAATTCATACGAAAAGCAACCAGGCAGAAAACACTTTTTGTAGCAGAGGCAGATACTCTTCTCAACTTCTGCACCCACTCTTACTGAATAGACAAGAGCTAAAAGCCAATGTGAGACAGGTTATGTGGTGACTAAGTCTTTAAGGTCATTGAGGAACATGAAGGAAATTACAGTACAAGCAAAGGTGAGACGGACCAGAGTAAAGAAGGGACTAACTCACGCTGCCGTGAAATGAAAGGCATTCAATCCAATTGAACCAACTTCACAGATCTAGTTCTGAACGGAAGCTATCACAGCTGTCAGCTGATAGACTAACTAAGCTTCATTGTGCGACAAGCAAACTTAATTAAATTGAAACTTTCTCCATATTGAGTTTGCAGAATTGATTCGGAAGTGTTTCGGAAGTGAGCGAGCGTTTCCTTACAGCAAATCATATTCACTGTCTTGAAACAAAGAGACTGTTTATGATATTACCCACTTGATTACAAGGAAAATGAAATCTGTACGCGAAAGAAATTGAACTAATGTTAATGCCTTCGTAAGTACAGGAAGGAAGGAAGTACAGTAGCACTCAAACATCTCAGATAGGGTTTAAAAAACAATCATGACTTGAGTTCGAATTAATATTGGCCGTGAAGTTTTAACAGGCGGACTGATGTGATCACGGCACTGATTCGTGGTTGGAAACAACGATAGAACGTTAAGACGATAACAGCATGTGATGTATGGCTGAGCCATTCAACCGACCCGACCTTTTGTGTCTTGTGGACAACCTCACATTACTTACTCATACCACTGCTTGCTACAATGAAGTATATATATATATATATATATATATATATATATATATATATATATATATATATATATATTTATCAGTTTAATAGTTTCTTCGTGTAACTATGCCATTGTTAAACGCAGTGAAAGCTTAATGTTAAGCAGAACATAAATGCACCTTATCTTTTAGTAATGGCCTTTTTAGAACTGTGCTAGTTGTAGATTTCGATACAGTGCAGATGTCTTTTTAAAACCTGGGGTTATGCAGAGGCAAAGAAATTCTCCTCTTCTGTTGGGTTTTTACAAAATATATTGCAGTTTAATAAGCAGTATGATTGCAACATACTGTACAGTTGAATGAAAACATATCTGCTGTTTTCCTTTTTAATCCACAACAATTCTTTCACAAGCATTTGAATCTTGGCTTAGGCTGCTGGACAGCTGATGCTAAGCTCTGCGCACTCAAACACCCGAACGTTTGGTTATAATAAACACTCCTGATATGATCTCCTGCCACTCCAGAGGTGTCGTTTGTGGCTAAATCCCATGATCCTTCAATGTCAGCCAACTTTATTAATTTATGAGCTCATATTTGCAAAGGTTCCTGGTCTCTTGGTATCAACATTACTATTACCATTCCAGTCCAGACGCTGGCTGTAGGGCTCTTTTCAAAATTTGCTGCACGGTGCTACGGTTTATAAGAGGGATGAGAGGAAGAGTGGGAGGCAGGGGGGTAGTTTGAAGCTGAGCTTCAAGCCGGCAGAGACATGCGCCACTCACTCTCTGCATTATAATCACATAGTCCATTATAAAAGGGAGTCCTCATTTGTAAAAGCCTAGAGAACCTCTCTGTGGAGTCCCGCCACGGATCTTAATGTGGCAGAGGAGATTGTTTTCCTGTTTGGTTCAGAACTGTGGTGTGGATCATCGTCCATCATCTGCATCCACTGCAGGGTGGTTGAGGTTCTACCCTCAGGATTACTTTGGTCTTACTTTTCCTCTTTCCATTTGTTTTGCATCTCACAGGCGTCTGATGAGCTGCGTTTTAGGGCACTTCTGCATTGGCTCCATCTCTTAGAAGTCATTCCTGCTTGATTTAGGAGCACTGGTTATAGCTTAAAAAAATGACATCCATGTATCACTGTGGACTACAGAAGCTGCAGGCTTAATTCATGCATCACTGGCTAAAAATGAAAACTCTGTTCGCGCTTTGTCTCTGGAGTCTCCTTCTATCAGCTTTATTGTTCACATGTCAGGCTTTTTGCCCTCACTCACTCCTGTTTAAACTTGTTGCCGCTGCAAGCCCAATTACCTTACAAATGGAAATGTATTGAGACATTGAGCTTTATTGTGAAAACTGTGTCTCGAGGCACAAATACAGTCCAGCACTGCTTTGCCCAAATATTGGTTCAATGTCAATGGCTTTTCCTGTTGGCTGCACTTCGCCTTGCAGGGCTCATGAAGATAGATCTGCCTCCTGACATAGGTAGCGGTAAAACCGGGGCGAAAATGAGAGTCTGAGGGACAGAGAATGGAGAAAGGGACGACTCCAGTTCTGACTAGTTGAGTAAATAAGCAGCACAGGTCACCCTGGCCCTGTCAGCTTGACTTAGCCAGTGGGGAGTCACTATAGCGAGGGAGAGAGAGGGCAGGGAGGTAGTTAAGGGACTAAACAAGCAGCACATTGTCACTGGGGCCCTGTCAGATTGTGTTATAGCTGATGAAAAAGTGGGACAAATGGCCTGCGGCTGTCACAGTGCTGCTCAGGCTTTTTGAAAAATCAGGCAGCCCTTCAGCCACTTCTTGATGTTCTCAATAATATCACCAGCAATAGGCTTCTGATGAGATTAATACTAATACACAACACCAATAATAACGCACCTAATGAAAGCTATAATCAAATACTCTAGACACCTCTAAGAAGTAACAAAACATTACCAAAAGTTCAAAATTAAGCATTAAGGCCTCTAATGTGGACATAGGCTGTATTTTGTAACTATCAGACATAATGAGCCGAGCTACAGTGAATGAACACTCATAAAATGTGTGAAATAATAATCCACTAAGATAATTATTTATGTGGATTTCCTTTTTTAATTAGTCAGCAGTATCTCATTTTAAAGACCCGAGGGCACTCTTTCCTCATTCTCCTGCACCTGCCAGATATCGTTTGAGCACTGCAGCCTTCTGGTAATGTAATCTGTCAAGACAGAAGCTATTATATAAAAGCAGGACCATGTTTGAATGTTCAGAAGGATTTGTTGTAAAAGATAGATTAAAGCAAGATTGTTAAAGGTAACGGGGTCTCTGAAGAATGTCTTGTTTCGAGCGTTTGGGACGATCAGATGCATTCACCCTGCGCAGAGAGGTGATATTCTCAGCGGTGGGTGAAACGACACCCTGCCATGGCATCATTACTCAACACGCTGATGAGACACTGAAGAGATTCCGGGAAAATACATGAAAATATACATGTGAAACTATTCATGGCTGAATCCCGTTAGACTCCATGGGTTATTTTAGACTGTGGTTAATTTATTTTTGTTGATCCCTCTGGGAATTTGTTGTTGGACAGTTGCATATGAATGATGTGTTTATTTTTTTTCAACGTGACCTCATGGGCTTATCTGTTGAAGAAGCCGCACCCTAACAAACGGATGCCTCATCAAACGCTTCCATTAAACTGAGCACTGAGCAACAATTTGCATGGTGCAGTTACCATAACTGTTACACATAACCCATCTGTATACTCAAACTTAAGGTATAAAGACTATTTCATAAAAATAGAACTAATCTTAAAAGATGTAGAGGGAAAAGTGCAGTATTTATTTCTTTGGTTTGTGAGGACCAAAGGTTTAATAATTTTAATGTAAAATCATTACCTGTAACCACCAATAGGACTGAAGTAATCACCCCCTGAACTTAACAACTACTGCACATTAGTTAAAACCTACTCAAGTGTTTCTATCGGTTGTTTCAGTTCCCTTGCGTTAAGGAGGGCGAGGAACTTCCAGAACCAGTAAGGTTCCGAGGTTATTTTAAAAATTCTAGCAGGTTGAGGCCTTAAGGTAAAGACTTAGTGTGAACCGGCAATCACGCCCAGCGGTCTGGACTTCTACAACTGTGAGGCGGGCCTGTCAGGAAACGCCTTGCTGACACAACTGCGTGGAGGTTACAGTAGGTTCATGCATTGCAATTATACCATGTAGTCCTCTGTTCGACTCAGTAAGTCAGCAGCGATGAGTGAATGGGCATTTTCACATACTTCTTACAGGTTTCCAATGGCAACTCAAAATTAGTTTCCAGTTCTAGCGCCTTTCTTTTTTTAGAAACAGCCACTTGCTGAGCCAATTATAGAGGTTGCATTTCTCCGCTGCTCCTATGAATATAAATCACGTTTAAGCTTTTATTATTATCCTTTTGAAATCTGAAAGGATTAGTGAAGTGCTGTGTTTGTTATTAGACTCAGTTGACTGATGTATTAACAGTTTGTCCTTCAGTAGTTTTACATTACTTGTGGAAAGAGTAACTTCACTCACCTCACTTTTAATTTCAGAACATCTTAAGCCTTGGACAAAGAGCAGATTTTTAGAGAGGCTTGGCTCTCACCTATTTTTCATTTTCCACATTTCATACACAATTTATTCATCACAATGTTGACAAGCATGTCTTCCTACGCAGGATGTCATCTCGCCTACACTTTAACTGAAGAAATTAATAAATGCCACTTTAATCTGCATTCATCTTAGCTTCTGACGCTACCATCTGATAGACTTGTTCTGCTGAGAGTGAATAGACCCCAACCGACCACTCAGCTGTTTTCAGCACTTTGATTTCAGCTTAAATTCACACAGGGGAGTGTGGGCACAGTTCTTTGTTCATGACACCTTTGTCATCATCAGTAAATTATAGGATGTTACCACTTATAGACATGAGCAGTCAGCAGAACTTCTCTCCCTGTGGTTGGCCGTAGAGCGTTGAATAGGAGGCGCAGAGATGAGAAGAAACAATGCTGAATTAGTTTAAAACTATGATGTGATGACTAGATTTCCACCTCTAGTAGGCGTTAACCCGAGAGCTAGCTCGTTTATGTTTAAAACAGGAGACTGGCTCTGGTAACACTCTGTAAATCTGGTCTTGGAGCCACTAGTGCTTTCAGTAAATGCTGAACTGGTGGTTATAATAATGTCTGAGGTCGCAAATGGCTGTGGTCTGAGTGGTTGGCAATCTGTGGAGCTGTTGGCAGCGAAGTGCAGCAGCTGTCACATATTGACATTGGACTGATATTGGCAACACAGAAAGAGGCAAATCTAAACAAAATGATTCTGGAATGAATGATTTTAATCAAGTTGCGTTGTAAATATAAGATGCAATTTGTAGGATAAGGTGCCGCAAACAAAGAATGAGGGATAAATCCAGTGGACATGTGAATCAGTCCTGCCAGTATAAAGCATTGTCTGTTTGGTTGAATCATTTCATGTATGAATAAATCAAAAGATCTTGGCTTTCAATATAACAATTATTCTTGAAATGTCAATTCTGTTTGCATTATTTAGCATCCTAAAAAAAAGTACAAGGTCTTTACAGACATGAAAGTCATAGAATGGGCCTCATGCTTTTGCTGGGGTGTGATATTCTTGAGCTAGATTGTGCTTGATTCATGCTGGAGGGGCTGCGTGAATCTGGTGCATTCCCGTGCTTCTGGCAGAACAGATCACCAGGCCTGCAGACATAGGACAGCACATAAAATATTGAAGAAAACCATGTGAAATGTTAGCAGTGCTAGAATTCAAGGCAAGTGTATCATGAATGCAAGTAGTTGGTTTTTATTAATAATACACCATCTTGAATTAACACACAACATTCATGTGAATTAATGTGTGGTTTTTTTTTTTTATATGTGAAAATAATCCATGTGATCTACTTTAATACATCTGGAAGGAAGCTAAATGAAGACTTGTCGTAATACGTCACTGATCCGTGGACACAGACACATATTAAGGTGCCCTTGGATAAAAACATAGTAAACCCTGTATTATCAGCGTAATATTTAGGTGTCCAGCAAGAATTGCCCTCAGGGGATCAATATAAGGTATTTTTGTTAGTATTTGTCTCACAAATCTAGCAGCCCCACACACACACACACACACACACACACACACACTGCCAGCTTCCTTTCTTCCATATGCTCCCATGTTTTCCACACCTGTGTCTGGACAGATGGAGCTCAGCGAGAGGACCCTCACACAAGCTGGCAGCTGTGTGACAGATTTGAGAAAATGGAGTTACCAACAAGGCCACGCTCTGACTCCCAAATAAACTGTCACTCAGCTGATCTGAACATTCTCTGCTCACTGTGGTGCCTTTGGTCTCTGTCTATATACCAGATCACAATAACGGAGACTGTGCTGTTCCTGGTCCAGTACACATCCAAAGAGTTTGACCGTTCAGACAAGACGGTGGCCACCGGGGACTGCTGTTACCTCAACCCGCTGGTGCGCAGGACTTTCCGCTTCCTTGGTAAGTCTTACGCTTACTGTAAGTCTAGTTTGAAATGACTACAGACATGCATCATTGTTACAGCAGGTTTTTCTGTCTGGTCCAGCGTCCGCAGAAACCAGAAGCCCATCCAAAACAAAGTGGGATTTTATTTTTCTTGTTTCCTCCCACAATCCTGAGACACAGACAAGGTTCAAGTTTATTCATTCACCTTACCTTGTGGAGCTTTTTTTTTTTCTTTGTATCTCATGATCTCACTGAATGGAATCGGCTTAGTTGTCATGGAGACTCCTGAACCCATTTCTGATTACTTCAGAAGTGGATACGCAGCTCAAACATGCGCAGCAGCAGCAATACAGAGATCTGTATTAAATTCCAAACGGAAATTTCCACCAAGACGCTCATAAAGGCCTCCAGTGCCTTTTTAGTGTTCTTTTATACTCTTTCAAGAAAACTGGAATGAAATCGGCTGCTCAACCTTTACTTACTGTAGAAGTGATGCATTGCCTCAGTGCCGTCTGTGACACTGGGGGCCAGCATTAGTTTTGCAGTAGCACGTAAGTGGAATTTAAGACAACTTGGCATTAATCAGTTGTCTCGTGCGTCACATTCTCTTCGCACCTCTTATTTAATTGTGTTTTCACTGTCACAGTTAAGCTCCTTAATGTGACCAGGTCCTAAGCTTCCGCGGGTCCCCTTACAGCACTGGCACTGGCCAAATTCTAAAGAGCCTGATTTGTAGGTCTGCTTTTTTGTGAATGAAACCTGCTTTCCAGTAGGAGAACACCAGCTACAGTCCATAGAAATCATTGTATGCTAATAATTAAATCTCATGAGTGCACACCTACACATGCAAGAGGTTATAATAAGTTATTATGTGTAGTTAGGAGGCTGATGTCACTTATATTTATACTTTTTTTTTCCACATACACGCGCATCTTCTCGCACGTCTGTGCTGTGCAGCTTAAACTGAGCTGCATGCAGACTTTGCAAGCATACACACAGTACATCCAGTACATTATTACAGATACGATGGCAAAAGGTAGACGCACTCAGAGTCTCAGTCTGTCACACGCTGGCCTCTGCTCGTTCTCTCACACACGTAAATGAGGACAGGAGATAGAGCTGCAGAAGAGGATTATTACCTAGATCCCTGAGGGGGAATCCACTTGGTGGCCTGGCTTTACCCTCGCATTTACACATCCAGCATGCCATTCACACAGCCCGTTAATGCTAACAGGCCTCTCATTTCAGGCTCAGGCTTCTTTCATCTCTAAGGGATTCATTGGAATTGGTTATCAAGCATTATACACTGGTGGAGTGCTGTGCTGTGTCTGAATGCGGATTACGTCTTAGTGTTAATTGATGTCAGTTTTAGTGGTGATTTTTCATTTGTCGTCGTTTCTCTGCAAAGCCAAGCAAGCAGGGTACAGTAGATGGCTTTCGCTGTGTAACTGTATCGCTTGGAGAAAGACAGTAACTGCTGGAGGAAACAGTCATTAAAGCAAATCTAATTTAGCTGAATCAAAAGAAATTCAAACTTCAAGATGCTTCTCTGGTTATCCCGGAGAGTTGTGATGAGTTTCACTCTCTGCACAGCTACAGTATGATAGTTGTCACACGGATTTCAGTGCAAATAGTACATCCCCTGTCAGGATTATCCCAGTATACCATCCTGCCATAAACCGTGTCCTTTACGTCGGGCAATGACTAAAACACAGTAAACAAAAGCAAGAGTTTATTGCTGTCCAGATGTGTAAACGAGAAACATCAGATTTGACAGATGTGGGCATGAGAAATGTTAAATGCTGAAAGAATTCATTGGGTTGTTCATCTAGATGCCTAGAAGTATTGATATCAGCAAGATGTAGGAGGTTACCCACCTGCGATAGCTAGTCCAGTAGGATACTGCAATAAAAGGCAGAAAGCTCAGTACCTCAGGTAGTTGCAACCCTTTTTGCGGTTTTCCAGAGGACTTACTGACCTTTTCTAATACGCTCTGGTGGACAAAAGTTATATGAAACCATAAACAGGCAATGCTGTGAATTTAAATTATTAGTTATAATAACCCGACTAACAAACAGGTTGGTGAGGACTCAAATGCTGATGAAGGAGCAGGATGTCGACTTTAATTTTAAGAGGTCTTTATTAATTTATACACAACAGAAACTCAGCAGTTCAGGGATAAGTCAAGAAACGTAAAGTGCTGCCTCAGACATTAAACCTGAATTTAGTTTTAGTTTAGTTTTATAAGGTTTATACTATTTCCCATATGACATTTACTTCAACTGAGACTTTTCCTCTGAGTCTAAGAGATGTCGACTGTTGTCTTTTTAATGCTAGTGCAGTGAAGTGCCTTTGCCCTTTAACTAAATGCTTGCAGCTCTCTAAAACAAACTGTGTAAGAGGTGCAGCATTTGCTTTGCTTTACCAGCATCAGCTAATGGCTCTGTGGCGAGCTGTCAGTGCCTCTTTACAACAGCATTAGAAACAGCAGTTATCCCAAATTACAAAGCGCTATTTAACATACGCAATCTGGAAATCCAATTACGCACAGTATTTCTGCCTGTATGCGTTATGCTGCTGTTGATCCATGGCTATTGATAACTACTTCTGGCAAGCTTGGCCCAATGAGAAAGCACAGTTGAATAAATCCAGCGGAGACTCTGCTACGGCAGGTTTTTTTTGCGCCACTGAGCTCCACGGATGTCGCTCGACTGTCCCAGCACGAGGCTCAGAGCCAAGCACCCTGAATTGTTTTGACTTATGGGTTTAAGGATTTGTGTGTGTGCGGGGCATTAGTTCAGAGGTTTTAGAGGGATGGTACAGAAATACTGTAACTGGCCTGCTCTGCGGGGCGAAACCAGCACCTGCTAGGAAAAGCAACACTCAAGCTGTCCTTTTTTGTACAGCAGATATTGTGATTGAATTAGGATATGAAAGAAAATCGCCGGAGTTATCGTAATTGGATGGTGGCTTATTCTAGAATAATCGTTTATTCTAGTATTAATGATAATACAAATTGTTTCTGATACTTATTGTATAGAAAAATCTAAAATAACTCAGAAGCTGTGCTTAAAACTGTGCTGTTTCGTATCTTTTCTGTGATTAGTCACGGTTGAGGTCGGCTGACACTGCCCTGATAAAAACAACACCTTATGGTGCCACCCCAAAATGGCTCACAGTATGTGTCACAATTTTTCACTCGCTTGGCTTGACAACTTCTGCAACGTGTTCCATGTCACTGATCAAAAGCACAGACCCCCAGAGCACTGTTCTGCTCATAGACCTGTAAACGCAGTGAAGTCAAAGGGCTCCCGGCCAAGCCGCAGCTAGAGTTTTCTGCAGCATCACCTTATCTCACTAAGTCGCAATCCCAAAAGACTCAAATATCAAACACTAGGATTCTGACATTTTGACATTTAGTTTTTCCCTGGGCTGACTAGTGCCAGTGCTCTTGATGAGAGCGATGCTATCTAAAACGTCAACCCTTCAATGCTGTGCACATGGTGAAATTATTTTTCTTACATGTGCTGTATCGTGTGTGCGCATTTGCACTTGTCGTAGTTTTTATTGTATCTGTTAATTAACGTTACAGATCATTTCTGGGTCGGGTTTTGTCCAGTTGGGGCATAAGAGTCTAAAGAACTGGATGGGTTGCTGTAAAACAGTGTGTGACTAGTGCCCACGTTCTTACTAGTTTGCATTGATAATAGGTTTTGATAATGATAAAAAATGAATAATGTTGTTGCCTTCTTGTCAAAGGGTGCATTGTATGGAGAGCTGAGTGACAAACGCTTAGCGAGGATGACACATAACATCCAAACAGATGGGGAAGCAGATGGTGAAAAGAGCAGCTGTGTGTTGTATGTGGCATCGCTGATCAAAGAAAGAAAACTGCAGTTTGCTTTCCGCAGATTGATTTTCATCACATCTGAGATGCGCATCAGTACGTACTGTATGCTTGCAGATGCTTGACGCCTGCATTTGCATGTGCTGGTGACCATGTGATCCGGCAGCCATTTCACTTCACAGCTCCGTAAGCCCTCCTTGCTTCGCCTGATGACTCACAGGGCTGTGCTGTCAGTGAAAAGTTAAATTTAGACCACAGCTGTGGGTCATGGTGCTCACATTTAAGCAGCGCGTGTTTACCTTCATGCCTTGGAATGCTTTGCACGTTGGACATTAGATTTAAGAAGATCAGCCACTGTTATGTTAAAAACCTCGACACGACCTAATATTTTAAACAGAATGGGAGGGTAGGTCTTTCAGAACACGTAGGTCTGTAGGTTCTCAGTTTTAATCTGCTCTTGTGCTATTGGTTTTATTGCACGTTATGCGAAACTGAAATTGAGAGCTTCACCAGACATACTCCCAACTGTGCATCATAGAACATCGAGTCTTTGAGTTCTAATTTCACTAGTTCTCTCTCTGCATCTTGCTGGAACAGACACAAAGCCGTTTGCCATTAGACAAAGCAGATTGCCTGGATAATTATTACTATTCATCAGTAAACAGTGGACTACGATGTAGAAACGTTCAGATAGTACTGAAAAAGCGAAGGGAATTTTGAAAGTGCTAGGAGATTGAAATCTCCTTCCATGTAAGGGAGATGAATTGGATTGAAGCATGCAGCTGCCATCTCAGCTGTTGTGCATATACATTGTACGCGTCATCGGGAGCCAAAGTCGTAAATACATACAGTCTGTGCAAATATTGAAGCAGTAGTACAGGTTACAGCAGCTCATTTTACGAAGAGCTGTCCTCCATAATCAGAGTTCCCCGCCACCTCTCTCTCTCTCTTTCCTCTACCTCTCAGCATTAACGTTTTATAATCTATGTCACACTCCTCTGCCAGTAGGAGCAGCGTCTCCAGAGACCGCAGTGTTGGTGATGTTAAAGTTTGTTTGTGGCTGCCGAATGCGGCGCGGCTCCTCTCCGACAGTCTGACAGCACAGAAACATCCCTTCTTGTTCCTCCAGTCGGGTTCAACCTCCCTCCGAAAGGTTGCTCTGCACCACAGGCGTTCTTTGAACATACTCTCAGAATTAAAGCTTCTAGTCTCCTCAGTGTTTTTCACCACTTCTTTTTTTTTTTTTTTTTTTTTTTTTGCTGCATTAATACTGTATTTGTGTTGCTGCGCTGCTACAAAACCAAAGTTTGAGTTTCTTTTTGTTTTTCATAGTGTAATTATCCATATCGAACTTTAAAGCTTTAGTCTACAGTATTTCAGACAATCACATAGATTTGTTTGTTCGAACTTCACAATAAAAGAAAATATCAGTAAAAAAAAGTATTTTGGGTGTGTTTTATAAATATACTGTTCCTCTGTGTGCGTGATATGCAGAACAGTAAAATGCCATTTTACCGAGGTGCATGTCATGCTGCTCCTTTGTGCATTTTCCTTTTTGGTACCAGTGCGGTCCATCATATCAGCACTGAAGGGCTAATTGCTGTAATGATGCCCATTGGCAGTGCTTATCTGCTGTCACAACTGTAAATGAGAAAATTACTGTATCCACAATGGTGCTGCTGTAAAAGCACATATACTGTTTTCACACTAGAAAGGAAGGGAAGAAATTAAATCAGAGCTTTCATTTGCAGCAAAAAAAAAAAAAAAATCTGAAATATAGAGAAACAGTTGCTTAGCGGTTTTTGCCAAAACAGTTTAGTTTACAGTGGGATTTTGTTAGGCAAAATAGTTCCATTATGCATAATAGAAGAATAAGATGATCCAAATTCTGGCTGATGTTACTTATTCTCATTAACGCATCATCTTTTTATGTTTCCCCAAACTTATTTGCAGGCTGTTCTCTTGGGTAATTTGATTCAGCTTCTTTATTAGGTTTTAGTATGTAGTTTACCATTAACAGAGTATGGTTTCCTTCAATCACTGTGTGTTCGTTTCGTCGTCTTATAAGCACATGTCAGCACAGCACTGAGAAAAGATGTGTGGGTAACTGTTATCTGTACTGCTTCCTAGTTCTTCTGTGTTTGTGGACTGGTCTCAAACTACCTATGACAGAGGATTTGGCAGGAAAGCTCTACGGTTATGACGTGACTGAGAGCCCAGTGAATGTCTTGAGCTTAGATACATTTATTTGTACAAAACGAACGAGTTGTGGATGTCGGAGGCTTGTGCACCTCCACCTACAACCTGTATTTATCCATGCAATCAAAGTGTGACGTTGACTTTGACCTTGAACATAAACCACCAAAGCAGTTCCTCTGATCATTTCTGCCCATTTCCGAATTAATTCAATCTCTTATTCCAAATAAGAGATTCCGCAACCACAGGTCTTAAGACTTCACTGACTGAGTTGTTTACTGCAGATACTGACTCTTCTCGAGTGAGGAAAAATGTCTATAATTCAATCTGGAATACGTTTTCCTGGCACGTAAATTCTCTTTTATATACTGCGTCTAGTCTGGTGACATTGAGCTTGGTTACATACATACATATTCAATCCTTTCTGTGGTTCTGGGTGTACTGAAGGGGTTGCAAGCGCAGAGGGAGTCTGGGCAGCCACGATAACTTGGAGACTGATAGGATTGTGCTTGACACTGCAGTATTGTGGGGACTCTGGCAGAGGATCGAAGTAGAGGTGTATTGCTTCATCCTGACTCATTAGTTACACACACATGCACACACACACAACTCTCACCCATTGTAAGACAGTCGATCTCAGTCAGATGCAGATAATAAACGGTCAGTCTGCTCTTGTTTGCCGGACGTGGCCAGAGCATGGCTGCATGTCGACCAAGATCAGACCAAATAAAATATCGAAACCACACTGGGATAGTTGCTAAATATAGCCCACTTTTTGCAGTCTAGAGCCACATCCTCACATGAAAAGGTCATTCTGATGCATTCCGAGGAGACCACAAAAGTCCTCACAGTAATGTTGCTGAACGACTTGTCCAACAAATAAACAAATGCACAACAAAGACAATCTGCATCAACTGATACACATGTGTGCCTAGATTCCAGAGCACAAACACATGCATGGCTACACAGAGGCTCTGCAGCAGATCATGACATTGTTTGAAGCAGGCAAACTGAAATAAATGTATGCCCTAATAAGCAATTGTTGGTCGTCTCGCACTCTGGGTTCCCAAAGCCAGGCAGTCTGAGAGGGAGGGATGGAGGGATAGAGTGAAAGCAGCCCCCACATTTCCACGTTAACGTGAAAGTGGGACAGAGTTGGTGTGAGGAGCTGCTCTCAGCCAGTGAGTCACACGGTACTTGATGAGACCTGATAAATGTTAAGGAGCAGACCTGTCAGCATCTGGAGCTGCTCCTTTGTGTGGCTGATAAGAAATGAGAAAGCAGCGCCTGAGACAGTAACATTTAAAACAGCTACTTTTGTGAAGGGAGAACAAAGACGTCGCTTGCTCAACAGCTGTGATGCCTTGGTGCCTGTTTTAATGAATGTCTTCCAGCTAAATGCTCTTCAAAGCCTGGATTGAATTACTTTTCAGCAGCACAGAAACTTGACAGTGGTTGGAAAAGCAGTTATTGTTGCCTCACCAAATAGTGTGTGTGTGTGTGTGCGCTGGTGAACACCTCTTTCAGTGTTGTCTGAGGGAGCTGTCTTAGTAAGCTGCAGTTTGGTAATTTAGTGTGACACAGTACCGGGCTCTCAAAGGAAGGAGGCAATTATTTTTTTTTTAAGTCCTTCAATCACTGAGATGTAAAGCCTGTCTATGCTGGTTAGGGGGAGAGTGAATGGACAGCAGAGGCACCTCGTGATCGCACGAACGGCACCGTAGGCAGCAGGACCTTTATTTCACAGCGTCACACGAGGAAGAGCGAGACCGAGCTCGGGGGGGTGAACAGTCCCAGTCCGGCATCAGAGGAACTCCTTCACACTGAAAGTACAATACAATAACTGCTCCCAGAACATAATTGCTCTGTGGTTAACTGGTGGCAAGGGCTGACAAACAAGACATTTTTGCCACATGGGTTGCAGTGCTCCACACGACCCTGATGTGGGTTTGTGGACACTCTCCTGTAGTATGTGCACCCTCTATGAAGGGATGTCAGACAAGCATGTGTGCATCTGCATGTAGTGCTTCCAGAGTAAACATGACAGCAGGTGTGCTGTGGAGGTCAGTGGCAGCAGCAAGGAGGGGAGAGAGGAGGAGTGGATGAGCGTGTGCAGCCATTTAACACAGCTGTCTGCGTTTATTACGCCTCGCCGTGTGACGGCGGCAACTACACAAACCACGCCAGAAAAACTGTTCGAGAGTATCTGATTAACCACTTCTTCATCAGCAGTAAACAAACACATCGAGGGGATCGCCTCTCCAATCAGAAAGTTTGTTTGAGCTTCGCTGCGTGGAATAATGCATGTGTACGTTTCCAAAGTTGGATGTTTTTTTCTGTTCACTGGTTGTCAGAAGTTGTCATTAGACCACTGTACTGTAGGTGGACAGCTGCCGATGGTAATCACTGTTAATCTTGCGTTAGGGCTGCAACTAATAATTACTTTTTATTATTGACTAATCAATGTGCTAAGCTATTATTAAAACGGCTATTTAGTTTCCAAGTAGTCGTCATCATAACCTTTCACTTCATGTTGTCTCCAGAGTCTATAATTTGCCCAACAGTGCAAACCGAAAGAAAATATTTTCTGTGACAGTGGTGTGTAAAAGGAAAGCCTATTTACTGCCTATACAATGTTCATTTGACATTTTTGTTTTGAAAAATTATCAAAATGTCGGCGATCTGCTAATATTACCGTAATAATAAAATTCAAGAAGTGTCCTACGCTGTGGGTGACAAACAACAGGCAATAAATACTAGATGTGCTGCTGATTATTCACGAAGCATAATTTGGCTGATAATGTCACAAGTCATCACACCATGCGAGGTTCAAACAACAGTTTGCACCAGGAACATTTAGAACAATATTCTTTCAGTAGGTGATTGGTAATTATTTTAGCATTGTTGCGTATTCTTTGTAGTTTTTAGACAACAGTGTTCACGCCGTAAGTCACAGAACATAGATATTGAGAACATAGATATTGATATTGCACTGTACCTAACCAAGCATGTAGTGGATTAGTGGGTTCAAACTTTAGTAATTTGACACATCCACTCTCCCTCTGTTTTAAACTAATAAGGTGTGATTACAGTGCATTACACCCAACATATGCTTTACCAGTCCTGCCTTTTAATGTTTATTTCTCTTCGTAGGGGTCTACACATTTGGCCTCTTCACCGTTGACATCTTCGTCAACGCAGGCCAGGTAGTGACGGGAAACCTTGCGCCTTACTTCCTGACCGTCTGTAAACCAAACTACACAGCACTGGGCTGTCAGCAGGCTCTGCGCTACATCAGCCACCAGGAGGCCTGCACAGGAAACCAGGACGACATCTTGCGGGCTCGCAAAACCTTCCCGTCCAAAGAGGCTGCACTCAGTGTCTATGCTGCGCTGTACCTGGCTGTGAGTCGCTCCCATCTTTGTTCGCTGCTCGTGTTTTTAATAATGTGGGTTTAACTTCACACGTTCAAGACGGCCGCTTAAAAAATACAAAAAATACATTTTTTAATTTTACTTTTCAAAAACAGCCTGAGCAACAAAATTGGGTGGGTCTGGTTGGGAGTGAGCTGCCTCCCAATAGAGCTGCTGGTTGCCAAGCAATTACTAGCACATAGTACCCTGCTGTTCACGGCTAAGAAATTATTCCTCCCTTGACTCTTTTTAAAACTAGAACCTTTAATATCTATATTTTTGTTTTGATGGTTGTGAGTTCAGAGATTTGCTCAGATCTGTATCTCCTGGTCCCCCTTGTCTAGACTAAGGGACGTTCCACCGAACTCTGTGTGAGATGCTGAAGTGCTAATTTAAAGCGTCTTTCGGAAAAGGGATCATAAGGATGAGGTGTGTAAGTTGGATGATAAGTAAGAAAGGTTTAGGCACAGTAGGTGCTGGATGTCAGATAATGAGCTGAGGAAAAAGATGCAATGGCGTTGTTTTAGTTATGCATGAAGTGAGACAATTTCCACTCTCAAAGCTTTCTTCCTCCAAATATATCTTTTCTGGAAGTGCTTAGGTGATAAATGTATTCAAATCATATGCATCTCACTGAGGTGCTTTTGCACACAAAACGTTTCACCATCAGTTTAAAAACAGCTGGTTCAGCTGTTGACCTACAGTACGGCTGCAAACACAAATATGCAGTCAAAGACAGCCTCACTGTTGTTTCTTCAGTTCTCCCTATTTTCAGCCTGGGTGCCTCCCTAACCCGTCAATATCTGCTAAAATCCAAACGTGAGCTGAAGGAAGTTGGGCAAAGTTGATCTGACCTTGATCAACGAAGTTCTGCAAGCGATTTCACACTTTGTTGAATCTGTGATTACCAGAAGCAGTTTGGTGTTACAGGTCATATTCAATGCTGAGCAGCTTTCTTTTCTGAAACAAATGGAATAAATACACTAGTAAAACCTTAATATCGGGTTATAGAAGCAGCCAAGTCTTTGTGATTCCCGACTTGGCTGCTCAGGCACAAAACTCAGTAGGGATGTACAGTAGATCGGAAGTTGCAATGGGGACTAGAAAAACAGCATTTTATTTCATGCAAAACAACTACAGTTGCTTTACTTTTAGACTATTGATCATTTAACATTTAAATACTATTCAATTATATCCATCTGAATATTTTTCCATAAAAAACATTTATCTAAAATGAGCAGTGGAATTCCTTTAAGTAAGACACGTGTCCAGTGACTATATAGGATTCAAACTGGTCAATGACAGTGTTTTCCTTCATCATGTTCATTTAATCACCTCATGTCAAAGGGTTTGTTATCTAGTCATAGCCCCTGTCCTGCTCCTCTGCAGGCCTCTGCCTCTTATCTGTGTAGTATCCAACAAGATCATCGCATTTCACTCCCAAATTAATTTCTCGCTTGTTTTATGTAACACAAAGAGAATCTGCGATAAGTTATAGATCACAGATAGTGTCAGAACCACAGATGCTTCCAAGTCCTTTGAAGAGGAGGACTTCATAGATTTCAGTTATGAGTATGGCTGCAGGAACCTGTATGCTTGTACCGAATACGACTATTATCTGTGCATCTTACTGGTAACACTGCTTGTATGTGTAAAAAAATGCATTTACTAATCCAGACTTATTTTTCTTTGGGGTTTATAACTTTTGAAAGTAACATCAAGGTTCTTTCACTTCGTCTACCATCAAAACAAGTCACAAGACTCAGCTCTAAATAGTTTTTTGCCTTTTGGAGGTTTTAAATCACACCTTTCCTCACTTGGCATGTACATCTCTAAGTGAATATATGCTGTAAAATGGACTATGTTGTGCTTTCTACTCATATATATTAATTGATACAAGTGTGGTTTGTAGGCATTAGATTTACCATGAAATAAACGTTTTACATTCGGGGTTTACCCAGTTTAGTTCCTCCAACTTATTTTAGCAACAGAATGAGAGGAGGTTCGTTTGGCGGCTCACGAGGGGGAAGCAATACTTATTGTGTGAAATGAGTACAGCTCCAGAGTACTGAGTAGTTTCCTTCACAGGGTGGGCAGGGCGCACCCGTAGACATAGGGTGAGGAGCTCTGTCAGCTGAGGTGGACAGGACACGCTGGAGAGACTATGTCTCTTGGATGGCTAGGGAAAAGCTTGGGATACCACTGGAAGAGCTGGAGGAAATGGGGAAAGGGAAGTATGGGACTCTCTGCTTAGACTGCTGCCCCCCTCGGATAAGCGGAAGATAATGGATGGATGGATGGATGGAATGAGAGGAGGAATGAATGAATCCTGCTCAGACCTTTAACCATCTTTTGTACCATTTACTCCCACCAATTCATTCTTGGAGGCTTGAACCCACAGTTGTTTAGTTACAGCTCTCAAATCAAATATGTGATTTTCACTGATGATCTGGTTGCTTTGTTGTTGTTGTTTTTTTGCGTGTGTCCTAGAGCCAGTGCCTGCTGCAGTGGCCATGAGCGATGGATGTGTGGTTCAGTGTTTAGGGGATAGATGCAGTTTGCACAAACAGGCCCTTATGCACACGGAGCAGAGGCATACGGACACTCACATCCCTGCAGCTCTGAGGGGGTGTTGATTACCCCTCTTCAGACTCATGGTTTGTGTCATTAGAGCAATGCCAGGGCCAAACGCTGCCATGTAACATCTGCTGAACCCAAGGATTTATGGGAACGATGCTGTGATTACCCACTGAAATGGTTGTGTAACAGCATTGCAAGTGCATAACTACTTATTGTAATGGTGTCAAGAATTTGTGTTGTACAAAAAATGATTTTACTTGTAGCGTAGAAAAACAGTAAAGACTAAAATCCTGTGAATAAGTTGATCTGCTGGGTTTGATGCTCTATTGATGAGCCTCGGCACAACCTTGTTGATTTACCTCTTTTAAACTATTGCGTGAGTGTGGATACAAGCAATGGCGCAGTGCAGAGAGGGTGTGCGTGTCAATGCTCATTGTTGGGTATCGATTATACATTGTGGCATTTGTGGACTGACCGAGTGTGTGTTGATTGCGTGACATGACTGTATTTGTCAATCGATGTTCTCTCCAGCTGTGAGCTTGTTTTGTAGCCCCGGCTTTCGGGCTTATAGTTGCCATGGTGTTGCTCTCCTCGGTGTGGGCAGCGATGTGATTGTTCTCTCGCATTCTTTTCAAGTACGTTGGAAATTTTGAAGGCAGTGTTTGATTCGTCTATTCAGTCATGTTGGCTATCGCCCCTCAGCTCTTCTTCTGCTTATTCAAAACAAGTCAAACCTACTGTACGTTGTCCCGCGCGCCAGAGGATTTCTCTTCAGGAGGACGAGGCAGCCGTGATTGCATGTGACAGCATGTCAAGCATGAACGTCTGCAATTATGGAGAAGCCAATCATTCACAGAATCTCCGCCTGTGTAATACCATGAGCAAAGTTACACAGTGTATTGCACTGTCCCACATCACCTCAGCAGTAAACGCTAGCATCTATGTTAAGCTTGCTATAAAACACAGTAAACACCTGTTCGGCACATACTGTAACAATACACTTCAGGATTAGAGATCCTGTCAGGCTGAACTATTTTTTTGTATGGATAAAGAAAAAAAACACATCTGAGTATTATAATAAACACCTAAAATGGCTCTTAGGATTATATGTCATAAGAAAAATAAAAGGAATCTCACTCAAAGGTATCTGGGACTTCATAAACAAAACGTAATGTTCAGGAAGTTTTCCTGGGGTTGAACTCCTTGAGGCGGCCGCTTTCTTTTTTTAAATGCTCTATAAGTTATTAAGCAGTAACTGACCAGTCACTGTTTATTCAGCACTGTAGGTGTCCTGGTCTGATCAGATATTTTTTTAGAGCAGCACAACATGGCCCTAAAATTAATTGTAGGTTCTAGTTTTCTAGAAAAATAACCAAAGTCTTTCAAACGTTTCTGGTTTGTACAAAAAGTTCTGGAAGGGTTATGAGCATACAGCACTATCACAACTGGAGCAGCAGGGGAGCTATGTGCGGATGCTCTTTGTGGATTACAGCTCGGCATTCAACATCATCCTCCCACACGAGCTGGTGGCCAAGCTGGGGGACCTGGGGCTCCTACAGCCAACCTGTATGTGGATCAGCAGCTTCCTCTCTGGTTGCAAACAGAGAGTCAGAGTAGGCCACCACACATCCGCGGCCCTAAGCCTCAGTACCGTCTCCCCCCAGGGCTGTGTGCTGAGTCCCCTGCTCTACCCCGTCCATCACAGCAACACCATTGTAAAGTTTGCGTACGACACTACAGTGGTGGGGCTCATTTCTGACGGAGACGAGTTTGTCTACAGAGATGAGGTGGAGCAGCTGTCGACATGGTGTTCGACCAACAACCTTCTCCTCAACACTTCAAAAACCAAAGAACTCATAATAGACTACAGAAAGGACAGGCATTCCACTATTATTCATCAGCAGGGGCTGTGTGGAGAGGGTGGCAGACTTCCGCTTCCTGGGAGGAGAGCCTGTCCTGGAGCGCGAACACCTCTGAGCTGCTGAAAACGGCCCAGCAGAGATGTTGGCTGCTCTCTCCTCAAGCTGGAAAACCTACAAAGCTCCCGTTGCCTCAAAAAAAAGCACAAAACATTATAAAAGACACTTCACACCCTGGCCACTCCCTGTTTGAACTGTTGCCTTCAGGCAGACGGTGCAGGTTATATAAAACAAGGACAAATAGACTCAAGCACAGTCAACTGCAGTAACCGCTCTGAATGCCGCTAAAAACAACGCACAAAATTCAAGTCTGTAGCTGGATCGATGTAATGATTGATGTATGTCTGGGTTTTTAGGTGTATTTATTCTTATTATTAGTGTTATTTTGACTTTTTATGAATGATGCACTGACTGGAGAGCACTTAAAATTTTCCTTGTACATGTGACAATGACATTAAAGATCTATTCTATTCTATTCTAAATGAAGGGAACGACATTTACAATACAAGCTTATATCTGGCAAGATCCGTGCCATAAAACTAACAGAAAAAAAGCCTAAAGTAAAAAGTCACTGAAATCCTCCTTTAAATCAGCCTGATTTATTAATGCAGTGTGTGTGTGTGTGTAGATCCCATTGAGTAATTCCAACGGATACCATTTGAACTTGGCACGACGGATAGATTGATGTCACAGCGCTGAGCCGAGGACGCGCTGCTCAGCCACCGTCTCCCCAAGTTGAATTTTTCATGCCGCTCTCTCTCTCTATTTAGCCGACAGGCCTCAGATATAGCGAGCGTGCCAACAGCTGCTAATGCCCGACGTCGGATGTGATGTATAGGTTAGCGTGCGCACCCAGCTGTCAGACGAATCAAGCTGACCTGAGACTCTTCAGGTCAAATTAAGTGCAGCCGAGGGTTGATCTTAATTTGCGTGTGAGGTTTTTTTTCTCTTCTTTTACGGCTTGTTCTGTCCATTTCAATATTAAACTGATGGTATGCGACAGCTCCTGCAAGCTGCAAAGACGCACAGGGGGAGGGATCACTTGGTGAAGGATGCTGGACATGCATACATTCACAGAACATGTACACAGAAATCCTGAGCCCTGGCTGTTCGCAAGGAAAATAGCGGCGCCTCGCAGACTCAAACCACTATTGCTCAGCCATTTTACAGGAAAAGAAAAAAAAAAAAACACATGTTGAAACCAAGAATACTCACAAGAAATGAAGAATAAATGAAGTGCTGAAACAGAAATGGCAACATTTGATCCGGCCTTCGAGGGGGCTGCGCTCTGTAATGAAAAACACAATTAGGCCTCAAACCAGCAGATCAGTAATTACAGCCAAACACAGACACGTTTTCTCTGGTATGTATGTCTGTTGTTCTTTCTCCCCCCTTGTTCTCCATCGTCTCCCGGGTTAATATTATGGCACTAAAACATTTATTTATTATTTTTTTATATCTATTCTCACAGGATTGCACTGCGTGAATGTCCAGAAGAGGACATCAGTTCAATCATGGTGACTCAGAGAGATAATAATTGAATAAAAATGACGTACGTGGTAAAAGTATTATTTGGTTATGTCATTATGTAATGCATCCGTTTGACCCACTGAGCTACAGGCTGTTTCGTGGCATTTATGCAGCCTGAGCAGGCCACAGTTCTGGGTCACAGTTACCAGAGGTGCATCACCTCCATGGTCAAATGTCTTTAAAGGTTGTAGCACGAGTGGCTTTAACACTGTTTTACTGTGTTATCTCAAAGAAACAAACACAGTGAAGACAAAATAAAATCTTACTGACAACAGAGATCGTGTAACATGCATCACAAAGCCAAGAGCAATGACAGTTTGAACTGAAATAGTTTGGCTGCAGTCTGTTCCTAATTATGCATATTGACGCACCATAGACAATCTGACAAAACCTCTCATACTCTAGTATCTAAGATCCTTAACTTCAGTCTTCAGGGGTAGTTCCTGCCGAGCACAAATTGTTAATGCAGATATTCTCCCGTTTCCTCCTACTGTGACACTGATTTACACCTTCACTGGAAACACTGCGTGATTTTAAATGACAGTTATATTTATAAAGTTGAATTTGCTTGGTTCTTCCTGAGAAACCATTTTATTCTGATCCTCTAGGTGTGGTTATATTAATGACCTTAGCACCAGATATCACTGTCTCTGCGCTACAGCCTTGTGTTAAAACGTTGTTTAGAACCCGTTGCCGGCCTGTTGCTGTGTCCATATCGTTTATTCTTTGATAAAATTAAGTTTCATTTTCCTGCATATCCAAAGAAATACTCTCAGGATAGATGGCTTTGTCAACCCTGCACTTGAAGTAGCGCTGGCTACTGAGAGTCTGGGATGGTGCACTTACAGTAGCAGATAGGAGCACAAATGAATCGCCTACCAGCCATGCAAAGACTTCAGGCTTTGGGCCACACATGACCATTCATGATATAAGTGTAATTATGTAAAAGCTACAATTGCGACACTGTAGTTTTTGAAAAGTATGATGTAACAGGGTGAAAATGTCCATTTGTTGCTTTAGATACCTTCATTGCTGTTGTGGTCTTTTATGTTTACTTTAGTTTTGAAATGTCTCTTCTCTTGATACTCTCCCTTCAAACAAGATTTTTCTGTGCATTACAGGTTGTGTGCAACTTTGATCTATGTGAAATTGTTAAAATTGTATAATAACTATTGACGTGCTTTTACAACGTGCTGTAAATAGAGATTAGTGAGCAGCCTGAATGATAACTGGATTATTTACAAGATTTCATCTGAGGCCCAGATGGTCAGGAGAGCAGAAGGAAATGGGAGGAGGGGGAGGAGAGACGGATGCTGCTGCAGGCCTCCCTCCCTCTCTCTCTCTCTCTCTCTCTCTCTCTCTGTCTGGCCACACAACTTTTGGACTTAACTGTACATTTCTCCACTGTTTTCTCTTCCTGTTAGCTCATCTTTTTTTAATCTCCTTTTCATCTCCTCCTCTCGGCTGCTCTCTTTTATTCCATCTACGTATCGTTCCTCCTCTCTTTCTTTTTCTCTTCTCTGCTCTCCAGTTCTAACTCCTGCGCTCTGTCCTTCCCCTCCTCTCCGTGCTTGTCACCTTCTTTTCTCTTCCCTTCACCTCACTGCACTTATGTGTTACGTCTCTCTCCCTCCAGGCTTCATCCTCTGCCTTTGCTTTCTTACTTTCTTTTCTGTTGTTCTTTGCCTGTATTCCATCTATCCGCACTACCCATCTGTTTTTTTATCTTAATTTGATATATATGTAATATATATAACTTTTTTTTTCAGTATGTAGATCTGCCAGCTTTTCTTTAAAATGAAAAACTGAAAGATGCCTCAAAGAGAGACTTAAAACATCAGCTTATATTTACATGCAGTCACAGCTGTAGAAAAAAAAGATTTTGGTGATATTGTACCAAAATCTTTTTTTTCTTCTTTATTTGTTAAACATTCACGAAGAGGAAGACAATTCTGAAACTATATGTCAGACTAAAATAATTTCTTTCAGTTAAGAAGTGAAAATGATTGTGCTCTGATTAAAAGAAAATATAAAAGAAAAATTAGAGAAAATTAGAGAATAAGCAACAGTTTACAGAGTCAGAATCAAACCCTCTTTAAGAGATGTAACTCAACTGCTTTCACCTTCTCCTCTGTCAGATTTTATCCAGAGTTATACAGTAAATGCAAACACACGGGTATTTGAAACAAAGCTAGCATCCAAAATAAATGTACTAGTATCAAAGTGTGCAGGATGTTCTGTTCTTGCAGTGAGTCTGTGGCTCTGAGTCATCAGTCGTCCTCTTACTGTAAATACTTTTCAAAACTTTTGCCCAAAGTCTTCAGTCGGATGCTATTTACTTATTTACTTACTCCACTAATAAAATGAAAACTGACCTATAACAATCTCACTCTTGTTTGTGTGGCAGATGTACGTGACGTGCACAGTGCAGGCAAAGGGCACTCGTCTGGCCAAACCGGTGCTGTCGCTGGGTCTCGTGTGTCTGGCCTTCCTCACTGGTTTAAACCGCGTGGCTGAATACCGCAACCACTGGTCGGACGTCATCGCTGGCTTCATAATCGGCACCGCCATCGCCACTTTCCTGGTGAGTCTCACAAAACAGACCTTTGTTAAAAAGACAAAAACAGTGACTTAAATTGCTGGCTTGTTTTCGGTTGTGTCAGTATTTTTAATGAGAAAATAAGGACATTTCAGTTTGAATTGAATCACCATTATTAATTATTATTTGCAAAAACTATTTAAAAATTTTTGTAAATTGTAATAACTTTAAAAGTAAAGTTTCATGTTGTTTTTGAGAGGTTTTCAGCACAGTGTTGGGCTTGACATTAAACCACTGCTTCATACCACGTACCAAATGTGGCCTGTTCCAGAATTGACAGGTCTGTGTCGGTTTAATGGCCGGGCTTGCTTTTTCATACAGCTTATGTTCTTTCATGGAAAAAAAAAAGCAAACTAAATATCAAGGCTCGTCTTCCCCTCACAGTCCTGCACACTACCATGAAATACACACCGAGCGACGGTGGCTGGGCTTAAAACAGCGTGTCTTTAACTGCAGCTAAAAGCGAGCAGCGGCAAAAGAAGATCTCTTCTTTCGTCTTTCTTACTTCGGGCCCCGCTTCCCTTGCTGTGATCAGACAACTTGGAGGGAGAGCAGCTCTCTGATAAGGCCTCACTCACCCTCTTCGCACAAACTTCCATTAATGCTGTCCCTTTTTAAAAAAAAAACCCAGAAAAGCCATTAGAGATGGACAAAAGTATTAAAAACACACCAGTACAAGACATTTTTTATTGTAATACTACAGAGAATCTCTCATCTCTTGTCCTCGCCTCTGTCTGTTTATCGTGGCCGACAGAAACAAATAGTTGCCATTATCACAGAACCCAGTGAATTAAAGAGCTTACTGGCTCAGTCTAGGCTTTGTAGGGATACATACATTATATATACAGATTCCCTCTCAAAGAGACAGCTGATATATTAGGTGTAATAAATCCTGCAGATGGGTTGTGGTGGATGACAAAGTGGTTATAGGAAATTAAACACACATACTGGGCTTCTAATTTACACTAAAAGACAAGATAATAGTTGCTCAGACAGATTAATGAGACCAAATATACCATGATTAACCTATCACTGTTACCTCAACCTATAAATGTATTTCACATATACAAATGAGGGTCATCTGCGTCGTTATTTACTCCAGTCAATATTGTCTTGTGTTTTTGTTTTTTTTGTGCAGCTTGACTTATTAGTTCTTTTCCCCAATGTGTGTGTTCCACTAACACTATCACATCATGATAAAGTGAAGGCAGCACCTCTCTGCGTGGTGTTGGCACGTTCTCCTTGTGTCTGCACGGGTTTGCTGCTGAGTGCTGGGGTTTCCTCCTGCGGCCCGAGGACTTACAGTCAGACAGTTAAATTGCCTGTAGGTGCGGGTGTGACTGGTTGTCTTGTCTGTATGTGGCAACCTGTTTGGGCTGTTGGTTGTAAATCTTCCAGAACTCATGAAAACAGTTGATTTCTCCGGAATAAAGTCTCCAGATTCTTTCCGCGGGTTAAAGAATTCTCGGGATACACAGTTTAATCCACCTTCGTTCGAGTTTTGAAAAGTAAGTCACAAGAGGATGACTCAAGTCCCTCCAACATTAAAAATTTGTAGAAGGTCGAGACCATGGAGGCAACCGTGTAGACACATTCCATACACCTGATGTGGACTTACTAAAAGCAATTAAGAGTGTATTCTAGTTGAGCTACCGCCAGTTTGGCCCTCGGCTTGTGGAACAGCACACAGGAGAAACCTGAGTGGTCGCTTATGGTTTATGGCTTCGCTAGCGAGCTTTATGACCTTTATGAAATTATGCTCTGCAGTGGACTCCGCAGCAATGCAGTCCTCCGAGTTTTTGTGTCTGTGTTCTCTGCTCAGCCGACTTGAAGTGACTTCTTTCAGTTTGAACCTCACAGCCACATTTAGCTCCTTATTAGAGGAGCTCATGCAACACCCACATCCATCACAGCTACAGTAGCACCCCCAGGAAAACGTCAATACACACATATGTGACCTACATGGGCTACGCTGTTAATCCAAGCGGAATCAAAAGTCTCCGAGCCCTAGAAATTCAGTTCCACGTTGTGTGGCTGCTAGTCTGTCATTTATGTGTGCAACATATTTGTTGCGTGTGTGTAGGTGGTGTGCGTGGTGCATAACTTCAAAGGCAAGTTACTGCTGAGCGAGGAGTCGCCAGTGGAGCCGCGGCCCAACGCAGCCATGCTGAGCATGGGCCGAATGGAGAGTCCTCTGGAGAAGTACATCGCCTCTCAGGTAGGTGTCATGCAGCATATGGTACAACTGTATTACACCAATTTTTACACCTCGATTCCAGGTGATCAGCTTGTCATGTCTGAAATCTTTACTGTATAAAAGCACTGTACGCATTCTGAACATCATGTAACTTGTGAGATTCACACAACTGGCTTTGCAAAACATACCACCTTCGTAACTCAGGTAACTCACTGAGCTTAGGGGGTGCCATATTTGGTATATCAAGAATAATCACGAGAAATTTTCCTTAGCGCTTTTAAAAGCACCCTGTGCTTGTGACACTGTGATTCTGTGTTGTCTACACTGTGACAACTCACGCACCCATAACTTTGATGGTGTCAAAGTGAAGGTGTTATATCTACTTGAATTGAAATTGAAAAGCCCCACTGAAATACAAACTGCTGAAATGTTTCTTTTTGTTTCAAATCACGAATCAACTCGAACAGGACTAGACAGGTGTCACCTGGGATCACTCAGCACTGTATGACACATCGCGCTGCTGTGCGATGGGTGGCCTCACCTGTGGATTATAATCCTATGTATGTTAGTCTCTGCTGCAGCGTTACTGTGTGGATTGGTTTAACTCAAGTGAAGCGTTTAGATTTATTGTTCCTGAAGATATGATGCAATTTTACAGTAAGTGTTGCATGGAACCAATTGTACACTACACATGCATATAATGCTGCTAGGAGACGGACGACGAAGATGAAGAGTCTTGCTACGTTAAGGAACGTCTGCTAGGTTTCCTGCGCTGGCTGCGGGATTTCAACTGGTTCCGGAAACTCGGAAACAAAAGGCAACAAACAATGTTTGGTTTGAAATCTGCAGTTTGTCTAAATCTCAAGACACAAGTCTTGTTGTCGCCTCATTTCTATTCTTGAAGTTCTAGGGTTTGACCAGTACGACTGGTGGGTATTGTGCTGTAGTTCTGGTGCAGACTGACGGATGAACAGAAGCAGCTAAATGAACAGTAGTCGTCAGTGTCAACACTTTGTTGACCCATCCATGAATTCACAGATCTATAATAATATTACAGTTTAGGAGTCAGAATTGAAAGGTTACTAGAGATGCTTGGTATTTGAATGTTAACCCAGGGCAAAACAACCTGTGCTTTTCTGCTCACTGTGACACAAGCTGTCATTAGAAGGACAGACAAGCGATTAAGTACCACGCAGTAGCAGACAGTACAATACATTAGCCTTAAATTCTTTATTCACTAGAAACAATACCCGGCTTACGTAAACGTCCCAAAAATCCCAAAGCTGCCAAAAAAAACAATGAAACAAACACAGAAAGTTTTTAAAATTTAACACCGACAGCCACGAGCATGAATTAATGAACAACATCAACAATGAAGAATGCACAATGAAGTTTTGCTGCTGAATATGTAAGTGCCATGTGGGTGAGCTGACTCAAAAATAGCAGCGTTGTATTTTGTTTGTTTGGTTTTTTTTGTCTTTTCGTGTGTTTGCGTGAGCTGCACTTTCAGGGTGTCATGGAGAGAATCTGGCACTCTTTTATTTCGTTTATTTTTCTTTACTCCGCACATTTTCAGTTTAATATTTATATCGCAAGACCTGAAATGAGGCAAAGAAAAAACACTTGATGACCAGGTGAGGTGATGACCTTTTAAATTTGACCTCCAGATTATCAGCTGTCTCACGCTGCTTAATTTTCTCTGTTCAAATTCCCTGATATGACATCATGGACAAAACTGCGAACATAAAACCGAGGTGCATAGAGGTGGAAATTTCCTTAAACATATGCACAGTCTACTAGTCAAACCCTGGTACTTGGCCTACCGTCTGCCCATCTGTTGGGCTCGTAGCCAGTGGAAGCCAAGCTATTCCATGCTTCTGGTTGTAGTGCTTTTTCTGCTTTGTCTTTTCTATCGCGTGGATTTAACTGAAAGGCGCGTGCCGCTACCGACTGTGGCGTGCTGTGTCTTCTCTTCCGCTAACAAGGCCCCCATTTAGCAGAGAAATATGCAGAAAATACACGGCTCCTATTTCATGATTCAATTCACAGTTTTTTTTGTTTTTTTTTTCTGCTGAAAGGGTTCGCGCTCGGTTGTCTGACAAGAAGCCGAAAATCTCACACTCTCTCACCTCAGCCACGACCGGAAAATTGCCTGCTCTAAAAATAGCTCAGCCTAAAGATGCCTGGAAGCCAAACAAGCTACAGTGAACAAAATGCCAGAGCAGGAAGGAACCTTTAAGCAACACAAATTTTATTTGGGATGTTTTCTCCTTTAGTCAAGCGGAATCATGCATCACATGATGAACTCTGCTGGGAGACACCATAGGCTAATTCTAGTTTTCCTGAAAGATAAATGTACGAAACACACCAATGATTTGATCAAGTAGTTGTACTAGATCAGCTTTGAAAATAAAACAGATTAGTACCTGGTTTTAATGAAACGCACAAGAGGGATTTTTGGAGGGTGAATTATTACTTGTTTTATTAGAAACATGAGGAAACACTGAGCATTAATACTCACAATCGCAAACATCACAACCAATATCTAGGTCCAATATGAGCTCAGTATCAGTGAAGATGTCCTTTCACAGAGACGAGACAGATTAGAGAACGTAAGTTAACACAAAAACATGCGTGTGGCACGATGAAACTGGGTCATCTTTAAGCTTCCGTAAGTGCTTCATAGTGCGGTATCGGAGAAATGCAGAACGCCGTTGGCCTGTTACCGCGGTAATCGTCGTACCAGCTGATGAAATCAACTCTAAGGCTACACAAAAATGTCCATGGGCACAAGTGTTTGGCTTGAAACGATAACGCAAACGGCTGGATGGGATTATTTGAATTTGCACTCAGGGAGTGTTGCTTTCACGATAGGTCAGGTATTTGGTTTCAACCCTTTCACTAGTACTTCACAAACGCTCAGTGGAGAGGGACTCAGAATTAGCATATGATACTAAAGCATGGTGCACTATTGATGCTGCTGAGAAGTGGTGCAGTTTGTCCAAGCAAGGTTCACACAGCATCCCTCCTCTTTTCTAGGTCTCCTCTCTACATGGAGATGTTTCTGAAATTGTAGTAGGCATAAAATTCGCTGTTAAAATCTGTAAATGGGGATGTAAGGTTTTGTTATTCAACAGTTCCCCATAACGAGTCTATAAACCTGGGCTTAGAGACATGCTCACCTTTATGGAAAGTATTTCTATTAATGCAGCCACTGTGACTCTGCAGGTCATGCTAACCTTGCGCTTAACCTGAATGGAGGCCACTACAATATGTCTGCTTGATCTTGCCAACTGATGATAATTATGTTTGAGTATTTCCTTCACTCATACGATCAGATGCTCTTGGCTTCCAGGATCTCTTCTGGCTTTTTTTATTCACTGAGTTTTTTATTCTTATGAGTTTTGAAAGATTCATTAAACCAACAATTCTTCTTGCTCTTGTTCTGGTTTATCTTTCGTGTGCTCCTCCCCCCACAGAATCACATCGCCTTCGCAGAGGTCACATGACGTGGAGTCGGCCGTGTGGCAGACTCACTGGACGTCCACGTTCTTCACCATCCAACCCAATTAACTGGAGCGCAGCGCTAAACCCATCCTCTGTGTGCAGTATGTTGTTCTATGTCGTCTCTACCCCGTTGTCATTTGCAGCTTCTTTAACAAAAAAAAAAAAAAAGGAGAATCAGTAACTCGGTGGGACAGGTTGCTTCTGCTTTGTCAATCTATGCACTTACTCTGAATCCTTTGCCAGACTCTCTTTGCTTCCCAAACGAAGCAATGGACCAGTTGCACACTATGGGACACGAGAAGAACAACGTGGATCCACCATCTCAACTCATCTCAACTCTGTCTGTGTCAAATGTTTGTTTTATAGTTTGGTTATTTTGTGTTTAAAGTGGTCAGTAAGTCCAAGAAGAGAAACAAAAGCCCTCACTTGTCATGTTTACAGTTGATATCCACATCACCTCTATAACACTGAGACAACTGGACCCATATTTATCATATTAATTACACTGAAACACAGAAATGGTCGTGAGGTTTCTCCACAACATCTCCTACACGTGCATTTGTTCTGCATAGCTGGCTGTCTATCAGTCTAGCAGACTGACAATGGCGATGTGAGTTTCATCTTTTTTCAAACGAGTCTTCGCTATGAACCATCCGAGTTATGAAAACGTTATGTACTTGTCAATGTTGGAGGCAGATAAAGCAGAAATGAAGCACAGTGGCCATGGTTCACTCAATTGTGGCAATTACTCAATTACAATGTGACTGTGACGTCTTAGCTTCAGCGACTCCTGGCTCACCAGGCTCTGGTGGTTTTGTTTTAGTGTGTCATGCAAGTCTTCCGATTTGAAAATCAAATGTTTAGTAATTATTTAAACTTTGATAAATGTGGGCTCACGTCAGAGTAGTGAACAAGAAGACTGCAAATGTAGAGCCGGTCACATCCCTGGTTGGTATCATGTAGAGTACAAATACAGTCAGTTCCAAGCACGGTCATGAGTCTCTTATCCGCAGCAGACAATCACTGCCTCCCTTTCTCCTTATTTCTCATAGTCACAGCTCAGTTTTGGATGTGCAGTAGCAGACGTGTAAGCCAACACTACTCTACATGAAGGACGGACTCACTGTAGAGAGCACTCCGCACCCCACTGTCACCTATCTGGAAAAGCAATTCTCCTAATGTGAGAGCTAAAAACTGCAAAGGTCAGTTATTCTCACAGGCCAAAAGTGTGATTTCTTTTTTTATTGTATGCTTTTATTACTCAGATATCCTTTTCTTTTGTGTTATACTGTATGTGCAATGTTATATCAGGTTACAGATGAACAGTTTTTCCTATTTCTTCAAAGACAGTATTTATTCATGGCCTGCGCCATGAAACATGAGCCGTGGAGTTGTTCTGGGCTAGCATCACACAGGGGGAAGCAGCCTAGAACTTCGATGCCTTTGATCGTCAGCAAGGCTACAAGTTTTGTTGTTGCACTATTTTTTGCCCCCCCACCCTTTTGAACATGGCTCATGTAGCTCACTAAACATGAAAGAAAGAACACTGTTGGGCACGAGGTTTGACATTTGCTGAAACGTTTCACCATTTTAGGAATTTGTTGTTTGCCGTTTTCCCCCAGAGTTCGATCACAATAAACCTCTGGTAGAAGTGTGGGGTGACCAGGACAGGCGTTTATAATCATAAGTGCAAAGATGGACGTTCCATCTTTAATAGAAGATGGAACGTCCATCTTTAATAGAGGATGGTGGTGGTCTGTGGATTCAATCTACTGTATCTCTTGCATATATGCTGCGTGATTCTTGAAAAAAAGGTTGTGTCTTCATATGCAGTGGTAAATGGAGCAAGTTGGTTATTATTGTGGGGCACGTAGCAGAAATTAAACCCAAGCTAACAAAAAGTGAATTTTAATTATAAATTTACCTGAAGGCCATAAACATACTGTAAACTCATTAGGTGGATAGGATGGTTTTTGGCAAAGAAATTAATTCACGCTGCTTTAACAGGCCAATGCTTTGATCCATTTATGCTTCGATTATTATTGTTCAGTTGAACTGCATCGTATAGAAGTGCCATCCTTTGTTTAGTCCTCATAGCAATAACTTGTCGGCCTTTCATTCCCATCAGGACAGAGGAAAAGAACTCACTGAACGTCGACCCCTTCAAAGCTCTATTTTTGTAATGATCACTGAATAAGGACTCGCAAAAAAAGCAGCACTTTAAATCAAGCTGTAAATCGTCTCATTGCTAATGAAATGGCCACCAATGCTGCTGCTGCTTGAAACCACACTTGGCATAGAACATTCAGGATGAAATAAAAAATAAAATCCGCTCAGACGTGCACCACAACAGCTACTACAGTTTGCTAATATATTTAAAGGAAAGCTGTAAAAATGTATATGTTAAAATTAATATATATATGGTCTTATTCTACATTACTGCTATTTTCTTATGACTGTGCACTGTGTGATTGTTCACAATATCTTTTATCCCTCAAATAATTGTTATTGCTTCATCGTGTCATTTTACTGAAATGAAGAGCATTTCATGTTGCATTTCAAAAATTGCATTTTCTACTGTGTTGTGTGAATAGTGAAATTCATGTTATGTTACGTTCCTCACTCTGCGTCTTATATCACACGTTTGTATGTGAGCCATTCGTCAACAAAATTCCAAACTGTTGGGGTTTTTTTTCCAACTATTTATTTCTTGTTGCCTCCGTTGTCATTTTGTATGGATGTGTTGCTCTTCTTCTAACTCAATTCATTTTATATTCTGCATAGTTCTCTTTCAGATTACTCTTATTTTCAACTTCAGTTCCAATTGCGACCTTTTACACTGTAGAAGAAGGGGAATTTACAGCTTTTGAATAAAAAATGAAATTGAAATGGAACTTTGAGTGTGTACCTATTATTTTAGAAAACAGTGATTGGATCAGCATGTTTTTTGGGATTTTTAAAGGTGTTTAAAGGTGATTAAAAGGCGTATCGTCCAATGAAACAGTGGCTTTGAAACTCCAAAGACAAAAGAATCATTGAGGAGGCAGAGGAAGATGTAATTTATTCAAAATGTTGTGTTAACAAGTTTAATTTTCCATCTTTTTTGACACCTCATAGTTAGCTATCCTTGAAGTCCTGAATATACACAACCACCAAGGCACCGCTGAGGAGAAAGGCGCATTAGTGACCTTTTGTCCTGAGTCACTTGAAGTGAAACGAACCAGGGCCTTGTGGCTAACGAGATTAAGACGGAGACTCTGACCTAATAAACCCTTTGACCTCTGTGCGGCTCACAGTGACATACTGTAGCTGTCATGTTAGGATTTGTAACAAAGGACCATAGATATTGTAGGACAGGAACTTAAAAAAAAACAACTGCTGACTCAGCAATCTATCAACCTGCGTTATACAGGCAGAACAAGTTTTCTCAGCGGCCTCTGATCAAAGACATAAACAGTATGACAACATGTAAACAAACACTGTAAATAGCACTTTGCTGGTGTCCACCCAAGGACTAATCCTTGACAAAACCAACCCGAACCCGAAGCGACAACACATCTGAAAAATCCTCCTGTTTGCATTTGCGTTGCAGAATACAGTAAAATGTCCTAAAGCTGGAAGCTGTGACAGATGAGAGGAATAAGACATTTTGTGAAGTGCCTTTCAACACCGCAATAGATCATAATTACATGTAAATGGTGATGGATGGACATGTATATGATTTACAGAAAGAATCACTGTGAATGCGGGTGCTGCAGGAGTCTCTGTAATGTGGATGTCAGAATGGAAAGGCAGACATAAATGGCTTCTGCTGATCAAACACGCGTCAGGTAGTGCGTTGAAGACGTTCAATATTTAGCTTTAAAGCGGTACTAAGCAATGATTGTGCAACATTACTCCTAACAACCTGCCTCAGATTTATTTCTCAAGCCTTAGTCACGTCGTTCGCATCAAAGGATTTTGAAGCCTTTCGAGTTGTTGATCTGCTTCCCAATACAGTACTGTTGGGCTTGTTTCCAAGAGAGATAGTGTGACTTCGGTGTGCTCCTCAAAACGTCAAAGGGAAGGCGGAAACACCGACATGAAATATAGAACATAAAGAGCTGGGATAGATGCGCTGCAGACATGCTGATCACCATGGCGATGATCAGGCGATGGTGATAGTAGAGGAATAAACTATAATGAACCTATAATAGAGATAATAAAAGGCCAAATACTGTCTTAAAGGATGATTATGGTTGATAATGCAGAGCCTGAACTTCAGTCAATCTGTGTGGAACTGGAGGAACGGTCTTGAGGATGTGCTGCCTCATCTGGGGGTGGACATGTTAAATTGCCCTCAGCAGGGGTGGATGCAAGGCCTGGTGGGACGTGTCTTCCGGGCTGACACGCAGGATGGAGAAGAAGCCTGCGCCTCTCCGCACGGTTCCTACACTACACCAATGTTACATTTAGCACAGTCCTGCCGTGTGTGTGTGTGAAATTCATTATCTCCACGTGCGACAGCATCAGTGAAGGAGTGAGAAAGGCGAGGAGCGTACGGAGTGTGAAATGGATGACTTTAACCGGGTCCCGCTACTTATCGGTGGGCGTGAGCGCTGCATTGCTGCAGACGGGAACTGCTTCGCTGCATATCCAGCAGCATGGAAGACGAAGTGGATCATTTACCCGCAGACAATGTTGTTATTGTGGAGGTAATTGTGTGGAGAGTGGCAACGATGCCCTGAACCACAGTATACTGTATGCAAACGCTGTCGGTGGTGGCTGCAGCATTTATGGCGCCCAGGGCGAACTCACAAGTACTACTGAATAAAGACATTAATAAATAATAATAATGATAAACTATAGGTGAATATAGTGCAGGTCCCTCTGAAAGTTTTTTACTTCTTAAAAAGCTTGTTTAGGTGGGATTTGTAGGGTTCTCTATAAAGTCGTCTAAGGTCTTAAACCGTTTCTTGAGGTGACCTTTGTTGTGAATTGGCGCTAGATAGTGCTGTTAAATGAAGACTCGTACAGTCGTTAGTCTTGCCAATTATGCGCGAACCAAAAAAAAACTATAGACGCATTAACAATATATTTCCTCGCTGTGTTATAACCTGCAGTATCCTCCTTATAGTAGCTAAACAGGTATTAGGGTCCAAACTCTAACAGGGATAATTGACCCCATGACCCCCATCACATGCGGTTGTGGCATATTTACTTTGACTGTACATACTGTACAACGGTGCTGTGCCGAAGTGAGCGGCGAGTCCTTCTTTTGCAGAGCAGTACATTAACAAAGCACCTTTTGTGTGCGATACGTATCCAAATGTACTCAATCAAAAGTCATTTGTTTAGGTTTGCCGCAATCTGTTGGAGCTCAGATCAGATTAAAACGTTTCTAATCGTTTGGGGAAAACGTGTCCTAAAATCCAAAACATATGCAGTGTTTCCATCCATGTGTAGCTGATAGCGTCGTCTGCTAAGCCAGCTTTACACCCATTTAAATGACTTCTCATGATGCCCTGTGTGAAAAAGCCTCCTGTTCCTGTCCAGTGGTGCTCTGCTAGCCCCCCCCACAGGGATCACACACAGCAGGGATGTTGCCCAGTGACGAACTGAATGGGATTACGGAGATTCTGGTCAGCTAGGAAAACATCTCAGATCAAAATCTGGAACCTCTGTAAATCTGCCAAATCAAGGAGATTAGAAAAAGAAAAAAAAAAAAAACACCAAACAATGTTGCGAGGAGGAAGATTATTCTTTTGATGTTTGCAGTGTTACAGCTGTCAGCAGGTAGAACACACTGAAGATCATTGTGTAATTGTGAAGGTGAACATGGGGATGTAAGGAGGATGGAGATATGCAAATTCAAGGTCCACAAAGACATGGATGACAGAGTCTGGTGTAGATGAACTCGACTGGCCTGCACCCTAACCTGATAGAGCACCTTTGGGATGAATTGGAGCCAGGCTTTCTCGTCCAACGTCAGTGTGTGACCTCACAAATGTGCTTCTGGAAGAATGGTCAAAAATTCCCATACACACACTCGTAAACCTTGTGGACAACCTTCCCAAAGGGTGAACCGACGTCATATTGAACCCTATGGGTTAGGAATGAGGTGTCACTAAGTTCATGTGCGAGTCAGGGCAGGTGAGCTAATACCTTTGGCAATATAGTGTTTGTGTGTGTGTGTGTGTGTGTGTGTGTGTGTGTGTGTGTGTGTGTCACAGTACTGTGCAAAACTTATAGGCAGGTTTGAAAAAAAGGCTGTGAACAAAGAATGCTTTCAAAAATTGAAGTGTTAAACATTTACTTTCATAAATGAACAAAATGCAGTGAATGAACAAAAGAGAAATCTAAATCAAATTAGTATTTTGTGCGACCACCCTTTGCCTTCAAAACAGCAGTAATTCTTCTAGGTTCACTTGCTGCAAACATCTTGGAGAACTAACCACAGATCTTCTGTGGATGCAGGGTTTCTCACATCGTCTCTTCATGTCATCCCAGACACACTGATGTGTGATCAATGATGTTGAGATCAGGGCTCTGTGGGGGCCATGACATCACTTCCAGTACTGATGCAGTAACACCAAAGATTGATTTGATTTAGATTTTTCTTTTGTTCGCTCACTTTGCATTTTGTAAATTGACAAAAATAAACAAACATACACACACGCACACATATATATGCCTATATATATATATATATATATATATATATATATATATATATATATATATATATATATATACACACACACAAAACTATGTGCAGCATAATGTGCTCTTTTCTGTTTCACCATGTTGCCCAGATAAGACTGCGTGTGAGCCTGAGCGCCTGAGACCTCTCTATCAGCGTCATGTCTATAAACCACAGCACACAGTCCGCCCTGACCCTGATGGATGACTGTACTCAGCCTCTCGCCTCAAACCGTGGGTAGATCAAAACCAGCTCTCTGTGGTGCATTACAGTGGGAAGAAAGCGAGGACGCTTGCAGCTCTTAGACGCATCAGCCACGTCTGATGTTTCGGTTCCTTGAATTCATTCTGTTTGTACTTTGTCTGGGTGGTGGATCGATATATAAAAAAAACGCTAAACCTAAATCCTCTGCAAAGGAAGTCGTATGTTTAACACATCTGATGTTGGCTGTTTATTATCTACTGTAGCAGCAGTCAGCTGGGTGATAATTACCCAGTAATTACCCAACAAAAATGAAGACATAATCTTAAGGACAATTTTAATTAGTTAAATCATCATAGATAGTTTTGGTAAATTCAGGGCATCATATGTCTAAAGCTTAAACTTTCAGGATTCCGATTCTATAATAATGCAAGTTTCAGCTGTAGCTCAAAATGCAACTGAAGTCGCTGGATCATTCAGCTACTCAACTGGATGCAAGGACACATAAGTTAGATCACTTCGGGTTATGGGCTTAGGCTTTAATAGGTTATATTAGAATCTTGTCTAATGGTAACCAGCAGCTTGAAAGGTTGTGAGGCTGAATCAAAAGTTGCTTATTTACTGCCGCGTCAGCAATTTACGCCCTGAGACTTCAACGATGCTATTATCCAATTTCATTCCTCTCTTTCCAGAGATTAAACGAGAGACTGGATGAAAGGTGGAGTGACTACTGGATGGGTGGGAAGCCATGAGAATATGGGATCAGGAGTGTGTATTCCCATTACTGTAAGTGTTTGAACACCTTTGATCAGACAAACGTGTTGCTCTTATCCCATGATGACAGAGAACTCAGACAACCAGGAGCTGTATCAGAAAATCAGAAAGGATCCAGACAACTTGTGTAATGTGCGTTTCTTTGGGAGCATTTCCTTGTTCAACATTTGCTACATTGAAACCTGTTGGACGTTTTCTGTAACACACTTTGGCGATGAAGCTGTGCAAAAAGAGGCACATGAGGTAGAACCAGCCCCTGGGATATTAGCATCTGAGTCACTGCAGTCATTTGTGTGTGTGTGTGTGTGTGTGTGTGTGTGTGTGCCTGACCTTAAAAAGTGTGCCCGCTCCAGCCAAATTTATTTGTTTGTTTTTTGTGTGTTGTCCAACATCCCGTCGAAGACTGATGGCAGGCCCAACCAGAAGCACGGAGGTTCAAAGATGACTTCCGATCATGCTGTACCCACTGGTCCAGCAACACGTTGGTTACGACTCTTGCGCCACTGTTGGTTTTGGGGTGCGCCATTGCGGTTTCACTGGCTTGTAGAAGTCACGGACGCCGTGTAACTCGTATCTTCTTCTAGGCAGAAGAGAACAAGATTAGTCTGGTTTATTACAGAGCCAATGTGCAAAGTGTCAAATTATATTACTCTTAACAAACCTTTGCTGATGAAACGCTGTACGTCGTCTACGTCGACTTTTCCAAACGTACAAGAGAAGAGAAGCTATGAATGACTGCTGTAAATGTAGTGTTGCTCTTCTCAGATGAACTTTGAAGTATAATTGTAACTTGTTTTGTACAGACTAAAATGAATGCCCAGATATTTAGTTTAATTTATTAAATAACGTATTAACAATTGTTCCATAACAGGGAGAGATGATAAATCCCCTGCCTTCCTGTCCATTCATCTACGTTGTTAGCAAGGCCCTTTAGCCCCTAGAGCTCCGTGGCTGATGAATCACTGGCCTCAACGAGCACCACACCGTCTCACAGTCATCCACATCGAGTCCACACACGGTCGCCCGTCTTGTTAAGCTTCCAGGCTTCCAGACAGTCCACAGAAAGGCACAAATCCAGAACACGGAGGCAGGATTTTCCTCCGGATCCCCTCATAAATCCCAGCTGAAGACAGAGGGTTCATTTCAGCCACTGGAGGGATGGAACACGCATTGACACAAAAGCGGTATTCATTGCAAGTCAGGACAGAGCGATGAAATAAATAATAAATTAAAAAAAGCCAAGGATGTAATTGGGAGAAGCGGTGAACGCTGCGTAGCGTCGGGAGAGGGCTGCAGTCGTTAAGTCTTATTATGTCACACTGAATCTGAGTCTGGATCTCGGTTGGCCTCGGGGCTCACTGCGTGGGACGCAACACTCACATGATATCAGAAATAGAAAGAGCGAAACCTCGGCATCAGTCTGTGCTGGATGCGATTCTGCAGAAGAATTGTGATCATTCACTTTAAAGAACACACTGCGTGGTTGAGGAGAGGACACAACAGCAGCACAGGCATTATACAGCGTCCAGTGCATTCGCTCAGCTGCCTGTCTGTAATGACCCGTAATTAATCAGAGTTATCCCAAAAATGAAACGATAAAATATATTCATTTTGTTCATTTTATAACACAAATGTTCTGAGATGAGTTATGAGATACATAATGTAATGCACATCGCTGACAGCGACTATACACAAGCCTTTGAATGAACCCAGAAGAAAAACAGCAATATTTATGAATTGTATCATTATATCTGAGTGGCCATGCAAATTTAACTCACAAGATACTTTATTGCTCTAATAAATGAAGAACATGCGCAACCTAGAATGGTAAAAAAAAAACTCCAGTTGACTTATTATTTGAATTATGTGTTGATTCATAATTTTTGGCGGTAATGATGTTTGGTAGAAAGCCTCAGGCCAAAGCAACGAGGGAAGCAGCTTTTTTTTTTCGAAAGCCCAATAGTAGACTCTTTATTCTGGTGGATTTAGACGCATCAGTTACGAGAAGAGACGAGGAGGTGGATTTAACTTGAACGAATTCCTTTCAATGAAAACATTTGATCTGCCCAGAAACAGTTACATTAACATCTACAATAAGTTTGTTTTGACAAGCTCTCATCTGATGTTAGATTTTACTGCAGTAGGTCTGAAACGACAGCAAAAATCGAACCTTGGTGTGATGCATTTGTCGTAATTCCATCAGTTGAGTGATTTAGACAATTATGTAACCCTTTCCAAGTGTAGCCATTACGACGCTTCAGAGGAACGGTTCGCTTTCTGTCTGTAGCAGCTGGACGGGACCAAGAAAATGCTGGATTTCTACAGTCAAAGTGATGATCGAGTTTGCTTTTATCAACCACAATGAGTTCTTAACCCTGACCATATGTTTGATGCTGTAACCATGACAACAGGTGGTACTTTAGGTGGACTTCAGAAGCAGGATTCAATTTATAATATATTCAGTAGCATATTGTGACTGACTCTGTCTCTTATAATGATTAATTTCATCTACTTTATTTTAAATACGTTAGTAGAACAATCTGGCAAACAAAAACAAAGGTTCATTACACACACACACACACACAAATGTATTTTTTCATTCCCATATATCATAGTTGTTTAATTGTGAATATGCTGTGGGGCTGTTTTGAAGCTTCTGACACAGGGAACCTTGTCTACACTGTTTTTTTTGTTTTTTTTTAATTACACATGACAGTAGAAGAGGATGTTCATGTTTTCTGATGAAGATGAGAGGCAGAAAGACATAAGATAAGATATTATGACTGTCTTTACATTTAAACTTATACTAAGGACGCATCTAGTGCTGTACACATCACATCCACAAACAAATATGTTGTGCAAACAACGCCAAACAAAGAAACGTGTATTTTCACTGTCTCTCCCCTCAGAGACCTTCATGGAGGGAACAGCTAATAGTAAACACAGCAGTCGTCAGCACATTTAACCGCGTCGAGCACAAGCATGTTTTTTTTTTCCTGCCCCCTCCATCTCCACTTGAAAGCACACATGAGGAACCTGAATTGCAAGGCACTGCTTTATGTAAAGAGCCTTCTTTAATATTTCATGTGATTAAGTGTGTAGGATAACCTACTTAGAACGCGACATTTCCAGCCGCGCTGTCCCCCTCCATGCAGAGTGAATCAACAAATCAGAGCCGTGTGACAGGAAATAGGTCACTCACATAGTAACTACTGTCACCAGCTCTGCAGTATCTGGCCAGCATACGACATTTTGGTAACATTTATGGTAGTAATAAAGGAATAAGGCTACTTGTGGAGTATTGGAGTATTTTCTGTGGTTTTCCTATGAAATTCCACAAGTTGTCGTTACAATACTTTGTGCCCAACTGGTTTTTAAAACACTTTCAGTCACAAATTACCAAAACACAACTTTGGGTGTCACCTACATTGGAGCAATGTGTTAAACAAGCTTCCCTATATTTCAATAATGGAAACCTATAACAAAACCCCCCTTGGACGAACATCTTTTCATTTATCCTCGTCTGACTTCGCCTCCTGGATCCATGGTTCTCCTGAATCCTCAAGTCTCCCACCAGACCATACAAACTAAATATTCTTACAGAGCCGTAATAATTCAACCATAGGTGACTGTGAGTCAGTCCGTTTGCTAGAAGACTGAATGATGTGTACTATTATTTTTCATGAGCTGTCAGCTACCAGGGCAAACAAAATATGCCGTTAATAATAATCCGGCACCAGTTCCAGCTGATCCATGTGATTCACCTCATCACTGAATATTTAGAAGAACGGTCTCACACATGTGGTGAGAGCAGCTGTCTTTATTCATTTTACAGTTTCATTATTATTATTATGAACATCTCAAAAATTATTCTGACATCTTTACACATTTTTAATAATAATAAAAGCAAGAATAAAGAGCGGAAGAAAAAAAACAGGAAGAGAAACAAAAGAATTATATGAGTATAAAAATATTAATGTATTATTCTCCAGCCACTCACACAGTAACTACTGGTGACCGTAGTTACGAGTGATAGCAAGCTGTCACCAGCTCTAGTGTAGTGTAATGACCCATCCAGCCCTTATAGAAAACAATATCCATC
The DNA here is from genome assembly GCA_030770545.1 of Macropodus opercularis. NCBI lineage: Eukaryota > Metazoa > Chordata > Actinopteri > Anabantiformes > Osphronemidae > Macropodus > Macropodus opercularis. The sequence goes on from JAUCMP010000028.1 coordinate 9,793,959, forward strand.
TTCCAATATTAATCTTTATTCTACAGTTTCTGTCGTGTTGCTATTCGAGTCGAGTGGCTTGAGGCGTGTTTATGCCTGTGAAAGTCTTAAAGCTAAAGATTTGCATCTTTTAAAGCTACTGACAGATCACAAATGTGTTCACTTATGATCCCCATACTTGCTTTTATCAAGAATTTCAGCTAGTAGAAAAAGCTCTTAAGGGCATTTTGAGTAATGAATGTCAAACTAGTGCAGTGGACGCATAGCTGTGTGCTAATCATCATTTCCATTTTCCTAACTACAGAATGAAATCCCAGGGAATGATGCCGATATTAAAATCAATTTGGATGCGTTTTAACCTGATGCCGGAATCCTGACGAGGAGAGGGTCATCTCGGGTAAGAATACAACGAGACACCCAGCTGTTTTTTGGCGTTGCAAGGCGTGTAAACACTAATACGAGGACGTCTGGATCGTGATATCCGATCGTCGCTGGAATGGCATAACTGAGAATAACCTCTTTGGCCAGACAGAAAGGAAAGAGACTGGGGGTGTGCTTGTTTCGTGCACCGTGTTGGCGTACGTTGAGAACGCTGGTTCAAAGTCTATTTTTAGAGGTTGTAGTGGACCGACTGGTAGAGGGGGTGTATGTGGCGGGAGTGCAGGGAAGGTGAACCGGTCTCCACGTTTTGATCATCTCCACGTTAGACGTCTTCTCTCTGCTCGCTCGGATCGGCTTTCTGAGTCAGGAGGAACGACTCCCACACAGCTAGACACTGAAAGAGAAGCATAATCGGCGTTGTTAAAGCGCTGCGGATTTTGGCGGACGCCTTTAAAGTGAACGTCCTCATTATATTTAATGTGAAGAGCGTGTTGCATCTTCACAGCAAGTGCAGGGCCACCTTCTGAAAATGGATGCAGCTTATTGGCAAACAATCTTGAGGAGACGCAACGAACTGCCAGACAATGACCTTCATCAACATTCTATCCTTCCTTCTTGTGCAACATCCGTACTTTTGTCCATGAAGTCACACCTTCCTCTGCAGGTTGTGGTTGATGGGATCAGGTACATTAAAATAAAAAGGTTCATCTTCTGACGATCAAACATAAACACCAATACTTTTGGAGAAGAATATACAGTTAATTCACCAGGTTTATAGTGTGAAAATCTACTGCTGCGTTACAGTACATTCAATAGGTTTAGTAAAATTCTACATTTCCCTAACAGATATAAAAACTGCCTCTTGTGTGTGTTTGAGGAACTTTCCCAAATGTCTAACCCTGCACTTCTCTTTATGGTCTATTTTCATCCGTCTCTCTCTTTCTGTCTCAGTGAAGACACATTATTGCAGTGACAGAGGCACTACAAAAGTTCCAGTTGTGTGTGTGTGTGTGTGTGTGTGTGTGAGAAGACTTAACAAAGCGTATCACACTTTTATGGCATAAAAGCAGTTATCTCGACAGTGGTAGAGGCAGGAATCCATGCAAACAGAGAGTGAAAATGACAAGCGCACACACCAAACAGGCACGGACACACTCCCACAGCCAATCGGTGAACTCTGTCAACACACATCAATAAGGCGCCGGCGGTTTTTCCAAGGTAATAGCAGTTTGTTTAGAGGTGGTAATAAGTCAGAGCCTCGGTTCGCCAGCTCTCCATTTAACAGCCAATTTCTCCCGGTGGCACCCGTGGAACCTTGGAAGGCAGGAAGGAATATTGGTCATAGAGATGATTTTTAGGATGCAGAAATGTCACTGATCAAAGCTGAGTGAGACAGAAAGAAGACAAGGTTTAAGCTAAGAAATGTATTTAACTTTATCTAGCTACTTGTACATCACCTCTAGTCTATCGTGACCCTGATGTCACAATCAGACTATGACTGATGGTGTTTTGCGGATATAATGAATGTGAAAGTGACCACTTGGTTCCTAAGCAACGGCCAAAGCTTCACAAAGTTTTTCATTCTAAAACCAATGCCGTAGATCAAGTGTGGACAGAGGCGGCTGTTGCTCTTTGCAGCATAGTTTTAAGGTTTAAGATCTGGTGTGTTTGGCTCCAGAGGCCGACACGACATAAAGGGATGTTTCTAACAAAGCAGATTCAGATGTTCCAGCGGAGCACTAAATCTGTCCAAGAAGCCCGGGTTTACCGCGCTGTCGACTCAGCAGAGCTCGCTTTAAGGAAGACTACGCGGAGAGCCAAGAGACGAGGAAATTGAAGCACATTAATCCCAGAACAAATAGAGCTGGAAAGAGAAACTGGATTCATTCATTTCCAATTTACACAGAAAAAAAAAAGCTGCACTGAGGTTTTCACCGCGTGGGTCTGGAGTTCTTTCTGGTTTCTGCATAACTCCATTCTCTTTATTTGTCTTATGAAATTATATTCCTGTGTTAACTGATACATAGCATGTTCCAAAATACAACTGTGCTGTAAAATTCATTAAACACCTACATGCAGTATACTGTATCACAAATCTGCATATGATTCACATATGAAAAACTGGATTTAAATTTATTTGGAAGTAGAATGAAAACTGCAAACAACTGTACATGCACCAGCTAATTAAACACAGCAGCATGCGCACACACGCACATACAGAACAGGGCTACATTCAGCTACATGCACTAAGATGTAGCCACACACCCAACTAAATAACACACACACACACACACACACACACACACACACACACACACACTGGGTCAAGCAGACAAACAAGCTCTAATTATAAGGATCATCAGAAAAGCAGGAGTCTAATCAGCTGACGGCTATCCTCTAGGCTCCACTGGTGCTGAACAGGTAAACACTGGAAATCAGGGCAAGCACACACACACACAGATGGCATGATACACACACACACTGGAATTCACTTCGACTCGAATAGATGTATTATCTCTCGTTACGATCCGCACACAGTCATTAAAATGTCTACCGTGGACAGACGCAGATACAGAATAACAACGCCGCCTCATGCATTTGTGCAGAGAGCGCGGCAACATTCCCTTGTTCCATTCAGACAGAATGAGACTGGTTAGGCTGCGCGTATATATAAAAGACCAAAGTCCACCTAACAAGCCACAAAGCTCAGACCATCGTGTGTCCAGCGACAATAATCTCGCACAACTTGATTTTAAATCACTCGCAAAAAAGTGACACAAACCTTTGCCAAAGGTTTTGCTGATGTTTAAACCCTGCCTACTTTTTCATTTTAATCTAGGGCCTGATCCCAAGCTGTTAATCTGAATTTCATCACCCACAGGAAATGTCGTCTCTGACAAGCCCACGATCTTAAGACGTGTTTGGTGCAATTTAGTGCAACAGCTGTCCAGGCACACCCCCACCGCCCTCCGACAGGGAGTCCAATTCTAAAAAACAACAGCCAAAAAACACGATGCTGAAATGTTGCCGCTTGAGCCCCAGCAAAGCAAAGTCCCTGCTGCTATGGGGTAACCATGGCAATAGAGGGAAGACTCTGCTTTTGCCATGCATGGGGACGAAGGAGCAGAACACGCAACTCATCACAACTCTGCATCTAAAGGATGATCGTAGAGTCGCTACAGTAATTGACGGCGGGGAGTCCGTTTCGCTACCGTTGTTGGCGGTGGGCTGAACATCTGCCTGACGGCCCCTGATGTGATGCTTAGTCGAACAGTTCAGATAACAACCACTGGCTGTGTCTTATATCTCACATCTTGCTGCAGTGAGACAAGTACGGGGACAAACTGTGAGGACGTCGACTCCCTAATAGAATTGCAAATATCGGCGCATCCTCGTTACTGCTACTCCCACGCGCCGAAATCTGTTCCCAGCGTGCAGTTGTGCATGAATCGCGTTTCTACTAGCAAGAGTATATTAATAAATAAGGACAGCAAAGGATTATTATTACTGACATTGGAGAGAGAGAGAGAGAGAAACTCACAAACAAGGTTTTCTTAAGATCTTCTCGTCTAATGTGGTGAAATGGCTGAAGGGAAGCGCACAACAAGCACACGAAGGCACAAAACATCCGTGACCTGATCCGAATTCTTCCTCATACCGCACACGTTTTGCAGTTTTGACCCGAAAGGTCGTCGCCGTTTTATTTCCCGCCACCTACTTTTACGGCGCAGAGCCAGAGCGACCACATCGCAGAGAAAACTAAAGGCGTAGGTAGGTCTGTCTTGCCATCCACTTCACAGCCATCCTTCCCTGCCTGCCTGCTCCTCTGTCAGTCCGTGTTAACGGTGCGCGCATGTCATACGGGAATAACTGCCAGAAGGACCCGATGGTTGCACTGATGACGAGGGAAGAATTGTCGAAATCCCTCGAGACGCCACAACGTCTCTTGTTTTCTTCATTGACGCGAATGCTGCAAATTTTTATGATCCACTAACACAAGAATCATTTTATTAATACAGTAAATCAGCTCGATGGTCCATGTTGCAAGTTTGCACTTAAGACATCAACTAGTCGACCGAGTACAGTCATCACGGCTGCGCCTGACACCATTATTCTCCACTCTTTGTGTTCTTTATGTGTCCACCTCTTCTCACATTCCTCTTGCCCCCCCCCCTCCATTCTCCAGATCCAACCTCATTCATCCTTACCTTCAACTTCTCCCCCCGCCCCCCCCAACGCCACACCTAGGTGGCAGAAAACCCTCCCAGGTGTGCTGTCTTATTAGATTCTTATAGGCCATTTCTCTGCTCCACCCTAATAAATCATTCACACGCCCTGTGGGTACACAAAGCCCATTTCTGCACCCGAATAACAATATCAGCAGTGGCGAGCGATCCCGTGCTTTGGCTTCGACTCGGGAGCGCCGCACAAAAAATAAATAAAAATAAAAAAAGAGTCACGGTTTGCTCACCATCTGCTGCGGAACGTGAGGAGAGCGTCACAAGTCTCGCTGTTGTGTAACACCGCACTCAACTCTGCTCCGTGAGTCACTGAGAGGAATGGAATTTGATGTGACTATCGGTGGCTTTAATAATAGACTATTTGAGGAGGAAGAACAGTCCTAATTAACGTGCGAGTAAGTGAAAATATCACCGCTCTCTGAAGGTCGTTGGAGGGCATCTTACGGTATTACCACTACCTAAGCGCTGCGCTGTGACAAAACGCCTACACGCACCTGACATTTCAACATCCCATTAAAGGCACCCTGCTGAGAAAATGATAGGTGGCACCACTACAAGCCGCTGCTTTTACAACCCCTATTTCTAAAAGGTGGTTGGGGAGCTGTGTAAAATCTCAGTTGCTCTTTTTATATCCAATCACATTAATGATCCTTTGCCAATTAACCGAATGAGCTGAAAATGCTCTTCCAGCTCGTCTCGGTTCTTCCACTGTCTTTCCGTCCCAACCTCAGACGTGTGACTTTAAATCAACGATCTTGAAACGTCGCCTTTTACTATTTATACTGTATTATTATAAAGCCACAGGTTTATATGACACTAGCAAATCACTGCTTTTAATATTTTGCTGATTTGAGGTTTTAACAGTATGTCACAGTTTTGTTTGTAACTCATACGCATGGGTAACAATAATGCTCATTGTAAACAAAGGCTGAATTGTTTATAATAAGAATTTCCGGTCTTTCCATTTTGAATTCCTGGACCAGGTGTGTGTCTTCCATCCTTTCCACCTCTACCTAGACCAGCTGGACCCGATTGCCACATGACCATAAAGTATTAAATGATAGACAATAGTGGATTTCTGCATCATTAATTGATTTTTAGTCATTAAAGAATGGATCAATATCGGGTTGGAATTTTCTTTCCTCACATCCTATGATTCCACCCTATAAAACTTAATATTGCATATTGTAGTTCTTAACATGTGAATCTTCCGACTACATTTGGAAACAGCACATATTATGCAGATGGTATTAATTCTCTGAGGATCTAAAAGTGTGCCAAAACCCAGCAGGTATTTGAGGCTGTAATTAATACAGGTGGAGGGGAAGGGGAATCATCCTGTAGATACTACATAGACATGCAGGTGCTTTGGACACAACTGATATAACTGAATATTAAATATTAAAGTCAACACCACAGCATTCAACTTTGTCCATATAGGGCACATGTTTGTGTTCCCTTCGCGGGCCTAACCTGTAGGTAGATTCCTCTAGTGTTGCTATTCATTCATATAAAAAGACTTTTATGGCATTTAAGAAGACATGACAACTTTTCCAGAATTAGGGTTTGGATTAGAAACATTTATACTTTCAACACATTTTCTATGAAGAAACATCTTAAGCTTTAAAGAACAGCTCAGAGCGCTGTTTTGTTTATTTTTAATTAATCCTCCATAAGAAAGGAAAGCAATTCATGTAAATACAGGCGAATCTCTTTTTAACTTGTGACTATCCTCAGAGATTCAAAGCATTTTTTTTTATTTTTTTTTTTTAAATATTCAAATGCAGGAATAAATAACTGGTACTCGTTTGTTGTATTGTGTTCATTTGCCAGGGGCCTCTGTGGTGGAGATGAGTGCTTTTGTCAGCACCGCTGTGGGGAGAGGCCGGGAGAGACGGCCTGCCCCCGTTGAGAAAAACGCAAATATGACAAGGACACGCACAACCTCTATTCTTACCCTCGCTGTGGACAAACGTCCACCCAAACACACAAAAAATGTGTTTTATATTTTATATAACACCGGTGGAGCCATGTTTGGAATAATATGAATGTTGGTTTGTCATTAAAATGTATAACATAAGGGATATACACTAAATATTCCAGACGTAAACGTAATAATATTCAGACCCAATTTCCCAAGTGCAAAATTATTTGTCAAAAAAACAAAAAACACTCTACTTCCGTAATGAACGCAATGAAAAAACGAATCTAAAGCGCTGCTGCCCTCTGCTGTCTGAATTCCAGTCCCTCCCGACCACAACACCTTCAAAGCACATTCCTGTGCCATCCGCAATTGTCCGACTCCAGCTGCCTGACAACACCTTTAAGGGGCTGACTGATCGTTACCGTAACGACTTCATTGTCTCACTGTCTGTGTTCTCTCCTTCCAGCTCGCCCCCATTGTTCTTTTCTCGGCGTTTAATTCCCCGGTGTCTCCGCTGCCTGCTTGTTAATCTGGATATACAGCGTAGGATCGTCTCCAGTCTCCTGTCCCATCTCTCTCTCTATGAACAGAGAGAACTGGCTTCGGGAAGACACCCTGTTTGCTTTCTAAACTGTTCCCATTTATATTTATATATTTTTATATTTAAGAACCAGAATATTTATTACACACAGACATCAGACCCACTGAACGATAAAAACAGACACTCGAACGCACCTTCTCATAGTAATCAACGTTCTTCTCAGCCGTGGAAATAAAGGCTGATTTGAGGTCAGTTCTCATGCTGTTCTTCCAGTGGGACCAGTCCCCTTTCAAGGCATTGTTGGCCAGCTCCACCCGGTCTGCAAGGGCATCCACCTCCTCCTGCAGCTGTCCGTCAAAACACACAAATCAGCGAAGTTACACATGGAGCATAATCACATACACATTGACAGAACTTAATATAGGTGAAATAATCTAAAACAATGAAAATGTCCAAATTAATTATCCATAAATAATATCAATGGGCAGTATTTTTTTTTTTTTATTACAGCCCTTCAGGAAGACCCCCCAGCCTGTAGTTAATACCGGCTGTCATCTGCTCGAGGGGCAGGTTACACCCTGAACCGGTCGCTAGGCCATTACAAAGCATGGATATTTAATTACCTAAAAACTAAGTGAGCTACTTCAAATCAGAGCAACACTGACACCTTCTGGCTAAGAGGTGTCATTGGAAGAAGTAGTGTTTTTCTAAAAGACAAAAAAAAAAAAAAAAAAAAAAAACTCTTCATGTTGAAGTTTACTAAAAAAATTGAAAAATAAGAGACATTTTATTCTGGGCTGTTTAAAAAAACCAAAAAACTCATGGTGGAGGTCACTGCAAACTTCCGCTCACACAGCACACGACTTTCCTGCATGACTGCTCGTATTTTCCCAGCCATTCATCCATATCGGGTGACATTGTCGTCGGCTTCTTTTGCTACGAATACGTGTCCTGCCGCACAAAAGACGTCACATGTTTCGGGTTGCAGACAGCGCAGGCCATGGTATGTGGCTTCCAGTTATGAGCGAATAGACAGACGAGCATTGTGCAAGTCAAACGTGTGCAGTATTACGAGCGTACCTGTCAGTCCTGATTACAGTAACAATACCAGGGCAGGTCAATCTAGACTAGTGCTCCCTACAAAAAAAAAAAAACATTGTCCCCTATTACTATATTTATCCAGTAACGGTGTTGGCCTCCCTAATTTCCCAAATGAATAACTCAAAGGCGAGTTTAAATGAAATAACACGCGTTTCCTGGGTGCTTATTCAGCTCAGCATGTGGCCACATCACTTCTTTGACAAAAAATATAAAAAAATAACAAAGCTCGCTGGAAAACGGTAACAAAAGAATCCATTTGATTTTTCCCCACCTCTCATTAGAGCGGATCTTGTTAAAGGCAAAGGCAGACTGATGTGAAGCTGGAGGACAGAATTAACGACAACCGCACGCGCACACACACACACACACACACACACTACCGTGGCTAATTAAAGCCGGGATATAATACAAGTCTGTAGGGGAATATCTCAGTCCTACTTCTTAATTAAAATCCCACAGATGGATTTTGATATCAGATACAACACACACACACACACACACACACACACACAGAGAGAATAACACAGCATGCACACAAATGCAAACAGCTCCAGTAAGGTGTTAAAAAATAGCTGTGTCCTTTGCTTGCCTAATTTCACATCTTCATTCTTTGTCTCCTGACATTTTGAAGCGAGCCGGTGTCTAAAAATGATACGGGGAATTTTCATTACTCCACGATTAGCTGCCGGGCTTACAGTAAGAAATAATATTGACTGCTCCTATTCCCACTGAGCTGAAGACTGACTTGCAGTCAACAAGCTGGGATATTTAGATAATCCTCCCAGGAAGCCCTTTTTCCTCCCCAATATAAGTTGAGGGTGGCCCTGTGAGAGAGGCCCCACTTCGTGCAGTTTCATTGCCTTTATTACACATAATCTCTTGGAGGATTGGACTGGAGGACACACGAACGGAAACGGAGAAGGGGAGCATGTGTCAGATTTTCTGTCAGAGTGTGTGGGAATAAAAAGTACTTACTGCTTCTTGGTCAACTTTTTTGGTTGCCAGAGCCTCATCCTTGGCTTCGAACTCGGCCTGGATGTTGTCTCTGCGTCTCAGCACAGCCTGCGACAGACATGTAAAAAAGTTTACTTCAAAAGTCCGAGTTCACTATCAATTAGCTTTTAATATAATAATATAATTGATTTGAATAGTTAAGAATTCATTATGCACAGTGATGACTAATATGACTGTTCATCATATTAAGAATGTCCAGAAAACTGACCCTTCTGTCGTCCTGCGACATTTAGGCTGTGAACACGCAGCGTTCATTAGAAATTGTGTTCTATGAACATCGTTACAAAGATAAACATCAGATAAACAACAATACTGAACCGCACAAACACACAGGTCACACATTTCACTGGTGAAAAAGTCACATCATACGTGACAGGTGACATTTAAAGCATCATGGGTTCAGGTGTGCGCATCTTATCCAGCTACACTTCTACTGTACATGTGGCCAGGAATCATGGGAATTGGGAGTTGAACCAAAAACCCTGCGATTCACAGACAACTGATCTACAATGCACAAAAAAAGGAAAAATCTAATCTAAAAAAAATCTAATCCACAAAGATTTTCCATGAAGCATCGCTTCATTGCAGAGTCTGTTTTGTGTTGCGCAAATCGTTATTTGACCTTTACATAGAGTTAATCTGTCAATCAAGAGTCTCCACAGTGGCCTGCACGTATCACGTAGCCACTTGGGGGAGTGTCAAATAATGTTGGCTTAACACTTAGGTTTATTGGATTTTCATTACTTTGTTGAGCCATAGTTTTAGGAGAATAGTTACGCATTACAGTTCATTTTAATATGGTGACAGCAAGTGTGAGGTCACATACAGCAGCAGTGAAAGCACTGAGGAAAATAATATGAAACCTGTATATATTAAGATAATATTAAGCTCCTTGTCTGTGGTGTTTTTAAATGCTGTAATTTTTTTTGGGGGGGGAGAAAAATATAAAACCGGTATGGACTCGCCTTCAGTGTCTCGGCGCACAGGACGTACTCGTGCATCCCCGGAACCAGCACCTCAGACAAATGTTGGATCAGCTCCTCTGACTCTTTACCGCAGTGCTCAACGCAGCCAGCCACACCCTTCAGTGGCTCCGCCAGGTCCTCCTCCATGCCGGCCCACTGGGTGTAGGTGGGAGCGTACTGCTTCAGTTCATCCAGATACTCTGGAGAGACAATATTTCACCAGAGTAATATAAAAACAAACATCAGAAATCTGTGTGGGTCTGATTGCACTTGATAGCTTGTATCGATGAAATGTGAGCGCGATGGTACCTCTCTGTTCTTTGATGATTCTCTGGGCGACTTTGTCCACACAGCTGATTTTGCCGCTAAAGTCCTCCACGTACTCCTGCATCCGAGTGAACTCCTCCGGTCGGCTTCTTAGTCCTCGTACCGAGTTGGCCACTGCCCTCATAGTCTCCCCCATCCAGCTCAGGAAGCTTGGACCTTGTTTCTTGTGGGGCGCCAGGTCCTGCAGGATACACCGTTTGCTATATCACATACTGTATGTCGTTAAGTAATAAAGAAGTCACTGACTTCAAAATATTCCGAATCTGAAAGCGTTTTCCTTTCTGACAAAGACAAAGACACCTGTGCAGTGAGGAAGATTTTCAAGTGCTCGTTGTAGGACAGGATGGGGTGCTCCGAAATCTTGACGAGGAAGCGGTGCAGGGCTCGCCTCCTGGTCTCGATGAAATCGTTGTTGAATCGATCCATCATGCCTTTCATCACAAACTTCTCAGGCAGCGGCTGAGGAAAGACCCAAACTTAGAGCTATGAAATGCAAGCGTGTGTCATGATGGTGATAAGGCACCACAGTAAAACATAAAACGAGAGAAGAAAGAAACTGGACTAGTGATAATAATAATAATAACATCATCCGCCAAAGTGTCACAGATGTGTTCAGCAGATGTCATGTGCTGATACATACATGGACGATGAGTGTCGGGTGGTTTTCCTCCAGTTTGCTTCGGAGCCACAGGAAGTCCTGGTAGCGCCGGCGAACCTCGTACTCACAGGAGTCGAACTCGCTCCGTGTGGTCTAGCGGGAAGTTGCAAAACCAAAAAGGTGAACGTTACGCCATCAAAGTCAAATTCACGGCATCGTCTGTGACGCGACGAGGCATCACCTTGGTTACGACTCTGTACACGATGAAGGTCTCGATCGCGGTGACGAGGCTCTCTGGGTTGTCGACGGTGATGAAGAGGTCTTTGGCGTTGGCTGCGTGCTGTCGCTCGTCATCCTCGTCCAGCCTGTACTGGTTGACCATGGACCCGGGAGAGTTGGGCACAGGGTTTCCATCTGCCAGAGACGCGTTCTGGGCCGAAGAGACCACACCATCATTAGCCCACAGCTGATTTTGTTACATTCGAGTTCTACATGTCAGTCAGACAACACTGCTCTGGGTTTAAACGCCATTTTCAAAGCATACTTTCAAGCATACTTGAATTCGCAAAGCGCAAGCGACTACTAGCCCTGGAAGCCATCTGGGCCCTGTGGGCGCACTTTCACTGTGTGAACCTATCCAGACGGTATGTGGGGCAAGTACGTGATGAAGCTAAATGTGCTCTGGTAAAATAAAAAAATTGGGTCTGGATTAATACCTGCTTGGTCCATATCCTCTCTGTCGCCAATTAGTAATCAAAATAAAATGTTGCCAGTTACAGCAGGAGGGAGGGAGGGAGACCAGCAGGAGAATTAACTTAGATTATGATCATTCCAAGTAACCAATAGTGCAGAGGTCAAGGGTCACAGCTCCTTTTTACAAATACAGTATAAAGGTGTAACATTAACATTACATAATCAAGCGGGTGACCTACACTGAAGCTCTTCTTCTTCGTCTTGTTTGCTTCAGGCATCCGGGACACAAGGCATACAATCGATGCAGTTCAGTGAGAAGCAAATCCATGAATTTGAATGCTTATCTAACACCAAACCAATGCAAAGAGGCTCATAATGCGATGACCCAGCATTTCAGGCGAAGGTACTAAAGCACCAGCTGTTTTAGTTTTAGTTTTGGTTAAGCCAGGTGTAATGTAAGAATGACTCCGATCTAAATATGTCGACGTGCTTAAACAAAATGATTCATTTTCATCATCAAGATCGGTTGTGATTGTGATGTTAGCGTTTGTTAGTGCTGTAAACGAGCACCAGGAATATCAGGTTGCCGTGTGACACTGAACATATGCAAAGCTTTTTATATTTATGAGACCTAGAGTTTTGACATTGAAATGAGCCCAGTTATGAAAACAGAGCAACAGCAAACAGGACGGCTCCCGAGGGGAAAAGCTGGGAAGCCGCGTTGGTCGGACGTCAGCGAGCCGACAGCCTCACCGCCCCACGGTTGACAACGGACGCGCCGTGACTATGCGGCCGCCATCTGACCACACATGCGCAAGCAGGGACGTCCACAGCATGTTCTGCCTGATCAACCGCTAGCAAAAAAAAAAAAAAACACCATCTTCTACCTGTTTGCAGCTGCCAGAAGGGCAGCAAGTGGGACCAAAGCTGCCACAAAAGCAGTTTTAAACTAGATATGGTTCCAAAGGCCGCTCACAGCTAAACATACTGTAGCTTCGGTCAGATCCAAGCAAAACAATGTTGAAAGTGACTAAAGTGATTTATTTAACTTTCAACTTCTTGGTGTACACGTGTACATTTTTGTCACAAGTTTCATATTTTTGAGATAAAACTGCATAAAAATGTCCAAAGCACATTCCATTAATGTTACTGCTATGGTTACCTACACTACTGTAACTTTCTGCTCCCTCTACACTAATATAGAATTTTGATTATTCTAATAATATTCCTTAAATTGACAGTTTCAGTTACCAGTTGGTCAGAAGTTTGTAGTTAATACTCACCGCCTACTGCTGAATTAGCTTTTTCCAGTGCATACAACACTTGAGGCTCTGTCTGTCTGCAAGCTGCTGTTCCACACAATTAATAAAACGACTACAACTATAAATCGGCTCGAATTCCCCTACTTTGCCCAGTGAAGAAAAAAAGGAGTCACGTTCAACACTTATTATTAAAAGATGGTATTTGACACATGAGTGTAGCAAAAAAAAAACAAACTGTTTTGTACAGTTGTAAGTTTGTCATTCATGCTCATCGGGGTAATGACGATATTACTGATAATAACACACACCCAGAGATAGTTTCTCAATTTATCAAAATAAAAATATCTAAAATATAATGTTTGTAATGTAAATAGTTTGTTTTGGTCCAAGTCATACTGTAGCATCAGGGTCAGATATTAAATTCACTGCCAATAGTAAATCCTCTTTTTTCAAACATCAACACCAAGAAGTATTAAAAAAATAAAATAAAATGACTATAATAATAAATGTGTACAATGATGGCACACGGCCACAGTGAACCACACCCCTACCTGGCAACTTCCTTATACTTCCTTCCGGTGCAGGTCTCAGGTGAAGCTTGTGTGTCTGTTTACTATGATTATTTACAATCTTCAGTGTTAAAAAAATTAAACAGCAGAATTGTGATTTACGAAAGTATAAATACTCAACATGTGGATGTAACCAGAGTTACACAGTTCTAACATTTGATGCGACTCGTTTACTATTGTTGAGTCAGACTTGGCGATTTAAATTATTTCCTACGGTTTATGTGTGATTCACCAAACCGCGTAGAGAAAAGTCACAACACAAGGTGGTTTTGAACTCCACGTCTGTTACGTGACCCGAGAAAACGATCAAATCTGTGTAAGAGCTCAACTCGGCATCGATGCAAGCCGTAATAACCACTAATTCCACTTCGCATTCAGCGTTTAAGTCCAACTGCTCGCTTGAGGATAAGCGGGAATTAAAAAAAACCTACGAGATCGGTGCAGCTAAGTTTGAAGTGAACGCAGTGTGACGTTAGCTTTCCGTCCGTGTAATGACAGCAGGGAGGACAGTCGGGTGCTAAGGTCGGCTCATCAGCTGACCCCCCCCCCCCCTGGCTGACTTCCTCCTCTACGTGTGCAAACAATGGAATAAGCTCACAAACAACGTTTTTTTGTTTTCCTAGAAGCTGGAGCTAAAGTCGGTTTAAAAGCGACACGATCAGATCCACGTAGCGAAGAGGAGGAGGAGGAGGAGGAGGAGGAGGAGGAGGCCAGTGGATCATTTCTGAACAAACGGACGCTTTCGACTTGTTGCTTTTCGCCGAGCTTTGCTTTACCTTGGTGAAAACCTCCAGGTCATCGTCCTCGTCCAGGTCCAACATGTGTCCCGAGAGGCCCGCAGGGACCGTCTGTTCGCTCATCTCGCTCGTAAACTTCCTAAATGGACCGAGATCATCGGACAGACATGGGAGGTAAAACTTCCAGCGCAACTTCAGAGCAGAGGAACGAATCTGCGAGCGGATGACACACTTCCTCCAAAGCATTTCAAAGTAAAAGCCTCACATCGGCAGGCTGCAGTTACGGAAGTCAGAGAAACAATAACTTTGAAATGTAGTGTGTGTGTGTATTCAATGAAATTTTTCAATTCAACTTTATTTATATAGAGCCAATTCACAACATCATTTATCTCAAGGCAACAATATGAATTATGAATGAAAAGCCTGCTTAGAAAGCAGGTTTAAGTTTAGATGGTTTAAGTGACCAGGGTTTCCACTAACCTTGTCTTATCTACTTATATACTGTGTCCCCCTCATGAGACATCTCAAGCGTCACCCACTCCTCACGTGACATACTGCATCACACATCACGTTCTCAAAGCCCTGTTATCTAAGTGCACTTTTCATTTAACAACAAAACCCCAAGGTGGTAGTAACTGCTAAACTGCTAAATCACTAAACTTCAGATGACCGTCAGGAATAACTTAAATCAGCAAGCACACAGAGTCTTCTCTCTGTGTCATAAACCAGAGACCAATTGCAAAAAACATACTGCGAAAAAGACATGATCTGTGTGTTTTGCCACATACACTCAGTCTACTACTGCTTAGTCCTCATATAAGGGTCACAGGATTGACGTTGTGAAAGGTGAAAGGATAGGCTCAATTAAGAATCAGAGCAGAAATCACTCCCTTCGTGGTTAAACTGGAGCCGGGCTGGCTCTGGAGAAATGCAGCCTACAACGCCTCTCTGAAGTTTCCACCCATCCAGATGAAATCATGGAGGACAACTTCTGTTCTGACAGCCACATACACAGAAACGGTAAAAGATAACAACCACACCAAAGAACAGCTACTTTAGTAAAGTACTGTAGAGTTTAAATGTAGTATAAGACCTTAAGTGATAAACACCAAAAACCCTTCTTAATAGTAGTTCTTTTTACAAAGCTTATCCTAACCTTATTAATGTGCAGAGGTTCTGTCGAATCCCACTGCTGCTTTTCTGGAGTGAGCCTCACTTTTCTGACCAATCACAGAGTCTCATGTATTACTCCTTCATTACTAAGTTTTGAAGCGTTTTCATTTCTTGTTAATTTCCTCATGATTTATGCATATAACCACTAAACTATATAAGCACTCTTATATTTGAATGTGGATTTCAAGCAAGAATTCTAAAACCATTACTAAATATCATAAGGGATATGTCAAAGTACAGGTAATGATCTGAATTTGCAGAACATACTGTATTCAGTATTCAAAAGCATTTGGTAACCATGGTAATGTGCATCATCTCTACAAGCACATGCACATCAGCAAGTGAAAATGAGTTGCAGCATAAATTTGTGGTGTTCGCAGCAGATTGATGCTCGTGATTGGTTTCTTCCCTACCAACACGATCTCGAAGTAGAGAAGGCAGTGAACGTGTCAGGCTGTGACTTGAGGTTGAATGTTGTTGAGATGAAGGGTTTATATGCTTTGTGTACAATTACGCGTGAGTGAGGTGACAACAAATGTGACGCGAGGCAACCGATCTCTCGCTCATTTGCATGATGTTACCATAACCTTTATTTACCGGCGTAGGCCTAGGCCCCCCCAGGCTGCGCTGACAGACAGCACGAGCTCCACCAGCGGATGACGAACCAAGAGATGTCACTGTTGCACAAGCCATGCTGTGTTCCACGCCTCGGTCCCTCTGTCTGTCCCTGATAGACCCATCCTGGCCAATGATCACGGGCTGCGCTCCTCTCTCTGTGTTCATCAGCACAGCTGCTGCCTCACAGAGTCACCATTCCTTCACTCCACAGAAAACCCAGATCCCGGTGAGAAGAAAAGAAAAATAGCGGAAAGGAGGAGGAGGGGGAGGTTTTTTATTTTTTCTATTTTAAAAAAAAAAGGTATTTCAAACAGGAGGAGGAAAATTCTTGGTTTCTTCATTTAATCCTTCAAGAAATGCATCACTTAACAGACATCAACCCAGTGGTCAATCAACAAAGTGGCCCAAAAACAGTTCAGCAGCAAATTCATTGTTTCTGTACTAGAATATATCCTTACAGGTAAAATTATTCTATTAATTATTACATTAGAAATCTTTCACAACTGCAGTCAGTGTTATTGACAGAAACACACACAAGGGTTGGATAAAACAGCCTCTGTTGGTGTTACATCCAAGCAATCCAATGAACACGTGTGGGTCTATGATGAACAAGTTCATCTAGATAAAGCGTGTTGGGATTTATCGTCTGTCTGCGGCTGTTTTATCCAACCCTTGTGTGGTTTTTGAGCTTTGAGCGCCCTCTATTTTTCATTCTGACCCCTCGAAGGCTGCACGTGGGTTAAGTACTTGAAATCTAGTGGTATTAAACTTTCCAATGCTGCCCTTTTATAAAAGTCTCCACCCATTCGATTGAAACTCTCCTCCTAATGATGTCGTCTGGAATTTATTGAAATGTTTTTTCATGTCAGATTACAGAAGGATAAAGGGTCTTTGTCCTTATACCCACTAAAGATAAATGGAAGGACGCTTGGAAAGGACACAAGTTGAGAGGAATCGAGTAAATTTGGGTTTATCTGTCACACTTGCACTTGCCGATGACAGCGGTTCAGCGGTGGATCAGCTGCCAGTCGGACTTCAGACTGTAATCAGTATTTTATATAACACCCTTGTTTGAATAAAGGAAGGGCAGTGGGAGGTTTACTTTGTATACAAATACAGAGACATGGGTGGCAAGTTAAAATTCTATAAAACTGCCCTGTAGGAAACAAACTAAACTAGTAACATGCTCATTTCTCAGAGACGTCATCTGGACCGTACCCTTATTATGTCATTAATGGGAATAACATCCTTGGTTATTTCATTCATATAGGGGGTAAATTTCAAACAGGGAGCGTCTGATCCCAACAATGCAAAACTCTGGCTGATCAAGTTGTGACACATCAAGGAAACTGCCCAGACCAAATTGTGCATATTGTTGGGAATCAATGCTGTTTTACTCCGCGCTCACTTGTGTCCGTGTGTCATCACACCACTCGCTCAAACATCACCAATTATTCCTAAATGGACAGAATATAATCTATACCTATTGATCCTTTCTCTCCTCTACAGCAACAATTATTGCTTGTCTTCCACTTGCCTGAGTCAGATTGTTCGGTCTGCATTCAGCGCATGCACGCACACGCACACACACACACACACGGCACATAATTAGCTATTCAAACACTCCATGGGATTTTTATTTTTTTGGACTTTCTCTAAACGCACGCTGCCAGTGGCATTACAAACAATGTGTCGTTCCACTTTTGGCATTTTGCAATTCAAAACGATGCGAGTGGTGCCTGAGCGGAATATTGAAAGAGCAGAGAGAGCATTAACATACAGGAAGCCATTATCACATCTGGCCTTTGCTGCCAAACAGGAAGGCTGCTGAGTATGTCTGTGCATCAGTGTGTTTGTGTGTCAGTCTGATTGCGTGTTTGGTGTGTGCCTGTGTTAAATGTCTCCATGCATGCATGCACGTGTGCAGGCATATTGATCTGTACACTAGCATTATATGTGGCTTCATGCTTACATGCAGAAGACTTGTATGTAACGTGTGTGCATGTGCAAATGCGTGTGTTTCCGTCCCCCACCTTTCAGATCAGAGGCTTCTGTAATGGGTCTACAAAGGTCAGGGTTTTTCAGAGGTTGGTATCTAGCGGCAGGCCATGTTTAAAGGTCACCACGCCACACCATCGCATTATCTCCCTGCCATTTCATACCAGTTTGTCTGTCTGATTGATTTTTAAAAATAAAGCTTCACGTCCTCCAAGACTCATTGTGGCTGCTTTTTCTTTCACGGTGAAAGCAGGGGAGGACAGACTAAGAGTAGGAAGAAGGCGGCGGGGTGGGTGTGTGTGGGGGAGTGGGCGATCTGAAGGGGCTTTTTGTTTTTTTTTTGTGCCTGTGATGGTGATCATGATGCATGTTTGCCTGCGTTCTGTCAGAGTTTGTTGCGATGCTGTACGGGAGCAGGTGTGGAAATCAAACGTCACACTGGCCAGTGTGAATGGGTTTTTTGCAAGGCTGTGTGAATAGTAAGGGAGTATTGGTGGCGGTGCCTAATTTGGAGGAACCTCTGAGTTTGGTAGGAATTTATAAGATGGATCAAGTTAACTGATCGGGTAATTTTGTTCTAGTTCAAACTATTTTTTAAACCCCCTGTAATAATATATTTGGGACTTCTGGAAAATAAATGCGATTTGTTAAAGGTAGCCTGGTTTAACTGGTGGCTTCCATTGGACTTAATAATTCATTACACACGCTGGTTTTATGAACTGGGAACAAATCTATAAACGTATTTTCTAACCGAGAATATACAACAGAAGCGATCTATATGGTCTTTATTGACTGGGCCAGTGCGATACTGTGAAGCAGGTTTTTATTACAGGTTTGTGTAGTAAAATCCTACCACAGCACCATGATGAAATGGTTCGATCAGACACAGAGTGTATAACAGCAATAATAAACATATTGACCACCTGTTAATGTGACTGTAAAACCTCATCGTATGAGATTTGGACTTGGCCAGAGCATATTCCTAACAAAAGATCAGTATTGGTGAATGGATATAGTGGTGTAGCCCTGCTAAACACGGCTCTCCCCGTGTTCTCCAATCATACGGTAGCTGGCGCAATATCAAGAACTACTGTATGCAAAGCCACAGGCAGCATAATAATCAGATCAGCCAATCCCCAGGCCTCCTTCAACAATGGCTTACGTAGATCAGTGCTGTCAAACTGCTTTTACACACTGTCATGGCCATTAGGCCACACAGGACTGAGTGGCTTCTCACTAAGACAGAAGGGAAAAAAATAAATAAAATCAAAGCAAATGGAAAACATTCACGCTGCCTGTTTGCCATGTACCAAGTCCAAAATGACTAAAGTAGAAAAGCATTACTGACAATTATGGCCCAACTCTTGTGTTTGTCAGTTTCCAGTGTTTTTTTTTCTCCTCCCCACCCGACCCCCCCCCCCCCCCCCCCCCCCCCCCCCCACTCCCTCTCCATCTATCCTCTCCGTCTAATGCGGAATGAATTGCTCTTGTTCAGGAAATTGCTGCTAACGGTGGCAGGCAGCTCCAAACATGTTCCACTTAAAGAGAGGGAGAGAGAAAGATTAAATGGGGGAGTTTGGCCACCTGGTTGTAGGGAATGAACAATTAAAAATCAATTTACTGTCAAAAAGCTTTGCCTTCTAATTAGGACCGTATGTGGGCCAGAGGGGCTTTTCTGTTAAAGGGCAATGTTGTTTTTTTCTCTCCACGCAAATAGTTTCATATTTGTGTTAATGTTTTAACTCCCCCCTCCCCTACACCTACCCCTCTGAAATTTCTCATTGTTTTCATCATCCGCTTACATGCTCACATAATGATGATGCTATTCAGACGACGCGTAAGCACAATAGGCCTAAATGTATTTGGCAAAATGGAGAGACAACTGTTTTGATTTTCAGCAGGTGTACAGTTGTTGGACCCGTCTATATTCTGATGGAGATTAGATTGTCTCGTGGACCGTGAAACACAGCGAACCAAGGCCGCGTGTCGCAACAAATACAGAAACAAGGAACCAGCGCGATCTAAAACGCCGGCTCCAGGCACTCATGTTGTGTTAGACAGGAGGAGTTGTCGCTCACAGCGATGCAGTGCCCTGTTTGCACTGTTGTAGCCGCTGTGTTCTATATGTAAACGATACAAAGCGAATTACAGGACGCAGTATTAAAAAATATGAATATGGATCCGTAACATTTTTACTACTTTACTCTTGGGAATTTCGTCCAAGTAAAACACAAGAGGTGATTGAAAAAAACGACTGAAACAACACGTGTTAGTTTGAGAGGTGTGGAGATGTTGATCAAGACTAATCATTGTGATGCCATTATTATGTTTATTTAAAGCATGGAGGTGATTATCTTGCTAATTACAGCTATGGGAAGTGAGGGGATGTGATAATATCGTCACACTACACATCCATGCCTGAGAGAGGCTATATTGAAATTATAAAAATTCTATCATAACCTAAATTTTGTTGCTGGGTTCTTCCAAGTTCTTATTGCTACTGCTATGAACTATTGTGGCTATTTTAGCTGTTGTTGACTGTCTGTATATTTATATACAGTAGATACATATACATTCATTTTAAAACCTGGTAATTACATAGAGTTACTAACTGTGATCTGTGATATCCCATTATTTGTTATGTCAGTTACATCTGGGCTTAAACAACCATTACTGTGTGTGTGCAAAGTAAAAAGTGACTGAAACAGGACTAAAGAAAGAGTCTCATCCCACAGCTTCCCATAACGTCACAGCATCATTATAAAACACAAGGATGTATAGATAGTGTACTGTATATGCTGTCTTTGTGCAGAATACCCGTCATAATCTAAACAGACTTCAGACGGACGGTAGCTTTAGTAGCTTAGCACATTTGTCCTTCATTCGTTTCTAAACAAAGCGACCTTCCCTGCAGTGGGTTTCGCTTGGTACATGTATGTTGTTTCTTCCATCTTTGGAATCCTGAGCCTTGCAGCCTCTGTGGGCCGCTATGGGGGGGGGGGTTCAGCTGTGTTTGTTGAAAGCGATGATTATTTATGATGCTTGGTTTCTTTGTTTTATTTCTCGTGAATCAGTAGGCCTCAGTGTTTTACTTTTTCCCATTCCAGCACTGCCCACCACGCTGACTTTGGGAATCAGATGCCTATCTGTTAGACAGCAGAGAGTGCTTCTACGCTACAAGTGTGGCCACCTACTTACTGCATATTAGAAAGTAGAGAGGGGCACAGAATAGATTAGAATAGATAATTTGCTCAGCAGAGATTTTAGTTTAACCAGGGAACAGTTTGTACAGTTTAATGATAATATCTAGCTAGAATGAACACCGTGTACCTAAAAGTTAAGGTTCTACCACTACTGCAGGCTTAAAGCAAATTAATCAGCAATTAGTCATACTAAGATATGTCCATGGAAATCAGTCTTGATCCCTGAGGATATCCCCTTGTAGTTCCTGCACAAAAACGATGGTGTAGAAAGAGTTCTAGCTGAATTATAACTAAGTGGACATCATCCAAAGATGCAATCTGTTCAGTAAAACAAATCCCCTCAGTATTCAAAATGCTGTCTTGTACAGATGGTGTTAGATCTTGCTAGAACACAACTTTCCTCAGTCTATCAGTTTTAGAGCTACTGTACATTTTTGCCAGTGTGAGAAAATGGTGCATTTGTTGGAGCACTAGAAAGTCAAACAAGAGAGGGACATGAAAGAAGGAGACGTGTCACCTGCACAGTTTTGGCAGGAAACGTTCTTATTATGAACGTAATCATGCAAAGGTAAGGTACACACATGAACCCAGATGTGACAGCAGCTGTCCATAATAATTTATAACCTGCTTTTGCAACACAGACGAGTTTAAATGACAGGCCTCGATTAAAAGTGGGTGTAATTATCAACAGCTCTCAGAGGCTCGCCCTGTCACCTGCAAAATCGAATTAAGACCCAGACTTTGGCAAAAAACAAACCAAAGCGGGCTTTATTAATCAATTAGCGAGAAATAAGATGAATGGGAATCCGGAGAGAGGCGTGATATGGGGCTGGAGTGCTGAGATAATGAGCGAGGAAACACAAGACACGCTAACATGTCGAATCCACATCCAGCTGCTCTCAGCAGTGCTTAAGTAACAAACACAAGGCACTGAACACTGGGGTTGGGTGCTTCCTCTTACAGTCGAAACATTAGCATCTTACTTACAGTATGACTTATGTCCAAAATAAGAACCCAGCGTCACCTCTAATCCCCTAAACAGGTCAGACTGGTTGTACTGGGAAGCCTCCAGGTGCGGAACCAATAACTTCATAAAGCCGTTTTGTAGACCAAAACAGCAGTAGGAAGTGCAGGAATGATCCAAATGAGTTTAATTATGTATCAACCCCTGCAGAAACAATGTCGTAATAATAATAAAGTATGCCCAGATAAGTTCATCTTAAATAGCTGCACTCACAGGCCATTGCTGTTTGTCGTTTTAAGCGTTAACTGAAGTGGCTGGATAATGAAACAGTGAAAATATAAATGTAGATATCATGGACTCTGGGCAAAGAAAACAAACGTTCAGATATCTCTAAAATGAAACCTGCAGAACTGTCGCGCTGCGTCTTTGAATAATAATAATAATAATGTGTAAAGTCAACTGCAACCGATTGCTGTGAATTTATTGACTGGCAATTAGCTGGTTTACGTAGATAAGTTCATTTAATGCAGATGGCCTGGTTTTCTGGCCTGTACTGTATGTCCTCTGCTCCTGTGTGATTTAGAGTAGAATCAGTAAAACATGACTGTACTATGTGTTTCTGTTTATGCACATCCCACAGGATTGCTAATAGTGAGTCCACCTAACTCTTCTTTGAGCAAACGCCCATTCAAAGAATCAAAGCGAACCCAAATAATCGAACGAATAAAACACCAATGAAGAATTCCCCCTTTTTCTTTTGACCTAACAAGTCCGGACTTAGATACACTCCTATGCTGCTCACCTCGTAGAACAGGGCTCTGAATGAATGAATGACGGACCAGCGACACTAACAAAGGGACCAGAATCTGTTCCGCTGGGTTTAAAAGCGCAATTTTATACTGGTTTGGTCTGAGACTGATTAAAATGTGAGTCATCTTTGGTCACACGAGTCACCGTGAAAGCTCCAGAGGATGATGAACATGTTTATTTCATGCCGCGATGGTAGTTGCTTCACGCGCTGAACATGGTGCGAACTTTGAAACCACAGAGGAGGGATTAATAAAGAAACACAACAGCATGGGGATGTGTGGTGTTCCCACTGCAGTTTCTTTAATAAGAACTCTCCTACCAATCCCCCTACTGCATTAGCTTTGGGCTTGAAAGCATCTAAGGCCAAATCCACTTGTCCACCTGCTACCTGTGTATCCAGCAGTACTTTGTTGTGTCTCTTTCTGCTCCCTGCTCACTGTGTGCGTGTCACTGTCTTCTTGTCTACATGTCACTTCAAATAGGTTGAGTTCAATTAACATTTATCAAAATATGAATCGGTTATCATTATATACGTCAAAATAATTCAAAGATTTCATTTCCGGCTGAACGAGAGTTCTCTCGTCTTGACCTTTGACTTTACAACAGCCCTCCATTTTGGGGGTTGAGTGCGTTGCTCAAGGGCAGTTGGAAAGATGGGTGTTGACAAGGGAGGGACGGTGGAGAGAAAAAGCAGATGCGCACCCACACAACGTAGTGAATGTTGCATTGGGTTTGTGGTGCATCAGGTGCATCAGACTTTCAATACATTTATATTAGAACTCATCAAACAGCAAAGCAGGACTAGAGAGGAAACTCTCAAACCACAGTTGTCCTCCTCATCCGTTCGTCGATCACTCTGATGAATTTCCTTCCATCCCATTCTCCTCTTCATCCTCCCTTCCTTCCTTACCGCTCTTTCCTTCCTTTAACTATGAAATGTCCTCCTTGTCTTTGTTTCTGCTGTTTCTATCCTCCGTTCTCCTAATTTCCTTTTCGTTCATCACTGTGCCCCCTTCTTGCCTCCCTGACTCCTCCCCCCTCGTCCTCTTCTAGAAGGACTCATTATGGCAGACTCTGTTGTTGCTCTGCCTATCTTGCAAACACAGAGCGAGGAAGAGAGAGAGAGAGAGAGAACTGCACACTGCAGTGACGTTTAACAGGGCTGGTTAATTATTTAGGAAAACAAAATGCTGCAGTCCCATCTCCAGGGGACCAGCCATGTTTAATCTCTTTAATGTTTTGGGGAAAAACACACACAGAGACACATTATCTCTGCATCTATCTAGAGTATTAGGGATATTGATATTTCCAACAGATGTGAGGCTCAGCTCTATCATGGTGTGTGGTGTTCCTAATCACCCACGTCAGTATTGGTTGGATTTAAAATAAATAAATGTTCATGTATTATTTATAATGCTACAATAAGTGATATACTGTTCATAAAGTTTACATTATCTTTTGTTTTTACATTAATTGTGTGTGTTGGGCACCTATTACTGTATTATGGGTGATTTTTGGTGTCACTGCATTTAATTCAATGATTTCCTCATGCAATGACATATAAATCTGAACTCAAGTGACTTGAAATTACATATAAATTATTAATTAGATATTAAACTAAGAAATATATGCCCTCGAAATACTGTATGTCTGCTCCCATCAGATTGGGAAAGATTTGCTTCTCTGATTGGATTTGTGGAAATGTTTTATTAATAATAATAATTATTATTAATAAAACTTTTTAAAATTGATTTCTAATAACCGATAAAAGGGTGTGATATGTTTGGTTGTTCTGGCTGCTTTGAAACACCTGGTTATAAGTCCACCCACCAAAAAGTTGGTGTGAACTTTCTTTCAGGTTGTATCTACAATAAAGTCAATATGACTCGAATGCAACCTAAGTGGGCTCTGCAGCTTTTCATCTGCACACATTAGTTGGTCACCTTCAGTTTCAAAGCCGCATTGATTGCCAAACATCAAAGTCTGGCTTCAAACAGTCAGCCAAAAAGCCATGTGATGCTACCTGCCCAGATTCAATGCAAAACACGGAGCTGGCAGCTGAGTAGAGAACACATGAAATGACAGGAGAAGCCTTCAGACGTCATTAGTCTGAAGTGCCACACGCTCTGTATCAAAAGAGTTTGGGTGTTCTTTTGTCAATGTGCGTGGGTAAGAGAGCGTTGTGTTCGCAAGTGGAGACTATGTATCGCTGCCGTGCATGTGTTTAAGTGTATGTTCGCTGTCAGGTTGCTTCACAGAAATGAATCTAGTCTGTGAATTTACTGGATCATCTTGAAGGCTGTGGTGCTGAAGTTGTTGAGTTTACTAAAAAGCAGTTTGATTGGTTTTAGCCATGAGCCAATGCGACGAATTGCATAAGAGATATAACTCAAAACTCAAAACAGTAACTGTGTTACCATGTCTTTTACCAAAAGTAACTTCATGCACATATGAGGGATCCGCTACAGAGACTCTAAAATGGTTTGTTCCCTAAGAACAATCAGTATGATGTAATCAGCTTGAATTCAGTTCAGTTTATTTATACTGCAGCCATTTGCAACAAAAAAACAACTGGTTTATAGAATTACACTGAAAAACCCAAGCAAGCGCTAGATAACAGAGAGGAAAAACCTCCCTGGTTCCAGTAGAACCAGACTCAGAGTGGGCGGTCATCTGCTTCGACCAGCTGGGGAGACGGGACAGAGGAGAGTGAAAAGAAAAGGTGAGAAAAGAACGACAACAAGCAGCAAACAAAACCCAGGCAGGTTGGTTGGTTGGGCCACAAATGGCACAACTGTATAGAGTCCTGTAGGGTAAAGGTATAGAGACAGAGAAGGAGAAGCACAACCACGGGAGGCAGAACAAGACGCAATGCAATCGTGGGTAAGTGGATAGTGGGAGGAAATGAGAGGAACGTAGAGGAGCCCAGTGCAGCACCTTAATCTATAGCATCTTAACTGGTCTAGACTGACCCGAGCCAGCTCAGGTTTCTCTAGGCAGGATTCTCATTTACAGAAGTCATCTGAAGAAGTCAGACGGTACATTGGTAAACTCAACTGTAAACTGATCAGCTAAATGAAGAGTAATAGATGAATTTAATTCATTCAGAAAGGAAAAGCCCATTGTGGCACATACATTGAGCCAAATTGTGGCCATAAGTCTTAATAGAGAGAAAATAGAGAAATAATAATAATAATAATCTAAACCTGAAACGTAAAGCTGAAATACTTGTGTTGAAACTTGACAAAAACTCCTATTAAACTAAATTAAATAAACCAAATTATGACAAAGTGTATTTCTCAGTTCAACATGTTTATTTTCAAAAATTCGCATTTCTCCTTCTATGTTTCACATTTTAGGTCTTTGAGTTTCAAATCTTTTCATGGAGGACCCGTCAAAGTTGCTGTACGATCGTGTTGCCTTCAGACGTCATGCTGCCACAGAAGTATGTGAAGGCATCTTAGATACACGGTCTAATCAAAACCTACCTGGTGTATATATAAACAGAGTTTATCAGCTTTTAAAGATGTTTCTTTTTTAATTTAATCTGTATCAGTTTTAGTCTTGACAAACTGTCATTTGATAATGGTGGGACGAACTTCCTCTCCTTCCTGATGCTTCCTTTCTCCGGCTCCTCCTCTATCGCTCCTCCTCTTTCCTACTGTATGTTCCTGCAATAGTTTCGCTACATTCGCCTCTTCTGATGTTTTGCGCCCGCTCTCTAACCCTCCCCGTCGCGCTCTCTACTACACGTTACTCTTGCTTTTGTCAGTGTTCCCGGCTTTCTCCTTTACCTCCTCTTGTCTACAAGTGTCTCTCTAAAGCACCGTCTCTCCATCCGCCCTCTTTCATTCTCTTTGTCCTCCTTCAATCTAACCTCCCTTTCTCGGTCCCTCCGTCTGTCACAGGGCTCTGTTTTCACTCCCTCTGCTCTCCCAGTGTCCCATCAGGCCGAGCCAAGCTAATTAGGAGTGTTGTGCCTGTTAGAGGGCTCAAACACCACTCCTGTTTATTGCAATTAGCACGGCCATTAAAAAACACTTCACAGCACTGGGGGGTGCCACGCTTTGAATTATTTATAAAGTGAAGAAGGAGAGGAAGGTAGAACAGGCTGTAGCTTATGTCTTGTCTCCTGGATTTCTAATCTCCTTTCCTTTCCTCTTCCTCATTTTACCTCTCCTTCCTATCCTTCTCTAAGCCCTCCAGACTGCTGCCGTCAGAGAACAAACCATCCGCATTCATATATGTGTTTTTTTTTTTTTTTGAGAAATCATTTTAAAGTGTTTTCAAAAAACAGAAATAACCAGTGAGTCCTGACATTTCCTCTGAGTCACTGGTGCAACTGAGGTAAACAACGTGATTTTTCTATTTATTTCAATGAAACAAATCTTGTGTTATTATTATAGTGCATGTAATAGCTTTATCCAAAGAGACATTATAATAAAATGATTACTGTAATAATAAACTAATCATGGATTTGGATCAAGCTAAACGTCTTGTTGTTCCTACATTTGTGGCTAGGGTTGAAATTGAATCTGCTCAACTCAGTAGCATTAATGTTAGATCTCAGCAAAGAGCATCCAGACCATAGAGGGAACGGGACACAGGGAAATTAATGGTAGCGTCCCAAGTAAAGCAGGTGGATCCGCACTAATAACTTTCTTTTCTAGTTTCTAATTTTATTTTTATATTAGTCAGTTACTGTGTTTTTGTTTTCTTCTTGTCACGTGTTCAAGCTCCTCTGGTTCTATTAGGAACATTGTATCCCCTGTACTGTGAACACAAGACCAGTCGGTTCCTGCTGGGTCAAATGGAGCCCATCCCAGTTAATATACTTCCGAAGTAGGACTCCAAATGACACAGAGCGAGCGGGAAATGAATCATGGAACTGCTTGGGTCATGCACCGAGAAGTTCATTCTATTAGATCACTGCTTATTCAGCAACACAGACTCTGAGTCAACACCCGCAGAGGGCCCTGAGAGAGGAACTGCTGGAGACCAGTTACCAAACGCTGATGAAGCAGCAGCCATTCCTGTGGGAAAATGAAGTCATCCTACAAATACAGTCCAGCAACAATCACTCCACACATTAGGTTTGATAAAGAATTGACTGTAAATGGTTGAAGTTCATGTAGATCCAGTGGTTAGCACAACTCTGACTCATCAGTTAGTGTTCAGTACTACATTAATGCATAGACACAGTATATATATGTACAATGTATTGTGTCAATAATACAATAGCCTGGTAATCCTAATAATCATCATAATCATGCCCTCATCCGCTAACTGAGATCAACAGTAGACTTGCCAGTTGATTATTGGGAGAAATTGTTCTTAAAAAAAAAAGATCATGAAGACGTCCAGTTACAGGAAACCTGCACATGGCATCACAAAGCTGCTAAAACTGGGTGTTTACAGCTGTAAAAAGACAAAATGCTTCGTCTTAGTTAGATGTGCAAAATAACTAAAAATGGTATATTCCCCCCCCCCCCCCCCCCCCCAAAAAATGAAAAAAAGCGGTAATGTCTTTTTTAAAGCTTGGTGGTACTGATCATATTGAAATGATCATGATAACATGTATGGCATATATTATATAATGTGAAAAGTGCATTTAGTCCACCTCCTGATAGTGGCCATGCACGGCTTGGGCGCACAGCCGATAAAGTTGGCTCTGGTACTCTACTGGAATGCTAAAGTGTGGCAGGATGAAATGGAAGGAGGTTTATCGCTCAGCTTTGACAGGCTTTAGGTTCCACTTCACTGTCCTCTATAAGCTCGGAGGGCAACGGACCATCCAGAAGGACTGAATGATCCACAGAAACTCCAGGGGCTGAGTGAGACGGCAGGCCGTGAACAGCCGTGAGCCCTAACCCATCACCTTTAGGAATCACTCCAAGAAATCTATTTGCCCTCATGAGCATATAAATTGTCTCGATAACAACAGCCAGGTCTAATAAGCTGCAGAGGAATGAAAGATCCCGATGAAGACCGGGCATTAATCTGGGCTTAATGACATATAAATAAATATTAATATGTTCCAGCTCCTCGCCGTTCGTGAATGTTGCCCGTATCCTTTATTGCATATTGTTTGACTAGATCAGCTATTATCATTATTGTGATTTGGAAATGTACGGATGCTGAAGAAGCCCATTGAGGATCCATTCCAACAACACAGTCAAGCACAGTTCATCTCAGTTCCCTGTGCTCTGCTGATATCACCTCATCACACCCCTGACACACACACACACACACATTGTGGGTGGCTAAGGGGGAGGATGTACTGTAGCCACCTGGCCGTGCATGCAGGGATCCACATTAGCCTCCTGCTGCGCAAACGCCCTCCTGTTTTCACCACAGCCGGTTTAATTGTCAGAGAAATCTGGTGCATTGTGTGTGTGCGCAACAGCTACTAGTGTGTGCAAATCCACACCTGTTTAGATCTGGGCTTTACACACTGAGCATACCTAATGGTGCATATTTTTCCTGGACTTGCATGGTTTACTGCTGTCGCTGTTTGTTTTATTTTTTTGCTTGCGTCACATTCGGTGAAAGTGTCTTTTTGTCAGTAAGCAGTGGGATAAACGGAACAGACAGAGAGTCCTTACGAAAAAATAGGGATAAAGAGTTTTACACGTTGTACAGGGTTGTTTCACAATATGAAAATATTGCTTCAGGTCGACATTCAACAGCCAAGTTGTAACTGGTAACATATTAAGAAAACAGCATTGTCTAAACGACAATGATGCTCTGTTTAAAGTTCTGTCTGACTTGACGATGACTGTATCTATCTATCGATCAATTAGGTCCAAAGTCCTCATCAGTTGAAGCCAAAACAGTTTAAGTCCACGGGGTCAAAGATCGACAAGGGTTTATTTACACAAAACAGTGTACGAACACAATGAGCTTCCCGGGATAGACTGACTATCCTGCTCCAAACACACTTCCATTGTCCAGGGGGATGAGCTTTGACCCCTTGGACCTCCCATCTTTTTTCTTTTTAACCCAACACTCTTTGAATGTGGTTCACACTAATGTCCAGTCCCCATGAAAACATCTAAAGAATAGAATGTCACCATTTTTGTGCAGCCTACTGCCAAAGACCAACATGCAGTCAAAGAATTGTGCATTCATGTTACTGTGCAGCTCATTTATAAAAAATGTACGACACAAAACAATATCTCAATTACATATTTAAACCTCATTGTCCCGCTGTGTTCATACAGTAGCTTTATTACATTTAAGTTTAACTTAAGCTTTTCACGCTCATCTCAAGCCCCCTGTTATAAAGCAGCAGTTTATTTCTGGCCTGCAGGAAGCAAAAAAAAAAAAAACCACTGAGAGTGAGGGAGGCAGGTCCAACCTACGCGACGAAGACGGCGGTGACTTCACCATGTTCTGTTTTAAAGTTAAAGCCAGCTTTAGCCCACCAAAACCAGCGTGGCGTCCCCAGAACTTCCTAACCTTTGCCTTTCTGAGTTTAAACATCCTAATAAGTAGCGGCAGCCTGCTGGCTCCCCGCATGCATCACACATCAACCCTTAGCTTTCCACATCAGACTGCACACTCTGAACACCCAGCTAGATGTAGCATCATAACACACACACACACACACACACACACACACCCACACACAGGAGTCTTGCTTGTTGGAAATTAGAGTGTGGACAGCAGGCTAATAATCAATAGACAGGCCCACTGGAGAGCCACCACTGGGGCTCATTAAAGCTACATGTGGCCACACTGTCACACGCGCACACACACATCCCCAGAGAGACTTGATAATCAAACATTGCACCAACGCACATGTTCCTCCCACAGCAACCTGAAGACAGAGAGGAGACGGGGAGAAGGCCAAGGCATTTACCAATCTGCATTTCTGGATAGAAACAGCAGGAGAAAGTAAATACTGTCAACGCTTCACTGCTGATTAAAGTTCACTCAGTGGGTACAAAAGTCTTATTACAGACCTAGAATGTAATATATCTGAGACATTTATACATTAACGTAAAGGTCAGATGTACAATGGCAAAAGACAGAAAGCTGAAAAGAGATATTGGAGTATTTTAAGCTATGGGCTTCAGATATACTGTAGGTGACTTACATAGCAACAGGTGTTGTCATACTGCATGAGCTTATAACTAATAGACTTAAAGAACACTTGAAAACACCTCTTCTTCTTTCACCTCTCAGCTCCCTCGGCTGCTGAGTTGTGTGTTTTGGATTTTGAAAGCAAACGTAATGAAATTCTAAGAATAGGTTTTACTGGTATTTTTCCCACATAGACACAAACACACTTCTTCTGTAGCTGTAGTAAGAAACCAACATCTTGACACTCATGATTATGGTACAATAGTGAGCATAATCTACATAAAAGTAGATTATGCTCCCTGGAGTGAGGATTGTATCCTAGTGTAGCTTAGCGTAAAGACTGGGAACTGCTAGTGTGACTATATTCAACATAATATGACTACCAAGTCATTTTGTGCATATTGTTTCTCCACAGACCAAAGCTGGAATAAGGAAAAAAAAAAAAGAATAAAGATCTGTGAGTCGCTTGTGATATTGTTTTTATTACATTATTGATTTTAAGAATGGACCCCAAGATTTATAGTAGCGGTGACCTGTGTCTTGCTATATCCTAATATGTTAAATCATGTTAATTTGGTCTCTTTGAATTATTGATAAAAATAAAATGTACTGCTTCCAGCTGGTTGCAAGTCTTTAGTTACGTTTTAAGCCTCAGGACTGAATCTGTCAGTGATGTTCTGTACTGTATGCGCATATTTACTCATATAAGGCAACAACAGTTCACTTTCAACTCATCCTTGGCTCAATAAGTGTCGGTGTCTGCCTGTTTCATTTCCTCCCACAGAACATTGATGTTTGATGTTGTCGTTTCTGCTTCATTCGCTCCAAAACTTGATCAGCTTGGAGAGCTCACACACAGGTTCTGCAGCAGATTTGATATCAGTAGCGTCTCTGTGATATTTGACAGTTCAAAAGCTTGATTTGGTTCCTTTGTCATACTCTCAAACACGCAAATAAGAAAAGCAAGCAGATGAAGAGATAATCATTCAGGTCACGGTAATTCCAAAGCTGCTACTGCTGCTTTAATAGACCAATATGTAAAATCTGCAGTTTGCTCTGGGTTTCTTTTCTGAAGGAAGTCAACCACTTCCTTTTTATTGTTCAATTATAAGATTTCTTCGGGTAGAGAGACCATTTGCTGCACATCCAAGAAGCAGCTGCAAGATTTCTGCAGAACACTGCACCCAGTCACGCACGCAAAGACAAGATGATAAACTCCTGTTAGTGTAGAAGAAGAAAACAAAGTCATGCAGGATTTACACTAAAGAAAACTTAAAGCCTATTCTAGCCTGTGGTTCTTCAACATCACACAATCACCGAGCATCATTAACATCACCGATGCACTTTGCCGATTAATTAGAAGATAACAACATTGTTAGTGAGCTCATCCAAGTTGCACATTCTTTTGATTATAGCATCCCCTGCATGTTAGAGAAGAACACAAAGAAATTCCAATTAAGTCCAGCAACAAGTTAGAAGTTACTGAGGACTGGTCAGTTTTGTTGTCACAATTCCAAACAAGTCTTGATAACAGCGGTCTCAGAACTAAATATGTCCACACAGCCATAGAAATGTGTATACGCACAAAACAGAAACACAAACACCAGCGATCCCTAGTTAAGCAGGGCTGGGGATTAGCGCTGCCCTTTGTGGATCTGACATTCACCAATTGGACTTAATTAGCAGTGCTGAGCCTGACGCTGACCTTTTGTCAAGCGAGCTGTCATTGAAAACCTTTCTGTTGACTTGAATGGGGAATGCTATTTGTTAACGTAATCAGAGACCGCACAGCTCAGGCTGGTGCATATAGTCTTCTCACTGTCTGCACACAGATTTAATGGAAAGATAGAAGCACACAGGAAAACATAATACCCACAGTGGCCTTTATTTAGAACTGAAAGTCCGATGGCGTCATCCACGGTTCATACTACTCAAAATAACTGAATCCATTTTGCCTTGTTATTCTATTCAAATACGCCAGGATCTGTTTTGTTGCAGTTTCCAGTTATATCATATCATAATAAATGTAATTTCTGATTAAAATGTTAAAGATCAACATAAAAGACAGCAACACTCCAAATTACAAGCATTGACCTGTGGAAATACTCAAAACAATCTTAACTGTTCTACAAGAACAATTGTGAGCAGCGAAACATCCCATCTCC
Organism: Macropodus opercularis; assembly: GCA_030770545.1. Classification (NCBI taxonomy): domain Eukaryota; kingdom Metazoa; phylum Chordata; class Actinopteri; order Anabantiformes; family Osphronemidae; genus Macropodus; species Macropodus opercularis. The sequence continues at coordinate 9,827,310 of JAUCMP010000028.1, forward strand.
GTCCGGGCCATCGGTCTTTCTCACTCACTCACGGAGACTCGCGAAGCAACGAGAGATTCTCCTGAAGCCACAGTGTCCACTCTCCCACAACAAAGGAAGAAATGTCGACTCAATGTTCTTTCCACTTTAGAAGCAACTCTTCTCTTCCCTCTCGAGCTGAGGTTTTTATTATCATTTTTATTTATTTATTTTTTTTGCTTGTGTGGACAATTGCTAAACGCATTGGCCCGGCCTCCTCTACAGAATCAATTTGATATGCTCACCAGCTGGAATTTTTCAATTTACTCGCCCCTGAAAAACAATCACTAATCGCTGCGGCGTTGTTCAGACCATTTGGCCGGCTACCGTGCTTGTCGCGTTTCTTTTTAGTTGTAGGTTGGCATAACGCTGGACTTTATTAAGGTGGGTAAGGACATGTTTGCGTTTATGTACTGAGGCTGTGTGTGTGTGTGTGTGTGTGTGCGAGTTGCAGTGGAGGAGGATTAATTGGGTTGAGAGCAATGTTTTCTGGATAACATCCTGCATATGCCAGGGAAATGGCACTGTTGACCAGAGCTTGTGTTTTGCTAATATCCGGTCTGAATTTATTTTGGGCTCTAATAATGGGGGGCCATTATGGCAGAGCACGGGAAGATATAGAGAGGAACACTGCAGTCTCTTTGCTTTGGACTAGTGGGTTGAAGGTAATAACACGTTATCAGCTTGCAACTGAATGCAGGGATGCCTGTGGATGGGCCTGAAGGTAATGTCAGGATAAACCTGACCTGCTAAGACTCAACTGACGCAGAAAATCGAACGCCCATACTAATTTGTTAAATTAAAGCTGCTGAAAAAGTAAACAGAGTCAGTTTTGATAAAATATCTATTTTTGAGAAAACAATAAAAGACATCTTAAAAATTTTATCTGTTAGGCCATCGGTCAGATGACGGCCAGCGGAAGATGCTCTTCTGAAGTTGCTTTAAAGATGTGAGGTGTAAATATATATCTGTACCTTGAAAATCAAATTACAGATTAGCATTAAAACAATTCATCATAAAGACACCCCTCGCAACTTTGCAAAAAAAGTTACTTAAAGAAATAACACGCAAGAAGAATTCTCATGGTGATCAGTCAAATCCATGACTAAGAAATACAATATAAAAAATATGGCACACGTAGATCTGCCTGGTTGTGTATCCAGCAACGACCGGCTGGGTCAGGGCCAGGCGGGGATTAAAAAACAGCCCTTAACACACTGTTATCCGTGTTTGTCTCCGATATTTGCCCATAAACACAACAAGTTACCCAATATCACAGTAAGTGTGAAACTGACACAACTGAAAGTGCCAGAGCAGCATTTTTCAGCGAGAGCCTGTTGTTGCAGAGGAGATTAAAACGCTAAAATTTGTAACCGGCATATAAAGAGTACGCTCCACCGCTGACTCTGTAATCAGGGATGCTGAGGAAAAAGCGAATGATGCGCAACCTCTAGGCCCTCAATTCAAAGGATAATACATTTCACTACTACATTTTTCATGAATGTAACTTCAAGCGAAACTTCCGTAAACTTAGTATGAACCTAAAAAAAAAAAACAAAAAAAGAGGAGGTGGAGAGTACAAGTTTTTAGGAATTGTTTTGAAAAAATAAGCTGGGAAGCAAACATTGCCAGGCTGGACCAACTAATCTACGGGTGCAGGCACAGAGCTGGACTCTCTACATGTTGTAGTTAGGCTGATGCTCCTACTCTTCTCAATCATGGACAACCCCTCCCATTCACTGCTTAGTCTGCTGATTTACGTTAAGTGCTCCACAGATCACAACAGATCGCTATGAAACTATTAGATGCCTCCTCCCTCAGTATAAGAGGTGGGGACTGACACCATAATCATCTTTACCTGTAACAACTAATGCTGCGAGGAAACAAACTGATTCCATTTGAGCTTTCCTTCATACTGACAACAAATGTGTGAAATCTGACTTTAATGTTTTAAATGTAAATAGATCACAATGTCATCTGCATATGATTTGCTATGACCTTTTAGACATGCATTTCCTGACAGTCTTTACAGACCCTGTATGTTTCAGATAACTACTAGAGTAAAGGAGAACAATAATAGAAACTGATATGACTCTGATGTTTATATTGTCTGAATATTTTTCAATACATTACTTTCTTTCTTTGCGTTATTATTATGTATTAAAAAGTTGCTGGAGTGGCTAAATCCAGCCTTTAAATATAGTATATTATTGCTTCTTTAATCATGCATGTTGTTATTTAACAAAATAAGTCAACTACTGTTGGATTTGGTGACGTTTTCTCAAACCAAATGAGTATGTGATCAGAATTTAAAGAGCATAATAGCAGCTTTTAGCTCATTATCCCTAAAATAGAATTTGCCAAGTTCTCTGAAATCATGTTCCATTTTACAAGAGTTACAATTTAAAACTTATTCATGAGTCAATCCTCAATATTTATATTACAACTACAAATAAATGCATCACGCAATGCATTGGTAATGGTCACTGTGTGAAGTCTGATCTACTTTCTTAACTCTTGCTGTTTCGTTAGAATTCTTCAGGCACGATACCATCATGCTGGGGTTTGATTGATCTTTCCGTTCCCTTCACACTGCTGTAATGTTGTTAAGGAGGCATTATAACCAATCCGGTGGCCATTTGCCATCCATCCCATTCAATCCGAGGATTTGTCTTGCTAATGTTACGAGGCAGCGGTTTAACTAGAAGAAATTCCCCAGACTATGAGATATGGCGTTCATGCCATGTAAGTAAAGTAAAAAAGCAACAACAACCAAAAACTTATGACTCCTGCATCATCAATGGTTTATTTTCAGTATTTTAAGAATGTTTAAAGCTTTTACTGTAAGAAGGTCATTTGTGTGATTAATGCTTAGGTTTGTGGGAATTTAATCAATATTTACATTCTGAATGAATGTGAATTCTTGTGCTTTAAAAATATTAGGCTTCTTCCAGCAGAATTCATTTTGCTATACGACTCACCCGTTGTAACGGAGTCTAGTACACTGCGGTTAATGAACAGGCTGATAACATTGTTTGCATTCACAGCTGGCATTTCTCCAGTTCATTGTGATCTGATCGCATTCCTCCTGATCTCTATGCAAAGCAGGTGAGTTTGTGGAAATGTGGCCTTATCAACAAAAACAAACATGGCAGGTGCACCTTCGCCAGGCGAGGCACTGTACAGCTGGAATGTACTCCTCCCTATTACGTGTAAAACTGTGGCATTTCATTCAGAGCAAAGGAGGAAAGCGTTCAACACACTCTTGGAATCTACATTCCAGAGGAAAGAACGGGTCCAATCAGGACTAGTCCCAAATGTTGATGTTCTGAGTTTAGACATGTTCTTTAAGATTTGAGACACAGCAACGTCACTCGGGTTAATAACAAAGTACTCCTCCACCCCCTCTACAGCCCAAATGATTTCAGAGAGTCCCTGTTATGTTAAACTCCCCCACCACCACCAACCCATATCATGGTCCTGTCAAAAAATTAGTTCCACCTCGATTCGCTCACCCCCTTCATCTTCCTCCTCCCCCCGCCTGCTTTCCCTGCTCCGCGCGATAGCCGATTGCTCATGGATAAACACCGCTAATGTGTGCCAGCAAGTAATGAGGGACCAATCGAGCTTTACCACACAACCAAGAAGTAGCAGAGAGAGAGAGAGAAAGACAGAGAAGTTGATAGGAAAAAAAAAATGAAGAGAATTGCAAAAGGGGTTGGGGGTGGGGGGGGGGACAAGAACCTTGACAGTTAATTATCTGGAGAATATGGCAATCAGAGCAGCAATGAGTGTTTCTGTGCGTCTCTCAGTTATTTGGTCCTTCGGGATGTGTTGTCGAATTCATGCAGCAGACAAGCTGAATGCTGAAGGCCTCTCAGTTCCTCTCTGCTCAGCTGTGTCCATTGTTGAATCATCCAGCTTTCTTTGATTATTCACCTTGACAAAATTTCCAAAGTCTGCTGTTGCTTGGAGGCACATTTTTACACACTATATATGTCTGTATATACAATACGTACCTGTATAGACATTTTGATCTTCCCTGAGGTTTCTGCTTGTAATCGCCTTGAAGTGAACTTTTTTTTTTTTTTAAAGCCAACGTGACAGATGCTGGTCTATCAGGGCGAGACCTCGCGACACACTCAGAGGAGGAAAAGCTTCCTGTTCAGATTTAGTTTTTAACTTGTGCTCCAGTGTTTCTTCAATAGCCAGTGGCGCACCTGCTGTGCGTGGAATAGTCGGAAACGGCTGCGTCATGTATAGCTGACGGCCATGGTCTTAATACAAAAGAGTTAAAAGCAGAATTAGGTCCGTGAGGTTAAATAGAAAATAGCTGTGAAAGTAAAGGCGGCACAGACCATTAGCATTAGCATTGTAGCATTAGACTTAGACCTGTGTAGAAATTCCATACAAACAGATTGATGAGGTAACTAATGCTGCTCTGTATTTCCGGTTCATTTAATGATGTCAAATCAGATTTTCCTTTCAAAAACAAAAAACAATTTGTAGTGACTCCAAGCATTAAATGGACATGGACATGAATCAGATATTTGTGTGACATAAACAACAGACACAGCAGTTGAGCATTGAAAAGCAGCCTGGACTGATAATTAGGCCGTTTTTTTATTCAGTTTAAATAGTGCCTGCTGCTTGCTGCAGGCCTGGCTGCCTTTCCCAAGGATCGCCCCCGGTCACAGCCCTTCATTTGCTTTTTTGGTTTACAGCCATTACATTTACACACACACACACACACACACACACACACACACACATTGCCCTCTTTCCTAATGACTGACCCTGATGCACCCAACAGTCCTGCAGCTGAAGGTTCATTTTTTTAAGGAAAGAGAACGAGAGATGTACTCAAGCAAGCAGGACCTACGGCAACTGGTAGAGGTCAATCTTCCTGGTCAATATATGGACCGTTTGGACACAAATAAGCATAGAACAATCCCCAGCTGTCCACCCACTCTCTGAAGCTCAGCTGCCTTTTGGCTGTAAATACCGATGGTCACACCATAACTCTGTTCTAGCTGTACTGGCAAGAAGACTCAAGTAGGGGGTGATTTGTGTGATTGTGCAAATGAAAGGAGCAATTCAGTCTCCTTATTTCAGACCCAATCAATTTCCTTTGTATTGAATTATCTGTGATTTTATTCATATTCTTTTTTTGTCCGGGGCAGAATGGATTACACTTCTTCTTTCTGGTCTGCCTTTACTGCATTTCATGAATTTCTGTTCAACATCTGGCTGCAAGGATCAGGGTTCCCAGTTGTGAGATTTTGGACTTCACAAGCTCTCTTATGACTGACTTAGAGTATTTGCTGTGGAACTTGATGAACTGCTTATTTCCAAGGTAACACGGGATTAGATGAAACCTGAATAACCCTTGTGGGGAAGTTTGGTTGTTACAGCAGCACAATGATTAGATCATACTGTTCGAGAGGTAACACGGCTCCAAAAAAGGCTCGTTTCTGTTTTCGTATCAGTCCACGTATATATGTTGGACGTAACTGTCTACACTGTGAACGTGGGAACCAAACAGAAGAATCTGTTGCCTCTATCATCATCCTCTGGATTTATGTTCCATTTCGCCTCTGTTTGCTGCTTTCTCTACCCCGTAAAGCTGTTTTTTTTTTATCTGATATTGGAAAAATAGGGAAAAATGCCTTTTTACAGCAGTAGGTCAATGCAGCATTTAGCTGACATGCACTAGAGGATTCTGCTCCCCTCCGCTTTAAACATATAAGATATTGTATTGCCCAGTGTCCAGGGTGGAGAATATTGTAGATACTCACAACTGCAATCTGAAATCTCTCTTATAGTGATAGCAAAAACACATGATCCGTGTACTTTTTCCTATTACATTGTATGCTTATTTTTTTCTAACTAATTGACCACTTGATCTAGTTTATTTTATTTTATTTTTATGAAACAAGTCTCAACAGCTTTTCTAATGACTGATGCCTCAACTCTCTTGCTACAATATATAAACGTATATTATTTTTAAGATCTTTTAATTCATTATAACCTACTTGCACTTTTACAGCGTGTAAATATTTCCATTTTATCTTTCCACTTTTGCTAGTTCACCTTAATTCAACAGGGGATTTGTTAGTGAGTATCCTCCTCCAGCATCTACATGTACTTACACTCATTCAAGCAATATTAAATATTTCTAATAGCACAACTGCCAGAACACGATATGAAACCGCTGTTAGCTGTTGTTGCAAGTGCCCGCAGATGAAACTCCAGCCTGACGTCCGTGTCGCTCTTGCGCCGCTTCGTCTTCTCAGGCTTCGCGCATGATAACCTCCTCCCCTCATCCCATTGACCTCTTGAACTGCGAGAAGCATCAGAAGCCCAGGTGGAGGCTCTAGTTATGCAAAGCTCTGGGAAGCAGGGCCAGAGGTCACAGATTGACAACCCACAGTGGAGCCTCTCTGCCTCAACTTAGAGGCTGCTGCTTGTTAGCGTGGAATCTGAGCTCCTTAGTATTACAGGAAGGACCACTGTTACTCATTAACGGGCGTCTACAGAGACACCAGTGTAGCACTGATGCTGGAGCACAGACAAGCCAGTGCTTACATCCTCTTCTGATTTACAGACTAGATGCATATTTTGCATAGGTTGGAATATGGACTACATACTATCATTGATTATTACAGTATTAGAGCAGAATGTGCTTTTTCTAGACGATAAAGTGATAAGAACTTATTTTCACAGTATGAAAAACATTAATACTAAGGTTTCTTCCAATGCATACGGTTGTATTTGTATATGGCTTTATTACAAAGGTGTGTCTTCGTCAGTACAGTGCTGTATGTTGATTGGATGTATGCTCCTGTTTTCTAAAGTTCATCTCCCTGACTGTCTGACTGAGGTCTTCCGGTGCTCACCATTAAAAAGTTTCACCCTCGCCAGCTCATTAAAACTGCTTCCTCACAATTCATGCCGCTGCCCACCCACGTAAGTATTACCATTCAGAATTATCACTGAAGTTTGTTGACATGAGGAGGTGTTAGTAATATCGATGCTCTGGTGCGTGCGTGCGTGCGTGTCAGCTTGATGTCCTTTGTTAAGTTATAACACAGCTCAGTGACCGGTCAGAGCGAATCCAGCCCAAAGCGATAAAGACACAGCTCAAACAAAGAAACAACGGCGATGAAGTATAATTTGTACTTCACTACGTAGAGGAGATGTATACGCGTGTTTTCACTGTTAGCTGAATAGATGGATCCTCCTAGTCTAGTGTAAGTCTAAGGTTTGATACTTCTCCCATCACCCTCAGGGTGTTTGGCTCTACTTCAGAAAATTATTTATAGGCTTATTTGGACTGGTGAAAGCTTCAAATGATGTGCAGCACCTCAGAGAGAGTTGAAAATTCAGGAGGTTTGCGAGCTCTAAATTCCTTAATGGCCACTTTCTATTTTTCTATTCAGGAACTACACTGTAGCTTCATCTGGTGGGTTCCTTCACAGTCATCTCATTCTTATTTGTGCCTTTTTGATATCTGTGTCAGTTTGTAAATGATGAAGCATAAATATGTCAACTGTCGCAGATTGTGTTTTTTGTTCCACAGCCCACAAAATGGCTGTACGTGATTTTTATGGCGATTTTGTTATGTATTCTAATCACGGCCATAATATCCTATTTTTAAACACAAAATATTCTTTTACAAAAGGTTTTTCATATCTTCTGCAGTGGAGGAGACGTGTCCTGTTTTTCCCTCCAGGTGACTTTTGGCAGAATGGACCTGGATTGTTGAACACAGCTTTCAATCGTCCTCCATCCGGCCATTGTAAACTGCTTCATGGGATTTAATAGGCTGCTAATAGTTTATGGATTTTTCCTTTTTCTGCGTCTGTTACAGTTGCGCCGTGCGCGTTGCTGTGCAGATGGCCTTGTGGCGCTTCAAACCCGGTACACTGCCTTTTGTAAAGCTGGCTGCTTTGAAAAGACGAGACCTTCCTACTGAAGAAAACGCTGCCCACGGCCTCATCGCACCCCTGTTACTGCGTACAGCTCCTCTCTCTCTCTCTCTCTCTCTCTCGCCCTCTCTCTCTCTCTCCTCGATGCAGCTCCCTCTTTATTTTATCAATGCAGCTGGATTCTCGGTCCAATCTGATTTTCAGGCATTAATGTTGGACGAGCGCCGCTGCCAAAACATCTCAATACAGACAAGTGTGTGGATGTGTGTGTGTGTGTGTGTGTGTGTGTGTGTGTGTGAATATCTGAAAGCACAATACTGATATTTTTATACTGAGGCTGATGGTGAACACCTTGTGCCAGTGTTCTGTTTTTTTCAAGTTAAAAGATGCCAGTTCCACCTTTTGAGACACTGTATTGTGATTCTCATTTTACACCAATTTATTAGACAAATATTTGTGTGATTTTTCATATAGTAAAATATATGCAGCTGTATTCAGGAGATGATCTGAATTATCCTAGAGGTGGATGATACGAGTGGCCATTACCTGACTAAAAACATCACAATTAAAATTGCGCTGCACACCCACTGCATCTCCTGCACCGTGTTCCAATCTGTTCTCATTCCACACACACGCTCGCACTGATCAGCGATGTGTAGTTAAACATAGTGCCTTTGTCTCCCCTCCGTCTTTATTTTATTCCCCTCGCTGTTTTACCTCTAAAAGCACCTGCTGTGGCTGAACAATGAGCCAGCAGCAGCAGCGGGAAGCGGCCAACATACCGGACGCTTCCACTAGGGGACAGTACAGCGTCACGAAACGGGAGCAAGTCGCCCCCCCACAAGACGGCTTCTTTGTCTGCTTTATCTTGGAAGTAACCATCTCCATCCAAGATAAAACCATGTATGATTATTTTACACACACACACACACACACACACACCCTCCCCAGTCACCCTCAAAGAAGGCAACAATCACCATGGAATCCTTGAGAGATTTTAATTTCCTTTGACTCTGGAGATTCATGCATGTCAAAGGCAGTAGCACAAATGTAAATGCAATTGCCGTGTTGCTCCACTGAAATGAAGCTGCTGCTTGAACGAAGCGCTCGCCTGCCCGGCTCGTCTCTTGCCTGCTTGCGGTCGACTTCCCTCGAATATGAAGGGGTGGGGGTCGGGGGGTGGGGGGGGGGGTTGATCGAATCAATAGAATGACATGGAATCATTATCGCGCATAAATGGGCCTCATTGATTGCGTCCCTTAATTTACCAGTAGGCACCGCCGGAGATTACCTGTGCACGGTGTCGCGTCTGTGGCTTTATGGCATTTCAGTGGAGCTAATGTAAAGAAAGAAGGAGGAAAAAAAGCAAAAGAGGACATGAAAGCTTGTTTGATGTTTGTGTGCAGTTCATGTCCCTCGCTGCTTTGAAAAAGTATCTGCTCCTGTATTTGTGCCTATGTGCATGTGTGTGTGTGTGTGTGTGTGTGTGTCAGTGTGAGACAGAGGGATCTGGACGCCTACGGGGGAATCTTCTACTACCTGACCATTATCTGCAGTTAAAAAGCAGGCTCTCTCTCCCTTTCTCTCTCTCTCTCTTTTGCTCGCTCAAATAATTTTAAGCCTTACTAATTGAAAATGTCAGCTTGAAAAGTCAAGGCCTGTTGCAGCGAGTTAAGAGACCAGTTGGCATTAAGAAGACCTTAAATCAGCCCTCAGGAAATTGGTTTAATTTTGCCTCTTCCTTTCATTCCTCTGTTGTCTTTCTTCAACCTCTCTCAATCTTCCTGCATTTTTTGTCTCAGGGAAATTCTACGGGGCAGCATTGTCCTCCCTCTGAGGTTCAGGCTGATATACGGGGGTCGGCATGCTCACTCTGGCTTTTCATTCCAAAAGCGATCGGGTCCGGTCATTGTGTAGCCTCCGTGTGACGTGAGTGTTCTCCCAGTTGTGAATATTCACATGTATTTTCTTTTCATATCAGATCAAGGAGGAGAATTGATGGCGATGCGCTGGATTGTCTCCAGGAGCAGGTTTATGCCCAATGTAGGCAGCTATTAGTTTTTAGATTTGGTAGTAGTGGGTGGAAATGGTCTCATTTCAGGAATATTTGCATTGGTTTTGCCTTTGGTTTCACAAATCGGCCCAAAAGAGGAAATGGTCAAATTGAAATTTCAGTCCTTCCAATGTTGGCTTTCATCAACCGGTGTGAATCCAACCATCCTTAAGAGGCTGAATGAAAAGGAACAGAGGAATAGGGGACTGTATGGAATTTTATGACTCATTACACCTTATTACCTTTCCTCGTCTCCTTTCCCTTCTAGAGGAAGGGAAATTAACCTTCGCTCTATACACACTCGCAATGGTTTTTCGTGTGTGTGTGGAGGCTTTTGTCTGATCTGAGTGTTGATCACAGTCGATGATGTGTGGTGTGTCAGTGCATATGATTTCCTGTGCAGCCCCCACCCCCACCCCCCGTCCCAACCCTGGTCAACCCATCATCTCACACACACACACATGCACACACTCTGGCACCTAGTAATGGTGGATTAATTGATGTTCTGAGCGCTTCACGGCCTTCAGCCAACACCCCCACCGGCTCCCACTAAAACGTTCTTTGTAAAAAACATTGTGTGTATTTCTGTGTGTGTCTGTGTGAAGCACAAATCTAATTATTCCCTGGATTTTCCTCATAGCAGGTACAGAGTCCGTTAAAAAGGCAGCTGGTGGCTAAAGGTTTTCATTGCTGCAATACCTCTTTTTCTCCCTCTCTGTTTCTTTACATCTCTCTCTCTCTCTCTCTCTCTCTCATCCTTCCCCGTATCCTGCCTCACCCCACCTTTCTCTCTCCGTCTTTCTCCTCCTCCTCCTCCTCCTTCGTCCATCCTCCCACCCCCCAGTCCATCTCTACCTCTGTAGCCCTCTCTCTCCTCTCTATCACTCTCTCGCAGATGCCACATCACACCACACGCTGTCCCTTTCTCTTCCTCTCTCTCTTCCTCTCTCTCTCTCTCTCTTGCTCTCTTGTCCGTCTGCTCTCTGCTCTCTCATTCGCTTCGCCGGCTCGTCGCCGGCTGTCAGTTCATTTGCCGTGGCAGAGCAACAACTGGCTTCTTTCGGCGCTGGGCGCGGAGAGGGGAAGGCGAAGGGGAGCGAGAGAAGAAAAAAAAAGTGACGAGGACGAGGAAAAGGCAAAGAAGGAGAGAAAAAACAGAGGAGGTGGAGATCTTTTGTTAAGCATCCATCCCTCCTCTCATCCCCCTCGGGCAGCATCAGCACCACTTGCCTCCTCTGCCGCCGCCACCGCTGCCGCTGCTGGATCCTCCCGTCTCCTGCCGGGATCTGCCTCCTCCTTCTCTTCAGGGAGCTCTTCCTGGAACTGGGAGGGGGAGGGAGATCACCACCTCCCAACTTGCCAAGCTGCGGACCCTCTGCAAGGCATCGGGAGAAGGGAAGGAAGGGGAGGGAATTTCATAAGAGGTGCATCAGGAGAGCAGAGGAAAGGCAACACCCAGGGTTACAGGAGAGCAGAGAAGAGAAAAGAAAAAGAAACGAGGGTAAGAGGCCAACCACAGCACACAGAGTGGACCTGTTGTTGCATTTTTCCCTTTCATTTTGATTTTTCCCTTAATTTCTCTTCTGCTGGAAAATTCCTGAAAATATTTTTTGACCTTATCTGTTCTCTCTCTGACTGGACGAGGTTTTTTTTTTATTTTGTGTGTTTCTCCAGTTTTTTTTTTCCCTCCCATAACCTGCTGTATTTGTCTTCTCAGTGCACATTGCATATCTCATCCCTGTCCACTATTTCCATATGCATAATTCATAAAACCCGTAGGTGATCAAATCAAGAGATTGAGGAGGTGGCTGACTGCGAAAGAAAGACAATTACACCACCGAGGGCATTTGACTTCCATCCCATCATCACCTTTATTGCCTCCTTATCCTGACATGTAGCTCTCTGTGTTTGCTGCGCGCTGTGTTCGTACTTGTGTGTGTGTGTGTGTGTGTGTGTGTGAAAGTTTGAATGGAAGCAAAGGAAAGAGAAGACTCCTGATGTTTGATTTTAGCTGCTGCCCCTGCTCTCGGAGTAATCTGATGAGTCTCTGGGGTGCTTCCACTGAACAATCAATGATACTTGGGCTAGTTGACCTCTCCATGTGTGTGTATGTGTGTGTGATGATCTATAGCTGAAGCCCTTAGGTTCTCATTTCTCTCTCTCTCTCTCTACAGATGGCCTGGGTTGGGCCAGGCTAGCTGTGGATCTGCATGTGTGTGCATGTGTGTGTGTGTGTGTGTGTGTGTGCGTTTGGCTGCGGGTGGTAAATCCCAGCTCTCTGCAGCTCGGGGGTAGTTGGCTGGGTGGACGGGTGGGGGTCTTCTTGGTTTTGGCTGAGGGAATCTGTGTGTGTGTGTTGGGCTGAGTGGAGGATGAGTAGTGGAAATAGAGAAGAAGAGGCTGGAAAGAGGAGAAAAAACTTGGATTAGCATCTCATCTGCTTTTATCCTTTTCTTCCAGCTTCATCTGTTCACTCTTTATTCAAACCCCTGCTCCTCTTCCTCTCTTCTTCCTCCTCTGTCCACTCCTCCACCCTGCTGTTGACTCCATCTATCAGCGTGTCCACCATGCTTCAGCAGATGTGTAGTCGGAACATGAGTGTGTGGTTTTCGCTCTGATGTGATTACACTGTTCGACGCTTAAAAAATTAAAACCCCGCTCTGTGTCTGTAAATTTCCTCTGGCTTCAGACAGACTGCATCAGATTACGCTAATATTCCTCGGATTCCTAATGAAACTCCTCTCTCTCGCACGGCGACAAACTTACTCCTTTCACCAAACCAGCCGCAGAGTCATCGTAAATATTGATTTGAGACAACAAATCAACAGAATGATTTGGGATCGGCTTAGCTGGAGCATGCTCTTTGTATTCAGCCGGCTAGTTCAATTAGAATAGAATGGAATAAATTTGCTTGAACTTTTCATGCATTATTCATGGCCTCGCTCTGGCATTTAAACTCATCGCTTTAATTTAAAAATAAGGAAGAGGGGAAATCATAATAATGATTGCTAAATTAACATTTAGGAATTCGCTTTAAAAGGCTGTTTTACGTTGGAAATGGGTAAAGAACTCAACGTCCTGAGCTGCAGTGACGTGTCTTGATCAATTCTGAATTCGACTGAATGTGTGTTTTTCGAACGTACGTTGGACGGTAGCAGTGGGTTTCAAGGGAAGGCGCTCGGGTGCAGATTCGTTTGGCGTTGCAAAAAGCAGCCCTATTTTTATATAATCAAACAAATTAGTTCTCTGCATGCGCTGCACCCTCCCTTCTGTGGTAAAATCCATGTGTTGATTTCTCTCCCTGTGTTGCGGGGGAGGGGGAGGGCATGTGGTGGTGGTGGAGGTGGTAATGGAGTGTACGGGGCTATTGTCACACCGCGGCGGCTCCTGGCCTGACCTCCCCTAACCCCACGTCTCCCTTGTGTGTGCACACGCCAACCGCCCACCTCCCCAAACCACCCCCCCACCCCCCCCACCCCCTCCAACACACCCCCACCCCACACCTAACGCCTCGCCCCTCCCCTTCCAGAGCTCATTACACCCTGATAGGCCTGAGCAGGAGCAGCGGCGGCGGCAGGGAATCTGAATGTCACTGCTGGATGAGGACTCTACCAGGAGACAGCGGGCAGCGCCGCCAGGCCACGGCCCAGGTAAGAGGCTCGCTGCGGGGGCTCGGGGGCTTGCACCACACTCCCTTTCTCTCTTTCTTTCTCACTTCCAGAGTGTATCCAGCTGACATCAAGCTTTTACACGCCGTTCTTTTCTGCTTTTCTGTTTTCTCCACTCCACACATGCTGCTGGCTCGGATTGAAAATGCCACCATTGTCAATTTTCTCCTTTGCAGAGGAGCCATTGATGGAGCCTTGCCTCACGCTGCAGCGAGGCGTCTTCAATCAATGCAACTGCCCCACTTTCTCTATATGTGTATGTGTCTGTTTGCCACTGGAGCCTGAAGGGAGGCTGCTGATGGTGGCGGTGATGGCCATGGTGGAGATGGTGGTGGTGGTGATGATGACGATGCAATGGCAGTGGCGCTGCTCACGTGATTTCTGGCTTAGCACACCGTGTTTACTGAAAGACTCTCTTCGGTGACGGGTATTCTTGGGTGGATAATACGGATCACGTTGTTATTGCTTAAGAATACGCGTAGTCGAGGAGAGTCCTCTCTTCGCCCAACATCAGCAACACCCCCCCCCCCCCCCCCCCAAGCCCCCCCGACACCCACCCACCTCCTCACCTCACCCCGACTACGCACCCACCCACCCTACGGAGGACTGTCAGGTCGGGTGAAGACACACCCCCATCCTTTACAAAAAAGAAAAAAAAAAACACTTCTTCTTTGACCTGTACTGCATTGCAATGTGTTTTTTTTTTTTTGCCTGACCACTTCCTGTCTGCTGAGCCACGGTTCGAGGTTGACAGTGTCCTCACGTCTGTCCCACCATGCATCTGTCAGTCTGCCTCTGTCTCCATGGCGTTAGACAGTATGTACGTGCGTGCGTGCATGTGTGTGTGTCTGTCGGACATGTTGCTTCGAGATTGTCCAGTCTCCGAGAAAAAAAACCAAAACGTCTCTTTGTCTCATCTGACAGCAACTTTCCTATTATGTAACTCTACCTGCATGAACACTGTCCAGTACTGTGGTGTAAGGCCAACGTGACAGCCTGCACTCGAACACGTATATTTACAGTAAGAGGGTCGAGCCTAGATATTGATTTGCAGAAATACAAAGTCAATACTGACTTAAACCCTATAAACTAGGAGTGTGGTTGGAATTAACCTTGATAAACTATCACATATGTACACCACAGGCCTGTGCTTATACGACATTTAAAAAAATGAATAATGCAGTGTGATCATTTTTCTACAAACTGAGAATATACATTGATGAGGCCTTTACACCCCCTGTTAGAACCTGTTTACTGTTTAGTTCTCCATTTACTGCAATATATATATAGTAAATAATTTAAACATAACCATTCTCTAGGTGTGGATCCATTAAAAGGACCCTTGTTTTGCTGGTGTGCCTATTTAGTGCGGTTTTAGAAGTAATTTCATTTATTTTGTTTATTCTAAAATGTATTTACAAGACCTAGAAGTCTTAGCGCCACTGGAAATCTAGGCCCCAGTGGCAGTTGAGTAAAGCTGTTGGGATCCAAAAAATAAAAAAACAAAAAAAAAAGTTGCAAGAGTTTACAAAGCAAAAGAAAATATAATTCAAATTTCATTAATAATGAATCGTATTAACTATTTTATAAGTAATTAGCAAATTGTTAAATCTGAAAAAAAAGTAATACAATAGGAAAAACATATATTTTTTTATTGTGGCATATGCACTATTCCCATTTCCACAACTTATTGAAAAATAAACAAAAATATTCTTTAGCCTGTCAAATAAGCTATTCAGTCAGCTGATTGGTGGAGAAAACTGCACGTCACAGTGAACATGCCTTCACTCGCTGTGGTTTGACAAAGTTTAGAGTGTAGATCAAAGAACTTTAAAATATATGTAATTAATTGATGCTATTAAAATAGCTGCTGATTATTTCTATGTCAAGATTAAAAAAGGAAATTAATTAAGTACTGTTTTCAGTTGTGGTCCAGACTCTCAGTTTTAGGCCTGTACACAAGAACCTTTTTTTTTTAAGCCATTTAGTTTGTTGTTTCAACAATTCCTGTAACACCATGAAATGACATCTTATTACATTAAAACGAACAAATTCTTGATTGTACTTTTGTTCCAGCAATGCTGACGTGAACTATTCAGCGAGGCATCACCAAACAGCACTGCACTGTATTTCTACTGCCGTTATGGAGTGGAGCCTCTTCCTATTCAAGCCCATGCAGTGCATTTATTACGGGGCCGAGCCTCCTCTTTCCTCCCCCCTCCTTATGCCCCTTTTTTTTTTTAATGCATTTATCGCAGTAAGGTTTACGCCACATGTAATTCTGCTGCTGCTGCTAAGCCTCACACACACACACACACACACACGCAAGGCTGAGAAAACAAAATGTCCACCACGAGCGGTCGACAACTCAATTTATGCATTGAAGTGAGAGGCGTCTAGATAAACAATTACCCCTGGCTCAAATGGTCTATAACCGGCTTTTTTTTCCCCGTGTTGTCGGGAGGGGCGCAGCAGCATGAATATGGATACCCTCTCCATGTCTGATGGCACATTCTGAACCTTAACACCCATGTAAAATCCATTTAAACACCTAATAGGATCAACTTGACTCATACAGCCAAGTCCTCACAAATGTCACCTCACATGATCATACGCTGGAGATTTCCTCATGCTGTCGGCCCTGGTGCAAATCATCTTCTCCACGCCTTTCTGTAGCGTCAATGCCATATCAAATGAGCCTATTTCTATGCAGGTTGAATATTCCCAGGCAGGAGTTCATTTTAAAGTTAGCCACACAGCCACAGAGACACGATCGTAATTATACAAATCACCCCAGTCATTACCATTGCAGATTATTCAAATAATACAATTATATGTTTAACACTTGGTTTAGCTGATAATTACCGTCCTTTTTGTCGTGGAAACAAACAGAGCGATGTGCTAAAACGTGTGGAGGAGGATATAAAACGCAGCGATTGGATTCACTCATTTGTTCATTTTTTGGGGCGTAAGGAGAAATAAATAAAAGTCACGCACACATTTCTCCACGTCGACTGTCAGAGATCCAACGTGGACATCCTGTCGTCGTTCGGTTCCCGTGCTTGCGTGTGTCTGGGTCGCCTGTTGTTGTTGCATTTGTTGTTGTTGTCGTTACTGCTGCTGCTGCTGCTGGGCTGGCTGACATCACTGCTGGCACGTGATCCAGTCATTTCGTATCATGTGAACACATTATACTCACCTCCACTGACACACTGGACTCCATTGAATTCTTTTTCAGCTAAAAAAGTGTGATTTGCCCTAAACTCCCTACTACAAAGATCTATTTTATTTATGTTTTACAACACATGTGTTTTGGAGCCTTAGTGACAAAATGCACAGTTACACAAAGGCTTGTCAGTGTTGATGTGGTATAAAGTGCCGTCTTGGTGTCATTCTCTGTTTGCTAGCCTGTATCTGAACAGTCTCTGCCTGTGTTTAAACTGTGAAGCTCTGCCATGCTGTAAAACAAATTGTTGACACATAATATCAAATGCAAAGGACACTTTCCTTGACCATGTGATGAATTAAGCGTTGTGTCCTCTCTCTAACTGCTGCTTATGGCGGCTGGGATGTCTAAACTGCGGGTTATCTAACGTGAACACGTCCTTCTCTGCAGTCACAGAGCTGTTGTGGCTGTTCACTAATGTATGCTGCTCTGTACTAATGGCATGTTGCTGCTGCTGCTGCTGCTGCTGCTGCTGCTGCTGCTGGTGATGATGGTGATGATGATGAGGGTGAGGATTGTTTTTAAGCTTAACCATAGACGGATGCTTGCATACATTTCATTTTAACAACAGCACTGATGTGTGTTTCCTGTTTCTGTCGCTATGATGTACATGTTATTCAAAGGCTGTAAATATGAATATATCCCTCTTTTGAGATCTGAAATAAAGGTTTAAGTAAAATGACAAGACAACGGTGAAAGAGGCCTTTATTCACGTGCAGTACCTGAAGCCTGCTGTTCATTCAATTCATTTAACATGTGCTGGGTTACTGCATGAATCGATCTCTGGAGCGAATAAAAACGTCAAATAGGTAAAGAAATCCCTGGTAAAATCAGATTGTTGGAGCCTGTTATCCCTCCAGCCACAGTCCCCACTCACACCACATCAGCCAGTGTTAGCTGCATCTAGGTTTACTACAGACCCTTCAAGAGATGCTTTTCTGCTTGGGTAACGCGTCAGGTGGTGCTTTGCAAAGCGTGTCCAGCACCACTGACCGTTCACAAGCAAGCGAGTGAGTTCCTGGAGTTTATTTCAAACAATAGATAACTGCACTAGCTGCTTGTGGGTTGTTTGAAAATTTAAAATTTGTACCAGTTGACTCATTAGCTCAGACGCAATAACTAAATATATGTAAAAGTGGAAACTCCTCATTCAGCATCGAGGCAAATTACAGCATGTCTTTAATAATGGAAGTCAAGACTACATGTGCTTCTTCTGAGATACTAGAGAGGCTGGGACCTCTCCTCAATACAACTGGTACGAAAACCAAAAGGAGGCCATTGTTATTCACACCAGATCTACTGTTAGTGGCTACGCTCTTATCGCCATGCAGCATATCACCATATTACGTCCTATTTAATTTAGCTCGCAAACACCCCGAGCATTTTATCTCTTGTAATCCTGTTAAAACCAACGTAATTAGAATTAAAAAAAAAAAAAAAAAAAGCAAGACTGCCGGTCCAACAGCACACACAGACCGTGCAGGCTCAGTCAGTTTTCATGCAAGGTGTTCGGCTGTGTTCAATTTTTATTTTTGTGATAAAATGATATTGCATTTGGTTGGCACAACACCAAAAGGTGGAGCTTTTCCGCGTGACGAATGCTTTGCAGCGATTGGCTGAAGATGTTTTCAGGCCTCTCATTATTTATTAAGCACACTATTAAGGGAAATTGACTGTAATGATGGGAAGGATAGGACCCAGGCTCATTTGGCTGAATTGCCACAGGAAATATTCAGCTTTTGTACCAATTAATTATGCATCATCTTTACTTTGCTCTCTCTGTAGAATGAAAATGGCTGCAATGTAGCAGAGAATGCTTTAAAAATTGTAAATGGCAAAAAAAAATAATAAAACACTGCAAGTATTTAACTTTTTATGAAATGTGTATTTTGTACATTTTTTATTTAAAAAACCAAGCAGAATTTTCATTGTTTATGTGAAACTACATGACCTGTGTTGACTTATATTTTCTTTTCTCCAATTATTATTATTTTTTTAATGTACAGTACACACTGTGATAATGCTAAACCAACCCAACTTTAGGTTTTTAAATTGGTTCTCTGAATATTAAGCGTATTTAATCAACACATTTCTTGGACATTTCTAAACAATAATAAATAGACCCTGTCAACGACTATTATGTGTGTGTGTGTGAATGTATCCAAACCCTTTAATAATACTGTATATCTTATTTCTCTGTGCCATTGAGCTCCGTGTTAAAAAACTAGAGAGCCACAACCTGCTGCCTTATGTACTCACTGGAGCACAAGACGTGGATTAATCCGCTGCTCAAAGTAGTTCCCAACAAACTGATATGATCTCATCCTTTATTAGCAGCTTTTAGCAGTTACTGGAGTTGTTTAGTTTGAAATGATACATTAGTGAGAAGAGCAACTTATGCCCCACAGTAAAGAGAATGTGTTGTGCTGGATTCTCAGCTGGAGTCTCAAAGCACATCCAAGATATTTATTTTTAATATTAGCATAACTACAAATGCACGTTCTCTTTTAATACATTGTATGTGTGCGCTGACAATATTGGGGTAATATTTATTGTGGGGCATTTTAGGCAACTCAAAACACTCAGTTAACGTTTTGATCAAGGTACATATTCTTTTTGATTCATATAAAACACCTATCATGTAATGTTTGATCAAAACCTGTAAGTATTGTGCTACATATTGTGCAATATATTGTAGCTATTAAACCAAGAATTGCAGGTTTAAAAGATTTGACAATAAACGAATCTCTTTAATTAACTGTAAAGGTGTTTTTATTTGGATTATAATCCAAAACAAGTCGAGAGAAACATTTTGCTGGTGATGTTTTAGAACAGGCGACAAACGAGTAAGATGTTTTTTAAGAAAGCCAATATTTTCAAAAGGTGGATTTAAACTAACAACACAAATCTACATTTCAGCATCTTTTTTTTTGTTTGCTGTTGCTCTTTTTTTCTCTTTTACTTAAACTGGCTTTAAAAATCAGACGATTATCAATCAGATTTTTGACTGTAACCCCTCTGATCCCAGTAAAACAGACAGAACCACTTATCTTGGTCGAATTAGTAGGAAATATTTTATTTCATATTGTCATGACAGCCAAGTTCAATTTTGCCCTTGTCCCCAACCTTGTGTGTCCATGTATTTTTTCAATATTGTTCAAATATTAATTAATTTATATTTTAGTAAAAAAATAACCAACACAATTTCACAAACACACACAAAACTCACTCTGAATGCTACAAATGGTTTAGGTTTTGGTCTTTGTTGGGGATCTGATAAAACAAACAAAACATTTAAAGAAACAAATAAATGACCGTCTTCAATTCATCTTATTCCTTCAACAAACAACATTATATTATGACATAGGAATACACCAGTACTACATGTATTTTGTATTGACCTCCTTCTATTGGCTGATTTATTGTTAAGCAATGGGTACACATGTGGATAACACAATTACCCTCTTAAATCCCAGATTCCTTTTCTCCGTCCATCGCTTGCTGCGCCCTCAGAGCAACAAAGCGTTTGCCCCGTGCCGTGGAGAAGGCGCCACGTGATGCTCCGTGATGACCGAGCTCAGGCTAGTCAGCGGCAGCAGCACTGAGGGCGAGGAAGCTTATAGTGTCTCCTGAGGCGCTCCCTTCCCCTCACTGAATCATGATATCACCCCACCCCCCCCCCCCCCTCCTCCTTCCTTGCCCAACCCACCCACGAACCAGCAGCATAATGTGGTTTCCGCCAACGAGCCCTGTCTGCAGTATTAATAAATTGGAAATGTGCTGCATTTCCTCTCTTGCTTAGAGAAAAGCCCACAGACGTGTTTTCTCTGTGCTGCTTCTTCTTTTACCTCTAGCATAAAACTGACTCTAATGAAGGACTCGCTGGAGCTTATACACATAAAATGCGTGCAATTAATAACTATACTCTACCTCCTCGTATACCTTTAAGATGCCCCCCCAGCTGCCTTAATGTGTCTCTAATGTACATCCTCCATCCTGTTTTCCCATTTGTTTGTAAAAGTCCAAATAAGAAATGAGGGCTGTGCTAACAGTATCGTACCCTTAATAAAAGCAGGGTAAGTGGCTCTGCTATCAAATGCGTACTCATTTAAAAACGGGCCACTATGAAATGTATCCACATCAGTGGCTTCAAGACAGGGAGCTAAGCAATCTATTTAAAAAGCAATCTATTTCTCACTGTCGTGGAGATTGCACAGATTGAATGGGGGAGTCCAATCCTCAGCGGACGGCCCTCTTGATCCCACCCTCCACTCCTCTTTCATACCGCAGCTCCTCTCCAACTCCTCTGCTCCGAGCTGCTCACACACACGAGAAGCGGCCACGTGACGAAGTCGTTCTTCTCCTCGTAACGCATCCAATTAGAACAAATAACCCAAAAAGAAACGAGCCGAGCGTCCATTCCTTTGCGATTTTCCATCCTCGTCTCATCCTATCACATGAAAACACTCTAACATTGTTTTGTGAAATGATCATCATCACATAATCTGCATGAAAGTCAGTCTAATACTGTATAAAGGTCTCACCAGATGAGCTACAACCTGTTCACCTCTTTCCTCAACACTGCCTTCACGTAGGACTTACTGTACCCAACCTTGTAACTTCGGGCCTTACATGCATCTGCACCCTTTATGTCCCGTAACGACAGTAATAACCCATGAGGCAGCTGTGGCACACTGTTGTCCAGCTGTGTGCTCCTTTTTAATCATTTGAGGCCAAATCTGATTTAAGCCTGGGCCTCCTCACCACCTCCAGCTTTTAAAGATGAATCATTCAGTGATGTCCAAAATATTTTCACACCCAGCACATCTACCAACATTTTACATGATTTATTTCAGCCTGGACCATCGACAGTAGACTTAGAATAGACCCTTTTTTTTCAAGCACCTACTGCTGCTGAACAGATCGACAATTTTAGTTATTTTTATTATTTCTGATCAGATGGTACGTTATGAACCTATAACATTTAATTTTTGGAATGACTGGGCGGAGTGTGGCATAGAGGTGAACGAGTGCATTGATTTAATATCTATCAATATTCATATCTTTAATAACCAGTCATAAGTAAGTTGACATGTTTTTTTGCTCATAAAACTTCTAAAAGTGCCTTAAAATATCTATTTTTGGATATTTGGGGATATAGACAAATACTGTACATGTATCAGTGCATCTGTCTACACTGCCACTGAACACTATGACTGACCGCTCCGCTTTCAGACCAGCTCTAACTATGCATCATTGTTTATAGCACCGTATCAATAAATCGTCACATGTCACTGTGAGCCTGTCGTCTTATAAACATAAAAATTATGATTCATGGTTGGTTCAACACTAAAATGGGCGTCATGATATTGGAATAAACTATATTTTAGTATTCAAATTAACCCAACATTAATGGGTTATATGTAAATATATTTGCAGAGATTGTCATCAGCCATTGCTGAACAGTTGCACAGTAGTTGCTGTGGGTCAGTTGCTGGTTCATCCTAGTTCGCCTCAGGATTGCCCCCCCGGATTCCCAGTTCCCTTCAGTCAGTTTACAGACCAGTGATTCAGCTTGATCACTCAAAACTACTCTAAACCTACGGTAAGATTCTTCCAAGTGATCTATGTATGGAAATCCACATCCGACCCGGATAAGAAATCCACCTAAAGACCACTTGTTCATACCAGGTGGGAATGAGGTCTCCAAGAAGAAAAGAGACCTTATGACAGAGTCACTAATGAGATTTGCAGCAAATGTGATATCTTTGTTTACATAATGGTGATTAGTTTGTTAGTTCAAAGTGTTTCATATTGCTTGGTGCTGAAGCCAATCCCAATCCAATTATTTCCTTTAAAAGATTTATGCTGTTGAATCAGCATAATTAATCATTGGTGCATTGATGCAGTGAATGAATCATTATAGGCCTATAAATCTGTTTCAGTATCTGGACGTGAAACGTGTAAGTGAATACAAAATGCTCACATTTCCCAAGATTACTAACAATGAGGTAAGACGCAGGCCTTAAAAAATATTTCTTTACTTACTAATATGTGATTTTCAGCAGCGCATCGATCCACGGTTGGTGCTCTGGGGAGTGTTGCTGGCAGCAGGGTGGTGGTTCTGCACAATAAATTTGTATAGAAGAAGAAAAATATTGACTACGATCACGCTCTTTAATGCGTAACGATCTCTCCAGTGTCACACTATTCAGAAGATACAGTAGAAGTACACTGCGCGCCGGCTGGCTGGGTCCCAGTGTGTGTGAGAGACGACGAAATAGACAAAAGGGGCAGAAAAGACGACAGAGCTGTGGAAAGTAAAGAACGAAAACGAGACAAGATCATTTGAATCGGTGAGGACGAGTTACTGTATAGCCAACTGTTTCTCGAGTCACGCAGCAGCTACTTCCTCCCACGCCTCCTCCACAATGCATGCAGAGAGCTGTATAGACCAACACAATCCTTAAATATGCTCAGAAGTCGCTGTGATTCGCAAACTAATGTTCACTAATGTGAATAATTCAAGTCATCTCGTCTGGAAAATCTCCTGCTGTTTTCCTACAGAACACCTTACAATCCTCTTCACTTATTTTAGTTTGACTGGTCATTGTGTAACCTGCTAGTGGGGAGAGGTCAGAGGTCATCAACCAGAAGTGTGTGGCTGATCTCATGTCAGCATGCGCCACCCACACAACAAGACGAGTTTGGAGAGAAGAACCTTCTGACATTGGCTTGGTTTAAATCACCAGGCACATGTTGTTGCAGACCAACAATGTGTATTGTAATAATTCATTTGTCTTCTACTCCAGGTAATATGACATAAGAATATTTAGCTGCCGGGACGTGTCCTCAGAGAGGTCGGAGGATAGAAGGTAGGCTTTCAAGGCAGGAACCGAACCACAACCTGGAGCTTTCCTCAACTTGTAAGGGACAGTACAGGTTCACCTCACGTTACTGTTCACATGGATGCATGTGAGACGACCTGTTGTTCTGCATTTAATATTTATCAGTTCTGTTCAATTGAGTTTAACTTCATCTAGTAGCCAATTTATTTATTTTACAGGACCACCTGGTTTTTAAACATACAGAACTGAAAGTGAACTCAAGGAAATGAGTTTCTTTTCCAAACTGTTGGGGACCCTTCCTCAACAAAGCGGGACATGAGCGCAGGCATCAAGGGAGAACTTTGAACGGAAGGTCCAGCCAGTCCAAGATGCTGGAGGGATTAAATATTCACCTACGCCTAGAAACAGCTCAGCAACCGAACAGAAGAAGCACGATACATGAGAATATCCAAGCTTGTCTTGAAGACGTTGATGATGAAAGAGGATAAATTGCCAAGAATGACTATTACTACGGCACAATGAACGGATGTTAGGGCTGGTCTTGTCCTTGAATACGGCTGTTCCTTTGAAAAATCGATTCTGCTTGGCACAAAAATGTTTAATATTTGATGGAAGCGTATTAACCCCACAAGTTTGCATTACAGTAGTTATAGAGACACAGTGGCTGGACCTGCTAAATGGAATTATCAGACCTGGCTCACGTATAGAGCGGAGAGCATTTCTAAAGCCCTGTATCATTTAACTCACGCCACCGTTTT
Organism: Macropodus opercularis; assembly: GCA_030770545.1. Taxonomy (NCBI): domain Eukaryota; kingdom Metazoa; phylum Chordata; class Actinopteri; order Anabantiformes; family Osphronemidae; genus Macropodus; species Macropodus opercularis. The sequence continues at coordinate 9,851,812 of JAUCMP010000028.1, forward strand.
AAAAATGCATAAAACAGCATCATGTCTTATAAATACTATGTGTCACTTAAATAAAACCTGTGAGGACTGTTAGACCGTGAGGTGTGGGCTGCTGCTGTTATTGCTGTGTGTGTGTGTGTCTGACATATGTTCATGTGCTATGTATGATTTATATAAACAAAAGAAACAGAACACAGACACACACACACACCTACACACACGCGCGCACAGGGACCCCTGTCATCGCCATAAACACATGCATATACATACAGTGACCCACGCATTCAGGCACCATCTGTTGTTCCCTTCGGTGTGAAGACTCAATGTGTGCGTTCTCAAGCGCTACCACCCAGCTAATACGCTGCAGCGTTACTGTATTTACAGTATGAACCCAGCATGTGGGTTTTTTATATTCCTGCAATGGTTGTTTGAAAGTTTATTACTTGAATATAACAACTCCGTCGCTGGCAAGTGTCCGGATGTGCAACCGCGGAGCGCTTTAGGGACGAGCCCTTTAGAAGGACTTGTGCTCTCCCTCTCGAGCCGGATGTACCGTACAGCACAGTAAGACGGGCCCTCGGCGCGTTGAGTCCTTCGACCCACAGAAACGGCTCGGACGCGTCCGGCTGAGAGCAGGATTGCGGAGCGTGTCGCTTCTAGCCAGGACGTGCCGTGCAATCATGAGGTCAGCACGGCCTTCCGGCGATGCTACTGTACCGGGCTTCTCTCTCTCTCTCGCTCGCCAAGTGTGTATCTATGTCTCTTTCTTACTCTCTTGACAAGATCCCCAGTGAGTCACATATTGAGTGGAGGTGGTCTTCTTCGCCTCTCATCTTTCTTTTCTCATGACCACACTCGCGGGCTGTGAGCATGGAGGCAACCTTAGGCTCTGTGACTACCTGTGTGTGTGTGTTTGTGTGGTCTGATAGTAAGTATCTGTGACATACCTATCCAACTAAAGTCTGTGGTGTAAATAGCTGTACACTGTTCCAGGGTGAGACACCAGGGTGACAGGCACACACAGCACGTACACACACACACTCTAGTACAGGCTTGATGCCTTCTGTGATGTGTAGGCATCCATTTTGTGACTCAAAGGCTTGTGTCATGAGTGGGAAGGCTGTTTTCCAGTTTACAGGAGCGGAGTGGAGGATGAACAGCGGCGCTGTGATCTCACATCACCACGTACTTCATTGTATGTTTCCTCACAGTTTGCGCGACACTCTCCTCGCAGCTGTCAACAGATTCCGCCGCTGTGCCAAGCGAGTGACTTCAGATGTTGCAGATCCCAAAGAGGCAAGTCGCTCACTACAAAACGCTTCGCACCTCAGCTGTTATGCAGAAGAAGGTGCTGTCTTAAACGTCGCTGCTTTGTCCTCGTAAGGATCCCGGCTGGCAATCGGGCGAGAGGTCACCAGTCCATCACAGGGCCACATGCAGTGTAGAGGCAGACAATGAGCCACACACCTACGGGCAATTTAGAATCTCCAGTCAACCTGACTGCGTGTCTTTGGGCTGGAATACCCAAAGGAAACCCACCAAGACACGGGGGAGAAGCATCTGAATCGAACCCTTTTGCTGTGAGACAACACTGCTCGTCATTCCACCTCTTCGTTCCAGCCCGTTCCTGACTCCTGAGTTACTAGTGGAAAGCTAAGGACTGGGGAAGGATCAGGTAACTTAGAACTTCAGAACTTAAAAACTGTAGAGCATCACTTTCTAGTATGACACGTAAAGATCTTTCTTTTTAACCCTTTCAGTATCAGATCTTGTAAACCTAATTTTGGCTGTAGGGGTTGAGTTAATTTAATCTGCTTATAAATTTTGCAGGTGTTAATCACAAGTTGTTGCTTATTGATCCTATGCCACATTTACAAATACAAATTATCGACATGTATATCAGATATATTAGAAGTTATTCTAAATAGATAACGGTGTCCCCAAAAACAAAGTATACAAAAATCCATAGATTCTGTCATATACAATCAAGTTGATGCCACTGTTTATAATTAACCCTGTGCCTGATGACGCCGTATGAGGAAGGTTTATCGCACAGATCAGTTTGATGTGACCTACCTGCTTTAATTAAAAGTTTATCGTTGCACCAGTGATCACATCGATGTATGTTGGTTCTTATAATCCACTAGAAATGAAAACGCACGGTTTGCACTTTGCACAAAAGGAAACAACAGCGCATCTGCTCGAGAAGAGACATCCTTAGCTAAATGGTGAGTATGACATGATACAGCATTAACATACTGCATTTATTAGACATTGCTATGAATAATGCATGCCTGATTTAAACACAGGACTCTCAGCTGAAATCTTAATAAAGCTATTTACCACCATGTATCTTTCCATGTAAGAAGCTTTTTTACTTTTTTCTTGTTTTTGACCAATAAAAGAAATTTGACTAAACACGACCTGGGGTCTCAGGCTTCAGCTAAAGTATTGTTATTGGCTGACACTGCAGTGTGGGTACAGCTGCTGTCATGATTCAGGACTGAAACAACAAGTCATTTGTGATTCAACTTGAGGTCATACTTCAAAAAGGTCAAAATCTGCGGCTGTAAAGTAGGGGAAGCTTTGCTGGAACATTTTTGTAACGTCCTGAAACCTGCTACCCAACATGCACTGGTGCTGATGTAAGACATAAAACATTGCAACTATAAACTACCTAGAAAAACCTACCGAGAAAACAACACAAGCCCCTTCTTTTACCACCCAGTCCTGCTTTTAAATGCATATCTGGGCTGAACATAGTCAACTGTTAGTACTTCAGGAACAGCCTGTGCTCCAGCGTCTGCTAAAACAACACGGCTCATCATTATGGCTCTGCTTCTCGTGGCCACGACGGCTGTAACGCGATAAGCTCAGCGGGTCGTGGCCGCTCGTGGCGAAAGGGCATCCTGACTTTTTCTTCTTTGCGTTCCTCCTCTATTTCTCCGTCTCCCTCTGTCCCTCTCCCTGTCCTCTCTTGCAGGTTAAAGACAAACAGATGGGTGGGCGTCCTGGGCTTCTTTTCAGCGCAGAATTAATTAAGGCTCATGGCAGCTGATGTGTCAGATTCACGCTGACCTGCAATTAAGGAGAATACTTGAGTTTGGAGAACTGGGGATATAGCAGCCTAACGTTGCCATCCTGCCAACTGCCATGGAAAATACATCCTTCTCACAGGGCTTTACACTCTCATTAAAAGTTGCTTTGTGACATTTTGCTTTAGTTACATTGAACAAGTTGATCTACTATATTTGTGGGGACCAGACAGTCGCCAAATTTATGATAACTGTGCACGGGCAGGAATTATCGTTCAAGGATAAGGATTCGATGCAGAACAATGGACGAACACAACAAATAAAAAAATTGTCTGATTTTATGTTATTACCTGAAAGTTATTGTTGTTGTTGCTTTTTGTTTATTAAATGTTACTTACTTGGAGCAAATTATATCGCTGATAGGAAGCAATCGAAGCAAAGATTCTTTCTGACAGGGAACTGTTTTCATTTTCTGTGATTATGAAGTTTCACTTTAATTTCCATCACACTATCTTTCCACCACATTTCCTTACATTAGATTCATTCTATTCTGGTTATTTACACAGACACAGAAATGTATACTAGACCATAACAAGTATTATTTATAGCACGACAAAAGTTTTCTGTCATGGTGTGTACGACAAAGGTGGTTTTGTCTCCCACAACATGCCACATAAGTCGGTAATGTAATAATAATGATAATAACTATAAAACTTTAGAGTTGTTCTTTCATATTGCAGAAGCAAATGTTTTGTTCTTGTTTTTTTTCACATTTTTAACATTGTAAAAACATAAAGTTTAAAAGGAAATTTTAGAATGTGTTTGCCTTGACTTTACAATATGTTTCAGTTAACATATATAGTATGTATATATCATATTATACACATCTTAAAGGTAGAGGCCAGAATGAGCAATAGCAATAGCAATATTAGTGTATATGTGGTACTTACGGATGGAGGTGTGCAGATATCTTGGCAGCTGCTGCTCATGGACCTTCCTGTTTTTACTCAACTGTCAGTACCAATAAACAAAGACCCAGTGATGCATTCGCTTGGGATCTAGGTCAACCTAAAACACTGACATTTATTTATTTCCATTCATTATTTCATTCATACTGTACCGTAGATCATTCAAATTTCTGCCATGGTTTATTTCCACAATGAAATCTACACAGAGTCCACAACAAAAGCAATAGTAGCAGTATTATTTGTCTGCTAGTAATCTAAGAGCAATGCTCAACACTGTGAAACTCTATTTGCAGCATAATTTGAAATATCGGTTCCTAAACCAAGGAGATGAGAAAACTGCTGACTGTGCAGATCAAGTATAATCTATGGTATGGATGCTCTAACTACCAAAAGCTTTTAAATCTATTGACGAACCATTAGATGTAATATAAACATTCAAAACTGGCATAATTTTAAAGCTACAGGTCTGTGAATATTACGGCCAATATAACTATAGGTGGACTTTAATCATATTTTACAGCAGATAATAAACATATATGATTGTGAACCATTGACCGGGGGATACGTGCAAAATTCTCAGTGTCCTCCAGTACGCGCGCGATGAATGACAGGCAGACATTGCAGGAGATTTCGAGGAAGTTTCATCATGTTGCTAGAAAACGGCGAGGAGGCTTTCGTTGCACTGGGATACGCATTTCGAGGTCTGACTCCTCTCGCACTGTGCTTTCAAAGCCAAGGTCGTCCGCGGGTGCACTGAGAGAACTAAGAAAGGCCGCTTTCATGCAACGTACACGCTCTTTATTTACCCCCTGTCGGCTCCATCCGGGCTGCCTCGCACAGCCTTTACCTCGCTCCTCCATCGGTGCTTAAGGACATAGGAACAAACAAATAAGGCCATCGTCAAGACAAAGGCTGAGAAAGTGTTCGTTTTACTATAGATTATTTTCAAGGACAATGACGCCAAGGTTTTATGAATCATATGAGGAAAACGTTGAGACAATATTATCAAGCCTGAAGAAATTTGCTTTTGTATATATACAGGTAACTGTATTTTACACTATAATCAACTGCGGTTTGACCATACGTCAAAGTAGCACAGCCGCCGGACGTGGCGTGTACGGTTGCAATTTCTATTTTTTCATTCAAACATTTGGTTGTGATGAAAACAAATAAGTAAAGTAACAAAACTACTGCCCACAGTGCCGAGTCAGCTGAATTACACTAGCAGCCCGTATCTGATTTAGACGCTGTGCGAATGAAGGACGGCTCAGTGCACTGTTGTGTCTCCATGGGGATAGTTGAAAATGGTCAAAGTTATCCCTTAAAAGCTGCACATAGTTACAGCTGGATGATCGCTTGGGTGGCTTTTTCATTCCTTCTAATCAAAAGCTTAAAAAAAAGAAAGCAAAACAAAACAAAAAAAAAAAAGTGAGCTGCCGCATTTCTGTTTCTTCCTGCCTCTTGGAACAGCAGTTAGTCTTGTAAATGATGGCTCTCATTTGAACTGCAGACAGTTATTAAGTCGCAGCGTATAGAACACAATATGGCCTGCATATTCAATATCTTCATTAAACAATTACTGTGCCTTTGTTAAATTGGTTCGACAGCTAATCTTGTTAAGCCATTTGCCAGAGGCCTAATTCCGCGGAAGGTGATACAGTTAGCAACACGACTATTTTGAGATGTCGCTCTAGCTTTCATATCTGGCCCTGGTATTGTGTTTGTAATAGGAAGGCAACATTATTAAGAATTAATGTGGGTGTTGAGATATTATATATAATGACTGTCTATTCTTGTCATCTATTAGAGGACTCTGGAGACTTATAGGGCATGGATATTTGGATATATTGGCAGAATTCAAACCAAAAGGAAAAAAGTAACACACACACACATATATATTTTCTGAAATTGCTAGAGGGTCTTGTGAATATCTATATATTCAAAGAAACTTGGAGTTGCCAAAAAAATCGCATATATAAAGAGATGTATACAGCCAATTGGCTATAAACAAGTTCTACTCATGGCTGCTGTCATTTATTATTGTTAATAATAATAATAATAAATGTAATAAAATAAAAAGATCTGTCGCCCTCCAAAGAAGACAAAGTCTCCATCAAACCTGAAGAAAAGCCGTCCGCTAAACAATCACCTGGGTCTGTTTGAGACTGCAGACTTCTCAAACAAAGAATAGATTTTGAGCTACCTCCCAAACCCACAGAGCGAAGCGGTGCTTTGTTTTGTTCACTGAAAAAAAACAAACATGTAATGACACTCTCAGAGTTGTTCTGCACTACAGACCAAAAAAAAAACAGGTTTTCGGTTTGAACATCCTCTAACTGATCAACAAACTACAGTCAAACTTCTCAGACATTAGTTCCTTCAGATTTCGAGTTAGAAACATGGATACTTTTAAACACCTCTGACCTCCCTCAAGTCTGCATTAGTCCCCAGACTCCAGTCTGAGAAGTAATAGCAGCTATAGTTAACAGAAAGAAAACAGCCTGTGTGTGAGCACTGAGGCCCCTGGTGCATTTACTATTCAGTCACAGTGCGCGCAGCTACCCAAGAAGAACCGAGGTGTTTCCTCTGTTTTGCAGCTTTCGTCTCTCCAGGATTAGTTCAAAGGTAGAGCGTTCTCCCCCTGAGCTCCAGATTCACTGTTTACCACAAACCGAAACCCCCCCCTAACAAGCCCTGACACCGTGCAGACCGACAGCCTCAGGAAAGGAAAGCAAAAAACAACAACAAAAAAAAACAGCAAGCTCAGACTGGCGTGTGACCAATGAAAAAAAAAAAAACCTTTTGAGTGTGTGTCAGCATCTCCAGGAAATCGGTTTTCTAATCTACGTGGTGTTAGGTCTACTGTCCTACGCCCACTCAGCGACACTCACACAGTTAAACAGGAAGAACACAAACGCACAACAATACACATGAGCTCAGATTGATGCTGATTTCCAGTTCGGGCCCTGTGATAGACCAATTCATCATGGAAGTAGCTGAGCAGTCAAGTGTACACAGTAGTATACTCACTATCTAACATGACACTTTGCATGACTGCTTCAACAGCTGGAGGGAGGTTTCCTACATGTATACTGCTTCTATATCCAAAGCCAAAGAGCAAACAATATGTTTTATAGCAAAAAAAAGAAAGGGTCATGTTGGACAATTGTCGTCTTTTCCACTGCTTTCTATCACGGTGTCTGCTGTGAGAGGGAGCCACGGCAGACGCTGTTAGTGGTCGTGAGAGATCTGAACTAATAATCACCGGTGTCCTGTCCTTTCCCTCGCAGGACGGAGCGCCGCGTCGCCGGCGGCTCAAATGCCAAGCCACTTCACTCACTCCGCTTCCTGTGGAAGCCGTATCAGAGGAAGCCATAGAGACGCCGGCATGAAGAGAGAGAAAATGGCAGGGTCAGGGAGCGTCAGTGTGTGGGATACAACTGTCAATCTTGTATCTGTCTCTAAACCCATGACCTCCACTCGGGTTATTCTCAACATTACTCTCATATTTTAATAAACATACTTGAGCTCTTAGAGCTGTCAAGGTAATATCTACAGTATGCATCATTGTGAAACACTGAAGTGTTTTCGCGCGTTAGGTCGCTCATATTATTTTACATTCTGCTGTAAATCAGAAACCAATGGACATAGGGTGGAAAGAATGACATGAATTGCAGCTGTTATCCTGATTCCTACACTGCCTAAAAGATTCAGCGAGAGATGACCAAATACAATAAAATAAAAAGAAGGGCAGAGGGAGAAGCACACAGACAAGACAGCCAAAAACCTGGTGCCCCCCACTGTAAGTACAGTAGTGTTAACCAAAATGTTGTATAATAAGGTCTCCAGAGGTCAAATCAACAGGAAGTACAGGAGGTCAGCTTGGGAAAACAGGCTGGGGTTTCAGTAATCACCGGAGAGGCCACTGGCTCGAGAGCAGTTGAGCAGCAACAAGCAATCAGGCAACTGGTGAATGTGTCAGGGTGGTTTATATACTCTACAGAGTTCATGAAGTGCGATTGGCTAGTCGCAAAACGACACCAGGCCAATGGGAGGAGAGCGGGAGAACGTGGGGACAAACTGAAGCAGAGAACCAAATACTATTTCGAATTCTTAGCAATCTTAAAAGTCGCTGACATTACTTCCTGTATTAACAGAAGTTTCCATTCTGGGGTTAACTTGAGGCCACTGCTAGGCGTTGTTTCCATATGGATATAATGCACAGCAGCCTGGGTTGCCATACATCCTTCTGCTGCCACTGGTGTCATTACTAAGGGGCAATAGAAGCTTGTAATGGCCACATCTGTCCCACACTCACCCCGCCCTATTTAAATTGGTCTGTTTAAAGCTGTCTCCTATTGGGGCTACAATTGGCCCCAATGTGACAGCGGCTCCATGTATCCACTTCAGTCAATGGCATCCTATGGCTTCTCTGCTGGTTATCTCCAGCAGGAGGCAGGCAATCAGCTGCCTGCATTAACACATGGCCTTCCTCTGCAAAATGCATGACAGGCTAAAACACCACTGTCTACTGGAGATCACAGTGGGTGTTTGTGTGTGTGTGTGACAGAGGGAGCGAATCAGTTTAAAGTTTAGGGTTGAGGATGGAAATGCGATTTACAGAAGTTTATCTGGTTTAATATTGTTAGATGACACGTGCGTCCAATGTAAATTCACGTTTGATTCCTAAGCAGGTCAAAGGTCAGCCACGACCTGCCCCTACCTAACAACAGCCAAGCTCGACCTGCAGGTGATGTATAAGCCAACGTAGAACTGCCTGGTGTGTTGTTAGCTCATCGCCTTCTCTCACTCTCCGCAGGACACAGGAGAATAATAAAGAGCTCGTTTTGTCAAAATGACAGTTGAATTGGATTTGTGCATCGATCCTCGGTGTTCGGCACAAACAAACTTTTTATCCGCCTTGGTTGTGCGGTGATCGTTTCGCCATCTAAAGTGGCCGGTTGAATTTTGGGAAGGCTGCAATATCACTGTAGCAAAGTCAGATAATTGTAGAGGTTGTAAACAAGCTAAAAAGGTTTACCTCAACCTCTTTATCAGGAAGGAAGGCTGACAGGGAGCTGACTACGATTTGTCATGATGGTTCTTTGTGCGGGAGGAAAAAAAAGTGTGTGGTTGGTTTGTAGAACCATTTTGGTGTTAACCTTTTGCTTTTTTAGTGTTTTAGCAAACTACGTTGACTAACCTGGGCTTTGATTAGTTTTTTAACTCTGCGTTTTGTGTTTTCAGAGAAGCTGCGTCCCTACATTACAGCAATTAGTGTGCAACAAGCCAAAATCCTGTTGAGAATGTTTAAAATGCCACACGTCTACCGTTGTAATGATTCAATGCTTCACTGTTTGTCGGTTCATCTTTTGTCCTTTAATAACTCAATCCACTTTTGGAGCTGTTTTTTTTTTTTTTTTTAAACAGTTCTTTTGATTAGTGGTGTCAGTCTTCTGGGTATTTTATATGTTCATCCAAAATCAAGGCTAAAGATGAAAAATAAAATATGATTTGCTAGTAGAGGGAGCTTTACACAGCTTCTCGTTCAAGGTGCAAACACCAAACCCTTTCATTAGTGCCTTCATTTGGGGACTGGTGACAGCAGTGACACAACCTTTGCTAGCTGAACATTGGGCACTTAGAAATGGGGGGATGGTGCAGGGCACAGGGGTCCTCGGATGACTCCCGGCCTGCTGGTGCTTCTGCAGTCTCATAATAATAGCCATCTTTGGTGCAATTAAATCATCCCGTTCTTCCCCTTATTGGCCTTTACCTCCTGTCACACACATGCCTTGATGTTAATGTCTTACATAGGCTGTGGAGGGAAGGCGGAAAAGGAAGCAGGAAAGGGCTGGTTTTCTCAAAGCTGGAGACGAAGTACACGGAGGTAGAAGGATGAGGAGAGAGGTCAATGGAGACGCGGGGAGAGAGAGAGAGAGAGAGAGAGATAGAGAGTCAGGGAAGATGAGACGGGCCTTTTGTGTGTGTGTGTGTGCAGATTAATTAGAATCCTTCTGGACTGCCATTAGAGCTCATTAATAGGAGCCACAGCCATACAGGCATCAAACAAAAAAGTGTGCGCCAAGCCTCCGTCCAACCCCCACCGCTGCGCGCTGCACAAAGACCCAGGACGAGCACGTATGCAGATGTATGTCACACACACACACACATCTACACGTGCTTTATATCACAGCTAAGTGATGAGGTCATAAACAACCACAAAAGCATCTGCGTGCGTACGCTTGTGTATATCTGCGCGTCCTTTGTGTGGCTGCTAAGACGGTTATGTAAATGCAGGCATTATGTTAATGTTATTTCCTCCTCTTTTTGGCTGGGTCTCCACAGGCTCTGTTAGCATAAATGATGCTCCCCCAGTTAGAGACTCTGAGACTCGCCCATCACCACTAAAGGGATGAATTAAGCCTCCGAATCCCAGATCAGATCCTTGTTCATTTTCAATAAGGCTTGGACCGGGCTTCCACAGCCATTATGGAGAGAGTGTTTATGGCTGCTTATTAGTGGGTGCCCACAGTAGCACCAGATAATAATTTTGCTGGAGCACTGGAATTATTATAGTGATCTGCAGAAAAGCTCCACAGCGTTGACAATAACCACCTGCAAAGCTTCCGTTTCACAGAAGTCCTGATTTCACGCTTAGAATTTTAACTCGTAGGGTATGTGTGTGCCTGCAGGGCGGGTGGGTGTGTAGTTTGAGCACCCGGAAAGCAGGTATTTAGCCTAATGTCGCTGATATCGTCAGAATGTTATAACGACGTCATCGAGAATGTTCAAACACTTGATTCCACGTGTCCTAAAACCCTTTCAACAAAGGCTGAGCACGATCACCTTTGTGTCGGGAGGACTTTTTTGCCGGACATCGTGTTGCTGCCATTGTAATTAAGGAGGTGATGCACAGTAACTTACTGTAAAACCATGTTGGGAGGAGACAAACGAGACACGCGGAGATGCAGTTCATTCAGTTGAGAAGTCGAGAACCCAACTCTGTGGTATTCTCAGTATCAAACTGCTTCCCAGACTGAAGCATTCTGTCAGAACAGTGTTTAAATGTATCAGCAATAAAATGACATAAAACCATTTTTATGAACTTCAGCAGCTGAGATCCACTAACAACTGAGTCATCTTTTCAAGGCCATTCTGCATATTATTATTTGTACATGTTCTCGTAATTCTTCATTTTTATTTTCTGCATGTAATGTTTTTTTTGTGCATTTTCTTTTTTTACAGTGCACGTGTGTGTGTGTGTGTGTGTGTGTGTGTGTGTGTGCTTGGGATTTTCTCTCCGTGTGAAGCACTTTGTAACATTTCTACTGAAGAGTGCTCCATAAATAAATCTGTACTTACTTACGCTACACCTTCACCTGTGTGTGTGTGTGTGTGTGTGTGTGTGTGTGTGAGGGAAAGACAGCCTGTGCCAGCTTACCGCACTGAGCAGCGTATTGTAACAAGCTTGCCAGTTAGCGGGGGTTTATGCAGGGCCATTGCCTCTGATTATCTTTAACATCTTGCTGAGTGCACTGCACTGGGCTGCTGGCACCGCTTCAGACACACATTCACGTACGCACACACACTGACAAGTGACAGTGGAGCCGGCGGACCACTTATTACCGTCTTGGCCGAGCTTATTTGAACTGGACTTTTAATCCATCATCACTGATGATCCTGGACCTGTGAGTGAGCGAGTGCGTGTGTGTTTGTGTGTGTGTCTGACATCCTGTACCTACTGTTTTGTACTTGTGCTTATGTCAGAATATAATATGTGCGCGCATAAAGAGCGCTACCGCTTATAGGCATCATATGTACGGATACGTGTTGGTGCTGTCACAGGGTCAGTCTTTTAGGGTCGTTGAGTTTCTCTTACCTTTTTACTTCATTTAACTTTGCCGTGGAAGCTAATTGTTTTCCTGCCGCCCACACGTTCACGGACCCTTTTCCAAAGGGCCATAAAATTAGTTTCTGGCATCCAAATGGTTTGTGATTATTTGTATGTGATTTCACAAACACATACAGAAGACACGTTTAGATCACTGACTGTGTGAAGACTTTAAACAGCGTTCGTTCCTCACATCTTTCAGGCTGCATCCCGTTAGTTGCACGTTGTTAAAATGCAAAAAGAAATAGATTCCACCAAATTACAAGGAGGTGGGTTGAGATGAATGTTGGCGTCCAGCGGACAGGATCGACTCCACACACACGCCACAGTGGACTCATGCTGTACCAGCATGATGAAGTGGTGCATGCATATAGGTGTTGACTTCCCAAGTGAAAGCCAGCAGTGTTTGACACAGAGATCAAGGTGCCCTTTGTGCCGCTGGGCTGGATGAATACATGCATCATTTATTCCCCAGTTATGCCAGAGCAGGCTCTACAGCTCCCCACTGATCCTGCCCCGTGTGGATGTAAGCGCATGTGTGCACAAGTGATTTTGCTTCTTCTATGTCTAGCAAAATGTTACACCTTGCACTCCAAGGACCAAGAACACAGATACACAACAAATGATTTGTTAACTTTATGAAGATGTTTCAGCAAATGGCTTTGCTGTTCCGGGATTTATGGTGATGCAGTGTTAGATATGAGAACTGCATGTGTGCATAATATATAAATCTCACCCCGGAAAGACGATCCTTGGTGTTGACTGTTAAAATTGTGTCATTGTGGTCAACATTAGTTACTCAGGTAAGAAAACACTCAAAGTTTCTGCACAAACATCAAGCAGACTTTCTCCAACCAGCAACCTTGTCCTAAATTCGGTTCAAAAGCCAAATCCAACATGGAGTTGTCCAGATTATTCGCTCCACATTTATTATATCGTGCGACGAGGGCTTGTTTAATTTCAGCGCAACCACAATAAAAGTATTGAAGTGGTAATTTTTAGAATGCACCTCAAATGGGTGCGTTCAGGCAGTATATGAATTTTTTTTAAATTAAAATCATAAAAGTGAGTGGGACAAAAATAGCGTTTCGGGTTTTTGCACTCGCAGTCTATCTCTAACAAAAAGTTCTGCTGATGAAGCGAGAAACGAGACTAACTCTCGATGTTGAGTGGATAAATAGAGAATCTTCATTATATGGATGAGGTCAGGCCTTTGTATTTATGTATCTCTTCCTCTCTCGTTATCATTTTTGCCTTTTCTTTTTTTGTCCTTCATGACTGGCATGCAGACGCACAAGTGCTGCCACTTATTAATAGCCGGACTACTTGTACAGTTCCTGCTCGTGTTGGCAAACAAACGACTCCCAGCTTTGCTATATTTAATAGGGCTGAACCTCTTTTGCTGTTCCTCCGTCTTCCTCTGCTTCGGATCGATAAGTGGAAATGCCTCCATTGATCCCGGTACCGCGACTAAACACTGAGAGTCAAAGTGTCCGCTCATGCCTAACTGCACACCAGCTTATGTTTGAAATATGAACAACTTTATTAGACTGTCAAAATTGGGATTGTAACCTTGGCCTGTTTAGGACAGTCCATTGTTATGATCACACAACGATCCAATTGTTTAATTTAATGCACATTATGTATTTACTATTGATCCATTATGGACTGGCTGCAACTGCCAGGCTAATAATAGCTGCACCCAAGCCTGTTCCATCAATAAACCAGTTTAGCCATAAAAAGGAAAAGAAGAAGGAAGATTTCTCCGACACACAAACGACATCCTAGCAGCTCTGTGAGCACATATGTGTAGCTTTACTTGAACCTAATTGCCACAAGATACTGATCAAGAACCTCAGGTCTACATTGGTTTTGACTCGCCAGTCCATCCATCCTTGCACAATTCATCATCATCTTTCAAACAGCTGTAAAGATTTTTTTATCCTTTTTACCGGAGAAAACATGTCTCTAATTAATAATTTGTATGATTTTGTAAACCCAAGGTTGATCAGTCCTGTGAAACTGGCTCAGCACTGCAGCACAACCGAATGTGCCTGTGGACTACATTGATGAGGCGCCGGCTCACCACAGACCTGATCCTGGGAGCATCTTCCGCAGGCTTAGAGATGCACTCAGTAAACAACGCACATTTGTTTTGGATGCATTGTCAAAGCTTTTGTTTTCCTCTTGCGGAAGGAGACTTTGGAGATGAAGCCGGGTTGATTTGTGAGCGACTGAACGCGTATTGGACACTTCAAACACACACACAAATGTACTGCACGCAGAAGCCGTTTGATTGACACCACGCTGTTCTTTGAAGCGTCGCATATGGCAGTCAACACAACAGGATCGGCTTTTTATTCGCCGTCTCCCCTTTCGAGCGCAACGTGTTCGAATTCTGGGAATATTTGTCGGCTGTTGTCACAATTCAATTCAGCCAGGTATTGCAAACATCTAAGCTGCTACACAACCCCCTCCCAAAAAAACAAAAAAACGACTGAGCGCACAATCTTAGCAGTGGGGGCTTAAATGAGAGCGCTATGGGAATGCATTCACATAAGCTTCTCAATTTGTGATGCTGTTTGTTTCGCCGAAGGTTTTTCTGGGTAATGTTCATTTTTAAAGCACTAAATTCAATTTCACAGCTAAAACACTCGCTATACTGTACGTACAAAAGCTAAACAGATCTGTGTTTTGAATAGCAATCACTGAAATAAACTACTTACTCTTAAAGTAAATCCAACCAGTGGAAGCGATGACATCCTGTTCAGGATCTAGCTAATGAATAGATGCATTTTAGCCATGATTTAATAACCCTTAGCGGGAAACTAGTGTGTTACACTCTACTACAACGAAAATAAGGAATAAAGCATCCACCCGCCCGTTTTCATTCTACTTATCCATGGCAAGAGTTTAGGTTCGGGTTAGGGTTAGATTAGTATTCTGAGAATATTTTATTTTCTTGATTAGCTTGTAGAAACTGCTTCACCTTTTTGTAAATGGAATGTCAAGTTGAAATGTGTACTTCTTCAATTAAATCGCGTCCTGGTGTATAATCTGTTACTGTGCCACATTAATATTCTCTTATTCACAGTCCTCCACTGCAGGGTCCTGTATTGAAGCATTCTGAAGACTCCCTGTCACCCTGTCAAGACAGGCATGGCATTTTAATTTACTGACCATCAAAAGTCCTCTTGAACTGTGTTGTTGGTGTGTGAATTTGATGAGGCGTCATCTGTTTGCCAAACAAACAACAAACAAAAATGAAACAACCTGATGCAAATTTGAAACATACATGACTCACACGTCATGCTGTGCCTTCGTTTTGGGGATGGGTGGGATGGGAGGATGTTGATTTCATGTTCTCTAAACTACGACACTAGTTATATCTCTGGCCTTGTCAAACAGGGCAAATCAAACCCAAGCATAACCTTTGTATCAAACAATCCTGAAATGAAATATTTTGTTTATGATCATCAACACATTATGATGATTCGTCCCTCCTCCCACCAGGCGGCGTTGGTGCCTTGTCCTGTGTCTCCTGTGTCTTCCGCTGTCATGTCTATTTGTCATTTTCCCTTGTTATCATATGTATATACACTTACCTCTTGTGTGTTGCCCTTTGCTAATGTGTTAATGTTGGTTCTTGTGTGTTACTGGCCTGTTTCCACTGAAAACAACCTGGATGAATGAGAACCTTCAAGTTAGTTCTAGTAAAGATTTAACGACAGTGGTGGCAGGGTCTAGTGATCTGCAAGTGGAGGGGAGTCATGATTTGCACAAGCACAACAGTCAGTAGGTCTGGGAGAGGCTATGTTCAGGTTTACTCTGAACGCGATGCTTAGATTGAATTTGAAATCCCTGGTATTCCCTGATCAGCCTTAGGTGCACTTCGTGTTTGAGTGCAAATTAGAAAAGGTTTGCGTGCAAAAATTAACATTCACATGATGGTGGTGAGCATGGAGAGAAATGGATCGACAATTGGTAGACGCGGGGTGTGTCTCACGTTAGTTTTCATCTGGACACAATTCCTGTTGGTAATTTATGTCTGCTTGGTGATGATAATACAGTACAGCATGTGACTGATTGACATTCTCTTAGTCTCCTTACTGAAATAACAGAAATAAATGACCTTCTCAAACGTTATTGTGTTAATATACATTGTATTTACACAATAAAACTGCAGATAGTAAAATCCAGGCTTTTGGATGTTTGCTTTTGGCTTTGTCTTTAATCCTATTCTAGTGAATTAGTGGCCGCCTGCTGCATCCACAGGAAATGATCAGACTCTGACTAAGCTGGGTGGCCTTGTTGTTTTAGACTGTTTGCCAATTAATGGCAGGCCACTGCAGTTACACTCACACAAAGTGTGTGTATGTGCGCACATAAAAACCCACCACTCATAGGATAAACGCATCGATCATCTTTTATCTTGGAATATACGTATAGGAAATGGAGCGTGATTTATGCGTTGTGGGGTTAATGCCAATTGACGACTGGCTGGAAATATTTAATCTTTCTGCTAGTGTTGGCCTTTTCCAAAATCCACAGTCTCACTACCACCTTTTCCAAGTAAATGGTCTCCCAGCATTTGCATCCCCCTGCAGCAATATTATCTCAGTACTTTCAGTTACCACCCTGGAGCGTTCTATTTCAAACATCAATGGACACACAGCTGAAAGAGCGTGCCAATGCAACATCTGTCATCAGAAAATCATAAGAAAATCCTACACAGAAAGCGCGGTTTTATTGTTGCAGCCAGGACATCATGCTGTGCCCTCTAACTACACTTTATTACCTGTGAAATGAAAGAATTAATAGGGTGATAAAGTTAGGCGTGGCATAAAGGACGGCTGGACATTCCATCCGGCTGAGCCCGACTGCAGTAGGTCAGATTCAGGTTTGTTAGAGCCCTATGCCGCCGTCCGAAAATCATCTTTTCACTCACTCTCCCACTGTGAATAGAATAAAACAAGTAGCTTTATACTTTACCACATAGCCTGCGGGATACTAATTGAGATTGGCCACTGTTAAAGCAGAGGAAAAACAGCTCAGAATGCTCCACAATGGATTGCAACAAAACACTACTAAAAGAAGCTATTTGTTTTTTATTTGTACCAAGGCAACGGGGAAATAAGTTTTCCTATTGTTTTCAGGGCCAGAACAAACATGATGATTGCAGGAGGCAGGAGACGCGCCGCGGGGAGAAGCGCCTGCTTTTCTACTTAGCGACTTAGGGAGAAAGTGCAGGGAAAGTATGTCGTGATGCAGACGTAGTCACAATAAGAAGTAACACAGTGAGTGTTCTCGCCTGGGGACCCTGAGCAGCCTCTGCAGAGTGTCCACAGCGGAGTCTCCATTAAATCAGACGCTAACACTAAGCCTGCAGTGCTGCAGCGTGACTCCGACTTTGCAGTCACTGCACTGCTGTCGCTGGTTCACCAGAACAGAACTGCTGTGGAGCTGTCCTTGGTCCTGATCTGCTCAGTCCTCCGAGTGCAGGGATGCACCCATGTCCTAGCACGTTTGTTTCACACCACTTTGGTTGTAATTCTCTGTAACGCAGCTTAAAATCTCTTCAAAACGTGTAGTCCTTGAAGGCAGCATTTTTGTCATTTTGTAGAAAAAATTATAATAATTCTGCATTCAAAGACAAGATCCTTGCTTGTATGCAGCTGTTGCACTTTGAAGCTAAATCTGCAGAGCAGCACGGTGGTATGTGGTTATTGTGTTCTTATCCCAGCTCCCTTTCATACCATCGGGTCACAGGTAC
Source organism: Macropodus opercularis (assembly GCA_030770545.1). Lineage (NCBI taxonomy): Eukaryota > Metazoa > Chordata > Actinopteri > Anabantiformes > Osphronemidae > Macropodus > Macropodus opercularis. Next base: position 9,869,461 of record JAUCMP010000028.1, read on the forward strand.
TGCATTCAAATACACAGGCGAAAAAACATAAAACAGACACTCAGATAAACAAACTGCTTGTAACATGCTTGGTTTATCAGTTTTAATGAACGTTGTGTTGCAATTGTGATCTCAATGTCTTAAATGAAAAAAAGTAGAGAATCCTATATAAATAGTATGAATATAAACAGTTTTTTGAAATGATGTTTCCAAATTACAAATACAGTTACAATAACAGCAAGAAGGTAGTGTAATATGCGGATAACAATGTCGCTTTGCATGAACCTTGTTTCGTTGCTGGGTTTGAGGAGCAACACAAGGTCTCCTTCACCAGAGAAAACACTGTGTGGAATCCTTCAAAACAAACAAACCAAATTGACTGTTTTGCATTTGCCAGTTAATATATTTTCTAGAAGTCATATTTGCTGTTGTGGTAGCATTTTTTTGTATCAAACATCATTTGTTTAATACAAAGGTCTGTGTAAAGAGCTTTACTCTCAAACACAGAAATGATGTTGTACAGCGTATTTGACCACATTTTGTGTGCCAGCTCTCGGGGAGTGAAGACGCTGCTGATTGCCGATCACTGTTAAACTAATGCTAGCCTACAGCTCCGCGTTGTCTTTAAGGCTGAGTGGGTTCCACCGTTGATTGTAATGGAAGACTCCAGCTCTGCTTTGGCTCAAGGAGACAACGACGGTCATCTTTTACCACGGGAGACAGACCTACATGTACAGGAGATGGAGCTCAGCTAAAGAATAGCTGATAGCAAACTTGATTGAGTCTTTATCTATGAACCCATGTGATGCAGTTTGTCAAAGTTCCATACAACATAGGAAAACAGAAGCTTTACTTCCTGTTAATCACTCTCTTTGCCCCATCTACTTAACCATCACTTAAACTAATAGTGATTGCAGTGAAACCAAACTCTCTTGGGAGAGAGAGAGCAAGATTGCCACGACTGCCTTCAGTCTGCATGGCACAGTATGTGCTGCATACACAGAGTAGCTGGATTTCCTCTAAGTTAAAAATGTACATAAAACATGCAGCAGCGCAGTCACATTGCAACACTAGTGTAAACACTTACTTGTATTTGTGTGCTGTAAAATAAAGACGGTAGAAAAAGCTTTTCTCATGCCAACTAAGGTTAATTATTACAAGTCATACACGAAGTGTGAAAACTGTGTCCTGATGAGAAAATCGAGATGGAAAAATGAAAAGTTCTCAACATTATGGAAAATGGGTTTTACCAACATGAACTTGAATATCTTAACGTTTCCTGTTTGACCCTACCTCATATCTAGTAGTTTTTTTCAGGACTGTGTTTACTGTCAGAACATTGAATGCATCAATACATTTGCTCAATCGATGTAATCAATAATGTATCCAACTGACTGTGGCTCTAACGGACCATAACCAACCAATGTTTCTTTTTCACGGCTGCTCCTTACTCCGCACATCAAAGCTAAATAATAAATAAATTCTGATATTGATTGAGAAGTAGAAAAAAAAAAAAAGAAAAGAAAATGTCCTGCATTTACAGAGTGAATGGTAGCCATAATATGATGCTGTGGGTTTGTATGAGCCAGATAGCCTCAATTAAATGTGTGGCCTTCAGGAGCATCTGCCAGTAAAAAAAAAAAACAAATCTAAAACTAAAACAAAACACAAGGACAGAGCCTGGATTGAGGCTTCTAGTCCTAGTTGTGGTGGAGGAAGTACTCACATCGAACTAGTTTGTTTTTATATCCATTCTCAAGTTTCATGTGTTTGGTCCAGATCAGAATAGGCATATTTCTTTGTAACTGTCACAGAAGAGTTGGAATAATTTGCTTTGAGACGTTGTTGGGATGTTTCGCATATAACAATTAGAAGAAGTTGGGTGTACTTGTTAAGAAGCAGTTGTGTGGCGCGATGGCGACACAAAAGGGCCTTTTCAGTGGCAAACAAAGCCAGACGTTTGTATTTCCATGAATGGCTTTCTCCTCGCCTCTACTGTCTCTCCATCCTCCATCAGCAGCTCTTGCTGTGGAGTGCTTTGGCCTTGAACCTGTGGGCTAAAAGCTACACAAAGCGCCACTCCACTGTTGCCAGGAGAGCGGAGAGAAGAGGCGCCATTAGAGGAGGAATGAGAAGAAAGGTTGTGATGGGAGTACAATCACTTTTAAATGATCAGCTAGATATATTGGCGGTACCCAGTTACCCAGTACCCAGTACTGTGTGGACAAACTGTCCAAACTGAAAAATATACTAGTCTATTAAAAAAACAGAGCAAACGAAAGACTCCGTTTGTTTTTGTTTCTTAAACTGGCCAAATGGGCCGTTTGTTATTAAAGTGTTGAATTTTAAACCTAATTGATCAAAACGGTCAAAAAAGACGGACAACAAATCTGCAAACAAAGGCATTTGGTTGGGTTTAGGCATCTGGCTGTCATGATCCCTGACCTTTCGGTCGCTCTCACTCTGGCCATGCCCCCTTACGTATGTCTGATCCCTCCCCACCTGTTTTTGTTTCCCCCCGTCTGCCACCCAACAGATCACTTTCTCCACCTACCTCCTGAATATTTACCATTATAACTCTTCTAGAGTTCCCTTAATTTGAAGAAAATGCTGGTTGAGAAGCAGTTCAGAGATTTAAAGGTTGAGTTTTGGGCCAGTGGTGAGGATAGAGGTTGTGTTTTGTTCTAAGCTAAGACAACAAATAAGCAGAATAATCAACGCTCCTCATTTAAATAATACAGCTGCGCACAACGAAATCCAACAATCATTGATTAGGTCGGTAATTAACGCTAAGCCAATCAGCCGTGCGTCGTATCCATCGTATCAGAGGCAGGCGACGGCGACTGTGGGGAGTGTCTAATTTGCATAGCGGCGCACAGTGACAACGCAACAGCGCGCTGGCTACAGAGTTATCTGCAGAGGCCAGGCAGCAGCAGCAGAGAGCTGCTTCTATCTGCACAGGGAAGCCTGGTGGCTCAGTTGGCAGCTGGCCTGCTTGCTCTCCGACTTTCCTTAAAGGCAGCTGAAACTCTTGCGTGTTTGAAGTTGACCAAAAAAAAAAAAAGAAGAAGAAGAAGAAAAAAGAAAACAACAACAACAACATGCAGGTGTTTCTGGAGGAGATATGTTATATATTTTCTCTGCTGACTTGATTTGTGAATTTGAAGTCTTTCCATCTCCAGGGACAGTGCTCACATTTATATTCAGGCAGCATTGCTGCCATAAAGGATACACTGTATAAATATGTTAATTTTGAAGAAATAATAAATCTCTCTCCCTTAGCTAAGAACCTTTTATTTCTCTCAGACTTTAAGAACGTGTGAATTAAATGGTGCTTGTCTGTATTATCAAAGCCCACTATGAGTTTGCCAAGCACAGGTTTGCACCTTATCACCCTCACACTTCGCTTAGAGGCCGTTTTGTGAGGAGTCTGCTTTGTCAGCTGCAGTTTACAAGGCAAACTTCCCACGCACAATGTTTTACAACGTTCTGTCCCTTGACCAATCGGAAGGTAAGAGCCGGACTCTGCTGACATGGTAGGAGTTTTTAGCCAGACAATGGACAATCGCTGGCCTCACTGCGAACACACACATGTACGCAAGAGAGAGAGAGAACAAAAAAACGGTGCGGTCTAGTGGTACTTAAACGGCATCGCCCCCCAGCCTTGCTCTGAGTGCTGACTAGGAGCGTCAACAATGGTAGCTGAGTTTCAGTGTATTGATCGAAGCTAACAGATTTATCCACACGCGGCAGGCGTGAAAAGAAGCGATCTCGGGCACGCACACCTGCCCACGGCACGTCGTCGTCGGTGGCGAAGCTCGGAACGGGTGACCCCACGGCGATGGCCTGATTGTCGCGCGGGTCAAAGTGAATCTTGTCCGGGTCGGGAGTCTCATTTACGGGGTTCTGCAGGCTGGAAATCTGTGCAGTGCTGGGTTCCCCTCAGGCTAGTACAGAAACTACTTCAGCTTCCAACATCAGAGAGGATGAGTATTAATGAAATGAAATGACCAGATTACTATAGAGAACAATCCAGCCACAAACCTTAGATTAATGAATACAATGCAGATAAGTCTGGAGCATGTCCCACCACAAAAAACAACAGTTAAATTCATTAACGCTTGTTCGACGTTTAGCGTCATGTAAAGTTAAAAATGACAAGTGGTTTTATTCTGTGGGGAGATGCTTGGAACATGAGAGTAACACTACCCAGTAAAAATAGGATTTAACGTTTTATTCCAGGAACGATGACTCCAGCTACTCTCTTTGTACTCATTTCTGCCCGGAGAACAATTTTCACTCCAGACTCCCCGCTCCCTGAACATTTCCTCCAGCTCATCTGCGGGGGGGGGGTTCATGAGGTTTTTCCAGGTGACCCAAGAGAGACACAGTCCCTCCAGCGTGTCCTCGGGGGCCTCTTCCCTATAGGATATGTCCAGAAGCCATCAGACAGATGCCCAACCCACCTCAGCCAGCAGCTCTGCTTGAGGCTTTTGAACCACTCTGAGTCTGGCTCATCACCTACAGTAGGACCTGTTTGCCTGGGGAGACCCCGATAACATAGCTCTTATAAGGTTATTCAGGCAAGGAGGGGGACCTTTGTATGTTTGTAAATTTAAATGCACAACTAGAGAAGAAGATTATGGACATTGTCAGATCATCCGTATCAAACTTTTTTTTTTTTTTTTTGTGAGAAATAATCCTGCTGTAATTTCAGACCAAACACTCTTTTAGCCAAAGCAGGGAGACAGAACTAGAAACAGGAATAGAGGATGAATTGAAGTTAAATTATAAAAGTTATTTTCTACACTAAATTGGAGCAGGAGCGTTATGCATGAACACCGCCTGCTTAGAATTCGCCTCTATGTTTAAGAATGTTAAACACATGCTGCTGAAAGAAAGCACTGACACACTGCTCTTCCCTGTCAAAAGCTCCTTTTGTCTCCCTGGCTGTTTCTGAGAAAGGACGACAAAACGAGTTGGGTTAGAAAAAAAAAAAGGATAAAAACACTCAAAAGTGAATCTTGTCTGGAATGTGTTGAACAGTTTAAATAGTATTTTCAAATTGTCATTCAGAGCAGTAGCCGGGTCAAGGCTCGCGTTAAAAGCAGATCGAGAGTAAAAAGTTTTCTTTTTTAAGTGACTAATTTTCATTTCTATCACAAACAGAACTCAAGGAACTGACTTTTTTTAATCTCACTTTCACTTTCATTAGGTGCATAAATTAGAACGGTAGAGTTTTTTTTTTTTTAAATCACAGCTAGCTTTTTTTTTTTTAACCCTTTACTTTGAATGACAATATCACACAACTACAGCAGTCATTTAACAGTTGAACAAAGGTTTCCTACTAACGACGGAAAACTGGACAGCGCCTGGCTAGTTCTTGGACGGGAGACCGCCAGGGAATACCAGGTGCTGTATGCCACTGCAACCTCAAGGGGGCACTATCCAGTGTCACCTTGTGCCAGTCCCAAGTCTGGATAAATGCAGAGGGTCAGAGTCAGGAAGGACACCTGGCGTAAAACATTTGCCAAACCGACCGAGCGAGTCATCGCTGACGTTGGCTCGCTGTGGTGAACCCTGGCAAGGGAAAAGCTCAAAGGGAACACACACAGTTGAGGATGTTCATGTTCATTTTTGCCATCAGGAGGCTGCATAGGCATCCGCTGTCTGTTTGACATCACTCCTCAAACAACAAATGCATAGTAACACTAAACTAAAACAGTTTCAACGTCACCCAAAGTCATTCTGTTGTGGATTGAAAGTGCGGGGATTCCTTCGTGCTGTCTTTCCTTCACTCTCACACTGTTGCCGTATTAGAGCCCGTATAACAACTCATCCTTACAGATGCAGAAGGGATCCACCATGTGATGTTTGGATTCTTCTTCGTCTGTCAGCTGATTAACCATGGGATCATTACTGAAGATACCCAGACAGAATGTATTGATCCATATGTCACTTCCTATACTATACATCTATAACTGTGATTATTTATTCATTTATTTATTTATAGTAGTGTTTTAATGATGAGGTTTAAATGTGTCAGGTATATTTGATTATTCTTCGTGAACAAACTACTGTTGCACTCTATTTACGTTTGCGTTTCAAACACGTTGTATGAATGTCACCTCATCATGTCTACAGTCTATTTTTTATTTTAATTAATCTTATTTCTATGTTTGGGATCTTTTATTTGCTTCTGTATCTGCCAACTGTCTGTAAGTGAAGAGGTACCAAAGTGAAGTGCGTGGTTGCACATGCAACCTTGTGTAGGTACATACATTATAACAAACAAGACAAGAGCCCACTTGTAAAATCTTTCTTTAATCAGTCCTGTCTCAGGTGCAGCATTATCACATCTTGGGGTTAGGAGCTGAACACGCACAAATGGGAAAAAGCATGAGCGCAAGAGAGAGAGCGAGAAGGGAGAAAAAGGGAAAAGACATCACGAGGAGGAGAAGCGAGAGAGAGAGAGGGAGGGAGGCAAAAGGCCCGAGCGCTCAAGGAAACAAACAAACTGAGGTTTAGGGGGGGGGTGCAACGGTCTTCAGAAGGTTTAGAGCGATAATCTCATTGGCACGACAGCATGGACTATATTGTATGTTCGAGGTTTAATAGAATTCATTGAGACTTAAATAAAGCCGCTGTTGGGAAATGGCAACAGGTACAAAACCTGAAGTAATGAAAGAATAAGCCAGCAGGGAGTTTATTTCAGAGGAGCGAGGCATGACTCCCCCGTCAGGAGACAGGAGCCCTGAATTCTGTAAGTGGAGAGGACAGGTTGGAAGATAAGCTTTAAGGAGATCAGGCCGGTATGGAGGAGCATATCCATTTAGGATTTTATGTGTCATTACATAAAGCTCAATGTCTGATCTGATGTGGACAGGAAGCCAATGAAGAGAAGTTAAAACTGATTTCTGGATTCTGAAGGAGCATTTCTAGTGATGTCCAGTCCTTGGAGTTTCAATAATTTTATTAAGTTACTACAACTAGCGACACGCGATATAAACAGACGTTTTATTGTTTTATGCCTTCTCTAAGTGCATCTTGAAGTATTAAAGCCCCATAAAAACAAATGTGTAATATCGGGCTTAGCCTATAAAATCCATCTAGAATTTTGATGATATGATTCTTGCAGTTTTTTTTTTTTTTTTTTTTTTAATGTTGTGCCTGTGCCTTGGATGAAGTGTTAAATTATCCACTGAACCCAAGTTACGGCTGCACATAGGCACTCGTTGATTGGTTTTCCTGGTGTGTGGTTCCCCAGACGGATCACTTTGTCAAACATATGGCGAGAAAGAGACAATTAAGGTATCACAGAGAACCGGAGAGATTCCACTTTTGAAGCCCCTGCAGGACGTGCACTCGGCTCATCTGGTGGTGATTTCGCATAATGATCCGAATACAACACCGTCGGAGCAGCTACACAAAATAAACAAATATGTCTTTGGAGAAAAATGAGAAACCGCAACAGCTACTGCATCGCAAAGCAACGTTTTAAACAACACAGGCTTGCAGTGGTCTCATCATCATCATCATCATCATCAACCTCGCCGACTACATCCTTGCTACCTGCCCTCCATTAATAATTGTAGTTTCGTTTAACAACTGCGTCACATTATAACCTTGTCCATCCGGTGCATTATGTTCCCCGCGACATCGTTACTGCACTTCATTTGTATGGGATTGTAATTTTTTTAAAGAGCTGTTACATTATCATAAACATCAATTTAATGCAAAGGCTGCATCTCAGTCATTAAGTATTACGCAGAAAATGGTTTTCAACAAACCAGTAAACACTATAAAAGGGCCATGAAAAGTTGTTGTTGTTGTTGTTTTTCTGTTGCTGCTGCAGATTCACTGCTGTTACCTGAACAGTCTTCAAAATGGTTCATCAAGAATAATTAAATGGATTAACCCCCCCCCCCCCCCCCCCCAACAGCAGCTAACGGGTTTAAATTACCACATTCATATTTGTAGTTTTTAATATTATTTTCATGCTTTGTTCAACTTTTACCATTGTATTAACGCTGAAGAATAAGTATTGCTTCATCCAAATTTGTGTTTGTGGATATAAGGTAGAACATCCGCTATCTGTCATGCAAAGTGGATTCTCTGTCGGATGAAAGCCAGAAGTCTGGGGTTGGATCTTTGGCTTCCAGCAGCATATGATGTTTGAAAAACAAGCATATAAACAAAAAGATGTTTCCGCTTCGTCATGAGCCAGTCGGTGAGACGTGCTGCAGGACTTCACAAAAGTTGTGTGTCTGTGTGTGTGGGAGAGAGAGAGAGATGGTCCAACATCTGGAGCAACCTCCTCCACATCCCTCTAAATTTATTAAACCCCACGGAGGCGACTCGGACAGCAGGCGCTCTTGTTAGACATCATCATTTTAATCTCCTCACATGAAATCCTCGTCCCCCTTTATTCAACATTATGGATGAGATCCTATTAAGGAGTGTGCCAGGTTTATGTGTCGCCAATGAAGCAATATGAAAAGGGAACAAATGCTCCACTTCATCACCGCCAGATAAAAGTAAATGGATCATATATATTATAGCTGGCCTACTTTAAGACAGATGGCTTGCTAAATGATTTGCATGTCGGAGAGGAGAAAAAAAAACAAAACCGACAGAGACATTTAGTCATCTTTTTAAATGATGATATAACAAAAAGAGCTCCAGAAATAATTTGTCTTGCCGTCTTTTCTTTAGCCCGCGTTGGGCTAACTTGTGGTGACAACTGTATGGTTATCTTGTCAGTGCAGCTAAAACACAGTGACATGTTTGGGTTTGGAGACAGTTTTAATTGATAGTTCGCCATCCTTTTGGCAGAGCACCATATGCTCTCCATAGGATTTCTACAATAATGGATACTGAGATCCGGGCTGGCTGCCTTCGCCGTGATGATTTAAGCGACCGAACAACTTCCCGTCTTTCTTAATCTTCTGTGTCATTTGGACTTCTAATGCACAAACTGGAGACGAGTTCCAGTTTAGGAAGAGAAGAGGAACACACACACACACATATGCATCCGGAAGGAACTGGTGAGGTGAAATCCTAATTATTAGCTGGGAGATATGTTGGAAAATCAATTTGTTTCCAAGGAAGAAGTAATATACAGAAGTCCCCCAAAAATGCCTTCAAGTCTAAAGACAATTCTGCGTGTGCACGACAGTTTGGCTAAAGCTCTGTGGATAATGAGGCGTGAAAAGATTCCTCATCTGAAAACGGTCCTAGACGCTCACCGTGGCAACTGTCCAAAGCTCGTACGTGGATTCTACGAGGCTGCTCATAGGATGACATCTTCTCAATTTGTTATTATACTATAAATCTCAAAGCCTAAGTTTTTCTTCCACATGTGAAGGCCAGGAGGAGGCTTCCACGTAACGCACTTCACACCCTTTTTTTTTCATTGGAATTCACGCCTCCCTGCTTTAATAGGACTTTAATATATGGCAAGGAAAATTCTCACGTGTGTTTATCAAATGCATGAGTACAATTTTACATTTGAACACTGTTACTGGATATGCATTGTAGGTTTTATTACGATAGGTAACATGTTGAGTTCAATGTCATGTTCATCGTCTTGTTACTGTTGTTGGTTCTTCACACTAATACATGTCAACAAAGTCCACGTGGCCTTGCATATAGTGTACAAAGCATCATCCTGACTTGGATCATTAACTGTGAACCAAATCTTGCTCTGGAGTTTCTATCGAGACAAGAAGCAAACAACACGCATGCTCTGAAATACTGTGCAAAAAGGCGAAATGATGCGTTTGTGTTGGAATCGTTAAGATCTGCCACTGAGATGGCGTCTCGAGTTCTAAAAGTTAAATGAGGACCCACGGAAAGCAGCGTGGAGTGACTATCCAAGAAAACAGGCTTTAATTAAACAACATCCAAAAGAAACAAGAACAAACAATAGAGCTAACTGGAAACACCTCTGAAATGTCAGAGGGTGAAAATACCAAGTGTTCAAACCAAGACAGAGATCAAAACATGGGCTAAGCTAGAATGACAAAGTATGAAAAGGCTATTAAACACAACATCCAAATTTACATGAGCTGGAAGTCATAAAGAACTGGGATGTGGCAGAAGTCCTTCATGTCGGGTGTTGGACAGGAAGGTGATCTGACGAGCTGGCAACCAGAGGTGTGAATGAGTTGAGGTATAAATACAGGAAAGCTGAGGGGAAAGCACAGGTGTCAATGATTTGGTGGTTAAGGTGGCAAGAAGCAGGATGGAGGAAATGGGAGTGACTGGCTGACAGGGGGCGTGAGTGAAAACAAGGGGGCGTGGCTAAGAAAAAGGGGAGGAGGCAGAGAGAACAAGGGCCAGGCCAGCTCTGAATTGGTTATGTTTATGGAAAAGTCACCACATTCACTCGCCTGTGTCATATTTACTGTGCTACAGCTCCTTTCTTTTAGCCTGCGGCTTTAAATGCAAGTGAAACTTGTTCTGGTTACTCAGTAGTAAAATCCCGGACGAAGCTCGGATTAGCGACGTCGTCCCCTCCCCTCTCGCACACTTTTCCATCCAGCCCTCGTGCAAGTGAATGGAAATTAAAAAGCCAGGACGAAGTTTTGACCTGAGCACTCGGCATGTGAATGGCTGCAATCAGGCTGTGGGAAACTAGTCATTATCTGACAGTTTCATCTCCAGCATTTTGCTGCTGCTTTCAACTTTCAAAGGGTTCTGTCTCTCTCCTCGGGGGATTCGGTTGCATTCAAATAACGTGACATCGGTACTGAGCGGACAGCCTCCTGTTTTAGCTTCTTGTTTATCGGAATTCTGGAGGCGATGGGCATTTGTGCGCACACCTGTTCAATCTAAAGCTGCGTCTTACGTCGCGTTCCAGTATATATATGTTCTCTGCCACCAGTTTGCTCATGTACAGTGTGCAGGGTGCGAGTGTGGGGTCTTTTGTAGTTCAGGGTGAAACGAGGGCGCAGACGTCAGGACTTGGGAAGCGCAAGTACGCAGAAGTCAAATATGTGCAGCTGGGTGCTCAATAACATAGCGAGTGGTCGTGGGTGGGTAGCATTTGGTAGTTTAGTTGGAGAAAAAAATGGATTCACAGATGAAAGCTATAATTGCATTGCTTTTCATTAGGCACAGCAGGGATATTTAAATGGAACGCTGTATCTCCATATGACCGTACTCATATCTATCTCTACACACTTCTCTATTATGAATACTGTATATGTCACCTATTCTAATCATTTCACAAATGATTTTTTTTGAAAGTGAAGCATGTAAAGTCCATTCCAATATTAACTCCCAAAATAACTGTGGTATAGAAAAAATAGAATAGAAGCACATCAAACCTTGAGCAAGTAATTAATCAGGTTGAGAACATGACTAATCTATGCTGTATAATTAGCTCAAACAATATACAAACCGACGCCATCAATTTACAGAGATCTGTATCAAGCTGAAAATCACAGTGACAAATGTAGATCACGCGCTCGTCCAGACAACGTGTGTGTGGCCCTCGTGTGCCAGTCGCAGTAGCAGATGGTGTCCTACAAGATCTCCTCCGACACCTGGATCACAGCAGTTAGAACTTTGCATGAATTATCTTTTAAGGGTTTGATTAAAAACCAGACACGTGGCCCAATAAAAGCCGGGGGTAAGGATGCTGACATGTGTCTCCTGTGGATGAAGGCGCTGAGGCTCCTTTCAGACACAGTCATGTTTGACATAAGGTGAGGGCAGGATCCTATCAGTGGGCCTAACAGCCCCTATTAATCACAGTTAGTTAAGATGAAAAATCATAAATCTTGCATGACAAGCTAATCTTTCGGTTCCAGTCGATGAGGGAATTCCTCCTCAAGCTGTGAATGGCTAAGCAGCTAATCGAGGGTATACTGTACGGCGGCGCTTAACGTGCACTTTATCATAGGAAAAACACGCATTTGTAGTGAGGAGAGTAGGAGCAGGCCCGTGTACCCCCCCCCCCCCAGTGACGGATGCTGTCCCCCATCCCGAAGAGGAGGCGGAGAGTTTAAGAAACACGCAGGAGCAATCAAACTGCACACGACAGACGATAAACCTACAGAAAACCACGGATCCAGGGATTAAAAAGGTTAAAAATACACAATGCCACGTGGTTTAAATTCTTGGATATGTACTCCATCCCAAACCCGGTTCTGGGGTCTTCTGCCAGTACAGTCAGAAATCCCAAACTGAAAGCATCCTCCTCAGACGGCCAGGCTACCTCAGCTCGCAGCAAAGGAGCAGGAGCTCTACTTGACTGAGCTTCTTAACTTATCTCTGGGGGTGACTCCAGTCTTAAAGAAGAAAACTCATTTCTGCTACTTGTGACCCCAGGTGAGGGTTGAAATTCAGTCACAAACGCGTGCACGATGCTGACAGCGAACCAATTCATCTCTCAAACCATTTCATCCACAATCATGAACAAGACTCACTACTGAGTTAACTGACTAGTTAAACCTGGAATATGCAAAGCACGCGAGTCTGGGGAAAATGCTGAACCAGCACCCGGTTCACGGGTCCTTCTCCTGCACACGCTGTACACGTGTCCTCCATGAGGCAGGACTGTGCGACGCTTTGTCACAATAAAAGTTGTTACTCGCTCAATTTGCGGGTCCCCGCACTGCCACGCTCAACATTGTGAGATGAGGTCAACTCACAATGACACAAATCAACTTCCAACCACCTCTCTAGTCTGTAATGGGCTGTTTTCCGCTGTGCAAACCTAATACTGCAACATTTCAATCTAATATAGCTTCTGGAACACACAAAATATCTGAGGGGAGAAAAAGCAATATTAGGTAAATTGTTTGTGAAAGATACCCATATCTTTCTGCGATATTCAATAATTCCATGTCCGCTAGAAGCTGCGCGGATGACAGAATAATTATCAATTTACATATTATTAGGACATTAGGGTCGGAGACAGCATAACAGAAAACATTTGTTAATGCCGGATGATTAGATCAAGTCTGCGGCGCGCGGCATTGGGAGAATTCAATTTCAATCCGCCGACTTGCTTGTGCGTTCATTGCAATCACAAAACGCCGACGTCCGTGAGAATTGGAAGGCATCCTTGAATTATTATGTAAGAGGAGGAAGTCAGCGTTGCTTTGAAATTGTGAACATAAGCAAATTGAGGGCAGCGCAGAAGAGGGAAATATTGTAATCAATGGCAGCAAAGGCCCTGGAGTGAGATAAACATCAGCATCCAGAAAAGCTCTGCTCTTGTAAATGTTTTATTTACAAATAGCTTATGAATGCTTTGTGCATTAGATATTGATGTTGTAATGGAAGTGTGAGTAGAATAATGAGACATTATAGCATGTGACCTTTGCCTAATGCTTTATTGAAGTGCTTTCCAGGATTATCACTGTGCATAATTCATGCAAACAAACTCAACGCTCCAATTACTCCGACAGTGTAGGCTGTTACATTTTACTATCATCCTGGGGGTGTCTGCGAAATCTATAATTCACAGGAAATGTGTGTTATCATTACGACAATATTATTGCACGCGTCAATTTTCAGCAGTTATTTATTTGCCGGTTATTGATGTACATTTAATTCTACTTGCAGCAGGGACGGATACTGAATCTGCTGACCCGGCAGTGCAGTTGAATTTCATTGGTGGATAGTGAAGTGAAGCGTGTTCCGTCAGATTCTTCCTCGTTGTATGTTACACTCTCTGCTCACTGCAGTTAATCCAGCCATGTCTCAGGTCTTTGCCTACCTGCTCTTACACACCTTGTTGTGTTGTGCTGTGTTGTGTCGCTGCTGCTGGTTGAAGTGGCCGGTTCTGAAGGGCTGATTGCAGCGTGTGTGTGTGTGTGTTATTAAAGGTAAACATGGAGGATTGCACGCCGGGGGGGGGGGGGGGGGGGGGGGATTAGAGGCTGTGATTATCGTGAGCCCATGGTCACACGCTCAGAGACACATATCTTAGGAGCGGAGGGGTTATCTGTCATTGCCAAGGGATCCCTCCATACTCTACTTCTTCCTTCATCCCTCTTTCTGCTTTACCTTCGCTGTTGATCGTACCTCAGCTAATCCAGTATTCATTCCTCATTTTCTATGCTGCTCATGGGAGTTATTCTCCTTCTGATGATTTTATGCTGCATGTTGTTGTATATTTAGCATGTGTCAAAAACAAGCGTGTTCAGTAATGAGTGTTTATTGCCAGGTACAGTAAAGAACTCTTTGCAGTTCTTGGAATTCGACTTGGTGTTCGGTGTGGCTGTGTTAGGTGCGTGTATATATATATATATAATTAAAAACTAAATACAATAGGGTAAAAATTAAAGAGAAGTGCACTGTACAAGGAAAAAACTGAATTAAAAGTGACCTTGACTGTCCTTGGGTTAGGGGGAGGTCATCTGGGGGGATAGGATATATAACAGGCTGACGACAGTAGGGAAGAAACTGTCCTCGTGCCGTGAAATCGGCTGCAATCCCGTCTCCGTATCCTAGAGATGTGGGGGATGGATTCGTTGATTCGATGATGGCAGTGTCGAAGTTCACCAGCATCTTCACGGGGGAAGTGAAACTTCTTCAGCTGCCCCAGGAAGTATAGGAAAGTATCACCTCTGCTGAGCCTTCTTGGTGTGGGAGCTGATGTTCGTAGTACTCCTTCCAAGGAGGTGTTCTGTTGAAGGACTGTTTGACTGACTAAAAGAAACTCATCATGGGTTCAGAACCTAGAAACACAAAACGTAGAAAGCACCAGCAAGTAATACAACAACGTTACATTTAATCTGGGCGCTGGGTGTATGTTACGCTGGGCAAGGTTAGAGAAAATCCCATGAACAGTGACCATTCAGCAGCTAGAACTACACACAAGAATTACCGGTAGTTGTTGTTTTTCTCGTCATGCCTTTTTTCAATCACAGAGTTATAAATAAAACAATTTTCTATACAGATCTTGATGACCCCTCCTCCATTTGAGCTCAGCATTACTACATGCACATTCTCCTCTCTGCCCTGAGACAGCCAGGGTTTCCACTGCGTGTTCTGCTTTCCTGAGTCAATTTCTTTTTTTTTTTTTTTTGGGGGGGGGGGGGTTCACAGCTCAAATTATCAAAGACAAATAGTGTGTTCATTGATGTACCGCTTTTGACGGAAACACTTTGGGAAATAGAAGAACCAGAGTGAAAGAAATAGCAATAGATGGACAGGACTCCCTGGCAGTGGTTTGAGGAATACCAATACCCTCGCTCCGAATCATATCAAGTGTGTGTCCTTGGCTTTGTTGCCCTGTTCAGATGCAGCAATAGATAAAAAAAATAAATAAATAATCCAGCTAGACTAAATTAGTTTGCGGATTTGTCACTGGGGTTAATGTAAACGCTAAAATCACCTGTTAGCACGATATAATCAAAATCTGTGGAGATAAAAGCTAAAATCTCAGTGAAGTTGTCAACAAAATTTGCAGAGGACCTCGGAGGTCGGCAAATTGTTAGCAGCGGGGCTTTTGATGCGCCTTTTAACACAGTTCAAAGATATTCAAAGCAGCCGAAATCACCGCGTGAAAGCTGGTGGCAGAGTCGAGAAGAAAAACACACAAGAGGAGAAAAAAAAAAAAAAAGAAAAGACAACTTGTCAAGCCAATGATTACGATAAAGAGCTGTGTGTCAATGTCTAAATAGCCTTTTCTTTTTTGCACAGCTATACTAAGACTGTAATTAGCCTTGGCTCAGCATAAAGCCCGGAGGCAGAAGGAAGCAGCTACAGTAGCAGCTCCGTGGCGGAACATCATCGAGAGAACCATTGTCCGGTCTTTGGGCTAAGCCACATTAATCTCATTCCAACTTTATCCAGCTACTTGACAAAACCCTGTACGCGAGACTCATATCTACGTATATGACACCGTTGGAAGAATCAAATGCGTGCTATCCAAATAAAAATACATATTGTATTGTAAATTTTATTAATATACATAGAAACACATTTTGAATTCTACTACCTACCTTCAGTTTCTTGATAAATTCTACAAATGTTAACACTTTTGTATATGCTACCGATTATTCCAGACATGGAAAATACCAGCTGCAACCAAATAGATTTTAAATATTGGCTTAATATATTATGGTATTCAAAATTTCAATAGCATGTGTATTCCTTTGGGTGTGTGTGTGTGTGTGTGAGAGAGAGAGAGAGAATAAGCAAGAGAATCTGCTAATCTCCTTAGCTTCATTAAAACAGATCGAGGTGGATTAGCGGGAGGTGCATGTAAATGAACATAATTCCAGCAGAAATTGAAACAGTGTAGAGATAAATATGTCATGAGGGAGAGACAAATATAATCAAAATAGCAATTAATTGAATTCCCCTTACGAAGCATTGCCTGTTATTTGGTGGAATTACAAGCAGATACAGTGAGCTAATTGGTGAGGCTGATAGTAAGGATTAGTGTTGCGTGTCTTCTTCCTCTTCTGTTCTCTGCCATCGTCTCCATTCTTTCGCTTTCATGTCTGTTTTCCACCCTGTAATTCTCCTTTACATTTGTGCTCCCTGTTTGAAGTTTTGGGTGATTCTGCTAATTCCTTTGTCTCCTTATTCTTTTCATCCGGCTCTCTTCTGCTTTTAACCCACGAAGAGATGTTTTGGAACAATGCTGATATTAGACTAGAGTTCCTTATTTAGGAATTTCAGTATTGTTTTATTGCGTGCAGTCAAGTTATTAGTCAGCATGTGTGTGGGCTTAGTGATTTGATGAGTATACAGAGGACAAAGTAGAAAACTATAGTTCAACACTCACATTGAGGTGGACCCTACACATGACTGGTTCTTAGGCTCCTAAACCTTCCAAAAGTGACTCTGTGTCTCACTTTTGCCTTCTTCTTCCAATTGTTTGTTTGTTTTTTCGATCAGAAATAATAGTTTTTATTATTCGCTGTCCTCCTCACCACAGTCTATGCTACAACGGCAGTAAAGAAGGACCTGACCCTCTTTTTAAAGCGCGGAGGAGTGTAAACGTGGCACCGCCGCATTGTTGTCTCATTAAAACTTGATCCCTACATTAGCCTCAGAGCAATTCAGCGACTGGTCGGACATCCGTGTGTTATGCTAATAGCTGACGTAGCCTGAGGCCTCTCAGCGTCGAGCAGAGATGAGGCACAGCTTCCAGCGGTTACGTCTAAAGTGACCAGTATCGGTAATGTCAGACGGAGGTCAAAGGCATGAAACACTTAATGAGATTTAATTACATACTGTGCATAATCAAACGCGTATTTTATTATTCATCGGTTTGTTTAAATTAATTCATTAGATTATATTTAAACACATTTTTATTCTTGGTTGAATATGATATACTAAAATGAATAATGTGGCTCCATCCAGCTGTTTCCTTTTTTGATGCTTTATTTCTTGTCCTCCTTTTATACTCTCAGCCAAGGTTCCAGAAGTCATTTGGCTGATTTAGAGCCCCCTTCCCTCCCTTCCTGCGCTCTGCACTGATTGTGATGCGTTCCTAAACGGCCCCCCACCGTGGGCGCCAACACACTTTTATGAAAGATCCAGCGTTTCCCTAAAAGCTAATCATGTTAGACATCAAAGAGCAAGGCTGCTGCCTTGATCAAGACACATCTGAAGACACTGCCTGGTGCACTGCTACTGCTCCTCAGGATTAGGCCTAGCATGCCTCTGTGTGTGTGTGTGTGTGTGTGTGTGTGTGCATTGCCGCAGAAGAATAAGAGCAGAGAAAGAGAGTAGAAAGGTATGAAAGCAGCAGGGCTACACACATAGATGTTTTTAAAAAGGTAGCGCCTGAATCCACACAAAGAGGGACACTTCTCCACATCCTGCGTGTGGACGTACGGTGGTAAAATGTAGTAACGTTAAAGGAAAATAAAAGGGTCGCTATGGACTGTGAAGCTCATTCTTGGCCTCACTTCCTGTGCATGTGCAGTACGGTATGTTTCAGCCACTGCTCACTCTAAACTCCATGACTTCCATTGGTGAGACATAGCTACACTTTCCTACCATGTATCAACACCTTATTATGTTAAATTGCTTCAGTGGGTTTGAATGAAAATCATGATGATTTCAATGGCATTTAAATCAAATTGGTACTCGGGTGTAAAAATATCCCAAGAGGTAAAAGATGAATGGGTCCCTCAAATTCTGACACACACGTGGACCGTGATGAGCACGCTCTCAGGTGACGCTATTCTGAATCTCATTAATACGTGTTGTATATTGCGGTAACCTCACTGGACTCTTTGTCTATACAACACGTCGGGTCCTCAGCTCTTGAAGATAATGCCAAAAGAGCTGAGGGAGCGTCTGCTGGCTGTCCTTGAAGCAACGTATTTGTCTTTGATGCTACCAATATTCACCAGACTAGTGTCAGTTAGCAAATACTGTTAGGGCCGAGAGGACGGCAGCGATGAAGGTTGGAGTCGGTTGCAATAACACCCAGGAAGAAGGTGAACATAGTTGTTGAATGTGTGTGTGTGTGTGTGGGGGGGGGGGGGGGGGGGGTGACAAACTGTACATACATGGAGCCAAATCAAGGCCATCTTAGCAATTTGAAAACAAATAATAAAAAAAAAAAAACTAAAGCTGAAGTATATATATATATATATGTGTGTGTGTGTGGTTTTGCTGTCACGTTGGCTTCAGGTGCTGTTGGAAATGGGACAACTATGACTCTGAGATTTTACATCACCTACGTGTGCGGTCAACAAAATGAGCATCAAAGACAAAATTATACTATTCTACTATTCGTTCACTTATAAAACACATGTCACTATAAAAACTGTTCATCATTTTCATCTAATTTATGATACCAACAACATGGCAGTGCTGCAAAACGGTGAGTGGACCAACACACATTACAATATACTGTGTACTTTGACCACTTAAGATATTTTGAGTGTTAGTGTTTTAACTATTAGAAGAACTTTCTTCTTTACAACCTCGAGAACTTACTGCAGCGTTTTCACCAGGAAAAGCCGAAGCGTCACTGACACCACGTGTAAAGATTTAAACAAACCTGAAAAAGCTTCAATATCATTTCCTTTTAAATATTTATTAGGGCAGTTCGCACGCATGCCGCGGACGGGATCATTCATCAATCCGTCCATCCGTTATCCTAACAGCCTTTCCTGTTAAGGGTCGCGGGGGCGTTGGAGCCAATCCAAGCTGTCAATAGATGAGAGACGGGGAGCACCCTGGGCCGGTCGGCAGTCTATCACCAGGCTGACATAGAGGGACAGGCAACCATTTACACTCACATTCACACCTATGGGCATGCTTTATATCAGTGATAGTGAAATTATTGATGCATGAATTGCTATTATTGCTCCTTCCACTCCGAAAGGAGTGAGAAAAAGCTCAGAAGTCATAATAAATGTATTTTATTTTATAAAAATAGTCTACTGCAACCATCAATCCCATAGTAGGTCTATCACTGCAGGTAAATACAATTTCTACTAGCAACGTGAATTATTATTATTTTTTGTCAAGCTCATCTGTATTTCTTACATGGCTTCTATAATAGCCTGGATATGTGTGTATGACAGGACTTTAATTGCCTGAGTTAACAAGGTGAGCTCCACTCGGCCACCTTTGTGCCGCACAAATCACAGCAGCGATATTCAAATCCAATCCCCTGTAAACCTTTCACCCAAATGGGAAGTGCGAGAGCATAAATCCAGGCAATAACAGCAATATGCACCGGGATCTAAAGTGGTAAATCCTTAAATGATGTTCTAACACTCGGCGAGTGACTTCATTGGGGTGAAGTGACCCCACTCTTCAGAAACAGAGAGGAGGAAGGGGAAAAAAGGTAGAAGAAGAAAAGAAGTAGTGGGAGCAGTAGGAGTTATAGATTTTCAAAACCGAGCGTGAATGAGATGACGATGGAAGAAAGTAATACAAAGGCCTTTGTGAGGTATTTGTAAGAAATGATATAGATGACATTACACACATGCTGTAAATGCTTTAGAAATGGAGGTTTCTACTCCACTAGTCTCCACTAGTTTAGCATATAAGGTCTTTTACAGGCTCTACAGGCAGTTAAAAATAAAACAAAAGAGATTGAAATCATGAAAACAACTTATAACCCAAAGTCCAAACTGAGCCTTACGTATACTACAAATTATAGCTCAGCATCACGAATCAAGGAAGAACTGCTTGGGTGTCTGACCAATTTGATCAATTTTATCCTGGTTCAATATCATTTGATGAATATCTTAAATTATTATTGTAAGACACATTTCCAAAAAGGAAATGACCATAAACATAAAATAGGACTGCAGAAAATTAAACTACATGTTATTACAAACAGCCCAGAAATGTTTCAACTTGAGTTAAGCAATGTCTTCTTATTCCAAATGAAATGCGCTGAGGCAGCAACAAAGAGACGGAAACAAAGTGACAGAACAGATCAACGGCTTCCTGGTTTAGAGTTAAGCTATCGAACATGTACAGTAGCTGCACAAACACCAGCGGCCCAGTGTTCAAACTGGAAAGTGAGTGATGGGACGAAAAACCTGACTTGTTTTATGTCTGTCTGGGAGTAAGATGCGTTGTAAAGGATTCAATTCTGGGTTTAGCTTTGCGTTTAGACGTTGAACAGCGAGACGCTCGTGTCTGTCTTGTCACAGCTTACCGTGTAAACGCTGCGATGCAGCTTTGTAATACACAGCCTGAATGCTGCCTTTTTTTTCTTCTCAGCGATGCATTCACTGACCACATTCTAGGATATATAGCAAAACACCAATTCAAAGATCAAGGCAAATGCATGTAAAAGCCGTTCTGTTCGTTTCAAATAGCTTTTTCTTGTTTGTTCTGAAAAAGGGTGTATGGCAAAAGGTGTCTAAGATACTTAAGGGATTGTGAACGGCCTTTTGGCCTGAAATCTTTTTAACTGCGATTCGGCAAAGTGGATTTACTTTTCAGGTTCTGTTTCTGTCGCACAAACACGGCCGTTTGTTTGTGTGTTTTTCTCCTTTTGTCTTCTTTGACTACACACTGCTGACTCGGCCTGCCTGTGTGCGTGTCGAGCTGTCTTTATTCCTGGCAGATAAGCAGCTTAGAGCGACTGTTAAAGTCAGAGTTCTGACATGAACAACCTTAATGTGTGAGGATGTCAGGTAGCGTTTTAGGATGGATACGGTGTGTGTGTGTGTGTGTGTGTGTTTTCTAGTCTTTGTATTTGGGATAGAGCATGTGCAGCAAGTCGTGGTTCTCCTTGTTGCCGGTGATACCTTTTAAGCTGTCAGCTCCATCACTCTGACATTGTTGTCCAGTTTATTGGTCCCCTATTTAGAGCTCAGAGTTCACAGATAGATTAAAATTGGTGCAACTAGACTCTGGGTGACAGGTTCCTCCAGTTGAGCTATGACAACAATGATCCCAGAGGTATTTGCAGCCACAGACGCACGAAAGACTGAGAATCCCAGGCTTTGGTTTGCTCTGTGATTTAGTGGTCATGCAGAATATGAGTGTTCTTCAGCGGGAACCACATCGGATGCTTGGTATTTCTTGGTATCCTAGAGGTTTTGAGATAGATAGTTTCTGTTTTATGAGCAGACTTTGAATTTGAAGTCAAAACGTGTTGTAATAACTTAAATCAAATAATCGATTTAGTAATTTTGACTTGCCCTATTGAATCACATCAGCTGATCAGAAGATATTTCAGGCAGATGAACAGGACAGTATCTTTTTCTTTGGATTGCGTGTCATATACTTCGAACTAAAACGTTTAACGTGAAGTGAAGGCTAAAGTCTTCTGTTGACTCTGGTGGAACTGTGCGCCATCATTTTTTCATTTTTTGCATTGTATTTTCAAGGTGCAGTTTCATCTGAGTATTTTATCGTTTTTTCAGATCTTGCCACAACTACCACTGTTAAATGTAACTGCCCTTTCATAACAATTCTTAATGGTTTTGGGCAGAGGGAAATTTCAAGCTGCAGGTGCTTTGATATCTTTTTATAGCTTTCCCTGCTTCATAGGTATCAATTAGTGTCTTTCTTGCCTCCCAGTCAGTTGCTTTGAGAAATCTGTGATCATTAAATGTTACCTTAAGAAGGTTGGAAGAGTCAAAAGCTTTATCAGCTGTGGGTTTAAAGCCTAATAGTATCTCGAGGTTTATGTGTTTGAGGTTTTAAGGTGTGCAGCAAGTGACCTTTTCTAGGAACAGTGACAGTGAACAATCAGTCACTTAAAATCCAAATCAACCTCATGACTGTACTGTGAAAGGCACATAGAACATGTTATTGGTTATTAAGGTCAAAATACAACATCTAGGCAGAGATTTTATGGGAGGTGGAGTCCAGATCAGTCAGGTCAGGTCACAGACATGATACAACGGACAAAGTCAAGAGTGCGTTTGTGAAAGAGGCGGGATGTGTATGGTCTTACCAATACACCAAACACTAAACTACAGAGATCTAACGCAGACCCTGAGACGAGAAGCGGCTTCATCTTCACCTCTGCACTTGAGAGGAAGTTGCACTTACCCAGAGGACACGCGCATCCTTCCTGAAGAACAGCGCGACTGCTGTTGCGTTGTCTGGAACGGATGCTTTGCTCGGATCCTCCCATCCGGAAACGTTCACAAGCAAAAGATGGCGAGTCAACACGTGGCAGAGACGTAAGATGTACTTGTCATTTGTGTCTGTGCAGAACAATGTACGGTAAGAGATCTCCTCCATCCAAACAATTAACCAGTCTCCTGCATCTGATTGAACTACACCCTGCAAAATCACAAGGTTTACCAAGCTCCAGCCTGTGTAATGAAAGGGGTGGGTTGACCTCTCAGTCACGTTTTGTCGTTTTTTTTATTTTTTATTTTTTCTGGTTTCATACAATAATTGCGCCTCCAAATAATAGCAGACGGAAAACGAGATGCTATTTGTCTGCCGTGAGCACCAGACGGTGACAGAGGTTAATGATAGTGAAATGTTTGACAAAATCTTGAATAATTAACAACTTTTTTCTTTTCTTTTTAGCCTTTTAGCCATGCTAGAATATGTTGCAACCCTGCCCACGCTCATTAAACAAATATGAGTATATTAAGTAAGTTTTTAAAAGTTTGTCAGGAAGAGGGATAATAATAATAACAATAATAATAAAAAAGCTACTTTTACCTGCAGATCATTCAATCGGGCAGATAAAGATGAACAATGACCTGCTGGCTTTGAGGATATATCGGCCACAACAATAATAAAGACAAAATAAATGACACTGTACACAGGGAGAGTGAGCAACAAAAGTGATAATATTCATAATTGTGACATGTGCTATATATTTTCGATGGGACACAAGAAAATGCAACATATCCATTGTGCCATGTCACATTTCACCCGTGGTGTATGATTTTAAAATCTAAAGGTATTGTGTGTCTCTAAAACATATTTTTTTCTGGTGTGACCTTAACTGCAGAACACACACCTTTGTTCTGCAGAGTGTGGAACCTCCACACAGAACCTGACACGGTAGTTGCTGCACTTTGTACTTTTAACACACCTCTTTAAACATTAAAAGAAAAAAAGAAATATTCTGATACCTGAATAGCTTTTCTCTTTCCCTTCCCCAAACCTATTTCCCCCCCTCGTCCACCACTTCTCACTTCCCTCCCTGACAGCTCGAATCATTTGTTTCGTTGGAGATAGCTGTTTCTTCTGATAATTAATGCCGTTTTCCCCATGTTTGATTTTAAATATTTGAATGGATGATTTGAATATTAAGTGCTTTTCCCCACCTGTCTCCTTCCAGGCTCAGCTGATAAAAAGCAATGTCTAATTGGTCTGTAACATTGACAGTTAAAGCAATTAAGATGACAGGTAAGAGTGTTTAAAGGGGCTTGTACCTTGTAACCCCCCATTCGTCTGCAATGACAGCGCCGTCTCTGACCTCCCGCTTCAGCTCCATTTTTCCTTTTTACCCGGCACTCCTCTCCGCCGGTTTAGCAATTTAGCAGAAAATGGGAAGTCATGACTGTCATTCCGTGTCACCGGGCTTGAAACAATTTGGAAATCTCCAGGGTTCTTTGTATTCTGTCGCAATAAGATTCCTAGTAAAGGACTGAGGTTTATTTTATATCTAATCACCTTTTACCACCACATACTAGCCCAACGAGATACCTGTTACAAAGTGCATGTTGCAACATCGGTAACTTCGGTCAAAGGGCTGCACAGAGTTACGGAGTGATTTTGTACCAATTAAAGATCCAATGATCTATTAGTGGGTCTGTATCTTGAGATTGTGAGAACCCATTCTTCAAAAAAAAGCATCTATCTTACTGGTTCTAGAACCAAAATAATATCAGTGGCGGATTTCAAGTGCCTGCTGAGTGGCAGCGTGCTTCCTCAGAAGAGCTAGTCCAGATGGTCAAACACCTTCGGCTCCCCTTCCTTTAATATCTGCAGCTTTATTTCAGCAACGCTTAGAACAGCGATTGGCCTGGTGTGTGTGTGGATTGAAGGACATTTTCTTTCGCTCATGACTCTAAAGCTGTCACTTTGTGTGGGGAACTGTGTGTAAGTTACTTTTAGAAGTCTGAGCTTTTTCCCCTCTATTTCTAAGGGTGACCATGGGTAACAGGTGGGACATAAATCAACTGGTAAATTGAGGATTTATCCTCCCCAGGATTAACTACACTACAGTCTGGTACAGCACTTACTGCATGGCAAGGGTAGATATACTTCACCAGCTCAGTACACGCTTCCTTGCACTGAGTATATGTGTGGAGTATTTACGCAGTTATCCACCAGGAGGCAGATACAACCTAACCATCCCTGGCTGAAAACAGAATCTCGTGAACGCCATCTTTGTAAATTCCCATTTTTATGCATCATATGCAGACAATTATTTTTGAGATATTTTGTATGTGGTTGTACAAAAGAGTAGCATCGGGTTGAGAGGATGCTGTAGAAGAGAATATACAAAAATTGTTCAGATCTCTTTTAAAGTGACGATATTAGTCAGGTTTTGTAAAAAAGTTTCATTTTGGTATCAGTAGAGTTTTAGGAGTCTTAGGAAAAGCATTTATGGCTTATACGAACTCATGCTGGTCGATTTATATCGTAACTTTAATGGAACTCCCATCATAACACACAGCATCAAATCAATGGCTGGTACCACTGCTGCAGGAGTGCGACCGCATTTGTACAGTACGAACCATAATTAGCCTTTGAGTTCTGAGAGGCGTCTGTAGACGTGCAAACTTTCAGGTAAGGTTGGGTTTATGAGCTCCTACCTGTCCATGCATTATGTGTTGTTTTTCCAGAGTGGGGTCAGTGGGCAACAAGCTCACCAGGACTGTTTCCAGCCACATTCTCCTCCCCCTTAATCCCCGGACACTCCCAAACCAGATGAGACCTATAATCTCTCTGATGTCTCCTACTTATTAGACTTGACCCTGATAAACCGTAACGTGGCACCCAAGAAGCATTTTGATGAGATAGCCAAGATAGCCACTTGAACTGGGCTAATCCAAGGTCTAATCGTTCTATCCTACTACCAAGGCCTTTCCTGTCAACCCTGTTGAAGAAACTGCTTGTATTTGTGAACTCACCCTTAGGGTCACTATCCACAGCTCACGGCCACAAGTGAGGGTTAGAAAAAAAAAGGTTTATTAAAAGGTAAATCTTTCAATTTACCTTTTGACCTGACACCTTCTTTTTACCTCACTCATGAGAAGAAGCCGAACAGACTCGAACTCCATCACCTGCTGTAGGTCAAAGATTCATCCCCACTCAAAGAGCTCAACCTACCATTTGTAGCAGAGAACCATGACCCAGCTCTCATTATCTGTAATATACATACAGTAGCGCTGGTCAGTTTTGTTCTCCAAAGATTAAAGATATTGTATCAAACACCAGCTGTTAATTAGTCGTGAAGCTTATTATGTTAGGACTTTAGAATTTAGAGAAATATCATTATTACAAAAAAAAGTGTTTTGTTTTTTCCTGCTACTTTATGAAGCGAGGAAGCAAAACAACAAGGCGAACATTGAGAAGTGGTGTGGATGTTAGGAAGAGGACAAATAAATACAATGAGAGAGAGGGAGACTAAGTAAGGCAGAGAAGCAATCATTCAAATGAAAACCCCTCGGAGGTGTGCGCTTTATTGAATTCACCATTTTTCTATTGCTAGCTCATCTGCTGCGGCAATAATAGAGAGAATGTTTTAGTTGATTAGCAACCTGCCGTGCGATGGCGATACACGATGCCACGGAATACGCTCTACACTCAAAACATTCAAATTGGAAATGATTATTAGACAAGGAGAAGTATGGAAGCAGTTAGGAGAGAGGGATTCAGCAGAAGCGAACGGGAGGGCGGAAAAAAAAAAACGCTGACCAGATGAGCTTAGGCTGGAAAACACCGGAAGGATTTTTATTTGTTTCACAGCAGCAGGGCGAAGAAACAGAGTTAGAGAGGGGGAATTACCAGAAATAGAGAGAAAGCATTCTAAAAACAAAAACACGGAGGGAGAGCGGTGGATCTTTGGTGGCTCTTCCCCCTCTGCATTTCCTGGCTGAATTGCGGTGACCTAGAGCGATTCTTGAACAAATAAGATTGCCTTTGTGTGTGCATTATGTTCTGTTGACATTTGCTAAGCGCTAGAGCTCCTGGCCATGGGAGATAGATGAGGGCCCTAAAATGTCTCTGTATCTGCCAGGGCCTTTCATGTTACCTTGAGAGCGGCGGTTACACTTGTGTGTGTGCGTGTGTGTGTGTGTGTGTGTGTGTGAAAGAGAAACAGCATAGAACAAGGAGAAGGAGAAAAAAAAACCCCAATGTGATTGCCGTTCAGTAGAAACCCACCAGAGCTTTGTTTCTGACAGCTGAAGGTAAAGGTTATAGTGCTGTTGTTTTTTTTCTTCTTCTCCCTCTGCTGTTGTCTCTTGTTTTGGGAAAATAGGCATAGAAATGCTGTATTATTCTTGGTGACAACCTATTGAAAGTTGCCCTCCCATTGACTTTCATTTATTGGCTGGATAATAGATGTTTGGTGGAATCTCATATGTATTCATGTGATCGGCCAGGTTCGATCTGGAGAACAGAAAACCCACTGGAGTCCAAAGTCCTTCCGTGGTTCTGATGAGATCAGTGCCTAGATAGGCCTGGGGTTCAAAGGGGACGTACATGAAAGTCTATCATATAAAGATATATACTAATATGCCTATAGAAAATAAAATGTAGAACGTACACACACACACACACACATTTCTATTTATTTAATCAAGGTAGCAGTTTTTTGGTATATTTCACATTACACAGTCATTGATGATATATAAACATTATTTACTAGTGCTGGGTCTAATTCCAAAGCCAAACAGTAAGAATAATGATCCTCGTGCTCATATAACCTGAAAATAACCTTTGCAACAGCAGACATATATAACAGACCTCCTGCAGCTTTCTGAATTGTCACCCAACCCCCACTGGAAGATAGACATATTCAATATGTGCTCAGGGGCGGCCAGGAATGATTTACTGTCAAATAAAATAAATTGGTTATCACTTAACATCAGCTCATGATCCACTAACTGTTTTAACACAAGATGGTTCAAATGCAATTTTTTTTCAAGATTACTTTTTAATCTTTTTTGTCTTTGTGTGCTTGTGTGCAAACGTTTATTGTATATAAATCCATGTACGTCGAAATCAAGCGCATTAGAATAATAATAGCGTAGCAGCAGCACAGTGTTAAAGCAAATATTATTTTATTAGCCACACAAAAGAGGCAAAATACGTCTTTAAAACACAGTGTAGATGATATACTGTAATCGGGTTGGATTCAACGTACAGTAACGTATATTGCATTGCCCACAGCATCTTTAGAATAGAATAGAATATCAAATATTCTAAATTGCGCGTTCGAATAATGTTTCATGCATTTGGAAATGTAATGGGAAATGTTGCACGGCTGCAACTTAGCTAACAGGCACAGTATGTAGACATAACTGTGACGATGACTGCATTTGACTACAGCATCAGCATCAGAGACGGTTCAGGAACCTGTTGCTGTAGCAGATATTTGGTGATAAACCCAAGGAGGAGGAGTTGTTCTCTGACATCATGATTATTGGTACCAAACTGCTCAAATTGCTAAAATGACGTGGAGGCACGTGCACCTGTGTTGTTGTTCTATATGTTGCATGTTGCATGTACAGCAATCTTTGTTTTCATATGTTTTATAAAGAAAAAGCGTTTTTTATAGATACCCATGTTGTTTTGTGTTGTCATAACAGGGCTGAACAAATTCAAGTTGGGTCCCTTAATAATAAAAATAAACATAATAAATTTGCATAAGCGATGTGTGTTGAGTGCGGTGGCGGAAGAGGAGCAGCGCTTGCTGGTTTACCTTTATCCCACAGTCCACCAGGCTCCCTCTGGGTAATTAGCGTTGTGTCGGCCTGGTAAGTGGTATTAATGGAACAGCAATATTAGAGGTAGGAAGCAGCTGCACTGCGGCGAGGCAGCGGGGGGAACGGAGCTGACTCTGTCTTTTCACTCTGCGACGTTGTTTTTTGTGTTTTGTTTCATCCTTCCCTCTCTGTTCTCCAGGCAACCTTCCAGCTCCTGAGCTCGTCCCTGTCCCACGACTTGTTTTCCTTTCTTCACGTCCAACGTGCCTTGAACCACTCATTGCTTTAACAGCTCGCTAACACCTTACTGCTTCTCTTCATCTTCTCTTGCGCCCTCCAGCCCCCCCCCCCCCCCCCCCCCAAACAGCTGTTTGCACACACACACACACACACGTCTCATTACAAGGAAGCACATCCATTTTGTCCGAGCATGAATATCTAATTGGCTTGCCTCCTCAATTCACCCAATTCATCATGTTATATTGGGCTGTTAGTGGTAACCAATATGCCTCCATCAGGCCTACAGTGTATAATTATTTGCGCTTCAGCCAGAGTTGTCATGTGGTATCGCTGAAGAATGTGGATTAAACAGGTTTTGTAAAGTCTATTCTCAAGACGAATACAGGTTTCGACCAAGGACTGTAGTCCTGGACTTAAGTATGGTTTCATTTGGTTTTTGAGTCTGACTTTCTAACTGGTCTCAAACTCACCAAATGGTTTAAAATGATTAAATTGTTTACATTGTTTACATGCTTTCTGACAATTAAAAGCATAAAAACATATATCTAATAACACAAACATTACATCAATGCTTTTATTTAAACTCAAATTTAAACCTGACTGGTTCAATCAGCTTGGATTTTAGCAGCCAAAAATTCGGGGCAAATTCCTCAAAGTCATACTTCAGTATAGAACTGTGGTTATAAATTATGGCAAACAAGTAAAAATGTCCTACAGCAGCGTTCAAAGCATGGATCGCCAAACCAACAACAGGAGAATGATGCATATGACGAAGCTTCATTACATATATTTCATTTAGTGGACCCATTTTGGTGCAATGCAATGTGTGAGGATTTACACATATATACTATATATTACTTTAGAAATAATTTAAGATTGAAAACACTTTATTGCTTTGACTTTACAGTGAGTCCACAATATGCACAGACAAGGAGAGGAAGAGTCTGTACAAGTACAGTATGTCCGTCTTTGCTATGTCCTATAACTCCTACCTACTCTCTAGCTGGGCTTTGAGGTCTGTCTTAGGGATTCGGACGTGCCCAGAATCCATAATGTACATCCAAGAGGCAGCTACACCAGGTAACCAAAGAAAAAAACAAACTCCTCAATTAGTTTGGACATTACTGGACATTACTACAGGACTGGTAACTTTAACCCTGCCGGTGTGGGAACCCTCTGACGGAACCTTTGTTTCCTGTTTCGAACTGTGTGCTAATTTTAGTCTTTGCTTCATGATGGTGTAATGGAAGCTTTGCAGTGCGGACACATGAGTTTTCTGCACCGGGCCCAGGAGCAGAATCGCACGCGAAGGATGTCTTTCCTGAAATGAGGGTTAAAAAAGCAAAGCATTTTCAGGGGTATTACAGCCGGAGTGGAAACCTTTGACCTGCTGTGGTTGCTTCTGGCATTGAACGTCCGCCTCCTCGGAAGAACTGCGTGACATCTTACAGAAATGAAAGAGCATGATAGTGCGTGGAGCCTGAAACTACTACTGGACATCCTGCTCATTGTCATTAGGTGGTGCAAACATCACTGGAGTACAGTAGAAATAGGGAATTTACATCTGTATTAGTACATAATGTGTAGCTTCAACATCCAGCGTTTGATTTGTTAGTTAGCCTGGTTTACTGATCATGGATTTGTGTCTGCATTTCATTAATGGACTGTAACCATTAAATATTCTTTGTAAAAAACAAAACAATATTTGAATTCATGCAATAAACTCACCAGTGTGTGGAGTAATATTAATAATAATTATCCATTATTTCTTTAGTGTCTTGCTCCTTCTTCCCCAGACACACTCACCTCTCCCACGTGTTATTTCTTTTTTTGGGGGGGAAACTACTGACTTTAAAAGTGAGTAAAAGTGTCTCTTTTCTGTGCCACAGCCTCATGCATGGCTGTTAATTTGCCGTGCAGGGAAACATTATGGGGCCATTAGAGGCTCTTAAATTGGATTCATGCAGGAAAGTCATTATCGTCCACATAAGGAAGATTTCAATTGAGAGTGCTTCATCTGATATCTGATATAACTACCATATTAGAGAAACATGTTGGATTGGACTCTCAGCCAAAGATAATTTCCCTTTATTCCTTTCAATAACAGTTGTGGAGTCATTCATATCTTATTTCCCTGCTGAAAATGTGCCTATATATTTGTTTCTTTTAAGCAAAGAAATCAGTGTAGCTCAGTGATGCCTTAGGATTTATAATTCTATTTATTTTTCTGCAATACTGCAGACATTCTTTAACGCAACGGAGTCTCTCTATTGTCCAATTCTTGGCTCACTTATTGCTTAGGTATCGTGGGCATAGGGAGAGTTGAGTTGAGGTGGGTAAGACAAGGACCTTAACCTTCAGATCTCTTCGGGGAACCGAGTGAAGACCAATTAATGCTGAACGTGGAATGTCTTTAAGGCAAAACAACATTCTCATGCAGATTTTCACTCTGTGTGCCAACTAAACTCAATTGAAAACACTGAACCCAAACTAAAAGAACTTAAAAACAGTTTGTGTATGTTCTTTGCAACTTTCATATTTCAGTAATAATAATACTGCATATGTTAATATAGTAGTGTATTCATATACTACTTTGTTTGGCGCAATATTTCTATATGATATTTGACATGGCTGTATTATGGTCCTGCACAGCACAGCAGTTAGCATCTAAAATGCTATTTTGCAGAAACACAACACAACAACAGCAAAAAAAAAAAAAGAAATAAAGGAGGAAAAACAACTGGAGCTCATTTTGAAAAACAAATTCCACAGATTTATTCTAGGTAAGCAAATTTAAATAAACAGCTGTCTCCTGAGACAGACTTACACACGATGCTTAGCAAACATCTGTGAAGAAAAAGCTTTGCCGGGAAAAATTGCATCGGCACAGAAACAAAAAATCTTCAAACCAGTAAATCTGCGTTTGAAAGTTGCGGTGTCTTCTGTTCCTGGACTGTGTTGAGCTATGTGTCTCGTGCCCCTTTCACTGCCACACTCCGAGCATCACATTCATTTCTTATCTCGCACCCATAACCGGTGATGGAGTGGCAGCGTCTGGCTCGGTATTGATGTCCCTAGGAAGCCTGTGCTGTGGCATACCGTACGTCAGTGCAGGTCAGGGTGAGGTGTCTGTCACCTACGCCCATTAAACTCATCCTTCTCCTTTTGTTTATCACTGGATGTTGTTGCCAAGACAAACAGCACATAGACGGGAACTTACTTCAGATATCACCAGTAATGAATAGTGTCAAACCATGATTTACTTCCAGATGGCGGAGAAACAGAGGGAGAAACTCTCTGATCTATGTACAACCAGTGCTTGTTGTTGTTGTTGGAAGTGGAAGAGGAAGAGGACACCCCGGGTGAGCAGCTAGAGGTGAGGTGAGGCGCTTCTACACGGACAAAGACGTACTTAAAAGGGATTCTTTTATTCATTTCCCAGCAGAGCGTCGCTATCAGAGAGGATCTGCACATTTCCAAGCGACTGTCCTTTATGCACCGTGGCTCTTATCACTGATGGCAGCTTCTAAGCATTAAGCCACATGTTTGTGAACATCTCCATCTTTTTCTTTCTTTTTTGTTCTGTTTTTGATCATCTGCCAATTTTGATTTCTGTTCACCATGTTGAATAATAATGGCTTGCGTTAGGTGTGCTTCAGAACGCGGCTTCCAGAGATAATCAGGGCACTGCTTCCCGCCGGCGTGCTTGGGAGGTTTACGTAGTCGCATGGTAACCGCTAATTAAACGGAAATGTCAAGCCCGGTGCACGCTTGCATACGCGGCCGCGCGCAAAGGGGGCACGTCTGCTCCTTTGACGCGCCGGCGATTGTCCTCTGATCGGGGCCCGATGGAAGATTGTGCAAACACTAACATGCTAACAACACGAGTTCAAACTGCGCTTGAGAGAATCCTTTGAGAGAGGCTTTAAAAAGAAAGTTGTTTGCTCAAGGCTGACCTCCTAACGAAGTAAAGCCAGTTCACTGGCTTCCTAGTGGTGTCAGTCCAAGAATAAGAAAAGCTGCTTTTGCTTTAATCAATCTGTGTGAAGGACTAGAGCAAAGGCCTTCATGTTAGGTTATCACAGCTTAGATGGGCTTCTGTGCCAAAAACACTCGTATTAAGCAGTTGTACAGTTGTTTAGTTGAAGATTTGATAGATCTGTAGGACATACATTACAATTGATTAATTGATTGATTGATTGACTGGTTGGTTGGTTGGTTGGTTGGTTGATTGATTGATTGATTGATTGATTTTTGTAAGAGCAATAGAAATAGAATGCATTTTGTTAGTCTAGCACTGTTCTTACAGTCGTCACTTAGACCCTCTGCAGATAAAAAACACAGCGGCAACACTGATTCTTGTGGCCTCTGGCAGGTTAGTGTTTGCAGATATAATTTATAAATAAAATATTGAGTGATAAAACTGAACTCAATATAATAAATGTGGTCTGTTGCGTCTGAGTATGTTTAGTGACCTGGTCTGGGTCTAAGTGAAATCAGTTTCAGACTCAGTTTTTCTGAAAAAAAAAACTTAAATATACAGTACCTGTAAAAATCCAAAGGAACATAAAGGTCTTTGCTCTTCCACATAAAAGCAAGTTGCATTTCTTTAGTTTAGTTTGTTTTTTTTCTTCATGCAGTATGCACTCCTCATCTGTCTGGAACAAAAATTTGTCCATGCACTATAGTAATGTCAGCAGGTGGTATATTCAATATTCTCGTGTTATACTCGCAGTTATTATGACATAAACAGCAAAGAACATCAGGTAACATATAGTCTAAACAGTCTATAGTCTAGAGTGTCAGGAGGAGGTTGGGGTGGATGACTGGTGACGTGAACAGCATTTGATTCCTTCAAAAAAAAATTTACCTTGTAATCACTTCACTTATTTAAAGTTATAACTATGTTGGCAAATGTCCATAACATTTTGAGGTCTGAAGCCAGGCTTGAGTTGTCATAGGAAGGCTTTTTTTTTTTTTTTGGTGTTCTGTTGGTGCTATTACCTGAGACACCTGTCAGCCGTCATAGGGCTACTGTTTCCAGACACACTCCCGGGAGCAGTAAGAGAGCGTATGGACAAACAACCAACCTATAGTGCACGGTGATTTAGGTGGCACCATAACAGCAGAAGTGTCTGTAAAACTGAAATTGCAGCCTTGAGTCTCTGCTATGCCGTCATGTGAAATTCAAAGAAGATCTCTACACAGTTTTTAAAACCGAATCAACTATATGACAGTTCATGCACGTCAGTATTCAGAGTCTTTGTATGTTTCCAGCACCATCCTGCCTGTGTTATGGTTGCTTCGTTTCCCTCTCCTCTACCCCCTCGCCCCGACCGGCCGAGGCAGATGGTCGCCCACCCCAAGCTGGGTTCTGCTGGAGGTCTCTTCTGTAATTTGCTGGTGTTTTGTTTTCTTGGGGTTCTTTATCAATCGTTACAGCTGTATTTTTGGGTTCTCCACGGTCTTAAACTTCACTTTCCAAAGTGTCTTATGATGGCTTCCTGTTCTTAATTAGCGCTGTGTGAATAAACTGCTTGCACAGGAGTCGATCAGCGCTGGACACTATTACTTTTTTATGTGCATGTTTTTTTTTCTAGATTCAGTTTTGAATATTCAGGCGTAACAGATTTAAAAGTTAAGGTGAGAAAAGATGATTTCATCTCAAAAGTTGGCGCGTGCACGTCACAAACCTGCGATGTGCCTCTAGCTTATATTTTTACCACTGTTTTGGGAGTGTTATTTAAACTCAGACAAGTTATTTTAAAATAGTCGACGCCGAAGTTTGTGAAAGTGACAAAACATGGAAAGATTAAAAAGATGCTAAAAAGAGAAGAGAGAGACATCGAAAAAGAAAGAGTGATCAGAGGAATATGGGTCATGTGATTACTCCCCCATGGATAAAAAAGTACAATTACCTAAAGGGTTGTAGTCGTTTTTCCCTGCTCCATGAGTGCATCTCCCCCCACCTCGCCCACTCATCCTCCTTTTCTTATTATCCAGCTCTATCAAGGTGGGGATGCTTTCTTCTGTCCGGCTTGAATGTGAAAGGTCAGGCCGGTGATCAAGCCGGTAATTACACAGACCTGAGGAGAGGAAGTAGATCACTGGATGTCACCTCTTCAAATGAACAACCAAGGGAGCCCATGTCCCCTTCCTACTGAGCCGCAGATAAAGCCTGTGTCTCCTTTCATTTAAGAGGAAAACGAGACGAGAACACAGAGAGGTGGCTCGCCTTTCTTCCTGCCCTTAATCCAGTGCTAGTGGATTCTAAGCCTATTAGTGTCGGGAAACTTTTAAGACAGGAGCTAAGCGAAGTGGGATCTCTGAGGGAGCGATGATGAAGATAAGCTTTTAATGTCGGGTGTGTGGGAAGTGTGTGATTCATCAATTTTATTTATTGTTTTTAGTCTTTTCGATATGCAGAGTTCATGCAGCAACATAAACAGCTGCATAATATAACCAAAGCAGTGCAATAGGCCATGACTGAATGTTAAGTTACAGCGGTTCAACGCCATTATATGTAATATCCCACTCGTATATTATATAATATTGATATAATGCAGAGAAAGCTCAAACTTACCCAGATCTAGTCTGGAAAATAACAATATGATTAAAACATTTAATAACACATAATATACCTTTACACTATGTCACCACTGCAGCTGAGATGCTTCCATAGATTCACACATGGTGGTTGATGCAGTCGGGATAGAGTTTTTAAATTTCCCAATGTCCATTTCTTCTGTTAAAAAAAAAAAAAAAGAGAGAGAGAGAAATACAGCAGATTTATCTGATCACAGAACATATTCATTGTTCTGATATAAACGTGGGCCCTTCAGACGTGGCAATGTTTGTGCACAGAACTAATGTACGGCTTCCTCCCTACACATTCTAACAGCATTTAAAAATATATTAAGTGATGGTAAAGGTCGGTCCTATAAAGGCCAACTTTAACTTCCATGTCATTTAAATTTTATATTACAGTACATTGTAACGCGCTGTAGTCACTGGGCAACAGCAAACAGAAGCTTTCCACCATTATTAATATTAAGAGGTGGGTTGGCAAGCGTAGATAAGCATCAGGTTGAGTGAACACAGTGCAAGAGTTGAAATGTCCGTCTCCTCAAAACAACAAAATAAATCACACGACAGGCTAACCTTTAAAATGAATGAATGATTTAAGGACTGCCATTGTCTTCCAGCTCGACTCCAGAGATTTACAACACTTACACTTTTACTTTGTTACATCATCCGCATTCATTTAAACAAGAAAACACTTTACACATTGATCGTCGCTTCGCTTACTGGCCGTTTAATGTAGTTTGTAACTTCCCGTCTGGTTCGGCGTCAGTTGTCCACTGCACATCTCGTCCCCTCGCTCCGACCGATCACCGCCTGCAGACGGATTATTGCTCTTTAGGCGATTATGGTTCCGTCTCAAAGTCTGCGAGATTGCCGTGTTTGTTGTGGTGGCGGTAGTGGCGGCCAATCTCCACCAAAAGGCCAGCGTCGACCACGGTTGGGACGATCGATACTGAGAGGGAGCTCGCTTGAAGGTCAGACGCCCTAATGAGAATGCTGTAATTGCGAATATTCATCTTTTAAATGTTGGCCTCTGGGATCACGTAATCAATTATACATGCACACGCGCACATACAGTACACACTTAAAAAGGCTCACCATTAAAACTCCAGAAGGACATTTCACAACAGGTGTGAATAATAAACCCGTGTTTGTGTCCTCTCTTCTCAGAGGAAGGTTGTCAAACAAGATCACTTGACTGGCAAATTCATTAACATGTGAAATAACTGTGTCAACTGTAAGATTAACGAAACACACTGAGCATTTCTGTCATTTTCTAAAGTTTCATTTTTATTTATTTATTTATTTTTGCATTATTTAGTCTGGGACTCTTTATTCCAGTGGAGAGGGGGAGATGGGCCTTTCTGCGCAGGCTGTAATTGTGCAGTCAATACATTGTTAACATGAATGATTTGCATTTAACAGAGAACAATGGCGTCTGATAACAGCCTGTCGGCGGTGCATTGAAAATTGTGGCCCGGGTCAGGCTGGGATGACACCATCCTGGGCTGGTGTGAAGCTGCTCCCTTTCAGACGGGGCCCTCTACGGACCACAGGTCAGTTTGGATTTGCAATAAAAGTTAAAAGCTGCTCATTTAGTTAGCAGTTGTTGGACTGACACAGCTATTACCTCTTAGTTGCACTGTCAATTTAAAGGACACACAAAAAAAGATATTTTAAAATAATATTCATGTTTTTTTTCATCTTCCCTTGTAAGGATGCTGGATTCAATCCAAGCTGTGATGTGGTATATATATGTGTGTGTGTGTGTGTGTGTGATTTGTGATATTAATATGACATCATATATGATACGACACATTATAATTAGACTAGACTAGAATGTTGGCCCCTATAGGGAAGGCATGAGTTTTGTGACCCCAGCCTTTTCCCATGAGGAGCTTTGTCATTCTAAATAATACACACCCACCTCCCCTCCATTCTCGCACGATAATTACTACGGCTGATAGAGACGAATAATTGCAAAATCGTACAGGTTGTAATTTATGCTTTGGCACAAATGTCATATGGAGCAAGAGGGCGATCTCGATGCATAACCTTTAGAAGTTCACGTTAATGCCTATATGTTACACGTGCACCTTCGAGAAAATCTAGTTTCCATAAATCTCGCTGTCGATCGCCAACCATCACCAGGTTTTCGTTGGTTGTTTCTGACTTTCACTAATAACCAGTGGGTCAACTGAAGGTGCTGCAAGCCCTCTACTGTACTACTGCTGCTGGTACACACAGCAAATGTCTTGTTAAATGTCACTTTTCAAAAGATGACAGTGTCCTATATTGGTTTATCTGATTCCACAGGTCAACAGTCATCTCCCGTATTCAGCTAAATATGTTTTTTCTTGTTTTGTTTTGGGGGGTTTTTTTATGACTCTGCCTCTGTTCAGTTTAAAGGGGGAAGACAAAGAGAAGGAACCAGCAAAGACGAGATGGAGAGAGAGAGTTGTGCAAAGTGAATAAACACAAAATGAAAACAATAAATCTAAATGCAGAGCCAGAGTGTGATATCGTTCTCATTCCCTATATTGAGAGGCAAATAACGCCTGGTATTTCCTATTGATCTTAGAAAGAGAAGCAGCGTTTGCTGGTTGTTTTATTCTGCTGACCTCAGAGACACCAACGAATCCCAGAAAGAACAAAAATACGAGGAGACTTGCTGAATTCATTGTTTCTTAGAGTATCTAAGACCTTTGATAGCTACGGCGTTAACTGTATTACAGGAAATAAAGGTGCTTTGACAGAGACGCTTATTTCAAACATATTGGTAATTTCCTACCTCCACAAAGTAATTACAATTCCTGGTGAGGAGCGCACGTGTGGGAAGACAGAGGAAGGGGGGTGGGGGGGTGGGTGTGGGGGTGAGCGTACGTGAGATGTGCGTCGCACACGAACGTGCACACGTGCATCGCAATTAATTTCTGTGATTTCCTACCAGTCTCTTTATAGGCTTTTTAAATGTCATCTGCTGCTATGATTGACATGCAAATTTGTGGCTGGCAGAGAGGCTAAATGGGAAGGCAGGTTGAGGCATCTAGATAACGTCATTGTTTTCCATCTATAGGCTTAGCGGGGCCGGGGTTAACTCCTGCAATCCTGCCGAACATCGCGCCGCCTGTTGGCCTTTAATGGTGGAGCCCAGCAGTTGGCTGTTCCTCCCAGGTTTTACTCAACAAGCTTTAGGGGGCGACGATCGTTTAAGCCTGCAATTAAAAATTAGGTTAAAAAAAACGTGGAAGAGCTATATTTAACCTTTTCGCCGTCTTAATCCCGGGGCGACGGGAGGGAGCATAAAAGATGATTTGTCTGCCAAAATTAAATCTTGCTTTCAGTGTGATATTAATGGCGCGATAGCATGTGATCACTGGTGAGGAGCCTTCTGATAATAATACAGGCAGCACCTACATCACAATAGCTCACATCTGACAACAGAGACTGCTGCTGAACCGAGGAACCAGGTTATCACCTTTACATGCTGTACAGACATCGTGACTAAAGGCATATTCCAATGTCTCACATATACTTTCCATTTGGCCACCGATGGAGACGAAAACATCCCGTATATGAGCGGGATACAACATGATAGCAACTCTTGACTGAAGAGCTCCATGAAAGAAATCAGGCAGTTGACAAAGTGAATAAAAATCAAACCGCCTCACATTAACGCTGTCTAGAGTATTATGGTCTAGCTTTAAGGTATTTGACTTACCCGGCAGCAGGTGCATTGGCCTCTGTGTCCTCTTAACAAGGTCGTTATTTGGCCACATGCTAAAACCCAACTATGAGGACTTTACACAAAACTTAACTGGCTTTTCACAGCTGGTCTCAGTAAACTTTTTTATATATTATATACATATTTCTGTGTTTCACTTCGTCGTTATTTATTGAACAGACAGCTCTGCTGCCACAGCACTTGGATTTGATTAAAAGCAGAGCTCTTGCTACAGTAGGCACTTCTGCAACCTTTATTTCCTGGTTTGCTTTGGATCATTCTCTCACATGAGTCAAAATTGACAAAGCTCTAATCAGTAATTACTGACGCTCCAATTGTTCTCGAGACCTGCAAACCTGACTGAGTTAAGTTACTAGGCTTGCAAGATACCAAATATAAGTAAAATAATAATTTTCTCTGGTTACAGCCACAGCTTCTCTTTCACTCAGGGAACATGCTGGTTGCTCAACACAGTCTTTTCTCCTGCATTAATGGTATTTTCTATGTCTGTTTTTTTTTTGTTTGTTTGTTTAAATCTACTTTTTGCCTACTTTTTTGCCATCATCAACGATTTCTCATGTTCAACTTTGGAATGGTTGTCATCTTTTTTTTTTTTGTCCTAGTCAACGTTTGTGACTTAATCATCTTTTTCTTCTCTTGGTTGATGTTTAGAACCAAAACTCGCCTGCAGTTTTGTCAGTCAGCAACTTATGGCAGTCTGCATCTTTTCCGAAACATGACCTTTTCTAGTTCTATGCTTGCTATAATAATAATAAACTCTACAACAGTTTTTTGACAGAACAACATTAACCAATGTTACCTTACTTTTATTTTGTTTTTGGAGACAGGAATAATAATAAATGAGAATCCTTACAGATGATACAGAATGCCGAAAGGCACACACGGGGAAAGAGCATCTTGCACTTCTACTTAGGCCTAAAAGTGCTTGTTCGATAGCAGATGTTGAAAGTGCAGCTCAGCTAAGAGCTTTTTCATTGATCTGACTGCCACATCTTTAAAGAAAGCAGAAATACATGTTGATGTTAGCTTTAGAGGGCAAGAGCAGGAAAGGCACAGCAAGGAGATATGTCGTCAAAGTAGGATTGTCCTGTGGACGCGCAGAACAAAAGCAGAATTTGATTCTAAATGTATAACATAGTATTTTAGTGCAAAACTCAACGAAGCCCAGCAGCTGGAAACCAAACCAATAAGCGAATGTTAAAATAATAATTGACTCATGGCCTACTAAAGCCTACTAAATGTGTGAAAACTAATTAAACTATGTGTTGTAGATATAAAAAGAAACGTGACGATCATACTGCGTGGCCAGTTTCACACTTTAAAGTTATCGAGGGAAGAATTTCTTTAGATAATTGAAGCAAAATGTGACATTTCTAGAATAGCTGCTGTGTTTTCGCTGTGGATGGTCATAGTGAAAGTTGTGTGACTGTCATACACATATAATTTTATATGTATATTTCTATAATATCCCAAAACAGTGGCGGGAGACGCAGAGTAAATCTACTACAGAGCTAATTCAGAGACAAAATCCACATTTCAGTGTGGCTTAGTGGAAAACCAGATCTCAACCAATTGAAATGCTGCGGAAGGACGAGAGCTGCACGTTCACCTGGCACCGGGGCAACAGCTAAGTTACCTGGTGACCAATGTTTTTGACGGAACATTGCAAATGGAACGCGTGAAAGAAAAATCGAAAGAAGACGAAATAAAACAGTTCCGTAGATTCGGGAATAATCGGGGAATGATCCAATCAACACGATGCAGTGTGTTGCTGAACATCGGAGATATGATAACTTGATAAAAAGTGAGACAAGGCAAGAAGTGAGAGAATAATCCAACTTCAAGTCATCGTTAAAGCATTTACATGATATATATATATATAATTTATTCTACCAGTCGGCATGACTGCTGTTAAAATGCTGTGTCCTTGTCCGAGCCAACCTGGGAAGTCATCAGTCATCTACTGCACAAGCTTCTAAAAAACGCCTATGAGAAGTGGCTAATGCGATTAGCTTTAAAGTCATTACAGTCTCCAACCAGCGACTGTTTCCATAACCCAATCAGCTGACCACTGAGCCTTACCAGATGTTGCTGAGCACATGCTGTTCCGCCTAACTCTCCTGCCCGCGTCCACTAATACGGGCCAAATGTACGCACATTTAAATAAGGCTCTAATTGTTTCGCTGACATCTCCTGTACTGCGGTGAAATTATTCGGCGCTATTAGAGATTCAAATGCGGGGCGATTTATGGGAAGCATTATGCAAAGCGAGGCCGGACAGGAGCTGTCAACAGACAGAAAATCAATGTGACTGTGAATGTTATTAAAGCCACATACATATTTTTGGTTTAAACTATGATCTGGAGGCATGAAGCGGGGTCAAGGCCGCGGTCACCCATTAACGCAGGCGTGTACAGTAGTATAGGAATCCCATCAAACGTGTATGCACTTTAAATGCATACAAGCTGGGTGAGTGTGTGTTACAAGTGTAGAGATAACATAATTTATGCGCATGCTGCACATGCAAAAACTCAGATCATACATTAGAACCCTGCCCTTCGGAAACTTTTGAAATGTGACTCGAATCTCAAGGTCTCGTATCCGAGTCGCCCGTGTCCTCCAACTTCGTTTTTTTTTTTTTTTTCTACGTTGACATCTCCCTTTGGAGTTGTCTGTCTCTCTCTCTGACAGGGTTAATAATAATAATTATGTTACTGTTCCTTATTTATGCTAAATCTTAATGCACTCAGCGCGTCGGGGGATTATTTAACACGGCGCCCTTGTGCTGCTGCTGCGTCTTTATTCAATTCACAGAGGTCGCGGGAGGTCGGGGGACTGTGCTGAGCTTCTGAGTCACACCGTGAGCTCTGAGGAACCTCCTTCTCTCTGCTTTCCCTTCAGCTGCCATCATTCACCGCCTCTCTTTGGTAAAACTTAAGCTGACGTGAAACTGACGCCGGCATGTTTCTCGCAGACAACGCTCTGGCTTTTCAGAAACATCTGACAACGATACGCAGCGTGTAAACACTAGGTCAGCGACGGCTTTAAGTAGCCACTGCCGCTTGCTGTATGAACCTGCAACAGGCTGTGCAGCTGCTGCACGTCTGGATGGTTCCACCGTCTTATTATTTTCTTTTGCAGATTTCTGGCTTGCTGTGTCACCATGGCCACCACAGAAACTACAGTGGTGAAAATTACATAGGAGCTGTTTTACAGGTATTTCTTTTTACAAGACACAACTCTCAGAACAGACAGATCAGTGTGGGGCAACAGTACTACTCAGCTTTTACTCGTTACTAGTTAGCAAAAGTTCCTTAAAAAGGTTTCTAGCATATTAATAGTTTTCCCGTGTGTGGTGTTTTTGGGGGTGAAACCTGGGCTGATTAGAGGAGACGGCGTCCATCCCACCTAGGATGGAGCGTCTCTGCTCGCTAGTAATATAAGTTTATTAGACTCCCTAAACTGTGACGACCCAGAGTGGAGCCCAGGACGCAGAGTCGCAGTCTTACACGCTTGCGATTGTCTA
This sequence comes from Macropodus opercularis, assembly GCA_030770545.1. NCBI lineage: Eukaryota > Metazoa > Chordata > Actinopteri > Anabantiformes > Osphronemidae > Macropodus > Macropodus opercularis. Next base: position 9,911,867 of record JAUCMP010000028.1, read on the forward strand.
CAGCCGCCACCCCATCGTAAGTGTAACACTCCCATTGAGACTGTGTCTGCTCCCCGACCACCTAAATTATATAAATTACAAATAAATAAAGAGGAGTGATTCACGGGAATCTAATAAACATCAAGACAGCTCCTCTTACAGAACAAAGTAACAATAAAATAATTAAATGTGGTCTGTTAAATATCAGATCTCTCTCTTCTTAATTCCTGTTAATAAATGACTTGATCAGTGACCATGACATAGAGTTATTTAGTCTCACTGAAACCTGGCTGCAGCAGGATGAATACGTTTGTCTGAATGAGTCGACTCCAACCAGTCACCTCAACCATCATATTCCTAGAAGTTCAGGTAGAGGTGGAGGAGTAGCAGCAATATATAACTCAGATTTATTCATTACTCTTAGCCCTAAACATAACTATAATTCTTTTGAGAGCCTCACTCTGAGCCTCACTCAGACTGTAAAACCCAGAAACCAGTTGTGTTCGGTGTCGTCTACCGTCCTCCTGGTCCATATTCAGAGTTCTTAACTGAATTCTCAGAGTTTTTATCTGACTGAGTTCTCAACACAGATAAGCTTCAACACTGTATTTAACTCACTATTGGACTATTGGTTTTAGTCAGCATGTGAATGAACCCACTCACTGTCTTAATTATACTCTTGATCTTGTCCTGAGTTATGGGGTTGAGATTAATAATTCAAAAGTTCTCCCCCTAAACCTTCTGTTATCTGACCATTTCTTACTAACTTTTGAATTTACCATAACAGACCTTAGAGTTGAGGAGATGATTCCATCCATCCATCCCTTCCCTCGTAGCTACACAGAGGAGAGCAGTCATCTCAGCAGGTAGATTGTCTTATTGATGATGCTGCAGCTTCACTACGTACAATTTTAGTCACTGTTGCTCCTCTGAAGAAAAAGCCAGTGAATCAGAGGAGGTTGGCTCCATGGTATAACTCAGAGATCCGCAGCTTTAAGCACCGGACCCGGAAACTAGAAAGACAGTGGCGTTCCAACAAATTACCTGAATCCTGTCTAGCATGGAAAGACAGTTTAATACTATGTAAAAAGCACTTTGGGTTGCTAGAACAACATATTATTCATCATTAATTGAGGAGAATAAAAACAACCCCAGGTTTCTTTTGAGCACTGTAGCCAGGCTGACTGAGAGTCATAGCTGTCTTGAGCCTAGTGTCCCTTTAAATCTCAGCAGCAATGACTAGGAATAAAATCATAACCATTAGAGTATTTTAACAAATGTCATAAATCAATCTGCAATTCTAGATTCTGGACCTTTTGTAACAAACTATACTAAATACACAGTATTAAACTAAAGGGCTGCTCCACCTAGAGCCTAATGCCCACTCACTCCAAGACTCAAATATCTCAAAAGGCCTGTTCAACCTAGAGCATATGCCCACACTCGCGAACTGAGGACCCGATTGCACAACCCGGACACACATGAACTAGTAAAGAAGGTTTTAATAAACAATAGATGGGACAAACAAGGAAGATAAAACATAAACAAAACCTCACACAAACAGAACAAAACCAGAACCAAACAAGTCATCTAACAAGTATCTAAACAGACGAGGACCAGGTGTAACATCTATGACGAGGGAAACATTCATGACGCAACAAAGAATCATTCATTAAACAAACCTGAACATGACACAACATTCAAACAAACCAGAGAATATCGAGAAGTGTTTCATTCACTACAAGGACAAAGAGTAACGTTAATTATGACAAGAAACATGAGTACGTATAACAAGAACAAAGTAACAATACTTAACCAGCCAGCAAAGGACAAAAACACAGGGAGCAACTGAAATACAAAACAGGAAACTACTAACAGGTGAAAACAATAACGGTCACGAGACAGAAACCAGGAAGCAACAAAACCAGGGAAGAAGAAAGAGGAACAAGCGCTTCCTCCAGGGGTTAGAGGACCAAACTGTCACAACGTCTTACTTGGCTACTCAGCTACTTGTCTCTTAAACCCAATTCCAACTAGATTACTCAAAGAAGTTCTTCCGTTAATCCCCCTCCATATTAAATCATATCATCCAGTCTCTGGTAACAGGCTACGTACCACAGGCTTTAACGGTCACTGTGGTCTAACCTTTATTGAAAAAACCTACACTCGACCCTAGAGAACTGGCAAACTATAGGCCTATATCAAATCTGCCCTTTATTCCTAAAATTCTTGAAAACATTGTAGCTAAACAATTATGCGACCACCTGTATTTGTTCATGTTCATCATCAATCTTCCATGTGCACAAGAAGCTTTGGAGTTCCACAGGGTTCTGTTCTGTGCTTGGTCCAATACTTTTCAGTCTATACATGTCTCCTCTCTGTAATATTATTAGGAAACACTCTATAAATGTTCATTGCTATGCAGATGATAGATAGTTACTCTGGATGACATAACGTTAGCTTCAGGTTCTACTGTGAGGAACCTTGGTGTCATCTTTGACCAAGATCTCTCCTTTACATCATACATTAAAGAAATCTCTAGAACCGACTACTTCCACCATAATAGGGTTTCCTCACTACTTATGTTAGGTTAAAACAATGAGCAGGCTCTGAAACCATAAAGAAAACACCCCACAAGCGCAGAGCAGGTTCATGGAGGTGTGTTGTGTTTCGTGCCCATTTGTCTTCCCTTGTGATGCAGGTGAAGCACATTTTCTGACCAATTAATGCAGGCATCTCAAATGTAGGGGTTCGCATCCTTCCGCCTGTCATTGAAGCATCTGCCAGCGGTTGATTTGTGAGCATGTTTCTCCCAACAATGCTCAAAATGTTGCCCAGTATACGATTGTGTTACTTTTCCTCTGCAGTGGCATGCTGTAAAATTGGCAAAGTCCCCATGCTTTCACTTAAAACGTCTCCTACCAGAAATGAGAGGCATAAATCCCCGTGTACGCCTGGCACCAACGTGCCCGCTGTGTCACATCAGCTTGAATTTTTTACAACGTGGAAGGCAAGCGCTGGGCCTGTTGACACTTTCCAGCCTGGGAGCTACTGTTAGTCAACCACTCATATCCATTTTTAATGAGCTCTCAGCCATGATATAGTGTAATTTCACCTCCAGGACCCAGTGACGCTGTTTACTGTTAACGAGAAACAGCACAGCACCGACCAAATTCTTCCCGATTGGAGCGTTTATGAAATTCACAGGTTTATGACTTGGACGGTGTGTGTGTGTGTGTGTGTGTGTGCGTGCGTGCAAATGTTATTAAAGCACTGTGATCCTGGTACGTCTGATATTAGCCTTCCGTAGGAAACCCGTGTTTAAACACAGATGAAAATCAAGCCGGTGGGGAGTCGCTGAAACTGCACAAACATCTCATTATAAGCTTGTCCATTTTTAAAATGGGGTTTTCAGAGCAAACGTGTGAAGTTTTGTTTCCACTCGTTGTTCATTTCGGGCCTTATTTCGTACGAGGTAGAGTCTTTGGTGAAATGCTCACCTCCTCACAATCTCACACGCACGCTGTACATGTCAATACGTCAATATGTGACGTTCAACCTCAACAACTTTTAATCGGTTTTCTACAGATTAGCTGTGCAGGGCAGAATGAAGCTGCCCAGTGTTCCATGGTTGTTATTTTTATTTCTTTACTAAAGTTCTGAGTAAGTTTTTCCCAAGTGGATGATAGTTGTACAGTACAGTTACACGTTTAAAGAGAAAGGACCGATTGTATATTTTTTCTTGGTTAGATACAGACATGCTTCAAACATCAAACAACATCATTTTGTCCCCAGCCTGACTTTTGCTTGGCCTTTGGTTCTTCTTCTCTGTTTCTGAGAAGTCGTGGAAATTGTGCTGATTACTGTGTCAGAAATGTGAATCCAGCTTTGAGAAAAGCATCATAATGTATCTCACTGAAATCTCACCTCTTGACTTTTGTTCCCAGAGCAGAAACGGTGAATTGGTCCTCGGACAGAAGAAATAATGTCGGTGATTCAGGCAACTTAGACAGAAGTGAGGTTCTAATGTGTAAAGGTATAAAGAGGCTGTAATAGCATGAAATGTGTCGTAACAATAGCCTGGAATAAATAAGAATGTGATATGAGAGAACGGTACATAGTGGAAATTGAGTGTTAGGACAAAATGCTGGCTTTTTCTTATTGCCTATATCATTTCACGACTTGTTTTTGAGCTTTTTTAACCCTTTGTCACTCGTGTTTTAGCATCAAGGTCGTCCATCCAAATCTCACTGCAGTCGGTTAGTTCTTTCTTATTGCTCGCTGGTTGCTTTCATGCGTCCGACATTGGCATTTTGTCGTTGATACTAACAGCTCCACCTGAGGCAAACACTAATCACACCTCTACGGAGCCAACAATGGAGCAGGCCTTTCATAGCTCCACGGAGTTCCTCTCCCCGGTAGTCAAGGCCAGCAGGTAAACACTCCCGTCGCAGGCAGGCCTGTGCGGAACGGAGGGTGGACGACGGAGGGCTGCATAAAGCTGAGGTATGCATTCAGCCTTTCAAAGGGAGTGAAACTCTACACAAAGCATTCCCGGGCAACAACTTTCCAGCTTTTTCTGCTTAACGCTTATTCTGGCTTTGTGTTGGCTACTGGATAACCTTGTGCCACATGGAGAGGTTGAGCCAAAGCGAACACATTTAGAGAGTGGGTACGCATGTGGTGAGCACTTAAAAGAGAACTTTTAGACCCGATCGCTTTTTTCTCTCCCCCCACCCCTTTCTCTCTTTTTTTTTTTAGGCAACAGGGAAAGACAAATGAAATCTCATTTGCTTTGTAGATAAAGCAGCGTGACCTTTAATGTTGGACAAGCGGACAGCGGTGAGCAAAGTTTATGAGTTAATGTACATCATCGATTCAGAGTAGTTTGCCATCCTAACAGACAGTAAGTATCACTCTTAGCTAGCAATTGGAAATGATGGGTCTACAACACTGTGTGGTGTCAACATGTTCTGTTTGTGTTGTGTTTGTGCACGTCTCACCCTCTCCCATAATAAATTAAATGGACATTTTTAAATTACAGCCTGATTATATTTTGTTACACCTTTATCATTTGTTCAATCCTTTGTGTATTTGTAGTGTATTTGACTGAAAACTACTCTAGTGTAAGTTGAGTTTACTTACTGCATACAGCAGTATTTTTTTTTCCCAGGCTCAAGGCAGTAAGATTAGGTGAAGGATAGTTTAAAGATGATATCAGACAGAGTGGATGGAGCCAGGGGGAGGGGAAGATTTAAATCAAGCAAAGCTGGCTACAGAGAGGAGTCGGTAGAGATGCAGGGATCAGGAGTGAATGGGTTGGGGACTGGAAAGTTTATTCAAGTTGTGTGTGACAGGATGTTTTTACTGCTGATAAACATGGTTAGTATATTAGTATGTTTCCAAGAGTACGAGTTCAAACATGTGCACATCTGAAGGTGGTGATGTGCTTTTTAAACACATTGCAGGACAAAAATGAAACAATAAAATTGATTCAAATTCAGTGTTCAACAAGAAGAATTCTAATACGACAAGTACAAATGTTACATTAGCATATCAGAGCACATCTATACAGCCGGGTACAATTTAGATGCATGTTTAACTTTAACTGGAGCTTTTGGGGATGTATGCATGTCCCCAGATCAGTTGAAACTTCCACCTGCTGGTTACCTGAATAAAGGTTATTGTTTTGCAGACTTTTTCATGGTTGTTTCCATAAAGTGTGAAAGTAAACTACTGTTAACTAAAGCTGCAGAAGGATTTGGAAGAGAAGCTGCAAATCCGGAAAACACGCGGCAACACACGAAGCTGCTAAAGATGCCATTTTGTTTAAGAAACACACTCAAATCGACTGACTTCTCTTCTCACACAATTATTATTGTTACTGCTTATGCGTAATGTTATACACATTTTTCTCTAACTTTTCACTAAAAGCATTAAAACCAGAACTTGGAATTATGTCTTAATATATGTCCTTGTACCCAGATCTGATCCAAGCGTTCAGATGCTGTTGTTTTCCACATTAATCACAGTTAATAACCCAAAAGCACACAAGTCTTAACAAGTCTGCTCAGCTACTTTTAATTACAATCTAATGCTGCAGTATAAATAGAATCAATTACACCGTCTTTGTTGCTGTGGTCAAGGGGGTTGATGCACACCGGGAGACAATGCTCTGCGCGCTACGTCCATCTGCAACTTCTGCCGCGCAGTGCATCACCCGCCACCATGGCAACGCTGAATATAGCCTCCCTTAACCAATGCGAACATTTGAAGTGATTAACAACAGCTGTTTGCCTGCCGACCGCCCCACAGTTAAGCCCTGTGAACATCACTTCCCACTAATTAAGTTTGTTTATAAGGGATATTAAGTTGAGGAGGCGCGTAGGTGTAAGTAACCTTCACAAAGTACAGATGAGGGAAGGAGACGGCGGCATCCCGCTCACTATTGTGTGAAGCACGAACGCTGACGTCGAAGGAGACGATCTGTGTAAACAGAGGAGGAAGTAAGAGCTATTTAAGCACGTGTACACCCACGGACAACGCCTACAGCGCGCCTTAAAGATCCACTGTCTGCTTCAGATAAATACATCTCCATGATGAAAGTGACCGAACTTAATTAAACTATAATGACGATGAGATTGTTAAAGTTCGTGTTCCCGCCGTCTGGAGGACAACAAAAAGGGGGCAATGATTCATTTGCTCTGCTTAACTCATTGGGTTTAAGTCCTTCCCTGCTAGGAACATGATAAGAAACATACAGTAAAGTTGCTGTTTGTCGATTAAGCCCCAAATTTTCATTACTCTGTGTTTTCATACGTAAACATGATCTCTAATTTCCCAGAGGCTTAACTCCCTGTACGATACAATAGGCTTTCTCACAGGTAGGTGAGGACCGCAACAGTTGCCTTTGTGCCTCCCTGTACCACTGCTCAGCAGAGATGTGTGGCGAGAGTATTTTGAAGGTTAAAGACATTTGTGGAAAAATGAAAACGGAGTCGTGTGCATGTGTGTTAACCAATTAATCTGTACTGTGCTGTACATGTTTGTTTTAAGATAAATCCAAAAGTAATGATACAATATATTGTTTTTAAAATAAAGTTAGATTTTTGTAGCTGGGTTCCCTTTTAAAATTTCGTATTGTTGCGTTTTCTTTTCACCTTTTCACTTCCAGTAACACAAACACACAGAATAATCTACAGAAAACTTTGTAGATTCACTAAGTATCTCGATCGTATGGGGCTTAAAACATTCTAAGTAGAGACTAAAATTGCAGCCTCTGGTCAAACTTTGTTGCCTTTTACTTCTTTAATTGTCTGGAGCTTCGGTCGAGTGGAGCAGAGAGCTGGAGACAACAGCACCTGCATCTTACATTTTTCCAGAGGCCTCGCGTCACGGAGGATGACAGCAGCATTCCCTTTAGTACGACGATCACGCCACTTCCTCACTCATCTTCATTTAGACCACTTAGAGACTCACTTAGTCATCTTGCCCTCCCATCATCTCTGCATTAGAGTGAGCTCAAGACCGGGGGAAGTTATGCTCTCAGGCTAGATTGTAAACGAGTGTCACTGATGAGAAGCTGATGTACTGGTGCTCTGGTCCGTGCTGCCACTGTGCGCGTGTGTAGGTGTGTGTTCGGATGTTGCTGTTGATCATTAAACTTGGAAGAGGGAATTTATGCAACACTCACATTTTTTCAAGCAAATAAAGTATCAATATATAATGTCTATGCATAATTAATAACAAATAGACGTTTCTGCTAAGCGAACGGAGACATAAATTGACAGACTACTTGCTGCAGAACTGGTGGTATTGCATTAAATTACTACTTTCAAACAAGGAATGTAGTTTAGTTTAGACACAATGTGCATATTAATAGATGCAGCAGCTAAAACAACCACTCTCACTGGAAACAGTCTAGTTACTGAAGGCAAAAGTAATGGAACCTGCAGGAAGAACCACAAACTACACGCCACAAGTTCAATTTTATTGACTTTTTGGTTATTTCTTAGTGCAATGCAGAAGTTCAAAAAGAATTCTTTTTACTTAAAGGTGCTTATAATGTACTGATGGAAACAGTTATAAGTGTAGAGTTGAATATAGTGAGAAAACACTGAGCGAAACATTGTTGTGTCTACATTTCTCACTGTTTTGGTGACACTTAAGTGACACACAAAGCCTTTATTACGTATTTTTCTCCAGGTTGACATCATAAATGCAAAACACACACGAGTTGTTACTGTGTGGGTGATATAAGTGAATCAGTGCAAAGTGGTGAACATGGTTTATGACCAACAAAGATACATCAGGCTATTTAAAGCATTTCTAAACAATTTAGATTCAATCTGAAGTTGTAAATATGTGAGAACAAGAAACAAAATGATCAGAAGTATCCTGGCCTAAGACTGAAGCCTAACCGCATTCTGAGACACAACACAACATCAACATTAATGCAATAGCATGACATCTAAGCACAGGGTTTACAGCATCAGCCGACTCAGTTAGCAAAGTTTGATGTTGGCTATTTATTAGCCCTTTATCGAGAATATCAACATGTTACCATTAACCTTGGTTGATTACAGCCATGTGGTTCCTCTGTTTGACAACACCTCTGAGGTGTGGTCCATACGCCAAAACTTCAGGTCAAGTTCAAACGAAGCGAAAATAATCACATCTAAATCTATAATTATGATTAACAGTTTTTCCCCCCTCACTGATATATGACTTAGTCAACTTGATTGGGTTAGACTGATTAAGTTAGGTTAATCATATAACGCGGAGAGACAGAGATGTTGAGCGAGCGTTGAAACAAGACAGGAGACTTTAAAGGGCACGTGAAGACAAACAAAAGCAGACCTGTGAAATCCTGTTCCGCTGCGACGAGAGTTCCGTGACGAACACATTTTGGCGCCGGAGCTGACGAGGATAACAATCAGTCAATCAAGCCATGGCCGTGCTCTATACAATCAATAGGTCACAGGCCAGTTGAATGCCGGGCCCCTCACTCCGTCCTCATTACGTGGATGACTAGGTGTGTCAAGAAGCGGAGGGAACCAGTTCACTGGTTGCCTGCTGAGAGTAGAGACGCCTGTGTCTCAACTCTGAATTTATGTGGGATTATGTGTCATCATGGCATCTTTAGTTACTTATTCAGTTTTACTCCCGTCTTCATCATGACAAAAATAAATCTAATATATGTGACTCCGGTCATGCAAATATACTTGTTAATGGGATTTTCTCTAATAGACGTAAAACATTTTTTAATAATATTAATAGCAGGGTCAGACACACACACACACACACACTGAATGGGGTAAAAGGCATTATATCTTACTTGACTCACAATACACTGGCCGGTGCTGTGGTACCACGGCATCCGATGAGGCTGGGTGGGTCAACAGGGACGACAGAAGGAAGTACCCAACGCTATAAAGGCTCTGTTATCGACGAGTCGCGTCCCGTGAGGCTGATTTAGTTTTAAAGCTGAAAACAGTACATTTAGTTGTAATTTGATATTCAAGTTTCAGGTTCTCATCCAGTTGTCCTGGGATGAGGTTGGGCCTCCCCTGTTGCACTACAGTAGTTTGGCCACCAGGAGGCGGCTTCCCGAGTTCCGGAGGCTTAGGGGCAGGTGTTTGGTGTTACCAACCAGTCTGGGTATTTTAGGTTTGTTGACAGGTTTGTCTAGTGCTAGTGTGTCTCGCTTGCCCTCTAGCCCCGTCCGTATTCGTACGTCAGTAAGTCTAGTCAGTTACGTTTGTTAGTATTTCAGTTCATAGTCATTTTTCCCTGTTGTCACAGTGGTTTTCAGTTAGTATTGTCTCTCGTTGTTTGTATTCGTCTTGTGTATTAAAAGCTCTGTTAACCGGCAACCGGTCTCTGCTCTTCCCTGCATTTGGGTTCTTCCCCTGGTTTGGTTGAGGTACGTAACATCCCCAGACTCTTCTACACTAACGTGGGATGATGTTCAGTTATGTTCAGGGACACGGTGTGATTTATCTGGCCACAAATCACCTCTCTTACCTCTGAACGCCTTTGCTGCGTTGCCAGCGGGTTTACAATTCGTGTCTTTCTGCACACCCTGCCCTAGTTCAGTCTCAGCAATACGCTATATGTGATACTTTGTAAACAACTACTCAGATTATTGATTATTGCAGCTGCAGAATATGCTTCACTTACGTTCTGAGAAAACTGCAGCACTGAAACACGCGTTACAGTATGTGCTGAAGAATTTGACTGTTTGGCTCCTCATGACGACGAATCATTGAACGCATTCCATGACAATTAGCAGGTGTTCGCTCAAATATAAATAATTCAATAGCACATTGACGTTGTGAATCGATGGCAAACCTAGTGGAAAGCTACTGTATTGGTTTTTGATTTACTGTAATGACGTTAGCAGATGAACGTGGATTGGTTTTGACCTCGCGTAATTTGGAAACGATGATTAAAACATTACATAATAAGGATGCAAAGTTATAATGCGCTGATCTTCTATCAGCTGCAAAATGCCAGCCCAGAAGCAATTTTCACACCTGATTAAACAAGTTCTGTGATTAAGGAGTTCCACACGTTGATGCCCAGAACAGAGAGAGACATCTGCCCGAAGACGCTTCCTGAAAGGATGACGAACAGATGGAATTTATTTGTTTGTAATGGAATTGAAGCCGAAGAAAGTTTGTGCAAACAGCTGCTGTTTGTAAGTTCCTTTCAAAGAGTTGAGTTTGAAACGTAACGGGTTTGCAATAGTATTAGCTACGAGACTGTGCTGTGTGTGAAATTACGAGTGCATCATGAGACCTGCTGCAAGTTCTCCAGCTCCTGTATCTATCCACAAAAGTCCTCTGACTAATCCCATCATAGAAACACGCGTCACTGATATATCAAATACCATCATCATAACGAATGTTTGAAAACGTATGACTAATGTTAGACATGTATAGTCTGTACTTCTTTTATTTTTCCATGCATGAAATCATGACATTTACATTTTCATACAATCTACATTAACCTTTATGTTCAACTTAAAGCTCTGGCCAAAAGTAAAGTGTCTGGCATAAGCTTCTGACATTACTTCATCTTAAATGTTCACCGTCATCTTAATCTTTCATGTGGACTACAACAGCGATACTTGGAGGTTCACAGTGACTTAAAACGATTGTGGCTGTGAGAAAAACTTTAACGAAAGCAAACAAATCCGGATAAGTAAGACTTCAAAACCTAATAATGTCTGTACTGAACCCTGTGTGAAAATAAATGTGTACTTTTACCTTTCGCTAGCTTTGTGGGTGTCAGGGTCATCGGAGACGTCTGATTGGTCTGTGCAAGGGGGGAGGGGGGTGCTGACTCAGCGCCTTGGCCACGGTCAGCTGGCGGGCTGGACCGGAGAGGAAACGCTCTGATTGATAGACCTTTTCTACTGACTTGGCAAAATGGGGCAGAAATCTTAAGAATTACAGTTGTGAAGTGATATTTGCTAAAAGCTATAATACTTATGACTGAACCTTAGAAGAATAATGAAAAAAAAAAAAAAAGTCCAAGCAATAATACAGTAGCTCTTCCCAGTAGTCCTCTGTTATAAGATCTGTGAATAACCCAATTTCAGTTGGGACTGTAAAAACAAAATAGATGGAGAAATACAGATGCTAAAACACTGACTCCACGCACCACAACACATGCTGTTTGTCTTTTGACCCGTCTTTGTGTGACAGTATTGAGAGGACAACAAACTTCAGATTTACTTGTGTTGAAATGATGGGAAGAGAAGTTCCGATCAGATCATTTAGACAAACAAGACTGAAGACAGCCGGAGGTAAAGCCGCAGCCTTTGGTCCCATCCACGTTGCTGAACGAGCCAGCGTTTACATATTGGGCTGAGTCTCAGGCACCGTGTCGTACAGCGACGGTGACTCACGCGCTCACCATCCTGACGCACACACAAACCGCGTGTGTGCGTGTGTGTGTGTGTGTGTGCGTTACGCCGTTCGACTGTGTCTATTGGAGGAAGACTCAGCAGCAGGTTTGCGATGAGACAAAGCAGACTGATGAATGAAGACCCAGTGGGATAAAGTGAACACAGCTGATGGTTGAAGGTTACACTCGCGTTGGAAAATCACGTTATTTTCATCAAACAAGAATTATATTATCTTTTGATTCTGTTTTCGACTAATCTGGATGATTTCCATTGATTCCTTCACGATGCAGACACGATGCAAAAAAAAAAAAAAAAGGCCTTTCCCCACCCTGAACGAAGCAAGGAGCTGGATAATGTCCTCCTAGCCATTCTAAATGGGATGTAATAAATCTCATCTTTTCCCTGACATATGTACTGAAATGTCCTCGCTGATAAATGTAGGCTTTCTTCCATGCCTAGATACATTCCGTTAGAAAGATGAATAGCTGCAAGTGGTGGGAAAAGAGGTGAAGTGGCGGGGAGGGATGAATAGGGAGGGAAGGTAAGCTATTTTCAAACATGGATGGGCATGACAGAGTACATCTCCTGGCTGGATGTGCTAATGGTGAAGGAAATGCATCAGGAGGCGTCGCATAAACTTCACGCGAGAGAAGCGAAGGCATAGAAGTAGGGGGAGGCTCGCTCCTGACCACCTCTTCTCCGCTTTCTCCCCATCTTTCCATTGCCAGGTTTTGCCTGATCTCACCTCCACATTTTAATTTCTTAACCTCATTTATGTCAGCTTATTAGTAGCAATTTTTAGTTTAAGTACAGTCCTACAATCTACTTTTTTGACAATTCTCACAGAATCTACTAGAACTGTTCCTGTATCACACGCCGTCCCGCGTTGAATTAACCCCCCCCCCGAAAAACGCTGTTGATGGACCCTTGAGTAAAGCTTCTGTTGTGACAGCGTGGACGGTGCAGCGTTGAAATACAATTACCAGCACCCAGAACTGTTGAGTCTAAAATATAGGAACAGAACCGCAGAGCAGCTTGTAATTGGGATAGCAGTGATCTTGCTGACATCATCAGCTGAGTGTAGAAAAAGATGGATTAAAAACTGCCCAACTTGACTTAGTGCAGGAGTCCATACAATGGCAGCCACCACTCAAATAATAACATCCATTAGTGCTTTCGAGCCCTCATGTTTGACAGCATAATATAATATTTAAACAGTACAGTACAGTATCAGAACTAAACCATAAATAGAAATGAGGTTTTATTAATTTCAAATTATTTTAACTTTGCTGATATTCAACCTGAGTTCACTGAACCTATGAAACTCAACAAAATCAGCTTGAAAAAAAAAAAATAGGCCAGAAAATATATTCACAAAATGTATCAGGTTTTGCGGAAAATGTGCGGAAATTGCTTATTTGACGTCTTGGTATTGATTTGAATAAACTGCCAGCAACAAATAAATCATTGTAGCTAAATTACTTTGTGAATTAAATAAAAGATTATTTATATCTAGTTAACTTTACCCTTAGTTTCATGGCAAATTTATGGGTGAAAATCATTTTAGGTTTAAGAGAACCATGATGTTTTATAGCGTGCTTACAGTTACGCACAGTTAATCTTCTGTTTTGTTGACCGGGTTTGACTATAGGTGATCGCCTGGATCATGAAGTGTCAGCGCTCAGTCTCAGAGGGTTAAGGGTTCAGACAGCTGACGGGATGTGTTGCTCCTTCATGTAGAATAGAACCAATGGAGGTGGGTTGGGTGTCTTACTAGGATGCCACCCGCCGCTTCCTTTTTGAGGAGGTCCAGGGACGTCCAGCTGGGAAAAGACTACTTCAGGGCCGAGCCAGAAAGTAGGAACTCATTGGGAGAACATGGCGAGGCAGCGGGACTGTACAGAACCTGCTGCCGCCGCCACCTGACTTTGCAGGAGAGGCAGAAAATGGATAGTTGGATGCATGGATTGCTCAGTTCAGTGATATTCTTCCTATAGAACTGTGTTAAGATTTTACAAATCATCCCTAGACTGCACAGGAAATAACAGACAAAAACAAAGCAGTGAAGAATGGATTTAAAAAGACAACAACGAACAAACTAGCAGAGAACAAACCAGTATGTCCAGCCTTCACGCTGACACACACACACTTACACAGAGAGCACTGCTTGTTGTGGTGTTGTTGCCTCAGAGACTGCAGCAGCTGTCGGTGTGTTAGCGTGTGAGGTAAAACCAGGAGGATCAGCGTTACAGCAGGGATCTGAAGTGCCAATTAATTAGGATGAAGTAAAGGAGTGTGCGGGCATGCTGTAGAACGCACAGCCACAGCCCAGATGTGGAATTTTCTGCAACGCTCTTGTGTTCCAGGATAAAAGAGAGCACGTTACGTTTAAAATAATGTTGTTATCTCTCAGTGCTTTAACTATCAATACAGCATTTGGACATTTTCTGAGCGATTGCCACTGTGAGTGACTTTTAAAGATTGATGTTAACACATTTAGAAGGTTTTTCTTTTGCCTCTGTGTTTCTATTTTTATTTGATTCTTTAATTTGGCTGCTGATGAGGTCCACAGGTGTTGCAACACGGTAAAAAAAGCTTCTTATGTCTTTTTGTCTGTGAGGAGGTGTTTTAACAATTTTGCACAGACAAACAAAAATTTCAAAACAAAGTCCCCTGAATGTTAGAATTTTAAATTTCTATGCGGCTTCATGAGCATTGTTATCTGAGTTTTGCCTTAAAGGCTACGTACAGGCTGCCCTGATCCAGTGATAGTCAAGGTTTTTGGGAGCGCGAGAGAATCTCTGCTACCTCCTCTGCACAACATGGCTCAGTTCAGAGCAGAGGAGCTTGGAGTGTTGCTTCCTGGGATCATCAGCCCAGTTCACAGTTAGGTTAATTGTGGGTGGCGAAGCGCTGGGCGTTTGCAAAAAGCAAGAGTTTTTATTTGCAGATGAAATCAGCAGTTTGAAAGCAGCAGAGGAGGACAGAGCTGGAGGATGGAGGCACACACACGCTGCTCCATCCTTTATCTTTGATTGTGTAATGGAGCAAGGAGACACTTGCAGAACACGTTGGAATATCTCAATATTTGAGTGGAACAAAGTAAAGTGCAGCTCTTACAGTATCTGGAGCAAGCGATCACCACTTCGAGGAGCACTCCCGAGATCTGACACATTCACTTGCTTGAAGCTCGGCTCACTAATCAGTGCTATGCATCCCGTGACAACGCCGTTTCCTGAAATCGGCGTTCCTATAAATCTAAACTGCAATCAGACTACTTTTGAAGCAAGTGGTGTGATGTAGCATGTTTTATAAATGATTAAACTGCTAAACTGTTACTGCCAATACTGTGTTTTCTGTGATGCAACGGTTACCGGAATATATGTCATCAATGCAGAAATTGTCGTAGTAAGAGCATACTGGTTTATTTATTGCGTAAATAACAGCTTGCCTCATTTCTTGTATGTTCTTTGACTTGGTTTGTTTTTAGGATTAGGGGGTTGGGGGTGAATAAAATGGAGAAACACACAGTAGAAACAAATTAGAAATTGGGACTTTTGACTCCCATTCATGTGTTTTTGTTGCCTAATATTTGACTTTGTGGTCACTGGACAAACTCATGGAGAAACATGCAAACACGATCTAAAAGTGGTAACATGGATTTTGATGGTATGTGAGGCAGGGATCTCAGGGTTAGATATCAAAGCAAACGCTCCTGTACAGTCAGACAGAAACAGCTTTCATATGTCTGCCGCTGGCAAATCTAGGTGTGTCACGCTCAGTCCAATCATACGTGAATGTGTATTTTCTGCTCCTTGACTGCTGGCGACATGATTGAACCATTATGTGCAAATAAACAATGTCTCTTCCTCCTTTGTCCAACATGTTCTGTCTTATCGTTATTTATATCAGAATGTGAATTTATGTCAGTGTCCATATGACAGGGCTGAATTTTGTAGCTCACTTTTTTAGGTAAGCTCAGTTAAAATAGCATCTCTGCAAGGAAACACAAGGAAAACGCAGCGGATGGGTCTCCTCAGGGTTGCAGGGGTGCAAAGAGCCAATCCAAGCTGTCACTGGGCAAGAAGCAAGGCAGAGAAAGACAACCATCGATTTTAATCACAGCTTAACCTACGTTCATTCGTCTTCAGGACGTGGAAAGAAGTAAGAGAAAACACATGCGAAGATGAACCCAGGTCCTTCCGGCTGTGAGGTGACAGCGCTGACCTCTACTGCACTGGGCCAACCTGTCTAACATCAAAACCATCACGATCTACACGTCTTGTGGTAGATGAGCCAGAAACCAGAATTCTGTGAAAGTAGAAGCATATGATAGCTGCAAAGCCCTGGGTGGGACAGCTTTATTTTGACACAACAGACTGGTTTCAGTTTATTTTATTGCCTGTGTGCAAATGCCATAAAATTTTGTTGAGTAGTTCATTGATTATATGAGAGCTGGTGCTACAGTATGTGAATTGAGGCTTTGTTAATGGACTAGGGGCACAGTCAATCAGAACAAATAAAATAAAAAAAAAACGTTAACAGAGGTTACATTTAACAAACAATTAAATTTTGCTGGTCATTGTCTGGAAAGTACTTAAATTAACAACACCAAAATTTACTGCTGTTTTCCAGGGTGTGTGTGTCTCTACAGTGAGTAACTTTTTGCAATTTTGCCACAGTTGGATCACTGAGGAACTACGCCAGAGAAAAATGTGTTATTAGCCCACATTGAAACCCTGTAGGCGCGTCCGGTAAGGGCTTTGAGGAGAGCAGGGTACTCAGCGTCATGACAGGGTTTCGTCCACAATCCTAAAACTCGCCGGTGCTTGTGTTGTATAGTTGTTATTTTTTGGCGCTGTAGCAGCATTCCGTGTCCAGCTGTTACTCCAGACAGAACGGGGCTTTGTGCCGCCTGTCAACGCGCTGCTCACCTGAGGGCTCACCTTTTTCTGTCAAGCCGTGACGTCTCGTCCGTGAATGCCCAGGGCTGATGGGGACGTGTTTTCTTAAGGGCCACCATAAGCAAAAGAAAGCTCTGTGAACTTCTCCTAACACCAGGTGAGTAATTCAGTACTACGTAAAGTAGCTCACAGTCTATCACCATGTTTTCAGCAATAACTTTTGAGACATGTTAAATGTTGTTAATCTATAGTTTACCGGGTATTTAACCTTAACAAGTGCTGAAAATCCTTCATCGTGACAGTAATAAATAAAATAATGCTTTAGTTGGTAGAAATAGAAAATTTCCCCCCAAAATTATCCTCATTGTTATTCCCAATGGTGCGTTTACGACACATTTGTACTGTATTTGCTGTTGCAAATTACAAATGTGCATGTGTGTACACAGGCCAAATATAACTGAATGCAACAGGCATTTTATAAAGGAATTGTTTAGTTAAGGAATTATGGTCATGTGTTTTTAAATGTGAGATAAGAAGATCAATATTAATCTCATTTTTATTCATTAAGTTCACAGCTGGAGTCAGAGCGTGGTTTGCCAAGCTCGGCATAAAGACTAGGAGAAGAAAAACGCGGGTAGAAATCAGCAGAAGTGGAAAAAAAATACACCCACTAATACGTTTACAGAGGTCACCAACTTGCACGTTGTTTCTCTTCACGTTGGCCGTGTGAGAATGTGACTTCAGCGTGTTGTGAATAGAGTATTTTAGTCCAGCAACACGGTTTGTTATGTTCATAAATGATCCAGTGCTCCTGAACTTTGGATTTCCATTTCATGCCGGCACTTTGCTCTCTGTCTTTGCTTATCCACGACAATAAGGGATTTGTAGTGAAAGTAAGCCGGCTGGCCTCGCAATCTAATCAAGGCCCCCGCAGGGAACGTTTCTTACCTTAATGCATCATGGGTAGAGCTGGCTGGAATTAACAGCAAATGAAGGCTGTAACAGCTGCCTCAGGGGAAGTAGCAGAGTGTGTTTTGTGCCATGGTGCAGGCAGGATCACACATAAACTCACCCCTGCCTCCTCAGTCCTCTTTCGGTAGAGGCAACGTCCTTCCGTTCTGTACTGGTTGCTGGACTCCCTTCAGCTTTTATTCCAAGCTCGATGTACATTTGAAATAGTTTGATTTGTCGGAGGGTCTGTTTCTGATGAATCAAAAGTGTGTTTTTAAATCCAAAGGAACGTGCTATAAACACAATCTGTATTCACAGGGGCACATTTTTTCTTTCCTCATATCAAAAGACCTCACAAGCTCGATCTCTACAAATGTGTGCAGCATCACTTCAAGCGAATCGCAGCGGACCGCTTAGATGACGGTACTGTAAGCGAATTAGCACCTCTTCTAATAAGCTTCCTCCTCTATTACGCTGACCTGAGCGTGGCTTCAGGCATTTCCTATGTACACTATCACACAACCTGTGCCTCGGACATTGCAGCAGGTTCACGAGTGGATCTCACTACCGCCGGCCAATGAGCAAATTGTGATCCGATCGCAATCTGAGCGGAATCAAGTTTACGAGAGCGCCTCGGGGTCAAAATGCGGCTTGCGAGCTTATTATCCGTATCAGTCGTTGCATTCACGACACAAAACAGAAAACAAAAAAAAACATACAGTACAAGGGATGATAAGACAGATGATACACAACACGCAAAAGAAAGTTGATATACCGTAGATCACCCCACTACTAGGTGATGGTGTAGTTTATATTTTTATGAATAGAAACTGATTACTTTTACATTGCAGCTCAGTTCTTAGTCAGAAATGTAATTTGTAGACAGTAGCGCAGTAGTTTGTTGTGTCTTCACCGCTCTGAAACAAAACCCACATTATTTAGATGAAGGTTTCTGAAGCATTTAATCAGAACTAACGAGCGTGATGAGTGAGCCAAGAGACAATGCCTGGAGCCGATCATAAGAATATTTAAGAGTGGATTTTCACCTTCAGTGGCATCTCCTCTCTACAGGCAGTTGATTAAGGGATGCCCTTTGCAGAAACTGAAAAGGGGTGTATATATAGTCCCACACCTCATATTGCAGCCTCCTACACCTCAGGAACTCCTCACACTGATTCACACTGATTAGATTAGACAAGCTATCCCTGAGTGATCCTTTAATTCCCTCACACCCAAAGACAACAGCATCGACGTGAGCTGAAAAGGTCAAAAGACTGAAGGCCTTATGATACCTAAACCCTCCTAAGCTTTAATATCCCCGCTCTGCCGGCTAATAAAAATACAGGAAAAACAGGCTCCATGGGTGGAACCGTGAACCACGAGCAACAGACTGGGTTTAATCCGTGCGTGTTCTTCGTCATCAACGCTATTGAACAACCCTAAACCTAAACATGCTGCCTTCCTGACAGCTGTTCAATTAGCCCCTTTTTCTTACATGTCTTACCTTTCAGACCATTTGCTCACAATACACACTTTTATTAGGAACGTCTGTACAGTTCGACTCAGTCCGATACAGCGTCTCTCCTGGAGTTGCATTCCAACCCACGGAGCGCTCCAGCGCCTCAGAACTAATGTAGCAGAACATGGGTTTGAATCCTTGTGTCAGCCTTGTGCTTTTCCGCATCTCTTCCGCTCGCCACCCAAAGACTTTGGAACGGTCACTCAAAATCGCCCATAAGGGTAATTACGGCTTTCTGTCCTGGCGCTGTGATGTGCTGACGGCCTGTCCAGGGTGCGACTGGTTGCAGTTACGCCTGTAGCCCCTAACGAGGAGGACCGGTTTATATTTTGATTGGTTGTGCAAAAGCATATTCAAAAAGACTTTACATTATGATAAGATGGTTTATTTCGGACATTATATTTCTGCATTTCGTGTGTTATCGCACATATAATTTGTCACACACTTAAATTTTTTACTGCA
Source organism: Macropodus opercularis (assembly GCA_030770545.1). NCBI lineage: Eukaryota > Metazoa > Chordata > Actinopteri > Anabantiformes > Osphronemidae > Macropodus > Macropodus opercularis. The sequence goes on from JAUCMP010000028.1 coordinate 9,931,599, forward strand.
ACACGTATTATTGCTTATTTTACCAAACTCCTCCTGATTCTTTCAGCACCTTCAATAGGTCTGGATGCAGCAGTGCAGTTGTACGATAAAATTACATAAATTACTATTCTCCAGCTTCGTTTAAGGGGAGAAAAGTGACGATTACACACAAAAACAAGTGAGCAACATGTGTTTTTAGTTAGTTATCCAGATCCACTGAACCAGTAAGAAACAAATACTAAAACTAAACAAATTTGTTTTGCACCCATCCTCTTCCACTTCCTCCTGAACTTTTTATTTTTTATTTAATTCAATTAAAAATACATGTTTGTGGTCTGAATTCAGCCAGATCTGCCGCCAGCATCACGCTGGCATCATAGCAGAACTAGGACAAGAAAACTGACAATGGAATAATGGAAACATAAGGTCAGCCAGGTTAGACTCTCCTCACTACTCGGATATCACAAAGCTAATATACTGTACGTCATTGTGAAATACAGTAATCCAGTGTGTTTTTTTATGCTTTTAGCGAATAAAGGGCATCATATACTCAAGGCAAACCCATTCTCTGCTTCAGTCTCCTCAACTGAATGGTTAGTTTGCTGCTGGAGTGGGTGCTGAGTTGATGGCGATTCGTTTGGAAAAAATGTGATGCTCATACCAGGCTCCAGTCATCCAGTAATATCAAAAACAATAGTAAGTTGAGCAATGTGCAATAAAGCGTCAGTCCTCACACAAAAATAATTTTATATGGCCTCGTTTGAATTTGTATGTGACTCACATCCTAGATGCTTTTTTAAATCACTAACGCTAAAATGATATTAAACAATGAATTAAACAAACCACTGTACCCGACATGCAACAGTATGCTTTCTAATAAATAATCCATCCGCTGATGTTTGTTATCAGCAAAAGCTTAATGACAGAGGCAGCACTGTTGCCCAGTATCCGCGTGCGTACAGTCGTGAACCCTGCATAGGCTCAGTATGCATTATTTGTTAGTTAGCTCGTCAGGCTGTCTTTTTAATTAGCCCAGCGTTTATCACAAGCCCGTGATTGCTTTTGTAATGATGTCACTGGTGCATAATGAGTAAGGAGGTGTCAAGCTGCGAACATGACAGGCGCTCGGCTTCCCTCTCCGCGGACAGGTTTGACGGGCAAAGGACAGAGGGAGAGAGGGAGGAGAAGAAGAAGAAGAAGAAAAAAAAAAAACACCAGCACGGAAATAATAAAAAAAAAAAACGTAAATAGAACAGAGGGGCATTATTAGAAATGCCAGGGGGCCCACAGGCGCCAACATTCAGCTGTCATAAGTTGAAATGTTTTGGGAGCGACATCTCTGTTCACCTCCTCTGGCAGCGCTGTTGTCTGGCATCGGAACAGCTTTCTGTCTGATTCAGAGCGAGCAGATAACCTTGTCGAAGGAGCTCATAAATAACGCTACTGTGTAGAAACATAACCTTGTTCACGTTCCAGGAATTAGGCGCAACAGTGGTTGTTGATTTGCTGCCAAGGAATTACACAAAGATTCCTCCGCATTTTAACGAGGAAGACTATATTCAGCCAAGCGTGATCGCGCGAGCAAAGAAAAAAAAAAAAACGCACACAGGGTGCAGCCACTGAAACGGAGCCTGAAAACGACACCTTCACTGGCATAGTGTGTGTGTGTGTGTGAAAAATGTGGAGAGAGCTGCTTTTGTCAAAACACAGCTCTGCCCACTTCATCTAATGAATCTGAGAGCCGCAGTTAGAAAACTAGCGGTGGATTCTCTGCAGCTCGTGCACGAACAATGCAGAACGGAAACGCGGTGAACGCTGAACTCACGCTGCTGGTTTTGCTTCGGTTTGTGCCGGACCTGGGTTCGAGTCCTGGGCTCAGCCAGGTGACCTTTCTGTGTGGAGTTTGTTCTCCGCACGTCTGCGTGGGTTTCTCCGGCTTCTTCCAGTCCAAAGACATGCAGCTGGGTCAACTGAAAACCCAAAATGGAGAGTGTGAATAGTCTGTCTTTATACCTGTAACCCTGTGATGAACTGATGAACCTGATGAACACCTGAAATGATAAATGAGATATAGACTCCAGTCCCCACGACCCTAAGGTTAAGCAGTTTGAAGAATGGACAGATGGTTGTAGCAATAACAATTCAAGAACAGTAGTAATAATTATAATAATAATAATTACAAAGGGTCTTTAATATCAGCTAAAAAAGCCTCATAACATGAAACACACGGTGACTCCAAACCATGTGATTGTCAAGTTGCCTTTCTACCTCAATGACAGATCATCCTGTGGATCCAAACAGGCTCAGTCTCACTCAAAGGCTACTTTGAGCATCCTGAAACAAAACTAAGAAATGAGACAAAAAAAAAACGTATTTACTGTATTGTACGGTCCAGAATTCATCTAGTCGGACTGTTTGGCTTGTTGATAGGTTGGACTACAAGTATGTACTACAGAGTAGCTTTACCTGATCTCACACCAAACAGAACTGGTAAATGAAAACGTTCTGTACTGTAGATGTGGAGCCACATCAGGAAGAAAATACTGGAGCTTTAAAGCACCGGCGTTACTGAATAGATCACAGTTAGAGTTAGACAACAATTCACGCTCGAGTGGCCGCTGCAGCTGATCGGCATATGTTTGAAAGCGTGGACGGAAAACGCTGCCAGGCTCCGTGAGAAAAACGCGAAACCCCAGGTACGAACCGGCCAAGTAAGGTGCACACGACAGTTTGATACTGGAGGCGTCATTAAGTATAGCGTTGTCATTGTACAGTATGCTTAAGATAGCACCACTGGCATAGAAACAGTCTGGCACGTGACTGAACTGACACACACACACGCACACACACACCATTGCAATGCACTCTGACTCCTCTCAACAAAATGTATCAAGACTGACAGCTGCTCGCATAAGCCTTCTGCACTGCCGCCCCTCAAAATGTGTTTATGTGAACTTTGCTTGTCTAACCGAGAAATCAGTGCATATGTTCAGCCTGTCGTGTGTCACCCTCCCCTCCTCCCCCAAGCAACCCCCCACCCCCCCACCCCCAACCCCAACACCCATCCTTCATCCCTCACTCCCCGTCTTAAACCGAAGCCAGCCGTTCTTTTCCTCTTGACATTTGTAGATGCCAGATAGCTGTCTAATATACTGTTGCAGCTATTGGCTTATGGGATTGGGGAGGGGGGTGGCTGTGTGGAGCGGGGTGGTAGAGCTGTGAAATAGCAGCTGATATCTGAGTAAACAGGAATCATATTATTCTTTATTGTGCGCTGGGAGCTAAGCTGCCTCAGATTGTTGCCTGGCCTCTTTTCTAGGGGGAAGGGGAGATAAAGGAAAGTTCTTAATGTCAATATGAATGAGGGAGCACCACACACACACACACACACACACCCCCACACACACACACACACACACACAAACAAATGCAAACCTCCCCCTCTCTAAACTCCAGGGACCTCTCTCAGCTTCTTTTTTAATATCCTGTGTACGTGCACCCTAGAAAGAAATCTTGGCCTTATCGAATCATTCTTATCTATAGCTGACCCCGACACGTCTTGTTTTCTTAATGCGCAAATGCAAAACCGTTATTACCGCGAGATTGCGATTTGTTTCTGTGGCAATCAAGTCGTTTAAGAAGATAAATTAAAAAATTTTGCAAAAGAGCATCAGTGTTGGGGAAACTGCAGAGTACACAGAAGATTGAAGAAGCGAGTTTTTGGTAAGATGCCAAAATCCTACACACCCTCCATCACTAGTAGCAATGAAATACATCATATTCAGTTTAGAATCAACCTGTCCTGTGGACTAAATGAAAGCCTAGAAGAGATGCTCCAGGTAGCGGCTGTTACACTTGCTACACAAGTGTTGAAGTAGCGGTAGTAAGTAATTATTAGTAACTAAGGCCTCTGCATTAAAGGCTTGAAAAAAGACATTAGAAATATCTTGACTCTCACCTTTTCACATTTTCTATTCTATGTTTCCATCTCATACCCTGAGCCAAGCTGTAATAGCCTCATTACTGCCCCCTGAGGCCAAAAGGCAGTATACACCTACTTTAAGTCTCTTCGTGAACATCTATACTGATCCCAGGTATTTCTAGTTCAAAAACCAGGGCATTGACTGAATAATAAGCTCGCAAGCATGTTCACTGCCCAACGTTTAAAGATGTGTGCCACACATGTTTTTGCACTGCCTGTGTGTGACTGTAGTACACAGTGAGTGCTGTGGCCCCGTTGGGTTTATGGATGTGTTTAGAGAGAGTAGATGTGCAGATCATGGTTGGGTTGCTGAGGATTGTCGCCCCCTGAAAGAGTTAAAATGCGCAAGTGACTGTTAATTAGCTTGCAGAGGCTGTGCAAGGAGATAGAGATAACAAAAGATGATGGGATGGGGGTCGGTTGCTGGGCTGTAGTGTTAATTAGAACTAATGTTGTGTTTAGTAAAGGAAAAACACGGCTGGGTCATGTACACACACCAAAAAGAGTCCACACAAAGCCGTCTCACTTCCACTTCCTCCTCCTCTCCTTTGTGAATGACAAGTACATTTTTCCTGGCGTTGTTCCAATTACCAAAGTTTCTAGATGCCTTGATCGATACATGGCAGCAGATCTGTGTGTGTGTGTGTGTGTGTGTCAGCACAGACTGTTTAACAAAAATCTCCAGATGAATGTCAGTGTGAGGCACAGTCAGGGCAAAGCGTTGCATCAGCCGCATCGGCGGCGGCGGCAGTATGTATCTAGAATAGATCAAGGTACAGACAGGTGTCGTTACCTCCACTTACTGCTCAGGGTTTGTGTGTGTGTGTGTGTGTGTGTGTGTGTGTGTGTGCACAAAGAAACTACATGTGTAATTCGACACAGCTTTCCTACTACAGTTTGTTTCCATGTCATATACATCTAACATCTGCAGTATGTTAGATTAAAAGTAAGTAAAGTAAGTGACGGATAACTAAGTTTGATAGATTAACAGATCTGATATTGACTAATTTATCATTAACAACAGGCTCAAAAGAATCAGTAGAATTAAGTCAAAGTTAAATACTGAATTGTTATTAATGTTATTGTATAGTCTAATAACAGCTAACCCTTTAAAAGCTAACATTAAATCCCAAAAATGTTTCTGTTGCAATATTTTTGTACACATAGATACAAATTCTTATTATTAATTAGTGACATAACAGCAGCGCATTTCCTGAAAGTAGGGAAAATCAGTAGAGCAGGTGGAAGAACAAAAAGGAAGATAATGAGTTAGGATAATAATAGAGAGACACTCACAGTCCTTGATGTAGTTTTAAATTCTGCAGCCTAATGGTGATGTCTACGTGTTTTGCTGGTTTATCTGGAGGACAAGTCATAGGATTCAGTTATGAGGCAACTAATCTAGACAAAAACCGAATATTAGCTACTGCAAACACTGTTTGCGCGTTTAGGCCAGAATATGGAGATCCTCTATGACGCAGCATCGTTCTGCTGAGTACCGCTCTGCACAATGTCTTTCCCCTGCCATAGGAGCACGAATGAACACAGCTGGGCCATAGAACACGAGAAACATCAATAGGTAAAATAAATTTCTAAAACAAGGGGCAGACAGGTGGGAGGGAGTGGAGAGCATAACACGGAAGTAAAGTTGTTAATGAGTGCTAAAATGATCTAAAGCCGCGGGGCATGCTTTTCATTATTATAAAACTGGAAATGAATGATAATCCATCATCTGCCAAAGACTTCCTGAATAAACTGGAGTAGAGAATAATGTATTCGTACTTACTCCAAGGCTGACCTGAAAGATAAGACTTTATTGATGCCTAAGGAGAAATTCCCATTTTGCCGCAGCACAGACGAAGAAAATAAAATGCTTTTTGAATATTAAAATGAAGTTTACAAAAAAAAAAAGTTTCCCCGGTTAGACTCTCTAAACAGACTCATATTTCACAGGACAACCTCAGATGGTGCTGAAACTGCAGGGTTAAGCCCTAAACACATACACTTACCTTGTTTTCTGCTATGTATTCATTTATATATTCATTTTTTCACAATCAGTACGTTGGTGCCACTCTGAACAATGTGTGTTTATCACATGCCAGACAGGAGTGATTAAAGAGAAATCATACAGAGCTTCACAATGTAGCTGTGATTACATGACAAGCCATCACTCTGTCACCATAGGGGAGGTACTGATGCCACATACTGTACAATACCTAGACGTGCACAAATGCCAAATATGTCCTATTTATGTTTATGAAACATGCCCCCCCCCCTTCCTCGGTTCTCCCAGCTTCACCCTGCGAACGCTCCTACAGCCATTACCCCTGAAAAACAGATCGTTCTCTCAGCTGTGCAGCAAAATTACTAATTAACAGAGCCGCTCCTGATGCTATCAGCAGTTTCTATCTGCAGTTACGAGTCCGAGGTCACGTCCTCTGATGATTTACGTCATTAAACAACATATGGAAAAAAAAAAAACAACTAATGGTGGAATGCAGCCCACGCACATCTATGATTTTATGATATATATATACGTTGATATCGAGGGACAGAAATGCTGGGAATTCTGTATGTTCCCCCGAGTTTTTGTTTCCGTTTTTAAAACCGTTGTAAAATTGTAGAATGAGTCGACTTAGAGTTTCAGTTGGACTCAGCCGCATCCCCTGCACATAATATCGACTTACTTATCGCTGTTTACCAGTCCATTGTCACAGCAGGAGTCACGTTACCTTCTACTTTGTTGTGAGAAGCTCGAGATAATAACACAGGCCTGTGCCCTCCCCACAAAAAAGGAAATAAATAAATAATTAAATACATGACTGAGGCTCTATTATACTTAAGCATGTGTGTACTTGCCTCTACGGGTCAGCTGAGGACGCGCGCCACGTCGTTTGCTTCTAACCAGATTTCGGCCGAGTCAGCGACTTCTCCGGGGGTGAAATCGCTCAAGCTTTGCTGTAACAGTTCAACAAGTCCTGCAATTTGTGTTTGTATTCATGTTACTTTTCATAGCGCTCTGTTCCTGGGCCCCCCCGAACAAAACGATATATGTGATAATTAAAATGTACAACCATGTTATAACACAAAATAAAACTCAGGGTGGAATGAGTTCTGTAATAGTTCACTGCAATTAGGCAGCGGACAAAAATGGGCACAAAATATAAATGATGCGCATCAAGTAATTGTTGAGATAATGTAGAACGAACATACAATTTTGTAGATATAAAGAAACTGATGATCCGTACTGATGGAACATGATGGTAATAGATGGATGGATGGGAAGTCTGTACTGTTCTTTGTTTTTATTATTGTTGTTTGCCAGATAAAACTTTTTCTTCAAAGTGAAGTAAACTATGCCTTGCGTAGAGGGTCATCATTATAGTTATGCAGCATCCTAAATAGTTCCCCCGTGGAAAAGCTGATAAAGCATAAAAAGCTAGACAGAAAGGAACGAAGTCAAAGAAATGAAACACGCTTCGTTCTGCCAATAAACCTTCACATATCTCACATGTCGTGGCTAGAAGACTACAGTAATCGCTGATTCATATTTGTAGATGGTGATTTTAGGTCTGATGACATTGTATTATTTTTTAAAACAAACCAGGCAAGATATTACCATCAACATGTTAATGCTAAAGTTATAATTTGTGTTATTATTCTCCCCAAGCTACATGTCTGTGTAATGTGTCATTTAAACCCAGTCAACCTAACCTAACCTAACCTAACCCATGTGTCAACCTAAACCTAATTTGTTTTGAATTAATATTAGTAGAACTTTTGTTAAAATAACAATTTCTACACAAAGCTGTAACTCTTCACTGATATTCTGCTAATCCAGGTAAAAAGAACCACGAACATCACACTGCACACAGACAGAGGTGAAACCTCTGGGCAAAGAACGGGCCCGGAAGCCTCAACGAGAGCGTGCATGCGTGTGGATGTGAAGCTGGATTAAACCAAAAAAGTAAGTCGTGATATACTTTTGATAGATAATCAGAGCGAGAGGAGAAAGTGAGGCTGACAGTTTGTTAAGATGAGAGAGAGGTGTTGCTAATTGGCTGCAAATTACTCTGTAAATTGTCTAATTAAGCTGGCAGTTAATTAGGGCTCGCTTGCACAGCAGTCTTTGGGAAGTTATTTCATGTTTCAGGGTCAGAGGGAAGATGTGGGAGTACGAGGGTTGACAGGTGGCAGGTAAAGGAGTGTAGGTGGATACTTTTCAGGTGCTTTCAGCTAGCTGATGCTGCTGATGTTTCGCACACACACACACACACACACACACACACACACACACACACTCCTGGATTTGTAGGACATTGTCGAGGATGAAAAGTTCAGCTTCATTCGAAATTCCAACATGGCTTTACTGGGTACGAGTCACCAGAGAGGTTCCAAATGTGTTTTTGTGTGCGCATGTTGTTGTTTTTTTTTTTGGTTGTTGTTTTTTTTGAACAGGCGACATAAAGGAACTAACCTTGTGCCAGGTTGGGTGCGTCAGAACAATACAAAAGTAAAAACACTATCACACTGTATTCAGATGTCAGATTTCATACGAATTAATGAGTAAAGGTTGATATAATTTATGACAAATCAAAGAGCCCTGAAAGTTTGTATTTGAAGAAAAGTACATAGTACTGACACGGTCAACAGACACGCAAGCTACGTGTATGTTGCGAAAATCTCGTCCTGTTATTTTAACTGAAGTGTCACGCGATGGTGGTTTTGTGAGTCTGACCTCAACGTTTCATCCATGCAAGAAATAAAAACAGATGGGTTCAGAACAGAAACCTGGTGCCACCCAGGTCGCTTGTGAGCCTCCAGTTTTGACAAAGACAGATAAAAAGGTGAAGATTCGTTGTCCATCATCCAGTCCCACCTTCTTCTAATACGACAGTGAGTTGTCTCTACTTATAGGTGATGTTCCGCTGTGTGCAACTGTGCTACAGACTTCACTTATTGTCCAAAGTCCCCATTTAAAAACACATCAGTTGGCCACAATTACTTAGTCTAAAGTGGGCAAGACCCTGAAATCCCTGGAACTGGGCCTTTAAAGGACTGATGGGGAGCCGACATTAAACACATGACTTAGAGCAAAGATCCTGAGCAGGTCACAGACCCGGCGCTGCACAATGAGGATTTCCTCATTTAGAAGTTACACACTGCTTTCTGAAGCGATGATCGGCCCACGTGGCGCCGCTGGATCAAACGATTCCTTCCGATGTTCTGTCATTTGTGTGTGACAAAGTCGATCAGGGGCAAATACTTCAAGTAAACTCCAGGCCCTGAGCGTTTGTGCGTTCAACTTGACTGCCGATTACGTGATCACAACGAAGAGGAGCGATCATCCAAACAACAGCAACAACAACAACAACAAGAGGACCTGGCCTGCTCACAAAAGCGGCACACTCACACTCCAGCAGTTCGTATTTACTTAGCTGCCAAATTGGAGTCTATACTTCATCCTGCCTGTGGACAGAGCGAGGGGGGCAGGAAGGCTAAACACTGCGGGCTCATTATCGCTGCAGTTACATGTTTACTGTTTCTAAATACACCTAATTGGGAGATCAAAGTGTTGGCGACAACCTCTCCCCACAGCTGAGAGGGCAGCGAACGGCAGACGCGCTCAGCTCCTTCCTAATTTGATCAAACGCACCCTTGTCTCGTCGCGTCAGAGGGCTCGTCGTGAGTTCACTCGGCTGTGATGTGAGAACAGAGACATGCTTGGCTACATCTTTGGGATTTGTTGCTTACTTATAGGAAGACGGAGGCCAAATATTGTTGTTGGTGCTACATCTGCTAATGTGGCTCTTGAGGTCTTTTATTGTCTTAATAAAGCTAAATTAGACACGTGCATTTCCAACGCAGACGTTAATAAATATGTCGTCATCAGACGTTGATGATTTTAGTGTCACATCAGCTGTGCTAAGCTCGAAACAGGCCAATCCCATTCTTCACTTCCTAGGGGTCAAAGGTTAGTAGATATCACATTTAGCGTGTTAAGCTAATACTAAGTAATTTAAGTGTGACTATATCCCAAATATTACAAATACACACATGTAAACAAGTATTTTTATGCAAGTCTGTAAAATGCTCAGCACGATCAAATTCTTTTTCGTTTTCGAAATCCAACATATAGCAACAGGTATTTAACCCATCATTACCACTATTATTGTTTTGACACTGACCTGAATGCGCTGCCGCTATTTTATTCAGAAGGCAGGGATGTAATTAGGTACAGACAGGGTGCTGGTCATACAGTAGCCCACGTGTTCTAGAAACGAGTGTCTGAATAAAGTGCAATAACTCCCCTAGCGACATTTAACATTTTTCGAGAGTTTTTTTTTTTTTCCCGTTCGGTTGTGTCGAGAAGGTGCGAGGTTAGGAGGTTAGCTAATTCAGCTACTCTCTCGTCGTTATTTTAAATGTCAGTGCGGCCAACCTCGCGACACAGCTGCTGTCAGTAACCTGCATTTTATTCATTTCGTCACAAAATGCAGTGATTATAAAATAATGTTTGCGTCTGCGGCCGTTTGCCTTTCTCTGGGTCTCCTGTGCCTATTTGCATATCACTCCAGTCACACGTGTGGATGCCACTTTCACTAACATCTAAAAAAACAGCTGATTTAAGTGTTGATATTGGTGCCACTGAAAAAGACAACAGCTTTTGCATTTGTTAATTACTCCTACAGTACCATTGACTTTAGGTTCTACTGAATTTTGCAACATTTCCCAAGTAATGTGTCAAAAACTATTCACTATGCCATACAAATGTTCTGTTTACTGCTTTTCTGTTTGTTTTGTTTTTTTTGTTCGGCAACTCCTCGCAGGCTTGGTGACACCCAGTGGTAACAGAGCTATTAAAAGTTTTCTTTCCAAAAGTTTTGATGTAGGAAAACTATTTTGCTTGCATAGTACGACTCCCATGGCTAATTGATCTTCACCTGTACACACCGTGCTGCCTGTTCGCTTTGCCTGTCGCCTAGCAACTGAGTTCAACCATTTGATGGACACTTGGCGTCCACGCGTTGTTCATGTCTTAACAAAGTTTTTCATTTAATGCTTCCCAAATGTTACCAGACGGTATTGAAGTGAAAATACGTGGCGTCGTCTCGCGCACTACAGTAATTTTGAGAAAGAAAGTGTATGACAGAGATGAGATAAAGTGTTAGCGTGTGTGCTGTGTCAGGAAAAAAAACAAACAAAAAAACAACGACAACAACAAAAAAAAAAACAGATAAGTGATTAGACAAGAGGAGAAGGGAATAAAGTCTGAATGCAGCTGAGGATGAATAATAGCTGCACCTGACACAGAGTATCCCTCATTCTTCACCACCTCCTAATTTCAAACCGTGCACACATGCACGCTGCACTGTTGCTCATTTATTTAGCCTCCAGCAGAGACAGTTTGTCACTGGGCCAAATACCAGACCAGAAATTCCGCTACTGTGTGTGTGTGTGTGTGTGTGTACACGGGCCACCTCCCACACGCTCTGCGCTGATATTCTGTCACTAGTCTTAGCAATTCTGCGCTTCGAGTCTGTACAAGTACAAATAGGGACAGCTGGAATTATGTTTCCTGGAACTGGAGGAGGAAGCTGCCTTGTAATGGAGCAGCTTGACTGATTATTTCATTTGGAATGAATCAATAAACCTCGCATGCATGGAAGGCCTTTAACCTTAAGGCATAATAGCACATTTCTGTGATTGGAGTTTAGTGCAGTTTGCAGTACATTCGGAGGTACACACAGACGTGGATAATGTTTTATAGAAATATAATATAATCCAGTGCAACACACGATTTAGGACTATAAATTGCTTTGAGGGTCTCGAACCAGTGACACCAGTTACAAAAGACAGGAACCAGTCTCGCCCTGTTCCTCGACTGCTTGTTGTTGCTTTAGTGAGCTACAGTAATTTAATCCCTTATACAAGTGTTAGCACCGGGGGTAATGCAAGTCTCCTAAACAAGGTTACTCTGAATCACCTTAAATGGTGCTTGACCGACAAGCTGGTGGGTTTGGGGCCTTCGTACCTATAATCAACACTTGAAATTAGAAAATGTTGTAAATCAGTCTTGTAGTGCATATTTGGTTAAAATATCTTTTTGTAACCGTATTGCTTTATATTGATAATGATGCAGAGTTATATAACATAAAGCGTCTCGTGCAGGATGGTAGTCTGGTGTCGATTTCCCAAATCAAACTGCACAATAAGAAACTTAACTGGGGTCACTGGGCTAACTACACTCACCTGTGTCTTCCCCTTTGCCTCCCGTATTTAGCCACTTCGACACGACTGACTGAAAACGACACCCTGCATCGAAACAGCTGCTAAGTCGGAACAGCGACACCTGCTGGCTGGCTGTTAGAACTGCATCAGCGCAGACTTGCCCACAAACCCTCGTTGATACGTGAGGTGCAGTCCACGTTTGTCTTATTCTGAAATAAAAGTTGTTTGTTAAAGATGTGCGTTGCGTCACATCATTTCACTCAACTCTCAGAAAACTTAAACTTTCTCTCTGACTTACCTCTCTATTATTAAGCCTATTCTATTTCTATATTTGATCCGTGTATAAATAAACGCAGAACGTGTTTGTGCGTATGTACACTGTACATAATGTTCAGTGTTGAAACCAACTAAACCTAAATCTATAGTAACACTCCCCATCCATATAAGTCAAATATAAGAATGGCAACAATGATAACATGTATGATAATATGACACCAGCAATCTCGTCCTCTCCATAAACGTGACGTATATAAGCACATACTGTCGTGTACAGTAGCATTAGTGATCTCACAGGTGCCTGCTCCCTCGCTTAGATTAGCCAACACATAAAGATACAGACTATCTTAAAACCTGTAGATGAGTTGAGGAGAAGCAGGGGCAGTGAAGTATGCAGGTGAAACCCAGGGCAAATAGTCTGAGTATACAACTAAATTGGATTAGACTTTTCCAAACTGAGGCTGCCCTGCACTTAAATCAGTCCGCCACAAAACTAGACCGATATTGTTTTCCATGATGCTCCCTTCCTTAAAATATTAGCATTCATATCAGGGATTAGAAAAAAAGAAAGAACCCCACACAACTCTAACCTTATTTTAGATAAAAGACAGATGCAGCAAGAGTAACACAGTGATGCAGATAAAGCTTTTTAAGAAGGTGACAAAGAGTCGGGGGCGAGATGTTAGTGCGACGAGTTGGCAGATAAGTACCGGCTGTCAAAGAGGTTTTGATCCAGATGCGGGATGTTTATTGGTCGGATGGGATGGACTGGAGGAGCGTTGGCTTTGTATCTTAAGGAGCCAGGTGCTCATGGGAGCGGATTAGCACCGGCTATCACTGTCACCCGCCGCTATCTGCACCATCTGCACGGATAAGAAACAGACACGCGCGCTCATACATTATTCAGTGGACAACAGGTTGTATAGGAAATCATTCCTTTCCGCAATGTACACTGAGGATCAGTGGTGGTGATGGTGGTTGGGGGGTGGGGTGGGGTGGGGGGGTTCCTAGCCTTTACTTTACTGAGGAAAACCCACAAATTCAAGTCATTTCTGGAATAGGTTCTTTCATCCAGCTAAAGTACTTCACAAAAACATTTCCACGAGCCCTTTTGTGTTCTGTCTGTCACGTACTGCTGCTGGAACTGACCGACAACAGCCCACTGACTAAGATAATTCACCTGTAAAAGTTAGAGTTAACTTCCTCGACAGATTAGTGGTATTTGCGCTTCGCTTAACGCCATTTTGCGCCGTGGAATCGTTAAATTGGCTTTAATTTATTGTACATATGTAAAAAAAAAAAATGTTTTTTTTAACTTTCAGAGCTAATTCAATTTAGTCTGCAATTAACATGCACATCAAACGTAATTATATTTGACAGAAACATTGTGTAGGTACACGCAGGTCTATTTTCACAAATTGTGAGGACGTCGTGGATTTTTACCTCCATGTGTGGGTGTGTGACAGAATGCCTGTGTAAGCATACAGTGTGTACAGTAAAGTGTGTGTGTGTGTGTGTGTGTGGTCAGGCATTGCAGCCCACATCATAGTTTAATGATGGCTTAGCAAACAGCACACATGCACTCGACAAAGATGAATGATACTCCCTGCTTGTACAGGCTATGATGCCTCTCTCTCTCTCTGCCTTTCTGAAGTCTTCAGTTAGTAAAGCCGCGGTAACCTGGTGCGTTGGGGGCGAGCGAGACAGAGAGCGGAGGTGTAGGGGCCAAGTCTTTGATTTTCCTGTCACGGCTGCTTATAATGATTAATGCCTTGACTTTGGGGCCACTCTGTGTGATTATGGGGCCCACAAGCTCCTGCTTCTTCCAGTACCAGCAGCTGTGATGTCCACAAATACACATGCGTGCACAAGGAAAGGAGAAGTGACAGTGTCCTCTTTAACTGCTAACGGTGTATTTCCAGAGGCTGCCCCACAGGGATAAAAAAAAAAAAAAAAAGAAGCCTTTGTAGCTTGAAAACTGTACAAATTCTCCAACTCAAACTAGAAAATACGTTTGTCTATGGTCTCTACAGCCCTTTAAATTACTCACCACGGAACTTCCTGTCCTGGTCCACGTGCTGCTTTAATCTCATCCATTTGCAAAACATTCCTTCAGAAGCCTTCTGGCAAACCGTATACTGGCAGCAGTCCTCTTTTTGGAGAACAATCTTCTTGCACCAGACTACGTTGTCGATCGTGGCCTCTGTTTGAGCCGGAGGATGCTGGTAAATGGTTCTGAAGGAAGCTAGAAGGATCTAGCAGTGGGACAGTGGGGCTTTTTTCCTCCACAGTGTCTCTGGTGAAGGGACCGTCGCGAGACAACACCGTCAGCTTCCCTGGGAAAAGATGACCACAATGGGAGACTCTGGTCTTCTGTCTTAGTGAGGAACCTTCGTCATGAGGTGGCATGAAGGCTTCCACTCCAAGAGTTGGCCTTGCACCCACAATAGCAGTAGTGTCAGTAAGTGGGCGTTCATTTCAACTTGCATCAACTTGACAAAGCAGCTGAAGAAGAACAAAAGTGAGTGAACTTACGACACAAGTCCATTCCTGCCGCTAGTGTTTTAGTGTGTACATCATTAATTGAAACCTTTGGAAGATCTTGGAGAAAACATTTTGCACCAAAAGTCTCTTTAAAGTCGTGACGAGAAGTGTTTCTGTTTGTGATTCGCGTTTTTGCTGATGATGCAAACGTCACATTACAGCTTTACATTGGTATTGATTCTTTTTTCTTTTTTCTTTTTTGCTTGGGAACTCTTAAGTCCCGTTTTTAGCCTAATTCAAACATCAGCGTGGAAACACCTTGTAAACACTTATTAACAATACCATGTCTGCCTACCTGATACATTTCAATCCAGTCACAATGCTCCATAGGGGAGAACTGTGCAGCCTC
This sequence comes from Macropodus opercularis, assembly GCA_030770545.1. Classification (NCBI taxonomy): domain Eukaryota; kingdom Metazoa; phylum Chordata; class Actinopteri; order Anabantiformes; family Osphronemidae; genus Macropodus; species Macropodus opercularis. The sequence continues at coordinate 9,946,961 of JAUCMP010000028.1, forward strand.
ATTGTGACTGACAAAGGCCTGCCAAGCAGCTTGCCGATCTTTTCAGAGCGCCTGCGATAGTGATCAGCAGCAGTCACACGTCCCTCTCTCGCTGTGAATACTTCACTATTTGATCTGGCCTTAGCCGCCTTTACTAGCTTTAATATGTAGGATTATCTCCTCTTCACTCCCATGTAACGTCCTTGACCTCCCCTGATCATCTGAGAGTCGGGAAGAGGAGAGATATGAGAGAGGGAGGGAGGGGGCGGGGAACAAAGAAAAGGAAGGAGGAAGTCAAGGACGGAGGCAGAATGAGTGGATGAAAAAAAAAAAAAGGAAGGCGAACTGGAAAGAAGGGACAAGAAAGTGTCGGAACTCGTTTAGGAAATGAAGAAAGGTGTTGAAGCACAGTAATGTGAGAGAAGACAGAAACCCAGGCCCACCTGAATCTTAATGGATGTCAGAATGTTAGAATGAGGAAGGGAAGCATCTAACTTCTAGACAATCATGCCAAACATCTCAGCGATTCGTCTAAATTGTCAAACGTGCGTCACATGGCATCATTTTCATCAACACTTGAGATCCTTCAAACAAATCTATATTTCCGTACCACTGGCCAGAACTGAAATACCCAAAGGAAAACCGTTCTTACTACTATAAGGTGGGAAAAACACAGTTCACATTCAAATGTACGTAGTTAACCAGCAGCAGTGTTGTTGTGTGTGTGGTATTATCAGCACCAGCCAGCTTCCTAATCCCTGGTAGTACACTGAGCCTTTTCAGGCAGCAACACAAGCAAGGAATACTAATCCTACAGAGTGGAATGCACTGCCTCTCACACACACACACACACACACACCTGGTTACATGCTAATACACACCAGGCATGCCCCTGTGTAACACTCCATGATGAGTGAACCATTTTGGCGCACGACAACTTTTCAAACCAAAGTAGGATATGTTAGGAAGTTAACAAAGCATCACTGCTATTTAGTTGTTTTTTTGTTGCTGACAATCTTAAGTTTTCCTTCATTCAATCCTTTCAGCACTGAGGATGACTACTATATACCATATGGTGAGCAAAGGGAGCGTCTCACAGAGTTAATATCCGATATTATCGCGCTAATAATTACGTCCCTGAATGTCCGGACCGCAACAGGCAGGAGACAACACTGGTTTATATCACTGATACGTGCTGTAATGAGGTATTCGCTAGCATCTGCTGTAAGTATGACAAGAGGAAAAGTAGATAAAGAAAGCGAGATATAATGAGAGGGAATTAGAAGGTGTTTTGTTTTTGTGGTTTTTCCATTTCCTGTCATATGTGTTTTGCTGACTCTGTAAAAATGCTCTTCTGTCTAACGTTTCATCATTATGTGCCTAATGATACATTTTGTGTATTTATTTTCTTGATGTCATCTATTTATCATAGAGATCTTTATTTAGCGGCTACAGGCCAGAGGACGTGAGACACACAGAGTAGTGCATTTTCCATACATTAGGTTTAATGTGAAGCTTCAATTGATTCAAATAAAATGTGATTATTATTTTTTTTTTTTTAATGATGATGCCGAGAAGAACAATACTGAAAATAGGGACTTTATTATGTGAACCTGGTGGAGATTTAAATTATAATTTGTTTATGATTTTACACAAAACAGCTTTAAGGCCATAGATTGAATGTATTAGCATATACAGTATTATATGACTAAATCACAAATGCGTTAACATGTGTCCATGTCTGCATGGAGGCCACTAAATAGACAGAGTTGTTAGCAGCTCCCCTAGAGAATGATTTCCCACTTAACTTCACAGATGGTTCCATGTGTGAAATCAATCTTCAACTTCAGGATACTGTATCAGCTGTTAAACCAAATTACTGAACAAAGGTTCAAAAAGGATCAACCAGACGGATTATTAAAGCAAATATTTACTTTATACTTACTTGTTGTAAGTATTGATACAGAGAGATGCAAATCCAGCTGAGGAAAGTCCAAATTTGGTCAGTGTACTAATTTCAGAATTAAAAGTATGTGAGATTTAATTAGGAGACAGAATGAAAAGTGCTAAAAAGTTTAGTTTTCTTTATTTGCTAGGTTTTTCTGCTTTGAATTGAAATAAAAAACAACAAATTGTACTTTGGTATCTTTTTTTAGAAGAGAAAACATCCCAACGTACAGGCCAGTCACACTTCCAAAGAGCTCGCTGGGTGAACTCTAAAACCACAGCCAAACTGTGGCCTTAACACCTATGTTGGTAATTAGCACTAATTATGGCTCCCTGTCTTCAGAACTGTATGAACAATGTACAACCCACCCCCTTTTTTTCTGTCAGTAGTCTCACAAAGGCTAAAGTAAAGGCAGTTGTCACAGCAACACTTACGATCATTTCAAAAATTATATGTTAATGCTAGAATTTAGAAAATCTGTCTTTCTCCTCATTTTTGGTTTTATCTACACGAAGCTGACAATTCATCTTTGTTTTTGTGTTTGAGGTGATGCAGGCTTCATATCGTAGCGATTACAGATTACACGAATACCGCAAAGGAATTTTTAGAAAGAGGTGTCAAAACACCCTAAGTGATCAGATCGTAAGGAACCTTTTCGAACACCTCAGCAAGTAAGACACCAGGAAGCTCAGCACAGCGACTGCTATTGCAAAAAGGGCCGCGGTGCAATGACTGATTCAAACGGGAAGTCAAAAGATAAAAACCGCTTTAAAGCCTTTCACGAAGAAACAAAGAAGAACAAAGAGGAATAGAAAAAAAGAAAGTGCAAGCGCAACTTTCACGATACAGGATACCTTTTTAAAAAATGTGACATTCTAAGCAGTGGTTGCAAATCCTTTCATTAAACAAACCCCGGTTCCGAGCAGGTGGGTGCCATTAATCTTGACATCAAATTGCATGTGGTGCTGGATTGGTGGTGACACTCCCATCCACTGGGCCTCTTCTCCCACATGCAGCACATGGCAAGTTACCAAAATATCAACCAGGTGCATGCTGGGAGGGGGGAGGGGGTGCAAATAAGTAAGCCTTGTCTCGTGAAAATGCTAATTTGCTTATGCCATGTCCCAACAGAGCTGCTTATGATGATAAATGAAGAGACAGTCTTTAGGAATTTTAAATTGTATCATGTTTTAAACCTTCACTGGCTCTGATAACTGCAAAGATTTTACCTTGGCGTAGTTTAGCTTTTGCTTTCATATAGTCCTCATACTTCACGTTAAGCTGTTCACAATAAACTATTCTAAGCCACCTTTATGAAGCACCGCGCTGACGGATTAATTTAAAATGTCAACACTGTATTTCCCGTGTTTACCTTGCGGTTATTGCTATGCACAGTAGAATGGAAGAAAAGAAAAGTAAAAAGAGTACAGCCAACTTTTTTAAAGTTATGTCAGCCTATTTCAAAGTTTTTTTTTACCTTCTGTGGAACAAATCAGGAGACATTCAAGTCAATAAAAGAAAAGAAGCAAAGGACTGTAATTCTATAATAAATAAAAGACTTTTGAATGAAACAATTCTTCTCAAACTCCACAAGGGTAGGAGTCGTCACGTTTTGCAGACTAACTGACGAAAAGTCAGAGATAACGAGAGAAAACAACAAGCAGAACTGTGTTGTTTCTTTATTCCAAATCAAGCTGAAGCTGACACGGTGACACAAGTAAGTTAATTAGACAATTACAGCAACTTCCCTCAAGGACAGTGAAGAAAAGACAAAGTGGCAACGTTATAATACACTTTCCTGCTGAAGGATACGCCAGATGAAAATGTTCTGCTGCGGTTTTCATCCATCAGTCCAGCTTGTTAAGCTACCACTGGGTGAGATGAACCATACGTGAATTCATTATAATAATTGTAAATAATGTATAGAATAAACCTTAACGCTGCCCCGGACTGTTCTCATTAGAATATTACAACAATAAAACCTATTGTAATATGTCTCTACTGCGCTTATATATGACGCACATTCCAATGCGAGCGCATATTTTCAGTGTGAGCTGCATCCTCTGCTGCACGCGTGGCCATGTTTTAATTATAATGGCTTATACTTGCCAAAAGCACATAACAAAGGCGCATTTGAATTTCATCTCATCACGATTTGTTTTTCTGAAGATAGACGTGTGACTGTGTATCTGAACGCCAATAGTTTTTTTTTTTTTTTTGTTTTTTTCTCTTCCCTCTTGGCTGTCTGCTGTTAATGAGCTTCAGCAATATAATGCCTGTGATATCTTCCATTTACTTGAGCGGCAAGAGTGCTACTTTGTCACACTGAAGACATGAAAGAGCTGCGGTTTTCAGATCAGCTTGTGAGCCTGCTCCCTCTTCCCTGCCACCTTCTCATACACTCTTAATGGAAGCAGGACAAAGAGCTGGGTGCACCGTTTTCTTGTAAATTAGCAGCCTTTGGATGTGTCTCATTTGAACACAAAAAGCATGGGGTGCTATGAACTAAGGCTGACTGTGTGTGTGTGTGTGTGTGTGTGTGAGAGAGAGAGAGAAACATGAGCAGCTTTGCTTACCTACCTTATACCTCCAAAGGGAGGATGGGAGGTGAACAGGATGACAACACGGAGCACATCTGTTACCCTCAGCACAGCTCTCCGATTCACTTCCCCTACACGTCACCTGCTCTGTCCGCCTCGTCTGTGCCCTGAGACGACCCTGCGTTATAAGACGGCAAGGTGCCAAGTTGTCCCTCTCTATAGTAGCATAAAATAGATCTTCAGCTTTTCCTTTTAGAATAATGAATGCAGACTAGAGCCACCTGCTGTTACAGAAAGATATTTCACAGCCTTACCTTTTAGGTAAAAAAAAATAAAATTAAGATGACATCATCCCTACTAGAGTGGGGTCTCTGATGTTGACTTGGTGCAACGCGGCCCTAAGATTGTTGCGTCATTGTCGCGATTGCGCCTATAGGAAAAACGTCACGTAAACTAACATCTCTGTCAATCAAATACCAGCGATTTCTAACAAAGAAACCTGCGACTTCTCTGAGGAAGCGGAGTGGACGAGAGCAGGGTGATACCATCACTGTAGCAATTAAACAACGCACTCGGTTGTGTTCTTCTTTTCACCATTGCACTGAGATATCTTCAAGGTTGGGGACGTAATGTCAAAAGACACAAACACAATGAGGCACCAGTCAATAAAACCATCCCCTTCAGGGTGGACTCCTCTGTCTCTCATAGCCCCCCCAGATAAATGTGAAATATACTGAAAAACTACAATTACATTTCAAAATAATATTCCATGCGCTTAACTGATATCATTGTTAGGCTTCTGCTCATGTAGTAAATATTTTGATCGTTCATTTTTATCATGACATGCATGTCCTGTCGGTAAAGCTCAGCTGTGTCTAATAAGAGCGATGACGTCGGAGTTGTAGAAAAGCTGGACACGCAGCTGTGCAACTTTGATTTTGAACATTGCGTGTGTACATCACTTTCCAAGTTTACGCTCAGCTGTTATGCCAGAGCTGAAACTACCTGCAGCCATATTATGATTAATTATCTCTGTTCTCTTCTGTAAAAAAAACAAAAACAAAACAAAGCACTTTTCTATTTCTTCACTATCCTTAACATATATTGAAGCTACCACCCACAGTGGCCAGTGCAGCAACACTGCCCTTCTGTTCATGATTTGTTGTTGGCTTACTGATTATCAAAGGCTTTTGTCTAAGTCCTAGTCCAGTTGCCATTATGGGAGATAAGCTACATAAGGTGACAGATCATAGAACTTAAAAAATGGAATGTTTCGTGCAGTTGGCCGGGATTGGAACCCAAGACCTCTAGGACTTAGCATCTGTCTAAAATGCAACCCATCAGTGTCCTGATAACAATGTTGTAGTTGTGTCTGGCCCTCAGCCCCTAATCTAAGCAATTTTATTTGTTTTTTTATATTATTTAGTATTGATGGTTCTTTTATCATTGAAGATGAGATTTGTTGCTCGCAGCTGCAAATCGAATGTTGGAGATGTTAACCAAATCGGTTAAACCATAAGTGTGGAAGAGGATAAGCTATCTGTACAGCTGCTAATAATTAAATTGGGATCATAATCATTGATACTTAACCCCACTTAAACCTCGGAATCAGAATCTATTTCATAAGCCCAGTATGCATAAATACAGATAATGTATGAATAAAAATAAGAAGGGGGTAATAAACACGGCCAGATTCAGCGAAATATGAGCTATAAATGATCACATACAGCATGTTACACATCGGAAACCATGAAACTAGTGAGTTTGGAGGGTTTGGCAACTTATTATTGTGCTTTAAGATTGTCTGAGCTGTAAAAATTGGAAAGACAGACTGGGCTTGGACTTCACCTGGTAACTAGTTTCCCTGAATGCTGCACTCTGAAATTACTTGTCTGCTTTTCCTCAAAAAAAAAAAAAAAATCAACTTTCAGCAACTGAGAAAAACGATTTGATCCCTGGACACTGACACAGCTTCGGCATTTTTCCTGTTGCTGCTCTCAGCAGCTTCGCAAACGGGCGCCGAGGATGTTTTACACATAGGAGAGCGCCATCTCTCAATTACAGTGAATGGGGAAATGACAAAATGAACCGTGAAGACACAGTGCTAATCATTTCTGCAGATTACTCTTCAATATCAGCCGACAGATTAGCTCAGAGAGGCCTGCACAAATAGTTCCAATTGTGGCTGCCAGCACTGCAAAATGTGTGGTCATTACCTCCGAGGCAAGATAGTGGAGAGATGTGCTTCTGTGTGTGTGTGTGTGTGTGTGTGTTTTGTAGCAAGCTTCCAAGAATGTGTAACCCTGACATGCTTTGCACACATGAGAGTTTGTGTGAGTGTATGATTGTGTCGACATGAAATGGCCTTAAATTGTCCTCCCAACCATCAGGCGCTGCAGTCATGGTTTCCAGGTGATGTCCAGTTATCTCCATGGAGACGTGTCGTTAAGGGAAGTCATTAGGTTCCTGTTAGCCAAGGTCTCTCTGTGGAGATAATGAGATTCGGGCTGACACGACAGCCTGGATGGTCTAATGTAGTGTTTCTGAACTGGTAGGGTTGAGACCCAGAAAGGGTTTGAGAGAAGCTTTCAGAGGGTCGCACAAAACAACCGCGAGGTTACGCGACCGTATTCCTGAGTCTATTCGATTTTCTGCTTTCACCAAAAACCTTCTATCGGTCGATTGATAAAATGGAAAACTGAAACGTGGACTCACCAGAGGTTTTGAGCTAGTGATTCACGGTAACACTTTCTAACCTTTGTTTCAAATAAAGTTTAGAATCATCCAGAACACTGATCCAAGCAAGTCTGCATCTTTTTAAAGAATCGTTTCCTGAATAGGATTCGACGAGTTGAATCTTAATAAATAATGTCAAGATAAAAAGCTCAGTAGGTAACTAAGAACGCTCTGTGCTAGTAAAACTGTTCTCTGCTTGACACGCTTTTATTAGGCCTCTGCGTCTACATCCCGCAAGTCGGACTCTTTATTACGTTATTAAGTGCCATTAAACATTTAAAGGAACATCAGTGCACTTAAAGCTCTGCGATTAACTCTTTGGAACATTAAACCTAGCTTGATGTGGAGGTGTGCTTTTAAATATTTCTGACTGACCAATCAGAGAATGTTAGTGTCTTCTACTTGATTGATTAATAAACTATAGCAGCCCATACCTGTCATCCATAATTTTGCAGATTTCCAGTTAATGTGTGTATGACACATGAAAAACTCCACAAACACAATATTTTGCCAGTTTGAGGTTCGAGATGTCTCTCAGTGATTTTTATTTTGTGCTTTTCTTGAAGCTTTCCTTCTCTGTAGATGCTCTAGATAGACAGTGATTCTCTCTTGCCTCCCAGGGGGAACCCGTTCATACATCAGAGTCCTTTTTATTTATGTCATTACTTAAAACCGGCTGGCGATATTGAGAAGCGAGGCCGACATAACGTCTTTTACAGCGAGGCTTATTGCATGGCTGGGAGGAGAAAGTGGGAATTAGGGGGAGGAAGGGGGGAGAGAGGAAAGGAAGAACAAGCGAGATATGGAGAAAACAGGAACCTTTAATCCAGTTGGGGCTCCCAGCAAACACCTGTCTCTGTGATGTTTTTATTGTTTTAATAACGCCGGCGCTGCAGAGGATATGTCCTGATCTGGTAAAAAATTATAAATGTTGATTTTTGGTGTTGGGAGATGGGCTGAAGCCACAGTGGCAGATCTTGGTTTGTATTGTCGAGAGCTGTCATGTCGAAGGAAGCTATTGAGCGTTTTGTTAAATGTTCTCCCACCTTATATCGTTTCTTCTTCCTACTACTAGCTCATCAAGTATTGCGAGGAAGTCGTTGTTCTGTTACAAAAACATCCAACTTCAGTGACATCTTTATATTTAGTGCTGAAAATAACAGATCACTGTCTATTCTAAGTCTTCTCCATATTTTGGATATGACTGAATGTAAAAGGCGGCTTAAACCAAATGTTTTCATTAAATAACGCATCCCCATCTGAGGATATCAAAGCCCACGATGCTCAGGCTAAATAGATAACGCTGTGATTAACACAAGAGGCTCTTGTGTCGCGCTATAATAAAATCTTTCCATCTGCTATAAATATCCAGGGCTAAAGACGCAGGTTGTGTCCCCTTTGTGTCTCTCTTCACTCTGCTTCTCGTGTCACGTTGCGTCTTGGAAGTACCAAATCGGAAGAGCGAAAGTGTCTCGGAGGAGAGAGTGCGCGCTATTACTTCCCATTTGGCTTGTTTTGTTGTGTCACGATGACAAAGGCACACAGAGTAAAAGACGCGCAATTTACAGAGAGAGAGGTCAAGGGGAAGTTGGGGAAGAGGGATTTAGCGTAGGCACGTGGGTTGTGGTTAATTTAAAGAATTTCTTGCTGTAACATTTGACTCCTCTGCATTTTTTGTGTCAAAATTAAAAAGTTTAATAAAAAAATTGCAGGACATTCACATTTCTTCACCTTTCCACCAGTGAGTGAATGCATCTAATACATTAGTTGGAAGTTGCTGACATGTGCCGTACATGTATTCACACCTATGCAGAGACATTGCACATTTGTCCAGCCTGCTGCACTGGGAACTGTAGCTAACCAGGCCTGTGTTTTACTTAGATGAGCGGGATGTTTGCCCAACTTGACCTGTTGTCTCAGAAGCCATGGCTACTCCGAAGTGCACAAATATTGAAACAGCAGGATGTAATCCTAGATTTGGAATAGGACACATTTAGTTAAATGTTTGCCCACCCACAAATCGTGTAAGGCTTTGCCAAGTGGCACCGAGACAGATGATACCATTGGGCTGGAACAACCAGACAGGCGGTGTGGTGGGGCATTTGGATGAGAGGGCTGCGCAGACAAGAGCGAAAGCAAAGAGGTTACGCCTGTTGAAAAGAATCATTCACGGGAAAAGTGGATCAGTAAGCAAACCAGGCAGAGGCACCGTCTTCTGCTGGAGCTGCTTTCAGGACCAGACGTTTTCTGGCTGGGCACATATGTGCTCTCACAGGCCTCCAAAAGCCTTCAGGCTGCTTCCCAAAAGCCCTCAAACGCCTCCCACTGTGACAAGGACAAGGTGGTTCAGCCACCTGCACCACACGCCCAAGGCTGATGCCAAAACGCCGCTCGAGAGCCAAGCGTTAGCGCCACTGTAAATGATGATGCTTTTTAATAATATTTCTGTGAATTTCAACATGGAAAACCCCCAAATTACGTTTCATTTGACTTGTATTGTTGTTTGATTATTTATCAAGGACAACACACATGACTTATCGTTAAGAAGGCATTTTGACATTTACATATCTTGATTTAGATATATTACATCAACTCATTCTAACGTGACACAGGTTTCTGTACGTCTGCAATGAGCACCACAAAATTATGACTCGATTCCGATGCTGCTCTGTTCTGCGACGAACCCGCATCCATTACCGGTTCGTCTTCTGGCTGGAGTGAATTTAAGAAATCCTGCCTTCTGAATGCTAAAGTAAGCGAAGAGCGGTCAGCCGGCGGGCGGTAATTAGATCCGACTTGCATATCTGAGCCACTTAATTGCATGGAGGAAAATGTCAGAAAGCAAATGAGTCTAACATGTCAATGTGTTAATTCCACTATCGATTTCATTGATGCGCCATTCGCTCTTTCAGCTCATTAAGGCCAACCTGTCAGACCCTACACACGCTCACACAACGTTGGAGTAGGATTTGTTTTTTTCAGAATGTATCTGACAAAATCTCACGTTGCCACTCATTGATGCCTTTCATAATCGCTTTGTTTACACATTCATACACTTAGTTATGCAACGAGGGGCCCTTAGGCTTTGCATTGCATGGATTCTAATTACACCAGTGTCTTTTCTGTGAATCCGGTTGTGAAACCGCGACGTTAGCAGATTTCCAACTAATTTAGTTTTTAATTGGTCATTTATCACATACCCTCACACATCACCCCCACATAATATGTACTATTCCTAAGATGTTCTGCTGCGGTCAGTGCTAACTTTTCCTCCGGCTGCCTGACACGTACTCATGTATGTAAACCATCTGCACTTCACCTTGGAAAACTGTACAGTCCAGTGTTTATGCTCTCAGTCTCTCGATGGGTCACTAAAAGCGACCTATCCTGTTTTTTTGGTTTTTTTTTTTATATTTAGATCCAAGGGATCCACCTTTAAAAAGCTAGAAATGTAACGCTCCCCCCAACATGACTAGTTAATAACAAAACAACCCCCCCCCCCCCTCATGGAATCAATAATTTATCTCCAGAACATGCTGGATTTATTGACCCGCTCATTTTTGATGGGTATTACATATCACAGTCTGCCATGGGCCAAATAATAATCACTTGAACATTACTGTGCACTTTTAGTTTGATCATTTAGAACAACGCTCAAGCCTCTATAATGATTTATTTGTTGTATATTTTAATCCTGTAGGACTAAAGAAAGATGACATATAAACTAACACTCACATGTACTGTACTATATTATGAAAAGACATAAATAAATGTCCACTGCCTGGGTGTGCGGCCTACTACTGTATGTCGTTAATTTGGGTGTGGGCTGGGACAAGAATTTGCTGAGGCAGTGGAAGCAGTAGCTGAGGTGGCAATAAGAGAAGTGAGTCAAGGAGCAAGCTAAACAGCAGAAGTGAGCCAGGGAAATTCTGAGATAGACTGAGTTGGCTGGCTGGCTTTGGGCCGTACCTGGAGCTGGGAGATGAATTTATGTTCCGCGATATCTGGTTGGATTTGCCGCTTGAGTGGCGAGACGCGGTGAGATGAAGCATAAAAGGCGTCATCAGGATCTCGCTACTGGGCTGAGGCAGGACTACTGTTAGATGACTACTGCAGAAGTCGTAACCTAACAGCGGCACAACCGCGCTGCATCTATATTAGCTCTGGTAATGGAAGCAGAGAAAGGTGTAAGCGACGAGATGGGCTCCTAAAGGAAGTGACAGCACCGAGCTTTGCTGAACATTCGCTAAAGGCTCTCGCTGTGTTTGCTGAGTATTAAAGCTTATCTAATTAAAGTAAGTGTCAGCTGCTTTGCAAACATGCCGGCGATGAACCCTCGACCCCCGGATAAAGACTTAGTTCTTTCTATGCTTTAAATATACTGTCACTAAAAAACTCCACCTGTACGCCCAAGTGTGTCAGTGTACTGTGTGTGAGAGACAGAAGGAGAGAAGAGGGAGAATTAAAGAGAAACGGAGAAAACAGCTGGTTGTCATAGCAACTCAGTTTTTCAAGGAGATTCAACTATTCATTTCCACCCTGAAGACTGCAAGGGAACACTTAACTCTGTTCTTCGCCTAAGGATACTACTTTAAAAGTCTCTCTCTCCCCCCTCGACCTGTCTCGCTACCTTGCTCGCCCTTACTGAAGTGTCAATCTGACGTGAAACATTCCAGCTTTCGGCTGCCACTCCAGTCTGCCAGCTCTTTTGTTCTTTTTCTGGTTCTCTCTCTCTCTCTCTCTCTCTCTCCTGCCCAGTTTCTCCCTCTCTTCTGCTTCACTTGCCTTTCGGATGCTCGTTCTGTCTCTGTCTTTCATCGTCTCTTTCCTCCCTGCATCTTGTGTCATGTCTTTCAGTTAAAAACTTTGACATAACAGTACTGGGTGGCGTAGCGGCAAGAAGGACATGGGGTCGGCCACGCGCCTTTCTGTGTGGCCCTGTGATGGACTGGTGAGAGTCTCTCATCAGGTTCACAAACTGACATGTCAAGAGGCACTTTGTGACATTTCTTGCCCTCTTAATGTTGTCAGTTGTCTTCTGTAGATGAAGGGTGGGTGCTGCAACTACTGTACTGTATTATGGGGAGGAGGAGGTGTGATTATGTGGGGCTGCTTTGCTGATCAGACTGTTGTATCCATTTAACCGATGTGGCTACCACAGTGTTTTGCTGTCCCATGACATCCCATCTTGCACTTACAGTGGTGGGACCATCATTTCTTTCCAAATGGGACAATGGCGTAACGATTAGGTTGTGTAAGAGTTATCTGTTCAAGAAGCAGAGTGATGCAGTTCAAGTCTACGCAGTCACCCAATGCACACCTACAGTAGCTGAGATGGTCTGGGATGCTCATCCCCTCTGGAAACTCCTTCCAGAATGTTCTGGAGCAATTGACTACAGCGTGAGAGTGTGCAACGCATTTATCAAAACAAACTTCTTTCAAGAATTGAAAATTAAAGGCATAAAACATATAAAAGTTGTGAAGAAGATGAGTCCAAACAAATGTCTACATAGCTCTAAATCTACTTTATAACTTTATATCAGCAAAAATGCTTTTTTGAATATATTTGATCAACTACAGCATTGGCCTCGCTTCATGTACAATAAGCTGATTTCATGCAGCATAGACTTGTCAAAAGGAAAAGATCGTCTGTAAATTAACCTCCAGTCATGGTCAGTGGCAGAGCTCATCTGACAGGGACATAATCATTACGTTGGCATAAATCCTGCAGACATATGCAAAGTTTGACAGATCACTCAATTAACTACTGCTGCCTCTGCTACACGCTGCATGGAATTATTATATGCATGTACATGTGACAGCATTTGAGTGGTGTCTATCCAAGCGTCAACCTTTATGTGACGGGTAAAAAAAAAAAACATTGCATAGACTTAGTGAGTGTTTATCTGGGTGGGCGGACTTTCAGGAATAGACGGGTGGAAGCAATATCTGAGAGATATATTCCAAAAAGGTTCATTCAAATAAAGGCAGTACCATGTTGCCACACAGTGCTGGATAATACAGACACATCGTGTGATTCTGTCAAAGACAGACATTCAGCCTCAAGGCTGCAATTTCAGCCGCAATTGTGTAAAACACCAATAATCTTACAGTATGAGGCGTCGACCACTGTATGTGATTATCATTAGCAAACCGTTGAGTCATTCCACCAATTCAGTTGTACCACAAAACTTCACTACTAAACATCGCTCATCATGACAATTGCCTCAAATGGAATCTGACCTGGGATGTGACCATCTGTGCACAATAACAGGTACATACACTGAAATACATTCTGCCTGCTGCTCTTTAAATACATACATCTTAGGAAAGTAAATTCTTACAAGCATCACAAGCTAATGACTCAATAGCATGACTCAACTCCTGCATGTGTCCTTCTGCAGTCTCCTCCTGCAAGGCCCATGTGGTTTTCCCTAATAAAGCTTAGTCAGAAGAGGACGCGGTGACTGTAAGCAGACCTTCGGATGGTGGTGTGACATGGTAGATGGAGTCGAACAGATTCTGTCTATTTTCTGACACCTGTGTTATCTTTCGTAACGGGATGAAATGTTAGGGATGAATGCGTGATAAAGACTCGTCCCGCCTCCATTTATCTTCACCTGCGTCGTGACCCCGCCCTTGGCCTGAGCCACATTCTTTTCCACCTTTGTTTTCACCACATTCCTTATGTGCACTTGATACAAAGGGACACAATCGTTCTGCTGCTGCCGTTAATGCTAATGCTGCCGTTTGTGCCGTGGCTTTTTTTTTATACACAGCCACAACCAAACAAAGCAAAATGACTGTTAGCTCCAGGTCGTTGCTTTTCCCTTTTCTTCCATTAATTTCCATCGCCGTTATTTTGGATCTGTCTAAATGTGTGGCAGCACAGATTCTGGACTGTTCAGTGCTCACTTTATCTGCTTTTGTTTACAAGCCTTATGTTCCTGCTCCAGTGTTTCCCCTGGGGCTTCATGCAGCCTTATGCTAGATTGATAGTGCAACATGTCTTGATGGAGAAGAGAACTTTTCTCTATTACGTTTGCTGATCAACTTAACATTGCACAGCAGTGAGCCTGGGGCTGTAATTGTGAAAGATAGTAAGATTAAAATACACACAGAACAAGATTCAAAAGAAACTCTTATAGAAATGTGTATGTAGTGCAGCAGAGATATTTGGTATCACAGTAATCCACAGAGCAATATTTTAGTACATGTATCCATCATGGCAGTAGAATCACATTGTAAGGCTGCAATATATTCACTTAACAAATCTGGACTAATTTATTTGGAGGCGAATACAAGGTTCATCCAATGGTGAAATGTTCTGTCGTCTGATCTGTTATGTTTGTTTGCATATCATTGTATTTAGCTTTTGCACAAATTCAAAGATCTTTTTTCCCCCAAAACTAGAAACGTTGTTTTTATGCTACAAACCCACAAAGTCGAGACCCAGACGCATATGCAAAACACCATCAGAGACAGAGAGTCACTAGGTTTAGATAGGAGTTTAGATATCATGAGGACGTACTGTAGTGAATCATAGTCTGCCTGTTGAACAAAATTGATTATTTATATGTGTCACATGGTTCTTATATTTTATATGTATTCAATGTAGACCAAATATGATTTTAAGTAACAAGTTGACATTTTTTTCATGCCAGGACAATGAAACGTCCAACCACACCTCATTTAGCACATCTGTAGTTTTTAGTTGGTGAGATGTATCCATGTTAATGTGTTCTTTCATCTTTATTAAGAATTAAGAATAACAATTCAGATTAATAAGTGGTATTGGTCATAAAACTATAATTAAGACTAATAATAGTAATTATAACTCAACTGAACCCACTTCATTTGCCTGTTTTGTATCAAAGTCCCTCCTTTACGTTTATTATAAACCATACCGTAAATGCACAATTTACTTTAAAGCTAGTACATTAAAATGTGCAAAAATTCCACAGCAATATTTTGAACGAACATGTCACAATGTAGAACAACTGGAGGCCAGAGTTACATGGATCATGCTTTTCAATCTCCAAATGATTATAAACACGACAATAATCTCACCCAACACTGTCTGATGTGAACTTAGTTGTGTGTGTGTGTGTGTGTGTGTGTGTGCTAGTGCATTACAATTACTTCTGCAAACATTTGACCATGCGCTGGCACTGCTGCGCCTTCGTGAACGACTTTGTGCATGTTAAGGTTTGTGCGACTGAACCCCGTCCCGCTCACTTTCTGACTGCGAGGCCTCTCCCGAGCGTTCACGCTTCTGATTTGGCTCCGGGTTGTGGCGGGAGGAACACGACGCGCTCCTCCGCCGGGCGCGCCGCGGTTCAATCAGCCGTGAGTGCCTGAGCACAAGAGCGCAGTGAAAGCATCGGCCAAGTGAGGTTCAACGTTTCCCATCCAACGTTCCACTCCAGAGGAGGGCCTGCGCGTTCGTGCGAATGTACTCACACCCTCGTTCCATGATAAAACCCCATTTAATTGAATCACCCAGTAAATTTAATAATCCTCCGAAAATAATCCGCTGGCTCGCTGTTTGAGCGGCGATTTCCCTTTGCACCATCAGCTTTGATTTGGATTTAAATGGAGTGTTTGTTGAGCTAGTCTGCTTTTGTTATCCTCAGATGCTTTGTAGTGTGTGACTTATTGCTTCACTCTTTGATATGAATCATCATGAGGAATGAATTAAAGTGTTTCTCACTGCATTTCTGACTAAATCTAAGAGGAAGCGAGGCTTCAGCTTAGAGAGAACTGATAACAGTTTGAGACATTCACATTAAAAACTTTTACAAATGACATATGTAATGAGGATTAAAGTGAACAAGCACCGATTTCTCGTTTCATTTAAACTGATTTTGTGCTAAATTAAAATGTAGCTTCTCTAATTCCAACAGTTTACTGTACATAGCCAAACAACCAAGGTGGTAAAGATCTGAGAATGGAGAATGTGACACAAGACAAAGACGTGTGTGAGAGTTGTTGGACTAGTCAGGAGACTCTAAGGGGAAACACAAAGAGACGTGTCAAAGGTGTCTTCAAGGCCAGATTCACCAACAGAGCAAAGAGAAACACCCAAGAATCCATCCTACCATCTCGACTGTCATCGCCAAAAAATAAAGTATCGGCGGGGGGGGGGTTTCCACTTCCGAGGAGAGAGGAGGCACAGAGGCGAAGCTATTTTCTCTCACAGTGCGCCTGTAAATTTCCTGACTTATGTTTCTCTCTTTCTTCCCCGAGCTTTCTCAGCTGTAAGACAAAAAGCTAATCAACGGCTCCTGCCTCTGGGGCAGGTAACCCCAGCACGAACTAAAAGAGAGAGCAATATCATTCCATCACTCAGTGTGCCACACGCTTGCTTCTCCCCATTCCTTTCTCTCCCTTGCTCTGAAGAAACATTAGTTCTAGTTATAAGGAAATTGCAGGAAATTTTAATTTAATGGCCTATTAGCTAGTGTCTCTCTCTCTCCTTCGTTTTTTCGCCGTTCTTACTCAAACTATTTCGCCTGAGTTCCGTTCTCTTCTGCTTACTTCACTGTATTTGTGGCCTTTTTCGGGAATTAAACGCTAAAGAAGTGCCCTCGGGTGCAATACGAGAAACACGACCCTGCTGAACATTGCGCGCTGCACCTAAAGGCAACGTGCATCTGAAGGCGCCGCCGTCGAGAGGAACATTAATATAAACGCTGACCGGTGCAGCGACGGCGTCGGAGAGAGAAGCGAGACGAGTTTAATCACGCATGTATTTGTCAAGGGTGGGCATTGGAACAACCACACGTCGGATTCAGTTTAGTTACACTTACGGTAAAACACTAACAACATATTAACAAAAGTTAAGATGATGATCAACTTCTTGTATTTAGTAGGGCCACATTTCAAAATACGCATACATGTATACATACAGTTTGTATAACTAACATTTTAACCTGACAGGTTCACATTCTTTGCTCTCCCGCTCACAAATTAAAACCCCCTTTGGCTGTTCTCCAGTCTTCCCAAATGGGTTGGAGGTGACAAGTAGCTTCCATCAACCTAACACTTCCCTCTCCCACATGCACACACACTATGAGCTTTACACACACACGTTATACGCACAGACCTACACGTATAAATACAGCGTCGGTCCGCGTTACCCGGCTGTTGAGTGTGTGCGTCCGTGCGTGAGATACCTGGTGTTAAACTGACAGTAAGCCCGTCTTTCTTGCTGGTACCTCTGTCGGCAGCTTGGCCTCAGCGGACCTCACACCACCACAACCCTGCCTGGGGCTAATCCTGGGATACGGGCTCTCTCCTTCTCACACACACACACACACACACACCCACACACACACAGAGCCTTTGCACACCCGCTCTGGCTTCCACCTTGCTTTCTCAATTTTTCACCATACCTGCAGACACACACACACACACAAAGTCACACTCCGTCTGTTAACTCGCTTGACATGTCCATTGATTTTCACCCCTGCCTCTCTCCCTACAGACACATACTTACACACATGTACACATTTTTACACATGTGCTGCTGTATATGGAATAAAAAAAAAACCCACAGTGCTTGCTGTCACTACTGTAATACAAATACACACACAAACACACACTGAGTATCATGAGGGCTACTCAGTACATTGATGACAATGTATATCCTTTATGTACTATATGACACCAACACGTCTACATACTTTATGTATAACACTGCTAGTAAGTGTGTAAAAACAAAACATGTCATCATGTAGTCTGGAAATATTGAAATAAATAATAAATGTTCTGATCCTGTAGTAACCAAAACATGCAGCATTGATGACTGGAGGTAAAGCAACTCTGTAAGTAAAACAGTGGCTAAAAATATGTATCAAAATACTTTAATATACTCATTTTAGTTTCAGCTTCTGCAGATCCTCTTTTTTTTTCTTTTTCTTTTGGAGAATATCTCACCATTGCATCAAAGACGCAGCGTGTACTACTCGGTGCTGTAGGTGTTGCTCTGATTTGTGTTGAACTTTCTCACAGATGTTCCGATAATCGTTTAAGCTGTTTATTATCATCTCTGAGGAAACGGGCTCGGTGCTGGTCTGAAATCTTAACGTGACCTTTCCAGTGCAACAAATAACGTTCGGCCATTTTTCTAATATGACCACGTTTTTGGTAAAGTAAAAATAAAATCTATGTATTTTAACAGATATTTCTTTGCTAATTATACTCATTCTCGTCAACGTTGCTGTATTTTTCTAAAACGCGGGTCCACTTCCAGTCTCACTCAGCAGACTGCTCCATTTTTTTCTAACTATTTGACCTGGATAGACGAGAGGAAATATATTCCTCTTAGGACCCATTCAGTCATTTTTTTTTTTTATGTCTTTCTTCTGCCTTTTACAAATCAATATGTCACTAATGGAGCAAAATCAAACGCTAACCTTTAGCCGTGAGAAGGAGATATGTCTTTTTTGAAAGGACAGAGAGAGAGAGAGAGAGACGTACATAGCACAGCCTCATTGATCACTGGCGTCATAAAAGAAGACTTGGCTTTTATAAGATTCAGCTCATGGTGTCATCCAACTCGGAAATATTAGATTCAAAGTATTTGTAGCTTTTGTCTCTATGTACCTTTTCATGTTTGAGTTCCGCAGAAGCATCCAAATGGTCAATCTCGGTGACTTATACTGCACATGTACCTGTATTTTACTTCACAGCAACATAGACTATAAAACATAGAAAACTAGGCAGAATTTGAGTCATGGTATCCTGACTTCATGGTTACTTCTCCAAGACATTTTGCTATTTTTTTTACTCTAAACACTATCTTTACCTGAGGAAAGATGGTTGTAGACCTCAAGATCATCCTACAGGATATTTCTGTCAGATGCTCGATGTGTTAATTAAAATTGCCTAAAGCCCAGAACTGTTTGATTTACATTAGACTCTGACAACAGACTCTTCCTGTTGCATCACTCGTCAGCATTTTTATAGCCTGATCAACACAATATGAAGTTTGATGTGATCTGAATTAGGCACTTGTCATCAATCAGGCATAGGATGTGGTTGTTTTGGCCTTGTGGCAGACACCAAAAATCACAACGAGCCCAAGTATGATTCATCTTCCCGCCATCTTTCAGCCGAGTTTGTGGACCACGATGACCATGCACATGTGACCTTCCGTAGTAACTATATAAATAAGCCCACTCGTGGGTTTTCTCAGCACAGGTATTCACTCGCTAGCACTGGGAAATAGAGCTTACACACAGGCTCATAAAATCCAATAATAAAAGCGATAAGAAGCCACTTTATGAGACAGCGGCACTTTCTTTCGCTAATAGGAGTCATAAATCAGAGCAAATCAGGTGCAAAAAGGAACAAAAAAGGCAACTACTGTTATTACTCGCAGTAAAGCAGACTGTTTCCAGCTTAAAGGTACGATACAAAAGTTCAGAACTATTCATGCAGATACAGTTTAGATTTACTTTCTGTTTATTTCTAGTTATTATTCTTGGATATTTTTTTTGTATTAATTCCATTTACTTGTATACTGTATTAGGGGCAAATCTAAAAAAAAACAACAACATCATGATACTGTTTTGCGTTTGAAATTAAAATGCAAGTGTGAACAATTTATCATTTGCACACTATGCGTTCACTGAACAAGATGTGACTGATTTAAAAACAAAACGAAAGGTTCTGCCGCGTTCCTGGATCAAAACAAAGTGATTCCAGCAGGCAGCGGTTACTTCTTTACAGCGGTATTGGCCGTGGATAGAAAGAGAATGTAATATTTTAGAATTAGACTACGAAGGAAAACATAAATATACAGAAACAACTTTATGAAAAGTCGACTTTAAGTAACGGTGTACATACTAAAGGTGTGTTTTGGTTGTGTCTTAGTGCTGATGCCAGTCAAAAATATCAAATATGTCTAAAACAAAGAATTAAGAATGACTGGAAGTTAATAGTTTTTATAAATAAAAGCCAGTTGTTTCCTGAGAATTCTCGACTGTCTCTCTCACCATGACTTCGATTGATGACCAGCTTCTTGCTTGTGCTTAGTCCAGATGTTGGGCTGTTGAGTTTGTAGACTCAGAGCAAACATGTATTTGTGAGTGCGGCCTTTCCAGTAGCTACATTTATATTCCACACATCGTTTTTGTGTGAGGGAGGAAAACAAACATCATGGATTTATTTAGAAGGGGTCAAGATGCTCCTCTCGTGCTACGTGATTTCGGTTGATACCTTATAAGCCTGGATAATTTTGCATCCTAATTTGCAGCTACTCGTTGCAGTACTCCCCCAGTCACTTTAATTTTAAAGCTTCAATTTAATTTTAATGTGTAAAAAAAATTCAAAAGGGTTAGACTTTCTGGGTGATTATTATGGAGGCCCAGTTGTTACTGTTTCCAGACATGGTGCTGGAATAAAAGCAGTAGGTGAGGGGGTGATTCAGTCATTATGTCTCCCTAATGCAGTCTTACAGTGGCAAAGAAGTGCAAGTTATGCTAATTATTTATTACTGGCCAAGTAGGAAATAATGTGTCAAAATAACACCTGGTTACCATTTATACTCAACCTTGTTTTGCAGATACATAATAAAGTTAGTGGCTGTGGTGGACAGTGTTTGAAGATAAAAGAAAACACTGGCGACTTAATGTATTATATGTATTTTACTTTTCAAGTAAAAAGGAAGAACAAAGTAAAGAGGGAGCCCGAGGGCAGCAAAGGGAAAATAGGTGAGGAGCGAATTCCTACTCAACGATGTCTCCAGCTCCGCGATGCCAGCGTACTTGCTAAATTGCTTTTGTGCTATAGCGAAGTGATCAGGCACATTACTTAACACTCAACATGCAGAGAAACTTTTAATGAGTCTAACAGAAGCGGCTTCACTCCCTAGATTACAAGCAATCAGCACTAAGGAGGTCAGAGCTATTAGACTCTTTGTTTCCTGACAGGAGCAAATATCCACGTAAGCCTACACCTGAAATGATCGGGGACGGAAACGACTACAAAGATGGGAGCTTTTATTTAAATACAGCAGCGGGGGGTAAAGAAGGGAATGAAAAGATAATAGAAATAGTGGAGGCCAGCTCTTCAGCTGCAGCCACTACACTACAACTAATAACAATGGAAATGATGAGTATGAGTAAAGCACTGAGTTCAGTATTTGGTCAGACCACACATCCAAGTTCACCTGAGGGAGTTATGTCTAACAAATATACTATATTTTGAGATAATATAAGGGACGGATACGTGCAAGTGTGCTGCAAACTATCCATAGCCACAATTAACGGAGCGGAGAAGGAAACAACTCTTGACCTGTTTGGCGTTTAGCGCTCGCTTCTCAACGCGGCGGAACCTGCAGCAGCGGCTGTGACACACAGCTCATTGAGGAAATTAAGCTTGAGCTGCTTCTTTTCTGAGACTTAAAAAGAAAACCTCCAGTGTGACTGTATTAGTGGTTTTCAGTCCTCTGTCAGGAGTGATTCTAAACAATCCAGCTGCCTATACGAGCTCCAGTGGCTGAGAGTTACATGTGTAGAGTATTTAGAGTATTTGTTTTTGGGTTCCAGCACTTCCAACATCTTCTACATGAACATTATATTCATCTATAGGTCATCGTTATATTATATATATATATATATATATATATATATATATATATATATATATGAATGTTTGAATTCTTCAACCGTTTTGTCCTCGTAAGCATCACAAGGATGGATTATTAGATATTAAAAATAAAAGTATAGAAAAGCATGTAAAGGTACCACTTTAGTTAATAGCTTGCAGGCCTCGATAAGCTTGTAGCTTCCGGGCAGTCAGACTATATACAGACTGTATAGTGCTCTGGCCTTTCGACATATGAGTGACACATACACTAAAGCGTTTGTTAATATTTTATTAGGGTAATCAGCACATCCTCCTGTTGGAATAACAAAAGCAGTAGCAGAGCACTGGATCAGGTCAGGGTTGAATATCGACTAATGCATCGTAGTTGCGTTCACCTTAACAAGGCTTGTTAACTGTCTGAGGAGGAGTCACCACTGTGTTACAAAAAGTAGCAGAGATGCATTTTTAGAGGGCAGCTCTACTTCGAAACAGAGATACTGAGTCTCGCTGAGGCTGAATTTGAGGCGATCCAGCAGGAAATGTCAACGCGATCACAGGCAATCGAGCCTTAGAGAGAGTCTGAGGATGGCGAAAGTAAACTGAGGTGAATGGATGAAAGGAAAGACGAGGGCTTATCTTTAAAAAATAGAGGATCGCTGTGAAGTTATGTATAAAGCGAAGCATCTTCCCTCCTGACAACAGAAACAAACAAAAGCACAACAACTAATATAAAAAAAAATGCACAGCAGCTAGAGAAGCTACCAGCAGATGCGGTTTTACACCTGATTAGCATCTTCATGCTTTTTGGGGTTTATTTGCTACTTTTTACAACTGCGCTGAGAGCTTTACTATCACACTCTCCATTTATTTATTATTGTTGTCGTTTGTGTTGCTCTTGGTTTTTGTATTATCCCAGGACGCAGAGTTAGGGAGGAACATCTGTCACTGGGTACGCCAGGCGTCAACATTCGCAGCTTTGCCAAAATCACTCCTAATGTCACCACAGAACGAACGCAGCCAAGGCAGCATATGATCACACTAGCATGCAAATAGTCCTGAAGCGCTGCGTTCAGATGCCCCGACTCCGTACACGCGTCCTCTTCGCTCGCCGTGGCGACGGCGAGGATGCTGTGTTTACCCTGCACTGTAGAGAGCCGACTGATTTCTTTTAATCTTTGCCGTTTTCATTTTAAATCATGCCTACACGGGGACAGATGCAGCCATTGGGCTGTAACAGCATTTCTTGGCAGCTTGAGCAGAAGTGTCAGGCGCCCTGCAGTACTTCACAGAACTACACAGCCTCTGGCTTGCTTTCCTCCCCCTGTCTTCGTGCCCAGTCCTGGGCCCAGTCTGCTGTCCACTTCTATGCCAGTTAAATACCCCCCACTGCTAACAGTTAAATGGTGTGGCTCTGGTCCACGCCAGCCCCTCTGCCCCTTATGCTCAGTCATGTGCCAAATATCTCCCCTTAGCTAACAGCTAAATATTTTCCTGGTGTTTCCTGGTCTTTATTTATTTGTTTATTTATGTTTTGTTTTGTTTTTTTGCCTGCAGTGTATCTGTCTCATCAGGTTGTAAGACAAATAGCTGAAATGGACTGAACTTTACGGTGTGGGAGGGCAATACAACAGATGCTGGTGTTTTTACAATTCTATGTTATAATAAAAATCTAAAAATAGCTCGAACAAAAACCACTGCATTCATTTATTGTTTCTGCTCATCTTCTGAGGTTATGTGATACCAACTGGATAAAACTCACAATCATCACACCAAGTAACCCTGGAACACAGAGTAACTAGGAATAATTACTCAGGGGTACACAATACTTCTGGTGTTCTTTCGATAACGATGACTAAAAGGGCGACTTTCTGGCATCACAAATCAGACGATCATTATTTTCGGCCAAACAGTTTGCATCTTGGGTCTCACATATTCAAAAGCTGTTTGAACCCATCTCTCTCAAACTTTTGAATTGGCACCATGTCTTTTGCAATGTAATTACTGACAGCATTTGTTGTGTCTTGCCATCTGTTGTTTTTCTTGTTTGCTTATCTTTTCTTTCTTTTTTCTTTTTTTTTAACAGAATGACTTAACTAAAGTTTGCTTAGTGTTGTTTTGTACTGATGCTTCTCGGTCGGCTTAGGCTTGTGGTAGACAGCAGATGCTAACATCCGTTCCATATCCTTCCTATTTGTCTGCAGCGGTACACTAAGTAGTGAAACTAATAGTTTCCTCGTCAGCCGTTTGTGTCCTGGCGCTGTTTGTTCTTTCACGTCTTACTTACTTCACAAGGCCGAAGTCCGTCCTACCAAGTCAGTTTGACGACTTTCTACCTTGTTGATGAATGTGGGGAGACTCCAACGCCCCGAGCCTGCGTAACTCAGCTCCCAGAGCCTCCCCAAGCAAATGGGAGAAGCAATAACATGTCCTGACATTTGGACCATTATTGGCTAAATGTAGGCAGTTGGCTCTGACTGGTGACATTTCAAAAGTCCACACGAAGACAATAGAACAGATTGAGAAAAGCGAGTGATGTCTCTCGGTTTATTGCCTGATAGATTTAGCTTAATATAATAACTTTAACATTTATTTTTAACGGGGAGCTTGAATAATTAACTGGGGGTATAAAAAGTTCAAAACAGTGGTGATGTTAAGGCAGGGTCATTAATGAGTTGCATTATTTGTAGTTTCAGTATTTTTTGGAAACAATTTAAACCAGTCATTCAAATATTATATATGTGGGCTTCTGCTGTTTTGGTGTTGACTGAATGTCTTTCTTTCGTAAGCTGCTCAGTTAACTTCCTAAAGCCCCAACACAAGAACTTTTATTGTATTATTATATTTTGTCTTCATGTAGTCGTTACTTTAGCAAAAAAAAAAAAAAGTTTGTTGGGCCCCTGACGTCCAGTTTGTGTCTTTCCACAGGCCAGCAGTCACTGACAGTTATACTCCCTCTCTTCCTCCACAGGTGGTGCAGATTGCATGATGAGAACAAACACTGTGCTGGGCCTAATGGCACTAAAGGCAGACGGCACACCCTGGCCAGACATCACCTCTCCGAGCACGCCGCATTTGGCCGAGACACTCTGGTGAGTGTTGTCTGAACTACCACTACGCCCGAAGCTGCACCACAACCTCCCTGAGGCCCCGTGAAGCCAGACTGGTGGCGATGGCAATGGAAAGGGTGGTGCTGGTGGGTAAAAAGGCATGAGAGTGTTTTTTGTGTGTGTGTGTGTGTGTGTGTGCTGGTCTGAGGCAGTGGTGCTGGTCAGTTTCTCTAATAGCATTGACAGATGGAGCAGATTTGGTCTAAAAGTGGTCCTAATCTCTCTCTCTCTCTCTGGGGTGAAATGGGACAAAGTGAGTGAGACAACCTGCAGTCACTGGCTGGAAATCTGCTGGAAAGAAAACTACTTTTTTGTAGGAATTTACCAAGTAGAACATAATGTTCCAACTCTGGTTTATGTTTCGCCTTGATTGCTTAACAGAAACAAGTCGAATTAGAAGATATTAGCAGGCAGACAGGAGGAACGCAGCACGGTTTCTGAGCCCACAATTTCTAAACTCGCTGTCATGCTCGTCTTTTCAATAATGCAACGTACCTTTGGCAAGTTCAGCACCTTTGTAAGGAAGTTTTTTTGGAGTGAATATCCAGAGAAATAGGGACTTTGACAACTCACGCTAACATTCTGTGTTAACTGATGAATTATGTTTGCAAGGAAAAATTAGAAATCAGTCTTCTTCCACTCCCTCATCATCTAAGAGAGGTCTCCCAGTTTGTGATTGGCTGATCCAGATCCGGGTATTGAGCAGTGGGTGGGGCCCCTAACATTACACCCCACCCCCGTCTTGCTTATTGAACGATCTCTGCTGTAGCTGCCCGGCCTTGTGCATCCCTTACTGCTCAGAGCCCTCTTGTTCTTTAGCCTGTGGCCTTTCGCTCGCGACCCCATCCTGTCCCTCTGACCACGATGTTGCCCTTTCTCCGTTTCCTACCGCAAATAAAGGTGATCGCTGTTTGCTCTGACTGATGCATTAAATTATAGAGGGACGGGGGCAGAGAGGGGAGAGATGGGCAAACAGATACGAAATTTCGATTTAGAAAAGGTGTCGATTAAAATTGTTTTAGAAACTGGCGAGTCATAATAGGTTTTGGCAGGTTGTGAGGCTGCTCCAGTAACATTAGCTCTTCTATAAAAAAAACTTTATTATTTAACCAGCCACAACTGACTTCGTTTGAATACAAAAGTACTATAGTTATAGTTTGCGCTTCCTATAGTTCAGGCTTCTTTGAAGACGTCCACACTTTTCATCCGCACCTTCAAATGCTATTTTTTTTTTAAAAGCGAGCAATTGCACTGAATGAGGAAACAGGTTGTGCTCGTACCTGTGATCAGTCCCTGTTATTCACAGCAGTGGATGGAGTCTGTGCTATCATGCACGACCAAATTAATCGCCACGCGTCCTCCTGAGCAACTCAGCTTCTTCTATGTGAAACACATCATCAAAGTAATTAGAGACAATACGCAGGAATACCACTTTGTAAGACGGACGTGCTCTGTGGGCTGCGCGAAAACACTCTGGCACTCACCTGTTCGCTAAAGCCTTCACCGGATTTCATTTGACTCGACTCGCTCTTGTCGAATGACGTGGCAGCAATCGAGACACCGCAGTCGTGAAAGAGAGTTCCGGTACGAAGGTAAAGCCATCGACACAGACAGCGACGAGAACACTGTGACCTCGGGGGCCTGTCTGCAGAAATAATGGGGAATTTCACGTTGTTGTTCCTACCGGACTTTTTGTCAGGCTTTCATCCGTCAAACTCACTTGTGAAGGATTTTCTTTCTCTTTTTTTTTTGCGGTGTCATTACAGGATGTGATATCAGGTTTATCACTGATAAAGGAGCATTCAGAGTTCCAGATGGGAAATTTGTCTGTCATATCCAAAAAGTGGGAAAAAAAATAAAATAAAAATTGGTCTGGACAGTCGTAAACAACTTGTGAAAATACTGACAAATACTACACTGTCTCCGGGGATTTTCTACATTTCTTTACTGTATGTAAAAGCAAAGGCAGACAGTTTTGCCTGGCAGTCTCCTGCCTGGCCTGCCAGCTTTTGCCTTCTCTGGGAGAAAAAACAACAAAAATATTATCCTCCTGCTGCTTTTGATACAGCAGTGTCAATAATTCATAGATGTGCTCCATTCTTTTCCTCAACACAACTCTCTCCAGTTCACACCAGGAGCAGGGCTACTGCAGCTCTGATGCATTCTTAATGCTATTTATGAGTTTTCTGTGACAGCAGTGTCGGTGTGAGGCCGGGGTCGGCTACGGGCTCCTGGAGAAACTCGCCATGTTTTTCCTTTTCCATTTTTTTATTGTTTTCTTCACTTCCTTCTGCTTTGTCTTCCTATACCTTCCTCTGTGCTTTCATGGTGTAAACTCATTTCATTTCTTTGTTAATAATTAGCTTCCACTGCAGGCACATGTTGTTCTTCTAAACTTTCTTCTCCCTCCCCGGACTGTCCTACAGTCTGGATCCCAGCAAGCAGGGCTGGGTGAGGAGGGAATAGTTCTAGCAGGGACATACAGGCGTCATTAAATATTGATGAAGAAGCTATTGCAGCAGTATTTTATGTAAGCAAAACATGTTTGGTGTTTTTTTTTTTTTAGCAGGGAAGCCCAGCTGACAAACACCGCTGCTGAAGCTGGATACTACAGCACCAGCGGACAAAGTAAAACAGAGGTTGAGCGGAAGTCAGGTTTGTTACAGATCTCATTTTCTGTGGCCAGTGAATAAAGTGTAGCCCAGCACAGAAATCATCAGCACATTGAGATATGCATGAATAATAGATGAGCAACTTGTCCAATTCAAGTGAACATACAGTAATTAGAAAACAATATTATAGAAACGGATTGTTTTTATTTTTACTTTAATCAAATTAAATTTAAATTAAAAGCAGGATGTTTGATGTGTGACTCAGTCGTGATAATTTTAATATTTTAATATAAACAAAAAAATCAGTCAGTGTTGATGCTGAATCAAGTGTTGTTGTTGTTGCTGTTGTTGTTTTTTTCATTGAGCTAAACGCTTCTTGTGCTCTGACTGTTATTGCTCTACAGTCTAGTCTCCTCCAGTCTGTTTTATTTTCTTTAGTTACATTAACAGTACTGGAGTCAGACAGAAAGACACACAGCCATTTTGCCAATTCAGCTGGATTTTCTGTGTTTTATTCTAAATATACCTGTCTGACAAGTTGTGTTTTTACAGCTACTACCCAGATTAATTACTGACTGCAGTTGCAATAAAATAGTACACACAGTCAGCTAACAGCTTAAAGTGACATTTGAGAGTCAGCTTGACAAATGATGCTAAATAAAAATACAGAAATGGCCACACTAGATCAAAACATGGGATCGTTTTATTGCAGTTTATGAATCGTCTGTATTAATTCAATCTATTGTCTCGTTGGTTCCCTGACTCACATATTTCCTTCACAAATGCCCTTAAAGGTCAGTCTTCAACTGGTGAAACACTAAAATGCTTTATTCATCTTTTTGTCACATAGCTGTTAAAAAAGAACACAAGCGTGACTACGCGGGTTGTTTATAAAGGCTCATATTTTAACAGAAGTCATGAAATGTGAGGAAAGGAACGTGTCTGAAGATGACGATGTACTTATTTAAAGTATCTGCAGGAGCCACGCAGATACAAGCGGAGCCTCTCACAGCAGCACGACCGCTCAGAATACATCAGAGTATTGAGTCTTGGACTGAAAATGGCCCCTCTTCCATTTGCATTTTGATGTGTCTGGCTGAAGAAGGCCCTCCAAACTCTTTGCAACCCATCTTGTACATACTGCAACACACACACACACACACACACACACACTATGCAGACAATCACAAATTGCACTACAAGAGAATAGTGTGAAACGTGTAAGACACATCAGGGAGCAATGGGTGGTTGAACATGCAAGTCGTGGAAAACAAAACAAAACAGAAAGTCTTACTTTTACTACACCAAAGCTGGTTATGGTCAATTTAGCATTTCCACAGCTAGACGTACAGTTTGGTTCTTTTTTTGTTTGTTTGTTTGTTTTTATAAGGCAATGTTGCCAACAGGAATCTTGTAAAATGTGGATCCTGTCTTGCTGCTTTTCTGTGTATTTATGCATATGATAATACTGACAATACTGAGAGCATTTTAATAACTCTAACTGTTACTCTTGTTGTTTTGTGACTTTTCTCTATGTACGTACTTTCATTGATCGTTGTGTACTTTACTTAAGTACCACATAGTACGCTGTTAGGATTAGGACGAGAACTTTGTGAAGTGTTATATGTCGCTTGGTGTCTGTGTTCGGACCATTCACAACAACAACAATAAGAAGGACTGTAGCTGTTTTTAGGTCTTTGCAGTGAAACTTAAAAGCTTCTCCAGTTAATTTTATAAACCTTCTTGTGTCTTCCTGACACAGTAGTTTCTCTACTCTTGATCAGTTCAGGGTTTTCCTTTTCAATCTCTTGAACCTCCTTCTCTACGGCTTGTCGTTGGAGTAAAAATGTCCCGATCATTTCCTCTCTTTTATTACTTTGCAGTTTTTTGTTGCTTACTGTCAGTTCGTTTTTTTTTTTTTCTTTCTTTGCTCTGTACCTGGATTTACACCGTGCATCTAAAAGTGTAGTGCTTTGGCTACTTGTTTCTGGTGATTTCAGCTTGCAGACAGCGCTCAAACACCGATGTGGCTCCCACCAGTAAAGCGCAAAGTACATGTAGCCATGAAATATTAAAGGATCTGATCAAGACATCTCCCCCATCCATCCATTCATCCATCCATTCCTTTTCTGCAGCCTTTGAAGAGTGTGGTTGCAGTGGTAGCATAAGCAACATGTTATTCCCACTCTTCCAGCAACGTTTTCCAGCTCTGGTGAGCAGATGAGATAGATAATCGCTCCAGCATGTCCTGGGTCTGCCACTGGGGTCTCCTCTCAGGGGGATGTGCCTTGAAAACCACCCATTAGAGGGGAACCATAAGAGACCATAAGTTGTACCAGAAATTCCTCGTCCGTTTGCGCTGTCATGAACTGAGCTGAGGCTGTGTTCAGTTTTTGATGGATGTTGACAGCATTTACACCCAGAACTACTCTATCCAATAACTACTAATACTTTTTTTTTTTAAGTGCAATGTCAAGTTTGAATCCAAACAGGTTATCACTCCAACACTTCTGAACATATTGGATTAAAAATAATGACTGAAAAACAAAATGGTCCATTTTACAACTATTAATATTTTGCGCATCAGTGAGGCTTGGTGTGTGCGGCTGCACTGTGATTGTCGTCTAAAGGCGCATAAATTCCGCAGGGTGAAAATTCATGAATAAATGACTGTTTCGAGGAGGAATAAAAGTGTATTCTTGATCCTGGTGATAGTGCGCTCATTGAGGGATTAAGATGAAAGCTACGTTAAATTAAGATTGCTTTGTCAAATTAGGCAGAGGTCATCAATTCTCCTGGCTGTTTATTCACAGTTTGTGCATATTTATTTTTGGCTTCATTGGCAAATGTTGCACAGTTCTTTGTAGCTGATTTGTTTTTTAGAAGCATCCCCCAAGTAGCAGCTTGAGCATTAGCTGCTTTTCCAAGGATTCGCCACATTTATACATTTACACATACTACAAAGACTTTAGCCCTGCATAAAAGCACTGGGTTCATACTGAGACAGCTAAAATGAACATTTCATCCACAAGCTTGTTTTCTCTGGCTCTCCGCCTCTGCCGGGGCTCAGCCTGCTGGCTCAGCTGTCAATCAAACGCGTATTTCCCCAGAGTAACTATCATCAGTAGAAGAATGACAGCAACATTATTTATGGCTTCCAAAGCGTTGACAGATTCAGTTGGACTTTAAAGACGCAGCAACTCGACCCATTTTGTTTTAGGGTCTTAGGTCTCATTTCTACACAGTCAGCGCCTGCAATCTTTGGCGGATGCTGAGCTGAGGTTAATTTCATTTGCGTTACGCTCTCTCCCCCTTCATTGGTCTGTTATTCATCGTACGACTCCAGAGTCCAGGGCTTCACGCGCCTTCCTCTGCTGCGGTAGGGACAGGAGACAGTCAGCTATTGAGGGGAGTCTAAGTTCATTTTAGCCCAGCTCCCGGCTCGCGGCAGCATACAGATCTGAGACAGCAAACACACACGGCTGTATGGAAATGCAGACGCACCTCCCCGTGCTCACTCAGCTGAGATGTGCTTCAGTTAGAGAAAAGTTGCTCCGGTGTCAAGAAGAATTTGTTATTTCTTTCTCCCTCTCTGGCTCGCTGTTCTTCTTCATGGCGTCCACACTGCAGTGGACACGGGCTCTTGAAATGCAGCGGAGAGTATCCTGGCCCTCCAGCCTCTGTGGAATTATAATAAAGAACCTGGTTTTATAACATGGTGCTGTATATAGTTTAAAAGAATCTCTACAGAGTTTTGTAATAATTTATCATACAGGATTTATACCCAACTTTTTCACAGTAGTGGATTCAACTCATTGTCGTAAGTTCATGTCTGGACAGCAGCAGTACATCCATCCATCCAGCGAACCTCCAGTCAGTCAACAAGGCGACTGAGTTCCCCCCCCCCCCCCCCCCCCCCCACACACACACACACATACATAGATAGGTTGGAGCTGCTTCATTTAAAGCAAAAGCTCCACAATCCTCATTATGTTCAGCCAGACTTTCTACGTGGGCTGACGTGCTGTGACACAGTTTAGATGTCACCAGCCACTGGTCACTAACAGCACCGTGGGAGAGGCTGATCAGAACACACTCGTCAAATTAAAAAGGCAGGTCTGTGTTATTAAAGCATGTGATTTAGGTGCTCCTTCGTGTCTTATACGTATATATGCCCCCCCGCTGAGCAGGGACTTGTCTCAATTCATTTGGCTCCACTGCGGCTTGGTCCCTTTGTTTACACCCCTCCGCCTCCCGCAGTCGCTCTCTCCATCCTCTCTCATCAAACGCGGTGCATGTCATCCGCCGTTCCCACCAGTGCTGCCAGCGCCACTCTACCCCTTCCATCCACCAACACAACACAACCCACCCCCACCCGTGCTGCGCGGTACGTAATGCGATCGTGTTAACCCCCGCTGTGTGTGTCTACATGGGTGAGTCATGCTGGTTTCGTGTCATCGCCTACACCACCACCCCCGCCCGCCCCGCGCCTCCTCACTCCCCGCGCTGTCTGCCTGCAGGCCAGCGGTGCCCTATGCACTGCAGGTGAGCTGTCACTGCCTATCTGAGCTATCTGACACGCTGGCCTGCCAAGAATAGACTCCCAAAACCTCCGCTGGTTGCAAACGATACACACACGGACAGTCACACCTGCCTGTGCAGGCATTTAATCTGTTTATGTGCACATTGTGAGTATATATTTATACTGTGTATAGCTTATTATACTTTAAGTCATCGTAAGGTAATCTCGCTTCTCTTTGATGCTAAATGTTAAGGCCACCAGGCTGATACTTCACCTTCTGCATTACATCAGGAGAAACGCTCCACAGCAGTGAAATATCACTCATACTTCACACGCTGTGACAGCATGACAGGCTTTCAGATGCACACCAGAGACAAACCCGCACAATGTTTTCCCCCCGTAATACTGAGCTGAAATGCCTCCCGCCGTATAATCAAGGTGAAGGCAAGAGTCCAACCTTCAAAGAGCAAAGCAATCACAGCTCCCCTTAAGGCCTGTTATGGTTATAGGTCAACAGTCCAGCTCAGTTCTCCACAACAGGAAATACATGACTTTATTCTGTTGACTGAGAGGTGGTGTGTGTGTGTGTGTGTATGTGTGTGTGTGCGTTGTGCGTAATGTTAAGGAGGGGTGGAAAGAAATCCAGACAAATAAAAAGGAGAGGATAGAAGAGAAGCAAACACGGGTGCTGACCCTGACTGTGACTGACCTTTCCCTCCCAGTTTGTTAGAAAACACTGCTATCTGTAGATCACCACTCTATTTGTGTCCTTTTTAATATTTTTATGTATATTTCATGCATATATTTATATTGGTAACGCTGAGCAACCACAGCACTTAATACTCTGCTTATACAAGGTGTAAACTATTGTACTCTTATAGTAAATGGACCTGGAGACTCTTATTTTCCATTCATTCTTACTTGAATATATAATTGTATTTTGTCTATTGACACAGGTTTGGATCTAATTCAAAACGATTGTTTGCACTTTTGTTTGTTGTGTTATTTTATGCATTTTATATTATTTACATGTATTTACCTTAAGTGTGCCCTTGTGCTTTGTCCACTTGCATTATTTACTGTAGTGTTTGTGTGTTCCCACATTGTTTGGTGTTAAGTCTGGCACTAGTTCTTAGTAAATGTTGTTTTTAAAGCTAAGGCATTTAGTGAACAGCAGAACTAGTAAAGCTCTCCTTCTAGTTTGTGTATTTTTAAAAAGCCCTTTATATTTTACTTTGCTTAGTGTCGTTTTCCAGCCATCCCTGAACTTCTGAGCTTCTGTTTGGCTGAACACACCTGATCCAGGCCGTCATCAGAGATCAGGGCCTCCTTTGGACCCAACCGAGTATTGCCTATGAACACACTTTTATTGAAAGATAAGGGCTGCCATAGAGAACGGCATCATCTGCATAAAAATGTACATTACAGTAGATTACAGTGCCTTAATAACTTTTGTGAGGTGCAACGAGCAATCAGTCATACCTTAGCCAAGCAAAGTTCGTCGTCTTGAAGCCTTGTTTCTTGCAACCACCCCCCGAAAAACAACAACCATTTTAATGTTACAGTTTGTGTTACTGGCCAAAGTTTCTTTTTGAGTGTGAAATATCACAGTCAGCACTCCCAGCTCTAATGGACCCATTACACCTTAGCAAAAGACAAAAGCCTTTAGGGCTGTGGTGTGAGTGGTTGGTTTGGCGAATAGGTTAACTCAGCAGCTCCACTGAGTACCGCTTTCTCCTTCTGGGACTGTCTCCCCAGTGAACAAGAAAGTCACCAAAGGAGCCAAGATGACAGGTTAGCAACCCTTGAAATAATATTAATCATTTCCCATAAGTCAAAAACTATTACTGTCTAGAAAGCATTGGCACTGAAAAATGGTCTAGGCAGGGTCTGAGTACTACTTCCTTACTTATTTTCTCTGAACTATACTCTACAGTATTAAAAAAAAAAAAAACGATAACAGTTCTCTAAAGC
Source organism: Macropodus opercularis (assembly GCA_030770545.1). Classification (NCBI taxonomy): domain Eukaryota; kingdom Metazoa; phylum Chordata; class Actinopteri; order Anabantiformes; family Osphronemidae; genus Macropodus; species Macropodus opercularis. The sequence goes on from JAUCMP010000028.1 coordinate 9,980,977, forward strand.
AAACTTGTGCTAAATATTATAATCAAAACAATGTACTGTTTAATAACTGAGTGGGTTACTTCTGTCATTCAGATGTGTTAACCCCATGTCGAATTTGGATGTATTTTCCTTCACTCTGTCTCTTCTCTCTCCTTTGCTTTTCTTCCGCTTCGCTTTTGAGGCTTAGAAAATAAAAGTTCCTTTCATTGTTAAAGCCACAGACAATTTGTTTGACAATGTCAGTCTGTGCACCGCCGCAGAGGAGAGAATTATTTCCACTTATCACTCCTCTGATATCCCTCCCTTCCCAGCCTTGCTTAATTCTTTCCTGGTATTTCCTCCTCCCTCTACTCATTTGGTATTAACATATAACTGCTGCGAGCCCCACCGTAAACACCACGCCAGACTCGCTGTGTAAGCCAGGGTGCCTTTGATCCGATAAAAACCTCTAATTTGGATGGTTGAAAGAGTTTACATGTATATATATTTTCTTTTTTTCCTTTTCTTGCATTTCTTTGCTTTTATTTTGCTTTCCATTTGCGTTTGGCTTCATTCCACCATTGGAGACTCGCAGCTGAGTTTCACCATGTGGACCGAGCCAACACGATGAGAAGGAAATGTTTTGACAATTGGCTTTGTCAAATTTGGTTTGAGATTTCTTCATCGCCTTGCGCGGCAGACCATTAGATTAAGGCTGCGCTTGTGTAAATCCTTTTCACTCCACATATGATTGATGTTCTATTTCAAAGTAAAGCAACAACAAACAAGTTTCCACAGCGCGAGGGCTTTTGAAGAGCATGCCATTCATCACTGGCGTGCTTGGCCTTTTACACAAGTGCCACAAACAGTCTGCGAATAAAAAAATGTTTTCAGACTCAGTTATTAAACAGCAGTTTTATTATAGAGACTTTTAGCTTTGATTTGATTTGAAGCATTTGCTTAAAATTTCTGTTCTTCATCAATACACAAAGCGAAAACAAAAACAATGACTCACATTTTTAAAAATGTCATGTCCTGGAGACTTTACAGTAGATACCATGAAAAGACATAATCTAACTTTTCTGTTATGTTTCACTACATTTGATACCAGCAGAATGAGAAGTTCTAGTTTTATTTTATCTGCGTATGTTTTAAAATTCATCATTCATCAAAGTTTGAGCATATAGTGAGGATATAGTTAAATTATGAACGTCTACACACACATGATGTTGTTCAGTTCAAGCCAAGAGTCTGAATTGTAACAAAAAACCACAACAAAAAAACTTGGTGTAAAATCTGCATAACACACAGAGAGGCTGAATAGGTTAGAAAATAAGTGGGAAACATAAATTCAAAAATATACTTTACTAAACTTTGTCGCATCAGTAAAACTCCACACTCTTTAGACACTTGCTCTTTCATGTCCTCACCTTTATGCCTGATGCCTTCATTAACTATATTTAACTATAGTCCACTGAGACCTTTCCCTTTGCTGTGACTATAAAAAAAGTCACATGTATCCATGGTAACAGTAGACTATAATAAAAAATGTTTGCGGGTCAAAAAACAGAAAAACAAAACAGAAGTTCCCAAATGTTTTGTCAGATTGCAAAGATGAAATATGAAGCAAAATCATGAGCCAGAATTAGCGTCAACACTTGTTAAATTCAATTATCATAGCAAGAAATGAAAGATTGGAATTAGTTAAATGTTTTGCACCTGATGTGTGAAATCATATTATGTGATACTCTACCAGCCTGCCCACCAAAACCCTTGTGATATTAGTGACAGTTAGTGATGATAATTAGCCAGGCTGGAGGCTGTCCCAGCTGTCAATCAGGTGAGAGGCGGGGCATGCCCTGGTCACGTGGCCAGTCCATCACCGGGCCACGCATATAGATGAACAACACACAAAAGTATGACTAAGAAAATCCTATAAAATGTATTAAGGTAACTGATGCAGGTCAGTGGTGCGATGGCAGCTGCAAGGCAGCTTACCTCCTCCACCTCCTCCTTTAGGCCCTCCTGGGGTTTCTCAAGGCGTTCGTAGAGGCGAGGTGGGATATGTAATCTCTTAAGGGCACCTGACAGAGCTCTACTCAAATGGACAAGCCTGTACTACCTGCACAGCAAAGTGTTCAGGACGGGCAAACCACTCGACGGTCTCCTTCCCTTTCGTTGTCCTTGAGGGTGAATCCTTACACTCCTTCGTATCTCTGAAGGAAAATGTATCCGCAACCTCATTCTCTCTCAGTCAATACTCAAAGGTACCCAAAGGAGAAAATTGGAACAGAGATCCTGGATGTTTGAAATGTTATGGGATGCTCAGGGGCAGCGGCTTTGGATTGACAGATCAGGCCGGTGGTTCTCATTTATAGACGGGGTGAAAAAAGCTGACAGGAGAGTGTAGCTCCCACTGTAAGACACATCACAATCCTCAGCCTCCAGGGAGGAAGCTCACCCCACGGTGCATGAAAGGATAAATGTTGAATCGCGGACGCAGGACGAGCAATTCATCCACTGCTCTGTGCCTGACAGTTTACTGTACGACATCAGGTAAACGAATACAATTCCGAACTAAGGATTAAACAAAGCACACAGCTCCATTTCATTGCGCGCACAAACAAACCACACAAACACACACACACACACTATCAGTGCGCTCTTCCTACCATTCATTAACTATTGCTTTGAGTTAATTAAAGCTTACTCAGATGGAATAAGGCTTATCTGGGGAGCTTGAGAGTCACTCTGAGCTAACTGCCGACACAAGCGCACGCGGCGAGGCGGACACGCACGTTCAGCACACACTCCGCGCTTCGCACAAGCCAGTCAGCGAGCTTATCTCTTCCGGAAAAGACTATCGGATCTAGATCACACGCGCGGGAACTTTGTCTTTTTTTGTGCTTCCGTCGTGTATATTTTACACGCTCGCTGCACACGCACAGTGAGGCGAGTGTCGGAGCACGCGAGATAAGACGCGCCTATCATCCGAGAAAATCACACAAACACGCCGACGTGTGGAGGCGAAGGCAGCTCTATTGATGCGAGTGAGAGAAGTGGCGGCAGAAAAGAACAAAGAAAAAAAAACAAACAAACAAACGCCGCGCATTTCAAACGTGACAGGAAGCCGCCTGTGCTATGTCCATCCAAAGGGTTTCCCCCGTGTGCGTCGCATCTCCATTTGCTGGGAAAATCCAGTGTTTTATTGACAATAAGCATGTGCGTGGCCTTTTTTAAAAAAATTTATTTATTTATTTTCGTGTAGGAGGGCAGGGCAGCCGCGTTGTTTTACCTTGTCCAGCGGCAGTCACAACAAATTGTTTTCCCTTGTAGAGAAAGCCAAGCTGTGCGGGGCCGTTTGTGTATTTAAAAACTGCATTTTCCCAGCGCCGGGGCCCCCATGCTGAGTTAAATGAAGGCATTTATTCTCCAACCGAATCAGGCCTGGAGATATGCTTTCATTAGGACTGCGATTAGCATAGTGCTTGTTACCGCTGGGCCTGTTAGTGAAACAGAGCTGTCTGTCTGCCTCTAGATGTTCCCTCATTACAACCAACATGGATGGAGTTGTGTGCGTCACTGCTAGGACACATAGGTTAGAGTCAGAAAACTGTTTAATGGCTCCAGGGGAAAAGAAAGGAGAGGAAGAATCGCGGCAGAGTTTAATGCGCCTCAACTCATAGGCAACGACAAGACGGGCTCGGTTGGTTTTTCATCTGCTGGGGGGCTGTTAGCATGTATAACAGATAACCGTTCACGAAGTTCTACAGAAAATATAATTGTTCCAACACGGAACAGAGGATTCAAGTTACCACATTCAGGCATTATGTAACTAAACGGCCATGTTTGCGCTGCCAATCAAAAGGTTGTTGCTGAGAAATGTCTTTTATTTTTTTGTGTTCAACTGTGCCAATATCACTGCAAAGAAAAGCTCTGGTTCTTTTTTTGACATAACATCTCCTGTCTCTCTGCTCTTCAGTCGGTTCCAGCTTTTCACCTGTGATCGCGACTCGTTGGTTTCACCTCGCCTTCATCTCTTCGCGAGCTGCCCTCCGGCTCCACGCCAACTGTCAGATCCCGCCATCGGCTTCCCAGGCTGCCTTTTGATTGCGCGTTCCAGACGTGTTGGTATTCGAACCGTGGTTTTCCATTTCCTGTTGCTGTGAGTTACTGCCTTTCAGCATTTTGGACTCATCTCCGGCCGTTGGGTTCGGCCCTGTGTTCTCTGTTAGACACCTCTGTCCTCTCTGAGTGTTTGATCTCCTATTGGACACTTATTTCTGTGCACCACTGCCGCCTTTTAGGGAGATATCTAGTGTTTTTTTTTATCATCCCTCCCTATTTGTGTTGTTGTTTGTTGTTATTTGTGCGCACGCAAGGGCATTTGAGTTTACTGGATACAAACTGCAAACAGGTCTTCTTCCAATGATTCTACTTCCTTTGCCCCTATTGGAAGAAAACATTTGTCAGATTAATATTCTTATTTACTGTCTTCACTTACTGGGTTGCTCTGCTGTCAACAATACTGTTGTTTACTTTAATGTAAAAGAGTGTGTTAGTAAAATAAAACTCATCAATTTTCATATACGATCACAGAAATGAGACGGCACTACACGGTCCATCTAAGTCAATGTGAATTTGCACTTGTGAAGTATCATGACTTTCATTCATCTTATTTTTCAGACTGTCTGTGTTTTGAGCTGCTGATCTGTTCAGGCATATTCCAGCTCGTGCAATATTTAACAATATTCCGACTTTGTAATATCATTTAAATTATTCTTTTGCTGAGTCTGGATTCACTCATTGCTCCAAAAGGAAAAAAAAATGTCTACGAGGCCATTTCATCATATTATAGAGAGCAGATGTCCTGGCTCACTGCATTTAGCCTTGATGTGGCCCGTCTCCTCAAATAAATCGAAGTGAGAATTTCTAAGTAGTTCCCAGGCAATTGAGACAGCAGGCTCGTTTTATTGTCTCAGAAAACTGGCACTACACATTGATTCATCCCTGCCTGAGATCTCGCCTGATGCTTTTAGATTCCCCCGTGGTTTCCGTGGGGCTTCTCAGTCGGTCTCATTTGTCATCTCTCTCACACATGCACACAGCTTTTAGTACCGAGGTTAGATGGTTAGACAGTTTTGCAAATATTCCAGGGGTCTCTTTTGCCTTTCATTAAAGCCGCGGCGCTTCTCGAAATGTATCTTATGTGCAATGTGTGGTGTTTTCCATCCTCTCTGTTGGCCGAGGCCTTGTCCCAGCACCTGTTATCGGTCTTGATGAGCTGAAGATAAGAATCTTTGCAGCTTGTGGCAAGTGGCCACTGTAACGCAACCACAGGATTCAGGAAAGCAGCAAGCAAACAGCAGAACCAAGTTAATTTGTAGGGCAGTGTAGGGGTTTGCACCATTTACTCTGCTCTTTGTATTTCCTGACTATGGGAAGATTGATGGCGCTGTGATCAGTACATCCTCCTAATACAGATGCAACTTTTAAGCTGTGATACTTGCTCCATCAATATGACAAAGAGCAAAGAAATGTTATTATTTTGACAATAACCAAACTCAAATAAAAATTAAATTGCCTAATTGTTCTTTGAACTTCTCAGTGAAAAATGTCTGACTGCATTGTTGTTTTAAATCCTTCTGTTAAACTAAACTGTCTAAATGATTCCCTGTTTAATTTCACAGATGACAGCCGGCAGAAGCATCTTTGCTTTGTGTGTTGCTTTGCCTGAGCTGTGACTGACAGAAGGTGGTTCCCAGTGCAGTCACACGTAACGCAAGTAAGACGCCCACTTCTGCGTCTTGGTTTCCGAAATATCCATTCTATTATGAACTAAAGGCTCAAAATGGTTTCTATATTAAATCGAATCTATATGAAATATCATCGTTTCTGAAGTCGTGTTTCAGAAACACAGGATTTGTCATTGGAAATATTCATGTCGGGCAGAGGTAAACAGTCAGTGCTGACTATTTCTTACACAGATAACACAACTCAAATACAGCAGTGGTAAATCCAGCTTGTTAAAATAAGCCTATAGATGCTGAGGGTGAACTCCCGAACTCTGAACCATCCTGTCTCTTCTCTTTTGCCACACAGAACAAAAAGCCTGAAGCACAGGCCAGTGATATTTAGTCTTATTCCACAGGTAGAAAAAAAAAAAACAAAAAAACAGGGCCTGTGGGGCAGGCAAATACATTTCATGAGTCAGTGAATATGAGCAATTACTACTGTCAACAGAGCACACTCACAGGATGAACTCAAGTGGGCGGGCAATAACCCTTTCTCTGAGTTTTCAGTCAGCAGTGGAGTGAATGCCAAGGCCTTTGCTTTCTAACGAATCAATAAAACTAAACACTGAGCAGGTGGTCAGCTTGTTTAACTGGCTTCTGCTATTATTCTCTTAACTATGGCTGGGTGCCTGAGCAGTGATAGTATCCAGTATGCATTTTGGCCAGATTTGACAATATCTTGGATTTTTCATTTTCCATAATCCTGTCACACTTAAATTAACAGGTAATGCAAGCTAGGCTTTCTGGTTTGATCGAGCAAGAGCATTCTTTTTATACTATAATTAAAGTGATTTCATTAAATCAATGAGTCTGTGACTCCATCGCTAATGATCCGGTGTTTAGGGATTTTATGAGGTGAACAGGCGAAGGCGGTAACACCAAAAATATTAAATCATTGAAGGAGAAAAAGAAAACAAAAAGGGAGCACATTTATTCACAGGGTGTGATTCAATTTGCATGCTGATTTCAAAACTGATTACTCCCATGGCACAAACCACCAAAGAGGCAGTGAACTTAAAAACAACAACAACGACAAATAAATAAATAAATAAATGAATGGTTTCCAGCTTAAAGACTTTGGCACATTCCAATAAAGAAGTTCAATTACAGTTCCCAACAGACGAGCGTTCGGCAAACACGCGCGTGCAAACAGAGACCCGGGCGCAAACACGTTCGTTCCTTCGGTTGACAGTGGGTGTAACATGGCTGCAGTGGAATCGCGACATCGAGATGGCAGATGGGGAGAGCGAGCCATGTTACCCACAGCCTGCGCCCCAGCGTGAGCTCCTTCATACTTAACGACACATTATATCAAACGTGAATAATGTTGGTGGGTGTGAAAGTGTATAAGAGGAGGCGAGAGTCTTAACATTCTAATAAACCGAAGACCTAACATGACAATTAGGTAGAGGAATCATTAATGAGGGACCTCTTTAGAGTCACATGGGGCTCAGTGGGAGGTATTAGATAACCTAGGAACCTTTTTACACAAGCCTCTGATCAGCTGGCTCTGCTAAGCTGTTGAGGGCTAGAAGAACAGATTATTGTCCGTTTGTTAGTTTGTACATGTTGTTCTTTTTATGTTTGGCTTTGTCATTTGTTTTAGTTTTGGACCTAAATTATGTCCTGCCACGTTGCACTCACTGTCAGTTTGAAGTCATCCAAAACAAAGTGGTGGTGAAGTGGAAAAATAACCTCAATGTGGCCTGTGACACATCCTCCAGTGACCATTATGTCTAATGATGATAGTGTGCTGAAAATTTCATTGGCCTCATCAGAACATAGTTTCTCGTCATTTTCAAGATTTACGAGCAACCATCGGTTCCATGTCTAGCTCTAAACAATCCAGGAAAGAAGTTCAATAGTAGGGAATGTGATATACAAATGCTGGAATTTTACTGTACACAGTCTACGATTGAGCGTCGAAAATGTCGTCTGTCAATTTAGAAGATGTCATAGATGTCATAGCCTATTATTCTGGAGGCCTCATCGATAACAAACGCATTAATACGTTGGTTAGAGGCCACACGTGCAAAAAGTTGTAAAGCTGCTTTTAGGAGAGGGCATATGTTAGGTCATGCGTTGGGTTTGTTTAGAAGCCTGGGGTCAAATATCTAAAGGCAGCTTGACCACATGTCAAGTTAATCTGTGGAACAGCACCAAGGTCAGCTCCAGATAACCTGAAAGACCCAGTTGGTATAAAATCAGTGACCAGGGTTGAGAGGTAATGTAGGGGTAGGCGATTTAGTTTTAGAACAATCAAATTCTAATCTGACAAAACAATTAAAATGGCTTGGAATGAGTTGGACCAGAGAGTGAAAGAAATCTAGCCAACAAAAAAACACAACACTAGCCCAGTCAGATCTCTGCGTTTTAACCCTCGTGCAGCCTTTGAGGGGTCAAAATGAAATATAGAGGGTGCTCAAAACTCAAAAACTTGTTCATCAGAAGACCCACACGTGTTCATTGCTTGGATGTAACACCCTGTTGTTTTATCCAACCCTTGTGTGTGTTTTTGAGGTTTGAGCGACCCCCTATTTTACGGTGGCGTCGCTTTGACCCCTCGAAGGCTGAACAGAGTTAAACAAACGTACGGTCCCCCCTTCGACAACTGCAGTAGGGCTGAGGCTTTGAGCTGCATTCTCAGTCTCTTTGCCTTCTCTCTAAGCAACACTGTCTGGCATGAATTAAAAGCGATTCTTCTACCACCCTCCCACCCAGCCAGCCAGACTACTTCATCACACTGCATTTAACTAGGGGGACTGTGTGTGTTCGTGCGTGTGTGTGTGTGTTTGTGTGTCAGTTGATCACATTAGATGTAACCTGCCCACGCCGCCGGGCTGTGCCTTCATTGATCACAGTCAGACATTGTCGACACTCATTTAGTTTCTCGATATCTAAGTAACGTCCTTTACTGGCCGGACAACGTGAAGCTAAACAGAGAGAGAGAGAGAAAGGAGATGATGAAGGAAGGAAACAAAGGATACACGGAATTGGCATTTGCAGTGTGTGTGTGGCTAAGAGAGAGATGGTTCAAGCTTTAATAACGTGAATCAAATACGAACGAGATGAATAGTATGTCAACATGAACGTTTGTTCACATATTTCACCTGATCACTTAGCAGAGGATTCCATACACAGAGATCGCTCTCTCTCTCTCTTTTCCTCCTGTCTCGCAGGGTCATTTAATCCTAGTTTTAGTATAGAGGATTAGGTTTCGTTCTACAGATGACCGAAAACCAAACCCATTGAATTAAATTCTATTTCAAAATGTAATTTGTTGCATATACAACCATATATACAGTATTCCATCGTCTAGCTAAAGGCTTTTTAGGGAAAAGGGGGAAAGCTCCTCACATTTATTTACGTCACAGATGTAAATAAGGGGCAGCTGTGGATTTTGAGGTATAGCTTCTGTACAAACAAAATGTTCTCATAATTTCTTGTTCTGTGTGATGGCATCTTTGGTGGAGCAGCTAGTCTATCACACAAACCGCTGAGGCAGTATGCCACCGATAGAAATATGGACGTGGACAGATGGGACCTATTCCGCCCTGACAAGATGCTTTGAGACTCCAGGTTCTGCAAGCACCCCATGAGTCCGATGGCCCACAGGGCAATGACATACTGACAGACACAGATGACTTTAGATTCAATTAAATTATTGTTGCTACAATAGTGAGGCTCCCTCTTGGATGTCCCCCATTACAGCTTGGTCTGTAGCACAGGTTCTCCACAGAGAACAGGTCTGGATCCCTTCCTCTCCTATCCTGTGAACCTCAGCCGTCATGGTTGTCTGATGATCCTTCTGTATTGAGGATGGAGACATAGGTTCCAGAGATTGGTGGACAGCTGGAAAATGCGACTGAACAAATGTCAGCATTGTGGTTTAGTCCAAAGAGAGAAAACAGTGACATCTACGTTGAAGTAAAGCTTAAAAATTAAGATAAGATAAAATACATTTTATAATATTGTTTTTAATTAACGTATTGTTACATTAAAAGGTTGTTTAGCTAGATGTGGATGTGGTCTCACTGTCCTATGTCCATGAAAGTTTTCTTGCAGCTGTACAGTATCTCAGAGTCTGACAAGTAAATGTGTGCTTAGCAGCAACCTCTAAATTCTTTCAGCCTCCTTCCAACCCTGACCTATAAACACAAGCTTCTCTTGTACGATGGGTGGGACCCACCTTAAAGATACAGTGCGGCATCATGTCCCGGCCTTTCAGTAGAGAGGAGCCAGATGAGGTTCAAGCAGATGGGAAGAGACTCTGAGGCAGACTAAGACCTCATCTGATGTAAACACGCCCTCAAGGAGGGAGCTCGGTTAGAGGGATGTCTGGATTATCTTGCTAAAACCTGCTTCCAGAGCAGCATGATGCTAAGTAATAAGTTCACGCACGGACGTGGACCTCGCTCGTCTCGTGCTACTGGAACATCAGTTGTTTGATGGGAAATAAAAGTCAGAACTGGGAGGTGTTGAACAGGACACACGTTGACATTCAAAGCTTTGGTCTAAGGAAGCAAGGAAGTTCTCAGTGATCTAAAATATCCCATGTGTGTAACAGATTCATCCACCAGCCAGTGTTGCTAGCTTTTAAAAGAATTATTAAAAATTAAAAGAGTTGCACAATTAACGGAAAATGGCGAGGGTCAAATTGAGAACCTTCCAATAAAAGGTGCTAACGAGCTTATACAAGGAGATAATAAACCTCTGAGTTAAAATAATAAAGCACAGTGAGGCCTTTTACAGATGCCAGCTGATGTGTAAAACAAAAGACTCGAGAGCAACGCAAGCTGAAAGGAGAAAGAAAGGCCAGGCTGAAATGTTATCAGCATATCCATGTTCTATCTGTGCAGTGTGAAACGCAGTACTACTCTAATCCACCTCCGCACTTTCTTTAATCTGTATTTGCCTCCTCGTCGCTCGTCACATCTCGGCGTCCATCTTGCTCAGCCTTGTTCACGTATTTATCTCTTCTTCTTTTATATCTCCTGCTGTCTTCCTCTCCACTCTGACATTCGCTCCTCTCCACGTCGCCTCAATCCTCCATCTTAATCCTCGCTCAGCTCTGCTGCACTCATCTTCTCCTCCCTGTGTTTTTCTTTTCTTGGTGACTTTCTCGCTACACCCCCCAATTTTAACTTCTCCTCTCAGCCCCTCTCTCTTCTTGTCAGAGACAGCTTCATCAGGCGGGACTCTGTCCGGAATATTGCACATATCTGTCACTTCACCGCCTTTTAATTCACTCAGGGTCAATTGCAGACAAGTGGGACTGTACAATACTCTAGTTTCACAGTCCACGCTTACAGTAAAGGCTTTCATATGAATTTAAAGGACCAGTCTGGTATTTTGGAACATACGCTGGTCACAATGTGAGTAGTTTACTGGCTCCGCCTGAACGAGGGAGAAGCTTCTACACAGAACTGCTGTTGTCACCAAGGGCAACACTAAATATGTCATCAACACACAAACCTGCTGTTTACGAATGTGACTGTAATGATTAATAACGTTTGCTCGAGTCTGGATCAGGTTGTAAAGGTTATTTGTACTTATACTGTATGTTTCACATCATGTCAAATTCTATGAACTTTTGTGATTTTTGGGTTTACAGTGTTGTGTATTTCTAATTTTTACTGCAATCAGAACTGGTTTACTCACAAAATATACAATAACACATACTATAAATAAGGCTTCACTGGTAAGAGAGTTGTTTCCACCTCACAGGGTTGGTTATAAAAGAATCCCTGACCACATGGAACAAGATATCTGAACCCCTGGCAAATGAAATAAAGCTGCTAGGTCTATATGAATTATTATTTCTGTCTACTATTTTTATTATTATTTATTAACACACAGAAGGGGAATTGTGCTTTTTAACTGCTGCCTCTCTTTCACTTCTGATAACTGTTGATTTTGAACAAACATGTTTACTTACTGTGTAAATATGTACCATAACCACACGTTACGTGATTCACTCAGTGCTGATATTATACAGAAAACAAATCCTACATACTCTGAGAAGTTTTCGACATAATGGAGTAAGTAAGTAACGGACACAAATAAACAATTTCGACTCGCGTCTGGTTTCATACAAGTCACTGAGCTGAAGTCAGCGAATAAAGCACTTTTCAAATAAACACAGGAACACAGAGACGAAATGCACCATTTCTCCTAAAATGTTCAAATCCAGTCAGTGGTAGGTCTGATGTTGCAAGTGATGGATGAATGAACGAACAACGGCAAATAATGCCTCACAGTCAACCCCCCCACCCCCCAGCACACACACAGACACGTACACAAATGCGCACACATCAATACATATGGAGGTGGAAGAATTTAATCGCTCCAGTAAATCAGTTATTTCAACAGCACCGACTCGGAAGAGCTACTGGAGCTTTTGATTGAGTTAGGTATGCTTGAGCACACACACGCATCGCATCCGCACGCCAACGCACACACCGGTGCGCCAACAAACACCTGTCCAGGTCATAACACCTGTTTTTATGTGCCTGCTATTTACAGTCAGGCGTGGTGAAGTGCTGCAGGCAACACTGACGCTGTGTTCATTGTTTCACGCCGTGTCGCCTGTCCTTCACATCACAAAGAGCCGACCGACGTTCTGTCTCACCCCGAGAGAAACACAGGCGTCGCGCAGACTGCCTTGCTGCTCTCTATACAACAGGAGCATTTCCAGCACGCCTATGTGTGGAAATGTTGAGCTGTATATGGAGAAATAGGTTCCCTATAGTGGACTTTATGCAAAACAACAAAAAAAATCATTATCATATTTATAGAGCCTCTAAATCTCTAGCTTCTGCTATTTTGGCTTCATAATACTGTAAAATAAAGATCATGCAGGCAAAACTCAAAGTGAACACATATCTACTGTAGATATGATCTATATGAACTCTGATTCTGATCTAACACGTCGCTATGCCGCTCTTCACTCAAGCGTGAAGGGAATGTGGACGTGTCCCAACGCTCATTGAAAATCTGCGACGATTCGTAACAATTTACAAGGAGGTTGGTGGTGGGTGTACAACGCGCCGGACTGTCACACCACAACCTGAGTTTGACTCCGAAACGCTGCGTGTGTGCTTCAGTTCAGGCAACAAAACAACTTTTGGTTAGGGTTAGAGAAAGGTTGCGTTTTGTTTGTTCGGGGGTTATTTTCTTCTTACAAGACCAACCGCAATCTTTCCCCGACCTTAACCAGGTGGTCTGAGCTTAACACAACCTTAAAAATAAATAAATAAATAACGCCAGACTCTGGATATCTCACTAACAAACTGAATCCATCCATCCATCCATCATCTGAACCACTTATCCTCGTACGGGTCGCGGGGTGCCCATCTGTCACTGAGTGAGAGGTGGGGTACAGCCTGGACAGGTCACCAGGGCCTCACAGGGCTACACATACACAGACGTCCACTCACACTCACACCTGTGGCGTCTGTCTTTGGATGGTGGGTGGAAGCCGCAGTGATCGGAGGGAAGAGGAGGAGAAAAACACCTGCCCACCTCAGGACTCAGGACACAATTGTACGTTCAGTAATAGTGTAGTTATTTTGTATTATTTATGTAAAATAATTGGCTGTGAATTATCTCGATCAATCCATTCAACTTCCGGTCGTTACCAGTCTTCTCAAAGCTTATGAACAGCCCCAGACATCATTATATAGTTAACACAGACTCCGTGACTCCTACCATGAACAGAATGCTGCTTTACAAATGACCTATTACCACTGCATTGAAGGTGAATGACACTAAATGATCAAAAACACACACATACACACGTTAATACTTTGAACTGTACAGTGTGTAAAACTGCATCATTGTCGAGCTGTCAGTGTTTTTATATCGATGCATCTGTGTGTGTGTGTGTGTGTGTGTGTGTGTGTGCGCGTGCATCTAGCCCCTCTGAATAATTCTGCGCACGCACACACACACACATATGCACACACTGGGAGTTGGAATAAGAGAAGAGGGGGATTTGGTGTGTGCTTTCCTTTCAGCAGCTGCTCAGGGATAAAAAGCTACTGCTGGATTACAGCAGATAGCCATTCATAGACTGCCATTAGATTCCTGTTAGCAGAGAGGAGTCATTCACAGGGCAACAGCCTGCTGTGATTCTCATTTCTGAACATGTTTGAAAGAAGGATTTGGTAGAACAGAAAACAAATGTGGAAAATGAGGAAAGCGGATTTGAACAGCTGAAACAGAGCTGTGATAATTCACAGAAAGTCGGAGTTGGATTTGAGTTTTCCTTGATGCTCACATTCAAGCCCCCCTCGCATCACAACCTAAAAAAAACAACATGAACACGCAATGAATTATTGCTGGACCGTTGAGCGCTGAATCAGAACAGAAGGCTGAATATAACCTAACGAGAGAGTTTGTCTGCCTGCGGTCCAAGAAACCTGACATCACGGTATTGGTCGAAACGTTTGAGTGACAGCTGATCTCTGGCAGACGAGAGCAAACCACCCCAGTGAGGACATGACTGTAATTCTACATCAAACCCCCAAAACGATCTGTGGCATCTTGACAGTTAAATGTTTGAAATTGTTCCTTAATCAGTTGATAATTAAACTCTTGCTGAAGAAATCTAACAGGGCTTATGATAATAAGAGGATAATATCATCTAAAATAGGCATTAGGTGAGATGATGCAATGATGCCTTTGGTTGGATAATCCTGCTGTGTCTTAATCCAATAAACAATCACCAAGAAGACGATTACTTGACATAGATTAACCTACAACGTGAAATGATCTCCGAAGTCACAGCAACAGTAAAACAGTAGCTATGAAAAGCATTTATAGGATGTTTGAAGAGATGTTTGAGTTGAAGCATATGCTACTGATGTGTTGGAGGCAGACGGCATCTCAATTATTATTAGGGAAAGTGCAACGTATATCAGAATGCAGGTGAAAGGCGAACTGTCCTCAGCAGTCACCCGGAGCACGGGTGATCGCTTCCAATGCATTTCACGGCAGCCGTGCGCATACATCCACCAGGAGTGTTTATGTGCTGAGACATGCTTGGACACAAAATGGAGCAAAGCAAGCGGGGCCATGCACAAGTAGAGGAGCATAGCGATATGCAAACGTGTGTAGCAAGTGGGTTGGAGAGGCTACAAGGCTGTAGTGCATCAATACATGATGGTGGTGGTGGTGGTGGTGGTGGGGGGGAGGGGTGCTTTAGTCAGCGCATGGATAAAAGATGTTCTGGGAGGATGAGCATGAAACATAAAATATGGACAACCAGCGATGTCTATGAATATTTTGGAATGCTTTGAATATTAATATGGCTGGGTTGTGGTACCCCGACACCTCCACAAGCGCACACTATCAAGCCACGACCACTAGCATACCAAAACCACACGCACACACACACACAGCTGTCTCCCCTCCACGTCCCGCTCTCTGCATACTGAGCGTGCACGTTCAGTTTTCTTTATCGACCGCCCTCATCGATCGCCACTGCTCCGCTGTTTGTCGTTGCTGTGTGATGCAGTGGGTTAGTATAAACAGTTTTCTTCCTTCTTTGCTCTTTAAATGTCCGACCGGGACGCGAGAATTTGCTAGGTGAGGTGCGCTCCGTGCAACGCAGTCAAGTTGTGGAGAAGCTCGCTGCGTGGCGTGAACAGTGTAATTAGAAAGTGTTTTCCCATCACCAGCCTCTAAAGCACAAAATGCACCTTGTTATCGAATTTATGTAAAGACTAATGAATAGTGAATACGCAGCTAAACTATGAATTACACTATAATTAATATTCAGTATTTTTATTTCCTGTTTGTTCATTGGTTTTGGTGCAATGGTTGTGAAACCACAACTGAAACCACCACACTTGCATCCGTATCCTTCTCACCATCTGCTGCCACCTCTTTCTCCATCAGAGACACATGAATGGTGGCCCCCCGACAGCCATAAATTCTATATAATAATCTAAAAATCTGATATTTCTTGTTGTGAGAGGATCCGTCTCTTGCCTTGTGTCTAAGCGAATGTTGAGCAACTGCTGTGTTGTGTTGCATTCAGGAACAGCGTGTAAATCATCTGGGTTTCGAGTGGTACATCACGTCACTGCATATTAACATCGTGTTGCATGCAGACACGTATTTATTGATAATCAGGTTACCCTGGTCATAAGAAACATCTTGATGGGACAAAGAGGAGGAAAATGTGGAGACAATAAAGCAGAAGACAGAGGAAAATGGAGATTCAAAAGAGGCAGAAGTGTGTTTGCAGCACTGACTTACCAGCCTGGTCAACATCATGTTGTAGAGCTTGTGCTTTCTGTATCTTTGAGGTTCCTCCTTTACATAAGATACTGTAGTTGGTGTTGACTTGAGGAATGTACAACTATTTGGAGTTCAGTAGTGTTGTTATGAAAAGTTGTAGAGAAACTTTCTTAGTGGAGCTGAAGTGAGGTGGGAGGCGTGCTGTAAAGGTCTTCTACAGTTATCAGGAGGCAGTTACCTTAGAAACACAAGAGTAAGGAAAGTAATTTCACTTATTGACTTCTAAGCCACAACTGCCTTTGGTGACATTTCTCTCTTTATTTACAAGAAAGGAAAAAATATATATATATATATATATATATATATATATATATATATATATATATATATATATATATATATATATATATATAAAGGATGTTACATGTAATGACGCAGAGAGGCTGAAAATAACATGCTTAATAGAGTTTAAGTTTGTTTTCTGAAAGTGAGCAAATGCAGTTTCAGTCACGCTTTCATGCTTTCAAACCAGTCAAACTCAGTAGAAGATTTGATTAACTTCAAAAACTTATAATTAAACACTGGATCACAGTGTATGTGTGTTTTAAATAAAGCCGTTTACGCAGGTTTATTGTGAGGAATTGTAAAGTGAAATTAATGTTTTGTTGTTTTGCAGATGATTCACAGTTGTTTTTAACTTTACTGTACTATAATACGCACTGTGTACTGTACAGGCATATTTGTATACTCATCTACAGCTAGGGCCTGAAAAGATTAAAATATACATACTGTATATATACATATGTCCTTGCTTTACAATGTCCAGCACAGAAGGACATTAGGAGAACAGGATTTTTATTTGTGTGAGATCTTCTGTCGGTGACTGGTAAAATAAAACCTCTGTTGGGGAGCAAAGGTCAGAACAAAAGGCTGAAACGATGAAGCTGCGAGCTGGAATAGTTATAGGAACGATGAAATATTTAAACATACAACGTCAATCCCATGGTCTACAGAGTCTGAGTCGAGACTTAAAAGACTAAATCAATTAATTCATTTGGTTTTTGTTTTTTTATTTATTTATTTTATTTATTTTTTTCCCCTGACTTCTTTTCCTGACTTTATTATGAAGCTCTTCATAATAAAGCTTCCTCTTATCTTAAAGACCTCATGGCTCCTTATGCTCCCTTCAGAACGCTTGGTTCTCAGAGCGCTGGTCTGCTTGTGGTTCCTAGAGTTTGTAGAACAGGAGGCAGAGCCTTTAGCGACCAAGCTCCTCTATGTGGAACCAGCTTCCAGTTCAGGTTCGAGAAGCAGACACCCTCTCTAGTTTTAAAACTTCCTTTTTGACAAATGTTATAGTGTGTGACTAACTTTGTCCCATTTCTCTCCTAGTTGTGCTTCTCCCCTTCTGTCTCTCTTTCTATTCTCATCTACAGGTATCGTCAGACTCAGAGCCATGTATCTCCAGTGTTCAGTTGCTGGTCCAACCATCCTGCCTGTGTTCTGTTGCTGCTTGTTTTGTTGTTGTGGTTGTGTTCTCTTCTCTCTTCTCTATCCCCTCCCCTTTTTTTTCCTCCACTGTTGCTATTAAAATGTACAATTTATTGATTGGCTACAATTAAAAGCTTGCTCTATTTGGGATTTAGATGTGTAAGGTTCTAAACCTTACTTGTAAAGTGCCTTGAGATAACTGTTGTTTTGAATTGGCGCTATATAAATAAAATTGAATTGAATTTATTGAATATTTTTTGGACAGCATACAATATACTCCTGTCATTCAGCAGTTGTTGCTGTAAATAATCAGCTTTATTTGTAATTGAGCGTGTGAAGTGATCAATTACCTACAAAAGCCATTCAGCTGTTTGAACAGCCTGTCATTTGCCATCACAGGTGTACTTCCAAAGCTGTTCGGATCCCTTGTTCTGCCTGACACGCAGCAGACGCGGGGAAACGCGTTGCCAGTGAAAAGCACAAAGCGTCGTGGCCAAAACGCGCCCGGGCTCTAGCTGAGACTTCAGCCGGTTTATTTCATTATCGCCCTTCTATATCTTTGTTTCCTTCTCTCGCTCTCTCTCTCCCCCTCTCTGCCTTCGGTCTCCTGCAGCGTTGGACTGTCTGTCTGCTCTGAAATCTTCATTAGCGCTGCTGGCCTGCCAAGCAGCAGACGGGACAAATGGCTATTTAAGTTCCTCCCCCCCCCCTCCCCCCACACACACACACCAAAACTTCCCCTCTCCGTGCTCCCAGCTCCCTGTTACTCGCTCTTTCTCTTCATACTTCCTCCTGTTTTGCACCTCCTTCCTCCCCCCCGTTGCTGGCTTACCATCCGGCCACCTCTGCTATCTAGCCGGGCCGGGGGGACTGCGGAGGACTGTTCTGATCCGGTCGTGCCCAGCAGCAGGGGCTCCTGGACAAACACACACCTAGAGATACGGGAGGCCCTTGAACGGCTCAATAAAAATATGTATCACGCTGAGAAACACGGAGCTCGCTGCGACATCTCGCACAACACAGGTGCTCGTACTGTTTTGCTCGTGTTTGTGAGAACCTTCCATTGCCTACGTTCATCAACACAGCTATATATAAAAATGAATCTGTAACATCTTTAAACAGTTTTGCGATAATTAGTAAATGCATCCGTGGTAAAACTGACTGTCGGCATCAACTTGCTGAACTGCGTTGCCAAGTTATAATAAGATTTATAAAAGGATAAAATATACATATAGCTTATTACCGTTGTAGCATCAAGGTCTACGGACGCTGTTGGGAACCTTGTTGCAACCAAACAGAATAGTTAAGGGTAGAATCTGACATCTAGCACGGTGTTAACAGTGTTAATGATTACTTTATATAAAGCATTCACTGTGCATTGAACGCATGCACAGTTTGGTAGGTTTTTGCTCGGCGTAGCGTGCGAGCGGCTTTTCAACTTGCTCTCTGCCAGCAATGTAAGCGTACAGATATTAGACGTTATGGAATTGGAATTCACTGGAGGCGGCGACGCGGCGTAAATGCCCATCTCCATTTTTTTGGGTGAACACTTGTCTACAGTACTTCTCATTTGTTGTTGTTGTTGTTGTTGTTGTTTTTGTTGTCGTAGAGGTGCACAACTGACAGGAATATCAGACGCGATGACAACATCAAACGTTTCTTTGCTTTGTTGTAACACAATGCTAACAAAGCTTCTTTTTCTCACTTAATTGGCATCACAGACGCACGTTGATTCATCTGCTTACGTTTTTTTTTTTCCTTTTCATGCACAGAGTGATGACATTTTTTTATTTATTTATTTATTTTCTTTAATTGCCAGTTTGGATTATTATTTTTTTTTTTTAGGAGTTAAGAAGTGTCTACTGACAGTTTCCACCCACCCTTCACTCCGATCCAGGTTCCCGTCTCCTCTTGAAATCATTTTTCCAACTTTTAGCGATGCGGAGGGTGCTGACAGGAAAGGAGCGGGCTGCCTGACAGACACCGAGCTGCAGCGCGGCTTGCTGCATAATTTATGAAGGCAGATGTACAAGGCGGGTTATTAGCTCCCCATGCTACGCTGCTCCCCTGATTTACAGTTTAAGGAAGCAAGTATAACAAATAGAACACATAAACAAATCAAACAGGTGACAAGTTTGTTTGTCTGTGGGTGAAATGGGCGCAAAAGGGAAAGAGACAAGTAGGAGGGAAAGAAAGAAAGAAAGAAAGGAGAAAAACACACATCGGCCAATTAGTGGATGTTTGGGTGATTTTTAATGACGCAGAGGCACTCTGCAATCTGGGTGGGAGAGGCGTCACCTCTGCTACCTCTCATTATAGGAGATGGATCTCACAAGTTTGCAGTGGCTGGAGCTATTAGGCAACAAAAATACTGTAGGTGGCTATCAAGCAGGACATGGGACCAAGACAGCTCCGTCTTAATGAGAGCCTTTCTTATCCTTAATGAGCCTAACTGACTCGCTCCCTCTTTCTCATGTTCTCCCTCTATCTCCCTCTCCCTCTGAGGAGTTCGCTCAGCTCTCTCCATCCCTCCCCTCCGTCCCTCTCTGCGGGGCCTGTGGTTTATGATGATGGAGCTCTGAGGGTAATATACATTTTAATGCTCTGTAATGGGAGGGGATGGAGGGATGGGCTGGGGAGGGGAACAAGACCGGGGGGGGGGGACAACAAGAGAAACAGTGGGTGGATTAGAAAAGGCCTCCTCTCCTCCTCTCTAAATGTCTCAGCTTTAAATTAATGAGGAGGCTGAGCGCACCACGATAAATTTAGCTTTTCATGTTTAATTATGCTATGACTGCAGTAGTTCGGTGAGGATAAATCACACAATTATTATGCGCCTCACCCATTGCCTGTGTTGTTTTCCCCTTTCTTTCCATTTCTTCCCTTAACCCATCTATTTGTTGTTGTTGTTTATTCATGAGCTGATGTCTTTTTCCTAATAGTGCAGCGTGTATGAAAGGAAATAAGGCCTAATGTTTCTATCGTGGGGAGCGAAACTGTCTGTAAGACATGCAGGGGGAAACAAATTGAGAGGAAAAAGAGTGGAAAAACAGCTCTAGAGGGAGAGAGAGGAAATTAAGACAGAGAGACACTTAGTAAGGGAAACACAGAGAAATAGTGTTTGTTGGGCCTCAGTGCGAGGTGGCAACTCATTTGATTCCAAATGTTAGTGTATCAGCAAAGCAAATTCAGCAAAGCGGCACCAGATCACGAGCCTTCTTTCCAATCTTTCCCTTTACGCTGATAACACCACGTTTACTATGTAGTATATGTTGTTGTTTTTTTCACCAAGCATAACATGTGCTATGTAATCTTCCAAAACAATTCAAAATCAAAGCATTTTGTTTTTCTCCTTATAGTCTTTCTTTGTGGAGTTTGCATGTTGACCTCGCAGACCTGCAGGCTGTTGGTTGATTGGTCAAATCTGAATGGCCTGTAGCCAAGTTGAACAAGAGCGAGGTCAAAGTTCATTGCGCATAAATAAAAATGGACCAATTCGAAGTTCCTAGTAAACAATTTTGAGCACTGGACAAAAATGCAATAGTGACTGTAGGTGGAGGTGATTCGATGAGGTCCTTGACTAAATGATTAGGCAGGTGGGCTGGGGGAGAGTTCAGGTTTTGTGTCACTTCTTTGAATGAGGACAGACAAACCGACAGTTTAACTGTGGACTGATGGAATCTTGGAATCGTCCCTTTTTTTTGTCCTTTCGGTGTAGGACATTAACGAGACCTCAAAAGACGGAGTCGCGTTCATTCCACGCAACAGAAAACAGCAATGGAGCGGTTAATCAAACAGTAAATGAAAAAAAAACAACAAGTTATTTGTTACTGTTTTTTGTACACAGTTGAAAAACCAAAAATGGATCCAATTGAACATAGCAACTTCCCATGGGTGATGGAGGCGATAGTATTATAACTTGCACCTGTTTGTTTTGCTGGCATAGTGATAAAACCTCTTTACCATCGACCATCTGTAGCTCTCTGCTTCTCGCCCCCCCACCCCTTCCCTTCCCTTCCCTTCCCTCTCAGTGTGAGAGCGGTTTGCTCTAACAGATGTGAAGGAGCCCGAGAATGTTACCGTGTTACAGTCAGTATGAATCTCTGAAATGCCAAGCTACAGGTGCTATAGTGGTGTAAATCTCCTCAATCTGCACTAATCCCAGATTTCTCTCCAAATGCCAGATGAGCTGCTGTCCTCAGCAGGTCCCCTGGTAATCACACTGTTCCGCTATTATGGTAGTCAGTCATGCTGTCAGCTCTGGGTTTTGACTCATGTGGTGTGTAATGGCCATTGCATTGCCTTGCAAATGGGTAAAATTTAATATGTTTGAATTTGATATTTTTGTGTGGGCACTTTAACCTTTTATTTAATTATTGAGACTGAAGAGGTGGACAGGAAACAAGGAGAACCAATAACATGCAACAAAAGTTCTTAATGAGACTCAGAACAGGAACTTTGCGGTTACGTTGGCTGTATTTATTATTTGATCCCACATTTTCCAACAAACAAGACAAAACCTAACATTGTAGCTGTTTCTTTCAGTGCATCTTCGTGTAACAATTCAGCTTGAGTCTGAATTATGTGGTAAATGCTGTCCTAGGATTTAAAGCTGGTCCTTGAAACAGAAGCGTTTGAACTCAGATTGAGGAATTCTGTTCCAATTTGTTCATGAGCTGCAGTATGAATGGTTCGACTCCCAGTTCCTCAAGGATGAGCTAAAGTATCCTTGGATGCGACGCAGAGTCGTGTAGCTGCATTTCTTAGAGCAGAAAGACGTTCTAGCTGGTGACAGTGAAGCAAGTAATCAATCAGCATTACCTCAGAGTGGCTCTACTGTCAGAGAAGGTCAGTTCGATTCCAACCTGAGGAGGGTGGTGGCAATTTGTGTCAGAACCAAGCTTTCTAACCCAAGAGTGTCTCAATGGTTCATTGGTTCCTCAGCTGCACTCAGTCCAAGCTCGATGCCTGAATTTTTCCAAAAATCTTTATTGTTATAGCACAACTCAGTTTTATTTTGATAAAAAATGACTATCTTTAGCAGAAATATTGGTTCTGTTAAATGTTTTGCGTTGGCTTTTTTTTATAGGCGCAAAAATCTCTTTTTCTAGAAGTTCTAAGTCTGTGCGGTATGTGAGCAGCAGGCATGGGATGAGTGCATCATCTGAGGGAAACATATCCGAACTCTAGCTGCGGTGTCAGTAGTTGACGTTGCATCAACCTAGCAATTTTCATTTGGCCTCGTTGCTCTCAAAGCAGCATGACAGCATTTTGCCCTGTATTCTCCTGAAACTGAGCTCTCTGACATATATTTCAAAATGTTTCATCTTTTATCACTTCCATCTGTCCAGCCCCACTGTAATTGCTTGTCTCTCAACAGTTCGGAGGTGTGCTGTGTGTTTTAAGCTTTGTCGCACACGCTTGCTTGCTATAGTCGTTCTTCTTTTTTCTTTTTTTCTGAAGGCAAATCAGTGTTGGTGCTTTTGACCAGCTTGGTCTTACCCAATTTCCTTTGGCCAATTCTGAGATTTGCAGTTTCAAATGAATTGGGGGACCCCTGTCGGAGCTGACTGATTGCATTTCCACAGAGCCTCAGTGGCATGTTGTGCCTGAGATCAACACTGGCATCCTGGCATGAAGGCAATTTCCATAAAACGCACAACTACCCTCACAAGCCAGTGCAGCTACACAAAAAAAACACTGCTGCTACTTTCACACACAAACACACACAGTCAAAAGCATGTCCAGGACGTTCTGGCTGTACTGAGCTGTGTACAGCAGTCTGGGGTAGTGGTGTGTACAATCCTCTCCTGACTGTCATCAATATGCTAATCTGCAGGAATTAATAAGAGATGGGTAACTTCTCCACTTAATCACACACCAAGAGGACAGCATAGGCCCTTGGAGGGCCCCTCACTCAAACACAGGCACATCTATAGTTCATAGAAAGTAAACAATGTGTTAAAACCAAAAATATTTTTAGTAAAGTATTTAGTAGATCAAGCTGGTAGTCACTTAAAATCATTTCACCCCTTTATTTACCATCAAATCACCAACCAATGTTGTTGCTGTTGTTGTTGTTATAGTACTTTCTATGCTGATTTCATATATAGCCTGCAGTATTTCCAGTGAATAGAAAATGTAGCGGTGGTGGAGGGATTCTGATTCAGGCGTATTCAAGCTTTTTGGAGAGGATTCACGTTCACTTTCATCCTCTGCATGAGACGTTTTAGCAGTAATTGGTAAAGTAAAACAATGAAAAATACGTGAGTGTACGGAAATTTGCTCAGAAATTGGCGCCTGTCCATACTGACAGTTCATTTCATTGTTACTTCAAGACAAATGAAGCAGGTACGAGGTCTGAAGTTGATCCCTGGCCATTACGTTGGCATTTTACAGCTGTTTGAGTGGAGATCTGAAAGTAAGTGAGGAAGGCTCTGAAAGAGGCAGATAGACAGGGTATGCGCCTACAGAGGGCGCAGGTGTAGTTACACCTGTGGCTAAACCTTCCTAACGCTAAGGTGACAGAAAGGACTGATGCACGAAACACACTTGCCATCAGCTGTTTCAAAAAGCTCGATCCACTTCACTCCTCAATCCTCCTCTTCAGAGAGAAATATCACAGTAACGGAATCTTCTCTATTTCCAAATCGCAGAATCCAAGCTACTGTCGTATTCAATTCAAAAACCACAGAATAGAGATCAGCTACCGGGGATCACGATGAGGATCAGAATCAGGCTCGTCTGCAGACGACAGAGGATCAGGCAGATAACTGGTGCGTGAGTTTATGAAACGTTTGATTTAAATGAGTTTCATTTGAAAAGCTTTTGCTCGTGAGCAAGGAAATCAAAGTCACTGACGCCTAGAGTGCAGTGCTCACACTGTTACTCAAAGACAATGGAAAACACAAGGTCTCAGTGGACCATAAGCAAGATGCTTTACAGTTTGGCAGAGAATCTGTGAAGTCTGTTGTCCTGTTCATACAATTACAAGACAGGATTTTCTGCGGATGGAAGCCTTGCAGCACATTACAAATATTTCGTCTACATTTCCTTTTTTTTTTTTTCTATCAGCATGGCCTTACCTCCTCCAGCTCTGTTGTGGCAATGATAATGCATTCAATAACACGCTTTCCTCTCTGATTATGTTTCCCTCAGAAACAATCAGAGATAATATTTTTTTCTTTTTCTTCTTCTTCCTGAAAAATAAAAAAAAAATTGGATTGTATTCACTGTGGAACAAAATAGCTGTTAAGTGCTGTCGGTAATGTGCTCATACTCAGTATCACCTACGCTGCAACGGTAAAAGCTCTGATAAGAAGCAAATAAGAGAGAAAGGAAAAAGAAAAAAGAAATCTAACGGGACAGCTAGCTGGCAGCATCCATTTATAGCAAGCAAGCAATTGCTGCTCATTGACACGGCAATGTCTTAAGCCTGGTTGGTGAATGAATATTTTTGCAAATATATTGCATGATTTTACAGTAGACGGCTTGCAGCAGATGCAAACATAGTAAAACGCGAGACAATAATCTTCAAGGGAGGCATGGTGTGTGACTTCGATCAGCTCTTATTTCACTTTCAGGAGTCGAAACAATTTTTCAATATCACGTACTGTGGGACGCGCGACAATGGGAAATTCGGAAGCTGCAGAGGCCGCGGCGGCACCGGAATGTTTTCGGCACGGCACATGATTCTGACAGCAGGATGTTGAAGTAGATTACTGTTTGTTTCTCTTCCTCTGCTGTGTCTGCCGCAGACAGTAAACCTCTGCAGACACGGTGTGCGCCCTTAAATAAAGAGATGCTATGTAGCTAAAAGCTTACTGGCTCATCAAAGCCCTTCGGAGCCCCCCCCCCTGCTCGCCACGCTTAAAGTGTCTCATTAATTTTTTTTATTTTTTTTTTTGGTGGGTGAAGAACAGCGGCCTGCTACTCCAGAATAAACAGCAAGGTTTTAATAATAATAGGCCAACAGCTGGGGCGCTTTGTCTCCTGATGGCGTTTTTTTTTTTTTTTTTTTTGGTGAAGAGATGAAAATAGTCTGTGGACAGGTAAGAGAGGAAGCCTGTGGAACAGAAGAGCGGGTCACCCTTCATAAACTAGACGAGCGAAGGCTTTTACTGTTCTGCACTCGAGCCGAGCAGGGAGATTTGAAGACACCGTGGTAACGACGCAACCTGTTTGCTCTATTTTTCCCCTTATTAGGTTTGGTATAGCGAACGGTGGGAGCCTTCAGTAAAGACGCCTACGGAAAAAACAAAAAGCTTTCAGACTTTAAGCTCCTGATGGTCTCACGTAGGTACATGTAGCATTAAAGTAATCCTACACTTTCTTTGCAACGTCAATTCATTTACACTTGAATGTAAACGTCAGCTGTTCTTCACACAATGCGTCGTGTGTGTGTCCATGTCGACCTTTGCCCTCCACAGCAGTAACATCCCTAGTTGAGCTAATTGCTGTAGCAATCCATTGGCACTCTTTCCTAATTTGTGTGCACACGGAAGCTCCCTGTGTGGTGCATCAAACCTATCTTGGAGCGTTCCACATACATTTATTGAGGCAGAATAGAAAGAGACAGAAGGTTAATATCCTAAATCATAAATACATTACATGCGGTAAGAAAAAAGCAAAAACTCCTGAAAGTCATCCCTAGATCCCCAGTGAGAATCTCTCTGTAGAGATCACAGGCCAACGGATATATCTCTAAGATTTATCGGAGCGCCTCTCCGGCTAAATAAATGTCCCGTGTAATCTATCAGGGCCCTGGCGATGAAGTAGATGGGGCCATGTGCATTTTATCAGCCTGGTAATTGTTCATGTTGACACACATTGTCTTTGAGAGAATGGGACGGTAAGAGGCACCTCGCCTTATTAATGGTTTCTAATAAAGACGGGCATTCATCAGACACTGCCTGGCACCGTCCAGGCAGCTTTCAAACACCAGCTACCGCGTGGACATGTAAACACACATGATTTCTGCCCTCTGGTCTCTGCTCGGTGATGGTCTCTGGCGTCAGACGTTGAATGGTCAGCTTGGTATTTATTGTGGTTCACTGACTCCCGGTCAATAACCTTTGACCTCTACCCGATGGATTCTCTGGCTAGTGCACATGTGGGCGTCGCCTCTCTATGTAGCCATCTAAGACGGGACAGGGTCAGGTTTCTCGATGGCTGAGATCTTAGCTCCATCGTTTGACGACCACCACTTAAGTCAGTAACTAACACAGACACTTGAATCATTTGTTTCCAGGTGTTCATCATGTTTAAAAAAGTCAAAACTTATAAACCACAAATCATGACGCTACCCAGTTAAGCACTGATGGTGAACTTGGTGACTGTTTGACCTCCTAAACGCATCATTACCTCTCAACCCCCCACACACACACACACCACCTGTGGCCTTCCTTTCTGTCAATGCCTCTAAAGTCAATACTTGAATTCAAAGAAGGGCTGGAGGGCATCGCATCACAGAAAAGGAGAAAAAAGAAAACAACGCAGAGGCCCCCGCTATTTTAAATCATAAGCTGCTTCTCGAGGGAGGGTTTGTTCTTCCAAGTGTGTGCGAGCACTCTGGGTAGAAGTCGGACGGACAACTACACGAGGATTTCTGCTTTAATCTCGTCTTCCGCTGTCCGCCCGTCAGTCTCATTCTGCCTGCAACAGCCATCTTCTGCTGCATGTTGGACTTAAGATTGATTGACGTGCAGTCGGACGGGCTGAGTTGTGAAGCTGTCTGCACTTCAGAGTGTATAATGACCAATAGCAGCTAAGTCTGCCTGTTGCATGTCTGACAGGCCAGCGGGTGAAAGAACATGATGGATTTCCATAGTCAAACTAAAAGCATGCGGCGGAACGTAAGCACGTATTTCTTTCTAACTTACTGAACTAATAGGCTGATCCACAAGAGTTTAACTGACACTCGGTTGAAATCGCAGTGTATAATTATTAGTACTAGATAAATAACTTTCCCCTTGAGAAGGCAGAAAAAAAACAGGGTTGGAGAGTGAACAACAAGTCCTCTTAAATGAAACCAACAACAATGTGCTGTTGACTAAATACTCATTGTCAAAGTCCATTTGGTGGTTGTTCTAGAGTTTCATATTGTTTCACAGGATTTCAACATATTACAGTTGCCAAGTTGTAATTGGACTGTAAAAACGTTAAAGGGCTCAAGGATGAGTAGACCTACAAAACATGCTGAGCAGAATTTGTTGGGGTTTTTTTTTCTTTGTAAGGTCAGAAATGAGCATTTTTCTTTTTTGACAAACTAGGTTGTAACCTTCCAAAATTACCTCCAAATGACCCTACTGTACCTTGTGGATTAAAAAGGGTGCTGCCCACAATTCTGATGTAATGTATCACATTTTTGTGTTACGGTAACAGCAGCAGAGTTTAAATGACCCCTGAAACAGGAAAAGCAAAGGAATTAACTACATGTTTCTATTTTCTTCAAGTTTATTTTATTTATTTATTTTTGGATATTCACAGAAAAGTAAACTCTGAGCTGTCCCTAAGTGCTTTGAATTGACAAAACAGAATTACTAGCCTGCCCACTGGAAGCAGCTGGAGGTTTACTGTCTTCAGTATGTGGATAGAAAGAAACACGACTCAAAATGCCACCCAGGCAATTAGATGACTGGCTCAACCATCTGAGCCACAGCCACAGGTTGGTCCATAAATTAACCAATATGTCAAACATACAGATAAAACAACTTGAGGAAGCAAACAGAAGATGTGGAAATGTTCCCGTGTGACCCGTCACCCTATTGTCAACTGATATAGACATAATGTAAAAATAAAAGATCTACCCACGATGCACCAGCACCAGAAAAGTTCAGCTGAAGCATTGGCTTAGAGTGTGTGAAAAGTGACTCAGGTGGGCACAGTGATCTCAAACAATGGCCTTAGACTAAATATATTAAGAAGTTTTTTTTTGTCTTATCTTTTAATCACAATAAAAGAGTTAATTTGACAAAGACAAACTGTGCATTGCACCTTTACTGTAAGTTAAACTAAAGATAGAAGGGTTTTTGCCAATAGCAGCCAATGGGATGTGTTGTGTGCTGCTTCATTTCATGCAAATTTAGATATAGTAAACACGTCTGCATCACTGCCTGCACCATGTTTTTTTTTTCTTTCAGTTTCTATTTACTTCATTCATCACTGTTCATTTCAGTTTGACTTTTCAGAGCTGCGCTGAGTTTACTCTCGTCCTCGTCAGGCGGAAGCCAAAGTAATTTCTTTGAAATGACTTATTGTATTGTGCTTTACAGACAATGTCATCATTTGTTTTAATAGAGAGCAGCTCCTAATAACATGCCCCAATGAAAAGGTCAATATTATCTCTCCGGCATGGGCAATATGAGCTTTGGGCCCAGGAGGAGGATTGGAAGGATAAAAAGAGAGAAGAGAGGGGAAAATCAGAGGGAGAGAGGGTGGTACTGCCTATTAACATTTATGAATAATTTAATCCTGCCTAGCTGGCCAAAGTCCAAGTGCATAATTCACTAATTGCAATCAGAGAGGGAAGGCTAGGAACGCTAGGGAAGTGGAGAGCTCTGTGTGTAGCCATGTGTGTGTAGTGTGTGTGTGTGGCTGGGGAACTGGCTTTGTGAATGTAAAAAGGGAGAAGGGAGCCTATCATCTATGCATGGTAAAGCATGGACAGCTGCTATTACACCAGCCAACATGGGGGACTGTGCGTGTGTGTGTGTGTGTGCGTGTGTGTGTGTGAATACATTTATCACTGACTCAGTGTTCATTACAGCATTAAAGAATGAATTATAGCAGACGTTGTAAAATATATTTAGTGATTCTACTGTTTCCATACAGTGTGTGTGAGATGATTTATGAGTTCAAGGGTGAGTCTGCTGAATTTTTTATCCAATTTTTTTTTTTCTTCTTCCTCCTCCCCAAGATATTTCATGTTGCAACTGAAATAAGACTGAGCCTCTTTAAAATACAGTAAGTTCATAGGCTGTTGCATCAGGAGCAGAAAGCAACCAGAACGTGAGCGTTAAAGCGACGTCTCCTAAGACAAAGCAAACATAGATGACTTTCCTTTTTTTGTTTTCAAAAAGCATAAATGCTTTTTTTTAGAGTGGATCACCAAAGTGCTGGACGTCCCCACGCAGGACCGGTGTTGTAAACACAGATGTTGCAGAATACAGGTGATGTGATGAAGCGCATGCCAAAAATTTTCTAATCCTGCAACTGTCGGATAGAAATATGTACAACAGATTGATGCAGCAACTAGAGGGCGCTACCTGTTGCCATAGGGGCTTCTTCTGGGTCATACTGTATATTTTAAAAAATGTTGAAATATTAGTTTCATGTTTGTCTTCCATCTGTGCCACAAAGCTGTATCGTTGTCCAAAACCTATTAAAAACACATTAGTGATTCACACTGTCTCGCTGGGTAACATGTTCCTTCATTAACATAAACACAAACACACTGTGTAGTCGTTTGATTTTTTCGAGTTTGCAGGATATTTTAGACAACAGCACAATGCCACTGTTCTGTGATGCTACGCGTTCTACCACTTGTTCTCTTGCTGAGTTCTGTCATTGCGACAGTGAGTCCCTCACTAATCAGACTTCTGGCGTCTGTCTTGTTGATATCACTCTAATTTACAGTTTGACAACAATACCAACCATCTAGTCACAGCAAAAAAAAAATAAAAATCTTTTGTTTTCTCTCACTATAGTTGTATTTTTTTCACTTTCTCATATTCAGAGACAAGTTTGACAAAAATCTGGATTGGATGAAGTCTGAGCTGCAACAAAGCTCTGCAGGGCTGTTGGGAAACTTGAAGCTTGCCGGAGCTAATGGTCGTGTGTGTGTGTGTGTGTGTGTGTGTGTTGAAGAACCAGGTTTGGAGAGAAGACTCACAATCCCTTAACAGAGAGAACATTTAGTTAGAGGTGTTACCACAACCCCCTCAATCATCCATCACAATGTCTGACAAGTCCCAAATGTCAGACAGGGCGATCCCTCAGAGCAGCGCTAACTAGATAGCGCCACAGAACAGATATGGTATTGAACAGCAGGAAAAGAAAAAAAAAAGTTCAGAGATAGTGCTTTTGTTCATTACAGTCCACCTGATAAATGTCTCACAGGTTCAGATCGTCTCAGCAAATAGTCATCCAGTCCCTACTGTCACTACCAGCATCCTGCCAACAGCCCACACTAGTCACCCTGTCTTGGTGTTTTTGTTTTTTTGCTTTTTCTCCTCCTCTCTCTCGCTCTCTCTCTCTCTCTCGTCCGCAGTGATAGTCCAGGCCGGATTTTAAAAGATGACAGGCCAAAAACTTCCAGCCAATGAATCTTTCATGGGAAGAAGCACTAAAGTCAGTTTGATTCTCTGAAACGAGATTATATCAAATGCCACCGTCCAGAGCGTGAAGTCGACTGGCGCCAGCTCAGGTGCATCAGAGGAGACTTTAAAGTAGCGTAGTAGATTCATCGCCTGCGAGAGTAGACGCAAGTCTCCAGCAAACCTCCATTAATTTTCTTTGGATGAAGTTAGAATCTCAGCATTTTTTTTCATTTTTAGTTATGGACTGTTCACCCTTACACAAACATTTGGAATCACAGAAATTGAAGAGTGTTGCTTAGCTATAGTTGCACCTGGACAACGTCTAAACACATGTAACTTTCAAATATTTCATCTTTTTGCATTAATACAGAGGAAAATAAATGTATATTCCTATGGAACGATTATTGTGTTTGATTACTATTTAGACTTTTCTTTTCTAAGCCTAAATGAAAAAATTGCTTTCATAAAACTATTCATTTGTTTTCAGACTTGGAAGCCAAAAGGGTTTGTTGAATTGAGATACAATTAAAGTGATGTTACTATAGCAACGATAAAAAAAAAAGGATGGATGTTCCACAAAATGAAATTCAGTAACAGCCGGACACAACTTCAAACACACGGCTTTTTCTTTCCCTTTGTCATCTTTCTCTCGCTCAGTATAAAGGTTAGCCAAGCTTTCATTGGGTCCGTTACACATCCTCTGTCCTCGCGTCACCTCTCACACACACACAGCATCGCCGCAGCCTGCTGTGCAACTTGGGCGACTGTCATTTACAGACACTCCTTCTTTGCAACCGCAGGTTTTTCCAAAGTGACTCCTTCACACAGTGTGGAACAAAGGAAACCATGACAACAACATTCACTGATGTGCTCTTTTTAAACAAGGCACCAAAAAGCTGGCAGTTCACAAATCTCCCCAATAATGAGACTGAAAACCTTGAAGCTTGCTAAACCAATGCCGAGACCGTTCGACTGTATACTTCTACAATCTGTAATCTAAACAAAAGATGAGAAATACTGTCGATGAGAAAAACTATTCGTTTTATGGTGGAAACATCACACAAGTAGCAGAAGTGTCTCCCTGATCAGCTTATTCCTTTATTCTTGTTCTTGTTCTTGACAATAAGTGGACTTATTGAATGTCTTTATATCCAGGTTGGAAGCCTTAAGAAAGAAACGCAGAGTAGCATTAGCTGCTCATTATCATCTTGGTGTGAGGCGTTCAGGGTCAGTCCGAAATAAGGGGAAAGTTGTTTTGATTGAACAAAACTATAAAGTTACGCAGAATTCACTGCAGTTTAATTGTGATGCCTCAATACCTGTCTACAAAGGACTATATATCAAGGTTATCTTTACAGAATGCTTTTCTTTCAAACACATTTTTTTGTACTACCACACATTCCATTCGGCGAATCTGATTTTGAATGGGCAACAGTGAAATTGTTGCGTGTTGGTGCGGTGTGAATCTCGGCATGCAGGTCTAAATGTTACCTAAAGGCTAATCTTCCAGACGAGTCTGCTCCACGCCAGGGCCACTGTTAAATGAGAAGCTACTTGTCATCTCTTACCAGCATCAGTCGGATTTTTTCACAAATCCACAAATGAATTTTTTTTTGTATCTATATCCACCGGTTACCTCCTTTAACTGAACATTTCTAGACCTGTGTGATTATGACCCGTCGCGTTACCTCCGTTCGTTTCTGCATCTTTGCTCCAAGTCGCTGGCTTAATTCCAGACTCAGCATCCAGGATCAATATGCCCATCTGCATTAATGTGACAACATACACGGCGGTGGCTCGGCTCCTTATGTTAAAGCCGTGTTCTTGTTTGCGCCGCACTTATTGCTCCGCTGTGCTTGACCCACCTCGCGCCGCCCTTAGTGGAAGGCTCATTTAAATAACATGAAGAGGGCACTAAATTCCTTCCTCTCCTGGGTGACCGAGTCATTAATTCAAGTGTTGGGGAGAAAGAGGCAAGAAATGAAAACACATAGATAGGGATCATGCCATGTGTAGGGCCTGTCCCTCTCTTGGCTAATGGCTACCCATACATTATGAGTGATCCAGCGTTGTCACTTATTAAACCTCAGATAGATGGCAGCTCATTGTGTGGCTGCAGCTTTTTAGCCTGGACTCCACTGACAGACATTTGACTGTCTGTTATAACTAGCCCACTAATGTGACCTCCTGGATTTCTCTGCATATCTTGAGCCAGGAGATAGCGCTTGTCAGGGGTCAGTTGCATATTAGGAGAAAGCGCAGGCTTCACCTCATTTAGGAGCTAAGGGACGCCTGTGATACTCCACCCTCCCCTGGCTCTCTTGCCATTGACGCCGCCGCTGATGAGTGTTTGTTTGTCCCAAAGTTCATGGCCGCAACCCCTAGACTGAAGCCATGTTTGCGATTTAATGATGTGCTGCCAAACAAAGGCTGTGCAACCCTACCGGAACTTGTTGGCTACGCTAAATGTCATTCTAATTACGCCTCTTTTTCAGGCTGAATTCAACATTTAGACAATTTTTGTGCCATCTTTATGTTCGTGTCTCCGTGTCCTCCATAGTTTTGTTTACTCTCCTTGTCAGTCCTGCTGAGTGGCTACGCATCATGCTTTCTCTGTAAAGAGTTGGACGGTTTGGAGCTGGGTGTCTCTTTTTCACACACACAAACTGGATGAATGCATTTCTGTAAATGAAACACATTTCTGAAATGAATTATTGTAACTTGATTTGCAAATGGGGAGCTTCCTGACTTCCAGGCTTGATCTCAGTTACAATAAAAGCAGCAAGAGAGGCCAGTCAATGTAGCAAATGCCATCTGACCGTTGTGGTAAGAAACCATCTATAAAAACCTGAGATTGTGAATTAAAAAATTGTCCTATGCTTGCACTGGAGTTGCAAGATGGTTGCAATTGGGTCTCCATGGTCTCCAAATCCATCTCTGTTGGTCTCCATCGCCATCCATTGGTCTCATAGAGGTTTGTGAGTGTATAGAAGTAAAAGGTCCTAATAACTTTGGACAATTCGTGACTCTCATGGCATCGCAGGTCGTGATAGACTTGGAAGTGGCTCGGCATGCGGCTGCATCAACCCTTGAACAGGTTGCTTAAATTGATCATCCGCTCTCCCTGACTGCAGTGATTGCTGAGAGGATTATTCTTCTCATATACTCTGACAGGCATTTGCTCACCTGAAAGTTCACCTTTGGCCTGAGCAAATCCATCAAAAGTGCATCTACTGCTGCATTAATTATTATAGAGGCTCTGCAGTAGCCATTGGAAGCAGCAATAGCAGGTGGTTGGAAAAGGGAAAGCAACACTTTGCCCAAAGAGGGAAGCCTACGCTGATTATCCCAAATCTCATATGTGCGTATGCTCATATGAACGTATGCTAAATGCAAACACCTAGAGTTTGTCACAATGTAGCTAGAAATAGAGCATCCATATGCATGACTGAAGACCTGAATATCTTTCAGCAATAAACCGATAAACCAATTATATTTGCAAAAAAAAATAGCCGATATCAAATCAATGCAGTGGAATAGAGTGAAGGTGGGAATGAGAGCCACAGGCAGAGTGGAGGAGTTGGAAAATATGGATGGATGGACTAACACATTGCAGTGATACTATTACAACAACAAACACATGATAACAACACAGATTTTAATGGTGTTCTTCTATAAATAAAGCTGAGACACGTATGTTTTTGATTCACGACGCCACGATGCGGTAGGTGAGTGCCTCCCATCCTGTAACACACGTGAAATGGCAACGCAAAGGCGCAGTGTCGTGTGGACAACATCCAGACAGATGCCCACTGTGCTGTTGCAGCACACATCGCTCTGGCCCCTTGGCTGATGCCATTTTGTCTTCACAGTGTGACGCGGAGCCCAAACCAGAGCTACGACCCTGAAAGGGAGAGAGGTCACGCTTGACCTTTCTGTGTTTCCCAGTAAATCACGACGACTGTTCATATCTAATGATGCAGAAACAGTCAAACATGACCTTTAAAGTTACAATACTGTACTGTGGCACCGTGACGCCCCCACCTGCAACCTTATTATCCACCAGCACGTACATGGATTGCTGATTTCTACACTTACACGGCTTCCAAATCAAGACAAATGGTTAGGCGCACCAAACATAATCAGTATGTAATTGACATTGATTTGCGAGATTAGGCGTGGAAAGCGTCGCGAGGTGCAGAAAGGAAGGAGGCGTGATGGCGGTGAGGGCACCGGTGGATGTTGAGGAAAGGTGTTGGGATTTTCAGCTTTAATCGACACGTTGATTCAAACAAGATACTGTAACGTGGCCCATCGTGTAGGCGGTTTACTGCCGGGGGAAGGAAGAAGTTTGTACAACTTTTTCAGTTGTTAAATTAGGGGTGGAAAGATAAAAATGAATAGATGAACTAATCCAGACACTCTTACTAGTAAAATAAAATATAAGAAGAGTTTCCCAAGTTGGATTCGTTGGGATTCCTATCTGGTTGTATTTTGGAACTCTAAACCCTACCTGAAGTACCTTTTGTCGTGAATCGGTGCTATATAAATAAAACTAAATTGAATTACTGCCGATCAATGGTGGAATAGGACAGCAGCCATCCCTCTCTCTTCATTACCAGCCCTTGTCCTTCTGGTGATTTCCACAGTGACCACAATGTCCGTCTTTACTGCAGGGCGGTTCGTTCTATCTGCTGTCATCTCTGCGCTCGTTTGGAACTTTAGGCCTCGTCAAGACCAGAATCATGGGGACATTTTCCTCCGTGATGCATAAACAGCATGAAATGGAGCAAAGAGTTGGAAAAGCAGAGACGGGACAAAGGGAAATGAAAGGAGGAAGCAGCGAAGCAGCATCTTTACAAGTGTTTAAAAGTAACGTGGTGTGTTTCTTTTGTAATTGTTGCTGGATGATTGTGATGGCTGTGTAATATATTCGCCACTTACTTTGTTTTTTTTTAATTCCACATGCTTTCTGATGGCCCCGTAAGGAGGCTCTTATAGTACATGAGGTTCACTAATGGCCAACTGGGCAAACCTAGAATCCTTGCATACAACAACATTCGAAGCGCTACAGCTAAACCTATTACTTTTAAATCCAGGAGAAATCTGGCCCTAAGTTCTAGAGCTGCTCTAAAGTCCATGCTGATAAACAAAGAATAAAGAGCCTTTTATGTCAGACATTCTTTGGAGAATACTGTTTTTCTGTAACTTATTTTTTTCTTTTCTGTTCTACGTTCTACTTCTATAGTTGGAGCCGTTTTTTTGTTTAATCTATAGATCATTTTGTTGATCCTGGCTGCTCTATGCGTACATTTTTTAAATTATTTTGCATTTAAATTGTAAAAATACCATTTAATCACCATATATACTGGGGAGCTGCTTGGTCTGATGCACCATTTGGGAAATTCAAACACACAAGCAGCCTAAGTTTTCCATTTATTTCCATTTATTCCAACAGTGATGAACATTGATGGGCTGCACCCACAAAGGTCAACTCTGCTCAGGTCAAAGCTTGATATATTAGAACTTTTGGTGCATTTCCGCTCTCTGAGGGTAGATATTCCCACACACTTACACAAAAAGTTTACTCAAACCCTACTTTAATATTATACAAATACATCCTACTGTAGCTCTGTGAAAGACAGTTTGGATGTGCATGAGAATTGCTTTACTGATCAATCTTGATTGACTTTATCTGCCTGTCATACACACATGAGAACCTATGAATACAATTTCATACAACACTGTAAATAAATAGAGGTGTCCTTAAACTGGCCATACTGTAGCCACCATAGTAGACCAGCCATAGTTGGTGGGATATTAATGAACTAACTTTATTATGAATTGATGATGATGCTGTTGCTCCTCCTTGTCCTC
Organism: Macropodus opercularis; assembly: GCA_030770545.1. Taxonomy (NCBI): domain Eukaryota; kingdom Metazoa; phylum Chordata; class Actinopteri; order Anabantiformes; family Osphronemidae; genus Macropodus; species Macropodus opercularis. Next base: position 10,017,665 of record JAUCMP010000028.1, read on the forward strand.
CCATTCCCGTCTATTTGATCTTTCTTTTTTCCGCTGCGCTCTGCCCATCTATCTGCTGTGGCAGCATGGCAGGGAACCGCTTGTTCTGGGTGTATCTGCAGACACTTAATCACACCCAGTACGGCTGTCAGTTACTGTACATGCAGCTCCGGCACTGAGTCATCAGGGGGGAGAAGGAGAAGAAGGTAAGATGAGAGATGAAAAAAAGGATGCTGAATGGATAAGGGAGGCAGAGAAGGTGAAACAGACGGGGTGGATGGAGGTGAAATGGGGTAACAGGAGGATCAGGGATGAGCAGAGGAGTTACAGATATGTCCAAAATTAGAACATATAATACCAAATAAATTTAAACATTATTTAAGACATTATGAAATAAATTAGGCTTTAAATAAAATAAATACAATAACCATACAATAAGGAAAAAATAGTATTGATAGGAGAAATTTGTTTTATTTTACACCATGTACATAAAAAGTTAGGTAAAATGTAACTGTGAAACAATGCTGTTAAGCCATAAACATTTCATTATAAGATATAGATTGTCATACTGTATGTAATTGCGTATTATTACAAATGTGGATGAATAAAATACATTTTTTCCACGATGTCTCACGTGTAAAAACGGATCTTAAAAAGATACTGGACTGAGAGTGTCTTCTTCCACCCTCACGTGTCTCCCTTGCATTTCTTTCATGCCTCTCTTAGGACGAGGAGACACACTCAAGGGAAGTGAGGAGCGGTGTTAGCCAAATACAGAGCACCTGAGATTCAAAGAGATAAAGAGACCATTGAAGAGACAAGTAAAGTGGTAAAGGGAGGATCAGGGAGAGGGGGAGAAGAATGAGAGAGAAAGAGAGAGTTGAGAGGAGGAAAAGGGAAAAGCTTTTACAATAATTATCCCCACTGTAGTAAGAAATGTCCACAGAGACTTAAAAGACGCTGTGACTGCAGAGGCCACTGGGTTCACTTACATCACTCAAGGCCGGTTACACAAGCAGCACGCTGCACTGTGACAACTCGCCTTCTACCTCCAATAAGTCTCATTCTGCAGCCCCGCAGTTCGCATTATACAAGTATGAAAATCAACAGGCAGCACGATATTACATTTCGATACCCATTCATCAGCGATAAATAACGTAACCTGTGTTTGTTGTTTATTGTCTGGGCAGCACTCTGTGAAGAATACATATTCATAAAAAAGAAAGATGGTCCACAGCCGAGAGAAGCTGAGTGATACCAAGGACACTACAAACAAGTTCATATCCAACTGGAACATTGGAAAAGAAAAAAATGGTTTTTCAATAGTTTAAAATATGGTGAATAAAAAATGTAAGTAGTTGCTGAGGAACAACAGAGAGACGAGAGCGATGGATGCTGTGTGAAACAAAATCATTAGGTAATGATTGGTTAACACCTATGACATTAAAACATGAATAATTGTGTATTTGCTGAGAGAACCCTGCCATTTTTGGGGATTATTATCATAGGAGTAATTGTGATTTATCCATGGAAAGGGTGTTTTATGCCAGTGTGGGGTACACACGAAGGGCAAGTAATGGTCACATAATCGTTAGGTAATAAAGAATTAATGTGTCACTTCACACTGCGAGCAACTAAAGAGTAACTAATGATTAAGTAATGAGTAATGAATGAGTCATTAGCAGTGTTTGAGGCTCAGTGACTGATTTATAGTTAATCAGGAGCAGGCTTGTGTCTATATTTCTGTGCCAAATAAATAAAACACGACATTTAATAGCAATTATAATAATTTATTAGACTTTATTACATTATTTTTAAAACGTAATTGAGTAGAAGTTATGTTCTATGTCAGCATTTTACATAACTAAACATAAGAACTAAAAATCACTGCTCATACAGGCACAATACTAATAAACAAGCCAAAATAACAAACAAAGTTTAAACTTACAAGTGGGTAGAAAGCGAAAGGCAAACCAACCATATACTGGATATGACAGAAGCTGTGGTTGATTGACAATGATGGAGGAAACCCATGCAGACATCAAGAGAACACATGAATAAAATAATGTATGTAAAACTCACAAACTTGAATATAAATAAAATAAACAAAACGCTGATGCAAATACTAATAATTAATGTACACGTAGTAAAGATCACATTCCATTCAGGTGCTGGCCTGTTGTACAATCCTGCTATCAGCTAAAGGAAGGAAATTCGTTAGGACTGTACTTTTAGCCGTCACGCGTCAGAAAGGTCAGGTGCGTGTTTCCATGTGTGTGCATAACGCACAGCGCTCCTTTCAGTCGCCGCGGCTTCGAGTCTCCTTTCAGCGGACGTGTTTATGTTTCAGTTCAAGCCGGACTCTGCGCCGTCAAGCAAGCCGCGGTGATCCTTGAACCTTTTACTGTTAGTTGTGCTGACTGTTTTCTCAACCCCCACAGCACAGCGGACGCGTGATAGTACAAAATGTGCGCTTCAGGTTGGCTTCAGAGGCTGAAAAACCCCCTCCAGCAGCCTTGAGTTTTGACATTTGAAAGGAGAAGGCAGATAGCAAGCTGCTTTTGTGTGAATATCCTTCCCATGAAGAAGCCAAACTTTAACTTATTGCCTTTATTATAAATCAGTGGTGAGAGACTGCGGGCACAGGCTGACATTTTGATGGAGACGTTCCGTGTGTGATAACATGCAAATTCAAACGATGCTGCTGAGGCTACTGCTCTGCTCATATGTCTCGCTCTCTCTTTCTTTCTCCATGTCTCCCTCACTCTCCGTCTCTCTTTCTTTCTCCCGCCTCTCCACAGCTCTCTCTTCAAGGCAATGATGCATGATGCTATCTATTACAATGCTCTGTGTATTTGCATTCCTGGTCTGTAGCCAGCATTATTCATAACGTCACAACAGATGATGCTCTGCTGTCTGTTGGTGTGGGGTGGTGGGAGTGTGTGTGTGTGTGGGGGGGGGGGGGGCATCATCAAAAGGGGATGGTGGAAGGAAGGGTCATCTGAATTTTAACAGTGTCTTTATTCGTTCGGTGTGGACTGGTCAGGCGGAGGGCGGTGAGGAGTCTTACTGTAAATGAAGCTTTTCAGAGCTAAGGAGGCAGAGATTGAACACTGAACAAACATCTGTTTGCTACTGTTTCTGTCTGCTGTCAGCGAGTGTACTGTATATGAACTCCCTGACAGGACTTTGCTTCCAGTGTAAGACAAGCTTTCATCATTCTTTTCTGCTTTTTGTCATACTATGGATGTCAAGCTGAAGAAACGATGAACTCTATGAAAACATGCACTTCAAGCTGCTTTGTCATAGGTCATAGCGTCCTTGTCGTCCTGGTAACTCAGATGATGGTCGCTACGTCGCGAATTGGAGAACAACCACATCTTACTTATGTGGTGTCTTGTTCACAGCAGGTGGGACTGTGTGACAATGGACTCTAGTGTACGTTGACAAGGTGAAGAATTCTGAATGCACTATTCTGGGAAAGAATTGGACTAATGAACAAAATACAAAAAAGGGGGACACATTCTAACATACTCACTCACTCAGAGTCATATAAATGTACCAGAATGTCTAAAACATGGATTTTGCATAACAGGGGGCATTTAATTTAATGTTTTTGTTACCAGTAATAAGGTTCTGTAATAATCAAGCTCTCTGTCTGTCAAGTCCTTACCCGTAATCGGAGCTGGGTCATCACGTTGCTAGATGTCAGCAATTACTTCAATTATTATACCTGATAGAACAAATTCGTACACTTTGATCAGGATGCTTTAGATTAAGCAAACGCTTTCCCCATTTCTCGATTAAAAAAACAAAACCGTTATTTATTTTTAAGGCTCGATTGAAATGTCATTTTCCTTGAAACCCGTACACCTGTGCAAGTGCTGTGCTTGATTCACACTCAGAGCAGGAGCTTTTAAGTAAATTCAAGGATTCCCATTCAAGCTTAGGAAACCTTGGGCTCATAGTCACATAGCCACACACACACACACACACACACACACACACACACACACAGTCACATACTGGAGCCCTGGTTACACAGCTCTATTGAGGACTAAAAGCCAAGGCACAGTAATCATGGAGGTAGATTAGCATAACGATACAAAGCAATGCTTCACGCTTTGGCTGCTAGTCAATGCAAAACTGTGACCTCCTATAATTACAACAGGCAGGAGGCTTCAAAAGAGGTTTTCAGGATGCTTGTTTGTGTGTGTATGTCTGAGTGAATGTCCTTCACATAGGGGCAGAGCTGAAATGTGAAATGCAAAGTGTTATCATTGTCTGGAAAATGTGATGAGTTTGTTTGATGGTCACCGTCTGACTATGTATCATAGGGAAGGAAGGAAGGAAGGAACAGAGCTGGTGGAGCACTGTGACGAATTTAAATAATGACCCTGCAGCCGGTTGTCTTTTCTCCAGACGCAAACAGTTACAAGCACCTGTGTATAAAGAGTTGAAATGCAGCCAAACATTATTATAAATCATGAACAAACATTCAGCTAAGATTCCCCTAAACACGAAAGCAATCAATGTAAAGGAATGTTCAGAAACTCTTTCAGGGGATTCCATGCTAATTTACTTCGTCACTTCCCTTTTCTCGGCCTGTCAAAATGTCACCTTACTAGTCATTACTTCTAGCCAATCACCATCCTGCCTGCTTTCCTCTCCCCAATCAGCTCACTGGGTGCGTCCTCCACCCTATCCTGAAGGGCCGTGCAGGCATACAGCTTTAGCTCATCATCCAGTATCGGTTTTACAGCCTTTGCATCAGAAGATGAGATTTACAGAAACGCACAAAATGACCTCGCAGTCGGAGTCAGATTGGGCTTTATTACAGTCGATGGGGAGGAAAGTGTGCAACAGCTGGTTGTAGTGTTGACAGAACTACGTCGACAAGGTAGGTATGTTTTAAGGCTGTAATATCTCAGGTGCCCCAAGGAGCCCAGCTTGTCTGTGAGGCAATTACTCTGTGGTAATTTGATTCTTAAAACACACTGTTTCGCGATATGCATCACCCACCGAAGAAGATCTCCAAACTCAAACAGAGTGACGGCTTACGCCTGTAGTCATACTACCCTTAAATTAGTTCAGATATATCAAACTCACAAATTGAAAATGTCTTGTACTTTTTCAGCTATTAAAAATACATCAAACTTAATAAAATCCAATCTGTAAAAACTATTTGCTGGACAAAATGAACAGGGACAACAGGGACACGACTATGTCTCATTAGAGCACTTTTTTTTTTTTTGCCACTAACCCAATGGTGACGTTTAGATTTTTGTGCACTCTATGGTCAAAGTTCATTTTCCACAATACCCCATTAAAGCCAGAAGGGACATTCAGAATTTAAACCAATAATAAGCACCTATGTGTCTCCACACACACTGATTTTTGAATCATCCAGCCTGTGTGTGTGTGTGTGTGTGTGTGTGTGTGTGTGTGTGTGTGTGTGTGTGTGTGTGTGTGTGTGTGTGTGTGTGTGTGTGTGTGGGAGGGGGGCAGTAAAACTCCTTTTATCAGTGTAATTGGTCTGGGCACAAAAAGCTATTTTCCGTCCAGGGGAAAGAAATGGTTGATTTCTATTGTCGGTAGAACAACCCTACTGTGGCTCCAACAACCAGCCGGAGACCTTTTTGAAGCCTTTAGCAGACAGAATGACTTTGTCACATCCTTGGGTCAAGACTTTGATCACAAGTCTAAGAGGATACAAATGTCTGAACAAACGCGCGTCTTGTACGTCACCTGACTGTGTCTCGTCACTATCGTCTAGATTTAGAATGACTTCAGCTCAAAGACGTGGATGTGTCAGGTGCGGTCGATGACTCGCTAGTGTTTATCTGCTTGTCTCCGTATGTCAGCCATGAGATAACTTACATCCACACCAGCTCTAGCAAACCAGTGACCCACAACATAAGAGGTTTAGACAATGTGTGAATTACGCTTACTCCTATCAACTCAAATTTGCTTCACAAGAGTTGGAGCAGAATTGAATTTACTGATTCAGAGTCCTTGACTTCTCAGCATCTCTAGAAGCTTTTTTTTTTTAAATAAGCAAACAATAATCTTCTCCACTTTAGAGTTTGTTCTTATGTTAGGTACATGTATCTCAGGGCTTAGCAGTTACCAGAAGAGACTGGATCCACTGTCCAGTTATTTATAGGCTTAAACGCGTGTGAAGAGACGGTCAGTGCATATCTGGGCCCTAAACTCCTACTCAGCTTTTTAATAAGCATCTACAGTATATAAAAATGAACGCAGCCTTGTCTACGAAACGTCTCCATCAAAAAATCCACAGCTCCACTTCATCTACTGGGGAATATTAAAGTGTGACACAGCTGAACCTCGCTGTCTGTTAAGCTGTCACTTTGAGATATTCATATTGGCATACTGCTTGCTAGTTAAATTTCTTCTCTAACCCTCTAATCACCACCTCCACCAGCACAACCACTGTCATCATCCAACCAATGTTCCTCCTCAGAAATGATCCCTGTTGGCTGAGGACATGTGGCTGAGCCAGTTAGGCTAAATCCAAATCAATTCCTCTCTTATGGCCGTAGAAAAGCACCAAATCGAGTTTATGCTTGGCTAATACAATCAGCCTGTGGGTGGGGAGAGGATGGCTGTGCCATCATGTCTTCCCTAATTTCATTTCTGTAGGCAGGCAGGCAGACAGGCAGGCCTTGCTTGGTGGGGTTGGTGCTGGAGGGAAGCCCATTGCCACCAGGCATCGCTGGGTGAGCTCAGCGCCATAAACCATAGCTGTCGAGGGTTTCACAGGAGGAAGCTCTGGGCCAGACGCCTGTGCAGGAAGGACAGAAAAGAAGATAGAAAGGTGGAAAATCAGATAGAATGATGGGAAATAAGAAGAGGTGGAATAATAGAGAAAGCTACACACACCTGAACTCCTCGGTTAGGCTGCTGGTTTCAGAATAGTCTACTCAGAACAGTATGGCATGTGACAGTACTCGACTAATTACATTCTCTTACAGTTTTTTAGACCCGGCCATAAACGTCAGGCATCACCAGTTAAACCCATTATAGATATCAAATCAATACTAATCAAATGAATGATACATCTCAGTTGTACTTTGAAACCACTTAAATGTTGGTTAACACTATAAAATAAGAAACGAGTTAACCATAACTGTGTGAAGCTTTCTTTACATTTTATTGTAAATACAGCTGCTGGGGTTGTTTCTCTTCTCTCATCTCCGTGTACTCAGTGTCTTGAATGCACAAAACTAGCACAGTAATAATAATAATAATAATAATAAATTATAACATTGAGAAAACAGCAAAGACAAAAACACTTACATATACTGGAATGTTACCTGCAAAGCCTTGACGAGTCTTTGACCGTGACTGGCTGACATGGAACTTTATTTCACAAATGGTTATCAACAAACATACCGAATATCACTGTAGCCTAATGCTGGTTCATGGCAGGAAGAGCCTTTTTTTGCCATTAATATCCCGATGTGGCCCAGAAGCCATCAATTAATGCTCATGGAGCCCTGGCACTCTTTCATGGATCCGCAGAGCCAAGAGGGTCTCTCTCCGTTTCTCTCTCGGCATGAACATTTTGCCTTTTAGCGAGTGGATGCCAGCATAAAGCAGATGTCAGTAAAGTGGTCCCTCGGTAGGCGAGGCTGATGAACACTAATGGAAGTGGCTACCTCACCAGGAAAAATGGACCACTCAGTGATGGTGCTGGCATGGTCCATTTGTACAGATGGAGAGCAGGTGGATTGACTTGAATCGGGGGAGCGTTGAATATTTACTCCCTTGGCTTGACCCTGCGATGCATTTGGCAGAAAGAGGGACCTTCAAATCGCACGAGGAGTTATCAGTGTTCCCTGTAAGGCCACAGTAGATTTAAAGAGAGTAAACATTTTTATTTTGAGTTACCTTGGGCGCCTGAACCACCATTTCATATAAAAGGTGAAGTTTTGTTTTTACTCACATCAGGTTTCAAACAGCGCTTGAGTTATTCAGACTCATAGCTTGGTAATTTCATTGCTCCTTGAATAGTTGGCTGCATGAGTCTCAGACATGTTGGGCTGCTTCTTGTCTGACACCTTACTAGTCATCTTTACACGCTTGTTATTCTATCTTGGTTTGCACCTCCTTCAACCATACTTGTCTATAGAATAAGGGAATATGGGTTCTTTCTCCTACGATATGATTCATGCAGAACATTGTCCAGATTGTGTATCATCAAAACACCAGCAACAAAAGAAGCAATGGATATACTACACCTGTGGCAGGCAACAAGGCACGAAAGTGTGTCTAGTCTGCAGGTACTTGATGTTTGTCATATTAATATGTAACTACACCCCAAATACTGTGAGAATATGTTTCCAAATTATAAAACATTGGAACATTTCCAGTCCCGTGGTTCAACTGTTCAGCTTTGACTCAAAGGTAAAAGGTTCACGCTAATATTCAACAGTCACTTTAGACTTAGCATCTTCATTACATAAGCTTTCTTTGATCCTTAAGAATGGACCCAACCTCACACAGTCTCAGAACTCAAACAAAGCTGCTCCTGTTTGTCAGATAACATGTTATTTGTGGTGAAGCAGCTTTTCAGAGGAGGTCATCTGCCATTTCTTTAATTATGAGCAGTTAAACTGCAGCAATTCATAAATGAGCTAGTTACTCAAATAGACTGGAATTATACAGGCATAAATGTAGTAATACAAATATATGCATGTGTGTGTGTGTGTGTGTGTGCTTATGCCTCAGCCTCTTTATTCTTTCATCCTTTTTTTTCTGTGTGCATTAGCCTGGGTTCCTTTCTGCCTTTCTCCAGCTCTTTGTTTTTCAGCCTGCATGTGCTGTGTGTGTAGCACAGAGGAGAGCGGGCCTAGTCGAGTGGAGCTGGCAAATGTAGTGTGGAAAGAGCTGCAGTCAATGCTGTGGAGTCAATGACCCCTGAGCCGGTGAGAAACCCTGCAGGAAGAAAAACTCCCCGAGTAGCCCAGCATCCACTGAGCGCTGCTGGAGGCTGCCGCCGCTCCACACTCCACTTGTCCTGTTCCGCCTCTGCCTTGCTACTCACGCTGAAGGAAAACATCAGTCCCCCTCAAGTGAGGCTTTCTCTGTAGCTGTCTCTGCACCTGCATTGCATAGAAATCAAGTCATGTTTAGATTAATGACTCTGCGAGAAAATTAGTTTGTGCATTAAAACATTAATTTGAATAAAGCAGATGATTTATTTGCGTGACAGTTAAACAAATCATACTCAAGCTGCACCGTGGGGGCTCTTATCGGAGAATATAAACAACTACCTCTGGGTCAGATTAGTATGTGAGTGGGACAGAGCAGCATGGTGGCTCAGTGATTTAACACTATAACCACTGCGGTCTTGGGGTCTCCCATCATGTAAAGCAAAACTTTTGTGCGCTGCTGCGTCTGCGTGTCTCCATCCAATGTGTGTCATTTCGTTATTTAGCCAGCCTCAGTTCAGCAAGTCAAGCTCATTTGAAGAGAATTCTGTTTTATAATGGCGGAGAAAATAGGTTTGACATCAGTTACCATGGAAACCCTGTGGAAGGTTTCAGACTTCGCTTCACCTTTGGTTGAACCAATGTAACAGTAAATCCGACTCACTGAAAGAGTGTTTTCTCAAACGTACCTCCCCCCAAGGTTTAACTTTACTTCTGCACTGTGAACAGGAGTCTGTGTGCAGGACAAAATGTCAAACGGACATGAGACACACCAGTCAGTAGTGTGATGTCTAATTCATCATAAATGCATCATATGCATGCGTCATAACATCGTTTTTCCTAGTTAGATGGGAGTTACTAGTACAAAAATGTCTTCTTTTTTATTCTTCTATATCCTTTATCTTGCCAACAGGTGGACCTGACCACTGTAAAGAGTGCATTCATGTGATCTGTTTTACTCTAAATAGTGAACAAGGCTCTTGTTTGCAATGTGAATACATCAAAGCTGTGATTAAACGCTGGAGTGAATACATGTAGTTGCTTCCCAAATCTTCAAATAAGTGAGAAAGTGTCACTTCTCTAGTTTGATTTCCCAAAAAAGTCACAGAGTGATTATAAAATGAACGCAAACAGCTTGTGAAGCATAATCCAAAAGATATATTTATGCTATTTTTTTTCAGCACAAACCACTACTTTTAAAAGTGTTGATGTTTGTGAACACCCACATGTGACCGAGCCTGGACCTGCTCCATGTTCCTAGAAAGTTAGGACGTGTGGGTAAGGTTTGTGTGCAATGCAGCACTTAGCCTCTCATAATTCAACTCATGTGCTGCAAGAAAAAAAAACTAAAGTTTTCCATTTGACAGTTGTGAAGAGTGAGAAACCAGATACTCCAGAAGCAGAAATAGTAAAAATGACAAATGTGAATGTGCTAGAAATCCAAAATAAAGTTTTGTGACCAGAGCGAACTTTGTCTGCTTCTAAAGCTCCTGTGATGTGATTCAAACCTGCATCCTTGAGGATCCTTTGTTCCCCAACGTAAAGAATTAACTTTAGAACTTGAGGACAGATACATACAAGAATGTGCGCACAATAGGAAGAACTATTTGATTTTACAATAACACAAAAGAGCCACTAAAGCACAGCGGTGAATGAGTCATTGCTTTTCTCTTGTCCTTGGAAAGACTGAGGACTGAGAGCTAGAGACGATGTGTGTCACGCTGGTTGAGCCATCCCTCCCTTAGGCATATGGAGTAGCGCCCCTCATATAAGGATTATAACCCCCTCCCCTCTTCATACACACAGAACCACTTTCGCCTTCTTGCTCTCCGACACCTGTGGCCATGTTGACGCAGGGAGCCCTGACAAAATACCAAACAGCTCTGTCCGCCGAGCCACAAAGCCAGTAGGAAGTGAAAGTAATACATTAAACACATTATTTACTGGGCCTTCGTGGAGCAGACTTGTTTGTCGAGAAGCTCAGATCGGGGGTGAATTTGGAGCCAAGTCGCCGCCTCTACGTCGCTGTTGTGCGTCTATGTCCTGTGACAGGGAGCATAATCTTGCACCAGAGACCACAGCCTCCATGAAAGGAGTGAAAGTGGTCTGCAGCGATGTTCAGGTACTGTAGCTGAAGTAACATCAACATGGATGGTCTGACCCAAGGTTTCCTAGCAGAACATCTCCCAAATGATCTCAATGCCTCCATTGGTTTCATATTCTTCCCAGAGTGCACCCTGGTGCTCATTAACGTCAAGTTTTAAGGATGATTATGTTACCATGTAAAAGAGAAAATGAATTTAACCATGTATCACAATTCCTTGAAGTTTCCGTCACTTCCGGCACAACCAGCTTCCAGTCCAGGTTCGAGAAGCAGACACCCTCTCTAGTTTTAAAACTAGGCTTAAAACCTTTCTTTTTGACAAAGCGTATAGTTAGAGATGGTTCTGGTCTCTCTGAACCATCTCTCAGTTAAGCTGCTATAGACTTAGATGCTGGGGGATGTCCTTCATTCCCTGAGCTCTTTTTTCTCTTTTTCTTCTATCCGCCAACATGCCTCCATTTCCACATGTGACTAACTTTGTCCCTTTTCTCTCCTAGTTGTGCTTCCCCCCTTCTGTCTCTCTCTATCCTCATCTACAGGTATCGTCATCATGCTTGTTTTGTTGTTGTGGTTGTGTTCTTTTCTCTCTTCTCTATCCCCTCACCCCAACCGGTCAAGGCAGATGGCCGCCCACACTGAGCCTGGGTCTGCTGGAGGTTTCTTCCTCGTTAGAGAGGGAGTTTTTTCCTCCACTGTTGCTATTAAAATGTACTATTTATCGATTGGCTACAATTAAAAGCTTGCTCTATGTGGGAGATAACTGAGATAACTGATGTTGTGAATTGGCGCTATATAAATAAAGTTGAATTGAATTGAAGTTGAATTCTCTATAATCTCATCTGGTTAGTAGCGAAGAGTGCAGGTGATTGGCATCGGCCTGAGTGCGACTTTCCCTCCAACCGTCCCCAATCGCTCAATAACCTTTACTGTCCTGTGTTCATACAGTAGAAGCAAAATATCCTTTTCTCTGGCAGCTGTGCTGTGGGCCTCCATCCATCTGCCCTTCCTCTGTAGAACAAAGTTGATGCGATTGAAATAGGCATGAAACACAAAAAAACAAACGCGCTATATCCAGAGCAAAGCGTCACATATGTTGGTAAATCTATGATAAACTCACAAAAGGAATCCCTCTGCCTTGAAAGCTCGGAGCTACCCTTCCCTCTGTGTCGTGCGTCTGTGAGGCTGAAGGAAAACAGAACGAATTGCGTCCACTGATGTGGGATGTTGGGCTTTTGAAAATGCACATTTCTATGCGGCAGACAAATGCAACTCAGCTGGAAGCGCAAATTAAAGAAAGAAGAGATGGTTGGCGTGAAATGGAGAAAGCTATCATAGCGCATTAGCTGCATGTTTAAAACCTCTGCATGAGCCTCCAGAGCCCAAGACCAGAGAATAGGTTTCACTCTGTCAGGTCATTTAGCTTCCTTTAAACAGACTCGAAGCTTAGAAAGGTTGATGACCTTGTAATGCTGAGAGCAAACAGTAGGTGTCTGGTCAGAATGCCACCAGAAAGAAGTCTTGAGTTCATTTTCTACCATAATACTTTATGTTCACAAATGTATCCACATTGGTCACTGGTTTGCCAACAAATGTGAGGTTATTCTCTGAACTTTAAACAGTTCTGGCTAAAATTATTCTGTGTCCAGCGACTGTCTTGATTTAGCATCTGGTTAGGCTTGACATGTTACATATGAGATGACTAGTGCATCTGAGAAAGTTAATTGAGTTTGTGTGTGTGTGTGTGTTGTTTTTGGCCTGTTGACTTTTATTCCCCCAACACCTCCCAAAAAAAAACAAAAAAAAAAACAACTGTGATGTAAGTTCTGTAGTAGTTGGTGGAGCTGTAATGAAGAAGATGCTAGTTAATTGTGAAGCTGTCTCATTTGCAGATGCCCTACTGGTAAAGGTCTCCCAGACGCACCTTCACTCCTGTCAAACACCCCAACGGGTAATTATAGACTAATTACAGACGCACAAACACACAACACAAGAACGTGGTGAGCCTCAGAGCAGCAGACACACACTCGGTGGTGGTAAAAAACGTTCTTTTTTTGTTACTTAGATATGTTCAGAGGTTTATGCATTCAGTACTTAAAAAAAATAAACATAAATCAATTAAAATGTTTTAGAGAACACATTTGTGGGCTTCTGCAATTAATGAGTGATTTGCAAAGACTCCACTGTGGGGGACATGTTGGCTGTGCCTCTCACGGTGGAAACCGGAGACCTTGATGGCGGACACCAGCAGGTAAGCGGAGGCAGAAGAGACGCGTAATATGTAAAGTGATGTAAATATGCTTAGTCTACGCTGAGTTCCACCGGTTTGATGGTGTAAAGATCCTAAAAGTGAAATTTAACAAACCATAAATGCCTAATTTGCAGAAGATCAAACCCAACAAATGAGAAAAACACTTTCCATAGGTTCACGAGGAAAATGCTAAAAGCTTTCACACTTCGTCACTCAACATTTCCTTCCTGCTTTGCTCAGAGAAATTACACTTTTCCCTGACAGTATTTTGAACCTTGACTAATTAAAGTGAGTGCAGCTGTCAGCGCCAAACAGATCAACTTTTCCCTTTTTTTTTTTAAATTTCCCATCAAGCTGTTTCCTCGTCGTCACTCGCTGCCTTTTCTCACTGACTCAATCAGTGACTGTCACAGTTCAGCTGTTATTCGGGGAGACATCGGTGATTGTGTCACAGTCAGATACAACAGCTGTAGACGCTTTAGATGCTTTGGTCAGACTATTTAAACATCAACAGCATAATTAACAGTTACCCTGTTGCAGCTGAAATGATCAAAAGCCAAAACGTCAATTGCCTTTGACTTTCATTTCAACAAAAATGAAAAAAAAATAATAAAAACAATATATATATATATATATATATATATATATATATATATATATATATATATATATATATATATATATAAAAGGGTCTGGAGTGTGTGTTTGCCTTACAAGGTTTAAGAGTTTTGATTTTAATATGGATGCTTCTGGCTGCTTCCTTTCCAATCAATGTTAAAAATGATAAACATGAAAAACTGTGATATAGGAGGACTAAGAAAAAGTGAGTGCTCAGCAAATAATGAGGTTGACTTTTGCAGAATCAGTACAGCAAAGAACTAAAAAAGTACTTTTCAGCCTTTTTTGTGGCAAATAAAGAATTTTTAAAGATGAACCAGAGACACAGTCTGCAAAAGAGTTAGACAAGACAGTGTAAAAAACAATATGCACTTTATTTTATATTTTTACATATTTTCCTATCTTTAGAGAACGCTGCGACTTTTTACCACTGAGTTGTTGTAAAGGCAGTTACTTACAAATCAACATGGACTCTGATTGGCAGTCAGGGAAGACTTTTAACCGTTCCACACCATGTTGATTCTCAGTGATCCAGGTCAAGGCCACTAGGCTTCTTTCTTCTAGAGGAGAAATGTTTCTCCACCTATCCAGGTGGCTTCTTCATTCTGAAAACGGTTGGATAGAGACCACACGTTTATCCTGCAGTAAGGTTTCACTTCACACCTGTAAAGAACAGACTCGTGAGGTGGACAAAGGACTCGGGGCAGTGAGTAGGCTGGACTCCTCCTCCGCACATTACGCGGTTGTTAAGCGTGTTCTTCTTGGGGTGACGTGGTCTTGATCTTTCTGGGAAGAGATGAAAAGGCAGCATGACAAATTGCGCTTCAGTCCTCCAACCTGCAGGGGGAGCTCTGTGTCCTCACTTGAGCCTTCGTTTTTCCCACCACTGGCATTTCTTTTTGGCTGCGTTGGGTCAATTACAGGCAGGTGTTTTCCATATATGCCAACTAGTCAGAAACCTTCAATAACCTGTTGCTACCTTACACACTAACGTTGTTTCTTTCTCTGTCCCCTGTTTGTCTTCATAAACAGGATTCTCATCACGTTTTGGTATCAACACAGTTCAGAACCCATGTTCATCTGGGCTTTGGGTGTAGTGACGGACGCACGTGATATTTACTGCAGCCTGGGCTGTTTTCCAAATAATAGATGCCGTGCTGCTGTTGCGCTGTGCAGGGAAATACGGCGTGATCCCGTTGCTTTCGCTGGGCTGTAGCTCGCGCCAAGCTTGCTTTCAAGGTCAGCGCTCGGTGCCCCCGAGAGCTTCTCACCCGTCTGGAGGGAGGAAAGTGTCGCGTGGCCGTTCCATACTCCGCGCTGCAGCTTGGCCATGTGGGAGGCACAAGGTGCAAACGCACACATCTGATCAACAAGCAACAAGATACATTTACTCAATTAATGAAGTTAAATGTCAAGGTTGGCGGTTTTGCAGATCTTATTTTTAACGTGTTATGCCAATACTGAACAAAAACACTGAAAGAACATATGGAATTATGGATTCTATAATTTCATATGATTTTCAATGTAAGGTGATTCTGGAGCCTTATTTGTAAAACTGTGTAGCTCACTGGCAAGGTGGTAAATGAGTCAGACAACCATGGCAGCATGTTGAGAACATTCATATAAGTTTCATTACTTCTATTATGCACAGAAATGTGTTTGGAAAGGATAACAAAATTAAAAAGGGAAGAAAATCTGCAATAATCTCCCTAAAGCAATTTTGTCATCTGTCCTAAGTTTTTTTGCACAAAGACTGAGGCAACAGGGTCGAAGATGTCAAAAGTTGGCTAAAGCAAGGATCACGTCAGGCAATGCTTCTTGAGAACAGTAAACTCCAAACTGGTGCGTGTTTGTATAGAGCAGGACAGCTTTAACCAACACACCCAATCTCATCACAGTGATTGGACTCCAGGTCGGCTGACTCCCGGCTCCAATTAGCTCTTGGAGAAGTCATTAGCCGAGGGGTTCACATACTTTTTCCACCCTGCACTGTGAATTTTTTTTACATGTTATGATCAATAAAAACATGAAAACACATCATGTTTGTGCAGTGTTAGTTTAAGCAGACTGCGTTTTTCTATTGTTGTGACTTAGGTGAAGATCAGAACACATTTTATGACACAATCCATGTGGGTTCGCGTGCTTTTTCTCGCAACTGTACGTAGGCAGTGGATGTGTGTAAAATAGGAAAAAGCACAGTGCAGAATAAAACAGCAACCACAGCTGCATTGCACTGATTGACAGCAGAGGTGGAGGCTGTGATTCAGCAACTCTGCATGTAGTGTATTTTAGTTAATACTAGCGCAGTAAAGGAGGAAGTCCCCAAAAGCTTTTGTATCCATTTCAAAACGGTGCAAATTGTCACAGCTGAGACACAAAAATGGATTTTTGGAGTAAGCTGCTATGTCATCTTTCTAAATGCCACCATCTGGCTGAGTAGGTTAATTGTATTCCTTTCTGTAGTGATGGGGATTATACATTTATTTATCAAACATGATTGCTCCAACACTAGGTAGTTAGGAATAATACCTCCCTCCGGCTGGATATGAAGTGAACGATAAAAGGGGGGGGGGGGATCTCAGGAAATGCTTCACACCCAGTGGGGATGAACTCCTACCTGTAAAAGTAATGGGAATCGTTTTAAGCAAGTTATATGCCTGGTTTGCTGATATGACTGGATGAAAGTGTTGAGAATAAAAACAAAAACTCGTCAGCTCCTACTATTGTTCGTTATTATTGTTGAGAACTGAATTTGTTCTCTGTAATTTAAGTTTCACGATGCACAGCACACTTCAACTATCCTTTTTTTTTTCAACTCCCAATACACTGTCGTCTTTTATCGGGACTCTGCTTCGCCATATCTTACCTCAAACCGCTGTGGAGGCAAACGTGACCACACGAGAAACACTGTGAAGTCAAACAGACATTGTCAAAGCTCGGGATGACCCCAGAGGTCATCCTTTCCTTCACCACCAACTTCATTTCAAATAAAAATAAATAAATAAGTCATACAGGAAAAATATAATATAAGTATATATAAATAGATATTACTGTTATGATTTTATTCTTCACAGGAATAAAATGTCAATTTCCAGGTTTATTTAACGACAATCCTTGCATAAATTTCCTGTTACTGCCTTAAAATTATGATTATGTTAAGTCAAAGTTTCTCCCCGGCTGACTGACATGTTGGATAACAAGTGACTGAAAGCTCAGTGTCGTCTACTCCTTGTTTGATGAAAAGAACTAATGAGAGGTTCACACGCTCACAGTGAGATTTAAAAAAATGTATATATATGATGCTGCCGCGTGATTGCTGTTATTAACTTGCACCTCGGTTCTAAATGCAAATGATTGGAAGACTTTCATCTTGAAAAAGCCCTGTGTCATATTCTCACTCGGACATGGCCTGATGAAACAACGTGCAAGAGAAGCGCGCTTGTCTCCAGCAACACGTCCACAACCCTGCGATGGCCACGTGTTATTTTTAGAGAGCTGACGGATGATAATGAGCATGTAAATGTTTGGTTTCCTTCCAGCGCGGCAGAGAGAGAGAGTGAGAGAGAGAGAGTGAGGCAGCCTCTTTCCCCTGTACAGATTTCTCTGGTTAAATCATCCCAATTAGCCAACAAACCCAGACGGTGTCTCAGGGGAACATGCTCCCTACAGGAGGGCCACATTAAATGAATCAGACTGTGCAGAAACGCTTGTGTTCCTTTAAAAAAAAAAAAAACTTTTCCTCTCTTCAGTGTCTTTGATTCCACACTGAATGGATTTCCAACAGATCCATTTTAATGATTGTGTTTTCCACACCTTTGTGACTCTGTATAGGGATTTAAATTCTAATCTTTGCTAAAACCTTTGGAACATTTTCACATCCTACAGTCGCTGTACGTTCTGCTCTGAAGTCTGACCCGATGTATAATGACGATTACCTCACCGTGATGAAAATCGCACACCGTTCAGGTCACAGTCTAGAGCCGCAAATCCTTTTTTTATTTCCCTGACTTAAGTTTTAATTTCACCTTATTTTAAGCGTATGATTTTCCATAATTGAAGCTTTTGTTCCACTTGACAGTAAGGAGATGTCATCAGAGGACGCAGACACTCAAATCTTCAGAGCCGTTCTTCAAATACTCATGTGTAGTAGAATTCCCCCTCTAACTTTTTGCTTGGTTAGGGTATTTATGGCGGCGGCTTGGGACGGCGGTGTGCAGGGTTCGCATAAGGGGGAAAGAAAAGAGAGTTTGACACAGGTCTTGATACTGGTGCTGCAGCTGGCAAAAAAAAAAAGCTGGAGGCTTTATCGCAAATGGACTGTTAAAGATTAGAGCTACATTAAGGGAGCTCAGACATCCGGGAAACCTTCTCTGCTGGAGGCTTGCTAACCTTGAGCAGCTTGTCAAGAAGGTCTCTGGTCCCCACAGGAGCAGCTTCATGAGCGCGGTAACGGACTGGGACGAAAGAGCAGGCGTCAAGCTCGTATTTTTCTATCTAAGTCCTCCACCAGCCATTACTTCTGGAAAAAAGTTTCATTTTCATCCAATTATTTAGTTGTTGGTATTATAGTACCTTTTACAATGATTTTATATATAACCTGCATTTCCACTTTTTTAACTTTTGATATATATTTAAAAGTACTGTACCATTACTATTATTATCCCAGTGTGTCCAGTGAATAGAAAACGTGGTGTCATCAGACAAAGGGATGCGACACCCAGTCCTCACATCCATTTGATCTCCTCACTTACTGAAAAACTTTATTTGCGCTTGCCAAACGCCCGTCTTCGTCAGACATATTCAAGCTTCTTAGAGAGGATTCATATTCCCTTCCTTCCTGTGGTTGAGGCATTTTAACAGTAATTTGAAAAGTAAAGCGATAAAAAACACGTGAGTCAAAACGACATTGGCATCAGTCCATACTGACTGTCATGAGAATACTGAGAAACAATGTGTGGATGGAACTCGTCTTAAGGTCAGAATGGCATAAAAACACCAGAAAAGGACACGTGAAGGTGTCTGCAGCTGCTTTTTGGCGTTTGAAAACACGTATGTACGTCTCTGCCACCAAACTCAGCAAAGTCGTCCAGATTCGTCACCCCTGTCAGCAACAAAATTGAACAATGAAGGGCAAGATGCTGGTGCAGCACCAGGATGCACTGTGGGACGAAAGCGGCGGAAGCCAAGTGTGAAACCCCAGGTCCAGCCGTCCTGATACCACAGCACACCTTCAGGGTTAGGGTTAGGGCTTGCGGAATAGGCATGTGGTCAGAATGTTATGCCAGTCTATCTTCGACTGTTGCCAAGCTTTCAGTGTGAAATTAATTAGACTGTGTTATGGAATTGAGTGTAAAAGCATGTATTTAGAAATTGAACAATACAGTGTGGCGAACAAAGGAGAGTATTACGTGAAGGTACAGTGTTTTTATTTTTTTAGATCCTTTGTTGATTTGCTCAGAGAGATTTCCTCTTCGTCCTTACAGTACATATCAAAGTAGCTGGTTTGAAGATGAGGCTTTTATGTGTTTGTGTGTTTGCATGTTGCACACAATAGCTTTGGAATCACAGTCGCCGATTAATAGCGCGGCCGTTTTGAGAAATGCAATATGTTTGTTTATCTTTATAAGGACTGAGCATCTCTTATCGCGTATCCTTTTATGTCCCTCATTGGCTGCATCGCTGTTGAAAAGCATATTGAAGAAGAATATTGAGTCATTTTAAAAAGAATGTTGATCAACTGTGTTAATACAAGTGTGGTGGCCTAGCCTGTGATAACGTGCGGCTCATTCTATTGCTTTCTGGGTGAGAGGCGGGGTAAGAGTCCAGCCCATCACAGGGCCACGTACTGCACGAGCCCTCAAACATCTTCCACGCACGACTCGCATCCCTCCGACCACATTCAAGCTGCTCTGTGTTCTGTTCACACGGGAACCATTGCGAGCTTTAATAAGTGTAACAGTATTTATTAGAGAATGAAACGTGTTGATTCTTTATCGGGATTTAGAGGCCAAGTACCGTTCAGTAAGGAAATTAAAAATCAAGTCACACCACGCTAAGTAACCTTTATAACGACGCTCTCTCCTCTTGATCAGGCTCTTCCTCTAATATTCCCTTTGCAGCTTCATTAGAACAATGTATTCTTCGTTTAATTTCTCACAAACGCCCTGAGAGAATACAAGACCCCTCTGAGCTATAATAAAGGCACCCGAGCATGTGCCTGAAATAAACTTATTAACCAGCGCCACTTAGGCCAGCGTTTTGTTTTGGATTCTATTGCCAAGGAGACCTTGTTAAGGCATCGCCGAACGAGCGCAGAAACAGGAGTCGTTGCGTGGTAGACAAAAAAAAAGCTACTTAGAAGAGTTGAGACAGTGTGAATTGGGTTTTAGATACTCACTATGTCAAGGATCCTTTGACAACAATGACGATTGTGATAAGAACCGGCTCAAATTTCACCTAATTCTACATGAAATGGAAAAAGGCAAAACATCTGTTCATACAGTGTATGATTTAGCTGAAATGTTGGTTGAATGTTGGTGATGTTGGTTGATTTTATGAGACGGATGAACTGACTGAATTTATGATCCATCTGTTCGGAACCAGAAGATTCACGTTGCCCTTGTGGAACAGCATCAACTACAAACGTGAACCACTAGATTACTACATGAAAGTGTCAGCGCTTTGCGATTAGGGTCATGAGGTGCAAGGCAGTTTCATAGAGTTGTTTTTTTTTTCGCCTACAGGGCACCAGTACTTGATTCTCTCATCAGCCGTATAGTATAATCAAGTGAATATGCATCATTTATGACTTCAAAAAGTGGATTTAGTGCTAAGGTACTCTTGAATGATTAATTCATTTGGAAATGACTTTCTGTATTATTCAATACGGCGCTCTGGTAGGCAAAGTGTGCAGGCTTGGCAAATTTAATGAGACTGTTTTGAAGCAGATTTTCTTTACACAAGAGCGCCTGAATATGTGCTACTGTATGTCAAATTCTATTTTAAAATTAATGGTATCAGTCTCCGAGAAGTCCAAACCCTGGTGTGAAATAACCCTGTCAACTGACCTGCTTTAAACAGAATATATAAAGCCAAGCATACAGCTTTAATGAGGACAGGACTGGCAAAGTTTCGCACTTAACGAACGGTCAGATGTATGTGGGTAACTGATATTTTCATGCCGGCGAGTGTGAAAATCAGATCTTTGTTTGTCCAGTGTTCACAGAGTAACAGATCCCAGCCTGGAGTACAGAGCCCTGGCGTATCTCACGCGCAGGGGGGAGATGATAACGCACCAGGTATCTTCCACGTTGTAGCCGCGGATCCAATTAGAAGAGCAGCACAGTTAGATAGAAAGAAATATTAAAATGTGATAATATCAGCAATGTCTGCCTGTGTTGCTGCTGATCCCCCCCCCCCCCCCCCCCCTGTTGGCCTCAGTAACACCTCACTACAGCTAGGTACATATCCTGGCTCTAAGACACAGGAAATTAAACTTGTTTTCATTCGCCTGATAGTTCCTGCCAGGAAATTAGATCACCATGGTGAACTCACCTCGCTCGCTGATGTAAACCCCTCTGGTGTCACATTGTCCCTCAGAGGCCACCGTAGGGGCCTCTCAGCCACATGTCTTTTCTGCCAATAATCACCCCATTAAAATGAATGATTTTGCCCAGACCGTGTACTGTACATAATCATCAATTAGCCACTGGCATCGAGATGGCACCTCTGCTAACCTCTAAGAGTCCGCCGGAGCCTCATTATGGGGAGTGTGACTCACTCATGATCACAGCCAGTCTCTGGGCAATAATAGGAATTGAAACATCGGCTTCACGTTCATGAGATTCACACTGAGCAATGAAATGAACTGCGCGCGGTGGCCTCTCGCTGCTCGAGCATCTCAACGCGGCTTTGTCAGATTCGGTTTGTTTGGTTTTTTTAACAGTACACTTATAATGTGAAGAAGACGGGAAAGAAGGCCGAGGGGAACAGACAACAAACAGACCCAGCCACCACATCAGCTTTAAAACCTCAGTAGATGTGTTTCAGACACACTTGATGCACATCTGACATATTATGCTGCCCAGTAACTCTAAACAAGAACTTCTGATGCAGAGTAACAACCATCAACAGTAATGATAAGATGCCTTATGCCTTATCCCTTCTGTATTAGTCTTTAATAAATGGACACCTTTGTGTTTGGGCTATTTCCATCATTTAATTTAAACAATTTAAGACTATTAAAACCACAGTTTCCGTACAGAACAGGTCTTCATTGTCATCAAACGACTGCGTGCGTCCGCGTCCTAATCGATCACGTTACGGACATTATTGATGACAGCACACGGCTGAGCTGAGCGCGCACGGTACAAGTAAATGAATGAGCGACAGATCATTAGACCTTAATTACCCTCGCAGTGTAATTATGTGACACAGACTAGCGGTTAGGCAGAACACTCGCCGCTCGTCTGCTGCAGTGAGCTGCACTGTTACGAAATAACTGAGAAAGCTGCAAAGCGTATTAATAAAGTAGGAATTGTAGCTTTGCATTGATTATGTTAATGTTTGTTTTACCAAAATACATCCTGGGCATTTCTGTATATTTGTTAGTTTACAAATATACTTTTCTTTACTACATCTGTCATAAATACATTAAAATATATAGTTTCTTTCTTGGTTTAATTCAGAAAGGATAATATACTTTTTTGTAATATTAAGCATCTCTAAACATAAAAAGTGTACTTGCTTATTTTTAATTTGAAATATACTAACAGTACCTCTGCTTATACAGTCGTTCTGTTGTCTAAAAGTAGAAGAGCGAGCATCCCTCTGGAACTTTTACTGTTATTAACAATTAATATGTTCTGAGTTTCTCCCCAAGCTTGACGGACGCTGGAATGAAACAGATGAATTATTAGCACAAACTCGACTTCACGACATGTGTTGTATATGTTTATCTGTCGAGATGGTGCAGACGTGTTGCATCACCCTCAGCTGGTGGCGACCTACGGCCGCTGCCGTCCCATCAAAATCCCACGAGGGCTGAGGCTGGATTTGTTCGGAGTCCACCTTGCCACCTTGCGTGCTGAACCACAAGGGAGGACAGAGAGGGTTGCTTAGCCGTTCTATAAGCTCCCACGTTCCCCAGAGAAACGAGGAGCCGGAATGAGCGGAACTCTTAATAATGGCTGTGTGTTGTGAGTCACAACAGACGAGTCCGTAGCTGTTTAACGTGCGGGTCAGGAGGGGGTTAGAAAAGCATAGGATCTGCTGTAACGTCTCGAAATCAACAAGGGGGGGTCACATGCGAGATGACTCGCTGTAGAGTGACAAGCACGCATACGGTAAGGCCAGAGACAGGAAGGAGAGCCGGGACCCTGCAGCGAATTAAAAGCTTAGGATAGAAGAGAAGAAGAAGAAGTAGAAAAAGTAACGTCTTAAACAATCATTTGTAAAGTGCCTTGAGATAACCGTTGTTGTGAATTAGTGCTATATAAATAAAATTGAACTGAATTGAATAGGAAACACGGCGGCCGAAGGCAACACCACATTCATTACCAGGGTCTCATTTAGCCGTGGCAGCATTTGCACTTATATTCACTAGTGGATGGTGAAGAGAGATGTTTTTGAGCTGCCACTGATCAGTATCGTTTCAGACTGAATGATAGAAAAGTAATTGGAGCTGCCCTCATTCGTTCTGCTCGTCGCGAACCTCTGAATTCTCTCAGTGGTGAAGAATTTTTGTATTTAACAGACTGTGACTGCGATGGCTCCGCAGTAATGTGAGGGAAATGAATGATGTGGGCCAGCGCTTTACGACCTTGTCATTTTCTTTCTAGATTTAGCGTTACTTCGGATTGTTTTCTCCCGCTCAGCAACAGGCCTAGAAGGCTTTCGGAACACAAGTTCTCCTTCGAGGAACAATGTTTTCAGACGTGCGCGGGGGGCCTGAACGTACCCAGAGGAGATATATGTGAGAACAGGAATGTCTAGATCAGTCAGCCTGGACATTAAACAGAGATTATAGCAGCAGCTCTGTGGCACAAACTTAAAGATATGTGTTATGGGGAAAAAACGTGGTTGGACATCTCACTAGTTTGAAGACAGCTGACGGGTAAACTCCCAAACACTCGGGGCCACTCGTGCCAGGTTTCAGCAGGGAGGACAGGGAACTGCAGACTGACGGCTCAGGTATTGAATATGCTAGTCACAGCTGATAAGAAGCAATAAATGACAACAAACAGAGGCGGCGGGGGAAGATAAAATTACCACCGGCCGCCTGACGTCTCAATGTATGACATGCGGCGGGACAGAACCTGGAGGAAGCGTCACTGTACTTGATGGTAAAGGAGGATAGAAAGGAGGAGGGGAAAATAAAATAAATAAAAAAAAAAAAAAAAACAGAAACAGAGCAATAAAGTGTGAATGTTAGCTCCCTTGTCCCAGTACCTTAAGAGAAAGCTCGCGCTGTTGTTGAAAGAAATAAAGTGGATGAAGGAAGAGGTGGAAAGAAATGAAAGATGGAGTAAAATGAAGAGGAAGTTAATAGACTCCTTTATAGCATAACTGGGTTATTTCACACTGAGGGGGACAAAACAACCCACTTTATTTCCCTCCGTCAAAAAAAAAAAAAAAAAAACCTTCACATAAATTATTCAAACTGGCTGTGGGAGGGGGATCATTTGCATATAGATAAAAGTCATCTTAATATTGTAAATTACCTTTTTTTTATATGGCAATCTGGAAGATTTGGTTTTAATCTCCCAATAAACGCCTGGCGATATCACAAAGGAAAAGGTTTCAGTCATTGCGCTGCCTCGCCTTTAATTAATAGATTATGTACACATGCACACTCCTGTCAGTCTCTCTCAGAGCTACGAGTTAGTGCCGTGACCTCTCTCTCTCTCTCTCCCTCCCTGCTGCCTGGCAACACACACACACACACACACACACACACACACACACACACACACACATATGTATCATGCACAAGCGCATGATGGTTGATGAATGGGTGGGTGACCAGGGGACTGGGGAGTAAATGCGGTGGACAACCAACAGGCTGTTAAATCTAAAACGCTTAAAGTCTCGAGAAAAAAGAAAAAAAAAGTTTGCGTGCAAAGTTTCGGGATTAACAGTGAAGGTCACCTCTGAATAAAGATCATTAAAAATATCAATTCAGTGCAACGTAAACATCCGCAATAATTCCATTAGCACAACAGTCAGGTCAGGCTCACTACTCCACCGCTCTTAAGTTCTCTTTGTAACAGAACTATAATTTTCATACTACATTTAATTGCACGTTCCATGTTGCCACGTATTTGGCTGCTGTTAAGCCGCCATTAGTGAAAGTCCGCACTTCCTGCAAATGTTCTACTCAGCAGCCTGTAGGGAAAACGTTTTAGCAGCTCGAGCCGTCCTCTTCCCCGGAGGACTTCTAATGAAGCATCTGTGCGGGAAGCGAATTGGACGTCCTCGATACGAGAGCACGGATCGAAAACTGAGCAAAATAGACGGGTTTCACTTTGCAATTTCAAACTCGCCTTCAGCCGAGAGAAACTTTGCGCTTTCTCTGTGCTTGCGTGGTTTCGGTCCACACACGTTACACTTCCTCCTACTGCTCTTAAGTCGTGCAAATGAACTGTTCACCCTAGGTGGCCCGTTGGGGTAAATGGTTGCTGTGTGTTGGCCCTGGGACCTACTGAACTCTACTATTTGCCAAATGACAGCCCCTGTGACGTTTATCAGGAAAGGTGATTAGAGCGTTATATGAATGAGTTCTCTCCCTGCTGCCTCAGATAACGGCGAGCATCTTTACTTTGTCAATGTATTGACACTTCCATACGCATTCCTTCTGTCATGACCCTTAGATTTTCTTCTAGGAGCCGTGTGGTAGTAGATCGTGAAAGCCCCACATTGATCAGTACGTCTTGATGATTTCAGTCCAAAATACTTCCATGATGATGTCATTGTTTGCGTCTGTCCTAAAGAAAACAACATATCCCAGAAGGCAAGTAATGATTTTCATCTCTCCACATGAATTGTGACTGCTGCCTTTCTGCTTTCAATCAGACAAGGAAGAAGAGATGAATCAGATATCACTTTATCCATGTCCTGTGCTAGTTGTGTGTGTGTGTGTGTGTGTGTTGGGGGGGGGGGGGGGGGGGGGTTAGGGAGAGAAATGTCCTGATGATAATGTACTCGGCACGATAATGGTTGTACACCTTGATGATCAATGTAAGTCATAAAAGGAACAGTGACATAAAGAAGTGATAAATCTCCCAGGCCTTCAGTGAAGCAAGACACATAAAAGCAGGCGGCTACGGGTTTTCATGGCTAATGCCGGATTCCACTCCTCACCTCAGGGGCGAAAAATGCAAATAAAATACAGATTATAAAAAAGGATAATGTGTGGGCTTTGGAAGATGAGGAATGAAAATATCAGCGGGCCCCTTTTTGATTTGTATGTCCAGCGGCGACACTTGAGATGAACGAACCATGTCTTAAATTACCATGTAATAAAATTTTTACCTCAGAAGGTGGGTTGTCTCACACACACACACACACACAAAATAGCACTGACAGTGTAATGGTGCCAGACTGTGTGAAAAAAAAAAAAAAAAAAAGACCATTATATTTTCCCATCTGTGACAAATCCTATTAGTAATGTGTCATATAAAGATGGAAGTGCGCTGATGTTATGTCTAGTGGACATCTTATTCTGTTGATTTGATAATGTAGATCGATGGGAACATAAAAGAGTGCGATCAGCATTAAGTTTGGCTCATTCTTTTACTATGTGTGTGTCGCGCTGGCCTCTGCACTGGCGTATATTCTGTTTGTCATCCCGATAGAAACACAGCCCCCTCTAATAAATTCAAATTGTCTTAACCTTATTGTTATGTGGACGTGATAAATTGAATCTTTATCATAGATAGATAGATAGATAGATAGATAGATAGATAGATAGATAGATAGATAGACAGACAGACAGACAGACAGACAGACAGACAGACAGACAGACAGACAGACAGACAGACAGACAGACAGACAGACAGACAGACAGATAGATAGATAGATAGATAGACAGATAGATAGATTGACCTTTTAACCTTTTAATCTAGACAATGTGTCTCCTCATCCATTTCCCCCCATGTTCTGACAACCAGTGGTGAAATTGGTGCCGGGCTGGCGCCAGTGCTACAGGAGGAATGGGGAGGGAGGGGCTGCCATGCGCTCGAACGCAGACAGAAAGCCAGAAAAAGAACAACAGAACAAAAAAGCCAAATCAATACCGTCATTATCAGGCCTCTGATAAAAGACCGAATTCGATGCCGTACAAGCTGCAGTTCAAAGTAGCCGGTTTTAAACCAACACGGCGTTTTAGGTTGTCTCAAATCAGCCTGGCGTGATCGCCACCCTGAGCTCAACAGCATTGAGTCTTTCTGGGACGGGACAGGACAGACAGGAGAAAACCCTGCATCCACAGAAAGTCTGCGGTTATTTGGCCGAGACATCTGGAACAACCTTCATCTCAAAGACTGTGTGGATTTCCCTCCTCCAGTCCTGCACATGAATATCTTTGAGTATACTCACTACGTTATCCACCTGGTGGCTGTCATTGAACAGAGGTCAGCGTGAATATAAGACGAATGAAAAGGAATATTCTATCTACAGCAAGAACAAATTCAGCCAACACGCAATGCAATAAGTCATATTTGGATTCCTATGATGTAACGCTCTGGCAATCTGTAAAATATTAATGGAAAATATGATTTTTATCATTCTAGTGATCTTTAAAACGTACATCACCTTTGCGTGACAACACCACAGCACTGCCATCACATAACACCTGCCTTGACAGGTCATGTTACTGAGATGCAGTGGATGGACTCATGTTCCTCCAAATATCTAATATTTAACCTTTGGTATAATTATTCCAATGTTGATTCAAAGTCAACAAATTAAATTGTGTGTGGCTCCAACCCTGTATACGATAAATCAGCTATCAGCCCTACTGTTGCCCTCAGGTGCGTCTTGGCTGGTGAGAACGCCAACCTTGCAAATGAAATCTCCACATGTGAACACGGAGCACTGTCAAGAAAGGAGAAACATCCTCTGCATTTTTCCCTGCTGCTTTTCATATTTCACGATGTCAGACACCGACAGGAAAAAAAAAAAAACGGCCGACGTAATTTGTCCTCCGAGGGAGGCAGCAGACGTCCGCGTTTCACGAGGGGAGAGATAAAGAAACGGCGGAAGAAAGGCAGCAGCAAGCCGACGTGCTGTAATAACACGGTGGCATGTTAATAACACAACCAATAAAGGGTTGTGCGAGAGCTGTGCATCTACTATGAGACACGTCTCGAGTGGGCACAGACCTGTTGTTGCACACAGAGAAGATGACGTGTTCACAGGTTCGTTATCGATAAAATGAAGATTTAGCCTCGTTTGGCCTATAACTGGATAACGTGGGGAAAGCGACTCCACCAATCTCCTCTTCTTTCTGCAACGAGTCCTTCGAGAGTTGGGCTTTATAAAACTACAGTACTTACAATACAACAATCCCATTTTCTCTCAACTTCCTCGATTTTGCTGAATGGAGCAAATATTTGCTTAAACTAAACTGAGCTTTGTTTCACTTTCTCCTTCTCTTTTGAATTCTGTTCTCTGTGCCTGGTTTTGTGGACGCTGTCTCAGCTCAGTAAGTCTTTTTTTTTTTACACATATAAATCATTTGATAAATGGACTGTGGTGTCAAGTGAAAGTGGTGGACGGCTACTGAGCCTTAAATATGTTATTTAGGTTCAAACACACTCAATTGCTCACTTAAAAACCCAGTAATGGCCAACGGACAACCAAAAAAGCCTTTCTCCCATCATCTATGATGAGCGAGCAGTACCACAGTGATACATGGGCTAGACTGGCTATTGATTGGCTCTGTCCTGATACTGATACATCATGTCATCCGTTTAGCGAGCAGGGTGCCGGACGTAAGCGCTTCCACCGAAAGCTTGCAAACTAACCCTTTGCATTGGCAGTAAGCAGCGTTTGTGTCCGCACGATGATGGATCAGGTCATCTAGTCGGCCCCAGGGCCCGACTGCGAAGCGTCGTCTTCATCGGACGGCGGCTGACAGGACGTCCATCATCACAAAGCCACGCCAATGGGCCCTGTCCCTGACGGAGGCAACGCCTGCTCATCAACACACTGGCAGCGACTTTATCATCCGAAGTCATTTAGAGTGCGTCACAAATTGAACCTCGGTGGTTATGTGACTTTATGTTTATACTTCCCCTTGCTTTCAAATACAGTTTTAGCACTGATGAGTCAGTAATATGTCAGTATTTCATGCACAAGTAGCCTCAAGTGTAAGCGTTTACTCTGCAACATGGAAGATTTGGCAGTAAGACACAGACAAACTGCAATGTTTTACAAAAAACAAATCACATTTGGGAATGTTACATATTTGAGTCGCGTCTTTATACTTGTGAGAATATTATTTATCATTGTAATACTGCATGTGCAAAGTTACCAGAAACACATCATACGAGTAGACAAATGCTAATCTGTCAATTCAACAAGACACATTACTGGACAGTTTTAAGTACCTGGGTGTTCACCTTAACCGTAAACTGGACTGGACTCATAACAGTGAGGCCCTGTTCAAGAAGGACCAAAGTCGCCGCCACCTTCTGAGGAGACCGGGGTCCTTTGGGAGCAGGCCTCTGTTAAAGACATTGGCTCTGTGGTAGCCTCTGCTCTCCACTATGCTGCCGTCTTCTGGGGTACAGGCAGCACCGACCAGGACAGAAACAGACTCAACAAGCTGGTAAGGAGGGCCGGTTCTGTCCTGGGCTGTCCACTGGACTCTGTGAAGGAGGTGGGTGAGAGGAGGATGTTGGCCAAGCCGACATCCATCATGGACAATGCTTCTCACCCACTGCATCAGACAGTGGAGGCTCTGAGCTCCTTCAGCAGAAGACTGATCCACCCCCAGTGTAGGAAGGAGCGATACTGCAGATCCTTCATTTCCACTGTTAGACTGTACAACCAATGAGAGTAACAGCCCCCACCATGCACATTATCTTGCATAGCTTATTTGAACATTCATGTACATTCTCTTGTATTTGTAAAAACAGTAAATGTGTATAATGGATAATGTTCTTTGCACACTTTGTTTGTAGCTGTGGTAACAATTGAATTTCCCCACCGTGGGATCAATAAAGAATGATCTTATGTTACCTTATTATCTTATTAGCAAGATAAAATAAAGCTTTGTGCTCCATTAGAGCCAGGCGAGGCTCAAGAGGTCATCTAAGGCAATAAGATTTCTTGACTGTGGATCCTTTTTCTGCACTGTGGTTGGTTGCTCACACCGGGCTTCAAGCTCCACCCAAAAACAATTAATTAAAAAATTTAAAAACAATTGCTGCTGAGTCTGGGTCACAGATTCTGACTGACCTATTGGCTCACACCCATGGACATTAGTAGTATTTCACAGAAACAATCCTGCAAATACAGTGAGGCTTTTATTTATTAATCGCGCCTGCATCTTTAATTCATTCCTTCATTTGCATGATGTGAGCATTAGACGTCGCTCTAGCTTTTAGAGGACCTTCCTAATGAAATCTTGCACTGAACATTGGCCGAGCGTGCCTCATTCACTCGAGTGTTCGAGGCAGATATTCTGTATTTAACAACACGACTTGCCAGCACAAAATGACCATCCCGAGGTAGAGGTGGATCTGTTCTTGGCTGCTCTGCACCCGCGTTCGGACCACGCACCGGAACCTCACAGTAGGCGAAGTACTGGCAGTAAAGTGTGGGATGTGCATGATTTCAATCAAAAGGAAGCCAACATCTTGCTAAAGACACGCAAAGATCCGAGTCTGACTTGATTCCTGCATAATGGGGCTACTTCCAGCACAAATTATAAATAGCAGCAGTAGCATCGGTGGTAGAAAAAGAAAGTGAGGTCATTAAGTTCAGTGCAAAAACCGTGAAAGTATGTATGAAATTGTATTGATTGCAGCTTTAAATGCTGACATATTAAACAAAATAATTACAGATCGCATTCCGTGGTTGAGTCACGTGGTAGATGGAACCCGTCTACAGCTGACATTGGACACTCACCT
The DNA here is from genome assembly GCA_030770545.1 of Macropodus opercularis. Classification (NCBI taxonomy): domain Eukaryota; kingdom Metazoa; phylum Chordata; class Actinopteri; order Anabantiformes; family Osphronemidae; genus Macropodus; species Macropodus opercularis. Next base: position 10,048,709 of record JAUCMP010000028.1, read on the forward strand.
AATTGAAGACACAACTAGCCTAACTTGCATGTGTTTGGACTGTGAGAGGAATCCTTTCCTGAGCCCTTGTTGCTGTGATGTGACACTAACTAGTGCACCACTGTGCCAACCCAAAATAAAACCTCTAAAGTCTCTGAGGCTGTTAAATCTCCCCAAATCCCACAAATATTACTGGAAACATGATTTCAGTGCCCTCTGTAGTACATGTCACTGTAACCTTCTTGTTTTTTCTCTATAAAAGGATTTTTGGAAACCAGTGGGAGCTTAGGAGCACTGGGTGTTCTGTCAACCCAGGCTGGAACACATATTTACAGAAGGGTGACAAATTAAAGCAAGAAAAACAACATGAGGTGTCTTAGTAAGGTGCTGCCAGAGTAGCTTTAATGGGGGGTCGAGAGCAGATGTGTGAACCAAAATGTTTCATTGCAAGGTAAAGGCGATCACTCAGAACTTGGAAACGAGGCAACGCACATACAGTATCAATGAACCCGTGTCTGTGGGATTTGCGTCAGTACACCCTCAGGTATCTAATCATCCTGGCACAGAGGGGGTTAATGCACTGCAAGAACACTAAGATCTCTCTGTGTAATTGTTGACAGACTGACAAGTCTTGGAATGTCCTGAGTCGAGATTCTCTTTTATCGCAGTCAGTCAACGGGCATTAAAAAAAAAAAAAACAGCTCCATTTACTGAGCTCTCTGATCTAAATGCAGATGTCGCTGTTCCTTTTCAAACACTAGCCAGTTGAGCCAGTCTTTAGTGACAACAAACCCCCCCCCCTGAGTCTATCACATCAATCGCCTTCAATAATGACTCAAAGCGTGACTGCGTGCTCATTGCTCAGGTGCATTACCACGCCTGTGTGGAGGCATCTGCATTTGTTTACATTTATCCAATCATTTACTGAGGCTTTACCTGAGTCACCCAAACGCAAATAAAGTAACTATGTTTCACTATTAGAGATAGTGGAATAGTAAAGAGGAAAGAAAGATGAACTGGTGTCATACTTGAACTCAGTCAAGCTCCTTGCACTAGACAGGTTCAGAACAATCCTGTGCAATCTTACAGATCAAGTCAATGATGAAAACAATGTGAAATATTCCCCATCCTGGTGCTCAGCTGCATCCATCAGTTTAACTTGGCTTATCAGATGCTATTATTTATGGTAAAGTCACTAAAACTGGCTTTACCATGGCATGCAACAAGCCTGGAAAACTGCCAAGTGAGGCCATTTATGTAATTGATAAAGGTGTGAGAGCATGTAGATAGCTCAGACAGATTGTCAGGAGAGCAGAGGCCCTTAGAGACTGATTAGAAAATAGGCAACTACCAGAAGAGAGAGGAGCAAGACATCAGAGGAATAGATTGTGTCAGTTAACAGGGTGGGAAACGCATCAAGAAAATGTACTTGTCCTGTGAATTAGTGCCATCAGAGGCTCAATCTGGCTTATTAGAGCTTGTTTTCAAGTGGCTCCAAAATGGGTTTTGGCTTCCTTCCCACCCTGGGACTGAGATGCTTTCAGAAGTGAGCGGAACAGATAGAACAGAGATGAGAGGCAGAGGAGGTGAATGCAGAGCTACAAAAGAGTTTTATTAGACATGCTACAGAGGTAATGCAGAATACACAAGAGAGGCCATGAGAGGGGAAACTCAGAAAGCAGGAAACTAAGCCGCACTTCCCGTTGTTAAAAAATAATTCATCCTTTAATTGTGCCTCTTCCAAACGTTAGCAAATCTTTACATTTTGAGCTGTATAAAATCAGACTTGGAGGAAAAAAAAAAATATACATAAATTTCTTCATGAGCAAATGCCTCACGAAAAGAGGCTCTGTATAAAAACAAGTGGGAATTCTGAATATTTTGTTTCCTAAAATGTTTTCTCAAATGCTCGGTTTTCTGTTGTTAAAATGAGTTAAAGGAATACTAAAGGCACAGAAACTTTGGTCCAACTGAGTAGCCCTCTCGAGTAAACTGTCACATGACAATGAAATCACAGTGGACATTTTCTGTTTCCACAGCATGCAACACTTCCTGATCCTACTGTAACTATTCACGCTTAGAAAACCATTGTCACCGATAACTACACCTCACTGATACAGAAAAGGCTTTAAAAACAGAAGAAAACATTTAGCTCTGAGCCATGTTGTGACAGTTCATTTAAATCATGAATTTGACGTCAACACTGGGGCAGAACAATCTTACACTGAACACATTTGTGGAATAATATTGTTTTAAGCTAAAAAAGTTAGCTTTAAATTGTTTTATTTTTTATTTTTACAGTAGCCTGTAAAAAGTCTTAAATGTTGTCTCAAGAATAAATTTCTCCCGCTGTTGAAGTAGAAAGAAAACATTAACCATCTAAACCTAAATGGCAGAGCTTAATTATAATGTCATGAGGATGACAAATAAAAAAAGCGTGCATTCTCACCAACCCCAAAAATATTCAATACCAATGTGCCTCAAAAGTAAATAGAGCTAATAATGAACATGTCCACCTGCAGAAACAGTTGATATTGTCAAGTAAGGCACATAAGTACTGTATCTTTACAACTAAATCAAGAATTAAACACGGATCTACATCACTATCATACCGTGGAACAATCAGTTATGTCAATATTTTGACATAAAAATACAGAGGTACAATTAAGCTGGGATGATCCAGTATCTGCAACATACTCAATTGTTCTCTTTAAAAAAAAGATGCAAGTTAGAAGTTCCAGTCTCTCAAGGAATGACAGGTTCAAAAAGCCTCAACAACAAAACTGATTCAATTAATGTGCCCCCCCCCCTCCCACACAGTCTGAAAGATTGCTGAATAGATGAGAGACTGTAAACCCCGATACCATCAGGGCTTGTCACATCTTCAAATGGTGGATTTGGAGAAAGACACTCTCAGGTGCTGGTTTCCTCCCATGTTGCAGTTGTGAAGGTCAATCAAGGCCTGGATGGCCTCCTCCACGGTTGACATCTGGATTAAAGCCATTTTGCGATCTCTGGAACATGTGATACAGTGGTGAGTAAACAAACTGGGATGGGGGTAACAACGCTGCACAATTTATCAAAGATGAAACCTTTATTAGAGCATCAATGGCTACAAGCTGTTGTCAGATCTCATTCAGGAGAATGAATTGGATGATTTGTCTACGTACTGGAAAAACTTGAATGCTTTCACTGTGCCGCCAGAGTTTGAGAAGAGTAGCCTCAGGTCATCCTCTGTCACATCTTGTCTGTAATAATAAACAAGAAATGCATACAGTTAGAAAGACATTTCAGGCAAAGACACACTTCTACATCTACTCAAATAACCAGGTTGAAGTCAGCTTTAAAAACACTGATTATTTGTCATGTAAACTGGAAACCTAGTTTTCATAGTCAGGTTAGGGGATAAGAACTTTGATTTACGGGATGTTGGAAAGGTGAAGGGTGGCAGAGGGTGGGAAGATGTTCTGGAAGTTCTTGGATCCAGGTTTCTTGAAGCGATGAAGTGGGGAATTGGCATAGTCCTTCGTCAGCCCTTGGTCGTCCAGGCCATCACGAGGCAGCGCCACTGTCTGGTGCTTCGATAGCGTCACCCGTATGATCTTCCCATACATCTTCTGGCCATTCAGGTGGCTCATTGCTGTGGTTTATGGAAGAAACCAGAGGTTATTTATTAAGAGCCTGCTGTGTTTCATGTGGCATTCACTGGATGTGGCCAATGAGTCCAGGGAGTCTAAAACAAATGAAATTATGGTCTTAATCGTTTAAGATAAAAATGTAAAATAAAATTGCCCTAAATATACAGCAGTACTGCTCACTGAAACTCTTAGGTCCCACAGAAGACATGTGTTCACCTGCGTGTACAATAAAGATTTTTAAGGCTCGCTCTTAATGTATAACACAAAATAATATGAGTTTTGTGTAACAATCTGTACACAATACAAGACATTGTTATTGAACACTACAAGGAAATACAGTATGTCACAGAAGTGAGCACACCCCTCGGATTTCTTGTAAATATTGAATATATCTTTTCATGTGATAACACTGAAGAAATGACACTTTGCTACAATGTAAAGTAGTGAGTGTACAGTTTGTATAACTTGTAAATTTGCTGTGCCCTCAAAAAAAAAAAAAAACCTCCAAACACAGGCATTAGTATCTAAACCCCTGGCAACAAAAGTGAGTACACCCCTAAGTGAAAATGTTTAAATTGGGCCCAATTAGCCATTTTCCCTCCCTGGTGTCATGTGACTTGTTAGTGTTACAAGGTCTGAGGTGTGTTAAATTTGGTTTTTATGGTTCTCACTCTCTGATACTGGTCACTGGAAGTTCAACATGGCACCTCATGGAACTCTCAGAGGATCTGAAAGAAAGAATTGTTGCTCTCTATAAAGATGGCCTAGGCCATAGGTGTCAAACTCTGGCCCGCGGGCCAAATTTGGCCCGCAGCGTAATTATATTTGGCCCGCGAAGCCATACCGAATTACTATTAGAGCTGGCCCGCCGGCAATTATCATGTACTGCTAATACTACAAATCCCAGAATTCTCTGTTGGCGTTTTGGTGGCGTCAATCGCGAGAGGACCCATTAACGCCCACTCCTTCTGTTGACCATAGTCCTAGAGACCTTATGCTAATACTGGCACCGTGCTACCCCCCAAAATGGCTAAAAGAAGCGTTAACAGTATTGTTTTCCTAATATTATCACTGTGAAGCGAATGTAAACACTTGTCTACTTGCTCGCTGTTTACCGGAGCGGCCGCTTCTGGGCCATTGAACGCCTCATCTTTCTGCCTGACTCGCGGAGCAGAAGAGACGTTCGTTTTCAACTCGTTTTCAACTCGCTGGGAATTCAACAATTTTCAGTCTTTGGACATGAAACTTACACAAGTCGCAGATTAAAGTATCGGCTTTCGGGTGGTTTTTGTGATTCGTGTTACGGTTTTGCTGCAACGAGCCCGTACAACGGGCTTCGCTTTCCTCGGCGAATCGCCACAGCAGTCAGCTGTCACTGACAGGATGTGTGAGTGGCGTGCGGTGACTTTCCCGGTTGTTCAGATAGTCCAGCGGTTAGTCTGCTGCACATTACTACGTGATGCTACTGGTTCAAGTCCCCCTAGAGTTGTCCATTTTTAAGTGTGATGTTTATTGTCATCACGTTGAATCTGAATGTTCTGCTTGTTGTAATAATGCTTTTAAAACTTCATCAATGTCAGGAAAGTCCTGAAAAATTCTATCAACACCTTTTAGTCGTTTTCTATACTTTTACTGTTTGGATCAACAACTGTGTTTTTTTTAATTATTTAATTATAAATACCTATTTAATATTACTTCGTTATGCTTTATTTTGAAATTTAAGACTTTTAACTTGTTCTGAACATGTTTAGCTCTTTTTTTAACCACTTGCATTTTTCTTAAACTACCTTTAAGAACTTTTTAAACTCTCCAGCTACCGTCAACGGTTCTTGGGAATAAATTCAGCATTACAGCATTCACAGTGCATTTTCTTACGGAAATAGTCTAGTCAAGCTTTGCTTGTTCCATATCCACTTTTTTTCCCAGTAAATATCAATGTTGGCCCGCGACTTCCTTCCAGTTTTCAATTTTGGCCCACTGTGTATTTGAGTTTGACACCCCTGGCCTAGGCTATAAGAAGATTGCTAAGACCATACAGGATAGGTTCTACTCAGAACAGGCCTCGCCATGGTCGACCAAAGAAGTTGAGTGCATGTGCTGAGCGTCATATCCAGAGGTTGTTTTGACGTATGGGCGCTGCCAATTGCTGCAGAAGTTAAAAGGGGTGGGGGTCAGCCTGCCAGTGCTCAGACCACACACTGCATCAAACTGGTCTGCAGGGCTGTCGTCCCAGAAGGAAGCCTCTTCTAAAGATGATGCACAAGAAAGCCCGCAAACAGTTTGCTGAAGCAGACCAGTCAAGCAGACTAAGGACATGGATTACTGGAACCGTGTCCTGTCGTCTGATGAGGCCAGGATAAATATATTTGGTTCAGATGGTGTCAGGCGTGTGTGGCGGAAACCAGGTGAGGTGTACAAGGAAAAGTGTGTCTTGCCTACAGTCAAGCATGGTGGTGGGAGTGTCATGGTTTGGGGCTGCATGAGTGCTGCTGGCACTGGGGAGCAGTTCATTGAGGGAACCTTGAATGCCAACATGTATTGTGACATAAATAGGAAGAACATGTACCCTCCCTTCGAAGACTGGGGAGTATTACAACAGGACAACCACCCCAAACACACCGTCAAGACGACCACTGGTCTCCTAAAGGAAGACAGGCCAAGCATGTCTCCAGACCTAAACCCTATTGAGCATCTGTGGGGCATCCTCAAACGGAGGGTGGGGCAGCGCAAGGTCTCTAACATCCACCAGCTCCGTGATGTCGTCATGGAAGAGGATTCCAGTGGCAACCTGTGAAGCTCCATGCCCAAGAGGGTTAAGGCGGTGCTGGAAAGTAATGGTGGCCACACAAAATATTGACACTTTGGGCCCAATTTGGACATTTTCACTTAGGGTGTGTACTGACTTTTGTTGCTAGGGGAGGTTTTTTTTGAGGGCACAGCAAATTTACACTGTTATCAAACTGTACATTCACTACTTTACATTGTAGCAAAGTGTCATTTCTTCAGTGTTGTCAAATGAAAAGATATATTAAATATTTACAAGAAATGTGAGGGGCGTACTGTATATAGAAGAAACTGACAGAAGAGTAATGGGGAGGGAATTCTCTTCAGGACAGACAAGTCCAGACACAGATAATGTTGTGAAGTTTGTCAGTTAAATTTGCTTGGGTTATCATGCTTGCTTACCTAGCTGAGCCTGGTTGCCATCAGACATCTGAATGAGAGCGCTGTCCTTCTTATTGTAAAGAATTTTCACCCTCTGGACATCACCATACACTCCTGCATTAGAGCCGCAGGCAGGCAGGAGAAGAGGTGAGGTGGAGAGAAAGCAGACAGTTAGACAAATAAAACTAAAGTTAGCACTCGAGACAAGGATATTTAAAGACAAGAAGCAGAGAAGAGAGAACAGAATACACAAGAAATTTACAGCAGACAGAGAGAGAGAGAGAGGTGTGGAAAAGAACATGTAAAGAGAAAAGAGACACCCTCTTAACATATAAGTTATCAATCTATGCAAGATGGATATAAACTTAAAAAACATCATGCAAAAATCATAAAATGTGCATTAACAGATTAACAGAAGGGTAATAAGTAATAAATAAAGCAATTAACAGGGGGCAAAATGTATAAACAATTCCAAAACAGGCTATGGTAATAATAAGCTTGTAATAATAATAATAATAATAATAATAATAATAACATAAAATGGATATAGATAAAGAGAAGACGGGAGAACAAGAGTGAGAGAGAGAGAGAGAGAAAGTGAGGGAAGAGAGAGCCAACGATAACATACCGAAGAGGGTAAACAGACTTTGGGGCGTAACCATCTTTAGAGGGAGAGAAGAGCAACAAGCAGCGTGAGACAGGTAGAGAGGTAGGAGAGTCGGAGCGGAGCGGAGGTAGAGATGGACAGATCGATCCAGAACGAAGGTAGGTAGGAGGAATGGTGGTTTTTTGTATTCCCCCCGGAGAGTGATGGAGGCGGTGGGTCATGGAGGAGGGGAGCAGGTGGCAGAAGAGGAGTCATGGAGGGGGTTTTGGAAGGAAGGAGAGAAGGGAGAAGGAAGGAGGGTGGGTTAATGTGGGAGGAGGAAGTGAGTTGATGGGGTTAAAAATTCGCCACCAGCACGTAGAGGGAGGGGAGGCAGTAGGAATGAAAGGGAGAAGTAGGGGAGGGGGTAGAGAGAGAGGGAGAAGAGATGAAAATGCAAATGCAAATTGGGGGAATAAAAAATAAATAAATAAAAGTGAGAAGGAGGGAGGGACAAAAAATAAAATATAGGTCAGTACACTGGAATAATGCAGGTAGTTTGGTCAGAGACAATGGCTTGGATCAATGTTTTCTTTAGTCAAAATACAGCAAATAACTTGTGCCAAAATGTATTTCACCCTGGACAAGCATGGGGTAAAGGTACATTCATATAAAAAGAAAAATCATAAAATCAGTAATATGAAGAATCATGGGATAAAATTGACATGCAACAAGTCTGAAATCTGAAGATCTACAATCTTTCAGCAGGGAGAATGACACTACAACAGTATGACAAGCTGAGGGGGCAAAATTAGTTAAAGAGACATGCGGTTCAATCAATGGAATGCAAGAGTTGTTGCGAAGGCTACTCAAGGAAAAGGTGGCGTTCACACAAGTCCAAGAATCTAAAAGAAAGCTTTAAGCACAGTATCTTAACATCTGGGATTCAGTGTGAATGCTTTAGATACTGTTAAAAGGCTCCAAGATGACACATTCAATCACACCATAGAGAACAGACTGATGAGGAAAGAGACAGACATCAACAGAGACAAATTAGATGCTATTTAAGTCCTAGTTCTAAAAGAGAAAGGCAGAGAAACGGGGAGAGAAGATTGAGAAGCAGGTATTTATTCGCAGAACTGAGACACAGGTTAGGAGACCACAGAATGATTTCATATGAGCTTTCATATGAGCTGAGGAGAGCTTAGAAGGAAAAACAGAAGAGAAGCAGTTAGCTGAGTTAAGATACAGTTTGACAAGAGGAGGGAAGGGTAGAACATCAGAGGACGGAAGAGGGCAGGTGCAGCGAGAAAAACAACAAATCTCCCTCTGTCTTACGGGGACACATGAGTCTTGACCAAAACGAAAAACAAAAGAACAGCAACGCCCTGGGTATGTAACAGACACTAGAAAATATGGCAAAGAAAAGGTTAGACAAAAAAAAAGCTTGCTTCATATTAAAAGTAACTGGAATAGTGAGGGATCCAGTCCAGTTTCCAAGTTTAGATACCAAATGTGGACCATGACTTGTGACCCAGGACAGTAATGTATTAAAACTCACAGCTCTACTGAAATTCAGAATGTTTTATAAATAAAAATGAAAGAACACAAGGACTTTGAGATATGTACTACATAGTATCTCTCACACAAATGTTGAGTCTTTACCCTCTCATACCCTCACTCTTAAATTTGATGATTGTGAAATTTAAGTGTGTGTACAGCAATTTGAGTGGGTTATGTAAGTGGCATAAGTTACAGGTAATAAAAGCCCACCATGGACCTACTTTACGTATCCTCAATGGCAGACACAAGAAAATTAAAAAGTGGAAATGGTGGCACAAGCAGGGGGAACAACAGAGGGATGGACGTGGTGTGTATGAGTGGTGGATTTTAAAGGCATCAAGACCTAGATGGTCCATTTGATTGTGTTGGCATATGGGTTACTGACCTCCTCGTTAAGGTTGCTGACCAGTAGGACCCCGCTGGACCCTGTCTGCCCAGCCAGGGCCACCCTCCCTGCAGCAGCTGCAGCCGCAGCCGCAGCGCTCAGGGGGTTCAAGGCTCCTGATAAGAAGCAGACAAAACAAATCATGGAATGGAGAGCAGTATTTTTATGATAGTTTTAACAAACTACTTCAATACTGTCAAAAATCACATTGCATTTCATACATAATCACAAGTTAATATTTGCAAGATAAAGAGGAAGGAATAAAAAAAGTTTGCTCTACCTGGGATCTTACCGAGGAGGGAGCTTTCTTTGCTAAAGGCAGCAGCTACGGCGGGGTCAATGCTGGGCTGCCCATCACCAGCAGGCAGGTCAGGGCGTGTGTAGTCGCGACTCTTATCATTGTTGTACTTTACATTTAGGTTGACCAGCTTGGAGAAGTCAATTCTCAATGTACAGCACGAGTTGTAGATGTTCTGGCCATCCAGTGCCTGGAAAGGAGAAAATGAACATTCCAAACTACTGCACTGCATTAACTAATCCACAGGTGATTAGTATTACAGCAGCGTAACCAGTGCAAGTTTCAGGTACACGACTCACCAGTTTAGCTTGGGTTGCATTGGCAGGATCACTGAACTGTAAGAGGGCCTGAAACTGATTGTTCTTGGTGAAAGTGATTATCTTCATGACTGTGCCAAACTTGGAGAAAATCTGCAAAAAACAAAAACAAACACATTCAGCTACGTGCAGTGAGAATTTCTCTCTTTCTTGCTGCAAAGTGTCAAAATAGGAGTTACCTGTTGAAGTACATCCAGCGTTACAGGGTAAAACATGTTGTCAATGATGATCCGCAGCACAGGACTTGAAGCAGCAGCGAGGACCTCCTGTACGTCTGAGCTTGGTGACCCGCTGGACTGAACAGCTGACACTGCTTGCAGCACTGCCTGGGTGCGCTATGGCCAAGCACAAAAAGCATTTGCTTTTTTTTAACTCTTTCATCACCTCTTGTTTAGTGCGTTCATCTGCGCTTCAAAGCCTAATTGCTGGCCCCTAAAGGTGACCCCGCTTCTCTATCAGTCACAAATAAATCTCTTTTGAAAACTTTACTTCATTTGTTTTTCTTTTTTTTTTTACATCATACAAATAATAAATGCGGACACTTTATTCATAGATTACCATCAGAACATTGACAAAAAAATTCTTCCTTTACAGAAACAATAAGTTAGCTGCAACCATACCTGATTGAGAGCATCAGTCTTGAGCTCTTTGTGATTGGAGTACTGAATGAAGACCGGGACATTGCGGATATGAGGATTTACTGTGTTGTAGTAGTTAACCATAGTCATGGCTGCTTCCTCTGTCCCCATCTCCAAGAATGCCTGTAGGTAGAGGAAAAACAACAACAACAACACGGTTACCATTCCATGTTACCAAGAGTTATTACATCATCCGAATATTTCACCTTTTATTGAAGAATGTTAAATAATTAAAATACTTTCCAAAGTATAACAAAAACAAACTAAATCGATCTCTAGGGGCAGAGGTCAGTGTTGGAATATATACATCAAGTGAATTGTAATTCACCACTACAGAGGCAACATTCTCAGGCAAACAAATGAAGTTGTTGGAATGCTGAGATGAGGCAGCTACAGATCGATCAAGACTAGCTGACACGCTGACATTGGTAGAATGAGCAGAACACAGCAGCTGTGCTTGACAGGAATCTAGAGGACAAAAGCAGAGTATTTCCTACAGCCCTTCTCAGAAGCCAGACAATAGGCTTTTGGACAGCTTGGTCTGGGCATGTTTCAGGTACAGCTCTAGATAGCAAGGCTGAACGTATCCAAAGTAATCTTGTCATATATCAAGACGTCAGCTGAAAATGGTGACTCCTAGTTTCTCACCTGTCAAGATTTAAACGCCCATTTTGAGTGCTGAACCCCCCCCCCCCCCCCCCCCCCAAAAAAAGGCTAAGGCTGCACTATATCAAACACTTCACAGCTGTTTTGTTTATTGTCTCTACTCACCTGGTTTTTCCCCTTTAGTGTGAGGATATTGGTGACTTTACCGAAAGGCAAACCGAGGGCGATCACTTCAGTCTCTGATGCTTCACTCGGCAGCTTTCTGATGTGGAGTACACGAGAAGGTGGAGCCTCCTCCACCCTCGGCTTCTTATTGTCACTGCCATTTGAAGCCCCATCTAAAATTTTTGCGTAAATAGTGAATATCTGTGCTCATCAATCCAATGAGAGCCAGCTTAATAAAAACAAACAAACATGTTTTAATATCTCAGACGCGGTTATTCTAGTGTATTTAGATTTTTCTCCTTTACAGTACATGTTAAAGGATGCTAAATGCTGATCAACACATCAGACTGACAGACATTTAGATTCTTGTCTATCATGTAACACATCTAAAGATCAATCAGTCAGTCCCAGTTCATTCAGTAGCGTAACTTTGTCCGAGTCATACAGAATTATCATCAGAGAAGAAGAAGAACAAGTAGTCCTGCTACAGATGGTCTGGCCCCCACAGAGCCCTGAGCTCATCATCATAGAATTGGTCTTGGATTACATGAAAGATACTGAAAAGAATTAAATACACTGAAAAACTGTGTAAATTATCCAAAATATGAAAAACAAGCTGCCTGCTACGTACCCAGAATGTGGCTTGTTTTAAAGGGTGGTCAGGCCATAATCTAGATTTGATTTAGGCCTTTTTTGATTAATGTAGTCTCTACATTGATAGAAATTACCTGCTAAAGACAAATGTTCCTTTACATGCTGCTAATTTTGATGTGACATAAATTTTAGTTGTGAAAGAATTAAGAACTAATATGTAATTACTGCGTGCATATGTGTGTGTGTGTGTGTGCGTTCATTTATCATTAATTATATTCAGAACCTGACCCAGTCAAAGAATTACCCACCAATAGCTCAGAGGGGCAGTGTCTAGCAATGACAGAATAGAACTTTGAAGGGCCTGCCAAAACCCTTGTGTATGCCTTTAGCATTGTTCTTGTTTAATAATTTCCTAATGCCTTTTCTTAATTAATTCTGTAGTTTTCTTTGAGATGCTTCTGATATCATCCAAACAGTGAGGAGGCATTAAAACGCTGTGGCGACACTATGTTTGTTCCAGTCACATGCTGTTGTGTGTGGGTGCCCACCTACTGAGGAGAGCAATGTTATTCAGACACTAAAAAGCTCCCATGAGATAACAGTTCAAATCACGCAGCCTGTTTCACTTTTCAAACACCTATTATCCCTTTGATTCCTTTTACTGCTTACTTTCACTGCCGATTAAATGGCTTCATGCAAATTCTGCCAATCCCTTCTCTATTCAGGGGTGGTCGGAACGAACTCACCACTGATACTGCTCATGCCAGAGTTGGGACTGTTGTACATACTCATCTCGTCAGATCCTCTCTGCGGGGGAAAAAAAAGAAGGAGACAAAGACAGAATGTCAAACACAGATGTGAAATAATGGAGAAAACGATTTCCATTTTCCACATCCGCCCTCAAACAGACCATAAAACAGAGCCCTCCAACGATATTATAAAAGGAACAAAAAGAGAGTAGAAGACTAGGTGGATGGAGGCATAAAACAGCTGAAGAGTGGCCGCGCTCCTCCTTTTCTGGTGTAGGTTTAATCTTGCTGAATTTAAGATGTCAAGATGTGTCATTTCATCCTGAGCTAGACTAAGTCCCAGAAGGCTTGCTGAAGCTGACGGGCGCCCTGTGCTCTTAAACCTGACTGATGGGATGACGGAGAATCTCGCTAGGGACCTATTACACACACAACTTTATAATAGCTTCATACACCCCCTCCTTGCTTCTGTCTGACTGAATTTGAACCAATTGTTCTTCTGTCACTAGCATTCTTTATGGTTACGATAAACTAGATGTTGTATGCCTTGCTACAGCCACATGACACTAATAAATTGAACGGGTAATAAAGTTGTCTTAGGCCAAAATGTGAGCACCAAGTGCCGAAGTTAAGAGAACCCAAGAAATGATTTCTCTCCCAACAGCTGGCAACCGTCTCAGTTTTGTCTATGGCACTAAAGTATTGCTGAAATAAAATTGGTGGTGAAGACCTCCATATGAGAGGAATTAGTATTTTATGACCGCCGTGTTTTCCTTCTAGAGAGGACTTTAACTTTGTTTTGTCAACACAAAAATGCAGCCGGCACGCAACAAATTCAGTTAGGTAGCAAACAATGCGCTTACACAAGACAACAAGTGTGTTCTATGATTGGCGGGGACACAAACTATTTTATTAAAACCCGCCTAATACTATAAAAGCTTGGGAAATAAAAACTTAATAAACAAAGAAAAAGGAAACTATTGTTCCAGCTGTTTATGTACCTACTACAACATGTAACAAATGAGAATGGTTTCAAGATTACCTTCTTTAAATTAAAGGTGAAGCAATTAGTCAAGCAATTTATGCACAATATTTGTGGCATTTGAAAAAAGTTAACCGCAATAGAAGAAACTGCACATGTTCGTGTCATGTGTATACCTTTGCTCATTTTGTCTTGGTTGGGAATATTTTTGTGCAAGTTGGGAGAATTACACTGTAATCTATGACTCGTAGCAGTGCAACACTGACTGTGTCTCTAGGTGGTTCTAAGTGAACAGTGCATGCATAACGTGGGAAAACGACTTCAGTTTTTCACTGAATGATTAAGTAGAATTATTATTTTCATGGTGTTTGATTTTACATCACGTTCCACAGCATTTAAAACTGTAGTGCACTCGCCCAGTAGGCCGCAAACGCAGCAAAAGGGAATAGAAGTGAGAACAGCGTTAATGAATGTCACAGAGCAGTGATAAAATATGTGGCGAGAGCACAACAATCTATCAACATAACAAAATGCTCGTGGTTGAGTTTATACATACAGGGTTGGCTGATACACATCTATAAAATCAGACTGTGTAAAGACAATTTAAAGAATAAAAGATTGTGTAAATTTGATATTCTGTGTTTGCGACCTCTCCCTAACAATAAGGAAAAATCTAAGCCCATTTCTTGATGCCTCTTATATATAACTATTCCTGCTCCATCCTCAAACACAGTCTAAAGTAAAACAAATGCAAAAAAAAAAAACAAAAAAAAAAAACAATGTTCACCTAATGCATAAACCCTTATGCTTGGGTTAAGGGCCTGGCTGCACAACCCATGCAATGACATTGACCCAGTAAAGTATGCTCAAACCATTACACTGTCAACACAGTGCTTAAAATACATATGAGAATCTTTGTGGAATTATGTGTTCGTGTCGACACAGAATCACCAGACACAAAATGTTGGACAATCATCTATGTATGCTGTAGCAAAAAAACAGACAAGTAAACCAATGTCTGCCGGTTTAGTTGTGTGTTTTTGCTTTGTTTGTTAAATAGCTTTGAGGTGAGAGGAGTGTGTAAATCATTGGATGTTTTTGTAGGTAACTATAGGCTATTTTTCCGTGTCATAATCTATTGTAGAAACGTTTTTTATATAAAGTATATACACTGGAATTCTTACCAATCTATTTCAACCAAGAAATGTAATCTTATGTACTTTGTTTCTGCAGCAAGACACAAAATGTTATTTCATAACACAACAAAAAACCACCTACAGTGTTGAAGGCAGGCAACATGTGAACTGTGTATTGAAACTTAGCCAGTGCCAGAGCAAAAGACTTACCTTCACTCCAACTGCAACATCACTGATGCTGAAAGAAAAAATCATTTTCATTTATTAAAAAATGAGAAAACCATAAACAACACATCACATACAAAAACAAGCTCAACCTTCTGGGGGTAGTCATCTAATCTAGAAACTCTGTCATCTTTGTGTTTGAGGCCATATTGTGCAGTGGTGTTGGAGAACAGCACTAAGCAACTTTCAGCCACCACCATAATTTATATTATGGCTTGAATATCTGAGCTGAGTAAAAAGAAGCCACAGTATGTCACCCCTTTAACACACACAGTCCAGTCAAGTGCAGTCACTATAACCATCGAACACCGGGGTCAAACTAGCATTCTTAATGAACAACTGTTACCTGGGCCGAATTAACGGCGTGCAAGATTGAAGAATGCAAAAGTTATAGACGTGTCAAACTATAGAACATTGAGCAGAGACGATGTGTGGTCAAGCAGATGCAAAGTGCATCACTACTGAGAGACACACAGGGAAGGCGACAAGATCTGGCTGTTTATCACCATGAAAGCATGACAGGGAAGGTATGATGGTGATTTATTTATTTTGTTTAACTTTATGATTAAATTTCCCCACGGAGGTTACCGCCACAGTACGTAGGAATACTCTACAAGTCATCAGATCACCTGACCTAAACCCAATTCGTCTTGGCAATTAAGGGACTGCCAAGTGATAAGATTAAGTGGGAACTCCTTGAAGGCATTGTAAAAAGCGATCAGCTGACCATCTCATGAAGCCGTTTGACAAAATGCCAAGTGTTCAAATCTAAGAAAAAAGCAAACTAGAACACTTCACGCAATTCCACTTGTACTGCTACTTATAGTTCTAACCAAACGCACTGAAAACAACAACAGTGAAGGTTTAAAGGTTCGCGTTAAACGTGTTACACGGAGCCGCTCAGCCACCCAAAGCTAAGTTAGTTAGCTAATGTTTTCAACACAAAGGATAAACGGTAACGTAACGCGGCATTAGCTAGCATGACGGTCGGCTACGCGTCACTATCCGCACAGCAGCACAATGCAACAGAGTTAGCAGGGGTAAAAGGTAAAAACCGTGGCAACAGAGTTCCGTGGGACGTCGTCATACAAGCGAGGCGTTTAATGTCAAAGACAACTCGCAACGCAGTTAACACTGGGGGCTAGCTAAGTTGTGCTAACATCAAGCACTTCCTTAACGCGAGGGAGCGCGTGGCTATGGAAACCCGTTAAACGCAGGCACGCGTCTCCTCCTCAGCTTTTCTATAAAATGACGCATTTACGGAGGGAGTACCGCGTGCAGCCTAACGTGTCAAATGGGGGTGTAATGGGTATCAGCGATTAAAAAAAAAAATAAACCGATAACGTTACCCGTCCATTTCTGTAACGATTTTCCAGCGCGTCTCCTTTCGGTCCTGTTTTCTTTCCAGTTTACACCTACACTGCGCACGCACCCTACGCGAGAGCAAAATGGAGGCAGTGTGCGGGTTGCACGCGAACTCGTGGCGGAAATGGCCGGAAAGTTCCGAAGCTACTGTGCGCACTGATAAGGCACAGAGACTTATTAGTTAGTATTTTCCTACAAGCTTTTGGTACAAATGTTTTCTTTTCAGTCAAGTTTATAGAATCACATATTTTGTTATATTAGTTTTTATTTTCTTATATTAGTTTTATAACACACACACACACACACACACACACACATATATATATATATATATTTATATATTTGTATTATAAAATCATTACCATGTCCATTGGACACATTAAACATCCTAAAAATGTCTGACTAACATTATGAAAAACATTCCCTGGATGCCAATGAAACCATGCACCCAGGGACTGTTAATTTGGTCTATTCACACAACATTGTTTTTAGTTAGGGGTTCCTTCTGCATGCAAGTGAATGGAGAAAGAAAAAAAAAACAGGGCAGTTTTTTGCATAATGATTAATCTTGACAGACATACGTCATGCTCCTGGGCTCCTGACAAACGTCACGCCCTGGGTGAAATTAACGCCTAACTGCTTATCTTAAAGGACCTGGGATTTAATTAAAAATGACATTTCCCCAAAGACTTATGCTTCTGAGGCTGCCATGTTGAAATTAGCTGATGAGGGGCCCTCTGAGCCAAAGGGAAATAAGCAAACTGTCAAACGCAAAGCAAATCACTGCCGTTTATCAGTCCTGCTCGCTGCTCAGGAAATAACAGTGGACTGACATCCTGCGCGGTGCCCGCTGTACCGCCGATACAAGTCATATTGTTATTAACAAGGAGGAGGGGGACAAAAAAAACCACAAGCCTGTCAAATGTGATATGGAGACAAACAATGTGGTTGGGCTAAGTAAAGGAATAGGTTGCCGAAATGAGCCCTTACGTAAACACAGATATGTTCTGCTGCTTACAAAGGGAAACCTTATGATTTCAAATTTCTGCATTTTGTAATAACTGCCATTCAAACAGTAGGTCCACTAGAGAATTAAAACAAACAGAGGTGGGGTATGGAGGAAAGTCAGATTAACCCTCAAACTCTTAGTACTGTCAGAAATCAGCACAGAAGGGAGCCATTTTTAGGTGTTTTCAGTATTATATTACACGAAAAACCAAATATTGATCATTTTGAGAGTTTTTAGGCAGTTAAGACAAATCTACTCTTGTTCCGATGGTGGATAATTACTGCCAGACAACGATTCATTTCCTTACATGGTCTTTCAAAACACAGTATCGCTTGAAATCTGTGTATACAGGCTACTGACTGTCCTCGCACGCAAACACACAGCTTTCATGTCTCGTTGACAGAGGTGTCGGCCAAGGCATCATCTGGAGGGGGGATTGTGACAGTTTCAGTCAGAGGTGATGTCATCACAGCGCGACCCGTGAGGACGGGGGCGCGCCGCTCCAGTCGGGGCTGTCTGTCGCTGTGGGAGCCTAAGGACTGGATGTGTTGCTGGAGGTGTGAGGTGTGTGTCAGCGGGGTGTCGACTCCAATATCTCCCTCACCTTTAATCACATTAGTTTTGAGGGTGAGATGATACACATTCTGCCGCGTCCACACAAAAAAGCATAGTCCCGTGCGCACAAACACCAAACAGCTCGTAGCGAGGCCACCGTTGCTAATTCACAGCTGCTATTCAAGTTGCACGTTTGAAATTGAAACATTTAAACAGAGAACAGTAATGTCATTGAATGTCATTTTTGTCATTGTAACTGACAGGAAGATAAAATGTCAACCAGTCTAAGAATGAATATTTCTGCAGGGTCAGAAAACCCATTTATTAAAATCACGGCACTGGTCCCCCCCCCCCCCCCCCCCCTGTGCTAAAGAGACAGTATTCCCTGTCATGTTTCACAGTGACCCTCAACTGTGACATTTTGATTTCTCTCATTTTGTCCTTTGCAGTTTTCTCTTAGACTGACAGCACAAGTGCCTGCATGTGTTTAAGTGTGTCATCCACTAAAAGCTGCCCATCCTAAAAGGCAACACAAAGTGAATGTCAAAAATGTCAGGATGCTAACATGGCCACCAGCGACTTGGGGAACTGGGAAATGTGCCCGGCATCCTTGGAAGAAACAACCTGTCCCCACTGCTATTGAAGACTCCCCTCTCATGCTGTCTGACCTCTTTTTCTCACCGCAGCTCAATAGAGATTTTGATGGGGGGGGGGACCCTTCAACATAGCACAAGGGAGAAGGGAAAATATCGACTCTGAAATGCTCTTTTCAAAGCGCATTTCTCCATGTCTACATGCATTTGAACGACGCGTCATTTGCCGTATGAGGAATGTCAATTTGATATTATGCAAATGCATTCGGCAGAATATGACAAACATTCACGGATCGCGATGCATTGCGGAACGCGGATTCTATGTGCTGTGACACTGTGCCGAATGGCCAATGATGTGGGGCTGACCCGTTTGCTTGAATGCTTGTCTCAAGAAACTGCACTCAAAGCAGAAGAACGGCTGCAGACTTGCTCGCTTTATTTGATCAAACGCATAAGTTCCTGTCAAATCAAACGCTTTCATTTTGACAGAGCAGGAAGCTTTCGGACCAGTTCTGACTGACAAGGCCTTTGTGGCAGTTTGACACAGACACATTTCTTTGCAACAAATATCAAATGGATCACCTGATTTTCCATTTTGAGCCCTTCACTACCCTGAAGGTGAGCAGCAACTGTTTATAACAATTACTTTTGCATGTTTTCCCCCATTTGTGTTATTTCATGACTTAGAAAGTGTTTGTGTATTTCCACTTTAAACCATACAATAATTGAAAATATGAGAAACTGGACTTTATGTGTGTTGAATTCAAGTTGCTTTTGTTATGAAACCTTCCTACTGCAACAGCAAACTGCGGGATTCCTTCATTTCTTTACACACAAAACCCACATGCATTGTCAGATATGTATGATCAATACGAGCTTAAATCTATTACATAGTTAATAACTATATAAAATTCTGATTTGTAAAGACAATTTTATACCTTATAAAGTAATGTTTGAGTTTGACAAATGAGATGTAGAGTTTGACAACACTCCAGACCAAAAAAAGTGTAAAAAGGCCATCATTAGAACGAAATAAAACAAAAACATCAGAAATATTATAAATATAATAATAATACTATATAAAGGGACCAATGCCACAACTGAGGGGAAAAAAACATTAGGTGGAATCCTAGCAAGGCATGAAAGATCACACACAAAATGTGGTTGACCACCATGATTCTGTTTGAAAAACCTTCTAGTCAAGTCAAGAACACTTTTGGGAAGACAGTTTAGTCATTGTCAAAGAAAACCAAAATTTACTTGTACTGAAATTTAAAATTTACATAGATGGTGTACGTACACATCACAAGCGTTCAAGTTATTATCATTTAATCATTTATAGTCCTGAATGTTGCATTTTATTTACACTATAAACCTTGGACCCTTAGAAGGAATTCATTCATTATTATTCTTATTCTTATGGAATTTAATCAAACCTGCCTTTCAGTCATTTCAGTTTAGTAAAATATACTGATCTCCTTTAGATAGAGTCATAACCAGGTGGTCCCGTCGCAGTCATTGGTTATGATTCCATAAACAGGTACTGTACAATGAAGACAAAGTCCCAAGACTGACTCTGATATTGAGAGAAGCCCACGTTTCACGTGTGATTATAAACACGTATTGATTTCCAATGTGAGTGCATGGATGTTTCCATGTGTCTCCATGGGGACAGAGACCCAGAGAGAGCTGTCTCTTTTTGCCTTCCCAGTGTACTGAATCAATGTGACGCTATTCAGGTAATAGCTTCAGTATTCCCCCCTTCTCTGTTTCCAATTTGGTGCTCAATTGGAGACATCATTCTTCAGTTGTCTTCGCAGAGAGCGGCTTGTCAGTGGGGACGTTAGTCTATCCACTGGCCAGTGGGCTGTGGAAGCCGTGCTCCATTTGTATTGCAGGGTCTCTGGGCACAACAGACCGCTGCACGCGCTTGTGTTCTGGAGTTTCTGTATGAATAAAAACGACAGAGCAGCATACGCCCGTGCAAAATCCAAATGGGTTGGTTGGTTGTTTGTTTGTTTGCGTTTCACATTTGCAATGAGGAGCAGAGCTGATGGCCTCAACAAGATGCTACAGTCGCTGAATTCAAAGCTACACAAGCCATTACTTTTATTTTACTAATCAGTGTCTGAATGTGAAACTTTGATGGAGAGCTCCCACAGAAAATTACCGCTCAGCTTTGCAATTTTCGATGCAACGTTACTCTTCCGCTTTCAGCGCGCCTGCGACCCTTAGCGGGAAAAGCGGTTAAGATAATTAATTGATGGATAGAAATATATACATCTGGCCTTAATAGTTTGCGTCGGATTGTGGGAGTTGATAACTGCTGTGCTGGGGACCAACCGTCAAACAGAGACGTTGGGAACACTGTACTTAACATGGTGCTCACAAGGCATAACATGAGATAATAAGCACATAATGATAATTAGTGCAATAAGATATTATAATAAACAGAATGTGCAAAAACTGTAAGAAGCTGAACAGTTATGAGAAAAGCTGTTTGGTTAATGGCACCATAATAAACTCAATGCAATGTTCTGATGCTGCTGATGCTTTTCTCCCTGATGTGTGATGAAAGTTGATCTCTGCTTCTAATGCTTTTATAATCTCCTGCTAAGACATCAGACAGCACCACAGCGTCTGACACCATTTTATGCGGAACATGAATATGAATATATACCAAGAGAAAGCAACGTCTAGGTTCGGTGTAGCCCCTTCTTCATTGCCGCGTATCGGAGGTTGGACGTGTTCTGGATTCAGTTTTAATTCCTCGCCGTACCGAAACTGAAGAAACAGATCTAAAAACACCAGGATGTACAGTATTTGGTGATGAATGTGCGCCAGTGTGTGAACATGTGCTTGCAAGTGTTGGGCAGAGGGATGCTGCATTTTATATTCTTCACGTCTCTCTCTCTCTTTTTTTTTTTTATTAGGTTGTTTACCAGCACGGCTGAATGCTGAGCAGTCGGGGGTAGTGAATGAAAAGTGAGGGTGGGCGAACCGGGTGGGGGGGGGGGGGGGGGGGGGGGTGTCGGGGTGGGCATTGCGGGGCATTCAAATTGAGAGCCATTTTTCAAAATTTGATCCAATTTCCGTAATTCTCAAGCCTCCTGTTTTCAAAGGTCCCTTCACTCTCCTTTTCCAGTGTGTGACAGACAGAGAAGCCAGAGCGCTGAGGCTTATGGAGTAATATAATCAGCCACCCGCCACCTACCGCCCACCCCACCCAATAGCTGCCCACATAGACTGATGCGGGGCCCATTTGCACAATATTGGCACAGCTGCAGCACCCAGGGTATCTTATGATTATGAAGATGAGGGGAAACAGAGAGCGGCAAGCTGTCTGCTTTCTCCGGGGGCCCATCATCACCTTTGTCTCCCTGCTGCTCTCTCTCTTTGTCTCTCTCCCAGAGATGCAGGTGGACATACTTCAGTGTTTCACCTGATGCTTGTTTTTGTCTAACAATTGATGCATATTTAGGTCAAATTAGGTTTTTATTTGCTATTGCTTTTTCTTTTTTTTGGTCTTTTTGTCACAAGAACAATTCTCAGTCTACATTGTAGACACGCTTTGTTTAAACAGGCGAACTGGGGTTGGACTGACTGTGAGGACTGTCACAGAGTCTGATCTGACATTTTCAAAGCCAAAGCAGTTCTGAACCCGGCTTGTCTAAGATGATCAAGCACAGATGAGTGAAGAAGGGCCACGGTGACCCTGCTTAAAGTCCACCTATCCATCCTTCTTCTGCCATTTGGAATCAGGTTGCAATGGCAGCACATTTGGCAGGCCTCCGCCAAACTTTCCACACTTCTTCCACCTTGTGATCTTGTGACCACTGTACCAACCATGACTAGGACCCCTCTTCATTTGCTTTCAACCACTCCCTAAAAATTCACACGCCACCACACGATAGGATACCAGCAATAAACACAGAGTAGAGTTATTACAAAGAATCATTTACCTGTTGATTGTACTACTTGTTTAAATTTTCCGCCGTGTCGTGACCTCTGACCCGTGCTCGTTCTGGAAGTGGCTTATTGAAAGCAGAGTGCCTGTGTGAATCTGTGTGTGTGAGCCAGAGGCAGCCCAGCAGAGCCTGCAGGCAAGCCATTAGGCAGTGACAGGCTACACGGGGGCCACCGACCTTCATGCGCGTCACTCCTGCGCTAAAATAGCCAGTCCTCTGCGTGACCTCAAGATCGTTCCATTCCAGGAAAAACCATCTCTTCTACGTGGAAACGATGAGTGTTCGTAACCGAGCGCAAGCGTGATGTAATATAAATCTTTTGTGCAATTTGTCTTTTAGCAAATAACCACTTTAAATAAAATATGACCGGTGGTTAGGCCTTGATTAAACACTTACACAGATATGAGCTGAAGCTGAATTATTTCTAATGTAGTTTTTATTTTTACCCTTTTTTTTTTGTCAGAGCTTTGGTCCTCCAAGTCGAATGTGGTTCCTAAACATTTCAGATGTCTACAAACTCCAATCACAAATAAATTCTTTGTCATTTACAAATGTTGTTTCCAGCATTTTGATGATATGTACATATTTGCATCATTTCCAACAGATAACAGTATTTTTATATTAATAAATGCTACAGAACTTTGCCACTGCAGCCAATACTAATGATAAATGTCGAGTAATATTAAACTAAGATAATCACAGCTATCATATGGTGAACATCACTAACTCCCCTCATATAGGATTTTTATTATCAGCTGGCCTTATTGACAATCCAATATTTAATCGGGCTTGGTTTTAGCTCATGATTTGCGCCAAGCACTGAGATTAATAGCTTCTGATCTTCACACCAGTTGGTCTCACAATTAACCATGTGTTGGACAAGACACTTTCTTTAAACCTTCCCTAGGAGAACAAGAAGTCTGAATTTATTAAAGCCTCCATCATCTCCAACCTGTTTCATTCAGAAAACACAAAAAGAACCAGTATCACATCAGCGTGGAAACGAACGCCATTAGACGTATTTCCACGTGTTTTCTTTGGAGGTTTATTCAAATGTCAATTCAGAAATCAGCGCAACTGCAAATTGGCGGTTTGAAATCCTTAATATACAGATTGCCATACGTTAATGAGAGGTGAAGGTTCCAATTGAATAATGCCAAAAAGAATTCCTGTGGAGAGAGAGCGTGAGGGGGAGCAGGGGGAACACAGTCATGCATAAACATTTCTCTCAGCGATGGCTCATCCTGAGCACCCTCAGTACAATTGGCTCCTCTTTAAACGTAATGTATTCTAATAGAAAATACACTGTAAGGGACACTGACGCCGCTCTGCAGCAGAAGTGGTATCTGTGTAGAGCTGTCTGCTATTGTTTTTCCATAAAAGAAAATTAGCCTGAAAATGAGCCTGCGCAATATATAGTATGGCTCCTGAAGTGCAATTTGCATCTCCACCTAAGGGTGATGTTTCCTTTCTTTTCTTCGGTTATCTGAATCTGAAGCAAGCGCATCTAAATCCCAGCCCGTGCGAAACGAAGCATCTTTGTGGCAAGATGCCACCAGCGCTGTTTGTGTTCCTCTCACTAGTGCCATTAAACGCTCGGAGCAAAACAAATCTTTTCTTGTACTGCGAGCGCTCTTACTTCCATTTACAGACACCCAAGGCTAACGTGCAACACCTGCAGCCCATTATACCAGTCAGGGAGTAAATTCTGCACTGAGTGTTTAGTGTGGAATCTTGAAACCAGTTGGTTTGACACTAAAAGCCGCGTCTTCACTCGGCCCGTGACCCTGTGTTTCCAATGAGCTGTGTATGAAGCTGATAGACTGATCTACTGTATATTCTATAACACAATATGTATTACCTCAGAAAATGTGTCAATTATAAACGTTTATTCACGTAATATTTTGTTTTTATGAAATAAAAATACAGTATAACCTAGTTACAGCAGTGAGCATAGAAGTCACATGAAAACACATACAGTACATTTAAAAATACTAAAATTTTAGTTTCCAGCCACCAACGGTTGCTAGACAAGACGCTATTTTTTGCACTTTTCTTCAATAACTGTGTCTCATTTTTATTCCATCAAAGCAACTCATTTGCTACCAAATGGCAATACTGAATAAAAAAAGAAGAAGAGATTTCCCTGAGTATTTCCCCGCACTTCATCTTATTTTAAAACATTTACTTCATACAGGTTACAGGGAGTCATCCGTCATGATGCAATGGAAGCACCACTGTTTGTTCACACCATGTGTTCAGGAATGAATACTGTTCAAACTAGAGGGAAAGATCTGCTCAAACCTCTACTGCAGATTCTTGATTAAAAAAGAACTTGGATTAAACACTTTTTAAAAAACGCACCACACCAAACAACTCATGCCCAACACATTTCTATATTACTGTATTGTATAGGAGCGTCAGGAAGCTGCTGTTAAAACAAACTCACCACACACACAAAGGGGTCTGAAGATCTGTGGACTTTCTCAACTTATAATTCTTGAAGTTGGAACTTTCCCTCTTTTACTCAACTTGTGTAAAATGAATCTAAATATTGAGGCCAGGGTGAAAAGAAAGCTGGAAAATGAGGCTTCTTAGTTCACCTTAAACGTTTTTAAATATATATTTTTAAACGTGTAATATTGACACAACATCTTTAGTGGCTTTTTAGAAAAGCGTTTATTTAGATTTAAGCTTAGCTGAAGTTATGCCAAAAAATAGTTTACTTTATCACAGTTCATAGCTTTTGTTGCTCCAACACACCTAGAAAAGCAACTTCAAAAAGCCAGGAAGATCTGATGCAGGTGTGTTTAATGTACAGTATGTTTATTAGCAGCAGTGATGTATGGATTATTTACAGCTCAAGGAGTGATTATCCAATAGGCCACAGAGAGACGTTAACCAAACACCATTCCTCTCGCTGCCCCGTGACATTTCACTTATCGATAACTTATGTGCTAAAAGCATTGTGCGCTGATTAGCAGTGCGAGGCATAATCACAATTTATAACCTTAAAAGGGCAGGACATCAGGCCACTCACAGTAGAGAATGAAGAAAAATGTCCAGAAGCACTGGAAGGAAAGACACGGGTGAAAAAAAAAACACTTTCTAATTATGATTCACTGTGGTAGAAAGACTTGAGGTGGGTTATATTTACTTAAATTAGTATACCTTTAATCAAAACCTTTGCTTGGTTACTCTTCAATTTTCATTGGTTCTAAATCAGATTTTTGTACACCTCCCTTTCTGTAAAAACCAAAAAAAACCACAACATCTAAACAAAACTAATTATTTTCACCCTTTGACTGTTTGCAAACAGCGAAGACGTGAACAAGCCGCATGTGCGTTTTGGCAACAGAAGTAAGGTTCACCAACGACTGGACTGGTTCGCTACAATCTTTTCGATGATGTCATCTATGAAAGGGTCTATAGACTAGTTCAAGTCAAAATTTGCAGCTTCGAGACTTTTAGAGTGCGAGCTGGTGAACGCAGACTAGATTGATCTTAAGCAGGTGACTGTAAATTGCATATTAAAGCTCGAAATCTCTCTGGGAATTGGGTTATTTTAGATTCTAACAACACGAGAACATGTTTTATGGCCACACCTAGAGGGGTAAGCAGAGAGTTTGAGAAATATGGTTAAACACTTTTTGTTGAAGTTAGATTAGAGCATTGATAGCTGTGGGTTTTAAGGCTATGTAGTCAGTGGCTGGCTTGATATAAAGCCTAAAGTCAATCCACTAGCAACAGCCAGGGTTACATTCTAATAAGTTATGTTAACACACTTCTGGCTGGCTTACAGAGAGTGAAATATTCCATCTGTCCTAATTTCCATCCTAACATTTCCCCTTTAAGGATGGCAGGGGTGCTGGCGCCAATCCCAGCTGTCACTGGATGAGCGGCAGGCTACACCCCGGGCAGTTCACCAGTCTATCACAGGGCTGACATATAGAGACAGACAACCATTCTCACTCACACTCACACCTATGGGCAATTCAGAGTCACCAGTTAACCTGACTGCATGTCTTTGAACTGTGGGAGGAAACTGGAGCACCTGGAGGAAGCCTGGGAATTCAGCTGGGAATGTTTAAGTAAATATGCAGCTTCGTTTTTAGAAAGGAATATTACTGGAAGGAAGTGTTTACGTCGTATCTCGGTTGACATCTGGAAAGACAAGTATGACAATAACAGCATTAGAATCCCAGCAAACCTTTGCAACTGTCCGGCTACTGCGGTTTGTTTTCACCGAAACACTCACTGAGGCTTGTGTCTTTTTACATTTCAGTCTGCTGCGGTGCCGTGGGTAATAAATCATGTCGGCATCTCCTTTTAGAAGGCCGCAGACGTTTTAATCATCTCGTATTCTGGTGTGTTTGGCCATAATAATTTGGCTCTATCATGCAAGGACAGTCCTGCCTGTGATTTATGTGCACGAGTGCGAGAAACTGAGGAAGGAGGAAGCCGGGCTGGAACGCAACCACTGGGCGCTGCTGCAGCTCATGGGTTTCTACTTCCTCCTATCGTTCATCCCGGCGTCTGTATTTTATCTGTTCATTGTCTTGCCCCCGTTTTCCTTTTTTCCTTCCTTTCCTGTCCCTGCAACACAGACATGATGCTTTTTATAAAGCCTCGACGACAGCTGAAGAAGACAGGAGCTGAACAGTCGGTGCAGTGTAGTTTTACTCATCTGCAACTTCATTGCTTTCTGCAGCATTATTTTTTCTGTTATTGAGTTTCCCACTTGTGAGGCCACAGCTACACTTGGAATTACATGGATTTTTGCATAAATGTGACACAAAATGTGTTCTGATCTTCATCTAATTCACAAGAGTAAAACACACTGCTTAAACTGCTACTGCACAAACATTATATGTTTTCATGTTTGTATTGAACATAACATATAAACATTCACAGTGCAGGGAGGAAAAAGTATGTGAACCCCTAAGCTAATGACTTCTCCAAGAGTTTGTTGACAAATCTACAATAAGTGAAACATTAAACAAGAATGGAGTATATGGGAGGACACCACGGAGGAAGCCACTACTTTCCCCCAAAAATATTGTTTGAAGTTTGCAAGAGAGAACCTGGATGTTCCACAGCACTACTGGCAAAATATTCTGTGGAGAGATGAATCCAAAATTGTGTGGAGAAAAAAGGACACAGCACACCGACATCAACACCTCATCCCCACTTTAAAACATGGTGGAGGGGGCATCATGGTTTGGGGCTGCTTTGCTGCCTCAGGGCTGTCATTGACGGCAAAATGACTTCCAAAGTTTATCAAGCCATTTTGCAGGAAAACTTAAGACCATCTGTCTGTCAACTGAAGCTCCACAGAGGATGGGTGATGCAACAGGACAACGACCCAAAGCACAGAAGTAAATCAACAACACAATGGCTTCAACAGAAGAAAATGCGCCTTCTGGAGTGACCCAGTCCGAGTCCTGACCTCAACCCGACTGAAATGCTATGGCATGACCTCAAGAGAGCGATTCATACCAGACATCCCAAGAATATTGCTGCACTGAAACAGTTTTGTGAAGGGGAATGGTCCAAAATTCCTCCAGACTGTTGTGCAGGTCTGATCTGCAACTACAGGAAACGTTTGGTTGAGGTTATTGCTGCTAAAAGAGGGTCAACCAGTTATTAAATTCAAAGGTTCACATAGTTTTTCCACCCTGCACTGTAAATGTTTACATGTTATGTTCAATAAAAAACATAAAAACATATCATGTTTGTGCAGTATTAGTTTAAGCAGACTGTGTTTTTCTATTGTTGTGACTTGTTGATGAAAATTAGAACAAATTTTATGACCAGTTTATGCAGAAATTATCCGTGTAATCCCGAAGGGTTCACATACTTTTTCTTGCAACAGCATGTAACAAAAGGATTTCCATTTATTAATTTAACTCTTTAGAGATTACTTTGTAGCCCTTTCACAAATGCTTCACCTATTTTTGGTGAAAGTCTTTTCACAATGACAAGGATTCAAAAGAAGTGTAGAGCAGGACTATACGTTAAGGAGCAGAGCTGGTGCGTGTTGTGACAACGCTAGACGATAACATGTGATGCAGACAATGACGATGGCAAAACACTATAATATAAACTTAACATAATGTAATAATCAACCTAAAATATAATAGCTACTACATTATTTCCACATCATTTCTATTTTAATGATCTGATGGTTCTTACATTTTATGTCCATGAATAAGGAATCTCACTCGATACAAATCTGTTTTTAATTTCTGCAAAGTCTGCCTCATTCCACTATGGGTGTACATTTGTCGGTATTTAATAGGAATATAATACTGTACTACTGATGCACTGAAAAATCAAGACTCACAAAATGTGCGTAGTCATTTTGTTACCATTACTGTAAGAAACCTGTAGGGGTTTTGTGTGCAGAATAACATCATTTACAAATAAAACTCATTAAAAGGACATTATAAAAGTAAAAAGTACTTGAATTTGCGTCATTTTGTCTATAAGTGGCCCAGATGATATATAATTATTTGCTGTCTATAAACCCGGACAGTCTTCTGTAAAGGTAAAACTCCACACGTCAACATCTATTACTATTTAAAGACGTCTTCTGCATTTGGAACCAGTTAGCCTGCATCTCACACAGTCCGCTGAGGTTTAGTTTAGTCGGGTAATAAACAGTCAGGTGAGACAGGGAGCACAGCCAATCAGGCTCCTTCGTGTGCCAGCTGATTAGGTGCTGCCGCCTCATTAATCACAAACAACAGCCCCGCTCCCTATTGTTTGCAGGGGAGTGTGGCTGCTGGTGGTGGGAGAAATTACAGGGCTTCAGTGTGAGACCTGTCTTGGAAAGCTCTAATTGAGATATTGGCGGCGTCCGAATGAACCAGATGGGTTGAAAAACAAGGAAGATGAGTGGCACCAAATAGAGTGGCAAGACTGACTTCTTCATTAGCACACTTCCACTAACAGGGGAAGTTCAGCCTGAGTGGCAGTGCTTACCACAGGATACTAATGCACACTAATCCAACTCAGCTGGTTCTGCTGGCAACATGGGAAGTTTTTAGGTCCAACACATTTCATATTTTAGGTTCATCCAGTGAAAATTACTTGGCAGCTCCCAAAATACATAGAGGTTTTTTTAGTCGGTCTGCGGTCCAGCGGCGTACAGGCCTCATCAGCTTTTTGGTTTTTTATGATGCGTCGCAATGTCTCCTTTGTTTTCCTCTTCAAATCCCACGTGAGCAGCGTTCTCTAAACACACAGAAGAAACTTCTTCACGGGCTTCCTTCACGACTGTCCTGTGATGTTTTTTTGAGATATGCTAATATGACATTTCTCTCTCCCTCACTTTCTGTCTCACAGAGTCAGAGAGAGGTGAGACATCAGCTGTTCCCAACGTTACGGCAGGTTGCACCATCTCTCTGGTGCAACTAATCTTTTAACTTTCTGGTGTCAGCTTTCATGAACTAATAGCTAAATTAATGGTTTATAACAATGTGTGTTGTGATTGAAACTGTTCTTTAAACAAGATTTGATGTTGTCAGAAGATATTAACGGCTCTGTCACTTTAAATTACACCTTGTTGTAAAGCTGAAGTTCTGATTACGGTGATGTAATGTTTGGTATATAATAATAACAGAAACAACTTCAACTTCATGATAACCTGTCGAATTATACATTTTGATTTCAACGGACTCCTAATATCTGGAGGTTTAGCTGCTCCATCAGCTTGTTGCTAACAGTGGAAAGGCTAAAAACTGGTGACTTACAAAGGAAAGTACTAATAGCACAGTGGAGAAATACTTCAATTGTCTGTGTGGAAGCTGAAGGCAGCCTGTTGCCATCAGTAGAGTGTTCGCTGAGAGGGACTGTAGTGCAGCTTTACTGCATATAGAGTCCGGAGAGCTCGTCTTTACCAGAAGTCCACCGGAACTCTCTGTGCCTCAGAGATGTTATTAATTCCCTGCCAGAGCTTTAAGCAGTAGCATGTTGAGGCGGCACGCGCTGACCTCCATCCGCGCTCTCTCCATCTTCTGACGGGAATACAAATAAGGTTTTACACAGCCGGATAAACAAACGTTTAGTTTACCTGAGTGGCCTTTTTACGGGGGGGGGGGGGGACTCACTGCCCCTCGTTTTTACAATTTCTCCCATTTTCTGAAATGTCAGCTCTCCGGTGCACGCTGTTTATCTAAGCATCTAATTCCTGTCACAGGGAGTGAGAGGCAGAGAAA
This sequence comes from Macropodus opercularis, assembly GCA_030770545.1. NCBI lineage: Eukaryota > Metazoa > Chordata > Actinopteri > Anabantiformes > Osphronemidae > Macropodus > Macropodus opercularis. The sequence continues at coordinate 10,079,447 of JAUCMP010000028.1, forward strand.
GACAGGCTGGTCACCGGTCTTGCATTTTCTTTTCTTTTTTTTTTTTTTATTGGGCTGTTATGGAGAGGTTGGCCTTTTTGGGGCTTTGAACAATGTTCTGGGAGCACTCTGTCGTTTCTCACTCGCTGACTTTTAGGAGCTTATGACGGATGGGCCTCTGCCTCCCATCCCTTCCACATTAAACTGAGACTGGTATCACTCAAAGTAGGCCTGTAATGCGCAAATAACCAGCAGCCATTTCAGAATAAATGCACGGCTGTGGCAGCGGGAAACAGAAGACCTTTGGGTGAACCCCCAAATGGAGCCTTCTGTTTCCTATTTAGCCAATGACTGTGATCTGTCATCGCAAGGGAGGAGTGTCTGTCTGTGTGCATACAGTGTATAAATACTCCTTCCCAGCCACGAAACAGCCAGTACCATCTCATGCTGCACAGATATGGTGCATTTTAAGGCGTATATACTGTGAAGTCACAGCCTTTATTCATATCCAGGCATATCCAGATAAGTGAAGTTTGTTTTTCAAGAATCAGCCAGTGCTGCATAAAATGAATTTAAAAACAAGTCCACAAGTGAATCTGATCACTTTATTCATATTTGATCTTTGACGTCTGCCACCATAAGCTGGTTTGCTGCACTACTTTGAGTATTCTGCTGAATTGGTGAAAAGTTGGCTGTCTTCCCGTCTGAAGTCATCATGTTCAGGGCACTTGCACAATGTGGACATTTCTTTATTGCTTCCTTTGCATTAAAGGTTTTCTTTTCATGAATCCAGCGGTATTACTTAAATTATTGTCGACATTTAAGCCTTTACTTTACCCGCAAACATCTCAGAAGGCTAGCACGGTGGCAGAGTCATTACAGTCCAGGCCTTGTCTAGTGTGATCAAGGCTAGAGATGATCTCTGTTGACTGCCTTAAGTTCTTTATAAATGAAGGATAAAGAGGCAAAATGAAACACAGGCAGATAATGGCAACAGATTTGTTCTATTAATTCATGGAGGTATGAGTCTGTCAGAAATCCAACATAAAATGTCACAGTACGTGAAGGTTTTAAAAGTAAAAGGAAACCCAGGTGAGAAATGTTCTACACAGCTCAACATAAATCGACGCCGTACAGTACAGCAGGTTCCCCCACGTTAGTTGTGTGGAGGCTCTGATCACAGCAGCTTATTGGGCGTCAGTGGGCTGCGCTTTGGATGCAACGTGACAAGCTATGAAGCGAGCTGCCTGCTGGGTGATTGATACCGCGTCTGGCATATGCATGCTAGATAGAAGGAAATTGCTTTTGTCCGTCTCATTTGCACTCATTGATCCATTTGAAGGATGGAGCGGGGCGGAGGCTGAAAAAAAAAAAAGAGAGAGGAATGGTTCATTATCCCTTAGTGTCGCTACATATAATCAAGGCAAAACTCTGCCTGGGTTCCTGGTGTTTTCCCGACACGAAGATTAAATCTCTGCAAAGGTCAGTTGCATAAATATAATAGATTCAAAAAAAAAAAAAAAAAAAAGGCTTCAGATAGTTTCTAAATGTATAAACACCACCAAACTACCAAACTTCTGTTGGTGATCCAACGTTTCAACAAGTCCAAAACAGAAACACTGTGACAGCAGGCGTCACATTACAGCAACACATTAGTGTTTATTGTAAAGAGCAGTTTGTAAGCGATCGGGGATGTTGAGACACTCAGGAACATCTGTTTCAGAACAATAATATATTTTCATTTTGTAAAGTTTTATTAGTGGCACTGACGGACTGCAGTGCGGGTGTTGATTGATTTCATTTCATATAATATAACCACAAACATTTTTGTACTTTTGAGTCTGCACCACACTTGTTATTGCAAACCGGAGAGTGACCAGTGTGCTCAGCGTTTCTAGCGCAGCGTCCTTGTGCTGGATTACATCAGCGGCAACCCGTGATCGTGGCATTTGGGCTTGCGTCTTGCATTAAATGAAACTGTACAATAAGTGAGAGAATCGTGTGCCGACCGTAGCGGCGAGCCAACAGCGAGGGAAGAGGGTTTGTGCACAGGGCCCCCGAAGTGTTCAGGAAGTAAGACCCCGGTGCGCCAGCAGGGAGCCAGTCTCATTACTCAAGGCCTTGCATGGGATGTTAAGCTCTCCGCCGCCTCAGCTGCTCATTGGTCCAGGAGGGGACTGGGAGCCACAAAGGGAGATTGAGACTTAAACCTCTGTCTCCTCAACTTCACTCCACCTCATCTTTCTCCCTACAGCTCCCCTGTAGAACAGTGGAGGCAATATTTTGTGACAGATTCTCTCAGACTATTAGGCACCCAGAGGCGCCCCTGGGAGTCATCTCTCTCTCTCTCCTCTCTGCGCCTCCTTCTCAACCTCACTCTCCTTCTCCTGGCAAAAACAGCTGTTATCTCTCAGCGACAAACAACCACACGCATGCACACAAGCATTCCCCTCGCGCACATTTACCATTCACATACACAAAACCCCTCATGCACACATTAACCCCTGTCTACACACACAAACTGCCTTCAGCAACAGTAAACCCGCCATCGCTTCATTCTGCAATTCCTCACTACGATGGAAGCACATCACTCACTACAGAGTGATGTATATGTTAAAGAAACACACAGGCGCGCCGCGGGGGAGAGGAGGAGGAAGGGAAACGAAACGGAACGTAGGTGAGGAAGCAGCAACGTTTCATTGCTGCAGTTCGTGAGCTGTGAGACTAATTTGGACTAACACTGGATACGAGCACTGGCGAAGGGGGAAGCATTAAATCGTCAGTTAACCCAAATTACAACAAAACGCAAACAAACACGCAAACAAACACAAGCAATCGGCCGCAACATTAATTCTACCCGACGGAGCAGCTGTCGATCATGACCAGCGTTTTTTTTTTTTTTTTTCTGTATAAATGTGTGACCCGTTATTGAACATACTAAAATTGCTCCCTGCTGTTGCGTTTCATGTCTGCCTAGTCACACGCCAAGCAGAGCTGAGCAACAATATTTTATACTTCTGTACAGTTTTCTAATGTGGACTCAGAGAAGTCAGAGAGTCCGGACCTGAGACGTGTTCTGACATCGTTGCCCTTTTCGAACAGGACACATTGTCCGTGGTAGCTGCAATCTCATGTACAGGAAACACTCCATTCGGTTTAGCTTGAGCAGTGACCTGCAGTGTTTTCTCGTCTGCAGGATGGTTTTATACCAGCTGCAAGACCGAAAAACTCTCAAAACGCCTGCTCCACTCACACACGGCCTCAACCAGACATTACACTGACTTGGCACTAGCAAGCTAAAGTGAACTTAACATCCGGCCCAACTGCTTTGGACTTTTTTGTCCCTCTAAATCAATAAGAAAAACATTTCAGCCTCTGCACAGATCTAGTAAATGAAAGCTTTGAAACTGTTGATTAAGTGCTAAAGACCTGACATCACTTCTGCTGCACAATGGGCCACGGCCTGAGCTGCGGTGTATAAACATACTGTATATTTCAGTCGCACGCTTTTGTTTATCACAGATTTGACCCACTCGTTCTTATTACCGGCCTTTCATAAACTTATGTTTGTTTATTTTCAGGCGCGTGCGCGTTTGACCACAGAGACGTTTGCTTGTGCGGTTCAGCGCCTTTGCGGGTAGCACCGGGGCAAAACTGAGCTCTTTTAAATGATGCCGTTATCCAGCTACCTGGGAGATGCACAAATGCGCAGAGCGCTTCATTTGTCTGTCAAAGGTGAGAGCTAAAGCTGCGTCATTTCACTTTTATCTGCGCTCACCTCACTCGGGTGGATGAGTAACGTTATTTGGTTTGCTCTATTGGAAGACGATAAGTCACACAGCGAGCAGATGTTTTTCCTCAGCTTGCTCTGTTTTTTTTTTTCTTCTAATAAAAAACAGCTTCTTCTACACTGCCTTTTATCCCAGGTTGGATTAGGACTTAATACCAGAAATGTTGTTCGTGTATCGATTTGTACGCGGTTCAATGATTCTGATAATAATCTGGATTCAAAGAAGTGGATTCGGTAACATCGCTGGTCTCGATAGTTTAGATAATAGACGTGATGAAAAAGCAATAAGAAACAATATAGTGTATAGTAACAATAAATCAATCTTCAGTTCCTCTTCTGAAGCTGTTTATTCAACTATATGATCATTTAGGATGATGTTGGCGCTGCTGTTGAACCAAACTGGGGTAACCTACTGTGTGTTTCTATTACTTTTGTCCACATCATTTACATCTAAGCTGAATGACACAAACACAAATTTGCTGTAAAGAATCAGAGCAAAGGTCTCAGCGGCCGGTGTCAAAATGCTGTAACAGTAACTGAACAACTAATGGAGGCTGATTTATCCTGGAAAATACGTCACATGTTGCAGCTAGGCGGTGAGTAAAGTGTGCGTGACCTACTCATGTTTATGTGTCCAGATCAGGGACTAAGCACAAAGTCAGTCAACCATTTTTAATATTTGCACATCGTTACTATTTAATCCTTTTCTCTATTGCTGAATCATAAGAATCTTATTTCACCAAAGATTTTCAGGTTTCACCAAGAGACCAAGTGTTAAGCTGGAGCTTTGCAGTGTAATACTCGCAGAGAGGTTGGTTAGAAGAAACCAAAGCTCTGTTCAGCTGGGATTACTGAAGATTAATTATTTGTAATTACTATTTTCTAATTTGAATCCAGTCGGCTGATCACGTCAGTGATTCTCCTTCTCAACCACGGTTTTAATTTCAGCCCCAAATGCCTCCTGTTATTCAGCTCGCTCAGAAGTGGTCTGATAACTCCGCTGTCGCTCCACAGAAGCTCCTCTGGGTTTCGGCTCATTTTTACATGCTTTACTCACCAATTGTGCCACTTCCCCAGTGGCAGCCCGAACACTGTTTAATTTGTTTCTGGGAAAGTAAAGACAGTTGACTTGGAAGCTTTTAAAGAACAAATATGGATGTTTTTCCTCCTTTTGGGCTTTTGTCGCTGAGACAGTCGAGTGTGTTGAAAAAAGTCCCTTTATTGTGAAGCTTTGTTTTGCTACGTAATATGTGAAGGCTAAACGAAAACCGTTTAGCCCAAATATGAAACGCCAGCATTTACACAGCTGATGAAGTCAACAGCAGGTCAGGGTCGTTGCTGGAGAGTCGTACCATCTCACATTTTTTGACTTTCTCTTGCATATCTAAAAGTCACAGAGTATCAATTATTGTAACTAATGGTGTTGTTATCAATTGTTGCTGTATATGATCCATACAGTTCATTGGCAACCTCTAAAAAGGCGTCACCTGCCTCTCATGTGGTGGGTGACTGTAACTCCACGAGATATTGAAAACATTTTTTATTATGGTTTTTTTTGTTTTTTTTACCATGATCCTGTCAATCTGTTTAATATTTTAATCTGTTCAACTAGCTGGATTGTCAAATGTATTCTGAGGGGAGCATGAATAAATAATCATCTAAATGTGCTCAGTGAGGCATCATACAAGGAAACTAAATCTTGTTCCCCGCGGAGCAGTGCAGCACTTTTAAGGCTTCGCGGCTTGTTTTGACTCGATGGTAGTTTGCCAGTTGTTTGTTGTTGTCAACCGCTATGATGTTGTGGCAGGTGTTATGGTGGAATTTCGTATCGTAGCTGTAAACTCCACAAGCAAAGAACGATCTTTTAACAAACCCCAGTGCAATCCCAGATGAAAAATCCCACGCGGCTCGATGGCTGTGACTGCTGCTCGTCATGTTTTCAGAGAAGACACTTCACACTCACGCTGCAAATTTCAAAAAAGATCCCGGAGACTACGATTGAGTTGCACTAAAAAAAAAAGATGGGGCTCCATGGTTTGGTAAATATATGCTGACTAAACCGTCTCATCTTGTCTGAGAGGTTCCCAAGCGGGGCTAGGAGCCACTTCCAGTACCACACCGCAACTACAAAAGCAAACAAACAGGGCTGTTACTTCTAAACCATGCCAGACAACAACCGTGGCAGCTACAAAACAGCAAGAGGAACTTCGGATGACATGTTGCCAATAAATCAGCAGCATCTGGTGCGGAGAATCAAACAACAGACGGCTGTAGAATTGTCAGACTGTCTGCTCTCTTACCTCGCGTCTCGCTCGCAAGTCATCATTTCATAATAGAACCGGACAACAACAGGTTGTGGATTATGACTTTAATGAAGCATTAAATATGTTTCCACCACCTCCAGCTTCTGCCGCTGTTTGCTGGCAGAGACAGCAAGGCTTGAAGGGTAGGAGGAAAATAAGGGAACCAGTGTCAGACGTGAAGAGAGGAGGTAAAAGCGAGGCACTTGCATCTCCTCCAGGCAAGCAGGCTGTGGGGGTTTAAATAATTGTCGTGGGGCCGACGTCTGCTGCAGTCATATTAAACAACAGCTTGTCTACAGAAATAAGCTGCAGGGCTATTGGTTTACTCTCCATCTTCTTCCCACACGTCTTCTTCTACCCTCATTTGGTGGGTTTCGTGTGCAGCAATAATGCGCCGCTTGTGCACCGCGCATCCGTTTTCATGTGCGCGTGTGTGTTCGAGCGTGCACGCGAGTGTGTTTTTCCAGATACACACAGCGAGTGAGTCCCATGTGCCCGGCTATTGATTTAGAAATGACCGGCCTGCTCACTCACACCATCTGCTCTGCTAATGAAGAACAGCAGAGGGAAGAGGGGAAGAGAGATATAAAGACACAACATCGGCGAGATAGAGAGAGAGATGCTCCCAAACCCACCCTTTCGATCTATACAGCATTTGAAAATGAAACAAACAACTCAAAGAAGGGGAACCAGGGTAGGAAGGAGGGATCATGAGAGAATGTGAGTGATGCCGCTGTTCAGATGGAGAGGATGCAGGTGGACCAGCCGCGCAGGTCACTCGAGTGAAGGGTCGCAGTGGTCCATCTGGAGCGGCCCCTCGGAAATAAAAGATGATGCATAAAAACACAGAATTTGGATTTCATGTCATATTCCTGACGGTGAAACTAGACAAAAGGATTTGTTTCATAAAGCTTCAACACAGTTCACAATTTATTTTTTCCTGGTTTCTCTTAAGAAGTAATAACATCGTAATTTTAACTCTATAATCAGGCCCGAATCTTTTTCCCCCAAACCCGAGGACCAGTTTAGAGAAATGACCCCCAGAACAGAACACACCGTGCTCCCGGGTTTTGCTTCAATGACCCTTTTAAGGTCAACATTTTAAGAAACTAGTCGTGATTAAGATCTGCTCGAGTGATTTTAACAGGCGTTAGAGTTGAATTGCCTGCCTACTGGGAGCGACGAGGAAATGGGGCCTGAACCACAGACTTTACAGCTTTATTGCAGTACATGTGTCGCATCCATGTGCATTTTAAGCTACAACTTAAATGTTATGAATATGATCTTTGTTGTTTTGTTTGATATGTTTATTTCAAATTCTAAACGTCTCCATGTGGTGAAACAGTTCAAGAGCTACCCAGCTCGTCTCCGACTGGTCCAGTCTACGAGTCGCTTGACTTCCAATCAAGCAGATCACAAGCGGCTATTGTATCAACACGCATCATCCGGTACATTTTAAACGCTTGTTAATCAGAAATCTCCCAATCAGAAATGTGAGACTTTTTGTTGCTGATTATACAAAAGCTACTCTGAGCTTTTGCTCTGTCTGACCTCGTTCATCAGCGCGTTCCAGCTTCCACGCTTGTTTTTTTGGACAGCGACGCTACAGGTGAGTTCGTGTGTTTATGGCACAACAGTCACCTCTGAGGCAGAATGAGGTGAGGCCCGGTTTCCAACACCCAGTTTCCCCAGATGTGCTGTACGAAGCATTCAAATGACACAACATGATGGTGAATGAAAAGCAGGACACGACATGCACTGAGTTTATGGCGGATATGATATTTTCTCCAAAATTCCATTCCCCAAAATGTTGCTGAACTAGTGTTCATAGTTTTCCAAGAAATGTGCCTTCCAGACTAATTAGCATAAAACATCAATGTCGTTTCAGGGTTGATGGCACCGTCATTAGCTTCTCAGGATTTTGGTCAAAGTGTTGGGCTCTTTTTAGATTTCTGTCAAATTTCATTCTCGGTCATTCGGCCTGTAGTTACCATAACGACCCGCACACCTGCTTTCTGGCTTTACAGTTTGGACACCATCTGCGCTGAGGGTCTTCTCCTGCACGGTACGACAAGTGGAACGCTCTCTTCTTGGGCACGGGGTCATTTCGAGTAAAACAAAAAAAACGGAACAAGGACTCTTTGTGTTAACACCCAACGCGTAATGAGAAATGTGATGTAAAACCTTTAATGCGGGAAAGTCACTGTCCTTTATAACTGGTCTTAAACTTACATCAATACATCGTTGTAATCCTGGCTCTACAGTGAACTCTACTAGAGTAGTATCCATGTGAGAAGCTGCCGTGGCCCCTCTGGTCCACATCTGGCTGCTCACATCTGGCAACGGTGTTGTTTAGCAGATAAAATAGGCTGTGGGGTCAGTGTTGTTCGGTTCATTCCCGCACGTCCCCACGTCTGGCGCGTGCGCGTGCGAATGGAGACGCTTCATACAGGTCGGCAGTGTGTATTTCATCCCATCTGACAGGCGGCGTTGAATATTACATGTATCCCACGGTGTTAGCTGTTAAAAACTGGAGGTATGTTGCATGTAATATTCATTCGGTGGAGCCCTTCAGGATGAGCTCCACGGACCATAATAGGCTTCATATTCGCTTCCATTCGCACTCACAATGAACTACTACGCGATGCGGCGATGAAAGATGCAGTGAGGGTACAAATCCAGGTGTTGCATGCTAATGCTCCGACGCAGACGCGTTTGCAGGAGCATCACAGGAAGGCAAGTAGACGCCGCACAGTGGGAGCGTCAGGCAGCGTGTGTATTGTTTGTTTCTTTGTCCTCTCCTACTACACCCCCACCCACCCCCCACCCCCGCGTCTCCCTCTTCAGCTGCCTCCCCTCTCCTCCCGCAGTGGATATCTGTCTGCAGCTTGTTATCCGTTGACGTGAGCCGGAGTGTGACAGTGTGATAATCCATGCCGATGTGTGTTGCTGACCCTGTGATGTGCTGTGAGACCCGCCTGTGTGTGTGTGTGTGTGTGTGTGTGTGTGTGTGTGTGTGTGTGTGTGTGTGTGTGTTTCGGGCCGCTTTTAATGTCTTCCTCTGGCGTTTGGATCTTTTGACGCTTTGAATGTGTGTGTCTGTGTGTGCGTACATGAGTGTGCATTCTGATGTACAAATGCATCTCTGGATCCAGTTTTTCTTTTTTCTCTCTCTCTCTCTCGTTGCTTATCAGGTGCGTAGGGTGATGCATATGCCACTTCAATCATCCGGGATGTGAGAGAGCTTGCCGTTTGATATCCAATATAAGCTGTGTGAGACTTTGCCAGAGACACTTTCACATTTAGCACGGTTCACACGCGTCTCGCTGTCATTTCCGACACGTGGCTACGACTACCACAGGAGAAGAGGATGCTGCCACTCCAGTCAGTCAAATGTATTAGTTTGCTGACACAGCAACTGACAACACAAATGGAGTTTTTCTGTTGATGCACGTGCGCTCTTCTACTAGGATAGAAGCTGGCTTGGCTTAGTAAAGAAAGAAATGACAACGCGCAGCCATGTTTCACTTAAACTATAGCTCTCCTACCATTGGCTACACTCCAATCACAGTCTCTGATTGGGTAGAACATTTAGGTTTAACTCTCTGTACTGGGCTGAATGTTAATGTCAGGCCGTGAGCTATGATGATTTGAAGTTTGAGGGAGCGACGCAAACAACAGCAGACTCAAGCTCAGCAATGTACAGTTTGGTTTTCAGATGGTCTTTTTGGAAAGTCCAGAAACGTAAGATCAGCCACCTGCAGTCGGAACAATATTAAATTCAAAGCCAATCCAAATATGTAGTAATAAACTAGAATGCACAGATGTTACCAGTGTGTAAATGTGTTGCTAGGATACGTCTATCCAAGCACTATCTAATAATAATTATATATATATATATACTGTACTTGTGCAGTTATTATGTTATTTATTCGCCCTTATTAGTTATAACTCACCCTTCATTAGTATTCATGAAGTTTCAGACTGGCGTTGCTGACACCATCTGATCACACACCTGGTCAGCCCAGAGCTACTGACCCGACTAATCGAAATAACATTTATATTTTAACAGCAAAGCGGCAAAAACTTTGTTTTACAGGAAATGTAATGTCGACATAATGACAAAAACAAAGTTAATGAATGTATCTGGCAAGTCATCAAATATTGATACTAAACGTATCCATAAATCGTTTACTGACAGCATATTTCATTTGTTTTTTTTTGTGTAATATCCACGTGTCAGCTGAAGCGAGGTTCCATTTGTCAAGGTTGTGTTCAGGGGGCGAGGGAAAATACAGAATCGTTCGCTATTTGTGATTCTAACCACCTATCTTGCCTCTTACTACGTACACTTACAGTACGTAACTGTGCTATTACATACATCATACATTTCTGCTCCTCTTTTAACAACATGTGTTTCACAGTTCATTCACAGTCAGCCTCCCCATCCCATCGGCTTTCATGTTTCAGTTCCAGCCGCCGCTGCCCTGCAGTAACCCCAACCATTCCTGCTTTTCCCATTCACCTGATTTCCCACGCCCACCTGAACACCTGTTCCTCATTCCCCCCACGACGTTTGCAGCATGTGTGTACATATGACGTCGGCCTTCTCTCGCTCCCTGCTGCCCTGCGTCGCACGCCACGCCAGCCGCCACGTTCCGGCTCTTCATCTTGTTTTGCATTCAGCTCGTCGTTTTCTCTGCCTGCCAGTTTTTGACCTTTTGCCCACTTTTTGGACTTCGGCTTTTTGCCTGCTCCCTTTTGCCTCCGATGCCCGGTGTTTGTGTCTGCCTGTTGCCCACCTCTGCCTGCCCACTGACCTTGCTCTGTGCCATTCCCCCTTTTTTACCTGGTTGCATCTGCATCACTTTGAATAAAGGTTTTGAACCTCTTCTTGCCGTGATCGAGTTCTGGATATATTTGCATAGCTTTTGGAACTTTTTCTGAATACATTTGCAAAACATATCTAATAAACTCCATTTAAAACCTTGTTAAAAATGCAGTTTTTTGTTCTTCTACATTTCATGTTACCTTTACAGCAACAAAGTCACACATATGGATTTTTTTTTTTTATCATTTCACTCTCTACATATTAATTTCCAACCTCTCATGCTTTGGTCTAACAATTTAATTAAGTTCGAATGCCCAGCTTTGCATTTAAGCTAATTAAGATAACCTGGATACATGCATGCATTCACACAGAATACGCAAAGAGCCAACTGAACAGGAATAGAAATCTGGTTATGGTTATTATCGTCATGGAAACCAGCTGACAGCAAGCATAAAGCAGCCGCTCTCTTTCTCTCGCTCTCTCTGGACTGCTGCGAGAATCGTCCCAAAGTAAAGGATTTACTATGTTGGACTGGAGCCAAGAATTCACTCCTCCCTTACACACACACACACACAATGCAGCATGTTGAAATTTCCTCACAGTCATGCACACATACACGTAGGCATGGTTTTAAGTTCATACACATGAATGCACACACAAACTCACACCTCATCCACTTCTCACCTCCTGCAGCGTGTACATACCCAGAGCTCCCTCTGCTGGTGACGAGGGTAACTGCACACAACCTGACGTTATGTGCAGCAGCAGCATCGCCATTTCAGATTAGCCCCCCCCCCATCTTTTATTTTCTGCATCAAATATGAACAGAATGATTATGAACATAAACACCAAGAAACAACACGCTAGATTATGAATCAGAAAGCCTTTTTCTCTTACAATGTAATTTATGTGAGAAAAAAGAACAAGACACCATAATAATCTTTGAGATGGCAGATTGAACTACCTGACCCTCATGTTCTACTGCTGCTTGGTGAAGGCCAGAATGTCGTCTTTGAAAATCAGAGGCCACTGGCATAAAACCTTTTCATTTGACTTTGATTTGGCTTTTCATGCTCTTCAGTGGCTGCATCTTTAATAAAGTAAACCGTGTTGTCAAACAGGAGGATTTATTGAGGATCATTTTCACTGGTAGTGACCTTATCTGGCACATTAGCATTTCTGGCTACTTGTTGGTTCAGTGGGCACAGAGGCTCACAAGAAAACTCACCAGACTTTCCCAAAACTTCCGTTTATCTGTGTAACAAGTCTATTTGTTGCCATAATAACCTTTTCGGTTTTTACTCTATATATATATACTATAAAGTAACTGCTGTGAATCCTTATTTTGTGTAAGCTTAGAAAAAACATCTATGCTTGTTCTCAGTTTCACATATAACATATAACCCTGACTGAGATCTCATGTTCAAACCTAAGGAGGATTCAGCCAGTGAAGAGCATTTGATTTGAACTCCGTGTAATATGAGCGGAGGTGGAGAGGAAGAAAAATAAAAGGCATCCAGTCGCAATTGCGGAAAATAGATCTTGAAAATCGATAGACACAGGGAGTCATAGTAGAGAATAATTCACACACTGCTGCATACGCAGAGCCCTGATCATACTGACATAAACACAATTACACATGACTCTGTGCTATAGAAACACACATATGCTGCACACACACCTGGCAGCAACAGAATCGCCTGCTCTTCATTAGCATCTGGTCAGTAATCAGGCCCAGACGAAGCAACAGTTAATTAAATGTAACCACACTGGCTCCTTATGGCCCAACGCCGTTCATGTGCGTTCTCTTATCGCCTCTTATCCCGCGCAGTTGTCGCAACAACGCAAGACACATGGTTAAACCCTGAGCGACATCACTCTGGCTGCAGACAAACTTCAGTCTGAGCCCAGAGTTTTGCGTTTCAGACGCCGAGCAGATGCTCCGATATCCAGGCAGGCTTACATTAAAGAGATTCTCCGATTTTATTGCAAATTCCTGCTGAACAGAAATCACAGATGAGGATTTGGAGTTGAGCTGACAGTCTGAGACAACAGTAGCAGAAGTGATTTGAAAAGAAGCTGCCTCACAACCTAACCAAGGCCTTATGTTACCTAGGATCCTTGAAACATTTAAATACAGTCAAGAACAGAGGAAATGTGGCAGATACAAATATTTTTGTTTGCTGCTGATCGTTCTGTTCAAACCACAGTCTTCTAAGGTCTTTCTTTTGAGTCTAAATTCCAGTTGCTGCACATGTTTTTTACTATTATCTTTTTGCAACAAAATGTATTAGATGAATTAGGTGACATCATCTTTAGAAACTATTCCAGTTAGGTAATTTGGGCTGACCTTGACTTCAAAGTGAAGTTAAAGTAGTAAAGTAGCTGGCTTGTCAGTTTGAACCAATGATAATGAACTTATATAGGACTAGTTCTAGGAGACTAGAATATGTCTGCACTTATTATGAATGTCACAGTCTGGAGCAGACATATTTCTGCCTTTCTTGCTCTGTAAAACACAAGGAAAGAACAGCACCAGTCTGAGTGGAACCTAACCAGGACCACAAGAGATCTTGTTGTTTGGTTCCCAGTAAAGTAGAATGACAGGAAAGCTTTTTACACTAGTTCTGGTGTCTTCTTTTAATTTAAATTAAGTGTGAAAAGTGTTGGCTTCAACTTGTGTGGATGGAGGCTGATGGAAAGTTGTTGACTCTTTGATGTAATCTTTCAAACATTTTCAAAATCACAGGCTTTTGCTCCTTCATGCCCTTTGTCTGATCCACACAACCTGACTGTATGCGACTAATGACGTTAAAACCAGCGTTTTTTAGGAGTAAACGAACTGCTGAATATCACAAAACTGGTTCAAAGGCCCTAAAGGTGCCACTAACGATTACAAAAGTCAAACCAGAATGCAAACCGACATGGGGATTGACATTTAAGACATGCAGACACGATGCAGGACGCCTAATTGCCTCGCTTAGATTCAGTGCAGATCAACAGTAGCTGCCTGTCGTCACCTGCTCGCACAGCCTCGTGCAACTAATCATCGACGCTCTCCTGTTATACAGAGGGAGGGCTGGCTTGTTTTTCAGCGCGACGCCGGGGCTTTACGGCGTCTCCTGGCGGCTCCGCTGTCACACCGCCTTGATTACAAACAACCGCAGGGTCAGAGCCCAGCCTCGACATCTTCTTCTGGGAAGAGGATTTATTTTTCTGTCCGGGAAAGCGTAAGAGTGGAAGCCTTTCACACTCCCAACGGCTGTAGTCATGCATAACCAAAACGCTGTAAAGTACCATTGCTGGAGGAAAACAGGCATACAAGCAGCCCGAGTGGACGGAGCCAGACAATGTAATTAGGGCTGTAATAAGAGGTGAAAGTATCCCTGACTAAAAGGATGTTTAGAAATTGTGCAGTTTTCAAAGCTGGGACTGAGACGACCATAACTGCAGCGGCTGATTAAATCAAAACACATCAGCGGCGACGCGATTGTGCTCAGTGTAGCAGAAAGTAGATTCGTCATAAACTGTTCAAACAAAGGGCCCGGGACAGATCAGGCAAATAAACACACGGCCAGCTTAAAGGAAAGCAACAGCTGAACATGGTGGCATGGCGTCTAGCGGCGCGTTGTTGCGAAGAACCGATGACAGGATCTTCTCTGAATGAAACGTAGAAGATTTGGACCAATCGGCAGTTTGAAGGAGCAGGAAGCCACTGATCCTGTAGCTTGTAAACGTTAATGTTCGCCAGCATGTGCAGTTATTAAATCTAAACATATAGTGGATTCAGAAAACTTCCTTTTTTTGCCTTTACAAAAAACCAATGAAAAGCTGAAACTTTTTCGTTTTTTTGGTTTACTTGTATATGACCCAATATTTGGCCTGATCGTAGGATGTAAAGCACCTACATCCACTCACAGTCTGAAAGGATCACGTTTGTTCATGTTCAATCAGCAGGTAGTTTATAAAAAGGCTGAGAAATAGTAAAACTTTTTAGATCGTTGACCATTTATACGTAGTTATATATATAATATTACTCATGTTATTGGTTCCCCAGCATCGGTGTAAACAAGGCCTGGACTTCTTTTATTTTTTCCTCTTCCCTTTTGATTTGTGCTTTAGCCGTTTCCACCGTATGGGCAGACACTATGTGACATATGTGGGAAATAAAGGCGTAGCTAAGAAAACCGTTGGCTGTCTGAAAGAAATCCATCTTTGTATTCCTCCTCACACCATAAAGTGCTGTATCCATTCAGCCATATACCCTGGATGCCAATAAATCTGACTGCTCATTTCCTCTACTACCCCCCCCTCTGTCCAAGAACTGCTCTATTTGGCTTCCTTTACTGCCGTCTGCGTATCTCAGTATATGTAAGACACAACCTGTTCTTTAAACAGAATTGGTTTTAACCGCACTGTTTGCTTTACGACTTGTGAACCAGGTAAAAGGAAAAAAAAAAGTGTTTGTGTTTTCTTGGAACCTTATTACAATATTACATTTGTCTGTTTTGCTCTGTTTTGGTCTTTTAAGACAAAAGCTATACATAATATATGAGAGAAAGACACTCACCATGTCAGACCTAGGCCTGTTGGGTTTATTAGCCTTTGTTCCCTGGCCTTTGTATGCTTTTGTCCTTCTTCATTTTATTTAGTAATACTAGTGTTTGTTTGATTCTGAGTTATTTTGTGTGAATTAAACTCCTCCAGAGTTTGATATTACTTTTGTTGTTGCCTTCAGTTTTACTCTGTGTTAATTAGTAGCAGTAATTTCCTACTGTAACCCATCTTAATCCTAGAGCTGGTTCTCTCAATTTGTGGCCAGTGTCACTGTGCTACTACTAACTCCTTGAGTCAGACTACATCTTCTAAATGAACCCACATCTGCAGGACATGGATCAGAAGGATGCCAGAGTGTTTGCGTTTGCAGAACAGGTGGCTTCCACTGGCTGGAAACTGAGATTCCTCATAACACATTTGTATGACATCATTATTATGACTTAACTATCAACAAATAATAATAAATGCTTTGGCTAGTTTGGCTCCCCAGTACGTCCATTCTCAAGTTGTGTTTGGAATCGAGCTGCTAAACTTTGAAGTGCAAGTTGGAACGCAGAAGATGAAGAGACGCATAAATAAAGGAAGGAGGGGGTTGAAAAAGGAGACAGAGAAACATTGATTTTAAGACAGGCCAAGAGAGAGAGAGAGAGCAAGGAAGGGAGAGAGGCGGGCTAAAGGAGCAGGCAGATTTATGGTGGTGTGAAGGTGTGATAGATAGCTGTTTGACCAGTGGGCTGCTGAAAATGGCCAAGTAGCCTTTTATGGTCCAGGAGAGAAAATGAGGCGGCTCTCCCACACCCATCCATCAGGGTCATTTAGTGGCTTGTTGGGGCCCGTAAATGGTTGTATATACGCCTGTGTGTGTGTGTGTGTGTGTGTGTGTTTGCCCGTGTGCTCATGTGGACATTAGATTATTATAGCTCCCTGTCTTAATCGGAACCAGCGAGCTCTATCACGGAGGATGGAAGGCTGCGAGGTGAAAGGTAAAAGCTTCTGTACACAAGTGGGGCAGGGCAGTCAGCAGGGCAGCAGCAGTACTGACCGGGCGGGCGGTCGCGCACTTGTTAGGATTTGTGGTCAGACATTCTGTAAACGCTGAAGTCGTGGCGGGAAGATTCAGTATTTGTGATCACCGTAGATGGGCTGAGCAAGACGCAGGTGATGCTAAAGACCTACAGAGTCTTCTAGGTTCCATTTCACTGCAATCTTTAGTCCTTCAACTCTTGTTTCAAGTTGCACAACCTTCAATTCAATCCAGAATATGAATTGAGGCTTGAAAAATATGATATTAAACATTTTGATTGAATGTCATACTAAATCGCTGTTAATCCTAATTTAAACGTGTGGTTAAAATTTGAAAAATTCCTCCTACAGTAGGTTACTGTAGGTCAGTTAAGGCCTCAAGGCCATTTGAGACAGTTCATAATACAAAACTATGATCTATAGCCAAGGAATGTGTGGTACAGTATAGAGATATTAAAATCAACCAGTATAAAAGCCTGTACAGGTTCTGATATCTGCTAAACCATCTTAATGTAGTTTAGGGACTGTCCATTTATATCTGCTACGACATTAGCCTGAAAACACGAAGCCGGTTCGTGGAGATCAGAGGTGAATTCCCCTGTTATCGCTCGAAAACAACATTCATTTACTCGGCATAATGAGTTAATTATGTCATTACCCTGTGAGAATTACTTACCTCAAGATAACGATATGTAACAGGGAAACAAGATAATCAACTTAACGGGGGGAACAAGTTGTCTGACTTATGAGACGACGTTTGCGCGGCTGCAGGTGCACATCATGAATAGTTACTGTGGAAGGAGAGTCATTGCTAAATGGTCTGAATGCCGTCGCTGACTGGCGGCACGGTGGTCGACTGTGGGCTGAACCTTGGTCCTCTAGAGTTGAGATTAAAGGCAATAAGTGTTGTCTGCATATGTAAATTGCAGTTTTTCATTAGATGCCAATGAAGACAGGGCCAGAAATTGAAGGCGTGCTCTTCGTCATCTCTTATTTCATTGCGCTCGTTCTTTTTCTCGTGCCTTTAACGGATGAGACGGCCCGGGAGAAGCAAACCCCCCCCCCCCCCCCCCCCCCCCCCCCCCCTTCCAAAGCTAATAACACAATAAACCTAATCTATCCTTAATGCAATTACACCTATTCAAATCTAATCCCATCCCATACGCCTAATTGGATCTGGTGGCTCGTGTTACACCCTGTAGCTGCCTTGTTGTCCTGGTGATGGTTGGTGCACTTCCAGGGCTGTCGGAGAAGACGCATCGCATTCATTGGCTTTGAAGACATGTTGAACGGGGGCAGAGGTCCACGGCCCGCAGACACGTCTGCTGTTAAATGAAGGTCACGGCAGGGTCTCGTCATTAGAGCGCAAATATTCAACAAACCTGATCAAGCAGCACGGATACAAAGAAAGAGCCTCCCGTCACTTTTCATACAGAATATTTGTATTAAAAAACGATCAGGACTCATTTTATCTTTCGCCAAATAATATAACGAGGAGCTAAATGTGATTGACAGCTGCGTTGGCCTTGCAGAGATTAGTACCAAGTAGATGGACATGGTCGAACACAGACCATTACGACCCAGTCAGTGTGAACACAGTGTTATAAATTAATAACGTGAACTGGGTCCCACCTTCACATTTTGTAGTAAATTGAATTTCCCATACATTTGGGATATTCACAGATTTCTTATTACAAGTGTTCACGTCTGAATTTCTCTGCAGGGCAGTGCAGGGCTTGTGATCGCTAGTAATTCCATGCTACATCAGACCGATTTTCAAGCTGGTGTCGGGTCACATTTAAATTTCGTAAGGGTCAACACAAGTTGTACCCACTCCTCCTCCCTTTGTCTTCGACCTCGTTCTCTCCTCGTGCATCTCAGTCTTTTCCTCTCCCTCTCCTTCTGTTTCTCCCTGGCTCTCACCGGGCGCCTGTGAAACTACATCTTCTCCAGCCTTTTAAATAATTGAAGTTTCAATATGATGTATTTAATTCTGCTCAGAAAAGGATATGAAAATGTAATAACATTTGCATAATTGTGTATTAATTATACATTCAGTAGTTTTAATGAGTTAAGCAGACTTTTGGAGCCAGCAGATCACTAATAAATCAGGCACAGGCAGAGCTGAAATCTGAGAAATTGGACCAGTATGAACCTAGAGATGGTAGACGACTGGGCGGGAAAGATGATATCGATGAACCCAAAGCGGATTTTGAACAACATAATTAATTAAAGTACCTGCAATTTCAAAATGAATCAGTAACCACTAAAATATGAAAATTTGAAATGTTGTCATGTTTTGGTGAGGCTGGAATCTAGTGTAGATTTTTTTACTTGCCCAGCATCCACAACAATAACACCAAGTTCTGATGGACCTGGTCCAGCGTGTGAGCTCTGACTGCTGTTAAGCAGCATTCGATTTTGCCTCTGCCTTCCCGGGTCACTTTGTGCCATCAGCATGGCACCTTAAAACTTGTAGCAACATGCGTATGTGTGTGTGTGTGTGTGTGTGTGTGTGTGTGTGTGTGACCAAAAAGTGAACTGCCAACATCATTACTGGTATCAGAAGCTCTGTGTAGTTCTGGCCTCTCACACTGCTCTATGAACCCAAAGCAGGGCAAATAATTAGGCAGTGCCACGCAGAGAGGTTGGCTTTCACCAAGCAGCAAGTCGGTGTCAGGGGCCTTACAAGAGGTGTTTGAAACAGCCCCATTTGCAGATCTTGGCTACTCTGTGATGAGCGGCGAAGGATCTGATCTGCCAGCGGCTGTCAAGTTTTGAGTTTGACTTTTTGCCAGAACAAAGATTTCATATCAACACCAGGGACTGTGTCACCAACGGGTAAGTTAGCGAAGTCAAGGAGCTCTACAATCACGCACTTCCGTTTGTGCTTTGGTTGATAACGCCTTCAAATTACACGTATAAACTAGCCCGGATGCACCTTTGACCACAATCAACGGAACATACGCTGTGTCTAATTTAAGAAAGCCAAAGTCTCCACACAAATTACCCATCGTACTCTGTCGAGGTCCAGCGGTGACAACTCTTTGTGAGTCGACGTCTTGATAAATGCAGGTTTAATGCGTTTGAAACTATTTCCTCCCTCCCCTTTTTTTCTTATTCATCTTTTGATGCCTTTAAGAAACTGCTTGGGTTGTGGAGGCTCCGTCTTTCTTAATAAGTTCCTCTGCATCTTTCACTGTAAATCCCAGTCCTATAAGGAAACATACGGTCCATCAACTGGGCACAAAGCATATTGACAGGCTTCTATTGTGTATAGCCAGGGAAAATTATGGAAAACCCCGCGAATACACACAGACAGGGACGTAAAGGAAAGCCAGCATCAGAGGCAAAAGAAAATAAAAGCAGCCTTGTACTGTGCTCTGTGAGTATAAACATATTCTGGTGATCTGTCAAACTGTCCTTTTGTGTGCTGCTATGTAAACGTTAAAACTTACTACATGCATTTTTTCACTTGAATGCATCACATAAATTGAAATGGCATAAACAGCAACAGATTACTCCTGCTGTTCACCATTTTACCTTCGCCCGCGCAGGAAGACGCTTGAAATGGGTCTTCAGGGTTCAGTAACAGTATCAGCCTGAAGCCCAGGCCATAATATGACATATGAACCAATATGTCTTCGGGATCAATTGCCCCCTAAATTATTCAGCAGCAACAAACAAAGTAATTCCAGTTTACACATTTCACATTTTACTAGGATGTAAACACTGCTCACGGATTGTGCAAGAAGTAAAGCTTCAAAATTACAGCTACACATTTTGCTTTTGCACTCAACCATCTTCTCACATCTTTTCCACCTTGATTTAATAATGCGGCGATTTGAAATGCCCTAAATGTAACCATGGTAAAGTTAGGCAATTGTGATGTTGTAATCAGCACTGCGAGCACAGAATTACAGTAAATCAGAGTCAGGCTCAAAGTCCTCATCAGGTTTACTTGCCAGAGTTTCACAAGTGGATAGAAGCTGCTCTGTTGCCATGGTGTTGGGTAAGATGTATTGCAATGAAAGGATTGTTTTATCCAAAGAACTTTGAACAGGAAGTTACGTATAAAATCTGATCATCCACACACTGTAACTGCCATTTACTACTAATCATTAAATTCATTTTTCATCAAAGCTGGTAACTGTATATAAACCAGACACAAGGTAGATTTCATCCACAATAGGAATGAAATGTCATTCTACTCTGCAGCGTTTTAACCCCTTGGTATGAGGGTGTCGTCAGCGTAGCAGTGGTAGCAGAAGCTGTACAAGACAATGAAAGCACCATGAGTTCTTGAGTAAAGGTCAAAGATGACAAGGTTCATGACCAAGTCTGATCAACATCACACGGCAGTGACTTGTGCCTCCTCTCTTGTGTCTGAGTACTGTCTAAGCGGACGGTTTATTTTGAAGTCAGATGAAGCTTTTCTGTTTGAGGTGAGCAGTCAGTTATTAAAAGAGCACATTCCAGTGTCTTTTTTTGAACTCTTCATTTAGTTTTGCGTTAGCTCCTTCATACCTGCAGTTGTTAATGTGCTGCGACCCTGCTGATGAGTCCTCAAAGCAAGGTTTCACTGTTTAAGGTTAAAGGTTTAGAAGTGTCCAGAAACTTGGATGTTGTGGCTTTAATTAGAAGGTCCAGTCGGGATAACACAGCTTTCTGTGAGGACACTTTTTCTGCCATTTTCCACTGTCTGAGTGAGACACCTCTAATGATACTGGGGCCCAGTCTCAGCTTGTTCACACAAACTCTCTCTATTAGAGTAAAAATGGGCTCTTCTCGTGTGTGTGTGTGTGTGTGTGTTTACGCGTCATCTTGTTTGCAGACCTGACAAAACCGATGGCAAGCGTGCATTGGAGAGCGAAGGTTTCCGTTGGTTTTGTCATTTTGTCAGTCATAATTATAGCAGCAATGCCACCGAGGATAGCAATAGGTGAAGACATAGTAATAAGCACAAACAATGAAAGCGACTCAGGATGAAGAACAGATGCTGTCATACAGTCTAAAAAGTGTCAAAAGAAATATTTAAATGTATAAAATAATGCCACAACAATAATACAATTTAAGATTTAGGACTATAG
The DNA here is from genome assembly GCA_030770545.1 of Macropodus opercularis. Classification (NCBI taxonomy): domain Eukaryota; kingdom Metazoa; phylum Chordata; class Actinopteri; order Anabantiformes; family Osphronemidae; genus Macropodus; species Macropodus opercularis. Next base: position 10,101,020 of record JAUCMP010000028.1, read on the forward strand.
AATGAAAAACACTCCTCAGTTTTAGTGTGAATAAAACATTCAGTGTAGGATTGTGCACTTTTGGTATTTGTTGTATTTTCTAACTAATCGCACATTCCCGCTATGTCCCTGCCCTCCAGAGCTACAAAAAAAAATAATAAAAAAAACCAAACACTGCTCGGAACAATGTTGTAAATTGCGTGTAGGTTGCATATTTACAGTGTCTGCTAATGAGCAAGCCATTCACTGGACTGCGCGTGTTGACTCATCAGAGAACTGCAGCGACGGCGGAGGTGGCGGTGAAATGATTTGGTTTTCTTCTTCTTTGCCTCCAGTGCCGCCTTCTCCGTAAAGCCGTTGTTAATGTGGTGCTTTCAAAAAATTTGCTTCGCCTGGAATGATGTGAAAAACTTTGTAAATACAATATCAGCTTTTTAGATCGTGCTACATAACTTAAGGGAAAAAGAAATCTGCAGTTCAATTGCATCTAACCTCCTGTGTGAGTATAAAAACTTCTCGTTATTCACTCTTTGTACACACATTTGGTTTTGCACTAAATTAATCTAGTGGCGCACTTTTGTTCACTACACTGTATGTCCATAACTGTGACATTTACATGGTCTACCTGTTAGAAACCAGAGTAAATCACTAGAAGATCTAGAAAGTAGAAAATCATTACTTGTAATGTGAAAGGGCACAATACACCTTTGATATCAAATAATTTCAAAATTGTGCGAGGGGCTGCTGATTCCCTGAAAAATCAATACCTGTCAGCTAGACAATGTGTCTGTGACACTAGAGGGGCTTAACCTTCCCTTTCCCACCACCACCTGTTTATCTGGCGTATCTCCATTTGGTGTATTACACTACAGTCCGCTGATATTTACCTTGCTGTGGGCTCCGGCCAACAGGCCAATAGCACCTGGACCATTCTTCAATCCTAGCCCAGATACATCAACTGAATGGAGAAACGTCAATGAATCAATGTCAGGCCTGAAGCACATGGTGATGGTGTGATTGTTTGAGCAGGATTAAGAGGCAAGAGGCAAGAGGCTTCGGGTTGTGGTGTGTGTGTGCGTGTGTGTGCGTGTGTGTGTGAGTGAGAGAGAGAGAAAAGCAATAGGCCAAATGACCTGAAAGGGGACCGTGATTGTTTATTGTAGGTCATCTTTCTTATCAGCTGCTGAGTGACTGTGAGAGTAAGGGGAAGTGCAGAGGTGCATGTCCAAGTGTGTGTGTGTGTGTGTGTGTGCGTGTGTTCGATTGTGAGACCCATTGATGACCAATATCACGGTCTTAATATTTCATTTAAACTTATTTTACAGCACAAGCAAATGTTTTGAATCATTACAGTGGCCTCTAAAGGAATTTTGGAATAAAATGCCACAAAGCAAGGCCTTGATACACTACGTCTGCTCAGGAAGTCGGTTTGAAATGGTTGTTTTGTGAAAGGAATCGCTTTCTCCCACAGAAGAGTAGTTCTTATGAAATATGTGCACTGAAGATACTTTGTCCAATAATATGTGTTGCTGCTGATAACCGGGAATGCACTGGTCTCATTTTTAAGAGCACTAAAACACAGGACGACACGTTTCCAGTTCACTGTGCTATATTGTCGAGACCAAAAAAAAGCTCACAAGAAGTATCTGAAAACCAGCTAAAACTATCTTTATGGATAACACTAGTGGAGAGTGTAACACAAATCCTGTATAGGAAAGTCACAATAATACACTGGGTGAAATGTTTCTTCTCTTAATTAGAGAGTGTTGGTTAGTGGCTGTAGATTTCAGAACTGTCTGAGTTCTACTACAACGCTGCACGCGGCTCTTTCAGCAAAACACAGAACTGTACATGAGCATAGGTGCTTTAATTGGATTCAACTGTAATCCTGCGCTTTTCCGCCCTAAATGCGTTTCCTGTGCTTAGCAGCTTAAACTGCTCTCACTTAATACAGCGGAGCCGCACGTCTGGAAAGCTCCAGCGACTTACAGCACATCTGTCATCTGGCGGTCTTAAGAGGACACCAAAGTGACAGCACTTGAATAAACTGTTTGCAGCACCGTCTGACAATAATAATAATAATAATCATTTCAAAACCCCCTGTCGGCTGCTGCTGCAAATCTCACACCCACACCTTAACTTGTTCCTGCGCTATATGACTATGGCAGCCATTCCACGTTGATAGGCAAAATGAAAACGCAGCGTGATTGTCTCAGGATGTTATCTCCTCGAAGATCGCACTTTTTCTCTCAGCAGCATAGACGGATTTTACGCAAAAACACGCAGAAATGCGTCCATTTGGATTGAAACGGTTCATGATGGAGCCGCATCATCGGAAGTGACTGTTGTGACTTGAAAAAAATTCAAGTATGGCCAAATTACACAGTCCAGCAAACAGTAATTACAGCCTTGGGGGCCTGCATTTTGAGCAGGTTCGAGTGGTGTGAGATAATTATGTACTTTTAAGCAACTAGTAGTTCCAGCAGCCTGGATTTGATGTTGAGAGAGAATATTAATTAGTAAATGATTGTTGAGAATGCATCTGCAGGGGATTTCTAAATATTTGGTCAAGGCCCAAAAATGTAAGTACAAGTAAATGTGACTTCAACGAGGCTGCAGTTATTGTCAACTTAAAAATTATAACTGTTCTGCTAACGCTGCAGATTTAAATGACTTGCTGTGTCTGTGCTTAAGGTGTGGGATGTAGCATCTGGGGAGCATGCAAGCGTGCAGAATGTAAACGTTGAGATGTTTCCCTGAATGAGTTTGTGGCATTAGATAAAAAGTCTGCGAATCCTCAAAGTCACAAATGTCTGCACAAAGAAGCTTTTTTTTCAAAAAGCTTTTGTTATTTTGCTGAGGTTGTTATATCTGTGGTGCAATGATGGACCTAAAAAAAAAAAACACTGAGCATCATTCTACTAACTTATATTGGAAGAAAATTATATAAGATGTGATGTTTTGGAGATTTGAAGTTTTTTTTCTTTAAAGTGTTCTCTCAGATCTCTTCATAGCTACGAGTAAAGTCAAGGGATCAAAATGTCTAACTGCTTGGATAGAGACCATTTCATATACTATCTATTGCCATATTATATCATTGAATGTGTTGTAAAGACGTAGTGAAGCAATATGTAGGAGTTACTGACTGCACAGGACGTGTACACTGGTTGCTCCTAACCGTAAACCCTGTCATATTTTAGATTGAATAGAAGCAGCCTCGTCGACAGCCAGTGGTAGGAACAGTGGCTTTATGTCTTCTCCTGCCATCGGGAAATTATTGCAGGTGGTTGGGAAGGTGTAATCAAAGGTCTCGTAAAGTCAACAAGCAGCTTTATCTGAGATCTGGCTCATACTGGTCATGGAGCGGACACCCCCACCTCCACGCTACACTATGGGACGGCTTCACTGTCAATCATCCCGGATCCTGTTGGCGCAGGGGATTAAACGGATCTGTGGAGCCCGGCGTGTACACACAGCGCCTCACCAGTATGCATGAACCAGTATCTGTACTGGTGCTAACGTAAGGTTCCGATCGTAAAAATCGCATTAGGCATGTGGAGCTGTGGAGTTTAAAATGTCTTCAATTTGGACAATTTAGTGATGATCACAGTTTAAAATACGTAATCACACTCACCCAGTCAGACAAAGGCCGAAATGTCTTCATATACTGTATTGGTCTATCTTTTCTAATAACCTGAGACACACACATGCAGTAACACACAGTATAAAGCCCTCTCTGGGCCGGCCTGAGGCCATCGATTGTCTGGCTGTGGCCTGGGATGAGATTTTCAGATAAAGCAGTGTCTAAAGAGGCAAAAGATTGACGCTGACCTCTCTGTCCTCAACAACAGCTGCAACTTCCAAGTACAATAAAACATGTCTGTCAGATTTGTGGTGTTAGCCAGTGACATTTTAAGCTACAAAATAATATAATGGTTCATTCATCTGGCGTATCTCTGTATCCAAACGCAATCATTGTATGTATCCGGTTTTTTTTTCCCATTATTTTTACTTTTGTTAAAGATGTTTAACTCAATATTGAAACAGTTTTTTTTTATTTGTTTGTTTGTATTAGCAAGTTTTAGCTACTTAGCTTTTTTTCCTGCTTGATCTCATGTCATTTCATTTCAAATACTGTACAACTACATAGAATCACAGAAAACTCACAGAAAATCTCACTTCAGCAAGAGGACTGACCTGACTTGGGTGAAGGGATAGAGAAGAGAACACTTGTACAGCGTATTATAACACTTTTCCATAAATGTCCTTGTTGTTTGGTTGTGTTTGATGGTAAAATGTTATTTCCGCTGTTTACTGGTTGATGGTGCTCAATCCTAACAATTTCTGTCAAAGGCTGCATCCATGGCTGGTTGAAACACAGTTACTATAGCGACGCTGTGTTTTCTGCAGTGAGATTGTGGGTTGTGTGGTGATTTAGCGCAGAATTAGTTGAAATATACAAAATGAGGTACTGACAAATACGAAATTCCAGTCATAGATAATGACTGAGGTATCACCCCAAGTAATATGAGTCAGTGTTAGGCTTGGAGAATGGAGACTTACACAGAGATGCAGCTGATCGAGCCACGGAATACAACCCAGGACCTTCTTGTCTGGACCAAAAGGTGCAAGTATCCCTGTGATAATACCAGGTGAACTGTATTTGTAAGAAAAGTGCAAAATGAAAAAAAAGACATTTTATGTGAATTTCTTCATGTAAAGAAAATGACGCACACTTTCTATTTTAATAATTGATTAATCACTTCCACCCTGCTCTTGTACATGCTGTGCTGTGCTGTGGTGGTGGACCTCTAACCACCAATTAAACTATTAGGCTAAAAGCGGAAAATGAGAAAAGGTCCGCATCAGCCGTAATGATTTCTAATTGCTGGCTAGTCTCCTGATCCACTCCGCAGAGCCAGAACTCTTTCCGTGCCTCCCTCTTCCTCTCCTGGCTTCTCTCTGTCTCCATCCAACCTTGCAGAGCTAATTTGGTGGCTTCAGACTTTCTCATGACTTTATTAAAAGGACTTTTCAGATTTCCACTTTTCTATTACTCTGAGTGGTTCAGCTGCACAGGCGCAGCCTGGGGCCGCTGTAAATGAGATGACTTCGATATGGCGTCAAAACCAATGAAGATGGACCCTGAGTAGCAGCGGCCTCCTCCCTCTATGCTCATCTCATCTGTTGTCGTTCATCAAGCCTCTAAAACCAGCAGTGGGGAAAAATAATAGGGCCTTGATTTCACTCACTGGTCCAGCCTTTTAAATGATGTGCTGTCCCTCAAACCCTCTGGTTTGATAAACATTTAGATGAAAGGAAAATGAGTGACGGCCATCGGGGAGCTGTTTGATCAGTCTTTCATTTTACTGCTTGTCAAGCTGCCTGTTCTCTGTGGGGTGAGGAAATAATAAGATTTGGGTACAGCTTAATTTTAATATTTGACTAAATTGGTGGTGTGCCCCAAGGCTTCTTTGCCAGATTCACGCTGAATGACTTGTGACACTGTGAATCATCTCATTTGCAGGAGAGATGAGTGCTGCTGTAGTTTAAAAACAATTAGTACCACAACCAGGATGAATATTCAACAAAGGTTATAAAACTTTTTTTATTATTACCTGTAAAATAAAATGCCAAACAGTGACAAATAAAAAAAAAAAACACTGACTGCAGACTGAGGACATGACGTGTAAAATGCGTAGTAGGTCACCAACCTAAAACTGGAAAAAAGTTCATTAACTGTAGCCCAGGTTCTTCTTTTCATTTATGATTTCAAAAAATAAAAGATCAGAAACAATATTTTGACATTTACACGACAATGGATACGATCATTACAAATCTGTTAATATGTTGCTGACTGGCTACAATGAGAAGAGGGACCCAGGGTACATGAAGGCTCCCGGTTCAAACAGCCTTTTCTTTTTCGTGGTCAGAGCCTGCCAGACTGTCAGCCTGCTCCTCAGGCAGAGAAATCACACTTAGAAATGAACTCTTTGTGGGAAAGAGTGTGTAGCGAAGCATAGTAACAGTATAAAAGCAGGCTGGGCGAGTGGGAGACATCCACGGGGAAATAGGTGAGACTCTCGCGCTGTCGCGTTAAGCAGCTCAAATGATTGTGGTTATAGTTTGGTGGCTTGCGTGTTTAGTAAATGGCTTTAACGATTAAGACTTAGTTATGATATTGTAATACTTTTTTTACCCATCACGTGTCATCAAGCATCTTTTCTCTACTTTTTTGGGTGTTTTTTTGTTTTTTGGTCCAGCACCTGTAGACGTTTTGGTGCATGAAACCTCCTTTTATTCATGCTGTAGATTTTTTTTTACTCACTAGAACTTCGAATGAACGGGTAGAAAACTCACCCCTGGCTGTTACATCAAACTAGCTTGATCATCTCACGTGTGTCTTTCCAGTGTATCACACTGAGTCTAAACAATCGTCTCATCCACATTCATATTTTGAGCGGTGATGTTTTTGCAGTGTCGATGAATTTACAGTAGCAGTACCAGGGAAAGTGAACTGGAGGACGAGCGCTTGGACCAGCGACTCATTCTTGAATTTCACCCAAAGAAAAGCAAGTTTTCTGAAGGCTTACAGTATAAATGAAGCCGAATTCTGGACAAACGGCGACTTAATCTGTTTTTATTTTATTTGAAATAACTGGCAAACGCACTGGAAGAACAGAATCCATTCAGACGGTGTGAAGTCTGCGGAGAAAACAAGGCCTGAGCCGAAAGGAAGCGACAAAGTGAGGAACTGTAAGGACAAAAAAGGGATGCCTTGCTTTCTGTGAACATAAAAGACGCCACTGTACTGCTGGCATTTCAAACACGCACAGCAAGGCGGCTGGCACAGTGCAGCTAAATGAATGTTGTGGGCAAAATATGAAAGGCTTGAACACAGCTACTTTTAGTTCTGATATGTCACAACAAAATCAAAATCCTTTCAGATGGTGTCAGAGTGTTAGAAGCAATTTGTTTGGAGAATTACATTTCTCACATCAAACCCCAATGGCTTTTTAGCAACGCTGCTAGCTCTCAGTGCCGTCATCTGTTGCACTGATATCACACACCTCAACCAACAAAAAAATATTTACTACACCCATCCTTAATGGTACAAATTTGAAAAAAAAAAAAAGAAAAAGAAAGAAAAAAAAATCTATTTTCTTACCAAATTTTCTGTTTACTGTTACTTTTTCTGTAAAGTGTTTTATCGAGCAGGCTAAAATATGTGTAGTGCAGTTTAAGGCCATGGATTAAACAGCTAAGATGTGACCTTTGTCAAGATTTAGCCAATCAGCAATTAATCAGAGCCATTGATCAGACTGACCTTGGTGTATTCGTCAAAGCCTCATCTGTCTACAATTGTAAAATACAAACTGTTCTTTGTTCAATATTATTTGCTTCTTAATAAGAAATAATTCATTTCATGTTTCACTTAATGAATGAGCTCAACTATGATCAGCAGTTTTACCTGACAGGACCGCTGAAAGTCGTCTAGTCTAGTCACCCACTGCTTTTTTGTCTTCTTTTTGCCGCCACACCCCCACTGCTCTCCCATTTTTCTTTCTTTCCTCCAACACTCCTTCCGTGCACTCTGCCAATAGTAAGTACTCTCTTCCTCCTGGCAGGTTGCCTGATGCTACAAGACTTTGATCTACTGCGACCTTTTAACAAATTCTCCATTTCCTGGTAGAGCTAAAGGGATCGAAGGAGACTGGGGAGGAAGAGAAGGAGGGAGAGGCGCCCACACGGGAGGACAGAAGGAGGGTGAGACAAATAGGCGAAGGAGAAAAGATTGAAAGAAAAGATGTGGAGGCTGCAAAAATATAAAAATAAATAAATAAGAACCGCTTGCCATCAAAGCAGGCTTAATTTTTTTTCTCCTCCATACTTTTACTGTAGCCACGTCCTCCCCTCAGTTTCACAGGGATCATCAAGCCACAGTGTGGCAACATTTCAGGGTTGGCTGCTTATTGGAAAGCTGTCTGCCCACGTTGATCCAGCACTTTCTTAACTTCTACCACACACCGGATGGGAAAGCCGTCGACTGTTTCCTCAATACGCTAACAATCTGAGGCTGGAACAACAAGTTTGCTCCGACAAACCCTGAAGCCTAAAGTTTATTACTTACAAAACAGTGACACACGTGGGTGTTGAAAACAACACTGGAAAGGATGTTAGAACACTTATTAGTAGCTGGCATCAACATACACAAACAGAAAGAAAGTTTCCGAGCTCCAGCACTAAGTGGACATACAGTAAAGCATGTTAACAGTAGACTACGATTGCTGACATTAGTTCATGCTGCCTCTGAATATTAAAGACTCTCTAAGATCATATCAACCCTCCTTAAACGAGACATCATCATTTTGTTTGTTGTTGTACTGAAAGACACTGATTTCATCTTTTACCACTGTTTTATTACCATGTTTTGCACGATTTGCACAGATTCTTTAATTTAACTTAAAAAATAAAACCAATAATAATATTATTATTTTATAATAATCATAAATGCACCCTGTGATAAACGTTCAGACCATCTGTGTTGTGCTCGTGCCCCTTAAGACTAATTATTGCATAAGCGCATCCCTATTTTAATACAATACAGACCAACCCAGCTTTTAATTATTTCCATCTGTGATTCTATATCCATCTAGTGCCTGGTGCTAGTAGTAGAATCATGACGCTCGCACTCCAGCTCCTCATCCACAGACGCGACACAAAGTAGCCTATTGTTGTTCATCTTTGGATAATTCGATGGACATCGATTTCCGGGCTCGACTATGTTGCAGTGATGTCACCAGGACGCGGTGTCCATGTGCATTTGAAAGAGCCACCACCTCCGCTTTGTTCCTCCAGTTCTGTCCTGCGTTTGCAACAATGGGAGACCCTGATTCAGTTTCATTATTCATTTGCCACTGGAGTCAAATCCATTTGGTGCGTCCTTTAGTCTTGATGCCATCTGAAGGTGAAACCTTTCCCAAACAGAACTGATAGAGGGTGTGGCCTCCGGTTCCCCTGTTCTATTTAGTATGAGGTGAGAGGAAGGCCACCATTGTTTCCTGTCTGCAATGTATCTGGCTGGAGAGGAGAGGTGGATATACCCCGGTGGAGCACAGTACTCTTCATATTTTATTGAAGCCATCATCTGAGTTGAGTAAACATATTATAGTCTGCATTATTAATTCCAATTTCTCCTGGAATCTGTTTGTTCTCTCACAGCCCTGTTTAACTGAGGTCAGATTCTTCTGTCACCCTACTCACTCGCTTAGGCCACAAATAGAGAGAGAGACACATGAGGGAATGAGGTTAAATACAAGATGGAGGTTTGTGGAACTGTGTTGCCCCATTGCTGCTTTTTGAAGTGTTTAGTGTGACGTGAACTGTTCTGATTCCACATAATGAAAGATTCACTTACTTTGGTTATGTAATTGAGTGAAAATATTGGGTGTCTCATAATCTAAATATGTCTTTAGATGTCGAAATCAAATCTGATCTGATCGGTTTGATTTAATTTCTTTGCATTAGCCTTACTTTAGAACCGCACTGCACCACGTTTGATTGTCGCTTGTTGACCCTGGGGTTTGGGATAAAAACATGTGGAAACAGACAACTGGGCGTGATTGGGCGCCCCCTACAGGAGACCCTGAGCCACACAGTTATAATCCTTAAATACACAAAACACATGCAGACAGGACAGGAAAACACTCATGACCACCGAAGTGACTCTGCAACAGTTTGTCTACTGTTCTATGGTCTTTCTCTCTCTTCAACACCCTGGCATCAGCTTTCCCAGACAGGCTGAGCTGGGTGATGGTCTGGATCATCAGTAGCCGGCCTGTATTTACTAAAACTAAAGATGCTGGTAAATTAGCACTATCAAGCCAATGTGTGTGGGCTGACTGTGATATTTCCTGACTGTATCCTGTACATAATCCCGTGACTCCTCCTAATATCTCAAAATATCTCCTCAGCGGCTCCCTGCTGTGAGCCCCAAATGAATCACTCACAATTAATTACTCTGTGAGCACCAAGAGAGCCTGTAGCCCCTTGCCACCACCCGCGAGGCCCTGACTGCGGTGGGTCTAATGTCTGACAATGAGCCCTGATCTACAATGTTCTGCTCAGAGGGGGGGCGGTGTTCGTCCCGGTCAGCTGGAACACCACCGCCCCTTCCCCCTGCTGTTTGGCTGCCAGATCTGTCTGTTAAGACAAGATAACAGATGATAGCTTGGCCCGATCCACCAGCCAACGCCTGCAGGGAAGGACTGCAGTTTGGTGGTAAATGGCCGATACTCAAGCCTTCTCCTGTGCTTTAGTGTTGCGTGCTTTCTCTAGGCCCTCACGAGGTTTGTGAGCATCTCAATACTTGGTTGGTTTTTTGTCTCTTGCTGTTCGTTATTTGACGTCACGCGGACGGGGGCAGGTGCCTGGCTCGCGTTGCAAGGTGGAAACATCACGGTTAAATTGAATCTGAATTCAGATTCAGTTCGAGGACGACTGGATCATGGCTAGACCCATAAACGTCATGATTAAATTAAGTTACAATAGAAGAGATGCTATGTGGAAGAGACTGAGTGTTACCTACGCCCGGAGCTTCAGGTCACAGCACACAGGGCATCCTAACATGATTTGAAGGTGTCTGTTTGATATAAACCAGTAACCTTTAATTACCCTTTATAATATTAACCTTCTGTATTGTGTTGTGACTATTTAGCATTTGTGTTGACTATTATGGGCTGATTTAGTAGCGAGTACTAAGTTGCAGGTCCAGACTCTAAAATTCAATTTTGTTAGTCGTTTAGCTCACACAACACCTCAACGCTCGCCTTTATTTCAAAGTTCTGGACATTTTCTGAACTTCACTCATGGTTTGCTGTGATGATTCCTGTCGCTCTCTCTGAATTTGATGCACGGCAAGACGCCTCGAACGCCATCAGCTGGAATTCAGCCACCGCCGCCCAGCACCAAGGCCTGGAACTCCTCACACAGTAGCACCACCACCAACTCGTGCCACTGTTTGTGTGTGTGGGTCGATGAGATGAGATGAATTTTTAAACATCCTCGTGAGAAAACTGAGTCACGGGGTCAACAATAATAGGATACAGAAAGGGGAAGAAAAAAGAATATAATGAATGATAAATGAATCAATCACGTTATTTTAAGGGTGTGCTGAACAAGAGCAGCCAGGCTGAAATAATCAAAATATGTATGTGATTCATAAAGTATGGAAATGAGAGCAAAATTACTATTTTATCAAGATGTTTTTGAATGTGTGCATATGCGCATTCGTCCCAAACTCCTCTTACAATGCACAACACAGCGTGGGCAGTGCTGATGTTTAAAACAGTAGCCAAGAGGGAGAGGAGAAAAAAAAAAAAAAACTCCACTAATTTATTCTTTTGTGTCTGAATCCTCCAACAAAAACAAATTGCCAAGGAAAATAAGGATAGAATAGGGAGGGCAAAAATACAGAACCGCAGGGCAGGAGAGATCTGTGGTTTGTGGATGTGCTTTGAATACAAAGCGCAGGCCGCAGTAATGGCTGTCAGAGCACAGCGAGGCGAGACGCGCAACACGTACACACATAAAGTATGTAGCCGTACGTACATGTACACTCTGGTGCACGCGCGACTTGGAGAGACACATATTCATTATCGAGCGCGCATGACCCGAGAGGCAGGGGTCAGCGCGCGTCTCCCATCATGCATCTTGCAAGTAAAACAATCAGCGTCTACCTAATTAGACCGTCCTGTCTGTCCCATGCAAATATTTATCGGTTCCTCCCCAACTCAGCTGAAGCGTAAGCTGCGGCAATATGAGAAACATTAAGTCATCCCTGCATCTTTTAGTGATGCACAAACAGGAATTCGGATTTGGATTTAATCTTTTCTATATCTTTCCTTATCAGAACGTCAGAAGTAGAACAATCCAACAATTTGCAAAAGATTAAATTGTTGTTTGTTTACAGATATACTTTGTGTCAGTCCAGAGCAGCCGTTACAGGCCGTAGAGCAGAGCAACACAAAGAGGCCTGTGAAGGCCGTGAGTCTGATTGTTAAGTTGTAGAAAATATCCAATATGTGTCGTTCGGCATTAAAAGCTGAAGATGGTGTTGCAGTAATGTTCTTTGATGATGTTTAGTTAGGAGCTAGTGTTCTACCAACATTAAGCCGACATAACCAGCGTGGTAAGAGTGAAGTGTGGTGAATTGTACAAGTACAACATGTAGATTTATCGGCGGTAACTGTCTGATTCAACAAACCTAAACAGTGTCACGCGCTCGTTTAATTATCGTGCGACAACGTTTTGTGTGGGCGGGTGACTGACTGACGGGCTTTACCCTCTGGGCTTCTCCGTAGCTGTGCTCGCTCCCCGCTGAGCCCCGTTCACTTTCGCGAACCCGCGTGCTCGACTTGACTCAGCCGTCGGTGCCTGCCGCCGTGGCAACGCGCTGCATGAACCGCTTTTCTTGTCAGCGTGGAAGAGGAGCAACACTTGATGCTCGAATGATTCTCAAAACACCAAAATAAAGTTCAACCAATGTTAAAGTTTAAACCCTCACCAAGGCAACATTACACCTGTCTCTGTATTTGTCGACTCCATCTCCATGTAAGTATTTTAGCTTTTCATTCAACAGGCAGCATAGAGGCTTTATTGTGTTTGATTGTGTTCTATTCTGCTTCATCTGACCCCATCAACACTGTATTAATTATGAACATTTGCTATATTATGTTGCTATATTAGTGAAATCGTTACTGGGAAGCCATGCAACTTCCAACTTCTTTTCCACCAATAAGGACAGGCAGCCCAACTCAATGATGCGTCTTCCATCACGCTGCATAATGTTTTATACGTTACGCAACGTAATAAAGCACTAAAAAAATCATTACCCAAATGATCAATCAGCAGCGGAAACAATTAGCCCGTTGCTCTGCTGTTCAGCGACCTGCGCTCCCCAGGTGTAGCTGAGAGCTGAAAGACGCAACGCAGCGCCGGGAATGAAAATACATCCAGAGAAACGGGTGCAATAAAAGCATTCAGCGTGAACGCGCTCATTATCCTCATTAAACGGCCTTTAAGGCCACGAAACGGCAGAGGACGACTGGACATCGTTCAGTACACGCCGTTTTTACAACGCGGCCACTTTAAATACTTCAGTCATGCCATCGAGCTGCAGCAGCTTCTTCACTGAAAAACAGGATTCGTAGCATGTAACCTCATAATTTCATCTTTCAATGTTCATTCTTTGCCATATTAGTCACTGTCACGATTTTTGTCTTCTTTTTTCCCAAAACAAAAGTAACAAGCTACATAAATGCTTAGCAACATAGCGACGCTGTGGCCACCACTGACCGTTTTATGCGAGATGAGCTTCTAAAGTTTGAGGGTGACGAATTTGTTATATAACAACAACAATCATTTAGCTCCATCGTTTCTCCCGGTAGACATCTTTAATTTGGCCAATTCTAAGTTTGAAATTGATTATTTAGGATTAATCTTGCTTCCTTGTTACATAGACCAGGTTTAGTGGTGTGAGTTACTTGAGTACTTGTATTAACCCCTTCATCAACCATCATATCTGAAAAAAAATCACTTTTTTATTTGTTGTTGTTATAGTACTTTCTTTGCTGATTTCATATATAATCTGCTGTTCCACTTTTTTCAAAATTACTTTTCTGGTTAAATTCTATTATGAAAATACCCTTATATATATTATATTTTACAATATCCCAGTTTTTCCACTGAATAGCCAATTCCTCAGCATCCTCACATGATGCTGAGAAACGTTTTTTGTATTTGACGAATGTCCGTCTTCGTCAGACATATTCAATGATTCATGTTCACTTTCTTCCTCTTCGTGTCACATTTTAACAGTAATTGGTGAAGTAAAGGTGATAAAAAAAAAACTCACATTGATGCACTGGACTATGAGCGGTAAACAACTCTCCCGTCAGACGCTCTATGCGTTGATTAAACTCGTACAAAGCGCAGAAACATATAAAAGACACCAGAAATAGTGGGTGGAGACGTCTGGAAGCTGTTTTTGAAGTGTCAGGTCACGACGTGACTCAGGGTTATTTCTAGTTACATATACTCAGATCAACTACTGTTGTGAGTAAAGAGTGACTTTTTGTCTGTATGGCCTGGCACACAATGCATTGTTTAAAAAACACAACCAAAAACACTATAAATAATATTACCAGGCAAATTTTGAAGAGCTTTTTAAACCAGTAGTGGGATGATCACACTAACCAAAACTCCATCATCATAAATGTGATTACTTGTGACTCTGAGGCATTTGAGCTACTTCTGTTTGGAAGATTACTTGCCTCATCAAAAGCAGGATCCTTAAGGACTGAGCGTGTACAATGCAAAGTCTTTAAAATCAAATTAACGAGCCTGCTATATTTAACCGTCTGTGCTTCGTTGGTCCTCACCTGTGCGTCTGTGTTTTGAATGTGTGAATTATCATCACAATGGTCACGCATTGTATATCCTCCCAAACAAACAAGCTGCCTCCTAAGAATTACTGCACCGTCTCGCCCATAGCCTTGCCTTCCTCTCCGTCTCATCGGTGCCTACTTCCACCCCCGCTGCTTATATTTCTGCCTGAGACTCAAACATACAGCAGTTATTTATTTCTTGTCGGAGATTCATTACTTGTTGCTGGCATACTTTGAATGGTTGGTGTGGGCTTAATAAATTCAGCCTCTCCTCTCCCGCCCACTTCCACACAGCTCCCCACCTCAGCTAGTCCAGAAAGATTGTCTTTGTGCGTGTGCGTAAGTGTGTGTCTGTGTATGTGCGCAGTTGCCAGTGGTGTTGTGAAACAAAGCCTTGTGATAGAAAGCGCCACAGAGGTCTCTGTTTGAGCACTAACACAGTCCATAATAAGATAATTCAATCAGGGAGCTTGACAGTTTAAGCCCAACACACACACACACACAAGTTCCCCTGGTTATGTATCCTAAGATGGCGCTTCACTTCCTCTTTAGTTTTATTTTCCTCTAATTCTCTGTCACTTTCCCTTTAGCTCATTCTGTTTCTCGTCAGCTTTCCTCTCAGATATTGTCAGTTTAAAACAAAAAGTTAGTGGCACAGTAACATTTTTGTCTTGTACTTTTTCTTTTACTGCACTCAACAACATAACACTAGGATTACTAGGATTAGGATTTACACACCATTTCGAAATGTGTGTAAAATGTTCCCATGACACAACCAAAAATCGTAATTAATGTTGAGGCAGGTGCTTCATTAACGACTGCGACCTCATGTATTTTTGCCTCAGACTCTTAATTTTCTACGTACATTGAGGTCTTAAATAAATCAAGGGGATTAGTTTTACTAGAATTCTAATGGTTTCTTTGACAATCATCACAAACACTAGTAGACTGGATATTTTCACGTCTTCATTACATCTCTCCAATATAGATGTTTTAATGCCATTTTAATATAATGGGTTGTTTTTTTTAGAAGACGTGCTTTTACTGCATAGATCAAGTTGATTTAGCCTCAGCTAAGCTACTGCACAGTCATTGTGATTATATCTCTATAACAGTAGGAAGGTAACAGTAGGGACACGTGTTTGGGAAACTTGTTGGACCTTCCAGCTTGCGAAGTTCAAAGTCTTGACATTTTCTCCCAGAGTGAACGCTTCCAAACTCATTCCCTCACAGATGTGTTTTTCCAAACTTCACGCACTTGGGCTTTTTTTTTAAAATCCGAATATGTGAACAATCTGTGGAACAGTGCACCACTACGTGTGTCATCCTTTCTGCAAGCAGACGTGCAGCTGCAAGCCTGAACTTTCACTGTTCTCCTTAACGGCCGTGTCTTAAGGACATTTCAAACACTGGACATTTCAAGCTGGAAGGGCTTTGAGATTTCTTTTTTTTTATAACCTTCCCTGCTGCTTAGGTATCGATTAGCTTTATTTAAGATCCTCGGTTTCTGAGAGGAGGTTTTTGAGTGTTTTTGAAGAGAGAATGAACGTTGCCAGAAATGTTCTCGTGCCATCATTGTCATCTAGCAACAATTTACAATCACATAGTAGATGAGTCAAGACAATCAAGGCGTGTTAAGCTAAATACCAATTAGGTCATTTTGATTCTTGCTTTCCCAAACCCATGGCACTAAATTTATTGTATTGCATATATTTTTAGTTTATGTACAGGGAAAATGAGTCAGTCGTGGGAGATGAGGAAGGCTGCCTGTGTATGTGTGTAATATTCATACTGTGAAAGGTTAAAGGTCAGAAGACAGCACTATCCCTGAGCCCCAGGCAAAGTGTCCAGCCTCTCCTGATAAGCCCACAGTCTATTTGTTGAAGATGGGTTTGTTCAGTTCCAAGCAGATAGCGCAAAATGTTTATTGGAGATATAAAGATTAACTCATGCCCTGCTTGTTTGCGTCTTTCTTGGACAGGTCTGACTGTGTGCGTGTGTGTGCGTGTGTGTGCGTGTGCAGGTGTTTGGCAGCAGCAGAGGGTGCATGATGTGCAGGTCCGACGGCTTATATTCGACAAAAGTGTCTCTTCACCTGCCTGAAAATCTCAACGCGCACACATCACAAATTAGTTCTTCTCTGAATTGCTTCTGAAGGCCTCATCCACGCTCTCAGCCATGAAAGTTGAATTGGTATTGGTACCGCGCGAAAAGGAAACAGAACTGCAATTCAAATTTGAAAAAATATTTTTGCTTAAATTTATTGTACTTATCTTGAATTGGAATGCATCTCCGTCGCTTTGGAACAGCCACCAGATGCTGAACCCCTGTTTACAGTAGGAGCCTCTATCAATATCAGCATCTCCAGCTTCCTCCAGTCTGTCTGCCCTGCAGACATCAATAGCCTGAGCTGAACCCTGCGCGTCAAAAGTCTGTCGCACTGAGCTTAAGAAACATAATTTACTAAACAAACGAAACAATTTACAAAAGACCATTTAGCTGCTTCGGCCTTGAGTCAGTCATTTGAGTCATTTTCAATACTTTTGTTAAGTTAAAAAAGAAATGTATTATTAATGTCTCACATTTTATGGAAACAGGGCTTAATTTTAACAATTTACAGGTTTTACAAATACTGTATGTCAAACATGTTGACTTTGAGTTTGGCAAAATTTCCATCGATATATATTTTTTTTCAAGATATTACAATAGAAAATCTCCTATAGGTGACTCCAGCATTTTTATGATCATCATTATTATTATTAGTTATGTTTACACTTATTTAAGATTTGGGGAAGACTGTGCTCTGATGTATATCCTGCTTCTTCTTGACCAGAGAAGCAGAAAGGCAGTATTCTGGTTACAAAGGCTGTATTTTTTGCCGTAGACTGTTTATATTACATATTTACATTTTTATATACAGTGGATTTGTAACAGAGGTACCGCAACAACCTTATGCATGTCGAGGGGCCAGGCGGTTTTGCTGGAGGGTGGGATTTGCAATTTGTTTACTGGCATTCTAATGGTTTCTTTGCAGCTGAATAATAGTCGTATTATAAAGCACACGCTGAATGTTAATAGGAAGCAGAGGTGCAACGTTATCATGCCAGGAACAATCCACGTCCTTCGCAGGGCTGAACTGTAAAGATGCACTCTGCAATAATTTAGCGACACAGCAACCACAGAACAGCATCCTTGTAAAATCTCCAAAGACACCTGGTATCTGTGCACACTGCTCTGCCACTGTGTGGTTTTGTTACTAGTGCTGGAGGGGGTTGAATTTGGCAACATGGCTCCCAAACAGTGATGGACCTGCATACATACAGTACACACACACACACACACACACACACACACACACTCTTATATACCCACAGCAATTGGCCATGAGATAGGTCCTCTGTGCTTGGTTGTCCTATATGTGAAGATGATGGATTCGGATTTGGATTCTGACAGACTGGGAGCTTGGCTGAGCGTCGAGGACGTGAGTGATTTTATACCTTCGCGTCGGGGGGGGGGTATTCCAGTTGTGCGGGGTGGGTCTCGGCGAGACATCTGGGGATGATGCTTATATTTGACAGATGGGTTCTTGACCTTCCGTCTCTGTTCTGAGAGGAACGTATATACAGTACAGTACAGGCTGGCTGGCTGCTGCAGCGCGGTAATATATTCACACACCACTGCATTCTTTCTAAAAATACACATGCATATATACGTCCAGGAATAAATATGCAGCTGGGTTAATAAATACACTCAAATCTTCAGTTCCTTCGTAAGTGACAACAGTACATATAGGAATGGAGACAGGTTTCCAGTATTCTACAGTTGCTATACATTCCATACATCAGGACATCTTCATATTTTTGTTACTTTTTTATAGCTTATCTAATAAGGTTATTATTCTGCTGGATAATGGAAGGATGGAATGGATATTGCTCACGCTGCGTTCACATTAGAGAACAGCTGGAAACTTGCAACCTGTTAATTCCAGTGCAGCAGCTAATAATAATAAGATCTGCTGGGTTTTCAGCTTTAAGTTTACCTGTATAGAAAACGCTACTTGTTCTTCGTCCACCTTCGCGTTCTTTCGAACTTGGGTCAAATGGGTTGGATCAAAGCCGAACCATAATAAAGAGCCCCGCTTTAATGAGCGGTTCTCTCACAGCGGCTGATTGTCGGTTGCAGCTGGTGCCAACCAACAATTAGTCCACGCGGTTCAACCTAAAACAACCTTAAACTTCCCATGAGCCGGTTACTGCGTTAAAACCCGGCGCTTGTTCTGGGTGCAACGACAGAGAGCACAAAGCAGGCAGAGGGAGATTGATGAGCATTACACTGACTGTTACATTTATACAGTATCTTCTTTCATGGCATCCGTGTTTTTTCATGCTAAACTTGTCACGCCCACTGTGTGACAGCGGTTTTGCTCCAGAAGAAGAATGAAGACTGAAATCTCTCTGACAGGCCAGAACATCCTCCCAGGATTTATTTCTCCTGCCTATCACTTTGTTGTTTAATCGCGTTCTCTGCAAGCTGGATTATAGAAACAACTCCAATTTAGTACAAAAGGACTTTAAAACGTCATTTTATGTTGACTGGTGAAGAGTCCGTCAGGTATATTGAGTTGATCACAGTATCGGTACACAGAGCAGTAGCGGCTGGTGTTTATTTTATTTGGCCTTCGGGCACTGAACGCTTTATTCTCGCTCACGTACAGTTCTAGTTGCTTATCTTGGTGCAAAACCAGTTTTGATTCTGACTTTAAGCTTTTAATCAAAGCACAAGGATAACAAATCACACCTTGGACTTAAATTCAACATTATTGCTGAATTTACACATCATAAGTTATAAAAAAAATATTACTACTGGGACAAAGAGAATGTATCACTTCGATTTGTCTGACTATGGAGCGAATTAACTTATCTTATGTCTTTATCTCCACAGTCTGGGGCAAACAAAGATTAATACTCTGAATAAGTAAAAAAATAAGCTGTTGCCTTTCAGAACTTTAAGCAAATTATGATACTTTATCTTCAACTTCAGTTGCGGCGTAGCATAATTTGGAATCAGGGGGATCTGTGTTTAGTTTTGTTGCTTGTTTTCCAGCTTCCTTACTTACTGTACCTGCTCGAATGGAATGAGCATAAATTATAACCCCCCTGCAATTAATACATACAGAAGTACCGTCCGCGCTGCACCGTAGAATGCGCTGTATTTTGCGCGTTCACCTTTGCTTGCATGAACGCTTTCGCTTGTGTGCAACCGTGCGTGCTTGTCAGCAGGTAGCAGGGTCCATTTATCAGCATTTGGAGATGACAGCTAGGGGTAAGTGGTGTCTGGCTGCAGTGTGTGGTAGCCTCTCTTAAATGCACCCACACACACACACACACACAGCGAGTCTGTGAGGTTGCATGTGTGAAACAGAAGCAGACAATAGACGCGGAAAGACACAGTCAGCTGCTGCTGTAGTGGCTGGTGGGCAGTGAGAGATTATGAATCACTATTCATTCATCCTGTTGGGACCCGGTTAAACAGACGGAGCAGGGGTGGATTAAGGCCGTTTTTTTAAGGCCGCTTCCGACGGCGACGGTGTCACGTCACCGCAGTCGTCCGATAATTGTCACTTTGTGCGTTTACAGCGTCGAATATGTGGGAGGCATCAGCAAAATGCTGATGTGTGTGTAGATGTGTGAGTGTGTGTTTGCTCCTGAGAGGTCGGATTAGAAGTGTTTTTCAATTTCCTGGGTGAGGTATTACAAACTCGCTCTGAACACCCACATGGGTAGCAGGTGTAAAGCTGACTTTAGGGAGTCCAGTGCGGTGCCAGGGTGAATACCAATAAGCCTCACCCACTGTGGTGTGTGTGTTTGGAAAGCGGCTACTTCTGGCTCTGCGGATAGCAGACCTCATGTCGATACTTTGTTATTCAGCTTTTCATTACACACAGCTTGGCACACACACACACACACACCAACATACTTTGACACAGACCCTCCCAAAAAAATACAAACACACATACTCAACTACAGAATGATAAATATGTAATATTCTGTCCATTCCAAAACACACCAAAAACACTGAGGGAACACTGTGATTTTATCAGAATATAACTGGGCTACTTCCACTGACCAAACATCAGCAGAAGGCAAGAGAATGAGATGTGGGGCACTCAACAGAGAGAAATTAGCTTATAAAAACAGTATTTGTAGTTATTAAAGTTATATTTTAACGTATATGTTGTTGTACGTTGTGTGAAGTCATTCATCATAACTGAGGCCCTGATGTCCATTCATGCACAGAGGAACCATCAACAAGAGATTTCCAGGTAGAACTGAGAAAAAGAGATTTCACATGGTCATTTACAATCTTTTTCGCCTCAAACCTTTAATCTTTAAAAATGATAATAAAGGCAAAGGTGTTTCATTCCTCCTGTTTTTCATTAATGCTGTAAATCTTCTCCTTTACAACAGAGGACGACAATTAAAAGATGGTTGTGAGAGGTTTAAGCAAGAAAGTGAGGAGCAGATGGAAGGGGAACCGACTCTCATACAGGAAC
The DNA here is from genome assembly GCA_030770545.1 of Macropodus opercularis. Taxonomy (NCBI): domain Eukaryota; kingdom Metazoa; phylum Chordata; class Actinopteri; order Anabantiformes; family Osphronemidae; genus Macropodus; species Macropodus opercularis. The sequence goes on from JAUCMP010000028.1 coordinate 10,121,999, forward strand.
AAGCAGTCACGAAAGCACTTCGAATGGACTCAGTGGGTTGTGAATGACCCTGACTTTTCAGCTTTTCTAAAGGAGTAAAGATTTAATCGGCGAGTAACAACAGCGTTGCACCAAATTACCGCAGTTCTCAGTTCTTCTAAACGTTTAATGAAAGCAGAGCTGCACAGGAACAGCACAGCAGCTTTTACAGGTTAAGATGTGCCACCTGATGTTTGGCTGCCAACTTCATTGATATTCTAATAAAGGCAGTTTACCACAAACAAAAAGCTGTTACAAGTAAAAGTGTTTTTAAATAGTAAATTCAATTTCACATCACATCTACTTTTTGGTTTATTAGTTGTTCTTTTTTTAAGTTGCCGTCAGTGAATTCTAATACATGTTTTAAAATCCAGATTTGAGTCAATTTGCTGCAATATGTGCACTGAATAAACACAACTGTCTGTTACGAGCCAGACACGAGGTGAGGTCGGACCCAGGTGCAAATAAACCCAGTAGGTTGAACTTCCGCACAACAAGGTTTTATTAAATAAAGGACAAACAGAAAATCACAGCTGAGCTGGAGAAACTACAATTTGGCAAACAAAGAACTCAAAACAATAGTGGATCAAATTCACACTATGCGCTAATTATGAAAATACTACTAAACCAAAATTCACCGCAAGCGGGATAATACAAACTTATTCTAACGAACCTAACTGGCTTTCTACAAAACAAAGTCACCGCAAGCGGGAAAAACAAACAAAGTTACACTATCAAACAAAAACACTGCAAAGCAGGAACAAGTACAGGCTATGGACACTGACTGACTGACTGACTGACTTACGTAAGTTGAGTAGAGCTAGAGGTCGGGGAAGAGGGAGAACAAACGAACGAGGCAAACAGGAATGACACACCAGCGACAAATGATAGACTGAAGGGAGTATATGAAGACCAGGTGATGATAATGACAAACAGGTGTGTATGGGAGACCAGTATGGGAACAAACAAGGAACAAACTCAAAGTCCAAAATAGCTCCCCCTGGTGGGGAAGCGAGTCCATACTGTCACACTGTCAAGCATCACTTGCTAGCACAGTTTTTATTTAGTACTTTGTCCCACACAAAGCAGTGAGTATTACACCAAAGTAGGTTTAACCATCCATTATAAGAAATCAGGAAAGCTTCATAATCTGGGCTGTGCGTCGTCAACAACAAATACGTGTATTAGAAGTCTTTCCTGTGTAACTTGCTCCATCTTTAACTTGACTCTTACTCACTCAGAATAGCAGAACATTTATCTTGTTATTGTTATTATTATTACCTGCTTGTCCTGGAAAATAAAAAAAAAGTACCACAACAGGTAGTAATGAAGATTGTACATCAGGAAATGAAGGATTAAGAGTCAAAACCTGGAACGCAAAATAACCGATATGATGTTTGTAAGCATTTCTCCTTCCTGCCACGCATGGGTAGAGAAGAGTAATCTCAGATCCTGGCTTCTGTGGCACTGGTTTCAAACCGATCTCGTTTCATGCCTCCCAGTATGACACCAGAGAAAACGGCTCCATCTTGGAGGTGGGCGTGACCTAAAAGTTTAAAAGCTTTGGGCCCCTTCCATCTTTCTCCACGGCCTCTTCAGCCCTAAAACAAAAACAACTGGCATTTTTTTTGGAGTTTCTTACAAATGCATGATCTGCTTTTCCTCTGGCAGCTCATCTTATCAACGGGCCAATGGGCGTTAGCTATTTAGACATTTTGGGAGGCTTCGGGGTGAGTTTATGTGAAACATTTCACACTGGATAACAGCCCATAATTTGGACAAACAGAGTGAATGGTCTCAGTACGTCTAGCGCTGAACCTACATTGTTTTGCCATAAATTGTACCTTAACAGCGATGACAGTGTGAACCACTGAGCCACTGTGCTGCCTCCCAGTGAGTTCAGTGTTTTGTCAGATCGAAAAAGGTCAAAGCTTCTCTATTGTGGAACACTGTGAATCCATTTTGTTGGACCATCTGCATTGTCTGCTCCTCTTTTCTTCAGCAGCGCAGCGACAGAGGGGGTGGGATATTACTTACAGACAGACAGATTGAGCAGATGGCTCACACTATCCCCAGTTCCAATTAATCTCTGGCTTTTACTGCAACTCTTCTTAACCTGCACTCGCTGGCCCAATCATCGAGCTACACCAAAACCCATATGGCTGGGAAAGTCGCACAGGTGGCAGTTCATCTCCGGCTCGCTGCCAGATCAGCATACTAACACTCCCCCTCGCCCCAACTCCAACCCTCCGCACACACACTCAAACCGAGACACGTGTGTACAGTACGTAGTTACACCCATTCCAAAATAAAAAAAAACAAAAACTGCTACTCTAGAAAAACATTAACAGTTTTGTTTTGTTGCAAATCTAAAAGCCAAAAACACATTTGGTTTCATTTTTAAGGAGGTCAGCTCAGCTGGTCAGTTTCTGCTCTCATTTCTGTTTTGGTTGACGCTGAAAACCTTTCCAGCAGAACTTGGCTGAGTTTGAAGCTGAGATTTTTGTTTTCTAATGTCAGAATATATTGAGCGAGCTCTTTTGCTGCAGTATCTTTCTAAACCAAAGATATTTCCTGCCTACAGTAAATCTGACCAGGTTGTTTTTTGAACCTTAACATGAACTTATATGTTATTGTTTGCATGGCAAGAAAACTCTTAGCAAAAGGACCGAGTAGAGGAAGAGGAAGCCAAATACCTGTTATAGAGCGCAGCCACGGTTCACCTTTCAGCACATTTGCAAGAAGCAGGCAGCCAAGACAATGCTGGAGTGGTTTCAGGGCATGTTTTTGTCACACTGTGGCCAAAAAGTTGCAAAGCTTGTAGAGACCTACCCAAGAAAACTCAAAATGATCAATGCTGCCAAGGCTTCAAATTATATATGATTCAAATTTTGTTAAAAAATCAGGAAAAAACTTTGAAACTTTGAAGACTGGAAATTGTTTGACAACCGTGAAAACTTCAGTTCCGTGTCCTTACAGCATGTTTAACTTTTCCAGTTAGTGCACTTGTCATAAGTGGAATCCATTTGTTATGATCGGTCTATTCTCATTCACATCCTCCCACGTGCACATCATAATTGATCTGCGGTGATGAGTTACTAATTGCTTTAAATTCACGAGTAGGTGTGAAGATGTGAGTTCCTGCTTGTGGTGCGTATACAGGTGACGCTGGTTAGTGGGCAAAGAAGATGACATGTACAGTAGAGGTTTACACACAGATGTTATACTGTAGCTGTAAGAACACTTGTTGCAATCGGTTGATGAACTAACTAAAGAGCACAAATAAACCCTAAACTGTGTGTATTGCTCCTACTGCACCTAGAATCTTACAAACCTGCTCAAAAAATGTTTTTCATAGCCGGCACATCCAATAAACGAGATTTCTTCCATCCGCTGTCTGCTGCTGTACAGTATTTTTCTGTTTCTCTGTTTTTTAGCAGAACATTATTAGAATTTTGTTTCATGTTGCTGAATGAGCTCATTTGCATTTACAGCAGAACATAAAGGTAAAACAAAGCATATTTCTTTCCCTGCTTTGCATCCCATCCTATCGTGTTTTTAAGAAAGCTGTAGTGATTTAGTCACACCATTGGTGTTAGATCATACTGTCACACAAAGGGCGGAGGACGAGGAAGAAGTCGAGGGAGCACGAACTGTACATAACAAAAAGAAGAATCGGAAGTTCAGTCGCTCCGCTTCAGAGATCTTCTCCTCATCCAGGCCCATTAGAAGGTCGGGTTATAATAACACGTGCTGCTGATTTTAAGTAGGAGGACGGAAGGGAGACTGAAAACTGAAATTTAAATGATGGTGACGGTCAAAATCCTGAACAAGCACAAGTCAGGCTTGATAATGAAGCCCTAGAGAGACGGAGGGATCTGAAAAAGAAAACATTTCTGTGAATGACTACAAGGTCGGTCTTGTTAGAGCCAATGAGGTTCTGTCATTCATTTGACAGTGTGTGAATGAAAAGCTGCTTTTACGCCATAAAGAAATCACATTTTGATGGAAATGCGGACTCTCATAATGAGCTGGCCATTTATTTCAGGAATATAAATGAAATGTGACATAAAACATCATTGTACATATTCATGAATGCAGCCCTCAGTGAAAATCAAAGTGAAAAGGAAGGCAGGTCCACTTAACATCATAGTTTTATCGTATTTTCCATGTTACTATCGCGTGTGTGCAGAAAATTCTCATTAGTGTGATGTTACTGTGTATGTTAAATACTCTATGGAGGATTGTATAGCCTGTCTTCAAACCTAGTGCAAAGGTGAAGACATTATTTGAGCAGGGATCGAGTATTGTACAGAAACACCAGAGTTTGAAAACCTGTACTGCAAAGATGTTCGAACATTCAATTCAATGAATTAAAGAATGATTTTACAGTTACTGAACTAAAATCAATTTTACGCAACATATCTTTCTGGCTAAAGGAATTGTGTTAGGAACAGACTAACAGATCACATGGGCGGACTCAAAAACAATAATGAGCAGGATGTTGGATTAAGTAAAAGACTTAATGTGGTTCCGTTAATTGATGGACATGTGTTGGACAGTTAGTATCTTGTGTTCAGCTTCTAACTTTGTGTTTCCCCTTCTGATGAGAAACCCTTTTCTCTTTGCATTTTAAAAGCTGTGAACTTGCTTGTTGTGAGTCTGGGTGTGTTCCTACCTGTAAGTGCTGTAAGTGCTATCAGTGGCAGAAGGATGAGATGATGGCAGTTCAACACGTGCTCAGTTTGTTTTAATGAGTTACCGCCAATCAATGGTGTTGTGGATGGTGAGGACGGAAGCAACGCGGGTACGGGTGTGTGTGTGTGTGTGTGTGTGTGTGTGAGCTCGCTAATATTTCTGAATATGTGTGTGTGTGTGTGCGTGGGACTGTAAGTAATTGCAGCTCAGCAAGCGAGCCCGCGCAGCCTGAGCAAGGTAAAGTTGACCTTTGCAGATGTGACAGTTAAAATGGCATCAGCAGACGGCACAACACCGAGCGAGGGTTGGGAGGAGGGTGTCGATGGCGCCGACTGGCCCGAAGGCGTCACTGACTGTTGACGATGGCTGTGGAACAAAAAAGAAAAAAAAGACATAGCACTTTATTTAGACAAACACAACCTTTAATCCCTTATTTCTATACATCTACACGCATTCATTACGCACAATTCTGAGTTTAAAATGACTTCTTCATGCAAAAGATGACGCACAAAGAGCAAAACCTTGACGAGAAGGGGCGACGTTTAAAGCTATTGCTGCTAAAACCAAAGCCATTTGTTTTTCCACCATCCCTCTGTACGTTTAAAGACTGTTTTCAACATGTGGGCATGTGTGATATTTAGCATCGAACCCCACACACACACACACACCTCATTACTTTTTGCTGATAGTGGTATATGTCACCTTAGCATAAACCGGAATAATACTGCATGTATAAAAATAATTGGCAGCAGACTGATTTGGTAAATGTGTTTCAGATCTCAGCAGCTGCATGAGCAGACTGTGGGTCTAGGAATATCTGAAGTTCATGTTAAATATATATATATTCTTTTTTATTTTAATTAATGCAGCGTCAAACACAGTCTCTCCTGCCTCTTGAACGTCAGCGTTTGACGTGCACTGGTTGTTTGGGTTATGAAAGGGTGTCATGTACTTGTCATGTCTTGTCATGTCGTCACTGTCTCATTCTCATTCACACTGTACACGCAGCAGCAGTCCAGGTGTGTACGACAGGAGCTTCAACGATTGGACGAAAGGCAGCGAACGCAAACGGCCTTGCTGACCTTTTTCTAACGGTTAATTTGCTTTTTTCCGTCTTGTCTCTAACGTATTTACTGTAGTGGTACAGAAAATAAAGCGCCGGTTGAATAAATACGGAGAGATTTCAATCAATGTCAGAGCGTATTTGTTGGGAGCTAACTTTGCTGATGTGAATAGTCAATACAATACGTTTCACAATAGCTTTTCTCAATGGGAAATATTCATCAGCCATGAAAGAGATGAGAACAGAAGAGAAGCGGAGGAAAACTGCTGAATCTAAAGAACAAAGCCGAAAGGAATATTCGAGAGGTTGGGTTCTGTGTGACTTCGGGATGCTAAAAGAACCGACCTTGGACATGATGAAACGATCATTTCATAGAGATGCTCTGTAGCACCTGTACGCCAGTGCGCTTCAGGTACTCAGGCGGCCATTCACACACTCACACGCCTGTTTTGGCACTTCTAGGTGCTTCACTTTGACTTCATTCAAACTAGAAGCCCTCGCTAGATGCGTCAAAAATAAATCCTCATTGAATCATACTGAGCTGAAAACTGCTGTACCGATGTCTGGGCCTTGACATTTTTCAAGCGCATTTTAAACACAAATAGTTAAAGCTTGAGTTGTTACCCTGGGGATTGTAGTGTATTGTAGGAATTCATTTACTCATATTTTATGATAGGTAACAGTCCCGGCTACTTCCAGACTCTGATAAGCTGAACGAGTGCTGTGGAGAAGCTGTACATTCACATAAGGCAAAGCCTGCACACGCTCATCTGGTTGCAACAACTGGCCAGATGTGGTTGGACTGGGTCGGTCTAGGTCTGGATCGGTCGGGGAGGGGTTTCCACCTGTCATGTCACTCAACATCCTGACTTTAGAGGACTCTGCCTGCCCATCATCCGCTGGTGTTGCTATGTAAACATAAAATCCACGATGATGGTACAGTATAGTCTGTATAGTATATATCTGTATGTTGATCACATGAGATTGCACCAAGAAAATATGCTTGAAGCCTTCAGTTTTTGGTCACAATTTGCTGAAACAGTTGGGAAACATCAACAGCATTGTGTATGTTTTTTTTAAATGAGAATAGATAAATTAGCAGAGTTGGAAAATAGGCATGAATCCAAAAGCCCCAGAGCATCTCTGTATCCCTCCACTCGTATCCCCCCAGACAGGACTCAGGCTATCTGTCCCAAAGCCAGTCCAGCTGCAGGAGTCTAATTTTGACATGTTTTTGTTGTTTAAAGTAAGACTGAGCTGAGCGGAGGTTTGTGCTGGCCGGTGCTTCCTTGTCCTACGTCTGTGAGACACTCTAAGATTCTGTTTCATAACACACACAATAAACCAGATGATGGTCAGTGAAACTGGTCCAAACGTGGAATCCAAACATCCATCCATTCACTTCCTGAATCCCCTGGTCGATTCAGATTTAGGCACAGCAAAGATGACTGCTTACCCAGCACGATGATTCACCTCCTACTGCTGCTTATCCACATTACCCTTCTGTTCCCAAGGACCGGTGCGAGCTTAGAGTGTCCATTATGGAGTCTTTGGGGACACAGCTCTATCGGAGCCATGAACATTTGATGGGGACATTAGTGAAAGGCAACACGTCATTACATGACCATTTACACATAATCACCCACTTAGGAAGACCCCATAGGACAGAGCTGCATAGCATGGGCCATTTACACACCCGACGCGCCTCTGAGAGTGCGTGCACGGATGCTAATGCGTGTGTGTGTGGTGTGTGTGTGGATGCGTGTTTGCGCATATGCTCTGGGCTAATAGTCCATCTGACACATGCCTTATGGTGATGTTCAGAAATAACCATCAAAATGACCCATGTGCTTCCTCCTTCATGGCATCACACTCCGGTTCTGTTCTGTCTTTCTGTCACACACACAACCACACACACAAACATTCTCTCTCTCCTTGGGAATTAATGTCTCAGGTGGCGAGACTGAGACGCTCTCACTCATTCATGATTCCTCATCCCTCACCCTCTCTCTCCTGTGGATATCATATCGTGCCCCTTCGTGCACGGTTATAAGCCAAGTTCTACTGTGCACTCAGCTAATTTAGCACATAGCAAACCATAGAAATGGTACCAGTCGCATGATAGAAATCTTCTTCTTCGAGCAATTCAGATGGAGGATTGACACACAGGATACACATAACTTCTAATTATTGATCGTATACTTCCAAACATCCAACATATCAACTGTATACAGGTCGTTTCGACAACAAATTTTAGATTTTCATCTAAATTGTACATAGAATGTACTATAAGGTACTTTTTCTGTTGCTGTGAATTTTAAAATATTTTGTGAATTTTCACCCATGTTTGTTTATGAGGTTGTTTTTTTCCACTGTTGGAATCTTATTATCATTATGAGATGTTCAGGATTTGAATTTAGCATCCTACCGTGAATAAAGCCACAAAATGATTTCTTGTTCCGCTAACATGTCCGATTTCTGTTGACTGACTTCCAGAGGAAATAGGTTTTTCCTGTTGCCTAATATAGCCTCAGATGGAAACGATTCATTTCCTTCTGGCTTACTGGGTCGGACAGCACCAATCTCAACGCGAATGCAAAGAGTCGCTCGATTAAGTTTTGTTTAAGCAAAATGGGCAAAATGAGCTACATATAAAGAAAAAAGCGTTTTGTCTGTCACAGTTCCACCTTTGATTTTTAATATGTCGCCATGCTGTACGGCACAGCTCAGCGAAACCTAATAAAAGGTTAATATCCCGCGTTTTGCTCAATATGACATTTTGAGGAAAAGCTTATTATATTTCTCCCAAAATACAATGCAAATATAATACAAAATAGCACCTTATTAATGTAATTCATGAGAAATAAACCTGTAACCTGATATTAAATAGAACTAAAGGAAGAGATCAAAGTTGACTTAGAGCCAGACAGTTTAATCTCATTTATTTTGAATTGAATAGTCTGTTCTCTCACTTAATTGCTGCTCTTGGAGGTAAGATATTTCTCAGCTGGGTCCTTTCTAATCCTCTCACACACACCTTAGGTTTGGATTTAACTCCCCCACTTCTACTCGGGTAGAGATGTACTTCAGCCCAAACTACTCTCACAATGTGAAAAGAAAAAGAAAACTGCATAAAAGTACTTTCTCCTTCATCGCCAGTGCTCAACATCAACGTCCTTTGAGTGAGTTTAGTATTAGAGAGAAACGGATGTGTTGCTGGGAGAGAAGAAGAAAGTACAGATGTAAAAACTATCATCCAAGTCCATTAAAAACACGTCAATCAAATGGGATGGACCCCAACTAGACATGCAGGATAATGCTCCAGTGTGTGTGTGTGTTGCTTGAAAATAAAGTTGTCAGTCACTGAGATTACAAAGACCTGTGTGATATTGTGAGAGAGGGCCATAGGCTTCTGAAATGAGATAGCAGCAGATATGCAGGGTGATGGTGAGTGATGCCCCTATAATGTTTCTGTGGATATTCTCTGCGCTGTTATTGGTGCTGGCTGCAGAGTGACCCAGCTTTATTACTGCCTGACTCCTCTGGTTTTTTTCTTTTTTTTCTCCCCTCCCTCTGTTTCACTTTTCCTGGCGTCTCCGTCGCTCTTTGTCTGCTATCTCGTGTGAATTTCTATCCCGCCTTCACGACGGCTCCCGTTAAAATGACCGAAAGATTCGGCCGAGTGGTTCCCACGAGGAGCGACGGTAAGAATGTTTGAGAAACGAGGCGATGGACAAAGGGGAAACTGCAGGGGTCCATTTCGGCGCGATGTCCAGCTCGGCTGTTTGGAGTGGGAACGGAGAATAGGACACTTTGTGAAATTGATGTGGAAGCAGGAAATGTGGGAAGCGCCGCGAGGGCGAACAGCATTGTATTATGTATTTGCTGACTTTATAATGTACTGCTGGGTTTTTTTTATCTCCTGTGACATTACAGTGAGACACACGCTGCCCAGTTTGAGATGTAAGTGTCGTTTGTGGTTTACATGTCTGGTAAAGATAAGCTGAAAGATTTTTTTTCTGAGCACAAATGGGTGAACTGCAGCTAAAGGTGTCGCAGCAGGCTGAAGCCGTCTCTGCTCCTGTATCTGTAATTACAGGCCGGGTTCAGAGGAGTGTCTGACTCAGATGGAGGTGGTGGCTGTCACCAACCAGCTCCACTCCATCCTTTTCTGCGTTTAACCTCCTCCCACAATGAGCCACACACGGCATCATGATGTGATTCCCGACATCACATATTTGCTTTAAGTCGGAGCTTTACTAACTTCTCATCTTTAGCCAACTGAAGGTATTACGAGTGTGATTTAATGTGATTCAGTCTGCGTAACCTCAAACGAGCTGCACTTTTCTAATAGTGTTTGCATATACATAATTAAAATTATCACACACCTCCTGGGCTGAAGGATGAACTTAATTAGTTTTCAGTTTTCAAAGGTCAAGACCTCTGTGACCTTATATCCATCCATCTCAGTTTTTTTTTTTTTGGGAACACCATAAGGGAGACTTCTGCAAATTTGTCATGTAACTATTTCTATTGGTAGCTCTCATCTAGACAAATAAAACACACAATAATTAGAGTAAACAGTAAATAAAGTCAATGTAAATATCTGCAAATTAACTATGTGTGCGAATATTATGTAATATAAGCAGCAGTGGCAATGTAGGTGGGCCATCATTTGAAATGAGACAGGAGGTGTTTGTGTGTTTAAAGGAGGGTGGGCGAGACTGATGTAAAAGCTGTGGGAAAGTAGTTGTGTGTCATTCTACTGTCTCCAATCCTTCTGTTTCTGTACCACTGCCCTGAAGGTAGAGGTACAAAAAGTCCAGAACCCGGATGGGACGGATCTGCAGCAATATAACCGACCTCCCTCTGCACCGGCCTAGTATATGTTGAGTCTAGATCCCATACTGTTCGACCTATGATCCCCCTGTCTTTCTGTTCTCTGCCGTGCAGCTTCCATGCCACACTGCTGATGACCCGACTCTCTGTTGTGACCCTGTAGACTCTTGTGAGCAGCCGAGAGCTAAGTCCAGCCTGTTTCAGTTTCCCAAGGAAGAAAAGTCCCTGTTGAGCCTTCAGTACCTGTAGACTGCATTAATAGTCACAAACTGATCCTGTATCTGACTGTCTTTCAGTGCCACATCCAAAACATACAAAAATATATGTTTTTTTAAATAATTCTGCTTAGGTTTGAGTCTAAGAGTTAGAAAACCATGTGACTTAAGGTAGCCGGTTATAAAATATTACCAATTAACCACTTGAGTGAGTGTGTGTAACGGTTGGGACAGTAATAAATACCTATGAGTTGTCACGGTGTCCTAAAAATTGTTCTCCTGGAGCCCACTGGGGTATAATTTCTTTCATTACTGTCTCCTCTGAGCGTAGTGTCTGGCCTCACTTAACCTCACTATAGGGCCACGGTGATTAGATCATACACAATCTCAATAAATGCACTTAAGTCAGGAAGCAAGCCACTGCTGGGCTTGAACTGATTTTCATCACTGCTCGACTAATTGCTTTGCAGGAGCAAAGTATTGTTGGATTTTTATATTTTCACTTAGAATGTCATGTGCGTTCATGTTAGAATGAGACGAGGGCAAAAGAGGCCATGTTTGAACAAAATAATTATTGTGATTTGTCTTCTTAATGCTGGATCTTTAGGGGAAACGGTTTTATTGCCGGAGCCGAGGAGCTTTTTTTTTTTTTTTTTTCTTAATGGTAATTAAAGTGACTGTACAAAACGAGAGCGGTGGCTTGGAGGGCTGCATGACTTCTAATCTGTGGAGGTTTGGTGTCCTCAGAGATTGTTCATACAAACATGAAATGCTAATTACCTCAAGCGCGGAAGTCTGTGTCGATAATTAGGGCAATGGGAGGAATGTCAATTAGACCAGTGAAGTGACGAAGAGCCGCGATGACGCGAGCTGGTCTGCTAGTTTTTAGACCACCCCACGGACCTTATTTCACATTGGGCCAGTTATATATATATATCTATATGTGCATGTGTGTGTGTGTGTGTGTGTGTGTACATACACACTGATCAGCTTAGAAGGTGAACTCCTTGTGAAAAATGTCAGGATGAAATGATACAGTAGTAGTATCTAGTATTATTATGCAGTTTAAACAAGGCATGTTTTTCAGATGGGGACATTTTACCTAGCACACATTAATTACAACAAATATTCAGGCTGAAAGCAAAAAAAAAACGTGAAAGTCAGTCAGGACTGGAAAATAAATCAGAGGATAATTAGACCTGATCAAGGGAGCAGCCGACCCTGACAGACCCAAACAGAGAGGGAACACCAGCAGCATGATGCGCCACCAATTAACAAGTAGCCCCCGATGAAAAGGCAAGAACAAAATATCCGTCCTGCACTTCCCACTTCACGTTCTCTCGCCCTCTGCTGTGATGATGACCACGACGTTTGCTGGGTTTTAGGTATTTGGAGGCGGTGGTCTCCGTGGTAAAGGACCAAACATGGTGATGAGTGTCTCCGTGCTTCTACAGTAAGCTTCAGCGCCAAATCCCTTTGGTCGCTAGTGATAAAGCTCCATATTTTACAACAACTCAACTCATAAATGCGTGTTTCAAAACAAAAAAAGGAGATAACGGGGACTTTTCTGCTCTGTTCACACACACACGTCTCATCTCCTTGAATATAAATAGCGTTCACAGTCACAATAGTGTCCCTGTGCCCTTTACTCATCAATACCTCACCTTGTCTCTGTCTGTGTGAACGTTTTTTAACAAGCCAGCTGCACCGCCTCTGCTCAGGCTGAATAACAGAATGCAGACGGAACAGCTTTCCAGCAATTACTACATCTGATATATAATTTCACCCTTCTCCTGGTTTACAAGCTGTGTAAAAAAAAAAATCATAATTTTGCACTTGGATGGGGGTTATTAACCGCTGGCCACAGGTGCTGTGGGTCTGACACTCCCCAAGCACAGGAGGTAATGAGAGGTAACCCTTGGCATATATAATAGGTGTGTGTGTGTGTATTATACATGTAAAGCCCATGTGTGTTGAAGGATGACAGCTCTGTGTACGCTGGGCAGTATAATTAGCAGAGCTGAATAGCATAGTAGTTGATGTTTTCAACCAAAAGGCTTAAGACCATTGTGTCAGTTCAGTTTTTGATTTTCAAATTAATCAATGATCTATGCGATGAAGACCAAGTGAAATTCACAAAATCAAAAACACGTTTCCCTTCTTTTCATCATGCTCAACTATGACAAGGTTTGACTGTGTCTTCGCTGTGTTTTCGCATTAGTCATCATACTGATACTTTACAGAAAAACACTGGAATGTTTAGAAATAAGAACTCTTATAGCAATGGTTTGTTCGATTTCAGACTATTTTGATGAAATTGAATTTAAAATGAAGATTTATTGTATTTGCTTGCTTTTTTTTGAGTAGATACAGATCCAATAATTAGCCAGACCCCATTTAAGAAATAGTGCAGCATAATGCAGCAGCACATGGACACATCTTTCAAAATAAATCAAAGCAAATGAAGGGAGAAGAGCATTTTGTTTCCTATGTTATGGTTTGTTGTGGTTACCACCCACAGGAAGACATATTATGACACAAACACACAGTGGCAGCGAGGCTGTGTCCAGCATTTACTGTGAAGAGAAGTTACTCAACTTGACCGTGTTTAATATCACTGGACAAACAGCTTCATAGCCCAGCTTTTTGCGGCGCGGGAACACTGTGAAGATGTGACGGGGAGGACGTGTGGAACATGCCCCAGCGGCTGATGAAACGCGGCTGGTTTTGACCCACAGCTTCACGGTGGGAGCCGTCACTGGTATGGGCTTAAGATGTGGCGTTCACAGACAAACACGTGCCGCCATTACCACAACAGTAGCAGTCATGGATGCTGGCATTTACCCCCACCTCTTTTGATGCAAAGAGCCGAAAAGAAGTGTCAAAGGCAACGGGGCCACATTGATTTGTTCCAACGCCACGATGTCCTCAGAGGAATAAACTGTCTGACAGAGCAGTCTGTCATCTACAGCAATATGAAGCTTGTCACTCATATCCAGAACCCAACCATCTCTGTCTTTCCTCGTAGAAAGTACTATTCTAACTGCAAAACCTGCCACAGTAAAAGATGCTTAAATGCTAATTGAAATCTCCCATTTATTTGTGTCAGAGCTGCCAGTTCACGCGTTTGTCCATTTTCTCATGCTTTCCAAACAACTTCCTGTGGAAATTAATTGCAAATTAATTGTTCACAGCTGTAAAAACACATAGCAACTTTCACAGCAATCCTGATCGTGTTATCTTCCTTTGCTGTGTTTATGTGAGTAAGTATTTTTCTTTCTGCAATTTATTCTGGACATCTTTGGCAAAACGACATTTGATGAAGACCCACACAAATTTCACTGTAGATTTATAATATTTTTTAAAAAAATGGGGGAAATTGTTTTGCCTGAATACAGCTGCTCAATGTTCAAAAGAGAAGGAGACACAACCAGATAAATACCTCCACAAAAAGCATAATAGTACAAATTTTGAAAAATAAATCTTATCTTATCAAGGCCTCAAAGTCACAATGAAGTTTGATGTTTGTGAGATGCTTGTCTCATTCTCTATTATTACAACACAACTGTACATGGATTATTTATTACAGTTTTTATATTTTTGTTATTTTATTATTAGTGGTGGATATTTTAAATGTGCATATTATTACAACCATCTCGGGAAAATATCCTTGCGAAGACAGGCTTAAGCTAATTATCCTGATTTTGGTATTCAAGAAAATAAGCAGCCCAGGTCTGTATTAAAAACACTATCACATGTGGAAGGACGGCGCATTAACCCACACTCCCTCTATGATAAACGGTTATTTGTTCTAGAGAACAATGTCCAACAGACACACATTTCTTTTACATATTGTCTAGTGTCATCTAAAAGCCTTTTCTAGAGGCTAAACCTAACTACAAAACCGTTTGCAAATGTATGTTACAGCATTTTTGACTGTCTGAGGTGGAAACAAGTCATAATTTTGGTTGATATCTGGTATCTGGTGTTAGTAGGGTGCAGTTTCAAGTGTCAACTGCTGCTATGGTGGCGCTGTTGTGGATGTTGGAGCAGTGGAAGACAGTCGAAAGATGTAAGCGGGGAAGAGTCATTGGGACAGAAATAATTGCCCCAACCCTCTATCTCTAACTCTTGATGTAGACATAAACACATTCAATTCAATTCAATTCAACTTTATTTATATAGCGCCAATTCACAACATCAGTTATCTCAGGGCACTTTACAAGTAAGGTTTTAAGACCTTACACAACTAAACCCAACAATTCCCACATAGAGCAAGCTTTTAATTGTAGCCAATCGATAAATTGTACATTTAAATAGCAACAGTGGAGAGGAAAAACTCCCTCTCTAACGAGGAAGAAACCTCCAGCAGACCCAGGCTCAGTGTGGGCGGCCATCTGCCTTGACCGGTTGGGGTGAGGGGATAGAGAAGGGAGAAAAGAACACAACAACAACAACAAAACAAGCAGCAACAGAACACAGGCGGGATGGTTGGACCAGCAACTGAACACTGGAGACACACGACTCTGAGTCTGATGATACCTGTAGATGAGAATAGAGAGAGACAGAAGGGGAGAAGCACAACTAGGAGAGAAAAGGGACAAAGTTAGTCACATGTGGAAATGGAGGCATGTTAGTGGATAGAAGAAAAAAAGAAAAAAGAGCTCAGTCAATAAAGGACGTCCCCCAGCAGTCTAAGTCTATAGCAGCTTAACTAAGAGATGGTTCAGGGTGACCAGAACCATCTCTAACTATACGCTTTGTCAAAAAGAAAGGTTTTAAGCCTAGTTTTAAAACTAGAGAGGGTGTCTGCTTCTCGAACCTGGACTGGAAGCTGGTTCCATAGGAGAGGAGCTTGGTAGCTAAATGCTCTGCCTCCCATTCTACATTTAGAAACTCTAGGAACCACAAGCAGACCAGCGCTCTGAGAACGAAGCGTTCTGTTGGGAGCATAAGGAGCCATGAGGTCTTTAAGATAAGATGGAGCTTTATTATGAAGAGCTTTGTAAGTGAGGAGAAGAATTTTGAATTATATCCTAGTTTTGACAGGGAGCCAATGCAGAGAAGCTAATGTAGGAGAGATGTGATCTCTCTTCCTAAGTCCAGTCAGAACTCTGGCTGCAACATTTTGAATTAATTGGAGGATTTTCAAAGAGTTATTGGGACAACCTATGAGTAGCGAGTTACAGTAGTCAAGCCTAGAGGTAACAAATGCATGGATTAATTTTTCAGCATCACTCTGTGAGAGGATGCTCCTAATTTTAGCAATATTCCTCAGGTGGAAGTAGGCAGTTCTAGAGATTTCTTTAATATATGGTGTAAAGGACAGATCTTGGTCAACGATGACACCAAGGTTCCTGACAGTAGAACTTGAAGCTGACTTTATGTCATCCAGAGTAACAATCTGATTCAATAAAGAGTCTCTCTGGTTTTTAGCACCAATTATAATAACCTCAGTTTTATCTGAATTCAGTTGTAGAAAGTTATGGGACATCCAGGATTTGATATCATTTAAACAAGTCTGAAGTTTGACTAATTGGTTGGTTTCCTCTGGTTTCATGGACAAATATAACTGAGTATCATCTGCATAGCAGTGGAAATTTATAGAATGTTTTTTAATAATATTACCAAGGGGAGACATGTAAAGACTGAAAAGTATTGGACCAAGCACAGAACCCTGTGGAACTCCAAAGCTAATTCCTGTGCGGATGGAAGATTGATCATGAACATGAACAAATTGGAATCTGTTCAACAGATAAGACTTAAACCATCCCAGTGCTTTTCCTTTAATCCCAACGCTATGTTCCAGTCTCTGCAATAGAATCTTGTGATCTATCCTATCAAATGCTGCACTAAGATCTAACAGGACAAGTACAGAAACTAGACCATTGTCTGAAGCTGTGAGAAGATCATTAGTGACTCTAATCAGAGCTGTTTCTGTGCTATGATGTAATCTGAATCCTGACTGGAAATCTTCATATAGGTCATTTCTACGCAAGTGGTCACATAATTGTTTAGCTACGGTTTTTTCAAGAACTTTAGAAATAAAGGGCAGATTGGATATAGGCCTATAATTTGCAAGTTCTCTAGGGTCAAGAGTAGGTTTTTTCAATAAAGGTTTGACCACAGCAACCTTAAAAGCCTGTGGTACGTAGCCTGTAACCAGCGATTGGTTGATTTGATTTAATATGGACGTGCTGATTAATGGAAGAATTTCTTTGAGTAATCTGGTTGGGATTGGGTCTAAGATACAAGTAGCTGATTTAGCAGAGTTAATTATTGAAGTTAACTCAGTGTGATCTATGGGGGAAAAACAGTTTAAGTAAGACATAGGTCTAACCAGCAGATCTAAGGCTGTTGGATCTGCAGATCGGTTTATGGCTTTTGTTGACAGAGTCTGATAAATCTTTTCTCTAATGGTTATGATTTTATTGGTAAAGAAATTCATAAAGTCGTTGCTGCAGAGATTTAAAGGGACACTAGGCTCAACACAGCTATGACTCTTAGTCAGCCTGGCTACAGTGCTGAAGAGAAACCTGGGGTTGTTTTTATTTTCCTCAATTAATGATGAATAGTATGTGGTTCTAGCAACCCGAAGTGCTTTTTTATATAGTATTAAACTGTTTTTCCATGCTAGACAGGATTCACCTAATTTGTTGGAACACCACAATCTTTCTAGTTTTCGAGTCCTCTGCTTAAGGCTGCGGATCTCTGAGTTATACCATGGAGCCAACCTCCTCTGATTCACTGGCTTCTTCTTCAGAGGAGCAACAGTGTCTAAAATTGTACGCAGTGAAGCTGCAGCATCATTAACAAGACAATCTACCTGCTCATGATTCAGATGACTGCTCTCCTCTGTGTAGCTACAAGGGAATGAGACAAAAGATGATGGAATCATCTCCTTAAATCTAACAACAGCATCATCAGATAAACATCTGCTGTAATAGAACTTATTTCCAACTGTTGTCAGGTCTGTTATGGTAAATTCAAATTTTATTAAGAAATGGTCAGATAACAGAGGGTTTTGAGGCAGAACTTTTAAATGATCAATCTCAACCCCATAAGTCAGGACAAGATCGAGAGTATGATTAAGACAGTGAGTGGGTTCATTCACATGCTGACTAAAACCAATAGAATCCAGTAGTGAATTAAATGCAATGTTGAGACAGTTACTGTCAACATCTAGTCACCCACTACAATCACTTTATCTGTGCTGAGAACTAAGTTAGATAAAAACTCTGAGAATTCAGTTAAGAACTCTGAATATGGACCAGGAGGACGGTAGACAACACAGAACACAACTGGTTTCTGGGTTTTACAGTCTGAGTGAGAAAGGCTCAGAGTGAGGCTCTCAAAAGAATTATAGTTATGTTTAGGGCTAGGAATAATTAATAAATCTGAGTTATATATTGCTGCTACTCCTCCACCTCTACCTGAACTTCTAGGAATATGATGGTTGATGTGACTGGTTGGAGTTGACTCATTCAGACAAACGTATTCATCCTGCTGCAGCCAGGTTTCAGTGAGACTAAATAAATCTATGTGATGGTCACTTATCAAGTCATTTATTAACAGAGATTTAGAAGAGAGAGATCTGATATTTAATAGACCACATTTAATTATTTTATTGTTACTTTGTTCTGTAAGAGGAGTTGTCTTGATGTTTATTAGATTCCTGTGAATCACTCCTCTTTTATTTATTTGTGATTTATATAATTTAGGTGGTCGGGGAGCAGACACAGTCTCGATGGGAGTGTTACAGCTACGAGCGGGTGGCGGCTGAGAGTCTGCAGAGAGGCGTGTAAGACTGCGACTCTGCGTCCTGGGCTCCACTCTGGGTCATGGTTTAGGGAGTCTAATAAACTTGGCCATGTTACTAGAGAGCAGAGACGCTCCACCCAAAGTGGGATGGACGCCGTCTCTTCTAATCAGCCCAGGTTTTCCCCAAAAACTGCTCCAATTGTCTACGAAGCCCACATCGTTTGCTGGACACCACCTAGACAGCCAGCGGTGAAGCGACGACAGGCGGCTAAACATGTCGTCGCTGGTCACATTGGGGAGGGGTCCAGAGAAAACTACGGAGTCCGACATCGTTTTGGCAAACGAACACACCGACTCAATGTTAGTTTTAGTGACTTCCGATTGGCGTAACCGGGAGTCATTAGTTCCTGCGTGTATTACGATCTTACTGTATTTACGCTTATCCTTATGCAGGAGCTTCAGGTAAGACTGGATGTCGCCCGCTCTGGCCCCAGGGATGCACTTAACTATGACCGCTGGCGTCTCTAACTTCACGTTTCTGACTATGGAGTCACCAATGATCAGGGTGGGTTTCTCAGCGGGTGTGTCGCTGAGTGGGGAAAATCTGTTTGAAACGTGAAGCGGCTGGTGGTGAACCGTGGGCGACTGCCTAGAACTACGACTCCTACGAACCGTCACCCAGTCACATCCCGGCTGCTCGGGACCCACTGAGGGACGAGTAGCAGCTAAGCTAGGAGGCTCCGCACTAGCTAACAGGACCTGACTAGCTGACTGGTTTTCCACAGTGCGGAGCCGAGATTCCAAATCAGTCAGCCTCGCCTCCAGCGCTGCCACTATCTCACACTTATTACAGATACCATTAACACTAATGGAGGCAGAGGACGAGCTAAACATAAGGCACACCGAGCAAGAAAAAGAAGGAGAAGACAGGGAAGCCATGGCAGAAAGTTAAGCTAGCTTAGCCGAAAAGACCAGAAAGCTACGAAATTAGCAGTGCTTTTAATGAGAGGGGAATAAGGTGCTTGAGTATTACAAGCGTGCGACCCTTAGGCACTCGAAGTAAGTTAGAAAAACAACAGTAAAGAGATAAAAGTGAGGAGAGTTGTTTAGTAAAAACGCTGCTGCGACCAGCAACAGACCAGCAGGAAACCTCGGTGACAGGAAGTGACGCGATACGCTTACCGTCAGTCAGCCAATCCATGATGTCAATAGTTCTGAAATTTCATTTAACAGTAATGTTTTGTCTGACTAATGTTTATCGTATTGTTAATGGCTAAAATCAACAACAAAGCTTACTTGATTCATCTTTCTTTCTTCTCCTTTTTTTTTTTTTAAAGCAACTTAATGACGATATGTCGGTGAGTCAGAGTGCAATGAAGACAGCGCTTTGATCCAACGTCAGCCACTCACGGTCGCCGCCATAATTGACGACGCGCTCCACCACTGGCAAGAGACAAAGAACACATTTAGCTGGACCATTTAGCCGGCCCACTGAGGCTTTCAGCCGCTCCCACGCTGTTGATCAGTCGCTGTCACTGCATGCATCAGAGATGAGCCTTCGTAGCAGCGGGGCTATTTGAAATCAATGGGGTCATAACTGTGGCGTAAATAGATAGAAAATTGGGCTGCTCGCGAGAGGCCAGATGAGCATGTGGCCTACATCAATAGCTACTACCCCAAGTGGAAGAAGCAGCGCTTTCCCAAGCTCGGGCTCCAAATTCAATTCCATGGACAGATAGACGGGGAAATTGAAAACATTGATAAACCTCAATGAGCTGCATGAAAGCCTTGAATATGTGTTTTTTCTCCTGTCAGCGTGGCACGTGGGGCATATTTTGATACTAGGACATTGGATTCTGTGTACTTTACACCGCGTTGTATTTGAACATACGAGAGCCACTAAATTGGCAGGTGGAAGATGATGGATCATTGTTGTTATGAATACCAGAGGTAATAGAGGGAACAGTCGAACAATGTGGAAACGCTAAACACTACAAAGCTACAGGAAAAGCAGGAATGATCACGATTGGTCTTATCCAACCATCTCTACATGCAATTTGAAAATAGAAAAATGGTTGCTGAATTATTTATTTTGGGGGGGTAGTTTTTACAGCAGACAACATGTTCAGATGTTCTTTTCCCTCCAAATGTTTTATTCATCTCTTTTATTCTAAAGCTACTGTCATGGCTGCTATTGATAAACTGAGTCAGGCTACGTAGACTGTTTGAGAGGGAGGTGAAGAGGTCGCACGTCTATACTCCCTGAATGTGAACGTGTTTGGTCCAAGCCGTGTTTAGATGTGTCTGTAAAAAATGACCCACTGCCTTCTCTTCAAGCCAGATCTCGGCAGCAATCGTGGATTTTCAAAAACAACGTATGAAAATAAGAAATCGTTAACAGGAGAAATCAAATGCTGCACCACTGTTATGATAATAATCATAAAGAACAATCATAAACAAAGGTGATTTGGTGTGAATTTAGAGTTCACATTATCTCTAAAGTATATTTATATATATTTTACAACTGTTGCAGGACGTGAAGTCACACCTTTAAAAGAAAAGGCTCTTTGTGGATTTTCTTGTCTGAGAGTGAGGTGAAACACATGGACACATAGTTGGGTGAGGTGTATCCCATAGCCAAAGCTAAGCTAACTGCTAAGTTGCCACACTTTCAGTTCTGCTTGTATTTATGTTGCTTTTTGTTTTTCTTTCTCATCCTGTCAGAGTTGTTTTTTTTTTTTTTTTTACATAAGTCAGTCAGAGTTTAAGATTTCTAGTCTGCCTGAACTGCACTGAGTCTGCTGATCTCCATCTCTGTGTTCTCCACCTCTCTAACTGTCTGGAAACTAATTGCAGTAATTAATTTGCGTGACCTACAGTTAGTTCCAGCTCCTGTTATAGCCCAGTCTGGGTATTACTGGAGTGTAAAATCAATTTACTGCTAATCAATGCAGGTGGGAGTCTGTAGGCTGGGGTCTGGGGAGCCAGTGGACACATGAGATAAAAGCAGCTCTTAATTCACTGCTTCTGTTCAAACAGCAGGAAGGAGAATGAAGAAGAATGGAGGCAAGACAAGGAAAGCAGTGTGATCAATGGCTTCAGTGTGTGGCTCCACTTCAGCTGGGTTTAGTCAATAGCCTGATGCTGTGTAACAGAACGGTACATACATGTAAATGCTGTACAAAAGTAAGCTAATACAAATAATATTATGCAGGGATTTCACAGACATAACACATAAAATAACTATAGGCAACAGATGAGGCATTTAGACCTTCACTCCAAAAAAGTAAAAATAAAATATCCATAGTGTGCACAAAAGATTTTTGTGTTGTCGTATTTTTGTGAATTCAGCCTTTGTGGTTGCTTGACGTCTCGTGATGTTTGTCCCACTGTACACGATGTAGTGGAGCTCACGCTCAGTTTTCCTCTGCGATGCCGAGATATTGATGACATTTCAGGAGCACTCAATTTCAGGTGCGCTCAATTCTCTCTCAGACGCCAGGTCACGGTCCACACATATAACAACTCACCACCCGTTCATTTTATTTTCCATTCATCCATTCAGCCTGTCATTCAGCCATTCAAGCTTGGGACTTTCTTGCTGTGAGGAGACATTACTAACCACTGTGCTGCCCTTTCATTTAAATTCACCAAATGGGAATCAAAATAACTTAAGTAAAACTGGGAACCGAGCTCAGTGGAATAAAGAAGCTCTAGCGCGTTGGAGTGCTTCGTAGTTTCAGGTTAAATAGGCAAATCTCTGCACACTGGATCCTCACTGTTCACACAAAAACATCGCGACTGTGTAACAGACTTGTTTGCCCTGGGTTTTGCCTTTCAGGCGACTCTGTTAATGCTCGAGGTTAGTGGGTTGGATGTAAATTAAACTGAAACCGTTTCATTGTTAGAAAATGAACCAGGAGTTGTAGTTATTTAATTTTGAAGAAATGCTGTAATAACAAAAGGAGCAGCCTATAAAGAAAAACAGTGCAGCTTATAAAATGACACATTATAATAAACACTATGTTTCATAATAGCCTTCATTTTTAATTCTCTAGGCTTTAGTATTTCTTGTACGTCTGTCACAGTAGTCCAAAGTTTAAGGGGAAAAAAAGAATAAAGTTGAAAAAGTGACAGTGAATCTGTAAAGCAGAGTAGCTACTTTGTGTAGCAGAACATTTCTCTTTGACACTGAAGTTATCCACAGAAGACATTTTGATCAAATTTCCAGTAAGTATAAAATCAGTCCGTGGCGTAAAATCAGCCTCTCGGTGCGCTGTGACTTGGAGGCTTTTCCACCAATCTAAAACCTGGAGAGGTTCAAACTGGGAAGGTCATAGATAATGACTGTGAAACACTCCAAATCATGCTCTTGCTGAATTTCAAAAATATGGACAGTGCCCTCGCTGGAGCAGTTATTTAGCTTTAAAGCACCAGAGAGCTCCTCTCAATCAGCCGCAGCAGGGTGAACAGATCGAGCATATTAATACCTCAAACGCCCTGAAATGTACCACAATAAACCTTCTAAAAACACATTATTACTGGTCCATGTGAGAAAATGGTTCAAGGTAACGCAACTTTTTTTCCATAAAGACAAGTAGGAAACTGCACTGTTGATATTTGGAGCTTTCAATTGTGAATTTCTTCTCAATATCACACAGCCCGGTGTCAGGATATTGCATCAGAAATGTATTTCGCTATCTTTGCTCCTTTTAGTTTTCACTTTCACCTAACGGGTAAATAAATGAAGCTTTGGACCTTGAGCAGAGAGAGAGAGAGACTAAGAGAGAACAGAGAGGAAAGGAGGGACAGGCTGCTGCAGGCTTAGCGCTCGGTGTTGCTCCCCACTGTTAGAGGAAATGACCAGGTGACACTGACATGACTGACCTTTCCCGTGTGTGTGAGTGTGCGCGCATCGGTGCCTCCTGTTGGTCGAGAAAAGGTCAGAGAAAAAGAGGGAATTTTGCATCTTCATATAATCTTTATATAATCTATATATATATATAACAGTCAAATGGAGACGCGCAGGATTACGTCACAGGCTATAAACTGTATGGCCACGAACAGATGATACAATGTAGGTTTATATAAACGATGCACCGTTTGCTCCTGCATTGTGGTTGACGGGAAACGGAAGAGCTGCAATTGGAGCACGTCTCCAAGGGGCAGAACAATTGTATGTATATTTTCATTTACATTAATGTCCCTTAGTTCTGCACCATGAGACCTTTGATGTTAAGACTAAGCTGTCAGTAGGCTGCGTTTGTAGCGTACTGTACCGTCATCAGTGGGTTGGATTCTTTTCTGATCGACTGAGGCACTGTCACAATACAGCCACAGGTTCAAATCCGCAGCCCTGTTGTTTGGCTCACTTGTTGGAGCAGTCATCCGTCAGCCACCGGATCAATGGTTCGGCTCCCGGTTCCTCAGGTCACAGGTCTTAGTATCAAAATGCCTGCAGTAGAACTGTCATACAGTATACGTGCAGCTTTCCAAAAGTGATTTCCCAGAGTGGATTAACTGAATGTGCATCTTGCTTCTGGTGTAAAAACAAAAACAACTCTCCTTTCTGCCCAAAACCTATAAAATTATTGCTTATTTAATGATTCACTTAGTCTGTGGAGTTATTCATGTTGCATTTAGTGATTCACTGTAGCTATTTGTGTGTATTTCATGAAATAAGCTGCTGGATGACCATTTAAATCAACAATTTAATTTTCAAGGATAATGTGAGATTTGATGCTTTTCTTTCAGCAACAGGTGAAATCCAAATCGAACAACTGTTTGTCTGATACGCAAAACCCTGCTTTCTTGTCACAGCTGTTAATCTAGTCCAGCCACTGATTTACTGGATGATTGGAATGTGAAATGAATGCGAACTTTCAGGGTGTCAAGTGTTGGGGTAACAAATGAGAAGGATGTTTGAAGCTCTGGGAACAATCCCTGGGGTTAAAAAGAAGAAATGTTGGATGTTGAAAAGATATATCAGACCAGGGGTCCTGCAGTATTTCTGTCACTGGCCTTTGCATGTGTCCTCACCGATATCCATAACAAAATCCCCCAGTACCCTCCACCTCACACACGCTGGCCACTCCGACCCATCTCTGACAACCTCAGGGGGCCCCTCAGGGACGCTGGATGCCACTTTAACCACAGGTGTCTACTGACTTCTTCTAAATCACACCATCAATAGTTTTCTCTGCTCTTTGGGCAGTCTCTTACACTGTACAGACCACACACACACACACCAATGCACACACACATGCTGTGAGCCCTAAGGCTATTCCATTGGTATGCAGACAGTGGATCTTATTTTAAGCAGGGGTTTCTCCGGCTATCCTTGAGACCTGACCCAGCAGCACTGTGGTCCAGCTGTGTGTGTGCGTGTGTGTGTGTGTGTGTGTCGCTTTGTGAAGAATACAAGCTGCAGGTCAGCAGCACCCACACTGTTCTCTAGGTGACTGCTGGGTCACAGTGACACACATCAACACATGTAGCGAGATGCAGAATTGATGTTGTTACACTGACCATAGATCTCGTAGCGCACAATAAACAGAGCAAGACAGGTGTATACAGCACAACTACAGTCTATATACTGTGCTATATTATCATTATATGCATTGCTATAATGGAACATTTACTGCATTTATACATTTTCAAGTCATGTAATGAAGACTCACGATACTGATGCTTACTATTCATGAGGACATTTGTTATGCAGTGATATGCAATGAATTAAAGCTCCTGCTTTGCGTAACGTGTAGACGTGGACAGAAACTGTGGATCGACAATGGATGTCTGTAAAGATTCTCAGTCAGGAATCAGATCAGAAGCATCCATCATTCACAACCCTTAAGATAAATGGAAAGACCCACCAGCAAGTCTGTTGTTGGTCACGACCTGCAAGACCTGCCGTCACCGTCCCTTTTTCATTTCGTCTTTATAACGCCCATCAATCGTGCCGTCCCATGAGCCAATAGTACCCCGTTGAATTCCTTGAAGCAGCTGGGAGTCAAATTGGACTCACTGGTTTATCACCTGCAAAAAAAAAAAAAAAAAGTCCCACTTTAATGATAGAAATTTAGAACATGGAAGACGGAGCAGGAGAAGCAGCATTTGCCTGAAGTTACAGTGGCACAAATTGAGCAATCTACCACTGCAGCACCATACGTGCCATCGTCCAATGTCCAGTCCCTCTGCAATAAACCTGACAAGCTCCGGGCCAAGGCACTTCGTCTTTGGAAGTAGGGAAATGCCTGTGGACTGACTGGCGTTCGGAGACTGACTGCGCTTCAGATTTAGTGCCCATGTGCATACTGACAGGGAGAAGGGCACAACGGTGAATTCCTTGAAGGCCCAGTTTGTCTTTATATCATCAAACAGTGGTACAACAATATAATCCCTAACATGATTGGTGTTCCTCTGATTTATTTCCTAATGGAATATCCACAGATTTATTTACCCACAGGGTACACGGGACCTAAACCAAATACCCGAAACCCCGCTGCCTGATTAGGCTTTCGTCCAGCTGAGAGAGATGCTAGTCCTAATCCTACAGCAGGCGCATTTATTCATGTTAGACGTTCAGAATCACAAGGCTTCAAACTAATGGCCGACTCAAGCTGTAGCGTTAGTGTCAATCAAACATCATGTTTAAGACATGTCTGTTACCCCCGTGTGTGTGTGTTTGTGTGTGTGTGTGTGTGAACAGGGTGTTGCAGAAGGAGGCTCTTCGAACGGACTGAAATCACTTCACAGAGAATGAGGTGCCGCATCAGGAGGGTGACAGAGGTTTGTGGCTTTCTGATAAAATGTTGATTACCTGTTGTTCATCCCCAATCACACCAACGACTCCAGGCTACGTTTACATCCCTACAGTACCCACACCGCCTTGTGCTCCCTCCAGCTTTTGGTCAAGCGGATTCTAATTGGGCTCCACCATAATGTGAAGCCTGTGATTACCTCAGGCTCAAAGAATGGAGCCAGACTGTGAAGTGTTTTTTTTTTGTGAAGAGGCCTGTTTGTCTGCATCTGTGGGTATTGTGTCATGAAATGCATTATACTCCATTTGGAGGTAAAAGTTAATTGTGATTGGTGTATGCAGAGACACATTAGTAATGGAAATCAATACATTTTATAGTTGCAATACAAATCGGGCGGCACAAAGACTTTGCACAGTTGGATAAATGGCGAAAATGAACAGGTCACCTACTGTGACACATTTGGATGTTGTGCTTCATTTCCTTTACAGGAGTTTTAGTTCATATAAGGTGTTGCCCATTATTTCATTTAAAATGTTGCTGTCATCGCTGGACGTTTTCCAATCCCCCTGGGTGAAAGCAACAGTGAGACAGTTATTCACGCAAATGTAAGCAAAGTAAAACATGCTGTACAAATTCTCAGTTGGACATTTCCAAAACTAACCTACGGGCTTTTAAGGGGTTAAAGGCGAGGTTGCAGAAAATAACTATTAAGGATTCCATTCAGTGTCAGAGTGCTCTGTGTTTACCAATCCCGATGAAAATGACCGATGTTACGATGTGTCAAGCGGCGGGGCGACACTCGAGAGGGGTGGCAAGAGGAGGGCAGGGAGAGCCAAAGTGCAAAAGTCAGGCAGGGATCTCGGGACATGAGCGGGTGAGTGGGAGAGCTGAAAAGCCGCGGTTATGGGGCTCGGCAGCCTGGCGGAGCGGCAGGGGAAGCAGGGCTGGGATTTGCAGGAAAACATGGAGCAGCAGAGAAGAAGAGGATGGGCCCTGTCAAGTATGAGTCAGGTGTAAGCGCATCATACATGAAACGTCCACTCCAAACTTTTATATTATACTGCTAATTGGTAATAATGTCTGCATGTGTGTGTTTTTCTACTGCAGGTTCAACCAACACGACAACGCCAAACAACGAGGAGCCTGGGACGCGTTCCTTTTTACAGCTGCCTCGTATCGCCGCAGGTTTCTGTTGCCATCTTCCTGCAATTATTGTGCATTGTAAAGCATCGCCAATCAGAACGACAATGACAACAAAGACGCGCACTTTAACATCGGCATCAGTCGGACGCGCGGTCCGTCACGGTCCCATTTGTAAAAGTGCAGCAGAGGGTGGATTCCTACGCTACACATCCATTACACAAGCATTTGGCGTTCTCCCCCTATGCACCGGCTTTTGTTATGTATATGAGAGCTATTATGCGCAGAAAGTAAATGTATTGGATGGAGAGGAAGTGAGGGGGGGTGGGGGGTAGCATGAGGAGGGGCTGACTTTTTAATAATATTCTTGCGTGTGTTTGACAAGAGGGAGAGCTATTTCCCTAGAGGACAGTCTTCAGGGCCACACTCTCCCCCCAACCCCCCCCCCCCCCCCCCCCCACTCCTCCTTCTCACTGTTGCTCCATTATCTCGCCCTCTCTCCACTTGATATTAAGACAACAGGGAGGATTATGTCGAGCGATGACAGCGAAAAAGCAAAAAGCAATTTGGTCTGATGGAGCGATGGCGGACGGGGGAGGGGAGCGGAGGCTAAGACGCAGGGCTGAAGTACTTGACTCTGGTCTCCACTTTTCTGCCTTCTTATCGCTCCGATGTTGACAAAATATTCATGGCAGACTACAATTTTGATTTATTCTCTCTCGCTGCTTTGATTTCGGGGATTTGCATGCAGAAATCTTTCCGAGCATTGCTCCCCCGAGACGCTATAATCTGACTGGTGAAGTGATGCACAAGTGACCAAACATCACAAATGTGGGGCATTTGAAAATAGAATAGAACAAAGCAATCTGACGTTATAACAGAGAGTAGAGATCTGTGTAAAAAGACATCAACACAACAAAATAAGACATATGCATGATTAGTTTCTTTTGGCCAAAATCCATAACCTTAACTGATAATAATTTACACAGCAGCATTTCCCTATTGTAAACAAACAACCTGAAGTCTTTCCCTTTCTAGTGTGAGATAAGTGATCTCTTACTGTTCGTTCAGCCTTTTAGCAAACCTTCCTCGTCACGCCTTTCTTCTGCTTGCTGACTTCCTGACGGTACAGAACTTCCCTGATGGCTTTTCCTCTTCTCTCGTCTTCTCTCCTCCTCCTTCCCTTCCTGTTTCTACCTTTAATAAAGGTGAGTTCTTTTAACAATCCGTGATGCTGACATATCAACGTTGGATTTATATTGCATTTTATTTTTCAAGCTACTGTCAACGTCTGTGCGTTGCTTGACATGTCTGTCACTAAGTGTGATGTGTCGTCAGCGTGAGATAACCTGATTCAACACGAAGCTCTGTTCACTCTGAACACTTCCAAAGAGGAAGAAGACAACAGAGGTGGTTTGATGAATTAGTTCTTACTTGAATCAAAGGTGTGATTTGAAGTAATCCCAAACAGCTTAACTCTCACTAAGAGGAATTTATTGGAGTGCTCAAACTAATTCTAAAAAGAGAGCCTTGATAGATCGGTTTAACCGCTGTCATCGTCTCCTCTTCCTTCGCCTCCTTCTTCTCCGGGTTCAGATTTCAGATTTCATTTATCAGACTGGCACGTGACATTTACTGGTTCTTCTTTAACACATTAGCACTGAGTGGCATGATGGTTGTGATAAAGGGTAGGATACAGGCAAAGTCATTAAGGATTAGCCCTGCGGTGCAATAAGCTTTTTTTTAATTCCCTTTAAGCAGAGTGTTTATTGGACTTCAAATAAAAGTGCCACCAAGCTGATCTGTTTGTATCCACACCCCACCTGGACTGAAATATCTGATGGCCGAAGATAGAGCTTCAAACAGAAAAGAAGGAAATAAAGTCTTTATTTCTTGCTGTTGATAACATGCTCTTAACAGCTTCCCTAAGTTTGATGAGTGACTTTATTTTCAGCACTTTTCTTTTCTTCTCTCTCTCTCTCGCACACAAGTTTCCTCAATCAAAACAAGCTGGACGGATCAGGAAAGCAGACAAACAACCTAACTAATAAACCGACAGGAAGAACAGAGAACAGGCTGGCAGAAAACCATCAAGTTTGATTATCAGACTCTTAGCCCCGATGCCCTTTACCTCTTCTCTGCCATTCGTCTGTGGTGTTTTCTTAATGAAAAGCCAGCGGCTGAGCCCATTCTGGATCTATCTGTGGAAGTGGAGTCCAAGCCAGCCAACTCTGACGCTGATCAATAGCCTGCAGAGAGGACAGGCGCAGCTCTCGGACTTTCAGGGCTTTAATGGGAGAGAATGGAACTGAAAGTAGAAAGAGCAGAGGTGCGCTTTTAAAGGCCGGCCCAGTGATGTTAGCAGAGAGAAAGAGCTGAGTGAGAAAAGCAGAGAGCGGAGGCCTGGAGAAAGAATTATGTTTAAATGAGGCTAAATAGCGACCGAAGGTACAGGTTGTAGCTCAGAGGGTTTGACCTGGGAAAGACAGGCTGAATCACACCGCTTATTGGCTTTTGACTTTCTAATCGTAGGTCCTGGCTTCTGTGGAACCTAAACATGATGGTTGTACTAGAAAAGCACTATTGACACACGATAAGATTTGAGATTTAGAATTAGGACAAACACTGTGTTATAGTGGACTTCTGTAACAAATCTACCGCAATGTGTGCAACACGTAGATCTGTAGACTGTATCTACAGAATAGCATTACAATAGACTGTAGTTTCCCACATCAGATACTCTTGCACCATGTATTTGATGTGAACAACACACACACACACACACACACCAGATGTTTCCAATCACTTGAAAATGAGGCAGAATCATCATTATTCAGCATGTAATCATAATAACAACACTGAACCCAGTAACTTTGGAGCAACACCCTGGAACAAGCTGTAAGGACTGAATTAGGCAAGGACTGAATTTCTTACCACACAGATCTTTCAACTAAGCTTCTTCTAACGTTTTCTTTTTTTTTTGACTAACCTGAATCCCTCCCTCCATCAAGAATGTGTTTTTCTCTTTTTGTGTGTTGCTCATGTTGCAGGCAGCAGCTCCTTCTTACACCAGATGACTCAGTCCGCCCGCTGTGCGGCTCAGACAACCTCCTGCAGAGCACCCAGCCAGGAGTTTGTATCCCTTTTGTGTTGTGGCAAAGGCCTCAGTTATTATCATTGTTATAATTATTATTATGATGATTATTATTCCTATTAATTAGTAGTAATAGTAAAGGAAGTAGAGCCGTGCTTTTACAGTTTTACTTAACCTCGATTGCAAATTAAGTGTATTGTCAAAATGTAAACGCAAGGAACAACAACACAAGTGCTAACATTAGCTCAACAAAACCAATGTTAGATATGATTCTGCCAAAACTAAAATGCTGCTTTTAATACTGGAATATTGGAGGCAGCAAGTCGTGGTGCTGTGTCTGAGGAGGATGAAGCTCGGCCGTCACTCAGCCTTTCAGCGGGGCAATGATACCAAACATACCCCACAATCCACAAAGGAAGTCACTTGATATGAAAATGTCTGCTGGGATTTGAAGAAAGCTGTTGTAACCTTCTTATTCAGTTCATAAAAGTCACTATGGAAAACAAGCATGGCCTTGTATTTAGTGAAAGGTAAGACTTATTTTAGTGTTTTGCAGCACTAACAGAAAAAATACATAGCTTCTCATGTACTGGAACATTACAAATCTCTCTGGCTCCATAACATTTTCGAAAAGGTCCCATCCCCAACGAGTTTCAATCAGAAGAAGCCACCAGAGATAGAAAACATTTCACTTAGAAAAAAATCACAGAACAGAGCAAATAACATAAAATGTACTTTGTATTCTGTACTAATGAATTCAGGTTGAACTGATAAGAATTAAGTTACACTACTCTCACCTGACATCCAGCTTATTGTTGTAAAACTCAATATGCCAGGGCCACCTTGGGATCATTTCTTCAAATTTCCTCTGACTTGGACTCATGGGTGGATGGTAGAGGATGGTGGTTGAAGGTGGAGGTTCCTGTGTCCTTACTTGTGTCCCAATCTCTTTCAGCACAATATCTCAGAAATGCCTGGAAGGAAATTCATTGCATGGACTAATAAGAAGATGACGTGAGGCAGTGAGTTTTTAATATCTCACTTTTTGTGTGCATTAAAATTGAACATACAGCAAAGCAAGAACATTGACAGGGGTTACTTTAAATTTCCAAACTGGAACAAATACATTATCGCCATTAACTACTGCTGTTATAATAAGCATGTGACTCACACTTCTACCAACTATTTACACCTGTCGCATACTTCACATTTACTGTATGTGCACCATCCATTCATCTTAATGCACTTTATCTTAATCTGCCCCTTGATGGTAGGTGAGCACTGGAATGAAGTGGCTTCCACTGTAGAGAACATTGATGGATTAAGGAAAGAAGAATATGTCACACACACCAGCTGTGCTTTATTAGCTCAGTTCACGTGGAGCGCAGTGAGTGATGGTGTGTAAACATGTTTGAGGCGTCAGTAATCATTCTCCTAATGTTGATGTGATCTTTGAGACATTTGAACGTGCAGACTAGAAGCTACAGTCGCCATAATGGCAGCACTTAAAATAGCTGCTTTTCATAGCAGCAGTAATAGTCTCACACTCAAGAAGAAGAAGAAGAAGAGTCGTTTCTCCTGCAGAAAAACATTTTAGCGCTGCAGATTTGACAGTGACACTACAATTTATTGTCTAGCTGTTTCTTACTTCTAGTATTTCATTTGTTTCACACGGTGGAGGGGGTTTAAATACATAAAACTGAGATGAATCAGTGTTACAGAGTTCAAAGACACCACGGTGAGACTGCTCTCGAGAGCAGCTACAGTAGGTGAAATTTCACTCACTGTGGCTGATTGTAAGCGGTGCCCAAGGATTCAATATATTCATCATAGCAGTGACAGCTCATGTGGAATTCTTAGCATTAATAACAGTGAACAACATGTTTTCCAGTTGTGCTGTGCCAGCTGTGACGATCCAAACAAGCCTGATGTGAAAAGCGTTCTGGAAAATATGGCTGATATGATGCCATGTACCAGATAAGTGCTCTAACAACTTGTCTTGAGACACATGATTGACTGAAACAATATAAAAATCGCACATTAAATCAAAAAATGGAGGCGGGAAAGGCTAAAATGAAAGGACAGGTAAAGGTGTTCAAGTGGTTTTACAACTGAAACAGACTGTGAATAGCCGCTATGATGGACTCCTTTAGCCCTGAGTTAGATGTGAGTTAGACCGAGGAGATCTGGAGTAAAGTCTGAGAAACTTTGTGTCAACTTTTATATTTTTTTACAATTGTGCGTAAATAATAATCTTTTTAAATCAACATGGTAAGTGCGTTATTTTCTTGGCCAATCCATCAGCATCACTTCCTACCTCAGTAGTATATTTTCTCGTGTTGCCACGTGATCGGACACGACGCCGTGTGCTTCTTATCAGCTTCTGTGTACTTGCGCACTGCGGTGCGAGCTCAGTGTGTAACGTAATTACCATCGCTGTCTGTCAGTGAATGTTTTTCCTAATATGGCGAGACAGTTCCCTCCACTTTGTGAAAGGGAATCACACCGTACCACGTCGTGGCCGACGACTGCTCCTAGTCCCTGTTAACAGCTGTGGGTTGCGAGACGGGTGAGTGGAGTTGGGCAGCTGAGCAGGCCATGGCGTTCACGTGGAGGCAGCCTTCTATTGATGACCCTTAATCAATACTGGATCGGGTTTGAGCTCTACCAGCTGACATCCGAGCCACTGATCAAGGTCTCTGCCAATTGTAATGTGTTGTTTTGTTTTTCTCAACCCGACTTAAAGCCCCACTCAAATTCCCCACAGTTTAAATTCATAGCCACAAAGATCTATGATTATGAGACTAAGCTGGTCACTGGATGCGTTGTGGGTTTTTGCAGAATCACTGAACACTGGTGTTCTTGATATAGGCATTAATCAATAACTGGATTATTAGGACTTAACGTCAGTCATCATTCAGCCTTTCTTGTACAGAGACTATTGCACCAGCCACAGAAGCATGAAATCAGCTTTTCTTTGTTTCAGATACCAAAAAACATGTCTATATCTGTAGATTAAGCAGTTTCAGTGTTGGGATTTTGTAAGTGCTCTTACTGTTAGATAAAATCCACTTATTGTGTGGCCTGGTGAGAGAGCAAACACGGTCCCATTTCATAATCACCAGGACAGCAGCTTTTAATAGCGGATTAGTTGTGTTTCCAGGCCGTGTGATACCACCTGAAAGCAGCCTCGCAGTGGTTTTAGAGACAGCAGACACGTTGGCTGTAACATTGTTCAAGTGTTAGTGGGGTTAAAGGCTGTTTTAATTGCTTTTTGGCTTCAGCTGTAGGCGCCCACGTTTGCCCTGTGGGTGTGTATTGGAGATTAGCGCTTTCTCCGAGCAGCAGGTACATAATGCTTTGCAGTGAGGGGAAATTAATGTAATTTAAAAGGCAATCTCCACAATGGCAACATGTAGGAAAATGTGACAAACTGGAATTACCCTTGAAGGCATTCTCACAATTCTCAGGATGAAGAGGTGGGATGGGTTGAGAAAGAAAAAAAACAGGACCCTGACAGGCAGCGACATTAAAGCTGTGGCCGGTGTGTGTTTGCGTGCGTGTGTGTGTGTGTGTGTGTGTCTCGCTGCTGTTGCCATTAAGGCTAAGACTTTTGTCTGTTTAGAGGAAAAGGAAGAGACGGAATTGATCGGCAAGTCCTCAAGCCACAAACAAGAGCTTCCCAAATGCCAAAAACAAACACAATATTCTTCCACTCACACACACAAACAAACACACACACACAGCCATGAAAAGAGGCCTCTTTCAAACAGAGCCAGTACACACTGACCCCCCTTTGAGAAGTGTTGCAGAGGTGTGTGTGGAGAGTGGGGATGAAAGAATACGTCTCCTAGTTTGGTTGAATCAAACCAAGTCTTCAGGTGCAGCAACTTTCCTAAACTGAAAATGAATCAGTCATGTTGCAGCATAGTTAACATATATGTTTAGTTACAATAATCGATTTGTGTCCTCAGACGTACAGTAAAAAAATCCTGCCTGTTAAACCCAGGTTCAACCAAATGTGTGTGGATCAAATACTTCACAGCCATAATAATAATAATAATAAAAAGAATAAAAATGATAATAATAAAGTCTGTTGTTCACAATTCGGAGCAGTAACCAAACAACATGTTTTGAAATACATTTGTTTGTAGGCTAATATATATTTGTTTGTATTCTGTAGACAATTTATTAGATTCATTCATCACGTTTCTTCACTATTATTTATTCATCATGGTTGCTATGTATTATTTATCTTGTGTATTTATTAGAATCATTCATCACCTCTTCATCTGTTAAAGCTGCAGACCAGAAGTATTTTTTTAATACTATTACTTATGTACATTAAGTTACTAGACAACTTGCTGTGTAATAACGTTGCATTTCAGATCATCTTATTTTATTCCTTATTTTGCTTTATATTAGCTATTATATACAATTTGGCACATGCTGTATACTCAGTTATTCTATAACTACCTGCCTTGTTTTGAAACCCATCTCACAGCCCTTCAGATGAAATCGTTCGACCTCTAATGAGATCCCATCCCCCAGGTTGATGGCGATGCCCTCCCTCGCACATCACTGCATGTTTCTCTGCGCAAGAGCTGTGATCCTCTCAGAAGGCACTTATTCTCCCACCGTCAAGCTCTACCAGCGCAAAACCCACCGACAACGTCTGCCTTTAACATGAGCAGCCTGTCTCAGCGTCGGAGAAGCTGCACTGCATGTGAGCTGCACCTGCGACAGTGTATATTTGCACTTCGGCTGCGAGCTGCGACAACGTAGCAACACAGGATTTACATTTTAATAATCAGAGACGGGTTTGTCTTCAATAATTGATCAAATGCATACATAACGTATTAAATGTGAGACTGACGAGGTATTTCGTGTGTTGTTCAAGAAAAAAAGATGGAAAGTATCAAGCACCAACAGATGTTAAATCTTTCATGTCTCAGAACTCCAGGCTAATTCTGAGCTCACACTGTGTTTAAAGACGTTTCATATGTTCTAAAGGTACCACTACGTTCTCAATCACGCTCTCACTTTTAATTCCTTTACTTTGCTGCTTCTACAATGCAATGACCCCAGAGGGAAATTATATATCCGTGTGTGATACACAGGTTATCACACACGGATGCACAGAAAAAAACACGCACTGTCCAATCACACAGACGCGCTCTATCAATGGAACACAAATGTTCCAATCTTATTTAAAGAAGTCCAATTAAACGTAACGCTCAACATAATCTCTCACTTCACTTTCATTAAGTTGCGTTTCTATAGGAAGGCAGGCGAGATGAGCGTTGACAGGGACCTCCCACGCCTCTGACAGCTTAGCTCGCCTTCAGCTGCTGCGCAGTACAACAGCAGCCTCTAGTGGCCGGATGCTGCATTCTAGGGTCAAGCACAGCAAAGGCCGCTAACATACTATTCAGCTTTTATACTAAGTACAAAGAGACTCAGACTCAAAGTGTTGTTTTACCAACAGCAGCCTGATTTAAATGCGCATTAGCACCTGAGCCCATTTGGCTGTTACCTTCCTTCACACTGCCAGTGAATTTGGAAGGTAGTAAAACACACTCAGTTGCAGTGGCAACAGTTTGGATGCTTATCAACACAGACAAGAAAGTTGGTGTTTGCTTAGAAAAAGGGATTTGCAATCAATTATAGGTGTAAACATTAAAAAGACAAAATTGTAATAGATTTTCGGTTATAAATAAGACTGAGCAAGTTCATTAAAAAACATCAAATGGGTCTTTAGCGAAATGGATAATTATGGCCCACAGTTGATGACATCACAAGTGATGTCTCCACAGGTGTTGCTGGAGTACCTGAGGCATTTTAAACCTGAGGCTTGTGTTGGCCCTGTTTCAGCTCGTTTACTATCCAGCCTTTCATGTGCATATCAAAGCTTATTCATCAAAAAAAAAAAAAACTCCATCTAAAATGATACACATAAAAATATGATACGGTGGCTCCCGTGGAAATGGGAATCGTGGAGGGGAGCAATAAGCCAGGGGCACAGCTCGGCGGGGAAATTATATTAATGAAGACATGAGAGAGGCGAGTGTGAGCGTGATGCTGACACTGTGTCAGTCCACTCTGACTGCCCCACTGGGAGCTGGCTGGCGATCAGAAGCGTTTCGGTTCTCTCGGCCCGCAGCGTCGCGATGTGCAGCCATTTACACTGACTTATTCCATCAGGCAACTAAAAAAACAGAGACGTCCTTTACACTTACATGTACCACTTGCTTCCATGTAAAACTCAGGCTTGTGTGGCTAAGGGGACTTGCTGCATATTGTTCTCTTGTGGTCATATTACAAAAAAAAATACAAGTTGCTTTGGTCTGATCTGCTTATTGTGGTATCATATCCATAATTATTCAATTATTCAAGGAACTGGCAACGTTTCAACTTAAACACCCAAACAGAATGTGTCCACCCTGATCACTGTAACTACATATTCTCTCTTGGATGAAAAATGTCTCACTTATGGTCGTGCGTGTCGCCCATGAGTATTTATTTTATGTCATAACAAAACCTCTGGGAAGCCTTAACAGCTGGCCTGCTCACTTCTTCATTTCCTCCGTAGCAGCTTGTTTGTTTGTGTTTGTTTACAATATTGTTATTAATCTTACTGTTACTCTTACTATTGTTATTACTATGTTGTCTTCAGTGACTTCTTCATGTTTAGAAATTTGGCCGTTTAAACTACAGATGAATTCTGCAGTGTTGCTGCGGTTGAAAGTCATGATGCTCAGCTCATTATGATTATTGTATACTATTATATGAATTACATGCAAACATAGAGCTGATATTGGCCTTTTGGTCAAATTGACCCTGATGTGGCAGATGTTGTGTCCCGAGACATAAACAATCCAGATAATCGGATATGAAATTCACTTAGAGATTTCTTACGAGAGTCTTTGGAAATGTGGCATCAACGCCTACGTTCATAAATGCTGTGTCCTGTCGTAGGCTTTCTAAAACCCCAGTGCGGCTTCTCTGCTTTTAGTTCCTCGTGTCTGTGAAACACTAATCCCTGACAAGTACAGACAACCTCTTTGGTTTAATTGCAAGGCTGTGCATGGTTTGTCACAAAACAACCGTTCTTGCTTAATCACAGCAGCGGTGTGTGTGTTTTTCTGTCTTTATTCCTGAGCGCGTGGTGCAGAATGCTAATGAGCTAATGTAGCCACGCTGTTATTGCAATTAGGAGCGTGCGCAGAGGCTAATGCCAGCGAGTGGCGGCTAACATTAAGTGCTAATAGGAACAGGTGTCGGCTGCTGTTGCTCGACGAAGTAGGGAGGCATGGGAGTTGTAGTGACCGCAGAAGCTCTCATTGGCCTAAACCCCCGTCCCAGAATGCATTGCTCAGACAGCAGGAAACCCCCAGAGCAACCTTTGTATGAAAAGCATCTTTATATTTCAGTTTCACAGTCTCTCATATTCGCCGGCGTAGCGTGCCAGTCCATCACAGCAAATGGCTGTTTTTATTTCAATTTTGCAAAATTGGATTTTAATGAATTCCGCAATGAATAACCAAGCAACAAATTATTTTCCAATATCCTCCCATGATATTCCACCATCCCTCTGTATTAGCGGAATTAATACTTGGAGCGTGCTGCAGATGCTCCACCAGGTGATGCAGGATTTGATTAGGAGTTTTCAGTTTTCGGCCAATCAGGTGTGGAGGCGCAACCAAGTTTTTTTTTTTTTTTTTTAGATTATTACTATTTTAGAATCCATGGAAAGAAAAATCCCCCATGCAGGGGAGAGGGAATACTAAATTGCTCGAATGTGATTAGCATAGAGGGCAAGTGCCTTTGCCATTTGCTCTCATGTCTTAAAGCACTGTGGAGGACACAGGCAGCCTTCGTCTGTCTTTGATGGTGCAGGGAACCGCCAACATTTGGAGCGTGTAAAGTGGAACTGAATGGAGGGGGGGGGGCTATTGTTGTCAGTCCTTTCAAGAGCCTTTTCCACAGGTATTGCTCCCTGACTGTGATGTCAGTGTGACAAGATAAAAGCCAAGTGGTCCGCATACGGTAAAAATAGAGAACGAAATCTGTAACGCAGACAGATGTATATGCACTGAACATTAATAACGCTGTTATACGCGGATGCTCATTCTGCTGAGACATATATGATTAAAGCTACTGTAGCAGTATTTCCATTTCAGGAGGCTGAGTTGTGCTGATAGCTCAGAAAACCTAACCTGGCTCTGTCCAAGGATCAAAATGAATCCTACAGTACCAACATCTTTAATTTTCAGCATATGGCATATCCAAGTTTTGGTTTAATGTTAAGTTTTATAGCTCCAGGTTTCGTGTTTCGTTGTTAGTTATCGTGTCCGTATTTAGTTCAGTGTAAAAGTTTGTAGTCACCCGTGTTCGTTTGTTCGTGTTTGTCTTCTTTTCATTAAATATTATTTAATGGTGTTCCAGTCTTGGGTTTGTGCAATTGGGTCCTATCTTGTCGGTTTGTCTTAGTGGGCACAGGCTCTAGGTCGAGCTGCCCTTTTGGTTAGTGTGGCGCCATCTAGTGGCATTTTGTGGTAGTACCAGGGGCTCAGGCGTCTCCTACCCCTGGTACTCTTAGTTAGTGCAGTGCCATCGTAACACTCTAGTTTTCATTCCTTATTCATTTATTATTCATATTCAGAGAAAACCTGTCTGTTACTAAAAAGACAACCAAGCAGAAAAAGGTTTTTGAGAAGCCATCTTTCCAACTATGGGCTCTTGGTTGTCCACTTCAGCAAAAGTCTTGTTATTTTGATGTTTCTGAAAACCTGTGTGAGTTTAATGACAACTTGACTTGGCAGATTAGGATGTCGAAAACAGATCCGAAATTTTTTTATACGAGTTTGACTTCAACACCCCAACCAGTAAACTCAATGCTATTTTAAGCACACACTAATAATTTAGTGGGCTAAATCATTTTAAACTTGCATTTTGTGCTGAATTTGAAGGGATCCCATGTAGCATTCGTTGTGTTGAGCTTTTTAAATTGTAAATTTGTACCAGAAGACTTAAATTCTTTAAGGATTGTTTCCGACAGATGCTTGATTTTTTCTATGACTTTGCCTCAAGTACTGCATCAGTTCTGTCACTGCCCTGTTCTTACAGTAGAAACATACACACATAAATACAGTCAGACCAGTCCAGTACTAATGAACAAAAGCATGACTTGAACTTGAACTTAGCCGTATTAAAGGAAACATGTCTAACCTGTAATTGTGCAGAAGAGGGATGAACCTGTGCTAATGCATTGCGCAGAGCCTCATCCAGCAGATTTTCACTGTGCAATTTTCATGCAGGCTAAAAATACCTGCAGGGATAGAAATTCAACACCAGTAAACTCTGGTTTAATTTGATATGACAGTACAGTGTGTTCACAGACAGACAGGGGGGGAAAAAGTAACTGCATGACAGACACAGACTAGCTGCAAACAAAGAGCCAGGATGTCGGGGGGTCACCTCTTACTGAGTGCACTGTGCTCGTTCGTTGTTTCTCCTCCTAATCAAGAAAGTAATTAACGCTTGCCAGGACGCGTGTTTTCCTGCCTGAGCACAAACAATGGCTCACGGGGATGTGCACGGACGGTGAATGCATCGCTCATCCCGCATGGATAGGCAGAAAATGGGGGTCAGAGTGAATTAGAATATGAAGAAAGACACAGTACAATAAGGTGTGTACAGTACAGGGTGTCAGGCCTGGCCTATAACTGCTTGAATTGTTCACTTAAACTCAACGTTTAATTACTGATTGTTCTAGGTGAATTGCGCCTTAAATGTTTCATTCCTTTTTCTTTTTTTTTTTTTTCCCAGTGAATGCAGTCTGAGACATATTGTTTTTGTTATTGCTTTGGATAAAGATAATTTTGTAGACCCTCACAAATTTTGTCCCAATACTAAATTTTGATGTTCACCTGCAGCACAACTTGCAGTCTTCATTATAGTTAGTTACATTACATTACAACCTTTCAGAAATAGTTTGGAAGGTATTTGAAGTATATCGACTAGAATGTTTTGTGTGGCAATTAATTGGAATTTATCTATTGGCAAGATACTAATGAAGTGAACACCACCTCACTTTGCTCTATAATTAATTAGCTTACTAGAAATTGACAGACCTGAAAATAGGATGAAAGTTTAATGGAAAGCTACAAGTCTGGATCACATCAGGCTGTGTCCATAACACGTGGATGAATATCATAATCAAAACTATATCATAATCTATTTCATAATGTTTTAAAATAATAAAAGATCGATTTGAACGTCTCCAATGGTCCATTCTACTGCTTTGTGCTTTTGAGACGGTCCCTAACTCTTACCCCTCAGCTTCCTGCCTTCAGGTGTGTTGTATGCAGCATCAGGCTTCAACATGTGATCGTGAGGTAACAGCTCTGCTCCACACTAACAAGCCTGGTGAAAATAATTCAAACTCCTCCTTGATGGGCGCTGAATTGATTGACGTCTTGATATTGAGTTCAGCAGAGTTGAATCTTCCTCGGCTGAACAATGAAATCTATCTGCTGCACAGCAATTGTCTCTAAATATTCACTGGGTCTTTAATATTCTTCTTCCTTGTAATATTCAAAATGCTATAACAAGCGTTATCTCATCTGGTCTTGGTTTAACTGAACAGGCTCTTCACTCTGTTATCTCTCCCTCCTTTTTTCATTATAGTGCTTCATTAACTCCTTATCTGTTTTATTGTATGTTTTTATCAAAGCAAACCGTGAACCTCTATTTGTTCCTGTCTTCTTCCTCGCCGTATATGTGAGAGCATTATCAATTGAGATTAAGCGACTTTGTAGGCCATCGAGGCCGTGTCTTGTTATATTGATCTAGCATACAGGGTGAAATAGGGTGATCATTGTAGACGTAATTATAAAGGTCTTCCTCCACAGTCTCTTTACTTGCTGTTTATCGGAACGCTCATTAACAGCCAGCAGCACCACTCTGCTCCTCCGCCTCTGGCACCAAGCACTAACCTGGAATCATCATTGTATGGATCAGGATGATCACAAAGACTTTATTCATTTTCACAAAGCCACAGGTTTTGTCACAGTCCAGCCCTCTGTCCCGGGTTTTTCGTTTCTGCCCCTGTGATGTCACGTCCTCCCTCTGTGCTCCTTCCCTGCAATCAGTGTTTTCACCTGTTTTCTATTCAGGTTTCCGTCCTTGGTCCTGTCTTCGTCGGCTTGTTTGGTGTTATGTTGAGATTGCGTTGTGATGAAGTTGTTGTTGTGAGTCATGCCAAGTGAAGTTAAGTCGAATCATGTTAAGTGAAGTCAAATCGAGCCAAATTGAGTCATGTCCAGTATAGTCAAGTTCTTTCTTTGAGTGTTGTCAGTGTTTTCAGCCTGCATGTGGCAGTGATTTTGTGTTCATTCTTAATCTGTAGTGTTTTTGTTACGGCCCCAGGCCTTGTGTGTGTGTGTGGTTGGTTGCTTGTTTTGTTTATGTTGCAGGGAGGTTTTGGATTGTTCTTTTGTTGTTAAACCCTTTTGGATGTTTTGGAGAAAGTGTCTGCCACCTTCAAATGGCAGGTTGAAGCCCTGCAACCATCTTGGTTGTAACAGGTTTAAAATGGATCAACATTGTTAATCCTTAATGTCTGAGCATAGACACTTCGAGTGCACTCAGGTTGGGAAAATTTACAAATGAGGCTTCACTTCTGGATTTACACAAGATTAAGCAAAAAAAAAAAAATTACTAAAATACTATTTGCACAATATAATACAGATAAGGAAGAACCAGATTTTCATGAAACATTGTGAAAAATGTGACACAGAACAGGAGCTGGTTCTCCAAAAGAAAATTGTGTTTAGTTTCATAAGTTTTTAGTTTCATTAGTTTTAATAGAATGATATTGACGACTGGACGCATGATTGTGCTGGAGCCACAGAACAGCGATGTGTCCTTCCCAGATGTTTTACACATCTCTAGTGAAACAAACTCATGCAAACTCGTGTGATGTTTAGAAAACAGAACGTTTACCGTCAGATCGTGAGCGAGTCTGTCTCGTTTGTTGAGCAAGATAGTTTGCGTTGTTGCAGTTTTATCCCAACAATGATAACTATGAAAATCTTTTTCTCAGTACAGATGCTCAATCATTTAAACGAACAAAAATTTCATTCAACAATTTCTACAAAACATTTTCTCTACTCGACTTTATCAGACTGACAGACACCAAGGAAAGACCTTAAACTAAGGCAGAAATTCAAAATGTGAGATTTTAACACACTAAGTCAGACGTTATGGAAAACAAATTGTCCTTAATTGATCTAGTGGGTTTTTTGTCAGGTTTTTTTTGGCAAATAGACGTGGATATAATTTGTAAACAGGTAAAAAAGTGGAAACAGCTATTCCAGACTCTTTGATCTACTCTCATCTGGGACAATGAGTACAGACTCATAGTCAAGTACACAAACATAGAAAAACTAAACATTATATCCAAACAATAAGGTCCTGTTTACATAGTGCTTTTGAAATTGGGAGAATAGGCATCACTAAAACTGTTACAAATGGACTAACAGACAGGATGCAGATGAAGGACAAGGTCTTTATTAACAATTGAAATAAACAACAGAAAAGTAAATTAAGAAACAAAACACTATGAACAAAAAACACTAATTTGGGAAAACATACTCCGAACTCAAAACGTGCACATGCAGGAATTAACAATCACTATGTACCTGACTAGTCAAGACTAGAGGTCGGGGACGCGGAACAAGACAGACTGGACGAACATGGAGTGACTCAGAACTGTAATAATGGCATAATTAACTAAACGAAACACAGCCAAAACAGGACGGGAACAAAATCAACGAAGAAGACATAGATTTCATGATTATGTTGAAAACTTAAAGGAGTTTCCTGTCCAGTGACACCAAGCTCAATAATGCAGATTTTTCTATTCAGGAACTGCAGACATTTTAAATTGGCCTTTTCACACACTTATGCCCAAAATGGGTTTGAAGGTTATATGGTTCAAAACAGAAAGGCGGCGACACTGTGAGGTCAGAGGTGAATAGCGGAGGTTAGTTGATCCAGTCATTTTAGGGACCAGAACTCCAAGGTGGACGGTGAACAGGTCCATGTATGTATCACAATGAATTTTAGAGAAAGAAAGTTACATTTTCAGCAGGAAGTAGGTAAATCAAAAGCACATTGATGTAGGATGACTGCTTCCTGTTAATGTAAATTGTCATCGGAACACGTTGTGTATTGTTGCAGCGTGTTGAAACCATCAACACACCGAGAGGGAGGATCTTTTGCACCTCAGGCCCAAAGAGGAAGGAGGCGCGGAGGCGTCCAGGAAGTGTCCGTGCTGCCGGGACAACCAGGTGAGAATCTAAGGTGAAGAACCTTCAGTCAGTTCAGTAAACAACGTTGTTTGAACAAATCTGCTTAAGTAGAGGTTAAATAACCGGTATCTTCTACTCCAACTGCAGCTTCCTCTATCTGTACCGATCCACCTGCAGCACCACTGTCATCCTCAGCCTCCAACCTCCTCCTGTCCAGCTGAAGCTGCCTTAAAAGACTCTGGCAGGCAGACGAGGCCTGTCTCTCTGTCCGCTTGTCGACCGCACCGTAAAAGTCTTCAGGTCGTGGCTCCCAGTGGTGTGATAAGGGGCAAGCACCAAATTGGAGGAGGACTGATTGTGTCCCTGAGGAGACGTGTGATGAAGCTCTCAGCTGCTTCTGTTTCATCCAGCTCTCCTCTCCGTTTGCTCCTCGTCTATCGCTGCACAGTTGACGGCGCATCCACTCTGTGCTGTTGTTTAGACGACGTACACTTAATCTCTTCTGACCGATTAGGCAGTAGAAATGCCACCTTTTACAGGCCGCCATGAATTTTCTGCACAAACTTTTTTTATGGTTTATTGATGAGCAGTATAACTATGGAGAAAATTGAATCAAAGTGTGATATTTAACACAGAGAGAGAAAATGAGCATCTCCCCTCCAACCATTTAAGATGTAGTTTGGACTACACATCCATCGAGACTAAGTATAATCACTTCATTCATGATTTATGCATTATACAGATTCAGGGGGGGGAAATTCACTTTGGTTTATTAGTTAATAAATGATTTCATAAATTCATTGATTATTAAAATCTTTCTTTGCCTTTTCTGATTATAGCCATATTAATCTGAACGTTGAGTATTTTTTTGTTAGCTTTAGTGTGTGTTTACTACAGGTACTACAGTACTTATTTGAGAGATTTAGTCATTGTA
This sequence comes from Macropodus opercularis, assembly GCA_030770545.1. NCBI lineage: Eukaryota > Metazoa > Chordata > Actinopteri > Anabantiformes > Osphronemidae > Macropodus > Macropodus opercularis. The sequence continues at coordinate 10,166,843 of JAUCMP010000028.1, forward strand.
AGAAGTTATAAGAAAATTATAAATAAATTGTGACATTTTCATTTTCTTATCCAGTTTCCAGTAAGGTACACGTGACTGGGCTTCGCTGTGTGACAGGGTCAGGGGTTATTTTATTATATTTTTCTTTTTTGCATGTTCAAACCTTACCAGCCAGACGCTTGTGAGACTTTGGTCCTGCTGAGTTTAAAGTCCTAGACTGACTAGCGGATATAGGCTTAACCAGCAGCTGAGCCGACAGAGCCTCCATCATGTGCAGCCCGGCTGTCGAACGTAGCTGCTCTCTAATAACTGCACCTCCTACAAACACAGCGCTGTGTCCTTAGCTGGCCGACGGAGCAGCAAACCTCACGCCTGGGGCACTTCAGGAGGCAGCGTCAATTAAATTCTAAATAACAAATTCTCAAAATTTTTGTAGGAAAACTTTTTTTTAATATAGAAGTTTACCTCAAAATAGCAAAATATGGCTTCACGGGGACAAAACAGCCGCAGGTCATGAAGCTGCAGGCAGTTAAGGATGAGGAGGCCGAACTGTATGTGTTGGAAGGCAGCACGACTTTAACGAAGACCGCCAACCATGTGACAAAGCCTGAAGGATGTACAACATCACAAAACGAAGGTGTCTCCGGCCATTACAGTATGTTCACCACACGCATCCATAACAGCTGTGGTTGTGTTAGTTTGTTAGAGGAAAGTAACCAAACGAATCACACGGTTCAGCTCTTTGCATTGTGTAAAAACCAATTAAGCCACGAAATTCATCTGTCATCCTCTCAGTTCACTGTATTCTTGGGAGAGTTGGCTTTTCACAGAGCTTTATGCCTCTGTAAGTGCTTTCTTTCAGCTAATGAGCAGAGTGTGTGACCGTGTGGTGGTTTGAGCTGAAACGGCTGCCCTGAAATAAAAACCCTCATGAAGGTGAGACTGTTTTTCTGCATCTGTGTGATCATTTTTAACGCTTCAGTGGACACAGCTCCAAACGTCTACATGTACTGTATAGTACACGCACCACTTCCCTAAGCACAAGGTGCTTCACTGCCATATTTACGTTATTAGCATACAACTCACAACAATTCATCTGTGACGTCTTTGTGGATTTTGTCTTCCTGGAGTTTTGCGTCTCAGGCCTCTGAAGTGATGCTGTGATTCAACATAGAAGGAGAATTCTCAATAGTGTGTAGTACTGCTGTAACATATTACTGTACATACATACATATTCTGCATAAATTACTAGATTTCTATCGGTACAAATTTTATTTTAATTAAAAACAACCACCTATGTAATTATAAGTATCAGATATTAGTTATTTACTATCTGATACCATAGTTTAGGGTGAGTGAACAGTACATATTATTCTTATGGGATAGTTTATAATGTATATATATACAGTACAGTCTGTAAATCATTAGAATTGTAATTTGTTATGTTGTATGGGTTGTTGTATTTGTGCTTACAACCACTTACATTTTTCACATATAAGGACCACCACTAACACTTGTGTTACTGAAGCGTATGGTTTCGATATTTAGTTCCAACATACAACATACAACAACATATAGATTACAACATATATAAGTATATGTTGTAATCTTCAGTGCCTTTAATCAGAAAATGCAATTTTTTAGACACATTGTAAAAAAGTAAAAAACATTTGATTCATTTTTGAGAAGCATTTATATGGTCCTACCCTCATTTTGACTGGGTTTATTATTAATAAATATACTATTACTGAGCACGCGCGCATGTCTTACGTTCCGTGTCATTGTATCTGATGTGAATTTCACCAAAATCCTCCTCAGAGAAATATGCTTTAAAGCTGTAATGTTGCAAAATGTCCAGGAGATGGTGATAAAACTCTTTATGGACTGAAATAATCTGTGGATGCATATTAGTTGACTGAACTAAAACCTGACCATCAGCCAATGATCTCACTGATAAATTTGGTTATATTTGTATTTGTGTCCATTTGTGTCTGTTAAACCCTGTGAGGACCACAAATATTGTTTCAGGGGTGTTAATCTTCTACATTAATTTGAGACTTGCTCATTCTCTCAAATGTTGGTTCCCATTTGTTAATTTTTCTTCCACATATCTTCCCTTTCGACACCAAGTGTCAACATAAGAAAAAGAAAAATATAGTAATAGTAGTGATAATAATATTTGTTATGACGACACTGCACTAAACTAAGAGTACCAGGGGTAGGAGACGCCTGAGCCCCTGGTACTACCACAAATTGCCACTCGATGGCGCCAAACAAACAAGAGGAAGGGGGGCGCTCATCCTGGAGCCTGTGCCCACTAAGACCAACGGACAAGGTAGGACCCAATTGCAAACCCAGAGACACAGGTGAACATTTAACTTATTTTAATCATGACAAACGTGAGCAAAACAACACGGGAAACTACAAGTAAAGGACTACAAGTAAATGATGTAAAGCAGAACTAAACATAAACCTAAACAAACACCAATCTTAAATCAAGTGACAATACCAAGTTAACAAATACATACAGTACGAACACTGATCTCCAAACAAACCAGGAACACTTACACACAAGGAGTAACACCAATAATCAGCCAGCAACAAGGGGAACAAACTGAGGAACTTAAATATACAACAAACAGGAAATGAAGGCCAGGTGAAATCAATAACGAAACAAAACAGGAAACCGACAAACAGGAAGTGGACAAACAGAAACGGGGAACAAGGGCGCCCTCCAGAGGTTGGAGGGCCAAACCGTCACAATATTTTGTAGATATACAAAATGATTATTACAGTATACCATAGCCAGCATAGCTATATAAAGAAATTAAATTAGAAAACAGATAAAAAAAAATTTTAAAGAACAAAAATTCTTATTATTATTTTGATCCCATCCAAATATGGGATATTTTTCACCCACAGGGGGCATCAGCTTTATTACTTTAACCACCTCATTTTTTGATGCCTCAAGTGTTGTAGGAAATGAAATTTACACATATTCGTCAGTCAAAAACAAGAGCTGAATCATAGAACTCTGATAGAATGACTTTTGATCTTTCATCATTTTCTTCTTTGTGTAACAGACAAAAGGCAAAGCACAGTAAGGCGTTAAAACATGAAACAATATGTTATGAATTGGTCAGCTGGCTTTGATTTTATGTTCATACCAACTACTGTCATCAGCACATGTTACCAGGGCAAAAAAACAAAAAGAGCAAAGAGGTGTCTTAAATGTAGAACACTGACAGACTGCTGCTGAAAGCAAGCAACACCCTCAATGACAAAAAAGTTTTTAATAAGTTCCCACTGAAAATGAACGCGAGTGAGTAGAGGTGACTATAGTGGACATGAACTGAAACGTGAACGAATGAGTTTGATGTTTTGACTTGCATTGACTTTGTATAAATGTTGTTATTTGTTATTAGAATGCATTATTTATTGTTTATTATATTGTTAATTACACAGACATTCCTTCAATCTAGTTAACATTAAAATGTTTACATGCTAATAGATGCCAACACACTGTGGCTCAGTAAATGTTTCCTTTATGTTACCACATAAGCCTCTAGTAGTAATAGGATCTTTTTACCCTAACCCTCAGTTCAGACGCTGGTTTTCCATATATTGATGTTATGTCAATCTGTTCCTGCACCTCTGTCAAAATTTGAAATCCATTGTGACCCACGAGTCAAAAAGTCTTAATGGATTCCTATAATATTGTAAAAATGTTGCTCTGTTTTTGTAAATGATGAGGTTCATCCTCATCGTTTAGCCATGAAGTCGATCTTTGTTGACGCTGTCGACCCAGACCCTAGGTCAGTGGCTGTAGCTGTGATCTCTGTGGAGCCAAACTTCAATTCAAGTTTGATTTTTTGTTTTCTTCCTGCTACATTATCAGGAATGTTAACGTAAACTGAACCAACCATCTCAACACCCCAGTCATCTACATACTTAGGATTTGCTCTCTCAGAGTGATAGAACCTTAACATCGCCCCTTTCTGATGTGCTTCCATTCGAGTGAAGCTGTGTTCTTTGATTTCATTCTGACCCACTTCTTCATCTACACCCAGTAGTTTCATGAAAATATCACAACACCAGTATTGTCCATTAGCTATGATTTTCTTCTCTGCCGTATGTCTGGACTCATCAAACGGTTCACTGGTGGCAACTCCGTAGGTGAAGACACTTTTGCGAGACGCCACCACTTCTGGGTTTCTTCCAAACATCACAGCTCCCTTCACTACAGCTTCCTGAGGTCTAAAAGGACACAGAACTTTACAGTAACGACCAAACTCATCCTTAACGTGCTGTTGTAGAATTTGACTTTCAGCAAAGCCTCCCACTAACAGGATGAACTCTATGTTTAGATCTTTGTTCCCTGAGGTTCTTGGTGATTCCTCTCAGACTCTCATCAAAAAAAGATTTCATTTTCTCCTTTGAGATTTTGATCCACCCATCATCCCAGGAAGCTCCCTGCACTGAGTCAAAGTACTTTTCTATCCTTTGTCTACTCTGAGCTAATGATCCCAGGTTATGGGGACAACACAACTGAACATCATCATCTGTCTGTTTGAAAACAGTAAAGTCATTCATCAGTCTCTGAAGGTCACTGGGAAACTTTCTCTCATATTCATCCCAGACTTCATCAGAGAAGATTTCTCTGAGGAACAGTTTGAAGTTTCTGTCCACAGTTTGTCCTCCCAGATCGTTTCCAGAGGCCTTGTGCAGCTCCTTCAGGCGTCCTCCATCCAGAACCTCATGTACTGTTATATCAATGGTTCCACCTGCAACAGACACAAACACAAACTGACTGATCCCACAGCAGACACAGTTGGTGTAACAGTAACTGATTTGAGATGTGTGTGACTGTGACACACGTTACCTCCACAGTCCACCACGATGTACTGAGTTCCTGGAGTTTGCTCCAGTGTGGTTCCACCATGGTTCTGTGTCATGAAACCCTCAGCTGGAAGCTTCTTGCACCAGACTGAAGCTGCTTCTGGTCCCAGAGCGATGACCAGTTTGTCTCCAGTTGCTTCAGTCACGATTTCTGCCTAAAAGAGACAAAGAGGAGAGAATTCATTTAAGTATGTTTTTACTTAAACACGTAATTTATTTAAAATGATACCTCATTTAAAATCAAAAGTATACGTTAATGTTCTAACCTTTTTGATTTCTAGTCAAATCTATGATGCTTTACTTGTATAAGATGTTTTTTTTTGCTATTTTACTCTTGTTTCTTATATGTTTATTAATTTCTGTATTTTACATGTAAATCACTAACACAGAGACAACTGAGTAATAAAGTGGTGAATTATCGTCTCTATTATATTTTTACCTGAGTTGCAGCTTCTCTCATGAACTGTTTTGCTGAAGGATCCCAGATCGCAGGTACAGTCAGAACCCAGGTGAAGTCAGAGGCAACAAACTTCCTTCCAGCTGTTTTCCTGCTGATGGTTTTCAGAGCGTCTTCCTTCAGGTACCTCAGAGTTTCTGAGATAACTTTCATGGCCTTCATTTCCTTCCCATTAACAGCTCTGATCTTCACATCTCTGTTCAGTTTCTGAAAGTTGAAACTTGTTACCATGATACGTTGGCATCAGATTTAATTGTATAAGTAATTGTACTCACTGTTCCATAGAGAGACATCTTGAACTTTTCAAAGAAACAATGTTTCCGAGCTTCCTGTCCTCTCATCTTGAAATAAGCTGTTTTAGCTTCATAACCAAACTTGATGAATTCTTCATGTTCATTGAACAGGATGCAGGTTGGAGTCTTTGGGGCCTCCAGTCCAAGTTCTTTTCCCCATAACCCCACTATTGGATCAATCTCCTTCCATCTGGGTGTCAGACTGAAGGCATATCCACTGTACGAGGAGCCAAAGTCTATTGCTATGATGTATGAGTCACCCATCACAGACACTGGAGCAACTAGTGAAGAATACAGCAGCCACAACGCATTTATTAGTTTAGTAGTTTAGTTGTCTATGCTCTGTCTGTTTTTTTTTTGTCAGGTCTGTGACATTGACCAGTAGGTTTAAAGAGTTTTATCTAATACTAACACTCATATGTAGTTAGTATTAACTGTACGACCAACAATTCAAACTCAAGCTCTAATTCAACGTAATAACAGCTGACATGACCACTGGCTGCTCATGTTCATATTTATATACTTTATATTTTACTGTACTACAGCATGTTCATGTAGCATATGCAAAGTATTTTGGCTCTAACACGTTCAAACATTGTGAAAGAGCAACAAGTACAACTGCAGTACACAGATAGAAGCTGATTCCTGGTTAAACGTGTTGGGTCAGTTTTGCAGTCACATTGTTAAACCTTTCATTCCCGTGTTCACCAACACCATCAATAAGTGCTGATCATCCCAGACCAGTGGCCAGATGTTAAATCAAAACGGGTACATATGCATGAGACCTAACGTTCTTTCTGTTTAATTCAGTTTATTTTCAATCTTACAGTTTTGTCTTTGTTTTTATTCACATTGACTATTTCCTCCTCAGCTTCAGGATCTTTGCCTTTGCAGCCTTTTCGTCACTTCTTCGCACCTTCTCTGACTGATTGGATTCTAACCATCTATTACTGTGACTCTTCCCTCCTCCATCCTACTGTTGTGTGGATTTCTTACCTGGTCCACTTAATGACTCAGCAGCTAAGTAGTGAAGGTCTGCTCCTCCTGGACTCCTGTAGTCATGGGCAAATGCTATCAAGACTTCAGAGCGAGTGTCAGTCTTCCTGAAGCGGAGCGATATAAAAAACTGTCATGTGACCATGTTCGCTGCTCCACGTTTCATTGGTACAGAATGATTTAATCATAGGGCTTAGAGTGGTTTGACTGGTTTGAGGCGAGGTTGTAAGGGGGGGTTGGCCAAAATATTTTTTCATGCTCATGTCCTACATGTTGCGTTTTAATTATTAAAGTGGATTTTTTTTTTCAATAGGTCTCGGAATAGGTGTAATTTTTTGTAGGTGCACACAAGAATTGTCTTACACCAACAATTCCTTATCCATGAGACAGTTGCGTGCCAGGCATCATGACAGTGTTTAGGAAGCTATTAACAAATATAAACCTTTCTCCCAAACAGTGTCTAGAAAGCAGCGGTTGGATGAGGCTTTGGTGGACATGAAACTGCCAGTGCTTCAGTTTTGCGCTTGAGGGGCTGCTATGACCATTAGGCCACCAGGTGTCGCTGTTGTGCGTTAGGCTTCCAGTCTTTTTGACACAACTAGAATGAAAGCCTCTGAGCTTCACGAGGCTTAATCTGCCCATCACTACTGGGTTGTAGTGGCCTCCGCCTTTTATGTGGCCATAGTTTGTAGATATTGTTTCAGTGCATTTTCTTCAAACTTACAAAGTTTCACTTTTATGATTAACAAGCTCACTCAAAGTGAATGTGTTGGTGGGCTTGTTGAATATGTCACAGCAAATTTAGACAGCAGAAATCAACAAGGTATCAGTAGAGAGTACATTACAGCACAAGATTGTGTTTTTGTATAGATGTAGTAGAAATAGAATATGAGACTTTTTAAGTGTCTGTAATAATCTGTGCTCTAGCTGTTCTGCACAATAGTCTCTGAAGGTACATGTAACTAATGAAAAATGCTTCACAGGAGGGGGTAAGGAGCTTAAAATGTTCAGTTTATTTCTCTTCTTGCAAGAATAAATCACAGTAACTTCCGGCAACACTTTCACAGCTACTTTTGAAGATAGATTATTATTTAGTTTCTTTTTTATCTCATCAATGCCTTTTATTTCTACGTATGTTTTTTTGCTGATCTCATTTGTCTTTTTATTATCTGTGCAGCTTGGTCAGCTTTTTTGTCATCATCAACGATTTCTCTTGTTCAACTTTTTAATTTTTGTCATTGTTTTATCTTGGCCAACTTTTTAATGTTTGTTATTGTTTGCTCATATTCAATGTCTTGTCTGTTTTTTTGTCTATGTTTAGCTCTATACAACGTCTTTCTTTTTTGTCGTTCAGCATCTCATAAGCAGTTAGCATTTTTTCAGCAACAGAACAATTTTTTTTCTGTAAATTTTCAAGTTGATGTTTAGGTTTGTCGCTGTTGGTTGTATTATCTTTAGTTCTTCATCTCTCTCTATACCTCGTTGTATTTCTCCTTTCAGCCTGTCCAATCCCGAAGCTGACCCACCATCGTCACTGTAATAGGTTGAGTCTACTTTGTCCACTAGATGACCTAGTAGAGCGTCAATGAAATGACAAGGTGGAGAGTCCTTAAAAAGCTTCATAGAGTCCAGGTGAACGTAATTGTACATGATGGCAGCAGAAGGAAGCCAGCAGGTATGATGTAACGGTCTTGATTGGAGTGAGTAACAGAACATGACAGGAATGATCAGAAAAAAATGCCAGTAATATAACAAAGAAAGCACAATAATTATAAAACCCTGGTTGTGATTGGTAGATATTTTGATGACGGAAGAAAGACGGCCAGAGCTCATGGCTCAACCTAGTTTCTCTTCCAATCATTTAATGTTTCTCTTTTACTTCACAGATTGTTCTCTGGCAACTAAACCTGTCGGATCAGAATGAGAATGTGACGTGAAACCTGTCAGTCCATGCCCATCCCTGTACATGTGCTGATGTCTCTGACAGACTATACTAGACTAGAAAATTAGCAAAACCAAATGTGTATTGATACATTTCTGTAAAACTTATATTTTCTATTCATGCTCTAATTGTAGACTGTTGTCAGAAATATTTTCAAGTCCTACAACTTTGACGATCATATAGGTCATATGTGATTTTATTTGATACTTGGTTTAAACAAACGCTCACAGATATTGATTTCCGTAAATCCGTAATAAAATAAAATATTGCATTTTTTCATGAATAACTTTTTTCTTTACTGGACCCCTTCATTACTAGTATCATCCTTTATAATAAGTCCCTGGTCTCTGATGTTCATAAGAATATTTAAAAAAGGTACAAAATACATTTTTAATATATGGGTATTTTAATAATATAACTAAACAATTAAAAGTGAACAAAATACTTTTCAAGATCTTCTGTAAGTTCAGTGTGGCCACTGTCTTCACTATGTGTAACCCTACATGATTTTGAACACTTTTCACCAGAAAAAACTCAACTGTGGAGCTTTTAACCAAAACTTGACTGGAATCAGCAGCGAGATCCTATTTCTTCTACATTAGCTCTAGGTTAGAATTCAAAATTCTTCTCCTTACTTTCAAACAACTTAATAATACAACTCCATCTTATCTTAAACACTTCAGTTTCATTTATTCCCATTAAGTTTCTCTCTGTAAAATGCTTTGATCTCTGTGAAACAGTTGAAAATATCAGTTATGAAACAACAATGATTACTTGTATACACTTTACAACCAGGATTGTTTTTTTTATGTATTGATAAGGCTACAATATTCAAAAACACACAATAAACTAATCCTAACAAACGCATTTATATCTGAAAATATAGCCATAGGTATGTGAAAGTTTCATCTGTTCAACTTTTGAAAATAGAACAAATGGCAAAGCTCATGTTATATAATGGATCAGACCTGTCCCCATTATTTCGTTTCCTTTTCTGTTCCTTTGAAGATCCAATGCAGCTTGCAAAATAAAATTTAAAAAACGAAAAATATCTATTTAACATTTTACAAGATTAATTAAGCATAATTTACATTTTGTCCTCTCCACATATTTCGACGAAGCTAGAAGAATTCCTCTCATGTCTCCTGTTCTATCTCCACTCCTCCAGCTACCTTGATAACCCGGTTCAGTAGGTTTGTGACTGAGGTTAATTAGTTTAATTGATTAGTTCCTTCTTTGCAGAGGTAATTGTTGAGCTCTTTTGATTGTGTGTACTTGAATCTTTAGATCCTGCTTTTGTATTAACCAGGCCTGCTGTGAGTTTCAGTTTTGCTAATAAATTGTGAAGAAAAAAAATCTGTGGACTTGTTCTAGTGTTTTCTGCATTTGGGTCCCAAACCTGGTTGTTTGTGCATCTGTAACAAAAATATAGTTTAAAAAATGATGTCGTTTTGTCTCCTACTGTTCTTTCACTTTCTTCACCCCAAGCGTTCAAGGCAGATAACTGCCCATATTGAGCGTGGCGCCATCAAGATTTAAATGTGCTTTTATTCGGACCTAAAAGAGAAGCTGACAAGAGTTTAGAGGATTAAGGGTAGTTATTAAACACAATATGAATCAATAGTATAATTATAGGAAAGCTTGTACTGGATGGAGTAGTTCTACTTTGAGGAATCTTGGTGTCATCTGGTGTCATCAAGATGTCTCCTTTACATTCTATATTAAAAACTCTCTAAAACTACCTAATATTACTAATATTAGGAGCATCCTTTTACAGAGTGAAACTGTCCCTACTCATAGGATGCCCCAATAACTCTTTATTCAAAATGCTGCAGCCAGAGTTCTGACTGGATTTAGGAAAAGAGATCACATTTCTCCTACATTAGCGTCGCGTTCCCATAAAATCTAGGAAAGAAATCAAAAATATTCTATCATATCTTAAAGACCTCATTACTCCTTAGGCTCCCAAAAGAACATTATATGAGTCATACACTCCAAAAACTGGTTCAGCTAGTCTGGCAGGCATAATGGTATAAAAGTAGTGTTGTTGTGACACTGACTATACACTTTCACTTTTTGGACCAAGCCAGCGAGAAAAGAAACTCCAAAATGTGGAATTTTCTTCAAAGCTGCGTGGAATTAGTAAAGATGATCATTGCCCTATTTTATAATTCGAGGTAAGAGCTCTCAATAGTAGTTCTGCCATTTTAATTTAATGTAATTTTAATGCTAATGTTTCAAGACTTGCAGGAGGGAAAACTTCAAACAAATCTATTCTTGTTGGGAATATCTGTTTCTATTCCGCAATATTGAATTAACTGTATGTTTTAAATTTGTTGTTCGAAATATAAAATTCCTTGTGCTTTGTAACAGTTTTATTTTTTGGACGTGTTTCTTAACTAACTATTAAAATATCAGAGAAGCAGTTTGGAAATATAACTACGCTTATGTCTTATGTTAGATTATCTAAATAAATGTAAACTCTAATCTAAAAAATACCTAAGACTGATGCCTTTGTTTTTCAGCAGTCAGTCACGGGATGGCCGTATGTCATTAAGGTAATTTGATGTAGCTGATTTAATTAAAATTTACTTTGCAATCACATTTCTTTTTATACAGTTATTTGTTCTTGCTCATTTCATGTTTATTTATTTACTGAATAATTTATACTTGTGTTACAGTTCATCCCACTTTTTTAAGTATTTCAGTTCTCCCCCTGTCTGTGTGGTTTCCCTAGCAGTCCAAAGACATCTTTCATTAACAAGTGGTTCAGTGGGTACAGGAGTTTGAAATAATGCCCGGATACATTATAACCAGCTACATGCTCCTTTTAATGTTTAGGTTATCTCTGTTCGGTGTACCAAACTGAATTTGAAAACTGTGAGAATAATAATTTAATAAATGTCAGCAGAATATTAAAGATTAGGCAAATGAACAAGACAACTTTTATACCCAATAAACTAGATTTAAATTTTAAAATACTAATCACTCCTGTGACCAACTAACTACTGAGAGTGACTAGAAGGACCAAATGCAACAACCAAACTAATGAATTATGAATAAAAACAATTTAATAGCTAGCTAACAATGGTAATACAAAATGTAGTGAAAAATATAAAGTATTAGTATTATTTACTGGTGGATCATCCAATTGTTCATCTAGACAAAGTGTGTTGTGATTTATCGTCTGTCTGCAGCTGTTTTATCCAACCCTTGAGTGGCTTTTGAGCTTAGAGCACAATCTATTTTCATTTTGACATCCTCGAAAGCAGCACAAGGGTTAAACCAGTTGCCAGTTCGTGTTGTTCACTGCTGTGCTTAGCCCACAGGTGTCAAACTGTCCTGCTGGTTTTCCAAATCTCCCTGCCCTAGCTACTACTGATTACATTGTTCAAATGTGTTCAGTCAATTTCCATTTATGGAAATTAAATGTTAGTGCTGATAGACTGTTATTAGTTAAACAACAAATAATATTAGATATGTGTTCTCCAAGAAAAGAACATTAACCCTGTTCACAAGGTCAGTATGTTATAAAATGTCAAAATTTAGAGACTCTCTTTACTCTTCAGTCCACTAAAGTTACTGTTGTACTGTATTTTATATAATGTTGTTGTTTAAAGTGAAATCTTTAAAAACTATTTTGAAAGTCTTATTGACTTATTGAGGCCCTCACTGCAGATTTACAACCAACGCAAAGCCATAATAGTGAGTGTTCAATTTAATTTAATGTATTCATATATATATATATCTGTCATCAAAAGTAAACAAACAAAGAGTACAATTTTAATACATACATTTCTTTTCTTCAAACTAATAAAACATGTCTGACGTTTATCTAAAATCCCAACTGTTAATTCTAGAGAGCCTTTGGAGATGCAAGAGAAGAAAAGGAAAAGAAGCAGTAGCAGATCGAAGGTGGACTTACACCTTAGCAAGTACCAGACTGGAAGACTTGTCGAAAGCAACACTAAAGCTAAAACTACAGTAGAGTACAAACAGCTGACAACTAAGAATCTTCGAATGGCTCCGTGCCACAGCAGGAAGTGAGAGGATCAATTGATGTTTCATTTCTTGCTGCAAATGTGTAACTCTGAAACATGTATGTTCTACAAAATCCTGTCTCTGAGGCTGAAGGTCGTTACCCTAAGGATTTGAAGTTGATTGTCATGTTGTTGTTGGCTTTAATGGTCGTCCTCTTCAACCAAATTGGAGGAACCATGGTTTGACACTTGGGATATTTTCCCTCAAGACATCACAGGTTGTCACATTTTTATTTTTTTGATTTGATTTGATTTGATTCATTTTCTTTGGTTAATGTGTTACACATTGACACAGCAGAACCAGAACCTGCCCTTAAGCATTTAGGGACTTAGATTTGTGTATCAAATTATTATATGAATGAAATTAGATACACCAACAGATGAACGATTTGAAAACTAAGTAAATTAAGACGAGTCCTGCAGTTGTTTGCCATATTAGCTATGGTGTGACCCAAGCTTCCAGTCACAACAAAAGGAAGTAGTCACATGCTGCTTTTCTTTTATTGGTTGATTGTGGGCAGTTGGTTTTATGAAACGTTTTGATGGTTGTGCCTCGTTGTTTCCGTCTCTCTCCCTTCCCCAGGTCCCCAGACTAGTCCTAGTTGTTTTCCTCTGCTCATGCTTAGTAGCTAATGATGTCTCTAACTTGCCACGTGCCTTCACCTGGATAGCTTGTCTCTGATGGTACATGTAACTAATGAAATGTGCTTCACAGCAGGGTGTGAGGGGCTTGAAATGTTTCCTATGTGGCTTCTTGCAAGAATAAATCAGTTTGTTACTTTCAAGGATACTTCTGATTTTTTTCTTCTAACAATGAAACACTTCACCTCATATCCAGGAAGCTTCCAGACATTTATCTTTATTTATATATACAACTGAAGTTCTGAAAGTGAAAATGCTCTATCTTTCATTTAACTGTATGTTTTACTGTATGGTAAGCAGGTAGCTGTATAATTCTGCTTCGTTGGATTTAATCCAAAGAACACGAGGGGTCAAAATGCTCAATTTAATTAGCTGTAAGTTTCCAAATGTCCAGGAGATGATGCTAAAACACTTTATGGACTGGAATACTCTGTGGATGATGACAACCTCACTGATATTGTTTGGTTATGTTTGTGTTTGTGTGTGTGTAGGTGCTTGTCAGCATGTAGCCAAACCCTGTGAAGACCACAAACTAATGTTTCAGAGTAGTAGCAGCTTTATTATGGTTTGTTAATCACCTAAAATCATTTTCCTATACAGATGTTGTAGGAAATAAAATCTACACTTATCCATCAATCAATAAATAAATGGAAAAACCAGCAACAAACTCATGAACCAGAGCAGATACAAAGAATTCTGACAGAACAACTTTCATCCCTTTTTATGATACGAATTAGAAAATACAGTATGCAAAGTAAACTGTACGAACATCAGACAGTATATGAATTGATCAGCTGGCTCTAATTTTATCTACTGTCATCTGCACATGATGTTAACAGGAAAAAAAAAAAAGAATAGAAAAGCAAAGAGGTGTTTTAGTCTTTAATGCAGTACATTGAAATACAGCTGCTGAAAACAAGCAATGCCTCAAACGACCGTGGAGTCACTTTGTCACCTCTGCCTGGAGGTAAATAACACTACAAATTATTATATATTACACAGAATGTTGGCTGTGTATATAGATATGTACTTCATCTATACAGTATAGTTACCATATATTATAATAGACAGTATTCTCACATTAAACTGTTTAATACTAAATTTCCACTTACCCAGTGGGTAATACACAGCACATCTCTGTAATATTCCTAATAGGGCTGTAAATTTATTTCACAGTTTCATTTCAATCAAGCACAGATACGTTGTGCCTTCTCTTAGTTCTTGGTTTGTTGTGGGTTATGAATGACTAGATTATCGAACACAGCTGTCAGATTGTTGTTTATCACATTTGCTTCAGCAGCATTAAAAAATGTTTAAATACATCAACACCTCCAAAGCAGAACATAAATAAAGTCGATCATGTGGGACTGCAACACTGAAATAAAAATGACTTACCAATTCAAAACTGCTCCTAAAGGATACTATATTTCCCACAATGCAACTTGCCAACTGTAGTTTGGTGGTTGGACAGATTCCTGAAGGCAGTATAAAGCCCCTGTGTTAACTATAACCTGCAATGACAGTCTGAAATAAATCTATCCACTGAAATCAACATTAGCAAATGAAGCTGTATTCAGTGTTAGTGACGCACTGCTACGATGTTTGCATAATACAGCACCACACGTTGCCAACAGCAGAAACAGAAACGAGGAAGGGCATATTCAAAGTCCTTGTCTGTGTGTTCACACAGCCATGTCATGTGCAAGTCTCAGAGTTAGGAGGTCCAGCGCCACCAGGTCACTTTCATGCGGTCCCAGACGGCCCCTAAAGAGTCAAAGGCAGGACGTACATCCAGGATGGAGAACTGGTAGGTGTTCGGGTTGACTTCACCTTCATAGTAGTCTATGACGTAGCGCACCTCCTTACCGCACCGGTCGACAATCCAGTCGTGGCGATCGAAGGGCAGCTCATACCTTGGAATGGCGAGAGAAAACTAACTGAAGACACCTACATTTTGTTTTATAGAAAGCATCCACAACTTTAAAAGTGGGGCGCTGACAGTATCATTTATAATTTCTTCCCAAAAGCTGTAAATTGAAACTCAGGCAGATACAGTTTAAACTCACCCCATCCAGTGTCGGAAGCGAGCTCGGGGTGAGTACTCTTTGGCTTTCCCACCAAACCTCTTCAAGGTCGGACCACATGGACATTCGCTGGAAGAGGACGCGAAATGAGACGTCTGATGAAAAGGCGCATTGCATAAACTTCAGGAAGAATCTGTGTTTCTTGCGGTGTTCTAGGCTGTTGTTTGTGTCTTGGCTCACCCTGCATGCATGGCCTCCCATTTCAGGATCTCGTGCCAGGCCTGCTCATTGTTCTGGTTGTGGATTTTAATGATGTTGTTCATGTCCTGAGCTGAAAGGTCATCATCACGCCAGCGCCACCTGCAGCACAGGATCACACACAGAAAAGACAATTATGCCATAAATACTTGTTGACGCCTGCTGACTTGTTGTGCTTGTTATAATGTAATTAGCTCATTAATATTTAAAGTCCTTGTAGTAAGAACGGACCCTTTTCGCAGCATAGCGTTCCAAAACATCTGTTCAGACGGGTAGACCCAGTTTTTGTCTGTGCCATGACGTGGAATGTTGGATTCCTCCCTGGTGACTGACAGGTGGAAAGGCTGGTCTGGAGCTGGACTTTGGTTAGGAGGAGGCATCTACACACACACACACACACACACACACACACACACACACACAAGGGAAAAAAAACATAAATAAAATTGTTGCAGAGTAATTTTCCTTTGACCAAGTAACTGATTAGGTAGTAGCTAAAACTCAAGTCTCTTAAAATCCAACATCATCATTTATTTATTGTTGGGCAGCTTTCACATTCTCACTCCATTCACCTACTCCATCATCCCTACGCTGAAGTAGTGTCGTTACCATATTTGCTGGGTCAATATCACTCTTCGTGTCTTCTGCAGCTTTCATGGGACACTCCACAAACTCATAGGCGCGGTCCTGATGAGCCGGACCTGCTTCTGCTCTATGCATCGGACACCCTGATGGAGGTGATGCTGCAGACGACAAGAACAGTTGAAGCATACTCTTGTGTAAAAAAGAAAAATCAGGCGGCAACTTATAACACTGAATTTCAAACTGATACCGTTTACAGAAGGAGACTGATGCATGGGACACTCAGAAGGAGGAGACACTACAAAGGCAAAGGCAAAATGCAAGTTACACTCAATATTATAAAACGTAATAATAGTCAGTTACTATGTTTCGTAGTATCGGTACCTTTGAGATTCTGGCCTTCGTGGTGCATGGGACAGCCCTGAGGAGGGGAGACTGTCACAGCCTCCGCCCTGACTGTAGGAGCAGCAGGTGTAGACCCAGAGGCTCCCATTCCACCCTGTCATGATGACGATGAGACCACAAACACAATATATTTATAACGTACCGACACAAATCTGGTGAAATGATACACATCGTGATACAGGGGTTATGATTCAATAGTGTAAATGAGATGATCAGACATTAACGCATTTAAAGTCACATGTTAAGGTCTGGACACTATTAGAGAAGGAGGTAAGTACTGGACTCAATACATCAGCAGTCAACAATCTGCAAAACTAAATGTTGATATAATGAGTTTCACTAAATGACTATAAACACAAAGAGCATCCTGTAGAAAACAGGGACGTCTTTAATTTGCAATATCAACAGTCGTTTCTTCTCGGTCATTTAAAGAGCAGTTCATTAGCTCACACGTGGGTGACAATAGCTTACACATATGATAAAATATTAGACTAATGAACACAAAACCTTGGACATGAAGATAGAACAGTTAGTAGTTACAGTTAGCTTGTGTTACTTCACCACTAACTGACCTCTAGCCCTCATGTCACATCTTCTGTTTATTCTGCGCTTCAAACACCGCTAACCAGAACACAATAACAACGAAATAGCAAATAAGTCTGATCGGAATAAAGAGTTAAGAGCACGAAGCCCAAATTAATTACAAATGAACTAGGAACAGCTAGCAGTTAGCATCATTCGCTTTTAGCTTGTTCATTTTAAAGTCACCTGAACAGTTAATACGTAACACTTTCAGAATCTGTGTGGCTTCTGCCTGTTTAAACACGCTAAGACAAAAAGCAAACAAAGCCACAGCAGGACAATGACTAACCTCTATTCACAAGCGCTGCTGTGTCTGGATAACGTTACGATCCCAATGTCAACGTGCAGGACAGATGCGTTACCCAAGGAGCTGCATGTGGCGGATGTACGATCTTCTTCTTGTGGCGAGTTTTAGCGTCAGCGTTTGAGCGGAGCACTGCGCTGCTGCCTCCCTGTGGTGGTCATCAGAACTGCACCAATACGAGGCAGAGACGGATCCCTGTCCACCTTCCTCATTCAAACTACCAGGTGATGTTGCAGTCGTAATATTTTGTATATTTTTAGTCACCTATATGTCTGAAAAAAAGTAACAACCTACTTTTACTATGACGTCATCCATAACCACTAGTATTAATATACTGTAGTGACGACTTGTATTTAACTAGACTGTAGTAGAGATAAATGTCCACTAGAGGGAGACAAGACGTCTTATTGTCAGTGAGTAAACACAGGGTCAACACGGCCCCCAAATTTAGTCACCTTCATATAATTTAATACTATTAACCAAGTGAAATTTAAAGACTTTGATATGTGTCAAGTGTATGACTGTTATATATGCTCAGCACCACAAAATAAAACTAGATCAGGAATGATCAGGGCTCAAGCAAGAGTCACGCATGCTTACTTGGCTGAAAATGTGTTTCTATTTGATCATTAGTTCACTGGTTGCCTTCTAATCTATATCCCTCTATATTATATTGAATTTTATCACAAAATGTCAAATTGCCTCTTTAATTGATTGTTTCCGTTAGTGTTCCACTCAGAAAACCACAAAACACAACAAACCGTAAATATGCCACAAGACAGTTTACTACTTTGTTTACAGCTACTGTTTGAATTATTCATTCTTTTTACAAAATTAATATTCATTATATAATATTCATTATATAAAAAGTAATATTATAGGTGCCAAATCAAATGACTGTGGCTTTATTAGTTGTTTATGTGGAATCAATTAGAGTTCTAGCTGAGGAACAAGAACTCATAGTTCGTTCACAGAAAAGCTACAGTCCTGCTATTTGTTGTGATTCGATGTCTTAATGAAGTTGTATGAAGTCCCAGATTTTAATTTTTCAAACTAACTGGGCCTCAACATTTGCAAACCTTTGATCGTCTCATCATCCACAACTTGGGTTTTGGTAGGAGCTAAAATATTTTCCTGTTTCCAAAGGCAAAACTGAACATCCTGTCCTCCAGCTGGCGCCACGTCATGTTGGAGAGAATAGTTGATCAAGCTTGATTTGTGACATAAAACAATAGGAAGGAGTGTCAAAACAGATCAACGTGTGACCACCAAGCTGTTTGTCCCGAGTCGTTCTGTCGGTGTTCAGCCGCTCCCGCTGTGTCCGGTATGTTAAATGCATGGTGTTACAGTTTTATGTATTTTTCCCTGCTGAATAAGTAAAGTAGGTTCATAAGCAACTATACTCAGATCTGTTGGATTGAGAAAAAATTAGCATGATCCAGACATGAAATTGCATGTAATTCTTCATACCCATTTATGTTTGTCACTGTAAAAGTAGATACAGTAAGACGTGTAAAGAACATGTACAGAAAGTCACAGCAGCAACAACAGAGCAGCAAGTGAATGTTATAGCGACTGGGTATAGTAAATGGTTGCTTAAGCATTGAACTGTGTTTTTGATTGTACATAAAGATGCCATATCTATTATTCACTTTTGTTTTGTCTGCAATAGAAACATACATCATATTTGAAATATTTGTGAATTAATACTTCAATGGCAGCTGAGATTAAGTTCAGAGGTGCTTGAGCAGCCCTTCAACCCTGACCATGATAAGAGCATTACTTGTGACGCGAGTCAACTTTGATTTACGTCGTTTCTGTCCACAGGAGACACACTCACGCCGTCACACTACACAGAGACACTGAACCAGAAGTGATCCTGAACCCAGGATACAGTGGTTCAGTGAATGTGGTGCTGAAGGTGTGGAGGTGGATCCGTTGGTCAGAGGAGACACAGTAGAAGGACACAATGCCAGCAGGATAGTCCACGAACACTGATACTCTGTTAGACACAGAGGAAGAGGGGATAGATCTGACTCTGTTTTTGTGCCAGACATAGTAATGACCTTTAAAGCAGTTCAGACACCACGACCGATCGTTTCCTCCAAACAAACAGCCATAACCGTCTCCTTTTCTCGTGATTCCTCTGTAACTCACTGAAACGTCAACATTTCCTCTCCACTCAACCTCAAAGTAACAGCGACCGGTCAGAACGTTTCCACACAGCAGCTGAGGCCACACATCAAATCTGTCTGGTTGATCAGGATACGACTGAATCTTCTTCACGTGTGTCACCTTCCTGTTGTTGTGAGAAAGCTGTAGTTTTGTGTTCACTGTGTTGGGGTCCACTTCCAGTTCACAGGCCCCTGATGAAGAGAACAAGACATTTTATTCCATGGAGATCCACACTGAGATAAACACTGAAGTCTCACCAATAAAAATGGACCAAGAAACAAGCTCTGAACCATCTGTCTTCTAAAACTCCACCGAGCTCACATTTAACACAGTTCAGCCTTTGACCATTAAATCTCAACCTGATCATCCAAAATTAGTGGAACGTGCGCAGCTTTGTTCTCAGGGGTCAAACTTAAAACACACTCACACTTGCTTAGACCAGGTTTCATCCACTGCAGCCCACAATGATCCAAACTGCAGGAAAGAGACAAAGTCAGAACCTGCGTCATACACCTTCACTCATTTCCACCATTAAATATGTTCGTCAGAGAGTCCAGCCTGAATCTGCCTGAGCCTTGACCTAAAACCGTTCTGCCCATTAGAGCCTGTGTTACAGTATAAGTTTACCTGAGAGTGTCCAGTCTCCAGTGAGGGTCCTCTAGTCCAGCAGATAGTAGCTTTATTCCTGCATCTCCTGGATGATTGTAGCTCAGGTCCAGCTCTTTCAGGTGGGAGGGGTTGGAGCTCAGAGCTGAGGCCAGAGAAGCAAAGCCTTCATCTGTGATCAGACAGCCTGACAGCCTGAACACAAACAGGAGAACATGTGAAGTAAGAAATTCATTCAACTTGTGCAAAGACTGGTTTAGATGAGCTAGATACTGACCTGAGAGTTTCCAGTCTGCACTGTTGTTTTTCTAGACCAACAGACAACAGCTTCACTCCTGAATCCTGCAGGTCGTTGTTACTCAGGTCCAGTTCTCTCAGACTAGAGGACTGGGAGCTGAGAACTGAGGACAGTGCTTCACAGCTTCTCTCTGACATCTTACAGCCACCAAGTCTGAAGATGATTAACATTCAGATTAATTTAATACACATCGCATTCTGATGTTAACATCTTTACAAAACCTAAAACCTTACTTGAGGGTTTCCAGTCTGTCCAGTGCAGCAGACATCTGAAGAACCCCTGAATCCAGCAGGTTATTGTGACTCAGGTCCAGTTCTCTTAGAGTAGAGGACTGCGAGCTGAGAACTGAGCACAGAGCTTCACAGCTTCTCTCTGACAGGTTACAGCCACTGAGTCTGGAGAGAACAACGTTGAAATGCTTTGGTTAAAAATAAACTGAACTTAACCAGGCTAATGTACATTTGAACCTACACAGCTTTGTTGGAGGCTTTGAGAACTGGCAGCAGCTTCAGAAGAGCCTCCTCTGAAGCAGAGTATTTCTTCAGGTCAAACACGTCCAGATCTTCTTGTGATGACAGTAAGATGAAAACCAGAGCCGACCACTGAGCAGGAGACATGGTATCTGTTGAGAGATGTCCTGATCTGAGCTGCTTTTGGATCTCCTCCACTAGAGAACAATCATTGAGTTCATTCAGACAGTGGAACAGGTTGATGCTTCTCTCTGCAGACAGATTCTCATTGATCCTCTTCTTGATGTATTGGACTGTTTCCTGATTGGTCTGTGGCATACTTCCTGTCGGGGTCAGCAGGCCTCGTAGGAGGATCTGATTGGTCTGCAGTGAAAGACCGAGGAGGAAGCGAAGGAACAAGTCCAGGTGTCCATTTGGACTCTGTAAGGCCTGGTCCACAGCGCTCTGTTGAAGACGCTTTACTTTATGTCCAATCAGTTTAGACCACACCAACACAGATGCTGGTTGTTGTTCTGACATCAGATTGACTCCAGACTTGATGAACGTCCGATGGACATGAACAGCAGCCAGGAACTCCTGGACACTCAGATGGATGAAGCAGAACACCGTTTCCTGGTACAGTCCTCTCTCCTCTCTAAAGATCTGTGTGAACACTCCTGAGTAAACTGAGGCTGCTCTGACATCGATGCCACACTCTGTCAGGTCTGACTCGTAGAAGATCAGGTTTCCTTTCTGCAGCTGCTCAAAAGCCAGTTTTCCCAGTGACTCAATCATCTTCCTGCTCTTTTTATTCCAGTGTGGATCTGTCTCAGCTCCTCCATCGTACTTGATGTTCTTCACTTTGATCTGGACCACCAGGAAGTGGATGTACATCTCAGTCAGGGTCTTGGGCAGCTCTCCTCCATCTCTGGTTTCCAGCAGATCCTCCAGAACCGTAGCAGTGATCCAGCAGAAGACTGGGATGTGGCACATGATGTGGAGGCTTCGTGATGTCTTGATGTGAGACATGACTGTGTTGGCCTGCTCCTCACCTCTGAGTCTTTTCCTGAAGTACTCCTCTTTCTTCTGGTCAGTGAACCCTCTGACCTCCGTCACCATGTCAACACACTCGGGAGGGATCTGATTGGCTGCTGCAGGTCGTGTGGTGATCCAGAGGCGAGCAGAGGGAAGCAGGTTCCCCCTGACGAGGTTTGTCAGCAGCACATCCACTGAGGTGGACTCTGTGGCATCAGTCAGTGTCTCATTGTTGTGGAAGTCCAGAGGAAGTCGACACTCATCCAGACCATCAAAGATGAACACGACCTGGAACTCTTCAAACCTGCAGATTCCTGCTTCTTTGGTTTCAGTAAAGAAGCGATGAACAAGTTCCACCAAGCTGAACTTTTGCTCTTTCAGCATGTTCAGCTCTTTGAAAGTGAATGGAAATGTGAACTGTATGTCCTGGTTGGCTTTGCCTTCAGTCCAGTCCAGAGTGAACTTCTGTGTTAAGACTGTTTTTCCAATGCCAGCCACTCCCTTGGTCATGACAGTTCTTACCGGTTTGTCTCTTTCAGGTGAACCTTTAAAGATGTCTTCTTGTCTAATTGTTTTTTCTGCTCTGTTTTGTTTCCTGGAGGCTGCTTCAATCTGTCTGACCTCATGCTCATCGTTGACCTCTCCAGTCCCTCCCTCTGTGATGTAGAGCTCTGTGTAGATCTGGTTCAGAAGGGTCGGGTTTCCTGCTTTAGCGATGCCCTCAAACACACACTGGAACCTCTCCTTCAGGTTAGACTTGAGTTTACGTCGACACACTGCAGTTTCAGTTTCTGCAAAAAAACATGTGTGTAAATGAAGAAAAACAGTCTCTGATGATGTTTCCATCATGATCAGTCTGTTTAAATCCTCTTACTTGTCTGCAGAGACTCAGCCAGCTCCCCCTGCTTCATCTGCCTCAGGAAGCTCAGTGTGATCTTCAGAAATGACTCTCTGCTGCTGTTGCTGCTCTGCCCTTCGTCATTCTCCCTCTGACTTTCTAAGCATTCTGGGTAATCTGGTCTCAGGACGCTTTGGATCTTCTTCAGCTCGTTCTTCACAAAAGTGATGATATTCTCCTCCAACAGCTGGAACCGAATGAAAAGTGAAAATTTCATTTAAGCTGGTAGAAGACAACATGTGGTTGATGTGTCAGTCTAAAGACCTACTGGTCTGAACAGAGCAGTGTGGAGTCCGTCAGGACCTGAATGCTGGTTTAAGATTCAATCTGGGTTTAGAGGAATCCATAGGAAAGTGGGATTGGACATGTACAAACCAGAAACACAGAGTCCAGGTCCGGCTGCTGATGCTGGGCAGACTGATCACTGGGAACACCTGAGATTTCCTCATCAACTCTGGAGGAAACATCACATAGTTCGGCTGAAACAGCCTTCAGAGTTGGGAGATTCCTTTTTTTAAATAGATCCTTTTTTTTTAACCTGGATTAAGTCTTGATTGGTGATTGTAGAATCAATCAAAATCAAAAATCAATTCTCTGAATTTCTTATCTGGTCTCTGCTGCAACCTGACACAAATGAAAATGATTTAGAAGCTGATAGCAGATGAACTGTGAGCAGACGACTAGTAGCTGAAATTAGAAGCAGATAGAAACTCAAGAAGAAGAAGAAGTGGGTGAGGAACATTCTCCTGTTCGTTAACATGTCTGATAAAAGACGCTTCTCGTCTCAGTTGGTTAGTTGACTAAGCAGTGCTTGTCTTTGGTAACTAAGACACTTAGTGGTTTATTATTTACTCTTCTCAGTTTTGAATAGTTGAGTTGCAGATGTGACCTTGAGTGCGAATAACACACTAACTACACTTACTCTGACAAGAGAAGAGTCGTGGACTGTTGGGGATCTCACCTGTGAGCTTTGCTCTGGCTCTCATGGTCCCCACACAGCGTGATTGTAGAATCAATCAAAATCAAAAATCAATTCTCTGATTACATTTCTCACCTTGCATCAGCAGGTTGTTTATCTCTGAAGCCAATTGGCGCTTCGCTCATAGACCGTTCACTCTTCATAGAGACCCCGCTGGGTCCAGGAGAATCTGGTCTCTGCTGCAACCTGACACAAATGAAAATGATTTAGAAGTTGATAGCAGATGAACTGTGAGCAGACGACTAGTAGCTGAAATGTTAGAAGCAGATAGAAACTCAAGAAGAAGAAGAAGTGGGTGAGGAACATTCTCCTGTTCGTTAACATGTCTGATAAAAGACGCTTCTCGTCTCAGTTGGTTAGTTGACTAAGCAGTGCTTGTCTTTGGTAACTAAGACACTTAGTGGTTTATTATTTACTCTTCTCAGTTTTCAATAGTTGAGTTGCAGATGTGACCTTGAGTGCGAATAACACACTAACTACACTTACTCTGACAAGAGAAGAGTCGTGGACTGCTGGGGATCTCACCTGTGAGCTTTGCTCTGGCTCTCATGGTCCCCACACAGCGTGATTGTAGAATCAATCAAAATCAAAAATCAATTCTCTGATTACATTTCTCACCTTGCATCAGCAGGTTGTTTATCTCTGAAGCCAATTGGCGCTTCGCTCATAGACCGTTCACTCTTCATAGAGACCCCGCTGGGTCCAGGAGAATCTGGTCTCTGCTGCAACCTGACACAAATGAAAATGATTTAGAAGCTGATAGCAGATGAACTGTGAGCAGACGACTAGTAGCTGAAATGTTAGAAGCAGATAGAAACTCAAGAAGAAGAAGAAGTGGGTGAGGAACATTCTCCTGTTCGTTAACATGTCTGATAAAAGACGCTTCTCGTCTCAGTTGGTTAGTTGACTAAGCAGTGCTTGTCTTTGGTAACTAAGACACTTAGTGGTTTATTATTTACTCTTCTCAGTTTTCAATAGTTGAGTTGCAGATGTGACCTTGAGTGCGAATAACACACTAACTACACTTACTCTGACAAGAGAAGAGTCGTGGACTGCTGGGGATCTCACCTGTGAGCTTTGCTCTGGCTCTAATGGTCCCCACACATCGTGATTGTAGAATCAATCAAAATCAAAAATCAATTCTCTGATTACATTTCTCACCTTGCATCAGCAGGTTGTTTATCTCTGAAGCCAATTGGCGCTTCGCTCATAGACCGTTCACTCTTCATAGCGGCTCCCTCCTCTCCGTCCTCGCACTGATTCATAGCTGAGCTGAGCTCAGTCTGACAATGTTCCCTTGGAAGATGCTCAGCAGCTGAATTCACATCAAGTCACACAGATGTTGGAGCTTCAGCTGGAGATAGAGAGGAAGCTGCTTCAGCAGCTCTTTACTGTCAAAGTTCAGAAACATCAAGGAAAGTCACATCAGATCTACTTTCTACTGGCAGAAAGTGGAGGACGGCAGCATCATCATCAGTTACAGCCAGAGACTTCACAGTGAGAACAAATCCAAACTTTATCAGTAAATAGTTTCTCTGTGGTCAAATGTAAACTAAGACAAACACAGGAAATGAAACCTGGAGCTTCTGTTTGAAGCAGAGACAGAAATATAATATTACTGTTACACTGATGATAAACAAACAGCAACAGTGAAAGAAAGAAGTCAGAATGTAAACAAATTGTTCTCACCAACACCACAGGCTCACAGCTGTCGACAGATTTCAAAAGTCGCGTAGCTTGTAGTTTGTAGCTTGTAGCTTGAACATGTTTATACCAGAGGTAAACAGAAACAACATCAACCAGAAAAACCTGTTTCACCTGGTTTTCCCCTGTACCACATCCCAACCGTCTGCTCTTTCCTTCGGTCTGTCTGAGAACAGTTCACACATGGTCTGAGTTTCAGAGCTGTCAGTCAAACTAAGTCTCACTCAGAGCTCTGGATCAGTGCACCTCAGCCAAGTGGATCCTGTCTGACCAGTTCTGACACTTGTTGCACGATGTGGCTCAGATTCCAGTCCAACTGCTGTTCACTCAGAGAACCGGAAATCAAACTCAAATGTTAAACAGAGCATAGAAACGTTTGGACTGTACTGTGACCCAACACAATGTGATCACAGTGATGCTGCTGGTCAAACTCCCACAGATTCCCACCTGCTCAACTCACTTCAACTCCACTGAAGAAGTCAGTCCTGGTATCTGAGAGCATTTAATCTGAGGTCACAGACCTTCATGTCCACGTCTAGAAAAACATCAGAGCAATAGCAAAAACAGTGCAACCAATGTAGAGAAAGACCGAGATGATGGAGATCTACCATCTGCCCACTAGGTAGAGCTGAAACACCAGAACAGAAAGATGCTGGAGCTCCTCCACTGATGCTGCTGAACAACAAACTGAACTTGACCTGAAGGATGTGGGTCTAAGTCACATGGGCTGATCGCCAGTGGATCTGTCCTGGGTCCTGTCTGATCCCTTCTGACATCTGGGAGAAAAAGCTGACATGAAGAAACACATTCAGGAGCCCGTGACGAGCAGATAATTAGTAGGAACACGTTGAGGCCCTCAAGTGGTCGCCTGGTAAACTGCAGGTTCTTGTCAGCCTCACCACCATCTAAGCATCAAAGCAAATCCCTGGAAAAACTCCAGACTGCAATTAATGACAGGTTTGTGAAACGTAACACCAGTCTCACTGATTAAGACCTGGCCTTTCACACAGGTCCTTTCATTCACGTTAAACAGACTGAGGCAGAAGACTTTCCTAATGTCTTCCAGAACTTCACACAACATCTTCATGCCAGGAATAAGATTTAAAAAATGATGTTGCACAACGAGGGATATATTTGAACTTCTGTCTAGTTTAGCACTTGGCCTTCAAATGTTTGTAGAGAAACTCTTACGCTTCTTGTTTCTGGCTTTTACTGACTTTAGCGCTTCCTGCTCATGCTTTGTTTTTGGTATCAGATGTTTGCTCATCCCTTAGAACTCAACTGTCTCAGTTCTACCTGTGAGGATTTCTGCCTGGTCTGGACGTATCGCTGTATATTTAATTTTCCCTCTTTGGTTTTGTGTTGTTTTGGCTCCAGAATTCTCGCAGCAGATTCAATAAAATTCCTTGTCCTTGGCCTTCCATGCTCTGGCCCGTCCTTCCTGCCACTCAGGGTTCAAAGTACCGTAGCTTGTGAAATCAGTTCAGGTGTTTTAGGGAAATGTCACAGTTGAACCTGTAATTACAGAGTCATTTGAGGTTTAACAGGACTATTTTAATCGTCCATCACCAACTATTTTCTCTGTGGCTTTGTTCTCCTGATTAATTCCAGTGCGTTTT
The DNA here is from genome assembly GCA_030770545.1 of Macropodus opercularis. Lineage (NCBI taxonomy): Eukaryota > Metazoa > Chordata > Actinopteri > Anabantiformes > Osphronemidae > Macropodus > Macropodus opercularis. Next base: position 10,194,009 of record JAUCMP010000028.1, read on the forward strand.
ACAGCTGGGATATAAAAATGGATAATATTGTGTTATTTTCAGTTCGCTGTTTTTAATACGTTTCCTTCGCTCATTGTGCTTTTATCTGCATTTGTCTCCACTTGCTCTGGCTTTGATCACACACGAGGTGACAGGCACGTCTGTTTCTGCAAGAAATCAACTAGAGGCTGTATTTATACAGACGGGCCCTTTAAAGGGGGCTTATGTAAGCATGATGGTTAGAGTAACAGAGGTAGGGTAAATGCCGGAGAGGTCAAACCAACACCACCAGGCAACAGTTCTAACAGGTTGTAGTTAGAAAAGATTCAAAATATTTCCGTATTACTTTCATTTTTACTAGTACAGGATTTATATTTCATTGCCTTAAACAGTTCAGACTTGGGTTTGAAGGTTTGAAATGGATGTAGTGCGTAGTGTCTTGGTGGCAATTTATGGAGTTTATGTGGTTGAATTCAGATCATTTAAATATTCACATAACATTAATGTCAAAGGTTAGTTCTGCTGGGTTTGGTTAACACGACAAAGAGCACATTTTTATATGCATCCAATCAAACTCGGATAAATCAACACATGCTTCCTTTCATTTATTCAAAAAACATACATTTTATTATTCAGCCTTAAAATTTGAGTTGCGCAAGTTGAAATTCCTCACAAGGGCTTTGCATCATCATTGAGTCAATACACCACTATCTTCTTTTACTCAGGTTCTCCTGCTGCTGCTTCAAGTCACGTACAATTATAATTTCTTTCATATGTTTGAGCAGTGAGTCATATCAGCTGCAGGAAGAAAAAATTCTATAAAGCTGTACCTGGTCTCATCTATTAAATGTCTTTCAACTCTGGATGAGAAATAAGAAAGAAATCAAAACTGCAGGGCTTTGCATTATTTTTCCACTCAGATGAGAAAACTGGTCCCATGACGACAAGATTTCTCTCTCTCTTCTAGTAATGTTTTTACCGAGGATTTAGGAAAATAACAAACTGCAAACTGACAGTTTTTGTAAACTTTTTTTAATAAAGGCCATAATATGGCTATGTGAACTTTTATAAATGATACTGTGGATGAAAAGCTCAGCCTCAATTCAAAATTCACAGTTCTCTCCACCGTTGCTCTTCAATATTAACGGCAAACGGTTGCTGTTCAAGTCCACAAGATTAAGTAAACTGCACAAAAATATTAAACCGCAGTTGTCTGTTGAAATGCAAAAGCATCTAAATATACTTAAGTTCGAAATGACTTCATGTTTGATGTTTGAGGCGTCTAACAAGCTCTGTTCACCCAAACTGTGCACACCCTGACTGACCCTTCGTGTAAACAATAGGAAAACGAAGAGTGGGGAACAAAAAAAAAACAACTGTAGTCCAATTTGAGTATTTAGCTTATTTCAAGTTTAAAGAAGTTTTACACCACAAGATGAGTGTTCTGGGAGTTCTAAATGTGACTTTTTTTTCTTCCTGTGGTTGGGGTCATCCCAGTTTTAACTGGAAATTATAGCTTGTGTCCTGTCAGTGGAGGGCAGCCCTGAAGACGACGGTTTGGCTCAGGGCAGCATCACATCAACCGTAGCTCCTACTCGTGGATGTTGTGCTGTAACATTGTACTATATTCTAAGTTTCATCCTTTAGAAATGCTTAGATCCACTCACAAACATTGGAAATACTCTTAGATATTGGAGGTACAGCAGATGAAGTGATGAAAAGTAATGAAAATCATGTTTCCCTTAATAGATGTTTGCTTGGCTTGTGCTTGTGCAACATCAGAAATAAAAATAAGATGTTAGCTTGGCAACAAACATGGGGTTTGAGCTTGCTGTTTAAACTTTGAGGTTCTTTGGGTACCAGTATTTATTCCCAGACTCCAGGGTAGGTAGAAATATTGTACCATCCACAATGTTTTCCACTAAGACGCGCAAGCAGCTGCATCCACCCTATTTATACAGAGCTGGGTTAAATATAGGAACACACAGAGCAAGGAACTAGTTATTGTGGCTTAAAGAATGTCTTTTTATAGATGTTTTTTTAAACAGATGGTGAAGACTCTTTTGCAAGACATATTATTTGCTACACTGAATAGATATAACATACCAGCTGCTGATGACATCTGTTATGGAAATGCTTTAGTGGGTTCGTCAGATGCCTTGTTACTTACCACTGTTGAATAATTTACAACGAATTATTAGTGCAGCTTTACATTTCATTCATTCGTTTCATCAAATTAGAGAAAATACACAACACCTAATTACTTCAGAATTATTTTTTGTGCATTTTGTGCAAGTTAAGAACTATAAAGTGAAAACGTAAGCACAGGAGACGGTGGAGAGGAAAAACATTCTTTAACGAAAGAAACCTCCAGCAAAACAAGGCTCAGGACGTCTGCCTTGAGCAGTTTGGTTGAAGGAACAGAGAGGAGAGAAAAGAAGAGCAAATACCTGCCGGACCTGCAGGACCCCTCACAAGATTGGTACAAAACTTAACTTGCTTAGTAGCATAAACATTTTAACAAACTTTTAAAAATGGTTTACAGGCTATAGCACTGAAGAAAAACTGTCTGAAGACATTAGGCATTAGTCGTTTTATTATATAGAACAGTAATTACATTGTTGCTTGAATTGGTTTAGATGCTGCTGGTACAGTAGTGGTGCAGTGGTTTAGTTCCTTTTCTCACAGTTAAGACCTGGGGCTGTTTCTGTGTGACATTTGTGTGAACTTAAGTGGGTTTCCTTTGATTTGGTCCATCACACAACAGCAGATGATTCTTGTCGGACATGTTCACATTTTTAGGGAACACTTCATTTGGTCTCGTCAAGGATTCAGTCAAGAGTTTTTGTAAATACCAGCCTCTGAAATAATGGATCTAACTCTACGCCTATTCATTATTACTGTGTTGTTGTTCTCTCTGAACATGGAAAAAAGCAGTGGACGGCTTAATCGTGGTCTGAGTCTGAATAAAGGCCATGTGTTTACAGATGTGCTGCCCACATTTCTGTTTTGAAACACTGCCCGCGCATATAAAGAGGTATTTATTAAGCGCGCATGCCACACACACATTAGCAGATGTGGGCCTCGGAACATTTAATCCGCCTACACGGTGTTGAGTATTCTACGTTTCCTGAACCCGCCTGGTCGCAGTCAAACACACCCTGGAATGTTACACTTTTACATCATTGCAGCAGGAAGACGAATTAAACCACTGCAGGATGATGTAAAAACGGGATCTTTGGCTTTCATAGTACACACAGTACCTGGTATCAGTGTCTCTACGCTCACATCAATGCCTGGATTTACTCTGAGGGACAGAGACGTAAAAATACCAAGAAGGAAACTTATAATTTAATGCTGTGCTGTGTTTAGTTTGAACAAGATGCTGACAATTGTTGTAAAGTTCCTGTGCTGCTGTGCAGGGCAGACAAACCCTCTACTGATGTGTTCAGAATATCAAACGATGTTTGTCTCTTTCTATGACAAACACAAATTCATGAAAACTTAAAACGTGGCTGTAAAAGGTTTCATGATGCAAAAAGAAAGCTGTAGTCAGCAAAAAATAACTTCAGTATTCAGCAAAGCAAAGTTATTCAGGATTAAAAATTAAATCCTTGCTTCATCAGTCTTTTGGGATATGGTAGTTAGAATTCAGTTCATTTGATTACAGTTTGAACACAAAACTACAAGATAGGTAGAGACAAAGTTGTAACATAACAATTGGAGCCAGATCTTATTTGTGTTCTGCTGTGGGGATCAGCTAAATGTCAACTGACGAGGCACACAAAGAGGCTCGGCACTTCTCATTTCTGTTCTCGGTTAATATCCAATGTGGTTTGAATTTTTCCATGTTTTTCACAAGCCTGTGGGGTTTTGAACTCTGCCTGGTAAAATAAAAATATAAAACAAAGCACAAGTGGAGAAGTAGAGAAGAAAAAAACGTTTAGATAGTTTTCTTTGAAGCCTGATAATACAGTATAATGACAGTATAAATATGTTGGCAGCGATTTATGATAACGGCATCAACATCCTCCCTTGTTTCCCTAACACACTGAGATTATGTGTGAGATCACCTTTGGTGTCAGAGCAGGTGCTGATGGAAACACCTGCTGTGACATCATTGAGCGGCATGTTGCCAGCAGTGAAGCATGCTGGGAGTCCAGCTGACAGCAGCAGGGCTCTGTTCTTTGTAATTCAGTTGTGATCAGAGTAGAATCCTGTTGCGCCCCGAGGGACTTTAGAAGCAAGTCAGCTATGTGTTTTAGTAATTTGTGCTCCTATATTTGGAAAATCTAAGAATTATTATTAATTAAAAGAATATGTTCCGCAGTGATGTAAACGCTACAGCTTTTTAAAAAAAAAGAAATCTGACAAGTTTACCTCTAAACTTACAGTAAACCCATCTTGAGCATATAAACCACTGATTATTATGGAGCTTTGTGAGTTTTTTTAAATTTCATAAGTCTAGAAATACAACACTGGGAGGGTGCTCTCAGCTGACAGTCTTGGCTTTATACCGGGGCCACAGGTGGCTCATGTTATTCTCCTTCCTTCTCCTTCCAGTGGCATTGTGAGTCATGGCTTACCTCAGCCACGTCAAACCCGGCGCCTGGGAATGAAGCAAACAGCTCAATAGTAAAGGGAGATTTCCAGGGTGACAATAGCAAACCATATGTTTCTGTTCCCCATCCATCACGGCTGACACCAAAACACTGACAGAGCCTGCACTTTTTCTTTCACTGCGTTCTGACTCAAACTAAAACACACACACACACACACACAAATCAACCAGGAGTGTACAGTGTGTGTGTGTGTGCCATGGAAGCAGAATGAATAAATACTGCACATGAGCGACTAGTGTGAACTCGACAGACGTTTGCTTTAGGAAATGAAGTGTTTCCACTGACACCTTTCACCGTAAGCCCGGCCTCTTTCAGTGCCTGCTGCGTGTTTTCACATGTGACAGGTAGTGAAAGGCCGTGTAATGCAGCCCTGACACAAAAGCAGAATCCAACCAACCTTTCACTTGCGCATCACCGTGGTTCACAGCTGAAAATGGAAAGTTCACAGACCTGCATGTCGCATGAAGAAGCCATGTGAAAAGGGTAGTTGATGAAACAGTTTCGCTTAGTTTAGCTGGAACAAGCCAACTTAGCAACCCTGAAGGTTTAAGCTAAAACATTAAAGACCTTTCAGTTGAACACACTGTTAGTAAAAAAAATATACTAATACTAATAATAAAAACTAGTTATTATGCAACGTCTCAAATTCTTTCATTTTAGACTGAAATCTGACATGTCCATCAAAATAAAAACTCTAAAACGAATGAAAAACTGAGTGGCTTAATTACTTTTAATTAAGCCAAAATACAAAGACAAAATATTTCAGCTGATGCAAGCAGGATTGTGGAAGCTGTGCAATATTTGGCAGATGGACGTAATAAAATATAACCATATTTATATTGTCCTTATTTGAACTGAAGACAGAGAACTTGCCTCAAGCAGTCAACCCATGTGTTAGAACATTTTACCTTGAATCATTCTGTTTCATGTGACTGAAACCACACCACTCTCCTCCTCAGAGCAGCCTGTCACTGGGTCTTGTAGATAAACCCAAAACATGAGATTCTGATCCTATGAATGGAATTTATTGTTGATTGTTATATCGGTGAGCTATGTATGTAAGGCACACATGCTTTTGCAAATCGGTTTGAATTACAACCATTACTGCAAAAGGCATTAATCGATATTGGGTAATGGGAATCTCATACAGTTTTAGCTGGATGTGTTCAGTAGCCCATACTTTTCAGAAAGGACTTTTGAATGCATTGCTCAATGAAAACCAAACAGGTTAAAAAGCACTTGTTTCCATATAATTGATGTGATTGATCTAATATTTATCTTCTTAGTCAGCCTTTTGTGCTGACTCCCACAGGGCAAATGACTCGTGCTTCATTTGGCTTTTGTTGCAACACAACCTGCAGCTCACGTTATGGTGATCACACAATCGAATAGATGCTGTATGACTTTACCAGTATTCAGTTAAAACTCTTCTTCAGACATTTATTTTTGGGAATTATTAAATAAATCTGTCTCATTGTGCTTTGTGAGTATATTTTGCTACAGTCACCAGTAAAATTATGAATTGCACTGCCCCGTCACAGTGTAGTTGATACTGTAGCACCTGGAGTGCAGCTGCACCATAACAAACCCTTTTCACGGTTCATGAATAAAAAAAAAAAAAAAGCAAGTAGAAAGAACCCAAATGCAGAGAATCGAGCAGGCAGGGTTAGGGTATAGAACATCAGGTGACTTTAATAAAGTCAAAACAGTCCTACTTATAAGTCCAAGTAAACACAGCAGGCAGAGATGACAGGAAGCACAAGTCAGAAGACAGGAAAAGGGTTGAAAACAGGGTTACAGACCAAACAAAACGACAAATACAGTGACACTCAGGAGGTCAAGATGAAGTCCAATAAATGTGATGCAAACGTCCAGGAGAAAACAGATCCAAATATGGAAAAGTTAGACCACTAAGAGACAGAACCTAAGAATCTAACCAAGGCCTCATGAATGGCTGATATGTGTGTATAACTAATGAAGGAAATGAAAAGCAGGTGTGTGAGAAGGTAGGGCAGGTCTAGAGGAGTAATAGGAAACAGGTGTGTAAAAGGCGAGCAGAACATCAGGTAAGGGATGGAAAAGTGAACATGAAATCAGTTAATATTACAGGGACAGGACGGGATTCGTGGCAGGATCTTCGGTTGGGGGGGGGGGCTCATGCAGGGGACTCCAGTCAGTTTGATGCTCAAAGAGGGAAATGAAGAAGACAACCCCAAGTTACGCAACTTAGCAGCAGGCTGTGTCATCAGAGAGGCTGGAGCACAGGGAAGCAGGTTGTAGCAGATGCTTGACATTTATACTGAGATGAGTCCATTTATTTTAGCCTTTGCATATATCATAACTGCTTTTTTCTACCATGATCGCTCATATTAACCCTTGTGCTGCTTTCGAGGGGTCAAAACAACCCCACCGTAAAAAGTAAGAGGCGCCAAGGCTCAAAAACACACAACGCACAAGGGTTGGATAAAACAGCCTTCGTGGGTGTTGCGTCCAAGCAATGGACACGTGTGGGTCTTCTGATGAACAAGTTTATCCAGCTGTTCATCTAGATAAAATGTGTTGTGATTTATTGTCTGTCTGCAGCTGTTTTATCCAACCCTTGTGTGGTTTTTGAGCTTTGAGCTCCCCCTATTTTTCATTTTGACCCCTCGAAGGCTGCACGAGGGTTAAACAAATCACACAAAACAGTATTTTGGAAATCTGATTTTAAAAAATCCTTTAAATTTGAATTTTTGTTTTCTCTGCCTTCCAATTTTAAAAACTGACACATTCACCACTTCAACTTTCACCACCTAACCTGTGTGGGCAGGTCAGGTGGTGAAAAACAACTCTGGGGTGACTTTAATTATATTTTTCCTCTCATTTGTTTCTATTAAAAAAACAAGGCAAAGGTTGGTTGTATCTGGACATGTAGCAGGATACATGTTTGTGGGGAAACAATTGTTTTGAATTGTTCTGTGTTTCGTTTGTTGTTTGTAATGAAAGACGTGAATGTGACTGATGTTTGTTGCATCCTGTCTGGAATGAAGGAAGAGCTTATTTTGCCACTTTTTCCGTTTACATGTTAATAAACAGGGTCACATCTCTATACATAGACACACACACACACAATCGCAAGCATCTGTAAAACCATGTTATAACTGAATAGAAACATCTGGTCAGTGGTGACAGCGAGAGGCCTGATGGAAAACAACAACACTGAATTGATCATGGCGTCTAACTACATCTGCTGTGACAATGGAGCTTTATGCTTAAGCTGGGAGCCAGTTGGCCAGTTGCTTCAGGAAGGAGCCTCTGGCCTCAGGGTCTCTACTGCAAACAAGAGAGTGAAAGTTGCTGGTTCTGATGGTCTGTCAGCTGCTGAAGTGGGAGGGTGTGTCCGCTCACATGGGTTTATTGCTGTTTTGAGTGGTCTCTAAGTCATTAAATAAATATAAAATATTGGCAGATAAATATGCCGTCCAAGCTCACAAACATACTGAACCAAGCAAAGTTCTAAATGTGCAAAGCAAATAACTTCTGGTTAGGTTTGGTGTGGTGGGATAGCACCAACAGGACAATTCCTGTTTGCAAAACTTATGCCAAGCCTCCAAAAATGTTGTGGTACAACAATAAGAAGGGCCCTGCAGTCGTTGTTAAGCCATGTCCTCCTCCACCCAATCTCTAACCAGTGGTACACTGGTAGCTTTCCATTTGATGAAGATTCTTCTGGCTGGAAACTAGAAGACGACAAACTCAGGGTGGCACATAGGAGTCACTTCTAGATCACTGTGTACATGTAAGTAACAGTTAATAGTAAACCTACTTAAACCTAGACCTAAAAAAAAAAAATCATGAGAGCTTCTTCTCAGCCGTCTAGATTAAATGAGTCAAATCACAGGACTCGCTGTCACACTCCCTGTCTGAATGTGTTAAACTTTATTATAGAGAACACTGTTTCCATTGCTCCTTCGTGTTTCATTTTAACATTTTGAAATATCCTAGACAACAAAGCATCAGTACTGATCAAAATCCAACTCGAGTCTCAATCTGCTGGTATTCCTTACGGCTAAATACTGCACAGTAACACCAACCACAACCTTTGCCAGTATGGAAGTGCAACCTGGAAGTAGCCTGCCAGACATCTACTGTATGACCTGTGGCGAAGACAGACTGGCTGGTGATCATTGTGATTTATTACTCTAAAGGCATCTAAATACCTGAACGTGAGTCACATGAACATGATCTACATGTAGATTGTTCATTAACTGCTTTCAGTTCTTATCTTCCCTGTTTCACGCGTCCGTTTTCTATACGGCTTCATCTATTTGTGTGTCTACACAGGTTGCACTTCTGCTCCTGCTTTATGTGCAACCATGACCTGAAGCTAACATATTTGTGGTAGATCTTCTCCTTACATTTGTATGTAACGAAGAGTTAATTTGTGTTGGCATGTGGATACTGTCAAAACCTGCAGCTGAACATGTTCAGTGTAAACACTGTTACATGTTACATTTTGGAGTATTTTCTATACATAGAGGAACAGCAGAATGTTGTTCCATCCAGTTCTGTTACAGTTTAATTCAACAAATAAAATGTTTTCTTCATTTTCTATTCATCTACTTTTACAGTACATGTATTCACATGTTTTTAACTCCCAGTGGACCTTTGTACATCTGTATGAATACATGATTCATTCCTGTTCCCTTTGCTGCTCGTGGGCTGTCTCTCTGCATGGCCCCTCTATTCACGCCTGTCAACAGCATGATGTAGCCACATGGGGCTGAAATGCTGACTCCAGCCCCTGACATCCTCCTCCCCCGCAACCTTTGACCCATTACAAAAGAGGGTGTCTCCCTGGACACAGATTTCCCTGCTGTTTGGCGGCTGCGCGGCACAAAAAGCCGCCTGGTCCAGTTGACACGGGTATTAGGAGGGACAATGAGGGGACAGACTGGGAGGCCTCCTGAAAAACACTTCCTGTCACTAGATGGGTATATTGAAAAATCAATAATCTGTCTTATTAATAATAATGTAGTATCTGCATACAGTATTTATGGGCATTCCATATACAGCATTTTAAGCCTTTAGACTGATCTTGTTTCTACATAACTCAACTCGAGCTGGTGCTGGCTTGATGGAAAGGTCATACTGGTCATAGCAGGCTGGTACATATAAGATCTACATGGTTTGTAAAGATACAAATTAAAATGTATTTTCAAAAATACAGTATATTTTGATTCATTACCTCATACGTTTTGGTAAAACTGTAGTGCCACATAGATATATTCTCTAGTAATGTTTTCCAAGTACATAGACTATTCTTGTCTGACTCCTAAGCTCCATCCTTTATGTGGTTCTGCTTGAACTGATGCATTTTTTATTTATTTTTTTAGCATCTTGTGTGAGCGCTTTCTTCAGCCAGACAAATTTGCCAAAACAGATCCATCATGCTTTAGATGCCACAAGCTGACATAGTAGGCAAACTTATGTGCTTTGAGTGTTGCACACACTGAGTAATGTCTTTTGGCTGAACATGAAGTCCGATTTTTACTTTACATGTTAGGTTTTTTAAATAGTGCCATGACTCTGTGGCTCTATTACAAGTTGCCTCCACAAACAAATTCAAAGTAATGATTTTTTTTTTTTTATAATTGCAAATTACACATGAACCCTTTTAAATGCTCACCACAACTAATTGTAAATGCTGTTTTCTGTTGGAAGATGCTGAAGTTTCTTCACAGATGCAACCGAAACTGCATCTTATTTATATGATATTGGCCATATGGAGTCAACTTCTCTGTTTATTTTAGGTGAGTATTGATGTTTTGAAGTCCTAGCATGGGAACCTTCAGCATTTACTGTTCTTATTGTGCAACCTAAACCTCAATGCCTGTTGTCAACAAGACTGGCTTCAGGTCTTTTGCAGTCACTCAGGATTATTCTCCACCTGCTGCCTTAAATCTGCACAAAACACTCGATAGCTTCCTTTTTCTGCCACATCCAGGTATTGCACACACTCCTGCTTTGACTTTGAACTTGTGTTTCTAGAAACATTGCGCCTTTGTTATTTTGTTTGTATCTATTTTCTAGTTTTTAAAAGGCAATTATATTTTTTATTGACAGACAACCAGAGACGGGAACAGATCGGGCAACAGTTATGTTGTTGGGTAACTTGGACCTTTTGCCTAAAACTGGATGACTTAGGATACAGTACAGCTCTTAATGCTTAGATGTGTTTTTTATCAATTGGAGCTGATCTTTTTGTTTTAAAGGCTCACACGGTGGGTCCCATGGTGTTCTGACACCAGATTTTAATCTGATCTCATTAATGGAGATTTGATAGAAAGATATATTGGAGGGAAAACTCTAGATTATTGGAGGGAAAACTATAGATTTTCGCTTAAAATAAACATTACTTTAGTCTGTTAATTTACAGTTATTTACAATAATGAAAAGCCTCACCTGCACCAAAGGGTTCAATTCGTCCTTTTATCGTTAATTTGTTTTTGTGTTTATTTATTTTATTTATTATTAGTAGTAGTCTTATGTCGTGGATATTTCAGTGACTCTCAATTAAAGTACAAGGAGAACCTGCCACTTCCTGATTGAGTAAATGTTTTTGTTAATTTGCTCCAGAAGAAATGTGACTTTGAACTATACAGTCAGTGAGTTTTTATACTTTTTAAATCCGCTCTTTTGTCGCCGTTAACCGGGGCCGTGTTCGTTCTGCGCATGTCATCTGCGGTCTGTCCAACCGGGGGGAAACCGGGGGATGGAGAGAGAGAGAGAGAGAGAGAGAGAGAGAGAGAGAGAGAGTTAACAGCGGACCCATGGAGCAAGTCGCAGCACTAGTGTTTTCTATGTCTTCTTGTCCACGATGCACTTTAGGATTTCAATAAGATGCGTGTGTGTTTCCAGATAATCAGTTTCCTCCTCGCCGTAAACTTTTACTACCAGCCGCTCCGAGCTCAGGGTGAGTATCTGATTTCATCTTCATAACTCCGGGTCATATCGGCGTCTGGGTGTCATTTCGCACACTAGTCAATTCAGCGGCCGATAACAATTAAATTGCCATAGAAGTCAAACATTTAGCCATTGTGCGAGGGTCCTGGCTGCCTTGTTGATCCAGTGACAGTTGGCATCCTGTTCGGCCGATTTCGCTCCTCTGTCTGGGGCATGTCACGCCAAACTCCATTCCGAAGTCCTACAATGGAGCATTTCCCGGCTCATTAGTGTACTTGGACACATCGCTGGCCAGTTGTTCAGGACATTTTCTAAATAATAAAGCTCCTCTGGTAAATTCGGCTAAATGAATAACCCGATAGTCCGCAGTTTAGTCAATGAAACCTTTAGACTTGAACTAGTTCAGAATGCTAGTTGCCCCCCACCTCGGAGTGCCTAGGTGGGAAATGACTGTGGGAATAACGGGGAAAAACAAAAAGTTAAGTGAAACGTCATCATATTTAGTGTATTTAATGCACGCCGAACTGAAATCTACACGATTGCCCTCCAAGAACAGCGTTTAGCGCTGGCGTCGAGTGTTTATGTTCGCCTAAAAGCAGATATGTGCTGATTTAATCAATCACTGACATGAACGTTAGCATGACGCTCTGTCCGTCACGGCGATCGCAACGTATGGGGTTAGCAGTTTCTGACAAAACACCTCTGCTGAGCTTTTAAACTTACGACTACAGCGGCGGCGTAGTTCATATAACGTTCACTTAGTTTAATATCCATCTGCAGGTCGGTTATAGTGACTTTGAAAAGATTTGTTGAGCCGCTCTCTAGAGAAATAACCGGGGAAAGGAAGGAAACAGCGCTGAAATAGCGGATTTCGAGGAGGAAAAAAAACGGGAACGTTACAGCCACAGCAAACTTCATACACAATTTAGCACATTCTAGATTTTTTTGGTTATTAGAAAATGTGCATTGCTTTTACGAATTATTCTTTAAAGATGCTATTTAAGACGACTCGTTCTTCATTTCGGCATCTATGTTAAACCATCAAAACACGTTTATATTCACATTATGCACCAGGTGTACATTATTCCTTAGTAAACAGGCAAGTTTTGAACAGAAAGTTATTTAATAGTAATAGTACGCACCAAGTATGTATAATGCTAAATCGATTGCATTATATTTCATATGGAGAAGAAACTATCAAACATTAGCTTTTTGTTAATAACTGAGAAGGGAAGAGAGCGAAATCAGTTTAAATGAAAGGCGTATTTGCTTTTCAGGGTGATAATTAATTCAGTGGGACTTGTTAAAGCAGTTATACAAACACTTTGGTGTGTGGCTGTGCTGTTGAGCAACTGGCCTTGAATTTGCTTTTACTTGTTAATTGCCTGAGTCAACACGCAGCAGTCACTTCGTACTTTGTTGCTACATTTTTAAGCCATTTGGCCCGATGTCTTCTCAACAGACCTCCGGCCGCTAGAAAGCTTTGATAGGATGCTGGTCACTGCGTTGTATCCCGGTCTTCCTCAGCAAGGGCTTCGCCTAACGGGGCTCCATGAGCTGGGTAATAAATTGGTCTAACATGCTCATGGGTAGGTCTTTGATGTTCCGTCCACATGGGTGCAGGATGTGGATTTGCTCTGGCTAAATATCACTGGCACATCTGCCTGGAACATGAAAGAAGCGCAGCTCTTAGATCGTCATTTGGGGCGCACATTGTCTCCCAAAGGCTTGTGAAAGTAGTAACGCTCAGAAAATATAAAATAGGTCTTAGGTGTGATAAATAGCACAGCGTGGAGGGGAGCGTCATAGGTTTCCTCTCTAATTTCACAACCCCCCCTTTTCCATTTATTCCATGGAGAAATTCCATACATTTTTTTTTTCTTTTATTGTGTTTTTGCGTAACTTTTCTTCTTCATTTGTTTCATGTTGCGATTTGGTTATGGAAGCTAGCCGTGAGAGAATGCATCTGGAACCAATTTGACTCCTCAAAGCAAAAGAGCAAAGAGGAGGGGAAGGAGGGAAGTGAACGGCAGCCCCTTTCTTTCCATGTCCACTGTGAGCCGCCATGGGCTGAAGTCCCACAAACCTAATTATAGTTCAGTGAACATAAAATTAAAGTGCAGTATACAGAGTTGAATTTCTTAGCCATCCCTTGATTTAGTTATTGCTGAATTGACCATGAAATATAGATCTTTCGCCAACCGGCAACCCAATGCTAGTATTCTGTTAAGGCACACAAAGTGAAGTTAAAATAGACATATTATTAAACAATATATAACAATATCCCTGTAAAGAATTTGCCAAAAAGCATATAAGAGCAAATATATGAATCAAAACATTTTCTAATATTCGCAGAAGCTGACTTTCACTTTTTCATATTCTCGGCTGCACTTTGACTGTGACTGCTGACCCTGCTGTGTCCCCTGGAGACACTGAGTTCAAAGCTCTGTGCTATCGGAGGCAGCATCAGCAGTCTCGTCAGTTGAGCTGTACATGCTAGTAAACAGACATCTGCAGACCAACAGGAAAGCGCTCAGACTGCAGGTTTAGAAACATACGGCGTAGAATCCGTGGCAAATTCAGGCAGTGTCAGCATTAGGCATCAAATGCCTAATTCATATAAAATATAAATACAGATACTTACTACACGCGTGCTGCTACCCTTATAACCGAAAGACAGGTGTGTATCCCATACTTGATCATTGGAGATTATGATAAAATCACACTATCAGACTTTGATGAAACATTGTTTATTTTGCTATTTCCCCCCCTGATACTGTCTGCTTGCTCAGCGATGAAGTCATAACTCAAAACCTTTGCTTAGTTTTCTTGTTAACGTGGTAACAGGAATACTGTAGCTGTACTCCCCACAGAAATGACCTGATACACGTTGTCTTGCCACAAAAAAATGTATTTTGTATGACAGGTGGCTTGGTGTAGGGTTCAGATCTACTTTGAAAAAAAAAAAAACCTGTGATCTAAAAGAAGCTAAAAAGATCAATAAAGCTTCATAATGTTCAGAATATTTACACTGCGTCATAAATTATTCTGACATACAGTATTTGCATGTCTGTTTGTCATTTGTGTTAAGAAACAAAAAGCCAGAAGCTGAATGAATCCTGTCAAATTAGCATGGGAACTCTCACAGTATTTGACCAGCCAATCTGGATTTACTAAGGCACAACGCCTCTGGAATGTCATAATTGTATATAATTCATATTGAGTACTGAAGTTGTCACTTGACAAAAAACACAAAAGAACCAACTTCCTTAAAAGTTAAGGGCATAAATAGCCTCACGGTTGCCCCTGTGGGTCTAGACTATAGTGATAAATAACAGGCTATTAGAGGATAATTACATTTTCTGCTCATTTCCTGACCGTCTTCATCTTATACTCTCATAATGGTATGTTTACGTTATGACACCATCCGGGATGTCTCTCTCAGGGTTTTTTTTTTATTCTGAATAAATGCTTCCTTCAAAGTATTCCTAGTAGAAATGCAATTAACGTGTAATTGCGTACCATCAAACTTTATTTACCACAGCATTTATTGGCCACAGCTGGTTATCAGTTAACGGGTGGTGGACTGTGGCCGACCAGCAGATCTTCATAGAACTGCAGAGAATTGTTTGGATTTTGAGAAGATAACAGGAAACAAATAGGATGTAATTTTTGTAACATTTCCAATGATTAAAAAATACAAATCTGCAGCACAGCTGTGTTGGACAGCTGGTGTTTGACTTTGTAGAACTGGTGGAATGGTAATAGTGGGGAGCAGGTGTTGGATGTTTTAGATGCTCTCGCAATTGTGCTGTGTGTGTTTAAATTGTGGTCAGACAGGAAATCCCTATCATATTAGTACCAGACAACAGTTACTGGCTACAGTCAGTCTGATATCCTGATGAAGTGATTCATCAGGCTGAGACTAGCATGTTGTTTCTGTAAAACAAGCGAGACTTCCTTCAGGGGACAGCTGATACAGAGTATCTGCCCCACACTGCTGTAACCACCACTCCAGTCTGGATTAGATGCATATCATTGTGTCTCAGCTCCTCTTTTCCTCTTTCATTTCTCTCTTCCAACACTTAACCATCCATCATTTTGATGCCATGGCAACATGCACTGGCCTATGCAACTGGTGGCTTTTAGAAATACTGTATCTTAGAGGTTCAGTGACTTGTCCACAGACACTTGCAGCAGGAGTATATCTTAAAAGATATCTCAATATCTTAAAAGAAACAGGCACCAGCCATAGGAAATAAGTTTATAATGTGTATAACAACAAAATGTTGTGGTTTTGATGATAAACAGGATCGTTATAACTGTTTTAGTGACTCCTTTAGAAATGAACTTAATGATGGGGAGTGTCAGGCCTGTTGTGCTGTGTCAGCCAGACTTTATACAGCAAAATATGTGCAGTGAACTGCACTGTAACAGTCTTACTGAGATTATGAGATTATGTGAAATGAAATTCTTTGGCGCACATACAGTTGGTGGGATCCAAGCCTCTTAAACTTTAACACCTGAGTGAAAGTAGTGGAAAACGTGATTTGTTTTCCCATTAATGAATCCCTTCGCTCTGCCTCCTTTCTTCCCCATCTCACCTTCTCGTCCCATTTCAAGGCCACGCGTGTCTCATTACGTCCTTTCTCATTAGACACATTGAATACAGTTAGACCAGGTCAGCGTCTTCTTTTGATTCTGCTAATTGAATATGAAATGAGGGGGTGGGACTATCTGGAGGCCTGCGTCTGTGTTGGACATCTGCTCTTTGTCTAATAGCATTCAGGGGTTCCAGAGGTTTTGTCGGTGCGTGTACACACCTGGTCAACATGTGGCTGCTGTTTTCCCCTTTGCGTACAGCACACCCGTACAAAACAACACACAATATAATCGCAATCATGATCAGCATATGTAATTATATAACCAAAAAGGTCTCTGTTTGCATGCTCATTACCAACACCAATAATTCTGTGCAGTGCAGTCAGTTCCAGAAAGATGGTGAACAAATCCATCCTATTTCTGTAATATGGTAATATTTTGACTAAGGTATTAGGAATTAGTCTTTAGCCAATTGGCTAACAACTCATTTGAATGACCAATGGCTGTAAATTCCCAAAAAACGTATTCAAATTAGGTACTGGCTGTGATTCCTAGAACTGTCTTAGTGGTGTCTTGGTGGAATATACACAAGCCCATATTGACACTGCCAGTGTAACACATATTATGGTCTCTGACTCGTTACCAAAGTCACACACCCAGCGCCCCCATACGCCACGCTTTACAGCTACTTGTCAACAAAATCAGCTGACAAGGCCTCTGGGTCCAGTAAAAGTTTCAGTATGTCCATCACAGGCGTATATTTAAACAGACCAGGACGTGGGTCCGTCTCGCTCTTTCCTGAAGCCTGTTCACGTCTCTTTCACAGACGTCAGCCTGAGACGTCTGGCACACGATATTAGGTCTCTATCAGGAACGAGTAAATGCTTCATTCGTCTTGTCTCGCACCAACTGTCAGAGAGGCTGTTTGAAGTGCCTTCACTAAAAATCTTTGGTGACATTTGAAACGATGAAAAATGTCTGCAAACATTACTGAAGAGCCACATGATCACTCAGTGTTGTATTTGATTTCTTGAATCATTCAGGAATCACTGTCAAATCACAAGAAAACATATGCAAACAAATCACTTACAATTTTTTTTGTCTGCATTCTATTTATTTAAATGCATTTACTCCCCAAACTCTCAGTTGATGCCCTGGGCAAAGAAAAATTGCTTATTACATTTTTTATGTAAAAACAAATAAAAAGGCAACCACAGGCAAAAAATACAACTCTGTTCTTATCTACCAGACATGAATAGTTGATTCTTCAATACTCCACATGGCAAAGCTCAATGAATCAATGCACAGGAAGTGACCTTTGACATGCATCGATTAAACTCTACACCCAGAGAGTCCGAGTCTCTGAGGAATGCAGGAAGCCGAGTGGTAGCATACAAGAGGAGTCTCGAGTCCATGTATATGTGGGATTGACTCACACATACCGGTGCTAAACAGACACACAGTGAATTCGTCTTGTTTTTTTATTATATTTTTTGTGTCTGCTTAGTGGAGTGTTACTTCTGTGCCGCTGTTAAGTGTCGTCACTTTTTAACTTTTGTTATACAAGAATTATCGACATTATTAACCTACATACCTACATATGATCCAGCCGTTCCATCCATCTTTCTTGAAATTTTTCACATTCTTACTGGACTGATTAATCTGGACTAATGTACTGTATGACTTCCTTCTGGTATCAGCACTTCAGGTCTTAATTCTGGATGCGACAGATAGCTGTGCTCCCAAGAATATGATCGTATGTTTTCACAGTAGTATGATGGTTTGTTATGCAGTGGCACCTTGTTTTAATGTAACACAAATGCTTTTGCCTTTGATTTTATCCTGTATTGAGGACATCAAACTCTAAACTTTAACATTAAGATAAACTGAAGTGCACTGATAGATCAGGTTTTATTTATTGTTGCATTTGACAGAAAATGTATATACAGTATTGTGCAAACGTTTTAGGCACATGTGAAAAAATACTGCACTCAAAGGCTGATTTCAGAAATATAAATAATGATTGTTTATTTTTGTCAATTTACAAAATGCAAAATGAGTGAACAAAAGAAAAATCTAAATCAAATCAATCAATCTTTGGTGTTACTATGTCAGTACTGGAAGTGATGGCATGACCCCCACAGAGCCATGAAGAGACAGAAGGATGTGAGAAACCCTACATCCACAGAAGATCTGTGGTTAGTTCTCCAAGATGTTTGGAGCAACCTACCAGCTGAGTTCCTTCAAAAACTGTGAGCAAGTTAACCTAGAAGAACTGCTCCTGTTTTGAAGGTGAAGGGTGGTCACACCAAATATTGATTTGATTCAGATTTCTCTTTTGTTCATTCACTGCATTTTGTGAAAATAAATGTTTAACACTTCAATTTTTGAAAGCATTCTTTGGTCACAGCATTTTTTCACACCTGCCTAAAACTTTTGCACAGTGCTGTATATTCTGTCCGTGCAGTATTTGGGCGTCTCACACGAGTTGGCTGGAAGAGATAGAAAAGAATGATGGTCTTGCTATTTTTCCGATTATTGTTTGTTTGCCAAGTCTACCAAGATCGATATTTTACCCTCTAATGCAGCATGTTCATGTGTTCTCACCCCATTTACCCATTTATGCATTAACCTTAGTTGCCTCTTCAACAAAAAGGGGGCATCAGAAATCAATTTTCATCTTTAAAGGGCCCAATTAAGTGCTTTAAACCTGCAAACATCCTGAATGAGAGCACCAAGTTACGCAGACTCTCTACTTCCATGCACATACACGGAGGAAACTTGCTGGCAGGAAACCCAGAGTAATGTTACATTTAAAAAAAGGGGGTGCTCTGAAATTCCTCTCCTTATCGTTCCAGCAGTGGGCACCCACTCATAAGTGGGCTGCTATTTACAGATTGTTTGTCATAGCTGGAATTCTGCGTTTTCTTTTTGCCATTTGATGTGTAGCCTACTGGAACCCAATGTGTGGCAATGGGCAAAGAACAGCTTAGTACACCAAAATTCTGCATCTTGCATGTTTTTATTTCTTGGATATACACAAACTAAAGCATTTTTATACCTTTTATACCTACTTCAAGTCCTCTGTCCAGATTAAAGGAATAATTTTCTTGCCTAATATGAATCTTTTCCAGATTATAAATATCAAAATGAGCTTTTGCAAAATGACGATCTGAGCTGAGCGTTTCTATGGCCTGCAACTCTCTTTACATTTAACCCTCCTGCAGCCTTCGAGGGGTCAAAATGAAAAATAGGGCTGGATAAAACAGCCGCAGACAGACGATAAATCACAACACACTTTATCTAGATGAACGGTTGGATGAACTTGTTCATCAGAAGACTCACACGTGTTCATTGCTTGGATGTAACACCCACGAAGGCTGTTTTATCCAACCCTTGTGTGTGTTTTTGAGCTTTGGCGCCCCCTATTTTATGGTGGGGTCGATTTGACCCCTCGAAGGTTGCACAACAGTTAATCATTTTAATATCTGAGCAGCTGAATGCTGCCACTGCTCACCCCCCTTCATAGGGTCACTTATTCATCAGTGGTTTCAGCCTCAGGTCTTTACCCTGACATTGCCCTGGAGTCTCTTAACCCTTGTCGCTATTGTCTACTGTGTAAAGACTGAAATGCTTTGCAATCTTCTATTGAGAAATATTCTTGACAATTGTCACATTCACCAGTTACCAGTTCACCTGAAAGACGCGAAAATAAAGATCAGAACATTTATTTTACAAATGCTGCTAAATGCTCCACGTTCATCCCATATGTTCTGATTTTTCTGCAGCTGAGAACTAATGTTGTTTAGCTTGTTGTGGTTAATGCAATTTATCAATTCACTGTGACTTCTCAGTTATCAGTCACTGAAGACATGGTTTGTTGATAACCCATGTGCAGTTGTTTATTGCCTCTATTACAGAGAGAGTCTGCACTGTGGGAACTTAGGAAACATGACATGACAAAGAAAACCTTCCTGAAGGAAGTCGTTTACGTATAGAAACATGTGAAATAGAGATAAGTCCGGTCAAAATCGAAACTTTGGTCCAAATATGACAATATAAAAGTATGTATTGTTTTATGACTTTGATAAAAGAGAAGTTAACTTGCCTGTGAAGCTTGTTAGCATCCATTACCACAGAAGAAGAGCCAGAAGAAATTTGCAAGATATATTACATTTGGCATCAAATAAAGACTTGATGTTTTTTAAATCAGTGTTGGAAATGATCCCATCATTAAAGAAAATAATTCGGGATTTCAGTTTTTGCCTTTGAGCAGCCTTGACTGCATGTAAAATTCATTTCAGTTCCCACTTCTGATCTTTTTTTCCACTCCACAGAAACCACAGTAGTGTTTACCATCACAGAGCAGATATTTTCCTCACTCCACTCTGGAATGACGCTCTTGCATGTAGTTTGGCTTAAATATGGCCACCAGCTGGCTGCATTTCACCATAACACACAACATTTCTACTATCTTCGTGTCACCGTCAGCTTGCACAGAGACTTTCGGTGCCGGAGTTCTCATGTACGTTGTCTGATATTGCTATACAGATGAAGACTGAGAGGCTTTGAACACAACATCAATTTACAGGTTGATCCCTCCAGCGTACTGTTTCCCACCCTGAGTGAGTGACAGCCGCTCTGATGTTGTGTTAAGACCCCCACATTGCTTTGTTTTTCTCTCAGCACACACAGATATCCCCCAGTGTTTTGAATAACCCCCCCAGCTGGGCCGCATGGCTCTGCTATAGAGATCTCAGACCTCATGTTGACATATCTTATCTCTGGGTGAGGGTGTGTGTGTGTGTGTGTGTGTGTGTGTGTGTGTGGCTACATGTGATAGGATCAGTGTGTGGTTATGTCGTCAGTGAGACCATTTGAACTGGTCACCTCCTTCTGAGACTCCTTCAAAGGGCTGTTTGAGGGTTAAGACTTGGTGTTGGGTGACCTTGCGGATTACAGTCTAAACCTTTGTGTGTGTCTGTGTGTGTCTCAGACGTATTGAGGTGGTTCAGGTTTCGAAAGGCATTCTCAGCCATTAAAATGCTAGATGAATATGTCTTGTAGAGAAATTACTTTTAGGCATTCAACTGCAGGTACAGTATGTGTTAAGCCCATCCATCACTGATGTAGCGTTACTGACAGCGATGGATGTGATTTTATTATTCTTTATTTCTGTCTTGGACTTCATCATAAGAACATTAAAGCTTTGATGGCATTCCCCAGTCGTAACCAGGCCCTATTTATTATCTGACACATTTGTCTGCCAAATACAGTTTCTCTAATTTCGAGTTATCCGTTAGCAGTTATTAACAACTGATTTATTACTCAAATTTAGAAATATCTGTATTTTTGCAACTGTTCCCTATATAACCTTTATTTATGTCATCTGTGCATTTCTGTGTTCAATGGAGATTACACTCATTACTACATTACTAATGTGGTCTACGTGAAAAAGACAGTTGTCCTTGTCATTTATTATAATAAGTAAGCATTTCTCCTGCTTTCTGCTGTGCATGAACTATCCAGTCTATTTTCTAGATTAAATAACACTAAAGAACAAGTATAATGAGGAAATTACAGTTATTACAGCTAATGGATTATCTTTAATTTAATCTTGTGGGTAATATCTTGAAGATTTTAAAACCAGTCTGTGTTTCTGGTGCACACATGATATTATCACTCCTTGTGAGGTGTGTGCGTCATTGCCCTTTAGGTCTCAGATCACCTTGTTTGCAATAATTTCATCAAGCCTGAGATAACTGATCTTCTTCATCTTTCACAGCATTGTGAAATATATCATCAAAAAATAGTAGTGGGCTTTCCTGTCATTTTAGCAGAAGTTAATCTTGGTTGGTAAAAAAAAAACAAAACAACCCAAAACATTGATTCAGAATGTTTGGGGATTATTTCTGTATGTTTTAGCAAATTTCAACTTGGCTTTATGACGCTTACCACTGATGTGTAGTTTGCATTTTGTGGAGATTGTTGAATATGTCATCTCACATCTCTTACAATAGCTTTGTCATCAATTTGTTGTAGCATCATGCAGCCCGACCTGCTACTTACTGTATGTGTGTTATTCAGTACATCGTGGGTTTTGCTTTCTTCAAGTAATTTCAAGTTGCTGCATTAGCTAAGACTAACTTTTAAGGAATCTCTTTCAGATCCTGTCATAGTACACTGGTGTGCAACAAGCAGTGTGTGTAAAGTGGCAGACTGAATTGCTTTAAGTGCAACAATGCACATGTGGGCTTGCTAGTCTGCCCCTCCATTCTTTAAACTCAGATTGTAACAATGTAGCTGAGGGGGAGGTTTTATTCCTGTTATGTGTATGCTGAGCTAGAATGAGGCCAGCACTCATTAGCTGCCAGCCAGGGGCCCTCATACTGTACAAGCTGAATGGACTCCGTCATCGCTCCCCCTCCTTTCGAATTATTATGTCACCTGCCATTGTTTGAAAAAGCTGCTTCTCTCTTTTTCTGTGTCTGTGTGTGTGTGTGTGTGTGTGTGAGAGCAAAAGAGAGAGTGAGTTACTTCCTTCATTATATATGGTTATGAAACAACTGTGTGCACTGCAGTCAAGTTGATTGTCGTATTACGCTGACTTGAACTTGAACATTTTTCCTAAATTCAAAGATCAAAACAGCTAAGATCAAATTAAACTCAGGCATCTGAAGACACAACACACTCTCTCTCTCTCTCTCACACACACACACTCACACAACCCCAACACACAAATGTCACACACATAAACACAGGGTGAGCAGGAGTTGTGGTTTTCATCTGCGTTTGTCAGCCATGTCAACAATGTGTCTCATAATGGGAGGCTGCTGCCTGTACTGGGTGACTGGTGGGGACAATGGGGGAAGAGAAAAACCAAAGAAGAACATGGCAGAAATAACTAAGAAATTTCCCTCAGGTACACACATTTAGACCTTTATTCTGAAAAAGCTGCACTGTAAATAAAACTGTCTATCAACTATTGAGGTGGATGGTGCCACATGTGTAGCATGACTGAAGTTGATGAAGTATGTACTGTAAAGAGGAGGTGAAAGCATTTTCGTATTTTTAGAATGACCTGTCATTCATGTCGATTACCGGTTAGGGTTAGAAGACAACATCTAAACCTCAGCCTCACAGTCTTATAGTGTCGTGAAGTCCACACACGAAGAGGTGGGAGCTTGATGACAGACAGAGCCAAGTCACTGGAATCCTGAGCTGGTCTGAGGCACCTCCTGTCCACATGTTTCTGTATTAGAGGCTGTTTAGGCTTAGAGACGACATCATTTATATGTCAGTGTACACACGGGATGATTATGTCAGCGACAACACCAACATTCAGTCAGTGTTTGGAAGATCACAGCTATGACTCCCTGTGGTGTCTTCTCTGAAGAGACTGATTCTGGTACAACATCAACACCGCCAGTATTCTGAGCTGGGCCTAATTTATAACCTTTATAACCTATGGAAAAGTAGGTTATGAAAAATTATTTTGATCAAATGTTGTACAGTAAACAACCAGATGTCATTGGCATAAGTAAATCAGCATGTCATAACTTGCTGCAGCAATAGATACTAAAGTCAATGGGTAGCTCTT
Organism: Macropodus opercularis; assembly: GCA_030770545.1. Lineage (NCBI taxonomy): Eukaryota > Metazoa > Chordata > Actinopteri > Anabantiformes > Osphronemidae > Macropodus > Macropodus opercularis. Next base: position 10,217,757 of record JAUCMP010000028.1, read on the forward strand.
AGGACAATAGCAGGATTGCTGAACATATACACAGTCATGTGAAAAAATTAGGACACCCTATGAAAGCCTGGGTATTTTGTCACATTGTTTAATATATGGATGTTTATTCTCGTTAACAGCACTGTGAGATCAAAGTAATATAACTTAACAATTCAAGGTGAAGAAAAGACTTTTCAAGATCTTCTGTAAATGTAATTCTACAAAAGCAGCCCCAAACCATGATACTTCCACCTCCATGCTTCACAATTGGTATGAGGTTCTTTTCTGGGAATGCTGTCTTTGATTTACACCTAACATGTCCTCTGTTCTGGTGTCCAAATAATTCAGATTTGGTCTCATCTGTCCTAAACGCATTATTTCAGAAGTACTGGTCTTTGTCACCCTTCTCTCTGGCAAACTTCAGTCTGGCCTTGATGTTTCTCTTAAAAAAGCAAATGTTTCCTCCTCGCACACCTCCCAAGTTAAACTTGTGCTGTCTCTTTCTGATTGTAGAGGCATGCACTTCCATATCAACAGTAGCCAGAGCCTGCTCTAGGTCCATTTTGACATTTTTGGAGACCTCTTTTTGCATCTTGCAGTCTGCTCTCAGGGTGAACTTGCTGGGGCAACCAGACCTGGGAATGTGTGCAGTTGTTTTGAAACGTCTTCATTTGTAGACTATTATCAGTGGACAGTAGAATGGCTGATGGCTTACAGAAGATCTTGAAATGTCTCTTCTTCATTTTAATTGTTTAGTTATATTAATTTAATCTCTCAGCATTGTTAACATTGAGATGAAATATCCATATATTAAAAAATGCCCAGGCTTTCATACGGTGTCTTTCATTGTAGTAGACATTACAACTAAAGAAGCTGTACAAGAAAAGAAAATTCGCTAATAAGATAATTGCATTTTTATATTTGTGTATATAAAGCAAATTACTTCCAAATGATAAAATCAACATTGAAATAGTGATATAATACATACATTTGCAACTTATATTGAACGTTCATCTTAACAGAAAATGAAATCAAACATTGTTAAACTCATGATAATCTTGAGCACGATTCCCTAAATACCATATTAAAATGAAACTTTGTGCATTTTTTTTGTCCAGATCCCTCCTGTTGCCATCATGCTGCCTCGCCTTGTAAAGAAGCTTGTGACCAGGTATGAGCACGCATACTAACAAAGACACACATAAACAAGCCCACTCCTCAGCCTGTTATAGTTGGCCCATGAATGGGGGGTTTTGAAAGGGAGTTGTCTGTAGTTTTTTGTCTCTTTTAGCTCTTTGAAGTGCGGAATAAAAGTTCTCACTCTGTGTCAATTGGGAGCAGGTGACGCTGTCTCTCTTTCTGCCTCTCTGTCTTTGCTTCTGAAGCCCTCGTGTCCTTCTTTACAGCAAAAAAGACACATAAAGGCGAAGTGAAAGACGCTTTTCTCTGTAAGCAACTAACAGGCATGGAGTTCAAACCTTATTGCTGCTTTTGAAGTATGGGGTTGTCATGGGGGGGAGGGCGTGGGGTATCTGAAGAGGGAGGCTGGACAAAACTTATTGTGTCTCTTATTGGCTGACATCATCATTTTGCTAGCCAAAGAAAGAGAGACCATAAAAAGACACATGAAGTGACAGATGAAGAGGGGTAAGAACGAGTGAAGAGATGTGAGAATTAGGAAAAGAGTGGAAAAATGAAAAAACAGACATAAAAGAAAAAAAGTGGAAAAAATCTGGAGAAGTTCAGGTAACAGCCTTTTGGAAGGGTCGTGGTCTTGAAACATCCTTTTTTCTTTTTGTTGTTAAGGTCCAGAGTCTTGGGTGGATATGTTTTGGTCTGTTGCATGCAGGGGGTGGGTGTCAGGCCCACGTTGTAATCACTAGGACCATTTTAGCTCTAATGGAAGCTGCGTTGTGTGTGGTTACACCCAGAAAATTAGCGGTTTTCCGAAGGTCCCAGTGGTTATTTATAGCACAAAGGCTCAACGAATCTTTTTTTGTCTTTATTTAAATTAATGAACAGAATAAAAGTTCCTGATGTGGCTGGGAGCTCTTTGATACTGCCATCGTCTAATAGGTAGTTAAAGAGGCTAAAGCATCAATCATGGATGCAAATGTCTCGTAATATCTGTTTGTGTTTGCCTAACAAGGACCTCTAGTGGTCATGAAGTTTATGGCGCTTACCTCTCAGAAAGAAAACGGTGAGTAGCCGGACACTACCATGGCAAACACAGTACTATAACTTTAATTAAGAGGGCTCCTTCATTACATGATAACTTAAACATTACTCAGACCATGACCTTTGAGTTTCTGTACCTAAATGTGTCCAAGCCTGAACCACTATGGTGCCAGATGAGGCTACTTCATTTGACATGTTAAATATTCTGTTTGGGTTTTGGAAGCAGCAAAAAAAACCCTTTTGAGTAGTAATTGTTTATTTTTTAAGAATACAAGAAAACACATTTCTCCCAATTCCCATGAATACCGGGCTTTGTATTACAGTGTCAAGGCTTTTATTTTAATCCTGTTGTGTTTCATATACTGAATCAAATCTAATATAGGGTATAACTGTAATTATCCATTGCTAATGTCTTTATATATAAAAAGACTAGACAGGTATAAGCCACAAAAACTTTCTGGCCTGATGACAACTTCTTGGGAGCTGCAGCTGTAAAAAGACGTTTCTTAGGCATCCAGCAATTATTCACCCATAATGCAGACGGACAAACTCTTACAAAAGGCCCATTCGCCTGGATGGTTTTCAGGGTCTGCCTTTTGTTGCATCTGTAAGATTTCTCCTTTGATTATCTGCCAACTAATCACTGTTGCTTTGCTTCGTGTTGCAGTTTTCTTTGGGTTGCAGCGAGAATGTAAAGGCGTGTGGAAAAGCAGCAGACAAAGTTTCTGTCAATCTGTCTTGATTTCCACTGATTGAGTTTGTTCCAACAAAGAGCAGACCAAGAACACCTGATTACAAACACATTATGAGCACCTGCAGTCTGTCCAAAGGAAATTAATAAGCTCCAAAATGGAACTAAGCCCCAATAATTTGATAAATGAGACATTTGCAGTTTTCCTGTTTAGTGAAGAGAAAGATAGAAACATAAGATGTTTTTGTTGTTTTTGTTAGGCTTGTTCTATGTTTTCCATAATTTTGTGTATGATGTTGCCAATAAAGGCCAAATCTGCATCATTTTGTGAGTTCAGATTTGAGTGAGCTTTGTTTGCAAGAGGGAGTGTGATGCAAATTGCTCTTTTCTCTGAAAACTCGCCTCCTCCAAACAAACCTCTGCTCATTTTCTGTAGATTTCCATATGTCACAAACATGAGAATGTGGTTATTGTTTACCCCACCGGCATATTTTCTAGCAAAGTTTGACATTCTTTACTGGCGATGATAGCAGTGTGAATGAAGCCCATCGACAGTGTTCTGAGCCAGTGTAGTGTCCAGGCTTTGGAAGGAAGGAGGTGATGCACTGGGGTGACTTTGCCTTTCCAGCAGTCTGAGTGTGTGAAGCTGTAAATCTCACTCTCCTGGTTTCATGACTTCACACTTCAGCCAGAGTCTGTTGGGAGGGGCTGCATTCTCCCAGGCCCTGGCCCTGTATTGCTCACATAATACTTGGATGTGTTATGGCCAAGTGTGCGTATGTGTGTGGCTACACACCCAAAGCTTGTGGATGTTTTACTGCTGTCTAAATGAGCATATTTTAGAACTGACTACATTATCTTACACTTTCCCATAGCCGAAACACATTCCATAACACGAGTCAAAAAGCAGCATAACACGCTCCAAAGGTGCAACACTGATCAAAGTACGATGGGGAGTGTTCATTTTTAATTTGATCATTAGAATAATTAATGTGCCCAGTTTCTTCCATTAATAAGAAAAGCACACCTTGAAGCCATATTCTTGAAAAACACGTGCTGAGAATTCTTGTTTGTAAAACCCATGACACAGCTCAAGAGTCCACATACCAAGTAAGATGAAATCTTCACGCTGTTTTGCTTCTGTCTTGCAGCTTTCCACTATAAAGAGCGAGTCTCAATTGAAGCATCTGCTCCAGAGGTTACCCAATTACTGCCCAGAGTCTATGGTGAGTTCACTGTCTGCATGGCAAAGTATGAGAAATACATGAATACACCTTGTCTTAGTTGTATGTACACACATTGAGCACACTTACACCATGATTTGCATGAGTTTTATGTAACGTTGGTGATTTTTGTCTGCAAGCAACATGTAAAAAATGTATTAGAGGAGACTACAAAGGTTTGAATTTGTCAAAATGCATAATCTATGTTTTCCAAACTTATGACATGCACATAAAAGCATCATAATGAGTTTTGATTTTTGCTGAAGCCTTTGACTTAACAGTTAAGAGTCGCTAACTTAGCCAGCAGTCAGGTCATCACTGTACATAAGTGTTTGACACTCCACCATGTTTTGACACACAGTGTTATTGTTTGGATCATCGGTGGTTCCTTTTCCTCTCCATCCTATTTCGATCTTTCATTATTGGTTTCATCAGTCAACTCATCGACGAATCCTTTGGCTGAACCAGTCAAGCTTTTCTAATCAGGTCCTGTTCTAGCCTTGAATTGTGTGTCAGTTTTTGACTGTAGACTTTGACAATAAATACCACTCACAGAGTAAAAGAGCCATTAACTGCAAAATGTGAATTTGGTTTAGCTTTAGACACGTGTAATGCTCTGGTGTCTGTTGTGTCCCCGATTGTTAACTCTTGGCTGACGTTAAGACAGAATTAGTATCAACTCTCTAATTACACTTACACAGGAAGTGGGGTGGTCGTCATGCTGGGTTACTGTAGCACCTGGTTAAACCCACACACATACAGTTCTTTACTTCCTCCCACCGTGGCTAATTAGAAAGCAGAGAGGCTGGTTTGGTGCTCGTCTTATCTCACTCCAATGGTTTATTAGAACCAGACCAGTAATAGACTAGGGCAGCCTTAAATGTTTTCTTTTATTTGTACATTGTGTCCTGTACTTATTTAACCAATTAGCCAACAATATGTGAAATTTTAACATTAAAATAACAATTTCTAAATAATTAGTGCTGCACTAATGTTTTTATAGGGTCAATGGCAGCTCTGCTAGTGCTCATGTGCGCCTTGCATCCACATCCCAAACTTTTTTACATGTACCTGAATACTAAGCTACTTTTTAAACTTTAACTTCTTCAGTCTTGCTAGGGAAAATGTTTATTTGGTCAGCTGTGGAGCTATTTCATAATGTTAGACATACACAAACACACTGCTCTGACTTTCCGTGGATGAAAGTGTTTCTGGTTATTCTCACCCAGAGTGCAGCATTACTCTTTCTGCCATGTTCTGGTGTTATTGGCCCTTGCTTCATCACAAATCATGTTTATGATTCATGTAAAGACCCAGTTACTCCTCAGACTGTCTCATGCTGTAAATGATTTTGACGCCTACTAAATGAAACCTTTGTTCCCGGGCCAAGAGACACGGCAGTATTGTCAGAGGCGATGTTAAGTTTATAGAAATGACGGTCCTGTTAACGCGTAGGAACATGAAAGGCGTATTGTTTTGTCCCGCACTTATTTTTCCGTGTTTTGCTGCTGTCCCTGGCTCCACCATTTTGCCCTTTAGGTTGAAGAGAGAAGCAGCTGATTGTGATGAATACTGTAACACCAAAAATTAGGTCCCTGCTTCTGTAGTGTTGAATCCTAGAAAAGATGTGTGAAATTAGAAAACCTCCCAGTGTCCTCACTGACTTCTCAAAAGTTTTCAACATCTACTATAAGTTTGTTTATTATATTCTCTTGGTGACAACATTTTTCCAAACCAAGGAATTGCTGGATAATTAGCCTGCCTCCAACCCTGGACCCAAATGTTTTTCATTATGCCAGAAAATAACATATCCCAATCCCTGACCCAAACCCCATCATTTGTAATTACAGTCTTTCCATGTGGTGAAATACTAAATGTGACACTTAGCCAAAGCTAAAGCTTTGTCTGATGTGTCCGGCGATCGACACGCACATTAACAATTTAATTCACATAACAGTGGCCTCTGAAGGGGTGTGTGCTGTGCTGTTTTACACAAAGCTGCTATAGATGCAAAATAGAACTTGACATAAAGATGAAATAAGCAAACAGTCTTTTAATCTTACCACTAATTTTTACAGTTTTTAAATAATATAATACGCGTACATCGTCTGCGTACTGGGTGTGGCGTCTGTGGTGCTAATTCTAATCTTAATGCATGATTGCTCAAATACTCTTGTGGCAACTTTATCGGTCCACATTTAGCTTCTTTCTATGGTTGGTTTAACTTGATCTCCAACATATGAGTACATTTAACATATAACTTCATAAAACCTATGACCTCTTGCCATATATTTGCTAGCAATATTCATTAAAGAGTATTAATCTTATGCATCATGCCACATAATGTTTACCATTACACTTAACCTCAACGGAGATCGGATTTCAAACCTTCGCTCTCTTTTGTTTTGCAGAATGAACTCTGGATTTGCATCAACTCTACGCTTCCAGGTAAGAAGAGTGTTACTTCAGTCAGGCTAACAGTCAAGAAGATGCCAATGTGATACTTGTAGTGAACTACCTGTAAATAAATACCGTTTTGGGATGCATGAAACCTTTATGGTGAATGCTAATGTTGCTCTGTGTCTGCCAGCTACCAAACCTAATACAGCTTGTTTTTGTTGTCATATTGACAGCATTATAACATTAAACCTCATTGTAAAAAGATAGTCATGAATGAATAGATTGATCCTATGTACATTCTTAAAACGACTCAGTGTTTTTAAGCACCGAAGTACTGTTCACATACCAAAAGAAAAAAGACATCCTGAAGCCCGAACTCTGTTTACTGTGGATACCATGTCAGGTTGCGTGCAAACTGAAGTGGTAGCAAGTGAATCTGTTAAAGCTTTGAGTCGGCCCTGACCCGAGTCCTGCGGAGCATAAAGCAGGCAGCGGATCAAAGGCCTAAATCCGTTTGCCTGTGCTTGTAACAGATCTATCTGTCAGTAGCTTAATTGCCTCCAGATTGAGAAATATTGTTGTTCTTACCTGAATGTTACCAATGTTTATTGGTAACATTCAGGGAGCCTCGGCCTCAGGAGTCTGGGAATGATTGACCCTGTTAAGGAAAATGCCTCTGTTAGATTCTTGTGTTGACTGCGAGATATTATCAATTTGCTGATGTCTCCAGCCACTTGTAGGCTTCAGTCTGGTGGTGCAACCATTTCCCCTTGGAATGCCAGCTTCAATTAATGATTTTCTCCTTTTCCCCAGATGTTTGTAGTGGGATTTGTTGGAACCCTAAGTGTACTGTAAAATGTTACTCCACAGAACAGTTCAGCTTTGAGACAAGGCTCAAACTGTTTTAGAATAGGATAACGCTATTAAAAGTATTTAAGGTGTTTCATCCTTTTGATTTTAGAAGAACAAAACATAAATATTGAAGAATTCATAAAAGAACTTTGAAATAGTGTACCATTCATAGCTGCAGAGCTATTGATATTGCCGTCACAGATGATCTGGTCTCTCTCACGCTTTACTTTGAAAATCTCCTCTCTGTTGAATATTTGTTTAATCCAAACGGCCTGCTTAAGGCTTTATTAGATTTTTGGATGAACACCACTGCACACTGGAAATCCTCACACTATTTGACATTTGTTCATGTTTGATCAGTAATCTTCAGGACGTATACACAACCAGTCAATCAAATAACCTCAAAGCGCTTGACGTTTTTTTTTTCCTTCCAAAGCACAAGGCCAATCCTCTGAATACAAAAATGCTGTTGTGCTGCAAATGCCTGAGTCAGGGATCAAGTTATAGCTCTGTAGCCTTATAGAAATAGGTCCTGGATGCTGAGTAGGGGAGGATAATTCTTCGCAAAGAAACTTAACTACATTTTCAGAGAAAAAAAAACTTATAGAATACTCCATCCAGGCTAGGGGTATTCGGAAACTCAGTTTTCAGTAAATTTGTACACCCATTGGCTAGTACAGTCTAATAGTAGTAGCTGTGTTGGATGGACTGTACAGATGTGCCTAATAAAGCAAAAACAGCATAAATGCAGTTCGTCTCCCATTATTTTGAACAGAGACGTCACAATTGTTGTTTTGTTTAGTTTTTAGTTTACCAGAACCATCAAAGAGATTTCACTCACACTTAGTTGATTCTTTGGTGTTTGATTTGCTTTCAGGTGTGTCGAGGAAGTCAGACGGCTGGGTGGGGTTTGGCTGCTGTGAGCTTGCTATCTCAACTGAGTGTGGCAGGGAATGCAAACAGGTTTATTTTCCTTATAATTATAATTACTTTCACCTACGACGTGATCTATTCTGTTATGACCTTTACCCTATTTGACTGTTTTCGTTTTTTTCCATTTTTAAGGCATCATCTAAAAATGACATAACAAAAGTATGCAAAAAAGTCACAGAGGTAAGTTCCAAAAAGTGTGTGAGAGCAGGTTGTCCTATTCCAACATAAGGATAATAGTTAATGCTTTTAACTTACGGGGTTGTCCATGTCTTATTTTTTAAGTAAACCTAATAATCAACTTTAATGGGACAAAATGTTAATAGATATTAAGTAGATTAAACAGTACAACAGCGGTTCCCAGCCTCGGGTGTGGTGCTCTGTTGGTTTCAGAAGATTAATGTGAGGATTCAGAAGACGGATAAAAGAATCTGCAGAAAAAAGATTTATTTGCAGGCTGGCAAGTTTTTCAGTCTTAGCTATCAATTAAATAGACTGAAAAGAAAAGCTTTTTGTTGATCTGGTCATGATACGCATGATACTATTTCATTGTCCATGTAATGTCTAGCTAGAGTAATAGGAGATTAGAATTCCCTGACTCACAACTGCTTCTCTCTTCTTGTTCTAGAACTCCCTCTACAGCTGCATCACCAAAAATGAAAGTAAGTTGCTCTGAACAGTGAGAAACAAGCAGGTGCAATCACTCCTCACATCTCTCCATCCTTTCAGTAAATAATAGGAAATAGGACAGGAAAATTAACATCACTAAATAAAATGCCTGTGTTTGTTAGTGGGCTCCACGTGCTGCAGCTATGCAAGGCGTCACACCACCTGCAGGGAGTACTGCCAGGCCATCTTCGGGACCGACTCCACGCCCACTGTGTCTCAGATCAATGCAGTTAAAGACCTCTGTCAGAGTCACAGCGCTCAGCTGCTCAACTGTGTCAGCAACTTTACAAAGTCCTACCCCATACGCAGCCCGATAGACAGTAAGTACAATGTTGTTGCTATCTCCTACTGCAGAATGGATTCAAGGCTCAATCTAAAATGTTCTGTCTTGTCTCGTGATGGAAATAGCTACAGTAGTCTTCACTTCCCCTAAAGGCTCTTATCACCAAAATTCATACTGTAGATGCCTCCTGTGGAGATGAAAGGTGACTCTGCTCTTGGATACAAGAGAAAAGATTTTTTAAATTCCTCTTCAAAGTTGACGATGTGCACATATGAGCATGACGTGTGACAGGACAAACATTTTGGACTTAAAGAAATGTCTGTGTGTTTTCAGTGTGTCAGACATATTACATCTGATTTATTATTTAACCCAGGGTCGGTTAAAATGGTTGAGGGATCATTTAACATCAAACTTCACTTCTTCCATATTGCTCCAAATCACTATTGCTGATTACTTACTAACATTATACCATTTGTTCCTCATGTGTAGGTTTGTACTGCTGCGACCGGGCGGAAGCTCCCTACTGCCAGACAGCTTGTCGAAGAATCCTTCGAACCATGAGCACAGAGCACGAGATCATGGAGGGTTTAATCGCAGAGTGTGGCTCCCAGCCTCTGCCTCAAGAACCAATGTGGCAGTGTTTCCTAGGCAGCGCCCACCCTCCTTCCCCACCTGAAGAGGAGACCCCCCATCCAGCCAAGATGGACTGTGCCAAGCTGCACTGCTGCTCTAAGGCCAACAGCTCAGTTTGCAGGTGAGAGTCAAATTTTTCGAGGCACAGCGAGACGTGTTTTTCTTCTCCTAACTCGGACGCTGTCCTTCTGCTGTGGCAGGGACATGTGTCGGGAGATCAGCACTAACTGGGGCAGCCAGACGTGGCAAGATTTCGACCAGCTCTGTGAATACAGCCCAGTGGAGACAGAGCTCATCAACTGCCTGGCTGATGTCAGGGAGCCCTGCCAGCTTGGCTGCAAGGACCTCACCTACTGCACCAACTTCAACAACAGGTCAATCTCCTTCTCCTCACCAGTTCTAAACACAGGGTTTCACAGGGGAATGTTTGTTTGCCCAGTCTTTCACCACCAGTGGCCTCCTGTCTATGTTCCAGCTTTTTCCAAAACAACAGAGCAGAACACCCATGTTGGAGTAACTATAACAAATGAATGATGGAGTAGTAGTGTTAATAGTCGTAGTGATAGTAGAAGTACTAGCATTACAAGAAGAGGTCAGAGGTTACACAATTCAAGGGCTTGGCATTCTGAGCATTCATTTATTCGTGTCAGGAAATGCAGAAACATATATTTTAATTTCTGTCTATCTATAAATTAGAATCTATTGTTTATAGTTCTGATTAAAATATTACTTCTAGAGTCATATGGTTGCTTGAGTGCATCAATGTTGAGAAGGATTCTGCCTCACTGAATCACAGAAATGTGACTTCTACAACAATAAGTAACGGGAACTCAGCAGGTACAAGTCCACTGACATTTCAACTTCTTTCATGTTTTGGGAATGTATTGTGTTCTCAGCTGTTTTAATCTCGCTTCCTTTTCTTCTGCCTGTATTTATTACTCTTCAGCTGACATTTTTACTGCTTTTACTGCTTACAGTTCACCTGACAGGTCAAACGTGTGCTTGAAACGATTCTGGAGCTGAGCCTCAAACAACAGCCTCCTCTTAAAGTACACAGTGTTTATATGTGGCTACAATGGTACCTATGAAGATTTGCTATGTGTTTTTCTAATTACACGCGTATTTTACCTTGAGCCTTATATGATTTTTATGAAAGAAAGCTATTAAGGCATTTATAGTTGTGAATGATGATGGAAGGGAACTCGTGCTGTGGCATTGTGGTACCAAAAGCCAAGTCGTAAAGGCAAATAAACTATGTGTTAGACTCTTTGAGTTTTCTTTGATGGTCTCTAGGAGAGCCTTGTATGGCTTTCTCCTCCCCTGAGGGGTTCAAACACTGCGTCATGTAACCAAGCACAGCATGGAATACAAACACTGGCCTGGAGGTGGTGTTCCAGGGCAAAGGAGCATGGAGCTAATGACAGTGTTTGTGTGTGTCTAATGTCTATATGGGTGTAAGATAGAATAAGAAATCAATTGAACCTCAAAAAACAGAAGCGAAGGAACAAATCTTTTAATCTAACATGCCAATCCTGATTAACAATGTTGTGTTAAGGACAACACACCTTACAAAAGACAAAAGACAAAAAATAGCTCATTCACATACATTTAATTCCAGTTCAGAAAGTCTTGATTAGTGGTTTCAGTAAACCTCTTACCTCAGGTTAATTGGTGAGTCTGTTGCCTGCAGAAGTGGGAATGGTGTGTCCTTGTGCGTGAACTTGTCCAGGGAGAACCCACATGACCTTTATGAGGACAAGCAGTTTGGATAACGAGTCATGGATCTTTGTGGGACATTTTAAATGGCCTTCAGAAAACCTAACTTAATAATCTTTTGTTTGGTGCCAGTTACTGGTGTCCAGCAGTGTTTATTTTCGAATCAAATTGGGATTTTAATTGAAAGGCAAAGTTTGATTATATAATAACTGTGACCTAATGTTCTTGTGTAGCCTAATTCTAATTTAATAGTGGAAGTGATTTGTTCAGCTTTGATTGCAAGTAAAAATTTAATTTCAATTGGAAGCACCACCAATGCACAGCACACATTCTTTAATTATCTCACTTTTTGTGTAATTGTGTTGCCCTTATTTTCATAGTTTCATAGTTTCTGTCTCAGCTGTCACAAAATATGACTAAAGCAGTCAGATGCACAGCTGTGTAAGAGCTTTTGTATAAAACCTTTACAACTATTGTGTCATAATTAATTTGATTCCTAAAAAATATAAAAAAATACACTACTTTCATAGTTTTTAGTCTTAGGAATAATAAGCAAAATAGATTGAATGGAAACAAATAGCTGAATCACAGACACATATCATATAGTAAGTACTCTGCAGCAATGTTGTATGGAAAAATTAAGAACCCACATTTGTCATCCTTTGTGAGTAATAAGCATCAGCTTCTTTCTTTTTTTGAGAAGAACCACTTTGACCGTTTAGGGTTTGATAAAGAATCTAGAGTTACACACACACACACTCAAGGGATAAAGAACACTCTCTCCCAGTGAAAAAAACTATTTAAATGACGGAACCACGCCTGGAATTTCTGGCTGGAAACTTTTTCATCCAACCACCAATTAGCTGAGTCACTTAAAACCAAACCCAGCAATCACACATCAAAAACATTTCCTGGTGCAGCAGAGGAGGAAATCAACATTCACATTAGCCAGAGCAAGACAAGTTCTGTGTGTCATGGGTCATGTGCAGACTGCTATAAGGCTGCCATCAGCTGTTTGCAGCTGTTGAGATAATGATCACTTCACTGACAATCCCTAGCTTGGTAAATTGGTAAATTTACAAAAGCTTATAACATTACTTCTGTCTCTCCACAGGCCAACAGAACTGTTCCGAAGCTGTAATGTCCAGTCCGATCAGGGCGCCATGAACGACATCAAGCTGTGGTCCAACGGCACCATCAAGATGCCGTTCATGAACATCCCCGTTCTGGACATCAGGAAGTGTCTGCCTGACATGTGGAAGGCCGTAGCCTGTTCCCTGCAGATCAAACCATGCCACAGCAAGTCCAGAGGGAGCCTCATATGCAAGTATGTCAGTGTTTACTGTAACTACTGTAACAATTCACTCCTTCACGTCGGGTCGCGTCTACCCCTCAGGCTGCGCAGTAATTTGTCACACACAGTCTTCCTCTAAGGATTTAAGCTTCTGCTTATGCGCTTTAAGATGTTCTTATGTTTTACTGTCATGAACGTGTCGTCAGGTCAGATTGTATAGACATCCTGACCCAGTGTGGGGACAGGAAACGTTTCCATGAAGGACAAACACCAGAGCGAATATGTGAACTCCTCTCACCCATTGATGACCCTGAACGCTGCATCCCCCTCCAGAGATACCTCAGTGAGTCAATGCGTCCAGTCTTGTGTCCTTAAAATGTCTGTGAAGCTCACAAATTAAACATCAGCTTTCATGTAGTGAACGATGCAGAGGGGGCTCAGTTATAGACAGCAGGTCAGTTTACAAACCAATCCAAACCAATAAAAACCAATTAAACAAATAAGACACACAGTACATTTATTTATAAGTAAGTAAATAATTAATTTGTTTTATTTATTTCAGTGGGCTGCCTTTTTTTAGTTTGTAGGTCTTGCTGGGAAATCACATTTTAGGTCTTAATTGTGCGTAATTATTAACATATTTTCAACTGCCACTATTTAAAAAATAACATTTCAGCAAACAATTAGTATTTCACCAATAACAGTATAAAGCTTTGAGCAACTTTATTCCACTACAGTTGTTTCAGGCCACCACAAGTATCACAAGTATCAGATTTATTCCCTGACCTGACCCAAACCTTTTGTATGTAAATATAGATATTTTTATATGTATACAATTTATATTGATTAATCCGCTTTGCAGTTATGAAAAGTCATAATGCTATTACATATTAGAATGGTTACCTTGGTGACATTTATGCTGTGATTGGACAGAGTCCATATGCTAAATTAAGTTTAATCTTGTATTTTTCTTCCCCATGTCTTACCTGCATATGTTATTTTATTAGCTCCTAGTTCCCTTGGCAACAACATTGTCGAGGAAGTCATCCATCCATGCAACCCCAACCCCTGCCCCAGCAACCATCTATGCCAAGTCAACAGGAAGGGCTGCCTTGATGAAGTAAATTGTCAGCCATTTCTGTGTGTTCCAGGTGGGACTACCTGCTATAGATCAACGGCTTCACTGTGTTTAGTCCAGACTTAATAAACGGGGCTCAGTGTGTATCTGTTTGTGTTTTCAGGATGTAAACTAGGCGAGGCTTCGGAGTTTCTGGTGCGGCAGGATACTCGTATCCAGGTGCCAACTCGTACCGGTCCACCCGGGTGCTATGAGGTGTGCACCTGCGGCCCCAGTGGGCGTCTGGAGAACTGCATGGAGATGCCCTGTGTGGACACCGACAAGCCCTGTGTCGTAGGAGGACAGAAGAAGAGTAAGTCCTCCTTTTAAACATGTCTTAGTTACAGTAGTATCATCATCATCATTATTTCTCCGATTACCAGTATGTGTATGTCATCTGCCTGTTTAAAGAAACCTCAATTAAATAAAAGTAAAGATATAATTTATTAATTACAGTATGTTCATAATGTACACGTTTCTGCAGTCATTGGCATTTTTTGTCATTTCCATACCTTCCATACATACTGAGGCATATCACAAGTAATAATGAAATTAGAAGGTCACATCAGAATGAACGTACTTTGTTATCATGCATATAGAGGCAGTGGAAATAACGAGTTAAGAGCTCTTGACTGGCTTCAGATCAAAAGAAAGTCTGCTGTTGATCACTGTCTTCTGTTATAGTCAGAGATCTTTCTTCTCTTCTAAAAGTTATTATGGCTAAATGGTTTAACCGTCAAACCCAGGAGAAAACAGAACCCGGAGTCGCAGTGATTAGAAGGACATAACTGGATTGTTATCGTCTCTTATATAATATGTCTGTACAGACGAAAGTAAGATTGAAACTTTAGCTGAAAAACATTTACTGTGGACAAATTGGAAAATAAATCTCATTATAAAGTTACGTTTGAATGGGACATTGGGTGCTCCCACTTTTTTGCCATCTGGGTTACAGAAGGAGCACGAATAAAATAACAGTGTGTACAAGCACAGCGCATTCTCATTTAGCTCATTTATTGTTGACCAGACGAGTTTTGGCAGCGTTTATTGTGTGTCCGACAGATAAAGAGACCCAGCCCTTATTGAAATTCCATTAGTCTAATGCATTTATTCATTTTCCTCCTCATCACCTATTGTGTTGTTTCACTTAATGCAACAAACCCAGACTCTGCAATGTGTAGTCATCAAAATTAGAAGTGGAAGTTTATATAAAGTGTGGCTTTTCTTGAGTAATGGTAGAAAGCTTGGCTGTGTCGTGGTTGGGATACTTCTGAGGCTTAAGTAGCACAGGCAGCAAGGCAGTAATGGAAGTGATCCATCACTGTTCTCCCGTAGGAATTAATAATGGTTCTTAGCATCTATAATAAGCAACTATACACTATACAGTATGTCATCCACCCATCTGCTTATTATGCTAACTACTTTATGTATCATATTTATACTAATGCCGCATCACTCACTGCTGTATGTGATGCCCTTCCTATCAGTGTTTACAACAACACAAACGACTGATACCATGCAGAGGAATTGATGTAATTAAGTAAAAGAACAGATGGACAAATGTTACTTTTGTTGTGTCACCACTAGGCCATGGCTCATCTTTTAAGATCGACTGCCACACCTGTTCCTGCTTCGCCGGTGAGACCATCTGCTCCACCAGACAATGTCCCGACTTCAAGGATTCTGACGATGAGCACCAACACTTTACTGGTCAGTCCACGGAACAGTTTGATTAAGATGTGTTTATTTAATATATGTCGATGTTGAACAGTGAAAAATCTATCTATCTTACTATACCACTGCTCTGCTTTCCCCTCCAAGGTCTTCCTTGTAGCTGTCCGGACCGCTTCGTCCCCGTGTGCGCCTCTAACGGTCGAACATATCCCAGTGCTTGTGTGGCTCGATGTATGGGATTCAAAGACGAGCAGTTTGTCTTTGGCCAGTGCCGCCTCAGTAACCCATGCTTCAGCAAGCCCTGTCAGAGAAACCAGAGGTGGGTTCACCAGCTCTGTTACACTTCCCCTCTGTCCAGCTGCTTTTTTGGAAATAACTGTTAATAATAATAAAAGAAAACATAAACTGTATTCATTATGGATGTTCATTTTAAATTTCATGGTTTAATGTCTGCTTGTTAAAAAAGAATCCTCCCTATTTGTTTGCATGTTTCTGTGTTAGCTTCATGTATTCTTCCATCAAGGAATGTGGTCTATTTATAAGACACCATCACTCATAAATGCGTTTGGCTCCTTGTTCAAAGGCTGAAAACACCCAATATGTTATGTGCAGATTTACAGAAAACACACTCACAGTAAATAATTCCACATAGTTCTGAGGGTAAACATTGTCGTAAAACTGAACAAGGTCACTCAGGAGACGTAATAAACTTAATACTAGTTGTAGAACTTGCCACCTGGTCTCTTTAATAGGATAGTGGTATAGACGGCTGCAGTAACTCATATGGTCTGTATTTATAGGTGCATCCCAAAGTACCGCGTGTGCCTGAGTGACTCATCTGAGTGCCCGCAGTATGAGTGTATTGACCGGCCAGCAACCTGTGATAAGAACAGCGTGGAGCCGGCCTGCGATACCGACGGCCAGGTCCACCCGAGTCTGTGCCACCTGCAGCTATCTGGGAAAACCCTGGCTTACATGGGCCATTGCCAAGTAGGTTACAGTGGGTTGCCCAGGGAGCTGTCTTCACCCTGAGAGCCACAAGCCCACTTTACTCTCACTGTGTTGCTTGTTGTGCATCTGTGTGATACAGATCGGTGTTGTCTGTTGTCAGGATGCCTGCAGGAAGCCAAAGCAAGTGTGTGGCTATAACGGTGAGACGTACAACACAGTGTGTGATGCCTTCTCTGACCGTGTGGCTGTTGACTACGAGGGTTCCTGCCACGCTGTGGGAACGATGTCCGACGTTGCCTCCGACTCCGCTTGCAGTTTGATTCAGTGTCCACCTCTCTCCACTCCAGGCTGCCAGCCAGTCACACCTCCTGGTGAGTGCACGGACATTTCCAATAGAAACCTCCCATTACTTTCTGAACATTGCACTGTAATGTCTCTCAATCTGGTTTCAGGAGCGTGCTGTCCTATCTGTGCCAGCATGCTGCAGATCCTCTGGAACAAAGCACAGATGAACACGTTCTCTAAGGTAGCGACTTATGCAGCTCTCTTGTTTCAGTTTATTCATGAATTATTCACAATTTGATAAGATTATCAAAAGTACTGTAGTAGTAAGTATAGTTTTTTATGGCATGGAAAGTGATTTAATATGATTGTCTGTTCTGGCAGCTTTGAAGTATATTTTATTTAAACTGAAACTGGGACTTATTTAAACTAATATTAGGATTAAATCCTCCCCATCGATTACCATAATTAACCAAATATCCTAATTACTCCTAATATTTAGCTGAATAAAAAGAATTGAAACAAACACTGGGGCCAATACTGCTGGAAGCTGCACTCGGTGAAATGGCAGACATTGACCACTTGGGGGAGCTACCTGCATCCACAAACAGGCTGCACAAAACAATCAAGAGCTGTTGCTTAACAATAGTAATAATAGAGCAACTGAACAGACAACTTTGCTGCAGAGTGAAATACAATTTCAATAAACATTAGTTCCCCGTTGAGTATTTTCAACATCATCAACAAAGGAAAGTACAATCCTGAATCATCCAGACTTTGGATTGAGAATGTTCTGATTCGTCAGTACGTCTCAGTAATGGGTGCGTGCATCTTGTTATTCTGTGACGGATTCCCATTCTATCATTAGTTTCTCTTTTGTTGTTATCACACATTATCATCATTTTAACCATTCTCATGTTGTTCATTTTCATTCAGTATCCTTCAAAAACAAAATTTAATCTTTATCTCTTTTCCAACTTGCTTTTATATTCGTTATTTTTCTTCTTCATGTACTTATAAAGCAACTAAAATATTCCTGAGGTGATGGTATAATATCAAAATATAATACTCAAATCAATCAGTCTTTTAACTAACTCTACAGCCTGTGAGCAGCCTTTCCTCTGTTTAACATGGTCAACCTCGCCTGTGTGCAGCTAAATAAGGACCAGCCGGTGACGGTCCACGGCATCCTGCAGATCCTGCGGCTTCATGTCTCAGTGCCACAGTGTGACGTGTTTGGCTTCTTGAGTATCGACCATGAGCTGGTGATTCTCATTGCCCCAGTGGACCAGCAGCCAACGCCACTGCAGGTAACACACACACACACACACACACACACACACACACACACACACTGCACTCTTGGAGTCAGGATGCACACAAATTGAGAGTGAGAGAAAAGTATTTGAGTTCATTAACACCACGTAGAAAGGAGAGTTCATCCAGTCTAGACTCATGCCAACATAACAACTGTTAATAGACAGTTTTCTGTGTTTTGGAAACATTCCTTGACATAAATAAGCAATTTACAGAGCATTCAGAGCATAATGGCACTTGGGCAATAAGTGATTGGAATGAGTCTCCATTCAGTGCATAATAAATGTTATGGTTTTGTATTTCCCCTGCTTTCAACAAATACCACGAAATGACAAAATACAAAAACTGAAGTATGTTATTCCTCTAAGATAATTTCGTAAACACCTCCAGGACCCTTAATGAAAGATGACATTCTTTTAATATCTTAAACAGACACTGTTGCACACAGTGGCCGTCCTTAAATGCAGCATTAAAAATCTAACTAATGAGCTAATTTCTTCTGTGGGAGGAATGTTGTCTTTGAATTACACTGTCTGGCTGATTTATAAAATGACTTTTTAAAGAGTAAAACAGCAAAGTGTCCGCTTGTCTGACATATGAGCTCTCTGTCATTGTTAATACTTCTTTTTAAACAGACGCGCTTGCAGACGTTAAAAGCACCGAAGCATGAGCAACTCCCAAACATAGCTGTGCGTGGCTGCGCTAATTATCCACCTCGCTCCTTCTGCACAGAAATTTTCAAGCTTGCGGTGATTAAAGTGGTAAAACTGAGTGGGAGGACACATCTGTCTCTTTCGCAGTCTCGCTTTGCCTTTTGCCACTTCATTTGCATGATGTTATTGTCATGATTGTTTACTACATGCAACATTGGCAAATATGCTGGAAAGCATTCACAAACCATAACTGATACTACTCTACTTTGAAATTCATAACAATACATTAAACACGATAATAAACGTCGGAGTGGTTGATGTAACGGATTGGTTATTAGTTAGTACATGAGGGAAAATGCTGAATTCGTGTCTAACAGCTTCCGTGCCAAATTACTTTCCTTTGGCACTATTGTTCAAAAACAATATTGATAGTAAACATCAGCAGCTAAACAACAGCAGAGTGCAGCAAATCGTTCCAACAGAGGCATTGTGATAAATGTTGCATCAGTTGAATACAGCAGGAAAAGCATTTCTGGAATATTTGGGTTTTGTTAGAGCCCATTTTTCTTGAACAATGAAAAAGCAACTTTATTTTTAAAGAGAAATGCTTCATTAAAAAGACGAGTACTGTACAAAGCATTTGAAAATGCCAGAGGCAAATGCTTAGAGGCTTGACAGTTATGGGAGGATTTCTGATGTGTTCTTTGGACTTGATTTGTATTTGGTAATGATATCATATCATTACCTGGATACATTATCAGAGCTGGAAGCAATGATGTGGGTTGTTCGTGTCCTCCGACCATATGCTCTACTTATTCCCCCAGATGTTTTCTGGCTGCATCGCCTTCATCAGCACAGTAAGGCAGAGGGAAACATTGTAGGGAATTTGCTTAGCATATGGCAGGGGAGTTGTGCAGTTTAACTTCGAGTCAGCTTTAAATTACTCGTACAAATTGCTCCACAGTTTTTCCGCTTGCTGTGCACAAGCTGCCCCGAATGGAAATGCTGCTCAAATCGTCAAAACATGATTATTTTTCTAGAAATGTGTTTTAGGCCATCAGTTAAGAATATTAAACGTGTCTAAACTGCCCTGCAGCACACTCACGGTTCCTCTGCATGCATCCATTTCTCAAGGCCAGTAATGAATCAAACCTGTAGGAGTTGCTGATTAACAGTAAAACATTTATGCTACGTTTTATGGTGTCAGTATAAATAGGCTGACAATTAACAAAAATATATTACAGATGGTGGAGAATATCTTACGAAGCAGGAATGAAATAATATTTTGTGTTTCACTGGCAGTCATGATGTCTCTAAAGTAGCCAAACAAATGTGGAATCAAAAAAACCCAACAACCATTGATTAATTCAATCTGAGCCTTTTAATATAACAAAAGTGTTTTATTGCTGTGGCGAAAATCTGTGACTGATTAAAATGGATGAGCCTCGCATTTAAAACATTTAGAATCAAATATGTCTGCAGTTTACATACATCAGCATTAGCATCTCTTGCTGTTTTGGAAAACGGATTACTATGCTGGAAAATATAAAGGTTGCAAGTCAAGCTCATTCAAAAAGACTTCATTTAAATTATTTTTGTTCTTACAGACAAATATCACACATTTCAAGTTTGCCTCACATAGATTTACAATCTGTACAAAGAACAACTATTCTAAAAAAAACATTTAATGAGAAAATAATAAAACACAGTCGATAACATGTGACCTCGCATCATCTGCGGTGTTTGAGGCGGCTTGGATTGAGGGATGTGTTGGGGGTACTGCTTTAATAAAGTTGACTGAGAAAGATCCGAGAAAATCAGCAGTGTTCTTGTCTCTCCCAGATCGAAGCCTGCAGTAAGGAGGCCGAGAAGATCGATTCTCTCATCAACTATGCCAGCCCCACGTTGGTCTCCCAAGTTCCCCTCTCTGCCTTCCTCACCTCCAAGATCAAGACCTCCAGCATCCACTCCTCCGGGTGCACTCCTCCTTCGCCTCCACCCCCTCACGTTTGCTTCCTCCTCGGCCTCCTCATTGCCGCACTCGCTGGCCTCCAGCAGCTCTAGGCTTACGCCTCCCCCTCAGTAACTGTTCCAAAGTAACTCCCCGTCCATTCCCCACCACCACGTTTGGCGAGCGTGCTGGGGCGGACGCTTCGCAGGAAGAGGCTGCAGTGTCGTCTTTTGACAATCATTCCTATTGACTCACCTGTGCGTCAAGCAATCAAGACGGTGAAAAAGCTATTATTATAAAACGCTTCTGTATGATAAGATGAACAGTATTATTCAGTGGGTGAATTACTTGCTGGCTTTCCCTCCAATGAAGAGTGTTTAAGTGCGTGTGTGTGAGTGTGATTGAGCGTGTGTGGGTCTGTGTGTGTGTGAATGAGTCGTGTGTGTGTGTGTGACCTTTAAGAAGCATTTGACTTTGTATCAGCAGTGTTTATCCATTAGTCCCCACAGCAGTCTCTCCTCTGGAAGCTGTTAGTGTGAATGTAAATGTAATGAATCTGTCTTTTTCTGAGGCTTTGTGTGTGTCAGTGTATGTGTGTGTTCGATTGGATTGCAGAGACAGACAAGGACAAAACATCCCTGTCTGGCAGCACATCTGTCTGACAAATTACCTAAAATTCCCTTGTTCTCGCTCTCTCTCACACACACACACACACACACACACACATCCTCACACAAAACCATTGGTGCCACTAAATCCAGACTGGTTATCCACCAGATGGAGACTCATCAGCAATAAAGTGACACTTCTTAAGCCTTGATCAACTTAGATGCACATTTTCTACATTTCATTGTGTACACACATGTGAGTGGTGTATGGACCTAGTGTTTGAGCCTTTAACCTCAACAGTGTTAGTGCGGAGCCAGCTCGCGTTGAATCTAATCCAGCCTCCGAGGCTGGTTCCAAATACTGACCAAACAAAAGGCCCAGAATCTGATCAAATGCCAAGCCAATCACAAATCTGAAGAATAAAGACGAGCCAGGTTTGAAGCAGGTCAGAGCTGTTATGGTGATGATGGTCTGGGACCAAATACAATGTTGTTGACAATCCTCAAGCTCTACTCCAAATCAAACCTGGTAACACTTTACCTGAAGTGGTGTTCAGAGAAAATTATTCATCTTACTACTTATACTAATACTTTTTGATTTCATCTTCATAGTCATAGACTTGTAACTTTGCCGTTCATATCCATGACCATTTGTGTGTTGTCAGACAATCCCAAAACCAAACATACTGAAATATTAAAGAATTAAGTGATCAAATAGTTTAGGACGTTAATCAACCAATCTACTCCACTGTTGTTCTCCTTTGAAATCTATAGACTGCTAAAAGAGGCAAATAATCAAAACTGGACCCACTAGTACAGTCAGCGATGCTTCAAGCACTGACTATTGTCTGCAAGAGTATCCCACGAAAGCTCCATGGTATCACAAAATGAAGTCTTCACTAATTTTTCCCACATCCATGACTGCTCTCCATAATAATTGCGACATACATAGACTTCCTGACTTTTACTGGTTTAAAAAAATCAAACAAATGGTGAATCACTAGGTTCGCTTTCTAGTTGTTTCCTGTAACATCAGCGTAATGTCTTCGGATTTTCACAGTGATTCAGTACCGTGAGTGTCACAGAAACGCTCTCTCGTGAGCACCACTTCTGCTAAAGTGCTATCAGGACGTGTCCCATCAAGGCGAATGATTATTTTAGTGTAAAGCGTCAGAAAGGCCTGGATCATCACTCCCTTTGTGTGAGGCCAGTAGCATTAAAAGGGATGCTTCCTCTTTGTACATATGAACTAGAAGCCATTTCACAGGAAAATCCCACTACCCACAATCCACTTTGGGTAGAGAGGATTTTCCATAGTATGCCTTGCATATAGTAGCTTATATGAAGTAATAATAAAAATGCAATAATTTTATATTTGTTAAGAAATGTCTCTATATTTGATATGTATCTGATAATGAATCGAGATAATATGATCACCTATGTGCCAAGTTTTGTTTTAAACAACTAGTTGTTATTCTTTATTGCATGAACGTTTATGAAGTGTTTTTACTCCGGAATGTACTATGATGTGTGTTGTCCCGTGTCTGTGTCAGTGTTTGTCTGTCTGCCGTTACAGCACAACATGTCCCCCTGTCCTGCAGTATTACTGTGCTAGGCAGCTTTGTAGCAGGGAACCCTCACCTCAGCTCCTCCATCTGTTATAATAAATATCGTTATGATTATTATTAGTATGGTTATTGTTACGTTTACGGTTTTCTGGAGTCGACATGGGGTTAGCCGGACACTTGAACTAGTGGGAAACGGACAACTAACCGCTGCCCAAAGTCCAAATGTACATGTAGCAAAACTTTTAAAGCTCATTACAATATATGTATTTAATTCAGCTGAAGAGAAGACACATGTAGACACAAGATGCCACATTGGTCTATGTTTTACTTCTTTCTAACAATTTTAATGTTCTAATTTTGATTAAAACATACACAATAAATGTCATTTAGGGACTAAATGTACATTACAACATTAACTTACAGAAGGAGTCAACACGACAGTCTTTGTGTAAGTCAAGCTACCTAACACACCACCCAGCATGAGAGTGAGACCCGTCCTGATGTCTTAAGCTCAAAAAGAAAATTATTGTTATATTTTTTTTGTGTTTCACTTGGCAGCCCTCTGAAAACAGAGGAACAATCCAATAAACAGGAAGCTCATTTCCTTTTGTCCATATGAATGACAATCCCACGCTATGGCAGCGTACGTTGGAGATGCCACCCAATCAGCCGCCAACGTGCAGGATTGTTGACTGTGTGTTCCCATGTCTGATGACTGATTCTGTTCCTAAGCTGTCTGTGGTTCATGTGGCTCAGTGTGTTCTTTTCTTTGCAGCATCCTTGTGTCTGAGTCTGTAAAAGTGCAGTGAATTTAAATTGAATTGGGATAAAAATCAACTCAATGCATATTTTATGAAATATAAAAAAAAGCAGCACCATATCCAACAATGTGTTTTTGCAGTGTTTCATCACAACAGGGGTATGAGCTCAGCTTAAGCTTCACACCTGCAATCCGGCTGCAACTGACCTATAGCCGATGTGCCGCACTGCCGAAAGCAGGAAAACGGGATCACACGTTTAAAGTTAAAAGTTTAACGTACCAGTTGTTAACGTTGGTGTTGAATCCGAAGGCTGGATGAGAGCACTAAGTCTAAAGTCGAGGTGAGGTCATTGACTGAGGTATTAATTCTTACTCCTCCAGAATACAAATGAAACCAGGGAGTGATGTTCACACTTTGATCACAACTGTGCAGTCACTAATAGAACCAGTCAGATATGAAAGTACAATACCTGCTAATTTGTGTTATATAATCTTAGCTGTGCCATTTTTTACACAAGTACTGCCAACTTAAAGCAGTAAACCTTGATCAGTAATGTAGTTTTACACATAATTATTTATTTACATCTGGATCTAGATACTCGGGTAAATTTGCACAGCATGCGACTACATCAGCTACAGGAAATCATTTCTGGTAAGTGAAGGAATGACAATATATAGTAAACTACAGCATATGTGGGGGGTCTTGTTGACTGCAGTTATGGTGTAAAATCTCAAGATGAGCAATCAGAGCAGTGAGAGTTATTCTTACTAGAAGAAGTTGTATTTGATTTTTCTTAAAAAAGCCAATTAACAAATCTCAAGATGGAGTAAACAAAGTTGTAGGAGACATATGTCAGAATCGACTGCTGTGTGAATCAGACCTTCTACTTACTGTAGGAGGAACAATAACAAGATAAAACTTGCTAGTACCAAGGACTGGTGGAAATTTGGTCTTTGGTCAAATTATCACGGAGAGATAAACAGATCTCAGTGTAACAGGTGCCGCTTTTCGGTACGGATGACACCAAGGCCACAGCGAGCTGAAAGCTCCACCGGTTCTACCGGGTCGTGATAAAAACATCTCTTTGAATATATACAATGACAAGATTTAGGAAATGTCAGTAAAAACCTAATCAGTAGCCGGAGGACAGAGCTGATGTGCAGCTCAGCGACGGCCTTGGCTCTGGCCTTGGCTTTCACTGTGTTATGCTATTCTCATATAATCTCCAGTATCTTCTCTCATTGTGTGCAGGCTGACATGGACTGTCTGTGTCACACCGATTTTGTTGTTCATGCCAGGAAATGAAAAACCATGCAACGAAATAATCTATGTTCAACTTGAGAACAGAGGATCTAATTCCAGGGGTCAAGCTCGGTTTTAAGTAACGCTGCAGCTGCTTGTTCATTTTGTTTATTATCAAATGCTCCTCTTCTGTGTAGGATCGTTTCCTTGTGTTTGAGAAAACATATTTCTTCTATGGTAAAAAGCTCCTGTGGCCAACTTTATAGAATTTTGGAAACATTAAACAGAACAGAAGGGCCACTACCCTGAAGCAGTGCACTCACTGATGTCAAGCCAAAACTAAAATGTGGCTGTTGCAAATCCCAGTTTTACTACATATACTATATGCATCCAGTATCCAGATTAAACTTTATTTTGAGAAGTTATCAAAGCTGTAGACAGATGTATAAGGTTCAACTAAATACGTAATACTACGTTCTGCAGGTTGAGTGGAAACGAGAAGTGTGTCTGTAGCTATGCAGACAATAAAACTATAAGTCCCAACGAGTGAGTGAGTGGGTGAGTGAGTGATGTACATTCTTTGCACACATGGCCCGTGTGATCTGTTCTCAACAGGGTGACATGTCCTCAGCGTCATAAATAATGGCGCTCAGGGCCAGATGAGACAGCTCTATCTGAGTGAATACAATGAAGGATTTAGGAAACGTCTAATCAGTCGCTGGAGGACAGAGCTGCCGCGCAGCTCAGCGCTGGCCTTGGCTTTCTCCGCACTAAATCATTCACAAGTATCTTTTGCGATGTTGTTTTTCATCATACGCAGGCTGGGATGGACTTTCTGCGTCACATCTGTTTGTTGTCATATCAGGAAATTAAAAACACAGATATCTACAGAGTCACACAACAAAACAGCCTATTTTTAGTGTTTTATGTTTTTACCTGTTTGCTCATCTTGCTCACAAGCCTCTTTCACCATTCCCTGTTTTTTCTCCTCCTGGATTAATCACTTAATCACACATAGACTCCATACTCATATATAAGGACTTGTCATACACTCACGCCTCGTTGGTCTGTTGATGATTCTGTTGAGAATTTGTCCTTGATACTTGTTGGTTCGTTGCTTGGTGTAAGCTTGTTTATCTCGTCTTTAGTTTAATCCATTTAATTCTTTGTATCTTGCTTGTGAGCTTGTTTGATTTTTCCTCAGCCACATGTGTCTGCTACATACAGTTTCAGTTTGAGTTCCGTTCATTTCCTCCCATTGTTCTTGCACCATTGCACTGTTTCCAAGTCCTTTCCAAGTCTTGAGGCCTGTTTTAGTTGGTAACAGGCTTGGATTTAGTTTCCACGTCACAAATATATTTGCAACCTTATTAAATGTTCTATCACCATAAATACTACAGGAAAAAGAAACGTGTTGATGACACCATTACTTGTCTGGGGCTGGGTTGATGTCTGCTTGTCGCCTTTTGTTTATTTTGGTCTCAGCACTTTTCGAAGCAACATCAGTTAAGGTAAGATAGATAGATAGAACTGACCTATAAAACCTTACAAAAACAGCCAAAAATTATATGAAAACTTTAATATTAATAATAATACACATACAGCACTACTGTGTATGGTACTACCACCTGTTCTGCAGGAATAAACCACGTACTATATGCTACAGTACCCAGAGCTCAAATGCTCATAATAGTGTCAGGAAGTGCAGAGTAAGAAGAGTAAAAACCATAATTTTCAGATTAAACAAAACATAAGAACAGTTTCAACTTCTTACACTCTGGACTGATTTTCTATCTTCGGTGTCAGTTGTTTGCTCAGTGTCGCATCACTGCTGTTTTACTGCCACTGATGTGTGGGTCTTGTGTCAGTTTTTCAGCTGCTGTCTCAGTACAGTGCCTAAAAGCACCTCTGCTCAGAATAAATGCAAACTCAATGTGCATGTGTTAATGTTTTCTTACCATTTCAACGCTGTTAAAAATCTTTGTTGTCCTTCTGTAGTCCTTTAGTTCTGTTTCTTCCAGCCTCACCTTCCTCTTCCTCCATCATCTCTGATGCCTGCCTTCCTCTGTCCCATACCCACCTCTGTGCCCACTATCCGTGCAGGTGACTTGGCGAGGCAGCAATCTGCCCTTCTGCGAGCGTAAATGGGACCAGAATGTCCGTCTGTCCCATCAGGAGCCATCTGCTGCTAGCATATCCTTCACCGTCATGGAGACAGGCAAGATGGACACATGGGGCAGAGAGAAAGAGAGTGAAGAAGGATGGTGTCATGTGGGGAATAAAAAGAGAAAATGAATTATGGATAAAGGAATGAATGTGCACATTTGGAATTACTGATGTAAAAGCTTCCATAGAGACGTAATTTTCACATGCAATATGTCATTTCAGAAACTTCACTATTTTTGCATAAGCATGATTAAATGTGATTGGATTTTAGAGGAAGCCTGATCTGCCTGACGGTCGACTCCAAACCATTCATTACTGCTTATGTGCAGCAGTATTTGAGTCACGATAGACTTGTTGAGGACCCAGATTTCTCTCATCCCCAGAATGTTTTACCAAGTTCCCACCTGATTGTCAGTTCCTTGCCTGGTTTATTTATCTGGACCCTCTTTATCAAGTTTGAATGAAATATGATGTCAGCGTAGGTCACATTCACGCGGAAATCAGAAGTTGCTTCTTTCACCATATTTTGCTGACCCTGATGATGAACCCTGGGGAAGTATTTGTGACTATTTATACACCGGCAGAGGAGTAATTCACGCCTCATTGTGTATCTTCAAATGTTGAACTGTCACACGGCGCAGCCGCGCAGTTACTTTGGGAATGGATGCAGTAAAAACATATTTATACGGTTAAATGTTAATGCCGGGACAGTGTTGCCAACCTTTTAACACACTGATAACTCATGTCATAGCTCATCAGCTCCTTTAAAGTGCAATGTGCTGAAAAGCAAAAATTATTAACCTCGATGGAATAACACATTTAGAGTATCCAGCTCTGTACTGACTAGCCCGTCATACATCACTGAAATGTGGCGGATATGTGCCGCTTGGCCACTCTCCAGGCTTAAAAACATGATGGGAGGAAAGTGGTCCTGGCGTCAGGTTGGTTCGGCTGGCAAGAAAGCGTAAGGCACAATATTAAACGCAGATAAATCACAGCAGTTGGTATTTGTGGCAAAACCTAATGAGCCCAGGGAGGATGTAAAGGAATCTGTGTCCCAGGTTGAACCCTCAGACAAGAGTCTCCACCGGTGACTGTGCCAAACTGGCTATGACGACAGCAGCCTGGCAAAAAAAGTGAAATTGTCATCACCGTCATCAAGGAATATAATTCAAGATTTGGGTGTGTGTGTCTGACCATATGCACACTGATCACTGCTTATTCCCAAACAATGATGTATAGCTTAGGTTGATGTCAGTACACAAAGACAAGTCTTTATATCTCTGACTAGAAGGAGTAGAAGGTATATTTTTAAACCCTTTAGGCTCATATGAATCTTTCCTACATGTTTAGATCAGGTCAGCAGAGAACTGACCGCCAGCTAAATACTAATAATGGTCAAATCATAATAACTACGAATTAAGAGGAATCTGAGTAACAAATCTCCGTAAATGTTTCGGTCTATACAGATTAGTATCTGCTCTAATGTAATATTTAAATATAGTATAAATGTGTTGTATGGATTAGGATCAGTGATAAAGTAAGTGCACGAATAGAAGTTTTTAGGTTATGACCGAGTGTGTGTGTGTGTGTGTGTGTGTCTGTGTTCAAAGTAATAAAGTAAAATATCATCCAGTGCTGCAACGTATCTCACCGAGATATTTTAATCTTTCCTCACAGTAGGATCCCTAATAAATTATTCAGATCTTTCATCGTTGTATCACCATCTAATGCTAATTGATCTTTGGTGCTTTTTCCCCTCATACTTTAAACATCCACTCATCAGTAACAGCATTGACATTATCTGATGGGTTTAATGTGGTGGTGGAAAAGATCAATAAGGGAACATTTTAAGGAATGACTTTCATACTTGCAGTATATACATCATATTACTGTATAAAAGTAAGTTTAATATCGTTCTCAGCTCTTTTCAGTGTGAAGCTCTGCCTTTGTTCACTGCTCGTTTACTATTTACCTTAAAGCCAGTTTGAGCTTTTAACAGCCATACTTAAAGTGTTATAGTGTTGTTTAAAGTCTGATAAATTATCATATACCTTTATTAGGTGACAGGGACAAAGTGAGAGAAGGGAGGCAGAGAATACAAAATGCAGGATGAAGATAAATCATTGCTGAAACGTTTGATGTCCACATCTCTGATAAAAGCTGTTCTGTCTCGGTTTATCATTGGTTTTTTGGGTGGAACCATGTTTATTTGATAGTTTTGAGAAACACAAAAGGCTGCACAGGCTTTTTAAGAAACTGGGCTCTCGCCCATGAACTGTCCTTCTGTGCCCTTGGTCTGTAGCCATGTAGATTCCTGAACTTGAACACCTGAGTCGTAGCCGGCTGTGGAGCAGTGTGGTAGATGGCTTTCCTCTTATCAGACTCCCACAAGGTTCGTTTTTGTGGGAAGTAAAACAAAAGCTTGTTCCTGGAATTTCTCATTACCCATAGTGATACCGTCGATTTTTATCTTTTGGATTTAATAGGAACACGCTGTACAGAGACTTTCCTGACACAAACACTCTGAATAGATTTTTCCACTTCAAGATAACAAACCTGAAATTAAGCAGCTTCTTGCTCTGGACTGGACAGAAACATCTCCTAGAAAGATGTCACAGTCCTCCTGTAAACATCCCAAATGCTCTTACTTTAAACCTGTACTGTATCGCTAGATAAAAAAATATTGATTTTTAATGGGATCATAATTAGGGTGTCTGCTGTCATGGTAACAGCTGCTCCATCCATCCTATCTCTCTAGTTGCCTCCAGTTCCTCTGATTAATGCCTATGGTGCACACTAACTTTTCAGTCTAGACCTCCACACCTGTCCATGAGCTGTCACATTTCCATTCCCCGCCTTATCTCATCAGCTGACCTGACAACCTGCCCCAGCCAGCTGCTCCTCGTTCCCAATGATGTTCAGTCTCTCTCTGTGTGAGAGGGAAATTATTGTGTGTGGGTTTTTTTTGTGTGTGTCTGTGTGGCTTCTCTCCAGGTACAGGGTTAATGCGTGTCCAGACTGGACCTCTGACCCAAGTGGCAGCTTGGCTCCACCACTTAGACAGACCACACACAGTTTGGACAATGGAGGGATGTTGTTGATGATCAGTTGTTCCATTGGATCATCTGATGGTTGACGCATGAAACATTCATGTATTATGTGATGAAAGTTGCCGAGATATGATTAGTCCCATCATTATCTCCTTTGATACTTGAAAATGCTTTTATTTTTATTTTCCTTTACCTACACAAGATAAAAGGTATGTACAATATGAATCCAAGTCACCCACACATGTTTTTTATGGGTATGTTGAAAACATACATTTATTACCCATTTGAATGACTCATCACAGATATATCGCGTAGGTCAGCTAATTCTGCACTTCACCACTAATATATGTTTTTCAGATTTCAGATCAGAAACAGTCCTTTTATGCCACATATTCAAACCATGTGACAGCAAAACATCTCTTGATCAAACAACACAGCAATATGTGATGAATAATTTCAGTAGCTGAGAATGTTTTGAACTTTCATTGAAGTACACTGTGTATATGCACATTTCAATGGTGTGTGGGTGAACATACTACTCTTGGGGACTGAAGTACCAAAAGCGAAATGAATATATCAAAGGATATTTAATTTATATTTTTATTTAATTTAACCTCACTACTATAACTCACCAGTACTTTATTTAGTATATTTATTTGACCTAGTTGAAATAATATTTTATACAAATAGAAATAAAATACTACAAATTAATATTTATTTCTCAAAATAGCTGCCAAAATCAATTTTGTATATATTAATATTCACAAATCCTCCTGGGTTCCTATGATAACAAAAAATGCCAAATGCAGAAGATTTCTTCAACATTAAATATCACTCAGGTTCATGATTCAAATTCATTCATCTTACGCACGCTGTTGTACTTCTTTTTAATTACATTTTCTTGACGGAGACTAAATGTTCCTGCAGTACATTCAGAATATCCTTGACAACAACAGTGAATCTTTATTGCTGACCAACTTGAAAGCATAACAACCATTAAAAGAAGTTCTGATTCAATAAGCACAAGCAGAACATTGTGCTTTTATCCCATGTTAACATGGTGGTTATTAGGTTGTGAAAGTGATATATAACATACAGTTGGGAAAGTAAACAAATATGATAGTCAATATATTTGATATGTACTTTTAAAATGGATAAACATGTTTGTTAAAAGTAATTTGCTTAACGCTGGTGTCTGGAGTATATCAAGGCTCTGTACCCTTCTTCTGTCTCCCAGCTCTCCATCCACAGGCTTTTATCATTCATCATCTGAATCAAACGAGGTTCCCCAATGTGTCGTTTAGCACAGTTTTCAACGGCCCCCGGCCTTCAAAGGGTTCCAGAGCTGCCACCTCCCAGCGAGGTTATTAGTGACAAGGAGAAGTATGGAAGACGAGTCCATATATCAGTGACTCTTCAAAGCAAAGTAACTGCAAAAGCAGCGTGCAAGGAACACGATCTGATAGGTAAGGGCCCTGCCAGAGAATTGATGCCATGCCATAAAAAGGTGTTAAATGCCAAGCCCGAGGGCTACTTTGGTACCAAAGCTCTTCTCTCTCCGGTAGAATATCACACAACAGCTACTGTATTTGATGACACAGCCTTGTAAGCAGCTGATAATGTTAAAGGCTATGAGATGTGAAGTTCATTTATATCCTTTAGTTAGCATGAGTGTCTTTTGGCTTAGTAACGCTTAAAGAAAGTAACGCTTAAAGAAAAGATCACCATGGTAACAGGTAAAGGTAACATAAGCGTAGAATTTTGAACAAATGTGATGATGGAGAAACTCAAGCAGTCGAGTAATTTTCTCATTGCCAGACAGCCAAACAAACATTTACAAAATAACACATTTTACCAGCTGGAGCTGAAGGTTTGATGACACAACACTTCCCATATCAGACCACTTTGTTGTAAATGTCTGATGTTTGCATCAATGCAGATGTATAGGCAGCTTCGTGTTTCTAGAGCTTCTGTTCGCTCCCTAGTAGAGGTCAGAGTGTGGCAGTAATCACACAGTTTACTAGTGAGGAGGTTATGTCACTTGTTTCTTTCCGTGTGTGGAATGAGCTGCCGCCAGAGGAGAGATGCGGCTAAAATAACAGCAGACGAGTGGTGGTGGGGCTGGAAATGTGCCAGCAGCACCACCAGATATCAGAGGGAAGTCCAGGAGAGACAGGGCACAGTCTGTTCCCTCTAGGCAAACGTGTCAGTGTACGTGCATATGTGTGTAAATGGGAAAACAACTGTAAAGTACATTATTGTGACAGCATGTGGGGTTGCATCACAGTAATCCCAGCTGGTACAATAGCTTCCTCAAATGTGACTTTAAAAAAAAAATGAAATCAAAACTTTTTTGCTTTTCTGCTTTTCTCTCTGTTTTTTAATTGTTAAAACAACATCTTTTTCTTAGCTTAGAGGAAACACTTGTAATCAAAAACTGGTTTATGAAAGATACTGACTAAGTTAATGTTTACTTTACAAATATGGTTTGTTTGCCAAAGCTGTGATTAAACGCATATTGGCATATAGATATTTTTTAAGCGTTTCTTCTCATCCCCTCTCAGTCGTGTATTTTTATAGCTCGTAACTAAACACCTGCTGTAGTTTTCTTGTATAGGATTTAGAAAAAGATAGCCTCCAGTGGCAACTAAAGGAACTGCTGCTACACACTCCCACATGGTCTTCATTATTCAAATGTGGGGTTTGCCCTAGAACGTGCCTGTATATCTGCTTTATTCATTTACCGTAAGACCTGAATCATTTAACCTGACTTCACACTACAGCACAAAACATTTCAGCCTCTGGCACCTTAAGCATCAGGTTTCATAAGTAGATTGGAGCTATCAGAGAATTGGAGCAGCTCTTAAGATGGCAGCAGAGATTCTCCTGAGTGAGACAGCCAAAGGGAAGTGAATGAGGACATATTAAAATGACTAATGAAATTGGGTTTTAGTCCTCTTCCTAATTCTCTCTCCTGTCCTTGCCAATCGGGGAGACACTGCCTAGTTCCCCATTTCAGAATGAAAAACAGAGAAGGAAAATTGTGTTTACTGCAAGCGTCTGTGCTCCAATCATCACTTTTCTTTTGACAAATGACAATTTTTTTTATATCTGTCCTTCACTGCCTTACATTGCAGTTTTTTTCAGCGTCACCATGCCAATATTTTCATTGACATTTACGCTACTTACTGTGAGTTACTTGTAAAATTCTGATTAAAATCGCAATGATTTTTTTTCTGCTGATGAATGTGTGAGATAAATTCAAGTGAAACAGGTACATTCACCAAAACAAGAACAGCGTTTGATTACTGCAAATACCAGCCTTTGTGTGTGTGTGTGTGTGTGTGTGTGTGTGTGTGTGTGTGTGTGTGTGTGTGTGTGTGTGTGTGTGTGTGTGTGTGTGTGTGTGTGTGTGTGTGTGTGTGTGTGTGTGTGTGTGTGTGTGTGCACAAGTGCGCACGCTCAAATGGACATCAAATAATAGGCCATCATCAATCTCTGTCACACTCTCGGGGGAGTAGAGAGAGAGAGAGGGAGAGAGAGGGAGAGCATCAGAAGGTGTGGGAGGGCTGGGGGCCAGAACGTGTGAGAGGGTGTGTGTGTGTGTGTGTGTGTGTGTGTGTGTGTGTGTGTCCTGAAGAGATGGAGTAAATGTGGTGGAGACAAAGGAAGGGTTATAGGCTTAAGAACAATGTGTGTGTTTCAGTGTTCATGCGTGCCGTGACTGTGTTTGGGCATCTGCGTGAGCGTGTGAAAGACTGACATATGGACGAGGCACATGGCTCTAACCAGAGCATGTCAGTGAAGTTATGCTTTCTGGCAAAGGGGTAGCAGTGATAATATAAGGTGTATTAGCTCATATCATTTGTATTGTTACATTTGGTCAGCAGGAGCCAGTGTGAAATAATTATCCTGTGTAACAATATCTTGACTATTAAAATTGCTGCTTCTCTCCGCTTTCCTTACCAGATGGTTTTTGTGTAAAGGTTTCTATTTAACTTCAAAGTGTTAAATAGAAACTAAAATAGAAGTAAAAATAAAGTAATTATTTAAAGAACATGTTTCCAAAGTGAGATGCAAAAAATGTCTATATTTTTCTTTAGGTCTAAGAATAAAGATACTATATTGTTATTAGAAAAACAAGAACTGTGTGCTTCATTTAATCAGAATAATGTTATATATACATAATTTTTACATAAGTATTTTGCTTGGAACTTCTCATCTGTACACTTTTTCAGTTTTTAATGAATAGCAACGGTGTTTGTTTACAGTAATAATAGAGTTCCTCCAGCAGGGCGGGGTGGGGCGTGTTTCTCCGCCAATCAGAATCGGCGAAGCACTGTGAGGGCGGGCCCTGCATCTTTGGTAGCCATTCGGCGTTGAGCTCCGCCAGAGCAGGGAGAAGTTAGCACTCGGCTGCCAGACTGGTCCGTAGCCACGATGGATGCAATACCGTGCTTTGTGCTCGCCCTCCTGCTCGGGACAGGGATCCAACAAACTACCGGTAAGAGCCCGGATAACACGAATTTGCGTTTTGTCTACGTCGGGTGTTTGTTGAGCACAACGCAGTTGGCTTAAACTCCCAAGTTACGGCTCGTAAAACGCTCTTTTGTTCAAGAAGCCCGAAGAAGCAGAGTGTGTCTAACTAAGATGGCGCAGGGTCGGCGGCCAGCCTGCTGTTGCCTGTCTGAGGAATGTTTATTGTCTGGGAAAACAGAGCAGGCAGCTAAAAGTCACGTTGGGATTAAAAGGTCCGACAGCTACACCTCCGGGTCGGAGCGGGTCTCCTTTCTGTCACGTCTCCGTCCCAGTTTGTAGATGGTACTTTTAGAGCAAAGAGCATTAGACTCCGTCCGGCGAACAGTCGCCCGGTTCGCAAATACAAAGTTGGCAGTTTGACCGAGTCGAGGTTTACTTTTTTTGGCAGGTACTAGTTGTCTATTTACTTTGTGGCTGAAGCGTGCTTCCTTCTAGACTCTTGTGGATTTCAGAGCCCACAGTCCAATCACACAAGTTTTTTTTTCTGTCGCCTTAGGCGCAAATATCCTGTCCTGTTTCACGTTACCTTTATCCCTGTGTTTACAAGCTGTTACAACCGCGTCTCGATTCAACTCTGTTGCAGTAGTAGACGCGTAAAGGCGGCTCTCAAACTATCTTTCTTGCATCTGGTGGCATTTGTTTGTTTCTACGCGTCCACTCTGTGCCTGGTCGAAACATTCTGAACGTCAGCAGTTAATTTAACTCGACTTTTAAAAGCGGCGTGACAGATTCACATCTGGCCAGCTCGTTAGCCGGCTAACGTTAGCCTTTGCTAGCTGTTGCTTATAGACGCGTTAACGGGCATTGCCATATTTCATACACCGTCGTGTATAGCGCTCGGGGTAATTTCACTTTTCCTTTCGACCGGCGATAACATTGTCTTGTTATGTTAAACAAGCAGCGTAGCAGGTATTTGCCCCGCTGAAATCTTTGCTGAAGGGCTTGATCCGAGGCGAGATCACAGTTTCTTCAGTACTTATTTATCCTCACATTTAAGGGTTTTCGCAAACTCTGCTATGCCAAACTTAACTGAAATGATGCATTAGCCTGGCTATATAAGTCTAATTTATACATGGAATAATTTCAGTAAAATAAAAACAATAAATGAGGAGGATGGCTGATTTTCATTCATGCTGGAATCCCCGCATAATCTCGCAAAGATCTGTGTCGTGTAACGTGGTGTGTAAGCGGTATTGTGTTCACCTGGGTTCAGCATCGTGGACTCCTCATTAGACAACGGTACTGCTACGCCTGGCTCCACCGCTGCTACCATTCACGTTTGCTCTCAGCGAGCGCTCTGGCTTTTTATTGTCATTTTTCATCGGAACCGTGGTTCGTTTTTCTTTGTTTAATCTGACTGAATGACTGTAATCGCAAACGAGAGACACCCCCCCCCTCTCAATTAGTCGATGGTGTTTTTAGTAGACTTGCACACTCGTATGTTTCCTTTGTGTGGCATTTCTTTGTGTGGAGAGTCAGCCTCATTATGAGTGGAGGAGCGTACGTAAGGATCTTACCGGAACCTCCCCATGCCTAAAACATTGGGGTGTCTTCATAAACCGCTCTGCCTCAGATGAAGCCCAGGCTATTAAATTGATATGTTGGCTCAGGGACACACAAGAAGTGAGGGAATTCCGCTTTTTCTTCCCCCAGCAATAGGATTGTCATGGCATGCGTCCATGGTGTGCGCTGCATCATTTACATCAGAAAAGACTCCAACATTTTTAGATGGAGATAATCAGATCCACCGATTAGGAAAACAATCAGTGCACGTTTGAACTGTAATGTCCATCATATAAGGGACGGTGATCATTGAACCAGAGAAAACACTGACACCTTTACATGACACGTTTACTGTTCAGCACCACACC
Organism: Macropodus opercularis; assembly: GCA_030770545.1. NCBI lineage: Eukaryota > Metazoa > Chordata > Actinopteri > Anabantiformes > Osphronemidae > Macropodus > Macropodus opercularis. Next base: position 10,254,358 of record JAUCMP010000028.1, read on the forward strand.
CCTGCAGCTATCACACACACACTGCCTCAGCAGCATTCACATACAGCAGTGATGTGCGCATACACACTAAAGCATCCACACAAATCCAAGCCCTGGCATTGGGCTAAATTGGGTGGTGTCACTATTACTCTCCTCATGCTGCCAGCCTCAGTCCTCCCACCTAATAGGCTCTGTCCTCATGCTCTGTCACTCGTTTGTCCCTCTTCTTTCCTTCAGCCCTCCCACCCTCCCCTTTCATTTGTCTTCTCTGAGTTTTGTGCCCCCCACCCCCCATCGCCACCCTGCAACTACGAGTCATAGTAAGCAAATGGTCCATATTTAGCTGTAGTGGTTGGTATAAAGGATGGTTGTTGTTTCTGCACTTGTCAAATGCAAGTGACTATCAAGACTTCAACTCAACCTTGACTGTCCTGATGTGGGGGCATTGGTTTAGGATGTTATCTCCGCTGTTGTTTCTCAAGGTTGCTGTTGATAATGATAAATCTTGAGATTCAAAGATGTGTGTCCTACAGTGTGCCCCACTTTCCTAGAGTGTACAAATACTTATAAAACTATACACTATGTAGTAGGGGAAACATTGTGAAACAGACATTGTTTCACAGAAAGAGGCAACACAGTGGTTGATGGAAACTACTTTAGATGCTTTTCTTTGATTTGAGAGCTGTCACTGGAGCGGTCTCACATCTGTCTACTTTTAAATATGCAGAGATACATACGGAATATATCAAATTTGGCCCGTCGATGTAACCATTAAAATGCCCTTTTCAGAAGATAAACCTGGTGTACATATGAAAGTTTCACCTGAAGAAAGATAGATTGGTTAGGTAGTTCATTTCAAGACACCAAAGATTCCAGGTTATGGAATTTGATGATATGCTGCTTCTCTTTTAAATGGTAATACATATCTGGGCATAATACACTAGCATTTTACTTTTAATTGTTGGCATTTTGTAAATTAATATTTGTATGTCACAATATAACGTGTATTTAATGTAAACAGATGGATATGGACGATCTCACCTCGAGTAAGCCAATAGTGTCTTGCATATTTTGTTGTTGTGCATTAATGTTGATCACAAGATTAAGACCTGTTTAGCGCTTAGCGGACCACAACCAGACACTGCACTTGGGCTAAAACAAGAAGTGCATCTCTTTATTGTTCCCTTTATTGGGGAAATGGCAAGAATTCAGGAAGTAAGATTTCTCAGTAATGTAAGTGGTCTTGGTTTGATATCTCTTTTTGTGCTTTTATTCTTTATAATGTTACTCTAAAAATTCCAAGTGATATTCTGTACGTGCTAGTATTTGTGCTGACCTGCCTCAGCTGCTGCCGGGTTGCATGTGTTTCTGCAAAATGTCTGTGTAGCGTTGTTTTTGTAGGTGTTTTGCACTGCTGCAGTCAGTATGAGCAGCAGAGGAATGCCAGGCATGCGGGTGACCCTGGCCGTTCGTTGTCCCGGCCCAAGGAACCACAACTAATTTGAGAGGTTGTAGCCATGCCAGTGGCCATTGGATTCAAAAGCACCAATGCATCAATGAATGTTTCCCTCCCCAGTTTGCTCTCCTTCATCAAGAGGCCAGGGAATCACAAGCTCTACTGCTGATTCTCTGTTTGATAGCTGCAAGTCAAGTTCATTCATCTAGGATTGGAATGAGACAAATTTACAAATGCGAACCAATAATCCCAATCTCCAGATTTATTAATATAGAGAATACTGGTACGAAAAAAGTTACCTTTTATAAAATTAGGAATACATGCCAAAACACCCTAGTCCTCTTAAATACAGAAGTTAAGCAGCAACACTAAAAGTCTTTGTGTCTCGGCAGCAGGACCTGTTCTTGAAAACTAAGTAATGTCTTGAAAATAATTTCAAAAACCCCACCTCTTTGTAAGTCAGAAACACACACACTTACAGTGGGTGCAGTGTAGCTTCCCATCAGAGCCAGGTTGAGGATGCGATATGGTTGAGGAGTTTAATATCTTAGTGATAAAACTAAAATGTTTAATAAAAGTCTGGGGAAAAAAATGTAGAGGCCGAGACTTAAATTGCTGACAAATCCCGCATAAATGCAAGCATCACCAAGCTGTTGCAGTACATGTAAATGCACCCATGGGCCATGTTCTATCCATGGTTCAGGCAGTTATAGAACAGGCGCTTTTTTACACGACTGGGCAAAAACAGCCTACTGTGTTTTACCTTCTTTTTCACCTTTTGTGTTTTTTCCTCTTCTGTTGAGATGCTGGTGACTGTAGATCAAGCTGTGTGGCCTTTTAGCAGGCGTATGCATTTTGTGTGCAGAGCATAGAAAGCAGCAAAAAAAAGGAAGCAATTTTTCTATGTCTTCTCTTAACAGCATTTCACAATATCAACATTCACTGCAGTGCAATTGATTTTGTTGTTTACAAGTTAAAATGGGTAAAATCAAATCTCCTTTTCCTACATTAGTGAGAGAGTTTGGGTTATTTCATATCATTCTACCCCCTCTTTCAAATCTTGACTGCAACCTTATAGTGTTGTAATATTCTCAGTCTGTACTACTTTGGCAAACGAAGAGATGCATTTTGACATTCCAGTGGTCTTTTTTTAAGTGTCCTAATGTCATAATTAATGTAATGTAGTTACTTTTTCTGCACATGTCTGTTTCTTTGAACAGCTTTCAGATGCTAAAACTTACAGCCTGCAGTTTCTTTTCTCTTAAAGTGTGTCCATGGTCATCCAAGATTACACTTACAACCGTGTATGACCTTTGCCACTGTGATAACTTTTTAAAGCTGAATCAACCTCTCTGGGAGTCATCCTTTTTGTGTGCTCTTTAACAAACATTCTTTGCTTTGATTGGACATCCAGCATCATATTCCTCTGCTATATACAGTACACCTCCACAAATGTAGCCATTTGAGTAGTCTTACTGCAGGGCAACTGTGTGTGTGTGAATACAGCCTGAAGCAGAGCCTCATTAAACTAAACCCATCCTTGCAATGCAGTCTGTCTGGCTGGCATGAGTATTTAAATAAGAAATGTTTAGTGAAGTCGTCTCTGTTAGGAAACAGTGAAGACAAAGAAGATATTTGACACGATAATGGTGATTATTTTGTTGGACTCGCTGATCAAGGGCTGTACCTTGAGCTCTGTTTCCCATAAATGACTGTGGGTGCGGGTGCAAATGGTGTCTGGGTTGTAGCAGCTGCCAGGGTGCCGACTGTCTAACCTTTGAGATCAAGCTGATGCATATTTATAAGACCCGCAGTTCAGGCAGATGTACTGCCTCTTCCTCTTCCTGTCCTCAATATGTTCAGCTGTCCATACCTTCTTCTTTGTTTTGTGGCAACAAAAAGCTGCCTCAGCTTTATTTCATCTGTGGAGATAGGAAGCTGCATGTTGCATTGCGCACTGTTTTTAATAAATGTGCTGGAGTCAATGTATGCTTCTCTCCACAGGTTCTGAAAAACCAGCTATATCTATGATATAACTAGTTTATGTATTGTTAGTGCAGATATTTTTTTGTTTCATAATTTGATCTCTTATATTGAAGAATCAATAATAACACCATGCACTTTTTATGGCTGTGGCTAGGCCCCTTGTAACTCATGTACTGACATTGTGGCAGCTCTTGGGTTTTTCAGACCTCTGAAATCTCTTAATTGCCTTTCAAAACGGGTAACTGATCTTTGCCCAGTGCAATACATGGTTGTGATCTGGTTTGATGGCAGTCACAGTTTGGTTTGCTGTTCGTTGCGGTTTGGCTCCAGCTTCGACCAGAAAGGTGAAACAATTCAGCACGACAGCCTTTGTTATCAACTCTGTGTTTTGTGGGGGAGGTTCCTCCAGGTCCAGGGTAGTGGGCCCCTTTGCCTAATACACACCCACACATTTAGAGAGCACATCTGGTCTGGACAAAGGGCTGGTCATAATGGAACTGGCTGGGTCCATAGGGGTGGGGTGGGTCAGGTCTGTGACCTATGGAAATGACTCTGGGAGCTGAAAGGTCCCACACACTCATACATGCAGATTCACACACATTTCTCTTTTTTTTTTTTAGATGTGAGGACACAACACACATAAACCCCATCTCATTCTTACATATACTCAACCATCTGTCACCTATAGTAGCATATAGCATTTGATTGGCCAAAATGTTTCCTGTGTGACTGTAAGTTACCTCTACAACATCCCCTTGGCACTTGCTCTGTCTGCAACATTAATAACACTGTCAGAACAATTTCTTTCTTATTTTCAGTTGTAAAAATTTGGGTTGCTTAATGTTTAAAGAATGCAAGACTTTTTTTATGCCATCCTTTAGAATGTAATGTGTAGCTCTGTGCTCTGTACCTCACAGTAATTTCAGATGAAATTATGGTGGCTGGTTGCAGCCTTGATGGTTTAAAGATAAAAAACACTTTTGTGATTATGACCTTTGCTGTTGCGATTGATATATAAGACATACACCATCAATGAAACGCACACAAAGGTTTATTCCCTATAACAAAGACGAAGTGACAAATAAGGCAGACCTGTCAATGCCAAAATAATTACAGACAAAGAATCCATTTGGATTTGTGAACCACACATCACGTCGTACTTCACATGCATTAACCTACTTTGAGTGCAGTTGTAAATTTGTAGACTTGGAAAAAGAATATAAAACGCGTCTGCATCTCTTATATGTGTTATCCATTAAGATGGAGTTCACATTAAGCCTTGCGTCATTTGTGCTGTGAGGCGAGTAGCTGTGTAAGATGTAACTGGGTGTAAGAATACAGGACCAGTCTTTGAACCAGATAAAAGTAATATGTGAGCTCTACAATGCATGATTACATTTTAGTTTCTGTATTTGTATAGTTTCTGTATTTGTATAATTTTATAAAGGAGCCCGTCTGTGCTGTTTGTCCTCATTGGAAAAGTCTTGACAGCCTTTTGTTCTACAGGCGATGTGTGTTCCTCAGAAGGTTTGTCAAGTTCAGAGACGTAACGCTGCGATGTGAGCTCAGTGATTTTAGATGGTAATGGTGTTTTATTCAGGGTGGGTATATGAAATGTCTAACAGCACCGCCTGTACAGAACAGCAAAACAAAGTGTTGAACATTGTGAAATTGGTTCAGAGTGATTTACATCAAACTTGTGGCACTTAAAAACAGAGTCTCACCTCCCTCTAGAGAGAATTTTATATACTTGAAAAAGTACTGTATTTGTTTTATTGAAATGTTGTTTGAGGAAGAGTTTTACTGTGGTGATACACTGAAGATCAGTGTGAAATCATGGCTTAATCAGTGCTTTCTGTGCTTGGGGACATAGTTCTTTCTTTGGATGTGTTGTTCCTTATTAGAGGTTTGTAACAGTGAGTTAATACAAAATTAGGCAGGCTCATTTGGCTGACAAGGCTAGAAAAGAAAGTGTGAACAGGCCTTTTTAAATATCAGTCATTTCTTTAATTACCCCTAGGAGGCTTACATTAACAGTTTTCCTAGTTGACGGTAAATCTGACAAGACAACATGACATACCTTATAATTATCTATCAGTAAATGAGCATCAGTCAACTGGCTGCAGTTTACGACCCAGATGATTTCTTTACTGTTTAGTGGCGTAGCTGGTTTCAGGTTGACTTAGGCCAGGTGCTGCTGACGAAAACCTTGAGATTTAAAAGAAAGTGGTAAGACCAACCGTTCCAACATGAATGATGGTTTCATGCTAAACTCCCAGAAACATCAAAACCAGATGCTAACACCTTCCACTATGCAGTCTGTTAAGAATCTATTTTGTACTTTATGCCTGGCAGCAGATTAATAGGCTCTCAAGAGTCCCACCTTCTAGTGAGCTGGTGGTAGCACTCCCTGGAATGTGTGGTCTCTATTTTGTTACAAGAGCCTATTTCAGAGGATTATTGACCACATTGATTGATTTAGCAAATACGCACGATTGAGTCTATCATATACATAATTCCATAACTAATGTCTATGCAATATTTACCATAACAGTCTACCTTTCTGTAGTTAATGTCAGTATCTATGCTAGATGCTTAAGTGGATTACTGTGTACTCACCCCTAAGCCAAAGCATTGTTAGAATATATTGTAATATATATATATATATATATATATATATATATATATATATATATATATATATATATATATATATATATATATATATATATATATATATATATATATATATTTTGTGACGGTTGTAGTAACTTAGTAAGACATCAAGGAGCTTCGACAGACTCGGGGGACATTCAACTAGTGGTTGCTGCTAAGCTTAAGCTTAGACGTTTAACACATATTTGCGGATGAAGTGTCCTTTTTGAATTGTTTTCTTTATTTGTACATGTAGAAGATGTCAAAGACATTCAGACAGTTTAGTTTTGTGTAAATTGTTTTGATTGCGTTACGATGCCTTTAGTCTGTTGGGTTAGTTTAATGTTAAACAGATATGATGGACTGTGATCCGAGCATAACTCTGTTTAGCAACATTGTTTCATGCTTCTTATACTTCTCAACATCTTGACCACAAGGCATCACACTACTAAGAAATTAAGTTATGCACAAATAACAAAGAGAGTTGAGGGAGAGAAACAGTTGTTTGCAAATATGAATACTCTGTGCCAAACTACAGTGATGGCATTGCAGCTGACAGCAGCCGTTTGGATGAATGGAGCAGGGAGGATCCGCACTTCATTCTTTGCCCTCCCCTGTGCTTCATAGAGCCTAAACACTGGCTGCTTGATAATTCAGTTAGTGCCTTCCACAAGGCTATGATTGTGTGTTTGCCTGGGTATGTGTAACGTTATAATGTTTGTGTAGGGTTTGTGGAATTTAATTTCCATTGATTTGTGCAATGTGAAGCCATTGTCTTTGGCCACTTCTCCTTCCCTCCTGCCCTCTGCTATGGGTTGATGTATTAGATTAAACGTTATCCTCTTTTTATTTGAAGCCTCTCATGGGGCTTCTCCCTATTGGAATGTAGCCACTTCCTTGCCTTCAATTTTTCTCTCTCCTAATTTTTCTCTCAACAGTGTCAGAGTAATGGCATATTTATCTGTAATACGATTGTCCAGATGGCATCAGGTTCATTTAAATGCGTTTCAAGTGTTAACTGTCAGCATCCTTACAGACCTGGAACCGTATTCACAGGCATACGTAGAATATCTTTATAAGTTCCTAACCTAGCATAAAAAGACCAAGAACGAGTCCTAGTGAGTTTAACAATATATTACAACACGAAGCTGTGAAAACTCATAAATCATTGCGTATTTCATTGATTGTTGGAAGATGTAATCTCAGCTCTAATCAGATTTACCACATTTAACATTTACATTTACCACAACATTATTTCTACACTAAATAGTCATGATTTTCTGTATTTTTGTAGAATAATTTTTCTTTCGGTCTTGTTTTTACTCGCATGCTTCTCACACTTCCTCTGATTTACTTTGCTAGGGTTTAGTTTTAAGATTAAGAGAGAAGTTTAAGAAAATATATATATATGTATACATACACACACATGCACACACACACAACTTAATTCGACTGTTAACCTTTGTTAATATTACCCCTGATATTTGTGTCTGGACTCTCTTTACGTGTAGTCTTTTTTTTTTTTTTTTTAAGAAACCAAAGTTATCTAAAATATGTTCATTTTAAGGGTAATTCAGATTTCTCTCTGGTCCATCTCATATCTGACATGGTCTCAGTCCTCTGTTCGTTCATAGTATAGTTCATTGGCACATCAACTTACTTACATTAACAAAAAATACATGGTATTAAATAATGCCAAAATACTATACAATAGCCAACACAGACTCTCAGACTTGTACTGCTCTGTTTTATGGATAGTTTTCATTTAGAGCAACAAGCACCGTGGGAAAGGTGCAGTGGACCTGCAGTGTGCTGTGTTCTAAATGTTCACATAGATAAAGTGAATCCTGAAGTGAACCATATTTGCAACACCTCACCTTCAAAGGCGAGTTTGGAGTTGGTGTTCAAGTGGGCTTGAGCTTTGAGGATTACTGTTAAATCAACTTTGTAGACTTCAAGGTAGATGATGATTGTTCAACATGTTAATTTTTCTGATAATCAGTTTAGTCACAGAAACGGCAACTCTTCACAAACAAAATCATTTTTTGTTAGCCGTTTTATTATTTGTGTTCAGATTTTGCTTGTTTGCTTGTTGCAACTTTAGGTTTTTGGTTTTCAGTGGCTTTGTATTATTGTAAGTACATTATCTTCACTTTTATGCTGGGTTTCTGATAAGACATCACTCTGTGCTCTAGGAAACTGTCAAAATCTTCGGTGCCGTTTTTCATAATTGTTGCCTTAGTAATTGCACTCTTTCTCTGTTTGCACTACTTGTTCTGTTTAGTTGTTACGAGGGATTTCTGACACTACCATTGTGCCATGGCCCATGGTTATGAATCATCAGTTTACAATAGAAATGGATAGACTTCATAAATCTCATCCCTGAACCCTCTTACATGTAGTTTTATAACATCAAAACACAAGATGTGATGAAAAGCGTACTATCACTCTTTGAATGACACCTTATTTTACCTTAAACTTCACAGCAACTCTCTCTGGCCTTGTGATTCATGTTATCTTTCCTGAACAGCTTGTTAATTGGCTGCCCGCTCAACACACGTGAACTGACCCGGACCCCTTTATGAGGGCCTTTTAAGGCCGTCAGCTTTTACTTCTCCCTTTGTTCTTGTCAATTATAATTTTCAAAGGAAAGCAAACAAAAAGCACACACAGAGCCTTATTGGCACTTAATGCTGCCACTCAGACTAGATACATTGAGGTTTATGCGACAAATGTGTGTAGAGGTTTGATGTAACTGCAGTGTATCTTTAGAAAGCTTTTGTTTGCCAGTGTGAGTGCATTCAGTGCCTGCTGTCACATGTTGATGCCTGAGTATGACCTCCACTCCGCAGTGCCACTTACATTACTGTAACTACATTACTCTATAGAAAGTTTATTAAAAAAAATAATATGAATGCCTGCAGAATACAGATGGGTCAGACCTCCTCTAAAGGTGGAGCCAAGGCTTTTTCTACACAGCTTCTTCACAACTCTTTCTCGATTGTGTAAATATTCCGTTTTTAAAAGTAGAAATAAAAGAAAATAGTCAAAACCACAGCCCGACTGGTGCACAACTGTGTGTGAGCTGCATTCGCACTAATGTCACAGCTCGATTTTTTTTTTCTTCCCATCAGCTGTGACAGATGAAATGCCTGCTGTGACAGCAGAGGTGTGACAACACGGTTATTTCAAAAACTGCCAAGGTTCTGACAATATCCCACAACTAGTTTTTAAAAAAGCTAACCTGGAGATCTTGTTGTTGGTTTTTGGCTGTCTCTAAGCCGCACTCCTACCTTTTAGTATTGCACTTTAATAGAAGCCCCTTGATAGATGAGGCTTTTACTTGTGCCCCGTCTTCCATTCCCGCTTAAGAAAGAAAGATAAATGGCTACTGTGCTCAGGTTTCACTGATACAAAGTGCAGCACTAGGCTTCTAGTAGCTGTTTGAAATAAGATCTTATTTGGTGGTTTATTGTTTTGTCATTGCATAGAAAACCTAGTGTCCCCTCAACCACAAGATTTTATTTCACAAAACAAAACCATAAGACCTGTCATAACCATTTGTCATTGTCCTCTCTGCATCTACAGGACATACATGTCATGTATTCTGTATTTTTTTTAAAATACTGTAGCAGCCATGGAGAAGTAAAAGTCTCGAGTTGAACATAAATGGGCAGTGTTGCCGTTCATTGCGCGCTCCTCAACCCTTAAGCCACAGCGGACCCCTGTGTATGAAGATTGTTAAGTGGAGACCTGTTCCACTTTATGCTCTCTTAATTTTGTCAATTACAAGGGGTTGATCTGAATACGAAGTTGTACAGACACTTTGTGTAAGGGAAAAATGCTACTGTGCCTTTCCCCAAGAGGCATGCGATTTCATTTTTGGGCGGTACATTGTTTGCACTGCTTGTCTTCTACTTGGATGAGTTGTACAAGCAGAAAGTGATTTAACAGGGAAGCAGGAGAAGTGTATTCATCACAAACACCTTGATCCTCCTTTGGCCTGGAATGGACAACCATGTTTTGCCTGAGACAGTTTTTATGACCATGCACCAGAGATTCCCACATTGTTAGAACGTTGTTTTTTCGGCCTCTGCTCTTTGTAAATCAAGAAAAGCAGAGAGGCGACTATGTTTTTATTGCACATTATGGCTGACTTACTGTAACAAATGCCACTCCTGTCTGTCTGGGCGCTACTTAGGAAATTTCATCTACTCAGAGCTACTGTGCTCTCCGCTTTAGCTGACGACGATGATGTTGTTACCATACACATTCTTGCAGGGAATACACGTGCTGAAGACGTGACTTAGCACTACTCTGTTAAAGTATTTAAGGTTAAAAACCTTAATGGGATTTTCAAAATCCCAACTGTATCCTGCCTTTTCTGCAATGATGTTCCACCCATGGTTATGTGGAATTCACCCAGGACCATTCCTTGTGTGGAATGTGCTTCCAATGGGATATAAAGTGCCCAGATAGGCATATCTTTCATTTCTCAGCTAGACATTTTCTGTTGCACATGTGCTTAACTTGCTTGGTGACACTGAGAACCGTGGCCATGAAGCGTTTTGAGAGAGCCACAGTAATTTAATTTCAAGTGGTTTAAGATTTGCTAAATTCGACAGTGACTGGTTGGTTTATTGTTTGCTTGTATTGTGACACCTGTTGACTGTAAAAACATTTTTAAACGCTAGCCTGAGACTCGCATCATGACTTAAAGAACCATTATCACCAGACAGACAGACTTCTTATACTGCTGTATATAATAGCATCAAATGCACACAATGGGTACAGTCGTGGTGACTGTATTTCCATGTGTTTTTTTTCAATTGCACGGTTATAGTAATTGTTCTCATGGCAGCTGATGAAACTGATTGGCAACGTAATTTTGAGGGTCTAAGTACAGTCAACAGACGGATCACATAGAATTGTGATCCAGTAAAGCTTTAAACAGAGGTGTGATGCGTGTGTCTTGTATGTTTTGGATTACCAAGATGGTTTAAATGTTTTTTGCAAAAAGCATTTTTATGTTAGACAGCATAGTTAGTACACTGTTAACATGTTAATTAGCATGACTGGGCTTCATACAGTAGATCTTGTGGTGATTTAAATATGTGTGTGTCCAGTTAGCATGCTGGTAACTCATAACTGTGGAGGCTATTTAATATGTTTTGGAAAGTGAATTATATTCTGTCCTTTTTATTTCTAAAAGTCTTCTATTAAAGCATCCTCGGTATATCACTTTCCTTTTTGACATTTAAAACCACTGCTTCCCAGAACACGTCTCGGTTACCCTTCAGCTATAATTCTTTAAAGTGGGGGGAAAACTGCCTTCTACTTCTCTGCACTTTATAAATGGAATGAATTACATGGATGTTATTACTTAAAAGTCTTATCCTATGGGTCCATTTTAATCTTTTAACTTGAAATCTATCGACTAATGTCTCATTGTCATTTGCTGCCTGGGCTTTTGTTACATAGTCACTGTATGTAACATGCTTTTAATTTTCTGGCTGTGATTACTGTACATACGTTGGTTTGTTTATCCATCTGTTTTAACTTTTTTTTCTCTAGGTTTTCTGCTAAATATATCATAACAAAATATAACATTTTAAATAAGTGCCACAAGCGTTAATTGTACAGAAAAGCATCGAAAGCCACTGTGACAAGTTTACTTGAAAACCCAGTAACGATAAATTCTAGCTTCAGCATTCACTATTAGAAAAACTCACATAGGCCCAACAGTGGTTTCAAGCCTACACCGGGCTCAAATGTGAACACATCCACGGGCAAACAGATGCACATAATAAATTGCACGTTTGTATGCCGAAATGCTGACGTGTGCCATCAACAGCATGTAGCTCTTAAAAGACAAGAAAAAAATATATATATGTATATCTTTTTGTTACACTTTTCCCCTCTATTGTTGTAAGGATGAGAGGGACGGTGAAGAGAAACGGGGACGAGGGAGGGAGAGAATGTGACATGAGGGGGATGTAATTAAGGAAGTAACACAAGGCAAGGAATAGAAGAGGGGTGAAGGGAGGGATAAATGTGGTTCAGCCCCTGCTCACGGGTAGCTTTGTAATGTATTGTTCCCCAGTTGCCTGGCTACTACACTGCCAACAGAGTTGTGCGAAGTGGATTTTTAATTTTGTTTCATGGATCAATGTGTTTGGAATGACAAGAAGTAGCACTGAGTGGATATATGGCCCAGCATAAACCTTTGGATTGCCCTGCAGTTTATGTGCACTTGCTGTTGTATGATGAACTTGGGGCACATATACAAAGAAAAAAGAAAATTGATCTGATAATGTTGCTGTCTTTATGAATAAAATATGCTAACTAACAATTAGTTGCCAGAAAACTGTAAAAATGTAGTTGTTCTTAAATAATTCTTAGGTTACGAAATGTAAAATTTCCTCAATTATTTTTCATATGAGAAACTCAGTATTCAGTGAATTAATCCTGATAGTTTCTCTCACCGGCCTCCTCTCTATTATGTATAGTTCAAAGGGGTCTGATGCAATGGACCTCTTGTTAATTAGCGTCATAATGATTTTCCACGTAGACCAGTTGGTTCAGATCTTGATGAGTTATGTTACATTGGTAACTAAAGAAGAGTTCAACAGCAACCTAATTTTAGGGAGGGGTGGCTTTGATGTGGCTGTACGGGGCTGGGCTAAAAGCACTCCTGAAAAAAATTTGGACTGTACTCAGTACTGTCCTGAATGCCCTGGCATAACTATTATAAACTGTGTTATAGCTTCATGAGTTGGGTCTATACGAGGTAGGTAGAAAGCATTAATCAGAGTTTGAAATTCAGTAAATTTGACTGCAGAAATAAATAACTGGCCTACTTTCCCACTCTTCCCACTCCCAGTCTTTCTCACCGTCTATTTCACAGCCTAGTGAACTTTAAGCATTGAGGGGAGAAACTAGCTGGCATCAAGGCTCAGTCTTGGCAAGCTTTAAGCTTTAGGGCTTTGGTATACTTCATTCAAAATCAGCATGCTCTTAAAGGCTGCCAACTACAATGTTTGGTGCAAATTCCTGGACTCTGGAGGGTTGACATGCCATGACCGAAAGGCTGAGGTGGACAGTTACAGTGAGGGTTGAAGAAACCCAATGGTGTAAAACCAAACAACTATGTGTGAATACAGTCACGTTGACGGGTTGACAATTCAGTAAAAAACAGTTTAAAAGGGGGAGAATGAGTGGCGCTCTTGTACTAAATTTAGAGTATGTGTAACTAATTTTGGAAGGAAACACAAAAAAAAAACCACAAGCCTGTAGCCACAAGTTGTCTCCGTGTCTTTCCTGTTTCTGTAACAATGTCAGTCACCATGCATGACGTTGCAGTCAGTTTCTAGCTGCCAGGTGGCAGGTTTCCAGACCACAGCAACAACAAAGTCAGGCTAACAACAGAAGGCTTGTATGTAAACGGTTTACAGGCAACACATCTAGTTCCATTTCCCCTTAATCTTCCATTATTAATCTGCTTAATCTTCCCTGTGTTTTGACTGTGCTCTGGAAATGCAAATCACAGGTCCCCAAAGATGTTTGGGAAGGCAACTTACATTAAGCCTTAAATGAAAGCCCTTCCAGTAGAAACTGGCTTATTAATGGCTATGCTCAATAACCAGTACCGCAAGGATGGGTTTATTTAGCGCTGTTAACTGTGAGGTCTCTTGTCATAGTAACTTTGTGTGCAGCAAACTTTTCTATGACATGTAACTTGAATGAAATATGAAAGTTAGCATAATGATGCAGTGGTTAGCACTGTTGCCTCACAGCAAGAAGGTCTTTGCGTTCGATTTGTGGGATAAAGCAGCCCTTACCAGAAAAAAGCGATAAAACAATGGATTAAGGAGCTGTAGATGAAGTGGAAATGATTTCCAAATCTCAAAGTACAATTAATACTGTAAGCCTTTTAAAAGTTTTTTTTGCTTGTTTGTCTGACGTTCAATAAACCTTTATAAATGCAAATAAAAAGTTTTCTGCCTCGAGAGCAAAGATTCAGCAGCTGAGAGAGGACAAGAAAAGCAGCCTGATTAAGTCTAACTGAAGTGTCTGCATTGTTAATCATGGGAAATATTACATTTAGACTTCATCCTCCGGCCACAGATTCTTTTGTTACATGTCTCTCTCTCTTCTGTTTCTTTCCCCATGATAGTTCTGATTAGAATGTTACCAGGGTCAAGAGTCGATTAGTGTTGTTCTGCTGACTTTGTCTTGTGAGTGCTGAATACACATTTGCTGCTCATTTATCAGTGATGTTGTGACAGATACTTTGTGGTCAAGCAAACTTGGGACCGTGTGTGCGTTTTGGAGGACATGGGGGTAACATAAGGGTAGCACTGTCACCTCAAAGTGAGAAGGTCCCGGGTTTGATTCCCGGAGACGACCAGCTTCCTCCCACAGTCCAAGACATGTAGTTAGGCTAATTGGAAAGTCTAAATTGCCTGTAGGTGTGAGTGTGCGCGTGACTAGTTATGCATCTATATGTGTGGCCCTGCAACAGACTGGCGACCTGTATCCTGCCTCTTGCCCAATGAATGAATGTAAAGAGGACATGCATTTTTATCAGTTATTGTAATGAAATGCAAATGACTGGCCTTCTTGCCATTGCCACATTGGGTGAAGCAGCAGGAAATTGCTCCTGGCAGCCATATGCAGCACAGCTGGACGATGTGTTTCACAATGTGTGTGACAAGACAAGAAATCATTCCTTTACAATGCATAAGAAATGGCACAAGTGGGAGCGTGGACAACTTGACAAACAGCTAGACTGAACTAGTGAATCCCAAATACAAAAAAAGGCAAATGAGAAGACAACAGCACAAAATCTACGTATGCGTTTATATGTACACAGCTGTCTGCCTTCACACCTGAGACGCACATAGTCAGAAACTTTTCTCCAAGCAATGCCACGGTGAAACGCCACTTCCCAGAGGAACATACACACATGCACTCTTCATATTTAAATAGGCCAAAGCAGCCTTGGGAGCAGAAGCAGTCTACTGGTCCGCGTTTGTGTGTTTAGTCTGTCTGTCTGTCTGCCTGGCGTCATTGTGAGGAGCGTCTCAGATTAGTTGACCACATTCTGTCTAATCACATTGTAAGACCCTGGCCTTGTGTTTGTCTTCCCTCGCATGCTCTCCCTGTCACAGTAATGGCGTATTTCTGTGCATATTGATTTCTCATCTGCTCATTTAACCACAGTAGCTGTATGTTATTGTAGGATACACACCTTTTTAGCAGGTTTGAAATTGTTTAGGGTTCAGCGCTTTCATTAGCAACACACTTGCCTCACTACTCAGTGTTATCGTGTAACTTGGGTCACAGTACATAGTGATTGTATTGCTATACTGATGTTGTTGATGATACGTTAATGTTTGATTATACATTAAAAATTAACATTCTTGCAACTGAACAATCTGATTTTCATAGGAACAACTGAAACTATTTTAATTGGAGAGAGACAGATACTGTTTGTATGCAATGATTCTAATGACAAGTGACAAATAGAAACAAGTTGCCAGAGGCACTGGTGAGAAAATGGAATACACACATGAGTTCAGTCATAATTGTCTGCTTAACACAGCCTCCTTATACAGACTTGAGGATCTTTTAAACACTCCTCAAGAACAATATAGCTGAATTTTACTTTAAGATCTGTTGTGTTTAATTTGTGCGTATGTGTCCCTAAACACTGATCATCAGCAAACCATTCATTCCTTCGCACAGGTCTGTTGTAGAAAGAATGCCTCAAACGAGGCATTTGTTTTTTTTAGCGTTCTCTCTGTAAGCGTAGTTATCTGCAGATAGATATACGCGAATGGGCCTTTCACACAGAAACAGCGGCTGTGAGGAAGAAAAGGACACTTTATGAAATTGTAGTTGTTCTCTGGAGACTGAGGGCATATTATTGTTTGCATTATTGTTCAGTGATTATTTTATATTTAAAAAAAAACGATTAAATGTCAGTCATGTTAATAAACGCATTCATATTTAGTCTGTTATTAAGGGTTTATTCAATACATTGTTTCTTTATATTTGATTGGGATCACCCAGATAGCTGCTCAACCTGCACTCTTATTTCTAAGGTAAAATATATTGTAAGAACATTTTAAAAGCCAGTGACATGCACTCACATTGTCCAACTATAGGAGAAGAATTATTAGTTCTGACAATGTCTAATTTGATAAAGGGATTTTTTTGTATTGTCTGTTGTTCTTAATGTCTGTTGCTGAGTCATTTATGGTGTTGACATCAACAACTGCCATTTGCGTTCACAGTGTTATATTTTCCTCTGTATAAAATACCTTTTTCAGGTCCCGTGTACCCAAACTGTGTGTTGGTATTCTGTTTGTTACAGCTGTGACTACATAACCCTTCTGCTGTCACGGCAGCTCTGTTAGCTGGTTCCTCTTTCTCTCGTTCTGGTTCCCTGTTTTCCTGGAAAAAATACCAAAGATTACATTCCATCTCGCCTCCACCTGAATCAGCTACCCTCTACAATACAGGACAAACAGGACTCCTCTGACTTATGTGTTCTGAGAGTGACTCAGAGGAGGCCAGTGTCATCTGGCTTTTATTTATCTGTCTCATGATGTCTACTGTCTCGCCTGTATAGTTTTTTCCCCACTTACTGGAAACAGTGCAGTTTATCCCTTCAACTTTGTCTGGAATTCACCTCTAGACGGTTCCACGAGTCTGGAGGTGGAGGAGTTCCTGCTGCATTAAACCTCCGCACTGTCAGATTGGATATAATGGATATCTTTTTTTTTTTCTCGTTCTCAATTATTAATCATTGAAATTCTTACATTACCACTACAGTATGTTTCCTCTGTTAATACCATGTGACACACTCCCAGTGCATTTACACCACAGAGTGGTGAATAATTCAAGGGTTTTGTCTGAGTGTGTGTTTTTAAGCTGCCCAGACATGCATGATGTGTTTCTGAACTGCATAATGATACCAGAGTCTGAGACTCTCCCTGTCTGCCCTGTGCTGGGGGCAAGGACACTAGGAGAGTGTGACCTGGTTTATTCATAGTACTCCACACACTATACTGCTAATGGGTTGAAGCCTAGGGGATTGCTAAGCAGACTGTCTTACATTAAGCACATTCTCGAGTCTGCTAGTGTCTGGCTTGCTATTTCCCACGTGTTTAGAGATGATTAAAGATGCCCCGACCTGTGGCTGCTGTATCTTTTTTAGACACCAAAAAAGCCATGATACAGCACATGCTCCAGATTAATGAGCCAGCTGCAATAAATTCTACATTTTTCCATCTTAGCCCTATCAGAGCACGATTTGTCTGTTTTTTTTCATAACAGATTGGCAGTGCATCACTTGAGTTAGGGGAATACTGCAGTTCATTGTTGGCTTTAATTGACAATGCACAAGATAAAGCAATTTTTTTTTCTTCATAGCCCACGGCTTGCAATGAAACATTTATTAGATTCGGTCATGAAGTGCAATTTCCTTACTTATCAATTCAACTTTTTAATAAAGCAAAGACGTTTTTTACTCATTCGACTTATACACAGTTTTCTATAAGTTCTCATGTATCATATTTGTTCAGTAAAAAGGGTTTTCACCTTATGCTGGGCCGAACTAAAGGATTAATAAAAGCTGAAATTAAACGCAAAGTGTATTATGTTTAAACCTCACATGTTACAAACAAGCGTCTGACTAATTTGTAGTCATACACTGAGTTACCTGGAATATGAAGGTATCTGGAATCTTCATCAAAATAAACTCAGAGACTTGTCATTGTCTTGTGTTGTCAGGCATGTGCTCATGTGTTCGTGTGTGTCTTTTACTCGCAAATGTTTATACACACACACACATTTACTTTTTTCCTCTAAAGTGCAGCTGTAATGTAACGTCTCGCAGTCCCGCAGTGAAATATTCTTCCCAGACACAAAAATTAGGGAGGGAGCGTACAGTTGGCTTAACAAACCACATTCAGTTCAGTGGAAGTGTAAACATTTCCCAGCTTAAGAAGTTTAACAAAAAAAGTGCATTTAGTGCTTATAGTTTTTTCTTTTGACATATTTAATCAAATGAAACTCATTAGGGAAGGCATTTCGTCCAAAACCAAGGACAACTCATTAACATCTGGTGTTTATTATTAATTTGATAAAAATAAAACAAATCCAATCAAAATGAATGGACCTAATGAATTTCAGTTCATTTGCACTTGACCTCAGTTTTTTTAAATGACTGGAGAAATGTTGTTGTTTTTTTGAAGTGCAGAAGATGAACATTTTAAACCTACTTGACCTTTTGTTTGTGACAATAATGTGTTGTAACATATGATATAAAACAAGCCAAGCCTCAAGCATAATCTCTTTTCTTTTCTTTCTCTCGTTCCCCCGCCAGCTCTCCTGTGTCACTGTGATCGCTGCAGTGCCAATTCCAGCTGCACGACAGATGGGGTCTGTTTCATTGCCTACCGCACGTCAGGCGGTCAGGTGACAACGGAGCAGCGGCAATGTGTACAGGAAAGGGAGTTGATCCCACGGGACCGACCCTTTATCTGTGCTCCGTCCACGAAGCCCGACACTGGCATTTACCCAAAGTGCTGTACCACGGACTACTGCAACAAGGAACTAACCCTACCCTTACCGGGTAAACACACATACATATACTTGTGTAGGCTTAGGATGTGCACCTGTGTAATTAACAAGCAAAGAAAAAAAAGTTTACAGCTTCTGAATTCAAATGGTTTAGCCTCTTTTTTTTACTTTGTTACTTTCAGAAAACTCAAATTCAATCTAAAAGCTCATTAATGAATTATAACATTGATAAATTATGATGCAACATAGTGCAAGGCACTTCTGTTTCCTTATGCATGAGCACAGATTTGATTCAGCATTTTTATAACCATCCTAATTAAGACACTGATGCTTGGGGGGGGTGAAAATATTGATCCACATAGAAATTCCATGTTTTCTATGTTGCAGAATAGATTCACAAACGTTATAGTTGGATTGTTTTGATAAGGGGTAAGGGGCAACCAACACTGGGGCCAATGGATGAGTGGCTCAACAATAATGTGTAGATAATGTGACATTTTCCTGGAATATTAGCCCTAGCCGAAACTTGAGGCTTATGAAATTTAGTGACTTTTGTTTCCATAAAATGCACACACAATGATGTAGTTACATGCATTTTTATTGATATTTTGTTTAAAAAAAGTGTGGTTCAGTGTGATGACTCATTTATTACCAAAATGTTTAATTGATTAGGGTTGAACTCAAAGGAGAAAAGAGTCTGTTCTAGGCTTTCGGTAGCGCACGTGTAGAGTACAAGCCTCTACTGGCTTATTTTATTCGGCCTCAAGTGGCTTGTTTACCATTCGGTTTTGGCTTTATGCTAGCTAATAAAAACGTTGCTTTGACTTGTAAAGTCGGGCGTCTTCTGTACACAGTTTAAGAAATGTTAGGGAAGAGTGCATAAAGCTGTGTCTAACTTTTATTTTATTTATTTTTTGCTGGTGTAGTTTTCAGCGGGTCTTTGTATTTGATGACGTTTAAGGCTACTTTGTGTAGTAGTAACTACAGGCACAAAGCAAAGAAAATGTACTGTCATTTGGGTCAAAGGCCTGAAATTCGCTGAGGTCAGCTGCAGAGGTGTTTCTTTGTGTGTGTGTGAGGTGCAGTTGCATTTGAGCTGAGATAAATATCAACACTGTGCTTATATCTCGGTATAGTCGGTTCAGACCCGGTTGTTTTTGTCACAGACATTTACATAGCACCCGCAACAGGAGTGGATTTCTACTCTATTCATTATTTGTTTGGAATTACATACAAGATTACATACATTGAAATTATTGGTACAGCATTACTGATGCCATCTATGCCCTGCACAGTGATGAAGGTATTTTTCTTTTATGCTTTGCCTTCTTTTCTCTCCTAGCCAGTGAAGCGATGGCCTCGTACTCAGAGCCAGTTTCTTTCATTAAAGGAAGTTCATCCTCTCCACAGTAACCGAGTACTTGCTCAATGGGAATTCTTGTGGTTCTCTCTTTATAAATATATATATGCATGGTCTTACAATGTGACGTCGCTTGAGATAATCATTTCTTTTTATTGAGAATTAACAAGTTGAATTGAATTTAAAAATACCGTATGAAACCCTAGTGATGTCTTTGTTGAAGAGCTTTGAAGAGATTTTTAATACTCCTGTCTTGTTATCAAGTGGACCATAGCTGTTTAAGGATTTGATTAATTCATTTCGAAAATATGATATTCACTTTATTTGAAGTTGTTACATGATTTTGAACAAAAAATAAACTTTAAATCAAGCAGCTCACTGTGCCAGACACCTCTGCCATACAGGAATACTGTTGCAATGAAGGTGTGTGTATAGTGAGATGTCAACGTAACCACCTCCAGAACCGAGTCGAGTATTACTCTAAACATCCTATACGGTAGCGTGTGCAGTTGCAACCTCTTGCATACTCAAAATGTTAACCACGCTTTAAATGTACTTTATATAACCACATATTTATCTCTTTCGCCTTACCCGTCAGTGGTGCTAATGTTGTAGCTTAATATCTGTGTTTTTACCAGCAAAAAGACTATGGCTGTGTTTAATTCATCTATAAAATGTACCTTTGCTGCTCAGGGCTTTTATTTCTGTCTGAAACATGTAATCACAGCCCCAATTACCAGGTTGTTTCTGTGAACTTGCTGGCCCTCCTGCATTTTTTTTTTTTAAATTTTTTATTTCTTTTTACTTTTTTCTCTCTTTCAGTTTTGTGAATAAGTGGATGATGTTAAAAGTGGAGGGAAAAACCTCTATTAGTCTATTCAGAACCAATATCACAACTTTTAACAGGGAAAGCCACCAAGTGTACAAGATTCTATAAAATATATTCAAATGGATTATGAACCATGCCTCAGTGAAACTTAAGAGGGAACAACACAATTTTATGTAAATGTAGGCTTAGTTACAAATAAATTAAACTTTTACTCCAGCTGTTTTTCCGTTCAGTTTCTTTTTTTAATTCACTTTTATTCAGCATTTGGTAAATTGTAGTCCCAACCTCGGTATCTTTGATCCTGTAAGATTGTGTGTGTGTAGAGATATGCAGCAATATTCTAATTGAGAAATCTGAAGTATTTAAAAGTCTCTTAAAGTTCATTACTTGAACTAATTTATCTAAATTCGGTGGAGGAAAAGCTAAAGTTAAATGATATATAGCCATCGCAAATGTATGTCTAGATTCTATGTCTGTGTCTGTCTCTTGAGTTCAATCAGTGCACTTATCTAGTCCATTTAATGTGTGTGGGTACGTGCTGTGGTTGTCATTGTAGTGGTACCGAACATTTATTTTATTGTACGATACGCACATGAGCCCTGCCTGTAACCTACTGAATTATCTAAAAGGAACGTGTCAGCAGTATGAATGCTCATTCAAACCTCTCCTCTCGTAAGGCATGGATAACCCACAGAGCTCACAAGTTACTAGTGGCCAGGGCTAAGCCAGTGTACTGCATATGTACTTTTAGCAAACATAGCAGCTGGGCACAACCAACCAATTTCCATGTTCTAGAGCATCCTAGTGCTAGTATATGTAAGAGCTCCACAACATGCTGTCTGTAATTTCTGTCAGTACAGAGAAAACGTCTTCTGAGTTCATTTGCATTCACTTTCCTGGATTGGTGGAGGCATTATAGTGTCCTCTTTGGACAGTGTGTGTTTTAGCTGCAGGCCAAATCTCCCATCAGCCTAGCAGATGGAATGTGTCCTCGCACCACTTGGCCTGTTAGCTTCCTGGCTCATGTCTGGCAGTTTAGTCTTACCACTTCCCAGTCGAAGCTGACCTTTCCAGTGAACAGTGTGTGGCTTCATTCAAGCTCTGATGATAAAATCAACAGAACTATTAAGTTGTCCACTGGCGCTTGTATAGTGGTTTTTCCACGGCTAACACTCAACCAGGCCTATGCCCCTGTGGCTCCTTTGACATCATTAGAAGGGTAAAACTATCTTGCTTAGATCACATTAACTTCTTACATGTTATATAATGTCATTTTCTGTCTTCTTTCTGTTCAGCATTCCCCACAGAAAAGACTCCTCCACTGGGTCCTGTGGCCCTCGCAGCAGTGATTGCCGGCCCTGTGTGCTTGCTCTGTCTGCTGCTTGTTGTAGCGTTCTATCTTTGCCACAGCCACAGGACCCTGGCAGCTGGGGGTGCTGGGGCCCACCATCATCACCACCACCGGGTTCCCAACGAAGAGGACCCCTCCATGGACCATCCTTTCATCACGGTTGGAACAACACTGAAAGACCTCATCTACGATATGACCACTTCTGGCTCTGGATCAGGTAGGAACCTGGTGTGAATGAAATATGAATGTTGCAGTGCTGGTATGGTGAACATTCAATGAAGTAGTCTGTGACATAAAGCTTATTTAATTTTAAATACTTTTGACTTGGATGCTAATAAAGATTATTCTCTGCGATTGTGATTCATTCATTCACCGGTATTTGCTAACATACTCAGTGGAGCATAGCAGTGATTACAGTCTCAGCAGAGATCAGTTAAAGGAAGTGTCAGATTTATAACCAGACATTGCGTCTCTGAATCACTTTGCAGAGCTGTGACTTATGACACAATATTTTCAGTAAGGCTGTGTCAATTTTCCAAGGCCCTTTTGTTTCCTGGCCTGACTCAGTTGTGACATGTCCAGATTGTCTGATTGGGTCCAAAAAGGTTATGTTTGTCTTTCTGTGGCACTTACCAGACGGTGAATCATTACAAAAGCAGTAAAAAGGTTTTTTTTTAAGACACAAAAGTTCAAACACAGATTTTTTTTTTTAATGGCAGCACCTCATTAATTGTATTTTCCTCAATCTTATTTCAGTTTTGCTCTTCGCTCTTTGATCAGGTCAACTAAATTACAACATTAGTTTCTTAAAGTAAAAGTTCCTGTAAACTACTACAGATTTAGGTCATATATACACACATAAATCAACACCTTTTTGTGGAGAGTGGCACCTTCCAAAGTGTAGGCAAGGAATAAAATGCATTTTGGCTGTTTTGTTTCCTTTGCTGAATCACAATCTTTTTGTTTACAATTGAAACTTTGGATTTTCATTCCACTTTATGCTGAGCCGAAATAAAATTTCGATATAGAACGTTTTATTACCTATTATAATAATCGAGTTATTGTTTCATAAAGATCATACAGCATGTTTGTGTCTGCTAAACTAGTACATTTAAGGTGACACGAGAAAATCACAACTGCAGCATCATGTAAACCTTATGTGCAGTTGTACCTATAGGGTTGTTGTCTAATCTAAGCTGTCATTACTTAACAAGCTGTAATTTTTCTACATTTAATGAGTAGATCAAGAGGAAACAGCAGCTGGTTGCAAGTGTTGCAGGATATTAGACCTTCTAGACAGCTCTTTAGTAATATTTAGGACACAATGGACATATTTTCTGATATGTAGTTATATGTAGTTTCTTTTTCTGTTTTATAAATTCAGCTTAGTCAATCTGTTTCCATTTCTGTCTTGTCTCTCCAGGCCTACCGTTGTTAGTACAACGGACCATTGCCAGAACGATCATCCTCCAGGAGAGCATTGGCAAAGGGCGTTTTGGAGAGGTGTGGCGGGGCAAATGGCGGGGCGAGGAGGTGGCCGTGAAGATCTTCTCCTCTCGCGAGGAGCGTTCTTGGTTCCGTGAGGCTGAGATCTACCAGACTGTGATGTTAAGACACGAGAATATTCTGGGCTTCATCGCCGCTGACAATAAAGGTGAAAAATCTCAAGAAGATTTTTAAGTAGACCATGAAGAAATCAAGATAACAAGTTCACATGGTGTATCATGAAACGTATACACCAATGTATCAATACAAAAAGAAAACGCTGTAATATGTTTTATGCACATCCGAACACTATATCATAGACTATTTGCAGAAATCTGATCATTTTTTGATCAGTGTCAGAAGTGATTCAGCTACAAGTAATACAAAGTTTCGCAATCTCACCTGCATAAACATTAATTGCCCCACTGCCTAGTCTCTGTCATTGATGCTTAATATAAATAAGTTAACATTCTAACACTAACAGGGGCTTTGCCATATAATTCAATTCAGGCTCTAGCAAGGACATTAACCTCCTTCCTCATGTTTCTCTGTGCAGATAATGGGACGTGGACTCAGCTGTGGCTGGTGTCAGACTACCACGAACACGGCTCCCTGTTTGATTACCTAAACCGTTACACCGTTACCGTGGAGGGCATGATCAAACTGTCTCTGTCCACAGCCAGTGGCCTCGCACACCTTCATATGGAGATAGTGGGCACCCAAGGTGAGACACACACACTGTCCCAGACAAACATACGCCATAAGGATACTTTTTAGAAATGTGGAAACCATCTGTCTGGAACCAGCCTTATTTTTTTTTAAAGAAAGCTGCATTTTATTGCCAACTAAAATAAGAGGCCGGCGTTCCACTTGGGTGGACATCAGTCTCTCACAGTCAAGAGGAAACGTCAGTCTGAGCCCTCAGCCTGTATGGACTGTGACCTAAACACACAGAGAAGCTGTTTTAAGAGTTACAGACCTCAATAATTGTCCAAACTATCCTGAAAAGAAAAGTACGATTGCAGTCACCAAGCACTAGAGATGGTTTGAAATAAAAAGTGCGCTACCACAGGTGTAACATCGACAGTAAGTAAACCATGTGCAGTAGCTTTAACATTGTTTGCTCTGTTTAATCTCTTACGCCCTTTCACTGTGTACCTCAAATAGAAGAGTAGGGCTGCATACCATTTGGATGGTAGAATAGTCATTCAGCTATTGAAAGAAATGTGAAAGACCAAAGATGGATCCCTTTTTATATTCATCTTTTATCTATGTATTTGTTATTTGATGGAGTGCTCTCAGTTCGATGTTAAGTTTCTACTTTAGGCGAGTGAATGGATAGTTATTCCACAGCAGTGGTGTTATGTTTAAGTGTGCAAGGTCAGGTGTTTTTTTTTCTTTCCCATAGATAAATGTGTGACATAATCATTTCAGAAGTTCATTGTGGAGATTGAGTCTAATCTACTCAAGCAGACAGACTGAAATTTGACATTGATTGTTAAGTTGACAATGTGGTGCAGCTGCTGTCTCACATGCTAACCTGCCTTTGGAAGCAAAAGTCACTACTAGCCTTTGTGTTAACAATACCAACACAGCTTTCGCAAGTATCCTACTCCTGAATGGTACAAACCTCTTTACTTATGTAGAAGTGTTTTAATGTCGTCATATTTCATCTGAATATCTGCATTGTAAATATATGTTATACTTGTACATTTTGGTATAAGTTTAATTCAATTCAATTCAACTTTATTTATATAGCGCCAATTCACAACATCAGTTATCTCAAGGCACTTTACAAGTAAGGTTTTAAGACCTTACACAACTAAACCCAACAATTTCCACATAGAGCAAGCTTTTAATTGTAGCCAATCGATAAATTGTACCCTCTCTAACGAGGAAGAAACCTCCAGCAGACCCAGGCTCAGTGTGGGCGGCCATCTGCCTTGACCGGTTGGGGTGAGGGGATAGAGAAGAGAGAAAAGAACACAACCACAACAACAAAACAAGCAGCAACAGAACACAGGCGGGATGGTTAGACCAGCAACTGAACACTGGAGACACACGACTCTGAGTCTGATGATACCTGTAGATGAGGATAGAGAGAGACAGAAGGGGAGAAGCACAAACTAGGAGAGAAAAGGGACAAAGTTAGTCACATGTGGAAATGGAGGCATGTTGGCGGAAAGAAGAAAAAGAGAAAAAAGAGCTCAGTGAATAAAGGACGTCCCCCAGCAGTCTAAGTCTATAGCAGCTTAACTAAGAGATGGTTCAGGGTGACCAGAACCATCTCTAACTATACGCTTTGTCAAAAAGAAAGGTTTTAAGCCTAGTTTTAAAACTAGAGAGGGTGTCTGCTTCTCGAACCTGGACTGGAAGCTGGTTCCATAGGAGAGGAGCTTGGTAGCTAAATGCTCTGCCTCCCATTCTACATTTAGAAACTCTAGGAACCACAAGCAGACCAGCGCTCTGAGAACGAAGCGTTCTGTTGGGAGCATAAGGAGCGATGAGGAGCTTTATTATGAAGAGCTTTGTAGGTGAGGAGAAGAATTTTGACTCTAAAGTCCAGTTAGCCCCCGTCTAGTTACATAACTTCTTACTTAGTTCTCCTTCCTATATACTTTGGAAAACTGGCAACTAAAGAGTCCGTAGATTTTCAACGGAATCGGTGTGGTGCACTGTGCTTGTATATTAATAAATAAAAATAATACACATTCATAGTTTTGTTAAGTGCGTTTGTTGAATGCTTGACTCTTTCTCCAGGTAAGCCAGCTATTGCCCACAGAGACCTGAAGTCAAAGAACATTCTCGTGAAGAAGAATGGGACCTGCTGCATCGCTGACCTGGGTCTAGCTGTTCGCCATGACTCAGCCACTGACACTATCGACATCGCTCCAAACCACAGAGTGGGAACAAAAAGGTACCCCGACCTTTTAACTCCGCAAATAGATTTTCAGATTTCCTTTGATTTTAAAAGCACTGGATCTTTTGGTGTATATGTTCCTTTTTGTGTGGTGGCCCCCTATTCCATGCCTATTTTATTACAAAACATAATAACTAACATTTTAATTACAGGAGGAGATAAATTAATTTGAAAATTATAGTGACAGGATACACATTTGATTTACTTTTTCATACACATTATATTGGCCTTTCTGTTATATGTAGCCTAGACAGTGGGTGTATTGATTGTTGTCTGGCATGGTTTCACCAGAAACCTGATATCTAAAAGTTAAGATAATTCTCAGAGTTTGGAAAATATTAAGGCCTATGGAATGTCACAGTACCTTCACTAGGTTCTTCCTTGTCCTGCAAGCTAATAATTCACACCATCTCTTTTACATTGTGTGTAGCTGCAGGGCTGTAAAGTGAGTGTTGAGGCCATGTTGAAACCCTGTCTTTCCACCCTCCCACAGTGGTTCTAGTGCACCTTTCATCCTGTGTGATTTTTTTTTTTTTGTCTTGTTTATATCCTTGATTTGAAGCTGCAAGTGCTAAATGATTCAGTAAGCACTGGGTCAGTAGAGACAGTAGCTCAGGCACTGGCTCAAATCCATATTACAAATTGATGATCCGATTACACTAGCGATTTTCTACTTTACTATACCGCCAAACTTTCAGCAACCTACAGTAGAAGTAAAATTTTAAAATGTGACAACTGTAATATAGAAATGCACATTGCTTGACTTGATGCGCCAAGAGTATTTCAGAATATAAATAAGGTTTTATATATGACCTGTAATGTCCGCAAGGGAATCAAAATATTGTTAGTATTGCTGCAACCTTCTTTCCAGCCTACTACCTCTCTGGATCCCCAGATATACTCACAAGATGCACTTCCTTCAACAGGCTCATCATTTACATCACATCAGGTCAAAGATAAGCACGTTATTCATTCCCTTTAGGGGTGTTGTCATGTATATTTACAATTCAGCTCAGTTGAGCACAGACACAAAATATATCTCCTCAGTAAATGAACGTGAAAACAAACTCCATTCATACATCAGTATGCACAATGAAGAGCACGTAATAAAAATAAACACTCAGAGGTTCAAATCACAGTCACATTTTTGGAATGTTTAATTATATCTGAATGGATCTTGTGAGTGCAGCGTGACCTGTTGTCAGTCTTTATGCTGCTGTGTCGATGCAGAGTAACATCATCAAATCAAATTAACAGATGAGTTAGTGTTGGGTCTATTTCAGGGTGTCACATTTTCTTAGAGCCACAGGACATATTTTACATCAGATCATAATAAAAATCGAGTCTAAGTTGAATTGATAGAGAGACTTTTTAATAGCACGACGGCCGAGCATCTGTTTTAAGATCATTTTGTTCAGGCAGGCAGTATTTAAGTCTCTGCTAGTGTGTGTAACTGTTTGGCTTTAGCAATGAGTTCAGCAACTTGGTAGCGTTCAGAACTTTCTCACTTGTGGTTTTTCTAAGTAACCCTGCCTGTTTCTCCATCTGTTCATGCGTTTCAACATTGCGTTTTCGGAGAAATGATCTGTCGAAATTGGATAATGTTCCACGGCACATCTGACGATTTCTCACTGCACAGGTTGGGAATCACTGGTCTATCTGACATGTTTGGCTCACTCAGTGAGAACATGTAATGATCCACAAGCAAAAGACACTAATGCATCATTGTCTTCTTTACTTTGTCTCTGATGTACTAAACTGCTGTGGAAATCATTTCAGTATGTCATGGTCCATTTCATTCAACACTCACATGATGCAGAGGAATTCAAATATGATTAATCGTCAGATATTGCTAATGAAGCAGCAACTGTACAGTTTTGATTAGTCAAAGCTTTCCAGTGGGGGCCTATTTTTCACTATTCCGAGAAACCCAGTGGCTAAATACTTCCTTCCTCTCCATATGTTCTTCATTTATCTAAAAGATTGTATTCAAGGTTGGACACTCTGAAGATATCAAGACTTCTCTGGTGAACAGAGATGTATATGTATATTTTAAAAGAGATGAACTTTTAAAGTCTTACTTATTCCTTTGCGAATACTGATGAAGGTCTTTTGCTTTCAGCATGATCGTTTCCCCTTCTAATTAACGTGATGCAGCACCAGCACATTGCTAACAGAGGCATCCATTATTTGTACATCATCAGTCCGTTAAAGAAATCCACAGAGACTTGTGTATAGAGCTGGAGTTCTTCAATTACACAGCTGAATCTATCCCATCACAGATCATCATTAGTGTGTGGCTAAGACTCAGCGCCCACTAGAACTTATCGATGTGTCACATTTGAGAATGGGCAGAAGTCAAAGCTCATTGCCCACTTTGTTATGGTTAGTTACTTGAGCTCTTAGTGATTTGTCAGGACAGCGCAGGTGTTCGTGCGTAATGGGGTCTCAACAACGATCTCACACTTTTCAACTGGAAGCCATAGACTCATCACTCATATCTGTTCTGCTGCTTTTAAATGTCTGTATGTCTTTAATGAAGCGACGGTTGGGCTTCCATTCTGGAATGGAAGTAGCTGACAGAGCTTTCTGAAAACTTTTTTTATTATTGCCTTTTGTGTACAACAGCATTGATGAACATCATATGAAAATAACTACTTAATTTAGTTTAGGTTGTCATTTTTTCCCATTACAGTAATCTTTTTAACAGCAGTATTTAATTTAATAATCTGACAACTGTTAATTATCTTTCTGCTCAGGTATATGGCTCCAGAGGTCCTTGATGACTCCATAAACATGAAGCACTTTGAGTCCTTCAAGCGAGCTGACATTTACGCAATGGGACTGGTCTTTTGGGAAATCGCCAGTCGCTGTTCTATGGGAGGTGAGGATAAAATGAAAGGGGATGTAGAGGCGTTAATCATTTGTTTAATGATTGGGAGGTTATCAGATTATTTATCCATCACTCCATCCCTTAGAGCAAGAGAAACCTCATGATATAACACACCAGTGTCTTTGTAAGCAACACAAAAGTGTGATAACATGATAACTGTGCTGAACATAATATAAACCGCCTCCATGTAAATCCAGACTATGAACTGCTTGTTTTCTCGACAGGCATCCATGAGGACTACCAGCTTCCATACTATGACCTAGTCCAATCAGATCCGTCAGTGGACGAAATGAGAAAAGTGGTTTGCGAACAGAAACTTAGACCCAACATTCCCAACCGCTGGCAAAGCTGTGAGGTAGGACCAAGTTATTTATTTGGATGAGCTGTTCATTAGTTTGCACAAACTCAGAATAAACCATTTGCAAATTTTTAC
The DNA here is from genome assembly GCA_030770545.1 of Macropodus opercularis. Taxonomy (NCBI): domain Eukaryota; kingdom Metazoa; phylum Chordata; class Actinopteri; order Anabantiformes; family Osphronemidae; genus Macropodus; species Macropodus opercularis. Next base: position 10,284,299 of record JAUCMP010000028.1, read on the forward strand.
CACAATTGGAATGAATATCCTGACACTACTCATGTAGAACTTACAACAGGTGTACATCTGGATGTACATCTATCATGCACACAAAAAGCTATTCATATTCACGCTACCTCTTACTGCACATCCAGTTGGTCAGGTTTAGCAAGTTTGAACTAGACAGCGTCTAGAGATGCAGTATAACCTACGTCAGTACCTCAGTAATTAGTACTGAAAGGTTTTGGTGCTGCATTCTGCCTCTAAATATTCAACTATGTTGTTTTCCCAACTGTGGCAGTTTTTGTCCTCTAATTACCGTGTTTTTGAATGATAGCTGATTGCTACAAAACAGTTTGACCTTTAGTATGAGAAACAGATTTAATGAGCCATCACACTTTAGCAAGGGTTGAGTTTGTCAGGTAAAAGACCAGAGTGTACCGAATAATAATACCTTATAATGTGTGCCCATCACTTTCACTGTTAAAGGTCTGACATATATGTCCATTTTTGGTGTTATGAAGGAGCTTCCTGACGTTGCTCTATGTGGAAATATGTGACCGCAGCTTGTCTCTGAGACGACGGTTTCCCATTTTCACTAAATAAATGCAAAGTTTTAAAAACTATTTAAAAGGATCAGTTTTATGTAGCTCAAAGTTAACAGTTATTCTACATGACTGTTTTACCTTGGAGAAAAACACACACAACTGTGTCTTGTATGTTATGTGCAGCCTCTTTTTCCATATGGGTCAAATGTTGGCTTATTATACTCTGTCTAAAACCCCTCAAATGTGAATAATGTATTGTTCAGAAGGTCTTATTCAGAGTCTGTTCTTGTGCAGTTGTTTACAGTGTTTGTTTAAACCGTTACATCCCGAAAAGGCAATTTTTCCCATCAGCCAGCTCAGCACTCCACAGTTTAGCTGTAAGTAAGGGGGGCATATTAAAGCAATTAAAAGCGGCGTCTAAACATGTCTGAATCTTTTATATATCATAAGAAATGAGCAGCTAGCTCTGCTTAAGGAAACACCGTCACTCTGAGAAGCGCTGCCTGCGTGTGTGTGTGGCAGACTGGCCGCGGCAGTGTGTGAGTTGGCAATAATCCACGTGATGAATGGAGGAGTGGAATGCCTCAGCAGTCTTAATGAGCACTGTAGGAAGTTTCACAGATCAACACAAGCATCTCAGCAGACAGACGCTGTGAGAGACAGACATGTTGACTCATACATAGCAGATGCTGTTTACAGCCCCACCAAGGGAGACGTTAGTGTAAACTCTGGAGACTCTAACCCTGTTTCGGAGCCTGGTTGGAATGTCTAGTCAGAAGTCACCACATTTACAGGAAGACGACAAAAGAAAACATTCCTTTTGAAAGTCATTTTTCAGGAAATGAAAAAACAAGTCCAATTTTTTGTAACACGAGTGAGTTGAAAAGACTTGGCTGTCAAGGATTTTCTGTAAGGAATGCAGCTGTGAAGTACAAGGTAAAACAAATCTAGAGTGGCTCTAGTGAACTTTACACCCTTCAGTTCCTATGAACAGATTTTAAAATCAGTGTAGTCAGTAATTATTACACAGTTAAAAGTAGAGCTATCCTATCCTCAACTGAAAAAAAAAATCTTCACTGAAAATGTAATTTACTCTCACAAGAGCATAAAATATGCTGAGGAATGAGGAATTTTCACCTTATATCTTGTTCTAGTTGTGATTTTCAGCAATGGACAAAACTACAAAAACTTTTTTATCATCAGATGACAGGACAGGTGTATCATTTTCCCAAAAATGGCACATTCACCAAATCTGTATTGTTTTCACATTTAAAACCTCAAGACAAGTAAATGAATGGTCCATTGTTATGTTGTAAACGATCTATATTAACTTCTGTCATCTCTTGCCTGTGCAGGCTTTGCGGGTGATGGCGAAGATAATGAGGGAGTGCTGGTATGCCAATGGTGCTGCCCGACTCACTGCTCTACGAATCAAGAAAACCCTGTCTCAGCTCAGCCAACAGGAGGGAATTAAGATGTAGACACAGCTACCAAACAGACACACACACAAACTGACTGGCATCCACATTGCAAGCATTAGAGCATTATTATTACTTTATTATTATCCATTGATTGTTCCTCGCCTTTAGTTTGAAGGGAACTGAAGACTTTCCCCTCTGCTCTTATTATATTTCCTGTTACATTCTTTGATGGCTGGAGAAAGCGATGCTGGAGCTGTTGAGAGATGTTTGTGCCTGAATGGGAATAACCGAGACATCAAAGGAAGCCTGCACTCATGTTGAGAGACTAACAAAGTGTCTCAAAGCCCCATAGATACAACTGGTGTTCACCTCAACTCGTTTCCTCCACTCATCACACGCCTAACCAACAAGAGCTCAGACCTCATTGGGGAAACAGAAGGCCAGATGTGCAGCTGGGCTTCACCCGGGAGGTGTCTGAGCTGCCGGTGCTTCGCTTCAAACTTCATAATCGCCTCCTCGTTTGTATATTAGCATTTCATACTTTACTTCAGGGTGTCAAAGTACTACTCGTCAGCAGGGCTGCAAAACACACACAAACACAGACTTTGAATGATCTTTTAAGTTTTACAATATTGATACTTCCACTCACTGTTGTTAAGTGGAGAGCTAATAATGAATCAGCCATCATAGCTAATAGTAAGTATAAAAATTACTGAGTAAAGAAAACCATGAGTTATTGCAGCCCTACTCTTGAGTCATCTAACAGTAGCACTGAGGCTGGAGTAAAACCTGGGAGCCTTGGACAGCCTGCAAGCTAGTCAAATTGTAAGAATCTTTCATCTCCGCAAAAATTTTGCGCCGGTTTTTCATTCGGTACTGCGTACTCACCCATCTCCCATCTTTTTGTCAGGGAGTCGGACAGGTCTGTTTAATTTATTGTGTTTTGTTCTTATTTCTTTTTGGTGGCAGGGGATCTTTTTGCAAAACTAAACTGGACATGACCTCATTCATTGTTGGCAAACATGCTGCAACGTATGCAATATACAGTACATAAATGTGTCTATTTTCTATACTTCGCTCTGTTAAAACCACAAACAGCAAGAACAACAACAGCAATCAGCTGCCACCATGCCTTCCAAGCCAGCTGTTACCGGAAAGTGCCAGTGCTTTAAAAACCCGACTCCTCTCGCGTCGGCTGCTGTGAGGTGCATTTGTTCTTGCATGCATGCAGCTTTGTGCGTGTGTCAGTGAAGGCCTGCAGGAGCCTGCCAAGCATACAGCAAGCTCGTACTATGCACAAAAGAGATAGGGCTGGAAAGCGAGAAAGGACACGCATCGCACACCATAGCACCCACAAGCCAGCTGACTACCTGGTGCCATTTCGTCAGACCCCCCCTCACCTGAACACCCAACCACCTCAGCAACAACTCATTGTACAGCTTCTCGTTTTACTGGACTGACTGAGACTGGAAACTGAGCTCCAGCGCCTCAAACTCTGTTAATTTTGGAAAAAATGTTACTATGAAAGCTCATGGTAGCTTTAAAAAAAATGTAGAGACTTGTAAGCATTACTGATGTTGCCCTATAAATATAAACTCTTCTTCTTGTGCTTGTGCTGTTAAACGCGCAGCAGCGCAGACAAACTTTTTAAGCATTTTCTTCTCTGTTGGATAATCAAAAAAAATGGTGAAGTACATTTTTTTTAAATATAGCAAATGGATATTTACTAAGCCATAGTTTTCCAGGTTGTTTATTTTGTTCTTCGGGGCAAGGTGTTTTTCTACTAGAATGTACATTTAGGACAAGAAAAAATGAAGGGGGGGGGGGGGGGGGGAGTATGCATACAGTTTTTTTAAATAATTGTTATATTATTTTATTTTTTCATTTCAGCTTGGCAAGCCTTAAGGGACCAACACATAAGAGTCAGGAGCTGCTCTTATTAATTCCTTTTTCATTTGTTATTTTATGAAGAAGAAAAAAAAAATATATATATATATATACATTATATATGAAATTGATTACTATGATGATTTTATCTAAAGGACAAAAGAAGTATATGTAGCACCTGATTTAACAATTTGTGTTAGTCAAGTGTTTGACCTGCTGCCAAATTGCCATATTTTTAAACCCCATTCTGTCTTACTTCTCTGATTTGCTTGTGTCAAAGTTTGGTCAAAAGTACTTTTTTGCTCTTAATACACTTGGTTGAAACTAATTGTACAATTGGAGTTTGAATACGCAAACGAAATGAAACGATAAATCAAGTCAATTAGATGCCAGACAGTAAAACACACTCTTGATTGTTCAGCAATAAGTGCACTTCTAAACCACTGCGGGGTTTACCTGTGTGGCAGTTTGGATGTTTGTGATTCTGTCTGCCTCCATTGTTTTTCTGTATGGATAATTAATGTATTGATGTGCTGCTATTTAGTTGTCCACCTCACTTTCTAAGTGGTGGTGAGAGCTGCCGTTGGATGTAAATATTCTCGGATTGCCTAAATCTGATCATTCTGCCATGTGCCATGTTGCTCTGATGCAGCTCCAGCTCAACGTCATTTAGTAGTCACGTCAAGTCAAGTGGTGACAGCCGCGATCTATGGAAGTTCACAGCATTAACTCAGTAAAGTGATGACTCTCTAGAGTTGGATCAACCACTGTGTATTTAAAATCTGCAGCATCTATGGATCGTGGTTGGAACCACTGTGCCAACGTATCAGAGTAGCTTGTCCTTTTCACTTCCATGCACACACAAAAACAAATGCAATGTTGGAAACTCAGTGAGAGATATTTTCATCTATGAGTATATAGGATGGGAAAACCCTACAGCAACTGATAATCTAGTAACTGGTAGAAGTTAAATTGTCTGGGGGATAAAAAACAGTACCTCTAAACAAGTTAAGAGTATTTAGTTCCACTAATAGCTCTTTTTAAAGCCAGGAAAACCAAGTTTCTTGCTGATCAGTATTTCTTTTGTAGCCTGTTTGTAAAAACTCCAATGGATCTGTTAAAAGAATGGCCACGCTGCCAGCAAGGTCGAGACTAAAAACGTAACGTGTGAAGACAACAGTTACTTTGACAAAAGCTCTCTACTGTGAAAACAAACTTGGGAGGATGAGGCGTAGAATAAGTTCAACAACAATATCACCTGACTTTTTAAAATATACACACATTTCTTTAATATGGTTTTTACATTACATCATCAGTTGCTACAGGTTTTATGCGGCAATCTCCTTGTCATTGTCAAAGAAAATGCAGACAAGTGTGATGACCCACTCATGTACTTCTACTGTTCAGATTAATTTGTTTAATGAATGACATTGTCTTAAATGTGTAGAAATGGTCAGTAGTGACAGAAGGAACTGATTGAAACTAACTATAAATAAGTGGATATCGCTGCTATATTAAATACAGGAAAGGCAAAACTACGCTGAACTAAATGTTAGTTGTGTGCAAAAGTGGTCAAACATTTAAGACTACACAGGTCTTTACCAGGTCCAAGCAGTCATCCGTGTAAGCCAGGGCTGGTCTCAGACGCTGAGCAGTGCCGGTAGAGGAAAGTCCAACTCCTACGACGTGTTTTTATGTAAGCGCTGGCCCTGCTGAGCCCTTGGGTGGGATCGACGCTGTAGAGCATGTCATTCTCTGGGACATTAGCAACAACAAAAACTGAACTCAACAGCACCTCTGGTTTGCCTCTACTATGACTTCATTCTGTCTTAAAGTCACCAGCAGCCTTGTACTTTTTCTTTTCAAAGCCCAAGATAACTTAACTGTAAAGAGATGTTTGCTACTAGCTGTTTTCTCCTGTGGTCTTTACAGCTGTCTCTCTGTCCTTGATTCAAACTTGCCTTTCTGTCTTGTCATTCCATGTTGTCTGATTGACATAACATGTCTTGTAGCTACAAGGGCCCATATGTAACTGCAGCGGGTTCACTTGGCCTCCCATCAAAGACATCCGTTTTTTTGCATGTAGCTGAGTGGAAAATTGAGACTTTTGAGTGTTCATTTCCAAATTTCACACCCCTGCTTTGCTGACTTGTGTGTGTGCGCTTATGTCAGTTTCAGGAAGTTATAGCGATCGTCTGACACAGCCTGGACACATTTCAGCTAGCACTATGATTAAAATGATACTTAATCCTTTTAAACTTGCTTAGTAATCTAAACCATCCTCCGTAGAAACATTCTTTCTGTTTGAGAACGTTCTTATGCCCTTTCTCTCTGTAACGTGTTGTAACTTGAAGACACTGTCAAACCCTAATGTATGAAACTATAATCTTAAATCCAGTAGTCTAGGTTGTGAATCAGTGGCTGAGCCGTTCTGTGACTCAAACCCATGAAGAGAGATGTGCTTGGTTTGTTAGAGCTGTCCTACACTTTTAATCCACAACAGGTTTCCTCTTCTCCGTGTTCATTGATGGAGATCCAAAGCAGGGAGATGTATATGCCAGCTTCAAACCACGCACTGAGAAATCCCCACAGCTGTGAATGTATCCACCCTCTCAGAAACAAAGACCAATCGGTGCACAACCTGCATAACTCAGCCCATAGCTCGTGGCAGCAATTTGCATCAGCACGTAGAAACCCTCAGCACGGGTTTCCAGTTGATTACCAACACCTAGCCCAGCTAAAGCTGAGACAGAAAAGTATCCTCGCTGATCAAATCCTCTAAAAGAGTTTGATGATTATCACCCTCACAGAGCGAGGATCAACACAACTGGTGCGGTAACTTGAGTAGTTTTAGTCAGGTGTACGTAATAAACTGCTCACTGTGTGAACGCTGTCCCTCTCATTATGCAAAGTCTGGGCCAGTCCTGTCTTGCCCACTCAGTTGTCACTGGATCATGCAGGTTCAATGACCTATCTATGCGAGCACGATCGACACACTGTGATGAGGACAGCGCTGGGGTTAGAGGAGAGAATCTTCATCGATGGCTGCCCTCAGTCGTGTCAGATGTTCGCTTTAAAATGTGTGCGTGTTAGGGTAGATGGGAAGAGTTTGGGTTACTGAAGGGCTCAGGCGACACATTCCCCTTCTCCAGTCCGACGCTACAGTGAGGCCTTTGTGGCGACAAGCGTAGCCGAAAGCTTTATGGTGTTTTATTTGGTCCCTAAGTTTGACAAGACTTCTTTTTCTTTTCACCACCAATGGCAAGACTGCATGTGATTGTGTGTCTGCAATGATGTCTGCATTACCTGCTTTATAGATGTCATCCAAAAGTTGAGAAGATCTTTACAAAAGCATAATTAACATATTAAAAAGGTCACTTAATCAAAAGAAAATACCTCCTTCTAGAGACCAATGTGTTTTACCTCACTGTATATAAATATATATATTCTTGATTTGTTTACTCCAACTTTGCAATTTATCCTTTTGTTTCTATGAAATGCTTAAAAAAATTGAAGAAAATTAATTTTTCTTTTGAATGGTACCTTTTGTCAAATTGTGTTTGTGTTGTGCCCAGGCAGTATATTCCTGTTTTACATGCTCTGTATATGACCTGTTGGTTGTGTTCTGCGTGAGCTGTACAGTCAAAGCGCTTTAGAAATGTCCAAGGCCCTTCCTGAGCTCCTGAGCTATAAATGCCTTGTTCAGTATAATCTTTAATAAAACTGAAAAAAAAAAAAATGAATTGAGGTGGAGGAGGCTGCGGGCGAGAGGGGAGGGACAGGAAAAAGCAAAAACCCCTCAACAGCTTCTGAAGCTCTCAACCCTCTTGAATTTCAACATATAATCTTGATTTTCTTTTTTTATATATAGCGTGTACAGATGAATGGGAGCTCATAATAGGAAGTAGAGGATTGACACTTATGTAAACTTGTAACATAGCTGAAGTAGAAAATGGTGTGAATAAAGAAACGTTTCACTACAGGTTTTTTGCTTTTGTGTGATTTTGTTGTAAGATGCTGGCAGTTTTTCTTATTTTCAGCATGACCCACACTATAGGTAGGTTTAGTATGAGCCATTATGTCTGAGAGACTAATTAGGAGGATGAATATGCTCATGCTTTGTTTTGTTTCACTTATATAAGTGCATTGTGTCTTATCACCTCCTGCAACACTTGCAGAGCAGCAGATTGGGGCACAGGGAGTGATCAATGAAAATTCCCCGAACTGCTCCAAGATCTCAGAATGGACGAGACGCTGGTGTGGTTTAATGTGCTTTTCATTTAGTTGCGTACTGTTCTCACTGAAAGTTGGATGAACTGTTAAAAACCGCAATTTCTACAGCACCATTAAGGCGACATCACGGCTAAAGGTCCTCAGTGCGCGTTGAGTCCGTATAGACTGATAATGTGCAATTATTAGAACAACAATCATTAAAACTAGACATTTTATCAGAGTACTGACTGTTTTGACGCCCACGAACCCGAGGCCAGTATCTCATTTGTAGGAGGAATTGACTTCATGTTTTTCTGCTCTTGATTGTGTCTGCAGTGTAGTGTTGAAGCAGAGTTTGATCCATTGGGTTCACTGGTTTCGCTGACAGAGCTGATTAAGAGCTGACAGCGCTGATGTACAAGCTGCTAAACTGGAAGTGACAGGAAACAAATTCTGTTGTCTTCTGACTTGGACTAACTCACACACAAACTCTTACTTTTTTGAGTTTTTCATCTTTGTTGAAGAGGATAAATTTAAAACGCTTTCTAGTTTCATGCATGTCTTCATCTCTTGGTCTATTTTTACTTCCATTTTTATTTTTTGTTGCTATTTCTGTACACCTATCGTTCTATTTCAGAACATAGTGCAATGAAAAGGTACTTTGTTGTTTTGTTAAGCATCAATAACACAGATTTGATCTGTTTATTGAGGTACAAACAGGTAAAATTACCATATTATATATATTTTATATATTTATCAGTACACCTCCTTAACCCGAACCGAAGAAACAGCAACATGAACCAAAATGAGTTCATTTACATTTTGTGATGGATGATGAAATTAAATCACCAACATGTTTAAAAAACAATTATATAACTGTAAGTGTTTTTGACAGAGTAGGGAAAAAGTTTGAAAACATCAACATACTGTTGTACTTGTCCTTAGTCAGCAGCTGCAGTCACATTAAAAAGTTTATTTAGCTGAATGTGAATACTTTGTGCACAATCAATGCACTCTAGTGAATACAGATTTCTCACAACAACAATTCAACACTGAGGGAAAAAGAAACATGGATTATCAGTCTTTTGAAAGGAAAATGTTCAAGGTTCATGGTTTATCTGAGGCTGAATTCAATGTAAACAATACCTTTAATCCACACAAATGCTTCTTGAAACTTCTCAAACTTTATTTTCTTTTGCTAATTACACACATTGTGCCGCACTCCGGCTCACGTGAGGCTACTGTGCTCTTCCCTCGCTCCTCTTTGTGTAGTTTTTCTTTATGTGTCACACTATAGCCAGCAGTGGGAATGAAAGGTCACTAGCAAAATGAAGAAATCGATGAAGTGAATCATTAGGCGAGCTGCCGTCGCCTGCGCCCCCGCACACTGCAGTGCTGCGGTGCCACGCTTGCTGTCTAGTAGCCGTTGAGCTCAGCGCAGCAGAAGCCCTGAGCTTTCCATATGGAGGCAAACCTACTGCATGAATTCTGTTTGTGGCGTTGCAGAGGCTGGACAGGTTTCCCAAAGAGAGAAGGGGGGGGGGCGCTGGTAAAAGCAGGCCTGCAGCAGGTTCTTAGTGAGTGTGGTGTGTTTTACAAAATTACATGCAGGAACACTCCTCTGTGTCCTTTCTGCGTGCATGTGTGTGTGGAGCATATTGTTTGACTCTCACTCCATCACCATCATGGTAATATAAGCGTTTCTAGGTCTCCTCACACTATAGGGTGCTGGCTGCAGCGCTACATATAAATCATTTACAAATGGTTTGATAGGAGTGGGATGAATCATGCTCCTGGGGCTCCGCCGCTTCTCTGCTGTATGTTTCACCTGCATTGCAATGCAACACTAAATACGCCTGAGGCAGGAGAAGCAGACTTTGGCGCGCGAAGCGGGGAGCAGTACTGTAGTATCCTCCTCGGTCTGTTTGCGTGAAGGCTAAGAATACCTTGACGGGCTCTCTGCAGATCGACACTGATGTATGGATGCTGGCTCGCTGCTCCTGCTGGTGCAGCTGGTGCAAACGCAAAGTGCAGCATCTGTCACCGAGCGGAGGAGCTCGAGCCTGACGTCTCTCTTCAACTGTTATGAAAAATAAATAAGATGTTTAGTTGTTGGTAGTTGATCTCATGCGTTATTAATTATTTAAAGTGTATTAATAACCGAGTGCTGTCCTGCCAGTAAAAGAAAGAAAAAAATAGGATACAGGAGTATTTTTTTGCAGATTATCACCAAATTTATTCTGTAATGTGAATTAAAATCATATCTGTACAGATTGAAAGTTTAATAATTAAGTTATGTTTCCCCTGGTTAGGATTTATGGGAGATGCTGCTAATCAAGGCCATTTTTTCCAATAGAACTTTGCTGCTCTTTTAATAGGTTGTTAAAGTCTCGTCCACTTTCACTTTGGTCCGTCCACGTCTCTGAACAGTGTCAGGGTCTGTTCGTACGTTTATCTAGTTCACTTTGAATTATTGCCGTGCATCAAGCAATTAAGCCAAAACCACATCACATTTCCTCGAGTCCAAGTCTTTTCACCTTGAAGGGGAAGCTCCTTCCAGTTGAAATTGATGTCTTACGGTAGTGCAGACCTACGTCAGGTGAAGGAAGGGCTCTGGTTAATTTATGGTAAGACATAGCAGAGGTGGTGTCCTTCAGTCAGGATTTTCAGAATCAGCCCAGAGTCAACACATCAGCTCAGTGGTCATTACATTCAACCGGAGCCATCTTTTCATAAAGTTGTCTATCTAAAAATATAGAAATATTTATTTTACTTATACCCCAACAACAGGCATGTCAACAACACACAAGACGGATAATTTGTCTGAATTATTTATTTTAGTTGAATGGATATTAAACATGAACATAGATTCCTGAATCCACTCTAAAACCTAATACAGTAAACAGGCCCAAAAAATGCACGCGATCAAAACAAAAATGTACATTAATAATGGGCAGGTTGTTATGTTTTCACCTGCTCCAGGTTTGTCTCTTTGTCTGTTCAGTGTCGAAGTGTTTGTTGATGTTGCAGTCACAGAAAGTCACAACTGGGGGGTGCTGCTGTCCTTTTTACATCCAGCTCAGTTCTTCTAGGGTGTGTTACAGGAGTATTAGCGTTTATCCCTTCTTCAGGCCAAATAGTACAAAAGTATTCTTTGCATTAATGATTATTTTCCTGGTGTGTGACCTGATTTTCGCCGCCAGGGTGGCTTAAATTATTTTATGAAACAATGTCTGGTTGACTTTGATCTGCAGCTTAGAGATGTTTCAAGCATCTGCCACGTTCCAAAGAGCGAGCACGCTGCTGCGGCGCAGCTGGAGCTCCTTCCTGCTAGTCCAGAGCGTTTAAGCGCTTTAGGAAGGAATCACTGGAAGTTTATGTCCTTTCCTAGAAAGCAGTGAGCACAGAAAGGTTCGGTTTTTGAAACCAGAAGCCAAAATGAACTGGAGGGTGAAGTAACGTGATTTTTAATTTCTGCTGCACTTTTCGTGCAGTGATCACTTTCTCCCACGTCCTGCCTTCTTCTCTCCCCGACACTCTCCTCATCCCCTCATCTGACTGGGTTGGTCAGGATTTGATTAAAATTGATTGTTCTCTATTGATCCCTGAGAAGGAAAGTGAGTTACAATTCCCTCCCTGGCTTTCATAGGCCTCCCTTCCCCCTTCCTCAAGCAAGTCAAGCGGTCAGTGAACTTAAACTGATTTTCTGAAGGAGCTCTGAAGGACCAAGTTGGCTGGAACTACAACCAGGTTTGTACTGGTTTTGTTAGAAATCTGTGAATTTTACCGTTTTTCTATTCGGAAAACAGCAACTGCTTTAGGTAAAATATAAACTAGATGCAGTGCTACATATGCTATAACACTCATCTTTTTTTTATTCTTAGATATGAATTCTGCAAACACTGAGTTTAATCCATATTTATTCTGCTGGACAATGTGTGAGCAATGCTGGGGCTGAACTGGAGGCAAGAAGTAGTGCGTGATGCAGGAGATGAAAAGTAACAAAGGCACAGAGTTGGAGAGGGACTGGTTGACCTGCTGCCAGTGAGGCCGACTAAAGGACAATGTGAGATCAGCGTTGTTGTCTCAGTGTAACATGTGTGGAGGGAAATTGCTTTTAGGGGGAAATGGAAAATTGTGAGTCAGCATCAGCATGATGTACTGCCTGCCTGCATGGTTGTGTGTGTGTGTGTGTGTGCTTCCAGACAGCAGAGCTATTAACGTGAATGCATGATATAACAGCATCAGTAACACTGTTTAACATCACGTTTCGAAACATTCTGTTTTCATAAAACCCTGCACAATGAAGCCTCAAAGGGAATGAGCTCGATCAGTGTTGGATCAGTTCCCACTACTCACCAGCAGAGGTCAGACATGGACTACAGTAGTTTGCTTTTAAAGAAGCCAAAGTAACAACACTTACTATGCAATATAATCTGTATTTTAAATGTTTTAAATTGTTTTATTGATTTTTTTAAGGTCATTTATCAGAACAGAAAATTGATTTCTCTAAGCAGAGTGTTCGTGGCTCAGACATTCAGTCTGTTTTACTTTGCTGATTAAAACTCAGCAACAGACTTGATTAAAAGAGAAGAGCTGGTGTTAAGATGAATTAAAGCCTGACAACATTCCCAAAGTTCAAAGTTTTCTGTATCGATTACACTGAGTGAACATCCAACACTGGTTCCCCTCTACCTTTCCTGCTGTTTTCCTCTTGCTTCCACTCTACTTCTACTTGCCTGGAGACACATGTAATGAAATAGACTTACAGTACCAAGAAGGAGTGTAGAGGCTGAAGAGCTGAAGGGCTGCAGGATTTGAATGGACGGGGTCTTAATATTTATTGTTGAAAGTCACAGAAGCTCAATTAGAAGATCCAAAAGTCAGTTTTCTGAACAAACCTGGAATGATCAGAACTACACAGAGAGAGAAGGGAAGTCAGAAAGTATTAAGCCACTATTTAACACATTGGTGGGTTTTGTTTTTTCATTAGATTGTTGAACAGATAACAAATTCAGACTTGTACTTTAAAGGTTTTGCAGCACTTTTGGAGAGTTAATAGCAAAACGGTTCTACTGATTCCACTACAAAGCTGCAAAGTCTGTGTTATTCAATGTCCAGGCCAGGGAGAGACCACTGGCCTGGGGTCACCATTTTAATGCGTAGCTCACAGGCAAACAGGCAACAAGCCGTCTTTCGCTCACATTAATTCCTTTGTGTATATGTGTGTGTGTGTGTGTGTGTGTGTGTGTGTGGCCAGTGGTGGAAAAGAAAAGGCCGGCCAGTTATCCATCTCATCTGGCTGGAGCATATAAATTCCCGCATCATGTCACGATGACAGAGCAGTTGCCAAGGTGATAATCTGCTCCATGACACATCGATTACAGCTTTCTGGGAAAATCTGTGACCAGTCACGCATAGAAATGACATTTAAGTGAAAACAGAAATATATGTGTGCCCAAATATCAGCATTTCTATTACTATCACCAATACTACTTTGAGTAAAGAGAGCAGTGTCTAGTATAGTATAGAGTAATTTCTATTAATTATTTAAAATATTACAGTAGCGAATTATTTTTCATTAAATTCATTTTTTTATGTGAGCAAAGATTTCAGCTCACGGATTTATTTGGTGACCTCCACCTCTTGAAGACTTCCACATTTGGGTTAGGAACTACAAGCCTGAAGTAGAGTAACAGGCTGCTCATCCATTAATGCATCACTATTAATAATCCTTTCATGTCCTATTTGACAATATACAACCACATACTGTGCTATGGAAGGTTTTATTTCCAAACCATAAAGCAGATCTGTTGTAGGATGCATTTCCTGGTTTACGCACACATTATAGTATTAAGCTGCTGTGTGAGAACATCTAAAGGACGTAAACAGTATAGGGCATCATAACAAATCCCTTCAACTACCTTCGTTGACTCGTTGACCTCTCTTACTTATAATTCCCACCACAGATGGACAATCACCAGCGTCTCCGTTTGAAACGTGATGTGGTTTCTGGGTGTTTCGGGTAGAACGTGATCAATATCACATCTTGTATCTGCCAACACGCTGCACTTTTATCTTCACACCCTGTGCAGAGCTAAGTCAAGCTGCATGGTTGATGCTGTAACAGAACTGACGGCCTCCACCTGCTCTCTTGACTTTCTTTAAAACCATTTCTATTTTTGAATGTGAAGACATTCACATCATAGTAAATCACTTCCTACAACTGTGTACAAACTGTGTTCTTTCAACGGATTTTATAGAAAAGGAACCTGGTGAGAAATTAAAGTTCACAATGAAGTTCTTCAACTTTTCTTGATGATGCGACACAAAAATGACAATTTGTCTTTCTAGGCGAGTAGGAAGCTACAATAATAAAAAATATCAATATTCAATATCTGCAGAGAAAATTTGGTTCATAATAATCTTTTAAAAGTGATGCTATTCTCATTTAAGCTCCTCTGCTCCTGACTTTACATCTGTTTGATCTGCAAAACTCGTTCTGCCTGATAAAAAAACACAGCAATGAAAATGTCCTCCACAGTAACTGCGGCAGTAGTTCACCAGCCTCCCGTCGAGCAAAGAGAGAAGGCAGATCCCTGACTTTGCTAAGGTATACGGCACCGTCTCACTTCATGCACGCAAGCAATAGAAAAATGCTGAGCCGGCAGTTCTGGCCTTCACCCTAAAAGAGCTGTGCATTGTTGTGGAAATGCAAATGCGTGTACAGTGCCAGCGAAGATAAGAATGGATTTTGTTTCCGTTTGGGGCGAGAGAAAATAAAAGGAAATGGTGTAATCTCAGATATTTCCCTAAAGTCAAGTCATTCTATCTAAATTTTTAACATCTTAGGAGAGTGTGTGGATGCAGGTGGGATGATTTAAATTGTCTTCATCTCTCAAGGTTTCTCTCACTCAGTCACTATGCTACGCTGTCCCAAGGATCTATTGGATGTGAAACTAATATTGATTGTGTTATTTGACTTTAGATCGTGCTGAATTTACACCATACGCTATCAGAAGTGGTAGAAATGCAAGAGTCCTTTATACATTATCATGGAAAAGTGATTTTGAGTCCAGCCAGAGCTTCATAGATTACAGTGATCTCAACACTAACCTAAATCTGCAAGCCCTAAAAAAATGCTGCTATTAATCAGAAATCGTTACTTCTCATAAACAATTCCTCATTTCCAAACAGCCCTGATTTAGAAAAAAACGTGCATGGCACATATTCCAGCTGTGTGTTTCTTCAGCTTAGTGACTTTCTCTACGGAGGACAAAGGCCTAGTTTTATGCCCGGGACTGAAAATGAGTAACGAAACGACAGTTCTGCCTTTTGTAACACGAATAAAATGACATATATCAGAATTTGTATGAAGGTTTAAAATAGTGGTGTTCATGCATTTGTGGGTTTTCTACAAATACTCACTCTACAACCCCAAAACTAGCTGTACAGTAATATAAGTAGTGCAGCTCTGGAAGCTTCTTGCACAGATTTCTCTTCAGCCCGTCCTGTCATCTGCTTTCTTTTGATCATCAGCTCCTATTGCTGGACCACATTTACATGTACAGTGAATCTAAATGGTTTATTTTAAAACAAAGGAGAGGAGAAGCCAGGAGTCACCAGCCTTGCTCAGACAGCTGTCAGCAAACACAGCCAAAAAAAGATTGCTCATGTCTATTTTTTGCTGCAGATTAACTGCACAACTTCTGTTTTTGATCAAAGCTGTGAATGTTTGAAATTCTGTTTGAAATTTCAAAAAAATGAAAGGAGTTGCTTCTACAAACCCTCCGTCCTGGATGGCTACCTCCCTTCACTGCAGGACTTCCTCCACTTGAGCTCCAGTCTCTTTTCCCACATCTGTCTTTACATCATAGTTTCATTCTTTTCTTCAGAGCAGAAGGGACCCAAAAAAGACGCCGTCCAGTGCTGCTCGGATTGACCTTGCAAGGGATTACTGCAGCTGATGAGACTCCGACAGAGACACTGCTGTTACGTGTGTTTGGAGGCAGTCGCCAAGGGATTACGCTATCATTACTGCTCTTCATGATTTGATCAAAATGTCTCCCGCTGAGTCAAGAGGAAGAGGAATTTTGCAACAAAGTTGTCAGGGTCTGTTTGCAGAATGTGTGACTGCAGTAGAGTCTTCCCAGGCCTCTGTAGCCAGCTCTTCATGCAGCTCTTGAGCTATGAACATGTGAACTATTAAGCTTGGCAAAAAGATTGTTTTTTAAATCTTGGCGAGTAAAGATTATCTCATCATGTCTTTAAATTAAGAAAATCTCAGGTTTGTGTTCAACCTGGCTTATCTGTGAATGATGGCTATCTTTCTCTAACTCAGCTCATATTCCACCACCGCCTGAGTTCCAACACTCAAAACCACCAGGACTTTCATGAATCATAACGTAACCAGTGTCTGTGTGAAAATGCATGTCATTCATTTTTTTCTGACTCATCTTTGCGGTGCTGTAGTTACAGTGGACAAGTGCCAAAACACACATTTTCATTTCATCACTTACAAAACTTTATCTCCTTCCCCCTGATTGATTGTGGCATGAAACAAACAGACCCAGTAGGAAATGGAAAGTTTTGCACGTCATGTCAAAACGGCTTTAGAGGTTTGTTGATCTGGACTATATTGTTGCAGTGCTTTGGAGATACTCTAAAGAAAAGTGAAGGGGAACTGACTATTCAAACGCCATTAGAGCTCTGATTGCACTGATTGTTATAGTGGTCTGACTGGTTGGAAGAAGGGAAATAGGAAAATAATTGCGTAAAGTGCCCTTGGACATTATTAATGTGATGAAGTTATGGGCTAGAATATGTATCTCAAAGTCTGCTGTAATATTATTTTACAGCAAGTTTTTGTTCAAAATAATGATGCATACTAAAGCAGGCAGAGAAAGTGGCAAAAGGACAGGAGGAGAGGATGAATGAGGCGACAGAGTATGTTGCCTAATCCCGGCAGCCGAGCATCACACGCCAGCACCATCTGTCACCATTCACATTTGAAGTCAGCCGCCTGGGCTGGAGTGGACTGGTGGGTACTGCCGGGTACTGGCTATTACAGGCGGGTCCTGGTGCCGGAGGCTGGGTTTGAGGCAGGGGGGGAGGGATGAGCACACCCTCTGCATCCCTCTGCCCAGAGCGCACGGTGTTTCAAACCGGAGCTGAGGTGGAGGGGGGGCGCCAGGTGGGGGGTGGGGTTCTTTTTTTTTCTCCTGATTTGTCAAACAGCATCAGCAGCAGTGTGGTGGCCCAGTGAGCTCAGAGAGGAGGATGAAGAGGAGGGAGAGACGGAGAGGAGCGTGGTGATGCGGTGACACATGGCTGCTCGTGTACCGCCTGCGCGCTCTGACTGCGGCTGCTACTTTCCATTCACCGGGACGCGGCGGAGATTGGACACTGGGATGCGGAGAGACGCCGCTGGAGGCTGCCGCAACCACCAGCAACCGCCAGGACCGAGCGAACAAACTGGAGACCGAGCACACTGCTGATCGGACAACCTGATCCCCACACTGCCTTTTGGTAAGACCGACGCGGGCTCCACCTGCCATAACTTGCGTTGTTTTAGCCTGTAACGCTGCATTTACAGCAGTCAGTGTAGCAACAATTGTTCTCTATTTCCCTTGAGGCGCTAGGATTTGCATTTTATTGTTCACACGTGACTTTAAGCCTACATTTCCTTTTAAGATAAGCCACCAAAAGAAAAGAAGTGAAAATGTAAGTTTAATATTCAATAAGTCAAACATTTTTGTTCCATTTTTTCTTCATAAAATAAACCATTGCCCAGGCCTGTATGGAAAGCTTCGCCTACTCAAGGTGACATTTGGGCTATTAGCCTAAGTTTTTTCTCACTTAATGCCTCAGTAATGATTAATAGCCTTTGCTTTTTTCACTGATTAAATATTCATTTAAAAGTTTCAGCACAGCAAACTACATCTTTGACGATTTAAACCCCAGCTTTTAATCCTCTTCATTAGCAATAATCACTGTAACGCGCTGGTTATATAAATGGTTCATTCGTGGACACCTTATTAGACATCACATAAAATCGACGTGGTTGAATAAAAAGTCGGCCAAAATAAACATACTGTAATTTCTCCAGTCTTCTGCTATGTCATTGTTTAGCCTTCGTAAATATTTACTCTACGTTTAAATCATTTTTAGCGCTTTTTCCTATTTTATTTATTTATCTTATTGTACTGAAACGAAGTCCTTTTTGTGAAGTGACCAGCAACCTATTATACTATAACAACATTGATTAGTATATTTGATGGCTATATCTTTATATTGTGCCACTTCGGTGTGGCTTTTTATATTCTAAATGTAAATTCGCTTTTTGTCACTATGCAACACAGGTACGGCGTAACCGAGGGTTTTTGTCCCCGCCGAGCCGCCGTAGCGATGGGAGAGAACATGTCCAAGCGACTGAAGCTCATCTCGGCTACAGAGGCAGAGATGGAGGAGCGCTGTTTTCCCAACCCCTACCCCGACTGGGACCAGGGAGTCGTCACCTCCAACTCCGGAGCAGACGAAGCGTACAGCGAACCATTTAATGCAGAAGGACAGGTGATACATTTAGCATTTGCAGCACTTTTTTTTAATAATAATATGACACGTGCTAACAGAAACTAGCCATAGCTTCGCCCAGTCGCACAGGTGCGTCGTAGTTGCTGAAGTTGTTCAGCAGCTGCGGCAGCATTTTTAGCTGGAGACGTTATAAGAGTGGCATCAAATGTGTGTGTAAGCTCAACTCAAACACCACGAACAACCGATGATGCTTGTTGTGTTGTGTTGTGTTGTGTTGTGTTGTGTTGTGTTGTGTTGTGTTGTGTTGTGTTGGACCTGCAGGCAGTCTTGTTAAACACTTGTTTGTACTATGTCATTCTCCCCCTTGGCTTTTCTGAACAATCTATTGTTGTGCTAAACGGTGACATTTATTCTTGTGAGGCAGCCCTGTCTGTCATTTTCTCCTCAGCTTTGTTCTCGTTCCTCCACCATCGATCCCTTCATCCATTCATAGATGTAGTAGCAGTGAGTCACAACAGAGACAGCACATAGGCTTATTCATACTCCTCTCTGCTGTCATAAAAGGGTGTCTATAGTGGGGGATGTGGGATTTCAGGGACAGATGTTGCTGGGATAGAGGGTCTGTTTTTCCATGAGCAGAAGGTTTAACCTGTATTCTGCGATCCTGATGCACAAATGACGCAACGCAAGCTGTAGAAGATCTGTAGTTTCAGCATCCAAAGGCCTGCTGTACCTAGTTGCAGTTGTCAAGCTGTGATTTAAGTTGTGTATGTGTGTGTGTGTGGGGGGTCATTTCTAATAAGCTGATTTGCAACTGTTTAGTGATATGGCAATACTTGAGTGCCATAAGTAGCAGTTGTGTACGCTTCCTGCTTTTCTTTTTGCTGTAGATTGCAGATGGCTATACGTTATCTTGAAACGATAATTCCCATATGCAAGCACATGTATTATACATAGATATATTATATAGCCTTAATGCATCTCGTGCATTGAATAAATGTGGGAAATCAGATTCCGGTGTACATTGTGAAAATCAGTTTGCACAGCATTGCCTTTTGGCAGGTTCACATTCTCTAGCAGTGTCTTTTAATTTATCAGAACGGTGGAGTAAATGGGCTCTGAGTTGAACAAATAGCTCCTGTGTTTCTCCTGCAGTCCCAGGGTCCCATTTGTGTTTGAGTAGGTGGTTATTGAGAGACACTCACTGAAATCTATGTTGCAGCTTTAATTTAGGAAGTTCCCCAGCGCTGCTTCTCATACAGTTGACACTCTAGGCTGGCCACTGAATGGAGTCTGTAGAGAATTAATTAACTCCTGTCCACAATCTAACCAGCCTTTGAAGCATGGTCTGACCTGTGCTGTTAAGTCTGTAAAGGGTAAATGGTGCCTTGTGGAAAATGACCATATTGACATAATGTGTTTCCTGTAGTGAATTCTAATGAAGAGTTTAGGTCATGACCTTGTGGCTTGTATCTGAGAAATGATAAGGCTTACGACTTTTGCTAGTATATTAAAGTCATGAGACACATGCAGGTGTTTTGTGACCTCTGGAGTTAACAAAGCAGATGTAGACCTGCAGCCTGCCGCACTACCTATTTTAGAGCCTTCTGTAAAGAACAAGATTTAATCTATGTAAATTAAAGCTTCAGTAATTGTTTTTTTTCATCATTAATTGTTTTATTTAATTCAGTATCACTTGTTTTGTTGAACCGTGAACCGTTTACTTTTTTACCATTTTGGACAGGACAGGACAGGACAGGACATTTAGTGATTTGTAATTCATTTGTAAATCTGACATTTCCTCCAAAGGTGGGCGCATCATTTCAGAAGAAGGTCCAGAACAAGATCAAAGATCTCGTCCAGCAAATGGAGGAGGGCCTGAAGACTGCTGACCCCCATGATTTCTCAACTTACACTGGCTGGACAGGTCTGGTTCCATCCCTACTAACTGTGTAGTCAGTAATTTAGTGTGCTATGTTTAGTATTGGCTTTGATACTCGATGAGAAGCCAGATCACAGCATCACAGTATTTATTCTTCACAACAGGTATTGCCTTGCTGTACCTGCAGCTGCACAGGGTGACCCAAGAGGCCTCCCACCTGCAGAGAGCACTGGACTATGTGAAGAGGTCCATGAGGATCCTGAATGGACGCAAAGTGACATTCCTGTGTGGTGATGCAGGGCCGCTGGCAGTGGGTGCTGTGGTTCACCACAAACTCAACAATACTGCTGACAGCAAAGACTGTCTGTCCAGGTGAGTGTCTGGAACTGTGGAGTGTTGGTATGGCCTTTTTGCTCTTTTGCTTAATAACAACAAATCCAAATAAAAGTCTTATTTTATTATTGATATTAGGAATATCTATCTCACAGTGTTCAAGTGCATGTGTGGGGAAACATTCATGTATTTATTTTTTGGAAATTTACATTTTTAAGAATTTGCAGTAGAAATGAAGAAAAACAATTGGCTGAAATTGATGTCAAGTACAGATATGGTGTGTTACAGTTAATGTTAAGTTAAAATGCAATGGATGTGTAAGAGAGATGGCAATTCTTCTACTAAGCCACTGTATAAAGTCATACAATTATTGTCCAAATACTTCTGGGCTCAACTGAGCACGAATGTTGCTATTCATTGGCCACCTTTTGTAAGCATTTGGCTGTTAGAACTGTGTGTAAGAAACCCTCATCAGCCATATTTAGCCCAACAGCAGAGTGTGTGTGTTTTCTGGCAGACTCCTTCAGCTGCAGCGGTCAGTGCTGAGTTCTGACTCTGAGATGCCAGATGAGCTGCTGTATGGCCGAGCCGGTTACCTCTACGCTTTGCTCTACGTTAACAAAGAAATTGGAGCCGACACTGTCGATGAGAGCACCGTCACAAAGGTATACATGCACATGCATTTTTTTTTCAAACATAATTAGAGTTAAACATGTATCACGGCTCACTCCATATATACAGCTCCCACAGGTACATGTACATTATTCACATTTTCCCTGTTTGTAGTGGTGAGCATTGGTTCTTACTCACATTATGCCTGGCACAACAGATCTTCTTTCTTAAGTAAGTAAATCCACTTGTCATTCCCAAACAGCGCTGCTCACTATGTGTCCTTTTTATTCGCCTGCCATTATTACAGCTACCTGCAGTCTTCACTGCAAAACAACTGATTATTTACATGGTTATTCACTCTCTTAACTGAAAGTACTAAAGCACTATTCACTGGGCCTAGATTGAAACAAGCAGCTAGGAAAGCATCTCAAATCAATGCTATAATATTCTGGGGTAGGCAGCATCAATCTGGCAAGTATGGTATTTTTGTTTGTTTGATAAGTCTATTATTTATTAACATTTCTGTTAAATATAGTTTGATTTGTACTATTAAAGATTCTAACAAAAATATGTACAGATTGTTTTTTTTAGTTAGACAATGTTCATTCTGATAAAAGCAGTGTGCTTAGAAATCATCTTCTTGTCGACATTTTCCTGTACAGTGTTGCTGAAGTAACTGTTCTCAGTGTCAGGAGAGGTGAGGAAGTCAAAGCAAGGGACTGAAACACACACAGTGGTTAAAAGCTCCACACAGTCTCAGAATATTCACACATATTTTGAATATTTGCCCAAGCACATACTCGCTGCAGGACCATCTGTCACATTTGTTAAAGTGCCAGATCAGACACGGGTTGGACCGATATGCTGAGAGAGTAGGCAGTAGCAGTGGGGTCGTGATGATATAATAATATCATCATTAGCTTTTGTTGGAGGTGTTATTACGAATATTGAAGTATAAACATATCAAAGTTCCAGTTTCCTGTAGCACTTTTCTTTTGTCTTCCCTTTCTTATCTGTTTGTTTGTGCAAGCTTGTATACAGTCCTCTCACAGCTTACAGTGTATGGGAGAAAATATAGACGTCAGGAAAAAGGTTAAACTAATCTTTATAATACAGTATCTTGATCTTTACTCCAGGTTGGGAAAGTTGGGGTCTGCCTTTATGGTGTGACATGTGATGTTGGTAATTAATGCTGTCAGACAGAATATGCTTGGATCATTGCTTTTAGTATCCGAGACAATAACGGCAGCAGTTGTCGAACTGAGTTGCAGCAAACTGAATCTAAAACTATACGATGTTCCAGCCTGCAGTTTCTGCTTACACCAGCATATACTGACAGCACTGAAACCCTGAATCTCTATGTTCCTGTCACTCCTGTGATCACGTTTCGATTTTAGTGTGACACTGAATCACACTCTAGATGCAAATCAGCAAGTTTATCACAGTTGAATATCTGCTAGGCTGGCTGATGCTCATTGCTCCCGGTGCTGCATCCCAGAGGTTCCAGTTTGTTTAGAGTAATGAAATTGCAGCTCTCTGTTTTCCCTTTAAGAAAGGGGTGGCTGTTTGCCATTTCAGCCTCAGAGTCTACATGAGAGAGAGCAGTATAGTATATAAGATAGAAGGCATGTGTAAATACCTGTAAACAAGCTGGCTGTAAATCTGCTTTGTCATGGGGGAAGGTATTGCTGCTGTTGCAGAACGCCCTCCATCTTGCATGGGGATGTCATAAACTGCTGACTCAGTACTCCAAGCCCCTACACATACATACAGTTGCAAGAAAAAGTATGTGAACCCTTTGGGATTACATGGGTTTCTGCATAAACTGGTCATAAAATCTGTTCTGATCTTCATCTAAGTCACAGCAATTGAATAACACTGTCTGCTTAAACTAATACTGCACAAACATTATATGTTTTTACTGAACATTGCATGTAAACATTCACAGTGCAGGGTGGAAAAGGTATGTGAACCTTTGGACTTAATAACTGGTTGACCCTCCTTTGGCAGCAATAACCTCAACCAAATATTTCCTGTAGTTGCAGATCAGAACTGCACAACAGTCTGGATGAATTTTAGACTATTCATCTTTAGAAAAAGGTTTCTGTGCGGCAGTATTCTTGGGATGTCTGGTATGAATCGCTCTCTTGAGGTCATGCCATTGCATCTCAATCGGGTTGAGGTCAGGACTCAGACTGGGTCACTCCAGAAGGCGTATTTTCTTCTGTTGAAGCCATTCTGTTGATTTACTTCTGTGCTTTGGGTCGTTGTCCTGCTGCATCACCCATCCTCTGTGGAGCTTCAGTTGACAGACAGATGGTCTTAAGGTTTCCTCCGAAATGGCTTGATAAACTTTGGAAGTCATTTTTCCATGAATGACAGCAAACCGTCCAGGCCCTGAGGCAGCAAGAATATCCACAGAATATTTTGCCAGTAGTGCTGTGGAACATCCAGGTTCTCTTTTGCAAACTTCAAACATACTTCAATATTTTTTTTGGACAGCAGTGGTGTCCTCCCATATACTCCATTCTTGTTTAATGTTTTATTTATTGTAGATTTGTCAACAGAATTGTTAGCATGTGCCAGAGATTTCTGTAAGTCTTTAGCTGACAGCACATTTTCATTTCATTAAGCATTCTGAGATGTGCTCTTGCAGTCATCTTTACGGGACGACCACGTCTAAGGAGAGTAGCAACAGTGCTGAACCTTCTCCATTTTGTAGACAGTCTGTCTTACTGTGGACACATGAACGTCAAGGCTTTTAGACATGCCTTTGTAACCCTTTCCAGCTTTATGCAAGAACAGTAAACTCCAAACTGGTGTGTTTTTTTTATAGGGCAGGACAGCTTTAACCAACACTTCCAATCTCATCACATTGATTGGACTCTAGGTTGGCTGACTCCTGGCTTCACTTTTTCCACCCTGCACTATGAATACTGCACAAATATATCCTGTTTGTGCACTGTTTTATTGTTGTATTGTTGTGAGTTTGATGAAGATCAGATTTTTTTTTTATGACCAATTTATGGAGAAATCCATGTAATAGATAGATAGATAGATAGATAGATAGATCTTTATTTATCCCGCAGTGGGGAAATTCTGGTGTCCCAGCAGCAGTAGAGGGACAGTTGGAAAAAATTACAATAATTACAATAGATACAAAAAAAGTTTAAAAAATTATGTACAAAAAAAAAATATTTACATATCTCAACATAAAGTGCAAGTGAAAGAAGAAGAAAGGTATCCTACATGGACACCGCACGGCACACATCACACTAAAGAAACATGCTTCCAGTCATGTTGATGTGTTGTTGTAAATAATCCCAAAGGCTTCACATACTTTTTCTTGCAACTGTACATGCATAAACATGCATTCTGCTATGTATATTCTGCTTTGTATAGTCTAACCAGTATAGCTTGTTAAATTATATAATTTTATATATATTTATTATATAAATTATTAATAAAAAATTCTATTGTTGTGATCATGGTAGGGCTCATATTTCATTCTGTAGGAGCCAGATTTTTTTTTTATCATAGTGAATCTTCACTACATTTTCATTTGTGTGTCATTGATCAAAATCTAGATTTGTTAGCACATGTTGTATGTTTACCGTGTTTTTCCCGTTAAAACAATTGTGCCTCTGTATTTGCTTTTCCAAATTAAAAAAACACATCCAAATAACACTGTGTGCTCTGGCACTTCCAGCCTTCGACAGTGCAAAGTGAAGATGCTAATATTCTCACAGGATACCTCTAACTAGCCGTTTTCTCCAATCTTCAGGTGGTGACTGCCATTGTGGACTCAGGGAAGAACATGTCAGCAGAGCAGAAGAAGACTGATCGCTGTCCTCTTCTCTACGAATGGCACAAGAAGCAGTACATTGGTGCTGCCCACGGCATGGCTGGCATCTACTACATGCTTATGCAGGTAAGGAAAGACGAGAGCTTGAATGGCTCAGCTAGTTGGTATTTCATATTTCATATTTCATATTGGAAATGATGCCTAATGTATAAAATTCTGCTGCACTAAACCACTTAAGTCAGGCCACAATTGGAAATTGCTGCTGAATCAATGTAGGTTTTGCTGCACTGGAAAAAGTCAGTGTGATGCTCAGACCTTGATTAGATTATAGTCTGCTGTGTCTCTCTGTTTTAAATTTGCGTCTCAATGTAAAATTTGAGAGATTATAGATTACTGAGATGTACAGAGATTAGCGCCATTACAGCTGCTGACTCTCACTCTTACAGTTCAAGATCACATGGCTGCGCAGCTAAAACAGTTCATTAAATATAAAAACAGACATGATTAATTATTGTTCAAAATATCATATTTTTGTCATGTTTTCACAAAGTTTTACTTGAAAGTACGGCTTCTAATCTGACAGTGGATCTGTTTTGATGCTTCTACTTGGTGTTATTGGAGTCAGTCCACAGAGGTCAATGTGTTGCATCTCTCTCGTTCACCGGTGTTCTCATTAACACACTGAACTCCTTCCTGATGGAAATAAATAATTCATTCATGCATCAGTCTGTGGGTGAGTCCATTTAGAACGCCTACTTTGTTCGTCATTTTATTTCAGCATTAGTAATTCCACAAACCAGTATGCGATAAATTATGGCAATATAACTTTATCATAAAGCCTGAAAGTTTAGATTCTCAATGCACATTTATTCATTAGATTATAAAACTACTACACTTTACTATTTATGTTATAGTTACGTATATTCTGAACAAGCTTTGAACAATTCCTTTCTCTCTGGAATTCACATCTTCTCTGCTAGCTAAGTGTTTCCTCCCCCCCTGCAAAGATGTTTTTTGTTAAACACACTGCAAGTGGCCCATAGGAATATTTCATCACGTGTCAAGTTTCTTATAGACTGGCAATCTGTTCCCCTCCTACCCAAGTGATACATAGGACTGGCAGCAAGCCTTCTTCAAACACTTACCACAATAAGTGGTACAGAAAATGTAGTAGCAGCAAAACTTCACCTGTAAGTTATATACAAAAGCAAAAAGTGTTTTTCCTCCTGATTAATTATTCACAGATGAGGATGAGGAATCTCCACTGTGTTCCAGTTTTGGCCCCACTGGGCTCTCTTTTCCATCTCCAAACAGCTGGTGAATCACCACAGGGTGTGCACACCAGCTCTGTTCGGTTTATTGCAACGACCTAACTAATGTTAAATGTGTTATGTTGCCACAACAGTGCAAATGACACGAACCCTCGCCTCGATTTCTCCCTGCAGCCAGAGGCTAAGGTCCATCCAGACATGCTGTCAGAGGTGGTTCGCCCCAGCATCGACTACATCCGCCACAAGAGATTTCGTTCGGGAAACTTTCCATCGTCACTGAGCAACGAGAGCGACCGTCTGGTTCACTGGTGCCACGGGGCGCCTGGTGTCATCCATATGCTTATCATGGCTCATAAGGTAAGACAGGTTCATGCCTAATATGCTTAGATTCATATCATGCAGCCCAGGGGCATCTGACTGAACTGACCAGACGTTAATGCTATTATCTCATAAACCACTGTCCACAACACATAAACAATACTGGCACCTTGTGGTTGTGAACTGCATAGGCAGTGTGATGTGTTACTTATATGTTGATGCATGGTTTTACATTTTCAAGACAACAGCTTTTAAAGACATAATGTATTAAACACAAATATTACCCTGTCTCTAAGGATCTTATAAAGGATTTCTGCAAGTGTGTGCAAACACACATACCCACAGATTATGCAGCACTGCATTGTAGGCTAATTTCTCCTATTCTTGGCAATTAGGGAGCCACTTGGCAGCTAATGTGCTGCTATTCTGGCATTGTCATTTCTCTCATTAATGCAGAGACTCTTTGGCACCACACAGAGGACAAAGCACAATGGGAGACACCATTGCTTATCACTGTCTCACCATGAACAGAACAAGCAACAAATCTGCTATTTGTTGTAGCAGGGGGAACCTTTCAGGGTCTGCATGCATTTTGTTAGGGGAACAGCTCAGGTCAGCTTGTAGTATTTACATACAGCTTTCCAGTTAACCCTGCCCTAATTATGTTTTTTATCCTCCACACAGAAAGTTGCATAATGTAGCTTTATCAGAAAGCCCTTTTGAGTGATACTAATAGAGATGTGTTGCTATAATGAGATGTGACAAACTTTGTGAGCCCATAATTATCCTTTACACAAGAGCAAATCTGGGAGCATCATTACCAATACAGTGTCAGAGCCTGTAAGCAGTACAGCTTCACTCCTGTTGCTATGCAACGTAGAGCTTGTCATCATACAACCTAGTGTCTTGCCTCAAAGAACCCATGGCCAGGTCACGGTGGGGTCATTTTTAATGATAAACCAGTGGACTGTGATTGGATTTTACAGTGACATTTTTAGTGCAAGATAACAGCTCAGTCTTCCAGGTAGTTCCAAGTTCCCCTTTCAACGTAAAGGTGTATTCAATCAGCAAGTTGTTAGCTCTAAAGTGGCTGGACTGTTCCCAACTTGCTATCGCAGCTCGCTGTGACCATGGAAACCAAAGAAACCACACTGGGGAAAATGATGCAGGAGCTCATTTTAGAGGTGTCTGTGTTCTATGAATTTAACACCTCTTCACCAGCAGTGAGCAAACACAGGTGCAATAAACAAACGAGAATTAGTGAGAAACAGTTTTGACAGTTTCTTCTGTATGTTGCTGTTAGAGTAGGAGGTGAGAAGTAACCTGTAGTATCAGTTACGCAGATGTCGTTAGTAACTACAGCAGACTTGTCCAATCAGAATTCGGAAATAAATTGAGTTTTAAAGAGCACAGCATCTGCAACTACACACTTCCAAATTAACAGTAGTCTCTACCTAGTGGTCAGCATATTTTCTGAGCACAACGTCCACCATGTTGACAACAGCAGCTCAGTTTTGAACACTTCTGTAACCGAATTAAAAGCACACATCCAATAGGAAATAGTGTCTTTACTGTGTTATCTGTGGCAGTAAACCACAGTATTGAAGGAAAGGTTTCTATATGTTACTGTACATCTGAGATTTTGGAATAAGTAATGAGTAGTGAAGGAGATCTCATCTTCATTTCCTTTTGCATTACGCACCAGCTCCGGGAACACAAGCTGCTGCTTTTAAAGCGCTACTTCCTGTTTGAAGCCATTGGGGACCTCACGCTGCTGCAGGATGCTGGCTAATGTGATCACATCTAATCAGACTGTCAGATTTCCACTATGCTCACACTGTGTCTCAGTCTGTCTGAACAGCCTGATCTACTGTGTGTCTCGCATGTCATCTGTCAGGTCTGTGATGAAATGTAGATGCTCTGGATTAGATTTATTACCAACTAATGAGGTGTAGGCATGTGGGGACATTTAGTCTTTTATGTGAGCTCAGTTATCCCCTGTTCTGTGTTCCCCAAGGAAAACCTACAAGAGACCAGCCAGTTTTGTACATGTTTGGCTTGAATGTAGCAAGAATTGTAGCTTGACTGTGGCTATTTCTTTGTCCTAGTTTTATTTGCCTTCATCTGTGTCTTCCCAGGTGTTTAAAGAGGAGAAGTACTTAAAGGAGGCTGCAGAATGTGCTGAGGTGATATGGCAGCGAGGCCTGCTGAGGAAAGGCTATGGCATCTGCCATGGCACAGCTGGCAACGGCTATGCCTTCCTGTCCCTTTACAAGCTCACCCAGGACAAGAAATACTTGTACCGTGCCTGTAAGGTAAGAAAATGGGTCAAAGGCTACATTTAAGGAAGAAAAAGTCATTTGAATACAATTAGTACAAATGAATATTCAGGTTTAGTGCCTCTTTGCCAGGTTTTTAGATCATGTGCATGACCTTTGCAATCCTTCCTTTCACGCAGTCTGTTACTGTGAATGAGTTTGGCACAAATATTCTCAAACTGGAGTAAAACACATGCTGGGTAGATTTCAGTGGTCAAAGGTCAGTGTGACGTCACATCCTATTTTCTTTATTGTGTCAGGATGACTTCATTAAATCTGGCACAGACGTCCATCTGAACTCAGGGATGACACAAATAGAGAAAGTCAGGTTGTTAGAGGTGGCGAAACAGTAGTAAGACAGTCGTTCTAAATTAAATTTGTTTTCTTCACATTGTTACGGTGCATGAAAGCGAGGGGACGTAATATGTTAAGTGATTTGATTAATCTAAGGCACATGGGAGATGCTTCCTGATTAATAGTTGATTGTGGTGTTTTTACTCTCCTGTAGTTTGCTGAGTGGTGTTTGGACTACGGCAAGCATGGCTGTCGCATCCCAGACCGACCCTACTCTCTTTTTGAAGGTACCAAATCTTTAGATTTTTTCTCTCAGATGTCTAAAGCCAACTTAACACTGCTGTAACGTGTTTTTTCCTCTTCCTACAACCACATCTGTTAAATTGATGTAATAGCAGGTCTGTTATTTAAGTCACAAACAGTCTACTGCTGCCTCTTCTTCCATCAAAGGCCAATTATACAGCATCCTGAGTAGTTCTGTCTGTGGGATGCTCGAGTGGGTTTTCACTTAGCTCTAATGGAGGAATTAAGGACATGGCTGGCAGCGCAGCAGAAAAACTTCTTAGAGTAGAAATAAACCACTGGCTGCACAAAGCTTGAGGTCTAATCACAGCTGTTAAACTCTGTGGAAACCATAAAATAAAAGGTATTTTGGACTTTCGTGTGTCAATTATCAGACATCACGGTTCTGCCTTTTCTATCTTACAGAGACTAAAGCATATGTGGATGGAGCACAGCATTTTCATTAGCAAACATTTAATCCCGCTTTCCCGTTTGTGGCTTTTATCAGTAGTAGTTTTTTTTTTTTTTGATGTAATGTTTTTACAAGATTCCTTCCTAACACACTTACAGTGAAAGTGATGGGGGGGAGAATCTGCATAGTCCAAAGTTTTACCTTTCAGTTTGTCAAGTCAACAACGTTGTTCAGAATATCACAAAGTAGAAGATATTTAAAGAAAGTAATTGATTTTACTGACTGAGACAGCTGACGTTTCAAATTATCCTCCCCCTTTAACAACTGTGACTGATGGTTAATGCAACTGGCAGTAATGGGCGTGTTTCTCCTCCTCAGGTATGGCAGGCACTGTCCACTACCTGTCAGAGATGGCGAAGCCTGAAGAGTGTAGTTTTCCCGCTTTTGAACTTTGACTTTGCAATGGAACCCACGACAACGGAGGAGGATGGAGAAACTGACTCTATGTTTGAGCGCTGGACTAAGATGTATTTTAGATGCAGGTTGGTCAACCTTGGTCGTTTTTGGTCAAGCTGCTCTGAAACTGAAGATTGGGCTAAAGCAGAGCAGAGTGGGTACAGCTCATCAGCTTCAGTTAGATCAGACCTGTGGTGTGGTTTCTGAATGCCTAAAACCATCTTTAAGGACCGTGGAAGATTTTCTGCCAGAGGTCCAAAAGGTTGAATGTTGTGGATCCAAAGGATGATGTTAATGCAGAGTTTGCTTTTGGGGAACGACTACCTTCATCCCGTGAAACCTGTTGCATCGTGGGAGTTTGTGGTGTTGCGGTAGAGGCACAGAAGCCGTAAGCCCTCCAGTGTATGGCCAGCTGGCATGTACACAGAAGAACACACCCTAAGCCCCTCTGCCTTTAATATCGCAGCACCTAGGCCAACAAGAAGAGTGTGAGTAGATGTGTATACATATTGTATGTGTGTGTGAAGTGAACTGAGGCTGTTGGTAGGTCAGTGACCCTGCATGCTCACTGTCATTGGCCCATGGTGCCTCATAATATGTCAATGTAGTGATTTACTCTTCCAGTATTTGTATGTGCTGTTGCTGTTCTCCAGGTGTTTGTCTCTCATCCCTCTTAAGATATCCAATATCAAATATCTTTGATACTGGATTTAAATAATGATCAGTGTAGAGCTGGTACAAA
Source organism: Macropodus opercularis (assembly GCA_030770545.1). Taxonomy (NCBI): domain Eukaryota; kingdom Metazoa; phylum Chordata; class Actinopteri; order Anabantiformes; family Osphronemidae; genus Macropodus; species Macropodus opercularis. Next base: position 10,315,595 of record JAUCMP010000028.1, read on the forward strand.
GCTGTGTTTGTTTGTTTGTTTGTTTGTTTGTTTGTTTGTTTGTTTTTCAAAGTAAATCAATGTCCACAGCATTAGCGTTCCATCATTACCCATTTAAACCTAATGTCCCATTACAACATTAACCATCTGTCGGGACCCAGAGTGCTGTCAAATTAGTCGTGCACAATGCAAGAGGACGTGTGGTATTTAGGTTTTCTAACCAAGTTAACAACCAGAACCAGCTGTGTTGGCAAACAATAATTAACACTACCTGTATAAGATGAACAGGTATAAATAACACGTTTGCCTGTTAAGACATGATGAGTTGCTGAATTGTAAAAAGGCCAAAATTAGATAAATTTATATTGCACAATAAACCCAGTGTGATTAATTACCTTAATGTAATGAATTCAAAAACTGTGCATTGTGCTGAAATCGTTTTTTTACATCTGTCATTTGCGAAGGAATCTGAAAAAACTAGAAAAGCATTTCCATAAGTAAATGCACTGTGAATGCTTTATGCTGAATGTATTCGCAATAACTGCTAACTGCAGCTCGAGACTTTAAAACGTTCTTAAAAGTAGCTTAAGAAAAATAGAAGTGGATAGAATAGGGTTGTACAGGTCCAGAAGTTAAAAGTCTTAAATTTCAAAATAAAGCATAATGAAAAAATATTAAGTATTAATAATTTAATAAAACACAGGTGAGTTGATCTACACAGTAAAAGTATAGATAACCCCTAAGATATGTTGATTGAATTTTGCAAGACTTTCCTGACATTGTTGAAGCTTTAAAAGCTTTGTTACAACAAGCAGAACATCCAGGTTCAATGTGCTGGTAACAAACATCAGCATGAAGACAGTTGCCTAGGCTGGGGTTTGAACCGGGATCTCCCGCTTTGCAGCGCAGCAGATTAACCGCTCGGCCATTTAAATAGCTGAAACTGGCCGCGCCCGAAGGTGTATTAGACCCTCAGCTTGGTAACAAACATCAGTCTAAAAGCAATTGTCTCGTCCGGGGATTGAACCCGTGGCCTCTGGCTCTGGAGCTCACCGCACTATCCACTAGGCCACTGGGCTGCTTGGAATACCAGTTCGCGAAGGTCTATAAGAGGCTGACAGCAGCAGCAGCTGCGGCTATGAAACGATAGAAACGAAGCCCGCTAAACGGGTTCGTAGCGGCGAAACCTGTGTGAGTTTCATGTCGAAAGGCTGACAATTGTTGAATTTATATCGAGTTCAAAACGTTCAGATGTGTCTTTTCTGTCTCGCGAGCCAGGCGAATTAATGGCGGCCGCTGCCGCCGGTACGAGACAAATACGGCGAAATGTGCCGGTCTTTCGAGTTTGTCATGTGCCCAGTTAGCAAGTAGACAAGTGTGTCTACATCTGAGTGAAAGAATCTTTTAAAAAGAGCGAAAATTGCGGCCGTAGCGACACACTGTTTAAGGCATCAAAGCTCAAACAGCGTAACACAGAACTATTTCTATAAAACGTAAATGTTAAGCACATCAAACATTTACATCTAACACAAAATGCAACCAACATTGTAATTCAATTGTTAATCTGCAGCAGTCAGTATTTATAAGTTAGTATTAGTATAAATAGTTGTTCTCTCTGCAATGCTCAGGACAACCAGAAGATGGCGCTTTAGGTACAAGAACGGAGGTGACCGAACCTTCCCAAGCATTGTTACAACAAGCAGAACATAGATGCCTTGAGCGGGATTTGAACTGGGGTCTCTTGCGGGAGTGTGCAGCTGCCCTATACAGCTTCCCATTCATTTTCAATGGGGAAATAAAAGTGAAAATAGCTTAATATTTCAAAAAGTATAAAAGATATCAAAAAGTTGTATAGACGCACTCGATTCCCGGAAAAGCTGCACATTTTAGTATTTGAATGGTTCCTATAGCTCAAATAGTGCAAGTAGAGTTAGATGCCAAAAAGTGTACGGAAGAACTATAATAATAATAATAATAACTAGAAAAAGCATTTCCATAAGAAAATGCACTGTGAATGCTTTATGCTGAATGTATTCCCAATAACTGCTGACTGTAGCTCGAGAGTTTAAAACGTTCTTAAAAGTAGTTTAAGAAAAATAGAAGTGGATAGAATAGGCTTGTACAGGTCCAGAACAAGTTAAAAGTCTTACATTTCAAAATAAAGCATAATGAAAAAATATTAAGTAAGTATTAATAATTCAATAATTTAATAAAACACAGGTGAGTTGATCTACACAGTAAAAGTATAGATAACCCCTAAGATATGTTGATTGAATTTTGCAAGATTTTCCTGACATTGCTGAAGCTTAAAAAGCTTTGTTACAACAAGCAGAACATCCAGGTTCAATGTGCTGGTAATAAACATCAGTCTGAAGACAGTTGCCTGGACTGGGGTTCGAACCGGGATGTCCCGCTTCGCAGCGCAGCAGATTAACCGCTTGGCCATTTAAGAAGCTGAAATCGGCCGCGTCCGAAGGTGTATTAGACCCTCAGCTTGGTAACAAACATAAGTGTAAAATTAGTTGACACGACCGGGGATTGAACCCGTGGCCTCTGGGTCCAGAGCTCACCACACTATCCACTACGCCAACAGGCAGCTTGAACCATTAGCTCACGAAGGTCTATAAGAGGCTGACAGCAGCAGCGGCTGCTGCTACGAAACGATAGAAACGAAGCCCGCTAAACGGGTTCGTAGCGGCGAAACCGTAACAGTAATCACGACAACCACCATATCAAATGAAAGCCGAGAGTTTAATCTTCAACCTGTGTGAGTGTCATGTCGAAAAACTGACAATTGTTGAATTACAGCGAGTTCAAAACGATCAATCTGCCTGCTAATGAGGCGGGCAGATGACACAGAGGCAGCCGCTACGAGACAAATACGACAAAATGTGTCGGTCTTTCGGTTTTGCCATGTGCCCAGTTAGCAAGTAGACAAGTGTGTCTACATCTGAGTGAAAGAATCGTTTGAAAACAGCGAAAATTGCGGCCGTGGCGACAATTTACAAGTGAAAGTTTTAAGCTTGTGACAAAAAGACGATTAAAACAAAGCCCGCTAAACGGGTTCGTTGCGGCGAAACCGTAACAGTAATCACAAAAACCACCACATCAAATTAGAGCCAAGACTGATATCTACAACCTGTGTGAGTTTCATGTCGGAAGATTGACAATTGTTGAATTTACAGCGAGTTCAAAACGCTCAAATCTGCTCGCGAATAAGGCAAGTTAGTTAGCAAGTAGACAAGTGCCTCTACATTAGAGTGAAAGAATCTTTTAAAAAGAGCGAAAATTGCGACCGTGGTGACATTTTACAAGTGAAAGTTTATATAGAAACCGCGGTTTGAATGTACTTCGTTCTACAACCTGAGTGAGTTTCATGTCGGAAAACTCACAATTGTTGAATCGTCAGCGATTTCAAACCGCTGTAACTGTCAACACACACTGTTTAAGGCATCAAAGCTTGGAAGCAGAACATAGATGCCTTGAGCGGGATTTGAACTGGGGTCTCTTGCGGGAGTGTCCAGTTGCCCTATACAGCTTCCCATTCATTTTCAATGGGGAAAAAAAAGTGAAAATAGCTTAATATTTCAAAAAGTATAAAAGATATCAAAAAGTTGTATAGAAGCACTCGATTCCCGGAAAAGCTGCACATTTTAATATTTGAATGGTTCCAAAAGCTCAAACGGTGCGGCACTAGTTAGATGCCAAAAAACGTACGGAAGAACTATAATAATAATAATAATAAAAAAGATTAGGAAAACAATACTGTGAATGCTTTAAAGCATTCACAGTGATAAAAAAGATTAGGAAAACAATACTGTGAATGCTTTAAAGCATTCACAGTGATAATTAATTTTGACTGGACACTATGCTACTCGAACTGTAGTTTTAATTTAAAACGTTGAAGTAGATTAGCTTTTTCTCTTGTAGTTTATTAAGCCAATCCAAAATTAGCGACACCATTGATGTTACTGAAATTGTAACATTTTAATCATATTACTCCTATTAGGCAGTTGACTTTGTTTGATCCCCTTCATATGTTGCTTTTAAACTAAGCTCTAAAACAACCCTGCATTTAAGTGGTTTCCATCCTCTGCTTAGTATCTACATGGACGTCCTGACGAGACCTCAGTGCAGTACATCTAGTAATTCCGACAGCACATGAATGAATGAATTCTTTTGCAGAAATCTTGCCATGAATGTCACTGCATGAGAATAGCGTCACATGTATAAACCTTTTTGTGTTCATCTGTTACTGTGACTCCAGGTTTACTGATACTTCTCTTTGTGTTTGGAGATGATTTGTATCCTGATCCAGGTGGAAGAACTATGGGCATGAGTGCAGATACATGTTGGTCTTATTGGTGTAAAGATATGGCCGCACATTTCTTCGTCATTAAACTACTGGGCTACAGTGACAAAGCAGTAAAATGATGTTGTTGGTTTTTTTTAAACATGCTTTTGGGCTTAGTCAGTGCTTAAAGAGTTTATGCAAGATTTAGCATTTTTGGAAATTAAAATAAGGGAAAAAGTCTGCGTGCGGCTGTTTATTGTTTTAATTATATCTGGTTATTGTTGAGTTGCCAATGAGATTGATGTAGAATCAATCAAGCAGAAAAATAAAAACAAAGAAAATAAAAAGAGCGTCACCAGACCCAAAGTAGAGTATGCAGTATCTCTGAATAAATCCATTAGGCAGCTTGACATTTTTTCAGAAGTGAAGTTTATTTACATATTTTACAAATTATGATGGTATTTTATGTCCAAGGAGATGCCAAAAACAGTAGATGGTGCGGGAGTAAGATGTTTTATCCTTTCATAATCTGTTGCATAGTTTGTGCCTTTTTGTAAAGTTGTGCTGTATATGTCAGAACAGGCTGAAACCAAAACAAACTTTGTATATAATCATAATAATTGAATCCACATAAATTCTTAATGAGCGCTTTGGGTGGTATTCAGTGTGCATTGTGTATTTAGTGGTTGGTGCCTATTGAGTGAGTGTATCTATGCTACAGACAGAGCTTGGGTACTTCCTGAAACTACCACATCACTACTTTATCTATGTATTTATTGCGAAAGACAAAATTCCAAAGAAAAGTGTTTTAAATTACAAGTTACTTCACTGGAGCAGTCATTTAGAAGAATAGCATCATTCTGTACATACTAGAGCTAAACTGTCACCTTTTTACAAACACACATCGTGGACTTGATTTCCAGGATCCCATGCTTCTCTGAAACCTATTAAGAAACTATGAGCATGAACATTTGTAAATTATGACTAGTTTGGTCCTCTGCGTCACAAGATTGGTACAGTTTGTTACTCTGGTGCTGGAATAACCAAAGCTTTTCATCGGAATCGCTTCAGATTAGTTTTCAGGTTAAACCATCTCGCATCTGTGTATTTTCTCAGAAACAATTTAACAAGCAGTTTGGTGAAATGTTCCAAATCCAAGATCTAGAGTCTTGGATCTGACCATAGTCTATAAGTCAGCACAAACTGCAGATGCAGTGATTAAAAAAAAATGTGCGCAGACTCCAATTCAGGTATGATTTACCTGTGCACAAACATCGTAGCCACAACATTTCACCTTCTGTGTTTGCAGCAGCAACGTGAAGGAAAACAGAATCTCTTAACAAATATTTAAGGAGACAAACACAGCCGCATACGGTGACTGCCAAGCAACTGATTCTCCTCCACTAGATTTCCACCAAACATGCATGGACAACAACCTAAGTGCAAAGTAGTTCGATTCCTAAAGTTTTCTTGGAACATGCTCTTGGCAGGTCACACTCAGTGATTCATCAGTAGCTCCCCAGCAACAGTAGCAGCAGCTCCTACTCAGCACAAGCCCTCTCACCACAACATCACATCTTGCATTCAATTCTTCCCATTATTCAAAGGTGCAGCATGTAGAATTTAAAGGTGTTTACAAAAAGGAGCAGAAATGTTAAAAATCATTGTGTGTCTGTTGCCTTTTGCACTGGAACAGGGACCGGGTCCTCTTTCATGACGGCAGGTGTGAAGAGACACTAGCTCTGAAAGGACCGAGTGAATTTGAAGCTTGAATTTGGTGAGGCGCCAAAACACTGTAGCAACAACAAATCAAGGAAGAATTGTCTGCTTGCTATTCAATAAAGCCATGATGATCATGTGTTCTCTTATGGACGAATGTCACAAATTTTACACACTGCATCTTTAAATATCACACCACTGGTTATTTACTACACTCAGTTTAAATATTTCTTACTTTTACGCCTACAATACAAGCAGCCAGGGAAGCTTCAGGAGACATGACAACATTTAAATAATAGAGTGATACCAAATGAAAACTCGTAATCGTATTAGTCAATCACCTGAAGGTGGAAAGTTAATGAGCCACCCACCAGAACCAGCTCTCAATAAAGCTTTCTTCTACTTTCACTCTAATGTTTCATTTTATCTCACCTACCCTGTTGCTTTAGTGTTACATGATTTTAATAATTAAGTTAAATTAAGGGGTTTTAATACGGGGAAAAAACAAAACAATTGCACAGTTTATTCATGAGACTTTTGAATTCCACTGACTTTCTGCGAACCACATCTCTATAATAGTCTAATATAATTAATGAAAATGTTTTCTTCTGACAGAAGATATTAAATATAAGCGAATATAAAGCAGAGGGAACATCCTCCATTTTGGAGCAGCACAACATGGAATTTGGGTGATATGCTGCTATCATTAACCTTTTGTCACAAAATCACTCCTGTCTGATTCACTGTGTGGAAAACACAAGGCCTCCATTACTGCTAAAACGAAAATAAGCCACTGACTGCTGCAGTGGACATCTCACTGTGGTAAATTGCTAAATATATTAAGTCGGTCAGTGTCATCCTACCAATCTTTCTACATGTGTCATTACTATGTTAATCCAGTCATATCCAGCATTTTATTACATTATACGTCTGACAGACATTATCTGTTATGTGTTTGCACAGTTGCTGGTATAGATGTGTTGGGCGGAAAGAGGTGACAGCGAGGACTGTAAGTTGAAAACCTACAGCTAATCAGGTCTATCCTCACACAGTGCAGACGCATCCAGATAAATCAGAAGTAAATCAAGTCCTGTAGACCAAGCAGGGTGTGTGCATGAGGGAATATTGTGTGTCCATGCATCTGGATTCTGGCTCTTGTGCATCTGTTGGTCTCTCAAAGATAGTAGGTTGTGTGTTCTCCCCGTCCTACACCCAGAAAAAAAAGTTGAATTGGCAGATGCTTCCTCTTCTTTGACTTTATTCTCTAACCACCTTCTTTTCTTCCATCACTCTTCCCTGTACAGGTCCATCTCCTTGTTGTTACTTCTTGTCTATGTTTTGAAATATTTGTTCGTAGGATGGCGGTGGGTGGTTGCAGTAGGATGGAGGCGGGGGGTAGGAGCTCATCATCATATGGGCAGAGCCAGGCTGAGCTTGGTACCCCGCGTGTGTCATGGTGACCCCTGGGTCACCGCCCGTCATCCCATTGACGCCAAATCCTTGAATGCTTCCTGGCTGCTGGGAAACTGCAGATGAGAAAAAAAAAAGTTCATTTATATAAGTCAAAGACCTGTTTTGTCAAAATTCACTTATGTGGTGTTTTATTTTTGATTTGTTTATTGTTGGCTGTTGGCTGGTTCTTACTTGGTGTAGTGACAGGATGCCTGGTGAAGGAGACGTTGAACGCTGGCTCGTCTCTCAGAGGGTACATCCTTCTGCGGATGAAAAAACCAGCACCACAGCAGAACAGCACTCCCATCATCAGCAGCACCCTGGGGGATAAACAGAGCCGTTATAGGACCTGGGATCATTCTGGGTTGCAGCCGAATTCTAATGTTGATGTAATGATGATAATCTAAACACTATTATCTGCTACACAGTAAACAGTACCTCCAGGACTGCTACAGTACTTGTTTACATTTTTAGTCTCACCAGCTACTGTAACTGGCTGCATTTGTTTTAAAGACAGTGGTTCTTTCATGTCTGACCATTTTTTTTTTCGATCTTTCAAAACCATGAAAAGCAGACAGATCGAACTGGAACTTACCAGAAGTACCATAATCTCTGGATGGACAGGGCCCTCACACAACAGCGAGTCCCGCAGCAGTCCTCGTAGGAGCGACATCTGCAGCCAAAAAGCATTCAACTCAAAATATACTCCAATATATTCTATAACTTTCAGAACATTGTACAGTTACTGTAAATCCCTGAGTTCATTTACCACGTCAGGCTGTAATGTTAATCCTGTTTGATTGTGGTTTTGAATGCGTAAGTCACACAGAGGATCGACCACAGTGCGTCATGGGCAGTAGTGCATTTATCAAATTAAGCCACTTAATCTCAAAGTGTCTGTTCACCTCCCTGCCAGATTCATTTGCAACCATCTTCTGGGAACTATTATGGGAATCCGTCCAGCAGTTCATTGATTTCTCTCTGATCGTGAAGTGATGGACTCAAAAACTTGACTTTGGATGTATCTGTGCAGTAGCACAAACCATGAGACGCCGTCATTAAACTGGTTCTCAAGAGGGAGTTGATGGAAAGCTGTATCATATGGCTTGTCCACCACAATCACCCCAGCTGGAAGTAAAGAAAAGTGGCCAACTAGTACTCATTGACTCTGGGAGCTCCTTCATGATTGTTGTAAAATCATTCCAGGTGAGTCCCAGTGAGGTTGACTGAGAAAATGCCCAGAGTGTGCTGATGTCATCAAAGTAAAAGGTGGCTAATTTGAATAACTAAATTACAGGTTATGAGCGTTGAGACTAAAATATCAAGATTTGCATTTTGAATTTTAAAAGTCATGAAGAACAATGGGAAAATAAAAAATGTCCCTCTGTGAGAGAATAACCTGGACAGATATACAGTTTTATTGCACAGAGAGCTTCTCTATGATACACTGACATTCTCTCTGTTACAATCCTCAAAGCTACAGCCACTGGTCCGTATTGTAATGTTGCCATTAATCATGTTTTCTCCTCTGTAAACAAAATTTTAAAAAGTCTCATCTTAAATGGCAAACCCAGCAGCGGGGGAGCCAATTATTCAGAGCAGAGCCAGCTGTGATTGATCAGTGTAAGGCGAGAACAGGAAAGCGGCGTTAACGCTGCTAAAATAATAACCAGGTGTGTGTGAGCGTGTGTGTGAGCACAATGACTGGGTTGACTTCAGGGAACCGGGGTGAAGGATGTGAGACTGGTCCTCGCTGTCTTCCACACTCAAAGGTTACTTTTATTTTTATTTTCCTGATTTTAAGCTTGTGTTGATCCTTCACTGTCCACGGTTAAGGAATCCAAGCGCCCTCATAACTCTAGTACAGTAAAACCAACAAGTGTGTTCCGTGTGATAGATGACTATGTATAACCAATGTGACAAGGCCTACCTGAGACTCCCAGTCTTGTTTGGCATTTCAGCACTAGGCCAGATATGAGCGATCACCTTTCCTGCAGGCCTCAAGATCCTCATCTTAAAAACCAGAAGAACCCTAGCACTGCATTTCCTATTTGCATAGGCTAAAGAAATATAAAGTATTAATAATAATAATTAAACCTTTAGAAATATTTTCTTAAATGAAAGGTAGTGACACTAATTTAGACCTTTCAGTGTCAAATCATCATGTTACCCATGAATGACAAAAATGACCCTGTAGATAGTCTGTCCATTCTCATAGGGACAAATGCGATGCACCAGACACACCGAGAAGAAGCAACAGAGACATAAAAAGAATTACTGTCTGTTCTCAAGAGACATGAACAATGAAGCCTCAAATCCTCTCTAAATCTGGCTGCAGAAAAGGAAACGGATGGAAAAAACAGAAGCGCGGAAATAGACATGGTAAGAGCCTTATCGAGGAAATTAGGCTAAAGCCGCCTGGATGGCTCCGGTTTGGGCTTAATATTAACAGGCATATTCGTTATGGTGTTAAACACGTGAATTATGCAGAATGCAGCTTACATCCGAAAAGGGACTAATATCACAGAGAAGCATTATTGTGCAGGATGTGTGTCAGTATTTGTGGATCCTGATGAACTTAGATCAGTGTTTTTGCCGTGGTGCACTAGTGTGCAATGAAACAATGAAACGCTTTCCACAGAGGACAGCTGGACATCCCACCGCCACCAGCTGGACGAACAGCGCTAAATACGGTTCATAGGACACAGTCATGCTTCGGGTGAAAGCAAAAAAAAGGTGCACTGAAAGTTATCTTGTCGTTGGATTGACTTTTACTGGGGAACCAACCTAGTCAAGTCAACTCCACTATGACCGGTGTGCGGGGAAAAGTTGTCCAACATGGTTCCACGTAAACTTAAATGCCATCTCCTGACAAGACCTGAACTTCACAACAACAACAACACAGATTATTTTGTTGTTGTAGCAGAAACATTGATCTTAAAAGAGATGCTCTGGAGCCTTTAAAGAAAGAACTAAATTAAATCTATCAATTAAGATCTAAGATATAACTCATTCCCCTTTTCGACATATGTGAATTAGGTGCTTTCTCATGTGAGGAAGTAGAGCTGGTTCAACTTGCAAACCTTCTGAGAACTAGTTTAATTTCCGCAGTCCAGAGAGACTAAATAGATCCACATCCTGGCTAAAATGAAGCACCACAGCAGCATCCAGACGTGACTGAAGAACTAAAGCTCTTGAACAAAACCTCCTCAGCCCTAGGATTTTAATGAAGCTGTTAATTGCTCAGTTGTACTAAAGGTACTCTAGGCCTCATTACCTTGCAGTCAGGCCTTCAGCATTAACAAACTAAAACTAATGTCATAAACCAGCCAGTGAAGTCACTCATACAGCCTATGCACCAGCGGGTTAATGGTCATCCAGCACTACTGTAGAAAACATTGTTTCAGAAACCATCCTCATCTACCTGCATCACTCAAATATGGCAACAAAGCACAAGCAATGAACCGAGGCAAAGCCTGTAAAAATAAAATAAAATCTCAAACATGCTGTTGATGACGTGTTGACGAAGCTTTTTAGAGATTGAGGCGGTAAAAGCTATGTTAAATGAATGCTTGTAAAACTCAGTGACCTTAACATTTATGATTGGGTGACAACACTATTTCGCTGGAAACAATTACAGGTAAATGTCAACAATGCTGTCGTTTTCGAATATCGTGCTTTTTAATGGAAACTGGGCTCCTATTATACAACATCCACTTTTTAGATAATCTGGTACATTTCTACGACTCCAGGGTGTAGACATACACTGAATATGTCCCATTCTCCAAATCGTCACACAGTCCCACCAAACGCTGCTCAAGACAAACTTGAAAAACTGGATTTCCACCATTGCCGTTCACTTGCTTAGAAGAGCTCAGCCGACTGTGATAGAATGGAATCGAGATAAGAAAAACAGATTGCTGTTGTACTCCAACACGTGAAGTACAGTATCGACTATTGTCAGAAGGATGCTGCCACCTGATCTCATCTACGTCATGTGTGCTTCCGCAAAGAGACTGAACTGAAAACAGCTTGCACTGTTAGACGGCTTAAAGCGGGCACATTTTCACAGGGATGTAATCTACAGGGGTTTTGGTTATGGAAATTTACAGACACCTTATTGAGACATTCAGGTCCAATATTCTTTAGCCTGAAAGAATATTGGACCTGAATATTTCTTTAGCCTGAAAAGGAATTTTACTACAATGTGGTGTGACACAGCGTGTATTTTTAAAGAGTTGTTTTACTGATGCATCTGATCATATGCTGAATTATTTCTAGAGCTCTGTGACAGCCTGGCAACTCATTCAGCCTGGCTCCAACCCCTCCTGTGACCCCCCCTACAGAACAGGCAGGATAACAAGTGGATGGATGGAAACCAGAATCTCTGTTGAAGCTAAAGGGATCAAAGGGAAATTGAGGGCTGAGAAGAGGAGGTGGAAGAAGTTGTTTCTCATTACTAAAGAGACTCTCCTCAATGAAGCACTGTGTCTCTGCTGCTCTTCAACTCTTCCTCCCTCTCATCACCGCTTTATAGCTTTGGGCTCCAGTTAGAAAGAAAACTAAATCGATGTGGTCAGAGTGGACCAAGGCTGTCTATTCGAGTGCTTCATGGTGTGGTATTTTGAATCAAACATAAGCCAGTTTCCAGCTAAATTTAGCACAATGGTAATAGAGCCGTATGCACAAGGAGTTTTGTGACGTTGCTAGAGGAGTATCTTATTCCAGATGTGACTCAAACACGTTTCACATGTGATTCTGTTTCCAACGGTCAATGGAGGAGCAGGGTGGGGGGTCAGCCAGTCCACAGCCATCTAAACAGTCATGAGCAAGTCCGATAGCAGCAAATTAGAGGCTGGATGGTGCACTTGATAATTCGTAGATCGCAAACGTGTTGAGTAAGTGTGTGTCATCACACACTGAGCTGCTTAATGTCAGTGTAATTTCCATAACGATGTGTTGTGAAATAATGAAACATAAATTCATAGAAGTGGAACACTGCAGTACTTACATGAAGTAAATGGGGTATCCGCCTTCAAAATACCAGCAATACTTTTTGGCTTGTACGCACTGTGAAAAAAGAACAACAGATTAAGGTCAGTATTTCCAAAGGACAGCTTAAAAATAAAACATGGGGTTCAAAGCGTAATTGTGTTGCACTCCTAGTATTTACTGAACATGTAGGCAGTAGAATACACACACAATAACTACTATATATCCTCAGTTGTTTAGATTCTGAATCATCTAAATCTACATCATTGAACACATTTGATTCACTCTCCTTTGTCAATTTAATACCAACAGATTGTAACTTTCAAAGTAACACAGCTCGCCGGCTGGGGAACGCCTTTAATTAACCGTATTTGAAATGATCTCCTCTGAAAAAACTTTCTTTTTAGTTTAGTGGTGTATGGAGGTTTTTCAACTGTCATCTTGCACTTTACAAAAACAGCAGTAAAGATGAGAGCGAGAGAGGGAGGGAAGATGAGACAGGAGATGAAGAAGAGAAGGATGAAGGTGCAGAGGGAAGCAGGCAGCATACACACCGTCCATTTCCATTAAAGGGAAGACATCTCAAAGAATGCAAATGAATGAAGTATTTGATACGGTTATAAAGCTGATATGACACTCACACACATACTGTACGCTCTGAAGTGGAAGGCCAGTAGTTTTTATGAGCAGCTTTGGGGGTTTTATTAACAGCTACAACATCCAGCCATTGATTTAAAGCAGTTTTCATTTACTAGATGGAAACAAATCATCCACAACTGTTGGCCAGGCACGGTTATATCAGCCTGGTCTCATGCAGCTCAGACTGCTGCAGTCTGACTTTACCATAGATAAAACGATTTAAACAGCTTTAAAATGTTTAGTCTTTAACTGATTCATTGCCATTCATATTAAAATGACTGAATCAATGTTGCTATACAATATTAATGTTTCCTGTGTCTAATCAGGGGTTGCACACTATTGCAGAGTGTTATCATTTCCTGTAAAGTGCGTCACATCACCACATGCCGTCACAGTTTGCATTCCTCACATCACGGGAACCTCAGTGAGATGTGAGGTCAGGGGCCCCAGCATGGCAGGCCAAGCTGTTTTAACACGACTAAGTAACACAACTACCGGTGAGGCCATTCTGAGTCACATGGGCTGAAGAGTAATGTGTGTAAAGAGTGTCTGCGATGTTTATGCATTTTAGTGTAAGTAATAGTTTTAACAGTGTTTACCAATATGTAACATCATACTAGAACAGCAGTAATGCATGATACGTCAAATGTATTAAACAAGCTCACACCCAGCTTTGAGAAGGACACAGTGTTGACTTGTTGCCAGTGCCATCTATTTGTGCTTTCTACATCACTATTTCCACTTTTCAGTCTTCTGGTTTTGTGTGTGAAGCAGAGGCTTTGATTTGAACACTCTCAACCTTCCTCTCCAATTGTTTCTGGCCTCTCATCTCGCGACATTTGGGTCAACATGAGCCTTTGAATGACTTAGGTCACAGTGTTCGCCCTGGTTAGATGAATATCTGATGTACACTGACTGACTTTTACACCAAGTACACAATATTCAGGAAAACAATTGGTTTCATTTTGCAATTCTTAACTTTGTTGCTATCATCTATTTTGGTTTGGATCTAATTGTTTTCCTGTTCCCAGCTCTCTGCCAGCAATGGTCAGCATCCAGCTCTGTTCATTGTCTTTCTCTAATTAAAGCTCAGTGAAAGCTCTCACAGGAGAAGTAAATGTCCCTCTGTTCTCCCATGGGACAAAAATGACCGTTACACAATCAGAGGTTACGGTTTTAAAAGCAGCTCAGTCGGGTTTTGGCCAGAGGACATTTTTGGGGATGAATAGTTCAAATGGATACACGCTTCACATTAAACCTTCAGGAGCAGGAGGGAGGGAAAGTTGTCAGATGCTGCAATATGAGATTGTGAAAAGAGATTGGTCAAAAAGCTCCCTTTGAAAAGTCACACATCACCATTTTAAGCAGTTTTGCTTTGATGTGGGCCATGTGGATTCACAAGGTGGCTTAATTTCAGATTCTGGGTTAAATTGTAGTCTGTCAGGGATTTTTTTTCAAATGTAAGAGATTTGGATGTAAAACTATTCTCAGACAGGATTTATAAATATGAACAAACATGCATAAATATCCCCCTTACAGTCATAATCTCTTCCGTTCCACTTATGTGTACATCATTGTTCATTTCCTCCTCTCCCTCTCCTTCCTGTGTTATTGATCTGTGCTGACCTCACACTGATTCCTCTGTGAACAAGCGGCAACAAGCATTATTTGATTGTATATATGGAGAAAGGCAGGGTGAGGCGTTGATCTACTGCCGTTCAGGTTATTACTGTCCCTCTGACGTTATGGCTGTGATTTCCGGGTTATGAACAAATTGCTTGACATTTGACACCTTGTTTCCATGACGACCCAACACCACCCAAAATAATTGGTTACATATGAGTCACTGTTGTTATTGTGACACTGAACAAATCCTGGTGTAAAACTACTGATCCATGAAATATTTTCCTCATAATTGCATGTGGGCATTTGATTCTATATTCTGTAATTGTTATACAACCTACAGTGAATCTTCCAGATATTTCTCTTTAGGATAAAAAACGGCAGCCCTGCGGTGTAGAGAGAATTGTACATGTTCGAATACTTCTTGGTTGTTAGTTGTGAACATTAAATGTCTCAGCAGCAAGTCTTAGCTCATAACCTCAGTGTTTCTACATTTCTATTAGAAGAATGACATTCAAAAACCCCAGCATTTAATGTCTTCTGGGCTTCAGCTGTCAACAACAAACGTCATGTAAAGAGCAGGTAGGAAATGAAACAGAATCAGGTATTAACATCAAACGTCTACAGCATAAGAACTGAACTGAAAGTTGACCTCACGTAAGAACTTTTCAATTCTTCTAGTAACTTCAACACAACTTGAACATGATGTTTGGTTTTTATACAACGCAGACATTTACTGTAAATACTGCTTTTCTACAAGCAGGAAGAGCTCACAGAGTAACACAATAAGGCAGACTCTGGTATTCTTACAGATAATTGAACCACAAAAAGTCATTAAAAGTGCAGCTTCTACATTAATGTCCCTGAGCCAGTCTACCAGATCAGAGGTTTGAGAAATAGCCCCTGCTGCCCTCTGACAGCTCAGCTGTGTGGGATTATGTAACATATATTTGTTGCAAATGACGCTACAATTTGATGAATGTCTATGTTCTTTGTCTCAGAGCACAATAAACCAAACGTTTCTAAAATCAATCCAACGTGTCAGAAATACTAGATTATAAAATTATGAGATAAAAAGTCTTCAGTCTTTAAAACATAAACATACAGTATTTGCATTTTGGGGGTCGACCAGTTAGAAACAGTCTCAATTCAGGAAATATGATTGTAGTGTTTTCTTGAATTATGATTGTTTCTCATGTGCATATCAGGTTAGAGTTTATAAACAAAATCAGTGTGGCTACTTTTAGCTAATGAGCAAAGTAAAGAATTGAATATTCTAAAGTAAAGATGAGTAAGATATTGTAGTAATGAAGGTATTTTTGTGTAATGCAATGCGCACTGATTAATACTGTGTAAACTAGACTTAAGCAGTAAAGTGTTTAGAGCAGACAGGTCAAGAGGAAGCCACAAAACACTGAGCAGGTCCCAGGTCCCATCTGGAAGGTAATGCAGTACAGCCCAGAGGAAGCCTAGCTGTGTGTGTGTGTGTGTGTGTGTGTGTGTGCACGTGTGCATCTTTATCCATCAGACTGAATAAGCTGCTGAACTGTAAAAGCCTTAATGTGCATCTTCTTCTGTCTAATGTTACCACGCTGCCATTAAGCAAAACTAAATGGAAGGATTAAAGTTAATGTCACAATGACGAAAACTAAGAAAACCTGACAGTGGAAGCCTGAGACTAAACAAACTGAGCCTGGGAGGCAAACGTGCTCTAGGAGATAAGTTATGCTCAGTCCTCAAAGTACCATCACCTCACACGAGCACAGAATCACGGTGTCTGTATTCTCTGTATATCTTGTCCATATTGAGGCATCATTACCTTAATGAGCTGAATTGCAGCACAGTCACTAATCACTCTACTGCCACACATTGTAAACACACAGGGAAATCAGAACTCAGCAGGAGTTAATACTGTTAGAATGTTTCATTGCACTTTTCTGTTACAGTAATTTGACAGTACAGGAAGTTCATATACTGTATAGTACAACATATATACTGTAGGATTGACTTGGGAGCAAAGTCAGAATCTAGACCACTGAACCCCCACAGCAACCTCTGCAATGAACAAGAGAGGAAACATTAGTAACACATTACTTTACATTAGACATAGTCCCCAACGTCAACACGCTGAGGCGAAGCAAGACACGTTCCACATGGCCCATTTGATCATTGATCCACACTCACTCGATACATAATTTCAAACACTGGCTTCTGCAGGAAGTCTGGGAATAGCCATTTATTTTTAATGAGCTTCATCCACTGAAGCTGTGGCACACGACAAGAAATAGCTCACACTTCCCTGTACCAGCAGAGCTCATCTAGAGTAAGTGGACTTTAATATTATTACCACAGATTTTCCAGATGTTGCTGTGTCAAAATCCAAAGATATAATTAGCAAACCAAAAACTGACAGTCACGTCTCTGTACTGTTACCTGTCACAGACAATCCTGTGATGCGCACCCTTCCGCTGCTGTTTAAGTGCATATCAGAGCTGTCATCCCAATCTGGCTCATGTCACTTACGCCACACCAATGCCATCTGTGTGTGTCTCATGCATGTTCACTTAGTGGGGATCTCATTAATCAGCAGATCTCCAAAAGCTCAGAACTACAAACTAGCCTGGGAAATAACTGCAGTCTCATCAGCGGGTGATGGAAGCTTTGGTCTCACCAGTTTATTGTATAATTTTTTGTAGAAACATAATAGGTTTGACTGCTACAGAGGCCACAGATGTAGAAGGAGCTCCTGCGTTTGTTTGTGAAAACCCTTGAAAATGACCCAAATCGGTCCAGACGTCCCAGCTGTCAGAATCCTTCATCAGAGCGAACACAGCAGCTCCAGTACTGGGTCTAAGGCCTCGGTTCCCCCTAGGCCGCATGCTCACATTCAAAATGGATGTGTTCACCAAGTTAGCTGAATGAAATGAAATAGTAATGATGAAAGTTAAAAATACATGACTAGACAAGAGTGTCAGCAGGGCTGGACGGGCAGAAAGATCGTGATCACACGGTGCTGCCACACATGTGAAATTCAATTAGAGCTCATTTGTTTCCCCTGGTCCACATTAAATGAGCCTGAATGTGCTAAAGATTCATAGGAACATATGAACAGAGTGGAACCATTCGATGACATTAACAAGAGTGAAGTAACCTTACTTTGATTTTAAAAAAAATGATATAAAGTGAAATAATAGGACAAAGACATTGTTAATATCATTGACTCCAGCTGGATTTAGCCTCCTACAGTAGCTAATGTTTACCTGTGCCGTGTGTCCTACAGGCCCAGTAACCTAGTGAGGATTTATGGGGGTCTGGGCACAAAGACAAAGGATGACAGCATCACAGGTCAGCCCACTTGGCGCTCTCTCTTTCCGTTCATCTACTCAACAATAATGTGTTTTGATGGAAATTCAAACGCTGCCTGCCCCCTCCTCTGTTCTGCATCAGCATTCCCCCTCTTTTTATTTCTGTTTTTTTAATCTCATGTCCTATTGCAGGGGCTCACATCGCGACCGAGGCAGCAAGAGCGTCAACCTGCCTAAAAGTTACGGGTTTTTTTTTTCAACGTTGAGTGTTTGTTAGTGGATGTCACGCACGCCGAAGTTAAAATAAGACGCATTGCATCGCGAAAAGGTCAACGTTTGTTCTGTGACGTGCGTTTGGTTTGAGCGCTAAGCGGGTGAATGTTGAATTACGTTGGTTGTGAACCATGTTTGGCGACGGGCGCTCTGGAAACAATACCGGGCGGCACATACTGTATCACAGGCGCCAACAAGCCACTTACTGACTCTGAATATTAAATACACTGACGGATGGAGAACGTCCTCTCATCCCGAACAGAAGTCTAATGAAAAAACAAACAACCCACCTCCAGGAACAGGCACAGTGTCAGGGCGACATCAACCCGTGGATTCCTCATGGCTCCGCCGCTAGGAGAGTGAAATCCAGGCTCCGCTTCTGGATGCTCTTTTATCACTATGTCGGTCTCATCCCGCTACTGGAGACTCCCAGACACCAGATCCAGCCGGTCCAGCTCCGAGCGCCCCGGATGACGGGACGGATGAAGGCAACCTGGTTGACGGTCACACGGTCCAGGGACGAAGATTAATGGGCATGGTCGGAAACTGCATTAGCCTGTGATGCTGACTTAGTCCACGCCCCTTATGCTGCCCGCACTCACACCCCTACACACGCACAAACACGCACGCACCTATTTATTTTGTACTTACTAACTTATTCGAAAAAATAATTATATAGAACTATATATATATAAAACACCACTTCTTAATTTATTTATAGGCAAACATTTAAATTAAAGTTTAAAAAACTGTTTTAAAAACTATATATCTATATATATACTGTATTTATGTTCTATAGAATTATAACATGACTAAGACATTATCTGTAAAACATATAGTAAGCAGACACACTGTGTGGCTCTTTGGTTGTCACAGAGCATTTTTCTCTCTGCTTCTGGTGTGATTAGCCCCATAATAAGCAAATATATATTTTATGCTCATTACATTTATAGTCTGTCATAGATGGCCTGGTATTGTTTTCTAGAATGTGTTGGTTTGCCATTCACTCTACAACACAACAAAAGTGTTTCAGAAGGGCTCCATATACATGTAGTTTGAGGCTCTGTAATGAGGCGTTTTGAATTCAGCACCACGGACAGCATCTGATCTGACCCAGGCAGCAGGGACAGATGTTGATAAGATACAAACAGCATCTGCAGCACTAGCGTTGCGCTATCAGTGCTGCAGGAACATGACTGAGTTGTGAGGGTCCAGTCTCAATGGATCAGAGATGAAATGCTCTTCAGTTCAAGCTGTTTTAATACAACACAAGAGGAACCAACATGGGCTGGGTCACTCAGAGCTATAAACAAATGATCCCTAAAATATCAAGGGCTGATCTTGAAGATCCACTAAAGCACAGTAGCTCCAGCTTGATCAGTTAGATAGTAAGTGTTTTCTGTGTCCTCGTGATATGGTAATATTAGAGTATTGTTGGATAAGAAGAAGAGCTTAAGGAAATCATGGTGTTTATTGATCATATGCTATCAGATCAGATCATCTGTAGTCAGTGCTGGATTACAAGATAATAGTAGCACATTTATTAGTTTTGTTCAGAGCATCAGAGTCTTAACGTGGATTCCAAGTAGATTCATTTCAGTCATTTATGTTGCTTTTTCACTCCAATGCAAATTTGGAGCAGAAAATTACACATTTTATTGGAACTTCAGCTCAACAAACCAGTTTGAGTGATCTAAGTATCAGTGATCATGATGACATGATGATACAAAGTTGAATACTTTGTTATATGCAGATGCAGTTGATGTAATTTTGTTGCTATGGCATTGTTTTTTTCCAGCAGAAACCATGTTTTGTTCTGTTCAATTACAAAGACAGTAACATTCTGTAACAATATTTGACCAACAACAAATAGGATTAAGTAAATTGCGATTTACAGATAAACAGAACCGATAAAAATATACCTTAAACCAGATACTATACCTGTATGTTTCATTAATCGCAAAGCAGATGAGTCACAGAAGGGAAACAACAATCTTATATTTAATATTATATATTATTGGTTTCCACATCCTTCAACCACACTGTTGATATTTCTTGGCTTTTAGGAGGGGACGTCAGAGTATCAGGTTGTACTGAAAACTCACACACAATTACACTTGGTTGAGAAAAGTTGCTGCAATATTTTATCTTTGTGTGTAATTATTTCTCAAATTACTTTCATTATATTTTCATATAAGGTGCAAGGAGAAAGGAGAACCTAAGGCAGGATTTGATCAGTTCTCTGTGACCTGGTGCATCAAAGCACTTTTCAGGCTACATTAAGAAATGCATTAACTTGCTGCACTGCCATGACCAAGGTCTCAGGTTATTACAGTAGCTTTTTGAGGTTGCACACAGTATTTCTGACAAAATGCGTTATTATCGCTTATTTTTTCATTTTTAACAGTGAAGAGTTAACATGACCCATTAACCCACAAAGGTCACTTTTATGGGAAGCAAAGAAGGGATGAAATAAATACGAATTAATGGACTTGCAACAAGTGTTGTATAAAAAACAGGAGAAAGAGGAAACAGCCCTACACCAAGAATTATGAAGAAAAAAAGGTTTGTCTCATCAGTTTATCATCATACTACTTCATGTGTTCATCATACATAGTGTAACACAGGATTTTATGTGACCATAAAATACAGAGATACTGATCACAAACATGAATGAAAACTAATGGAGGAATTTAGACGTACATAGTATTCTACAAATTCACACACACTGTTACAATTATGAGAGGCCAATGTTCACAATGATGTTTTCTACCCCTTCATTTATATTAATCTGAGATTATATACTTTTCTCAATGGTGATTAAAGATGATGCTTCAAATGAAGACTGAGTAAAACTGTAGGAACAGTCAAATGTGTTTCTATTTAAAAAGCAGTCATAGCGGGTTGTGCTAAGCAGTGGCAGGTCTGTGCTGCTCTCTGCTGGGTAACACTGAAATGCAACTCTTCAATTGATCGTGTGTTGCACTAAATAATGTTGGATTTTGGCCTGATAACTGTGCACCTAATGGGAAGGACAGCTGATTAAACGTGTGATCTTCACCCCTTCCGGCTTTAATCTGCTCCATTTTCAACAGCACCCTCTGACAAAAGCATCTTGCTGTAAACACGCCAGTACACACAGAAGAGATTTAGAGTACAATTCACAAATTCATTCCCCTATGCAAAATTCACCTGAGAGAGGAGCCGCGTGATATCCATTTGTACTGTACATGATTTATGTACAAATAAACTAAAGCTGATTTATGGGGGTGTTATGAAAGGAGGCACCAGCAGCTGGCTGATGGATGAGGGTAACCTCAAAGATTCAATTTAGGTCAGTTTAGAACAAATTCACAACTGATCTCATCTCAAGGCACTTTATAACACTCAAAACATATAGAATAATATAGAAAAACAAATCCATTGGAGCAAGTCCTAGGCAATAGGTAATGGAAGAAACCTCTAGAAGAACCGGGTTCTGGATGAGTGGTCATCAGCAAGAGCCCATCTAACCCTTCTCATCAGAGGAGGAATCAAGTGAATATAAGGAGACACCTGCTCTTTCATGTTGAGTCTGAGGTAAGTGAGTGGGCGTAAGTTTGGTTCAGGACTTTCTTTCTATCTTTGATGATGAGAAGGTAAGTGAGGGAGGTGAGCTGGAGGTAGGTTTGCTTGGGAATGGTCATTATGACCTCGGTCACATCTTTGACTGCTCAGAAGACGATGACCATGAGGACATAAACTGGAATGAGCATAAGTACGAGGATATGTGGGAGGACGCAGGCGACTGGGCCAGCAAGGACTCTGGTTGTGCTTTCATGACCAAAGACCTGGAAGAACACAATGACGACACAGGCTTGACTGATGACAGCAAGTGTGACTAGTTGTGTTAGAGTCTTGTTAGACTTGTCTTGCCCTGAGAGGGTGAAGCGAGAAGTAGTAGCATGAAAAACTGGAAGAAGTTCTCTCTTGCTATGACTGCAAATCCCACCAGTGTTTTAAAGGTCTGGAGAAAAATTCTCCCTCAACATCAGGGCACAGCCCTGCCACAAACAGGAGCAGGTTAAAGGCTGGTGAAGTGACAGGTGAAAAGTAACTATAATAAAGTAAAGATACAATGTTTTCTTCAGACATGTAGCTAAATTTTGAAACATTAATAAATAATATAGAAATACTTTAGAATTGTACACAAAGTGAGTAGGATGTACAGAATTAATATAACAATAATAATTGAATATTTGGCAACATGTTATACACACATTATCTTTTTCTGACGCATTTAAAACTGCTCTGTGTTCACAGGAATCGAATGTTTGCCTGTTTGTCAGGGCCTTTTTATAGGAACACTCACGAATAATTAACTCAGTACAAGAGCATGTTAAAATGGATGATTCATCGTCGATGTCTCTCTGTGCTTCAGTTTTTAGTACTGGCACTACTGGACCAGTGCCACCTGTGACCAGGTATGAAAGTGTTCAGGTTGTTCAGATTTCTCTATTAACTGTCTTCCCCTATGTGTCCTCCTTCACTCATATACTTCATGTAATCTTCCTTGTACCGCACGTCTCTGGGTAATTTCATCTTGATGTGTTTGGGTTGAACCTTCACAGTGTTGGCAGGTATGTGTGGTTGCTTCAAAAGTTCTTTCCTTGTTTTTCTTCATACCTTCTCTAGCTTCACACATCACCTCCACAGACATCAGTGAGTTCACTCCCTAAAGCTCAGATTGTATCCACTGGTGTTAGCTGGGGAATCTCTTTTACAGTTTTACACTTCTGTCATGACAAGGTGCACTAGCAACTATATATATAAAACACCTCATATTTGGGTTGTTCATTTGGCTACTGTTCACACGTCCCTACTTGATCTATGTTGCTGCACGCCTTTAATAAACGCAGAGCATTGATGGAGGTGACCAGGATGCAGGTAATCTCTGCTTCTGTTCAGGTGAATACAGCAAAAGCTCTGAAGTGGGGAAACTCTTCCTTTTTCATAAAGGCTTGTGTTTCCTAACGGTTTCATCTGGCTGCTGTTGAGTCAGGCGGGTTTTATATCAGCTGTCGATTTTTCTGTGAAATAACCGAATATCGCCAGATAATTGCCAGAGGAAATGCTTTATCACTGAACATGGACATGAAAGACGATTTCCATACATTACAACACTGTCTTGAATCTTTGTTCATTGACAGGAGGAGGTGCTATAATAACAGCACAGCTAGGTGGCGGTACAGTAACAGTAGACTTGCTTGCTTGGAGTCAAACCTCTCCTCTTTTCATTTCCTTTTCATTAATGATTATGAATTTACTTATAAAAAAAGACTCAATAGGACTATGACTTGCTACAGTGCTGAAAATAGTATAAATAATATGTGGTTCTTGCAACTGAAAGAGCTTTTTCATACATTATTAAAATGTCATTCCAGGTTCCACGTCTGATCTAGGTTCTCCGCTTTAGGCTGTTCAAAACAAAATCTAAAAAGAAAATAAATCTTCTAAGCCAACAGACTTACACATTAGTCCCTGTCAGCCTCAAACCACAGACAGAGATTCAAATGTTATGGTCGAAACAAACTCACCTGCATTTTTGTCAATCAGCAGCTTAACAGTGGTCGGCGTATTTTCATTTTCGTGTTTACTCCAGAATGACCTTTTCTTTTAACTATGACTGGATTCACTTAGCTATGCAAATTTATTGCTTCTTCCTCTCCCTGAAGTCCAGTTATTCTGAGGGACACTTATTGTTCATGGGGAAAACCAAGTTGTTTGTTTTCACATTCTTTTATAGCAGATACAGTTTTATAGACTCGATACAGCAATCAGATCAAAACATTTAGATCAGATCAAGACCTGATGAAGGACTGTTGTCTGGTAATTCTGGTAATATTGAACATATTTTATATATGGTCTCTATTTTTAGAGTATGAACCAAAAAAAACACTGTGACACGAACATGTTTCAGCATTCTATAATTTATTGCAATGTCAGTGGGCCTAAAATTTAAAGCATTGTACATTTACTGAGCAGAGACTTAACAATAAACAGTTCATTAAATATATCATACATTTATATCTGTTTAAAAAAAAAAAAAGTTTGAATCTCATGCCGCTTATAGTGGTTCTAGTTTCAGCAGGGCTAATGAGACATGTTTACTGATGCATAGAGCCAAAGGTCAAAACTGAAAATCTGACAAGATAAGAAATTATTTTAATTGACGACAGTCGGTCGGATGTAGTTTCAAGCAGTGACCCAAATTTAAAACCTGAAACATAAGAGAAAAAAAACATTACACAGTTATGACAAGTAGCAGCATTTTGCTTACTTTTGTTACTGATATTCATGATTTTCCACCACGACTCCTCTCTACTGAGACAAGCATGGTTGTCTGAGCATGACTCATGGCTCCACTGGAGGTTGGCATTACAGTGGAACCATGTTTGTTTTACAATAAACA
This sequence comes from Macropodus opercularis, assembly GCA_030770545.1. Lineage (NCBI taxonomy): Eukaryota > Metazoa > Chordata > Actinopteri > Anabantiformes > Osphronemidae > Macropodus > Macropodus opercularis. The sequence goes on from JAUCMP010000028.1 coordinate 10,340,322, forward strand.
CCTGTGGCGACAAACTGGAGCCCTGACCTGTCACAACAGACTGAACTGCATAGATACTGTATGTGCCCATCGTTAATTTTATCTGTGGCATCTTGGCAACAGCTGAGCACAAACACAAAAGCCGTCTGCATTTTTAAAAAGACACACAAGAAGATCACAGTTGAAATATATATTTCTTTGTGTAACTGACGGAAACATATTTTATTATTATTGTTTATTACTATTACTGACTTTATAATCATAGCATTAGTAGTTTAAAATGTGTTTCTCCCTTTCATGCCAGAACATGTCCTGGCATCCATTAAGCACATTGTTCCACTGTAACCTGACCTAACCTTTTACCTGACCTGCTTCCTAAACATTCAGTGAAAAGGTGCCTCTGAAAGTATAACTCAACCCACATAGAAACCAAAAATGTTTGAGTGTATCATCCAAAGATTTCAACTAAAACCTATATATTTTGTGTTTCCTTCCTTCCTTCATTCTCGACCTTGCTAAAGTGAGTAACATCACATTTTTGACCCTAAATCTCCACAAAAGAACACCACAGCAGCTTCACTTCCTCTTTGCATTAGTGATCTGACCACCTCTCTTCCATCTCTTTCGGTTCACAGTGTTTTGATCCTTCCACTCTATAGGTTCATGGTCATGAACAACAGGTGATGTCAACTCAAGGTTTATGAATCGATGAAGTGTTCTTTCTCCTCTCAGGCCAGTGTGTTTGTGACCACCACTTTGATATGTGTGAGTTCCCCTTTGTATGCAAATCTGCCTCTTAAATAAATAAGATGCTTTTCTCCTTTGATTCCTATCCAGTTTCTGGTTGGAGGCAAAACCTCTGTCTTATTTTTATTCACCCTGAGGGCAGCAACTTTGTTTTTGCATTGTTTCCCTTTGGATGGGTGGGTGATTGGTCCTGTAGAGGTTAGTGCTATTCCCTCACAGGAAGTAGGTCCTGGGTTCCATTCCAGGGTAGGCCAGGTTCATGTGTGGAGTTTGTATGTTCCCCCCGTGACTGTGTGGGTTTTCTCCAGGTATTCCAGTTTTCTCCCACAGTTCAAAGAGATGCAGTTAGGTTTATGTGTGAGCAACTGGTTTTCTGTCTGTAAATGTGGTCCTGTGAAGAATTAACATGATATCCAGGGTGAACGATCCCTCTCACCCAGTTCACGGCTTGCTAGTTCATCTGAATTGTTTTTGATCCAAAAAATCACAGTAGGAGAGGGTTCACTTCTGTATCATCTCACAAGACCCCACAAGAAATAATGAGATAGTGAAGCACGACTGCATTGTTAAATTAGTCTTTCAAAGAACCTGAATGAAAATTCTAAATGTTTCCGTCATAAACCGTTGCTGTCGAGTGGCATAAGCTGACTCACCTATTATTCCAACGAGTCTGTGTTCACAGAGTGATGCAAAGACTCCTTCAGCTGGAAAACACAGCACACAACATTCAGTGGTACGGCTTCACACACCTCTACAGGGCAAACAATATTAATTATTTACAGCGTAATTAAAAATGTGAAAACTGCTCTTGGTCACATACACTCAGTGAATCAAACATGTGTGGCTGGTAGAACATAGTGATACCACACATGTAACATTGTTAAAGTGCTCATTATGTTCATGATGACACTGCTGTTATTACAGTATGTGTTATATATTGTGTTATTGATTTAACTAAGGCAAACAGATATTTGAGCCCAACCCAGTGTGCAAACATTGTCTTGGCCAGGCCATTCCAGTGCACCTGCACTTGGAAGTAGCGTTATCATACAGTACATTAGTATTAGTAGCATTATCCTAGATATCATCAGAGGTAGGTAAGGTATAAGTAACAAGTAAAGCATTTATTTTTTTACCACTTTAAACAAAATAAATTCCAGGTTGGGAACAGTGGGAGCAGCTTAAACATACTGCCAGGAGCCAATGATGCCACTATTAAGTCGGTGACATTTTAAATCAGCTTGCATTATATTCCGTGAAGCTGTCATGATCCATTACCATCGGAATTTCATCTATTTCTTCCAACATTTGTCCTCACAAGGGTCACGCTGGTGATGGAGTTGGACGACTACAGTACACTGCCATTCCATCAACCAGTGACAGACCAGGTTCGCACTAACGGACCTGACGCCTTGTCTTTAGATGGAAGGAGCAAGTGGCAGTTCCCAGAGAACATAAAGACTCCACACTCCTTCTAGCTGTGAGGAAACAGAGCTTTCCACTACACCATCATGACTCCATGTCTGCAGTAATCAATTGAAGTTAGTTATAGTTACTGTACATTGTAAATACAAATGTGGTTGTTGTGTATATCTATTATTTGCACTGTGTTTTATTAGTTATTTTTGAATGCACTAATTAATATATATTACATTCTGCTATTTAATGCAGTACTACACAGTCACATCCTCACTCTTGACATGACATGGGTTGTATTGTGGTGTTCTTACTCTCTGGAGGAAGCCCACTATGTCCATCTTGTCTGCCTTAGTGGGAGAAGAGCCCAGGCTTTCACAGATGTTATCTAATCCAGGAGGTATCCCTCGAGGGGAATTTTCTTTCCAAGTGCTCCAGGAAGAGAGGTGATCGCTCTGCGTGTGACCAGCAGCAATCCAGGGCATTGAAGAACATTGGGTAGCTACTGTCCTGTTGGAGCTGGGGTTGGATGCTCCAGGAAGAAAGACTCTGAGTTGAGAGCAGAGTAGAGTCTGCTCGTCCAGCAACCTGTGCATTTTCTACTCAAAAACAAGGAATTAAGATCAGGTAACATACCATAGAATATACCGTTATGTATATATATGTCCTAAACATGTCCTGATGTGTTACCATTTTCAAGCTGTCGTCATAGTGATGAGCCAGGTCATTCAGCTGCTTCTCCAACTCTCCAGCCTCTCGTTTCACCGCTTGCCTCAGTTCCTCTATGTCTCGAACATTCTCCCTACACACAGACACTTGGTGTATTTATGAAATATTTGAATGGTTCAAAGTTAATTCATGAAAGAAACATGACAGTCAAACTGCAATAATGACACACAGTTCCACAAATGTAGGTTTCACTTCCCTGCTTGAATTTCCCAGGTACCCCTGTGGGCACAACACCTTCATAATGTGGGGACATAATTTTAGTCTAGACCAAATACTTGGAAATTACATTAGTTTCTCTACAGTTCTGGTGTATACATTTTTTTGGCACATGTGCCATATTTATCACAGTGATGTAAATACTAACTCCATGTAAAGTATGGCAAAAGGAAAGAAGAAAACAGAATATGATGCAGCCGATGACACAGCTGACGAGGACTGATCACTTGATGAGGAAGCGGGTCCTACTCGGTCTGTAATGTTGCTAGGAACAAATCGGAATTTGATCTGGTCCTCATCTCCTTCTGAAAGGCCAGACAGGCTGTCAACTAAATCCAAGTCAAAAACCAAGTCACAATGATCCCTGGACAAACAAGGTCCACCATGTTTTGAACTGATGACATCTAATCCTGCTTGATAAGGCCAGTGGCAACATTAGTCCCACCCATCGCAAACATGGAGGTAAGATGAGAGTTAGGTTGTTGCAGTCAGGTGATTACTGTATGTAGTGTGATGTAGGTGGAACAAAAACTGTTAACCCTCACAGGCAAAAAAGCTGAATCTTTGAAGAAAGATATAGAGATATAGAAAAGAAATGCCTTCTGTTTGGATCTAATTGGAGAACATTCAGTACAGGAGGGCTCATTGTTTGAACATCGGACATGTGAAGAACCAGAGTGAGCTTTGTAAATTTGCATGTGTACCTGTCTTGGTCAGAGAGACAGCTGTAAACTGCAGCCTGGTCTTCAGAGAGCTGCTCCTCCATGTTGCTGAGCACAGAGCAAAACTGCTGCAGACACAGCATCATCTCCTCCAGCTCATCTAGAGAGAACTGTGGGGCAAATAACACAACATCTTCAGACTCCTTACAGTTCTGCATTAGAAATTCTCTCCCTGTCAATTCACCTGTTGTGTGTATGTAAAGACAATTCACATGATGCTGATTCTGGTTACTTGTGAAAGTTAATCCTCCTCATGTTTTTGGTTAGATTGTAATTCATTGGATTTGTGACATGATTTTACTGGATTGAGAAGAAAACACTTTCTGTATTGAACCTTTTCTGCAATTTAATCAAACTTCTTTTCAATTTACTTTCCCTATAAATTTAGGAAATATTGCTTTGTGTTGAATCGAATTATTTGAACTATCCATTTATTTTGCTGTATTAAAACAGATGTCTGCTATATTCACTTTTTTTATTTCATTTTTAAATCATTTTGATGCAAGTTTTTACAAAACTAAGGAGACATAAACATACAAACTACATCTTAACATTAATGTTACTGAATTGTATTGAATTAACAAGGAAAATGGACAGAATAAGACTAAGAATAAGAATAAAGAGAGAGCTCAACAAGCTCCACATGTAAATGAGACATTTATATGTTAATGTACAGTAGTTAATACGGTGCTTGTTCTAAAAGGCCTGTGTCTCCTGGCAACAAAACACATTTATATTAAGCATCGTCTTGGACTTACTGGACGGTGTAATGTAATTTACATTGCAGATAGTCAATATGATCAATCTTTATACAATACTGTACATTGTTTTATCAATATTTAATCTGTTAAACTGTACTACAAAGAGAAGCTACTCTACTGTCTATTTATGGGGATGCTGAAAACTCCCATTAATTGCTATGCGTTGCTTATTATATAGCCAGGCATTATCTACGTGGCCCAACAAGACAGTGGCTCATAAAAGAAGGAGGATATGTTACCATCATGAATATTATTGTGGCATATTGCTTCTGGCAGCGAAGTTGTATTTCTGACAGGAGCAAATGTAAACAACTGTATCTCTGTTGGTGTTGGGCTCCTAAACCAAACTACAGTCCCAGTGATAACAGTCCACAGACAGGACCAGGAGGTGGAGTCAAGCATTTCTAAACCACAACTATAATAACAATGACAAACTGATAATGACCATTTATTTGCTTAACATATTCAAGGGAAATAGCAGAAGGTTGTGTTTTTCCAGGGACCTGTTAAATAAATACATACACGTGACAACAACTCAAGCAGAGTGTGAGAGTGGTTTTACTCACAGGAATGGTTTCCAGACTCTGTTGCTTCTTTGGACCCTTCTGCGAACAGCAGGTACATTGACGGTCACAAGAGCAGCAGCAGTTAACCGTGGTGGTCTGATGATCCTCCCAAAGCTTCTTTCCTTCTTTATTTTCATTTCTGTTGTTGTGAGGCGACAGGCCTGTGTCCACAGAGACTGACACAGTCCTATAGTTTCTCGCTTTCCCAGCCAGAAAGTCAGGTGACAGCCAGTCGTTAGACTGCAGAGGAAATGATGGAGTCGAAGAGAACATCTGTGCAGGCCTTTGTATCGTTTCTGGTGCCCTTGTGAAAAACGCCACTTCATTCGGGACAGTATCAAGAATCTCATGTGATAAATTCTTTTGTCTTTGCATACGTAGATCTGTCCATGACTGGACAGCACGAAAGGGACTGGATGTGTCCAAAGGGAGGATAGGACAGGGAAGGGTGGGTTTTGAATCAGTCACGTAAGGAACATCCTTCCTGTGAACGATATGAGAAGACGGAGATGAAAACATCTGAACAGAAACAGAGCGGCTTAACGGCTTGAGGTCTGTGCTTGTGGACAAAGCTGGGCATGGAGTCAACAAGGAGAGTGTGTCCATACAGTCAGTAGAAGGTTTTAATGTCAGGTCAGTGCCAACTGTTTGGGATGTTAATAAAGATGTTGCATTCAGAGGCATATCTATGTCTACAGGTGAAAACGAAGCGCCTGGGTCTTTAGGAAGGTCCGACTTTTCAGGGGATCCATCGAAGGCTTCAAAGCTGCCCAACTCTTCCAGCAGCTGGGGTGAATAGCAAATCTGAACAGGCTCAGCCCAAAACACTTGCCCTTCAGTATCAAGCTGCCGAAAAAACGCATCTCCCTCTCCATTTTCAAAATCAGAGCCATCCACTGAGGTTTCAAAAACTATGTCTAAACTCTCAATCTCAATTAGATCCTTTGAATCTGCTTTAATACACCTGGACTCCTCTGCAACCTCTTTATGTAAAACTGAAGATCTAACAGACCAGTCACTTCCTGTGTTTTTTAGTTCAGCTTTACATACTTCCCTTAATCCTTCCTGTCTGGTTTCAGCTGAAAGCACATTGTTCAAACAATGGCAAGGGACTTGATGAATCTGTGGATCTGTTTGGTTAGATAATTCCTCAGAGACTAATCGAGAACAATCTGGAAGACCTAGAGAACTCTCTGTATCTGGGATGTAAACATCAGTCTCTCTAGTCTGCTCAGTGTCTCTATGTCTCTCATCCTCTACTTCTCCCTTTCCTTTCCTCTGAAGGGTATCCTCTAAGTGCAAAGAGACATGATCCATCTTAACATGAATAACATCTTGGACAGCAGAGGTTGGAGCAGGGTCTGTGTTAGAAGGTTGGCTCAGGTCTGAAACCTTTTCAGCAGGTGGATCTATCGGATTATCTGGATTCTGTGATGACAACTCAGACGGGCAAACTGGAGTGGAGCGTTTAGGTGAAGGGCAGGGCAGTGTGGGACAACCATCCTCGAACTTAGAGGAATCCAGAGAAAGAGGGGAAGGAGTTGAGGGTTTGTCCTTGTGCGATTGAAAAGAGAAAGAGCAGGGTGTTTTGGTTGGTGTTTCAGAAAGACCAACTTGTTTTGAGTCTGAGGAAGGGGAGTCTTTTTGACTGTACGTAGGACTATGTGAGCAAGAATCAGTTAATTGCGAAGAGTGAAAATCAGAAGGGCCAGTCGGACGTAAATGTGGAGAAGAGAGGAGCAAAGATGATAACCCACTAGAGGCTAAATTGGGCATTGTATTTGAAAGCTCCTCAGTACCTTTTGACAATTTGTTTCCTGTACTCCAGGAGGAGGATTCAGAAGACAGAGCAATGGAGGCAGGAAGTGGGGAGTCACAGTTTGGAGATGATGAAGGTGATGACACGCTGGGAAGAACACTTGTATTATATGCTGCGGGTTCAGAATCAGAGAGGTGACAGGGAGCATCTTTGTGGTCAGTTTCAATCTTGTCTGTCTCTTTAATTAGTGAGACTGTTTGCATGTGGGGACAGGAAGAGGGGAGATGGGTATAGATGTCTCGGGAAGCGAGGGATGGGGATTGGGAGTCAGTCTGTAAAAGAGACGCAGGTAGTGAATGACCATCTTGTAGTAATGTCTCCGTTTCTAAACTGAGAGGAGATGTGGAGGTATGAGGGTATAAGGGAGGAGGAGAGCCTGGCTTCTCACTGCTGTGGCTGTCGGTACTCCCTCCAGACAGACCTGCAAGAGCCTGCGATAGAGCAAACGTACAGACAGTCAAATATCCACACACAGTTATCTATATGTGACGTACTTAGAATTACAATGCTATAGTTGGCAGCATGTCAGAGAAAGTAAAGGTGCATGAAGAAGGGAGGCCACCTTGATAAGGTCTGGCGCTGGTGACCCCTGTTGAGGAAGAGATGGGACAAAGGGCTCTTCTAGAAATCCACTGCTGTCTGACTGACAGCTGTTGGTTCGTATCAAGCCCCGCACTGCTCACAAAGGAAAAACACACAGTGTTATAATAAAACCATAAAATAATCCAAAAACAAACTCAGACTAGGTCCAATTATTCCATTGCAACATTTAACACTGCATTAATGCATTTATACAGCAATTTAGAAAAATGGACAAATGGAAACTCAGCTTCCTGATGAGTTGCCTTGACAGGAAACAAGTGACGTGCATTAGAACAGGAATGATTGTGAAGTGGAACTGGCCAAAGCCTCTAATGACTTTAAATTTTTTTAGCAAAGCCTGTGATATAAAATTTTTATACAAGTCTCAGATATGTGGAACTTTACAAATGTTTAGCCAAGCAATAAACTGATGATAGAGACTGACTGGTGGAGTAAACAGTGGACGGCTGAAGCACTAGAGATAATAGACAGGGATGAGATGAGACATGAGGCGAAAGGGAGAACACAGTGTTTTGGCACTTAAGTGTTAACTAAAACATTCCCCCTGAAACACTTTTCATGTTATTACTTCCTTTCAGATATTTGCTACAAAGAAATGTTGGTCTTGTCTGGTGCTGCTACTGTCTGAGCTGCTAAACTATGTGAAGTAATCACTGCCCCATGACGACCATCCAGAGCTTTCCATAGCAGTTTATTATAGGAAAAATGTAAACATGTATCTATCATCCATCAACTTACTCAACCCCTGGTCCCCGTAGGGGTCGCAGAGGTGCTGGAACGTATCCCAGCTGTCATTTGGCAAGAGGTAGGGTTACGGTACACCCCAGACACACAGGGACAAACAGCCATGCCCACTCACGCCTACAGGCCAATTAGCCCGCGTGCATGTCTTTACTGTGGAAGGCAGCTGGAGTTCCTGGAGAGAACCCATCAGGAGAATGTGCAAACTCCCCACCGGAAGACACCTGTGCAGCACTAACCACTACACCAACCAAAATGGAAATCACTTTATTAAGGTATATGGTTTTTAACCCACCTATATTCTCTGCTCCCCCAGGGTTGTTCCCTGTTACACTACCTTCATCAAAACTGTGGATCTGAAAAGAGTAACAAGATCACATCAATAAACTAAATGGAATTTACCAAAATAATACTGTTTGATGAAATTGCTTTAAACAAATTTTGATTTGTGTAATATGTCTTTCAGAGCACCCTGCTGTAGTAGTGTTGGCTTTGACTTGCCTCTTCCATTTCAAATGATTCCTTGGCCTGCCATTGGTTCTTCTTCCTCTGTAAAAGAGAAGTGGCTGTGAGGGGATGGCCTTCCTTCAGCGCCCCAGCTTTTAGCGTTGCCTCCTGGGTCACGAAAGAAACCACATGGGACTGGGCTTGTGGTTCTTGACCAGCCCCGAGCTCCTCGGCCAGAGGACTCAGACTGACAGTCTCCAACTGTCCGGGTTTCAGTCTTTTTAAGGGAACCTTCTTGTCGCCGAGGCTTGGTGGCGTTCGCAGTGACTCAGGTGCAGCACAGGCAGAGGAGGTGATGTCAGGTGTGCTCAGGTCTAGAGCTTTCTGGCTGTGCATTTGGCTCAGTGACTTCTTTGATGCTCGTCTAAAGAGCATTCCCATGCGCCTCCTCCTCTCCCGGGCCTCAGGAGGCAGGTCTTTCTCCAGCGGCGCTTTGAGCGGGAAGGAAGAAGATCCCACCAAGGAGGAGAACGCTGTGGTTACCTGCTGGAGGACCTCAAGCTGACGGAAACGATCTGAAGAGACACCAGAAAGAAGAAGCTTGAAACAGATACATAAGATCATGAAATTACACCAACATTAACTAACCCTCAGTGTGATATTTCTAAAACCATGACTTTTCTAGTCAAACTGACATGTGCTCTCAAACCTTTACAAGAAATTTATAATTTATTATTGGTATATATATATTGTTACTTACAGTATGTCAACCCAATAAAGAAATGTCAAATGTGAGTTTGATGTGTGCAGAATGTGACCAGTCCACACGGAGACTTGAGCTTGACGCTATCTGACATCATTGAATAATTTGTACTTTGAGAAAAAATGCAGTGATCATTGCGCTAATACTTCAGACTTACTGCTGACGTCCGGGTTCTCCAGGTCCATGCGGCTCTTCTGGGCCTCCAGAAACACCTGGAGGTTAATTCCTCGTGCCTGCGACTGGTAATTGATAAAACGTGCTGGGATGCGTCCAGAGAGGTCTGGTTCATCACAGCCGAAGCCCAGGTCTAAAAGAAAGTCCTCTGGGTCGTCCTTCCACAAGTTGAGTATGTCCATGACACTGTTGACAGGAGATGAGTCATTGGAACTACTGTACAATAAGTAACGTATGAACACTTTGGGGAGGGTCAGTGCCCAACCTGAGTGGGCCAGAGTGGCCTGAAGTCGTCGAACTGATGCTGTTCCACCTGCTGATAGCTGGACTCGTCCTGCTCCACCTACACAACAGAGGATTTGCTGTTTACCACCACTCAAGCTGTTTTAGTCAGTTTAAAGGGTCAACAACTGTAACCTGAGATCAGTACGTCAAATACATATATAACTTAAGATAAAATAGTTCTTAGTTGATCCCACAGTGGGGAAATTGTTACCACAGTTACAAACAATTAGTAAGGTGCAAAGGAAATTATCCATTATACAAAAAGTTTTACAAATCATAAATTGTCCCTAACAGAAGCCTGCTCACTCCAAAGGACCTCAGTCTCCTCAGCAGGTGGAGGCAACTTTGGTCCTTCTTGAACAGGGTGTCACTGTTATGAGTCCAGTCCAGTTAACAGTTAAGGTGAACACCCAGGTACTTAAAACTGTCCACTGTCTCAGTGTCTAAGCCCTGGATGCTCAGCAGTGTGTGATGTGGTGGTTTCCTCCCGAAGTCGATCACCATCTCCTTCGTCTTACTGGTGTTTAAGCACAGGTGCTTGCTTTCTCACCAGTCTACAAAGTCCATGATGACAGACCTGTACTCCAGCTTGTTCCCCTCAGACACACAGCCAACAATGGCCGAGTCATCTGAGACCTTCTGGAGATGACAACTGCTGGAGTCGTTATGTGAAGTCTGAAGGTGTGAAAGTGTGAAGAGGAACGGTGAGAGCATCCAGTGCTGGAAACCACCACCTCAGACACACTGTTGCGTAGCCTCACGTACTGTGGCCTATTGCTGACGTAGTCAGATGTTCCAGCCACTCCTGCCCCTTCCCGTATACTGTATATAATATATACAGTAACACATTGTGATTTCCATAGGGAACCTTGATGCATAGCAGAAAACCCAGTGCAGCTACACAATAAGTGGACTCACATTTCGCTTGTTCCATCTAACCTGTCCATCATCTTTTATTCTGACTCCCTGTGCTGCTGATTATGTTTGGCGCAAAGCTGTCACGCACTCTTCTAATTTCCCTTTGATCCTTTCGCTTTCTATGCAAACTGTGTTGCGCACATGGTAACGATGAGGCTTATTTGCCTGGTAAATATGACTTGCAATCATGTGTCTACCTACATGTACAGTACCTGTTCCTGTCAATAAGCTGTTGCCACAGCCTGAAAATAATAACCCTCAGTCGAAAGTGCACTGATGCAACAAAGATCTGATGCTTTTGATTAAATCAACAGAAACACTAATATATTACAAAAATAATATTACTGGGTGGAACACTCTCTATGAGTCTCACATTCATAACACGATACCGGAAATATAGTCTAATTATTCCATGCCTATTTTACATGAGGTTATCAAGTCCACTCAGCATAATGGTGCTTTTTATAACCAGATCATAATTAATGCTTTTATGGTCACTCACTGGCTACTTCATCTGAATATTATTTAATACCCTCTCTCTCTTATCCCTTTTTCTGACTCTCTCTCTCGCTCTCTCTCACACACACGCACACACATTCCACTGATTCTTTCAACACTTGCAGAAAAAAATTAAATTATCTCACTTTTAAAATTACTCATTAGGCCAAAACCTGATGAATTTCTGTAAAAGTATTTGAAACTCAATAAAAATGTGAACAAATATTTACTTGACCACGATAATAGAAAACAGAGCAAAGACAGGCACAGCTGCAAAGTCAATGCGTCAGCCAGGCTTTTACTCATAAAGAACAGGACAGTTGTTATGATGACTGACTGCTGTTCATAAATTTGCACACATGCTTCACCCAGTGAGTGGAGGTGGCAGAATTATTCTGTATTTTTCACCAGTTTAGCTGGATTCAAAACAGAGGAAGAGCCAAAGAGCAATCACAGGGTTAACGCAACACATTCATCCTTTGACAGCAAATATGCTGTAGTGCAGCTCTGCAAACCCTGATCTTACTCTTGTGTGAGAGCTGTCAAATCTAGTGGGACATGAAAACGTCATATGCTGTAGAGGTGTCCTTACCGCAGAAAGTCCTGGACGGTCCTCACTCCCTGTTTACCATATAAAGACGCTGCGGGGGAAGAGAAGTCATGTTAGTTGGACGAAGAAACAAACAAAGCATGTGGAGCTGCTGATGACACAGGCAGAGAGAGAAACATCAGCAAATGAGGAACGCAGAGCCCAGGGAAACATCTCCTTGATTCCCTTCTGGTTGGACGTCAGTACATCCTGCCCAGATCTGGTGTCAAGGCTCCTCGAGCTATATTAGGCAAGTGTTTTCTCTCTGTCTCCGTCTCTTACTCTCGCTCCCCCTCTCTCTAGAGGGTATTTGGTTTTGGCAGTCACCTCTACCTCCCTCTCCCAGACTGAGACTCCATTAGGCTCTGGCATGTTGTCAAGAACAAAGTAGTCTCTCTTCTTCTGTGCTGTCATACCATAAAAAACTCACTGGCATTGCAGGCACTTCCATAAGATCTATCTAAACTTTAGGTAATGGCTCGTGCCAGCTGAGTCCTGTTCTTGGGGCTCAGATCTTTTTAAGTGCCACAGTCATTTGCTCTTAATGGACATAAGATATGATAATGGAGGTAAAGGTAGAGCAGTAACATATGGTAGAGGCTTTCGTTAAGCTTTGAAGGTGTGATAAGTGTTCATAAATATCAATAAATAATATCAATATCTCCTTTTGTGAAGGTATTAATTGTGTTGTGTATTATATTTATTTTACTTTTTCTACGATTGTTTCAAGAAAGGTTAAAAGCACTTAAACAACATTAAACTTCAGATATTGAGGCATGAGGCCACACTCTAATAATCTAAAAACTCCCTCTTTGAAAAATGTAAATATTATGAAAAAATAGTATGAATATAGTGCAACATTGGATGGTGGACTGAAACAGGTCGTTATGATTTCAGTGTCTGTCCTTTAAGTCTGTCTTCACTTGTGACTTACAGATGAAGTAGATGAAGTTCAGATATTTAAGGGCTGCAGATGACTCATGGAACATTTTTATAGATAAACAATAAATAACTGATGTCCAAGACTGGACAATATTTACCTTCCTCCCCAAGAGCCAAGTCATCATCACCACTGGGGTTCCTTCTCAGATGCTCTGCAGGGGGCACAGGACACATGAGAACCACAAATAATTAAGATAAGAACAAATATTTGTTGGCCTGGACAATTAGAGTAATTACACATACTGTAGAGTCCACACTCCACTTTAAGACTTTCAGTAGGTCTGGGAGCAGGAATACACTCCAGACTGAGTTGTGTGAAGTTAGTTGCCACAAACAAACCTTTCAAGCAAGTGCTCAATAAATCATCAAAGCAACTTAATCCACACAAACTCAGCATAATCGTCTCCCTGAGGATAAGTAATGCAGTGAGAGCACTTTGCCATTCTAATAGTTTTCTGAACAAACATTTGCATGCCGTTTGAATGGGCTAACCTCAGAGCAGGGCTAGAGATGTGCAGGTTAGATAACACACAATTCCCAACAACAACGCGTATAAACTACCGACTTTGATTTCCTACTGCCAGATTCATATTCTCTTAGAGTTAAGAGAGGTTCACACACACAAAGAAAACATGAAAACGTGTCTCAACCGGTAGTTTATACCTGCAGGAAGTAAAATGTAGCATGAAGCATAAGACACATTTTCCTACCATAAAGCAGCACTGGATTCTAGTAAGCCGACCTACAGCGTGTAACATTGTACAATACTTTGCTACACATTAGTACATCTGCGTTTCTGTTCCCATGACATACAGTTAGACACTCAGCGGACTGATTTTCTACTCCAATTATGTCTATAACTCACCGTCACGTTACTACAAATTCACTCTGAACCAAACAGACATTGCACCCAGCGTCCCGGACCCTCATCTCACACAGAGGAGCAAAGCAAAGCAAAGCCGACAGAGAGCCAAGGCCACGCACATCTTGACAGAAAGAGACGGATTTCCACTGGTCGTACCTGCAGCTTCCCTCAGCGACTCATGCTTTGCATCTTCCCTACAAATACGGGTCAGATTTTAATAAAAGGCGGGACAGAGCACATACATGTACACACGCAATGTAGCAAATAAGAAAAAAATAATTTCATTTAATCATCATCATTTAAAATATACTGCATAAATACTAAATTCAGCAGTGTTTGCTCATACATTTTTTTTAAAAGGCTAATATATATATATATATATATATATATATATATATATATATATAATAATTTTACCAAACTTATTTTCTTTATTTACATGCTCATGACACATAAATAAACATAAATCTAACCTTAAATTATTATCACTTGCGTTACCTAGGAAGTGCATACATACGTTTGCAACAAAAATATGAGTTTCGTTTGATAACTTGTGCCGTACTTGAACTGCTATGTATTCATTAGCTTTGTCAATTAATGACAACGAATCCCTCAAGATTATGTCTACATTACAACAAGGAAATAGATTAAGTTCCAGTTTCAGCACAGTTCAACCCTACACTCAAAAAAAGTGTCATGTTTCAGTTTCTTTGACGGCCAGTCATTCACAGGAGTGCTTCATGCAAAACAGAAGCTGGCAGAACAAGCGATAACACAGGTCTGGATCCAGATAAAAATACGAATGAAGTCACATTAGGCAAGTCTCTGCAGGTAACAGGAAATAAATGTTTTCACTTGTCATTTGTGTGAGTTTAAAGGTGTGTAGTTAAGTTTATTTTAGATTTTGGCTTTCATCAAGTGAAACCTGTCTCTTACGTTCAGCCTATACTATACAGTGTTTATACTCACTCAGTGATGGTTGTGGTCAGCCATTCCCTGATGCTGTTTTGGCTCGAACCTCCTGCAGTTAACGTGACATGAAAAAATATAATGAGGCCTAAGCAAACCACTGATAGCAACCACGCAAAGCCATCGTTGCAGGAAGCAACGCTGAGAGATGACGACTGATCAGCAGAAACAATCTATTCTGACAGGCTACACGTATTGTGATGTATAAGTTCAGCAAACAAAAATAGCAACAAAATAAATAAATAAAATGATCCTTTTTAGAGTCTGGGTTTGAAATGGTGGACAGTCTGCCGCTGTAGCTCCAGGGTGGTCAGAGTCAACTCCTGTCCACCACAACATGAGGACCACATGATGCTGTACTCCATGACTCTACTCAAATCATACTGAAACATGGCTTTAGCTTGCAACACCAGTCACATTTCATCTTCGTCAAAATCACCAAGAATGCGTGTCAACATTTCAGTAGTGGTCCTGACCTGTGGTGGACCCTTGCAGGCCATTGTGCTGCAACTGGAGCCCAGACACTCCTCTATCAGATGCCATGGTAGGATCCTGGAAGGGTAGGAAGCACAGAGAGGATCCACAGCTCATCAAATGAATAACAACAGACACGTGCAGACACATCAGACCATTACAGTACGCTTACCTGTATAATTCACATGTATTTCTGGCTTAAATTGTCCTAAGCAGCTGATCCCAGCAGGAAGCCTTGTAAGGATACATGGTTGAAGTTGGTCCAGAGCAGGAGCTCAGGTAAAGCAACACCGACAGCAGTTCTAATTCAGCTCTGTCACTCTCACTAAACAAGTCTGAGGAAAGGAGGGACATGCAAATGACTGTCGTCAGCCCTACAAGGAAATATTACTTCCTGGCCGACTCCTTCCATCACTTCCTGCTCCTCTGTTATCTAATCCTGCCTCTGAACAAATGGAAATAAATGTTTCCAGACAATGTCATCATGTTCCAGGAAAGGTACTTTTAAAAATAACACCCTGGATGAATAAGGTGCAGCCAGAGGCCATTCTAAGCAGGTGACAGTGCTTGAAATGCACCAAACTGAGAGGACGCTGTTGCTCTTAACAATGTTTTTTATTGTTTGTTACCATATTTCCATGAAACATCCATCCACAGCAGCATTTGTTTTTACTGTTTATTTACATCATGATGCAAATGAAATGGTTTTCTTCTGGTAAGCTGTGGCACACTTGCTGACTGCTTTGTTGTCACTGGTACTTGTCATTGAGGGGATCAGCTGATAATAATTACTGATCATTCTTAGGAAGAAGTAGATTTATGAGCCATGAAAACTGCTAATAGATAGGTTCAGTGAGGGTTTTGGTACGTGGTATTATGAAGAAACAAGCAAATACACAGATGAATTTGCTGCATGTAGGCAGAATGGCCCAGATATCAGCATCACTTTGCATTGCTGGCACAGGCCGCAGGCCTCTGCTGATAGGAACAGCTGATAGACAGATAGGCAAAATGCAAACTGTTCCTCTTTCAAGGACATTTTTATAAGATTAAAGCTAAAAGAGAAAGAAAAAACTAGAAGAAATAGAAGCCCAATACAATATGATGTGTGTAGAGGTGTGTCTAGCCCCTGCTTGTGACTATGAAGAGGCCCTAACTTTTTTAATGATACTGTTTGTAGTTGGTTCTATAACAAAATTAAATTGTGTATAAGAAAAGTGCCGTTTAAAGCAAGGTTGATGCTGCAGGGCAGGTCAGAACAGGCCAAAAGGGTCCACAAAGTAAGGAAATAGTACAGACTGAGACTTAATATAATGATTATAAAGCACACGACTCAGGTGCGAAACAGGAAGTGGATACAAAATAAAGGCCAGAGACCAGAAGTTCAAGTTGCAACTCTGACAGCTGCATCAAAACATAAACATGGGAAGTTGATTACAAGTGAAATATGTGGCAGAAAAAGGGGAATGCATAAACGGGGATGAGCTCAGCCTTGAGAAAATCAATTCAAAGGCTGGAAAGTGTCACAACACGCCAGTACATTCAACACTACACACACATCTTCAGGAAATAAGCAACAACTGTCACTCCTGATCTAGAGACATTAGAAGAATCTGAGCTACAGTTAGGAGAAAAATAATTTCACCACCATTTTCAGATTGTTGTATTTTAAATGGAACTCAAGTTCAACATCAAGGACAACGTCCATGATCTAAATAATTTTACACGCCATGCTACAGTATTTATCTTATTTCAATGCAGTTTGATGTATTTAAAATATTTTCCCACAGTTCATGTGCCCGTTTGTTTATAATATGTGATGCTATACTAATCTTAAACACCAGATGGCAGTAGAGCACAGTACTCTGCACAGAAAGTGACATGATTGGTGCAATTGTCCAACAAATACAGATCCAGCTCATGAGCAAGTGCGGGGTTGCGTTTGTGCTTGTGTACTTGAATAAATGTTTACGTCTTTATTTTTCTATACAGCCTCTGCACTTGGGCACTCATGTTCTTTTTGTGCTCCCACTGCTGCTCTTCATGACATGGGCCACTGTTGATCATTGTGCTTTAGATCAGTCTTATAGGTCAGGTGGAAAGCTCTCCTCCAGGAAAGACTTTTGATCTGCTGCCAGTAGAGACAATGGCTCTTTGGCAATAAGTCTTTTTTATTGTTAGTTTATTGTTGATGTGTTACCTTGTGTAGTTTCAATGTGAATGGTTGTGGTCTCATGTGCTTATACTATCTCATGGAATCTAGAGTAAATAGGTCCACCTAACATCTCCCCTTTCTCTAATCACTCACAGCTCTGAAGGTCACTAGTTATTAGCCACAATTACTTTGTTTGAATCCCATTTGCAGTTGTGTTGGATAATACACTTGCATAGATTGATAAACTATCTATCTGGCATATTCTCATGGCTGACGAGCATGTACAACTCACATATATCAGTGATTACAAGTCATAAAAAAGTCAATACAGGGAGAGCTGCGATAGTTCACCACAACTCCATGATGTGGGCCTTTATGGTCCAGTACACACACCAACATCTAATGAGTCAAAAATCTCCATCTCCGACTAATCACTTCACTGCACTAATTGCAAATGCAAATATGCAAATTTCGATTAATTAATTACTCTGTTAATTACTATGGCTTTTTTGTCGGGGGGGGGGGGGGGGGGGGGGGGACAATAAATCATTGTGCTGCAGACAGAGAACAAAGAGGAGGACAATCAAGTTTTGACATAAGAATTTTACATATTGTACCTCAAAATAGCCCGCATGCTCACACTGGGGGTGAAAGAAGCCCATGACCTGCTGTGAAAGGAAAAGGCTGTGTAATTGAAAACTGCAGTGCACAGAGAGAGAGAGGAGCTCTCGGGCTGTTCTTAGCGGCCCCGCACAGACCGACTTCATTATCACATCCCCTGCTCTTAAAGACAAAGTGTTATGGGGCTATTGTGTAAATGAAGCTGGTGGTGTTCGCACCATGACGCTGGGCTCAAACACTCTGCCATTAGTGGCAGCAGAGGTGTTTCAGTGTACCATAAGATGGTGGTAATTAGATGAATCTGGAACGCTGTGTGGCACCAGAGCTTCTGGGAGCTGGTGGAAAGCCACTGAAGCTTCTGGTTTTTTGGTTCATATATCCAAAATGCGAATAATACAGCATATGCATAATAGCCATGACACATGACTCAACCACAATTAGTACCTGATATTTGTAGGCAGCAGATCAGAATGACTTGATTTGAATAACATAGTATATAGAGTAGGGTTGAGTAATAATTGTTGTCTATGTGAAGATGTGAACCACAGTGGAGTCAGGCTAGATTTTGAGGTATGTGGACCCCAGTCGTCAAACCCTACAGTAGTTTCACAGCTGAGCTTGTCTAAATCCGTCCTAGGCATTATACAAACAGCAAGCATACTAGGAAGATCATTTGTCAGATGGATTAGAGCTCTTTAAATTCAAATGTGAAACCATCTGAAAATGCACCAACCTGCTGCCACGTTGAAAACTATTATTTGCAGAAGAAGAATACTGTTACAGTACCTATTCCGCACAGGTTGCCAATCATAGGCACTGTGTGGTGGGGATGACAACAAACCACAAAACGTAACGCTGACCCACTGCACACCACCTCCGATAAGCTTCCTGCCTTTGGTAAAAAGCTCTTGTGCTGTCGATTTGTGGTACAATGCACTGATTTCTGCTGCTCTATGTCCAATATATTAGAGAAATGTCTCTTTCCTCAGTCAGACTTGCAGCAAGTGACCTCAGCCTATCCAGTTTTTTAAATGCAGGTGTTTAGATAAATAATGAATGTTTCAATAGATATTTAAAAAACAGCTAGACCACAAACATTGATTTGGCGGTTGCCTAGTAACAACAAAAAGGCGAAGCAAGCGCCTCTTATCATGAAGTCGTAAGCGCCAAAATAAAACACATTTTGCAACCTACAAGCAGTGCCCTGACTAATCAGGGCCCAAATTAACTACATGTATGAGGAATATTAAAACATATCCTATCTCTACATTCTAGTGAAATGATGATTCTTTGGCCCTATTAAAACTCTGGCTTTTTAATAAAGCTGCTTATGCCATTTCACACCAAGGACCTTGTGGGTAGGGCGGATCTCAGCGTGACAGCAGAGATCTGTAAAAGCAGCAGACAGCTTCAAATACAGTACACTGCAAAGGGCGAGCGACACTGAAAGCGAAATCTGCCTACAGCTGAATGGCATGTAGGCATGGCAAGATGTGTAGAAGCACATAACGCGCATTCCCCAGTGAACACTTGACAATCATGTTATTTGAGACAATCCTGCACCTCATTTACTGTACATCCGCATAAAATGTGCTCAATATTGGAAACCTGGAAGTGGTTCGGCAGTACTGATCCCTAGTGGACCCAGTGACTCCAGAGTCGTTTTATCTGCCAGCTGAAATGCTGAAATGCTGTTGATTCTTTGACATGGAACTATAATTGTGGTTTGTGTATTCATTGACATATATACCTCACTACTCAACTACATAGTGATGATCAGCTCTGTGATTTTCAGCTGCTAAACATTCATAAACATGCTGCTGTTTATTTATTTTTTTTCAACTTTATTTATATAACGCCAATTCACAACATCAGTTATCTCAAGGCACTTTACAAGTAAGGTTTTAAGACCTTACACAACTAAACCCAACAATTCTCACATAGAGCAAGCTTTTAATTGTAGCCAATCGATAAATTGTACATTTAAATAGCAACAGTGGAGGAAAAACTCCCTCTCTAACGAGGAAGAAACCTCCAGCAGACCCAGGCTCAGTGTGGGCGGCCATCTGCCTTGACCGGTTGGGGTGAGGGGATAGAGAAGAGAGAAAAGAACACAACCACAACAACAAAACAAGCAGCAACAGAACACGGGATGGTTGGACCAGCAACTGAACACTGGAGACACACGACTCTGAGTTCTGATGATACCTGTAGATGAGGATAGAGAGAGACAGAAGGGGAGAAGCACAACTAGGAGAGAAAAGGGACAAAGTTAGTCACATGTGGAAATGGAGGCATGTTGGCGGAAAGAAGAAAAAGAGAAAAAAGAGCTCAGTGAATGAAGGACGTCCCCCAGGAGTCTAAGTCTATAGCAGCTTAACTAAGAGATGGTTTAGAGTGACCAGAACCATCTCTAACTATACGCTTTGTCAAAAAGAAACCATTATATGAGACCATTAAACAGACTGCGGACTTCTTTCTGTTGGACATGCCGTTTGCCTGGTATTAGGTGTACTATCACAATTTGATGACGGCATCCTTGGCAAACTGAATGATTAATGAATAAAACTAGAGTTAGGAATAAAAAGAAAAACTAAGATTTCATTTTGCTACAGTACACAGGTGCTTGTTTACATGCTGTTTAAACACATACATGGAAATGAAGATGCTGCTCGGCTGACACGCTTACTGAAGCTACACAACTGGTGTAGAGAAAGTGCGACGGAAAACTTTTAGTCGTATTGTTCAGTTGTCCACCTCTCACACTACCTCACTGACTATTAAAGGGAAAAAAGCATTTTCCAATCAAGCAAACAACATTTTATATAATATCAACATGCTGTTGTTCGTTGCTCCACAGACAATCCAAATGTCCCATCTGGTAGCCTGCTCACAGTGCTGATTAGTCATGGACACAGCCCCCTGCCCACTCCCCTACTGACTCCGTTGGGTGTCTGTACATGCCTCCCACATACAAGCTGCACACATGACAGATTCCTCCAAGAAGCCTTTGGCCCCAGTCTGGAACATTATCAAATAAACATAAAGCGGAGACTTGGGCATGTAGGCATACTGGAGTGCACTACTGTATATTAGGACTAGGTTCTAATATTTTAATTCCCATTTTTTAAGTGAATGAGTGGTTCAAAACATTAGAAGCAGGTAACAATAAAACTCCAGACACACCCTCATGAGCTCAGTAATAAACATGTAGTAGTTTTACTGCTGTTTTGGCAGCTTCAACTTAAAGACTGACAAATTATAACATTGCAAAAGTTGAACTAATTTGAATTATACTGCCCACGTGTATTAACGTGGATATAATATAGGTTTCTCAGCCATGGAAAACCAGAAATAATAATAAACATTTAAAGCTACTCACTCTCAGCTGGATAATATACACCTGTCGATATTCTCTTGCTCTATGTAGTATTATGGAAATAAAATGTAAGGTTTGACCACATGCAAGGTATGAATCACAAATGTCTATACACGACTCATTGCCTGCTTATGTAGTGCTGCATTGTGCTGATTTAACCACACAGATTTTGAAGGATGGAGAATAAGTCAACCTTATTTTGACAGGTGTTTGTCCGGCTTTCTCACATTAAGGCTAATATGGAAATGATATGCGCTAACATAATACGCTAACAGAAGCAAGAAAAGCACTTTATCAGTCATAATTATATTGTTTCGTTGTATGTTAGAGTAAAAATGTCTCAAAATGACACACATTCATTGAAAATACCATTTTGTTATGAATATTCATCATGTTTATTAGAATAACAAATTCGTTCACAGTCGTGGGTGGTGAGGTTTAGATGCCATATGTGTTAAAAGTTTGTCCTCCATGTTGTTTTGTTCCATGAGACCCAGGGGGAGTTTGAGAGCACGCTGACAGTTAAAAGAAAAAACTAGGAAAACTCGCTCCAAGCTTTAGGGTGTCTATAATTTGCAAACATTTTTGTATTTTGTAATGAACACACAGAAAAACAAACCACAAATAAACCACTTTACTGTACATGGTGCACAGCAGCCAGAGAGGGAGCAGTGACAAAGAGCCATGGGGTGGGGGGGTGGGGGACTGGGAGAGGAAGATTGAGATAAGGAGCAGGGTTGAGCGACACAGAGCCACAGAGTGAAAGAGAGAGACAGAGAGAGAGCATCTCTGGAGAGCTAACCTGCCTGGCGACGTCATCAGCAGATGGCATCAATGTCTTTAGAGAGGAGGAAGAGCGAAAGAGGAGAAGAAGAGAAGGATGGGGAAGGAGTGATCGCTGAAAGTCGATCTGAGGGTCTGGAAGCTTCAGGACGATGATCGCTGGGATTTAATACCAAAGCCGGGTGAGAAGATGATCAACCCACTGACAGAAAGGCACTGAAAATGAAATTTACCAAAATGCGACAGAATATTATAAAAGTCTTTTTAAACTGAAGAATTAGAATAAGCAACTTATAAAAAGGTAGGACATACATTCCCCCTTTTTATGGAGTTACCGTACATTACTGTGTGTTTCATTGTTTCATTTCATTTAATGCTGTATGTAGTATGTACACATTAAGCGTTCAAAAAACAGCTAATATTCTACTTCTGCAAAAAATGCACAATTTGAATTTATAGTAGTAATTGGTCATTTATTCAGTCAAATGAATTTGATTTTATGCCTGCTCTCTGTTGGCACTTGGAACAGCGTTTCAAACAAACTTAAAATGTCACTTTTTCCTCAATGACTTAAATGACTTAAAATGTCACTTTTTCCTCAGCGTTAGAACGCTGTTCCAAGTGCCAACAGAGAGCAGGCATAAAATCAAATTCATTTGACTGAATAAATGACCAATTACTACTATAAATTCAAATTGTGCATTTTACAGGATGACCTCTAACCAGAGCAGCAGCACCTTCAGGACCAGCTGGACCATCAACCAGTTAGTCAAGTCGGTCAAACCCGAATGTGGCAGAGACCAGGAGGAGATGCCTGAGTACAGGAGAACTGACGGAAACAGGGCTGGCGCAGACGAGGAAGAGGGAGAAGCGAGTGGTCCAAGAAAAAAGGGTTCTTATAAAAAGAACGTTAGTCAGTCTCGGCTGGACCGAGTTCGACTGCGACGCATTGAGGCCAACGCGCGGGAAAGGAACAGGATGCACGGTTTGAACAATGCACTGGACAGCCTGAGGAAAGTGGTTCCCTGTTACTCGAAGACACAAAAACTGTCTAAAATAGAGACCCTACGCTTGGCCAAGAACTACATCTGTGTCCTTGGTGAGATCCTGAGCACCGGGAAAAGGCCGGACCTGCTCACGTTTGTGCAGACACTGTGCAAGGGTCTCTCTCAGCCCACTACTAACCTTGTTGCCGGCTGTCTGCAGCTCAATGCCCGCAACTTTATCTCTGAGCCAGGCGGGGAATCATTCTCCCTGTACCCAGCTTATAACCACCACCACCACGCACCCAGTGTAGTTGGCACCAGCTCAGCAGACAGTGCCAGACCCCTGCGGTCATTTGGGTCCCTCTACGGCCCCTACGGCCCCCTGTACGACACTCCCTCTCCAGACTGCCCAAGTCCTCTGGATGCAGGGACCCTCAGCCCACCCGTCAGCTTCAACGGCATATTTGCCCTGAAAAATGAGGAACCAGTGGATTACAGAAGCTGCCACTACGGCCTCCGCTACTGCTCCATCAACCAGGGGTCCTCCACAGGCCTTGACCCCTATGACATCCAGCTCCGAGGTCAGTTTTACCATGTGCAGGAGGAAGTAAACAAGCCTTTCCATAATCAGTGAAACATATATGTGAAAAATAGTCCCAGTTGTTATTGATAATGAGGACGATTTGCAGGACAGTAACCAGCGACAAACGTTTTCAGTTTTGGTTTGGTTTGTTGGTTTAGTTAAAGCTGGTGTTTGCACTACACCACAAAAAAAACAAACAACAACGGCACAGGGAACTATGCAATACAGATCAGACAGTCACATCAGAATGAAAAGAGTCTTAAAACGCTTTTTTCTCACCTGCACCCCTTATTACCTTAGTATTAATGATTATTTTCTAATTAAGGTTTGCGTTTTGTACATCAAATAATTTGTATCTCTTAATGTATGTCTTTTTTGTTGTTAATAGAAAGTGCATGAATAGAATTAGACAAAAATATAAAGTGTGTGTGTATTTAAGAGTAATTTGATATTATTCCTGGTCGAGTGTTTTACTGAATTGTACAACCACCATGATCCCAATAACTTGCATTTATAATGTCTCCAAGACTCGTTGTGTGATGTTGATATCATCTTTGATTTATTTTGCCCTCCATGAGTGTGAGGTGCTGCTGCTGGTTTCTATTTACTCAAATGTCTTGTCTAAATTTGAAAATGCACCATGTTTGTTACTGTGGCGTTTTCTTGGCAAATTGTTATGAGGTGGTTTGTTGGAGATGGTGCACTGCACTTTTGCTTCATTCAACTTTGTTATGGTTTTGTTTTATATAATAAATAAAAAAACAAGTGAAAACACATTATTAGACTTTTCTGTGTGTTGCTAAACTGCACTCACTGTGTTTATTTGATGCTGTTGCCTTGCTAACAGCATAAAATATAGCTGTATATATGTTCTATATTTTTTAGCCATATACTGTACTTTTATTAAGCTGTATACTGTACCTGACCCATATGTGAGTCGTTGCTCATTTCAATTATCTAAAGCCATTAATGAACCTAGGATCAGCTTGATAGGCTTAAAAGGAGCAGCAGACACCTGAATGGAAAGCCAAAAAACAATAATCTCAGTTTAATAAACCCTTGAGCATGTGAGCATTTAAAAAGCAAATTATCTATGAGGGTTCTTATAAGGACACATTCCAGGTGGTCACGTGTCCTGTAGCACTAATATTATTGTGTTTTTTCTACTGCAAGGAGTAATTTACTCGTTTTGTTCCTAAACTGCAAATTCCTACTTAGTGTAGGTCTGGGTAATTTTATTGCTTAGGTGACCTAACGACAGCAAGTTATGTCCTTCTGTGTAACGTATACTGTAAATACATGCATGTATATATATAACCCAATGTGATTTTTGCCTTCTGTCACTGTTTTCAAAATTTTGTCCCAAGTCCCAGGTCACAGATGGTGTGGGACACAGAGTTTCCTCCATTAAATTTCTAATAATCTGCTCTTTGGCGAGGCTGATGCTGTGAAGCCTGGTGGAGGGATTGGAGTTTTAATTAGAGGGTTTAAGATGCTAAAGCCCTTCTGAACGGTATCCCTCAAGAGTGGTGGGGGCAGGTGAGGCTCCAAAACTAAAGTTGCACATCGCTGACAGCCAGGAAGTGATTTGCATATCAGTTTGGAGTCATTTTTGCATTCATCATGCTCTCCGCGTCTCGCAATATTTTTTTATGTTTGGCACCATCGCACATTTTGTTTTGGCAGGGCTGTTAACTGTCTTGTAAAGGTTGACCTAAAACATTGAGAAATGACAAGAATGTGAGTTGGGGGAGAAAATTGCAAAACATTTCCACTATCAGGTCAAGAAGTGAAATACAATAATTGAAACATTCTGTGATTTCAAACTATTTTCAGGTACCTGTGCAATATGTCTTATTTTAACCAGTCTGATTACACTATAATGACAAGTACTGTAGCATGAAAAACACTCCATTACTTTACTACTTTCTAAATACTCACTTCTGGACACCAGAGACTTCACTGTCCCTCTATATGTCTTATAACATGTTAAAGTGAATCCAACGGGCCTATTCTCCAACAAGTGTGACCGTCCTGCAATGAAGAACAACTGAACTCATCTGTCTAGAACCCCATCAGCTATGAAGATAGAACTGGGTATTAAATATGTATGAACTGATCCTATGCGGACAGATTACATGAAGTTTGTCTGTTCCTGAGACTGGCTAATCACGGCGACATTAAGAGCTATCTGGCACGTTACATAACGAGGTCATTTACATCATGAACTTCACCAACTGCTAATGACCCCGTCCAAGTCCCTAAAATACCAATGTTGTATTTCATCCCCTTTAACATAAAAGTATTGGAATTTCAAAATCTCTTCTTTTAGAAAATGTCAAATGTGTGATTCTTAAATGTGCGTGACCTAGTATTTGTGACAGGACTAGATAAGTCAGTAAGATTTGTAAATAGATTTGTAAATGTTGTCATCTGAATGTTTCTGTGTTAAGGAACACTGTTTTACCAGTACTCCTGTGGATACCGTAAGTTCACTAAGCTCGCGTGATACTTTCTCCGTTTTAATGTTGCCTGTTGCTCCCGACTGTGTCAAAAGTACCAAATATTTTCCTATTATGCATTCAAAAAACAGTCCTTTTAAAATTCTAGTAAGTTTGTCGTGTAATTTGGCTCCAAGTAGTGAGGTACAGGTGTAACGAACAGGTTTGGGCCCAAAGCGCACGGCAAAGAGAGGGCACAGAACAAAACACTTGATCACAGTAGTAGTAGTAGTAGTGGTAGTAGTTTAGTAACTTAAGGACGTGAAAAAAGAGCTACACATCAAAATGGGAGACTGCTGCAAGGCATCATGTGAACAAACATTTAGAACAGCACATAGACCAATTTAAAAAATAAAATCCTCTTCATATTCTTAACACAAATAATCCATCATTCATTCTGGATTGGGATCTCATGCTGTATTTAGTTTATTAGTGTATTAGTTTAAATCTTGCTATCTTGAGTTGAATACCCCGAAGCTCCAGTAATGTACTATAAAACAGTGGCGGGGGGATTAACTCTGTCAGCAACTTGCACAATCAGGAAAGCTGAATGTGTCTGGCAACATGATCAGACAATCTAATAGTGAATGAGGTTTATACTTATATACAGAAGGGAAGGCACCGGTGGAAATGATACTGTACTGGTGCTGTACTGTACAGGAGCAAATCCCAAAAATCGTTGGCCCGTTTTCCTGTCTCCTACCGCTGACAAAAGATCTGGTCTTTAGTGTGGCCTCGCCTCCGAATCCATTTACTGAACAGCCTTAGAGTAAAAATTCAGACTCAACAGTTGTTGTTATGTTAAGTAAATGTATATGTGTTTATCACAAATACACTGAACTGTACATACAGTATTAGTAAGCAACAGTTCTATTCTTTATTCATTCTTTAATGTAAGACTGATATAAGATATGAAAATATGACATTTTCTATAGGACTGAGGTGACAACTATGTGAGAGTATTTTGCTGTTGTAAATATGAACACATTTACACATTTCCGAAGGGAGGATGCATGTGTGTGCGTGATTGTGTGGGTTGCAGACTTAGTGAGAGTGCCCACTTGGAAATGTGTGTTACCTAGAGACAAAGACCAAATGGTTTGTTGGCAGCCAACCTACAGTGATGATCTGGAGCTTACTGTAAGACAGGAGGCCATGTGGAGGAGTTGCACGCAAGAAAGCGATGCAACACTACAGGATGTTTAAGAACATGCTGCATTTTAGCACTTTATCCCACAACATTGGAATATTGTCATCGTTATCAGTTTATTAGTGTTTCAATATATATAGTTACTTCTTAAAAGTGCTAGTCGCAGAAATAAGGCTCTGGCTGGAATGAAGAGCTACTGAGGTGTTTTATGTTTATATTGTCGGTATCATCTAAGATGCCATACATATATAAGATGCCTTCCATTTTTACACATTTTAACACATAGGACTGAATCTGTCAGTTGTGCAGAATCTAGAAAATCCAAGTTTTATCTGTCAGTATGTACAGTTTCACCAGCTGAAGATGACAGCTGTCATTGTTTGTGTTCTCTGTGAGTTGTTGTTGAATATTGCAGGCAGCTTAAGAGAAGAATCCCACGATTTAAGGAATTTATGGAAACAAAGCAGCAAGGAAAGGAAAAATGACGTTCTAATGTGCTCCACCCTATTCATTCGGCGACGCTAAAACACTAAGTTAAAGTAAAAACAGTTGTGCGGGTGCTAACAGGCAAACAGGTACTGGGATGCAAATGAAAGGTTGCTCATGCACTGCAATTACAAGACTTTTGGTGGATCCAGTAAATGTGAGCAGCCACCATCATACACATATTCCTTCCTGTGTTTTCAAGGTAATCCGTGGACACAGACACTGTCTTACCAGTTAATGTCTTTCATTTCTCTTTCCCTTTTTTCCAGTTTAGCCCATCTTCATTGACAAATGCTGCTGGCTGGCGAAATGTAAATGAGATCCTTAATACACCAGCGTTCATCAAGCTGCTGCTGGAGGGACTTCAAGGACATGATGAATATGCATGCAAATTTGTTAATTAAGTTAATTATTCGGCTGAAAATTCATTTGTCTTGCCAAGAAAATCTATCCTGCAATGGCTTTTAGCATGTTCCAGTCATTAGTCACTTGAAACACCATTTAGGAATTTTTAAGAAGAAAGGAGGGGAAAAAGTTTGACTAGGACAGGGATGGAGACATACTTACTGGTATTTATGTGATTATAGTTCATAAAACAACATCGTTCTGGAGTTATTGTTATAAAATCTCAGCGTACAACCACAGTATTTTGGAAAACAAACAAAGATGTATATGTCTTTTCATGGAAAGTCAGGAAATATTTCAGCAGGACAATTTCAGGCCTCATTGTAGGAGACATCTCTCCTCCTTGTCACATTATCCCACTCTTTCCCTGGGATATCAAGACACTGTCAAGGTTGTCTTGATAGTTGTGCGGGTAATTGTACTTCCTGAAAGCCAGAAGAACTGACAGAAATTCCTCAGGATAACAGCTTTCCAATCTTGATTTCTGTAAATTATTCCCCCAGAAGATGGCGCCATTTTATTAAAAGTGTTCAAAGTGCAAATCAGTGCCTGACCAATAAATATGTCAATATTTACGTCTCATAAAGCTCTCTATTACAAACATGTGCCCAGTTTGTTAATAATGAGTATTCTAACTTTGAACTACACTAAAATGTTATATATATAATATTACGTCACGCCATTTGCAGGATATTTCCATTGCTGTTGAATCTATAATTACTAAACTTCTGGGTACAACTCAATTCTTAAATTTCTCTTAAAGTGTAAATATCATTGTGGCATCACTTCATTATATATTATTTTTTTAGAGAATGTGTTCAGAGTTTAACGAATGTCAGGTATTTTCCAGAATAAAAATAAAATAAAAGCAAACAAACATTCAGATCAATTATCTGATGAATAAATAAAAAATTTGACATGAGTTTACTGTACAGTACAGTATGTATAGACTCCAAAAGAACTTTGCGTCAATGCAGGTTGAAAAAACAAACTTGACTCCGGAAACGTTATTATAAAAAGGAACATGCTGTGTTCTAGTAATATTGACATTAAAATGTGGCTTAAAATGACATTTCGACCTGTGAAATGAACATAACATAGATTTCATTTCCAGTTATAATATAATTTCCAAAATGAAAATACTATTATTAGAAACATGATAGGGCAAACATGGTTTTACTTGAGTACTTTCTCTTGGCATTGTTGTTGTTGTCTACAGATCTTTATTTACATGGATTCAGCGTTAGCCAAGCTTATTAATTTAGGAGACATTGGCAAAAGGTTTTTGGGCGAATTATTCTAGACTTCACAAAGTGAGATGACATTAATGCCATTGGAACCATTCATTTTTGTTCGGTTAGTGTTAGTATTATTTTATAGTCATTTTTATGTTTTGCGGGCTCCTTATTTCAAACGTGGAAAGTCGCTGTAACTGTGTCCCATGTGGCTGCAGAAAGTAATCCTGTCCATCTAATTGGCCAGTCCACCTGTCAATCACCACGAGCTCCCCCATGGTAACTAGAGGCAAAGCCGTGTTCAGTGAGTGCAGACCGAGGTGAGGAGAGCTGACGAGCGAAAAGTTAACAGGATAACTTCATCAAAATGAGCTGCGCAGCTACGTTATTTAACATAGTACTAAACTACCAGGACGCTTTTAGGTCCTCGACTGCTGAACAATAATATTTTTGTCGCGCCAATGTTTATTTGAAGTAGTAGTTATCGTTGAGTTGAACACTAGCGTGTAGTTGACGTTAGCGTGTTAAGTATCCAGCCGCTGCACCTGAACAATGATCCCTGAATGTCCACGCGCCGGAGAGACGGGAAGCCGGACCCGGGTCCAGCGTGGTCCGGCCGCCGAACCGCGCCAGGACCGCAGCTCCGGCGGCTTGTTGTCCGAAATCCAAACCACCATCCACACCGACTCGTTCGGCGACCACTACAGCATTATCCCCGGTAAAGAGCTGGGAAGGTAAGGAGAAGCAATTAACGCTAGCTAAGGCGTAGTTTGGCACTAGCTGACTAACCGTGACGTAAACTTAACGACAGCTGTGACTTTATGACGTTTTGTGTTCCAGTGCGTGTGTGAAATGTACTTATCTGTAAGGGGAGCGTCTATTTGAAGTTGTTAAACATTGAGCAGTGAACCGGGCTGGCACGGGAGCAGTTGGGCTCTCTCATCCAGGCAGTTGTATGGAAGCTTGAGTGGTTTGATTGGGTCGTAACAGCAACCAGAGATGTCTGGCTTTTAAAATTTCACCCCATATGTTCACTACACTAAAAGATAACTCGCTTTTGGCAAATTACCACTCCAAACACGAGGGTACATGATGTTTAGTGAGGTACAGTAGCACGTGTCAAAAGGAATAAATTGATCATCTGTTGCTGCCCTCATTAATGCTCTGAGGCATAAAAATACATTGGCATTGACTCATGTCTGGATTTAAAGGCAATCTCATTATGGGTTGGGTGTTCCTTTTTTTTACTGGAATTGTTTGGTTTTTTTTTTAAGTTGCCTGGATTGGAGATAAATGAAAAGGTTAATGTTCTCTGATCCGGTCTGTCCGTCTTTGGCATAATTTAAATACAGTTTATTGTTTGATGCTAAGCACCTGGCAGCCATGTGTTGCTTTCCAAGCTAATGTCATACTGGATTTCTTGTGGTTAATTATTAAAAAAAATCCATCCTGTATGCTCAGCTGATCTGGGATATATCCCTTTACAAAGTCACAAGGCCAATCCGTCTTTGATTGGGACATATTTTTTTTTGCTATGACTAATTGTCCAGAGAATGACTTGAGTCACATTGTGAGTGTGACTTGGTTCTCTGTCACTATTCTGGCTGTGGCGTTGATCCAGGTAACACAACGATAAGAGCTAAATCATAATCATGTCAGCCCACAATGTTATGTTGCTATGCTAGAAATGTATCTTTTGAGGCTTAGAGAGCTACAACTGTGTGTGCGCCCGAATGTGTGGCTTTGCATCGCCTGACCTGACATTGTGACTGAGATTAGCTGCTGCAGAACAACATGAAAGGTTACATGAATCTGCAGTGCTGCTCTTATCTACTGCATTGTAATCGACAGATCAGCTGACACAAGTTCATGTGTATGAGTTCAAGTTCAAACACACCAAGTATGTCTTTCTATGCTCACTTACACGTGTGGGTCCATTTTTTTATTAGTGATGAACAGTGATATCCTGTATGTGTTTTCCAATAGCTTTTAATTTCATGTAACACATACTGTAATATGAGCAAAATGGCAGAACCGTGCAGTTGATGGAACATTTTAATACTAGTGAACTTTAATGTTCTGACAGACTGACCTGGACATTTGTTATCACATACAGCTCAGTGATGTACTGTATAGATCCACGTTCTACTCTGTGTCATAGTCAGTCACAGTCACTTGCACTTATAGTACCTCTGTTATCTAAACCACTACACTTCTATTCTGGTGACGGTTTGTACTGAAAAAAATAATTGTGATTTGTGAAAATGTTCACTTATACTTTACATTATACTGAGTCCTCATTAGCTGGATAGCATTTTTCATAATATTCAGCTACAGCAGTTGCTTACCTTGAAGCAATATTGAATTGCCCATACTTAAGTAATAATAGATCTTAGCTGCCTTGAAAACATAGCTACTCCACCTTAAAAGCTGTTCACAACACTGTTTAGGACTTCTTTGGTGGTTTGTGTAACACCAGATGAAGGGGAGTTTGCTATTTGGTAATGCAACTTGTGATTATTCCTTGGCTGACTCTAGGCCAGTTACGAAGTTGAGCCCTCTGATCTTAGCGGTGGAATTCCATTCATAAGGCCTTTTTGCAGATTACAGGATCGGTCATAAACATTTGCCAGTACGCTGCTTTGTGCTGGTCTATTGTGACTCAGAGTATTTATTTCTGTAGACATTTACAAAAAATAATTTACTGTTGGCATCACTTCATTATGTGTTGTTTTTTTTTTTTAAAGAATGCGTTCAGCTTTTAGTCTCATTTTTATTTATTCAGATTAAACTAAAACTGCTCTTTTATGCATGGAATATTCTGTTTTGTGAGTTATTGCACTTTGTTTTTTGAAATTCACAGCTCTGCAGCAGGGCCTGTAGCTAAATTATGGTCGTGAAACAAACATGCAGAACATTCTGCCTGTAGCACAGATTTCTAGCAGTTTGTTTGTGTGCATAAAGTGCTAAGTGTGACATACATGGTAAGCATTTTCCAGACTAAGATGTGGAAGCTGCCTATATGACGCTTCTCCACCCAGTTACCGTCCAAGAATTTCTACTCTGTAGGGAAACTCCCTGCATGTGGGGACTGAAATACACATTTTCCTGCTTGTGGCCAACAAAGGGGTACGTTCAGGTTACAGACAAACCCCAGGTTGTCAGTTGTCTTAGCTGCTCTGATCAGTAAAAACATTATGCACCTTCAAACTTCCTGACTCTGAAAAGCAGAAACGACACCTTTGAATCTTGTTTCCTAGAATGTACCCGAGTTAATGAACAGTAACACGTTAAATACTGAAGCTATTTCCCATCATCAAAAGTTTCAGTAAATGGAGTTCATAAGTACAGGGCACAACAAGATGATGTAATGTGAAAACTGAAAAACACCATGAAGAACTTGGCTGAAATACTTGAAAAAGTGTAAATGCTGTATTAATTTAAAGAAAGAGATTTTCTCCACCCCTTCTTTTAGTTTCTTCATACACTGCTTTCTACTTTACATATAAATGTTCATCCCTGAGCCATAATAAGTGATGATTTAAAAAACAAAAAAACTAAGAAGGATGTGCATTCAGAGTTTGCTGTCTGATCCCTACAAGCTATTGTCTGGCTAGGTTTCACATGTAGGGTTGGAGGTACAGTACAGTAGGCAGGGGATAGAGGAGTTTAAGGTAATCCCCTAGACTACAGGAGACCCAGATGGCCCACAGTCAAGCTCCTTTAGGGCATGACAATGGTGCAGCAGTCATAAATGGCCACTGTCTTATTAGTCCATATGGTCCTGGGCAGAGCTTTCTAAAGATTACACATGGCCACTCTGACTAGAAAAGTGCACTAGTTAGGAACCATTTTGGTTAGTTATTTTTTCACACAGGTATGAATTAAATAACTAAATATGCACAGTCCAATCAGAGCTTTATCTGAACTGTGCTTTTTACTTTACCATTATTTACCAACTGTATGCTTTTGGTTGATAAATATTGGCATATGAAACAAATCACTTTCTGTTAAGCTTAAATTTGCCTCTTTATTCTGTATCATTGACTTTTCTAAATATCATAAGACTAATTCTGCTGCATATTTTTTTGTGATGTGCACCACTTCCCTTTTTGTGGTTTGGACTTATGAACAGAATATGCATGGATTACATTCCTTTGTTTTTCTTTGCACCTTCTTCCTATTTGCTTTTCTCACTGTAACCACTCTCTTGTTCTAATGCTAAGTCAGCTGTAGAGGATCTAATGCATTTATCAAATGTTTCCCAAACCACTGACCAAAGTAGTTTTAAGATATTGAAAGCATTTAATGAATTTACTTGATTTATATCCTCAACCTATTTAGCAATTGCTACATTAGTATCACTCATACAATATTTATTATGATTTTAAGGAATAAGAAACCAGTTTCACCACAAAACTGACATAATTCTCTGCGGTAAAATCCAATCTCATAATAAGAAAACATCTACGGTATAAATGTAATCTGTAGCCTCATGATTGTCACATGAAGCAAGCCGAGGATGAGGCAGCGCAGACCATCTCTTTGTGTACTATTACAGGTCCTTTAAGGCTTTCACACAGTCTTTCTTATTGTGTTTCAACTCCAGAGCGTCTGTTCTTGCTCTTGGCTGTGATTTCACAGTGAATGAGCAATCTCATATTAAATAGCTTTTTCTATTTTTGTACAGTCCAGCTTGTTAATGTGTTTATTATTTAATCTATAGCACAAATAGTTATTTTGTTAATAGTAATTGTGAATCTTGACAGGTTGTCCACTAATCCATGCTATGTGTAAAGAGAGTTCTAGTTAGAACATAGTATTTTCTAATAAGCAGAAACTTCAGTTGGGCATCACAGTGGTGTAGTGGTTATCACCACTGCCTCACTAGGAGTGTGATTCCTAGGTCGCCCCGGGGCCTTACTGTGTGGAATTTTCATGTGATCAGATTAACCCTTGTGCAGCCTTCGAGGATGTCAAAAGGAAAATAGGGGTCGCTGTAAGCTCAACAACCACACAAGGGTTGGATAAAATGGACGACAAATCACAACATGCTTTATCTAGATGAACGATTGGATGAACTTGTTCATCAGAAGACTCACATGTGTTCGTGTGTGTGTTTTTTGAGCTTTGAGCGCCCCCTAGTTTACAGTGCTGTAACCCCCACAAGGGTTAACAGGAGATTCTAAATGTGGAGGAGTGCCTGGTTTGAGTGAGTGTTTTTTTTTTTTTGCTGGCATTACAGAACATGTTGGTCTACAATGACTTTAAATTTAATTTATTAATAAAAAATTGTAATACATTTTTGGTAAGAATGATTAAAATATCTCCAGAAGACCATACAACAAGGTGATGTGTAAAACATGACGATACATTAATCAAGTCACCTCATTGTCTGGTTTTTAAAGTTTTCCTAATTGCCTCTTCAGAAGTGTTTCATTTGGTGTCTTTTAGTCTCTTATGAAATGATGTTTATCTTTGCCATAGTTTAAACAAGCCTTCATTTTGTCATGGCACAGAAAACCAAGATTAACAACCAAGAACAGTATTGGCTGCGAGCAGACAAGGTTCAGTCAGGGTGCTGCTACTGATTGCCAGATCATTGGCATCAACAGTAGCCAGAGGGAAGTCATGATGTTGATCTGTCATCTCCATCATCAGCTGTGTTTTAGAGGATTTCCTCTGGGCAGCAACCACCTTCCAGTCTACAAGAAATCTAGGTCAGGCCTGACTTGTTGTGGTGGAAAAAGATAGTGAGCCACTGCCAACACCAATTCACAGCCTCGTCCATGTTTTAAAACCACCATGAATACCTTAAATGGAACTCGATTTAGTCTAGTTACTTGGGAAATTTTCAGCTATGACAAATACATCTCATCTAAAACTGGATGTACAATAAATAACATTCCAATTATAAACTGACATAAAATACAAAAACGTAGCATCTAGTACATCGCTTTTTTTTCTCAGCTAATGTTATGCTCTTCTTTCAGGTGTGTCTTTGCTGCTGATTATCTCTGGAAAAATTGCTAAAAAATCAGATCAAATCACAAACGCCCACTTTGTGGTGTGTGGCTGTGGCTCAGCAACTACACTGTTATTTATTAACTGTAGGATCAGCTATTTAATCCCTGCCTACTTTAGTGCAGATGTGAAGTATGACACTCAATACTATTGTAAGTTGCTCTTGTTGTTTGTTTTTTTCACTTGTATGTGGTAAGTAGATAGGACTTTATTAATCCCACAGTGGGGTAATTTCTGAAAGTATAGTTAAATGAATAAAAATCTGTCCATACTATAGTTGTGTGCACAAAGGTCCCATATGCAGTGAGAGATTGGTAGAAACAATTTACTGTAAGTGGGGTCGCTTTCAGTTTGACCTCCAAATAAGATCTTTAGGTAATCTGGATAAACTGTTGGGCTATTTAATAATCTAACTGCTTGTCTTTGCCCAGCTGACTTTGGTAAAGATTATATATGTAAATAGCACAATACGTATTTGACATGCATGTTCATTTTGTGTTCCAGGGGGAAATTTGCTGTTGTCCGAAAGTGCGTGGAGAAATGTACAGGCCATGAGTATGCTGCAAAGTTCATGAGAAAGAGACGAAAAGGCCAGGACTGCCGGATGGAGATCATCCACGAGATTGCAGTGCTGGAGTTGGCCACAGCCAGCCCCCGGGTGGTCAACCTCCACCAGGTGTATGAGATGGCTTCTGAAATGGTGCTGGTCTTGGAGTTGTGAGTGTCCAACCTAAACATATTCACTTAGGACTTATGTGGCAATATTCAGTTATAATCAGTTATAATGGCTATATTCAGTTATAATCTTAAGAAGATTTAGTAATTGACCTTATTGAAGAGTGTAAGTTAATATTGAAAATAGTAATAATAAGACTAAAGGGCAGAATATGCAACATAAAGCTTTCTCAGACTGTAACCAGTAATTACACCAACATTTGTTTAGCCTATAACAAAACATAAAACAATCCATGGGAAGTAAACAGTGTGAAAACAATACAAGAGGATTAGGTGATATGGCTAAAGCATTATCGCCCTCCAAAAGCTTCAGGCCAAACTTTAACGCTCCTGCAAACACCAGTTATTTCAGCAATGTGCCTTGCCTGTGTCTTTTTGCACACACACAGACGCATATACTGTGTTGTTTGATATGGGTGGATAGGATTTCCTGCATACCAGGCTCATGGCAGAGGTGAAGGAATGAACAGACTGACTACAGTTTAATGTGTTAAATCCATCTGCAACAAAGAATAAAGACGTACA
The DNA here is from genome assembly GCA_030770545.1 of Macropodus opercularis. Classification (NCBI taxonomy): domain Eukaryota; kingdom Metazoa; phylum Chordata; class Actinopteri; order Anabantiformes; family Osphronemidae; genus Macropodus; species Macropodus opercularis. The sequence continues at coordinate 10,377,113 of JAUCMP010000028.1, forward strand.
GCTCAGTTTGACCCAATGTGTGTGACACACACACACACACACACACACACACACACACACACACACACACACACACACAGTGCTGTGTGGTGTTGCCTACAGTAGCCACACCAGTTGTTAATGATCTCATCTCACTGGTGATGCCCGGGCAATGTTTGACCTGATTCCCATAATGTGTGTGTGTGTGTGTGTGTGTGTGTGTGTGTGTGTCAGATCATGGCACGCCACGCTGATTAAGAATGTCTGTTTCACTTCCTGTCTCTCGTTCTGCTTTTTCTGTCTCCTTCTCTCTTCCCCTAAATGCAGTATTGAGTTGCGCCTGAGGCCTTCTTTATAACTTTACCTCCCAAATATCGTATGTGTTTTAGTTGTCAATACACAATGCATTCAGTGACCTACACTACACTACACTAACTAGAAATATATATGAAGGAAGACTTCATCATCGCATAATAACAGGTCTGTTAAACTTGAACAAGAATTTTCACAAATGCTCTCTACTTATCCTTCCTGATGGTTTTCTTCTTCAGTTTTGTGTTTTGCCAGTGTGGTAGCATGAGTGGTAGCGTAGGTTGCACAGGTAACTTGCAATAAAGTGAGTGTTTTGGGACAAAACTGATCTCACAGGAAATGATGACAATGCTTCACAAATGAACTAGATTAAGAATATGATTTCTAGAGCGAATTCTAAACCATTGCTCTCAACAGATTGTTGTATTACAGAATTATACACTCGTTCTACTATCCTACTAATAAAGAAAGCTATAACATTTTAGCTGTGTTGTAATATATTTATAATTCCATATCAAGTTTTCATTTCAACAATCGTGGAACTGGCAGAAGCAAAGGAAATTTTGGGATGAGTAAACAAGCATGGACCAGGTGGGACGGTTTACTGGAGTATACTGTAGGCTCACCTGGAATCTCATGGGTATCTCTGTATCGCTCTATGTAAATATCCTGGTCTAAACTGTCTGAAATGTCTTAACCAGTCCAGCCACCCTCTATGTTTAGAACCCTTTTGGCCTGGATGAGAGCACACATCCTCAGCAGCTGCCCATTGGCCCTGGGGGAGCATCACTATTGCTGGAAATATGAGTGTGTAGTAAAGGCAGTGACTGTCAGTGTTTCTCTGCAATCCCACAGCAAAACGCCATGGCCTTCACCACTGTAAGAGAGAGAGTCTCGTGCTCTGCTCTAATTTTCATAGATTGGTGACGCAAAGGCAGACCCACGATAAATCACCAGTACAGAGCTCTGTCTGTACTTCATTGTATTTAATGACAGAGGCTACTTGATACCAACATGCAGCTGTCTCTTGCGTTTAAGGCTTTAGGAATGTTACAGTGAGAATTTAGCATATATACAGTATTTTATCACTGGAGGACAGAACAGACACGAGTAAAGACAGTAGCCATGGCAGTCTACTGTGAACATAGTTATTTTTTTTAACTGTTTATCATAAACTGCTGATTGGTTAAATTACTAAGCAAAGATTAAATGATGATCATTTACTGAAAAACCATATGCATTTTTGGATATCCCCCAAAAAATGTGGTGACTGTATTAGGCCATAGGACCTCATTTTATTATCATTGTTACATTTTCAACATCTCCTTATTTACTATATATAGCATCACTCGATATTTTATGATTGTGTATGTTTACTGTAAAATATAATATCAATAACTTGCCTGTGCTTTTTATATCCGATGGAAATGGAGCAGACATTAATTAGTTTTTTATTGAGAGGGATGTCAACAGCATACTCTGGTCCTCTTTTGCCTGCCAAACTTTTATTTTGATGACAGATATTTCAAATACTGGGGCAAATTGTGAGAAGGGGTAAGCGAGGATGGGGCAAATATTCTGTGAATCAGGGTCAGTTTAACATAGAATACTATTCATACTCACTTGGCAGGGAGGGATTGCTGTGGAAAACGGGCAAAGGGGCCAACGCTTCTTTTAAATCTGCTAGGGAGAGAAAGACAAATGTAGTAGAGGATGAGAACAGTGAGGGAAAAAAAGGACTGGAGGACTACAAAAATAATGTAAATGTGATGGAGCGAACCGATGAAGAGAAAGAGAAAGGCATCCAGTGAGAATGAATGAGAGCGATGGAGAGCTTCATGGCCTCATTGCTGGCTGAGCTCCAGTTAGAAGTTCATTATGTCAGTTGAGCTGCACGAGTACACGTGACCAGCCAAAGCATGGCCATTCGCCCATAGAGTAATTCAGAGAAAAAACAAAACTGCTAGTATGACTTGACGATTCAGTCTGACTTGTTGCGTAGATTTACTAGGTCGATTATTGATTGAAGTTCTGATGTACTACTGATTCATTTTAACATAAAATACTAAAGTTGTTATTTTACCCCGTTGTTGTTGTTCAAATATGACCTAAATGTTCAGAAGAAGGTCTAGGTTATATTTGAACATGGCCCTAAATGTAATTGAAGTCATGTCAGATTTCATTAGGTGCCAAACTGTAAGTTGCTATCTGTCTTCTGTAAATGGAGCAGCTAACATGTGGGGAAACTCCCGTTTTCTGGATATGAATACGCTTTGAATACAGCATGGAGGCCACTGTGCATTCACTTGACCTCACTCTGACTTTTTCATCCCCCCTCTCTCTGTCTCTCTGTCATGCAAGACTCTGCACTCCTCTGTGGACATTGTTTCTTCATAAGCACTGATTTGCTTTTGGTGGTGCATCTGTTTTCACATTATTTATAACAAAATGACAGAAGTTAAGCCTGTCTTTAATATGTGAAATATTATGCAGATTATGTAGGTCAGGCCAACGGGTGTCTGAACAAAGTGAAATCGATTCCCACACAACTGGGTTGGCACTCATTTCGTTAATTACATTAGCAACCTGCCAATCAAACTCTCACTGCCCTTTGCCTACACGAACCTGACCTCACATTCTGTGCGGCTTCAAAGACACTGTTATGTTTTAAGGGCACGGGGCTAGTCTGTTTTTATCAATGAAGAGTGTCTGTTGCTGGTTATGTGTTCAGTCATGTTCCCCTACAATTATATTCATAAACTATTACTCTTTGCGTAACATTTAGATTTACTACTGTCACATACTGTTTATTTATAAATAAAAAGTAGCCGTGATGGCGATGACACTGTGTGTGTGTGTGTGTGTGTGTGTGTGTATATATATCACAGTATGAAGAACACAGCAACATATGCTGTAAGTGCAACATAACTCATATTTGAGTTCTGAATAAAACACTTTTTGCCCAGTGTTACTTAATTTTTAAGTACTTACACAAAAAAAAGCCTTATCTGACCAAACCACATCCTTACTTTTGTGGGTTACATTATAGTCATTATAATTTGTCTTAAGCAGGAAAAAACAACAATAAATCAACTGTGAAAAAGCTGGTGTTTACAGTATGAAACCTTTCAAAGCGGCAGTTGTTGATTTTTCATAGTGGCATTAGTTTCTGTCTGATCCTTTAAAGAATGAGCCTTCATTCCAACAGTTTACTGCACGTGCTGATGGCAGCTGCGTGTGTGTGTGTGTGTGAGCATAATGGTATTTGAAAACTCATACCCATTCACTCAGCTGACCTAATTATTACTCACAATTCTCTGTTGTTGTGCTCTCTGTTTTTTGTACGTCTGCATATACACAAGTGACATTGAGCAAAACAAAAATTCTTTAGACCATTTAGTTCTAACCAATTTAGACCAACTTTTGAATTTACACTTATAATATGATCATTAAAGTAATTGGTGTCTGCAAATGTTCATACTATACCTAAGTGAAGTTAAAATGTACTGCTCTTAGTAAAGCCTGTAGTGTGTACAGAACAGGCTGTAGCCTGTTTTATCATACATTTAGAGCAAGTGTGTAAAATGGAGGCCTTTTGAGCAGCTGTTTGTTTCATTAGGTCTAGTCACCAGACTGCAAATGTTTTTATTCTCTTTAGTCACATTAAAGGTCTTGTTTTCACCTTGAAATACCCAAACATTCACCCTCACTCCTCCTGTACCTCACCCGCCCAAGCTTCCTCTGAGATAAAACCTAATTCTGCTGCACCCTGAGGGGAGACCTTGTCTATTTCTAACTGCTCTCCGTTTTTTGCCTGTGTAACCAAGTTTATCTGAGGTTGCAGGAAATTATTTTTTAGGAGTACAGTAGTTTTTCAGTAGGTTCAGTCAGTTTGAACTTTTTTAAAATCACAACCTTGTTTTCTCACGCAAGGCGTGGAGCGAAGGTTATCACTTAACAGTGCAAGTGGCCTCCTTCATGTGAAGCTCATAATTAGTTTGCTATATTTGGAGGTGCACTGCTATTTCTGCCACCACCTTTAACAACTGAAAACACGCACACGTTTACACATTGGTGCAAGACTGGGATTTATTTCTATGGTGTTCTGTGGGACTCACAGTAAAAAGCCTGACGAGACTGTGGATAAAACAGGGAACCCAGGCTATAGTTTGGGTTTCCTGTGGGTGATCCAGCTTCCTCCCAAAGTCCAAGCATTTGCAAGTTAGGTCAACTGGGAACTCTAAATTACATACAAATGTGTTTTTCTTTCTCTGTGAGTGAGCTTAGTAACCCATGTGTTGTTTTATAACCCTAACCCTGGCCTGTTGCTTTTATGTTGAAGTGAACGCGTTTGTATTTTGACTTGATGTACCTGTGTCTTGTGCAGCGCGGCTGGAGGTGAGATCTTCAACCAGTGTGTGTCAGATCGAGAGGATGAGGCCTTCAAAGAGGACGACGTCAAGAGGCTCTTGAAGCAGATCCTGGAGGGAGTCGCCTTCCTCCACCAGAACAACATAGTCCACCTCGATTTGAAAGTCAGTGGAGACTTGTACACACATTTTTCCAGTGCCGTCTTTATTTCCAGTTTCACTAATAATCTCCATACATTGGAGTTTATGCTTATGGTTCATCAGTCCCTCACCTGTAAATTACAAAAATGCTTTTGGCTTAAATATATCAAATATGGCATATACATATGTGAATGCTAACATGGTATCTTGTGCTGTCCTGTGATGTTTTTTTTTTCCAGCCTCAAAACATCCTGCTGACCAACAGCTCTCCTCTGGGCGACATTAAGATTGTGGACTTTGGTCTGTCCAGGATGGTCTGCAGCCACCATGAACTTAGAGAGATTATGGGAACCCCGGAGTATGTCGGTGAGTTGTTTCTCAATATGACCTAACAGAAATTTTTATTGATGTAATTGTGGTGCTAATTAGTACATTTGTTTGTATCATTTCAGCTCCTGAGATCCTTAATTATGAGCCCATAAGCACAGCAACAGATATGTGGTAAGTAAATACGTGTTCATGAACTTGATGAAGATGTCAGAAACTTAAGAGGAACACTGGACCTTTCTGTGTTTTATTTTTGTTTAACTATAAAAGAACAATACAAAAACTTCTAGTCATTGATGTGTAGTGGTCATTCTGGACATTTGCTCTACAGTATATACTGTACTTGATGTCGTTATTCGATTGACCCTGCCTTATCCTCGTGCTCCCCCATTTTTGTTCAGGAGTATTGGAGTTTTGACCTACGTGATGCTGACGGGAATCTCTCCATTTGTGGGCGAAGACAAGCAGGAGACATTTCTCAACATTTCCCAGCTCAACGTGAGCTACACTGAGGAGGAGCTGCAGCAGCTGGACCAAGCTGCTCTCTCCTTCATCCAGATGCTGCTCCGTAAATGGCCACAGTCAGTCCCCACTTACCTAACCCCAGAAAGCCAAACTACAAGTTTATATTTTTACACATATTGCATTTGTTTTACACACATTTTGTTTAATTGTTGAAACTAAATTAACTAGAATGATTAAAGCTGATTGATGTTGTTGTATGTTCTATAAACTACAGTATATATTCAACACAGGATGGAATCAGAATGTTTAAAATGCTACACTTGTGTGTTTCTGTGTGTGCTCAGGGATCGGGCTACAGCAGAACAGTGTCTCAAACACCCCTGGCTTGAGTCATCAGACTCACAGGCAACCAACACCATGGAAGAGATCATCCCACTGGAAGACCACGAGGCATCCAGCACCACCAGTAGCCTCACTAGTAGTCCTGAACCTCCCTGCAACACAACCACACCCGAGGGTGGCCCAGTGACAGAGGAGCTCATTGTGAGGGCTGCCTACACCCTGGGTCAGTGCCGCCAGTCCTCCACCTCAGAGAAGGAGGCTCTGGCTGCTGAGCAGAAGGCCATTTCGAAACGCTTTAAGTTTGAGGAACCCTTCAGTGCCCTGCAGGAGGTGCCTGGGGAGTTCATCTACTGAGCCTACACTCCACATGTACCTCCAACCTCTCACAGTCCATTTTGAGAAGGAAAAGTTATTGTTCATTGGTAAGCTTCTGATTATTTAAAGTCCCCTCCATATATTCTGTACATCTACATGTATAATCTGCTGCTTTTGCTCAGTCAGTCTGGTTTAATTTAAGACCCTACTCAAATACAGTATTTCTCCTATAATATGCATCATCTTGTTTGACTCTTACCTACTGGCACCTACATGTACTTGTCTCTTGCTTTTCATTTGGTTGCAGTTTTTCCACCTTTAGTAAATGGCCAAATATCAAGGTGTGTGTTCTGCTGGGATTATTCCAATAGTTAGTGCAGTGTGTGGAAATTTTACTTTTCTTTCTAGAGCATCAGTCCGCAATCAAACAGGAAAGAAAAATACAGTATAGTGAAGGCAAAACAGTTGCCTGTAAATGCTGCTTCTTTGCAAATGCAGGAGCGTTGGAATATAAATATTTAACCAGAAAGGAATGCAAATTAAGTGTAAAAACAAAAAGACTTCACTTTCACTTTTAACTAAGCTACATCAACACATAAACATTTATTATAATGCATTTGTGCCCACGGTAAGTAATGTGCAGGAAACATTGAGCTGATGAGCAACTTATATGTTTATGATTGTAGTTTTTAACCAACGCGCCGATGAAACACAGCTTGAAGCATATTACCTGTCTCTAAGATGCACTACATAAGCCAATTAAAATTTGTTTTCTAAGTTTTCTTTGTAGCTGTATTAGAACTGCAGAGAGGTGTATTCAATAGGAAAAGAGAATTTAATAATTGTAGCCAGAGAAATATTGCAAGGAGACAAGAGCAGGTGTATGCAAAGTAGATTTTTATTTGGACGTATGCAAAAAAACGCCAGGGCGCCTCCAGTACAACTTATCTTTCCCACATACAGTGCAGTCGACTGATGCTGACAATTTTGCTCTGCTGTGTCGAAATCTTTCTGTTGTGTTTGTGTGTGTATAAAACAAATCCAGTTCCAGTTCCGCTATATGTATAGAACATGCGTAACAGGACTTCTATGCAACTGGGACTGATTTTCACGCTCAATACAGCAAGTAAATGTTTCATAATCTTTAAATCTGGAAGCCAAATGTGTTGATTTGTGTGATTCCTTTATGCCAACGAACCTAACTCCACCTTGTTTTTATTTTCTCTTTATTTGGAATTTGGTGCCATGCTTGGATAAAATATTGGGTGATTTTAGGTCTTGGGGTTTTTTTTTTCTTTACAATTCCTTAAAGACAGAATTTTAGATATTTTTAACGCTGTGTAAATTATGCAAATGTTAAAAAGCCATGTCACATATTTTGAAACAACGTGTTGGTTCTCTCAAAACCTTCAGTATAAAAACTTCTTTCAGATTTGTACACAGACAGTAAACACTTCCACTGGATCTGTACTGTAAATTTGTGTTGATAAAACCATAATCTGTATACTAAAAATAGATTTGTACATGAATGTCCCCTACTGTAAATAAACATTTCTAAAGTGTGTTCAGGGTTGTTAATTATTATTAATCAGGTTTTTTTTTTTGGTTGCCACACTGACATCCAGTCATTAGCTACTGGATTATGTAAACATTATTCATACAGGGGCAGCGTAGCAGGTCAGACTTGCAGTAAGATCAATGTTAGATATAGACTTGGTGTCATCAGTCCATCCTGTGTGGTGAAGAGGATCCAGGGTGTAGAGAATCTGAGGCCCATTAAAGTCAACAGCTGTGGTTCCTCGAGGTTGTCCTCATTCTAATATAGACGTGCTGGTTAAGGTAAAACTTCTTTGGTTTGTCTTGTTAGTATTAGGTCCAATAGTCAAGTTGATGGTTTCAATTAGTTAATTTTTTAACTAAAGAGAGGGCAAGCGTCACAATGTCTTATCAGTTGTTGAATTTACTTAAGATTTTGAAAAAACTGCAAAATACAGTACAACACAGTCAAACCTATGTTGTCTTAGCCTGTGCTACTATTTTATAGCAGTAAAATGTCACAGGCAGAAATTTGTGATTCAACAAACCTTGCGAGCAACAAGTCTGCATCAGTCTGCTTGTTGAGACTGATGCTGATTGGCTCAAATTCTACATCTCAAGCCTCTGCCTCACTTCCACCCAGCAGTGCTGGTATTATTGCACCCCCTGCTGTCAGAGGATCTAAAAACTGCCTGACTCCACATCAGCCCAATGAAACAGTCAGGAAACAAGAGTCTTTTTGAAAAAGGAAGAGTTTGCCCACTTCAGCAATTTTGCTGAAAAGAAGCAGAGATTAACTGCCTCCCTGTGACCTCCATCTATGCTCTGCGTTTATCCAAAGCACACAGCAACAAATATCAAAAGAGGAAAGGGTAGTGTCTTCAGTGGCCAGTCATGGCCAAAAATATCAGCACCCTTGCAATTCTGTCAGAAAATGCAACACTTCTCAGAAAATAGTTTAAATCGCAAATGTTTTGGTATTCATGTGTTTATTGTTTTGGTTTGCACTGGAACAACACAAAAAAACAGAGAAGACAAGTCAGACTGGACAAAATTATTGGCATCCTTAACTGTTTATCTGCTCACTAAAATTAGTTTAGGGCTGTGGATGCTTGAGAAAAAACTCATAATTCCAACTGCTTAGCTGCTACACTTGAGTGTTCTCTCTTCACTGACCCTCTTTGTCGCAGACTGGAGTTATGTCGTTGAGGGAGCAGATAGAGGAGACCTGGGTGGGAGGACAGCCAGGAACCTGTCGCCAGCCCAGACTGAAGTCTGAGGACATCTAATAGATGAGGAGAGAGGAAGGCCCATCATAATCAGCCACTGACCAGACTATCGTCATTCTCTGTGGACGAAGAAAATACGTTTTGGGAGGATCATCAGACCACCACGATTAACTGCTGCTGCTTTTGTGACCGTCAATGTACCTGCTGTTTGCAGAAGGGTCCAAAGAAGCAACAGAGTCTGGAAACCATTCCTGTGAGTAAAACCACTCTCACATTCTGTTTGACTGTTGTCACGTGTATGTAATTATTTAACACGTCCCTGGAAAAACACAACCTTCTGCTATTGCCCTTGAATATGTTAAGCAAATAAATGGTCGTCATTGTAATTGTAGTTGTGGTTTAGAAATGCTTGACTCCACCTCCTGGTCCTGTCTGTGGGCTGTTATCACCAAGTTTGTTGAACTAATAAATTGTACCAGGTTTAGAATCAGAATCACAAAAGCATTTATTGTCAAGGTACAGTAAGAAAAAAAATCCTACTGTGCAATCTAAACACTATGTGCATTAGATATCCATGGAATAAAAGAGAATAAAATTAAAATTAAAAAAAAAGCAATATACAGAAAAAGTAAGTGTGTGCAAAATAACAGAGTGCTGTTGTTAAAGTCATCAGGTCAACACCTGTAGAGATACAGTTGTTTACTCCTGTCAGAAATACAACTTCGCTGCCAGAAGTCACATAATAATAGACATGATGGTAACATTTCCTGCAACACTTCATTAAGTACTGTATGTCCTGCACCTGGCATTTCCCCCTTGATTTTTGAAACTTTCCAATGCACTAGTCCACAGTTTCTTTGTTTATTGGCTCAAACATGTCCCTCTGTTTCTTTTATGAGCCACTGACTTGTTGGGCCACGTAGATAATGTCTGGCCTTATGATAAGCGACCTTGAACGATGAATGGGAGTTTTCAGCGTCCCCATAAATAGACAGTACAGTAGCTTCTCTTTGTATTACAGTTGAACAGATTAAATATTGATAAAACAATGTATTATATAAAGATGGATTCTGTTGATTATCTGCAATGTTACTGTAATTACATTACATTACATTGTTAGGGTCGCCACCGACCCATTTTCATTTTTAAATGCATAGAAAAAACATATCATTTGGTTTATGACTTTTTGACTTTATCAGTAACCTGTATTCGAACAAAATAAAAAAAATTCTTAATAATTTTTAAAAAGCTCTTATTGGAGTTATGATCTTTGTGTTGTTAGGGTCGTTTTCGATATATATATAAACGACGTTGTAAAGCAAAAATTAGAGCCAAAACTGAAATCATAAGTGCACAGTCAGACTATATATATATATATATATATATTTACATACACCTCTACCAATCATGTGAACTTTACCAAATTCCTGTTTTCCTGTATACATGCACAAAAACAAATGTCCAGTATCTGGACATGTCCATGTCGATGGTATGGGTGAATTACAACAAGGAGATGAGGAAGCATCCTGTGAGAAGCCATTTAAGCATTTAAATCAGTCTTATGAGTCTCATAGCAAGAAGGAGAAAAGAGGAAATGGCTTTGAGCATCAGAGGCCATCAGAAACGTGGTCATCCCAAGCACATATCCCCTGATAGAGCGGTTGCAGTGAGATCCCATCAGCAGCTGGAGGAAGAAGATGCTGTGATGGAAGTCGGCTGCCTGTCACCCGAGTCGAAAACATCGGAACCCAAAAATAGAGAGAAAGGAGAGAAGCCTGTGCAAACAAGCAGTCAGATGGAGGAAGAGTGAGAAGTCTTTGAAGTTTTAAAGTAAATCTGTATCACCTGCATGTATTCTATATGTATGGCTGTTTGGCTGGTTGGGAGTTGGCTGTTGCAGGGTCTGATCAAGAAACTGGGAAGTGAGAGGAAGAAAAAAGATCCACAGAAGAGGAGACCTACAACTGGGCCCCAGTTTTTCAAACCAGAGACACTCGGCCAACAATGTTTACACCTGTGCCGTTATAATGGAATTTTTACTATAAGGATATTTTCCCTTGTGACAGAACTGTGATTCATATTACTTGATATATCATCATATGTATTTGTTTTTATCTGTACTAAGCAAAGTCATCATAGAATGAGTAATATACCTGCTTACAGAAATATTTTAGAATAGTGAGCCTTCTCTTCTTTCTTGAGAAAGGGAGGTAAGCTTTCAAGCTGGGTAGGGAGACACTGTGTAGTTAAAATTGTTTTACAGCATGGGGCCATGGTGAGAGCATGGCAGCAGAACTTTGATGTACTTTGTTTCTGTTACACTTTTCTCCTGGTGCAAGGCAGTGACTGACCCTGAGTTGTGGGCTGATAAGTCCCTTCCAGACCTTCTCTTTCTGAGACTGAGCTAATGAGAAGACGAAGAAGGAGGTATTTAGGCAGGCGCAGGGTAGATGACTAGAGATCTACACTCAGGCAGGACAGTTTTGCACTGACTCTGTGCATTTCTCTTCTTGCAAGAATAAAAGACAACAGAAAGACAACTTTGATCGACTTTTGATTCATTCATCTGGTTCATAACCTGTTTTTGCCTCAACAATTTGGTGTCAGTAGTGGGATCCGCTGGTGGTCGCCCGAGGGGTCGCTGACGGTGGAAAAGACGCGTCGCCCTGAGCTCAGCCTCAACCTCCTCTACAAAAACAGAGTGAGACAGAGGAACTAAGGCATCACCTCTGATCTCCATCGGACGGATCCTACGAACTGAAAATAACTTGGTGAGTCGTTGACATATTTAGTTCTCCTGGGGAAAGCGTTAATCAGTGAACACTATAAAATGGTATCGAACTTTCACAGAGACGTCTGTGACTGTACAACTACGCGTAGTGCTGCACCATGGGGAGCAGTAATGGTAAAGCTCAGAGGGTGGGTCATTAAAGATGAATCAAATTGACATTTTGGGTGACAAGACGAACAAAAGTTGGGAAAAAAGAAGGAATTTGAAGTAAAAAAAATTTAGATGATGTGGAAAAGCATAGAAAATGCAACAATGGAAAGATGAAGCTGAAACTAGAGAGAGAAAACGATTGCAAAAGGAAATGACTACGGCTGAAAGTAGAACAGAGAATAACTCTGCACCCTGCAAACAGCCACCACCATACTGTCCCAGTGCGTCTTCTCTTTATCCGCAGATCACTGCGCTGAAGCTGGACCCAGACCTGGATTCCTGCCCGTCTGTCCTGCAACCACCGCAAAAGCAACAGCAACAACAGCTTCAAAGTCCGGCTGCCCTGCAACTATTGCCACCATTGCAACCACAGCTGCTTCAAAGTCCTATGTTACCACCACTACAACTACAGCAACTTCAAGGCCCGTTCACCTCACACCCTGCTCCTGATTCAACCACAGAAGAAGAGCACAGAGCTGCAGGAGGAGCAGGTTCCACTGCAGACACAGGTGTGGACGGCCGACACTTCAGCCCGATTTCAAAGAGAACCAGACAGGCCAACACTGGTTCAGTTATGACCATGCCTATGGTAGAGGTCGCAGGGCCACAAGGAACGCAGCTTGTGTTCCGCCCCTGGATGGATGATGATGTCAGAAATGCTGGACAGAATCTGCCTGATCTGCCTTCTGTCAGAATGAACATTGGGAAAGTCACACAACAGAACCACGGTCGGGGAAGAGGCTACACCAGAGGAGGACGAGGTCGCGACCAGCTGACTGTCCGCAGAATGTTTCTGCGGGGGCAGAATGTTTCTGCGGGGGCAGACTGACGGGTGGGGAGCCGGTCTGGGCACGGTGACGGTGTAGCTGAGGCTGAGGAGGGAGGTGATGGCACTGACACACACACACACCGCAATGAAGACACGCTTACACAAACATCCACTGATGATGCTATTGCTGGCACTTGCAATGAAGAACGCTTGTTATGCCTAACCTCAAATGCTTCTACTAACTGCAATGAAGAACGCTTACCTTGCATAGATTCAGAAATGATTTTACAGTGTTTGATGAATTTAGAAAGTAAAACTGGGCATTTCTCTGATCTCATCCCCAGAGGGATTGAAGGTCAGCACAGATGCGAACACAGACCCAGAGGGAGTGTTTGTGCTCTGTGGAGTGAGTGATATACTGTATGCGTATGAGTGGAAGCTGCAGCAGTCTGTCTTGTGTGAGCAGTTAATGTCTACAGCGCATGCGTTAGTTAACCCAGAAACAACAGACTATATGGATCCAGAAGACTTACACTGCACCATTCATGTGTCACAGGGCTCAGATAAACAATTCGAACGGCAATGGACGACTGCGTTGTCTGACAAACTGACCACAGGTTATCTGTACTATCGTCTCTGTCACTCTCCCACCACAGTTGGACAAATTGTATGATGTGTTTTCCTCTGTACCACACATCTTTCACAAAAGCAGGTCTGCTGACTGGAAAGACTTGGGACGATTTGCGTTAAGATGCAGACGTCTGACTGATTGGCAAAGTACACCTGAGGAAACGGTTTCCTATTCTCCCATTGGTAGAGTATACAGACAGTGTTTCACTTCTATCATACACACAACTCGTGTGGTGATTCCATTTCCTCAATCTGAGCATCACACATCTTGCCACACGTTGCTCACTGACACAGAGCTAACATCAACTCCTGCTTTAGCAGGAGTGCCACACACACTGTGGGCCAGACACAAATACCATGTGAGCCTGATCCGTAACTACAAACCAGTTGTGGTTACGCCTAAAACCACGTACAGGCCATGTGCAAAACAGTACCCACTCAGACAGGAGGCCATAGACAGCATAACTCCAGTCTTTAACTCACTGAGAGGAGCAGGCGTTATCGTACCATGTGACTACAGCCCCTGCTGCACACCTATCTTTCCTGTGAAGAAGGTCAGAGACAAAGGTCAACCCACTGAATGGAGATTTGTGCAGGATCTGCAGGCAGTAAATGCTGCAGTTCAACCCAGAGCCAATAATGTGCCTAATCCTTACACTTTGTTATCACAGGTTCCTCCTGATGCTAAATGGTTTGTTCATCCAGACAGTCAGTTCTGGTTTGCTTTCCAGTTCAAAGGTTGCATGTGGACATGGACCAGACTTTGCCAGGGGTATGTGGAGTCCCCCACAATTTTTAATGAGGCACTGAGACGCAGTCTTGAACATCTTTCTCTCATGCCAGGAAGTGTTTTGTTGCAATATGTGGATGACATCATTATCTGCAGCCCCACAAAGGACCAGTGTGAAAGAGACACAGTGGCTTTGTTGAAACACCTGGCGGCTGAGGGCCACAAAGTTAGTTTGTCTAAACTACAGTTCGTCCAAGAGGAAGTAACTTTCTTGGGACATGTTATCACAGCAGCTGGCAAATCTCTCTCTCCTAAAAGGACTGAAGCTATTCAGACCATCCCAAGGCCGCTCACCAAACGACAGATGATGTCTTTCCTGGGAATGTGTTCATATTGTTCCAACTTTATTCCTAATTATGCTGTTCCTGAAGCACCTCTGAGTGAACTCATTCATGGAAAATCACTGCATTCTCATGACAAAGTTCACTGGACTCCTGAGGCAGAGACAGCTTTTGTAAACTTAAAGCTCACTTTACAGACTGCACCACCTGAGAGGTGTCAGCCGCTGAAAAGGCCGTGTTGGCCTCCAGAGACATCGTTGGATATTCTGATCTTGTGTTGATGGTTCCTCATTTTGTTTCTCTAATTCTGCTTGAACAGAAAACATCTCACTTGTCGGCCACTCGCTGGTTACGATACCACACAGTCCTGTTGGACATGCCTAACATTACAGTTAAACGTTGCACTATCCTGAATCCAGCTACTTTGCTGCCCACCCCTGACGATGGTGAACCTCATGACTGTGTTTCTTCTCTCCAAGACCTGACCTACAGGAGACTCCTTTGACTAATTCTGATCTTGTGCTTTTCACAGATGGCTCTGCTTCCAGGGACCCAGTTCTCCAGTCCGGCCCCCTGCCATCTCACCTCTCTGCACAAGTGGCAGAGCTGGTAGCACTCACTGAAGCTTGTAAATTGGCAAATGACAAAACTTGATTCTAAATACACTTTCAGTGTAACGCATGACTTTGGAACTCTTTGGAAACACAGAAACTTCCTTAAATCAGACGGACAGCCCATTTCACATCGGGACAAGATCTCTCAGCAGGTGACAGCAGCTTTACCAGCACAAGGACCACTACACTCTCTGGAACCAGGTGACTGGATTGTGGTACGAGTACATCGCCCTAAGCGCTGGAAGGCAAGCGGTTGGCAAGTGGGTTGGACCCTTTGACTTTCTCCACTACACCTTAGCAAAGCACATACTGCACACACTTATGACTTCGGGTCACCTACGAGGGACTTCAGCGCTACACATCTGTACAGTGCAGTAGTGTCTCTAGTGACAAAGGGGAGGGAACAACTCCCTACGACACTACAAAGACCAGTTGCTCGGGTGAACTCCATACAAACTGGTTGGCTATTGCACTGACATCGTGGACCAGGACAGGACAACGTCCATACATCAGCATCTTGGTTGGATCTGCTTGGACCAAGCACTAACGCGACAACAGAGAACTGTGAGAGACATTGTGTGAACTGTGGGACTTTGCTTAATAAGTCATAGTTATAACCTTGCTAATCCTTTGTTTGTTCCTAAAGTTCTACATAAAGCCTTAAGATGAATAGAGAACCGTGGTATAGGTGGCCAGGGTTCTCTGGACTGAGACGATCTCTTACTGTCCTCACCGTAGTAACAGTAATTATCTTTACACTCATTTGGTGTTTAACTCCACCTGAGCCACAGAAAAATTGTACACGTGCCACCAGAGCTGTGTTAGATGAGGCAGCATGGAAACAGGCACAAGCGTACTTGAAAGAGAATCCAACCAACAACCTATGGCTAGCCTACACTAATTACACCTCACGAACCATCACTGAAGACTCATGCCTGGCTTGCACAGCAGCAAGACCCACCTTGATGGCAGTGCCAATGCCCTTTAATAGCAGCAATTGCTATATTGAAATAGAAGAAACTAACAGAGGTACCAACTGTGGAATTCGCCCTGTGGCCCAAATAAGGTGCCATACTGAGTGTAAAATGAGAGTTGTACATGCATTAGGACAAGGTGTGAGATATCCCAACAGGAACGGTTCTGATTACTTAGTGGCCGAAAATATAAGGATTATGAAAGACCCCCTAGAAGCTCCGACAATGTTTACGATGTGTAAAACATGCCAATTTGAATGTTTCCACAATGATCGAAAGAGTGGCATCGGTGTAGGTGAATTTCCTGACTGCCATGTGACCTGGAATGTGACAAATCATGTGCCTGCTGTGCCAATAGGTAACTTCACTCATCTGGGTGGGGACAAATATGACGTTAATGGTATCCTTAGCATGTCTCCACGAGAAGAACACTTTACCCACCAAGACAAACGCTTATCAGACATATGGTGGATGTGTGGAGAACACCCTATGCAAATGCTTCCATACAATTGGACTGGGACCTGTACACAGGTAATGTTTGTCACTGACGGAGTTCACATTCTGGCTCCCACTAAAACCCCAACTAGAAACAAACGACATGCTCCTGGTGGATCCTTTGATTCTAGAGTATATATTGATGGAATTGGCGTACCCAGAGGGGTTCCAGATGAATTTAAGGTTAGGGATCAGATAGCAGGTGGATGGACACATGCCATTCCACTAATAAAGACCATTATTGAATCGTCAAAGAATACTGAATGGATCAACTATATCTATTACAATCAGCAGAGATTTATCAACATGACCCATGATGGCATGAAAGGCCTGACAGAACAATTGGCACCTACATCCCGAATGGGCTGGCAAACCCGAATGGGAGTTGACATGTTACTGGCAGAGAAAGGAGGGTTATGTGTTATGTTTGGAGACACTTGTTGCACCTTCATTCCGAACAACACTGCTCCAGATGGCACAGTGACCAGAGCTTTGGACGGACTAAGGGCCCTCAGCGATGAGCTAGCAGAAAACTCAGGAGTAAATTCATCTATTTGGGCCTGGATGGATTCTGTGTTTGGGAAGTGGAAAAGTTTTATCATGTCAGTTGCTGTGTCCCTTGTTGCAGCAGTCGGGGTGATTGGTTTGTGTGGGTGTTGCCTAATACCGTGTGCCAGAGGGTTAATTATGAGAGCAACAGAGACAGCTTTGACCCATCAGATGTTACAGTATGTGAATGCACCTGTGACTAATGACTGTGTTCCAGGTTCGTTCTCTTGGGACAAGAAACTTTGTGAACTTTCATCTGACACTAGCGATGACTCTGATGAAGAAAAAGCTGATTGTGTGTAAATGATACTGTGTTTGTTTTAATCACTTTTGTTCACTGAAACAGATTTTACTTCTGTCACATTCTTCTGCTAAGCGTTATCATCAGAGGTGCTTCCACCTCGCAAAAACAGCTCTTGCATTTTTCTGTGAACAGTTTATGATGGTAGCTAAACAAAGTGAATTTAGCTATACTGATGTTTCTCTGTTCACTTTGTGTGTTGATTAATTAATAATGAAAGGGAAGGGATTATAATGGAATTTTTACTATATGAGTATTTTTCCTTGTGACAGAACTGTGATTCATATTACTTGATATATACTCATATGTATTTGCTTTTATCTGTACTAAGCAAAGTAATCATAGAATGAGTTATATACCTGTTTACAGAAATATTTTAGAACAATGAGCCTTTTCTTCTTTCTTAAGAAAGGGAGGTAGGGAGACACTGTCTAGTTAAAATTGTTTTACAGCATGGGGCCATGGTGAGAGCACGGCAGCAGAACTTTGATTTGCTTTGTTTCTGTTACACTTTTCTCCTGCTGCAAGATAGTGACTGACCCTGAGACTGAGCTAATGAGAAGACACATGTTTACTCCTTAGCAACGGAGGAGGTATTTAGGCAGGCGCAGGGTAGATGACTAGAGATCTACACTCAACCAGGACAGTTTTGCACTGACTCTGTGTACTTCTGTTCTTGAAAGAATTAAAAGACAACAGAAAGACAACTTTGATCGACTTTTGATTCATTCCTCAGGTTCCTAACAGGTTTTTGCCTCTACAGCCTTAACCTTCAAAAGCCAAAGGGGTTGGTTGTGAGTAGAATAGCACCACAGGGCAAGAATAGACACCTACATATTCACTACATTGTAATCTTGATATTTTAATCGTTTTTATTATTTGCTGTTAGCTTTTGCATCTGCTAAATAAAGTTCAACACCTGCAGTTAAAGTAACAGCTTCCTTGCTTTAATTGTATTTTATCAGGGTTTCTTCAAAGTGTTCGTAGCCTCTGCTCGTTGATGTAAAAGTATTCAGTTGTGTGTGACTAAGCCAGGCTCACATGATGAAAGCTCTTGACAGTTTAATCTAGACCCAACATTAATATCTGATTTAAAAAAATTAGTATCTGTAATTTTCTGGTCTGTACAGGTGCTGATGTTAGTGAGGCAGGAGGAGCATTGGAACACAGGTAGTGAATTAGCTGGATGCATTGCTTCACCTCAGCCTAGAATAGAAACCCGTACTGCTAAACCACAGACAGGCTGATAATTTAAGACAACGTGAAGTTTCATCCAGAAGACACAGACACATCTGATAAGTCTGTTGACGAGGTCCAAAGACGGTCTTTTAGAACAAGCACCATATTAACATACATTAACATATAAATGTCTAATTTACATGTGGAGCTTGTTGAGCTCTCTTACTCATTTCCTTTTTAATTCAATACAATTCAGTAACATTAATGTTAACATGTAGTTTGCATGTTTGTGCCTCCTCAGTTTTGTAATAACTTGCATCAAAATGAAAAATAATGAAATAAAAAGGTGAATATAACACGACTTTTATATTATACTGTTTTAATACAGCAAAATTAACCGGATAGTTAAAAAAATTCAATACAATACAAAGCAATATTGTGTAAGTTTATAGTGAAAGTAAATTGAAAAACGTGTTTTCAGTAAAATCATGTCACAATCCAATGAATTACGAGCTAACCAGAAACACAAAAAAGGAACAAAACGAGGGGGATTAACTTTCACAAGGAACCAGAATCAGCATCATGTGAATTGTCCTTACATACACACAACAGGTGAATTGACAGGGAGAGAATTTCTAATGCAGAACTGTAAGAAGTCTGAAGATGTTGTGTTATTTGCCCCACAGTTCTCTCTAGATGAGCTGGAGGAGATGATGCTGTGTCTGCAGCAGTTTTGCTCTGTGCTCAGCAACATGGAGGAGCAGCTCCCTGAGGACCAGGCTGCAGTTTACAGCTGTCTCTCTGACCAAGACAGGTACACATGCAAATTTACAAAGCTCACTCTGGTCCTTCACATGTCCGATGTTCAAACAATGAGCCCTCCTGTACTGAATGTTCTCCAATTAGATCCAGGCAGAGTGAAGTGAGGGTATCGCCGCACTTGTTGCAGATCCTACAGTCACCAGGAGATGGTGCCAGTGAATTTTAAAATCTAACAAAGTCCAACTACAAGCTAAGGACCTAAGTGCAACACCCCAAAATTCTTACTAGTGTGTTTAACAGTATACAAAGAACACAAACATGAGAGATAATGAGGGAAGAAACAAAACCACAGCTAAGCAGGAACCGACGGCTGAAATACATGGAAAACAAAACAGGAACTATTAAAACAGATTCACTGCCAAGCAGGAGTAACTGCACTAGGAGACCAAACACAAACACAAATGAAAAACAATATATCAAATCTCAAACACACTGATACTAAGAAAATAATGTTAGAACAAAATACCACCGTACAACAGGAAAAGAGCATAATGCCTAATGTTAGATAACCAAATAATAGAGGACCCAGAACTAAGATATTGAGTTATCTAACACCAAGTAACAGAGGGAAACACAAGAAACAAATAAGAGAGTAAGGTTCACAACGTAACATATGAAGTACAAACCGGAGATTAGTGGTAACTAGGCAGGGAATACAAGTCAGAAACAAAGTGTGACATCATACAACCACTAACAACCACAAAAGAGCCAACAAAGACACCAGGCTAAACAGGAAATGGCAAAGGATGATCGCCACAGACAAGAGCGAAGAAGTGGCAAAAACAAAGATACACAGAACCACAGCGCCCTCCAGGAGTTGGATAGTAAAACAATCACATGTAGCTTAAAAATCTTCAAAAATCAATTGTGCTAACGCAATTTCAATTTAAAATATTAAACTGAAAAATTTATTATTGCAATAAGATGGAATATAAACCACTGAGCATCAAGACAGAGGAGGTGGAGTTTTATTCATATTCAGATACAACAAATGTTATCTCATGACACTTTACAAACTAAGCTTTAAGCCCTTACACAATTAAACCCAAGAAATACCATATTGCGCAAGCTTTTACCTGAAGCCAATCAATAAGTTGTAATTAAATTAAATTAAGTTTCTGCGTGGAATTGTATCAGATTTCTCAGATCGTCATAATTATTCATGGACTGCATCCCACATCTGCAAAATGACAATACTAATAATCATTCATTCACAGGTTTAATTATTATATGTCCATGCCACTATAGGTAGAGAAATACTTCTGAGTGAATTCATACCAATGGCAGTAAGTAAATGTCGTAAGACAGCAGGTAAGTGTCTCCCTACTTGTGTTACAATAATTGTCATCAGATAGTTGTGTAATGAACTGGGCCTTTTCTTTACTGAAGCTCATTGTTACCTTCTAATGGCTGCTGCTGGAAATTGCCAGCTCCTGATAGCTTGACAGTTTGATAGCTTCCTCACTTACTTTGTCCTAAACCAGGTGCAGGAAACAGCTGTATTATAGATGTATAACAGATATAATTAATCATGGACTGCATCCCACGACTGCAAAATGATGACAAGGATAATGTTCGGTACAGAAAATGCCAAGTTTCTTATAATATTGTTATTATAATGTAAAGGCCATACATTGATTTTGTTATAATTACACAAAATGTGGAACAGGCATTGGAGAGGGCAGATGTTTACCCGACTGAGGTTTTTGTTCTTTTCTGGAGAGTCAGTTTCAGAGTCATCAGGAGAATAAAAGTCAACTCCAACCACCGAGTCCATTTCTACATATACATTACTACACAATGCAGAAGTTAACCGGTTACATATACTGTTGCATGCTAAAGTCCAGAATTAACATTGGTATTGTTTGAATGTAGCTATTTTTTAATTTATCATACCGATTCACATGATTCAGTCTAAAACTGTGAATATATAGAGATCACTCTAAACGTGCTTTGACTGTTGATTGTAGTTGTGTTTGTTTTCTTTTTGTTTGTAAATTTGTTATTATTGTGAATATTATGTCAGCGAGTAGTGCGATAATAGAGGTTATCTGGGTTGTAAAGAACAATGTATTAGCATCATTAAATGAAAAACAAACAAAACAAAGGTTATAATGATCCTTTTGCCTGTAATTACTCATTTTAAAAAGCAGTGACTATTACTATTATTGACTCATTGGCATGTGCTAAATCAAACACAGTAGCATTATACCTATGATTTTTCTTAATTTTCCTGACTGTCTTTTTCAAAATACAGATGGATTTTAAAACAATTTTAGCAATAAAGAATCAGTTTACATGTAATAAAAACACTGAATAAGTCTAATTAAGAGATTATTTATTATATTTTATGGGAAAAGTCTCACATCAAAGCATTTTTGTTAACTAGTGCTAGTTTTTGTTACAGGTGAAGGTCAGTGTCCAAATGCAAAGGAGAGGAATCCCAGCGTCTGCAGGGATTATTAGCATATTATTATTGTTACACACTATATCCACTGTGATTTGTTACACTGTATTTTAACTTGCAGTGTCTGTGTGTCACATACTGATCCAGGGACATAAGAGATCAGACCTACTGGCTGTCGTGGGGAGAGGTGGGCTGTTTTGGGTCATAAACATATTTATTTATTGTAACTGTGGGTTATGCTTTTGCGATATAGTATCTTGTTACATTTTCAATGTGCAGTGTTGTACTAATACAGGCTGATCAACAACATTGCATATGTTGTGTTTTCTGAACCCACAGTCCAGAATATGTTTATATTCATAGGACAATCCAAAGTGCAGTCAGGTCGCAGAGTTGTAGTGTGACACGCCTTCTGCAGTTTCTCTGAAGCCATCACACCCCAGTGTGTGATCCTTGACCACCTAAATTATATTAGTGAACATCAGTACAAGAGGAAAGATTCACAGTTATTTAAAATACAAAAGCAGAGTAAATATAAAATAGAGATAACTGGCTTGATCAGTGAGCATCAGATTTAGTTTTGTTGTACTTAATAAACATAACCTGGCTGCATCATGATGAATATTTTAGTCTGAACGACTCACCTCCACTAAGTCACATCCACTATCATGTTTCTAGAAGCACAGGTTGATGTGAATGAGAAGCACCAATGTATAACTTATTAATTACTCCTAGACCTAAACCCAAATTCTGCATCTCAAACGTCTTCCTTCAGCTAAACTCCACTCAGCAGTGCTGTTATTACAGCACCCCCTGCTGTCACTTAACTTCCAAAGCAATTCAAGAGAGTAAATGATTTGTAATCAATATAGCGCTTTTCTACCTTGTTGGTTGTCAAAGTGCTTTGACACTGCATTTCACCCATTTGCACACGCGAGCATACATATACACGTACCGATGGCAACGTAACCTGACCCGGGGGCAACCTGGGGTTCAGTGTCTTGCCCAAAGATACCTCAACAAATCTATGCAAAAACGGTTTATGGATTATTAGACGTGTGTCAATAACACCGCCGCTCCTCGGATATTAAGAAGGGTCTTAATACAACTACAGCTACAACTGTTCCAGCCTTAGCACCTAACAAGTGATAGCAGGAAAAGATGATGAAGTTCAGAAAGACTTGGATTGGAGCATTGTTGGTTGTGCAGCATCTCACAGCAATAAGGACCATTGCCACTTTCTGTAATACTTATCTGTTGATACTACGGCATACTGAAGCTACTGTAATAGGTGATAGAATGATTTCAGGTTTCATAATCACGTTGTTATGTTCTATTTAACAGCAAAATGTAAGCTTTTTAAACTTCATAATTTACTACAAAGGTACCACAGTACTACTACTAATGATAATGTTTTTTGATAATAAATTAAATCTGTCAGAAAGGTGCTTATTTTGAGGTGAGAGACATGCTGGAATTAATGCGGTATGAAGACATGGTTCTAATGTTTTGGCCACCATATTTATAATGGAGAAATTTTAATGGAAAATGTATTTACGAGAATTAATATTTCCGTCAATTAAAACATCACGTGTACACTGAATTTAGAAAAATATATATGTAGTATGTGTTATAAGTACAATTAGCAGACAAAGTATAGAATAATCAAATAAGAATATCGGCACGGTGGTGTGGTGGTTAGCCCTGTCGCCTCACAACAAGAAGGTCCCAGGTATGATTCTCAGAGGTGACCGGGGACCTTTCTGTGTGAAGTTTGCGCGTTCTCCCTGTGTCTGCGTGGGTTCTCTCCAGCTTCCTCCAAATACATGCAGTTAGGCTAATAGGAAAAACTCTAAAATGCCCGTAGGTGTGTGCTCGTGACTGGTGACCTGCCTGTTTTGTTTCATCTAAAGGGTCCGGGCCACCAAATTAGTCAGTGGTCCTGTTCTGATGCTCACATGTGCATTATTTCTGCAGTCCTGGTGGACAGGGGTCAGCATGGGCACCCTGACCGCGCTGTGGTTAAGCATCTCCATACTGTAAACAACACATTAAAAGAGACTCAAAAAGAATGAGTGTCTCAGTCTGGACAGGACATTCACATATTTGTTTTTCTTCAAGCGCTGGCCAGTTCACTGTGTCTCAATATAGTGTGTGAGTTGTTATTGGCTAATAATTAATGATAATGCATAATATTAACACTTTGCTACAGTACTTATAAGGTTGGGTGAGCAGAGATGTATAATAATAATCATTGTAATAAATCACCCCGACTGACAGCCATATTTGCCAGCTTAGGAATGTTTAATATCCCATATTGTCAGAAGCTAAAACATTTCAACAGAAAGGTGAAAGGAGTACATTTCATTAAATGCACTTACAGAGTGATAATCATTGGGCTGCATTGTTTGGAAATGAGATTATACTGGAGACCAGATACACAGAGCAGGAATACTTGATATCAGAAGTACAGGTAGATAAAAGAAGATCTGCGTGTGTGTGTGTGTGTGTTCTCAGCCAAGTAGCACAATGAAAGTTCCTGAATCTGGTTAAATATAGCAGGGTTTGTAAGAGATTAAAAAAAATATTCTTCACAGTATTTTTTCATCACATCCATGCATGTCATTGTTAGTCATCCATGACGCACTTCATATGGCACTTAAAAAAAAAATCGGAACAAAAAATAAGAAGACCAGGTTGTTTATTTTTGTTGTTGCAGGTAGGGATAAGGAAGAGTCGAGGATCAGGCTTGAGGAATGTTGTTTTGCAAGGAGTGTGGGTTTGCTGCTGTTTGTTTCAGTAAAAAGCTCCTAATCTCTGATGAGTAGTGTCTTTGGGCTGCGTGTTACGTCTTTTTAGTGTTTGCACCAGAGAAATGCAGAATCAAAACCTGGCGGATAGAGATCACAAATCACTTTTAAAAAAGAAAACTGCTAAAACAATCCTGAAGGTACAGTTGCACAGAGAAAACAATAAACTGTCCAATTTTCCCTTTTTTTTTTCATAAGCAGACACAGAACAAGAATACAAAAACAAATCACCTGGCACTGTGAACAGTTGGCAGCTGTCAAATCATAAAATAACAAAACAGTGGAAATGAACGACACGGTTTTTGTCGACAGGCAATGTCTTCACAGAGGCAGCACAGTCAGGAGTCCCACGCTCACTCGCAGCAGTACAGTAGTAGGATTAGTACCAATCTGCGCTTGATTGAAGGTATAGTAGTAGTAAGTTAAGCAAATGTCCACTCTCCCTGTTGACTCAGTGTCTCCAGGAGACCATTCTCAAGTCTGATTGTTAACCAACCTTTAAAGTGCTTTCAGAAAAATAATCTCCTCCTCATCATAATCATCCTCAACTATACAATAAATCAGTATATATCACTTAGGGCAATGTTACAAGTAGGAAAGAAAAGACGGGAAAGATTCAAAAGGGTCTATTCAGGCACGAGCAGAGAGCTCTTCTCCTTCTCCTCCTCCTGTATCTTCACTCCACCGCTTTCGTTCTCACTTCCTTTACTTCCTTCTTTACTTTATTTTACTTCTTGAACGGTGCCAGTCTACCGATGTTGTGCCAGAAGGTGGAGGCTTTGCGTTTGGGCTCAGCCAACATGAAGACCTGCTGCTGGGGCAAAGCAGTAGGGAGGGAGGGATGTTTCTGCCGTAGCAGGAAGTCATAGTAGGGCCTGGTCACCGCTGAGGACATAAGCACAAAAACAAAAATACCTTCAAGGATAGGCAATGATTTTTGGCTTTGAACTAAAGGAAAACTTTAGTTGTATCACTATACTTTAGTATCAGTTGTATCACAGCTTTACTATGGTCAATAATTCCACCACATATCAAACCACATGAAGCAAATTATTTCTCAGGAGTTGAAGAATATGTTTGTGTACAATCTTGCTGAACTGTCGTTTCAATTCTTTTCACTATTGGTCATATTGATGATTATACTTATACTGCGTTTGGTCCCAACTGCCATAGCGTTTGCCACATAGGAGTTAAAACACACTGAGACCACAAGGGAAGGTACTTTTTGGTCTGATGACATTTTAAACAGAACTGTACTTCACTCCGTCTCGCAAACATCAGGCAGTCCTTCCTTGATCGGATGATTCATTGAATTTCTAAGCTTTTGGTGGAAGATCTTTGAAAGACAAATGTTAATTACCATGCTCATTCTTTTTTACAAGATAGCATCAATAAAATCCAACGGTTTCTGCAGATGTTTCGGATTAAAAGCCTTCCAGGAAAAGGGATAATTATTTCCTTTGAGCTGCTGAGATGCGTTTAATACGAAGCCATCTGCACAGGAAGCTTTAGAATCTAAGCTATTATTGTTTGCATTTCTCCATTGGGTGCATACCTTTGGGTTTCCCAGCTGGATGGCTTTTGCAGGCATTCAGCATGGCCTGTTTCTTCTGGACCTCTGTGAGCGAAAAGCCTGAGGAAAAGAAACAGCACAAGGTTAAAACTTAGAACAGTATGATACTGGTGCTATCAAATAAGAGGCAAATGCTAAAGATGCATAAAATAAATGATTCCTCATAATCACTACTGTCACAGTGAAGCAGCAAAGTATTGTATGTAGATGTAGTTCTGGGAGAAGATAAGAGAATATAAATGATAATTTACAGAATTAAATCTGTAGATTTATTAGGTTTGAGTTTAGAATTCTTTCAATTTATACATGAACAGTTATTAGATAACTAAGGGGACAAACTTCAGCAACAGGGCTTTCCTACAGTACAAGTGGAATGTGAGTTCTGTATAATCTGACCTGTCTCACGGTCATGTTGGACCTGCCTCCTCTCGTCAGTAAAGGCTCGGAGCCAGCGCTGCTTCTGCTCAGGCTTCTTGGCACATAAGAGGTGGACCCTGTCACCGGTCAGCGACCGCAGCTTCAATGCGTTCTTCACATTGACATTAAAGTCCTTCTCCTTGCCGTCCTCCACATCTATTACCTCCATGTGGTCCATGTCCATCCGGCCTTTGTAGTATAGCATGTCCCGGCGCAGGAGGTCCTGTGATAATCAGAGTATGAAATTCAGCCAGTAATCCTTTTAAAGTGTTAAGCAGAAGCAGCAGGAATCATACAGGGCTGGTTGAAAAACTGTTCAATGTGACAAGTTTAAACCTTTTTTCATAAAATTCATCTAACTTCTTTATCACATCCACCATAAAATAAAACTGCAACCAGCCTTTAAACTAAACATATGCCTAGAGCAGGTGCAACTGGGGATAGATTTATTCCATACAGATAATCTAGAGCAAAGTGTAAAGTACTGTGCTGTGAAATATCAAGGCACCTTTTTGCAGTACACCATCTGATGGTCAAAGAGGAAAAACATTCGCTGTTGACTCTTGGCCTGAGGCTGGGACAATTTGGTGAGTTCCCCTGAAAAGATGAGTTCAGAGCTCCTGCTGAGGACATCTTCACCCTGCACGGATTAAAAGTACACACTCAGCTGGTACTTTGCACTAAGTCCCATGTAGTTTTAACCAACAGGACGAGACTTTTGGTATAGAGGTATAAAAATGTTTCAAGTCACACCTCCCAGTCCTCTATGGAGCTCTGCCACTGAGCAATCTTGTCAATGTTTTCCAGTCGCCGTTTTCTTTCGTTGATCAGCCTGGCCACGTTTTTCATGGCGTTTAAGGCAGCCTCCACATCTTTGTAGTCTCTAAAGATTGACATGAATTAATGAATTAAATAAGTTTAAAGGCCAAGCATAATGACATCCAAATATGATACTGTGTACTTTATTCTGACTTCATTAGCACAACTTGTGCTTTGGTGATTTAACCCTACAGTAAATGACAATCACTTATACTGAATTAATCCATCACATCCAGTAACTATTTTAACTTTGCAGTCACCTGTGCTGTGGGTTGGTGTATTTGAGCAGCTCGGCAAGCTGCAATGGGTACTTGCAGATCTTCTGAACTGGAGTGAGCAGGAAACCATCCAAGGAAATGTCAATCATCTTCTGGAGCAGACGGCAGGCCTCGAAGAAGAACACGTACTTGTTGACTTTCATCAGCTTCGAGAGCTGAACACAGGCGTTGGGGTGGTTGTTGCAATACTCTGAATAGATCTGGAAATCAGTTTGCTAGGAGGGGAAGATAACAACAAGAAAGGGTTGAAAAGAGGACAATTTTCATTAAGCAATGTAGAAATACGGTGTTCACACGGCTTACATGTTCGAGGAAGCAGCAGCCAATCTCACTGAGGTGTGGCTGCTCTTTGTTGAACTTCTTCTCCAGGCCTTTCAGGAACTTCCTCTGGAATCGGTAGATTTCCTCTATGTTGCCAAAGATGGTACGAAGTTGCTCTTCAGTGAACATGTCGGTTCTCTTGCGGCACTGTTTGATGTAACCCTGATGGGAAAAGAAAAAGCATCAGTGCTTGCATTTTGCACCATCAAAAAGTACATACTGTAAATAAAATCCTTATACAATAATTACCACAGTCACAGCAATTATTTGCTATTATGCTATACAGCTACACTGTTTTCAGACCTCACAGATGTCTTTTAGGTGCTTGATGTAGTCTCTCTCTGTGCTCATGATCTCATTGATGACGTTGGTCCTCATCTGCTCTTTACAGGGTAAACCAGGTCCCAACAACAGGCCCAGTTCTGCTCTGCCCTCTTCTCCAGCCTGTGCCTCCTCCAAGTGGGCTAGATATTCCTCCATGGGCTCATCCTGGTTCACACGCAGCTGAGAAAAACAGAGGTAAAAAGGAGTTGAGGAATTCTCACTTCACCCACAATTATTGGGCATGCTGTTTACGAGCCATGTCTTGATCAGAAAAAAAATCCGTCCAATTTAGGCCAACTACGCCTAAAAGTGTGATTAAAAGATTTATGGATTTTTTTTTCAGCAACCTGGGCACTCACCCGCACAAAGCTGGCAGGGAACCAGCCCTCACTGTCCATGATGCGACCCCACCACCACTCCTTGTTAGTGGCATCCACTACTTCGATAACGTCACCGGCCTTGAAGCCGAGCTCCTGGTCATCCATGGTGACGTGGTCCCAGAGTGCCTCCGCATACACCACACTGCCATCACTGATCAGCTGCAGAGGAAACACCAAAGAAGAAACGTAGGTTACTGATGTAATATGTCACAACTTTGCTGCAACACATTCTTCAAATCTTCAAAAGTTCAAATGAGTTTTTACAGTTTTTCACTAGCTGACTAAAAAAAAAGCTCTTGGAGCTCCTCCTCCAACCTCTGACAATTGTCTGGTTGGAGTTAGAACACAATAGCCTGGAATGGCCTAGATGAGGTACTAGCTTTATATCTAAATACACTTGGAACATTGAAGGACGCTTTTTAGAACTTGACCCAGTTTATATCTTTGACATCATTCTATAAAGGCTCATTATTTTGACTGCTGGTGTGTTTACCAATCCCATTTGATATTCGTTTTTTCTAAAATATTGGTTGTCATTGCTTTCAAATGTGTTTTGAGTAATGTATTGAATGCATCATGAGCAGGGTGCCTGGTTTGGAAGCTAAATCAAAGATTAGGTGATGTAGCACAGGGAAGCTGTAAACAAGGGGAGGTTGCTTATATTCAGCACAACATATAGTAGGTCAGTTTTGA
This sequence comes from Macropodus opercularis, assembly GCA_030770545.1. Classification (NCBI taxonomy): domain Eukaryota; kingdom Metazoa; phylum Chordata; class Actinopteri; order Anabantiformes; family Osphronemidae; genus Macropodus; species Macropodus opercularis. Next base: position 10,406,496 of record JAUCMP010000028.1, read on the forward strand.
CATTAGGCTAACAAGAAGACTTTGACTGAGACACTGCAGAGCAGCGTAAGTGTGAGAGACACAGGAACCAGACTGACACCAGAAGGAGATGGAGCCAGTGTTAATGATGAAGATGCTGCAGTGGTCATATTTCACACTGGCTCATACACGCCACCATTTTCACTGCGTCAACACGGCCCCAGGCTCCACAGGGGCCATCCATTATGCTGATCATCCTCTCACTCCTGCAGAGGCAACAGAAATTCGATTGGACCACAGTCCAGAATCTCTTCTCTCTGCAGGGGCATCTCTTGCAGACATCAAAGAGAAAGTCTGGATTTCTTTCACACTACCTCGCCAGTGTTGTTAAAGACACAGTCATCTTATTTTACACTATGTAATCTGGCTCTCAGCTACACTGATCCATCATGGCGATGAAAAAAAAACAAAAACGGACAATGTGGTTGTTGCTAAGAAACACACCCACACCATCTTGCCTCTCTGCTGCCTCTCTCTCCAGTTTCCCTTCTGACGACATGACACCACAAGATCCTCTTAATAAATGTTACTCTAGCAAACCACTACAATACATAGCTTTTTGTAAACAGGCCAAGGACCAAGGACATAATGACAACATACTGGTCATTATGTCACTATGATAACAATGACACTTCATTGTTAATGTTAATGTTAATGTTCTGTTTTAAGATTGTTGTGCTTTTGCTGAATTTGAATCTGATTAGTCATACAAATTCAACTTCATACTTCTAACAAATTTCCACAGGGCCAAAGTGTATTCAACCACCATTTCAATATTTCTATATTACGTATATTGGCATTTCCTCTGTCACTTGATCCCAATATGTAGAAGATCAACACACATACTACTGTAAACACACAGTGCTGTAAATAGAACACTTATTATTTTATTATACCCATTTGCCATACATTATTGCCAAAAACCAAACCACTGAGAAAACTGATGTTAATTGAAAGGGACCAGAAATATACCTTTGAGAAACTCGATTTAGATACTAAGGTCATTTTACATGACCTAAGGGGCATAAAACATATTTGATACTAAATCAAATGAAAAGTAAGAGTTAAATAACACAAAATACATATCAGAAATGGCAAGGACATTATTGTATTGGAATAAGACTTCATAGAGCAAACTAGTAAAGTATCATTTATTTGAGTGGAATCCATAATTTCTTTACATTCAAAAGCACAATTTCATGTTATATTTGTGTGGTTATGATTTGAATTTAGAAAACGTTGTATAATAGACACTTCAATCTATCAGTCTTGCACTTTCATTTAACCTCCTTTTTTATTATAAAATATTAAAGAAAAATAAAATATAAATGAATAAACATTAAAATAAATGTTGAGTGTTGTACAGTGTTTTTGATATACAGCATGTAAGCATTAGGGTTTTTGATATGTCCAGTTAGACTGTGTGTCTTCCATACAGTAGCGCCAATGCCAACATGAATATGCTAATGTCATCACCTACAGGAAACTGACATACTCTAGTTGCGCCCATAGTGCTAATGTTTTTAGTCACTTGTACCAATGATGTAAGTGACCGAGAATATGGATCATCATCAAGTTATTGCTTGTGTTTTCTAACCCACTTGTGTGATAATAAGATGTATAGTTGGCTTACCCTGGTTAACTAGTGGCTGGCCAGTGAATGCAGTGAGCTGGTTTAGTTTCGTTAAGACCTGGCCTTCTTTTCTGACCTGCTCTGACCTGCTGATGGCACATGGCCTTTGTCCTACCCAATAGCAGAGAGAAATCATCAGTCATCAACAACTATCAGACTGGTAACTGTGTCAGTAACACGGCGACTTGCTCCCTCACTTATTGTATTACAAGTTGCCCAAAGGTACAAATCACAAACCACTAAGTAACACAAAACATCTGACAAAGCCCACAAAATCAAACTTTTAAGTAAGGTGAAATTGGTTCTTCACAACTATTACAAGTTCAGGCAAAACAAATGTTACTAAAATGAATACACCAGTCACAGCTACATTTAATTTTTAATTATATATGAAATATATAAAATAACTTTTTTGTATGAATTTCTGGTCTGTTATGGTTCAAGAGCTCAGATAAAGAGGTCACTGACAATATTTCTTTTAGATCAGTGCATATGAATATTGAAAACAATGGTCTATGTTTAGAAAACGAGCTGCAGAGATACAAAGTCAGATGTTACATGGCCTGGAATCTCTCCACACCACAGTGGGGATGCTGTTATTGGATTACTTTTTATTTTAATATTAATAATTATTGTGTCTTCCTGGCTGAGTATGCCTATTGCTGCCTAAAAGCTAATCAGTGAATGCTAAATGGTATCTAAAACATTTAAAGAAATGGTCTCGGAAAATATTAAGTCATTTTATCGCTGAGGAATATTTTAAAAAATAAAACATTTTCATTTTCATCTGATATGATGGGGTGGAGACTTAAATTACAGAGACATGCGTAAATACTAGAAATAAATTAAAACAATCTGCAGTTAATAGTCAGTACTACTGGTACTGAAGAAACAAATGTTTTTTTCTTCACATCATCTCAGTCCACATCACTCCATCTTATGATCATATTTGCTTCTTAGATCACACATCTGCACACATCATCCATTCTCACACAACAATTTCTCCTCTCTTCCTGTTTGTACCTGTGTTTTGCTGCCAAGTTGGACACCCATCAATCCCAGCAGCCCCACACCTCAACAGGCAGTCCTTCTTTGTACAGGTTCCTTTGTGTGTCAGTTTATCTTTCTCTTGTTGTTTTGTCCTCCATCTAGAAGCTTGTGTTTGTGTGTGTGTGAATGTGTGTGTGTCTGGAGAAGAGAATGGTCTTCACGCTCTACTGGAAAGCCAGGAGAAACATGAGAACCACGTTGATGATGATGAGCAGCATCATGATGAGGAACACCACCACCTTTTGGGTCTCTGGAGGGAGGTTGCAGCGCAGCATAGTGTTTAAGAATCCCATCCTCTGCCTGCTCCACCTCCCTGAGCCGCTGCCACGAGCCATCAGTTCCCTGGTCTCTTCCTCCTCCTCCTCCTCCTCACCACCTCCACCCCTCCCCTGTCGCCTTTCCCTCAGTGACAAGCCTCCACACCACACGGCGCCACCTCGTCCTCCTCTCCGACTGTCGCCGTTGCTTTCCTCTAGAGTCGGTCTCCTCTTCCTCTCAGCTCTGGCGGCCGCCTCTTCTGCTTCTCCTGCCACTTTGCCAATGCCCAGTGTTGCCCCGGCCTGCCAGTGGAGGCTGGGTGCCTATTTGTGTCAGCGTTTGTGTGAATCTGCGTACTGTGAAGCTATTTGTGTGTTACATGAGGAGCATCCCCCCTCCTCCTTTACTCCCCTTCTCCTCTTTGAGAAAGGCACCTCCCCTGTTTTTCTTCAATGTTCCAGCAGTATAGTCTCTATTTACCTTTCAGATTCTTTATTTTCTCTTTCAGTCAGGATATCAGGATGAAAGATGGAAGACAGGATGCTGCATATCTCCAGTTCATGCTCATGCCTCCCGTTCTCTTCCTTCCTCTCCTTTTATTGTTGGTCCACTTGTTTTCCGGCTTGTTCTTCTCTCACTCCAGCCTGCATAGGCTCAGTCGGTTCTCCGTCTCAAACCTTCCGACCATTTCTTCTCTCTCTGCATCGCTCCGTTTCTGCCCACCTTTGCGCTCCTGCTAAAATGGTGCTTGGTGTTCTGCCTAGAGCCGTGCTGCCTCAGTTATCTATCTAACTAGCAGGATCACCCTTTCCTCCCCCCTTCCCTTCCTTTTTCTTTTTTGTGTGCCCACCCTTGCATAGCTGGCAGCCAATCAAAATGCAGAGTGTGTCGGCGTATCCTGGAGACCAGAGTAGTTGAGGCAGGGCCATAGCAACCCTTTAGAAAGAGGGGGGTGTTGAGATGAAAGGAACAGAGGAGGGGTACAATGGAGGCCATGCAGAATAATTGATAGATCTCAGGGGAAAAGGGAAAAAGTGTATGTGTATGAGTGTGTGTATGTGAACGCACATGTGCAGTGGAATAAGGCTTGAATGCCATCTGCTGCATTCATTCACATGAGTCTAATCGTAGCACATAAGCATAGGAAATTAAACAGCAATAGAAGAAATGTATGATTTGATGCACTAACTCAAGTTAAAACATTTACACCAAACCAAACCAGGAGTCAGCATCATACTTTTTCTTCTTGTGCTAAGTGTAGCTACAAGCTCAGTGATTCATACAGTAGATGTATCATTTAAGGTGCAGTAATTTTTTTAGCTACTTGTACAAAATCTAGAATTGCTGTGGTTTTATCTGTATACAAATAAGAGAGTATTTCTAATAAGATGCAGGGGGGGCGCTGTTGTGTAAATGTGGTTGATACAACATATTCAGCTGCTGAAAATGGTTGTTTGATACTGAGGTACAGTAAGGCCATAGTTTCTGGTGAGATCCATTTGTTTTTGTCCATGATTTTCACATTATTCCATTTTTAAAAAGGTCACTTAATGTTCCTGCACATTTACACTGAATTATTATAAAAACCCATGAGTCAATTAAAATAGGATTTAGATGGTCAATCCTACTGACAAAGACAACCAATAAAAAACTTTTCAACAATTTTGCATTTTGTTTTTACAAATTCCTGGACAGACAGGGTTTTTCTAGAGAGATTCTAGCAGAGTAAATCAAAGTAAAACCAGCAGAGAATAGTGGAAATGAGTAATGACATTATATTATAATGACGGAGCCACAAAAAACAAATATGTCTATATTTTGTATGGTTTTTCCTCTCACCATGAATTAAACTTAACAAATGATAAGTATTTTGATAATTATTTTAGCCATGTTTAAGCAAGCAATTGATCTGGGGAAGGCAGAGAACCATTATCTTCCCTACTTCCATCTCTCCATGGGCCTGACCTTAATATGCAGGTAGAATCACCCATCACCACTAACATGCAATATAATCTGCTCATTCCATTTCACACAAAGCCAGGGGGGCTTGGAACTCATAGATTGATGATTTCAAATGCGTGTTTTAAATTTTGTAAAACTTGAGGTGAAATTACTGGTGTCATCAATCAATGAACAAAGATCTCAAAATGGATTTCGATGATAGCAGAGACACAAGACAAGATATAAACAAGGTAACACACACAGCAGCCTCCGTGACACGTCTCTCTACATTTCACCAGATCTTAATGGGTCTCTACTGACTGAGCTGCCTGTGCAGCACGGACAGTCCAGCAGTAAGAAAACCATTTTGATGACAAGGCCATTGTAAGTCTGTGACAGAACAAGCATGACCAGCCCCACAAAGGACTACTTACTGTATTGTCAACCTTAATTTCTACTGCTTCTCCTTTGTAAGACGAAGAAATATTGGGTGATGTTTGTCTATTTGGATTTACCCCATTACAAAACTGAGTAGGGTCTTCGCAAGATACGTTCAGGCCACATACAACGTGAAGGCAACTTCACGGCCAGTTCGGCCCAGGCAAAAAGGCCAAGCATTGAATGATGATGATGTTTTGCGCTGGTGGAATATACGGAGATCAACTTTACAGTGTCACACTGTGGCAATGCACATCGAGAAGCCTCGCTTAGATTCTGTAAGCATGCACACGTCTAAATCACATTTTACTGAGCAACAGCAGAATCTAGAGCAGGTATCCATGACAACCACATAACCCAGCAACCTAAGTGCTTGTTTTTCTGCACCCCTCTTAGAAAAAAAGACCATGACATCCATTTCTAGCCTTTTGGGGCTACACTCTGTTTTGCTTGCTACTGTACCAAACTACAGTAACACTACATAAGGTCCAGAACTGCACACGCTACCAATTCATTTCCACATTTTTTTCCTCATAATTCACTTTATTTAGATCGATTTAGATTATTATTGATACTGATTTTGCAGCCTCATATAACAAAGGCCACAGGCTTATAGAGCAGTGCATCAAATCAGAGCTCGACAGAAGATATCTTCAACACAACATTTTAACATCTAATAATCAAACAACTGTTATAAATTGATCTAATTTAATATTCAGTATAAACCAACATTTAAAGGGACAAATAGACAAAAGCCATTGTTTGAGGGTATAGGCTACATCTTCACATTGTCTACCTCATTGATGGCAAGCTGCTCCCCTCCACCTCCACCTGGGTGTCCAAAACGATGTCCAGCACTGCTAAACTCCTCATACAGCAGGTCCTCTTCACTCCCCAGTTCATCTCCAATACCAGCCTTGTCTGACGCGCCATCAGGAACAACCACCGCTGGGACATGGAAAGAAGTAGCGGACAAATGAAAAACAATGTCAAAAGACAGTATGATTAGGTGACTTGAATGATATCTTGAGTGTTAAAATGTCTATGTAATAATGTCAGTGCTGATCAACTTGACTTCCTTCAACTGATCAAACCAATGAAGCATGTTAATGACAGTTAATAGCAGTGACAACATGCAACTAACAAATACATTGTCAACTCCACTGATATGTATTTTCTAATTACAGGAAAAATTACAGCTCTAACCATGCATTCCTTAAGATACATAAAGACTTTGTATGTTTAACACATCATCTAAGAAACATTGCAGTACATACATTAACTACTGTAACTTATACAAATACAATATGAGACAAATGAGACTGAACAAACAACTTTACATATTCATAGACCTCAGAGCGCTAATACAATAGTATTAAGTATAAATAATATAATAATAAGATGTTGTGTGTACATCTACTTTACGTCTTAAACATATTTACAGTCTTTGCAGCATTTACTGATCAGGAGCCTTAGTGTACTCAGGAATCTAGCAGCATCCTGTTAATTACTAATGAATGCAGTGACTAACGTGATGGAGTATTTATTACCTTCATACATTAACCCAACATTACTCATACATTATTATTCATGGAAATAATTAACCTACCAAGGTGCTGTTTATTTTGGCCTGGTTTTGTTCAATAGCTTTTAGGCTTAACTTGCTCACAATTGATCATCAACTGACAAACAAACTATTCTTTATCAGAAGCCTCATTCCATGGTAATTTGATGCTTTTATAAAAGAGGCTTTGTGCTTCCTTTTCTTCCAGAAACATCATCTGAAGTGTCTGAACTCCCACTTTGCGGCTACCTGGCTGATGAGCTAAAAATACATTTTGTGTCACACCTCATCATAGGCGTCACCCTCAGCTGCCTTGCCGACAGCTGTTGCCATGGAGGATGTATCTGTGGTGGCAAATCACCGTGGAGACAGAGGACGATAGATATAATGAAAAAGCACAGACAGTCCCCTCTGTGATGTGAAAAAACGCAACTCCACTATTAAACAACGCACAATAAGATTCAGCGGGTGGGGGCATTGCAAATAATGGGCTCTTTTCGTTCTACCTCTGGCACAGCGTACTGAAGAGATTTGCAACATCATGTACCACTACATATTGTAACATAGCCATCTTTAGGATTATGGAAGCTGCAGGTGCTGCCCTCACGGGGGCAGTGTAGGACACCCTGACTGTTTGCATGTAATCCATGCAAACAAATCCAATTCTTCTTTAGATAATCATCTTTCACTACAGTTGTTCCTGACAACAGTTGCCTGCTGCCATTGCTGGATGGCATTGCACACAAAGACAACCTTTTATTTCTACCTCACTCACTCTCCCATAAAGTCTTGACCAGTGAAGAAGACAGTGGCTGTATCTACAGCTTCCTGTTTCAAGTATGAAACCTTAAAATGGCGTTTACAATCTTCATCCATCATACAGCACCATCAGAGGGACATCTAGCTGCTCCCAATATGCTCTGCACCACAGGCTTAAAGGTCCACACGGGAGTCACAGGTGTCCTTTTGCACAGTCACTCAATTTTTGAGACAGTATCCTCTAGACAGATTTATGAATGTGCCAAACAGCTTTCATTTTATAGACACAGATATACTAGTGTACAAGTTATACTGACTTCCATCACTGTAACTTGTACTTTTCATCATTACTATTGTCACAGGGTCATGGGCAATTTACTCTGTAGTAATTAAACCTTCCAGATACAGGTGTATAGTGTTTATGCTACACTTTCTAACACATTCTCTCTGTATTACGGTGATTCAGCATTTTACTAAGACTTCTTTTACCTCAATAATACTTGTATTCTGTTTTGCTTATATCATGATTTATTAATGGTTTCATAAACGATAACAACAAAAACAAAAGGTGACAAATTCTGAAGGGATTGGATACTTTTTGGAGGCATTGTACTGTATTTGAAAAACAATAAATGTTGTTGTACCTTCCATAATGACAGGCCTTACACATAAACTACAGTGAGATCCTTGTGAATTACTCAGTTAGACCTTCCATATGGCTGGGACGACTAAACAATGTGCTTGATAAAAAACTGATACACACACAGCAGAGTGTCAAAGTGGCATGTGTAATCTCCTCTGTTGTTCTATCATCCACAGAGAACAAAAGCAATCATTGTTATCTATTGAATAGCGTGGCAGCTTCACACAGGCCACCGTGTCACTCACAGCAGGGAGGGAGAATTCACTGTTTACTATTTGTATCTTGCTTGACTGGTCAGCCTGTGCGTGTATGTGTGTGTGAGTGTGTGCTGCTGATGTGGATCACAGAACAGGACACTGATTGAAAAGCGCTTTTTTTATGTGTATACGTCATCACAGGAAGTTGAAGTGAAGGCAAAGCGTGTTAGTGTGTGAGTTTGGACTGTAGCATTTAATCATCCTGAGCCTCTGGATGTGGGTTAGCCATATTAGTGGATCAGATTTGTCTGCATAGAGAACATTTAATACTCACTGGCACCAGTTCATGCATGTCTCTGTGTGTGTGGCTGAGGAATTCAAGCGTAATGGTTTCATTAGATGTGTGTGCGCTGCAGTGTGACACGTGCCCACTAGCAGCACGTGAATTAACTGGCCTGCAACAACAGTAGCTGGAATGTAGACACGCATAGTGTAATTTACTTTAACCTGATCCCACATATATTTACTGCTGTCCCAAATACTCACTAGAATATTTAATATATATTAATCTACATCTTAAAGTAGTCTCTTACTAATGCACTATTTCAGATTATACAGGTGAAATCTAGAGCACACAGCAATAATAAAAGGGATTATCAGTCTTGTAGTTGGAGTTTAGCTCATCATGAATATAAAGGAACCTTTGTTAAGATCACTCCGTAACATATTCCTCTACCTAATAATAAGCAAAACTTTCTTTCCATCCTGGTTATTAAAAATGATGTTAGTTGCTGTAACAGACGAGATGATCACATCAACTTGGAGTGTAGAAATTATTATTAGAAAGTTATTAGATGAGCTACTGTAGCGCTAAGCATCCATCAAAGATTATGGTGCCATTGTGCTTGTCAGATTCACAGTGATGTCATTGTGTTTAGCAAAAATTTTAGCCAATAACAAATCAAAAAGAATCCCTCAGAATCACATGGTAGTGTACATTCGGTGCTGCCATCTCTATGCTAATATATGCTGTGACTTGATAATAACTTGAGCTGTTAGTGTGTTTGAATGCATTATTCAGAAATCAATTTACTAGGAAAGTGTTACGTGTATCCTCCCTTCAGCATAGTTTGACACTACCGCTGTTTCTGCCCTGTCTTATATGAAGTGACTTATTGGATTTGGGCACCATGCCAAATGTTCCTTCAAGGTGACAGAGATGCCCGCTAGCCAGCGCTTCAGCTGCCACTTCCCTACAGCTCAGCATGCAGCCACACACACACACAAGCACACACACACCCACACAGTGTTGATAGATGCTGCTACACCCCTGTCTAAAGATGGATTTTTAGTTAAAAGGCATTAACATTACTTTACTTTAAAATTACTTTCTCTACTTCACTTAAAAATGCATACATAACCTGTCACAGACACCACTATCTATTCTTAAACTATAAGCCGCACTTACAGCATCATAGATCAGTGTTAAGGACCCTCTTACACAGAGCACATCTTATCAGTGAGGAGAGAGGGGATACAGCCCAAAGACCTAAAACCAGGACCTAGCCACCAGAAGCATCCCACAGCGACTCTTATATAACGAATTGTCAAAAATTTAACAAACGTCACACGCCTCAAATCGCCCTCAAGTACCAAATGCTGTAATATACTGTAAAAAGGTGTAATTAACTACAGCATCCATAGAGAAGAGGTTGCAAGGGGTTATACAGGATTTGATGTGATTTCACATATAAGAAAGATCATCTTTGAGAAACACTGTCTCCTGCTGCCATCGGCTGTCAACCCACTCTTGACAGTTTTCTTGACCACTGAGATGTCACTAAAATGTAATTCTTCCCATAGTTTATCAGGACAAGGCCATTTTTTCTTATCGTTATTTTGTCCTCCATGAATCACTGGCATTGGTGCCTAAGGCAAATCTGGGCCACTCATGATAAATGGTTTCTTTTACTTGAAAACACTATGCTGAACTCAGCAGAATATATTGTCTAGAACCATGACTGGCTAGATAAGAATATATCCAATATTTGTTAGTCCAAACTGAAGCAATCAGATTTGAGCCTGTATAAATTTGTTCCCCTATGGGGAAGAAGCGGTGGAAAATGAATGAATAAATGAATGAATGATGCTTTTCTTCAATGACTGGCCTGAAGTCTGTTACTGTGTCTACTTACACAAACAAACTGCAGTCTATTCTCTGAGAATATAGTGGGTAAAATATGGATTTACATAAGTAGTAATTTCAGGACCAGATATAATTACTCAGCATTTGACCATCTGTAACTGTTAATGACCATACTTTAGAGGAAATTGGTCTACATATGGGTAAGTTGGACCTAAAGTATGTCACAAATGTAGAAACAGTGGCGCAATATAAAAATCTACTATGAATAATTATAATTAATCATAATAGGTGAGCTGTCTACCTGTAAGACAAAATTTACATTTACATAATTTTCACTGGCATGGACGGGCCTACTCTCTCAGACATTTCTACATTTCATGCAATTCCACAATACTGCAATTGTGCATAGAGAAATTAATGAATAGAGACCTAGCATGACCTAACATGCCCACAGAAATCAAAAGACCCTTGACTGCTAGGCAGGAAGGGAGACATATGCTGCATCCTCTTCAGTGGCAAACAAACATCTCTTAGGCTACTTATGGATGACAGCAATTACACTGTATATTGATTTTCATAAATAGCATAATACCACATACAGTATACATATACTGTATGAATAGATAAAATAGCAGAATAATATAAAAACAAGACAGAAGCCTAGTCAAACCCATTCATGTGTAGTATAGACATCAGAGTTAGACAGCAGTTGTGATTTTAATAATGTGAACGATAACTATCATCTAGAAAAGAACAGAAAGGCCTCAACCTTGTTTACATCATATCTGGAAGTCCATTCACTGTGTTCTGGGAGGACTGCTTTGGCAGGTTAGGTTGTCTGTTGTGGCTGGACACATCAAGCAGGTGCTCACTCACAGCGAGACGTTTGATGTGCATGCTATGCATCAGTTACTCTGTGTATTGATCCGCCCCAAAATTACTTTTTGGCTGTGAAGCCAAATATACACAATACTGACACCACTGTGATGTTATCTGGCTTTACAGTCACTTACAGCGCTGAAGGTTCAACCAAAAGCAAGGATGTACACACTTTCATATATGGGTTTAGTTCTTTTGTAGGTGATACAAGAGTTGACAGGGCAAATCATTTTTTTGTGCTGCAGCTCTGAAGCAATATGGTGCAGTACAGAAGTGTGGTTGAATGTAGTAACCTAGTGCTTATTGAAATTCAAGGCAGACATCGTATAAATTGTGTTAGGAAGACCAGCCAGGCCTGAGGGGTGTGAAGAGAAAACACACTCTGTGCAGCATTGACAGGTATGAAGAAGCCATTGGAGTAAAATACAACATAAAATTAAAAGAAAACAGCTTTTACCGCCAACCTCTTACAAAAATCTCATCAATGAGTCCCACTGGAAACATTAACACTGATGCATGAAAGTCACATAATGGAGGAGAGTTCTACAGTTTGACCTTAATCAGAGCTCTATGACAACCTGACAGCTTTGAAGGCCTTGGACTAACACCTTAATCAAAAAAATACTTCAGCTCACATAACTTAAATACGTACAATATGGCTGGAAACTAATGGTGGTTAGTAGATTTTGGCAGCTAATATCTTCAGAATATAGTCAGAATATAAATATGCAGTGAGTGTTTTGGTACTGGACAATTAGTGGAACTTAAAGACAATGCATTTTATTAAAAAGCAAAGTTTATGTTCTTTCTCTACAGTACTGTATATATCACTAACAGGTCTTTTCACCTTGACTAATCTCTATCCTCATGCCTAAACAGATGCAGTAGTATTTCAGTTGCTGAGTCATGGTTTAGAAACAATGTCAGAAAAGAGCTGTCATTTGAAATGTTACTGTGTTACTGTAAATGTATTTGTGACACCGGATCAACAGGTGTCAGAACACACAGTTCGCTGCACATGAGGCTGTGAAGTCAAACTAGTCAGACAGCCCAAGCTGACCTCTGTCTCCCATGTTAAAAGCACCCAGTGTCATTAATGTTATTAAATATTGGTGTAGTACAGTGTGTGTATGTGTTTTTTTATGCGTGAGACAGAATCAGAGAAAAAAATAGTTTAAATGCAGTGCAAGCACATGACGTCCAGCTATTTTTCTATGACTAAGCATACAGTACAGTACATCTACGCCGCATGACTCAGGTTCTGCATATTTTAATGTAGCATTATGGTGGAAACAGTTGCCTGTGCTCAAATGTATTCCGGTTGGTAGAACTGACTTCTGCATTTGAAATATTAAAAACATCAAATAGGGTCTATCTTACGGTATGTAATAACAACAATAACATGAAAAGGGAAAAACTGATTAGTTTATGGCCTTTGTCAAAGTATTTTCATGTATAGAACACATTTTCAGTATTACAGGTCCTCAAACTCCCTGATTTGCTGTGTGGTTCTTCCCCTCTTCTCTCTCTCATTGTGCTGACATCCAATAGGCAAACATGACAACAGACGATTTAAAATCTATGACCAGATGGAATCAAAAACAGTTTAGCTTATAAAATTTTATACCAAAAAGTTAACATCCCTGCAAAAACATAAAAGATGCTCTTACAGCCTCTTCTTATAGGTTGTAGCTTACACAAAATATATTAAGGATTATTATTTTCATTTTCAAGTAAAAGTAAGTTTGAAGTACAATTTTAACGTTTTAACCTGTTCAAACTTAAATTACTCTTACTTACTAATTACAGCCCAAGAGACCATACACAATTTTTAAGTAAATGTGCGATGTAACCAAGGAATGAAACCAAGGGTCTAGCTGGACACGTTCACTGTAAGGACCTAAGCTTTAGGTCGAGAGTCCTTAGTCAGGACAGGAAACAGCTGTTTGGTCTATTAATGGGTCTGTCCTGTCTTTCCCACATGACCACCATAGGAGAACACATAGAAGGAAATGCGATTTGGATATTATTGGATAATGTTACCAGACATTTTCATATCACTGTTTAAGCGCTGCATAATATATTTTTTTGGTGATAGCTGTATACAGCATGTTACAAATTCACATGAATCTCAATCTTGACAGTAAGGGCAACGCTGCAACGACATAATTGTAATTAAAGCCACAATCTGAACTTAAACACTGTACTAACTTCTTCACGTCTTCACCCTCTGACTTACTGCAGAACAGTGTAAACCTGCCACACAGATCTCAGAGCTGCTGGGTTCACTTGTGTCTCAGCTCCCTCGTTTCCTCTGCCGGACAGCTACACAGCTGTTGACCATACATGGCTGCAGTTAGAGCCACAGCTCCTGATTCTGCAAGCTTTACCTGACAGCTATGGATTTACCACACACTAAGGTTTGCTCACTCCACCTCCAGACCTCATGGCTACTTCCCCCTGAAAACACTCCTCCACCTTCCCTGTGTCTTCTGACTCTCTGTCTTATCAAGTTTGGGAAAACGTCACTTCAGTCTGATTCCCTTTTATGTCTTCCCTTCTCTTACTTTGGGGCATATGCAAGTTTACTTACTCAGAATTTGGGACATTGCTCCGACCACTGTTACATTTTAACACAAATTAATAAATGCCAACATACAATAAATATTTTTGTAATTTATTGATAAGTAAATACTATAATATATACTAAGTGACATTAAACAGATGGCAATTCATATCACTGACATTCATACATTTAGTTTGATACTTGTTTTGCAGCAGCTGGAAAAAGTGGCACTACTCCAAGCTTCCACATATAAATCTACATGACATTATATAAGACAGGCAGCTGTTTAACTAAACATCAGAGCTATTTTTCTCCCTAGAAGAAATTAACACATTCCCTGTGCCACGGTGTGCCAGTTCTGTTGTTTACCATACTATCCCCGGCTGCTCTGATGGCAGAACTCTTATTACCAGTGAGTGCCTGGATGTTAACGCCTGGTGGGCTGTTCTGAATTTGCTTTTCTACGCAGTAAACACTGCTAATTACACAGTCAGTTTCTCTCTTTTATAAAGCAATATGAAAGCAGCTTATATCATTGTGACCTAAAACTTACAAACTTCCTCCTTAAACTAGACAGTCTAGTTTAAATACATTGAAGCAGTGATTTCAGTGACATCACAGAACTGGGGTACTTCAGAAGCCTGTTACTGGAAGCGTTTCAGCTTAATGGGTGATAAGGCTGACAAGTGATGATTTGCAGATCTCAGGACATGCCTTACACGATGAGTCAGCACCATACATTTAAACAAATAGGGAAAACAGCATCTCTTGAGCACTGATCAGAGAAGCATTCACATTTTCTTACTTCTTAATACTTACTTTCATTCCCTAAAACCTCACTGTAATTTAAATTGGATTTTATTTTGTACTCTTTCACCCTCCAATCAAACCCCAAATTAAGAACTTTGGAAAGTAAGGAGCAGGATAAAATTGCCTTTTTAACATTTGCTTTCAAAATGTGCGTACACAATAATACAGTATTAGATCAAGACTTTCATACAGCACAGGCAAACCCATCAAAGATTTGAATGGAGCACCAGGGAAGAGGGGAGGAAGCAGCCCTCTTCACTGCTGCTCTTATAAATAGGTACAGTCGGGCAAGTTGTCCTTCTAAACAGGGAGAGACACACCACAGAGCTCCATCTGAGGAGGAGTTCAGCAAGTTTTCAAATTACACTTTTTACTTGTTAGGGTCTGTTTGCCACTGCCACTAAGATGACCTTTGTGAGTGCAGCTAGTAGTTGAATAGCCTTTGTATTGATCTAAATACATTTATACAATAATTTCTAAAGTCTACATCTGTTTATACAGTAAATGTTTCGACCCTTCTCATGTGACGTGTTTACAAGAATAAAACATGTTTGCTTGCACTGAACTACATCGCATGACCAGTATAAGTAATAAAATGGATTTATCCTTTAATGTCATGTAAAAAGATTCAATGCTGCTGTTCCAAACAGCATTAGAGCACCAAGTGAATAAAGGTTGCAGTGGAGGCACAGACGTAAACCAGCTCTGCGTGTCTGTCTAATGGGAGGATTATGTGGGCTTTTATAATGAGAGTGACTAATGAAGAGGATGAGCGCTGCACATGGCAAATAGGAGTTTTAGACCTGGTGAAAACACTGGCCAGGTCATCTGAGTGAAGCGGATTTTATCCCTGCTCAGCTTAACCTCTCTGATGGTCTAACAGCAGAGAAATAACAGCTGTTGAATGTGCACAAAATATTTATCTTCACTGTACTGAATTCTTTCTACATCATTCATTTACAGCTTCTCTAATGATGTATGACCAAATATGAAAGTTTACAACTACTACTAACTTATATGTTCACCTGCCAAGTAACACATCACATTTGTTTAGAGAAGATTTCTTATTGACAGGAATCAAGGAATGTTGAGAGGCGTAAACAGTATAAAGAATTATTTTATTTAGCTAGGTAGTGCTGTAATAGCTTGACACATTCAGTACTACTCCTGTGCAATATCATTAGAATGTAAACTACAAGATTAAACGTTGCCAAGGAACGGGAAAATAAGCCTGAGCAATACTGGCAGCACAGTTTTTGAGCAGACGAAACCAAAATAAATACGTTTGGATCAGCTAGGGTCCAGCATGTTTGCCGTGGACTTAGCCAAGACTACGGCAGTGACTGCACAGTGACGACTGTTAAACATGGAGGTGGAAGTGCTAAGATCACATTTATAAATAGCACTATCAATGCAAGATTGTATACATGCATACTGAATGAAATATGGCTCACAGAGGACGATTTCCGGCTTAGGCTTTGGGTGTATGCGGTAGCTGGAGATAAGCCAGAATATCGTTTTAGCAGTACAACGTTGCGCAGGATAACCTTGCACAACCTGTAAGTGTTTTGTGCTTCTCTTGTGTTAATGGTAGCAGCTAGATGCAGCAAGCAATGGTAGAAATTCCTGAAAAGAGCTGGAGTCTATCTTTCCTTCCTCCTCTTGTCCTTCATTTGCCCATCCCCCCTTTCACTCCTGTTCTACTTCACAACCTCCCCCATTTCTCTGATAATAATGCAAGGTGTGCAGCAGGAGGAGAGATGTTGAGGTTCTTACAGGCGTGCAGAGAGGAGAGGAAGGTGTATTTGTATGTGTGACACTAGTCGATGTATAGCTGTTTGTGTTCGTGTTATATATTGTCTACTGCATGTGTGTCTTTTAATTCTCTACTAGTGTTTGCAAAATCAGAGCCAAGAAGTCCCCTAGTCCCTAATGACTGTATCACGATGTGTGTATTATTTGGCCTTTTTGCATGTTGAAAGGCAGAGAATACAGCATACTGATGGTTATATCTTTATATTTATCTACCTCCTCCTGTTTCACCCACTGTGTCCTTGAATGCTGTCTTCATATTCAAGCCCCACTCAGCTCTGTCTGTCTGCTCATTGGTCAGATATCATCTTATTAGCTCTGCTTCTGACATGAACAACATTACCTCTCGGACCGCTCATATCTGTTTCGAATCGGTTAGTACAGACTGTCACTGTCCTCCTCCGCTTACCCTGACTTCTCTGGTAAAACAAATTCTGTCATTACTGCTGTCATGGATTTTTAAAGTCAACCATGGGCCTTCCAGGTACAATATCAAGTATTTAACATAACCTTAAAAAATAATAAAGTTCAGGAACTGTACATGGACAGATTACCACAGAATACAACTGTGATGAATAAACTAAATAAATTCTGTTTTCAAGACATGATGACCAGTGCTATGACATTCACTCAAAAATATGCTGTAGGGTAGTGGTCACACTAATAACCAAGCAATTTCAGAAATCACAACCACACATTCACTCCCTAAAAATGTCAGTGGCTTCTGACTTATATAGAAAGGGTCAGCACCTTAAGGTGTGAGCTTGTTCAACCTGACAGGGCCAGGGCCTTATCTTACATACCAAACATTCTCAGTCTGTGTGGCTTCTGTCTTTAGGCAAAAAAGAAGAGGTTAGGTGATTGAGAGAAGACATGTGAGCTGTGTGATGCAATAACAGCACATGAGCATACAAATCAATAATTTAAAAAAAAAAGAAAACGTATCAAACAATTCTATTCATGGGTAGTCATTTACATTATGTATCCCAAGATAAGCAGCAATTCAGTGTCTTAAAACTGCTGTTACTGAATAAATTGGGCAAACTCAAAAAAAACATTGAAAGAAAACAAACACACTGAAAGAAAATTAAGGGTGACCAAATAATATTATCATGGTTTTATAAGTGTAAAAGCAAAATGCAAAGGGAGCCACAATCAGGCTATTAAGAATCAGCACAAAGCTGACATTTGACAAACGATGCATTATAGAGGAACCATGGGAAAATAATTAAGGCAGTGAAAAATCTGCCTGATAGCACTGAGGAAGACAGTGAATAGTACAGAAAAAGAAGAATGAGCTCAGGCAGCATTTCAAAAGGATCTATTTTTATAAACCAAAACACCCCTCGGCTTGAAGAAGTCAAGGCTTTTAATGCATAAAGTGAACAGCATAAAAAGAAAACATCCTAAAATGCACAGAGACACAGGTATACTACTAGAAACCTACGAACAGTGTTACTGTTCCCTGAGCAAGTGAAGTTCCTCACCAAAGTTTGTGTAGGCTAAGTGTATAAGAGTACTGTAACAAATACTTTACAGCACAGAGACTTATGTAGTGTCATGTATGGTCCAGCATCCTGCCAATCTACTGCTGTTGATCAATGTGCACTCTTTAATGTAGCTCTTTAGTAAATAAATAGATGTGATAAAAAAAAGATGGATAGAGTTTTCAAGTTAGGGAGGGCGGTTGACTCATTATTCCTGTTGCTAACCTGGTTTAATTTTTTCGTGGTCTGAGGCGAAACAGAGACACTGACAGAAATTTATCGACGTACCTTCTCATGTATCTCCCCAAACACACCCCAACCCTGTCTGTGCTGTCTCCCTGCCCGTCAATCAACACCGGTGTGAGCAGTCACCATTTGGGCAGGTGTGCCATCAAACGTCGTGTCAAACCCACTCACCCTGCTCTGCCATTCTCAGAAGCGACAGGAGGAGCCACAAGGCCACAACATGAAGGAGGCGATGAGGAGAGAGTCAAAAAACAAACAAACAAAAAAAAAGACAGTTTGATCCTGAGTTGTTCTCAGTTGGGGGTAGGGAGGAGGGGGACATTTTGTCTGCCATGAGAGGATCACTATGTGAAAAGAGACTGCTGACTGCTAATAACAAAGCAGAGACAGAGAGGCAATCTCCTCTCCTCCAACAAAGACAAAGGGAAATAATTTTAGCCTCCTCTGTTGTTGGGATGCAATCCTCCAAGCCAAAGGGAGGTGGCTGTTTCCATATGGTGGGCTTCACTAAAAGTCTCAATGCTGAACTACGTGTACAGAATGGAGGATGTTTGCACCTCTTAATAAGCTTATGAAAGCTGTGTTCATAATACTAATGACTTCTGCAGAACATTTAAACCTGCATAGATAGATCTATATATCTTAATAATTGTGTCTGTGAAATAATATTATTAATACTGTGAACCCACTTTGGAATGATATCATTCCAAAAGCTGACGACCCATCCCGCAGCAGTCAAGATACAATATAACAATCTGGATCCAAGTGATAGACTGACTCTCTGGCTGGGTACCAGGCCAATGCTGCCATCCCCAGAGCAATGTCACCAATGTGGCTAAAAATGTCCACTACTGTAATTAGCTACGGTTTAGGTGCCACACCACAGTCTGGCTGACACGATTAATACTATTGATTAATGGTTGGGTATTTTCATTTGAAGACTTTCTGCTTAAAAAACAATTGTGCCAGCATCTAGTTTAACATGATTTACTGTACTGTATACTATAATAAAAATCCTTCCTATCCTTCTTTAGAATAGGAATACCTTTAGGAAGGTATTTATGATCTAATGTTGCTTTCAAGATAACTTTTGGTTAGGTAAACACACAAAAATTACTTCATAAAGTTGATAAGGTTAAGGTGTTTTGGGTTAAAATCACCTTCTTGTTAAGATTATATCCATCGCTACAATAATAACCTGGTTAAGGTTAAGAAACCGTCGTGTTTACAAGACACTAATATTATAATACTAATGAATGTACTGTTTGTTGGGAACAGGAAACAAACAACAGTTACGTAAGTTAAGTAAGTCCAACCCTGGCTCATCGACCCAGCATGGTTTTATCCCTCTGAGAAAACTGTGGCTCTAGAACAACATCACTTTACTTCCTCCATTGCTCCCAGTGGACAAGAGTCAGAACAATAAGGTTAAGTTGTTTTTGGACATTTGCTGTTTTTGTATAACACAAATTCAAACTACTTGTGTTTTTTAAGTGAAATCATATATAAATCGTGCCTATTTAAAATAACTATAACTGGCTTATCAGAGGTTGCACAAAAGCACAATGACACTACCTGAATATACTGAAAATAAACATACTGTAAACATACTGAATTGCACTATCAACAAATAATTAAGAATTTTTTAAATTAAAAATAACACATCAATGTTTCCGTTTTGATTCATTGCTTAATCTATCATGACTGAATGATGAAACTGAACAATGAAACTCACTGGAGATTATTGATTTGTGGAAAACCTCTCACTCCAGTTGGTCCATGACATCATGAGCTCAAGCCTCCACCACCACAGAGCTCCATCCCTTTTATGGAACATACATTGCTGAATGACATAACGTAATGGGCTGTTTTGGAGACCACAATGCTATTAAGCAGATTTAATTGCTCCCAGCACTTCGGCTCATTCCTATGCTGCGACACTCCGGTTCACTGCAGGGAGATGTATGGATCATTGACAAGGGTGAATTCTGTAGCTAGCACAATAAGTCACTTTTTGAAGAAGGCCCTTTCCAGTCAATACTATTCCTGCCTTACTGTACTGTACCTCCAAGACATCACTGACCATGGGCACCCTCTGCTAAAAAGGAACCCTTAAAGGAGTAATTATGACGCCACGCTGCCTCGGTGGAGGAGCATGATTTCAGAAAAAATATCTGTGATTAGATGAGGTTTAACCTTTGTGACTTTTTGTTATTGTCTCCCAAGAGTTTAAACACCTCTACAGGTATGCCCAGGGCAATGAGCCAAGGACTATCCATCACCATCTTGACCTGTTTCAGTGCTGCCAAGAAGAATGTGCCCTCTTGTTTTCTATAATAAGAATACAGTGTCACAGGCCCTCTTTGTGATCAGAAGATTTTATAGACAGTGAGATTCCTTTTAGATTAAAGTATAATTTTCTGTCTATATGCAAATCTTGCATGTAGACAACTCAAAAATGATGGCAGCTGGAGGCGACACTTTTGAAGTGGCTTGGCTAGTTTGATGGTATGTTGATGGTTGAACTTTCACCAACTTCGTTGCCATGCGATCATGTCGACCACAGAAACCACATCAAGGAAAATGATTCAGGAGGTATCTGGATATTTAAAAATTCAGTCTAGTGACTTTCCCTTTGATGTTCTACCAATGTAGCTACAGCTGTGAATTAGATGTCAAAGTAGGTAACGAGAGGATAAAAATCACTGCAGTAGTTCTGTTCTTTGCCTTCTCTGTCCCTGTCTAAACTGAGTCACTCCAGCAAAGGTACAACATGAAGACGCCTCAGGCCGAATGGCTGTTCTACAGCGACCTATTTCCCATAGAGCCCTGTGCCTCCCATTTATTGTGATGGATGCTTTCAGACATCCTTCCCTCCTCCCCTCACTGTTTTTTGCCCCATAGATGAGGACAGTGGAACTCTGTGTGTCTGTGTGTGGTACAATGTGCTACGCTATTGCCAGCTGGGCTTGTTTTGATTCACAGGCCAACACAGGGACAAGAATTATATGCATGGGGCAATCACAGACATGGCTATACACTTAATCTCTACACTATCCTTCAACAATTTTTATTGTTATTGGGGCCGTGCAGCACTGAGAGCTGGAAGAGGAAGAAGTGACATAAGTAATGTTGTTTTAGGGTCAGCTGTGACAAAGCCCTGTAGACGACAGGAGATGATATTGCTGTGAAAAAGTAGAGTCATACTCTATGACAATAAAAAGTATTTGATCACGTACACCCAAAGTTTAGGATTAAACTATTCTCACAGGATCCTTTACAGTTATTACTCTGGTTCCGTTTTTCTTTGTTTGCAGCCGACTCAATATGCCAATTACCCCATCCACAAAGCTAGATCAGTGGGCAGTAAAAAAAAGCTGTGATAATTAGCAATGAAAGCAAGGATATCCTTAAAAATTCACCTTATAGGTAAGAAAAAAAATTCTGTTGATGTTATGAAACAAAAGATAATAAAAATGATCAATGTTACATTACACTAAGATGGAAATTTCATTTGAAATTCTAATCAAAGTGAGCAGGTAAAATTAAATTCACTATATATTTGTAACACAGTAGGTTTGTTTTCAACTCTGAAAGGCCATTATGAGTTAAGCCTGTATTATAATTACTACGCCAAACATTTGAACTGTTGTTACATTAAGAGTCTTCCCCTCTGATAAAATTATTAGGTCTTCTCTGAATGAGCAGTGAGGTTAGTAAACACATTTTTGTGTGCAGAGGAATATTCAGGTGGGATTAACAAAAAATATCCAAAGAGCAAAAGGGCAGCTGAGTTTAGTGATCCAAGAATTATAAATAACAAAAATCCCAAATTCCTTTTAGAGTATGACAACAACCCAAAACACACAAACAGAGACATGAAGAACTATCATCAGAGACAAAAATAACAAGGACTGCTACAACAGATGGCCACACACAGCCACAGTCTCCACATCTACAGACAAAGAAGCAGCTGAGACATACTAAAAATCCAAAATCCAAGAGAGTTCTCCAATGCCTGGAATGACCCAAGTGTTTTTGAACAATGCGTGCACACGTCCATAGAAGAATCTGTGTCACATGGGTGACTAAGAGTGTGTGTGTCACTGTTGTGCAGGACACAGACACCCTCCTATCAAACCAGTGCTGATTTGCTCCAGCTAGGTAAAAAAAACTGCTGCTGACACTCTGGCTACTATTGGCTTACTTGTTAAGATAATAATTTATTTATAAATAATTTTGCAACCTTCTATACTGATGCATTTAATGCAGCTTTGGTAAAATTAGCAACTATTATACAAATATTATAACACATATTGCCCCTTGAGAAACAGTTAATTTTGACCAATTGCTCATTTAACTTAGCAACTCAACCTGTATACTAATATTGGAAATTTAATCAGCAGTAATGGAAGAATAGGGCCCATACCTAAATTATTATTACATTTTACACTGTTTCCATTTTCATCCACATAATTGCTATAGAAATAGACTTTTATCTTTCAAGCAGAATCTCTAAAACCATTTGGAAAAATGAAAGCGATTAAAAGACGCCAACTGTCAAACAGTGCTGACAGGATAGTCTCTAATGTGAAAGTCACATGGTTTGTGTCAACCCAGCTATCCACTCGGACCACTTGGCCATGAGGTTTTGTGCGGCTATACTGTCACAATACTTCTGTCCTTGCTCTGATGGTCAGTCATCTTTCCAATTAAAATCCAGAGAGCATGCGTACTAAAAAAAACAACTGAATAAGGAATGCTATTTTTTTCTCTAGATCTTTGTCCATCAGTACTGGAGAACCGCCGTAGAGCAAAACAGACGATAGAGGATTTCCTCTTCAGGCCATAGATTAAAACAATGCTTTTAGTCTGTGTGTTGTTAATAGATAGCTTCAGGGATTCTATGGGTCTCCAAGAGTGGATAAAGGCTGATGTGTGTGTTATGTGTCCACATCTGTGTTTTGTGAAGCTTTATTTGAGGACTGTAGCTGCCCAAAAGAAAAAAAGAACGAATAAATAGCACGTTAATGACATGGACATACTGCACAGAACAATAGAGTGTGTAGTCCATATGTTGTTTGTCACAACAAACAATCTTTTACATGGACTCTACTCCTCCAAGTGTGTGTGGCATATGGACATACAGCAGCATGCCAACACGTACAGTATACCATATTTGTTGGTCCACCTCCGACTGAGCAACAAACACTTGCTAATGTTGCAGTGGGAATATGCAGTGCTGTACCAGGCCCTCCTCCCACTCTCCTGTACATATTCGCCCTCCTCCTCCACTCTCAGATGTATGCCACCGGTTTGGTTGTGTTATCATGGACTTTAAATCTTTAAATCTGTATGAAACAATGCAGCCCTTCTAAATTAAATGCACTATTACTTAATAATAATAATAATAAGGAACGTGATTAGCAGAAGTGGCTTCTGGTTTCACTTTTTTTCTGTAAGCAAGTGGCTGACAAGCATACAGTAGTTCAAAACACACATAACACACTCAATATTAAAACACATGATAGAGCTAATGTGATGCAATTTTAATATAATATAATAATTTTATTATTGTGAGCTAATGTCTCCCTGTGAGTGCCACCACTGATTGTGTTGCTGTCGGCTTTGGGTAACACAGCAGTTATGAAGTCCTGAGCTAATGGCCAGTTTCTGTCATATTTTTCGCACTAAACAAAATCCAGTGAAAGCCAAAGAAAATGAAGGTGATAGGTAGGATTGGTGAAGGAAAACTGAATTTTAAAAATCCATATAAAGTCAAAACTGTATAAGTGTTCATCAACACAAACACTGAGGCATTATACCTGTTAAAAGACACAGTGACACTGACAGGACTGGAGGAATGAGCAAAAACTGCTGCTGAGGACAGTAAAACAGAACCCTTGCAAATTTGTACCTGGAAAAAATACTATTAGCCTCATATTAAACATCACCAATACTGTATGTCAGATGTTGCTCTGGATTATATGATTTGACAATATTGAGGTTTAAGGTTTCTGTAAATGTAACCGTAGAAAGAAAAGTAAAGAGAAAAATAGGTAATGGAGACTATTATTCCTTTTATATATTTAACAAGGTAAACAAATAACATTTTGGTCAAGTATGTTATTTTCCCTCAAAGTACAGTATGACTAAAATAGCACAATCATTTGGTTGTGCTGGTGACCTACAGTAGTAGTTTCAGACATGTAATCACCATATTGAGTATGTAATTAGAGTCTCCTCCTGAATCTTTAGAGCATGTCCTTCCTCACTCTCCTGTTATCTCTATGCTGACATTACAGCCGACAACCAGGCAACAACTCTGGAAAATCTAGTTTAGAATAACACCTCTATTCGTGACAGCTGAGATTTCTTGCATTCTGTCAAGAATTCACGCTACCTGATTGCAACCTCACACATACAGTAGAGCGCAATACGTACAGAAGCTGTGCTGAAAAATACACGGTTGTAAGATCTGTCTCTGTGTGACTAGAAAGCCGAGCAGCCGGCCCACCCAAACATTTCAGCGCAGCACCTACCCTGTCAGCTGAGTGGTTGGCATGACACACACACTAACACACACTGCGCAGGCTGTCCAATCCAACCTTGAATAACACACTAACCTCATAACAGTGTGTCAGTGTGTTTATGTGCATGTGTGGTCACATACGTACAGTGAAGCTTAATCATCCGTGGGCATAAAAAAACACAAAGTTTACATCTGCAACTTGCAAATCCTACGTTGAAATTTGGTTATTTTGAGGCGGATCTGCGCAGACCTCCAGCATATGTGCATAGCACTTACCTGTGGTAGAGTGAAGACTCTCTAAGCTCCAATAGCGTGATAGGACCCCCCTCAGAGTGCCGCCTAGGCTGCCACCTCCTCCACCTCCACCCATACATCCACCCACCCCAAGACTCCCATCCACCATGCTGTCCACCCCTCCGCCTGTCGGGCTTCCTCTGTCAGAGTTGGACCCCGGCGACAGACCTGAGCTGCCGCTGCCACTGCTGCCACAGCTGCCCCCAGGAAGGGGCACGCCCCCCTCTGAGCTCTGCTGGGTCCGCATCCCAATCCAGATGCACGAAGCACCAAGGAGGGGGGGGGTTGGAAATGGGCAGTGAAGAAGTTAGTGGAAACGGAGAGGAAACAATACGGCTGAGCAGGTGGTTTATTCCAGAGAGACAGTGCAGAAAAAGAGGAGGAGGAGGTTTCCTGGCTGATAACTGCTGCACTATTGGCTATGGTAAGCTTCAGCTGTCAACTTGCGGCTTCCTTATCCCATACACTGAGCTGGAGAGCGGTAACTGCGCTCCTCTCCTCCCTTCATTTCTCATACAGCAGCTGCCTTTTCTCTCCCTGCCTGTTTCTCTGGGTCTCTCTACCCATTTGCACACTGCTTCATATCCTTACATTAAGTCACCCTGCCCAGCTCTCTCTCTCGCTCTCTCTCTCTCTCTCTTTCTCTCTCTCTCTAGCTTGACATCAATGGGGGTCCTAGAAGGGGGTTTCCGTAGCTCCACTGTGTCGTTTGCATTCTAATTCACTAATGGTGCAGGATTCATTTAGATGGAGACTGAAAAAAGCCACTCCTCTCTCCTCCCTCAGTCTACCCCCCACGTTTTCTCCACCCTTCCACAACACACAGCGCACTACCGCACCTCTGGCGACACTAAACAGTGATGTCACTATGCATGCTTTATCGCAGAGTTGAATATCAACATGATGTAAGTTGCTATACAGCTAGCTATTTTTACTAATTGATTGACTTAATGCTTCATCTGATGAATTTTCCAATGCTTAAAGAGGTTGTTACTTGTTTTGTCTTACCAATGCTCATAAATCAAATCACTTTACTATAATCATTTAATCTCAATTGAAATCATCAATGTTGCATGAAAGTAAGGCCAAGTAAGGCAAGGTATGTTTTTCTGCCACAGTACCATTGCATGGTTATTTGTGAATGTATCACTATACAGTAAATAAAACAAAAGCAACACAGGTAGTCAAATTGGATTATACATGAATAACTCAGTTCCTTTGTATGTATTCCCATTTTGACTGATTCCTGCTGTGTAATCCCCTCATGGTGAGCTCATGCTTGTGTGTCATTCAGAGTTTGCACCAACAGCCCACACACAAAGGGTGCAGAGAATGAAAATGTCACAGTGATTGGAGCTACCAGTCTAACCAAAGGCTCATTGTGATGCCATTATTCTGGAGTTTTTAGATGTTATCCATGGTAAAAAATACACAAACTATGATGTAGTATGCACAGTGCATGCATTTTACTTTTTGCATGTTTCCTTCCCTTTCCATATTTAAAATGCAGTCCTGGCCTTGAAGCTTTGCCATAGTTGAGTCATGAACACAGAACTGGAAATAGTTACAACTGAAAGCCATTCACCTGAGATTATACTGCCAAATGTAACAGCTGACTGTTTGACTTCTCTAGATCAGGCAACCGTTACTAAGGGCTTTAGGTCTAATGAAACCACCTTAAAGAAGATTATAAGAGAAACGGTGATACAGCACATGCTGCTCTGCTAGGGATCACAACAATAAAGCATATCATTGTGTAAAACGATTAAAGTGGCTTTATTATATGAACAGTGTCCCATTCACAGTCCCTGACACAGTGAGATGGCACTGGTCAAGTCTTATGATTCAGCTCACAATTCAATTTAGTCCAATGAATCTAATTATGCTGAGGCATTTGAAGCAAGAACCCTGACCTCACTGTGGGAGTGTGTAATCTGCTGTCTGACAGGCTCAGACTGCCAGTGTGAGTGTGTGTGTGTGTGAGTGTGTGCGTAGCGACATGAGTCCCAGACATGTAATGCATTTGAAAGCCACAAATAAGGTGTGGGCTGTCACTGAATGCATCCTAATAGTAGGGCTAATGTCTTGCAGCAGCACAGCTACATATACAGGCTGGCCTGGCGGTGAGCTAGTCTGTCCCCTCTGTAAACATAGGAGTTTAATCTCATAATCTAGACACTTGTGGCAAGAGATTGCTTCAGAAACTGAAACACCCATCCATGGCTGTCATGCACACACAGTATCTGAAACACAATACACTTCAACATCTGCACATCTACAATGTAAAGACAAGTTTGGTGAGCTGCAGCATAAAACTAACCTCTTGTTTAAACTCTACTGAAGAAAGGACCAAATGATAACTAATTAACCGAATAAAAAAAAAAAAAGCTTTGTTTAACTGCATGACCAGACATGCTATCATTTTCTTCAACATGATAGCTCTCTGTCTACTGTGAAATGTACCAGCTTTTGAATCACTGGTCTAACACAGCTAGGATGTAAAAAGCATAAAGCCTCTTCTGTGTTCACATTTTCAGTTTTAGCGTTTTTAGCGTTTAAGATAGATTTGTAGGTATTTTAGGAGAAGTTCAAGTTTTCCTACCAAGACAACAACTACATTTATATTTTTTTGTATGTATATGTATAATATACAATGTGAAATTAAAACAAAATACAGTAAATATTTTAATCTGTTGTATGGGTCCACATAGTAGCAGGGACAGTCTGAGCTTTGAGTTGTAGTGGGAACTTACTGCATCCAGCAGGCTACATATGGAATTGCATGGGTTCTGTGTCTAAAATACTAATTTGTTTGAGAAGAACTACAGCTTTTCGAGAAACAAAAACAAAACAACACCTTAAGTTTGTTTTTGTTTTTCGAAAAGCTGCAGAGTAATACTCAGATACACACATGTTTAAGCCTGCCCATAAATACCACATCTGTTCTATGTCCTTCAAGTATAATATATATGGATTATTTTTCCAAAATCAATGGCAAATACTCTTACAAACACTTAATCAACAGTAGTACATATTACTTCTACCACTACATGAATTACTGTATCACGCTGCACCAAAAAAGTCCCTTACTACATAAATTGTTACTTTACTTTGTTTTATTTTCATCTTATTGACATTATGATTACACTTCTTCTACATATGGTTATTGAGGTTATATGTGCATTACCACCTGTATATATAATATATGTTTTACATAGAATTGATAGCAATCACAATATTAAGGACAAACATGACTCTTCCTAAACCTGTACTACTGTGGATACAACACAATGGATCCCTTTTCAACCACCAAGTATAGAAGCAGGTTCTAGTAGGAGTTTAAACAACTTCCCTACATGCCTACAGATCCTTAAGTTAGATAAACATGAGTGACAGTAGAAAAAAAGGTCCTCTTAAGAGAACACGTTTTCAATATGAACAAGACTGAACAAGCGTGGGTACTTACAGGTGTAAGAGACGCGTCTTCTCCAACCCAGGCAGTCAAGTCCGATTGGGGTGCTCTGAGAGAAGCAGTGGGCCTTGAGGGGCATCCCCTGGAAGAGCCTAATTGGCCCCAGTGTGACTGCAGCATCAGTCTGTGGGTATAGAAAAGGCTGGTTTTTAGTGACCGACGTTGGTGTGCTAACGATGAACTTGCAAATACACAGAGAGGAAAGAATTAATTATTAGACACAATCAAAGAGGCGTGCAAAGAGAAGTATACAAAATAAATGAATATGCATAAAAAGTTCAACAGAGGAGAGAAAAATATTAAGCCATGCATGGAAGAGAAAGTGAAGACATGAGGTGTCCAGGCTTCAATTCCAAGAAACATTGTTAAAAAGCACTAGAGAGGAACAGACTGTCCAGGACCACTCAGAAGCAATGCAGAGAAGGAAGAAGATGGCCATTACAAAGATTTCCCAGGTTTGATCTTTGTTTTGGCAGTTCACAGGACTGTGACTGCATCTTACTTTATCCAGGTCTTCAAAAATCACTGTGTTGAGTTGACCCAGGCTCCCTCTGATGGCTCTGGAAAGTTTGCATTTGTATTTCTTTTGCTCTTCGATCCAAATGTCATCTTTGCATCTTCGCAGCTGGACACCTCCATCACAGCCTACATCCGCCCTTCTGCCCGTCCTTAGGCTTCCAACAGCCAAAGAGGCCTTCAAGTCAGCTTTCAATAGCTTCTTTGTTCTGGATAAGCTGGAACAACGACCACCATTTTGTGCGTCCTTTTGAGTGCACAGTAAACTCGTTAGTTGCAGTCACTGCAGTCATCTTTTTCTATAAAGTTTAAATATCTTTAAGAATCCCAGCTACGGCACCTGACTGAACCCTAATTGAATCTGTAAAATGTACATATAAACGCTTCTTTTAACATTTTTACATCTGCAAAATGATTTGTTATCATCTCAAAGCTTTGGAAAGCCATAGAAAGCCACAGTTACTACCCAACTAATCATGTCAAAATCATTCATAGTCATTCATAAAGAGGACAAACAAAGCGTCATCTCGACACAGAAAGACCTGCTTGTTCTCTGTCTCAACCTACAGCAGATATATTCTCAGCCACGTCAGGTCAACACTCAAACACCTCTAACTTGTTTTTTCCCATGATTGAATTGCACGTAAATTTGACATGACGATTAAACCATAACATAAAATACTAAGGGAATAAACAACATTTAGATACATATATTAAAAGCCTTAATGAGACCTCAAAACAAATGTAGTTGTTGTGTGTCTGTTTGCATAAACCAACTTATCTTATTTTTTCTTACCTCTATATCATTCATGAGGCCAATGGCATACAGGTTGATGTGTGACTGGTTGTCTTTTCTGCCCTCAGTTGCATCCATAGGGCTGAGGCTCACACCCAGAGGACTACTTGATGGTTTTAGGGTTTTAGGTCTTTCAGGGGGGTCTGTCAGTCCCTCTACACTAACAGACTGACTCCGATTAATAGAACACACAGAGCTAGTCCTTGATGAAGATGGGTAACGAAAAAGTTTGCGCTGAGCCACTGGTCTAGGGCTGTTAGGTTTAGGGCTCATTGGCCGTACTGGGCTCTCAGGCAAGCCTTCACTAACCACTCCATGGGACCTAGTCCAGGTAGGTGAATGATGATGAGTAAGTTGGCTTGAACAGGGGCTCAAAGATCCAAAAGGTCTTGTGTGATTGGGTTGCGGGACTCCTGAGTTATCAAAAAATGAGGGTAGGCCAGACATGCTTAGTGTTCTTGGTAGACTATGTGGAGAACCTTTTCGTCTCTGGCCTTCAGATCTGCACCCGTGTGGGCTTTCTCCTCCAATCCCTTGTGGAACTACACGTTTGGGCATTGGATCCGTGTGGTTAAATGATCTAAGTGAGGATGGTGACCTAGGATTGCTAAACCTATCGAGCAGTGGAGAGGACATGTACTCTACATTTTCCTGCCCAGATGCTGTGCTGCTGCATTCTCCATCTGGCACAGAAAACGTTCTTTGCAGCAGTTCAGTGTCCTTTGCCTTTTTTAGCTTCCTCCAGGATTGTTTTACTTTCCCAGAATCAGCATCAATGCCTATTGGAGCCTGCTCCTCGTTCTCCTTATCCACAAAGCGTGGCTCAAACAGACTGGAAAGGGACTTTTTTAACTGAGTTTTCAAACTGTCATTGCTCTTGCTCCTTTTGCAGGTTTGCACATTATTTGATTGGACTTGTCTAATAAGGGAGTTGTCTGCGCTTGTTTCCCTGCTTCCCACCTCGCTAATCCCTTGGCTAGCTAGATGAGGAACATAGCAAGTATGAGGAGAAGAGGGCAAAAACCCACAGTCCTCTTCGCCTTTCTCATTACACGCTGGGGGAAATGTTTGTTGGACTGTTTGGTTTTGAATTTCGCCTTTAAGAAAAACCTCCTCATCTGAGTGGTCTTTCTGTTGTCCTTGCTCAAATGGAAAGCCCTCACTTCCTCTTTCGGATGTCTCCTCTGGTACATCCTCACTTTTAGAACCCTTGGAGCCCTTAGTCCTCCTGAAAGAAGGCATTTTAGCAAATACAGAAAACTTAGAACCTTTATTTCCTGATTGGTTGCCTTTTGTTTTAGTTCTCTTGATTGGCTTGTCAAGGTTAGAGTTTCTGTCTGAAATATCATAGTGAGGGTCCTCCATCTCGTCACAGTTACTACTTGCAGAGCTGTATGACACAGCATCATAGGCAGCAGTCAGAGGTCTGCCCTGCTTTTCACTAAAATCAGGTGTAGCCAGTTTCACTTCAGGTTCCAACTCGCTGGTTGAATTTTCTTTTTGCTCAGTGTGGTGATAGGGGCTCTTGGTACTAGAGTTATTGCCTGAAAGTTTGACAATATCCCTAACTTCCTCAGCAGGCCTCATGATCTCATATTCTTTATTACTTTTTATTTTTAAATCATCTGTTGTGCCACAATTTTCTAATGAACTCTCAGCCTCCCTAATTGGCTCTAAACTTCTAACAGAAATCCGGTTGAGAATGACATCAGGGTGCGAGCACCTTACTACCCTCACCTCCTGCTGCAGAATTGGCAAGTTCACTCCTGTGTGCTCTCTGCACTCCTCAGCCAACATATAATCCTCCAGTGATTCGGGTGAGCTTGCTCTTATTCTGTTAGTTAAGGAGTCATCCCTTGGTTGCACCTCCTCAAAAACTCCTTCCACCTGTGAACTTAAGGTTTTAAGGTTTTCCGTCTGTCCTGACCTAGAACTTTTAGAACTAATGTTTACGTTTCCCAAAATGTTGTTATTCTCAACACAATTCTGTGTCCTTAGCTGTTCTACCTCATCTGGTTGACTGAGGCTTGAATGGCAGCGGTTACCAAAGTGTTTTAACAAAGATTCAGGGCCCTGACTGCTCTGGGCGGGTATGTGATCTAGTGAACAAGAGGACACCTCAGATTCCTTTGGAAGCCTGTTTACCACAAAGTCTAGATTCACATTTGCTGATAGATCACCCAAGGGGCAATTTTTTTTCTCGTTTGTTTCTCTTTTGTAGCTGCTCTGGGCTCCCACTGAGAAACAGCCTACACCCTCCCCTGTACCCACCCCTTTTATACTTGCCTTGGTGTTATTGTTAGAGTCTGAGAGCAGAGGAATAGTTGTTTTTGATTTTGAGTCTTTCAGATCATGTTGAATTTGCTTGCAATTACCAGAAATTGTGCCGACAGTTGTTTGTATTTTTGCCAAAGAAACTGACTTTTGAACTACACCTGGGTGTTGCTGTCTACTGCATTGAATGGATTCTGCACCAGCTGGACATAACGTCTTCCCTGTACTAATTGTCATATGTTGTGCAAAGAAGCCAGAATCACTACTACTTGATTTTGGAATAGGTTTTTGCTCATTATGCTCAGAAAGTCCTGTTGTACCAAGTTGTAACTGTAGAAGATCTGCTTTGCTTACTGCTTCCACAGTTTGTTCCTGGTTAACATAAACATGACTGCTCTCTCCCTCCCATTCCTTGTTTTCCTGAAGGGAGCAGGGTGATCCTCTCCTCTCCTCTTTAAAATCCACCAATAACAGAGGGGAAGTCTCCTCCGCTCCTTGGTTGCCAGACACAAACAGCAGATTATTTAAGAGTGGGTTATGAGGCAAACATTCCTCAGGCCCCCTAACAGTGTCAGACTGGATTTGACTTGTCTGTGCCCTCTGTAAAAGCTTTTCCACAGAACAGAGCTGCCTATGTAAGGGTACTTCGATGGTAGCACACCCCTGATCCAAGAGATTAGGGATTAAATCCTGAGTTTGACCTTGAATTTGCCATGGTTGTAACCGTTCTCTTTGAAGATTTTTTTGATGTAGTTGCCTCCCACTGAGCTCCGCTCTGTGTGAGTCTGTCAACGGGACAAATGAGGCTGCATTAGAAACCTTTGGAATCCCAGTCAGCTCAGTAGCGCAGGTATCCAACGAGATAGAGGCTGTGGTCTCAGTGGAAAATGTGATGGAAGAATGGATTTCATTTACTGTCCCAGGTGGTTTAGTCCTTTTTGTTGCTGTGCCAACACACCCATACTGCTCCACAAGGACATCTGAAACTGTTGCCTGATCCTGGGGTTTTACACTATTACAAACCTGAGGGTGGATCTCTGACAGGTCCCTGTTGAGGCTCTTCTCACACTGAGATTGTGAACAGCCGATATCTCTATTGTGTGTCAGTACATTTATTGCGAGTGTGTCTCTAATATCTGAGTTTGTGTAATGTAAACTGCTGCTTGTTTTTGTGCCATGTGCTTCAGTGATGTTTGGACTTGCAAAAGATTTCTCTGTAATTAACTGAGAATCTATGTATTCTGTCTCGGCTTTTGAGTGCTGCGGTGTACAAATACTGACCAGTGTTTCTTTGTTTATTACATCTGTGAATGCTGAGTCAGCTATGCATGTGTTGCCTTTACTAAGAGTCTCTATATTTTGATTACAATATGTCCCCACACTCCCAAGGTCCTTTTTGCCTACTCTCTGCACTTTTACAGTCTCTATTTCTCTGTCCTGTCTTTCACTAAAGCCACTGATGCATTTATTTAAATCTGTACTTTTCTCTACAAAGTAAGTGCTGAGCAGGTCTGCAGTATGTGTTTCTACATCCTGAGCATTACAGGCTCCTAATCGTTCTTCCTGTTGCTGTGCCTCAACAATCTTGTCAACAATGGCATCTATATGTATGGTGCATACTTTTGACTCTGTTGATTCAGTCAGTCTGCTGAGATTGCTTTCTTCTACTTGTGCATGATGCTTCACTTCTGAAGTGTACAGTGAAGTGTTTACCTTTGTGTCAAAGGTGTCTGTGTTGTGTTGGCTTTGTGCATGTAAACTGTGTGGCTCCGTGCTGGCCTCGCCTTGAGTTTCTGTGCAAACGGCCTGTAAACTGGACTGTTCTTGGTTCAAGTTGACATTTGTTTTCTCTGTATTTGGGTGGGTTTGGACCTCCACTGAGGATTGGTCTCTGGTGCTTGGCTTTAAGGGAACAGTAGAGTCCAGACGATTCTCTGTCTTCCTCCTTTTACAACTGGAATGCTTAAGATAGGTCTCTGTGGAATCTCTGTCGATGTCCTTGGCGGTCACTGACTGTCTCCGTCTAGCTTTACTATGCCCAGTGCAAAAACTGCTGCCTGTTGCTCTCAGACCATCACAGCCACCCTCTAGTGCCAGCAGGGTATCCAGAGAATCCTCTTCATCAGAACTTAAACCTGAAAGGTTGTCGCTGTGCCATGAGCAGGACTCCAAATAATCATCAGATGTGTTACCCCCTTCTTTGCTTCTCGTGTATAATTTCAGGGAGTCAGTACAAAAGTCCTCCTCGCTTAAACCTAATCCTTCAGACACGTGGGGGCAGTCTTCAAGGGCTTCCTGAGGCTGTGGAGTGAAAAAAGAGGGTAAGATAGAAACCAGTGCAATAATGTTGGTGAAGCAATTTATTCTAAGCATCTGTACATTAAACCAGTATGTTTATTTAGTATATTTAGTAAACTACAAAACCATACAGAAGAGCAAATCACTATAAGGTCAGATAGGAAGAACAATATTAGTCAATACAAAAACACAGCAGTCAATCTTATATAAGAAAGATATAAGAAAGAAAGCATTTTAGTGCCCAGACACATACTGGTCCACATCTGAACTGATTTGAAAATATGAAAATACATTAATAACATAGTTGGAACTGCAAATATTATATAAATATAAATAAAATATGCACAGATTAAAACACACTTTAGGTTACACATTACTAATAATTGTTTTGCTGTTATTTGTAACATTTTGCTAAAACATGAAAATAAAAAACAGTTGTTCACAATGCTTATGTTAATGAAATGTTCAGCATCTGCATGAAGTATCCTTAATAAGGACATCCTTCAACTTGCCCCAGAGTCAAAATCTTAGCTCTTTACACTTTCTTTTCACATTTGTCTTCTCTGAATTGGGTTTTCGAAGCAATGTCCACACACAAAAGAGTTTTACTTACTCTCAAATGCCTCAATGCACCCGCTGTGTCCAGCACCAGAGCAAAAAGACGAGCACCAAACCAGCTCAACACTGCTCCCATGGCGTCCCTCACGCATATGCTCACACACATAACCACACAGTTCATACACATACTCCAAGGGTATCCTT
The DNA here is from genome assembly GCA_030770545.1 of Macropodus opercularis. Taxonomy (NCBI): domain Eukaryota; kingdom Metazoa; phylum Chordata; class Actinopteri; order Anabantiformes; family Osphronemidae; genus Macropodus; species Macropodus opercularis. Next base: position 10,441,887 of record JAUCMP010000028.1, read on the forward strand.
TTTCCTGGTGCTACATGTCCTTAGCTTCTCTCTCCACTCCTCTTCCTTTGTCTCTGTGTTTATCTTTCATGATCACCAACTGTGCTTGCTAAGAGCTCTAAGCGTTAAATTACAGATCCACCCCTTTCTTCATCTACCTGCCGAGACAGGCTGTTGCATAAAGCTTTACAAGCAAGATAGCCGTGCACACAACAAAGAACAACAACTGTTCGCTGTGTAGTATTGATGCGGTCCCTCTACGGCAGACAGTGACTTAATCCAACTTCAAAACAGCAGGTACAGTGATCTCTGTCTCAATAACAAGAAAGGACACTAAGAAGCCTTGCTATAAATACATGTACAGAGGAACTTCAGGCAGAGCAGTGTGCTGACAAATCAACTCAAGGACAGATAACCTTAACCATAACTCTATGGGTTGTACAGAACCAAGATTGAACTAAACTTAAACGAGGTACTGTTTGAAGTCTTTGCATAGAATCAAATTGCAATCTACAATATTGTTTAAAACATAAAACAAATGCAATTAAACTTAGTTCAAATAAAGAGCTTTCCACAGATAAACTGTGAAAGTATCAATAAAACAGCATTTCAATTTTTACACCCATATTAACAATGACACACATGGCTTGCAATGCAATGGTTCTTTTACTAAGCAGTCAAACAATTTACTACTTTTGCAAATACAGCAGCTTGGTAAAATCTTTTAAATCCGATATGGAAATACTGAAGGATGTGACTGTCCCCAAACCCCAACACTAAACTTCAAAACAACGCAGAGAGAGTGTTTAAATTGCTGCTTAAAATAACCACTGCATACTGCACTGATGTACAGTTTTCCCATGACATCCTTCCTGGGAGTATATTAGAGTTTACAGTACAATAAATATGTAGTCAAATACACCCCAGACCACCTCCATCTGGGTTCACTTCCTGAACCCACCTGCCCACTCAAATCAGAGGGGCGGAGCCAAACAAGAAAAAAATCTAATCATTGGTTAATCCTGGCATGCTCCATTCACAGAGTCGCCCGTGTTATTTTCTGCTAATTAATTAGAGTTGAGTGTCCAAAAGAAGCTTAAAGGCTTAGCAGAGATCTCTTTCGACCAGATAGTAGAATGGCTGACGGAAGCACAACACAACTCCTCATTCATGTGCAGGATTGGGCAATGTTATTATCCCTTGTCTCATGCAGAGCACACATCTGACAAGTCTCTGAGGTGGAAAATAGATGTTCTCAAATCAAAACACAAATGTATTTTCTCCCAGTACCTCAGATAGCCCAACACTCTGTGACATCACCTCACCACTATCTGAGGCAATGTGCATGTCACTCAAACACATCAGCAATGGGTTTACTGCCAGTGACTGTCACAGGAGAGAATGGTTGGAATTATATGCACTTGGTAATAGTGCCACATCAAGTAATGCATATGTATTATTCATTCAGAGTCTAACCAGTAAGGTGGCATGCTTTTAGAGAAGACATAGGGTAAATTACCGTGTGGGTTAAAGCTTGAATTGTTGATATAGTGAAGACTGGTACGTATAATAACACAGTGCAGTGGTGTGAACAGAGAACACATGATGGACAGGCCAACGTGTTCAGAATCCCATTAGTGTTGGTGAAGAGAGAGCTGCAGTCAGCAGCTGCAGCAAATGCCAAATGTGAACCAGCTTCACCAGTAACTGACAGATATGCATATTCAAATATAGTTTTTTTTTGTACTGCGTTTACAGCCTAGGTTTCCATGGCAACAAACACACAGTGGGTACAATATGTGTGCACAGTCCACCCTCGCCACAGATTATATCACTTTTATTCATACATATGCACTTCTTCATCTGTCATCAAACTGGTACAAAGACCAGAGCAGTCAATGACTCCGGGTGGGTGTTCTGAATGGAAGAGTTGCCATGAAGCCCTGACAGCCACATCTGATTCACACATCAATTCAGCACATGAGGTGTATTAAACAAACACTACACAAAAACGACAGAAATGAGACTGCATTGCCTACCTCCTTACATTACTTTAACCATAACAGTGCATGCTTATCTCTAACCCCAAGCCAAGTCTTCCAACATTTACTCGAAACCCTCTAACAAAAACACATAATGAAATTCAGTAGAACTGTCATTGAATATGAACTGACCCCAGTCTGACCCCAGTAAGAGTCTCAGACAGAGAAAACCCAAACAAAAAGACAATCTTGCAAACTAAATCCTAACACAAACACACACACACCCAAACGATACAAACCGACAGACGGGAAGACACAGTCAGACAGGATGGGTTTTTTTTCCTCATTGATGAAGATGATGAAGACCTCTAGTGGCCATGTGAATTATGACTGAGAGAAAAAGGAGTTACTGTATATTAGACACACCTCTCAGAACAGATGTTGTTGTTCACATGTAAATTATGCAAACATTAGTAAATATAGCAATGCTTAACAATTTACCGATTCAGTCTCAACACAACTCAGCATAAGGGTAGGATCTATTGGAATACTGTTACAGACAGGTCTTTACTGGCTAGAACAGACAAGGTAAACTAAATATGGCTAAATATGGTAATGAAAACTAAAAAATGCCCAGAAATTTAAAAAAGACAGCAGAAACCTTTACACTAAACGTCATGTAAACTTGCAATTCTAAACTGTTTCTTTATTTACATGCAATTACTGTAAGTGACACCAGTAAAATTGTTAGGTTGTTGTTAATTCTTAGGTTAGATGAGATATAAGAGTGTGAATGTGAACAACATGAAAAGTTTCCATTATCAGATCAGGGGATTTAAGAAAAAAAAAACATTCTCCTGGAAAACATCACTTCTTCTGCCAGCTACATCTGTCAATAGGTTAATAATTGGCTTCTTAGACAAATGCCAAGATCCTAACACTGATTATAACTCCTCATATTTACATCAATCCAAGTACAACTGAACCTAACATAAAGCGGCCGGATTTCAGACTCACATGTTTTTCTTGCCTGCCTGTTTGTCTTTCTCTTACTGCACTGTCCATCTGTTCATGGCACACATCGCAAGAAAAAAGTGAGGAAGTGGGACTTTTGTCACTGTGCAGTTTAAATCTGTGACCCAAGTTTCCACAACAAGGTTAACATTCTCACTAGTTGCATTTCACATGTACACAGATTTACTGTAACCAGTGCAATTCAGTGCATTTACTGTAAATGAAGTTGTTTGATACAAGTGCGTGTGTGCCTGCACACACGTCTAGCAGCGGACTACATTCTACAGACAGATGAAAGTCGCAGTCTTTTTATTAGTATTTTTATTTCACTTTCTGAAGACAAAACCCAAGTTAAAATATCCCAAGAACAAGCAGGAAGTGAAGACAGCTGCAGTAAGAGAATCACCAGGGAATAAATAGCAACTGGTGATGTCTATCAGTTCCAGACCTGAGCCAATCATTTATTGCAGTACGTATTAGACTAATAATTTAATTTGTGACTATGTGAGCTGCTAACTATATTTAAGCACTTAAAATTGTGAGTCTGCAAGAAAAAGAAAAACCCTAAAATTAAAGTTGACAGTGTATAATGGTGTCCCTGCCCTACCTCACATTGGTCTGACTGAGTTTACTGGATATCTTTACTTACAGTATAAGATTAATACAGTTAGGTCATCAAATGGGTGTTATTGACCTGCAGATTTAACACACTGCATGCAGTAATAGTGCGTGGCGAGGGTTAATCTGAACGGTATTACACACAGGATTTTCCCTGAGACACCAGACATGCTTTTACTCGCAACTTACCCGGGGTGAAACATGCCCATTGACTTCACTCTACTCCAGTAACAATACTAAACAAGCACAAACAAACACAAACACACACCCAGAATACCTGTCTTTGGATGATCCTTTGACCTACTGTAGGGCTTCACCTTCCACTCCCTGGTCTCTCTCTTCGCAGCTTCTGCCTAAACTGTTGCATTGGTGTTCTCCACCAAGCCTGTAGACGCCACCCCCACCCAGCACGGACGGAATGTGGACGTGGGTGCTGTAGCCACACTGTCAGGGCCCTGGGGAAAGCTGGCTATTGTGCCAACAGGGCTCTACTGAGATCATGCATATGCTGTACACACACACACCATAGCAACACACTTGCAACGCTGTTGTGCATGAATGCATGGATGGGCACACTCTGTAACATGGCTCATCTTTCTCTTCTCCCAAACACAATATTCCTCGTTCAGCTGTGACCAAACCTTCACACACCACATAGCTGAACCGGATTATATTAACTATACTATTTACTTATAGCAAAACACCTCAAACTGTCTGTTTTCTTTGTGTAACCAACACAACAGCAGATGAGTGAGTCTGGGCAGCATCAGTTATTCATGGTGATACAGTAAGTTTTGCAAAGCTTTAACACACACACACACACACTCACCTTTGGTGGTACCCATTTGCTGCATCTGGCAGACGATTAGTAAAAGTTGGCAGTTGGCAGACTGGGAACCACCGTTCTCACGTCTGTCTCCTTCTGTCTCGCCTCAATCTGACACTGTTTCCTCTATCAGTATTGCTGCCCCTCCTCCCTCTGCCAGCTTTCTGAGGTCATCCCCAGATTGTCACCTACTGCCTTACATCTCAGCAGAGAGGAGGAGTAACCTGATCTCCATTTGGGAGGGGATGTCGGGAGCGTTGGTGGTGGAGGAGTTAAATACGATACCTCAGTGAGAACTAGATCTCACGTAGATATTGCAAGGGTAAAGGCTTGGAAATACTTTAAAATAAGATGGAAATAAATAGGAAACGGATATTGCTTCGACACTCTGATTGAGTGACGACAGATTTGAATTAAAATGAATGGGCTGCTATATTCACTATGGAACATTTCAGTGCACCCCATAGTTTCAAATAAATGTCGCCTAGCAAAATTGCAGTATGACAATTAATGTAGTGCACTACATAGTAAACAGTGTGATTTTAGTCACAGCCTGCATCAATGCAACAGCAAGAACCCTGGTTAAGAGGTCAGATAATATCAGCTAAGCACCAAACCAAAACCACTCACATCCACTGGGAAGAGGTCTAAGGTCATCGACCAGGAGTCGATGTGACATTCACGTCTGACATCAGAGATCTATCTCAAAACAGAGATTTCGCCTGCTGCCATCATCTATGCTTTCATCTGGCACTGTTGCCAACAGTTTGACGAGGTCAAAGGTCATCGCTTAGGAATCCACCAAACAACTGAAGTGATTTTTGAGTCTTTGACAATGAATAAATGAAGCATAAGTCATGTTCTTGTGACCGTTAAACTGGAGCAACATGTAATACGAATAGGGTGTTGTATCTTGCAGGGATGATACTGATGCAGTATTAACACTACCAAGATCACACAGCCCTCAGATTAACGAAATTGAACAAAAATTCAATTCAGTCTTTTTGATGTTTGCATCAATGTGTGAGTCATCGCATTTCAGCATTTAATCATCAACCGTCGAGCTTATGGAAAAAATCTCTGAATACTGTGTACTTGGTTACACACAGGTTACACACAGGAAACAAAGTAGGCTGACTTAATGGAGCCTTATAGTCACATCAGCCACATGTCTCCGCTTACATCAGTCACTCAATTATTCATGAGAGGAAAAGATCACACAAGCTGCTGCTGCTCACAGAGACACAAAGCACAATTAATCTTTATGTTACTTTATGTTACTTCACTTTTTTCTAATAGGTATGGATATTTCTACAAAATTAAGTAATATTGCTACAACATACAGTATAACAGTGATGATCACAGTCAAAACCTAATAGAAATATTCTACATCACATATACAACATCAAAATGAACGATATCTTAAAATAGAATGAAATATATTTTTATGTATGCAATATAACCAGTTCATTTTGTATTTGCCTTCAACCACTGAATAAATTACTTTTCTTGGTAACTTGAGTTTTGCTTGCCACATTACTTTAACTGAACACATAGTAAAGGAGTGTAATAGATGTTAACGCTGTCCAGCAGAGGGCAGATAAAACCAGCCAATGACAAATGTTAGTACCGCTATTAGCTTTCATGAGATGCTGGAGGGCATTTCTAATTGATCATAAATCACCATAATTCTGGAAGACAACGAGAAGACAATAAAGCTTTTCTTGTGATTTGTGGGCAGAAATGATGTCAGGCAGCATGAATAAGTAAAAAGGTCAACAACACACGACCACAGAGTTTGCCTGGCCACATTTGCTTTACTAACTGTCCACAGCCTGCAGCGACAGCACAGCACTCCACTTTGTAACAAAGACTCCATTCAACATTTACGCAGGACCAAAATGGGCAATATTGAGTCTAAGCCCAGGGGAAAAGAACAAAAGCTAGCAAAGTTAGTGAGCTGCAGTTCTTTCAAGTGTCCCAAAACATCACCAAGATAACAGAAACAGCACCAAAACGCACATCACAGGCCAAGCAATTTGATGTGAATATAAGTGCTAATGCAATAGTGACCGGGGGTCAGCACCAGGTCATAATGGGTCATGAGATCTTGGGAAGAAACTACAGTAACACAGCATGAGATCTGTTGTAGCTAACTTAGCCCCATAGCCTGTAACTGTAGCCATGACAACTAAATATAGTATAGTAGAACCCCAACCAAAGCTTAACCTTCAAACAGCACTCTTAAGTAGTGACGAGTAACAAAAAAGGTCCTCACACTGATCAGACACACACACAAACACACACACGGTCCATTCACTTAACTCGGCTTGTCTCTCCTCCAGAGGACACTACCATGGAAACATGGCACAAAGGGAGCGCCAGTGAAAACGGGCCACAAAGGTTTGGGATAGAATACCAATTGCAGTGTGGGAAAGAAGCAGCCAATAATTACATGTGATTCCCCACAGACCGTTAATCTGGCCTGCACTTCCTCCTGCAACAACTCCACGCACACATGCAAACATGGCAGCTTTGGTCATTTCACCACTGTATGGACAAAAATAATCATTACATACTCATTAGAATACTCTGTCAGCTGCCTAAGATGCCATCCGATCATTCCTAAACCACCACACCCATGGGATTATTGTTGTAAATGTGTCTGGAGAACTGTGAAACCTTTGTGTACTCAACTTTGCTCATTTGAATGGCCTGTATAATAATGTCAATAAGATTTGTTTATTTATTTTTATTGGTACTGTTTGCTCACTGCTCACAGCTAAAGCAACAACCTGATTGGTTAGTTTGTCAGCTTCTGTGACTGCTAAGTATCTGAATAATGCTGGAAGCGGCGTCATATGTTGTTTTAGTCAGTTTAGTAACAAAGCAACAGTAAAATGTTTAGGTACAGAGCAGAACACATACTCTTTGTTGGCATGGTTAAGCTTAGAAGGGGAAGGAATTTACTATAACAACAAATGTCCTCATAACTACACAATGACTAACATTTATAATCATTTATTTAATCTATCCATCTTCAGTTTTTTAAAAATGTCTTTCTTCCAAAGGAAACACATTTCATCAACCACAAATGCAAGTATGTTTCGTGTTTAAATAAGACTTTCAGCATCTCAGAGACAACCTGGAGATTAAGTGCACTGTAGTGCAATAACACCAACCTGCAATGACAATGAGGTCGGTAGGAGAGGGTGGGAAAAGTTTCAGCCGCATCTGCAGCTTTCAGCTCGTTGTTATGTTTTACAAAGCTGACAAACCAAACCAGCCCAGCTTCATATAACAACAAAGGAAGTTGCTCCCCACACTATGAGCTCACACAGGCTATTGAAAAAAAAAAATGTTTTCAGAATTTGACTGACTGATAACTGTAACGAATTGCAAATTAATTGATTGGTCAAGTGACCAATAATTAATTAGCAACTAGTATTGAAATAAAAATGATTTTTACAGTAACTGCAACCCTATAGCAGAGACAGCTTAGATAAATTTTGATCATTTCATCACAGGCAGATAAGAAAAGGACTAATGGGGTGTTTGCTATGTTCTGATTATCCAATCTGCATAAGACAAGTACCTTAGTAGTAGTTGTACAACATGAAAAAAGCACAAATTAATTAACAAAGCTTTATTTTATTATTGCACCCAGAAACCATTCAATAAATGAGTTATTGTCCTTAAATGATGACGCAAGACATCCTTGCTTCCGTCACAGTAATATTTTATATAATATTGACTTAACTTAACTAACTTTATATTAATATTTTATATGAACCAATAATAAACTTGAGTCAACATCATAAAGAGTGGGTGGCATGTGCCCACGTGCTGCCTCGTGGAGCTGCTCCAGGATGGACCACAGAGTTACCAGCGGACTAGGTCTAGATCATTAGAATCATGGCCAACTTGCACACTTTATCTCAGGTTTGAATTATACTACTATAGTATCAGCTCCCATAATAATTTCACACATTAACCTTTGTCCCTGCATTAAAAATTGAGCATAAACATAGGGCTGGCGTCCAAACCATTGTAATGATTATAAAAGACTTAAAGAACAACAAGTAACCTAAGCCTTTTTGAATCATCTTGCATTGTCCTCACAGTGTCTTGACGGAACATGTGCAGAGCTTAAACATGCTGTGACTGCAAGTCTGTCTAAAGATACCTCAGAACTTGAAGTGACCTGCAGGGAAAGTGGATGAAAAAAAAACTACTTCTCACTTCCAAATTAGAGCGTTCACTGATTATAGCAGCTAAAGAATCGGTTACTAAGTGCTGACTTCCCCACAGTTTAGATGAACTGTAGTCATCTGCAAAGTTGTTCATATAACATATTTCAATAACTAATATTTAAAAACCAATTAAAGCTGTTGAAGGCAAAAGATAAAGCAGGACTTATGAGCCCAGAGTTCCCACAGTTCGAAAATTCTGGGTTGCATCTCTCCATTTTTTTCTGTCTGCATCTAAGTTCACGTTGTCAAGCAGAGCTGATTTTGGCAGAGAATAGGTCAGAAGGGCAGGTCTCTCTCAGGCTGATGGACAGCTCACTTGTCATTGTGAGTGATTTTCATTCTCACATAGCCGTTATTAATTCTCTTTCTTTGTCAATGCGAGGGAGTGTGTAATGAACCTATCAACAGCATGGGGTTTACACTGGTCCTGCTGTTAACGCTGTCTGATTAAAAGCTACCAAGAGACCGTGATTGTCTGAGAGCAGACTTTGAAAGCAGGGTTTAGTTTTGTTGTGGCTTTAAATAAATAAAACTGCCAATTTTATGCAAATTAATCTAACATTCAATCGCATATACTACTACTGTACATTTTTCTTCAAAAACTGAAATCTTCCATATACCAAAAAACGTACACTCTTTGTCAAGTGCTTTTTAGAAGTACTTTCCGCCAGCAATATGGATATGGACAGCTTATTAAAAGTATGTGAACTTCCATGCTCAGGTCTTTCCACAGATGTTTACCACTCAGTGACAGTCAGAGACACTTCCTGTAGCATCCAGTGTTGCCTTAGCTGTCTGCCTCAGATCCCTGTTTTGCTGTAACAGCACACTATGAAACATACTTTCAACAAGGACCTCTGTGTTTTTGGGTGCACTTAACTTCGCCTATCCCTGTCACTCAGAGGCACCTCCATGGTGCGATGCTGTCACCATGATGCACTCTTATTCCTCATGCTCTCCAGGTTTTAAATGCTGTGTGATTGACAAACTACAGGCACTCAGTGGCCTCTGTATAGTCCCTCTAACACAAAGGCCTGACTGATGGAGTGCTGATGAGTGACTGCTGGCTTTTTTGTCACATCCCTGACCAACAACCTTCTTGAATGCTATTAAGCTTAGTCAGGTGGCTGCAAGAGATCTGCTGGTTCCACATTTCTTTAATGTTCCCAAGGCCACTGTGTTCCTGGAAACACATAAAAGTATAGTCATTTTTATACACTTGCCCTAGTCTGTCCCTCAATCTAGTTTTATCATGGAGAGTTAGACTTGTTTTTGTCCTGGTATGTCACAAAACAGATGTGTCTTGTCAAATTATGTCTAATCAGTTCAATTTGCCAAATAATGTTGCACAAAAGACAGAATTGGAAAATTCATTTCCACAAAATCATTACATTTATCAGTTCAGCAAAACAGAGTGAACCTCACAGTTCAAGGTCCACTTCCCGCCCTACCCAACTGAGGGAGGGCTGAAACATTTCAAACAAGAATCAGTTAAATCCACAACTCTGACGCACTGGCCACATTACATACACGTAATGCCACGTAAATCATGTTGTGTTTGATACTGTAGCTTTAAAGAAAAAACTGTATTGTCACAGTGTGTTCAATATAAACTCCCTTGTAGTAGATTCCCAAATGTGTTAATCTAATATACCTGAAATGTAGTGACACATAAAGTAACATTGTATGTAAGGTACATTTGTCAGTAAGTTCAGGAGTCTTTTAGTTCTCAGTGTGAAGCAGATGGGAAGCAGCAGGTGCTCTAACAGCTGAAGCTGCTGTCAAAGCCTCCCATCCCGAGTAAAGCTGATAATAACCTCCTACAGCTCATGATTATTTGACATGTCCTATACACCTCCACTATGAGGAAGCGTTACTTTAACTCACTGTTATCACTCAAATGTTTCCCGGTCACTGTAAGTGGTGCAGGATAAGTCACAAGCTTACGACGGACAGGGACGGGGAGAAAAGTTCTCTCCTGGACCAGTATGGTCAATAGCCAAGCAATACCGAAGAGGCAGCAGCAGCAAAAACAGTGACAATGATATGTTGTAAACAAAACAAAATAAACTTGCACTTCTATCAGCTAGTAAAGGTATACTACACAAATTAATACTAAAAGCTGTGTCAAGTCACAAGACTTACCTGGAAAATGGTGCGTAGAAAATGCATAACACTGAGCATTGTTTAGGAATTTAGTCAGCGAGAGACAGACAGACATGCAGCTGTCTTCCCTCTCATCCACGTCAACCGACTACTAGTTCTCTGCCTGTGATAGAGCAACAACTTCACAACCTGCTGCAATTATTATTCAGACTTAACCCCAATGACACAGATGAAGCAGGGAGGGAGGGAAGGTGGAGAAAGTCTCTCTACAGGAATTACATACCACTGCTACTACTTCACCAAATGCAGGAGTCACACACATCATGCAAGCAAGATCTACACAATGATGCATTTCTATAATAAAATAAAAATACTGTATAAAAAATAATATATAAGAAGGTACTAACATGTTGGACTGATGAAAACCGACATCTACTGCTTAACCATAAAAGGCACCGATTGATGATGAACAATATTGTGTGAGGTTACTTTGACGCAAGTTGCCTAATTGGAGGTTCCCACACAGTTTGAGCTGGTGGTTGTGCCACCATAAAAATAGGGCCCTGCAACACCGCTGTACAAAAGCAAGCGACTTCTGTCTAGCTGATGATGTCATGTCTATTTCAGGAGTCATTAAGATTGTCCGTTTCATAGCTAGGAAGCAGCTCTTGTTTTGCTCAAAGTAATTCATATTCGGACTACTTTTTCATTGTTTCAAGAACCTATTTAATGTCAGTGACATGTCAATATTAGTACTGGAATGGACTTGATAATGGCAAGTCCTAAAAAGTAAAGCATGTGTTTAAATACAAAAGCATTGTTGCACCACCGTGAACAAACATTCATTTTGAAAAGGCATGTTATGCCTTGAAATAAAAGGCATAATTTTGTGTAAAGGCATAAAATGCACAACACTTCATCAGCACACATCCTTGTGATTAATACATCAGTTGAGAAGGGGAAATAGTGACTTCACTGTTCTATTAGCAGAGCTTAGAGTGAAAACGAAAGATCAGGATCATGACATGAGCATAATGTTTCTGAATATAGAAATCAATGGAGGCTGGATCTGGGATAGGGAAATAAAATGCCACTTAATTGTTCTACAAAAACACACATATGCACAAGCCAGTGCCTCTGTACCAACTACAGCAATGTCAAATAACAGATCCCACAAACAGCATGCAGGCAAACACATCATTTTACATACACACCAGTAACAATAGCACTCATTGGGAATTATTTCTGCTGGACATGCAGTAACTGAGGGGATTTACAAATGTCAAAGACAAATAATGCCCCCTGTTGTGTCGAACATAGAACTACAACATGTATTTGTTTCCTCTGTTAATATAGAATCTGTTTGCCACCTTTTCCTGTGCTTCAGTTTGACACCTTCACCCTGAATTTCATTTGTAGAACATTTACAGGCTGAGATTTGAGCAGCAGCACTCGTTTCTCGGACGGTGTCGTGTTTGCACTAATTTCATTGACATTTTTTTCCACACCTCATATAGTTAACTAGTTCTTCGACCTTACACCAACATTCATTCAGTTAGTTTTGTTCAATGAACTGAGCAAACGCAATTGTGCAATTACCACACAATGACATGTCTGATGCTTCTAGCCACTGTAATACATCAAGTTAGAGATACTAGTAATAAAGAGCTTCATCGGCCAGCGATATTCACCAGAAGCAATTGAACTTTTCAAAATTTCTGAACAGAAACAGAATCCCCTGACAACCTACAAGAAACACGCCTTGAATTCTTTTACTCAAACACTTATGAGTAGAACATTTGAGAGACATGTCTTTGAACACAGATACACTGTCATCTGAGTAATACAATGGGAATAAACCTGGTTAGAAACAGTGCTTTTGCAGCTTTAAAACCAGTAGTCCCCCGTTAGCTGCAGCCATGATTCAGGCTACTCTCTGGCAGCCCCAGCTTTTCTCTTCCCAGAAGTCCTGAAATAAATGGCTGTGTTCTGGCTGGGCTCCCGGCTGCCTGTCAGGGCTGCAGAGGGAGAGAAACACTGCTGTGCTTTAAGAGCCAGGGATGCCTGATTTAGATATGTGCGACATTAGAAAAGACAGGCAGAACCAAACTGAATCTGACTGCTCAGTCAGTGTCTGTCAGCAGAGCGATTCAGCATGTCAGCAGTCAGGATGAGTCATGTGCTTAATTTTTTAATCAACTGACATCAAGCTGCTACAACTGGACAGGACACACCCACGATGGCATTAGAACAAGTCACAACTTCCCTAAAGGTCATAGTTACACAGTTAAATCCCCCCCACCCCGAAAAAAAAAACTAGTGGTTGAGTGTGACTTGAAGGCAAAACTGTCAATTTACCAATTTACTGTATGTCAAACTAGTGGTGAAATGATTTTTTTTCAATAATGCTGATCTTTAGAGGGCAAAGGCTACACAAAAAGGACACACAACTGTGTTTGTCCAACACATTGATACCTTATATCTCTTTCCACATGGGAGTAGCCTAAATTCCTCGAACAAGGGATGACTAGAATCAGCCAAGACTGCCCAGGCTTTCATCAAATGCCTAACCTTTCACAGGTTGGTTAAAAGAACAGGACTGCAACACACACCTCTGTAGTTCAGTGTCTTAACCAACTTTGTACATGTCTTTACAGTTGAGATCATTTTGTTATGCCAAAATATTGTTTAGTATAATAGTTCCAACTATTATACAACCAGCACTTTAAGGACTTTTGGAGATCATGCCATTACTGAATCCTTCGGAAAACACTGGATAATGTGAGATACTGTAAGTGATGTAACACCATCTTTTGACAAAGGTCTTTATAACAAACGACAGGGTCATCTGTTGCTGCAAGACATGCTTCAGTTAGCTTCTGCTGGAGCAATTCACAGGCACACAATTAGGACAAAACAGGCTTAAAGCTTTGCCTGCTCGGTGCCAGACACCACATTTTAGCCTCCACTGGAACCTGTCAACCAGAAACACATCAACAAGCTCATGCATTAATGCCTTGCTTTCAGATGTTGCTTTGTTTCCTGTGGGAAAGAAATAGATGTTGTGAAAAAGGCTTGTTCACTGGGGGATCTTGACAAGCAATCTAAAAAATGTAGAGGCTTCTTATTTGCTGACAGAATAATAAAACCAATATGTGGCAGATAAATACTCTTAAGGCTTATGAAAGAATTCAAGACATGAACATTTGTCTCTGGGCATATAGGAGAAGGAAATGCCAACTGACACGATGATCTACACTCTCATATTATTCTTAATTACTCAAATAAAAAGGGGCTCCTTAGGGGTCTGTTGCATCATGCTGTGTTAGCTTTATAGAATATTAACTTCCCAAAAGCATGCAGCATGCCCTCTATTCAACAAGGAGACAAGTGTGAAAGATACCCATACTGTATAGGCATCTACATACCCTGCCGAAATCTGACAGGAAGTTTCCACTTTATTAAGTTTTGTAATTCACAAGGCAATTACAATTGCAATTACTACTCCCTGGTCTGACCAGATAGATATTTTATATTTTATCTTTCAACATTTAAGTCTTACAGCACCATAAACACAGTACAGCATTGGGTCGGATTCCTATCTACCCCATCCAACAAAACACCCCCGCTAACATTAAGTTGGCTGGCAGCAGCTTTTCTCTACAAGGCTTCTTGACAGTCTGTTCCAATGAGCTTACATAGTTACAAGTAAAGATGATACATGATTGCAGCTGCAGTATTGCTGTTGCACATCTTCCAGCTGCAAAAGCCACAGAGCATAACTTTTCATAGCATTTACATTACAAGTCAATAATATTTGTGTTCTAGGTTTCTAGAATAGTTCTCATCCACGACTTTTTGTGAAACTGCAAAACAAGCTCAGGGATCAAATAAATGGAGAACAATGTACGAAGCACACTGTGAGCTTTGCGCTGCAGACTGCTGTCTAATGAAGAACAAAACATTAATTGAGGTAGAGCATGGGAAAAACACTTGAACTGTCAGCTTTGTGCCTTGCTACCAACAGAAAAACAACGGTCATGGACTCTTTTGATGGCTTCTTTAATGAAGAGGGGGATGAAGAGTTGGCTTCATCTAGACAGTTAGGGGGAAGGAGGCTGAGGAGCTTATTAATAGTATAAATCGCACCAACTGCTGCAGGTCTCCAATATGGTAGTTAATGGAATCATGATTATGAGTAACGTATATACACTATAGCAGACAGACAACAAGGCAAGCAAGTCAAGCAAAAAAGAAATAGTTTTACAGTTTTGCTTTGTGCGTGGTTCCCTACTAACAACATGGGAACAAAGGGTAAATAAAGGAGTTTAATTGTTATTAAATTCATTTACAGTATATGTAAACAAAGTACCTGCATTTTTAAAGACAACTGCTTTATAACCCATTGGGCTTATTTGCCCAATTTTTCTAAATATCTAAACATATTTTTACAAATTATGGTAAAAACTCAAGTACACTATCAAACCATTCCAACAATGTGTGCTCTGTACTACTACATCCAGAGTAAACAAGTGTAGCACCTTGTTTCAGTATGAGTGAAAGACGGGCCATCCGTATTTCCTGGGTAACCCACAGTTACATGAGGAAATCATCATGCATCCAGTCCCTCATTAGCATAACAAGTGCTGCAGAAGCTTGGGCCAACTTTGGGAACCTCAAAGACTGTCAGCGCCTGTGAAATGAGCCCCCTCCTACTTTTCTCCACCCCTTCCGTTCTCCGCAAGTGGCCACTTAAGGCTGGGTTTTGTTTTTTCAAAGTGAATTACTGAACAAGAGGGACATGCAAATCAGATGTCCACAGCCTGGCAACTTGATGAGGACAAGAATGTACCACCAGATCCCTTCATTTTGGTCCACTAACCGAATCTGAATTTCTGTTTATCAAGCATCTCAGAGTAGGAAATCTAGTCTAACCAGTACCTTTGATGGAATACAGTAGAATAACAAAAAAAGCAAGCACTTCTGCACGCTCTCTGAATTTGTCTGACTGTGTGGTCCAAGCTCTAATGAGATCTGACAGTGGCTACTGGCTGCACATTGTCAAGAGCAACCGGACAGTGAGAAAAGAACCTCCGTCAAAACTAAGGGCCACCGGAGCGAAGCTCATTAAATGGTGTATAATTCTACGTTCTATCAAAATAATGAAAAATTACTCTCTGAGTCAGATTCACTGGACAGGAACCTCCTCAAAAAAGTCTTGTTGCTAATTTGTTAGTTACAGTATGCTCTGATCCTTTGTCTACTCCTACTACACACACACACATGCATGGAGTTGTTGTGCTCGGTCTAGAGGGCCAGAGAAACCTAATGACCAGGCAGGGAAACCACAAGTCCAGAAAAAGAAAAGCAGTCAGTCAGTCATTATGCTCCCTCTGGCTCATTTTATTCCCCTTTGTAAGGAATGCTTTCTTTGGCTCTTTCCTTGTTGGAAGAATTTGGGTTAGAGGTGGATCAAAGTAACCCAGTCCTACTCTAAAACCCTGGCTCAAACTCATAAAACAAGTGATGTCATGGACATGTGGGATGAGTGTACAAACATGAGCAGACAGTCAGGTGCTGTCTGTCTGCGGCAATGGGTCTGTAAGTAAACCTACAGTACTGAATCCCTGACAATTACCTGCTTTCAACCCTCAGACATTACATTATGAAGCCAAACTCAAGCCGTACACGGAGAGTCAAGATCAGGGACAAAATCCATAACTAAAGCACTGACAGCATTAATAGCAGCCAGAGCGTTGTAGCATACGAGTTACATAATAATATATAATTGAAACACAAGCGCAAGACACTGAAAACAGAAGGAACTTTATTCAAGACGAGTGTTTAAGATTTTTAAGTCAGCTTTTGCTACCAATTGCTAATGCTTCCCCACAGTTTTATTAAAAATGTATTGAATCAAAAAACAGAAGTGTTTGTAATGATTTATTAAACATACTGTAGGAAACTGTAGTGCAGTAAACTAATTCCCATTTGGAGCAGTAGAGCAGCATATGTGAGCTTGATTCAAAATAAACTACTGTGTATTCATTGGTGATTAAGGGGAACACTGTAGCTCATTAAAATGTTCTAACACTGTCTGGACAAGAACTGAGATACATGTGGTTAAAATAAAGGATAAACACACAATCCTGCTGGTAGGTCAAAAACCTTATTTGATTTACGTCTTGTCAGTATCTTATTATTGCATCCAGACAACATCTTGTCTGGTGCTGAATGAGCAAATGTGAAGAAAAATAAATGGACAGTGCATATTAAAAAAAAGAAGGAGAGAAAGAAAAAAGGTGGAGCTGAGAGAGAAAACATTAGAAGGAGAACAGCCCTGCAGGTGGTTCTGCTATGGCTTGTGCTTGTATGGCTGCCAATGAAGCTGACTCACTGGAATCATCGTTGATGGTTTTACTTATGACGGGAGTCAAACAACGAACATTATACATGGTCTTATCCAAAACAAACAGATGTGTTTATGGCATTAACAGAACAGCTAGCACGCAGAAATAGCAGAATGGCTTCTTCTTTATCTTTAAGCCAGCCAGGGCAGGGCCCATTTCCTTAATATGTGGCCACTGATAGTTGCAGAGCCTGTTTATGCCACAGTGCTCTGGCATGTAGACACGATTGGGCCGTTGTTTATGTCTGTCATGCGTAAATAAGCAAATTAAGAAAATGATGTTGAACAATGTTCATATCAAGTATGAGGCAAGGAAGGAAGCATGAAAGGACCCCTTAAGGAACTGGGATATACCTAGATTTGCAGTTTAGTCCCTTTGCTGTGCGAAAGACGACATTACACTGTGGATATACCTTTAGACATCTAGAGAGAGGTTGGAAACATATCAGAATAAAGCTGGGATACTAAGTTAAGTGAGAATTTTACAGCCATGTGAAATGGGGCAGCTGGGTGGTTCCTCAACATCCATTCCCTTCAGCTTGGCTGGATGTGAAATGAGAAATTCCTGGGTATCTCCTGTGTCAACTTTGCAACTGTGTTAAATTTGCCTTGCCCCTCTGTCACCCCACCAACCCCACTCTGACCCTAACCCTGAGAGGTATGTGACAGCTTAGCACCTAAACACTGATTTACTGAGGAGTGCGTGGGTGTGTTTGCAGATTTCTCACACTTCTTCAAACACATGGGTCTGCATGGAGGTGGGGGTCACAGACAATTTCACCGGCCTGCTCACATTTTGAGAGTGTATTTGTAGAGCGGTGACAGATGCAAAAGAATGAAAAGAAGCTGGAAATGAAAGAAGGACACAGCCACAGAAGCACAGTTCTCTTGGCTGATTTCAATCTTGATTCTAACATATGCAAAATCAGTTCCTCCAAATATCACCTAAAGCAATATAATAATATATTATACAAATTAGATTCAGGTGGCTTCCCTGACTCCATTCAGTTTGCATTTTGCAGACCCGTTCATGCGTGGAGGCTGAGACTCTTTTATGTATGAGAAGTATTAAAATCATATGATAAAATGATTTAATGTAGAGCATGCGATATTGCAAAATGTACAGCCATCTGTGTATAATAAGACAATTGTAAAGTTAAAGCCATCATTAAAAATAAAAGAAATATGGCACAGGCAATACTCAGCCAACAATAAATAAAGTCAACTGGAAGAAGTTTCTCTGTTCAAATCAAACACTGGCCAACATTCAATTACTGTAGATACTATATCTGGCATAAATCAAACCCTGTACATCATCACACATACACCATCCCTACTGTGAAAGCTAAGATTTGTTTTCTCCACTGTCACACAATGAGCCTAGTCAAACAGCCAAAACTATACACGACGATGCTTTTAAGTCAGACCTCAGTTCAGTGGACAATTTGCAAGCTTTACAGTGAAAATGGGGTACAGTTATGTAAAGCAGAAAAAGACATGCCTGCACGTGTACTTAATACTATACTTACCTGATACTAATGTCAACAGTACACTGTAACAAACATCAATACTAAACAGAACCCATATTGTCTCTGATTCAGGCAATGTGCTGCAGTATGCTGTGTACAGACAGATACTCACAGAGACACAAGCTGGCCTGTTAAAATTACACACAATGAAGGTGTCAGTTAGCACTTGGAGCAGTCTTGGCAGCTTTAAACTCTCTTGGAGATGTCTCAAACGCAAATACGTTGACAACAACAATGTGAGTAACTGCTATCGAAAGAAAGGACTTGCAGTTACCAGAACAAAACAGACGATTTGTGCAGAATTCTGGATGTGTTGCACAGTTGCTAGGTTTGAGGTTTTTCCTGACCAAACTATTTTGAACTACAACACTTGGGTCCTCAGTTTAAAAAAGAAGAAAAATAACTTTTGGAAATTGACACACCCAGTCCATTTTTAGGGACTGAAGGAATTTTATTGCTAAAATAAATATTGTGAAAAGAACCTTGGAAAAAAATACTATGACAAAAAAAACCTATAATTGGCTTTTAATGCCATTTCATTAACAACAATGAACAAAAAAAAACAGTAATAAGATGATCACCGGGCCAAAACAAATTACTGAAAAGTACATTTGGACAGCCTTTCTGAGATCTGGAACAAGATGTCCTTCATTTCTGTGCAAAGTTACTCTAACGTCAAAGGTACAGGAAACCCAACCAAACCAGCAGGTTACTCCTATAAATTAGAGAATGGGCTTTGGATTGGTTTCCTTACATTGTGACCTTGACGTCTGGAATTGAGTTTGGTTTTTGTCATAATGAGTTCCACAGCCTGTGGAAACCACCATGTAGACCACTGAGACGCAGACTATATGAGCTACTTGGGTTCAAACGTGGGTCACAGTATTGGAAGCAAATACATTCATATGCGCTGCAGTGTGAAGGTGCCTCAACATCACGGGGGGGGGTCAGGAGGGATTTCAAAAGGCTTATGCAACCAATTCCAATTGACTCAGCACTTGTGAGAACTGTCATTTTATCAGCAGTTTTCTTTCTAGGTTCTCCTTGAATAGTTAAGTCATACCACAAAACACTTGTGTATTTGAGTACATTGAGTCAATTCATGAGCCAATAGGAGTTCAGCTGCTCAGTCACTAGTTGTAGTCACATGGTCCCTTAAAACTCGTTAAAAGCACATTAGCAACTATCCAGTAAACAAGTAAACATGGACAGAGACTCAAGCTCAATCCTTTTATTTATAATTTTGCATCTGCCATGTGAAATATTTTGCGTGTGCTCTGAATTATTCATCCCACATTGCAAATTAGGTGTGCAAAATTTACTAACTTGCAAATGTACAAATGAGAAACAAGAACTATTTGATAAGTCAAAACACCTAATGTTACAAATGGTTGCTTAAAATGCAGGACAAAATACAACTTCAATCCTAACAGCAGTGTCAAAGACACTTTCCCCCCTGAATAGAATCCATAATAAATGCACACATTTCTAAAGCCACAAGAGGAAGTGATCAAGGTTTGCAAACAGTTGACAACTTCCATATAAATCCCAGATGTCATTTCTATAATGAGGATATGGAGATTTTCCCTTTGGGCATTTCAAGCACACTGTCCTTAAACAGGAAAAAGGTTAATCAAAATGGGTAAATATAAAGGTAAATAAAAATGTACATGCAGTCAGCAATCACGGTGTTCTAAACATAAAGTACTGCGTTTAAAAAGCACAAAGTTCTCAATCGGTGTGTGTTGATTAATGTACTGTACCAATGAGACAATGACTGTGTTTATGCCCTTGAGTAACCCTCGTATTGCACAGACTCTTCTTACTCCACCCTTGTTTTGGAACCGGTCAAATAAGGTTTATAACCCAGTAATGACAATCAGAATACCAGTCCAACAAACTCTAACAATGTCCTCCTTTGCTTGTCACTGTAGACTTGAGTGATTAGTAGTACATTTACAGTGCACTGCATATTATATCTAAGTAGCTTATGTGTGAACAGCTAAGCTTATTTGGAAATTGGAAAATGTGATAGTGTTTCCACCTTGTACAGATGTAAATGCGCAATTGCGTTTATTATCAGTGGAATTACTGATAATAGAGAGACAGACAGAGGTGACTAAACTTAGGACTGCTGCCTACGCTGATTAGCGCAAGAAATAAAATCAAATGATTTGAAAAAAATGTGTGGACATCTGCTATTTTTCAAGTATTTGCATCAAGCGGTTGCATCTTCCTCTGGGCCAAAGGCACCCAACAAGCTTTAGCATGTCGCCATTACATCTAGACAGCACATCTGCCGTAAGCCACAACAGACAATGGAGAGAGGATTAGCGCAAGTTCAACTGACATCCTGAAAGTTCACTCAATAATATTGTGACCACAACCATGATGGTTGACGCTGGTGCAAAATGTTCCAACAAATCAATAACAAAAAAGCTGGGACGTAATGCACTCATCTGTTGCCAGAGAAGCATAACCAGTAAAACGAGCTCTCGAAAGTTTGAAAAGAAGATTTTTGTTGTTACCTGTGGTGCAGCAGACTGGCATTTGAGTTTCTGGGGAAAGAAAGGGAAAAATAAACACATATGAACACAATATTTTTGGAAGAATCATTTTTAAGGTGGTTACTGGACTGTTTTAAATATGAAATGGCTTTGTCAGTTGACATCCACACCACTAACAGTAAATTCGAATGGTGACCTAGTTTCAAAGCAAATAAAAAAAGCACCAAAACTTTCATAAAACTTCTCAAACCACATCTGCCACACACGGTACTGGGCTTGTCCTCTGTCCATTTATGTTCTCTGTGCAGGATTTGATGTTAAAATATGACTACTGTCCCTAAACCTACCCTACAAGTTGCCATGAAAACCAAGCTCGAATACAGCTGGAGGAACAAGACACCAACGTTTTAAAGCCAACTTTCAAGCAGTGTAGCCTCATAAAAAGGCTCACTGGCGTTCTCACAAACTGCACATAAACCACTGTGCTTCTTTAAGATACACCAACTGTAACATATGGAGTGTCTACAGAGCTTTGATGCCCATAGAAGATAGATTTCCACATAAAAGAGTTGTGGCCTCTTGACAAAATAAAATTAATACAACAACTATTAAAATGAGGGTAGGCACATGAAAAGAATTGCTAAACCATTGCAGTATAAGGACGTGTCTGAGTGAAAGGATGTGTCTGTGTGAGACAAGCTGGTACTGTATTAAGCCATTAACGCTGGGACTATTTTAAAGAGAGGCAAAGCAGCCGAGCAGGGGGTCGACCCATTCAAAGGCTAAAACAATGGGAAAGACGTCAGCACCTTGTAGAACTCAGTGTTCAGTGTCTTGCCCAAAGGATGCCTTGTCATGTGTACAGGAGCTCAGATCGCCAACCTCGCAATTAGTGGGCAACCTGTTTTACCTCCTGAGCCGCAGCTGCCTCATAAAAGAACTGCAAACAGAGGCAAAGCAAGAACCAAAAACAAAGCTCACTGAGATTAAATCAAGCCCATATTTAGGTCAGTCCAGGCTAAAGGTCTCAAACACTGCAAGATTTGTTACTTGAAGTAACTGCTGCTGTGATTAAGGCACAACAACTACAGTACATTAAAAAGGTAACAAGCATTACCTGTTTGAGAACCAGAACCAGAAAAAATAAACATGACGTGGTTTAACGGAAATATTTAAATACAACGTTTACATTACATTACATTGAGATGAGTCACCTCAGTACAATCTGTAGTAACCAATATGTCAGGTGTTCCTCCAGTCTTCTTTCATTTGGGGCCTGTCTTCAGGATTTTCCAGCATTTCAATGTACTGTCGACCTCTTCAGGACATCAGGTTAGATATTTTGATATTGGAGCGATGTAAGAGATATGTCTAAAATGATTCTGATGGCCTGTCCTGATCAAGTTGTCCTACGTGGGATTTATTGGGTTTAGTTGTGTAAGGTCTTAAACCTTACTTGCAAAGTGCCTTGAGATAACTGTTGTTGTGAATTGGTGCTATATAAATAAAACTGAAATGAACTGAACTGAATATTTGTTTTCTGTTTATGGTGAGAACTCAAATGGCCTTTTCCAGGTTTCCTTTAGACTGTTTTTCATGCTTGAGTGATGACAACTGTATAAAATTAGTTTATTGAGTTGGACTGTGAAATGTTCAGAAGCTAATAAATTGACCTTGACTTAAAAGATGTGTTTTTTGGCAAATAGGTGCTGCATAAAATATCAGCAAGCTGTTCCTAATATTATGTGTGTTGCGTTTTTTTTATATTTGGAAAGATCTTATGGAACAGTGTAAAACTAAAACTAAAGTGTTGAAATCCAAAAATTAAAGCCCTGTCTAAGTTTTCATTTTGATCATTTCCATGATTCTCCACAACAATCAGCATATTTTCACGTCCTACAGTATTTTCAAACTGTCCAACATTTATTTACAATTTATAGTGTCTTCTTTTTCCGTGCAGACTTAAAAATGAAGTTCAAATCTTAGACCTTTCTGGCATTCTTCAAACTAAGCGATGAATAAAAATAAACATTCATCAAAAGACTTACACCCTAAAGAGGCGATAAAAGTGTGATGGACGGACAACCTCAACCTTCCTCTGTCAAATCACAGACAGTCTGCAGTATTCTCTGAACTCTAACACCGCATCGGCTGACTCTCAACTCTTTCTACCAGGCAGACTGACCTCTGACCAAAACCTTTAAAAACAGCCAAAAACATACTGTATCTGAAATGAGTAAAGACAAGTGTACAGGCTGCGTGTCTGCACATGTCCATAAACTGAACCTTGGAATCCAACATGAAGAGGAGCTGGATGAGTCGCCTGGATGTGAGCCATGATATATCTGTGATGGAAGAAGTGATAAGCAAAAACTACTTACAGAACTACAGATTAGCCTTCATTCACTAGCTGCAAAACATATTTTCTCAGAAACAACACAATACAGCAACATCAGCTCAGCACAGGCTAATGCAGCTTACAGTACCCCACTGTTGGTTTTACCTAGACATAGACAAGGAGACATTTTTTAAACTTGCACACACACGTTTTGATCTACAGTAAAGTTTCAAAAATGTGTGCATAAAATTACTTGAGGATTGTGCAAAAACAAAATCATTACTTGGGTGAACAAGATAATTATATGTTGACACACAGTTGTTATCTTGTGCAAACCAAATTGAATATGCCCTTTCAGGACTTTGGGGATAATATGTCAGGGCCGGAAAAAGCAATTTTATTTATCTTTGCATAACATTCTGTCTCAAAAATAAGCAGAACCAGTGAAAATGAACTGTAGTAAAAGGAATGAATATTTATGCAAGCTATTAATTTGTGTTAAACATATAAGACATGTGTTTATGATGATTAGGTTGAACACATTCTTCTAGTGAAGTCACATTTCTGGTCTGATCTCTAAAACTGGTTCGTTATGACACACTTCTACATGAGTCTCCACTACCTGTTGTTTGTATGAAATTTATATGCAAATACCAAGTAAAGTTTCCCTTAAGTTTGTTTGAAATGTGATTTTGTTGTGGGTTATAATTAATAATAATAATAATAATAAAATAAATAAAGATTCTATAAATTATGTTATTATTAATTAGGTATTCTGTTGTACCATAGTGACAGCCCACATGTCACACATATTTTATGTTATTAACATTATTATTTTTTATGTAATATACATTGTTGAATTTCCACTTTCACTTTCAGAAACATACAACACACCTGTCTGCTGAGACCCGGCACAACACTGTGACCGGTCCCACCTGACTTTGACTTATGTAACAGGGATCAGCTTCGGTTATGACCCATGTTGTGGGTTCTAGTGGACTGAGAATTTGCACAAACTTTTGCCAAATTGCGGTGGAACATAAATAACGCCTGGCAATAAAACCATACACGCAGTAGATGTATAGCTAATAATAAGTATGGCTTTTGCATGAATTTATTTTTACTGATCCAGAGATCTTTAGCTAATCTCGAGGCTCTTTAACATGTCCCAGTGTAAAACGTTTGATCCGAGTCTCACCTGGTACCATCTGAGCAGAACCCAGCAGAGCAGGTAGGCAGCCAGGCTGAACTTGGCGGTTCGGTATCTCTCCGGTACGCAGGTGAGACACGCGGCTCGCTCAGAGCGTCCCGCGCTGCTGCTGCGCTCCTCTCGGCTCCTCTCTGCGGACGACGCTCCGCCACTACCCGAGGTGTCCATTACTGTTCCCCTTAGCGGTGAGACTGCGTGTCGCTCGGGAGAAAACCCTCACCTCGAACTGTTGTCAAGGTGCAGCCTGTTACTTTCAGCGACGACTCCCATACTGTCTGCGACCCCCCTCCCGCCCCACAGCCCCCGCCAGCAACTTCTTTCTCGCGGACACTTCACGGTGCTGATGCCAGATGCGAATAGAATAGAATAGAAGTCATGCACGCGCCCAGGATTTAACTTCGAGCCCGGGCAACTTCCAGCGTAAAGCACTTGTTTTTCAAATTAAAAGTCTCAGGAGTCTCCCCCTGCAAAATCCAGACAAGTGTCTACTGCTGGTGCTTTTCATTTATTCAACACTTGCATACAGCGCCCCCTGCTGGTGAAATCGCTTAACACAGTCAATTGACTGTGTTAAGCGATTTCATGAAACATTCCGAGTTTTTTGAGAAATCTGTATTTATCTACTTATTATGTATCTGCCACCTATCAACATTATTAAATGTGCTTCTTGAATCTGACTGACCTATTAAAGCAACAACCCTATTGTTGCAGCTGGTTTACATTATTTAGGATTTGGTTTAATTCAGTTTTTATCTCACATATTCAGTAGGGTCCTCTCTTCCACCACCCAGTAGCTTTATTCAGAGCACTGATTATATTTCAGTTATCTCACTTGTTATTGCCAGAAAAAAATAATTTGCTATTAATAATCAGTGAGGCATTAGAATTTATACTTAATTATTTTTGTATTGGTCAATATGTCAGTAAAAAGCTCAGCAACGTCAATGCCTTAAACAATGTCTTTAATTCAAACAGTTCTTTTACAATTACACTAAACAACTAGTGCATAATGTCATATAGAACAACCCATTAAGTATTTTATAATCCTGTTTATGTGGACATCACAACAAGCCTATGATCCTAACACTACATAAGTCTGAGATTCTTCCCGTGCGAGACCGGACCTGTTAGACTATCATTTACACACTAATTTATTTTAACTTTGTGGAGATCCTCTACAGTGACATACACCACCTGAAAGAACACAGACACGAGTATAGTGGGATTGTATTCTCACAATGTTTTTAAAGATGAAAATATATCTAACAAGTTCCCAAGTCAGGGTTTTATTGTCCTAAGTACTTAAACTGACAACATTTTCGAATTAGAAATACACTGTAATACACAGTTCACACTACTGTATGTTGCCTGTGAACCATATATACCGTCATACTTGGAGCTACATGTACATGAAAATACTTTGAAGAAGATGAATTATGAAAGGAGTTCACACACTCACCTGATCATGGCAGGGGTCGGAGTAGTCACAAATGTCATCTGGGAAGATACATCGCATCAACATTTTCACCTCTGCAGGGTAAACATAAGTGGGCCGCCACAGTTTCCCCTCTTTCACACCAACATTGTGTAACATCTAAAAAAGGAGAATAAGTAAAAATAAATACTTTAATTCACAATGATTGTGAGTGTTTATTTATCAGTCCACTTGGTTATGAGAGCAAGTGCCCCAGGGCTAATTTAAACAGCAATAGGAATTCACTCCAAACTGGTCCAAGAGTCTCAGTATAACATATTTCTGGTTCCATTCACGACTAAGGTTATCAACAATTCATTAATATTAACTATAACTTGCAAAATCACAATCTTCACCCTAAGACCTAGGACAGATGTTTCTAATGCCTAACTAATTAAACAAGTAGTATGCAAAAAGTGAATGCTAAGATAAGATAAGATAGAACTTGTGTATTGCGCAAATGACCCAGCAAGTAAAACTGTACACAGCTTTTCCATGTTTAAATATAAGACTGATAAACAGGAATGTTCTGGAAGGAACGAAGATTTAATTGGTTTCTTATCACTACTGCCTTACAAACAGTCACGATTTTTTTTGTTTTAAGAAAATATATATTTAATAATGCTGTATTTATGTGTATACAATTTGTATATTGGTTACAACAAGAAAAATGCAGCAGTAATTCATGCAACAGTTTTTATTTCATGAGTCCTGACCAGTTTCCTCTGAAGAAGCCTGTAGACCTTCTTCCGGCGGTTGTGATCATTCCTGAGGCGTTTGGAAGCACAGATCAGTGATGCTATCCACGCAGGAAGGCTGAGGACAGGTAAATCATACTTCCTTTCATTTTTTTTCAATACACCATACCCCAGCAGAGTAGGTGTATGTTGAAACATGCCTTTCTGCATAAATAGTCAATAGACTGGAGATAAATGTGTTAATCTTAAACTGAATGGTGAAATTTAAGGAACTTTTACTTTAGCTCACCCAAATGAACAGCAGAGATCAACATACTCATCCATGACCCACTTACTGAAGGCAGCAATGTCTGTAAAGCAAAACACACAGTTTCTTTAGATATGATTTCCAGTTGTATTGTAAAAGACTCTCTACCTACAGTAGTTTATTTACAACCACAACTAGTTCCTATTTCTGTTATTTTATTCACCCATCCATCCATTATACTGAACTGCTTGTGTTCATAAGGGTGCTTAGATCTCTTACAGCTGACTTTGGGCAAGAGATGGGGTACACCCTGGACAGGTTTCCAGTCCATCACAGGGTATTACTTCTTATTATTCAGTTAAGCCATTTTAAAGTAACCTATTGAATAAAGTAAAGTCAATAAAGTACATAAATTACATTTTATACTGAAAAGGACAACAGTCACAACTTAAATGTATAATATAGATTCCCATCAGTATAAAGGGCAAAGTTTAGCCCACACAAGCCTAAGTAGCTCCTGAATCTCTAAAAACTGACAGTTGAAAAACAGGTTTGCTCGCTGTAAACTGTGACAGTGCAGTGTCCCTGTAAAACAGGTACAGTCATGTGCAAAAGCTGTTATCCTTTGTAAGTGAAGCTGTATTACTTGGCTGATAATATGTTGTTTTGGACATATTGCAGTTACTGAATCGTCCTGGAAATAGAGGCGAATGTGAGCCCTATGTCTGACAGCTAAAGCTTTTTTCTAACAATTGTTTATGTTAAATAAATAAAAGCACAGAGAAAATGTTATATGTTTTTGGTTGTCTGAGGGTCACTCGGGCTGCTTTGCCCAATGCTAAGACCTGCTAAGATAATTGGGTGGCTTTCATTATGTTTTATACAAAATGAAGAATTAAAGAGGTACTAATTTTAGCTTACTTAGCTAAAACAGCTAGCTAACTGCTAACCTGCAGTAGCCAAGTAAACGATATTAATGCTAACATAGATGCTAGCAGGCTTATTAGCTTAGTTATAACCTACATACCAGACGCTGTAGTCACGTAGTAAATTTCATCCACAAGTTCACTGTATGTATTAAGAAGTGCATTAAAACCAGATTAATCATTATTATTTTATTTCCTGTAACATAATCGCTATGTAAACGGTGCCGAGAGTGTCGCAGTTTAAGGAACATCAAGCTAATATTGACCTTATCTTACACTCTAACTAAACTAAAATTAAAGTTGTACTTAGTCGCTTTTTAATGAAGTTACACATGAAAAAAATTGGTTAAAAACGTTGTTACATACCTGTGACCTCTGTTCGCTGCTTGGAGAAGTTCGTGACCTCAGTTAGCTGATGCATTTGGGGCCTGACAGCACATCATGTGACGGTGAGGATAATTTTGCAAAAGGTTTTTTTTTTATATAGTCAGGATGATGAGAAAGAGAAACAAAGAAAACACAGTTTGACTCAAGTTGCAAGATTGTTCTTTAAGTACATTTTAGAATATTTTACATAACAATTTCACTGCTACATTAAATTAGTTGTTAAATTTCAGCATATAAAGCAAATAATTTCCAGCTCCACCAGCTAAAGCATAGATAAGGGTTTTGCTTTTATATTAATAATTTAGCAGCATGTCATTAGTAATATACTGTACGTAATAATAACTAAATTTGAAGATCTTGATTCTGCTGGAGAGTTTTATTTTGTAATAAAACAATATTTCTATTGTGTGACAACAGTATAGTTTGCTTGATAATTATTATAATATATATTATTTTATAACAGTATGGAAGAAATTCACATTTCTTTAGTTTTGTCTTCTGCAGCTCTGAAAGTATCTATTCTCTGGTAGAATAAATAGAATAATCTCTTTATCACATGATGACAAATCATGTTCCTCCAATGTTCTTAGTGTGAAAATTTATTTCTTTACCATCACCCAGCAAGACGACACAGCAAGAGAACTTTAAACCACAGAGGAATGCCAGCCACAACATGAAGAACTACGTTGGCTTGTTAGTAACTTTCACAGTCCAACCCATCCAGTACATCTCCACAGATGATTAATGTGTTGTGCTGAAAGCATTTTCTAGTACTTGTACAAGGTTTCAGGTTTATGATTTCATTTTGATTAAAATAATATTATCTCGTGAAGTTTTAGAGCTTCTCAGTCTAATAGAGAGGAGGATTCATTTTCAGTATGCAGTATGGTGTATGGAATGTTTGAGTGTTAGCACACTGATACATCCCAATCTCCACATTTTTATATTTATTCTTACAAATATACAGACAAGGGACCATCGGACTTCACCATATTGGCAAGTTTATGTCCATTGCTCATAAAATAAGATAGCTTTAGATTTTACAAATCTAGTATTACTCCACACAGATTGTTTTACACTGAAGAAAACACTTTCACTGGTCATGATTTTTTGAGAATATAATAAGATCCACGAACATCAGAGCTTCTACATTCAACATGACATGATTCTCTTCAAAAAGATAAAAATGCATAGAAAATTCTTGTTTTATATTACCTTTTAATCTTTTTTTCAAATGTCATAAAGATAATAAACATCAATAAATAACCACCATAGTTGTTATAAAACATCCAGCTCCGAAAGCCTACGTCAGCATAACCTGAGCTTGAGAACGTTTCAGCCTGTGGTTTAATTTCTGGGCCTTCCTGTGTTTTCGAAGTGTCTTTATGTAGGACCCTGCTGACAGTTAGTATGGTTTTCTTCCAATGGCAGCGAGCATCTCCTGCCTCTCTGCAGCAGTGGGCATGGCGGGTTTAACACCATCTCTTCTTCTCTGTACCATTATGTTATGCTGCATGGAAAGAAGCACAAAAAGCTTATTTAAATTAAATATCAACCAAAACTGTTATTGAAAATACAACACATGTCCTACTCATGCTGGAAGCAGATAACTGGTTTATTTCCATGTCATAGTTTGCTGCCCTAATTTACAGTAAATAGTGGAGAGCAACAGGTAAAATGCCATCTTTTGCTCAATGACACACAAATGTAAATATCCAAATGTCTACTGACATTTACTAAGATTTAATTCTTATTTGCTTGTTGCTGGCATGAATAAAAATACTATCAAAATGTCCTTTACATTATGATACCATAAGTAACCAGTCGGTGTCGCTACTCCAGCATCAAGGATGTGAAACTTTCCTGGTGGTCTTACAAATAACTGGTAGGGACAGGCATGTGAACTGGAAACAAACCACATGTCTCTGTGATGAGGGATGCTTCTTTCTTTCACTGGAACTCTCATCTTTTATGATCTTTGATATACAAATACAACACACTGTGCATATTCTTACCTATTTCTTTTTATTTTTCCTTTTGGCACTTTGCACTTTATGTCTAGATATGTACATTTTCATTTTTTGTATATAATGTCAAACAAATGTTACTCTTTTTTTTGTAATTATTGTAATTCTTTTCTGACTGTAATTATGCTGCTGCTGGGTCACCAGAATTTCCCCACTGCTGGATGATTAAAGTCCTACCTATCTATCTATCTATCTATCTATCTATCTATCTATCTATCTATCTATCATACAGAGTGTGCATATACTCTACTAGTCTTATGCTCCAGTGGAAAAAGATAATTACTCACCCAGTATTTCCTACAGTCCTTATATCTCTGGAAGT
The DNA here is from genome assembly GCA_030770545.1 of Macropodus opercularis. Lineage (NCBI taxonomy): Eukaryota > Metazoa > Chordata > Actinopteri > Anabantiformes > Osphronemidae > Macropodus > Macropodus opercularis. The sequence continues at coordinate 10,472,739 of JAUCMP010000028.1, forward strand.
AGGCTGAACACATGCTCTTATCATAGTTGTAGGCATCCAAACATTTCTGTGAGCCTTTACTTTCCTATGGGAAACAGTTGTAACAACAAAACAGGTCTTAGAAAGAAAAAAAAATAAGTGATCTCAGCAGCACAGAAGCTGTCTGAAATAGTTTAGAATGATAGGTAAACCTACGTCAATGCATGGGTTAATGTCCTCACTAAGAAGTTTTTTGGCATTTTTATCCATCTGCATCTGTGTACAGAAGAATAAAAAAAAAAAAACAGGCTCAGTAGGTACACGGTTTACCTGCCTTATGTAAGCTGTTGCACCACTACAAAACTGTAAGAAGGACTTTGAATTAAATAATCCAAAAGTCCAATTGAAATTTTTGATAGGTAAGTAAATATCACCAAGAAATGTTGCAAAAAAATCAGACAGATGGGGGTAAAAACACAAAGCTCAGTCTATAAAAGAGCAGGTCAAAGCTACAAAAGTACAAAAACAATGCAATGATTCTGATTCAATGACCACCACTTCTCGGGTTCTTATCAATACAAAGTCTCTGTTCCGTAGCTGTAGCAGTGGGGGATATCCTACATTTTAAAATGACCCTGGATCACGTTGACAGAGCATCCTGTCCTAAGACAACACAGCCTGTGCTGTGCATTTCAGGTAGAGAGAACTTTGAAACTGTCTCTATCATATTTCCTACATCTGGCACAGTCAGTTTGATCAACTTTAGTCGTTTGGTGCAACTGTATTGTTTTGTAACAAGTTGACCTTTTGTATTTCCTACATGAGAGGTGAACCTATAGAGGCTTTGACACTGGGAGATTGACTAAGGTTACTGGTAAATAAACATAAACAAACTACTGTTGCAGACACCTACCTTTTACAAATGCCACCTTTAGCCCAGCGGAAGTCTACTGAATGTAGTATCCAAACAGATGAAGGTTATCTCGGTTATTCAAATGTTAAACCAACTAACAGCTTAATGACGTTTCCTGCTAAAATATTATGTTGACATTCATATCCCATTGAAATGCTAACAGGGCTATTGGTTCCAAACGCTAATGAACAGCTTCACGCTACAAGCAGCTAACTAAAGAAGCCACACAGACTGCAGAGCTACCCGTCATGCTCAACAACTGCCGCTGGTGTAACAGCGCACCAGGAAAATCAGCCTCGCCGTCACCACCAACTGACAGCAGCGCCAGCCAACGGGAACGTTTGAAAAGTAACCACGTGTGACAATATGACGAGCCAATAGGATATGTTGGCAGACATGATGGTCTTCCTATCGCTGTAAACGAAACTAAACCAAGTTTAAAGGGTTGACAGTCAACACAGCAAGTCCAAAAGTGAGTTTTATTGAAAGAACTCTATGTGGCATTGAAGTGAAAGTCGCAGTGCATTACACACATCGTAGAGCACGAGAGGGTGGGACGTATGGTGGGCGTGGCTAAAAGTAGTGCGGTTGCATCGCAGCGCATACACAATGGCTGCTCGAAAGAAGGGAAAGCAAACAATTTTCAGGCCCGCCGCGTCTAGCAAAAAATATGAGAAAAAAATTATTAAAAATTCGGAGAATAGTTGAAAGTCAAGAAAAACTCAACAGAAAGGATGTTAAAGCGTCCGGGGTAAGTTTCGTGTAAATTAAGTAAACGGTTACTCAGTTCTTGAATTAAAATATCGGGGTTATTTAAATTATGAGAGAGGGGGTGAGCTGGGGAAAAAGTTTGTGTTAATCAGTGCCCACTTTGCGACCACGTAGAAAACCAAGAGACGGTACAAGTGTTTTTAAAAAATTAAATAAATTATGTCATTGGTGGTATTAGTGTCACGGTGCGTGTCCGCGAACGTTAAAGACCGCAGGGAGCTATAGAATGGAAGAAAGTTGAGTAAAGTTGAACATAGCCTCCACACTTAGTTTATTTAGTTTAATAGACTATAATAACAGCTGCAGCTTGGACACCGACAGGAACGGGCGCACATGGATATAGTTTTAATATCAAATTTCCTGCTCTATGCGTTCACGTTTATTTATTTTTAATTTTTTATTTTTTGCCTGATATGTGCTACAGACTTACTCATAAGCGGCGTCAACAACGTCCCTAAGCATAATTTCTTCAAAACCATAACCCCAAATGCAACCATGCAGTGGCTACAGTGCTTTTTTATTACGTTGTTTCACTTTTGCAGTATATACTCCATCGCATTCTCGCCCAGTGAAGGTATTGATCGCTGTGTCATACAGATGACAGTTCGGCTATGACCCGCCGTGAGGCTAATAAACAAGAAACGGGAGGAAATTGCTTGTCAATAAAGACGCAAAATGGAGGGAGAACTTAAGACAAACTAATTAGACAACGCTTAAGATTTGCTTGTGCAGCAGTGTCCCTACTTGTCGCTGGCGGCTTCTTGTGAGACTAAAAAGCCAACTTGTGTTCAGTTTGGTTTGTTGTGGCAGGTTGCACTGTGCACGACTTCACAAGCTTCTATAGCTGCTGTTGTAGCAGTAGCTTATAGGCGCTAGTCATGTTGGTGTACTTGGAGTTAAACACGAGCATTGGTGATCAGAAGCTGCTCCCATCACCGAGTTGTTGTGAAAATGAGGTAGCCAGCGTGTTTTTGTCAGTGGTTAAAGAGCTGCTATTGAAACAGTTCCTGGGAGGAAGTGTGCGTGTGTGTGCATTCGTGTGTGTTGGCACACGTCTCTGTTTACACCTGTCCTATAACGTAAGCCAGATCTAAAGCTTACATCAGATATATAATTACCTATTCTCAAGCACTGGCTAGCCTACTTCTTGAATTCAGTCTCTGTACTTACTATTGACGCTGAAACAGAATGTAATATTATGCTTTTTTTTAAAAAGAAATAAGAGGGATTGTTGTTGTTGACAAAAAACAGCTGTGAAAGGTCAAATCTGATATATCTACTAGACATGAAACGTATATTCTTTCTTCTTCTGTATTTTTGATTTGCTCAAAATGTTTAAAAACATTTGTATGGAAGAGCATCTTGTTAGTGGTTAATTTAAGAATGCAAATATTTGATAATGACAGGTTGAAATTTGTTTTTGTTTTGCCTGTATTTCATGTATTGAACCTTCAATTTGTCTCAGTCCATCTGGATTATTTTTATAGAAATACACCTTGTGTAAAGTAATTTTATGGCTTTTCATGAAATCAGTAATTGCAGCCATGGGCAGACTAATCTCTGTTCATTTGCAGTATATATCTACTGTTATGAATGTTTGTGAGCTAAAATGTGTTATTGAACCTACCACCTGTCCTCAAACCTATGTTTTATATAATATATCAATAAGACATTTGTGTCTTGAAATTAACAATAATTGTACAGTTAAAACATTCAGTTGTTGTGCATTTTAAGTGTATTCAATTACTTTATAAAATGAAAACATTTACCATTTGTTTTTATCTGTATGGATAAAGCCGTGTATTTGGTATGTCAAGTTACATTATTATTATTAGAATTTTTGCTTTTGCTATGATTACAATCTAATTATTCATTTAAAGCTTAATATTAATGTGCTAAGGATTGCTTTTAAATTACAGGACAATAATGACAGTGAAACAGGACAGGGTTGTTTCCTGAAGAACATATGAATATATGATGTTGTGACTAATAGTAAATAGTTAAGTTCTTTGGCATTTGGGCAATTGACAGATATTAATTATTGCAAGTTATTAAGTGCAGCTAGTTGCAGTTGCAGTTAATGTAATTTATGCAAGAAACCTATGAATGCTTGCAGATATGAGTGCTTGTAATAATCCTTATACCAAGAAAGCAGTGACTTTCCTAATAAATTTCATTCTTGGAAGTTACAGAAAATATACATTATTAATGTAAAAAAAAGCAACATTACTTAAATACAATCAAAATGAGGCACAAGGATTGATGTAGGAGCCGTCCCATGGTTAAATTAATACAGATGAGTACTTTTTCTAAGTGGAAACACAGAGATGCATGTTAATTTTTTGAAATTTCATTAATCAGAGAATGACTGATCTGAACTGTGGTTCTTGTAGTCTGAAGGTTGAGTCATGGCAACTGGACTTCTTCTAGTTCGTAGAAACGTTTCACCACCTATCCAGGTGGCTTCTTCAGTCTGTGGGAAGTTGGTGAAGACCACTAGTTTATCCTCCAGTTGGGTTTCACTTCACACCTGTGAAGAATGGGTTCGTTATGCGAACAGAGGGGGGTGTGAGTAGGTGTGGAACCTCAACTACCGTGACTCCTCCTCCAACCATTACAGGTTGTTAAGTGTCTCCTTTGTGGGGGACGTGTGAAGTGGTCTTGATCTTCCTGGGCATAGCTGAAAGGGCAGGTTGGTAGATGGGAGACAAGTTGTGTCTGAGGCCTCCCCCCCTGTTGAGAGAGGGGCTGTTTACCTGTACATGTACGGCTTCTCTGATGCCTCGTTCAAACCACCTGTCTTCTCTGTCCAGAATGTGAACGTCGTTGTCTTCAAATGAGTGGCCTTTGTCTTTTAAATGGAGATACACAGCAGATACTGGTCCTGATGCGTTGTTCCTCCTATGCTGGGCCATCCTCCTGTGTAATGGCTGTTTGGTTTCACCAATGTATAGTTTCGAGCACTCTTCACTGCATTGAACTGCATATACTATGTTGCTCCTCTTGTGTTTTGGTGTCGGGTCCTTTGGATGCACAAGCTCTTCTGTCTGAGGGTGTTGGTGGGTTTAAAGTAAACGGGTATGTTGTAGTTTCCAAAAAACCTTTTGAGCTTTTCAGACACTCTGGCCATGTAAGGAATGACCAGATTCTGAGAGCTGCCCTTAGATGCATGTTTTCCTTCTTCTTGGCTACAGTGGAAGTGGGAATGTTCTCCGCTCTGTGGTTCAGGGTCCTGATGACTCCTAGTTTGTGCTGCAGGGGGTGATGAAAGTCAAACAGAAGGTATTGGTCAGTGTGGGTGGGTTTCCTGTAGATTTCTATTTCTAAACCGCCGTCATTCCCTCTGATGACTGCGCAGTCCAGAAAGGCCAGTCTGTTGTTCTTGGTGTCTTCTCTGGTGAACCTCATATCATATTCACATATCTAAACCAATGGGTTGGGACAAAAAGAAAATCGTAGCTCATCGCAAAGAGCTGGAAACACAGCAGACCATCGACAGGATGACATACCACCGCCTGTATCCTGGAGAGGCCACTCCCTGCATTTACGGACTTCCTAAGATCCACAAGGAAGGAGCCCCGCTCAGACCCATAATCAGCAGCATCAACTCGGTCACATTTAACATTGCAAAACACTTGGCCACTATCCTGGCACCTCTGGTTGGACACACAGACCATCACATCCGAAAATCTGAGGAATTTGCAGCCAAGGTCAGAGGACTGAAACTGGAATTGGAAGAAACCATTCTTTTGATGTTACATCACTCTTCACCAGCATCCCCACCAGCGATGCTTTAACAGCTGTTAGAAAAAGACTGGAAGAGGACAGCACCCTCAGCACCAGAAGCAACCTCAACCTGGGTCAGATATGTTCACCCCTGGACTTATGCCTTAACACCACATATTTCAGCTATAGAGGGGACTTCTACAGACAGAGGCATGGCTGCGCTATGGGCTCTCCTGTGTCACCTATTGTGGCCAACCTATATATGGAAGAAGTGCAGAAGAAAGCTCTAGACTCTTTCTCAGGAACAGCCCCAACCCATTGGTCCAGATATGTGGATGACACCTGGGTGATGATTAAGATCCAGGAGGTACAGACTTTCACAGACCACATAAATACAGTGGACAGTAACATCAGGTTCACCAGAGAAGACACCAAAAACAACAGACTGGCCTTTCTGGACTGCGCAGTCATCAGAGGGAATGACGGCGGTTTAGAAATAGAAATCTACAGGACACCCACCCACACTGACCAATACCCTATGTTTGACTCTCATCACCCCCTGCAGCACAAACTAGGGGTCATCAGGACCCTGAACCACAGAGCGGAGAACATTCCCACTTCCACTGTAGCCAAGAAGATGGAAAACATGCATCTAGGGGCAGCTCTCAGGACCTGTGGCCCCAGATGGGCCTTCAACAAGGCTGCGTCTCAACCTTGAGCAAGGACAACGGAACAGCCTGACACCCAGAGCCAACGGAAGAATCTGGTCATTCCTTACATGGCCGGTGTGTCTGAAAAGCTCAATAGGATTTGTGGAAACTACAACATACCTGTTTACTTCTAACCCACCAACACCCTCAGACAGAAGCTTGTGCATCCAAAGGACCTGACACCAAAACATAAGAGGAGCAACATAGTATATGCAGTTCAATGCAGTGAAGAGTGCTCGGAACTATACATTGGTGAAACCAAACAGCCATTACACAGGAGGATGGCCCAGCATAGGAGGAACAACACATCAGGACCAGTATCTGCCGTGTATCTCCACTTAAAAGACAAAGGCCACTCATTTGAAGACAACAACGTTCACATTCTGGACAGAGAAGACAGGTGGTTTGAACGAGGCGTCAGAGAAGCCGTACATGTACAGGTAAACAGCCCCTCTCTCAACAGGGGGGGAGGCCTCAGACACAACTTGTCTCCCATCTACCAACCTGCCCTTTCAACTATGCCCAGGAAGATCAAGACGTCCCCCACAAAGGAGACACTTAACGACCTGTAATGGGTGGAGGAGGAGTCACGGTAGGTTCCACACCTACTCACTACCCTCACCCCCCCTCTGTTTGCATAACGAACCCATTCTTCACAGGTGTTAAGTGAAACCAAACTGGAGGATAAACTAGTGGTCTTCACCAACTTCCCACAGACTGATGAAGCCACCTTTATAGGTGGTGAAACGTTTCTACGAACTAGAAGACGTCCAGTTGCCATGACTCAACCTTCAGTAAACTTTACCTGTCTGAATGAGAATCTCCACAGAGTGGTTCTTGTAGTTTGGCATTTATTTGGTTTATTGGTTGAGACAAAATCTAAAACCCATTGTATTTAATAAATGATAAAAGATTAAAATTAATTTTCATTTAATTCCCTTTTCTATATTTGGAACCATAAAATAGAGTTTGACAACTAAATCTATTAAAGCAAATGCTGATGACTAGATTCTCCAGCATGGAATGGAAGGTGTATAATGGTAGTAGAGATGCTAAAGTGTAGGTGGTTTGTTTATGTGTTTAGTGATTTAGCAGGATAGTCCCCCTGCTTGAAAAGACATATCTAACCTACCTGCTTTGAGGCTCAGCCAGGTCATCCTGCCTTTTGAAAAGGAGAGGTTCCATGTGATGATCAAAACAAATTATCTGCACCATAATGGACCATACTTGTGTTTTTTATATAACATATGGATAAAGCACACACGAGAGGGAAGACACAAAGTACAAATTATTCCTAACTAGAATAATGCAAGGAAACTGGGAGAACGCAACAAAGATGCATAAATTGGACAAACGTTTCACCACTTATAACTTCATAACTGAATGTTTAGACTGGGTGCTAACTGATAGATAATCAAGTCTACCTAAATACTTCTACTACTGGATTTTCAGTGAATAGACTCGAGGAGTTTGCTTTTTCAAATAGTATTATACTTTTCGTAGCTGCTTGGGGTTGGGTTAAACACGCACTACACAGTACCACAAACATGTAATAAATTATTTATTATACAAAATTTGTATGTTATGTGACATACAACATGTTCAACAAATGTTAGAAAAAGAAATTTATACTTTTTTGGGGGTACAAATTTTGGGTCAGTAATTCTGTTGATGTTTCAATTTACTCAGTTTACTGTTTGTTTCTGTACTGCCAGTACATTGAAACCTAATCATTCAGATGTTCTGTCTGTGTGTCTCTCTCTCTCTCTCTTTCAGGCCCCTGAGTCCGTGCGGTGTTGAGCACACAAAACTGGATAGAATAATTGTATCAGTACTAGTTGTGTCCATGTAGCTGGTCTGCTTTAGGGTGCCATGGCCACATCAACCCAGGGCCATCGTGACCACATCTTGGAGAAGGCCAAGCTCCCGCCAGCCACGGGGAGGCACAGGAGAGCAGAGGGGAAACCGAAGAAGAACTTCCCCTGCCAGGAGTGTCAGAAAGCCTTTAACAGTCTGGAGAAGTTGAAGGTGCACTCGTACTCTCACACAGGAGAAAGACCCTACCGCTGCTCCCACCCTGACTGCACCAAGGCTTTCGTCTCCAAATACAAGCTGCTACGGTACAGACAAGCAGCAGTAAATAGCGGGCTGCAGCATGTTGCTTTTATCTTTACACCATAAGTAGCTTAATGCTCTGTAGTCAGAATAACGTGTTGATGAATACACATGTCCATGTCTTGTGTTATGTGAAGTTATTCTGTGTAATGTGAAGCATGCCTACATGATTGCAACAATGTTGAGTGCTCATAGAATCTGTCTGTGTTCAAAGGCATATGGCAACTCACTCGCCAGAAAAAAACCACAAATGTTCATACTGTGAGAAAATGTTCCACCGCAAGGATCACTTAAAGAATCACCTACACACTCATGACCCATACAAGGAGGCGTTTACCTGTCAGGAGTGTGGCAAGAGCTACAACACCAAGCTGGGCTTCAAACGCCACCTCGCCCTCCACGCTGCCAACAGTGGAGACCTCACCTGCCAAGTGTGCCTGCAGCCGTTCCCCAGTACCGGGGTTCTACTAGATCACCTCAAAACACATGCTGGCAAGTCCTCTGGTGGGACCAAAGAGAAAAAGCACCGCTGCGAGCATTGCGAGCGGCGATTTTATACCCGTAAAGATGTGCGACGCCACATGGTGGTGCACACAGGACGTAAGGACTTTCTTTGCCAGTACTGTGCCCAGCGCTTCGGTAGGAAGGACCACCTGACGCGTCACATGAAGAAGAGCCATGCCCGGGAGCTGCTGAGGGTAAAAACTGAGCCAGCTGATTCGCTGGAACCCATTGTTTATGACTTGGCGTCTGGGGGTATCAAGGGCGAGCTCCCAGCTATGTTGACGCCAAGGCCGCACCAGCTCAACTTGTACACAGGCCCGGGACTAGACACAGAGCCCTTCCCCACCCCTACGCACCCCTTTACTTTAAAGTACCCACTGGGCTCCAACTTTACCTCATACACTGTCTCCTCACAGGAGCGGGAGCAGAATCTAAAGGGAGAACTGGAGACGTACCTGTTGGAGCTGCAGAGCAGCATGCCCTCCTCCTCCTCTGCTGCCCAAGCAACCCAACTCTCCTCCTCCAAACTTGAGTTGGAGCCCCAAATGGGCGTTCTGGAAGGAGTGAGTGAGGACGGATCCCTGTCCAAAATGGCCACCTCTGTGGCAGCTGCCACTGTGGGCGACTCTCTGGCCTCATCCTCCTCTTTGATGGACTTCTCACAACTTTTCAACTTCCTTCCGCTCAACGGTCCTCCATACAGCCAGGCAGGGGTCAGCGGGGGACAGGGTGTTGGCTATACACCCAACGAAGAACCCACACCTCTTGTCCAGCTGCCCCCACAGCCATCCGAAGGCCCAGAGGGTGCTGAGAGTCCACTCCAGGGGCTTCCCTCCTCCTTCATATCCAACCTGAGCACACCCACCACACTGCCTCGCTTCCACCAAGCTTTTCAGTGATTCAGTATGTACCGCACACATGCACTCTAAGACACGCATATAACAACCATGCCTAACAACCAGACACAAGCACATCAGCAGACAGACCCAAACCAATACGCTAGTAACACATTTAGCCCTTTTTATATGACATGAGACACTAACACAAGCAGCAGACATGCAATGATCAGCCTTGACACACAGTGGCCTTTTCACCTTTCCATCTTTTCTTGACAATTTGGCAAATCTGCACCGAAACGATTCCGTTATTGTGTTTGCTTTATAGTGGCGAAAAAAGTAATTTGCTGTGTGTATTTAAGCAAACGCAAGTTCCAAATAAATTCTATTAAGTTTTCTAAATACAGGCAGGTTCACACAACAACAACTATCAGTGCAACAAACACGTAATAAGCATGCACGTTAAAAAAAAATCTGTTTGGAAGCGACTTGGTTTGAATATGAATTTGTATTTTGGGAGTTCATATAGATGAATGGTAGTAATTAGATTGCAATGACATTTTCTTTCTCTACGATAGACTAAGTTTAGAATGCAGATTTTGCAGTGCGTATTGTTTTTGTATAGCACTTTGAACTTTGATGTCATCCAGCATCACAGATTTGATGTCATTCTTATATGTTTGGGATTTTAAAGGACCAATCTGCAGTTTTGGAATGTTTTGTCCATTTAATACATTATATTTTTATAAAGCACACAATTTCAAAAGCGTACCAGATTTATTAATTTATACTGAACTAAAATTATTTTAGTGATCAGATGCCGCCTTACAACATCAGTGTATTGTATTCTATATGTTTACAGCTGCATTGCTTTGAAGTATAGTGACAGACACAACCAAGTTTTAACTCTTTGTAATTTAGTATTCAATAAGTGGTAAAACGAAAGGAAACCATTAGCTGCTCAATACGTTTGAGGGGGGGCTTTCAATCAACCAAACCCAGACACTACTGGCTGCTGTCGTGTGTTGAGGTAGATGGGGACATGTCTGGCTGATGCGATCAGTTTGTTTTAACATGGAGACTGAGCTGATGTCAAGGACTGTCGTTCTCCAGTCGCCCTCTCTAAACACACACTCCACCACCAACACAGCATCTCTAGTCAGGTGGTTCAGGGTCAGCTATGTATCTAGTTCAACAGGCACAAGCTTCTACACACAAAACAGACACATAGGCAATCACTGTTTATGGCCCAGGATCCATGTCAACCACCAGTAGGAGTGAGGACTACAAACTCAGTGTGTCGTTGCTAATGATTTGATGGCTGCTCCACTCTTCCCTTGTTTACCTTGTGTCCCAGTTTTCAAATGATAAGCTGCCTTGTTTGCGAATGTTTGAATGAAATCAACAAAATTTTGGTGGTGAGTAAAATATTTTGTAAATTCCTATTACATGTATTATGGTACAAAGTACCGCTGAGTTTTGTGCTTCATCAGAGCTCCTTGCTAGGGTTGTACAAAAATGAACCATTAGGTATGACGACCATTATTGGGATAGACAGGGACTACAATGCTTTGCTTTTTAAAAATGCAAGGCCCCCTAGAGTTAAATTAATAATGTGGAACTGTGTTTCAGATGATGTCACTCAAGGTGAAAAGAAGTCCTCCTGATTATGTAATTTGGAGGAGTTTGTAACTGTCTTTAGCTAGTAGCAAAGGGGTAATTATACTCTATGTAAGGTTGACAGATGTTTTTTTTATCTTTCATATGTAGTTACTCTCCATAAACATATAAAGCAAGCTGAAAATCAGAAGTTACCTTTTAAAAATGGCCCTGCTACTCAATCAATAAAATAAAATAATGTGGAAAAATAAGATTTCCCTCCAGTACAAATTATACCCAAAGGATCAGTTCTCGTATTAATAGGAAATACACAAACTAAAGATTGCTGTGTTAACAAAATCTCTCAATCAAAGCTATAATATATTTTGATTCAGTTCTTCTTATCCAATGTGGAATTCCACAATCCTATATGAAGTAATTTAATGTGAAGCTGCCAAAATTTGCTGCTAATTTGGCAATTTAGCCAAAAGAATGTAATGTGAAACAAATAATTCAGATTATTTATGGGGTTTTTTGTGAGTGTCCCACACCTTGGTAGTCATTCCATTTTTAAAGTGTGGATATAAAAGTTATTCACAAACCCATTGTTAGCTTGTGCAGTTTCCTGAGATGTGTGACTGTCCATTTAAAATGATCTTTCAGGCCCTGTACACCACATTCAGAAATAATGTATATACACGGTGAACTCCACTTGATCAATGATCCAAAAGCAGCTCACCTCAAACAGTTTAGTATTTTGGTTAAAGTAATTCCAAGATATATCAGAGAACCTGAAATCTAAAAACATGACAAGGCCTTGTAAAGACTAATGCAGCTGTATGAGCAAAGCTGTTTACTGACAGGCAACAGGAAACTAGACCAGTGTAGACCAGGAAACTAGACCATCTCCGAGGTGCAAATATGTAGAGTTGTGAGAATGTGTGCGCAAGGTTTAGATCTTATATTGAGGAAGCCTTGACGACATTTAAAGAACTATCACTTTAGATGCAGTTAAAGGAGATGAGAGAAGGTTTTGGGTATAGTAGTATAGTAAAACCCAGGTGCCCTTATTGCAGTATTGTAACGATATCTACCCATGCAGAGATTTTGAGATACTTGTGTCTGAGACTGGTGCTTCAATTCTGATGCAATGAACAGAAACTTCAGAACCATTGCATTATTCCCCATCAAATCAGTGTGGAATCAGTTAAGTTGGTGGATGAGCGCATGATTCGATTTGTAAAAGTTCATCTATAACATTTATCCTGGTAAGGATTGTCGGTGAGAGGCAGGGTCAAACATAGGGACAGAATGCTACTCTAGTGTAAGAAACCTGCTCAGAACCTTCCTGTGGTAAGCTGAGAGCTAGAGGCCAGTTTATTTCTACTGTAATGGTAAACGTCTCAAAACCTGGAAAGATGGGGAGGAATAAACAAAAGCTGTGCATGGATAGATACTAGGAGAAGGAAAGAATGTGTTTAACTACAGCCAACCTTCAACCAAAAGACAAACATGCTTCTCAGCCTTGTTGAGGGCTTTTTTTAGAAAATGAGATTTAAGGTAAAGTTGAAGGTGTATGTAGTAAAACTCGACCCAATATGGCACTGATTGTTCTCCTAATGAATCAGTTTGGTGGTGAGTAATGAGTAGTTGTTGTTTTTCAAAGTAGTGCCTTGATCAGTCCCCACAGACTCTTCTGCTCAGCCACCAGTGTGAACACAATCATATTCTAATCCTATTCTGTGCCTTATTTATCACAGAAAGAGTCCAGCTGTTTGTTGTTCTTTAAAATCAATGTGGAAAATACTTTAAAATGGCACAAATAAGAGATGCACTTCATATATTTTTCAAAAGGATTACATGGTGCAGTCTAATCCAACCATCCTGCAAAAAAATGCTCCTTTTTTTTTTTAAAAAAGGTTTTACAGAGAGGCATTGATTCAGTTCCTTCTGTTCTCTGTCCACTGCTCTTGGTTCACCTTCCTGAGGTAGGATTAGTTGCAGGGCTGTTGACTTAGAAGAACCCAACAAACCAAGTCAATGTCTGTATTTAGTATATTGCTCCCCACAAACCTCTAAAATATGTAAATGTTGCCAAGAATATATGCTGAAATTAAATGTTGCACAAGACTTCGAGAATCTAAGCATTATACATTTGATGGTGGTGGAACAAGCGAGCACTGAATGTATTATACAAGATGATTAATTAAGGACAGTGTCACTTGAACATGTCAATAACAACTGCTATTAGCTCTCCTGAATGTTTTGAACGTTCATATTTTCTAAATATAATTGATGCCAACGATGTTAGGCTCTGTTCTTATAGAAGTATTTAGCTTGTCAGGCAAAGTAGGGGCTTGGTTTATTCTGAAATGTAAAAACATACAAAACATGTATTCTTTTTTTTGTTCTGTTTTTTGTTTTGTTTTTTTATTTTGGATAAGCGAAGCGAGAGATAGCGAGATGCTATTGAAGAATCCTGTTAAGTCAAAATCATTGACCAGCATTGCAGAGATGTGCAGAACGTGCAGGGGTTGTTTTTTTTTTTTCCACAAAGGTGATATTAGATGATTAGGTTTTGTTTCATTACAAAATGTTTGCATACATAATTTTGGACATTAGCCCTTTTTATACTTTGAAGAGACACCGAAGTGCACGCTGTATGACAAATCCAATAGTGTCTTCACACTTTCCCTGTCACCACAGCAGTGGTAGTGTTACCAATAGTGTTATCCTTTACCTCACATACTCCTCTTGTTTTTGTGCTCCAGGATTCAGAAATAACGATGAACTAGAAATGTTAAGTCACAGTTGCTTTCTGCCTGATTGACAGTCTGATTTATGTGTAGTTTGTGCTAGAAAGTCCCACTCTCATAGTAATCATAGCACTTTTTTGTAAATGAAATGCTTTTTCTCCTCCAGTACCCTTCCCTTTTTGTGTAAAATCCTTTATTACAAATGTATAGATGATATATTAAGCTCTGCTAGAGAACAATAACATGTACATAATGTTATAAATGTTTTATTTTTACAGGTACAATTTTGACAGTGTTTTTCCCTATCCACTTCCCTGTCATTTTTGCTTTACTTGCACAAGCGCTCTGTGTGTCTCATTGAGGGGATTTTTAAACACAATAGTACTTTTAAACACACTTTTCTGTAGGCCTAGTTTTTTTTCAGGCCCATAAGCCTATTCAACCGCTGGTTTAGGTGAAAGCACAGGCAATAATGACGCTCACATTGACAGTTTTATAGCACTTATCTTGCCATGTGATGTTTAATTGGCCTCTTTAATCCTTCTTTAACCTCTGTGTTACATTGTGAAAATGACAGAAATCATGGGTTCTGTCTCAAAGCTGTTGCATGCAGTTGTAATTTGATGTATATGTTTAGCCCTAGACAGAAATTAAAATTGAAAGATAAAAAGCTCTAGATATCAGACAATGGACATTGATACACATTTAAAGTCCAGTATCAATTTTCTTTTTCTAACGCAAATGGAAACTGTCCTGGCAAAACCAGAAGTAGTCCTGCCTACCATGGTTACCAGGAGGCAGGAGATGCTCTTCAGTGAGAGGCACAGACCTTTAGCAATTAATGTCAGACTTCTTTATAAGCTTCAGTGAACTTTATTGAATGTGTATGTACAGTAAGAAACACTGCAATACTGCAATATATTTTGGTACTGGATCAAGCTGCTAACATACTTCTAAAAGCTCCTTAAGGTGCTTCAGACCTCTTTTGTAGTTTTTAATGTATCATGTGTACAAACAAAGCATCCAGTTTAGCTGAAAAGTTGGCATGCGTGTGCCGGTTGTACTATATAGCTACATATATTTTTATTGTACTGTGACTTTTGTAGGCTTTTTACAGACTCGCCTGTAATACCACCCCTTCCTCCTCCCCATCTATTCCCCTTCACCACCTGTGTGTTTTGGATATTTGAAAACTGAGTCACGGTGGGAGGTTGCGTCGAGTGAAGTCATTCAGCAGAGGAGAAGACGTCGGTGCTGACACTGAGATACTCCATGTGATGCTAGTAAAAAAACGAGCTGAGGAAGATCATAGACAAACTGCATTCCAGCCTAGTGTTGCATTTCAATAATGCCATCCTGTGACATTAATGGACTCATTGCTAATGCTCAATATTTTACTTCAAATCTATTTTACGAACTACTGTTGTATTTTTATAAATATAGGCAAAGTATTTCACATAAACATATATATATATATAAGTAAATATATGTGTATATGTTTATAGGTTGTGTAAAATAAAAAGTAATGCTGCAGCTTTTATCCGTTGTTTTTTTTTTTTTTTTTTTAAACATTGATATCATCCAAAGAGGCAGATTATTTATTGTCTGGCAAAGTAACCTGATCTGATTAAAATACCTTGCTGCTATGAGACAGAAGAGCTGCAGTCGTCAACTCCAGTGTTTTCACACAGTGTAATGGAAGTTCAATAAACATAACCGAAGGATCCAACTGAGTCTGTCTGGTCAATCCTGAATATGTCTTCTGTTATGATTTTGTCTGTGTCAGTGCTTTTGGGTACGTCACTGTACGCGATGTACGTATGTAAATGTCAGGTGGCAGAAGTACACAAAGTCACTACACAAGAGTTCCAGTGTGCCTCTTAAAGATTGTAATAGTAGTCATTTAAGTACTACTAATACAACTACATAGGTACTCATTTTGCTGAATAGTTCCTTTCAGAATGATATATATTATATTGCCGTATTATAAGTATTCATGGATTAAAGTGTTAGTGAAGATCAAACTGATTTTAAACACTGTGTATGCTGCTAAGGGGTAAATGCTAAACACATGAAAGAACACACATTTGCAAAGTAACTAAAGCTGTCAAACACAAATGTAGTTATATAAAATAAATTAAGTTTGATGGTGAGTCAAATAAACCAGTGTTAAAAGTCCTTTTCTAAAGTTTTTAAGTTCCTAGGATCAACCAATAAGATTAACT
Source organism: Macropodus opercularis (assembly GCA_030770545.1). NCBI lineage: Eukaryota > Metazoa > Chordata > Actinopteri > Anabantiformes > Osphronemidae > Macropodus > Macropodus opercularis. The sequence goes on from JAUCMP010000028.1 coordinate 10,488,852, forward strand.
AGATCAGTGGCCAATGAGCATAACAAAGTCATTATTCAGGTTAATCATGATAAATGATGCTCTGTCTGTCTCCTATTGACGTGTTTGTTCAAATGTGATCATCTGTTTCTGCATAGTGGATAGGTCTCAGTGAAAAGACTGAGAAAGACACACAGGCTGAGAGCTGTGTAACATGTTCCCTCCCCCCAGCCTCATGCTGAATCTACTTTGTCAAATGTGTCTGTGCGCGCTCTTAAAACTCTCCGCCGCTCAGACTGGCCCATATGTCTGGCTGCTGATTAGGCAGCCAACAAAATGCACACACGCGCCAGCTATGTGTAACACACATAAATAATATGTGCTTTACTATAACAGAATGTAAAAAAAAGCGGTTCATATTACGCCGTCCTCCCTTACTGTAGATTGCGTAAACTAAGTTGAACCATGAACCCGTTGAACCCAAATAACGCATTACATACTCCACAACACTAGGTGGCAGTGTGGCAGGATGTGCGTGAGTGAGAGCTGAAAAGCTCGACGCCTGCAAGCCTCCTGTTCAGTCAGTGGCAGACTTGGTGCTGCTCAGACTCTCCGCCGCACACGATGCCTTCACCCATCCCTGTGACTCGCCTTTTGCCCAAAGACATTTACCCCTCGCTGGAAATTGGCGCCTGCAGCAGCCCGCTGACCAGACACCCCCACGGCTCTACGTTACAAGTTCCCGTGCAGCGGCTCCACGGCAAGGTTGCTACTCGGCTCTGGTCCTCTGTGATCCTCTGGAAGGAGCTGCGGTCTGTGCAGCCCGTGGGTTCCGGGGGGTTCGGTTCCGTCTATAAGGCGGACTACCTCGGGGAAACCGTGGCGCTGAAGAAAGTCAAGAAGTGCACCAAGAACAAGCTGGCGTCCCGGCAGAGTTTCTGGGCTGAGCTCAACGCTGCACACCTGCGCCACAGAAACATCGTGCGCGTCATCGCGGCTTCCACCTGCGTGCCCACGGATTTTGGAGACGAAAGCAGCATCGGAACGATTCTGATGGAGTTTGTGGGGAGCAGGAATCTGCAACAAATCATCTACGGATGTGCGGAGCTGGGAGAAGACCGGTGCCTCAGGTACGCCACGGATATCGCGCAAGGTTTGCGGTTCCTTCACTCCCACAGCATCGCACACCTTGACATAAAACCAGCCAACGTGCTTGTGTCCGCTGAGGACGTCTGCAAAATTGTCGATTTTGGCTGTTCTTTGAAACTTGACGACTGCCGCGAGGTGAGCGTTGTCAGCCCACTTCTGAGCCACGTTGGCGGCACGTACACTCACCGGTCCCCGGAGCTTCTGAAGGGCGAAGGGGTGTCCACTAAAGCGGACATCTACTCTTTTGGGATCACTTTTTGGCAGCTGATCACCAGAGAGCAGCCCTATGCCGACAAAGACAGACAGTATGTGCTTTACGCAGTCGTGGCGCACAATTTGCGGCCGTCTGTTAAGGACCATCGGGTGTTTAGTTCCGGGCAGGGCCGGCAGGTCAGTACTCTTCTAAGCCGGTGCTGGAGCGGAGTGCCCCAAAGCAGACCCATTGCCCAGGAACTGCTGACTCAGCTAGAGCAGCTGGGCTCTTGGATATGAGTTTATTTTCTAGGTGGTGCGCAGGCATCCGGGCAGCTGTGGGTCTCACAAGAAAGACACGTTTTAGGAGCACTTTAGTAGGTAGATGCCTTTTTAAAAGAAGACCAGTTGCTTAATTAAGTGCCCCTTTGTTCACTGTTAAAAAATATATATTAACATCATGGCTTTATGCGAAATGTTGCACTTTTCAACCCGACATAAAACGAATTGTACTAAACACAGGTTTGAATTACTTGTCCGGTATTTACTGCTGACAAAATGGTGAAATTTGTTCTGTATTGAGTGCTGGTCAATACAGCACCTTTCAGAATTAAGAGACACTGTGCAATAAGGTTTATTTCTATGAAGAAGCCACAACACTGCTAGAGGCAAACCTATTAAAAGCCTCTTTCTAGATTCATTGTTTTATGAATGCAATTTAACAGATCAAAATATTTTAGTTGTAGTCCTCACTGTGGTTTGCCAACTCAGACCAGCAGAGCTTTAAATTGCTGTGAAAGTTCTAACTTTGTTTTAGCTTTTTCTGTCTTAATATGGTCATAAAATGTGTTTTATTTGTCATGTTGTGATTAAGAGATTTAAGTGTCATGTGTTTTCATTAAAATTATTTTAATACTTTAAATCAGTACATTTGCAGCTATTTATTTTATTTTATTTTTTTTATTTTTTTAGGTTGATGCTCGTGTCACAAATAGTAAAAACTGTGCATCACCACTTATTCCAAAAAGCCATTTTCCAGAATTGAGAATTGTACGGGTCAACTTTAGAGGCTAAACAAAAGCTTCATAGCGTTGTGGTTGATGTAGGGTCTTTTATTTTGTTGTTGTTTACAAACCAGATCTATTCTGACCCCAAAATCTCCGATATTGTCTCATTAGGCCACAGAACCTTCAGGGTTTTACATTAACAAGGATTGTGTCTTGGTGTCTCCCTCACTTGTTTAATGTTGAGTGTAGCCATTAGACAAACTCAACGGGGTAAACCACTGCATGTGTCATGAGTCCTTTAGTTTGTGCCACCGTTTCTTGAAGTGCGCAGCCAGGTTGCATTCACACACAGTAGGGGTCACTGCTGCTTCATAAATCAAAGCCCAGCAAGCGCTGATTTGTCAAAGAAATGTAAATTAGCTTCAGTGTCCAGTGCTGCTGCAACTTGGACACATTAAATGTTTTAAATGATTGTTTTGTTCCTTTCATGTGAAAGTGGTTACAGTTCGTGTTAATACTCTGCTGGCAATTCAACAGCATTTTTCTAGTATCACATACTCTGATGCCAATACAATAGGCTTGTGGTGGAATAATTGAACACCTACATCCTACATCATCAAGTTTTAGAATGTCCGTGGACGTGTTTTTCCACCATCTACCTGCTGGATCTACTTCTCTGTTGCTATTTCAACTGGCTGGTAGTATGTTGAAATGAATCAGGTTTCTTTACGAATAATAAAAATAACAAACTCTTTTAGTTATACTTCAGTTTTTGATGTGCATCAGTGTCTTTATCTTTACTGCATTCAATAAAACATTACTGAGATGGCTATGATACAAGCAAAGTAAAGAACAGCGCTAATGCTGTTCTCATGGTCCGAGGTGAAAAAACTTTAACCTAAGTACTTGTCATCATAGTTATTGCTGAGTTTTTAACCAGATATGCCAAAATGTGTCAAATTGTGAAGTTCAAGTACTGTTACCAGTTTTTTTTTTTTCAATAAAGACTGACAGAAAAACATTGTGAGCAACAGTGAAACTGCAAAATCAACAAAACTGACAGACACTTCAGTTTGCATTGTGACACTGAACAATTTAAAGCACTGGGGGAAGGGTTAATAGTACTACAGTAGTACTAGCAACATGTTAAAACACCTTCTAGCTCTAATAGCACTTAATATCTTTTCACCCCTGTTGAGTCTGAACACTTTATCTTTTAAATGAGGCTTCCATCTCCACATTCGTCTGGGTTATTTTCTCAGACTAAGCTCTCCTATAGCCACAGAATAACAACAATATTCATACAAGACTGGAACTAGTTGGTAGTAATGTATGAAAACAAAATTAGTAGCCACAATAGTTACAGCAATACAGTAACTAAACAGTACATACACGTCTCAGAAAATACACAACTACAGTACAAAGAAATATTTTGCCCTTAGCTAACTATTATATGTGAAAATCCCCAAAATGCAGTATCTCTGTGCTGCAGTGATCACATGATGGTGACTCTCTCAGGTGAAACGTGGGCGGCCGAGCCCACCGGCTCCAGGCGTTGGCACCGGTACTGACTGCTGTCCTGACCCCGGCGGATCCGGTGGAGTTTACGAGCAACACAAGGGAGAAGCATCAGAAGCTTTACCAGTATGACACACACAGGCAGGACCAGCGCCACCATGAAATTTGGGGGCAGATAGAAACGGTAGGCCTCCTCCTCAAAGGCTCGCTTCCAGCCAAACAGCAGGCCGTGAAAAGTGGCAATGAGCAGGGCAATGTATCCCAGAGTGGACTGCGGCAAAGACAAGATATACGATCTTAATGATAAGTATGTGAACCCTTTGGAATTACATGGGTTTCTACATAAATTGGTCATGAAATGTGTTCTAATCTTCATTGAAGTCACAACAATAGAAAAACACAGTCTGCTTAAACTAATACTGCACAAACATTAACAAACTTTTTATTGAACATTAAATGTAAACGTTCACAGCGCAGGGTGGAAAACGTATGTGAACCTTTGGACTTAATATCTGGTTGACCTTACTTTGGCAGCAATAACCCCAACCAAACGTTTCCTATAGTTGCAGGTTAGAACTGCACAATGGTCTGGAGGAATTTTGGATCATTCCTCTTTACAAAACTGTTTCAGTGCAGCAATGTTCTTGGGATCTGGACTCTAACTGGGCCACTCCAGAAGACTTATTTTCTCCTATTGAAGCCATTTTGTTGTTGATTTCCTTCCTGTAAAATGTCTCAATAAGCCACAAAGCAACGGAGCAGCCCCAAACCATGATCCACTATGTTTGTACAGTTGGGCTGAGATTCTGATGTTGGTGTGCTGTGCCTTTTTTCTCCACACATTGCGTTGTGTGTTCTTTCCAAACAACTCCGTTTTGGTTTCATCTGTCCACAGAATATTTCGCCAATAGTAATGTGGAACATCCAGGTGATCTTTTGTAAACTTCAAACTTGCTGCAGTATTTTTTGGAAAGCAGTGGCTTCCTCCATGGTGTCTTCCCATATCGTCCTTTCTTGTATAATGTTGTACTTACTGTAGATTTGTAAACAAAAATGTTAGCATGTGCCAGAGATTTCTGTAAGTCTTTAGGTGACACTAGGATTTTTCTTCTTTGCTCTTGCAGTCATCTTTACAGGACGACCACACCTAAGGAGAGTAGCAACAGTGCTGAACTTTCTCCATTTGTAGACAGTCTGTCTTACTGTGGACAGACTGCTTTTAGAGATACTATTGTAACTGTTTCCACCTTCATGCAAGTCAACAATTCTTGATCGTAGGTCTTTTGAGAGCTGTTTTATGTGAGGCATGGTTCACATCAGGCAATGCCTCTTGAGAACAGTAAACTCAAAACTGGTGTGTGTTTGTAGAGCAGGACAGCTTTAACCAACACATCCAATCTCATCACGTTGATCGGACTCCAGGTTGGCTGACTTCTGGCTCCAATTAGCTCTTGGAGAAGTCATTAGCCGAGGGGTTCACATACTTTTTCCACCCTGCTCTGTGAATGTTTTTTCTTGCAATAGTATATGCATATAAAATGCATACAGCAGATACTGATATGATCAGATTGATCTTTTGCTCTCATCAGACCACTACTCACGCTAGGGCCTTCATCAGAGTCTGAGCTACCGAGGCAAAACAACCCCACAGAGCAAAAACGAAAAGCAAAAATCAAAGGTGAGAAAAAATCAGCAGAAAAACTGTAATGGAATGAGTCTGTCCAGGGTGTGGACCTAGTTTTTAATCCATCACAGGAGCAACAGTGCAGGTCTTTATCAAATATTTAACGTCAGATGGTTGTACACCTTCTTTCCTAGAAACATGCAGTTTAGATTAAACACACACAAAGATTGCGTAATATAAAAGTGGTGCTGAGGAGTAGACATTAATTGTTAACTCACACACAGCAAACAATGGTTGTTGTCTTCTCTCCCAACAAAAGATTTGTTGTGTGTGAGTTTTCTATTTGCACATACAGTCAAAATATCAACACCCTTGCAATTCTGTCAGAAAATGCAACCCTTTTCTCAGAACATTGTTGCAGGTGCTAATGTTTTCATACAAAATAAGAAAAGTCAAATCTGATACAATTCCACACTGAAACCCCAAAATGCACTGGACTAAATTATTGGCACCATTCTCTAAGATGCAAGACAGATTATTTTTTATTTTTAAATGTAAGGTTAGTTAGATAAAAGATGCAGAATGGTGCAGGACTAGACGACCTGTCTAAGTCGTAAGAAGAAAAAAAAAAAACAAAGGCATTGAAAAAAGCAAGACTGGAGTTTGCCAAAACGTATATGACCAAATCACAATCCTTCTGTGAGAAGGTACTGTGGTGAGACAAAAGTAGAGCCTTGTAGTAGAGGCAATGTTTACAGAAAAATAAATGAGGCCTTCAAAGAAAAGAACACAGTCAAACATGGTAGAGGTTCAAAGATGTTTTGTGGAGTAGCTTTGCTGTTTCTGGCACTGGATGCCTTGACTGTGTGAATCCCATAGAGCACCTGTGGAGAGATCTTAATACAGCAGTTGGGAGAAGGTATCCTTCAATTCTGAGTAACCTGAAGCAGTTTGCAGAGAGTGGAGTTGGAAAAGTGGTCCAAATTCCAGTAAAGCACTGAAAGAAACTCATTCATGGTTACATGAAGCAATTGATTTCAGTTATTTTCGCCAAAGTGTGGTGCTAACAAATAAAATTAAGGGTGCCAGTAATTTGTCTAGTGCATTTTTGGGTGTCTGTGTGGAATAGTATCAGATTTGAATTTTTTTATTGGGATGCAAAGAAAATAATACGTAAATAAATAAACACGTTATAATAAACAGTTATTTGTGACAGAATTGCAAGAGTGCCAATATTTCTAGCCATGGCTGTATCACAGGGGAGCACTGCATCAACCTCTGCATGTTGAATTGCAGTTTTTAAATGCTTTAAATGTAAGGGTTTTTATTTTTTGTAGTGAAGCAGGAATACAAACCTCATTGCTGATGTCACAGGATCTTATAGAAAAGTGAAACTCCTAAAAACCTGTTTTCTTATTTATTCTTTTCTCTTTTCTCGATCTACAGCCTTCTAGTGAAATATTGGTTTACGTGGTTGTACCTGTATGAAGCTGAACTCCCTCCAGTTGAGCATGCTGTGGACAGAGGGGATGGAGGTGATGGCCAGGAGTGACAGGAGTCCAAGACTCATAATCCCAAAGGAAACATACATCTCCACCCTCCACACCTCTTCCTCGTTCCACGCGTTCTCCACGTTAGTGTGAACCTGCCAACACAGCACATTTGATATGTAGTGATAATGAGATGAATAGAAACAATTCAGGAATACGCAAAATATTCTTGAATAAATTAAAACTAAGATTTAATTCTGTGAGACTCATGAATGAAAATCTACCCACCACAAAGCCTTCCTACCTGTGTATTACTTTTGGAAAGAGAAAAATGTCAAATGAATGAGTATCAGTGTGAACATAATATCACGATTCTCCACCCCACTGACCTGCTGGTAGGCAGTGTTGAGCAGCAGGTATCTCTCTGATTTCCTCATGGGCAGACAGAGACTGTAGAGGACATGGATAGCAGCCAGGAAGAAGCTAAGAAGACCCAGCTGTTTCCGACTCTGCAGCCAGCCCTCCAGCCAGTGAGGGAAATGCCTGTATTTGGTACCATAGTAGAGCTGGTGAGCGGCTGCCAGCTGGCCTGCCAGATACACCAGAGCTAAAAGAGTGATAGCAACAGTGGGCAGCGTCCGGTTCACTATCTCTATGGGGATCTTGTAGAAGTCGCTCTGCTTGTATTTTACATAAGGGTGGATGACATCGCGTACAAAAGAGTAAGCAAAGAAAAAGATGGAAAGGGCCACGGCAGCGAGGACCGGGCCTTTCCAGCCAGGAAATAACTGTATGGGCATGTTCTCAATGTCCCGCGACGATGACAGGGTGCCCATATCTACCGGCTGGAAGTTGAGCTGGCGGGCTAACTCCATAAGCTGCAGCCGAGCCTCCACTGAGTCACTGCAGATGAACACCTACACACAGTGATTACAGAGGAGAGAGGACTGATTAGAGGTGCATTTATCACAGAGAACCACAGATGTGATCTGTTCTTCACTGCTGTTTGGACACTACAGACTAGGTTTCTGACAGCTGGGGTGCTCTTATCTATGCTGACACAACTACACTGTAGATTAACCTTCTGCTCAAAGTAGATCCTGATATATACAGTACCACTGATATGAGTCTTTGATGTTAGGCAAAGCTAATAGTTTCTTCCTTCCTAAATGCTGAAATTAATGATTATACTCCTGCCATCAAGGCCCCTCGGTTAGGGAAGCTTCTTAGGATGAGGCAGTGTGCCGTAGTATTATAATTCAAACCACAGGCCAGCACAGCCGCCTGACTGGGGCATTATTTCAGGGTTTATTTTCCAGCCAGGAGCTCTATTGTTGTGAGTGTCCTTGTTTAGCAATCCATTTGTTCTGGGTGTTCAGGAGCCCACTGGGGATTTTAATCGTCTGTGCCTAAATTATAAGAGATTTTATGTGTCAGAGAATGTCATTGTCTCTGTTGCAATGGGCTGTTAGGCCAGTTTCAAATACATTTTTCATCTTTTACTTAAACTGAACAAATTAGTTTAAACTGAAACTTTTTGAATTTGGATTTTAAAGAATACAGTATGTTTAATTGTACCTGACAGCTGGCGTCTTTGGGGCAGCTCTGCTGCATGGCCCAGGCTGAGATGACATTGAAGCCTTTGACGATGATGGAGTCTGGCAGCAGAGAAGCCAGATACTCAGCATTAGACTCTGGATACTGGTTCACT